>OW121702.1:14200993-19205993 GCA_933228785.1 Lasioglossum pauxillum | reverse complement strand
GTTGTCAGCTACATTTCGCTGCAGGAACTTTAATGATAGCATAAAAAGTTATAGCCAATTATGTAAAGACAATGTTTCCGGTAAAAAAATGTTGCCGTATAAGTTGGGCCAGACCAAAATCTCTGGAAAGTAATTATTATATATTCTTATATTCAATATTTATTGAGTATTTATTTCTTAGATCACGATTTGACTAAAAAAAAATTCACTCAATAATATAGGTTTAATCGTCTGATTCACTTTCACGGTGTGAATATCTTGGATGTGAAATAACTTGCAGGCATATTAGCGCATTTCAAGTGCACAGCTCTCTTGCAGGTGTCGCATTCGATGGAATTCGCGCGACTCAACTTCTTTGTCATGTGTCCTTCACACCGACAATACCAAAATTTATATCATCTGACGTAGGTGAATCTGAAGAATGAGATGAAATTGACAATTCCCGTTTCGCTCGTTCCAGACGCACATACACTGTTATCATAAGAACCAAACAATTCAAAATCCGTCGTTTGCTCCTTATTTTTTATGTGCTAAAGGCGAAAAAATATTTTAAAAATTTATAGTAGTTTGTGGTTTATGGCTGTTACCAAGGTATTTAGGGCATGTTATTAGACAGAAGGCAGCAGTACCTTTCCGAATGTAAACCGATCAACATCTGTAAACAGAACAACATATAATAACAATCACTTTTATAAAAAGCCCTACACATTTGAGTTCATTGGCCATTTTGTGAATAATCAAAATTCTTAATCATTTTTGGTTCGATTCAAAGGAAGGCAAATCTTCATAACAATTGTAATCATTTTAAAGAATTTTTCTATCGTGTTACTTATTTTTAGAAAAGTTGTATTTCTTTTCGAATTTCTAGAAATCGTATGATTCATTGTGTTGTGCTTAAAGAAGTTAAAAAAATTCGCATTCTTCTCGTTGCTCTTGGAGCGAGCTTCATATATCAAGATGAAACACGAACAAAAACTGAAACAATAAACCGATGATTAGATAGGTATCGAGTTGGGGGTAATATCGACAGGATGATCGAGTACATGTTCCTGGTTCTCTTCCAACAAAACGGATATTGCGTGCGGTGTGTCGGTTCCCCACGCGAGATGCCGTTTTATCTCGAAACTCGCGAAACTTATAAACTCGTGAAAAAAATCGAAAACTGATATCGCCAGCCACAGCAGCATTTCACATTCAAAAGGAAGTGGCCGCGATTTCCGGCAGCATTAACCGGAAATTGGCTCATCAGAAATTAATTGAACGGAAATATGTGAATAGAAATAGTCAAATACTGTAAGAATTTTAAAAATTCGTTCCCGTTGCTCTGAGGAATATTTCATTTCAAATATCGTCAAACAATAAAAACATTTACATTAGTTGTTATTAGATTTGTATGCCGTTACGGCAATTATTTACCTGTATAGAAAGGCACTTATGTAGAAAAATTTAGTAATATGCAATATTCATATTGTAATAAGATACACATTCAAAAATTTAGTGATATGCAATGTTCATATTGTAATGAAATACATGATTTTAAAATAATCCTGTACATGAAGACACATATTCAAACATTTAGTGATATGCAATGTTCATATTGTAATGAAATACATGATTTTAAAATAATCCTGTACAACAAGACACATATTCAAACATTTAGTGATATGCAATGTTCATATTGTAATGAAATACATGATTTTAAAATAATCCTGTACAGGAAGACAGATATTCAAACATTTAGTGATCTATAATATTCGTATAGTAATGAAATTCATGATTTTCACGAGAAATAATTCTACATATGTATGTGTACCTACATTGCAAGGCACACATTCAAAAATTTAGTGATATCCATATTCAAATTCTAATGTAATTCGTGGTTTTCACGAGAAATAAATTTATATGTACATAGCAAGGCGCACATTCAAAAATTGAGTAACAACCAATATTCAAATTCTAATCTAATTCGTGGTTTTAAAATAATCCTGTATAGCAAAGCACGTATTCAAACATTCAGTGATACGTATATAATATTCGTATATTAATGAAATTCACGATTTTCATGAGAAATAATTCTGTATATGTATATCAAGGCACACATTCAAAAATTTAGTGATAGCCAATATTCTTATCGTAAGGAAATGATTTTCACAAGAATAAGTGTCATAATTATCTGCATGACCATTGATAATAGTGTAAAGGGTGTCTAAAAAGTAATGGTCATTCGTCCTAAGGACTGGACAGGTGGAAGAAAGTAAAAGGAACTTGCCGCGAAATTGCTCATAACAAAGAAAATTGTTGTTAAAGCTTTCTTTGCAGCACCATCTTCTTTTATATCGTCATCGTAAGAATGTAAACTTGAAGGAATCGAATGTTTCAACTCGCGATAATCGATAGCCCAAACTCGCAAGAATCGATATTTCCAGATGATTCTCGAAAAATCAATATCTCCTCGGAAACGATTTCTTTCGTTTCAATCGATCAACCTTCATTAAATATACTTCCCGCGATTGATGTGACTTTCGGGTATGCGGATGATGTGACTTTTTCATCCTCTATTAGGGGGTTCCCCCTTGGGTGGTCGATCGCGCTACAAAGAAATTAAGGAATTAGGGTGTTGAAATTGGGGTTTTATGATACTCGATGTATCATTCTCAAGTATGGAATAGCATTAGTGCAATACAACAATTTCCCGCTTAGCACCGTTATTTACCCAGGATCGTCGTTTACACTTGGAAAAGTTACCCAAGAAATCTATGTTCGGCACACGTAGAAAAACGTAGTACCATTTCGTTTTCTGAGGCTCGATACCCCCGAGGTTCTCACAACAATCGCGAGAACACTGTATTGTGTGTTGAATCCAATTAAAATGACCAAGGTTACGCCGAAAGTTAAGGTTACGTCATCGTTCCTTTGGCGGGTTAGGTGATATATTTGAAAAGGACGTCATAACAGGCAAAAAAAGTACGCGAATCGGTTCCGAAAAGGCCGATTATTTTACAAGCTCCGCGATCCGACAATATCAACTCCGACATATAAACAACACGTGCGACGGATCCACTCATGAACGACACGTCATTCACGACTGCAACAATAAGAAAATGAATTTCTTTTTTTGACAGTTTCTCACTACACGACCTAAAGTCCTTCCGACACAGCCGCGTCCAATAAACAAACGCTACATTCCCCCACCTTAAATTCACCTTTAACCATTCATGAAAGACCGAGGTGACAATCGCAGTACTATTTTGATCATGGTCGGAGTTACTTCTCGATCGCTGTCACGATTTCGAAAAATGTATCGTATACTGTTTAGTGATTGTGTATAACTGTGGTGCTTTGTGCTACATAGTTATTAAGACGTATTCACGTAAGTGCAGTGTCCTGTGGATCCGACGGAGAAACAGAAGATTCTGAAAAATTTGTAAGTACATACACATAATGGATATAAGGGTTTCCCTCTCATTTATGAGTATGTGCCTTGCTATATACAGAATTAATTCTCGTGAAAATCATGAATTTCATTACTATGCAAATATTATATGTCGCTAAATGTTTGAATATTTGCATATCACTCAATTTTGCAATATGTGCATTGCTATACAGGATTATTTTAAAACCGCGAATTTCATTAGAATTTGAATATTGGATAACACTAAGTTTTTGAATGTGTGCTTTGCTATATGTATACAGAATTGTTTCTCGAAAAAATTTCATTAGAATTTGAATATATGATATCACCAAATTTTTTAATGTGTGCCTTGCTACATAGAATTATTTAAAAACCACGAATTTCGTTAGAATTTGAATATTGGATATCACTAAATTTTTGAATGTGTGCCTTGCTATACACATAATTATTTCCCGAAAAGATCACGAATTTCATTAAAATATGAACATTGCATATCACTAAATTTTCAATACCTGCCTTGCTATACAGGTAAATAATTGCCGTAACGGTATAAAAATCTAAAAACTACTAATGTAAATGTTTTGTTGTTTGGTGATGTTTGAAATAAAATATTCCTCAAGCAACGAGAACGAATTTTAAAAAAAAGTATCAGGGAAATAGATCGAGAATGGAATAGAAAACGTGATGAAGAGACGGTGAAGGAGTTTCCAGGGCTTTCAGAACGTATGAAATAACCTAATAATAATCGATACGGCACGCATGGAGTGGTCCAATCGTATCTGCAAAAGGTACCCGGTGAAAACAGAATTTTATCGACGAACGAGCGAGGGGAACACTGCTCGCGATCGTAACGAAAATAATCGTGAGTGCAAACTAAACGACGCGAGAAATAAAATTAAGGAACCTCACTTGCAAATACTTGACCTCGCCGTAGTTAACGTAAACTTTAACGCTCGCTGTGAAGTTCATCGAAATTAATGGGAGATCGCGAAGAACGCGTCTGATTGCTCGGCGGAAAGTTTCTTGTTCTAACTTACGAGAAATAAATATTTCCCGACGCGTCGGCGCGATTTACAATGCCTAATAATTTAAAGGCTTTAAATTGAATTTCGCGCGGCGCGCAAAGTCAGTTCTAGGACATAATTATCGCCGAACTGAAATCGAATTAGTCACTGAAATAATTTACTGCGCGGTGTATTTCTAGCGGTTGCTCATTATTACGTAACACTGCATTTTAATATCAAAAATATTTAAATTTTTATATGACGTATATTAGATATTGTGTGTGTATCTATTGTATCATTGGATACATTACATTTATTAATGTAACTATTTTATTTTATATCGTTGACCACTGCAATAATTACACTGCGGATCTTTATGAAAAATAAAAAAATATATAAAAAAAAACTTTTTAGAAACCACCCTTCTATTAAAATGCACTAAAAAGGAGAAAATAATTTTTTAGACATTAGTGACTATAAATAAAAGCGTGGAACGCTAAACTACATTGACGTAATCTTCGTGGACGCTTCACGCTTGTATTTATAGTCACTGATGTCTAAAAAGATTATTTTCTCCTTTTTAGTGTATTTTAATATAAGCGTGGTTTTTAAAAAGTTGTTTTTCATATATTTTTTTATTTTCTACTTTTTACTAGACAACTAGTATGAAATAGTAAGATATGGAAATACGCGAGATAGAATGAGGGGATGACTCCGAGAGACGACGTCTCTTGATGGAGTCTGAAATTGTCCAAATGGAACTAAATGAACGGAATACCACACTGACGATGAGCTTCTTCGGAGCGAAATGGGCCAGTGGAGTGGGGATGAGCCGGAGTGAGAACGCGTAGTGGAGTAGGGAGCGCTGGCACGCGGAGTGGGGATCGCTGAACGCGATGAGTACTTCCTACCGAGTGTCGCGCGATGAGGTGTGACGGTTAACCGTTACATTATTACAATTTTTTTTTCTCCTGAACGCACAGTTTTTTAAAAATTTGTTTTTTAATATTGAATTGTCATCCAGTTCTGAGCTATGTTGAAAGTTTCAAATCTCTAGCTCATCGGGAAGTG
Organism: Lasioglossum pauxillum; assembly: GCA_933228785.1. Lineage (NCBI taxonomy): Eukaryota > Metazoa > Arthropoda > Insecta > Hymenoptera > Halictidae > Lasioglossum > Lasioglossum pauxillum. The sequence goes on along the minus strand of OW121702.1, from coordinate 19,200,506 downwards.
GTTTAAAATTCGATTACAAGATTTGACGCATATAACAACAGCAACGACGACAACTCGGCAAGCTAATATGAGCGTGGTAAAATGATCTACATCGACAACAAACAGAAACTTAATGATTTCAATAGAGTAGAAATATATTGACATCTTCAATTTACAAAATTTTTCAATAATTTCGAATTCCATCTACTCAATTTTGCTGTAAATACATGAAGATTGCAGTCTAGTAATAATTAATTGAATGCACGGTGCATTTCTAGCAGTGTTTAAATTTTTATATGACGTGCATTACTGTCACGACCGGTTTCACATTTTTTATTATTTAATTATTGAAATTGTAAAGATGCTTCCATCAGAAATTATTCAATAAATTTCTTTACTCAAGCACGTCTTGTTATGAAAATTGTGAAGAATCTAAATATGTTCAGTCTTATAATTTGTATAAAACAATCACAATATCATGTTGTACCCGGTACGGTTAGTGTTGAGGCTATTTTATTTGATATCGTTGATTACTGTAATAATTAACTGAATTGCACGGTGCATTTCTAGTAATTCGTTCATTATTTCGTATTACTGCATTTAACGCGAAGGATGTCTACATTTCTATATGACGTGTATTAAATATCGTATTTATTGTATTATTGAATACATTATTTCAATTACAGGTATTCTATTTAATATCATCGACGTGTGACAATGACTCATGTAAACGGGATCAATAATTTGTTGTTGCACGTAGCGAAATTGAAATAATAATATTAATGAAGGTACTTTATTTTGCCAATACCGATGGAGAACATCTACGTTTCTATGCAATATCTCACGGATAACGTGTATGTGAGAAGCAAATGTGTACGGTATTTAAGGATTGATTTATAACGAAAGAATATTAAATGTCTACGACCAGTTGAGAATGTAAAATAACACAGCTCAGCATTCTAATCATACTATAAATCAGACTAATACTCTAGAATGAGGTTATCTACGAGCATGTTTTACTATCCCTAGTGTCACTTGCTGACTGCAGTACAATAGACCAAGTGTCGTACGCAAAACAGTATCATTTACGAATATTTAAAAACGTGTGACAGATGAAAACGCTTCATTTTCGATCAACAACAAAATGCCTTGCGCAGCTGCAAGCATTGCAATAATAAAATAAAATTAGTATAATCGAGAAAAGTGTTCAGAATGTCAACCAGTATGCGTCGAGCGTGCAACAGGCGATAATACAATAAGATAAACTCATAATCGTAAATAACGATGTCAACATTACGATACCGTCATCGCGTTGACGATACTATATCATTATCGCGGGGACTCGTTCACGGTTATGTAAATAAATTCCCGTTAAACAGCGACAGGGCAACCGTGCATAATTCTTCATTTCGCGTGTCTTACTCGAGGATAAGCAACACCTGTCTTGTTCCACGAGGAGCCCTGCCCTGTCCATAAAATAATTACGCGCCGGCAGTGTATCAGAAACGACGAGATAGGGAACGACAGTACGAGCAAAGAAAAACGCGTGATAAAGTTTTCTCGTGGAAGTACGGTAACTGTACCGATTACTGCGGTATCACGATTCAATCGTACTTTATTTTAATATTATTCCTAATTTATCGTGAAATAACAATATGTGTAAAAGCATTTTATGGAAGCATGTGTTTTGAATACAAAAAAATAAGCGGCTCTCAGAACCATACAAGAACATTATGACGTTTACAACACTTCACAATTGCATTTATAATGTAAACTCCTTTGTCTTTCTCAAGTCTTCTCCCTTTTTATTTCTTAAAATCTCCATTCTTTCTTTGTTTCTTAAGTTTTCAGTTCTGTAAGTAGATCTTTTCGTGCACTTCACTTTACTTCGTTTTTTTATTCTTGTTGCTGATTTTTTTCATTATTCTTCGATTTTACTTTTGCCATATCTTCTTACTTTATCTATAATACTCTTTATCTATACCTAACCTAAAACGGTAGGCTTAAGTGAAGCTCTTTTCTCGTCGTAGTTGCAAATCGCACCGCAGTATTAGGGACATTCCTAGTGATTTTTGTGCCGCAGTAATGAGCTCCTTCTTCGCTTTAATGTACGTAATGCTGTGGGCTTAATTTTTTTTATTGACATGGCAAGGGGAGCTTCTTATTATATTATTCTTTTTATATCTTTATTGTATCGAAGTAGGTATCTGTGAATAATAACAAAACTTTCCCTAATAAAATTTTAAATAAATTTACAATAATGTGAACAACAATTCCTTGAGATGAAAGAAAAGTAGTCTTATTTTTTCCTTTTATGAAGAATGTTCTTTCAAATCCTGAGATTATACAAATATGAAAAAGATTAACAATTTTGTTTGCCTCGCCAAGTGAATTGTACAAATGTATTCAGGGAAAAATGTATTCAGTAAAACCTACACTCGCAGTCATAGGTACATTTACCCTAATTAACCATTTGCTCTCGCAGCTATTTTAACTCGAAAATTGAACATATACATACCTCATAAAATACTTAAGTGTTTAGTAATTGATTAGATACCGACAATATTAATAATGTAAACAATATTTTGAATAATGATACAGCAATTTGTAGTGGCACATCAGAGTAATCAATCGAGTGCTAAGGGTTAACGAACCACGTATCTTTTACATTCCTTAAACCAATCCGGTTTCAAAGTTTCTTTGTAGAACCTGAATTAAAGGACCCTTGGTCCACTGGATGTTACCAATGTCCATAATCGTCACTCATTTCGACAGAACTTAGTTGACGGGTCAGGCTCGCGTCGAATTTTCCAGGGAACGTTTCCAGAGGTTCCCGGCGACGGATTATCAGCCGTTCTTTCATCAGGGAAACATATTCACAGATTTGCTCGTAAATACGTTGAATAATGCGCGAGGTCCGGCAAACAGAGCCCATCCGTGACTCTCCATAATTAAATACCGGCTGGCGCTCGTGTGCGCGTTACGAGACAACGTTTTAATCGGCTTTCAAGCTGTCGATGAATGGAATTTCGCGAAATTCGTTTACCAAACCTCCATCCCCCTTTTCTTCCGGCCGTGTTTCAGCCGGTAAGTCCGGAACGCAAACGGGGTCCCATGTTTCTAAGCAGAGACGACGCGGCATAAATACGTCGATCGTGAGTTTCGGCGACTCCCGGTGAATTTATGAGTGACGCGGAACCTAGGATTTTGATAAAAAGTTAATCATACGCGGGCAACGAATATCAATCCGGTGATGTCTCGTTACACGCGGAAGACAGGTGCGTGATATTTGCGATAAAATATATCCCCACTACCGTGTGGTGTGCTTTTCCACAGTTCTATAAACTGTAACACTTCTTAAATACATCGGTGAAAAACAAAACTTCTTTTTATATTCAGTTCTTTTCAAATGAAACTTTTACCAACGTGCTTGTGACATTTTTCTGGATGGAATTACACCGAACACGACACAGTTCGAGTCATTTTTACTTGTTTAACCCTTAGCAATTCAAGTCAATTCCCTTATTCAAAATATTCAATTCAAAAATTCAAAAACATCAATTGATAAACATTTAAATACTGCCTGCGGTATTATATCAATTTCATATCCATTATTAACTGTTTAATTTTCGAGTTAAAATAGCTCGGAATGCAAAGGGTTAATCCACGATATAGTAAACCTCGATTATCGGAACTAGTCACTGTGAAACATAAGTACTCGGGTAATAAAACAGTATCCTAGTTACAGTGTTATATTTTTTTGTAAAGAAAATCCCGTTGTACATGGGTAACGAAGAATTCGGAAATCATAGGATCGGATAATAGAAGTTCCACTATACAGGGTGTCCCAAAATTCGTGAACTTCCCGAAAGGGGGTGGTTCCTGAGACTATTTCAAGCGACATTTTCCTTTGCAAAAATGTTATCCGCGGCTTTGTTTAGGAGTTATTAACGAAAAACACGGACCAATCAGAGCGCGACCTAGACGCGAGTTGCCACAGTCGGCCCGGCGCGCCAACTGTCTATTGGCCGACTGTAGCAACTCGCGTCTAGGTCGCGCTCTAATTGGTCCGGGTTTTTCATTAATAACTCCTAAACAAAGCCGCGGATAACATTTTTGCAAAGGAAAATGTCGCTTGAAATAGTCTCATGAACCACCCCCTTTCGGGAAGTTCACGAATTTTGGGACACCCTGTATAGCGAATCAAACGAGCAAATATGATCCAAATGGTGTCGTGTTTGGTGACATTCTAATCGTGAAAACGTCACAAATGTGTCTCTAAAAGATTCGTAAAAAAAAGAAACGTAATAGCTAACGGGTCCCATGGAAATCACCGACACAAATTTTCCCGACACAGTTTTCACCGACATCATTTCACCAACTCCAGATTTGATCGACAATAGCTTTGGCCGACAACGCCTTTAACCGACAACGAATTTAATCGACAACGAATTTGATCGACAACGATTTTGACCGACAATGAATTTGATTGACAACGAATTTGATCGACAACGACTTGATATACCGTATGATAATACTGTACGATAATACATATGATAATACTGTATGATAATACATACTGTGGTCGTTTTAAGTTGTTGTCGGTCAAAATCGTTGTCAGCCAAAGCTATTGTCGATCAAATCTGGAGTCGGTGAAATGTTGTCGGTGAACACCGTGTCGGAGAAAGTGTCGGTGATATCCATGGGACCCATAGTTAACACTTTCCGTGCCGAGCCGTTTTTGCGCGACAATTAAACAAACTTATATGCTTTGTTCTGTACCGCATTGTTTATAATGCCTTATTCTTTCGGTGGAAACATATTCTACAGTCTACAGCGTTAAGCTTGTTATAAAGTATATGTTTTTAGGGCATTAAATAAATATGTCAGCGTGTACCACGTGTGGCACGGAACGTGTTAACGCTAAACCTGCCATCACCGATCAAACGACCGGATTCTGGTTTTTTATTTTACCATTATTGAAATTATAATGATGCTTTTACTGGAAATGATTATACACATTTTTGTATTCAAGCACATATTATAATAAAAATCACAGATCAATTTTTAGTATTGTTTTTCACAATTCAGACCAAATGCATTTTTTCAACTTATTTATTAGACGTCATTTACTAAACTAATTCTTCTAGCCTTACAGAGAAATTGAAGTCGTTTGGTCCATTCATATAAAAGTTATTCTGATTTAAAGTGTGTGGAATCAGTTATGCTCCTTACTGTACATCCTCCGATATAGCGGGGGTAAATTTTACACAAATATCATGCATATCTCTTCCGCATACATCGAGACATTACTGTAGCAGCTTCCGCAGCTTTCAGGCGTCTTGTCGAGGCTGGAGGACGTTACGAGGGGAGCGCAGTGCTGTTGTTTGCGAGGCAACGAGAGAAGGATCGATTCAGTATGCCGTGTCGTTCGTAAAAACGGCACAGCCAGCCGGAAAATAAATTTGTGGAACAAATTTTACGATGTCTAGCCGCGGGCATGGAATATCATCCCGGCTCGGGTCGAAGTTGCGGGATACGAGGTCCGCGATAAAGGCAGTCGAGATTCATTAGAGGAGCTCCGTGTTCTTTCCGTGCGGCATTGCCGATGTCGCTATTATATACCAACGTCGACGCTATTAGAACTTCTGCCGCTCGAGGTTTCGACTAGAAGAATCGATGGGCAACGTGGAACACCCATCCCCGACCCTAAGGATAAAAAGGAAACTATATATATGTATATCTGTGTTATAGGGGGAAAAAATCTCGAGATCCAACGAGGATCGAGGACGGTTGAAGGGCGACGGGAACGGAAGAGACCATTAACGCCGATCCAAAAGATGCCTGAGCGACGTGATATTGGAAATCCTCCCTTTTACACGAGTTCTCATCCCACGGGAACCCCAAGCCACTCGATTTTTACGTGCCCCATCCCCCCTTCCACCCACCCACCTTTGGCTCCAACACCCTTCCCAACTTCGCCGATTCCGAACGCCTATTCTCCTCGATTTCGTAGTAACTACTGTCGAATGCGAGTTTCCGGCAGATATATTTCGAGAACCCGTTTCACGCGCGATCTTCTGCTAGGTGTAAACGTCGTAAATCGAATGTTGAAGGTAACCTGGTAAAGGGAGCGCGATTGGGTGTGTGATGTTCCGTTGCACTCGGAATCAATGGAACTTGAGGATCACAATCGTCTTTTCAGCCTCTGTAATTTAAGGCGGTAGAATCGTTTCCAGGATTGCAAGGGTGCGGGATTCGCGTTCTCATTCTCGATAATACGAAAGTGGGGTTTTTCAGTAGTCAAAAACGCTAGATAAAAGATCGATCTAGGACGTTATAGCCCTCAAAACTCCTATTTTTTCGTTTACGAGGCGTAATTTTCATTACTCAGTAGCATGTAGTTATAAAAATAGCTACATGCGCAGTTTTATGCTTCCGAATAAAGCAAATTATGCTGTCGAATATGCAAATTACGCCACGTAAACGAAAAAGTCGGACTTTTGAAGGCGATAGCGCCCTAGATCGATCTTTTATCTAGCGTTTTTGACTATTGCAAAACCGTATTTTTGTATTATCGAGAAATGAGAACGCGAATCCCGCATCCTTGCAATCCCGGAAAAAAGAGTCTTACTCCCTTAACTTCTTATCGTCTACGGGTCGAGTCGGGGTCCCGAAAGTTGGCAATATTCGGGTACTCGAAGTTAAAATTGGGGCAAGTCTGTGATTACAGCAGCGATCAATAACTCTGCGCATATTAACATTAACCCTTTGCACTCGGTTTTCGCCGATAATGCGGTATTTGAAATATGAACTTTAAATCCACTGTCGCTGCTACAGCGACACGACTGTTTTGCTTACTAATATTTCTTATGTGATATTAAGATTTGTTTCTTATGTATATAATTTTAATTGATTAAAAATGACGTCTCTGTGTTCTTACATTTTCTAAATGTTTTCACTGTTTTAAATTTCACTTACTGGTTTTTGTCATAAATGCATAAAATCCGCTGTCTAACCACCGTCAATAGTTCACACAAAAATGATACGAATTCAGTGTGGCTAGATTTTCATTTACGAGTTGGTTGTTCCAATGTCAAATCAGCAACTTGAAATATCAGCGGAGTTTGAGAATGTGACATATTAACCCTTATCACTCGAGTGGTAATTCAGAGTCACCACTAAAAATTGCTGTACCATTTACAATATTGTTTACATTATTAATTATGTTGATATCTAATCAATTACTACACATTTAAGTATTGTATGAGGTATTATATTATATCAATTTCATATCCATAGAAATGAAAAAAATTATATACAATGGAATTATTATAGGTCACAAGAAATGGTTACTTTTCCAGTTAAAATAGCTCCGAGTGCAAAGCGTCAAAATTATTTAGAGAAGGAATAATTATTACTATACTGCGGATCTTCACACAAAATAAAAATTGTCTGCATCGATGGCAAGAAACAGAAACTGAATTGAATGTTATTTCTCCCCTTAATAATTTCAATAGAGGAGAAATCATATATTGACATCTTCAATTTCTAAAATTTTCCGACAATTTCGAATTTCATGAACTCAATTTTGCTATAAATACATAAAGATTCGCAATCTAATTACAATTGACTCAGAAAATTCTTATTTTATATAAAGATTCACAGTCTATTTGGAAGCAGTGTGATTGAAACTTGCCTAATTGTTCCTTAAGATTTGTTTTAATTATACCAGGTGTCTAGAATAGAAACATGCTCGCAGATTTTATAAGTACCAAGTAAGACATTTTTTAAATAATTGGTCTCTTGTTGATAATACAGTAGGACCTCGATTAACCGGATCCCAATTATAAACAAATATGATTACATTATGAAGGGAAATAAAACAAATAATAAAACTAGAGGGCTATTGTTGCTCGCTCGCTTCGCTCGCTCGCGAGTAGGGTTGTTATTGCTCGCTCGCTTCGCGAGCTCGCGGGTAGGACTGCTCTTGCGAGAGGGTTAGTGATACGCATGGCTACTGATATTAATGTTTTTTATTTGGTGTGTGACTCTCCAAGAGTCACACAAAGAACTTCCCGATTCGTTACTCCTTCGCCAACATCGCTAACATCGTTTTTTTTTGTAATTTCATCGATATTCTCCCAAAATGTATTCTTGGGAGTAGAGATGATAAATTCACTGTTGCATTGGAATAACTTTCGATTATTCCAAGCGGTAACATTAGCATCAGTTTAAAAAAAAATTTTTTTAAATCTAAAAAAAAAATTTTTTTTAAATCTAAAAAAAAATTCAGAAAAAAATTTTTATGTAATTGCGTTTGGTTCTTTGGTGGAAAATTTTCGTCCTCCCTTATAAATTGCATTGAAGAATCAACTCTTTTCGAAAAAAAGTAAAAATCTAAAAAACTACTTGACCAATATGGACCAAAATCTAATCAGCTCTAAGTTACAGCGGGGCACATCGATTGCATCATTCATCATCCTGATCGCGTTGTTACTTTTTCTGAAAACGTTAACGAAAAATTTGATTACATAGAAACGGCCATACGCACACACACACACACACACACACACACACACACATACGAACATTTTGCTGACAATAGTCTAAAATGACTGCAATGACCATGAAACGTGAAGATTTGCTAAAAAATCGATTTTCGATTTTCGGGGTAATTACAATAACTTCCCTATAAAATCGGGAAGTTAATAAATAATTTATTTTGGAATATAATGTACATTATAATTATTTCGTCGGGTCTCGATTATCCATCGGGCCTTAATTTATCCGGGCTGTTTGTTTCCCGATCAAGCCGGTTAATGGAGGTGCTACTGTACTGTGCAATAATGTTCTGTCACAAAATATTGATAAATGCCAGAGGATTTGTCAAATATAGAATGAAACTCGACGGTCAGTGTGTCAGTCAGAATACGGGAATCTTGGAAATCATCAGGACATGCGACTGAATCGGACAGGTTCGATTGTATCCATTTTTAGTTGGCTCTTTAATTATTCGTTTTTTTAAATATCCACTGCAAGGATTCCATTGGAAACCGTATGACAGTACGATTTACCGTGAAATGACGCGTAAAAAGTGAACGAAATTGACCATCCCGTCGAGACAAAACGGGAAAAGTTATTGAACGCGCCGGCAGCCGCGCGATAACCCGAAATCGACCAGGTATCAATTTAAATCAACCCCGATACGTAATATTCGCTCTTCGTTCCGCGGCGAAAAATATCATCCGCCGATTGTAAGCATTCACCCATGAACATCACCGCGGCAATCCACTATTTATAATCCGACGGTTCGACAGTCAATTTTCGGAATCTATCGCCGATACTAATCTCGACGGACGCAACCGGCGCGGCGCACCTGTAAATTGTTTCGCTCGAAAGAGAATACAGTAGAGACGCGATTCGTCTGTCGTCTCCGTACTTCGTGATACTTGACTGCATCTCGGAAAATGAGATGTCAGACTTACGAAACAACAAATATCAATAAAACTTTCTCAATGGAATTAAATCCTCTTTTTATCTCATAATATTGATTCTTTAATAAAATCCATTAATAAAAAATGAGTATGCTCAAGTAACTTATAATAAGTAGACTACGGATTTTATGCATTTACAGGAAGAATGAGCAGGTGCATTTTAAAACCGTACAGTGATTAAAGTGACTTAAAAGCACCAAACTATTATTCTCAACTTATTAAAATTATTAAACGAAGAATCAAATATCTATCTGGCTCCTGTCCCTTGCAACAGAAACGGGCAATTTTAATTTTCCATAAAAATCCACAGTCTAATAATACGACAGGCATATGGTATATTAAGTCGTGTTAATGTTTTAGATTTCATATCCTATTTTTCTCCGATAGAATTGTCCACATAGCCCATATAAACAAATTGATTAAAAGAGTAATTTCTATTATCAAGATGATCAGAATAAGTCAAATGTTACTGTTTATTATTAATGCGAGGGCATCCTTTTCTTCAGATTCTCCAATAAATTTAACCATAACAATGCGGAGTCTCATTAAGACAGTTGCAAAACTAATTGTTGTGAGAAATCTTAATTCATCAATTTTTGCTTCATTCAATAAACATGTTTAATGGTGTTAGACTTTTTGTTGAATGAGCCGTAACTTCATTAACATATAAACTGTATTATAACATAAAGCTTTGTCGCGCACATCGAACGTGCTTATCAAAACGCCATTAAACGATCAATTATAACAAACGAGCGACGTGCATGCACTCGAGAAAAAACAATCATCAACGACACGTGGATAGATTGTCAAATGCCTTTATAGTTCCAATAATTTGTTGATGCAATTTTCGTGGACACAGATTTAGCAGTTAACATTCAATTGGATCATTATTATTCCCTCTGTCCCGTATTATGGTGCACAGTTTTAAAAATTCTTATTAACGAGTTTTCTATTAGCTTATACCGGGTATTTCGCCTAACTTGATCACCTTAAATATCTTTGTTGTTTTTAAAGATACGTCAAATGTCTAAAGGACAAAGTTGACTAAAAAAATTGTTGTTTTTATGTAATTTGTTTTAGAGATATGAACGTCACCTTCATTTTTTTAACTAGAATGAGGTATTTTTAAATACATCAATCGATGCAGCTGGACATTCATTATAAAAAAGTTCTAACCTATGTATGTCGAAAAGTTAGTAGTTCAGGAGGTATTTCAATTTAAATAACTCTAAAACACCATTACTGCGTACGACAGTACACGTTAATGCCAGTGTTAGCGTCAGACATTTGACGTATCTAAAAAACAACAAAGATATTTAAGGTGGTCAAGTTAGGTGAAATACCCGGTATAATAATTGATACAAATTAATCTAACCAGATAAGTAAATGGCTGTGCTCTGTAATTATTTATTTGAGCAGTAAGTATATAATTAAGTACAGTAAGCTGGCGACTCTGTACTGAATTATATCTCGGTTGTTATTGAAAACGGAAAAAATGTTGAAGGAAAGTGTTGCATGGTTTAATGTGCTATATCATCCTGCGATGCGGATTTTTACAGAAGTGCATCGGTGAAATTGCAAAGTGCAATTGTTTCTCTTCGTAATCGATATTTAAACACTTACTATAGATGCTGCAAAAAAAAGATAAATATGTTGACAAGTATGTAATAAGTTCTTCACGATTGTACCCTGAAACTTTTTTATTCAGAATAACTCAAAGAATCGATTCATGTAAAATGAGACCGTAGACTAGTATCAGAAACGCGTCACGTGACCGGGCGGTAGAAGGGGAAGGCCGAGTGGAGACTCAAGTTTTAAACTGGCGACTCTGATTGTAAGGCAATATAATGGGACGTTCTTGAAATCATTTGAAGTAACATTTTCCTTTGCAAAAATGGCGCCCGCGGCTTCGTTATGGAGTTATTAACGAAAAACACAGACCAACACGCTTCTAGGTCACGCTCTGATTGGTCCGTGTTTTTCGTTAATAATTCCATAACAAAGCCGCGGTCGACACTTTTGCAAAGGAAAATGTTGCTTCAAATGATCTCAGGAACCTCCCCATTCCGGATGTTGAAGGAATTTTGAGACACCCTGTAGGTATCGAACAAATATAAATTTTCCTTTTCTTTCAGCGAACTGTTAAGAAAGACTGCTATTAAAAGAACAACAAAACAAATAAATTTCCTAACTCGCGCACGAACGCTTGTGTACGCCGTCGTATATTATTCTCTCAAATCCACGAAAAAAAGAACACATCCACGAAATCTGAAGGGGGCAAAAAGGAATCCTAAGTTCGTCGAGCCGTGTTTGGGGCATTTCCTCGAGCCGAAACTCCGGCTCCCCAACATCCAGCGTTTCGCCCTGCATTTATTCCCCTTTCTTCGGATCTCAGGAGCCGTCCCATCGGCAGCCTGTATCCGTTCTCCCGTGGTTTCTTTCGGAAGCGAGTTTCGCTATTCGACGTGCGTCGGACGTATCCGTCGCATCTCGTTCGCAGGAATCGCGGCGGCGGTCGCTCGAAGATTCCGACAGTTCGCAACTTTGCCGGATAGTTTCTGGAACGTAGGCGTGACAGAAGTGAAGAGGAGAGGGTGGGACGAAGAGAGGGTTGAGAAGGTGAAAAACGTCGCGCGTTTGAGCGCAGATATCGAGCTTCGGGAGTTTGCATCGCGAGCCTTTCAGTTCGCGTGTGTGCTGCATATTCGGTTTTTTAAAAGCCCCGAGACCGAGCAGCGCGGCGAGGCGGCGGCGTTCGCTTCCCGTTTCCCACATGTTCGCTGGTGGAAAACCTCTTTCGCTGGCTTTTCCGTTCCGGGGGGATCGGTGTAAATCGGCACGAAAAAATGCATGCACGGTCTATCGCGCGCTCTCAGGCCCGCGGACGCGTTAAAACATCAAACGTCGGGCCGAGTCGGGCCGGGTCGGGCCGCCCAGAACAAAGATCCCGCTCGAACGGAAACGAGACCGACACGGCAGACTGAGAGACGCGTAAACAACGGGGCAAAAGCTGCGCGAGTGAAACGACGCGACGCAACGGCCAAAGCGAAAACACGCACAGAACGAGGAGAAGAGGCGGAACGGAAGAGAAAGCGCGAAGAGAGGGACCAGACCAGAAGTGTCGGCGGGCAAGTCGTCTCGGCTCCCTTTTCCTCTCAATCCGCCAACACTCTTCTCTCTTCGGTCCGTTTTCTAACTCTGGGCGCGCGGTTGCACAAGGGCGAAGGAGAGCGCGTTTGCAAATTACGCGCAGTCTGAGGCGACTTAGGGACTTTCAGAGTTTTAATTACTCTGCGCGCGAGAGCCGCCTTTCGCTTTCTCCCTTTGCGGCGCGTTCATTCCCGGCTCTCCTCTACGCGCCTGTTTCACCGCGCGTACTCTGTGTATTCCAATCTCGTGGAAGAGTGCCGCGCGCTTTAATAGAAAAGGGAACTCCGATCCACGGCCGTAGCTCGTCTGATGCATCGTTTGGATCGCTCGTATCGCCGACCGCCCACGCGATCCGCTACTTTCAACCAGTCCCAGTTAACCCCTTCTCGGTCCTCGTTACATTCATCCAAGAATAGTCCAAGGATTCCCAGAATCTCGAAAGGAATCGTTGGAGCCTTGTTCGTTTGAGAGCTTGGCAAACAAGCCGGATTTATCGCTGGTCCTGCGTGCCGCGAAAGCGGCCAATGGCGGTGATCTCAAAATGTTGGCCGAAATTCATAATTTTGTAAGGGACTCGTAAGGCAATTCATAATTTTATATAGCACTGTCTCAACTTATACAGGTTTCTGGGCTTGCTGCATTTTCTTCCAGTTGTCGGTGTGTTTCAATGTTCGATTAATTTTATTTTCGTAATCCACGTTTATTATTATCCAACCTTTCAAGGTAACGTTTGGTTTTGTGTTAAATATTGACTAACTTTTTTCAGTTTTAAAAAGAGTACCTTCAAAATAAAAATAGTCGATCAACACTTATTGACTTCCAATGCTCTATAAATTGTTATAAAATGTGTATAAATAGAGCTGACGAAAAGATTCCCTTATTGAAACGTTTTTATAAATCACGAAAAGGTTTGTTACGAATACTACAATTCAAAATGAAAAGTGTTTAATCCAAATCTTTGGGCATCGTTCTGAATTGGGTCGCACGCGATAAGAGTACAGGAAGTCGAAACAAAAGGTGGCTGATTTTGATAAAATTGTGCAGCGATCTTTTCAGCGTCAACCGAAACACACAAATCAACAGTTTGTACAATAAGGAAACAGCATGAAAAAATAAACGTGCAGTTTCCTTTCTGACGGATGATCTTAATGCCGCCGTGTCACGAAGGTAAAGCTGACAGCGTGATAAAAGTGGTACAATTTCTGCATCTATGATAACCATAGGTGAATAAACCATGAACCTGAAGAAACGCTACAGAACGTTTACTACACTCGCGACGCATTACGCTGTACAAGCCCATCTAGTTCTTAAGGTTGCTTCGGAAATGTTCAAATAAACATTCGCAGTTTCGCAGGGGAGGTAGCACAAATTGGGGGGAAAAAGTCTCTCTCTCCCCGAATTAGTCACGTGACATTTTGACACATGCACGACAGAGACACAAGTCTTAAATAGTAGTGGTGTGCGAGATTCCGGGAAGTCCCGAAACCCGATGCTTGGGACGGGACGGGATTCCGAAAATGTTGGGGTTCCCCGAGAATATTCGGGATTTCCGGGGGTGTTCGGGTTTCACGTGAATCTTCCGGATTTCTGATACTATACAGAATCTTCTAATATTGTTTTTTAGTCAGAAATCCCGAAAATTTTCGGGGAACCCGAACATTCTCAGGAATCCTAAAAGTTTCAAGATCCCGTCCCGATCCCGAAAATTGTTTCCGTTCCCGTCCCGACCCGGTCTCGCACACCAGTATTAAATAGATTTTCGAATTCTTGATGTGATTAATAGGCTATGGATTTTTGTACAACCTGGAGATTGTTTCCAATAGTTGCAAGACACAATTCTTGTGTATGTTCAAATAGAAATGTACAAATTCATTTGTAGTCCCCTCTTTTCGAATTTATGGATTACATTGGATTCGGGTCTTCATGAATGCACACTGGTCTTTTGAAATAAAATAATTCTGTATTTCACGGCGCGGGAGGAAGCTCTTTACTAATCGAAATCTTAGCTTCGACTGAGGCTGAGAAGAACCGTTGGATGCCCGAAAGGACATCAAGGTCTGCTTGTATATCCAGACCACGGTGTATTATAGAGGTGTTCAGACTTTCCTCGGAACGACGGCATTAGAGCGATTTTATTGTTGACGGTTCCTCTGCTGCGTGAAATATGCACGTGAAGTGAGACGTTCAATCATATTGTTTCTTTCTGCATTCTTGAATTGTACTGCTTGATTATAGGCTTTATTTTCTAGTAGTACAAGAAGAATTAGTTGAATATCACTCAATTGTTAATATACTAATATCGCCAACGGCCATATCACGTTGCAAAAAACCCTGTAAATAACATCACCCCATTATATCATCATCATCCCCCCTCTCTCTGTCATTCATTTCCATGTACATATGTATAAAAATTAGTTTTAAGATTAAAAATAATTGACACGAGTTCCTGTTTTTTGTTAAGGGCGTTTCCAGGAGCATGTGACAACCCGAAATGGTTGCGGCTGTGAACTGCATTCTATTCACTGCGAAAATAGTACTACGAGGGGTGAGCATCCGCCACTCCTCCGACTAAGAAAGAAAGACTGTAGACCGCTAATGTTCCTTTATACATTAGAATTACTAAAATTGTTAGAGAAAACTTTTCGTTTATTTTTATAGTTAGTTTAAGAACTGTTAACATTGTATTGCCTTTAAATAAACAATTAAAAAAAAACGTTGCAAAAAACCGATTCTCGTCCGATCATCGAAGTTAAACAGCGTTGAGCGTAGTCAGTACTTGGATGGGTGACCGCCTGGGAACACCACGTGCTGTTGGCTTTATTTTTTTTCTTTTGTTTACAATGTTCGTAACAGTTGCTCAACATCGAAATATTCACTTTTGTATATTTCATTTTGCAGCGGATCGCGAAACGCATTTAGACGAGTGGCATCATGTTGCATTCAGTAGTTATTCGTAGACAGCGGATTTTATGCATTTATAACAAAAATGAGCAGGTGTAATTTAAAACAGTAACATTAGACGAATTTAAGAATACTGTTATATTATTTTCAACACGTTGAGCATATTAAGAGAGAAAATAAATTTCTATATCGCTTCAGTTGATCGCAAATCGGGTAGAAAATTTGTATTTTGCATTAAGATCCGCTGTCTAGTTATTGGAGGCTTGGATAATAATAGTAGAAGTACCTATCTTTGGTTGTAAAGACCACATTTTAATTCAAAGCATCAACGAACTAGAGTCGAAGGATTTTTCAGTGGTTTAAAGAGAGTGCTTGACAGAAGAGATTCTTTGTTTTGTTAGATAAAACTTCATTCAGTTTTGAATTCTTTAACATCGCCAACGACCATATCACGCTGCAATAAACCGGTTCTCGTCCGATCACCGAAGTTAAACAGCATTGAGCGTAGTCAGTACTTGGATGGGTGACCGCCTGGGAACACCACGT
Source organism: Lasioglossum pauxillum (assembly GCA_933228785.1). NCBI lineage: Eukaryota > Metazoa > Arthropoda > Insecta > Hymenoptera > Halictidae > Lasioglossum > Lasioglossum pauxillum. The sequence continues at coordinate 19,184,433 of OW121702.1, read as the reverse complement.
GCCGTTGGCTCTCTTTTTTTAATCTACATTATTCCAGTAATTATTGCACGACATCAAAATACACACTTTTGTATATGTATTTCATTTTGCAGCGGATATACAATCGCATTTAGACGTGTGGCATCATGTTGCATTCAGTAGAGTTATTGGAGACTCGGATAATAATAGTAGAATAACCTATCTTTGGTTGTAAAGACCAACATTTTAATTTGGATTTTTAAGTATTCCAAAAAGAAAGCTAGATAAAAGGAATTTTTTGTATTGTTAGATAAAACTTCATTCAGTTCTGAATTCATTAACATTGCCAACGACCATATCACGCTGCAATAAACCGGTTCTCGTCCTACAGAACAGATAGACACAGAAGTTCAAAAGCTCACAAACAACATACAAGAAGCAATAGCTAAAGCAATTCCACTAAGGACACTCAAAATGATACAAGATAGACTACCAAAGCACATTCGAAACATGATATCTGACAGAAACAGGTTAAGAAAAATGTGGCAGCGATCAAGGATACCAACACTAAAAGTGGTAATAAAAAAGTAAAGACTAAAGAAATAAGTGCAGCAATATTCAAACAGAAATGAAACCTGGACAGACAAACTGAAAAAGATAAATATCTACGACAAATCTCTCTGGCGGATGACCAAAATCTTTAAAAATTAATATCAACCAGTTGCAACACTTACTAAGAATGGAGCAGAAGCACTAACAGACATTGATAAAGCAAATATGCTTGCAACACAATTTGAAGCGGTGCATAATATAAACTTAACCAACAATAGCATCACACAAGAAAAAATAGTGGAGGAAGTAAACAACTACATAAAAGAAACAATACCAGACGACTGGGATAAATACTAACATCTCCCAGAGAGATAATGGAGGTAATCAAGACACTCCCATCAAAAAAAGCCCCTGGCTCTGATAACATACAGAACATAATACTTAAAAATCTTGAACGCAAATCAATAGTACAACTTATTTACATAATCAATGCAATAATCATACTATCACACTTCCCAGTACACTGGCAAACAAGCAGTGTAATACCAATACTAAAAACAGGAAGAAGTAAAGCAGATCCCAGCAGCTATCGACCAATTAGCCTTTTACAAACAATGAGCAAACTAGTAGAGAAAATAATATCCAAAAGACTGAATGCCTACGAAGAGAATAATAAAATAATAGTGGACCAACAATTCGGATTCAGGGAGAGACACAACACAGTACAACAGGTAGTACGTATAGTTAATGACATAGCCACAAACTACAACAAAGATAATGTGACCGTAATTGTTGCTGCCAGATATTTAAAAAGCATTTGACAGGGTGTGGATAGATGGACTGATATACAAAATAATACAACTCAAATATCCCGCAGCATTAATTAAATGTATAAACTCATACCTAAGGAATAGAAAACTACAAGTCAACGTAAACAACAGCATATCAAGCAAAAGGAAAATTAGAGCAGGCGTACCACAAGGATCAGTACTAGAACCCAAACTTTTCAATATATATCTAAATGACATACCAACATTCCCCAACACAAAATTGTCACTTTTTGCAGACGACATAGCAATATATGCACATTCATTTAATGCTATAATAGCAGCAACACAGATACAAATACATATAAGCATTCTACAAGAATTTTATACGAAATGGAAAATTGCACTCAACGAAGGCAAAACCGAAGTAATTGTTTTTACAAAGAAAACCAACAATATAAAAATAATGCAACCCATGAAAGTATACAACCATATCACTCACCCAATCAACAAAGTCAAATATCTAGGAGTACACCTCGACAGCAAACTGCTCTTCAAAGAGCATATAGAACAAGTGCTTGAAAAAGCATATGCAGGTCAGAAAAAACTATACCCACTAATGGTCGCGAATTTAAAACTATCACCACTAAACAAAAAACTGATCTACACAATGATACTGAGACCAACAATAACCTATGCAGCAGCAGTCTGGTGTAGTGCAGCACCAACCAACATCAAACCACTACAAACGTACCAAAACAAGTGCCTTAGACTAATACTGTCAGAGAACTACTATGCGAGAATTAACGAAATGCATCAAGAAGCGGAACTACCAGAAATACTAGATTATATTTAAGGACTAGCAGAACACTTTTACAAGACCCAATTAAACAGTAATCCACTACTAACAAAAGAACAGAAATAAGAAGCCACAACCAACAATTTAAAATAAAACATAAATTACGGTATCAAGCGCTAAAGCTATTCCACGAATACAACTGATAGTACAAATAAACCTAGAGCTCTTTAATCATAAAGCCCTAATATAGAATTAGTTTGTAAGTGCTGTAGATAGGTTTTTACACTTTAAGAGTTTCCTATACCTAGAAAACATACAAAAGACTTAATGTACATAATGAATAGTATGCAATACAAATTATTTAAATAAAAATAAATTTTTTAAAAATACCACGTTTTTAAAACGGACTAAAAAGTATAAAATAAAATTTTTAAAAACGCCACGTTTAAAAGACCGACTAAAAAGTATAAAATAATTTTTTCAAGCCCCATACAGATTCCTAACCCCTGAAAATTTTTGATTGTGAATTTCTAATAGCTAAGAAACTACTTGTAAGATTTAAAACGAAAAGCGCGGGGCGCTTGCAATAGATAATTGATGCATGGACACTAAATCACTAACAACTTTATTGCACTGCAAATGATATGAAGTGTTGTACGAGATTTCTCAGCGGCAGCTACTCTCTACACTCCTTACTATGTATTATCTTGCGCCCCACGTTTTTCGTTTTAAATCTTACAAGTATTTTCTTAGCTATTAGAAATTCACAATCAAAAATTTTCAGGGGTTAGGAATCTGTATGGGGCTTGAAAAAATTATTTTATACTTTTTAGTCGGTCTTTTAAACGTGGCGTTTTTAAAAATTTTATTTTATACTTTTTAGTCCGTTTTAAAAACGTGGTATTTTTAAAAAATTTATTTTTATTTAAATAATTTTTTTCTGCTTTTTTGTCTTGTATGTGTGAAATTTTACAATCGATTTAGAACATTTTGATGAGATTATAACAGAGACATGTAGTAAATTTCAGACGGTATTGCGACGCGTCATATCGAAAACGAACACCGTGGTAAAATGTCAAAGATAAAGGTTCGACGGAGAATTTCGGTGTAACTGTTCTTTCGCTTGGTAAACAAACATTATAGTATACTAATACGTAGTCACTTTGTAAACACCGCACGGAGCTCGAACGCACACTGAGCTCCTTCGGTGCGAAGCAGGTCAGTGGAGTGGGGATGAGTCAGAGTGGGAACCGAGTGGGCACGACCGGTCGTCGCGCGGGGACGTGTAACGGTTAAATTTTTAATAGTTTATATCTGCTAAACGCGTAGGCTGTTGTAAATTAAAAAAAATTTTTTTAAAATATTGCATTGTCATATAGTACTGAGCTATGTTTAAAATTTCAAGTCTCTAGCTCATCGAGAAGTTAGTTTAAAATCAGTTGTAAAAGGGCCTAGCAGACTAAGATAGGTGCAGCGGCCCCACCCACAATTTTTATTGATATTGTGCGGAAAACAATGGTTTTAGTTTGAAAGATAACCCCCTAAAATTTTAAGTCGCTAATCCTTCGTATAAGGATGATATGAGGGTAAATACCCTTAACTGTATCATTTTTTTTCTCGATTGTTAATTAAGATATTCGGATAAAAAAAATACGAAAATACTCGAACTTACCTCCTTCACATCATACATTTTTTTCACCATTGTGATCAAATTATTAAGGGTAGAAAAAAATCATTTAATTTTTTAGGGGTGGGAATTGCAAGCAACCCTTCGAGTGACCACTTCCAAAAAATTCAAGAACAATGTTCTGTTGCTTATCTAACGTATAAAAAAGTTTCAAGATGGTCGGATTGGTGGAACATAGTTAAGGGGGATCTATACCCAATGAAGTAACTAGAAAGGAACTAGAATCTTACTAGATTTTGGGTCGAAACATGGGTTTACGCGCGGCGATTTTTTGTCCTTATTTGAGCGGATTTTGGACTGGGTGAGGACTCATTCTATAGAGGAAGGTTAAATCCGGCGCGCTCTGCTATTGATTTAACGAGATTATGTTTATATCTAATAATATGAGTGCTCAAAGTAGAGAAAAAATCTAGAAAAATAACCGCAGATTTCAATGTATTTTCCTGTCGCAAAGAGATTTTTCTGACTGATATGATGAGCAGAGCGCGCCGTGATGAACCTTCCTCTATCAAATGAGCCTTTGTGTAGCTCAAAATATGCTCGTATAAGGACAAAAAATCGCCGCGCGTGATTTCATTCACATTAGCAGAGATTTCCCCATATTACGTTCATGAAGACAGAGGTTATCTCTGATGTAGAGCCAATCTAGAGCCAATTTCATTTCAGTTAGTTTACACGAGATGGTGCCTAGTCAGAAGGACTGTCAATCAGTGCTGCGATATTGTGCAACATTTCACTGCTGTCAATGTGGAATCATAGCAAAACTGACACAGACGAGGTACATATTCTCATCGGTGGCACAAATATTAGTGCGACCTGCCCTGTATAACGGCATTCGCGACGAGATGAATAGAATATGGAAATAGCAAGCAACTCCATCTCGTGTTCATTATGCAGTTGCGTGTTTATCAATGTTACCAAACTTTTTTTCTGCACAGAGGTTGATAACATTGATAAATAGCCCAAAATCCAAGGGTATAGATCCCCCTTAAATATTGAAAAATAAATGAAATTACGTCATTATAATGGTATAATGTACAGTGCAGTGTTTCTTACGACTCCAATTAATAATTCTTATCAGGATATTAAGTCTCTTCTTGATCAATTATTTCTTTTTAAACGCGACGCTTCGTATTACATTCTGTTCTTATCTTTCCGAATTTATTGATAGACATTACGTAAGTGTAAATGAGAATTCTAGGAATCATATTATACATAGATTTATTCAATCTTCGTCATTATTTTCCTCAATAATCGGTACTGTATGTGTTACATCAAATATCTTAGTTAATATCTGTGATGGTTTTACAATTTTCGATTTAAATCGCCCATGAGATAAATAATAAATAATTGTAGCGACATGAGAACAGCAACCCACTGTTCTGTTGCCATTGGCACAGTCACATGTATATATTTTAATAGCGGCATAACCAATCGAATGTGGTACATATTCAATGTAGCATTGATAATATTTCCGATTAATATGCCTCGAGTGAACTTTCACCCTTATAATATTACTAAATTCCTTTAAATATTCAATATTTAAAATGTTATCATCCTTCATTAATTCCGCGAGATAGCATACTGCCTGGGTTAATTGATATGTACTTGCAAATAATATTACATAACTAGTATATAGTTTTATATGTGGTTATATTATACATATATAATACAATACGGTTAAATAATAGTGTTAAAGCATGTACTTACCTGTAAATAAGATTTTCAAATCTTTCTCAGTCATTTCTGGAAAATCCATTACAGCGTTGTCAGTCATTGGTGTAAATGGTTTTCTACGGCGACTTAATTGTTTTGCTTCCATTAACTCCTGAAGCGTGTTTGTTGCTAGCCGTTGTTTCTTCATATGATCAATGATTAGATCTGTAATTTCTGGATCGGTATCTAGTCTTTTACCAAATTCATTATGTAGAAAGGATGCTATTTGACACAATGATTTAAGACGAGGTAGGAGTTTATTATCCATTTTGTGGTGGAATAAACGATATTTTTGTGCAATATCACCATGGACGGCTTCAACAACCCATCTTATTTTGGTTACAAAGCGTGATGAATTTGCTTCTGCTGTTGTCAGTTGTGCCCGATTTCCTTTACAAGCTGGCATTAAAACATTATATCCTTTACTTTCCAGATGTTCGACAACATCGCGAAAACCACGGTCTACAACGCAAATATCATTCGGTTGTAAAAGAGAACTTATTCCGTTAGGATCTTCTAATAAGATTTTCATAATTGATGCATCATTCATGGTACCATTAAATGGTCCTGCTGTGTCAATAATGTATCCATTTGTCGTACAAATTGTAAACGGTTTACATAATGATGTTTTCTTTTGTCCAGAATATGATTTCATATAACATATGTTCCGTCAAAAATTACTACTAATTGAGAATCTTCTATTTCAAAAAGTTTTCTTGGCGCGTACGCTGTTTCATTTAAAATGAGATCGGCTCTAGATTTTGCATTTATTCCGAAGTGTTTTCCTAAAATATCCTTTTCAAATGCGTTAATTATTTGGTGGAAATATTCAGACACCTGTTAGACTTAATATCCTGATAAGAATTATTAATTGGAGTCGTAAGAAACACTGCACTGTACATTATACCATTATAATGACGTAATTTCATTTATTTTTCAATATTTAACTATGTTCCACCAATCCAACCATCTTGAAACTTTTTTATACGTTAGATAAGCAACAGAACATTGTTCTTGAATTTTTTGGAAGTGGTCACTCGAAGGGTTGCTTGCAATTCCCACCCCTAAAAAATTAAATGATTTTTTTCTACCCTTAATAATTTGATCACAATGGTGAAAAAAATGTATGATGTGAAGGAGGTAAGTTCGAGTATTTTCGTATTTTTTTTATCCGAATATCTTAATTAACAATCGAGAAAAAAAATGATACAGTTAAGGGTATTTACCCTCATATCATCCTTATACGAAGGATTAGCGACTTAAAATTTTAGGGGGTTATCTTTCAAACTAAAACCATTGTTTTCCGCACAATATCAATAAAAATTGTGGGTGGGGCCGCTGCACCTATCTTAGTCTGCTAGGCCCTTTGTACCGAACAGACAAACAGACATACAAGAAAGCGACCTAATAAAAACGTGGTAAAATATTTAATGGCATACCTGGTGATTTGGCGACTTCTCTGGGAAAATCATCATTAACGAACTGCTCCTTTTTTGTAGACATTATTTCGAGATTATAACAGAGACATGTAGTAAATTTCAGACGGTATTGCGACCGCATCATATCGAAACGCCGCGGTAAAATGTCAAAGATAAAGGTTCGACCCAAAATCTCGGTGTAACTGTCCCTTCGATTGGTAAACAAACATTATAGTATAATAATACGTAGTGACTTTGTAAACACCGCACGGAGCTCAAACGCACACTGACGCACACTGACGCACACTGAGCTCCTTCGGTGCGAAGCGGGTCAGTGGAGTGGGGATGAGTGAGAGAGGGAACGGGTAGTGGAGTAGGGTGCGCTGTCGCGCGGCGTGGCGATCGTTGAACGCGATGACGTAGGTTTCGCGGGGGGGGGGGGTGAACAGGTAAATATTTAATTGTTATATCTCCGAAACGGATAGACTTTAAAAAATTTTTTTTTTTGAATAATGCATTGTCATCCAGTTCTGAGCCATGTAACCGATTTCAAGTCTCTAGCTCATCAGGAAGTTAGTTCAAAATCAATTGCAAAATTTGCCACCGAACAGACAAACAAACAAACAAACAAACAAGAAAGCGAGCTAATAAAAACGTGGTAAAATACCATCAGTTGTAGACGAACTAACACGCAATAGAAAGTAAGGTGCAGGTAAACCATATTAGGTAGAAACTGCGCAAAACACACATGGTAACTAATAAGCATGTTTATATATGTATATAGTCTGTTACTACATGTATAAGGATGTACAAATGAATTATAACAAATTCTTGTTTTCAAAAAAAAAGGTTCTCGTCCGATCATCGAAGTTAAACAGCGTTGAGCATAGTCAGTACTTGGATGGGTGACCGCCTGGGAACACCACGTGCCGTTGGCACTCTTTTTTTACTTTTATCTACAATATTCCAGTAATTGTTGCTCGACATAAAAATACACACTTTTGTATATTTCATTTTGCAGCGGATATAGAATCGCATTTAGACGTGTGGCATCATGTTGCATTCAGTAGAGTTATTGGAAACTCGGATAATTATAGTAGAAGTACCTATCTTGTAAAAGGTTGTAAAGACCAACATTTTAATTTGGATTTTTAAGTGTTCCAAAACGAAAGCTAGATAAAAAAAATTGTTTGTATTGTGAGATAAAACTTCATTCAGTTCTGAATTCATTGACATCGCCAGCGACCATATCACGCTGCAATAAACCGGTTCTCGTAACCTCTTTTTAAGCGATCTCCAAAAGCTTTTTAATCTTAACACGGACGGAACCTCATTCACTCTGACTTTTTCCGACGACCTTGTCGCCTACATAGAAGGCGACAAAGTGGAAACAGTCTGAGACAACATTGAACTCCTCACAGAAAAAATAAACCAATATTATATGTCATGGAACCTTTGTCTAAATCCCAGCAAATGTGAAACTATTCGCTTCAGAAAACCACTATACAATCTCTCACCCAAAACAAAAGCTAATAGCAAAAACTTTGAAATCTCAATAACAGTCCTCGGCACCTCCACCCAGAAATCTTTCTCCCATAAAAAGACAGTAAAGTACCTAGGCGTCCACATTGATTATTTGCTACGTGTAAATAAGCACCTAGACATCCAAATCAACAAAACGAGAATAGCTTTCCTTTCCAACAGTAGAATTTTCCATAATAAACATCTATCACACAGAACCAAAATCATCCTTTACCAACTCCTCATAAGACCAATTATCACCTATGCTTCCCCAATATGGTGGAATTAAAATACTGGAGCAACCATACAACAATGGAGAAAATTCGCTGTCTAGAAAGAAAATGCTTAAGAGCATGTCTTAAAATCTATAGAAGTCAACAGTCTAATTGGAAGCATTATGTTAGCAACCAAAAATTATACAATTCGGCAGACATTACCAGAATTGACTCATTCATCATAAAAATAGTTCGGAACTACTTCAACAAATTCCCCTCCATAGACAACGAAATTACCCGCTCCCTATACCACCAAGACCCACCTATCTCCCAACAGCTCGCCAACGGCTACACCACCACCAACCCTTCATCCACTGTGACGAAACTGGCCTCATCCAGCATGCAGAAAACATAAAATTGATTTATCATTGGAGACGCAATAAGGCGGACAAAACAGTAGCGTACCACCACCTAGATTTCGAAAGCAATAGAGACAAATTCAAATTCTCACAATCAATAACACTGCTAGATCACAAAGATTTCCACCGCCTAGATAAAAAAAAATACTGGTGGCTCACACTAAATGATGTTCACATGAAAGAGCTGCCCGAAAGAAAAATCAGATCCCAAAACCTAAATAGGGCTGTATAAGAAAGAATGATAGATAGCAAGTAAGCTCCAATTACAAATGACTGTACCATTGGCATGAGTGACAACTCACATTGTAAATATGTACATAACACTATTTTTAAATTAGTAATAAGTTAGGTTTAAGTTGTATTCTAAGTAGCGCTAAACAAATCTCTACCAAAGACTGATGAGGGGGTTTTTAATAAAAACTTTTTCCCCACGCGCCATTCCATTAGTACCCTAATATTACTTATATTAACCTAGTCGTTAAATAGTTCCTAATCATACCACCGTCCAAAGAAATGTATAACTTAAAGATTCGCATACAAGCGAACAATTAGTTATCAACGCAATATAGTGTGGTAGTTTTTTAGTATGTTTGTTGACACCTGTTATTATTATGACTGTAAAACTTTACTCAATAAACATCTTTAAAAAAAAAAAAATAAATCGGATCTCGTCCGATCACCAAACAGCGTTGAGCGTAGTCAGTACATACTTGGATGGGTGACCACCTGGGAACACCACGTGCCGTTTGGCTTTTCTTTTATTTTTATCTACAATATTCCAGCAATTGTTGCTCGACATCAGCATATACACTTTTGTATATTTCATTTTGCAACGGATATCGACACATTTAGACCAGTGGTATCATGTTGCATTCAGTAGGGTTATTGGAGACTCGGATAATAATAGTAGAAGAACCTATCCTTGGTTGTAAACAGGGATTCATACCGGTATAATACCGGTATGCAAAATAACGGTATTTTACCGGTATTACCCCAATAACCTTTATAGAAACCGAAATACCGGTATGACATCATACCGGTAAATGGAAATACCGGTATATTTCAAGAACTTATACCGGTATTATACCGGTATTATACCGGTATGATACTATTTGGAAGTACCGATATATTTTCTGATATTTGCTGGTAATTTTTTAAAATTTTCTTATTTTATTTAACAACAACAGTGACGACGCACGGAGACCGCTGGGAAGCGGGGAGCGTGGCGGGGAGTGCGCGCACGGAGCGGCGGTCTCCGTGCGTCGACACGGTAACACAAACAAATTTTTGTTTGAATAAAGCAATCTTTCATTTTTCATTAGCCATTACGAACGACATACGTTTTTCTCTCAGATCTCACACCACCTCCGGTTTTCCTCAGTATATACCAATTTTACCACGTTTTTTCGATATCGAAACATTATCCGTTATTGTATTTAATACTTTATACTTACTTTTTAGTTGATTAGAATATTTCTTATTTATTATAGTTCATTAGTGCGTTATTTTAGTTCGTTTTTAATTTTTCTAGTATTAATCTTAGTATTAGAGTCAGTGTCAGTGTAAGAAATGGGTCGAAGGAAGATAAATGCTGTTTTTGAATACTTCGAGTATAATTCATCGCAAAATAAATCGACATGCATAATTAATGAGTGTGGTCACGAAATTACAGTAAGTAGTCGTAAATACAGTTACTGCCAGTCGTATTTATACACTGCATCCCACTTTCTTTATTTTGGCTGAAAATTGGAATACTGTACATATTGGTTTACATACTAAATTTTATTTGTACTTTTAGGGAAATCATGGTACCAACCTCCTGTCCCATTTGTCTTCAACGCATCCGACTGAATTTACGTTAGTTATGCTACGTAATAGAAAACGGAAACATGACGAAACGACAACGTCGGATTCAGATACTAGCAGTTCTCACAACAATAATAGTAACAATCGAACTAAAGAAAAGCTATTGGATAACTGTGTCAACTTAGTTACCGTTCACGGTCGACCCTTTAGTTTAATAAACGACACTGCATTTCAAAATATTATTAAAATGATACCGTCGATTTCACGTTCATCCATATCATCGCAAGAAGCACGAAATGCTGTAAAAATTAAGGCAAACTTGTTTGGAGAGATGCTGAATAAAAAATTAAACGGCAAATTACTGTCACTGAAAGTTGATACTGCGACTTGTATGGACCGCTCATTTTTGGGGATCAATGTGCAATATCTAGATGGAGTAAAAATCGTTTTAAATACCTTAGCGGTAAAAGAAATATATAATAGTCATACCGCTGTAAATATACAGAAAATTTTAAAGGACGTACTCCTCGCTTATGGAATATCTGTAAAACTGATTTATTCAATAACAACCGATAACGGCTCCAACATGATCAAGCTTGTAAGACTGGTAGGAGATGATCAAGAAGATTTCGAATGCTATGACATTGAAGATAACAGTGATAGCGAAAATTCAAGCTCTTTGTCTATGGATGAAATACGTGGGACTCGAAATAACGAGGATTTTCAATTGTCATTATCAGATGATGAAGATACAATTTCAAATGAAAGGGATGAAACTATTGAAAAGTACCGGACTCAATCAGTACGATGTGCAGCTCATACATTTCAGCTAGCTGTGACAGATGTATTAAAGGATGATGGTATTGCTGTAATAATAACCAACGCAAGAAGAGTTTGTAAAAAATTGCGGACACCAAAAAAAAAGCCAATTATAGATTGTCCTACGCGTTGGCATTCTACGTTGGACATGCTAGAGCGCCTCTTGGAACTAAGAGAATGTTGCAATACAAGTAATGATAATTATTTGCATCCACTGACGTGGATAGAAATAGGCGACATAGTGCGTTCTTTGCTTCCAGCTCGCATCGCAACCAAAAAGCTACAAGAGGAGCAACTTCTCATTGGGGATTTTTATAAAACATGGTCGCAATGCATATTGGATACATCGACGATAAAAACAGAATTAGCAGAGAAACTTGTCACAGCCATGAAACTTCGAGAGAAGAATTTATTTGATAATGATGTTTTCTTGGCAGGTATGTACATATATTCCGTAATGTACAATTTAACATAGCTCTAAATTAATAGTATAAGGTATTGTATAAGGTAATGGTCATCACGGTTTTTTTCGTAGGTATGTTTCTCGATGTGCGGTTCAACATAGTATTGAATCAAGAGCAAATTGTACGAGCTAAAACTCATCTTGCAAGTACTTGGGAACACAAACAAAAACTGCATAAAGAATGCAGATTATCATTTAATAACACACCAAGTACTTCAACTGCAGACGAAGATGAAGTTGAAGTTGACGGTGTCGAAAAAATGTTAAGAGATTTAGAGCGTACTAGAAGGCGTAGTTGCGATAATCATACCGTACAGATTATGAATATATTGGGGAGATTCGAAGAGCATCCACGATTAGATTCGAAAGAGAAAATTTTGGATTTTTGGGATAACCAAAAATCCCACATGCCAGAGTTATATTCATTAGCAGAAGTTGCTTTAGCAGTACCACCAACACAAGTTAGTGTTGAAAGATTGCTTTCATCTTTAAAATATGTCCTATCACCATTGCGCTATAACTTATCCGATGAAATTGTTAACGACATATTAATACTTAAAAATAATAAAATTGAAAATTTAAAAATTGCTAGTTTGAAAATATATTGTTATTGTTCGATTGGAAAAAATCATGTCTTAATTTTATTTAACCCATCATGTTTACCTTTACTAGTTGCTTTAGTAGTATCACCAACACAAGTTAGTGTTAAAGATTGTTTTCTTCTTTAAAATATGTATCATCACCATTGTGGTATAACTTATCCGATGATATTGTTAACGATATATTAATACTTGTTGTGCAGAGAGTGGCGTGGTATGCGAGAAAATTTTTGTATTTTTTAATATTTTTAAATTAAAATAGAAGATTTTAATTTTTTTATTTATAACAATTCAAAAATACAAAAAAAAAGAAAACATAAGATATATATATACGTACATACATGAAATTATTAAAATAAAAAAATAATACCCTTAAAAAATCACAGAAATCAACAAATATTTTATATTTATATAAATTATTATGTTAATCAAATTATTTATGTTAATAAAATATGACTTCAAAAAGCAAAGAACGCCAATGGATTTATTGCTCTCCCGACGTTTAAACAAGTTTGCAAAAAAACAAAAATTCTGCGTGCCTTTCGCCTTGCCGCGTATTCAATTATTTCCGCCTTCCCCGCTCCGTGCGCGCACTCCCCGCCTCGCTCCCCGCTTCCCAGCGGTCTCCGTGCGTCGTCACTGTTGTTGTTAAATAAAATAAGAAAATTTTAAAAAATTACCAGCAAATATCAGAAAATATATCGGTACTTCCAAATAGTATCATACCGGTATTTCGGTACAACGTACAACCGAAAATACCGGTATAATACCGGTATAATACCGGTATAAGTTCTTGAAATATACCGGTATTTCCATTTACCGGTATGATGTCATACCGGTATTTCGGTTTCTATAAAGGTTATTGGGGTAATACCGGTAAAATACCGTTATTTTGTATACCGGTATTATACCGGTATGAATCCCTGGTTGTAAAGACCAACATTATAATTCGGAGCATCAACGAACTAGAGTCGAAGGATTTTTCAGTGGTTTAAAGAGAGTGCTTGACAGAAGAGATTCTTTGTTTTGTTAGTTAAAACTTCATTCAGTTTTGAATTCATTAACATCGCCAACGACCATATCACGCTGCAATAAACCGGTTCTCGTCCGATCACCGAAGTTAAACAGCGTTGAGCGTAGTCAGTACTTGGATGGGTGACCGCCTGGGAACACCACGTGCCGTTGGCTTTCTTTTTTTTAATCTACATTATTCCAGTAATTGTTGCACGACATCAGCATATACACTTTTGTATATTTCATTTTGCAGCGGATATTGAGACACATTTAGACCAGTGGTATCATGTTGCATTCAGTAGGGTTATTGGAGACTCGGATAATAATAGTAGAAGAACCTATCCTTGGTTGTAAAGACCAACATTATAATTCGGAGCATCAATGAACTAGAGTCAAAGGATTTTTCAGTGGTTTAAAAAGACTGGTATGGTTCTGTACCCGAAAAGTATGATAGATAGCGCTTAGTTCTCTGGTAGCCGCTAGAAAACATTAACCTTAACAGTGCAGCCAGATCGAGAATATCGAGGAGTATACAAGTACCACCTCTCTGATAACAAGACCAGTCTATGGCACGGACACCGTGGTCTACGGTCTTAGTGGAGGACGGTGGAGTGTGCGCATGGTGTCGGAACGGGATAATGGAAGGGGAAAAGGAGGAGACTACATACAATCCGTTTGGATTGTATCCAGCTGGACTGAACCTTACAGAGGTGCTTACAATTAGGGTACGCGTACAGTCGATCCGTTTTCGTCCTACATCAGACATCAGCCCACACAGACGAGTGTTCGGGAGGAATGTGTTGGTGTCTTTTCGCCAGATTTCGTCCGGCAAGGTACTCACAGTGGGCCAGACACCGGACGAAATGGTCAAAGTCAACGGGGAGCCGAACCTTTTTCGAGTGCTTCGAGAAGGGTAACAATGGACAAACCCCATGGGGCCTCGACGCCGGACGATGTAGGAGGAAAATCAAATGATTTTGTTCCTCGTCCGGGGTAGGACGGTACAGCGTTCACTTCAAATAATTTTCATGTCACCAATTTTGAAGTATTCGTATTTTTAAAAACGGGTCCTTAAGGAGGACACTTGGGGCTATATTATCATAATTTTTATTTTTTCAATTTTCTGGTGCTATGATAGCAATGGACCTGTTTAAAACAATTGCAAAATAAACTATGAAAACAAATATTTTTTCAACTGAGATCATTTTTATTAAATACTCTTATGGTTACACTATGATATAATTTAATGAAAAACTTATGACTTTGGGTATTCGGATAGTATTTTCATTTTCTTAGTTTTAAAAATCTTAAGCTTAATAAATATGGATTCGAAAATATCGTTTACCTCACACTTTCTAAAACCATTGTGACCTTATTTGCAGAAAAGTAACAAAAAATCGAAAATTTTTGGATTATAACCAAATAAAAATCGGTGGGACGCAAAGGGTCTCAGTAATATGTATACAAAAAAAATTAACAATTAGCTTTGCATTTTTTATAATTTAAAGTAATGTACTCACCGCACTGAATAATACTTACACTATGAAACTTTTGAAAACCAAGGAGTGCATATACACAAAAACAACAAAGAAATGAGAAAAAATTTTTTCCTTCAATAGTGTATGTCGCAGTTGTTCCCAATGTCAGTGTTTGTGCTTAGGTTCTATTATAATCTACGATCGATGCATTAATACTGTAACGTATTAATACTGCAATGTATTTCAATACACATCGATTTTTTAAAATGACGTTACCATAATAAACGAATTCTTGCCACGTCTTGAGGATTTTGCACCACTGTGCGATGTACAATAGCGTAGCGGCTATCGGCACGTGCTATAAAACATTGGGCATGCAAATGGACGGGTCATTTCATTGGGAGATCAACAGCGAAGCTATTTTTCAGAAAGCTGTTTTTAGCGCGTCCAATTCGTAATTTTTTACTGTAAAGCAATTTAAAAATTACTTGACAGTTAACACGCGTTGTCCGAGAAAGTGTCGACTTCCAGCTCAATAGTAATGACCTGTCATAAACCTCTCCATAGAGGACAGCCCCGGGAACGGCCAGCAAATGCTGGTACAATAAACTCCGAGTTTCCAAAACGAGGGCCGTCCTGTCGGTCGATGCAGGACGTAACTAGAAGGGTCTCACAGACGGGCCTACCTGGGCCTACTTACACATTTGAAATGTCTGCCAGACGGCTCTGATGTGTCACCAGGTCTGTCTGACGTCGTACCCACTGTGCGCGTACCCTTAGTCGTAACACCTCTACACCGTGCTCCAGACTCCAGACTATTTAGGTTAGACCCCACAGTCCGACTCTTGAAACAAAGTATCAAATGTGATACAGTAAAAGCTCCTCCGTTGTCCTGAATCGTGGGCCCGATCGTTGTCCAGTGCCTACCCATTCCATTGCCTGTCAACGCCGAGTCGCTCCGCAGGGCGGCGACGATTGATGTCGGCTCGGGTATATCGGTGTGAACACCACACATTGACTTGAGTGAATCGAATACTCAAACTTCTTAATTTCCATTATTCCTTTATGGGACTTTCACTAGCTTATTTCTGGCATTTCTGTGATTAAAATGACACCAAGCACGATATAATTTCAACTGTATGTAGTTGTTTAATCGACGATGAAAGTTTCGAAGGCAACGAAGAACAGCGTATGGGACATTCTTTGAACTGTGCCGGCGACGGCGACACGCTTCGGTCACGCGATCCATATTTCATTCAGTCCTTCTCTATGTTCGGCTCTCTACTGAAGTCTCGCTCGCCGCAGTCTTAAACCAAAAAAACGTGGTAAAAATAGTGTCCGGGCACGATCGTTGTCCGCTCAACGGATCATTGTCCGCCCGGCCTTTGGACAATGAAGGAGCTTTTACTGTACTTCGAAATCGCTGTTTAGAAACGATTCTGAGATCGTTTCATCGATACTTCATAATCTCTGTCTATTAATACAATTCTGAGATCGTAGATTCAGTTTTGACAACGGATAATAGGTAGCTGGTAACTTCTTGATAATCGAACAGATTATTTACAAACAACTGAAATACATTCTACTCTATAAAACAATCTCCATCGCTGTCTACGCACTTCCAGTACCGAATTAGTCACGTGACCGGGGAATAGCGTCGTGGAAGGGTAAGGTAGAGTGGGGAGACGAATTTCACTCTGGTTCGCTATAATTACGTTCCCAATCCCGGCAATTATAGAGTGCGTGTACTCTTCGAAAAGATGTGTTCAACTCCTTTAATTAATATAGGTTTCTCTATTTATCTTAATTGCAGCTCTAGAAAAGACGTCCGATAGCGACCGTTAATTCCCGGTTCTCTATCGCAGAGTAAACACACGCCTCCAGAGCTATATCGTTCGTTAGCATAGAAATACTATCGCCGTAGCGCAATATTATTTGCGGGGCAGCGATTAGCTTATGATTCAACGAGAGGCCTGATTGGAGCAGAGGTTCGAACCCTCGTACGCTCAGAACTTTAATAGTGCACGCCTCGAGAGAGAGAGAGAGAGAGATTGGAGAACAATACTATTTACATTTTTCTGTCCGTGCGATTATGGCCAGCCGGTTTAATCGATCGTTACGTCTCGTGACGTTTTGATCTTCGTTTTCTCGTCTGCCTCCTCTCGTTTACAGCCGAAGCATAATCCGCTCTCCCTTTTATTCGTTTCGTTCGCTATTCTACGGTCGCGCGTGACTTAACATGCGCGCGCCTCGTTAAACAACTAATACTCGACACACATTTTTTACAGGTCACGTTCTACCCGCCCAGCGTTGTTACACTCGTAACGTGGCCCATTAGAGAGAAAAAATCGTTAAGGCACTTACGAGCACGCCACTGTCCTCTTCCGCTAGGCTATAGTAACACACGCCAGACCCCATGGCTTGTGATAAACCCGAAAAAAGAGGAAAATCGGGAACAGTGAACTCCCGGTGCAAATAAGAAAATGTCCGACCCGCGATAACGTAACATGCAATAAGCACGATTGCGAATATACCGCACAACCCTCGTGTCGATAGTAATATTAGCAATAATGTGAAGAAACACTTACTCGGGGTCTCCTTCTTGTTCCTGCATTCCTTGAAGCTATCAGTCTGAGGATCTCAGCTGCCAAAGAGGACCTAAGAAGCAGACGTCCTAAAGGGGATCTTAGAAGATCCTGAAGAGAGCTTCAGTCTAAAGAAGGACTCAAGAAAGAGATCAGGAGACCACGAGTGATCAAACCAAGAACCCAATAAAACGAGGATTCAGATCCAAGAACCCCATGACCTGAGGATCCAAGCTTCAGGATCCCATAAAACAGCAACCCCCAAAATCGCGAGATCAGAAATCCTCAAATCCAGAGTACTCCCTTAAAGAGTATGGCTACGGTAAGGAATCTAAAAATGTTCGCAATTCAACATTCAACACTGTTCACAACATATCTGAAGGTACTCAAGACAATTTTTTCCATCAAATGGCCCCAGGGCCCGGATGAATCGTGCTAGATGTCAAGCTCCGGAGCACCTTCAAGAAATGATTAGCTTCCGTAAGCTGTAGCGCCGCCATTTTGGATCGGAAAAGTACCTAACTTTTTTAAGTACCTGAAGATATATTGTGAACAGTGCATTAATTTGATTTAGATTGAATTATAGATTTATACTGAAAAATTACCACGTTTTTATTAGCTCGTTTTCTTGTCTGTCTGCCTGTTTGCTTGTTCGGTACAAATTTTGCAATTGATTTTATTGTTTCTAGGCCTGTTAGCCCTTTAAATTAAAGTAAAGACATCACGTCACGTGACATTCTGAGAGTATGAGCCATATAAAGGGTTTTCCATTAAGAAGTATCACTTTAAATTTCGCGCAATTTTTTATTTGTGAAGTTGAGAGTTGTCACTCTACGACTCGTGGTTTAGACTAAGAAGACTAAGACTAAGACATTATTATTTCCTTTGTATGTAACACTATGGCACGTGATTTCACGTGACGTGGGGGTTGTTTTTCACTTTATTGTCGCCTGCTTTCCGTGATAAAGCCGCGAAAAAGAAAATGGGGAACACCGAACCTGTGTCCAGGCAAATAAGAAAATGTCCAACACTGAACTTCGGTGCAAATAAGAAAATGTCCGAGCCGCGATAGCCTAACACGCAATGAACACGATTAGTAATGTACCGCACACTGCTCGTGTCGATTGCAATGTTCATAGCTCGCAGTAATGTGCAGAAACACTCGTGTTTCTGGATTCTGTTTCACCTTGTCGACGCTAAACGAGTCGGTCCAGAAACTCCCAAATCACCCCACTGGTCGATTAACTCGCTCTGTGCCCTCGAAGGGTTGTTATTCATTTCATTGTTGCCTGCTTCCTGTTTATTGGCAGCTGTGCGCTGCCGGGGCACCTCCCTGACGAATCGTTACGTGACTGTAATATACTCGAATGCGTGTTACGATGTAGTACCAGTGAAGTTTGTTTTTCGTTTGGGGAAACTTATGATTAACGGTGTGACGATCGTTTTGGTGCCTTTAAATCGGCTTATACGAATGGGAATTTGAATTGATACAGGCTAGTCCAATACATATCACTTCATCTTCGCTGTTTTTGAAAGTATGAAAAAATCTTATCAAACAAAGCTTTTGAGTATGAAGCGGGCTAAACTAAGGCAATAAAAGTTTTTTATTCATCGATAATTTATTGAGCGATCAACATCAAAATATGGTAAATAAGATCTACACATTTCAATAACATTAAAGTTGATGTGTCTCTTAAATTAATAATTTTTCGACATAGGTTAGTATTTTTTTTTATTATGGAGATTGATGAGCAGCATCAGATGAAGCATGAAATCTCCGAAACTCGTTCACCTTCCAAATATCTGTTATTTCCATATTGTAGTCCTCTTTATACCAAAAACTTTGGTACATAAAGTTTATTCATATTTTCGAAACCAGCGGAGATAATTCAGAGTTAATATGTATGGACCACCCTGTATACATTTTCACCAAAAAATTGTAAGTTGTTATAACTTTTTAACAAAGGATGGTGGAACGATAATACTCAGCTCATGTTTTTTTGTTTCGAACATTTTCCAAATTTAAACGGCCATAGCGCCATTGAAAAATTTCGTAGCGGACTAACACCGCCACATGGCTTTAAATGATTGATGTCTTCCCTTTGCGACGAGCTCTTGAAACTTGCTGTACGATTTTTCGTTGCCGTTTTATTGAACGTTGAACGAAAAGTGTGCCGCCGCCATTGGATTTACTTGGACAGGGTAAACCTTCAAACGTGATTGAAAGAATCTTCTTTTTTTTAAATAAGTCTTCGGTCAAATTTTCAAGGTGTTTCAATACTGAATTTTTTAGAAGTCACTTTTAATCTTACGTATACGTTCTTTAGTGTATCTTTTAGCTGGCATTGGCAACAATCTGAAAAATATATCTCTGGATCGAGAAATTTGATCTAATGGGATATAATATGGTATATTCTCTAAACCGAGAAATTTGGTGACATTTTGCTATAACTCCTGAACCATAAGAGATATCGGTATGAAATTTGCACTATAATTTATTATAAATAAATGATTTTCATCTACTAACAATTATCGTAATAAATACATATTTTTGCCCGAATTCTCACTCCGAAACTTTTCTTTATGGTACCATATCTAACTTAAGAAGAAGTTAATAGTGTCCGGGTTTCAGACGGAGAAGTCGGGGGTTTTTATGCCGTTCGTCCTGGGTTCGCGATTTTATAGATGGCAAACCTACACTACCGCTCAAAAGTATCCAGACACTTCTTTTTCTCTACAAAACGTAGTTTAAGTTAGTAGGGAAAATATCTACAACAATTTTGTCACTTGTAATTATTATTATGATGTATATTGTGGTATCATAGCACAATAGAATTTATTATTATGTACAAATTATATATAATGAAAATGCAATAATATAATTTCTATTCACGAAATCTAGTGGAACGGTGTCGGTGCTTGAAAGGATTTCAAATTTTACTTTGTTTCATTTCTAAGGTATAGAGCGAATTCAGAGAATTTTTCGATAGAAATAGTAATAGGGTCATTCCATGCCGAATCAATCACTTTTTGCAGGCACCATCGCCGATTATGTTCTAAATGAAATATGTTGTAGTCCATGTGAAATTAGGGGGGGTTTAAGTCATCATTTTGCCGGTTTCGAATTTTTTTAGAAATGGCAGGCCTTCAAATTTTTCAATTTTTGCCCATTTCGGCGAAAACGGGCCTCACTTAGGAATTTTTATCTCAAGAACCGTTTGTCCGATTGAGCTAAATTTTGTTTTGTTTTATTCGGAAAGGATTGGGCTATTACAAAATAATTTTTTCAACCTCGAAAATTAACTTTATAATGTCGAAAAGTTTAAACAAATTCTTCTTTTGCGTTTTTTTTAATGATGGGGCTCAGTGATCTAAATTTTGAAAAAAATATGGTAATATTCATTG
The DNA here is from genome assembly GCA_933228785.1 of Lasioglossum pauxillum. NCBI lineage: Eukaryota > Metazoa > Arthropoda > Insecta > Hymenoptera > Halictidae > Lasioglossum > Lasioglossum pauxillum. The sequence continues at coordinate 19,163,212 of OW121702.1, read as the reverse complement.
AAGTTTCCCCTTTAAAATGAGCCCTTGGAAAAGATGGTATCATTAAAATTGGCGTCGCAATGAGCTGGTAAACGACACCGTGTACCCCCGTTTCAGGTAGAGTGGGTCGAGCGCACCGTTGTTATGGTCCGTTGTCTATACCGCTGGTCTCGAGAAAATATCAGCACACTGTAATAACTCTATATATACCTGGAGAACAATATTAGTAACCACTCCTTGACAACAACACCTTTTTAATCATGACTTCTTTTATAGATATTAGTTTTTATAGGAATCATATATGTTCCCAAAAAAAGGTGTCGTTGCTCAATGGAAATCACGAGAAGGTGGTGGTTTTCTTCCATCGGGGAGGGATAAGGAGGGTTTATGGTAAGAAGTATGGATACGATCATTGCGTGGGATGGACTTAAGGATTATGGAAAAAATATAAGAAAAACTATTTCATTACTTGCAATGCGCACTAGCATGCAAAGACCATTAGATAATGTAATTCTCACCCCTAAAAATTCATGTGTGTGTGTGTGTGTGTGTGTGCGCGCGTATGTCCGTTTGTATGGTATCAAATTTTTCGTTAACGTCAGAAAAAGTAACAACGCGATCAGGATGATGAATGATGCAATCGATGTGCCCCGTCGTAACTTAGAGCTGATTAGATTTGGGTCCATATTGGTCAAGTAGTTTTTTAGATTTTTACTTTTTTTTCGAAAAGAGTTGATTCTACAATGCAATTTATAAGGGGGGACGAAAATTTTCCACCAAAGAACCAAACGCAATTACATAAAAAAAATTTTTCTTAACTTTTTTTTTAGATTTAAAAAAATTTTTTTTTTAGATTTAAAAAAAATTTTTTTTTAACTGATGCTAATTTTACCGCTTGGAATAATTGAAAGTAATTCCAATGCAACAGTGAATTTATCATCTCTACTCCCAAGAATACATTTTGGGAGAATATCGATGAAAGTACAAAAAAAACGATGTTAGCGATGTTGGCGAAGGAGTAACGAATCGGGAAGTTCTTTGTGTGACTCTTGGAGAGTCACACACCAAATAAAAAACATTAATATCAGTAGGCCCTACTAGCCATGCGTATCACTAACCCTCTCGCAAGAGCAGTCCTACCCGCGAGTAAAACAACCCTACTTGCGAGCGAGCGAAGCGAGCGAGCAACAATAGCCCTCTAGTTAATACATCAATCGATGAAGCTGGACATTCGTTATAAAAAGTACTAATTTATGTAGGTCGAAAAGTTAGTAGTTCAGGAGATATTGATCCTTAGTTCTGGAATTATTTATTATTGTTTGGAGATAAGAGGAGCGTTTGGATCCGCTCGCGTCTGTGCTTTTCTTTTCTATGCACTGTAATTCTTTTTTCTATAGCAGCAAAACCTTCTGGATATTAAAATGTAATGTATAAACAACAATAAATAATTTTTTCAGAAGTTTCCACGCAAGAAAAATAGTCCTAATTCCAATTTTTCTAACCTGTGGTCTCGAGGAGCCCCACTATGGAAATGTTATGGTTTATGCGTTGCTATTACACATTTTACAAGTGTCCGGATACTTTTGAGGGGTAGTGTATGTACGAATGAATGGTGTATGACGAAGGGATGAGAACTATTAAACGTCGATTGGACAGATCCACGGAAGCTCGAATCCTTATACATCGGATCGAGCCCGAAATATGGTCGTACATTTTACACGGCAGAATCCTTTATATCAAGGGTCACCCATGAAACTAGAAACGTGCTCGGAATATGTTCGCCGAGCTACCATCCTTCGGTACGTAGCTCCCAGAATGATGTCACGTGAGGTACTTCTTTTATCTGGGTCAAATTAACATCACGATACACTCTTACACAACAGGAATTTCTCCAATCAACGGAGGTTAGCCGAGAACAACAAAGCGGGAGAGCCTGAAAGGCGGTTCCTTTGTCGACAGTCTAGTTAGCATAAGTTGTACGGTATCCATGCCACTTCGATCTGAATCCTTAATGAACAAGCACGGTCGCGAACCGGGATAATTACATGGCTAACGGTGGAAAAAAGCGTTGCGGACGTACACAGCGCGACGCGACACGGGTCTGTGGAGAACACGTACGGCTATCGTTCATGGCAATTTCCACGATCCCGCGTTTCTTGTCGGGGCACGTAAGCCACGATCGGAACGATCGGACGACAGTGATGAATGTCGCTTTACCGGTGGTCCCCACGTATAGCAAAAACTCAGTATTATTTCCCGAGAAAATTCCGGGATCTGAATGCGCCGTGAATTATCGAGCGGAGAGAGGATGTTCGCGCGAAATGCGCCGCGCTGCGCCGGGACTGTGTCATCGGGAATCAATTTGAAATATCGTCGATTATAAGCACGGAAGAAATTCATCCCGTGAACAAAAAATAATTTAACCGTTCGACGGCCACCGGTATTTTGTGAAGAAAATTGCCGAGCGATGCGATCGAGCTTATTTCTTTCCGAAAAATGGTAAGCAGTGCGACATCATCTCTTTAATTGATGACTAATTGAATGTACATTCTAATTTTCATAACTATACAGTGGATTTTATGCATCTATGACAAAAATGAATAGGTGTCATTTAAAATAGTAAAAACTTTGGAAGAATTTAAAAATGCGGGTAAACTTTACTTTACCGGACACAAAACTTGTGCTTTTCTCCTATAATCCGGTAGATTTGTACCCGGAGCGGCTGCAGATGGAAGTTTCGATCCTGTAAGAACAATGGTTCAGAAGTTATGCTTGCTTAAAGTTGAGCAGTCTGCAGTGTTTTCGACAGGTAAGGCGCCGCCATATTGGTTCGTAGTGACGGCCGCGAGCCGCTTACCTTACCGCCCCCACCCCGACCTAATCACCAATCAAGTATGGTGATAGTGGCTCTGCTCGGTAAGTGGCGCGCGACACTACAAACCAATATGGCGGCGCCCTTACCTGTCAAAAACACTGAAAAATGCACAACTTTAAGCAAGCATAACTCCTGAACCATTAATCCTACAGGATCGAAACTTCGATCTGCCGCCGCCCCGGGTACAAATCTACTGAATTACATACCAAATACATCATAATTTATAGGAGAAAAGCACAAATTTTGAACCCGGTAAAGTAAAGAGCAGCCAAAAGTACTGTTATATTATTTTCATCCTATTAAACACATTCAGAAAGAGAATAAATTTCTATTTCACTCCAGTTTGTTGCAATTTAGGTAGAAAATTTTTATTTTGCATAAAGATCAAAAATACAGGGTGCCCGAAAAATGTATTTCCTTGAAAGCGGTGATTCTTAACTTTTAGCTTTTCTTTACGAAAAGTGAGGACCAATCAGAACGCGGCTAGCGGACGGATCCCTGATCGTCGACTGGTCCCGCTGAGTCTAGCGTTGGCATTGGAGGAGTCGGAATCCGTCTACTGCAGCCGCGCTCTGATTGGTCCACATTTTTCGTTAATAACTCGTTAACAAAGCCGCGGAGAACATTTTCGCAGAGGAAAAAGTAGCTTCAAAGGTGCTGAGGAAGTACAACATTTTTGGGACAACCCTGCAGAGTAGAGATGTTGATAGTTGCTACTACACATGTTTTCCCGTATTTTAAAAATTTACTATAAATGCAGAACGATCCAGAGAGTGGATGAAATAAGAAAGTCGAGACAGTTTAACTCAATGGACTGATAGGCTGGCACTTTGAGGCACTAAAACGGTTCGACATATAATGAAAATATTCAGCGAGACGTTCGATGAAATCGTAGGTTGCGGTATACACACGTTCCACGCCGAGTTTTACTTCTGAAGAGGGTAAACTTGAAGATCAGCATAGTAAGCACGCGGCGAAGTACTGTACAAGCACAGTTTCAGGAACTGTTTTCTGTACACTGTCCTTCGGGGCAGTTTGCATGCCTAAGTGTATATGCATGAAGACCCGTCGTCTACACAAATGTAACAAGGTACGAGAAGTTCACAACACGCATACACAGGAAGTCTACTCGAGAAAAGAGAAGCGTCTGGTTACCATTTAGGGTACTTTAGATGAAAAGAAGGGGGGAGCTACTTTACCTGATTACGAATCCCCGAATTCGACATAACGTAACAGTGAACTTCGTGAATAAAAGATGTACAGGTAAAATGTGACGGAGACGTCGGAAAATCTTACGAATAGTAGCCGATGTCGACATCACGAGATTTCGATACAGGTTATTGCAGATATCTAGGACAGAAAGAGACGAAACCAATCTTAGTAGTGTTAGACTCGTCAGCAAATAGACCAACAAGAGATCGACGCACTAACATTGAAGTGAACAAGAAATGGAGTATATCAAGATATTTTCTGGATATCATAAAATGAAATGATAATTATCTTCATAAATAATTAGTAATTTCAAAAACGCTCGGACATGGACTGCTTATCTTTGCTCTAGATTCATCAGAGAAAAAGTTTATAGACTCTGCATATGAATCGTGAAGATTTAAAATAAAATGCAATAGCTTATACACAATCGAAGGCAACACACTCTGCAAATAAAATTAACTTTGAAAACTGTTAGAAATTTGTAGAACAACACTGTACTCTAAGACTGGTTCTGAAAAACTTCTGTGAATTTCTACATTCGAGCTGGGATGCTCGTACAGTGAATTAAATCAGATCAACTTCTAGTCGACGTTCATAATCTCAGGACAGGTCATGAACCAGAGAAAGTTCTTACATTCCTTGAATACATAAGTGTCAGTCTTAATCTCAAGGGATCTCAAGTGCTAAAGAGATCAGAAGGGAGTGACCGAACCAAAGGCGAGAGTTCAAATCCAAGAATCCTCTAACTCGAGAATCCAAACTTAAGTCTCCCATGATCCAAGAGTCCCAGATCCATCAGACCCAAGGATCTAACCTTGAGACCTTCCTGATCTGAGGATTTAGATCAGAGACTCGAAAGAATCTGAGCTCGAGATCTTGTGTATTGTATACTTGGATCACCGTGGTTCGATCTTGGATCTCGATACTGGATCCCTAACAGGGGAAGGGCCCCAAGTGTCGGCTTCGATTTTGATAATCTTTTGTGAGACGATGGTATATGGATCCCTAATGATGTCTGCAAAATATTAGGTGTAGTTACTCAATAGTTTTAAAGATATAAACAATTGAACTTTCATACCTTGTTGATATACCATGATTTGAACTGTAATGAAAATTTAATTGTTTATATCTTTAAAGCTATTGAGTAACTACATCTAATATTTTGCAGACATCATTAGGGATCCATATACTACACCGTCTCAAAAAAATTATCAAAACCGAAGTCGGACACTTCGGGTCCTTCCTTTGAAATCCGGGAGGTTGCTAATTTGCGTCCCCCAAACTTGACTTCCCCTATTAGGCGTTGTTATATTACAATCCCCGTGCTTGCTGTGTTTAATTTACTGAGATTAATAGACTGCGGATTTTTATGCAAAATAAAAAAGTTAAAATAAAAAAGGAGCCAGATAGACGTTTAATTGTTACTGTAATAATTTGAACAAGCTGAAAAAATTGGATGGGCATTATTAGATCATTGTAACCTTTTCACTGTTTTAAATGGCTCCACTCATTTTTCCCACAAATGCATACCCCAGGTCTTTCATTGATTCGATCAGAGTTTCCCCAGCTGTGAGTTGATCAATTTAAACAATTGCCACACTGCGTGTTTCTAATATTTTGATCGTGTTCTACAGATTTGCCGCAATCGACACTGATATCCAGTAACTCGTGACAGCCTATGCAAAATCCCAAACCGTGTACATCTCCGCTTACGCCCTCGAACTTGATGATATACATATGTAAGTACCTAGCTGCTGGAATTTGCCAGCATTTGCATTAACTCCCATGCGACTTGTAGTAAATTCGTTTACCGCGAGACATGTGTACGCTGACATCACCGTTCTGACACTGGCAGACTTACATTCACGAATCCCTGCGTTGGCTATCATACAACCGTCTATGACGTTGTTATTATTTCCTACACGTATCATTGTCTATGCAACGTCCGACGACTACGATATCATTTACATCTATTTAGACGAGCTCCACGCTTCGGATATCGCGCCGAAGCGTTTCGCATCGTTGATATCGGGTTTAGCGCGCTCAGTACAGTGCGCAGTGGTCCGTGCATCCGATCTAGCAGTTTATTAAGATTTTATCGTTATTTGGAAGTTTAAAGGTATAATCTAGGTCGTTGGATTCGTTTTGACATCAGATACGATATTATGAAGTCAAATATATATATATTCATCTTCAAAAATTAAAGGTGACCTTGATTTTTTATAGAATAAACTTTTTTTTCCATTTCTTGTATCGAAATTTGTAGAACGTCAAATGTTGTTTAACTTCTTTTTGTCTCATTATCGGAATTGTCTGAAAATCATTGTTCAGTTTGGAAATAAACAATAATCCATAAGGTTATTCATAAAATGTTGATTTCGAAATGCTTTTACAATATTTTCTTATTCTTATTAATTTAATCGTTCTTGAAGGTGATGGACATTTACATTCGATAAACATCACTATCCACTGAAGTAGCAGTGACTCTTTAAACAATAATAATTCCTGAAGTAGGACGAAGGTAGAAATAATTTTTGCGGCATCATACAAGATAAGAGTATACCGAATATACTCCAGTCTGAAAAAATAACTATTTGGAACTAAAAAGATATTTCCATGTCAAAGGGAAATAACTTCGACAACTTTCATTAGTCCATTAAGCATTAGTTACTTAAGTAATATTTAATTTAATTTAATTTGATTTTAATTAAATATTTAATTTAATGAATGACGAACTGTGATTCTAAATTTGTGGTATACATTTTCAAGGTAAAAGAATGCTCTTCAAGACAGACTTCATAAAAGAAAATTAGTAAACTTTTAGATCGAAACTCGCACTCACAAACTGCTCATTTTTAAATCCTTGTTCTAATTATGATGTTTCTTTATTTTCATTAGTATCGACATTTTGGCATTGCTAAGCAATTACACTGGTCGACAAAATGATAAGGCACCGTTGTACACGCACAAAATTTCATATAAATGTCGTGAAATCTCAGTGGAAACTCAATTCACGGATGACAAGAAACTAAATTTGGATGGATACAAGTACTATTTCCATGATTTAAGAAAGGAACAAAAGGTTTTGAGTCGTCGACAATGTGGTGGCGGTACAGTAATGATATGGGGAGAAATTGGCTATAGAGAAAAAATGGAAATAAAATTTATTCAAGGCCGTATGAATAGTGCTGACTACTCAAATTTAATTTAAAGAGCAAATTGAGACATATGCTTGCAGAATTGCTAGCAGAAAATATATACAGTTATTCGAATTAAAAAATTCGGACGCTCTAAAAAATGCGATAATTTTTTAAATTTTGTACTATACGATTTGAACATTTTTGGGATACTAGAGCTATTAGTTTACTACAGGATGTGAAAACTTTGTTTTTCAAAAGTAGCAATTGATCGGAATTGTAGAAAAAATACTAAAAGTTGCATTTTAAGGTTTTGAATTGAGCTGCAAGGTCTCCTGACCTAAACATTATCGAGAACGTTTGTGGAAGACTGTCAAGAATGTTATACGAAGGTGAAAAGCAGTACAGTACAGTATCCGAATTGAAATCAGTAATTTTAGAAGCTTGGGAAAGCATACATCAAAATGATATAAAAAATCTATATAGAAGTTTACCAAGAAGAATGATTGAAGTGGTACAACGTAAAGGGCAGTCCACGCATTACTAATTTTATTATTATTACTAACATTATCATTTCGCCCCCACTAAAATTCAATTTTTATAGAAATAATAAATGGTTTAACTTAAACAATTTAATTTTTAGTATATTATATAAAAGTTAGTACCTTATTTTGTTGTATATTCACTTTCTACGTGTATATATGCACAAATGAATGTTCATTGCTAAAAACCTTGAGGTGCCTTATCATTTTGACCACCAGTGTAGTGACCACCAAGTAATGCACATAGACGCATGTAATGCTGATATAAGACGACTCATTTTTTACTAAATTAACTGCTAGGTCGGCCACCCTGACCACTATGCTCGGGGATGCTTACGTAATATTTTTCAGGAGAGCAACGAAAAAGATATTTTAATCGTGCTTCATATCCCAGACATACATGTGTAGGGGACAAGAGGCAGACCACACGCATCGGTCCCGTGGATAAATATTTACGCATGCACTCACGGTTGCACGTCACGCGCACTTCCCGCGGCCCCGGGAGCGGTGAAATGGAAAAACGTACGAGATAGGGCAGAATTTCAGTGGTACTTTACGACACTACCCTTTATACGTATGCGCAATGGGTATCTTAGCTAGTCTGGGCGCCTATAAAACGCAGCCAGCATTTTTTATTGCCTCGAGAATGAACAAGCGAAAGCGCTGACCAAGGGGACGCACGAAATGATCCTGTTACGTTTCATGGAATGTATAACAGGTCGGAATCAACGAGAAATATTGGGTGAGCGCGAGAGTTCGTCAACAATTTCAAGAACACAAATGGTCGCAATTTAGAGAAAACAGTTTTATCAATTGATTATGCAGGTAACAGAATGGTAACAGGTAAGAAAACTACATAAAAAAATAAAGGTAAATTCTTCTCGATCGCAATTTTAGATAATTAAACTTTAAATGTTATCGGCGCCAAGTTCGATCAATTTTAGAACAACAACAAATGTGCAATTATTACATGTTTCTAACGTTTCGATCCCGATGTGGATCTTTTTCAAAGAATCATTATTGCGTCTGGAAAATATTTTAAATGATATAACAGTATGCAAAATTAAAGGAAACCACAACCCCGTATATAAATAATACTTACATGTTGTGCAGAAAAATGGACAATACATTATAACAATTATTGAAGTTAGTATGAATACTATTTAAACCTCATGGTGGCAGATGTGTGACTGGGCACATGCTATTCAAACGGTAAGAGTGCTGTGACATATATGTGACAGAACTCGTCAACGATTGGTGGATCGATAACGATCCATAATGATGCATGGACGAAACTGGCGGCAATTTCAAATGTAACCTCATGGTTACATCGATTTTCTTTGATATTAAATATAATTTTCTAATGAGTTTGTATCACAAATTAAGGGAAAAACCTTTTTTATAAATTGTGAACGGAAAATAAATATAATATATTATAAAGAAAAAATTAAACTCAAATATGTCTTATTTTCAAACTTGGTGTTTTACAAGTTTGTGTGATACAAAAAAACAACTTTGTATAAATTGTAAGAATTTGATCGAACTTGGCGCCGATAACATTTAAAGTTTAATTATAAAAAAATAAGTCAAAAATGTAGAATAAAATTTGTTCGTATGAGGTTTTGGTTTCGAGAACATCAAGTTTGAAAATCCGTCAAGTTCCCATGCTTAGACAGTAGAATTGGTAGGCAATAAACAGACGCATCAGATGCAGAGTTGCCAGATTAATTGTAACTTCATTTTGAAATGCATAGACAACGATGAAGATCGTTTTAGAGCGTAGAATGTATTTCATTTGTTTTATAAATAATCAATATATTCAAGAATAGAGGACTGCAAATGAATTTGTACATTTCTATTGGAACATACACAAGAATTGTGTCTTGCAACTGATAGAAACAATCTCCATCATGTACAAAAATCCCTTTTAGTGTTAAGATGAGCTAGATGAGCATTGCATCAAATGTTTTCTTGAAGGCTGGGTTTACAATTTTTTTATTATACATGACAAGTAAACACTACAGTATACGATCATTGGCATGAAATAGAAACTTATTTTCTTGGTACTGTTTCGATATAATTCTAATTAATGCAAGAACAGTGTAAAATTATATTGTACCTTTTTATTCTACGAATCCATAAATGTGTACTAATTAGAACCATCCAGAGTTGGCAATTAGAAGAAACAAAATCTCATTTGAAAGCTACATAATCCTTCGAATAAACCGTATGCAGTAACAAACAAATCAGCGACAGCAGGGGCATCAATTAAAATAATCTCTGCGATATTAATCGAAAATCTAAAAAATTCAGGCCGCCGCGCCGTGAATAACAACGTATATAAATAAATCTCGCTTCGTATAATAAATTTGTTTGGCCGTAACATGACGCGTAATAATTAATAATTATTTCTGACCGAGCAAAGAGCTTAATCCCGTACGAGCATCATTGATCGCTGTAACATTCTGCACCGGTGTGAAAACACGCGGCGTTATTTAACGCGTTGTGCTGAATATATTCCGGTCAAACACAGCGAAGATTCTTTTCATTTGTCGCGAAAATTAACGCCGGCGTGACGAAAGGACGAGCTGCGAAGATTTTCCGGGCGCGTGCTGTGCAAATTTCAGCTTCTCCGTAGCTTTCCCGACCGGAATCAGCTTCACACGAACGGAAAATATATTGGAACATCCGCAGCGCGAAACTTCGAGATTCCGCACACTTGCGCGCGCGAAGAAAAATACTAACGATAAATTCGCCGTTTCCTACTTTGCCTCCTCCGCTTTCGTTCCGCTGTCGCCGGGCCATAGGTTGGTTGCTCGTAAAATCTAATATTTTTCGTCATATTTCAGATGCACCGGCTTCTCGATCGCGATGCTGATGGTGAACGCGTTGTAAATTGCACGAATAAACGTCGCCGTAAACCATCGCCGGCCGATAATTCCTGAAATATTTCTAGTGAATTTATATTTCGTGCTCCTCTTTCGCGGTCAGTCGCCGAGCTCTCTGTTAGGCGTGCTAATTCATCCTCGGCCCTAACACTACATCAGCTGTTGCATTTATTTAAATGGAAACTTTTCCCCCGTGAAATGTGTGACTGCAGAATAGGGTGGGAGGAAGCACGAGTCGAGGGGAAAAAGTTACCCTCCCTCTGCCAGAACCGGACACATGCGCGCCACATGACCGGCCCGCGGCGGAAGGGGAAGGTAGAGTGGGGACACAAGTCTTGGTTAGTACGGGAATAATAGTGGAGCACCTGGAGGAGCGGTACAGTGATTTTTGTTTCTACGTGCACCGCTATTCTCTCGTCACTGCTCCACCGTAAACAGTCGCATTTAATTACATTGGTTTGATTTTGCCGCGATCACCTCGCCGCTATCCTCGATCTTCGCCGCTCCACTATATCTGTACCCTTTGCACCAATTTTTGAGGATATTTTTCAATTTATCTCAAAAAATAAGGGTCCAGCGGAAAATCGAACTATACCACGCGATAGAGCAGACTTTTGTCTTGAGAAACCACCCTTTCAAGTTTGGAACGTCGAAGTTTTTTTCGAACCAGAGAGCAAAATATCTTTGCCCGACATGAGTTGCTGCCAATGGCGCTCGGGACGGGATACGGAGCAGCGAACAACCGTTCTGGTGGTGAGCGCCACTGGTGACAACTCATGTCGGGCGAAGATATTTTGCTTTCCGGTTCGAAAAAAACTTCGACGTTCCAAACTTGAAAGCGTGGTTTCTCAAGATATAAGTCTGCTCTATCGCGTGGTATAGTTCGATTTTCCGCTGGACACTTATTTTTTGAGATAAATTCAAAAATATCCACAAAAATTGGTGCAAAAGCGGTGTCTTTCCGCCTTTAGTGATTGTTAAAACATGTTTAAGCAATCATAATGTATTAATATTTGATATCACTGTATTCGGGAAAGTCTACAGAATCTTTTGCTGCAAAGAACAATTCAATATCTTTTATAATAACATCACAATATTTGTCTAAAGTTGAAAAATATGTTTTTTTTCAAAGCCATGTTTCTCAAAAACTGTGCGTATAGGAGAAAAATTAAGGACAGATTCGGATTCAGCGAAAAAAAACTCTATAAGAAGGATCAAACAGTAATTAGGGAACAAATTTGGTGTTGGACAGTGGTATTAATCCTAGAGGTTCGAAACACATCGATCTGCAATCCGCGCCGGGTACAAATCTACTGGATTACATACCAAATACATCATAATTCGTAGGCAAAAGGGACAAACTTTGAGTCTGGTAAAGTAAAGAGCAGCCGTAGTCTTCCTGTAGTACGTCCATGCAAATTCCGCTGCATTTGCCCTACGACGTATCAGTTACAGTGCCACTGGGCGCGCGTTTCAAATCGAATTTCACCAGAAAGGTATGCGCTGTCATCGAATGAACCGAGCAAAAAGGTTCCGGGAACAGTAGCGTAGTCCTGGACACAAGGTGTTCCCTGAAAAGCGAAGAGAGCCCGGGCGCATTGCGCGCTCTTCTCGAGGGAATCGTGCAGCGTAGAAACTCTACAAACAATTATAACTTCCGCGGAGAAACAGTGTAATATAGTCAGGCCGCTGGCGCACGTCGTTGCGAAACGTTGCACTTATGGCCCCGGTGGTATGGCGTTGCCGAGCCCGAAATTTCTGGGCTTCGGAATTCCGTGTTCCGCCCGTTGTGGTCGTCCACCGGCGATCCCTTTCGTCTCGTTCCCACCCCCGCAGGCTGGACCGATGTCCCTTCGAGTCTCTATCTTGCTAACTTCATCTAATTTGTCTTTGTCCGGGTGGATCCACTCAATCCAACTCTCTTGGCCGTTTATTTATTTGCCAGAACCCCACGACGAGGGAAACGGAGACGCGGGTTCTACCCTCGAAACCTACCCGTTCTTCTTCTTCTTCTTCCGCTTCTTCGAGCACACGGCGGCGATGCAGCGCACCACGTTGAACGGTAATTTGTGAAAATAGTACTTCGCGTTGGCTTTACGTTGTAATAGATCGTTAGCGAAAGCTTAACTGCCGTTCGATGGTTACCGTGTTGCCACGTTCCAATTGTTCAACCGTTCGCGGAACGCGTTTCTGAGGTTCTATCTAAATCTCTTTGAGTACGCCTTAAAGTACGTTTTCATTGTCTGCCGACGCCGAGAAAGAGGCGAAGTTTCCACTGTATTCACTTCAGAGGCACCGTCGTCGTGTTCTGATGTCTGCGATATTTCGCGCGCGTTGCGTATCCCCGGGAAAGGAGGAAATTTAACATCCACATCGACTTTTATCAGCTCGTTCCGCGAGCAACGCTGCTCCTAACGCCAACTTTCAAAGTGAAATATTAATGCCCCGTTCCATTTTAATCATGGTCACTTATTCACAGTTGTTTTTGACGATTATGTCCCGTTTCGCGGGTAATTTATGACCTCGCACTTCGAAGAGTTGTTGATATCTTCGCCTTTAACTACCGGCTCGAAGTTTCGGAGATTTTTAAACCGATAATGACTATATTTCTTATAGTTAAATATTTAATGGTATCGCTTATCTTAATATTTGCAATTTACAGTCTATCGAAATAGCTTTATTAGTCAACTTTTCTTCGCGGGCTCCTTTCTATCATGTAAATCAAGAACTCCTTCATAACGATAATAATAAGTGTCCTGAGTGCTTCAATTTGAAGAATATATGAACACTTAGGCTGCGATAAACTCACTCGATATTGAGAATATTATTCACTATGAAATTTTGCATACACAGGAAAATTGTAGGGGAGACCGAGTATATAAGTTCCGAGTTTGAAGAAACATATAAAATGACATAAAAATAGAAAAGATATTCTCATCTTTATCGAGTACAATGTAAGTACACTTCTTGAGAAGTAATCGTTTTTCAAAATCATATAGAGCGTTACTCAAATGTCCTCCCACGTGTATCGGACCCCACCTTTAACGAGTAATTTATTGTTTTATATTTTTAAATTATTCATTTATTTGTCGTTGGCCGAAGCGCAACTTTTTGCCACGTTATGGGGCAAGTCGTTCTTACATTGGGGCAAGTTGTTACTAAAGAATAAAATTTGCTAATAATTAAAACTTTAATGAAATCCAACACTATTATCTAAATAATATTGATTTATTTAGGTTTAGGTTAACAAAAATATACTGTTTAACAGAACATCAGAACAATACAATAACTATATTAAAGATAATAAACATTATCTTTGGTATGAAATTACTTTGGCATTGTATTCTTTCTTCTAAAATACTTCTAAATTTTCTTGCATATTCGAACGCTATCTTTCTGCCTTCTTGTGGGAGAAGACCAAAATAAATAGATAGACCTTTCAAAAGGTATTTAGCCGTAATCTTTTCTTCATGCTCATTAAAGACGATTCTTTTTTAGTTTTCTAATGAATCTGGACAAAGTCATGTGACAGATATTGAAGTTTCCCGCGATTATTCTTATTCTTTTTAATAACACTTTTTTAAAACTAAAACACAAGGAATAATGTTATCTAAGTCACAGTAACAACTTGCCCCAATTGACACATGTGGAAATCTACAACAATATTTTAGTTATAGGTATGACATAACTAATAAAGATAAAACAATCGGTGGCATCGATATTAAATAATCGAGATATTCCATAACGTAAGGATCGAATAATATTTACTTATCTGGTCGTAACTAAGTCTTCGTTAAAAACACGCTACACTACCGCAGATGCCACAAAAATGAACGACAGAGTGTCAACTGAAAACGAATCGTGCGTTCTTCTCCTTTTTATAATAATGATCGGAACAAATTACCCCGGTCTCCCGTATCAGAAAGTAGTGTTTTTCATTGGAAGTTCAAGAGAAAGATTCACTCGGCGCGACGAATTTCCGGCTATTAAATAATTTAACTTTAGAGATGTACGTGCTCGTAAAGCCGCCGCGAGCCATCCATCACTGGAAGTCTTTTGTTGCGGAATCTGCGACTAGAAACGAGCCATTCACGAGTGTTTAACGGCGCCATTGGCGCGCACCCGGGGAAACAAGACATTACGATTCAAACCTCCGAATTAATGTCGACGACTGCATAAATACCGGCAAAAGCGAAAATCCACAAAAGCGAAGCCTGTCGGATATACCGGAGGCCCGGCCGTGTCGTTTCAAAGGATATTTCCAAGCGGGCAGCATTTTTTGCATCAACGAGTAAATAAAAGTTATTTACAAACGGCAGTCGTTCCATTTTTAAGGGTAGCTAAGTTTCCAAAGCAGCGGGGTGGTTTTTAGAACCCCGGTACCTTTTACCGATTTTCCGAGCAACTGTCCCTTTCCGATGCAGTTCTGATCATTGCTGGGGTTAAAAGGTAAGTCGGCATAACGACAGTCGCCCACCATTCGCGATTTTGTATCGGCGTTTCTAGACAATGCAACGCCGCGCCGGTTGAACTTTTCAGGACCTCGTTGCATATTTTTCGCGAATTGTGAGTCGGGAAAATCCGCGAAATACGCGTCCTCGGGCACTGGGTCAGAGTATCCGTTTACCAGCCACGCCGGGCTCTTTTTTACGCGATGAGTAAATCTTTTGAAACCCATGACGAGCGGCTCCGTTTACTAAAGGCATCGCGCATTTTCCCACGTTTCCTTTTTTCCCCACCCGACCCGGCGAAAACAGAGCGCGAAAATGTTTGCCATGCCGCATGTGCGCGCAGCACCCCTTTGAGATATTCAGCGAATCGTTAAAAAGAGTCCGGAAAATGAGACGCGATTTTTCGGCGCGCTCAAACATAAAGGCCCGCGCCACAAAGACTCTGCTCAATATTCGATCATCGATACTCTCTGCATCCTGCACGGTCGAAGCGGACGCGCGACGCACAAAAAGACGCTTTATTGTTCGCTCGGTGCAGTAGATTCCCGTGAAACACAAAAATTGTGACAGTGTGTTTGTACAAAAAGATAAAAAACCGCTCGTATAACACGATATACGCGGTGTCCGCGAAATCGCCAGACGCCATTCTTGCTCGTAAATTGTATGCGCCGTGTTTTTTGTTCGCCGCATTTTTTGAAAAACGAAGGGGAACGGCAATTTTTTCAACGGTGTCTAGTCTCGGAACGTTTGATGTTCGTAAACAAAATTTAACGCCTAGTTTACCGAGCACTGTCTAGCGTGCGTTGTCTTTTGACGTAGACTGCAGAATTTACGCATTTATGGCAAACATGAGTGGGTTAAACGAAAGAGTTAAAGAAATTAGGAATAGCATATTATTTTCAACTCATTTGTATTATTGATGGTAGAAAGATATTTTTATATGTCCCCTGTTTCACGCAATTCATACAAGAAATTAGCCCAATTATGAAAGTGAGAATACTTTATACAATTCAGTGCAATATTTACCATTTCCATTAAGACATTTGCCAGTATGTAACATTAAGAACACCGTGTATAAAGGGTATAAAGATTTACACTTTTACAGAGCAGCGAGACGTAATGACAAGAGATCTACGACTGTGCAGGACAAAAATATAGTAAATAAATTGAGATAATATTAATATACATATACCTGTTTGTTCTTCACATATGCTTTGACAATTTGTCTATGCTTTGATACGCTGATAACACTGTTTCATTTCAGTAGTACCAGAGCAACACGCACATCTATAACAAGCTGCCATAGTGATTTATGAACTCATCTTTGTTTACCTGCATTTTCTTGATCATTATTTACTCCAACGTTATTTAGGTTAACAGCGCCTCCACGTATAACATGATTTCAAACGTACATCTACTAGCTTCAAATTGCAAGAGTAACTCATTCTCGCGATTATTTATGATTCAATTAAACTAACTTCCGACTTCTCCAGCTTAAAAATTCAAGAAATGAACTAGATATCAACATAATTACCATAGAATGCTTCAAACAGGTCGATCAGAGAAAACTACTTCTCTAAGTTATGCGGAAAGTAATGCAAATTTAACCCTTAGCAGTCGCGGGGTGATTCAGAGTCACCACTAAAAAGTTACGTTATTAAATATGTTGGTATCTAATCAATTACTACACATTTAAGTATTGTATGAGGTATTATACCACTTTCATATCCATAAAATGAAAGAAAGATCATATATAGTTAAGAACAAAACTGATCACACACACTTTAAATCAATAACTTTCTTATGAATGGACCAAACGACTTCAATTTGTCTGTAAGGCTAAATAAATTAGTTTAGTAAATGACGTCTAAAACATATGTTAAAAAATGCATTTGGTTGGAATTGTGAAAAACAATAGTAAAAATTAATTTTTATGACTTTTTTAGCTGGGTCGATAACGAAAATTGAAAAGATGTGTTTGTTCAACTTGTACAAATTATGTACGCTCCGAAAATTTCATTGAAATTGGTTAATTGGTTTACGAGTTATGAACGATCAAAAGTGGTAAAAAGTCCAAAAATCTCGAGAAATTGCAATTTTTACCACTTTTGATTGTTTATAACTCATAAACCAATTAACCAATTTCAATGAAATTTTCGGAGCGTACATAATTTGTACAAGTTGAACAAACACATCTTTTCAATTTTCGTTATCGACCCAGCTAAAAAAGTCATAAAAATTAATTTTTACTATTGTTTTTCACAATTCCAACCAAATGCATTTTTTCAACATATTTTTTAGACGTCATTTACTAAACTAATTCATCTAGCCTTACTGATAAATTGAAGTCGTTTGGTCCAATCATAAAAAAGTTATTCTGATTTAAAGTGAGTGTGATCAGTTTTGCTACTAATTTTCAAGTTAAAATAGCTCCGACTGCAAAGCGTTAAGCTGTTTGAAAAGTTAAAAAGGTCCACAAACAGTCGACATAATCAACACCCCCAATATGTTAAAGTACTTTCCCAATTATCATATTCCACAAAGATGTACATAAATATAATCAGAACCAACACCTTCCGTACAGTGTCCTTCATATTCTACGAACTACAAGGTGCTCGCACTAACACCTCTGCCATTGCTGACCTTGTGTAACCTTGGAGGTCATGATGTCGTATATGAAATTACAGACACCATTGCATTGCTTACGAAAAAATATATTTTTTTTGGAATGTCTAGTTGCGTTTTTTCAAGGTTTAAATAGGGTTTGAAGTGGAATTTTAAAATGTGCAAACTTTAAGTTGCTATATTTCTTAAACGATGCAGTGAATCGAACCCAAACTTTGGTAATTACATTAATTTAGTAAGAATTATATCTTGTCAAATTTTCAAAAATTTTGTTGCGTTTTTATATATGTACCTCCAGAACATCCTTAATTGCCACAAATTGAATGTTCCCGGTCAAAAATGACTCCGATACAGCACTCGGAGGGCTGGAGATATTACAAAAGAAAATAACTTTCTATTTCACTCCAGCTCGTTGCAATTCAGCTAGAAAATGTTCATTTTGCATACAGATCGGCAGTCTACCAATGACATCCTTAATAAAATCCACCAACAAAAGCCTCTACCATCCCCGTAAGTGAACTTTCCAAAAAATTCCCTTCCCATCGGCCAACAACATCGCCGCAGAATCGTACGCAAAACACCTGCCGCGAAACGGTAAAAGTATTCCACCTCGCGCACCCTGAGCGTACACTCTCCGATCGAGCTAAAAGGAAAATCTAATCGAACAAAAAATAACGAGCCAATCATCCCTGTTGAAAAACAGTGGAAGTTCACCTGCGAGAGCGAAACAGACGGAATGGATCCGGAAGCGGAAATAGGAACGCTCGATATAGATGCCGGCCCATCTGAGGCAAGTTGGCCCAAGAGGAAGGACAATAATATCTTCGCGAAGCTCCAGGGTTATTGGACCTATCGAGCTTGCGTCGATGGATTGGAGGGCACGCTGGCTGGTGTGGTGGGAAACCGAACCAGTCGAGGCGACGTCGGCGTCGGCGTCGCGTCGTGACGGCACGCTGGCGCCCTTGCAGATCAACGCGGACCACCGCGAAGATCGGTGCTCGTTGAGCAACCTCCAATTGCCATCGCGACCCAGTCCTCAAGAGCTTCTTTCCTCGACAGCGTTGACAGGTCAAGCTCTTGCTCGGGCTTTACAGTCGTCTCGATCGAATCGATCACCGACCAAGACCACCGTACGTCGGCAGCTCTCTTTCTTGATTACACTCCCGGGATCCCGCTGATACTCTGGTTCCCTTGCCAATTCATCGAGATGAACAAGGTGGATAAATGTATCGGCGTATCACGCGATAGTAAATTGTAAAAAATTCCGCAATATGAAGGGTCATTCGAATAACAGCAGTGTTGCGGATGACGAACAGGTGTTCAATATCATCCCTGGCAGGAACCGTCCTAGATAAACGAACAGAGCTACCCTAGATAAATCGACATAACTGTTTAGTTTAGTTTAGGGCCCAAACATACGCACGCCCAACTGGTCGTTGACAAAATACGAATGTTCACTTAAAGGGTACTGACAAGTACCACCTGTCATTGCAGAGGTATATAAGCCCTTGCATTTCTGCTCTTGTGGGCTAGTCCTGTCGTAATCACGAATCGTGTCGCCTCGTGCTGCATCTCGGAAGTCAACTACCAGTGAGATCGGGCTAACGTCCCTTTTGAATCAAAGTTTAACCGTATAGAGTCCGCGAGTTCGGTGTAAGATCTATTAGGCAGTGATAAGATTGCTCCGAGACCCCCGCATTTTCAGTACGTCAACACCGTGCACCTTAGTTTAGGTAATATTATCTTTCAATTCTTTCTATTCTAAATTCAATCCATTCGCGACATTTACACAATTGTAACACGAAGTCTTATAGTAAGAATATATTTGTGTCTTTGATAAATTAACGCAAATTCATTAAACCCATAATTATTGTCCAATATCCTAATCAAGTAATTGAACGTCCCCACACGATACAATCTTACAGCTTGGATTGCATCGATTAAATCATACTAGTTACGAGGCTTACTAATTATCCTAGCGACTCCCTGATTTCGCATCAGGTACGTTCGCGACATTCCAATTGTCCAAACAGAGATTTATCCAACCTAGTTGCTCCCCAATTTCGCATTGGGTTCGTCCACGAAAACTAGACTACCCCAGCGGCTCTGCAGTTTCGCATTGGGTTCGTCCGCATCCTAACAGCTCCCTGATTTCGTATCAGGTTCGTCTGTGCTCTTATCCAACCTCCCGGCGGCTCCCCAATTTCGCATTGGGTTCGTCCGCATCGTTATACAACCTCCTAGCAGCTCCCCGGTTTCGCATCGAGTTCATCTGCGCGTTGTTCCTAGTGACTTCCCAATTTCGCATTGGGTTCGTTCACGAAGTTTCACCTTCCTAGCAGCTCCCTCATTTCGCATGAGGTTCGTCTGCGTTTGACTCCATTTCTAGAGGCTGCCTGACTTCGCGTCAGGTTCGTCCTCGCTGTCTATAATCCTAGCGGCTCCCCAGTTTCGCATTAGGTTCGTCTGCGTACCTTAATTAACAATATGATGCTATATTCCTAGGGTAACAACCCTTCGCCGGCCATTCGTGCTGCTCGCGGTCCTGGCTTGTAACAGCATTGTCTCGATATTTATGAAATAAAATGCACCAAAAAGGAGAAAATAATTTTTTTAGGCATTAGTGACTATAAATAAAAGCGTGAAGCGCTAAACTATATTGACGTAATCTTCATGAGCGCCCCACGCTTTTATTTATAGTCACTAATGCCTAAAAAAATTATTTTCTCCTTTCTAGTGCATTTTAATATAAGCGTGGTTTTTAAAAAGTTGTTTTTTATATCCTTTTTTGTTTTCAACTTTTTAGTCTTTTTTAAATGGAACGCAAAATATAGTAATACTGGTATGAAATAGTAAGATATAGAAACGCAAGATATGGAAATACGCGAGATTGAATGAGGGGATGACTCCGAGAGTCTCCTGACGGAGTCCGAAATTGTCCAAATGGAACTAAATGAACGGAACACCACACTGACGATGAGCTCCTTCGGAGCGAAGTGGGTCAGTGGAGTGGGGATGAGTCGGAGTGGGAACGCGTAGTGAAGTAGGGAGCGCTGGCGCGCGGAGTGGGGATCGCTGAACGCAATCACGCACTACTGAGCGTCGCGCGGCGAGGTGTGACGATTAATATTTAAATATTTTTTTTGTCCTAGATGCACAGTTTTTTTTTAAATTTCTTTTTTAATATTGCATTGTCATTCAGTTCTGAGCTGTGTTTAAAGTTTCAAGTCTCTAGCCCATCGGGAGGTGATTTAAAATTCGATTACAAAATTTGACGCATACAACGACAACGACAACATCGACAACTTGGCAAGCTAATATAAGCGTGGTAAAAAGATGTTCACGATATTTGTAGAACGTTTTCAATGCCTTTATGACAGTTACCAGCACATGCGTGACATTTTGCTGATTACAATGAGTCCGAACATGACACAATTTGAAGCACGTTTGCTTGTTCGATAGGCGATTTAGCAGGACCTCGATTATTCGAACCGATAATGTCTTAATTCATGTTTCACGTGGAAATACAACACGTTAGTTCAGATAATCGAGGTGCTCTCATATCGTGAATTAAACGAGTACATATGATCCAAATAGTGTCGTGTTTGTCACGAATGTGACAAAAAATGTCACGAATGTGCTAGCAACAGTTTCGTTCAAAAATTTTAAAAAACAAAAGGTATATCATTGTAGTAGTATTGTTTCTTTCATGTAAGAAATCGAATCTGTATACGACATAACTGACACTTCGAACACGTGTTCAGAGTACGTGTAGAGACATTGTGCTTCGTTATCGGCAGGAGACGAGACTACGGTAGAAGGAGTCCTCATTATTTGCTGAACAGCCCGCGAAGTCGGATTCCGCTGCGCAAATGAATACATTCAGGACATCCAGCCGGTCGTAATTCAGGTTATCGGGATGGTGGACAGGAGCCGCTATCAGCGTCGCTCGTCACCGTCTTATTCAGTTGCCATCGAGCGCGAGTGCTCGTTGAATCCCTGCCAGGCCCGTGGATGCAGCCGTTTTTCTTGAATGTTTTTATTTTTCACGGGCCGTGTTTCTGCGCAGTGCGTTCGAGAAGCAACACTTGTTGATCAGGGCCTGCGGACTATGATTTAACGAGCGAACGTGACACGGAATTAATCACCCGGCCTCGGTTTCGCTCGGAAACACGAGCGGCCGTGTTGAACTCGTTTCAAAGACACAGAGAGGAACCTGGGGCTGCTGTGTCGAGAACAGGAACAGGGTCGCTTCGATCGTCCTCGAAGAACGTTGCATAATACAGGCATTAGCGAGTCGTCGAACTCTCGCGTTATTCAATTTCCTGGTAGCAACAAATTACTAATTTTTCACGATCGCACGCGAGTAACGCAAGTACTTGTCAAGATATGAACATTCATTTCTGTGCTGATATACCCACGTGACCCAAGTTAATATCTGAACATCATTTGAGATACAACGTTTTTCAATACTAGGTTTACGACCACGTCGCAATGACGGGTTCTAATATTTTTAAGTGATGATTATTGTTGAGGACTGATGATTCAAGCGAGCCGTTTGAAATTTCGCACTTTGCGCTGATGTGGGACTACACGGAGATGACTCAACAACGTCTGAATGCTCATGTTACTCACCACTGTCTACTCAAGATGAACTGTCTGAATGCTAATCTTACTCTCCACTGTCGACTTGATGTGAACTGTCTGAATGCTAGTCTTACTCTCCACTGTCTACTTTCACATGAACTGTCTGAATGCTAATCTTCACTCTCCACTGTGTACCTGATCTGGGCTGTTTGACCTGAACTCGGTAACTCTGATGAACTGTGTGACCGTACTGTGTGAATATCTCTGCTATTATTGCTGAACTGAACTGAACTGTCCTATAATTCCCTGCTCTGAACTCTCTGAATGTCTCTTGTACTCTGCACTGTATGGATGTTTGTGAGACTCTAACTCAACTGAACTCTGTGGCTGTTGACTCTAACTCTGACTGTTGACTCTAACTTTGACCGATCCTCTAACTCTGACCGATCCTCCAACTTTGAACTGTGTAGTGGTTTTGAACTCTGAGAGTGGTTATAATACTATTTTATACTATTATAATAGTAATTGTAAGATATTCTTTTAAATTCAGACTAATCGAATGTAATAAATTTATGTACAGGGTGTAATAAAATTTAGTGTGATGGTTTTGGTAGATGGTTGTACATCTTCGGATCGGTGGAGATTTGTTAAAAGAAATGGCCGCAAAATTGACTTTGACCTTGACATTCAAGGCTAAACTTTTTAATGCTTGTAACCAGTGATGTTATACGGGGCGCTTTTCACGCGCATGCGCGAGTTTCATCAGGGCCGTATCTACGTCTACGTCCGAAAGTGGGGAACTATTGGGGGGAAAGTAGTGGGAGACTATATGGCGGGAAATTAGCAGGGCGACCAAGGTACCCGATCTTCATACTTGACTGAGGCCGTCTGAGGCTAGAATCGTCGCGCATGCGCGTGAAAAGCGCCCCGTATAACATCACTGCTTGTAACTTGTAACCCATTGTACTCACCATGGGGACCAAACCTAACCTAACATAACCAACGGTTCCTTTGACAAGTTTGCTCCCTATGGTGAGTAGAATGCGATACAAACATAACAATATTTGACCTTGAATCTCAAGGTCAAAGTCAGTTTTGCGGCAATTTTTTTAACAAATCTCCACCGATCCGAAGGTGTACAACCATCTGCCAAAACCATCACACTAAATTTTATTACACCCTGTACAATTAAACTTAACATTCACAGAATCTTCCTACAATCCCAAATCTATTGAAGCTATTCATCAAGGAAATAAATGTCTGCCGATCGTCGACCACAGAAAATTTATTAACGCAATCTCGCCGTAAACAGTCTAAACACGATAACAATGATGAAACGCGTGAACAGGTGCGTTTTAAATGTCATCATGATTAAAATTGACCCTGATCGAACGATCGAGGTTCGATGGAAATCGACTGGCAGGGATCCACCAACGGCAGTTTTGCCATCGTAACATCTAATTAATCTCTCTAATTAACAATTTCATGTCGACGGCGTTCAGATAGCCGGGGCAAATACTAATGGAAATAATTACCGATGGGATCGACCAAATTTCTCACCAGCATGTACGAGTGCGCGAGAGATCGGCGGTCTGGAAATCGGAAATAGCCGTGGACACGATTAATTTTCGCTGCGGGCAGGCCGTCGAGCCCCCTCGATATTTTACCTGGCCAAGCACGTGAGCAAGTCGAGAGAGCTCGGGGCGTTTCCTTGCGGAAATCCGACGTCACGGACAAACGAGTCGCACGACGACGTCTTGACGAATCGATCATCGAAATCGGTAACCTTATCGCCGGGAGGGTGACCCATCCCTCTAGAATGGCCACACACTGGTTCGATTACTCTTGGCACTAGCTGGGCGAAATTATTTTCTCACGGTGTTCAGCTTATTTCAGGTTTCAATTGTTGTGGCACAAGTCATCTTTATGTTACAGTTTATAATTTCATTAATAGACTGCGGATGTTTATGCATTTTCCAATTTTTGAAGACAAATTTTAAAAAAGCGGAATTAAATAAAATTCTATTTTTAATGGAAACAGTTTTTGTAGATCCAAAACAAATGAAAATTGTACAAAATTTTTTTGAAGATTTTCGTAAGTTATAAATGCATAAAAATCCGCAGTGTATTCATTAATATTTAAATAACTGTAATAGTTTCCAAGACATTCGATATCTCTTCCAGATATACTTTTTTTAAACATTAATTTCGATCCGATTTGCAACAAACCACAGACCAATCAGAGACCGCGGCTACAGCGGACGAATTCCTGTTTGGCCAATGACGACGCCACGTTTGTGGCGACACTCACCAATGTGAAGTTACTCACCAATGTGAAGTTAATGTTATGTTTCAAATGTTTTGAACATTATTATTTAGTCTTTAACAAAATAGAATATGTTTAATCAATAGTCTTCTATCGAAGAAGTAGGATCAAAGAACTGAGTTTAAAGAATTTATTTCTAATAACATTTTGTTTACAATTTCATAATAGTTATAAATAAATTTGAAATAAGAAACTTCAGCCTTACACATTTATTGGAAACTCTAGTCCTAAATTCCCTAGAGATTTACCAAACGTTCAACAGAACCTGTCACCGAGCCAGAATTTGTGCGCTGTAGCCGCGCTGTGATTGGTCCCCTTGTATTGTTAATAACTCCTGAACAAAATGCCGGAGAACATTTTCGTAAAGGACAAAGTTATTTCAAATGATGTCAGATATCACCCCTCTCAAGGAATTACATTTTTCGGACACCCTGTATAATGTATAATTTTTCAATTCACTAATTAGTAAAATCAATCGACGTGATATACAGGATGGTCCACCTAAATACGGCCACCTAAATATCTCCTCCAATTATAGGTACAAAAAATATTTTGTGTAATATTTGAATGATTTGAAGGAACCATCATATTGCAAACAATATTTTTTCCGAGTTATCAAGGTCATCGATGTTTTTTGATACATAACTACATTTTTTTTATTGCATCGTGTAACTGATCGCAAAATACATTCAGATATGCATAATAACATAACATTAACCTTGATCTGAAGGTAAAACTTTAATTTTCAAAGATCAAGGTCATTTCAAGGTCATGTTATTATGCATATCTGAATGTATTTTTCGATCAGTTACACGATGCTATCAAAAAATGTAGTTATGTATCAAAAAACATCGATGACCTTGATAACTCGGAAAAAAATATTGTTTGCAATATAATGGTTCCTTCAAACCATTCAAATAGTACACAAAATATTGTTTGTGCCACCACAAATGGAGGAGATATTTAGGTGGACCACCCTGTATAACTAAACTGCAGATTTTATACATTTATGAGATTAAAAGGAGCAAGTAGAATATACATGATGGTAAAAATATTTGAAGAAGTTTAAAATACTGTTGTGCTATTTTCAACTGATTGAAACCTTGCCGTATTTTGACGTGCCAGACTCGTGATGAAGCTTTTTAACAAAGCCTAACAAATATGAATGTTACGCGGTTGATTTTAGGTGAAATGAAATTTGATTCGTTTGTAATCAATATTTAAGCATTAAAATAAATGTAGCCACACAAAAAATATAAATTTTCTCTTCTACGACATTTTTCGGGATAAAGACGTTCTGTTCACTGTAACTGTAAAAGGAAAGGTACGGCAAGGGGTTAAAAAAATCCGCAATCTATACATAATTAGTTTATTATACACTTTTATTATCAGCGGCACATACGCAGATAAATCAGAATGTTGCGGAAACCGACGGATAAACGGGTCGGACGTCGACATCTTGACGAATCGATCATCGAAATCGGTATCGTTATTGCCGAGAGGGTGTCCCATCCCTGGCCTCATGGTCGCATGATCGCGAAACTTGAAGGTGAAAAGTCGACCGGCGATCCTTCGCGTGAGATTTCGGTTGCCAGCGAGACGCGGGGGTGGAGAGGACCGAACGCCGATAGAGAAAAGGGGCGAATGCGATACGGGCCGGATGAAGAGAGGAAATACAGCGTGAAAGTAGAAGTAAAAAATGGCTATAGCCCGAGTCTGGATTGAAACGTGACGAAAACACGTTGGAAAGGGCCACTGCGGATCTGAAATACGGGATCAGCGCTTTGGTGACCGATGATGGTGACCCCCCTGGCTCCCAGGAAAATTAATTGACCACTTACGGGCACTTTACTGACTCTGAATTATGCAAAGGACTTCCGCGCATTTTTATACTCAGCTTAACTCTATGTCTCAGCGGCCGAGAGCATACGCTTGCATGTTCGCGGGAAGACGCCGGTAAGTAAGGGGTGAGCTGACTGGAAATTATGGGGAAGATAATTTCGTAATGACCTTGAACAGGCAATTGATTGAACTAATTATAGTTGTTTGTGTTGATGGCTAATGATGATTGTTTGCAACAGACTTGCAACGCAGTTTCGCTTTTTATCCGATACGTTTTCATTTTGTTGATGGTTTTTGCGTCGATGAACGTTGATCTTTAATCCCCGATTGGCAGACTCTGGATCTACATTTTTTTTATCATTTATGTTATCATTCTTGTTCCATATAACACGAAGCAATATTTGACTTATATTGTCTAATTTCATTTAACTTGATTAGATTTGTACTAATTCTGAGTTTCTTGTAATAAAGTTTTCATATAACATTTTTATTTTTATACTTATTTGATCTACCACTTTTTGTTGCCGGTTAACGTTGATTATTTGTGAAACTTGAAATACAGTTTCTCTTTTTATCTATAACGTTTTAATTTTAATTTTATTAATGGTTTCTGTGTCGATAAAGAGTTCAATGACCTTCGGACAGACCATGGGTCCATTCCAAAATCTAAATGTCTTATTTTGCTAAATATATAATTTAAAATATTTCTATTGACATTGTTAAACTTATTCTAGCTACTATTTGTTAAATTAAATAATATATGAACTTGAATACTGTTTTACACAGTTTAAGTGTTGTTTGAACATATAGGGACAATTAAAGAGCATCAACACGAACAACACATTTATTTCGTGTCTTCAATTTTCCGATAAAAATGTATATTTGCATGAACTTCCACAGTCTAGGCATTATACAAGGTGTCCTGAATTTAAATAGCAAAACTTCAGAAGGGTGTAGGGGACCGAAAAACTAAGACTCTTAAAAGTCTTTTAGAGATTTGCTCGTTTTTGCTTCGTTTTGGAAAAAATTACAAAAAAAGATCATTTTTGTACTTATTTATTTACATTTTCTTTTTATTTTTTTTTACTCCAAAATATCTGAATAACTGACTAAAGACTGATTAAGGAATCATAGAAGAAAGCAAAAATGTAAAAAAACGAAAGAATGTAAAGGATAGCATCAAGTGTTTACATATCTCACTGTCACAACTCAGACAACAATGTCAAAACAATCACAAATACAAGTGTATACAACAACTCAAGAGAGCAACTGACAACAAGATATTGAATTTTTGCAACTTTCTCTAAAACGAAGCAAAAACGAGCAAATCTCTAAAAGACTTTTTGTCTTAGTTTTTCGGTCCCCTACATGCTCCTGAAGTTTTGCCATTTAAATTCAGGACACCCTGTATATGTAAATTTTTTATTACTTATTCACTTTCCAACAACTATTTATTTCTGCTGTGAAGCATAAAAACGCCTCTATTAACTATTTCAATGATCGTTATCAAGTAATCACTATTCCATTTATTGCTACAGTGAATAAAACACAAAAATTAAAATATTCTGTACTAAAAGCTCCATTGTACTCTGCATCTGGCGAAGTAATTACCAGTGGAAAAAAACGTTTAATACAAAATTATTAATCGCCATAACTTACTATTCATATATTCTAGGACATTTTTTTGCATAAATTAATACGTAACCTAATCATTGCAGCTATTTTCATTGATCTCACGGTATACCATCTGCTAAGCTATCATCCGCATAATACGTTCTATAAAAAGCGACTGCCTATCCACGACGTTCAATAAAAAAAGTGAAATTTCATGAAAATTCGTTGGCTGTTTACCAGAGTCCGCAAAAATTTGATCAGTATCTATCCGGGGACAGTTTAATTCGAAAACGCGTACGATAGCGTCCACAAAAGTCAACGACACCGACGTTAAACTCGACCAGAGGGTGGTTAAATTGTTGGCAACAATGAAATTCGCCGCGGAACCGATAACCGCGAGGTCGATTAAAAATATAAAAAAAAACCGATTACGGAGAATTTCAGTTTGAAATACCAGACAGTTTGATTCTGTCGAGGCTTCAGAGGGACCACGTATCACCCCACCAGATGAGGGAAGGTAGCACGAATTCAGGGGAAAAGTCTCCCTCTCTCTGCCAGTACCAGATTAGTCACGTGACATTGTGTCACATGAACGACACAGACGGAACGCGTCACGTGACCGGGCCGCGGCGGAAGCGTGGGGGAATAGCGTCGTAGAAGGGGAAGGTAGAGTCGGGACAAGTCTTAATCAGATTTGTCAATTCTTGATGTGATTAATAGGCTGCGGATTTTGTTTGTTCTATTCTTGCGTATGTTCAAATAGAAATGTATAAATTAATTCGTAATCCCCTCTTCTCAAAATTGATTATTTGTGAACAACTGAAATACATTTTACAAAACGAAGTTACAATTGATTAACTTTGAGAGTCATGAATTAATTAGTACACCTAATATTGAGGACAAAGAAGGTGTAATGGTCTCCATGAAAAATAAATTAAAGCGGGCAGAAATTTAATGGATTTGATTAAAGCACACGATCGCGAACAAAATATAATTGGTCGAGTTAAAGTGAAAAAAGAGATGAAGCGAATGAGAATTAAATAAATACCATGGAAGATTTAGCAATTTTCTAACTGTTGCAAAATATCACAAATAATACTTAATTTATAGTATGCTTTGTAAGCGATTCAAGCTTAGAGGCAGGTGTACAATTCGCAGTTTTACTGCGACGAGTCCACGAACTTTATTGCCGAACCTCGTATAAATTATTCTTGTGTCGCGCCGCGAGATACGAAAGAGAGAGAGAGAGAGAGAAAAGAGCATGATTTTTCGCGACAGTGACGCGAAGCGTGCTCGGTTAGCGCTTACCAGCGGAAATTTTGCAAATGGAAGAGAGGCGGCGGCTGGAACTTAAACCCGCCCGTGGCTGTGAAATGCTAACAATTTCGAAAGTTGC
The DNA here is from genome assembly GCA_933228785.1 of Lasioglossum pauxillum. Lineage (NCBI taxonomy): Eukaryota > Metazoa > Arthropoda > Insecta > Hymenoptera > Halictidae > Lasioglossum > Lasioglossum pauxillum. Next base: position 19,133,738 of record OW121702.1, on the reverse strand, counting down.
TACGCAGCCGGATGGGCCTCGGCACACGATGAAATTAGAATGAAATTTATGCTTGGTGGGGAAAGTGAACAATATTGTAGGCGAGCGAACAAAGTTCTCACGCGTCGAGTGTGAGTGACGAGCGCTTTAGGATGCCGGCGAGATGCGCTGTGTACGGTGCATATATGATTTATGGACGGGCAAGCTTTTGTGGTTTATGGTTAATCGTTTGGTACTCGCAGAAGTTGTTGGTGGTTATTATCCAGCGAATGTTTATGGAAATTTGGATTATTTTGGACTCGTTTCTTGGCCATGTTAATTCGAAAGGTACGCTGCTTGTGGCGACAATGTAATCTTCTTTATAACGACGACGAAGGTCCACAAGGTTTAACCCTATAGTGGTCTTTCAAAATACAATTAGTCAATTAATATATTTAATAATCATCTCTGCGAGTTGTTAAATAGAAACTTGTGGTGACACTGTAATCCTCGCCACAAGGTTCAACCCTTAAGTAGACTTTCAAAATACAATTATTCAATTGATGTATTTAATATTCATTTCTGCGAATTTGGAAGAAAAACTTGTGATGACACTGTAATCTTCGCCACAACGTCCATGAAGCCCCACGAGATTTAACCCTTAAGTAGACTTTCAAAATACAATTATACAATTTAATGTTCATCTCTGCGAATTGGTAAATAGAAGGTAAATAGAAGAAAGTCGTATAGAGATAGTAAAATGTCTTTCAAATCTACAAGTAATTATATTACTAGTATTTATTAGATCTAAGCCACATTAATCTTATTAAAAGATCTAATACATTAAATAATTCTCAGCATATATTTGAGTCAGCCCCAATGGTTTAGTCAGAGTTGTGCTAATTCAATTACATTGTAATTCAATTACGCCATTAAATTACATTGTATTTCAATAATATAGTAATTCAATTACGTCGTAACCAAATTACATAATACAAACCTTTCAATTAATTCAATTAGTAAGTATTTTAATCAGATGTGTAATTGAAATACAATATAATTGAAATACAATTCAAATACAATATTATTGAAATACAATATAACTGAAATACAATATAATTTAAATACAGCTCTTCAAATTATAGCCCAGAACTTTGAAGAAGCGCGATATATTTTCATGTTTTTCTTTCATATACTTGTTTGCTGTCTATGCGGGCGTAGTTTCTATTCCTCGTCCTCGTTCAGAATACGTAACGTTATTTCATGTTTATGGTTTTTAAAAAGTGTAACGCAGAAGTTGTTTCTGTTCAGATATTCTTTTATAAATAATAAATTCCTTCTGCTTGAAACCTCCACATGGATTTTTCAACCTCTTCTTACCTTTTACATTATCATTCTTTAATTTTTAATTTTAATTTAATTACATCGTAATTCCTAATTAATGTAATTTAATTACAAAATATTTTATAATTGTACTGTAATTGCAATTACAAATTACATCGTAATTTAATTGAATGAAGATCTGAATTATAAATTACAATATAACTGAATTACTATGTAATTCAATTACTCCGTAATTATAATTCGTAGAATAATTCGATTGTAATTTTGCACAACCCTGGGTTTGGTTAAGGTTTAAAACCTTTTTTTCGAAGTTATTGAGTTGACTAATTAGTAGACTGCGGATCTTTATGCAAAATAAAAATTGTCTGCATCAATTGCAAGAGGTTGAAAGTAATATATTGATATTCCTGACTTCTGTTAATCGATCATCTATTTTAAATTGCACATACCCAATGTTGTTATAAACGCATAAGGCAGGACGAAAACAACGCGTGCACCGTTGAGCACTTAACCACAAGATTTGTTGCACATCCGCAGTCAATATTTGGAGAAACTTCATTCGATTAAATCTAAATGCGAATTAATCGATATCGCGTGCTCAAAACGTGGAAGAAAAGCGGAGCAGTGGTAGGATGAACGATAAATCACCGGGGACAAGGATCGAACACGGATCGAAAAGGTTCAAAAACATCCGTGGAACGGGACGGTAAATGATCGTGTGGCTCTTGACTGACCAGCATACCACGATTTCCCAACGAAGGGGGAGCTTTTTATCGGGCGCGCTCGCCATAATTAATCACCGGTTAATTAACGTGGAAAATCGAAACGGAGGGAAAAGAAGTGGCGAGGGCGGTGGAAGAAGGTTCCCGTGCCCGGCTAATCCAAACGTATGCTTCCCCGTTGTGAGTCGAACGGACGGGTATTGTGGATTTCGAAAAATGGCGACGGCTTCCCGTTCCTTTTCTCCTCGGCTTTTTTTTCCCCTCGATCCACCCTCGTTCACGTACGCTTTTTGTTTTATTCTGTTTTTATGTCCTTTCTTCTCTCTCTCTCTCTTTCCTCTCACCCTCTCTTTTCGATGCCTTTCGCTAACGGCTATGGTCCAGACTGGGAACCGAGGATTAGGTGACTCGAACAGGGTAGAAATAGTGATCGCCATTATAGAAAAGCGGATTATTTTGATGCCCGTTCGCGTAATCACGCGCCGTGTTCGCGAATTGGAAGGAAATTCGAAAAAAGCCTGGATTTACATCGATTACCGGTCCCTCTGTCGGCCGTACCATCTCTGATTGCGCAAAAAATTAAAATTTCACGATCAGCCACGGAAAAAAGTTATCTCTTTTTCCCTCCTCGAGTGCAAGTACTCGATTGTTTGGCATTGAAAGATCAGGAGCAGCGTGTTGCCAGTAATGCCAAGCGTTAACCCAATTAGAGTGGCCATTTAACAACGACTCGATTTTATCTCGACTTCCGATATCGAAATTTCCAAACCAGTCACGAGAGCTTCTCTGATTCTACGTTGCCAACTGAATGAAATCAATTGGCTCGCGGGTCGCGACGTTTGATCTTCCATAACTGAATAGCTGATTAATCTGAGCCAATTCAATGAACTGAACGCGTGCTACAGGTGATAGGGGAGAGACTATTTTAATACGAGACGCGGCCGAAATGTGTCACCGCACCGAAAAGATAAATGTTGATATAAAACAGTCCTGAAATGAAAACTCAGGATCCAAGAATGCCATTACAATGTAATGTATGATGTATGGTGGTGTGTGTCACCTCGAAGTGACGATCGGTGGTCGAAATGACGATCAGCAGCCGAAGCGACGATCTAGTCGCGAGACGCGAATTTGTTCAGTTCGATACCTGGTATGTATACATATTAGCCGTTTTACAATAAAGTTTTTTCAGTTACCTATTTCACTGGACTGTGTTTGATTCCACTCAATGATATACAGTGAGTCACAAAATTATTCGCTCACTCGATAATGCGGCAAAGATATACGAAATAATCAGACAACGCAGGGTATTTTTCAATTTTTTATTTGGATATACATCGTTCAAAGTTTAATTCAACAGAATCGTAAAACAAAATTGCGAAATTTTCATTTAATATTAGAGAAATATGAGTTTAAAGAAATCTTGACGGTTTTTCACGCCGCAAAATTATTCGCTCATTTTAGATTAACTATTATTATAACAATATTAATATTTGGTGGGATATCCTTTTTGTCTTATGACTTCTGCGAGACGTTTGGGCATTGATTCTACTAATGTTTCCAAATATTTTTTGTCTATTTTTGGCCATTCCTCCTGTAATCTGCTTTGTAACTCTTTTTTATTAGTAATTGAATGTTTACGAGTTTTTGTGTCCAGCATGTTCCATACCATCTCGATAGGATTCAAGTCGGGAGATTGAGGCGGGGTTTGCATTATTTTGGGACAGTTATACAGTAACCATTCCTGTACCAATCTCGATTTATGTTTGGGGTCGTTGTCCTGGTAGAAGTGAAACACTTCTGAAATCCCCATTACTTCCGCGCTTGGCTTCAAATTTTTTTTTAGGATATCCATGTACATTACTTTATCCATGGTAGCCTCAATCATCTGCAATTTCCCAACACCGTGATAACTAATGCAACCCCAAACCATAACATGACCACCTCCATGCTTGACTGTGCTACACAGGTTTTTGAGATCCATCTCCGCGTTTGATTTTCGCCAAACTTTTTGATGACCGTCAGAACCCCAAATATTAAATTTACTCTCGTCGCAAAATATCACATTGTGCCAAAATTCAGGGGGCTTTGTGATGTATTTTTTTGCGAATTCTACCCTTTTCTTCCTATTAATTTCGCTTACGTAAGGCTTTCTTCTTGCTACGCGACCGTTGTACCCGTTCTTTCGCAACACTCTTCGTACTGTTTCATCGGAAACTTCTTTTTCACTAAAATTTTTCAAACTTGTATTGATTTTGGGAGCACTTATTTTCGGATTTTCTTTAACTTCTCTCACAACAAAACGCTCTTCCGAGGAATTCAATATCTTTTTCCTACCACGGCCAGCTTTGTTTATTATTCATCCTTCTTCTTCGTACCGTTTTATAATATAACGTACTGTTGAATAACTTCTACAAACGATATTTCCAATTTCTCTGATGGATTTTCCACTTTCCCAATGAAAAATTATAACTTCCCTAATCTCTAGACTAGTTTCTTTACTTTTTCTACCCATTGTAACGAATTCTTGAAAATCAAAGAAATAGATGAAAATAGATCCTTACTGAGCGAATGTTTACGTTATACTGACTCTCTTTAGCAACTATCAGAAACAAATGCCTGTCAGAGTTTGTAAATTGCATTTGTTTCAGTGGATTTCGTGGCGTGAGCGAATAATTTTGTGGCGTGAAAAACGGTCAAGATTTCTTAAAACTCACATTTCTCTAATAATAAATGAAAATTTCGCAATTTTCTTTTACGATTCTGTTGAATTAAACTTTGAGCTATGTATATCCAAATAAAAAATTGAAAAATACCCTGCGTTGTCTGATTATTTCGTATATCTTTGCCGCATTACCGAGTGAGCGAATAATTTTGTGACTCACTGTACCTTAACACTAAAGGAACGAAATTTTTCTACGTTGATCAATTGCTTAAAATAGCAACGCCGTCGTCGTCGCGTATGATACAAGATTTAACAGAATTATCGCAGCTCATCGTTCGCAGCTGATAAGAAACCACGACTGCAGCGCCGGGAATGCGAGAGTTGAAAAGGGAACGATTTGATCGATGAAATCAGAGAGCTGAACTTTCGCGGGACCAAAATACTGAGGCAAGCTCCTGTCTAGACTACTATTTCATTGAAATAACATTCGTCTGTAACGTTAGACGTTTCGATACCACGGATACACAATGCAAGAAGTATTTTTAACTCCAGCAGTCGAAAACTCGCCGGGTCTTGCTTTTGTCTAGTTATTTTTTATTGGAGTCAGCGTCGTCGGAATAATCATCAATGAAACTGTTATTTTTCTGATGTATCAATTTTTCATGAGTCGAGGCGTATCTGATACCAATGGCGACATTTGCGTCGATATTTTTTACTGTTTGTACATGAATTTTATAAAAATATTGGAATGATAACATGAATAACGGTAAAAAAATATTACAAGGAACAGAAAGTAACAATGTACTACAAAAATATATATGAAAGCATCGATTGCTGAATCAATTTCGTTCAAATACTGAACGTCGCAGAGAGAATGTCCAAAAAACATTATGCAACGTGGTGCAGTAAATAGAAAATGTACAACGCAGTCGTACCTGCAGAAAGATTAATTATTGCTAATGGACATTATATCAAAATTACTGTGGCAAAAATAGAAAAACATTAGATGAGTTCAAGAATATTTCTACTGTATTTCCGACTTATTAAACCTATTGAAAGTAAGAAATACATTTTCAACAACCTTCCGTTTTTTACAATCGACTTGGAAATTTTTTGTTTCCCATAAAAATCCGCGATCTATTTACAACGAACGTAGGAAAATACAGTTCAAAAATCCAGATTGAAACAGGCATCTTTAGATTTGCTTTTCAAAAATTTATCCGATTAATACAAGCCAGTTCTTTAGGAGAAGTAGAATTGATGACTGCTCTCCCTCCTCTGTACAATTGTATTATAACTTTACACACGCAAGTAATGTATAAAATGTCAATATAATATTCTTATTTTATAATATTTTATAATAACTGACAGGGTTTCAAAATGAATTAGTTCGTTATACATAGGTATAAATTCTAGATGATTGCATTTACTTATGAATAAACTGCGGATTTTATAAGTGTAAGACAATATTGGGTAGCTGCAAGTTGAAACAGTAGATCGACTGGAACTATTCAAAAGGAAAACGAATTTGCAAATGGCTCTTGTTTGTGGTGACAAGATGTCGATGCAGAAAATGTTTATTTTGCAGAGCTACTTCCGAACAAGTGCTGCATGCTACCCAAATAATGCCAGAAATATTGAACATATTAAACATCCACGTAGTAAAACAGAACTTGAATGTATCTGCAAACCAGTTTAAGATTCGCAAGAATATGATGAACGGTACTTCTTCCTTGAAAAGTAAAAGCTGTCTCTTTCCCTTCAAGTTCTCGACAGGCCTTTCGAGACTGGCAAGTGTTTATTCTCAAACAAGGGTGAAAGGGAAATTAAAAGAATTAAAGAGCATTGATACATTATTTGCGACCGACTTGGTCTATTCAAGAGGAAAACGAATTTTCAAGTAGCTCTTGTTTGTTGTAATAAGATGTCGATGCAGAAAATGTTTATTTTGCATAGCTACTTCTGCACAAGTGCTGCATGTTGCCCAAATAATGCCAGAAATATTGATCGTATGAAACGTCCAAGTCGTGAAACAGGACGTGAATGCATCCGCAAACCAGTTTAAGATCCACAAGAATATGGTGAACGATACTTCTTCCTTGAAAAGTAAAAGCTGTCTCTTTCCCTTCAAGTTCTCGACAGGCCTTCCGAGACTGGACGGTGTTTATTCGCAAACAAGGGTAGAGGAGAGGTGGAGAAGGTGAGGTTCCGAGGTCTCGTCCCGGTTCATACGACAGCCCATTAAACGCAGCCCGCTAATTCGATCAACTCCGATCGCGTAGCGTTTGCGGCCGGGGAAAACGTATCGCGGACGCGGTCTCGTGCGCTGTTCCCAACAACGGAGTTGCATACGCGCGTAGCCACAGAAGTTTGCGCGGCTCGCGAAACATTGTTGGCATAGCTCGATACGTGACCCGCGTTTACGCGCGGATATTTCATGCGAGAGACCTGCCGCGGTACGCCACAGCGAGCCTAGAGAGAGAAAGATTAACAGAGAGCCCGAAGAGGTGCAAATCCGACTGGCGTGACTCGAAGGTGCATAGACGACTCAATGCACGCGATTAAGTGCCGAATAAAAATTTCTTGACTTCCCGCTAATTAAAGTGCAACATTTGCTTGACAAAGGAACGGTGTTTGATGGGAAAGAAGAAGAGAACGAAACGAATGACGTGTCGCACGTGCGTGTTTTTTCAGCGATCTGACCGGATACAATTTTTCAAAGTATGCGGATTTGTTCAAATAGATTCTTGGTACATAATATTAAGCGTATTGGACCAATTATATCAAACATCAAATCATGTGTCGCATATGTGTTTTTTCAGCGATCGGAGCAGATATATTTTTTCAAAGTATGCAGATTTGTTCAAGTATATTGTAGATAATATTAAAAATATAGGACCAATTCTGTCAAACGTCAAATCACGCGTCCTATATGTGTTTCTGCAGTAATTTGACCAGATGCATTTTTTCACAATGTGCGGATTTGTTCAAATATATTGTTGGGAATATTAAAAACATTGGACCAACTCTGTCAAATATCAAAATATAGAAATCGAGTGTCGAATGCTCTTTTAAGTTTTCTGATAGAGTGTGATTTTTTTTACATTATCTTTTGCTCGTATTTTGCAATAAATATTCGTAGGTAACAGTATAACTTCTACGTATTATTCAGTACGATTCTATGAATAGTCAACATGTTAAATTTTGAAGAAGCATCAAATTATTGTAAGAAAGATTCAAGATTAACACTAATACGTACTAAATTATTCCATGATAGATCCTTTACAATTTTAGATCCATTTATCATCAGTTTATATGCTCTTATCGCAACTAAGAGATATGAGAACTCACTGTCTGAGTATCTAGTGAGTCAAACACCTTACGTGATAATTTAGACGAGTTTCGCGATACTGATTAGATAAAAGACTTTCAGAAACTGTTAAACTCGTTTTCTCGACCGAGGTTTTATAATTTTTAATAGTTATCACTAGAATGCAGATTTTACGCATTTATGATAAAAATGAGTAGGCACAATTTAAACAGTAGACGGATTAAGAATATTCAAGAATATTAATGTATCAGTTTCAGTTGAGTAAAGTTGTTAAAAGGAAAAAAGAATTTTTACTTGGCTTCTCTTGCTTGTAATTCATGCAATCAATTTTTATTTTGCATAAAGATCCGCAGTCTAGTTATCACACTGTTATTAACACGTCCACAATCACGGAAATTAATTTTAATTAATTTTATACACATTTTTATCTAAAGTCATGGTACACACGCATAATATTTTGAGATTCCATGGCTGTCCTCTGCTGTAGTCTTTCAATATTTTATGGAAGAGGTGTTGTATTTCATAAAACATTTTGATAAAGAAAGTAAACAAGGGAAGGCAGGCGTACGTGCTAAGCGAATTATTGTTTTCTACATTATTGCTGACTCCGAACGAGTTTTATACAACAGTTGACTCAACAGTTAATATTTCCTTCATTTTGTATCCTATACATTCCATATCCAAGAAAATTATGTCAAATTGACGCTAAGATGGATGAGCATTTCCATCTATTACGTTCTCAACGTTCACAACTAATAAAACAATCAGCTAATAAAACTGTGTCAGATCGAAACACGGAACGACTAGTATTTTACATAAGAAACATTATCTATCTATTTCAACAATGGTAAATCTCGACAGAACTGCCAAGAGAAGTTGGATACTTTCGTCCCGCTAGATCGCAGAGACCCGTTGTGCATCGGCTGGCGGCAAAAGACCGACTGAAAAGCACGCGAGGGAGGGTAGTCCACTTGTCTCGGTGGGGAGCGAGAGAGAGGGAGAACGAGAACTATTCCTCCGGCGAATCAGAAAGAGAAGGAGAGAAACGGTGAAAGGGTGGGGAAGCGTAGTAGCGAGGAGGGGGCACTCGTGTCGCGCGATAACCAACGTCGAGGTGCAAACCAGCCGCGAATTCGAAAGGCGGCCAGTTGCTGTTCGCGCGTCGTCAGCGTCGCGTCGCGAGTACACTCGATCGTAACACGAAGGTAAATCTCATCGTCATCGTACATCAACAGTGATCTATCCTTTATCCCAGACCCGCTGCGCACGATCTTATCGGGACCCGAGTGTTCGGTTGCTAGAACCAACCTGTAGAACAATAAAAATAAGGAAACCTCCCTCAAGGATTCGAGATAGTGGAGCAAATAATTGGTAGAGATCGGTAGAAGCGAAAAGTTCACCGGTGGATCACGCGATCCAAAGGTCACACAAGCGTTCCAGCCAACGTTCTACTGCTAGAAGCAGGCACGTTCAGCTCGTGACTATGTGACTCGAAAAATTGCTTGGTAGACGACGAGCGTTCTAACAACAGCGATAGTTGGACACTCGCTGGCGTTAGGGCGTAGTCGCGATTGCTAAATGTAGCAATTGTCGAACTGGAGTTGGAGGCACAGTTGAACGTCCCTGCACCAGGATGTCGTACGCTGGAGAACGCCTGACCTACGATCGACGGGCCAGGGAAGATCCTCGAGGGGATCTCGTTGCATAAGCATCGCGGCTGCGATTCGTTCGCGGAATACCGACGGATCTGTTCCGTCGCTGACGCAAACGGTGTGTGTGCACGCGAGAAAGCCACGATCTCGGTGAACGAGGCTTGTTATCTGGGACCACCGACGTCGCGAAAATGAGCCGGGGATCGCTCGTGACACCGTGATACCCCGTCCGGTTGATCGGTGTAGGATAGTATTCGGTGTAACGCATGATTTCCCACGTGGCACGTAGAGCTGCGTGCACAGGCGGCTGGCCGCGTGCGTGCCGCGCTGTCAGCCGGACAGGCTCGTCCTCGAGCAACCTGCCCGCTGAAGAAGCGTCAATTAAATTAGCTGCACCTCCGCACGGTTGGCCCCCTTCTTTTCTCGGTGTTTCGTCTTGCGTCACGTTCCGCGATGACGTCCTCGCCGCGATCGTTCCGTTCGCAGAGCAACGCACCAGCAAACGGGAACGTCGACGCGCCGTAAATCGTTCGCACCAGATGCGTCGACCGGCTCCGCAGCTGTCGATCCCCCGGACCTGCTCTGCCAACAATTTTTCTCCCGCAGCTGCAGGTCTCGGCACCCGACATTGGTTTCCGATGCCACGTCGAGCCTCTGTTTATCCTCCGATTCGTCCATCGAGAATCGTCTTCCGCATCGATGTTCTTACGACTTCTCTCTTTCTCCCTCGTTCGTTCTTTCCCAACGTTCAGGCTCGTTGAGAAGCGACAGCCCGTTAAATTGACGATCGCGCGCAATCGTTCGTGCGAGAACGTGATTTCGCGACCCTGGTCGATCGAGCACAGTCCGCTTCCGGTATTTTTCCTCGGATTTTGGACAAACATTGGACCGAGCGGAAAATCGGTGTCCGTCGGGGACGCGATTCGAACGATTCGCAATTAGAGTAGATATACGGGGACAATATAATCGTTGCCAGCAGCTTATCGCGGACTAATACGCTCGGGACGACTGAATCAGCGGGGAGCATGTTCATCGGGATCGGTCCGGGAATCAATCGTACGTTTCAACGATAGCTTAGGCTGGTTTCGGTGTCATTGTCATCCGGCGATAACACTGCTCAGATAATGACAGAGCTGTCTTTCGCGGCCAGAAAAGTAGGCCAGATGAACTAATTCTCCGAGAGAATTATATCGTAGATAGCCAAGATCTTCGACACCGACGATTTATCACACGCATCGTGATAGCATCTCTGTGAAGCTTCGTTAGATTTTATCTAGGAATGATTCAATTAAAAACGACGTGTTGTTCAGTTCGAACAAACAACTCGTCGTTCGCAGTGCGACGTTAATTCGATCCGTCGACGAACGTCTTATCTCGATACGACGGATGACAATGAGAGGATCCGACATCCGGAGGGAAGCTTTTTCCGAGTAACGGCGGCAACACTTTCTTATTACGATCCCGAGGAAAGGCTCTCAAAATCCCATTTTTCGGAACGGGTCACAGACTCGGGAGGTCGTTTCTATACATAATTCAGGATCCCTCGTCAGCCCCTTCAAAACGATAGAATCAGGACGACGTCTCCCGCCCTATCGTTCTCCGCCGGAGGAATCGACTCGAGCAGAAACCTCTCGATAGGGCTTTTTCTCGAAACGATTAACCGGCCTCCAATGTATCGGAAACAAAAGCTCGGCCGTGATTGCGGGATTAAGCGTTGTCTCGCGAGCTAACGGGCCGGGCGCCAGATATCCGATCTTAATCCCCCGCACGGGGAACTTTCACCCTTTCCCGTTCGATCAAACCTCTCTCGCTTACCCTTATCGCTGTCTGAAAATTACAATCGCTCTCCATTCGCAGAAGTCGCGGCAGTAACTACGGCACCTCGATAAGAACTCGCGAAATAAAGACGAAGTGGGTGGGTGGCGTCGAGGGGTGGCAAGGTCTTGGAACCGTTCGAACCTTCCGCAGCGTAAGAGAAGATTCTCGAGTGGCACCAACGCACCAAACCTGTTTAGTCTACCGTAGATACCGGGGCAAAATGTTTATCTCAATATGAAAAGACCGAGAGCGAGGTGCAAGATAGTTCTCGCACGAATAACCATGAGCTTTTCCTCGAGAAAGAGAAATTCGAAAATTATCGCAAAACGGTGTGTAGATACTTAATCTATTGAATTTTAAATATTTCAATTAAAATCGGTTCTAAGCCCGACTGCATTTCAATCAGCTGTGAACCCTTTTTTGCATTTCGTCGATATTTCTAATTTGCGATGTGCTCGTGTGTCAAAGCAATCCGAAAATTATGTAATTAATGTACCATAATTAGTAGCGTAATTATGGAAAGCGTTACGTAAACTCATTACGCAGCGGCCGCCTGTGTTTACGAATTTATCACAGGCCGGTTCGTTTAAAAATCGTATAAATCTAGACCCGAGGATTATACCGATTTCCGGGGACCGTTCACGGAAGGATTAACTTTGCAAATGGGATCGGTAAAGTCGAAAGGAGTTAGGCGTGCGTCGCGTGTACACCGGATGACAAAGTGTTCGACAAGACTTGGTGTGAAGAGAGCCGGGAGTCACGTAATAGGAAGCGATTTGCTCGCGCGTCTGCTCGTTGTCCTGTGTCGCCGAAGAGAATCGCGGAATATCGGCCACGACTGCGAATCCGAATATATGAATATCATTAAGCGGATGCAAATCAACCGTTACGAAATGTTTAATCAATCCGATCGCTGGTAGAGACATGGTCGAATAATTCGGGTATGTTTCCTCTGTTCCTCGTTTCGACTCTGTCTTGTCCGCCGCGCGTCGCCGCTTTCTTTCTTCTTTTTCCTGAGTCGCGATAGTACCGTCCACTGATTCGGGCTCCGGTTTCCTCGTTACGTATGTACGTAGTTGTCACCCGTTCCACCCTAGCCACGTCACGGTTCGTTTGTTCGTCAGTTGTTCCGGCCGTGTGTTGCTCAGAAACCAATGCCGATGCGCGCCGGTGGCCAATTAATCGCTCACGCTCGGCTGCGTTTGTGCTGGATGTGTTGATCGGCCCGGGGAAAAATCGAGACCCCCAGCCATCGCGGAACATGCGAGGAAGCCCATCGATTCGGAAAACAGAACCACCCTTACCGATTTCCTGAAATCGGCGATTTTCCCCCGCAGTTGTTTTCCCGAACCGATTGTTCCATGTCTTTCCGATTTAGGATTAAGACTTATCGGACGTAGAACGAATCTAAGGAAACAACCCTAAGCAATATCGAGGAAATCGATTCGCGAATTCTCGGAGATTTTTCGTGTTCGATTCGTTCGGATTCGACTAATCAAATTGAGTTGATAGTTGTTGGTGTCGGGTACAGATTTAGTCGAGCTCTTCAAGGAGTACTTCAGGAGATCGGCTTATACAAAATGTTGAGGGCGAGTTCCCTCTTAATCGGCTTGTTGCTTAAATTTACTCTTCTGGCTGCACGAACACTATTCAGGATTTTATTAGACGATAGAGATCATGGATTCGATTGGCGGAACTGAGCGACGAATCTTAGTAAACAGTGAAAATAGATGCACAGATCGAAACTTTTCCCTGGCTGCGAAAATTGATGAATTTCGTTGAAGTGAACGACTCTAGAAGGAACAGAAATTCGCGTTTTGCGTCCGCGTGTCCCGTCCGACAGGTTTCCGGCGCGCCTCGACGCGTAAACATAATTACGTACATTAGCGCCGGTGACAGGGGCTAACGAAGATCTTGTCGGCCGGCGTAATGACCCGTTAAAGTCTTTTAATTCGTCGAAGCGACACAATCGCGACTGGCTCGCGCGCCGCTCGTTAGATTAATCAACGGGTCACCGTTCCCGTCGTCTCTCGTTTTCTTTTTTGATATCGCCGAAAGCGACAGGGCCCTGAAGTTAGACTACGTCGGGAAAGGATCCGAGGGGGGTTGCAGTGGAGAAAGGACCGGAAGGAATTAAGAGCGCGACGAAAAATCCTCTTCCCGGCCCCGGGTCCCTCGAATTGGGCGGACTTTCATTCGCGTCGTCGCTCCTTTCACGAGCATCGACGCGCTTTTTCTCCTCGACGACCCCGTTCGTCTCGCCGAAAGGAAACTCGATTCATTAAAAACGGCGGGCGGCGTCTCGTCGGGGACGTTCCTTTGTCGTTCGTCCCGTCGAATCATCCTCGGCATTCTCCAGCTTCCTGCCCCGTTTCGTCCCGACCAACTAACGCGCTCCACGGAATTATAATCTGTTTCTCGAAAGAGACCCAACATGTACCGGCCGACATAATGGCTGTCCATCACGATCAGACTGCGGATCTGCATTTCGGGCAGATCAGATCTTTCTGTCGAGGTGAACATTCTGACGAGTTCGAATTTAGACTTCAGCTTTTACGGATGGCGCGTACATTGGCTGTTATAGATCTTCTGATATTGAACTCCTTCAGGACAAATGTCTCGCTGGCAACATCAGCTCCATATATCTAATTCTTTCAGTGGCGAACAAATAATTTCGTTATTGTAGTAATAACAGATGTTCCCTTCTTCCCAAAATTAGAGACTGAGCTATAGAAAAATCTTCGTTCGCAAAGGTCTAATATACAGTCTTCTTATTGTTCGCGTTATATTCCATATTCATTGCTGTATGCAACTCATTTAAGAATTATGACTTAACAACTGTCAATTTATCTTCAAAAACTTCACAATCCATCGACAGAGAAATACGATAAAATCTGAAGCGTATATAAATTTATTGAACAATTCATTTCGCATGAAGATTCGTAGTCTACGATCAGATGCATCGTGGACAGTTATTGCGAATTACGGTGCGTTACGAGCCGTTCGTTTAGGGGACAAGTAATGAACCGTTTTCCTCCGCGTTCGATGGGATTTTCCGGGAGTTGAGGAAAGTGCGTTGTCTAAAAGTGGCGCTTGTAAATCGATGCTGGCCTCGGCGACGCTGCGGCAAAGAACCGGTGGCAGCGGCTTTTTTTACTGTGACGCGCTTCGCGTTGGTTAAACACTGCAATATTTAAAGGCGACCGCATTGTCGGACACGCGACGGCGGCTGCAAAAACGTCGACGACACGTGCGTTCGCGCAACCACCGCCAAGAATGCCGCGAAATTGCGGTTTAATGAACGGAGCGCGCTTCACAAGGGTGTCAAAGAAAGGGGCTGCCGAGGCGATACCGCTGCGGTTCCGCTGTCGATGACGCGCGCAGCCTTGTTATTTTACGGAACCGTAGCTTCGATCTCAAAGTTAACGAGTCAATGAGAAACTTCGACGCGAGTGTCAGTGAACAACCAAACAAACTATTTCTTGGAAGAAATGCAATGTCGAAAGTGTGTTCTTGATCTTTCACCAAACACTTGTACGTATTTAGACGTCCAATCCCTAGCATAATTAATGGGATTCAACTCGCGTAATCCCTCGAGCTCTCCGCGCATCCTCTAAAACTGTCCACGGTTCGCCGTCGAGTGGTGCTCATAATTAGTCTCGCGAAATTTTTGACGAGCTAAAAACCTGAAAGTTTCGATTCGTTTGGCGGTCTCGCGTTAATTCGGAATCAAATTTCGTTCCAACTCCCCGGCGAGAACCCTAACCGGAACGGGGTCACTGGAGAGGCACTGGTCGCGAATTCATGACAGTTTGATCTTTCTAATTACGCAACGGTCGGGCGATAGCAATTAAATGGGAGCCGGAGGCTGGCTCGCGTTTTAACGCACGCATACCGTCGACTTTGTAAATCGTCGTGTGTTCGTCGAAGGGCGTCCGCGTTCTCCGAGGAATCGAACGACGTGATATCGCTTCGGGCGGTGTGCCAGCGTGATCGGGAACCGTGGAACTCCCTCGGGAAACAAAGTGTTTAACTTCGCGAATTGTATCGGACGCCCGGGAACACAAAGAAATCGTGTTCCGCCTCGGAAGAACGCGCGCGCGGTTTCGAATGCAGATCGTTCGCGGGCGGATTCGATAGAACCATCCCTTGTTCCCACCTTTCAGCGAACCGTGTAACGTGCACCGCGGCGAATTAACCGAAGCCATGAATGGTCACTTCGGCTAAGTGATCGAAAAGGACTGAAACCTTTCGAACGAATGGCGTGGAGACCCCAGAAAATTACTTCCCGCCGATTAGTTTTTGAAAGAGTCGGGTCCTTGGCTCCTCGCCGCCTCCAACACTTAACATTTCACCCACCGGTTATTCAATACTCTCCCCGAGATCGATGACTGACTCCTCGAACGTCTCAATGGGAATAGCTATGCCGATGTTTACGCATTGCGTGTTTATCGCGGGGAATCCATTTTTGTGACACAATCTCTGCAAGTGGGGATACTTATACGTGTATAGCTTGCGAAGATCTTCGAGAATGAGATGTTGATAGAACGTCTATCCTTTGTACCTAACGTTTGACATGTTCACCATTTTGACGCTTACAACAAAAATAATTTAGCGGAAGATAATTATGAATTTTCTAAATAGTGTGCCACGACTTGAAACACCACACAGTGCATACACTTCGTGTACGTTCAGTATTTATGAATATTTTCGTTCAGCGCCGATCATACAAACATTCTTTATACGCGACGCATATCGGAAACTAGACAAAGAATTATTATACTGCGGCGAAACCGTTCCGTGTCTGTGCAGATAGTATAAATCGGCCTTGAATCTTCATGCAAAATAATAATCATTTGCATTAATTGCAAATCGTATTAACCAAATAGGAATTTATTTCTTTCTTCGGTGGTTTTATGAAGTTGCAAAAGATCTATTGATAGTCGTTGAAGCCTATTTTTCCCATAAATGCATAAAATCCGCAGCTTACTAATAACTCTCTGAGAGTAACGTTTCGAAAAATATTTCTCGAACTCCGTGTGCAAATAAGGTACGAAGACCCTGCCGCCCCGTGTATAATTTATAACGACGATTCCGACATTTCATAAGAAATGAATGTGGTAATTCGAGCGGGAATCTCGGAAAATAGTAGCGAATGGAACGATCGTCGGTTGTCCTGGTTCCGATAAAGCCGCGGCGCGACAACGTCTCCGATAACGGCGGAACGTAGCGAGACGTTCATAATTAGTCATGCGAGGGTACACAGAGCAGAAGGAGCGCTATTGTCGCGCGAGATTACAGGGTTGTCGTCGCAACGAGATCACGAGGATTTTCCATCGGGCCAGTGATTCACAGTCACGGGTAGCGATAGAACGTTGCCGTGGCGTCTCGTCGAATAAAAATCGAAAAACCGTGAGGAAAGTTAAGGGTGGGTTCGGGACGAGAAATAAAAAGAAAGAAGCAAGTATGAGAGCGAGAGAGAGAGAGAGAGAGGGAGAGAGAGAGAGAGGCGGCTACATTCGCGATTACGTATGGAGGAGATACATTACGGAACGATAACGACGTCGGGCCGTAGCGGGTCGATTTATCAAACCGGGCCCGGGTCGACGAAAAATCTCCTCGGGCCGAGGAGGAGCGCGCGCGAGAAAAAGGAGAAAGCCCGGGGAATAGAGAAAAAGGAATCGTTAGAATCTGCTTTCCGGGGGGGCGAGGGTGCCGGGAGTGGTTCGAGGAATCTGACCATTTTTCTGTCGTTGTTCCAGCTGGTCCGGCGTCGGAGCGAGGAAATAGAAATCCGGCGAGGGTGGCCGGGATGTTGAACGCCGCCGCGAGACACACTATGGACGTGATTGGATGCTCCGACACGAACGCCGTGAAATAACGAGGATGACGTCGTAGTGGGGACGAGGAGGAAGAGGAGGAGGTTTTGCTCGCGTACTCGGCTCGGATGAAGACCGGGTGTGCATATTCGGAGGTTCGACCGTGAAAGTGTGGTGATCCTGATGGCAATATGACCGACAGGATCACATAGTGTACTGTGTGCGACGACGTGTCCCGCGACACGGTTCACGACGACCTGTTCTCTTTCAGCGAAGTGCGCCAGGTGAAGGAATCGGTGCGCGGAATCGTGTTTCGACGCATAGAGGATCACGCGTGGTGGGGTATTCGAGCACAGTGTGATATCGGATTCGCCGGGGATGCAAGCCGCAGACATGCCGGGACAACGTGGTCCCGGTCGGCTCGGCGTCGAATCAGCTGGTGCGAACATCGACTTGGTGTGAATGTGAAACGGGGATAGGGGGTACGAAACAGAAAGGAACTCGAGGAGGAGGAAGAAGAAGAAGAAGAAAGAGGGTGGCAAACGAGAGCGAGACGCAAAATGGGATCAGCCTGGCGGGAGTTCGTGCTGGGAAGCGTGATCCTTGGACTATTCTCGAGCAGCCTGCTGAAGGGTGTCCTAACCAACTCGACGAACAGGTGCGACTATCCGCCGTGCAACTGCGACCATCATGGCCGGCTGACCTGCGACTGTAAAAACGAGGGAGAGGTATGTTCCACGTCCCATAAACGTAACTAACGAAATGAAACGCTTTTATCCGACGCCTCGATCGTTTCGGAGGCGAGCGAAGCCGCGTCTCGGGGCAGCAACGAAACAAATAAAGCGTGTCCGAAAAGAAGGAATTTATAGGGGTTAGTTTAACCATGGAGGTAGGCCGTTCTAAATCTCATCGTACACCCTGCGCCCTCCGGGCCCAGAGGATCTTGTAGCCTGGTTGGTCGAGCGCGAAATAGCCCATCGCGTTTAACTCGGTTCCTTTCGTTTCGTCGATTTCATTTCTTGCCGGTGGCCCAAGAGAGCCATCCTCCTCGGGCCAATCGCCGTCTCGAATCTCTCCCTTGGCTGTTTCCCTCCTGCAGGATCCGTCCGGCGAGCTATTCTCTCGCCTGGCACGTCCCTCTCGCTCCCCTTCTTTCCCACGAATTCATTGAGAAACCGCGGCCCGTCGTCCCTATCTCCCGAAAAATCGCGGACAATGCGACACCAGGGTCCGGCCCAGAGCTCTCCTTTGTTCCACGCCGGGCGCTCTTCCATCTCCGAATTATCGGGGAAAGATAACGAGAGGGAAAGAGAGCGGAATCCAGTCCGCGGTCGGACCACGTACCACCGTACCGTCACGATTTCTAACCAGGATAACCAAACCACCGCGCCGGGGTAACCGTCGCGTCGGAAAGAATGATCGTGTCTCGTGCGGGCCCGGCTGTCCGATCGGGCCGTTCCATCATCCCGCCGATTAACTACGGCCGGACGTGCGCGAAGAAATAGAGAGCCGCAAGTAGAGGTTGTCAAAATAAAAGCGGAAGACTAGGGAGAAGCTTAATCTCGCCAGCAGCGCGAGAGCGGAGGGGTTCCCGCGTAAATTGCGAGGGCGGTGCGAGAGCGACTCGCACCGTCGAGATATACCGGCCGAAGGGAGCGGGAGAGGGAAAGGGCAAAGCCTCCATAAATTAGAGCGTGTTTACGCAAATCGTAGGCCAGACATCGTCTGGCAGGTAGGTAAGGTGCTAGGCCGCCTGTCCGCCTCTCTGCCCCGCTACACCTCCCACCACCTGACACAACTCCCTACGTCCTGTTCTCGGATATTTATTACACCGGACTGGCACAGGTACAACAGCCCCGCCCGAGGAAAAATACTATGCGTCGAGAAAAATGGAAGCCACCCCTGACGGATCGCGGTCACGTGAACGCGAACATCGTTCACCGTGTTTTCCTCCCAATTCCCCAACCTTTCTCTAGCTACCTACTGTTCCCGCATCCTGGGAACTCGTACGCGCGTACCTTTGCTCCACCAATGACACAACCTTTGAAAGACGATTTCTCGGATTACAAAACATGAAGCAAGCCGGAAGAATATTGAACAGATACACTCGGCAGCGATCCAGAGTTTACCTTGTTAATAATCACCAAGAATAAACATCTGAATGACTAGCTAGATGACAGACGACTGAATACATGATCGAGGACACATTTCCATTGCGATGGACTCGAAACGAAGCGAAGAACTGCGCAGATTAAACAGTGATCGGTAAATCGAGTAATTGAAAACCCATGCGGCCGCGTGAAAAAGTGATCTGCATCCGATAGGGTTCTTGAGGAACCGTTGAGCGGATCGATTGGTCCGAGGACGATGCTTGAGAATGCAGAAGAACAGAAAGAGATCGATTCGAAAACGAGGTTCGACGTGCCCGGAATTAATCGGCTCCGATCATCAAACGTAAACGCCGAGGAGAGTTTCATGCCGATCCTAGATTCATCGCGTATGCGAGAGAGCCTGGCTGCTGGAAGAGAGGACTCAGCAGATTCAACGAATTCGCGCTTATGGGGAGCCAGCATGTAATCAAACAGCTTCCATGGCGGATTGCCCGGGTCAGCGTAATTCGAACTTCATCGAAAGTGGCTCTCGTTTCTGGCCGGGGGATCATCCATTACGGTAGCCCGTGAATTTGTCGGTAGACGTTTATCGGCCGGCCTTGGAGGTGTGTTAGCGTGGTTACGGGCCGAGATGAAACGTTCTTTGTACCGGTAGAACACGGGTTCGCGTTGCGCCACACGGTGTACACGGGCACACAATGCCATAAACTCGATCCGTAAAACTCCGACTCCGTGACGAAATGACCGCGGGAAGTAAGCCCGAGCAGCGGTTACGTCGTGGAAACCAATCGGCGCGGTCGGATCCCGCCATTTCCTGGTCGCCATCTTACCAGCATGAACAGGGAGCCTGAGACGAGACTCGACGACCGAAAAGACAAATACTCGAAGATCGTATCTTCGATCGCGGCGGGATCGCCGATGGAGTTCTCGAGCCGGGCATCGATCGGGAATTACGCAACTCTCGAGCAACCCGGCATAAATCGCGGCCGCGTGGTATTTACGGACAGGTTTCCGCGGTCCGACGCGACGGCTCGCTTATTTTCGTCGGCGAGAAGGCCGCTCATCGAGTGAAATTTACGTTTCCTGTCCGACCGGCGAGCAATCCATTCGAATCCGCCGCCTGACACCGCGTAGGCGCCGCGTGTGTCGCGTGCGCGGATAACGGAAGTGGTCGCCGTCCAGTTGGATAAGTTACGGATCGAATGTCGTATCGATGATCGCGGCTCCTGGATTCTGCGAAACTGTAACCGAGTTGACAACAACGGTCCCAAGGACACCGGTCGTTCCGATCGTTTCGGCCATGGCTGATCCCTAACACAAATTATTCGGATCCAGTTGTCACAAGCGTGTCGTCCACGAAATTTCGATTCCGGGGTAAGAACTTAGAGGGTCGAAGGCTTAACTGCTTCGACCCCGAGGGATTTTGTCCTCAGACGTTTTCTTTGACGGACCGTTGAACCCGCCTAGCCCGAAGCCTAACGCGGTACTAATAGCTAATTGCCAATTACGGCGAGGGATTCAAGGAGACAGCTGAATAATGAATAAAGACGCAAGTTTTCGCGATGTCCGTCCAGTTCTAAAGGGAGAACGAGGAAGAAGAAGAAGGAGTGAAACGATGCTCGAAGAAAGGCACAATATATTCCGCGAAAACTCGTTTCTGGAAAACCTTAGCCAGCATCCGAGAAGAAAGATAGGGAGGGGCGGAAGCAAGAGAGAAAGAGGCGGGAAGTTCTATAATGCATAGCGGGCTCGTGCGAGTTCTATCGTGGATTTCGCATAATAGAGCCGGCGTTTCACGAACACGCTCAGCCAATTTGTCGCGCCGTCAACTCGTGACTGCGAATATATCGAGAGAGAGTGGACGTCTAGGTTGGACCATCTCACTCTCACTCTCTCTCTCTCTCTCTCTCTCTCTCTCTCTGGCTTCCATTTTCTTCGCCACTTTTCCATTTCCTCGCCTTGGAGCTACTTGCTCGGACCCATTATCCGGAGACGCGTTATTCTCCTTTGTGATGAAAGACACGTAAAATCATTACGACTGCTCGTAATCTCTCGGAGACTGCGAGTAAAGCGATCGAGCCGGAGGATCTCGTCACGAGCGGAAGTGCTGTTCGCGAACGGTCGACGTTTTGCTCGAGATTAGACGCGATAACTCGCGAGCGCGAGAAAAAGCCACGCGGACAGTATGGTGTCGCGCGCGGCCGGAGTTGTTAAGCGCTCCGACACGGCCGGTGAATAATTGACTGGCCCGTAAATAATTAAAGCCAGCCTTTTAGCGAATACCGAGGCTTAAACTCGTCCGCTTTCCCCGTAATGAGAAGCGACGAGGTGAGGCGCGAAAGGACGAAATAAAGAACGCGGCCGGAGACTGCAACCGCCTCCGTGTAAAAGTAACAGCTGCGAGCGGCGGGCGGGAGAGGGTAAAAGACCCGTCGTTCGCCGAAGGAGGCGGCTCCGGTTATGAAAATACTCGGGGAAAATGGGAACTCAATGCCGGAAACCGGCGCCAGGTACCTACGAGGCCGTAGAACGGAACAGCCAGTCGTTTTGCAACAGGGAAACGCTGATTCCCGGGACAACGACCCATTTTGGCAGCGTCTCGCCAAGAGCCAATGAAACCGGAAGACTGTGGAAGCGCGCAAATGGATTCATCGTTACGGTCAAATGTGACGACAGCGACTCTCGTTCGCGCCCATTGTAACGTTTCCCCTTTCGTTACGAGTAATTCTTGCTCGGTAAATTCGATCGTAACGACTGTTGTTCGCTTGAACGTCGCTACGAATGGAAAGCTTCGATATCGAAAAATTAATTAATAACAGTCTACCAGCGGAGGTACAAGCGCGCAGAATCAACAGGAATTTCCATTCAGAATGAAAGAGCTCGAATAAAAATTGCAAGAGCCCGGCCAGTCGACAGGGCGCGAGACAATGCCGAGGAACGGAGTTTCCCCGCGAAGGAAATTGTTTCGCATAAATCCTTTATAGACCGTAAAAGAGTCTGGCTGCAGCTCCTCCCTCGGTCTCACCCCTATAGGGTCGCAGGACCGCCGTTTAATCCGCCATTACGTCGATTACATTTTCATTTTCATTTCGGGAAGCGGTTCAAGTAATTGTTCTCCTCTCTCAGCCGTCAACGCTGCGACGCCTTCCAGACTCCGGGCCGAGCAGAACCGATCGAACAAGAAAATAATCATTTTAACCACACCCGCATACAACGAGGTAGAGAATCTGCGTTCGATCCCGGGAGGGATCACCGTCGATCCGAGTAATCAGGAAACGATCCCCAGACGCGCAGGAGTCGCACACGCATTTCCTTTTCCTTCAGGATCGCGAGAACGACGGCTGCGGAGAATGCACCGGGCGTCACACGCTCGACAGAGTTACACGGACTATATAGCTAGCCTTAAGGTTCATTCACACAGAATGATCGTTGCTGGGAAAATTATTGAACATAATTGAGACTTTTCACAGGACTTCTATTTCAGAAATGAACTTGGATCCACTCGAATTAGAACATTCCATCTAAATTCGTATTTTTTGGTAGTCAGTTTCAATTATTAGCTATTTGTGCTTGGTCTAACAAGGTCAACGTTGATCTGGAAGAAGTAGGTTTGATACTTGAAATAATAAACAAAGAGAGGAACATTTGTTTCCGCACACTTTTTGCTAACAAGTGGTTGGATAAGGCGTCTAACGCAGAGTAGAAGTGTCTCGCATCACTGGCAGAACGTTTTGGCCTTTCGCCAGCAAGTTTTACAAATATCTAGCCCCGTAGCTGGCAGATGACAAAGATTTTGTCGCTGTATATAATTGCTGCACTAACGATGAGTACAGGTAGAAGATTCAGGAATGAGATTGCATCTCTAAGAGCTACCGTTCCCATGTTACCGTGTTCGGATCAATGAAAATGTCGTTCCTGGAGCACGTTTCCGCTATGAACCGACCTTTAACCGTCACACGGAGGGTTACACGGGGCCGAATAAAAGCGAGCCGTTAAAACGGAATATCGCGTCTTCGTTGTTTTCTCTCGGCCCGCGCCAGGCCCGACGCTGTCAGCCTGCTTTTCCCGCTTGTCCCCTGGGGACTGCGAGGCGAGGCGAGGCTGCCGAGAAATAAAATTCAGATTCCCGTGGCTCGCACACGTTCGCCAGTCCCCGGCGTGTCCAGGAATCGCGTTCGCGAATATTCCGATATTGCGTTCGTCGAACTTTAATAAAGTTTTACGGTGAAGGGGAGCGGAAACGCTTACGCGGCGACGATTGTTCCGTGGCCCCACGTGAAAAATGAGCCGGAGCCGCGCGTTACACCGAACAACCGCGTTTCGGACGTAGTACATGTAATCTGCTCTTTCTCTCGTTCTGCCCGGGGATTGTGTGTCGGGAATTGGTCAAGAACAATGAGACGCGAACAACGGGCGGACGAATGCTGCGAACGGACCAAGGCGGGGGTGGCAGATCGCAAGACGGTGGAACGCGTGGGTACCTGAGAAAAAGGGCCACCGAGGGCCGAGCTTTTATCAACGACGCCCTTTATTTTCGTCCGTTTCCTCTTTCACCTATTCAGGACCACCCGGCTCTCTACTCAGTCCGTGATTACCCAGCGCTAATGTTTGGTTCGAACCGCTAATCGCGACCGTCTCCCGAAGTTTCTCTGTGCGCTTGTTCTTTCTCAACCTGCCAAAGTCGGAAGAGATTATGCCGCCGCGAGCACAAAGCCATGCTGCGTCCCGCGTGCGGGTCAGCTTAAAAGATTTGCCGGAATGAGATTCGCTCCCTTGTTCCCACCGTTCCGGGATATGAAACGAATTTTCAAACAAGCTCGCACCCGGTTTTGATTGAACTACACAAGTAGCTGACAACGGGACCATCGCTAGAACGATGTTGAAGGGTCGCCACGATTTTTGCCAATCTTTGCAACCCTCTTTCCTATTTTCCGAATGCCATTGTCATTCATTTATTCATGGGTTGGACCCCCGGAATCGCTACACGCAGGAGCCTAACCCTGGAAAGAACATCGGCCATGATAGAGGAATAAACGTCAAGAAACGCTCGTTAGAGGACGAAACTGGGTATCGAAGGAATAGTTTCGTCGGTCTCTGAAGCCGCTGTTCTCGAAACGTGAGCAAGAACACGATATTAATGTTAGGTCGGAGGATAGTTGATAACAAAGTTCGAGCGATCTCAGATAACGGCGTACCCGTGGAATAGAAATCGATTAACGCGTCCCTCTCGAGTGGGACGCGAATACGACGCAATTTCCTAGATTATTTCGAACGAAATTGCAATGAAGCAATTAAAAGGTAGACTCCGGGTATCGGAAGACATTACCAGCTCCCTTTTCATTTTCCCTAGCCACCGAGCGAGTCGTGATCGTCATACCAAGCATACATTGAAATCGTTCTCCGAAATCTGTTCGTAATTGCTCGAACGATTAGAGAAGTTCGGGAAATGGCCGATAAACTACAATACCGGAGAGAATTCGCCGAACAAATTATTTATCAAGTATCGTTTCAAATTCATATTTGCCCGACGCGCTTTATTAATACTCTAGCTAGCTCGGATTACTTGTGAACCGCAATTTATCTCGCGTAACTTTCATCTTGCTGTTTACCTCGTCTCATAAAAGTGTAGCATTAAAACCGGGAGTAACTAATATTTACTATACGAGCTATGAAAGTTATAGCGCAATGAAAAGGCGTTAATTGCTCCGGCAAGAAGCTATTTTCCCAGCGATGACGCGTGTGTTCACCTTTCGAAAGCAGGCCAAAGTGCGAAACCTCTGTTGCTCGAATAGTTACGCGATAAAGCGTAGAACACGGTTGATTCAATGAATCATCGGACATCGACGAAATCAAAACGACACCGATTACCGAGAAGCGTCTCGTCGTCGCGGCCTTTGTTGTCGAGAGAGAGAGAGAGAGAGAGAGAGAGAGAGAGAGAGAGAGAGAGAGAGACAGAGTCGCGATAATCTTGCGCGTGTGTGGGAACGATATCTGCCGGAACTCGACCGGTATGCACGAGAGTCGCGTCTCGCCATCGATTGTTTAACAAACAAGGAGAGCCCGAGGTGCCAGGTGCCATCGAGCATTCGAATGAATTAATAAAGACGCGCGGAGAGGACGAGCGGGCAGCTGGTCGCAAGTAGCGCGTCCGCACCTGAGTTGGGGAAAACGCTCTTCCGGTTGTCCCCGACAACTGCCGTAAAATTGATAAACAACCTCCGCCGCGTTTCACATATCGGGGAATATATGCCGAGGAAATCGAAGCTCGAGGAATCATGAGAATTGATGTGTAATGCACCTTGGAAACCGGAGAACGCAATCTCGGGGGCGGAGAACATGTGTCGAGGAACGCTCGAAAATAGTACGGTCGGTTATCGAGGACGCGATACCGTCGGGAAAAAGTGGCAGCTACGAAACTTCGTGACTGGGTCTCGTTAGCGACTCGGGATTTTCCGCGGACGTTTCCAGATGGAACTAGGAAGTGCCGGTGACCGATCGTGGAATAGTTTCACCAGTGGTCGAGATAACAGTATTGACCTGGTTAATTGGCGATACCGTAGGCATGCGCGGCCCCATAGCAGTTTTTATCACTTTTGTTAATGTCGCGATGCTGGCGCAGCGAGCGTTATTTTTCAGTGAAACTGGTCCGCGGTTGCGCCGAGGTGTCGGGCTGTGTTCGCAAACACGTACAAACACGGGACACGTTTCGCTCGAATTTGTCAACTCTCTTACCAGGACATTTTGCTTTCGAATAGTTGCTCCGAGCTGACACGGATTATCCGAACAAGTGTTACCGTAGTTTACGTTCGAGGATGATGCCGTTGCCTCGCGCGAGTCCCTGAAGGTGATGCCGGCTTATTCTTATTAAAGGACTGCCGTGCGCCGCAGCAATTCGATTATAAACGAGAGCGAACGGAAAGTTTCCAGCAAACAGACGAGTACAGTACTCTCGAAAATACTCGCGGGACTCGACACGCTTCCGTTGGAAACTCATATCGAACTTGTTTACATGCCGGCAATGCCTGTCCTCCGGTTCCCTCCGCGTCTTCGAATCGTCGCCTTCCGGCATAAATTCAATTCCCAGCAATAGGAAAAGTTAGGAGGATGTTTGAGCACAGATTATAATTTCCTGGGGCCAAGCTTTCCTTCTCTTTCCTTCCCATGTATAGCATTTCGGAAACGCGGTGACAGATAATTTTGCGCGTGATGGAACTTGGTATGATCGATTAGTCGTGCCGACAATAGCGCCAGTCATAGTTTTGCGTACGTGACGATAACGGAAGTAATAACTTAGAAGAAGACTACGAGTTTCGAGGAACTAATATCAATTGTTGCATAAAGCAGAAACTTGATACGAATGAAACAGCTGACAGACTTTGTTTGATTTCAGGAGCTGGTGTTGACCACGGACGGGGACAGGAGATTGAGTCCGCACACGAGCAGGATAGTGGTGAGCAACTGTTCATCCGTGATCCTGGCGAACTCGAGCCTAGCCTTGATGAGCGGGCTGCGCTCGGTGGACCTGGTGAACGTGGCGAACCTGAGCCTGGTGAGGCAGAGCTTCGAGCTTTCGTCGCACAGCACCCGGACGAGGATCACCGTGAGGAACAGCACCATCGACACGATGCCGAGCTTCGTGTTCCGCGGGGACGTCGAGGCGATCATCTTCGAGAACGTGAGCATCGGTCAGCTGAGCGCGTTCTCGTTCGCGAACTTGGTGCAAACGGAGACGCTGCGGCTGGAGAACTGCCAGATCGAGAGCATGGAAGCTCAGGCATTCAAAAAGTTCGACGTGGGCTACCTGCACGTGATCGGTGGCAGTTTCGGCGATCAGGTGCCCAGTAGGACGATGAACGACATCGAGGTCTACCACAAGTTCATGCTGGACGGCGTGAGAATGGGGACGGTTCGAAGTGACGCGTTTATCGTGCGAAGCCCGCGAACTGTAGCTATCCAGAACTGCTTGGTCGAGAGCCTGGAGAGCGAAGCATTCGACGTGACCGCGCGCGGTGCGGTCATCCTGAAGAACAATACGTTCGGTAACCTGGCCATTGGGGCGTTCCTGGGTATACGAGCCGACCCCGAAGCGAGGACACCACCTGGCTCCGTACCGGTTAGCCTGCACGATCTAATCTTCAAGAATAACAGCGTGGTGAATTTCGACGAGGGGTCGATGATGTTCGACCGGGCCAGTTTCCGCATTGAACTGGACAACCTGCTAGTCGACCAGCCGTGCGACTGTCAGATGCTACCCGTTTGGAAGAACAACATTCTCAATTACACGAACGTTTACTCGAGGTTCTACACCAGACAGAACTCCGTGTTGCCGCCCACGTTCTCTAGCCAGGACTCGATCAGCGAGACCCCCGAGACATTTCTGTGCACGGACGGAGAGATCGACGGGGTCCCGACCAGTTTCACCGAATACGAGACTCGGCATTGTTCTCTGGGCGGATCGGTGATGATGCTCGCGGTGGGGACCGCGGGCCTACTAGTCCTACTGATCCTACTGATCTGTCTGATCGTCTGGTGCTGCAGAAGGCGTCGTCGGAACAGCAGGAAGAAATGGATCAGCGTGCCGACGAACGCGCCCGACGTCGTTTCGAAGAAGAACGGGGTGATCGGCAGAGAAACGGCAGCGCCGAACGCGCCGGTTGACAGTCGAATAACCATGGTGGTGCCTGACGGCAGGCTGTACAGGGAGACCGAGTTTCATGTGATCGTCGAGAAGGCGGAACCATTGACTACCGAGTTGTAACGAGAGCCGTCACGCGGCTCCGTCGCAGCCGCGGCTCCACGGGTTGACGAAGAACTCGAGTGGACGGACAGGCCAAGCCGTTTCCGCGTGTACAAGCTCTGAACACGTCCGGGACATGGTGTGCATCGGTGGCCAACAAAGCGCGACGAGCACGCGCGCCCGGGTTTTTCACGCGTTGCGAGGACTGTTTGAACAGCTTGTGCGACGCGCACCGTGCGACCTCTCCCCAGCTAGAGGGAACGAACTAGTACCCCCACGGTGGTTCCTCAACATTTTTCACGTACTATTAACAATAAGTCGCGTCTTGGGAACGAATAGAGCTGTGGAGATCTTGGAATCCTATTGTTTTCAATTTAACCGACTAATCCTTTAGTACAAGCCAGTTTGTAAGCTTCCATTCACATATCAGACACGAGCGCCGATTATCCCGACGCGAACCGGCCGGCTACCAACTACACAAATCCGTCTGCCACGTGGTTTACTCCGTTACTCTTCACGATTTAAGAGTGTTTCCCTAAACGGAGGTGTCTCGCGGATAATCGGCCCGCGTTCTTTAGTTAAGTTTATCGTTTAAGTAGCTTTCGAAGAACGGCCAATGCGTCGTTCGAGAGGACTGGACTGAACGCGCCCAGACGGTTGTCTACGTGAAGAAGAATCAGCGACACACGGAGAATCCTAAACTCGTTGATTCGTGCGGGACATGTGATCGGATCTAATTACGGTTCGACCATCCATTTTTGTGCGTCGGCGAACGTTCCGGAGTGGAAACTAGCGAGGGTCTCGACGACCTCGAGCAAAAAAGTTGACTTCGTCTTCGGTACTGTAGGGACCTTCGCGCGGAAAGCAGTGCCATTCCTATAGAAACGCGTGTTCGCGTACGCTCGACTCGAAAAAGATGTTCGACCCCAGAACGAGGTAGAAAGGTAGTCGAATACCAGTCGCTCGAATACCGAGAGAATACCACTGTAACACCCTCTCGAATTGATTGCGTTTCTCACTGTGCTTGTAACACAATAAAAATATTACCTGACATTCCTTGACAATACGGATATGAATCGATGAGACGTTCGAAGAGAAAAGCTGTAGTTCTAAGAGCCGAGCGGAGAACAGATCAAAATCCCCGAGCGTGTATTCGTCGCGATACTGGCGAGCGCGAGTATTCGCTTCGACGAGGAAAGTGCAACAACCCCTTGCGCGAAAGTCGCCCTCTCTCGGAGACGGCCAACCAACTATCTGCGGGACCGTTGATTCACTGTATCATTTTTGTTACTGCGACGCGTTTATTTATGAGCTTGCGACATCGCCAATAAATTGTTGTTATTGTTATCGGTTGCTGCGATCAGTATCTACTAATTTTGACGAACGCGGGGGCGGGGCAACGTGAACGTTATCGGCTCGAAGCGGAGCTCGAAGCGAGCGTAAATTTCCTCTGACATTCAGAGCACACGGTCTATTACGAACCGGGCGACTCAAGGTTCCGATGATTAATGCACTCCCGAGCGATCCGCGAGGAACTGTTCCTGGCCGGCGGAACGGGGATGAGGAATTTCCCGCGGGGAATTCGAAGAAGAGCTACGGGAACAGCTGATCCATCGGAGCCGCGTGCGTTATTCAAAAGCGGAACGCGAGCGAACGGCGTCTACCGTCCCCGGTGTGTGCAGCTATCTCGCGCACGTGTGTAAGCGATGCATTATTGATGCGGTCGCGCGGCGTTGTTTCGGTTCGCGTGGCCGCAGCCTGAAGCAGCAGAAATCTCTCTCCTCGTAACCTTTTTCAGGTTGTTCGACGACCTTCGAGCCGGTAGCCTTGAGAGGCGTCGAGGCGCGACCGATTAACGGCGGCCCGCGAGAAGACACTCGGTCCCGCGAGCATGTACGCGCACGCAATTATCGTGCTCTACGCCGCGCGAATTAAGTTTTGTAAGGATGGTTTAGTTGTAATTATCGTGAGACTGTGATATAACGACAGCCGACTGTATACTTTGTTCTACGTCGATCGGGTCTCGTTGACCGTCGACCACCAGAACCAGGGAGAAAGAGAAAACGAGAACGGGAGAGAAAGAGAGCGAGAGAGAGGGAAAGAATGTCTGAGCGAGAGTGAAAGAGACACGAAAAATAAAGAAGCTGATGCGCATAGAACGACACGACACTCTATACATATTTTACCCCAGTTCCCCCTTTGTGCAATAGGCAAATACGTGGACACTGTCGCATTGATCAACAATTTTCGATGATTGGAACAGCAGAACAGAAATGCGATCGTTCGATTGCGCGATTATACCTACATGTTGATTCACAGATCGAGGACATTCGCGTAAGCCGGACATAAACGACCCTGTGGGACATTGTCTGGCTCAGACACGATCGAGAGCAATAAAACCACATCTACAGGTAAAGGTGACAGTCTTTCGCCTGATCGCATTGATCAGACAAGAAATTACGATATTGATTAGAAAAAGACTGCAATACTGATTCGTTTAAACCATCTTGTATATACGAACTTCAGCTGACTGAATGCAGAACCACGATAAAACATGAAAAAATTACGAAATTGATTAAAAGAGCAATCCTGATTTGTTCGAATCGTCCCTACACATTCTATTAATTATTTCAATCCACCCACCCGCGAAATTCAAACATTTTGAATGAAGGTATTGACTCCTACTACTCGCACTGATTCACGGCCACATTTTGTGAGACGATCAGTATACCGTGATATAAATCGCCTTTCAATAACTCTGTTATATAACTGACAAGCAGAGGCAATTCATTTGTATCCCGCCATTTGACCCAATCCCTATAGAGTTCCAACGACAGTGGTTCTAAAAAGAGACGGTGATTTCAGCCGACGTTATTTAAGAAGATTTTGCTCGTTGAATGAAATATGCATTGCAGAGGCACATTTTTAATTCCAATATTGTTATGATCAATGTCCTCCGTTCCACCCTTCTTAGTTCCACTTCTTTACCGACGACCGATTCCGCAAAAGCAAGCCAGAACAATTTGCTACTCACCTGAACGGAAGAACGCCGTCGAGAGCCTGGCTGACGGTAGGGGCTGACGACAGAGCAAATCCTCGTCCAAGTAACGTTGAATGCACTGAGAAAATCCTCTCTGCGGTTTCTTGCATTAACTCCGAATCCTCTTCCACTTCTTCGTCTGAAAAGATACAGGCCGTCGAATGAAATACATTTTTATAATAAACGATCTGTATGGCGGATGCATTAACCAGTTTATAATATGAAGGAAAACGTTCCACCGTAAAACGTGTCAATATGAATGGCGATATAATTGAATAGCCTTAATATTTTATATAAATATTTTCCAGACGGCTTTACAACTTCTGTACCCCGGTATCTACACGATTAAATAATTAATATCAATTATAACCAGTTTCTTGCAGTATTAGAAATTAAAATTATGTAAATGAGAATGATTTGTTGCTTTATCATGTGAGTTATTGCGTACGATCTATTATAATTCTCGGAATGGCCGCAATTAATTATAGAGGGCCATTGATTTTTCACGTGATCGATATTTCAGGTTGCACGATAGAAACACCCTTACGATGATAAGTCTACCAAATATCTTTTCTGCGTGAATAATACGTACTAGACACAGGTGGCAATGAAAGATTCTTCTTCATAAGACTCGCGGCGCAAGCTCCACCAAGGAATGATAATTCAATTTCCAAATTTTTCAACCCGTTCCCGGATGATATCAAGTCGTATCCAATAACCAGACATTTAAACCCGTACGTGATTGCTCCCTCGTTCTTCATATAATCCGATGCAGTTTCCAATGAGAATATCACTTCACTCCCTGAAATAACGAATCCACTTATTTGTATGAACGTCTATTATAACGCTTGTACGTTTCCTGGATTTTAGAAATACTGAATAGTCAAATTTACTAGCTTGGATTTTCTTACACTAATTATAGAGTTCGTTTGTTAGATGTGCTTGATGTTTATTATAGTGTACGCACAAATATGTAAATCTACTGGTTTGATCATTTACTACAGGACCACTTTTATGTATTCGATTTATGAAACCAAAAATCCAAAATGCAGAACGTTGATTTGTCAGTAATTCTACCTACCTGGTAGTACGACCGCGTTTTGAGGCCATTGACTTTGTATGTTGCTCATTTTATGCAATACTGGCCAATGTAAAGGTGGATCATCTGTTGTTGTGTTTACGTGTATTCTAAAAATTGGAATAATTATATATTGATGTATTCGTGTTCAAACATTTTTGCAAAACATAAGCAAACTTTATTTACCCCGGTGAAGTGTTTGGAATTATGTTTGGAATGTACAGTTGCAAATAATCCTCCGGCTGAGCGGTACCACATTCCGGTGTGAATTCAATAGACAACCATTTGACTGTATCCGGGAAAGAGACTCTGTAATGGGATACCGTGGCAGGTTTATAAGGATGATCACTTTCCAACCACGTGTAATGATGACTGGTAGTAATGGGCGGAGATACGTGAGTCTGAACTTCGCTTTCTTGAGACACTTGAGACGATCCCATAGAGGATAACAAATTTAGTGCAGCAACGTGAGGGAGCATTTCCTGTATTAGAGTCAGAACTTGTACTCCGCTCTGAAACAAAAACGTTGATTATGCAAATGGTACGTTTGTAAAACTATATAGGGTCATTACAATAAGCCACGTCTTTTAAACCCTCGCTCGTCCCTCATGTTAATTTGACACATTCTTCACGTTTGTCTAAGAGGATAGACTCGTTTCTAGGATTGCAAGGGTGCGTTTGCAGTAGTCAAACGCGCTAGATAAAAGATCGACCTAGGCCGCAATTGCCCTCAAAAGTCGTACTTTTATGTTTACAAGGCGTAATTTGCATTATTCGGCAGTATGTAGCTACATGCGCAGCTGCATGCTTCCGAATAATGCAAATTACTATTTTTGAGGACGATCGCGGCCTAAATTGATCTTTTATCTAGCACTTTTAACTATATACTGAAAAACCCCATCTTTGCATTATCGAGAAATGCGCATCCCGTATCCTTGCAATCCTGGAAAAACGAGTCTACCCCTTAAGACTTTTTATGCCTAATTCATTGGTTTGTAGTTATTACACGACAATTATGTATTCAGTGTACAACCCCTTCAGAATGCAGCTACACACGTATAGCTTTGAATATCAAAAGTTGGCGTAAACTAGAAAAAATGAAGATGCCAAAATAAGGGACGCGGATGAGGGTTAAATTAGAATTTAAAAATGCAACTTGATCTACGATCGAAACAGACAAAAATTGCAAAATTCAATGATCCCTACATCGTATACTGTTCTGATAAAAATCTCTGGCATCGAAGAACAAAAATAAATCGACTTGGCGTTGAATGACCTTATAAGCAGCAATACTTAAAAACAATAGTCTTTACTCTAGGATCCGATGTAGCTAATGGACTGATATGCGCCATGACCAAGGGTAACAGAGTTGTTACAAAAGTGGCGTTCCCTAGAACTTCAGTGGCTACCACTTCCTCCGCCTTTTCTCTCGCCAGCGCAAAAATTTCATTGGATCGTTGAATAATCGTTGCTGTCATGGAAAGAGTACACTTTCTAGCTTGCACTTCGGCCATCGCCTTGCTCGTGTGCTGTCCATCAGAGTCTTGAGGGTTCGAATAATACAGTACGTGTGGAATTTGGCCTCTTGTTTGTGTTGTACCTGCATAGATAAAACATAATGTATTTTCTTTAAACCTAGAAAACTTACTTTATTAGAGTACATACCATTAAAACTCAGGGAACAAGCTGTAAAAGTAAAAGTTGTTCCATCGGGACCTTTAACGACGCTTAGGCCGCCGTCGCCATTACTTGTTCGTCCGCCACGGTTTCTTAGTCTAATGGCGTACTTCACATTTTCCTTTATGGGTACAGGTTTATCAAACTTCAATTCTACTATGTCGTTTACACAATCGTCCGGACCGAACGAACCGCGTGTGAAATCCAAACTACTCCAACGTTGGGTGTGAGATGGATCATTGCCTGTGTTGTTTTGCTATTGAAAAGAAATCAAGTAACAAATTAATGATTTGCATTAATTTATATCTGCTAGAAATAGTCTACCAAGGGATAATCCGCAGTGACTTCTTCAGATCTTAAGGGGGTAGACTCGTTCTCATTTCTCGATAATACTAAGATAGGGTTTTTCAGTAGACAAACTCGCTAGATAAAAGATCAAGACCGCTGTCTCCCTCAAAAGTCCTACTTTTACGTTTACGAGGCGTAATTTGCATTATTCGGCACCATGTAGCTATCATAAAGCTGCGACAGCTACAATGACTCCCACTAATATTTGGACACTTTTAGAAAGACTATAACTTTTTTAATAAGTCGAGTGATACATTTTTATAAAGCTACGACAGCTACATACTGCCGAATAATGCAAATTACGTCTCGTAAACGTAAAAATAGGACTTTTAAGAGCGATCGCAGCCTAGGTCGTGTTTGACTACTTGCAAAACCTCATCTTTGCATTATCGAGAAATGAGAAGACGCATCCCGCACCCTTGCATCCTGGAAAAACGAGTTTACCCCCATAAGGGCCGTTTTCACTAATATTTCAGCAAGAACTACGTCCTCTCAGAGTTCCATTAAGATCCGAAGATGTCACTTTGGGACCGTCCCTTGTAAAAAGTAATAACACGTACATCGTCGAGCAACTCTAATTCATAATCGTAAACTCCAACACCACCGTAGATACCCACTCCAGCGATAACAATGCCAGGCTGATCGACGGAAAAACAAATTGCGTCTGGAGAACCGTTACCGGTGTTCCAAGATCTTGTCTGTACTACTCGAGTGAACCTCGATGGTGTAGTGTACATTATTCTGCCGCAGGCAACCTGAAGTTCATCCTCGTTGCCACTAGACTGTGCAGCCAATTCAGCGATTACTCTTTCTAATAAATAACAGCAATGGAGAACCAATTCTGGCAGTGATTGTGTCTTTTCTCTACATAGACTTTTCTTCACGGGAACTAGGATCAGATCTAACAGTCTGTCAAGAACATCGCGAAACGTCCAGTTCAATGTTTCCTTCCCGGAATTCTCCATTTGCGACTTGTAACTAATCTGTTCGACTAGAATTGGATACTGATGATTCTCTGTTGAGTTTATCATTAACAGGCCAGTATTGTCCGATGGGCTGAGCTGACGTTTAATGCTATCGCTGCTATCCATAATATTATTTAAAATCGGAAATGTACATCGTAGACGGATGGTGGGATTGCATAGAGAAGCCAGAACTGCGGATAACAATCTGTCCTTCGAAGTTCTTCCTTGCTCCTAGAAGATATCGTGAATGTTAAATTGTTTAGCGGTGAACTTTTTATTTATATAACGATTAGATTCACTCACTCTATCAATTTCAGATAGCAGCTCATAGAGACACGTCCACTTTAAATACGCTGTAGGATAAAACGCATGGTAACAAGCGACAAATGTTCTATGACACTCATCCAAGATGCTGTTGGTTACTTTATTATTTATGGCACCGGAACCTACATTTAATAATATTTGTATTGTACAATGAAAAGGTAAACGCAATGTAAATATAAAATATGGTAACGTACTTTTACTCGTTCGTGTTTTCCCTTTACTTTTGGTATTAGATGGCACAGTGTCGGACAAAATTTGATGCAATAGAGCACGCACTTCGCCTATGCATTCTGCCAGACGAACCGATTCGGTTGGAGTTTTTTTGCCGACTGTAAATCATTAATATTGTATTAACTATGAATTAATATAGAGAATAAAATGGGCTACGTACTTTGATTCGGATAAATCTCGTTGGTGTACGTTCTAAGTAATCTCAAACTAGCTTTACTAATATAAACTAAACGCTCAATTTCCAGCAATGTGTGAAATGCAGATGTAGTATGAGTCATTGTATCATTTAATGACGCTTTTAATGTATTCCAACTCCATTGAAGTAACGATATTAATGACTGAAAACATTCCTGAAAAGAAACATGTAACATGAATATCTTCTCTTGGTTTTCTCATTAAAGAAGATAGAAACATACTTTGGTGACGGTTCGGCTAAAATCTCTTTTCAACACGTAAACTGGTTCAATTTGATATCTTTGTCTGTTGGGCGTTTGGTTTTCAGGCGTAACAACTCGATACAATAGTTGTGGTATTTGCCCGGCGTTCACGTCGGTTCCATTATTAGATCTTTTGGAAGATTTGAAGTAAAACATGACTCTGAAAGAAAGTATAAAGATAATGATATCTCTTTGACTTTTATTATTTATTCGCAGTCATACTCACTGATCTTCAGCTGTGACCATTCCTTGACCACCAGATCCACAATCACTGGCAGGGCCACTAACTTTAGCCCAAGCGACGTACCACCTGTTCGCTTGTAAGGAAATTGGCTCGTCGAATAGAATAGAACATTTCTGTCTTGGTCTACATTCGTATGGCACTTCCTCGGATTCTGCTAAAAGCTCGCCGTCATTTTCCTGATCTCCTCCATCCATTCCAATATCAAAAAGCTAAAATCATTCGTAATATTAATTGACTTATAGAAAGTCCGATATTACATACCTAATACTTACCTTTATTTTTGCAGTGTACTCTCCGCGACCACCAAACAAACTATATCCGCCGAGTAAAATATCGGTATCAGGCATGAATCTGATAGCCTCGATAGAATGAGGGGTATAGCCCCACCCACCACCAAGACCTAGAAATGTACAGAAATGCATACTGATGAATATAGCAAAAGGAAATGTGAACTATTCAACGCTTGAAATACGCACTTTCAAATCTGTTAACCGTAACAAAGTCTTCGCGGCTGTATACTTTGCCTTGCGTCGTCTGATTACATTCGTTTTCCTCGATTATAGTCAAATTTTCATCTTGAGCCTGCGTCAAGGTATCCAAACATCCCAACAAATGCATTGCAGCTTGAGATCGCGTTACGAAACAATTCGATACAACCGGCAGTGCTAAACCTGGGCTCAAAATGGAAACTTCCAAACCAGGAATCCCTCTAGCTTCCGTAGATATGATGTTGTACAAACTGATTTCATTGTTCGTCGGATTGAATGTCCAAATGACGTTATACAAAGGATCTAAACACGTTGCGCAACTACTAAAGTCAACTTGATCCGATCCGCTGTAGCTATTGCAAGTGCCGTCCCTTTTGCTTATTACTAAACATTTGAACGAATTCGCATGATCGTTTTGATGTGGAATTAAAACTGAAACAAGTTTTTTGTTATTTGTAAATATACTTGCGATGCAGTAATGATGGAGCAGCGATTCACAAAAGAAGGACATACTTATGCAGTTTTTATTTGCCATAACAGTACTCCTTGTTAAACTAATAGAATTTATTTCATCAATTTTGACATAAGTCTGATCCCCAGTCGCGCCGACCCATGTTGCTCGTCTGCCCCAACGTGGACCGATATTCGCAACTAAATTTGGGAAGCTATGCCATGGTTGTGTTCTATCGGTTCGATGATTCGCCGGTGAAGTATTTGAAGATTCGTTTTGTCCGTTCCACCAATTCATGCCCAATTGTCCTTTCTGTATGTAACAAAGAAATAGATAAAAATATCATAGATTGTAGTTCAATTAGAGGTGTCCGAGAACCCGAAGATGTCGGGCCGGGACAGACTGAGAAATTTATTCGGGATTCGGGAACACAGATTTCAAATCTGGTCTCAAATTTGTCTACGACCTCAGGATTTTGCAAAACCTCATTTCTATCGAAAGTTCTTTGATTTTGAATCGAGTTTGGTCCTTTTCCACTGTGGGCCGGCGCGACGCGGCGCGGCGGTAGCGTATTCAGAGATGTCAGACAGCAGCTGTACGTGACGCGCTAATTTCTGCGAAGCACTAACTTCAAACACAGTTGCCATAGGTAAAAAATTGTCGCAGCGAGTTGATGGGGTACTCAATCGAATCGGCAGAATCTCTGCTTCAATCTGACGTTCGGATCATGGTATTACGATAATTTCTCGCCGAGATACAGCGAGTTAAAGGGAAAATGGAAATTGTGCATTTTTTAAGCATATTTTCAGAAACACCTGGTATATCGAAATGTTAATGAAATTGAAAAAACAAAAGGAGTGCCTTGAAGAGAAAGAAACGCTCTTTCTATTGCTTTTTTGCACAAGACTCTACGATCATTTTTTCGCTTTCTGGAGCCAGTTAAAGTTAAAAAGCCCATATTTACTTCAATATTAAATAACTCGAATTAAAAAATCGCACAATATTCAACAACCACACAATTTACACAGGAAAGATAGCCCTTCCAAATGATATTAACGCGATTTATCAAAAAAATTTGTTGCTTCCCGTGTGATGTTCCAAAGTTGCACAAAATTTTTATTAACCGTCAATGTTGTCTTCATCTCGCTATAACTTTGTAAAAAACCAACATAGCAACAATTTGATAGAGAGAGCATCTGAAACTAGAGGTTTCAAGCTTTCAAACTATTGTTTAACGATACCGATACGGCAATTTTTTATGGAGTTATGATCACGTAAATTGGGACCAATTTTTCGGGTTCGCACAAGTGATCCCTTAATTCTTTTGAGAAGTGTAGATAGACCAATGTCATAGATCCAATGTATTTTTGTGGCCCAATTTTGTGGCGTCACGTAACCTCATTACCATTTTCATTTCGCCTATTTGCATGCAAATGAAGCGCAAAAAAACGATTCAGAACGGAAATAGAGTTATTTATTTGTGGCTCGAAGGTTCTGGCATAAACTCGTCTAAATCTAAAATTTCACTACATTTTGTGGCCCCCAGTGTCGGTATATTCGAAAATCTCGAAATTTTCGAAAACTCGATTCGTTTCGACCCGTCCCGACCATGGGGTACCCGACATTTTCGGGTTCTCGCACACCTCTAAGTTGAATCAATTGCAACAAGTTAAACATTAAGAATAATACAAACTTGATAAGCTCCAAATGTATACACTTCGCCCTTTGATGTTAGTACAACAGTATGATTGCTTCCGGCGGCCACCTGAGTAGCTATCCCTGATATCTTAACTTGAACTGGTCCAGCATGAGCCACCAAATCTCCCACGCCTAACTGGCCGTATACATTGCTTCCAAATGTATAAACTTCTCCATTTTGTAAGAGGATCACTATATAATCGATTATAAAATCATTAAAATTCTGTGTCGAATTTGTTGAACATTCAGAAATCTATATACATTACCTGTATGATGCAATCCGCATGACACTTGAACCACAGGACTCTCGCTGGGTATCGAAACTCTAGCTGGTGGAATACTAGCGATTCTCGTGGCGTCGCCTCGTTCTACGTCGCTTCCTCCAACACCTTCCTCTGTCATTAAGTTACTACTAAATCCAAGTACGATTTTGCCAAAATTACTTTTCTGTGCTGCGCTTGGTCCTGCTAATTTGTAAGAAAATTATCATTACATTAAATGTTACACAGCTCAACTTAGTTTGACACATGCATATATACACCTATTGTACGAAGACATAGACATTAGAGGCGTGCGGGAACCTAAAAATGTCGGGTACTCGATGGTCTACACAGCCTAGACTCTAGAGTCTAGAGGAATCGAGTTCTTGAGAATTTCGGAAATCCCAATATATTCGAGAACCCGATTCCGATTCTGAATAAAATTCTCGACCCGTCCTGGCCTGACATTTTCGGGTTCTCGCACACCTTTAATAAATGTGCATCTAGCCAATCTTTGAATATTCGGACCTTTCATCTTTATCCCATACTTTGCAGTGCTTGGACCTGCCTTTGTCCTCTGTTTTTGCTTGATTTCTCCCAGCCGTTTCTGCAAGTACTCACGAAAGTTTGAACCTGTTTTACCTGAAATAATAATGTTTGTCATTTAAGAGTATTCAATCGATATTAGTAAATACCATATTTGAAATGTCTGCCTATACATTATAAAGATATTTAAACTACACGAGGCTTTCATTCCGACGCTTGCAGAATTGGCTATTTTACAATTTTAAAATCTACAAAGTGGTTGATCTCTTTAAGGATTGAATGTTTACCGATATAGCAACTTTTCCTCGCACAGGTGCGACAACATCCACACTCTGCACAGCCACTATCGCCTTCGCCGCATCCACATTCCCTGAAATCAGATAGTTGTAACTTTCTCCGATACGTGATGCTTCCTAAATACATATATACGGACACTTACTGGCCAGGATTTCGATCGGGACGTATGCTACTCGTACAGGATATGCTGTAGCCGGTACACTCTCGACATACTGTGCAAACCATGCAAACACGATGCCTCCATTGATGCTGTCCTGGCAGACACATACCTTTCGTTTCTTCCCACTCTTCTGTAGGCTCTACAGCATCTATTTACAAACAATATCTTTATATAATAAAATTGTATTAGAAAACAGTTCAACATTGACGTATATACAATTACCTTCTTCAGTTGCTAAAATTTCGTCCTCTACTGTCCCCATATCCATAGCGACCACTGTAGTGTTTTTATTAATAGTATGAACTGTCGTGAAACCTCTACCGCATTGTCCTTTATTGTTAATTCCAAATGTGTACAGATGGCCTTTGTTAGTCAATGCCGCAGCATGAGCTTTTCCTAAAGAAACATGCACGACACATACGTCTCTGAGATCAGTGACTATTCCGGATACTGGATCACTGTGTAAAGTATCTTTGCCAAACATCAGTAAAGATCCCTCCTTTGTAACTAACGCGGTTGATCCATTATTACATGCGGCGTCTACAATGAACTGTCCTTCTACTTTTGCTATCTTTTTTGGTTTAACTGGCTTAGGTTGCCGACGAACTTTACCTGAAATATAAAATACATTTAGAAATATTCTATAACACGCGACCATTTAGTTCAAGCAATTTTACCGCAACAAGTTCATAAACTTTATTGTCGAACCTCTATTTAAACTACTTACTGCTATCACCGTCTTCTCCGCGTCTAGCCGTACCCGCAAACAAAACTGAACCATCTTCCAGGATCATGACAACATGCTGGCCATCATGTCCTGCTGCAAAATTTATAAGTCTCGGTCCTTTGCCAAGAGTAAGCTCTACCCATCTATTAGGCCTTGTGTTGCTTTTCATGCCAAGACTGGTTCCTTTCCCAGTATATAATACCTTTGAGGTATAAAATAAATATCAAATCACCATATTTCTCAATGAAATTTGTTTACATGCTTCATTAGTACTTACTTTGCCAGATATAGTTTTTAGTAAACCAAACTCCTTCCCTGCTGTAATTGTAGCAATCTCATCGTCGCAACCTGGATTTAATGTATGAACCACCTGCTCTTCGTCGAAAGCAGCATAACCGAAAACGTCTACACATTTCCTTGCCAGCTTTAATGGCAATTCCGTCGCAACCGTTACTGGATTACTTAGCATGTTTATTGTTCTAACTACGAAACCATCCTGTCAAAGTAAGTAAAATTAAATTTCTATTCCATATAGTCACAGTATATACAGGGTGTCGAGAATTTAAATGGCAAAACTTCAGGAGCGTGCAGGGGACCGAAAAACTAAGACAAAAAGTCTTTTAGAGATTTGCTCGTTTTTGCTTCGTTTTGGAGAAAATCGCAAAAAAAGAAACAAAACAAGTTTTCATTTTTGTACTTATTTATTTACATTATCATCTATTTAATGTATATATTATTAAAAATGTTGCTCTCTTGCAGCAATGCAAGCATTACATCTAGCACTGACTTGATAAATTGCAGCTGAACATTGTTCTGGTGATATTTGGTGTACTGCATCTATGATTCGGTCTCTTAACTGCTCTCTTGAATTAAACATTCTGCTTCTGTTAACGTCTGTAAACTTTGCAATGTTTAGCTGCAATTTATCAAGTCAGTGTTAGATTGAATGCTTGCATTGCTGCAAGAGGGCAACATTTTGAACAATATCTACATTAAATAGATGACAACGTAAATAAATAAGTACAAAAATGAAAACTTGTTTTGTTTCTTTTTTTGCGATTTTCTCCAAAACGAAGCAAAAACGGGCAAATCTGTAAAATACTTTTTGTCTTAGTTTTTCGGTCCCCTACACGCTCCTGAAGTTTTGCCATTTAAATTCGGGACTCCCTGTATATACCGACGATGCCAACTACTGTAAATCACTAACGTCTTTTCCAGCTGTTATCATTCCCACACATTCACCGTCAGAGAACATAACAGAAGATGACCAATCACGACCCTCTAAAACAGCAATTCCTGTCACTACCAATGTTTCTGCATCAATAATTAATAATTCAGTCTGTTTTCTGGGCGTGCATTTAAAGTACAGAGTATTCTGAAAAATAAATACAATATTAGAAATGTAAAATACCGGTATGATCTCACACAGCTCAATAGGTTGAAAATAATATAATAGTATATTCTAATTTTTCCAATGAATTTACTTTTCCAAATTACACCTATTCATTTTTCCAGTTTATGATAATATGTGTACTATGTTTTCGAGTGGAAAAAAATACGATATTACAATTGACAACAGTTGACATATACACACAATGTTGATATTCAGTTTCGGTAATCATACATTTCGATACTTTAACGATTTTGATATTATATCGGTTTCAGTACAGCCTTATTAGCGCAATACCAGTGTGAAAATTATACCGGTTTAAGTCTCTGATTAGAAGTACGTTCCTTCATATAATCGAAGGATGAACTTACGTTTGCGTAACCAAGCCAACCCGTTTCAGTTGGATGAAAATCTTTCCTCTGAAGATACAGATGACCCCATATGGTTCCACCGTGACCACTGCCAATTTTTAATAACCCTCTACTTGTATGCAAATACAGGTACTTTCCATCACTGACGAAGCTTCTTCCATTCAATACT
Organism: Lasioglossum pauxillum; assembly: GCA_933228785.1. Taxonomy (NCBI): domain Eukaryota; kingdom Metazoa; phylum Arthropoda; class Insecta; order Hymenoptera; family Halictidae; genus Lasioglossum; species Lasioglossum pauxillum. The sequence goes on along the minus strand of OW121702.1, from coordinate 19,090,680 downwards.
ATATTATTTATTTCATTTGGTAACTTAAGCATAGAAGTATAAATCTTAGAACATTTAGGAACTCCATATGTAATCCAGTCTGGTCGTGCGAGTTTCCCTAGTAAAACAGCTTGTACACTTCTTTGTAAGGACGTTAATACACATGGCATCTGCAATGTACACATTATAGTCAGGAATATTAGAGTTACATATCAAAATAAGTCATTATTAGACTGCGGATTTTTATGCAAAATAAAATTTTTCTAAGTCGATTGCAAGAAATGGAAGCTAGATATGTAACAATGTATTGCATCTTTCAATAATCTTGAAAAGTCAAAAACAATGTAACAACATTCTTAAATTCATCTAATGTATTTACAATTTTGTTTTTCACTTATTCATTTTTACTATAAACGCATAAAAACCACAGTCTAGTCATTATTAATTGAAGAAAAAAAATGTACTTGGATATTTTGGACTGCTAATGCTCTAGGACACATGAGTAAAGCAGCTATTGCTGCCAATAGACGACCAGTATCACCTCTAACAACCACAAGACTTAATAAACAGGCACAAGCAACTGCTGTCAAATGACTACCATCATTGGCAGCAGCTGATTCAGGGCCATGCGAAGTGGCAAGATCTAATAATAAATCAAAAAGGGGATCTGTAAAAGAAAAAGGCAGGTTTGTAATATAAGACGCTGTTAAAAGATATGTATATAGCAATTATAATCGTGGATGCTTACCAATAACATCATCTGGTTCAGATTTGAGGCCTTCAGGAAGTTGTCCTTGCAATATATCCAATAAAGCGGACAATGCTTTCGTACATAAAAGAGGTTCAATTGTTCTACTCTCTCGCATTAATGTGAAAACGCTTCTTAAACCAATACCTACAATCTTCAGATAAATGGGTTAAACTGAGACTTCTTCCTTTATATTCACTATGTACTATCAGTATTACCTTTGGTAAGTTTTGTATAGTTGATATCCTATCTTCGTCATCGCTTTCTGTATCGATAGTCTCGCTAAGCTCCGGTGGTGTTGGAAAATTGCAATTCAACGCCCTATAAACTTCACTTGTTGTCCTAGCATGTCTTTCCAAAATAGCACTTCTAACACTAGCAAACACAGCGAATGCAGAAGCATTGCAAGATAGTTCAATTTCCGGTGGGTGATTATAATTCAAATCACCGCTTAGATCAATCTAAAAATATTGAGGATATGGATTGAAACGTGTATAAAGACATATAATATGCACATATAAAAACAATCAAAGATACCTTTTTTTTGTCTCTTTTCCTTATAGATTTGCTCTTTTTACATTTTCTCCATTCTTCCTTTTGTCTGGAAATCAAAATACATAATCTAATAAATAATATAGTTACAATATGACAAACAAATATTTTCAAAAGTGTTGTTCAACTTATCAAACAGATTTAAAACTATTGCAAATGTTAGTACGATAAAAATATAATATTCTTGTATTTATAAATAAATATAATTTTACTCCTATTAGCATCAAACATTTTTATTCATCTTTATACTTGACAGCCCTAAAAGATTTGAAATATTTAATAAACACTGTAAGGACAGTAGTTGTTCTATTTACGTCAGTACTGTCAAACTGACAGTCCTGTGGCATAGATTAATTACAATAAACAAACTAAGCATTATAGGTTACTTTAAAAACTTAGGACGCCTAGCAAGTGTTTGTGGAATTTTACGATGCTGATCAACGTATTGTATAATAAAGAGTAAAAGAAATATGATTTTTGCTTATCATAATCATTGAGTTTGATAAATGACAAGTGATGTCACCGCCGAAAGCATCAAGTAAACAAAGCATTTTGGGAGGTTATACAGGTTTTGCACCTTTGTGCTTCGGCGATGCTTTTGAAGAGATCATAAAAGCATTTCGCAAAGTTCTCCGGCTCGGGCAGCAACCTTTCGTGGTCCCCAGACACCATGTTGTACACAAAATTTTAACGTACGAATCACCAATTCATTTTCGTAATACTATTGATCGTTGACATTCTCCTGCCTTCCCCATGTGATTCCATCGCACGGGTTAGAAAAAGGGCCATTCCACGAATTCTATCAAGGTGTTTATTTGTTTGACCTGCGATTTCAAATTTAGAGGCAACATACAACGTAACAACGTATTAGTTTTACAACATTCGAAAACATCGAAAGATCCGCCTCCAAGAAATTCGTCTTGAAAGTACACCGGCGGTCAAAATAGTTATGCACCCCACTTCGACGTTTCAAACACACTAGCCGAAACAAGAGTTCTTTCTTATGCCATAATATTCGATGGCCGATTCGCAGCGCCCTTATTCAGATGTGAAACGGGGTTCCTGATACACCAACGCATTCCTCTATTATTCATAGAGAACAATAATTCTATTATTTTCATAGAAAATTGACAATTTGTAAGATATTTTCTTAGCACCCTGGAGATCTTTTTAAACCTCGATTAATGTCAACGTCGGCACGACGTTTGAATTCTTTGTGAGTCACATTGTATACCAGCAGTTGATAAGCTATATTTTACCATTATCTGATAAAGATACATCGACATTTTCCAAAAACCGGTCAAACCGAATTGGACTAAAATTTTTGCAAACTACTTTATTTTGGCGATTTGGACAAAAATATTTGTTTATTTTAATGTCATTTCTTATCATACCGACACAACGTAGTATATGGAGGAATCCTTTTAAACAAATAACCACCTTCCTTCCAAGCCTGTAACTTTGGTCATTGTGATTTCTGTCACCTCTGAAGGGTGTTTTATATTTTACTTTACAGACTTAGATCAGTACAGACATTGCATCTTGTGGGTTTTTTTGTGAAGCTCCAAGAGCCCTTGTACCATTTTGGTGTCACGCCCCATGTTACCGATAGTTCACGGATTTAGGCGTACAGAATATTCTACAGGGAGTTCGACTACAGATGGGAGAAAATTTAAGGGGTGGTTCTCCATGATAATATAAGAAGAAAATGAAGAATAAAAAATTGCGATTTCGACTTCGTTATTTTGTTATTAACAATTAAAAATCCGCCTAAAATGCGACAACGCGACCAACAAAAGTGTACGTTGCGTTCGGCGTACGTCATAGGCCTCGTACAGACTATGTAGAACATTTAGATGAACTGCGCCGCGAACCGCGCATTTCGACGAACGCTGTCGCGCGCAATTCGGCGCGCACGAACGCGAACGGGTAGCACTTACAAATCTGTTTGCAGGATAGATAGAATATGTAGGGGTGTGCGAGTACCCGAAATATCGGGTCGGGTCGGGAACACGACATTTTGTCGGGATCGGGACGGGTATCCGAAAATTTCGAGATTCTCGAATTTATCGAGATTCCCGAAAAAATCGGGAATCTCGAATTTATCGGGATTCCCGAAAATTTCGAGAACCCAGTAATCATTTATATTCGTTTTAATGAATACATTCATAGTTTCGGATTTTTTATTCTAGATGTTTTCGAGATTGTAAGAATGTTGTCCATCACGAATTCTTTTCAAGAGTGTCTTATGTCATATTCTCGAAATTTTCGGGAACCCGATTTCTTCGGGAATCTCGAAATTTTCGGGAATCTCGCACACCCCTGCAGAAATCCCGAAAAAATTCACGGGAATCCCGAATAGTCTCGGGAAAAACTCAGGATTTTTGGGATCCAGTCCCGACATGATACGAGGCTTCCCATCCCGTTCCCGGCATCGGGATTCGGGAATTCCCGTCCCGTCCCGCACACCTCTAGTATTTTCATAACAAGACGTGTGCGATTTTCACAACTTAGAACGCTCACATATGTACATGATATGTATACATGTATACATATCTTGTTTCTTCCTTGGACCAATCAAGTCCTTGGACCAATTTCTAAAAAGTTATGCGATTTTTAAGGGTCTCCACTTATTATTGCCGCTGACTGTAGTTTGACATTACATGCTACATAATATGTGTGAGCGTCTAACCAATATTTCGGTTAGAGATGAAACTGCGCGTGGAGCAAGCCGTCCCTGTTCCACTGTGATCCAACCGGCTGCGAATTCCTACCTACGTCATCGCATTCCTGCTGGGGTCCTCCTTCTCGTCCGAACACGACACACTTTTAATATTGTAATTTTCTTGGTGAAAAATAAAGAATATTACTTACAAAAGTCAATGTGTTCGTTTTCCCCCACCCTGTACATGGCTATTCGATATTAAAATTAGTTCATCTACGAAAATTTTGGATAGAGAAAAATATTTCAAATTAGACAAAAATTAAGTTTCCTATTAGGAGAATAGGGTCGGTTTTGAAAATTTTCAGCCGTCTGGATTGACGTTCACTTGTACTACTGAAGTTTATGCCACCTCTTTCGCAATCATGTTCTCCTAATACAAAACTAAATTTTCGCGGTTTCCGAAAATTTTCTGAAATTTTTGTATTTTTATTAGGAGAACGTGACAGTAAAGGAGGTATCTCAAAAATTCAGTAGTATAACTCAACGACAAGCCAGACGCTCGAAAAATTTCGAGATTCAGTAGTGTAGATCAACAACAAGCCTGGCGGTCAAAAATTTTTCGAAAACCCCGAAAATTGAATTTTGTATTAGGAGAATATGATAGCGAAGGAGGTGGCACGAAATTCAGTAGTACAACTCACCGTCAAGCCAGTCGCTCGAAAGATTTTCCAAAATTCAGTCGTACAACTCGACGACAAGTCGGAAGTTCGGGAAAAGATAGGTGATTCAATTAATATATGCGCAAATAAGTTATTTTACTATATTCTCTTTATTTATTCATTCTAGATTCATACATAAAATAATTGTTTTGTACATGTACATAACTTATAATTCTAAACATTTCTAATAATAAAGTTGACTGTCAGTGAGACTCGGTACACCATCAGATTTCTACTGCTATTGGTAACTTAGGCCGTAACACCGAAATGGTACGGGGGATACTGGGGGATCGTAAGTCCGTGGCAAAATGCATTGCATGCAATATCTGTACGGTAAAATATATAACGAAAGTATAATATATGTTCTTTGTTATATAACATTTCATGTATATTTCTTTTCTAGATAGAAGAATTTTTATAGATAGTAGAGATCCAGATAGAAAAATCAATTATATATATATTGCTATCATTGCTATATTATATAATTATGTTTATATACAGCTTTTGATTTATGGAAAAGATTAAGGAATAGGTGCTTCAAAAGTAATTTCAAAATAATCCTACATAATCTAATAATTCTGTAAAAAAAAGTGATAAAAGGTGAGTCTCTATAATAATTAGTAATAAATAAATAAACGTTTGATTCAGCCACATATTTTTGTAACTACACATTTAATACTATTTACACTATTATAATGTTGTTCCAAACAATGTATACTCGTGAAAACAAAATGACTTCAACATAATGCATTTATATCCATTCTGTATTTATTTCTTTTTTAAATATTTCAGTATCTTAATGATACTCTATTTAGATTCGCTACAAGCATGAACTTTTTTGAGCTGTGATCGAACACTAGACTCAGTAATGTATTTAGTCTATCTTTCCTGTAACGACTTTTACATGCGGATATACAATAACATTTACAGATACAACGTTTCTAAAACTAAGTAATAGTACATAGTACGCATAACATGCCAATCGCTTGTAGAAGGAAATCTTTTAATCTTGTGCGGTAACTGCGTTGCTAGCGGTAGTGTACTCCATATTTTGATCCCCCACGGTTTTTTGTGGTGTTTCGATGTTAGGGCTTTTATCCAAGTCGCTATCAGACGATGATGAGTCTTGAGGTATCTCGATACCATGAGTTAAAAGGTTGGTTATCCCCTCAACGTCCACCGTGCTGTCCTGCTCATGTATTTTCTTCAGGGCGTTTGAAACAATACAAAGATCACCCCTAAGTTCGCTGACCACAGCGGTGATCTTTTGAGCGTCAGTGAGAACCTCCACAGATTGCGTATAAGGATTGTACCGTAATCCGAATGAACGTTTTATTTGATTTGCGAACGTTCTGAAACAAACAATTATATGATTCTAGCGTTTTATTTACAGGCGTTGACTTAAAGACTCGTTTCTACGATTGCAAGGGAGCGGGATGTGCATCCTTAAGCATTCAAAAGCGTTAGCAACGAGGTGTAATTAGCATTATTCGGCAGCATGTGGCTGTCGCAGCTTTATGCTTCCGAATAATGCAAATTACGCTGCATACCATGCAGTTCCATTTATTCAAAACATTGATTACATTATTAAATATATCGGTATCTCATCAATTACTAAATATTTATGAGGTATTATACCAATTTCATTACCGTAAAATTTAAAAAATCATAGGGAATGGAAATATTCTACGTCGGAAGAAATATATTGGGTTGGCAAATAAGTTCGTTCGGTTTTTGTGATTTATTCCAATGTAAAAAACCGAACGAACTTATTTGCCAACCCAATATAATATTCGACTTAAAATACTCCGAGTGCAAAAGGTTAAGAGGTGGTTCTCCATGACAATACAAGACGCAAATGAGGAATGTAAAAATTGCAATTTCAGCTTCGTTTTTTAGTTATTAACAATTACAAATCTGCCTAAAATGCGACAACCCGACCAACAGAGGTGTACGTTGCGGACTCGAAACAGTTGTACGCGATTTCGGTATGTATATTGCATATGCGTATTTTTTTGTGAATAACTTGCGAGCACTTTATTCAAAGTTTATGGAAACAATGGATAAATGCAACCATTTCATAGTGATCACGAGTAAATTATTATTTCTGTGAGTCGATTGGTAAGTAAAAGGGCATTGTAAGTAAAAGGCATTCATCTTAATCATGTCATGGAGAACCACCCCTTAAATTTTCTCCCACCTGTAGTCGAACACCCTGTATATTTAAAAGAATATATACCGCATTTTCTCTTTCGCCTCTTCGAAGCTGTCCGTGTAATAATATTCGTTTTGGAAAGCTGTAATGATGCACTCGCTCTTGCAGGTGACTTCCGGGTCAAAACGGAACGTTTTCTCGGGTGCAGAAACCGCGTGCTTCAATTCTGCAACTGAAGATAGCAAGCCAGCCCCGTACACACGAAGTACGCCATCCTGTTTGCATAGTCCGAACTCCACCGTGAAGAAGTACAGCTGCGCAGAAACAATAGAAAGAAGCGGACAATGTATAGAATGCAGAAAGAGGCACGTTGCCCTCGTCTCGGTGCGAAATAAATTTTCGTGAAGTTTTAATGAAACGGAGAAACTGCCTCGAGCACGATGCACTCACCGTTGCCAATTTATTGATGTCGTCGTCTGTAGTACCAAGAGAAGCGAGTCCAAGTTCCTGGGAAAATTGAGCGAAACTTGGATTCGCTAGGAGCGGCATGTGTCCCAACAATTCGTGGCAACAATCTCTGTAAATGAGAGGAGAAAATCCGTTGAAGCAATCGATGACAATGGCGTTTGTAATGAATTGAAATCGAATCTACGACGAAACAATTTATATATACAGTGTTCAGTGTAATCAATAAATAGAGACCAGAAAATATATGAAATGACATTTTAGATCTACGGAGAGTTAAAAGAAACCATTTTACATTATTTTGTAAAACTAACTTAGGTTTCCAGCGATTTCTTATCACAATATGGTGTGTCAGCTACAATAACTTTGTTATTTATACATATATATAAATCCTACTGTATACAGTAGGACGTCGATCAACCGGCTTGATCGGAAGACAGCCCGAATACATTAAGGCCCGATGGATAATCGACAACTGAGGGAACTCATTAAAATGTTCATTACATTCCAAAATAAATTTTTTATTTTTGAAAATTTATTTCCCTTCATAATATAATTATATTTAAACGCATATTTGGTTACAATCGGGATCCGGTTAGTCGAGGTCCTACTGTACAAACTAAATGTTTGCAGAGAAGTGTGAGTGTAGGTCATCTCAAGGTCATATTTTCGTAAGCTCTCGGAAAATATGACCTTGAGATGACATACACCCACACCGACTTTTAATAACGTTTAATGCCAATTAAGAAAAAGGAATTAAGCAAAAGCATTCTCTATAAAAAGAATCTTTCTATGTATTTCTATTTATTGTGTATAGATAATATGTATTGTACTGTGTAGGCTACAATTTTTTTCACGTTCAACACATGTATAAACATGTAACATAACTTGTTAAGGATTCTCAACATAAGAATTGATAAAATAAATGAAAGTAAGTTACAATAATAATGAAATGAGTTAATTTAAATTTATTATTTACAATTTTAATTATATCTTCCTTTGATATTTTTATTACCTATTAAATAGTATACTTACGGCTCGGGCGTGTAAAATGGATCAGACGAGTGTCGAATATATTGTGTACAGTGAAACACGCGGAAAGCAAGTCCTGCAAGAAAGTCCCTTGGAGAAAGGTAGCCAGCCACAGGTCGAAGTTGAAATCCAGTCGTTCCTTTATTCGTTGTTAATTTGGAATTTTTTAATAAATCAATTTCATGTAAGTAATGTTAGTAATCGCTAATTCGTTAACAGTACTTCTCACTTACGTTTTAGGAAAGTATTTACATCTTGTAGTTGTGGTATGTTATCCTCTCTGTCGTAAGAAATTTAATATTAAAAATCGTAATTAATAAAATTGTGATGATCGATAATTTCAAAAATGTTGCTATACCTGTAGCCACAATATTTAACTAGCTTTGGCCAATTCTCCAGATATTCCTTGCACGCGTGTTTTTGGTACAGATCGTGCAATTCGCGGAAGACAGTTCCCCTAAGGAATAAGTTAAAAATCATTATAGTAGTGCTCGCAATAAGAAGTGCTTACATTCTTCCGATCAGTAAGAATGTAACATAAAAGAATGTATCAATATTTAATCCTAATGTATCAAACTTAAATCTAAACGTGAATGCCAATATACATATATATAGAATAGAAGCTTTCCAATACTTATTTCCATTGTCCATTATTTATGTTACGTGGATTCATGTTTACGTGTGATAAAGAATGAAGTTTTTAGATATTATACATTATTGATGCTGCACGCGATATAGGGAGAAAAGAGTACTATTATCCTGCAGTTATACTAGCATCGTACAATTCAGTATAGAACTTTATGGTTTAAAATTATATTCAAATAATGGTAACTGAATAGATTTGGATTACACGTCACGACAAAGATTAATATATTAAATCTATTTATCAACATTATTTTCATCGGATCAATATGCGGTGGATGTCTTCAGAAAAAGTTTGATAACTTTAATATTGCTTTCTCTGCAAATATATAATAATTGTATAACAAGTAGATGATGATGCATCATATTTAAATAATAAAATACTATTTGCATATAGAAGGTGCTCGACAACAACGCTCAAAGGTTCGCAACGAGTGACCATTATTCTCCGTTCGCCGATTTATTGATTCTACAACACATTTTTAATAATATTCCACTGGGGCTATTAAGTCCGTGAAAAAATTATTCCACCGATAGGAAAAATGCAAAAAGTTGTGCTGCGTTTCGTCCAAGTCTGCCAGGTGTGGACTCATCAGTAAGGCTTGGGTGGTGACCTGCCTACAAGAGAACCCTAACCTACTTTGTTGGGTGCAGGGCGCTCCAGTATGGTAGCGGCTGTTCATTCCCAATACTAAGCTAAGGAAAAACCCTATAAATCTAACCCCTGACCATATGCTACTCTATCCCAATTCAAAGCAAAGCTAAAACCTACGCTAAACAGACTTTGCCTTAGACGCTAGCGTGCATGTTGTTGTTCGGAACTAGTATATATACTAACGAAAGCGGAATGAGAACTAGCGAGAAACCTAAGTACATGTCGTTTGCCATCTGGTGACAGATTCTGAAGGTTTATATCCGCGTTGGAGCGCCAGCGAGTACATGACCTACGTACATCTCTGTTGGTAGGGTTGCAGCACTTTAGCCGGATTTTTAACTTTGCTACACGGACGACATACAATATCTCGGCGAATCTTGCGACCCAATAGCGTTTGTACGATGTCACGGACGTAGTACCACGCAAGATTTTCACTACAGTAAGCTGTACAGCTACAACATTATGAAATCAAAAATACATTCTAACATTTAAAAAATCGAAATAATTTTTATTTTGTGTAGAAAAATTTTTTTTTCGAGATTTAATATGTTTTATATGTTGTTATTGCAAAGTCGACGATTGGCGCAGCCATTTTTAAAAGAATCATTTCATATAGTATCTGTGTGAACATTGAATAAAACCTGATCACACACACTTTAAATCAGAATAACTTTTTTTGAGCGGACCAAACGACTTCAATTTCTCTGTAGAGCTAGAAGAATTAGTTTAGTAAATGGCGTCTAATAAATATGTTAAAAAAATGCATTTGGTCGGAATTGTGAAAAACAATAGTAAAAAATGATTTTTACAACATTTTTAGATGGGCCAATAACGAAAATTTCAAAGATGTGTTTTGTAAACTCGTAAAAATTATACATACGTTCTGAAAAATTGAAATTGGTGAAGTGGATTACGAATTATAAATGATCGAAAGTGGTAAAAATGGCAGTTGTAGGCCGAAAATCATAAAAAATTACTAGTCTGCGGATGTTTATGCAATTTTCAATTTTTGCAGACAAAGAAGAAAGTGAAATCATGTAAAATGTTACTTTCAGTGGTAGTAGTTTTGTACTATATTCTGTGGAATTTTATCTTCTAGCATTTTTTTACAATTTTTACCGCGTTTATATTAGCTTGCCGAGTTGTCGTTGTTGTTGTATGCGTCAAATCTTGTAATCGAATTTTAAACCACTTCCCGACGAGCCAGAGACTTGAAACTTTAAACATAGCTCAGAACTGGATGGCAATGCAATATTAACTAGAGGGTTATTGTTGCTCGCTCGCTTCGCTCGCTCGCGAGTAGGGTTGTTTTTGCTCGCTCGCTTCACAAGCTCGCGGGTAGGACTGCTTTTGCGAGAGGGTTAGTGATACGCATGGCTAGTAGGGCCTACTGCTATTAATGTTTTTTATTTGGTGTGTGACTCTCCAAGAGTCACACAAAGAACTTCCCGATTCGTTACTCCTTCGCCAACATCCCCAACATCGTTTTTTTTTTTGTACTTTCATCGATATTCTTTGAAAATGTATTCTCGGGAGTAGAGATGATTAACTCATTCTTGCATTGGGATAATTTTCGATTATTGTAAGCGGTAACATTACCATTAGTTGCATAATTTAAAAAAAATGAAATAAAAAAAAATTTTTTAAATGAAAAAAAATAAAAAAAATTTTGTTTAAATTAAAAAGAAAATTTTATGTAATTACGTTTGTTTCTTCGGTGGAAAATTTCCGTCCTCCCTTATAAATTGCATTGTAGAATCAACTCCTTTCGAAAAAAACTAAAAATCTAAAAACTACTTGACCAATATGGACCAAAATCTAATCAGCTCTAAGTTACGATGGGGCACATCGATTGCATCATTCATTATTCTGATCGCGTTGTTACTTTTTCAGAAAACGTTAACGAAAAATTTGATACCATAGAAACAGACATACGCACACACACACACACACACACACACACACATACAAACATTTTGATAAAAATAGTCTAAAATGACTCCAATGACCATGAAACGTGAAGATCTGCTAAAAACTCGATTTTCGATTTTCGGGGTAATTACAGTAACTTCCCTATGAATCAGGAAGTTAAAAAACAAATTTAAAAAAAAAACTGAGCGTCTAGGAGAAAAAAAATTTTTATTTTGAAATGACACTAATGCCTAAAAAAATTTTCTCCTTTTTAGTGTATTTTAATGTAAGCGTGGTTTTTACAAAGCTTTTTTTTATACATTTTTTTAAAAGCAATACATGCATAGAGATCCGCAGTCTAGTAATAACGAAGAAACGAAGCCGAAATCGTAATTTTTTCATTCATTTTCGTTTTATATTGCCATATAGAACCAACCCACAATTTTTCCCTTACCTATTGTCTAACACATATGTATACGATACGTAGCAATTAGGCCTCGTACAGACTAGAACATTTCGACGAACAGCGCCGCGAACTGCGCATTTCGACGAACATTTCGACGAATGGCGATCGGAACGGATTTGTGCTATTTCCAGATTTACTTGCGAACAACTATGGGAGCTGCAGCGGAGTATACTACACAAAGAAATACAGAAAATGTTGGCAGTTTATTGAGTGAATTAAAGTTTCAAAGTGAAATGTTCAGGTCTGTACAAAACATTAAAGACATCAGATTCGAGATTAAATGACTTGAATTTTTGGAGATGTTGCAATATGATAAATTTTCGTCTTTATATGATCCTACGATACATATTCTGAATAAAAACGGAAGGGTTAAATTCCGAGAGCGCGTTCCGTGAACAACAAGGTTGGTCACGCATCGAGCCGTTTTTGGTTTGGCTGAGCGTTCTAAGCTGTGAAAATCGCATACGTCTTGATATGTAAATACTAGAGATGTGCGGGAACCCGGGAATTCCCGAATCCCGATGCCGGGAACAGGATGAGAAGTCTCGTATCATGTCGGGACGGGATCCCAAAAATCCTGACTTTTTCCCGAGAATATTTGGGATTCCCGGTGATATTATGAAGTAGAAATGTAATTTTTTCAGATAATTTAAATCACCGATGTCTTAGTTTATAAACTTCTGTCCATTTCTTCACATTTATTCTTTATATTATGAATATTTAGAATATGCTATCTATCCTGCAAACAGATTTGTAAGTACCACCGGTTCGCGTTCGTGCGCGCGGAAATGCGCATGGCGGCGCACAATGGGACCTTTCGACCAAATCGGAGACAAAATCAAAGAACTTTCAATAGAAATGAGCTAGGGTGATGAAAGTTTTTTAAAATTAAAGCTGAAACTTGGCAGAATATGGGAAAAATAGGGGGATTGTGGTATGAACGTTTTATAACCTTGAGAAAATTCGTTAACTTTCACAATTTCAAGAAAATTGCGGATTCTTTCAATACCACGTGCGGAAAAAATTGTTTTTAACATGCTACACATCATCTCCTGTAGATTTTTTTCACGCTGATTTCAAATCTGGTCTCAAAATTTGTCTACGACCTCAGGATTTTGCAAGAAATCGATTTTTGTGAACAGAACTAATGTAATCATTTTTTTGTTGAAATGATTTGATAACCCACTAGTTTGAAGGTATATTGTATTGTCATATATAAAACACAATAAAATTAAACATAATGAAGTATTTGAACGTTTATTTGACGTATATCACTTCACGAACGATCACTAGACGTATCGCTGCGATTGTCGCTGGTACTCCTTGTAGACTATGTGTGACTGTAATGTAATTTAAATTAGATATCTATTTTCCATGATTATATTTTCATTTACACCGGAAGTAAGGTAAGTATTTAATTTTTTTAGCTTACTTTTCATCAACGAATTCTTTAACTTCTGGTGATACCTTATTCTTATTTTTATCATTTCTTGCAAAATCCTGTGGTCGCAGACAAATTTTGAGACCAGATTTGAAATCAGCGTGAAAAAAATCTACAGAAGATGATGTGTAGCATGTTAAAAACAATTTTTCTCGCACGTGGTATTGAAAGAATCCGCAATTTTCTTGAAATTGTGAAAGTTAACGAATTTTCTCAAGGTTATAAAATGTTCATACCACAATCCCCCTACTTTTCCCATATTCTGCCAAGTTTCAGCTTTAATTTTTAAAAAATTTCATCTCTCTACCTCATTTCTATCGAAAGTTTTTTGATTTTGATACCGATTTGGACGAAAGGTCCCACTGTGCGGCGTTCGTGGCACCGTTCGTCGAAATGTCATAACACCTCCAAAAATTCAAGTCATTTAATCTCGAATCTGATGTCCTTAAAATGCTTCGTACAGATCTGAACATTTCAACTCAATAAACTGCCAACATTTTCTTGTGTAGTATATGCCGCTGCAGCTTCCATAGTTGTTCGCAAGAAAATCTGAAAATAGCACAAATCCGTTCCGATCACCGTTCGTCGAAATGTTCGTCGGAATGTTCGCCGAAATGTTCGTCGAAATGCGCGGTTCGCGACGCAGTTCATCGAAATGTTCTAGTGTGTACTCTTAAAGTAATCATTCATTTTTTTGACCCATGAAGACTGTCTTTTCGAGATCTCTCATTTACTGGTGCGGGTAAATTGTCGCTGTACTGTATAAGGAATAAAGAGTTCAATGCAACAAATTATAATTTCACGATACTTATTTTTGATTTGCTGGTAGATTTGTTTTTCCAAGTGTACTATCTGTAATATCACCTCGTTTGCCAACGCGTTTTGTAGATTATTCAGCGATAAATCGTTTATCCGCCCTCGCGTTGTACGCACCCGGTAGAAATGGGATTAGTATAGTCGCTTCAAGATCGCGAGGATAAATCGAATCAGGGCAATTAAGGAGCGCATTCAGCACGAGGCAGTCTTAGTTTGTTCACACGTCGCGAAGAAGGAAGAAAGAGAACAAACTCTCCATCTTGTATTGCCGAGATTCAGAGACGAAGTATCTAGAAAGTTACGGACGGGGGCGGTATCGAACGAAATGATCGTTTCTTCGTTACAGATTGCCTTTACGCTCCTCGAGGCACGTGCGATGATTTCAATATAACGAGCGCAGAGCTTCATAAATACAATACTTCTGCAGTTTATCATTTTGTGAAATAACCATAGAATAAAATGTTTCTTACTTCTCGATAACTTTTAATTGATATAAGACGGATATCGCGATTCATAAGTTCAACAGATTGGTTCTCTTTTCTAATTAATTTTCACACTGGATTCGAACGCGTTTCATTTCTACTTACATGATTTTTCGAGTATGTTTTAATGACCTTCATGCTGTTTTTTATGTACGCTTTATTTATTTTTACGTAGCTTTTGAAACACGTTTCTCATTGTTTACCACTAACCGTACGGAGCACAAACTGGTACAAGTTGTTTTATAAAAATTACAAGACTGAATTTATTTATAACTCTCGCAATTTTTATAACAATATGTGCTTGAATAAGTAAATTTATTGAATAATTTCTAATGTGGAAGCATCCTTGTCATTTCAGTAATTATGAATAGACTGCGGATCTTACAGTTAATGCAAAATAAAAATTGTCTGCATCGATTATAAGAAATAGAAACTTTAGTTGACTTTATTGAATGTTGTTTCTTCTTAATACAGGAGAAATTATATATTGACTACTTCAATCGTTAAAATTTTTCAACAATTTTTAATTTCAACTTCTCAATTTTGCTATAAATGCATAAAGATCCGCTCTATTCTAGTATCTTTTAGTCAAATTATGAAATAAAAAAAGCGAAACCGGTCATTTGTTTGGCCATGGTACAGTTAGTGTTGAAACGAGAACTATACCTTATCTAATGAAACGAGACAATATGTATAGATGTGACCTAACAACACTCCTCATACAGCTAACCATCTACCTAATCTTCTCCAATTCCTAAAGATATTGTAACTAATCTGTATAAAATGATATGATAGAACTGAGAGTTGGGTAAAAATTTAATTAACAATTGACGAATAAATTTCTACTTCAATCGTTAATCGCAATTAACAATCAAAATTCTACTTTAGTCGTTAATTGCGGTTAACGATTAGATTCTATTCAATTGTAATCGTCAATCGGATCAATACGGAATCAAGACTGTACGCATACCGAAAAAGATGTAAACTGAGTTTTTTGTTGAGATATATTTCTATCAATTCTCCATCTCCGCTTACCGTCTCTCTCTATCTCTATCTCTCCTTATTACAATTTATGAATAGACCGTGTGTGGCGATTAACTTCAACAATTGATTAAATCAGTCTCCGATTTTTCAATGATTTCTTTTTTTAATCAACGATTGACGATTAACTTCATCAATCGATTGAATCAATCGTCCATTTTTCAATGATAACCTTTTTAAATCGTATATATTAATCAATCATTCTTGGTTAAAATTTTAATTGATTAATGCCCAACTTTGACAGAACTAAGATAAGAAATCCACCTATAGGCGCAAGCACCAACCAAGCCTAAACTGTATCTCATTTTGCAACTGTACCCACTGCCTTTAAAGCAACATTAAATAAATAAATAAATAAATAAATAAATAAAAGATATACACTAGCGGCCAAAAGTTTGGGATCAATTGCTGATTTTTGTAAAAAACGAATATATAATATTTCTTCACAGATTTCAGATTTTTCTTATGTCCATAATGCTCTTGTATAATTTATACAGCCAATGTAAGACAATGTTCAGAATGCATTTTTCTAAAGGGACATCTTTGCAACTTTTACAAGAAGCATAGAAAAATATCAAATTAGAAACATTCGAAAAACTAATTACCAGGATGCCCTGAATATGTCAGGCTGTTATTAAAAATAAAGGTGGTTTTTAAATGAAAGAGGAATTTGAAGAAAAATATGCTTCTTTATACTGGATAAAAAAAATAATACAAAATGTAAAACATACAGCTTGTAAGTTTTTTGACAAGTTACTCTTCCTTGGTTGTTCTAAAGTCATTCAGTTCGTCTTATAATTCTAAACTTTTGACCGGTAGATTTTTATTTTGTAAGGGTTATAGAAGTTAATACAAACCATGTTTTGATTTCCTCTGCCGTGTACTGAATACGAGGAATCTGCTGGCCGCTGAAACGAAACAATCAGATCAAAATCGTTTGGTAAAGCGACTGCAGAATTCTGCTTTTTAGATTATTATACATTTTTCACGTACTATTTATAATTGTTCGCAATATCAGCGAAATGTTCACGTCGTTTGCGATATACCGGATCTTTGAAGCCCTGAAACACCAGGTTTGATTTACTTAGTGACTCCGGTTTAGTGGAAACAATTGATTATGAAAAGGGAGAACGTACAGGGTGATCCGCGTCTAACTCAGATCCGTACATGAGCACCTTCTGAGCTTGATCTAAATCCGATATTTTTCGTGGGAACCAAGGCATGTCTACTTCACTGAAATCTGTAATATATCAATTCATTGGTACTTTGGACAAATTAATTTTATGCATGCCGTTTCTTAAAATTATTGAGCATGGCATTTGGAAAACTTTTTCTTCATCCGTGACAATAGTTTTGTTTTCATATTTGATAAGAGGTTACACTATACTGTATTCGAGAGAATGAAATAACTAGACTGCGGATCTGTATGCACAATCGAAATTTTCAAAGCCAATCGTAAGGAATTCAAATAAAACAGAAATGTATTTGTTCTCTTAATAATTTTGTGAAGTCAGAAATAACAAAAAATATTTTAAAATTCATCCAATATTTTGTATTTTATTTATTCATTTTTGCCATATACGGGTAAATTCCGTAGTCCAGTTATAGTTATGGAAACCACTACTACAACAAGTACTAGTAGCGAACGTGTTAAACATTCACTATGAACCTTTTTTTTAGAGGACGTAATTCAAGACAAATAACATTGACATAACAAAAATGTTGCCGCATTCAACGTAAATACAATATAGTTTATAATAATGTGGATAGCACAATAAAGTGAAAGAATTTTTTGCTGAATTTAGAAGAAAATGACAAATCTTTGGTGATAGTTAACTTGTCATCCCCGGTTAAAAAGTTAAAAGTAGATGAATGTGGAAACTTGCATATGATTAAACACCTGAAACGTTTATTAATTAAATACGATCGTGCCGCTGTGAGTTCTCAGAATCGCCCGATGAGGGGAAGAAGCATGAATGGAAGGGAAAAGTTACCCTCTCTCCGCCAGTATCAGATTACTCGCGTGACATTGCGACACATGCACGACAGAGATGAAACGCGTCACGTGAGCCGCGCCGGAGGTGGGGAATAGCGTCGTGGAAGGGGAAGATAGATTAAGGACATAAATAGACTGCGGATGTTTATGCAATTTGCAATTTTTGTAGACAAATTTTAAGAAAGTGAGACCGAATCAAATCGTATTTTCATTGACAATAGCATTCGTAGATACAAAATAGATAAAAATCATACTAAATCCTGTCCAATTTGATACTCCAGCATTATTTGAAAATGTTTATAAACCATAAATGCATAAAGATCCGCAGTCTAGACATAAGGGGGTAGACTACTTTTTCCAGGATTACAAGGGTGTGTGTCTCATTTCTCGGTAATGCAAACACGGGGTTTTTCAGTAGTCAAAAACGCTAGATAAAAGATCGATCTAGAGCGCTATCTCCCTGAAAAGTCCTATTTTTTCGTTTACGAGGCGTAATTTACATTACTGGGTAGCGTAATTTGCATTACACAGTAAATGCTCTATAGGCGCAACAATTTCTATACGGTAGATGCGACCAAGAATATCCCCCCCCCCCAACTTGCAATTAGTGCAGGGAGACAACGGTGCTAAGCGGGAAATTGTTGTATTGTACTAATGCTATTCCATACCTGAGAATGATACATCAAGTATCATAAAACCCCAATTTAAACACCCCAATACATACCTTAACCCTTAGCACTCGAGCGGCGACTCTGAGGCGCCATTAAAAATTGCTGCACCATTATTCAAAATATTGCTTACATTACTAATTATGTTAGTATCTAATCAATTATTAAACACTCAAGTACTATGTGAGGTATTATATCAATTGCATGTTCATACAAAGAAAAGAATTAATACAGAATGGAATTAGTCTAGGTCGAAAGAAATGTTTGTTTTTTCCAGTTAAATAAGATCGACCGCGCTGTCCTTCTCTACGTTCGCCTCGGCCTTTGGAGATAAAAAAAGCTACCCTATACGATAGATGTGACCAAATCCCCTCGAGGCTGTCGCGTCTATAGAGGATTTACTGTATTCGGAAGCATACAACTGCGCATGTAGCTATTTTCATAGCTTATATGCTGCCGAATAATACAAATTACGCCTCGTAAACGAAAAATAGAACTTGTGAGGGAGATAGCGCCCTAGATCATTCTTTTATCTAGCGTTTTTGACTACTGAAAAACCCCGTGTTTGTATTATCCAGAAATGAGAAGGCGAATCCCGCACCATTGCAATCCTAGAGTCTACCGCCATAAGGCTTAATCTGGCGACTCTGAACAGCATTTTATTAAACGAACGAATTGTTTAACCGCTTGCCGTACAATATCATGTCAGACTCGTAATGAAGATTCTGAACAGAGTCTAATAAATATGTATGTTATTAATTTCCTTTAAACCGAGATGAAATTCTATTTTGGTTTTATTAATGTATAGTTGGACTATAATCTATAGTTAATAATGTATATTGGAGAACATGTAGGCATACAATAGATATAAATTTTCTCCTTTCTTACTTAGCAAATCATGAACTACAAAGAAAGTTGTAATCACTGAAACTGTAAAATAAATCGTAGGCAAGGGGTTAATAAAGATCACGTTGAATCGACCACTTACCGAAACTTGGAGCGGCGGAGAGCGATGGAGCGTGCGGAATATTTCCTATTTGCTCATACTGTGCCAAATTAATAGCAGCTACTTCGCGACTTAACATTCTGGTTAATTGCTCCATCCTCTTCGAATCGCACTCGACGTCGACAAGGATTTCGTATTCCGAGCCACGACGCGCAGATTTTCGGGACTCGATGTGCACAACGTTTACACCTAGATCCTTCACGCAACACATGCAAAAACATTTCTTGTTTACAGTGCACACCGTTCATTGTTATCAGTGTACTGTGGATTTTATGCATCGGTGACAAACGTGAGTAGATGAAATTTAAAACAGTGAAAACAGTTAACGAATTTAAGAATATCAATTTATCATTTTCATCAGACACTTTCATACGAATTTTATTTCAACGACTTTTATTTTGTACGAGTATTTAGGAGAAACATTGCAATTACATTTTCGAATTGTATTATCAATTTTTCAGGATTTCTTTCTTCAACATCAGAAACAAACTGTATGAATTTTTCAATCTTAATCAAACTTATTTTCACATTTAATTTAATTTAAAGAATACTGAATATTGTTCATCTTCAGATTTTTAAGATTGCTGTACAATTTATTCACTGTATATTTTCACACATTTCTAGCCAATAAAGATTTGATCCTGTCTCATACGAACTTTATTTCGACGACTTTTATTTTGTACGAGTATTTACGAGAAACATTACAATTACATTTTTGAATTGTATTATCAATTTTTCAGGATTTCTTTCTTCAACATCAGAAACAAACTGTACGAATTTTTCAATCTTAATCAAACTTATTTTCACATTTAATTTAAATAATACTGAATATCGTTCATCTTCAGATTTTTAAGATTGTTGTATAATTTGTTTACTGTTTATTTTCACACATTTCTAGCCAATAAAGATTTGATCATATGTTTCTTCGTATATTACTATTAACCGGTTAATGTTATCAAAATATTGAGTACCGACGCGATCACAATAAACTGCATGCACTATATTTTTTTACGAGGTTTCGTGTTTTTCAATGATCAAAATGATATGTATTTGAACATGAAACTCTAGTATGAAAGTTA
This sequence comes from Lasioglossum pauxillum, assembly GCA_933228785.1. Taxonomy (NCBI): domain Eukaryota; kingdom Metazoa; phylum Arthropoda; class Insecta; order Hymenoptera; family Halictidae; genus Lasioglossum; species Lasioglossum pauxillum. The sequence continues at coordinate 19,070,162 of OW121702.1, read as the reverse complement.
TGTTTGGTACTTTTAATGTCACTAGCAGTGTTTAAATAGATCAATTGCAAATTTTGAATGAATTGATTTTTTGTAATCTTTCCTTTTCTTTTTGGTGGATGCAAACGTTTGGGTAATATTTCCTACAATGTTCAGTTAACTATAATGGAATCATACCTGGAAGACTTGGAGAGCTCGTGCCAATCCACCAATCTGATTTTTCAAGGAAAAAATAACCGAAGTCCTACTGTCGTTATTTGGTCTGCGTTCGACCATGGGGATCTGAATGAATGAAAGAACATACCTTATAGTACGTTCATGTTTCGGGACATATTCATCAAAATGAAATATTATGCAAATAATGTTCAACAAAAAATATATACAAACAGATATTACGTATAATGTCTTCTAAATTATTTGCTTGATCGAACATAAATTTCATTATGTAAATAAATGTAAAATTAAATTCCATTTGAATTTTGTTCTTCCTTTTCGAAGAGATCAATAGCGAAGCGACAAGAAGCTGAATCGGAAACAACAATTGACCATTAAATACTGTTGATATTGCAACACTGCTTACTTTCATGTAGAGTTAGACAGCTAGGTCTGTGACTTTCTAAATATTATTTTACAAATCATAGCCAATAAAAAGAATTAAACTACTTTTGGTTTGTTTCCTATGAAGATGTTGTACCTAATGTTAGTAGTTTTATATTTGAGTACCTATTCCATATTTGGTATTATTTATTTCTTTTTACTGGTTGAATGTTGAAAGTTTAATATTATTTTATAAATCATAGTCAATTAGTTTTTTATATTTGAGTACCTATTCCATACTTGAAATTATTTATTTCTTTCTACTAGTTCAATGTTAAAAATTTAATATTATTTTACAAATTATAGGCAATAAAAAAATAGGATGAAACCAGTTTTGGTTTGTTTTCTATGAAGATAATCTACCTAATGTTAGTAGCTTTATATTTGAGCACTTATTCCATATTTATTCCTTTTTGCTAGTTTAATGTCGAAAGATGAATATCGAAAATTGTTGATAAAACTACTTCGACTATAAAAGTTCCTATTTCTATTACCATTTATGTCTTTTGCTAGCTTAATATCAAAAGTTTAATATCAAAACTTGTTCATGTATTAGAATTAAATAAAACAGCTCTAAAATTGCACAAATAAAACTTCCCATGTTTTCGTGATCAATTCCGCAAGAATGGAAAAATTATTTCCTCTAATACTATACTTTACAAACAGTCTTCGTCTCTCGCGTAAGATTCTCATTCCTTCCAGGACGAGCCGAACAAATTAATATCACAGAGCCAAACTCAATAAACAATATTAACTGAAACTGGAATTCTACACTGTTCTCTCCGGAGGCAACGTACGTCGCTCGGTTTGTGAATGGGACTGCCTTCCTTGATGGCCCAGTGTTCGCCTCTTCTGTACAGCCACACCCCGAGGAGTCCTTTGCCGGATCCACTCATGATGAATTCTCTCTTCGAACGAGCGTTCGATTGTTCACAACTTCGAAATTTTACGAACCGCCTCGAAGACTCGAAGATTTCTTGAGAACTTCTGAGCGATCGGAAGGTGCGATAACTCGACGGAAAAATAAAATCAGTCTGGAGCCCGAGAGTTGAATGAATCACCCTGTTGAATGTCCACGAGCAACAGTGTCCCGGTACCAGCGTCTTCGGCTCTTCTTAAGACCTCGGTCCCCCCGCGTACGCGTCTTCCTCGGTGATGATCCCCACGCGATTGGTCGACGCAAGGTAGTACCACCATCACCCATTGGTCGGATAGAACTTTTCATGGGGTTGAAGCCGAGTGTTGGCTCACCCCATTTAACCGTAATTGTGCCGGTTCCAGAATGTATTCGTTGTGACGTCACTGGAGCCCGCGAGATGTGGGTGGCGCAAGAGCCGATGAATGGCAGAACAGATTGCAAGGTCTTCCCGAAGAAAACCTTTTTTTTCTTCCACCCTTCGTTGCAGCCTCTTCCACTTTTCCAGCCCTGGTCGACGGTGTCTTTCCTCCATCTAGTCAGTATAGGTTTCTGGGACAAGTGAAATTAGTCGGCCATGGCGAAGACACGGATTCGTTTGATGATTCAGCGATTCCCCGCGATTCCACGTGCACGTACTCGTTTCATCGTCGATCTTCAGACATACTCAAAAAGCTTTCCGTAATTTTTTCCAAAGTGAACCAGATAACTTGAGCTTCTTTAAGAACTTAGATTTTTGTTTTAACACTAACCATACCGAGCACGAAAAGCGACTAAAATGTCAGCTTTACAAAAATTACAAGGCTCTATTTATTTAGATTCTGTGCTAGTTTTATTACAATATGTGCCTCAGTAAAAAATCTATCGAATCAATTTCATGTAACCAACTTCATAGTTTTAATAATTGTGAAGTGAAAAATATGAAATCATTTGAGCAGCAGTGGTAGGTTTAGTGTGAAGGGGACATTACGCACCCGGGTCGGAAATATCGACTTTTTAGAAAGTATCATATTTCAATAATATTCTCTAAAAATTTCAGAGGAAACTTCGAAATACTTTCGAAGTTATAGACGATTATACCAGGCATGGCTGATTGAACGTAAGTAGATATTATATGTGAAAGTTCGTTTGTCAAAACTTTAAACGCGTTTTTTTCAAAGCAACGTTTTGTAATCGTCGTGCAAGATAACCATTTAATCGGTCTGATATTTTAATATGTTCTTCTACACAACAATAGCCTCGGCATAGAATAGAATAAACAAGATTGGTTAATTTTTTCCTCAATTTTTCACGTTTCTTTTTACGAAGAAAATGATATTTTTGAGACCACCAACTTTGGAGGTCCACCATTTTGTGAAGTTTTGCTTGAACAAAATAATCAAAGTATAGACAAAATAGTCTATACTGGTTACATAGTTATACTTTTTATAAAGATAATTTTTTTTCAAACGTTCCAGTGATCCGCAATCGTGCACATCAGCAGATCGAAATTTTTAAAATTACTTCCACGAGGTTACAGAAAACCCCTATAAAAAATCATTTACAAAATTATATAAAAATTTTTTCTTGTATTTGAAGACTTAAGATATATGTCAAAAAAATTACGGACTCAAAAAGTGTTTTTTCATTACTTTATCAATCCCATCAAAATTATTAAACTTTTCGACCGAGAAAGTGTAATGTTTCCTTAAGTCCTTGAAGAAACAGCAGTTATTTGGTCCATCTCTAACTTCTTGTGTAGCGTCTATTATCAATTATTGTTAACACTGTCATTCGATATATATGATAGTATTCCTTAAATTATCGAATTTGTTGAAGCACATATTGGGTCATATTATAACTTCATCAACATTATCATGTACTGTATGTTCTATTTATCGTGTATATTTATCGTGAACCAATAATAAAATTACCGTTTACCACAAACCATGGGTAGTATATCTTCAATCATATTTTGCATTTCACTTTTTCATTTATATAAAATATGAAAACATCTCTCGATCAACTATTGCATTCACAAATATGTCCAAGAATTAATTAGAATTACTTTATAAGGATAATCTAATATACCTGTCATTATTGCAAAGAAACATTATATTATTACGTCAAGCTTTTTCGTATATTCTTATGTACTTACACTACCATTGTTTAACATGTTCGGTACCAAGACGAATAAGTAAAATAGAAAATTGTAGAGAAAATGTATACATATATTTTCATTTAACTTCTGTTCCTTAAAATCAACATAGACATTTTTCATTCTGTATAAATGCAACATATTCTCTAAGAAAGTATGAAAAGAAATATTTCAGAATATCGTGTTATGTATTAGTACAAGTGTAAAATTAAAATAATGATTGTCATGTATACATGACGATAGTTAGCGTGTTTTACAAGTAAACTGTAAGTTGTATAATAAAATGAAACACTGGTAGCGTGGGCGTAAAACATGTCCGATGTCGAGGAAGCTGGTGTCGACCGGAAGTGCGGTTCTTCCCCGAAGAATTGAATTTTTTTCAATGAGAGACAATCGTGGCCGGCTTGTATTTATTTTCCTAGAACAAAGGGAGCGGTTCATAAAAGCTCGAACCGTCGAGAACGGTTCTCTCCGCTCCTTGGCAAAGCAGATGCAGCACATTACCAATGTCCATCACTTACCACTATCAGCTACCATCCAATGGTTCTACCCTCGCTAAATTATACCAGGCGTTCCCGTGGCATTAGGAGAATTGAGAGTATCGTTCGATCTGCGTAGAGGATACTTCGTTTATCGCGTCCGCCACTCACGAAATCGTTTTTGACAGTGAACGCACACGTTTCCTTATGGGAGTGCTTGTTGCAATTACATCTCATATAAATTAACGAATGACTGGATTCGATCAGCCGGAATACAGGCTGATGGGGAAAGGTCCGATACTTGTGAGCCTGGTTTCCCTGTAAAATAAACTTTTGTTATTTATAATTAGACTGCGGATGTTTATGCAATTTTCAGTTTTTGTAGACGAATTTATTTTCCGTGATTCTAGCCTTTTTAGATCTGAAATAAATTAAAATCGTACTAAAGTCTGTCATACTTTATACACTCCGGGACGAAAAGATAGCACACTTTGAAGTTGATGTAATTTCTGTTTATTAAACATTAGAAATTCAATTTTTATATACACATATTTTTAGTGTGTCTTTCTTAACATATATGAATGAAATGAAACGAAGCTTCATTAACTTATCTATAAATAACATAAAGGTACAAAATGATAGCACACTTAACGAAAAACTTGAAATATAACAGAATTAATCGATAAAAATCAATGCTCAATATTTTGTAGGTTCTCCTTTACAGCTAACAACTTTAATCATTCGGTTTGGTAAATATTTATACAATTTTTTAATACTGATTTGGCTAATATTCTCCCATTCGTCCAAAATGCTCTATTTTAAATCGTTAATATAAACTAATTTTATATAATTTTTGAAGGAATGTATATCTTGCCCGCTTTCGCCGCATGGACTGCGACATTATCTTTTTGTAAACTCTGTTTATTTGCAGCAATTCTTACAGCATAAGTGTTTAGTTGTTCATTTATCATTAGAATATACCGTTCAGTATTCATTCGTCCTTTTATAAATTGGGTTTCTGTTTTACCTCAATATCCAATATCCAATTATCACACAGCCGCCTCTCATCTGGCGACGGCTTAAAAATTGCTGTTGTTCACTCATATCATGATAGTAATAACCTTGGCCATCTGGACCATCGAAATGAAATATTTTTTCGTCAGTAAATATGACTCTTCGCCACTTTGTCATCATATTTATATGCTTTTCGGCAAATTTTAAGCGGAACGCTTCATGCTTTTTCTTCCACCAAGGTTTTTTCTGCAATTCTCTTCGTGCTAAGTGTTTGCATTTTTGTAAAACACAACATACATTTTTTCCGTTGGTGTTTACGGCAACACTTTCAGCGATTTGTATCGCAGTCAACCTCGAATTTGATACCGTTCTCAATGTAGCACGTTTTTCACCTGCAGTTAAACTTTGTGGACGTCCATAACTCTTCTTTTTCCCGTAATTTTCAGAATTTTTTAACAAGCTCATAATAACTTTTCGGCATCTATTTACGATTTCTGAGAATTTGTGTAATTCAATCTGGGGTAATTATTGCGAACAGGTCTGCATCCTCCGATTTTGATGAAATTTTAATATGTTATACAGCAACACATTTTGAACAACTTTTTCCTTTTCCAATATAGGGGGGTTGCCTTTAGTTTTCGAGATATTTGCAAAAAACTATCGCTAATACTGTATTGAATTTTTCGTATTCTTGCACGCTCAGTGGCAACGTAAGCCTGTCCCGGCGCTTGTTTACATTTTGACGCTGTGGAGGTGAGAGAGAAAACAGGGTCTCACTCTGGTCACACATACAGAGTGTCCCAAAATTCGAGAACTTCCCGAAAGGGGGTGGTTTCTGAGACCATTTCAAGCGGCATTTTCCTTTGCAATAATGTTATCCGCGGCTTTGTTTAGGAGTTATTAACGAAGGACACTGACCAATCCGAGCGCGACCTAGACGCGAGTTGTCACAGTCGGCCAATAGACAGTTGGCGCGCCGTGCCGACTGTGCCAACTCGCGTCTAGGTCGCGCTCTGATTGGTCAGTGTCTTTCGTTAATAACTCCTAAACAAAGCCGCGGATAACATTTTTGCAAAGGAAAATGCCGCTTGAAATGGTCTCAGGAACCACCCCCTTTCGGGAAGTTCACGAATTTTGGGACACCCTGTATATAGGGTGAGCTTCTAATTTTGAAAGAATACATACTTCTGGATTATCGTATGCGTGGTCGAGCCATGCACACCTCCACAGCGTCAAAATGTAAACAAACGCCGCACTGGGACAGGCTTACGTTGTCACGGAGCGTGCAAGAATACGAAAAATTCAATACAGTATTAGCGATAGTTTTTTGCAAATATCTCGAAAACTAAAGGCGACCCCCCTATATTGGAAAAGGAAAAAGTTGTTCAAACTGTCGAAATCTATAACATATTTAAATTTCATCAAAATCGGAGGACGCAGACCTGTTCGCAATAATTACCCAATCTGGTTCTTCCTTTAACTTCAATATCGTATGTACTTCACATACACTTAGTCTTTTTCACGACCCATTCTTAACACTTAAGTATGTTGTTTTATTAAATAAGCACGAAAGAAGCTAGTACCCACTTTATCAATTACGTTTTGCAATGAATGTTTGCTCTTCAGTAACTTCTGCACAACTGACAAATGTGAAACTGCTATTTGTGCTATCATTTTGCCCCGCTTGTGTGCCCCAATATTTACGTTTTCATTTCGAAAATTCTATTGAAGTAAACATGATGGATGATATTCAGTACATTGTACGTACAGGCATGTCAGAATATGTTGACAAATTAAAATATTCGTTTTCTTCAGTTTAATGTATCAAATGAGGAAAAATAGATGATGTCCTATCTTTTTGTCCCGGTGTGTATGCTAGCTATGAAAATTTTCCTAAGCCATAATTGCATAAAGATCCGCAGTCTATTTGTAATGAATTTTTATATACAATATTACTGAACTAAGTTCAAGGTTGTAAACACAAGGTTGTAAACACAAGGTTGAAAACACAATGTTGCAAACACAACTTGTGATCACGTCCACAATCGTAGTCACGTCCACAATCGTCGTCACGTCCACACACACGTGAAACGTCACAATCACAGTAATTAACAATCACAGTCACGTCACAATCACAGTCACGTCACAATCACAGCCATGTCACGTCGCAATCACAGTCACGTCATGTCACAATCACAGCCACGTTCACAAACACGTGACACGCCACAAACTCAGTCCCGTCAATGAAGTGTACGTATTCAATATGTTGCGAAGACTACCAGTTACGATATGGAACAATAATAAATAGAATGGGGGTTTTAATTTAAAACAGTAAAAACATTAAAAGAATTTAAAGATGCTGTTACATTCTTTTCAACCTACTAAATATATTAAGAAATTAAATTTTTACCTTGTTTTAATCATGTATACTATCTTATATAGGAATTTTATTAGCAAAACATGCTGGAAATACTTGTGTTTTAAGTAAAGGAATAGGTCTTTAGGGCTTCACTTTGATTTTACATTTTGGGAATATTAGAAACCGTAAAATACATAAAGTGGACCATTGAGACACTGACTAGAAGTTACTCGTTAAAGCGAATTCATTTATTTGTTATTAAGTTGTTTCTTCATTCAACAGTAATACTGTTAAAGTATAATATTAATTTAACGTAGTACTACGATAGAAAGCTTCCCGACCCGTATTTCCAGACCAATTGCCTCACATTCAGTAAGATCATCCACAAAACCTTGATATCTGCTTCGTCGGGTTGTTCCTTTGAACTGGGAACTGGACGTTTCTAATTTGCTGTATTGTACTTTATTGAAAAGGCGTCCGAAAGTCAAGGTAAGATACAATAAGAGCATTTATAATTAAATGATTCGTTACAAGTTCGACAGTATTGTAAATCTCGTGTGAAGAAGTAACTTTATTCCGTGTATATTATTTATCATAAATTGATTAACACGGAAAAATGTAGTCTCAAAAATTGAATGATCATACATTTATACATTTTTGGTATCAGAATACGCAATACTGTACAAAATTCATTAATAATATTTTGTTCGTTAATTCTTTTTCTATTTTAAAGTCATGCAATTACTTTGTCAGGTCTGTTTTGTTATAATTGGGAGCTCATTTGCACGATTGCATATAACGCAAGTTTAATTTCAGTAATGTATGTTAAATAATTGGAATGGTAAATCGATTTATGCATGTAGAACAAATATAACAAAACATATTTAAATTGAAACATTCCAAAACGTATTTAAATTGAAACATTTCGATACATTTCCTTCGAATATCAAACAGCATAGATCAGCATTTCGTTACATGTCTTTTTAATCCTTATTTGAATAACCAAAATTTTCTTCGATATTCAATAATGTTCCATTTTATAGTCAACAACATACAAATCTACAATAATTTTGCAATTTATCAACAATAGCATTAAAGAAGTTTTTAATTTTATTCGAGTTTAACTTAATTTATAAGTTATTGACAGTAGGGTTAAAAGAATTTCGATGATTTATACTTGGTTCTCGATTTCACCGATACGGATCGTCTACTTCAAACGATTTCATCGATTAGCAAAAATAGTGAAGGAACTCTAAGTAAGAACAAGACGATGGGTATTCGCTGTTTGCGGACAGTAAGATCCTCTTGGTGTTCGCTCTCAGCACGAATGATACGGTTGGATTGAAACAAAGGAGTTGAATGCCATAGGGATCGCAGAGAATCGCGGGAAAAATGTGGGTACACACCGAATGAACTTTTCAATTACAAATAGTTTAAAAGGCGCAACAAAAAACAAGTAAAATTGGAATATCGAAAATTTCAATAAACTCAACGTAAATATTGGGTTGGCAAGAAATTAATTTCAGTATTTTAAGATGAAATAAAACCTAATTTTGTTATTCAATATGTAGCTGTCGCAGCTTTATGAAAATAACCAATAACTTTATTAAGCTACCAGAAAGATGGCAAATGATCATCGAACAAAATGGAAGATATTCGATCGATTAAAGTTCATTGCTTAAAGAAATTTTTATTTCACCTTAAAAGACCGAGATAGAATAGAATACAGTTTATACCAATATGGGGATATGATTACTATCAACGAAACGAAATAATTATTCGATGAATTAAGAAGAAAATGAAAAGAATTTCTCAAAGACGATATCGAACTCGAAAAATTAATAATTATTATTATATTTATTATAAACGGACCGAAGTCCTTTTACACAAATGTTTAAAATAGAAAAAATAGAATTAACGTAAATTAACTAAGCAGGCACATGCAAAAAAATTGTTGGAATACAGATATGGTATTATCAGATAATCGTGTGTAATTTTCTTTTGTATGTAACGACCCATTAAAAAAATCAATACTATTATACAGTTAGAGTTTGCAATAATGCGATTTATAGGATTTAATAATCCATATGTGGATTAATTCGTCATCCTAAGTTAAATGGATATACAGGGTGTCCCACTTAACTAGAGTACCTTGCATTATTTTGTTCGAAGTTCGAAATTTCGAAGATCACCGGAGTTTTTTAGTGGAGCTATCGCGTGACCTTGAGTACAAAGAATTTACAAACACTAGGCAATTAATGGAAATAATGAAAGAACTCTGATAGAAGTTCTCTTTAAAAAAACTCCGATAACCTTCGGAAAATATACCTTCGAAATCTCGAAAAATATGACATCGAGACAAATTTTTATTCCATCACAGTATTTGTCTCTCCGAACAAAATAATGTTTGCCTCTGACATTTCTCAAAAATAGAGTGGAGTTAAATTTCCATCTGCATCCGCCACTTTATACATAGTTTACGTAACACGAATGCTACGTTTGTTAACACATTACCGACCGGTGATTATTGCATAATTTTGAAAAATCTATGGTACATTGCTAAACACTATTTAATGAAGTTATCAATAGCAACAGCAATTTTCATTGTGAACTAACAAATCACCCTCAATAACGTAATCTAATAGTTTGATTTAAGATTGCAATGTAAAATAAAATTTCTATGCTTTCTTTTGGTACAACACAATGATTGAAAATCCTATTAAATACGCTTCCGGTAGGTGTTAAGATAAAATTGGCGAATGTTGTCAAGAAGTGGAATTTAAAAATTATGGAACAGCGCTATTGGTGTGTTTACGCGTTAATTTAAGTTTACTGACCTAATTCAGAATTTATTCAGAAGAAATGTAAGACGTATTATTGGACTGTGTCTCAAACGGTGTCGCCCGAAACTTTTGATGCAGCCAACTTCCATAACTCGATTAACCGACATTAATTACTCTCCCTCCGTCGACTTTCCCTCAACTCTCCCTCTCTCTCTCTCTCTCTCTCTCTTGTTAAACAGTCTATTCTCGTTAACAAGTTCCTTATGTCGTGAAATACATTTTCGCAATGAACGATAAGCTGTTATGTTGTTAACGTATCCTACAGTATGTATAGGATATAGAAAGTTATTATATTGTGTATCAGTTATTGATAGTCTGCAAGCTTCGTGTCTCTGTACAAATGCTTCTAAAAATATTCCAGTTGTATCTGTCTGATCCATTCAATAAACTCGAACGTTTCCATTTGCTGTTATTACGTTTACCATAAAACGACCATGACCTCTCTTGGGAGATATTACTATACACAAAACACGTGTAGCTAGAACGCGTGTGTTCTGATATTTACTGTTATGCTAATAAGTAGACTGAGGATCTTTATGCAAGCAAACATTTTCGAAATTCATTGTACGGAACGGAAGTTAAATACAAATGTATTCCGTCTGTCAATAATTTTAATCAATTGAAAATAATCCATCAGTATTCTTAAATTTATATTGTGTCCTCATAGTTTTGTATTTCATCATAAATGCACAAAATCCGCAGTCTACGGAATTAGTTTATAATATTTAAATGATCACAAGTCTACTGTAATAAAAATGCATTTAAGAAACACCTACAAGTGATCGCCGAAAAACCTTTGTCCTCTTTAATGAATAATGAATTTTATTTCCAGTGTTTTACTACCCCTAACACAAATATTTCATGAAGGGGTATAATTTTGGAGATAAATCAATACTATCTATTTTGGATCTATTCTAAACAGATTAAATAAATAAATTATCTGCTTGGAATATTCAAACAACATGTCACTCCATCGTTTGACCTATACATATATGTACTATTTTAAAATAGTAAATCAAATTTTCTGAACGACTCCATTTTTAATACTAAACCTACCGACCATCAAAAGCGACTGATGTATACAAGGTGTGTCCGTTAAGTTATGTTACCATCTTTTAGGCATTTCCGATAGTGTAATTAAAAAATGTTTTAGACAAAAGTTTCTCAGTACTTGGTGAGCTACATGTTCGCCTTGACTTTTTTAAATGGCACCACATGCTTTGGACATCATAGGATTGTTTCTGATGTCGAGACGAATTTAACAGTGTACTATACTATGACCTTGAAATGACCTCAAACTTGAAAATTTTGTGCAAACGTAATTTTAATGAAAAATTATTTCTTACAATTTAAATCAAGTTACATCAGATGTTCGAACTGCGATCCATCTTCTGCGATACAGAGCTCCGCTCTTTCTATTAGATTTTTCTATGTCGCCATAATTAGGGCGTCTCGGTTTATGTTATTACATGCAGTTGTTATGCGATTTCGAAGTTCTTGAACATCATTGATTGCTGTATCGTATTCAATAGATTGCATATATCCCCAAAGATGAAAATCCAACGGAGACAGATTTGGAGAAAGCGTTGGCCAACGAATTGGACCATACGTTCCTATCAAACGATTTCTAAACTAAAAAAAAGATACAAAAAAAATACAAAAATCTGATACAAAAGAGCGGAGTTCTGTATCATAGAAGGTGGATCGCAGTTCGAACATCTGATGTAACTTGATTTATATTGCAAGAAATAATTTTTCATTAAAATTACGTTTGCACAAAATTTTCAAGTGAGATCATTTCAAGGTCATAGTATAGTACACTGTTAAATTCGTCTCGACGTCAGAAACAATCCTATGATGTCCAAAACATATGGTGCCATTTGAAAAAGTCAAGGTAACCTTTACTTTTTTACGTAAATTGCATTTTTTCAGATTGAAGAATATGCGAACATGTAGCTCACAAAGTACTGAGAAACTTTTGTCTAAAACATTGTTTAATTGTACTACTGGAAATGCCTAAAAAATGGTTACATAACTTAACGGACACACTCTGTATAGTATTACAAAAATAACAAGATTAAATTGATTTATATTTTGTGCGGTTTTTACTATAATATATACTGGAGCCAAAAGATATATTCAATAAATTCCCATGAAAACACCTTTACAATTTCAATAATTGTCAAATAAAAAATCTAAAATGGATCATTTCACCTCTCGTGGCAGGTTTAGTGTTAAGTGCTGCTATATTGGCAACCTTCTTCTATTATTAACTACTAGAGAAATTATATATTTTCTGTCTTTTGGAGATGTTATGCCAGCAATAATAGTCCACATTTCCTTTTGCTTTTTATATGTACACAATTTAGCTACACTTCGGATAAAAATTCGAGTATGAACTCGATAGAAATCTCATACGCAGAATTGTGTCAGATATGGTAAACAATAAATAACTGATCGAGAGAATTGCATCGGTACAGTAACACAACCCAGACACACAAGACGACTGTCAAATAAATATCGACAATATGTTGCGAGGTATTCAAGCAATTGGGACGGTGGCCTGATAAAATATTGCTTACACATATTTTTAGAAGTAACATAAACAGCTTGATGCTTCACAAAGAAAAAATAATTTCTGGCAAATCTCAATCTACAATTTGTCTGTAAGGGTAGAGTTACAGGGAAACAATCGAAACCTCCGTTTTTACCCCTCGAAAAAAATCTAACACATTTAAGCTACCAAACCACATGTTACAGAATTTATTCCGATTTTTTCACGAATAAAGTTTAAAAACCAATTTCATATTATTTCAGCAAGATGATTGCATAAGTTCGTGCCCGATTTCCATGGATATCGCAAAAAGTACTGCACGGCAGAGTGTAACAAAAAAATTTATATAGTCACCATTCTTTTCTAAATGTAGAAGAAAACGGTGACTATATAATTGATTAATAAAGCTGTATTGTTTAAAATTTAACCATTGAATTTTATTTTCAAATCGGTCACGAACTTATGCAATCCTCTAACATTATCATAAAAGCAGTATTCCGAATTTTATCAGATTTTCTGGCAGGGTGCACAGGTGCAGGTTTTTATGTATACTATATGTATAATTTTCTCAGCCTATCTTGAAAAATTAATTTTTCCCATAACAGTTGCTTAAACCGAACGTCAGAAAAATTTGTACGTTCTAAAAGAATTCAAGAAGTAATCACTGTGATAAGTTTGAACTCTTCAGTTCATATACTAACATGTTAAATAAATTATGCAATGTTAACACTAGTTAATGTTACTGATATTAAAAACTATATATATATATATATATATATATATATATATATATATATATATATATGTGTGTACTTTGTAATAATAATAAGATTTTATTCATTCAGCCATCTCATGATCTCTATCATAATGTCGGTTGCAATAAAGAAGAAGCTTGTTCGAAAGATTCGCACAAAAAAATTGTATATATTCAATAATTATAAAGAAGAGGCTCAGAAACAAGTAATTTCGACTAATCTGAAAGATCGAGTGTCGAACGTTCCAACATTCGTAGAAACATTGTTCGAAGAGACTGGAACGCCAGTGTATTGGCAAACATCTCCCAGCATCTGTCTGAAGAGTCTGGTCGTCCGCAGGGTTAATCATCCTGCAGAGCCATCTCGGTTCTGCCTCTTTCCGACAAGTCGGTGGGTCTGTATTTCGGTCGGGCAGTGTGTTGCAGGTGCGGATGCAGCTCCGGCTCCGGGTCGCGGTTGAAATATTAAATCGTGGGACGAGAGACTGCAGTCGGCTGAAGCGCTCGTTTCGAGTTTCGGCCTCGGTTTGGCCGGCTCGGCTAGTTTCCACCGTTCGATTCCGCTGGCGGCGTTTCGCACGTACGAAAAGATCGCGGAGCGCACGCGGGGGTGTGCGCCCTGTTTCACCACGCAGGAATCAATAGGGCGTCGCGGTGCCGAAGCGTTCGTCTGGGTTAGGTCGTTCCCGAACGTCAGCGACATCTTTCACCGTAGGTTTCCTGGGGGTCGACGAGCAGCTCTCCTCGAGGCCGTCACGGCCGTCTTCAGGACCGACCGTTCGACACCGCGGCCCTTTTCTTCCCGATACGAACTCGATCTGATTCGGAATGGCCGACACCGAGTTCGAGGAGTTCTGCCACTACTTCGAGAGGCTGCCCCAACACCTGAAAGCGCCTCTCTCCAATTACACGTGAGTAGAGTACAAGCCTTTCTCCTGACACGGGCAAACCTAGCACGGACAAGCACCGTCCTAGACCATCTTAGTTCTAAATTTAGTAGAACTTCGGGGATCCAAGATCGCCACCAACGACAACCTGCTACCTATCAGCTGAACATTTTAGCAGGCAGTCGGACTCCCCACGTTCCTGTCAGTCTACGATCTCGGAAGATCGCTTTTCGGATTCAGAGGAACTCTTCTTGCGGAGAGTTCGTTCAAATTGATGTTGGTTCACCCTTTTATCCTATTGACACGTTTCTCTAGTTCCTCGCCTGACCTGCTGAAATGCTTTGTTAAATGCAACTCCTTCTAGTATCTTAGGAACCACCGAAACCATTTAGAGAGTCGTGGATTCTCTAAATACTATGCTGTGTGCTTTAAACAACAAAGTGAATTCGCTTGAACATCTTTAATGAAAGATTATGGACGTCAAGTATCTGCGTCGGTGGTTGCGAACGTGCTAAGATTGAAGCGAGGTTTGTGATTGGTTTTATTGTGCGTACCCTGACGTGTCCGTCGTAAACGTCCCCGGGGTGGATTGGTTCAATTGACGAGGTTACAGATTAAATATTTAACGATTCTCTTGGTAGTTTCAAATTTGGCACAGAGACGAATCGAATGATCCAAGGGAGACCGATTTGCTCGGTGTGTGAATGAACGTGTTTGATGACTCATGCCGATAACACGAGAGTCATTGTGAATAGAAATTTGTCCTAGATTATTGAGAACAGAGTAGAAGATGGTTTAAAGTGATCACTGTCAACTCTTTAACCGAACCACAGTGCTTGCAGCGTGAACGCATATGTTCGAAAACGTTCAGGATCCTCCGACGTTGAATTATTCGAGCAGATATTCAATTATTTGACTATATGCATTCCGTGTGAACCGATCGTAATGCAGTTTTCTCACGTATCTCGCCGCTTGCACTCGGTGTGTTGCATTTTCGAGAGGAGATTAGGGGGGGTTAGCTATGGTTGCATCGGGAAGATGCACCGCGGAGGCGCGGTCGATGCTGTTCTTCGTGTGCGAAAGAAATTTAATGCGGAAAGATACAGTCTCGGTAGAATATTTTTATCTAGGGGTTCATTGGAAAATTGTCCCCAACAATTTAATTTTGGAATATACGCAAACCGAAAGCATTTTATGTTACGTATCTAGCACGTACTCTCTTGGCAGACATTCAACACTAGAAAACAAACTAACAAGACATAGCACCGGAAATCGACATTATAAAAATGGAAACGCAGCAATAAAAAATTCCTAGATCAATAGTAAACGCGCCATGGTACATTCGAAAGGATCCTCTATATTTATGTGGCCGATAAAATTCAAGACTAACCAATCACCACAAGGAAATAGACTTATATTCAATCAGCAAGCCTCGCAGACTCTAGACAAAACATCCTAGTGATCTTCTACGACCATAGTGATAGTGCTATTCGCATAGACGTGACTTAATATGCATAGATACCATCTAAAGCCATAGTCATCTGTGTGATACATTTTCTCATTCTCAACTTGTTACATCACTTTACCAAATGTTCCTGCGAGACAATTTGTGAAGGTTCTAGGATATTATAAAATAAAACTTTTTCCGTTTCTGAGTCGAGTGAAAATGACTCGTGAGTTTCCTGCCATTCCGGAAGAAATATACGTTTCTAGTATTTTTATCTGTAGGTCGCGATCAGAGATCTACATAGACAGCAGGTGTACGTAAAAATAAACTGTGAACACTTCTTCCGCAATAATTAAACTGTAATCGGACTATTTTATTTTTACCCACAGAACGTTAGCAAGAAAAAGAATCTACATTTATATTTCCTATTTTGTATGACTAGACTAGGGTCTTCATGCATTTATGAAGAAATTGGTTGTTGGGTGAAATATAAAACAGTAAAGGATTAGAAAAATTTAAGAAAATCATAATGTTGTTTTTAATGTAACAATGTCATTAAGGGATGAAATCCATTTTTATTTTATTCCTGCTCCCCACAATCAATGCAGAACATTTTTATTTTGCATAAACATCCGCAGTCTATGTATGACACAGAAAATGTGAAACATTTCACGAACATGTGGCAGAAACAGAACCCTTGAATGCTGTTAGTAGTTGCAGTATAGCATAGTTACGAGGGGCCATTTACAAGTTTCAAATTTGGCGTTATCGCTTCTAAATGCAGACTGATCAAAAAATGACTGCATTGAAAGATGCAGTGGAGTGTACTACATTGGTTTTTTTTTATTTTGGGCGTGTACAACTCGTCATCAAAAAAGAACGAAAAGGGATCGATACGAGTCCAATCGATACCCAAAATTAAACCCACTCCCATTACCAGTTCGTCACTCTTCACTATTTGTCTCTTCTACATAGACGAATCCAGTTTGCGCTATTAATGGAGCGCGATCGCGCTCTGCTTTTATCGGTAATTATCTAATCGGACGTCCTCATTTCTCCGACGCCGTGGAATTATCTTTAATGAAGCACCTTGGAAATAAGAAAATGCCATTGTCATGGATTTCATGATACCCTTACACTTTCGTAAGCCGGAAAATAATGATGAGTAGACTGCGGATCTTCATGCATTTCTGAAAAAATTTGTTGGATGAAATATAAAACAGTAAAGGACTAGATAAATTTAAGAACATCGTAATGTTGTTACGATGTATCATAATGTTAATGTACCAATGTCATTGAGGGATGAAATCAATTTTTATTTTATTCCTGCTCGCCACAATCAATGCAGAACATTTTTATTTTGCATAAACATCCGCAGTCTAATGATGAAGAAAGTTATACATTTAGTTATACATTTAGTTATACACTTAGTTATACACATAGTTATACACATAGTTATACACTTTCTTAAGGAGAAAAATGATGAGTAGACTGCGGATTTTAAGCATTTGTAGCAAAATTGAGTGGGCAAAATCTAAAATAGTAGGAAGACCGCAGGAATTTAAGGATGCCAATATATTATTTGCAGTCTATTAAAATTATTAAAGAAAGAACTTTCTATTTGATTTTCATTTCTTGCACCTGATGTAGACAATTTTTATTGTGCATAAAGATCCGCAGTCTAGTAATTAATTAAATGACGGTCCTGCGTCGAAAATAAACTTGAAAATTTTCTTGTAAAGGGGTTGCTTGTTGGTTCACGATTGATATTGCTGTTGCTAAAGAATTCAGTAAATCCTCGCCTGTAAATCAGAAATGTTTAGAAACCAATGCAAAAACTGTCGTTAGGTAACGTGCCAGAAATCGATTCATGCGCGATGCAGACGGATTGTTTGAATGTATTGTGCCGCGGTACATCTTCTGTTTAAAGTATTATCCATTTAAACGGCAAGTGGATCAAAGCTCAGCAAGCTGACACGTTTAGGACTCTCAAGAAACACTTCGACACGAGCGAGACACTCTCGAATACTGTCGACCAACAGGTAGACGAAGACGTTG
Organism: Lasioglossum pauxillum; assembly: GCA_933228785.1. NCBI lineage: Eukaryota > Metazoa > Arthropoda > Insecta > Hymenoptera > Halictidae > Lasioglossum > Lasioglossum pauxillum. The sequence goes on along the minus strand of OW121702.1, from coordinate 19,052,138 downwards.
TCAGAATCGTGTTTCGTTCAGGATCAAAATTAAGAATTAATAAAAATTATTAGACGCAAACTGTTCTACAATATATGCCAAGGTAACATAGTGAATACTCCACTTAGATTCACGAGCTGTCTTCAGGAGCAAAAATTAAAAAAACGTAATAATAGTTCAAGTCATTCTTCTGCTTAAGAAAGTATAACTTATCATTAGCCTGCGGAACTTTATGCAAAATAAAAATTGTCTACATAGATTGCAAGAAATAAAAACCAAGTAGAAAGTTGTTTCTTTCTTTAATAATTACCTAGAGTATTTCCGTCCCCTATGATTTTTCAAATTTTATAGATACGAAATTGGTATAATACCTCTGAATGTGTAGTAATTAATTAGGTACCGACACATTTAATAATGTAAACAATATGGCGCCACAGGGTCACCATTCGAGTGCTAAAGATTAACATTAGAATAGCAGTACACCAGTGGCGCACCCAGGGGGCCAAGTCCCCAACCCCCCTAAGAAAAAAGAAGTTCACCTTCCAAAATTAAAATCGCGGGATAGCCCTTGACAGATATGTTGGCTAAAAAAAATATCATCACGCAAAACTTAAGGCTGGGATCAACTCGCCCCCCCTCAAGATTGCATCCTGGGTGCGCCACTGCAGTACAAACAGAGAAGACCTATTAGCTTCTATTGTCCATCCATCAATTAAATTCGCGCTTGGTATCATTCAAAGTTGTTCTAGCCAACAATTCAATAATTAAGTTAACAATGACGAACAAAACATTGGATAAAATTTAATGTTTATCGATCGTATTTTTGATAATCAAAGTGTGATGATATCGGCGCACAGGTTCGATCAATGATAAACTACAAACAATTTTGCAAATAATTTGAAAATTTTCAAATTTAATTTTCTGATATAGCAAACGCAAAATTCTACTCTTGAAAAAGGTCCATATCAGGATCGAAACGTTGAGTGTTTAATTATTTGCAAAATTGCTTGTAGTTTATCATTGATCGAACCTGTGCGCCGATATCATCACACTTTGAAAACATTGGATGATGCAAAGTATAAACTTTACAGAAGAGCAGGATTTGATGGGAGAACAATACAAGCTAATAGACCCTAAGGAAATCTCACATCCAACGTTGCTCCAGCCACCAACTTAACCTTTTGACTACTGTTGGCGCCTAAAGGCGCTTAAAAATATTGCTCTTATGGTACTGTTGGCGCCTATTATTATTATGCCGGCAAATCTTATTTTAGTCAGACGTCATTGAATGCTAATTCAGCTGTTACATATTCCGCGAGTCATATATTATTTAAATATGTTTATCTATAATTTGCAGTTACTTTTTCGTTTTATCCTTAAAATAACAAATTGGGATAAGAAAATGGTCACAGAAAGTGACCACATGCAGCCATGATACAAGAGATGAGTCTGATGCTGAGGAAACAGTTGATTTTGAAGCGCCTGTTCCTTTTCACAAGCGTATGATTAAAAGACGTTGTCTACACCAAAGCAAGCAAAATGTAAAATTTTCCTGGACAAAAGGAGAAAATTCAGTGTTTTGATTATTATTTGAACATTCTTTCTCAGAAATGCGCTCCTAACGAAAAGTTTCACCGTTGTCGGTGTACATCGCGAATGAATTCCTACCATATGGTAAATATCGAGACATTACTGTACTCCTTTGGAATCGATAAATAATTTGTCAAATTGACACGGGAGACGGAAAAGGGTTAAAATAAGTTCAACTACCCCTAGCCGAGGTTTTCGAGCTGTCCGAACTAACCACCATGAATTGTTGTTGAAAATAGGCTCGTCCACGATGTGATGATAGATGACTCACCGACTTCGTCGCAGTACAGCGACCCCGAGGTCGCCAGAGCTTGCGACGGAGCTGCAGCCGATTCCGAGGATGAAGACGTTGTGGTGATACATCGGCATGACAACCAAAGTGGCCACACTTCTGGCGACGACAGCGAGGATCTCGATCACAACTGCTCCATCGTCGCTGACAGCGACTTTAGGTTGGTAACATCGTAAGTGTGCCAGCATTTCTTCTTCTTGCCTGTGAATTTTTGTTTGACTATGTTAGATTTAGATGTCCGAAGGTAGCGAAGTCAATTGATCAAGTATACAGGGTGGTTCGTCTGCTGAACCCTACGGTGCTCGAGTCGAAAGTAGCCATTTCTCGTTGGCAGTTTTTCTAAGAACTCATCTTGGAATTCTTCAATGAATTCTTGTATCACTAGGAGCACTGTTGTGCAGCAGAGTTGGGCATTAATCGATTAAAATTTTAATCATGATTGATTGATTAATATGTACGATTAAAAAAATAAATCATCGAAAAATCGACGATTGGATTAATCGATTGATGAAGTTAATCGTCAATCGTTGATTAAAAAAGGAAATCATCGAAAAATCGACGATTGATTCAATCGATTGATGAAGTTAATCGTCAATCGTTGATCAAAAAAATAAATCATCGAAAAAAACATAAAAGCACGTAAACAGAGTTTGTATTATATGTATATAGACCAAATGACAATATACCTAAATTCAGTTTACATTTTTTTCAGTATTCATACAGTTTTGATTGTGTATTTCATTTCGAAATTTCAGCGCTTAATCATTCATCAATTATGCGATGGACGATTAATAATAGTTAATCGCAATTAACGACTAAAGTAGAAATTTAATCGTTAAACGCAATTAACGACTAAACTAGGAGATTAATTATTAATTGCGATTAACAATTGAAGTAGAAATTTAGTCGTCAGTAATTGATTAAATTTTTGCCCAACTCTGTTGTGCAGTATTGCAACAATAGCATTCTGTAAGAAAAGCTTCGAGAATTTATTGAGGAATTCCAAGATGATTCACAGAAAATTAGTAGTACAAATTGAACCGAAAGTTCACCGAAAGGTTAAGTTTCCTATCAGTTATCACAAGTTTATATTATTAACTCTAAACCTACCGAGCCTCAAAAGTAACTGGAACATGCTCCCTTATAAAAATGACAAGACTGATTTTATTTAGACTTTGTGCGGCTCCTATTGTAATACGTGCTCTATTAAAGACATCTATACAATAATTTCTTATCAAATAATTGTTATTATTTCAATAAGTGTAGAATAAAAGATCTGGAACCGGTCATTTTGACCGGTGGTTGAATTATTTACCAACTTTAATTCTTTGTGTATATATTATTGGAAAAATTGCCAAAGATTTGGATAGACACATACTTGTTATGTTTATAAAATAATGTGAAACAGTTATTTCTAGAGCTCCGTAAACCTAGTGTTAACATTAAACGTACCACTTCCGGTCAAATTACTACGACATTTTTTATTTTATGATTATTGAAATTACGAAGATGCTTCCATTAGAAATTATTAACTAAATTTCTTTATTCAAACACGTATTGCTATAAAAATTCAGAAAAATCTAAATAAATTTAGTCTACTCGGTACAGTTAGTGTTAATTTAAATTATAGTTTGTAAATTATAAATTGTTGTACAAAAGGAATGAAAATTATCATTAACGTTCTTATGTGTTAAGAAACATTCGTGTCTTTGTAGTACAGTTATAAAATTTTAATGAATTCTGTAGTCAATATTACTTTTCATCAGTAGAATGCGCTAATTCTGTGTCGGACACCTGTATAGCATTCAATACCCTGTCCAATTAAAATGAATTTTCGTCAGTTTTTATATTTATTTTATGTTACTCTTTCACGCGTATTTGTACAATCCTTCTTGTAACTTCTGCATGCAAGAAGGAATGAATTCTGAATATACCTAATTAATTAATTAATTATTTATTTATTGATGTCATAAACCTAGTTTGTCAATTTTTAAACTTTATAGTATTCCTTTAACATTGCTGAATAAATATTAGGTTGTCCCAAAAGTTGGTTTTCGATTCGTGCACATAATGCAAATTCATGCTAGGAAGTACTAAAACATTAACATAAAGATTATCTCATTATTTGTATTTATTTAGCAACATTAAAGGAACACATTCCGAAAGAAACTTTTGGGACAACCTAATAATTCATTTTTCTATCACTCCCCAGTGTCGCGTTCAGATTTATACCATTATGATTTTTGTTTCTTCAATGCAAGGATATCAACTCTTACACTTTCAACTTTAGAAATGCATCGTGGTGAAAGCAAGTTTACACATTTCAGTTTTCTATTCACAATATCATTCATCAGTAGAAAAAGAGAATGAGCGTACTTTAGTAAATGTATGTATTGGGAATAGATTACATAACATGTTCAATAATATTTAACACCTTTATGTCAACATACACAGTATTCAAAATTGAATTTCAAGTCCCTAATTTGTTGACAGAGATAGACAAGATTTTTTCCAAATAGTGAACGTCAAATTATTTAGAATTCTAATCATTATTATTTGGTCAGAAGTAAATATAAAATTTTGTAGTCTTTATCTTGAAGCTTTTTATGTAGACAATTATAATGTACATACTTTCACCTTTCTTTAGGAAGCTTTGATAATATTTACTTATTTGTAAACGTTAGTAAATCTTCGTTTACAGTATTGTTTACTGGAATCGTTATTGTATATATCTAATGGCTGTATGTTTTAATTATTTTGATGTTGACCTTATGTTCATAGATTAATAATAATTATTTGTGTAGACAGTTAATATTTAGTACAAAAATTCTGAATAACCCAAGAATTTTTCTTAACAAATTAAAGTAATGATAAACTAATAAGAAATGTAATGATCTTACGATGATTTTGATTTGCGAATTTCCAAAAAGGAAAGGTTAAAAGTCTGTCAACTGTTAAAAACATTAAAAAGACATTATGAATGTCCTTTTGAAGGGTGATGGTAACATTTCGTTAATAAAACAGCTACGTTCGCGAAGTTATCACACTGACACGTTACCGGTGACCTATTCAAGTATTCTGCACCGTAAATGTCGAATAAAAAAGGATTTCTCTTGTCGTAGTGAGATAATATTCACGATCGGCGAGAAGTCCCAGTATCAATCAAGCATTTTTGTATAGTAGTCTGTTTTGTAGCTAATATTTCTGCAAATAGAATAGTCTACACTTGTAATCGGAACATAAAGTACAAACCAGAACAATAGAGAACCATAGACACAAAATTTCTGGATATTTAATCGTAATAATTCTAATAAATTTACGTGGCCTATCAGTCGACAAATAAGCACAAGTGAGCAACTATATTTTGTATGTATAAAGAATAAATAGTATATTGCCTTTAAATTAGCAAAACTTGGCTTGAACATCTCAAGAGTGTTCCTTGCCTACTTATACCACTGGCCTGGTGGCTCGACAGAAGCTTTGTGAAGCTTTGATTTAGGTCTGTCCCTAAAACGTTGACACACACTACTGAGAACGCCGCGCCATTTAGCACAGTGTATAACTATACGAAGTAACTGCATTTGTTCCGGGAAGAATGCATTCAGGTTCTTCCATTAGTAGCAATCCATACCGTCACAATTTCCAATGCGCTCGTCTCTGGATTCGCTCAGTGCATCTTACACGCTCTTTTTATGCATTATAAACAATATCGTTGTTCACTCGGCATTTTTTGAAATTCGTATCGGTGCCAAATTTTTTGGAAAGGATGGCTACTTCAAATCTGTTAAATAGAGACTTCTCATTTGTCTGTTGCTGTCGTGCAATTATGGGAACTAGATATTTTTATTTTCCTACTAGTACACTCGAAAAATAAATTCCTGCACTTCGAAAAATAAATTCCTATACTCGAAAAATAAAATCATTACAGACTAGACTACAATATAATAGTGCTTAAGTAATATTGGGTTGGAAAGAAAGTAGTTTCGGTATTTCAAGGTGAAATAGAACCCAATTTTTTTATTCAAGCAATGAACTGTAATATACAGGGTGGTCCACGCAACTTGCACGCCTATAATAACTTCCAAAGTATGCGTTGCACGAAGAAGTTTTGTATAGAGAAGTTGCATGTCTGAAGGGGTACATTATGTAACGTATTTATTTTTTTTACAGGTGGCAGCGTTTCGGAGATTTGAAGGTCGACTTTGTTTTTTTAAATGGAATACTATATTTTTTATACCAAAATATGGAAGAATGTCGAATTCTGAGTAAAAAGGTATTGACCTTCGTTAGCCCTAAACCTAATAATTAACGAGTAAAATTTTCAGGAAATAAAGTGAAATTACTCGTTAATTATTAGGTTTAGGGCTAACGAAGGTCAATACTTTTTTACTTATAATTAGAAATTCTTCCACATTTTGGTATAAAAAATATCCATTTAAAAAATTCCATTTAAAAAAACAAAGTCGACCTTCAAATCTCCGAAACGCTTCCACCTGTAAAAAAATAAATACAGTACATAATGTACCCATTCAGACCTGTATTTTGTATTTTCCATGTTGTTCGATGATCTTTTGCCATTTTCTGATAGCTTCAAAATTCCGCGCTCATAAAACCTTAATACTTAGTACTTAATACTTAATTTCACCTTAAAATACCGAAATTACTTTCTTGCTAACCCAATAATTTACAAGTCCCGATTTGAACAATGTTTACAAATAGACTGCGACCCTTTATGCAAAACGAAAAAGTCCTGCATCAATTGTAAGAAGAGGAAGTTGCGCAGAAATCGATTGGTTCTCTTTATAATTTGAACAATTGCAGACATGTCAATATTTTTAGTCCATATTCATTGTTGTTATAAATGCCACAACTTCACAGTCTGCTAGGATCTTCCTAAGGTTATTTTCAATAACTTTCTTCTTTACGAAAATGTTCTCCGTGGCTTCCTTACGGAGTTATTAACGAGAAATACAGACTAATCAGAGCGCGGCAAAGGTAAAGGGATTCCGGCTCGACCAATGCCGACGCTACACTCAGCGGAGTCTGTTGTAGCCACGCTCCGATTGGTCTGTTATTTGGTTCGCTAATAACTCCGTAACAAACCCGCGGAGAACATTTTCGCAAAGGAAAAAGTTACTTCAAATGACCTCAGAAATGCAACATTTTTGCGACACTATTCTGACCATCCGATTAGATAATTACTGGAAACAGTTTTATACTTTTATATTAGATTGGAACGAAAGTTCGTAGCGTTTGTAAATTAAAATTGAAAGCTAAAATTCAGATATTTATTCATAGATTTATTCAATAACATATTTTCTATTCTGTTCTATTACTTTTTGCCATTTTCGAGGTAACTTCTCGTGTTATTGAATAAACATATGAATAAATACCTTAATTTTATCTTCTTTCCAACCCAATACTATCCAATTCCAGTTCAGAAGACTAGAACAGAAGTAACACTTAACAATTTAATTGGAAGCTGAGCAACGTTGAAGTGAGATTTATTTAAGGTCTATTAGCTTTTATTGTTCTCCCATCAAATTCTGCTCTCCTGTAAAATTTGCGCTGTATCATCCAAAGTTGTTCCAGCCAACAGTTCAATAATTAAATTAACAATAACAAACAACGGTGGATGATACAATGTGCAAATTTTGCAGAACAGGGTTTGATGGGAGAATAATAAAAAGCTAATAAATAGAAAGCGGATGATCGTTATACAAAATAAAAAAATTTTGTACCTTAATTGCAACAAATTGAAACGAGGCGAAAATTTATTTTCGTCGTTAACCCCTTGCCGTACCTTTTCTTTTACAGTTACAGTGATTAGAACGTCTCCATGCAGAAAAATGTCGTAGCAGCGAAAAGAAAATGCATATTTTTTGTATGGCTACATTTATTTTAATGCTTAAATATTGATTATAAACGAATCAAATTTTATTTCATTTAAAATGAAACACGTAACATTCATATTGGGTAAACTTTACTTTACCGGACTCAAAGTCCGTGTCTTTCTCCTATAAATTATGATGTATTTGGTATGTAATCCAGTAGATTTGTACCCGGGGCGGCTGCAGATCGAAGTTTCGATCCGATAGGATCAATGGTTCAGGAGTTATCCTTGCTTAAAGTTGAGCAATCTGCAGTGTTTTTGACAGGTAAGGGCGCCGCCATATTGGTTTGTAGTGACGACCGCGAGCCGCTTACCGAGCAGATCCGCCGGTCCTGCCTCCCCTCCGACCTGATTACCAACCAATTAATTATTCTGCTCGGTAAGCGGCGTGCTCTTACCTGTCAAAATCACTGCAGATTGCTCAACATTAAATAAGCATAACTCCTGCACCATTGATCCTACAGGATCGAAACTTCGATCTGCAGCCGCCCCGGGTACAAATCTACTGGATTACATACCAAATACATACACGATTGAGAATTACTCGAACTTCTTAATTTTCATTATTGGTTTATGGGACTTCTACTATAGCTTCTTCCTGGAATTTCTCTGATTAAAATGACACCAAACATGATATAATTTCAACTGTATTTAGTGGTTTAATCGGCGGCAAAAGTTTCGGGAGTAAGGAAGGACAGCGACAACGCGGGCCTTTGAACTGTGTCGGCGACGTCGACTGTCCCAGTCTTTTTCTTTCCCATACGCTCTTCTTCGTTGCGTTCGAAACTTTCATCGTCGATTAGACCACTAAATACAGTTGAAATTATATCGCGTTTGGTATCATTTTGCATTATAAAAATGCCACAAATATGTTGGTGAAAGTTCCATTAAACAATAATGGAAAATAAAGAAGATACAACTTTGGTGATGACGCACGGGCCTTTAAACTGTGCCGGCGAAGGCGACACGCGTCGGCCACGCGATCCTATTTCATTAAGTCCTTCTCTATGTTCGGCTCGTCGATTGAAGTCTCGGCGCGGTAGACGCAATCATAAAAAAATAGCCTGTCTACGCTACTGAACAGAGTCGCCAAAAAGTGACCAAATCAGCATTCGAGGGGAATACAAGGTACCCCCTCTCTAATGACCAGAGTAGAGTCATATGTGACACGTTGCGCGTGCACGGCGCAAAGCGCCACTATTACTCTACTCTGGTCATCAGAGGTACATCATCTCACCGTGACTCCTCTCATCTGGCGACACTGCTACTGAAGTCCGTTCGAAACACGGGTGTTGGGATTTCAATTGAAGAATTACTGTACATCATAATTTATAGGAGAAAGGCACTTTTGAGTCCGGTAGAGTAAAGAGCAGCCTTCATATTTGTTAGACTTTGTTAAAGACCTTCATCGCGAGTCCGGCTCGACAAAACACGGCAAGGGGTTAATACGTTCAATAAGTTATAAATAATATAACAATATTTTGAAATTCTTTTAATGTTTTCACCGTTCTAAATTATACCTTCTCATTTTTGTCATAAATGTATCAAATCCGCTGTCTAATAAACCTTAAGGAAATCTCACATACAACGTTGCTGCAGCCATCAAGTAAATTGAGGTGCTAGATTCAACTGACTCTCTTGTAGAAGGTCAGTTACGATTGAAAATCTCTGTGTCTCGAACAATGTTAACCGAAGCTGTGTATTCATTGAACGGATGTTATGGTCTGTTCTCATTGTGTGAACGGTTCCCGAGATCCCAATAAAAAAAAGACACCTCGAACGGCATGGTGAAAGGTAGCTTAGCTCACTACACAACTACCCTTGGGTGACATTAGCTTGTTCGGTGGACTGAGCAGCAGGGGTCGATCGGCAGGCGTCGGTGGACCAGGTCCCGGCGGAGGTACCACTTCCGTTTCCGGTAATGGCGGCAGAGACAGCGTTGTCAGCGACGTCGGTGACTCTTGTTCGAGTTTGAGCTCTTGGCCGACGCCGGAACACGTGCCCTCAAATCGATCGGGAAGCGGCGGTACCGAGCGTCGACGTCGGAGGTTACCGGAAATCCCCAAGAACAAGAAATGTAAGAGAACCATCCTTTCCAGTACGAAAGTCAAGATTTACTGCTCTGTTCAAAATCAGATGAAGAATCAGATGGGTGTTCCTTTCAATGCATGTAGTCTCTTTTCGAATACACCACTTGTGCCAGTGGCGTTTCCATTGCTGAAAACAGTGCTGGGAATCTTTTTCTATTAGGTTGATGCGCAAACGCAATTTTGTACCCAATATATTCTATCCACAAATCTCAAGTTTCTTGATTGTATGACGGTAAAAATAAGATATTATGGTCATTCACGTTAATTATTTACAAGATTGTTATCTTGATTTGGTAGTTCTTTCTTACCATCAACGACTAGGAAGTTAATTAATCAGACAAACATATAAAAGGAATGTACGACAGTCGCGTTGGTTGACGTTGTAATAAACTTTACTTAAAAGTAAAATTATACATCTCAATTAAAATTGAACATAGGATACTAACACTAAACGTACCATTATAAATATATATTTATTAAGTTATGTATACAGGGTGTCCAAGACAAGGGGTGTTAACTTTCTAGATAAGCATATTCGGTAAAAATGTTTGGAATAAAAATTGCAGGGATTAATGGAGTACATATGTCCATGACCTTGTAATTGACCTTCGGATCCATTTTCAAGGTTATTTGGAAGTCAGTACGTATTTTTTAAATGGGAACCCCTATTTTTGACTACGGATTCAGATGTGTACTTACGTTCTAGATTAAAATGGCTGCTGGAGGCCATTCAGAGGTCAAATCACTGTTTGGTGGTAAATAAAAGATGACAGTAAATACTGGCATCGAGATTGGGCAAGGTTTCTGATTCATAAACTTGTCTTGAAAGGTCGATTTACGTTATACTCGGCCTCTATGCTTGACCTCGAGATGTGATAGAATACTAGACCCGAACAATAACATTCGTAAATGTTCGTCCATCAGGCAGTTGTGTTCCAGTACTCGACCTTCCAATGACCTTGGAAATAGAGAACAAGCTTAACGTCGGAGACAAGTTTATGAATCAGAAACCTTGCCCAATCTCGATGCCAGTATTTACTGTCATCTTTTATTTACCACCAAACAGTGATTTGACCTCTGAATGGCCTCTAGCAGTCAGTTTAATCAAGGACATAAGTACATATCTAAACGCGAAATTTCGAGCTCTTTCAGAATTCGTAGTCAAAAGTAGGGGTTCCCATTTAAAAAATACGTACTGACCTCCAAATAACCTTGAAAATGGATCCGAAGGTCAATTACAAGGTCATGGACGTATGTCCTCCATTAATCCCTGCAACTTTTATTCCAAACATTTTTACCGAATATGCTTATCTAGGAAGTTAACATCCCTGGACGGGTGGTCTAGGACACCCTGTATATAGGTGAATTCGATAAAGCAGGACACCTAAATATCTCCGTTACTGTTCGTTGTGCAAAAAAACTTCTTAGGACAAAGTTACACTGTTTAAAGGGCCACATGTAACGGTGTAAGGGAAAAAATTTTCGAGGTCATTTTTTATGAGATTTCAAGGTCATCGATATTTTTTTAAATGGAATGAGATATTTTTTAATACATCAATCGATGAAACTGGATATTCGTTATAAAAAAGTACTAACCTATGTATGTCGAAAAGTTAGTAGTTCACGAGATATTTCAATTTAAATAACTCTAAAATACCATTACTGTCGTACTAAGTCGTTAGTGTTTACTTACTTGTGTAACATCTTAGTACGACAGTTATAGTGTTTTAGAGTTATTTAAATTGAAATATCTCGTGAACTACTAACTTTTCGACATACATAGGTTAGCACTTTTTTATAACGAATGTCCAGTTGCATCGATTGATGTATTAAAATATACCTCATTCCATTTAAAAACTAGAGGGCTATTGTTGCTCGCTCGCTTCGCTCGCTCGCGAGTAGGGTTGTTTTTGCCCGCTCACTTCGCGAGCTCCCGGGTAGGACTGCTCTTGCGAGAGGGTTAGTGATACGCATGGCTAGTAGGGCCTACTGCTATTAATGTTTTTTATTTGGTGTGTGACTCTCCAAGAGTCACACAAAGAACTTCCCGATTCGTTACTCCTTCGCCAACATCGCTAACATCGTTTTTTTTTGTACTTTCATCGATATTCTCCCAAAATGTATTCTTGGGAGTAGAGATGATAAATTCACTGTGGCATTGGAATAACTTTCGATTATTCCAAGCGGTAACATTAGCATCAGTTAAAAAAAAATTTTTTTAAATCTAAAAAAAAATTTTTTTTAATCTAAAAAAAAATTGAGAAAAAAATTTTTTTTTATGTAATTGCGTTTGGTTCTTTGGTGGAAAATTTTCGTCCTCATAAATTGCATTGTAGAATCAACTCTTTTCGAAAAAAAAGTAAAAATCTAAAAAACTACTTGACCAATATGGACCAAAATCTAATCAGCTCTAAGTTACGACGGGGCACATCGATTGCATCATTCATCATCCTGATCGCGTTGTTACTTTTTCTGAAAACGTTAACGAAAAATTTGATTACATAGAAACGGCCATACGCACACACACACACACACACACACACACACACACACACACACACACACATACGAACATTTTGATAAAAATAGTCTAAAATGACTCCAATGACCATGAAACGTGAAGATCTGCTAAAAAATCGATTTTCGATTTTCGGGGTAATTACAATAACTTCCCTATAAAATCGGGAAGTTAAAAATATCGATGACCTTGAAATGTCATAAGAAATGACCTCGAAAATTTTTTCCCTTACACCGTTACATGTGGCCCTTCAAACAGTGTAACTTTGTCCTAAGAAGTTTTTTTGCACAACGAACAGTAACGGAGATATTTAGGTGTCCTGCTTTATCGAATTCACCCTGTATATGTACAAAGTTTCATTGAAATTGGTTGACGGATAAGAAAGGTATGGGGATTGTAAGATGTAAAAATCTTTGAGTTTACGGTTTGCGATTCATTTAAATCGCAGATTCTTCCGATTTTTGCTATTTTCAATCAATCATATTTCGTAACATCCTGGATCGATTTCTATGAAACTTTGTACAAGTATATAGACTTACTTAGATCTACCAAAGACGCCTTCTAAATTTTCATTACAGGTACAGATAAAAAATTTAAAAATCGTGACCTTTACTGTTTCCTTCACAATTGCGACCAATAACAATTAAAAAAAAAATTATTTACATATTAGCTAGTAAACTAATCCTTCTAACGTCTGAAAAAAACTCAAGCTGTTGGGTCCAATTTTGAAAAAGTAATTCGTCTTTTTAATGTGTACGAATACTTTGTGCACCGACCGTACCTATGTATCTCAATTAGGGTGTGTTCGATTCCACTTGAATCATATCCCTTACATTTGAAAAGAAAGACGCGCGGTGCTAAGTTAGGTGAATATCGAGGATGATCAAGAACCATCACGTTTGCAAATAGTTGCTGATTTCATAGTACTCATTCCACATGCTTGTTTTAGCATACTGACCACTTCAGTTCTCTTTCTTCCCAGACTCACGGGCAATTTCAAGATGTGTGGAGATCGAAAGAAACATGATCGGATTAACGCTAAACCAACCGAGTCATAAAAGTAACTGGTACATGTTCCGTTACAAAAATGACAAGATTGATTTTATTTAGACTTTAATCTAAACTGTTGTAATACGTGCTCTACTAAGAATATATATACAATGATTCCTTATGAAATCATTTTTATTGTTTTAATAATTGTAAAATAAAAAATCTGGAACCGGCCATTTTGACCGGTGGTGGTGGGTTTTGCGTTAAAGACGTTGTCGTTACCTAATGGCTTATCTCATGCTTGCGAAACTGTGTCTGTCTATAGATAAGACCATAAGTAATATTTCTGGATTGTACACTACTGTGCAGAGGAAAGAAGCACCCAGTATAAATATAAGATATAATTACAAACGATATCTTTATGTAGAAATTGTATTGTACAATGATTGATTTATTGCATTAATTTTTGCATTAATTTATTGCATTTAAAGTATTATAGATAATCCGCAATAATACATAATATTTCTCAGAACTATTCAATTAAACAGCGGAATCCTTTTTCAAAATTTACTGTGTTCTTATTTGATTTTTACGCTCTTCTATTAAATATGGCCGAATGCTTCTTTCTTTCGCACAGTAGTAAATATTGACATTCTTGAATTTTAACAATTTTTCACCGTTTAACATTGCAGCTACTCATTCTTGTCATAAATGCAAAAGATCCGCAGTCCAAATTTTGAAGGTCTTACAAGGGAAGGATCCCAAGTGTCCGACTTCGATTTTGATAATCTTTTGTGAGACAATGGTATATGGATCCCTAATAATGTCTGCAAAATATTACGTGTACATAGTTACTCAATAGTTCTAAAGATATAAACAATTAAACTTTCGTACCTTGTTGATATACCATGATTTGCAGCTCAAGTTTTCGAAGTTTAATTGTTTATATCTTTAAAACTATTGAGTAACTACACTTAATGTTTTTCAGACATCATTAGAGATCCATATATCTATCATAATCTCACAAAAAATTATCAAAATTGAAGTCGGACACTTGGAGCCCCTTTCTTGTTAGTGGATATACATTTTTGCGAAACTGGTACTTGTTCATCCGCTAAGCTCTTCATTCGTGAAACTACTTTTCCTCAAAGTTCGAATACTGTGCTGCTTCGTTTTCAAAATTATTGGGCCAAATTAGAGGTTGATAGACTGGCACACAGGAATCTGATCTCGTGCCGCTCCATTACCTCCGCGATCAAAGTATCGTTTGAGAATAATATGACCTTAAGCGTCCGAGACAGTGTACATTACGAATTGACCATATTCTGCGCATTTCTCATCACGTTGTTCGATCCGTCGCGTCGGACCGAACGATATCGCGAATTCAACCGCAGAATCTGCAACCGCAACGAAAGAAAATCCATAATGACATCTACTTACGTCACGCCACTTGTTCGAGACTTATTCCCTAGGTGGTTGTTACGATGGTCGCGATCGTTTCTGATTTTATTAATTAATATACGCGTCGATCGCGTGTTTCGGCCATTCGAATCTCACTATGCGAGAGCTTGATATTTCCGAGCACCTCGCGATTTCGAAAATAAGTGTATAATTGATAGAGTCTCGGGTATACTGGTCTCAAGTGATTATTCGATTTGATTAATCGTCTCTATCCCCAGGTCTGCCTATCGGCCAGATGACCATGCAGTCCTCATCGTCCCTGGCAGACGAACTGAACGCGGTCAACGGTACGACTACCAGCAGGCCGCATTTAGTGTTACGAAAATGCCACTCGAGGATCCGCCACGAGGACAGCTCACCTGACAGCGAACGAATGGCGACTGACAGCGGTCATTCCACTGCTCATTCGCCGGAGAACGGGCCGAAAAGTGTCTCCCCCATACCTTGCAATACCCTGCAGAACACAGACTCCACTTCAACTAGTAGTACACCAGGTGACTTTCCGAATTTTTCAATTGCTTAACGCTAAACGTACCGGGTACAAAATGTATCGGATATGTATAATAGTTAGGAGCATAATTGATCACACACATTTTAAATCGGAATAACTTTTCTGTTAATGGACAAAACGATTTCAATTTCTCTGTATGGCTACAAGAGTTAGTTTAGTGAATGACGTCTAATAAGTATGTTGAAAAAATGCATTTGGTCGGAATTGTGAAAAACGATAGTAAAAATTGGTTTTTACGACGTTTTTAGCTGGGATAATAACGAAAATTTAAAAAATGTGTTTGGACAACTCGTATTAATTACAGGGTCTGTCCTGAAAGTAATGCAATCACATTTTTTTTTAATCTATTGAACATATGAGTGCAAACCTTTAAAATTCTTCAAAGTAGGACTCTTGAGCGTCGACACATTTTTTCCAGCGCAATTTCTATGCTTCGTATATTCCCTGGAAGGCGTTATCTGGAGCCTCTCGTAGTGTACCCTCGTCGCAGCCTCGTCGAGCACTTCGAACCAAAACTTTTCCGTAGATTACGGGGAAAACAGTAAACAGTACTTCTTAGTTGGATCACAACACTTCCTCAACCCCCGTACAGTCCTGACTTGTCTCCCGCCGACTTCTTGTTTTCAAAACTTAAAAATGTGCTAAAAGGATGCCGTTTTGAAAACGTGGAACACGCCGACGAGGGTACTACGACAGATTCCAAAAAACGCCTTCCAGGGAGCATACGAAGCATGGAAATCGTGCTGGAAAAAATGTGTCGACGCCCAAGGATCCTACTTTAAAGAAATTTAAAAGTTTGTACCCATATGTTTAAGAGATTTTTTTTAATGTGGTTGCATTACTTTCCGGACAGACCCTGTATACAGGGTGTCCCAAAATTCGTGAATTTCCCGAAAGGGGGTGGTTCCTTAGACCATTTCAAGCGACATTTTCCTTTGCAAAAATGTTATCCGCGACTTTGTTTAGCAGTTATTAACGAAAAACACGGACCAATCAGAGCGCAACGTAAACGCCAGTTGGCACAGTCGGCCCGGCGCGCCAACTGTCTATTGGCCCACTATGCCAACTCGCGTCTAGGTTGCGCTCTGATTGGTCCGTGTTTTTCGTTAATAACTCCTAAACAAAGCCGCGGATAACATTTTTGCAAAGGAAAATGTCTCTTGAAATGGTCTCAGGAACCACCCCCTTTCGGGAAGTTCTCGAATTTTGGGACACTCTGTATGTGTGACCAGAGTGAGACCCTGTTTTCTCTCTCACCTCCACAGCGTCAAAATGTAAACAAGCGCCGGGACAGGCTTACGTTGCCACTGAGCGTGCAAGAATACGAAAAATTCAATACAGTATTAGCGATAGTTTTTTGCAAATATCTCGAAAACTAAAGGCAACCCCCCTATATTGGAAAAGGAAAAAGTTGTTCAAAATGTGTTGCTGTATAACATATTAAAATTTCATCAAAATCGGAGGACGCAGACCTGTTCGCAATAATTACCCCAGATTGAATTACACAAATTCTCAGAAATCGTAAATAGATGCCGAAAAGTTATTATGAGCTTGTTAAAAAATTCTGAAAATTACGGGAAAAAGAAGAGTTCTGGACGTCCACAAAGTTTAACTGCAGGTGAAAAACGTGCTAACGTGGAATTTTTATCTAGTGGAAGTGGTTATTTGACCGGTCGCGGTACATTCTGATTTTTCATTTCCGAGAAACCGATTTTTTAACACTAAATCTACCTACCATGAAAAGTGTCTGATGTGTATAGTATTATAAAAATAACAACATTAAATTTATTTATATTTTGTGCGATTTTTACTTATAACATTATATATACTGGAGTCAAAAAATATATTCAATAAATTCCCATGAAAACACCTTTACAATTTCAATAATTGTCAAATAAAAAATCGAGAATGGGTCATTTGACCCCTCGTGGTAGATTTAGTGTTAAAATTGTATTTTCTTTAAAATCGTTTTGTAGAACTGTGCAGAAAAGGATTTGTTTGAATTCGTAAAGTTAACGCTAAGCACTCGAATGGTGAATCTGGAGGCGCCACTAAAAATTGCTGTACCATTATTCAAAATATTGTTTACATTATTAACTATAACCGTATCAAATCAATTACTAAATATTTAGGTATTGTATGAGGTATTGTATCAATTCCATATGCATACAATTAAAAAATCATAGGGAATGGAAATATTCCAAGTCGGAAAAAATTTTTACTTCTCTAGTTAAAGTTAAAATACCTCCGAGTGGAAAGTGTTAACATAGTAGACGTAGTTATAGGTGTTCGAAGAATATAATTCTCGAAGTGTTCATAGTTGAGTCTTGAATCGCGTTTTTCTCCAAATCACTTTTTTCGAAACGGTTGCCACAATATCCCACGTTCCAGTTGATCGAATGACTTGAAATTTTGAGAGAATCTTCAGCAAATACCCTGGTATCGCTTGAACCAAAATTTTAAAATCCGTCATTTTTTTCTTATTTCTTGATCGTACTAAAGGCCGAAAATTTAAAAAGTTTTAAGCAAATGGGTCGTCGGGTTCCAGAGATTTCGTGTCACCAAAAGGTTTCAACTTTCCAGTATATTCTTTATTAAACCTGGGCCGTAAGGGCGTCTCTTTATTACACTAATTACAATATTTAAATTTTCATTTCATCGTATTTTTAAGAAACCAGTTAATTAACAATCGATTATTCTCTCAAAGGAAGCGGAGGTGTTCCATTCACTCAACTGGAGTTGCTCGAGGCGACACATCGAGGACTGCACAAATTCGTGCCAAGACACCACGACGAGATCGACCTCGAAATCGGCGATCCCATTTATGTTCAGAAGGAAGCCGACGATCTCTGGTGTGAAGGTTCGTTTTCTACAGTTTTTATTTATAGTGGTCCACAATCGGAAAAATTATTGTTAGTTAAAAACGAACGCGTTTCTGTTTACAAGTTCACAGTTTTATTTACGAACTCACACGAGGATGTGCACCACACATCGCCTATTTCCAGCTTTTCCATTAGTCCTTTACACTAATATGCAGATAACTACATCTAATACACTAGTTTCCGATATGTATAAAGGTTAATAAATATAATGGTTAATAAATATAAATATAAAGGTTAATAAATATAAATATAAAGGTTAATAAATATAAAGTAATCGCGCGTTTACTGTCAAAAAGCCGTGTTCTGCACTGACAGTGATCGTTCAGAGAAATTATTTTTTTATGACTGCATCTAGCATTGGTTTACTGAATGATGTGCAAAAAATATCTTCTAAAAATTACAATTTACAAGGTTGCATACAAAAATAAAAAAAGCATTTTTTAAAACTTTGTTATTTGGGTTCCTAATGTAAATTTAAAATATATGTTTTATAGATCTATGTTAGTTATACACACGCTGAAAATTCCATTGAAATCGGTTGACGCAGGAAAAAACGACACGCATCGAAAGATGTACGATTCTGTGGATTTTTAACACAAACTGATCAAAAGTCGTGTAAAACTAGCTCGTGTGTATATCAATCGATCTCGATGAAATTTTCAGCAGGTGTGTGACTACTATAGATCTACAAAACATATATTTTAAATTTTCATTAAAGATCCAAATAAAAAAAGTTGTTAAAAGTGCTTTTTTTATTTTTGCATGCAACCTTGTAAATTGTAATTTTTCGAAAATATTTTTTGCACATCATTCAGTGCTTCTAATTGCTTACAAAACATCAGATCATTTGATATAATTATAAAATAGTTATTCTGTTTTAAAGGGTGTACAGAGACTTACTTTACTGATTGTGAGTGTATTCAGCACGCGACTCACTCTACATAGAATATACATAAGAAGTAATGGTCATCCGTCCTAGGGGTAAATCTACAAGTCTGGATCGATGAACATTTTTGAAAGAAACTTGCCGCAAAATTGTTTTTAACAACGAAAATTGTTGTTAAAGTTTGTTTTTACATCAACACCTACTAATCGAGAAGAGAAAAAATTTGAAAGGTCTTACGTCGGAACACATCGCAAACAAATAGTTATTAAAATATAAGCTGTTAAAGTTTTTTGCAAACTTCGATTGTGCGAATAGGCATAATTATGCGTATAGGCAAAGGCTACTACTACTTCATAAAATACTAATGTAAAGTATACTTACAGATTTTTCACAATTTTCTGTTTCTCCGCCGGATTCACAGGACACTGCCATTCATGCGAATACGTCTTAATAAGAAAACACCACAGTTCTACACATTCTCTAAACGCTACACGACATACTTTCCGAAATTGTGACAGCGAACGAGAAGAAGTCACTTCGACCACGATCAAAATAGTACTGCGAATGTTACCTCGGTTTTTTTCGGGTGGATGTAGGTCGGGAAATGTTGCGTTTGTTAATTGACTTTTAGGTTGAGGAGTGGGAAAACTATCAAGGAAATTCCTTTTCTTATTGGGTGCGGTCGTCAATGGCGTGATTTATGACTGTATGTCCGCTCGTCGCTTCGATGCGATGGGTCTGTCACACGTGTTGTCCATCCGTCAAGCTTGAAATTGTCAGAACGCGATAATAAAAAAAATCGGCCTGTTTGTAACCGACCACATGCGTTTTTTACTTGATATAACATCCTTTTCGGGTACAGTAGGACCTCGCTTAACCGGCTTGATCGGGAGACAAACAGCCTGGATAAATTAGGGCCCGATGAATTATAATCAGGACCCGAGGGAAATAATTAAAATGTACATTATATTCCAAAATAAATATTTTATTTTTCAAAATTTATTTCCCTTCATAATATAATCATACTACCCTCCGGGCGGGTTGCGCCTGACCACTGGCGGTATACCTGAAAACTGAAAAAGTTGTTATAGCAGACAAAAAATGCGCACGGTCAGCTCCGAACCGGCCGATTATTTACAACCACTGCGCTCCGACAACTTCAACCCTGACAAATGGACAACACGTGCGACAAACCCACCGAATCAGATCGATGGGATCATACATACACACGCACACTTTTCTATTTTATATACATACAGGATATTTCACTAACTTGACCACCTTGAATATCTTTGTTGTTTTTAAATATACATCAAATGTCTAAAGGACAAAGTTGATTGGTAAATGGGGCTCATACGACACTAAAAAAAATTTTTTTTTATGTAATTTTTTTAGAGATATGAAGGTTATTTTCATTTTTTAAAATGGAATAAGGTATTTTTTAATACACCAATCGATGCAGCTGGACATTCGTTATAAAAAGGTACTAACCTATGTGTGTCGACAAGTTAGTAGTTCAGGAGATATTTCAATTTAACCCCTTAACCTACAACTACGAGCTACGCCCGTAGTAGATGATCGGGCCAAACGTGAATATTACGGGCAATGCCCGTAGTAGATGATCGGGCCAAACGTGAATATTACGGGCTATGCCCGTAGTAGATGATGTGGGTAGTGTGATGATGATGTCTAGGGTTGTATGATGATAAGGGATGTAATAATTGTGGTAGATGCAAGTACTACAAAAAGTTTATTTATACAAAAATCAGTAATAAAAAATTAATAATCGGCAATGGTGTGATATAATTCAAAACATTCTGGTAGATGTAAGGGAACCTTGCATTTCTTACACTCCCACGTTGTTTCTCTACGTTTTTTATTTTTCTGACAAACTTTACAAGGTTTGGACGGTCTTAATTTTGATACTTTCCAGTAATGAGAAAATACATGAAGGGATATAAAAAAAATTTTTTTTATCTATTCGATATTGGCCTTTTTAATTCTTACATTTTATGGAAGAAAATAAATAACGTGAAGAAACAATGTTACGTTGACTATAGAATCAACATAGCCGAATTGCTATTAGCGAATATGCCAAAACCGAATTATAGGGAACGAGGACAATTATCTTCCGGAGATATGCCAGAGAGGCTGCACGCGCAGCATTAGGCTCATTTTCCCAAACACATCGACCCAACAGCATCAAAATTAAGACCGTCCAAACCTTGTAAAGTTTGCCAGAAAAATAAAAAACGTAGAGAAACAACGTGGGAGTGTAAGAAATGCAAGGTTCCCTTACATCTACCGGAATGTTTTGAATTATATCACACCATTGCCGATTATTAATTTTGTATTACTGATTTTTGTATAAATAAACTTTTTGTAGTACTTGCATCTACCACAATTACTACATCCCTTATCATCATACAACTCTAGACATCATCATCACACTACCCACATCATCTACTACGGGCTACGCCCCTAATATTCATGTTTGGCCCGATCATCTACTACGGGCATAGTCCGTAATATTCACGTTTGGCCCGATCATCTACTACGGGCATAGCCCGTAATATTCACGTTTGGCCCGATCATCTACTACGGGCTATGCCCGTAATATTTACGATTGGCCCGATTATCGTACGATTGTCGCCCGAAATTTTCAAATCTAAATCGTAGGTTAAGGGGTTAAATAACTCTAAAACACCATTACTGTCGTGCGAAGACGTTAGCGTTTACTTACTTGTGTAACATCTTACAATTAGTACGACAGTAATGGTGTTTTAGAGTTGAAATATCTCCTAAACTACTAACTTTTCGACATACATAGGTCAGTACTTTTTTATAACGAATGTCCAGCTGCATCGATTGTTGTATTAAAAAATACCTCATTCCATTTTAAAAATGAAGGTGACCTTCATATCTCTAAAAAAATTACATAAAAACAAAAATTTTTTGGTATCGTATGAGCCCCACTGAATCATTCAACTTTGTCCTTCAGACATTTGACGTATCTTTAAAAACTACAAAGATATTTAAGTTGGTCAAGTTAGGTGAAATACCGGGTATGTAGATAGATAGATAGATAGATTTAAACTTAAACGCATATTTGTTCATAATTGGAATCCGGTTAATCGAGGTCCTACTGTACATCGCCTAATCCACATGGTGGGCGTTGAGGTATGATTAACATTCAGTGTAACCTCGGTGATCTTAATACTCGATCAAAGCTGATCGATTGAAAGAAAAGAAATCGTTTCTAAGGAGATATTGATTTCTCGGAAATTATCTAACAATTTTATTTGTTACAAACAATTTTGCGGCAAGTTTCTTTTACAAATGTCCACTGATCCAGAGGTGTAATTCACCTCTAGGTTTACCATTACTTTTTATGTACATATAAAGAAATACACATATCTTTCCGTAACAGTCTCGGTTATATATATTTGTATGAGCCTG
Source organism: Lasioglossum pauxillum (assembly GCA_933228785.1). Taxonomy (NCBI): domain Eukaryota; kingdom Metazoa; phylum Arthropoda; class Insecta; order Hymenoptera; family Halictidae; genus Lasioglossum; species Lasioglossum pauxillum. The sequence continues at coordinate 19,029,587 of OW121702.1, read as the reverse complement.
GTGGTAAGAGGCAACGGGTAATTGATTCGATGCCAACATATTTAATAATGTAAACAATATTTTGAATAATGTACAGCAATTCTTAATGATAACTCTAAGTCACCACTAGTGGTAAGGGTTAAAAATTTGAAGGAGTGCGATACAGCACAACAGGATTTCTAAATTCTTTCAACGTCTTTACTGTTTTGTTTTAGTTTATTAATCTTGGAACAACAAACTTATTTTGTTGAGACATGTACTTCACACTCGGGTTTCAGAAGCCCAAAACTCTGTTTCAGAAGAAAAGCAGAAAATATGAATATTTAATGGTTTTGGGAGAATAACTGGAATGCGTAGAAAAAATTCAATTATGGTTTTGCTATTTTACAAAGAGTTATAATTCATGAAAATGAAAAATGACAAGCCACTCATACGCATGTCACATTATAATTAATGACGGTCTGGGTTTCTGAGAGCCAACAGTGCAGTACCAGCATTAATTATTAATCTTAATGATTAAGCTCTTAGTACAAATGATCGTTCTGTTTCACTTTGAAGGTGTGAACCTGAGAACAGGCCGCCAAGGCATTTTTCCCTCGGCTTACGCGGTCGACATGGATTACAGTGACTTTGATCCGTCAGCACCGAAAGTCAAGAGGGAACGATACCTTCTAGGCTACCTGGGCTCTGTGGAGACCTTGGCGCACAAAGGTACAGGTGTCGTTTGCCAAGCAGTGCGAAGAATCGTCGGGAACTCGCAAGAATCTCCTGTCTCGCAGAGCTGCATCCTGGAAGTGTCCGATCAGGGTCTCCGGATGGTCGACAGAAGTAAACCACGGGTACACTTTCAATATTTTTTAGCTGTTTTAAATGAATTGGAGTTGAAGGAAAAATGTTGGGTTGGCAAGAAAGTAATTTCGGTATTTTAAGGTGAAGTAAAATCCAATTTTTGTTTTTTTATTCAAGCGATGAACTTTAATCAATAAAATATTTTCTTATTCATTCTTTTTGGCAAAAGATCATCGAACGAAATGGAAAATATCTTATTCATTAATGTTCTTTGCTTGAACAAAAAAGAAATTGGGCTCTATTTCTCCTTAAAATATCGAAATTACTTTCTTGCCAACCCAATATAAATGAGATAATCAATAATCGTGACCAGCCTGCGGACGTTTGCACGCATATACATCGCTGTGAACTGATTCACGGGAATTGGAATGGCGCAGAAACTTGTTTGCTAAGTTGCGTCAAGGTCTGATTAAAATAAAAAACTGTTTTTTTATGAAACTCTCACGGTGTAACCATGATTGTCGATATGAATACTATGAATACATGATACTATGGGAGTTTATGAACTTTAAGATATAAAAGGTCTTCCATTAAGAGATGTCATTTTAAATTTCGCGCTATTTTTTATTCGTAAAAATTAGAGTTGTCAGTCTACGATGCGTGGTTGGTAAAATTGTAAAAATAATTTTAATTGCAAAAAAACAACAGCGTGTTTTTATAATTTTAAATAACACTTCTTAATGCAAGACTTTAATATAATAGAATTGTAAGTGCAGAGTATTACAGGTCATTTTGACTCGTCGAATAGATCTACTGTTAAGAAATCCTTTTATTATAATAATTACAATCAAGATAGCACACGACGTCTAAAAGACGTTTATTTAAGGTCTGAAAGTCTTACGTCCCAAAAAGACGTCTTTAAAACGTCTTTAAGACCATAAACAATGTGGATTTTGCATGTATAGCCATAATCTAGCAGTAAGTATTAGCATTGGTATTATTTGTTCGAGTTAGTGTTTTTGCTTCAATTTCAATCCCAATTTCAATTTCAATTTCAATTTCAATTCCAATTCCAATTCCAATTTCAATTCCAATTTGAATTTTTATTGTGATTATAATTGAAATTGTAATTTTAATTTCTTTATTTTTATTGTGATTTTAATTTCCATTATTTTTATTGTGATTTTAATTTCTATTATTTTTATTGTGATTTTAAATGCAATTGTTATTTTTATTACACTTTTCATGTCAATTCCACATGCGTTCTTCTGATAGAGCTAGGTTTAACTTTAAACTCGTTTTTATCGAAATCTATTTTTACTCTTCACTTCTTTTAATTCAATTAACATTTATGGACCTTCAAGACTTCTTAAGGACATCTTAAAGACCTCCCGAATGTCCTACGAACGTCTCCTAAATGTTTTCTAAACGTCAAACAGTTCAGGAAACGTTCGGAAGACGTTCGTAGGACATTCGAAACATCTTTAAGACGTCTGAATGTCCAACTGCCGATGTCTTAAAGACATCTTTAAAACGTCTTTATGCTATCTGGGAATAAGATAATCCTTTTATGGAATTTATTTTTCAACGTCGCCCACAGATATAAAAATACATATACAAAGAAATTACAGCAACTGATTATAGAAACTGATCATTACTTTAATGCGTCAACGGAATCTCACTAAAATTGCTTTACAAGTGTAACCGACCTGAATGAACGTATACTAATTTACACACTGACTTGACGCACTGTTATCATTCCAAACGTGAGTCAGCTTTAACAAAGAGAGGACCAATGATCCGTTTTATAATTACAAATTAGTGGTTAATGGTTACATATTACGCACACGGGTCACGGTTACTGATTATCCTCCTCGGGGATGAATAATTGATTGCTGATTACTAGACAGCGGATTTTATGCATTTATGGCAAAAGTGAATAAGCGTAATTTAAAACAGTAAAAACATTAAAAGAATTTGAAAATATTGTTATATCATTTTTAATCTATTAAACATATTAAAAAAGAAAATTAATTGCTATTTCACTCCACTTTGTTGCAAATCAGGTAGAAAATTTTTATTTTGTATAAAGATCCGCTGTCTACTGATTACACATACAGAGTCGATTCGATAAGGGATATCGAGAACAACCTCGAATTTCACTGTCCGTACGTATTGTGATTATTGATTTGCGACTTTTACGATGTTTGTTATTCCGTTTTTACAGAAAAGCCAGAGACCCTGTCACGATTATTTCTACTCGCTGAAGAATGTTTCCTTTTGCGCCTTTCATCCTCGCGATCATCGCTACCTCGGCTTCATCACGAAGCACCCCACTTTGCAGAGGTTTGCTTGTCACGTGTTCATTGGCCATGAATCCACAAGACCCGTCGCCGAAGCTGTCGGGTATGCATAGGATACACTCTTCTCTTCATAGTTCCTCCTCCGTTTCTGTTATTCTTCAGAAGGAAATACACCCAACTCATTTTCACACGATTATGAAATAACATGGTCCAACAAAATATGTGTATACAATGGATCCAAAAAGTATTAGGTTGGCAACTAATTTCGCGACCTCCACATTTTGAAAACATTTCTTTTCACATTCTACAGTAAACTATTGGGTTGGCAAGAAAGTAATTTGGGTATTTTAACACTAAACCTACCGACCACTAAAAGCGATTAAAATGTTTTATGTTACTAAAATTACGAGGCTCTATTTATTTAGATTGTGTGCAATTTTTATTGCAATATCTGCTTGAACAAAGAAATTTATCGAATCATTTTCCACGTAAGCAACTTTATAATTTCAATAACTGTGAAATGAAAAATATAAAACCGGTCATTTTACCGGCAGTGGTAAGTTTAGTGTTATGGTGAAATAAAACCCAATTTTTCTATTCAAGCATTCAGTAAAATATTTTCCATCTTGTTCGATGATCTTTCGCCATCTTTCTGGTAGCTTCGTAATTCCGCGCTCATAAAACTACAAAATTTTCCGAAAATTGTGTTTAGTTTAATCTTAAAACACCGAAATTACTTTCTTGCCAACCCAATACATAATTGCTCTACCTTCCCAAAAAACTTCAAATTGTATACTACAATATTAAAAAAATTATCGTCTTTCTTAGAGCATCCGAATATTAATTCGAGTCACTGTACTGTCCAGTGAAAGAGTGTAAACTAGCGGGACGTGAACGGGGCTACAGGGACGCAAAGAACACCAGAGTGGTCAGACTAGACGTAGACGCCTATTCTCACACGCATTCTTGGCTCTAACGCGCTATTGGCGGAGACGAACATACACACTAATCGGGCGCGTGACGCGGAGACCGAGTCAGATGTATAGTCCAGTCGCCAGATCGAAAAAAGCGCGTCTACCTGGAAAGTATTCCGAACTTAATGAAATTTTGACACGTCATTTAGGGGTACTCTCGGGAGTCAAAACTGAGTTTTCGACCTCGAGGACCCTATGATAACTTGGGGAGGGGGAACAAACCACGATTTTTGTTACCTGTTTTTGGTGTTTCGCCTATACCTCAAAAACTATGTGCCCTACGAACTTTTTTTTTCATTGTTGTAAACAGCATTAAATATCCTTCAAATTTCACTGGTCAAACGTATTCACCTACCCAATCTACATTTATTACTCTTTGAGATCAGGGGTTAATGGAAAACTATAAAGTCATAAACTGTAATTATAACATTAGACACTTGTCAGCGGACCCCCCCCCCCCAACAATGTGAAGTCAGATTGATAAGAATACAATCCAGGGTTTCTGGAGGGAGAGAGTTTTTTTTACGTATTTCTCAAATTAGCCTTCGGGGAGGGGGGTCCGAGGGGAGGTGTGAAAATGTAACACAGTATATATAATGAAAATGTATGAAAATGTATATCATAGTGAAAATGTATACACAGTATGTAGATCATATGTAGATACATATGTTGAAAAACTGAAGTTATGAGCCAAAAACTTGCAATTTCCTGCTAAATGTCACAATGTGTGGTTCAAATGTCATTTTGAGAAACATTTCCTAATTTTGAACGCCTGTCTCTCGATACCTGGGTCAAAAAATACGTTTGACCAGTGAAATTTGAAGGAAATTTAATGCTGTTTACAAAAATGAAAAAAAGTCCGTAGGACCCATAGTTTTTGAGTTACTGGCGAAATACGAAAAACAGGTAACAAAAATCGTGGTTTTTTCCCCCTCCACAAGTTAGCACAGGGTCCTCAGATTCCGAATTCCTTCTCCGGGAATTAATTCAAGAAATTCGATAACGAACTTAGCCGCAGAAGGGATATATTTCGAGATCAATCCCCACCACTAGGATTGACATCAACCAATCATCAACGATCCAGGATCTCTTCTGCGGCTAAGTCCGTTATCGAATTTCTTCAATTAATTCCCGGAGGGAGATGTTACTTGCTCGAGGCGTCGATCGTTTCTGATTGATTTCGATCGCTTCGCTTGTCGATCTGACTCTTGGTGGGGATTGTAGCACGGTGGATCCTTCGGGGGAAACAATAGGATCGCACGCATGAAGGAGCAGGCCTTGAAACTGTTATTCCCAAAATCATTGGAGCTTGACGGGATTACAGGATATTAATATTAGTTTATAAATGTTCTTGATTCGAAAGTAAGGAGGGAGTCTGCTGACGGACGTCACAGTAGCAATATCTGTCAGTGTCGCCAGGTCGCCAGCAATCGAGGGGAATCAAGTACCCCCTCTCTGATGACCAGTCCAGTCCAGTGTCGCCACATGAGCGCCGCGTACGCGCAACGTGTCACATATTACTCTACTCTGGTCATGAGAGAGGGGGTAACTTGTATTCCCCTCGAGTGCTGGTTTGGTCACTTACTGGCGTCACTGATATCTGTTCCTACGCCTATGAACGCGTGAGTCGAAAAGTGGGGATCGGGCGGAGCGTTCGCAATGCCCTTCTTGCCCCGTTCCCGTCCCGCTAGTTTACACTCTTTCACTGGACAGTAAATATCGTGTACATCTCCTCCACATCTATCGAGGCGTTACCGTAGTTGAAATTCTCTGTAGTTTGCCGCGGCATGCACAATAATAAATCTAAATGTTCAATGTTCTCTTCGTAGGCGTGCTTTCCATCGGTTCTACACGAAGTTCATCGAGACTGCTTTCCCGATAGAGGATATCTATATTGAATAGATTATACTGCTGGCCTGTTCTATAGCGGCTACCGAAGAAAAGATAAACACACATTCCTTTGACCCCGTGTACATACTGCCCTTAGCTGTAGATATAAAATGACAAACGCGAATCAAACACCCAATTAAAAGACATATGTATGTGTGTATACACATACAGCTCTACGTACATCCATATAAATATACACTGCCTGTCAAAAGTATGGGACCAGGCTTCCGCGTTCAATAAAACGGGATAATATTGTTTCACCGCGTTGTGACGAAGCGCGCGGAATCGATAATTACGTAACTCATTTGTATTTCATTATAGCATACGAGGACTCTTCGATAATACCTTCTGTTCTCGTAAACAGGGAGACCTGGTCTCATATTCTTGATCGGTAGCGTTCATGTTAATAGAGATGTACATACAGTACAGATACATATGTGTATTTATGTGATACATACGCAGATATATCTGTGTACATCTATGTGTATGTACTGAGCAACTTCGGAAAGCGTCACGACGGGACCGATTCCAGCGCCATTTTTCTTTCCTTTTCCTTTCGAATGTTCGCTTTTTACAAGTAGATTCCCATCGTTTGCGTTACCCCTTTGCACTCCTTTCTCGAGTGTGACTCGAGATATTGGAGAAAGAAAAATGTATATGAAACGGGATTTTATATGTATTTGGTTCTTCGTTACTTATTTAATTGTCTTATGATTTAGTTAAAAACAAATAGAAGTTCCACAAATATAAATTACAGCAAAGTTTCAGAGCTATAATTAATATAATTAGAGAACAAAATTATCTAAAATAAGTAGCAGTCAAGGAACGGTCCTTTGAAGTGAATTTCAAATAAAACACTTAAAATGATAGAGAGTTGTTGGCAAGAAAATTGTGAAAAATAATCCGGAGTGCAAAGGGTTGAAATACTTCTTTCCCCGATTTCACTATCAATCCCCTCCCCACTCCTCACATCATACTCCACAAGATCCATCACCGAAATGATCCGACGGATCCATCGAACACGATAATTTCCACGTTTTTGTTACGCGATGGAGCGCGAGTTGAACACCGGACGAGAGAAATCTTTAATATTCGACTTAACTAATTAATACTGATAAGAACTAATCGCCAACCCCTCGATCCTTCGACCAAGATAACCGCATAGCGACACGTAGAAAGATAAACGACAATAGTGTGGATCGTTCCGATATTAAAAAACTACCAAACACCGAGAAACAGAAAAAGGAGAAAAAAAGAACCGCGATGGTTTTTCGTTTTCTTCGTCGTGTCGACGGTCTCGATCCGTTTCTCTTCCTTTCGTTCGACGTTACTTTCGCCAGGCCCGATTACGTTTATCAATGGCAACGAAATAATGAAAACAAAAAGAAAAGAAAGAAAGGAATCCTGCGAACGTTGATCGCGGCACAGCGATCTCGTTAACGCGCACGCGCCAAGGGAAAACATATTTTATCGTATGGGTATTTAGAGACTCGTATATTTTTCTATCTTTCTTTCCGGAGAAATCGTTAATATTATAGATTACGTTGTTAACGATAAGGCATGACGTTTTAAGATGATCTTCGAGGCTGTAGTGCGGTATGACCGATACGGATTTATCAGCTGAGATTTTCAGCAAAGGAGAGAACCCTGAATATCAATGGCGGATCTTCATTAATAGACAAACATGGGTAGTTGCAATTTAAAACAGTGAACAGATTCAAAAAATATAACATTAATGTATTAGTTGTAACTTATGAACATTATTAAAGAATGAAAGAAAATTTTACTTGGGCCTCGTTTGTCGCAGTTGATGCAAACAATTTCTTTTGCATAATGTTCCACAATCTATTTAATAATTTCGGAGATATTGATGAAAAACTGTCAAAAAACATGTTTCCCAGTTATATTATATTTTCACTCGTTATATATAATATTTTGTTACGTATACGTATAATCTGTGTACAAATAATTATTAACTCTGACGATTCTCGCATACCAGAAGAAACTAATCGGACCAATACTTTTAATTAATTTAACGTTTAATAACATTAAACATCTCGCATTATGTTATATACAGTGTTGGGCAATAAATAAATTTATTTAAATAAATAATTATGTAAATGAAAATTTAAATAATAAGTTATTTATTAGTTGATCAAGTCTAAATGTATTATTTAAAATGATAAAGTTAATTGTTATTTAAAAATACAATTTCAATTATTATTTGTATTGACAAATAATACCTAATAAATAATACGGGGGCTGACCACTGGCGGTATACCTGAGAAGGTTGCTATAGCAGACAAAAGACGCGCACATGTTTACACTTCAAAAAATAAGAGAAGACCAAAAACTATTTATTTGATTTCAACCTCAATCCAAATAATACATAATCTTTTATTTGCAAATAAGAAATAATAATTTATTTGAATAAAAAGTTTAGTTATTATTTGCAATTAAAATCACACGTTTATTTATTATTTAAAATAAAATTTGCCCAACACTGGTTATAGTATATGTACAATATATAGATTATGTTAATTGTGTTACCTGTTCGTCTGTATAGGCGGAATCGAATGTATCGTACAGATAGTTTTTCATTAACTCCTTGCCGTACCTTTTCTTTCACAGTTCAGAATGTTTCTCGTACAGTTACAAAAATGTCGTAGAAGGGAAAAGAAAATGTATATTTTTTGTATGGCTACATTTATTTTAATGCTTAAACATTGATTACAAACGAATCAAATTTAATTTCATCTAAAATGAAACGCGTAACATTCATATTTGTTAGACTTCGTTAAAAACCTTCATCACGAGTCTGACTCGTCAAAGTACGGCAAGGGGTTAACATCTCAGAAACTAATAAAGACCCACCATTGAAATTTTATATTCAGGATTATCTCCTCCCTCCAACCTACTCCTTAAAATCTCAGCTGATAATTTCATGAGGGTGATACCGCACTATATCCATCTTCGATATCGCGAGTTCTTCGTTCACCGTCGCAAAAACGACCGATTCTATGAATTATAAATCGAAGCGCACATTGGCCTCTCTGTATCAATTGTATCGATTACTATACCGCGTCGTCGTAGCGTTTTGCGAACACTCCCGCAGTTATAATTACGAATCAAATCGCACGCACCGATGAAACGATGAGCAAGAGAATAACGATGCCTCGAGTAAATTGCGATTATTAATTTGTACCGCTTATACCGCCGTTGTGTCGTTTTAATTGGTGAGTCTCGTTGCGAGTCTTGGAAATTTCGTTCTAACGTTGTTGTACGCGCCATTTCTCATGGGCGCGAGTGTGTATAGATTGTTGAAAAATTGGTTCACTATTTACAGGATAACTGATACTCGCAATACCGAGTAACTACCTAACAGGTGTCCATGACTCATGTTTTCGTAGCTGAACCGTGACAGCGTGTCCTGAAAAATGAAAAAGGAGAGAAAATGTAATGATGTTCTTGACGAAATATTTTCAAGTACATAGTTTGTTCTCAGTTTATTTCGAACGTTTTGAAAAGTTAATAAGTCGAGGCGGATCAATGCTTTGACCATCGTGATCGACTATAGGATTAATGTTATTGCGAGGAGGTACGAAATTACAGTAGAACTCCATTTATGTAAACCTATCTTAAGCCTGTCGGGAGACAAGTTGGTTCATATAATCAGGTGGTTCCCATCACTGACTATAGCTTTTCGTTCATTTAATAGGAGCTCATGTTCATATAAGAGGATCTCACTCAGCTTTTTTTATTGTCTAAAGTGGAGGGAGGTTTAATGCATTTACGCACGACTTCCAGGGGCTATTCCAGCCCCAGGAAAGTGAGGGACTCCCCTCCCATGGTGATCATTCCTCGATTAGCGGTGGTAATGTGCAGATCGGTACTACCTACCATTCTCTAAGGCAGGATTTCTTTTTTTTTTGTTTAAGGGCGGTGGGGAAATGCTCCTCCGGTGATGGTCGGAGAGGGTAGTGTGGGGCTCGGCTGCCCCCTATGGTGGAATTTGGGGGGATTATATGGCCTTATCCCTCCGCCATACCCACTAAAACCCCACTGCCCAGGACCAACAGGACCCTTTACTCATCCCGTTACATACCTCCGGTGTCGCATTCAGCGGAGGTACCTCCACCGGTCCAGATCCACTCCTGTTCCTGTTCAGGAGAAGGAGAGAAGCAGTCACATCTGTTCCGCGAGCCAGCGTCGCCCAGGCCTGCTCTAAGGGTACGAGGACAGTGGATCCGTTTTCGTCCGACGCATCTGTCTCTTTTTTCGAGCGTGCGACAAAGAGACACAACGTCGGACGTCGGCCGAATCGTCCGACATCGGACCCACTGTGCTCGTACCCTAACACTCATCCCTCCACTAGGCTACACAGTATGCCTGGAGGCAGCTAGAATTCAGTTAACCAGACACTACTAAGTTCGCATAAACGGAGTTTCACTGTAGGCATTCGGACATCCCAAGCTCTTGCAACTTCCACCAATTTCTCAGGCACCATTTTGTAGGGAGAGGCTAGGGCAAGGTGGGGTATAAATGCAGGGTTGCTGCCGAGTTCTTGAACTATGGCTCGCTAGAGACTGCCACTTGCTGGGTTCTCGGAACTCAAGTTCGTCTGGAAACCTCCTTCGGGCCAAGGTCGAGCCTTGGTTCGGCAAATCTTGTCAGCAAAGATTCTCCACTCCAGAAGAGGCGTATTGCTCCCATTCGATGTTCGTCGGTTCCTTCCGTAGACTCGGTTTGCGTGGAGGAACCAGTCGGCATGATGACTTTAGAATGCAGAAGTTATTATTATTGGAGAGCAAATCCCTTCCAATCTGATTGCTTATCGAAAATGCTATGACTAGACAGCAGATTTTATGCATTTATAACAAAACTGAGTACGCTGCCGCTCAAAAGCATGTAGACACTTACCGTGTTCATGAAATTTGTTATATTGTAATGTAAATTTTTATTACCAAAATATATTTGTTGCTAAATTCTATTATGAATATGTATGTAATGTATTCTAATAGTACTAAATTAACGATTTAGTTATTCAATTTTCTTAAATAAATAAAAGAAAAACTATGGGATCACATAGACAGACAAGTCCGAAAACGATGTTCCAAATTTAAAAACCGTTTCTCGGAAATCTTAGAATCTGAGTGGAACCTTATTGATACTGAAGTAATGAAAAAGTTACAGCCAGGATGCCACAACCAGTAAACGCGGTCATAAAAGCTTATTTTTTATCATTATCGGTGAAATATTTAATAAATCATTATTAAAATATATTCTCTAACACTGTACGAACTGGAATACACACAAGGTAATCAAATTTACCAAAGATATCATAACTTTTTCCAGGTAGTCATAAGAACTGAGGAGGTGTCCACATACGTTTGAGCGGCAGTGTAGGTGTAATTTAAAACGGTACAAACATTTCAACCAATTGAACATATTAAGAAAGAAAACAAAGTTCTATATCACTTCAGTTTGTTGCAATTCCGGTAGATAATTTCTATTTTGCATAAAGATCCGCTGTCTAGCTATGACTTTCAGTGCAGGTTTAGCAGTTTCCCTTGATGCCGGGATAAGTGGTGATCCGAGTTCGAGAGCCTCAACGCACAGTGGTCGGGTAGCTCGGTTTTTGTGGCCAAAACTATTGTAGCGTTATTTCAAGGTTTAATGCTATATTATTGTAGGTCGTTGGATTCGTCTTGATACCAGTTAGAATATTATGAAGTAAAAAATATATGTTAATATTTAAAACATTGAGGTGACCTTCATTTTTTATAAAAAAAGAGATTTTTCTTTAACTTTTTGTATTGAAGTTTGTAGAAAAGTGAATATAGATTAACTTTCGTTGGAATCATTTTTTGTCAGATCATCGGAAATATTTGAAAAATCTTGTTAACAATTATCACAATGCATACTATTGTCTAGAAATCGCGGAAAAGTAGCTAAGATTGAATTCTTCATAGGAATTATACGAAATCTAGTAATGGGAGGTTTTCGAGGTCTCTGACTGGCGCAGAGAAAACATATACATACATTGTAATTCCAAGCTGCTATGCAAGATTCAAGTGGAACTGCGTATCCAGGCGTCGAATAATCGCGGGCATGTATTTGTTAAAATCCGTTTATAGTTCAAGATTGCGAGAGATTGCAGTTAAAATGTACATGATCTTCTTAGTAAATGTTCAAGTTTTCATATAAAACAAGTCCGATGCTTAGCTGTCTTAAACGTTTTTGTATCATTCTTTTCAAAGTTTGAAATGTCATTAATTTACGCTATTCGTGTATGGACTAAACAATGCTTAAAAATGGATTAAATATTTGAAATGCGCTTACTAACATATATAAAATCCTCGTTAAAATCTATTTTCTGATATTCGGTGATTGAAATCTAAAACGTTTTATTTTACTTTGAATTTTCTGACTTTGTCTTTAGAACGCTGTATCTCATCACAGAATTATCTAAAATAAATAATATTTGGGATTTTGGAGCTTTAAAAGGTTGTTACTTTATAGGAAAAAATTGTTTTTCAATGCATTAAAGTTGAAAAATTGAATTTTGGCCACGAAAACAGGGTCTCCAGACCACTGTGCGACGGTCTATCTTACGATGGTGACTTTTGTATCGCCTTCAATGGGGTTCTTTGCGGTGCGTAATGGTCTCAACTTGAGGATTCCTAAGTAGTCTTGCAGCAGGAGAAAGGATTAATCTTTGTCAATAACGTACTCCCCTTTGGAAGCCACAATTTTCTTCCAGCGACCTTTCCATTTGCAGAACCACTTCTGAAAGTCCTCTTTCGGAATTGTCAACAGCTGCCTCGTTGCATTTGATTTAATGTCTTCTACGTCCTCGAATCCTCGTCCTTTCAGAGAATTTTTCAATTTGGGGTACTGCCAACAATCGTAGGGAGCTACAGGACTTTACAGAGGCTGATGAAGTCGCACGATTCCGTGTGTCATCAGGAATTGCTGGATAACTCGTGACGAATGGGCAGGTGATTCTTTGATTTTTGGGAAAAATTTTAATTCTACACACTGAAATTATTCTATCATTATTAGACTGCGGATCTTTACGCAAAATAAAAATTGATTCTCCTGATTAATGGTTTCAACACTAGGTTTACGGGACCCGTCAAAATGACGGATTCTGATATTCTTGATTTGCGATTACTAAGATTGTAAAGATGCTTCCGTGAGGAATTATTTACCGAATTTATTTCTTTGGGTATATATTATTGGAAAATGGCCAAAAATTTGGATGGCCACATTGCTGTTATGTTTATAAAATAATGTGAAATAGTTATTTCCAGAGCTCCGTAAACCTAATGTTAATATGTTGAAAATAGTGTATCAAACTTCTGGAATACTTTTAATCTGTTTACTGTTTGAAATCGCATCTACTCATTTTTGTCATAAATGCATGAAATCCACAGTCTAATCATTACAAGTTGAGCCATCTTGTACAATTACACGTTCAGACCTAATTACCAATAATCGATTCTTGCACTGTCTCACTATACGTTGAGAAGTTAACTTATAACTTCATGTTTATAACAAATGTTTCGAGTTCTAAATTTTCGTTCCGATTTCTGAAGTTATTTGGAGAAAGGCGTTCTGTTATCCAACTATTAAATGGTGTTTTATTGCCCAGCCAGTATTAACATCTTTATCACGATCGAATGCCGGTTTCTTATTTTGCAATTATTGAAATTACTAAGACATTTCTCTCCATGAGAGGTGATTGCTTCAATTTCATTATTCAAGCACACAAAAACCGTGATAAGTCTAAATAAATTCTACCTTCTCATTTGTATTGCGTTGACAAGAAAGTAATTTCGGTATTTTAAGGTGAAATAAAACCCAATTGTTTTTATTCAGTCAAATATTTTCCATCTTGTGCGATGATCTTTTGCCATCTTGCTGGTAGCTTCATAGAACAAAATGGAAAATATTTTGTTGATTAAAATTCATTGTTCGAATAAAAAATTTTTTATTTCACCTTAAAATACCGAAATTACTTTCTTGCCAACCCAATATAAGATCGCACGCACTTTCAGTGCTCCATAGGCTTCGCATTTTCATCGCTGGATTCAGCGAGTATTATTTATCCTGTAAAGCCACGAACCTCTCTTTTTGGCACAGTTACAGAGATCTGTTTTTATAGAAAACTCGTAACTTTTCCGTTTACGTTAAGGAAACGTTTCTATGATTGCTTACGTGCTTGGGATTTGATCCACGCTGTACACGTTGTTAAGCTGCTCGATTCTACAGTATGTTGAATAAAAATTGAGAGACAAAACCGCAGTGCTTACTCATTGCTAAGAGACTCTGTCTGCAACCATCGTCTATCAATTATACGTGCCTTTGATTGAGATCGCCTCGAGTATCGTGCCTTTCCGATTATTTTCTCATACAGGTACAAATTAATATCATTCGTGTGTATAGGTGTCATTGTTGCGATTCCGACGATAACGTTTTCTCTCTCTCTCTCTCTCTCTCTCTCTCTCTCTCTCTCTCTCTCTCTCTCTCTCTCTCTCTCTCTCTCGCTCTTTCACTCACACACACACACACACACACACACACTCGCCGACTTTGTCTTTGAAACTTTCATGAAGCGACTCACACACGTCAGGGTAGATTAAGACGGTGCGCGATGCCAAGAAATAAAAAGAAAACGAAACCCGAACAAAACTTTTCAATACGTTCGTGACCGTCACCTCCTTTTTTCAACACTGGATCGAGCTGATCTTATGGAACCACGAAAATAAGGATTGTGTTGGATCATTGAGAATATCTTTGTTCGTACGAGCGCGCAGTAGTTTGTACATATTTATGGAAACGATAGAGGAGATCGGGTCCAGTTGACTAATTCCCTTTAATTATTATATTTTAGAGTAGATTTGATACATTACCGCCACAGAAGTTCGCTTGTTACGTCAGGAAAAATAAAAAGATCTGAAAATATAAGCAGATATGTAGTTCACGAATTTTTAATCACAGCTGTTTCATATTTGTCACGATACCTTGCAGAACTGTAATTTACAGCATTTTATCTGATCCAGTGCGTGGTGGTTTTCTACGTGCAACCTATAGCCATAAACATCCTCCAGAAATCAATGAAAATGAAACATATATTTAGTACTGATCCAGGTAAGACCACTTTCAAAAACAGTTGCACGACAGACAGACAAAAAAACAGGAGACAAAGTCCTATTTCAACAGACACGTTCGTACTACATATTTAAAAGTATGTATTGCAACAAGAAAAGGGTAGCGGTGTAAAGAAACGGAACATTAGAGTATAAGAGACAAACAGTTTAGAAGAAAAATAAAGTCAGAAGCGATTGAAAATTTCTCAAACGCTTAAGAATAAATGTCAAGTCAACTGAAGAAGGTTTTCTGATTTACAATTAAAATACAGGAGGACCTCGAATAACCGGATCCCGATTATAAACAAATGTGCGTCTAAATATGTTTATACTATGAAGGGAAATAAATTTTCCAAAATAAAACATTTATTTTGGAATACAGTAAAGTCGCGTTTACTGTCCGCGATCGGGTATGCGATCACTGTCACAGGGCAGCGATGATTGATCTCGGCTCGGGTATATCGGTGTGACCACTACATTGACACCATTAATCGAATGTACAAAACTTATTCATTTCCATTAGTGTTTTATGGGACTTTCGCTAACTTATTTCAGGCATTTTTCTGATTAAAATAAGACCAAACACGATATAATTTCAACTCTATTTAGTGGTTTAATTGACGATGAACGTTTCGGACGCAAGGTCCGATGGATAATCAAGACCCGAGGGAAATAATTAAAATGTACATTATACAGTCAAGTCACGTTTACTGTCCAACAGCCGTGTTCTGCACGGAGAGTGATCGCATACCGACATTATTTTCTTATGACTGATCAGAATAGATAGATCAGATAGATCAGAAACGAACGTACTAATCGAATATACAAAAACTTCTCTATTTTTAATTATTTTTTTATGTGACTTTCACTAACTTATTTCTGGCATTTTTCTTATTAAAATAAGACCAACCACGATATATTTTCAACTGTATTTAGTGGTTTAATTGACGATGAACGTTTCGGGCGCAAGGAAGGACAGTGACAACGCGGGCCTTTGAACTGTGCCGGCGCGGCGCGGCGACGGCGATTGTCCGCGTCTCTTTCTTTCCCATACGTTGTCCTTCCTTGCGACCGAAACTTTCATCGTCGATTAAACCATTAAATACAGTTGAAATTATATCGTGTTTGGTCTTATTTTAATAAAAAAAATGCCAGAAATAAATTAGTGAAAGTCACATAAAAAAATAATTAAAAATAGAGAATTTTTTGTATATTCGATTAGTACGTTCGATTTTCTTTTGATCTATTGGCGCAGTCGGCACGATAGACGCAGTCATAAGAAAATAATGTCGGTATGCGATCACTCTCCGTGCAGAACACGGCTGTTGGACAGTAAACGCGACTTGACTGTATAATGTACATTTTAATTATTTCCCTCAGGTCTTGATTATCCATCGGGCCTTAATTTATCTAGGTTGTTTGTCTCCCGATAAAGCCGTTCATCGAGGTCCTACTGTACTATAAAAACAGCAAGGCTCAATTTAAGCGATTTTTAAAATTGAACTTTTGATAAGTTCATTGACAAAAATTGAACATAATACAGTCAACTAGACCTTTCCTACTATTTTGGGTAACGTGAAAAGCATTAGATACTAAAAGTAACGGATACCCTGGCTATATATTGTTTGAGCTTACGAACCTTAACTGCGATGTTGTATATAATTGCTGAAGAAAGTTGAGAACTGTCTCAAGTATTTTTCTCGGACCCGTAGAAATCGCTGCGCGCTCTGAAGGTTCACGCGTTCGGTAGGAGTCATGGTGTAAGTCAGGGCTCGGAATTATTTACTCGCGACGGCTGATTTTCGAAGGCTACGCCCCCTCGACCCGGCCGCGCGTCGCTATAATACATATGTTCTCTTAACTTTCGATGTTTTTCGACGGGGCTGTTCGATTGGGGGTTCGATTCGGAGCTTCGTCGCCTGAACGGTACACACGATTATTACGGTATAGTTGCAATTTTGGTAGCGATACGAAGTAATAAATCCTTGTTATTCATAACGATCACCGGCTTTCTATTCCCTGCTAGCAGGCGGGAACCAGCAGGCAAAAGTCTGCGGTTTCAATTTTTGCGAACATATCTCGAAGCGTCGTACGGCTGTCCTTTTAGCTAAACTATGTACAGTGAAGAGCAAAATTCAACCGATGAAGCCATTTTCCGAAAAATCGTCGTTTGTGTCTTTACTAAGCCGGAGTCCCAAAAATCTCGAGAAACGTGTAATTTTATTACATGATTATAATAAATATGGACTGCGGATTTTATGCATTTCGCAGGGCGATCGCGAACCTGTAGAGACAATAGAGAATTAAATGATGTTGCTATACATTATTCTCGATTTTTTAAAAATTATCAGAAGAGATAATGCAAAGACAATTTTTATTTTGGATAAAGATGAGTCCCAAAAATCTCGAGAAACATATATGTGATAATTATATTATGTGTTTAATGGACTGCAAATTGTTTGCATTTGTCACAAAAATGAATTCGTCGAACACGAACCTGCAGAGACATTAGAGAATTGAATAATGTTGCTATACATTATTCTCGATTTATTAATATTATCAGAAGAGATAATGCAAAGGCAATTTTTATTTCGGATAAAGATCCGCAGTCTAATAAAATTAATATTTTAGCTCTGTTACGCTAGTTTACTAGAGACAGCACTATAATCTGGACTAAACTTTTCACCGTTACGGTAGAGATGTTTTGGACAGTTACGGAGAGAACGCTGTAGTCGTAAAGTTCTAGAAGCGCGATCGGTGCTAGTTTTGTATTTAACGCTGCACAGAACTCTTCAGAGTACTACAATGAAACCTGTCTGACAGGATATTAAAAGAGAAGTGCCTGTTTTATTGAAAAATCGAATGTCAGCGCGAAAAATACGTAAAAAGTAGTTAAATAATTACTCAATTACTTGTAGTAGTTAGTATTTTGGCCTAGTGCGAAATTGAGTCAGGATAAAAATACTGTAACTAGTGAATCATGCGTCGCTCGAGTGTTTTCGTGATCTTGTTTTAATAAGCACATAAATAAAGATTTCCTGCTAAAATAGTTACATCGGCTGAATGTTGCTTCTCATCGTACGTTTGGCTGATCAAATTACATTTTCGTTAGACCGATGCTCAAAGAGGTAAAGAAACAGCATGAACACGATGCTGGAGATGAAAGGACCGTTGAAAGGAAATCGAAAGAGTCTGAAATGGTGTTTGAATTGTGATGAGATCTGTAATCCTGGTCGTTGCGGGCCAATGGGTCGTGCAATTATTTTAAGAATCTGTTGTGTAATAAATAACTCGTGATTTTAAATATTTCATTATCCAGTATGTACATATACATAGTTTTTCTGTTTCCTTTTTCATTATAATAAGGTTCACGAAGCAGACAGGAGACGAGGAGGAAAATACATTTAAATGACAATGGGTTGCAACGTCCATAAATTTTCTACATATATTTCTTTCCGGCAGTATTATTTACAAAAATGTTCCACCTCCTACGAAGTCTTGATAATTCAGTCTTGACACAGGTTATACGTGTACATGATCCCAATCGTTATATTCCTTCATCGATTATTTTATTCAGAATCAATATTCTTTCTTTTTTTTTCTTCTTTTATGCTTCAACTTGTTTTCAATAATTATGCTTTTGCTCTGTTACAAGTGTTCCAATTATCTCCTTCACTCGTATATATAAATCGATATACTTAAAAAAAACACGGAATTTGGAAAAAAGTTACTGCAAGAACGCAACCGTTACGACCAATTTCTCGAATTCTCCGGTTCCAGGGAGGATCTTTTTGTCTTTCGTTAGAAAGTGGAAAACGAACGTCTCGATATCAATTATGATTGTTTGTGTACAATTGTAAACCCTCGCTTCGAATCAAATTTTCCTGTCCATCGTCTTCTACGCTGCTGTAAAGCGACTCGACTGCAAACATTTTTATAAATTTCTGCGTGAATCATCTCGTCGTGAGTATCGACACTTATTTTCTCTCTCTCTCTCTCTCTCTCTCTCTCTCTCTCTCTCTCTCTCTCTCACTCTCTCTCGGTCTGGAAGAACAGAGGAACGGATTTCGGTTACATTGTTACATCGTTCTTTGGCGATCTATAAAGAGTCATACACCTCTTACTTTAAGACAATCTCGCGTTTATGTATGTTTCTATCATGTTTCAGTTTCACTGTTCCATTACGCTATCCTAATCGGGAGAAAACAAAGGAGAACACGCGTGCGCATGTAAAAGTTAAATACAAGTTTAATACGAAAATACTCAACAAAATCGAAGACTCTTGTAAATATTCACATGGAATACGGAAAATATACAATGAATGGAATAAACATTTAATCTGTGTTTTAATTAATTACACCCTCGGTCGTCGTACGAGACGCCCCGTGATAATCCGTTGGAATCATCCGAGAGCAGCGTTCCAAAAAGGTAATTCAGAGGTGCATTTCTCTTCAGAGAAGTTCGCGAAACGCGAATCACATTCTCGCTGCCTTATCAACTACGGCGAAATGTACACAATGTTTAACAAGTCTCGGAGACAGAGATTAAGAATTATAGTAACTGTACAAAGTTGCTCGCTCAATACTTCATTCTTGTACACGATATCTGCCAATCGTTGCGAGTCGTTTGAATTTCTAATCAATCAAACAGTTAAGAATCTTAAGCTTTCACGGTTAGTGTAAACTGCTCGCATGCTACGCCGAAAAGATTTCAATTAATTGTTCGGCCAATAGGATTGCCCAATGATTCACAGTGAAACGACTCCTCCATTTTTTTACAAACAAGATCGCAAAGAGACGATTCTTTCGCGGGAAAATTTCGAAAACAGTCCAAAGATCCAAATGAAATACTGCGAAGCTATGATAACATTGACCAAGCAGACATTCTTGCAGCTTTCTGCTCCGAAAGATACGTATATATATATATATATATATATATATATATATATATATATATACTATAAACATACAATAAGGACGCGCGCAAATATGGCCGATTGTGACCCGCGTATGTAACTTACCGAAAGAAATTGTAAAAATCACTTATGTGCAAACAGCAGAGTATAAAATATAACAAAGGTAGTATTTACAAAGTCGTAAGGTTAAACGTTAGCTTAGCGAATTCTGTAGTGCCGTCTGTTCATGTCACACAAATGATATTTGCGAGGTTCGAGCGTATTCGAAGTGTTGAGAACGAAACGTTTCACGTTATTCTATTACAATTTCATGTCTGTTTTGTCGATCCGTTATGTTCTTTATTGTAAACAGCGAATAATTCGAGTAATTCACCAACGACTGCCACTGTGTGTTCGAACTGGCTAATAAAATTTCAAATTGAAAAAGATTTATTGTCAAAGAATTACATCGATATTTGCCTGCACGAAAATGTTGTTCTCTCAATAATTTCGTTGAATAAATACCGAATTATTGTTCATGATAGTTTTTGGTACATTACCCTGTAAGTGGCCAGTGCATTCAGTTTCGAAACGAGAATCTAACTGCAATATACTGCAATATTTGTTCTTTAGTTAATGAGACATCGTGGATATCAATATATCTTTCTCGATTTGTTGTTCCCAAGAGCTGTTTCCTTTTCTTGAGAAATACAAAACCCGATCGAAGTGGCTAAGCTCGAAACTGCATCGCTGATGAGCACCACGTAACACATTTACAATATCTTATTTCTTCTTGCTCGATAGATTACAACGGTGAGAGTGACACTAAACACAGACACTTGAAAACTTGCTGTTTGTACTACAACGATCATGACGAATCGGAAAGTCTGCCATTCACTTAACTAAACGCCCACAACACGATGGATTATACAAGAGTAGCTTTATCTTTCTTAGTAGTAAGCTAGCACGTAAAAAAAGTTTGGATTCTCCGATCGAGGTCAAGCGATTTACGACGGGGCGAACGATCGGTCGGAGTTCCTTATTTTTCTATAACTTATATTGAGCCCTCCGGTTTTTCTTAATACAGCAAATTGCCGGGGCAATGTTCGAAACAAGGATCTTCGTGTTCCGTTTTGAAACTCTTCATTTCAAGCAGCACAGAAATGTTTCCTCTAGGAACTTCTTTAAAAAGTGTTCTCATGGAACAGATATTTTAGAATCTGTATAATAAAAGTTCTATGGAAACAGTTTCTCTAGAATGTCCATTAAAAAGAGAAACACCGACAATTGTTGAGCACTGAATTATTTACGGAAATATTACAAATGACTATTCAGAATAAGAGATTTGAGGCTTTCACGGCCCGGCATCATACAGTTATTTCTGTTGAGGTTTTCGGGTGTAAGCCGTGTCCTAAAGGAAGAGATTTCCCAACGTTTCGCAAGCATTGCAGCTAGCTTCATCAGGGGGTCGGAAGACACACTGATACTGGTGTGTGCCTGATTTGTGCTCCACTTATATAGTGGAGGTTGCTCATGTTCTGGTTCAGTGAGCACCAATCAAAGTAGACTTTTAATTGGGCGGCCGAACAATTAAAAAAAAAAAAAAATTTTTTAATTGTTCGGCCGCCCAATTAAAAGTCTACTTTGATTGGTGCTCACTGAACCAGAACATGAGCAACCTCCACTATATAAGTGGAGCACAAATCAGACACACACCAGTATCAGTGTGTCTTCCGACCCCCTGATGAAGCTAGCTGCAATGCTTGCGAAACGTTGGGAAATCTCTTCCTTTAGGACACGGCTTACACCCGAAAACCTCAACAGAAATGACTATTCAGAATATCAATTTAGCTGTACTCGTTGCTTAGCGTTGTTGTACTAGCACTTATTAAATAATAATCAGTATTTGTAGCTACAATTGTTTTGTTATCAACGAATAAAACATGTGTTCCTATTGTAGAAAAGTGTTCACTTCGATTATTTGTAGGTCCTCCACAAACTTTCACGAATTTGTCTTTATCTGTTCTCATAAAAAGTGCTAATGTTCAAATATTAAAAAGAAAAGAGTCTTTGGAGAATAAGAAAAATTTGGAGCATACAAAATTGATGTAATTAGAGCGGTAAAGCATTCATGCGATTCTTAAAAACTGTAAAAATGCAGGATAATGAAGACGAAGTCAAGAACTCTATGCAAGCTAGTCAACTATTCAAATCAATGGAGCTAGTTATTTACATTAAAAGCATATAAGAATGTGTTAGACCAACAAAACAAAGAACAACAACCATGATTTCTTAAAAAGTGCTAGAACTCTTTCGCTCCTTGATACTTAAGGTTTGATTCCCATTTCATAGGGTCTTTATTACGTCGAACAAACTTGTTTAGATTTCAAGATGGAACACTATGCGTCTATGCGACCCGAACGATGATTTGCCTCTGCGCGGCCGACCTCGATGTCAGTGACATAAAATCGGGTCAACGACAATTTTTACAATGAACATGATGTGTACATATGCGAAGAAATCCTATACGCAAATAATTCTCTCCATCCGTAACTTCATGATCTCTGCCTGTACATCGTGTGAACAATCGTTCTTGCACAAAATAAATACGTAATTTACATAACAATTCACGGTATAAGTCATCAAGCTTATAAAATAGTACGAATATTCATCATCAAGAATAACTTGAATCCACCATAAATATATTGTTGCTCTAGAAAGTATAACGTGCATCTAAGAAACGGCGTTGGCCGTTTGTCGTCGTGCTTCTTTCTTCGAACGGAAACTTACGCAAAACGGGGGGTTGGGTGAGGGGTATTGAGGATAGGGGTGGGGAATGGGGCTGCCCGTATATTAATACATCATTAATAATCTACGTTACGATCGAAACCATTCTTTCAACGTATTTGGGAAATAGCACACGATTTTGCAAAGTATGTGTACAATACGAATGAACGATGAAGAAGAAGAAGAAGAAAAGGAAAATAAGGAACGGCGATCCCCTGAGCTAGGAGATCGCCGATCCGCCGAGACGATTCGGAATTCTTATTTACAGTATCAGCCTTATTTATACTTGTACATAGGGAAATGGAACTAGACGATTTATATAGATCTATTTACTCGCGGCTGTTGGAAAATGCTAACGACTATATGCGAAACAACGAGCTCACGCGTGTACGGGAAGTGCAGCCAGCGACGTGGCAAATTAATACCGCCCGTTAATTAATTACATATAATCGGGCGGCTGAGGTAGTGATTTCCGAAGACAGCGCAACGTCACCTAGCTGGACTTGAGCCGACGATTGGGTACTGGAGTAATAACTAGCTGTAATTATTATGCAGACAGGAGCGAAGTTTGTACAGAATTTATAATTTGTAAGAGGCGGACGTATTCTTGCGAAGAGGAGGCTGTCCGGGCCATCTTTAACAGAAACTGGGCGGACCGTTCAACGCGGTCAACGTTATCGATCCCCCAGCTTTGACATAGTTCGTAGAAATAGGGTCAAGTATCACACAAACTGGTGGGGTATTCAGGCCTGTACAGAAACTCAAACTGGTCAGATCTGTTGCAAGAGGGACTATAAACATAAGGGGGATGGCAAATATTACGATCTCGTCTGACTGTGCCTATAGGCACAAGAAAACCATCTGATTTCGCAGGTTCTGATGACTATTATTCGTATGGTGTGAATTGCATCCAGTAGATGTCGAAGCTAATTACAGCTCGAAATGGTACTGTTATTTCAAACAGCACTTGCTGCTTGCTCCTAGCAAATGAAGTGTAGTATCCAGGTAAATGGTGTATGATAATTGAACGTGCACCGAATCAATGTTCGATCTGCATCGTCTAGAAATTCTGAAGATGAATGACAAACTAGTCGTGATAATCAATTGTCGTGTTGCCTGGTGTAACTCTGAGCGATAGATAACACCGGTATAATGATAAATAGTATTCAATACTAATTATTAGAACTCAAAGATATAGGCAACATCGGTAACAGAAATTTAAATGAAATCAATTGATCAAAATCGGAACACGAAATTTGACTTCATGGTGTAATTTACCTTCCTATGGATGCTTTTCTTTTGTATTTTTAAGTATTTTGTCAACGAGTATGTGAAACGACGACCTTATTCATAGATGCTGAACATGTCTATATTGAATGCGCGCATTGTAAATTGTTGTACGCATCGCTTTAATTTATATATTTCATCATTTTTAACAGTGAACTGAAGATTCGTTCGCTCGATTATGCTTATTCATTTTTTTTGTCAGCTTATAGCTCAGAGCATGATCTAACCATGGCCATTTATTTATAATTACGCATCAGATAACCGCGGAAATTATGCTACATTGATCAATAGACACTAAATCTTAACTGTAATTAAATAAAGTAATATAAAGTAACATAATATTGGGTGGATAACGAGGCCAGTAAAGTCTAAAAATTCGCAATAACAGAACGGTCGTAAACATGAAATATAATATTCATTTATGCAATTTCTTAAAGCATACCGATAATGTCGATCTCGCATGGTAAAACAGGTCAATAGTTTCGTTTACGTTAGCGTACCTCGACGAAAAAGTAAAAAAAATTTGTAAAAATAACAAATTAATATGTAAAATGCTCGAAAGTGCATGCATATGTTACAAATAGTGCATACATAGATACATTTAAAAAAGATTAGCAGTCCACACGTTTAGAATTGTTTTTTTTTTTCTTTCAAAGAAAAAGAAAATGGCAATATACTTAAGACTCGAGACAATTTACAATTTTATTGTTACCGTACTCGTGTAACAGTAATAAAAGTTAGATACGATCACAAATCTAATATTTCTTTTTATAGTACGATTCCGTTTCTTTTTTTTTCTCGAAAACATCTCTCTAGCTCAAGATAAATTTTGTACTGCCAATTTGTTCTTACCAGTAAGAGTCAAATTGAATTTCCATCTCATTATATCTTTCTCTCGTGTTCATTGGCACCCTAAAACGAATAGGATGCTTAAACAAAACTGGTGCTGTATCCATCCGATATATATGCTTATATACCGTGATTTATCCGACATCGAAATAGTTCATGGTTTCGGCCTTGTAACGACCCGATAAAACAGTGTTGAAGTCTAGACGAGTAGCGCGGCCATTTTTAAATCGACTTCACACTACCTACAAATTCGCTATCATAAACTTTAAAAATTGCGCAACATTGGACCTGCGAGTACGTAAAACGCACGCGACCCTCATTTATAATATAATTCACGTCTGCAATTCGTGGAAATAGTTACGGAAATATATGATCGTTCGAGTTTGCGCCGAAAGTCAGGTTGGATACAACGTCCACAATTCGTTCATACAGAGTCTACTTTTACACAGCATCATTTTTATCTGCTGATCATTTCGTTCATGCTTTGTTCACGACACTGTTTCCGTATTCTTCACGATGCGTTTGAAATTTGACTGATGACTGATGTAGCCTTTCTGCGTAATCATAGATAAGCAGTTATCTTTCTCTTTTTTTTGGATGAGTAGCAGAGTGATACCAGTCGACACCCTTATACTGTCTTGCCGGTTATCGATGTGTAACTAGCAGTCATTTCTTCATTTACCATATTATCACTGGTGTTACAAAGAGGAATGAGTTACAATAGATTTCACTGGAACAATCAACATAGAATTTCACTTCAGTAGCTTCAATCTTCTTCCTTTTCTTTCATTTCCGGTATACCGTTTCTCTGGCTTGTACTTCACACGAAACAGTAAGTTTCTTTGAATATGCCTGACTCGAGTCTTGTTAAATATTTCTCTACACACCGATGTTGTGGTTACGTGATATCGTGATATGATTGTGGAGATCTTGCTTCAGCGTTTTAAGGTCTCGTTTCTGTATATTGTGCTCCGCCTACGATAAAACATAATAGCGTTTTATTTTTGTGCAATGGCGAAACGACAAGCGAAATGTTTCTATTTACCTTTAGCGACTTCAAACTTTTCATTTTGGCGGGATTCGACATGTTTTGCGTTAGAACATTTAAATGTGAATCTTGCAACGCTATGTTCTCAGTCAGCTGATGGTGCTGCCTCCTTATATTGTCACATAGTACCTATTTGATAAAATAGTATTAATAAACTTTACAGATTATAATCAATTGTACTCACACACACATTTATTACATCAAGTAATACTTACAGTATCTGGTATTTGAGGTACTGTCGTGTCATTGAAGATTTGACCTGATAAAACATTGACATAAAAAGTTTAGTTGCTCCGACTTTCGTTGCTACAACTTGAGACAATGAATCAGATCCTTTAAAAAGAAGCGAGTTCGGTTGCAGTTACTTGTGTCACTCAATTTCCTTTATACGCAATAATTGTTTAAGAGTAGTGAACAAGTAAATCAGAGGTCTCTTTTTTACTTTCTGCCTCTTCATCGGATCAAATTCAATGTCGTAAAGTTTATGTTTATACTTACCATTAGAATGGACTTCACTTCCGAAGATCATCTGTACTATAAGGTCTAGAACAATGCCAAATAAAAGGTTTGTTAAAAGAGAACTACTTCAAGGCAATAGTTTAATACCTATTAAAAAGAAAGAAATCGATAGTAACTTTTTAAACATACAGAGCGAATCACTTAACTTTACCGTATTAACCCTTTGTCAGTTAAAAAATAATTATAAGTATGTATTTTAAAAACAGGGTGTCCAAGTATCATTATTATGACTATGTTACGTTTTCTACATTTTCTAACACGAGATGCATTGTCCTACATTACAATTCCAATAAAAATATCTTGTTTTTTCTGACATTTTTACCATTAACTGATCACAACACATTGAAACAATAAGAAAACACCTTCATATTAAGTTTATACACTACACTGAATCTTTTTGTTCAAATATTACAGACAACTAGATAAAAACTTGATTTCATGATAAACTGCCAAAGGATTAATTTATTTATGAACTGTTTGTTACATAAAAGAATGTTCGAGACACAAGTTTGTCTCGTTATTGAATTTTCCAAATATATTGTATAAAATACGAATCTACAATTCGAAATGTTGTTTAACATTAAGAACACTCATACTATACATACAGTTCCATAAACTAATAATTACTAAAGTATTCTTTAAATGATTTATCATGTAGGCAATGTTTAAAATGTTATTCATTGCAGTATAATTAATATCAGTTGACTACATATTTTGTGGACATCTGAAAAGTGGAAATACGTTGTAAATTATGTACGTATAAAAGGTAAAAATCTTGATGATATAACGTCTGTCTAAAACATCGTGTTACATAACAAATAGTTTACAAGTCACTCAAAGTAGTTAGGTAAACTAGCTTGTGCTATAATTAGAAATAACAGAACCTATACTGCTAAAGTATACGAAATTGTAGTACCTTGGTCAAGAAATTTGTCGTCATCGTAACATTGATCGTTGACCATGAGTTCATTAAATGAATCCAAGTCTTCATAGTCTTCCTTAACAAACAATTTCTGATCGGTATATGGAAGTCTTTTCTTATTGGAGGCTATCCTATCATTTTCCTCGGCAAGCTTTCTCTTGGAGGAGTACTGAGTACTTGGCTTCGAGTCAGTGATGACAATATCCTCAACTGGAGGAATATAACTCCTTGGAGAAATATCCAAGTGAAATGTCCCAGAACTAAGTGGAAGGTTCATACACGGGTCTACAGGCGATTCATTAGGGTCAATAACGCTAGTAACTTCTTCAGGTATCGTTACTTCTTCCTTGATTGTCATCGATTTTCCTGACGACCTAGGACTTTCTTGTGATTCGTTCAATGGAACCAGCTGGCTACTCGTTTTCGGTTCTTGTTTGGGGCTTCGTTCGTCTTTCCCTTGCACCATCAAACAGTGATCTATTGACTTAATGCCAATCTTGCTGGCTTGTGCAGCAACCGGTGGTAAATTCTTCGAGACTATAGCAGCCTTCGCGTATTCGTCAGGTACAGGTGACTTTGAAAGGCGTATTTCCGAAACGGAGGACGGTAAGGCGCTAATCAAGTGTGCGATAGCGTCTTCAACCACTGTTGGGTCTCCCACGCTACTCCTTGAGCTCTGCTGGGAATCTGAACCCTGCTAAAAGATATTTTGTTCAAATGTATACGTTGTATTTTGGTACAAGGTATCATATAGATAGACAACGGATCTTTATGCAAAATAAAAATGTTTTACCTGAATTATAACAAACTGGAGTGACGTAGAAATTTATTTTCTTTGTCGATACGGATAAAAGGTTGAAAATAATTACGCCTACTCAGTTTTGTTCTAAATGCATAGAGATCCGCTGTCTACATATTAATATAGATTGATAAATGTATTATTTTTAAGTATATTTCTGAGTCACAGATTTTTATAGATGAATGCCTTCACATTAGAATGTCAGTTCTATTAGGTCAATCGGAAAGTTCTGTCCGTTTAATGTCGAGTAGCTGTAGCTCGGACTGTCATTAACTATAACATCTGAAGTGATGTTATCTGTTTAGTTTGGACATCTCTCAATAAAATTCAATACATAACAATATGCGCTTGCATCAATAACATCGTTTTTTTCTACATTGAAAATGTCGGAATTTGAGCCGCATAAGCGTCATTTGCGCGAAGTGTTAATCTTTTGCTTCAATTGGAAGAAAACTGCAGCTGAAGCTCATCGAACGATTGTAGACGTTTATGGCGATAATGCTGTTTCCGATTAAACATATAGAGAATGGTTTCGACGCTTTAAAAATGGTGATTTTACTGTGGAGGTCAAAGAGCGTTCTGGACGGCCAAATTGTGCTCAAAGAAGCGTTAAATTGTGCTCAATCTGTCATTTCCGATCGTTTAAAAGTCTTGGGGAAGGTCTACAAGGAAGGAAAGTGGGTTCCATATGAACTCAAGCCAAGAGACATTGAGAAGCGAAAAACCATCTGCGAAATTCTGCTTGCGAAACGTCACAAAAGTTGTCAAAGAAATGTTAGAAGCACTTCGCTGGAAAGTGCTAGCCCATGCGGCTTATTAGCCAGACTGTGGCACTTCTGACTATAACTTGTTTCGGTCGATGGCACACGCACTTGTTGAGGAACGATTTAATTCTTACGAAGATGTCGAAAAATGGATCTTTGACTGGATAACCTCCAAAGATGACTCATCCTTTCGTCGCGGAATTCGCTTGCTACCCGAAAGATGGGGAAAAGTCATCGCTAACGACGGATAATATTTTGATTAATGTACAGGGTGTGCCATCTTTTATGTCGGTATGTAAAGATTGAATAACTTTAACATTTATCAACCGATTGACTTGAGTAAACATGTTTTTGAAACGTCAATTCAGTACAATTTTAACCATGAATCGCTTCACACAGAAACAACGCGCCGAAATCGTGACGCTGTACATTAAAAATAGTCGTTCAATTGTGTTAACGTAACGTGCATATCGTCGAAAATATCGTGGTCAAGAAGCACCGTCTGACAACACTATTCGTTGTTTGGTGTCGAATTTTGTGGAGCACGGGACAGTGGGAGATCGTCGACCTGTACTTTTTCATTTTGTTTCTTAAATAAAGCTCTACTTTCTGTAAAAAAACGGACGAAACTTTCCGATTGACCTAATAAGTGTCCAAATATTTTTGACAAGTTGTGTTTGCATGTTATGCTTCTACAGTTTGACTTTTCGGTTGGAAGTAACAGGATTATATACGCTGTTCTGTAGATTTACCATATCAAGTGCGGCATCATCCTGGTTTTGGATCATTTCCCAGGTGGATTCGTTCATCGTTGCTGAAAATCGTTTTTTCATTTGTTCCACCAGTTGTATTCCTTCTTCTTTCCTAAAAGAAGAATTCTCATTTTCATTCTACGAGAACAACATGGGTGAGAAGTAAGAACAAATGTATCAATCGGGAAGTTGTGAAATGCAAGATTATATTCAAGATTATAAATTAATTGATACATTGAACATGTCTTATTTCCAAGGTAATGCAGATAATTCTGACAATTTCAGACAATTTGTGCTGCTTATTTAAATCACTAGAATATTGTATTAAATTAAGAGTAATATTCATTAGGCAACGAAATAGACATTCTGTATAATAGATACAGCGAAGCTATACAAAAATGTGTAATTAGTGTAAAAAGAAGTGAGAACCAAAGACAAGATGTTAAGTGAGAAACTATAAGACTGCAATGAGAATTTGATATTACAAAAATACCACTTACGACACTAATGTGTTTATACACACGAAAGATATAACAGTTTGCGTTGTCTCGTCTTGCTCTAAGTACCCGTGACTACGCAAATAAATAAATTCTCCAGTTTTCGTTAGTAGCCTGTAACATGATGATCCGTACGTTTCCGCGCGAACATACACTGCAAACAAAACAATTCGAGTTAGAAAATTGATGCTGCAGATAAACAAAAGGACATGCATGATCTAGTTATCTAATTCTAATACTTTAAAAAATCCTCGCCCGTGAAAGGTTTAAGTTATTGCTAGAAAAAGTGATTCATAAAGATTCATAGTAAAACTAATTAATGTTACATTTCTTTTTGCGAAGGGAGAGAAAGGTTTTGCGATATAGGAAGGATCGAGAGACCATGTAAACGCGATATTGGCGGGAGATTGATGTTAAGTGAACTTACTTTGACGAAGAGCGATCATGGCCCACCAAAGATCGTCTTTGTGCATGAAATTGAAGGCGCTTAGACCTGAGACTTCTTCGGCCAAGTAACCAGCCACCACGGACACCCTGTGGTCGCAGTAAAGAATTCTACCGTCGACCAAATGCCGGGTGAGGTATTCGTCCTTGTTTGCATCTATGATCGATACACCTGTGATTGGCTGCTTCCTTAGTAGCCGCGCTATTCCCACGAAGATAACATCGTTGCTGGTTGAACCGATTTCTGTAAAATTGCGATCGATGACTAGTACTACTGTGCATAATTTCCATTATATTTCAGAAATTATATAAAGCTGCGGATCTTTATGCATTTTCGAAGAAATTGGTTGGACGAAATATAAAACAGTAAAAGATTTAAAAAATTCAAGAATGTTGTAATGTTGCTTTTAATGTAACAAAGTTGTTAAGGGATGAAATCAATTTTTATGTTATTCCTTCTTCCCAAAATGAATGAAAAACATTTTATTTTGCATAAAGATCCGAAGTCTACTAATGAGTGTTAAGTAAATTAGTGAATAAGCGAAATGTAAAAATGGAACCACTTGTAATCCTGAAGTGGAAGCATTAAACCTATACTGCTTAAACTGGTGCCTTCTTAAACAAGTGGAATATTTTAGTAGCCTCTTTACCTAACCTTTATTTAATACTAAAGGCGAATGACATTATTCGAAAAGAGTTATAAGTAGACGGTACAAGGTACTGGAACCAAATAAAAATTTGTTTGTTGGATTATTAATTTTAATAAGTTGATATTAATATATTAATACTGATGATTAGAGGGATTTTATGCATTTATAACAAAAATGAACAAATGCAATTTAAAACAGTGAAAATATTAAAATACTCTAAGAGTATTAGTATATTATTTTCACCACATTAAAATACTATCAATGAAGAATATAAATTTATATTTAGCTTCTGCGTCTTGCAATCGATGCACAAACGTTTTATTTTGCATAAACATCGAGAGTATACTGATGATTGATAATGTAATGCATAAATTCCACAGTCTACTTATAAGTTATATAAGATACTTTTAAATGGGAAGATCAAAATATTTGTACGTATGCTCTGTAAGTACCACGACTATATTTGTACGACTATATCTTCGCCAAGTAAGCATGGAGAAATTTAATTCTGAGAGGATCTGAGAGAATATTTATTGAAATGTTTCACGATACAAGTTTTATTATTTCTATGCTGTGGACAGCACAGATCATTGCTTCAGTCCGTACAATTTCATTTATCAATGAATGTTCTAAACTGCACGTTCTCTAGATTTGTCTGGTTGTACAGAAATATATAAAGTATCCAATAAAATTGCAATGCCAAGTATGATAATGTTATGTCGCATTGAAGCATAGAGAATTCGGATTCTTAATATTCGCTTGTATCATAGAAATTAAAAAATCGACGTTAACGCTTGCGACTGCGCCCACACGTTTCGCAGTCGATGGGAACGGTCTAAATTTAAATGCGTAGCTAGGGTAAATATTTGCGATAGCCCGGTTCAAACCAACTTTACCGGTTCCGTGGTGTCGTGATAAAAGGGGAACAGTGGTCCGCGGATTCTGAATCGATTTGATCCTGCTTTCGTTTGATAAAACTATTATGTATGTGTCGCAAGATAATAAATATAGCTATTAGAATTAGATCCAAGACCACAAACTACTGGCATATCTCATACTATCTCTGGTTAAAGTGTCTGACAAACACTTTTTATTAAAATTCAAATTTCAGTCTTCATCCGTTTTGTTGTTGTTGTACGCGTTCTAATGAACAGACATTGTTTAATTAATTAATTTAATATATCTGGTTAAAGTGTCTGACAAACACTCTTTTCATTAGAAATCAAATAGTGCTGATCCATTTTGTTGTTTTTGTACACGTTCTAATGAACATACATTGTTTACTATCTCTGGTTAAAGTGTCTGACAAACACTCTTTTTATTAAAAATCAAATTTTAGTGCTCATCCATTTTGTTGTTTCTGTACACGTTCTAATGTTTCGACGTTGACAATGAAACAATAACATTGATTTTTTACATATTCTCTATAAATATTGTCATCTCTTCTGTTGTGTTATACTTGTTGAATATACGAAAGACACTAGTGTTCGTACGCGAATAATTCCTTCGGTGATCACGTAAACAATTTTAATTGCACTTCCTACTAGGCACATTATTGCTGAGCTGACTCGCAGCAGATAGACCTTACTGTAATCTTATTGACAGTGAGGGTGAGTGAACGATACAGCGGCGGAAACGATTACAAAATCGTAACCATTGCTCCTTATAATCGACCTGCTAGTCCTAATACACAGACTGCGTCACTCTTATAATATTTGCATCTGAGACTATTTTCGGTCGAAAATAGTACAAACTTCGATTTCTGTTAATATCTTGACGAAACATTGAGATCATGGAGGTAAAACTGACATTTGTGTTATTACTAGACAGCGGATCTTCATGCATTTATGGCAAAAATTAGTAGGCGTAATTTAAAACAGTAAACATATTATAAGAACTTAAAGATACAGTTACATTATTTTCAACCTATTGAACATATTAAGAAAGGAAATAAATCTCTAGTTCATTCTAATTTGTTGTAATTCACATAAAAAATTTTTATTTCGTATGAAGATCCACTGTCTAGAGTTATTACAATAGGACAGATTGAAGGGAAAAGTAGTAGCCCTACAACATGCGAAATATTGAGGTTATAATTAATCACCTTAAACTTTTGCCCACTCCTGTCCTCGGCCAAAAAATTAGGGCCATTTATAATTTTACAAATGTTTACTAACTACTAAAGTACGTACATGCATATTATGTAGATACATGTTAATACAGTAAAGCCTTGATCTAAGATACACCCTCGGGTCCGTGCTGTTTCTTACATCCTGTGGTGTATTATTTCTTTCTGTCCTCGTCGAACGTAGAAAAGGATAGCATATATAAGTGCTACATACCGTTAATTATGCTACTAAATACAGTTCACATTATATCGTGTTTAGTGCCATTTTAATAAAACAAATGCCACAAATAAGTTGGTGAAAGTCCCATAAAAAAATAACGAAAAATAAAGAAGTTTTGTAATTCTCGGCACTTCGCGGGCTTTGCCCGACTAAGATCGTACAGCACCAACGGCTTAGACCAAGATTTTACTGTATAACATGAAGTGCAGGCTTACCTCGATGTTTCGTTCGGTTGTCTTGGGAATCCTGACTTTTGCATTTCTCCGCGAGCCTGATCACCCCCGATAGCTCGAACTGTTTGTACTGAGTGTGCTCTCTTCTCGACGCTGTCCGATGCACCATCCTCAGCTGGAAGGTCCGCCTCTGCTCCTGGAACGGTTTCCTCTCGTTCCTCACCAAGGACGAGTCCTCCGAAGAGGTGGAATTGTCGTTCGACGCGTCCGTAATCTGCGGTATCGACGAAGACGACGCCGCCACCCCCGATATGTTGTCCACGGTGAGATTTTTCGTCAGCTCACTTCGGTCTTTAGGGTGGATGTAATCGTACAGGGAGTTCCCCACAAGTTCCTTCTGTAACGTTAGTCGATTGAAGACGATATACAATACTGCTCACTTAAATTTGCTGGATCTGTTGCTCTTAAATTTCCACGAATAATTCCCAGCCTTCCCATACCACTTGCAAGGGAAGGACCCGATGTGGTCGTACTTTTGCGCGGTGGTAGTACATATACACTCCTGCTCATGAGTCTTAGGACATCTCTGGTTTTTAGTAAAACTCTGGTATTTCGTATAGATTATGAACCTTTAATTGTATTAACTACATAATATAAATATAATGATAATTAGAGACAGCGGACCTCTATGCAAAATAAAAGTTTTCTACCTGAATTGCAACAAACTGGAGTGAAATAGAAATTTATTTTCTCTCTTAATGTGTCGAATAGGCTGGAAATAATATAAAAATATTTTTTAATTTTTCAGTAGTTTTTACTCTTTTAAATTACGCCTACTCATTTTTGTCATAAATGCATAAAATCTGCTGTCTAATGATAATGATCCAAAACACACGTCAAAAATATGTAAAAACTATCTGGATCAACTTCAATGTAATAGTTCATTAGAAATTATGAAATGGCCACTCCAATCACCAGATTTGAACCCCATCGAAAAATTATGGGATGAACTGGATAGACAGGTACGAAACTTTCGTCGTACTTTGAAAACACATTTATGGAATATTTTGGAACGAGAATGGAATAATATAATAACAGAAAGTATGAAAAAATTGATCACCAAGGATAGTGGAAACTAATAAAGAAACGTGGAGGATTCTTTGATGGAAAGAAAATATAAATATGTTTTCACTTGGTGAGATTTTTGATATACATATGGGCATTTTTTTCTTGACAAGTAAATCTTTAAATAAGGAAAAAATTGTTCGCATCCTTCAATGATTATTTCATTTTTACAGAGTTGAATACAAATACACTATACGAATACACTGTCCTAAGACTTATGAGCGGGAGTGTACATGTTTCTAATGATATACAGTTAGGAGCAAAACTGATCACACACACTTTAAATCAGAATAACTTTTTTTATGAATGGATCAAAGGAAATTTCTCTGTAAGGCTAGAGGAATTAGTTTAGTAAATGAAGTTTAAAACATATGATGAACAAATGCATTTGGTCGGAATTGTGAAAAGCAATAGTAAAAATTGATTTTGACGACTTTTTTAGCTGGGCCAATAACGAAAATTTAAAAGATGTGTTTGGTCAACTCGTATAAATTATACATATACGCTCTGAAAATTTCATTGAAATTGGTTAATTGGTTTACGAGTTATAAACGATCAAAAGTCAATTTTTCAAGATTTTCGGCCTTTTTACCACTTTCGATCGTTTATAACTCGTGAACCAATTAACCAATTTCAATGAAATTTTCGGAGCGTATATAATTTATACAAATTGACCAAACACATATTTTAAATTTTCGTTATAGGCCCAGCTAAAACAGTCGTAAAAATCAATTTTTACTATTGTTTTTCACAATTCCGACCAAATGCATGTTTTCAACATATTTTTTAGACGACATTTACTAAACTAATTCTTCTAGCCTTACAGAAAAATTGAAGTCGTTTGGTCCATTCATAAAAAAGTTATTCTGATTTAAAGTGTGTGTGATCAGTTTTGCTCCTAACTGTATGTACAATATTAAGTATAGACACTTGCAAACATTAACGATGTAAACAGTTACGTACTTTGAATGTCGAAAAATTATTAATTTAAGAGTTTAACATTAATTCTGTTCAATTCTGTAGATCTTATTTTTATGTTTGTCAATCAACGCGAAACAAGATCAATAGAATTCAACACAATTAATGTTGGAACATTTCTTAAATTAGGGACCTCGAGTCCCTCAAGGGAAGTGCAGCGAAGTGTAACAAGGGTTAGTACCTCCAGCTTAGGAAAGAGAATGGAACTGCTAAAGGAAAGGTGACATACGTACTTCAAAGACGTGCCGCGAATGTGAAAGGTAATCACTAGACTGTGGATATTTATGCAAAATAAAAGTTGTCTGGAGCACTTGCGAGAATAAAAATATATTTCCTCTCTTAACAATGTTAATGAATTGAAGGGAATAGAAGAAAATTCTTAAACTTTTCTAATGTTTTAACAGTTTAGTATTTTACATGATTTTTATCATAAATGAATAAAATCTGCAGTCTAGTAATTATGCAATAGCAAGTATCAAATGCAGTATTGTTGAGATATTTCTGATTAAAATGAGTCCAAACACAACGCGAAAAGTACTAGTTTTATAGACTTACGCCGATAAAAGGAGACAGATTTACGTCATCATTTACGTTTTAATCGGAAGAATCTCAACAGTCCATCGGTACCACATTTGAAAATCATTAATTACATAGATATGATTATTATTATAAAATTCGTATTGCAAGACTTACGCTTTTACTCAATTTACATTGTTTGTAAAATAACGTTGGAAACTGAATTTGCGTAATCGTTCACAGTCCACCGATCGAAGTCTGTTTGCTCTGGTTTGAATTCATTAACCGTGGTAAAGTGAAACCATGTTGTAGAAGTAAATACGGTATTGTTCAGGGGTTGCCTGTACCTTCAAGGGTTAAATATATGCTTGTGAGCTGTACTGCTCGATAAGAAACTCAATCATGCACCGTGTTGTACATGTTAATGGTTTCGAGTTTAGTTGCAAATATCTACGGAAAATCGTAGAACTTCCACAATCAACACTCGGGAACTAATTAGCAAATATATTCCACAAAGCGTGGGTAGATTTGTAAATGTATTGCATTCAGGCGCCTTTATTATTCTACTCTTATTATGTAAAAATATTCGAATTTAACGAGATGTAGTTTGATCAGGACTCGGAATAAATAATTATCCATTTTTAAACAAATTCTGTTCGAACTTATTTGTTTCTAAGACGATTGTAATAATGTATTTCTAAATGTAATGTAACAATATACTGATATTCTTGTTAGATATTTATAATTTTCTATCATCTAAATCTAAATAAAAAAGTATATAAAAAAAAACTTTTTAAAAACCACGCTTATATTAAAATGCACTAAACAGGAGAAAATAATTTTTTTAGGCATTAGTGACTATAAATAAAAGCGTGAAGGGCTAAACTATATTAACGTAATCTTCGTAGGTGCTCCACGCTTTTATTTATAGTCACTAATGCCTAAAAAAATTATTTTTTAGTCTTTTTTCAATGGAACGCAAGATATAGTAATACTAGTATAAAATAGTAAGATATAGAAACGCAAGATATGGAAATACGGGAAATAGAATGACTCCGAGAGAGGACGTCTCTTGATGGAGTCCAAAATTGTTCGAAATGGAACTGAATGAACGGGACACCACATTGACTGAGCTCCTTCGGTGCGTAATGAGCCAGTGGAGTGGGGATGAGTCGGAGTGGGAACGCGTAGTGGAGTAGGGAACGCTGGCGCGCGAAGTGGGGATCGCTGAACGCGATGACGTACTACCGAGCGTCGCGCGAAGAAGTGTGACGCTTAATATTAAAATTTCTTTTCTCCTAAACGCACAGTTTGTTTTTTAAATTTGTTTTTGAATATTGCATTGTCATCCAGTTCTGAGTTATGTTTAAAGTTTCAAGTCTCTACAGTCCATGATTGCTCATAAGGGGTGTATAGAGGGAAATGAAAGGAACACAATTTTTAACTTTGGGACTTTGGTTGGATTAGTTAGGAGGTAAACATACTAAAAGTCCCCACTCCTAGAGGTGAGCGGGATGCAGGTGGGCACGTAGAAGGTCCCCTTTTAAGATCATTCTATACAAAATTAAAGCTGACAAAATATGCCACAAGATTGATTCGATTCAGTTTTTCGCTATCTCGCATAGTTTCCGAGATATCCGCCCTCAAAATTCACTAATTGTGAAAACGAAATTTTTGCCTAACGTTCTTTGCCTTATTTGACTAGCTAACTCTTCAGCACAATTAGTAAACTTTGAGCGCGGATATCTCGGATACTATGCGAGACAGCGAAAAACTGAATGCAGTCAATCTTATGGCACATTTTGTCAGCTTTAATTTTGTTTAGAATGGTCTTATCGCTAGGACGCATAGTTTCCGAGATATAAGCGGAAACCTCCTTTACCTCCTAACTAGTCCAAACAAAGACCCAAAGTTAAAAATTGTGTTTCTTCCATTTTCCTCTACAACTTTTCGTTGACTGGACTACTAGCTCGCCGGGAAGTGATTTAAAATTCGATTACAAGATTTGACGCATACAACGACAACGATAACAACGACAACGACAACATCGACAACTCGGCAAGCTAATATAAGCGTGGTAAAAAAACGATTTGAACTAAAAGCTTAAGAAGGATCAGACCAATACTGTGCGCGTAAGCCCGCACGACCGAAGTGAAACTTCTATGGCGACTGCACACCTGTTAGTTTCTCGCTCGCTCAGCTAAACTCGGCTACCTCGAGTGCACCCGAATAGCGTTTCACCTCGGAGCGTGACGGATCAGATTCATTCACTGCCCTGTAATTGTCTACGCGTAAAAACTTTCATTTAAAAAATAAATACTAAAATTGTTGATGCTTGAGTTAATTTGGATTAATTGGGTAGGCCCCCAGATACGGTTAGCCCCGGGCCCCGATATGAACGTTCCGCCGTTGTTGATTGTGACTACTTCTCGATGATTTATTGTAAATAAAACAAGGTTCAGAAATTGCGTATGACGAGGAAGGAAGAAGCCAGACGAAGATGGCACGGAAGATTCGATGAGCTGCCGAGTAATCGGCTAAAGAGAAAGACACTAACACTGTCTGCAAACGATGAGCAAAAAGTGTCCATCCTATCGATCCACGTGGTTCCGTAGGAACCGTGGCGCTCCAGATTCGAGCATAACGATAATTCGACACTCGAGCGTAACGAACCTGTTCGTCGGCCGAGTTTCCCGGCTTCGTGGTGTAAGGATACCGAGGGGGTTTAGCCGACGATAGAGGAAGAAGAAAGAATACTTAGAAAACGTAGGTGGGGTGACAGTTGTTTGCGTGGGATCTCCAGGTTTTTTTTAAAGAAGCTACTCACAATCAGGCTGTATTGTTCTCAAGGAGAAACTCCCCATGGAGAAAACGAGCCTCGTCGCCGGCATGGTGCACCCTGGACACTATTAAATCGTGACGAGGATCGGAATGCAGAAGAAAATCGCAACAGAAACGTGGACCATTTTCATCTCGAATAACGGAATGTGTCTAGATTTTCTGATCGACTGGACACTTTTCCTCTTCCCAGAAAACCCACATTTCGAGCGGAGACTAGTGTGCGAGAATAGAAGAAGTAGGTAAAACTTCAATTACGTTGAAAAGCCACAATTGTGCGTGAACGATTTTTGTAACATTCTTACACGTACTCTTATATAAAAAATTTGAAGCGATCTTGGCATAGAATATGAATAATTCACAAGTGTACTATTATTGTGACGTATCGTTCTAAAACCGATACAGACATATTCGATGATTGCATAAGTTCGTGTCCAATTTGAAAATAAAATTCAATGGTTACATTTTAAAGAATACAGCTTTATTAATTAATTATGTAGTCACCATTCTCTTCTATAATTATAAAAGAATGGTGACTATATAATTCCTTTTTTTACACTCGTCCGTTTGTTCAACCAGACCAACAGTACAACCAGTACAAACCAGTACAATTTGCGGTATCTATGAAAATCGGGCACGAACTTATGCAATCATCTGGTAGATTTATCTAGGTTTGGCAAAGTCGGCAAAGACAATTTCGAATCGAGCATTACAGACATCCCCTAGAAACCAACACAGTTAATAAAGATCCTACGAGATCCAGAAAACTATATACACCCTCTTCTTCCCTTCTAATTGCATTCGAGTCAATGGAGTCCATGAGGTCTTCCATCAGCACAATAGAGTTGATTGAAATTTCTCCAAATGTGATAGACTCTTTCAATTTTGTGGAATTTTGGAGAGGCTTTCTATTCTAGAGGATCATGTGAATCCACGCGTACCTTCAGTTTTATAGGATCTTAGAAAGGCTCAATCATTTTTAGCCCACGAATTTCATGAAGGATCGCATGAAATCATGGATCCCTTCAGCTTGATAGGATCTTGGAAAGGTAGAATCTCTTTTAGTCCACGAATTTTATGAAGGATCATACGAATTCATGGATCCCTTCAGCTTTTTATAGGATCTTAGAGAAGCCTTTCAAGTCGCCGAATTCTACAGAGGCTGAGTACGGATTCATATGAATCTGGTCAGCACTCATCCTTATCTGGGACGGTCAACTTCGCCGTGTTTGTTGGAGTCACTATCGAACTTTCTACGACTGACACTGCCTTTGTCAACACTGCTGAATTAGGTCTAGCAGAGACTCTCTCGGAGCTGCAGGGTGAGCATCGATTTTTAGGGGATTCGTAGGGTCTCTTTCAAGTCTATGTCGAGTGTGTTGTACTCGTCATACATGCGATATTATTATACAAATTTTTTATGGTATTTCTAGATGAATTCTATAGCGAAAATTTCATGCAAAATAAATATTATTCGCAACGATGGGAGGCGTAGGCACATTAAAAACATCAGGTTATTGAAAACTCCTGCATATATTTTTGTTGCATATTTTTTTCAAAATGAATTTAAACACTAGGATATGCTTTCTTTTATTAATAATAATTTAGAATAATTGTATTGCTCTTGCTAATACATCAATTTTGATAAGTGGGAGATAAAAGTAATTTCTTTATTTAATAATTCTAATCAGTAGAAAATATTTTATACTCGTACATTTTTCCAATACTGTTACTGTTTCGTGCTTCTCTTGCTCATTTTCCGTGCAAACGTATAAAACCCGCAGGCTGGTCATTTAATAATTGAAAAGTAGCTTTATGAATTGCAAGAGATACCCAATTTTGAACCCAAAATTATAAAATGGGAATAAAATTAATTTAATAATTAAAAAGGTATAAAACTATAAAAAAGAACAATATACAGGCCAGTAATTTAATAATCTAAAATTTGAGCTCTATAAAATTACTACAAAACAAAATTATAAAATAAGAATAGATCAGATTTAAGAATGATATGAAACTATCGAAAAACCAAATCCACTTCATTTATTTTAAAAGAACAAGAAATAAAGGCTCATATGCGAATATTGTTCCATCTTGTCAAGATATTATGCAACGTAAAATCTGGAGAAACGTATAAAAGCGAAGATCTTTTGAAAAATGGAGTGCACGTGTCGTAGTTGAAATCGCGAGAAATTTTTGCCGTTCCGGTAACAGCGATTTTTCTTTTTTCCGTTTGCTCGTGGCGCATGTTCCATATTTTTTCTCTCCTGTTGCGTTACGGTTCTATCCGGCGGTTGAAATATCTCTTTTCAAATCGCACCACTGCACCTATCGCCATTCTCTCTAAATCCTGTGGTCCCCCTTCAGTTAATTCGCGGTAGCAACACGTGGCGCAAAAACGTCCAATAAAAATCCGAATTCCGCTGCTTCGAAGCACACAACGTAATTAGCTCTTATCAATGTCACGCCGTGAAACATTTTTACGCAGAGAGAAGTTGGAAAATTGTAACTTTTAATCTTCGCGGCCCGTAGCAACGTTAACCGATCTCGATAAAAAAATAAGTTGAAAAAGCAACAATATTTTTTGCTTTGACGCCTCGTTTTGAAGAAAACCAAGTTTAAAGATCGGTCGGGCTCGCGTGTTTAATACAGGATCTTCCATTAAGAACGGTTATTTTCAATAATACAGGGTGTACCAGCTAAATGAGGCTACCTAAATATCTCCTTTATTTTTAATGGCACAAAAAAAATATTTATGACCTAATTTAAATGGTATCGAAGGAGGAATATCATAGAAGAACAATTTTGATTCAATCGGAAGTCAATCGGAAAGTTCCGTCCGTTTTTTTACAAAAAGTAGAGCTTTATTTAAGAAACAAAATGAAAAAGTACATTAATCAAAATATTGTCCATCGTTAGCAATGACTTTTCCCCATCTTTCGGGCAGCAAGCGAATTCCGTGACGAAAGAATGAGTCATCTTTGAAGGTCATCCAGTCAGAGACTCATTTTTCGACATCTTCGTAAGAATTACATCGTTCCTCAGCAAGTGCGTGTGCCATCGACCGAAACAAGTGATAGTCAGAAGGGTATACAGTCTGGTAAATAAGCCGCATAGGGTAGCACGTCCCAGCGAAGTGCTTCTAACGTTTCTTTGACAACTTTTCTGACGTTTCGCAAGCAGAAATTTGCAGATGGTTTTTCGCTTTTCAATGTCTCTTGGCTTGAGTTCATGTAGGACCCACCTTCCTTCGTTGTAGACCTTCCCCAAGGCTTTTCAACGATCGGAAATGACAGATTAAACATAGCTTAACGCTTCTGATATTTGTTTTTGCGTTTGACATGGATCTTGAATTGCAGACCAATGCCTGGAATTCTTCGTCTTCGAATACTCGTGGCCGTCCAGAACGCTCTTTGTCCTCTACAGTAAAATCACCATTTTTAAAGTGTCGAAACCATTCTCTACATGTTTTATCGGAAACAGCATTATCGCCATAAACGTTTAGAATCATTCGATGAGCTTCAGCTGCAGTTTTCTTTCGATTGAAGAAAAGATTAACACTTCGCGCAAATGACGCTTATGCGGCTCAAATTCCGACATTTTCAATGTAGAAAAAAACGATGTTATTGATGCAAGCGCATATTGTTATGTATTGAATTTTATTGAGAGATGTCCAAACTAAAAAGTTAACCTTACTTTAGACGTTATAATTAACGACAGTTTGAGCTACGGCTACTCGACGCTAAACGGACGGAACTTTCCGACTGACCTAATATATAGAAGAACAATTTCTTTTGTGCGGTGATATTTTCATAGTTTTTTCAAGGTCATCGTTATATCCTTGAATATGCTTAAGTCATTAATAAGATGGAACAAAAAAAGCTTGCCCGATAAAAAATGACGATGACCTTGAAAAAACTATGGAAAGATAACCGGAGAAATAAAGAATTGTTCTTCTATGATATTCCTCCTTCGATACCATTTAAATTATGCCATAAATATTTTTTTTGTGCCATTAAAAATAAAGGAGATATTTAGGTTGCCTCCTTCAGCTGAGACACCCTGTATAAAAAGAACGCTTTCTTCACGATTATCAGTTATTTCTATAATTTTATTAACCACATGCCGAAGAGTGACAATTGTAATCTTGATAAATAAAAAATAGCGCGAAAATGACACCGCTTAATGGAAGACCCTTTACTAAAGGAAGTAGAATTGGTTGGTCATGATCAGACGTGTCAGACGATTCTCAATTTCCAAACTCGATTTCTCGA
Organism: Lasioglossum pauxillum; assembly: GCA_933228785.1. Taxonomy (NCBI): domain Eukaryota; kingdom Metazoa; phylum Arthropoda; class Insecta; order Hymenoptera; family Halictidae; genus Lasioglossum; species Lasioglossum pauxillum. Next base: position 18,986,033 of record OW121702.1, on the reverse strand, counting down.
AAACAAGGTGTCAAATAAAAGAATGGTATTCTTTTTTCTCCCCTTATTTCTACATGTAGAATCAGCCCCTGCACGGTTGTTCTACCAGCAGGGTCACACCCTGATTGATTCAGATCTACTAAACATATGTTTCGAATTTGCTCAGATGCAAAATGACATTTCTTTAAAATTTTACACGTCGTCTACTACATTAATCGTCCTGACTCCGCCAAAAAACTGAAGGCGTTTGGTCCACTTCAGGGAAGTTTGTTCTAAGTTAAAGGGTGTGTGAACAATTAGGAGAGAGTCGTGTAGTACTGGCTATACTATAAGTTTCGATACTATGACTTAAGTTACTGTTGGTCAAAAATAAAATTTAAAGAAAAACCTGCAGCATAAATGGTAACAAACTTTTTAAATAAAGATTAATGTTGGGACTGCACGGCTCTTCCGTATGCGAACGATTTACGAGATTTTGTTTATACAGGGCCTTCCATTAAGGAGTGTTATTTTAGATTATAAAAAAACGCTGTTTGTTTCCAATTTACAATTTGACTAACCACGCGTCGAAGAGTGACAACTCTAATCTTGACAAATAGAAAATAGAAGACCCTTGTGATACAGATCCTCGTTTTGAAATAAATCGTAGCGTTCTTCTCGTAAGAATGACGTTACGCGAACATCCACCGATTGTTTGCTATGAGGAAGCTATAATACAGGCGAAGGTAACGCTTCGTGGATCCAGTGATTCAACGGACCTGCGATTGGTAAATCACTCTCGATCACAATGGTCGGGTCAAGAAATATAAACACTACACTGTTCAACGAACGCGTATTGAAACGTAAAAGAAACACGTGTAAAGTGCAAACAAAAGAAAAAAGTCAAGTCTCGCAGTTCAGCAATTAACACATTACCGACCGGTAATTATGGCATAATTTTGAAAAATCTATGGTTCATGGGTAAACACTTTTTAATGGAACCTTCAATAGCAACAGCAATTTTCATTGTGAACTAATGTGTCACTCTCAATAACGTCATCTAATGGTTTCATTTAAGGGAGTAGACTCGTTTTTCCAAGATTGAAAGGGTGCGGGATTCGCGTCCTCATTTCTCGATAATACAAAAATGGGGTTTTTCAGTAGTCAAAAACGCTAGATAAAAGATTGATCTAGGCCGCTATCGCCCTTATAAGTCCTATTTTTTCGTTTACGAGGCGTAATTTGCATTATTCGGAAGTATACAACTGCGCATGTTGCTATTTTCATAGCTACACACTGCCGAATAATTCAAATTATTCCTCATAAACGTAAAAATAGGACTGTCGAGGGCAATCGCTGCCTATATTAATCTTTTATCTAGCGCTTCTGACTACTGAAAAATCCCATCTTTGTATTATCGAGAAATGAGAACGCGCTTCCCGCACCCCTGTAAAAGAAAAGAAAATATCTATGCTTTCTTTTGGAACAGCACAATTATTGAAAATCCTGATAATAGGCTTCCGGTAGATAAAAAGTGTTAATATACAAATATTGAAATAAATTATATACAGACGCCCACAAAAGTGTTCGTACGCCCTTTAAAACAGAATAACATTTTTATAATTATTCCAAACGACCTGATGTTTTGTAAGCAATTAGAAGCATTGATTTACTTAATGATGTGCAAAAATTATAATTTACAGATTACATGCAAAAGTAAGAAAGGCATTTTTTAAAACTCTCTTATTTGGGCCCGTAATGAAAGTTTAAAATGTATGTTTTGTAGATCTATGTTAGTTATACACATATGTACTGAAAATTTCATCGAAATCGGTTGACGCAGGAAAAAACGACGATTTTCACCATTTTTATGAATCGATTTCGATGAAATTTTCAGTATGTGTATAACTAACATAGATCTGCAAAACATATATTTTAAATTTTCATTAAGGGCCCAAATAAAAAGTTTTAAAAAATGTCTTTTTCATTTTTGCATGTAACCTTGTAAATTATAATTTTTAGACAATTTTTTTTGCACATTATTTAGTAAACCAATGCTTCTAATTGCTTACAAAACATCAAGTCGTTTGGTGCAATTATAAAAAAGTTATTCTGTTTTAAAGGACGTACGAACACTATTATGGGCCACTGTAATTACAATTGAATGAAAGTTCAATAGAATATATAAATTGATGATTAAATCTACTACCATTTTATTGTAAGGAGACTGAATTTCTGTCAAACAGTATGCCTATTGTGCACACAAATTACATTATTAGCTTTTCGTCCTCATGTCTCAATTATCGAGTAGGCGTCGACTCATCTAAGCCGTTTGTCTCCCGATTAATCCCTTACCTTACAACATCAGGTCAGACACGTGGTCCTGATTTCAAACGAAACAACAAAATTCAGTTAATTAATATATTTAACTCGTTGAAACGGAATCGTGTATTGAAGAGCTAGATATAAGTTAAATGAAGAGGGAAGTACAGTGTTCAGTAAAAAATTGTTTGATATACGATATGAAAAGTAACAGAACGATATAAAATTGTTTGAGCGACTGTCAGCTGACATGCACCCACAAAGGGTTAAAAATAAATATGAATATGAATATAAAAATTACCCCACTCCACCTTAATAATTTTAGAAAGTATATATGACTCTTGGTAATACCTTAATTTTAAAAAGTGGGAGATAAAAGTCATTTCTTTATTTAATAATTTTAATCAGTAGAAAATATTTTATACTCATCAATTTTTCTGACACTCTTACTATTTCGTGCATCACTTGTTTATTTTTATTGCAAACGTATCAAACCCGCAGGCTAATCATTTAATAATTGAAAAGTAGCTTTACGAATTGTAAGAGATACCCAATTTTGAATCCAAAATTATAAAATGAGAATAAATGTAATTTAATTATTAATAAGGTATAAAATTATCAAAAAACAAAATACAGGCTAGTAATTTAATCATCTAAAATTTGAGCTCCATAAAATTTCCAGAGATATCTAATTTTTAACAGAACTAAATAAATAAAATAAGAATAAATTAGATTTAATAATATGATTATATCAAACAAAATTCAGTTAATTAATACATCTAACCCGTTGAAATGAAATCGTATATTGAAGAGCTACGTATAAGTTAAATAAAGAGAGAAATATAGTGTTCAATAAAAACTTGTTTGATATACGATATGAAAAGTAACATAACGATATAAAATTGTTTGAGCGACTGTCAGCTGACATGCATCCACAAAGGGTTAAAAATAAATATGGTTGTTAATTTTTTCACTAAAAAGAATGACCCAGCCATATTGAACGTTATTGCAAAATTGTAATTACTCAAGATCTCATTATGAAATAGTTTCATTCCCATTTCTTCTTCACTTTCAGTCGAATTTCTATTTTTACTGCTGAGAGATTTAAACATTTGACTCGAGAATAATTTGCACGTAAATTAGAAGCTATAGCGAGTAGTTGAAAATTTATGTCTGATTTTTGCAAACAATCAGGTTAATGAAAAGCAATATTGTTGGTAAATAGTTAAATTCAAAATTGAATATTCGTTGCCTCTGTCGCGAGTGAATTATTGAAGAGCGAAAATGTCTCGCGAACTGAAACGCCAATCAATTGTTGGGAACACTTTGCGCAACGAGAAAAGAGAAAATATTTATTGATGGCGCGCAGCAGTTGCCATGGCATGGCGGTGCGTTTCCGTTGCACTCATTTGATCGATAATTCTGAAGCTCGGCGCGAGAGCTATGTTTCGCTGGGAATGCAAAATGCAGCCGCCGGCTTCGCAGCAATAATTTTTCGATTTACTGCTTTATTATGTCTTAACGAGCTCGGGGAATATGTTTCAGAGAATCGAAGCCCTTATGATCGTCACCACATTGCAGAAAATTATGAGAAGCTCTTTACTCGGTTATGTCTTGCACAACTTTTTAATGTCGAGTAAACTTTATGTTGGCTGAAGGCCAGTCTATTAACAAAGTTGGAACGTTTGAAAATTTTATACGGAGTTACAACATTTCTCAACATAGAAAATTAGCAAGTTCGCGACAGTTCTCAACAAACGAACGAATTTACTATAAATTTTAGCCCTCTAGGTTTTTATACAAGGTTTTTATTTTATATAATTTTGTGAAAATGATAAGGACACATTTACTCCGATTTTTAGCAATATTTATCATATTGACTTGGTCATTATAATAAATTTAATTATCTATACTAATTATTTAGACACCTAGATAACATTTTAATAATGTACATACCCCCCCAATATTAAAATTTTCTATAAAATTATTTTAATTCATAATAAACCCGTTTCATTTTATCAAAATATTCTTTAACCCATTTAATTAAAATATCGATTTAATATCACCCCTTCCCTAAAAATTAAATTGAAAAACAATAAAATATTCCTGACTAAATTCAATTAGTAAACAGATTAACTATATTTTATTAAAATTCACTAATTATATAGGAACCTACATAAAATTTTTATTATTGTATATAGCCACCCTTCTAATATATAATCTAAAATAACTTTCTACAAAACTTTTATGAGAATGATTCTAACATACCTTCATGAGAAAACATTTAAAAAGTTTTTGGAAGCATAATTTCTTCTCATAAATGATTTCATAAGTACAATTGTGTGTATGCAAGTTCGAACACTTTTTATAAAAGTTTATTTCGAGGTTTGTTCATAATCCATCCTAAAGTGATTAGAGATATCCTGATTAAACATCCATCGATTCGTACAACACGAAAAAGAAACGTTTCGGCATAGTTACTAATTTTTAAAAACGTTCGAAGCAGATTATTCTCAAACAAGCTTCGAATCTCATGTACATGAAGTCTTTTATCCTTACTGTCAGGAGCAGAACGGCATCATTTATGTAAGTATTACTTTGTCACTTCTACGTGCATATACGGTTCGATACTGAAGTGACGACCTCGTCTCATGCAACGTACGGCAACCTGATAAGAAGCGAAGTACAAAAACGGTGCATTTGCAAGATACCGTTTCCTTCGAACTTCCAGTCTATTAGGTAAGTAAATGATATATAAGAGATAAGGAAACCTGAACTTCGCGTTCATACCGCAGCATGAATTTCCAATGTGCCCTCTTTAACCGGTTTGCAACCAGTAATTTTCAACTTCTAAAAGTCATGCTTAAGATATGAACGTTAATTCATATTTTCATTATCATAAAAAGTTAAAGATAGGCTCGGAGCAAAGAAAACATGGTTACAAAAAGAGGTAGCACTCACCGACCTCGATCATTTCGAAATACATTGTCGGCTGCACGATTTTTAACAATTCTTCACTACAGATGTTGTCGTTGCTCATTTCTACTTTTTAAGGTATTCACAAAAATATGTTTAATTCGTGATACTTTTAATGTTTCTGATACGTTTGTGTTAGTTTCGATTACATTCGGAGCTCCAGTTTCGATTTTACTTCGCTGTATACGATTTTTAATTATGCTGATTTAGATAGACTGCCTTAAGGGAGTCTTTTCCAACAGACGACGCTCGCGCGTGAACTCTCACGCACCGCTAGATCACGTATACGTACACGAGGATTGCAAGGGTCCGGGATTCCATTTCTGATTTCTCGATAATGCAAAGACGGGGTTTTTTAGTAGTCAAAATCGCTAGATGAGAGATCAATCTAGAGCGCTGTTTCCCTCAAAAGTCCTTCTTTTACGTTTCCGAGCAATGGTCGGAAACTGCAATGGTCGACTGCATGTTGCCCGTCGGAGAGGCTAGTACGCCGGCGCGACTGCAGCGTCATCTGACGCGCAACATGCAGCCAAATATTTCAGCCAAACCATTGCTCGGAAACGTAAAAGAAGGACTTTTGAGGCAAACAGCGCCCTAGATTGATCTCTCATCTAGCGATTCTGATTACTAAAAAACCCCGTCTTTGCATTATTGAGAAATCAGAAGTGGAATCCCGGACCCTTGCAATCCTCGCGCACGTATACTAGTCCAGTCAACGAAAAGTTGTAGAGGGAAATGGAAGGAACACAATTTTTAACTTTGGGTCTTTGTTTGGACTAGTGAGGAGGTAAACCTACTTAAAAGTCCCCACTCCTAGAAGGTGAGCGGGGTGCAGGGGGGCACGTAGAAGGTCCCCTTTTTCGGTTTTCCGCGTATACCTCGGAAACTATGCGTCCTAGCGATGAGACTATTCCATGCAAAATTAAAGCTGACAAATTGTGCCACAAGATTGATTCAATTCAGTTTTTCGCTATCTCGCATAGTTTCCGAAATATCCGCGCTCAAAGTTCACTAATTGTGCTGAAGCTAGTCAAGCAAGGCAAAAATCGTGAGGCAAAAATTTCTTTTTCACAGTTAGTAAATCTTGAGCTCGGATATCTCGGAAACTATGCGAGATAGCGAAAAACTGAATGGAATAAATCTTATAGCACATTTTGTCAGCTGTAATTTTGTATGCGATGTATCGCTAGGACACATAGTTTACGAGATATAAGCGGAAAACCGAAAAAGGTGACTTCTACGTGCCCCCCGCTCACCTCCTAGGAGTAGGGACTTTTAGTATGTTTACCTCCTAACTAGTCCAACCAAAGTACTATAGTTAAAAATTGTGTTCCTTCCATTTCCCTCTACGCCCCCTTATGAGCATTCATTGACTGGACTATACGTGGTCTAGCGGTGTGTGAGTGTACCCTAGAGGTGTGTGAGTGTACCCTAGCGGTGTGTGAGTGTTCACGCGCCAGCATCGTCTGTTGGAAAAGACAACCTTAATGCATTTACAATAAAAATAAGTGAACTTTTAATTTAAGTTTAGAGTATACAGGATTTCTCCCGAACATGTGATTCCTCAGGAATCATCCCCTTCAAGGAAGTACGACAGTTTTGGGTACACCCTGTATATGCCAAAATTATACAAGTCCAAACAGTTAATCACTGGATAATGAGGAATTAATTAAAATTTGTATAACACACAATAATATCTCGTGCAAGCCACGCTAAAATGATATTACAATTATTTTATTTAATGACGATTGTGGTGTCACACCAAACAAACAAATATTGACTTGTACCACTTCTGAATTAAACGGCTCAAATATGAATTTTCTTTCCTCTTCTGTGAAATTATTGAGCATAAAGCTGTTCTAATCATTGTTAACATTTGTAAATACGTTTTCTTTCATTGTACTTCGCGCATTCTAATGCACAAAATCCGTTAGGATCTAATCGCAAAGAAATATTTCACAGTTCACAAAGCACTGAAAAGCGTTCAGCTATGAAAGGAGAACGAGAATAATTGTTGTTGCGACATTTACCTGAATGTGGCCGAGGTGTTCCTGGACTAGCTGGCTGACGTAAACGATTTTCCCTGTAGTTGTGACCACGATAAAGAATCCCCCGCTTCCGATCAATTTCTGTTACGGTTAACAAGAACGATTTTAACATGTTCAACATGTGACGATAACAGGACTGGATCGATTTACGAGTACTCACGTCGATGATAAATCGTTCCAAGTCCATGTTGCTTATTTTTTGGGGTAGAAAGTCTTTTGTGCCGCGTCCGAGTGCTGCAACAGAGAAAAGAGACAAGAAAGTTAATCAGAAGCCGTAGAACAAATATCACACGGACATTGTAATTAAGGTTTACAGGACCTATCAAAATGACGGGTTCTAATATTTTTAATTTACAATTATTAGTAAAGATGCATCCATGAGGAATTATTTAATTTCTTTCTTTGGGTATATTTTATAACAGGGATGGCTAGAAATTTGGATAGATCCATTTTTGTTGTTTTTATAAAGTAATGTAAAATAGGCATTCTTACAAGAGAAGAACCCCAAAGTGTCTGACTTCGATTTTGATAATCTTTTGTGAGACGATGGTATATGGATCCCTAATGGTGTCTGCAAAATACTAGGTGTAGTTACTTAACAGTTTTAAAGATATGGCTAATGAAACTTTGAAAACTTGAGTTGCAAATCATGGTATATCAATAAGGTATGAAAGTTTAATTGTTTATATCTTTAGAACTATTGAGTAACTATGTACACCTAATATTTTTCAGACATCATTAGGGATCCATATACCATCGTCTCACAAAAAATTATCAAAATCGAAATTGGACACTTGGGGTCCTTCCCTTGTTAGTATCCCTTAATCCTAGTGTTAACAGACTCCGTATTTGCATTTATGACAGAAATTAATTAATTACGAAACTGAAAAATCATTAGAAAGATTTAAGGATATTGTTATATTATTGTAGACATTTTAAGACGCTTAAAAATGAAATTACATTTGCATTTATCTTAATTTTCTTCCCTCTCTGAAGAGGGTGGGCAAATTAATATTGATATTAACTCTCAGAAATGATAAAACTGCGAGGGCCAGTCGAATTAACTGTATTCTGTATTGCATAACAGCATAGTTGTTCTTACCTAGATAAGACTAAGTGAAAATTCAAATAGTCTCACACTCCGTCTGAATCATGGACTACTCTGTTTAACTATTTTCTCAGTTATTAGAAAGATGAATGGGCAAACATTACCGACTTCCGTTGCATAACGTACTATCATCACGTTTGTAACTACTGAAGGTGCAAAACACATTGAAATCTTGTATGAATCAACAACAATTTAAGAATGAAACGTTACTGAGGCCACAAGTGGTTGGCATAAATCGTTTGTTAATGGACGCCAACACGGTCAAACACAATGCACCAAGACAAGTGTTGCACCGAGACAAGAGGCTGATTGAGCAGCCGTTTGAACGCAAGGAAAAATTGAAAACCTACATTGAACTATTCCTAAACATCCCCCTTACTGTCCAAATGTATCATCTTGTGATTATCATTTGTATTGTGCCACGGAAATAGACATTGGGAGCATATTGTTTCAATAGTGACGAAGAGATGGAGCTCTTCGCGTGCAATTTCTATTTTATTTGCGTTGCAGATCAAAATTATCATAATCTATTGGGTTGGCAAGAAAGTAATTTCGGTATTTTAAGCTGAAATGAAACCCGATTTTTTGTTATTCACTACGTAGCTGTCGCAGCTTTATGAAAATAGCTAATAACTTTATTAAGCTACCAGAAAGATGGCAAAAGATCATCGAACAAAATGGAAAATATTTGTTCGATTAAAGTTCATTGCTTAAAGAAATTTTTATTTCGCCTTAAAATAGCGAAATTACTTTCTTGCCAACCCAATAGAATGCGGATCTTGATGCATTTATGACTTACGAAAATTTTCAAAAAATGCTAGAATATCAAATTCGATGAAATTTAGTAACTTTCATAAAATTTGCCTATAAAAATTGAAAATTGCATACACATCCGCAGTGTAATTAGAATTGGGGTTGCCAGAAATGTTTTATCCAAATATAGAAGGAGTAGTGAAAACTGCAATTATTGTATACAGGGTGTCCCAAAATTCCTTCAACAGCCGGAAATGGGAGGTTCCTGAGATCATTTGAAGCAACATTTTCCTTTGCAAAAATGTTATCCGCGGCAATTTTTGCTAAGGAAAATGTCGCTTCAAATGACGTCAGGAACCTCCCATTTCCGGCTGTTGACGGAATTTTGGGACACCCTGTATAAGATACAGGCACATTTTAAACTCTTTTATTCAAACAAAGATTATTGAAAATTCAAATATGATATAGATCAAGTTCAAATATAGAAGACTCATATCAAATATAGAAGATCTGGCAACCCTAATTAGAACCCATTGAAGCGGGAAGACTGCATGATAACACAACTTACCAAAGTCCGATCTGACAAAAGCTGAAGCCAACCTCAGGATGGAGATTTTGTCCATCTTCCTCGGACTCTCGGCGACAGCAGGTACAAGCTGCCCCATTGCTGTGATGTTTGTGTTATGATTGTCGCGGCGTTGTTTTTCCGCCATGTTCCGCGCCGCCCTTGGATTGCTATAACAGAAAGAATAAATTCTTCGTTAATATTATTAACAGACCTGTTTTTTTGCAAGGGTCGTGCTGCATCATGGGCAGAGTCGTAAGATGATGGGAGGGAACACGCATTGAGGGAAAAAGGTTACCCTCTCTGCACGGTGACATAGGTGGCCCACGAGGATGCTTCATGGTTGTAAACATTCGTGGCGCGAGCGTGCGCGTCGGGGTTACAAATTTTCGCGAGTGTCGAGTTACCGAATTTATTTCGAGTGAAAGCGAGTCCTCGTTATCTGTCGATTCTGTCGCACGGCCAAGAAAATAAAAAATCTCACGATTTCGGGAAACATGGCCCGCTGTCTCCGTGTTCAGATCGAGTTACACTTGGTCTGGTTGTTCTCGCGCCGCGGCGCAGAAACAGCCTGCGAATGCAATATCCTGCGACGCATGTAAATTTCCTCACGCGCTTGACGCGTGAGTCAACAGGCAGCATCGTGTAACCACAAAAATAATTCCACGCGCGAGTTCCGCGGCCATGGCGGCACAACTCGACGATCATTGGCCGCAACGGGGGTGGCTCGTATTCTTCGCACATAGAGTAAATGTGCCTATTACTGCGGGTGTACGTTTTACTACGGTATTTGTTCCAAATGAGATTAAAATACATGAAGGTAAATATTTTGCCCTGAATAAATTTGTACAATTCTATGAGATTGTATTCTGTAATCTCAGGATTTGAAAAAACATTGTTCATAAAAAGTACAAATAAGACTATTTTTCGTCTATCTTTGTTCTTCTACAAACTGTTCTTCTTTGTATTACTTTAGCTTGCATAGGGGAAAAATTTATTATTATTTAAATACCTACTTCGATACAATAGAAAAATAAAAAGAAGTTTTCTTGACTTTTTCATTAAAAACATTAAGTCTTCGGCATTGCGTGCGTTACAGTGAAGGAGGAGCTCATTACTGCGGCACAAAAATCGCTAAAAATGTCCCTAATATTGCGGTGTAATTTGCGACTACGATGAGAAACTAGTTTCACTTCAGCCTAACGTTTTAGGTTAGATACCTATTCCATACGCGTAAGTAGGTAGGATACTATTCTAGATAAAGAGTATTGTAGATAAAAAAGAAGATATGCTATAAATTAGATGGAAAAGTATTGAAAGAAATAAAAAACAAAGTAAAGTGAAGTGCACGAAAAGATCTACTTATGGAACGGAAAACTTAAGAAACAAAGAGTGGAGATTTTAAGCAAAAAAAGGAGAAGAATTGAGAAAGATAAAGAATTTTACATTGTAATTGCAATTGTGAAATGTACACGACTCTCTTTGTCACCCTGACACCCTATAGAAATAAAATAAATCTGAAGATTAACCCTGTGCTGTTTTGAAAAGTTCTATTCTAGCGCAACAAGAAACAAAAGAATTCGTAAAATAGTACAGAAATATAAAAGAGTGAATAATAATAATACATAGTTTAGAATAACAGGCCAGGTTGCAATTTGAAGGATTTTGTACGAAGAGAAACTTTTTCACATACTAAACTGATACTTGCCAAAAGACGCAGCACACTCATCACGCGTCACTGTCTTGCGTTCAAATATTACACCCACAGTCTCTTTCTGAGAAAACTCTCTAAATTCCGCAATATTTATAGTAAAGGCGAAAATTACGTCTAATTGTTGCCAACTTGTACACACAAACATCTTCATTTCGAATTCAAGTTGAACAGTTTCGCGGTTGCCAAAACAAACAGACAATTTGCTCCACTATTCATTTTACCGTGTCCAATTTTTCCTGCAGTACATGTGTTTCTCCTGTAGCAGAATTTCAAAATTTATCTAGCAAGTTGAAAGTTAATTAAAATTTGCACGGCCGTTTGTTCTGTTGTGTTTTTTGCTGCATACACAACGTTTACTTTATACACACACGTACCTAACGTACACATTAGTTAGTTTCGTAAATTAAATTAAAAGGATGAGGATTAAATAGAAATATTTACTTGTGATTTATAAGAATTTATACTCAATTTTAGTTTCATAAATTAAATTACAATATCAAGAATGAGAAATACATTGTTATTTTGAATGAAGAGCGTTTGTAATTAAATGAGAAATAAATATAAGGTATTTGAATCGTCGATGAAAGATTCAATTTTAATGAATGTTATACATTCGGAAATATTATTTACCTATAACATTCACGATCTACCTAGCAATCTTTTGGCTGCATAACTCTGCCAGTTATTAGAATGTAATTTTATTTATCTAAGACAATACGAAAATTGCAACGCGTAATATTCAATTTCAAATTTAATTACGTTTGCGTATTTATTCGTTCTCGATGATTCATTATTTGAATATAATAATTTTGCAGTTACGTTGAAACCAATACACGCCATGAAATGCTAACGATTTAATCATTATCCATTTATAATATTCAGAATCTGAATACAATATCGATGCATTTATAGAAATTTGTACACAAAGTGTATATTTACATTGTAAATTATTTATAACATAGTTTCAAAGAGACGCAAACGTAAGTACACTGATTATAATTAGTTTTGCATTAATGAATCGTATTATTCGGAAAACAGTGTTCATGTAATTTCAACTGTTTTAAATAAGTTAATAAAAATAGTTATTCTGCACAATTTTTATGTAAACGATTTCTGAGCTAAGTTGTCACAGATATTTATTAAAATATATGTATAATATAATCGCATTACTTTGATATGGACACATAGGCTACTATTTCGTAGTAATAAATGTTTATCATATTACTTTGTGAAAGAAATATCGATTTTTGTAAGTTCAAAAGTTTAAATAGAAAATAGAAAATGTAAAATATTATTAAATAAGAAAAGGTCAACTGAGAATAGTTGAACAAAATGTTTAACGACCGGCACGAACAAATAAGAGTTCATGATATAACAGGAAGACTTAAAAGAAACGAATATACCAAACGTGAAGACTGTCTTGACCATGTTGAACGTTTTCATTACAAAAAACCAACATGTGTTCATGTAAGTAGTTAAGCTGACATTCTAGCTAATAATGGCTACTGTGATCTCAAAGACAAGACAGAAATGTGTATCACATGTCAGACGAACTATTTTAATCACACTGTGGAAGGGGAACCCATTAATTCGCGATTATTATTAAATTTTTGCAGTTTTCCACAAATTTAAGCAGATATGAATTATTTAATCGGAAGTCTGATCATTGAAAATAATTACACATTTATTTTCGTGACAAAAACGCAAGGATTATCGTATCTTTATTATTGAGTCACTCCATTGCATGTACTGTATGACAAAAGGATAGAAAAGATTTCTGCAATGGTCAGAATTTTTAAACTACATCTTATCTTATAAGATTTTTTTCAACGTTACAATCTGCAACATCATTGTAAGACTTTATCAGTGAATGATATTGACCGATTTTTCGTGACTCACTTTACGATTTTCTATTGTGATGATAACAATAATTATATAAACCATAAACTATTACCCAGTCAAGTATCTATATCACACTTTATGCAACGTACAACACTGGTGTAAAGACAAACAGGATAATCACAATCGATTAAAGTTTATACGAATAATAATAATTATTAAAGTGTAAACTGTAAACATTTATGTAAACGCGCATTTTGATAACTCTTCTTGCTTATAATCGAAGCTTATTGTCGACAAAAATATTTTCAAGAATTTACAAATAGCAAAATAAAATATTCCTTAATTTACTGAAAAACTACAAATTTGCTACGTTTGTTTGCAGTAAGGACGCGAATTTTGAAGCAGGTGTTAGTTTCTCCAGTTTATTTTATGAGAAAGATGCAGAGCAAAGAATAAACTAAAAATTTAATTTAATATTTATTGTGCTATTTGTTTTTATAGTTTATATATTTAACCTACTCGAATTTTGAAGCACGTTTTCAGTTTATTTTACGAAAAAGAGAGTTAAGCAAAGAATAAACTAAAAACTTAATTTAATATTGATTGTGCTATTTTTTTTTCTTTTTATATTTGATATTTAATCTACTCGAATTTTGAAGCAAATGTTTTCAGTTTATTTTACGAACAAGAGAGTTAAGCAATAAATAAACTAAAAACTTAATTTAATATTGATTGTGCTATTTATTTTTATACTATGTATAGTTCTATTTTATTGCTGCTCTGTTACAGTCTAATTATGATAAATTCTGCAGGTTAATCTGAAGTATTTGAGCAGAATTCACCAACCTTCGCTGCGCATTACGTGCGCGTCTACGAATCAGTGAAAAGGCAGGAAATGATCATGCCAATGATACATCTATGTTGTGTCGTATATCTGTCCAGGGATAGCTGTTATTATACGTTTATATTGTGACGAGAGAATCTACGCTGAAGCTATTAATAGATTAAGTGGCGTAGTGCAGTGCTGATTGCTAGATCAGGGACGATGAATCTCGGGACAACACAAAGCTGCGTCATTCGAGCTGGAATAATAACAAACACAAATAGGATACCATCTCTGTTAGCAACAAATACAATAAAACAATAATCGACGATATTGGAAAAGTAACAACAAATCACTGATATTAAAAAATTTCATTAAACGCGATGAAAAAGATGTTCGTATCCGATCGTGTAAAAACTGTTTTACAAACTATGCATTGAAACTGTAATGTATATTGAATTTCCTGTTTCAGCACAACAATGAAAAAGCTTCCATAAAAAACCGATTGTCCGACATATGATTGGCTCGTCTGTAGATTTTTATGGCAAAGTAAAAATTATCCGTATTTTATAATTTTTACCGTGTACTAGTTTAATTCAATTCTACAATTGAGAGTTGAGCAATGAATTTGATGAAAATTTTATTAAAATTTTTACTGTATACTAGTTTAATTCAATATTACAATTGCGAGTTGTGGAATTAATGAAATAAAAATTTTATACATTTGGCACTGCACGTTGATTCAATAAGAAGTTTATAAGCATCTTGACTGTTTATTGATGTAATTCAATATTGTAATTGAGTGTTACAGAAATGATGTAATGAAAATTAGACTGCAGATTTTCGTGGAAAATAAAAATTGTATTAAAACAATTTTCAACACTTTTATTAAGTTAGGAATAATATGCTGATATCCTTAAATGAAACTATTGTTACAAATTGCATGTATTCTATTGTTTCATGAATGTATAACATCCACAGTCTAATTAATTAATGTTGGTATTACATATGAACTGAATTGTAATATCCATACAGGTGGATAGCAGTGCTTTCATTGGAAAACTATGGTTTATGCATTTATTTTCCCTCATAATTATTTCATTTGATTTCGACTCGTCTACATACTACATACTCCGTTGTAATCGTACTTTTATGGACCCTTTTACAAGCGTACTGTCATCCTCATCGTATCACGACGCCGCATGGCAACAGATATGTAAGTCTCACTGCGTCGAGTGAGACTTATCAAACGCATAGTCAGCCAGTAAGACGAATACAGAATGAAGACCACTGCTCTTTATAATCACGTTGCCAATCCCAGAGAATAGAACTGTAGAGATGGAGCATTCTTAGCTTTAATTGTTCGATGACCAACTGTCAACTCTCTCAAATATAGTAACGGATCCCGATTTGTTTAATCCACATTTTACAAAGATCTTTTACACGAGTCCTGTCTTATGATTTTAAAAATTGACTATTTTATATTGATATTGATGATTTTATAAAAATGACGAGGATTTGTTTAGTCAGATTTTTAGCGACTTTTATCACGATCACCAAGTCATTTTAATTGTTATATAAATCAACTATATTGTATTAAAATTCACTAATTACATAGAAACTTATAGATAAAATTTTGATTAGCTACCCCTCTAATATTATAATTTTCTATAAAATTATTTTAATTCGTAATTAAACCCCTTGAATTTTATGTCTCATTAGAATTTCAATAATGCATACTAGTAAGTACTGATGGGTCCGATGATTTCCTTATCAATCTACAATTTTGTCGATGCTCGTTTCAAACGCGACATCGCTAGAACATTTTGTCATCTTTTTTATTATCCCATCTCTCGTTTTCTCTCTGTATCGTGCCTTACAACCCCTATTATCTGCTTGAGTAGTCCCATTCAGTTTACGTAAACACTCGACAAAATTTTCTTCAGGAATCTGCGTTGCTTCAGTCTGTCGAATCTGATTCACAAGCCGAAGTACAGTTTCCTGGACTTCGTTCGCTCGTCTGATCTCCATTCCCACATATAAAATTCTTTGAAGTCTTCTACAGGGTCTTCCATTGAGAAGTGTTATTTTAAATTATAAAACACGCTGTTTTACACTCTGATTAAAAAAAGCACGAAATTTAAAGTGACACCTCTTAATGGAAGATCCTGTAGAATGGTATAGCCGTACACAGGGTGTCATCAATCAGGTGGTGTAAGCAGCGGCGAGGCGAATCTACATGAAAAAATAAGTTGAAGAAGAAGGATAATGTTTTTTGGTTTTCACGAAAATCGAGTTTGAAAATTCTGGGAATACGCGTGCTATTAGATAGAATCTCTAGAGCGTCTGTTCATGACCTACCGATTCTACTTATTGCGAGAAGTTCCAATTCTCACATTATTCTGCCTTTTCGACTTAATGTAGATTCATCCGAAGGATACCCTGTAGATTCCAAAATTCTGGTACGTAAACATTATAAACAAAAAAAGAGGAGAATCTTAAAAGTCTCAGAAAATCAATGAAAACTGATGATACAGATATTATTTTATATGACAATTTTATAGATTACTCTCTGAAAAGAAATCAAAGTTGATCTGCATTCCTACGTATAAAATTCTTTCAAATCTCGTAGAATAATACACGTGGAATTCAGAATTTTAATATGTAGATTACATTATGGACGAAAAAGGCGGAAATTTTTATACAGAAAACAGTATTTCATACTACGATTTTATAAATTAGTCCCTCAGAAGAAATCAAACTTTATTTTTGTACTTTAATTTACATCCACCATGCGTGGTGCATTAAAAAAGATTTATTAACATACCCTGTCAACATTTGAATATGCATGAGCCTGCTTCACCATGTATGGAACGCATGGTTCCCAGCAACCCCTGCATGAATTTATCTTTTCTGTATTTTCCTAATGATTTTCAGACGCCCTTAATTATAATATTGATAACAAAAATTCCATAAAATTCCGACTAAATTAGTTTCAGATCACTTTTTATACATTAATCTCTGAGGACGAACCAAACTTTATTATTGTCCTTTAAAAATGGAATCCTGACATTTTCGAAAGATTGAAGAGTTCTAAACAAAACAAAATGTCACGTACTCTTACTGTACTTGAAGAAAATTATACTTCACGCTACTGTGGAGACTCTCGAAGGATACTTCAGAAAACTCTATACGTACTCATAACTCAATTTTCTGCATTGGAGATTTGGAGCTAACAGCGTTTTGATAGTTTCCCAACATTCGTTACTGTCCCACGTTTAACAAAATAAAGAATATTAGCTAATTTCGTTTCCTAATTTCCTAACATTTTTAAAAATGCATTCATTAGGAATTATTTAATAAATTAATTTCTTTGGCTATGTACTATTTAAAAAATTGTTAAAAATTGGGATAGTCAGTTCCTCGTTATTTTTATAAAGTAATCTAGAATAGTTATTTCTAGTGCTCCGTAAACCTAGTGTTAATGCAAATATGGCGAAGACAATATTTGTCTATTTGGTTTAACACTATGTTCCGCGAGTTTAATCGCCATTAAAGAAAATAATTGTAACAAATTTTTAGCTTGCATAAGACAAACGTAACATCCTTCGATGTGATTGTGTTTCATAGAACTTTTACTAAAATTGTCAACGATCAACTGTTTCGACGTGCACCATTTTTGCATTAAACGGCGCAATTGATGCTCAATCGTCCGTCGACGAAAACAAACATATAAAAAAAACTTTTTAAAAACCACGCTTATATTAAAATACACTAGAAAGGAGAAAATAATTTTTTTCCTGATTCTCCCAAAAATTTAATATAAATTTAAATAAAATCATGACATTACTGACTATAAACATAAAAGCGTGGAGCGCCCACGAAGATTACGTCAATATAGTTTAGTGCTCCACGCTTTCATTTTTATAATCAATAATGTCAAGGTTTTTTTTAAAATTCATATTGAATTTTTGGGAGAACCAGGAAAAAATTATTTTCTCCTTTTTAGTGCATTTTAGTCTTTTTTAAATAGAACGCAAGATATAGTAATACTGGTATAAAATAGCAAGATATGGAAATACGCGAGATAGAATGACAGGATGACTGAGAGACGACGTCTCTTGATGGAATCCGAAATTGTCCGAAATGGAACTGAATGAACGAGACACCGAACACCACACTGAGCTCCTTCGGTACGGAATGGGTCAGTGGAGTGGGGATGAGTCGGAGTGGGAACGCGTAATGGAGTAGGGAGCGCTGGCGCGCGGAGTGGGGATAGCTAAACGCGATGACGTACTACCGAGCGCCGCGCGACGAGGTGTGACGGTTAATATTACAATTTTTTTTCTCCTAGACACAGTTTTTTTAAAATTTGTTTTTTAACTTCCCGATTCATAGGGAAGTTACTGTAATTACCCCGAAAATCGAAAATCGATTTTTTAGCAGATCTTCACGTTTCATGGTCATTGGAGTCATTTTAGACTATTTTTACCAAAATGTTTGTGTGTGTGTGCGTATGTCCGTTTGTATGGTATCAAATTTTTCGTTAACGTTTTCAGAAAAAGTAACAACGCGATCAGGATGATGAATGATGCAATCGATGTGCCCCGTCGTAACTTAGAGCTGATTAGATTTTGGTCCATATTGGTCAAGTAGTTTTTTAGATTTTTAGTTTTTTTTCGAAAAGAGTTGATTCTACAATGCAATTTATAAGGGAGGACGAAAATTTTCCACCAAAGAACCAAACGCAATTACATAAAAAAAAATTTTTTTCTTAATTTTTTTTTAGATGTAAAAAAAAATTTTTTTTAGATTAAAAAAAATTTTTTTTAACTGATGCTAATGTTACCGCTTGGAATAATCGAAAGTTATTCCAATGCAACAGTGAATTTATCATCTCTACTCCCAAGAATACATTTTGGGAGAATATCGATGAATGTACAAAAAAAAACGATGTTAGCGATGTTGGCGAAGGAGTAACGAATCGGGAAGTCTTTGTGTGACTCTTGGAGAGTCACACACCAAATAAAAAACATTAATATCAGTAGGCCCTACTAGCCATGCGTATCACTAACCCTCTCGCCAGAGCAGTACTATCCGCGAGCTCGCGAAGCGAGCGAGCAAAAACAACCCTACTCGCGAGCGAGCGAAGCGAGCGAGCAACAATAGCCCTCTAGTTAATATTGCATTGTCATCCAGTTCTGAGCTATGTTGAAAGTTTCAAGTCTCTAGCTCATCGGGAAGTGATTTAAAATTCGATTACAAGATTTGACGCATACAACGACAACGACAACATCGACAACTCGGCAAGCTAATATAAAAGCGTGGTAAAAAACAGAACGTTCCACGAAGAACCGCGAGAGATATGTAAATAATGGTACTTCAAATTCGAAAAAGGAAAAAGACGGTAATCGCGAACACGATCGCTTTCGCAGTCAGAGGATGCAAAGATTAGCGACGCTTTTGAAAATCAGTGCGCCGTAGCCGGCGAGGGTTATCCGGCGTTACACAATACCAAAATGACTTTGGCCAATTATCCCGGTGGCGGCCTTGGTAGCGTTATCATCGCGATAACGCCAGCTGAAACTGTGCTTTAATGTTTTGATACAGTTAGAACCGCAGTCCATGGGGAAGTGACCTCGAGATGCTTGACAAAACAGGATAAGAGGCCGGTGATAATCCAATTCGGTAGTATAACCTTGTCTCGTTCTTTTCCCCGCGGTGGACACGCGAGGGTCCGATTATCACGGCGCTAACAATCGCCCTCGAGTGTTTTGGGAGCTGGTAAATCGAATTCATCCAAATCATTTACGATAACGAGCCGCGGACGTTAAATGTCTCTTCGCTCAAAAATTTTGCAGACTGAAGCTAGCCAGAGAAGAGTAACCTGAAATATTCAGTTATTCAAATATTAATATCTCCGTTGAAATTTACAAGGTGTCCCAAAAATATTGTGCTTCGTTGAAAAGAATGATTCCTGTAGCTATTTGAAGTAACTTTTTCCTTTATGAAAATGTTCTCCGTAGCTTTGTTTAGGAGTTATTAACACTAAAAGTACTGGGCCTTAAAAGTAACTAGTATTTACATGTTCCCTTATAAAAACGACAAGACTGATTTTATTTAGACTTTGTGCGGCTCCTATTGTAGTACGTACATTACTAAAGATATCTACAGGGTCTCCCAAAACTTCTGCAGAACCCGGAAATGCGCGGCTTTGTTTAGGAGTTATCAACGAAAAACACTGACCAATCACAGCGCGACCTAGACGCGAGTTGGCACAGTCGGCGAATAGACAGTTGGCGCGTCGAGTCGACTGTGCCATCGTTTCTTATGAAATCAGATTTATTATTTTTCTAATTGTAAAATAAAAAACCTGGAACGGGTCATTTTGACCGGTGTTGGTAAGTATAGTGTTAACGAAGACACGAACCAATCAGTGGCGTTGGCATTAGCCGAGTCGGAAAGCGCTCTCTGATAGGACCGTGATTTTGTTAATAACTTCTGAACAAAGCCGCGGAGAACATTTTTGAAAAGGAAAAAGTTACTTCAAATATGTACACCCGGGAATCACCTGTTTCAAAGAAGTCCAACATTTTTGGGACATCCTGTATAGAGCTTCGTTCCAAACTTATTTATAGCTACAGAAACGTATTTATATATACTTAATGATTAAACTTAATATTTATACAGATTTTTCGATGAACACTTCACCTTTGAAGGGCACTTACAAAGTAATTTTTAAAAAACTTTTGATGAGTCTAATTCTTTCTCTATTAATAAAAGATGTACTAATGCTCTCGGGCACTGGTTCGATCTGATTTTACATCGAAAGCAATTTTGCAACACATAGATCGAAACGTCGGAAATTTAATCTATTTACAAAATTGCTTTTGATGTAAAATCAGATCGAACCAGTGCGCCGAGAGCATTAGTACATCTTTTATTAACAATTATACGATCAATATTAAAGGAACATCTGTCTTTATTGCATACAATGCATTTCTAGAATGTGGATCGTGGAGCAAAATAAAAATTTTCCAAGTCGAATTTAAGGAACACGAGTTATTTAACAATGCATTTTTTACATTTTCTAATAGCTAAATGTCGACTATATATAAAAAAAATCGAATATAATTTTTGTTTAAAGAAAATCAATTACGTATGTACATATTTAGTAGATTCTGTTCGAATTCTTCAACACGAGTCTGACTCGATATTATATATAGTGCGAGCATTCAATGCATTCAATTTTATAAAATATGATTAATGTCTTGAACGTCATTATTACGAGAACAGTTTTAATAGTTTAATTGTCTCGCTCGAGCTACAGATACCGACAGATTGGTTAGTACGTCAATGGTTTACCGTAACGATGTTTTAAATCTCTGTCTCGAGTGTTAACTGAGAGCTTTGTTTTAAATCTTCGCGATAATACGATTCGACTTACTAAGTTTACTGATGATCACTGATAATGACGCTGCGAAATTCGCGAAACCTCGACAACATTTCAAATTATCCCGTTGTTCCATTAACCGATCAACGATTAAGGTTCGTGAAAAAATAATGAACATTTCAAAACGAGATTCAAGTTCTCGAATGAATTGGTTTATTTTATTTACGGCAGATAACTACTGAAACACACACACACACATATAGAGAGAGAGACAGACACACACACTGCCGCCAAACTTTGGAATTATACGCTGATTACAGCCTCGAGATAAATTGTTTTTAAAGAATTGCGGTGTTCGATCAATACCAAGGACAGCTTTACGTTGGACGTTTAATGCAAAAGTGATGTAAGTCAATATTTGGCTGTTTGGTCTAACGCCGCATCTCGAAGGGTGAATCGTAATAAAATAAAACGATCGTAATATACTTTTTAAGACTAATGCAACAACCTTCGATATTATTCTGTTTCGTGGAACTTTTAATTAATTCCTCATTATAAAATTTATGACAAAACTGAGAAGGTGCAATTTAACACTCGCAAAGTAAGGTCGAATAACACATAAATAGTAAGGTGGCATAGCCTCGTTTTTAATAAACTTCGGATAAAGAATAACGCAGGATAAAAAGTAAACAAACAAGATTTAATTTTATTCGTATAAAAATTCTTTGCAAAAATCTGAAGCTGGGGTCTCAGAGACCCCAATGTGGGGTTTTTCATTTCATTACCTTGCGAAGGTTTAAACAGTAAAAGCATAACACTCACTAAAATAAGTCTTCGTACACCCTTTAAAACAGAATAACTTTTTTATAATCATACCAAATGACCTGATGTTTTGCAAGCAATTAGGAGCATTGGTTTACTGAATGATGTGCAAAAAATATTTTCTAAAAATTACAATTTACAAGGTTGCATGCACAAATAAAAAAAGCACTTTTTAAAACTTCTTTATTTGGGCCCTTAATAAAATTTTAAAATATATGTTTTGTAGATTTATAGTAGTTACACACCTGCTGAAAATTTCATCGAAATCTATTGACATACACGTGAGCTACAAGCGGTTAAAAATTGTAAAAATACGACTTTTGATCAGTTTCTGATTAAAACCCACAGAATCGTACATCTTTTGATGCGTGTAGTTTTTTCCTGCGTCAACTGATTTCGATGAAATTTTCAGCATGCGTATAACTACCATAGATCTACAAAACTATTTTAAATTTCCATTAGGGACCAAAATTAAACAGTTTTAAAAAATGCTTTTTTTTTATTTTTGCATGTAACCTGATCAATTGTAATTTTTGGAAAATCTTTTTTGCACATCATCTAGAGAAACCAAAACTTCTAATCGCTTACAAATAATCAGATCGTTTGGTGCAATTACAAAAAAGTTATTCCGTTTTAAAGAGTGTACGGAGACTTATTTTGCGGAGTGTAGAACTTATTAAACATATTAGGAAAGAAAATAAATTTCTATTTCCCTTCAGTTAGTTGCAATTCAGGTAATTTTTACTTTACATAAAGATCCCCGCCGTCTACTCATTATCCAATAATTAACTCGCATCATTTTCGCATTAAACGGCTCATTTGTTGCATGGAAAAGACGAGTCCGCTCTCAATTCTTGGAAATAAATTCTGAAAGAGACTCTCTGGGTTGAAGAGAATTCGAGTTAAAAGGTTTTCCATTACGACGTCGAGTCGTACTCGACAAATCGGAGAGCAATTAAAGACGTCTGAGCAGAATATCTTATCGTACACTTTAAACAGCTTAACGTCCGCGTCCCGAACGACGTGAATTATAAATACTTGTTCGATAGTTCTGAAGTAGATTGCACGAAACGGCGACTCTGAAGTAGGATTGCGATGGTCAGGACGCCGCGCCGCCTGGACTCGGACAACGAAAATGATTGTGATCAGCACTGACATCAGGAGACTTGGCTCGCGGTAACCAAAATGTGCGCGCGGATCGCCGATTGAATTTCGTGAACGTCTGCAGAACGCGTTCATTTGTTTTACAGCTTCGCGACGAAACGGCAGCGTAAACGTTCCTTTACGTCGACTTTCGAAAAGGGGAAAACCGATATGAGCTCAGAGTCACCGAATGAGGGGAGGGAGCATGAATTCAGGGGAAAAAGTTACCCCCTCTCTGCCTGTACAGAGACGAGACGCGCCACGTGACTGGCCTGCGACGAAAAGGTGGTAGAAGGGGAAGGTAGAGTGGGGACACAGAAACGATTAACCCCTTGCCGTGCGATTCTCATCAGGGCTACAATGATTAGAACTTCACAGGTTCAACTTGTTTCACAGCCGAAGAAAGAAATTTATATTTATTGTCTTCCGCGTTTGCTCCTATGATTAAATATTGGTTACGTAAGCAATGATATGACATTCATATTCGATAGAGTTTGTTTAAAATCTTCATCAAGAGCACATTCTACTGATAAAGAATGATGGAAATTGAAAGAATTTTGAAATATGAATGTGCACTATTTCATTTATTATCTCTATCTTCCATTCTGCATGGAGTTAATCGATTTACCATTGTACCATTGTTTGTTAGTAAACCAAATTACAGAAATTAGAATGGAATTGAAATTTTTTGTTTGAAAGTTTCACCGAACTGTGAATTATTATAAATATTAGAAGATATAAAAATGAGCAGAGAGATGAACGAAACTGTGCTGGCGATTAGAATATTTTCAGTGAGTGTTTCAAGCGAAAATGAGAGTGCTCAGTTTGGCTTACATCATCCTCATCTTTTTTCTCGCGAGTGTCTGGCAGCCAGACGACCAGCATCAAAGACAGTCAAGCAGGAAATAGGTCTATCACAAAGAAATCTATTATGAGCTCTTGCTATATTTGAAGATAACTTCGCCGGTCGTTTCTCCTTTTTTTACCGGTCGATGTTGACTCGACCAGGTCCGAGAGCACGTTATCGAAGAACAGAAGCAGGTTCATAAAAAGCGAACCTTGAGAAGTACGAAAGCCTTAACCCTTATACGATCATGCTGACGAATTGACACACTTTTCGCATACTCTTTTCTTTTTACCACGAATACAAAAAGAGCAGCAGCATCTGTCTTATTCTGTGTGAACAATTTTATGCTCCACACATTCACGGACATGACCATAGTCGTTAAATTTTCATTGGTGTGCTGATTTTTAGTCTGATAAACAAGTGAAGGCTACAAATGTCGTATATTTTTTTTAACGAACTAATAGAAATAGTATTAGTTGATCCTCATAAACATTGTCTCGTCATCTAATTTCACGTAGCAGCAAAAAAACATTTTAAAGAAGTATATTTCTGTAAAGTAATTAACTAATTTTCGTGAAACTTCATTGATTCACTTATCCATTCATTATTTGACTATTAAACTATGTATTCTCGTACATTCATTATGTTAAATCATATTGACAGATTTTATTTGAATATCCCACACAATAATTACTGCAAATGTTATTTAAAATTGATATTCTTTCATAATTTTCTTCGCTCTCCGTAAATTCACTCGATAAAGGCAAGATACCAGTCCTACTGACATACTCATCAAATACCTGTGTAAAGCGTAACAGAATCAAAGGATAATCCTTATGCACACGGAACGCGCTAGTTGTGTAAATATTGAAGCATCTGACCGATAGTGTACATTACCACCAGTGTCAGCTACCAAATATTTCTATTTGTACTAGACATCAATTCAGCAGGTGAGTTCTGGACTAAAAATTGATATAAAATCACTTGTGGAAATTTCGATCTAGCCCAATTGAATACGTAGCAGCAGCATAATATATGTACTTATGGAATTTCTTCATGAGAAAAATTGCAACTTTTCATACTTGACAAATTGAAGGAATAAACTTTGCAGTTTTCGATCTTCTCAATTAAATTTTCGCCAACTTAATATATTTAGAATTTACTTTAGTAGTTTAGCTTCAAACTTTTTTTAATTTTATTAATGCATCTTTAGGACGACACATTTCGAATGAAAAACTATGCTTCCTCATTTTGAAAAATCGAAAGAGTAAACTTGTGCAGTTCTTCATGTTCCTTGAGGTTTTTGGTCAACCTGATATATTTAGAATTTACTTTAGTAATTTGGCTAACAATGTAAACAATGGTAAAAGGAAGAATAGATCAAGCTCTAGAACGATCCATTTCGTACAAAAAATGGTGTTTTCTCATTCTGAAAAATCGAAATGGTAAACTTGTGCAATTTTTAATCTCCCCAAATGTTTTTGGTCAACCTAATATACGCTACTATGCAAAAGAAAGAAGCATCCAGTATAATTATAAGATATAATGACAAACAATATCTTTATGTAGAAATTGTATTGTATAATGATTGATTTATTGCATTTAAAGTATTAGGTAATCCGCAAGAACATATTCTCAAAACTATTTAATTAAACAGCGGAATCCTTTTTCAAAACATACTGTGTTCTTAGGGCAATTTCGGGATAGATGCACCATTGGGCGAGATACACCAGTTTTTATTGTGGCAATACTGGACGATTTTAAACTGTTTTTCGCGTGTTATTTATAGCGTTTTAACCTATGCAAATAACCTCGTTTCGAACAACACGTGTATCATATCATTTACGTGTAACAGAAGCATCCGAACTCCCGTCGAAATATTTTTGTAAGTGGTAAGTACAAATGTCATTACGTTCTTATTGTGCGGCTTTAACTATCAGTATCGACTTAAATAGTGACAATGGTTTCTCCTTTACGATTTTTCATCGTGTTTTGATAAACGCACCAGTAATTTATGGAAGTATACTAGGCAGTCGTTTTCGTCAGGAGCATCCCTTTTTCAATTAATTACAAAGCGATAAATTAAAACTGAGATCATAAACAGTCCTGAAGATTTTGATAATCATTGTATCGAATGTTTGGAAGATTATTATTCAACCACATCTAAAGAAGATTGGTTTTGTTGTTCCAAATGCCTCAAATGGCTCCATGAAACATGTACAATGTATATTAATTTATGTAACATGTGTGGTAGAGAAAAAGAAAAGAATAGAAGAAGGGAAAACAGGCTATAAATAAAGGAGTGCGTCTATCCCCAATTAAGAGTGCACCTAACCCCAGGCCCTAGGGAAAGATACACTTTTTCGACCTGTTTTAAACAGTATATTAATACATATATTAACACATTACCGACCGGTGATTATTGCATAATTTTGAAAAATCCATGGTACATAGCTAAACACTTTTTAATGGAACCTTCAATGGCAACAGCAATTTTCATTGTAAAGTAATAACTCCCCGTCAATAACGTCATATAATAGTTTCACTGAAAATTGCAATGCAAAAGAAAATTTCTGTGCTTTCTTTTGGTACAGCGCAATCATTGAAAATCCTATTAATAGGCTTCCGGTAGGTAAAGTGTTAATATAAAGGTTTTACTCATTTAACGTTATATTTTGTTAAAGAGGAATAACTAAAGAGAAATAAACAATTCAACTATGCTTGTCTACACTTTCAATTCTTCTCAATACAATTTTTATAAACAGAAAACAATATGTGGTGCATCTATCCCGAAATTATCCTATTTGATTTTTTACGCTTTTCTATTAAATATGCTTCTTTCTTTCGCACAGAAGTGTATTTAGAATTGACTTTAGTAGTTTAGCTAAAAATGCTTCGCGAAAACAATGGATCAAACGGATCCACTTCGCATTATCTCGTTTTGAAAAACGTAATAGAGAGCGACATGTGCAGTTCCCGGTCTCCCCAATTGAATGGAGCACGCACCGCATCCATGAAACCGTCTGCGAAATAATTCGAGCCGGTCCACAAGTGGAAGGGGCAGGGGTCTATACGTGTTTCGCCGGTCTGGTGTTCGCCCAAGGGTCTCTCCTCTTCCACTATATCCGCTAGATCTCTCCACACGCACATGTCCAGGCACACCGAATCAGTTGTAATCGCACTACCACAACACGTGACGGGTTGCGGTTAGCATACACACGTACACGCGCAGACACACTGACTCGTGCAGCGACGCGCGAAAGTTCTGGTGTTACGCGTTGGATAGGTCGGGGCAGCAGCGTGACGAATGAATCGATGCACGTGGACGGGGCAACCACTTTTATACGGGCGAACCCTTTTCGTCCTGGCACGGCCTGGCTGATCTTTCGAGCGGACCCGACTCCATTACCTCCTCAGAAATAACTTATGCTTTCACTTTCTACATTTACATCCAATCTGTCGAGAAACTCCCCGTCCACCCTTCACGGTGGAGTAACTTTTATCAAAGTGAAAAAGCGATTCAAATTTCTTCAAGAAGGTGGAAAAAGAAGTTCAAAATATAGTTCGCAGGAATTACGAAAGGAATATTCATTTTTTATCCTGTAATGAAAATTTAAGAGACGCTTATTGAGTTTTATTTGATTTTCAACAACTTTTAAATCTAGTTAATTCTTTTTCTTTATAAATTCTGAGGTGAATTCGACGAGATATTGAGCAGGATTTTTCTTTTAATCTTCCAAGTTTGTTACGTTTTGGAAAATAAAAATTCGAAGTGTTGAAACTTTCAACGATTACAAAACTTCTTGCTGGAGTTTAAAAGTGCAACTTTTATATGGAAGTTTCGGAGGCTCTACTACAACTGCGGATTCAGAGGGTTCAACATCTGCAAGTCAAAAATATTCCAACGTTATCTGGAAGATGTGATAGCGCGTCGCCGTCTGCACTGTTTATAGCGATGATTCGCGCGGCGATCTTGACAACAATGTAGACAGTTACTGAATCGAGTTTTTCTCTCTTTTTCGCCGATGATCGTCGGCTCAAGAGATTTCGCAATTTCCTGTTGTGAACATCGCTACGGAATCGAAAGTAAACGGAATTGTATTTAGAAAGGATCGACTCATCTTCTCACTCTTTATAAAAATTTACATTTTCATAAATTATTTACGAGAAGAATAGCAAAGAAACCCCTTCATTGACTGCGACATTTTCTTATAATAAGGATACAATAAAACTACTATTATCCCGTTGGGGACGAATGTCGTCACACTGACGGCACACAATGGGCCAGAAACCGATCTTTTTGGACAAAAATCTGCCGACAACTCAGTTTTTCATCGATTCAATTGGAATTTTTTTTTTAATATTCGTGAAGGACTATACTTTGATGACGTGCTGCGCGAAAATCGTTAACTGTCACAAGAAATGAAGAATCCTTATCCAGAAAACCCAATAACTCCGATGCTTTATCCGCCCATACCATAAATTTGCATGTCCCAGCTAAGTTGCCGACACTTCTTAACTCTAAACCCTAAACCGCAAAATTTTAAACTGTAAAAAAATTTTTTAAAAATTTAATTAGAATTTATGCATGGTATAAACTACCTTCATCAGTTCATAAGGTGCTGCAACATGGAAGTGAAGTACTTGCTATAATTGAACTGCCAATTGGTTTGTATTCAGCCACAAAAGGCAAATAATAAAGTCTTCAGGAAGTCAGGAGCTGAAAACTCCCAAATGTGTTGCCGCAAAAAGGCAAATATAGATATTATACGGCATATGTTATTATTAGACTGCGGATCTTTATGCAAAATAAAAGTTTTCCAAGTCAATTACAAGAAATAGGAGCTGCACAAACATTTATTTCTTGTCTTAATAATTTTATTAAGCCACAGGCAACATAATCATATTTTTCAAATTGTCAGATATTTTTACTGTTTTGTGTTTCACCTAAACGTTTTTGTCATAAATGCATAAAATCCGCAGTCTAGTTATTATCGTTCGATCCACTTATAAGCTCTCTAAGCAGAAAGGATGGCAAGCACAAGGAAGTTCTTTCTCAAGAAGCGAAAACGCTGCTGTTGGATCAATAAATTAATGGCAAGTCTCATAAGTGCCGAATGTAATTCTATTCAATTGGTAATTCTCAGGGCTAGATTTACAGTTTAAAATTTTGCGGTTTAGAGTTTAGGGTTAACAAGTGTCGACAACTCAACTGGGACATGCAAATTTATGGTATGTGCGGATGAAGTATCGGAGTTATTGGGCTTTGTAGATAAGGATTCTTGATTGTGCCAATTAACGATTTTCGCGCAGCACGTCATCAAAAATTCCAATTAAATCGATGAAAAACTGAGTTGTCGGCAGATTTTTGTCCAAAAGATCGGTTTCTGGCCCACTGAGGGCATCGTAACTGCTATTTTTGTATGATTCAACTCCTAAAGTTGCAGATAAATAATTTAATTGCGTACATGATCTGTAATTACCATTTTTCCCTAGCACTCAAGACTTTGATAGTGATCTACCTCCTGAGCAATATATTCTTAATATTTAAAAAATCTTCGTCCGCAAAGGGTTAATACCGTTAACATATTTTACAAATTTAATACCGTTCGTTCGTATTTTACCATATACGCGCATAGAGTGCAGTCTAATTATCCATGAAAAGAGACCATTATGCCCGCGAGCTGCAGAGAATAATCAAGAGAAAGCTCTTAGGTGGAGAATATAATACTTGAACGTAATCCTTATTTGAAAAAAATGCTATCCTACGGAAAAGTCAAGTAACACGCTACGTGATTAGATACATCGGTGCGACAACAATATCAAGTTAGTGACAAAATATTTTTGTTTCGCATTATTTTTTTATGAAGATTTTTCTCATTAAAATGAGATCAAACGCGATACAATTCGGATCACATTTATTTGTTCAATTCACGATCCAGTGGAACCTCGATTATCCGAACTGGTGATATCTGAATTCTCCATTATTCGGAAACGTAAACAAACAGTTTAATCTAAAGCGATTCATTTACAATACGATTCATTATATAAATCAGCGAACATTTAATTTAGTAGTACAGACCTTGATTAACCGGCTTGATCGGGAGACAAACAGCGCCGATAAATTAAGGCCCGATGGATAATATAATCGAGACCCGAGGGACATAAATAAAATGTTCATTATATTCCAAAATAAATATTTTATTTTTTGAAAATTCATTTCCCTTCATAATATAATCATATTTAATGTCACGGTTAATCGAGGTCCTACTGTAATTAGTTTGGATAATCGAGGTTCTACTGTATCGTGAATTACACATGCAAATATGATCCAAATTGTGTCGTGTGTGGTATCGTTCCAGTCAGGGAAATGTCACAAATATGTTGCTGAAAGGTTCGTAAAAAAATAATAAAAAACAAAAATGTTTTGTCACTAGGTTCGTATCGTCGCACCGATACGTCGATGTTTTGTTTACTCGCAAATCTTTCCTACGTGCGATGCCAGCGGCGAGCGAACAAGGATTAGCTTCTGTACGTGCACGATATAAGTGACATTCGGTTCCCGAAGTTTTCACATATATCGTGACATTACTGTACCGCGTGACGGTGATTTCACAGGGTCTAGAGCATTTTGGCGGATGAGTCGAAAGACG
Source organism: Lasioglossum pauxillum (assembly GCA_933228785.1). Classification (NCBI taxonomy): domain Eukaryota; kingdom Metazoa; phylum Arthropoda; class Insecta; order Hymenoptera; family Halictidae; genus Lasioglossum; species Lasioglossum pauxillum. The sequence continues at coordinate 18,955,066 of OW121702.1, read as the reverse complement.
CAATACCGGTCACGTGAAACAGCTACTTTCGGTGTCAATGTATTTTGCCGCGTACGAAGAGGAACATGCACTGTAGTCGTTTAATTGGCACGGTTGACCGTGGCCCAGTTTTAACTATGACGACCGTTTGAAACGACGTTTGAACAATATCAACCTTCGGTAGATAATGCGTTCATTTGTCGGGATTCTTTCCAATAACGAAGTTCCTATTTTCTTTTAAGAAAATGAGAGACTAACTGGAAAACATGTTACTGAATTTAAAAGAAATTAACTTAACAAAAATTAACAATATTGTATTTCGGGAATTCTGATTGAAATCCGAATCTGATTCGATAATTATTTGGTGAATAATCGTTATGACAATTTTATTTGACTACGTATTATTTCGGATGAAATTAAAATAATGTCAATTATCCCTTGCCTACATAATACAATTTTGAAATTTTGATTAAAGGCTCAAGAGACCTTTATTTTTTATTCGCAATTCCGGCTAAATGGAATATTTCCAAAATTTTCATTGCACGTCATCAACTAAACGAAGCGTTCCAGCTTTACAGGTAAGTTGAAGTGGTTTGTTCCATTTATAAGCAAGCTATTCTGGTTTATTTATCAATTTTTCAAGGTACTGCTTGTAGACATGTTAATCTTTCTTTTGTTACCAATGCAGCAACTGGTCATTTAATTAATTCGCTAAACCCTGAATAATTATGTGACGACTCTAATACTTTGGGTCCAAACAGACCCAATAGACTGCAAATGTTCATACAATTTTCAATTTTTGTAGACGAGTTTTAAGAAAGTGGTACGAAATAAACTCCCATTTTCATTGGCAATAGTATTTATAGATCCAAAATGAATAAAAATCATACGAAATTCTGTCAGATTTGATACTGCAGCATTTATTGAAAATTTTTATAAGCCATAAATGCATGAAGATCCGCAGTCTAGTGATCAATTAGGTGATTGTATCATTATAACCTCATTCAGTGACCATTCCCTTTGAACTCTATATCATTGGAAAGCTGTGAATTTTGCGATTAATTTGATATAAAATACTCGCGCTTAAAAAATGTATATAAATGACTTTGTTTGAAAAAAATGTAGAGGTCGCGAACTTAGTTGCCAACCATACAATTTTTCTAAACAGTTTTCCGCAGGGGTGTTGTTACGCGGAAAGTTCCAGCAAACAGTTTCGAACGAGTCCGGGGTGTATTGTTCATCGGAATGACGCTAGCGTTCGATGGTCGCGTTCGCTTTCGCTTTCACCCGTTTCTCCCGTTTCACGGAGACACATGGAATCCATGACCCTCGCTGTTCAGCCCCCGGCATCGTCCGCTCGTCCTGGAGCGCCCTCATGTTCGCGCGAAGAACTCAAGACTTTCGACCCGCCACGCCACTCTGCTCCATACCATGCCACGCCACCATGAAGAAGGGGTTGATGTGGCGCGGCGTTTCGAACGAAACGGGAAAGGGACCTCGGGATCGATACCGTACGATGTACCCGGTCGTCGGTTGCCTACCCTCCCGCGACTCTGCCCCTTGGCCTCGGACACGTTCAAGGTCGCAGGACGAAACAAAGTTAGGCGAACATTGCACACGCGCAGGCAACGCTGCTCTCCCTCTTTCTCGTTCCACCACCTCCCTCTCGAAGATGGATCCGATACTACGAGTCGGGAATACTCGTTGCTAAGCGAGTTCCCTTGTGAACCCGGCTGTTGGGGTATTTCAGAGGCTGGGTGCGCGCCACGGACGCTTCGCGAATGTCTGAATCAGGAACCAGCATGATTCCGATGCCGGGGTTGTGCCAGCCAAGCTACTGGGTTGTCCCGACAGTCCCTCATTTTTAACACTAAATCTACCACGAGCGGTCAAATGACCCATTTTAGATTTTTTATTTGATAATCATTGAAATTGTAAAGGTGTTGTCAAAGGGGGGAATTCATTGAATGTATTTTTTTACTACAGTATACAGAGTTGGGCAAAAATTTTATTGAAATAAAAATCTCGAATGAAGTGGGTTTTACACCCATTTTATTCGACATTTTTATTTAAATGAAATTTTTTCCCAACTCTGCCAGTATATATGATAGTAAAAATCGCACAAAATATAAATACATGTAATCTTGTTATTTTTACAGTAGCGGACAAAAGTTTAAGACCGCTCTAAAGAAGACGATAACTTTTTTAATATTGTACTATACGATTTGAACTTTTTTGGGAAGCAATTAGTTTACTAAAGGATGTGAAATTTTTTCAAAAATTGCAATTGGTAGGAATTGTAGAGAAAATACTAAAAGTTGAATTTTTAACTTTTTTATGTGGGCCTATATTGAAAATTTAAAAAATATGTTTTGTAGATCTGTGTCAATTAAACATATTCTGAAAATTTCGTCAAAATCAGTCGACGTTGCAATGCGCTAGAAACGTTTAAAGATGGTAACAATTGCAGATTTTCACGATTTTCAGCAATAAATCTTTAAACGTTTGTAGCTCATTGCAACGTCGACCGATTTTGACGAAATTTTCAGAATATGTTTAATTGACACAGATATACAAAACGTTTTTTTTTAAATTTGCAATATAGGCCCACATAAAAAAGTTAGAAATTCAACTTTTAGTATTTATTCAACAATTCGGATCAATTTTAATTTTTGAAAAATTTCTTTTTACATCCTTTAGTACACTAATTGCTCTAGCTTCCCAAAAAAGTTCAAATCGTGTAGTACAATATTAAAAAAGTTATCGTCTTCTTTATAGCGGTCTTAAACATTTGTCCGCTACTGTATAATACTATATATACATAAGTCACTTTTGATGGTCGGTAGGTACAGTGTTTAGGAATAACCGACACATTTCAATTTCAATATATACCTAGTCTCAAAATTGATTCATAATTGTTTTCAGTTTTGCTGTCAAGCTTAAGTGAAGATTAGGTCGTCACATATAAAATGTACCATTTTTAACGGTAATGTTTACCAAGCACAGCTTTTTTTGTAAATAAACTTGTTGACCGAACCATATTTTTAATCATTTCTCACTCATTAACCAAGTGACTGATTTTCATGAAATTTTCATGATCTACATAAAGAACTTTTATTATTTTTTTCCATGATTCAGACTACACGCAATTTTTCCAAAATTCTCGTTACATAATTACATGATTTAGAGATTTATTGAACATTTATAGAAATGTTATTCTGATTTCAAGTTTGTGCCATCAATTACACAGTCCAACAAATTTGAACTTTTTTTTGTATTTCGATTGCCACTATGCGATTCTTATAGTGTTTTTCGCGCTGATTCCGAATCTGTCCTTAATTTTTCTCCTATACGTACATTTAAACATGTTTAAACCAGCATTAAAAACGGAGAGACACTACTTTTGCACCAATTTTTGCGAATATTTTTCAATTTATCTCAAAAAATAAGGGTCCAGCGGAAAATCGAACTATACCACGCGATAGAGCAGACTTTCATCCTCAGGAACCACCCTTTCAAGTTTGCGTGGTTGACGTTTTTTTCGAACCAGAATGCAAAATATCTTCGCTCGACATGAGTTACCGCCAGTGGCGCTTACCACTAGACAGGCGTTCCACAGGATACGGCGCGCTGTAGTTCGATTTTCCGCTGAACCCTTATTTTTTTAGATAAATTCAAAAATATCCGCAAAAATTGGCGCAAAAGTGGTGTCTCTTCGTCTTTAATGCTTGTTCAAACATGTTTATACAATCATTATGTATTAGTATTGGGTATCACTGGATTCGGGAAAGTTTGCAGAATCTTTTGCTGTAAAGAACAATTCAACAAAGTTGAAAAATGTCTTTTTTTAAACTCAATTTTCTCAAAAACTGTACGTCTAGGAGAAAAATTAAGGACAGATTCGGAATCAGCGCGAAAAACTCTATAAGGATCGCATAGTGGGAATCGAAATACTTTTTGGCTGTTGGACGGTGTTATGAGACTAACTATATTTATGAAATTATATGGGCAATTTGTCCTATAACCTTCCTTCATCTTTCATGTAACTTGAAGAATCCTACCAGAGATAATCAGATTTTTCATAATGTACATATGTGTGTCAGCATCGTTAAAGATGTGAAGAGGCTACAAATCTGACAAAAACCGAAACATCCTAACCAATCTTCTTCCTAAAGATAGCTGAAATGTCATCGTTTAGATTATGTTACACATGACATTTGTTTTTAATCATATATTCCGACATGTCGTAATGCCGCCTACAGATAGTATGAAACTTCAACGTACGATCTTTTTCAAACATTCCACTGAGCATTGTATGAACAGCGTACTGCGATTTTACAGTAACGAGAACTTCTTCCTTATAAAGCAGCTTTGTCGCGTTTTCTGTACCGCGGGCGAGCTGCATGTTATTCTGGATTGAATAGAAAGCTCGTGTAGTGTTTACGTTACAGGATTATAATATTTGTTCATATAATATAATAAGTTTTTAATGACTCTGCTGTGTAAAACGGGGGATTAGCAATTTGCAGTCGGAGCTATTTTAACTTGCAAATTAAACATTTCTTCCGATGTAGTATAATTCTTATGGATATGAAATTGATATAATTCCTCATACAATACTGAAATGTATAGTAATTTATTACTCTGGATGTTTATGCATAATAATAAAAATTGTCTGCATCGATTGGAAGGGATAGAAACTAAATTCAATGTTATTTCTTTCCTTCATGATTTTAATAAAGGAGAAACCATAGATTAACATCTTCAATTTAAAAAATTTTCCAATAATTTCCAATTCCATGTACTCAATTTTGCTATAAATGCATAAAGATCCGCAGTCTATTTATTACATACCAACATATTTAATAATGTAAACAATATTGTGAATAATGGTACCACAATTTTTAGTGGTGACTCTGGGTCACCCCTCGAGTGCTAAGGGTTACAAACGAGAGTATACGACTTCTAGTTTCGTAACAGAGATTGGTTCTATTATTGATAACATTTGTTAAAATATTCCATATTTAACCGCTGTTAACCAGAAATTTCTGCTCCGCACGATGTCAGTTAAGCAAAAACTACTTTAGAATATGAACGAATGATTTGACTTGGTAATTTACGTGTGTTGAGTAGTATAATAAATATGTACCACCGTACTAGTAATATACAGAAATATAAAATTTCATTTCTATAAACTGTATAGCGTTTAAAACAGTTGTTGTGTCGTTTTGCACACTGTATAATTGTTAAATATAATAAACGAGTGGCTTGTTATTTGTTGTTTCTACACTATCGGATTCGGTGAAGTAACAAGTGTTTATAAACACAAATGTCAAGGCACGGACTTCGGAATAGAAGGTGGACAGACGAATAAATATGCATCATACATAATATGAAACACTCGCTGAAGCCGTGATCTGTTTTCAGCATATTCAAACCAGGTTAAATTACTAATCACTGCGGTCTGTTTTTCGAAAGAATGTTGCACATCTGCAGATTACTATTATAAGTTCATCTACCTCTTTTCGAAAAGCTGGTAATCAATGATAAATAAACTGCAAAATAAAAATTGTCTGCGTTAAGATGCAGGAGCTACATGGACATTGAATTATGGTCTAAAGTATCCTACTAGGATCATTCTAAAATTTCGTATAAATTTTCTCAGATACCTTTGTGACTAAACGATCCAAATGTTCTGAAGAAGTTAAAGAAACTTGGTATTTGCCATTACTTACCCTACAAGACGAAGGTTAGTGTATAGAAATTTTGTTGGGTTCATGAGAGACCGCAGTAGACCAGTTAAGGGTTAATAATTTGAATGGGTTGAAAGTACTACATACAAGAGTACTTTTAAGTGTAGAAAAGATTCTACATTTATTATTTGGTGTTGTTAAAATAAATTTTCAATCAATCGAACGTGTATTTCATTTCGCAATCTATTCAAATTTGTCCATTGTTTTGCACATTCTGTATTAACGCAGTCCCTTACCTATTAAAAATCTTCCCGCGACGGGGTAAAATTGATTTACGTCAACTCATCAATTCAGCCGATCTAACTCAATTACGTTGTACGTCGCATTTAATTTACTTTCAAGCGAAGCAGTCATTCAATCTTTCGTGCATCCCTGTTATTTTATATCCCTGTGCATTCTCCTTTGCTTAAGCGAAATCCGCTCTAACCGAATAATGGTCGTTAACTTGGTTGATGGAAATGCATGTATATTCGGCGGATCGTAACCGTGTTACCGCATATTCAGTTACCAACTAACCATGTAATGGATCGTCAACCAGTTGATCGGTTAGCCTGTAAACGCAACCCGATAGAACTGATTAAACCATTAAAAGTAGTCCATTTCGCCATCCTTTACCTTCGTTCACTATCTTACATTCCGTGTAATTTGAAAACAGTAATCTACAGCAGTGTTCGGAACAAAGGATGTGCATTTTAATATCATCTGAATAAAAATGAATGAAAATATGTTACTTTAATCTCGTCACGTTGTGACAAGTTTATAAAATGCCCACAGTATTTACTACATAAGCTGGGATGGTATTTTCAAGTTAATTTTATTCAGATTGACATATCAGAATATGAACAAGGGAATTCTGCTATGCGTTTGTCCTCGTCTCAAAGACGTAATTTAAAGGAAATTCGAATGAAAATTTCTCCTGAACTCATTATTCTTTGATATACATTGTTCCGGTATTAAATTAGAGAATAATTAACTCAAATTAATTAACACCGATTAAAACTACGCTGAAACATTTACGTCGGGTCAGATTCGACATACACTCAGTAACATAAGTCTCCGTACACCCTTTAAAACAGAATAACTTTTTTATAATTATACCACATGACCTGATGTTTTGTAACCAATTAGAAGCATTGGTTTATTGAATGATGTGCAAAAAATATTTTCTAAAAATTACAATTTAGAAGGTTGCATGCAAAAATAAAAAGGCACTTTTTAAAACTTTTTCATTTGGGCCCTTAATAAAAATGTAAAATATATGTTTTGTAGATCTACAGTAGTTACACACCTGCTGAAAATTTCATCGAAATCTATTGACATACACGTGAGCTACAAGCGGTTAAAAATTGTAAAAATACAACTTTTGACCAGTTTCTGCTTAAAATCCACACAATCGTACATCTTTCTATGCGTGTCGTTTTTTCCTGCGTCAATCGATTTCGATGAAATTTTCAGCATGTGTATAACTAACATAGATTTACAAAACATATATTTTAAACTTTCATTAGGGACCCATATAACAAAGTTTTAAAAAATACCTTTTTTTATTTTTGCATGTAATCTGATCAACTGTAATTTTGGAAAATCTTTTTTGTACATCATCTAGTAAACCAATGCCTCTAATTGCTTACAAATAATCAGATCGTTTGGTGCAATTATAAAAAAGTTATTCCGTTTTAAAGGGGATACGGAGTCTTATTTTACCGAGTGTACCATTATTTACAATAATGTTTACATTATTAAATATGTTGGTATCTAATCAATTACTACACATTTAAGCATTGTATGAGGTATTATATCAATTTCATATTATTTCATACTATATCAATGTCGCAAGAAATGTTTAATTTTCGAGTTAAAATAGCTTCGACTGTAAAGGGCTAAAATAAGATAAAATTCCAATATCGCTTGTTGTTGCCTTTGCAGGTGTTGTTCAGGCACTAAAAGGATCAGCACGAGAATAAATCGAAACATATAGCGCATTCATGTTCTCGTCTATTTACGGACAAAGCGGATTCGTCAAGGAAGGAGCGCCGGATTTACCGCCTTCAAATAATGAATCAACGAATTGGCAAATGTCGAGTGGTTCCCGCTCGGAGAGCAAAGGCGGCACGGCACGGCAGAGAGCGTGCAGCCGCAGCAGCAGCGTCGGGCGGTGTCGGCGGTTGGGTTGTAGCTGTTTTCGTGGTCCTCGCCAACGTTGTCTGCAGCGGCGTGATCCGCGTCCTGCCTCACTGCGAGCCTGCGTGAGCATTCGAATTCGGAGCCCCGGTCAACAGCCCCGAATCCGCCCCTCTATTCTCCCGGCACCCCTCTACAACTACATTCTCTTGAGCGACTCCCACCCCTTGCGCGTTACTACGAAACCCGGATCCCTTTTGCCGCGGTTCTGCGTCCCCCCGTAACGTCCCCTCATCACAGTTCCTCTTCCCCCCTTAACGCTCCCTTCACCACCCGTGGTTCCTTTGCTACCATTACGTGCACGACTCTCCCGCGTCTTCTTTCCTGCCCCGTTCCGCCCGGTTCCCTCCGTACCGTCTCCTTTCCTCTTTCTCTCCGACCCGCCCAGCCAACAGAGAATCGTAAATCATCGCGCCCCCTCTTTCCTCCGCGACACACCGCGCGTCCAATCGACCAGACTTTGTCCTCTCTTTCTTCCGTCCTCGTTCGCAGCGATCCCGTTCCTTCTCCAACTCGTTCGAACGACTCTCCGACCGGCACACTGTCATTTTGTTTCATTATTTCTTAATCGAGCGGCTCGTTCCTTTCGATTGCTCTTTTTCTTTCCCCTCTCGGCGAACGTGTTACGCATGATCCTTATGCTTAGCCCCCATTTGGGCGTGGCTCTCCTCGGTTACACACGCGCCGTCGTCGTCCTGCGACAGGACCGCTTCTTTCGCGGGGACACCGAAACCGCCAGGTGTTACGATCTTGGCCGCCAAGCCGCGTCGCGTACGGTCGCGTCGGTCATGATCAAGGATTTGGCGGACCTCCACTTGGACTCCGTCGCGATCATTTTTACGCTCGCCGAGCCGGACCACGGCTATTCGAAGCGCGATTCTATACGTGCGTGGCAATTTTCCGGTATTTTCATACGTTCCGGAACGTTTGACGGTAAACAAGATTCTAATTATTCTCGGATGAGACGACCTGGGTACCCTAAATTGGGAAGGTTAGGGTCTGCAAGCTGGGACTACCGTAGTGTCTCGGTAAATGTACTGATGCATAGTGATGTCATGTATACTCTTCCTTGGTTTCTCAATACGTACTAATTCAGGCAGAAGATTTCGTTTGCTTTCAATTATGTTTCTGCGGTTGTTTAATTCACGACACAGTGGAATATGAGGCTTCTGTTACTTCACGATTGACGTACGACATTATCGTTGTGCATAAAAATCCGTGATCTGATTATTAGATTTTTTATTGTTAATCATGCGAGATTACTAGTTTTCACAGCACTTCCGGAAGAAATAACTGTATAACAAGTAGACTGCGTATCTTTATGCGAAATAAAAATTATCTAGATAGATTGCAAGAAATAGAAACTATATTGAATGTTATTTCTGCCCTTAGCGATTTTAAAAGAGGAGAAATCATATGTTGACCCATGTAATTTTAAAAATTTTTTAACAATTTTGCAGCATAGTAATAAGTCAATATTTTTTAACTAAAATATGATGGCACACCCTATACACTGAACCACTGTAACGCAAAAATATATTAATGATGAAATCTGACAGTTCTGGACGAACAAAATTCCCAAACATTTATTACATCGTGAGTTTCATGAACGATGACAGCATTGCTCGCGCGCCTCGTGCGATTTATTGATTATGGAATACCGCGGGAATCATACGTAACAATTGTATTAGCAGAAATACCTATCGGCCTGTCGCCGTTAACGTGGGCGATCGGAGGCTCGCGAATAAGTTCAGTTGAAATGAAATCCATGTTCATCGAAAAATAATGAAATCCATGTTCATCGAAAAATAATGAATTCCCTGTTGAAAAGTGCGAGATAAAATGAAATGGCGAGCAATCCACGATGAGTATTTCAATACGGGAGACGTTAAATATAACCGAGGACCAGCAGAGTCTCGTGAAATTCGCTCTCGAATCGCCCCTGCCTTGAAATCCAGCCAGACAGAGGGTTGGGTGGAGCCGGGTAACGCACGAACGTGAATTTCACGAGCTCGGTTCTCTCCCCTTTTCCTCTCTTCTCCCTTCGCCCGGCGGGATTTCAGGACGAAGTGGGAACGACGACAATGTTGCGAAGGTCACCTTCCTCTACCACCCTTACGCAGCCTGAAGAAGGGTGGTCATGGTCGAGCGCAGTCTCAAGCGGAGAGAAAGCGACGGAAGCGCCGTGGATGAGTAACCAAGATAAGAAGCGAGAGGAATATTCTCTGGCAGGCTTTTATGCAACTTGTAAAATATAAAGGGTTTGTGCGTATTTTGCGTGGGACGCGCACACCGGAATTATGAAACGGAGTTGTACCCTCGCTGTTGAAGAATCACGCTGCACGGACAGATAAATTGAAAATGATTCTGGTTGAGTCGAAACGGATGGAAAAAGAATTCTGAACACTTCTCCAATGATTCTATTTGAAACACGAGCCACGAAACTTTTTTTAAAAAATGTTCCAACAGACACATTCTTGAAAATATTAGTTTTAGTTTGGCAGGACCTATACAACATCAACGTAAAAGATTTTCTGCAATAGGAACACATAGTTTGTTCATCAATATTAACACATTACCGACCGGTGATTATTGCATAATTTCTAAACGTCTATGGTACATGGCTAAACACTTTTTAATGGAACCTTCAATAGCAACAGCAATTTTCATTGTGCACTAACAAGTCACCGTCAATAACGTCATCTAATAGTTTCATTTAAGATTGCAATGTAAAAGAACATTTCTATGCTTTCCTTTGATGCAGCACAATTATTGAAAATCCTATTAATAGGCTTCCGGTAGGTAAAGTGTTAAAAGAGTTCTCAATCATTGGTACAAATAAGAAATACTACTCAAGGTGAACTTAGAATATTCTAAAATACGGGAAATATTTTTTCAGCATGCTAAATTCTACATCGAAGGTTCAGGAAAACATAGAACCATACAATAATCTTACTAGAATAATTAAATTATTTGTTTGCAACTTTAAGAATTATTCTTGTCGGTACTTTTGTACTGAAAGGGTTAAATATGAGAAACGAAGACATTGTAATCACGTAAGTTACAACTAGATTGCTAGAAAAATTGTCTGCATTTGTTCCAAATCATTTCAGTTTTGTCTCGGTGTTAACTTTCCAGTTTCGGTTTCATTAACACTAAACCTACCACGAGGGGTGTTAAACGATCCATTTTCGATTTTTTATTTGGCAACCAGCTTTCCCTCGCCACGCGTTGCTGTGTCTCAGTATTTTTTAAAAGCACGCTTTTGCCTGTCACAGATGTGACATTTTAATCACGTGATTGCTGATCACGGAGTTGTGTTTGACGCTGATCTGCTGTTTCTCGTTGTCGTCTTTCAGCCATTCACAGCCTGTCGCGTTCATTCTGTTGAGTCTGATGCAGATCTGAAGCTGCAGAACCCAATCGCCGTGCTCGCAACCATGCATCCTCAAGTCTGGCACGTATTTGAACCATTCTTTGTGATGCCCGTTCTTCCTCAATTTGATTTGATCTTAATCGTCGCACTGCTTCCGTTCCACGAGTACGACGACCTAAGTTTGCTTTTCGGCGAGTCATTCTTTTTATGTACTAAAGTAGAAAGAAAGTGATATCGATAACATCTAAAATTGCTAAACATTAAATAAGGAAGAAACACAAACTAAAAAACAAAGAAAGACTTAATAATTTAAAAATACTAACCAAATATTTCAATTCAACGGCAGATCAATCTACTCAGCTGAATTTCAATACAGTGAGAAGCTTACAGAACAAATCACTCAGAATAGGTCAATCTTTCCATTTATATAGATATTTTTTCTATTTATATAGATATTATACTGAGAAGATTCTCGTCGTGACGCATTGGTTATAACGCGAATCAACACGAAACCATCCAATGTTTTCGCAAACGCGGCACATTCACATAACTTGTGAATGGACTTTTTCGCATGGGATTTCTCATAAACCTTCCCGAAGAAACGCTGCGCCTAATGGCTCAAACCCCTGCTTTCCACGTTCAACCGTTACGGAGATGTTCGATTACAAACAAACGGACAAACGGACATTTACATTTTCATTTGTATAGATTATTGAAAATGTGAAGGTGTCTTCGTGGGAACTTATTGAATATATTTTTCGACTCCGGTATATATTAATAAATAAATTTAATATTGTTATTTTTATATTGGGTAGGCAAGAAAGTAATTTCGGTATTTTAAGGTGAAATAAAATTTTCTTTAAGCAATGAACTTTAATCGATTAAATATTTACATTTTGTTCGGTGATCTTTTGCTATCTTTCTGGTAGCTTAATAAAATTATTGGCTATTTTCATAAAGCTGCGACAGCTACATATTGGAAAACAAAATTGGGATCCATTTCACCTAAAAATATCGAAAATACTTTCTTGCCAACCGAATAATACTATACACATCAGTCACTTTTGATGGTCGGTAGGTTTAGCGTTAATTAAATTACTTTGGTGTCGATTTTTCGTGACTCGGCAACGAACGTGTTGAAAATTTTTGGAGCCGCCATTTTGACGAGTCTGTTAGTTCTAGCGTGAAAGGACAGTGTCGTCTCTACGAATGACACGAACAGAAAAGAAATTTCGAATGCTGTCTGAAATTCGATGTGCGCCCAGAGTTGCGAACAGATGTTTTGCGAAACAGCAACTTCAACAAAGCGTGGCACGTGGAGGCTTGCATTTCCAGAAGACGAACGGGACATTAACGCGTAATGTTAATCGAGTACAAATAACACAGGTGAAGGAGACGTCAACGCGTCGTGACTTTCGCTCGAGCAAAGTTTACCCGTGCAACAATGGACGTTTCAGTAAAATTCAATTGAACGACGCGAAAGGTCGGACGGCGTTTGCGTTGGGGTGGTCTGACTACGTACCGGGTGTTTCCACTTGGCTTTGTGTTATTAAACGGGACAGTGCGGGGCACTAGGAAAAGTGGATGATATTTTATTAAAAAGCAAAGCTGCTGGTTATATCAAGCGATGGCGTATTACATGGATTTTGCTCTTACAAGCGTGGCACTTTACGGTGAACTCGTTGCCTCGAGATTGCATGACGTTGTTTATTATTGTTCCAGCTCATTGTTATAAGCAGACTGCGGATCTTTGTGCAAAATAATTGCTTTTTAAATCAACTGTCAGAAGTTAATAACAATGATCTCTGTCTTTTAATAATGTTAATGAATTGAAGAAAATGTAACAATATTCCTGAGTTGTATTCTTACAATTATAGTAATTTTTACCAACTCTAAATATCTCCTTTATTTTTAATGGCACAAACAAAATATTTATGGCATAATTGAAATGGTATCGAAGAAGCAATATCATAGAAGAACAATTTTTATTTGTGCGGTTATTTTTTCATAGTTTTTTCAAGGTCATCGTTATTTTTTATCTGGAAAACTTATTTTTTGTTTTATTCCATCTTGTTAATACATTTCAAATGTATTTTTTTAGCCGCTACAAGATAAAATAAAAAAAAAGTTTTCCCGATAAAAAAATAACGATGACCTTGAAAGCATATTATTTTGATGAAAGCAAAATAATTCGTCGTATTAAAATTGTTATAAAATGGACACGTAAATTTTTAATTCAATAACATTGTAGATCTACAATGTAGTAATAATCGTGAAAGATTCTATACTCGTGTATTATTTTCAAAGCAGAAGATATGCCGAATAATCAGAAAACAGTGAAAGTAGACACTCGTGATTGCGAGAAAGAGATTCAGGCGAATTTCGATGGTGGTTTTCTTTTCGGTTGTTAGCGAGCCGAGGCAGCAAATTGTACGCTAAATTTGCTGAAATTGTTGCCGAAAACTCCTCTGACGTATTTTTGGAGAGGAGCGCGTATTTTTGGCAGCCGTGTCAAGTTGGAAATTGCTATACTTATGTCAGCCAGCCGTGTATTGTGCGTAACGACCGAGCTCCCTTCAATAGTTCGAACGAACATGGTAATAATACCAAATGGGTATAATGATTTTCTCCTACATCCTGTCCAGGTGACCGTCTGATTCTACATTTTTAATACGTTCGCAGAACACACATTCGTCCGTCCACGCACTTTACACAAAATTTCATCAAAAAACTTCATTTTTCATTAAAAAAAATCCATCTTTTTATGAACACATAGTCTGCATCAACTGCAAAGCGTAGGGGTTGCATAAAAATTTTTTTCTTCAAATAATATACATTCTTTCAATCTTTGTACCGTTCTCCACTTTATCCACTCATTTTTTGTCGCGAATTCATAAAATTCACAGACTGTTAGCAAAGCCACCAATCATGGTTTTATATTAACTCTGGCCCACTGAAAATGTAAAATTGATCTATTTTTTTCACATACTGCTAAGATAAAACTGCCAATATATTAGATGTACAAATTAATTCGTGTAGCTTTCTCACTTAATCGAGTCTACCTTTATTATTATTGTAGATTCATTTTTTATTCAATCTTCCACCAAGTTATACTATTCAATTAGATTTTGATATGATTTATGAGATACCAGAAGATCACAAATGCACAATAACATTTTTAAAAAAACCCTCGCGGTTCATGTTCCACATGGAACCACTTAAATATTCTGAAACTCATTTGTGCGTTCGTTAGAATACTAGCAGGATCTACGCGCGTAGCGCTCGAAGCAACTGATACGAGTCTATCTTTTGCTTCAGTTGCAGTACATCTCTGACTCATTACGAGACGTGGCTTGATTAAAAATTATCGGGACATATACACGCGGAAATTCGGCGCGAAAGGGCGGAAAGGAACGGTCGGAAGTCCGTATCCGCTTCTACACATCGACAAAAATTCTATTCGGCTCACGTGTCGTGTCTTTGCGAGACGCAAGATGAGCGCCGCCATCTTCGCCGGTGCAAAGTTCGTCGGTCAGTCGGCGTCCATTATCGGTTTGCAAATCGAATGCAACAGATGGTTTTTTCCTTCCCGACGATTGCGTAATCCGGGACTGAAAATTACGCGAACTGTTTTCACAAAAATCGATCGATTTTTACAAACCTTCGGCAAAAAAAGTTTAACTCAACACTATTATACAATACAAGAACTTTATACATTGTATTAGGTGTAGAAATTAATTCGTGGCACTCACAGCGAATAAATTATTATTTTATTTTGTAAGTGTTTTATCAGATTGGAAAATGATTAATTGTACGATGGAGTAAATGCATATACAAAGTGTTGAAAAGAGAAGAATGCGATTTAGTCGTTTGTAAATAATCAGTCAATTTATGAAGAAGAGCTATAAATTAATTCGTACAGCTAATATTAATCTAACAACTAGACTGCGAATTTTTATGTACAGTGAAAGCTTTCTAATAATTTTGTAGAGTTGAACAAAATACAGAAGTATTTTATAAATCTTCAAAAATCCTTCTTGTGTACTATGTAATACCAAGATAAAAACTTTCTATCAAAATCCGGAATTAAACTTACTTTTGTAGCACTTGACACTAAACCTACCGTCACCGGTCAAAATGACCGGTTCCAGATTTTTTATTTTATAGATTATTGAAATAATAAAAATGATTCCACAAGAAATGATTGTATCTTCAGTGGAGCACATATTACAATAGGAGCTGCACAAAGTCCAAATAAAATCAATCTCGTAATTTTTATAAGGGAACATGTACCAATTACTTTTAAGGCTCGGTAGGTTTAGCGTTAAGTCTTTCTTATTTGTTTCAATGTTTTTTTCAGTGAAAGTATTCATTTCCTATTTCTCTTTACAGTTTTTGTTATTTTATAAAATATAGGCATTTTCAAAGAACTGCTGTTTTAGAATCAAATTGTAGAGTAGATAGAATGCATAAAAAGAATTTAAATATACAGGGAGTCCCAAAAAAGTACTTCCTTGAAAGGAGTGATTCTCGAGGTCATTCGAAGTGACTTTTTTGTGAAAATATTCCCCGCGGCTTTGTTAAGCAGTTATTAACGAAAAACATGCACCAATCGGAGATCCCGACAGGCCCCGCTTGACGTAGCATTGCCATTGGCCGAGCCAGTCCCGTCTAATTCGTTAATAACTTCTTAACAAGGCCGCGTAGAACATTTTCGCAAAGGAAAAAGTGAATTCAAATTACCTCAGGAACCATCCCTTTCAAGGAAGCAGGGTCGTGCCGTGCTATGATAAAGAGAGGCGCCGCATCAGGCGATACCATAAGGGGCGACATAAGCAGCGAAATCAAAATACAATTTGAACCATTCAATAATTATAAATCTTTGCGCAACGCTTTTTATTCCGATATTGATGCATACGATTTCTGATTTACCGTATTTTTTGAAATCACAATCGAAGGTTATTTTAAAGAAAAAACATTTAAGGACGACATTACGAAGACTTGCATCATACTGAGAAAATCTACCGCACGGCCCACAGTAGGCGAGAAACCGATCTTTTTGGACAAAAATCTGCCGACAACGCAGTTTTCCATCGATTCAATTGAAATTTTTTTTTAAATGTTCGTAAAGGACTATACTTTGATGACGTGTTGCGCGAAAATCGTTAACTGTCACAAGAAATCAAGAATTCTTATCTACAAAACCTAATAACTCCGATGCTTCATCCGCCCATACCATAAGTTTGCCTGTCCCAGCTAAGTTGTCGGCACTTCTTAAACCTAAACCCTAAACCGTAAAATTTTAAACTATAAATAAATCTGACCCTAAGAATTACCAATTGAATAGAATTACATTCGGCACTTATGAGACTCACCATTAATTTATTGATCCAACTGCAGCGTTTTCGCTTCTTGAGATAGAACTTCCTTGTGCTTGCCATCCTTTATTCTTAGAGAGCTTATAAATGGATCGGATGATAAGAACACATGGAATATGTGAATATACACATGTATAATATTTATATTTGTCTTTTTGCGGCAACACATTCGGGAGTTTTCAGCTCGTGATTTCCTGAAGACTTTATTATTTGCCTCTTGTGGCTCTTCTGAATACAAATCAATTGGCAGTTCAAATGTAGCAAGTACTTCACTTCCATGTTGCAGTACCTTATGAACTGATGAAGGTAGTTTATACCATGGATAAATTTTAATAAAATTTTTTAAAAATTTTTTTTACAGTTTAAAATTTTGCGGTTTAGGGTTTAGGGTTAAGAAGTGTCGTCAACTTAGCTGGGACATGCAAATTTATGGAATGGGCGGATGAAGCATCGGAGTTATTGGGTTTTGTAGATAAGAATTCTTCATTTCTTGTGACAGTTACCGATTTTCGCGCAACACGTCATCATAGTATAGTCATCCACGAATATTTAAAAAAAAAATCCAATTGAATCGATGAAAAACTGAGTTGTCGGCAGATTTTTGTCCAAAAAGATCGGTGATGCAAGGAAGTACAACATTTTTGGGACACTCTAGATTGCTGACTAGCCAACGGCTCCGAAATAAACATAATATTGCATTCGGCAAACGAGTGTTCAGATTCGAGAGGTGCCATTATCGTTGCATGCTTGGCCAGCATGAGTTTGAGGCCGGAACGTAAAATGTACATTTTAGTGACATCACGTGAGCCGTCGCAGCACCTGCCACGCGTGCAGACTGCCTCTTAAAGCTACTTATCGGCCGATTAATGTTTATCTCGGACCGCATCTGACATGATTTGTTTTTTGCTCCCGGTGAGCATCGCGTGCGCCGAGAGCGACTTTGATTTCCTTTCTCTGCCGCGACTATTAAAAACACTTATCTTTCCCCGATCGGCGCGTCACGTGTTAGCGTGCTTTCATTCAGGGAAAATGTACACAAACGCCCGGATTGGCGGGGCTTTGTGGTTCAAACGTGCACGCCGTGCTGGTAAAAAGAAAACACTGATCCAGAGAGAAAAAAGAGAAATAACGTCAGTGGAAACGGCCGATCGTGGGAACAGAGGAATCGACGCACACGATGACATAAAACTTTCATACCTCTGTTGTCGCGAGAGAAAACGCATGGCCGTTCCCTTTACATCTACTTTCCAGGCGTCTGTCACCTATTGAAATTGACATTTCAACTTCTGCGGATTACGTAACGCGCAGTCTTTTCGTAACAGCGGAATGGAATTCAACAGGCGAGATCGACAGTCCGATACGGATTTATTCCGTTTAATTTTGTTGATTCGCCACGATTATTTCTGTACATTATTGTTACAGTTGACACTAACCGTACATAGCATGACCGACTTCACATTTTGTATTCTCTAATTATTAGAGTGCGGATCTTTATGCAAATAAAAAAAGCTTTTTAAAAACCACGCTTATATTAAAATGCACTACAAAGGAGAAAATCATTTTTTTAGACATTAGCGACTATAAATAAAAGCGTGGAGCGCTAAACTATATTGACGTAATCTTCGTGGACGCTCCACGCTTTTATTTATAGTCACTAATGCCTAAAAAATTATTTTCTCCTTTTTAGTGCATTTTAATATAAGCGTGGTTTTTAAAAAGTTTTTTTTTAATATATTGGTTTATTTTCTACTTTTTAGTATTTTTTAAATAGAACGCAAAGTATAGTAATACTAGTATGAAATAGTAAGATATAGAAACGCAATACATATATGGAAATACGCGAGATAGAATGAGGGCAGAGTTGGGCAAAAATTATATTTAAATAAAGTTTCGAATAAAGTAGGTTTTTTCCAAGTGGGTTTTAAACCCACTTCATTTTAAATTTTTATTTAAATAAAATTTTTTCCCAACTCTGAATGAGGGGATGACTCCGAGAGACGACGCGACGTCTCTTGATGGAGTCCGAAATTGTCCGAAATAGAACTGAATGAACGGAACACCACTTAGACTGAGTTTCTTCGGTGCGAAATGGGTCAGTGGCGTGGGGATGAGCCGGAGTGGGGAGCGCTGGCGCGCGGAGTGGGGATCGCTGAACGCGATGACGTACTACCGAGAGTCGCGCGACGAGGTGTGACGGTTAATATTACAATTTTTTTTCTCCTGAACGCACAGTTTTTTTAAAAATTTGTTTTGTAATATTGCATTGTCATCCAGTTCTGAGCTATATTTAAAGTTTCAAGTCCCTAGCTCATCGAGAAGTGGTTTAAAATTCGATTACAAGATTTGACGCATACAACAACAACAACGACAACTCGGCAAGCTAATCGTGGTAATAAAAAATATTCGCATGGATTGCAGGACACAGGAGTCATAAAAATTGTATTCTTCTGTTAATTATGCTATTAAGCTGATACTAATACATTTATTTAAAATTGAATGCAATTTGAACCTCAAGGTAGAGATTATTTTGCAGCACTGTACAGATTGATGTCCTTAAATATTTTTAACGTTTCGCCTGCTTTAAACTGTACGTACCCATTTTTGTCATAAATGCATAAAAT
Organism: Lasioglossum pauxillum; assembly: GCA_933228785.1. Lineage (NCBI taxonomy): Eukaryota > Metazoa > Arthropoda > Insecta > Hymenoptera > Halictidae > Lasioglossum > Lasioglossum pauxillum. The sequence continues at coordinate 18,935,778 of OW121702.1, read as the reverse complement.
CCGCAGTCCACTAATTATTGAAATTACCATGATGATTCCACTAGACAATATCAAATAAATTCTTCGTTCAAGCACATATATACTTATAATAATTTTATGAGAGATCTAAATAAATTCGGACTTTTAATTTTATAATACACAGTATTTCATTAAAACGTGTTATTTTAAATTATTAAAAAATGCTGTTTTTTCTACAATTAACAATTTCTTTACAATTGTACAATGTTAAAGGATAATTTGTGTTCGATGAAGCCCGATGATTTTACTTCATTTCAATGATACGTAATTATTAAAAGTCTAAACTCTGAAAAATCATGGATCCAGATTTTTTAACTTACGATCGGTAAGATTGTATGTTCTAAAGCGATGCCAAGCAATAATTAGGAGATCTCGCATGATTATCGAATCGCCGATATTTCTATTCTTTTAATTCCGGCCGATCTACATGTATTAACCACTCAAGGAGACGACTAATGATACCATCGGTTCTTACAATCACTTAGAGGTACGTTAATTATTACTCAACACCGCTACGAACCCGAGGATACTTTATATTTCAACTATTAATAGCCAGAAGCGGAGAATAGAGGGTGTTAGTATTATTTAATAGCCGCAAACAGAGGATACCTGTAAGAGGAAAACTATCGAAGAGATTGTAATTGCCGTTGTAAATAATTGCAATTGTCACTCCGATAAAATCATGGTACTTTTTTCATACTAAACGTACCAGACACTAAATGTGCTTAGTCAGTTGCAAACACTACATTAGTCAATTGATTTAAAAATGATTGAAAAATGATTTAAATGACAACGTTGAATTTATTTAGATCCTTTATTTTTTATTAGATGCTTGGATAAAGAAATTTATTTATTTATTTATTCTAAATAAACGTTTAATGTCGCATAAAGTACGAGGTTATTAACATTAAAATGAAAAGACATTGAGAGTAGACAGATACGTTGGTTCGTTTCCATTTGGCTGTCAGATTTTATAGACCAATCTCGCTGTCGCCAAGGATGTTCTCAATAAGAAGTGAATTCAATTTGTGTTTTGCACGAACCGCGCCATACTTCGTTTATTTAAATATTGAGTTACTGTTATCGCATTGAGAGGCTGGATTGTTTTCCACAATGCAACTGGATCTCTTTCGAATAATATGAGAAGGATTTTACAATTTCTTAAGAAATTCAACCCTTCAGTGAATCTTTAAAGTATACCTTAAAAATTAAATCAAATTAGATATATTTAATATTCATTTCCATATAACATATAACAGTCCCATATAACAGTTTTCACGATTTTTCTAATACTTGCGATAATCTGACAAAAATATATTTTAAACAAAAGTTAATCAATCTTCGATTGGTTATACATTGCAATAAAAATACTTCGAAATTTTTCTTTTTTTTTTAGTATTGTCAAGGTAGTAATGGTGTTTTAGAGTTATTTAAATTGAAATATCTCACGAACTACTAACTTTTCGACATATGTACATTTTTATAACGAATATCCAGCTGCATCGATTGATGTATTAAAAAATACCTCATTCCATTTAAAAAAATGAAGGTGGCCTAGACAATACTAAAAGAAAGAAAAATTTCGAACTTTTTTTTATTGCAATGTATAGTTAATTGAAGACTTTCGTTTAAAATATTTTTTGTCAGATTATCACAAGTACTTGAAAAATCGTGAAAACTGTTATGTGGGACAGCCTGTATAGAAACGTCATCCAGTTATACGTTATACAGTTAGGAGCAAAACTGATCACACCCACATTAAATCAGAATAACTTTTTTATGAATGGACTTCTTCAATGGACGACTTCAATTTCTCGTAAATGACGTCTAAAAAATATGTTGAAAAAAATGCATTTGGTCGGAATTGAGAAAAACAATAATAAAAATTGATTTTTATGACTTTTTTAGCTGACCAATTAAGTAAATTTAAAATGTGTTTGGTCAACTTGTATAAATTATACACGCTCCGAAAATTTCATTGATATTGGTTAATTGGTTTACGAGTTACAAACGATCAAAAATGGTAAAATGTCCGAAAATCTTGAAAAATTGCAATTTTTACCACTTTTGATCGTTTATAACTCGTAAACCAATTAACCAATTTCAATGAAATTTCCAGAACATATAATTCAAACGAGTTGACCGAACACATCTTTTAAATTTTCGTTATTGGTCCAGCTAAAAAAGTCGTAAAAATCAATTTTTACTATTGTTTTTCTCAATTCCGACCAAATACATTTTTTCAACATATTTTTTAAACTTCATTTACTATACTAATTCACCTAGCCTTGCAGAGAAATTGAAGTCGTTTGGTCATTCATAAAAAGGTTATTCTGATTTAAAGTATGTGTGATCAGAGTTGGGCAGGAATTAATTACATGAGTAATTAATTACATCTTCAATTACATCTGCAAAAGTAGACTATAATTACAATAATAAACCGGTGAAATGGTCCAAAACATAAAAATTAGTGGTTTAAAAGAACAACTACACTGAAGTAATTGTTAGACTCAATTACAATTACTGTAATTGTGTTAAGTAATTGCAATTACTTCTTTCACAATTACTGTAATTGTAAATGTGGTCCGCAATTACAATTACTGGTTGAGCCAAAGTAATTGCAATTACATGTAATTGTAAGTGTATTTCTGTAATACCCAAGCAATTGTAATGCAATTACAAGTAATTGTAATTGTTAGTTGCAATTACAAGTAATTGTAACTGGTAGCTGCAATTCCTTTCCAAACAGACGACGGTCGCGCGTGAACACTCACATACCGCTAGGGTACTCTCACACACAGCTAGACCATGCATACGTATGCGAGGATTGCAAGGGCCGGGATTCCACTTCTGATTTCTCGATAATGCAAAGACAGGGTTTTTTAGTAGTCAAAATCGCTAGATGAAATAATCAATCTAGGTCACTGTTTGCCTCAAAAATCCTTTTTTTACGTTTCCGAGCAATGGTTTTGCAATATTTGGCTGCATGTTGCCCGTCGCATGTTGCCCGTCAGATGACGCTGCAGTCACGCCGACGTAATAGCCTCTCCGACGTCGTCTGTTTGGAAAGTAATTGCAGCTACCAGTTACAATTACTTGTAATTGCAACTAACAATTACAATTACTTGTAATTGCATTACAATTACTTGGGAATTGCAGAAATACAATTACTTTGGCTCAACCAGTAATTGTAATTGCGGACCACAATTACAATTACAGTGATTCGTCAAGTAATTGCAATTACCAATTACAATTACATGTAATACTAATTACATGTAATTGTAATTGTATTTCTGCAATTCCAAATTACAGTAATTGGTAAGTAATTGTAATTGAAATTGTAATTGAAATTACATTTTGCCCAACTCTGTGTGTGATCAGTAGACTGCGGATCTTTATGCAAAATAAAAAATGTTTGCATTGATTGCAAGACACAGGAGCCAAATAAAAATTTCATTTTTCAACAAGTACATTGGTGGCCTTAAATCTTTTCGGTACCTTCACTGTTTTAAATTGTACGTACCCATCCGCAGTCTAGTGATCAGTTTTGCTCCTAACTGTAGGTCAAATAATTATTAGCATAAATTTGAGTACTTCGGCCCAATAGTTCACTAAAGGGTTGAACACTGTAAAACATTTTATCTATTCCTGTTTGCGTTGTAATTCCTTCACAATGTGACACTATGAATGAGACGCCTGGATCCAGTTTGACCCAGCGTATCAAAATTGTCATTTAACACTAAATCATAATCATAATAAATCATAATAAGTTTTACCTTACAGAAATGACAAAACTGCGTTTAGTGTTGCTAATGACCTTTGATGTTAGAGCAACATTAAATAAATAAATTAGAAAAAAAAACTTTTTTACTTTTTAAAATAATACCTAAAAAGGTATTTTAAGATGAAGTAGAGCCGAATTTTTTTATCCAAACAATGAACTTTAATGAATAAGATATTTTCCCTTTTGTTCGATGATCTTTTGCCAAAAAGTATAAATAAGAAAATATTTTATTGATTAAAGTTCACCGCTTGAATAAAGAAATTCGGTTTCATTTCACCTTAAAATAGCGAAATTACTTTTTTGCCAACCGTACGTGCTGGAATAAACAAAATCGAAACATTTCCAATGGAAGTAGCTGTGCAATTTTAATTGTTGTAAAATAAAAATATGAAACCGGTTTTTGACCAGCGTCGAAGAAGGGGAACAGTGTCATAGAAGGGGAAAGTAAAGTGGGGTCACAAGTTGTAATCTGGCGAATGTGCGAGCGAGGTTCTGCTGCACTGTAGAGGAGCGATTGCGGATTTAAATGAAATTTCTGATTTTCAACATAATCACTGTAAAATTGCTCGTGGTAGGTTAATATGAATCACTATCGAGATCGCACACCCCTATTAGCCGACTCTGAAAAATTTGGAAAGCCAGGCTAATAAGCGGTGATTACGTTTATATGGTTCGCCGCGTCGTTCGTATGTGCACGCAATCCAAGCGTGTGTTGCCACGCGAAGGCCACAAGTGTGCCGAAGTGTGGACAGCTGTCGACGGGGGCCAAGAAACTATTAACGACGTTGTCGTTGTGTTCGGTACATTGTTTAGTCAGTTGCATATGTACCCGGCTGTCGGTCGGGCTAATGCCGACTCGATATAACGCTCGAACCACGTAACAAGCTGGGTGCGATCGGAATTTTTATCGAAGATTATACGTCTGATTAAGATACAACTGTTATCGAATCCCGTTCGGAACTTTCATCTTTCTTGAAATTGTTTTTATCGTTCGAACCTCCAGACGTGTTTACAGCTTTGAAAATCGCAAGCCTTCGTTTCCGACACTAGTGATTCGCCGCGGAAGTTTGCTGCGATCATTTTTAAATGGGTCACAGGTCAAGGACGAAAGCTGTACGTCTTTCTGCTGCCGTTTGCCCTTTCGAACTGTCCTAAAATATCACGAATAAAAGAATACAGGTTTCTTTTTCCTGTAATATTGTTTTTACGAATAAGTTCTCGTAGATAAATAATTTTTTATCTTTAATATATCAATACAATTTTTGAAGAATTTCTTGAGAACTCTTCTGAAAAAGGACACTCTCTTCTAATCTATAATTATTTATATACCTTATATTTATTACTCCATCCAGACATGTATCTATTAATCTCTCATTATCTTTACCGTTATGATCAAGATTTGTATTATGTAGATGATTAACAAACACGAATAATATATTTATCCACTCACTCCTTATAAATACGCTCGGATCACAATTTTTATCATTTTAATTGAATCTATTAGAAACTTTATTCGAGACCATGAACTCTTGCTATTCGAATATCTGCAAACACATATGTATATTAGAACACTGACTTCTATCTTTATTAGGTCTAGCTTTCGAAGTCATACCTCAGATATTTTTGTTATTTTTTATTAAAAATTAGTTTTAGCAGTTTCAGTATCTACGGCTAAGTATTACAGCTCGTATAATTTTATATTTTCATTTTTAACAGGAACAGAACGCCCGAGCTGTGTAATATTATGTAAACTCATTTTTCTTTACAGAAGATGATACTGACGTAAATTGAGATGAATTGAATGATATATACATCAAGCGTCGAGTTGTAGAACTATCAGAATATTACAATCCCGCACAAGAGATTCTACTCAGACAGACTTTTCACTTTACATTCCGGAAGCGATGCCTGAAAGAATTTTTATTGAAACCGTACAAGATGAGAAACAGCGTTTACTCCTCACATCGTTTTCTTCTACTTGTTACGCACTCTTTCATCGCTGTCGACTAAATATTAAATGGTAAAATCAGCCATGAAAATTCAACTTCCAACGATCTTTTTGTGGAGCATTTATCAACATATTCGTGACACTTTTCTGATTGAAATGATACCAAACACGATACAGGTTGGATCATATTTATGAACCTTAACCACTCCATTTACAACATGATTTATTGCACAAATCAGTATAAATTTAATTGAACACTGCAGCTGCCTCATACTCCACTGATTAGTTTGGATAATCGTGGTTCTACTGTATCGTGAATTGCACAAGTAAATATGACACAAATTGTGTCGTGTTTGGTGTCATTTCTAACAGAATAATGCCACAAATATGATGGTAAACATTTCATATGAAAATAATTAATAGCAACAGTGTTGTCATTGGATTAGTAATGTTTCTCTTGTAACTGTTTATCACTTTTGAGCTCTGCTTGCAAAGTAGGAATTTCTATCCACGCGATAGACGTACTTAAATCCATAGTGATTGCGTTTTGACAACTTCCTCGTGCGGAGCGACGATTGCGAATAAAATTGCACGCGTCTCATCGACTTTAATTGGCCCGTCCTTAGCAACTAAGTGTCGCAAACTTTGTGTACCGCAAACTGCGAGACACAACACATTGCGTATCGGTATGCGGTATCGATGAAGTCTACTCCGGCTTGTTACTGAATTTGCACGTTCACTGATATCGAACGGTAACTCGATTGCACCGGTTCTCTCGAACAGGCACGGTACCGGGCCAATATTAAATTGCGCGGGGCTCGGGTCTGTGGTAAAAATCGAGCACAATTTCGCGGAATTGCATTGAAACCGACACGAGAATTTCCGACAACCGCTGGCCTGGTCCCGGCACAGGGAAATTGCATCCATTAGCAAATTACTCTTACCTACTTTAGCTATCCTTCGGTCATGACGTGGATCGAAGGGCCAGCAACGCGAAGGGAGTGATCGTTATCTATATTGGCCAAGGTAAGAATCATGTTTCGCGTCTTACGGCAGCAGGACCAATGGGAATACATCCTATGTCGGTGTAATGAGCCTTGCCCTTATTTGTTCCGGATTTGCTACCATAGAATCGGCCGCGTCCCTTTTTAAAAAAATATATAAAAAAACTTCTTAAAAACCACGTTTATATTAAAATGCACTAAACAGAAGAAAATAATTTTTTTATACATTAGCGACTATAAATAAAAGCATGGAGCCCTAAACTATATTGACGTAATCTTCGTGGACGCTCCACGCTTTGATTTATAGTCACTAATGTCGAAAAAAATTATTTTCTCCTGTTTAGTGCATTTTAATATATGCGTGTTTTTAGAAAGTTTTTTTTTATATATTTTTGTTATTTTCTACTTTTTAGTCTTTTTAAAATGGAACGCAAGATATAGTAATAGTAGTATGAAATAGTAAGATATCGAGGTGTGACGGTTAATATTAAAATTTTTTCTCCTGGACGCACAGTTTTTTTTAAATTTGTTTTTTAATATTGCATTGTCATTCAGTTCTGAGCTATGTTTGAAGTTTCAAGTCTCTAGCTCATTAGGAAGTGCATACAATAACAACGACGACAACACGGCAAGGTAATATAAGCGTGGTAAAAACGCCTCGAAGAAAATATCTGATTGTCGAGAAATTGACGATATTCAACCTATTGTAATTTTGTAAAAAAACACACAGCAATAAATTTGGACTCATTTTAAAGCTTGATGATCTTACTTTTGCTCTCGATTATTCATTTTTGCCTCCGAGATATTTTTACATTATGTAGCTAGCAGATGAGAAACTGAGGACCCATTTTTCTTGAAAAATGCTATAAATCGATAAAAAAACATAATAAAATTATATTAAAACATTATGAAATTTTTTCATGAATGAATTTTCCACAGATTTGAAGATTGAAGCCTTCCCTTCGCAATGATGCCATACAATTTAATGTACGATTTTTTAAAACTGTTTTTAAAGCCTTTAAACCCTTAAGGCGTACCGTATATATCACTATAAAGTTTTTTGGCGCTGTGCACCTCCTATTTAAGATTTATTAGGTTTTCCAAAATCTTAAGAGGATTCATTCACGAACAAATTTTCCAATATTTTAGAGACGCATCATTGGTTTTCTTAACTAAAGAGAATCGAAATTCTACATTAATATTCGATATGAAAATAAACGTGAAATTTGATATCACTTTTTGTGTAATGATTCGGAACAAACGCTCTAATTAATATTGCTTTGGGATTGAACAGTAGCAATCGTTCTAAACACGTGTTCTGTAATATACAGACTGGTGATAACTCCATAATCGATAAGCCGGCATTAACAGAAATACCGTTCTTTCAAATTACTCTCATGATTAGTTTGGAGCTGCCGGTACTTCTTCGCACAAAGAGTATCTAATTGTTCAATTATGGTTCCCGATAGTTTCGTAAATGCTCGCGATGAGAATATTTGTCCGGTCTTTATGCGACATCACGCTCAGACATTATCATTGCAATTAGGCGACTTCAAAGTGGACCGAGCCTGCAACTCTGTTCAGGCAACAAATTCATTAACTAATGATCCCTTGACGTCTACAGTGCCCACGCTAACGGTCTTTCTCGGAAGATGCTTACAAACTGATAGGAAACAAGGTTTTCAATTTTTTTCGAAAATAAAAAGAGGTAGTATTAAAAACTAGAACGTTGGATAGCCCTAAATTGCTAACTATACTGACGGATTGATAGATGATGGTGTCACGTCATCCCTTTCGTGATGGTTTTTATGAACGTGAATTTTCAGTAGGTGCAAGATTATCTGTTTCTATTTTCTAGAACGGTTTCCGATTCTCAAATAATTTTTTAATTCGTTCTTATTATGTCTACTTTGAGTCTGAAATCTTAGTCAACGTTCATAATAATTAAAAAATATGATCGATGTGGTGGTGCATGATCTTGATAAAGTTATGGGAACATCGATATGTAGAAGTCTCGTCGATTCGAGTTTCATTCGGCGAAAGCTTTCGTTTCAACGAATCCAACGAAGTCGATTAAATGTGAGCATTTCAATCCTTCGGAATGAATGTCATCGCATTAATACACGACTTTTACGTAATATTCGACGTGCACCGTTATTAATATTCGACTCACAAATGCCACAATTAAACGACTAGGTGCTACAATAGCTATGCGCACTTAGAAGTTCTTAGAGTGTGCCGTGTTCGAACGAGAATCCTAGAAAGTATTATGTACTAGGACATCCACGCCCTTTGACGAAAAGAAATCAAGAAGATCCGAAGTACGAGTTAGAGAATTATTATAGATCACTATCAAGCTGTTTAAAGTCCATACCAGTCCTACTACTGAAATATTTTATTAGGAATAATAATTGTACATATCTTGAGAAGTACCATAGAAATAACCATAATATTTCAAGTATTTTCTTAGGAACTTGAGCATTACAACTCCACAAAAATAGATTACAATAGAAATCGACGTTCTGGTCTCTATCTTTAGGGTCTTCCCCTACCATTTGTGATTGGGGATCCTCTAATTGGTTCGATTCGAGACACTCACTCATAAATTCGCCTTACTTGTGTCTTCCAATTCAAGATTGATCCTATTCACCCTTTGCGATCCTGGATTATCTCCGTCCCTATCTCTAGGTTGTCATAATTGGAGCTCTTCTATTCAGGGCAACATTGTCAAACCCATTTTGGACTACCGAGCACTACTGTGAATAGACACAATTCGTATTACGAAAAAATATAACATTTGCGTTGAGATTTATACAATAATTTTATTGTAAATTTTAGTTGCGAATACTAATTTCAACAGACGTTCAGTGCAAGTATTCACCCCCTGGAAAGGCCTAGAATATTGTATGATAGGTGCTTGAGCGAAGAAATTCATTCAATAGATTCTCATGAAATTATTTTAATAAATTCAACAATCGTAAAAGAAGATATCAGAAAGAATTTTGACCCATTCAGTGGTTCTAGTATTAAGCGACAGCACAAATTTTGCACGGAATTTTTATGCGTTATTCCACGCGAATTCTGGTCTAGCGACTGCCAGCGTGATAGAATGACAAACGATGACCGAGTATCGTGTGAGGAATGCGTAACAGTCCGTATACTTTTCTCATTATAATATCGAATGTTTATGCAGCTATTCATGCTGCGTAAGCTGTCTTTGTAAACACTGTTCGAACGATGTTCTGGAAACTATTGTTGCGCAACCGACCGCAAATCGACGAAACTGTCCTATCACTCGAAGAATCCGCACTCACAATTTCTAGCATTTAACACGCAAATTCCGCGAACGCTATTCCTGGGCAATTACGCAAGGACGAACTTGTTGCGCGATGTGAGAATTCTGTGCTGCCGCGTTCCAATTTGTCTGCGCGAGACAATGCGGAAACCGGCGAGCACGCGCGACATCCACCTCTTATCACTTGTGCGATTCTATCCTCTCAGACCAGATCTCCAGACCGCGGATTCCGCGTCTAGTAGCGTAGAGAAATACCGACAGGACGAAAAGCGATCTTTTTGACGCGATGAAAGCGCGTGTCTTCCAAGATCAAACGGTCTGATACAGTGAAGCACAGTGACTGATCAAATTATTGGAGCCACTTGCACAAATTCACGAGTTTACATTAAAGTAATCTTTGTATGAAAGTATGACTTCACTGAATTTTTATTTATAAAGAGTACCAGCTAGTCAAGTATTAAATTGCAAATTTCATATTGTATTAGAGTCACTTGCACAAATCGACGGCTTTACATTAAAACAATCTTTGTATGAAAGTATGACCTCACTGAATTTTTATTTTTGAAGAGTACCAGCTAGTCAAGTATTAAATTGCAAATATAATATTGGAGCCACTTGCACAAATCGACGAGTTTACATTAAAACAATCTTTGTATGAAAGTATCACTGCACTGAATTTTTATTTTTGAAGAGTACCAGCTAGTCAAGTATTAAATTGCAAATATAATATTGGAGCCACTTGCACAAATCGACGAGTTTACATTAAAACAATCTTTGTATGAAAGTATCACTGCACTGAATTTTCATTTTTAAAGAGTCCCAACTTATGAAGTATTACATTGCAAATATAATATTAAAGCTACTTACACAAATTGACGAGTTTACTTTAAAGCAATTTCGTACGAAAATATCACTGCACTGAATTTTTTTTGTGAAGTACCAACTTGAAGTATCCAAAGTGAAGTATCAACTTATGAAGTATTAAATTGCAAATGTTATATTAGAGCCACTTGCACAAATTGACGAGGTTATATTAAAACAATTTTTGTATGGAAGTATGACTGTACTGAATTTTTATTATTTTTGTAGCATAACTTTGTGAAGTATTAAATTGAAAATATAATATTAGCATAATAAATGTAACGCCGAAAGGCACATATTTATGAATAAAGATTCTACTCGCATAATATTTATAAACAATACATTTTTATACGAGTCTAATAATTACATTTAATGAGGAATATTTTATTGTTTTAAAATTTAGTTTTTATAACTACGTTGAATCATTGTTATTTTTTTAAAGTACTTTACGAAGTATTAATGCAAAAAATGACTAGGAGAAATATAAAATTGTGAAAACGTTATATGAATTTAAGAATGGTTTTGTATTATTTTCGACTAAAATTATTAAGAAAATTATTTCCATTTATCTTCCGTTTGATACAATTATCTGAGAAAATGGTAATTATCAAGCAATGAAATGAGTAAACTAATAACAAACTCGGTGAACGATTAGCAAATTTAGTGAGTTATTAATGGATTCGGTAAGAATTAATTATATATAATTAGAGAACGCGGTTAGTAATTTAATGAATTCGCTAGTACGACTGCGTGTTTTACCGAGAACGATTACCAAATTTAGTGAATTATTAATAGATTCATTATGTCATTATGGAATTAAATAAATGATTAGTGAACCGTCAGTAATTTAATGAATTCGCTGGTACGACTGTGTGTTTTATCGTGCAAGTTGCCCTTGGTCTTTGCTAGGCATTCGCAAACGATGATGTAGCAGATGGCGTTCCTCTTTCGAACACGTTAGAAGGTTTCTAATCCTCGTTGCATTCGTGCGTTTCGCGTTCAGAGGAGACCTTGATTCTAAATATTTCTAGCTCGCATCTGTGCGTTTAGTTACACTGTTAAGTTCGATCATAACTCAGACTCTATTTCACCTTGGAACAGAACAATAAGTGTTGAAGCGATGCTTTTGTTTCTCGATGACTATAAATAGTAGTCGCATTCGTGCTCGATGGACGAGTTTCCACCCAGCAAAAACAAGTGAGAAGAATTAATTCGCTTAAGATACTGCAGCAGCAGACTGATTCGTTTTTGCTCGAGAATCTGCATTCTCTCACAGTTCGTACCATAGCAATCTTTAAGACTGTTGTTTACAGCTGAACTAAGAGAGGGTGAGTTTAGATTTTAACACTAAACCTACCACGAGGGGTCAAATCACCCGTTTAAAGGTGTTTTCATGGGAATTTATTGAATATATCGTTTGACTCCAGTTTAAATAATAACAAAATATAAATTTTAATCTTGTTATTTTTATAATACTATACACATTACTCACGTTTGATGGCCGGTAGGTTTAGTGTTAAAAATCAGTCGAAAATGTACAATGAAATATTTTCGTATGAGGCACTGTTTTCGATAAGAGCGACTTTGAAAATTCGTCAAATTCGGGCGTTTAGCATTTGTAAGTAGAACCAAATTTAGACTTATGACGTGTTTCGTCTCTGTCGCGAATGTGCTAGCAGAGAGAGCACTCTTTCCCCTCACTTCGAACTCCCCGTCCTCCTCTGGCGACTCTGAGTAGAACCGGTAGATCATGAACAGACACGTCAGACGATTCCTATCCAAACAATGCCTCTCATGAAAAAATTCTATTCTGTATCTGCGACTTATTTTTTCATGTGGAATCCGTTGTACCACCAGTTACCGATCACCCTGTATAACTAATGAACTTTTCCCGAATGACAAAGTAACCGAATAGTGTCCACAAAGCTTCGACAAGTTCAAAACGAGATAACGAAGTGGCCGGAAACATTTGTAACGAAAAATTTGAATAAAATTGCTATTCCTATTGCACGAGTGCCAATTTTATGGAAATGTTCGTTTCAAGAATATCAATATGCGTTAGAGAAAGTGTGATGTTTGTTTAAAGCTTAACCCCTTGCGCTACGATACCTTGTGATTAAAATTATTAGAGCTTCTCTGACGTTTATAACTTACCAGAAAAAAAGAAAATTTATATTTATTGTGTACCTGTTCTTCGATGGCTGAATTTTGACTACAATAAAATACAATTTCATTGCGATTTAAATGGAATTAGCAGATTCTGTTAGAAGTCTTCATCACATGTGCGACTCGATATTATAGTGATGACTACAGTGTCGTGTGGCGTATTAAAAAGTGGCCAATATTTGCAATCGTTATTGCAAAAACATTTCTTTATCCAAACACATATTGTAATAATTAGACTGCGAATCTGCATACAAAATAAAAATCGCCTGCATCGATTGCAAGAAATAGAAAACAAATTGTTATTTTCCCCTTAGTGATTTTATACACTGTAGATGCACAAAACCTAAATAAATAGAGATTTGTCATTTTTGTAAGCTAAAACATTTTAACACTAAACCTACCGAGAGCCTTAAAAGTAACTAGTACATGTTCCCTTATAAAAATGACAAGACTGATTTTATTTAAACTTTGTGCGGCTAGAATTGTAACGCGTGCTCTACTAAAGATATCTATACAATCATTTCTTACGAAATCACTTTTTTTATTTCAATAATCATAAAATAAAAAATCTGGAACCGGTCATTCTGACCGGTGCAACAGTGTGTCCAAACGGCGAAATCGTGGTCAAAACCGAGGTTTCGTTCATTAGTCGTACAGTAAGCGTGTTGTGAGGAACTGTGTGAAAGCGAAAAGTGAAAACTGCATAATTCGAAAACGATTTATTTAATTTCAATTCTGTAAAATGGATGCTGTTCCTGGAAGTAAGTAGAATGTCTCTGACTACTAGTATATCTGAAATACTTAATGGTTACGTTGTATAATTATAAACCTTATTACAAGACTACCTATTTAAGGACAAATTTTGAACATGTAGAGTAAAAGTTGTGCATTGGACAATATTGGGCTAAAATTTTTGTTGGAACCTGTAGTTAACACTGTCGTCTTTTAGTATTTGCAAAAATTGGCTGCGCGAATGTTGCCTTTTTTTTGTAGGAACATTTTTTGTAAGACAACGTTTCTTTCTAGCGAGAAACACTCAAGAAACCGAAAATATTGAAGATGATGATAATTATTACAGTTCATCTGATTCAACATAGTTTGTTATTTTTTACTTTCTTACATTTATTTCTTTCTAATTATGTATTATAGTTTTTCTAATATTATTATCCGTAAATAAATAAACTCATGATTTGCAAGTTGTAAATTGAAATTTTTAAATGGTAAAATTTTTTTTAATTCTATATTAAAAAATAGATTTCAACTCATAATTAGCGACCTAAGAGCATTACTGTACAAATTTTTTAGAGGAAGAAACAATTTTTTGCTATACATATCCGCCATATTGGATTCGCCATTTTGTTTTTTAAACTTTTAAGATCAGATTCGTAATCAACGACCCCAAAAACCGCCATACACCAATTTTTGTCCAAATTTGCTTAGATTGAAGTGAGTTATGAGGTTTCGATCACGATATCGCCGTTTGGACACACTGTGGCGGTGGTCGTAGGTTTAGTGTTACTATTGTACAAAATTGTATTATTTAAAATCCTATTCTCAGCAACGACCGTGCATCAGGTTGTCGGAACGAAATGCTGCGAGGAGCATCGTTGGAAACCATTCAACAGGTGTCTCTGGCATCTCCAACGTTGGATTGAAGAGTTGCCAGAAGTGCTTGCTGTTTCGAAATCACTCGACCAGCCTCGTAATAATAAAAACTATGTATAGTATTTCGGTAACGACTTCATTGTTTTCACCGCCTCTCGGAATTCGTTTTCCCGTCTGTTCGCTCCGATTCGCATCGATTGTAACCTACAAACTGTTCGTTTATAATCGCTGCGGGTCAACAGCATCGCCATGTATCCGCGATATTAGTTGAGCGGATACGAAAGCACACACAACACGAGAGGAAATTAAAACTTATAAACCAAGAATAGAGTATGTCAATAATAAACATTTTACGTGTGCGAAGACGCTTATCTGTTGGCCCTCGTTCTATTTTCATTTCTTCGCGCAAGGTTGGTGGAGGAGAGCTTCACCCGATGCGATTGGACAATAAAACGACAGTTGAACTTGATAACGGTTATCTGACGACGAACGGTAGTTTTGTACGAATTTTGATGGCTGCTGGCACAGTTTTTCAGGAGGAATCTCAGCTACGCGAAATTCGCGCAGGAAAGGCTACCGTAAATGAATCAGTCTCGGTCGAATCTAATTGTTTATTATCCGGGAATCATCTCCAGTTAAGAGTGAGCGGCAAATAATTATAATCAAATAATGAGCACTTTTCTGGGGATCGAAAAAGTTAAAAAAAAGTAGTAAATAATAATAATTAAATAATGAGCATTTTTCTAAGAATCCTCTTCGTAGGATTTTCCAGAACTCTTCTAAACGTTAAGAACGAAATAACAAAGAATAATAATCAAATAACGAGAAGAGAATTCTTCTAAGGATTCTGCAATATTCTTCTACAGAAAAATAATGAAGAATAAATTTCAACTTCTTTAACGTAACTCATATCAAGTGACGACGCCACATACAATCAAGAATGTAATTAGACTCGTCTCATTTAACAACAAAAGCATTTTACCTTGTAAAGAAACAGGATACACGAAATGAAACAATTTTACTCGGTACATACTTAATTTACCAAGAGAAGTTGCGTATGACTCCATCAGATATTACAAAATAGTGTTTAATAAATTAGAAATAGCTATTGAAGTACTTCTTAATAATTATAGGGAGAAAATGTTGCAAGTACACAAATATTTATGTTTTCTTTTCTTTTTAAAAGATGAAGGGAACTTACGTTTTCTTCCTCCATTGATGAACCAAATATTTCACTAAGTCATGCAAAACATAATAAAAAAGCTCGTACAAGGGAAGACTTAATCGCGAACCTAATCGCCTTTGATCTACCTTCCCAATCTAAGATGATATTCCCCCACGGTCCGGTCACGTGACGCGTTCCGTCTTTGTCGTGCATACGTCACACTATCACGTGACTAATCCAGTACTGGCAGGGAGAGGATGACTCCTT
This sequence comes from Lasioglossum pauxillum, assembly GCA_933228785.1. NCBI lineage: Eukaryota > Metazoa > Arthropoda > Insecta > Hymenoptera > Halictidae > Lasioglossum > Lasioglossum pauxillum. The sequence goes on along the minus strand of OW121702.1, from coordinate 18,919,665 downwards.
TCCCCGCTATTCGAGTCACTTTCCCTGTTCCGGCGACCGTGTCTAGACACCCAGTACACGATTTAAGCAATCTGGCTAACTAATGAGTCTTCCCGTTTCGCTATTATAATTGTCACTTATCCAGCCTTATGTTTAATGTATAAACTAACTCTGAATCTAGTGACCACTAGACCGGCGATGTGTGTATATGCAAACCATTGTCGTGCAATATACAAGAGTTTACGTAGAAGAAAAATTAATTTTCTCTGTGAACGATTTAATCGGGTCGCGTAAAAAATCGAGATGTTATTATATTTTACTCGAACCATTAGAATAACTGGAATATCTGCTCACACTAGAAATGTGTAAAGCCTATCGATCACTATCAATTACATTAGCCAGCTGATGTTATGCAGTCACGATGTAGAATATTAAAACATTTGCAACTTCCTGAAACCTTTGACAGTAGAAACGTGATCTGCGCAATTCCTGTTTTTTAATTTTTTTTCCTGAAATAAGAGATAAGACGTCGACATAATGAGCCGCAGTTGAATTACAATTATGTATAGCAAGAAGTAAAGTCATTAATCAAATACACCCGTGATTATATTGCGGATCGTCGCACATTTATAGCACATTTGTGCAAATTGTAATGCAAGAAGTGTCACAACTGTACTTCACAGTTTTTCTGTTTGAGCTTATTAAAACTGTTTACACGGAAACACCGTATCTATTCGATCTCGATAAATCGGAATTTATTAATTGCTTGTATCTGTATTACTATTGCGTGCATATTATATCGCGTGTACATATATTTTATTGTATTTATTCAAATTATTCAATCCGACTAATATGTACTAAACATTCTAGTCTTTATACAACTTTCTGCCAAATGAAAACCTACACTTATTACGGGCAGATTTTTGTAATATTACCATTTTTATGGGGATCATTATAAAGGGAAATTTTCCTTCTTCTAATTTATGATCGTTTGGCTCATGAAATAAATTTTTTAAGCTTTTTTAAGTTAATTTAATGTATGGGTGAAGTAATCCCTTAAAAAGAATCAGTATTATCTTTTCCATGAAACATCTCAAGAAAAATGAAAGCTATCTAAAAAAAATGTTCAAATAAAAATTGCATCGTTTCATTAGAATGAAAAAGAAATTTTAAAAAGCCACTCCTTAAGCAAATTTAAAGTAACATGAAAACGATGGATTTTTCAAAACTTTTTAAGGAATAATTATTCAAATTTTACTACTTGCCAATAAGGATATTCATAAACTTTTATAACAAAACAGAAGGAGGTAGTAAGCTAACTGTTGTCTCTAATTATTTACAATTGAAATATCAGGTAAGTTACATGTAGTTTAAAAATTTGATATTAATTAATTATATTCGACTACACTTTACTGATATTTTACCAAAAACCAATGACTCTTTCGTTAACATAATGTTCATAGATTACGTTTACGTTCATGTAACAAAATATTGTTAAATCAAAATCTGAGCTTCGCGTAGTTGATGCAGGCAATTTTTATTTCGCAGGAAGGTCCGCAGTCTAGATAAAAGGATTTGTTAATAGACGCTGTCAACGACGTTGATAGTCTTTCCTATCAATGATTATTACGGGTCAGAGAAGACCCGACGTCGGCTAGACGGTAGTTATATAAATTAGCCACAGCTTCAGCAAGCTCGGATTGAACGAATTGCTCGTTTGCCTCTGGGTAGAAGGCAGCTTCGCGACACACCTTGAAATCAAAGAGCAATATGCGAAGGCCGTTTGATCAACGAGGGGAAGTCGAAATATTAGTAGTGCCGGCTGAGACCGTCAGCATTTTAGTCGCAGCATCAGCGAACGAATTGCAGCACGAGATCGCGTCAGCGACACTGAAATCCTTCGGGGTATCGTGAGAAACATATGATCAGAATGGTATCGTTGCCCGTGAACGAACTCGATTTTGATGTTCCCGACCCGATCAGCTCGATTATGACTAGACTGCGGATGTTTATGCACTTTTCAGTTTTTGTAGGCAAGTGAAATCATATGAAATCTTGTTTTCGGTGGTAGCAGTCTTTGTACATCTGGAATAAATAAAAATCGTACTACATTCTGCGCAATTTGATATTCTAGCATTTTTTAAACATTTTTAGAAACCATAAATGCATAAAGATACGCAGTCTAATTATGACATTTTATTTGTTCCCTTGCTCTTGGAACTAAATGTCGGAATGTAATGGTGAAACAGACGAGCGTAATTCTTGAGTAATAAATTAACAAGTTTGTTTATACTAACTAGACCTTTATGCAAATTCTCTTATATTCATGAACTATTTTATAAACATCCTATTGTAACGTATCTCAACATAAATTGGACCATCTATAACGCTGTATCTATTTAGTTTAAGACTAGTTTGAAGTTTGAATGTTAATATACACGTCGTCTCGCATTTTGCAAACTTGCACATACCATAAATGCACAAAGATCCGCAATCTTCATCGAATTATTATTGGGTTGTTCGGAAAGTAATTTCGTTTTTCGTATAGACATGACAATGCTTCCATTTGTTACTACAAACCTTATTTTAAATTGCAAAATCGTGGTATATCTTGACAGCTGACATTTCGGACGTAACTTCCTACCTTGCGGGTGCTTTCTAATCTTTCAAATATGCTTTTATCATCGCATCAAATATGCAAAATCAAAGTACGCATTTCCATCACCTTTTGCTTTTTTATTACCGCAAGGATAAAAATGCATGCACGAAAGACAAATTTGTGCGCTGTTTAAGGAGATGAAGTACTATCGATTACTATTTTTTTCGCTTTTTCCAACATTTTTTATGTCGTGCAAACAAGAAAAATCATATAACTCAATATTTTGCTAATAAAAAACAGAAATTCTCCGAGCATGGAGCATAGAACAAATTGTCATGAAACTTATTTTAAATGGTAAAGAATTGGCTTTCATTATCCCTTTAAAGGACGAAATAACTTTCCGAACGACCCAATAGAACCACAATACGACAAATATGTTTCGTAACCACGTGGTGGATATAACGTTATTATCCACAGTTCTGCTAAATCGCAAAATTTTGTGCTAACCTTAAATTTGTTGCACCACTTTGCAATCGTAAAAATGAGATTTCCGCCGAAAAGTTAGATTAGTTAGGCTAGTGGTGGATCTTTGGAACTTTTAGCCTCAAGACAGGTCGTGTCGAGACTCCGAAGCCTGTCTAGAGATAGTCTCGAAAGTTTCGAGCCTCCCCAGTATTGAAATGCGTTGAGTGTTTCCAAGACCCATCGTTACCGAAGACTGTTTTGACAACGCTGTTTATCTTGGCAAATTTCGCAACGCTTCAGCTACGTTCTCGCGAGACCACCGTCATTTTGCTACAATGTGACATATCGTGGTGACAGCCGCAATAGCATTTGCACGAACCATTAATAACCACTAGACTGCGGATTGTATGCAATTTATGACAAAAATAAGTAGGTGTAATTTGAAATAGCAAAGATATCAGAAACATTTAAACGAACTATTATATTGTTTTCAACCTAATAAACATAATAGGGAAGAAAATGAATTTCTATTTCACTCCAGTTTGTTGCAATTCAAGTGGGAAATTTTGTGACAACTTAGATTGACAAGTTAAGCATTAGAATAACTTGTTTTGGAAATTTGGAAATCTTAATGAACATGAGGTCTTGTATTTTGTTCTATTTGAAACTAATAATCACTATCGAATTTAAAACAGTGAATGAATTTAGGATCGTCAATATATTAATATTTTCAACCTATTAAAATGATTCTGTAAAATGTAAGAAAGAAATTTTTTGTTTCGTGCAATCGATACAAGACAATTTATATTTTGCAAAAATATTTGATTGCTTTTATTATATGTAGACTGCGAATTTTTGTGCAAACTAAAAATTGTCTTCTTTAACCGCAGGACACAGAACCTACGTAAACATTTATTTCTTTGTGCAATAATTTTAATGAGCTAAAAATAATGGAAAGATTTTTGGATTCTTCGAATGTTTTCACAATTTTGTACTTCGTCATATCATTTTTGTCATAACTGCATAAAATCATAATTATACGTTTACGAGATTATTGTAATTAGAAAAGAACGCACTTCTAGTTACTGTAATATAATTTAAGACAAGTGTTAATAATGAAAATTGACGTTCAACGCAAGAACTGTGTAAGTCAATATTTGTCTGCTTGGTTTAATACTTACGTCTCAAGGATTTAATCGTCATTAAATAATTCTAATATAATTTTAGCGTGACTTGCATAAACCAACGCAACATCCTTCGACATTATTATAGAACTAGTATAATTTCGCATAATTCAAAGACTCGCATAATTTTTGCACTAAACGGCTCACATGTAAACACATTCATATTTAACATTCATCGAAGATATTATGATATTGCAATACTGAGAAATGCGATCAAAACAGTAACAAGAAATTAGATCATTTGAAAGGCATTGAAAATAGTATGATATTGCAATACTGAGAAATGCGATCAAAACAACGACAAAAAATGTGATCGTTCTCAATGTCATGTTTGAAATACAAAGTTTCCATCAACCAGTAAATTTCCAGTCGCACAAATATAATTAGCTTCCGTTCTACGGGGAATTGCAAGTTTTGCAATTCCACATTAATGAAATTACACATTAATTGCTCTCTAAACGGATAGATGAAAACCAATAAACACTCCGACACTCCGAATGAGAAAATGAACATTGGTATTCCTATTTAAAATCGTATCGATCATGAAACGAATAATTGCTGTGCAGATCTTTTCGATCGTTCTCGATTCTGAGCTTTCAAGCTCCGATTCTCCCTTTTCAATTTCGAGAGCAAACGTGCAACGGAACAACCAGTTATAACATACACAAAGCTCGAAATAAAGCTTGATATTTCAGTCTGGCTCGGCCGATCGAAGCGAAAATACGATCGACGAATAATGCGCTGTTAAATTCCCTTATCTCGAGCACCGATGCTCATTAGTCACCGATAAAGACCTGCGGCAATCACCGGCGATAAAAAAACATTATTTTAATCCAGGAAATGTTTTGTGCAACTCGTCGATATTCTCGTCGAAATGTTTCTACTACCCCCTCGAATAAATTATTCGATCGAACACTCGTGTGTCTATCATTGTAATTATTTACGACGTGGGAAATATTTCCATGGACGATAAAGATAAGTGGAATGATAAAAGTCGTCAAATATAAAGAGAAAATATAAATATATAATGTTTGCTTTTTCGTACACAATCAGTTTGGACTCTGACACAAGGAAGGGTTTTATAATTTCCATTTTTTTTTAACAATGTCTATCGCTATCTTTATCGTTAGAAGTATTCAAAAGAGTTCGAATGCTTTGTCATACTACTTAAATTTATAATAAAAAAATGGTTTATTATTTTATACTTGGTAAAAAGGCAGACGTCATTTTACTCATATTTTTCTGGAATATCATTGCACTACGTTTGTATTTAATGTACGTTCTAATCAATTCTAGAATCGTATCCACGACTTTGATCGAATATTTTCTGTCAGAGGCAGTACTAAGCGTAGAAACAAAATTTTGTCTGAATTGTTACTGAGAAATAATTACAGGAGATTGTTTATCGCAATATTTCATCGGTATTATTCATGAGCTCAGGCTATCTTCGTAGCATCTCTGCATAACTTACGATACAAGTTCGACGAAGTTAATAGATTCATGACACCGTCAACTGATTTAAAACAATGGCGTTGCAGAAAATCAAGAAAATGGTAATTAAATGAAATAATGATTCAAGAGAAGGCCACTGAAAATTATCAGAAGATTTCGACGCGTATCTATACCAAATAAAAAAGTATTAGAGTCCAATCGTAAAAGCTCAATATCTTTCAAAATATTTACCAGAGGCAAATTCCTAACCCAGATCAAAGGTAAAACGTAAGGTAATCAAAGGTAAAAACAAAGGCTGCACTCATGGACTTTCGCAAAAAATTGCAGCACAGAATTTGTGTCCCCACTCTACCTTCCCCTTCTACGACGCTATTCCCCCGCTTCCGCGGTCTGGTCACGTGACGCGTTTCGTCTCTGTCGCGTATGTGTCGGTACTGACAGGGAGAGGGTAACTTTTTTCCCGCAACTAATAGCACTAATGCTCCCACTCCTCATCTGGCGACACTGAACCAAGCAACTTTTCTGTATAATTTTCTCCTCTCAAGCAAAACGAAAATGATCTGTCTGGATTGCAATAAACTGGAGTGAAATGGATATTTATTTTCTTTCTTAACACTTTAACTACCGGAAGCCTATTAATGGGATTTTTAATAATTGTGCTGTATCCAAAGAAAGCATAAAGATTTTCTTTAACACTGCAATCTTAAATCAAACTATTAAATAACGTTATTGAAGGTGACTTGTTTGTTTACAATGAAAATTGTTGTTGCTATTGAAGGTTCCATTATAAAGTGTCTAGCCATGTACCACAGATATTTCAAAATTATGCAATAATCACCGATCGGTAATGTATTAACATGTTTAGCAGGTTGAAAATAATATAACAGTATTTTATACATACATACATACAGGGTGTCTCAGCTGAAGGAGGCCACCTAAATATCTCCTTTATTTTCAGTGGCACAAAAAAAATACTTATGGCATAATTTAAATGGTATCGAAGGAGGAATATCATAGAAGAACAATTTACTTTTTCATAGTTTTTTCAAGGTCATCGTTATTTTTTATCGAGAAAACAGTTTTTTTATTCCATCTTATTAATGAGTTAAGCATATCGAAATGTATTTCTTCAGTCGCTATATGGTGGAATAAAAACAAATTAGTTTTCCCGATAAAAAAATAACGATGACCTTGAAAAAACTATGAAAAAATAAATTGTTCTTCTATGATATTCCTCCTTCGATACTATTTAAATTATGCCATAAATATCTTTTGTGTCATTAAAAATAAAGGACATATTTAGGTAACCTCTTTCAGCTGAGACACCCTGTATATTATACATATGCATTTTTGTTATAAATGCATAAAATCTAATAATTATACAAGGTGTTCATATACATATACTGATAGGAAACTAACTACTGTACAATACAGAGAATACGTTTGAATTTTAACGATCGTAAATTGTTGTTTATGCACAAATGATTTCGGCGCTACCGGTTCGATCAAGGATACAGAAATTAGCAATTTTGCAGAATTATAATTTCAACGTTTCGGTTCGGTTTTGAACCATCATCAAGAAAAGTCCGCGTCTGTGAAATTTAATAGACACTGTTATTCATTAAAACAGAAAAATTTTATGATTTAAACCAGAGGTAATATACATACTTGCTAATTTTGAAAAAACACAGAATGAAGAGCGTAAATGAAATGGTACTTGTCTATAAGAAGGTTTAAACTGTAAACAATACAGAGAGTTGGGCAAAAATTTTATTGAAATAAAAATCTCAAAAAACCCATTTTATTCGAAATTTTTTATTAAATAAAATTTTTGCCCATCTCTCACAATACACATGTAACTACTATTGCTGCATGGGTTGAAATAAATCTCCACCGAAGTTTCAAAAATAAAAGAAAATTGTAAAACAGCAGGGAAACATTTTTGATTCGACCATCGAAATTGAATCTATGAAGTTAATTGAAAAGAGCTCTACACCCAATAGGGACACGCCACGCCGATTCCACACAAGCGCCGCACTTTTTAAAAGCTTTTCCGGACGAGCGTGCACGACTACTCGTGGACGTAATTTAGTCATTCTTTTTTTTTCGTTCGTTTCGTTAGAGCCGGTCAACCTGGCGCGCCTAATGCGACGCGTTGCCACACGTGCAACCATTTTTTGGGGTTATTACCCTCGTGGGGCAAGTAGACACACGCGTGTACGACGCTTCCTCGACTTGCGTGTGTTTTCCATGCGTGCTTATCCCTCCGTAACCTATCGTTAACGTGCGTAGTATTTTTTCCTTGGAACTTGCATTTTTGTTTTATTTACTGGATTGATAGGAGAGTGCATACATGCAGACATCGGGACGGAAATGTCACTTGCATTGTGCACAGACATTCAGTGGCAGAACTGTTGTTCTTGTTACTTACTTCATTTAATTATGAACTTTCTGTCGATATATTTGTGACATTTTTGTGATTGGTGATTTTCTAAATCTTGACTGATTTGTACAATAAATCTTCTTGTATATTATAGATTGAAATTTTTATGTGTGAAATTAATGAATTCATATGTTATTGGTTCGGATAATCGAGATGCTGCTGAATCTTCAATTGAACAAGTAAATATGATCCTAATTATATCGTGTTCGGTATAATTTTAATCACAAAAATGTCAGAAATATATTGGTTGATAAATGTTTGATAAACAAATTTTGAAAAAGAGTTCTGTCAAATATCGCGCACATTTCTGTCACATACACTGAGACATTACTGTAACTCTAGTTCATAAATAATAAATAATTATACATGTGTTTCGTTTCATTACTTGAGACTTCATGAATTAAGAGTGTAGACTCGTTTCCAGGATTGTAAGAGTGTGTGATGCGCCTTAATAATACAGAAGCTATTCAGCATCGTAATTTGCATTATTCGAAAGCATACAGCTGCGCGTGTAGCTATTATCATAAAGCTGCGACGCTACATGCTGCTAAATAATGGAAATTACGCCTCGTAAACAAAAAAATAGATCTTTTGAAGGCGATCGCGGCCTAGATTGATCTTTTATCTAGCGCTTTTGACTACTGAAAAACCAAATCTTTGCATTATCGAGAAGTAAGAAGACGTATCCCGTACCCTTGCAATCCTAGAAAGGAGTCTACCCTCTTAAATTATTGAAAAAATAAAGCAACAACTCCGTGGAATTTTTTAATGTATGCATTGACATGTGGAAGGTAGATAGCGGATGTTCATGCAAGTTATAAAGTTTTATGTCCTGTAGGTAATAGCTTCGATAGTAGTATCACTTTATTGTTCCCCTCAGGGTTACAACTCTTACAACTCACGCTCCTATTCCCCCTTCTCCGCCTTACATGTTGTATATTTTTTACTTTGAATACAATTCAATATTGACCCACTGATCTCGATGATTTGAAGGACAACTCTTAAAAAAAAAAAGCGAAAGTGAAAACAAATGGTAAAAGTTTACATTTATACACAATTACTCCTAACTTCAATATTGCATGATACAATACTCGTCAATTCCCCTGGAATGGGTTACACAGATTTTATCGATACTGTTTTGACCGACGGAAATATATCGATATCAAGATCAACCGATACCAGTATTAATTGACAACAGCATTCAATATTCTGGTCTATTTTCTGAAAGAAGAGATCTAATCACCTGTCATAACTAGATTGCGAGTTTATATGCGACGTAAATAATTTTTATTCTTAAGAATTCTTAATATATATCGATTATCCAAACTTTCGATTATTGACAACAACTATTATCAAGATTATTAAGAACAACTACAGTGAACATAGAATTTTATCTTCTAAAAATTAAACCGACTTCGAAAAAACGCACTCCAAAAATGCACTAAAAAGTATGAAATAATTTCCATTTAATTTATGTGAATATAATACAATCTTTTCGGAGGCGGCGCAAAAATGAAAATTTTCCAAATGACAGATGTTGCTGATTATGATTTCATTGGAATATGGTGAACTTGGAAATCAGTAGGTGGGAAGAGAAGATGCATTAATATGTGAAGGCATGTAGAAGAATTTAAGGATTTTCGTAATTTCCAGTGTCGAAAATTTTCAATTTTGGACCGCCTCCGAAAAGATTGTATTGTATTTCAGTTCGTATGTATTCACATCAATTAAATGGAAATTATTTCATACTTTTTAGTGCGTTTTTTGAAGTCGGTTTAATTTTTTTTATAAAATTTTTCTATTTCACACTTTTTAGTGGAACGAGCAGAATTTGTAGAGAACACCGTAGGATGGTTTTTCGGTCTTATTGGTTATTTGCAATATAAACCGCAAAGAATGAAAAAATGCAAAATTTGTTTTCACGGGACCAATTGGAAGACATACCCTACAAAATGCAGAAGATTTCGTGCTGATTGGTCCATCCATCTCGAAGTAATCGGTGAACATACATACATGAAATAAATCATTTTTCACAAATAAAATCGTAAGGAATAAAAAAATGCAACATTTTTTTCGCGGGACCACCCCGGGGACATACTCTACAAGATGCAAAAGGTTTCGTTCCGATTAGTCCATCCATCTCGGCGTAATCGGTGAACATACATAGAAAAAAAGCGAAAAAAGGCACATACAGATCAAATTGAGTAACCTCCTTTTTCGAAGTCGGTTAAAAATAGAAGTGTAATTAAAATGATTAAATGACTAAAATGTAGAAATATATAATAGTTGTAACTATTTAATAGACAACTATTCAATTATTAATCCATAATATGAACGGTCGCTCAATTACAAAACTGAAAAGCGACCATATTCGGCAAAACGTAAGGCTTGGTTCTTATCGCGAGCGTCATAAGACGTATATCAGATCTATAACAATGGCTACGAAGCGAAAGTACAAGATAGGCAGCACATAGTGGGGGACATATTATAAGTGGGAGGTCTCATGCGGCTAATTGATTGTCCCGTTAACTGTGTGCACTTCGATGCTTGCATACGTTATCAGCATCGAGGCTCTACTGTGGAGCACACAGGTTAACGCGTTGATTCTCCTGTCTCAGATTTGAACATTCATTTCTGCGCTGACATATCTGAGGCAGTGTTCGGCAGTAAAGAAATTTATTTAAATAAATAATTATTTAAATAAAAATTTAAATAACAAGTTATTTGTTATTTGGATATTCAAATAAAAAGCAAAAACAATTATTTATTATTTGAGCAAGTCTAAATGAATTATTTAAAATAATCAAGTTAATAGTTATTAATTATATAGCAATTTTGCAAAAAATTTATTTCTTTCCTAACGTTTCGGTTCCGTTTCGAACCTTTTTCAAAGGTGGAAATTTGCGTCTACAAGAAAATATATAAATATATACAGTAGCGTACGTATAGTAAAGTACGATTTATTGCCGAAAAACGTGAAAATCTGCAATTTTTACCATCTTTAAACGTTTGTAGCTCCTTGCAACGTCGACCGATTTTGACGAAATTTTCAGAATATGTTTAATTGAAACGTATTTTTTAAATTTTCAATATAGGCCCACATAAAAAAGTTATAAATTCAACTTTTAGTATTTTTTCAACAATTCCGATCAATTGCAATTTTTGAAAAAATTTCTTTTCACATCCTTTAGTAAACTAATTGCTCTAGCTTCCCAAAAAAGTTCAAATCGTATAGTACAATATTAAAAAAGTTATCGTCTTCTTTAGAGCGGTCTTAAACTTTTGTCCGCTACTGTATATTACAGTAAAAAGAATAGGTGAATTGAAATTGATCAAACATGGTATTGATACGTACTTGCTATAATAACTTTATCTATGAAAAATTAAACATTGAGAAATTGATATGTACACTTTGCTAGTTTGTAACATACTGCGGTCAAAGTGACCGTTTGAAAAGAATCCAAAAACTGAAAACATTGAAAAACTGAACATGTAGACACACTAGTCTGAACCTATGGATCGACATTTTTGGTCGATTAGATAGATTGGAAAATTTGGCGATTCCAAATTCAATAATTTTTATAATTGGGTCCCACCCATTTATATCACAACCTGTCCTCGTGTATATAAATACAAATTACATTCTATTTGCTGGTCTTACTCATGAATGTCGATTTTTTAAAGCTACTACATAATTGTGGTATAATAGCATGTGTTGAGTACCGTTGGACGTTTTCAAATTTACCGTCTGATATTGATTTAAGAACGGTCGATCCATAGGTTCAGACTAGTGTGTCTACATGTTCAGTTTTTCAATGTTTTCAGTTTTTGGACTCTTTTCAAACGGTCACTTTGATCGCAGTATGTTACAAACCAGCAATAAAATGAAATGAAAAATTAATTTTTCATAGATAAAGTTATTATAGCAAGTTCTTTTTACTGTAATATATATATTTATATATTTTCTTGTAGACACAAATTTCCACCTTTGAAAAAGGTTCAAAACGAAACCGAAACGTTAGGAAAGAAGTAAATTTTTTGCAAAATTGCTATATCATTAAATGATCGAATCTGTAGCGCCGAAAGCATCTTTAAATTTGATATACACCGTAACGTTTCGTTCCCGTATAAAATTTGTTTAAAATTCCACAAGAATCAGCCACGATCTATGAAAAATATCGCGATTCTCGAGAGGTTAGTACGGTTTCCATGTTTCTCCTCCGCATCCCAGTGCCAACAGGTCGAGTCAAGGAACCGATCGATCGTGAAACGCGCGTTTGTTTTCGCGAGGATGCGGCTGGTTCGCGCGAGTTTCCACGCGATTACGCGTCTCCCAAAAATTCTTACGGCAACGAGAGAAATAATAATTCAAGGCTATCGTCTTTCCGGCGTTATCTGTCGATGCACGAAACCGAGGAACTTTCCACGAGCGGTGCTGCGCCGCGTTCTCGCCTGCGGAACATGGCTCTGTTCTCTATCGTGCAACTTTCCAGACGGTGCAACCGTGCCGACGTGCAACCGAAGGGAAAAAAGGTGAAAAAAAGCGAGGAATAAGCATTCAGTAACCTTCGACACGTCGGCCTGTGCCTTCCACCTTCCTGCGTCGCAATCGATACACCTGGTGGGCAGACTATGACGCGACGGGACGTGCAAGATACAAACAGAAAATCGGTTTACCACGAATTCGCCGAAAATCCGTTTAAATCAGAGAAAAAGGAATTTTACTCTGCAATTTTTGTTGGGAAAACTTTGTTGAACCTGTTGCCGTATAACACCCAATCAGACTCTCGACAAAGAGTTCAAATAAAATTTGTTGACCTGCTGACTATCGCGCGAATTTTCTGTGTTTCATATTTTAGCTTTGCTTCGCTCATAGAAGCTTTAGTAATAACTATACTGAGAATTTGATGCATTTATAACGAAAATTGATACGTACAATTTAAAGAAGTGGACATATTTTCAAAAATGTATGCTTTTATAGTGAACATTGCTGACCTGACATTTTTACTTCTTGCTGGGTAAAAGGACAGACGACGTTTTCGAATGGTTACCCATCGACCCTGCGTACCAATCTGCAGGAGAAACTAAACATGTGATTGCCATAAATCTTACAGCGGTCCTTCTCGTATCCTGTTTTTCGTCTAACCGTCCCGTCATTTTCGTAAACGTGCTATAGCGTGCATTTCGAATTTCGACACTCTAAATGCCCTTCCTAAAATCTTTAGAAAAATGTTGCGGAAAATCAGTGTCGTTCGAGCCGCGGTAGAGAGAACATCTCCAAAGATTTGTCAATTCAAAGCTAACGGTTGCTATTAGCTGTGTTTTTATAGTGATATTTAAACTAATCACTAGACTGCGGATCTTTATGCAAAATGAAAGTTGGTTGCCGCTATTACAAGGGACAGGAGCCAGACAGATATTTGATTCTTACTGTGATCACTTTAAGAAGTTGAAAATAATACATAGGTGTTTTAAAATTATTTTAATCTCTCTACTGTCTTAAAATGCACCTACTCATGTTTGCTACAAATGCATGAAATCTGCAGTCTAGTGATTGCATTACCTGACTGTTGTGATTTGTGCAGCAGTACAAGGGATATGGCAATTATTATTAGTTTCTAACTATGTGTTGACAAATGTGAACAGTGATTGTGAGTGTGGACAAATTTCAAGGCATCTGTGTGAAATAAGCATACGAATTATTTATCGATTCGAAAGTGAAAGCGAAATTCTGGATCGTCGACTTGACCGCGCATCCCTTAGGCCTTAGTGTACCAACTATCTACCACCGGCTGTGCAGTTCGTCGACCTGGCCGTACGTCCCTTACCTTTCGGTACTGCCGTATACCCGAAGACATCTGTGCAGTTCATCACCAAGTGACTCAGTGACACGCATTTCGAAGCAGCAAATGGATTTACGGCTGAATAAGTGATTTTTAAAACAATCAGTTTCTGCCTCTTTTCTCGTTCGGGTAAAGTTGCCGTAAGTCGGGTAAGGATGATCCGAGTCTTCATCGATTTCAATGACCTTGAAATAATGTTATAAAACTCGACGTTTTAAATATCTTTTTCCTTTGAAATGGTTGACGGTCGGCTTTAGTTTCGGAAACATTAGCAGGCCGTGTCCGCTATCATGAACACCCATAATGAATTTACAAGTAGAGTTTCTCGCGATAATCTCGTAAACTAAAGCCTACAGCCACAAATTCTAAAGAGAAATGTGTTGTTCAGAATAATGATCTTGACCATATATCCAAAGCTCATTGAAATCGGAGAGCATTCACATAATCGAGAAACTCTTGTTCGTTGCGATGTCACGGCGTACCGCCAACGCTCTGATGCGAGCGCGGCGCGGCGCGGCGGCCCAGGGCGCGCTCTGATTGGTCCGTGTTTTTCGTTAATAACTGCTAAACAAAGCCGCGGACGCCATTTTTGCAAAGGAAAATGTCGCTTAAAATGGCCCAAGGAACCTCCCATTTCCGGTAGTTACACTTATTCTGGGACACCCTGTATATTTCTTTGCATCGGCCCATTGCCATTTCTTTAATCGACCGGTCTGCAGCCAACATGTGGCACATTTTAGCACAATTAGAAGGTTTCTCAACCAATGCATTCAACTTAGGAAAACACAAGCGACTCGGTCACCCTTGGGGTGGGCCCAAAAGGGCGGCCCTACGAGTATAGAAGGCACCAAGTGCACTATTTCCCTAACAGCAGTTGTATAAATGAACTTAATTAGGTGTTTATCATGTTTTTTGAATGTGTGCCCGTCAAGCACATTGCGCCCGAACTCAGCGGTCCAGATATTGCGCCCGACGGAAGGTTAACTCGAAAATTAAACATTTCTTTCGATTTAAAATATTTCCATTCCCTATGATTTTTTTAATTTTATGTACATGAAATTAATACAAATACCTCATACAATACCTAATTGTTTAACAATTGATTAGATACCGATATATTTACAGAATCACGTTTTAGTGGCTCTTCTCCCTCTCTCTCTCTCTCTCTCTCTCTCTCTCTCTCTCTCTCTCTCTCTCTCTCTCTCTCTCTCTCTCTCTCTCTCTCTCTCTCTCTCTCTCTCTCTCTCTCTCTGAGTCGCCATTCGAGTGCCAAGGGTTAATAAATTGGCATTGGAATTAATTTTATATTCGTTAACCTCAACGTGTTAAGCAAGAATTTCTTTCTGTGAAACTTGCATAAATTTCTTCCCTCCTGATATCAATGTTTAGACACCGAAGTGGTTGAAGGCATGTAATAAATATAAACTTTCTTTTTATTCTAATTGTTATTTCAGATATGCTCTAATCGACTGTACATCAAATTGTACAGGGAGGGTTTCTATGCCGTAAAACAAATAGGAGGCATTTTCAATATTTTATAGAGTGGCTGCAGTTGTGAATTAGCATGATAAACATCGTTCAGATTGGACAGGCAGGTGATAGCAATTTGCTGATCACGCGTTGGTCGCCAAGGACGTTCGATTTAACACCCTGCGACTTCTCTGTATAAATGGGGATGTTAGTGCGCGTTTGACAGAAAATAGGCTATCGCATTGTTGCATGCTCAGTAAGTGATAGTGACAGCGTTGAGTATCAATCAGCTCCTATACAGAAGCTTCAATAGTGTCCCTACAAATTAGTTCAAAGTGCGCCATCTTTCTTTTTTTATGTTGAAACCATTTCTTTTGTAACAGCCCGAAATATCTCGGTGACAGAATCGATAAGTAAAATCGTTCACAGCTGCCCTAACTTAATGTTTTCCTTGAATAAACATTGTTAATTACTCTAATTCGTGAATGCGAATGAGTTGAGAGAAAAACTTTGTTCTGCTTTGTCTTGATAACGCGGTATGAGATATGTATAATGAATGCGCGCATCCATGTACAAATCATTGAATTTATAACAAGCGAGCATCATGCGTTTTGTGTAATGCGTAGTTCAACCGGAATTCCTGATAAATGTAAGATCCTAAGAGCTCTTATCGGTTTTCTTTTTCTCCGAAGTAAATACTAATAATAGTTATGATAGGTGTCTCTGCAACGACATTGGAATCAAGGTACGTTACAGGCAAACGAACAGCTTATCAGTTTCTATCTAACGATGATTTCACAGCACCATGTTGCGAATAAACGCTAAACAAATAAACACTAATGCCTTGGTAAACAACGGTTTAAGAATGCGCATTCGTAAGACCTTTTCTTCTATTCTCGTCACGAAACAGCATGTAAAACGAAAATACTAAAAATGTCAAAATCACTTTTTTTAACTGCAGATTTTTCAGGAATATTTAAATTTAGGAAACAATAGAAAATTCAGGTTTTTATTGTTAACCTGTCAACGGTTTTGCTTCATTTTCAGAACGTGCAGTGATGTGCTTAATCATTTTTGTGCCTTTTTTTCATACTACACTCTTGTCAATTTTATAGGAAATGCAATTGTTTTTCCGACTATACTCGACATAACAGTGAACAGGTTAAACGCAAACATCCGCTCTATGTACAGGGTGTGCAAAAAGTAATGGTCATCCGTCCTAGAGGTGAATCTACACGTCTGGATCGGTAGACATATGTAAAGAATCTTACCGCAAAATTGTTTATAACAAAGAAAATTCTTATTAAAGTTCATTTTTACATCAACACCTACTCATCGAAAATAAAAAAAGTTTGCTGGAACCATTTGTCGAGACCATCGTATGCCCAGGAACCCTTAATCCGATTTCCGCGCGAAAACTCTGCTCTCGCGGCATAAAATGTATTCGATCAAGGCTGATCGATTGAAACATAAGAAATCGTTTTCAAGGAGATATTTATCGAGAATCATCCGGAAATATCGATTCCTCCAAGTTCATAGTATTCTTAAATAGACGATATAAAAGACAAGATTTGAAACGCATTTGCACTGGTTAGAAATAAAGTTGACATATGTGAGAAAGTGTATCGGAAAGCGTGCCCACACCGAGCCCGGAATACAAACACAATTACTCGGATGCATTCGCGTGAATAAATAATAGTGTGCTGTGAATCCGACGGAGGAACAGGAGATTCTGAAAAATTAAGTACGCTTTAACAACAATGGAAATATTTAATAACAATGGATATTAGGTTTTCTTTCATGTTTTGCAACTTCAAATTTCGTCCGTTGTCCCTTTAAATTTCGTTTGCTCGAGGCATGCACACGATTATGTTCTATCTCATCGACATGGTCAGATGGACTGTAGTAGTAGGCTTTTGTCTATATGTATAACTCCACACAATCAAATTTTGCAAAATTTTTAACAGCTTATATCTGAATAACTATTTGTTTGCGACATATCGTTCCTTTTAAATATTTTCTGTTCTCGACGAGGACACGGCGTTGATGTAAAAACAAACTTTAACAACAATTTACATACTTTTACAAATGTCCACCGATCCAGAGGTATAGATTCTCCCGTAGGACTTATGACCATTACTTTTTATACACCCATTCCATTTTATATATCCATCTAAGAAATTATAAATGACAAAATAATTATAATCACTGCACCCATAGAATAGATCGTAGTGCAAGGGGTTTAAGGGTGTAGACTCGCTTCTAGGATTGCAAGTGTGCGGGATACGCGTTCTCATTCCTCGATAATGCAAAGATGGGGTTAAAAGATGGGGATAAAAGATCAATCTAGGCTGGGTCGCCCTCAAAAGTCCTATTTTTACGTTTACGATGCATAATTTGAATTATTCAAAAGTAGCTTTATAAAAATAGCTACAGGCACAGCTATATGCTTCCGAATAATGCAAACTACACTGTCAAATAATGCAAATTACGGCAAACGATCGCGGCCTGGATTGATCCTTTATCTAGCGCTTTTGGCTACTGAAAACCCCAATCTTTGCATTATCGAGAAATGAGAACGCGTATCCCGCACCTTTGCAATCCTGAAAAAACGAGTCTACCCGCTTAATCTTCATCTGTAATAGGTCTCGTAGTTGAAGCGTTAAAAGAATTCTTTGTGGAACCGTTTCAAGCCCTGCTAAAAATGCAATAATGATGCGGAGCTGTGTTGCATCGGGAATAGTTTAGTTGGCTAAGAAGAACGAGGCAATAGGAACGAGGAACAAGAATTGAGGAGACATGGATCGCGCAGGTCCACACAGTTTCGTCAGGTGTTTCGGACAGGTACAGGATGGGGTGTGGAAGGAGAAAGACGCCTGGCACAATCCAGGAGCACCGGAAAACAAACGTTGCGGTAGGACCAGAGAAGTTGCGGTAGGGCCTTGAACCTGTTGCACAAGGCTGAGGCTCGACGTTAGCCAGGAGCTGATATCCGTGGAAAAATACATCGGCCGTAGTCGGTGTTTCTCATTAGCTTTGTTTCACGGTTATCTCATCGTCCGCGATGCGCAGAACGTATGAAAATATTCAAAAATCGAGTGCTGTTCGTATTATAAAATAACTCGATGTAGACACCGGTTACTCTACATATATCTTTGAAGGATTAAATATTATTCAATATGTACTGCAATATTGCTTATTATTACTATTTTATTGCTTATTATTACTTTTGTCATAGATACACTTCTTTCGAACAGTTGTCGCAACATTTTTGTTTTCAATCATGAATTAGATTATATACTACAAGTCTTCCTAATAGAATTTTCTATACTGAAACAAAACGTTATGGTTTATCACCAATATTTAATTTCCAAAGTAGATTATGGCTATACTGAGGATCTTTCGGCTATACAGGGTGTCTCAGCATAGATAGTACAACCGATACAAGTCATATGTCACTAAGTCATATATCATTAGTATCAAGATGATGTGCTGTATTACTCATTTCTGCCTATGGATATAGAGCGAATTTAAATGAAAATGAGACATATAATTTAGTTACTAACTTACTTTATTAATGCAAAAATTGTATATTTTTATATTCAAAACCGATTTTCTCGAGAACGAAATCTCAAATGAAAAAATTTTATTCCTTATTTTCGATTTGTTTTTTCATGTAGAATCACCTCCTTCTCGGTTGTACCACCGATGCTGGGACACCCTGTATACAAATTTCCTGCATCATTTGCAAAAAACAGGAGCCAGAAATTTGTTGCTTCCTCCAATAAGTCTTACAGGATGAAATATTAATTTATATTAACCCTCATCCGTCCCTCGTGTCAATCTAACACAGTTTTCCCGAACTAAGTTACACCGTTCTGTTATTTGTAGATAAATTTTCCTGAAACTTCGTCACTTTTATTTCTTTTAATGCGAAACACATAACCGAAAAACCTAAGATGTAAATGTTGACTCATCAATTTGACTAAAAAAACATCGAAAAATAACTGTTTGCCTTGTTATTCTGTAGATTTTTTATCACTGTGTCAATTTGACACCGAGAAACAGATTCGGTTCGTGAAATGAGGGACGGATGAGGGTTAAAAATGTTAAAATATTAAATATGTATATTATATAAATTATATTATATGTATATCATATTGTATATTATATGAATTATATTATATATCATATTGTATATTATAAATATTATATTATACATCATATTGTATATTATACATTAATATAGATATTTTGAAATCGTCCTACTAGCTTGGATATTTTGTATTACAACTACCCATCTTTGTTTGAAGTCCATAGGATCCGCAGTTTATTTATTACAATGTTGCTGCGATCAGAGAATCGTAAAATTAATTACACGGTGATATATTTTCAATAATAATTTTGTTATGGCGTGTGAACTTACAAAATGACTTAGCGAGCGGTTATCGATAGGAAATTTCGAAATCTATTTCTAGCGATCCACCCGATATGCAGGATTCTCCGGATATCATTTAGATGCGCAATCAAACAAAGAAGCCCCGTGCATCATGCACTTTGCTGCGCGGAGTCGAGGTCACTCGATTTAACACGCGACTCCATTTTTTTCTGGGTTTGTTGACAAAATTCCCATATTGGATAACTGACGTAATCGAGATAGGCGTTGTAAGGTAACGAAGATCGCAATATCCTGGGTAGAGGACAACGGGATCGCGAAGCAAATGCGTCATCGACATCTACGCGAAACAACGTGCACTTCTCTTCAAGTTCTGCGTAGAACGGCTCTGTTCGACTCTGCAGAGCGTTCTAAAACAAGATGAAGATACGAAGTCTGCAACACACGTGTTCCCGATATCTGTAGAATTCGGTCTACATAATAGCAACTTGAAACCCTGAACCCTCTGCACTTCGAATCTTATTTCAATGTTGACCCCATAACTCTTCGCTGTTTGATTTAACATGTACTTTGAAAGACGGTTCCTCAATTGGTACTGATTTGGAACAATTTCCTTTAGTAGTTAGACTGCGGATCTTCGTAGAAAATAAAAATTGTCTTTATCCATTGTAACGAACAGGAGTCAGACAAAAATGTGTTTCTTAACCCCTTGCCGTACGTTTTCGTGTACAGCCACAGTGATCAGGTAACAGTAATTAAAAAATTTATATTTTTTACATTTTATGCATTTATGATAAAAATGGGAAGATGTAATTTAAAACAGTAAAAACATTAAAACGATTTAAGAGCGTCCACATGTTGTTTTCAATTTACTAAAATTATTGAAGATAGGAATAAATTTTTATACGGTTCCCGTGTCTTGTAATTGACAAAGAAGACTTTCATTTTGCATAAAGATCCACAGTCTATGGAACACAAACGAATAAAATTTTATTTCATCTAAAATTAAATGTTAGATTACATTAGAAACCTACATCACGAGTCTGGCTCGTCAAAATACGGCAAGGGGTTAATTTAATTATTTTAGTGAATGCTTAATCATAAAAAATACACGAAATATTATAATATTATAAAATAAAGGGTCATCCATTAAGGTGTCATTTTAAATTTCGCGCTGTTTTTATTTCTGAAGGTTAGAGTTATCATTCTTCGCGTGGTTAGTAAAATTGTAAAAAAATTGTAAATTGTAAAAAAAACAGCGTACTTGTATAATTTGAGATGACACTTGTTAATGGAAGACCCAGTATATTGCATTTTTAACTGGCAATTTAAATGTCAAGACACACTCAACGTGTTTGAAAGTGTAGAGGAGTCTCCATAGTTTGCACATTATGTTAATAGCATTGGAAGCTTGTAGTATTGTAATTAGTTTGCAAATTTTTTAAAGTATGCTACCACGAAATTTGGATAATACAAAGGAACGATTTTTTATATATTATAAAACGTTTAATTGCTTCCTGTTATATCGTCAGACGTATTTGTTGTGAAAATATGTCACTGTGAATGAAATATAACTTCGTTTACGCATAAAGGTTAACGGCATTTCTAGTTTACTTTGACCGTACAATATTTGTTTCTTAGCAAATTGATGTTGAAAGTGTTCAGCCCGCGCGTCTGTGTATCCGGAAAGTAGAAATGGCAAGTAATGAACAGACACAAACCAGACACCTGTCGTAGATGCATAAGCAGATTTCTACGTGCCTACATTCAAAACTACGTATGACCAAAGTGTTCCAAATTTTTATCATCAGTACACTCGACGAATATTTGAATCTGTTTTTTTGTTTTTTGACATCCACGAGTATGACAAGAAAATAAAAAACATTTAGAATGGATAAAGAATATAGAAAAAATAAAAGAATTATTTTATTTATATCAATGTACTATTCCACGAAATATAAAACAGAATTATTTTACTTATTTCAATGTACGATCGCATCAAACATATAAAATGCAATTGTGACTGTACAAGAAATTCTTAAATACGTGATTGTTACACGTGCCGCAATAAAAATCTAAATTAATACAGTTTTACGTTCGTATTAACTTTATAGGTTCTATGACCATGGTAATGAAATATTTTATGATTCTACCAGTTCTCATGTTCACAAGAAAATATTATTTCTCTGTCGATAGTTCGATGTGATTTTGAAGATTTTGAAACCATGAGCAGCACATTGAATTTTATCATGGAATACCGCCGGATTTTTCAACACTAGAATACAATGATTTATTCGGTCTATGACAATAAACAATCAGGACAGTTTAAAGCCATTCAAGTAAAGCATATTGCGAGCCAGCAGATCAAACATCCGATTGATAAGACGATAAGGATATTACCAACGTATTCTTCGCGACTGTGGTAACGTTTATGGTAGCGCGCAATCTTACCCAACGACCGAAACAATTAAAATCGACTGTATAATCGATAAGATATTTAACACAAGAAACTATATATTCTGTCATTTATGTGTCCATAAGGCTTTTATTATTATTCAAAAGTTGTGTTACAGTTTTTATAGGCGACAATAAACAGTCAAGGCTCTATGTATATCCATCCGACGAAGTAAGTGATGTGTTAGCTGTCGTACTGTATGCAAATTCACAATTTTACTGACGAGTTTGAACAAATTGAAATTGAAGAAAATTTTCTTTTCCTTTCGTCGCTGTTTTCAGTAAATTAAAACATAAAACTAGAGGGCTATTGTTGCTCGCTCGCTTCGCTCGCTCGCGAGTAGGGTTGTTGTTGCTCGCTCGCTTCGCGAGCTCGCAGGCAGGACTGCTCTTGCGAGAATGTTAGTGGTATGCATGGCTAGTAGGGCCCACAGCTATTAATGTCTTTCATTTTGTGTGTGACTCTCCACGAGCCACACAAAGAACTTCCCGATTCGTTAGTTGCTGTATATTATTATTATTATTTATTAAGTGTACGTTTTGAGAAGATTATACGTTTTCAGGGAAATTCAATAGTTTTCTACTTATCAAAATGTTTGCTATATGGCGTCGCATTAAACCAATATCGTATGCTCGTTGCTCGCTTGGTTCCTTGTTATAGCATACTAATATTGCAAAATAAATTGTCTTAATTAGTTTTTCGCAAACGATACAACTCATCATTATCCGGGTTTGCAGTATTGATCTTGGTTTTCTTCGATACTATTAATTTAAATTTTCTCAAAATATATAAACCGCTCAATTTTGAAACTCTGCTCAGAGCTACATACAACATTTGTAAAGTTCGTATTTCTGATGTTTTAAAATCCATACATACTTTCTCGTATGTTTGTCCCTGACTTTTATGAATCGCAATCGCTTCAGCAGGAACCACTGGAAATTGACTACGTGTAATTTGTTATTTTCCTTCACTCGAAATATATACTTGATTCGATATTTTTTTATTATTGGTGTTAAATTTTGATTTATATTTGCATTTTTCATATAATCACGATAACGAGTTCTTACTTTCACTCCTACTCTGGCCAATTGAAAATCTAACCACAATATAGACGGAATTTTAGTATTTTCTTGAAAAGTAATAAATTTTAATATTCCGCATGCTCCATTAACCAATTCGTCTTCAACGTCAATGTTATTAATTATCATATATTTTATATTAATTTTCAATTTAATCTCAGTTAACAATTCGTTTTGAACTCATTGTTTATTTAAAGATTGTAATATAAATGTTTTTGTACTTTCATCGATATTCTTTGAAAATGTATTCTCGGCGATGATTAACTCACTCTTGCATTGGAATAATTTTCGATTATTGTAAGCGGTTACATTAGCATTAGTTGCATAATTGGAAAAAACATTTTTTTTAATTAAAAAAAAACAAGAAAAATTTTTTTTTAATTTTATAAAAAATTTTTTTTTTAATTTTATACAAAAAAAATTTTTTTAATATATATATGTAGTTACGTTTACTTCTTCGGTGGATACGCCTTTCGTATAAATTGCAATGTTTAATCAACTCCTTTCGAAAAAAACTAAAAAACTACTTGACCAAAATGGACCAAAATCTAATCAGCTCTAAGTTACGACGGGGAACATCGATTGCATCATTCATCATTCCGATCGCGTTGTTACTTTTTCTGAAAACGTTAACGAAAAATTTGATACCATAGAAACGGACATACGCACACACACACACACACACACACGCACGCACGCACGCACGCACGCACGCACGCACGCACGCACGCACGCACGCACGCACGCACGCACGCACGCACGCACGCACGCACGCACGCACGCACGCACGCACGCACGCACGCACGCACGCACGCACGCACGCACGCACGCACGCACGCACGCACGCACGCACGCACGCACGCACGCACGCACGCACGCACGCACGCACGCACGCACGCACGCACGCACGCACGCACGCACGCACGCACGCACGCACGCACGCACGCACGCACGCACGCACGCACGCACGCACGCACGCACGCACGCACGCATGCACACATACCGACATTTTGATAAAAATAGTCTAAAATGACTCCAATGACCATGAAACGTGAAGATCTGCCAAAAATTCGATTTTCGATTTTCGGGGTAATTACAATAACTTCCCTATAAAATCGGGAAGTTAATAAAAACTTCACAGGTTTTCGAAAATGTCGTGTTCTTTCCTCCGATAGTGTTTCTATTAAGTTAAAAATAAAATAAAAGTTGTATAATTTCATAATTTTTTGGAAATGGTCTCTACAGTGCTCTGTGTCTTTGAGTCATGTGAAATAAAAGTTTCGTTCCTTCGTCAATGTTACGAATAAATTAAAAATAAAATCAAAATTGTATGTATAATTTCATAATTTCTTGAAAGTGGTCTCTACAGTGCTCTGCAAGACGATATGTCGCGTTTGAACGAAGTGAAGAAATTTCAAGGAGTCTAAAAAGCATGTCTAAGGTACCTGGATGCTATTATAAACGTATTATTGTTCGCGGAGAGTGACAATCAGCATCTTTTAGCGAACTTCAAGGTCGCGAGAAAACGGAGTCTTATCGCAAACGCGGCTTGCGTACGTCTTCAATTGTAAATCATTACGTAATGCGTTTACATGTATAATGATTGCAATTTCTTGCCCACCCACCAACTTGTCACCGGTAACATTATTTTTGTTTAAACTGTGATAACTACTAGCGCTACCAATCTCTTCTCACATCCAAGAATACTGCACGTAAGCGAATTGTTCCACTCAAATGATTCATGGTTCATTGTATGATCTATGTACAGTTGTTCGAGCAATTACTGCAACTTTTCCTTAATTGCCGTTCAGTTTTCTCTCGTTACGAACGCGGAAACTTATTTCATTTCCACGCGACTTTGACAAGAAAAAAGAAAATAAACCTTCATGTCAATTACAGTATTTCGAGAGCATTAAACATCCACGAATTATAAGGTCGGAAAGAAAGTTCTCACGGTTTTTGTTATTTTGATTTTATAATAAAAACCGCAAGAACTTTCTTTCCAACCTAATACATTTTCACTCATCTTCACTGTAGCAGAAAATTATCAGAAGCAACCTTTGCAATCAAGTTAAAAACTTCAAAATGGTCAGAGACCCTCTACTTTATCTAATCAGCCACTGCAACTGAAGCACAAGGATGAAGTTTCTTCTGTTCTCTCGCATGCATTGGATTGGAACTGAAAGTTGCTGTCTCCTCTCGGGACCGAAGATCCTTCGAAGAAAGTTGATAATTGTCTCGATAAATAAATTAGGCGAAGGAAAAATAAACGAACGGAATACAACAAGAAACTTGTAAATGCATTCGTAAACACATGCGAGTACAATGTTTTCGATATTCGTGTATTTTTTCTTGTGTAAAACAAAATACAAGAAACTTGTAAATGCATGCTTTTATTTTTCGTATGTAAAACAAAATACCAGTTCCACTGTATGTACAGTAAAAACTGCAAAATCCAATCTCCATCGTGCAATTTACAGAAGCTACAGGTTCGGTTCTTCTGCTGAACAGAAACCACAATAAAATCTGACACAGTTTCATTATGCTTTTTATTGTCCTGAAGCAGATAACGAAAAAAGCTACTCAATTTGCATTTCTTTGCATAAAAACTCGACGGTCTTTAAGTTGAACTGGCGTTTAACATAGACTAAAATAATTCAGACAGTTTTGAAAACGCAAGTTCAAGTGCACGCATGAATTCCGTTGTTTCTCCGAGTAGTCGGCTGCACCGGTGCATTGCGAGCGTATCCTGACGTGCATAAGCTAACCTTCGAGCATTCCGAAACCACGTCTGGAGTAAACACGAATTCTCGTGATTGTGCTCGCCCGAAGAGCATCTTCCAAGCCTGCATTTTCATCTTGGAATACGATCGTTCTCAATTCTTTCGTCACATTTCCCTTTGTACCGACAGTGCATAGAGCCAAAATAAGATGCATTTGGCAAATGTTTGCACTGCAGAGAATACAATCACTGACAAAAAGTTGTTAAATATTTTTAAAATATTCACGAATGTCTGCAATTTTCGCTCTTGTGTCACCTTGAAATGTTTATTGCTCATAACAGCATTAACCCATTTGTTTGTGCAATTGTTTCCAGCATTTTTTGAACATTTTTAGAAGCCATAAATGCATGAAGATCCGCAATCTAATTATAGCTGTAGATTTACAAAGTGCATATTTTAAATTTTGTTTATAGGCACAGATAGAAAAGTTGGAAAGATTTTCCGGCAATTTGAAACTACGTTTTTTGACACATCAAGAAATCTCAAATCATTTGGTACAACTTGAACAAAATCATGCGACTTTCAAATGCGATCGGACACTTTTTGTCGGGGGTTGTACTTGTACGATTCCACCGAATGATGATTAGTAAAGAGAACACGCAAGAAACGGAATAAAAAAGCAAAAGAGGTTCCTGCAATTCCAGTTAATAAACATGCAACACTTGGCCGAAGGAGAGCTCGTAGATTGGCTGATCCGTTCGAAGATGTTTTCTACGGGTTGTTACGTAATGACGTCTATTTGCGCAACAATGTAGCAGCGCCTAATTATAGTAATTGCATCACTGTCCAATTATTAACCACTCCGGTTAAAAAATAACTATGGAGAGTACTCGATCGGAAGAACAGCACCGCCATCTGCCTTGTGGAAGAAGGTGCTGCCGGTCAAGATGCGTTTTAGAAGTTTCCACCCAAAGAAATCGGATTTCTTTTCATTTCTGACCGAGAACGTTTGTTTACTATTCACGATATTGCGTCGTCTCGTAGACAGATTTTGCATATCGTCGCAAATGGGAATCGTAGTCTTAAAACGATGTTAAGCGTACACAGGCATTTGTAAACAGTCTTGATATATTCCACTGTGTTGACTTAATGAAGTTATAAAATAATGCAGAGGATGTTTCTCCGACGTGTCGAACGTAATATAACCTGCTGTTGAAAAGGCGCTGTTACGTTTTAGAGGTTGATAAGATATATTCGTCACGGGCTCCGCGAATACTATAACAAACACTAACGAGACAGCGTATTCAGCAACAATGAAAACTCGAAAGTATCCTGTCTTTACCCATCTAAAAACAAAAAAAGAACCTGTCCGACAGGCGGAACAGCTGGATCTTTCTGCAAATTAAAATTGTCATAAAACTATGCTACGAAAGGAAGAATAAAACAGAACTTCAAACTTTGCAAATGCAATGAATAATTGCATAAGTGAAATTTTTGTGCGGTTATTTTGCAACAAAGGGAACGAAATAGAATTCGAAAAATACAAGAAAAGTATACCAAACGGACTGTAACGAGTATGTAGATACTGGATCTTTCTGAAAATGAAAATTGTTGTAAAACCATGCCACAGGGCGAGGAATAAAAATTCGTTCGTCTACCAAAGGCTTCAAAGGTTGAAAAAATAAAATGCACTCTATGGCGTTGTGCGTTAATGAATAACATTATTAAAATCCGCCTCTACTTGTAATCTGAGAAACAAAATGAACCTCTAAAAGGGAGCGAGTGCATAATGAAGTCAGTAGGGAACGTCAGTGCTTCGGTAACAGTAAATACTCTCGGTTATTCAATTACAGGAATTAAATTGCAACCGAACGCGTTTCCCGCTTTTTACGGTAATGTTTGTTGTTTCCTTGGTTCATTTTCAGTCGCGAACTGTTACCTTTTAATTATGGTAGAACGTAGCAATTTCCGTTCCGCCGTTGTGCAAGCTTTTTGCAAGTTTAATATTCGCCGGCCAGCTTCACGGCGAGATTTCAATAATAATTTCGTTCGTAGATACTCTGACGTATACCCGTGCCGCGATTATGTCGAGAGATCGAAGGCTCCACTGCTCCACGTGCAACGAACGTATTATAACAAACGAGAGGCAACTTTAATTAAAACTTATCGGAAGCAAAGATGTGCTACCTGACCAACCGACTCGTTATTCTCTCCTCGCAATCAAATAAAACTCCAGGCAATTTCCTCGAAACGTAGAATACAGGGCGTCCCAAAAATGTTGGACTTCCTCGACAGAGGTAATTCCTAAGGTAATTTCGAGTAACTTTTTCCTTTGCGAAAATGTTCACCGCGGCTTTGTTAACGCTAGGTTTACTGAGGTCTAGACATAACTATTTCACATTCTTTTATAACAAGAATGTGTCTATCCAAATTTTTGGCCATTTTTCCAATAGTATTTACCCCATGAAATAAATATGGTGAATACAGTAAGGAGCATAACTGATTCCACACACTTTAAATCAGAATAATTTTTATATGAATGAACCAAACGACTTCAATTTCTCTGTAAGGCTAGAAGAAATAGTTTAGCAAATGACGTCTAATAAATAAGTTGAAAAAATGCATTTGGTCGGAATTGTGAAAAACAATACTAAAAATTGATTTTTACAACTTTTTTAGCTGGCGCAATAACGAAAATTGAAGAAATGTGTTTTGTCAACTGGTATAAATTATATACGCTATGAAAATTTCATCGAAATTGGTTAATTGGTTTACGAATTATAAACGATGAAAAGTGGTAAAAAGGCCGAAAATCTTGAAAAATTGCAATTTTTACCACTTTTGATCGTTTATAAATCGCAAACAAATTAACTAATTTCAATGAAATTTTCAGAGTGTATATAATTGTTACCAGTTGATCAGACACATCTTTTGAATTTTCGTTATTGGCCCAGCTAAAAAAGTTGTAAAAATCAATTTTTACTATTGTTTTTCCATTCATAAAAAAGTTGTCCTGATTTAAAGTGTGTGGAATCAGTTATGCTCCTCATTGTAATTCCTCAGGGAAGCATCTTTACAATTTTAATAATCGCAAATTAAGAATATTAGAAGCCGTCATTTGGACGGGTCCCGTAAACCTAGTGTTAAGGAGTTATCAACGAAAATAATTGATCGAAGTTTAAATAACTCTTCAATAAAGCCGCGCAGAACATTTTCGCAAAGGAAAAAGTTACTTCAAATGACCTGGGATATCGCCTTTTTCAAGGAAGCACATTTTTGGGACACCCTGCTTGCCGAGATCTACCATCGGGCTTTAAACCTGTTAGGGGACGCAGTAGAACGTAGAAGTAGGGCGACGAAAGAAGTAACTCGATCACGCGATCTGTTTTTCCACTTTTCCACTCCGTATTTTCCTACGTAACCACCACAATCCCCACCACGAGTTTCAGAACTTCTGACAATTCGTGATGGAAATTACCAGTATTTAACGAGCACGGTTCAATTGTATTCTGGTTTTCGAGAACGTTCCTGCAGGAACTTTTAGACATTTTTTTCAGAAGAATTATTAAACCTTTTGCATCGGGATTTTTCACGCATATTTATCGGTATTTGAAGTACGTGTGTGATTTTTTTCAAAGTAGAAATAATGAAAATTACATGACATGTATTTTTTAGAGAGTGTTTTGAAAAATACAGGTCGACGATTGAAAATTTTTTACTAATTAATATAAATGTACACATAGTTATATGTGGTTCGAATCGAAATAAATTGAAAATCTTCATTATTCATAAAATGTTTTTTAATTTTTCGGCCTTTATATTGTTCAATTACACTTGTTTAATTTGGTTGTTCGTTATTGTTATTAATATATGAAGGAAGAATAAATGACTTTGTTATATGAATATAAAAAATATCTGTAAATTATTCCGTAGTAGTTCTAATATTCATAACATTTGAAGGTAAAACATGTAAGGTTAAAAAAATTTAGACTCGTACGTCTTTTAAAAATGATAGGTTATCGGAATAAGTAAAAACCAGGAATAACACATAATTACTTCTATATGTTTAAAAAATCATTGACGTCATTGTATTTCAAGATAATTATTTGCACACATTTATTAATAATTTATATCTCCTAAACGCATAGAGTTTTTCAAATATTTTTTTTAAAATATTGCATTGTCATCCAGTTCTGAGCTATGTTTAAAATTGCAAGTCTCTAGCTCATCGGGAAGTTAGTTTAAAATCAATTGCAGAATTTGTACCGAACAGACAAACAGACAAACAGACAGACAGACGAGAAAGCGAGCTAATAAAAACGTGGTAACAATAAAATATTGAACGTTATTCTCAATGACTATAAAAATTGGAAAAATGTCCGCTATTATATCAAAAACTGCAATTATGATTATTAAGAAGCCACATATTAGATTTAAATCAGAACTGGGTAACTACTTACTTAAAACAACACAATAAGATTGTAACACAAGATTGTAACATAATGAGATTGCAATGCAAATAATTATCTGTTACACTATCTGAGCAACCTTCTGCATATCTACGGAGATAAAATAATGTATGCATCCAGGAAATACATTAATATACATTTTTAATTAGTGGATATATTGGTCTTAACAATTCAAGGTGTTCCACCGAACACGATATTTCTATTACAAATTCAGACGCATTTAACACGAAAAATCCCCCAAGAAAATTGCAAAACTCAATTGTATTTGGTAAACTGCAATACAATATCATCTTAATATAAAATTATTAAAGAAATATCTTGCAACATTAATTAATATTTCCCGTTACTCTCTATCTCCAGGAAAAATGTATGGAATCGAAACTGCGCGGACTGCCCGTCAAACAAATAATGAATTATTCATCGGTGCATTCGACATTTATTATTTAATTTGCTTCGATACGTGTTCGAGGGTTACAATGTCATCAAATAAATTAAAATGTTAAGTATTCCCTCCTTTTTTTGTGCACAGGTCCACTTCAGAAAGATTCAAGGGGCTGCGAGACGTTATTTGTTGCGTGCATCTACAGCAAAAACGGGGAAACGGGAAATCTAATCTCTGGTTTGAAACTTCGCGCTCGTGCATTTCAACTCGCTTTGAACATGAAACGTTATTGGGTAAAAAGTCTTGGAGATTCGATACAGTGCGAACTATAGTTGCACGATATTTTCGTAACTATGCTCGTGCACGAGAGCCGGGGCTTGGGAGGCACGTCGATTCATGGGACTCCATTCAACAAGGAAACGGGATTCAGTGGATGAAGGACAGTAATGTGAATCGAACCTGATCCCCGATCATGCTAGGTTCATTCTGCCCATCTCTGAGTCTTCACTTTTCTGTCAGTACCAGTATATTTCATTGCAAGTGAATCAATCGATGTAAGGGTGTCCCAAAAAAATTGTCTTCTTTATAGAGGCAGTTCCTCAGGTCATTTCAAACAACTTTTTCCTTTGCGAAAATGTTCTCCGTATCTTTGTTAAAGAGTTAAAGGGTCCATTCACGATCAAGCATTTTGCGCAACAATGCCTATTGCGCAACATGATTGATCATGAATGATAATGATTTACTAATCGCGCAACCTGTTGTGTAAAATCAGAATTTCCTGATATTTTGTACACAATAAACGGGTTGACAAACAAATTGTGTTGCACAAATATTGTCAGACGAGTCTCATCACTACGGAGTGAAAAACTGAACGATTTTTCAAATTATGTGTCAACGTGAACACAATTTGGATTTGCGTGACATCATGCTGCACAATAATTGTAGCGCAACATGCTTGATCGTGAATAGGCCCCTTTATTGACGAAAAATAGGCAAGAATCAGAGAACCCGACAGGTCCCGCTGGGCGTGGCGTACTCGCGCTCTGATTGGTCCGGGTTTTTCGTTGATAACTCCTTAACGATGCCGCGGAGAACATTTTCGCAAAGGAAAGTTTTTTTAAATTATTCCAGGACTCTATCCTTTCCTTCCAAGGAAGTACAACATTTTTGGGACACCCTTACGTATGTAACATTTACTTGTAAAGTGCGGATCTTTACGCAAATTCACAGAGAGTAGAACGAGTTTTATTTGCTTGTAAATAATCAATAAATTCACGGCTATGAGGTAATTTGTACACTTAATATTTTTACTAGTCGGAAACACAATGAAATAATAGGTATATTAATTTTCAATTAGTTATGACAATACACGCTAAATAATTATTAACATTTTAAAAGGAAATTAGAAGTTAATTTTCAATTAGTTATGACTAGACTGCGGATCTTTATGCAAAATAAAAAATGTTTGCATTGATTGCAAGACACAGGAGCCAAATAAACATTTCACTCTTCTTTTAATTATCTTATTAAGGTAAAACTAATACACTGGTGGCCTTAAATCTTTTTAATACCTCCACTGTTTTAAATTGTATGTACCCATTTTTGTCATAAATGCATAAAATCCGCAGTCTAGTTATGACAATACATGCTACATAATGATTAATATTTCAAAAGAAAATTAGAAGTTAATTTTCATTACTATATATTCAAATAAACCGAATTTCATAACGATTTTTAATTTTATTTTTCTAATTCTAGATCAAAATTAGTTGAATCACTTTTTTGGAGATTTCTGTGAATGATGTGAGCAGCCTTGTCGACCCAAATGAGCGAACAACATTTTTCAAACCATGGCGGAAAGATTTTTTGAAATTCAAAGAAATGAAGTTACACCACTGAAAATAACCTCGCGTCATGCGAGATAAATGTTCCTGAAACATTAATCGTGTTCTTCTCGGCACTACATTTTCCAACCTTGCAACCAGTATATTTCCGAAATTCTCCATCCATGTAATTTGAAATGTCTGTGCATTATTCTTTGTAAAATTGATGATGACGTAGTTCGTTTAATATGTTAATAGTTCAGACTGATGTTTTTAAGTGAAAACATTTTTCAATTTAAAGTGATAAACTTATCAAACTTGTTCTCCGTCGGAAATATCAATTGTAAGTGATAATTAATGTATCTGTGGTTATAAATGAAAATGATGTATATTAGATAAGTTTATTCGCTTTTAGGTAATTATTATTTAAAAAGTTCTTGCCGTTGATACTTCCTGTCGATAATGTCCTCTAGTTTTCTTTTCAGTGGATGAATATTATATTATCTTCGCATTGCACGTTTAAGGTCATTTAGGTAATTTAAGTAATTTCAATAATTTAAGTACATTTTATGTAAAACAAACCTTTCATTATTATTGCGCTAACAAAACACTGTATCTGTAATTGTATACCAAAAGTGGTGCGCTAATGACCTCGATGTTAATGCGACCTTTATAAATAAACAGTTTAAAAAAAAGAGAGATAGATACAGAAAGGTTACTGGTATATTTAAGTTTTTGCTAAAATAAGGACAAAATCTTAATGGATATTTTAGAAAAAAAAATTGTATTGCTATATGGTGGTTCCGTAAGTATATCTAAAGACGCGAAAATAATTTATTGAATAAAGCTAAATGCTTTGTCACTTTGCACTAATTTGTCGACAACAAGAAATTTCGGTTTTTTCTTTCTCTTTTATGTGTATGTCACATGTATGTAATAGCGTTCTATTTTCAGTAAAATGAAAATATATGTAGAACATAACTTCGGGAATTTTATTTCAGACGAGATAAGCTATGGCACATGCAGATTAATAAAGTGGAAAATAAAAATAGAGTGACGTAAAGCAGAAGCACGAATAATCGTCGCATTTTCCAAATTTCGTGGATTTACGTTGTCTCGTCTAACGCATATGAAATTGCATTATTTTTTTCAACCTACAAAAATTTTTTAAATGTATACGTTGTACACTCTATATTACAGTACATAAATTTAAATTTTTGAAAATTGTGTCCATGCAGTGTTTTTCCTTACAATCGCAGATACGATATGGGATTTAAAGCGACACAGTATTTGCTACATTATGTGTAAATGGAAAGATTTTCTCAAGGTTTTCGAGCAGTTTAACTTTGTATGTTGTGCAACGTATTATGTAAATTGTTTTTCTGATGTGTATGTGCACTAACGAACAGCCAATGTGTGTAAGTTTTCTTACTGGTAAGTGCGCGGCCAGTCACGTGCAATAATCCCGCACATAATCATTACTCGCACTGATCAAATAGCCGCGAAAAGAAATTGTTCAATTACGCGTCGAAATAGTGTCATTGTAATAACTACATCAATGTTGCAAATAGAACCTGCCTACGTAACGACTGGACAATTATTTGTAAAACAGGTGTACACGAATGTTATGCAAATAGGGAAGCACAATCGAAGTTGTTAGCGTCGACCTAGCGCATTTTCTGCAACACCTTCACATATTGTTGCTACTTTACGACCGAGAACGTGTTCTACCACAAAGGAATTGTCATTGGAATGTTACTATGTTCCGCTTCTATGTTTCTAGAAAATGATAGAAACCAGCGACAAGAAAATAATTCTCATATTTTACTATTTACTATTTAGTATTATCATTTACTCTCGCAACATCTTCGCATATTGTTGCTACTTTACAACCGTGAACGTGTCGTTCCATTCCATACGTTGCCATTTTACACGTCTTTGTTTCTGGAAAATTATACAAACCAGGGACAATGAAGTAATTCCCATTTTTTGCTGTTCCACTATAAAAACATGAATAATTTCTTCTTTATGGACCCCGTCTAAAAAAATGAGAATTACCTATGACTGTTCATTCATCCGTCAAACTATAACGGCCCCACTTCTTTTTCACCTTTCTGTTCACCTTGAGTTTCCCAGTTTTTGCACGCATTCGTCTATAAAAATGTGAATTTCCCATGTTTACGTTTTTCGGTATAAAATACAGTGAGTCACAAAATTATTCGCTCACTCGATAATGCGGCAAAGATATACGAAATAATCAGACAACGCAGGGTATTTTTCAATTTTTTATTTGGATATACATCGTTCAAAATTTAATTCAACAGAATCGTAAAACAAAATTGCGAAATTTTCATTTAATATTAGAGAAATATGAGTTTAAAGAAATCTTGACGGTTTTTCACGCCACAAAATTATTCGCTCATTTTAGATTAACTATTATTATAACAATATTAATATTTGGTGGGATATCCTTTTTGTCTTATGACTTCTGCGAGACGTTTGGGCATTGATTCTATTAATGTTTCCAAATATTTTTTGTCTATTTTTGGCCATTCCTCCTGTAATCTGCTTTGTAACTCTTTTTTATTCGTAATTGAATGTTTACGAATTTTTGTGTCCAGCATGTTCCATACCATCTCGATAGGATTCAAATCGGGAGATTGAGGCGGGGTTTGCATTATTTTGGGACAGTTATACAGTAACCATTCCTGTACCAATCTCAATTTATGTTTGGGATCGTTGTCCTGGTAGAAGTGAAACACTTCTGAAATCACCATTGCTTCCGCGCTTGGCTTAAAATTTTTTTTTAGGATATCCATGTACATTATTTTATTCCATGGTAGCCTCAACTATCTGCAATTTCCCAACACCGTGATAACTAATGCAACCCCAAACCATCACATGACCACCTCCATGCTTGACTGTGCTACACAGGTTTTTGGGATCCATCTCCGCGTTTGATTTTCGCCAAACTTTTTGATGACCGTCAGAGCCCCAAATATTAAATTTACTCCCGTCGCAAAATATCACATTGTTCCAAAATTCAGGGGGCTTTGTGATGTATTTTTTTGCGAATTCTACCCTTTTCTTCCTATTAATTTCGCTTACGTAAGGCTTTCTTCTTGCTACGCGGCCGTTGTACCCGTTCTTTCGCAACACTCTTCGTACTGTTTCATCGGAAACTTCTTTTTCACTAAAATTTTTCAAACTTGTATTGATTTTGGGAGCACTTATTTTCGGATTTCCTTTAACTGCTCTCACAACAAAACGCTCTTCCGAAGTATTCAATATCTTTTTCCTACCACGGCCAGCTTTGTTTATTATTCGTCCTTCTTCTTCGTACCGTTTTATAATATAACGTACTGTTGAATAACTTCTACAAACGATATTTCCAATTTCTCTGATGGATTTTCCACATTCCCAATGAAAAATTATAACTTCCCTAATCTCTAGACTAGTTTCTTTACTTTTTCTACCCATTGTAACGAATTCTTGAAAATCAAAGAAATAGATGAAAATAGATCCTTACTGAGCGAATGTTTACGTTATACTGACTCTCTTTAGCAACTATCAGAAACAAATGCCTCTCAGAGTTTGTAAATTGCATTTGTTTCAGTGGATTTCGTGGCGTGAGCGAATAATTTTGTGGCGTGAAAAACGGTCAAGATTTCTTAAAACTCATATTTCTCTAATAATAAATGAAAATTTCGCAATTTTCTTTTACGATTCTGTTGAATTAAACTTTGAGCTATGTATATCCAAATAAAAAATTGAAAAATAGCCTGCGTTGTCTGATTATTTCGTATATCTTTGCCGCATTAGCGAGTGAGCGAATAATTTTGTGACTCACTGTACGTAGTTCCAAATGTTTACATGCGTTTTCTATACCCCGTTTTTTTACGCATTGACCTATAAAAATGCGCATTTAAATAATCATGCACGAACTTGGAACGGACTAAATGAACTTTAACACGATACATAATATTATACTCGTGCCGATCGGAAAGCAATTTCTATTTCCAAATATCTCGTAAACTATTACGTGTCTGTCTGCACTTACGATCGTATAATATTTGATATTTGATATGAAAAATGGATTGAATTATATTTGCATGGTTTCGAGGTGATCGAATACAATTTTTAAAATGTATTTGTTGCTTCTTATTTTCAGTTTTCGATGTCCATTGTATTTTTATTACTTCATGTTCGTCATACTCTATTTGTTATTTGTAGAAAGATCAATGTTTATTCACAACAACGCTGCGATGCAACGACCATTTCCTCCTACCGACCTTTCCTCATCGCAACATTTTCTAAATCGATAAAGTAACTACAGTGGGTGTACAAAGTATTCGTACACCGTTTAAAAACTAATCACTTTTTATAATCGTACCAAACGACCTGATTTTTTTATAATCAACAAGCTGTACCCACCACTTTGTCCACGTGCAATAACAAATCCAAAAGTTATAAACAGAAACGTGCCCAAAACAGGGCGAAAAACTCGTCGTTGGTCACTAATGACGTCACAACTTTTGAACGAATCAACTTTTTCGAATGCGGATTTCTCCTAAACCTTCCCGAAGAAACGCTGCGACTAATGTCTCAAACCCCAACTTTCTACGTTCAGCCGTTGTTCTCAGTTGATGTCGTCACAAACAGACAGACATGATTTTATTATACACTCGTATATGTAGAGATTAGAAGCATTGGTTGACGAAATGATATGCAAAAAAGATTTTACAAAAATTATAATCTACAAGGTTACATGTAAAAATAAAAAAGGCATTTTTTGAAACTTTTTTATTTGGGTCGTTAATGAAAATTTAAAATATATGTTGTGTAGATATATGCTAGTTATACACATGCTGAAAATTTCATCGAAATCGATTAACATACACACGAGATACAAGCGGTTAAAAATGGTGAAAATGGTAGTTTCTGCTTAAAATCCACAGAATCGTACATCTTTCGATGCGTGTCGTTTTTTCCTGCGTCAATCAATTTCGAAGAAATTTTCAGCACGAGTATAAATAACATAGATCTACAAAACAAATATTTTAAACTTTCATTAAGGGCCCAAATAAAAAAGTTTTAAAAAATGTCAGTTTTATTTTTGCATGTAACCTTGTAAATTATAATTTTGGGAAAATCTTTTCTGCATATCATTTCGTAAACCAGTGGTTCTAATGGATTATAAAAAATCAGGTCGTTTGATACAATTATAAAAAAGTGATTACATAGTTTTTAAAAGGTGTACGAATACTTTGTACACCCACTGTACATATTACACTGTGTACAAAGTGAGACTCCACTACATCTAATAATAATGTTCAACATAAACTAAATGTCTACATTAGGTCAGTGGCTAAGTAATTTTTCGCTATTTTTTTTTTAATCGGACACAACCTCTTGCACTATAACATCGAGTCAGGTCGGTGCCGAAGATTTCGTTCGTATAAGATTCTACTTTGTTGCAGAATCGCCAGATCAGGGGAATTCACCCGAATTCAGGGGAAAAAGTTACCCTCTCTCTCTCTCTCTCTCTCTCTCTCTCTCTCTCTCTCTCTCTGCCAGTATCGGACACATGCGCGACAGAAACGGAACGCGTCACGTGACCGAGCCATGGGGGAAGCTGGAGGAATATCGTCGTAGAAGGGGAAGGCAGAGTGGGGACACAAGTCTTAATCTGGTGACTCCGCTTTGTCGTTATCAGAACCATTGGAGAATGTATGGACATACACTGCTGTGCAAAAGAAAGAAGCATCCAGTATAATTATAAGGTATAATGACAAACAATATCTTTATGTATAAATTGTATTGTACAATGATTGATTTATTGCATTTAAAGTATTAGATAATCCGCAATGACACAATCTCAGAACTATTGAACAGCGGAATCCTTTTTCAAAACTTACTGTGATCTTATTTGATTTTTTACGCCTTTCTATTAAATATGAGAACGAGTGCTTCTTCGTTCTGCACAGTAGTGTACTATTGTAAATAAATATAAAAACGGCATTCTTCTTCTAGAAAATTAAGAACGGGTTTTTCTGGTCTTAAGTGACATTTTGTAACATTTTGACGGGTTCCGTAAACTTAGTGTTAATTTACAATTATTGAAATTTGTAAAGATGCGTGAGGAATTATTTAGCAAGTTGATTTCATTGGGTACACATTATAAAACAAAATGGCCAAAAATTTGGATAGACGTGTTCTTGTTATTTTTCGAAAATACTTTCAATGTATCGTAAGTGTTGATGCGAGTCGCGGTAAATCGAGGCGATAACATCAGGCCAAACATTCTGCAGAACTTGGGATGCGACTCCTTTTGTCAGCTCGCGCGGGCTCGAGTGAAAGGGAGCTCATGGTGTGCGCGAGTGAATTAGCGCGACGGCCAGTCGCGCGAATGAATGAACCATCAATAAGCGTCGATAAATGTGGATAGACACGCGGTCGTCGCGCTGTGAATTTTAAACGGCGTCGTATTCAGAGAGAATCGCGAGAGCCTGCGCCAATACAGTACATTTTCCACCGCGCAAAAACGCGATAGTGCTCTCTCGCGCGTGACAACGGAATTACGGGCGCACAAGAGGATCCTGTCCTTATGGAAAAATTTTTTTCAACAATTCGCGCCCGTTCGAGCATTCTCACGGACACCGGGGGAATTAAAACCGAGGCTAATGTCTTCATCCCATGATCACAACGGAGAGCTATTTTTAGGACAACCATGCTCGCTCATTTGCATTCGTGCACAGCGTTTCTACGATTTTCGAATCGGTTTTCTCGTTACAGTTCATTCAGTTTAAAGATACTGTAAGATCAACCCTCTCCGTGTTTTGGTCAAATATGTTTTTTTATTAATTCAATGTAAATCTCAAGGAAGAGATTACGTATTTCTGTGGTTGTAAGGAAGAACGCCGCATGTCACATACTTTCACTTTCGAGATATCGCCATTTAAAGTATGATCACTACATAATTCTGAACATAGGACATCGGTTAAGGATGTGCTGGAGGTATATAAAAACGCAACAAAATTTTTGAAAATTTGACAAGATATAATTCTTACTAAATTAATGCAATTACCATAGTTTGGGTTCGATTCACTGCACCGTTTGAGGATCATAGCAACTTAAAGTTTGCACATTTTAACACGTCTTCTTATGGAGAATTGATTAAATTCCACTTCAAACTCTATTTAAACTTTGAAGAAGCGCAACTAGAAACTCCAGTCTTTTTTTATATATAGTAAAAATTATATAATTAATTATGTTCAAAATTTATTAGGATTTACTAAACAGATACAGAGCAAAACATTATAAACTATTACAAAACGTCAAATTTATCGTGTTGTCATCTCACTAGCATGGAAACGCGATAACAGTGTAAAAAAAATCTACAAAAGTATGCAAAATATGGGTTACCATGGGTTCGTCGACAATTTTACCGTGTCTATGAAAATATAGTGTCGGTCAAATCATTTGTCGACGAAAACATAGTGTCGGTCAAATTATTTCTCGACGATTTCACAATGTCGACGAAAGTTGCTGTCGGTCAAATCGTGTCGATCAAAACAGTGTCGGTCAAATGAGTTGCCGACAAACCAATGGTAACCCGAAAAATATACTCATGAATGGTTTTCATTGCCAATATATTGATGGATTTCGAATTTCTTGTACTTTTGTCTCCCATTGTACCTCCAGAACATCCTTAAATTGGTTTTTTTTCTGGTAAATAAGTAAATCCTATACTCTATAGCTCAATTAATGCGTAAACTCAAATTTTTGGAAAAAGTGACATGCGACGTTTTTCCTTACAACCACACATTTTGCGGTACTGCACAGACGTTTCAATACACTATAATACTTTATATAATACAATACAAATTAGAAACAGTCGTATCAAGGTCGGCCTTCTCTATAAAGGGGCCTGGGTGCAAGAAACCATTTGGGGCCCTAAATTTTTTGTAAAGCAAAAAAAATTACAAACACGAACATATATTACTAATTCATGTTTATTTAATGCGTGATTTTGTTTTTGCTAATACATTAATTACTTCAGAAAAATTACATTATTTTAGTTCTTGATCATGTTCGGGCCCTCTCAATTGCGGGGCCTCGGTGCCAGGGCTTGAAACGGGCCCGAAAATAACTGTTTGAAACTGTTTAATTCCGGGCTTGATCGAAACAGTTATGAAGGACCGATATTCTGAATAACTGTTATGAAGGACCGAAATTTTGGTTGATATCGGTTTCGATTACGGTCCTTCGTACATGGATATCGGTCCTAGCATAACGGTCTAGGACCGATATTTTTTCGGTCCTATATCGGTCTTCATATCGGTTCCAATACTTTGTTGCTCGGCCGGTGCTTTAGGCACAGCGACTTCTAAGGGTCGGTCGAAGCTTTGTAATCGGTGGCAAAGAGACCGACATCTTATTGTCGATTGCCGACGCGACTGTTGACTCGACGTTATCGGTGACGCTTTCGCGGGGATACCAATCAGAATGATTTCTGGTAAAACAAAGCACATCCTCTTAACACAAGACTCACCACTCTGCAAGCGAAAACCTAGAGCCTAGCTACATAACGAAAATTAACATTACAATAAAAAAAAGTAAAAGTAAAAACTAAAAAATGCTTTGAACTATGTCCCTTTCTTTTCCATACGCTCTCCTTCTTTGCGTCGCAAATTTTGATCGTTCATTATTTTTTCTATGATTTTCTATGATTCTATCATTGAAACAATTGGCTTGTGATAGCTAAAATATGATATAAATATTCTTGATTCAATTTTGTCTAAATATCTTGCAAATACTGCATCGAGAGTTGTTCCTGATCTTGTTGTCGCTTCATTAGGATTATTTACCATTTCCAATCTTAATTTACTTCTAAACATTACTAGGATATGCAAGCACTTTCGCGTATATTTTTTTTTTAAATTCAAAAGACTACATACGTCATGTGGTTGGGCAAACCCTACATGCTTTTAAGTTGAGCCTTTTGAAAATTTCGTTACTTTTGCGGTAGGATGGACCGTTCCCGAGATACAGCCATTTTTTATTTACGACTAGCTCGGCTAACCATCCCCACCACTTCCGTTACGCATATTTGTGTCGCGAATTCCGTGACGCGAATTAGGCCTACACCCTGCCAAAAGAAGTTTCACTTCAAAAATAGTTAATAATGTATACATTTATTGTTATAATAAAACAACTTTCAATTATGACCAAAATATAACCGTTTTTAATGTTAGTAGTTATTTTCGGACCCGTTTCAAGCCCTGATTGCTATAATTTGAAACTTAGAATTTAGAACCGATATGAGGACTGATATAGGACCGAAAAAATAACGGTCCTAGAGCTTTATGCTAGGACCGATATCCATGTACGAAGGACCGTAATCGAAATCGATATCAACCAAAATTTCGGACCTTCATAACAGTTATTCAGAATATCGGTTCTTCATAACTGTTTCAAGGACCGAAACCGATATCATAACTGTTTTCAAGCCCTGCTCGGTGCATAGCATCCGCCGCACCCCCCAGATGGCCGGCCCTGAGTCGTATGCCTACTACACAAGCAGTATAAAGAAGTACTCTTTCATGTTTCGAATGTCAATAGTGTACGGTAAATTTGTTAGTCGGTTGACTAATATTGTTGAGATTAAAGTTGTACGTTCCAGAATATTGTAATGTATGTTTGTGTAATGTTGTGTAATGTAAATTATATTGTGTAATATAAATTGTGTATTGTATGTCGTCACATACAATACGTGTTAATACATTATTTATTATGCATTGTGTAATTTAAGGTCTAAACGACTTTCTACTTTAACTTAAGCTCAGTCGTACAGATTTGCAATAACCACTTTTTCTGAGCAACTGATTTTGTTTCTATAAATTCTTTTTTCAAACATGCTGCAGAGTTTGTAAGAATGTTCGACAACAATTGCTTCGCTTGAAAACTCAGGCGACTAATGTTGAAGTTCAGAATACTTTCTACAGTATGGAATAAATTATTGCAAAGTTGAACGTCTCCGTTTTGAGACGATCTATGAAATTCCTCGCTTATAAACTATTTCACTATATATATATATATATATATATATATATATATATATATATATATATATATATCAATTCACGGTGATATTGTCGGATGAAAAATTCTCGAGATTAAAAACGACGAAATTCTGATTCGGAGGAAAAACTGAATTGAAACAGGTAATGGCTACAGTTTGGAACTTCCCATTCTGAATACTCGTAAAATTCCTCGAGCTCGTGTTTTCGATGGAAAGAATCGAATTCTAAATTAAAACTCATTTGAAATTCAGAACCTTCTGAATGGAATAGCGTTGACTTCCAGCGAGGCTAAATCAATTTTGAACGTTCTAGCTGTGATTAGAGTGCTATACAATAATGCACACTTACACAGTCTGACAAAATTACTAGAAAACCTATATATACGTGATTAGACAGAGAAATAATATATGCGTTTGTATCAATCTTGTACTATAGCAATTGCAAAGAGAAACTACCTTTCTTCAGTGTTGCTTCCAGCTCATTAAAATGATTGGAAAAAATAAATAACTATGTAGCACTTGTGTCTTGCAATTAATGCAGACAATTCTTATTTTGCATAAAAATCCGCAATCTGTTAGTTAACGCGATAACCTTCTCGGTTTTAATTTGATTAAATACTTCGATTTTCCCCAATTTTGTGGTCACAGAGTCAGCGGTGTTACAATTAATATAGACAATTTTTATTTCGCATAACAATCCGCAGTCTCTATTCATTAACGCGATAACTATCTCGGCTTTAGTTGGATCAAATACTTCGATTTTCCATAATTTGTGTGATCGCTGAGTCAGCGGTGAACGATTGTTGTATTGTATTTTCTAACGTGTAAATGATACCAATTATCTTCGTTAGCATATGTGGAAATAACAGCTTGATAGGCCACGTTAACGAGTTTGATCGATCACTTTCTACCAGGAACAGTATAAATGCTGTGTCAAACCAATGAAAACGATACTAGTCTGTCATCAGACAGTCTAGCAGGCGTATCGCGCATCGAGGCTGCGCGATAAAAAGATTACCAGGAACACGGTGCTGTCTGTGAAACAGGAATGTAAGTGGAAAAAAGGTGAACAAGGACAACTAGCCACTTGAATCCCGATGTGGTGTGGTCCTACGAAGGAAGGTGTTCTATTCGACGACAAAACCGGAACTCGTTTATCTGGCACAAAGAGGGGAATCCCTGAGAAACACGTAAACAAGTCCACCGAAACTGTCTGCGTGCTGGCCACGCAATTATTATCTGCATAAATTATTATGTAGAAAACTTATTGAAGTTATATTTCTGCAGGTAATTCAGCGTGATAATAATTAACGTTCGCTGCAACGTCGCACGAGCGCAACAATCACAATTTCATTTTCCATGTACCGGGAATCAAATTAATGTATGCTGTTATTTACGATCGTAACACAATATTGCATATTTTATGAAATGATTACAATTTTGAAAGGTGTTGTAGCAACAAACACGGGTAGGGGACGTTTTCTGCTCATCGAAGACAAATCAATGATTAATTTCTATTTAGTCTGCTCGAATTGCAAGTGGTAA
Source organism: Lasioglossum pauxillum (assembly GCA_933228785.1). Lineage (NCBI taxonomy): Eukaryota > Metazoa > Arthropoda > Insecta > Hymenoptera > Halictidae > Lasioglossum > Lasioglossum pauxillum. The sequence continues at coordinate 18,875,274 of OW121702.1, read as the reverse complement.
TTGAAGGAAGTGATTAGATAGAAATCCCTGTCTTTTCTAGGCTGCAGAAGTGTCACTAATTATAATATTTATACTGGAGAATTTTAATAAAATATATACTTAATTTGTATGATAATTAAATTTAATGAGGAATATTTTATTGTTTCAACATTTAATTTCAGTACTTCATCAGGCAGGATATAAATGAAAATCTGAGACAATGTAGGACAACGGAATCAGTGCAAAATTGAATGATAATTTCATCGTATAAGCAGAGCAACAATTTAGTTGTAAAATGCAAATAGGATAGGATCTAATAAATTATAATAATTAGACTGCGGATGTTTATGCATTTTCCAATTTTAAGACAGTGGAATGACATAAAATTCTAGGTTTAATGAGAACAGCCATTGCAGACCTAAAACAAATAAAAATTGTACAAAATTCTGTCGAATTTTATATTCCTCCCTTTTTTGAACATTTTCATAAGCCATAAATGCATAAAGATCAGGAGTCTAATAATAATTAATTAAACAATTCATAATTTGCGAAAATGTTCTCAGTGGCTCTGTTAAGGAGTTATTAACGAAAAGCACGGACCAATCAGAGTGCGGCGTTGACATTGGCCGATTCGGAAATCGTCTGCTGAAGTCGCGCTCTGATTGGTCCGTGTTTTTCGTCAACAACTCTGTAACAAAGCCGCGCAGAACATTGTCGCAAAGTAAAAAGTTACTTCAAATGACGTCAAGAATCATCCCGTATAACATTTTTGAGACTCTATATAAACAAAACAATAATTCAATTGTATAATAGTATAAAATAATTGTATAATATAAACGTGAAATAGGAAAAGAGAGTGTAATAGAATTAAAAACCGAATCCTTTCCAGAGCAATTGAGGCTGAAAGTAAACCAAACTATAAACGATAACCTTTCCTGATCTCGATCAAGGTTCTCGTTTTACCGGGTCACAGCGGCAGTAGACGGCGATGAAATGACAAAAATGGACGGCTGACGCGACCATATCAGTGCTTCCAAGGCATTACTTAATTACCTGATTCCCGGCAAATAGGACGTGTGTTCTACGCAAGTTTCCGAGGTGTTCCGACTCGTTCGACGAGTCTCGATCCGCGAGAAACATAAAAAACGACACGGCTATAGCCTTTGCTCTTTCCATTGAATTGGTCGGAGGCCTCCCAAGAATATGTAAACGAAATCCTCGTGGTCAGACACGCGGGGCCGTCTTCCACGTTAACGGACAGATGGTCCTTATAAATGTCGTCGCAGTAAATTAATTTGTCGTGCAAACTGCGTCGGCGATCTTCTCGCATTCGCGGGATTTCACGGGTCACAATTTGACAAGCTGCACGCGCGCACGTTTAACATATAATACATACAACAGGTAAGTGCATCGGGGACCGGGTGCATTTATGTTCAGAAATCGTCATTCCAAACCCTTTGTTCTCGCACGTTGTACTTGATACAATATTTAACTTCAAAAGCGAGTTTTGACGCACTCGAAAGCAATCCATTTCGTTAAGTGAGAAATAAATTCCGATCTCATTTTCCAAATTTCCGTCTGTACATTGTAATTATTTACATTTGTTTGTCAGCTTAACCATTGCTGTTTTAACAGTGTATTCTGCAATAAAAGTAATTGATGCGCGTTGCATTCTGAAAGATGATTGAATTTATTTAGACTTTATAACATGTGCTCGAAGAGTGGAATTTTCATGAAAGTGTCTTTGTAATTTCGATAATTGAGCAATAAAAAATTGGTCCTTTGATCATGTAGATTTTGTAAGATTTTCGTTATTCATGACATACAAAATTCTCATTGGAATGCTTTGTAATTTCGATAATTGTGTAATAAAAAGTTGGTCATTTGATCGTGGTGGGTATAACGTTAATAAAATGACAGCACGCAGTAAGGATGATATCAGTTCATGAGTAGTTCTCTAATAATTAATGGCTTCGATATATGTTTGAATGAAGCGCACTAGTTTTCTTTGAAATCGTAACCCCAAGAGAAATTATTGGATTATGTTACTCGAGAGATGACTTATTGGTTCGAGATAGATTCAAACCCTTTGTAAATACAATGAGAAATGTAAGCAGTACTTCCAGACACAATCAAATCTTGATCAAACAGACACAACCCTTTTACGAGTACTTTAATCAGAACACTCGAGCAAACACGAACTTTTTATAGTTGAAATAAATGCAATTCAATTGCACATTAACAAATTATTTTCACAGTTATGATTAACAGTAAATGCAGGAAAACAGTAAAAGTGACATGTATTGTATGTGTTCATAAATAAAAAATGTTTGTTAGGATACCATGAATGTATCTTTATAATTTCAATAATCGTAAAATAAAAAATATATGAAAACAGTCATTCGACCTGAGATGGTTCAGCGTTAATAATTCTTTAAAAATTATAGCCCAATTTATGGTAAATAGCGTCTAGCAGTAATATCTAATTAATGTCTACAAATGCATTTTGAATCCCACCTTGTTGCCAGTAAAATAATTGAAAATATTCTCCCAAGAAATTCCGGAAAGGTCTTGGTCAAAGAGAAGAACATTTCTCTTAAACTTCAAGTCTCCGGCTCGCTATTATATAGTCACTAAAACCATTAACCACATTCAGAGCACATTAGCTCGTAAAGAAATATTTGAATAGCTCCTCCGTAATGATTCATTCGGCAAGGGCACGGTTAAGAGAAATCAATCATCCTCCGACAGAATTTCCCGCGTAGAATCGATCGTTCTACGCTTCTACAGTAACATATATATATTCCAAGAAACGTTCTACGCCATTCTGCACTTTATTACGTCAACCAGGCTCGCAATAGCGCGGAATTTTATGCATAATATGCAGATTTTCTCATTCATGCAACATCGCCCGTTGTTACTGAAATGTATAAATCAATTTAACTAATTTGCAATTACAATCATGTTCCCTTAACGTGTTAATTGCCATCATTACTATATGGGGACGCAATTTTTTCGGAAGATTTAAAAATTGTTTATGATACTGACATATTCTGTACTTCAAAGACTGAGGCCAATAACGTGCAAAATGGTATTATAGAATAGATAATAAATGTTAACTTTCAAGTTCTAGCTTTATTAAATTAACCAGTTTGATGCTGTACATTTTCTATAGGCCTGGAATTGACAGTCGATGTGTTAATTATGCGTCAACATTAACTCTTGAATAAGTAAATTAATGTACAGTGATACCTCGATATACGCCTGCTTTGGAGTACGTCCAATTCGGAATACGTCCTGTTTGGACATGGCAAATTTTTCTCGGTATACGACTTCTGTTCGGTATACGACATTTTTTTGTGTGAATTTTGCGTCATTTCAAATTATCTCGGAGGAAAAATTAAATTAATAATCAATTATATTCGGAGTTAATGTATTGTTAACTGACTGATCATACAAGTAAGGACAGCCAAACCAGGTGAGCCTAGTGAAAAGCGACAGAAGACGGAAAAAGAAGAAACACCAGAATGTCAGGTTTTATTGCAAGGGGACTCTTCTTCCACAGGATAGAATACCATTTGTTTCTTTTTGCATTTTAGCATTAAGCAGAGTTTAAATTTAAAAATCTATCATTAAAACTCATTTCTTATCAATGTGTTTAAACTAGGGTTGCCCGATCTTCTATATTTGATATAAGTCTTCTATACTTGAATTTGATCTTTACGTACCTATAGGAATTTTCAAAAATCTTAGTTTGAACAAAAAAGTTTAAAATGTGTTGTGTGCCTCTTTCACTTGAACTCCTATATTTTGAGCCTATCTCATATATACATAATTGCAGTTTTCACTACTTCTTCTATATTTGGATAAAACATTTCTGGCAACCCTAGTTTAAACAGTGTTTAAATTATTTCACAACCCCATTAATGTAGGTATAATATCAATAGGAGTTTCTTTTTACATGAGAACGGATTAATAATGTTTACATTACATACTTCCTGGGGAAAGGTTGGTGTGGTATACGTCCTATTCGGTATAAGTCCAAACATCAGGAATGGATTAAAGTCGTACACCGAGGTATCACTGTATTTGTCTAGAATATTGCGAACGCAGTCTTTACATTAAAATTTGAAGCGAAACTAAGTGAAACCATTACTGGAGGATTTGGAATTCAATTTGTTGCGCAGGACATTCTCAAGGATGAAGAATGTGAATCGGATTAGGTGGACAGTAGCGTCGTTGATCTAGCGCAGCATGTCCACCAAAATTTAGTGAAAGTTCGTAAATTCCAGCGGCCCTAATTTCATTATCGGAACGGCCACGGAGAAAGCATGTTCTCGGAGGGTCCTGTTGGTGAATACGAAACGCAACCAGATCGCTGGATCCACTGTTCTCCCAATGATTAAATTTTAAAAACTAATATGCAGGGTGTCCCGAATTTAAATAGCAAAACTTCAGGAGCGTGTAGGAGACCGAAAAACTAAGACAAAAAGTCTTTTAGAGATTTCCTCGTTTTTGCTTCGTTTTGGAGAACATCGCAAGAAAAGAAACAAAACAAGTTTTCATTCTTGTACTTATTTATTTACATTTTATTTACGTTGTCAACTATTTAATGTAGATATTGTTCAAAATGTTGCCCTCTTGCAGCAATGCAAGCATTACATCTAGCACTAACTTGATAAATTGCAGCTAAATCTATGCAGTGTGCACTGCATCTATGAAAGTTTATTCGGTGCCAATCAATTCAAGAGAGCAATTAAGAGACCGAATCATAGATGCAGTGCACCAAATATCACCAGAACAATGTTTAGCTGCAATTTATCAAGTCAGTGCTAGATGTAATGCTTGCATTGCTGCAAGAGGGCAACATTTTGAACAATATCTACATTAAATAGATGACAACGTAGATAAAATATAAATAAATAAGTACAAAAATGAAAACTTGTTTTGTTTCTTTCCTTGCGATTTTCTCCAAAACGAAGCAAAAACGAGCAAATCTCTAAAAGACTTTTTGTCTTAGTTTTTCGGTCCCCTACACGCTCCTGAAGTTTTGCCATTTAAATTCGGGACACCCTGTATAATACATACAGTGGGTGTACAAAGTATTCGCACACCTTTTAAAAACTAATCACTTTTTTATAATTGTACCAAACGACCTGATTTTTTATAATCAATCAGAAGCATTGGTTTACGAAATGATATGCAAAAAAAACTTTTTATAAACCACACTTATATTAAAATGCACTAAAAAGGAGAAAATAATTTTTTTAGAGATTAGTGACTATAAATAAAAGCGTCAACTATATTGAAGTAATCTTCGTGGGCGCTCCACGCTTTTATTTATATTCACCAATGTCTAAAACAATTATTTTCTCCTTTTTAGTGCACTTTAATATAAGCGTGGTTTTTAAAAAGTTCTTTTTATATAGTTCTTATTTTCTACTTTTTAGTCTCTTTTTTTAAATGAAACGCAAAATATAGTAATACTGGAATGAAATAGTAAGATATAGGAACGCAAGATATGGAAATACGCGAGATAGAATGAGGGGATGACTCCGAGAGACGACGTCTCTTGATGGAGTCCCAAATTGTCTGAAATGGAACTGAGTGAACGGAACACCACACTGACTGAGCTCCTTCGGTGCGAAGTGGGTCATTGGAGTGGGGATGAGTCGGAGTGGGAACGCGTAGTGGAGTAGGGTGCGCTGGCGATCGGAGTGGGGATCGCTAAACGCGATGACGTACTACCGAACGTCGCGCAACGAGGTGTGACGGTTAATATTAAAAATTTCTTTTTACTCCTGAACGCACAGTTTTTTTTAAATTTGTTGTTAATATTGCATTGTCAACCAGTTTGGAGCAATGTTTAAAGTTTCAAGTCTCTAGCTCATCGGTAAGTGGTTTAAAATTCGATTACAAGATTTGACGCATACAACAACAACGACAACTCGGCAAGCTAATATAAGCGTGGTAAAAAAGATTTTTTAAAAATTCTAATTTACAAGGTTACGTGCAAAAATACAAAAGGGAGTTTTTAAAACTTTTTTTTTGTGGAGCCTCGATGAAAATTTAATATATATGTTTTGTAAATGTATGTTAATTATACACATGCTAGAAATTTCATCGAAATCGATTAACATACACACGAGCTACAAACGGTTAAAAATTGTGAAAATCGTAGTTTTACACAACGTTTGATCAATTTCTGTTTAAAATCCACAGGATCGTACACCTTCCGATGGGTGCCGTTTTTTCCTCGTCAACCGATTTCGATGAAATTTTCTAGATCTACAAAACATATATTTTAAATTTTCATTAAGGGCCCAAATAAAGAAGTTTTAAAAAATGCCTTTTTTATTTTTGCCTGTAACCTTGTAAATTAGAATTTTTGGAAAATATATTTTGCATATCATTTCGTAAACCAATGCTTCTAACTGATTATAAAAAATCAGGTCGTTTGGTACAATTATAAAAAAGTGATTTATTTTTAAAAGGTGTACGAATACTTTGTACACCCACTGTATAAAGAATACTCAATTTGTAGAATGGAATTGGTTACGAACGTGCATAATACCTGGACGTTTGTATGATTTTGGTGTTAATATGTATACATATCAAACATGCAGAATTTTGAAGAATGATTAGTGGAAGAAACTTTATGATGGTAGGAGAAGAGAAGAACTCAAAGATGGTAGGAGAAGAATCTTACGTATCATATGTATCGAGAACAAAACATACTTTTGCGTTTAAGCAATTGCACTCTAATTGCAAAACAGCACTCGAAGACTGACGACTCCGAAACAGTGGTTACGTCACAATGTCTGTGCTTAATGAATTATACAAAATTTAAATCAATTGTATTAACGTTGAATACTATCGTAAACCTTCATAAACTATTTTTTCTTTTGTAAGGGGTTTAGAATAGTATTCAACATGTATGCAATTTATCTAAATTTTGTAATATAATTCATTAAACACAAACATTGTAACGTAACCACTGTTTCGGAGTCATCAGTCTTCGAGTGGTGTTTTGCAATTGGTGTTCATAGACTTCGTAGTTCATAAACTATTTTTTATATTGGAACTACGAAGGTAATAAAAAATATTAATAGAAACGTTTCAGTAAAGTTTCCAGGTTTTCCAGTGACATATATAAAGTGCACAAGATCAAGATCTGGGTCAAATCCCATACTTTGCATGCGCATTGTGAGCGACAATATATTATCAGTCGATCGAAAATTGGAAAAAAACGCATGGTAAGAAATTTCCAGACATCAACAATCAGCTGCGACGGTAGCAATAATAATTATAGAAATAATAGTGGATATAACGCGATCCCAGGTTTCCGATCTAAGGCAAAGACGTAGAACATGGTCATAGTACCTTGAGCTATCTATAGATTACGAGAACATAATAAATTCTAATCGAGGTTCTTTTGTATAAACGATTATCTAAAGATAGGCGGCTGCCCGGAGAAATCTACTATTTTATTTACGATATGAAATTATTGTCGACACAGCACGGACTGATTGCAACTATAAATTTTAACGAATCGTTCACGTTTTGCCGGACGGAGGTCGTGTTTTTGTCGATTCCAGGTGCGGCGGCGCGGCGAAAATCATTTGCACATTCTGTGCGCAGATATTAATAGATAATAATTAATTTTTTCCGTTCGTTACATTTGTTTGCATTTATTTCACCTTTGCGAATCAGATTTTCCAATTATTCAAGGCACAAGGACTTCAATAAATTCGATACTCTTTTCCCTGATTTATCAAAATACGATAATTTCGTTTTTACATCTGAATAATGTTTATCATTCGGGATTTCCTGCTCGACAGAGAGAAATAATTTTATGGAATTGTGTATGTCGGGGAAAAAAATCACTAAACTGCTTTCTGTGTGAATTGGAAAATTGTCTGCATCGATTGGAAGAAGAATGAAAAAATTAATAATTTCAGTAGACCGAAAAATAATAGCATTTATAAATTTCTTAAATATTTTTATGGTTTCATGTTCCATCTACTCAGTTTTGTCACGAAGGTATAAAATCCGGGTAGCATTCGCATGCAAACTTGACGATCGTAATCGAATTAGGGATCAAGAATGCATTGCAATGTGCAGTGACTATGTTAGTAAGAAAACTCGATAAATCCTAGGTCGCGGAAAAAAATACTGATGACCTTGATAACATAGGAGAAAAGTTTCCTCCAGTCAAGACTTTCACCAATGACGTGCTCGCAGCTTGAAATCATCGTTCTTTGTCGTCCATGTATTTTTCAATAACATCTACCGTGCCAAAAAACTTCTTAAATGTTTATTTACATTTTTATTTTTGATTATAGAAAATGATAATACATTTTACTCACGAATAAAATTGAAAAAGAACGGTCTGCATTAAAACATTTATAATTGACTTTAGTTCAAAATATTACTGAGAGTACAAACGAGAAAATGATATTTCGATTTTATTTTATTCTAAAATGAATTGTACTTTTCTAAAATATACAATCAATAGCATGAAAATCTATCAATAATGTAAATTTCACTTATTCAGGAGAGATCACACAAATTGCTCGTAGCTTCCACGCGATCACAACAGAAACCGTCGAGACAATATGTATTTGTCGTCGTAACAGAGACGCATCAAAACAGGTGGCCGTCTGAGATAGCATTCAGCATGAATTGAGGAAAAGTGTTGCCTCCGTTTTCGTAAAATTGCATCATCTCGTCACGAATTATAATTTCATTGTATCGCTGCATTTGTTTATCTGTGCACACCGTAATACTGCGCTTTTGATTAATGACAAAAATGGATACGCGAAATACAAAACTGAAAAGACGTTACATGACCTCAACCCTTTGCAGTTTCAATTTTATTGCCAACAATTCCCTACTATTTTAAGTGTTTTATTTGAAATTTACTTCAAATGACAGCTCCTTGACTGCTACTTATTTTAAACGATTTTGTTTACTAATTATATTAAATATAACTGTCGAACTTTGTTGTAATTTATATTTGTGGAACTTATATTTGTTTTTAACTAAAAAATAAGAAATTAAATAAATAAAGGAAGAACCAAATACATATAAAAACCCGTTTCCTTCACATTTTTCTTTCTCTGATGTCAAATCACACTCGACAAAGGAGTGCAAAGGCTTAAGACTATTGATATAGTATTTCGGACTCGTTAAAATTGTTAAAAGTTCAGTTGTAAGAAATTAAACAAAATGTAACTGGTATATGAAACCGGTCATTTGTAGTACGGTTAGTGTTGAAATAGTTGTTCGTGTATTATTGCTTCCAGAAATGTTTTTGCGTTCTCTTAAACAGCGCTTATCTTGAACCACCTTGTATAATACTGTGTAACTGTCCTCGATAAAGAAAAAGATTGCGCGGTCAAAACAAAGGAATCGAAGCATGTTATTAGCAATAAATTCACATTAATTCGATATGAGTGTAACCTGTCTTTTATCGGGCTGTTCGAAGCTGTTCAATTAGTAGTTGCAAATTGTAACATAAATAAGTATTCGCTGACGTCGGCTGTTCAAAATCACGTCGGTTCCGATATTTGTGCTAGTATTAAATAATTCGTATAGCACTAATAATTTAACTGGTGGTACAAACTAATTACAATAATCAATCAATGTTCAATACAATGGAATTCGGATTTCTGGTTACTCCAGACTGCTGTTGAATGCAATTGAATTTTCAACATAATTTCAATAAAAAGCGAAACTTTTTGAAAAATGTTCTACATTTTCAGTAGAATAATTATCCTTCGGATTACATCGTCTGTTAGCCACGTGGTACAGTATTTTTATATGAACTACTGATTAGTTATATAATAATATATTTTGTCTCTCAGCAATTCTAATAAGATAAAAATAGTATGCATGTTGCCGTAAATGCCGTAAATGCATCAAATCCGCAGTGAAATGATTACTTTCTTACGAAAAGATCAAAATACAATGAATCAATCGACGTCCATTAGCATTCAATTTTGTCCAACTGAAACGACATCATTTTCCCGAAATCATTTTGTCCTAAACGCATAAAATAGAAGATTCTAAACTGCTTTCGAAGTTTCTTTTCAGGAGAACTTTGAAACTCCGTCTATTGCAGCTTGCGATAGATGCAAGTCGAAGACTCTATGCAACGGCCAGTTCATTCACAGCGGCAGATTTCCCGAGGACAGTTAACGCGAGTAGACAATAAGCATAACGTCAACTGCTATCTGTATTCGAGTAGTCCGCGAAGTATATACGTTCCAAGGTTGAAGCAATATCATGACCTTTTGCAATCTCTGCGCTCCAGGCAGCATGTAACTTGCACCGTTCTCTCTTGCATTAATTTTGAAACCGGTCGCGAGTTGACCGTAATACGATTAAAAAGAAAATAAAACAACCCGGAGGAGAGAACGAGCGATGATCGTTTCTCAGGGGAAAAAAGCATCAAACCAAATACGACGTCGCACGAATTGCCAGCGAACTGCTAACCCAGTTACCGGCATGGTGTTCCGTGATAACCAGCTTTAATGTCGCCCCACGTTTATTGCACGAAATTAACAATCATTCGTTTACGATCAGAATAAACTTTCTAGAAACACACCTACAGCGTTCGTTTGAAAAATTATGATTGCACAGAGAGCTTCGAAAATTTAATCACCCGGCTACGAAACCTAAACGACAATTGCAACTCCCGGATAAATAATCTCGCCTACTGGAACACAGTTTATGGCTACGATAGAAATATCACTAATGATTGTAAATTTAAACACGCTTTTTGTGTTTTATAAACTCGCAAATGTCATAAATGCATGACGGTTTACAATCTAATAATAAACAGCAGTTCGTGTTTACGATCTGCTCGTGACATCACACATTTGACACTATTGCTACTTTGCCGACTATAGTTGTTTTGACCGTGTCAAAACAGAATTCAGAAAATTTAGCACCACTAGACTACGGATTTTATGCATTTATAGCAACAATAATTAAATTTTTTTGAAATTATTCAATAAATTAAGAGATTTAATATATTTCTTAACAAGAGTTTTTACCTTATACTAAAATGTAATTAATCTCATTGTCAGTGCTAATAAATTAAATGACATCAATTTTACGATAATCATTTTTCAGCAAATCAGTAGCGCCGGTCACCGATGACCTTTGCGGCGTCCGACATGTTTATTTCTGTTTATACACAATCAGAATTGTGGGCAAACAGAAATTGAACAATTTTGATTTTGCACAAAGATCCGCAGTCTAGTAATCGCCCTACCATATTGAATTTATCGGTAGTAGACGCGAGTGTCTTTTGCCAACATCGAAATTGAAATTCGAGTCGGAAGCTTCAACATCGATTACCATTAAACCAAGATGTTTTGTAAATTGAAACTCGGTTTGCGTCTTTACCTAGATTATCCCTATTGCTATACCCCATCACTGTATACCCTATTGGCTATTACTATATGTACCAAAGATGGCTCTTTGAGTGCGCCAAAGCGCGCGAAACTCAAACAGCGAAAGTGCAAAATAATAAATCAGCGCGACTCCAGCCGCACCGTCTAATGGCAGCTCATTTTAATAGGTTGCAATAAAACCTGATGGTATAAAGGTTCGGGTTCACCGATTCTCAAGAGCCCAACAGCGCGCGTGTCCGTTCACCTCGCCGGCTGTTCGGACCTTTATCTCGTAATAGAACAACGAGTCTGACCTTGGACCGGGCAGCTCCATGGCGGTGGGTCGGTGATGATGGGGATGGTGGTGGTGATGATGCGACCTTTCATCTGCCTCTATCATCCCCGAGTGCATCGTCTGCTGTTGCGGATGCTGGGGATGCAGGTACACCTGTTCCGGCTGTTTCATCCACATTTTTGCAGTCGTTCTCAACAACAACTACTCCGCTGAATCACAAATCCGTTTTCTACAGGTTCACGTACTCGCACAGACATCGAGATTTCAGTTGACGATGCGCAACGAGATTGATCGCCGTTAGACGATCGTCGCTCTTCATGATGTACTCGATCGGTTTCGAGCAGACGTAGCCACAACGAAGATAATCGTCTTTTTCTGGAGAGGATACAACGAAGAGAGATAATTGAAGAAACGAAGAAATCGGGAAGAAGCTCCGCTTAAATCAGGGACGGAACGCTCGAGGAACGAGGCTCCTCCTCGGCGTCGTTCGCCATATTGGAGAACGGGCTCGCAGCTCGTTCAGCTCTCTCTCCCCGTTATCGCGCGACAGCCTCTCTCGCGGCTTGTTTGTTGCGCGAATTAAAATTAGCCAGGTCGCCTGGTTAATCTTACTCGTTCGATCGCTCCGTTTCGCCGCGACCGAATGATAAAAACGTCTCTATCTCCGCGCCGGCGAACGACACGAGCAAACATTCGGCAAAAACCGGGACAGTGGCGAGGCGACCACCGGGAGGGGAGCAGGCAAAGTAACACGAATAAAACCTCGCAGCTCCGTTTTCTCGGCGATGACGCCGCGGTATAGCGATTATTGTCCCGTCAGAGTTTGATACTCGACGCCGGATTAACGACCTGCACGCTCCGCGAGCTTGTCCTCTTAGCTACCTAGCCGGAGGAAAGACCAAGAACTCGGCACACTCTTCGCGAAAGAAACGAGACCGAGAAGATCAAGTCTCTCAACGATAGCTAGTTCGAATCGCGGCGGTGCGGTAACGTTCGCGCAACGTTCATTCCGCGCGACAATGATCTTCTAGCGTCAAGATCGCGCGGGCAACGAACGTTCCCAGTGGCCTCTGACACGGCCAGTGCGTATTCCTCGGTATCCCGACCTTGACACTGTGCTCCAGATCCGCGCGAGGCCGGAAACACATTAAGGAGCCGCCGGCATGCCGATCCGAGCACCCGCGGATCAAAGGGATCTTGGTGGATAGTCGCGGGTTGGCCCTCCTCAAGGTCGTCGTTCCATTAGATCGCGCGAGAAACGCGACGGAACTGAATCATAACGCCAAGGGAGCCCCGGCCTTGACACACTGTCCTCAATGCCTCTTACACTGTAGAAAAGGCAGCTATGCATTCCGTGGGTGCGATCCGCTCCGGAACTGTGCCACTCGGACAGCGAATAGAAAACTGTCCCGTCGTCGCTTGTTTGCTTCGAACGCGTATCCTCTATTTATATGACACTGCCACCGGGATCCAGTTTTGCGCGGGTTAAAAACAGCACAGTATAGCTACACACACACTTGGATCCGTCACCGTATTCGCGGATCACGCAGCAGATAGACAGTATAATGCACTTTAATGATTCACTAGGTTTGCAGGAACGGAATACAAGAACCTCGTAGTACGCTGGATGAGTTTTATCGAGTATCACCTTCAACACCGGCAAGACCCGGCACGCACGACAGCCGAATACGAACTGCCGGTGGAGCTGTGCCCCACTACCAGCCACAATCAGCGCTTCCCCTCCCGTCGAAGCGACCAATCGTCGTTCCCCTCGTCTTCCAATGCTATCCAAGCTCGGACCGCGCAACATGATAACAACACATTTTTAGGCGGTTCCCGTGTGTAAGGCGGCTTCGAACCCACGCGATAAGAAATGAATTTTCGTGCACGCGCGACAACCTCGCGAAGTCGTGCGAGAGGACGTGTTGCGCCGCGAGCTGACGGGTTGAGGTGCTGACAGGGATAGAGGGTTACGACAAGGACCAACAATTTTTGTCACGGAAATCAATAGTTGCTGAAACCTGTTTATTATTTAAGACTAAACCTACCGCCGTCGGCCAAACGACCGGTTTCAGATTTTTTATTTTAGAATTATTGCAGCTCGGTTGCCTCAGCGCGTTAGGCGTTCGACTGTTGATCTGCTTATACTAGGTTCGCTCCCGGCATACGTATTTTAGAATTATTGGAATCATAAAGGTGGTTCCATGGGAATTGATTGAATACATTTTTTTACTCCGGTATATATTATTATAAAAATCGCAGAAGATATAAATGAAGTTAATCTTGTTATTGTTATAATATAATCAGTCACTTTTGATGGTCGGTGGGTCTAGTGTTAACGCGATCCGCGGATGAAGAAATTAATTTTCGCGCACGTCAGAATTGGACAAAAAGTAATCTGTGATTATAACTAGACTGCGGATCTTTATGCAATTTCTAAATTTCACAGCGTATTTTATAAAAAGCAGGGTGTGGAACGGGTTCAATTGATCGACTAGAATGACTAGAAGATTGCTTACGCTAGGCACTATTACTATACGTGTTTTCTTGTATTTTAAAGATGTGTACACGCTATAAATGATCACAATTAAATTACTACTGTTGTTTCCAATGTAACAAAATTATTAAGGGATTCAATCAATTTCTATTTAACTTCTGCTTCCCGCAATCGATGCAGATCCGCAGTCCAGTGATTACGATTACTAAGTATTGCAATAATTATGACTAATGAATAGACTGCGTATTTTATGCATTTATGACAAAAATGAATAGGTGTAATTCGAAATAGTAAAAAGATTAAATGAGTTTAACAGTGTCGATACACTATTTTCAACATATAGAAAGTATTAATGAGGAAAATAAATTGTTACTTGGCTTCCATAGATCGTAATTGATGTTTAAAAATTATATTTTGCATAACGATCCGCAATCTACTAATGAATAAATTGAATAATCAAAGAAAATGTAATGATTGGTCATGATTAACTCAGTAATCATTAATTATGGAACGATTACTTTTTTTATTATGATTAACTGAAAAGTTTAGTATAATACAGTATTGTAGAGTAGTACATATTTAGTATTACACCTTTGGATGTATTATAATAAATCGCTAAAAGTTCAAGTGGGATCCGAGTAAATACACTCGATTTCATGTGGACAAAATGAGAAAGGTCATATGTAACAAAGATATTCTAGATCAGATGAAACGTTTGGATTCCGTAGTCAAAATAGCTGCGAGTGCAAAGAGTTAATTCGAACCAACACGATAAGGAACTGAATCTTCGTGCACGTGTGATGCGTTCACAGAATCATGCGAGTGACGTTTCGCGTTTAGCGCTGCGAGCTAAACAGGGTTGAAGTGGTAAGAGGTTTAAGGGTGGCGATCGGTTTTGGACGGTGCGGTGGCCAAAAGTAACGATTATCTCAAAAATTGGTATCGAGACAATCGATAACTTGTTTATTGTTTCACTTTTAACACTCGACGCTGTTTCGATTCCAGAATCGAAACGTTTCATCGGATCTAACATATGTATTTTTGTTACACACGACCTTTCTCATTTTGTTCATATGGAATCGAGTATATTGATTCACAGCACACTTGAACTTTTAGTGCTTTATTAAACCCACAAACATTTAGCAATATAGGAAATGTTTTGAGTCATATTTAAACTGCAGATTTTTATGGAAAATAAAAATTCTTCTTACCAATTGCGATTCATAAGAATCAAATGGGAATTTATCTTTTGACTATATGAAACTTCAATAATTCATTTTTGTTATAAATGCATGAAATCAGCAGTCCACTTATAATAATTTTTAGTGGTACCTCCGAGACTTTATTTAGTCGTGAATGTTAAGTAGGAAGCCTGATGTAGAGAGTTGAAGAAATCGATTTGCTTTTACATAAATCAACAGTATAACCCTTTCAAAATATTCTCGTAAAGGTATTTAATGAAATTCAAATGAATGAAGCGTCTTTTTTACCATTTTTGCTGGCGACTGACGCAAATACGAAGCTTCAACTCATTAAGTCCCAAGCGAGGAAATAAGCCGATTTTTAAACACACACTATTAATTCCTATTTATAATCAGTGCACAGTGAGGTAGTTATTGAACTTTTACGAACATGACAAAAGTTCTATTTTACTTCAGACTCTGGACACTTAAAAGTACGATTTTGTATAAAAATTCACATTCAGTTTTCATCAAAGGAAAATATATTTAATCCGTATACGAATGAAACGATACTAAAAGCTTTATTTGAATAAAAAAAAAGCTACGTTAATAATTACTGTAGAAAAACGAAATATAGAGACACCTGGTATTTTTTAACATTTACTAATACTCTCGCATCGTATTGTTGACACACGAGGGTGATTATACGGGGTGCGTGAGGTTGAATGATACAATCGGATAAATGATAATTCCCTGCGCAAAATCGAAACTGGAAAATGAAATTTCATGTTGTCTTCCGAATTAAAAAAAAAACAGAAAGAACTTTGCACAGTTTTATAACTAACAGAAAGTGTGTCTAATTGTTTAATATTTTATAAACCATCGGAATGGATTCCTTCAACACAACGGCAGTTAAAGAAATATGATCGAATAGCAAGTTCTGTATAAATTAATATAACATTTTCGTTCGCTTGGTCGTTTTTAGCACGTAGATTGGGCTCCAAAATTATGGTTTCTTTTTTTGGATTGCGATTGTGTTTGTATTTTCGAAACTCGTGCCCTGATTGGACTGTTGCATCGGAAGAATTGCAAGAATCGCAAGAAATAGGGAATACTTACAGAGTTCGCGCAGCAGAATTTGAATTACAAAATAGACCGTTTGCCTCACGTTACTGTGACTTCATTTTAATACGAACGTAATATGTTCCGCAAATTATATTTGACTGCGCTTACTTAACATGCATTTCCACGCGGCAAACGGTGGCGAACAAGTAAAATGCGCTATCTCTCTTACTGTCGCAGATATTTTATGGACTGCGCACTTTTCTATTGTACGAATGTTTTACTAGCCAATAAAGAGATATGAACATTTACGACGCTCAAACGCAACACTTTACACGATACGCACTTTTGTAACGCTCTTTATTTTACTTTTCAACCCTTTTTGCAGTCCTCAAAAGGACGAACGAGGCTAGAATTTAGGTGCACGGTAGTGCACCAGCCAAGTTCTCGCACTATGTACCTCCTTTTACACGAAACAACTTAGCCTTTTTTTAGTGAGTTATAACTCGGCACTGGAGGCAGATGGAGAGATGTAATTTCGTACACTTGTTAAATGCTATCATGTCTCAATATTGACAAAACATTAATCTTCCAACATTAGTAGATTCCGAGATATAGGATCTCAAAAATCGCTAAATTTGTCACTGACTGACTGACTGACAGATCATTAAAACCTTTTGGGTACTTACCATTGACCTACAAGCTTGAAATTTGGTACATAGGTCCACCATAACAAACACTCAAAGGAATAATTATCAAAGTTTTAAATTTTACACCTTAAAGGGGTTGTATTGAAAAAAGAACATTACGAAATAGGTACGTAGGATAGAACATATAAAAAATGGCTGTATCTCGGGAACGGTGCGTCCTACCGCAAAAATAACGAAATTTTCAAAAGGCTCAACCCAAAGCATATAGGGTATGCCCAACCACATTACGTATGCAGTCTTTTGAATTGTTCAACAAAAAAAAGAAAAAAAAACATACGCGTGGAAAACCACGTGCGACAAAAGTGAAACTTCTTGTCTATTGGGTGTAGATACAGATTTCAACAAAAATTGATGAACTCCCAACAAAAACATTCTGTAAACAGGAGCCAAGTTCTTATGGCCGTAAAAAGTTGTGAGATCAAACGAAATACGGCCAAGTTCGTTAGCTTAGAAATACCTCTTGCAATACTGAGAACAGCGTTTGTAAAAATTAGTTTAAAAGAACGCTATTTAATTTTTAAAGAATTACGTGGAGAGCTAAATTATTCAAACTTGGCCGCTACCTAACACCTTTTATGGCCATTGGTTTAAAAAGTAACGGCCAAGTTTGAATAATTTAGCCCCCCATGTAACTCTTTAAAAATTTTAAACTAAAATAAATAAATAAAACTTTTAAACTAATTTTTACAAACGCTTTTTTCAGTATTGCAAGAGGTATTTCTAAGCTAACGAACTTTGCCGTATTTTGTTTGATCTCACAACTTTTTACGGCCATAAAAACTTGACTCCTGTTTATAGAATGTTTTTGTTGGGATTGTGATTACGAAGATGGATACGCGTTAACAAACCCGCCAATTTAAAGTTTAAAATATAATATAAATTTCTGAAATTTGTCCAATTGTTAACCATCATATGTCCCTCAGAAACAGTGGCATAAAAGATCCTTATGTTTCACTTATGGCATCACATTTTAAACAATGAGTGTGAGAACTAGGGTTGCCCGATCTTCTATATTTGATATAAGTCTTCTATACTTGAACTTGATCTTTACGTACCTATAGGAATTTTCAAAAATCTTTGTTTGAATAAAAAAGTTTAAAATGTGCTGTGTACCTCTTTTACCTGAACTTCTATATTTTGAGCCTATCTCATATATACATAATTGCAGTTTTCACTACTTCTTCTATATTTGGATAAAACATTTCTGGCGACCCCAGTCACAACAGTAACAGAAAGAGATCAATCATTTTGCAGAATGTAAAAATAGTAAATGGATAGATTTTCTGAGGAACGTATGGGGGTTAACATGCTTGTTTAAACTAATTTGTTACTTATTAGAATGAGGCTCATTTATGTAGATGAGATCAGAAACAACACGATTGACTTTATTTAGATTTCGTACAATTCTTATTATTAATAATACGTGCCCAAATCAGAAAATTTATTCAATAATTGTGGAGTATATAAAATTGTTCATTTGATTAATGTATAGGTAGATTTAGTCTAATCTCTTTGAATTATCGTGTGTTAAATACAGTAAAGTCTTGATCTAAGAAGCCGTAGGATTTATGAAAAACGAATATCCCTTCCACGGCGGGGCATACATCGCAAGAATCTCGAGCTGACTCTAATCTACTAATCCAATTAGGAAACTTGTTTATTTTCATTATTATTTTATTGGACTTGCACCAACTTATCTGTGGCATTTTTCTAATTGAAATGACACTAAACCCAAAGAAATAGTTTTCTTAGATTGAGGCTTTACTGCATAAGTTTAAATAAGAACAAAAATCGGACACTTACCCACACGAGACCGTCGTTTCCGGCACCGAAGTCGAAGACGACGCGCTCGCGTCATCCTCGTCCACGTCATCCTTCATTTTTCAGATTATTCCTGAAACGCAATACGGAATTAGTAAATGTGTTATTACCTTGAACGAGTCGCGAGTGTTATCAAACAGTGTTTCTTCTCGAAACCCGTCGCATCATTTCTCGATTCTCCTCATAAATATTTTCCGCGCTCACCGCGTAAGGTGAGATGACGATAATGCTTTCAACGGGGCAGGCGCGCGTCACAGAAGACCGCGATGACAGACGATTGATTGATAATGTAAATAAATGATGCGCATTGGCATCGATAATGCAACACATGAAAACAACACGTGTCACGATACAACCGTTATCCATCGTTCGCTCGACATCCTAATCGAGAGAAACAACTTACGCGGTGCTATCGACTACACTTAAGACTTGTAACTCGATCGGAGTTATGCGAATATTATTCGTACACAACTCGTACAGATTACCAAGTGTTCACGTTCTTATTTCTGATTGCTTTGTTCGCATTACCAAAAAGTACGAACCATTCACAATAACAATTCACGCCATTCACCATTTCAATGAGTCGTTTTGCAATAATGAACGTACGGGGAGACGTAACGTAAGGCAAATAATATTGACATAACAACAATTTTGCCGCGCATACCAGAGTTGGGGAAAAATTTTTATTTAAGATGGAGTGCGGTAAGTGCGTCAACGGGGCAAGTGCGATAATTCGTTATTTTTATTATAATATGAATGAAATTTCTCTAGCTTGTATATATTAATGTAATATAAGTTAGTATGAACTATTCTACACAGATGTCGCCCAACAATACAGGTGTTTTCCTCGCTTAAATCAACCAATGCCAAACAGTCACGTGCGAGGTGCACGTACAACTTTGAGGTTACCCTGAACGTGCAGTAGTGTACCAGTTATTCATGTATTCTGTGTTGTTATTTTAGGTACATACAACAAATATTGATGTAGGTTTACATGAAATAAACCGTTTTTATTGTACTTTTTTAATTTATTGAGAAAAACACTAAGATGCACTTGCCCCGAAAATATTACTACGTGGGGCAAGTGCGTACCATCACGGTGGGGTAAGTCCGTACTGTATGGGAACTATAAAACTAAATAATATATTTAATGCAATAAAAAGCATTTTGTAGCAGGCTTGATAATAATTCTTTTCTTGTCCCGTACCACTTGAAACAAGGTTCGAAAGCGTTTGTAAACTGCATTTTAATATCACTGTATCCCCTTTTATATTTCAGCATGAAAGTACTTGTTTGCTTGAAAATGGATAACTATAAAACTAAACAATATAATTTGCTGCAATAAGAAGCATTTTATAGCAGGCTTCTTAATCATTCTTTGCTTGCCCCGTAGCACTTGGAACAAAGTTTGAAAGCATTTTTAACTCTCAGAGACGTTCTTGCCCCATTTTCGGGGCAAGTGCGTAGTAGTTGACACTTCGTGCAATATCCTATCAAAATGATAATTTTCAAGCAAAATTAGAATCCTACATAATACTAATTCATCAGTAATGACTGTGCGAAGAGTTTGATACCAAGAGCGTTAAGTTTTTACATACCAGACTGAAATGGGTAAGCGCCATTTAAAGCAGTGGACATATTAAAAAGATTTAAAGACAACAGCGTATTGGTCTCAGCTTAATCAGATAATTAAGAGAAGAAAGAAATTTTTATTTCACTCCTGTGTCTTGCAATCAATGCAAAAATTTTTTATTTCACATAAACATGCGCAGTCTAGTAATAACTGTGGCAAGAGTTTGATACCAAGAGCGTTAAGTTTTCACATACCAGACTGAAAATACTTTAGTTTAAAGTCCAACTTTGCAAAAACTGGGGCGCACTTACCCCACTTCACCTTAAATAAAATTTTTGCCCAACTGTGACGCATAATGAAAACGTTATTTATTCAATTGACAAGAAAATAAGAAATTTTCAACAGGTGATAGCGACACAAATGACGAGCTGACTCTCGTCGCAGTTGAAAGTTGAAATTAATAATTGCTTGTTGTATTCGATCAAGATTAAATATATTGAAAAATAAATGTTCCAAAGATTTGTTTCTAAATTACTACACTTAAAAAATTCATAGAGCCGAGGATCTTAGAGGGCCTAACAATTCTAACACAGTATGTACCCAGGATATTTTCAAGATTTAGCAAAAAGTTTATACAGTTATTTTTGATAGAACTTTTTTCTAATTCAATAGAAACTTTGATGTCATTTATATCTACATCTCTAGAGTCTTCAAAAAAATTTTAAACAGCTTTCCTAAATTACTACTACTGCAATTAAAACTGTGAAGACATTAGAAGAATATAAAAATATTGTTTTATTATTTTCAAGGTATGTATTATGGAAAAATGGAATAAATTTTAATGTGACTTCTACGTCTTACGATCCACCTAGAAATATTTGATTCTGAGGCAATCCAAAAATGTCCATTGACATAACATTTATATAACAAAGACATCATTTTATTTTAAGCAGTACCGCAGTCATTTCTGCAAACAATAAATAAATAATTTCTCCATCAATCCTATAAATGTTTAATATAACGTTTTTGCCGGACAGTGAGGCGTCCGTACACAGCAACTCGGAATCAAGTGGCGCGAATATGCGTCGGAAAGATTTGGCCGAAAGACACAGGCGGCCGAGGGCGCTGCATTCGGTCGTAATTAAAGACGCATAATTAAATCTACAAATAGAATTCTTTTCCAAACGAAATAAACATTTTGTACGTCACCGGGTCTATAAATGGACGTATCGTAGGAGTCTGCTATTAATAGAACCAACTCGATACGCGAACGGAGACGTAATTCTTGTTGTGCAGAAGAAAATCCTTCTGTTCCGTGGGCAACTTTGTTGAAACGAGCAATGTTCATCGGCGGCGCGGACCGATCGCTGGTAATTCGAGATCACGGATGATGCTACAACGCGTGGGACGATTGCGTATTCTTTCGAATAACGCGAACAGAGTCGAAACAATCAGTCAACGCTGCTGAGGATCAAGGATTCCTTTATCCATAGTCACGCAACTCTTTGTTACACCAGTGGACTGTCGATTAAGACCCTATTCGCGTGATCTACAAAAATACCTTATTTTAACCTCGATAAGTATCGGCCTATCAAATGGCTTTCCCGCCGTGTTGCGTAATAATTTCTCACTGAAACTTTAATATTAGTCTCTCATCTATCTACTTGTTGTCAGATCGAATCTACACAACCGAGTGGTGTGCGACTGCGCGTTGATCAAATTACAGGAGCGGCGGTCTAATGAAAATCGTGATTGCTTTTTGATTGCTTATTGAAATACTAGTATGTACGTCGACTCCATGGAAACCTTGTAAAAACTGTCGAACCTGGTCAAGACTCCTGTTGCAATTTTTGTTAAACATTAGCCTTATCTATGCATTTAGTACTTCCCACTTAGCATGGGAAAGTTTCTACGCAGCTGAACATTCTGGAACTGGATGCTAATCCAGTGAAAATATATTTTTGATATTTTTCTGATTGAAATGACACCAAACATGACACAGTTAGGAGAAACATCGACTATCCGAACTAACCTGTGGAACATCAGTGCTTAAAGATTGGAAATTAAATCTTCACTAATTTGTACAATAAATCATGAACAGATATAGACGGTTCGAACAGTCGAGGTTCAACTACACAAACAAATACGCTCGGAACTATGTCGTGCTTGGTTTCATTTTAATCAGAAAAATATCCAAAATTCATTGGTAAAAGTTTCCTAGAAAAAGAATTAGACAAAAAAAAGTTTGATCATTGGGTCAGCAGCAACTCAATCCAATATCGTGCACATCTCTTTCGCACATATCGAGACGTTACTGCACTGACCACTAGATATTCCGAAGCCTTGCGAAATTCGTTACACACGATTAATTACAAAATTCGAGGATTCGAATAGCTGGACAAAATCTTTGATTGATCTACATTCCGATTCAGAGGCCTCAATGGAGACTAGATTGTATTCGGAAGATAGCTTATCAAAATCGTCAAAAGTGAAACAGACTCTATCGAATCTGTTATACATGGTAGAGTCATCGTTTGGGCTATCAAAGTCAATGGGGACCTTGGAAGTTTCAAGAGTCTAGGAGAAGAACGGACCAGATGTGGTTCAGAACTCATTGAACTCGGGACCCTCAAAACTTCGGGATTTTCTTCTCTTAGGTATCACGGATCATGAATCCTTGAAACCATACGAGCTTTATCACTTCTGATAACTGCGTTGCAGAAGTTCATGCAAATCATTCTCATGAAAAGATTTCAAGATTTTCCTCTTCAGTGAATCCATTTAGACCAAGCCAACAGCGGCGGGCCGTTAATTTTGGAGGCCTACCCAATTAACCCGAATTAAATCGAGTACCAAACATTTTCGTACAATTTATTTTTGTACTACAAGACCTGTATTCAATTTATAAAACGATGTCGCGAAATCGGTTTTGATCAATTTCGATGGGCGTATCGATTAAATACAGTTTTCGTAAAAATCGACGAATCCGATGACGTCTAGAACGAAGCATAATAAGCGTCACTGATGCAAATTCATGCATTCTTTCACACAGAAGATCTCATACCCACGAGTTGAGTCAACAAGAACGAACACCTAAAATAATTCCTGACTAAACTGATTTTATGCATTGATGACAAAAATGCTGATTGGTCAAATACAAAACTATAAATTCATCAGTAGAATGGTGCCACGTTGTTTTTGACTTATTAATAGACAGCGGTCTTTATGCAAAATAAAAATTTCTTACCTGATTTGCGACAAACTGGAGTGAAATAGAAACTTATTTTTTCTTTCTTAATATGCTGAACTCCTTGCCCTACGATTTATTTTGCGGTTTCAATGATCAGAACTTTTTTGCAGTTCATATACTTTTCTAAAACAGGAGAAAATTTATATCTACTGTAAGCTTATACATTCTTCAATAGCTGTACATTAACAAAACCAAACTAGAATTTTATTTCGGTTTAAAGGAAATTATAATAGTAGCATACATATTTATTAGACTCTGTTCAGAATCTTCATCGCGAGTCAGGCATGATATTGTAGGGAAAGGGATTAATAGGTTGAAAATAATATAACTGTATTTTAAAATTTTTCTAATGTTTTTACTGTTTCGAATTACACCTACTCATTTTTGTCATTTCGGTTTAAAGGAAATTATAATAGTAGCATACATATTTATTAGACTCTGTTCAGAATCTTCATCGCGAGTCAGGCATGATATTGTAGGGAAAGGGATTAATAGGTTGAAAATAATATAACTGTATTTTAAAATTTTTCTAATGTTTTTACTGTTTCGAATTACACCTACTCATTTTTGTCATAAATGCATAAAATCCGCTGTCCACTGATTAAAATGATCAAAAGAAGAAATACATTTAATTTCTGTTTTTACAGTGGAGTCGGGCAACATTTATTTTTGAGAGACTCGTCACACTCGGCACAGTGGTCTATTTGGCCAGCAAAAGTGGAAAAAACTATTTTAGCGTCATTTATAGGCTCAAGGTTACAATATTGTATATTGTTGGATTCGCTTAAGATCAGCTACGACATTATGAAATCCAAAATACAATTTTAGCGTTTAAAAAATCAAATTCACCTCATTTTTTTGTAAAAAAAAATTTTTTCCAACTTTCATATATTGAAATTTGTAGATGTCTGAATACTGTTCCTCTTTTGTTCGAAACATTTTTTTCTCAGATTATCGAGAACCCATGAAAAAGAATATTTTAACTGTCACTTTCAAGCCTTATAACTTGAAAAATATTTCAGGAAAAAATATTTTACTATTGTGTTTTGGAAAGCTCTCAAAACAAGCTACAAGAATATGCAATAAAAATAGGGAGTCCTATTTAAGAAATTAAAGATGACGTGATTCACGTGATTTTTAAACGACCATACAACTTTTGTCTGAAACATTTTTCTCCAAAATGCTTCATTTCCGAGATATACGTCTGTTTCACTTTAAGTGACTCACCCGGTACATTATAAAAACAGTTTAAAATTATTATCATTCATTATCATCCGAAAATACATCAGAAATTTCTTCCTCAGATAATGTTTGTTCTTCATTTGTGGCCAAGCGTAGCCGCACGTACAAGCGTACGCGAAACGCTGTTAAACGCTTAATACTAAATTAGCTATAAAATTTCAATTCGGGCATAGCCGGAATCAAATTTTGTTGGCTAATAATCACAAATCTTTACTTAATGTAATGATACCAAAAAAAGCATCCAGACTCGCACAGAACTATAACAAAATCGTCAATAAAGCTTTGTGATCGTAAAAAAACTTACAAAATTATTGGTAATGTTCAAATATTAATAACTATACTAATTTAGATGATAGCAAAATGTAATCTGTGCGAAAGTGCTCTGTACACCTACCTGAAAAACTTTTGTACTACAAGAATTTACACAATTTTCCTTAAACACTTGAAAATCGCCAATGAACGGAAGCTGTTTTAGAAACTGTTTTAAGAACGCAAAGCGCGCCTTAAAATCTCTTGACTTTCGATGAAGTTTACTATATTTCACGGGCAGTGGCGCACCCAGGATGCAATCTGGGAGGGGGGGAGACGAGTTGAACCCGGTCCTAGGTTTTTCGTGATGACCTTTTTTTAGCCAACATATCTGTCAAGGGCTATTCCGCGATTAAAATTTTGGAAGCTGAACATTTTTTCTTGGGGGGGGGGCTTGGCCCCTGCCCTCCCTCCTGGGTGCGCCACTGTTCACGGGTGTACAAATAGAAAAAACAACATTGAAGCCTTATTCTTCAGACCTTTAACTACGACGGACAACAAAAATTGTATGAATACGCAAAAATTTAGAAATCGACTTTTTTCCACTTTTTATTGCCACGCTTATACTAGCTTGCCGAGTTGTCGATGTTGTCGTTGTCGTTGTATGCGTCAAATCTTGTAATCGAATTTTAAATCACTTCTCGATGAGCTAGAGACTTGAAACTTTAAATATAGCTCAGAACTGGATGACAATGCAAGCCTTTCGTTACGACGCGCGACGTACTGTGTGTACGGGTGCCGACTATAGTCTGTGTGTAATACACACAGCTTCAAACAAAATTTTCGAGTAAATGTTTCTAACCTTTTAAAAAAATTTTTTTTTTTTGTTTGTTATTTAACGTCGCTTCTTTTAAAAAATTAACGTCTAAACGGTAAAAGTAGACAATAATCCCAAAGTGGCATTGAAAGACGTAAGTGCGAACATCGAAGACCAGCAGCGAACCGAAGTCTACCGGTCTCTCCAGCGGAGCGGACTGCCGTAACGAAAGGGTTAAAAGACACATTTTAAAAAGCTGTGCGTCTAGAAGAAAAACAAATTTTAATATTAACCGTCACACCTCGCCGCGCGACGTTCGGTAGTACGTAATCACGTTCTGCGATCCCCACTCCGCGAAGGAGCTCAATCAGTGTGGTGTTCCGTCCATTCAGTTCCATTTCGGACAATTTCGGACTCCATCAAGGCACGTCGTCTCAGTGATGCTAGAATAAGCTCCAAACGGATCTCATGTACTGTCCTCTTTACCCCTTCCACTATTCCCTTCCAGCACCGTGCGCAGGCGCACACTCCACGGTCCTCATCGCGCACGTGCAACGTGTCTCCCATTCGCCCCACTCCTTCCCCGTCATCAGAGAGGGGGTACGTCATTTCACCGTGACTCCCCGCATCTGGCATCACTGCCGTCGTCTCTCGGAGTCATCCCCTCATTCTATCTGGCGTATTTCCGTATCTTGCGTTTCTATATCCTACTATTTCATTCCAGTATTACTATATCTTGCGTTCCATTTAAAAAAGACTAAAAAGTAGAAAATAAAGAATATATATAAAAAAACTTTTTAAAAACCACGCTTATATTAAAATGCACTAAAAAGGAGAAAATAATTGTTTTAGACATTGGTGACTATAAATAAAAGCGTGGAGCGCCCACGAAGATTACTTCAATATAGTTGACGCTTTTATTTATAGTCACTAATCTCTAAAAAAATTATTTTCTCCTTTTTAGTTTACATCGCACGAATGCAGTTCGATTTTGTCGGACCTCGTATTTTCCGAAGTACCAACCACGAGCAACCGGTTACGAGTGACTTTAGCCGTTCTTGTTGACTCACCCTGTACACCTCCGACACTCGACGGTTGCATTCAGTGTAGACGAACATTGTCGAACAACTTGCCCGACGCGATGCCATAAAACATGCTTAGATCGTATCGGAAATTGAAATCGCACGCGCGCATTCTTCGCGTCGAAAGTTTCTTTTCTTCTGTTAACTGCAGCAACATTTCAATTCGAACGTCGCTTCGCTGTCTCCCAGGAAATCTGCCGTGATTAATTTTCAATGAGTATCAGCGCGATATTCGAAATGATAGAATATTTCGTGGCTCGGGCGGAGAATATTTTTGCATTCGATAAAGATAAAAGGCCGCCGTATCGTCGGAGAAGATAAAGAAAATGTACTCCGGGCGTACCGAGAGGACGAGAAAAAAGACCCAACAAAATACTTTGGTGCCAGTCTGCGCGCAGATATCCGATAAAATATTCCCGATACGAGGGCTGTACAGTTGAATAAAGATATCGATTCAGAGTTCGGATCCTATTGAATGGAACACAGCAAGGGTTCTCGGATGCTCCCGGCTCGTCCGATGCACAGACACACGTGTGTTCTAGAGCCGTATGTGAGCTCATGTAGGTAGATGCCTGTATCTAGATGCTGGCGTCAGGTAGGTCTGTGTTGATACACAGGGTCGTTGACATTGCTCTACTATCACTAGGTTCTGCTGCGTGCGCGTTATATGACAGAGCCGATAAGGTCGTCAGAGGTAGCCTACGTACAATGCACTCACTTGCAGCACGAAATGGACGGCTCGTTCGCCGGGTAATATCACTACATAATAATTTTCCCGTGATTCCCTTCGTATATCTCCATTTGTCGTGTTTCCACTAATTGGAGTTGGTTGGAAATTTACGTTCGCTATTCTGGGTTCACTGCGATCGCTTACGGGATCTATCCAATGAATGTCCACTTGTAACTAATCTAGTCTACCAAGAAATAGGAAATAGCAAGAAATAGGAGTTGCATAGATTTCTTCTCGTAATAATTTCAATGATAAATGTTTCCTTATGTCGATCGTGAATTGTTGCTAACAAAATTTTGATGATCTCGGCGCACTGGTTCGATCAATTGTAATTTATACTTTATTTGCAAATTATCACAATATCTTTTTTTTCGACGTTTCGATCTTTCTTTAGATCATTTTCAAGAAAATTATAAGAATTGCGTCTGTAAATTAATAATCAATATTATATTTCATACTGTGTGAATTTAAAACAAGAAATACAACTGTTACCTACTTGCTTAGTGCAATAGTAAATAATTTTTCGTAATGTTGACTTTAACATAACCACGTGTTGATGCTAGGACAGTATACATGGTAATGAGGTAACATGAAGACATTTGGAAACGAACGTATTATCGATCAATCAGTTGGTGATCGATATTTGGCGGTAAATTCAAAACAAACTTTATCATTATAATCTTCCTTCCACTGCTATTATAGCACATTGAATATGGTATTTCTCAATTAATATTCAAGTTTAATTTAATTGTTTTCCATACAACTATGTGTATGTGGAAGTTGATGCAAATTACGAAGCTACATAAGGAATTATTTAGAAGAATTCATCATATAGCATTACTGGTTCAGTAATTTTGCGTAATATTCATGTATCTTAGGTGTTTCATACCTTAGATTTACGCTACGATGTTTAATCATATGAATTGTTTCTAATAGTATCCTCTGGTGTTAATTTGCTTCATGGTCAATAACTTTTGCATTCTCAATTGAATGTTTCGTCAGTGCAGTGTGTTGCGTTGGAATAAGAAAAATGTTATGTTTGTGTTCTCTAATACGCGTTTCCAAGTGTCTGGATGTTTGTCCAATATATACCTGGTTGCATCCCTTACATGGTATTGAATGAACTATATTGTGGCTTTTTTGTAATGGTAATTTATCTGTTATAGATGGAAACTAACTTTTTAGATACTATGGTACTTTGTAACTCGCGTGAATTACAGTAAAGTAAGATCTAAAGTAAGATCGAAACGTCGAAAAAAAAATATTGTGATAATTTGCAAATAGTGTATAAATTAAAATTGATCAAACCAGTGCGCCGAAATCATCAAAATTTTGTTATTTATTTTCAATGAGTTAGAAATAACTATTGATTCACCTACTCATTTTTCTAATAAATGCATAAAATCCGCTGTCTAGTTATTTTCCTGTATTTCTAAGAACATTGTTAAGTTCTTACATTCCAGACCTCGATTCCAAAATTATTCGATGTGCATTTTGTATTCAAAATCTAGTATAGGATTAAATAGAAAATGGACCAACGAATGATAATTATCCAAACTTATTATGGGATCATTGCACCACCTCAAAACACAAATTGCTAATTCTTATTTAATATTTTGGTAAAATCGTAAAATAAAATCTGTAGTCACTACGTATATTTTCATTTACCAGATTTCCAACCCACTGAACTAAAATACGGATCTCGATTAACCGATCTCGATTAACCGGATCCCGATTATAAACAAATATGCGTTTAAATATATTAATTATATAACAAAGTACATTTTAATTATTTTCCTCGGGTCTCGATTATCCATCGGGCCTTAATTTATCCGGGCTGTTTATCTCCCGATCAAGCCGGTTAATCGAGGTCCTACTGTAGTTGCAAATTTACATTCTCTACTCTCTATTTTACAATCTAGTCGCAGATATTTGGAGGATACAGTACAAACACGCGATTCAAGATAGCTGGACAGCGTTGCATTGCAATAATGGCAAGATTGAATTTATTTAAGAAAACTTGTACCACCATTTTTCCGAAATGCACTTTAATAATTTCGATAATTGTCAAGAGAGGAACGAAACTTATTCGACCGTGGTAAGTTTAGTGTTGAACTCTTGGTACTCGTTCTATTTTCGTTTCTTATGCTTATGCGACGTTTTCTCTGATAAGAATTCAATATGACAGCTGGAAAAAGTGTGTTCGAAAAAGGAATAATTTGCTGCACCATTTTTAGTATTTTTGTTTCCTTTCATGGATGAGAAACCTATAATTTTAAAAACGGTCACTTTTCATTCGCTTATGCATATGTATAAATTCTCATACATTTTGCGTAACAATTTTAGAAACCGTAGATAATAGACAAAGAAGTATAAATGCTAATGTAGCGAAGTGATAACGCAGTCAAAATACACGTGCAGTGTACGGGGGGAAATCACAGTAATATTCGGACACTTTTTCAATGGACGATAACTTTTAAATATTCGATTTTTTTGAGAAGTTGGAACAATAAGTTCCAAATTATTAATCAGTACTTAACGAAAACAAAAATTTTGAAAAAAATTGCAACTACATAGTCAGAATTACAAAGAAAATGCCAATATTACAAATTACATATATTTATGATTAACAAGTAATTTTTATGATCCCTCACGTTGTAAAATGTAGTTTCTGTATTGAGCAATACAGAAAATATAAAAATTGTGTTTTGTATATTTTCTACTGTCACAATAGTTATGAGCTCTTCTAGTGGTCAGTACTGGCCAAAAAGGAAATAACATGTCCTCTGACATGACAGGCTCGACGATTTGTGACATATGGACATACAGTTTTGGGAACACGGTTTTCACTGGCCTTTGCGTTTTTCAATTAAAACCGAGCTTTTCACTGACATTTGGTTTTTAATAAAAACTGGACTTTTCACTTGCATTTTTCAATACATTGGTATACCAGGCACAGTATTGTCTACTATTTTAATATTGCACACTATTCGGTTTTCCATGTTTTCCAATATTTCAAGATCACTTCTTAGGATTACAGTTTTGTTTTCAAACTGTATTTCAACGACTAGATACACAGAAAATACCTAAATTATTGGATACGTGTCCATCGATTGAATCCGATGATGAGCTTGAATCAACACAATAGAATATTGGAGAATCACTATCTGACCTACTATTTTACATGCTACAATAACGACTACAAGCTACGTCAATAACGCTGTATTCTCTTATTCCGATTCGTCCTGTGGAGACAGTCCATAATAGAAAATAACTTTCCCTTTAACTGTTGTTTTTACATTCGTATAACTGGATCAATATTCACTTTATTTAATTAAGTTCTTGCACATGGAATTGTTGTTAAACGTAATGTTAAATGAACAAAACATTTTTTCTAATATTATATTGGGTATGGGAATAAGTTTCCGCCCTTTTGACAGATATCGTTGTACTTAAGTACCGATCGCGTATTTGATGGAACGTACTTTTGACCACGATTTCGCCGTTTGGACACACTGTGCAACGGTTCGACCGTTTATTACTAATTATAAAGCAATTTTGCTAATTATCCAACAAAATCAACGTTTCGATCCTAGTTTGGATCCTTTTCAAGATTTATTTGAATCTTGAATCTTGTGTCATTAGAACAGAAAATAGGTTAAAAACGAATTGGTTTCATAAAACTAGTTGGTCGGGTAGATATGTAAATTTCTACTCGTTTCACTCTTTGCAACATAAAGTTGGCTTAATCAAAGGTTTGATAGATAGAGCTATCTTCCTCTCTGATCCTGAAATTCGACCCAACAATTTGCTGTTAATAAAAAATGTATTAAAGCACAACAGTTACTCAGAAAATTTTACGTCACACATCATCAAAGAACGTATTTTTGAATTATATCATCCTCTTTTGGTTGAAAAACGAAAAGAAGATAGATTTAAAAGAACAGGTCCAATCAATTGGAAAAATACCGTTTGTTATACCTTATGTTGAGAACATCTCGAATGACATAAAAAGGATCTTTCGAAGAGTAGGAATTCATACAATTTTCAGAATTCCACATTATCTTGAAACCTTATTTCCACCTGTTAAAGACAAGCCACCATATTTAGAAAGTTGCAATACTGTATACTCAATACCTTGCTTGGGCTGTAGTCAAGTATATATTGGACAAACGTCCAGAAATTTAAAAACTCGTATCACAGAACATAAGCATAATATTTTCTTACCTCTGCCACAACATACGGCTTTGACGAAACATTCACTTGAAATGGATCATAGATTTGATTTTGAGAACGTCCAAATTATTGACAAAGAACAAAATTTACATCAAAGGTTACTATTGGAAACTATTCATATGATTAAACATCGCAGCGTAAACCTTAGGGTATGAGACACCTAAGATACATGAATATTACGCAACATTACTAAACCAGTAATGTTCTATGATGAATTTTCCAATAAACTTTACTTTTGTCATGATCTATATTAAAAAAAATTTTTTTTAATTTTGAACAAGCTGTTTCTCATATACAATTAACTGTATGTAACTCATTCCAATATAAACGGAATGTTAATAACGATTTACCATTAAGGTATATTCGTAAGAGTGGATTTAAGAACATACTATGTATGACCTTTCAAATTTACCGCCTTATATCGATAAATATAACCTAGATCGGTTTCAATACGTTCTTACATCAGTATCTTGACAACAAGCATGTCCGACGCACGCAACACACGTGTCACACATTTATTATAAATTTATTTTCCCCAAAGCAAGTGAGTGTGTCTTTATGAACAATATTCCTTATATTCAACCATTCAATAGTTTCTGAAATTATTATAACATATTTACTTAAATAAGTCTTGAAAAGGATCGAAACTAAGATCGAAACGTTGATTTTGTTTGATAATTAGCAAAATTGCTTTATAATTAGTAATAAACGATCGAACCGTTGCGCCGAAAGCATTTAACATTTATTAACAGCAAATACGATCGATAGAAGAAATGTGTTGCAAATACTGCATCGAGAGTTGTTCCTGATCCTGTTGTCGCTTCATTAGGATTATTTACCATTTCCAAACTTAATTTACTTCTAAATATTACTAGACTGCAAGAAGTTTCACTTCTGCCGCGCGTGGTTTCCCACGGTTTTCCATGGTTTTCTTTTTTTTCTTTTCCTTCTACCTCTTTCTAGTGGACATTTTCGAGTTCGTTGCTAGGCTTAAAATTGCACGCTTTTTATGAAGCCTGTCCCTATGCTAGGCTTAAGTGAACTCTTGTTCAGCAATATTGGCGATAGAAAACTTTTCTTGAAACAGTTTCAGAGCGGTTTCCATTTCAGACGCACATCGCCTTCCTTCACGTCCCATTTTATGAAGCGAACAAACTGAACACTATTTCTCTTACATATAAAGTACCAGAGACTTCTCACGACATGAGAAAACTGAGAAGGGACAATACGACGCGTGTCCTATCATATTGCCCCACTTGAGGATGTCCATGTTTTTCTTAGAAGCAGATATGTATTACGAATAATCTTCTTACAGATATTTACCGCTATAATATAATTGAATTACTAAAATGCACATTTGCTTCCTGTATCATATGGAAACGCAGACACAGAGTGTCCTATATTTTCGCCCCTGACTGTAACAATAACGGTAGAGATATACCGTGGTATAATCAAATCGGGAAACTTGGGAATAGTCGATCGGCTGATTCGCAAGGTCGATAAGGAACCGAAGCAATCTTTTTTCGTGTGCCCGTTTGGCCGTTCCCGTTCGTTTCCAGAAAACACCCCCTGCTCGGAGGGTGACGAAGTCGCGGAGCTCGATGGAAGATCGTCGACGGGACACGAATACCGTTTGAACGGGTGCAGGAGGGTAAAGCACGCGCGACGCGTATTATGCTCGGAGGCTCGCTCCGTTAAAAATACGAGGCACAGGAAGCGACGCGCGGAGAGTATCGAGCGGTTGAAACAAACAAAGAAAATGCGGAACACGCCGGTGCATGCCGTCGGTCGCCGGTAATATTCAGCCGTCTAGACACTAGACTCTCTTTGTTCGTTCGGGGGCTGATTTTCGGGGGTTGTTCCTGGTCGAGCGTAGGGTAAACCGAGCACCGCCCGGTACCCGTGGGCGGAGGAATGCACGAGAGTCTAAGCACGGGGAAAGAGACCGAGACCGAGACACGATTACACGAGGATAACCCCCATGTTAGGTGTGTACGCGTGTGCCAATACCTGTGTCTGTACGTGTGAGGATGGCTCTGCGCTCGTGTGTGTCTGTTTTCGCGTGCATGTGTTTCGGTCTGGTCGACGAGTGATCGGCAAGTTCGTGATCAACGACGACGAAACAGTGGGCCGTGTCGGTGCACGCGCGACCGCCCGCCGTTTCTCTCTTCTTTCCTCGGTTGGTTATGGTTAACGACGACGCTCCACCGAACCAATTGACGGTTCTACAGTACACATCCTTCGTTCGCTGCTTCCGGCGAAACCTGCCGATTATTTCCAGAATCGTGAGTTTGATACAATATCTGCTGGGGGAAACCAGAACAAAATATTCTAAGGCACAATCTAAGCGAAAATCAGTGAAAATTAAGTGAAAACTAAATATTAGATGTACAAATAAGTTCGGGCCATTATACAGGGTGCCTCAGCTAATGGAGGCCACCTAAATATCTGCTTTATTTTTAATGGCACGAAAAATATTTATGGCATAATTTAAATGGTTTCGAAAGAGGAATATCATAGAAGAACAATTTCTTTCGTCCAGTTAGTTTTTCATAGTTTACTTTACAAAACTTACTTTTTTTTATTCCATTTTATAGCGGCTGGAATTTAAATTATGCCATTCAAACTAAGGAGATATTTAGGTGGCCTGCTTCAGCTGAGACACCCTGTATACATATATTCAATTGTGCGCGCATTTCAAATGAAAATTTTCTCCCGTCGCTTTGGTGTTTTAACACTACACCTACCGAGCACTGAAAGCGATTAAAATGTTTGATCTGATAAAAATAACAAGGCTCTATTTATTTAGATTTTGTGCAATTTTTATTGCAATACGTGCTTCAATAAATAAATTTATCGAATCAATTTTCACGTAAGCAACACCATCGTTTCAATAATTCCAAAATTAAAAATCTAAGACCGGTTATTTGACCGGCAATGGTAGGTTTAGTGTTAAAACATCAACCTTACCGTACTAAACGCACTACTACATAAATTTACGATAATTGGCACATAACCTCAAAAAACAATACTTTGCACCATGGCGTTGAAGAAACGGCACATTCGACACTTTTTGCATTTGAGTCAAAGAAAAACGCGACTGAGGCTACGAAAATGATTTGTCCCGCGTTTGATGAAAATGCTGTTACCTATAAAACATGCAAGAAGTGGTTCCAAAGGTTTCGTAGTGGAAATTTTGATTACAGTGATGGAGAACGCAGTGGAATGCCGAGAAAAGTGCAGGACGAGGAAGTAGAGCAACTATTGAATGAAAATCCTTGTCAAACACAACAGAAACTTGCTGAGCAACTTGGCGTAGCTCAACAAACAATTTCCGTTCGTTTGAAGAAGCTTGGGAGCTTCGAAACGTAACGTGTATTCCTTTTTTTATAAATAGAGATCAAAAGTATGCTCAAAAGGTACCGAACTTATTTGTACATCTAATATTCACAAAATCAAAGACAAACTGAAGTACAGTAGAACCTCGATTATCCGGGCCTCTGATCTTCGAATTCTGTATCGTCTGAATATTTTCCACAAAGAATTATTAGTTTGTGTTAAACCAACCCATACGCTACACGATTTACTACACACTTCGATAAGGATTAAGTTCAACACTGAAACTATGTAATTGTTGTATTATCCGAACAATCATGTTTCACTAATTAGCATGGATAATCGAAGTATAACTTCCATTTGTTACTACTTTCGAAACCGTACCGATTTTTTCCAGAAACACGAAGTTGATGAAATATCTACCTGCACAGATCAGCGCAAGATAGACATTCTAAGCGAAAGTTAGTGTATTTTTCTTGTTTTTGTGAAAACTAAGTATTCACAAAATCAAAGGAACGCTCAAGTATAAGCATCGTTTGCTACTACCTTCAATACTGTACCAATAATTTCCAGAAACGCGAGTTTCTAGGCGAAACATCTGCTAGGGGAGATAAGATGGCCATTCTGAGGGAAAATGAGTGTAACTGCTTTGCTTCTTGTACACTAACCACCTATAAAATTAATCCATCGAGGACGATGTTTGTGCATCGTACTGACTCTGACTAGGTTGTTTCAAAATTTATTTCACGAGGTTAGATTATTATCTACGAGTCACTTTCATTTATTATGACTGGACAGCGGATTTTATGCATTTATGACAAAAATGAGTAGGTACAGTTTGAAACAGTAAAAATATTAGAGGAATTCAAAAGTACTGTTGAGGTGGAGTGTATTTTTATTATGATATGAACGAAATTTCTCTAGCTTTTATTTATTAATGTAGTATAAGTAAGTATGAACTATTCGACATAGATGTCGCCCAAGAATAAAGGTGTTTCCCTCGCTTAAATCAACCAATGCCAAACAATCACGTGCGAGGCGCACGTACAACTTTGAGGTTACCCTGGACGTGCAGTAGTGTACCAGTTATTCATATATTCTGTATTGTTATTTTAGGTAAATACAACAAATATTGATGTAGGTTTACATGAAATAAACCGTTTTTATTGTATTTTTTAAAATGTATTGAGAAAAACACTAAGATGCACTTGCCCCGTAAATAATACTACACGGGGCAAGTGCGTACTATCACGGTGGGGTAAGTGCGTACTGTACGGATAACTATAAAACTAAACAATATATTTAATGCAATAAAAAGCATTTTGTAGCAGGCTTGATAATAATTTTTTTCTTGCCCCGTACCACTTGAAACAAGGTTCGAAAGCGTTTGTAAACTTTGTCTTAATATCACAGTATCCCCGTTCATATTTCAGCATAAAAGTACTTGTTTGCTTAAAAATGGATAACTACAAAACTAAACAATATAATTTGCTGCAATAAGAAGCATTTTATAGCAGGCTTCTTAATCATTCTTTTTTTGCCCCGTAGCACTTGGAACAAGATTCGAAAGCATTTTTAACTCTTAGAGATGCTCTTGCCCCATTTTCGGAGCAAGTGCGTAGTAGTTGACACTTTGTGCAATATCCTATCAAAATGATAATTTTAATCAAAATTAGAATCCTACATAATACTAATTCATCAGTAATAACTGTGCGAAGAGTTTGATACCAAGAGCGTTAAGTTTTTACATACCAGACTGAAAATACATCAGTTTAAAGTCCAACTTTGCAAAAACTAGGGCGTACTTAGCCCACTCCACCTTATATTACTTTCAACCTATTAAACATGTTAAGAAAGAAAATAAATTTCTCTTTCACTCCAGGTTGGTGCAATTCACGTACAATTTAGTTTGTATGGCGCCACAAAATAGTGTACATTGATTTTTAAATGTTCTTTCATATTAACC
Organism: Lasioglossum pauxillum; assembly: GCA_933228785.1. Classification (NCBI taxonomy): domain Eukaryota; kingdom Metazoa; phylum Arthropoda; class Insecta; order Hymenoptera; family Halictidae; genus Lasioglossum; species Lasioglossum pauxillum. Next base: position 18,837,843 of record OW121702.1, on the reverse strand, counting down.
CTAATTATTAAAGAGATTTATTCTAAATGTAAAATGATTAACCAAGCGGTTGGCAGTCAAATATTAAAAAACTACGAAAATAGGGAATTGATTTTACCTGTAAACTAGAGGGCTATTGTTGCTCGCTCGCTTCGCTCGCTCGCGAGTAGGGTTGTTTTTGCTCGCTCGCTTCGCGAGCTCGCGGGTAGGACTGCTCTTGCGAGAGGGTTAGTGATACGCATGGCTAGTAGGGCCTACTGATATTAATGTTTTTTTATTTGGTGTGTGACTCTCCAAGAGTCACACAAAGAACTTCCCGATTCGTTACTCCTTCGCCAACATCGCTAACATCGTTTTTTTTTGTACTTTCATCGATATTCTCCCAAAATGTATTCTTGGGAGTAGAGATGATAAATTCACTCTTGCATTGGAATAACTTTCGATTATTCCAAGCGGTAACATTAGCATCAGTTAAAAAAAAAATTTTTTTTAAATCTAAAAAAAAATTAAGAAAAAAATTTGTTATGTAATTGCGTTTTTATGTAATTATGGTTCTTTGGTGGAAAATTTTCGTCCTCCCTTATAAATTGCATTGTAGAATCAACTCTTTTCGAAAAAAAAGTAAAAATCTAAAAAACTACTTGACCAATATGGACCAAAATCTAATCAGCTCTAAGTTACGACGGGGCACATCGATTGCATCATTCATCATCCTGATCGCGTTGTTACTTTTTCTGAAAACGTTAACGAAAAATTTGATTACATAGAAACGGCCATACGCGCACACGCACACACGCACGCACGCACGCACGCACGCACGCACGCACGCACGCACGCACGCACGCACGCACGCACGCACGCACGCACGCACGCACGCACGCACACACACACACACACACACACACACACACACACACACACACACACACACGAACATTTTGATAAAAATAGTCTAAAATGACTCCAATGACCATGAAACGTGAAGATCTGCTAAAAAATCGATTTTCGATTTTCGGGGTAATTACAATAACTTCCCTATAAAATCGGGAAGTTAATAACTGAAATATGAAGACTGATTAGTTAATAACTGAAATATGAAGACTGATTAGTTAACTTAATCTGGTAACATCTTGAACACTACATAATGTCAGTCACGACGGCAATCGATAATCTTGATTACCGCCCTGACGAAGAGAAAAAAGTTCAACAGATTTACTACGTTTCTTTTTCGAGAAAATGAGTCGAAGGAGTCTCTTTCTCATTTAATTTCATGCGATTATAAAATATACATGGTAATACATCTAGCGCGATTTCAATGTCAGTGCTGTCCAAGTCAACGACTACCAATGTCTTGTCTACTTGAAGCCAACTCAAGAATTAATCATATGATTATCATAAGTCGCAACGAAAGGTGATGTAAATAGCGTTCGAGAAAACTTGACCGATAAGTGTGCATTGTAACGGCTTAATGGCTACGCTCGCAAAAAGACACAAATAGAAGTTTGTTTGTCCTGTTATCGTGTATTTAATAGAGTTTCGAGACACGTGGATTACACAAAAACTACGTTCCAAAATAAAAATTGCACGAACCTGTGCTATCTATTAAGCAATCTAATGAAAGCAAAATGTTTTTATTTATTCAATCAACATTGATCTGCGGAGGTTTATTACGTATTCTTGGCTCACTTCAACGACCACTATAAACTCGTAAACCTTTGAACCAACTTTTTTCGAAAATATCCTGTGTCTCTTTTAATCATTCCTTGAGACAGCCTGTACACGTGTACGACATTTCTTGCATTCAATCGATTGTTATTAATCATTCGAGCGTCGAAAGTAAATCGCACATTCGCCTGTTTTTAAAGTTTAATATTGTACCACTTCGTGGAACACATCGACGGCGCGTCAACAATCAACACGCGACACACGTGGTTCTCGGGTTGTAATCACCAGACTAGGGAGCTTTAAATTAATTTACATTTTTATGGTCCATTTCAAAGAGAATAAAACTAAATATACTTCCATTTCCGTCTCGAATGGTGTCGACAAATAAGAACATGACACACTGTTCTATATGTGTGTAACTATAATTTTATTATATGGTATAAATTACATAAGAAAGAACTGCACAACAACAAACTTGCTACTTAACACTCTCCATCAGCTCTGGTTAAATTGGATAGCACCCTTGGTGGTACTATATGTATTGAGTCGATCGTCAACATTTCTGGAGTGTAATTAAAAGCTTTGGTTCTTTATTAAGTGGTTAAATAACAAAAGCCAGATTAAGACGTGTGTCCTCACTCTACCTTCCCCTTCTACAACGCTATTCCTCCACGCTTCCACCACGGCTACGTGACGCGTTCCGTCTCTGTCGCGCATGTATCACGTGACTAATCCGGTGCTGGTAGAGAGAGGATAACTTGTTCCTCTCAATTCGAATCAATTCCCCTCAACTGGAGACTTTGGAAGACAGGTATCTAATCGTTCCGACTTCTCAACGGCTCGAGTAACTACAAGACACGTAACGTTAATAAAAATTGTTAAAAACTGTGCGATTCCTGTTTTCAATTCCATGAATCAGTAGGCTTCTCGCTCTTGTTTAGACGCATGTTCGCGGGCGTAACCTTTTTGCAACGCGTGTTACCAACTTGTCTAGTTAAAAATAGAGTCGCCATTCGACAGAGGCATACTGGAAACACGTTGAAAATCGTCGCTACTCGACCGCAATCTCTGATACGTCGTTCAGTGTATTATCTAGTTTGCGCATCACAGAGACGCCCACGTGAGTGAAATGAGTGTAAAATTGTCTTCGTAGAAAGAGGATATTTTTTGAATCATTTTCGCGAAGATATATTTTCTACAGCTGCGTGCTGTTCAATAGATCTGATAGGAAAAAGACAGCGAAAAGTGACTTATTTTTTTAAAAAATTGTATTATCTTTTGTAACCGAGTACGCAATCAACCGATTACTATTATTCAAGCTATACATGACGTTCGATACTGTAAAATATAATTTGAAGTGTTACGATTAGACTGCGGATCTTTATGCAAAGTAAAAATGTTCTGCATTTATTGCGGCAAGCAGTAATAAATTAATCATTTTGTTACGTTAAAAACAACGGTACAATATTCTGAAATTTTTCTGATTCTTCACTGTTTTATATTTTACGCAATTTCTTCATGAATGCATAAAGGCCCGCAGTCTAGTTATGACACTATTCGGTGGAATAAATGAATGCTCGATGCATGGATAATTAACATTATCACTATTGCAGGACTTTCCACCCACTTCTAATTTACTGGAAATTAGATGCGCACAGGAAATTGAGTTTTAATGGCAGCTACTGTTCCATGAATGCATCTGTTTGTTATATCCAACGATTTTCAAGCAGGATGCCAGAAGAATTTTGTAAACATTGAAGAAATTCAATTTCCTTAAAATGGTGCTGAGAATAAAAATTTACATTTTATGCAACAATCGGCTGCAGAATAACTGTGAGTTAGTTTCAGTCTGACCGTGCTGTAAAAAGGTTGAAAACCACTAGAATTTGTGTCGGATTTCAAGTTTAAATAAATATTTCAAAAAATCTAGTTTAAAGGAATTCTAATAATAAGTTAATTTTAACACTAAACACCTACCGGGCCTTAAAAATAACTGGTACATGTTCTTTTATAAAAATTACAAGATTGATCATATTTAGACTATATGTGTGGCTCCTATTATACTACGTGCGCTATTAGAGATATTTATACAATCAATTCTTAAAAAATCATTATTATTATTTCAATAATTGTAAAATAATCAACCTGGAACGGGTCATTTTGACCAATAGTGGTAGCCCTAGCAGCACAAGATATTGTATACACATTAGGGTGGACCTTATTTTTTGACCAACGAATTTTTTTCACGACGCCCCCCAAAATGGTTCTCTTTGGTGAGAAAAAAATTTGTGCTAAATTTGAGATCGATCGGATAAAAGGATCACGTGGCGCATTTAAATTGAAAATTTTTAAATTCATCGTAACTATAAAGTATTATATATCGTTGGATTTGTAATTTTTTTCTAAATAAGAATATGGAAAAATTATATGACCATAATTTTAAAAAAAATAACGATGACCTTGAAATTTCGAAAAATTGATTTTTAAAAAAAAATTTTTTTGCCATTATATTTACCATATTGAACAGTGCAACTTTTTCCTCTGACATTTTTTCGTATAACCACAAATAACAGATATTTAAACATTTCCATTTATTACCTGAGAGAGAGAGAGAGAGAGAGAGAGAGAGAGAGAGAGAGAACGATCTGGCGGCGTCTGCCGCAGTCATCTTTTTGCTTCCCATCGTCACACTTTTTTTGGGGGAAATTGTCGTGAAATTGACGCGAGCAGTCATCGAGAGGTAGTTGTTTGGGAGTCATGGGTTAAGCTCATTAACAGTAAACCCAGATTGTAGCTGCTCAGTAACGTCATCAACCAGGTAGTTACTAACCGAACCCTGCGTATTTTCACATTTTTTGATCGACAATTCATGGGTTTCAACGACCGAATATAATTTATTACGTTACCTCCAGATGTGCCCGTGAACCTTAAGTCCACTTTTTTACAATTTTACCTATCTTGAATCTCGTAAGCGCACCCGGAAAACAGATGTAAACCCTCGTTATAAAATGTATAACCACCCGTACTTACACTCCTAATCCTACTCCTACCCTTACAAGTTTTTCCACCAATAACTTTCAATTGCATCAACCAATCATCACGCTTTTCCAAAAAAACGACACCCACACCGAAGTAAGAGTTAGATGTATCAGAGAACCACCGATTAGATCTGTCTGAGCTAACGAACTGTAATCATCAGTATCGAGTAAGCGAACACAGAACCACAAGTGTTGTCTTTGATCAACTATCACCTCAACCTACCAAATCGGACTCGCGATCATCGTCGTTCAATCCAGATTCGGCAGACGCGAGACGTTACAGTAGTCTTACAGGAAGACTACTCAATTTCTATATAAATTGAGAAGCCCAATGGAGAGTAGAAGTCGCGAAAAACTATTCTTATTGGAACATGATGAAAATCAGATAATTGGCGCTAAGTTGCCATCGAAACGACAAGTTTTAAGAGTGCTATTTTATAATTTGCGGAAAGTGAAACTGAATCTTCGGTCTAGTGCACACCTTGTTGTTAAAGAAGTGGAAGTGTTGTGGGAAAAGGCCAGAATTCTAGTTCAGTTAAACAGTCGCTGCGTCGAGAAATTGGAGTCATTATACCACAACTGTAAGGTCTTACAAAAGAGTTGTAAACGACGATCCCAGATACAAGATCAACGGGAACAAGAGTTTCTTGATCAATTAGATGATCTTTTCGCGATATTGCGCATGCTGATGCTTTAGAGGTGATCACGATAGAAGAAGACAAGCAATTTCTTTTGCGGAGGAGATCGCAGTCTTTACGATTAGAACAAAGACAAGCGCTTCGTAAAGAAAGAAAAGAATTACATCAAGTTCGAGTGCGAGCAATATCCTGACGCAACGAAAAGTACAATAACGAAAAATGTGTAAATATAAAATAGAGTTCTTTAGTGTAAGAAAAATCGTACGTCGAGGGTTCGCAGCACAGGCCGACCACACAGCTACCACCCTCTCAGGAAAAACCCAGAGGGGTAACGTCATAAAATACGCTGGCAGCGCGGGTCCTTACAGCCACTTCGGGCCTGAGGACCCACTCTTCCCGTGATCGCGATTGATGCAACATCGCTCTTCCACTGACTGTGGTCAAGTTTGGATTCTCTCTCTAACTTTTGTATTGTTTGTCTGTTCATTTAATAAAACGCATTCTTGGCGAGCGGCTTCACCATCGATCGGCGTATGATTTGGTGACCCGCTCTGTCCTTCCCATCCTAAAGGCGGATAGTCTTACATTAGAATATAACAAATAGTTCCTTATTACTATTGTGTAGAATATATTCATTCACATATATAGTACAATACAAAATTAAATATTTCTGTTATTTGTGGTTATACGAAAAAATGTTAGAGGAGAAAGTTGCACTGTTCAATATGGTAAATATAATGGCAAAAAAAATTTTTTTTTAAAATCAAATTTTCGAAATTTCAAGGTCATCGTTATCTTTTTTCTAATTAAGGTCATATAATTTTTCCATATTCTTATTTAGAAAAAAATTACAAATCCAACGATATATAATACTTCATAGTTACGATGAATTTCAAAATTTTCAAAATTTTCAATTTAAATGCGCCACGTGATCCTTTTTTCCGATCGATCTCAAACTTTGCACAAATTTTTTTCTCACCAAAGAGAACCATTCTGGGGGGCGTCGTGCTTTGTATCTCTATAAAAATTTTTCGCCAAGTATAGCTTAGGTCCACCCTAATACACATTCATATAATATCAAAAAGAGATTCAATCTGTTTTTAATATTCAAATATACATACAATATTTATTTTACATTAAGTACCAAATATTCTTTTTTATCCTAACTTATAAGATAGGAAGAAATATTTTTCTCATATTAAAAAGTGTGGCTTAAAAAATATTTAGCCAATATTTTTGTGCTACTAGGGAGCTTTAGTGTTAAACCTAATTTGAGGAGAAGATTTTGAGTTTAACTTAATTTTAAAAGAAAATCTGATTTACAGGAATTCTAATAATAAATTAATTTTAAACTTAATTTGAGATTTTCAAGTTAATTTAATTTTGAAAGAAAATCTAATTCAAAGGAATGCTAATAATAAATCAATTTTGAACTTCATTTGAGGAGAATTTCATTTTTAAATTAATTTTAAAAGAAACCCTAATTTACAGGAATTCTAATAATAAATTAATTGTAAACTTAATTTGAGATTTTCAAGATTAAATTAATTTTGAAAGAAAATCTAATTTAAAGGAGTGCTAATAACAAATCAATTTTAAACTTCATTTGAGGAGAATTTCATGTTTAAATTCATTTTAAAAGAAAACCTAATTTACAAGAATTCTAATAATAAATTAATTTTAAACTTAATTTAAGATTTTCAAGTTTAAATTAATTTTGAAAGAAAATCTAATTTAAAGGAGTGCTAATAACAAATCAATTTTATACTTCATTTGAGGAGGATTTCGAGTTGAAATTAATTTTAATAGAATTGAGAAAATCGAGTTTAAAGGTACATAACAAGTAATCATCGAATAATTTACTGCGCATCGGCGCAACAATCACGAATCCAGCTGATGCAGTGTATCAATTGGATGACTGAATGAAGTCACATCGGACGAGCATTTTTCGTAATCACTTCACTAGTTGCATTGATCCCGTATCAGCCCCACGGGTCACATACATACATATAGGCGACAGTATTGCAACCGTTCCCAAAGTTGCGCGCACCAACGGATACTTACTACTATTTACGCAGATATTATTCAACGCGTAATTTACCATTGACCTTACCAGTCAATAGGCTATTGAGTACGATGAAGTACCGAAGAAAAAGCTAATCGCTCGACCATGATTACGTGTGCATTTGCAATTTCAAGCGACGACGGCCACTGTCTGACAAATAATCTCACGGAACCAGTCTTTTAAATAAATAATCGAACGACGTGACACGACGAATCGGATGTAATAATACTACATTTCATCCGAGCGTATTTGCGATCAACATCGGGTCCGTGATTTATTGCTGATCCACATTAAATTCATTTCTGCAGGCGCCACATAGTGTCACGAGCCATTGACAAAAATCGAAAAAGTTACTGCTTCATATCGATTGAAAACTATGTCAAAATGTCCAAATAAATCATTTTTTGAAAAAAAAATTCAAAAAGTTCAGTAGGAAATTATTTACAAGCGAATCTGTAAACGAAAATTTGGAAGATGAAATAGTACATCAGTTCATAGCGTAACTTGTTTACGTTGTGTTATGAACAAAAGACGTTTGAAAGAAATAATCTTTTTAGAAAATGATGGCTAAGGGTTGGCTAATTATAATTCATCTTCAAAAATGTTGTAATACTTATGCGCTATTTAATAATTAACCTGAAATGATGAAGCCATTAAGTTTTATTGGTTCCCCTAATCTTTAGAAGAGGATAAAAAAACACCTGAAAACACTTCGGGGATTTTTTTGCGTTGTATTAGTAAGATAGTATATTTTGATATTACGTAAATTTTAATTGCGAACTCTTGCGAAAAACAGAATATAACAGTTATTTAACAAAACATGTAGCAAGAACTGGTCAGCAGCCGAATACGCGGATATCCACTTGTAGAAATATGAGATTCGACTACGGTTATTGAATAAATAAAAGAATTTTGATATTACATACATTACAGATACGATTAAATAAATAATAATTCTAAATCCTAATAATTATTGACAAGAAGGTAACACACCCGCCGATCTCGCTGATTTTTTAATATGTAGGCGGGCATAATAGAGAAAGAGTGTATGTGTGTCGAGGAGGCGAATGTTATAAGAGTTTAAAACGAAGTTTCATTTTCGGAAGAACTGAACTGAGAATTCATCTACTAAAAACCAGCAATAAAACAAAATTTTGTTTATAAATGTCGTTTTACAATGTTTAAATAAATTACTATATTTATAATAATATCATGTTCAGATTGCTTTGAATATAAATGAAAAAACCCACTTTGCTTCAGGTCTATCATAAACAGAACAAAAGTTATTGAATTTTGTCCAAAAAACAGGCATTTCGTGACACTGTGTGCTGCGCCGGGGAATCGACTGATTTCCGTGGAGTCCGATTTTTATCTTACTATATTAAAATGTACATATTTTCGAACTACACATTTGCAATTCATTGATAAAATTATGGAGCGACCGCACGGAAAAAAATATTGGGTATCGGCACCGTGCATGTAATGGAAATAATTGACCAGATGCGGGTTGTTAACCCATTTTGAAATAAATTAATGATGTTGTTAGTAAACTGAATGGTTTATTAATCATCATAGAAAGATAATCGATCGCACACGAATATTTTTAATTCGCAGGTGTTAATATTGTTTAATGGGACTCGAAGTAACTGTTTCAAATCTTTTATTTCAAATCAGCCAAGTCAATAATACACTTGTGTAAACTACTTTTCCTAGTTTTATCAAACAAATTGGTTTGACCGTACGGGTGCCTCCAGTATCAAATATTACCTTTTCACAAGCTGGAGAATTGATATATCAACAGAGCATTTGTGCTTAAATCTAAGAATCAGTTAGGCAGTCAACATTCCAGACAAACGGCTTGATTAAATCATTAATCTCTAGAGCAAGGAGACACGCCATTTCTTATTCCTTTTATAGTATATCAAGGTCTGCTATTGGAAAGCTAACAAATGTCGGTGTCACAGTGTTTTACAGAACTATCGCGACACTTGCGAATAGTACTCGATATTTGCGCTTGTCCTCTTCTGTAGGTCATGTTCGCGCCACTCACGTTCTTATCGTGCGCTTCTTTTAACTTCATCGAGTAAAAAACGGCTCGAGTAAAAATATAACACTGTAGAAGCACGTATCGCGTGAATTAAACGTTCTTTACCGGCTGGTAATCGTGATTTTTCCGATTCACGTTTCTTCCGAGACCGATAGCGGCCAAAGGTTTGTGCTACGTCGTCGTTCTGCGTGTCCCATAAAGGAATATTCCTTCGGTATTTTTGCACGAATTGCAACAGTGTAGCAACTTGTTTACAACGACAGATAAGATATCAGCAACTACGTAGCAGAGGCTAGTTGTGGTGTTAATGGTAAAGTTTTTCCTGGCTTGGACAGATAAAAACCGATTTCCAGGCCGGCGCACACGCGATCGTGTGATCGAACGCGCGCCGTTCTTCGCCGAACCGTTTGGTCATCGTCCTGGAACGATATTTCATTGGCTCGTAGTTGCACCTGCCGCAGGTGCGCCCGCGATCAAAATAAGAAGTTCAAGAACCGCGCTTCGCAGATTTGACTAGCGAAAAGAATGGCCGCTATCGTCGGACCCGATCGCGATGAAGGGATTCGAATTATCAATCTTTCCGCTGCAACTTCTTGCGCAGCTCGCGCGAACATCGTCCTGCGCTTTTCACTATTTTCCGCGACGCGATACAAAAAATAGTAGCACACACTGTGTAATATCGGTTATCTTTGTAAATGTAGTCGACGGATAATGGTGACGCGCAGGATAAATTCTTTTGTTTTTCTTATCGGCTTAACAGTATTTAGAACGGACGAACACTACACACAACTGACGATTAAGTGTTGTTTTAAGATAATAACACGATCGAATTCATTCAGATCTCCCACGATTTTTGGTATAATGTGTGCTCGAATAAAAAGGTTCATTCGAAAGTTTCTCGTCAGAATGTTTTTGTGATTTCGATAACTGTAAGAGAAAATCCAGCAATAAGTCTCCACAATAAAAACAATTAAAATCAAATTTATTCAGATCTCCTACGATTTTTGGTATAATGTGTGCTCGAATAAAGAGGTTCACTCGAAAGTCTCACGTCACAATGTTTTTGTGATTTCAATAACTGCAAGAGACGATTCGGAAACAAGTCTCCACATTAAAATTTAACTCTCCGCATTGTTGATAAATATGTCAAAACGTGTTAAAATGATTCATTTTTCGTACAAAAAGCCTCAAACATCAAAAGAAATGTATATGCTGCAGGAGATTAAAATTTCCCTTGATTGTATACGCAAGTTTCCCAGATGTGTTAACACTCATTAAATGTTGCAATTAATAGACATTGACTGTTAAATTCATCGAGATTGCACAGTAAAATGCCAACTCATAAGCACTACGTTGTCGTAGGCATATACAACCATGTTCAATCAACGGTGCAGCATAGTGCAATTTTGCAACTTTTTGCTATAGTTCTGGTCAGGGTCAGGTCTTGGTCATCCACCTGGCTACTTGCGTAAAACCTTCTATTTACATGTTAATCTACTGCAGTCAGAGTGGCCAGATAAGGGGAGGGAGCACGAATTGAGGGGACCATGCACATCAGAGACGAACGTGTCACGTGACCGTGCCGCGGGTCGTAGAATGGGTAGGTAGAGTGGGGACACAAGCATGAATCAACAAGCTGACTTTGACTCCGATATATGATTCTCAATAATCGATACTCCGGGAGTATGCACTTGTGATGCGACACGAATGTTAATAAGTAGTCAAGTTCCCAAGGAAACATTGGACTTCCTTCATCTTCCTAGGTCTTCATTCCTTTTTTACATCGTCTACAACGTAGAACAGTTTTTCAGGTTCGATATGGAAGAAAACTTACGTAACAAATCGTTCTCCGAGAAAAAATAGTGTTTTCTAGCATTTTGATGTTATTATTACTGTTCTGAACATGATGTGAGGCAGTGTCACATGTTGCAATCTAAGTCAATTTGACAGCTAGTAACGATATCAAAGGCTGACATCTAATTTAGGTTAATTTCAGCTTAATGTTCCGTTTCCTGTCATTCTGCAAGTTCTCTAGACATGCACTCTGGAACATTGTTTCTTACTGCATGTCTTTCTACAAATTACATAATGATAATTCAAATATTTGCAATCTTGTACACTACTTTTGTTATGAAACAAATTCTAATCTCTATTGGAGACGTGGAACACTTTGAAATCTCGAAAACTGTAAATGATAAAAAATGAAATACTATCAAGCGCAACATTCGTCTGAATCTTCCGAAAACATTATTCTCGGAGTAAAATTTAATTTACATTAATTTCTATCTAATCTTTCGTCTCCTGTCAAATTTCCTAATCATATATTTTCGAAGCATTGTTTATTTATAACTAGTGTAAGGTAAGTATGCGTCAATTAGTCTCTCTAAAAGTCATATAATGATCACTTATACAAATGCACATCAACGCACCACTCCCGTCGCGGAAATAAATTTTAACTCCGAAGACGATTTTGAGGAAGGCAAATGATAAAAAATGAAGTGTCCAACAATACTCTGAAGTTTTGACGAAAGTCACTTTCGAAGTTACCAAAGCGGACATAGTTACGTGTCTGATCCTATATAATATTCTTCCGCGCTGCAACATCTCTGTTGCATCCACTGCCAAGAATAAATATTACCCGGTCAGGCATGTATGCGCGTCACTCGCCTGACCTAGTTTAATCCGCGATCATCCTTCTGTACTAATTAAGTAGGTACGTCCGCTTTATTAGCAGCCAGTGAGACTCGACAATGACGCTTGATAACGTGCAAGTAGATACGGCCAGCGTCGAATGTGACACGACAAGGCTGGAAAAGAAAATAAGGAAAAAGAACTATGTAGAGGAAAAGGTCTTTGTGCAATCCTCAACTCTGTTGCCATCAAAGGACAAATCTTTTTGCGAAAATGTTTCTTGTAGCGATTAGGTTCGCATCGCGATTTCCTGCGAACATCGGTCCTTCATTTCAAACAGATCACCCGAAATTATGTTTCCCAAATTTTTCAGACGTCTACACTAACTTTTGTTGCGACAAAAAATAGATTATGCGCATTTATGAGAAAATTCAGTGACATTTAAAATTGTAGAGAGACTAAAAGAATTTTAAAACGATTATTATTTTAAATCTATTAAAATTGATAAAGGAGGAAGGACCTTTCTATCTGGTTTCTACTTACTGCAACTTGCACATAATAAGTCAGTTATTGTAAAAGCAATACTTCGATATATGTGACTGTGGTCTTTATCTGTTGAAAAATGATAGAAACGAATTGTACTATATTATATGAGTACAAATTTCGACGTTTGTCGAAACTTTTCTGTGCAACGTAAAGGAACATTGAACGTTAGCATAAAATAAAAATAAAAACGTGGTAAAATATAAGATAATTAAGCACCAAATATTTCTTAACCAGGTGTTAAGGGACCCTTCTCCTACCAGACGACACTCGCGCGTGAATGTGTGGTACTCTCACAGCCCACTAGACCATGTATACGTACACTTTTGATTTCTCGATAATGCAAAGAAGGGGTTTTTTAGTAGTCAAAATCGCTAGATGAAAGATCAACCTAGTGCGCTATTTGCCTCAAAAGGCCTTCTTTTACGTTTCCGAGCAATGGTTTTGCAATATTCAGCTGCAATGTTGACGTCGGAGAGACTAGTACGCCGGCGTGACTGCAGCGCCATCTGACGGGCAACATGCAGCCAAATATTGCAAAACCATTGCTTGGAAACGTAAAGGAAGGCCTTTTGAGGCAAACAGCGCACTAGATTGATCTTTCATCTAGTGATTTTGACTACTAAAAAACCCCGTCTTTGCATTATCGAGAAATCAGAAGTGGAATCCCGGACCCTTGCAATCCACGCGTACGTATACGTGGTCTAGCGGTGGGTGAGTGTACTCTAGCGGTGTGTGAGTGTTCACGCGCGAGCGTCGTCTGCTGGAAAAGGCCCCCCTAAGGATTAATTGTACCGGTGATTGTGAAAGTAAACTAAAAAAGACAGTAAAATAATTATCAATATGTTCTTATTTAAAATTATCCTGGTTTATATTAAGAGCTGAAACATAAACATGTTATTCCTCCTTTTTATTTATTTTTCATGTAGTATAACGAGCCGTCCGCTTGTACCATGATTTCAGAAACACCCGATAATATTATAATTGATTATAATGTAATTATAATGTCCCGTATAATGATTACTAGAATCCGGATTTTATGCATTTATGACAAAAATGAGTACAATTGAAAACAGTGGAGGTACTAAAAAGATTTAAGGCCACCAGTGTATTAGTTTTACCTTAATAAGATAAATAAAAGAAGAATGAAATCGTAATTTGACTCCTGTGTTTTGCAATCAATGCAAACATTTTTTATTTTGCATAAAGATCCGTAGTCTAATGATTACTAAAAACAATCGACATGAAGCGCGAGCCGCTTCGCGGCTACTACTAGTACTTCTTAAATATGAGATACATAATAGACAAAAACATCAGTTTCTGTGGGTTTTTGAGTTGGATCACTCTCATAATCACCGGTACAATTATCAAAATGGAGTATATTTTGACCAATTAAAATGACCAATTTTTGACCAATTAAATATTATCCATAGATAATACAATCGCCATCGAATTACTCGGGTGTTAACAAATTAATTCAATGAACAGCTGCTGCATTGTCAACAATAGGAAAAGTCTACAAGAAGTAGCTCCAAAATATGTTTCAAAAAATTGATAAAGCAATGAATGGTCCTAACCATCATCAATTATGTAGTTATAAGAATGGTCCGTCGCGTCAGTGTCCGGCCGTGCAAGTGTTTCCGCGGGCGTTCTAACCCGGAACGAAAACAGTGGCGGAAACGGAACAATGTTGTTCCGCGGGCGGAACAGGTTATTACCGAAACAGTAAATTTAGCAACAGCAATCGGGCTGCGCACTGAAACGCAAACGCGTGTAAACACGGCCCGTTCATCCTGACCCAGATACCTTGCGCCTGTTTCGCCGTATTTATAGGAAGGAAGAAGAGTCTTGCTGGGAACGCCATTCGATTCTGGTGTGCGATTGGACACCCCAATACCAGTCACCGGGATTCTCCGATGCATCAGAGAAAACGCGATCTCGATTGTTAATCTGGTTTCGCGATCGTTCCGTAATCGGAGGCGAAAAACAATCTCATTAACCCTCGCTCGACGAATGCCATCGAACATCCCCAACTGTTGTGGTAAGATGACAAGAAGGTCCCTGGCAAAAATGTTGCCAGATGAGGGGAGGAAGCACGAATTAAGGGGAACAAGTTACCGTCTCTCTGTTTCTGGCAGTACCGGATACCGGTCACGTGACCGGGTAGTTTGTAATGTAAATTAGATAATAAATTCTAATGTAAAGATTTCCGAACGAAAGACTAACAAAATCTACACGTACACACCTATACTGGACCATTTCGATCCAGCAATCATGGTTACTGAATAACTGAAGTAATCAAAGAAACAATAATCGGTGATCCTGATAAATAATCATTAATCGCTCAAGTTTTTATATCACTACAGGTTTGGCTACGGATTACTCAAGTAATACACGTACATATGTACATCTGGCAGAAAATTTTTTAGAAAAATAATTATTAATTAATTATTATACATAGATTAATCAATATAATCGTATTTTTCCAGATTAATTGATTACTTTTAATAATCAATTACGAGAGTAATCAGAAGATAATTACTGTCATCATGAATTCCGACGTCCGGAAGCTTACGTATCGTAATTATGCGGTAATATGCTGTTATATTCAACCGTAATAACACTAACAAAGCAGAATCATTAGTGCAGGAATCTTCTTTTAACTGATTTCTGATCGTAATGATTTCGTACGAAACACGACATTAATTAGACTTTAGATTTTGTGTATTTATGACAAAAACGGAAAGATGAAATACAAAACAGTGAAAAACAGTGAAACGCTATTTTAAATTGTTAAAAGAAAAATTGGACTCTATAATTTAATTCCTACTTCATATACTTAATTGACCTGGAAAATTTTTATTTTGCAAGATGCGCGATCTGTTTATTACGTAGGCATACTGGTGAATATATCCTTATATAATTTATAATAATTGCATAAAAGTTTTTGGATATTCAATAATAATTTGCATTTTCGGTAATTATTTACATTAGGGTCATCCTCACCGATTTTGATGACGTTAAAATATGTTGTCAAGGTCATCATTCTGAACAACTTTTTCCTATACATGTTACCGCCGCTCGATTTTAGTTTTCGAGATATTCGCAAAAAACTATCGCTAATACTGTATTGAATTTTCTGTACTCTTGCACGCTTCGCAGCAACGTGAGCCTGTCCCGGCGCGGCGTTTGTTTACTTTCTCACTCTGGTCATACATATATAGGGTGAGCTTTCAATTTTGAAAGACTACTCCTTGATTTTCGTATGCGTGGTCGGGCCGGCCTAACGGTCGGCCCTCTCCGTCCTCCCACCACCTAATCCTAACTAATTCTGATCACATGATTTTTGCATTCTATATAGCCGTTATACAGGATTTGAATTAGTAATGAAAAATCATGCGATCAGAATTAGTTAGGATTAGGTGGAGGGAGGGCGGAGAGGGCCGACCGTCAGGCCGGCCCGACCACGCATACAAAAATCCAGGAGTAGTCTTTCAAAATTGGAAGCTCACTCTATACATACATATATGTATAACCAGAGAGACACCCTGTTTTCTCTCTCATCTCCACAGCGTGTTTAGAAACAAAAAGTAAACAAACTCCGCGCCGGGACAGGCTTACGTTGCCACAGAGCGTGCAAGAGTACGGAAAATTCAATACAGTATTAGCGATAGTTTTTTGCGAATATCTCGAAAACTAAAATCGAGCGGCGGTAACATGTATAGGAGAAAGTTGTTCAAAACGTAGAAATCTATAACATATTTAAATTTCATAAAAATCGGTGAGGAAGCCCCTAATGTAAATAATTACCGCATTTTCTTGCGTATTAGCAACGTACCTAGAACAATCTTAATTAGCAATACAATCTTAATTAACAATATAACCGCAAGAAGGAAATGAATTATGGGATGTCTAACGAAATTAGAGTTAATAAGTAATCGTGTACATGTATCTTTTATCTACAAATCTGATTTTTCTTGCTTAAATTACATTGTTGCATAGATTGTTGAAAATCGAACAACATACAACGCCTTATCACGCTCATTTCACGAATGCGCTGACCATGGTCGGTCGATTGAATGGTAATGTCAACTCTCACGATCGAGTTGTTAGAAGGAAGTTGTCCGGGAAGTGACCCTGAATTCGTATGAACAGAGTTAGAACAAAGAAACGAGCTGTTAATGAGTCGCGAGCGACCATATAAACTCAACGAATCCTATTAATATTTTTTAAGTTTTTACGCCACGGTTTTATGCATGGTCGCATTTTGTTAGTGTGAATGATGCACTACGTTTTCCTCAGATGATAGATGTATAAATGTTTACATTAAAAATATTAATATTAAAACAGGAATAAAATGAACAATCTGACTTAATTACCATGGTATAATTTTTAGTAAAATCATGAGAATATTTTTGCAATGAAAAAATAGTAAATGGATGTTTATATCGATTTTTTATTTATAACAATTATTTATATTGCGGTGCTTAAAAACGAGTTTATAAATTATAAATAACAAGGAGTTTCATTTTGGAATGTTGTTAAAACTTTTATAACCTGCTAATGTATGAAAAAAGTTGTATAGATTTATAGATTAAAATTATTTATAAGTGTTCCCCAGTGTTTTTTTAATATTAACGTTGTGTGTAAGTGTGTCTAATTATATTATTTGTTTTTCAGTTTTAAATTTATTATTGATCACTGATAGATGATAAATATACTTTTTCAATGCGTCTGACAGTGTGAACAGCCATGAGACGACAGTCACGTTCAGTATAATTTGTGGAGATCAAGGTCATAGCGCTGACATTTTAAATCGTATTTAAAAATTGCTATGTACTCACATTTGAGCGAGGAACAGCTGTTGAACAATGTCAGCTCTTTAAAACTTTGTTGCTCGTCAACTGTCGTTCAAAACTAATACTGTGTACGTAATGCTAATATATATACTCCAGGCATTAAAAATAACTAATCATTTTCTTTCTTGATAGACTGGGAAACGTTACGAAATAGAAAGATGGTAGAAATGTCCATGAATATTTCTAATGGTGACCTCTATCGTCAAAATACACGCGAGCAATGCGACTTAAGTCAATTAACGTACTGTTTTACCGACGGAGCATATCCCGGGGCAATGACCTCAATGTTGAGGAACGCTTGACCTATATATCACTAATGTACCCAGCATGCGTACACGTGTATGACTGGCATTCTCTTCCATCTGCCCAGAAGTACCAACAATAAAGGGTTTTATATTCCTCGAAAACGCGGTGAGCACTTTCATTTTCAAAATTATCAAGAATTTTCATACACATCGTATTTAACTCGGAAGAAAGCATCAATTCATTGAATTCAAAGGAATTCCAGAGTCGCTACTAAACACAACAATTAGCTAGATAAATGCATTGTGGACAATGATATTACAATGAAATGGAGAATATTGTATGTACATAGATAATTACATAGCGATGAATCCAACACGCAAACGCGAATGTATACGAGCGAATGATAAAATGTCCGTTCTCATTAATAAAAACGGAGCGCATATTCACGGCCATTGCCAAAGAGAAGTGGCTTTAAATAACTGGCCCAACAGCAAACGTTTTAACTTAGGTCAACCACACGGCAGCGATTGTTTATTCACGAAGAAAAAATAATATTCGTGACTACTTGAGAAGGTACGAATTCCAAGTACATAATCTATTATCTGATTATCTAAAAAGTCCGAATTAAAAGTTATTCCAACGACTTCATTGTCCTACCCCAAATCACAACCATAAACAGTAGCGTGCAATGCGCTTTAAATCTGACTAGAAAAAAAAATGAAAAATTGCTTGTGTTCCATTTCGATTAAAAATGGGGAAGATCGAAACAGGGCAATATCCTAGGAGTCAATGTCCTTTTGATGACAACAGGGAACACACCCGATTCGAATCGTGAACGATTCACTGATGCTGCGCGATAATAACATAGCAGGTCGATAACGCGGTTTGTGAGCAGCAGTGTCTATTCATAGTATCTCTATTTGTAAATAACAATACGACCGATGTACGAAAAATGTTTCAAAGTTTTTAAAGGGTGTTTTTATGTATTGCATACCTGCCACCTCGAGGGCACTGCCAATTATGCGTCTTGTTCGACGACAAGTTAACGCCAAAATCCGATTCAGCCGCAACGGGCTGTTATTTTCGTCACAAAACACTGCACATCTTATCACAGGACATACCACACTCTCATTACTATGTTGACTTTTCTGTCTGACCGAATGTCCCTCACAAACAAACGTGGTTTACCACCGACTCACCTTCGTACTCGGCGCAATGCCGCCATATTTCCTGTTGACCCAACTGTTCAGACATCGTACTACCATAGACTATACGACGACTCTAGATGGGTAAGCTTGTATCTGCAACTCATGCCCTTGTCCCGATTGCGCAATGCACAATGAAGAAAAAACTGTTTTTCTAAAAGAAAAGCAAAACGTTACAAAGAACATTTAATCAAACTATTTAAATCTCTTAGTACTATATTTGATTTACTTTATTATCTCTCTCGCTATAATTGTAAGAGAATATTGTTTATGAAATAAAACTTGAAACAACTTTTTTATTGCATTTTTTCTATTGCAAACTTCGTATAGAGGGATAAAGCAATTGTTCTTCTGATAATGATTTTAATTTACTAATTCTGCTGTAAGAATTGTGTCGAATTTTACTAATAATACACGAGTTTATTCGAGTTATTATTATATATTTTCTCTACCAATTTAATATATATTTCTGGCGCCTGAACAAACTTTTTATGCTGCGAATGATACACTGTCACCGATATTAGAATTTCAATTTATTTTATTAGTAGTAAATAGAATTTAGTGATAATAAGAAACTATATTGTTATTGCAAAATGTGTATTTTTGTAAGATTAAAATATAGCTCTAGACGTTCGTTACCTTGTATCAAACGTTACTGATAAGCATAAAATTTAAGCATTGTTGGCAGTAATAGAATATCGTGTATACTTTGTTCGGACGGTAACAACACATATGTGTTGGTTTTCACAGAATAGTACATATCAAGTGTTCACACACTTAACGGATAATGTGCTGTATAATTATATCGTTTCCCTACACTCTATCAATATGTGTGCACAGAAGAAGTGTAAAACTTGAATATTAGTGAATATAGAAAATGATATATTATATACTATATATTCAAAATACTATTTTTAACTAACAAAGATTTTAATTAATAAAGAGTATACATTGGTTGAATTTTAATAATATTGCAAAATTTACAAAATCTGATCACAAAGCAATTATATGTGATGCAATGCAATTAAGTTGATGTAACGAATAGTACAATTTTTATCGTATAATTTTATCGATCACAAAATTTATCCTTCAAAATAATATGCATTTTCAAAGATATAGATATAATATCTCTATTGAGTTCGATAAATCAAAATTCAAATCGTATAATGGCGCCATTAAGTCACAACCACGGTGTATTATAGAGGTGTTCGGACTACTCTCGGGAAAGTGAAAAAGATAGCGGTTGGATCTCTGGTCGCCGCCAGATGGAATCCTAGTCATCTTCACAGTTTTCATGTACGTATGTGAATGAGATTGTGTGTAGCAGCTGGTAGCAGCGTGTCCATGTAGCCCGTGCTAAGGTATATGTACGGTACATACCTTAGCACAGGCTACATGGACATGCTGAAAACTGCGAGGATGACTAGGATTCCATCTGGCGGCGACCAGAGAACCAACCGCTATCTTTTTCAAAACTTCAGCCTTACAGAGGGCTTAGTCGTAACAGAGAGGAAATGAGAGTGCTCACGCCCGGGGTTTGGCCGTGCTGGTTTTGTCTCCACAGCATGTTTAGCTTGGAACAGCTCCTACATCATCTTTAGCATGGAACAGAACCTACACCATCTTTAGCAGGAAACAGAACCCACTTTACTGTTATTAAATCTGTGTAATGGATCAGAACTAGCTTCAATCACCGACCAGATACTATTAAATGATATTAACTATTAAATAATAGTATCTGATAGATGGTTGAAGCCAGTTCTGATCCATTACACAGATTTAATAACAGTAACGTGGGTTCTGTTTCCTGCTAAAGATGGTGTAGGTTCTGTTCCATGCTAAAGATGATGTAGGAGCTGTTCCAAGCTAAACATGATTTGGAGACAAAACCGGCACGGCCAAACCCCGGGCGTGAGCACTCTCATTTCCTCTCTGGTCGTAACACCTCTATAATACACCGTGGTCACACATAGGCGTATGCTTATTTCATAGACAAGGCATTGCAATACAACCAGATACAACTAATCTAATTTTGCTAATATCTAAAGTGTACTGCCTTACTGATTTAAAGATACTGATTAAAATGTCTTTCTCCTATAAACTTAATGTACATAGAGAATATAAGAACAGACTTATTTGTCTACAGTTCTGAATTATCGACTCTGTAGTCACCGACGATATGCCTTATGGCACCGACCAGATACTATTAAAGACTGCTAGCCTTATGGAAGATCGTGTCACTCAAATATTTCGGTGTTCTCTTACGCCCTCTAGGATATATTCTGACTGGAGTGAGAAACAGAAGGCCGATCTCGTCAGTGCAGAAGGCTACTGAGTGGCTACTGAGGAGATTCTCGTCGGTGAGAAGGCAAATCGTCACGGAACCATATTGATCATTATGAATTGTTACATTCTGTACCGAGCAGATATTTCAGACGATGTTGGTTTCAATAGAACAAAAAATTCCTAGAAATATTGAAGCATAATTTTAGGAAAATCAACAATTCCTATTTCAAATTTTATATGAGATACCTCAATTTGTAATTTCAAAATATGTCATAAACGAGAATTATTACCTTCCACTTTTTAACTTCCCGATTTATAGGGAAGTTACTGTAATTACCCCGAAAATCGAAAATCGATTTTTTAGCAGATCTTCACGTTTCATGGTCATTGGAGTCATTTTAGACTATTTTTATCAAAATGTTTGTGTGTGTGTGTGTGTGTGTGTGTGTGTGTGTGTGTGTGTGTGTGTGTGTGTGTGTGTGTGTGTGTGTGCGTATGTCCGTTTGTATGGTATCAAATTTTTCGTTAACGTTTTCAGAAAAAGTAACAACGCGATCAGGATGATGAATGATGCAATCGAAGTGCCCCGTCGTAACTTAGAGCTGATTAGATTTTGGTCCATATTGGTCAAGTAGTTTTTTAGATTTTTAGTTTTTTTCGAAAAGAGTTGATTCTACAATGCAATTTATAAGGGAGGACGAAAATTTTCCACCAAAGAACCAAACGCAATTACATAAAAAAAATTTTTTCTTAATTTTTTTTTAGATTTAAAAAAATTTTTTTTTTTAGATTTAAAAAAAATTTTTTTTTAACTGATGCTAATGTTACCGCTTGGAATAATCGAAAGTTATTCCAATGCAACAGTGAATTTATCATCTCTATTCCCAAGAATACATTTTGGGAGAATATCGATGAAAATACAAAAAAAAACCGATGTTAGCGATGTTGGCGAAGGAGTAACGAATCGGGAAGTTCTTTGTGTGAGTCTTGGAAAGTCACACACCAAATAAAAAACATTAATAGCAGTAGGCCCTACTAGCCATGCGTATCACTAACCCTCTCGCAAGAGTAGTCCTACCTGCGAGCTCGCGAAGCGAACGAGCAAAAACAACCCTACTCGCGAGCGAGCGAAGCGAGCGAGCAACAATAGCCCTCTAGTTTATACATAAATGTTCCAAGAATCGATCTGCGAAAACAGAAATATGTTGAAAAGACATTACTGTAAAAAATTAGATGACAAGGTTGTATAAAATTGTGGGCTCGATCGTTTTGCCCTCATGTATGAATTCGTCGTCTTCATCGACGTTTCCACGTGTCGTAGAAATAATTGATTTCCACTGTTTAATATAACAATTTATTTCACACTTGGTTTACAACCAGACTATCTCCACGTGCTTACAAACAGATCTTATACACGTGCTTCCACGTTGAATGACAGAACAAGAAGAAAGCCGAATCAGTGATGCCAGAATCATGGGTCGTGGGTTTTTTCCCCTCCGCTCGCTCAGCCGACTCGACCCCCCACTCTGACGCACCGTCGTCGCCACGTTGCTTCTACTGCGCACGTGCTACACACGAACGTACCTCTATCAGAGTATGTCGGCAGTGTAGAGATACGTTTGTGTGTAGCGCGTACGCAGTACGCAGTAGAAGCAACGTGGTGACGACGGTGCGTCAGAGTGGGGGGTCGAGTCAGCTGGGCGAGCGGAGGGGAAAAAACCCACGACCCATGATTCTGGCATCACTGAGCCGAATCGCTCGTCGTGCGGATGCACGGCTAAAAAACATTTGAAAATCGCGGCGGCGGTGGCCGACCACCAACGACGGTGTCCGAAGCGAACATCGATTCGCGATCAACTAACTATGGCTCTATGACTATTATACACCGCCCACCTTGAAAGGCTGTGCTTTCAACAATCAGTAGTGTAAACGTGCAACGGTGTTACGCTGGTCGAATGCTATGTGTCTAAACGCAAATTGTACAAAATTTTATACACTACTTATGCTAGAATATAAGTTCTACGTATGATTTACATGGCTGTGTACAACGAGGCGCACTTTTAGATTTCTATCGGTAATATAGCCAATTTGGCTAACGGACGTGTTATTACTCCCTTCAATGTCTTTATTGATGCAGCACGAACAACGTCATCCGGACCCGGATGGATTTCCTGAACTCGGCCCATGATCCATTGCAAGGGCGCTGGTCCTTGCTGCTTGACTAAAACCAGCTGCCCCAATTGCAGCTGATTACCCTTATTTGTTCGCCACTTCGATTTTTCCTGTAACTGCGATAAATATTCGGGACTCCAGCGCGACCAAAAATGTTGACGCAATTGCTCAACTCGTTGCCATCTCGATAGTCTATTTTCGTTGAGACCTGATAGGTCTTCGCGCGGAAAACTGTTTAACTCTTCGCCAATCAAAAAGTGCCCAGGTGTCAAACAAGCCATATCATTAGGATCCTCCGATAGAGGCGTAATGGGTCTCGAATTCAAAATTGCCTCGATCTCACAAAAAAACGTCTGTACTTCCTCATACGCCAAATGCGCATTTCCCATTGCACGGTGCATATGGAATTTAGCTGATTTTACCGCAGCCTCCCAAAGTCCGCCGAAGTGCGGCGCATTGGGAGGGATAAAATGCCAAGAAATCTGAGATTCCTGCAAAAAGTCTCGAATAATTGATTTAATATTGGTGCGTGCCAAGAACTCGTGTAGTTCTTTTAACTCGCGAGCAGCACCAGTAAATGCGGTGCCATTATCAGAATGCAACGAAATTATTTTGCCTCTGCGAGATATGAATCTCTTTAATGCTCCAATGAACGAGTCCGTTGTTAGGTCTCCGACAATCTCGATATGCACCGCTCTTGTCGCAAAGCAAACAAATATTGCTATGTATGCCTTCACATTTCGGGCGTTACGTCTTTTGCCTTCGCGAATTATGATCGGGCCGGCGGCGTAGTCTACACCACTGTGGGTAAACGGGCGAGAAGGGGTGACTCTTGGCGCCAGCAGTGAACTCATTATAGCTTCTGATTGTTCCGGATTATTCTTAAAGCATGTAATGCATTCGCGAACAATTTTGCGAGTCGTAGATCTTAGTGATAACGGCCAGAATCGCTGGCGTACGGCCGCGATTGTGCCCTGCACACCGGCATGCAGATTGCGTCTATGTTCATGTTCGATGATTAAATTAGTAAGTCGGTGACTCTTTGGTAAAAGAATAGAATATCGCGCTGAGTACGCTAGTGTCGAATTTTGCAATCTACCTCCCACACGAATCAGTCCGTCCGTGTCGAGGAAAGGGGACACGGATAGTAGATTACTCGATCGCTCAAGTGGTTTTTTATCGGCTAGCAATTTGATTTCTGCCGCGTATGTTTCACTCTGGACGAACTTGCACAGCGCGAGCACAGCCAACGCGGTCTCCCCACCCCCAAAGGCTCCGCGACTCCAACAGTGGGCCTTTGACGCTTGCAAAATTTTAAACAGTAGCCGATGATTCGGCATATTTTTTGTAAACTTGAAACCGAATCAAGCAGTCTGGGAACGGTCGAGTTTTCCTCAATTGCAACATGCACTAGAGCACATTTAAGCTGCTCCGGCATCTCGATGCTGTCAAACTCGACCCTGAATTCAGGCCAGGACGTTTCATCGCCCTGAAGGAAATCAGGGCCGTGCCACCAGATTCGGGAATCCAGTAGCACCGCCGGCTCGGCTCCGCGGGATAAAATGTCAGTGGGATTATCTCGCGTCGATACGTGTCGCCAATCGGCAGCGCTGGTCACATGTTCGATCTCCCCGATTCTGTTTGCCACGAATACCGACCATTTTCGCGAACAAGAAGAGATCCAGTGCAAAACTATTGTAGAGTCGGACCAAAAGAATTTCCGCATGTGCTCAAGATCGATTGATTTTCGAACCTTGACGAACAGCTGCGCAAGCAAAACGGCCGCGCAAAGCTCAAGTCGCGGAAGTAAAACCGTCTTCAATGGAGCAACGCGGGATTTTGAACACAACAATTCGACTCGATACTCACCGTCGGCACCCCTCGACCGAATGTAAATACACGCTCCGTACGCGGCCTGGCTAGCATCGCAGAAGCCGTGGACTTGCTGATCGAGCTGAATATTACTAAATTTTGTCAGTCGCGGAATGTGTAATTGATTGAGGCACGTAAGTTGATCCGTAAGGTGGGACCACCTCGAATGAATGTTTGTAGGGACGGATTCGTCCCAATTGATCTCCGCCTGCCACAATTCCTGAATGATCATTTTGGCGATCATAATTACGGGTCCGATAAGCCCAAGGGGGTCGAAAAGTTTCGATATTTCCGAAAGAATTGTGCGCTTTGTGATCCGATCACCTGATAAGCTACGCTCTACGCGAAAATGTAGTGAATCAGATACAGGGTTCCATCGGTTGCCGAGTATGCGAGAGTCGCATTCTTTGCTCAGATCGATCAGCTGTGGCCCAGCCGACGGAAGGTCAATGGACTGATTGACTTCTAGAAGTTGTGGCTCATTAGAAGGCCATTTGCTTAACGTGAACTGACCCTTCCTCAGTACCGCCACAATCTGATCACGAATGATCTTGGCCTCAGCAATAGTATCTGCCCCATTTAGACAATCATCGACATAAGTCTCTTAATATGTGCTTCGCACCGAGAGGAAAGTTTTGCGATTCGAGTTCGACCAGGTAGTTGAGACAGCGAGTGGCTAAGTACGGGGCCGAGGATGTGCCGTAAGTGACCGTGGTAAGCTCGTATGTGGTAATACTGTCCGAGGAGCTCTCGCGCCAAAAAATTCGCTGCAACCGTGTTTGGGATTCGTGGACCAAAATCTGTCTGTACATTTTTACGATATCGGCACAAATCAGTGTACGAAATCTGAGAATTATCGACAGCAGATCCTGTTGCACGACTGGACCCACCATTAACGCGTCGTTGAGAGATGTGCCTGAAGGGCTTTTGCATGATCCGTCGAAAACGACCCGCAGCTTTGTTGTACTACTGGATTCCTTGAACACTGCGTGGTGTGGCAAATAGAATGTTGGGTCGTTGGTTACACATTTCCGATTTTCAACCCTTCGCATATGCCCCAATTCCAAATATTCGCGCATGAACCCCGCGTATTGTGTCGTCAAGATTTCATCGCGATCGAGACGTCTCTCTAAAATGCGAAATCGCCGCAACGCGACAGAACTAACATCACCGATGGCGCGCAATACATCCTCCCTTACCGGTAGTCGAACAACAAAACGACCATGAGAATCGCGCGTGGTTGTACGTCTAAAGTGAGTCTCACACATGCGTTCGTCCGGCGAATGCGGTGCGGATGCAAATTCAACTTCCTTCACACGCCAAAAATCCCGCAGTTGACTGTGTAATTGATCGTTTGTTACGGCAATGTGAAAGGACTTTACCGATCGAGAAATCGAGTGATCAGACATACAGCGACCCGCGAGCACCCATCCGAACCAAGTCTTTTGCAGCGTCGGATGATTCGCGAATACTTTGATTTGTCCGATACCCAGATAGCACAGGACGACTTTAAGTTGCCGTTTTCATGTCCGGTCTACATCTTTACGTCTCACGTCTCAGTAAGACGCATTTTAGGCGTCCATAAAGGCACCTCTGCTGGGACGCCGTTTTCACGTTAGAAATGAGATGCATAAAAGGCACCTGCCTTCGAACGTGAAAACGTCGTCCCAGCAGAGGTGCCTTTAAGGACGCGTAAAAGTTGCCTCTTTCGGTACGCCGTTTTCAGGTTAGAAATGAGATGCATAAAAGGCACCTGCCTTCGAACGTGAAAACGTCGTCCCAGCAGAGGTGCCTTTATGGATGTGTAAAAGTTGCCTCTTTCGCAACGCCGTTTTCACGGCAGAAACGATTGAAGTACTTACGAAAATATGTATATCTCTTAATCGTTAATATACTGATACTATACTTCATTAAAAAAAAGTAGTTTGATTTTTACCTAAAAAATATTTTAGGTAAATAATTAAATAATTAGGTTATATAATTATTAGAAGAGATAAACTTCTGTTAAAATATTTTTTATATAATAATATATATGATTTGATATGATTTGAGCGTATAAGAATAAAAAGTAATGAATCTAACAGTAAAGGTTCGCATGGCTCAGCGAGGAAACCATCATGAAGTTAAATGGTAGGCCCGAGTTCGATTCCCGCCCAGAGTATGCTGCATAAAAACTAAATTGTAATAAGGTTTTTTCGAAGAGACAAAATGGAATATTCTCTCTCAAGTAGTACATGAAAGTAGTAATATATAATATATATATATATATAGATTCTAATTTTTTCTTAAATTTGAAGATTTTGTACGTCTTTTCAGATGTCCAAAAAGACAACTTTTTTGCATCTTAAAGCGACATCTTAAAGATGTCGAAAAGACCTGTGAGAGACGACTTTAAGTCGCACAGTTTTGTAACAAAGACCTGTTAAAGTTGTACACAGTACGTGGAAAAGACGTGAAAACGACGTGCCACAGACGCAACGTACGACTTAAAGATGTACGTTACGTCTTGCGTCAGGCAACTTTTAGGCGTACTTTAAGATGTCTTTGTGCTATCTGGGTACATAGAAGCTGCCAGAAAAGATCAGCACCGATCAACATGTCGATCTCAGAAGATTCATTGAATTTCGGATCAGCCAATCTAATGTTATGAGGAATGCGAATTTCGTCCCGATTGAAGGATGTAGATGAAAATCGCTCGGTAATACGATTTGTCACGACGCAATCAATAGTGGTACTGAATGAGTTTTTTCGTGATTCTATTTTTACCGATACGACGCGATTCGCGGTCGCTGTCGTTTGATTAATACCCGTAATTGATATATTAGTAGCGCGTGATTTTAAATTCAACCGACTTACTAATTGTTGCGATATAAAATTGGCTTGAGAACCACTGTCCAGCAACACGCGACACCGCCTCGGAGCGTCCGTGCTATCGTGTGTGTGTATTACCGCCGTGGACAACATTACATTGTTGCTCCGTGACGCCACAGCACTGTTTGACGTCACTCTGGACTGAGGCACCGTGGAGTCTTGCAAGATTGACGCGATCGGGTCCTCCTCCTTTTTAGGGCTTAGATGCAACAATGTATTGTGTTTCACATTGCAAATTTGGCATGCTCGCGAATTACATTGTGCACTCGTGTGGTTTGCCGGTATAAGGCAATTTATGCAGAGCTTTTGTCTGCGTACTTGCGCGATGCGTTTTTCCGTCGGCAATTTGAGAAATTCGTTACAGGAATATATTCGATGATCGCCACGACAATACGCGCATTTCGAATTAACGTTGGCTACGTGTGTTGACGAATGTCTGCACGAGGTCGTCTGTTGGCGATTTTGGTTCACAGGCGCCGGTGCAGGCGTTCTTTTGAGGTTGGTTTCTAACATTTGACACCGGTGTTGTAGGAATGTTAGTAGTTCGTGTAATGTGGGCAATTCGGCGCCCGGAAGTGAATTTTGCCATTCTCGAACCGTAACCGTAAGGGAGCTTTTACGCTAAGCTTCCCGCTTGCGTCGAGCCCGCCAACGGGACAAAGTCATAAAAATTTCGAGCGGGTCGACGGGCCCCGCTCGCTGTGCCCCGCTGTGCGTGGCACAAAAAAAAGGTCTCTATGGGATCCACGGTTTCACGGTTCGTTTAGGTAAACTACCGATAGCTTCTCTTTAAGGCGGGGTAGGATACATTCAGATTGTAAGTAGCAAATAACTAGAGTCTTATTAGAAAAATTGGGTTTGCGAATTTTCGCTTTTTGTCCTTATACGAGCAAACACACCATGTAAAAATTTCATACGGTACACAGTGAGCAATTTGAACGAAATCTGTGCCACAATCAAAGAACTTTCTATTAGAAATGAAATATAGAGCGATGAAATTTTTTTTCAAATTAAAACTGAAACTTTGCAGAATATAGGAAAAATGGGGAGAAAGTTCTTTCATTTTGACACAGATTTCGTTCAAATTGCGTGTACCGTATGAAATTTTTGCATGGTGTGTTTGCTCGTATAAGGACAAAAAGCGAAAATTCGCAAACCCAATTTTTCTAATAAGACTCTAGTTATTTGCTACTTACAATCTGAATGTATCCTACCCCGCCTTAAAGAGAAGCTATCGGTAGTTTACCTAAACGAACCGTGAAACCGTGGATCCCATAGAGACCTTTTTTTTGTGCCATGCACAGTGGGGCACAGCGAGCGGGGCCCGTCGACCCGCTCGAAATTTTTATGACTTTGTCCCGTTGGCGGGCTCGACGCAAGCGGGAAGCTTAGCGTAAAAGCTCCCTAAGGGAGCGTTCATACCGAAGCCCCCGCGTGACTTTTACCGCGGGGTGGAGCACGCGGGTAATAAATTTCGAGCGTGTTGACGGGCCCGCTGTGCCCCCGCTGTGCGTGGCACAAAAAAAAGGTCTCTAAGCTTCACGGTTCGTTTAGGTAAACTACCGATAGCTTTCCTTAAAGGAAATTTCCTTCGGAAGGAAAGGAAAGCCTTAGAGACCTTTTTTTTGTGCCACGCACAGCGGGGGCACAGCGGGCCCGTCAACACGCTCGAAATTTATTACCCGCGTGCTCCATCCCCGCGGCAAAAGTCCCAAACCCCGCGGTAAAAGTCACGCGGGGGCTTCGGTATGAACGCTCCCTAAATCGTCCCATTTGTCGGCAAGACGTTTCAAAGAAGTAAGCGCGCGCACATGCTTGGCTGTTCCATCCGCGATCTGTCGCAACTCTAATAAATTTTCTTTGCTCATTACGGGAAGTTCCAGTATTTTGCGAATATGTGTTTGCACAATGACACGGGTATTGTTGTATCGTTCCTGTAAGAGGTTCCAAGCCACGTTGTAATTTTCATCCGACAATTCAAGCGATTCGATGACACCGGCAGCGTCGCCCGTGATTGCCGTCCGCAAGTACTGAAATTTCTGCATAATTGTAAGCGCAGTACGTTCGTGTATTACAGAATTCTAAACATTATGAAATGGCACCCAGTCCTCGTATTTCCCGCTGAAGTTTGGTAGTGTTAATTTCGGCAAACGCACGTGCGTTATCGGATCTTCCACGTCCGTGCGATTTGTATTAGTTGGGGAAGGCGCCATGTTCAAACGACCACGTGCAGGTGCGAGAATCATAGTCCGCATTGTTGCCGATAACCCGTAGTACGCGGTTTTGAACCCTTCGCGATCTCCGTCGGATTCGTCGATCGTCTCGATTTGAATTTGAATAGCGTTATATTCTAACCAATAATTTTCAAGTTTCGATTTACGTTCTTCAAGTTGCGCGATTACATCTGGCGTACAATTAACGATGCTATCTACATAACTCTTCGTTCGCGTACACGCGGCCTTGATGATGCCTCTCTGTTTCCGCAATATCGAAATATCATGCAACGCCATTGTTTGCGAGATCGAGGAATTGACTATCGATTAGTCATATATATAGAGATTAAACAGTTACCTGGCCGTGAAATTCGCCGTTCAACTGGTGCAAGCCTCGTGTCGACGTTGATGTTGAAAATGTATGCTGTTCTCCGTCAGCCTCGTGGATACAGCGTCGTAGTCCGCTGTTCCTGTAGCTCACGCCTCTGTCTCGATGTCGTTGTTGGAAGATGCGTCGGTCACCCTCCGTCGACCTCGTGGACGCAGCAGCGTGGTTCTCTGTTCTCGTAGCGCACGTCTCTGTCTCGAGACCGTTGTTGGAAGATGCGTTGGCTGATCTCCGTCAATCTCGTGGATGCAGAGCGTAAAACGCAATGGCCCTCAGGAAGCTTGTTGCAATGTTCTGGTCTTGGCCGAAGTGTGAATTAGTAATAATTGTTGCTGGATTGCTGCTGGCTGAACCGGCTCGAAGGACCATGTATAAAATTGTGGGCTCGATCGTTTTGCCCTCACGTATGAATTCGTCGTCTTCGTCGACGTTGCCACGTGTCGTAGAAATAATTGATTTCCACTGTTTAATATAAAAATTTGTTTCACACTTGGTTTACAACCAGACTATCTCCACGTGCTTACAAACAGATCTTATGCACGTGCTTCCACGTTGAATGCCAGAACAAGAAGAAAGCCGAATCGCTCGTCGTGCGGATGCACGGCTAAAAAACATTTGAAAATCGCGGCGGCGCACAGTGGGCCAGATCGGCGCGCTAGCTGTTCACGCGTATTTCACCATTATTTCATAACATAAAGACCACATTAAATATATCGTCGGATTCGTCTTGGCATCAGCTATAATATTATTGAATAAAAAATATATAGTTATAAATAAATAATTAAAGTAAACACCATTTTTTATTAAAAAAAAGAAATTATTGAAATTTTTTGTATTGAGACTTGTAGAAGACTGAGTACTGATTACTTTTTGTAGGAAACATTTTTTTGTTACATGACCGAAAATGTCTGTAAACTCGTGTGAATAATGAATAATATTTGAAAACTGGCTATTCAGGCATTCAAACAAGAGTAATTCATAATTATTGAATGAATGAAGTTTATTATATTTAATGAAATAACAAAAATGTGTTATTACTGTCTTATTTAAAAAATTACAAAAATTCAAACAAGATTAAGTATTATATTTTACAAAGTTCCTGACTATATTCGATTGATCATACGGATTTTCTGCTTATAACTCTGTTTATCTATGAATAAACAAAAATCTATACTATAATTCCTCTTAACAAAGGTAAAATACAGGTCTTTAATATGGAAAAACTGTTCTGATGCTATACTACGATGCTGTTACTATAATCTCTCAAATACAAATGATTCAACTGTGAGCTAGTAATAAGTTCGAATGTTTATCAATGGTCGTATAATCTAAAAAATTCATAAGATAGGTCTGGGTTAGGTCTTTACACTCTTAAGAGCTGCTGAGTGGTCGTCAATGCGTCTCGCGCAACGCGATTCGCCGCGGAATTGCGTGACACGCGACGCTTTAAACCATCATAATTTCCAGGTTTGGATCGATTTGGATGTGAAATTTGCAGGATCTTTTGGAGGAGACGTTGCTGAAAATGTTTCACTTTGTTAGAGCACGACAGTATATAACACTTTTAACTTATCCCTTGTCAAAGGTGAAAAACTTTGACGGTATTCCTTGGTTGACTAAGTATTTTTTTTTATAACAAATTATGAACATTAATGTTTAGTTCCTGGTGCGTTCTCAACATAGATATACATTCTTCATACAAAAACAAATTGGGC
The DNA here is from genome assembly GCA_933228785.1 of Lasioglossum pauxillum. NCBI lineage: Eukaryota > Metazoa > Arthropoda > Insecta > Hymenoptera > Halictidae > Lasioglossum > Lasioglossum pauxillum. Next base: position 18,805,410 of record OW121702.1, on the reverse strand, counting down.
ACTTAATCTTTAGTAGGTTTTCCAGGACATCGTTATGAAGAAAAGGAATTTTTTCGGTGATAAATCGTATCTGAAAAAGTTTGATCTTTGAACGCTTATTGTAACGAGAGTTTTTAATAACTTTAATTAATATTATCGATTTTGAATGTAATGGACATTTAAGAAACATTGTACATTCGTTAAAGATCGATATGAGGACTTCGATTTTTTAGCTCATGAACAGCTAGCGCGTCGATCTGGCACACTGTGCGGCGGTGGCCGACCACCAACGACGGTGTCCGAAGCGAACATCGATTCGCGATCGACTAACTATGGTTCTATGACTATTGTACAAAGGTGGTCAAGGGAGTGTTATCCACATCGTTGGCAAAAGGAATTATTATAAACATTAATTAGCTAGAATTCATAAAATCTGTGAATTGTACTGAATAAATTAATGCGTGCGAATGTTCATGGTTTAAAAGTTATTCCGTATCTCGAATAATATTAGCCACTTTTACTAAAATATTAGGTGGTCAGATACCCAAGGCATTGCTTATGGACATCGCTGTAAAATAGAATTGTTATAAACATTAACTAGCTGGAAATAATAAATTTATCAATAATTGTCACGGCGATCGACATCGATCGATATTCGGTGAGGTGGGGAGCGTCGAGCGTGGGGGGCACGCCCGAGCTCGGCGAGAGAACTCCGTTAATTAGTCAGTCGGGCCGGGGGGGGAGGGGGGCAGCGTGAGCGGTCGGGTCCAGTGCAGTGATGCCAGAACCGTGGTACTGTGGTACTAAACCATACCCCCACCATAGTCTACTATTGCCCCTACGTACCTTTCCAACGCGCCCACGCGCTACACTCACCAGCGTGCCTCTACTGTATCATACAGGGTACGCTGGCGAGTGTAGCGCGTGGGCGCGTTGGAAAGGAACGTAGGGGAAATAGTAGACTATGGTGGGGGTATGGTTTAGTACCACAGTACCACGGTATGTACTGGCATCACTGGTTCAGTGTCGCCAGATGAGGGGAGTCACGGTGAGATGATGTACCCTCTCTGATGGCCAGAGTAGAGTAATAGTGGCACGTTGCGCCGCGCACGCGCGACGTGTCACATAGTACATTACATCTACTCTGGTTATCAAAGAGGGGGTACCTTGTATTCCCCTCGAGTGCTGGTTTGGTCACTTTCTGGCGACACTGGTCGGGTTCAGTCGGGCTCCGGGACCAGGAGGACCAGAAGGACCAGGGACTTACCAGAGGTGGACCAGAGGTGGACAAGGGGTCATCTATAGCTACCCTGGCCTAGTAGTAGTAGTAGTAGTAGTAGTCGTGTTTATTACCGGGGAGGGGCGGTTCGTCCGCCCCTCGCTTCCTTAGGGCACACCGGTTTTTAAACACCAGTTTCACAATTGGCGCTGCCGGCACTCGGCCCTTTAGCGGGTTGCAATTGTCCTCGTTTTTCAGCCGTCCCCTCTGTTTTTTTTCGGCCCGGGCCATTTTCAGAGTCGTCAACTTACTAGACGGGTCGGTCGTCATTGATGAGCGGGCCATGCTACCTAATTTTTTTGAGTTTTTGAGCTGTTTTACGGCTCGATGTGAACGTCGGGCCCCCTCACCTTCAGACCTGCAGAGTGTCTCGCCTGCCCTTTTAGACTCCCCCCCTTCACCATATTTTCATGTCGAATGTACCCTGGCCTACTTTCAACTGTTCATTCAACGAACAACGATAAGTTTTATTACTCATATTATTCAATGCTTCCATTGTGTACCCTTGGCCCAGCTTAACCAAACCTGCCCTTCAACCGTTCATTCAACGTATACCATCAATAATTATCTCTAATATGCTAATTGGAATTTCCATCGAGACGTTCGGTATTGAATCTTCTTCAAATTTATATTTCTTGTTTAAAATTGGTATCCCTCCGATCGGAATCGGAGATCCCTCAGGGGCTCACTCACGGATGGGGCCGTGAGTGAATACGGGATGTAGCGTCCCCGAGGCTACCCGAAGCACATATAGGCTACATTCGTGTGAGCAGTTAGCTTAACTCCCGTGAGTTGGTCGTATTCGCACTCTTGTGCAAAAGGTAATTACTTATGTGCTGGTCGTATTCGCACTCGTGTGCGGGGTTATAATTATTCTCACGAGCTGGTTCGCTGGTTGTATTCGCACTTCTGTGCGGGGTTACAATTGCTCTCATGAGCTGGTTCTCTGGTTGCATTCGCACTCATGTGCAGGATTATAATCGCTCTTGTCTTAATAAAAAAAAAATGATTGCTCTTGTGAACTGGTTCTCTGGTTGTATACGCACTCATGTGCAGGATTTTAATTGCTCTTGTGAACTTGTTGTACTCGCACTCATGTGCATGGTTACGTTTGCGTTTACGTGCAAGTTTATATATTTACTCTCGTGAGCTGGTTACATTCGCACTCGTGTGCGTGATTTAATTCTGTATTCAACAGCATTGTTTCTAAATACGATCAGTCTGTTTCAGCTAGATTACAACAGCCGGCCGCTAACGAAGACGACACACCGAATGAAGAGGACACACCAACGAAGAGGAAGAAGACTACAGTGTATTTTTAAGTTAGTTATATTTGGTCTATATATTAAGATTGTATACCATCGTTGTGAATATGTCGAGTAATTATTTCCGTAACTTCATTTTGCTCGTTTTCTTGATTCCGACACAGCCTTCTGCTGTGGCACAGCCTCTACCAACAGGTAGTTGGTAGAGAAATGGGATATCGATTGAACACTTCTCAGTGTCCATTTCTCTTGGTGAGGACACGTCGGGTATCGGCTCTGGCCGAAGCTGGGCTACAAGCATCGTACGCGCCGCGTCACCTTCGAACTAGAGCCTTCTGCTCTGGTTCGCTCTGGTTTCTCACTTTAAAAGAATCAGAGCCTTCTGCCTGATTCGCCTTTGATCCCCCGTGGATCGGAGACTTCTTCTCCGATTCACACCTTTTGCCCCGCGATAATTACTCGACATACTTCCGTAATTTAGTATAAGTTCGCCGTTGTTAGAAAGGGAGCCAAAGGGAATATTGCATTCGTTCTGACACTCTTTCGGGTCTCTTGTGCAGCAACCTCCTCGTGGTGAGACCTGGGCAATCGGTATTATCCTCTATTTGTAAGAACTTCTAGTGAAACTCTTATGAATAAAGGATAATATCGAGCTAATAGCTGCACATTTAATAAATATGTTGATTTTCAGTAAATTCTATTCCTATACCTATTGTCTTCGATAACATTTTGCAATTTCACCTTCCTTCAGAACAAAATGTATGTACTATTTAAGCTGGTTCGCCCCGGGCGTGAACAATGTCATATATCGTCTGGTTCTATTTAGGTATCGGTGATAGTATTATAAGGCAATTACAAAATGGGTAATGTGAGCATTCTATACTATATCATTCTTCTTCTACTTGACGAGTATCTCGTCTGTGGTAGAACTTTTAGCAATGTGGTATTTCAGATCACTCTAAGTTCCACGTTATCCCCGCGCCCGTTCGCGCCCACTTACCCCCGCTGAATAGCACAGGGGCTAGTATCTCGTCGATGCTTATGGGAGATAGTGTCACTAGAATAATTCGGTGTTTTCTTACGCGCTCTAGGATATATTCTGGCTGGAGTAAAAAACAGAAGGCCACCGACGTGATCTCGTCGGTGCAGAAAGCCACTGAGGAGATTCTCGTCGGTAAGAAAGCCAATTATCACGGAACAATATATTGATTATCATGAATTGTTACATAAATTATTGTGTACAAATGTTCATGGATTAAAAGTTATTCTGTATCTCGAGTTTTATTGCCTATTTTTACTAAAAAATTAGATGGCAAGGTGGTCAAAGGAATGCTCGTTGACATCATTGACAAAAGGAATTGTTACAAACATTAAAGAGCTCGAAATAATAAATGTATCAATAATTGTTGTCACGGCGATCTAATTCTATTGATATTCGATGGAGTGGGGAGAGTTGCGCGTCTGAGCCCTGAGCTCGAGTTCGGACTCGGGAACGAGCGGTCGGACTCCGGGACCGATGGGGAACAGGAGAACTAGAAGAACCAGGGGCTGACCAGGAGCTCACCAGAGGCTCATCAGAGGTGGGCCAGAGGTGGGCCAGGAGCTTACTAGGCGCCTACCAGAAGTGGACCAGAGATGGACCAGGGGTCATCTAGAGCTACCCAGCCTACCTTGGGGGCCTGCTTTGGTGGTCTACCTTGGCCTACCTTCAACAATCGGCAGTCCATTTTGTTTTTGGCACCTTCACCGCCTTCAACAATTATATCCTTTAACTGTTCACTCAACTGTACACACATCCGTTTTTCTAACGTGCGGCTACCGTGCGGTAACGGAATTGCGGTAAATATGTATTGCATTGCGGCGCCGCACAGTGGGACCTTCCGTCCAAATCGGAGACAAAATCAAAGAACATTCGATAGAAATCAGGTGGAGCGATGAAATTTTTTAAAAATTAAAGCTGAAACTTGGCAGAATATGAGAAAAATAGGGAGATTATGGTACGAACGTTTTATAACCTTGAGAAAATTCGTTAAACTTTCACAATTTCAAGAAAATTGCGGTTTTTTCAATACCACATGCGGAAAATTTTTATTTTAACATGCTACACATTATTTTCTGTAGATTTTTTCATGCTGATTTCAAATCTGGTCTCAAAATTTGTCTACGACCTCAGGATTTTGCAAGAAATCAATTTTTGTGAACAGAACTATGTAATCATTTTTTCGTTGAAATAATTTGATAACCCACTAGTTTGAAGGTATATTGTATTATCATATATAAAACACAATACAATTAAACATAATGAAGTATTTGTACGTTTATTTGACGTATATCACTTGACGAACGATCACCCGACGTATCGCTGCGATTGTCGCTGGCACTCCTTGTAGACTATGTGTGACTGTAATTTAATTTAAATTAGATATCTATTTTCCATGATTATATTTTCATTTACACAGGAAGTAAGGTATACCTATAGGTATAAGTACTTATAAGTACTTAATCTTTTTAATTTACTTCTCATCAACGAATTCTTTAACTTATTCTGGTGATAAAAATAAGAATAAGGTATCACTAGATGTTGCATGTGATGCATAATTTGCAACAAGTTTTATCTTGACGTTTTCTGACGTAAAAAAGTTATGTCAAATTAAACTTTTATTGTACTATTCAAAATACCTCTTTTTTCAATTTGTGTTTTAGGTAAATAAATGATACTTACATTAACTATTTCTACGTTAAATAAATCATCTATTATAATCATAATCAAAATTAAAAAAAAACCTAATTGAATCCATACCCAGACAGCACACCGGCTCGATTTGGGCCTGGTTTTTATGCGCGCATTGGCCCGGAAATAGCCAGGCATGGGCTCGAGCCCACAGCCTGCCGGCCGTGCCAGATTTCAGCCAGATTTCAGCCCATTTACAAGATTGCAAGGGTGCGGCATTTGCGTTCTCATTTCGTGATAATACAAACATGGGTTTTTTCAGTAGTCAAAAACGCCAGATAAAGATCAATCTAGGCAGCCAACGCCCTCAAAAGTCTTATTTAAGACAGATTTAATAACAGTAAAGTGGGTTCTGTTTCCTGCTAAAGATGGTGTAGGTTCTGTTCCATGCTAAAGATGATGTAGGAGCTGTTCCAGGCTAAACATGATGTGGAGAGAGAAGATGTCGCGAGAAAAGTTGGGCTCAATCGAAGCACTGATTGGCCACATTAGTGTGACCGTGCTGCCCTCTCAAAATCTGGCTGAAATCTGGCACGGCCGGCAGGCCCTGGGCTCGAGCCCATGACTGGCTATTTCCGGGCCAATGCGCGCATAAAATCCAGGCACGAATCAACCGGTTTGGGCCTCGAGCCGATCCAAGCATTGTGTTAGCTGGTAATCTGTAGGTCAGGGGCCTTGCAGGTTTGGTCAAGTGGTGGGCTCGGGCAGGCTGTGCTATCTGGGTAGTATTTCGGACCGCAATTCCGGTATCACACGGTTGCCGGCACATTAGAAAAACGAATGTGTGTAGCGCGCCTAAGATGCAATGTCTCAATTAGACCTGTGGCGCCATCTACAGAAATTGAATTGGATTAACAACACAATATACCTGTTGTGAGTCAATAAAACAGTCAACTGTAAGATGTACGATGTACAATCTATTTATGTTGATCTACGTCAAAACGCTATAATAATTCTTCGCTTGTATGTATTTGCAATTCTGATATTGTCACAACTATTAAGATTTATCTTTTTGAACAATCAATATTATCCGCAAATATTGTACGAAAATCTTCGTTTGGACATCGGTAAAATATGCTCATCATTTATTCAAATGGCAATTTTGAATTTTCTCTACAATTTTTCGAATCTTCAACTTCAAATTGATTTGACATATTAGCCAGTGATTTAATGAAAAAATAAATGTATTAGTCATATAGCTGTAACAATGAGTACATGAATGATTTACTTCATTTGCTTACGAGTTAATTTGTGTAATCCAAAAATGTTTACTCTACAATTTGGACAATGTGGAAATCAACTAGGCCATGCATTATTTTCAAAAATATCATCAGACATGGAATGTGTAAATACCAGTGCATCATATAATGTTAATTATCAGTATTCAGAAGAGACATTTACTAAATGGTTTAGTAGTATATCCAAGGAGGGTAAACGATTAGCAAGAGCGGTTCTTGTAGATACAGAAGACAAAGTAATAAAAAAGATTTGCAATGATGCAACAATCCCATGGAAGTATCGTCCAAAAAATGTCATTTGTCAATCTGGAGGAGGATGTGCAAATAATTGGGCGTATGGTTACATGATAAAAGGACAAGAGTTAAAGGATCAGATATTAAATTCTGTAAGGTATGAAATAGAGGAGATGGATCATCTTGATGGATTTCTTTTACTCTTAAGTTCGTCAGGAGGCACAGGATCTGGCATTGGAAGTTTAATTGGACAATTGTTACGCGAAGAATATAGTACAAAACCAATTGTTACCACAATAGTATTACCATTTTCATTTGGAGAAGTATGCACTCAAAATTATAATACATTATTCACGTTGGCAAAACTGTATAATCATAGTGATATGAATATAATAATTGAAAATGAACAAATACATGATATATGCAAAAATTTGTTGAAAAAGCTTGCAACGAACTTGAGCGATATGAATGATATTATTTCTGAGAAGTTGTTGGCTGTGTTTCAACCAATAAATTATTTAAAATCTAATATAACAACTTTGGTGTCTCAAATAGCATCGCATCCTTCTTACAAATTTGCAAGGATCAAAAGCACTCCTCATGTACCTACTACATACTCAATGTATGAACGTATTTATGATTGGAATTTATATCTGCAACATCTAAAAGAAACACTTCGAATTCCAAATTTAGATTCAAAATTGACTGACAATGAATTGAAACTACCATCCCATTCATTAAGCACAACTGTGCATCATACGTATGCATGTTCTATATCAAATGTTCTCATTACACGTGGCACTGCAACAGATAATGATCCCATTATAGCTAATGAATTTAGAGATAAACGTTTGTATACAGACTGGAACAGTGCTGATTGCTTTTCTCATTTGCATCAAGAACGAAAATTCTTAAATTATGACAAGTTTCTTGCTCTGCTCACCAACAACTCTCAAATTTCCTATTCTCTAGATACAAGTTTAAATAAATCATGGAAATCTTATACACATGCTGCATACCTACATCAATATAAACGATTTGGTTTGGAAGATGATGATTTTTTACAAGCGTTTGCAATACTCGAAAATGTTGTAAAAGAGTACCAAGAACTCAAATAAGAAAATAAAATGATTCTAATCTGATGTATTTTATGTATAAACCAATTAAAATTCGTGTTCCTTCTTCAGCATAAAATATAAATATATTTATATTAATGAAATATCTACAATTCATAGAAACACTGTCTTATTAACTGTATCATATTTGTATTTATTACAAGACATTATTAATTTTAGAATTACTATGATAAATAGTATCGTTACTTTTACTACTTATATGTATATATTTTAGAATTGGTAGGAATTATACAGGGTGAGTCCGAAGAAACAGAACACCCAAATATCTCCGTTACTTTTCGTTGTACAAAAAAACTTCTTAGGACAAAGTTACACTGTTTGAAGGGTCACATGTAACGGTGTAAGGGAAAAATGTTCAAGGTCACTTTTTACAAGATTTCAAGGTCATCGATATTTTTTTAAATGGAATGAGGTATTTTTTAATACATCAATCGATGCAGCTGGACATTCGTTATAAAAAAGTACTAACCTATGTATGTCGAAAAGTTAGTAGTTCACGAGATATTTCGATTTAAATAACTCTAAAACACCCCAGACAGCACACCGGCTCGATTTGGGCCTGGTTTTTATGCGCGCATTGGCCCGGAAATAGCCAGGCATGGGCTCGAGCACAGGGCCTGCCGGCCGTGCCAGATTTCAGCTAGATTTCAGCCCATTCACAAGATTGCAAGGGTGCGGCATTTGCGTTCTCATTTCGTGATAATACAAACATGGGTTTTTTCAGTAGTCAAAAATGCCAGATAAAACATCAATCTAGGCAGCAAACGCCCTCAAAAGTCTTTTTTTTTCCTATACGAGGCGTAATTTGCATTATATATGTTATGAAAATAGCTACATGCGCAGTTGTATGCTTCCGTATGATGCAAATTACGACTCGTAAATGTAAAAATAGGACTTTCGAGGGCGATCACGGCCTAGATTGATCTTTTATCTAGCGTTATTGAGTACTGAAAAATCAAATTTTTGTATTATTAAGAAATGAGAACGCGAATCCCGCACCCTTGCAATCCTCATTTCCATGCGACCCACATCACAATGTGCATGCGCGAGAAAAGTTGGGCTCAATCGAAGCACGGATTGGCCACATTAGTGTGACCGTGCTGCCCTCTCAAAAACTGGCTGAAATCTGGCACGGCCGGCAGGCCCTGTGCTCGAGCACATGCCTGGCTATTTCCGGGCCAATGCGCGCATAAAATCCAGGCACGAATCAACCGGTTTGGGCCTCGAGCCGATCCAAGCATTGTGTTAGCTAGTAACCTGTAGGTCAGGGGCCTTGCAGGTTTGGTCGGGTGGTGGTCTCGGGCAGGCTGTGCTATCTGGGACCATTACTGTCGTACTAAAACGTTAAACAAGTAAGTAAACGCTAACGTCTTAGAACGACAGTATAATGGTGTTTTAGAGTTATTTACATCGAAATATCTCGTGAACTACTAACTTTTCGACATACATACGTAGCACTTTTTTATAACGAATGTCCGGCTGCATCGATTGATGTATTAAAAAATACTTCATTCCATTAAAAAAATTATCAATAACCTTGAAATCTTGTAAAAAGTGACCTTGAACATTTTTTCCCTTACACCGTTACATGTGACCCTTCAAACAGTGTAACTTTGTCCTAAGAAGTTTTTTTGTACAACGAAAAGTAACGGAGTTTTTTGGGTGTTCTGTTTCTTCGGACTCACCCTGTATATACATATATAACCATATAACCATAAATATATAATTATTCACAGTACTTCAATTGTTTACATTGATGAAATATACACTTATTTATCCAATAAAATGTATTATTTTTTAATCAAATAATATAAAAAAATCCAAAAATACTAGTTCTTAAATAAAAAATTCGACTAATGAAGGCAGATAATCTAAAGAACATGAATAAGAGGGTGGTTATGACGTCACTAGAAAATCGACCAAATTGCGACACCGTCTGATGCGTCAGAAGGTGCAACTACAGTGGAGAGAATAAATACAAAAGACAGAAAAATAATTCTCTAATTCTCTAATGTAGGAAAATAATGAACAAGATTAAAAAGTAGATTAATATTGACACTTATTATATTTCTTACACAGTAAAATGGTCTGCAATGTTGGAGAGAGTTGTTTATTATATGGCTTAGTACCTCATACAAGATCAATTTCTTGTTTAATAAGAACAGAAAATAAATGAACAACGAGAAATGTAAAGAAAGTATATGTATGTGTTCAGATATTTTACGCGTATTACAATTATTTTAAAAATCAGGTACGAATAATATCCTTCTTGTGACAAATTTATTTTAACGAATAATAATCTGACAATACAATTTTATTCTGTATCTTTGTTAATTATTTAATGGTAAGAGTTTGGCTACAGTATCCAATTCAATGTGAAACGTTATGTGTACGATGCAGGCAATCTCTCCCCTATAACGCACGTTTTGCGCGTGTGCAAAGGGACAGCCGAATCCGTCGAACATAAACGCTGAACGAAAAAGTTCGGGCCATTTCCAAGAAATAACGAAAACGGTTCTTGGAAGTGGCGGTCATCTTTACCCCCTCCCATACTCATCATCTGGAAAGAATAGATTTCTTAGGCGTCCTTTCACGTTGTTCTACAGATTAAAATTACATTCAGTATAATCTGGAAGTGTATTTTATATACAGTCTTCAGACGTATATAAACATCTTGTCAACCTTTTGATAATGCATTATTTTATACAGCATTGATTGATCGTTTACATTTAACAAAATCCTGGTTCTTAAAACATTCGTTGCGAAGCATTAGAAGTGAAAGTAAATACTAGGACTTAATAATGTTTTGAAGTTTCTAATGAAACGCCCTACCATAACTACAAAAGACAACTCAAGGTCAAAGTTTTAGATGCGTTATGTAAAGGTAGGGAGAAAGAAAAGAAGCGCCGGTGTGGAGAATATATACCTATATATAACTACATAAACAACGACTGATGCACTGTCCGCACCGTTCTTTAGCATCAGTCAAGCGTTACAGGTACAGCCACGATTGTAAAGAACTCGTTTGTTGCCCCCTTCATCGCCCCCATTGTATGCCCTAACTATCGCGCTCTTTTCAAATTAATTAATACCTCACCATTGCTCTTACGAGTCTAATAATATAGTAGTACACAACCAGAACAAATCTAAAAAGACTTACCTATATTAATTAAATATATATGTACATTTCAAAGTAAAAATATCCATATCATAAGATATTTTGTTCTCTGAGAAAACGAAGATGAACCTGTGTGATAGCGATTTTTCACAACACACAGGGTTGACGGAAACAAAACATCAAGTAGTGGCGCCATCTAACGTGTACATGGACGCTGGATTGCAGGAAGGGAAATTAATAAACATTTAGTTTACATAAAATTGTTTCAAAACATCATGACAACAGGTCGTTTATGCTATACGAATTACGTCATATATTATCTAAATGGATCGATTGAAGTCATTCATGAAGGAAGATAGGAATCGCCGAGAGAAATAGAGGATTCAACGTTTTTCCGTGCATCTTCCGAAAACAGAAAGCATCCCTGCGAACCTGTATAATACATGCACGGACATGCAGTAGACTCCACTGGGTAGAGTACACAATGGTGTTGGTGTGCGCGACTCGAATACCAAGAGGCGTGGTTTGAATAGACGGACCTGTTCCACACTTTTTCCCCTCTGTTCTACAGTCAGTTTCATAATCGACGGCATACGCTTTAAATCAGAATAACTTTTTTATAAATCAACCAAACCATTTCAGTTTTCTGCCAAGCTAGACGGATTAGTTTAATAGACAATATGTAATGCAAATTTTTGAAAAATTGCGTTTAGTCTGAATTATGAAAAAAAATAGTAGAAGTTGCTTTTTACCATTTTTTTAGTTGTTGTATCGTAAATTTAAAAAATGTGTTTTGTAGATTTCTATAAACTCAGAGAATAAACTTTATACATGCTGGAAATTTCATCGAAAATTGTGAAAATTACAGTTTTTTACGATTTCCAGATTGTCATAAAATTAATATTACTGAATATCAATTTATTGATCCTGACATAGATTATAGTGTACGGTGAGAACACCTCGTAAACCAATTGACCAATTTTGATGAAATTTTCGGCATGTATAACTTATACATGAATCTAAAACATTTTTAAATTCTCTTGCTTTTTGTAAAATATACACTATTGCGCAAAATAAAGAAGCACCCGGCCTGAATAAAAATCAAATAAGAACACAGTAAATTTTGAAAAAGGATTCCACTGTTTAATTGAATAGTTCTGAGAATATATGTGTTATTGCGGATTATCTAATACTTTAAATGCAATAAATCAATCATATTGTACTACAAAATTTACAATTTGTACATAAAGATATTGTTTGTCATTACATCTTATAATTATGTGCTTCTTTCTTTTGCACAGTAGTGTATCTTGTCAGAAAAAGCTGAATTCGTTTGGTCTATTTAAATAAGTTATTCTATCTGAAAGTGTGTGCCATCAATTATGGGACCGACTGTATAGTATAGTGCGGGAGCATGTGTCCGGAACACAGACACACGTGCACAGTAAAAAGAAGGGCGCACTCTGGTGTCGACGCCGCGGACGATGGCACGCGCCATTTTGTTTAGTGTCCGCTGGACGCGTCGTGCGTCGGGGTGTCGCGGGGTTGCTTTCCATGACTGTCAACAGCGAGATATTCGCGGCTCTCTGAGCTCGCCTACAACTGGGACATACACATACGAGTGTCACGTTCGAAGCAGTGTGACGCGTGCATAATCCTCTGCATGATTATTGTGTCGTGCAAGCCACGGATAATTTCTTCGAGAGAGAGTCGAGGACTCTCGCGCGTCCCGCAGTGTCAGATACAGCAGCAGTCCCGAAGACTCCGTGAATGCATGGCGTCAGTTCCAACTTTATGGATACTTCGTAGGGAATCGCCGTTGCCTTTGCCGTCTCTCACGGCGAGAATTACTTCCTCAGGTAAGAACAGAAGGGTTGCAGCGCGTGGTTCTTAATCAATAAAGTGTTCCCTCTCGTTTCACTTCCCAACTCCTTGATTCTAAATACAACCACCTCCAAGTCAAGACCATTCTTTTTTCTGTATCTTTTCCAAACATTCGACGCTTCATGCTCTGCCGAGTTTTTCGTACCAAATGTCGTGAGCCCTGGCCACGGTAGTGTCTCGCTTGTGCAAGCCGCTCGAGGAAAGTGAAAGCCCGTTCCCGATCGTTCTGCATTGAGTACGGATCTCGTTGCGTCCGTCACCGCAGCACACGTTTTATGCTATCCTGTAGCGTTACATGGATTTGAACCGCCGTCGTTCGTGCCTATATAGTTGTCGGCACTTTGAACCCTACTCGGTTTACGTCTACCCGCGAATGCGTTCGTCGCTTTCGACCGATCGAGGGGAAAAAGATGCACGCGGAAACTCTTTTTACTGTGAAACCTGATTTCAAACATATTTCATTATACTTAGGACATAAACCAAATAACTTTCTGTAAACATTTTCGTATTGACCAACTGTACGTTACCGAAGACCAGTAAAATACTAAAATTGACCACTGGTAAATAGAAAATTTGAATAGGTAATCGCAATATTAAGCATTTATAATTGTGTGGTGAAATTATTATTTTTAGATATAAAACTTAATATTTGATACTTTATTTAACTTTCAATGTGTAAATTAATATCATCAGAATGGATGTCAATGTCTTTATTTTCGAAAAGTCAGTGGTGCTCAAACATGGCGAATTTCATTCTTTCGTTAATATTGGGTTAACGTGCGCATGTAATGAATCGGTACGCATACTTATGTCTGTGCTTGTCAGGAAGAACGCCGCATGTCACATAATTTAACTTTCGAGATATTGTCGTTTAAAGTTTACATCACTAATGCTTTGATATATGTAGGAGATCGGTTAAATTGCATTATTTTTTTCAGCCTTTCGAATTTATTTACATGACTTTTTTCTGGTGAATACATAAATCCTATACTATAGAGTTCAATTAATGTATAAACACAAATTTTTTGAAATTGTGACATGCGGCGTTTTTCCTTGAAACCACAGATGTATGTGTATGCCGAATACTGTAATACCGTGAATAGCATCGCGATCACTAAATTTATCGGGTGATTTCAATGCCTGGTTGTACAGTAAAATAGAGCCCATTAAATTTTATATTAACGCGGTGTAAAGCGATAACAATTATTTTCGATTTCGACTACTAAAATATAACATCGTTTTATTTCTTTCAAATAATAACGTTCCACCGTAAAAATATTTTTGCGCGTTTTTATCGTATTGTTTCTCGTTCGTTTTATTTTGAAACTGGCACCTGGTATTTCCAAAAGTTAATAGTCTCACCCTCGTTGCGTTATTCCCGAAGAGGTCGCGTTCGTATAACCAGAGCGGGGGTGTGTATGTAGGAAAAGTACGGGAACCTCATGACGCTGTCATATATGTATATCTTTTTCACGAATAAAAACATTTTCATTCAATTATTTTTGTTCGCAGCATCAATTCACATATTACAATTGCCGCGATGATTACGATATCGATGCGTATTTTTAGTGTTTCATAAAACCAGCTGTTCCATATTCTACGAAGCTACGCGAATAAGTATTGTATATGCTGAAAACATTTTATGGGTTTAGAGTTGCGCAACATAATCTTAGCTTTATTCAATTTGTCGTTTTGTGTTAGTCACCAACCTTCTTAACAAAGTGATTCAATTTATCTCGATTTTCGAAGCTTGCAATTTTTTAGACACACATGTTTAATTCTGATGCGATGGCGTAAACAGTGGTTGGTCAGACGAAATAATACACAGAGCAGAGACAATGACTGTCCCCTCATTACAATTCGTTCTTCCCTAACTTTACCTATAGGGAGTAAGTTGACTAAAGAAGTAAAGGGGTGCAACGTGCTCACTCTTTCGGAACATCGATTTGTTAACTTGAGGAAACATTTAAGTCTTTTCTGGCTGTATCAAATCACCTTCTCATATAACGAACTCTGCACTGAACATAGAAAATTGTAAAGTAAACGCATTAGCGTACAACAGGCTTGAGCATAATCGAAATAAATTATTTGAGAAATAATCGTTAATCGATATTCAAATGAAATTAAAATAATTTTTCACTTTGATCAAATAATTCGTACGCTCCAAAATTCTATTTATTTTTAATGCAGCTAAACTTTAATTATTAAACTACTAGTTACTTCAATAACCTCTTCTTGAGGTGAAATTATTTATTATTTCATTCTAACAATATTATTTAATTTAAACATCAAATGAAAACACATTTTTCATGTTATTTGTAAAATCCAAATAAGAAAGTATTTAAAATGATTATTTGTTGTCTTATTTCAAATAAAATGTGCCAACCGTAGCGTACAATTATATTTGAAATCTTCAGAATATCTGCGTTTACAGATAAATACGAAATGTCGATATTTATAGACACGTAGATTTTTTAAAACATAGTCGTGTAAAAAAATTTTTTAACATTAAGGATTAATATATGAGGATGTTCTTGTGCGAGTAGACAATATAATCTCAGTTGTACGGATGTTAAAAATTGTTCTACGTCTTCTTTTCAATGGGTATTCACAGGTATGAGATTTAGAAGGTTTCGGGGGTTGTTGGACGCCCATTAGAGCTACCTAGTCTTCGGCACAGGTGCTTGGGATTAATCCAAGACACGCCTGCTTATGACTCACCGTACAAAACTCCGTATTCTTTTTTTTCGTGGCGCGAAAGGGTGCCGCGTTTAAACTAGTGCACAGTGTGTATATGATACGGTTCTTAATTAGTATGTTCCGTTTACATTTGCATTTAATACAATTTATAAAAGCATTAACCAATGAAAGAATTATTGCAAGTCCTTGGATCCACATTATCTAAATTTTGGTCGCGTTGTGTTAGAAGTATTTGTTGCTGTTATCGAAAATGTTCCTCGCAAGCGTATACCTTTTTTTAGAACGGGGTGGTCTGCTTGATCCATTTTAAAAATGCAAATAACAAGGTTCTAGTCCGATCTAAGGAATTCGCAGGAAAAATAAAACGACGCGACGGTTAAGTTTGGTATGTGACCGCCACATACCACGCCTCTTGCTAGATCGACATTCCATTGAACCCAACTTCCCCATGTTATACCAAAGGTGGTTTCTGATTCGTGTCTTCATCTTTTCATCCATTATTTAACTGGTAATACGGCAAGAACGGACAACCTTCTACTTCTTGTCTACAAGTTCCATGCCACTAATTAAATGAAGCCGTATTTATACCTGAGTGCGTAACAAAATATCTCGGTATTAACACTTATGTCGATAATAAAATATTGCACGGTGTTAATAATCGGAGATTTTCTATAAATTGGCGGCTCTCCGGAGTTTGGGAATAATTGCTGATCACTGGAGTCGGAGCCGGAGTAAGAAATAGCTATACATATATCGCCTCCCGGAGTCGGAGTCGGAGTCAGAGTCGGAAAAAAATATATCGACTCCAACTCTGACTCTTTTGTTTATAAATCATTAATAGATTTATGTATGCATAAATAAATTGCTAATATTCGATCTACCTCATCAGCACTATGTAGAGGAGAAACAGTTAAAGTTATGGAAGTAGTATTTTCTAACTATTTCCTGAAAGTGAGAAAGTAACAATCGTGTTGTATCAGAGTTATCTGTTCCATATTCTTAGACTTTAATACAATATTTCAACTATTTATTCAGTTTTATTACAACTCTTAATTATTTTGAGTACATATTTTTTCAATTTGGAGAGTCGGAGTTGGAGTCGAAATCGGCTTCGGAGTCGGATCCGGAGTCGGAAGTAAAAAAAAAAGAGGAGTCGGAGTTAGAGTTAAGAATTTTGTCTACCGACTCCGAAGCTCTGGATAAAACATTCCGTCTCTCTACATTTTTATTAAATTATAAATTGAATTATATAAAATACGGTGCTTCGGAACAATTTCTAATTTTGTATCGGGAACAAATGTTAAACATACGTAGGAATTTGGCTATTGATGTAAGGGTTCGTAGAAAACCGTTTCTCTGAGAAATGTATAAATCTTGTTTCAGTACTTGAATACGGAAAAACATAGAAGCATGCGCACCCCTGCTGAGACCGAGACACTATCTCAACCTGAGATGTACAAATTCGAGGCTCAGGAAACGGACGCATCGGCGACCGTTAATCAAGTAGTTTTATCACCATCTCACCCGGAAGCGCACATATTTACGAATAGGTAAGATCGATAAAATTACGTGACTAAGTATGATATTAATAACATTTGATTAATCACGGGAGCTATGTTTTAGTTCTCGTATAATATAGAATTGTTCGCTGTATTAATAATAAGAGCATGAAAATGTTTATATTTTACAAGCTGAGAAACATCTGTCATTTTATAATTACCTCAAACTGAGCTTTCATGAAAAATAAGAGAGTTAACCGAGTAGATCTATCTAGATCTAGACTATCAACACTTATATACGGTCAGCCAAAAAAGTCCCGACACATCCTCTAAAATGAATTAAAATTCAGTATTCCAACTCCTTGAGGGAGAGAGAAGCTAATGGGATATTCTATATTATTGACTATGAACATTATTCAACATTCATATATGGTCAGCCAAAAAAATCCCCACGTACCCTCTAAAATGAATTAAAATGTAAAGTATCCCAACACCCTTGAAGGAAAGACAAGTCAAGGGGGTCATATTTATATCAGGGGTTATATTTGTATAATTTCTAATTATTTTGTCGAGAAAAAATCAAAATTAATCTCACTTACAAAGAGGTCGCCTCATGAGGTCCATGATTCGGCTTGTTCTGCTTATCGAGAATCAGAAAAACATGAAGATTCTTAATCAGGATGAGCTTTGGCTATAGCAGAAACTAGAACAAAATAATAAAGTCGATAATTACAAAAATAGCGACACTTCAAAGTTCAATTATCGATTTCCTTATGTTTTATTAACATTTGGAGGCCTAAAAAAAAGATTTGACATAATTTTAAATAATAGTAGATTTTCAAAAACATACTTACATACTAAAACTACGTTCATTTTACGAATTCAAACAAATTCTTTCGCACACATTTCTGCAAAACTTAAAGAAACTGCACAAAATCGATTTTTCGAAAACGAAAAACTGGAATACCTGTTAGGAGCCTCAAGAAAGCATCGTTCGCGAATAATTAAAATTTGTTTATACGTTTGAAAAAGGGCGCTCCCCGCCGCTGAAGTAGCGCGCGTCAATTGTGCGCATGCGTGCGTTTAATCACCTGTCAAATCGTACTGTGAGAGGCTCTTCAAAAGGTACAAAGTAAGCGTAACTACATAGTAACTATGACTCCAATCAGGAATTCTGATAAAAATTCTGCTCGTGTGCGTGTGTCGATGGTGAAGAGAAGAATTGTATAAACTGGAAAATAATCCGGCGTATAAACATAATTTAACTGCGTTCACTGGCGAGTGTAAGCGTGAACGATAAATTACACTTGATCGTCGCGCGTCTGTCACTTCGAAGAAGCGAACGGTAAATGCGTCCCTCTATCGGCGAACTTGTCAGTTTGCGATATGTCTCGTGTTCACGTGTATCGCGTGTAGTTTTCTCTGTGCTTGCTTCTTGTTTGGTCCGCGAACGTTGAATCGGCCGCGTGATTTTGTGACAGTTTCTGTCAGTGTATGAGGCGAGGGTGCTGTGTCCATATGCTACGCACGGCACGATGGTTTTTACAAGGTTTTTCCTTAGGAAGACGCAGAACGACGATGTGGCCGTTCCAAACAACGTCGGTACGAAGAGGTGAGCTCGAAGGCCAAGCCGTCGGAATGCGCTTCTGATAACGGCACCATCGTTCACGGTTCCGATTTCGTTCCTCGCGTTAACACATTCGCACGTAAAACCGTGTTCGCGTTCTCCCGAATTTATCAGATATTTTTATTCGAACAGTACTCGATCGCGCGCGGCTTACATACTTACTGGTGTCATTTCTGCCAGTTTCAAGCGAAACAAACATGTATATTAGCACACGCGGTTTCAATATTTTCGACCGTAGATGCTCTCGATGAATCCTGTGCATAGCCAGCGACACACGATTGTATATCGAAATAACACGGTACTGATACAGACGTACCAACGGTCATCAATATTATCGAAGAGATCATTTTACGCGGAACACAACATGTCACTCGCGTTTCGCGTTTATAATTTATTCGAATTGCCTACGTACTTGACAGGTGTACGAATCACGTAGAAAAAGCGTGCCAGCCATTAAAATTTGACTTTTGTACCTTTATTATCAACTTTCGTAATTATTCTGCGACGGTTCGTAATGATTTTGTACGAATGAATCGTTTTATTTTTCCCGATACCACTTGCGCAGAGAGCATATCCATTGTATGTTAGGCGAATATACAGCATGTTTTCGTAAACACGACGTATGTTTACAATTTTCGAAATTTTTTATCGTACGGGATTTTATTTCCGGAGTAAAACTAATAATAGCTAGCGAAGGATCTAGGGCGATACTAGGATGCATTATTAATGAGTTCCTGGAACAATCAATACCCTCGAAGAAAGTTTCCTGGCCGCAAACATAATGACGCGATTCCATCATCAGCTGACTACTCGCGTCTTGATAAGACTAAACTTCAAATCGAAACGATCATGTATTTCGCGCTAATTTTCGGATCGCTCGATTTGTTTTGCGAATTCTTTCCGGAGTAGTATTTGATTATGAGAGTCTTATCGTTGCTGTATATGACGTTCGTGCAGTTGTTTGATTATTAATTTAAACGGAAAAGAATATTTTCAAAAAAGAAACACGCCAACATTTTGGAGCAAGCAATGCGACATTTTAAACGTGGAATTAAACGTATTAATTATTTATCGTCTACGATTTGTAATATAGCGCCATTGTAGTTGTACAACTTTAAATGGATCAAAAGCCAATGAAGTATTCACTTTTGTTGCATTGCGTATCAGCGAAATCAATAATTGCCGATCAATTCAAATACAAACTTCGTTTACAGTTTCAAGTTAGTAGAATTATGCATTAAATATGAACTTTATATTTATATTGTTGATGCAATGTGCTTGCTCATTGTATTTACGATATAATTTATATACTATTACAATATATGGTATTAATATAATATAATTAATATAACTAACGGTATTATAATATGGCAATATAAATATAATTGAGTGGAGTAACATTATTTAACACTAAACCTACCGACCATCAAAAGTGACAAGATTAAATTTATTTATATTTTGTGCGATTTTCACTATAATATATACTGGAGTCAAAAAATGTATTGAATCTATTCCCATGAAAACACCTTTACGATCTCAATAATTGTCAAATAAAATATCTAAAATGGGTCGTTTGATCCCTGGTGGTAGGTTTAGTGTTAATATTGTCGGAAGATATGTAAATGGAAACTTAGTCTAGTCGCGTGTAAAATTTTTATAATTCGATAATAAATATTACATGCACGTACAGTTGCTCGTGCGTTACATACGTGACATGCAATGCTCAATACGTATTAGAAGGTGCCACTGATCACAGACAGACAAGATCACATAAACTAAATAAGCATGTTCTAATACACAGTACCTTCTTTGTCATTTTTAGCGCGAGTGTAAATTAATTGCAATTGACCTTGAAAACTTCTACCATGCTTTTGTTAATACCTCTTATAGTTAGATAAACAATAGTAAATTAAAAATCGATAAAGAGATCTTTGTACTTCATTTGCTAATAAATAATATGAAATACAATGATCTTCATTGAAATATTAATTTCGATAACGTGATTCGCGTGATTGTACGAGTTAGATGTTAGTCTGAAATTACTGTTTCCTATTAATAATGGTATTAATTTATTATTTTAGCATGTTATGCATTCAAGAAGAATTGGGCCAACTGGGTGGAATCGCAGGAGGCCCAATAGTCACGGATTCACGGGAAGCTCAATTACCTAATAACAACAATACCAATTCTGAAAGCAATACAAATTCCAGTGAGACTGCAACAAAATGTACTCCAGGTTCTGGGTCTTTGGATACACAAAGAACAAGTTGGGTTGAAGGTATATTAGGATGTATGCGCCCAGTTTGGAGTATGCTTTCAAAAGCAGCTGTAAACGAAAAGATTAAAGGACATCAAAGTAATTAATTATTTTTATTTATTTCATGATATATGTGTTCTCTATGAATGGCCAGGTAATAACAGATCATTATTCCAGCGGATGATTGGGAAATACCGTTTGAATCGATTAGTGAACTTCAGTGGCTTGGATCTGGAGCTCAAGGAGCAGTATTTAGTGGGAAATTAAATAAAGAAATTGTAGCCGTCAAGAAAGTACGCGAGCCACGAGAGACTGATATAAAACATTTACGAAAGCTGAATCATCCGAATATTGTTCAATTTAGGTAAGTTTTTATTCATTTTTGAATATTGGAATACATATGTATAGCGCGAGATACTATAAAATATTGCTACCTATTTTTAGGGGAGTATGTACACAAGCACCTTGTTACTGTATAATAATGGAATTCTGCCCATATGGACCATTATATGATCTTCTCAGAGCTGGAGAGCCTGTTCCACCTCCTAGATTAGTGTCATGGTCTAAACAAATTGCAGCTGGAATGGCCTATCTTCATGCACATAAAATTATACACAGAGATCTTAAAAGTCCAAAGTATGATTTCATTTTCGTATGTCGAAATTCCTTAAGCATGGCGTTCAACTTAATGATTGAATCAAAGTAACATAAATAACATAATATTGTCCGTTTTTTTCAGTGTATTGATCGGGCAGGGAGAGGTCGTAAAAATTAGTGATTTTGGAACGAGTAGAGAGTGGAATGAAATTAGTACAAGAATGAGTTTTGCTGGTACTGTTGCCTGGATGGCTCCAGAAATAATCAGGAACGAGCCCTGTTCTGAGAAAGTAGACATATGGTCGTACGGTGTTGTATTGTGGGAATTATTAAGCGGAGAAATACCTTACAAAGATGTAGATTCTTCTGCGATTATTTGGGGTGTGGGCAACAACTCTCTCCATTTACCAATCCCAACCAGTTGTCCAGAAGGTTATAGGTTACTTGTAAAGCAATGTTGGGCTGCGAAGCCGCGCAATAGACCTTCTTTTAAACACATTGAAATTCATCTTGGTATTGCAGCGGTCGAAGTACTGTGTACAAAACCCGACGAATATTTTAAAACCCAGGTACAGCAATATTAATCTTGGAAACACACGAGCATTAATTTGTGATCAACGAACTCAACAATTCTTCTGATTCTAGCAATCATGGAAGAAAGAAATTAGGGATCACATGAAACAAATGCAAACAAATAGTTGTAGTAGCCCAAGATTTGAAGCTGACTTAATTCGACGACGCGAGGATGAATTGAGGCATGCTCAAGATATTCGAGAACACTATGAGCGTAAATTGGAGCGAACTAATAATTTGTACCTAGAATTAAGCGCTGTTTTACTACAATTGGAGCAGCGCGAACGAGATGTAATCAAGTAAGTTATCATACGATGTGCGTACAATAAATTTAGTAGTAGTATATAGTCAGTAAATTAACTTTATTTTCTACTTTTTTAGACGCGAACAACAAACCGGACATAAACAATCTAAAAAACGTCTTGTTCATCCCCTTTTAAAAGCTCAAGAGAGACTTCATCGTAGACGTAACCCAACAACCCTAGTTTCAACATCATCTACGCCAACAACACCGCCATCACCTACAGACTGTTCCCAGAGTCCTGTGAAAGCAACAATGTATACACAGTTAAACGAGGCTAACCAACCAGAAACGATTCTAGCTCCAAATAATAGTTTTAAGCAACGTAAATACAGGCATCGTAGAGTAGGATCTGGATGTGGTGTGAGTTCCAGTCCGAGATCAAGTCCTCATCGTGAAAGAAAAGTACGTATCTACAAAATAAATGCGCATAACACGTTTGCCTGTGTGTACTTTACATGAGGATAATATTTATTTGATTGTTTTCAGAGTACTGAAGTATGTGTACGTTTCATAGACAGTCAAACGCAAACAGAAATATTAGAAATCAGCGAAACTGATTTTAGCCCTATTACAAATACAACAGTGCCGGCAACAGAAAAGCTTTCTGTAAATAGCATTAATAAACAATCGTTAACAAAACAAGTACCAGAGTGCTTAAACGGGAACTCAATTCTGTCCGAAGCTCATTACAGAATACAATCTAGTCCATGTTCCAGCCCTGAACCTTTAAATGAAAATCATGTAAATGGAAATGAACGTTTAAAGGATTGTAGCGATGATGATAATCTAGAAACACTTGGCCGAAAAGTTAGTGAAATTATTAATGCCAATCGCCTTATTTCGCCCATAGATAATGGAAATTGTGACGATGTGATAATATCACATAGGTAAGTTGCATTTAAAATATACTTAATTTATTATTATAAACTAAATTCTCGACTAGGACTGTTACTCTTCCGAAGTTTCGACTTTTCGAGGGTTCGAAGGAATCGAAGGGAACTTCGAAGTTTCGAAGTGGTTTTCTAAGGCTACGCCCCCTCGACTCGGCCGCGTGTCTCGCTTCCCGTGGCGGTCCTAGCGATGCGAAATTGCGAACAGCTACGTTCAAACTTTCGCATCGCCGACACTTACGTTATAACGCATTTTAGAAAATAAGCGTCTTCATTCGCGCATATTCAACCCTTTTTCGCCTCTTATCCGTTAACTGGAAACGAATCCAACGAAGATTTCGAAGCTTCGAAGTTTCGAAATTTCTGAAATCGGAGCTTCGAAATCTTCGACCTTCGAAAGAAAGTAACAGCCCTATTCTCGACCCGTCCTGACCCGATATTTTCGGTATCTCGCACACCTCTACTACTTAATAGTAACAACTATAAACAACCATCGATGAATAATTTCAGAGGTAAAGAAGAATCGGTGAAATTATCTGGACACTTTTGTGGAATTATTATTAACGGCACTAATATGCAACAAGAACAGTCTGAAATTAGAATGCGACCTTGTACTGAAAGCATAGATACGATGCGTAACCATGAAGATGATAATTGTGAAGAAAGTTGGTCAGACGAAGAGGGAGAAGATCCAAGTTACACCTATAATTACTCTCTCAGACGAAGAAGGTACGTAATTCATGTAAATACATTAGATACCATATTCTCGTGTTACATGTTCTTAAACACAATAACAATACATAATATTCTGAATGATTACACACAGTATGTCCTACCTGAACGTATCCAAACCTTTTAACGGAAGCAAATTCTTTTGTATACTGTAGAACATCGATTATTCTTATTATAAAAAAAATGTGTCTTGAACACTTTTCTAAGAACTACTTCTCATATGAAATTTCAACATACGTACGTGTTCTAAAATATAAACATCGTTCAATATGTAGCTGAAGTATGAGTGTACTGCGCACTTATATAGGTGATTTATCCTGTATTCGTAAAACCGGCATCTGGATAATCGGTCGTTCTACTGCACTTACAATTAAAGAAAATGTTAATATTAACGAGAGGATACCCTATATATTTATAATCATATTGTGTTATATTTATAGTATTTAGACACATTATCAGACATGTATTTTATAGTATTGCAAGAAGACCAATTGGTCCTGGATGTAGATTAAGAAGATTTAAACATGCCACAATGCGAATAGAAGGAGTGTTAGCTTCTGATGAGGAAAACACTTCTGAATATTCACATCCTCCGTCCAGTCAGTCATCCACGTTAGAGAGTAATCCTGATGTGCAAAGAGTATTTCGTAACATCCATTATTCTCATAAGGTAATACAATAAAATACTTCATTATCCTGAACTGCATAACATGCATAGTATAATGTGTTCTTTCTTTTTTGAATTTAGAGAAAAGAAATAGATGATGTTTCCGATACGTCGAGTCAATCGGAAACAGATGAAGTCAGTGAGATTACAATTGCATCTCAACCGGTAGGTGCAAATTTGAAAATAGAGAGCAGCGTTTAGGTTAATGTAATTTTTATATCTCATTTATGAGTGATACATAATAAGACCCTAATAGCCAGTGCATTTCTGTAGTGTATGTTCTCATTCTATTCTGCGTTAAATATTGTAGATATTTATCCATTATGGTATTCATTAGGTACATATGTACATTAATTTTACGAATTATTTATCAAGCAAATATGATACTAATATTCTAAAAATATCGTACATTAACTGGAAATAAGTCAAACATCATTTTTATGACACATTAGAAAGCTAGACATACTCTTTGATTTGTATCATTTAAAATTTATTAGATTTGTTCAGTGAAAACAAATTTTCTATTGCTGATTATGATATAATTAATTTCATACTGTATTGAAATAGACATTTCAAGAGATACCTAATTTTTCTAAAAAGACAAAAAGTAAAGACAGAAATAGATTGAAATATTTTCAATGACGTGAAAAATTTACAAAAACATGTTCTATAACATGTTGCTATGTAGTATTATGTATAAATATACATCCACCTCATACTTATTTTTCATAAAAATGGAAAGACAATTCATTAATTCGTAAATAATTCATTCCATTATTTCTTATTTTTTTATAGTTCCTTTTAGTAGATACATCATTTGCAGCTAGATATGAATTGATTTCTATCAGATATTGCATTTGTTTTGCATTAATAAGGAAAAAACTCAATTAATTCTAAATAAATATTTTTCATGAATGCGAAGTCCGTCAACGGAATTGCATTTATTCGCATGTATATATAGAATCTACCATAGTGTAGAGACCGATTAGAGCAAACTCGTATAGTAGTACGATAGTTTACAAGAAAGTATTGTATATAAATACAATGGAGTCGCGGAAGAATAAATATTTCATTCGAAAATTGAATACTTACAAAACAATTTAGGTAATAAGTAAACAGAATGACAATTACTAAACAAATTTTACAACGTAAGTGCCTGTGGCAATTTGCATAAAGTACAGCAAACAGTGACTATTAAAATATTGAAATGAAAAAAGATTTAAAAAACTAATCAAGTGGTAATGTGCAATATAGAAGAATCATGTGATTAAAATTTAAAAAAAAACTGTCGGCAACTTTCTCAACTCAATGAACGCATAACTGATATGAATAAATTGAAATTTAAATGACATGAGGTATTACTTTAAAGCTACGTTACCAGAACAATGTCGTGAAATATTTTTGATGCGCTAAAATTACATTTTTACCAATAATCTTACTAACGACTTACGTAAAATACTGCATGTAATATATTTTATTTCATTTTTCAATTAACAAATGAAAGGAAATCTAAATCAATGACTATGTTTATAATAAAATTAGTATAAGTTGTATCATAAACATAGTAAAAAGAAAGTACAGGTTGTCTGAGTTTCAAACTGAAACTCAACAATAGTATTGAACTGTACACGGAAATCATACTCATTTTTTTCAAATTAATAACAATTAAGTATTGCAGTTGCGTATATGTATAACTATATAGACGATATTTTGTCAGCTCAATTGTCCGAAATACTGTTCTGCATCCATCTATTGTACCTGCTTTGAAACTCAAATTGCCTTAATGACAATTACTATACATTGTAAATATAGACAATACAACATAAACTTAAGGGAATAGTAACTAAGATTCAGTATAACATTTTGATGTGCTCATTTGGACGAAATAATTAGTAAGACATACAGAGATGTACTTTCTAATAATCGTACATATTGTATCGATTATATTTATGCGAGTAGTTGCATAAATTGTTCCTTCTTGTGCAGTGGCAGCTAAACTGACTAGTTCTATTATTCTTAATAATAGAAGCAGTACACAATGTTTGTGTTATAAACAATAAAGTTGATTTACAATAACTGACTTAATGGGATTTATTTAACACTTTACTCACACAATATTATAGATTGAATATTATATTTGAGTTTCGTATAAATGAAGCAATTTTTTCAAAGCATAATGTATTAGTAATTTATATTCAGTTATACATGTGAACAAACAATATTAAGGTTTTTGTTTCCTTTCGTCTTGAAGTATATCAACTTATTAAGTTATATACAATAAGTATTTGCACAGCCTGTTTGCAGTAACGTTGAACAGTGAAAAATTGTATTTGTATGCAATATCTAACACAAAGAACTTGAATTGTACACATTAATGAAACATTTGTACGGAAGTTTAAACAGTCGTCAAAGCGCGACTAACACATATTTAATGAAGCTCTAAATAAACGATGTTTTTATAACATAAATGCTACATTTATTATACATATACCAATGATAAAGTCTTTATCTCATACAATAGTATTTACATTCAGTAACTCAATAATCTACTTTTGTATATGAATTCTGTACAGAATCATGCAAAAATCTCAAAACTAACTATTTCTTATATTAGTGTTTCAATATCATAAATTTTCGATCAGTTATAAGTTTTTAACACATTTAAATACACTGCATAGTTTAGTTCAAATGAATTGTTAAATAATGACATCGAACTTTCGTTGATCTTATTGAATATCGAGTGAAATTGAATTCGTTAATATTTACCAATAGTCATATACTAGTATTCTTAAAAATACATTTTTTAAAAAAAACTTAACATTTGCTGTATTCATGTTACTTTTTCAATAAATGTCTGGTGCATGATTACAACATTAAAAGTAATGACAAATGAACAATTTCACAGTTTTGATACTTTACAATGAAATGCAAATTCAAAAATGTTATTACAATATTTATAAAAATCGTTAAAGTAAATTTCTTTTAAAAAACCATTCTTTTTATTAAATTAACGTCACAACTTTTTCTGCTTTTTCTCAAATTGTTCACTGATCATAGAGTAATAAATTATACTTAATATAACTAATTTTTACTTTACCAATAGAATGAATTTTGAAAAAATTCAGTGGTACTTTTATACAATGACGAAGCACTTTGCCTTAATCCAGTGAACAGAGATACAACACCTTCTTTCTCTTCTTCTTGTTCTTCTTCCTCGGGTAAGTATTCTGGCATATCTTCTGTATCATCCTCTCCATTTATATGAACCTGTAAATGTATCGTAAAAGAAGTCTCCTGCGACTGTGCGTTCCCACATACCTTCCAAGCGACTTCTTACAGATAATATTGACATATAGCAGCAAATATTTACCAGTTTAACAAGATACTCTTGATTGAATTTGTTTCTTGTCACTAATCTAGCTTCCATGTTTTCTGTATTATTTCGAATAGCTTCTGCAATTTGTTTAGCTGTAACATAGCTTAAAGTACGCATTGTAACACGCTGATGTTCTACATCAACTACAAGAGAAACCAATCCATCGATTCTTATTAGTATTGATTCCAACTCTGAACGAGACTCCTACATATGTAATATGTCATTAGCATTGAATGTTAACTTTAATGTATAAATTACACATGCATGTATCAACTACATTTACCGGTAACAAGCCTTGAACATGTAACACGATAACATGGGTTTTCAATTTTTTTGGTTCGATAACTCTTCTACATCGACTACGTAGATTGTATATCGGTGGTTTCATTCTTTCTATATCATCTGTAATACACTGAGCTCGTTTAGCTATCTTTGGTTCATCGATATTATATTTGTTTATGATGGCATCCAATGCTTCACGAACACCAAAAGTCGAGGTTATGTGCACATAATTGTCCACATTTTTAACAAATAATTCTAAAATGTCTAAACTCAGATTAATGATCTCTACATCCGATACTTCAAGGACAAATGCTACGTATGAAAGAACTGTTTTGTCCTGAAATAAGGCAACATTATAACAACAACAGCATAATAATGCATTTAACAAAAAAGATTTACCTTTAAAATTGTGTCATGGTTTACAACATCGAGAGCCAGTTTTTTGTATGTTTCAAGTGTAGCTCTTAATTCTTTTGGATCTACAGAATCGTCCACGTCCACGTCCATTATCTATAAACGTAAATGTTTACATTAACTTGAGCTGAAAATAATATGCTCAGACGCAATGAACAGTATATTTGTTCATATTATACGATTATTTATTTAATAACTATTAGTGCCACTTGAAATTTATTGGCACTATGTTAATATTTTTGTTAAACGAAGTATTGAAGTAGACACAGTTACGTTTCACCGTGGTCGAACGATTACACGTTCACGAAGCTACATATAACAAACATGACATTTCGAACCATAAGAACGTGTTTTAAACTGTTCACTGGGTCAAGTTCTATAATATGTGTCATCTCAGATCAGAGACGATCTGCTGTTTAAAAGTTTTTAACAATCGATAATATATAAGGTCAGTGCGGACGATGTAAAAAATTTAAGGTAAACTAATATTAAATTAGTTTGACTTGAATGAAAATACTAGAATAGCTGCATGAGAATACGGGGTACATTTGAGAATGTACACCTTAAAACGTATAAAATAAATTCTGGAGGACGAGAAAATCTATTACAGGAAACCACAAATTTATAAAACTTGTGTACGCCTAACGCATATACAATTTGTGTACGAATGTGACACGTGTGTATACAATTATACATATATATATACATAATACACGTACATGTACGAATACGTATAATACACATGCGTAATTCGGATAGATGTATCTTGTCAGTATTACCCTACGTAGTAATAATAGCAACAGTCACGCTAATGCCAGCTGCTGCCAAATTGTTTCGATGACGCGCATATTGTAGTATAGTAGCGAAACTGGTGTTTGGATGACGTACTAGAATAAGATGGCCGACATTAGCTCTATCAACTACCAACAGCACAACACCCGTATTAATTCTCTAATGAACTTCTTTCTTATTTTACGGAATCGAGAGCTGTAGATTTCCATTAGTGTTTTTGTCAAGCATTTCGAAAAAAGAGGTCGATGTAGTATTCAATGTTTGACGGCTGTTAAGGGCAATAGGGAAGTTCAATTGAACGACACGCAAAGTAGAAACCTACAGCTGACGTATTTTCAAATTCGTTTGTGCAGGTGATTGTTTGTAAAGTGTGTTAGTGTAGAGTGGACATTGATTATTAGAACAATGGAATACGTGCTAATAAAAGATATACGGCCGGGCCAGAAAAACATTAATGTGGTGTTTATTGTTCTGGAAGTTGGTCATCCTACCATCACTAAAGAAAACCGCGAAGTTCGAACGTTTAAAGTGGCCGACAGTACTGCTTGCATGAACGTTTCAATTTGGGATGAACCTGGTCAACTTTTAGTACCGGGTGATATAGTTAGATTGACAAAAGGGTATGCGTCCGTCTGGAGACAATGTCTAACATTATATTCAGGGAAAAATGGAGATATTCAAAAAATTGGGGAATTCTGTATGGTTATCAATGAACAATTAAATATGAGTGAACCAAATCCTGCTTTAGCTCAACAACTGATCAATCAGAGCGGATCTGGACCACCTGGTAGCAATGTTAACAATAGTATTACAAATAATGGAAATGCAAATAATATAGCTGGTCAACCTGGAAGACAACCGCTGGTACGTTATCTTCTAAATTACTTCTAATACATAATAATGCAAGATATATCAGATTTAGTTTGAATTCTTTTGTTGCAGGCAATTCAAAGTAATTCAACTACACCTGTCAGTGGCACGTCGGGTAGTTCTGCAACAACAAAAAGTGGAAATGGTAGCAATGGTAATAATGGTGGGAATGGGAGTAACGCCTCGGGACTTCCTGGAGGCTCTGCGAGATATTCTGGTGATTCAACAACAAAAACAACAGCTGCAACAAAAACTAATTCTCGTGGTCGTGGGGGCTATCGAAACGGTGGACGTAGCGATCGTAGATAACACACAAACAAAAAGCGGCTAATAATATATGTGTAATATGAATATGAAACTGATTACATTCAGGACATCTGTAATATACTGTTTTTGTAACAATCCTGTATATGTGTATTCATGAATCAATGTATACGATAGAGTCTGATTAAAATAACATATGAATCGAAGACAATCGAATTGTAGACATTAGAGAAATATAGTTGTTGATAAAGTAACGATTGAATAATAACATTGTTTGGCAAAAATATTTCTGATTTATATATTGTATGTATAAATTTATGTTAGAAGATTGTCTTCAATTCATGATAAATCTATGAAAATTTTTCACTTATTCTGATAAACTAATATAGTATATAAGTAATATATATAAAATATGTATTCTGCATTTAATTAGTAAATAATTTCGTTGGTAGTTTTTTTGAAATATATTTCATAAAAAAACGGAACCTTATGTATATGTACAAGTATAATTTACACTGTGTATATAGTAGAAAATAAATTTTAAGTAATCTCATTATATAGAAACATTTTTTCAGATAAATATTATAATTGTTTATTCGTATAGTGTGAATATTGCTTGGAGAAAAATATACGATGTTTCTATTTTGACTAATATATTGGAAGATTTTTAGAGAGAGATAATAACGCATCTGTCTATTCTAATTTCCCATTCAATAACAATATTACTTATAAGTAATATTTACTACGTGTATATAATACATTTCATATATTTTATTTTGTCTTCATGTAACATATAAATGTTTACATAAATAAACATACTTTTTTATATAAATAAACATAATTAAAAGTTCTGGCGTATAACGAAATAATGACATAAATTATTTATACTACATATGTTTACATAGCTTGACACTTGAAATCGTACGTATACAAACTTGCTCATGGAAATAAAGATAAGATTGTTGATGAATATCTGGTTATCATAATGATAGGTGTAAACAAGATAAAATTTCTGATACTGTCTACGATTCTTCGTTTATGTAGTTTAGGTTATGTTTATATATTGTGCCACAGACGAGGTATAAGAGTAGACTAATCACTCAATGTCTTTTTCTGTCTCACGTTCGGGGGGCTCTGGAGCAGTCACTGATATATATACTGTTATGTACTTTCCGGTAACGCGGAATTACGAAGCTTGTCCGCAGATGGCACGACCGGTTAGCTTATCAATTTCGCGGCAGGGGTTCAAACGCCTGAAAGTACTAAAGTACTAAACTCCCGAACGCGGCTCTAACTGGGAAGGGAATTTGATGATAAAATATTGTGAAACGTAGCTGATCAGAAACTTTTCTGTATTTTCGAATAAATGGTCAGTTGACAACGAGATTCTCGAGAATAATAATGGTGCCGCTGCCCTGTTTCCTGTTCCTTTTATCGGACCTCTGGTTCCAGGATGCGTCGGTGGTGGGGCGTCGTGAGGTCCAATGAGAAGGGTAGTCTCCTCCCCTAAGTCGATGTCGCGTAGCAAGCGATGGGTGATGTCGTGGGCGTCCCAAATTTCCCATGCTTGGTGCGTAAGGCCTCGCAGGGGTGGTCCCAAAGGGAAACTGTCCAGGCGCGTGCACGTGTACTCCGCATGTCACATACTTGGACGTCGCCTTTCGTTCTCTCCTAAAAGGCCTTTTGTTTAGGAAGACGAATTTGTGTTTCCTGTCCTTGACGAAAGTTCGAGAGCTGTCCTCGGGTCTTCGACTTTCGTCTAAAAAAGGGGTCCTTTGTTCAGGACAGGAAATTTATGTTCGAAGTCCTTGAGGAGAGTTAGAGAGTTGTCCTCGGGTCCGTTTCCCTCGCTGTCCTTCACCTAAGGGGTCCTTATTCCGCAGGGCTGTATGGGTTGCAGATGGCCTTCTTTCCTGTTATTTTCTCTACTCGAGTGACCTCTTAACTATATCGCAATATTCTTTGGCTACATATCTACGAGATTATAATTGAACGGTTACCATTCATTCCGGCATTCAAAATCGCGCGGTAACGCGACCATAATACTAACTAGGATGGCGCTGCTTACTATAGGCGACATCACACCTCCCCCCTTAGAAAAAAGGATGTTACATGCAGTAACAACTTTTACCTTAATCTATATATATATATATAACTAAGTGGAACAATAATAATTAACGATAAACTCAAAAAAAAAAAATAGTAATAAGGCGCCAATTGCTATACTAGTAATAATAAAAATATAGTATAGTATGAATATAGTATAGAAAAGGGGGTGGTTATAATACTATTTATTATAGAAAGCAGAGGTACTATAATACTAAGTAACATAGACAGATATTTTTGTTTTGTTATATATAGAATACTAGAGAAAAGAACTGCAGTTACATAATTATATTAAAAGTATGCATGTATACAAAAACAAAAGAAATTAAATGACAATAGTAATAGTGATCTTAATAATGATGGTAATGATTATAAAAGGATGTGGTATGACTAAGTATAAAAAAATAGGTATTACTAACGATACGGCTTATTTACAAAATACATGCATATATTATTATTCGCCCAAATTCCGCATTCATAATACATATGCATACATACATGAGCACCTTTGCAATGATGCTCGACTTAATATTCTACAGGTATGTCAAGGACTTGGTTCTGGATCGGGTAGCGGTTCAGGCCTAATATGGGCTAATTTGAGTTTATTAATATGAACTATCTTCATACGTGATTGATTAATTGCTATTTCGGCATTGAGATCATCAAATAATCGGACTATTTTATATGGTCCGTCCCATTGGGGGTCAAACTTAGAAGTTCGAGGTTCGTGAAGCAGGTACACGTGATCGTTGATCTCGAACTTGTGGGGGTTGACGCTCCTGTCATAAAATTTTTTACACTTAGCCTTGGCTCTCTCAAGGGTTTGGGCGGCAGAGGCTTGTACGGTTGTTATTGTGGAGAAAAGGTCGTCGAAGTATTGGGAAAACGTTCGGGGTATTTGTTCGTCAGCAAATTCCGAAGGGATGCGGGCCTTTTTACCGAAAATGAGTTCATGGGGAGTGAAACCTGTAGACTCGTGAACTGATGTGTTATAAGAGAACATGCCGAATCGTATCCATTTATCCCAATTTCTCTTAGTGCAATAATGTTTTAAATATTCGATGAAGACGTGGTGAGCGCGTTCGAGCGAACCTAATGATTGAGGGTGGTATGCTGTAGATTTAATTTGTTGGATTTTGAAGATGCGGCAAAAGCATTTCATTATTTGACTCATAAAATTTCTGCCTTGGTCAGTGTGGATGGTTTTTGGGCACCCGAAACGAGAAATAAATTGTTCTGCAAGTGCAGTAGCAACAGAGACTGCGTCCATTGCTTGGAGAGGGATAGCATCTGAATATTTTGTCAGGTTATCTTGGAGAGTGAGGAGATACCTGTAACCTGATTCGGTTACTGGTAAAGGTCCAACAATGTCTAACTGTACCTTATCGAATGCCTGTTGAGGAGTGTCGGTAATACGAAGGGGTTGTTTGATCCCTTTCCTTACTAATTTGAATTTTTGACAACTGGGGCAGGTTTTAACAAGGTCTGCGATATCTTTTCGCATTCCTTTCCAATAAAAGTCTTCGCGAACACGGTTATATAACTTAGCAATTCCTTTGTGACCACCCACCACAGACTCGTGGTATTCTTTAAGGATACGACTTTGGTCGTCTTTTGGAGGAAATTTGATATCGTTCGAGCATATAGTGACAGTATACCCTTCCGTCGAGAAAACAGTCTTGAATAATTGTTCTATATCGATCCAAGGAATTTGATCTAAATCGTTACGATTTTTTGATACACTGCAAGTAAAGAGGCCGAGCCCCTTCATTAAATTTTTTAAACTACGAATGCACAATTCGATATTTGTAAGGCTGGTAGGCGAGTTGGGGGTTTCTTGAGTAACTAAGTGGAAAATATAGGTTCGACCGGATTGAATGGCAATGGCTTCACCTACGTTGGAATCTACATTGCGTAACTCGTGGATGGAGAACTTCCCTTGTTCGAGTAATTCATTACTAATCGCAGAAGTTAATTCATAGTTGGCTGAAATGAAATGAACTATGTGATCTCTTCTTAGAGCTAGGAAATCTTTACTGTAGGTAAAACATGAATAGGCTAAAGTGTATAATTTGTTGGTGTTGAATCGTGCGGTGGTCAGTGGATCTTGGTTAGATTTGGTTCGTTCTTTTGGCCAAGGATTATCGTCAGGTTGGGTAACGTCAGAGTCAATCGTGTCCCATAAATAGTTTCCCTCGATGCGTGCACTGCAGCCTGTCCGTGGAGACGGTACGGGAATTTGCGCGCGTACCGGAACTCCGACATGGCGTACAGGCGAGATTTCCCTCGTTGCGAGTACGGGTTTCATCGTCGCTTCTCGTTGCACTGCAGCCTGTCCTTGGAGACGGTCTGGGAATTTGCGCGCAGAACCGGAACTACCGACATGGCGTACAGGCAAATTTTCCATCGTTGCAGGAAGAAGGGTCCACACTTTACTCCCCGGGACACGATCTACAGTCTCGTCTTGTTGAGTAGTAATGCAAATGTCGTTACAGGATTTCAATGTTGTTGTGGGTGGTGTTCGGATGGATACAGGTTTGTTGTTTGTCTGGGGTAGATTTCCTTTCTCTTCCGCCAACTTCTCGCTAGCAAAGAAGCAGGCGGCAACGGAGGCTTCACATTCAAGGCATTGAGACACTCTGCCTGGATTGTCACCCACTCTGAAATCAGTAACCGGTGCTTTGTCCGCGCGGACAAGCATCTTTTCCTGACATCTGGAGTGGGAATCCCTTTCGAGTTCCACTGCCGTTTGTTGCAAAAGATCATTTGAAACGTTGCGGGAAAGAGCATCCGCGTTAGAATTTACGCGTCCTGGCTTGTATACGATATTATAATCATACTCGTTCAATTTGATTCTCCATCGCATTAGTTTGGAAGTGGGATCTTTGGCATTGTGGAGCCAAACTAGAGGTCGATGGTCCGTGACAAGGGTAAATTTATGGCCGTACAGATAGGGGCGGAAATGATTAACAGCAAAAATGATGGCAAGTAATTCCTTTTCGGTGGTAGAGTAGTTTGTTTCGGTGTCGTTCAGTGTTCTCGATGCATAGGCTATAGGAAGATCTTTGCCTATATCACCCTGACTGAGGACGGCACCGATGGCATAGTTGGAGGCATCGGTAGTAACTATAAATGATTTGTGAAAATCCGGATATTGCAGGAGGGGTTGCCGACAGATAGTATCTCTTAATTTTTCAAATGCTTCTTGCGCAGCATGGTTCCAGAAGAATGGAGTACTCTTTTTTAACAATCGAGTCAAGGGTTTTGCGAGTCTCGCGAAGTCCTTAATAAACCTGCGATAATATCCGATTAACCCTAAAAATGATTTAATTGTTTTCGTATTCGAGGGTACGGGGAACGATTTCACGGCTTTAATTTTACCGGGGTCCGGCTTCACTCCTTCGTTAGTGATCAAGTGCCCTAGGTAAGCTATTTCTTTGCGAAGGAAGATGCATTTTTCCGGTTGAAGTGCCAACCCAGCGTTTTGCAAGCGACCTAATACAGTATTTAATTTCCTAGAGTGTTCTTCGAGTGAATTGGCATAGACGACAATGTCGTCCATGTATACGAATAGTTCGATTCCCTGTAGACCGACAAGAACACGATCCATAAGCCTCTGGAAGGTGGCTGGTGCGTTACAAAGTCCAAAGGGCATTCTATTAAACTCGTAATGTCCAAAAGGGGTTGAAAATGCGGTTTTTGATTTAGAAGAGGGGTCCATAGGTACTTGGTGAAATCCTGAGGCTAAGTCGAGCGTGCTAAAATATTTAGCACCTCCTAATTGATCAAGGATATCCGTAATGTTAGGGAGTGGGTAGGCATCGTTGATTGTTTTTTCATTGAGTCTGCGATAGTCGATCACCATTCGCCAACGAGGTTTGCCTGACGAATCCGTTTTTTTCGGCACGATCCAAACAGGCGAATTATATGGGGAATCAGAGGGTTCGATGATTTTATTATTAAGAAGGTCTTGTACTTGATTCTGAATTTCTGCCTTGTGAATTTGAGGATATCTGTATTGTTTGGTGTTTAGCGGGCTCTCATCGGCGGTAATTATTTTATGTTTTACAGTGGTGGTGGACTCTAATTTATCTCCTGGTAAGTGAAATTGGTATGCGTAAGTAGCAACACTTGATAAAATACTAATTCTTTCTTCTTCGTTCAAATTATCTAATTTAAGAAGGCCAGAAAGCTTTGAAAGTCTCTCGGCAGAAGAGCGTTGGTTGTCTATAGGTGGGTTACCGATTCGAGCAGAACGGGCTAATGGGGGTTGAGCCTCAAAATCTTCCAGTTCGATCGGAGGTAGAGTAATATTTACCTGATCATACGTACAATTAATAGCGAATAATTTTACGTGGCCCTGATCTTGCGAAACAATTGCTTCTCCTACGTACACTCCCGGTCCGAAATCCATTTTCCTAACATAACCTTCCCTTAAATTTGGAGTTTTAGTAGGAATTTTAATTAATGTTTTAGTTCGTGGCGGCAAGTCGAACGAAGGGTGATTACAAAACGGAATTTCTTTATTCCCTAAGATTAATGAACTGGATAGTTTTTCACGAAAGGCTAGAAGAGCCTGCTGTTTAGTGAGGAATTCCATTCCAATAATTCCGGATTGTTCTATGGGAAAGCTATGGTCAACTACTTGAAATTTTATTTCGACATCCAGCATATTGAGAGTAATTTCTCCATAGGTTCGACGAGTTCCTGTCCCAATGCCTCTCAAATGGTACGAAATTTTAGTGTTAACAATAACCTCTGGAGAGATCGCACTTTCTTTAATTAGATTCAATTGTGAACCGGTATCAATGAGGAAATAACCCTGATCGTTATGAAAAAAACAATGGTCTAAAATTATGACGGGGAGTTGGGTCGTTCGGGTTCGAGTGAGATTGTAGTTAACTTGGCGGAGTCGGGTCGCGCTTTTA
Organism: Lasioglossum pauxillum; assembly: GCA_933228785.1. Lineage (NCBI taxonomy): Eukaryota > Metazoa > Arthropoda > Insecta > Hymenoptera > Halictidae > Lasioglossum > Lasioglossum pauxillum. The sequence goes on along the minus strand of OW121702.1, from coordinate 18,767,668 downwards.
TTGCTACACTCTTCGTAGCGCTGTTTCGAAGAGCGAGATTGGAGTTTAAATTTCGTCCAGGTGCAATGTACGATGATGGGTGATTACCACTACGTCGTTCCCGATCGCGCTTAGTAAAACAATTAAGCTCGTTATGACCTTTCCGCTTGCAGTAAGTGCACGTAGGGACCTCCCGCCGTTTGAAGCTACTGCAGTTTTCTGACGCATGACCCGGTTTCCGACAGGTATGGCAGTAAAGGCGTGAACGACGATCATCACCGTCTCGTGTTGCCCGAATTTCGTGTACCCGAACTGTCTCTATTTCTTCGCGAGGACGTCTCGTGTCAAATCTTTGTTCCTGCCCACGTTCGCGACGATCGTATCGCACGGTTTTTTCCCGACGAACACGAGCTCTATTCTTTTGATGTTCCTCCTCGTCCATCGCCAAATCAATGGCTGCTTGGAGGGTCGCGGGTTTTCCTTGACGAACCTGAGTCTCGATTGTATTACTCAATCCCGTGATGTAACAACTGCAAGCGTTGTCTATGGCCCTAGTCCGCACTCCATATGCGACATCCGGATCACATTCTTCATCAATCGCGTCTAGTATGTCGTCTAATAATTCTTTGACTCGATTCCCGTACTTGAGTGCGGATTCTCCGGTTTCATGATACATATTCGACATACGCGTTTGGAGGGTGTCGAGCGTGTGTCTTGGGGTAAATGCACGTTCTAACGATTTTAGCAACTCTTCCAGATTATATGTGTCTCGTCGTCGTCGGATATGACTTTTCGCGTCCTTAATTATTTTTTTCTCTATTATTTTAACAAGGAATTGCCGTTCGTTCAACTTTACCGCTTTCCAAATATCGCGACATAATCTCGTAAACTCCTTCACCGGTGTAGTTTTCCCATCAAATTCAGGTAAAATTTCCGAGGCTAATTTTAAAGAGATTTGGCATCCGCCGTCGGGTTCGACATTAGAAACAGCGGAAGTAGAAGATAATTCCTCTATGTTCGAATTTTCGTACCGATCAGACACAAGCGATGGGGGTTGGTACCCCGGTGGCCGAACAAATGGTTTGTCAATTTCATTTCGCATGACTTCAGGGCCGCGCCAAGGGTTAAGTTCAAGAGAGAAATCGGAGGAGCTACTAGATCGCGAGGTTCCCTGCGGGCACGCGACAACCCACGAGCCAGTTGATCGACTATCGTTACTCATGTTTACTCTAAAAAAATTAATCTATCTTAATCTAAATGCAAAACTAATCTAATCCTGACTGGTCACTCGAGATAGAAACAACGAACGTGTGCCTTACACTTGAGCTGCTGATGGGTTGACGATGTCCGCTGCTACTGAATTCCAGAGGGGTAGGTTCGTTTACTGGATGTTGTTCCCTTCTTCAAACGGATGCTGCGTGAGCAGTTATTAGGATAGCAGGTACATAGCAGGTATCCAATGATTGCCAGTGATTACGGGGTTGATTAGGCTAGCGTGGCCGCTGATAATCACCTCTTCCGGTATTCACCCGTCGCTCCCTGGGGAAACCACGCCAAAACCCAGGAGGGAAGAGTGGCACGATTGTCAGTTAAACTCAGTTCGTAGTTTACAGTTCAATGTTCACCTGCACTCTTTTATTGTTCTTATTTAATTAAAATACACTGTTGGTTCAGTTCGAATTCAAAGTCACAAATGTGTTCTTTCAAAAAAACGCGCACGAAAGTTGGCATATCCCACCGCTGTCACCACTGTTATGTACTTTCCGGTAACGCGGAATTACGAAGCTTGTCCGCAGATGGCACGACCGGTTAGCTTATCAATTTCGCGGCAGGGGTTCAAACGCCTGAAAGTACTAAAGTACTAAACTCCCGAACGCGGCTCTAACTGGGAAGGGAATTTGATGATAAAATATTGTGAAACGTAGCTGATCAGAAACTTTTCTGTATTTTCGAATAAATGGTCAGTTGACAACGAGATTCTCGAGAATAATAATGGTGCCGCTGCCCTGTTTCCTGTTCCTTTTATCGGACCTCTGGTTCCAGGATGCGTCGGTGGTGGGGCGTCGTGAGGTCCAATGAGAAGGGTAGTCTCCTCCCCTAAGTCGATGTCGCGTAGCAAGCGATGGGTGATGTCGTGGGCGTCCCAAATTTCCCATGCTTGGTGCGTAAGGCCTCGCAGGGGTGGTCCCAAAGGGAAACTGTCCAGGCGCGTGCACGTGTACTCCGCATGTCACATACTTGGACGTCGCCTTTCGTTCTCTCCTAAAAGGCCTTTTGTTTAGGAAGACGAATTTGTGTTTCCTGTCCTTGACGAAAGTTCGAGAGCTGTCCTCGGGTCTTCGACTTTCGTCTAAAAAAGGGGTCCTTTGTTCAGGACAGGAAATTTATGTTCGAAGTCCTTGAGGAGAGTTAGAGAGTTGTCCTCGGGTCCGTTTCCCTCGCTGTCCTTCACCTAAGGGGTCCTTATTCCGCAGGGCTGTATGGGTTGCAGATGGCCTTCTTTCCTGTTATTTTCTCTACTCGAGTGACCTCTTAACTATATCGCAATATTCTTTGGCTACATATCTACGAGATTATAATTGAACGGTTACCATTCATTCCGGCATTCAAAATCGCGCGGTAACGCGACCATAATACTAACTAGGATGGCGCTGCTTACTATAGGCGACATCACAATACTATGGATACGAGATTCCCGTAAGCCAGCCGTCAATGCTCCATCCCTATATTCCTATATCCATGGCGCCGGGTCTATAGGTATATATGGTCTAAGGTGGAAACCACGGTGTATTATACAGGTGTGCCGACTTCCCTCAGAAATTGAAAAAGATGGGTAGTAATTCTCTGGCCGCCGCCAGACGGCGCATGGTCATAGGTTCCGTACGTGTGCGAATGAGTGTGATTGTGTGTATGACAATTACGTCAGCAGCGCGTCCGATACACACAATCTCATTCGCACACGTACGGGACCCATGTCCTTGCGCCGCCTGGCGGCGGCCGGGGAATTACTACCCATCTATAACAAAACGTCAACGTTGTCGGCACACCTGTATAATGCACCGTGGTGGAAACAGACTATATACAACTATATAGACATTACAATGATTACAACCAGGGGGACTTCGTACGTGTATTGGTTCTCAATAAACTGGAAGTTTCAGGTCTATAGAAATTCTTTGTGCCCTGATGTCAACATTGATATAGATAGATGGTGAAGAAGTATGTGTTTCAATATTGTTCCCTTTGATCTTTTATTTGCATTCGTAATTTTAAACTGTTATAAATTTCCAGAATGAAAATAACAATTATATCTTCGATGTCGTGTGTGTAATACTGTTATCAAACATATGATTCGATAACAGATGTCAAACGTCAAACGTAACAATTTTTAACTATTTTTACATATATGAAGGCGTATCAGACGGTATGTTTAACATATTCCTGATAAGAATTTCAAACATCACGTTATTTCATTCAACTTTCTAATTATTATCGAAGTTTATCGATTAATAGTATCATTTTAAATTAAGTCAATTTTTGTAAGTTGCCTTTAAATTTGAATTAATAATATAATTAATGTTGCATTTTTATCAACGATTAACTCTTTGTGCATATGTTCCAATGCACGTTATTCGTTGCCATCATTTTACAACAATTAATATACGCGTATACATCTTAAGAGATATGTATATTTACTTCCTTTTGCAGGTTATTTTTCTTTGAAGTATGACAAGATCACATATAAAATATCAAATTGCCAAAGATGCAGAAGATACAACGGAATATTTCTTTCCATCTGTTCCAGAATTTTCAACCAATTCCAAGAAAGAGGTTTCTTTTTGGAAGAGAGCCTTCCAAAAGCTTATATTAATTATTAATTATTTTGTCTTATCTGTAGGTTTAACATTTTATGTACAATGGCTTTACAATACTTATGTAAGTACAATTTGTCAAATTTATAAAAATTTTCTTTTAGTTTCCCTATTAATAGACTGTGAATCTTTATGCAAAATAAAAATTTCTGACTTGAATTGCAACAAATTAGAGTGAAATAGAAATTTATTTTCTTCCCTATTAGGTTTAGCAGGTTGAGAATAATATAATAGTATGTTTAAATTTTTCTAATATTTTTCTTATTTTAAATTATAGCTACTCGTTTTTGTCATAAATGCATAAAATCTGCAGTCTAGCTATTAAGTATTAATTTTTAATCATAGCTTATTTCATTTTAGGGATTTCATTTCCCACTGACTGTAGTAATATGTCACTTAATAGTGAAGTTTTTATTATCTGCCATAAGAAGATGTTTTAGAACATGTTACAAAGGACAACAGCAATTGAAACTTCCTTGGAAAAGCATAATATGGATGATTATGCCAATAGGTGTAGCAAGTGGTCTTGACGTTGGTTTATCTAACTGGGCACTTTCATTAATTACAATGTCATTGTATGTATAGGTTGTTAAATTGTTAACGAAATAAAATACATTTTCCACTGTGTATTAATACATTATATTTTTATTTAGGTATACTATGACAAAATCAACGACTATTATTTTTATTCTTGGTTTTGCCCTCATCTTAAAGTTAGAAAAGAAGGTAATGATAATAAATATATCTTCTATATTTCTATAAATTACTAATAATATATGTTAAATAAAATATTTTTTTATAGTCTTGGTCGTTAGTATGTATTGTAGTGATGATATCGGGTGGTTTATTTATGTTTACATATAAATCTACACAATTTGGCATATTTGGATTTTTAATTTGCCTGCTAGCATCATTTTCAAGTAGTATTCGATGGACTATGACACAACTTATCATGCAGAAATCTAAAATGGGGATAAAAAATCCAATTGACATGATGTATTATATGCAATTGTGGATGCTATTGCCTATTGTACCTGTGATGTTATGGTTTGAAGGTAATGCTTCGTATACAGGGTGTTCACGCTATTACTAGTCAGCATTTTTCTTGTAAATAATAAATAGACAGCAGATTTTTTTTATGCATTTATGGCAAAAATTAGTAGAGGTAAATGAAAACAGTAAAAATATTAGCAAAATTTGAAGATACTGTTATATTATTTTCAACCTATTACATATATTTAGAGAGAAAATAAACTTCCATTTCACTCCAATTTGTTGTAATTCATATAAAAAATTTTTATTTGGCATAAAGATCCACTAATAATAAATATTAGAAAAAAAAAGGAATAAATGACCGGGTTTCGCTGTTTATCGGATCAGATATGCTATTCAGTTTGACTTCATTCTCGAGTAGTTCGAGAGAGAATACAGAGAATAAGCGAGAGGATCGAGGTAGTGATAGACCATGTACTAATCTAATCTTAATCTAATTGGAAAAGGGTAGAATAGTCAAGCGGAGAAGGTCAAAAGAAGAAGAGGACATAATGATTTCCTCTTCGAAACAAACATTATTGCCCTTTATCAGAACAACACTGTACTGTTTTTTGCAAGCAATGTAATGGCGTATGTAATTTCTTTGTGTTTGCTCTATTTGCTTTTAGAAATGAAGGTGACCTTTAATTTTCCAAATGGAATGCTATATAATGTTTTTATATCATATGAAAGCGTGTGTCAAAGCAAATTCATTACATTACATTACTTGCAAAAGATGGTATTACTTTTCCTCTTTTACTTTATTCTAATATCTATTATCTGCAAGAAAAACGCTGGCTAGTAATAGCGTGAACATCTTGTCCATTATGTCATTAGAATTTGTATCTAAGAATTATATCTGTGTAAAATATAGAAAAATTTGTCTTTTTTGATAGAAAAACTATTTTTGATTTTTAGGGTCTCAGTTATATAATGATTTCCAAACTACTGACTGGAGTAATGTTCATTCTATCTTCTTGACTACAAGTGCTGTGCTAGTGTCCGCTGTCATAGCTTTCTACATGGAAGTTATGGAATATTTAGTTGTTACGTACACGTCTAGTCTAACACTTGCGATTACAGGAATAATTAAGGTGAACCGAGAGCACTACGTTACTATGTTTCGCTTATATAAATTTGTAAAAAATGAATCTATTTGATCTCTTTAAACAAAAGAAAATGTATACTAACAAATAACTTTTCACAGGAAATATGTATCTTAATTTTGGCCGTTGAATGGAAAGGTGATCAAATGAGCGGCTTTAACTTTATAGGATTGTTAATGTGCTTTGGCGGAATTACAATTCACACTGTTCAAAAAATAGTGTCGAGTAGGAATAATGAAACTGAAAATGTGGAATTACAGTTCAATTCTTCGCTAAATATCAACATTAAAAATGAAGAAAGACTTGAGACGAGTTTATCTCTATTAACACAAAAGTCAACATCTTTGACAAATCTTTTAAATGCAGATTTTAGTTCAGATGAAGATGATGCAGTTAAAGACCATCAAAATTCGTCCGAGATATTGTCCAATATAGTACAGCGTAGAGAACAGTAAGGTGTACGCACTTGAATATTGATAATCAGTGAAAAACAAAAGATTCATTTAACATGAGAACTCTATCATGTCTAATACAAATTTGTTTACTCCAGTTCATATCTATATGTACATACACATATATTTACACAAAAAATTAATTTTTATTCCCAGTTATTATCTTAAGGTTACATTCCATGTTTGCGAATTTCATTCTTACATCATACTAAATTTATTTTTACTATGTCGAAAGTATTAGGTACAAACCAGCATTGCTGAACCTTACCCTTTATGCGCATTACCAATTATTCAATATCATCATGCTTGTCCATTATCACTAATGATTGTATTAGTATATCAAACTGTGTATAATAAAAACGCGTTATAATAAGGCATAATAAAAAATTTATCTAACGTCTCGACGTTTCTTTAGAAATTACAAATGGACAGTGTGCTAAAAAAAGTATTGAAAGAGTTTAATTGTAAAAATAAATCAAAGGGTCGTTCCCTTTGTAAATAGTATTGTTTTGATGCTTTTATGTACAGATTTTTCTACATTTTTTTTACTCTTTCTTGTAAATTATTGTTTGTATTCATAGTTCCTTGCCTAAAAGTTGCATAATTATGTCTTGCCGATTAAAATTATATACTTTTTCCGATTTATTCATATCTGTCACGCTTATTTTATTTTCGGTACATTGGAGCGTTGAAAAGCGCACAGTGTAATAATGTGTAATTCTGTATTTACTGAACGTACGATATATGTATTGTAAGCTGTTCATAATTGTGATTAAAGATTTGATGTAATTAATTGCAACTTCACCAGTCAACATTTTTTTGCGAAGACATATGTAAATGTAAATACATATAAAGAAATCTTTTATTACTGTTTAATAGTAATTTTATTGTGTTTAAGAAGTAATTTCTTACAATATTTTGTTTTATTATTTAAATGGAACACAATATTTGTGTAAAATCTCAGGAAATTAACATTGTGATGTAATACAATATTCATTCAGTTTATGATATGCTGTGAGTTGATTTGTATAATGGTATCAATCGTGGTTACCTTGCCAAAAATTAATTTAATTTATATGTTCTCATATTGAGAATATAATTCTTTGCATTATAATTTCCACGTATTCATAATAAATTTTTTATATACTATATATGTATATATATGCATTAGTGTAATATTATTTTACTATCTACTTATTTTAAATAATAAATGCTGCAGAGTTTATTTAATACAATAACTATTAGATATAACTATATTTTTGTAATTTTATAACTTCTGTTCGAACAATTAAAAAATTCACATATCCTTTATTTGCTATTACATAAGAATAAAGCAGAAAGGAATATGCGTGTACGTCCCGAACATACAAACAGAATGTAATATTAGTAATTGCATTCATATAAAAAATTAAACGTTTTATTAAAAAATATAAGAAGTCATTTTGTTTCTTAAATACGTCCTAAATTGATGCACTTGAAATGAACAAACTTATTTTTATATACAATGGTATTACTATAATAAAAAGAATAAATACGATATATATATATTTAACAAAATCTTGATACTATTTTTATATAGATTAATAAATAATTGTTACCTATATAATTTAATAAATAGTTCCACAAACTCGTTATTTAGCTTGTTTAATTTGATTAGTCTTTTTAGATTTGGCTTCAATTCTGTCTTCTAATTTGTGAATTAAATCATCCAATTCATCCTGTAAACAAATCCAGTAAAAGATCACATTAAACTTGAAAGGAACTTCAATTCATTCGTAAAAATGTAATCATAAAATTTTACCTCGTTGTATGTATACATCAAAGTACAGTGTTTTAAAGCTTGCTTCTTCCTATTAAGTAATTGCAATGCATGTGGTGGACAATAAACACTATCATCTTGTGAATTACTAACTAATGAAACAAATAGATTAGCTCTACAAGTTTCGCATTCAAAATCTCCATCATCTTCTTTTACTTTTTTCCCTTTCTTTCGTTTTCCACTATCTGGTAATGGTAATCTTTCTGTATTTGTAAGACCCACTGCTTTTAATTGTTTTCGGTAAGTTATTTCCTTCTCTCGAATTTTAATCACACTTGGTAAAATCTGAAAAGTAATTATTATAGCTGAAGACAATATCATAAATGACAATACGATATAATCTGTAATCGAATACAATATTTACCTGTTTCATTACATCTATATGGGATCTAGAGTCATTAATAATGTTAAATAACAACCTTTCAAATGAAAATATAGATGGTTCACAGCTATCTTGTATATCCTAAAATAGTTATTCGAAACTATTATATCATCACATTACTTTCTTTATAGTGCTGGTTAATTATGTAGCAACACCGAATGATGAAAATAGGATTTGTTTACTTACTTTAAACACTTGTTCAGCAGTTTCCAACCAAGACAGTTGTGCAAAGTAAACACTTTCAGATACTACATAACCAGTACATATACTTGATGTAAATGCTTTGGGGAATACAATTATAAATTGGCCTGGTTCTTGTACAGTCTGACATAGTGATACTCCATTATTAACCAATAGTTCTGGAGGAACCATAGCTGTATCAGACGGTAACCATATAGTTTTATTTTTACAATATCGTGGCACCATTTTTGACAGTGCTTCCCTAAAGTTATTGTTATGCTCGTCCGGTATACCATACCAGATTTTCTTAGCACCTGTGTGTAAATACTCTATCCATGGAAGACCGTGAGGATCACGGTACCAACAACATGCGCTAAATAGCATGCCAACATGGAGTGTTGGCACTGTCACACCTATAAATAATAACATTGTTGGTTTAAAAAGAAAATAAATCGTTTGTAGAAACGTATGAATACACTACCGTCCATAAGTATTTGACCACCTTCAGTTTATCAAAAATATACAAAATATATTTAAAATAATGCATCCCAGTGTAACTTTTGCCACAGTATTTCTTTTATACACTCATATAAAAGTAATAATTAATAACACAGATAATATTCAACATCAATTACTGTGAATAAAAAGATAATAAGAAAAATTGAACGAAAACTGGGCGACCGAACACACTTAAGTATGGTCGTTTCAAGTGTATCTCCGCTCTATCTGGTTACTATTTCCATACAGAAAGACTAAAAAAGCTTGTTGCAAGATTGCCTCGAGTTGTAAACGCCGTCATTGCCCAGTCAGATGGATATTTTGATGAACGAAGTATTTAATAACTTTCACCTATTTACTGGTAAAATCCTTAACATGTAATGCATTATAATGCTTCTATGTCAATCATATACAGGGTGTGTCCGTCAAGTTATGTCGCCATTTTTTAGGCATTTCCGGTAGTGCAATTAAAAAATGTTTTAGACAAAAGTTTCTCAGTACTTGGTGAGCTACATGTTCACATATTCTTAAAACTGAAAAAATGCTTTCTACATAAAAAAATAAAGGTCACCTTGACTTTTTTAAATGGCACCATATGTTTTGAACATCATAGGACTGTTTCTGACGTCGAGACGAATTTAACAGTGTATTACACTATGACCTTGAAATGACCTCAAACTCGGAAATTTTGTGCAAACGTAATTTTAATGAAAAATTATTTCTTACAATATAAATCAAGTTACATCAGATGCTCGAATTGCGATCCACTTTCTATGATACAGAACTCCGCTCTTTGTATTATTTTTTTTTCTTTTTTTAGTTTAGAAATCGTTAGATAGGAACGTATGGTCCAATTCGTTGGCCATCGCGTTCTCCAGATCTGTCTCCATTGGATTTTTACCTTTGGGAATATCTACAATCTGTTGTATACGATACAGCAATCAATAATGTTCAAGAACTTCGAAATCGCATAACAACTGCATGTAATAACGTAAACCGAGACGCGCTAATTATGGCGACAACGAAAAGTCTAATAGAAAGAGCGGAGCTCTGTATCGTAAAAGATGGATCGCAGTTCGAACATCTGATGTATCTTGACTTATATTGTAAGAAATAATTTTTCATTAAAATTACGTTTGCACAAAATTTCCGAGTTTGAGGTCATTTCAAGGTCATAATGTAACGCACTGTTAAATTCGTCTCGACGTCAGAAATAATCCCATGATATCCAAAGCATGTGGTGCCATTTAAAAAAGTCAAGGTCACCTTTACTTTTTTACATAAAAAACATTTTTCAGATTTAAGAATATGTGAACATGTAACTCACCAAGTACTGAGAAACTTTTGTCTAATACATCTTTTAATTGCACTACTGGAAATGCCTAAAAAATGGTGACATAACTTAACGGACACACCCTGTATATATATATTCATTCTACTTCAAAGTAATTTAAGTTATAACGTTGATATAAACTTCTAGATTCGATTCCGTCAAGTGGTCAAATACTTATGGACGGTGGTGTATATGTAAACGTAGCACGCAGAGTGTGGACACAAAGAAATTACACATGCTATTACATTTCTTGCAAAAAACAGTATTACTTTTTCCTCTTTCATTTTTTTTCTAATATTTATTATTTGCAAGAAAAACGCTGGCTAGTAATTGCGTGAACACTCTGTATATCTTGATCATATAAACGTAAAATATATTGCGTACCCATTATTGGGCCTAATGCTCTTAACACTGAACCAGCATTATTAGTAAGCACTTTAAGATTCCATGGGTGTCTAGCAAACGGACTATTTTTGGCAACAGAGAATCCAAAACCACGACCACTAGAATCGATGCTTGCAGCATGTACGCAGACATGTCGCTTCCTTTCTGCAACATGCTTCCAGAATGCTCTTTCAACCTCGTCAGCGGAGGCACCTTCAGTTTCGTTTCCAGATCGCTGGTTCTCACCGAACCACATACGTTGCGTATTTCTCGCAATTCGATAGAAAGCATTTAACGGCATATTTCTACCCTACGGATTGACGTAGTTTTGTGCATTACAATTGACGTTAAACCACGCTTACCAAATATGTTTTGAAACACGTACTTTTACAATGCATTCTTCAAATTCATCAGAACTATCGTCCTCTTCATCTTCCTCGTTATCATTTATGGGTGCGTTTTGTCTTTGCAGTGCTCTGCTTTCTCGTTTCATCCATTCCGATTCAACTTCATCAAACAATTTACCTCGTTCCTCTAAATTAATCGATTAACTGATTAGTAACTTGAAAATTACGCAGTATAGGTTACGTAGTACATAGTATATGTAGTTACCTGGAGATAATGTGTCGTATGGTAATAAATATTTACAATAGATGTCATCTAATTTAGTTACACGATCCTGAGCAGACTTTGGTATTTTCATACCATCAGCTACTTTTTGCCACTTCTTCTTCTCAATAACTTCTTTTAATCCACCTAAACTTTGAACTGTTTGATACAAGTGAGGCAAATCAACTTCCATCCCACCAATCTATAAGAAATAAAATATGTATTACAAAACATATCAAGAAAAATATTTTAAGACAATAAATGATGAAAAAAATGGTACCCAAGGTGGATGAGTGAGAGTTATGCTTTGTGTAGCTAAATATTTCTTAATAGCCATCATTTCTTTTACATTAGGTCCCCATCTATGAAGCATACGATGTACATACTGATTGTACGCGGTAAACCGCATGTCGTCTGACACTTTACATTCCGGCTAAAATATAAATTAAAGGCAAATGAGGAGGGTAACTTCGTGTACTCATATATATCGGTATATGCATATTTTATTTAGAAAATCGAATGTTCATGAATTTTACCTTAAAATTAGGTGGTGGCACAACTCTACATATTCCAAATTTCTCTGCGATTGGCCTTATTTTGTCTATATATTCTAAAGGATCTTGAAAATCTTTCTCACTAGGCTGAAATGTAGGTGCTTCCACTAAGCGTGCTTCATTGTTTTCATTTTTCGCACTCGGAAAAGTTACATTGTTTGTTGGAGAACAAATTACAGTGTTTTTCTGTTTAGATTTAATTTGAAATCTGAAATATACGAGCGCAGGAATAAATATTAACAAGAAAAATGTATTAGCAGGATTATAGCTATCTATACAATTATAATTTTACCTCTTCCCATTCTTATTCGAATCGATAGATGTTTTTCTTTCCCTAGAAGTTTTTGGAGATTTTGTTAATTTTTCTGTTGCTACAGACCTACTGCTCTGTCTACTCGATGTTCGTAGTGTAGTTTCACTTTTACATGGGGAAGATGGTGGAATTTCAGAATTTGGTGCAGCCATAACTGAAGTTGTACTGGATGAAGTAGATGGTAATGGATTGTCTGCTGATAATAGAGTTGAGTTTGGTGGTGTACGCGTTGTAGGCTGCACTGTACCTATAGGAGGACAACGCGCAATCGATGATGGCGGTTTAGTAACTAACTTTGCTCTCAAAAGAACTTTTTGATTAGGTCCATTTGGCCCTTCGGTACCAAGTTTAACAGCTACACCTTGAATCAACTGTTGTCCTTGAACTAAATTTGGTCCATTTCTTGTAACTGCTTGCAAAGGTATGTAAAATAGTTGACCGTCGTTTTCATCATCATTTTCATTACTGCTTTCAGTTTGAGTAGATGTTTCGGTGCTTTTTTGTTGATTCGTATCTTTTTCCCCTGTCGTCTGTTCCTGCGCTTGTGCATTATCATCAAGATTCACTTGAACAGCTATCGAAGCACTACAGTTCACGTTGCTCCAAGTTGTTGTTAATTTATCTAATGGTAAAACTTGTATATTGGCTAAGGTAGCAAAATTCTTAGGTAACTCGAACCTGTTAATATTTAATAACGAATTTGATGTATTTATCGATTCTACTATTTTATTTTCAGTTTTTGAAGATGTACTACTAGCAGGAGTCTCCTTCGATTCTGATGTTTGACTATCGTCTTTGTTGACTTTGTCTACATTTTTATGCGTGTCATTCTCCGGTGATGCATTCGATAACTTATTAGATTCGCGAATTTTACGTCTAAAAGGTGTGTTAACAGGAACTTCAGTATCACTTTCAAACGCGTAAACGCTACTTTCATTTTCGGGAGAAAATGCATTTGCGTTGGGAGTTACTGTTTTGCGTTCTTTAACTTTTGGTAAAAATGGTTTTCTCGGTTGAAATATAGATTTCTTTTCTAGCGGTAACTTTTTCTCTGAAGATCCATCTCCTGAACTGTGATCGGACTTTAATGCTGCGTCATTATCTTCCCCAGGGCTGGAGTCTTTATTTGGCTTTGTATCTTTCCCTTTAATGATTTCTTTAAGGTCTGCATTATTTTTGTTAACACCACTGGTCGATTCATTATGTTGTTTTGCATCAACAGATTGTGAATCCACTATTTTAATAGGGACATATTTGTTCTGCACACTTAAACGATCTTTCATGCTTGCTTTTTCTGCTAATTTCGATAGCGTGACATTCACTGGCCTTACTAAATGCTGAATTTTCGTTGAAATAGATAAATGCGAGACATCACTCTTTTTCTCACACATTTCATACTTAAACATCGATACATTTTCCATTTCTAACTTGCTCTCTTCTTTGGCAAGGGAACTTTCATTCAACCATTTCTCAATCTGTTCGGTTGACATGTTTACTTTTTCTTTTCTTACATGTAACGTTGATAGAGACATGTCTACAACGTTCGTGGAAGAAATTTCTGTTTTGTGAAGATATTCTTTTTCTGTACTGGTTATCAATGTTGTTTGTGACTCCAATTCATTGAACACTTCCGATTTCATTTTTTGACCTTTCTCAGATTTAATACGTTCGTCATTTGATACATTCACAGCAGAGGAAGAACTTTTAATTGCTAAAGATTTATCCTTAATTTCAGCTTCTTTAGGTGTATCTACGTTCTCTACTTTTTCCATTTCAATTATTTCCAACTTTTCAACGGATTTTTCAGTAACAAGAAGATTAGCAGTAACGTGCGTCTGACAAGAGTTCAATACTTTAGATATTGCTTTCTTTGAAAACCCCCGAAAAGATTCCTCATCATCCGATGCTTTCGAAAGATCGATCTTTACAGAATGTTCGTCTGTACGCTCTACAACTTTATCTGCATTATTGTCATCTGCTTTGTCATTGTCATTATTATTGTCATTGTCATTATTATTATCATTATCGTTTTCATTATCATTTTCATTACTATTTTCATTATCATTATCATTACTATTTTCATTGTCATTATCATTTTTGTTATCATTATCATTATCATTTTCATTGTCATTTTCATTCTCATTTTCATTCACAACAGCATTATTATTTTCATTATCATTGCCAATTTCATGATTTTCATTGGTAGCGGCTTCATTTTGTTCGTGAATTTCTTTCTTTCTTTTCAATTTATTAAGTAGCATACCTAACGTTTCTTCATCAGAATCTGTATTTTCATTAACAGTGTTTTTTGTTACTTTCTGCTTTGATCCACTGGTTTTTTCGGCGGTTGATTTATTAAAATTTTGTTCTCGTTTACGTTTCATTATAAATTTTTCCTTGTTGAACCTTAGATTATTTTGAACTTGAGATTTTGATTTAATGTTAACATTGTTTTGAATTTCCATCCGCGTGACTACAGTCTTAGAAGAAGATCTAAGAGATCTACTAACAGGTTTATTTAGTTTTCCTAAACTTCTTCTTGTGACTGGTCTTGTGTTATTGGTTTCATTGAAACTAACAGATTCCTCGTCAGTATCTATTTCACAATACTTTTGAACTCTTATTAGTCGTTTACTTTTAAAGGTAATTTTGCTGGTTCTAGTTTTGTCTGGTCGTTTATTAGATGCGCTCTGGATGGAGTTAATCTTACCATCTTTAGTTTTATTAATTGTTTTTGTAATTGGCTGTTTCACTTTGGCTTTAATTTCACTTTCAGTTTGTGCAAGTTTGCGTGCATTTGGCAGTTCTGGAAAACTATCCATAGAGACATTATCATCATTTTCCAAATCCGGACTCACAAGTTTTCTTCCTAGCATTTCCATGTATTCTGCTGCTGCTTCTTTAGTTTTTCTAGATGGTCTTCTACAAAGATTTTTTGGGGAAACTGTTCCGCTATGGGAACGAGTAATTCTTCTCATTTCGGATTTGCTTCTTGTACAGATTTTCTTCTGTACAGTTTTTTGTACTGTACGTTTTACTTGTGGTACTGATTTTTCTGAAGGTTGCTCCTCTTCTTCCTCTTCCGATGTAGATTCTGATTCAGATGTATCGCTGCTTTTCTGTTTTACAAGAGCTTTTTTCTTTGGTTTTAATGACATAGGTTTCACTTTTGGAGAAGTTTTCTTTGTCTTATCTGTAAGCACACTACTCCGTAAACCAAGTCTTTTGGTTTCAATCCTTGGCAGAAATTTCCTTGGCGCCAGTTTATTTGTAGACTTTAACAGTGTTCTTTCTGTACAAGATCTTGTTCTCATAACACAAGATGTTTTGAACTTATTTTTTATTCTTTGCTTGGCTAGACGTTGTCCTTGATACTTTTTCTTAAGCGCTTGCACAGTAGATGTTGTGGTCTTGTATTTATTAATACTTTTTTGTAACGTGTTATTCTTTTTATCTGTAATAATTGATTTTGTCTTGGTGATAGTTTTCTGAGTTGGATCTGTCTTTTGATTGTCGTTGGATGTACTGGACGAAGATGTAACTTTGTCTGTGGATACACGCATTGTTTTGACATTGGGTTTTTCTTCTTTGTTGCTGACATTGAAGAAATTCAAACTTGAAGGTAAAATTGATTTCCCTAAATAAACATTTTTTATAGAAGTTAGTAACAAAGAGTTATTTATAAAAATTATATTTACAATCAAACCTCGACAACTCAAACCTCTTAAAAATTTTCTTCATTCCTTTCCACTGCACTTTAAAAACCTCTACAAATCGAAATAAAACTTCCTTTTACTCAAATTGTTTTCCATAATCTGTTAATTTATTAGCGCCGTGTAAAATCACAGATTTCTTTAATATATACTAGTAATATGTAGGAGCCTAGTAGATTATATTCACTACATGTATATAATAAATAACTTATCTCCAAAAATTGAACTTTTCTTTCTTTGAAACTGTTACGACCAGCAAATTATTAACTCTCATACAAACCCCTGTAGTCGAATTTTCATAGGGTAAACCTCTCTTACTCGAACACTTCGATAAGTTGAAACCTCTACAACTCAAAGATTTTAGTTCTTCCCTTGAGATTCGAGTTATCGAGGTTCGATTGTATAAACATAATAAATGTATAAACCTCTAAAGCATAAAAATGTCAAGAAATCCACTGTATTTGGCCGTTTATGTGTTATTAATTCTGTTGTAATCGGTGGTTTGGCTTTTTCTTTGTCCTTAATTGGAGTATGCGAAGGATTGAATACAGCGGTTGCACCTTGCGCAAATTTTCTTTGCGCACGTATTTTGGTTCTGTAATTAAGATTGTATATGAGATAGTAGCTATGAATTTATTACTTACTTTATCGAGTTGAATAAATTTTGCATTCTCTAAAATATAAGCTAATATTTTGAAAACATTTGTAGGTTTTATAAAATGGACATTCAAAAGTAGTATGAACTCATTACCTCTTTGGAGACTCTGATAGTGGTTCCATAAGATCCACCAGATCTCCTTCTTTTCTTTTTCTTTTATCATTTCGACTTAGCACCATTTTTCAGAGTTATTGAAATAAAGTCCTGTTAGATGATAATAAACAGCGTGAAACACGTTTATTATTTCTTAAATAAATAAGTTACTATTTTACCTGATTTCGTTTGTCATCGTTACAAAAGGTATAAGTTAAAATTTCAAATAGTAATGGATCAACACTTTGTTGAAGAGAATACGATCTGTAACATGACGGGGAAATAGAAAAAATATTTGATATTATGAAAAAAATTCGATAAAGGAACGTGCAATTTTAAGGTTTCTCTCTTTCTACGCTTGATTAGCGTTTCAGAATCAGTTTCTGTTGTGAGCAGATCAACGAAAATTAATAATACACACTACCACCGAACATCTGTTCCTCTTTCACACAGGACAAATGATTGTTTATTGTGTCAAGTAAGATTAAATACCACGCTCTGATCTATGGTTTAGATATACATAGATATGCGCTATAAAACGATATTGATTTCTTAAGCCATGTTCACATTGCGCACAATGTATTTGCGATACATTAAGTAGTCAGCCAATCGCGAAAAATATATAATGCAGTGTTTGCAATTCGAATTGCAAATATATTCGCGGAGATATTCTTGATACAATCAAATAGTAATTTGTTGATTTTGTCACATTAAACGAAACGTAAATAAAATATTGGGATGTGAATATTTCAAATAATCAATATGTGTGTAAATATATAACTTCAATGGAATGTTCATGAAACTTGTACTACGCCATCTATATACACGATATACACGCATAAGGATATTTGACCATCTTTCTTGTGTTTACACTTTCAAAACTATAAAAGAATACACAGAATTCATATTTAGATATTGTTCGCACATCGTCTAAATAATTGAGCAACGATTAATTTATTCTTATCATTAAGGTAGGCATAATTAATTGCACACTACGCGATCGCATAATCAAGGATCATCGAATGTGTTGTATTTTTTCTCCGATTGGCAAGGATGTCATTTGTGACATTCAATTTCGCAATCAGATCCACACATACCTAAATAGGACAATCATTGTTTTTAATTCGAATATGTAATTAGACTATGACTATGACTCATGTTCTAAACTAATTTTACAATGCTCCGACAATTCAATTGTTGTCGATAAGTTTACGAAGAAAATTGTTAACTTTATTATTTATGCAGTGGAGTTTGATAGTGTTTTTATGATTTAGGTACATGTGGGAAACAAAAGTTGCCTGTTCATTAGAAATTTTACAAAAGCATCTTGTACGTATTACAATTGCGTAATTAAAGCTTGTATTTACTAAGTAAAAATTAATAATAATAATTAATCATTTATTTTGCTCTTTTATATATAGTTACGTAATTAAGTTTAATTATAGATACTGTGTATATAAATAAAACGAGACATCATGTACAAAAATGGACCACCTCCACCTTACGCACCACCTGGTTATTCGGAGGCAATGGGTGGTGTTCCACCTGCTAGTCCTTTTACACCTGCAGAAACCTGTATGTTTATACGCTATGTATATAAATATCTCACTTAAAAGATGTAAATATGTTACATAAGTATATTCTTGTACTATATCTAGCGAGTCACAGCTAAAATTGTGTACCACATATGAGAATATGGTTTATAGCTGTTAATCATTAGTCATTAATCTGCGGATTTTTATGCATTTGTGGGTTCTAAAAATTTTCAAAAACTGCTAGAATATAAAATTCCACAGAAAGTAATATGATTTTTATTTATTTCAGATCTATAAAGGCTACTACCACTAAAACTAAGATTCCAAATGTCCCCACTTTCTTAAAATTTGCCTACAAAAATTACAAACTGCATAAACATCCGCAGTTTAATCATCAGATTCAAATCATTTGCAATAAGTTTACATTTCTAGGTAATACACTATATTACGAGTGACAAATTATCATATGGATAAAGTGATCAATCGTATTGATAAAAAAATTTCAAATTATTTTTACTGATTTGTAGAACATTCATCGGGGAACTTAACTTTGGACCACACGAGTTCAACTTTTTTGAGAAATTAGAACAATTGGTTTGCTACATTACGTGAACAAAATTTTTGGGGAAAATTACAAGCTGTCGGAATTGCAGAGAAAGTACTAAAAATTGTGTTTTGCAACTATTTTATGTGGGTGCTTGCTTGTATGGAAAATTTAGAAAACACGTTTCGTAGATCTGTAACAATTAAAAATATTCTGAAAATTTCATTAAAATTGGTCGCTGTTGCAATGAGCTACAAACGTCTAAAAATGGTAAAAACTGCAGTTTTCACGATTTTCTTATAATGTCTGTCGTATCTTTCCGCATCAACCGATTTTGATGAAATTTTCATAATGCATATACATAATTGACACAGATCTATTAAACGTATTTTTTAAATTTTCAATATAGGCCCGCAAAAAAAGGTTGTAAAACATAACTTTTAGTATTTTCTCTACAATTCCGATCAATTGCAATTTTTGAAAAAATTTCTTTTCACATCATGTAGTAAACTAATTGCTCCAACTTCTCAAAAAAGTTCAAATCGTATAGTCCAATATTAAAGAAGTTACCGTTTTTTTCAGAGCGTCCGTGTCACTGTATGTTTATTACATTTTTTGCCCCATATTGTCTTCAGATCTTTTTTCTATGTGAAACATAATTTTGTATATAATGGACAATTGTAATTGTGACTCACTGTATATAAATATCTTGCTTGAAGATATTGAAGGAATAAATAAATACTTAAGAAGAATTACTCATATTTTTTAGATACCACTGGACCAACTATTGTAACAACAATTGTTCCACTTGGATCAGGCTCGACACATACAATTTGTCCAAATTGTCAGGCAGAAATAGATACTTCAACCAAAACAGAACCTGGACTGATCGCTTATATATCTGGCGTTGTTATTGCATTGATGGGGTATGCATAAATATATTTCAATTGAAAACTCAATAACATAGAACATTCTTATATTTTTGTATTTCAACAGGGGCTGGTTAGGATGCTGTTTGATTCCCTGCTGTATTGATGAGTGCATGGATGTTCACCACAGTTGCCCTAACTGCAAAACTTACCTTGGTCGTTACAGGAGATAAGGAAACCTAGTACTACAATTTCTTTTTATTGCATTTCACTTTGAAAGAATCTTGACATTGTATCATATTATAATATGCACATAATCTCGTTACGATAAATTTTGTGTACTGCCAAATGTACAAACAAAAATTGCCTTGATAGCTTTATTCACAACAAATGTTACATGATATTAATTTTTTATATGTAACATACACGCGAACTATATTTATGTACAAGATAATCTCAAAAATATTTTTGACCATACATCACACTTTTACTGTTGACACAGATAATGATCACTGTTACTAAAGTATTATACACATTATACAATGGTAGGTATTATTGAAAATCTATTTTTTAAAAATATTAGGATGTAGTAAATATCCACAATGCATATCTGGAATGATTAACACACTAAATAGTAAGGATAATACATTCGTTATATTTTTAAAAGCATGTGCAGCTAACAAATTTGTATAAATTTATATATAAAAATAGGCACTTTGCAAAAATTACATGAAAGACAAAATGTCAATTACTGTATTTTGTAAATTATAACTAATAAAGTATATATTGAATTTTTTGTTCAACTAAATATATAAGTTGTTTTATTAGTCTAAATTAAATACTTTATTAACATTGTAAGTATTATCATTCACATTCCATGATTATGTACAATGTACATTAGATAATTTTCATACAATGTTTTGTTTTATTTATTTTAAAATTACAATTAATTTGTTTCAAATAATTATTACATGATTTTTCTGCGATTACTTCAATTCAATCTTATTTTTTAACTATCTTGAAAATTTAGTTATGTACTTTACCATCTTGATATTGGAAATTTATGACATACATATGCAGTTATCAATATCGAAATCGAACGTTGCCTTTTAAATAATTTTACTTCATGATTTAAATATACAGTATAATTTCTAATATATATATTCATATACTTTTTTATATAAATATATTTCGTAACGTATTCCAAGTGAATAAGATCCAATAAATTGACGTTCTACGTAACCTTTAGATAAGAATAAGAGTGTTCACTTTTATACTTTATACATAATGTTTACAAAACGAAATTTTAAATATAAGCCATAATTGCATTTGTATTTCCATTGTATAAAGCAATTCAATTTTCAAGAACATTTTTTTAGATCTCTCTGATTACAAAAAAAAATATAAAATGTAAATAGATCTATTTATGTACATACCGAAAAGAACACGCATAATCTCTCAGACCATAAACAGATATGTATTTTGAATTTTCAAATGTCAACGAAGTCGATTGTATTTCGGAATAGGTATGGTATTTAGAAATACTGCGAGTAATATATTTTGAAGTTTATAATCTTCTAACCTCAAATGAGTTTAATTCATATATGTGCAAAACATATTCATAAATTCAAATTTATGTTATCTTTTGTTTGTAGTTAACATAAATTATCTTTTACTTGTAGTTAATCGAACGTATCCGATTGGCATTAATTACAATGTGGAATAATTCAAAGACACTTTGTAAAAAGTATGTGTCAAAATGGAGCAACTTTGCTTTCAATAATCACCAAAGAGTAAGACATAGCAGTTCAAAATCTACAATAATAACAAATGATAATGTCGACGATCCGCTTCCTAAAGATGCAAAGGTTGTTATATGCGGTGGCGGAGTTATGGGTGGTGCAGTTGCTTATCATCTTTCGCTCATGGGATTAGGTGGTCAAACAGTTATTATAGAAAGTGGCAGGTAAACATTTGTTTTAATGTATATAACTTTTAAAAATACAATGTATATACATTTTGTTAAATTTCATTTATTTGCTCTATTTCTTAAATTTAGAATTGGCGGTGGAACAACGTGGCATACTTCAGGATTAGTCGGAGCTTTTAAGCCAAGTTTGGCACAAGTGAAACTTGCTCAAGATAGTATAGCTTTATACAAGGAATTGGAACAGAAAGGTTTACCAACAGGTTGGAAGCAATGCGGTAGTCTTTCTTTAGCGCGCACAAGGGATCGCATGACTGTATTCAGACGAATGAAAGCGCAGTCTATGTAAGTGATTAAAGTTACACATATGCAGTAGCGGACGAAAGTTTAAGACCGCTTTAAAGAAGACGATAACTTTTTTAATATTGTACTATACGATTTGAATTTTTTTGGGAAAGCTAGAGCAATTAGTTTACTAAAGGATGTGAAAAGAAATTTTTTCAAAAATTGCAATTGATCGGAATTGTTGAAAAAATACTAAAAATTGAGTTTTTAACTTTTTTATGTGGGCCTATATTGAAAATTCAAAAAATACGTTTTGTAGATCTGTGTCAATTATATGCACTGTAAAAGTTTCATCGAAATCGGTTGATGCCGGAAAAAACGACAGGCATTGAAAGATGTAAGAATCCTTAGATTTATTGCAGTTAGAAGCCGAAAATCGTGAAAATCTGCAATTTTTACCATCTTTAAACATTTGTAGCTCATTGCAACGTCGACCGATTTTGACGACATTTTCAGAATATGTTTAATTGACACAGATCCACAAAACGTATTTTTTAAATTTTCAATATAGGCACACATAAAAAAGTTAAAAATTCAACTTTTAGTATTTTTTCAACAATCCCGATCAATTGCAATTTTTGAAAAAATTTCTTTTCACATCCTTTAGTAAACTAATTGCTCTAGCTTCCCAAAAAAAGTTCAAATCGTATAGTACAATATTAAAAAAGTTATCATCTTCTTTAGAGCGGTCTTAAACTTTTGTCCGCTACTGTAATTGAAATACGTCTTATAGAGGTATTCGTGTTAAAGAGATTCGAGATATTGAGGTTTAACTGTATAAATGAAACATTACTGTAAATTTATAAGGTATGAAGTAAATGCAACTATCGAAAAGTAATTTGAAATTGTTTCAGATCTCGAGACATTGAATGCCATTTAGTTACACCAAAGCAAGTACAAGAAATATGTCCCTTATTGCGAGTGGATGATTTAGTTGGTGGATTATGGATCCCAGATGATGGAGTAGGAGATCCATATCAGATTTGTTTAACATTAATAGCAGAAGCAAAGAAGAAAGGTATATATTTAACTTTTTATGAGCAAAGACATATGTATATAATTAATGTACAGATATATTCGATTTATAAATTTTGTAGGTGTTAAAGTATTTGAGAATTGCAAAGTTACAAAAGTAGTTACACAAAATGGTAGAATTGAAGCTATTGAAACGACATTCGGTGCCATAGAATGTGAGCATTTTGTCAATTGTGCTGGATTTTGGGCACGCAACGTTGGTAAATTAAGTGAACCGCATGTAAAGGTAGGTTTCTTGTAATTATTATCGACTAAAATCTGTTTATATAAATCATGAAATGTTTTCTAATATGTACTACTTAGGTACCACTTCATCCTGTTGAGCATTATTATTTACACACACAACCAATCGATGGTTTAGATCCTATGATTCCAGTTGTAAGAGATTTAGATGGTTACATTTATTTTCGAGAAAATAACGGAAGTCTATTAGCTGGTGGTTTTGAACCAGTTGCAAAGCCGGCATTTGAAGATGGGACAATACCTGGTTAGACATACATAGATTTTGACTTTTCATTGATTCATTATAGACGTGAATCTAAAAGAAGTTACATTTCAGAAAGCACAAATGAAAGATTTTTACCAGAAGATTGGGATCATTTCCACATTTTACTCGAACAAATGCTTCATAGAATTCCAGATTTAGGAGATGCGGTTTTGGAAAGATTATCTAATGGGCCTGAAGCATTTTCTCCAGATTGTAAATGGATAATGGGCGAAGCTCCAGAAATACGTAATTATTACGTTGCTGCTGGTATGAAAACTGTAAGTAGTCTTTAAGCTGTAATTTAACTGGTGGTACACCCGAAAAGGGAAACCGTTTTTGGTGGTACACCCAGAACGAATAATTGCTATTGAGCGAGGAGCTAGAACTCTACGAGAGCACGTTCTTCACAAAACAACGTGTCCCAATAAATTAGCTTTCAATGGCCTGACTCCGACACTAGTCAAGGGACGGCTGAAATTATCACTTCTGTTACGGATGACGAACAGGTGTTCAATATCTCTGGCAGGAACCGTCCTAGATAAACGAACAGAGCTACCCTAGATAAATCTACAGAACTGTTTAGTTTAGTTTAGGGCCCAAACATACACACGACCACGTCGTTGACAAAATACGAATGTTCACTCAAAGGGTACTGACAAGTACCATCCGTCATTGCAGGGATATATAATAAGCCCTTGCATTTCTACTCTCGCGGGCTAGTACTGTCGTAATCACGAATTGCGTCGCGTCGTGCTGCATCTCAGGAGTCAACTACCAGTGAGATCGGGCTAAAGTCCCTTTTGAATCAAAGTTTAACCGTATACATTCCGCGAGTTCGGTGTAAAATCTATTAGGCAGTGATAAGGTTGCTTCGAGACCCACGCATTGCCAGTGCGTCAACACCGTGCTTCTTAGTTTAGGTAATATCATCTTTCAATTATTTCTATTCTAAATTCAATCCATTCGCGACAATTACACAATTGTAACACGAAGTCTTATAGTAAGAATATATTTGTGTTCTTTGATAATTAACGCAAATTCATTAAACCCATAATTATTGTCCAATATCCTAATCAAGTAATTGGACGTCCCCACACGATACAATCTTACCGCTCGGATTGTATCAATTAAATTATACTAGTTACGAGGCTTACTAATTATCCTAGCGACTCCCTGATTTCGCATCAGGTGCGTTCGCGACATTCCAATTGTCCAAACAGAGATTTATCCAACCTAGTGGCTCCCCAATTTCGCATTGGGTTCGTCCACGAAAACTATACTATCTTAGCGGCTCCCCAGTTTCGTATTGGGTTCGTCCGCATCCTAACAGCTCCCTGATTTCACATCAGGTTCGTCTGTGCTCTTATCCAACCTCCCAGCGGCTCCCCAATTTCGCATTGGGTTCGTCCGCGTCGTTATACAACCTCCTAGCAGCTCCCCGGTTTCGCATCGGGTCGTCTGCGCGTCGTATCCTAGTGACTCTCCAATTTCGTATTGGGTTCGTTCACGAAGTTTTACCTTCCTAGTAGCTCCCTGATTTCGCATCAGGTTCGTCTGCGTTTGACTCCATTCCTAGAGGCTGCCTGACTTCGCGTCAGGTTCGTCCTCGCTGTTTATATTCTTAATGGCTCCCCAATTTCGCGTTGGTTTCGTCCGCGTACCTTAACTAACAAATTAATACCATATTCCTAGGGTAACAACCCATCGCCGGCAACTCGTGCTGCTCGCGGCCCTGGCTCGTAACACTTCTAAAAGTTCCTCAGAAATAGCGGCATTCAGTCGCCCGTGTCGTAAGCATCCCCAAATAAAATTTGTCAGCACTATGCGCTTTGCGGGGGTGACTCGTTTCCAGGATTGCAAGGGTACGGGATGCGCCTTCTCATTTCTCGACTATGCAAAGATGGGGGTTTTCAGTAGTCGGGAGCGGTAGATAAAAAATCAATCTTGGTCGCAATCGTCCTCGAAAGTCTTATTTTTACGTTTACAAGGCGTAATTTGCATTATTCGGCAGCATGTAGCTGTCGCAGCTTTATGAAAATATTAGCTATACATGCGCAGATGTATGCTTCCGAATATAATAATACAAATTACGCTGCCGAATAATGCAAATTACGCTTCGTAAATGTAAAAATAAGACTTTTGAGGCCGATTGCGGCCCAGATTGATCTTTTATCTAGCGCTCTTGGCTATTGAAAAAGCCCATCTTTGCATTATCGAGTAATGAGATGATGGAAAAACGAGTCTACTATTTTAGGTACTAAAAGGTGATATTATAAGCCTGCTGTTGAAACACATGAAATGCTGTATCAAGTGATGCAAAGACATAATTTTATTGCGTGTACACTTGTAACATTTCAGTATAAACAATATTCCGTGTTTATCTTTGATTTATTGTTCGTTCCTAATGTTTTTACGTTTATTTTGTACAAATCTCAACCAGTTCACCACTACTTCTCTTGTCCCGACTTTGGTAGAGAAATGTTAGTTCACATATATGTATATAATACATAACTTCCAGGTTGGAATATCAGCAGCTGGTGGAGTTGGGCGAGCAACAGCAGAATTAATAATTAACGGATCGACATCCCTAGATATGTATGAATTAGATGTATCACGTTTTTTGGGCCTTCATAACAATCGGAAATTTTTACGTGACCGAGTAAAAGAAATTCCTGGTATGCATTACGCATTACAATACCCGCATCACGAATTTAAAACAGGCAGAAATTTAAGAATGTCACCAATATATCCAAAACTCAAAGAAGCAGGAGCCATTTTTGGACAGGTAATGGGATACGAACGACCAACCTGGTTTCAATTAGATGATGATAAAGGTAAGCCTACTGTTATACAGGGTCTGTCCGGAAAGTAATGCAACCAAATTTTTTTTTTAGATCTATTAAACATATGGATACAAACCATTAAATTTCTTTAAAGTAGGATCCTTGGGCATCGACATATTTCTTCCAGCGCGATTTCCATGCTTCGTATGCTCCCTAGAAGGTGTTTTTTGGAACCTCTCGTAGTACCCTCGTCACAGCCTCTTTGACGCGTTCCACGCTTTCAAAATGGCATCCTTTTAGCACGTTTTTAATTTTTGGAAACAAGAAGAAGTCGGCGGGAGACAAGTCAGGACTGTACGGGGTTGAGGAAGTGTTGTGATCCAACTAAGAAGTACCGTTTACTGTTTCCCCCGTAATCTACGGAAAAGTTTTGGTTGGAAGTGCTCGACGAGGCTGCGACCAGGGTACTACAAGAGGCTCCAGATAACGCCTTCCAGGGAGCATACGAATTTTAAAGGTTTGTACTCATATGTGCAATAGATTAAAAAAGAACAATGTGGTCGCATTACTTTCCGGACAGACCCTGTATATACTCAAACAAAGAAATTTGCAATAGTGAAAAAACTAAATTTTATTATACAGATTGCTTTGCTACACAGATTTGGAAACAATTGATGGATTTCAAAAGTATAAGATAGCATACACAAATACATTTAGTAAACCACCATGGTTTGAACCGGTAAATAAGGAATATGCTGCTTGCCGTGAGACAGTTGGGCTTAGCGATTATTCGTCTTTCACCAAAATTGACTTATGGGTAGGATATATTTCTCTAAGTACTATAGAACTATACAGGTTGAGTCAATACAAATTACTACCTTGATTATTTTCCGAATTATAAAACTTTGAATAAAAATTGTTAGGTAAAGAATACATTAATACATTATCGACGAAGTTTATAAAAATATAAAGAAACACAAGGGTAAGCTTTAGTAATTTCTTTAACCTCTGTAGTTTTGAAAATACTGAATGTGGTACTTTTTATTGAGTCACTCTGTAGTTTAATGATAAGTGATATGATTACTTATGGAATTTTTTAGTCAAATGATTTGGAAGTAGTAGATCTATTGCAATACTTGTGTTCGAATGACGTAGATGTGCCAGTAGGAAGTATTATTCACACTGGTATGCAAAACGATCGTGGGGGCTATGAAAATGATTGCAGTTTGGCACGTATAGCTCCTAATCAGTAAGTAGTGCACGTGTACTTAAAATTTGAAATACAATATATAGCTATATTATTATTCCTCTAATATTCAAGCTACATGATGATCGCTCCCACTATTCAACAAACTCGCTGTAAACATTGGATTAATCGTCATTTACCTGCTGACGGTTCTGTTGCCGTGTCTGATGTAACATCTGCATATACAGCAATCTGTATCATGGGTCCTGCTACGAGACAATTACTTTCAGAATTAACTGATACTAACCTGAACGCCAAAAATTTTCCATTTTTCACTTTTAAAGTAATTATTAGCCTCATAATTATACAGGGTGAGGCACCTAAAACAGGCCACTTGAATAACTCGGCTGCTATTGGTGTTAGGAAAAAATGCATTAGATGGATCTTGCTCATCACCTGCAGAAACTCGAGCCCAGGGCCTGCAGGCCGGGCTGGTATTCTGCCCATTTGCAAGAAAAACATCCTGTAAACACGAGCCAAGTTCTTATGTCCGTAAAAATTGTGAGATCAAACAAAATACGGCCAAGTTCGTTAGCTTAGAAATACCTCTTGCAATACTGACAAAAAGCGTTTGTAAAAATTAGTTTAAAAGAAGGCTATTTCATTTTTAAGGAGTTACAATAGTTACATGGAGGGCTACAGTATTCAAACTTAGCCGTTATTTTTTAAACCAATGGCCATAAAAGGTGTTAGATAGCAGCCAAGTTTGAATAATTTAGCCCTCCATGTAACTCTTTAAAAATGAAATAGCGTTCTTTCAAAACTAATTTTTACAAACGCTTTTTTCAGTATTGCAAGAGGTATTTCTAAGCAACGAACTTGGCCGTATTTTGTTTGATCTCACAACTTTTTACGGCCGTAAGAACTTGGCTCCTGTTTACAGGATGTTTTTGTTGGGATTTCGTTAACTATATTAGATTTATGATATACGATGATCAGTAGTTTTTTACGCAGAATTTTGTGCTTCATCCGAGTTCGAGCAAAAATATTGGGAATTCTATTTAAAACACTGAAGGTGACCTTCATATGTCCTTTACGCGTCCACCTACGAAAAATCAGGTTAATACCGTCTCGAAACTAAGCAAGTTCCATCTGATGCATTTTTTCCTAACACCAATAGCAGCCAAGTTATTCAGGTGGCTTGTTTTAGGTGCCTCATCCTATTATGAAAATTTATATATCTAATATTATTTGAGGGAGTAATATTATTTATAGAAATTTTACATATGTATATGTAATTGAAAATATCTTGATTGTACATCTACTCTTTTGAAAGGAACTAGATGTTGGACTTGCTAACGGAATACGCACAATGAATCTAACTCATACTGGAGAGCTTGGCTATGTTTTATACATACCAAACGAGGTATACATATATTTCTTCAAAAAACAAGACACTTGCATTTTCTGGTGCATCATAGTAATATGTATGTTACGCATTTGTAGTTTGCATTACACGTGTATACAAGACTAGTAGACGCTGGAACCAAATATGGATTAAACCATGCTGGATATTATGCGACACGAGCGTTACGTGTAGAAAAGTTTTATGCGTTTTGGGGCCAGGATTTAGATACATTTACAACACCCTTGGAATGTGGAAGAGCTTGGAGGGTAAAGCTCGATGTGAGTATCTCGTAAATTTGTAAAATATATTTAGATTTGATAAGATCACGAATGTTTGTATACCATAGAAAGCAGTAAACTTTATTGGAAGAGATGCTCTTTTAAGACAAAGAGAAGAAGGTGTTAAACGCAAGTACGTGCAGTTACTATTAAACGATCATGATTCTGAATTGGATACATGGTGCTGGGGCAGTGAACCCATTTTTAGAAACGGAAAATATTGTGGAATGACAACTACTACAGGTTACGGGTTCACATTTAGAAAACAGGTATCGATACGATATTCTTAATTAAACCGTAAACGCGTGTGTTAATACTAATTTGCGGTAACAAACAAGTGTATGTAAAAGTATGGGAAAAACTGTAAATCCGCATTATCTTATTTACGAAATGATTAAGAAAATTTCATGCTAAATAGGTTTGCCTTGGATTTATACAAAACTTTGACTCGGAAGGACGGCCTCAAGAAGTATCAAACGAATATGTATTATCAGGGGATTACGAAGTGGATGTGGCAGGTATCAGGTTCCCAGCGAAATGCCACCTACATAGTCCAAATTTGCCAACCAAGTTTCCTGATAAGGAAAGAGACTCTTATCATGCTACGCGTGATCAGCAAGCTGTGTAACGTCGACAATACAAACTCTGAATCGTGTACAAATAATGTATATAGAAGAATATTAATAAATTATTTAATAAGCGGAAATTATATAAACCATTACTTCGTATTTATAGCAAGAAATTACGTAAACCATAATTTAATTAATCAGCTTTTATCTTTTCATAGCTACAATTCTTAAAAAATTACATCAATGTATACTAGTAATTATGTACTATATTACAGATTTCCAAATGCACCATACATTCTGCAAGTACTCCCTAAAATGACTTACATAGCACAACGTATTAATTTTGGTACTGACTTCATATACCACTTACTCACAGTACACTTATACTTGGTTTTAACCTACAAAAATTCACTATTACTTCTGAACACCCTTGTTATTCTTGACTTACTCCCTCCGTCATTATGATACGCATTATACTGACATTTGTGCTATAATATTACAATGTCATGGTAACATACTGTTTCAAGTACATTGTTCGAAAGACACGTTTTGTGAGGTTGAATGTTCGTTGCTTTTTTCGATCGATGCAACAATATTTTTATTAAAATATTAACATAATAGTAGTCTCACTTATTCTAGTTGAATCGATACACTTAATATACGATTATTCAGTATCTATCCACCAAAAGTTAAACCCAAAGTATAGTACATCTATTCGTACATTAACAACTTTTTACACGCGATTCTTATTAATTACGGTCCTTCATTTTACTGTACACAAATCGACAATGAAAAATAAAGCGTCCTATGACTTTGGGATCTCCGGTTCCGGAGTGGGTTGTAGTTGTTGAACCATACACGATTTAGCAACCGAATCGAACAATCTGAAACAATGAGAATTTGAGATAGTCACAAAATATGATGAACAGTGAAACATCAAATACCAAAGGGTCATTCCATGCCAAATCGATCACTTTTTGCAGGCACCATCATCGATTTTGTTCTAAATGAAATATGTTGTAGTCCACGTGTTTCGAATTTCTTTAGAAATGGCAGGCCTTCAAAGTTTTCAATTTCTGTCCATTTTGGCGAAAATGGGCCTCACTTACGAATTTTTATCTCGGGAACTGTTTGTCCGATTGAGCTACGTTCTTTTTTTGTTTCATTCAGGAAGGGTTGGGCTGTTACAAAATAATTTTTTCAACCTCGAAAATCAACTTTATAATGTCGAAAAATTTAAACAAATTCTTTTTTTACGTTTTTTTCGATGAGGAGCCAGAATGATTTAAATTTTGAAAAATATGGTTATATTCCTTGATGTTGCCCCTTTAAAATGAGTCCTTGAAAAAGATGGAGCCACAAAAATTAGCGTCACAATGAGCTGGTAAAGGACCCCGTGTACCCCCGTTTCAGGTAGAGACAAGTCGAGCGCACGGTTATTATGGTCCGTTGTCTATACCGCTGGTCTCCTAACACTACCAGCAGACTGTATACAACTAAATAACCCTATTTATACCTGGAGAACAATATTAGTAACAACTCTTGGTTACAATAACAAACATGCTGATTGTGTACAAGCTCGCTTTGCAACAGCGTTACCAATTAGAGGCACTAGAAGTTTTCATAGCTTTACCCCATTATCGAATAAAGAACTGCTATGCAAAACTTGCTCGTGCGATAATGATGGCTCTGTTTTTAGTGTAATGAAATAGTTCTTTTTATATTTTTTCCGTAATCCTTCTATGTAGTGTACCCCACACAATGATCCTATCTATACTTCTTACCATAAACTCTCCTTATCCCTCCCCGATGGATGAAAACCACCACCTTCTCGTGGCTTCTATTGAGCAACAAC
Source organism: Lasioglossum pauxillum (assembly GCA_933228785.1). Lineage (NCBI taxonomy): Eukaryota > Metazoa > Arthropoda > Insecta > Hymenoptera > Halictidae > Lasioglossum > Lasioglossum pauxillum. Next base: position 18,735,870 of record OW121702.1, on the reverse strand, counting down.
ACCTTTTTTGTAGAACATGAAAGTCATACAAAGTCATGATTAAAAAGGTGTTGTTGGCCAAGAGTGGTTACTAATATTGTTCTCCAGATATAAATAGGGTTATTTAGTCGTATACAGTTTGCTGGTATTTTCTTGATACCAGCGGTATAGTCAACGGACTATAATACCCGTGCACTCGACTCGTCTCTACCTGAAACGGGGGTACACGGGGTCCTTTACCAGCTCATTGTGAGGCTAATTTTTGAGGCTCCATATTTTTCAAGGGCTCATTTTAAAGGGGAAATATCAAGGAATATAACCATATTTTTTTCAAAATTTAAATCACTCTGGCCCCTCATCGAAAAAAATGTAAAAAAAGAATTTGTTTAAATTTTTCGACATTATAAAGTTGATTTTCGAGGTTGAAAAAATTATTTTGTAACAGCCCAACCCTTCCTGAATAAAACAAAAACAGAACGTAGCCCAATTGGACAAACAGTTCCCGAAATAAAAATTCGTAATTGAGGCCTGTTTTCGCCAAAATGGGCAAAAATATAAAACTTTGAAGGCCTGCCAGTTCTAAAAAAATTCGAAACCGGCAGAATGATGAAACCCCCCTAATTTCACATGGACTGCGTCATATTTCATTTAGAACAAAATCGACGATGGTGCCTGCAAAAACTGATCGATTTGGCATGGAATGACCCCAAATCAGTGGAAAGTACACTATATATATCACTTACTTCTCCATTTCTGGTGCGCAGTGAACAAACTCGTGTGTCCAGAATTTGTATGTTCGATTCTTGATAAGTTCAATGAAGGTGATAAGCAGGCCCCATGGATGAGGTCTGTTCACAATAAGTCTCTCCAGGAGGACTCTTGTGGTTTGTTCTTGTATCGCTTCGGTGTTAGCTTCAGCAAACAAGTACAAAAGTGTGCAACTGAAATAATGTGTATGACTGTTGGGATACCGTAGCTGATTCGCGATCGCGTTTAAGAACAAATAACGTCCTTCCGTATCAAGATCGACTGCCAAGTTTTGGAATATATCCATATGTGCAGAATGTGCGATAGTAGACATAAGCGGAGTATGCCCTTTGCTACGGATGAAAGCTATAGCTTGTGTACCAACGTAAAGTACTAGGGCGTTCATTAATTGACTATTATAACGAACACCAGCTTCTTGAGATACTTGTAAATTGCTGCGCAGCTCAGAAAGGAAGGTGACCGGGGCGCGTGCCTTTAAATATGAATCTAGCTCCTTCTTGAAACTGAGCGGTTGTATCATGGACGCAAAGTTGGTCAGTACTCGTGGGGCGTGAGCTATCTCTGGTAGCATATCCACCTTCAGGTTTGGCGTGAACGGATCAGGTAAGCGCATATTTCTTGGAAAAGCACTTAAAATCAGATTCCTCATTTGTATACAGTTGGGAGGAATTACATCACAAAATCCGTAATGATAGTCGCAAAGAAATTCTGGGAAATCGTGTAGCAATACCAGTATCACTCGAAGAGTCCCATTGTACAACAGAGTGACAGGCTTTGCAAGCTCGGCATTTCGAAGGAAAGGCGCCAAGTATTTGAACAAATCGATCAGAAGCTGAGCGTACATTCCCCAACATTTTTGTTGCGGTGTAATTGCGAGCATACGCCCAATGAAAACTCTGTGTGAGACTAACTCGAGCCAAGCGTAACAGAATCCAGAAGCTTTGGCCGGTCGAAGTATATGCAGAGTATGACAGAAAGCAGTTAGTACTTGGTAATTTACTGCTTCCAATACTGGTTCGGGAGCACATAACTCTAAGAAGAGCATAATGAAGATTCTGTGATAGGGCAGCTGTTGAAAATCAGTTCCACGTATTTCGTGATCCTGCAGCAACACACCAGCAACAATTCCCAGAACCTTGTTTAAGAGATTGATCTTCGTATGAGTATTTGTACTATCGCCAGAATGCTTCACCAGAAGAGCGACTAAACGGACAAAAGCGTCCAATGAATGGAAACACTTTGCACGAACGACGGATGGAGCCGCGTTAGTCTCGGCCAGAGCACGATAACACAAATCAACGCACATCTGTGTGCTGAGTTTGAAAAATCTTGTTATGAGGTCGTCGGTTTTCAAAATGCCGTGCATGTTCATTTGATGAACAAACATTCCGAAAGCTTTCGTGGGATCACGCGCGTGCGTCGGGTTATGATGCATTGATACCCATTCGCGAAGCAGATATTCTGTCTTTTCCATTAATCCTGGCGGATCATCAAAATCGCGCGCCTGTAAAGAAAAATAAATATCATAAATTGTAAGTACATACATAGATACATACAATTGTAAAAAAACTTAAGAACGGCGGGATTTACTTACTCTCACCTGCAGGATTCCAGAATGTATGTGTGCTGTCGGTCCAGCTGGTGCCCTGTCTGCTAATACACCTGGATCGTGATTAACGCGCAACGATTCTATTAAACTGGTCAGTCGGAATAGTAAAATACTATAAAAAAAAATAAGAGTTTTATTTCATCTCATTGTCAATGAATTTTCATGTGAATTGAAATATTATATATTGTTAGATAATAACCCTTCCGGTGGTGCTCTGTGATGGGCCATTCTAGCCAGTATTTCAATTGTATGAAACAAGTCGGATTCGGTAACGTGTGTAGTTTGTCTTTCATCAATTAAATAAAGTTGCACCAACTGCATCGCGAAAATTGTCGCCATGGCATTCCCAGAATCCATAGCTTGAGCTAAAGCCAAATCGTACTGTGGAAGACTAATTAGATGAGATCTGCAAACAATACGAAAAAACTCATGTTTTGTTGTTGTATCTAATTTTTTTAAAAATTTAAAAATGTTGTTATTAAACGTTAAACGTTTTGTTAGTCCCTGAAGACCAATGATTCAGATAATTCATATAATATTATAAAATATGTTCACACTTCTTAATAGATTTGATTGAAACTAGATGAAGAAAAATGAGGTAAGCAAAATGTAATAGGAGACAAAACTGGCTCCGCGATTATCATGTTAAAAAATGTTCTATTGTAAATAATGTGTACCTTATGAGATAATCGACAGCTTCGAAATTATATCGAAATTCTTCCCTGCATTCTGTCAAACAACGAGTAACATGCTTATTTGTCCACTGCATGCCATAAGCACGTGGATCTTGAAGACACTTTAAAATGCGTAAGTGGAGCTCTCTATATCGTAGTATAAATTCGGAATCTGTCACACCGCTTGTGGGACCATCCAACAGTCCTTCCACAGCCTAAAATAGTATAACGTAAGTATAGTGAACTGAAAATTATTTATTTCAGTGTGAAATAATATACTATATTTATTACCTTCTTGAGTAATGTCATAGCAGCGCCAGCGTCCCTCGATCTTCGTGTTAAAATAATAGATTCTAGTAGACTATGAAGAGCAGCGTGCTGCGGAGGAGGTGCAGCTGGACCCATTGCAGCGAGTAATACTTCAACATCAGCTGCAAGTTTTTCTAACATTGCTCCCACCTCATCGTTACTTACTGCTGCTGCATATGCAGCTACCTGTTGTGCTGTTGCTACCGCAACTGCAGGATTAGCAGCAAATGCAGTTACTGCAGGTTCCTTTAAAACAGAAGTGCTCTGTGAATGTATACATACGTGACATTGTAATATAAAAGTGAACAGTTTCATCTACATATAGAGGGTGACTGAAAAGTTCCTGGAATTTTTTAAAGCATTTCAGCAGCATAAAAATACCGCACGAACGAATGAATCCAGACACTTTACCGAATAATAAGTTTTATTAATTCATTAACAATGAAATGAACCAAAAACATTTACAACAAATGTTAAAAATTGCCTCCTTTTGATTCGATACATTTACGGACCGGCTTTCTAAAATTCCCGACGATGGTCGCGCACTCTTCCACCGTAATCTCGTCCGAGGCACGCGTCAACGCCGCTTTCAGCTGTTCCACCGTGGCGTATCGTCTTCCTGAAATTTTTTGCTCCATGATGGACCATACTGAGGAATCCATCGGGTTAAGATCCGGCGAGTTCGGCGGCCAAACATCCTTTCCCCAAAAGCCGGGAAACAGCTCTTTGCAGACGACGATGGTGGATTTGGCGAAATGCGCCGGCGCCCAGTCCTGCTGAAGCGTGAATCCGCCCTGGCCGAAGTGTCGCGTTGCCCACGGCTTTAATTCCCTCCGGAGGACACGTTCCTGGTACTCGGCGGCGTTGATTTTTACGTTTCTCGGGATGAACACCAGTGGCGTCTTCCCGGTGGTGCAGATACCGGCCCAAGCCATGACCGAGGCTGGAAAATGGCTGTGGCCGATGGCTTTCGCGGCCGAAATTTTCTGCTGGCTCTTCTTGAGCAGCTGGCGGTGATTTTGGCGGTTGTGTAGGGGTTCGACCGTAAAAATTTTCTCATCCGTGAAAAGAACCTTCTTCTGGCGATCACCAGCGACCATCATCGGGAATTTTAGAAAGCGGGTTCGTAAATGTATCGAATCAAAAGGAGGCAATTTCGAACATTTGTTGTAAATGTTTTTGGTTCATTTCATTGTTAATGAATTAATAAAACTTATGATTCGGTCAAGTGTGTGAATTCGTTCGTTTGTGCGGTATTTTTATGCTGCTGAAATGCTTTAAAAAATTCCGGGAACTTTTCAGCCACCCAGTAATTAGACAGCGGATCTTTATGCAAAATAAAAATGTTCTATCTGAATTGCAACAAACCAGAGTAAAATAGAAATATATGTTCTTTCTTAATATGTTTAGTGGGTTGATAGTAATATAATAGCATTCTTATCCCCTTGCCTTACAATATCATGTCAGATTCGTCATCAAAATTCGAAACAAAGTCTAATAAATATGTATGTTATTAATTTCATTTAAACCGAACTAAAATTCTTTTTTAATTTTGTTAAATGTACAGCTATTGCAGAACATATAGGCATAGATATTAATTGTCTCCTCTTTTTAGGAAATTACGATCTACAAGAAAGTTCGTGTCACTCAAAACCGTAAAATAAATCGTAGGGCAAGGGGTTAAATTCTTCTACTGTGTATACTATTTTAAATTACACCTACTCATTTTTGTCATAAGTGCATAATTATCCGCTGTCTACATATAATACAATACTTACGGTAACAGGTTTTGGCATCAATAGAGCTTGAGTATCACGTTCGGAAAGTGGCAAAAATCCGGGGATATTTCTCGCGAATTCTTCATACACAGCCATTTGCTGAGGGGTAACTCCTCCTACTTTCAACCTGATTTGCTCAGGCATTCTTTCAGCTTGGTACTTGGCTAATGGATCACAGTATCGTCTTCCCTCTTGGCGCGCAATCTTTCGCAATTCAATTTCGTTCAGCAAACGCTTATCCATTTCTGGAATGGCCTTTTCGATGGCGGTTTTTTGTACAAATGCACAGGCAAGCTCCATATTGTCAGCAGCTATTACGTTCGCTGCTTGTTCTGCAAGTTCTTTCGGTGGTGACGTACCCATCATTGGGGTAAGAAAAGCTTGTTTTAAGTTTGTACTAATCGATGCTAAAACCTAAGGAAAAGCAGATATACATGGTAATGGCGAATGAAAAGGGAAAACTGGAAAAACACTTGTAGAGTATGAAAATTTGTCGTAAGTTTTACCTGATCACGGCAAGTAATCATAGCCATCCCAGCAGTTAAATTACGGACCATGTGTCTAGCTGCTGTTCTCATTCGAACTTCGTCTGGATCTAATGCGAAGTCTTTTCTTACAATTTGTTCACTAGTAGTTAGAGCTATTTTAATTGAGCGATCAACAACAGGAACAATCCATTCTTGAATTGCTCTATCAACAGCTGGACGAACAAATTGCTTTAAATGCGGATGTGTTTGGAACAATGGTAACTGAAACATAAATAAATTAATTAGAGCAGATAGATATTAACACACACGCGCACGCGCACGCACGCACACGAGAAATTAGACAATGAATGTTCAATACCTGATTATTGATGGTAATATGCTGAGCAATATTAGCAATATTCACAGATATATCCATATAATTAAACCGTGGCTCTGGTGGATCGGTAGGTAAAGATGGTGTTGTATTCACAGGAGGAGCTTGCGGAACAATTGTTCCAGTTGTAGTTGGACCGACTAATTCTTCGATAGGACCTTGCGTTTGCGGTGGATTGTTATTTGCTTCAGATTTTTTGTTTGGATGCGATAATTGTGACTCTAAATTTCGTAACTTTTCTGGATCTTTCAAATAAAGTGCGGGTTTTAATTGCTGCAAATTAATATGTATCGATCAGTATTATTATAATAAAATATGAACGCGATTGTAAGAAATTGTATTACTAATGATTCTTACGACAATGGTAATGTTTAAACTCTTGCAAAGCACTTCAATTTCAAATTTCAAATTTAATTTCAAATCAGGTTCTTGATGCAGCTCTGCCAGCACATTCATTATTGCCATTGTCCAAGGGTTAGGTGGACGAAAAACACGACTCCTTGCACAATTTTCAAGTACTTTAGCAACAAATGGAACTACGTAAAGGAGTTCTTGATTGCCTTTATGATATGCTTCAACAAGTAAACCTTTTACGTCTATATCAATCTAATGGAATAAAAAAAGAAAGTTATATTTACAGTTCTAGTTATTATAGATTAACATATACAAAGTTATACAAATTGTATACAATACCTGCAAAATAGGCTTATTCCTGCCGAGAGTCAACATCCCTAACCAATGACCTAAATTTTTTAAAAGCGTTCGATCAGAAAAATTTGCTATTCCTTTATCGCTTCGCAATAAAACCTACAATCAAATTTAAGAAGTGTTCTAGAATTAATTGAAAATTTATGCACCAGCAGTAAGATTTCTCACGTACCTTTATGTTTCTAAACGTTTCTCTAGTAACCAGTTTATACACCTCAGGTAATTTTAGACATTCCAAAAAATTGGAATATAAAGGATGAAATCCAAATTCTACGCTAGCTCGTTTCATTACTAGATACTGAGCCATCCAAGGCCAATATTCTTCCGTAACAATTTCTCGAATTTCGTCACATTTCTGCTGCATATTCAATTGGCTAAGGTTGTTGAAAATGAATGCTGTTTTATCTTGTAAAGCCTCGGGTGGCGAGGTTATTTTTTCTTCTTTATCTGTGGCCACCAATAATGTATCGATATTCGTTGCATTTGCAATGGAAGGCTAAAAACAAACAAATAGTTTATAAACTTCAGTGAAAAAAGATATGCATCATTGCACTAATTTATATAAAATTTGTATTTTACTTACTCTAGCTGAAAGGGATGCAGTCGGCGTTGTGGATGATTTTGTTTGGGTAGTACTGGTTGTTATTGTTGTTGTTGTAATAGTTTTATATGGTGTAGTAACAGGTGCTAATATAGCTGCTAAGGTTTTTGGGAGAACCGGACCTTGAGGTCTCGTGGGAGGCTCCTGCCCCTGTAATCCATATTCTATGTACTCAATTAAATGTTGTGGGAACTCACTGAAATGCTGAATTGTCCTGACGTGCTCACAATATGTTTGGTAATCTTTTAAACGGCTCTTAAAACGATCCAGAGCAGTTATGCCAAAATAATACATCTTGCTGCCTTCTGGTTTCCGAAGAGCATCCAATACAAATCTCAGAGCCAATCCAAGCGTCATATAGCTATTAACTAATCCTCTTTCAATGATTCCACCAAATAACTGTGCTGTGATTTGTAATTCCTTATCAGGATATTGAGGAAAAAAGCGGTATTCCTCGAACAAGTTTCGTAGCATACAATTGAACACTTCCCTTTCTCTTTTACTACCAGAATCTTGAAATTTTTTCAACATGTCTAGAACTTCGTCAATTGATAAAGTAGGATGTGGCGGATGATTGTATATACGTTGGAAATAGCTATTCGCTTCGTCCTCAATTTCTTTCGAAACATTTTGTGCCATGTCAGGAAATAAGTTCGATGTTTCGGGTATTCTTGCCTTTTCAATGCCTGTTGGTGGCCCGAGGCGACCCAGACTTCCAATTGTTGTACTGCCAGGAAGGACAGATGGCCCTTGTGTTCCAACTGGTCCTGAATGTAATTGAGACGATACTGGCAGGATTGGAAATGAACTTGGAGAAGGTCCCATGAGACGCGAAGGAGAGCCAGGTGCAGACACTAAAGGTCCAAGAGCACCAGGTAAATTGAATGCAGAACTGCTCGGAGGGCCAAGACTAGATCCCAAATTCATAGATGCAAGACTTGAACTTAAATTTCCAAGTGGGTCTACTTGCTTAGAAGAAAATAGCTATGAAAAATGAATGAAGCACATTTTAGTATGCGATACCATATAAATCAATCTATATATGCAACTCGATAAAGTTAATATAACTACCGGTCCTCCTAATGTAGCCGGATTGAAAGATTCTAATGTCCGATGTCTTAAAACTCCTGGTGGTGGAGGTCTACTCATTGTACTCTTACTCAACATGAGATTACAGTTTTGTACCATGGTCATTATTGCCTCTGAACACTCTTGAGAAACACCCCTGTAATATTAATTTGAGAATTGAACGATTGTTTTCAAACATTTAATACATTTTTCAGGACTATGTAAAAAGGACATACCCAGCACACACTTGCAAACAAGCAAGCATGGTTGTCAATGTTTCCTGAGGAAGTTGACTTGCTTTTGGAACTGTGAGATCTTCTTTTATGCCAGGTCCCATCACCTGTGGGCACCGCCTTTGTAAAAACTTTACACAAGCGGTAACGAAAACTTCACCCTGTTCTCTGATTTTGTCTGTCAGCCATTTCTCTAATTTTAAGTATTCCCTTCTCGAAGCTAAACAAGCCAGGTCAATAACAAACGGATACGATTGAGCGGTGAGTAAGTGACTCAACGCTTTAAGATCTTGAGCAACGTCCAGGATGCGGGACAGCCGAGTTTGATCGTGATCTCCGCGTATATACCATTCCGCCATGGCATGCATAATAATAGATTTAATTTTAACAGCATTTCCGTGCCACGCGTGATGCAAAATAACAGCAGAATTAGGATGATTTCCGAGAAAAATAGGCATCAGCGTACTAAGCAATTCTTGTCTCAATATGGTAATAGGTGCATTAATTTGTAATAACGCCAATACAAGAACATCGGGGCAGTGTTGAATGGGCCACTTAAATATTTCTTGAACAGATACATATAGCCCTCTTTCTGCCATGTGTAAAAGTAATTCAACAACATTCAAGGATCTCCATGTTTGTGCTTCCTTACTATCACTTTCTGGCGCTGCTTTCAACACATCCACGGTTACAGAGTGATATGGATAATCAGCAAAACAAAATATGTCTGGACACTTCAGGATTTGTTGTACCAAAGAAAATTGTCCTTCTACGTTATCCCAATGACGATAAAATAGTTCTACAGGAAACATATCAGGCAGGTATCCCTGATGTTGCAATCCCAATCTTAAGCCAGTGATTAATAAATTCAATCCTTGTCTGTCTTTAATAATAAATTCAGCATGGTCCAGCTTAACTATCACATCATTCCAAGACAGTGTAGATTGCTGAAAATATATAATTATCTTTGTAAACATTGATGCTGCACACGATTAAAATTCTTAATTGTTAATATTTTAGCCATAGAGAATTACTTAATTGTGCTTACAATTTCTTTTAAAGCTTGAATAAACACTTCAACATTCCAAGTAGTAGGAGCAGCATTATCCGCAGACTTTTCTTTATTAGCGTCTTGTGCTGCTCCCGAGTTACCCCAATACGATTGTAAACCTCCAGCATCGTCAAGGTTACTGCAAGTCCGTGCCATATGACCTAGAACTCTTGCAGCACATGCTGGAGATATTTCTCGAGCACCTAGGCCAGCTAAGGCTGATCTACATTCTTCGACACTGTTAGTAAATCCATATCCTAATTCCATAATCAATTCTACCAGAGAATTTCCATCCTGAAAAGCATACATCATAAAATAGTTTAAAATTTAATGTTCGATCCGATATATGAGTTACGAAACGGCAAACACTATTAGTTTTACCATTTGATTGACAGCCATGTTTAATTCAATTTTGGCTTGCGGAGTTTCCCCGTTGTCTGGATACAAGAGTGGTGCTAGCACCACTGGTACCAGCTCACGGGGAAAATCGCGCCTTAAATTCTTGAGAAATTTTTCTTTTGCTTCTGATGAAAGGCCAAATTGATTGGCTGTGTATAATGCTTGCGATAATATAAGGTGAAGAACTTCAGGTAACGAATCGTGTAATCCTTCCTCGTGATGCTTATTGTTCGTCTCAGAGTTGATATAATTTTTAATCAATTCGGGCAGCTGTTTCTGCACGTGCTCTAGGGCTAATGCACAAATTTCAGAATTCTCAGAATGCAGCAATGCGATCGCAAATGCAACTTCTTGTACCAGAGTTAAGCCAAGTACCTTTTTCAAACGTAAAAAAAACTTTGGCGATGGGTTCAAAGTCTGTAAGAATGAAGTTAGTTAAAATGAATGTTTTTTATTATACAGAATATTAGAAATAAAAGGACTGTTTATATATACATATAGATAGATATATATGAACACTTGTAATGATGACCTTAACCTAAATATAAGAAGTAAAATAAAAAAAACCTTTTGCTGGTGAAATGGATGATCTATAGCAAAGCACAGATTAGAAATAAAAGAAGGTTTGCTAAGAAGATTAGTACACTCTTGCTTCAGAAGTTGCACTTGATAATAATCTTTCGCACTTAATTCTGGCGGTTCTCCTGTTGAAAAATCTATGCACGAGAGTAAAGAGCGCAGCAAGTGTCTGTCTGCCTCCAGACCCTTCCACAGCACCAACTACAATACAACAATCAGTTTTAAAATAGGTTAAACTATTATTATAGTAAATATCTATATAAAAGTAAATGTATAGAACACGAGCTCTGTCATATAACTAGATTTTCAACAATAGAAGTATGAAAAAAGAAGATTGCAGAACATACAAAAATAACTAAGGGCAAAATAAGTACATAAACATTTATTTGTTGGCCAAATAACTAGACCATCGTGCTTAATGATTGATATGTGTACATTAAAAGACGTAAAAAGAGCTTCATCGTTCGAAATAATACGTTGGAACGGATACAAATCACGGAAAGAGGCTAAGTTCAAGGTGTATTTCATACCGCGTAAGTACTAATTGTAAGTTACCAATAATAATGAAATAAGCGTGAAAGCTTCGGCATAAATTCGCGGTTAATTTTCGTAATGGAAAAGTTTTTCTTAATGGACGGGCTCATATGAAATCGGCAATAATGTTCACGAAGCATATTGCGCTGTTTCGAGGACGGCGTGTGATGAACAGAAAGTGGAAGGGGTGGGCATAAGAGATGCAGTAGTACAACAGGTTTTTTGTCTACTTACATCTGATATTTCTTGGCAGCTGTCCCGAAAATTTTTCTTATTTAAATTCGCAACCAAATAACTGATTTGTGACAAAGTAAAAGACAACGAGTCCAGGTTCATAGTTCCATGAATACGACCTCGAAAGCTTCAAACGTGTTTGAAGCTTTCTTCGGTATCCACGAATTGCCTCCCCGGAGTCTCTCCTCGTTAAAAGCATAAAAACTACATTGGCACAGTCCTGCGACCAACATCGGGATTAATATTTTGGAATACAATTTCAAACCAACGTCATGGCGAGCACAACAAGATAATACTGAAAACGTAACACCACTCCAAGATCACACCATACAATCAGTCACACTCTACTGGTCTCTTTTCCATCTACTTCGGTAGACCTCTACTTCTACAAGACAGCCGGTTCGGTGTTTCTAGAACCGCCACTAGAGTGCGTTAAATGTTCGTACTAAAACTTTATCTTTGAAACTTTCATATTTTCTATTATTGGTTCTATCGCAATTAGTATGTATTTTTCCATAAGTTCAATCACATATCATAGTTCGACTCGATTTCGATGATATTAGAAACTGTATACGATAAAGAGTAAAATTAGATTTGCTTGGATTTTCTGCTGACAGGTTGACAAATCTCAACATTGCTGCATCTTCAGTAATGGGAGAAATATACAAAAATTACTAGAATATGTACATTGTTTTTGCAATGGTAAAAATTAGTTAAAGTCAGTTAAAGTTTACATACTTTTTAGTGTTAGCACTAAATGAGTATAGAAAATGAAAATGAAAATTAATTTAAATATTTGATAGTGTATATATATATATGTATATACAATCATATTCTAAATATGTAATTGTCTCTCGTTAGTATTGCATGATTCGAGAGACAGAAACGCGACGTTATGAAGCAGTGGACATTATTTCCTATTTGTTGTTGACTTGGTGACGCTATGATCAAAGATGAAGAAGAGTATTATTGGCTGCGTCACAGCCTGCTCTAGTACTAGCACAGCCTACTCTAGTACTAGCCGTGCTGAAGGTAAAAACGGCAACACTGCGAGAGTCCGATTGATATATATATACCAATATACCTAACCCAACCCACTGAATCAGACTCTCAATCTCCCCTACCGGCCTCTCAGTTTCCCGCGTAGTTTTCAAATTTTCTCATCAATGTGTAGTACATATCGTGTACAAATTATTATGTAGTATAGCTAATTTTCGAAAATAAAAAAGTGCAATAATGGAGATAAGTACTATTTATTAACTGTTTAGGTCATTATCTTTTTGTGTAGCACATTTACTTAATAGAATCTATTGTTTTTTCAATGCATTTCAATTTAGTATTAATAATAACATTCTAAAGTTTTACAAAATCGTATGTATTATATACATCGAGAGTTTTTCGAAAATTTGTTTTACATAGTTCTTTTCACAAGTTTTATAATATATTTATTAGTTAATAATGCCACGGCGTCCCCACTGGTAAGGGAAATTATTATAGTACGCTGAAAGAAAATAATTATATTTCTATATTTAAATTCCCCAAAAATGAGCAATTGGCTGCTATATTCCCCGTAAAAATTGGACACCAACAAAATATTCTGCAGTTTGTAGTCTGCATTTTGCAGAAACTGATAACCCTAGGTATCAGAATATTCTATCTCCTAACGATGTACTGGAGAATGTTTTGTTCAAATGTCCAAGACTTATTATGGAAAATGCAATATCTTTCATTTTTTTTCCAATTCACCATCAAAACGTGTGCTACTATAAAGAAAAGATCCTGTAGAGCGCAGGGAAAGAATAATTGAAAAGCATGAAAATTTAGTTATAGACTTTATTGATTCTGATCTAATTAATGGTTTCTGAAATTTAATAAACAATTATAAAGAAAAGCTTGTAATTTCGAACCATTGGAGTATTAAAATAACAAATTCAAAAATTTATTTTTGCATGCTTGTAATTACAAGTTTTTCAAGAAGGTAATGAATTATTATTTCATGAATTGCGATGATGATAGTAATGATCTTCATAATCTTCCTGTTGATGTCAGCGGTTTTTCAGTGATTACTTATCCACTTGTATTGTTGATGATTCCATTAGGATTAATATATCCAGTTATGGGTTCCACTCTGTTGCAAAAATATTAGATTTTAATATATGTAAATTATTAATTATGGAGGACAAAGGTGTGGCGACTGTGGCAACACTTGCCAATGTGAAGTTGCTCATATGTTATTATTTTGTCATGGCGACTGTGGCAACACTCGCCAATGTGAAGTTGCTCACACGTTATTATTTTGTCATTAACAAAAAAGAAAATGTTTAATCAATTACTTACTTTCTAAGAAGAAGGATCAAAATATTAAATACTTAAGATTTATTGTTAAAGAATTGTTTATAATTTTATAATAGTTATTAATAAATCAGCTTTACATATTTATTGGAGGCTCTAGTTCTAAATTCCCTAGAGACCTACCAAAAAAGGTACAATTGTAAATAATGTATATTTTGATCATTTACAAAGGGGTGGTCTTTCCACTCCTACAGAAGATGTAACAAATGTATTTACTCACATGTGTGCAATAATGGAAGCCATAATAAATGTTCCTAATTTGGAATCAGATTTTCAAAAATCTGAAAATCATAAACATATTTTATATAAATTAACATATACCCAGACAGCACACCGGCTCGATTTGGGCCTGCTTTTTATGCGCGCCATGGCCCGGAAATAGCCAGGCATGGGCTCGAGCACAGAGCCTGCCGGCCGTGCCAGATTTCAGCCAGATTTCAGCCCATTTACAAGATTGCAAGGGTGCGGCATTTGCGTTCTCATTTCGTGATAATACAAACATGGGGTTTTTCAGTAGTCAAAAACGCCAGATAAAGATCAATCTAGGCAGCAAACGCCCTCAAAAGTCTTATTTAAGACAGATTTAATAACAGTAAAGTGGGTTGTTTCCTGCTAAAGATGGTGTAGGTTCTGTTCCATGCTAAAGATGATGTAGGAGCTGTTCCAGGCTAAACATGATGTGGAGAGAGAAGATGTCGCGAGAAAAGTTGGGCTCAATCGAAGCACTGATTGGCTACATTAGTGTGACCGTGCTGCCCTCTCAAAATCTGGCTGAAATCTGGCACGGCCGGCAGGCCCTGGGCTCGAGCCCATGCCTGGCTATTTCCGGGCCATTGCGCGCATAAAAAGCAGGCACGGATCCAACGGAATCAGCCTCGAGCCGATCCAAGCATTGTGTTAGATAGTAACCTGTAGGTCACGGGCCTCGGGACGTTTGGGCCGGTAGTGGGCTCGGGCAGGCTGTGCTGTCTGGGTATTAGTATAAAATCAGATATACATCATTTAGCATTTTTAGATAGATGCATTTGTGGTAAAGATTATCACAGTATTTTGTTTAGATTATTATCAATTTTTTCGAATATTTTACTAAATGATTATGTTAAAATTATAAACAATAGTCAATTAGAAATGAATGCACATACCATTTCTAAAAATCGTAAAATAAAAACTTTCAATAGAAACCTAAATTTTCAATTCAACTTTTTTTAAAGCATTGATTTTTATATATTTAACTTATTCTTTCTAATATGTGTTAGTTAATACATCAACAGAGTTTTTTATTTGTCTTAGTTTATTTATTATCTTTTTATATTTTTAACTTCCCGATTTTATAGGGAAGTTATTGTAATTACCCCGAAAATCGAAAATCGAATTTTTAGCAGATCTTCACGTTTCATGGTCATTGGAGTCATTTTAGACTATTTTTATCAAAATGTCGGGGTGTGTGTGTGTGTGTGTGTGTGTGTGCGCGCGCGCGCGCGCGCGTGCGTACGTATGTCCGTTTCTATGGTATCAAATTTTTCGTTAACGTTTTCAGAAAAAGTAACAACGCGATCGGAATGATGAATGATGCAATCGATGTGCCCCGCTGTAACTTAGAGCTGATTAGATTTTGGTCCATTTTGGTCAAGTAGTTTTTTAGTTTTTTTAGTTTTTTTCGAAAGAAGTTCATTCAACAATGCAATTTATACGAGAGAACGGAAAGTTTCCACCGAAGAAACAAACGTAATTACACAAAAAATTTTTTTTTCGATTTTTTTAAAATTAGAAAAATTTTTTTTTAAATCTTTTTGTACCTTAAGATGATGTTTCCGCTTACAATAATCGAAAATTATCCTAATGCAAGAGTGAGTTAATCATCTCTACTCCCGAGAATACATTTTCAAAGAATATCGATTAAAGTACAAAAAAAAATTTATATTACAATCTTTAAAAAAACAATCAGTTCAAAACGAATTATTAACTGAGATTAAATTGAAAATTAATATGAACTATATGATAATTATTAATAACAGTGATGTTGAAAACGGATTGGTTAATGGAGCATGCGAATACTAAAACACAAGAAAATACTAAAACACATGAAAAAAACACATGCGGAATATTAAAATTTATTACTTTTCAAGAAAATACTAAAATTCCGTCTATATTGTGATTAGATTTTCAATTGGCCAGAATAGGAGTGAAAGTAAGAACTCGTTATCGTGATTATATGAAAAATGCAAATATTGATCAAAATTTAACACCAATAATAAAAATATCGAGTCAAGTAAATATGTCGAGTGAGGAAAAATATCAAATCACACGTAGTCAATTTCCAGTGGTTCCTGCTGAAGCGATTACGATTCATAAAAGTCAGGGATAAAAAACATACGAGAAAGTATGTTTGGATTTTAAAAAATCAGAAAGGCCAACTTTACAAATGTTGTATGTAGCACTGAGCAGAGTTTCAAAATTGAGCGCGGTTTATATATTTCGGGACAATTTAAATTAACAGTATCGAAGAAAACCAAGATCAATACTGCAATCCCGGATAATGATGAGTTGTATCGTTTGCGAAAAACTAATTAAGACAATTTATATTGCAACATTAGTATGCTATAACAAGGAACCAAGCGAACAACGAGCATACGATATTGGTTTAATGCGACGCCATATAGCAAACATTTTGATAAGTAGAAAACTATTGAATTTCCCTGAAAACGTATAATATTCTTAAAACGTACACTTAATAAATAATAATAATAATATACAGCAACTAATGAATCGGGAAGTTCTTTGTGTGGCTCGTGGAGAGTCACACACAAAATGAAAGACATTAATAGCTGTGGGCCCTACTAGGATTGCGTACCACTAACATTCTCGCAAGAGCAGTCCTGCCCGCGAGCTCGCGAAGCGGGCGAGCAACAACAACCCTACTCGCGAGCTAGCGAAGCGAGCGAGCAACAATAGCCCTCTAGTTATTATTAATGTTAGTATATATATACAAGATTCTCAAGGTTGTATTAGCAGTATTTCAAGAAAATAGCAGAGTATGGTTTGTTATTAATATTAAAGATTATTTATTATTGTTGAAAACTTTAATATTTTATTTTTGTGTTTATATGTGAAAAGTTATTTTTTTGTTTTCTAAAAATAATATCTACTAAGATATCATCACATACAAGAGAATTTCATAAGATAGAATCATCATCGAGATTATTTTATTCATTGTTATCTTTAATAAAATTGAATGTTTTTTCATTTGTATTTTCTTTTTATTTAAAAAAAAATTCGTTTTATTTTCTTCCTATTTTAAAAAATGTATTTCATTTTGTAAAATGGGATGATTTGGCTATTGGCGAACCACCCATTATGATAAAAAAAAGGTAACGCGCCACAGTAACACTCCTAGGGTGGTGAGGAAATTTATAACAATTATAAAATTATCATTTATAAGACGATATTATATTAAATATAATATATTACCTGCACAACTTTTCTCTTCAGTAACTGATTACCCAACCTCTTTGACGTATACACGCAGTCACTTAACCTCTTCGACTTCGTCACAATAATTTCGTCTATTTCAGGCTTCTATTGACTTATATATCCCTTCATTCATTTTCAAATGTTGCATTTTAGTCCAAAGATGATTTCTCATTGCTTCATGCTTCTATTTTCTTAAAACCACTGGAAATATTTCAAATATTATGTATCACAACACCAAACTGTTCCGAGAGAGAACAGAGACATAACACGACAGAGATAGAACGCATCATGTGACTGCATGTGACCGGGTCTTGGAGGTACTGAGGGGGAACAGCGTCGTAGGAGGAGAAGGGTATAGTGGGGGACAAGTCTTAATTTTGGCGACTGTGCAATGCAGTGATGCCATATGGAGCTCCAAACGGAGCTCCCGTACTCTCCTCCTTACCCCTTCCACTATTCCATTCCAGCACCATGCGCAGGCGCACACTCCACGGTCCCCATCGCGCACGTGCAACGTGTCTCCCATTTGCTCCACTCATTCCCCGTCATCAGAGAGGGGGTACATCATTTCACCGTGACTCCCCGCATCTGGCATCACTGGTGCAATGTGCTGCTGACAACAGCTGACAACTCCGGTCATAACAATACCCTACGCCGTCATGAATGCTAAGATTACCCTACGTCTGGCAAAGCTGGTTGAACAGCTTTTAGAACCTAATATTGATGTTGAATGGCTTCTAGATAATGTAAGTGATCAAGATGAAATATATTCGTAACATTAAAGATTTACATTAATATATACTTTTCTAGTTACAGTATATGAACAAATGTCATATGGAGGATGTAATTGAAGAAAGAGCTGTTATCAAGTTATGCGGCTATGTACTATGTTCGAATCCATTAGTAGTGGTTATTAACCAAAAATACCACATTTCTACAAAACAAAATAAAGTTTATGATGTGACACGACGTAAAAATTTTTGTAGTTCCCGCTGTTACGGTGCTTGTAATTATCTTTTGGAACAAATGCTAACAAGCCCCCTTTGGTTAAGAGATAAAGAAGAGATACCAAAATTTAAAGTTTTACCAGCTAAAGATGCGTTACAAAGAAGTACGCCTGGAGATGAAGTTCATTTAATGGATACTACTCCAATAATAAATTCTAATAGTACAAATGATCTTATAAACCATAATGAGACGTGTAAAAATTCAGAAGAGACCAAAATTACAAAAACTCAAAATGGGAAGTATTCAGTAGCTCAAGCAGATAATCAATGTGATATAATAAATAGTAATGACCAAAATATCAACACCACAGAAATAAATAGGGACAATAAAACTTCAGATTTAATTGAAGATCAACCTTTGATGAATTCCATTGAAACTTCTGACCATACAAAAGATAAATTAACTAGTTCAAAGCATGCAACTAATGATACTGAACAGTGTGTAAATGATATGACTGCACAAGAACCTATTTTGCAAAATGATATTGCATTAGATGATATAAAACTTCAAGATAGAAAAGAACCACAGAATAATGATAAAAATTGGAGTAAGGATAATACTGAAGTTCAGAATGAGTTACTAAATACATTAAATACAAAAACATGTAACACAACTGTTGTTAAAGAAAATACAGTTATTAGTAATACAAACGATGTACAAAACATAGAAAAGAATAAATCTAGGAAGCACAAACACAAAGATCGTACTAAAGGAAAACAACTAAACGAGTTTTACAATTTAACGATCAACATTGAAGAGAACATAAAAGAGTGGGTCAACGAAGATACAATTTCCTTATTATCAGGAGATGAAGAAATTAAAAAAAAATTATTAGAGAATATACTTCAACATGACAGGTATCAACATTTGTGTAAAAAATTAAGTAAATTGCAATTTGAAGATGAAAAAGATGATACAGATTTAATGAAAAATGCTCTGAAACCTATGCCACATTTGGCTATTCTTCAGGAAGAAGGAAAGAAAATGGAATTAAAAGTAAGTTATTTAATGTAAATTAACACAATGTATATTTCTGAATATACATAAAAATATTATTTTTAGGTGAAAGCATTCTATAAAGGAAATACTGTTGTAGAAATGCCTGAACGAACTACAGAAACTACAGAACAGTATAATGATTCTTCTACCGTGTTACCATTAACAGATGCACATGCCCCTAAAGCTCTTCGACGACGAATTTTTTTGGATAAACTTAATAGAATGTAAACCAATCTTTATGGTTTCCCATATTATATTAATTTAATTAATATTATATTAATTTAATTGTCTTTTCTTTTCTTTACAGACTGCCAGATCTGTTACGAGCATTAGCTGATAGTAGAGTATCACAATATATGTACAATAACGAAAAGAATGTTTTAATAAAAGCATTAGTTAACACTTTCTCATTAACAGCTAAAAATATTATTTTCAAGGCTACTGAATGGACACTTGTGGGTCTTATCATTATTAAAATGTACGTATTTTCAATAGGTTATTATACATGAAATATTATTCATTATTAAATATATTTTCAGGTTGAGCATGATAGATCCACAATTAAAAAAATTACTGTTAACTAGACAGGCATCGATGTACATTTCAATGATATTAATGTCTTATAAATTGGATTCAAACTATTTAGACAGATTAATAATGGATCTAACCAATGTTGCAAAACTAGTTGATACAGGTGATATTTAAAACTTTTAATTTATTTTAAATTATTTACATCGTTTTTACTCTATCGTATGTAACACTTATATTAGGAGCTTTTGAGCAGTATTATTGTATAATATAACTGTTTTTATATTCATCGAATAATGAAATTCAAATGAAAATATAAAATATACATTTTTATGTTATTCTTTACAGTCGTATGAAAATACAAAATCTGTATTACTGTTTGACTTCGTAATTTTCGTGTGATAAAACATGTACAGAGTCGAATACATAAATTGTTTGCAAGTCAAATTACTAAACCATGTTCGTCTATGTTCCATGTATGAAACTTCGATTTCGGCGGTTTTTACAATGAAGACGGTGTGGGGACACCAGTGAGAGGAGAAGGTGGGCAATCAAGTCCTAATGTGTCCATTTGTGGAGTTGTTGCTAATTGATCCTCTGTCGAGCGACTTCCAATTTTTTCACGTAAAGCTTCATAGAGACTATGCACAGCTTCATTATGCTTAAATAACAGAAACAATGCAATGAGAGTATATATATAACATATATATTATCTTTATATTCTTCTTCCTAAAAAATTACGAAGAATACCTGACTAGTTGGTTGAAGTGCTTTCATCAGTGTGTGTAACCGAGTTGGTGGTAATTTTGGATGAATATACCAAAGCAATTTTAGTAAATGACGTGTAACATTATCTCTGCCAAGACCAGCTAGGAAAAATTCATCAAATATAACTGTACAGAACGATTCGTTTGAAAATTCATCAGCCATGTTTAATATCAACAATGACACCTGTGAAACGACATGATACATTTTACCGTCATACATGATACAATTGTAATAAATAGAGGTGTGCGAGAATCCGACAATATCGGGTCGAGAATTTTATTCAGGTTTTCGTACACCTCTAGTAATCAATAAAGTATGTTTATAAATTTTATTTTACCAATGTATGTAAAAATGGATCTTCAAATGCGCGCTGTGCTTGACAATTTGGTAAAGTAGCTAAAACCCTCATTAATCCTCGAGCATCACCCCTTCCTCTTCCAACACCACCACCTCCTCCAACATGCAATGCATAATACATAGATAAAACAGCAGCAACACCCGAAAGTTGTGCATATGCTTGACAAGCATCAGGAGGTGGACCAGAATGTTCTATTATTGCGATTGCGCTTTCTCTCTCATCGGGCGGAAGTTTACAATTTAATTGTCTTATTTGATCATCTACCTGAAAAGTGAATTATATGTTCGTTCATTGTGCTACAAACATCTAAAATATATAAAACATTGTTATTTTACCATTAATGACATAAGTGCTGGTAGGAACTTTGTAACAACTTGACTATCCAACTTTGGTTCCTTGAAGTCTTGCGAATCAATCATTTGCCAGGCGGACAAACCCAATGCAAGCATTCTTAGCAGTAAAACAAGAACTGCATTTTCTCGAGGCAATGCTTCACCATTTATTAGATGAAGTGCAATTTTAATAGCACTGCTAGCAAGGAAGTTTACAGCATAAGGATCGCACAATGTCATACTTAAGTCACCTAATACTTGTTCTTGTCCTCTCTAAAAAAAGAAGCTACACATCGTTTCATTTTTCTATCTCAAGAAGTACAATAACATTGCCGAATAAGAACAGTCTGCTTTATACCTTAATGCTATCCAGAAATCCTTGTAATTCACGGGACCTTTTAACATCAACATTCTTTTCTCTGATACATGCATCCAGACACCAAGTAAATTTATGACATGGATCAACAGATATAATGTCTTGGACCTAAACAGTTATACAATAATATTAGATTTATCTTACACAATATAATCTAATACAGGGTGCGGCAAGATAACTTCCTTATTTGAAATAAGCGCTCTGAAGCTGATGGGAGTCCCAGGCGGGTGTGCGTGGTCTCGTTCGAGAGAGGGGATCCTAAAGTTTTGTTAACTTGTGTTTCAGTCGTCATCATACGTTAGAGGACCGAGCAGCATGCGTTTGCCTTAGATGTCTATTTTTCCAACGGCCGGCCGTTCGGTGGTTTCAACCCAGCGCGCCTTCCGAAATAGCTTCAATATTGCGCCATTGGGTCCTGTCCCGAACCGGAAATCAATTCTGTTGTGGGTCACAACGTTCAGGGAAACTGGTTCTGTGCAGAAAATAAGAACTGGAGACGCACGTCCCACCAGAACACCTGAGAACATCGAAGTACCGAACGGCCGTTGGAAAAATAGGCTTCTAAGGCAAACGCACGCTGCTCGTTACTCCAATGCATGATGACGACTGAAACACAAGTTAACAAAACTTTAGGATCCCCTCTCTGGAACGAGACCACGCACACCCGCCTGGAACTCCCATCAGCTTCAAAGCGCTCATTTCAAATAAGGAAGTTATCTTGCCGCACCCTGTATAATACTGTTTTCTGCAAGCAACGTTCATCTTAACACGTTTTTATATGATACACAAAATGTATAGCATTTCTTGCAGAAAGCAGTGTTACTTTTCCCTCTTCCATTATTTTCTAATATTTATTATTTGCAAGGAAAACGCTGGCTAGCGAATACCCTGCATAACAATATATACTGACCTCTAAATCATGTAGAGCCATTAATAATTCTGCCCTTAAGGTACAATAGTGTATATTCTTTGTACGTAAAAATAATGTCCTCAAAAACTGTAATACCATGTCATACAGTTTTACACTATGTCCGATCATATGAGCCAATTTTTGTACAACTTCACCTTGTCTCCTCACCTAGTTAAACAAACCACAGAGTTTTATAATGATGAATGTTTCTGTATATTAACTGATTATATTTTTCACAAAATTTTAACTTTTCCTTGAACTTCTTACTTTATTAGTGGTAAGTATATATACGCAAGTTAAAAATCCAAACATGCATTGAACAGTGTCATTTATAATGTACCTTGGGAGAAGGTGTGAAGAAAAGGCTATTTAAATTTCTATGATCAAATAAAATTTGTTCCTTTTCAATAATATATCTACTGAACAACGGGGAGACCTCATCTCCAAACAGACTTTGATTGTCTTTCCAAATTTGTCGTTTAACTTCTGTATCTGCGTCATTATATAATTCCTTTTCTCTAACAAGCACCCGTAAATATTTATCTTCTATGTGCGGTGTATTCCTTAAAATACACATAACAACAGGCCTCAGCGCCGCAACTCTTACAGCCGCAAAACTTTTAGATAACAGATCTTTTAGTCTTCTATCTCCCGACGAACCTTTCTGATCTGTTCTTTCTGTTCCTATTTCATTGATCCTTTTTACGAGTTTTTCCCTTAATTCTTCAAGAACCGATGCGTGAAAATCCAATCTTCTCACACCGTGAAGATCAAGTAAAGGTAACATGGGCCGCAATGATGGTAATAAAATACCATTTTCTAACTGAAATTCTTCTATTGCTTTTAGTGGGTCTGTGCAGCTTGTCAAAGCATCTCTTAAGAAAACTTGTCCAGCTATTCCAAGATCCTCCAAACCATTCCCGCTTTCACTGTTATTTTTGACAGTATTCATTTTGATCATAGCTGCCAAATACAGGTGAAAAATGGCCGCTCACGAATAACGTGACGTGACGCAGACGCAGACTGGTGATGAGATGCAGTGATGCCAGATTAGGGGAGTCACGGTGAAATGATGTACCCCCTCTCTGATGACGGGGAATTAGTGGGGCGAATGGGAGACACGTTGCACATGCGCGATGGGACCGTGGAGTGTACGCGTGCGCACGGTGCTGGAATGGAATAGTGGAAGGGGTATGTAGGGGAGTACTGGAGCTCCGTTTGGAGCTCCATATGGCATCACTGATGAGATGGAGCAGTGTTCCGATTGTTGGTTCATTATCTCGCGCATGCGCGACCAAAACAGTAGCGTATCTACAATGACGCAGCAGAGCGGCCAGTTATATTGGTAGGAATGTACCGAAACAATCTGTTCCGGACAAAAAGACTTTAGGACGTGTCCTACGAGATATAAAATATACAAAAATACACATGTTATACATTCATTTTTCAGAATCAAATCATACCAATTTTTTAAAAGTCTGCGTGGTGCTCAAGCTACCCGATTTCATCGAAAAGGTTACGTTACTGAGGCTGAAAAGTGAACCAACAATCGGAACACTGAGATGGAGGGGTTTTGTGGTGCATGTGTTGTGTTGCGAATCTAGCATCAGTAAAGTAAAAGTATGAGTAAAATGGGATACCTTGGCCACCCCTCATCATTTCGTAAAATTTGTTTTTGAATAATGAATATATAACATGTGTATGTCAATCAAATATTAATAACAACTTACCAGAAATTCGTAGCACACTTGTCTCGTTCTGGACTCTGTCAGTATTTTCCCACTATTTCCCACTAATAATAGACGATAATCCTTGATAGCAGTGATGGGATATTCGTGGGCCGTGGGCCGCTCCCCTGACCAGTGCTTCGATCGGTCGCACCTTTTTCTCGCGCATGCGCGAGAAAACAGTAACGTATCTACTATTGGGTTGCGGAGCGGCCAGAGCACTGACGCCTTGAGGCAGTTATTCTGGCGGGGATGTACCAGTGTTATTTCCTTGTTTTATTATGTATTCTTTTGCGTAGTTATTGTAGTGCTCTTTCCCTATCCCATCCTCAAAATAAAGAATAAGTTTCAATTATAAAAGTCTGCGGGGTGCTCAAGCTACCCGATTTCATCGATATAGTTACGTTACTGAGGCTGAAATTGTCGCGCATGCGCGAGAAAAGGTGCGACCGATCGAAGCACTGCCCCTGACGCGCTGGTTTCCCCTTCCCTGACGTACCGTCGTATCCGTGTCGACCGCGCATGCCTGTGTTGGTGCCTGCTCGATTGCACGCGCGCTACACACACCAGCGTACCTCTACTCTGTCCGTGTAAACTACCTGCTCAGCTGATCGACGCTGAAGCGACCCTTCGGTTTTCACCAGTTTTCACGTTTCCGAAGTTTCGAAAGCATGAGGCAAAAAGTCGGAATTTGGAGACGGCGCGTATTTGAATCCCGGCACAGCGCGGCGCGACGCGGCGCACATTTTGCTATAACTTTTGATCTAAAAGAGATACCGAAGAGAAATTTGGACTAAATTTTTGTTGAAAAATTAGGTTTAATGATGTAAAGAGAATAATATTTTCTATTTTTTAATTAAGGTATATCCGGATAAGATGATCAAAAGTATCCATCCAAATTGATTTTTAATCACGTCATGTTCAACAGAAAATTATGAAAAAATTAATGAATATTCTACCTAATAGCATACGCGACTGAGATTTTTTTCAAAATTTTTGGTTGCAAAATCGATTTTTAAACAAATCGGAAAACATAAAATTGCCGATTTTATGGGGGTAGTCTACCCGATGGTTACAACTAGAATCTTACTAGAATCTTACTAGAAAACATGGGTTTGCGCGCTTCGGTTGTTTGACCTTATTTGAGCAAATTTTGGGCTGGGTGAGGGCTCATTCTAAAGAGGAAGCAGAGAGTATATGAGAGTGCTCACGCCCGGGTTTTGGCCGTGCCCATTATAGTGCTGCCCCCTACACTAGTGTTTAGCCTGGATCAGCTCCTGTCTTCACACTCAGTCCGGACAAGAACCGGTTTCCACACTCAGTCCGGACAAGAACCGGTTTCCACACTCAGTCCGGACAAGAACCGGTTTCCACACTCAGTCCGGACAAGAACCGGTTTCCACACTCAATCCGGACAATAACCTACATCATCTTTGGCCTTGATCAGAACGAAAAGTTTATATCGTTTTATATAAAATATGTAACTAAGATATAGATCTAATATACAAATCTCTAATTAATATAAATTAAATATAACATTAACTATAATGATAGAAGAAGTATTTTCATTTTTTCCAATCTTTTAGTTGCAAACCCTAGTTGTAAAAAATAAAGAACCCGGAAGAATTCGAAGAAATACAGATTTCATATCGAGGCGTAAATGCGACCATCTTGAATATTATTAATTTAATAATGAGGTATTGTCATCAGATCTGATGACAATATATAAGCAGTGGCCGAATTCTATCGCGTTTGGACTTTTTTTAATCGGAAGAACGCCACGAATTGGCTCGTGCCACTTTCGTGAGGGCATTACGAAAAATGTACAAGTTCAGGATGAACGTGTCAGGGGTTTCATGCCGAGCTACCTGGCTGGCCGGGGGATTGCCCGGCCGTGTTTATTGCACCACTTGGCCAAGGCGCCCCAGCCAACTCGTCACTTCGTCGCCCTAGCACCGATGATGGAGCAAATTTTTGATTTAGATACATTTTCAAAGATATATGTTCACAAACAAAGGCAGTAAGCAGTGGCCGAATTCTATCGCGTTTGGACTTTTTTTAATCGGAAGAACGCCACGAATTGGCTCGTGCCACTTTCGTGAGAGCATTACGAAAAATGAACAAGTTCAGGATGAACGTGTCAGGGGTTTCATGCCGAGCTACCTGGCTGGCCGGGGGATTGCCCGGCCGTGTTTATTGCACCACTTGGCCAAGGCGCCCCAGCCAACTCGTCGCTTCGTCGCCCTAGCACCGATGATGGAGCAAATTTTTGATTTAGATACATTTTCAAAGATATATGTTCACAAATAAAGGCAGTAAGCAGTGGCCGAATTCTATCGCGTTTGGACTTTTTTCAATCGGAAGAACGCCACGAATTGGCTCGTGCCACTTTCGTGAGAGCATTACGAAAAATGAACAAGTTCAGGATGAACGTGTCAGGGGTTTCATGCCGAGCTACCTGCCTGGCCGGGGGATTGCCCGGTCGTGTTTATTGCACCACTTGGACAAGCCGCCCTAGGCAACTCGTGGCTTCTTCGCCCTAGCAGCGATGATTGGCAAAAAATGGATTTAGAACAGAGTTGGGCAAAAAATTTAATTAGATACAAATTTCGGATCACGGATCATAGATAGAAAATTTTGAATTAGTTACTCCAAGATAACGATAAAAAGTAACTTGTATCCGAAGTTGAATTAGATAATTTCATATCCGAAGCAGAAGGATCCGAAGCTACGGATCCATTTTTAACTAGTTAAATATCTGATTCAAAGATCCTTCCGGATCCTTCAAGATCCTTTCGGATCCTCCAAGATCCTTTTGACCAGCTCGAGGCTTGAATGAACTCGAGGCTCGGGCCTCGAGGCCTGAGCCCAGAATACAATAGAAGTACAATAAACACGGCCGGGCCATCCCCTGGCTAGCCAGATAGATCGGCATGATACCCCTCACACGTGCATCCTGAACTTGTTCATTTTTCGTAATGCCCTCACGAAAGTGGCACGGGCCAATTCGTGGCGTTCTTCCGATTAAAAAAAGTCTAAACGCGATAGAATTCGGCCACTGCTTACTGCCTTTATATGTGAAGATATCTTTGAAAAAACGTGGTAAAATGTATCTGAATCAAAATTTTGCTGCATCATCGATCCTATGGCGACGAAGCGACGAGTTGGCTGGGGCGCCTTGGCCATGTGGTGCAATAAACACGGCCGGGCAATCCCCCGGCCGTGTTTATTGTACTTCTATTGTATTCTGGGCTCAGGCCTCGAGGCCCGACCCTCGGGCCTCGGAACGTGTTCATTCAAGCCTCGAGCTGGTCAAAAGGATCTTGGAGGATCCGAAAGGATCTTGAAGGATCCGGAAGGATCTTTGAATTAGATATTTAACTAGTTAAAAATGGATCCGTAGCTTCGGATCCTTCTGCTTCGGATATTAAATTATCTAATTCAACTTCGGATACAAGATCCTTTTGGATCCGAACCTTAAGATCACGGAACTTAGTTACTTATCTTTTAGTTGGATCTGGATTTAGATACGTTTTGACTTAAATACTGCCCAACTCTGATTTAGATACTTTCCAAGGGGTTTTCACGAGTAAAACTAAAACCAGTAAGCAAAGGCCTAATTATATCGAGTTTTGTCTTTTCTTAATCGGAAGATCAAGGACGAAACGCTTGGGATACATAATTTAAAAACTTATAGGATTGTTTCAAGAACTGTGGCAGGATTTGATGGGTCTTTCCTTCTAAGGATTTGGATTCAAAATTTACGAAAGTATGGATAGGAAAAGATGAAAGGAAAATGGAACAAGGTGAAAACGGTTTATATACAGTATATATTACGCCAATGTAAATAGGCCCGCGCGGTTCAAATCGCGCGATCGAAAACGCGCGGTTTCCGCCGTGTCTGAACGGGCTCTTAGATGTCTTTGTGCTATCTTTGTTGTTTCGCGTTTCTTTTATTTTCCAGTCCATAGTTAAATTCCGACTTTCAAACTAAATATAATTTCTAAAAGTCCTAAGTAAATAGTACCTTGTACATTTTCTAGTTTGTTGGAAGTAGAGCTTAAATGTTGTTCGATCTTTTTTGTTTAAATAAAAAATTAGTTATTCCGTACAACGTGTCTACTTCTGCAATCCTGTCTTTTATTTAACCTTATTAAATAATTATATTTGCAGTTATTGTAATACAGGATATTCCCTTCATTTCGTGAAAGAAATGAATCTTAGTTACATATTTTATATAAAACAATATAAACTGTTCGTTCTGATGTAGGTTCTTGTCTGGACTGAGTGTGGAAACAGATTCTTGTCCGGACTGAGTATGGAAACCGGTTCTTGTCCGGACTGAGTATGGAAACCGGTTCTTGTCCGGACTAAAAGATGATGGCAGCCAAAAGTGGCACGGCCAAAACCCGGGCGTGAGCACTCTCATATACTCTCTGGAGGAAGGTTCATCACACTGCGCTCTGGTCATGATTTTAAGGCTCGTTTTGCAGCGCTCCTAACGAGTCAAATACCGAACTATTCATCTATCCCCTTGCTCCGCACCCCGAAAACAGTCCCATCCTCTATACCTCATTTTACGGTTCGCTCTACATTAAACTCCAAGACTAAATTTTTTTCTGACTATACAATTTAAAAAATTTTGAAACCTTAATTCATATACATACATGTTATATAGTTAGGAAGGAAGAATATAAAATAGAATTGAAAAGTACATTTACATTTATTTTCAAAAGAAATATACGTATACATCAGTGTCATCAGTATACATACCCAGACAGCACACCGGCTCGATTTCAGCCTGCTTTTTATGCGCGCCATGGCCCGGAAATAGCCAGGCATGGGCTCGAGCCCACAGCCTGACGGCCGTGCCAGATTTCAGCTAGATTTCAGTCCATTTACAAGATTGCAAGGGTGCGGCATTTGCGTTCTCATTTCGTGATAATACAAATAAGGGGTTTTTCAGTAGTCAAAAACGCCAGATAAAAGATCAATCTAGGCAGCAAACACCCTCAAAAGTCTTTTTTTTCCCTATACGAGGCGTAATTTGCATTATATATGTTATGAAAATACCCAGACAGCACACCGGCTCGATTTGGGCCTGCTTTTTATGCGCGCCATGGCCCGGAAATAGCCAGGCATGGGCTCGAGCACAGAGCCTGCCGGCCGTGCCAGATTTCAGCCAGATTTCAGCCCATTTACAAGATTGCAAGGGTGCGGCATTTGCGTTCTCATTTCGTGATAATACAAACATGGGGTTTTTCAGTAGTCAAAAACGCCAGATAAAGATCAATCTAGGCAGCAAACGCCCTCAAAAGTCTTATTTAAGACAGATTTAATAACAGTAAAGTGGGTTGTTTCCTGCTAAAGATGGTGTAGGTTCTGTTCCATGCTAAAGATGATGTAGGAGCTGTTCCAGGCTAAACATGATGTGGAGAGAGAAGATGTCGCGAGAAAAGTTGGGCTCAATCGAAGCACTGATTGGCCACATTAGTGTGACCGTGCTGCCCTCTTAAACTCTGGCTGAAATCTGGCTGAAATCTGGCACGGCCGGCAGGCTGTGTGCTCGAGCCCATGCCTGGCTATTTCCGGGCCATTGCGCGCATAAAAAGCAGGCACGGATCCAACGGAATCAGCCTCGAGCCGATCCAAGCATTGTGTTAGATAGTAACCTGTAGGTCACGGGCCTCGGGACGTTTGGGCCGGTAGTGGGCTCGGGCAGGCTGTGCTGTCTGGGTATATATACGATATGCAGATACTGCTTGTTCTCCTAAAAAAAATATGTATTCCTATTTGTAAAACCGACCACGATTTCGCCATGAAAACAAACTGTTTTCGAGATTTTTTTACTGATATCTACCTGTAACTCTTATTGTAAACTTTTTTTTGTCAGATAGCTGCAAGTATAAATAGGTGAAAAATCGTGCGTCGCATTACATAAAGACGGAACACTCTGTATATACACTGATATACACAGATATACACCATATGACGTCACATAGTCCTTGCGTTAGGGACTTTTTTTGGCATCGCTGATTCTGATTGATTCTGATTTCTGATTCTGATTTTGAATTGTTATTTTTTCAATTTACTATACGTGTTTTGCGAATCTTATGTTGGCTGTACGAAAATTGTAATTTATTTCGTAACAATAAGTTGCAATAAGTGTATTCTCAAATATTTTCATTTTAAAATGACATTTATGAAATAGTATTTCTATTTTGTTTTAATTCACGCGTAACACTGCACATAATTCCATTTTAAATACTTTATGTTGTCTAAAAGTAACGAAATTTCTTCATACTCAAGCGGTACAATTAATCCAACAATAGCGTATAATACACGTCTGAACAGAATGTGAATAGTTTATGTACAGTTTATGCCGGTTGAAAAGCACGATTAATTTCTTCATGTAATAATACATATTTTTGAAAAGTATTACTTCATGCTCGGTTCATAGGTATTACAGTCAAAAGCAAATTATGTATGAATATAAATAAGGCGTGTATACACGTTGTCCTTTTCTCTTTGCAAAGTAACCTTATACGTGTATGTAGGAACTTAGGACGGCTCTATGCGGATACGGTGTGTAACTGCTTCTAGATGTGTGTATACAATATATACATATATATGTATATGTACAGATAATACGAATACAGCACCAGATGAATATATGCGATGTATGAAGATTAAAATTATACGGAAACTGTGTCTTAATTGCAATTATTTTGAATATGTTGCAAACAAAAGTGTAAATAAGACATTGCATTCGAATTTACGATAAATTCGTGAAGCGAATAAACAAATACAGACAAGAATAAATCGTATTCGACAGAGCTTTTTAATTAAAAAAAATAGCATCGCAGGTTACATTTTCATTGACAATGGCACAGTCAACAGCCAGTGGAACGTCTTCCCGACGATATATGAGAGAACATGATGTTAGTTTACCATCTTCTCCACGTTATGTTGACAGTGAATGGGAAACCAAAGAGGTGATTGTTTACTATTCTTTGCTTCTGACATTTAACTTTTGAAGTCTGTTTCTGTTCATCCATATAGAATACACTATACTTTGTACATACAACAGTGTAAAGAGAGATACCTTTTTACCTTTCTTTTCATATTTTTAACACTACCAACGAACAGATAATTTGTATTCATTTCAATATATACCGATCGAAGAATGTGTATGAAAATTTTATCTTATCTTAATTTGTTCACTAGAGTAATCATTTTAGGCTTTACTTCAAAGAGAACTTGAAGAAGCACGAGCACGAACGGCTCAAATGGAGAAAACAATGAGGTGGTGGTCTGATTGTACTGCGAATTGGCGCGAGAAGTGGAGTAAAGTACGCAATGAAAGAAATATGGCAAGGGAGGAAGCAAAAATGCTTAGAGCAAAATTAGAAATCGTTGTAAAAGATGCGAATAGTTACAAACACGAGTGTCAAGAACTCGAGCTACAAAACGAACAGCTTAAAAAAGAAATGGAAAAGATACATATGATATTGTTGAAACATGCAGGACAATTTGACCAACAAATTTTTACAGTTTTAGAATCGGATCCACAATTACGGAGCACGTTAGGTATAGAGGAACTTTTAAAGTTTTACAACAATGTAGAACAGAGTGAAAGTGTTAATTCGCAAAAGGATTTACTTACATGTAAAACTTCATTAGAAGAATCTAATATATGCCTAGCAAGTCATAACATTTTACCGGATAGAGACATCGAAGAATATGTATTGCAAGGAGCAGTACCAAAGCATGCTGTAGAATTATATAAAGAAGGTTCTATAAATTCATTGGGTAAAGACATTGCAAGATTAGTTGCAGATTCTAGTTCACTAGACATTAATGTAGAGAAGCCTCAAACTTCTTCACAAAATGATGAATCTGTGCAAAAAATACTGATGCTTCAGTATAAACTAGACGAAGCAACAAAGACCATTTCTACAGAGAGAGAGTAAGTTCTTGCAATGACATGATTTGTTTATGTTTCAAATTATATTGTAATTTTGTTTGACATGCTTATTAGGGAAAAAAATTCTTTGCATCGTGGTATGGAAAAATTGAAGGCAGAAATAATACAACTACGTAAACAGTGTGATGATTTAGAAGAAAGTAAAGCTAAAGCTATGAGAGATCTACTCGAGTTAAAAGATCGGTTTCACATTGAACTTTGTGACATGCAAGCTAATTTAATTGACGATTCTTCGAATAGGGATAGTATGAATCGTCGTTTGTCTGAGCTTAGAACTGAAGTAGGTTTTAAAATATAAAGAAACTATTTTGATTATCGATAATTGTTCATTGATTGCTAATATGAAATTTTAGTTAGAGAAGCTTCAAGTCGAAAATGCTGCAGAATGGGGAAAACGGGAACGTTTAGAAACAGAAAAAATTTCATTGGAACGAGAAAATAAACAACTTCGTAGTGAATTACATGATTTACAAGAAAGAATAGAATCTCGACGGTCACGTCCAGTTTCTACATCTGATAGCGAAACAAGACAGTTACAACAAGAACTTTTAGTTAGAAATACGGTTTGTATTTACAAATAAGATCGTAGTTTCTCAAACTAATCGACTACCACAATATTTATTGATTGAATGAACAAAATTCTTAGATATTAAAAAAATCTTTGGAAGAAAAAACAACTGAACTTTTACACGCAATGAGAAGATCTGAACAGTATGAAGCGGAAGTGAAACGAGTCAGAGCAAGAGTGGAAGAGTTGAAGAAGGAATTAGCTACAGCTCAGGATGAAGTAGATGCTGCGGCTAGTAGTGTTCGTAAATTGCAACGTGCAAACGAAGATCTATTAGAGCAATTAGAATCTGCTAATGTACAATTGGAACATTTCCGTAACAGGTAATAATAAAAATATTTATTATCCTTTTAGTAATGTTATGCAAAAATATTCTTTCGAAATATTATATAAAATAGATTATGAAATATCAACTAATATTTACTTTGTTATTAGTACTGATTCCTACACGGTAGATCTAGAAGAGAATGCTGAGGAGAAATTATGTACAACAAATGATGGCAAATTAGTAGATGGTATGTCTTAACATTTTAATACATATATGTAAAAACTGAAAAACTCAGAGCAATATTTTCTGAATGCTGTTTCAGGGTATGGATCTCCACAAGCCTAGTATTCACTTATTACAATATTAACACTACATTTGATCTGAGTTGCAAATACGAAGTTGATAAATTGAGAAGTGCTTTTTTCGAAATTCTTTGAAACGTATATCAGTCATCGTATCTAATTAAGTACTAAGCACTTTTTAATTAGCTAACTAAATGAATATTAATAGCATAAGCTATCATTTAATTTATTTGACAGGTGAGCTTAAATAACAAACAATCACTGCCTATTTCAGTATTGTATTAATATTTAAAATTCTTAGAATATGTTTTAGATTTATATTATTTACTTGTCTTTCTTTTTTTACATGTATATATTTATATTTTGTATTCTTTTTTTATTTTTGAAGCTTTTTTGAATATTTACCATTGTAAAAATCTCACATTCCAGTGTATTCTTTCCACTTATTTTCATTGCATGTGTATAAATATTGTATATACTTAAACTATCTATGTAATTATAAATTTTGCCTCTTACCTAAAGATTGGTAAAGTTGAGAAACTAGTGACAACTTTTACATTCTATGATACCTGATATTTATGATTACAGTTTACATGTTGTCACAAATATATGTAAAATACATAAAAACACTTATGCGAGTATCTATATATGTTATGTAGTAATTAATTTTATATAGAAAAACTATTATTTAAATTCGCATTTGTCCCTAAATTTAAGGAAATATGTGTTACATATGTTTATCACTTGATGTAATTTACCATTGATGGAGTATAAGCAAGAGAAGCCTTTGTTTGTTTCATATATGTTTTATTGCTAAAACTGGATAAATACTAGTAACTGATGTGTCGTTATTGAATCGATAATGATGTACATTCAGTGCGATTACCTCAATAAAAATTACATATATAGTATGTATGTGTGTGAGAGACAATAGAACTATGACGTACATTCATAAAATGTATGAACGATCATAAATATTTGTGTTTGTAATTAATAAAAGAGTATAATAGTTTAAATTGTAATAAAAAATATCTTTAGTATTAATATACTGTGGAGTAATGTATGGAAATAAAGTGAAAAGAAAAGTTATTATAGAATTATAATAACATCTGATTAACATTTCACTGGAGTACCGTCAGGATGTGTTGGTATTTTTGGTTTACAAATTTTTGTCCTACCGTTAGAACCGTACACAATATTACAGGAGAATGTAAAATATCCACAAGTAGAACTTTTTGTATAATAGCGATGCTCATACTTTTTTGGCGAACTTTTACCATCCATTTTTCCAGCAAAACTGTTTGTTACTGTGTAATAACTTGGTTTTATAGGCACGCTCGCGGATTTGGAATAATCTGTGAGCGTTTGTTGATTTTGAAGTTGGGAAGGGTTATGCTTTTGATGTTTTTCTTTCGTCAAAATATGTTTTTCAGCTAATCTTTCATGGTTGGTTTTCAGTGATCTGGTTTCTAAACTTGGTGATTTATTCTCGTGAGTAGTGGCTATTGGAGTTAGAGAAACTGTTTGAGATTGAGATTTTCCATCACCGTGAGCAATAGTTTCCTCACCAGCTACAGATTTTACTCTTCCACGAAATCCGGGTGGTATTGTATATCCTGTTAATGATTGTCCTGGTTGAAGCATATCTCCAGACTGTGCCATTGTGGAGTCCTGATGCACACGAGCATCGTATTGATTTCCAGATGCGATATGTATCGTTTGTGACTGATAATCACTATTATTTTGCTCTGTAATATAATTTTTGGAATACTTTGCATTTGAAGCGTGTATTTGTGATGCATAATAATCATCTTCATCATATTCTTCATCATAATCATACATAGGATCATCCGTTTGAATCCTCTCACCAGACTGATTTTGTTTATTAGCTACACTTCGAGAAGTTTCTTTTGTTGCGTTGGCAAAAACTGTTTTTCTCGAACTCGAACTTGGTTGTAAGCCCTGCGAAGGATTATCATGGTCGTAATCTATATCAGGGGGTGTATTTGTTACCGAACTCTCATTATTTTTTGGAATTTGTGGAGTATTATATGGTTTAAATGGTTTGAATAATTCTGTATCTGTCATGTTGAACTTAAATGGTTTTCTAGAAGCTGCTGCTCCAGATCCAGATCCTGCTTGCGCTGCACCAGTATAAGTAATTCCATATTGAAATGATCCTTCAAGTTGAGACTGAGATTGACCTCTATGTGTACCACTTTGAGCAGAAGCTGTACCACCTCCACGGAAAGGTCTTGAATGTCTTTCAACTTTCTCATCGGTCTTAAGGTATGGTTGGAAACCAATTTGAGCTTGACTCGATGTACTTCCCTCCCCATTCGCTTGGGAATCTGCCATTCCACCTTTAGAACTTGCTTGCACCTGAGAATTAGTGCCATGATTCCATCCACTGCTTTGTGCACCTGTTGATGTAGCACCAGATTCAGAATCCAATTGAACTTGGGCTTGACTTTTTCCATAGCCACCTGATCCTTGAGCATTACTTGTAGCACCCTCTTTACCACCACTAATTTCAGTTTGTGCACTTTTATTGTTATCACTGCTACCGGCTTGAGCAGAGAACGACCCAGAACCACTATATGTACCTGTTACTTGAGATTGTGCTGTTCCTTGTCCATATGTTCCTTGAGAAGAAGCACTTGCTTGTGTTCCTGAGTCTGTTTGTTTTACAGAACTAGATGCTTGGGAATTAGAGTTATCATCTTCAACAGATGGAGAACTACCAGGTTGTTGGTAATACTGAACGATTTCTCCAGGTCTCATTCCAGGTGGATATTGTTGTCCGATACCTTGTCCTCTGTTTGTGTACTCTCCTTGTCTATTAACACCACCAGTCACGTCTGGAATAGTTTGACCTTGGTATCCTTGCCACGAGGTACCACCTGGATATTGTCCTTGTTGTACTGGGTAACCAGAAGGAACTGTTCCAGATGTGCCAGGATAATGAATTACACTGCCACCTGGTCCTATTTGCACTCCTGGTTGAATCACGTTTGTACCAGCAGGTGCAACACCTCTAGGATAATTTAATTGCTGAGGAATGCTTCCTGGAGTTCCTGTTTGAATACTTCCAGGATAAGTGCCTACATTTGTTGGTATTATACCAGGTGTTTCAATTATTCTTCCCGGATAAGCTCCTGGGTAATGTACAGTTCCACTTCCTTGGTCTGGTGATGGAACATCAACACCATAAGACGGTATACCAGATATCTGTCCAGGGTATATTTTAGTATCTGTGGTCACCTTTGATTCCGTCACAATTTGACCAGGTTGCACAGTTCTATCACCAGGATAACCTGCACCGGGTACTTCAATAGGATAAATGACACCACCCCCCATTGTTGTGCTTGGTATACCACCAGGATAACCTATATGATCTCCAGTTGTTGTAGTACCACCAGGATACGTAACACCACCTCCCGTTGTTGTAGTACTTGGTCCACCACCAGGATAAACTACACCACCTCCAGTTGTAGTACCAGGTATACCACTAGGATAAGTAACACCACCACCTCCAGTTGTAGTACCAGGTACACCACCAGGGTAAGTAACTCCACCTCCAGTTGTGGTTCCAGGCATGCCCCTAGGATATGTTACACCACCTCCAGTTGTTGTAGTACCAGGTATACCACCTGGGTAAGTAACTCCACCTCTGGTTATTGTAGTACCGGGTATACCACCCGGATAAACTGTGCCACCGCCAGTTGTAGTACCAGGTATTCCACCAGGATACGTAACACCACCTCCAGTTATAGTACCAGGTACACCACCTGGGTAAGTAACTCCACCTCCAGTTGTAGTACCAGATATTCCACCAGGATAAGTAACACCACCTCCAGTTATAGTTCCAGGCATGCCCCCAGGATATGTTACACCACCTCCAGTTGTTGTGGTGCCAGGTACACCAGCAGGATACACTACACCACCTCCAGTTGTTGTAGTACCAGGTATACCACCCGGATAAACTGTGCCACCGCCAGTTGTAGTACCAGGTATTCCACCAGGATACATAACACCACCTCCAGTTGTAGTACCAGGTATTCCGCCAGGATACATAACACCACCTCCAGTTATAGTACCAGATACACCTGGGTAAGTAACTCCACCTCCAGTTGTAGTACCAGGTATTCCACCAGGATATGTAACACCACCACCTCCAGTTGTAGTACCAGGTATTCCACCAGGATACGTAACACCACCACCTCCAGTTGTAGTACCAGGTATTCCACCAGGATACGTAACACCACCACCTCCAGTTGTAGTACCAGGTATACCACCCGGACGAACTGTGCCACCGCCAGTTGTAGTACCAGGTATGCCACCAGGATAAGTAACACCACCACCTCCAGTTGTAGTACCAGGTATACCACCTGGGTAAGTAACTCCACCTCCAGTTGTTGTAGTGTCGGGTATACCTCCCGGATAAACTGTGCCACCGCCAGTTGTAGTACCAGGTATGCCACCAGAATAAGTAACACCACCGCCACCAGTTGTAGTACCAGGTATTCCACCAGGATGAGTAACAGGTACACCACCTGGGTAAGTAACTCCACCTCCAGTTGTAGTGCCGGGTATGCCACCAGGATAAGTAACACCACCTCCGCTCGTTGTAGTGCCAGGTACGCCACCGGGATGAACTACGCCACCGGGATAAACTACGCCACCTCCAGTTGTAGTACCGGGTGTAGCGGCCGGATAATTTGCACCACCTCTGTCCGCTGTACCAGGTATGCCACTAGGATACGTTGGCCCTACAATAAGAGGAATTTCATGCTGCAGCTAAATTTACTTTAACACCAGTGATACTGAGTTCTAGAAATAACTATTTCACATTATTTTATAAACATAACAAGTATATGTCTATCCAAATTTTTACCACGCGTGTATGTTGTGTCAATGTCACTTCCAGGGGTAATTACACCCGGTTTTGGGCCAGGGAGGTGTACATATCTATCTGGTGCACCTTCACTAGAATACTTGAGACAGTCTTCACATCCGGAGCTTCCGAACGACATACTTTGCGCTTGGCCCATTCCACGACTTCCGCCTTCAAGTACGTTTCAAATTTCTATTTTATGTTTTATTCGAATAATATATGAAATAAGAATATCTTGAGATACTCACTGACTACGGCGCGCGAAGTTTGTTGTGTAGCTTCTGCTTCAGCCTTGCCTTCTTTTTGTTCATCGTTACCGGTATTCAAATACTGAGACTGCGTTTGTCCACGAAATCTTCCTCGAGGATATTGAGCTTGTCGTCGCGCACGTTCTCGACTATGATTTTCATTCAGTTCCTCGCGCTCTTCGAGCATTACCTGTCTTTTGGCTCGGCTTGTCAGCGGTGTTAAAACTACGTCAGCTACTCGCCTAGTTACAATATCATTTTCATCTTGCGGAATCACATTGAAGAAGGGATCTGTCATTTCTTCGATCACTGGCACCGTATCTTGCAATAAAATTAATTCACGTCCATGACAGAATTCAATTACTCTACCTCCAGCCATTCTCCACGCCTGTGGAAAAAAGACAATAACATTTCTGAAGAAAATAATCTCGCAAATTGTGAACTACTCACTTCTAATTTTGTTAAAGCATTCGTGGATGCATAGAGTATCTTCGATATTTTCTTTTGTGTTCCATATCCTGGAAGATCTTCTATAGCAACGCTATCGTCCATCTTCTCCAAGTAACAAGTGTCTTCTTCTTTGTCTTTGTACACTTTAAAGTTCTGGAAACATTTGAACATATGTATAAGGTATTTGTACAGGGTGTATAAAAAGTAATGGTCATCCGTCCTACGGGCGAATCTACGTCTCTGGATCGGAGGACATTTGTAAGAGAAACTTGCCGCAAAATTGTTTATAACAAAAAATTGTTGGTAAAGTTGTTTTTTACATCAATACCTTCTACTCATCGAGAAGAGTTTGAA
This sequence comes from Lasioglossum pauxillum, assembly GCA_933228785.1. Classification (NCBI taxonomy): domain Eukaryota; kingdom Metazoa; phylum Arthropoda; class Insecta; order Hymenoptera; family Halictidae; genus Lasioglossum; species Lasioglossum pauxillum. Next base: position 18,696,582 of record OW121702.1, on the reverse strand, counting down.
AGGAGCCACATACAAATAGTTATTGAGATAGTTTTTGCAAAATTTGATTGTGTGCCTTCCCAGATAGCCAAGCGATCCTCGCGCACAGATCGAGCCCGGCGTGTCGGGGTCAGGTAGACGGGCCGAACGTCGCTTGAATGGGCAAAAGGCACACGATGGCTATAATCTGAGGAGGGCACTTATGACCGTGAGGGCTCGTAACGTTCCCTCTGCACAAACCCGGCACAAGCTTCCCCTCGGCCCGTCGGTCCAGGTGCTCGGCCCTGGACGGGCCGAGGGGCAGCTTGTGCCGAGGGAACGTTACGAGCCCACACGGTCATAACTGCCCTGGCCAGAATCGAGCATTTTGGCTATCTGGGTTGATACAAACGAAATTTAAAGGGAGCTAGGCACGTACGACGTCATCGTCTACCTGCCTATTCGGATCATAAATTTGAAATTGTAAACTATGAAAGAATACCTTATATCCATTGTCATAAGAATATTAATCCTGTATTATAAAATGTTACCGTACCTCACCATTCCTCCAGCGGATTAGGCGATATACCTGTAAAGGATGTTATAGCAAGCAAAAACCGCATGCGAATCTTCAACCCCGACAGATGGACAACATATGCGACTGACCCATCGAAGCGACGAGCGGACTACCCTTATAAATTACGTCATTGACGACCGAAGACAATGCCAAAAGGAATCTCTTTGACTGTTTTTCCACTTCTCAACCTAAAGTCCTTCCGACACACACCAGTTCAATTAACAAACGCAACATTTCCCCACCTAAATCCACCCTTAACCATTCACGAAAAACCGAGGTTACAACCGCAGTGTTATTTTGATCGTGGTCGGAGTAACTTCTTCCCATTCGCTGTCACGATTTTGGAAAATGTGTTGTTTTGTGCTTCACACTTATTAAGACGTATGCACGCAAAGGCAGTGTTGATCCAATGGAGGAACAGAAGATTCTGAAAAATTCGCAAGTACCTATACGTGACATTAGTATTTTATAATCCAGGATTAATATTCTTATGTATAAAAATGGATATAAGGTATTCTTTCATATTTTGCTACTTCAAATTTATGATCTAAATGGGCAGGGACGATCATTTGGTACAGGCCTAGCGACGAATGTCCCACTTCGTTTGGCTTGAGGCACGCACACGATCATGTTCTGTCTCATCGACACGGTCGTGTGGACTGTAGTAGTAGGCTTTTGTCTATACATATAATTCTACACAATCAAATTTCGCAAGAACTTTAACAGCTTATATCTCAATAACTATTTGTTTGCGATAAGTGGCTCCTTTCAAACTTTTTCTCTCCTCGATGAGTGGAAGGTGTTGATGTAAAAACAAACTTCAACAACAATTTTCTTTGTTATAAACAATTTTGCGGAAAGTTTCCCTTACGAATGTCCATTGATCCAGAGGTGTAGATTCACCCCTAGGACGGATGACCATTACTTTTTATACACCCTGTACATGTTCATGTTCAAGTTAAAGCATTTATTACCGTATCATAGTCGTAAAATGTCCACCGTTTTAATGGTAAATATTCATCCGTGATAAGGACTCCAGAATCATCGTGAATGGAGCGATCGAACCGTGTTTTTTCCTGTAAACAAGTCGAATTGTAAAAGTGTTAAAAAATGGATTATGTATGTAAAAGTATTAAAAAATGGATATGTATTAGAGTTGCTGAACGACTACTTTAAAATATTTGAAAATTATAGAAGCCATTGATAATTAAAGAAGGTAACGGAAAGAGAAACGCGAAACAAGAGAAATTAGGAATGGACCGAGCTATTTACTATCAACTTATCACACGAACTTTGATCTTGAAATCTTTCTCTCAAGCGGTACTAAACGGTAATAGTTGATTTGTATTAGCAAATTGAACAGATTCTCGAAACTTATAAAGCACCGTAGAAATAGAAAACTACTATTAAACTACTATTAAAATAAATTAAACTTTTTACTGTTATAGTTCTATGATACATTAAATATAATTCACAATAAAAGCGATATAAACATTTGATATCTTCATTTTATTACAGTGAAATTTTATAATACATTAAAAAAATGTATATATAAGTGGAAGAAATTTTTGTGTTAAAAAAATGTCGAGTTTATTCGACGACTATTTTACGTTGTGGCAGTTATGGAAAGCTCACGTTTTAGCTTAGTACGGGGTTTTTTAACATATAAAAACCATGAATCTTCTTTGCAGACATATGAATCTTTATACGAAGTTGTGGCTCGAGATGGTTTGTAATTTGTTATCAAAGAAAAATGTGTGTTTAAGCGAAGTGAGTGTCACGAAGACGTTGAATGTCGCGAGGCTCGCCGATGACCGGCATTATTAAATTGTTTAAGAATGAATTAACTTAATTCAAATTAGCTAGACTATAGTACAAGGTAAAGACTTCATTATAAAGTAGCTAATAATTGTTATTAACAACGCTGATATCTTCTAGAACTAAAGAAATTTGTATGAGACGAACAAAATCCACGCGGCGTGTTTGAAAGAGAAATGAATGATAACTTACTACGTATTGCGAGAATGCCGTCCCCGAAGAGAGGATCAGGAAGGCAAGGATCCGTCGCATGGCTCGAGCTGAGGTCGCGATCCTCTTTGCGACTGTTCCCGCTTATTTGATGATGATCTAGGTACGTCGAATCGCTGACTCCCACCAGACACCTCTTCCCTTTTCGTATTCCTCTTCCTATGGCTTACTTGTGTGCTCGATCTCGCGAAAAGATCAAGAGGCACGAGGATTTGGATTAAAGCGTAGGAAGGGGGAAGACGATTTGATAGGAGCAATTCTAAGAAGCATGGGCATGTAAATCGTGATATAAGTGCGTCCGCACTGTTGTAAGTGTTACGTTATCTTCTGTCTTTCGCGATGTCTGGATCACGTTACAGGAACGCGTTTATGCGCTTCTTCAAGCCGGCTATGCTTAATTCGCAACGTATAAACGGTTTGAAAAACATTCAGAACGTCGACTATAATTGAGGCGAACAAAATAGATTAAGTTTCTTTCAGAAATTAAGGAATCGTTTTCGGTAACTATGCTATAATGTGTTTTATTTAGTTGACGGTTTTTTAAACGTGATAGAAATCTTTGATTTTGTCCCTTTTCCCTGTCCCTGAATAATTGATGTTCAATTCCCCAGATAGCCAAAATGCTCGATTCTGGCCAGGGCAGTTATGACCATGTGGGCTCGTAACGTTCCCTCGGCACAAGCTGCTCTCGGCCCGTCGGTCCTGATTTCTGCCAAATTTTACGACATTCGCCACTCGGACCTACTTAAAATTTGGCAGAAATCAGGACCGACGGGCCGGTGGTTAGCTTGTGCCGGGTTTGCGCCGAGGGAACGTTACGAGCCCTCACGGTCATAAATGCCCTCCTCAGATTATAGCCATCGTGTGCCTTTTGCCCATTCAAGCGACGTTCGGCCCGTCTACCTGACCCCGACACGCCGGGCTCGATCTGTGCGCGAGGATCGCTTGGCTATCTGGGTCGTGTTTAGTACATAATTTGAGTGTTTTAACTGACAAAGTAGATTTCGTAGAAATCTAAATATCATTTCGTAGAAACATAAATGTTCCAGTTTTAGGCATTTCAACATACACTATGCTTTTAATTAATATTCATTTTATTATTTCGTTCGGATTAAATTTGTTCTTTCCGGAGACAGACACTTTTCTCCATTATGAATAAGTTAGGTTGAAAATGAAACAGGTAATTTTGTAAACATTTCATAGAAACAGTTTAATTTTGTTAGTTCTATTACAGAAACATTATTGGAAGATGATTGATGGTATTAGAAAAAAGAATCATTGGAAATGAAATAATTCTTTAGAGTTGAATGTATTAACAATAAAACCATACACGAATATTTATAATACACTTTTAATACAATTTTATTCTTCATTGCTTTATTCTTTTGCATGTTATAGTCGAAACATTTCTTCGACGTCTTTATTCAGTAATTTTTCAATTCCTGGTTATCACGAGCAATATTCAGCGAACATTCTGTTACTTCAAATTCAAAATAGTTAATTTCATGTGTTCACCCTGATATTTGCCTTCGCGCCATTTTCATTATTTAAATACAAGATTCTTTCATTATCTTTTTCTGCACGCAGAATTCCGATAGCGATAGTTGTATCTACATGAAATTATACCGGATAAGAGCAATCGACTTTTCTACAATATTTCGCAGTTTGCTTTATAGGGCACAAATATCTTTCTAATCGTAAACGATATCGCCTAAACTCGGCTTACGCGGCTAGCATCGGCTGACTAAGATAGATGCTTTCCCCTTCTTTGCCCTAATTATATGAACTCCAAACCATTTGGTAAATACAGCAACTCGTTGTTTGTTCCGCTTTGAGACACTATTAACTATCGTATAGTTATAGTTCATCGGTTTTATGAAAAGATCGATGACTAAAAGCGAAGTAGCGTTCGACGAGTCTTTAACTTTGATTCTGATGACATGATCGCTATTTTTCATAGAACTTCTGTCAGATAGTGTTCATTATAAAGGCACGGCTGTATTTCGCTTGGCTAATTCAAGAAAGAACCATAACTTTTTGTCATTACACTCGTTTAACCAGCATAAAATGATCAATATATTTTACGAAAAAAATCAATCTAGATAACTCATGATTAGACAGCGGATTTTATGCATTTATGACAAAAATGAGTAGGTGTAACTTAAAACAGTGAAAACATTAGAAGAATTTAAAAATGCTGTTATGTTATGTTCAAGCTATTAAACATATTAAGACAGAAAATAAATTTCAATTTCACTCCAATTTGTTGCAATCCAGGAAGAAAATTTTTAATTTTGCATAAAGATCCGCAGTGTCTATTCATGATCTATAAATTTCATAAACTTAATAAACAACTATTTTATCAGACTATTGATTTGTAATTCAATAAAACTAAGTTTTATACATTTCGTGATTTGATTGATTAAAGTAACAATAAAAAGGATTAAGCTGACGCTTCTGCGGATTAACTAAAGTGGAGTTCTCGGGTTACCAAAATTGTTTAGTGAATACAGTTTTTCTAATAAATACGATCGAGGGCATCTCGTTATTTGTAACCGAATATCTATTGCTTTTCCCACTAACCCAATAGTTTTATCTCGTTTAATTTTTGCCTCATGTAACTTATTCCGATACCCGATCACCCCTATGGGAAGGTTAACATAAAACATTTGATCTATTAAAACGCATGTATTGCGGTATGTATATATTTTCTCGTTGTAATGCTATTACAATTCGTAGAAAAATTGGTAAAATGTTTGCTTAGGCACTCCGGTGTACAAATGGCACATTATATACGTAAAACAACAGTAAATTAAATTGCGCTAATTAAAAGGACTAATAATGCGAGATACTCTAAGTACTAAATATGTAACGTAGGGAATGCTATTTACAACGTGTTGCTCACACGACTATACAATAGAATATTACATATATCGGGATCCCTATGTTCGATCTACGTTTTAGATCGATGACTAGGATGTGTTAATGTACAAACACATTCTCTAATGTACAACTTTACAGTGGAAAGAAAAGAAATTGATAAACTACGTGAATCTTTTATCATAGCCGTTGCTATTCGAATTTTCGCGCTATCCTGTTTGCTTCGAAATCTTAGTCCTTAACCAACAAAAATTATTTTTTTTACACTAATTACAAGATTTATTACATTTTTTGTTCATATTTCGTCGGGTAGCGCTTGGAATAGCAATACGGGATTGGACTAGTTTACACTCGGACTGTTACCATCGGTCGGTAACGAACATAGAAAAAAAAATTCTTATTTATTGTACAGTACGACCAACAGAGGGCCACGTGACTGCATATGGCAGTCGAATTCCGTTAACTTCGAATCACAGACAGTACGCGTTCCATTGAAAGAAGAAAAACGCGTTTAATGCATTACAATATAAACTATCGTCTTAGACATACGTTCGCGGCCATCACGGCGACACCCGAAATTACATTTATCTGTTTCTCTATCGATCGTTCCGACGAAAATCTTCGGTAACAATTTGACACGTTAAACCATAATTTTGAATTTTTCGCGGGTGAAATGTTTCGTTTCTTCGATTATCTCAATTGTCATAGTTGAACGGTTCAGTTCTAAACGATCGCAAAGGTACGCGGTGGTATATTCTAATGAAAAATTGTCAAACATAAATATTTCTACCAAGTCTAATTAGAAATACACAGTTTCAGTTCTGAAACCGTTTCTTGATCGACTTCGCAACCCTCAACCGACATCCGTCGACATTCTACGCTCAAGTTAGTTTTAAGCATCAAGGAATTTCTAGCTGCCTGGAAGAGCATGATCATATTGTGAATTTTTCGCGGGTGAAATGTTTCGTTTCTTCGATTATCTCGATTGTCATGGTTGAACGGTTTAGTTCTAAACGATCGCAAAGATACGCGGTGGTATATTCTAATGAAAAATTGTCAAACATAAATATTTCTACCAAGTCTAATTAGAAATATACAGTTTCAGTTCTGAAACCGTTCCTTGATTGACTTCGCTGTCCTCAACCGACATCCGTCGACATTCGACGACCAAGTTATAATAGTTTCAAGAATCAAGGAATTTCTAGCTGCCTGGAAGAGCACGCGGAACTTTGGATTCGATCGACGTGAGTAATATTAAAGTTAGCACTCGTATAATAGGCACTGGATTTCACTTCAGGTCAATAAATTAGTCCCTTAATACAACGCGGTGTGTCTTTAAAAAAGAAAACAAGAATCGGTCTACGCGAGATTAGCGTATAAGGCACGATATTAGGAATCGACGATTCACCGTTTCATCTTTACTACGACTAGACTGCGGATCTTCATGCGTCTATAGCAAAATTGAGTCTATGAAACTCGAAATGACATCAGTATATAATTTCTCCTCTATTAAGATCATTATTCTATTTCTTGCAATCGGTGCAGACAATTTTTATTTTGCATAAAGATCCGCAGTCTAACTATGACTATCTGCTAGATGGTCCCTAATTAGGAAGGTGTATGGAATAATGTTCGCCCCGCAATCATTGTCGATCGTGGTTACTCGATTCCTGAATGAATTCTTCGTCGGAATTGATTCTACGTTCGACTATAAAATGGGTGGACGCTTCGAAGGCGTTATTCGGTAAACACGAGAGAATTTCAAACGTTCCTGCTACTGAAAAACCAAAGACTTAACGGACTTATCTCGATAGTGGTAGGAATGACACTAGTTGCTAGCAAATAATGACGTCTTGATGTTTTTGCAAGACGATGGCGTACCAGTTCGTCTTCACTTTCGGATAATAATTCGTTCACGACCAACGTTTCGTAAGAATAGGGTAGTTCTTGGCGTGCTATGGAACTACTTTTCATCTACGTTCGTTTTTATCTGCAATGCGAGATCAGCATAGTAGATCTCTACGCGATAGCCAGATTGAGAGTCATCGTTGTCGGTCTGGAAAACGCGGAGGATCTCGTCGGATCGGAAAAATCGAAGCCGTTCGAGGAATTTTGGTTCTCGTTGCTGAAACGACCGAGGTGCTCCGGATTCGGTGAAATGACGGACGTTCTGATCACCATTCGAGATACGCATTCTGGGTCTTTCGTTAAATTATCAGCGACGTTTCTACCGGGTTCCTCGACCGGCGTTTTTACCCTGCAGGGTCGTTTCAATGACGGAGTCACCGTCGCCGCTTCCGGTATTCTGGTGTGCCTGATGATCGCAGAGAACGCTGAAGATGAGCTCCTTTGGTCGCGGTTCAGGTCCAGTCGAGGAACTATCACGCTGGTAGGAGATGCCGTGACACAGGGGGCTGTTGTTTGCAGTCGGTTCAAAGACGATGCCAATGGAGGACATGGTTTGACGGGGGATGCCGGTTTCTGATCGTTTGCGTCCGTTCTCTCCGCGGATGATCGATGATGGGCGCGCATGCAGGATGATTCCTCGTGCTTATAGAGGTACGACTTCAGGGCGAACGCTTTGCCGCAACGACCGCACACGTGCGGCTTGGTGTTCGAGTGCGTTTGGATGTGGGCCCGCAAGTTTGACTTGTCGGCGAACGCTTTGTTGCAGATCGTACACTTGAATGGCTTCTCACCTGAAGCAGAAACGAAAATGATTATGAAACTTTGCTTTGTGAACTACGATTTTAATTTACGAACTCGTACACTTTTAAAAAATGCCATACATTTTGGCAATTCTCACTTGTGTATATGTCATGCTTTATTATGCATCATATTCTTACCTGTGTGCGTGCGTATGTGTCCCTGCAGCAGCCACGGCCTCGAGAAGCACTTGCCGCAGTAGTGGCACTTGCACCCCTGATTGTGCGTCCTGACGTGCATACTGAACGCAGGCATGCTGACGTAGACCTTGTCGCAGTGTGGACACCTCCTCGCCTTCTTATCCCCGAGGGACCTGTGGGTTTGCCTGTGTCTGGCTAAATTCGAAGAGGTCGAATACTTCTTCCCGCAATCCGGACATTCGTGATCCTCGTTGTCTTCGGACTTCGACGACGTTTCCGTAGAAGTCGAGGTCGTTCTTCTGCTATGGGCTATGGTCGACGGTATCGACAAAGCAGAGTCCAACTCCGTTTTGTCCAACGAGCTATCCGACACCTTTAGACGTCGTTCCTCTTGCAAACGGTGAGAATGAGCCGACACGTGGATGCCCAAAACGGTGTTCCTCTCCGAGTGGTTTTGGAGAATTTCGCGTTCGGACTCGATCCTCTCGAAGAACAGCCTTGTCCTCTCTCCAAGTGTTCGTTCCTCGTCCACAGTCCTCCCGTGATCTTGAAACTGCATCTCCTGTTGTTTCGATCGCGGTGCCATGATCCTGTCCGAAAATTGAGCGCATCTAGGCGAGGCCGGCTGCTGATAAATCACGTTGTTGGGGTGAATCAACGTGCCAGCGGCCGCGGCAAGGCTCACTTCGGCCAATTTCGTCAGATTGTACAGTTCTTCGGGACATTCTGACGATGTTTCACTGCCGCACTCGCTCGCACCGTCCGATGTCGGATGATTTCCGCTGTAGTCGGCCAGTCTTACCCCTCTCTCGGGGCTGAAATCTGAACAAAGGACAGGGGCTGTTAAACGCACGGTCGATCATCGTCTTATTTTCGACTTTCCCGCAATGGTCCCCTGAATCTCGCATTCAACGGGATTGTAATTTGTCACTCGCATCGTAAGCGCCAGACTACTGTTGCGCGCTACAAAATTCAGAGACGATCAAATTGCGGCACGCGGAATCGTTTATCATCGTTAGCAAGGTTTCTACGGTTCGACCGCGGCTGGCGAACGGCCAGAAGATTCTCGTGATCGGACTCGAGGAAATTCCGATTGATACTTCGATCCGGTCCGAACTGTTTCGTGCTACGTGTTCGAAGAACAGGTGACTTTGCTCCGTGGCCGTTGTCGAGCTATAAAAAGAGATTCTCGATGGATCGCTTATTTATGGTACCGGGGTTGTTTAAAGCCTGCGCGAATGTTCCCATCAAAGTTCAGTTTGTTGTCGTACACTATTTTATCTCCTTCAGTTCTTTCTAAACTCGTTTAAATCAGGAACTTTTAAATTAGCGACATAATGGAACTGGATAACAGAATTAATGAATTATAGATTTCGTGGAACAAAAATTTTGAAAAAATTTAATCGACCGTTTCTTTTCTGTAACAAATCAAGATTTACGGATCATTGGACTGGGATTTGAAATTGAAAAAAGTACAATATCTGTTTAAATGAAAGACTTTGACTACAGCACTCTGTCCACGCTAAGAGAAATTGCAACAGTCGACCAAACGTTTACAAGAAATTTCGGTTTCGCAGCACGAATCTAGTTCGGATCCACAGGGACTTTTCTGAACTTTCGCATATACGGGATTGAACGGTGTACCGGTACGGTCGGAGGAGCACCTTCGCGAGTCTACCGCCTGCTCCGTTTTTGGGGAGAACGGAAATAGAGCACCTCTTCCTCTCTCTTCTTCTTGGCGTTCTTTCTCCCTCCGGCGCTCGTAAGTTTTCTGCGTATTTCTGTGTACGCGCGCGTTCGCCACGAAAGCTTGGGAGGGGTTGACGGCATCGCGACGGTATGCGCCGCAGGACCGTCGTGACGCATCTAGCGTCTCCTATTCTTAAAACCGCGCGTTGTGCCACCTTAATCACGAAGCAACGACCAGCGGCTGTTCTCTTGGCTCGGAACTTTTGATCGAGGTCAACGAGATCGACGCGGACACCTCAACGGATCAGTCTCGCAAGCTCGCGTTCAAGCTTCCGTGCGTATACCACTTATGGTAGTTGCTGCGGAGATTTTCCAATCAAACACGGAATACCCTGACACTCGGGTACGCTCTGATAGGTACCTCGTTCTTTCAAGAACACCCTTTCTTTGATTTGCTAGCCTGATAAATGTCTTTCGGCAATCTGACACACGGATTAGTATTCGCTAAGCTGATTTATGGATTAAAGAGTAGTAGCCGCGAAATAATGTGTCATTATGGGCAAGTTAATTGTTGTCAGTAATTTATGTCGGTGTTTGTTGACGCTACCAGCTTCGTATGGAAGCTAACCTGATTGGGGTAGACCTGGCGATCATTATTACGCTCATTCGTACCGTGTTTACACATGCTTGCGTAAGAAACGGTCTACATCCCTTTCGCCCTCAGCTACTTGTTTCTACGTCTGTCAGAATTGAAACTATATAGTCTGAATGCCTGCATCATAAAAATGTACTAACAACAAGCAAAATCTGCGTAGGTTTTCTATTTAAAGAATAGAACATACGCAGGTTGGTTGCGCCGACGAATGAGCGACTTCGCGAACGACTGCTGCTCGCAACGAGCAGTTTCGTGTCCGTGTTAAAGTGGATCAAAAATCTAGCTAGAACGCGGAAGATCGGGAAAAATCCTGGCACGGGTCGCCAGAGTACGATCGGCTCGCGATAGCACAATTACGAAAGCGGACAACGTACCTCTTCCGGATCCGTCGAACTCTTCATCGACACCGTTGTACCGGCGATGCGTGATCAGGAAGGCCCGCGGCATTTTCGTATTCCTTGGTGTTCCTCTATAGTCCTTCACGAATCACACAAATCATACCTCGGTCCCACTGTCACTCACGATCACTGAGATTGACTTGCGAATAGGCGAGTTCGTTGAGCGAAACCCGACGGAACGGACACGCGATTCTACTGACTTCAATGGAAATTCTTTTACACGCTTCACGCGTGTAAATAAATAAAAAGCTCTCGCGTGTGGATGGCGACCGTGCCCTGTACTCGATGAAGGGGTGCGTCCGCCTCGAGGTTTTCGGGCGTAATAGTTGCTCCGACTAAGATTCGGGGCTACATATAGGAGCGCAGCCTCCCTCGCCCTCCGCCGCGTACGCCACCATTTTCTTCTTCGTCTTCTTCTTCAGCTGCCGCGCTGCACGCGCTCAGAAGGGTGTCGTGTCGGCTGCTTCTGTTTGCGCGGTGGCGAAGTGTGTGACCACCGTGTGCACCACGCTTTTTTCATTCCTTTCTACGTACGCGATACGCACAATGTTGTGCGTGCACTATACATATGTACGCCGACTCCGAGCATGCAGGATCGATTCGATGGGATCGTTAACTCTAGCTTCAGGATTTCAACCGGCCCATAGTCTGATATATTTAATCAATCTCGGTGAAACAAATTAGTCGCGTATTTCACAGATACCTAATTATTGTTAATGAAGTGTATACATTTTTAACCCCTCGCACAAGAATTTATGTTACTGTTACTGTGATTAAAATTACTTTGATGTTCATAATTTTGTAACATTTACCAGTGATTATTCCATCATTTTTGGAAGTCTGTGGCCTATGGAAATTATATGTATATGGAACTTTAATCGTAAACCCTCAATCATGTAATTGATGTAATATCATAATTTCGTTCGGGATTATTGTGTGGATGAAGATTTATAAGCTACCCTTTGGTATAACACAATTATTGGAAAGTCTATTAATATGACTTCGGATAGAAGAAGTGTTAAAAGAAGAAGGAAGTTTATGTGTATTGTATGTCGTATATAACGGCAACAATAAAATAGAATCTTATTTCGGTTTAAAGGAAGTTAATCATACATATTTAGTTGATTCTGTTCAAAATCTTCATCACAAGTCTGACTCGATGTTAAAGTGCGAGGGGTTGAAAGTATATTTGCCATTGATTTGATATTAACATCATATTTTATAAAATAGAATCTTATTTCGGTTTAAAGGAAGTTAATCATACATATTTAGTTGATTCTGTTCAAAATCTTCATCACAAGTCTGACTCGATGTTAAAGTGCGAGGGGTTGAAAGTATATTTGCCATTGATTTGATATTAACATCATATTTTATAATAAAACGGTAAAAAGATATATATATATGATTAGATTTTTAGTATGTGCCATAACTGCTGGTTTGCGCTATTTTTCATTACGTATTTCATAAGAGAAATTAAAAACACAATATTGAAGATGAGATTTACAATTTACAATGCTGTATATAATATTACAATAATACAATATATAGTATATATAATATAGTTTATTACGCCTTGCATAAAATAATAGTAGAGGTGGTTCACCTAATGCCGGACAGTAGCTATATGTATATCTTTAACATTTAAAACTTTCAATGAAGCAAATTAAATTAAATTCGAAAGAAAATTAATATTTTTTAATTTATTTGCTTCTATAATAATTAGACTGCGGATTTTGATGCAAAATAAAAAATTTTTGTGTCGATTCCAAGACACAGAAGCTAAATAATAATATCTTTCTTGTTTTAATTATTTTATTAAGCTGGAACTAATACGATGATGTTTTTAATTTGTTTAAATATGTCCACTGCTTTAAATTCTACGCACCAGTTTTTTCATTAGGTATTATTTGTCATTAGATAGTATGATTATTCATTAGGCACTGTGCCTAATGTCTATTAAATATCTATCAAGTTTTATCAAAGGCACTACATATCTACGGTTTGTTCACTGTAAATTGAGTTGCACGTTCGACGATATTAAATGAAAGTAGAAATAAATGATACCGATCAATTGTAATAAGAAACTTAAATAATGACGTTCAAACGGATATTTTATTGTCCATAAATGGTCTCCGTGCATAAAAGAAATAATAATTTGTGAATACATTTTACTTTCATCTTTTCAATTTCAATTAAATTTCAATCATCTTTTCAATCAAAGTTGTCTGATCAAGTCGATTGTAGATATGAATTAATTAATTCTGATTTAGTTACTGCTAATATTACTAATAATGATTTAGTCACTGCTCAGTTTTCGTTCGTGTGAATATTTTCTTATCATTGAAACGTGTTCGCGATTTTAATTGGGAAATGGGAATCTAGCCCAGACCTTGCTTAGTAAAATTAGATAGACCTTTTGAGTCACACATTACTATCCTACTCAAAGGAGTTACGTATCTTGTGCCGTTCTTGAAAAATTTGAGAAAGAGACCTGATGTAGAAAAAATTCACGAAATTGTACAAGATGGGACACAAAAAATAGACCATCTCAATAATTATTTTGAAAAGCTTGTGTTCTAAGAATTATTCTTTTAATTACTTCCTCCAATCATCTCACCCTTCTCAAGTTCTACAAAGAGACACTGTACATGTCTGTATACTTCAAAGGTGGTTCGCTAAATATAAGAGCAGAGGCCCGATCTTGAAGGCAATTCCCGCTCTGGAAGGTCGTAGATTGACAACAAAACTCTCCTCCTCTGTTAAACAAAGTGTTCTGTTCGCCTTCGTCGATGATATTCAAATTATCATCCGGTATTTAATTTTTCACGGTTCACTTTAAGATTAAAAACTATCAGCTATGGAAAGCAAAATTTTCAAAATATTTTATACAACTTACGAGATTCCAGCAATTGAGATTTCAGGTTATTCCTGCTGAGATATGAATAACACAATTCAATCAATTTATTCCATAATTTTCTATGAAGACATCTTCGTAATGATCGCAAAATGGAAAATTTAGAATCAGCCATTATAAGTCCTAGTATGAAAGTAGAACAAATGAATAAGCTATTTTGTGTGCAGCCATTTTCCTTCATATGTTTGACCGTAAATGTTATAATAAGTCCGCTCTACATTGTTTGCGTCTTCTACATTATACAATAAATAATAAGAAGAGTTGAACTAGAAAACTAGTAATGTTTAGAAGTAAATTAAGATTGGAAATGGTAAATAATCCTAATGAAGCGACAACAAGATCAGGAACAACTCTCGATGTAGTATATGCAAGTAGACAAAATTGAATCAAGAATATTTATATCATATTTTAGCTATCACAAGCCAATTGCTTCAATGATAGAATCATAGAAAATCATAGAAAAAATAATGAACGATCAAAATTTGCGACGCAAAGAAGGAGAGTATATGGGAAAGAAAGAGACATAGTTCATAGCATTTCCCATACGCTCTCCTTCTTTGCGTCGCAAATTTTGATCGTTCATTATTTTTTTCTATGCTCTATGATTTTCTATGATTCTATCATTGAAACAATTGGCTTGTGATACCTAAAATATGATATAAATATTCTCGATTCAATTTTGACTAAATATCTTACAAACACTTCATCGAGAGTTGTTCCTGATCTTGTTATCGCTTCATTAGGATTATTTACCATTTCCAATCTTAGTTTACTTCTAAACATGACTATTTAGACTGCAAGAAGTTTCACTTCTGCCGCGCGTGGATTTCCACGCGTATGTTTTTTTACTTACCTGACACCTGTCAAAATTTTTCAGGTTAGTTTAGTACAAGGGTTTGGATAATTGTTTATAAATCATTCAGTCGGAACAAATTCCGATGAGAAACTGCATGTGAAAGTAGCTGGAGGTTGATTCTATGTTATCCAATTGCAAATGTTCACAAATTAACTGTGGTTAATTAGTGAAGTTAATTAACAATTAACAATTGTTGCGCGGGCTGATTGTTAAGGAAGTTCCCATAATGAGTAAGACAAGGAGGGTCAAACTGTGCGACAAGGACAGACACATAATACTTCTCCAAAATTTGTTAATAAATAACAATTTAAGCATTAAACTTGCATAAAACTGAAATGGGAATGTAGTCAAGGCTTCATTTTACATTCTACAATCTTAAATGTTCACCAATGAAGTCTTTAAAGTTAATAAATTAATTATGAAAATGTTACTTGTCAAACTATTCAAGGTTATTCGCGAAATTTCGTCACTTCCGTAACGCTAGAAAATTTGTAGCCCCCTCAGCAAAGAAGTTTCACTTCAAAAACAGGTCTATTTCAAGACCAACCGTTTACATCCTAAAAAGAGGGGTCCCATATATCTAACAGTTGTTGCAAAAAATTCTTAAAAATCAAGTTTTCAAGAAGCCCCCGGCGTTTCTATTTTTGGACCGAAAAGCGTTAACATTTTCGTTATTCGTGATGATCAACGGGTCGCGTTGAAATGTTTCGCGTGATTGCTCATCGTCTCGCGTCTCAAAACATTCGGCGATCCAAGCGAATCAGAATGCGAGGAAGTTTCGCTGTGTTCGGGAGTAAAATCGTCCGCTTGTCCCGACGAATCATCCTAGCATCTTCGCACTTTTTCATCCCGTGAGGAGCACGACGTTTTTCGGTTCAGTGGCAGTTAATGAACATCGGACGCGTGCCGTCGATCTCAGAAAATCTGTCTACCAACGGTGGCTTCGCACCGAAATAGAATGGCGGTCCCTTCATTCGCGACTGGTGGATATCGTTGCGGCATTCTGTTTTCGTTTCGGTTTGTTTTGTCCCGTTGACAAACGTGATTAATCTGCGCAATATGTGTCCAATGATAGCGCGTACTCAGACATAGTATCACCCTTGCAGGTTCTCGATCGAAAAACCACCGGACCAAAAAATGTACGCAGATGAATAACGTCTGCAACGCTCGCGAAACTGTAGAAAATGATATTCTTAACACCAAACCTATCACCGGTCAAAATGACCGGTTCCAGACGTTTTTATTTTACAATTATTGAAATAATAAAAATGGTTTTATAAGAAATGATTGTATCTTTAGCAGAGCACATACTACAAGGCAGCCGCACAAAGTCTGAATAAAATCAATCTTGCCATTTTTAAGGCTTGGTCGGTTTAGTGTTAAGTGTACATTCAAGATTCGATAGTAACGAGAACGAATGTTTCCCGTAATTTATAGAAATGCAAATATTTGATACGTAAAATATTAGTCACAGGTCGCAACGGTGAGTCCATACGGACAACCTTCCCCCACGTGTTTCGGCTCGCGTCAAAGAAAAAATAAATCTTCGTAACCCTTCCTGCAGGCATTAACCGAGGAGAGAAGCTTGGAAGAATTTTTCAGCTCAAATACGCCGAACTGAAACTGTGCTGAAATCGATATTTCATCTGATTCTAGTTAACTAGTTTATGCCAGATATTTTTGTTCCATTCATTTGAAGTAACTTTTACTGTCGCGAAAATATTTTGTTACGGAGTTATTAACGAAAAACACGGACCAATTAGAGCGCGATTACAGCGGACATTGACATTGGCCGAGCCGGAATCCGTCCGCTATAATAACTCCTTAACGATGGAGAACATTTTCGTCAAAGGAAAATGTTACTTTGAATGACCTCAGGAATCACGGCTTTCAAAGAACTACATTCTTGGTACACCCTGTATACAATTTTCTTAACCTCCTAATGATTTACACATTCGTTAAATTACAGTACCCGTTTTGTTATAAAGTCGCTTTTAACTAAATGTCGGTGACAACGCGCGTGAAATTCGTAAATTCTTCGTTGGTGTTTACAGAGCGTACGAGAACGCTGGTGTCGGCGCCAATGGGTTCGGAAAAAGGGGAAAGATAATGGAAACTGAGGTTTTCTGGGCAAGTGCAGCGTGAGCCGCGTCGCTCGTGCAAACAGAGACTATGCAGGCAGCGGGCTTTTTGGTCGGCGATTGAATGAATGCCACGCGAGTTAGTCAGCGTCGCGGTGCTAAATTCGGCGGACGTCTGGCGTCGGTCCAGAAGAACCACCCAGCGCACCAACCTGCTTCTATCCTGTAGCCACCAATGGAACAACGAGACCGACGCCGTTTTCGTATCCGTCTTGACACCTTCGCCCGTTCCTCGTTGATGTCTCCCCGTTCTACCACTGTCCCGAGCAAATTCTGCCTAAACTCGATTTATTTCGCTTATTGTAGCTTCTGCAGCAGGCATGCTGAATTGATGTCCCCGCGAGCCATTTCTCCTTCTCTGCTACTACAACTCCTAGCAAAAAGTATTCGAACGCATTTAAAAATCGGACAATTCTCGTAAAACTGAACCGAATATGTTGAGATTCCTTGACATGTTAGATATCAGTGGATGGGGGATCCAGCAATCAAGCTTTTGAATTTTACATAACTTTTCAAGCCGGAGAGATATCGATTGGGTATTCCTAGAGCATAAGTTTCAAGTACTATAATTAAAGTATAATTTAAACTGAAGTTACGCCGGTCGAATAAAAAGGCATCGAACTTGCACACCTAATACATACGTCCAACAGCTTCCTCTATATCTATTAGAATCTGGTGATCGCAGCAAACCTCCTTCTCTAGTCATCACTACATTCATATAAATACACGCGCTTACACTATGCCAGTGATGGAGTAGATCTGTGATCATCAGATTCTAATAGACGCTCAGGGGGTCGTTCAACGTAGCAGCAAAGAAGGAGAAGTGATTGAAGAATCCGAAATTTGCTGAGAACTGGCATTTATTTAAATAAATATTAATTTTCACTCCATGACTTTTTTCCAGAAGTTATTTTGGACCTCCGATGAGGAGCCATACAGTTTCCTTTCGATATAAGACGATGGCTCGGGACGGCTTTCGGCGTATTGCGGATACCCATTCGGCTGGACATTGTTCTTGAGTGGGCGGAGAGTTTATGAGTCCCATAATGTCCTCCGGCAGATCATAAAGTGGTCGGCCGAGCAGCGACGTCTCTCGTTGGAAAATGATAGAATATACCCTTTCCTTCTGGCACGAAGCGGCGATGAACGGACACCTTCGAAAGAGAAGAGGGGATAGAAAAAAGAGAACTGTATTCCCGTGAGTAATTCCCAATAAAATAAATCGCGTATCCCAGTCAATCAGCTTCAATGATAGACCACTGTGTGCTCGTTTATGATCTGAGAAAGGCCCAACATGATGGTACAATAATGGTGAGAAGTGATGTTCCCATGAGTAATTGGAGCACGTGGGCGCGGCATGGTTTCCGGTGGAAAAATCGCGTACCCCCGGCGAGTCTGGTTGTTTTCAAAGCGATTCAAAGAACAGGTGTCTTGGGGCCACCTATCGCAATCGGTGGCGCGGCGGTATCGACGTCGAACCTAAAAATAACGTCACGAGCGTCGGGCATCCTCGAATCGTCTTGACGCAACCCCGAGAGCTGCCAAGCTTTTCTCGGCGACGCGCGATGGATTGTCAGCGTCTTGGAGGAGGGGTTTTACTGCGTGTCATCAGATACGATACCTACGCGCTTGTTCGGCCGTTTGGTAATTTACCTCGTGGCAGAGGCACCCGCGTTAATAACCGGCGGGGCCGCGTATTCTACAGGTGCCCGAGAGGAGCCGCGCAATCCCCAATGGAACGCGCCGCGCGAAATCGCGTATTTTCGGCGCGTGTTGGAGAAGCTCCAGGTGGCGGAGGAGGAAGTTCGCGTACACCGTCACGAGGAATGGGAGGAGCTGGTTCGATGTATCGCCATACCACGTGCATCCTCATTACTCATTGGAACAAGATGGAAAACTTCGTGTATTTTAAGTACGGTCCCCTTGTAATCGCCTTTCACTATACAGTGCCTCTTATTAACCTCTTGCCTTACGATTTATTTTACGGGTTCAGTGACTAGAACTTTTTTGTAGATCGTAATTTCCGAAAAAAGGAGAAAATGTATGTCTATTGTATGCCTATATGTTTTGCAAGAGCTGTACATTTAACAAAACCAAAAACGAATTTTAGTTCGGTTTAAATGAAATTAATAACATACATACTTATTAGACTTATTAACATACATACTTATTAGACATACTTATTACAACAAAGAATTTTGATCACGAATCTGACTTTGTTTGTGTAATATGCAGATACTGTTTACAATAGAATCACTTCTTTCAGTTTTAAACAAACGACTTAAGCTTTTTAACACTTCACTTACTCATTACTAGGATCTTCATTACTAGACTGCAGATCTTCATGCAAAATAAAAAATCTCCAAATCAATTATTGGGAACAGAAGTTAGACAAAAGTGTATTTCTTCATCTAACAATTTGAATAAGTCGAGAATAATATGCCAACATCATTTTCAATTCTTCTAATGTCTTCACGTCATTAATTAATGCATTAATACCAGTTGTAATCGAGTTACAGATGGATTGCTTTTTTGCTTGAAATAACCTCGGTGAATCTAATGAACAATTTCTTGAACGATGTACGAAGAGTTAACCCTTATATTAATTTGTATATTAATATATAAGATAATTAGTGACAAGAGTATTTCATATAGTTCTTTTATAGATTGTTTCAATAAGGCAAATAAGGCACAAGTTTTTATCCTGGATAATTTCTATTTATCTATTAAAAATTATTCATAAACTATCAGTATAATTTAAGCGCACACTACATTTATTACGTCAAAGCAGTCTTACACATAATATTTGAGTGTTGGATGGATGGAAATTTTCATCTGAATAATATTAATCTGTAACATCAGGAAATTCAAAGTCAAATTTTCTGATTGTTTCACCATTTTACAAACCGGGAGATGAATATCACGGATGCGATTAAACGCCAGGAACTATTTTTATGAAGATCTTAAGGAGATATCACTCCACACGTCGAATGGTTTTGCAACACTACACTACTTATAGATGCTCCTCCGGAAATGTCATATGAACAACTGTACGTATTTTCACTTACCGGGCAACTTATTTTAAATTTCCCACCACCAGAATCAAACCACCAGATATACTATTTTAAAATGCTAATTATAAGTTACGAACATAACGTGGTTATTACATCTTTTATCGAATGTCTTGCAGGGTTAAAAGGAAGAGGCAAATAGTTGACCGTGTGCAATTATTATAATAAGTATTTTATTAATCTTCATTCAACAGCACTAAAATAGACTGTTATTGAATAGTGATCCTGTTGTAAAGAGTGTGCGAATGTTAATTCCGTCCACCGAGCATAATAAATATAAATGATGTGTTCCTCTTGAAAAGTTATTAGAGGCAAAGAAGCTGTAATCATCGCATCTGCGAGGAAACTGGTAAGGGGTTAAACTTTCAACATCTGATTCAACACGCTCATTCCTCAATCTGGATGGGTGTTATCTGGTTCTCGGAGTCCCCAGCGTTCTACTTCGTAGACTCGTGCCAAAGGGAAGGGAAAAAAGGAAGTACTCTTGGCGAACCGTGTAGAGGGTTCGTTTTTTCCCCTCGATAAAGAGAACAGGGTCATTAAGCGTAATCCAGGGTCGGCGCACGATCCTTCGGTGAAAAATAAATGTTTCGTTCAGGCCCCGTGCGTCTCTAAGTACGTCATCCTGAAAACTATCCGGAAACGCCTGGTTCTTCTTATAAATCAGCGTCGGTGCACACCCTCTTTCCACGGCCGTGTCATTTAGCGAGGAGTTTCTGCCCGGGAGAGGGGAAGAAAAAGGGAAAAGCACGCGATCGCTATTTAAAAGGCATCGTAGGTGGGTGGCTTTTTAGCCGTGGCCGTACGTACACCGACGACGTAGGGAGAGGGCTTCGACTTCGCTCTTCGGCCTCGGCATGGGGTTGCCGTGCTATTTTCAGGCCGGTGGCTCGATGCAGCTGTCGTGTTCTTCGGGTAAACCACCTCTCTTCTATTCCACGGTCACTCGCGGGACAAGGTAGAACGTACTGATCGGAATTCTGAATTCACCGTTTGAGAATCCGCGAGCGCCGCACAGCAGGCTGGATACTCATATTTCGTAGCCAAAATTGAATTTTTGAGTTCCAGATTTTGAAAAAATGCGAATCTCCAAGGCTTCAAAATCCAAGATATTAGCCATTCTGGATAGTCATGTGCGCGAGGTCAACCCTCTGAAGATAAAAATTCAGAAATTCAATGTGGAATCACTCACTCTAATTACTCATTATAGAACATGGAAGAGTACGTTTGAATTAACGTTTCAATTAAATTGATTTCTAAGCATTGCTTAATCCGTGCCTCAATTTAAACATTGAGAAAACAAAATTACATTTAGCGCATGAATGTCTTGGCTTTCATATGTCCTAAACCTAATAGTTAAAGAGATATTCTCGAAATAATGTTCAGTACGTACGATAGTTGAAAAGTCGAGGTTGCGCAATGAAAGATGTAACCAAACAAAGTGGTTGTAACTGTCAATCTTCTTTTGTTTCTAGTCTCCACAATCCGAACTTTTAAGAACCCGTGGCGGAAGTCGGTAGTACGCAACGAACGAGATCGCAACGAGCGAGGTTGTACTGTACCTAGAAGCTAGTAGGTGTTTGAACCGAAGTCCCTCAACTTTCTAACTTCAAAAGAAATTTTGTTAACAAATTGCTTGACTGTGATCACCGTAGTCCTCCACTTTATCCACTTCTCCCTTAATATGTTCTATTCAATGAGGCGAGTCATCTCCTCGAGCCAATCGTGTGAGAATTTGTTCCTGTTTGACGTTCCGACTTCAAAAGAAATTTTGTTAACAAATTGCTTGACTGTAATCACTGTGGTTCTCCACTTCATCCACTTCTCCCTCTATTTAATGTGAAGGAACAAATACAGAGGTTTTACTGTACTTAGAAGCTAATAGGTGTTCGAACCGAAGTCCCTCAACTTTCTAACTTCAAAAGAAATTTTGTTAACAAATTGCTTGACTGTAATCACCGTGGTCCTCCACTTTATCCACTTCTCCCTTAATATGTTCTATTCAATGAGAAGGAACAAATACAGAAATTACAATCGCGAAGTTACGATTCCGTGGAAAGGAAAGTGGAATGAGAAGCATTTAATTGACTGCCTCCAGCGAATGCAAGGGGGGAAAAGCGCAGACTGGAGAATGGAAGAGACGCAGATGAAGAAGATTACAAGATTCGAAAGTTCTTGGCAGCGTGCCAGACGAGATTTTCAGCCGTCTACGTGTACTTCCAACTTTCATCTGTCTCCTCCTCTAGCGCCCGTATACGTCCTCTAGGACCTAGGGTGCAATGACACCGGGTCTTAGATGACAATTTTCTATTTACAGTACCTGACTCACGACACGGGTACTCGCTCTATGCGAACAATTCGTTTATCACTGATTTGTACAAATGGTTAACATGATCGAACAATCAGAAATATCATGGCGTCCCGCTTCGAATTACTGGATCATTCTTTATGCTAATCGAAAACTAATGATAGAACATACAATTGATCAAATTATTAGAGCCACTTACATTGCAACATCAATTTTTAAACAAAACCCTCGCCACATTGAATATTTTATATTTTTTAATAAATATTGACGTTTAGGTAATATTACCTGTCAGATTGAAAGTAAATATATTTATATTTCATTTGATTACTGTGTATTTTGCATGACGTTGATCAATTTTATTCCTCAGGTAATGAAACTTTTCACATAGAATATTTAATGAAGTCTGACTTTTGTGATTTAGTCGTTGATTCGATTTTCCAAGCTTTATCATTTGATGTTTCAATCTTTCGCAATGTTCTTCACTGATTACGGTCTTAGCAGCTTTCGATCATTTTCCACATTTATTCGATCATTTTGAAACAGTTTCAGTGTACAATAGAACCTCGATTATCCGAACTAAACAAGGAAACATAAGCGTTCGAATAATAGAACAGTTGTTAGTTACAATTCTAGATTCAATCTTTACTGATTCTTGTACATACAATAAATAATGTTACATATAGACTGCCATAGGGCCAGTATTCAAATAATTCTAACAAGTAAAAGAACACGTATCCACTCACAAAGTTCCACGAACGTGTTGAAAAATGTAATATTGTCGCAATATGAAAAATATTCTTGGAGTGTGAGTTATTTCTGAGATGAAAAGAGTATCATGACGTACGAAAGCTACTTTGTATAACTTACTAATTGCTATTGACCGTGCGTAAAGGCTGTTAAAGCGTACAAAAGGAAACGTGACAAGTTGATTATTCAGCGGGGAAAGAGAGTTAGTCAAAGCGTGAGCGCAGAAAAACGATAAAGAAAAAGAGGAACGAAAGAGTATTAACGGGGAAAAAATCCCGACCGGAACGACCCTTAATTTAGTTTCGGGTGCAAGAGGTTAACGCAGGGTGGGGACATCCGTGGAAGTGCTTCTGCGAGGGGAGAACACCGTCGTGGAGCACGTTGGTTCATGTTTGGAGGAATGTCTTTGGATATAAAGGGAGACAGTTCCTTCCGGAGACAGCGAGCAGCCGCCTGTTTCAACCCCCTCTCATACCCCCGTCGGTTTATTCCCCTTTTCTAGAAGCATTGAAACTCTGCATGACCCTAACACATGAGATATTAACACTAGACATTCCATTGCCATCATTTTTATTAACACTTCCTCGTTTGTTAGCTGTGAAAGAAAATAATAATAATAATTTTAAATAATTATTATAATAACATAATAATAATATTTAGAGATAATAATAATTATTATTATTTATCATTGCCCTATCGGCTTTCACGAGGACTCTTTTCTTCACTTTCATACAATTTTATTAAAATTTTCTGCTTTTTCACTGAACGCACTGTTTCTGATTTTTTAATTTTACAATCATTGAAATTTTAAGGATGCATGGTTGGGAAATAAAATGGTATCTAAATAAATATAGGTAAATAAAAGTGGGCAAAATAAAATTTGTATGCATCATTTATAGGAAAAGGTAGTTAAAATGAAAATTTACTTCCTCCGTTAATAATTTCAATTATTTGAAAATAACATGTTCTTACATTCTCCTCGTACCTTCACTGCTTTATGCTTCAGCTCATTTGTGCCACAAATGCTCATGCAGTTTGCATATGCGATCCGCAGTTTAATTATAACTCTGAACAACAGACTTCTGTACAACGTGGTCAAAAAACTGTTTAAAAAGACAATAGTATATATGTATGTGTGTTTATGTGACAGCAAATGTACGAAAAATTATTCCAATGAATATACTTACTGGGATAAGAGATACATATGTATAAATCTTTTTAAACAATTTTTTGATCGCGTTATACTTGTGTTGTAGGCGACACATATCCGTGACGGTAGTAGCAAACTGGAGAAGTGACTGTAAATTCGACGGAGGACCAGGGATTTTGAATTAGTAGGGAACGTTAATTTCATAATTAAACGCGTCCTGATCAAACAACGTGGAGCGAGCTTCGCAGGTGGCAAGCAGGCACGCAAACCTGAAGAGGGTCACGCACACGAGCACGTGCTCGCATTTTGCGAAACCTTTTTGAAAGGCTGGGGCGATCAGCTGGCGGTATTCTCCCTCTCTCTTACTCTCTCATGTCCGCCCCTTATCTGCTAGTGGGTTCGGAAAAAGAATTAAAAAGGATAAAAATGAGCACCCCCTTCGTCCGCACCCGCATCCTGTGGCAGCTCTGTGCTTTCGTAAAAACCGGCCCGACGGTTTCCCATTCAAAATGCGCGAGTCACGAGGGCTCATTCACAAATTTCACGACGAAATCCTACACTCGGCCGGACCGTCTGCGATCTTGATCGAGAGAGCAGACAGACAGACAGAGAGAGAGAGAGAGAGAGAGAGAGAGAGAGAGAGAGAGAGAGAGAGAGAGAGAGAGAGAAAGTGAGAGACCGCGATATCCTCCGTCTCTCGAAACCTCTTGTTGCTGGATTACATTCACGTGAGCTCTTTTTCTCCTCCTCCTCTCCTCGCTCTTTCCTTTTCTGTTTCGTGGCGGATAAAAACGTCAGACCATTTACAATGGCCTGTGCATTTAAATTCGACCGGTACAAGAATTTGGTTTCAACGGGTAATCAGCTGATTGCGTGTACGTGCGATATCCTTGAACGATCATCACTTAGGGTAACTTGTTCAGTGAATGAACACCCTCAGTGAATGAACGTAATTCGTATTAAAAGAGAAAATAACGTTTACGATGCCCTCTTCGTGTTGGAACAAATTCAGCAGAGGTTATTACTGTGGATCTTCATGCAAAATAAAAATTGTTTGCATTTGTCACGATGAACAAAAGCGAAACAGACGTTCTTGATTTCATGGTTTTTATAAGATGAAACTAATATATTGAAACACTTACATTCTTTTAATCTTTCCACTGGTTTAAATCGCTCTTACTCATTTTGCAGATCCCTATGCAAGATAAAATTTGTCGGAGTCAATTGTAAGAAACAGAAGCTAAATTTGAATTTCCTCAATTCATAATTTCAGTAAGTCGAAAATAATATAATAATATTCCTAAATTCTTTTAATGTGTCCATGTTTTCTATTAAATTAAGGACAAGATCTCTTTCCATTAAAATTTTTCAATTCTTCATATTTGTACTCATTTTATCTTCAAATTGAAGTTCATTTATCATTAGAATTAGTGTTTATACAAAAACCGACTTTTTAAAAAACCGGTTTTCGAATTGTTACTCTTTCATGAAACCGGTTTAAACCGGTTTCGAATTTTTGCAGATAAAAAACAAGACATATTTGCAACTCAAAATAGAAGTTTGTAATTTTTGTAATTTAATATTAATAATTCAAAAATACAAAAAACGAAACATAAGGTACATATACGTATGTACTATGTACAAACATAAAATTATTAAAATAAAAAATTAACAAAATAATACCCTTAGAAAATCACAGAAATTAACAAATGTTTTATATTTATGTAAATTATTATTTTACTTCTTTCTTTGTTTCATAAAATATGACTTCAAAAAGCAAAGAACGTCAATGGATTTATTGCTTATTGTTAGTCATGTCCTTATTTTGGTCACAAAATTACCAGAAATAAACTCACTCACTTGCTACTGAACTGGGCTTAATTGTCTTTAAAGCATTAAATAATAAACCTAAAATTTTGTGTTCTTCTATTTGTAGCCTCTGAGACCAAAAACTCCTTTAATGTTTGAAGACTACAGGAAGTCACTTCTCTTTAGGTTCTTGCAGATATTTATTTATTTCTATTTGCATAGCATTTTTCATCATAGATATGTCTTGATTTTCTTCTTCGTCACTTTTTTTTAACATCGCAGTCATCTTCTGTAAATTAATCTTTATATAATCTTGATAATATCTGACCGGATAACTTAATAATGTCAGTTTTTGTAGCTAATGGAAGAAATTTACTAGAAGATATATAAGCATTATGTATAAATTTAAAACTGGGTTTTTTACTGAAAAACCCGGTTTTCAAAACCGGGTTTTAAAAACCGACAAACCCTAATTAGAATGTGGATCTTTATGCATTTATGCGAAATATGTAATAATCTTGATTGATTTGTTTATTCAATAATGTTGCTTATAGGTTGTTTTAGGTGGAGCTACTTAAGTTTGATATTGGACACTTCAGAAATCGAGGTTGTACTGTGTTTTATTTTCACTAAAAGGAATCTCTTAACCAATGAAAGAAATATTCCTTTCATTCTGGCCTCTGTATTATAATCTACAAAAATGCAATGTATGAAGACCCGCTGTCTCTCCAAAGCTTCATAGAAGGAAGATCGCAGATTGACTCTTTCGTCACTTGAAAAAGAAAACAATCTTCCCCATAAAGGAAACCATCTTCTTCCACTTCCTCGTCCTTAATTGACATTGACGACTGTCCGTGTCCATTCATTAGCACGAAGAACATATTCGTAGAAGAGGATAGCCCCTGATCTATTCGTGACAGAACCCCGGTTAATGACCACGTAGATTATTGCTCGTTTGAAATCCGGAGAGCGTTGATGACTTCCGTTTCGTCGTCGACCATCGGAAGCGTCAGGACATAGAAGATCGAAGCATCGGTGGAGGATCCGTTGCAATGGGGAGGGTTGTCTCGTTCGACGATTGTTCGATGGAGCGTCTGCTTTCCAATGGCTACATCTCCTGTTGCAGTGTATGGCTGTTCCATTGGCATGGACCACGTGCCACCCCCTGATCCTGGTTGATTTTCTTTCTTCCATTGGCATCGTCCAGACGGTTTCGAGGAGGAGATGAAAAAATGAAGGGGACGGAAGAAGAGGAAGTGGACTAGACGACGAGGGAGGCTGAGGTCGTAGTTCTGAACTGTTCGCTGATGGATTCCTGGAATCCCTCCCCTACTAGAGACATTTAATTAAACTTTTTTTCAGACCACTTTGTCCGTGTCCTGTTGAAATATGCACATCGGGTCTTTCCGTCAGCGATGTCGTCTCTACGATATTCGTTTCAGGGTTAAGGGAATCGATTCTTGCAGACTTCTCATTCGGTTGATTCTTCGTTGAAACCATATTCCTTGTGTATAATAGTAGAAGATGAAAATCCCGTCGTCGGCGTTAACAAATGTCGTCCGGGAAAATCATGTTAGGCTTAATCTATTAAAATAATTAAAATTAAGCACGTACATTAAAATGTACCACGATCTTTCATTGGATTGGATTTTTAACAATATGCTACCACGTCAAGTTTCGATTCTGACATTAATTATTCAGTATGCGAGCAATTTTTCAAATACTTATCATTCTTATACAGGCTATTTAATGATTCTTATACAACTAAGAAAGGAATGTTTAAATATTTTCACCTATCTTTCCGCGATAAAGAAAACTTGTTAATTATACTGTTCAACGTGCAATGAAGTCATTAAAATGACTTTGTACGCTATTTTTGCTGTGATTTCCCGCAAAAAATGGTGAAAGAAGGGTATAAATCCCGTGCGCTAGACCAAGGTACTCCCTTAGGTAATGACAGTGGCGCACCCAGGATTTAATCTTGGGTGGGGGGGCTAGTTAAACCCAGCCCTACGCTTTTTTAGCCTAATTATCTGTCAACGGTACCCAGGGCTATTCCGCGATTTTAATTTTGGAAACTAAACATTTTTTTATTTGGGGGTGGGGACTTGGCCCCCTGACCCCCCTCTGGGTGCGCCACTGAGTAATTACAAGTTATTGATTTTGGAAATAGAAAAATTGTGGAATTGTTGTCACTTTTGGTGGTTGATTGAAATGAGGACTGTCGATATAGTGGTACGGTTAGGACTCCCAACTTAGGAGTCTGGTGGTTACCCCTACCCAGAAATCCGCCAGAGGAAAAGCGTGGGTGAGGTTAAAGGGCAGAAGGGTCGCAGACACCGAGTCACCAGTGGCAACGGGCACGCGACCGACACGCGCCCTTCTTCCTTCTCTTTCCTTCCTGTCTCCCCACTCTGAGCTCGTCTTTAACCATCGCAGCTTCCCTTTGCACGCACATGCATTCATCTCCTACACGTGATCATCTTGAGTTTACGCGCGCGCTTATGGGATGAATGGGCTGGTGGTCCGCCATGTGATTTAACGCGTTGATCGCCCACTCGGCGACAACACGAAAATTCGGTAAAACTAAACCAATCCATTATGTGTATTCCGTACAACGGAAGCCGAAAAGCCAAGATGTATGATGCAAATTACTTTTTCAATCCTTAAGGGGGCCGGCGCGGCCGTGCAAGAGTGTGCGGGGACATGCACACATCGCTAAATTCGCATATACGTATATGCAATTACAAGGTTTACGAGGATACAAAATCACGCTTCAACATTGCAATGAGGAGTTTAGAAGTAGTCAATTGTGATTCCTAAAAGTCTGATACATAGTGCTATGCTCCCCAAAATGCATATTTTTACGTTATAGAGGAATAATTTGTAATATTCGGCAGACACCGCCTGTCACAAATAATAATACAGAACCTCGAACTTTCGAAATTTTGCACTAGTAGCACCACTGTCTCGTGCCTAATGTATCGATAATACAGTGTCCATCGTCTATGCAAATACTAAATTTATTGATCGCAAACACTGTTACGCGAAGTGGCTATCTTCTGACGGATGCCTCGTGACAGGCCAACGCCAGTGGTGTTGGACAGGCAGTATCTGCCGAATATTATAAATTATTCCTCGATAACGTAACAATATACATTTTAGGCACCGAGCAGACCTGAACTCTTCATTGCAATGTTGAAGCGCCAGTTCGCATAGAAAAAATTACCTTGGTGGCGCACTCACACAACGCTAGATACGTGTATATGTATACGAAAGTAAAAAAAAAATTCCACAAATATTTCCACTACTAGATGTTCACAACGAGATATACTAATGAATAGTGAGGTGTCGAACGACGATGAAGAAATACGAAGTTGAAAAATGAGTTGTTCGTGGGGGTATATTTTATTATGGGGTGATAAAAAGGGAAAAACCAATAGTGATTCATCTTACCTGGTACCTTACCTCTCATTTACCAAAGCGGGAAATTTTCCTGTTGGATTTCCATTTTTTGGGTTTTGTCCAGCTAAATCGCTCGTTTAGACCACTGTGCACCGGCCCCCTTGACTCCTTTCCAGGATTGCACGGGTGCGGTATTCGCCTTTAGTCCAGTCAACGAAAAGTTGTAGAGGGAAATGGAAGGAACACAATTTCTAATTTTGGGTCTTTGTTTGGACTAGTTAGGAGGTAAACATACTAAAAGTCCCCACTCCTATTTCGGTTTCCGCTTATATCTCGGTAACTATGCGTCCTAGTGATAAGACCATTCTATACAAAATTAAAGCTGACAAAATGTGCCACAAGATTGATTCGATTCAGTTTTTCGCTATCTCGCATAGTTTCCGACATATCCGCGCTCAAAGTGCACTAATTGTGCTGAAGAGTTAGATAGTCAAATAAGACAAAAAACATGAGGCAAAAATTTCTTTTTCGCAATTAATGCACTTTGAGCGCGGATATCTTAGAAACTATGCGAGATAGCGAAAAACTGAATCCAATCAATCTTGTGGCATATTTTGTCAGCTTTAATTTTGTATAGAATGGTCTCATCGCTAGGATGCATAGTTTCCGAGATATAAGGGGAAAACCGAAAAAGGTGACTTCTACGTGCCCCACTGCACCCCGCTCAAT
This sequence comes from Lasioglossum pauxillum, assembly GCA_933228785.1. Classification (NCBI taxonomy): domain Eukaryota; kingdom Metazoa; phylum Arthropoda; class Insecta; order Hymenoptera; family Halictidae; genus Lasioglossum; species Lasioglossum pauxillum. The sequence continues at coordinate 18,666,421 of OW121702.1, read as the reverse complement.
TCCTAGGAGTAGGGACTTTTAGTATGTTTACCTCCTAACTAGTCCAAACAAAGTCCCAAAGTTAAAAATTGTGTTCCTTCTATTTCCTTTACACCCCCCTTATGAGCATTCATTGACTGGACTACTTCTCATTTCTCGATAATACAGAATTGGGGTTTTTCAGTAGTCAAAAACGCTAGATAAAAGACCGATCTAGGGCGCTATCCCCCTCAAAAGTCCTACTTTTTCCTTGTATGCTTCCGAATAATGCAAATTACGCCTCGTAAACGGAAAAATTTTTTTATCTAGCGTTTTTGACTACTGAAAAACCCCGTGTTTGTATTATCCAGAAATTAGAAGGCGAATCCCACACCCTTGCAATCCTAGAAAAAGGAGTCTACCCCCTTAAGGAATGCGCAGGGATGAGACTTATACGCTTGTACAGATAAAAAACGTTGAAAGTTACCGTTTCCGACTATTAGCAAATTTTAAACTAATTAATTTTATTTAAACTAATCTTTCTAACATCTCAACAAAAGTCGTTCGGTACCATTTTGAAACAGTTATTCCTTTTCAAAGGGTGTCCGGATAATTGTGTACATTACCGCTTTAATCCTCCGACGGGAGACCGTATCAGCAATCATAAAATTGAATTCACTGCTTTGTCTACTAATTTTTTAAAACATACTTTTCAAGATATTTCTTGTATACCAATTAGTCTTCCTGTTGTTCCTAATGTAATATTTTACTTGCTAGATAGAGTTAATCGTACCGTAACAAATGTTATACTAATTCGTTCATTCTTTTCCAGCGTGCTTTTTCAAGAAAATGTTCACAAAATGGAAACAACGTTCGCATGAGGAAGTCACAGACTACATTGATGCACCAGGTCCCTTCTCACGTGATCGCTGCAGACGCAGGTACACGTGGACGCCCATTCAGATCTCTTTCTAGTGGCCCATTGAAGAGTCCAGGCGCAAGTAGGTAGGTGCTCGTCAACCACTTTATCTTAATTCCTCAATCTGCTTTTTCCAACGTCTGCACCATGGGAAACGATGGTGAATCTTCGTGGAACAGTTCATTTCAGAGAATCCTTGCAGGAAGACTCTCCTCAGGACGTTGAACATTTTCGTCGTCTAAAGCATCGACACGCGATGCGAGCTCGTTCGATCTGCGTTGACGTTCCTCGAAACTGTAATCACAAATAAATCCTCAGAGGAATGATTAAGGTCGATGAAGCCGAAAATGCGATCTGTTGTCGTAACGAGGGAAATCGGACGTCTCTAAGTATAGCTCCTATTTGCATGCAGATCAGGGACGGATCGGATCGGGTTGCCAAGCAGCGACAACGTGCGAAGTCCTCGAGCCTCTTAATACCAAATTTTTAATTCGTTTTTGTCAATCTCACCAGCAGCTTTTTAAGCGGCCTGATCAGTTCGAATTTTCTTCTTGAACTTCGAGACGAAAAAGGAATTTATTGTTGCAGGGATTAAGCGTTTAAGCGTCGATTTGTTAGGCCTTTGTGGAAATCACGATCGAGACCATTTGAGATCATTTGCACCGACTAAATCGATGATTACGAACTTGGCAGTGATCTAAGCGGAGCGCCACTGTGGCATCGATACATTCTTTCCTGCGACCCAGCAGTAACAATCTCAGAATCCATTTAGGCGAACGTTGCTTTGTTTCCATGATGGAACTGCGTCATAAAAGTAACCTTTGTACGTACACTGTCATCGGTTTTTACGGCTGGTATACTGCGATCAGGCAGAACTTGCCAACGAGGAAAGTAAGAGGCCGGTGCCAAACGCGTCTACTGACACCTTTATGCAAGACACTCGGTAGCACTAGTGAATTAGTCTACGTAGACGTGTTTGTAAACAATGCAGCACCCGAAGAGACCTGAATTGAAGGATTGTGAAATAGAGAAAGTAGAAAGACAATTTAACAGGTTGATGATAGCATGAATGATTCTATCATATGTAGGTGCTGGAATCATTTGTTCATTGACTTTTAATTTTTGCTCTCATGATGGATGGATTGGGTTGGAACGAAAGTTCGTAGCGTTTTCAAATTATAATTCGAAGGTAACATTAAGATATTCATAGATTTATTCAATAACATGATAAGTTACCTCAGAAATGGCGAAACGAATGAAAAATATGTTGTTGAAATAATCTTTGAATAAATTAATTTTATCTTTGAATTTTAATTTAAAAAGTTATTGTCTTTCTAAGAGTTTGTAGTTGTCAAATATTGGATTGGAACAAAAGTTCGTGGCGTTTTTAAATACGGAACCATACAATTTGGATTTTTTTGAAAACTTACAACAATTAGTTTACTGCATGAAATGCAATAAAACTCCAAGTCGTTCTCCGATATAAAAATGTTGTTTTTTTTTTCAATGTCCGAATATTAATAAGAGTCGTTATCGACGTAACAAATATAAAAATCAAAACAGAATTAAGGTGGAGTGGGGTAAGTCCGTCTACGGGGCAAGTCCGTTAATTGGTTATTTTTATTATAATATGAACGAAATTTCTCTGGCTTGTATTTACATTAATAATACATTAATAATAATGCAGTATAAGTTAGTATGTCGCCAAAGAATAAAGGTGTTTTCCTCGCTTAAATCAACCAATGCCAAACCGTCACGTGCGAGGTACGCGTATAACTTTCAGGTTACCCTGAACGTGCAACAGTTTACAAGTTATTAATATATTCTGTGTTGTTATTTTAGGTAAATACAACAAATATTAAATAAATTTTATAAACAATATATTTAATGCAATAAAAAGCATTTTCTAGCTGGCTTGATAATAATTCTTTTCTTGCCCCGTAGCACTTGAAACAAGGTTCGAAAGCATTTTTAAACTTTGTTTTAATATCACTGTATCCCCTTTCATATTTTATCATAAGAGTACTTGTTTGCTTAAAAATGGATAACTATAAAACTAAACACTATAATTTAATGCAATAAGAAGCATTTTATAGCAGGCTTGTTAATCATTGTTTTCTTGCCCCGCAGAACTTGAAACGAGGATGGAAAGTATTTTTAACTCTCACAGACGGACTTGCTCCATTTTCGGGGTACAATTTCTTTGCACAAGATCCTATCAAAATGATAATTTTCAAACAAAATTAGAATCCTACATAATACTAATTCACCAGTTATAACTGTGGCAAGAGTTTGATCCCAAGAACGTTAAGTTTTTACATACCAGACTGAAAATACATCGGTTTAAAGTCCAACTTTGCAAAAACTAGGGCGGATTTACCCCACTCCACCTTATGTTGAAAACGAAAAATATTTCGGACCCCGATTAAAATCAAACGGAACGGAGGTTTTGCCAAAGAAGGGCTTGCCGATTCGAGAATTCTGAACGTTTCGCGCACCGCTGGCCGATCACCAGCTATAAAGGGGTTTATAATTACGAGGATGGCTGGTCTTGGCACGCGAGCCGCCGGTTGTAGATCGCGGCTCAATTTAATCGTCGCCGTTTCAATTATTTTTCTGGCTACCTGTCGTCAGGAGCATGGATCCATGGATCCGGTCGACGCCAATGATCGAAAAATAGACCGGAGCGCAACCTGTTCGAAATAGCCAGCGTCAAATCTGCAACACGTCGCGTCGTCGTCGTTTGCGCCGTTAATGTCAGCACGTCGGACATGTAGATCGGTATTCAAGTATTCGAATACCGACATGTACGCGATCGACGATACGATGGGTGGCACGAGCCGACCGGCTGCCTTCCTTTGATTACGAATGGGCCAACATATCGATTATGCGAACGGTTCTATCAATAGGTTGATCGACCTTTGAACGACGTAGACGCTGAAGACAGGACCGCTACAGATCGTGCCAATCAAGTTCATGGATTAGTCGAGTGTCTCTGCTTTCGCAGTTTCACTTCCTGCATTCTCAAACACGAAATGCGCGATTTCATAGTGCCAGTTTACGAGATGCTTTGATAAAACAATAATATACTGCAGTGAATCAACAATTGTTCACATTTAAGCTGTGATAACTTCGTAAAAAAATCTCGCACTACAATTAATTTGCACTCATTTCAAAGCTAGAAGCTTCCAGTTTCACAATCCATCGTTCATTTTATTCTAAGATTTCTCTCATGATGTAGCGGACGAAAAATTGAAGACGCATTTCTGCTAAAAAATGCTATATCTTCAAACGTCTGTGAGAACTTTGAAAATTTTTGTTCGTCACTGTAACCACCATAGATTTAAAGATTGAAGGTCCCTCTTTGCAACGACACCTTAAAAATCGATACACGACTTTTTTTACTCGTTTTATCGAGCTTTGAATGAGAGGTGTGCAATCAAGTAAAGTGGTATACCTTGAGGATCGAACTTATTGCTCGTTTTTGTACTATAAAACAGTGAAAAAAATCATACATCAATTTTTAAGGAGTCGTTGTAAAGACGAGGCTTTGATCTTCAAATCTGTGGCAGTTATATTTGCGAGAAAAATTTTTGACAGTTTTCGGAGACGTTCGAATTTGCAGCATTTGAGAAATGGGTTTCCCACCTGGTACATCATGTAAAGATATCTCACGGAAAACGACCACAGCTTTGTGAAAGTAGAGGCTTCAAGTTTTAAAAAGTCTCCAGGATTATGGTTGTATTCTTTGTTTTTACGAAATTGATTTATAAAATTTTTGTTATCAAAACGTAGTGATATAGACTACCGATAAGTAAGACATTAATTGTTTCTAACGAAACGAAAGATTTCAGCCATTATTTTTGCAGGAACCTAACGCGACCCGAGGGCGGGTTCAGCCGAGAGGAACTTGGGATTGTTAATTGCGGAACCATCGGCAACGAATCGCGACCAGGTGGTGGGCTTCTGGGATTCGCAGGCCAACCGAAGATCATGCTCGAAGGTGTCTAAGCTAAAGGGAAGGAAATCTAATTATAGAAGTCGTTGTACCGCGTGCTGTAAGTGGTGGAGGGTGTGAGTACGGGTGCACAAATGAGAATCGGTTGCATTGGGCGGCCATAAAATGCAGGCTGCATCCGCTCGGCGCAGATGTACTTGGAACGGAGCTCCAGCGCCCGCGACGAGACCAAAAGGATCTCTCGTTTCGGGGTTCTCTGTGGCCTACCAGATATCGAAGACAATGAACCTGGACAAGCGGACGCGATAGAAACAGATTTTTCGGATTCTTGGCCGACTCCGAGCATTGATCGCGAATCGCGGGCAGAGTGTCTCACGATTGTATGTACATTGCAATTAGCTTAGCAACGTCTAGACGTTTCATGTTCTACGAGATGAAACATTCTCACAATTAGGCTGTGGATCTTGATGTAAAATCAACATTTTCTTCATTGATTGTAAGAAATAGAAAGTTGAGATAGTAATTCATCCTTTTAAAATCGCATACACTCGAAAATAATATATCAACGTCCTTAGATTCTTGTAATTTCTTTGCTGTTTGAAATTTTATGAATGTATTTCTCTCATAAATGCATGAAATCCACAGTCTACTTATAATAAAGAATTCCGTCGATTCCTTTTGATAGTATACCAGGTCTGTAAATATGAAACCGGAATTTGCCCATACGTAGCGCTAGCTGTCAATGTAGTTACCGTCAACCCGCGTCATTGACGCCATTTTCTTGTTTTGACATCTGATAAAGATTTTCAACTCACAACCATACAAGTTTCATACAACAGCATAGTTTTTAAGGGGGGCGGCGCGGCCATGCAGGAGTATGCGGGGACATGCACACATCGCTAAATTCGCATATACGTATATGCAATTACAAGGTTTACGAGGATACAAAATCACGCTTCAACATTGCAATGAGGAGTTTAGAAGTAGTCAATTGTGATTCCTAAAAGTCTGATACATAGTGCTACGCTCCCCAAAATGCATATTTTTACGTTATAGAGGAATAATTTGTAATATTCGGAAGACACCGCCTGTCACAAATAATAATACAGCACCTCGAGGTTTCGAAATTTTGCACTAGTAGCACCACTGTCTGTTTCCTAAACCGCACGTTACAAATGTTCCAATAGAATACGGCTGATAATGAAGAAAACCCAAGAAAATCAAAGTAATTAATGAAATCGGAACTAGATCGTTCTAGTATTAGAATAGTAATAAAAAGTATCGGAAATTTTATTATGAATAGACAGCGGGTCTTCATGCAGAATGAAAAGTGTTTGCATCAATTGCAAGAAACAGTAACCTTTATCTTCTTCATTAACAATCAGTAATAATATATCAAATAACAATAAATAACAATCATCAACAATTCATTAATAATAGGTTGCAAATAATAAATTGGCGTTCTTAAATTCTTTTAATGTTTCTAATATTTTAAACTGTCTAACCACGAGGTTATTCTTTTAATCTTTCTGTATCCTTCAATCCGAATCAAAATTAATTTTCTTCAATATATTACGGTAGAAATTACTTTCTAAACTTAGTAAAAAATAGTGTCGCCTGTGTGAGATCGACGTGGCAGTCAACGCGTTAAACAGTGTCAAACACGTGTTATGATGTCTAAGTAGATGACTATGCTGTTTCAGTCACTTTCTCCAGTTTCTATGCTGTTTCAGTCACTCATAAAAATAATAAACAGTAATTCAATATTAATGTTTCAAAGTGATCGATGAAAAAACAGACATAGACCACCCACTATATGCCGGCGCAACTACTTGTAATCATCCGAACAAGGACATCAGCCGTTGCCTTATCGTAGGATGGCGCGAGTTCGTTCATTACGCTGTTCATTCATACAGGAGCCATGTGGCTTGATGATAATCCGTCCTCCGGAACTTCCTGTCTCTTACTACGATAAAATGGGACAACTTACGTGAGACCCTCGTGCACTATCGTGCCGCTACTTCCTTAAAGTGAAGTGAAAGGGATGCGCTAGCCTTCTACATGTCGTGAGTAGTGTTGACTTCGTAAATGAAAGATGATAATACTTAAACTGTGGATATTTATTAAAATATAAATGTTTTGCATCTGTTGCAAGTAAAAGGAATGTCTTTTTTTCTTTAATAATTTTAAATCATGAATGTACAGTAGCGTACGAAAGTTTAAGACCGCTCTAAAGAAGACGATAACTTCTTTAATATTGGACTATACGATTTGAACTTTTTTGAGAAGCTAGAGCAATTAGTTTACTAAAGGATGTGAAAAGAAATTTTTTCAAAAATTGCAATTCATCGGAATTGTTGAAAAAATACTAAAAGTTGAATTTTTAACTTTTTTATGTGGGCCTATATTGAAAATTTAAAAAATACGTTTTGTAGATCTGTGTCAATTAAACATATTCTGAAAACTTCGTCAAAATCGGTCGACGTTGCAACGAGCTACAAATGTTTAAAGATTTATTGTCGAAAATTTTGAAAATCTGCAATTTTTACCATCTTTGAACGTTTGTAGCTCATTGCAACGTCGACCGATTTTGACGAAATTTTCAGAATATGTTTAATTGACACAGATCTACAAAACGTATTTTTTAAATTTTCAATATAGGCCCACATAAAAAAGTTAAAAATTCAACTTTTAGTATTTTTTCAATTCCGATCAATTGCAATTTTTTAAAAAATTTCTTTTCACATCTTTTAATAATAAATTTACGTGCGTATAATGAGAAATGCAGAAACTGATGGAAGATTTTACCAATTTTTCACATGGTTTACCGAACACATAACAGATTCATCTACTTCTTGCAGGGTGACTCACGAGAAGCGAAACTTGAACATCCCCTGTAGTCTGGAAAATATACAACAGTGTATGAGACAGAAGCTATAATGGTATCGAACGGTAAAGAGGTCGAGAAAACGCGATTATACGGAGATTGTACTGTACGATATTTAATATAGTTTAACATTCATTTACTTGAAACCTGCAGAGTAATTGTAATGATGAATGGATACGATGCCTCATTACTGGACCTGTCTATTGGTATATTTGTAATAAATACTTAATCAAGGCTTTTTGTTATAGGAAAAAATATTTTAGATAGGCGTGTGTTCATAAAACATCATCAACACAGATATGAAGGAGCAAAACGGGAGCAAAGAGAAATGAATTCGCTATAATTGCTAAAAAGAATTGTTCATGGTACCAATCAAGGAACTGTCTTTCCAATGCGAAACGCTTAAAGCAACAGGAAGTTGTTGGGAGTAAAATATCAAAACAATTCGGATGCCAAGTGTTAAAAATCAAATAGTTATAAATAATATCGTCTCGAGCACAGCTCGTAGTTTCGGGGCTGTCAGCTGTCCACCGGTTAGACGGTTGACACGGTTTACCGGCGAGCGTTTGCGTTCGAGGCGATCGGTCACCGGGTCCGGTCCAGCTGTGATATTTCGCGCACGATCGACTCGTGCCGGTGATTATTATTGTTTTCTCGTCGTTTTCTTTTTTGTTGGCCCCCTCGTCTGAAAGTAGCCGCGCGTGTGCCCGTGACATGGCCATGTAAGGTCTAAGCGGGGGTGCTGCTGCTGCCAGCGCCGCTAATTTTAGTACGTCTCCAGGGTTCCTGGAGTCGTCGGCGAATCGGCAGCTGGTGATTCAAGAACTAGCCTTGCACGTGGGTACGTGTCTCACCGTTCACGCGCGACGGACATCCCCCTTCTTGTTTCTCCTTCTCGAAGGAGGTCGACGTGTCCACTCCGAGCCCGGTCCAGATGTGCATGGCATCTGATGTCACCCGATATTTAGTACCATTGCTGGAACACCACTCCAGATCATCGGCTGAATCATCCTAGGACTCGGATTTACACGAGTCGTAAAATCGACCACTTCACGCGATGCGGTGGTCTGGTCCCGCAAAAACATACGCTAACACCCAATTTCAGAACTCGTTGAGAATGGTGCCAGCCGTAGATTCTTATCAGCCAAAGATCTGGTACTGATATTATGGTCCGAAATGTTCCGCCTCTCTTCCATCTCAGAACTCAATATCCTATATTTCAATTATGCAACCTTATTAACCCTTTGTACTCAAAATCAAAACATTTCTTTCAACCTAGAACATTTTCATTCTATTCTTCTTTACATTGTGCATATGAAACTGAACCTGTTTTCAAATACAACCCTTGAATTTCAACGAAATCTTGGATAAAAAATAAAGTTCATGCAGAAGCTTTGAGTAGATAATGTAGCTCGATATGAATGAATGTACTCTTCTTAGCAATATTTAAATTAAAATAACTCCTAAACTAATCATTTTTGTTTTTTTCCCTAGGCCATCGCGAGACAACCCTCACCCTCCTACCTTAATGGGGAGGTTCGATATAAGTTTGTTGATTTCTACTTCGAGTGATGTGACTTGTTGCCAGAGTACCAAGCTCGATGACTCCCACAAGCCCGGGAGGAACTACGATTCCTATTGATGAGCCAACGACATACATCGTTTTAAGGTAAAAAGCTGATCTTTAAGGTTCTATCTCTAGTCTTTCTTAACCATTTTCTTCGCAGTTACAGTGATTAAAACGTCTTTATCCTCAAAAATGTCGTAGAAGGCAAAAGAAAGTTTACATTTTTTGCATGGCTACATTTATTTTAATGCTTTAATATTAATTACAAACGAATCAAATTTTATTTAATCTAAAAAGAAACGCGTAACATTCATTTTTGTTAGACTTTGTTAAAATCTTCATGACGAGTCTGACTCGTTAAAATACGGCAAGGGGTTAAGATATTTCATTTTATATGAGTGTATCGCGTATCGCATTTCCGATAACTTGATGGAAAAAATTTTCAAGCAGAAATTGGTCAGTAATAATACAATAATAAATTGCACTTCAATATTTTTAGCAACATTGCATTTTTTCCATTAATCGATGTACTTTCGTATGCTCTTTAAAAAAGTACTGAGGGTCCTGGGTCGAAAACGGATTAGTTTAGGAGTTATTAGTTTTCTACCGACTCCCATAAGAGTTCGACCACTGTGTCGGTGAAAATGGCCAATGGGGCGGCAAATCAAAGGAAGAAAGAGGAAGGAACGACGCAGCGTGTCTCCTCGCGACGGAGCCAAAGGGGAAAAGAAGAAGAGGGCGAAAGAGATCTGGCGGCGGCTGGTGCAGCGGATGTTTGAAGCTGCTGAAAGTGAAGCGGTGGTTCCTTTCGCGTTCTTTCTCTGTCTTTCCTGTTGCGTTTCCTTCATCAGCTAACCACGATCGCGGGTAAAACACGACACGATCCGCGGAGGAAGCACCTCGGCGGATGTGATGTTTAGGTCACGGTCCCGGACAAAAAATCCTCACCGTATAAATAGGCTACGGTGGTTGGTACCGCTATTGCCGGTTAACTTTTGACCCACATATTTCCACCGATTGTTTGTGGACGTACCACCTACTTTTTCTCCTCTTTCCATTTCCTCCGGGCTTTCCCTTTTTTCGGCCTCCATATCTGCTGGCACACGATCAAAATCATTCTCGATATTGATATCGACCACTGGGTATAGTGAGTGATATCAAATATTAGAACCACTTGCGTAAGTTGATGATTTGATATTGGTGATGTATGTTGCTTTGACAAGACTGCACCTATTCACACTTCATACAATTTTGATTGCAATGAATGCTTCAATGAAGAAATTAATTTTTGAAAACACATTTTTATAATTTCAGTAATCGTGAAAGAAACAATTAGGAATTTATTATTTTAACTTATTCGATAATAGTTCTAGCGTTAAAACAATCAGTTTTTACGTAAAAGTGGAGCTACACTGAATTTTTACCATTTTTTATTGATATTTTCGAATGCACATTTATTAGCTGCACTGCAGACAACGTTTTCCATCGTATGATTAAAAAATATTGGGTATGGGAATAAGTTTCCGCCCCTGTTTGTTGAAAAGAAGCGTATAGACAATTCCCATAGCGTGAAAACGTTTTCCAACAGTAGATCGATCGACGTTTAATTCAATTGACAGTTCTGCAAGTGTTTGACGTGGATTTCCATCAAGTAATGCTGGGAAATCTGTATCTTCGAATTTTTTGGCACATCATCGCAATCTTTGCCCTTACGACAAAATCTTGTATTTGATGGAGCATCGTCCCCGTAAATATATAATAAATATATATAGTAAATATATAACACCTTTCTTTAAAACAAAATAATCCAACATGACTTCCCGCAAATGCTGCTTACTTACAAAAGTCGACATTTTTCACGCGAAAAATTGACTGCTGTTCACGCTCGAAACAATTGCCACTAACTGCGTTTTGAAGCTTAGGCATAGACCTTTCGAAAACATGTACTACGTTCCATCAAATACGCGATCGGTACTTAAGTACAACGACATCTCCAAATGTTTTACTATGAGGAGTTTGGAAAGCTGCTTTATTCGATAAAAAATATTTATGTAATAACCATTGCAAAACTATCTTGTCTAAAAAAAACAATTATATTTATTCGGTGAAAAGATGCACAATTGTTAAAAATTAGATAAATTAGAGAATTGAATTTCCTAAAATTATTTAAAAAAAGAAATAAATGTCTAGCTCCTGTGTCTTGCAATTAGAGACAATTTTTATTTTACATAAAAATCTGTGATCTACTTATACATAAGTGATGGTTTTATATAAAAAACCACAGTAACGATATTTTATAATGAAATTCGCCTGAAGAATACCCAAGAACAAACAAATCGGTAGACACACGAGTCCTTACATAAATGAATTTTAAAATAATAAAATTACAAATACAAAGTTATATTTACAGACAATCGAAAAATGGTAGATTACGGTATTTGCTAATATTACGTGAAACTCATATTTCAAAATATTGGGCAGAAGCCAATTGTCAATTAAGAGACTCGAATGTTTCGTTGACTTACAGTGTGCTTCTCGCAAAAGCTGAGGCTACCGCAATAACTCTAATAGATCATTAACCTTTTCTCTTCTAACGTCAGTTATAACTGGCGTCTGAAAAATAAGCTGTCGGTAGCAACGCTGACTATTAACCAGCATCTTGGAAATACGAAGACGGTAAAGTTGAAATACACGCGTCTTCCAGTTTCAAAATAGATGAAAGCTAATTAGATTGTTAATTCTAAGCAAACGTGTTAATTACCGTGGTTTTAGGGCCAATTCTACCGTGGCGAAAGGATGGAACGGTTTCGTAACACGATCGTCATAAAGAAACGCACTTGTTGGTCTGTTTCTGCTCAGGTTTCGGAAGTCAAATCGTTTGTGACCCACAACCTGCTGCGTGAAAACCGACCGCGAGACAGTCACTTGTTGAAATTCAAAAGTTATTTAGTCGTCTATTTGGCGTTGTAATATAAAATAATTTCTGTTTAATCTCCTCTTTTATTTTGATTGTTCCTATTTTTAAGATTTTATTGTGGTTCATTCTTGTTTTAAGTAAAAACTATTAATAAGTCTCATAAGGTGTTTGGATTCAGTCTGGGACAATTTTTATTGTTTAATCTTCCGTCTCCATTTATTTTAATTCTTTTTGTTTTCAAGATTTCATTATTGCTCATTCGTGTTTCAAGTAAAAACTTTTAGTAAGTCTGATAAGGTTCAAGAATGTAAAAATCAAAGTCCATCAAGGAACGAAAGGTAAAATGAGACATCAATGAGTAATACTAATTAGACTGCGAATGTTTATTTAAAACAAAAATTGTCAACATCAATTGCACACAAGATACAGAAGCTACATAGACATTCAGTGAGCTGAAAATAATACTAAACAATATTTTTAAATTTCTTAAATGTTCCTATTCTTTTGCATTTGATTTACTCATGTTTGTCGTAAATGTAAGAAATCCGCTGTTTAATAATAAATATACATACTACCGCTATAATCACGAGTAAAGAACACACTATACATACAGGGTGGACATTATAAAGCGTTACAAACGAATATCTCCAAAAATATTGGTTATACGCAAACATGTTTCAGATAAAAGTTGTTCAGTACCGAGAGGGACATCGTGTGGTGGGACTTTTATTTTTCCCGGTGGACACTCCAAGGTGGGGTGAAGGTATATATATACTTTTATCTCAAACATTTTTGCGTATAATCAATAGTTTTGGAGATAGTCGTCTGTAGCGCTTTATAATGTTCACCCTGTATACAGGGTGTCACCTAACTTTGCCACCTCAAATATCTTTGTTGTTTTTAAAGATACGTCAAATGCTGAAGGACAAAGTCGAATGGTTCAGTGGGGCTCACATGATACCAAAAATATTTTTGTTTTTATGTGATGTTTTTTAGAGATATCAAGGTCACCTTCATTTCTTAAAATGGCACTTGGTATTTTTGACTTAACAGTATTATAGCCCGTATCAAGACAAATTCAACGACCTACTATATACCATGACCTTTGGATGACCTTGAAGTACCATTTAAAAAAATGATGGTGGCCTTCTCACGATTTTTCAAGTACTTGCGATAATCTGACAAAAGAATATTTTAAACAAAAGTTGATCGGTTTTCGATTGGCTATACATTGCAACAAAAAAAATTCGGAAATTTTCTTTTTAATTATTGTCAAGGCTTTGAGGTACTTGCAAAATGGTACTTCAAGGTCATCCGAAGGTCATGGTATATAGTAGGTCGTTGAATTCGTCTTGATACGGGCTATAATACTGTTAAGTCAGAAATACCAAGTGTCATTTAAAAATATGAAGGTAACCTTGATATCCCTAAAAAAAGTCACATAAAAACAAAAATATTTTCGGTATCATGTGAGCCCCACTGAACCATTCAACTTTGTCCTTCAGACATTTGACGTATCTTTAAAAACAACGAAGATATTTGAGGTGGCAGCGTTAGATGACTCACATTGTATAATGTTTAAAATGTCAATGTAATAAATATAAATACTAGCGATGTAATCGCGAGTAACAAACACACTAAGTATTCTCAACGATATAAAAAGCGACTAAAAAAAAAGTAAAAAATAATAGAAACGATTTAAGTGTATCTTGTGGCAGTCAATTAGCATGTCATTAGAGCATGCGGGCCGACGAAGTTTATTATCCAATTTGGTGAGGCCAAAGGAATATGCGTCGCGTGGATGCAGTTGGACGTGCTCGACACGTGGTTGTCGATATTCGAGGCTCCTGCCGAGAAACACAGACCTCCCAGTGTCATCCGACCACCATGTGCACGAAACCTCGGTGAAGTCCCTCTCAGGTTTTCGAATCGTCTTGTATTTGTCTTCGGTATCACCGAAACCGAATGGTGTGTTAAAAAAAAACAAAAAGGAGACGAGAAACCGTCCGAAGGACCAACGCACGGTTTACACCTCCTCGGTGTGCCCGGTGGACATTTAAATAGATTCTTCCCGAACAAGTGCATGCGGTGCACTCCCCGGGAGAGAACTCGAATCATCTTTTTTCCGACATATGATGCGAAAACGAAATGTGATGAATGAGCCAACTGACCCTGTCGCTCCACGTGCGAGAAGTGGAGAGATATAATACTCTTTTTTTAATGTCAACTTAAAAAATGAAAAAATATAGATTTCTGGTAGGAAAAAATATAGATTTGTTCTAAACAGAACAGTTATTAATGTCAATAAATCTAGTGAGTTCAAACTGATATAATATTTTTAAATTCTTTTAATTTATTTACTGTTTTGCAGATCGTGTTGCTGAAATGTTTGTTTATTAGTTTCACAGCAATAGACATAGTGCATTAATTTTATATTTAGCTAAAGGACAACAGCATTTATATTATTTTTAGGTACATTTTTTTAAATATCATTAATTCTTTGTATGTTTGTTTTTAATATACGCCCAAATAATCTTTCAATAATCATATTCACAATTTTATTTTTGCTAGAGGTGCATAATTAAAATGAGATGGAATAACTTTTAGGTAGAGTATAGTGCATTGAGTTTTTGCAAACCGTGTTAATATTAGTAAAAGCCTCCGGCAGCTATATTTTCCATTGCACCTGTCACCTGCTCTTATTGCTTGACCAATTGATGCAAACCCGAGTGCAGCGCACGACTAAAGTGCACCACAAGCACGCTCGGTTCTTGTGAACACGATACCCTTGTTTTTACGACGTTCTTCGCGTGGCACATGCCTCTCGAAAGGTGTACAATTTTTTTCTTACTAAAATTTACACATCTAAATTCACTTTACGATAATTCATTTGTTAATAAAGCTGTACGAGTGAAAAATGTATGATTCAGAAATCGAAAGACTGAGATATCATCGTTTTCATGTCTAGTACATCGTACATCCACTTCGGTCTAAATATCATGTTCAATTTGTGTAAAAATTGATAACTTTCAAATTTATAGCGAATCTAGAAATAAACAATACCACATTTTCATAAAAATTTGAATTAGTGGATTAGTAAAAGTATAATAACATTTAATTAACTATAATATCTACAAGTCATCAACACCCATCCTTCAAACCTCAGGCCAATTTCGGTACATATAAATTTTTTATATTATAGTCTCTAACGTACTAAGATTGGTCCTAAGCGGCCCCACCTACAATTTTTATTGATATTACGCAGAAAACAATGGTTTTAGGTTGAAAGATAACCCCCTAAAATTTTAAGTCGCTAACCCTTCGTATAAGGATGGTATGAGGGTAAATACCCTTAACTGCATCATTTTTTTTCTCGGTTGCAAATTAAGATATTCAGATAAAAATAAAATGAAAATACTCGAACTTACCTCCTGCATATCATATATTTTTTTCACCATTGTGATCAAATTATTAAGGGTAGACAAAAATTATTTAATTTTTATTTATACGGAGGGTTAGCGACTTAAAATTTTAGGGGGTTGTCTTTCAACCTAAAACCATTGTTTTCTACACAATATCAATAAAAATTGTGGATGGGTCCGCTTAGGACCAATCTTAGTCCGCTAAACCCTTTAATTTGTTTGCGATGATTTACAATAAAAAGTGTATACACGAAAGTGTATATATACGAAAACTTAATATGAATGAATGAATTGAGAAAAAGAAGAGATGTTATTCAGAATTCAGAAAGATTATATAAAATTTATAATTGATAATACACTCTTTAAGGAAGAATAAAAATTCTTCCCGTTTATTTAATTCATAAATAAAAACTATGTATATAGCAACTTACGTCGATAGGGTAATGAGGGGGATAATTGGAGTTCGCAGTGATGTAAAAGAAAACGCTAACTGTAACTTCTGGTTCAGGATAAGCTGCGGTTGGCACACTCCAAACAACTTCATATGTGTAAATGTCTGAATTCATTTCGCGTTGCAGGCCAATATAAGTTAAACGAAACATCCAGTCTTTTAAAAGCTACAGCAACGTACAAATCACAGTTGGTTTAAATAGTCTTGAAACATTTTCTATCCAAATATACAGCAACTCTTACAAATATCTACGAAATTGTTAATGATACTAAAAAATATTGCAAACATAAATTAAATGTTTTCGAGTTACGTAGAATCTGAGACTTGAGTATCTTTTACATATAATGTTATGAAATTATATATACAAAGAATACTTGATGACGATAATCTTTAATTATATCATATTATTAATTATAATCGTCATATATAATATAATTAGTACTGGTAATGTATTCCATGATTCCATTTCCTGAATCAAACTGTTCAGACCACTTTGCCTTGTAAGGTTTCCACAGGTGGGCCATACATTTCCAAACTGGCCCATTTGTCGCATACTCTTTCCGGTATAGTAATCATAAACAATCGTTCCCTGGTTAGTTTGTTAACAATGTTTCAGTATTATAACTGACAAAATTCAATCACTCTGTTAGTAATCGGTGCAATACGTATATTTCATACAAACCATGTTACTAATCACTTCCATAACATTTTCAATGATAGTTTGAAGGAGACTTTCACAAAACTTCGGTATGGTAAGGTAACGATCATAAATGTAATAATTCCCAAATAGAGACGGATTAGTGACCATAGAAGGTTCATTACCAAACATCATTTTTTACAGGAAAACGGATAAACGGTTAACAAGAATACATCGTTATCTAGGTTTTCGATCATTTATTTCGTCGAAGAATTACGTACATTTGTCTTTGCAATCGTGTTAAAAAAAGAAGCGTTAAAATCGTCGCTAACGCGCTTCCGCTCGTGCGTGTTTATCTATTACTGTGACGATTACTCATGACATACATACATACATACGTCTATAGTTGTATACAACATAAGAATATACGGGAAAAACGCACGCACAATTAAGTTAGACGAAGATTCGAATTTAGACAAATAGTTGTTTATAGTATGATATTAAAACTTATTGTTACGAGTTAGCAGTCGCTCTTCAAGTTATTAGCATGATCGTGTTGTGATCGTGCAGCCTTCGTCGACGCTTCCAAGCCTGTCACGGCAGCGAGAACTTGAAACAAACTTTCCATCAGTCTACTAAATATCTCTGACATCTCATCATCTTTCCGTGTCACCACAAAAATATCTATAACAGGAAGCATAACAATTAACTGCATATATAATACACTCCTCAGAAGAATTAAGGGATCACTAGTGCGAACCCGAAAAATTAGTCCCACTTTACGTGATCATAACTCCGTCGAAAATTGCCGTATCGATATCACTAAACAATGGTTTGAAAGCCTGAAACCCCTAGTTTCAGATGCCCTGTTTCAAATTGTTGCTATGTTGGTTTTTTACAAAGTTATAGCGAGATGAAAACAACATTGACGGTTAACAAAAATTTTGTGCAACTTTGGAACATCACACGGGGAGCAACAAATTTTTTTGATAAATTGCGTGAATATTATTTGGAAGGGCTATCTTTCCTGTGTAAATTGTGTGGTTGTTGAATATTGTGCGATTTATTTTATTCGAGTTATTCAACATTGAAGTAAATATGGGCTTTTTAACTTTAACTGGTTCCAGAAAGCGAAAAAATTATCGTAGAATCTTGTGCAAGAAAGCAATAGAGATAGCGTTTCTTTCTCTTTAAGGCGCTCCTTTTGTTTTTTCAATTTCATTAACATTTCGATATATGTACGAGGTGTTTCTGAAAATATGCTTAAAAAATGCACAATTTCCATTGTTCCTTTAACTCGCTGTATCTCGGCGAGAAATGATCGTAGTACCATGATCCGAACGTCAGGTTGAAGCAGAAATTCTGCCGATTCGATCGAGTACCGATTCGTAGTAAAATCGATTTCTTGCAAAATCCTGAGGTTGTAGACAAATTTTGAGACCAGATTTGAAATCAGCGTGAAAAAATCTACGGGAAATGATATATAGCATGTTAAACAAAAATTTTTTCCGCGCGTGGTACTGGAGAAACCACATTTTCTTGAAATTCTACATGTTGAACGAATTGTCTCAACGTTAAAAAACGTTCGTACCATAATCTCCCTATTTTTCCCATATTCTGCAAAGTTTCGGCTTTAATTTAAAAAAAAATTCGTCGCTCTACCTCATTTCTATCGTAAGTTCTTTGATTTTTAATCGAATTTGGTCCTTTTCCACTGTGGGCCGCCGCGGCGGTAGCGTATTCAGAGATGTCAGGCAGCCGCTGTACGTGGCGCGCTAATTTCTGTGAAGCACTAACTTCAAACACAGTTGTCATAGGTAAAAAATTGTCGCAGCGAGTTGATGGGGTACTCAATCGAATCGGCAGAATCTCTGCTTCAATCTGACGTTCGGATCATGGAAATTGTGCATTTTTTAAGCATGTTTTCAGTAACACCTCGTACATATATCGAAATGTTAATGAAATTGGAAAAACAAAACGAGTGCCTTGAAGAGAAAGAAACGCTCTTTCTATTGCTTTTTTGCACAAGATTCTACGATAATTTTTTCGCTTTCTGGAGCCAATTAAAGTTAAAAAGCCCATATTTACTTCAATGTTGAATAACTCGAACAAAAAAAATCGCACAATATTCAACAACCACACAATTTACACAGGAAAGATAGCCCTTCCAAATGATATTCACGCAACTTATCAAAAAAATTTGTTGCTTCCCGTGTGATGTTCCAAAGTTGCACAAAATTTTTGTTAACCGTCAATGTTGTTTTCATCTCGCTATAACTTTGTAAAAAACCAACATAGCAACAATTTGAAACAGAGCATCTGAAACTAGAGGTTTCAGGCTTCCAAACCATTGTTTAACGATATCGATACGGCAATTTTCGACGGAGTTGTGATCACGTAAAGTGGGACCAATTTTTCAGGTTCGCACAAGTGATCCCTTAATTCTTTTGAGGAGTGTACTATCGGCTAATTGCATATGTTCGTACCCGATTCGAAAATAAAATTCAATGGTTAAATTTTAAAGAATACAGCTTGATTAATCAATTATATCAGAGCTCGGAATTACTTATACGCCATGAATAGCAATTATGGAACGCGACTGAGGATCTCCGAACTATGGCTGCCACGGATAACGAGACGCGAGGCTAAGTCGGCCGAGAAAATCGGTCGTCGCGAGTAAATAATTACGAGCCCTAAATTATATAGTCACCTTCTTTTTCTGCAATTAGAAAAGAATGGTGACCATATAATTTTCTATTGTACACCCCACCGTGCAGTACAGATTGCGACATCTATGAAAATGGGGCACAAACTTATGCAATCATCATAATATTTCCATTTTTTCTACATTAATATCGCTATTTCTAATTTGATGGTACTCTAATTCTTCAATCGAATTCCTGGGTCGCCTGTGCGATCGAAGTCCAGTGCCTACTCACTCCACTGCCGGCCAATGCTACGCCGCGCCGTAGGGCGGCGATGATTGATCTCGGCTCGGGTATATCGGTGTGAACATCACGACATTGACTCGAGTGAATCGAATTTTCAAACTTCTTAATTTTTATTATCGGTTTATGGGACTTTTACTAGTTTATTTCTGGCGTTTATCTGATTAAAATGACACCAAACACGATATAATTTCAACTGTATTTAGTGATTTAATCGAGGGTGAAAGTTTCGGGAGCAAGGAAGGACAGCGACAACGCAAGCCTTTGAACTGTGCCGGCGACGTCGACTGTCCGCGTCTCTTTCTTTCCCATACGCTCTTCTTCGTTGCGTTCGAAACTTTCATCGTCGATTAAACCACTAAGTATCATTTTAATCAGAGAAATGTTGATGAAAGTTCCATAAAGAAGCTAAGATTTTGGTGTTTCATTGTGATGACGCACGGGCCTTTAAACTGTGCCGGCGACACGCTTCGGCCACGCGATCCTATTTCATTCTGTCCTTCTCTATGTTCGGCTCGTCGATTGAAATCTTGGCGCGGTCGGCGCAGTAGACGCAGTCATAAAAAATAGCCTCCCTACACTATTGAAGTCCGTTCAAAACACGGGTGTTGGGACTTTGATCGAAGAATTGCTGTACACTCAATAGTGTTCATTCATTCTTACCAGATCTGTCTTGTCCTAGGTACTTGCAGTACATGTTAACTGCAGTTGTCACGTCATCGTCATCGTGGAAGGGATCTCCAGGCCACTGAGCTCTGTGTAGTCTTACAGCCTCGAGTGCAGGGCACCATCTGGCATTTCTGAGTAACTCCGCGACACGGGCAATTTCTTCAACGGCGCCAGCTCCAGGTAAGGGACTGGGACTAGGCGTTGGGGTTGGTGTGCCTCTCTCGCTTTCAGTACTCTCTTCGAGCGCTCTACTCAAAGCGCTCTTCATGCTCGCAATTTCTGTAGATATATCTTGAAGCGGGATTTGCACGTTCTTCGCGGCATTCATTAATGTACCCAACATCTTATTTGAAGCTTCGATTAGAAGCAGAAGTTGAAGATGAAGCTTGTAAAGTGCTCTACCCAGGTCCAAGAACATTTCCTCAAGACCGGCCTCTGTGGTATGACCGCCGCCTAATGCTTGGAGCTTTACTGCTGCTTTGGTAGCTTCCAAACACTGAATAAGATGTATGTATTATTAACATTTTACATATCTAATAAGTGGTGCTCGCACATCTCTATTACTCATTGGAACACTTACTTCCGTAGCATGATCCTTCTTATCTAAGAACGTCTCTAAGTGTTCCTGAATCTCTAGCATCCCAAACCGTAACGACTCGTTCAATCTTTGATTCGCGAATATACCGATAGAAAACCAAATCAACGGTGGCTCAGCTTTTGTGCTGAGCAAATCTGCGTGACTAGTTAAATGATAGCCTAATTGAGTGGAAGCGGGACTGCCGTTACACAATAAGGCACTGGCTTCTCGCGTGAGAGTAACAGACTTAGTGCTCTCATCCTAATGACAACAGGAAAACATAGACAACATCATAACACCCTAATAGCGTGTAAGTTAAAAATAGGTCGTATTTACCCTGAGAATTCTACTTAATAGTTGGAAAAAGTCTAGCGTGTTGTATAGAGATTGTGTGACAAGATTTTGAATTTGTTGTCGCCACACTTCTTCGGCATCGTCGCGCACGACTTGTCTAAAAGGCATTAGTGCTGAGAGATTTGGTGATGCGTTACAAGGTGTTACATCCCCTAAATCTCCAGCGCTAGAGCCACTGCAAACATGCGGTGAATATAAGTTAAGTACAACTTTGCTATGCTCTAACTGGAAACTTACGATGTGTCAGACCTTGTCGACGAATCGTGACGGGTGCGGGTCGGTATTAATGAAAGTGAAGATGGAGGGAACATTCCAGGAATATTATTTGCCTCCTGGCCTGCTCCCGATCCACCAGGTACTTCGTCTAGAGGTGATTCTGAACCTGCCTCATCATCTGATGATTCCTCGGCGACGCCCCGCTGGAATGTTGTATTTCAGCGAATGTTCAGAATGTTGTAGTTCAATGTTGTATTCGTTGACACGATCCCAATTAATTCACAAGTTCTTACTAAATTGCGAAAATTTATTTCAATTCACTTACTCGACTAGTATGTTTACTCGACGACTGTGTTTTCTCGCTTAAACTTTCCTCAAATTGCCTCACACTTGACTCTCTTTCTTCTCCTTCACTCAGAGGGCGTCTCCTCACTCCCCAATTGAAATTGTCAGTACTTTCACCCTGAAAATTGATAAATAATTTATATTGACTGTTGTGAAAGACGTGTAAACTAATATTTGCAAAGAAAATGTTTACCTCGACGCTTTCACTCTCGTACTCTAGGAAATCAAAGTCCTTGAATACACCGAACTGTTCATCATCCCTCCTTGAGCCTCCGCTCAAATCATTGTTTGCCCCGGACACTTCTTCGGTCGAGGAAGCCATGGACGATTGTCTTTCCATTAAATCGGAACTTTGACTGAATATCACCTGTATTACAAATTGCATGCTTTTAGTCGACTAACAAAGAAAAGAGAAAATGTAGCAACAGGATCCTTGTTGGCATGACGTTTTCACTTTTCGTTCTTTACTATGTGAGAATGTCGTGAATTGTAGCAATTATAGTGCGTGTATGTGTTCAATATAAATCGATTTACACTGATCTTATTTGCATAGTTGCTGATACAGCGATTATTCAATAGTTACAACAAATACACACGTACGATGTATTCTGATACAGTTTACAGTTCTCATACGATTCACATGCTGTATTAAAAAGTCTACTGCGCATCAATAATCCTACAACAAAATGAGACTGGACGTTCTTCGTCTCCAACGGTTTTGTGCAAGTTGAAACATTTGTACGAAGCGTATTAAAGCGTGGATATATATATATACTTGTACTGATAAGACATCACATACGAGTAAAAACAAACAGTTTTGTACTCTCGTGAGAATGAGTGCAGACTGCATTTAAAGAAACCTGTTACCTTGCTATATAAGGTCATTGAACTAATGTGTTCATCCTAAAAAGGGGTACATAACGAAAATCAGTCTTAAGATGATATGATTCACAGGAATACTACTGAATAGAAATGTATAGTACAGATATACAGGGTGTTTAGCTACAGGTGGGAGAAAATTTAAGGGGTTGTTCTCGACAATAATATAAGAAGAAAATGAAGAATAAAAAAATTGCGATTTCGGCTTCGTTATTTAGCTATCAACAGTTAAAAATCTGCCCAAAATGAGGCAACTTTTCAATAGCGGTGCACGTTGCGTACAGCTTGTCAAATCTAGCTGTGCGGTTGACCAAAACTTAGGAATGCATAGAAAAAAACAAAGACCGCACTCGACGAGAGAAGGATGCAACATTTGAACGGTAAGGTACACACCTCATCAAAA
Source organism: Lasioglossum pauxillum (assembly GCA_933228785.1). Taxonomy (NCBI): domain Eukaryota; kingdom Metazoa; phylum Arthropoda; class Insecta; order Hymenoptera; family Halictidae; genus Lasioglossum; species Lasioglossum pauxillum. Next base: position 18,643,314 of record OW121702.1, on the reverse strand, counting down.
GTGCGTACTGTCCATTATTTCTTACAGCAGTAAACATAACACTAATTGATTTGAAAAATAAAGTACGATCGCAAAATAATTTCTTCTATACAAAACAAGTGTTTATATGTTTGTGTGAATACACTTGTGTCACTTTACTTTTTAACTAAACTGTCGCCATGTGCATCGTTTGACAGATGACAATCAGTTCTCTATTGTTGTGAAGTTCCGCCTATTTACCACTGCACAGCTGGGTAATTTCGCCTTGCGGGGGACATTCAGCCGCACAGCTAGATTTGACAAGCTGTACGTCACATAAGCGCGTGACAGTCTCGTATCAATTGACAAATGCATGCATACCTTGGTTCTCATTTGCGGCCCCAGCAAGGTGAAAATATTTAAACAATCGTTGGACGACATTGAACCTACCTACTCGTTAAAATCCACAAGGACATTTCTAACATCTGCCCTATGGAATTATCGAGTAGAGGGGGTCAATGCCCTTTCACTTATAAACTGTTCTCACACATATCCACAAATTCTTAATCTGCACTGTTCATGACACCGTACATAATAACTGGAACAAACCACACATATGCTCTAGCACTATTTACAATATCATACACACGCACTACGAGTTTACATCACGAATTACAATAGGAATCACGAAATTCGTGAAAACAGGATAGACAATGTATTGGTATAGCAACGCGCGATGTTTGGGGGGTAGTTTCCTGTAGATCTTCATTTGTTTTATCGATCTGGCATCGACCTCATCAGCTGTCTTGAATCAGTGTGCATACGGATGCTAACTACATAGACGATTCTTCTCGTACGCGTCGAAGATTTCCGTTCGCAGAAATCACACGACCTCAAAAAGTCCGTTCTGTGTGTGAGCGAGTCTCGCGACGTAAATCAAGTTCAATAAAATGCAGCGTTTCTACATTAAAGGATTACCAGTTCTTTACATTCTCCTCAATAAACTTGTACTCCCTGTAAGCTCGTAGTGCGTGTGTATGATATTGTAAATAGTACTAGAGCATATGTGTGGTTTGTTTCAGTGCATTATGTACGGTGTTATGAACAATTATAGTGCAGGATAAGGATTTGTGGATATGTGTGAGAACAATTAAAAAGTAAAAGGGCATTGACCCTTCCACTCGATAATTCCATAGGGCAGATATTAGAAATGCGCTTGTGGATTTTAACGAGTAGGTAGGTTCAATATCGTCCAACAATTTTTTAAACATTTTCACCTCACTGGGGCCCCAAATGAGAACCAAGGTATGCATGCATTTGTCACTTGATACGAGACTGTCGCGTGCCTGTGTGACATACGCAACATGCACTGCTGTTGAGAAGTTGCCGCATTTTGGGCAGATTTTTAACTGTTAATAACTAAATCATCGAGAACCACCTCTTAAATTTTCTTTCACCTGTAGCTAAACATCCTGTATATTTGAAAATGCTTGCAAACGCGTAACAACTTACAGATGGGCTCTTTGGTAGTCCAACGCGTTGGCCACATGTTGTTAGAAGATTCACCAAGCATTCTCTGACCCGTCCCTAAACAGAAAGCATTGTTAGGATCGATCATCGACAGAGATCTTTCTAATATTATTGGTAATCATCGCACCTGTGACATCCATGGTCGTTTCCAACCAGCAACTGCATTACTGTCAGCTGGCGACAGAGACACCGAACATCGAGGAGAGCTAACTGATTTTTCCTCCACACCCTGACGTATTAGCCATCGTCTACCAATTACAGGTGTTTGAGACAAGTCAAAAGTGAAATCCATAGTCCTTCCTATTTTTAAACATATCGCGTCAATTAAACGTAATATTAAGCTCTCTCCTAAAACGAAAATTTAAAAAAAAATAAACATAATCGTATCATAATATAATTGCAACAAGTGCTTGTTACCTTTATTTCAGACAAAAAATATTCGAAAGTTTGATAAAGTTCGTGATAGAAGATTGAACAACAGAATTTCTAAAATAACCATACATAGTAAATTTTGATTAAAAAAATAACAACTGTGTGTATTTTCGGAATATTTTACATTTTCTTCTTATTATTATTTTTATCGCAACCTGTGCATCATTGAATAAGTGATCCATGCAGTGAACGTGATCCGCATTGTAAGAGGAAAAAAAGAACTTAATGTCTTGAATACATTTATATTCATGCAACATATATAATTTTTAAGGAGCATCGTTTTACCGGGCAGTTCTTTTTTGGTAAATATCTCGGTGTCGGTGAAGCTCGGATGCGGAGACGCTAAAGAAGATTCCCAAGATGAGCCATGCACTGAAGTAGGTGGTGCTACTAAAGTCGACGATCTCGTGACTACCAGTTTTAATATTTTAAGGGCCTCTTTCCAGTGTGGACCCTAGTATTATATCATAACGTATCAACTACTTGCACAAAATATTTCCAAATACAGTATATCTTTGTTATTTCCTTATCACTTTCAGAGTCTAGTAAAATAAATACATGGAGAAGTAACTTTTAATTTTTGTTAAAACTATTACAAACTTTCGGTTGCATGAAATGGCTCCATAACAAAGAAATGCTGTATTAAATACAACTTGCTACGATTTATAGAGAACACCTCATCATACCTCAACATATTTTGAAATCACTCTGAGAAGCTCTGTGTTGATTGGTTGCGCAGCTTGTGAAGCCAAGTCAACGTAATGCAGCATACAATGTATAATACTAAGCACAGGCAATGCGACACTTCCTGGGCCTTTTTCCAGCACTTCCACCAGGAAGGCTAGCATGTTGAAACTTAGATGGGCATACGTGTCATACAGATACTTGACAACACACTTTGTCCATTGGAAACTTTCTTTGCTGAAAGTACGCCGACTGTACAGTGTCATGACGGTGCCTAAGTTCTCCAATTTCTTCCCTTTTTCAGCACTCACCTGTTGGGAAGAATATTTTGGCTTCAGATGTTGAAACAGACATTATACAGTAAATGCTCCTTCGTTGTCAAAAGGCTGGAGGTTTGAGTTCGCAACCAGCGAATAGGGACGCTATTTTTATTTATGACTGCGTCTAGATACACGCCGAGCGCGCCGAGCGAGACTTCAATAGAGAGCCGAACATAGAGAAGGACAGAGTGAAATACAGATCGCGTGACCGAAGCGTGTCGCCGTCGCCGGCACAGTTTAAAGGTCCGCGAGTTCTCACAATGTATGTATGTAATGGCAATGATGGAATTGTCCATTTTCAATTAGGCTTATGAGACTTTCACTAATTCATTTCTGGCATTTTTCTGATTAAAATGATACCAAACACGATATAATTTGTCCAATATTTACTCTAGAAGTGAAGCATAATTAATAATTTATCATACATTTAACACATACTATATATAGCATATGTTTAAATAAACAACGTAACATCTTGAAAATATGTTCTTAACATCGAATTGGTATTTTAAATATTACAGTTTCTCTTTCTTTTCACTTGCTATCCTCTTCCATGTCCTACAGTACTCCATAACCGTCAATGAAACCATTAAATAAAGTTGAAATTACATTATCGTGTTTGGTATCATTTTAATCAGAACAATACCAGAAATAAGTTAGTAAAAGTCCCATAAAAGCCTAATGGAAATTAAGAAGTTTGAGTACTCGATTCACTCGAGTCAATGTTGTGGTGTTCACACCGATATACCCGAGCCGACATCAATCGTTGCCGCCGTGCCGAGCGACTCGGTCGACTCGGCTTTGACAGGCAGTGGAGTGGGTAGGCACGTCACAACGATCGCATAGACGATTTTTCACAACGAAGGAGCATTTACTGTACAGGGAGGTCCGTTTAAATAAGAATACCTAAATATCTCTTCAGGTTATTGTGATGCAAAAAATATTTGTTACGTAATGTGTATGGTGTCAATGGACCAAATATTTGGCACGAATACAGTACAAGCTCCTCCGTTGTCCTGAATCGTGGGCACGATTCGTTGTCCAGTGCCTACCCACTCCACTGCCTGTCAACGGCAAGTAGCTCCGCAGGCGGCGACGATTGATGTCGGCTCGGTTATATCGGTGTGAACACCACACATTGACTCGAGTGAATCGAATACTCAAACTTCTTAATTTCCATTATTCCTTTATGGGACTTTCACTAGCTTATTTCTGGAATTTCTCTGATTAAAATGACACCAAACACGATATAATTTCAACTATATTTAGTGGTTTAATCGACGATGAAAGTTTCGAAGGCAACGAAGAACAGCGTATGGGACATTCTTTGAACTGTGCCGGCGACGGCGACACGCTTCGGTCACGCGATCCGTATTTCATTCTGTCCTTCTCTATGTTCGTCTCTCTACTGAAGTCTCGCTTACGCGGTCGGCGCGATATCTAGACGCAGTTATAAATCAAAAATAGTGTCCGGGCACGATCGTTGTCCGCTCAAACCCCCGGCCTTTGGACAACGAAGGAGCTTTTACTGTATTTTTTCAGAAGGTCATTTTTTTCGGAGTTATCAAGGTCATCGATGTGTTTTGATACATAACATTTTTTTGATTGCATCGTGTAACTGATCGAAAAATACATTCAGATATTTATAAAAACATGACTTTGAAATGACCTTGATCTTCGAAAATTAAAGTTTTACCTTTAGATCAAGCTCAAGGTCATGTTATTATACATATCTGAATGTATTTTTCGATCAGTTACCCGATGCAATAAAAAAAAATGTAGTTAACATCGACGACCTTGATAACTCCGAAAAAAATGATCTTCGGAAAAAGATATTCGTGCCAAATATTTGGTCCATTGACAGCATGCTCATTCCCAGATAGCACACTGGCTCGATTTTGGCCGGGCCAAAAATAGGCCCGGCCTGCAGGCCCTGGGCTCGAGCTTTTGCAATTTGCAGGTGATATGCGGCACATTGGTGCGCACAGGGGCCTGAACAAAATCGACCTGCCTGGGCCTCGAGCAGCTCCAAGCGTTGTGGTTGCCCGTAACCTGCAGGTCAGGAGCTCTGCAGGCTGGGTCAGCTGGTAGCTATGCCAGGCTGTGCTATCTGGGTTACGTAACAAATATTTTTTGCATCACAATAACCTGAAGAGATATTTAGGTGTTCTCATTTAAACGGACCTCCCTGTAGAATAACAGTTATTAATAGACTGCAGATCTTTATGCATTTATGGCATATGAAAATTTTCAAAAAATGCTAGAATGTAAAATTCGACAGAATTTGGTACGATTTTTGTTTATTCCAGATCTACAGGGGCTACTGTTGTTACTGAAAATAAGATTTTAATATTGCATAAACATCCGTAGACTAGTTATTAATGATTTATAATGTCATAGTTACTTGTGCAATGTTCTCAGCACTTCTGATGCACAATTCATTCGCATCCTCGTAATTTAGAAGCATATAAGGGAGCAGTGACACAACATTCATTGGGAATGCGAGACTCTGGGTAGGATCAACAACCGGCAAGTCCAGTAAAGGGGTGAACTGCGATAGTAAGGTCACCACTGGCTCATATGTGTTCGGGCTAGTGCACCCTTTCAATAACAGTGCGTGTACACCGGGAAACGAAGTCCATCTTAGTTGCTGTTGCAATTTTTCCACTTTGTCCCTAGCATCTGGCCGGTCTAATGGTAATCTATGAAGTACTCGACTCAGCAATCTTAGTGCCAAAAGAAATTCGTGTTCGTAATCTGATTCGAGTAGAGATACGGATAACCAAAAGAGTTGTGCCAGAATTGTCATCTTATCGTCCTGCGTTGCCGAATCGCCTAACAGCTTCAAGGACTGTGCTGATCTCGATCGGGAAAGATTAGAGTTTGGATATTTGTTACATCTGTTGTCCAATTCTGTAACAAAGAGAAAAATTATACTGTATAATAAATCAAGTACAAAATAATATGATAATCAAAAAGCTTATTAAAAGGCTTTCAGTAGGTAAGCGTTGATCTCACGCAACAAATGATTACGAACCTTTTATTTCACTGGTTGCCACATTACCACCACTTGATTTCTTCATGCAATAACTGACTGAGTAACTGGTGCTTCGCGTGTGACCACCTTGATTTAGATGCGAGAACATATGAGGACCAGCTGGGTATCCATTTCCGCCTCCTGGACTACGTTTGCCACCAATCAAACAACCAGATGCTGGATCTTTGTTGTTCAGATTTGGAGTAGATTTAAATATTTCTTTCATAAAGTCCAAAGGTCGGAAGTCTGACTCCAAGGAATCAACAGCTGCTTCCAAGGTCAATAATAGTTCCGTCACATATCCCTACAGAAACATTAAAAATGGAAAACCGTAAACATTGAAACAAATATGTTGAATAGAAAATTATTATTTTTAATAATTATTAGAAGATACTGAAGATAGTACTACATTGAAGATAGTACCTGCATGTCCTCGCCTTGTTCGGCAACAGTTTCTACGAGTCTGGATAAAATATCCGATAACATGCGAGATGTAATGGGAACTCGTAATGCTCTGAACACCTGAAGAGATCTTCCCGCATAATGTCTAGACGAACAGGACAGACCTAATTGCAGCGCAGTTTGTGCCCACCGTTGACTGACCAGCGCATGTGGTAATGAATCTCTGAAGACTCTTAACACGTGCCGCAATAATACTGTTAGCTGCTCTGCACTACGAACCCACCATACTTTGGCGGTCATGTCTTCATAATTCCACAATGGTTGATGTATTCTACCGAAGGAAAAATATTTAGAATAAAGTAACTCTTATGTCAATACAGGGTGGGGCACCTAAAACAGGCCACCTGAATAACTCGCTTGCTTTTGAAGATAGAAAAAAATGCATCAGACCAAACTTATTTGATATCGAGGCGCTCGTAATCTGATGTCATTAATTTTTTTATAGGTGGAGACGTCAAGGAGATATGAAGGTCAACCTGTTTCTTTTTAATGGAATGTGGTATTTTTTAATACATGAATCGATGCAGCTGGACATTCGTTATAAAAAAAGTACTAACCTATGTATGTCGAAAAGTTCGTAGTTCAGGAGATATTTCAATTTAAATAACTCTAAAATACCATTACACTAGTAAGTAATAGTAATCACTGACGTCTTAGTAAGTACATACGACAGTAATGGTATTTTAGAGTTATTTAAATTGAAATATCTCCTGAACTACGAACTTTTCGACATACATAGGTTAGTACTTTTTTTATAACGAATGTCCAGCTGCATCGATTCATGTATTAAAAAATACCACATTCCATTAAAAAAAAACAGGTTGACCTTCATATCTCCTTGACGTCTCCACCTATAAAAAAATTAATGACATCAGATTACGAGCGCCTCGATATCAAATAAGTTTGGTCTGATGCATTTTTTTCTATCTTCAAAAGCAAGCGAGTTATTCAGGTAGCCTGTTTTAGGTGCCCCACCCTGTATTGACATAAGAGCTGTAGCCTTTTGAAAGTATTTCCCCATTGTTGTATAGCTGCAATATTTGCGAAACGTTGGCAACATAATTTCGAAAGTTAGAAGAGAAAATTTAAAAGTTATGGTAGAAGAGTTATTTTGGACCTCTGTTAAAAACTATATGATGTCGGACCGGAAAAGCCTCAAATCTATGTTATGTTAATTGTGTGCATATACCTAGAAGCAAGGAAATTTATCAGAGATTTGATGACATCTTGGATCGGCATGTTAGGACCAGGTTGCGGGCCAATCCAATTATTAGCATCGTCCGGTGTAACTATGACAGGTGGTACGGTATTTGTCGATCCAGTAGCAGGTGTCCAATTGGTACAAACAGATGACTCTGAAATGATATATTAGATTATAAACGAAGTCTTTATATTTATAACTAAAAATGCAAAGATTTAGGCCTAGTGAACCCAAGAAGTATTTGGAATCCTCACCGTACGCATGTGAGTTTGAATAATCTTTACAGCTGTCCATGACCGCCGGATTCACATGGTTCATTGATGTTGGGGGTGTTGACATTGAATTCAGAATTGACGAATGCGTGGGTGTTCCACTATTTGAAGGTGGAAACGGTGGCGGAGGAGGAGGTGGTGGTGGTGGCGGTGTTGAAGTAAATATTGAAGATTCGGGAAGCGGAGGTGGTGGTGGTGGCGGGGGAGGAGGTGGAGGTGGAGGAGGAGGAGAAGAAGAAGGTGGTGGCGGTGAAGATGATGCTGGTGGCGTGGTTGGAGGAGGTACCGTTGGTGGGCCATAAAGATAACTGTCAAACTCGGGATCAACTTCCGTGAAGTTGTGCTCTAATACTGGCAGAGCTGGGGTAGAAAGACCTAAACCCAGCTGTTCTGTCTTTGAAGCCAGCAACACTCGCGCTACACCCAGATGATCCCGATGATCTCCGAGGACAACTAACAGATTCAACAGCAGGCAACGACAGTGGTCTCTCACCAGAGGTCTCGAATGGTCCAGTCCAAGGAAAACTATGTGCAACATCAGAGGCACGTGAATAGCCCAATCGAGTTGTATGCCGTCGACGACAACGTCAGTGAGCAACATTACAGCGATGTTACACCTGTAATTGGAGTTAAATAATCTCTCGATTCGTATTTTAGTGTAAAGCTAGAAGATTTACATGAGTCCAGTTGCTGGATCCAGCGATTACATTGTACTGGTATCAAAACAATGTTTACATTATTCCAATTACGATCTAGAGGTGGATTGAATCACTAGGCTTAGATGCTACTGGATTAACGTAAACCTAGTTTAAGTCCACAAGTGATACTGAATGGCGTAGGGTCATTCCATGCCAAATCGATCACTTTTTGCAGGCACCATCGTCGATTTTGTTCTAAATGAAATATGTTGTAGTCCATGTGTAATTAGAGGGGGATTAAGTCATCATTTTACCGGTTTCGAATCCTTTTAGAAATGGCAGGCCTTCAATGTTTTCAATTTTTCCCCATTTCGGCGAAAACGGGCCTTACGAATTTTTATCTCGGGAACTGTTTGTCCGGTTGAGGTACATTCTTTTTTTGTTTTATTCAGGAAGGGTTGGGCTATTACAAAATAATTTTTTCAACCTCGAAAATCAACTTTATAATGTCGAAAAATTTAAACAAATTCTTTTTTTACGTTTTTTCGATGAGGGGCCAGAGTGATTTAAATTTTGAAAAAATATGGTTATATTCGTTGAAGTTTCCCTTTTAAACTGAGCTCTTGAAAAAGATGGTATAATTAAAATTGGCGTCACAATCAGCTGGTAAAGTACGCCGTGTACCTCCGTTTCAGGTAGAGGCCAGTCGAGCGCACCGCTCTTATGGTCCGTTGTCTATACCGCGAGTCTCCTAACAATATCAGCAGGCTGTATACAACTAAATAACCCTATTTATATCTGGAGAACAATATTAGTAACCACTCTGCCATTTCTAAAAAAATTCGAAACCGGCTAAATGATGACTTAAACCCCCCCTAATTTCACATGAACTACAACATATTTCATTTAGAACAAAGTCGACGATGGTGCCTGAAAAAAGTGATCGATTTGGCATGGAATGACCTGTATTATCTGACCTGTGAAAACCACTTATTGGCTGAGAACTGTCCGGCAGGTATTCCGTCAAAGGTGCAAAATATCCACCATATTCAGGCATCGGTAAGGGATGCGGTTGCGGAATATCGAACTTCTCTCCACCACAAGAAATTTTTCCGTTCACTCCTACGGGACCATTGCGCGTCCCGTAGCAAGATTCGTCAGCAGTTAACTGAAATTAGACGAAGATCTTATTGACGAGCTCTTTACATAAATTTCAATTAGACATCGACTTGTTGCTAGACGTTAGGGCAAAACTGGCTATCACTTTGGGACAAAGTCAAATTGGTCATTTCTTTACGTATATGTACTTTCTGGTATCCTGAGATTACCATTGAAGTAGTGTATCGACTGTTGGAATACCCTTTGTACACTACTGTGCAAAAGAAAGAAGCACTAGGCCGCCATATTTAATAGAAAAGCGTACAAAATCGAATAAGAACACAGTAAGTTTTGAAAAAGGATTCCACTGTTTAATTGAATAGTTCTGAGAATATGAGTGGTTGTGGATTATCTAATACTTTAAATGCAATAAATCAATCATTGAACAATACAATTTCTACAGAAAGATATTGTTTGTCATTATATCTTATAATCAGGGCCGGCGCGAGGCAGGTTCAGCGCGTTCGCCGAAACCCGGCCTCGCGTTTTAAAAGGCCTCGTGGTCTACGAAAACTCATCAGACATTTTGCAGGACCCCCTGTATAGTAAATTGAATATTCGGGTGTGTGTGGAAAATGCAATCGCATAATCCACTAATCGATGACAACTTGCTCCGTACTGACATGAGTTCAAGATTTTCTCTCCCCTCTTTGCATTGAAATATTTCGTTGCAGACGTTGACATTAAATGTTGACATCAAACGTTGACACGTCTGCAACACGGGTGTAGAGGACATTAGGTCTTAAGGAAATTACCCAATTAGAAAACACCGATTTTGATTAACTTCTTACAGAATAATGATACCGTAAACAGATGCAAGATACTTTTTTAGTAGCGGTGATTCAGTTTAAAGGCGTGACAAAAATCATCAAAGTTTATTGTAACTCCATAAAGTCCTTATATCTTGGAAACTATTTCAGATAAAAAAATCCGAACGCTTTCAGAGAAATGTATTGGGTTGGAAAATAAGCTCGTTCGGTTTCTGTGATTTATTCCACTGTAAAAAACCGAACGAACTTATTTGCCAACCCAATACTTTTTACGAGAAATTAAACTATATCAATTTGCGAAAGTCATACATAATTATAGATTTTGTACTTTCATTGAACTTTTTGCCCCTTGAAAGCGAATTATGGATGCGAAAAAATATGGCTCGCATTTCTTTAAGGTACTAATATTCTATAAGGATGTCAGTAAAATCAGTGTCTTCAAGTTGGGTAATGTCCCTTGTACGCGATCGCGATGACCACGGTGAGGCATTACGAATAATCTTAACTACACCAGTAACTGTGGCTTCAACTGAACGTAGTTTCTCGCGGTTGAAACCAATAAAAAACTAGAGGGCTATTGTTGCTCGCTCGCTTCGCTCGCTCGCGAGTAGGGTTGTTTTTGCTCGCTCGCGGGTAGGACTGCTCTTGCGAGAGGGTTAGTGATACGCATGGCTAGTAGGGCCCACTGATATTAATGTTTTTTATTTGGTGTGTGACTCTCCAAGAGTCACACAAAGAACTTCCCGATTCCTTACTCCTTCGCCAACATCGCTAACATCGTTTTTTTTTGTACTTTCATCGATATTCTCCCAAATATATTCTTGGGAATAGAGATGATAAATTCACTCTTGCATTGGAATAACTTTCGATTATTCCAAGCGGTAACATTAGCATCAGTTAAAAAAAAAAATTATTTTAAATATAAAAAAAAATTTTTTTTTTAAATCTAAAAAAAAAATTAAGAAAAAATTTTTTTTTTAAATCTAAAAAAAAATTAAGAAAAAAATTTTTTTTATGTAATTGCGTTTGGTTCTTTGGTGGAAAATTTTCGTCCTCCCTTATAAATTGCATTGTAGAATCAACTCTTTTCGAAAGAAAACTAAAAATCTAAAAAACTACTTGACCAATATGGACCAAAATCTAATCAGCTCTAAGTTACGACGGGGCACATCGATTGCATCATTCATCATCCTGATCGCGTTGTTACTTTTTCTGAAAACGTTAACGAAAAATTTGATTACATAGAAACGGCCATACGCACACACACACACACACACACACACATACGAACATTTTGATAAAAATAGTGTAAAATGACTCCAATAACCATGAAACGTGAAGATCTGTTAAAAAATCGATTTTCGATTTTCGGGGTAATTACAATAACTTCCCTATAAAATCGGGAAGTTAATTATCTTCGATCATGAATAAGACCGATTTACATCTCTGGCTATTCTTTCAATAGAAAGCGAAATAGCAAACTCAATCAATTTTGAAAAAGCATTGAACGCATTGAAAAGGCGAGAAAAATTATGTAATATTTATCTTACAAAAAATATATGTAACATCCTTTGTACTTATAATAAATAGTACTTATGAAATTTAGGTATAGGATTTGAATGTGTATTCTGACCCCGCAAAATTTTTGAACTTGGCCCCGCAAAAGGTCACGCCGGCCCTGCTTATAATTATACTGGATGCTTCTTTCTTTTGCAGAGTAGTGTATATGCAAGAACCTAACACATCATAATACCTCTGCCTCTGTCGTAGGAGTGGACAAATCATCAGGAAGAATCGGCGGACCGCTCGCAGTCCTCGTTTTTTCGACCCTTGGGGTTTGAAATCCAGCGAGCGCCCGTAGCGCTGTATCAGATTTCGACCTGTACACCAAAGAACTCGTCAATAGATCAAATACTGTGACCATTCCACTGAAATATGTTTTAGTAGGGTTTACACGAAACTTACCCGGTCTTAACTGGATCTTCGCCGGAGTGTCTTTTCGTATGGATGGTGCCTTTCTCGACTGCAAGGTCACGAGAGGGGTTGCCAGGATCAGCAGCCGGAGCATCGCTATGAGAAGAAGCCTTTCTCATGCTGGTTAGTCTATAAAAAGGTGGTGTCTCGGTTCTTTCAATCAAGCAATTAAGGGTTTCCACAGTTTGCAGCTCGGTCATCATTTCATCCACCAAACGATCTGGACGAGCTCTGGCTAAATACAGCACTACGCGTTTCGCCTGAAACATCAACGATTGAGTATTAACTGTAACATCAATTATTTTGTCGTGTTTAGACTGCGGATCTTTATGCAAAATAAAAATGTTCTAAGGCGATTATAAGAAACAGATGTTAAATAAGAATGCATATCTTCTTTTAAAAGTTTTCATCAATTGAAGAGGATATAACAGTATCCTTAATGTTGCGTCCTTGAAGTTGCGTCTAGTTATTTTGATCATAAATGCATAAAATCCGTAATCTAATCATCTCACGTGCAAAAGATTTATTACATTTGTTAAATCAAATGTGTTATTTCCTTTGTAATTCGCGAATTCGTAACTAACAAATTTGGATATTGATGGAAAACGTTAGTCCTTATGCAATATAAAATTTATTTTGTTAGAATGTGACAAAGAAGGAAGTTAATTTCATGTATTCTGAATGAATATACTTATTGTTAAAGGAAAGAAGAAACTTACGTATGGTAGCAGTTCTTGTGGTGCCATTCCCGAGACGATAATCAGGTAACGAATGATTACTTTCAAATTGTTAGGCCAACAACCGCACAAGGTTGCCCATAGTTCTTCCGTTTCTTTAGGATGCTCGTCGGAGAACTGTATTAAATATATATTTATTATAGAATACATGTTTCTAGGATTATTATTTCATAAACCATTTTACAGTACCTTGGCCGTTATGTAAAATAAATTATTCAGCACCATTTCCGTTGCTTCAGCGCTGCCCCATCCTTCGCGTCTTGCTCCACCCCTTGACATGTCCGTAGCATAATACTATAAAACACATATATTCAAGTTATACATACAAATAATTAATAAAAAGCGGAATTAATGAACATGATTTTTGGGAAATTCAGATACTAAACAAAATTTTCTCTGCATCGAATAAAACTAAGAGTACGAAAAGCTTATCTTGAAATATTTAAGGGACATATTATTATTTGCAAATAATAGTTAATCAATTAATTTATTTACCATTATAGTATTTACTTACAAACGGGATAAATAATTGAAAGGGCTGGATATTGTAAGGGTTGAAAATAAAAGGGTAATAGTGGAACATGTAGACAGTTAATAAATATCGTTTAAAAAAATTTAGTTCGAAATTTTTTAGGAATAATAAGAATTAATTGGAGTAAATAAGAATAAATCTTCTTAGAATAAACCTTAGAATAAATATGAATTAATTAATTAATTTATTTACAATAACAGTATTCATTTGCAAAAAAAGTAAATAATTGAAAAGGCTAGAGATTGTAAGGATTGAAAATAAGGGAGAAAGTGGAACACATCGGCAGATAAGAGTCGTTTCTGAAACATACCAAATAACAGGGGGCGTAGCTCAGATGGTAGAGCGCTCGCTTAGCATGCGAGAGGTACCGGGATCGATGCCCGGCGCCTCCAGATAATTTTTTTTTCAATTTTAAACAAGAATTTATAATTAAAGAAAAATGTGACTCTGTAAGACTTCAAACTATACTTTAATTGGAAACAAAGAAAAGCTATATTAGATAGATCGTGGATGTTTCTATTAATTATTATTCAGTAACAGGGATTTAATTGAAGTTTGTATGGTTTATAGTCTACTTTAGTATGCTTAAAACATTCAGAAATGTTTATTTCTCAATTTTTGCTGTTTGAATATCATCGTACATGGTTTGTAAAAAATTGTAGATTCGTTCGCGATTTTAAGGATATGGATATTTGCTTGGTAAGAAAACGTAGCTGAGGGAAAAGCTTACATAAAAATAAGACAAAATCGCATAGGGTAGATTTTAGAAAGTAGCAAAAGATTTAGGCATAGAAAAATGATAAAAAAGAAAATGAAATTTTTACAGCAGAAGATTCAATATTAACTCTGAACCACAAAAAAGAATGCGTCGCACATTGGTCACAAACTATTATATTTTACAGTTCTTTTATTTGCTACGAAAATTTACAGCCGTTTAGAGGATTCGATAGACACTATTTTATGTTTACAGAAGAAACAATGGCCCCATATTTATTTTATGCAATATTATTATTACAGTAGAAAGATTATATCCAATTTCGTCATTTTTAATCATAATGTCAATTGAGATATGATATTTCTATTAAATACAGTTAAGAGAGTTTCGAATAGGTGAGTAAGCCTATATACCTAAATACTGTATTAATATTACTGTAACAAGTAATGATTTCAAACACTCTTCCGCTTATTATTTTAAGTATGCGAATGAGTTACTTCAAGAATAAGACAATGTATAATAATAACGGGTACGCAAATTTTGCTGAAACAAAATTTTTGTGCACCCTGTTTACCCTTTAAAAATTGTATTGTAACTCGTTCGCAGAATGACGCAATTCCATTCGTGGAAAGCTATAAAGAGGAAGATCCAATGGAAGAGGGACTATAGATGACCAGAATACAAATTACGTAAAAGTAGTACACAAGCAGCATACACATATTTACACTGTTGAGGGACAGTCTTTCCAAGTATACCAGCTTAATCCATTATAAAAAGTAGATTAATCAAAAATATAAAATAGCACTTCGATTAAATGAAATCAAAGGGGGCGTATTGTCAGATGGTAGAGCGCTCGCTTAGCATGCGAGAGGTACTGGGATCGATGCCCGGCGCCTCCAAAAATCTTTTTGATCCTTTCACCAAAAGTAGATCACACAGAATGCCAATAATATCACCTGCATTAAACCAGATCGAAGGGGGCGTAGCTCAGATGGTAGAGCGCTCGCTTAGCATGCGAGAGGTACCGGGATCGATGCCCGGCGCCTCCAAGATCATTTTTTGATCATTTTACCAAAAAACAACCGTATGAAGAACTCAAAGCGACAATGTCAATAATCCGGACAAAAATTTAGGATAATTTCTGAATCGAACCTTTTTTTAAATGCAAGGTAATGATTGATACCCATAGAACTCAAAATAGCCTCCCTATGAAATTGAACTACGTCGCGTGTTCTTTTGGAGTTATATAAAATTTCAAAATGGTATTCCCTAGAACTGATGATTTATATGGCTTATAAAAATTGAAAATAAAATTGAATTAAGGCTCTCTGTGTGTGTGGTATTCAGCTGGAATAGAGAGGTTTATTTTGAAAGTGGTCTAAGTCCATTTAAGTTTAAATTGAGATATTTAAGAGTTTGCGTTTCAATGAAATTAAAAATATACCTATTGGATATCTATGAATGGCACTCCTTAAGAGAGTTAAATTTACAATTCCTATTAAAATAATAGCAATTATTAAGTAAATAATATATGTCTTCTTACCAAGAATGGACTTAAGCCACTATCAAAATTAACAACTAGATTTGTCATAAAATTTGAAACAGCCCAAGTCCATTCGATATAATTTAAAATGCTTCAAATTGAAAAAACAATATTCGATTTATTTTATATTTCATTACAAAACTTAAAAAACACCATTTATGCAATTCAGGAAATCTTTTAACTATATAAATTACATAACAATTTACTCCTCATTTATATTTTATGTATGCGGGAGGGATTTGAAGAAGTATGAGAAGAATACGAGTACATATATCGTAATAAGTCCATCATATCCTTGTATTTCGCTGTTGTAATTTGTCTTATATTTTTATAAAGTAGTGCCAATACAATATTTTCGAATTTTCTTGGTGTACCCCGACGTGGTAATAAATTCAGTATTTTAAACTCTGCATTCTCATCAATTGATATCTTATAGAAAGTTTTATATGGTTCATTTCTCAAAAAACGCATCCAGCATATTTTTAACCAATTTATTGTTCCACCGTTAGAAATCTTTGCCCTTTTAAAAATTGCATCCTCCAAAAATCTTGTTGATATGAAATCCTCTTGTTTCATTTCATTTAAAATAATGTTATTCCTTTCCGGCACTCCTTGATAACATTATAATAATCTTGGGGACAAACAGTAAATTATTTTTCTTTAATGACATTTCTACGACGCCAAAATCTGCCATTCGGTAAAAACGAATGTCCTGATACTAAGACAACCGACAAATGGACTTGGGCCACTTTCAAAATAAAAATTTGTATCATTCTATTAACCAACTAATTTCCTTTTTACAAAATCTTTGTGATTTTAAATATATTAGTTGCAATTTGCTTCAGAATGAAAAGATAACGTAGAAATGTGAATATTAACATTGCTAGTCTGATTTTTCTCGAAAATGGACTCAAGCCACTTTCAAAATAAACGGCTCAATTATAATTCACTCCAACGTAACTGTTCTCTAAAGAAATATAAATCCTATGATTGAAATGCATAAAAGTCAAAATGGTGATCCTACAAAATTGAGTTACGGCTCAGTATGTTGTTCATCTGGAATTGTATTAAACTTCAAACTGCCATCTCTTTAAATCTCTAAATTCTCGCTGTTTGCAAACGTCCAGAGTAAGTCAATTGTTACAAGTGAAAAATGATTATTAACCCTTAGAACTCGAATGGTGACTCTGAGGCGCCACTAAAAATTACTGTACCACTATTCGAAATATATGTTGCTATCTAATCACTAGACTGCGGATGTTTATGCAATTTTCAATTTTTGTAAACGAACTTTAAGAAAATGGAATAAAATAGAATCTTATTTTACGTGGTAGTAGCCTTTTTAGATCTGAAATAAATTAAAATAGCACTAAATTCTATCATAATTTATATGCTTGCATTTTTTGAACATTTTCAAAAGCCGTAAATGCATAAAGATCCGCAGTCTACTAATCACTTATTAAACATTTAGGTATTGTATGAAGTATTATACCAATTTCATATCCATCAAATTTTAAAAATCATAGAGAATGGAAATATTTTAGCTAGGAGGAAATGTTTAATTTTCCAGTTAAAATAGGTTTGAATGCAAAGGGTTAAACAAAGGGGGTACTAACACTTAACTCAAGAGTCAACAGATCATTCGAAATAAGCGACTATATTACTCATGTAGAGCAAATTATCGCTGGAAGAAAAAGAAATATTCACTCTGATAAAAAATATTTAATAACTATGGTTCTTGAATACTAAATCTACCATCACCGGTCAAAATGACCCGTTCCAGATTTTTTATTTTATGATTAATTATTTATTGATATAATAAAAATAATTTCATAAGAAATAATTGTATATACAGGGTGGTTCACGCAACTTGCACACCTATATCACTTCCAAAATATGCGTTGCACGAGAAAGTTTTGTATACAGAAGTTGCATGGTCTGAAGGGGTACATTATGTAGTGTATTTATTTTTTTTACAGATGGAAGCGTTTCGGAGATTTGAAGTCGACTTTGTTTTTTTGAATGGAATACTATATTTTTTATACCAAAATATGGAAGAATGTCGAATTCTGAGTGAAAAAGTATTGACCTTCATTAGCCCTAAACCTAATACTTAACGAGTAAAATTTGCAGGAAATAAAGTGAAATTACTCGTTAATTATTAGGTTTGGGCTAATGAAGGTCAATACTTTTTCACTCAGAATTCGACATTCTTCCATATTTTGGTATAAAAAATATAGTATTCCATTCAAAAAAACAAAGTCGACTTCAAATCTCCGAACGCTTCCATCTGTAAAAAAAATAAATACACTACATAATGTACCCCTTCAGACCATGCAACTTCTGTATACAAAACTTTCTCGTGCAACGCATATTTTGGAAGTGATATAGGTGTGCAAGTTGCGTGAACCACCCTGTATATCTTTAATGAAGCACGCATTACAATAAGAGCTGCACAAAGTCTGAGTAAAATCAATTTTGTCATTTTTTTAAGGGAACGTTTACCTGTTACTTTGAAGGCTCGGTAGGTTTAGTGTTAAGAGTGTAGACTCCTTTTTCCAGGATTGCAAGGGTGCGGGATTCGCATTCTCATTTCTCGATAATACAAAAATGGGGTTTTCAGTAGTCAAAAACGCTAGCTAAAAGATCGATGTAGGGCACTATCTCCCTTAGAAGTCCTATTTTTTCGTTTACGAGGCGTAATTTGCATTATTCGAAAGCAATACAGCTATGAAGATAGCTACATGTTGCCGAATAATGCAAATTACGGCTCGTAAACGAAAAAATAGGACTTTTGAGGGCGATAGCGCTTTAGTTCGATCTTTTATCTAGCATTTTTGACTACTGAAAAACCCCGTGTTATGAGAAATGAGAAATGAGAAGGCGAATCCCGCACCCTTGCAATCCTGGGAAAAGAAGTCTACCGTCTTAAAAAGTAATTTGGTGCATTTAAATGAAACTTTCATGAGCATTAGTCGAGACTGAGTGATTTTCGAAATCACACTTGAAGAAAGGGAAAATTTTAAAAATAAAAAATTATCACCCTTTCAGGTTTAGAGTGAACTACAGACGAATATGGTTCAAAATGGTACACAGACAAATACAGGATTGTACTGCAGATGTATGCAGGAACGTTTGAGGGTTTGACCCTATTATCGAACGCAATGTAAAACTAAAATAGAAAACCCAAAGCAACATTTACAGGAATCGAAGGGGGCGTAGCTCAGATGGTAGAGCGCTCGCTTAGCATGCGAGAGGTACCGGGATCGATGCCCGGCGCCTCCAAAAATCTTTTTGATCCTTTCACCAAAAGTAGATCACACAGAATGCCAATAATGTCACCTGCATTAAACCAGATCGAAGGGGGCGTAGCTCAGATGGTAGAGCGCTCGCTTAGCATGCGAGAGGTACCGGGATCGATGCCCGGCGCCTCCAAATATCTTTTTTTGATATTTTTACCGAAAATTTAATGAAATTCGAAACTCCTAAATCTCAAATAAGAAACAGGTCCCGAATTAAATGCGATCGAATTTAGTCAATGGTCTAGTACCCACTTTAAACTTTTGTTTCACTTCTTGTGTGCCACGTCGCACAGTGCGGTACTTTGGTAGGAATTTGAGACAAAAATAAAAAGATACGTTTGGCGTAGTAATAACTTACATTTCTTTGTTCGGAATTGTTTTAAATGCACTAATCGAGGTTTTGGAATACTATTTTAGAATTTTCCATTCTTTTAAAGTAAATCAATTTCAAAGAAACAATAAGAAGCATATTTTATGTATAATGTAAAAATGAAATATAAACATATAGTACATATATTACGTGTAGAAAACAGATAAACAAATATCCATAAAAACAAGTAAACAAAACATTTTAATAATACACATTAATCACTGTTCGTATGAGAATCGTCGTTCCCTAACTCCGAATCAGAAAAATCTAATTCTTCCGGAATAGCTTCCGTTGTGTATTGAATATCAGTGTACAATATCTCTTAACATATCAATATCAATATATCTTTTCTTGTTTTGAGGAAGTTTTCTTACAGCTTGATATGAAGGGGCCCGATGAAAGTAGAAGTCTTTTCATAAAATCTTCATTATTAAATTTCCTACTCATTTTGCGAGTATGATTTAATCGGGCTTTCCTAATCTCTTTATGCGTAATTTCTAAAGCATCTTCCGAGAGAAGGTGTATTGGTAAATCGAAACTTTCAATTATGTCACACCCGTGAATTTAACGGGAAGTTAACGTTAAATAACTTTGAGTGTAGCAGTTTGTGGCAGGAAAAACTTGTGGATAATTGAAGTACAATGTCTACTAATTACGAAAAAACAAAAACTACAGGATGTTTTGAACCCTTCTTGAAATATCTCTATATAAAGGTGAGAAAACCTATTTCTACTGTATTATTTACTACTATAATGCATATAAGAAACTTACAAATTTGAAATTTCAGTCACATTAGCTCTACTTTAAGCTATCATATCCCATAGGACATATTTCATCGAATTCTTTTTCCTGATATGTACCATGAAATTAAGTTACGTTTTGATCGATGAACTACTTAATACAAGCAGTTCTTAAGAAAAAAACGCTTGCAACTAAACCCCTACTGAATTATTTGAATTTTCTATTGATAAGCATGATAATTTAGATGTTAAGAGACATATATTCAACAAGAATCCAGTGGATATTAGACAATGAATTTTTAGATTTTTGTCCACAGGGTACCGCACTGTGATGTCGGTCACATATGGGTGAGATTAATGCATGGTTGGGGTCAGAAATTCATTTCTATTGAGTGATCAAATACATCGAGTTTTATTAGGCTTTTTACAAATCCAAAAGGGCGAAAGTAGTATCGATGCTGTGATAGAAAATTTCATCAGTTTTGGTCATCGTCCTGTGGTACCATCCAAAAATGGAACTCTAATTTAATAGATTCCAAGTTAAACCAGATTGAAATCGTACATGAATAGCCTGATAACCACCTTCACTTTTTGTTGCAATTGTGATTACACCATGAAAAGATAAAATTATTATTTATATTTATATTTACAACGTAAAAATATGATTTGTTGGGTCCTAAGGATTCCTATCGACTTCTTTAACGAAAGTAGCTCACAAAGAACATAAAAACTAAATGTCACTGATTCAAAATTGGTACACGAATGAAACCGAATCGAGTCGCCATCAAATCTCAAAATGGTACTATAATCAAATAAGGATCAAAATGGTACCTGACTAAAATTTAACCCTTTGCACTACTTTGTCGAGTGTGATTCAACATCAGAGAAGGAAAAATGTAAATAAAATGGGTTTTTACATGTATTTGGTTCTTCCTTTAAGTATTTAATGGTCTAATGTTTTAGTTAAAAACAAATATAAGTTCCATAATATTTATTCCACGATGTTATTAAAATAATTAGTAAACGACATTGGTTAAAATAAGTAGCAGTCAAGGAACTGTCTTTTGAAGTAAATTTCCAATGAAACACTTGAAACAGTATGGAGTTGTTGGTAACAAAATCGAAAAATACTTCGAAGCGCGAAGGGTTAAATAAGGGACAAAATGGTACCTGACTAAAATGAAATAAAGGGCAAAATAGGACCCGGTTAAGATCAAATAAGGAACAAGAAGATTCGAAAGAATAAGTAAAATCAAATTTGAAGATCACGACCTAAAATCTCGACTCATTTACCAAAAGTAGCACACAAGAACAGCAGAAAATAGCATTTAAAGAATAACGAACCACAGGGGGCGTAGCTCAGATGGTAGAGCGCTCGCTTAGCATGCGAGAGGTACCGGGATCGATGCCCGGCGCCTCCAAATATCTTTTTTGATCCTTTCACCAAATGTGGATCATACCGAGCAACAATAATGGCACCTGCATTGAACCAGATCAAGAAAAACGTAGCTCATACGGTAGAACACTCGCTTAGCATACGACAGGTACCGAGATCGACGCCCGGTGCCTCAAAATAATTTTTGTTTTTAACACATTACCGACCGGTGATTATTGCATAACTTTGAAGAATCTATGGTACATGGCTAAACACTTTTTAATGGAACCTTCAACAGCAACAGCACTTTTCATTATGAACTAACAAGTCACCCTTAATAACATCATCTAATAGTTTCATTTAAGATTGCAATATAAAAGAAAATTTCTATGCTTTCTTTTGGTACAGCACAATTATTGAAAATCCTATTAATACGCTTCCGGTAGGTAAAGTGTTAACAATGTATCAACACTTAAAACAGTTTTTTCTTATGCGACATACATCACACGTAGTTAAACCTACAACGCCCTTTGAATAGTCGTTTTAATTATGCCGTAGAGTGTTAATGAATGATCATTCGCGAAGCTTATACCAGGAGTCAATTAGTTAATTGGTTCGGGTTTGAAATTTATTGTAGCTTGTTGAATGCATTACCTGATAATAACTCAATGGATTAGATGGCGGCGGTACATTAGGGTCGACCAGTTCCATATTGTGCAGCCATGGTAACAAATATTGGAGTAACAGCTGTCGTACTTCTCTTCTAGCTGTTTGAAACCTGTGCGTAATTTCTGAAAGCGATGCATAACCGATGTAGGTATTATAGTGCACGAGGGATACGCACATTTGTTGGCGGTTTTCTTAGTGAATTATTAGTTGTATTTCCATGCGGCTGCAGTACGGTATTTAGGTCAGTCTGCCTTTCAACTCATTTCCGCGTGCACGCGCATAGTTTCGAACCTTTTGTTACTTAACACTGGATTTACGGGATCCGTCAAAATAGCCGATTCTAAATTCCTTAATTTACTAGGAATGCAAGGATCCATTCGTGAAGAATTCAATAGATTTATTTCTGTGAGCACACATTGCAATAAAAATGGCTGTAAAATCTAAATAAATACATTTTTCTCATTTTTATAAAGCAATGTAAAATAGACACTTCTGGTGCTCCGTAAACCTAGTGTTAAACATGTATGTATCATTATCAACATTTGTCTTTTAACACTGAACCTACCGACCATCAAAAGTGACTGATTTGTATTACCAAAATAACAAGATTAAATTTATTTATATTTTGTGCGATTTTTACTATAATATATACTGGATACAAAAAATATATTCAATAAATTCCCGTGGAAACAACTGTACAATTTCAATAATTGTTAAATCAAAAATCAAAAATAGGTCATTTGATTCCTCGTGGTAGAGAGTTCCTCGTGGTAGGAGTTATAACTAATAATACAAAATGATAATGAACTGGCATTTCGTCGACAAAGCGTACGAACGTATTATAAATATCTCTGTGTTTACATAAAGAAAAAAATGTTATATGAACATATGCTCTTAAATGTTTTATTAACGAGTTAACATTTCAAAATGACGTCCGTTATTACGATTACAGGATTGCCATCTAAGAAATATTGACTCTATCGTATTACAACTGATTTCTTCTTCCTTTTCTCTAATCGCAGCAAATGCGTCTGCAATTCTCTGTATTAACTGCTCACGAGTATTAATTTGTGCTTCGTGAACTTTTGGTTTTACAACTCCCCACACGTAAAAATCCATTGGCGTGAGATCTGGTGATCTTGGAGACCATGAGATTGGACTTTAAATGTATCCATTTAAATGTATTCATAATACGTTCATACGCTGTGTCGACGAAATGCCAGTTCATTATCATTTTGTATTATTAGTTATAACTCCTTAATCAAACATTTAAGAGCATATGTTCATACAACATTTTTTTTCTTACTTTTGCGTGTAAAACACGCTGGCAAAGTTTGGTCGGAAAAAACTGGGACACCCTGTATATCGCCGGCTGAATGTAATAACTAGCTAACTTGAAATTTTGACATTTTGAGTTATCTACTTCGTGATAAAGAAGAAATCAAGTAGAATTTAATATAAAAACTTGGTAACCTATCAAAGTAATCTACGACATCTAGTGAGCAGTGTTCAAAGTAGATAAAAAATAAATACAGATTTCTATTTATGTTATAAATGGGCAATTCGACTTTTTAAAAATTGTTCTTTTAATCCAAAATGATGTTTTTTCATGTATTGTTCCACATAAAATAAAGAAATATAAGCAGATATTGGCATTATGTTTAACATAACGGTCTCCCTATCATAATCTTAAAACCTTATAATACTGTTTCATCAATTTCTCTAAACTAAGGAATTGTATGTTACCTAGTTAAAAATTCTTTACAATGCATTCGAAATAAACTTCTAATTGCCTTCTTTTTCTTGCAAATGATACATAGACATTTTATTTTGCACGAAGACCCCGCAGTCTTATACGAACGTCTGAGCGAAATTACAAATGTCTTCTAAGTGAAGTTTAAGTATTACCAATCGATGGCAGTGAACATGTCAGCTTCTGCAAGTATGTACATTGCTGGTTCAACAGTGTTGGACAACACCATTTATAATCATTTATCGGGACAACTGTTTGAGTTCCGTATGACAAATCATATTTACTATGCAAACACGCAAAGTGAACCAGAGTAACTGGTATTAGGTTCAGTTATAAATGGATGAATTATTTCTAGCTGACTGCTAGCAAAAGGTTCGAACTGTCCAATGGCGCTTGTAAGTGCAAAACTTGAAGATCGTTCGAAAATAATTATGGGTTTACAGCCATATAGTAGTAAATCACTAGGGCAGTTTTCATTTATAATATTCACTATGTACCTTAACAAACAGTAAATGGAAATCATGACTATAAATGATTAATTAACGTATTTACAAAAAATTTTGTAATTTTTCGACTAGGAGTTTCTGATTGGCTAATTCTAGATTTTAAATATGAAACAATTCGTTACGTAATTTTCTTTGAGAAGATATTCGCAACGTTTATGTAAATTCTGAGCACAGTTCTGAATACTTCTTCATCGAGATGGCGACAAAAGATAAAATACTCACTTTGTTATTTGTTTATTCGCCCTATTAAACTTCCTTTGACTCTTTTGCCTTTACAAATTTGGAAACGAGAATAAAATAGTATGATATAAAATAGCAAAAAAAATTTTTTTGTGAACGTAATTCTTCCATAAATCTTGTTGTTATGCATGATAAAATACAATTATTTATACATCTATCCTTGTTTAACGGTTAAATCTCGGTGTAACAACTATTTTAATGAACTTCAACAATAATGGATAACTTTTTCCTCAAGAAGACATTACCTATTCATTACCAACATCAAAGAAAGCATCTGATATTTTGTACTTTCCTTCTACTTGTCTCTATGGTTTTCCCGTTGTGATAAATAATAATAAATAATTGAATGGGAGAACAGCCTCGCAATCACCATATACTATATACGACATATATATACGACACATATAATAACATAAATGACAATATAAACATATATTAACTAAAAAAAAATGGAATTAAAAAATATACTAATAAGAAATAGAGATTTGTCAAATGAACGTTTTATAACTTATTTTGCACGTATTTTTCTAAAAGTTGCACTCACAGTATATAAAGAGGAAGGCTAAAAAATGATTGATTTGTAATTGATTCAAACAAAAATTGCACAAATGAAAAACTGAAAAATGTATCAACTGGCCCAGGTCTCTCCTATAGGCTGAATGAGCTCATTGAGAAGCTTCTAATAAATTCGAAGCATTATCGTCGCACAGTGAGCTAGAATTCTTTAAAACCTGGAGTAAATTCATTAATCTCTTAATGATACATCTTTAATTATAAATAGGACAATTTCAGGGGTTTTGCTATCGAAACAAGTTTTTGCTACTTGATTTAGAATGCAATTCGAAGCAAATAATACTAATAAGTTTAATATAGTAATTATTATAAGTTGGGAGATAATATAAACACGGTCAACTGGAAACTTTAATACAAAATCAACAGTGTTATACTTTCGGATTTTGAAAAAAATCGATTTTGCAACCAAAAGTTTTGAAAAAAATCACAGTCGTGTCTAAGGTTGTTACTTTACTTCGAAGGTGAAGAAAATCGAAGTTTTGAAGCTTCGAATTTCGAACATCCGTAGTAAATTATTATTAGAAGCTTCAAAGCTTTGAACTTCAAAATTTCGATATGTTATATTTGATACAATTACAGTGATTGGACACTCCTACATTTTAAAAATAATACGTCACCACAGCTAAAAGATTGAAGTTGAGCATTTTAAACAAATACTTCAATATTTTGACACTAATGTTTATATCAGTACAACTTCATACGATTCGAAGACAGAGTAGGGCAATAATTAACTAATATTTAAAAATATAACTTAAAAATAACTGATCACTAACTAATCAAAAAGTTTTGACTAATGACTATTTTGCTATGACTAACATTCAAAAAGACTATTAGTAATTTTTAAATACACTGTCCAACAAATTTCAACTTTTTTTATGTTCCATAATTACTGTTGGGTCCTTCGTATAGAGTTTTTTGTGCTGATTCCGAATCTGTTTTTATTTTTTTCCCTATACGCACAGTTTTTGAGGAACATGGCTTTGAAAAAAAGCATATTTTTCAACTTTAAACAAATATTGTGATGTTATTATAAAAGATATCGAATTGTTCTTTGCAGCAAAAGATTCTGTAGACCTGCCCGAATACAGTGATATCAAATATTAATACATTATGATTGCTTAAACATGTTTAAACAATCACTAAAGGCGGAAAGACACCACTTTTGCATCAATTTTTGACGATATTTTTCAATTTATCTCAAAAAATAAGGGTCCAGCGGAAAATCGAACTATACCACTCGATAGAGCAGACTTTTATCTTCAGAAGCCACCATTTCATGTTTGCACCATCGACGTCCTTTTCGTATAGGAACAAAATTAAAAACAGATTCAGAATCAGCGCAAAAAACACTATAAGAAGGACCCAACAGTAATTAGGGAACAAATTTGGTGTTGGACAGTGATATTAGTTGATTATTGCCCTACTCTGTTCGACGACTTCGAAACTGCGTACACTTCGAAGTTCCCTTCGAATCTTCGAAGAATTGTAGCTTCGGAAAAGTAACAGCCCTAGTCGTGTCTGCTATTAGGTAGAATGTTCACGAATTTTTTCGTAATTTTTTATTGAGCAGAACAGACGAAATAGACCGCAATTCACTAAACCAAATTCACCCTATAAGTACCCTTACGGTAAAGGTACCAACTTCAAACTTAAAGACAGCGGATTCTATGCATTTATGATAAAAATGAGTAGATGTAATTTAAAACAGTAAAAACATTAGAAGAATTTATTATTAAACATATTAAGAAAGAAAATAAGCTACTGTTTCACTCCAGTTTGTTGCAATTCAAGTACGAAATATCTATTTTGCATAAAGACCCGCTGTTTACTTATCACAGAGGGATGGCGACTGACCAAAAGTCAATTTGATTTGAAGGCACTTCCAACTATTTCATCCGGCTATAACCTTTTAGTCCGGGTTTTTAAGACTACAGCCCACCGTGCGTCATCGAGTTAGCAAACGAGAGGACGTGTGTTAGTAGACGAAGCAAAGAACTTACCACTGAACATGGGCATCGTGAGTTCCGGGTGTAATTGGGCGAGCTGACGCGAGAGATACATCTGATTGCGACAATAAGTGGTGGACAGGAGCACGTCCAGGGTGCCGCCCCTAATTGTGCCATTCGATGATAACACGCCGATGGGATTACTCTGTTGTCCTGGCGCGGAAGTGGCCGTCGTTGATGAGCCGGCAACGAGATCGTCCTGGCCTGGAACAAAGACAGTATCAAATTGTATTAGACCGACGATATCACTCGAAAACCGATAAACGCTGCGAGTGTCGTTGAAACTTGCGAAAAGATGTGAGCAGCCACCTAGACAAAAACAAATCAAACTAATCCTCCAGTACGCGGACCAGGGGTGTTCCATTTTTCGAGGACTTTTCTACATGATTAGAACGTGGATTTTTATGCAAAATGAAATGTGTCTAAATGTGCGTTTAAAGATGATCACGTAAGGGCGACTTTCACCCTTAAGTTCTCATCTTTAACCGTATGTAGCTCATTGCAATATTCACCGATTTCGATGAAATTTTCAGTACGCATATAAGTTACCGAAATCTATAAAACGTATTTTTTAAATTATCGTTACAGACCCAGATAAAAAAGTTGACAAAACATCATTTTTTTTAAATTTTGTATAATTCCTACCAATTGCAATCGTAATAAATTTTTGTTTACTTATTCCCTAGCGAACTAGCCGATCTAACATCTTTAAAAAAATTCAAGTCCTTTGGACCAATTTCTAAAAAGTTATGCGATTTTTAAGAGTGTCCACTTATTATTGTCGCTGACCGTATGTCTCTTTCTTTCCCATACGCTCGACGCATACGAACGATTAAACATTATTAGACTGCAAGAAGTTTTACTTCTGCCGCGCGTGGTTTTCCACGCGTATGTTTATTTTTTTCATTTTACGGATATGAAATTGATATAATGCAATACAATACTCATACAATATACTCATGCAATACTTAAATGTTTAGTAATTGATTAGATGCCAACATATTTAACCCTTAATTGGTATACCGAGGTCTCTCATGACCCTAACAAAATTTCTGTACAGGGTGTAAAGAAATTATATGTCGCGGCTGCCATAGAATGATTTCACACCCTCGATTTGGTTGAAATTGAGCTAAGGAAGGAGCGGCAAAATTGACCTTGACCTTGAATTTTAAAGTTAAAAGGTCAACAATTTTTTTTAATTGCATCGTATTTTACTCGTCGCGGTTGAGTTGCGACCCATGGTTCCTTTTGCACTTTTGACCCTTGCGACTAGTAAAATACGATGCAATTAAAAAAAATTGTGGCCTTTTGACTTCAAAATTCAAGGTCAAGGTAAGTCTTGCAGCACCTTCCTTAGCTCAATGTCAGCCAAATCGAGGGAGAATTGCAAAGAATAGGTGTGGTTTCGACCCAATCCAGGAGACACGGGTGTAATGTGGATAACGGGTCCCCATGTGTCTGTTTGGATCAGGCAAATGTTAATAGGAGGGCGGTCCATTGACCGTCCATTGAGCCCCATACTACCCCCTTCTGGGGTGTACGTAATGATATTTCCCCCACATCCGTAAAAAAACCAAATTGAGAGTGTAGAATCATTCTATGGTAGCCGCGACGTATAATTTCTTTACACCCTTTAAATTAACTTAACTTCGTTAGAACATTTGGATTATTTAGTCTAAAATTATAAGCTTAGAAGTATCTGCAAAATTTGTAGAGAATTTTAGAAAGGTCCTAGTTTTGATTAATTCATAATCTGAGCAAACACCGTACCACTTAAAGATTAATAATGTAAATAATGTTTTCTGTTTAAATAATGTAAATAATGTACAGCAATTTTTAGTAGTAACTCCGAGCCACCACTCGAGTGCTAATTGTAAGTCGAAAATGAAGAAAGTTTTAACTATTTCATTCATGGAAACGATCAGTGTTATTCAGAATAATTGTTTACTTGACAATGAACTTTTCACCTCGCTCTATAGTCTAGTTAACTTCTGCATTTTAAATGAATATTCAGTGGTATCAATTTAATGACGATCATTTTTAAACAATAGGCTAGTTACTGGCGATTTCCGCATTCTTCAGCGCGTTAATAATTTCCTAAAAGAACAGACTCCTGTTTATGTTCTATCTACATTATTTACGTTAAAGCTTAAATATTCTCAAATTTTTACCTCAAACAAAGAAATAATATTCACAGTATATTCTGTTTGAGATCCTCATTACGGGCCTGAGTTACGATTTTGTGGGAAGTAGTGTTGTTCCTTCGTGCTCCAATCTATTATAACTTCAGGAATTTAATTATACCCAGAAATTTCATTCGCCTCTGAACATTTTGGTACAAAACTTTAATTGAGTGCAATTATCCACACATCAAGTTTTCAATATACAGATTATTCGATATAAACAAGATGAAAATATTTATTCAAGATAAAAATATTTATTCCTAGGTTTATTCTATAAAAAGAGTAATAGAAAAGAAAGGAAAATACATTATTACATAAAAGTTTTAATTTAAAAACGCTACGAACTTCGTTCTAACCCGAATTTACTGAAAATTAACTAACATGATAAGAAACTAGCATGAAAGTTGTATCAAATTATGATAAATGTGACGCTTTTAGACTACTAAGAGACCATCATTATTTTTCGTCGCTTCACGTTTAAAGGCATTCTTTTGATTGATTTTACAGCGTACCATGTCGGAAATTTATGATTTTTTCAATTGGGAAAGTTCAAATAATCAAACTTCGGATATTGACGCTCTACTGTATCTTTTTTACATGCTCCTAAACGGACTTCTGTTACAGGACGATGTTAGATAATAGCATTGCTCATGTTTATAAATATAAACTCACAGTTACCACAAGTAATATTTTTTAAAAAAAAACTTCGTACGCAAAAACATTACTGAATATATTCGACTTATTTTTTCACGGGGAACAACCCCTGGTCCATTATTACCGGAACACCCTGTATAGTGACTGTGAAGGCCAATTTAATATCCTTTCCGATGCTGCAGAAAAACACGGCTTTAAATCTCTTAGCGTACGAGGAACTCATTGTGATAAACGTCAGTTTGCTAAGAAAGTCAAGGGATAACTTTATGCAGCATTCTCCTTGAAGCGTCGCGACGCGTTCCTCGTAGAGGAAAGATCTTAGCATAGTTTCATACATGTACAGCAGTTCGTAATGTAACAGTGTAATAACTTTCCCGGTTGCGCTTCCACTAGCTTCATTTCATTCGCAGCAAATATTCTTCAGATGTCGCAGTTTGATATGTAGTTAACGGAATTAGTGAAAGTTTGTTTTCTGATAAAAGTTAGCGAAGATTGCATAATTTGTTTCACCCAAATATTCTCCCATAGCTTCCACTTTCGTTTTCTATTTCAATCCACGATCTCACACTTTTGAACAAATGCATCAAATTAGACTGCAATTATTGGAACAAATTTTACCCCTATAGCAGAAAATGGTTCAGAGTCACCACTAGAAATTGCTATACCATTATTCTATACCAATTGCTATACATTTAAGTATCCATCAGATTGAAAGAAATCAATGAAGAAATGTTTAATTTCCAAGCTCAAGCTCCGACTGCAAAGTATTAATAGTATAAATAGTTCTCGTTTAAATTATTCGATATGCGCACCTACGGGACATGTAGGTGCTGTCGATAGCAGAAAATATTTGCACATGGCAGTGGTGACAGAGTTGGGCAAAATGTAATTTCAATTGCAATTACAATTACTTGCTAATTACTGTAATTTGAAACTGCAGAAATACAATTAAAATTTATGTGAAAACTACATTGGCAATGTAAGTGACAAGTGAACCTATTTCTTAAGAGTTGTAATTTAATAAATAATAAATATTTCCTAACATATGCTTTTTGTTTGTTCTTTTTAGACATTTCCATTGAGTAGGTATCTAATTACCTTTTTTTAGTGCCATTTTAGCCTTAGGTAATTGCAACTACCCATTACAATTACTTGTAATTGCAACTGCCAATTACAATTACTTGTAACTGCATTAAAATTACTTGGAGATTGCAGACATAAAATTACAATTACATGTAATTGTAATTGGTAATTGCAATTACTTTGGCTCAACCAGTAATTGTGAAAGAAGTAATTGCAATTACTTAACACGATTACAGTAATTGTAATTGAGTCTAACAATTACTTCAGTGTAATTGTTCTTTTAAACCACTAATTTTTATGTTTTAGGCCATTCAACCGTTTTCTTATTGTAATTATAGTCCACTTTTGTACATGTAATTGAAGATGTAATTAAATGCTTATGTAATTAATTACATGTGATTGACGAAAAGAGAGATAAAATATAATTTCAGGAAATAGTTCGGAGATATTCTAATCGAATAAAAGATTGTGTAGTTTGATTTCATTATAAAAACGTACACTTTTATCGAGAACGAGTGTTGTGCGAAAATGAATTTCTTTTTCTGAAGCTAGACGCGAACAGCGGGAATTCGTATATTGCCTCGATGCGCAGAAGCTCGTTGCATCGTACTTTATCAAGAGCGGTTCCCGATGCACCATGCAGAAATAGTCGAGGCGGCATCCTGGTATACGCTAGTCAACTTCCTCGTCGTTATCTGGATCTGTTCATTTTTAATAAGTAACTCCTACAATTAAATAACGAGAAACGCCGCAAACATAAAGAACAGTTCATATAAATTCGAACAACCGATAAAACATATTTACCCAACTTAAAGAGAAGTTAACTCGAAGAAACATTGAAATTTCGTGTAAATTGTCTGACATTAATTTTCGAATTGTAAGTGATCAATCTTATTACCGCGTGTCAACAAGTGTGACAGTGTGTCGTTCAAAAATGCAGTTACACATTAGAACAAATTCAATGTTGCAAAGTGCACCGAAGAAAATTGTGCTGAAAGTTTGACCTCCGAAGAGGAATCTTCGAACGAGGCGCTAGAATTGTCCGTGGACCAAAACGGACCTCGAGGATTACTAGAACACAGGCCTCACCGATTCTTGAAGACGTCAATCGAATTTGCCAACAGTTCAAAATGATTTTTCGTC
Source organism: Lasioglossum pauxillum (assembly GCA_933228785.1). Taxonomy (NCBI): domain Eukaryota; kingdom Metazoa; phylum Arthropoda; class Insecta; order Hymenoptera; family Halictidae; genus Lasioglossum; species Lasioglossum pauxillum. The sequence continues at coordinate 18,610,754 of OW121702.1, read as the reverse complement.
AAACTAATCAAATCTATGAGTCCTGCTACTACACTTTGAAAGCGGCATACCAAACGCAATAAACAAATCCAACAATTCCGAAATTAAACAGACAAACGATCCCTAAAAAACCCGCTTGAGAAACCAGCAGAAGATAAACTCAAAATGACAATCGAGCAACAAACATGAAACATCCAAAGTTGATCATCTGGACCAGTCTGGATCATGTTAAATCGAGAGCATAGACATTTTAATTCTTCCTTCGATAAATGCATCTGAACAAATCTAAATTGACAAAAGCATTTTAGGCGAGGCAACTTGACCGAAAAAGGCGAACCTGTGACAGGACAGGAACGGATTCTCAAGTAACATTCCGGTTGCCATTTTGTCGTGGAGGTAACGCCACGGGGTTCGTTCTTGCTGCCGGCTGTGGTAATCTGTTCCGGGGATAGAGAGGTACACCGCACGAGGAACTATGTTTCGCGTGGAAGATACAAAGCCCCCTGAGATGTGTTTCTATTTGCGGGATGTCAGTTGATGAACGAAAACACCAAACATTTTCGAACGGCGCGCGTCATCGAAAAACACTCGGCCGACCGATCGCGGGATCTTGTTCGCGTGGCCATCGAACGAAAATGGTCCAGGGGCAAAGAGACGAGTCGGACTTCGAGCTGATCGAGAACATATCCTGTGTTCTGCAGTTGTATTACACGCCGATCCTGGTTTACTTGGGCTCCTTGGGGAACTGTTTATCGGTGATCGTGTTTTTCGGGACGAAATTGTGTCAGTACTCGTCCAGCGTTTACCTGGGCGCGTTGGCCATTAGCGATACCGGTTTTCTCGTATCAGTGTTCGTAGCTTGGCTGGGCATGCTCGAGGTGGGCCTGTTCAATCGGCCGGGGTTCTGCCAGTTTTTCATCTATCTGACCACGCTGTGCAGTTTCATGAGCGTATGGCTGGTTGTGGTATTCACCATCGAGCGGTTCATCGCTGTGCAATACCCGATGTACCGGCAATCGATGTGCACCGTGGCCAGGGCCAAGGTGACCGTCGCTATTCTAACAGGACTGGCGATGGTCCTGTGTTGCCCGGTGTTATGGTTCTCCGCGACCAGTGTTCGGTACAACGAAACGGAAAATGTGACCGAGTGCGGTCACCTAACCGAAGGACTGGAGTCCTGGGCAACCGTGTACAATACCATCGACACCATACTGACGTTCGCGATACCGTTCACCGTGATCATCATCCTGAACGTGCTGATCGCCCGAGCTATCTATAGGCATATTAAAATTAGAAAATCGCTGACCAACGAGCAGCGTATAGGGGTAGGGAGGCAACCACCCTATTCGGGTCTACGGGGCAATCTGGCACAAACCAAGATCACCAAAATGCTACTGGTCGTCTCTACCGTATTCCTCTGCTTCAACCTGCCCGCGTACGTCCTCAGGATTAATGCGTTTCTACATGTACGTGTCTCTGTAGCTATGCTCAACGCGAGATGAAGATAGCAATCGTTTAACGCTACGATTGATTTATGCGGGATGATAGCGCTACCGCTGGCAGCAAGTATGTTCGATGAAAATCGTGAACGTAAACAGTATTACGTGTACAATGGTTTTCAAAAGTGTTTGTACTTTACACAGACAGGTGGGATTAATCGAATTGAAATTGATTTAATCTTTTTATGCAGATCTGGATAAAGTATATGTTTTTCTAACATTCGCTAATTTTACTGTAATTGCTCGAAGCTATTTTCAATTCAGAAGTGATTCATTAGAATTTCTAGCAATTCGTTAAATACAAATTAGTAATGTAAAAATTGCTTCTATCATGCTATGGTAATTTTTAGTAGCGCCACAGAGTCTCTCTCGCCATTATGCGAAAGGTTAAGAAGCAAGAAAAATTGTTTGTATTATGCTATTGTAATTTTGAGTTGCGCCTCAGAGTCGCCATTATGCGAAAGGTTAAGGAGCAAGTAAAATTGAATAAACCTCACTCTTGAGTGCAAACGTATTTGTGGGTCATTGTACATTCGACAAAATTGTTAACGGCATTTTAAAAAATATTAAGGAAATGGTACATGTTCTTGTCTTTTTACGAAGATTACGAAAATATTTTTTAGATAACACGATAAAGTATTACAACACTTTCTAGTACTTTGAACAATAAAGTTGATAATTGTCTTATTTCTAAGCCGTTTAATTAAGAAACATTTCCTTTTTTATATTAATATTTTCTTTAACATGACGAGTTTTGCCGATGTAATTAATCTTGATCGTTGATAGAAATATTTCCGTTGTCAAACATCAGAATAATTACAATAGATTTATTATGATAAGTACTTTCTGCCAGGGGTAGTAAGAAATGTGCGTTTTAAATAAAGCTTGTAAATACTCCACAGCGTTTTACAATCAAAACAAAAGTTAGTATCTAAAAGTCACCATAAACTCCTGAAGAAAATTCAATGATACTTTTATCTCACTTGGGACCTGGTTGTACCTTTAATAGAGTAAGCACGTGTCTAGTTCATTGCAGTTTCTATTTTCTAAAATACTTGAAAAACCCAATCTGACAAAACTCAGCTGGTGTTAGTGATAGGAAAACACGAAATCAAGTGTGTTCAATGTCAAGATCGTGATCAAGTGGCAGTGGTTCTTTTGTAAGTAGCAATGAAGAAGAAATATGAAGATCAACTTCGTTTCCTAAATGGATTAATGTGCTTTTTATTTATCTTTTAATAGAACAATGACTTAGGTGTAAGGGTCACTCGATTATGATAGAAAATAATTTACTTCAAGAAACTGACAGAACACTTTGAGCATCCACTTATACAATACACGCGTACTGTTAATGCAAGCATTCAAGACGATAACCTTGAGCGTTGACGAATCCTCTAAAGCACCATTATTAATTGCTTTCTTGAATCGTGGGTACACATTTTGAAACTATGCTTTCGGTTTTCTTAAAAATTGTTATTACGTTTGGAGAACAGATGACGAGTATCAGACACAATCAGGAAATCGGATAATGTATTTTCATCATTTCGAAAAATAAGTTTGTTGTAAATGAAAACCGATTAACTCTCTCTCTCTCTCTGCTTTTGTGTAACGTATTTTGAAAGTTCGTGACGCATTCAGATCGGTAGCATACCGCAAACTAATAATAGTACATGTAGGTACAGTAAATAGGAAGCATACAACGCGGTTGAACGTTTGTTTACATTCTACCATCGGTATAAGCGATTACAAGAGCCACATAGTAACCAGAGACAGCGGAAGTGTTCGATTGATTTCTTAAAGCGAATTATTTTCCATCGTGGATGACCTTCGGTAACCTTGAATGATTTTCGAACATAGATCATTGCACGTTCTATCAAAATGTGAGCAGAAAAAAATATATTACTCCATTCGAAGGAAACGAAACTGACTTTCGCGTCTCCTCTACACCTCCACCTCCAAAGGAACTATTGCCATTATATTATGTGTCTCTCGACACCAAGCAAGTCCGATGCATTTACTTCTATTGCCAACTGCAGCCGAGTTATTCAGGTGGCCTGTTTAACGTGTCTCAATCTGTATAAATTAGCGTATAAAAAGTTATATTTATGTACGGATGTTTTTATACAAACACGCGTTGCTTACTCGCTCAATTATCATAGTACTTTTTTGAGTCTACTGTCGGAATAGCCTGTTTAATGACTTTTTTGTTTTGAATTCACGTATGAAGATTGATAACGATATATAAAGCTAACATTAGCACATATTTTCTATCACCAGTGCGTGATTGCGACGTCGCAAGTTTATCAATGTTTACACAAGATTTTACAAATGATGGATAACGATATTGGCACTTACAGAGGAAGAACCCGAGGTGATCGTCTTCGATTTTAATGTACTTTTACACGGTGCTAGTATACACGTTTCTAATGATATATGTAACATTTTAGGCGTAGATGCTTGAAAACATTAAAGACATAAACAGATAAAAGTTACGAACCTTCGGTACGCAATATAAGTACGAAATGGCAAAGTTCCGTTTACAAGGTAGTATTGGCGAAGTTAGTTGGTAGCAAGACTAGTAAGCTGGAGAGAGATTAATCGAAAACAGCCACCTTGGGTTCTTCCCTTATTGCTATCAATTTAATTTGAAAAATTTCCTAATATATCGCGAAAAGAATGACTGCAATATGAACAATCTCGACTTTGTCTACACTGTTGAATATAAAACTAGTTTCAGGAGGCGACGAGCGCGCCCCGTTCGCTGGAGCTGGCACAACAGATTAGCAATATACTATTTAATACGAATTTCGGAATCAATTTTATTCTCTACTGTGCCACTGGCCAAAATTTTCGACGAGCTCTACGATGCATGATCCTGAAGAGATTTGGTAAAAGAAATGCGACTATGACGCGGACGTTTAGCCATGGAACGCAAAGTACGTAAAACCGATGAGTTAACAAACGTTTTGTTTCTAGCCTATGATGCGCAATGTTTAAAAGATCATATTTGTCTTCAGCGTCGAAGACCGGGCGGTCAAGCAGCGCATCGATACGTCGAGGTGCTACCGTAAATGCAGAACCATGGGAAGAGTTCCACGAACTGAATGTTATTTCGCAGTAAAGCGTGGTAGAAGTTTGTGCGAGATGAACGATTCATGCGAGGTGAATACTAGATGAAAGCTGATCTTCCTTCAGTGATCGATTCTACTTCGTAGTCTTACCGGTCTCCGATTCTGTAGTCGGAAGAGGACCCACGTTTCCGAAAAACCTCTGGTCCAATAACTGAAGAAGCTGAAGAGCAGCGTCGTGGACAGGGGCACGAGGACAACCCGTACTCATCAGTGTCACGTTGATGATGCTCGTGTAATGATCGCAAGGATACTCTCTGCAAAGCGAAATGATATATTAAAAATTGCTTGTATTATATTTATGTATGAAAATGACAGTAAAATATTTTGTATTCTCTTACAATTTTTGGAGATAAGTTATTTAAAATTTGAGGGTACATTCCCGTTTATAGAAATAAAAGGATCAATTCTAAGGTATTTATATATTTTCAAAAGTGGCGTAGAATATAATAATGAGACGTGTGCAAGAATCCGAAAATGTCGCGTTGGGACGGGCCGAGAATTTGATTCGGCATCGGGAAGGGTTTTCGACAATTTCGGGATTCTCGTACACCTGTAACAATTATATATTTATGACATCGCTAACCTTGCGCTAAAAATTGTTGCCAGAGCTAGGAAGCAGCCATCGGCTACTTGCGGTGCTCCAGTATAGCATCTATCGACGACCCAATCCAGAAGAGCTCCAATATCAGGATTACATTCTAACAGTAAAACCACCGTTTCTCGAGCGAGGGCATAAATCTAAAAATATTATTACAGATATTGAATATCACGTTCCCTAAAATAACTTTCCATGAAATGTGTATTGTTATTACTTTTTCGTCCTTGCTAGCTAACAGTAAGTCCAACCACTGATACAATATTGCTCCCTCCTCTGAAAACAGTTGAGGATTGAAACAAGGTCCGCAACATAATAATCCACTCATGGCCTGCAATGCTGAAAGCTGTAACTCCGTACAAGATTTCTCTTCCTCTTGTAACCAGAATGGACTGGTAATCGAGCGACCATAAGGGCCGGCCCAGCTAGCGAAAAGTGTGAACAAATTCCGCCTCAAGTCTCTCTTCAGCAATGACTGACACGTTTCCACTAAAATAGAAGGAGTCGTATCAAACGACACTATCCTTATGAAAACTCTTTGCGAGCACACACTTACATGTAAAACTCTTGATCATTTTTCTAATGAAGTTACAGAAGTGTAACTTGATGTCACGTACAGCAGGTGCCTCTTTGTCCGCCTCGTTTTCCAAATACAAACGTGCACCATCGATGTACTCGACGAATGTCGGATGAAGCGATTGTGTCTCGCGACCTAATACTGCTGGACTGAGGGAAGCATACGAATCGGATTACTTCCATGCTAAAACTGTAAGTTCAGGATCCCTAAGTTAAGGACTAACCAGATACCAAAAGTTCCATACTCAGCGATCAGTTCTAGAACCCTCACCAACTGTAATCTTAACGCATCTCTTCGTCTACGACGTCTCATGTTTTCTTGCTTCCGATCAACCGCCTCACGAATGTAAAGAACTAGCTCTTCCATTAAATCCCTGAAAAATCATAATGGTCATTGATAAAATGCCACGCCGAATACGTCTGCTATTTACTTTAGAGATTCTTATTTCACGTGTATTAAGTACACGTGGTACGTGAACCGTGTAGTAAGAAATTAAGGATCCGTATACACGGATCAGCGAATACGGATCCGTATTCGCGGATCTTTAAATTCGTACTACGCGATCTCTAGTTAAAACCATAATCTCTAATGTACTCACTTCAAAGCATCAGCGTTAACCTTGCCAATGGCTTGGACAGCAGCATCTCTGACATCGACCACTTCGGATCTCAAGAGAGGTACTGTTAGCTTGTAGAGGGCTGCGGGACTCGCGTTTGTACCCGGTGATTTGTTGTCGCCTCTCTCAGCGGAAAGGCTATCCGGCGAAGAGCTGCGAGGAAAGGAATGTCTTGTCAGATTATCAGGATCCAGTAAGGGATGAACACATGGTTACAGAGACACAAATCGTGCGCGGCCGAAAAATTTAATTTCCGAATAAAGCAGTCGGGAACGGTCGTAACGCTAGCCCAGGAGAGCAAATAAAAATACATGTACAGATCGTGGTTAGACTGGAGCTTAATCAGGGCTAAAGTATACAGAAATAAATGAAAATCTTGGTACGGAAAGTAGTGCAAATTACCAACGACCGTTTAAATCCCGGGTGACTTCGAAGCATGGTCGTTCGCAATGGTTAATTAGGCTCACCTGGTCCGCTTATGCCTGGTGTAGATGCCGGAAATGGACGGAACGGAGAACCGACCCGGCAGGGTCTGCGCCCCGCCGAGATTCTCCAGGCTCTGACTCAACTCCTTACTCATGCACAACACACCAAACTCCACCGTATGCTGACCACTAGAGTATGCAATACAGTGTACCACCAATGCTCCTTGTATCAGACATTATTTACTGCTCAGAAACTACTACTCTAAGTTCCGGATGTACGTGTGCGAGACAGTGACCAAGTAGCATGCGGAGAAGAATGTTACAGAAAATGAAGCGAAATATGTGCATTGAAAAAAGTGTGCGACAATTCCGAGTCCCGCTCCCGATAGTGCAAAGCGCGACTTGGTACGAATTGGTGCTCCCCATCTTGCCATACGACACCTTGTATCGCGATTACAACAACAGAATTTCCCAGACACCATGTGCAGAACAAACGAGAGAGAGCGAGAGAGAGTATTATATATGAGATTACACATTCTTATATCGGACATTAGAGGTACAAATGCGGAACGTGCGTGTCACAGCAAGAAATGCATGTCATGAGAACGTTTCACGGAATGAAACATATTTCATTTTCCACAGATCGCTATATCGACATTTTTCATTGAGACTATTCAAGGTAAACGAACATTGGAACCGATATTTCCGTAGTACCATGGACATAAGCAGACACGGACCTCACACCAATTAATACCAAATGATAGTAATTCCACCTGTTAATCCATTTCTTATGAGTACATGTAAAGCTCTAATGATAAAACTGTAAACTTCATAATTAAAGATTTAAGACTATCTTTAATGTGTGCAAGTAGAATTATTTTAATCTTAGAGCTACAGACTAATACACCACTGAACAGTATACTTATCCCTTACGTTTTGATTAAATGATTTCAATGTCTTCGGAAAGAATAAATAATAATGAAATGACCTGGTGCTAAGTGTTCCTGCAACAGTGTCCGAGTGTCAACCTACCTGAGGCTCAAATCTGGACTAGCGCACCGTACAACTGGACTTGGAACTGGTGGCACAACCCTGTATCCGAAGGTCAAATAATTTTTCCAAACGTGCATGTACATGTCCCTCTCATTGATTGGCTTTCGAACTGCCGTCGAACTTCGCAATAGAGACGCTCTATTGTCATTCACAGGTCTAACAGGAATAAAAATCATTTTAGTTCTCTGACGAATTCAATGTACTTCTTCTATCTTTGTAAAATTCTGTTTTAGTCTTACGTAGGATCAATTACTGAGAAAAGGGAGTTTATCCGGGTAAACACAATAGGCCACGAGTGCGCGACGGCAGAAGGACACAATGTGAGCACTCTATCCTTCTCTAAGAATGCGAATAGACAACTTCCCCATGGATCTGCTCCGTTCAGATTCAAAGAGGAAGAACTCTTCGTACTGGTGTCATCGTGAAGTCCTAAGGAATTTTTTTTATTAGTAAACTTTACGCACTTCTGAAATGTATGAGAACTAAAAGTATGCGAGATTCCGAAAATGTCGGGTTGAGACAAGTCACAACGCGTTGACAATGGACAAAAATTTAAAAAATCAACTTTCATGCTGATATTTAAAATTTTCACAGAAAATTCTCGGAAATCCCGACATAGCTGTCCAGACCATCGGGTGCCCGACATTTTTGGGTTCCCGCACACCTCTAACGAGAACATATACGAATTACCGGCTGTCCACACACAACTACTTCTTTCAGCTATCCATTGAAGATCCACATTAGACGTGGAAGCAGCTGCTGCCTTTTCTGCAGGTGGTAACATATGATAACATTTCTCCAAAACCACTGGACAACAAGCATCTACTACATCAATTACAGCTTGATCATCTTCCAAACCTCCTAAAACACACAAATAATTTATTCGATATTTCATTTTATGATATTAACTTTTTCTTCCGAATACTACGCCAAAGTGGATGTCGAGATATAAGGAATAATAATCAATAGACTGCGGATTTTATGCATTTATAATAAAAATGAGACGATCAAATGCAAAATAGAGGAAACATTTAAAGAATTTAAAAATGCTGTTGTTAAAAGTAGACGTCTATGTAGCATCTATCTTGGAATTAATACAGACAATTTTTATTTTGCATAAAAATCTGCAGCCTAATAATCAATTTGATATAGCATGATCGTTTACAAAACTAAACCCACCTAAAGTGTTTAACAAGTACTTGACCTCGCGCAATATATGAACCGCTATTCTGCGAGGATAGAGTCGACAATTACACAGCATAACTAATGCAAAACCTTCCACTAAGTGAAACACGCTCGAAACAGGTTCTATCTTTTGTCCCGATTCACTCTTTTTAATGCTACCATCCGTACGTGCGTTTGTTCTTGTACTTTCAGCCGCCTGCTCCTTAGATCTTATGCTTGGGCTGGTCAATGCGTTCTTCCAACTCGTAAGAAGTTGCAGAAGCATTCTCAAACCGTTATCAACGAGTTGTGGGAAGGTATCTTGAACGTCTCTCGCGAGAAACTGAGTGAATCCAAGAACAACATCCTGTCTCCAGTCAGGAAAATCTAGAACCAATGTCTGTAAACTTTGATATGCGAGCCCACGAAGCTCTTCGTCCATGTGAACTGTTAGCCGAGATAATAAGTCGACTAATTCAGCGCCAGTCATTCCATCAGGTATCAAACGTGGAACTGCTGCGACACATGTTCGGAAAAGATCTATCCTAGGCTTTCGTTCTCCGGTGATCATTTCGTCTGGTTCCTTGTTCATGTTTTGAGTACTTGTCATCATAAGAGGTCTGCCATAATGAACATCTAAAGCACGTAATATATCAACAAATACTCGTCGAACATGTGGAAAGTACGAAGACATTCCTATACTTCTCGCAGTATCCTCTGTCAACATCTATTGTTCATAAAATTACATTTCAGATTAAAATTAATTTTATCCTGATAATGCATGTATCAACAGAGTTGGGCAAAAATTATTCCGAACAACGAATCAAAAATAAGACAGCTTAGTCCCGATCAGTGTCGCTAATCGGCAGATTACAGTATAACGAACGAAAGAATGACGAAAGAGTGATCGTTAACCGAATGATGCCCAACTCCGTCTATGATTTAAAATATTCACTATACTTACTTTATTGAGAAATGTCTTTTTAACGCGTATAGTATTGCCACTTGGTAATACACCCATTGTACGGGGCATAGGAGGTTCTCCTTCCTTTTGCTGCAAACTATCAGCAACAACTAAAAACGCACGAAGTCCAATGCTCATGCGTTCAGGGGTTAAGATTATTTTTACTGGACGACCAACCGATAATAAATCGAAAACTATTTCTCGCATCGCAAAGTCTAGTCTTTCCTGTGCAATAAACTGAATGATTTTCACGAAAATGTTTAGCGGAGTGTCACGCGGCACCACTGCCTTCGAGCCTTTAGGAAATAAAGAATTCACGATGCTTTGCAATCTACTCTGAGTAGCTGAATTGCTTTCACATTTGATGCGTATCATGTACACCCATAGTAAACGGTATAACGCCTCTAAAAATAGATAGAAAGGATATTTAACATGTTCCAAAATATGCTAACACTCTAAAATAAAAATCATACCCAATGCGACACGACACGTTTTAGGATCCCGATTCTTTAGGTGTGAGAGGCACATTGCTAAGAAGTAATGCCAGTTTTGCAAGAAGAATGTTTTCTGACTCACGCACAACAAGCAAGTTACAAGTGGAAACAGTGCCAGTCTGTGTTTCGATTTGGTACACATATCTAACGTCGTAGAATATAACATTTCTACGAAATTTTTTAGGCAAGGTACATTAACTTCATTCTTCACAGCCTAAAAAAATCCAATTGATTGTAGCACGTCGATGTATATGTGTGTATTATACTATAATGTGAGGAAACTTACAGCAGCTACAGGAACAAGAATTTCAACAAAAAGTCCAGCTAAAGCATGTTTAACATCCTTGTCTTTCACTTCTAAAAAGTATTGCGCACACTCCTGCATAAACTGAAATGAAGCCTCAAATTCTTCTATTGGTACCATCTGTGAACATATGTATCACATATTAAAAATGATACATAAACTTTTAAATTATAATATAAATGATGTAACGTCTATTCGGTTACCTTTACTCTGAAGAATTTCATTCCCATTAATAATGAAATAATACTCTGAGTTGTATGAGGTCCAGGCTCTTTAGCACGCAGTTCTTTCAATTCAATCATGAATCGTTTTCTTACTGAAAGGAATCTAGACTGTGCAAGAACTCCTATTACTTCTGCGTAAAGGTCAGCAATAATATGAATATTTGCTGCATTTGGTTCATTCTGAATACTGTAATATAAAATAAGTAATGATTACTTGGAACAATAATCTCTTCTACAAAAAGATAATCGTCACTTACCCTTCTCTGTATTTAAAATGTTTAAAAGCTATATTTTCTATATAAGTTACTAAATCTTCATGACCAGGGTGAAATGGTAATTGACGTAGTACTTCTATTAACATTAAACAAAATATAAATTCAACAGCAAGATCTCTTCGTTCTTGAAGTAAGTCAGCTTCACTTCTTTCAACTGTTTCTACGCTTCCTGATACTATTGTATACATGATACTGAAACAGAATATTTGTTTAGAAATTTGCAAAACTTTCGGTTTGCCAAAAAATATTCATCTACCTCTTTCCTTTTTGATCCTCTTTCCCAGGAGCAGGTTTTTTCTGGTCACTGCCCTGATCAACTAATTGACGTTCATACCAATTGAATAGCGCTATAAGTATAGAAGGCAAACAGTGTTCGGCAACCGAACCAAACGCAGATAAAAGCTGATCAAATTGTGGATCTTCTCCTCTTTGTAACACTTTTGAAAGTGGTTTTTCCTATGGGACATTTACCGTTAGAAACGAACAAACATCGGATGCAAATATGTCGCTTACATGTTCCGTCATGACTGCTTCCATTTTTTTCTCTGCCTGCGACGTGAATTCTGCGAATAAAGTACGCATTACAAATTCTCCGGGTCTTAGATCCATATCTGCCATTTGTAGCGGCTTCACTGTTTCCTTCTGAGCACCCCAAGGTAACACTACAGTTATTGCACTCACTCTACTGGAACTCGATTCTAAAATATAGTAAACTTTAGAGTGTATCCATGTTTTTAAACACCATTACGCGAATCGTGTTTACCATTGCCAGAAACCGAAGTGCTGGCTGTATGTATGCTAACAGCATCGCTACTTTCTCCTTGTGTTGTTCCATGAACAGTAAGTAGATCTGCACATGATTCAGGTACGCTTTGAGAAGATGATTCGGCTATTGTTTCATGCAATCCTTCGCCATGTATGGCTCTGGGTTCGGAGGCTTCTGGCAAAAATACAAAGTTTACGTGTTGGGAACTTTTGGTATTTCTTAAGTGCCGTTAAATAAAAATAGAAAACTGTATCTTTCAAACGCAAGTGTCTTTTGTGAATGTGTGTGCAAAAACTACCGGTAAAGGAATATTCTGACTTCTAACACTAATGATTCTGCATGATGGTAGAGACTAACAGATGAAGCCCCATTCTGTAACGTAACAGATGCCTACAATGAACACTAACTTAATTATATTAAGCTTGATACCTGACTTTGAATATATATAAATTCGAAAAGAATAGTAATTTATAGAAATTATCAAGGGGAAACTAAAGCATACCAGGTTGTGCCTCATTTCCAGGAGTCGGTTGGGTCTCTCCACCTGCAATATAATTGTTCAATTCATATTACTTTAATCTTAATTAATGCATACCCACAGATATATATGTTAATGTGTAAACTAAAGATAAACAATGTTTCAAGCTTTAGAACTAACAATATAGTATAAATAATATTTATTTACCCTCAGTCATTTTGGTAATATGCCCGTTCTTTAGACAGCATTAATACATAATAATGTCATGTTGCACATAAAGAGCATTTTTATCCTAAAACAATAGAAAGAAAATGTTACATAAGTTACTTATTTGAACAATTAACAGTTTTATAAAGAAAGAATAGATGCTAATAATATAAATAAGGACATATATGTAGGTAGACAATGCCCTTAGATTTACGAATTCGACATTACTTCGACATCAGTTATTGAAATGTCGGATGATCATCGGTGTTTATTAACAATGTTTTTTAATTGTTATTATTCGAAGATAACACAACCACGCTATGCTTTTTGTGCATTGTCACAAGTGTTTTTCAAGTCTGTTGGGCTTTACGTTTTAATGCGCATGGAATAGTATCGGATTACAAACGAACAATGAGTATTATTTAATTAAACCGTAACCAAATTGATAGATTGTGGAAAGCCATAACCTGAGGCGCAAAGTGATATCACTCTGAAGCTATAATTTCATTGAAAAATGTCACTGTCACGTTATGTTATCATTATCCGTAGATAAGCGTTGGGCATTTGAAAATTCATAATAACAAACACCTCATTTACCGTAAAATGCAACAAAATAGTAATTTAGTTATACGTCTGACGTTTCATAAATGTCCGGCTTGATTCGTATGTATACTTCGTAGTTGTTTCATATTCCACACGTTCCTTCATTTAATCTGCTTTACATGGCACCACTAGAGGGTGTTAGGTTTACATTAACGCATTAGAGAATCTTTAGAAAACCGAAATATAAATTCCTTTGTACCTTACCATTGTAAGCTAAATTTGTAAATATCTCTATGCTTCAAAATATTTGTAATTACATAATATAATTTATGCAAATTTTAAGTACAAGGTGTGTGTGTTCCTAACATTCTTACCAAAAAGCATTACAGACATAAAAGTATATGCACGTATATTCGGGTACAATGGTCCCATAGGACTGAGTGCCCGGCTCACCCTCCAATTCAATTCAATGTACGTATATTTTGAGGAATTCACGAAATATAGATATCGATTTATACCCATTTTCCATTGAATCTATTTCTGTAACAATTGACATTGAATCTATGCTACTATACCAACTGTGGATACTATCGACAGAAACCATAAAATGAGACGTTAGTTAGTTTCTAATATGTGGAGCGACCCTGACAATGAAGCACCTTAGTCTATTGAGTGTTATATGTTGATCAACTTGACTCGTACAAGGATACGTTTCGTTGTAATGATGGTAATGATCTAGAACTCTAGACTCTAAATGCCAGAGTGATCAAATATGCGTTAAATCAACATTTCGCACGTCGAAAGTGACTTGCAAATGAATAAGCACTTCCGTCGACATTTTCTCTTAACAATATTCGGTTGTAATCTTTACTGCTTTATTTGAACAGTATACAGCCGTGCAAAAATCCAATTTTCTGTCTTAGTCATTGTCTTGAGCAACTGAAATGTCAAACGTCACATTTATCTTTATATAATGCAGCTGTTTATTGATAACAAGGGCGAAAGTGTGTAATTTTCCGTCTACGTGCAGTTGTAGTTTCCGCTAGATTATAGTGCATTTCGGAATTAAATCTTTAATTATCATCACTGGCGGATCTTTTATACAATATGAAAATTGTCTATATCAATTGCAGGGAACTGGTACCAAGCAGACATTTCCTTCTTTAATTATATATATACTTCAAATAGTTGAAAATAATTTGCGATCTTTGTAGTCTTTCGAATTGCAGCTACCCATTTTTACCATAAATACAAAAAATTCACTGACTAATCGTATTAATGATTGAGTAACTCTTTGCTTCTCTAACCACCAATTTTATGCTTATGATACCACCATGAATTTGCACCAGCTACGAAACTTTACGAAACCGTATTGATCTGCTTTCAGGTGCATTGACCATCATGACTTTAGGTTACTGCTTTAGTGCAGACAGCTTCCTACGTCATCAAGGTCGTTACTTAATCCAATCCACACACTTGAGTCCCGCGTTACAAGTCCAATATAACCACGTTTAAGTTACTGATCATGCGTTGCGGTATTATAATACATTCCATACAATGACGTATAAATATCTCAGGTTTATAGTATTCCTGTTGCAACGAGGAAATTTACGAATTTGTTCGACCGTTTCATTTCTTTAGCCTCGATAGATGTCGCAGTTTATATCCGAATTTCTGTGTATATGTACCCCTATTACAGTACTATAGCTTGCTCGTCGTTACATAATACCGGATTAAAGCCAAAAATTGAATCTTTCGAATGCACAATTAAATTGGTAGACAAGATATTTACTTTTACGTCGTAAATACGCACACATTATTTATGTTGGCAACATATGAGAAACGGGCAGATATCATATTTGCTAACTAAAATAGCAGGTTTCGATTATGTTCGCGTAAGCATTATCAGAAGATACAGATATTCACTTCTCCAAGATAATCAGGGAATTTCCTGGTACAATCTACGCGTCTAACAAATGAATGAATAAAAAACAAATCAGTATTGTAATGATACAGTGGGGTCAACGATTTTAGATCAACATTTTAATATAGAAATAAGTAGATAACAAAATATTTTCTGAGAATGTCTAGAGATTATGATATGGTCGTGTTTCAGAGTCCAGCACTCAAGTAACTGACACCATGTACTCTACACCAGACTGATACGAATCATAATTATCATTAGCAGCACTCGCGTTCCGTGCTTTCCATGCTGCTTTCTTCTTAACTTCTACTTATTCACCCATTGGAAACAGGATGCATGGTCACAAAGCATAGGTGGAACCATTTTCGTCGAATGTATAAATTATAGAACTGGTTTGCGAACGTCATCGAAATTTTGCGGAAGTAAAATTGTTATGTCTACTTCTAAGTAAATACCTATAGAAACGATTGTAAACAGGTTAGAAGCAATGGAGATGTAATGAAATAATAATAAAGAATCGGATTGGTGTATGCCGAGTGCATTACATTTCATTGATTCTCGTGACAAATGCCTGCACGCGCCACGAGAGAGATATACCCGACGTAGACACGGGACACATTTAGAGTTAGTCTATTCTCTACAAGGTCCACTACGTATGTACGTATCTTCAAGATGTATAAATACTCCTTACTTGAAGTTACTCCATTGAACTCTGGCGTTGTATTCCCTAACATACTGGCCAAACGCCAGGGTTACGCAAGTCGCGCCCCGTTGACCTCCTTCTTCGTGAGAGATTGACCTTGTATCTCGTTCTTGTATCTTTGACAGCGCAAACTCGAAACCACCCCAAAGATGATCGCTGCGTGACACGTGTAAAATGTATAGTTCTATATGCCGCATTCTATTGTACCATTCCAATTGATGATTAAATGCAACGTGAAGATTAATAGCGATAAAGGCGAACGAAATTAATAACCTAATTTATGCATTACGCGTGGCCATGGATTATGGTCAATGCTGGCTATACATATATTGCCATGCACCTATAGGTGCAAGGATACTTGAGAGACAGTACGATCGATTTAGGTGGAATACTCTGTATATAGGAATATTCACCTTAAATCAGATTTATATATATGTAATATTAAGAAGGACGATTCTCGGTCATGTCTCCCATCCTTGACATAGTGCTTCAATCCCTTTGTTACAGAAGTAGGCTCTCCTTGACATTAAACATTATAGCAAAACGATTGTTATATATGACGAAGCGTACACGAAATACGTATATTACAATATTACCTCGATGTATAAATAATTTCGATTTTAAGACCGATGCTTTTAGGTCTTAATGATAGAGATAGTAGATATGAACAATAATTCGTAAGAATAATAGACCTGAAAATCATTATTTTGCACAAAATCGAATGGTAACTAAGAGCAGTACTTTGATGGTAAATGAAGATGCAGAAAGATGGATGTTCGACGCGGGTATTTCAAATATGTCCACTATTCTTCTAGGACAATACCCGGTGAAATGTATCGGATTGATTAAATGTAATATTTCTTAAACAAAATTGGATTATAACGAAAATATTGCTGCTATCTTGGAGATTGTATTAGTATATACTTTTATTGAATTTGAAGAAATGGGACTTGGTTTACAATTCTTCTTATAAATATCACTCATAAAACAATAATTATCTATTCTAATATACCTAATCTACATTTACTACTTACCCTATCCTAGTATGTAGTAACATTTTAACCACTTTAACTCTACTATTGCCTCTTTCTATTCTTTGGTTTCCTCCTTTCTTCTTTTCCTCCTGACCATTTTTTTCTTATTTTCTCAGTTTTTCTAAGCCAGTCTATTGTTTCTACAATTTTTTTATATCTTGCAATACTTATTTTTCAATACACATATTTATTCTCACCACCCCATTACAATCCTCTATATTTCCCTCATATATCCTACATATATTCTTCCTTCTTCCACATTCACGCATTTTGCTCTACCTGTATACATATACATACATATTTAAACCTATCTCATTGTATTCTATTATCTTATCTTATTATAATTGCCATTGTCCTTGGTTTCGCAAGTTCCGAAATTGTGTGAGTATTGGGACTCGTTCATCCTAGCACAAAATATGAATGTGCATTGTCACGTGACAAGAAGCGCAAAAACAAACGAAACATTACAGTTTAGCGGTTGCGACGAATTCCCGCCAATTTCCTTCATATTTCGAATACCTTGGACACTAGCGACAATTTCAATGCGCCTTGTACCGGAAGTGCGTTAGGGGCGCGGGGAAATGTATAATTTTGAACGGGTTATCCGTGAACGCATTTTACCAAGCCGATACACGCGTGGTGACCGTGAAAAAAGATACAGGAAGGGACAGTGTCGCAAGAGATCTGAAAGAAAGGTCACGAATTCGGGAACAGAGTACGCGTTTGAAAGTACACAAGGTGTCAGGGTCCCAAGGTGCGGTCGTGCCAGAAGATTGAACCTGCGCAGAAGTCTGCACGTGACCTGCGCAGCTATTCTTAGCGGAGGTCCGTTCAACGAGAGGAACTCTGCCTCGCTCACTCGTCGTCCGGCGCGCGTCCGAATTGTAGGAGTTGTTCTCCTCTTCCTTTTGTTCACCCGTTTCTCTCTTACACGCCAAAAACCACCTAACACAAAATGTCTGGTCTTGCGGATCCAGTTGCCTTCGCCAAGGACTTCATAGCCGGCGGTGTGGCCGCGGCTATTTCGAAGACGACGGTCGCTCCAATTGAGCGTGTGAAGCTGTTGCTGCAGGTACAGCACATCTCCAAGCAAATCCCGGAGGACCAGCGTTACAAGGGTGAGTTCTCACCGACCGAATTGCAATTATATTCATCAATTTATCGACTAGTCGTGTTTCCGGTAGTAACAAGTCAGAAAAAACATTCGAAGAACGTGGTTCGCCAAGCACTGTGCGCGGAACAGTAGAAGATCGAAAGACGTTAGGAACATGTGACAGTTTAGAGCAATTCACTCGTGTCGACATTCCAAAAGTGCCAACCGATTCCGCTTTAGTCGTAGACGACGGTTAGAAAGAGATTCCCGTTATGTAATGTCGTATCGTACTATACATATATTGTTAGCGGCGCGCCGGGTACATAGCGAGCGGTCCAATTTCCGACTTTATGTAACGAACAAGAAATTTCGGGGTCTTACATAACTTTTGCAATATCGATTGAATGGGAAGTCGTGGTTTTCTGACAAACGAGTGGGTCGATATTCGATAAGACGACTCGTCTACCAGATGGCAGCGCGTGGCTTTGCTCTTTGAACAGGATTCCGTGTGCCGATCGATGACTGTGCGGCTCAATATGGCCGTCTTTTCTGCTGTACGGTAGAATTATTGAGCTTGCAATTTTGAGCAATGAAAAAATTGAATAAAGCATTTAGGAACATGAATTCTATCAGGAATTAAATAAATATATAGAAAATAATTATTGTTTCTTTTAGGAAAAAATAGGAACTTTGATATTAACGTGTAGAGTACAAAACGTGGTATTCCATTAACAAACGTTGCTGAAATTGATTCGTTGGGAATTTCATAATAGTCACCTCTAATGTGAATTATCTATTAGGGTCAATTATTCGATAATGTAGTAGGTATCGTTGGCACATATAATACGCGAAAATTATAAAACTGGCCAAAACAACATTTCTTCTGACCTTGAGTGTCTCAAGTAGTCATTAAGCGATAATTTTGGAAGTTTATATTTTTCCTTCTAATTAGTTATTTAGCGACAAGATGAACGAAACTGTATGTAATTAATTCAATCTTTAGTATACAATGTATATTATTGATTTATTACATAAGTATTCAGAGTCAAATATACATGTAATACGGTGCTATTAGTTTCTTAAATAAAATATATAGATATTTTGACTTATCTGTACTTTGACAGAATTACCTTTCTATGCTTCAATAATATAATGACAGAGAATTACTTCCATTTATTAACTGCAGATTCTAATCTTGCAAGTATTCAGAGTCAAATATAATACAGTGCTATTAGTTTCTTAAATAAAATATGTAGATATTTTGACTTATCTGTACTTTGACAGAATTACCTTTCTATGCTTCAATAATATAATGACAGAGAATTACTTCCATTTATTAACTACAAATTCTAATCTTGCAAGTATTCAGACTCAAATAGAGTACAGAGCTATTAATTTCTTAAAAGAAATATATAGACATTTTGAAGAATTACCTTTCTATACTTCAACAATATAATGACAGAAGATGACTTTAATTTATTAATTGCAAATTCAAATCTTGCAAGTACATATTCAGAGTCAAGTATAGTACAGAGCTATGAAATTCTTAGATGAAATATATAGACATTTTGACTTGTCTATACTTCGATAGAATTACCTTTCTGTACTTCAATTTATCAATTGCAAGTTCAAATCTTTTTTCCGAAAATTATATTTATCCGAACAAATGCATAAAATTTTATAAATAATTTCTCATGTTTCAGGTATGGTCGATTGTTTTGTGCGCATTCCAAAGGAACAAGGATTTTTGAGCTACTGGCGTGGTAACTTGGCTAATGTCATCAGATACTTCCCAACTCAGGCTTTGAACTTTGCCTTCAAAGACAAGTACAAGCAAGTTTTCCTGGGTGGTGTTGACAAGAACACCCAGTTTATGCGTTATTTCCTTGGTAATCTTGCCTCTGGTGGTGCTGCTGGAGCCACTTCTCTCTGTTTTGTCTACCCACTTGATTTCGCCAGAACCAGGTACTCTTTTTATCCGCGAGGAAGATTTCAATTAAATCGATGTTTAAGTACTCTCTCGGTTAATGAAGGATTATAAAAACTAATTACATATAATGATAATTTCTAGGTTGGCGGCTGATGTAGGCAAAGCTGGAGGAGAACGTGAATTCTCTGGTCTTGGAAACTGCTTAACAAAGATTTTCAAGGCTGACGGTCTTGGTGGTCTCTACCGTGGATTCGGTGTATCCGTCCAGGGTATCATCATCTACCGTGCATCCTACTTTGGTTTCTATGACACTGCCCGTGGTATGCTGCCAGATCCGAAGAAAACGCCATTCCTTGTCTCATGGGGTATTGCTCAAGTAAGTAACTCGGTCCGACTTTGATCTATTTATGCAATTATAATCGATGTTCTAATCATCGTTATTCTTACTTTGCCCACAGGTTGTAACCACCGTCGCTGGTATTGTATCGTATCCATTCGACACAGTACGTAGGCGTATGATGATGCAGTCTGGCCGCGCCAAATCCGACATTTTGTACAAGAGCACTCTTCACTGCTGGGCCACAATCTACAAATCTGAAGGTGGAAACGCTTTCTTCAAGGGTGCTTTCTCCAACGTTCTGCGTGGTACTGGTGGTGCGCTCGTATTGGTACTTTATGACGAAATTAAGAATCTCCTCTAAATCGCTAAAAATGATCCTTACCTCATTACCTTTACAATCGCAATTGCAAAAATACCATCTTTATTACCCTCACCATCCGATTTGAAAGCAGAGTTATCAGACTATGTGATTCCCAAGAATCAATGTCGAGAACATTAAATAAACTGTCGAGAAATTCAGAAACGATTCAGACTGAGGTGTTTCAGTAGCAATCTGTGAAACACATGGAACTCGGCAGAATGTGTATCTTGATTGTAGAAGAGAATTCGCTTAATTTATTGCCGGATTCAGTATTTTCTTTCAACGGTTCACATGTGCTATGTTCATATTCCATTTTCATTAAAAACAGAGGAGAAAGATCAAGATATATTTGCAATATATCTAAAACTAATGATGCGGATTAACAGCATGATGGATATATGAAACGATACATGTGGCTAAGTAGACGATGGTTGGGTCACTAAGTAGTGAAGATAAGTATCCAAAATACGAGCGTATACATACAATTCAACGAGAGAAGGACGCGCGACGAAAAAAGTCACTACGGCGATGGCGGGGCGCGTAGACGTGGGCCGCCCCTGCCCTTATTCTCGGCCCGTTGTAGATAATTAATAAACGATCATGATATCAGCGATGTTCACCGAATTTCAGTGAACAGTAATTTAATTTCGCACTACAGACAACTACGTGTAAGATAATGAGAGACGTTACTCCATACGTATGCATCTAATCTGTTCATGTTAGGATGCATGCAGAGAAAACATCGGAATCAATAAAAGTGATCTAAAATTTCATATATGCCTTACTATCTTTTCCCTTACGCCATTAAAGTGTAATCTTAATTCACATTTACCGACAATGAATTTTTATGACGTAAGTATAGTCGTGTAAATTAGCGATTCATCATTATACAAGGAAAGGTAGAAATGTATTTGCATGCTCTCACGTAGTAAAATGGTATATTTTTGTAGAGGTATAATTACATTCAGCATATATTAGACATAGCATGTCATACGTTTCATTCATTGATTTCTTAGTACAAACACACCAAATAAAAAGCACAAAACTTCAACTTCAGAGTATCATTAATCTACTGATACAGCAAATTAGTGATTTAAAGTAAATGTTCTTACTTTAACATTTCATTTTTGATTTTAATTCAGCATATGTATGAAGAAGTTTTTGGAATGCTTTTACGAACATACAAATTTTTTAATACGTTTGTCTTATATGAAAATGAAAAATCTATATATTATTTCTATATGAATTTAACATTAATTTAATCGATACATCAGTGAGTGGTATTACCTATTTGTGATATTTACACAGTACAAAAGAGATCCACAAACATGAATAAGGAATGACAGGAAATCTTGGGACACAATATACAGTAGACAATCTTATATACATTCTTTGAGCAGTAACATCAAGAAACGCATCATACAGTTGTCCTGTTCGAATCTCCTGCGATTATGTCTAACATTCGACTAAGACCAGGCATATTAAGAATAGTACCTAATATAGGTACTCTTCGTAAAAAGTTTATCGCTACTGGTAGGAAACCACTGTAACACAAATATAATTATTTCAATAAATATTCACAGGTTTAGATAACCAAATAATTGATAATTACATACCTGAATAGTAATATAAAACCATATGTTTCTATAATCATTCCCATAATAGGAAAACCTAGAAGAACTACAATAACGCCTCCTAAGAACGAGATGCTTGCTTTGATCTTGTGCCTTTGGAAAAAGAAGTTCAGGGTTCTTTTTGGACCAATAACACATGCCAATCCGGATATAAATAGAATCTGTATACAAACAACTTATCAGTTAAGTAGTGGTACAACAAAGCAAATTATGACAATTTCTACAGATGTGCAGGAACAAATCTTACGTTTCCGATAGCAAGCAACCCTTTATCGAAGAGCAACAACACTCCGAGGAAAAGGAAGGATATTCCAAAACCGGCGAGTCCCACTCCAATTTCTATAATCAATGTTATAATGTTTTATAATGATTTTGATTTTCAATCATCATCTCGTACGAAATATTGTCAGATTACTACACTTTTCCAGCAAACGAGAAAAATGATAAATTACTTACTCTGCGTATCTGTGATTTCAAACATGTTTCTTTGTTTGTTTTCAGTACGAAGCTTCTAAACTATATACTTAGTAGCGTTTCAAGAAGATTTAGGTGACTGTTCCAACAGTGTGTGAAACCTAACCTATATCCACGTCATTGGATATGATGTGACACGATCTATCTAACTAAATAAGTACTGCGTTTTATCACCTTGCAAAAATCATAAATTGAATAGTTTGTGTGCGTTTGTGTAACCACATTAGCGACAGTTTTCATAAAATGTGAATATATCAACTGTTCATTGATGAAATGATCACCATACGCATACGCACCTGCGTATGAGGTTTTACGAGAATCTATTCTTGCCCGTCATTGCATTGCCCGGTGCACGTGTTTTTTGACCAGCTCGATATAAATTTACATTTTTGCATTAAGTACGAGGAGATACAATTTGTTATTTTTCGGAAACAAATTTTATAAATGCAACTGCACGCTTCATTATGCGCATTTTATCTTTTATTGTTCAAAAGTAGACTGCAGACTATATATATACATATTTATATCACTCTTATTTCATGTAATCATAAGTTCATCAATCTGTCTAATATACAGGGTGTCCCAAAACTCCTTCAAGTCCGGGAAATGGGAGGTTCCTTAGGTCATTTGAAGCAACATTTTCCTTTGCACCAATGTCAGCCGCGGCTTTGTTTAGGAGTTATTAACGAAAAACACTGACCAATCAGAGCGCGACTTCGACGCGCGATGGTACGAACAGCCCGACGCGCCGGGAGACGAGCGTGGTGTAACGCCACGATGCCGCAACGAACAAGAGTTTCTCGAGATTAAGTGAATCCTCCCCGATTTGGCTGAGCTTTGGATATGTTGTCAAGACCAGGATTCTGAATAACATTTCTCTTTGGACTATTTGGCGGTCGGCTTTAGTTTACGAGATGATCGTAAAAAAAGAGAAGAAGCAGAAACTGATTGTATTAAAAACTCACTTATTCAGCCGTAAATCCATTTGCTGCTTCGAAATGTGTGTCACTGGGTCACTCGGTGACGAACTGCACAGATGTCTTCAGGTATACGGCAGCATCGAAAGGTAAGGGACGTACGACCAGGTCGACAAATTGCACAGCCGGTGGTAGATAGTAATAAGGCCTAAGGGATGCGCGGTCAAGTCGACGATCCAGAATTTCACTTTCACTTTTGAATCGATAAATAATTCGTATGTTTATTTCACACAGGTGCCTTGAAATTTTTCCACACTCACAATCACTGTTCACATTTGTCTACACACATAGTTATGCACTAATAATAATTGCCATATCCGCAGTCTAGTGATTAGATTTAATATCACTATCAAAAACACAACTAATAGCAACCGTTAGCTTTGAATTGACAAATCTTTGGAGATGTTCTCTCTACCGCGGCTCGAACGACACTGATTTTCTGCAAGATTTTTCTAAAGAATTTAGGAAGGGCATTTAGCGTGTCGAAATTCGAAATGCACGCTGTAGCACGTTTACGAAAACGACGGGACGGTCAGACGAAAAACAGGATGCGAGAAGGATCGCTGTAAGAATTATGGCAAACACATGTTTAGTTTTTCCTGCAGATTGGTACGTAGAGTCGATGGGTAACCATGCGAAAACGTCATCGGTCCTTTTACCCAGCAAGGGGTAAAAATGTCAGGTCAGCATAGCATTCCTATTGTCCTATACCTTCTGTAAGAAACTTTCTAAAAGAAGGACAGCCGACGTTTTCGAACGGGTACCCATCGACTCTGCGTATCAATCTGCAGGAAAACTGAACATGTGTTTGCCATAAATCTTACAGCGGTCCTTCTCGCATCCTGTTTTTCGTCTGACCGTCCCGTCGTTTTCGTAAACGTGCTACAGCGTGCATTTCGAATTTCGACACGCTAAATGCCCTTCCTAAATTCTTTAGAAAAATCTTGCAGAAAATCAGTGTCGTTCGAGCCGCGGTAGAGAGAACATCTCCAAAGATTTGTCAATTCAAAGCTAATAGTTGCTAATAGTTGTGTTTTTGATAGTGATATTTAAACTAATCACTAGACTGCGGATATGGCAATTATTATTAGTGCATAACTATGTGTGTAGACAAATGTGAACAGTGATTGTGAGTGTGGAAAAATTTCAAGGCACCTGTGTGAAATAAACATACGAATTATTTATCGATTCAAAAGTGAAAGTGAAATTCTGGATCGTCGACTTGACCGCGCATCCCTTAGGCCTTATTACTATCTACCACCGGCTGTGCAGTTTGTCGACCTGGTCGTACGTCCCTTACCTTTCGATGCTGCCGTATACCTGAAGACATCTGTGCAGTTCGTCACCGAGTGACCCAGTGACACACATTTCGAAGCAGCAAATGGATTTACGGCTGAATAAGTGAGTTTTTAATACAATCAGTTTCCGCTTCTTCTCTTTTATACGATCATCTCGTAAACTAAAGCCTACCGCCAAATAGTCCAAAGAGAAATGTTGTTCAGAATCATGGTCTTGACAACATATCCAAAGCTCAGCCAAATCGGGGAGGATTCGCTTAATCTCGAGAAACTCTTGTTCGTTGCGGCATCGTGGCGTTACACCACGCTCGTCTCCCGGCGCGCCGGGCTGTTCGTATCATCGCGCGTCGAAGTCGCGCTCTGATTGGTCAGTGTTTTTCGTTAATAACTCCTAAACAAAGCCGCGGCTGACATTGGTGCAAAGGAAAATGTTGCTTCAAATGACCTAAGGAACCTTCCATTTCCCGGACTTGAATGAGTTTTGGGACACCCTGTATATAATCGGCCTGTTCGGAGCTGATCCGTGCGCGTTTTTTGTTTGCTATAACAATCATTTCAGGTATACTGCCAGTGGCCGAGCGCAACCCGCCCGGAGGGCCTAGTAAGATACAATAATGACAAACAATATCTTTATGTAGAAATTCTATTGTACAATGATTGATTTATTGCATTTAATACATTCCCGCTGGCGTGTACCACCGGTGGCTCACGCGACATATACAAATAGGAGGCGCCGGCGTGAACGTGTCAAAGTATTAGATAATCGCAATAACACATATTCTCAGAACTATTCAATTAAACAGCGGAATCTTTTCTCAAAACTTATTGTGTTCTTATTTGATTTTTTACATTTTTACGCTTGGTCGGGCTTCTTTTCATTCTTTCTTTTGCACAGTAGTATATATGTATATGGTCTATGGCCGAGGTATAGGAGTATACACTTAGACTTCTTACATAGATGCAGAACTTTATTTGTGGCCGTTGTGACGTTCGACGACGTATTCAAACTGCGTGATTTTTAATATACAAATATCAGCGTACACATACACCTGTGATTGCGCCTATTCCGAAAAGTAAGTCAAGGTGACAGAATAATAATAGCTCACAGTAAAATTATAATATTAAACTCTCGTGAGTTGAAAAATTCTTGCTGGAACACATTGTAAAATTGTCTCGAATAATTCTGTCAAAATCGAGTAAATTTTGTTGAAGCTGTCGGTCGAGTTTCATTGATTTTTCAATATGTTGTCGTGTTACCATTTTTTAACAAGTATCCCTATGACAAAGTATTATTCTCCACCATTTGCCAAAATTCTTGCTGGAAACATCGTAAAAATGTCTCGAAGAATTCTATCAAAATCGAGTAAATTTTGTTCAAGCCGACGGCTGAGTTTCATTCTTTTTTCTATGAAAACTCTCGTTTTTCGTTTAGACCTAAATGCTTCTATCATAAAGTACTATCCTCCACTTTTAATTTGACTGGAAAATTTCTCTTAAAATCGTGCGAAGTCGCCTACTACAGTACGGATCGTGACGTCACTAGTCACCCGATTATTGGTTGTTGTTGGTGAGACTAGGAACTAGGAACGTGGAGACATGTGTTGTCTCGAAGGGTTCGCGTTCTTCGTTCCGCGAGTTTCCCCTTTGCGACGCGCGAAGGTCCCAATTCGCGGAAAATCGCCCAAGTTTTTATAAGCGACCACAGTTCGGGCCTCTTGTCCCCTCTCCGACCCCCTCGCGAGGATTGCAAGGATCCAACCGCTGCTCATTATATTCACGAAAGTCAAAGTGACCGCACGCATGTTTCGTTATCTCCGAACTTTCCTCTAACCTTGTCACCCCCGTCGCTTGTTACCGGGACGCAGAAAGTATACGACGCAAAACAAGGACCTTTACGTGGTGCGTACCGTTTCTGTATTGCATCATTCCATAGTAATCAAGATTATTTATCATAATTTTTATTCAAATTAATCCTGTGTTCAAGCAAATTATTTATTTTTCATTGGTTTAAATTTATTCTCGAATCGTATTGCCTTCTCGCGATAATTTACTCTTGTGTCATGACGACCAATAAAGTGTCGTGTGATAGAAATGAAGAATTCTTGTTCAAATTAATTTTCATTCTATATTCAACTTGAATTACTTATTTCCTATTTATTAATTCGGATTTATTCTTTGATTGAAATTAAATGAGCTTGTTCTTTTTGTTACAGAGCCTGAGATAAAAGAAGCCATCGATCCAAAGACGATATATCGATAGTCGAGATCGAGATTGAGGTCGAGACCGAGACGCAATGTGCTATGCGCAGGAGAGGACGTGTGTCTGTGTGTGAGTACCAATTTATCTTCCGAATTAAACTTTGTTATTGAACATTTTATTTTCATACCATTAATGAAAAATTAATAAATAATAAACCTGAATTATTGATTTACTGTCAATTCGGATTTATTCTTTGACGGTTGGTCGATTGAAATTAAATGAATTTGTTCTTTCTGTTACAGAGCCTGCGGGAAAAGTATCTATTGATTCAAAAACGCTATCGATAGCGAGATCGACTATCGAATCGCAACGTGTTAATCCTTTCCTTCAAGAAAAGCTGGACGTGAGTAAATGCGAATATTATCTTTCGACTTAAACTTTGTTATTGAACATTTTCTTTTCAAACTTTTAATGGGAAATTAATTAATAATAAATTAATTTACTTTTTATTAAATTTAGACCTCACGATGAAACTTTTCGATTATTTAATTCACATAATAATAGTTTCCAATATATTGTTTAATCGTGATGATGAAGCCCAACCCTTTCGACCTTTTTTTATACATTTTTAGGTACATATTCATAATTTAATTTCATAGTTTATGGTACAAATTGGGTCAGGTAGATTCTATGATTGGAAATAAGACGAAAATCAAGTATAACGGATTTGCGTGAAGCTTCGTTTTCGAGAAAATTCAGTTTAAATATCTGTCTAGAACACGTGTCCTTAGTAAATAACAGATGTTACGGATTTCTCTACAGACCGCTGTTACGACCGTTTTTATATGTGGGACGATGTCAGGGCTTGTTTACTATCAGAATACAATTGAAGAGTAATAAACGCAGAGTAATAAAATACACTGATTATTTTATTATACAGCGTTTAGTGTATTCTTCAATCGTATCCTGGTAGTAAACAAACCCTGACATTATACCATGTAGAAAAACAGTCGCAACAGCGGTCTGCAGTCAAATCCCTCGACTGATATTTCAATAGAATTTTCTCAAACACGAAGCTTCTCACGCAATTTTGTTATTGTTGATTTTCGTCTTATTTCCAGGCATTGAATCTACCTGACCCAATTTGTCTCATGAATTATGAAACATATATTGCCTGTATGTATTTCTGGTGTTTAATTTTAATGGATTGTATTTTTCGGATAGTTCTAAACGAATTCTAATCTGTTTGTTCCGAATCAATATTTTGATGACAACCTTATCCCCCGACGAGGACTTCCCACTTCTATTTTTACATTAGCCACCCTTGTTTGAATGTAGATTAATTTTGATTTTGTATTCAATGTTAATGATTTATTTTCTATGAATTTGGATTTATTTTTCGATCAATTGAAATTAAATGAATTTGTTGTTTCTGTTACAGAGCTCCAAGTGTAAGAATATTTTGAGGAATTCATTTCAAACTGGATGACTGAGGCTACCTACGTTGATGACCAAAGACGACATCGATTCCTGAGATCGGGGGCCAACGTGTCATGCTTCCTTCAAGGAGGAGAGAATGTAAGTACCAAAATATTTTCAAAATTAAACTTTGTTATCGAATATTTTCTTTCCAAAGTATTAACGGAAAACTGTACAGCCTACACAAGCTGAATAAATTTGCCATATTACACAAGTTAAATAAATTTTCGGTAATTATTTACAAAAGCACTGCGTACTCCGATTTTGATAAAATTTAAATATGTTATGCAGCAACACATTCTAAACAACTTTTTCCTTTTCCAATATAGAGGGGGGGGGTGGGTCGCTTTTAGTTTTTGAGATATTTGCAAAAAACTGTCGCGACTACTTTATTGAATTTTTCGTATTCTTGCACGCTCCGCAGCAACGTAAGCCTGTTCCGGTGCGCCGTTTGTTTACATTTTGACGCTGTAGAGATGAGGGAGAAACCAGAGGGCGGAAAGGGCCGGCCTGACAACACACACACCCACTCAGTGTTTCACACGCAACCAGTGTTTCTAAATTATACTCTAGATTCTTACGTATTTTGACGTGCTGATTACGAATATAATAGTGAAAATTGGTGCAAATGTTAACTTCATAATGGAAACCTTCTTTTGAGAAACACTGGATGCATGTGAAACACTGTATTAGGACTGGGTTAGAACTGGATTACGACTGAGTTAGGATGTATGCTGTATTGGTCTCAGTTGATTTTATATTGGGGTCATTCCATGCCGAATCGATCACTTTTTGCAGGCACCATCGCCGATTTTGTTCTAAATGAAATATGTTGTAGTCCATGTGAAATTAGGGGAGGTTTAAGTCATCATTTTGCCGGTTTCGAATTTTTTTCGAAATGGCAGGCCTTCAAATTTTTCAATTTTTGCCCATTTCGGCGAAAACGGGCCTCACTTACGAATTTTTATCTCAAGAACCGTTTGTCCGATTGAGCTAAATTTTGTTTTGTTTTATTCGGAAAGGATTGGGCTATTACAAAATAATTTTTTCAACCTCGAAAATTAACTTTATAATGTCGAAAAATATAAACAAATTCTTCTTTTGCGTTTTTTTTAATGATGGGGCTCAGTGATTTAAATTTTGAAAAAAATATGGTAATATTCATTGAAGTTTCCCCTTTAAAATGAGCCCTTGGAAAAGATGGTATCATTAAAATTGGCGTCGCAATGAGCTGGTAAACGACACCGTGTACCCCCGTTTCAGGTAGAGGTGGGTCGAGCGCACCGCTGCCATGGTCCGTTGTCTATACCACTGGTCTCGAGGAAATACCAGCACACTGTAATAACTCTATATATACCTGGAGAACAATATTAGTAACCACTCTTGGACAACAACACCTTTTTAATCATGACTTCTTTTATAGATATTAGTTTTTATAGGAATCATATATGTTCCCAAAAAAAGGTGTCGTTGCTCAATGGAAATCACGAGAAGGTGGTGGTTTTCTTCCATCGGGGAGGGATAAGGAGGGTTTATGGTAAGAAGTATGGATACGATCATTGCGTGGGGTGGACTTAAGGATTATGGAAAAAATATAAGAAAAACTATTTCATTACTTGCAATGCGCACTAGCATGCAAAGACCATTAGATAATGTAATTCTCACCCCTAAAAATTCATTTGAATGGGCAGAAACATCTTTTTCAAATATAATATTTAATTACGTCACCCTAGATGAACATAACAAACATGCTGATTGTTTACAAGCTCGTTTTGCAACAGCATCACTAATTACAGGCACAAGATGCTTTCGTAGCTTTACACCATTATCGAATAAAGAACTGCTATGCAAAACCTGCTCGTGCGATAATGATGGCTCTGTTTTTAGTGTAATGAAATAGTTTTTCTTATATTTTTTCCATAATCCTTAAGTCCACCCCACGCAATGGTCGTATCCATACTTCTTACCATAAACCCTCCTTATCCCTCCCCAATGGAAGAAAACCACCACCTTCTCGTGATTTCCATTGAGCAACGACACCTTTTTTGTGGAACATATATGATTCCTATAAAAACTAATATCTATAAAAGAAGTCATGATTAAAAAGGTGTTGTTGTCCAAGAGTGGTTACTAATATTGTTCTCCAGGTATATATAGAGTTATTACAGTGTGCTGGTATTTCCTCGAGACCAGTGGTATAGACAACGGACCATGGCAGCGGTGCGCTCGACCCACCTCTACCTGAAACGGGGGTACACGGTGTCGTTTACCAGCTCATTGCGACGCCAATTTTAATGATACCATCTTTTCCAAGGGCTCATTTTAAAGGGGAAACTTCAATGAATATTACCATATTTTTTTCAAAATTTAAATCACTGAGCCCCATCATTAAAAAAAACGCAAAAGAAGAATTTGTTTATATTTTTCGACATTATAAAGTTAATTTTCGAGGTTGAAAAAATTATTTTGTAATAGCCCAATCCTTTCCGAATAAAACAAAACAAAATTTAGCTCAATCGGACAAACGGTTCTTGAGATAAAAATTCGTAAGTGAGGCCCGTTTTCGCCGAAATGGGCAAAAATTGAAAAATTTGAAGGCCTGCCATTTCGAAAAAAATTCGAAACCGGCAAAATGATGACTTAAACCTCCCCTAATTTCACATGGACTACAACATATTTCATTTAGAACAAAATCGGCGATGGTGCCTGCAAAAAGTGATCGATTCGGCATGCAATGACCCATTGTATAATGTGAGAACCTTCTTTTTAGAAACACTGGGTCCGTGTTAAGCACAGGGTGGGCGTGTGTGTTGTATTGTTGCTTCTCATCTCCACAATGTGTTTACAAACAAAAAATAAACAAATGGGTGCGTGAACAGGCTTACGTTGCTGCGGGGAGCGTGCAAGAATTCGAAAAATTCAATAGAGTATTCGCGACAGTTTTTTGCAAATATCTCGAAAACTAAAAGCGACCCCCCTATATTGGAAAAGGAAAAAGTTGTTCAATATGTCGAAATCTATAACATATTTAAATTTGATCAAAATCGGAGTACGCAGTGCTTTTGTAAATAATTACCAAATTTTCCCTAGTATGTTATATTAATAAGTTTCCACCCCCTTGCTATTTTTATTTCGAAAATCACTTAAATATATTCTTTATATCTCGATGGAATTGTACGAATCGAATTTTTAATATCTTGTTTGTTTTTTCTTATTCCAGGACTCTAACGCAGCTTTCTCGTCTCCCAATAAGTAGTGAGTGATCAAACAACAACTGTCCTTTTTATTGCTAGATTTCATTAGTAGTTTTAACGAGTACAGTGACCTTGGAAACGCCAGGCGTTCCCGCGGGTAGTAATCTATTTCTTAGTTAAGTAGGTTCTTTTTGTACGTCGCGTTTTTTTATAAAAATAAATAACGTGGTAATAATAGCAATTTTGATATTTGAATCTCCAACTTGCGAGAAGATGAAAAGATGAAAACAAAATTACTAGAACCACTTTTTATCACCAAGATAATTGTTCGTATTTTAAAATTAAGTTTAATTGCTCGGAAGCATTAGATGCTACGTACGAAAAGACGATTCGTGACGGATTCATTAGACAAAGCAAAGTAACTTATAGTGCTTTGTCGAAAGAGTCGTCCGAGTGTTTATAAATATTTCCATAAAGATTCAAAACAAATAAATCAATAAATGAATACCTTTATTAAAATCTTTTTTAGTCTCTTTTTGCTCGACAATTAAATTTTCCTTAGCCTATTCAATAATTAGATATTTGATTTGTAAATTTGCCATTGTCAGTCGATTTCAGGAAAACTGGTATGTACCTTAGATTGTGTTTGTGTGAGATTCGAACGTTAGGGTGTCGGAGGCGTCCCCGGACATTCTCCCTACATGTTAGGCGATTGCACCCTGGCGTCTGCGTGGAGATCGTATTACGAATGTGTTGGAGAGCTTGTCTTTTGTCACTTTTTAAATATAGGGCTAGGTAGGTAGGTAGCTTACCTTATTGGTGTGACTGTTTATTCTAAGTAGGTAGGAGCCGGTGCTGGCTACCGTTTTCTCTTTCGGCTAGGCCGCGATTCGTCCGGTAGTCAGTCACTGGAAGAGCTCGAAGTTTCGTCTCGAGGCTAATTCGAACGAAGCATGATGTTCGAATGGATGCTTCGAGCTCTATTCTTCCTGCTCGTGTAGCTTCTCGCGGACGCGCGCGGATTAGGGTCTCGAAACGTGGCGCACCTGCTCGATTGCACCAGTGGAACAATCGGCTTCTCTCGAAACTTGTGATTCGTCTCGGAAGTCGTCGATGGTTTACGCTGCGAGCACGTTTAGGGTTTCAGTTGTTTGGTGGACTGCCGAAGAAAAAGAAGAGGCTATATGCCGAAGTGGCCCCGACAAACTGTCGCTCAAGAGGGCAACTACAATAACCCCGCATCTTCGGATGCGAAGTCATTTCGTTACTACCTTGTCACTGTACCCGTCGGTAGAAGTAGTGGTAGTAGTAGTGGTAGTAGTAGTGGTAGTAGTAGTGGTAGTAGTAGTGGTAGTAGTAGTGGTAGTAGTAGTGGTAGTAGTAGTGGTAGTAGTAGTGGTAGTAGTAGTGGTAGTAGTAGTGGTAGTAGTAGTGGTAGTAGTAGTGGTAGTAGTAGTGGTAGTAGTAGTGGTAGTAGTAGTGGTAGTAGTAGTGGTAGTAGTAGTGGTAGTAGTAGTGGTAGTAGTAGTGGTAGTAGTAGTGGCAGTAGTAGTGGCAGTAGTAGTGGCAGTAGTAGTGGCAGTAGTAGTGGCAGTAGTAGTGGCAGTAGTAGTGGCAGTAGTAGTGGCAGTAGTAGTGGCAGTAGTAGTGGCAGTAGTAGTGGCAGTAGTAGTGGTAGTAGTAGTGGTAGTAGTAGTGGTAGTAGTAGTTGTACACATGGGCAGGCCTCACCGCCCCAACGATCAGCGGAGATGGGCACATCCGCGTTTTGCAGTAGCGTTGCGGAAAAACTCGCGTGTTGCATTAGTCGATTTTGAACAGAGATCAAAGTTAGCGTTGCGGAATAATCGCGATTTTAGTTCAATATAGATTGTTAGAGTGTAGCGTTGCTAATGAATTGTCGCGATTCCCTTTCCCATTTTGATTGCTACTTAAAGCAATATTTAAGATATACCAATTTTACAACAGTTTGAAGTTCATATAGCTTCTTGCAAAAAATGTAATGTAGTCTTTTGGATCTTCTGTTCATTGAATTAGTGTTGCGCAGCAAAAGCATCGGGTTTGCGTTCGAGTCTTTCGACATTTCAGGCGCCCATGCTCCAGCTGCAACGGATCACTGCAAATGTGGTCGCAGTCGGAACGGCTACCCGGTGCAATGTACACATTCGCGATTTCACAACGGTTTGATTTAGGGTTGCATTTGTCGAAATCGAAATTGAAGTAGGGAATGTCTGGGACGAGATTAGCGGAGGTCCTCGCCTGCTCTTCAAGCAGCGGTGACCTCGCAGCACGTGACCGCGTGGCACCATCTCTGGCTGATAAAGCCAGCGTTACTAGGCTTCGGTCTATACTCAAAGCGACCAGGTCGTGGAGTTTATATTCGCCAGTTGGAATAACGCTTTGAGCGAAGGGACGCATCTGTCCTGGCGTTACGACGTCCAGGCAGGTGGATGGTGTCATTGCGTTTGGATCCGGGGTAGATCCTATGGGCTTGGAAACCCAGTTGCTAGCTGTCTCGATTCGCCTCGACTTCATTTCGATTAGAAATCCGAGAGAATCACAACTGATTATGAATTAGCGTTGTGACAATAGAATTTGTTCAGCTACCGTTTTTGACAATGGCAAAGAGAAAGAGAGAGAGAGAGAGTGGAGGAACCGGTACTCTCCACCAGTACACTTTGCCATTTTTACTGCATGCCGCGAATGAATTAATAGAGTCCGCGAAACACCATATCTGTGTGAGGAATTAGCGTTGTGAGAAATTTGTTGTCGCGATTGTCTTGCTTAGTGTTGCGAAAAATTCCAACGCGTTGTTTTAAGGCTGGATTACGATCACGTCTACGTGCATATTGGAAAACACACGTTAAAGATCAGATTTAATAATAAGAGTCGTGATCTCGTTTTAGAGTAAATGACTGATATTGCAGAACCAGTCGCGCACGGAGCATCCGACCTATAAATTTCAGAGACGTTTAATATTACTTTAGAGTTTTTGATACCGTCAAAATGTGAAGCATACGCTCACCGGACCACTACGTAGCGAAGAAACGTATTGGTACGTTCTGAGGCCAAGTTGCCCGTAAGCAGTTCGCGCAAAATCACGGTGCACTTTACTACGTTCAAACCCCCGCGGATAACACACGACTCGTTTGCCGTTCTAGCAATGGAACAAGTGTTTCCCCTGTCGTACGACAATATCGTACACAAAAACAAGACTTATTAAGTTACGTCACCTGTGGTGGTATGCACGACAATGTCATGGTGACCATTGTATTAGCATCTAATGCGGTGCAAGCCATGGTGTTGGGGCGTGACTTACGATGGCGGAAATCACTGTAGTTTACCTGAACGTTGCGACGTGTGCCTTTAGCCATTTAATGGTGTGTGAGCGCTAAATGCAGGGAACTTACCACTGCGTTTCATCAGAATGTTTATTTTTTGGACTAACCTTCACAACGTAGTGGTTCGATCGCGTTAGTAGACACACGATGTGTATGTAAAGGGTATCGAACGCCTCGTCGGCCCGTAAGGTAAAAGACCAGGTATCTTTACGTTTAGTGCCAGTAGCTTTGTCGACGGAATTTAGTGTCCATCGCGCCCTGCAACACTGATTTTGTAATGTCAGATTCTGTAATAATATTTCCCCTTCTCGCGTGTACGGTGAAAATTCGAAGTATCGAATTGGTTTAATGTGGAAGTTTTTCATTATGCCAGTGGTAGACAATCCCGCCTTTTGAAGTTGCGATGAATGAATTGCCACAAGGCACCACAGACGATCTTGTCTGTGACTGCACCCTGATATGACTGCCCCGAGTATTCGCAGCCGGTGTGGCTGCCCCTGCATACCCGCAGCCATTATTTTCCTTTTAGACTTGCGTATCAAGAAATGAAAGTGCACGGGAGTTTTCTATAGCGAATTTAATAAATTAGCGTCGCGACAAATAATGCACTGCTCGCGTTTGTTTCGAGATATTTATTATTAACTTCCCGATTTTATAGGGAAGTTATTGTAATGACCCCGAAAATCGAAAATCGATTTTTTAGCAGATCTTCACGTTTCATGGTCATTGCAGTCATTTCAGACTATTTTCAGCAAAATGTTCGTGTGTGTGTGTGTGCGCGTGTGTGCGCGTGTGTGCGCGTGTGTGTGCGTGTGCGTGCGTGCGTGCGTGCGTGCGTGCGTGCGTGTGTGTGTATACGCGCGCGCGCGCGCGTATGTCCGTTTCTATGTAATCAAATTTTTCGTTAACGTTTTCAGAAAAAGTAACAACGCGATCAGGATGATGAATGATCCAATCGATGTGCCCCGTCGTAACTTAGAGCGGATTAGATTTTGGTCCATATTGGTCAAGTAGTTTTTTAGATTTTTAGTTTTTTTCGAAAATAGTTGATTCTACAATGCAATTTATAAGGGAGGACGAAAATTTTCCACCAAAGAACCAAACGCAATTACATAAAAAAAATTTTTTTCTTAATTTTTTCTTAATTTTTTTTAGATTTAAAAAAAATTTTTTTTTTTAGATTTAAAAAAAATTTTTTTTTTTAACTGATGCTAATGTTACCGCTTGGAATAATCGAAAGTTATTCCAATGTAACAGTGAATTTATCATCTCTACTCCCAAGAATACATTTTGGGAGAATATCGATGAAAGTACAAAGAAAAAAAGGTGTTAGCGATGTTGGCGAAGGAGTAACGAATCGGGAAGTTCTTTGTGTGACTCTTAGAGAGTCAGACACCAAATAAAAAACATTAATAGCAGTAGGCCCTACTAGCCATGCGTATCACTAACCCTCTCGCAAGAGCAGTCCTACCCGCGAGCTCGCGAAGCGAGCGACCAAAAACAACCCTACTCGCGAGCGAGCGAAGCGAGCGAGCAACAATAACCCTCTAGTTTGTATTTTGTAATTTTGTAAATCCGTGAGGAGGGACGTGTTAAGGGGGTAGATTTTTTTCCAGGATTGCAAGGGTGCGGGATGCGCCTTCTCATTTCTCGGTAATGCAAAGACAAGGGCCGGCCTTCTCTATAAAGGGGCCTGGGTGCAAGAAACCATTTGGGGCCCTAAATTTTTTGTAAAGTAAAAAAAAATTACAAACACGAACATATATTGCTAATGCATGTTTATTTAATGCGTGATTTTGTTTTTGCTAATACGTTAATTACTTCAGAAAAATTACATCATTCTAGTTCTTGATCATGTTGGAGCCCTCTCAATCGCGGGGCCTCGGTGCATAGCATCCGCCGCACCCCCCAGATGGCCGGCCCTGTGCAAAGACGGGGGTTTTCCGTAGTCAAAAGCGCTAGATAATCTAGGCCGCAATCGCTCAAAAGTCCTATTTTTACGTTTACGAGGCGAAATTCGCATTATTCGGAAGCATGAAGCTGTGACAACTACATGGTGCCGAATAATGCTGATAAACGTAAAAATATGACTTCTGAGGGCGATTGCAGCTTATATTGATGTTTTGTCTATCGCGTTTGACTACTGAAAACCCTTGCAATTCTGGAAACGAGTCTATTCCCTTCAAGAAATACTAAGTGGGTGGGTCTCCCTCGCAGCAACCTCCGCGTGGTGAGATCCGGACAATCGATGTGATTCTCAATTTATAATATTTTGTTTCGCAAAGGTCAATTACTCTATAAAATATTAAAAATCCGCAATCACGTCGAGCTAATGGCTGTGAAATCTAAACAATTCTTCGACATGATTTCAAACTATTTCTTTTAAACATTATGGTTCTATTTCGTGCGGTTATAAAATATGTTATCGAGTCAATATTGTTCGAACTGGCAATAGGATTCTATTGTTTTTTCCATGTGCTCTCGTCATCCTTTTATATGTTATATCAAAGTACCCCTATGACAAAGTATTATAGTAATTTCAACAATTTTATATTTTCATAAACAATTAAAAAAATTCAAAATGATTTTTGGAAAGTCAACGAATATTTAAATAATCATTTAATAAAATTATTTTGGATCGAAAATTCTGTACTTTAAATTAAGAAGCACCTCTGAATTCCGACACTTTTGGAAAGCAGGAAAGGAACCGCTCGAACGCTTTTGATGCGAACATCAACGGTTTCCGTATAAATATAATGCGGCAACATTGCTTCCTGAGACACACACCTTTTGTG
Source organism: Lasioglossum pauxillum (assembly GCA_933228785.1). Lineage (NCBI taxonomy): Eukaryota > Metazoa > Arthropoda > Insecta > Hymenoptera > Halictidae > Lasioglossum > Lasioglossum pauxillum. Next base: position 18,572,683 of record OW121702.1, on the reverse strand, counting down.
TTGCATCGTCATGTAGTTCACTAGCTGACCGTTTCACTTCGGTAGAGTCCGCTATCGTACGGGAGAATTTTGTAGAGTCGGTAATTCAGAACCGTAGACAGAATAATCTTAGATCATGTTGTATACTTATAGACCTGGCTTCAGATAATATGCTGTGTTCCAAAATTACTTCATCTATCAGATGACAGTTGTGGGCAAAGTGTTCGAAGTCGCAGTACTTCGAAGCTAAAGTTTTAGAGGGGAAAGGGGAATCGTTGTCGTATCTCATTCTGTATAACTATTTATGGAAACTGTAACTGTAATATAATATTTTATTTTAGTACTCGTTCGTTTTTAATTTACTCTTATCATTTTAAATATGGCTAACTCATTTTATGAGTTAATTGATAATATGAAATCTGTATTTATTTCCTCACAACTTACTTTATTTAAAATAAAGAGTAGTAAGAACAATATATATGCGATATTAAGTATAAAATAATTACTTGTGAAAAGGTATATATTTATATCACGGTTTTGTGGTTCCTTTACAATTCTTTGTGCAACAAATTTGCACAATTTTTCCAAATTTTTACGAACTAATGCACAAATATACTTGTTTACCTCGCTTTTATATCGCTATCCACCATTTTGAATTATCTTGTAACGTCAATTGTGGCCACCAGATACTTCGTTATCTTGGAACACTGCGTTCTATGCATATCCTATACCTATGCCGGGTCTATAAGTATCTGTATAATGGTCTAAGAGTCTAAGGTGTTGCCTCTTTGTACAGACTGCTCTGCGCTAATATTTTTAATATTTTCCTGTTGAACCAACACCAAATAGCATCACTATACATTTACTTCCATGTTGTAAAGCATTTGACAAACTATGTCTTCCTTGCTCGTATCTATTGTATTTCGGAGCAAGAGAATATATATTAGCATCTTGTTTTTTAGTTTATATTATTCTTAAACTACAACGCATATAGACATTGTTTTTGGTCGTAGGTATTTTTTGTAATTCTACACTTAACCCTTACAATATTGTGTCATTTTATAATGACACGTTTTTTCCCAGTTTGACTTCTCTGTGGTATCCCTATCATTATTACTACTACACATATAGGAAGTATGTGATAAAGGTTACAAGCGAATAACGAATAACAAAACTGTGAAGATCATTTTAATCATGCAACGTTTTATAAAAATTGTATATCAAAATGACAATTATTTGATGATGATAAGTTTCCAGAGAGATCAGCTGACAGGGAACTCTTTCTGGCATAATGCCGCGCCGGAAACAGAGTAGGGCAACAATCAACTAATATTTAAAACTGACTAATAGTCTTTTTGAATGTTAGTCATAGCAAAATAGTCATTAGTCAAAACTTTTTGATTAGTTAGTGATAATTAATAATATTAATGTATGTACTGACGACTAAAGATTGATGACTGATCATCAACTACTAATTCACTAATAAGCAATAGCTAACGATTACTTAGAGCTGTGACTAACTATTTGCCATTTAGTTATCACTAACTAATCAAAAAGTTTTGACTAATGACTATTTTGCTATGACTAACATTCAAAAAGACTATTAGTCATTTTTAAATATTAGTTAATTATTTCCCTACTCTGGCCGGAAAGAACATTTCGAGAAAAGTTAACGTGTATGGGCTTTCACCAGAACACACTGCGGCTCCAGGCTACGAAACACGTTTTCTCTTCTTTCAGTTACAGTTCGCTTTTGCTTTCTTTTTCCAACGTTGTCTTCTGATCGCTCCCGTTTTTCGGTACTTCTTACAACCACATTCTGTACTTTTCTACATCCTTTTCACCTTCTTATAACAAGTTGTCTACACTGTCCCTAGAAACTAAATAATTAAAAATAGACAAATCATGAACAAATCATGAACATTATTTAATCGTTCAGGGATGATGGAATGTTGGTAAAATAATAATAGTTCATTTTGAACAAATATAATAAATTAATTAAATTCCAAGCGAGTGAACGCTTTAGAAGCGTACAGAAAAGCATACAAATGCTTCTCAAAAAGATCTGGCATTTTGCAAATTCTAGCCAATTTCGCTACAATTTAAACTTCGTTACAAAATTTATAAATCTGAACAAACAGTTTTGACTCTGAACAAAATTTGTCTTTCATTTACGGGACATGTGACACTCACAGCGAATTTGTTTTTTCCGTGACGTGTATACTGACGAGTATACTCAGTACTACCGAAACAGTCAAAATGACTAGTTATATTACTAATATATTAATAAAATAATGTTACATACTAATATTTTCTTTCACAATTATCGAAATTTTATGAAAATGTTTCATCTGACATTTTTGAATGAACTTCTTTATTGAAACACATTACAATACATTATAATATAATTTGTATGAGCCGTTGTTTTTGAAAGTGATGTAAGTCCATTTTTGGAAAAAATGAGTTAGTGGTAGTTTTAGTCAGATATAGACATAAAAGTAATTAAAAAAAATTAATAATTAAATGGGCTTATATCACTTTTAAAAACAACGGTTCATATATCAGTCGTATTAATTACTCAGTAGTTCTAGTGTTAAACAAAAATTGTCATATTTTCATGACGAGTATATTCGACATAAACATTAAAATGGTTAGGGTGCAAGTCTCACGTGAACGCGTGATGTAGCAGGTGGAAAACTGAAGACCTATTGTTCCTAAAAAATGCTGCAAATTCAAAGGTCTCTAAAAACATTAAAAAATTTGTCTAGCAAATGAAACCTTTCTCAATGTTTTTTGAAACAGAATTCACAGCTAGACAACATAGCTAAAAAGATCGTACATCAGTCTTTAAGGTGTTGTTGTAAAAAAGAAGCTTCAATTTTTAAATCTTTGGTTGTTTCAGACACGATAAAAATTTGTCAACTTTTTACATACATTTAAGTTTGTAACATTTTGGCCCAAAAACACGTCTTCAATTTCTTAGACGCTGTGTCATGCAAAAATATCTTTGACAAAAATGGATGATGAATGGCAAAAGTAGAGGCTCCAAGCTTTCAAATGATTTCACATGTGTCCAGGTGTGTCGTAATATTTTTTTTAAAACAAAATCATCACAGTTTTATAATGTAATATTTATTAACAGTTATAGAATATTTTATAATATTGTAACTTTTTTTATTATTGTACTTGGATGTTTTTTAGAAAAGTTAGAACAATTACTTTACTACAATTACATACAGACAAAATACTAAAATTTGTATTTTACAATTTTCAATGCATCGCATTTTTCTCAACATTTCTGTTTGACAGAAAAAGTTGTACACAGTATCTTCTAACAATTGTTTTCGTAATTCAGATCGGTAAACTAATCCATCTAGCTTGACGGAAAAACTGAAGTCGTTCAGTTCATTTCTAAAAAAGTTATTCCGAATATTAAAGTGTGTGCCATCAATGAAGAGGGCTGGCTGACTGTACATTTTTCCCCGATATATGAAAACACAATGAATCGTAGAGTGCCCTATCTTTTTGTCCGTGGCTGTAGGACAAAGCGGCCGCGTGCGATTCAAACGTTCCGGACCGGGGAGAAGGGGAGAAAAGAGAGAGGATGGTCGTCAGTAACTCGGCGACCAGAGAAAGAGAAGGAAGGCCAGCAAGGATGGTGGTGATCGGGTCCGGATCCGCGACTGGCAGTTCACGGCTGGTAGTCAGCGCGCAGTCAGTCATTCAGTCAGTCAGTGGTCGGTTGTAGTAATCCGCGGTGGTAAAAGTTTTTCTCCGATATCTCATCATGTACCTGTCGCGCGTCACCGTTCGCACGAGTTTCACTTGACTGATGTCGTTCGAACCGATCGACTGTACACCTTTGACACCGTAGGTTTTCCACGATTTTTCCGCGTCGACTGGTTGAGAACCCTGCCGAGGAGACAGGGTTGATCGTCGAAAGTGTGAGTGCCGCTGCAGTCAGTGTCTGTGCATGCAAAAGAACCGATCCTTTCTTCTGAGAAGTGATAAAGTGAGAGGACCCAAGCGCGACCTTCAGGAGGATCTCGAGGAGGACCTCCGCGAAGAGGTGTCTCTCTGCTTGGATAAAAGCGACGTAAACGCAACCACGGATGGTTAACGTGAGTACTTATGACGCCACATGGTTGTCATTGGTGACTTTGGAAATTGTCCGAGACACGCGAGACTGTCCCCGAAAAATTACAGCAAATCAAGTAATTCAACTGCAGCATTGTGCACTGACAGGAATATTCGGACACTTTTAAGAGGACGATAACGTTTTTAATATTCGACCATACGACTTGGATTTCTTTTAGAAGTTGGAAAAATTCCAATCGATCGGAATTGCGGGTAAACTATTGGAAGTTAGATTTTACAATATTTTCATGTGGGCTTGTATTGAAAATTCAGAACGGACATTCTGCAAATCTGCATCAATTATACACATTCTGAAAATTTCATCGGAATGCTTTCGATGTCTGTCGTTTTTTTCGCATCAACTAAGCTCGATGAAGTGGAAATTACACATATCTATTGCAATTTTTAATTCAGCTCCAGATAAAAAATTTCTTCTCCGCATCATGTAGTAAACTAATCTTTCTTCTAAAGAAACTTCTTAAAAAAGATTCAAGTCGTTCGGTCCAATCTCAAAAAAGTTATCGTTTTTTAAAAATCGTCCAAATATTACCATGAGTGACTGCATATTTACGTACATATAGTTTTCTTCATGTAACTATATCTGGAGTGCAGAACGATATTAACTGATATAGAAGCTCGCCCGATGCTTATCTACTTTATAATTGGTATCCACTTTAGAATGGACGATATTAAAATTGATAAGAATCATTGTGGAACATGGTATGCACTGTAGACTTTATGCATTTATGACAAAAATGAGTTGGTGCAATTGGAAGTAGACAATAAATGAAAAGAATTTAAGTACATCGATATCTCTTCTTTTTTAAATAAAAATATTACTCGAGTTAAATTGTTACCTTAAATAAAGCAAAGTTAAATGGTTGTATTGATACAAAGAAGCTAAATACTTCAAAAAGAACTTTCGACTACATTACTTCTGATTACACATTTATTCGCTTTCACAATTATGACAAGCATATAAATCACGCTGTTTAGTGTGCTCTTTGTGCATTCAATCGTTATACATTCTTAATGCACCTCACCCATTTTTCGTTTGATATGCTGGAACTATATGAATCGAGGCAAACAAGGCAATAATATTCTTTATATTTATCTTTATTTTTAATTGCGTATGTGTATTGTTAGGACACGGACATGTGTGCACTTCAGTTATAATCTTATAATATAGATAATCATATAATAATGGATATACATACCTTCCATTATTGTCTTCGTTTCCAAGACTTGAAATATAATTAGACATACAATTGTCCAGAACATGAAAATCCACAGCGATTACACTGTTAGTTCTCTTGAAGTTCTACACATAATTTTACTCACAGCGGTCAAAAAAGCGTTTAAAACATAAAAATTTCTTACTCCATTCGCATTTAATTACCGCAGCGTCATGCGTCACCGCAAACATTGCACGTTGACTCACCGCAATAAAATATGCTTTTTAATTGTAGTGAGTCCGCTATATACCGTAGTATTACTTTTCCATGTGACAAAAGAAGATGAAAAAAGAACCGAATTTCTGTTTAAAATAATGACTATGCTTACAAGTACCTCACTGTGTGCGTCGGGTACCTAATATCTGCAAAATAACTCGTAAAATATGCATTTGCGTAAGAATCGGCAATCCGGTGTGCAACTACACGGTTTCCCGCCAGACGAGGCGTTATCGAGCTTGCGTATCAGCATATTATACAAGGTATACCGATCGTCCAGTTTTTCTTCGAGTTCCTGTTTCTGTTTACTTTGACTTTAACTAGAAAGTTGTATAGATTCGATTAGCAATGGCTGGCTCGCGCTACTCTGCATCCGATTTCGACCCGGTGCGGTGTGTAACAAAGGCAGATAGGAGAGCCCGGAGAAAGTAGTCGGGCGAATACTTATGAAACCGTTCGCGCCGTTTCCTAGGCCGTGAAAGAAACGACAGACACGAAACGAGATACTCGAGAAATTCCGTTAAGCAGTCCATCGTGGAACGTTGACGATTGGAAATAACTAATGGCTACATTAACCGCGAACGTTTCCTGGTTTACGAACTCGTTTCGAACGCGACGCCATGCCATGGAGAAGCCGGCTAATCTTCACAAAGCGAATCCATTCGCCGCGCTTCGTCCGCCGATAAATATTAGGTTGGCAAAACTTCTCTCTCAATTTTTCATTACACAAAAAGAAAGAGTACCATTCGGCCTGAGTAACTGTCCTTAAGTATAATCTATGGATATTGTGAACACCGTCCGACAAAGCTACTGCGTGTTTCATTTATCTTGACCATGGTGAACAAGTGCGAGGTAGAATATTAACCCTTTTTGCACGAATCTGCACTAAATAAAAGGCGTGAAGCTCGTGTAATCGAAAGTCCTCTCTCCTAGTCGTCGTTCAAGCGTGTACGTGACGGATGTGTTCTGCGGATTGATGGGAATAGCGGTGTGCCAGTTAACGAACTAAATCTGTTATAAACAATCATAGTAGTTTGTTAAAAAGTGGAAGTATTCGTTAAGGTATTTATGATGCCACTGACCATTGAAACTAGTGGCTATCTTATAAATGGTGCACAATATTTTTATTTTGCATAACACAGTCCAATTCTAACCTTGTGAGTAAAAATCGTTAAATGTTGATATCGTTAAAATGTTTCTGCACTAGGAACCGTGTCAATATAAATAAATGGGTTTTTTCCTATACATCTCCTTGAAGTTTGAAAAGCTTACAAGAGGGATGGATCCCAAGTGTCCGACTTCGATTTTGATAATTTTTTGTGAGATGATGGTATAAGGATCCCCAATTATGTATGCAAAATATTAGGTGTAGTTACTCAATAGTTTTAAAGATATAAACAATTAAAGTTTCATACCTTGTTGATATACCATGATTTGAGCTGTACTTTTCGAAGTTCTAACTTCAATTGTTTATATCTTTAAAACTTTTGAGTAACTACACCTAATATTTTGCATACATAATTCGGGATCCATGCCCTCAACGAGCAGTAAACAATTTAAAACTTTCGAAAAGACGGGTAGGTACAAATATAACGCCGAAATTAAAATAGCTTTGGAATGATTAATTTTCTTCACAAGCATCACGGTCATTTCTTATGCCCAATTTAAAGCGTGCATCAATTAGTGCACAGAATATACAGAGTGTCGATCAGAGAAGTAGGTGACCCCTCAGTCGTTGAAGACCATGTAATTATACTGAATCGAAATTTTTTTCTACCTTCTATCGTGTTGAAGCTATTGACCCAGATGCTTGGAGCACCCTGTGCAAGAACACTTCTGATGTAAATTAAATTTTTTGTTCTGGTTTTTTCTTTTATCCGTTCCGGAGTCTGGCGTACGAACGAACAAAAGATTCAAACTTGCCAAGATTTCCCTTGATGGTGAATAGTAGTAGGTCATTATGGAATTTCTAGCGAGGCGCGGCGTGCTATGTGACTAGAATGATTTCTTTGCGTGAAAGTCATCCTGGAATGGTACACCGAATCTAGCCAGTGAAATGGAAACTATTTGATCCGAGCGGAATGTGAACCCGCGCGGGACAACGCGCGAACATACGGAAGTGTAAATGTAAATGGACAGAATCGCATAACCAGCACCTGTTCACAATGAATAAATCTTCCAATTGCTTTGCGCGTTGCCGGATTCTCTCGATGTACAGTGGGGCCTGAAAAGTCGGAAAAAAGTTGATTTCAAAACTTTTCGTAAGCCGTACAATTTGTATTGTCCGACATAGTTAACACCTACCGGGCTCTAAAAGCGATTAAAATATTTCAGCTGATAAAGATGACAAGGCTTTATTTATTTAGCAAATAAGTTCCTTCCCCTTTGTTTCTACGATCACAATTTCTGACTGATTTCGAATTACTTCCCTATTTTGGTGCCATCTGAAAGAGCGTTCTTTTAGTTTTAAGAAGAAACGTGACGAGCGTTCTAAGATTTTCCAGCCGTATGCAACAATTTTGAGCGATATGGCATGCAAGAAGCATCATTTCCGTCACTGCTTACTCTTTGCATTCCAGCTTAGGAAATCAGTTGTTGAAGCTATTGAAATGGTTTGTGCGGCACTGTGAGAGAACGCTGTATCCTACAGAACATGTAAAAAGTGTTACCAAAGATTTAAAGCCGGAAATTTTTATTTGGAAGACGACGGACGTTCAGGTGCACTGAGAAAGTTTGATGACGGTCAGTTATGTAGAGGTATTGCTCAACAAAAATCCGACCCAGACGCAAGAAGAATTGGCAGAAAGATTGCGAGTCATCAGACAAATGAAATTGAATTTGGAAAAAAAGGGGAAAGAACTTATTTGCACACCTAATAGAATATGTGCTTAGATGAAAAAATTTATTGAATCAATTTCCATGTAGGCAACTTCATAATTTCAATAATTATTAAAATGAAAAATATGAAACCGGTCATTTGACCGACGGTGGTAGGTTTAGTGTTAAAGGACTGAAGAATAAGGTTACAGTATCGTATATTTTTATTTGTACACTCGTGAAGTACTCTACTTCATCGAAAGTCAAAAGATTTCATAGCACGCTTTGCGTTCTTAAACGTTCTCTGAAACAGTGTTCATTCATTAACGATTTACAAGTGTTTTAAGAAAATTGTGTAAATTCTTACCACTCTGCGATGTACATTACGATCTCCTGAAAATGCGTTTTATTTGATCCAACAATGTATAACAAAGTGCTTAAATACCGTTTACGTGGATATATTTACTTAGCTCTACAAACATTTACGAATCGCCTTCCAAGTGTACTTAACAGAGACGATCCATTTTCGAGTGAAAGGCACGAGACACGTGTATTCTGTGGGAGAACAAATAAGATAATATGTACAGAGGCACTGATATAGAACTCTAATTTTCTTGTTGCACCGTGCACACAATGTTGAAAAGTGTTCGTACATCGTCCCACGTTGTTGGAACAAGCATATTTAAGACAGGTGGAGCTAAGAAATACTCCACATACAGCGCTACTAATTATACGAAGAACAATCGTACTTTTCCTAAATCTTCTATTTTCACTACTAGACGTAGTTTTCTGTTCCTTGTAGAGAAGTTTGAAGTTAACGATCAATCCGCGAGGAAACTTGACTTTAAAGTGCTACAACTAAAAAAACAAAATAACTTAGATGGTAAAATTGAGATAAAAAGTAAAATACAGTAGAACCTCAATTATCTGAACTAAACAGTCATTTCGTTATGATGCTGAATTAAATTTTTAACCGACTTTAAAGAAGGAGGAGGTTACTCGATTCGATCTGTATGTGCCTTTTTTCGCTTTTTTTCAATGTATGTTCACCGATTACGTCGAGATGGATGGACCAATCGGAACGAAATCTTTTGCATCTTGTAGAGTATGTCCCCGGGGAGGCCCCGTTAAAAAAAATGTTGCATTTTTGTATTCCTTACGATTTTATTTGCGAAAAATGAATTAGTTGATGGATGGATGGATGGATGGATAGATGGACCAATCAGGACGAAACCTTCTGCACCTTGTAGAATATGTCTCCCGATTGGTCTCTTGAAATTAAATTTTGCATTTTTTCATGCTTTGCGGTTTTTATTGCAAATAACCAATAAAACCGAAAAACCATCCTACGGTGTTCTACAAATTCTGCTCGTTCCACTAAAAAGTGTGAATTTCCATTTCATTTATTTGAATACACACAAACTTAAATACAATACAATTTTTTCAGAGGGGCGCAAAATTGAAAATTGTCATCACTGGAAATTACGAAAATCCTTCAATTCTTCTCTTCTCTTCCCACCACCTTCCCCATAGTCCAATGAAATCATAAATCTGTCATTTGTACAATTTTAGGAAACGTTTTCGACGTGGGAAGTTACGAAAATTACGAAAATTACGAATTACGAAAGTATGCGCATAAATTAAATTTAATCGAACAGTTTTAAAATTACTTATTAAATACAAGTTATATAGTAAGTATACAACAAAACCAATTTGTAAAATTAATCTTCAGATTTTTTACCATCAAAGACTGTCTTTTCGAGATAATTGATAATTGACGTTCTACTGTACTTCAGGCATCGGAGGTTTGGATAATCGCGGTCCTACACTAGGTTTGAAAATATCTTAAAATTGATTTTCTTAAGTTAAGATTCATCTACAAAGAATGAAAAACTCCACAGGATAATCGATTTGAAATGAACCTAATTCAATCGCTTTCAAGTTCGTCTCATCGTTAGCTGAGTGGGACACTCTGTATTCATCCGACACGCACTGAAATTCATGTGATCGGACGTAGTTCATCCCAAACTCATTTAAACACGACGGTTTCATTTCCGCTCTCTTCGGTTCCCACAATTGTTGCACAATCCACCGAATTTGCATTCGCAGGCTAGTGTTTAGCGCGCTTACGTAACGAATTGCAGGTCAATTTGAAAAAAAGACAACGTGGCGTTACATTGATATACGTATAAACAATTCTAACGCGTTGCACGCATATCCATTTAGATCTTAATTAGCACGTAACCATGATAAATCATTTTGCGAATAAATTGCGAATTAAGTCTACGTCCCTCGACGTTTCATTCATTTCCGCGGCAATCCATGCGCGTTCTTACGCGCATCGCGTTCAATCAGGTTAAAGGACTGGAAACACGTTCCAGGCGGCTGTTGCAGACGCTCCTGCAGATAACTTTTTCAAGTAATTAATAATTTTAAATTCGCAGCAGTTAAACGCAAGATCGTTGGTCGATAACTCACTCCATTTTGTAGGGAACGAACACTTCTATTTTGCTGGAACTTGGAACATTGTTTAAGAAACAGAAATAATTAAAATTCTTTTGTTCATAATTGCAAATATGAAATTTCCTTAGCTTCTTTTGACCGTTTGGATTTTGTATACCTAAACTATATACTCACTTTGAAAACTCACAACACAGTCACAAAAAGATAAAAATGCTCAGCCGAAGATCTCATTCAAGTTTTGTTTGAAAATAGTAGACTGTTTATAGTGTATATTCAGAATGCAGGAGATTATGTAAAATTACATAAGAGCGAAGAGTATACAGCGAGTGTAAAAAGTATTCGTACACCCTGTAAAATAGAATAACTTTTTTATAATTGTACTAAACGACCTGATTTTTTATAATCAATTAGAAGGTTTACGAAATAATACGACAAAAGATTTTCCAAAAATTATAATTTACTTTAAGGGCCCAAATAAGAAAGTTTTAAAAAATGCCTCGTTTTTGCATGTAACCTTGTAAACTATAACTATTTGGAAAATCATTTTTGCATATCATTTCGTAAACCTATGCTTCTAATCGATTATAAAAAATCAGGTCGTTCGGCACAATTATAAAAAAGTTATTCTATTTTACAGGGCGTACGAATACTTTTTACACTCGCTGTGTCATTATACAAATAATAAAATACAAACTGTTCAGCATCTAAACCAGACAAGATGTGTGCGAATCTCCACAAAACAACGTACCAGAGTTAATTAACCCTAATGAAACGGGAGTTCCATAGGAATTTATTTCCTCTTTTAAAAATTGAATAAGATACAAATAGCTTAACAGCAGCCTTAAGTTCCTCTGGAATGATAAATAAACCATAATCTGCAGCCAGGAACCGAACATAATTTTCCGGTAGACTCGACGAATATCCATAATGCAGAGTCTAGGATATGGTTACATAACGTAAATACATATAGTGTTCGCAAAAAGGGGATCTATCCCATCGAAAGTGATCATCGCATTCTTCAAAATCCTTCCGTCCGTTCTCCGAGGTTCGGTTTTATAAGAGCCCGCATACGATAACACTGACAGTGGGCGTTCTGAAAAGACAATATGTATACATGGCCCTGAAGCGATTTTTACTTTCTCTAGCGACACCCACGCCCGTGGCTTCGAATCTTTTATGGCAGGTTCGTCTACAGTCTACGGGACCGGTGTAACTGTACGCAGGGTTCGCGAGCTCATCCAGCATTCTATTGTGTCAGGTCAGACTCGTTCTTCCTCGACCGATGATGCTTTTGTCTGCGAGAAGAAAGGGCCCCTGTACGTATTGATACCTTGCTGCATTGATCCTTATTAACCCCGTGCGGACCAGTGTCACTCCTACCGGGGATCCTAAAGTAAACACTTTTCGCATCTTTGAGAAATTGTTGATAGGCTACCTGTACAGATTACTGCGATATCATGCTTCGATTGTAGTTGTGTGTCACGCAAGCTCCAAGTTTTCGAGTAAAGCCCACGGAGTGAAGATGGTTAACGATGGTAAGTGATAGACCATCGCTAACGACCTTCACTCCATGAGCTTTACTCAAAATCTTGGAGCTTGGGTGCCACACAACTTGAGTTAGATGTCGAGCAGATGTCGAAAATGAATTTTTGTGCCTGCTGGAACTTCCATTAAAAAAGCCTGAAAATTGATTAAAATTAATTAATTCGAAAAATTTAAGTATTGTGTTGCAAATCAGTTCGTTCGGTTTTTTACATTGGAATAAATCACAAAAACCGAACGAACTTATTTGCCAACCCAATAGATAGGTTTGTAGAGCAAGAAAAAGACTTGCAAGTGCATATATTGGATTGGGAAATAAGTTCGTAGCGTTTTATGTTTTCTTTTATTTTACAACGATTTTTTCTTCTTTGGAAAAGTGTTGTACATCAATCGAAAGAGCTCTTTCTGCTCTACAAAACTGTGATAATCGTTGTTTTGAATAATTTAATTTCTTATTGTTTTTCAGGCTTAGAAATGGAATATTCAGGAGCCAAAAATCAACATTTTCGACACATGTAGAGAAGCAATTTGAAGGCGATTTTCTTTGTTGTTTTCGGTAAGCTCGTGAGGCACCCAAGTTCCCAATTTTTCGAAAAATCTCATCGAATGAAGATGGTTAAGAATGATCGCAGTTCATTTTTTCCTCTAATTCTTTTTGACCTGGATGAAAAGCGAAGAAAAACAGGCGTTGAAAATGTTGATTTTTGCCTCCTGGATATTCCATTTCTAAGCCTGAAAAATAATAAGAAATTAAATTATTCAAAACAACGATTATCACAGTTTTGTAGAGCAGAAAGAGCTCTTTCGATTGATGTATAATACTTTGCCAAAGAACAAAAAAGTCGTTGTAGAATAAAAGAAAATATAAAACGCTACGAACTTATTCCGCAACCTAATATGTATATACTTTACCTAACGAAACACAAAATTGCGGGAAAAAAATAAAATACAAAAAACGCGGGAATTTATTACACAACCCAATACTTTATTTTAATATTATCCCTAATTTATCATGAAATAAGAATATGTGTCAACATTTTATGGAACATTTCGTGTCCTACTTACTTACGTGTATCGAATAGGTACCGAACTTATAAAACGTTAGGCTGAAGTGAAGCTCGTTTCTCAGCGTAGTTGCAATTCACACCGCAATATTAGGGACATTCCTAGTGATTTTTGAGCCGCCGTAATAAGCTCCGCCTTCGCTTTAATGTACGTAATGATGAGGACTTAATTTTGTTACTAAAAAGGTAAGAGAAGTTTCTTTTTATGTTTTTCTTGTATCAAAGTAGGTATCTAAATAATAATAAAACTTTCCTGTACGCAATTTAAAGCAATATAAAGAATATACAATCATGTCAACAACAATCCTTTGGTGATCGAGATAGAAGAAAAATGATCTTATTTTTACCTTTTATGAATAATGTTTTTTCAAATTCTGAGATTATGACAATATGAAAATGATTTACAATTTTGTTTGCAAACGAGAATACAATCCCATTGAATTGTACCAATTTAGTCAGGGCAAAATATTTATTTTTAAGTATTTTAATCTTATTGGGAAAAAATACTGCAGTACATAATAGGTATATTTGCCCTACTTGAACTGTGATAATTTCTGCATCTTATTTTGTGGAAAAATACTATGAACGTGTAGAAGACTTTCTCGTCCGCAAACGGTTAATCTAAAAAATACAGTTTCGGTATATCTTTTGACCGAAATAAATCATCCCCGTAATAATATTTATAACATTCATTGCATAAATAATAATTATGGCGCTGATTTTGCATTATCAGAGCATCAATAAGGTTGCTGCCTCGAACGCAAACTAATTGTTGAAGTTTGAGCGCATCCTGAATAATGTATAACGATTTGAATCTAGGAAAAGTATATTCAATTATCAAGTAGTGTATATTTTTGGTCTGAATAATTTATATACTACTATGTATGTAGTTATCGTTCATGAATAAGGGAAAATGAGCAACGGAACTAAATCGCAGGCTCGATTCGATAACATCGGGCATAAAACGGAGGAACCTGTTTGAGGAATTAAAATTCAGCACAATACGTTTAAAAGTTTATTGACCGGTTGATACAATCATCGTATAAAACTAATTAGAATATTTCAATTGTGGCTGTCGTAGTAGCTCGCATAAGCATTTCATTCGAATTTCATTCGACTGATTACTCGTTAAATGTTTCGTAAACTTTATCTTGTTTCTACCAGTTAAGACTTTTACAGGATATTTCAATATAAACGAAATGTGTGTAGTTACACTTTCTAAACGTTGATGAACTCTTTATTTACATTTTTAAATAGTACAAATATCGGAGTAAAAAGTATTCAACATTTTTCTCATTTTACCTCGATTAAACTTTTATCAGAAATGATAAATAATAATTCTCCGATTATGATTATTCAATAATGATATATCTGATATTTTCTGCACAGAATTTCCACAACGTTATAAACTATTCTCCATTTGTTCCATTAAAGTTGCCATAAACAGACTGCGGATTTGATGCATTTATGACAATAATGGATAGGTGAAACTTACAGTTAAAATTGTAAAAGAGAGAAATAGATTTCTATTTACAGTATTTTACGATTGACAAAGACAATTTCTATTGTACATAGAGATATCCGCATTTATGAATTTAAAACAGATGAAAAATTAAAAAAATTTGGGGATATGAATACATTATTTCCAACTGAATTAAATGATTAAAAAAAGGCTTTGCTATTTGGCTCCTGCCTTTTGCAATTGATGCATACAATTTTTATTTTGCATAAAGGCTAGTTATAAATAGACTACGGATCTTTATGCAACATAAAAATTGTCCAAATCAGTTGTATGAAACTGAAGTTTATTAAAAATATATATTCTTCTTAATAATATTGAAATATCCTTAGATTCTTCTAACGTGTGTCCAGTTTTATATTCGACGTATTCATTTTTACAATAAGTGCATAAAATCCGCAGTCTAGTTAAAAAAGACAGTAATTCTAAATGGCTAAAATGTAATTTCGTGAGCAAAAATGAATTGCAAGTTATATTATTCATGTAGAATATTCAATTGTTTGAACGAAGAAATTTCGAAGAAAATTCGAAGAGCAGATAAATGTGCGAGCTGCAATAAATTAAGAGTCAGACGAATGGGAGATCAAGCAAACGCAAAGATCGCCGTAAAAATTGTTCCAGTTTCGATAATCCCACGCCGAACTGCCGGACACTCGAAAATCTAGGTCGCCGCGTGCACTCTGCAAATTCGCGGCGCCTTCTCTCACAATCAGCGGCTGCTACAATTAAGCGAACAATTGAGACCCGACATACGCGTTTTCTTGCTACGCAGCGTCGTGGAAATCCGCTTCGAGTGATAACGGAGACCGTCGAATTAAACGAGAAAGAAAGAAACGAGTCCGAGAGCTTCACAAACGGCTCACCTGTTCCCAATGGGTCTTCGTCGTCGATATGGTCGAGGTATCTCAAACTCGACCAACACGTTCCTGCCGCCGCGAGATTCTCCTGTCTCAAAACCGGGTCTTCTTCTCTCCGCGACCTCGAAACACACAAATTACGGAGGCACGAAACAACACTCGTGAAAGAGAGCCGATAGATGACCGGTCGTCCGATTTTAATTCTCGCGCACCTGGTCACCGTGGACATACAGTGAACAAGGATTTCTACATTTCCCATTCTTGAACAATTATTGATATTTATATTGTGATCATTTCGTGAAAACAAATAGTACAACCATATAAGCCTGGACTCATTTTAAAGTTTGAATCCTCCACTTTCGCAAAGTAGTGATCATTTTCCTCCAAGTTACCCATTTTTCCTAAGTAATGCTGCAAATTTAAACGTCTGCAAAAGTTTCCAAAAATTTGTCTCGTTCATGTAACTACCATAGATTCGAAGATTGTAGAAGAAGCCTTCTATTTACAACAAGGCCTTAAAAATTGATGTACGATTTTTTTCGCGGTTTTATGGAACAAAAGGAACAAGTTCGGTTGTGTTAGAACTTAAACTTATCGCTTATACAATATTACGAATTATCTCTAATTTTGGAGGAGTTCTAGGATTATTTTCATCCATTTCAATCTGGTTATTTGTTCCTTTTTTAAATTTTAATAATATATCAAGAATATTAACATGGTTGTTGCGTTGGTGTTTATAATCTTTCTCGTTGTCGCTCATATTAAATTGAAGAAGAAAAGCTTCGAACGTTTCTGATTGCGCGGAGTCGTCCCTGTCGCTTCTTAGAATTTACGATCCACCTCGGGTTCGCTTACTCCCACGAGGCGAACAGGGATTATAAATTGAAGGTAATTTCTTGGTTCCTCGGAGATATATTAACTCCCAGGATCCAAGAACTTACATATTCTGCTGCGTTCTTTTCAACTTATTACAATTATTAAGATAATAAATATATATTCTGTAGTTTAAAAATAATACAGACAGTTTCACTTTGCATAAAAATCTGTAGTCTAGTGATTAAAAGTTCAATTTTATCATAACGTGTCGATGTAAATCGAATTTCATTAGGATTTGTATGATTTAATAGATTTGAAGGCGTAAACATGAATGAATAATTGTATCATCCATAGATGACTACGAATATATCGAAAGAAAGTTTGATTGTCTACTACGTGCTACGATCATACCTAAAAATCAGCATAAATGTTCCTATGAAAATAGAAACAAACATCGAATTTTCCCGGCAAACTTAGCAATTAGGCTGTGAATGGTCATGCAAGGCGCTTTTACACGCGAGTAGACAGAAATTGAAATCGCACAAGCGTTTGGTTTCTCCATTAAGTGTTCCATCGAGTAATTTCTGAAAAAGTTAATGCGCTGAAAGTTGAAGAAACCGTTTATTGTTTTGTTAAGGCTGTTACTCAAACGTGCGAATGTATCATGCTTTCGGGCGTGCTGTAAACTCATGGTGTCGGCAGTCTAGTTGTTAAACTTGCGAAATTTCGGAGTTGGCCGCCGGTTTCCAGTCGCGGGGCTGCCCGTATACGAGCATTACGGCTCACGTGAGAAAGCGTATATTCTCGTAGACGTCAGCGAACACGTTTTCTATATTAAAGAGCCGTCCGTGTAACGAGCAATAAAGGTTCCTGAGTGACGAGCGCATGGCGAAAGTAAGACTCGGAAAGCGAACGTTTCCCGGGGCCATTCTTTGTAAATATAACGAGGAAACGTATTCCTCTGTGAACGCTTCTTAACGCCGCGTGAAGGCGCGCTCGAAAGGGGATACGGATGCGACCAAGCCAAGGACATTCGAGCTCTGGATCTCTGGATCTGTTGCGGCTCGATCGATCGTTAAACCGCAGAGGGAGAACGGGCCCGAAACTCCTGGCGAACCGCTAAATTGCAACGAGTCACCGTTAACTTGTCGCTGCCGCGCCGCGTCGTATAATCGTTTCGTGGTGTCCTGAAAAGCTGGTGGTCAGGCGTTTTCAGAAACATTCCCACCCGTCCCATGGTGGCATATTTGCAAAACCGCGTAAAAAGTCAATTTGAAAATTTTGCGTGAGATGATAAAGAAAAATATCCACTGAAACATCTTTACCATCTAAACAATTGTAAAATAAAGAATCCAAATCCGTCATTTTTGTGGGTCCAGTAGTTCTAGTCAGTGGCGCATTACGCTATGGGCAACTTGGGCAAATGCCCGGGGCCCCAAGCAAAAGGGGGCCTCGAACACAAACCATGATTCAAGATCCAAATTCTACGTTTTTCTCATAAAGTTATTTAATTGAGGTTAGGGGCCCCGAAATTCTACTTTGCCCAAGGCCCCAACTAGTTATAACGCGCTACTGGTTCTAGTATTAAAATGTACATTGAACTAGAAAAATAGAAGCCAGTCCTTTTTGAAAACATGTAAAGTCAATCAACTCATCTGAACAACGTTTGGTCTCAATTCCCAGCTTCTTCCGTTCATAAAGAAAGGAAAAATGCATTTCTTCAAAGATTAGTGTTCGCGATCGAATCTTGCGATCGCCGGCGAGCGCGACACGCTGTTCTTCGTCCCGTCGTGACGTCATCGCTCGATTGCGATTTCACGCGAAGCGGTTCCTCGGCTCGCGCTCCGACTTCGGATTTCGACAGGATCACGCGAGGATGATCCACCAATCATCGATCTGTCATTCTCGCGTGATTCTCGGGAACTAATCCTCAACGGACACCGCTCTGAGGAATCTCCGAATCCTCGAAAACAGACCAGAATTCTCGCAAAACGCATGGTAGTCAATCGCTTATTCAATCAACTCGAAATCACTTGTGTAAAAGCACTGACTCACACACAGTTTTCAACCATAAGTTTATTCAGAAATCTTATATTAAAATAAATACAGTCCACGTTCGTCACTCTAAATTCAGTGTTGTTCGGTTTACAAGTTCTTTAACCTTCTCGCACTGCGCTGTGCGTTTCCACCGGCTCCTACGCTCACGGAATACGAGACCGTCGGCTCGTTCCACTACAATTAGATAACAGTCTTAAGAATGTCACTGCAAAGTTTTATCCACATTGGACCAATAGCCTCTCAGATATTTCTGGTAGCGACTTCGAGAACTTCATGTCTACCAGAAGTAGTTCCTGATGGAAGCATTGAAGATCGAACGAATCACTCAGAGGCTTCAGAATCGGGAAGAATCGAATTTGCAGATTCATTGAATTCTTCGATTACATCTGTGATGCTGTCCGAGGTAAAGGAGCAGCAACCTCGAGGACGACGTCAGAGAAACGGCGCGGAGCTGGCAGCCGAAGCGAAGAAACTCGACTCGCTGAACAAGTCATCGTAAATCAGAATCTCTTCAGGATGAAATTAGTGTCAGTTAAAGGATACCGTGGCGCCGGTCCATTCCGTGTCGCCCACAGGTTCCGCGGTGAATTAACGATCGTTTCTCGGGAAACACGACCACGAGTTTCGTTACCTCATTATCCGAGGATCTTCATTACGCTATCCGCGAGCTGAGTGTGATCGATTATCGAACGGTACGCTCACTCTCTTGAATTTCATATTTTAAAAACTTCATAGTCGTGGATGGAATCTTTAGTATCTGCATAGAATGCTGAAAGAAATTTAAAACTGTGTAAAACACGTGCTCGGTGTCACAATGTGCTGTGATTGGCCATTTCACACACGAATTACTAGACTGCGAATTTTCATGCTAAATAGAAATGTTTGTGGACAGTTACTTCTTTAATAATTTCATTGAGTTGAAGATAACTGAAGATAAAGTGTTTACTGTTTTGCATTTGATCTTATTTTTTTCCATAAGTGTGTTCAGTGCTATAATCTTCAATTTGATTGATTCACAATGTGCTGTGATTGGCCACTTCACATACGAATTGCTAGACTGCGAATTTTCATGCAAAATTGAGATTTTTGAGAGGTTAAAAAATATTCTTCAACGTGTACAATGGCATGATTAATTGTATTCCTTTTAAAGAAACTGTGTCTTCTCTAGCTCAGTCATAAGTGACTTCCATTTTTTCTCTCTTTAAGTCGTATCGGTCCAAGGTGATCAATAATTAAATCCGAACTGTACGTGAGAAACTGTATCATTATTATTACAATTTCCTTATTGGATAAATTGTACGTTTACCCACGATAAAGAAGTTCTCTTGTGATTCATTCAATATTATTCGCGGTGTATAATTTTCTATAATTCTGTAATAAGTCTACCACTTTCGGAAACTCTAATTAAACTGGCGCACCATATACAAGGATCGGCGGACGAAGACTTCTTTAAGGTCGAAGTACGTCCGTCCAAAGGCCGTTCCGAAGGTCTTCTATTATATCGTCGGCACATCTCACCACGATGAATCACATCAATGTCTCCCGACGCTTCGCAGTAGTTTCTACCCGGTTAACAATTTCTGCAAAGTTTTTCCCACAGTGGTTTTTCGATGCAATCGCCAGCCGCAGCAATGACTCGTCCATAGTCGCTAAATCACCTGAGTGGCAATTCTTACTAATTTACAACGAACGGTACAAGCTTCGTACGAATACTTAGCTAGCACAGAACCATCGGCGAACAACGCTGTGATTATAATTAATATGCCATAATGAGCCGCTTGAAGTGGTGCATGCAAAACAAATGGAAATGATCCAGTTATTCCTACGTGGGAATGTGGAGCACTAACTCAGTGTCTCGATACTCGCAAATACTTGGAATATGATCGGACAAGGTAAAATAACTAAAAGAAGCTGTAGAATTGCTGCAACAATATTGATAATTTTCGTAGTCTGTGGTCAATTAATTAATTTTTTATTTTTGCTCTATATTCAGTTGACGTGATAGCTGAATTAATTAATAGATGCAGAAGTAAATTTTATTAGGTAATGTTTATCTTCATTAAATACATTGAATGTATACGATAGCTTCTATAATTTATGGAGATTTCTTAAATGTAGTACGCAAGTAAATTTTAATTGGAATTCACTTTTAGTGTACCTTCACTTTAAGTCACACAAGTCTATGTTATGAGCAGCCGACTTGATGCAAAATAAAAATTGTTTTAGCGTATAAAAATCATTCTGTCTTTAATAATCTTAATTAACAGACTGCGGATCTTTATGCAAAACAAAAAATGTTTGCATTGGTTGTAAGCAGAGTTGGGTAAAAATTTTATTTGAATAAAAATGTTGGATGAAGTGGGTTTTTTCCAAGTGGGCTTTTAACCCACTTTATTCGACATTTTTATTTAAATAAAATTTTTGCCCAACTCTGATTGTAAGACACAGGAACCAAATAAATAAAATTTGTTATTCCCTTAACTATCTTATCGAACTGAAACGAATGCACTGATGTCCTTAAATCTTTTTAATATGACCACTGCTT
Source organism: Lasioglossum pauxillum (assembly GCA_933228785.1). Lineage (NCBI taxonomy): Eukaryota > Metazoa > Arthropoda > Insecta > Hymenoptera > Halictidae > Lasioglossum > Lasioglossum pauxillum. Next base: position 18,551,435 of record OW121702.1, on the reverse strand, counting down.
TGAATTATGCGTATCCATTTTTATCATGAATGCATAAAATCCACAGTCTATTAATTAATTTGGAATAATATATCAGCATTGTTAAATTTTTCAAATTTTTTTGCTATTTTAAATTGCACCAGTTCATTTTTGTCGTCAACTCATCAAATCTGCAGTCTAGTTATGAGAATTACGATGCAAGCTTTGTAAGTTGTTTTAGTTTTGATTAACAAATAAATGTTTGTGAAGATCATATGCATTTCAACAGATATCGAAGAGTAAAGTACAAAAGTTGGGAATATTGTTTAAAGAATTGGAAGGATGATTCAAGCTCGTCACAACTTTAACTTTCCCAAAGCAGAAGAAGCGATTTAAAATTAACTTAAGCAGAAGCTTTTTTACTTTTATCAGAATCAACATTTCTCACTAACGCGAAAATCAGTGGAATAGAAGTTTCATCGAATCCGCTGCATTTTGCAACAGTTTTTCTGGAACAGAGGAGATAACCAGTCGTAAAGCTAGATTTGTTGCCTAATTAGTTCGAAAATTTTCACGGTTTTATTCGGCCCAGCTAATTAGTGTTTCGTGAGGATACAAAATTCCTTCGGCCCCTGATGGACGTAACATTACATCGTTACATTCCATCGTGGCTTGCTGCCAGCTCTACCGCATGCCCGAACCCGTAAATCTGTATAATGAATTTTTTATCGTTCCAATTCATCCGATTACGCAACCCGTTTATTACCTTCCGGAATCAGGAAGATCGCGGAGCTAACGAAGGACGCGGTAATGTCCGAGGCTGGCCAGCAAGATAAATGGCCGGATAGTTCTCGGTGAATCGAGCGAGCCTCTTCTGCCCCAGACTTTGCGCGCACGATGATGCATAGGAACGAGCCTAACTGGCCACAAGCCGAAAGAGGAACACAGCGAAAGATCAAGAAGAAGGCTCTCAACGGTGGTGCTCTCCTCGATGGTTCGGACCGATAGCGTTAAGGTGCTTGCACAAATTTCCGGTATTTGCCAAGGGAGTGGGAGCACGAGCGGCTGCTTGCAGGCCCGTTCCGTTATCGTGCGAGAAAATCGCAAATATCGCCGGGCCCCGAGGAGAATAAAGAGCGTGCGGTTTGTTCCGGAAAATCTGCGATGTCTCGCTGGGCCTGGCAGGGGACAGGATGAAATTTCACCGCGTGCTCAGCTCTCCCGATTCCATTTCCAGTTCTGCTCGAGCGTGTCGACGCGACGCCGCGGCGCGATTTCCTGCAACCGTGCGGATCGTAAATCGAAAGGTGTTCCATGGTAGTCGATAGGTTCCTGATTTCGAAACCAGTAAAAATCAGAGCTCTCGCCACCGCGGAAGTCTGGAAACCAAGCCTAACCCCGTATAGCAACATAGCCCCGGATATCGGACACGATGTTGATGTTGCCGGTTACGTAAACCCGGACAGCGGAATCCATTGCAGAGGAAGTTGCTCGAGTGCTGCTAGAACGTAGGCTACGTTTTATTTTTCGTAGAGGTTCAGAGTGATAATCGCTAATTATTATGGTTAGATTCAATTGGATTCTTGCGCATCTAGATTTAATCACGTCCGGAGTAAAATTAAATGGACATTGTTTAATTTTCTTGTTAGATTTAATCCTGTTACCAACACGTTTTACCGGACTCAAAATTTGTGCCTTTCTCCTACAAATTATGATGTAATCTCTATGCACTTCTGTTCAAAAGAGTCTTAAAATATCAGATCATTCAATTTTAATATAAATCACAAGCGGTTATATCTCAAAGTTCTCCTACGAATTATGATGTATTTGGTATGTAATCCAGTAGATTTGTACCCGGCACGGATGCAGATCGAAGTTTCGAACCTCTAGGATCAATGGTTCAGGAGTTATGCTTGCTTAAAGTTGAGTAATCTGCAGTGTTTTTGACAGATAAGGGCGCCGCTATATTGGTTTGTAGTGACGGTCGCGCGCCGGTTACCGAGCAGAATAATTAATGAAATTGGTTGGTGATCAGGTCGGGGGAAGGGGGGGGGGGTGGCAAGGACCGGCGGTTTTGCTCGGTAAGCGGCGCGCGGTCGTCACTACAAACTAATATGGCGGCGCCCTTACCTGTCAAAAACACTGCAGATTGCTCAACTTTAAGCAAGCATAACTCCTGAACTATTGATCCTAGAGGATCGAAACTTCGATCTGCATCTGCGCCGGGTACAAATCTACTAGATTATATACCAAATACATCATAATTCGTAGGAGAATTGTGATTTAAATGAGTACAAACACGATACAGTTTGAATCGTACTTGATGATATCTGAATTCTTCTATCTCAATACACAAGGCAGAGAAGTAACAGTCAAGATTTAATCTGTAGCTATATTGTGCATTTTAAAGTTATTATTGACTACGTGCAAATATATTTATTTTTACGTATGTTAATCTCATCGGGAAAAAATACCGCAGTGATAGGTACATTTATCCTAATTCAGTTCCCAAGACGGAAGGCAAACATTTGATTTTCTAAAGTAAGTTTGTCTATTGACGAGGAAGTTGAAAGGTAAAGTAGCTGTCAACTGGGACGTCGCAGTGAACGATTTGGGTATTAGCGGCAGCTTCTATGGATGCCTGCATACAGTAAAGAATGCAGTTATGCGAGAGCGTCGTCAGGCTTCTGATTGAGATATGGTCGCGCAGTGTCTAACGATTTCCATAAAGCTGGAGCACGGTAGTCTTGTTGGGGAGAGAGTGTGCTCAGCGATCGGAACGAGCACAATTCGGTCATTTGTTCATAATCGAAATTGCCGTTTCCTCCACGCGTATCTTAGTCTGACACAAATTACGGGAAATTACGAAGGTATGTGTTCGCTCGGAGTACTTTATAATGTACAGGTTTTTGTTGGCTCAGAACTACCGTTGGTACGGAACGGATTCGTAGGAAACGGATTAGCATAATATCGCGAATTTTATCAGGATCTCTTTTTATTGCCGTACGGGTAAGGATTAGATAGGGGTACTGTAATCACAGGTAAAACATTCTATGCTCGACTACCTCGTCTGTATTTAACGTAAGTGTGCATTAGCAATTTCTTGCGGACTTTGCAACGTAGAACCTAAGGTCTGAGTATTTGCGGATTGAAAAACACGAGTATGAGGTTACATGAAGGAACATCATCAAAATGTAACTTTAATACTTCAGCGTGCATGTGAAAATATTTTGTCGATATCTTTCTTGTCTGCAAGAATGAATGTCTTAATGATGAAAACAGCTTAAAATGGAGGACGAGTAAATTTCTCAATATTTCAAAAACTGTTCGTTCTGCCAAAACATCTGCCTTTAAGTTTTTGTTTTTTTTTTAAAGCACAATACAAACATTTGCGTATTTCTTGGCGACAGATAAACTCAAAACTAATTGCCTTTCGTTCAACTGGCAGTGACAGGTGTGTTCTCTATTGTTCTTTTCTCCGTTCATTACGCCTTGAGCGCTGTGACACGTGTCGCCTTAGCGAACACGAGTCTCTGAGAATTGGAACAAACGAAACGTATGAAAGCGAGCGTTATTACTTTTCACTGGTCTTTTGTCTGAAACAAAAACGGTTGTCATGTCGCAACCAGATCGATCTAAAATGAATTTCAAAACCCTGTTTGTACTATTCTAATCTCATTCCGCATCAATTTTAATTGTACAATGTTGTGGACAATAATTGGCCATTCCACAGTTTCTACAATCACTTTCTTCTTACTGTATAATTAAAAAATCGTCATGTTCTAGTTCACATGCAGTAGTATTTACACGAAGTAGAATCGGTGGGTCGTGATCAGACACACCAACCGATTCCTGTTCATAATTCCGATTCCTGTTCGTAATTCCGATTCCTGTTCATAATTCCGATTCCTGTTCATAAATACCCTCGATTTGAAACTTGTCACAGAGAGTTTTCTTTGGAGGTCCTATCGAATGGTATGAAGAAAGATCAATTTGGTTTCGGGGCACTATTGACCCCACTACATTTCTATTTACGATTCCCTAGTTTCTTTGTACGTATAAAATTCCAAGTTATCGAGTTGTTCTTACATTCTGATTCGTTCGGTCTTCTCTTGCACCGTAAGATTAGGAACGCCCTGCAGACAAACGTGATGATTTGCAAGGGCAGAAAAATTGTGGTACGCCCTACAGACAAACGTGATGATTTGCACGGGCAGAAAGATTGAGGAACGCCGAGCTACAGCGATCTTTAGCTGGGAAAGGGTTAAGGAATAATTTCAGGAAACGTCCGGTAAAAAGCATCGAACAGCTGGCTCGTCACGAGATCGCCGGTCACTCGAAAGCAACGAACCGACGTGTCTATTGTGTTTGAAGAAGTCCGATTTCTTGCTAGCAATAATAGTTGCGTGCCGCTCGTTCACGGAGGTAGGAGATCCTCTCGTTGGAAAGCGATGGGGTCAGGCAAAAGGGTAAATAGCAGATAAGAATCCAAGTGCGCTCGCGTTAATCATTTCCGACACGCACCGGGTATCCTTGAGGTAAACGGTTGTGAATCGTACCTTAAGGTCGCCGGTTTTGCCGGCTCGTTCGTCGGCGACCTTATAGGGAATCGCGCGGGTAAAGTGCCGGAGGATTCGTGTGCGGGATGTGTCAAGGAACGTGGCAATGACTTCCATGAGGAATTTCCAGCCGTATATCTCACGCAGAATCAGTACACTGTTAGAAGCAATCTTCGTACCCGGCATCAGGCAGATTCGTTCGCTCATTACGGTCGAATCATTTGACCAGCGAACTCTCCCGGACCCCCAAGCTGCTAACTGTGAATTTCCTGCGTTTAAATGTCGGCGACGGAATCTTAGGAAGAATCATTCTACCTGTTATTACGCTGTGGGAATTTGACGAGTAAATCTCTGTGCTGCAGACTTTAATACATACACTGACGATCGAAGTTAAACCTCGCTTATTTCTCTTCTGGCAATTTGACTCGTTCTTCACTGCTTCTGGAAAGCGGTACCGTCTTAATCTTGCCTCATCTTAATGCATTTCTTCGTTCTTGAAAAGGGGAATTTAGAAATTAGCTTTCTGTCATATTGTACGGTAACACATGTTAGACATTGTTCAATTGTTTGCTAGTAACCTTTTCCTGCTAAAAGAACATAATATCATGGAGAGATATTTAATTAATTTTTTAAAATTAAAGTAAAATGACATAATGTTACAGTTGAACAACATTGTCTACCTCCGTGTTCAACAGATCCTTAGTAACTTCTATCCAACGAAACAAGATATGAAATTGTTGTTTCAACTTAAACAAGAAGAGCTTCAACGTAGTAAATGAAGAAATGACGATAATCAATTTTAAACTTGTATAAAAATGCTAGGAATTCAAACAAGTAAACTTAATGAGATGAATATTATTTAAATGATTATGAAAGGCTTTGCAGATATGCAAAATTAGAAGGAAAAAATGGAAAGTAAACAGGGTAATAAATGGAACAATGAATAACAGAACGAAGCGAATTAAGGTCATAGTGCATGAGGTTGCATAGAATACGCCACAATATCCCGTTACGCGAGTATCTTGCTACTACCGTTCTGCTATCAGAGAAAGAATCTTCCACGTTGATACACGTTTCTGTTGTTAACGAAGTCGTAATCGTCTCGCCTATTATCCAAGATGACCGTGTAATAGCAATTGATTCCGTATATCGGCTGTGACGTAGTAACTTGCGTCCACTTATATAAACTGAGTGCATCTTTAAGCAATTTCTATGCACTTCTGTTCGAAAGAATCTTGCTATTATCATACTCCAATTTTAAAATATCAGATCACTCAATTTAAATATAAATCACAAGCGGTTACATCTCAAAGTAACAGAGAGATTTCAATCAATATTTACAGTGAAAATTTCAACATTTTTTTTCAAAGCGTGACAACAATAATAATAATTAAAATTGATTGCAATAAATATGTCAACATTTCTCAAACATAGATAGCCAGTTTTTAGACTGTACTACTCAATTTCCCAACGTTTTTGTAAAAACTGAGTGGTTTTTCTTTAAAGGTGTTATGATCTGTGATGAATTGGGCACGTACTTTTGCAATCATGCAATGTTAAGCAGCTTATTCGGATAAATATTTTCTTATAATTCTGTTGCAATCCAAATTCTTGCTGTTTTCTTGGCAAACAAAACTTCGAAATTAACGCAAATAATCAGTTTCAGAAGTCTGTGTACTAATAAGCATAATAATACCCATTAAATGTTTACAAGATTGAACCAATTGTAAAACGAAAGTCTGTATATTATTAAAATTGGTTTCGAGAAATCACGTTCCACCTGCCAATTATCTGAATAACTCATGAATAATTAAAGTAATAAGAAATAATGAAGGAAAGCATTTTCTCTTTAGTACAGTTTCGCTGTTTCATGTTCTCTTATGTGTTTCACTAAACTAGCATTGGCCAGTATCGTCCATTCATTATTACTTAATTAAAACTGTTACAATTGCGTGCGGGGAACAGAAAAAAGAACGTGTTCGAAGGAATAGAAAGTGCGCGATTAGTCATCGAGGACGTAAATACTGAATCACGTGCGCGGCTACTAAAGACTTTCCGTGGCTTTGAACCAGCTCGATACAAACGTGTACTGTACGTAATGATAGCCTTTCGCGCTTTTTGTAACAGTGGCTGATACGTACTTCCGCGCGTTTAGCTTTCTCTATTATTGTATTTTATTTCTCTTTCTAACCTGTGTTTCGCCAACCTCTGCGATTTGTGTGTTGCGTGATATGCATTGTTACGCCTCCATTTTTCACTGTTCCGAATTTCGTCTACGTCTGTGGTAGCAATTGGTGTAATTTCAAACATTAAAAAGATTACAAGAATTTTAGAGTATCGATAATCGTCTTGAAATTATTGCCGACAATTTTTATTTTACATAAAACTAGTAATGGAAAGACAAATGCTTAAATTTAGAAATCTTTTTATTGAAAATCTTGTGCTATCTATGAAATAGGATTATTTTTAACGCATTACAGAAACTTATTTGTAACCCTTGAAAACACGATTCTTTAACCCCTTGCTGTACGATTTTCTTTACGGCCGCAGTGATTAGAACGTCTTTATCCCGAAAAATGCCACGAAAGAGAAAAGAAAATCTATAGTTCCTGTATAGGTACATTTACTTCAATGCTCAAATGTTTCTTACAAAATAATAACATTATATTTCGTCTAAAAAGAAAAGCATAACATTTGTGTGTTAAAGATCTAAAATCTTCGTCGCGAGTCTGACTCGTTATAATTTTATAATCCTTTAATACTAAATTGATCCACATGTGAGATAAATGTAACAGCCGGTAACTAGTAGACTAGTGAAATTATTATTCTATTCTACCATTTTAATATTACTAAGATTTAGTAAACATTTAAACAGTTTAACTTTACATTTCGTATGCAATAACGTAATGATAAGCTGAAAATAATGCAGAATATTTTCACTGTTTTGTATTTAACGTGTACATTTTTATTAGGAACGCATAAAATCCGCTCGTGTTCTCTACAGTTCTACAGGAAGAATTCCAGTGTCTCCGGAGCGGCGTCCATTCCTATTTCTCATTCGCGCGGACGTTCGCGAAGTTATTACCATACCGATGTGCAACAGACACTCAGGGCCCGTTTTATCATTCCCATTCGAAGCCGGAGATCCTCTCGAAACGGTTGGTAATTTGCGTTCGGTCCCGATCCTATCGGCGCGGTATAAAATCTCGCGGCTAAAATTCCGGAAGGCTGTCGAGGTCGACGGGGAAAAGTCGATCGTGTGGCCAATGGCGTGGAGGTCCACGTCTTCGGTCGATGTCTGCAGAAACTATAAAGTATTTCTCGGCAACTTTGCGCGGCGCCGCGGTGGTTCGTGCGCTTCAAGGCCGCGGGAGAACCAAGCGTGAAACTAGTCCGACCGGTACCAGAGTATGGTAGCTATTATACAGCTAACGTATACAGCGGATCGCAGAAGTGTTCGGTTTAGCGGAAGGCGAACCCGAAGCAACCCGTCACGTACAATGTAAAACTCCTCGGTTGGTACGTGCCACGGGCGCCCGCCCGTCGGACACGAGGCGCATTTCATGGTTTTCTCGGTCGGATGATTGCACCCTAAACCGCTGCGCTGTTGCACCGCGCCTGCACTGCGACTACGGGGAAAAAACGCGCGACGCAACCGGTGATTTTCTAAAAGTAAATAAAACGCCGATGCGGTTTCCTATGAAATGAAATCCGGCGACTGCTTCTTGCCGGACCCTCGCCTCCCCTCGTCCAGCCAAATTGGCTAATTTTCATGGAAACGAACGGCCCCCGATTGGCTGCAACGCGCAGAATCGAACCGGGACCTCGCACATAAAAGGAGGAGTGGAAAGGCGTTTTTCCAACCAGTCGCATTTCAGATTGCAGAAGCAATTTTACCTGTAACTGCGAATAAGTATTTTAAAAATGATTACTCGACGGAACAAATCGATATTTATTTCCATTCTTAACGAGTCCAGTAGGTTGAAAACAAAGAAAAGTCTGCTGAGTTTTATGCAAAATAAAGATTTCTCAGCTCAATTGCAACAAACTGAAATAAAATCGACGAAGTATGTGAAAAATAATTCCCAAAATAAATTGTTGGTGGAACAAATATTGGATGACCATCAGACTGGGTGTTATTTAATCCTTTGCACAATTGAAAATTGCTATACATAATTATTAAATTCCTGTACTAATAGATTCACTACATTGAGACTAAAATAGAAGAGATTATGCATATGGATCTGCAGTTTAACGAAGAGAAATAGTCATGAATAGACTGCAAATATTTGTGCAAACTCATGTGTTATTACAATAGATTCATATATGCTCCTCTGTAGCATGAGTTTCTGAACAAGCCACGTGGGCCGTGAGTATCTCACACTGTGTAGCAAATGACATTTGTGAAAATGTAAATGCAATGTGCATAATACTGCATAATACATTCTGTAACACAATGAATATTTTGATTGAATAACCGAATGAAAATCTAAGTGTATAGAATCCAAAATAAAGGTCATTAGTATACTGTAGATTTTATGCATTTATGACAAACATGGGTACGTACAATGTACAGCAGTGGACATATTAAAAAGATTTAGCGGCAATTAAAACATACCTATTTCTACCGAAACCAGTCAAAATGACTGGTCTTTAGAAAAAATGCTTAGTTATTGTAACAATTATAATTTCATACAGTATAATTTTAATATTATTATAGTATAATAAAGAGTACAGTTAACAAATAACATAAGTAGTAATTCGAAATTTTATTTTAATTCTCAGTCAAACACTATGGTATATATAGGATGTCTCAAAATTCCTTCAACATTCGGAAATGAGAGGTTCCTGAATTCGATTGAAGCAACATTTTTCTTTGCAAAAATGGCGTCCGCGGCTTTGTTAAGAAGTTATTCACGAACAACACGGACCAATCAGAGAGCTTGACCTAGACGCGTGTTGGCACAATTGGCCAATTGACAGTTGGCGCGCCGGACCGACTGTGACAAGATGCGTCTAGGTCGCACTCTGATTGGTCCGTGTTTTTCGTTAATATTGCTAATTGTTAATGTTGCTTCAAATGATCTCAGGAACCTCCCATTTCCGGATGTTGAAGGAATTCTGAGACAATCTGTAGAATGACCGTGTGAAACGGCATTGATGTCTATGTATATTACGTTACATCACGGATATGTTTATGTTTATTTAGGCGCCAGATAAGACGTAGGGTGCGCGATAATATTTCCTAACAAAAACATCGATAAATGTATCTACATATCTAATTAACGATTCCAGGTTCGGGAAACGGATTATAGGATACTTTTCTACTTTGAGAAGGACCAGTCACAATGACTGATATTGGTATAAGTAGCCATGATACAAAATTATTTTGGTTCTGTATAAATAAAACAAAAATAAAATTCATTATACAGGATAGGGTGTCTCAGCCGAAGGAGGCCACCTAAATATCCCCTTTATTTTTAATGACACAACAAAATATTTATGGCATAATTTAAACGGTATCGAAGGAGGAATATCATAGAAGAACAATTTTTTTTGTCCGGTTATTTTTTCATAGTTTTTTCAAGATCATCGTTATTTTTTATCGGGACAACTCTTTTTTTAAAATTCCATCTTGTTAATGACTTAAGCATATTCAAATGTATTTTTTCAGCCGCTGTAAGATGGAATAAAAAAAAATAACGATTACCTTGAAGAAACTATGAAAAAATAACCGGACGAAAGTAATTGTTCTTCTATAATATTCCTCCTTCAATACCATTTAAATTATGCCATAAATATTTTTTGTGCCATTAAAAATAAAGGAGACTTATCGATATAAAAGTCATCATTGCGAAAAAAAATTATGTTACATGAAGTAGGAATATCAGAATGAAATTGTAAAACCAGTCATTTTGGCTGGCGTGGTTGATCTAGTGTTGAAGAAATTTAAGGACATCAGTGTATTAATTTCAGCTTAATAAGATAATCAAAAAATATTAGAAGTTTCTATTTGGCTCCCGTGACTTGCAATATATGCAAACAATTTTTACTTTACACAAAGATCCTCCGCAGTCTAGTCATTAGTCTGTCAACAAAGTGCAGTTGCAAAAATAATGTACAGTTGTTATTAGTACTATTGTAGTTTCGTTGTAGAAGCTGAGAATTTTAGTCAAGTTTGGAGATAGATCATAATGTTTATTTTCCGTGTGGGCTCAGCTAAATGAATGTTTTCCAAATCGTTGGAGTTAAATAAATAAACATTAGCTTGCTAGGTCATTATGCTTAACTCATTCAGATCTCTGAATAAGTGGTTTTATCAAATCGCATGTCTCTCAGGTGAAGAACCTCGAGAGCAACAGATAGGAATTTGAAGTAATTATAACATCGTATAATCATCCGATTATTTAGAAATGATAACATATTCTATTGATATTATCGCACATAATTAATCGCTACATTTTCTCTGACTAATAATTTCACTAGTTCACTAATTACTGGTTATTACGATTTGAATTACGTCTCACTTATCTCGCGTGCGGATCAATTTAATGCAAAAACACAGCTCTGTTTTTAATCGTGCTTTCTGTTTTAGAAAGTGCATTGTGCATTAACTCGTTGCTAAGCATGACGTCAGTTCTGCACCGACAAATTGTGTACTAGAATCGTGTTAGCAAACATGTTTTTTTTAATGCGTTGCGAGTCAAGCCAGCAACAATTGCGTGAGATTAAGGTGGTTTATTCAGCGAACAAAAATAATTGAGAAATTAAAACTTAGCATAACGATTATCTATCGTCTCGATCCTTTCTCGTCCTGCGGATCCTAATCCAACTCTTCATGTATCAGCACAAAAATTTCTAAACGTGGAAAGCTATTGTGAAATATCGCTCTAAACTAACTTTGTTAACTTCATTTACAACAATCTAATATAACAGTAGCCTGAATCCATCATTACTGGCAATGTTGTATAATTACTGACCAACTATTGGATACAGGAAATGAAAATGTAATAAAATTTCTTCATTTCGAAAAGTACTTTTTGGTACTTTATTTAAAACTCTAAGTTAGGGGATCGCCCAGTGGTGGGGATAAAAATTTGAACAGTTACGGTGAAGACCTCCGCGACAGCTGCGGAGAGAATACAGTATCTCGAATATTGTGAACGTTTCGACTGCTGATCCTCGATACGCGAGCTGTTTTATAGAGCCTGCACGAAATTGCGACTTGCTTCGAGAAGCGGGACAAGCGGCAAGTCGTTTCTTTCCGAGAAGCGGTAGAAACGAGAGGATCGCCTAGATCTCTGAACGCGGAAACCACGCGCGAATCTAAACGTTTCGCCCCGGAGCCCCTCTTCGTTACCGGTTTACCGAAACAACTGCTTCTAAACCGGTTCGCGGAATTAAAATTTAACAACGACAGTGTCTGAATCATTCGGCCGACGGGTACATTGAACGCGTTCGGCTACGACACGGTTCAACGGCGATTTCATCTAGTTATCATTACACGTTTCATAAGGAGAGGTTTTAGGCGGGTACCGTTCCTAGTATCTGGTGCCGATAAGATAGTCTTATTAGTAAAAGCGTGACCGACATAGATTCTGAATTATAATTAACCCCCATACGATCCTCGTACACAGTTACACAAAGATTGTCGGCTAACAATAAAATCACTGAACCTGTAAAACTAACAGACTTTGAATTCTTCAGTCTACGATTATTGAGATTGTAAATATGTATTTGTATGGAATTTCACTGTTTGATTTAGATATTAATTATAATAAAAATCTCTATTTGTTGCTACTAATATTAAATGATTTATATATTAAATAAAAGAATTTACGGTTCTAAAATCGAAGTATATAAAATAGAAAATAGGTTAATTTTCATCCGAGAGAGTATGAGTATTAAACTTTTATATTAGTTAGGTGCTCAGACATCGTTGTTTATAATTGGTCCACTTCTTCGAGGAATACTTTCTATTAATCTTCGAACGGTTGATGATCTGAAACGAACGCAAAAACCATTCTACTTATAACATATGTGTGACAAACTATATAAATAAATGACGAATAAAACACTGACCAATCAGAGCACGGCTACAGCGGACGAATTCCGGTACGAACACTTATTTAACCCCTCGCCCTAAGACTTATCTTACAGTTTCAGTGATTAAAACTTTTTTGTAGATCGTAATTTCCTAAAAAAGCAGCAAATCTATTGTATGCCTACATGTTCTACAATAGCTGTACATTAACAAAACCAAAATAGAATTTTATTTCGGTTTAAAGAAAATCATTAACATACAGTCGGTGTACAAAGTATTTGTACACATTAAATAAACGAATTACTTTTCCAAAATTGGACCCAACAGCTTGAGCTTTTTTTCAAACGTTAGAAGGATTAGTTTACTAGCTAATGTGTAAATAATTTTTTTTAAAATTGTTATTGGTTGCAATTGCGGAGGAAATAGTAAAGGTCACGATTTTAAAATTTTTTATCTGTACCTGTAATGAAAATTTAGAAGGTGCCTTCAGTAGATCTAAGTAAGTAATTGTACAACTTGTACAAAGTTTCATCGAAATCGATCAAGGATGTTACGAAATATAATTGATTGAAAATAGCAATCTGCGATTTAATAGCTTTTTTAATAGCATTTTCATCCGTCAACCAATTTCAATGAAACTTTGTACATTATATATATATATATGTATATATAAATGTATATATAACTTACTTAGATTTACAAAATACATGTTTGAAATTTTCATTACGGGCACAGATAAAAAATGTTAAAATCGTGGTCTTTACTGTTCCCTTCATAATTGCGATCAATAAAAATTACAAAAAAAAATTATTTACACATTAGCTAGTAAACTAACCCTTCTACCGTATCAAAAAACTCAACCTGCTGAGTCCAATTTTGGAAAATTTATTCGTTTTTAAAAGGTGTACGAATATTTTGTACCCCGACTGTACATTTTTGTCAGAATCTGTTCAGAAAATTCATCACGAGTCAGACATGATACTGTAAGGCAACGAGCTAAAAATACTTCATTTGCAAAAGGGTGAAATTGATATGGAAAAGGGTGTATTTGACTTGTAAAAGGGTGAATTTGGAGTGCAAAAAGATGTATTAACTCGCAAAAAGGTGTATTTGACTCGCAAAAGGGTGTATTTGACTCGCAAAAGGGTGAATTTGGAGTGCAAAACCGTATTACAATAGATGTTTCAGTAGTTAGACAATTTAATTGGTCAAAAAGTTAGGGGAATAATGTAGCTAACAGCGCGGTGCAAATGTGTCGCATATAAAATGGCGTTTCAGAAAAACTGTTCTCTCCGCGTAAAATGGTTGCTTAAAACTGAAAGGTAACAAGTTTGATTACGAAAGGGCAAAATCGGGTTAAACGCGACACCAGCAGAGATACGACCCTTTGTCGAGCGACAACAATAGAAAAAGACACGCCTCGGCGTGGAATGCCAAGGTAGCGAAATGGAGAAAGGTTCGACCGGTCGAACGCGAAATAAGTGCTCGTCGGTACGCTAATTACCTAGGCTAGATTGGGCAGCCACTAGTTGCGATCTTAATTGGCGCACTAGATTGTTCCATGGGCGCGTCTGTTGTGCCTCCTCGGAACAATACGCCGCGATCGAGCTGGTCCAAGCAATCGTAATTACGTATTTCGCAATCGTGACGCTTTCACGAGTGCACACACAGGTACATAAGTACACAGGTACACCCTCTCTCGCGTTATCGCCTACGCGGTGAAAATGTATTATCAAGCGCCGTTGCAAAATAATAACCGTCGGTGTCGGCGGCTCGTTCAAGCGTGTCGAACATCCTTTCGTTCGCCGTGCAAATGGCCAATATCGATCTTGCCGGGCCTCTCTTCCGTGACGATGATTTTTAGTAATAACAACCGCGGGCCCGATAACGACGCCTCTCCTCTATAGGAACGGTTGTTTCGTTAGAATTCGAAAGCGCTTACACTCGAGCGTACCATTTCAACAGATCGTTCCTGTTTCTGTCCAGATATGGGCGTCATGTAGGCGAATGGAACTGCGCCGCGCCGTTGGAATGGCAGCAGAAGAAGCGAGACGCTGCTACAAGTTCCAATTAGTAATCCGATGATTTCTGAAAAATGGATAATTTTATTCTTGATTTTTAGACGTACAAATCTTCGGTGAAAGTTCGTTCCGTGTCTCCGGGCACTGAAGCGTTAATTTTTCTAGAATCATGCTTCAATTCGTAGTTTTTCTGGGGAAATATATAATTTATTTAGTATATTCATTTATCAGTAATGGAACAACCACAAGAAAAACACTGCAGCAGGACCAATTTGTTCGACAAGGACTCTGGCAAGACCAGTTTATTCTAACAAATGTTTTCTTCTTCTTAGACTAATTTCTTCCACGAAGATGAATTTTTTTTCTTTACTCATTTTATTCTTTTAATAAAATGTTTTTGCTGTGATCTGTTTCAAAAGAACATGGAAATAAGGTTGCCTATTCCCAGATTTGACAAAGCACATCGCCAATGCCGATAACGAAGATGTGCTCATTTTAAGTGTGCAGGGATTTAAACTCCTGTTGGAGGAAACTCGTTCTACATTAATGTAAGACATCCCCTCGCCTTCTGATGACCTTTTGACAGTTGTTGAAAAGGGAAAAATACGTTTTAACGGTCATTGGTTAAGACATACTGGGAGAATGGTTCGTAATGATATTGTGGTTTTCCGCGTTACCTTCCGAGAGATTAGATAAATGCAAGATTTACAATCTTTGGATCTTATGGCAATATCTATTAGGCACGAGGTGCTAACGCATTTCCTGTGGCTTGTTCTTATGACTGATCATAATGTTCAACTGAAAATATACCAGTAATACTCACAAAATAAATATCAGATTTAAAGAACTTCCAATAATATATCAATCTATTGGAGTAAATGTTATTTTACAATAATTGTGAGTTACTTTTCACATGAAAATTGTTCTCTAGATTATTTTATTATTTGCTTGCCTGGTGAAATAATTCATTAGTTCAGCACACGTAGTTGTTCAAGTTGCAAACATAACTCCATTATGTACTTTAAAAAAGACCAGTACATATTATTAATCTTCCCATTGCTGAAGTGTTTAGTACAAAATCTACTTTTCCGAAGAATTTATTCTGAATGTAAAAATTTAAAACTGCAAAGCTTGATCGATAGAACTTCTACGAGTTACGACTTCCATGCCAGTCCTGAACTATTCCAGACTCGATTTGTCATGTTTTACCTCGACGTTTGATCAGGTTAACGAGGAACGACGCGACGCGACAAGTGAGTTCACGCGAGAAGAGAAGTCTCAGTTACAACCACGGTCTGGCAGCGTTGTGTCATTAAAGAGAAATGTAAGAACTCGTTCACAAGCTATTAGATTTGCTGGCTAGCGAGAATCATGTTTCACGAGACGAAAGTCGCTCGGAACGTTACGCATAAGGGGTGGTGGTCCGGCCCGGCCCGTGTGATAATTGCACATTATAGCGCATCTCCTCATTCCGCTCTTGCTGGTTATTTAAAAAGCTTTCTTTCCCCATCAGAATAAGTTTCGTCGCGAAACTCAGGCGAAAAGAGGAGCGCGCCGCTCGTATAACAAAGACTTCTGTAGAAGAGAAAGTGTTGACCTCGATAGAATGAAACTTCGATGAGGTCTCGGAACGCGTTATCACGCTTATCGAGGTCAGATTGAATTCTTTTTGATACACTCGATAATCGCGATGTTTTTTATTTCTGAAACCTCTACATGGGGGTTTATTCCCGCGTAATATGTACAGTGAACCACCAGTAATATTTGGATACTTTTAAAAGGACAATAACTTTTTTAATATCAAATCATACAACTTGGATATTTTTGAGAAGTTAGAGCAATTAGCAGTGTTGGGCAATAAATAAATAATTATTTAAATAAAAATTTAAATAACAAGTTATTTGTTATTTGGATATTCAATAAAAAGCAAAAATAATTATTTATTATTTGAGGAAGTCTAAACAACGATTTATTTAAAATAATACAGTTAATTGTTATTTATAAATACAATTTCAATTATTATTTGTATTGATTATTTGTATCAATCCAAATAATAAATAATCTTTTATTTGCACAAATAAGAAATAATAAATAGATCACATTTGGAATTATTTAAATTACTTTTATTTAAATGAAAAATTTAGTTATTATTTGCAATTAAAATCACACGTTTTTTTACTACTTAATTATTTATTATTTAAAATAAAATTTGCCCAATACTGGCAATTAGTATACTACGAGACATGAAAAAATTGGTGAAAAAATTGCAATTGTTCGGAATTACAGAGAAAATACTAAACGTTGTTTATTACAGTGGTTCACTGTAGGTACGTTTACACGTGTTTGTATACGAGTGTGTGAATTAGATTGTTAACACTAAACCTACCACTGCCGACTAATGACCGGTTTTATATTCTTCATTTCATAATTATTGAAATTATGAAGTTGTTTACGTGGAACTTGATTCGATAAAATTCTGTATCCGAGCACATATTGTTATAAAAATTGCAGAAAATCTAAATAAACACAGCCTCGTCATTTTTGCAAACTAAAACATGTTAATCGCTTTTAGTGCTCGCTAGGTTTAGTGTTAAGATCATTAGACATCGGATTTTATGAATTCATGACAAAAATGGGTAGGTGAAACTTCAAAGAATGAAAACAGTTAAAAAATGCAAAAATGTGAAGACGTTATAAGAAATAATTTATTTGTATAAAACAATTAAAATACTTGTACTTAAATATAAAGTGTAAAGGTCCTTTAAAGTAATTTTTTCAGCACCCAACTATGTATGAAATAATTTCATCAGTGAGAATGATTATTATGATCGGTGACGTAAAGTATTGTGTTATAATGTGTTAAATATTCTCATATTTTGTCCTTCGTTCGTAGCTTGTTGTGAATATCAATTGGAGAACTTAATATGTTGATCTAGTTGCAACTGTTGATTTGTTTTGCAGCGGGAATATTAATTGGAGATTGATTGAGCTAACTGTTACTTCATCGTTACGTTAACTGTTACATATCCGTATGCTAGGCACTCTCTCTTAGATAATATGAATTGTTTCAGGACGTAATGAGCGAGTACGAACGGATCAAGCGTTCGTGCTTGAAACGAGGTGAACTGTGGGAGGATCCCGAATTTCCAGCCACGCAAACGTCGGTCTTCTATCACCAAACTCCACCTTTCCAGTTCCAATGGAAGAGACCAAAGGTAATCATTATGTTCATAACTAGTAGACAGATCTGAAAAATTGTAATAATTCTATATATATATATATTATAATAATTATAATAATTCTATTATAATAATATATAAATAAGAAATAATTATCTGAAATATTAGATTGGCAACTAAATTCGCGACCTTTCGTTTCGTAATTCTTTTATTGTATCATTATAATTCTTTTTGAACTGTATATCATTGGAGAGCTCTGAATTTTTCGATTAATTTGATATAAAATATTCGTGCTTAAAAAATATATATAAATGACTTTGAGAAAATGTGGAGGTTGCGAACTTAGTTGCCAACCTAATAATTTATTTCGCACTGTTATTGTCAATAATCTTTAAAAAACGACTTTTCTAAAGAACTGTTTTGATGTGAACATTAACTTAAACAACGACATTCACGCGATATATTCACAACGGTTTGCACTAATTACTGCGAAAAGGAAGGACGAGGAATCTGCAGCATAGGAACCGTAACGGAAACAGTATGCAACCTTGACACGTAGACTGTCTCTTTGTCATACTGGAGTTTATAATCGCGTAACCAACGGTTCTATTTAACAAGCTACCATTAACAAAACTAACGGATTTCATTTCTACAGAAACAACCTCGCGTAACTATTGATTAAAATAATTTACCCTTCTCATTGTTAGGACAACGTTACTTCCAATCATCAATTTGAATAAAAAAAAATATTTAATCACTATACCAATTTAAAAATTAAAATGGGGACAGTTTCAGAACGTTTAATCCTCTCATACATGATCTAATACGTTGTTTCCCAACATCTTTAATTTATTTTGCTTCTGGCAAGAATTTATCTCTAAAAATGTCAAAGTTTCCAATTTTGCGGACATCTCTCAACTCTCCTATATTCCTCTGCCATAATGTAAACTGGATATATTAAGCCGAGTTCATATTTTGAAATTTGAATAAGCGAACTGTTCCAAAGATCAATGATCCTTACAGTTAACTTGCGCAATCGGTGCCGCTACTCGGATTGTAAAGATTAAACTCTCGTCGCTAACGTTGCCGACTTGCGAAGTCTATTTCGCCCGGTGAACGAGGCAGCACAGGTTTCTACACTGTAAGTAATTATCGTAATAAATGCGAGTGACGGCTGCGCGTTTTTGCATCAAGGTCGATGATTGCGTTAACGCGTTGGCTATTACGCGATACGCGCGTCCGTGTGTCACGGTTTTGGCGCGACCGGAAAGGATCGAAGGAGAGCGTGACACGAGTGGTGAACAGGAACGATGAACTGAGTATCCTGTGTTGAACATGAGGATCGTCGCTGGCTAAAGCGTGAGTCAGGAGGATACTATTTCATCGATGTTAACCACGTAATATTGCAAACCAACGGCGGTTTTAGTCGGCCATTCACGAGGCTGTCGTGCTCTTTACCGCCAGTAATATTGTAACAAAATAAATCAATTCGTTTCAAATAAATAGATAAAAATTCGAAAAAATGTAGAACGTCATCTACGACACTGTTTAACCCTCGTGTAGCCAACCGGGTACCCAGTTACTGCATTTCTTTCAACAATTTGTTAATGTTCCTCTAAAAATATTACAAAATTTCTGTGAATATTCATTCTTTGTTCGCTAATATATTAATTTACAGTCTTAAAATGAGAATTTGTTCAAATATGTTAAATACAAAAAGGTTTTATATAATCTATACATTTTGGTTGACTACATATTCTATGCTCAACAATATTTTTATATAAAATTAATTCTCTTTTTCTCTCAATTTTTAATTTTTATGAATTACAATTTTACTAATTTATGTTTTAATTTAAAATGTATACTACTAGCCCGCGGATATTTATGCAAAATACAAATTTTCTGAAGAATTTTCTAAATAATTTATAAATTCTTCTCTTAATAGTTTTAATAAGCAGAAAATAACGAAAACAGAAAATAACAGTACTCTTCCAATGCCTTCACATTTTGATTCAGTTTCCCTGTGCCCATAAACGCATTAAAGTCACGATCTACATTGGTCTGACTTTTGTTTTCAATTAAATGATTAAGAAGGCTAATATTTCAGTATGTATTAAATTTGTTTGGAGTAACTCTTACAAAGGAAAGACCCCAAGTAGTCTGACTTCGATTTTGATAATCTTTTGTGAGACGATGGTGTATGGATCCCTAATGGTGTCTGCAAAATATTAGGTGTAGTTACTTAATAGTTTTGTTACGGATGACGAAAAGGCGTTCAATATCATCTCTAGCAGGAACCGTCCTAGATAAACGAACAGAGCTACCCCAGATAAATCTACGTAACTGTTTAGTTTAGTTTAGGGCCCAAACATACGCACGACCAACTGGTCGCGTTGACAAAATACGAATGTTCACTCAAAGGGTACTGACAAGTACCACCCGTCATTACAGGGATACATAAGTCCTTGCATTTCTACTCTCGTGGGCTAGTACTGTCGTAATCACGAATCGTGTCGCGGCGTACTGCATCTCGGAAGTCAACTACCAGTGAGATCGGGCTAAAGTCCCTTTTGAATCAAAGTTTAACCGTATCGATTCCGCGAGTTCGGTGTAAAATCTATTAGGCAGTGATAAGGTTGCTCCGAGACCCCGCATTGCCAGTGCGTCAACGCTGTGCATCTTAGTTTAGGTAATATCATCTTTCAATTCTTTCTATTCTAAATTCAATCCATACGCGACAATTACACAATTGTAACACGAAGTCTTATAGTAAGAATATATTTGTGTTCTTTGATAATTAACGCAAATTCATTAAACCCATAATTATTGTCCAATATCCTAATCAAGTAATTGAACGTCCCCACACGATACAATATTACCGCTCGGATTGTATCAATTAAATTATACTAGTTACGAGGCTTACTAATTATTCTAGCGACCCCACTGATTTCGCATCAGGTTCGTTCGCGACATTCCAATTGTCCAAACAGAGATTTATCCAACTTAGTGGCTCCCCAATTTCGCATTGGGTCCGTCCACGAAAATTATACTATCCTAGTGGCTCCCCGATTTCGCATTGGGTTGGTCCGCATCCTAACAGCTCCCTGATTTCGCATCAGGTTCGTCTGTGCTCTTATCCAACCTCCCAGCGGCTCCCCAATTTCGCATTGGGTTCGTTCAAGAAGTTTCATCTTCCTAGCAGCTCCCTGATTTCGCATCAGGTTCGTCTGCGTTTGACTCCATTCCTAGAGGCTCCCTGACTTCGCGTCAGGTTCGTCCTCGCTGTCTATAATCCTAGCGGCTCCCCAATTTCGCATTGGGTTCGTCCGCGTACCTTAATTAACAAATTGATACCATATTTCATAGGGTAACAAACCTTCGCCGGCCATTCGTGCTGCTCGCGGCCCTGGCTCGTAACAGTTTTAAAGATATAACCAATTGAACTTTTACGCAACCTGCTTACACGGCTAATGGAACTTCGAAAACTTGAGCTGCAAATGAAAGTTTGATTGTTTATATCTTTAAAACTATTGAGTATCTACACCTAATATTTTGCAGACATCATTAGGGATCCATATACCATATCGTCTCACAAAAAATTATCATAATCGAAGTCGGACACTTGGGGTCCTTCCCCTGTTAGGGGGACAGTGGGGGCCTCAGGATTTTTTAAAATGGGAAGTCATTTTTTGTTATTCCGATACTGCTCAACACTATAAATACACAACATCCGCAGTCTATTAATTAATATTTTCGTACTAGCCTTCGAGTCGTGTGAAAAAGCGAGTAATTAAAACACACGGTTCATATCGCGGTGTATTAATTTGTCAGAGCGTATTTGTTAAAACTTCAGCCTTGGAACAAAGGATGATGATATAACACTTCGCCGCTCGTTCTACAGCGCATAATTATTCCGAGACAGGCTAGGAATGTGATCCGCAATGTGTAGTAGCAGTGTCGGACCATCCTCAATGGTTTTTACGTCGCCAAGGCCTTTTTCTCGTTCCTTTCGCGAGTGCAGGAACGGTTTCTACCTTGCTTCCGGTTTCAGACGGGCCGTTTTCACGGAATACCGTGTGGTCGCTCGACGTCAGACTCAGACGGTGACTGCATCATGACGGGGGAACATTAATTACAAGTAATTAGAGTCCTGGGACCTTGTGCCACTCGTCAATTATGTTCTCATGGTCAAGATCGTTCTTCTTTCGGTTGACTCTTGAAAACTTTCATAACGGGATTTATGCTTGTCAAATGCTTCGGAGTGTTTCATTAGAGAAAATACATATCGAATCGTTTATTGTGTTACAGGAATTATGCAATCGACCAATATTCGTGAGCGATACGCCGGCCCAGTTCGACGTCATACCTGGAAAAATGGGTAAGAAAATTGTTAAAGCTTATAACTAAATTATCTATATTTATGTAGGATTTCCGTATTTTATACGATAATTGCGATCGAGTTAACCAATCGATCTACGCGGGCAGGGATTAATTAAGGAGTTGACTCGTTACGAATACTATGGTTTAATGGAAAAATAGAATGATGGATCAAAGATCTAGACACAACTGTACAAGGTGACGACCAATGCGAGACTCCTCGAGATCGTCTCTTCCTTTTCTATCAACGTTATTCGCCTGTCTTTTGTCTCGACGCTATTCGTCTGTTTTTTCGCGGGACGCGCGTTTCACCTGCTTTGGCGGGAATTTAGACCTCCCACATTTATTACATAAGTTTATTAGGCTGCTTTTTACTCTACCGGACTCGAAATTTGTGCCATTCTCCTATAAATTATTACGTATTTGGTATGTAATCCAGTAGATTTGAACTCGGGGCGGCTGCAGATCGAAGTTTCGAACCTGTAGGATCAATGGTTCAGGAGTTATGCTTGCTTAAAGTTGAGCAATCTGCAGTGTTTTTGACAGATAAGGGCGCCGCTATATTGGTTTGTAGTGACGGTCGCGCGCCGCTTACGATTACGACGTGATTAGGTCGGGGAGAGGGCAGCAAGGACCGGCGGTTCTGCTCGGTAAGCCAAACCAATACGGCGGCGCCCTTACCTGTCAAAAACACTGCAGATTGCCCAACTTTAAGCAAGCATAACTCCTGAACCATTGATCCTACAGGATGGAAACTTCGATCAGCAGCCGCCCCGAGTACAAATCTACTGAATTGCATACCAAATACATCATAATTTATAAGAGAAAGACACAAATTTTGAGTCCGGTAAAGTAAAGTTAACCTTTTTATTACATAACTTCGTTTAAATCCCACGCTTATATTTTTCGCATAAAATTCGTAGTCTGATTGTATTGCACCACGAATCGTACCAATAAAGGATCCGCCATTTTGAACGTCACTCACTATCTAGGAAAAACAATTTACTAGTCAGTATGAGATTTAATAATAGTGCAGTTAGGACTCCATTCTTTCATGTCCATTTTCATCAAACTTTTTAGTTTTTCAATGTCTAAACTATATTTTTAATATCAAAATTCGTTGGTATCCCTCAATCGTTCCAATAAAAGATTAAGAATAAAAGAGACTAACACAAAGGCAACAATCTGCAAGCTAGTACGTGATATAATAATACAGTAGTACGGCATAATTGAGTGATTCTATTGCCACTTATTGTTAAAATGAACACAACCTGACAGACGAGGAAAATATGACCGGAGTAATTGAATAGTATGTATAAGATGTGACAAGCTTGTGACACACTTAGGCATCTCTCACGTTGGCTTGTCGAGGCTCACGATACAACGGCGTAATAATATTATTACCGGAAACGTGAATCGGGACTCACGTCAACTTTTCTTACGAATGACCTCGAAATCGCGTAAACCCTGAATCCGACTCGGTAACCTTTGACGAACGTGGGAGATAAAGCGTGGTCGTTACCACGGACGCCATACTTCGATGCAGTTACGGCCACGACTTTCTTCAACCGAGTTCAATCTGTGAGAATCGCCGTATACTATACGATAAATTCAATATCCACGGCGATTTAATTAACGAACCGAGCAGCATTGTGTGATAATTGTATGGTTTGCCCCTTGCATCTTTGCATCATCGTCGAAGAATCCCAACGGTTAGCGGATTTAGAAAAGTAGGAATTTAGCAAAGTAGGAATTTAGTGAAATTCCGTGGAGAACCATTACTTTCAATTTTACGTCGCAAATACTCCTTCCGCTTGATAGAGTTTCATCTATTTTTGTATAACTTTAAAACCTCATAATATCGTGGAACTTGAAATTCCATGTGTTTTCGATTTCTCATTAATTAGTAGCTTCATGAAATTTTACTATATGTAAATGTGTAAATAATATAAATATTTTGATACTTTTGTATACTTTAAAACATTGTTGATAAACCGGTAAGATGTTTGGTTAAAAATCTATCATATCTTTATGTGTTTATTATCACATAATAAAATGGAGAAAATAAATACCTTATCACTAGACTGTGGATTTTTAAGCAAAATAAAAATTGTCTGCATTGTTACAGACAGCAGTCAAATATCTTGCATAATTTGAACATTTTCTCTTCACTGTTTTAATGTCTAAAATAAATACACAAAATCCACAGGCTACTTATCACACATCACTTTACGACAGGGTAAGTGACTTTACAAGCGCGATTAGGGAACTCTTAACGTAATCGTTGATTAGCATCTGCACTTCCATTCACAGCGTCCAATGAAGATGTCGTTTTAATCAGCCCTTGTCATTCTGAATCAAATAAAAGGCGTCAAGTTGAAGATCGTCAAAGAAAATTTATTCTAATTTATCCCTCAATAAACTCTTTACTACCAACGAGTTTTATCGAAAACTTCTCGCCGGTCAAAGGTAATAACGAGCAAGTACCGAATTAACGTCAAATCATGCGTAATGAATGAATCACATAAAATTACCTGACACAATCATTCACCATTTTCCAAGCCAGCTTCATCAAGTTTATTATTAGAATGACTAAAATTAAATTGTTCGAATTGTATTCCCTGCAACTTCCGCGAAGTATGCTCAAGCTGAAATCCGCCTTCGTGTATAATTCTTCGCATTCCACAGACTTTCACGCAACGTTGACTGTTCACCTCGCTTACTGTAATGTTAGTTCACTCGCGTCTTCATACTCTAAACACATTTCATCGGAGCGTTCATGTATCGAACGCACTAGATCTTTTAATTAACGGTACTGAGGATAGAATAACCGTTTGTCTTCGGAATTGGAAAAACGAACGTGTCAGAAGTGGTTTCTGAAAGTGTTCTCGTACACATATATCATAAAGCTGCTTACAGATATTTTTCTAATTGCCACGGTCTAATAAACAGACATTAGTTTCTCTTTGGAAAAGGATAAAACTCATTTTTAATTTTTAGAAACTGATTTATTCTAATCCTTTAATGCACAAATGAAGTCATTCTATTTTATACTTATATTTTCCGTCGTCCTTGTTTCGCAACGTGAATATTATTTTCTCATGTGTTCGTTTGTTTTAATAATGTTTTAAATTTTAACTCTTAATTCCAGTACGTTTTAGAACTACAGTCTAGTTTGTTAAAGTAATAAAATTGTGCATGTCTATGCGTCGTTATCAAACAAATAATTCACCTTTAATATTACAAAAATTATAAATACAATATTTCACAATTTTTTATCACAACTTCAATTTGAATAAGTGTTACGCGATGTTCTTTTCCAATATTTAGACCCTGAAATCCATTAAATATATTCAATTAATTTAGACTTTTCTCATTTCGTTATTTTAAAAAATTGATTTCTCAAGTGGATCATTCCACACGAAATGTAAAAACTGATTACAAAAACCATGCATTTATTACAATAATTATGTGTATATGCAATTTGTCAGTCTCGCTCTCGAAATGCGTTGCATCGTCAATTGTAGTTCGCCTCTTCCGCCATTGTGCATGGTCGCAGAGCACGAGTTAACGTTTTCGTAAAACGGATCTTTATCGTGCAGTTCTCGCGATCGTTGGGTCTCGTCCTCGGGGAATTGCGGCGACACCAAGTGCAGGGCTTGCATCGCGGAATGCATCGCAGACTTAATCTCTTGTCCGTTGGGAGCCGGTGTAATTCACCAGCACGACTGCGTCGTAGACGGAAGTCGAGCGATCCGGGAATTCGTGCAAACGCATTCCTCAGGATGCACCAATCGGAGCCGCGTGTCCCGTTAACGTGTATGAGAGTACGCAGGACCCATGCACGTCGCACATGCGACCGGGAGAACGACACGTGATCATTTTTCTCTCGACCTACATTACGACCCTCGTCTCCTTTTTCTTTGCAATTTTCAAAATTAAGTCGGGAACATGGATTTAGCGATTTGTTAACGCTTTACCTACCGGAAACCTATTAACACGTTCGCTACCAGCATTTATTTTGTTGCTTACCTTCCTTGTTCGAAAGTTTTAATAAATACTACGTACCCAATTTTTGAATTATTAAAACAGTTTAGCAGAAGAAGGTCACAGATTCTCCGAAAATTATGCATTCTACTATTACTTCAAACAATGAAGTGCATAAAATTAATTTGACTGTTTTTAAGTGAACTGTCAGATTATCGATGTCACATATTTGTGACGGTGGTAGCGAACATGTTAATAGGATTTTCAATAATTGTGCTGTACCAAAAGAAAGCATAGAAATTTTCTTTTAAATTACAATCTTGAATGAAACTATTACACAACGTTATTGAGGGTGACTTGTTAGTTCACAATGAAAATTGCTGTTGCTATTGAAGATTCCATTAACACTAAAGACCAGTCATTTTGACTAGTTTCGGTAGAAATAGGTATATTTTAATTGCCGGTAAATCTAGTGTTAAAAAGTGTTTGGCCATGTACCATAGATTTTTCAAAATTATGCAATAATCACCGGTCGGTGAATGCGTTAACATGTTGACTGCCGTGGTTATCATTGGTGGTTCATTACAGAATTCGTGGTTTTAGTGTATATTTGTATGCCTTAAGTGTACTGTACATGAATTTTCATTGCACATGAATTTTCACTGTACATGAATTTTCACTGTACATGAATTTTCACTGTACATGAATTTTCACTGTACACGAATTTTCACTGTACATGAATTTTCACTGTACATGAATTTTCGCTGTACGTGAATTTTCACTGTACCTGAATTTTCGCTGTACGTGAATTTTCACTGTACGTGAATTTTCACTGTACGTGAATTTTCACTGTACGTGAATTTTCACTGTACGTGAATTTTCACTGTACGTGAATTTTCACTGTACGTGAATTTTCACTGTACGTGAATTTTCACTGTACATGAATTTTCACTGTACATGAATTTTCACTGTACACGAATTTTCACTGTACATGAATTTTCACTGCACATGAATTTATTCGAACTATTACGAACATTAAAAAAAAATTTAGCCAAATCGGTCCAGCCGTTCTCAAGTGATGCGCTTACCAACGAACAGCATTTGATTTTTATTTACATAGATTATTATCACCTTTTAGACTTCTTGATTTTAGTGCAAACATTTAAATGTGCATGAATTGTTAATTGTATAAGAAAGTGTAAATCTACAGCAATTTTGCTATTTTTCAAGAAGAATTGTCAGTACTGACATACGGGTTATGAAAATTCTTTTTCTTTTGACAATTTTCAAAATAAAATCTAAAACGCAATGCTTTCATTTTACAGATTTTTCGTAGATAAAATTTTGACTCCTTTTGGTGATATTAATTGAATTTTGCTGGACATGTTTCTCGCAATTATCAATTAGATTTAGCAATGAAAAATGCATATGCTTGGAACGCGTCTCTGCCAAGCAGATAAACGAGGTTTAAATGCCTGTTTCTCCGCGCACGTGCGAACATAAACACACGTAAGGAAATTAGTTAATTGTAATTCTATCCACAGCTTGACTTAATTGATTTCGAACAATTTCACTGTCAGAACGAACAACGCATAGAACACAGCGTACCCTGCTATCTAATTTACCATCAAAGCAGCAACCGCCCTCGATACTTCTCATTCACAAAGGTATATAATCACACGGAACAAGTAGCGAAATAGGCCATATTAAGTGCACACCTTACAGAGAGAAATTTTCACCGGAAGCATCAATTAATCCTTCAATTACAATTTCAAATAACGTTTCAGAATCATGGTCCAACAATCCGACAAATATAGACGTTCGTTTTTCCTTGTTGATAATAATCGAGGCACCTTTTTCCGCTCTAGAAGCGTTGGCACACATGTTGGGAAAAAAATGCGGGCGTAACGCGACCGTAGTAACAATGATTTCGTTTTGCGATTAATGAGTGTAACCGACAGTGCCAGAGAATCTATTAAGGCGGAAACAACAGTTGTGCGATTGTTGCACGTTATGATTTATAATCTGCTGCGACTATCTTCCACTTTGTATTCGTGTTTGAAGGAAACATATGTTAATTCGACATTGATTTCAAATCACTTTCGCGATTAGTAAATTGAACTCATGCTACAGCGGTTCGATGACGTCTCAAGGTTCAATGAATCACGAATCGTGACTGTCTGTTTATAAGAAATTTCTATACGGTCCTGTGAACCCTGCGGATTGCATAACTGTGTTTGCAATGCTTGACACAGTTGTCAACGTGAAAATCGAGAGAATTGCACGTTCTTTCGATAAATATTTGCGTAAGAATCTGGCAGAAACCATACTCGTTATATTGTTCTTTCGGTTGTGAAGAAATCCGACTTTAAATAATATTTTATGAGAATAGAAGGGTCTAGCGCAGAGGAGGCCAATCTTTTGCATACCATGCGCAAAATTTTTTCACATACGAGTTCAGGTGTGCCATACAACTCGAGCACTTTTTCTACCTTCTTACGTTCGTTGTATAGGGGTAGGATCTGCTTCGGTTAGGGGAGGAAAAGGGATAACTCAATCGCGCAACTAAATTAATTAACTTACACCAGTTGAAAAGACATACGTTCATTGGAGCACTAATCTACAATAGTGAGAAATGATTTTTTGGACGCTAGGGCGATCACTGTCTTGAACACCGCAATTCCCATCCTATAATTGTAAATTGACAAAAAATTACGACGAATTGATGAGTAAGAAGGCTGAATAAATTCAACCGCGAGCTCTCAGGTGTTGAAAATATGAAGATGGATTCAGTTATGGCACCTACTTCAAAAGAATAAGTATAAACGCAAGGATCCAATGCGCCACTTGTAATCATCCAATGCGCCAGTTGTAATCATCCAATGCGCCACTTGTAATCATCCAATGCGCCATTTGTAATCATCCAATGCGCCACAGGTTGGCCACCCCTGGTCTAGCGGGATAAGCATTTTCATTGGTATCGTGTACAGTACAATACTTTTAGATTGAATTATCATTATTTTTCTCGGTTGTTAGTTAAGATATTAAGATGAAAAAAACCGAAAATACTCTAACTTACCTTCTGAATTTCATATATTTTTTCCACAACAGCGAAAAAATTTTGGAGGGGATAAACAAAGATTTATTTTATTATGGTAAGTGACCCTTCCACCTACCAAAAAATTCAAGAGCAATGTTTATACTACCTACAGTGAGCATAAAATGTATTCGTACGCACTTTAAAGTAGAATAACTTTTTTATTATTCTACCAAACGACCTGATTTTTTATAATCCATTAGAAGCATTGTTTTACCAAATGATATGCAAAAAAGATTTTCCAAAAATTACAATTTAAAACATTTTTTAAAACTTTTTTAGAAAATTTAAAATATGTTTTGTAGATCTATGTTAGTTATACACATACTGAAAATGTCATCGAAATCGATTAATATACACACGAGCTACAAGCGGTAAAAATGGTAAAATTCGTAGTTTTACACGGTTTTTGATCAGTTTCTGCTTAAAATCCACAGATTCGTACATCTTTCGATGCATGTCGTTTTTGCCTGCGCCAACCGATTTCGATGAAATTTGCAGCCTGTGTGTAACTAACATAGATCTACAAAACCTATATTTTAAATTTCCATTAAGGGCTCAAATACAAAAGTTTAAAAAAACGTTTCTCTTATTTTTGCATGTAACCTTCTAAATTATATATATAAAATCAGGTCGTTTGGTACAATTATAAAAAAGCTATTTTAAAGGGCGTACGAATACGTTTTACACTCACTGTATGTAATTTATATGAAAGTTTCAAGATGATACCGGATAGGTGGAACGTAGTTAAGTAATTGAAGGCAAATGTATTTACGCCATTATACTATTATAATGTAAAGTGCCGTGTTTCTTATGACTCTAATTAATGACTCCATCATGAAATATAGACACAATGGTGCCATCGTGAAGTATAGACAAAAATGTATACAAAATTGTGAAACACTCAATCTATAATAACCTAACCATTTTTTATCCCACGAATTGTTTAAAATTGATGGCTCTAAATGGGAATACCACTTAATCAACCAATTATTGGTTCACTTAATGATCCTGTAATTTTGTTCGTCGGTGTGTGTTTACCTCCTGTTTCTGTAATGAAGCCGCACGATTCTAATAGGATGAATCCGCGACTAGACCTTCGAAAACGAAAGTGAAATGAGCCGGCTGAACGACGCGACACCCCGCGTCGCTTTTCGATCCCAGAAAATGTTCCCACGGTGTTACGACACACGGAGCGAAGATTACGAATCTATTTCACCTCTGAAGTTCATCGACGCGAAAGGAAGAATTGTTGAGACTATTCCATAATTTATCGAATAATTTTCGCAGCTTCTTCGCTGCGTTATTCATAGATTCGCACGTTCTCGTTGATTCCGCCACAAAGTCTGTTCGCTAACTAGTTGTTACCTAACATTTAGTTGTTTAATTAAGCCCGGGAGAGACGAGAGAAATGCGACAGGAAAATTCAATTCATTAACCTGTAAATGCTCCGAAACGTTCAAGAACACGGTTATTAAAAATATAACTTTCGGCCACGAAATTCTCGATCGTAATGGGTAATCGAACATTATAAATAACCGCGGTTCTCTTTGAGCCGAGGTAATGAAAAAAAGAAGGAACAAACGGCTCGCAGGATTGGTTGCGGCAATCAACGGATAAAAATATTATCGTGAGCCGGGCGTATTACTTTTCTCCGCACATTAACTTCGTTTGGTAAATCGGCGTTAATACATCGACGATCGATCATGCCGCGTCTCTCGTAATTGCGGCTCGATTAAATTGTGTCTCTATTCAAACGGACTGCGTCGATCCACTTTCACTATCCCGGCGAGAGACCCGGTTTTACACCGCAAAGATTACCGATGAGTTAACCGGCCGGAGTGTCCAGTTCGTGCGGGTAAACAAATACGTTTCCACGTGGACAAACCTGTCCGTCTGACCGGACAGGTTAAATAACACGGACTGTAGTGACCGATGCGTTTCATCAGTTCCTCTCCGCTCGTAAACGTCTCTTGGCTTTTTCTATTACCACGCTTATATTAGCTTGCCGAGTTTGCCGAGTTGTCGATGTTGTCGTTGTCGTTGTATGGGTCAAATCTTGTAATCCAATTTTAAATCACTTCCCGATTAGTTAGAGACTTGAAACTTTAAACATAGCTCAGAACTGGATGACAATGCAATATTAAAAAATGAATTTTAAAAAAAGCTGTACGTTCAGGAGAAAAAAGATTTTAATATTAACCGTCACACCTCACCGCGTGACGCTCGGTAGAACGGCATCACGTTTAGCGATCCCCACTCCGCGCGCCAGCGCTCCCCAGTCCACTACGCGTTCCCACTTCGACTCATCCCGACTCCACTGACCCATTTCGCACCGAAGGGGCTCAGTCAGTGTGGTGTTCCGTTCATTCAGTTCCATTTCGGACAATTTCGGACTCCATCAAGCAATGTCGTCTCTCGGAGTCATACCCTCATTCTATCTCGCATATTTCTCGCTGAAATTTTCAGCATGTGTATAACTAACATAGATCTACAAACCATACATTTTAAGTTTTCATTGAGGGCCCAAATAAAAAAGTTTTAAAAAATGCCTTTTTTATGTTTGCATGTAACCTTGTAAATTATATCTAATTGATTATAAAAAATCAGGTCGTTTGGTACAATTATAAAAAAGTTATTAGTTTTTAAAAGGTGTACGAATACTTTGTACACCCACTGTAATCGTTTCAAAAGCTGTCGTTTCGAACAGTTTACCCGAAATTACAGTGTAAACATCGGCAGTTCGGCCATTATAATCCATTTCTTAGTAACAGAGAGTAATTAATGGCGAGCGTTCCTTTGTATTCGCGTAATTAATGATGCGAACACATAATTCAATTAACGCGCGTAGCCCACAATATAGTTCGTTGATGATTATCAATTTCATGCATAAGCCATGAGGGTCGTTTACAAACGAGAAAATTCAGTTGTAACCTTCTTGATTTATGAATCACGCAATTCGCCGCCTCTCATTGTCCATAGCATCATGATTTACACATAGAACTTCATATCTATTCAGTAAAAGTTCAAAGATTAATCAGATTAAGCTCCGAGAACACTTTAAGAAATGTTGCATTCAAATAATTACATGGGGACCTGAAATAATACGCTGTTTGTAACACTACTTTACATCTGAAATTAAAACATTTGTAAGTAGAACGGTAGTTGCGGAAGCTAAGAGTTGCATAACATTTAGAGCAAAGCTTTTCGATTTTTCAAAATTATAGACCGAAAATCCTGAAAAAACTATCATTTACCAAATTTAATCAATTTTGATTTTCTATTAATTAATTCGTACATAGAATTAAGTCAATTTCATGTTTCTATCAATGTCGCCCAGTCACGTGACTAATCCGGTACTGGTAGAGAGAGAGGGTAACTTTTTCCCCTGAATTCTTGCTCCCTCCCTTCATCTGGTGTATATTTTAGCACTATTTGGAAGTTTAGGGTATAACAATGTTGCTCGTTGGATTCGTTTTGGGAAAAACTTCGACAACTTTCACTAGTCCATTAAGAATTACTTATTTAACAATGCCTCTTCGCTTAAAAAAATATTTTTAGAAATATTAAATAGATTTGGCTAGCTTCGCAAAAGAAAATTAGTCATTTTTTTCAGTCGAAAATTATACTTACAAAATGTCGATTTTTAAATGCTTGTTCTACTATTATAATGTTTATTAAACTTTAGTAATGTAGATGCATCAAATACCGATATGAGACAAGTCATTTTTTACAATGACAATTATGTGACCAATTCGAGCAATTAGGTGACTGACTGTTTGCTCCGTTTTGAAATTCAGGCGACAAATGGTTGGTGTCCTGCTTGGGCGTTCTCCACCTGAGCAAAGGACTGTTCTACCGAGTGGTACCAGCTGACCAAGGGTTCGGGAACACTGGAGAACCGTCAGGATCACCGACTGCCGAGTACGCTGGCGTATTCCGATTCCGATTATGGTGGTGCGGCGCGTGGGTCGAAGTTCTCGTCGACGACAGGCTACCGGCGATTCACGGCCGGCTTGCTTTCGTGCAGAGTCGTCACAGTGATCAATTTTGGCCGGCTCTTCTGGAGAAAGCGTACGCCAAGTGAGTATCTAACGAAGTCAGCGCACAAGCACCTTCTTATTTGTCAATTACATGGGTCCTCGCCTACGAGGCCCTTTTCTTCCCTTCCAGAAGTCTTTCGAAATATGGATCTTTTAATTGTTTATTCAGATTACAAAGTATCGTACTAGGACGTTTGTAAATTTTTTGTAAATTTTTTGTAAATTTTCCCAGATAAATAATCCAAATCTTCCAAAGAAGTTTTTGATCTAGCGTTTTTGATTACTGAAAACCCCTCGTGTTTGTATTATCGAGAAATGAGAAGGCGAGTCCCGCGCAGCCTTGCAGTCCTGAAAACGAGTCTACCGCCTTAAACAAAGTCGATACATTTACAATTACCGTACGATAAAGTAGCGGAAGTTAGCGTCCAGAAATTTGGCTGGGGTCACGACAGACCCCCGTATAGCAGTTAACACGTTGATCGCCACGTCACCCATGTCTGGGTATACTTCCGTGGGGGCTCTTCTTGTTTGAGTTAATTAAAAATAGGATATTATATATAGGATATACAACATGAATTCCCGCTTTTCGCTCTATTTTCGTTCTGCGTTCCGACGGTCGGATTTGGGCCCAGCAGGAAACTTAGCCGAATTACTCTGGGCGATCAACGTGTTAAGGGACACGCTTTTTTGGAATCTATTACATGTGGAACTTTTTAAACAAGTTCTTACACAGCAGAATCACACATATTGTTTATCAATGATAAAACCTAAAAACAATTTTGTAAAAATAGATAGTACAACGATAACATCTGATGAGTGCACAATGATCTCCAATTTACCGAAATTATGCACAAGAATTAATATTGCAAAATTACGTGTACGTTACACGAGTGCATATCAACTTTTGTTTAATAACATACACGGATATACACCGATGTTATGACATCAAGAAACGCGAATTCCTTCACCGCTGAGCGACCAATTAGCCAGCCTCTAGCACATAGGATCCCACGTAGGCGTGGAAGGCGATTGCGATCGAGGTTCATCGATCGATCTCGGTAAGGTCGATCTTCGTGCTAACGCACCATGAACGTCCACCTGGCGAACGCCTACGCCACCCACAAGAACTTACACGATCGACCGAGGTGGCTTTAAAGTTGTTCAGATACACACGTGTATTCGCATCTACCCGTCCCACGATCCTCTGATCACGTAACAAATTCAAAACTCCCCGATGATTCCACGTTTCTATGTTTCTGGCATATTTTTAGAGTTCGAGCGGCTTAAGATCTCTTTATATGTAGTCGCCAAAACAAGCCATCGGACAGAACTTTACTACCCTGGTTTTGTATCCAGTATTTTCCATTCCTTCAATTTTCCAATACTTCAATTCTCCAGTATTTCTTCAATTTTCCAATATTTCTTCAATTGTCTAATATTTCTTCGATTTCCCAATACTTCTTCAATTTTCCAATACTTCTTCAATTTTCCAATATTTCTTCAATTGTCTAATATTTCTTCGATTGTCTAATATTTCTTCGATTTTCCAATACTTCTTCAATTTTCCAATACTTCTTCAATTTTTCAATATTTCTTCAATTGTCTAATATTTCTTCGATTGTCTAATATTTCTTCGATTTTCCAATACTTCTTCAATTTTCCAATACTTCAACTTTCCAATATTTCTTCAATTGTCTAATATTTCTTCGATTTTCCAATACTTCTTCAATTTTCCAATATTTCTTCAATTGTCTAATATCTCTTCGATTTTCCAATACTTCTTCATTTTTCCAATGCTTCTTCAATTTTCCAATACTTCTTCAATTTTTCAATATTTCTTCAATTTTCTAATATTTCTTCGATTTTCCAATTCTTTTTCGATTTATCCAATACTTCTTCAATTTTCCAATACTTCTTCTATTTTCCAATATATTTCTTTTCGAGACTGTTGTCGGTCCATGTAGCTCGAGCGTGTTGACGGTTCCCTGTCGTGCGTGGCACAAAAAAAGATTTTGCACCAGACGTCTGGTTGACGACTATAAAGTCACCTACGGCTATAGGAAAACCTTGATTTATCGAGGGACAAACAGACTGGATAAATCGAGGCCTAGCAGATCTCTCTCGTGCAACCAGTCGCCCCTGCATCGGGTCACGAAATAAAAATCACGTATAAATTCGATCCTAGCCGGTCAGAGGCGGACCGGTAGATCACTCAAGGCTGTAGCGAACGTCACTGTTATCGGCGGTGAAGAGTTGAAGTTAGTGACGGCCTCGCGTGCCGCGAATCCATAAAAACCGGATAAAAGTTGGTTGATCGTTATCGGTGATCCTGACGGTCTTTTGTCTCTGGTGGAATCGCGAGGTCGTATTCCTCTTCGAGGTCGTCACGTTGCAGTCGTTTCGAGAGCAACGTCCAGCTGGCCGCGGGACTTATATTCCTCTGACGGCAAAGAAACGAAGGAGTCGGGAAGGGACGAGAGCAAGAAGAAGCGGATAACGAGGTGAAGGAGAGAAGAAGGAAGGAGGAACGGTCATCAGTGGAAAGATTAAGAGGAGGAGCAAGGACCTCCGGCAAAACCGGTCATCGCGCAGTTCGTTCATCCGCGTAAACGCGTCCTACGCCACGGAGGAAGACGATCGCGACCATTACTCGCACGCTTAAGGGGGCATTCTCGCTTCTCATTTCCCCAAAAATCGACTTTTCTTTTTTGCACTTTCTTTAACACACTCCGTGTTGTGTGTATCGCATACGCCGGGCGCTAAACTTTCCGTTCAGGCCATAAGGAATTTTCGGTATTAGGTGGTAGAAGCAGAGTTGGGTGCAACAAAAAGATCAATATGAATCTAGATAAAATTCCGTTGAAAATATATTTAAAAAAGTTCATGAACAACTGTCTAAACGGAATGAAAGATTGCCATTTGTACAATCATCAAAACCGTCCGTCTTCTGACCAGAGTTGCCAGATGGGAGGAATTGATTCGAATGGAGGGGAAAATATATTAAAAAAGCCTTTTAAAAACCACGCTTATATTAAAATTCACTAAAAAGGAGAAAATAATTTTTTAGGCATTAGTGATTATAAATAAAAGCTTGGAGCGCTAAACTATATTGACATAATCTTCGTGGGCGATCCACGCTTTTATTTATAGTCACTGATGCCTAAAAAAATTATTTTCTCCTTTTTAGTGCATTTTAATATAAGCGTGATTTTTGTATTTTTTACTTTTTAGTCTTTTTTAAATGGAACTGGTATGAAATAGTAAGATATAGAAACGCATGGAAATACGCGAGATAGAATGAGGGGATGACTCCGAGAGAGGACGTTTTGTCCGAAATGGAACTGAATGAACGGAACACCATTGCTCCTTCGGTGCAAAGTGGGTCAGTGGAGTGGGGATGAGTCGGAGTGGGAACGCGTAGTGGAGTAGGGAGCGTTGGCGAGCGGAGTGAGGATCGCTGAATGCGATCGCGTACTGCCGAGCGTCGCGCGGCGAGGTGGGACGGTTAATATTAAAATTTTTTTTCTCCTAGACGCACAGTTTATTTTTTTAATTTGTTTTTTAATATTGCATTATCATGCAGTTCTGAGCTATGTTTAAAGTTTCAAGACTCTAGCTCATCGGGAAGTGGTTTAAAATTCGATTACAAGATTTGACGTATACAACAACAACAACGATAACACGGCAAGCTAATATGAGTATGGTAAAAAGTCACCCTCTCTCTGCCGGTACCATCTACCACGTGACTGGGCGTGGTAGAAGCGTGGGGAAATGGCGTCGTAGAAGGGGGAGGTATAGTAGGGACACGAGTCTTGGCCTATTTTGGTAAAGGAAAAAGTTCTTTCAAATGGCCTCAGGCCACCCCCTTCAAGGAAGTACAACCTTTTTTGGGACACCCTGTATGTATTTGCGTTGCATACTCTAATATAATAAATAATATAATATAATAATCCTTGCGAGTTGAACTTGTCGCATGACTAGAATGGGTTAAGTATCCGTTTGGTAGATCTTAGTTGTAGACACAGCTTGTAGATCCAATGTAGACATAACTTGTAGATCCAATGTAGACATAACTTGTAGATCCAATGTAGACATAACTGAGATAGTTCTCGCCCCCCCTCCCTTGATTTGACGTCCGGACTAATTTAACGCGATCGCTAGTCGCTCGATTACACGTCGCTTCGTTACCGATGGTATCTATCTACTCACCGTTACCGGCGCAGCGTCTATCTTTTCATTAAAAGTTTCTCTCGGCCAGCGAGCCGTACACCTGACACTATCGACGTTATTAAAATAAATGACGAACCAGAGGAACACCGGTTTGATAACCACGTGTGGGTAATGCACTACACTTCTTCTTTGACGTACACTCATTAAAACGATTTATGAACAACCACTTCGGTGATCACTGTTGCATAAGCTGGAAAGGATTTCCTCGGTGCATGCAAATGTGTCATTTAGAACGAGAAAGCTTCAACCAGAGAATCTTTTCTATTCGTTACACTTCGAGCCTCTTTGCTTCAATCTGCCCCTTCAAGCTTTTTTGTCCTTAATAATTTCACGAAGAACATTTGCACTACTGTGCGAAAGAAAGAAACACCCAGTATAATTATAAGATATCATGACAAACAATATCTTTATGTAGAAATTGTGTTGTACAATGATTGATTAATTGCATTTAAATTATTAGATAGTTTGCAATAACACATAATTCTTAGAACTATTCAATTAAACAGCGGACTCCTTTTTCAAAACTTACTGTGTTCTTATTTGATTTTTTACGCTTTTCTATTAAATATGGCCCGGTGCTTCTTTCTTTTGCACAGTAGTGCATATGTGTTGTCGTTTGGTTCAGTCTTAAAAGTGTTATCATCCTTTCAAAAGTGTTCGTAACTGTGAGTAACTGTAAATTGGCTCTCATGCTTTAACATTGATGACATGGAGTACAATTTGATTTCAATTCAACCCTTACAAGCCGAATGCTTTTGATAATTTTATAGAAATCGTAGCTAGGCACACTGAAATTCTTTCTTATCAATTATTGTTCACGTATTTGTCAATTTATTATTGAAGCAAAACAAAAACCAAGATGTAAGTACGAATAGGTACTTCTATGTAGGTACACGTGACCCATAATCTTGAATAGTTCCAAGTACGCGGTGATAAATCGCATTAGCTCAAGACTTTAATGTTTAGTTGGAAGTGTATCCTCGTTACACTTACAGAGTCACCAGATGAAGGGAGGGAGCACAAGTTGAGAAGAAAAAGTTACTCCCTTTCGACAAAACGCGTCACGTGACCGGTGGAAGCGCGGGGGAAAGCGTCGTGGAAGGGGAAGCTAGAGTGGGGACGCAAGTATTCTTAATCTGGCCACTCTGCTTGCAGTGGCTCGCATTCCTAATCTTATTAAAACTTTTAATCGACAACACTTATAACATAAAATATCCTGTCAGCTGGATCGTTATAAGAACTAGAAAGTCTGGTTTTATATTGAAATATTAGAAAACTTTCGGCATACTTCCTGTTGACGTCGTAGATTCACGTTTTACCTGTTCCGCTGAACACGTTTAGCATTCTCTTAGGCGACAGGTATACAGGGTGAATTCGATAAAGCAGGACACCTAAATATCTCCGTTACTTTTCGTTGTACAAAAAAACTTTGTAGGACAAAGTTACACTGTTTGAAGGGCCACATATAACGGTGTAAGGGGAAAAAAATTTCAAGGTCATTTTTATGATATTTTCAAGGTTATCGATGTTTTTTTTAAATGGAATGAGGTATTTTTTAATACATCAATCGATGCAGCTAGGCATTCGTTATAAAAAAAAGTACTAACCTATGTATGTCGAAAAGTTAGTAGTTCAGGAGATATTTCAATTTAAATAACTCTAAAATACCATTACTGTCGTACTAAGACGTTAGTGTTTACTTACTTGTGTAACATCTTAGCACGACAGTAATGGTATTTTAGAGTTATTTAAATCGAAATATCTCTTGAACTACTAACTTTTCGACATACATAGGTTAGTACCTTTTTATAACGAACGTCCAGCTACATCGATTGATGTATTAAAAAATACCTCATTCCATTTGAAAAAACATCGATAACCTTGAAATGTCATAAAAATGACCGTGAAATTTTTTTCCCTTACACCGTTATATGTGGCCCTTCAAACAGTGTAACTTCGCCCTACGAAGTTTTTTTGTACAACAAAAAGTAACGGAGATATTTAGGTGTCCTGCTTTATCGAATTCACCCTGTATAAGTACATGATTCAAAATGAAAGATCAAAACGTCTTCTAAACTTTCTCAATTAAACTCTGGCAAATGTTGTGTTTCTTTTCCAGTAATTGGAACCCATAAAATCCTCGTGTTCACTCGAACGTGGCATGTACCCTTGTTTAACGATCGAGAACGCAGTCCATTATAATTTCGTCATCGAACACGCACTTCTTGCGTCACAATGGCTAACGTATGCGTAACGAGGAATCATTGTAGCTGGGCCGAGACTCGTGGGGGGAAAGCAGAACAAGCAATAATAGCGACTAGACTATAACTTCCGTTGGAGAAGTATACAAACGTAAAATAATCAATGCGTTCTTCCATGCGGCAGTGACACAGTCATTATCCCATTATTAAACGTAGACTCGATCGATGGAATCATTATAAAAATCGAAATAAATGCGACACTCTTCAAAGGTTGACTTAGTATTAGATCATCTTATAACTTATGTCATATAGTATTTCGTATGTATTATTTTCATTATTTTCAATTTACGTATTATTTATTTTCAATTTACTAAAATGATTAATGAAACCAGAGTTGGGCATCAATCGATTAAAATTTAAATCATGGTTGATTGATTAATATGTACGATTAAAAAAGGTAATTATTGAAAAATCGACGATTGATTCAATCGATTGATGAAGTTAATCGTCAATCGTTGATTAAGAAAAGAAATCATCGAAACACGGAGACTGATTCAATCGATTGATGAAGTTAATCGTCAATCGTTGATTAAAAAAAGAAATCATCGAAAAAAAACACGTAAACAGAGTTTGTATTATAGACCAAATGACAATACACATAAACTCAGTTTACATTTTTTTCAGTATTCATATAGTTTTGATTCCGTATTTCATTTCGAAATTTCAGCAGTTGATCATTAATCAAATATCCGATTGGCGATTACAATTGAAAGGAATGTAATCGTTAACCGCAATTAACGACTAAACTAGGAGATTAATTGTTAATTGCGATTAACGATTAAAGTAGAAATTTATTCGTCAATCATTGATTAAATTTTTGCCCAATTCTGAATGAAATAAATCTTTATTAGATTCCAGTTTCTTGTAATTTAAATACTTCGAATGTACATTTCAGATTGACGAGAAGATTTGAAAATGGTACAAGAAGAAATGTGTGCAAAAACATTGCGTAAACAATAATACATAATGAAGTGCGTTAATAAAATGGTCATTATCTTAAAATAACAAAGACATTTGTCAAGAATATAAAGAATTTATATTTAGATGCTAAATAAATGTAAGGTAGTTTATTAATAGTGCTTTGCTAATTATATTTGCGAAAGTGTAAATGCCTCTATTGATATGTATATGTATAAAGTTCAGTCTAATTGAAAATTGGATGTCATTCAAGATTAGATCATCATTACACAAGTGAAATCTAAATGTAACGAGCAAGTATTTACGAGAGTGTAAATGCCTCTATTGATATGCATATAAAGTTCATTCTAATTGAAAATTGGATGTCATTCAAGATTAGATCATCATTACACAAGTGAAATCTAAATGTAACGAGCAACATAGACAAAACTTCTCACTGATTGTTTTAGTCATTCTGCACGATTTCAGCCCTTTCTTTCTACAAGAATCTTCTCTCCCCTTTGTTACACCGCGCATTACGGTAAAATAATACAGTTCTCCGAAGTCCGAGATCGTTTTCTAATTAGCTCGTTTCACCGCGCGTATCCGCTGAAAAACGAGATAATGCAATTTATGTTTGCCCACACGCAGCTCGTACGCGGCAACGATTACATCGGTCAACAGCATCGGCAAAGGAATCGAGGTCAGGATTCATTAATAATTGATCGCGCGTTGCTGTCCCCCGATGACTTCCGTTCGACGCGGAATGCGCGATAGCGTCGATTAAGTAGTATCCTACCGGACGCGAAGAATCGTTCACTGCGAAAAATCGATTGCGTACCAGACATTTCACACATCGCAAACGCAACTATTGGGTTGGTGAAAAAAAAAAAATTTTTAAAGCTACAATGGATCTAACAAATATGTCAACACTAAATACAATTCCCAAAAAATTGCCTTGTATATAAACTCTGCTCATTTCGTAAAAAATTATTAAAATTAAAGCCTCTAGCCTCTAGTTTCATGTTCTATGTTCAAAGAGGCGATTTTTCTAAAATATACTATACATTCAAACATCCGAGGAAACTTTGATAAATTTGTTTACTGACTGGAACGACCATGGATTTAAAGATTGAAGCTTCCTCTTTGCAATGACACCTTAAAAAGTGGTGTACGCTTTTTTTAGAAGTTTCATCAAGCTTGCGAGGTGTGCCGCCAACTTTGCAGTAGTATAAGTTACTTTATACGACCGAACTTCATGAATTTTTTTAGAATGGTTGTACAGAGGAGGCTCGAACCTCAAATTGATGGCAGTTAAATGTAGGAGAAAAATGTGTTTAACGTTTGGAACACGTTTCAATTTGCAGAACCATTTTCTCGAGCAACAGGCTTTATGACATTAGCATTCTAAAATCGGACATTTCGTATGCAATAACTTTATATCCTTTACCAGTTGCCTGATGTCACACACAAGAAGAAAATAGCCCTCTAACCTTCGTCTATTTTTTATTCCGAGATTGATACCGGCTAATACCGAAACCGCAGTTAATAATAAACAGTGACACTGAGTGATTTTATTACATCAAGGTGTACACGTTGCGCTTACAATTGTAATCGACTGGCAGTAACTAGGAGCGCAAATAAAACTTATTCTTGTAGAACAAGCTTCTTCGAACGAAAACAGCTTCACTGGATCAGTAACCAAGCGATTCCATAACGTTAGAATGTGATTGTTTTTTTAGGGAACACTTACTATACGTAGGAAGACGGTATTATAATAGGAAGACACACAAAAGTTAATTTTACAAATCGGCATTTAGTTAATTATATTGTTATATTGTATATTGTTGTGCCATTTTCTTTAACAGTTCAATTATCGACAATTTCTCGAGAATAGGTTACACAAGGAGGTTAACCCCTTGTTGTACCTTTTTCTTTACAGTTACAGCGATTAAATCGTCTTTATTCTCAAAAATGTCGTAGAAGGGAAACGAAACTTTATATGTTTTGTATGGCACATTTATTTTAATGTTTAAATATTAATTACAAACGACTCAAATTTTATTTTATCTAAAAGGAAACGCGTAACATTCATATTTGTTACATGTTGTTAAAATCTTCATCACGAGTCTGATTTGTTAAAATACGGCAAGGGATTAACAAATTCAAAAATAAAAATACTCTAGTGAATATACTGAGAACTAAACGACTAAGGAAATTGCCCGATCATATGATGGTTTACATTTTTGCTGCTTACTATGCAGATAACGTGGCAATGAAAGTGCGAATGGCAAAAAATTCGCCAATGTGTGGTGATTAATTCGTGCTACGACGGGAAGTTGAAACCTATACGTTCCCGCACGGTAAACATCAATTTTCACTACGCGCTACATCATTGGATACTGCAATTTCCGAGTACAACCGCAGCTTTAGCGATAATTGCACAGCAGCGGAGGTGTGTAATTGAAGCTCCTGGACAGCCATGCTCGCCGGAGTCCTTGCGCTCATCTTCCGAACGTAGAGCAAATCCGTTCGATGCGGTCTATTCGATAACAAAATTCGCTCCTGTTCAGTATGAAAAAAAAAACTTTTTAAAAACCACGCTTTATTCAAATGCACTAAACGGGAGAAAATAATTTTTTTAGACATTAGTCACTATGTATAAATAAAAGCATGGAGCGCTAAACTATATTGACGTAATCTTCGTGAACGCTCCACGGTTTTATTTATAGTCACTAATGTCTAAAAAAATTATTTTCTGCTTTTTAATGCATTTCAATATAAGCGTGGTTTTTAAAAAGTTTTTTAAATATATTTTTTTATTTTCTACTTTTTAGTCTTTTTTAAGTGGAACACAAGATATAGTAATACTGGTATGAAGTAGTAAGATATAAGAACGCAACGATACGACGCGACGTCTCTTGATGGAGTCCGAAATGGAACTGAATGAACGGAACACCACTCTGACATGAGCTCCTTCGGTGCGAAGTGGGCCAGTGGAGTGGGAGTGAGTCGGAGTGGGAACGCGTAGTGGAGTAGGGAGCGTTGGCGAACGGAGTGGGGATCGCTGAACGCGATGGCGTACTACGGAGTACGTCATCGCACTACTACTAAAGTACTACTAAAAATTTTTTTTTCTCCTAGCAGCACAATTTTTTTAAAAAATTTGTTTTTTAATATTGCATTGTCATCCAGTTCTGAGCTATGTTTAAAGTTTCAAGTCTCTAGCTCATCGGGAAGTGGTTTAAAATTCGATTACAAGATTTGACGCATACAACATCAACTCGGCAAGCTAATTTAAGCGTAGTAAAAAGGGTCGTAGCAATGACACGCGACATATTTTACTCGATTATCGTTCGAACGATAACGATCTCTAGTGCATTGCTTAAGCGATTACCGAGCGTGTCTAACGACGTCTTTTTCTTCACGTGGTCAAACGAGTTTCCGTGAAACTCGCGACATTATCTCGCGTCCACCACCGTCGGTTAATCTCGATCCTTCTTGTTACATCGATCTGGAAACTCTTTTTAATAGCGGCTGATAATGCTCGATAATCTACGGCCTGAAGGACGACACGCGTAATGGCGACTATCTTGATGAATCCCTACGTGTCTATTATGTGATCAGCAGTCGAT
Organism: Lasioglossum pauxillum; assembly: GCA_933228785.1. NCBI lineage: Eukaryota > Metazoa > Arthropoda > Insecta > Hymenoptera > Halictidae > Lasioglossum > Lasioglossum pauxillum. Next base: position 18,507,147 of record OW121702.1, on the reverse strand, counting down.
GTCATGGTCCGACATGAACATTCTTTGAGCTTTAGAGGGCCGGAAAGCCTGTTTATTGGCTTTAGGTAATTTTAGAAAATTAGAACGTTTTTCATTTATTTTATTTTCTTTTTCGAGCGGCGGAAAACCACTATCGTGGCTCAAGCATTGACACCAAAGTATAGACGTACAGACGTATCGATCATCACCCGCATCACATTTTATCAATAGACTATGGATTTGATGCATTTATAACAAAACGGGGTGGGCGTAATTTGAAACAGTACAAAGATTAAAAGAATTCATGATTCGAGAGAAATAAATTCCTATGCCTTGTAATTAATGACAACAATTTCTAATTACATTATTAGGTACAACAACAATCTCATAATTAGATTGCCGATCTTTATGCAAAATAAAAAGTTTTCGTGTCGATTCCAAGACACAGAATCTAAATTATAATACCCTTCTTGTTTTAATTATTTTATTAAACTGAAACTAATACGATGATGTTTGGAAATTTTTTAAATACGACCACTGCTTTAAATTCTATGCACCAGTTTTTGTTATAAATGCATAAAATCCGCAGTCTACTCATAATTATTGGATTTAACCTACTCACTTATATTATGAGCCCTCTATTTATTGTTATGGTTAAAGATTTTCGAAATATTTAATCAAATCTGTCGTTCATCCACGACATTGCCTATAAGTGGATTGTTGACCGCAATAAATACGTGACCGATATTTTTGCGAGAGTCCTTCACACTGAGAGTACATTAATAATTGTCACTTGACTGACATCCCCTACGAATGGCAACTAAGATTAATCCTGCCGCAAGGATTCTAAACAACTTCGAAACAAGGTTGACATTCCACTTTGAGAAATCGTGTAGAAAACAGTGGGAATCCCTCCCGGTAATGTACTCAGGATGATAAAGCGCGATGACATTCGTGACGACGATATATTAGTATTCCGCTCGGTCTGGTTTAATGTTCTCCAAGATGGCGTCCGTTGGATGGCACACTTCTTCCCGTGGGTAGAGGATCGTTCGTTGATTGACCTTTCCTCTTTCACGATAACCCCGTCGCCGTGGATCCAATCGATCTAGAACGTTCGGGGCTGGCCCGTATTAATCCACGGACGAGTATTAAAATCAGTTAGAAAGCTCATACGTCGCGTGCCAACGTGCGCGCGCGCCCCTTTGAACGAAAAAATTATGCTCGTCGCGATTCTCCGCGATTTCCATTAGAAATCACCAGCCTCGAACCGGCAAAGAATCGCGGGTGTACGCATCGTGCGTACAGTCTGCACTTCGGTTCGGAAGGTTCGGAAAGTACTGATTTTAGCGTTCAATTGCCCCGTACCATCTTGCCGCGATTTTGTTATGTCAGTGCAAACATTACGGCACATTAACTTTTAACACGCCACGATATCACATCGATTATTGAAATTTAACCCTCGGACAACGGACGATTTTTATAAATATACATATAACTGACGATGCTCGGGACCGTTCACAGCTCTAACTAATAATTTTTAAATATTTAATTTTGATTAGGGATGGGATTAAGTTCAATATGTACTCACGAATCCGAGACAATTTCAATAACCAAGTTTCATTTCATGGGTTTCGATTACTACTTAAAAGCAATAATGTTTCAGTAATTATACTTGAAAATTATTGATTTTATACAAACTGATATCGAACCTCGGAATGAGTACTTACACGTTTCGAAAAGATACTTATAAGTACTTCGATGTTGAAAGGAATCGAATCTTTCACAAGTAGTACTCGAATCTTGGAAATCAGAACTGCATGGTAGGTTTTTAGCACTTTCTTTATTAAATTCGTAACTATTTAAGAATAATATTTCTGATAGATTATGAAATTATAGTTATACATGTTGAATTAACACATTACCGACCGGCGATTATTGCATCATTTTGAAAAATCTATGGTACATGGCTAAACACTTTTTAATGGAACCTTCAATAGCAACAGCAATTTTCATTGTGAACTAACAAGTCAACCCTCAATAACGTTATCTAATAAAACATTTAAGATTGCAATGTAAAAGAAAATTTATATGCTTTCTTTTGGCACAGCACGATTATTGAAAATCCTATTAATAGGCTTCCGGTAGGTAAAGTGTTAAATTATGCATTAGAGGACAACATAATTGATTTTAAAGGTAAAAAAATAATGATTAGAAAAATCAGAGAATTTCCGGTACGATATTCATAAAAGTTTCGAATATGTACGACCAAGATTCGAATATACATACTTGCAAGCATTATTTCCGTTTACCAAAGTGCTAGTAAAAGGTTCGATACTGTCGAATAATCTTTCATTCTCCCCCTCCTCATATATTCCTCAGGATGTGATCTAATCAAAAGTAACAAACGAAGAAAAGAAAAATCTTGCACATTTTATCCACGGTTATTACTAGATTGCGGATTTTATGCATTTATGACAAAAATTAGTAGGTGTAATTTAAAATATAAAAAAACATTAGAACAATTTAAACGTACTATTATATTATCCTCAACCTACTAAACATAATAGGGAAGAAAATGAATTTCCAATTTCATTCGAGTTTGTTTGTTGCAATTCAGGTAAGAAATTTTTATTAAAATTAAATAAAAAATGTTCGAATTGATTGCAGGACACAGGAGCCAGATAAATATTCTACTCTTCTTTCTTTATCATCCTACTAAACTGAAACTAATACATTGATGTCCTTAAATGTTTTTAACACATTACCGACCGGTGATTATATTGTACAATTTTGAAAAATCTATGGTACACGGCTAAACCCTTTTTAATGGAACCTTCAATAGCAACAGCATTTTTCATTGTGAACTAACAAGTCGCCCTCAATAACGTCATGTAACAGTTTCATTTATGATTGCAATGTAAAAGAAAATTTCTTTCCTTTCTTTTGGTACAGCACAATTATTGAAAATCCTATTAATAGACTTCCGGTAGGTAAAGTGTTAACATGTCCACCGCTTTAAATTGTACATGGCGTTAACGTGAGTCTACTGCTGCAGAAAAAAAATGATGTTACACGACAGAAAGTCTCGAGTCATCGGGTTAGCATGCGACGAGGAAGCTGTCGACCGATGTCCGATGCGTGTGACCAACGAGAAATCAGAATTCGGTGTAGCCTCGGAATGCCGGGTTATATTCAGCGGGCTTGTATATTTGCGCACGCACATGCCAGCTAAGCAAGTATAACCGCGGATACTTTCACTCGGCGAGTAGTCGGTTCGTTGCTTGGCAGCAATGGATCGGAGGTCAGTGCACCGGTGACCACAGTCCATGCTCGTATCCACGGCCACGAAACTACTGTACCATCGTGCTCTGCCGATGCTACTCGAAAAACGAGCCTCATTAACAGTTTCATCGTTTTTACCCGACTCTTTATCCCTTACGAAACGAATCGGAGTACTTCCTCGTTTCGACTGGCCACGCCGGGTCACTCTTTCATTGCTCTACAACCGCCGCGTGAATGTATCATTAGCCTAACCACTCTTGCTGACCATTTGTCCAAATTCTTGTAGTCCTTTTTTGGCTCGTTGCATTATTTTACAAGCGGGGGTTCCAATCCATTCGTTAAACAAAATTTATTGACGTAACTGTTTCCGCAAGGGGTAGCCTCGTGTAAAGGCAAAATTTAACAACTTTCATGATTTTTTTTCAAAGTGTTGGTATGATGGTGAATTACGTTATAATTTTTTTTTGTCGATTTAGCTTTCCATCATATGGAACAATTTTTTATACAGTTCTAATAAATACATGTTTAACCCTTAAATGGTACTAGGACTAAACTAGTATATGTATGTTTGTATAGTTTAAGTACTAAATTACTATACATACTACAGTACTATACAGGATGAGCCACCTGACGTTGCCATCTCAAATATCTTTGTCGTTTTTAAGATACATCAAATGTATGCAGGACAAAGTTAAATGGTAAAATGGGGCCCCATAAAATACCAAAAAATTGTTGTTTTTATGTAATTTTTTTTAGAGATATGAAGGTCACCTTCATTTTTTTAAATAGAATGTACTATTTTTTATACCATATATCGATGGAGTATCAAATTCTGAGTATAAAAGTGTTGACCTTCATATGTCCTAAACCTAATAGTTACCGAGATATTATCCAGAGAAAGAAGCAAGTTGTTTCGATTATATTTCGTTAACTATTAGGTTTAGGACATATGAAGGTCAACACTGTTATACCCAGAATTTGATACCCTATCGATCTATGGTATCAAAAATAGGACATTCCATTTAAAAAAATGAAGGTGACCTTCAATCTCTAAAAAAATTACGTAAAAACGAAAAATTTTGTTGGTATCGTATGAGCCACATTTTATCATTCAACTTTGTCCTGTAGACATTTGACGTATCTTGAAAAACAACTAAACTTTTCATTAATGTTTTCGGCGCATAGATTCGATCCAATTTTAACTAACAAGCAATTTTGCAAATTTTAAAATTATTCTCAACGTTTCGATCCGGATATGGATCCTTTTCAAGACCTTTTTAAAAACACCAAATCCTTTGTTTAAAATACATGGATCCTTTTTAAAAACAACAAATCCTTTTGTAAAAAAAACATGGATCCTTTTTAAAAACAACAAATCCTTTTTTGAAAAAAACATGGATCCTTTTTAAAAACAACAAAGGTATTTGAGGTGGCAACGTTAATTAGGTGACTCACCCTGTATATGGCCATAATATATGGTCTTTCTGAAATTTTGTATAAATTTTCTCAGTTACCTTCAACAATATAATTTAAGATCAAATAACTTAAATGTTCTAAAGAAGTTACACAAACTTGATATTTGCAATTACCGTACGGTCAATTATCGAAATTTTGTTGGGGTCATGCGAGACCCCAATATATCAGTTAAGATGACTAGAAATTTCAAGGTGAACGTAAAACAAAAAGTCCCAGTCATTCCATGCCAATTCGATAACTTTTTGCGGGCACCATCGTCGATTTTATTCTAAATGAAATATGTTGTAGTCCATGTGAAATTAGGGGGGGTTTAAGTCATCATTTTGCCGATATCGAATTTTTTGAGAGATGGTAGGGTCTCGAAAATTTTTATTTTTGCCCATTTAGTGAAAACGGGCCTCACTTACGAATTTTTATCTCGGGAACTGTGTGTCCGATTAAGCTACATTTTTTAAAATTTTATTCAGAAAGGATTGGGCTATTATAAAACAAATTTTTCAACCTCGACGATCAACTTTTGTTTCCGCTCCCTACGAAATAGGGACCGGAAACATATAAATAATAATAATAACGTGAGAAATAACGTTTTTTCTTGATCTGATTAATTGAGTGGTGCACCCTGTATATTTGTATAAGACATAAACCGTAATGTGACAACAGTAGCGGGGGAAGGACTGCAAGTGACATAGCGCATCCGCAAGCGACTTCATCACCCCGTTAGATGGTCACGGGACGGAAGTACGTCAATGCAGGACTCGCGTTACCGTTTGCTTACAAACTGACAACGGTATAGTCACATAGTCAGCGGACTGTTTCAAGATCGGTCATTGGTGCGCTGACCCCTGTAACAATTGCAGATATCTAAATAAAACAACTTTCTTCCATTCTCACACTTATTTCAACTAAGAGTCTATTAGATTATGTAATTATATAATCCGTACACTTTGTATAAATTGACTGAACGCAGTTTATTCGATAACGAGAGAAGCACAAGCAAACCATGTCTTTATGATTTGAATGTAATACGTCAAGTGAGGATCATTCGGGCTAGAAAATTTAAGGATACTATGAACAAGCAACCAACGGTTTCATAAACAAGCTGAAATAAACTGATATTGAATCGATCATTCCTTGTGTGAAGTAATAGATTAATTTTGTTTCTCAAAACATATTTCAACAGAGTCAAAATTGACAATCTTATGCATCGTTACCTTACATGTTGAACATGAAAATTTTATTCTACATTAAGCCATTTCAATACTTTCATGAAATCTTCTGCATAAATAAAAATTAAATGCTGTTCGTTGGTAAGCGCATCACTTGAGAACGGCTGGACCGATTTGGCTAATTTAAAAAAATAAATGTTCGTAATAGTCCGAATAAGGTTTTTAGAGAAAGAAAAATTGGAAAAGTTGCTCGGAAAAATGGAAAATTCGGGAAAAAATGAAACTGCTTTCTTCTGTGGGATTTTTGTATGAACTCAAGACTATAATTCACGATTCGAACGATGGATATGCGTAATTCTCTTTTTGTTTTGTTCGTTATGGTCCTGAAAAAGTTTTCAGGAAAAATAATTCGAAACAATTACAAAGGAAAGTCAGAAAATTCGGACAAACTGCAAAAATCATAATTTTTGAGACGATACAAGTAGCAGGTTGACATGTCATTAATAGGTACAATGATCACTCAGAAATACGTTTTTTTCTCATTTTTACATTGTTTACACATTTCCAATCGTTTTTTAGAAATTCACAAAACGATCACAAACAAATTTATTGGAATTTGGACATTGGACGCAGCGTTTTTTCGGGAAGGTTTAGGAGAAATCCGCATTCGAAAAAGTCCATTCGTTCAAAAGTTGTGACGTCATTAGTGCGCCCATTGTGCGCCGCCCGCAAGGGCAACCCGCTCGGAGGGTTTTATAAAAGAAACCTTGCCGATGCACTTCAATGATTCGACCACTCACTGTGTACTTTCCCAAAAGCTTTCCACAACCTCCGAAAATAATCTTCACAAACAACTATTAATTTTCTGAATTCACTGTTATTACACTACGGATTTTACAATAAAAATTGAAAATAAAAATTCATGCCCTCTTTTGATCATTTTAACCGGTTGATAATAATGTAACAATATTCTCAAAGTCTTTTAATGTTTTTACAGTTTTATGTTTCACATTTTCTCTACATAAAATTTGCAGTCTAATTATGATCAACTTCGCACAATCGACCGATTATCTAATCGGAAACTGCCTGATAAACTCGACGATAGCCTGTTTTGCACACAATCGTATTAATCGTTCTCGCTTCGATTAAATTGTACACGATTACATATAAAATTCTGTGAATGGAGTCATCGCATCCTTAATTCAGTGTCAAATTTTTCCAACCGGCCGTTGTCGATAATAAACAGAAATTCCGCGCGAAGTAATGGGCCCCTCAATGTCCATTCACGCCAAACCGCTCATTTCCGTCACGCGTGATTCAATCAATGAAATGGGTGAGCATCATTACCCAGTTATCTCGTCCCGTTTCAACCCGCACGTGAACCGCTTCGGAACCGTTCCGGAGATTCTCTTTCCGTCGCGCGGTACATAATTGCGAAACACCGAATCGGAAGGCCATACACGGGGCACAATTGGAAAACGGATCTGCTCGTCTTCCCTGAGAAAATACCCATGTGACTGACTTTACTCGTGTGAATGGTTACGGTTTAGAGACTAACCTGGGCTGCCTGTATACGAGCGTAAACGAAAGCTCGAGCAGATAACGCGTGCTACGTTCGTTACATGTATACATACATCGGGCGGCGTCGGCGTGCCTGGCAAGACGGGCCTAGAGAAAACCCCGTTATCTCTAGAATACTAATTCCCGTAGAAACGGCATCGTACGGAACGGAGATACAATCGGTTTCTCCATTGATTTTCGTCGGTTACCGTCGGGGTATCAATTCACGTTCTCTCGCCTTTCTATCTCACCGATGATCCCCATCGGAAATCGACCGGTTGCTTCCGATCGCACCGACTGCGTCTACACTCCTGGACAAAATGACTGTGTGCCATCTTTAATTTCCCGAAGACTAGGGTAACTGTACCGATTACTACGATATCATACTTCGGTCGTACTTTATTTTAGCATTATTCCTAATTTAAAGCAATATAAAGAATGTACAATCATGTGAGCAACTTTGGTGATCGAGAAAAATGGTCTTATTATTACCTTTTACGAAGAATGTTTTTCTCAAATCCTGAGATTATAAAAATATGAGAACGATTGACGATTTTGTTTGTCTCGCCGAGAGTACAAACTCATTGGATTGTACAAATTTATTCAGGGCGAAATGTTTATTTTTACGTATTTTAACCCCTTGCTGTACTTTGAAGAGCCAGACTCGTGATGAAGGCTTTTAACAAAATCTAACAAATATGAATGTTACGCGTTTCATTTTAGATGAAATAAAATTTGATTTCGTTTGTAATCAATATTTAAGCATTAACCTTTAACTATCCGCACCCTGAATTTTCACGTAACTATCCGCGTGGTGTATTTAGTACACCACATGTATCAATGTGTGACTGAGTACTGTGCGGAGCACGAGAAAAAACTAGCGGGCAGGGAACGGGGAAAGAAGATTGCCTTTGCGTTCCTCTTGCCTCGTTCCCCTCCCGCTAGTTTTCTCTCGTGCTCTGAACAGTACATATATTATTGTATTGGTGTAGTTTTTACACCAGCACGGGTAGTTAAAGGTTAAAGTAAATGTAGCCATTCAAAAAATATAAATTTTCTCTTCTCTTCTACGACATTTTTCGGGATAAAGACATGTTCTAATCACTGTAACTGTAAAAGGAAAGGTATGGCAAGGGGTTGATCTCATTGGGAAAAAATACTGCAGTAAAACGTACACCCTTAGTAATAAGTACGTTTACCCTACATTGAATTTCCGAATGAAGTGCATTATACATCCAACTCTTTTTTCACACAATTTAGAAATAACACGATCCGAAAAAAGATAAAATTACAATTACATTAAAATTCAAAGATGAAATTAAGATCAACATGTTATCAGGTTATTTTTTTTGTGTTTCATCGACATAAAAAACTTGATGTATGATCTTTCTTGGTCGTTTTGTGAAGGAATCACAGCACCCAAAAGTTGTCAAAAATCATAAAAACTGTGGAAGATTAATTCACGTGAAAAATTGGTTACATCGACAGTAACAAAATAGAATTTCACTTCGGTCTAAGGGAAAGTAACGACATACATATGTGGAAGATTCGAAGTCGTAGGGTTAACGATAGTCCACGAGCGCCATCGTCTTGTCCAAGAGTGTAGTGGGGAACAGAAGTTGATTCCACGAGGAGATTAACGACCAGCGGAATGGAACTTTCTTCGGGGAATCGATGATGAGCGCACGAGAAATCACGATCACACGTGATACTCCACCATTCGCGGCAAAGAAGGTCATGGGTCAACGGATTTTCTAGACGCCCGCTTTCCCTGGTCCGGTCTAGCAAACTCGTCGGCAGAGAGACCGCCACGCCGGTTTTCTCCGGGATTCGACGCGCAACGATGAGAAACATAGGCGATCTCGTTACAGCCGGAACGTCACGATGAGATTTCCCGCGAACCCGGCCGACCTTACCGCGCGTAATTGATAGCCGATCGCCGGGAATGCAATCCTTCTTCCACCGGTGAAACTTATTTTTCGGTTCGTTCCAGGTTGCACGGCTCGTACGAGGCGCTCAAGTATGGCACCCTCCTGGACGGACTGTCGGATCTCACCGGGGGAATCACCGAAAGTATCGCGATACGACAAGACCCTACAGCTTGCGGAAGGGCCCTCGCCAAGCTACTCGATATGACGTCCCTAATCACCTGTACTGTAAATAACAATCAACCGCAGGTAAACCGCCTTGCTATAGTTTTCGTTCGATATAAGACGACGATGCTTTCTTCGAAACATGGAAATATTTACCCCCTTTTCTTCTTTTGATATATCATGTCATATCAGGGTGGCTCTTATTTACTCTTGTCAAAAATTTTTGTAAAAATTTCTTCTACAGCACCCCCAGGGTTGTTCCAAGTAATTAAAAATAATATGTGCGAAGTTTGAGTACCCTAGGATAACGGGAAAACGTTCCCCAACGCCCTTAAACGTTAAAATAATTCATTTAATGCTCATGAAATTGTTTTCCTCGAGTATCTTTTAAACTATGCGTCGAAAACTATGTTAGACAAAACTTTAATTCAAAACCCTTCATTTTTAAATTATTTTATTCAATTATTTTCTTCAATTAATACGTAGTCTACGAACATTTTTAAATTAAGGTGGAGTGGGGTAAGTTCGCCCTAGTTTTTGCAAAGTTGGACTTTAAACTCATGTATTTGCAGTCTGGTATGTAAAAACTTAACGTTCTTGGTATCAAATTCTTACCACGGTTATTACTGATAAATTAGTATTATGTAGGATTCTAATTTTGCTTGAAAATTATCATTGTGATAGGATATTGTACAAAGTGTCAACTACTACGCACTTGCCCCGAAAATGGGGCAAGAGCGTCGCTGACAGTTAAAAATGCTTTCAAACCTTGTTTCAAGTGCTACGGGGCAAAGTTTCAAGTGCTACGGGGCAAGAAAAGAATGATTAACAAGCCTGCTATAAAATGCTTCTTATTGCATTACACAAATTATCTTGTTTCGTTTTATAGTCATCCATTTTTAAGCAAACAAGTACTTTTATGCTGAAATATGAAAGAGGATACACTGATATTAAAACAAAATTTAAAAATGATTTCGAACCTTGTTTCAAGTGCTACGGGGCAAGAAAAGAATTATTATTAAGCCTGCTACAAAATGCTTTTTATTGCATTCAATATATTGTTTAGTTTTATAGTTACCCATACAGTATGCACTTGCCCCACTGTGATAGTACGGACTTGCCCCGTGCAGTAATATTTACGGGGCAAGATCATCTTAGTGTTTTTCTCAATAAATTTTAAAAAATACAATATAAACGGTTTATTTAATGTAAACTACATCAATATTTGTTGTACTTACCTAAAATAACAACACAGAATATATTAATAACTTGTAAACTATTGCACGTTCAGGGTTACCTCAAAGTTGTGTACCTCGCACGTGACTGTTTAGCATCTTTATTCTTGGGCGACATCTATGTAGAATAGTTCATACTAACTTATACTACATTAATAAATACAAACTAGAGAAATTTCGTTCATATTATAATAAAAATAATCAATTAACGGACTTGCCCCGTAGACGGACTTACCCCACTCCACCTTAATATAATTAAGTAATCATTTTTCAAATATTTTATTCAAGTAATACGTAGTCTATGAACATTTTTAAATTACTGATAGACTGCAGATCTTTATGAAATATAAAAGCTGTTCTAATGTGTAACGAACTGAAGTCAGGTAGAAAGTTATTTTCTCTTTTAATATGTTTAATAGGCTGAACATAATACAACAGCATTTTTTAATTCTTCTAACGTATTTACTGTTATAAGTTACACCTACTAATTGTTGTTGCAAACGCATAAATTCGCAGACTAGAGATAAAAATCATGACCGTGACTAAGAGTATCAAAGCTAACAGACTTCGATCAAACTCACTCAGGATCGAGGTACATTAACCAGAGTAAGGACACATGCCAGGAGACCTCCTGACCTAGGCACCCATGGCCAAGATTCCTGGGATAAATTTGGTTCTCTTGGCGTTAGATTGGTACAATTTCAGCCTCTCAGTCCTGAATGTTTCTGGTCCAAGTTCCTCAAGCTTAATTAATTGAAATCAGGTTAAACGTCCCAGCCGAGAAGACACGTGTTCGTGTTCGATTCAAATCTTTGGGCATGGGTTAGCTCGATTGAAGTCTATTATCCTTCTATTCGTATGACAACGATGAAAGCTGGCACGAAGGTGCAATTTCCTCGCGAAAGATCTTTTTTTTATTTTTACACTATTTATTCGACATGGTTATTAACCTGGCCAATTGGTTATTTGTTGATCTAGATTCGTGCCAGCACGGAAAAACTTGCCAACGGCATCCAAATGGGAATCAACTACAGACTCTACGCTATCGTAAGGGTGAGTACGATGGGTAACAACGCAGCTATTTTTTATTATAATTAATCCCTTGCCCTACAATAACGTGTCAGACTCAGAAGATGAAATTCTATTTTGGTTTTGTTAATGTATAGTTATTGAAGAACATGTAGGCATACAATAGATTTAAATTTTCTCCTTCTTTAGAAAATTACGAACTATGAAGAAAGTTTTAATCATTGAAACCGTAAAATAAATCGTAGGGCAAGGGATTAACCCTTTGCACTTTGAACATTCATGTACTTTTAACATATATAAAAATATATAACTCGTGTAGTTTTTATTATATTTAAAAAATCGTACGTGTGCCTCAAATATCGGTATGAATATATGTGTAATACTCCAATGCGAAAGGTTCAGTAGATTTTCTGAAATACATTTAAAAATGGCAAAAATTCGTGCGAGAACGGTCTCGAAAACCAGAGTACCCCTTTAATTGTTTGATGTCGCGAAAATAGAAGTTCTGCGATTGTCTCAATTGGTGTGTCACGATGTACCATTGCGTAAAATGCAGGTGGAGACATTCAGTGGCGAAGCAGTCCCGTTAGTAAAATTAAGAAATCCTCTTGGTCCTGGTGGGGAGTACGTCGGCGCTTGGGCAAGAGGTGGCCTCGAATGGGATGAAATACCGCCGATGGAAAGGGAACGTTTAGCGGTCAGAAACATGGCCGAGGGGGAATTCTGGTGAGTGAAACGATTTTTTTTAAAGTGCTATGCACGTCCCTTTCTTCTATACGTGTCACAGGCGCAGGTCGATCTCCTCTCTACAAAGATTAACTCTATTATTTCGCTGAAGCGTTCTAATTAGAGCGTCTGGCTACTGTATGCTACTTCCACTTGGACAGAACAGTAAATTCTCGATATATGTCGTAGAGATGTATACGATACTTATGCAAAATTCATTCCCAGTACTACAGAATGTCTCTCGAGGAGCATAGAAGCTAGATCACCGAGAAATGTATCAAGTTATTGGTTTGTCAACCGAAATACCGAAAGTAATTTCTAATAAACTAATTTTTTATTCAAGCAATGAACTTCAATCATTTTGTTTGATGATCTTTTGCCAAAAGATAAATGATGGCAAAAGATCGTCGAACAAAGTGGAAAACATTTTATTGTTTAAAGTTTATTGCTTGAATAAAAAAATTAGGTTTTATTTCACCTTAAAATACCGAAATTACTTTCCTGCCAACCCAATAGTTTACTGATACAATAGCTAATCTTTTTTTATGAATCAACGTATCATATTTATTCGTGACAGTTTTCTAATTAAAATGAATCCAAACGTGCCATAATTTGAAACATACATATTTGCGTGCATAATTGACACTTCAGTAAATCATTGATTATCCGAATTGATGATATATGAATTCTTTATTATTCGAAAGCATGTAAATAGATCAAGCTAAATAGATCCATATAGGACATTATTTATTGTACAAGTCAGTAAAGATGTATAGGAACTGTTCTACATATTATCCGAATAATCGTGCTACACTGATTAGTAGACTGCGGATCCTTATGCATTTATGAAGAAATTGGTTGGATGAAGAAATATAAAACAGTAAAAGATTCAAAAAGTTTTAAAATACGATGACGTCGTTTTTAATATAACAAAGTCGTTAAGAGATGAAATCAATTTTTTTCTTATTCCTATTTCTCACAATCAATGCAAAACATGTTTATTTTGCATAAAGGTCCGCAGTCTACTGATTAGTATGGATAATTGAGGTTCCACTGTATCGTGAATTAAGCATGTAAACACGATCCACATTGCGTCAGGCTTGGTGTCGTCTAAATCAGAAAAATGTCACGAATATGATAATAAAAGCTCCTTAAATAAAATAAGAATTATGTTTGAGTAATCGTAGTCTGTAATCTGTAGTCTTAAATGGAATAAACCTGCAACGCCGATATAAATTCATAAAAGATATCTAATTTATTATTTCACATCGCCGATACAACATCGTTTTTATTTGAATCATTTTCAAGATTAAAAGATAAAGGGGGATGGTTCTCTATTCGAGTGAACTAATCGGATGAAAACGAGCTAATGATAATGTACCGATTAACTTGCAGGATATCCTATTCGGACTTTGTGAGAACGTTCACTCACCTGGAAGTCGTACATCTTGATGCCGAAACGTCGAGGGATGAACCATCGTTGCATAGCAAACACACTTGGCAAATGAAACTCTATCAAGGCAGTTGGAGGAGAGGCGTTACCGCAGGAGGATGTCGTAACAATCAAGGTTTGTTTTGCAGATTACTTCAATAAGTCGAATACAGGAAGTTCAGTATTACACGATACAAATGACCACCGATATATCCTAACACTTGTGCATTTCTGTTGCAGAAACTTTTCACATCAATCCGCAGTTGCATCTGATACTTAGCGAGATGGAGGAGGTAATCGTTTCGTTGAACCAGCACTCCATCATGGAACCAAAGGTAAATTCCTTAAAACATTAGAAATATTGTGAAGAACGATTTAACTGCGTCTTTTAAGATCTGCGTTTGCTAAGCAAGACAATGCATCTACCTAACATTCAGACTTTATAAGAAGATCGCAAATATTCGAATAAGAAATATTTTATGAGATTAATTCTAAATTCTTATCGTCGACCAAATTTCTTTCAGGTGATAGGCTTTACAGCGTACACACTGCCGAAAAACAACACGGAATCGATAAATAGAAAATTTTTTAAGAAAAACAAATCCCTGGTGAATTCGCAATACACGAACAGTCGACAGGTGAGCCACAGGTGTCAGCTAGAACAGGGTGGCTATTTGTTAGTGCCAACGACCTTTGAGCCAACACAGGAAACGAGTTTCACGTTGCGAGTGTACAGTAGTAAGCCTTTGGAACTCAAGTAAGTACCAAAAGCAATGCTATAAATTATAAAAAGACAAAGGAAATTAGAGATGACACAAAGCAATGTAGAATCAATCAACGATTAGGTTTAAAAAAGTGAAAATATCTTCCAGACTTCTCGACACACCACCGTCTCTGATGAAATCGGCTATCGTGAAAGCACCACCCCTAGAAGGCAAGGGTTTCTCGCAATACGAAGCTGTTTTCTTGCAACTTGCCGACGAGCACAGGACGGTGAACGCTTTCGAACTACAGGAACTTCTGGAGGCTTGTTTACCAAACGGTAACTAAACAGATGAAGCCAATCATGAAAATGCAACTACGAATCAACTGCAATATGCAATTACGAATCAATTGTATGTTGCAATATTAGAAACTTGACGAGACAATAGAGGGTTGCGTGCACCTTGAAATAACACACATTAAAACATTTGTAATTTGAACGTTGCGTGGGACCACGGTTGTTCCGATAATGCGGACAAGGTTGTCACGTTAACCTTTTTCAAACGAGCGGTCTAGCTCGCGAAAGCCGGTTAACTTCGGGCCTTGCAGGCGCTGAGACCAGGCCGCGTGCAGGCCGAGTACGCGCGGTCCACCTGAGACAAAACGAGACTCGAAGATTCGACGATTCTCTCACGAAAAACGGAATTCGGCTTCTCCGAATTCGAGAGACGAATTTTCGAGATACGCGGCTCGAGAACGACGTCGCGACGATGCCAGGTGGTTCGGACACGGGATAACTCTACGACAGTCCTCTCGGCAGGACGGAATAAAATGATTCGACTACGATATTTTTCGAGCCATTTATTGTAGCAGTCGTTAATGATTGTAAAATCCGCGGCTACGTGGCCGCGATCCGAGAGCCCGCGCTCTTCATACAAGCAAGCGAGAAGATGGTTGTTCGCAGCGCGGTTGTCGTGTAGTTTAGGCTCGCGACGATATCGCTAGAATTTATCGCCGTTTCATTCGTAATGAAACTTTGGAAACGCGAGGCGCAAATGATCGGCGAACTACGAGACTGCCGCGATGACTTCCGCACGCGATCCGCTACGACGTGCACGCTGACGATTACGCGTTCGTACGTCGACGAGAACAATACGATGTTCGGCGAGAAACACAGGATTCGAGAATACACGAAAATACCGCAGAGATTGCTCTTACGAAACGCGACTCCTCCGAGGACACTCCTACGCACGCAATTCGAAAAGGAAAGCTCTCTCGAAATGACCCGGAAAACTCAAAGCACTTCCGAAACGAGTACCAGCGCGACGAAGGTCGAGCCGTCGTGCTACGAAATACCGAATAGATCACAAGTGCGGCTTACCGTTTCTCGTTTTCAATGCCTTTTGATGGAACTGCTCCCAATAGAGCGAGAGGCACGGCCGGAACGTAGGTGGACTTCGTCCTAGGCGCCACAAGAACCTCCAACGGGTACTTTTCGATTTCCCGACGCTAAATTACAATTAGCTCGCAACGCGAATACAGAGAGCACGTCATGCGATAACGAGAGCCAGCGCGACAGCGATCTATCGATTTTCGGCAACCTAGCAGATCGAACTTGGTTCCCCCCACTCGATCGTTTTTCCGAATTCCCAATGGCGTATTTCCACCGCGCGAACTCTTCGGCACAGGAGCGTCCTAGGGCCCCGGACTGTCACGAAATTGGCCAAGGAGCCTATCGCTCTCTTTGCCGGCTGAGGGGCTTCCTCTCTTGACTACGAAGCTGACCCCGGGGCAGCTCTCCCTTAACGGGGCGAGGCGGCGTCAGAATTTTGAACTGGTCGCAGTGGACGTGATGTTAAGTAGAGCTGTTGTCCCGGCGACGCCTCCGGTTTGTTCGCCGAGTGCGCTCATACCAAGCTCACATCTCGAAATGGCCATTTGCTTTATATCGGTCGCTTCCTGGCTGCGGGATGCTGTTACGTTCCCGTGACAATTCGGAAGGTCGGTGGTTCCTACATGCGTCCCATATACGGCCCTGAAACTTGCCGTTCTCGGCACGCGCGACAGATATCATTAAGAAATCCTCGATAATGTCGGAATCCTCGAATCCTGTATTTACGGTGTCGTGTTCCGTTAGAGGGCGGTCCGGTCCTTTATTGTTCTCAAAACGACTACGAATTTGACGTCGCAAAATTTGCAACGTCACAAGGTTTAATAAAGAATCAATTTACAGATTACATCAAAAGCTGCGCCTGCATGGAAGTATGTCGACAAGTGGTCCTCACAATGGACGTATCCTTAAACTGAATTTTAATATTTGCCATTTTAATTTGTAAAATGGTGTGCAAATACTAGCGCGTTATTTCTTTTACCTTTTCTTTGTTTTCCTTGACTCGTTATTATACAGAGTTCCGGAAGCGGGCGGTTAAAATTCAACGATTTTAAGGATCTCATGTGTAGTTTGAAATACTGGCAGGCCGCTTTCAAAAAGCACACGAAAGAGAAGACTGGTATTCTAAAGGCTGAACGTTTACGCGATGCCTTGCTGGAAGTTGGTAGGTTCCTATCCTGAAATCATTTCGAAATAAAAGGTGCGAACGATCTAAGAGAAATATTTTCCATTAGGATTTCAATTGAACACGGATGTGCTTTCAATTTTAATTCTGCGGTACATGAGGAAGGATGGAACGCTTCGATTCGGTGATTTCGTCTCGGCGATATTGCACTTGAGCGACGCGTTCGGTATGTGAAGTATCCATACTTTCACATTTAGAAATATCACTAATCTTGGTGAACACGATTGTTAACATTTTGAATATAATTTCAGGTATATTCGAGGGTAAGGATCCCTTACAAAACGGAACCATAAAGTTAAGCTTAGCAGAGGTTTGTATTACTTTTTCATAATTGCTAGGTGCACATAATCTATTTTACATACACAGGGTGTTTCCGAAATCATCCTTATTAGATAGGAATTGTCTGCCGCGTCTTATCATGACTACCCAAATCTAATTCCTGCATATACTAACCTAAAGTAAGCTCGCGAACCCGACCGATCTTTAAACTAGATTTTCTCGAAAACATGACATTGAATAAAAAAATGTTATTCCTTCTTTTCGATTTGTTTTTGCATGTAACCACCCGACCGCTTGTACCATGATTTCGGACACACCCTATATATCAATATATACCCAGTATGCAAACATGCTCGATTTTGGACAGTAGGCTGTGCCAGCAGAACAATATACTTCTGCGTCCGAATAAGTATCATCGCGTTATGCTGGCACGGTGTGCTGGCACAAGCTGATGACAGAATGAAGGCAGCTCGGTCCTTCGTTTAAGAGGGCAGCACGGTCGCACTAATGTGGCGGGCGTCGGATAATATCCTTTGTGTAGTTAACCAAAATATATAGATTATTAAAAACCTTTCTATATTTAACGTGTTTGCACAACTTCTCATTATAAGACTATAAATTAATATATTAGCGAGTAAAGAATGCACATTCAGTGAAATTTTGTAATATATTTTAGAGGAACATTAACAAATTGTTGAAAGAAATACATTAAATGCGTACGTGGGTATCCGGTTGACTATACAAGGGATATACGTGATATTACTGCGAACCCTCTTAAACGAAGGACCGAGCTGCCTTCATTTTGCCATCAGTTTGTGCCGGCACACCGGGCCAGCATAAAGTATCGCTTTATGTTGGCAACGTGTGCTGTTCAAAATCGAGCAGATTCCGAGCATCCTCAGCTTCGAGCGCGTTCTGACAGCTTAATGCTCGCCATTTGCTGGCATCGTACGATTGCAGACTGTGCTCGATGTCTGCTCGAGGACGGCCTGGCTGACTGGGAATGTGTATATGTGTGAAATTAAAAATATTTTTCCAATCTTCGCTGAACTAAAAATCGTACAGCTTACTGTATCGTGAATATTAATTGATGTAAAACAGAATATACGATTTAACGGAAACGAATGCTGATTGTATGAAATAATGAATCGTTTACTGGTGTATCTAATAACACTGTCCAACAGCCAAAAAGTATTTCGATTCCCACTATACGATTCTTATAGAGTTTTTCGCACTGATTCCAATTCTGTCCTTACTGTTTCTTCTAGACGTACAGTTTTTGAAAAAATTGAGTTTTAAAAAAGGACATATTTTTAAACTTTGAACAAATATTGTGATGTTATTATAAAAGATATTGAATTGTTCTTTACAGAAAAAGATTCTGTAGACTTTCCCGAATACAGCGATATCCAATATTAATACATTATGATTGTTTAAACATATGTAAAGAATGATTAAAGACGGAGAGACACCACTTTTGCATCAATTTTTGCGGATATTTTTGAATTTATCTAAAAAAATAAGGGTCCAGCGGAAAATCGAACTATACCACGCGATAGAGCAGACTTTTATTTTGAGGAATCACCCTGTCAAATTTGCGTGGTCGACGTTTTTTTCGAACCAGAAAACGCTCACCACTAGAACGGGCGTTCCATGTGATACGGCGCGCGAACTCATGTCGGGGGAAGATATTTTGCTTTCTGGTTCGCAAAAAACGTCGACCACGCAAACTTGACAGGGTGGTTCCTCAAAATAAAAGTCTGTTCTATCGCGTGGTATAGTTCGATTTTCCGCCGGACTCTTATTTTTTTAGATAAATTCAAAAATATCCGCAAAAATTGATGCAAAAGTGCTGTCTCTCCGTCTTTAATCATTGTTTACATATGTTTAAACAATCATAATGTATTAATATTGGATGTCGCTGTATTCGGGAAAGTCTACAGAATCTTTTGCTGTAAAGAACAATTCAATATCTTTTATAATACCATCACAATATTTGTTCAAAGTTCAAAAATATGTCCTTTTATAAAACTCAATTTTCTCAAAAACTGTACGT
Source organism: Lasioglossum pauxillum (assembly GCA_933228785.1). NCBI lineage: Eukaryota > Metazoa > Arthropoda > Insecta > Hymenoptera > Halictidae > Lasioglossum > Lasioglossum pauxillum. The sequence continues at coordinate 18,487,553 of OW121702.1, read as the reverse complement.
CTAGGAGAAAAATTAAGAACAGATTCGGAATCAGCGCGAAAAACACTATAAGAATCGCATAGTGGGAATCAAAATAAAAAAAAAGTTGGAATTTTTTAGACAGTGTAATTTGATTAGAAAAGACCAAAGTATTGTATGAACTATCAACTTTCTGTTTCTTGCAGTGGCTGAGATCGTCCCTGATGTGTTAAAACAATTACTCGTCGCAACGTCTGTGTACCTTGAAACAAATATCTGTAAATAACGTTTGTTATGTCGTATGTAGACTTAAGTTTTAGCCATATTAACAATTAACGATCGAGCCCATCGTTTTATTGCTGTTTGTAAAATATTGTCATTTCTATTTCCATTAGCGATCATCATTCCATCATCCGATTAAACATTCTAAAACTATGTATTATATGTTGTTTGTATAAGAAATTCGTACTGGATTATACATTTATCGTTATTTTGTACAGTCCCTTTATCCGAGACAAACATATATAAATAATTATATCTACTTATGTTTAATAAAGAAATATATTTTAAACTTGTAACTTATTAATAAACTGCGGTCTTTTATGCAAATTTGTATTATGTATATGTACTTTGATTCATAGAAACAAAACGTGCAATTCAATTATATGTATATATACATTATTTCGTAAACATTTGGAAAAATGGTGCAACCATGTTGTAAGGAACAACAAAACTGTCATACAAATATATCTTTTCACAAGTAAGTATTTTATCGCATACCGTACAAAAGAAAAAAGCATTATTTTGTTTCGCAAAGATCAATTGCGTTATAAGATATTACAAATCGACAATCACATCGAGCTAATGGCTGTGAAAACTAAACAATTCTTCGACATAATTTCGAACTATCTCGTTTAACACTATAACCGTACCGGGTACAAAATTGATCGAATATACAGGGTGGGGCAATAACTATTAGCACCTCACATATCTTCGAAACTACAAGTTTCACAGAAATATTTGCTGAAACAAAATTGCACAGTACGAAAGGGGCAATCCGGTGGCGATAATAGTTTTTTTGCAGGTGGACGTACTTCGGACATTTGAAGGTCACCTTCATTTTTTTAAATGGAATGAGGTATTTTTTAATACATCAATCGATGCAGCTGGACATTCTTTATAAAAAAGTACTAACCTATGTATGTCGAAAAGTTAGTAGTTCAGGAGATATTTCAATTTAAATAACTCCAAAATACCATTACTGTCGTACTAAGGCGTTAGTGTTTACTTACTTGTGTAACGCCTTAGTACGACAGTAATGGTATTTTGGAGTTATTTAAATTGAAATATCTCCTGAACTACTAACTTTTCGACATACATAGGTTAGTACTTTTTTATAAAGAATGTCCAGCTGCATCGATTGATGTATTAAAAAATACCTCATTCCATTTAAAAAAATGAAGGTGACCTTCAAATGTCCGAAGTACGTCCACCTGCAAAAAAACTATTATCGCCACCGGATTGCCCCTTTCGTACTGTGCAATTTTGTTTGAGCAAATATTTCTGTGAAACTTGTAGTTTCGAAGATATGTGAGCTGCTAATAGTTATTGCCCCACCCTGTATATTGTTTTATAAAAATTACAAGACTGAATTTATTTAGATTTTTCACAATTTTTATAATAATACGTGCTGGAATAAAGATATTTATTGAATAATTTCTAATGGAAGCATCTTTTTAATTTCAATAATTAAAAATAAACATTGTGAAAACGGTCATTTGACTGGTCGCGGTACCGTAGTTAAACATTACGGTTCTATTTCATGGTTAAAAAATGTTGTCGACTCAATATTGGTCGAGCTGACGATAGGATTCTATTGTTTTTTCCATGAGCTTTCGTGTTCCTTTTATATCAAAGTGCCCCTACGTCAAAGTATCATCCTCCACCTCTAATTTGAGTCCTCGAGCGTTTAAAAATTCCTACGGGAATACATTCTAAGACCCAGAAATTCCTCCTAAATTCGTGGAAATTTTGTCGATTTTTCGTAGTGTCTCTATGAGATACAGTACTGTGAATAATTATAAACTCAACCATATTTTTATGTTTTTCATAGTACTGAAACAAAAATTGACGAAACCGTTTATGTATTTTTATATTCTAATACAAAACAAAAGTGAGCAAACAAGAAATAATAGTCTTGTTCCTCAGAAATCTGGATAAAATGGCGTTTGTTCTTAAAATTGTGGTTGAGCTGTGAACAAGTAAAGATTCATTATTAATTTTAATATCTTTCATTTAGTATTTAGTACATTTTCCTTTATCTTTTATTACATGTAACAGCCAGTCAGGAGCGCTTCTAAATAGTTTATTTAAGATGTCATTTAGAATATCTGCCCAAGCAGATTATCATAAACTTTCCTCGCAAGGATACCCCATAGGTTTTCGATGGAGTTCAAATCAGGGCTCAGTGCTGGCCATGGTATCGATTCCGAACTCTTGGAACCACGTTTTTTGTAGAGGATGCTGTGTGAATGACAGCATTATCGTGCTGGAAAATCATTTCTTCGTCTTCTGTTAATGTTATAAAAGGTAACAAATAGTCGGGTAACATCTGTTGATAACTAGCAGCATTCATTCTACCGTTTACAAAAGTTATTTCACTTTTAAAATAGTTTTTAAAGGCAGCCCAAACCATGACTGATCCACTCCCTTGAGTTCTTCGCGACATGATTTTTCTTTCCTTCCTGAAATTGTGCCAATAATAATTGAACCCCCCAGGCCTATCAAGATTAAACATATTTTCATCGCTCCAGGTCACATGTCTCCACATGCTATTTTTTTGAATGAATATTTCGCAATATGACGCTTTTGTAATGGCGGTTTTCGAAAACATTTCTAATATTTAAACCTTCCAGAATGTGCAACCCACTTTCTTACAAGACTGGAATCACAGTTCATGTTAAATCGACTCACAATTTTAGACGAAGAAGTTCCAGTTTTTGATATCTCCCTTAAAACTGCACATTTTACAGTTGACGAAAATCATGTAGGTCGTCCTAATCGCTTGATATTCCCGCAATTGTCAATACCAAGTTTCAAGAAAGTTTTAAGTACACTTTGAGATCTATTAATTATACTCGCAATTTGTCGTTGACTTTTCCCACAGCTCTTCAAATCGATTATTCGTTGTTTTCCTACATCACTCAATTGCGTGCCACGCGGCGTAATGTACGGTGCAGAATTGTTTCAAAGATCCTTACAAAAATACTTTTAGAGATTTGCTGTAATATTACTATCACTAAGAAAATCTGACAAAACTTCATAAACGTTCTGAATGAGGTATGAACAACGACTGAGTTTATAAATATGCACAGTTCAAATCTCCTTGTTTTGTAACATTCAGCTACTACATTGCACGAAGAAGAGATAACAAGGAACTGTTAACATAGAAAAGGTAGTACTACCTCATCATAAATGTAGTAAAACTTACTTAGTGGATTCTTGGAAATAATATCGAAAAAATACAGAAAATTAAGTGTGAGTTTATAATTATTCCCAGCACTGTATATACATAATTGTCTGTGTCTTAATTTGAAATATGGCTTCCACGGACACATCTTTCATGTTGCAACCTCATGTAGTTCGCTAGCTGACCGTTTCATTTCGGTAGAGTCCGCTATCGTACGGCAGCATTTTCTACAGAGTCGGTAATTTAGAACCGTAGACAGCAAGAATGCATTGCATGCAATGTCTGTATGGTTCTCAAGTCTGTGGCGCTAAGTTACTAAGTCTGTGCTTTAGTTCTTATAGATTCGATAGAGGTAGACAGCTGTCCATTGAGATGACCCGTTTTCGAAATTTCTTGTCGTTTATTATATAAAGAAACAATTTTTACAAGAAACTCATTGTCCATTTTACAGCTATATTTATCAGAAACATATACTTGTTCCGTTAACAAATTTTGTAAAAAGGAACAAAAATAGAAAGCAAAGTTAAATAGATACACTTCCTATTAATTTGCAAGCCTGAAGTAATCGAGTGTAGTGAGCAACTATGACGACTTCAACTACTATCTTCTTTTCAAAAACAGACACTACAATCGTTCTTCCGGTGTAATACACGCAGAATGATTTAAATGTATAGCTATCAGATCATTAACCTTTTGCTCTACTATTTCTTTCACGGTTTCAGTGATTAGAAGTTTTTACAGTTCGTAATTTCCTAAAAAAGAGTGTAACTCAGAGCTGTCCAGGGTCGTTTGGGAAGGCCGGGGATGGGTTCCCGCGGGTAGTGACGACAACGAGTTCGGTCAAAATGGTCTTTATTGAATAACCAGGACAGCGGACAAATGAATCCGAGACAAATCACTTGGATGTGATTACGACGCGAAGCGGCGCTTACAGTGCCCGCGGTTACTAGTATGCTTACGATCGCACGGAGCGCGGGGCGCATCGGGTGAGTCTGCTGCGTGAGCGCGACGGAGACGGGGCGCTGTACAAAAGCGCGACGGAGACGGAGGCGCTGAAAGAAAACGCGACGGAGACGGGGGCGCTGTACAAAAGCGCGACGGAAACGGAGGCGCTGTACAAAAGCGCGACGGTGACGGAGACGGGGGCGCTGAGCGAAAGCGCGACGGAAACGGAGGCGCTGTACAAAAGCGCGACGGAGACGGAGGCGTTGTACAAAAGCGCGGCGAAGACGGGGGCGCTGAACGAAAACGCGACGGAGACGGGAGCGCTGAACGAAACCGCGACGGAGACGGAGGCGTTGTACAAAAGCGCGACGGAGACGGGAGCGCTGAACGAAACCGCGACGGAGACGGAGGCGTTGTACAAAAGCGCGACGGAGACGGAGGCGTTGTACAAAAGCGCGGCGAAGACGGGGGCGCTGAACGAAAGCGCGACGGAAACGGAGGCGCTGTACAAAAGCGCGACGGAGACGGAGGCGTTGTACAAAAGCGCGGCGAAGACGGGGGCGCTGAACGAAAACGCGACGGAGACGGGAGCGCTGAACGAAACCGCGACGGAGACGGAGGCGTTGTACAAAAGCGCGACGGAGACGGAGGCGTTGTAGAAAAGCGCGACAAAGACGGGGGCGCTGAACGAAAGCGCGACGGAAACGGAGGCGCTGTACAAAAGCGCGACGAAGACGGAGGCGCTGAACGAAAACGCGACGGAGACGGAGACGGACGCTCGGAGTACGAGCGCGACGAAAACGGATATCTTAAGCGTATTTGACGCTGGACTCGAATGCTCGTTGTTCCCGGGTGAGCAGATCCTGGAGCTGTTGTTGTTCGCTAATGGTGAGGTCGGTGAGTCCTCGCGGGGCGGAGAGGGTGCAGGTCGCAGCTAGCGTGGCCGTGATGCTGGGGAATAGCGGGCGGCTATTGAGCCGAATTTCTAGGCCCAGGCGGGAGAGTATGTCCATCCCAAGAGGACACCGTACTCCATCTCCTTCAGTACGTAGTAGGTGTGGGTGAGCCAGGTGCCGTCCGTGATTCCGGTTCCGCGGACGCAGGTGGATACATCGGCCTCAGCTGCGTTTGTCAAGGTGACCGTGCTCTCGTCCGGTGCCTTGGGCCAGCCAGCTCGTAAGCACCGTTGCGCCATGGCGCGGCTTACGAAGTAGCACACAGACCCGGGATCGACGAGATCGGGGGTGCTATATCCGCTGATCGAGACCGTGACGAAGAGACGGGAGTCGGCGTCGTCTTTGGCCGGACGGTTCTTTATACGAGCCCGGCTAGCAATGCGTTTCCCTGGTGGCGGTGGCAGGGACAATCCCGGGTGAGGATCTGGTTCTTTCCGCAATATGAACAGAATCGAATTGATTGATTCCGACAGTAAAACCGGGAATGGCTGGGTTCCCTACATCGCCAGCACTGTGTAGCGCGGTTATACGCGCTGGTGACGACGAAGGTGAATCGCCGCGGCGCGGGGGCTCGCGAATGTATACCTGATCCCGGGCGGGAGTGGACGTGCGATTTGGTAGCACTTGCTTTCGTACGTCTCGCAGGGTTTCTCAGATTCCCTCGACGGCCTGGATGAGCCGTGTTGCGTCGTCGATCTCTTCGCGTCGGATATACATTCGGAGTTCAGCCCGCATATTATAATACAGGGTGTCAATGGCCCTCTCGACGGTGAACCCTCCGGGCCGCCGGATTTAGGTCATGAGGGCCGTAGCGTAGCTGCGGATTGGTTCGGCCTGGCCTTGACAGCGACTGGCGATCTGCTGATCGAGGTGTCGTAACTCGCCGGGTGACAGGTATAAACGGCGGAGCGTTGCTCCGAGCTCGTCCCGTGTGGAAATCCTTGGTGCAATGTTCCGGCACCAGAGCTGTGCCTCGCCTTTGAGGAGCTCTGGGAAGCCTCGCAGCAGATGGTCATCTGTGAAGCGATATGCGTGCTGGAGCTCGCGAACTCGCTCTAGGAAGCCGTATGGCTCTCGGCCATCGAAGTGGTACCCCCACTTCCGCATGCGGTCGAGTACTGTGGTGGTGTCCGGGTTTGCTGGGACCGGAGCGTGGGAGGCGACCACTGCAGTTGGATTCGTCCTCACTTGCGTTGAGGCGTTCGGGTTGACGATGCCGGCGACGAGTTCGTTGTGGAACTCCTCCGAGTCCCGGGTCCGATGAACCTCCACCTTGCAATCTGACGCATCAGTCGGGCGGTCCTCATATTCCTCAGGATGTTGACGCACATGGGACACCAGAGCTGTACTACGGTTCGGGGAAAGGGGAAAAAGAAGAGAGAAACAAAATTTACCGATACCGCTTACAAAATAAAATGGTTTGTCTCGGGAAGTTTCTCAGTCGTGCGTCTATTCGTGACCGCGGCGAAGCTTTCCCGCCGATAGCTCAGAACTGCCCAGGGTCGATTGGGAAGGCCGGGGACGGGTTTCCTCGGGTAGTGACAACACCGAGTACGGTCAAAACGGCCTTTACTGAATAACCAGGATGGCGGACAAATGATCACGAGACAAACCATCTTGGACGTGATTACGGCGCGATGGGACGCTTACAGTGCCCGCGGTTACTAGTACGCTTACGATCGCGAGGAGCGCGGGGCACGTCGGGTAAGTCTGCTGCGTGAGCGCGACGGAGACGGAGGCGCTGAACGAAAGCGCGACAAAGATAGAGGAGCTGAACGAAAGCACGACGAAGCCGGAGCCGCTGAACGAAAGCGCGACGGAAACGGAGGCGCTGAACGAAAGCGCGACGGAGATGGAGGCGCTGGAAACGACCGAAACGGAAAGGACGCAGACGCTCGGAGTACGAGCGCGACGAAAACGGATATCTTCAGCGTGTTTGACGCTGGACGTGCTCCCATGCACGGGCCGACGGCGCGGGGCCATCCGTCGCCGATTCTTCCTCTAGCCACCAGATGCACCTGGCTCGCGTTAAGGTGGGGAACCGTCGATGGGAACGACCGGGCTCGATGTGGACGAGTCGATGTCGTACGTCGGCGACTCTTCCCCTAGCTACCAGATGTACCTGGCTCGCTTCGAGGTGAAGAGTCGTCGAAGGATACGACCAGGCGGGACGAAGACGCGGACGAGTCGAGAGTCGCCCATCGACGACTCATCCTTTAGCCACCAGATGGACCTGACACGCTTCGAGGTGGAGAGTCGCCGATGGAAACGACCGGGCTCGACGAAGACGCGGGCGCTTCGAGTGTCATCCGTCGGCAACTCTTCCTCTAGCCACCAGATGAACCTGGCTCGTTCGAGGTGGATAGTAGCCGAAGGAAACGACCGGGCTCGACGAAGACGCGGGCGCTTCGAGTGTCGTCGAGTGTCGTCCGTCGGCCACCCTTCCTCCAGCCACCAGATGGACCTGGCTCGCATCGAGGTGGAGAGTTTCCGATGGAAACGACCGGGCGCGACGAAGACGCGGACGCTTCGAGTGTCACCGAGTGTCGTCCGTCGGCGACCCTTCCTCCAGCCACCAGATGGACCTGGCTCGCATCGAGGTGGAGAGTCTCCGATGGAAACGACCGGGCGCGACGAAGACGCGGTCGCGTCGGGTGTCACCGAGTGTCGTCCGTCGGCGACCCTTCCTCCAGCCACCAGATGGACCTGGCTCGCATCGAGGTGGAGAGTCTCCGATGGAAAAGACTGGGCGCGACGAAGACGCGGTCGCGTTGGGTGTGACCGAGTGTCGTCCGTCGGCGACCCTTCCTCCAGCCACCAGATGGACCTGGCTCGCTTCGAGGTGGAGAGTCGCCGATGGAAACGACCGGGCGCGACGAAGACGCGGTCGCGTCGGGTGTCACCGAGTGTCGTCCGTCGGCGACCCTTCCTCCAGCCACCAGATGGACCTGGCTCGCATCGAGGTGGAGAGTCTCCGATGGAAAAGACTGGGCGCGACGAAGACGCGGTCGCGTTGGGTGTGACCGAGTGTCGTCCGTCGGCGACCCTTCCTCCAGCCACCAGATGGACCTGGCTCGCTTCGAGGTGGAGAGTCGCCGATGGAAACGACCGGGCGCGACGAAGACGCGGTCGCGTCGGGTGTCACCGAGTGTCGTCCGTCGGCGACCCTTCCTCCAGCCACCAGATGGACCTGGCTCGCATCGAGGTGGAGAGTCTCCGATGGAAAAGACTGGGCGCGACGAAGACGCGGTCGCGTTGGGTGTGACCGAGTGTCGTCCGTCGGCGACCCTTCCTCCAGCCACCAGATGGACCTGGCTCGCTTCGAGGTGGAGAGTCGCCGATGGAAACGACCGGGCGCGACGAAGACGCGGTCGCGTCGGGTGTCAACGAGTGTCGTCCGTCGGCGACCCTTCCTCCAGCCACCAGATGGACCTGGCTCGCATCGAGGTGGAGAGTCTCCGATGGAAACGACTGGGCGCGACGAAGACGCGGTCGCGTCGGGTGTCACCGAGTGTCGTCCGTCGGCGACCATTTCACCAGCCACCAGATGGACCTGTCTCGCGTCAAGGTGGAGTGTCGCCGATGAGAACGACCGGACTCGACGAAGACGCGGGCGCTTCGAGTGTCGTCCGTCGGCAACTCTTCCTCTAGCCACCAGATGGGCCTGACTCGCTTCGAGGTGGATAGTTGCCGAAGGAAACGACCGGGCACGACGAAGACGCGAACGCTTCGAGTGTCGTCGAGTGTCGTCCGTCGGCAACTCTACCTCTAACCACCAGATGGAACTGGCTCGCTTCGAGGTGGAGAGTCTCCGATGGAAACGACCGGGCGCGACGAAGACGCGGACTCTTCGAGTGTCGTCCGTCGACGACTCATCCTCTAGCCACCAGATGGACCTGGCTTGCTTCGAGGTGGAGAGTCGCCGATGGAAACGACCGGGCGCGACGAAGACGCGGTCGCGTCGGGTGTCACCGAGTGTCGTCCGTCGGCGACCCTTCCTCCAGCCTCCAGATGGACCTGGCTCGCTTCGAGGTGGAGAGTCGCCGATGGAAACGACCGGGCGCGACGAAGAGGCGGACGCGTTGGGTGTCGCCGAGTGTCGTCCGTCGGCGACCCTTCCTCCAGCCACCAGATTGATCTGGCACGCTTCGGGTGGAGGGTCGCCGATGGAAACGACCGGGCGCGACGAAGACGCGGACGCGTTGGGTGTCACCGAGTGTCGTCCGTCGGCGACCCTTCCTCCAGCCACCAGATGGACCTGGCTCGCTTCGAGGTGGAGAGTCGCCGATGGAAACGACCGGGCGCGACGAAGACGCGGACGCGTCGGGTGTCACCCAGTGTCGTCCGTCGGCCACCCTTCCTCCAGCCACCAGATGGACCTGGCTCGCATCGAGGTGAAGAGTCTCCGATGGAAACGACCGGGCGCGACGAAGACGCGGCCGCGTCGTGTGTCACCGAGTGTCGTCCGTCGGCGACCCTTCCTCCAGCTACCAGATGGACCTGGCTCGCTTCAAGGTGGAGTGTCGCCGATGGGAACGACCGGACTCGACGAAGACGCGGGCGCTTCGAGTGTCGCCCGTCGGCAACTCTTCCTCTAGCCACCAGATGGACCTGGCTCGCTTCGAGGTGGATAGTAGCCGAAGGAAACGACCGGGCACGACGAAGACGCGAACGCTTCGAGTGTCGTCGAGTGTCGTCCGTCGGCAACTCTACCTCTAACCACCAGATGGAACTGGCTCGCTTCGAGGTGGAGAGTCTCCGATGGAAACGACCGGGCGCGACGAAGACGCGGACGCGTCGAGTGTCGTCCGTCGGCAACTCTACCTTTAACCACCAAATGGACCTGGCTCGCTTCGAGGTGGAGGGTCTCCGATGGAAACGACGACCGGGCGCGACGAAGACGCGGACGCGTCGAGTGTCGTCCGTCGACGACTCATCCTCTAGCCACCAGATGGACCTGGCTTGCTTCAAGGTGGAGAGTCGCCGATGAAAACGACCGAGCTCGACGAAGACGCGGTCGCGTCGGGTGTCACCGAGTGTCGTCCGTCGGCGACCCTTCCTCAAGCCACCAGATGGACCTGGCTCGCTTCAAGGTGGAGTGTCGCCGATGAGAACGACCGGACTCGACGAAGACGCGGGCGCTTCGAGTGTCGTCCGTCGGCAACTCTTCCTCTAGCCACCAGATGGACCTGGCTCGCTTCGAGGTGGATAGTAGCCGAAGGAAACGACCGGGCACGACGAAGACGCGAACGCTTCGAGTGTCGTCGAGTGTCGTCCGTCGGCAACTCTACCTCTAACCACCAGATGGAACTGGCTCGCTTCGAGGTGGAGAGTCTCCGATGGAAACGACCGGGCGCGACGAAGACGCGGACTCTTCGGGTGTCGTCCGTCGACGACTCATCCTCTAGCCACCAGATGGACCTGGCTCGCTTCGAGGTGGAGAGTCGCCGATGGAAACGACCGGGCGCGACGAAGACGCGGACGCTTCGAGTGTCGTCCGTCGACGACTCATCCTCTAGCCACCAGATGGACCTGGCTCGCTTCGAGGTGGAGAGTCGCCGATGGAAACGACCGGGCGCGACGAAGACGCGGACGCTTCGAGTGTCGTCCGTCGACGACTCATCCTCTAGCCACCAGATGGACCTGGCTTGCTTCGAGGTGGAGAGTCGCCGATGGAAACGACCGGGCGCGACGAAGACGCCGACGCGTCGGGTGTCACCCAGTGTCGTCCGTCGGCCACCCTTCCTCTAGACACCAGATGGACCTGGCTCGCTTCGAGGTGGAGAGTCGCCGACGGAAACGACCGGGCGCGACGAAGACGCGGACGCGTTGGGTGTCACCGAGTGTCGTCCGTCGGCGACCCTTCCTCCAGCCACCAGATGGACCCGGCTCGCATCGAGGTGGAGTGTCGCCGATGAGAACGACCGGACTCGACGAAGACGCGGGCGCTTCGAGTGTCGCCCGTCGGCAACTCTTCCTCTAGCCACCAGATGGACCTGGCTCGCTTCGAGGTGGATAGTAGCCGAAGGAAACGACCGGGCACGACGAAGACGCGAACGCTTCGAGTGTCGTCGATTGTCGTCCGTCGGCAACTCTACCTCTAACCACCAGATGGAACTGGCTCGCTTCGAGGTGGAGAGTCTCCGATGGAAACGACCGGGCGCGACGAAGACGCGGACGCTTCGAGTGTCGTCCGTCGACGACTCATCCTCCAGCCCCCAGATTGACCTGGCTCGCTTCGAGGTTGAGAGTCGCCGATGGGAACGACCGGGCTCGACGAAGACGTTGGGGCTTCGAGTGTCGTCCGTCGGCAACTCTACCTTTAACCACCAAATGGACCTGGCTCGCTTCAAGGTGGAGGGTCTCCGATGGAAACGACGACCGGGCGCGACGAAGACGCGGACGCGTCGAGTGTCGTCCGTCGACGACTCATCCTCTAGCCACCAGATGGACCTGGCTTGCTTCGAGGTGGAGAGTCGCCGATGAAAACGACCGAGCTCGACGAAGACGCGGTCGCGTCGGGTGTCACCGAGTGTCGTCCGTCGGCGACCCTTCCTCAAGCCACCAGATGGACCTGGCTCGCTTCGAGGTGGAGAGTCGCCGATGGAAACGACCGGGCGCGACGAAGAGGCGGACGCGTTGGGTGTCACCGAGTGTCGTCCGTCGGCGACCCTTCCTCCAGCCACCAGATGGACCTGGCTCGCTTCGAGGTGGAGAGTCGCCGATGGAAACGACCGGGCGCGACGAAGACGCGGTCGCGTCGGGTATCACCGAGTGTCGTCCGTCGGCGACCCTTCCTCCAGCCACCAGATGGACCTGGCTCGCATCGAGGTGGAGAGTCTCCGATGGAAACGACCGGGCGCGACGAAGTCGCGGACGCTTCGAGTGTCGTCCGTCGGCGACCCTTCCTCCAGCCACCAGATGGACCTGGCTCGCTTCGAGGTGGAGAGTCGCCGATGGAAACGACCGGGCGCGACGAAGACGCGGTCGCGTCGGGTATCACCGAGTGTCGTCCGTCGGCGACCCTTCCTTCAGCCACCAGATGGACCTGGCTCGCATCGAGGTGGAGAGTCTCCGATGGAAACGACCGGGCGCGACGAAGTCGCGGACGCTTCGAGTGTCGTCCGTCGACGACTCATCCACTAGCCACCAGATGGACCTGGCTTGGTTTGAGGTGGAGAGTCGCTGATGGAAACGACCGGGCGCGACGAAGACGCGGACGCGTTGGGTGTGACCGAGTGTCGTCCGTCGACGACTCATCCGGTAGCCACCAGATGGACCTGGCTCGCTTCAAGGTGGAGAGTCGCCGATGGGAACGACCGGGCGCGACGAAGACGCGGACGCTTCGAGTGTCGTCGAGTGTCGTCCGTCGGCGGCTCATCCTTTAGCCACCAGATGGACCTGGCTAGCTTTAAAGTGGAGAGTCGTCGTAGGAAACGACCGGGCTCGACGAAGACGCGGACGCGTCGGGTGTCACCGAGTGTCGTCCGTCGGCGACCCTTCCTCCAGCTACCAGATGGACCTGGCTCGCTTCAAGGTGGAGAGTCGCCGATGGGAACGACCGGACTCGACGAAGACGCGGACGCTTCGAGTGTCGTCGAGTGTCGTCCGTCGGCGACTCATCCTTTAGCCACCAGATGGACCTGGCTCGCTTCGAGGTGGAGAGTCGTCGATGGAAACGACCGGGCGCGACGAAGACGCGGACGCTTCGGGTGTCACCGAGTGTCGTCCGTCGGCGACCCTTCCTCCAGCCACCAGATGGACCTGGCTCGCTTCAAGGTGGAGAGTCGCCGATGAGAACGACCGGACTCGACGAAGACGTTGGGGCTTCGAGTGTCGTCCGTCGGCAACTCTACCTCTAACCACCAGATGGAGCTGGCTCGCTTCAAGGTGGAGAGTCGCCGATGGGAACGACCGGACTCGACGAAGACGCGGACGCTTCGAGTGTCGTCCATCGGCGACTCATCTTTTAGCCACCACATGGACCTGGCTCGCTTTAAAGTGGAGAGTCGTCGTAGGAAACGACCGGGCTCGACGAAGACGCAGGCGGTTCGAGTGTCGTCGAGTATCGTCGATTGTCGTCCGTCGGCAACTCTTCCCCTAGCCACCAGATGGACGTGGCTCGCTTCGATGTGAAGAGTCGTCAAAGGATACGACCAGGCGCGACGAAGACGCGGACGAGTCCAGTGTCGCCCGTCGACGACTCATTCTCTGGCCATCAGATGGACCTGGCTCGCTTCGAGGTGGAGAGTCGCCGATGGAAACGATCGGGCTCGACGAAGACGGGAACCGTAACGGTTTGCTGGACGGGGCTTCGGTGGGGAGTTTCGGAGCTGCGAGGTTCGGTGTGCTGCAATATCCCAACCGGCTCGGGAGAAGCTCTTACAAGAGCTGCTCGGGAAGATCTCCGCTGAAACATGCTCGGGGAGCGCCTTTTATAGCCCGAAACGGCGGGCACGGACCATGACGAGAGACACGTCGATCGCTCGAGCTCGTTCGTTTCTGATTGGCTCGGTGTCGTGCCGTGCTCTGATTGGCGCGGGGCTGTTCACGCGAGAGTCTATAAATATGCCCCGCGTACTCGTGCCCGGCCTCAGATGTTATACAGCGTAGCTGTTGCGCGGATCTTCGCTTCGTTGCAAAAGGAAAATTGTATTTCTATTATATGTCTATACATATATTCTCCATTAGCTGTCCATTACAAAACCAAAGTAGAATTTTATTTCAGTTTAAAGGAAATTAATAGCAAAAGAAATTAGTAAAACGTATTTTTTAAATTTTCAATATAGGCCCACATAAAAATGTTGTAAAATGGCAACTTTTAGTATTTTTTCTACAGTTCCGATCAATTGCAATTTTTGAACAAATTTCTTTTGGGATCTTGTAAACTAAGTGCTCTAGCTTCCCAAAAGAGTTCTAATCGTATAGTACAATATTAAAAAAGTTATCGACTTTTTTACAGCGTCCGAATTAATATTCGAGTAACTGTATGTATTATATCTATACATATAAGACTGTATTTTGAATTTGCATCACGCGTCTGACACGATATTAAATTATAGGGCAAGTGGTTCATTTCAGAGGCTTCTCAGCTAACAACCAGCAAAAATTTTCTGACCTATGATAACTAGACTGCGGATTTTATGCGTGTAAAACAAAAATAACTGGATCGAATATATAATGAGTGAAAATATAAGAATAGTGACACAACACAAAATACATTTCTAAAACGGGTGTAACTATAAATATATACAAATTGTGATGTACTTTATAACTAATATATGCACATGACAATTAACCCAGTATCTAAATAACAACAAATTATTTTACATTTTTAAGTACGTTATATACAATATAAAAAGTGGTCAATTTCAGATAATTTTTAAATGGCTCTTCTGTAAAATGTTCTTTTTTTTTAACTTACAGTAGGACCTCGATTAACCAGCTTGATCGGGAGACAAACAGCCCGGATAGATTAAGGTCCGATGGATAATCGAGACTTGATGGACATAATTAAAATGTACATTATATTACAAAATAAGTTTTTTATTTTTGAAAATTTATTTGCCTTCATAATATAATCATTAGATTGTGGGTCTTTATGCATTTATACAGGGTGTCCCACGCAACTGGAACAGGGCTGTACCTCCTAAACGGTCGGGAATAGAGGAAATTGTTATAAGAAAAAGTTGAATGGCATCAGACGGTACATACTACGAAACTAATTTTATGCACTTTCGTGCATCGGTGCATCAGAAAAATGCAAATGCACTTTTTTTTAAAATGAAAACCTACATTTTTGACTGTACCAATCGATGCAGTTTGTTGTGCTCTACATAAAAGTATTAACATACTTATGCCCTAAACTTATTCGTCAGGAAGTTATCGAAGCTAAAAGTTCTCTGATTTATAATGGAACATAACGTAGGTACTCCGGAACTCTTGCCGAGACCGAAATAATTCAGTGAAATTTTAGCTTCGACAACTTCTTAACGAATAAGTTTAGGGAATAAGTATGTTAGTACTTTTATGTAGAGCACAACAAACTATATCGATTGGTGCAGACGAAAATGTAGGTTTCCATTACAAAAAAAAGTGCAGTTGCATTTTTCTGATACACCGATGCATAAAAATGCATACAATTAGTTGCGTAGTATGCACCGTCTGATGCCATTCAACTTTTTCTTATAACATTTTCCTCTATTCCCGACCGTTTAGGAGGTACAGCTTGTTCCAGTTGCGTGGGACACAACTGTAGTAAAATCGAGAACATGAAATTCAAAATTGTTGAAAAATTTAAAAAATTCAAGATTTCAATATATGGTTCCTCCTCTATTAGAATCGTTGAGGGAAGAAATAACATTCGATTTAGTTTCTATTTCTTGCAATCGATGCAGACAATTTTTATTTTGCATAAAGATCTGCAGTCTAATAATCATATTTAAACGCATATTTGTTTATAATCGGTATCCGGTTAATCGAAGTCCTACTGTATATCACTTTCATGTTATGTTATTTTGAAGTGAGTGAAATTATTCACAAAAGAAATTAATGTCTAAGTATGTAGCTCCTGTATCTTGAAATTAATGTAGACAATTTGTATTTTGCATAAAAATCCGCAATCTCCTGATAGCGAACGTTATCGGTTCGAAGTAGTTCGCGCGTGTCTGCCGCACTGAACTCGCGTGGAGGAGACGTGAAAAGAAACGTCCGGCTCTTTCTTGGGGTTCATTAGCGTCGCAAATTAGTGTCTACGGTTCAACGGGCGTTCCGCGTCGGTATTCCATAGGTGGAACGAACCGAAGTGCGTTCGACGGGCATTCACGATGCGTCTGTACGTGTACGGAAGGAATGCGTCCCTTCTCCCACTCGCGTATGCTCATTGTTCGACCCTTGGGCGCGGTTCGATTCCTCTGCATTTCGTACCGATTCGATCCTTCCTGGAAAACTTCGATGCGAATGTACTCGTTCAAAGAATCAGCGAAAAATTTTATCGAAATTACACTTTTATCCGCTTCGGTGAGAAACAACGAGCAATAGCGATTTTTTATTCATATTTTCGCAGTTATTTTTACAGTCGAGTTATTAGAGCCATAGTACGAAAACCATATTTATTATCCATGTGCCAAATGATAGTATGCAGCGTTGCTAAATGTATATTTACAATTAGACAGCAGATCTTTATGCAGAATGAAAATTTTTTACCTGAATTGCAACAAACTAGTAAAGTAAAGTAGAAATTTATTTTCTTTAATGTAACAGTTTTTTTTAATTCTTCTGATGTTTTTATTGTTTTAAATTACTCCTGGTTTTTGTCATACATGCATAAAATTGGCTATCATTTAGAAGCACCAATACTGCGTGAAAGAATAATAAGAATTCAATCCAGAAAGGTTTTTATTGAGAACGTTCATTGAAGAACAATTTAAAATGGTGAAAATCGCCGAATACATACACAATAAAAGTCAAAGATAGTCAGAAAATCCGAGACTATAAATTTCACCATTTTTAATCGTTTATAAACCATAAACGATTTAACCAATTTCGATAAATTTATGTGTAATTTATATGAATCCACGACATATGTATATTTGTAAATCTTTGATTGCAGCCTCAGATAAACAAGTCGTAATAAGCAACTTGCGTCATTTAGTAGATCCATCCTTCTATAGCTTGGCAGATAAAGTTATTGTGGTTTAAAGCGTGTGCCATCAATTATATGACTGAGCGTGCGTGAATAAATAAATTCGTTTAAAAATCTGTCACGAAAGTATCCTTACGATTTCGGTAAAATAAGAAAAAGGTCGAACGAGTGATTTTGACTCGCCTGGCAGTCCCAGCGTTAAATATTCACGGTGCCATTGGTGCGTTTTTCTCGGTCTGTTTTCCGCGTTTTATCATTGCCTCTATTTGAGTCGACAGCAGACCATTAACGTTCCGGAGCACTTGCAGATAGAGCACGAAGGGCTGAAGGGATGCGTTAGCCCCAACCACCGTTACGGAGTCCTGTTTTATCTCTCCTGAATTCCTGAACGCTAACTCATCGTGTCTCATTGTGATGTTGATGTCACGTTGGGAGCGGAGCATGCCGGCGCATTGATTTGCGCGACTTAGAAATTGAAAACCAGACTGCACGCGCTTGGTCGCAAGCCATTTTGAATTTAACATCGGTCGTCGATAATGGCAAACCACTGTTAACTGCACTTGCTAAACAGGGAAGATTAGTTCGACCGTTAGTTATTAATTTTTGTTTTTCAAGCTGGTGCACAAACTCTCCACAAACTTCACTTTCTAATTTTCATGCACTTTAAAAATGCAATGATTCGATTAAATTATGTACAATATTTATCTCTATCGAAATGGTAAATAGAAACTTTTTATTCAAGCAATGAACTTTAATGAATAAGATATTTTCCCTGTTGCTCGATGATCTTTTGCAAGAAGGAATAAATAAGAAAATACTTGATTGATTAAAGTTCATCGTTTGAATAAAGAAATTCGGTCTTATTTCACCTTAAAATACCAAAATTACTTTCTTGCCAACCGAATAGTATGATTTTATCTAAATCCACAAACAGTTATATTATTAATAGTGAGACATTAAATAAGTATTAGTGAGGCCGCATCGACCCCAATAGTTCACCCCAGTAACACGTTTTGTGTGTATTTTTAAAATTCTTTCTTTGCACTAAATTATATTAAGCATCATAGGTATTCGATTAAATCAACGATTGAATTTATTTAACATAAATCTTCTTCATACCTTGACTGACGATTTTAAAGAAGTGAATGGTAGAACGTAACGTGGAACATTTTTATAATATGTTAGATACAAGCAAATTGTCTGAACATTTAGGGACGTGTTCTCAAGCTCATAGTCTCTCAGGCGACACCATGATTTTGTAAAAGTAAGTTAATGTGTCAAGAATGAGTGTCTTTTATGAACTTTTTACTAATCCCACGATTTGACTAATTTCTATACCTCAATTAGCATTACGCTAAGAACAGTTCTGTAAATTCGTAGATAACGGTGTATATATACCATTTTCTGTCATTAACACTTCAAAAATATTGTACAGTGTCCGAGGAGTTCCGAATCCCGAGATAGTGCTAATTAACTGCCGTCAGCTTTGAACTGTGGAATATTAATCAACCTGGGATATTTACCGGTGTTTATCGATCAATCGTGAAAGGAAATGTCCAAAAATAGGGAACCGTGAATTCGAATATAGCAATGGAACAGTGCAAATAATGCGACGCATTGTAAACAGCTGTTATTAAGTCATACATATGTGAGTACCATAAATCCGTGAAAGAGAGTGACGAGATTATGTCATCGTTCGGTTCTCGTGAAAATAAACGTAAGCGTCGAAGA
This sequence comes from Lasioglossum pauxillum, assembly GCA_933228785.1. Classification (NCBI taxonomy): domain Eukaryota; kingdom Metazoa; phylum Arthropoda; class Insecta; order Hymenoptera; family Halictidae; genus Lasioglossum; species Lasioglossum pauxillum. The sequence continues at coordinate 18,468,850 of OW121702.1, read as the reverse complement.
TCCGGAATCATCGATTCAAAAGGAATCGTGATTACGGCATCGTTTTCAATGTTTTCTCAGTTTATTACGTATACAGAGTTTTTGTTATTCGCGGCAGTGGTGTCATAGATTATGGTTCTAGCAATGAATTAACAATTTTTGTTTAGAATTTTCATGTTGTTCATGCTGCTGAATCACAGAGCATATAATAATAATAACATAGTTTATTTCAGCCTCACAGTTAAGATATTCGATATAAAATTAAATAAAATAAAAGACACTATATCGATAAAATTTAAATAAAGTAAGTTTTATTGTAATCAATATTTTACTAACTTCATATTAAAATATTAAACATATATTGTTACCATTTTCTCTGCTTATTGCGATTTCTTGCAGGAAATAAAGTGAAGTAATATTTCTATAGATAAACTTTAATCACAGCAAGTATTCTTATCGTAAGAAATATTCAATTATTTTTTTCATATTATTATTCGCAAATAAAATTACATAAAACAAAAGATACTGCTGCCAGATATTTCATCACTATTGTCCCTTATTCGTATGGATAAAATTGAATCTAGAATAATTGTTCTTTTTTGTCTCTGATTGTGTCGGTAGATGCCGTAAGCTCGCGCGTGGATTGACTTGTGTGGGCCAGAACAAAGGGAAAAAGGAAAAGCAAGGCGCCCGACTGCATTATCTACGCTTGAAAATGAAATTATTTACTTCGAACCGGCGTTCTTTTGTGCCGTCGGCTTAGGCGATTTCGAGAGACCGGTTTCATTCTCAGGTATTCGCGAACCAGGTATTCCCCCTCGAACCAACAACGTTAACAACGTGGATGAGAATAGACTCCGGAACGGACCGGGTAAGAAACTGTTTCAACGACCAAATAATAAGCTAAAAACACCGATTTCGCATGCTAATTTTCCGTATAATAGCCATCATCCTCTACAACCTCGCTTTAACCAACAAGAACCGTTTAAAGTTTATTCGTCACGTAAGCCGCGAGAGAAACAAACGCGTGAGATAATTATAGTGCGCGCCATTATCTTCAACACTCCATCACACTTTTATCAAATATTCACCCTCCGCATGCTGTGCCAGAGTCATTCGTGACTGTCAATATATATTTTATTCCGACATAAGACGACGCTTTTTATTTCGTAATAAGAAAATTGGGTTAAACTTTCACTCAGGCGATCGAACATTTTCAACTTTGCTGAATGTAATATTATACAATTCAACGAAAAAATGATAAGTAAAACTTTGAATCCTCTCGTACATTCTCAATAACTTTACGCCACATACAGTTACTCGAATTAATATTCGGACGCTCGAAAAAAGACGATAACTTTTTTAATATTGTACTATACTATTTGAACTTTTTTGGGGAGGTAGAGCAATTCGTTTACTACAGAATGTGAAAAGAATTTTTTTCAAATATTGCAATTGATCGGAATTGCAGAAAAAACACTAAAAGTTGCATTTTACAACCTTTTTATGTGGGCGAATATTGAAAATTTTAAAAATAAGTTTTGTGTGAATTATATGCACTGTGAAAGTTTCATCGAAATCGATTGATGCGGGAAAGAACGACAGGCATTGAAAGGTGTCAGAATTCTTAGCTATAGGCCGAAAATCGTGAAAATCTGCTATTTTTACCATCTTTGCACGTTTGTGGTTCATTGCAACGTCGACCACAGATATAAGAAACGTATTTTTTAAATTTTCAATACAGGCCTACGTAAAAAGGTTGTAAAATAAACTTGTAGTATTTTTTCTACAATTCCGATCAATTGCAATTTTTGAAAAAATTGCTTTTCACATTCTGTAGTAAACTAATTGCTTTAGCTTCTCAAAAAAGTTCAAATCGTAGTACAATATTAACCCTCATCCGTCCCTCATTTCACGAACTGAATCTGTCCCTCGGTGTTAAATTGACACAGTGATAAAAAATTGATAAAGTAACAAGGTAAACAGTTACTTTGTCATAGTTTTTTATTGAAATCGATTAATTAACATTTACATTTTAGATTTCTCGGTAACATGTTTCGCATTAAAAAAATAAAGTCGTGAAGTTACGGACTTTACCTACAAATAACAGAACAGTACAACTTATTTTGGGAAAACTGCGTCAAATTGATACGAGGGACGGATGAGGGTTAAAAAAGTTATCGTCTTTTTTAGAGCGTCCGAGTATTAATTCGAGTAACTGTAGGTACCCTCATCCGAAATACGACGGATGCTGGTCCCGAACCATCGCACTGTGGTCTAAAAGTCAATTCTAGCGCAAATAAATTAAAAATACCAACTAACGTAAATCTGTTAAAATTTATACTTGTATGATAGTTTGATATGTATACTACAATAACAAAAGCAAAATTAGTAAATCACATCACCGTATTATTGTTGGCAAGACTGCTAACACAGTGTTCCGATATGGTGCATCTTTTCTCACTCATACGCGGCCAAAACAGTAACGTATCTATATTAGGATGATGAGGTACCAGAGCCCTGAGGCAGTTATATTGGCAAATCTGTACCGAAACAATCTCTTCCGGACACAAAGACTCCAGGACATTCATTTTTACATTCATTTTTCAGAATCAAATCATACCAATTTCTTAAAATTCTGCGGGGTGCTCAAGGTAAGTTTTACAAAATTTGCACGCATTTGCAAGCGTTGCGAAGTATTTGATTTGAAAGCTTACTTCATCTCCATAAACGGAAAAGAGAGAACGCGATCCCCCGCAATCCCATTATCATTTTATTTTAATATTATAGTAAACGTATCTACGATCACCCGTTTAGAGTTGTTCGAAGAATGGTTCAAATTGAAGAATTTGAAACGAAAGGATCGCGTTAGTGGATTACTAGAGGCTATTTTTACCGGAAGGAATGTGAGCGGACACAATATTGAAGGAATTTTAGAGAACTTTAATCAAAAATATTGAGAAACGTTGGAAAATAGGTAATAATTATAAAGATAGATTTGTGTCAAAAAATAAGACTTGGTTAGAATCGACCATAGTATTCCCCTTTAATGTGATTGACATTCACGAACTTGATCCCGCAAGAGTTGGAAGGCCATTAAAAAATTTTAATGAATGTAGTATTAGATTAATAATAATTATATTAGTAAACAAGTAGTCAGTATTGTAAATTATGTTTTATTTACTTTACTTAAATATTTAAAAGTAATTTTTACACAAAATGTCAATTTTTTCCTCGCACAATAATTAATTCGTACTAGAACTGACTTCTAGACCACTGTGCATCGTCTTATATCGGAATAAAACTGTATTAGGCATAGATCTAGATCTCGCAGGAGTCCGAGGGATAGTGAATACAGATCCGTGCATTTCTTATACAGTAAAAGATTTCCAAATTACGCAGATGCTAAAAATGGCCTACGCATGGTTACAAAATATTTTATTAAAAAAGTTATCGTTTTTTGTGAAAGAGACAGATTCAACATGGCTTTCTCATGGTAAATGATCGTAGAAAATAATGATAATCACTTCAATAATTTATACTTCTTTCGTCGTCTACACTTTCTACAATTTAAATAAACTTCAAAAGAAAAGGCAATCGTTGAAATGTACATATGTATCCCGCTTATCAAGATTTGTATTAATTCATCTCAGAAATTCTATTTCAGCGTGGTATTCATAATTTAGCATACATGAATAAACAGGTCCACTGATCTCACGTAATTTTCATATCCGCGCTCATTTGGTATTCTCGATAATGAAACATTCCATTTGGAATTATTTATGCATCGGCGCGTTTCGATGCGGTGCTCGTAATCCGTTCCCCGAACGAAAGAAATGTAATTTACATCGAGTGCATCGTAGGTGGTGCGTCTCATTACGACGGAGGAAATGATTGCTGGATGAATGAACCACACCGAGTGGGTGGCTGCGATTGCCACCAGGAACGGAAGGAGCGAAAGTGAAACGTTCCATATTTTTATACACATTGGCAACATGAAAAATAAATGTTCGCGTCGAATCGTGCCCGGCGACGTAAGAATATTAATTTTCTAATTGCGATATCTTTAATGTATTCCTAGCGTTCGTAACGTTATAAAATTATTGGAATATTTTGCTGAAATCTTAATATTACAAAGTTTTCAATCTGCTTGTGCCATAACTAGACTACGAATCTTTATGCATTTATAAGAAAATTGAGAAAATGAAATTCAAAATAGTAGAAAAATTCTCAAAATTGAAGATGTCAATATATGATTTATCAAAATCATTAAGGAAAGAATTAACATCCAATTTGGTTTCTATTTCTCGCAATCGACACAGACAATTTATATTTTGCATGAAGATCCGCAATCTAGTCATAACGTAATGTAGACTTTATGCATTTACAATAAAAATGAAAAGATAAAATTTAAAATAGTAAGTGGATTATATACATTACTTCAAACTTATTAACATGACATACAGTAAGGAGCATAACTGATTCCACACACTTTAAATCAGAATAACTTTTATATGAATAGACCAAACGACTTCAATTTTTCTGTAAGGCTAGAAGAATTAGTTTAGTAAATGATGTGTACAAAATATGTTGAAAAAATGCATTTGGACGGAATTGTGAAAAACAATAGTAAAAATTGATTTTCACAACTTTTTTAGCTGAACCAATAACGAAAATTCAAAAGATGTGTCTAGTCAACTGGTATAAATTATATATGCTCTGAAAATTTCATTGAAATTAATTAATTGGTTTGCGAATTATAAACGATCAAAAGTTTAAAAAATTGCAATTTTTCAAGATTTTCGGCCTGTTTACCACTTTTGATCGTTTATAATTCGTAAATCAATCAACCAATTTCAATGAAATTTTCAGAGCGTTTATAATTTATACCAGTTGACAAAACACATTTTTTAAATTTTCGTTATTGGGCCAGCTAAAAAAGTTGTAAAAATCAATTTTTAGTATTGTTTCTCACAATTCCGACCAAATGCATTTTTTCAACTTATTTATTAGACGTCATTTACTAAACTAATTCTTCTAGCCTTACAGAGAAATTGAAGTCGTTTGGTCTATTCATATAAAAGTTATTCTGATTTAATGTGTGTGGAATCAGTTATGCTTCTTACTGTATATAATATGATTGAAGAAAGCAAACAATTTTGGAGACTCCTGTTTCTTGCAATAGAAAATTTTATTTTTATAAAAAGTATAAAAATCCGCATGCTATTAATGAATATTGTACATTTTCATAATACTTGTGCCTGTCTGAAAGTATTAACTGAGTTAATATGATTTTTATAATTAATTAGTAGACTGCGGATCTTTATGCAAAATAAAAAATGTTCGCATTGATTGCACAGGAGCCAAATAAAAATTGTATTCTTCTTTTAATTATTCTATTAAGCTGAAAATAATACATTGACGTCCTTAAATATTTTTAACATGTCCACTGCTTTAAATTGTGCGTACCCATTTTTGCCATAAATGCATAAAATCCGCAGTCTATTAATTAGGATAATTTTGAAATATATAGGATCTTTTGGTCCAACAAAAATGGCACTCGTCTGGTAGAAAACAATGAGCATCGTTAAGATAACGTCTATACAAGAATTCTTTTAACACAGGTACGAAATAACTGCGCAATATCTTGTAAATGGAAACGAAAAAATTGGTACTTCCGTGAAGTAATCGACCTTGAATTTGGCGCAGTCTGTTTTCAAACAAGCTCGAGGCATCCACCGGTTGAATTCTGTTCCCCTTTCGCTTGCACCATGGATTGAGATAATCTGTTAAAGTCGAGAGGTACCATGATCATCGTTCAACGGGAAACAAAAACTGGTGGAAAAAGGACGTAATAAGCCGACAAGAAATCGCTCAAGGTAAACGCCGACCGGTAGGCATGACCGATTCCCCCCTTCTTTCACCCTTTTTCTCGCTATGACAACTTCCTTCATCAGGTCTCCTTCTGGAACACCGGATGGCGTGAAAGTATGGGGGGCAGTGGTGCTCAGATCTGGAAAAATCATTACGAAAATTTTCACCCATTTTTAACGCGTCACATTGAAATTAAAATTAAAATCAAAATTAAAATTTTCTTCATTCCAAGGTCACTTATTTTTTACTTCAAGCCTCACTTATATCTTATTAATATCTTATTTCAGTTTTTTGAAGCAAAATTTTTCACAATTAAAAATTAGGCAAAACTATTCGCTTTATAATCAGTTACAGTGAATTAAGAATACAGTGTATAATTATTAGACAAAATAAAAATTCTTTCAATAAATTATACAAAACAGAAGCCAAATAGAAATATGTTTCTCGTAAACATTCACTGTTTTTCTTATAAAGAGTATCTTAAATTTTATTTCTCTTGAAACTGGTTCCAGAGAGTTAAAAATACAACATAATTGTATTAAACAAATAATATTGATGTTATCGGCACACTGGTTCGATTATTGTTATTTAAAAGCAATATTGCAAATTACCACATTAACTTCAACGTTTCGATCTTAACACAGGTCTTAATCTTAATCTAGATCTTAATCTAGATCTAGTTTCTTAATCTTAGATCATTTTCAAGAAATAATTGTGTCTGTAAATTATTATATTGGGTTGGCAAATAAGTTCGTTCGGTTTTTTAGAGTGGAATAAATCACAAAAACCAAACGAACTTATTTGCCAACCCAATAAATTACAATGCTTGATGAAATAGGTTGAATTAAATATTACATTAGGAAATTGTATTAAACGTTAGCAAACATTATATTTTAATTTGAAGACTTTCCACAATTAAAAATATCTTCAATTTTTCTTAGAAATCAGTTTCTCAAGTTCTTTCTCCAAGTCTCAAATCGCAGAGACCACAGTCCAAATTTTGGGAAGAACAGCCGTAAAATAATGTCTTCCAGGCAACAACCGCAAAACAATTTCGCCGAACAGGTCTATAAAACCTCGCAAATCCACTGGTAAAGCTAACACGTTCAATAACATCGCGCGAAGATCCACTGCCCATAGGCCAATCACCGGTTTATTCAAATTCGTCTTATTTGAGTCGAGAGACTCGCCTGGCGCGTGTAGAGCCTGGCTTTTTCAATTTCCACGAACATTGCGCAGGAATAAATGAAAGTGTAATCGTCTCCTTCACCTGGTAAACAATGCCCTGGTCGTTTCAAAAAATGGTGGACGGCTGGAATGTTCCCTCGTTTCGAAGAAGCATTCCTCGCGAGCACCGTCACCTGCGGCTCACCTGGGTACGTTGGATTGGAGGCCCTCTGACACCTGGTGCCTCGACTTTTGTGAACACTTTGGTGGGGTCTCGGGAGTCTCTAGAGACGCGCGAAACCGGAGACCTCAGTTGTCACCGCGACACCAGCGGAGCAACGTTGCGTTGTTTATACTTCTGCAAATCGGTCGTTGCGGTAAACACCACGGTGAGCTTCTGGATTCCTACGACAATTCTAATCGGGGACCCGGTTCGTTAAGTTCGCTTCAGAATTGTGTTGTTTACCCACGGGGACTCATCGCTGCTACCAAAAGTCATCATACTTCAATGAACATCTCAGTGAGGTCCTAGGTCCCTCTAAAAATTTAAATCAGATACCAGGTTCGTTAAAATTGTTCCATTCATAGTGTCATTTATCCACGGAGAACTCGTCGTTGCTACCAAAAATCATCTTTTACAAAACACCTCGGTGAGCTATTGAAACCTTGTAAAAATTAAAATCGAAGACCAGGTCAATTAAAATCGTCCCATAATAGTGTCATTTATCCAAGAAGAACTCGTCGTTGCAACCAAAATTATCCTCTTTTCTAAACACCTCGCCTCGCCTTATAAAGCTTATAAAACCTATAAATCTCTGAAGCTAGGGCCACACTGAAGGAACATCAAGGAACTTTCCGTCGCCTCCTGTGTTTTAATCGGTACACTTAATAAAAAATGAAGAGACCAACAAAAGGGGCGACAGAAAGGTTGCTCGCTGTTGCTCCAGCTTAAAATTGCAAATCGAGGAACCGGTTCGTTGAGTTCGTTTCGGAATTGTGTCGTTTATCCAGGAAGAACTTGCCAAAAATTTCGATGTTAGTGGAAACATTGTCGGAGTTTTGGAGATCGTCCAAAATCCTCAGGTCTCGAGACTTCATCTGTCATCGTGGTACCAGCTACAAGAAATAGCTCGCAGCTCCGTTAAGAATTTCGTGAAAACACCAAGATCGAGTATTCGCGAGTATTTAGAATCCGAATTTGTTCATCGGAAGATTTTTTGTGGAACACTGGTCCCACAATACCGATTTCGAGGAAGCACGAGACGGAATGGCAACCTTGATCGATTTTTATTGCATCCGGCAACCGCTCGGCACCACGTGCTCGCCTTGCAATTAGTGTTTATAGACGATCAATTACCGCGGCGTTTCTAGGTTTTTAGTTAATAAGTGCTCGGAAATAAAACATCGCTGATCGATAATCAGGAGTTAATTGTTCACGTTCTTTTTTTTCGTTTCATGGGACGTTAGAGAGAGGAATTCGAAGAGTGTCTGCGCGGCGAGCGAAAGAACTGCGTGCTTAGTGAGTTTAGTATTTTCACTTGAACGTCCACTTGCGTGACCTCAATAGCTTCGTGGGAATCGATCAAGTTGGTGGATCTTGTGTACCGATGGATCTCGAGCCTCGCTAAATATTCTTCAGGTATTTATACGGCTTTTTTACGGTCGTGCATTGTTTTCCTTTAATTCAGGACTGTGTCGCAATTTCATAAGAGACCTGACGTGTCGTTGAGCGTGACGCGGAAAATTTATCGGAGTCGCAGTGCGTAATACAAACGTTTTCGCGTACACGTTAAGCCAACAGCTGTACAGTGTCATCAAAAACACATTTGGCTGGTTTGATAACGATGCCGCGGTAGTATCGTGATTGGTGACTTGACGACTGTGAAAGCAACGCGTGTTGTGCCTCGTTGTAAAAAAACATTTGTTTCTCGAATCGTTGATAAATCGCCTTTTCGACAAAATTTTACGATCAACTTGTGAGCAACGGGAATTTTAGGAGCGCCAGAGATTCTTGTTTCCGTTCTTTTCCTTCCGTTGAACAAATTGTAGCAACTCTGTAGCGTAAGAATAGTACATAATTGGGAAAATATTGAATACTTGTGACATAAAAAAGACAATTCTAGCCCTTAGCACTCTAGTGGTGACTCAGAGGTACAGTCACCACTAAAAATTGCTGTACCTATTCAAAATATTGTTTACATTATTAAATATGTTGCTATCTAATCAATTACTAAATATTTATGTATTGTAGGAGGTATTATATCAATTTAATATCCAAAGAAAGAAAAAAAATATATGAAATGGAATTATTCTAGGTCGGAAGAAATGTTTAAGTTTCGAGTTAAAATAACTCCGAGTGCAAAGGGTTAAAAAATAAAGAACGTAAATTTTCTTTACTGATAGACTACAGATCTTTATGCAAAATAAAAAACTGCATTAATTGCAAGATATAGGAGTCAAATAGAAATTCTTTTTTTCTTTTAATTATCTTATTAACTCGAAACTAGTATGTACACTGATGTCCATAGATCTTTTTAATATATATTATAATATTTTCATATATTAGTACTTTATATAAAAGTTTGCTTTATATTAGTACTATTTATGGATATCGTACACAATATACTGTGTAAAAGAAAACAAAATTGGAGGATATAAAGAAAAGGACACAGATATTATAAGAAAATCTTAAGTAATTAAATTTCAAAAAGAATATCAGTGCACAAAATGCTTTGGCAACGTGTTTAGAAGCCAATCAGCAGCAACGAACAAAACGACAAGTCGTCCGGTGGCGAACGAACGAAATATTCTTTTGATTGGCTGTCGGGGTCGTTCAAAGGGGTCCTGTTCATAGCTGATTTCGACTGAAAGGCATGAATGGATTTGGCGAATCGCATAATAAGCTTTTGAATACGATGTTATCGTTCCTAGACTCGCGATAACGTTCCCGAGCGATCATGAACCCTGAGAACGGTTTGTAACTGGAGAATTTAATTAGAACAACCGCAGGTCGCACGTGCCAAGCCCCAACTCATGTTCCACAATGCTGCTGTTATGCAGTGTGCGAAATGTGTTGAATTATTTGCCTACGTTTCCTTTTTCCATCTTGTACGCGACATGGAAAACATTTGTTGACAGAAATGGTTAACCGCGATCGGTAGACTGCAAATATTTATGCGCAATAAAAACAGCCTGAGTTGACTCAGAAATTTAATGCGCACAAAAACGTATTTTTCCTTTTAATAATTTTAATGACGTCGAAATACATAGTGTGCAAATGTCCTGAGATCTTTTTATGTGTCTTCACAGTTATATATTTCATTCAATTGTCCGAAATATTGTAGAACTTGCACAAAACTGTATTTTTGTGAGCAACTAACATATGTAGAACATTTAAATGGAGTATCTCGCATGCACAACTGCGATAATGAACAGCGCGTCGCACATTAGCAATTCATAGCTATAAATAAACACGTAGATAACAATAATGTAGTAGCAATTCCGTAATACAAAGTATTCCAACACATTCCCGTAACCTTCGCAGCAAACGAAAGGAATAGAATACACCTTGGCGGAGTGATAATTGCAGAGAACGCCCGTGCACCCACGACAATAGGCTTGCCGCCATTGTTACGGACAAGCAACACAACACAACACGAAATGCATAACCGGTAATATTAAGTTACAAGATACACATGCTATAATCATCATTAAACACTTGAAATCAAGAGTTTTTATTTTACTGAGAGCGAATCGAAGAGAGTTCATCCCTTGTATTGCAATGCTCGTCGTAGATACGTAAAATACTTGACCTATTTCTCCTAAAACAGAGTTAGACGAATTGCAGGCCTTTTCTCTCTGCCGACTAAAAATGCAAATTCGAATATGGTATCGTTCCATTCGAATTATGAAGTGTGTCTACACGTAGCAATTATGCGAGAGGTCGATTGAATTTCTATGAGCACGGTTGCTAAATCAAGTTCGCAGGACTGCTCGCGATAGACGGCTCTTCAACGGGATCCATGACTCCATTTTCACGCTGGTACACATCGCGATTGACTAATGCGATTTTAATTAACGCGCGTCGGTGCGTGACTGTCTTTCTGCTCAAATTAAAAAGTATTTTGCGCACAATCGGTATACAGAGTGTTCCAAAAATGTTTCGCTTCCTTGAAAGGACTGATTCCTGATGTCATTTGAAGTAACTTTTCACCACGCTTATATTAGCTTGCCGAGTTGTCGTTGTTGTTGTTGTATGCGTCAAAGCTTGTAATCGAATTTTGAACCACTTCCCGATGAGCTAGAGACTTGAAACTTTAAACGTATGTAGCTCAGAACTGGATGACAATGCAATATTAAAGAACAAATTTTTAAAAAACTGCGTTCAAGAGAAAAATAGATTTTAATATTAACCGTCACACCTCGCCGCGCGACGCTCAGTAAAGGAGCGTTCATACCGAAGCCCCCGCGTGACTTTTACCGCGCGGTTTGGGACTTTTGCCGCGGGGATGGAGCACGCGGGTAATAAATTTCGAGCGTGTTGGTGGGCCCGCTGTGCCCCCGCTGTGCGTGGCACAAAAAAAAGGTCTCTAAGGCTTCACGGTTCGTTTAGGTAAACTACCGATAGCTTTCCTTAAAGGAAATTTCCTTAAAGGAAAGCCTTAGAGACCTTTTTTTTGTGCCACGCACAGCGGGGGCACAGCGGGCCCGCCAACACGCTCGAAATTTATTAACCGCGTGCTCCATCCCCGCGGCAAAAGTCCCAAACCCCGCGGTAAAAGTCACGCGGGGGCTTCGGTATGAACGCTCCCTAATACGTCATCGCATTCAGCGATCCCTACTCCGCGCGCCAGCGCTCCCTACTCTACTACGCGTTCCCACTCCGACCCGTCCCCACTCCACTGACCAATTTCGCACCGAAGGAGCCAGTGCTTCGATTGAGCCCAACTTTTCTCGCACATGCGCGGCGATTTCAGCCTCAGTAACGTGAAAACTCTCGATAAAATGGGGTTCCTTGAGCACCTCGCAGAACTTTAAAAAATTTATATGATTTGATTCTAAAAAATGAATGCATACCCGGTGTATTTGTGTATATTTTGTAACTCGTAGGACACGTTCTGGAGTCTTTTCGTGCGGTAAGATTATTTCGGTACATTCCCGCCAATATAACAGCCTCAGGGCTCTGGCGGCTCTGCTACCCAATAGTAGATACGTTACTGTTTTCTCGCGCCTGCGCATTTCCTTCTCGCGTATTTCCATATCTTGCGTTTCTATATCATACTATTTCATACCAGTATTACTATATCTTGCATTCCATTTAAAAAAAGACTAAACAGTAGAAAATAAAAAAATGTATAAAAAAAAAACTTTTTAAAAACCACGCTTATATTAAAATGCACTAAAAAGGAGAAAATAATTATTTTAGACATTAGTGACTATAAATTAAAGCGTGGAGCACCCACGAAGATTACGTCAATATATATAGTTTAGCGCTCCACGCTTTTATTTATATAGTCACAATTGTCTGAAAAAATTATTTTCTCCTTTTTAGTGCATTTTAATATAAGCGTGGCTTTTAAAAAGCTTTTTTATATATTTTTTTCCTTCACAAAAATGTTCTCCGCGGCCGCGTTAAGGAATAATAATTATTTAATAAATGGGAACCACATTAAAAATTGTTCTTCTTTAGAAGAATTTTAACAACGTAAACCTATTATATTAATGTCCTTAACTCTCGCAGGGTAAGGCCTAATAATACATAAATACAGTAAGGTGGGGTCCCTTAGACAGCGACAAATGAATTTCATAGATAGCCTCGTTTTTGATAAATTTTGGATAAAAAATAACTCAGAATAAAAAGTAAGCCAACAGATTTAATTTTATTCATATAAAAATTCTTTTAAAAAATCTGAAACTGGGGTCTCTGAGACCACACATTACCTTGCGAAGCACAGTGGTTCGAAACCGTGAAAACGTGAACTAAAGTCGAATTTTCAATTCCGTCGAAATTTTTTGAAATTTTTACTATAAATTCTTATATGTCTAAAGTAAGTTTTGACATGCATGCGGGTGGCTTTAAGTCACTCAGAATTTTTTTCCAGAGCGTTGAAAAGAGCGAAAAAGGAAGGATTATATATCGAGCTGAAATCGACGTACTTGGCCTCGTTATATTTTGTGATTGATTGGAAATAGTTTAAATCTACTAATGTAGTGTGAAAGAGCAGCCTTTTAGTTACACGTACGCAAAAGATGAAAATAATAACAATAATCTTAACCCTTAAACAATATTCTTTCCTGGATCCCTTCTATTTCCTGCTTTTTAAGATTCAACTGGACCTACGAAACGGAATTAAAGCCGGGTATTGATAAAACCTGCACGGATGTATTCGTTAGAACCTATTGAAGGTGACTGTACAAGAATTTCGTGCAGCAACTCGCATCCGCGAAAGTTATAACAATATATGTGCAGTCACTATGCCGAAATTTGCGGCGCGCGCGTAATGTGAAGAACTTGTGGGTCATTGCATGCCAAATCAATTGATTCTGCAGTTTTCCGTACCCAAATTTGATCAGAAGATAAACTACATATTCCATTCTTAATATTAATACAAAAATGAACACGACTACAAGCGAATATCATAAGTATTTCAGACAACAAACTTAAAAAATGAATCTGTTGGAACCTCCTCGTCCTACATACACCTCATCGAGACCTCGTACTCGAGAACTATATGAAAAACTAACCGGTAAGGATATTATTTACAGATTTAGTTCATATCCATTTACAATAGGTGTCCTTAGTATTGTTAGTATAAACAAAAGAGAATAAACTTTCTCCTTTAAAGTTCTGCCAACATAAAGGCCAAGTGGCGTAAGATTCCCTATTTTTGTTAATAACTTTTTAATAAAGCGTCAAACAACCTATGTTTATATAACATTTTTTTCTTATTTAGGCCCATAGAATATACTGACAAAGTTTGGCACTTTAAAACCTTGTTTATCCTGTATAAAGGTAGTTTATAATTGTTGTTATTTATCGTAGTAAAAAAATTACTCGAAAATCAGATTCTACGACCAAAGAAACCCCTAAATATGTCCTGCTAAAAAAAAATAACGTAAACATAACAACGCTACGAATTTAGTTCGCGTTTTCACGGTTTCGAACCACTGTGCGAAGGTTAAATTCGCAGTATATTCGATTGTCAAATAAATCAAGAACAACAAAAGTAAGTTCCAATATAATCCGGTAAATACGATCGTTATAATTAAAAATGAATCTCTCCACGAATTAGTCTTTCAAGTGCCTCAAGAAAGGTGTTAACTACAAAAGAGTGAAAGCTCGTAAATCAACAAATATGAGCGAAACGAATGCTACACGCGCGTTAATGAAAATTCGATTTCGGCCAGAACGGATGCATAAATAATGTCGTAAGAACAAAACCAAGTGAATGGTCCATTTATCTGGTGCAGCGGAACCGCCCCGCTACGTATGTTAATGCAATTACGTTGCAGGGGCTAACAAGTTGCCCCACTTGTTTAACGTGACGACGCGTACGATCGCGATTCGAATGTTTCGTGATTACCGTCACTCGAATCGATTGTGCTTTCCGGTGCCGTGCGTCTCGAGTATGCAGAAACAGGTTTGTTTAACAACAATTGACGCAGCACTCCGTCGCGCCGCGGCGAGATGTCGTATACAAAACACCGCCCTGCTACACGCTCATTAATGACCGCGCGGCAATTAATTTATTATTATGTTTACGGGCTGAAGCATTTTTCTGTGTGACGTCTGTTGATCTCGTTAACCAGCACGACTTTCGCACGAAAAACTGGGCTCGTTTCCTACGGTCGTACGCGTTACGTAATTTTATGAATTTCTGGTTCTCATCGTTGGCAACTCTCGGTTTTGGCAGACGCGGCCACTGCCGTACCGCGTATCGCGCAAATAGAAACACCGTTCGTTCGGACTCAGCGTCAGAGTGATCGAGGAATGTCGATATTCATTTGTGAATGATCGATAACAGTCCAACAAAATCACTATTTTTTGACATAAACCTGAACTGTCTCGCATATTTAATTTCGTAATTTTACTTTATCAAAATCGTGCATTTTTGCTATAGTAAAATCATGCATTTTTACTGTATCAAAATCATGCATTTTTACTTTTACAAAATCTGGTAGAGCAATTTTACTTTCGGATTTGGTTTTAGAATGACAAACTCTATAAGAACCACCCAACAGTAGTTGCTGAACAAATTTTGTGTTGTACAGTGTAATTTCTCGTGGGAGGCCGATTCGGAATGTTATTGCAAAGTGTGGCTATTTTATTTATTTTATTTGTCAATTTGGGTTGATTTGTAGGTCAAGTTGTTTTAACACCAGATTGGTGTTAGCCCAGGCTCCAAAATCAATGGTCCGCCGCTGAGAACGATCATTAAAGAGAATGTTCGCAAGCTCTGATGTAGCCGGAGTGGGGAATAAATGAAACACACAGACGTTACAAAGTAAAAAGTTAAATTCTGAGAAAAACTAAAAGGTTAATAAGCAAACAGAAAAAGCAGTGTGAACTGTTGCGTAAAGATTAAGTGCCTACAAATAGAGCGTCGTCTTTTATATTAATTACACTTTCCAAGAAAAGTACACATCGTTTTTTCTTTCTCCGTGTGAACACTTATAGTTTCAAAGTCGTGCGGTAATTAAACGATCACTATCTGGTAGAAACATTACGAGTGCGAGAGAGAAAGAGAGGAACAAGCGGATACGAACGATAGTGATTTCGCTCGAGTCTAGCCTCATTATTAATTCTTTTGTTTCGAGGTCAGTCGACAAATGTGAAACTCGTTGTCGAGTTTTCTAGGATTCAAGGTGCAGGTTTTCATCAAGTGGAGATTTTTCTATTGTTTTCTAAATGTTAGAAAATCGTATAATAACGGACTATACTGCTACGATATAATTGAATAAAAATGGTAAAAGTTCCAATACTTTCTAATAGTATGTATTGCACCAGTTAAACTCAAATTAGTGTTACAACATTTACAAGTGCATTCTGAGCACATAATCTAGAGGTTTAACATTCCGTAAGTGCGAAACAGTCTTGCTTATCCTGCTTATACATATGTAACGTATCCAATTACGTATGTGTTGCTTAATTTTCTAGAACTTTGTGCACGTTACGACCCTGTTAGTAATTCATGCACAAGGTAAATATGTACAACGAGTTTTACATTCTGGATGAAACAGTAGAATGTATAAAATCAATTTTACATTCTGGATGAAAAGATAGAATGTATAAAATGGTAGACTATAGAAGGTATTGTCTCAAAACGTTTAAACGGTACATGTATTGCAACAGGTCCATTATCATCTCGGAATATGGATCCTTCTGCATCTATGCATGTATGATAAAAATTAAAGAGAGGACTAAATTCTTGTTACTACATCTAGGAATTGATACAAACAATTTTTCTTTTGTATAAAGATCCTTTAAATATGCACAAGTATGTGTATCATGATTTTATGCATTTATGACAAAAATTAAAAAGAGAAATAAATTATTGTTTGGTTACTGCATCTTGCACTTGATGCAAAGAACTTTTATTCCATATAAAAATCCTATAAATCATAACCAAGAGCATAAAATATACAGAAGTATGTAGGTGTATAGCATGATTCTATGCATTCATGACAAAAATGAATAGGTGGAACTTAAGCAGACTCATTTTTCCAGGATTGCAATGGTGCGGAATGCGCGTTCTCATTTCTCGATAATACAAAAATGAGGTTTTTCAATAGTTAGAAACGCTAGATAAAAGATCGATCTAGACCGCGATCTCGTCGCGCGACGCTCGGGAGTACGTCATTTTCATTCAGCGATCCCCACTCCACGCGCCAGCGCTCCCTACTCCACTACGCATTCCCACTCCGACTTATGCGCACTCCACCGACCCATTTCGCACCGAAGGAGCTCAGTCAGTGTGGTGTTTCGCCCATTCAGTTCCGTTTCGGACAATTTTGGACTCCATCAAGACACGTCGTCTCTCGGACTCCATCAAGAGACGTCGTCTCTCGGACTCATCCCCTCATTCTATCTCGCGTGTTTCCATGTCTTGCGTTTCTACATCTTACCATTTCATACCAGTATTACTATATCTTTTGTTCCATTTAAAAAAGACTAAAAAGTAGAAAATAAAAAAATATATAAAAAAAACTGTTTAAAAACCACGCTTATATTAAAATGCACATTTAAAATTTAGACATTAATGACTATAAATAAAAGCGTGGAGCGCCCACGAAGATTATGTCAATATAGTTTCGCGCTTCACGCTTTTATTTATAATTACTAATGTTTAAAAAAATTATTTTCTCCTTTTTAGTGCATTTTAATACAAGCGTGTTTTTTAAAAAGCTTCTTTTTTATGAAAAAGAAAATTTTGCTAACCACACATGCCATTCAGAGTCGCCAGATTAATACTTGTCTAGTTAATTAATACTTGCCTAGTTAATTAATACTGTCTGTATCAAACAGCAGCCACTTGTTTCCGTCATGAATGCATAAAATCCGCATAGTATAGTCATTGGGAATATTCATTGCGCCACAAGAGCTCGTTCGGTCGATCGTCGAAGCAGGACTGATCGCACTTCGGTCCAATCTTTACCCGCACTTGTCTTTCGGCGACTGTGAGCCAGGCTTTACTTTCACGTCGCGAGATTCGAAGTTAATATCCCGACGATGTTGCGCAACATACCGCGCAACGTAATGAAATCGAGGCGCGTCGTGGTTCTAAACACAATGATGTGACCTACCTATGGCAGGGCCGGTGTTCGGGTTACCGGCGTTACTGCTGGAAATAAGTCATTTCTCTATTAAGCCTCTTTATGCGGCGCTCACAATCACGTCACCGTGACGAAGGGTTTACTGAACTAACTCGGAAATGCCCGGAAAGTAGGAATCATAATTGGACTGCGGCTCTTTATGCACTTGTCGCGTGTGCTACATTTCAACATTCAGGAAACCGCGTGCGAGGATTGAGTGCTGCTATTTGATAAAAATTTCTTTTGTTTGACTTTTATCAAATCTTTATCAAAATAGGAATTTACATAAAACTTGTTGGACATGTCCGGTATTTCTAAGGTCCAGCAACTTTTTTATTTCACAAGTCGGAGTAGATTGTTGCTAAAATGCTAGCTAATAGTTTTCTTTATATTTTGACTCCATCATTGTAAAATATTTGACTCGTCTTCAATTTTTTGAAATTTTAAGAGCATCGTATTTTACATGTAGAAAGTAGATAAAAATCGCAATGAAGGGTCTATTTTGGTTTAGTTCGGGTTTTATCTGTAAATTAATTTATTTAATAATTTCTCGCAGAAGTACCCCTCCATGATTTCTCGATTACAAGACAATGTTTTTTATTATTAGATTATTAGACATTATTATTATAGATTATTATTAGACATTATTAGACAATTATTTAAGCACCTGTTGTCACGTAATAGTTGTGCAAGAATTTACACATAGTAAATTTTTTTAATAAATTCCAGATTCCGAATTATTTTTCAATTTTTTTGCCAACAATTCCCTACTATTTTAAGTGTTTCATTTTAAAACTTCAAAGGACAGTTCCTTGACTGCTACTTATTTTAAGCAATTTTGTTTACTAGTCATATTCAGTATTACTTAAATTTTGTTGCAATTTATATTTGTGGAGCTTATATTTGTTTTTAACTAAAAAATAAGACAAATAAATAAAGGAAGAACAAAATACATACATAAACCCGTTTTATTTACATTTCTCTTTCTCTGATGTCTAGTCACACTCGACAAAGGAGTGCAAAGGGTTAAATATATGCAATTTTTCGAGAATCGTGAATCAAAAACGGAGGACGGAAACAATCCACTCTCCGCAGCGGAAGATAAACGCATGGTGCTCCATGGGAATTCACGGGCAGGCATTATCGTTGCATCCTGTCGATAAAAAGTCGACCGAGTTACCGGGTAAATTAACATGCCACGACAGAAACATACACGCATACACGCCACTTCCGTCTTTTTGCTTCGTCAGCGTGTATGCCCGCGTTCTCTAAATTTCTTTCTCGCTACGAATTCAAGAGCGCCGTACCACTGGCAACACTTTCTACGCCGCAGTAACTTGTAAAAGTGAACCTGATTCCCCACATAACTTCCTCCGTACATGATCCGTTCGTTCTGCACTCGCTTTCTGAAATTATTGCGAAACGTCGCCGCTTCGTAACGCCAGATATTCGTTTCTGGAGCAACGAGTTCCGGATAGAGACGCACGTGACTTGTGAAACATACAAAATGTTTGCTGGACCAGCGATTGCTGGGTCGCTTCCGACCCGAGCTGTCGAGCATTTCTACCACAATTGAGTATCAACAAACTAGCGAACACTGCTATAATTACAGGAATCAAAATTCTATTTTTAATTCGCATTTAATTCCATTGTATTTTTTTTCAATTTTGTCTAAATGTCTTGCAAATACTGCATCCAGAATTGTTTCTGATCTTCTTATTGTCGCATCATTAACATTATTTACCATTTCCAATCTTAATTTACTTCTAAACATTACTAGACTGCAAGAAGTTTCACTTCTGCCGCGCGTGGTTTTCCACGACAATGTTTTTTTACTTACTTGACACCTGTCAAAATTTTTCAAGTACGAAACTATTAGAAAAAGGGTTTGGATAATTGTTTATAAATCTTTCAGTCGGAACAAAATTCGATGAGAAACTGCATGTGAAAGTAGCTGGAGGTTGATTCTATGTTATCCAATTGCAAATGTTCACAAATTAACTCTGGGTAATTAGTTATTAACAATTGTTGCGCGGGCTGATTGTTGAGGAAGTTCCCATAATGCGTAAGACAAGGTGGATCGAACTGTGCGACAAGGACAGCAGACATACATAACATACTACTTCTCCAAAATTTGTTAATAACTAACAATTTAATTCAAATACAAGAAACCGTGTATATTGATAAAAATTCTAAAAATAAGTAATATTTTTATTCCATTTTTACCATAAGAGATCTTCCAGACAATGAGACTTTTCTTTATTTTACTTTTCTTACAATTCAATACGAGTATTTTAACTTGTACAGAAGTCTGCAATCTAGTAAACTTCTAACGCAAAACGTCAAAGCTATCATTGATCTAAATATTGAAAAAATGGCGGTTAAAGTCAATTTAAATTGCATTCTCAGCATATTACGAACGCGAGTGCAAAAAGAATGAATAAACATTTCGAACTTGAACAAGTATGGAATATTGCAGTATTCGCCAGTTTGTTAGGATTACGAAAGTTACACAATAAAGTATTTCAACACTTTTGATACAACGAACGAGGAAGATGACGGTAGAGATTGCCGGGAAATTTCCTCGACGTCCGAAGATAATTAAACACTTCCTCGAATTGTTCGATCTTCGTACTTTATAGGAGCTACGTAAAAAACACATTTATTTGCCTATTGTTCTTTGAACTACGTGTGATAATTGAGACTGCATTTCCCATTATTATTAATGACACTATTTCATGGCGGAAATAAGTGGCTACTGTTTGACACAGACAGCTTAAAGAAATTGGGGATCATCGATATATGTATAATACACTTGATCTATTACAATTATTACTAGACTGCGGATGTTTATGCAAAATAAAAAATGTTTGCATTGATTGCAAGACACAGCAGCCAAATAAAAATTTCATTCTTCTGTTCATTATCTCGTTAAGGTGAAATTAATACACTGGTGGCCTTAAATCCTTTTAATACCTTCACTGTTTTGAGTTGTACGAACCCATTTTTGTCATAAATGCATAAAATCCGCAGTCTAATTATTACAAAAGAAAATGCAAGGTTGCCACATCTATTGGGTTGGCAAGAAAGTACTTTCGGTATTTTAAAGTGAAATAGTAGTCCAGTCAACGAAAAGTTGTAGAGGAAAATGGAAGGAACACAATTTTTAACTTTGGGTCTTTGTTTGGACGAGTTAGGAGGTAAACATACTAAAAGTCCCCACTCCTAGGAGGTGAGCGGGAGGAGGGGGCACGTAGAAGGTCCCCTTTTTCGGTTTTCCGTTTATATCGCGGAAACTATGCGTCCTAGCGATAAGACCATTCTATACAAAATTAAAGCTGATAAAATGTGCCACAAGATTGATTTGATCCAGTTTTTCGGTATCTTGCATAGTTTCCGAGATATCCGCGTTCAAAGTGCACTAATTGTGCTGAAGAGTTAGCTAGTCAAATAAGACAAAAAACGTGAGGCAAAAATTTCTTTTTCACAATTAACGAACTTTGAGGGCGGATATCTCGGAAACTATGCGAGATAGCGAAAAACTGAATCGAATCAATCTTGTGGCATATTTTGTCAGCTTTAATTTTGTATAGAATGGTCTTATCGCTAGAACACATAGTTTTCAAGATATGTGCCCCCTTGCACCCCGCTCACCTCCTAGGAGTAGGGACTTTTAGTATGTTTACCTCTTAACTAGTCCAAACAAAGTCCCAAAGTTAAAAATTGTGTTCCTTCCATTTCCTTCTACACCCCCCTTATGAGCTTCATTGATTCGACTATAGAGCCCAATTTTTTTATTCAAGCAATGAACTTTAATGAATAATAGATTTCCTCATTTGTTCGAAGATCTTTTGCCAAAAAGAATAAACAAGAAAATACATTATTGATTTAAGTTCATCGCTTGAATAAAGAAATTCGGTTTTATTTCACCTTAAAATACCGAAATTATTTTCTTGCCAACCCAATATATTTTGAAAAACCATTCTTCTAATTTATGAACGGTATCTCTATCTAGAGCTCAAAACCATTTAATGGCGTCAGAGTCGCCAGATGATAGGAAGGGAATACGAATTGCGGGGAATTAGTAACCAAATATGTATTTATCTCTCTCTTTAATTTTTGCCAAACATGCATAAATGCAGAGGGATCCATATTTCGAGATGATCACCGAATGTCGAAAATTTTAGTTATTGACATAAGGGTTAAATAGAGGATCAACGATCTCAATAATCCCCTTAGGACTTCAACTCCGCCCTCCATTCTCTTCCGACGTTTTTGACAAGCCGTGTCAGAAAATCCATTTGGTCCAACACTCAGTAAAATAAGTCTCCGTACACCCTTTAAAACAGAATAACTTTTTTATAATTATACCAAATGACCTGATGTTTCGTAAGCAATTAGAAATACTGGTTTACTGAATGATGTGCAAAAAATATTTTCGAAAAATTACAATTTACAAGGTTATATGCAAAAATAAAAAAGGCACTTTGTAAAACTTTTTTTATTTGGGACCTTAAATAAAAATGTAAGATATATGTTTTGTAGATCTATAGTAGTTACACACCTGCTGAAAATTTCATCGAAATCGATTGACATCCACACGAACACCAAGCGGTTAAAAATTATGAAAATACGATTTCTGATCAGTTTCTGCTTAAAATCCACAGAATGTTTTTTCCTGCGTCAACCGATTTCGATGAAGTTTTCAGTATGTGTATAACTAACATAGATTTACAAAACATTAGAGGTGTGCGAGAACCCGAAATATCGAGTCGGGTCGGAAATACGAAATTTTTTCGGGATCGGGACGCGTACCCGAAAATTTCGAGATTCTCGAATTTATCGGGATTCCCGCAAATTTCGAGAACCCAGTAATCATTTATACTCATTTTAATGAATACATTCATAGTTTCGGATTTTTTATTTTAGATGTTTTTGAAATTGAAAGAATATTGTCCATCACGAATTCTTTTCAAGAGTGTCTTATGTCATATTCTCGAAATTTTCGGGAACCCGACCCGACCCGACTCGACCTCTTCTCGACTCGTCCGGACCATCGGGTTCCCGATATTTAGGATTCTCGCACACCTCTACAAAACATATATTTTAAATTGTCATTAGGGACCAAAGTAAAAAAGTTTTAAAACATGCTTTTCGTCTTTTTGCATGTAACCTGATCAATTATAATTTTTGGAAAATCTTTTTTGCACATCATCTAGTAAACCAATGCTTCTAAGTGCTTACAGATATTCAGATCGTTTGGTACAATTGAAGGGTGTACGGAGGCTTATTTTACTGAGTGTATATCTTTTCCTAGAGGCAAATCCCACTAAAATGTCAAGAACGATGCAGTTCCCCTATCGGCAGGTCATAACGGTTTCAGATTAACTGGAAAGCTCCGAATTCCCGAAGCGCTCTCAATGATGCACGAACCGACTCGATGCACCGTCGATACAGCGCGTCGGTATAATTGATACAAATCGGTTCGATCGAGAAACGACACGGTATATTCCCATGTTGACGATACCGCTCTATTTTTCAGAGGTTTACGGGGTGACGGATGACGGTCGCACGTGACCGGCCACGTGTACCGCGCAGTGGAGAAATCGGGGACCGCTGATCATCCAGGATTCTCTGGGTGTTTCTCTTCTCCTGGGTTAACGGAAAGTCCGATGCGTGACTTACGACGTGTCGTTCGAGATTAAGAGAAATTTCCCTGCCGACTGCGGAGTCACGCGCTCCGAGACCATCATTTTCAGGGGAACGAGTGAGTCATATTGCTCTAGACTGTAGAAGCAGGTGCGCTTCCGGGAAGTTGAAGATTTGCGGTCGAACTGCGATCTAGCCTCACGTAGTTTCTCTGGCTTGAATCTTGATATGACGCGAGAACACAGGTAAACATACTCAGGGGACATATAGTAACGGACGAAAATTTAAGACGACTATCTTATCAGTAGATTATCGCATTTTATTAGAGATGCTAAACGTCTAATAGTTCCTAATTGCTCTTGAGTGTCGAAGTTCGATATTCTGACGGAATTCGATAAGGTATTTTCAGTCTGGTATGTAAAAACTTAACGTTCTTGGTATCAAACTCTTGCGAAGGTTATTACTGATGAATTAGTATTATGAAGGATTCTAATTTTGCTTGAAAATAAGTGTCAACTAGAACTCACTTGCTCCGAAAATGTGGCAAGTCCGCCTCTGAGAGTAAAAAATACTTTCGAACCTTGTTTCAAGTGGTACGGGGCAAGAAAAGAATGATTAACAAGTCTGCTTTAAAATGCTTCTTACTGCATTAAATTATATTGTTTAGTTTTATAGTTATCCATTTTTAAACAAACATGTACTTTTACCCTGAAATATGAAAGGGGATACAGTGATATTAAAACAAAGTTTAAAAATGCTTTCGAACCTTGTTTCAAGTGCTACGGGGCAAGAAAAGAATTATTATCAAGCCTGCTACAAAATGCTTTTTATTGCATTAAATATATTGTTTAGTTTTATAGTTACCCATACAGTACGCACTTACCCCACCGTGATAGTACGCACTTGCCCCTGTAGTAATATCTACGGGGCAAGATCATCTTAGTGTTTTTCTCAATATGTAGATCTTGAAAAGTACAATAAAAACGGTTTATATAATGTAAATCTACATCAGCTTTGTTATACTTACCTAAAATAACAACACAGAATATATTAATAACTTGTAAACTATTGCACGTTCAGGGTAACCTCAAAAAGTTGTACGTGTACCTCGCACGTGACTGTTTGGCATTGGTTGATTTAAGGGAGGAAAACACCTTTATTCTTGTGCGACATCTATGTAGAATAATTCATGCTAACAATAAGTTATACCACATTATTAAATACAAGCTAGAGAAATTTCGTTCATGTTGTAATAAAAATAACGAATTAACGGACTTGCCTCGTAGACGGACTCCACTTTATATCAGGCGTCGCGTCGCAAAGGTGAAGATCTTAATCTAAACTGCACCGTAGGAACACTCAAGTACGGTGGTGATTGTGCAATGGTGTGGGCGTCGTTCTCGCGAAACGGTCCAGAACCAATTCGAAAAATTAATGGCATTACGGATAGGTTTCAATATGTGGACATTATGAAGCATGAAACCATGATACCTTATGCATGTGAATATATGGGAGACAATTTCATCTTCCAGCTGGACGATGAGATCCAAACATATCTCTAAAATCGTGAAGTAGTACTTTATAGAAGAAAATATTTCTGTTTTACCATGGTCATCATAACGTCGGATCTCAATCCGATTGATAACTTGTGGAACATTGTTAAAAGGAACGTACACAAATATAAACCTAAAAATTTGAGTGAACTTTACACTGCAATTGAAACAGAGTGGAACAACATTTCAATAGAACAATGTGTAAAGCTAATTGATTCAATGCCATAAAGATGTGCTGCGGTCATTAAAAATAACGGTTACCCCAGAAAATATGAACTTTTAAAGAAAGTATTGTTACTTATATTAACCTAAATACCTTTTTCATAAATAAGTCTTAAATTAATGTCCGCTGCAAATACAGCATTGGCCAAACACTGTTTATGTTTGGAAAAGTCTAGGTTGTTCGCAGATAGAGTGCGGATATATGTGTAAATGTGTTAAAAACAATTGAGAATTGTTCGACGTTTAGTATAATATCTCTAATAAAATGCGATAATCTACTGAAAAGATAGTCGTCTTAAACTTTTGTCCGCTACTGTATATGTATGTGATTATATACAGTATTATACAGGGTGCTTCATTAAAGAATGTTGAAAGTTTGAATTGTTCAGTATCTAAGGCATTGATGTGCAGCTCTCGTTCGTAACAGTGTGTACGTGTATTTTAATTCTTCAGGACATATAAATACATGTATGCATACGTGTAGCATGTATCCATTATACATGCTGCCGTTATTGGCTACAGACAGTGACACCGATCGACGGCAGATTGTATGTATAGAGATTGAATGAAATAGAATGATCATCGGCCGATTGGCATGAGACAGATGACAATCTTTTCCCCCACTCCGCTTTAATCCCAATGACGTTATTGGCTCGTAACTTTGCCCTCACCTATGCCACAAGGCTTACTGAACAGCACTGAATCTAGGAAAAAGCTCATCAGCGTTCATTTGATCTTATGGTGGTTTTTGGGAGCCCTGGGAGGTAGTCACACATGAATTCTAAAAAGGATGGATTAATCCCTCATCTACTTTTTTTTTTTAACATATGTTTGGAGCCATTTCATTATACATATATGATAAAAATAAAATATCACAAGTGTAAAGACATTAGAAGAATTTGTGAGCATTGTTACGTTCTTTTCAATTTGTTAAAATTATCGAGGGAAGTTTTTATTTAACTCCCGTTTCCCACAATTGATTTAAAAAGAATTTTATTCTGCATAAAGATCCGCAGTCTACAAATCAAGCACTATCAGAGCTGGGGAAAATAGTATTTTGAATAGTAAATAATAAATAATCCTATTTATTTTAAAGTATGCGTAAAAAAGTAAAATATTTTATTTGATGTAGTAATTTTTGAAAATAAAATAATTTAGTTGAGAGAGGCAGTAATTCTTGAAAATAGCATTTTATTTGAAGAATATATTGCAAATATTTGTATTCTGTCTTTATTTTTAATTTTAATTATAAATATTGTTGCTGAAAATAATGGTTCGGATTCGTACATTTATGAGTGTAAATCGTTTCTTAACAATACGATGGACATAAACCGCATATGTTTATGCGGTTTCTCAGAATATTATAACAATGCAAAAAGTAAAATATTTTATTTTGTGATTCAGATTGTTCAAATAGAAATATTTTATTTTCTGGATCAAATTGTTGCAATAGAAATATTTTATTTTGAGGTTCAGATTGTTAAAATAGATATATTTTATTTTCGAAATTGTATATTTCATTTAAAATACTATTTTCTTTAATAAAATCTAAAATATTAAATAATATTTGAAACATTTGTTTCGCCAAATAATTTTTTTGGAACGCATAAATGTCTAAATGAAATTGTGCATTTTGCACGACATTTGTATTAGTTTTTTGCGACTCGCAGTTTTCATAATTTCACAACTACGCAATAACTTTGTGTTATAAGATATATTTATATAAAATTCGACTTTATAAATGAAACATAATCTGCTGCTTTGTAGCGAAATTAAAAAATGAGTTTCTAAGAAATACATATATACAGGTAGGTCATTTGCAGTCCGTCAGGTAGCTCGTGTACCCACGTATGAATATGAATCACTGGGATGATAAGCGCATTACCACAATTTGTTCCCAGAAACGGAAATTACTTATGACTCGATCCATAATGTCTATAATTTTGTACAACTTTCTGTAACATTAACGTTCTCCAACATTAGCCTCCAGAAGCTTGTTTATTCAACTACAATAACATAAAAATAGCACGAAATTTGGATAAATTAAATTCTGTCATTATTATAAAATATAAAATATTCATGAAGTGCTTTGGTAGTAAAAGGTGTAAAACCTGAAAAGGTAATTAATCGATTTCGCTTGTGAACGGTTTAGGGCATATCTGGGCGACGCTGGCTCGAAAAAACACATGTTGCTGCTTCTCTCCTTCTCTTGCTGGGTAAGACAGTCCCCACCACGTCCACTCCGACAAAGGAGTAGCAGCAACATCTGTTTTTTGAGCCAGCATTGTCCAGGTCTGGTTTAGGGTATCAATAGCGTGCGAGGCTCGGTAGTTGTAGTGTTAAAAATGGGGGAAAAGGGGTTCAAAAGAGATAAAAATGTTATGTTGACAGAACAATGACGACCTTGAGGTAAACGCGGAAAGAATCAGCCCGCGATCACCTCGTGTAACCGCAACCGCCGCGTCGGAAGTGGAAGAAGGAAGAAGGAAGACGGAAGAAGCGCGCAGGATGCCGGGCGAGGTGCGCGCGCAGCCCTTAGGCTCGTCGACATACGGTTGTAGCACGATGCAACCGGACGACGAGATTCAGTACGCGCCAAGGAGCCGTCCTGTTAGCTTTTATGACAATTTTAAGGTGAGCAAGAACTTCTGTGCCACGTGTTACTGTTTACGTTCGTGTCTTGTCAACAAGTCGGTGTTACGATCCGATCACGTGTCAACCGGTGTGCCAAATACGTCTTGTGTGCGAAGGTATGGTTAAATTCAACACGCATAATTTCAACAGAGTTACTTCAATTGCTGTATAATTCTTATTTTATTATTATTAATCCTTTGCACTCGGAGCTGTCTTAACTGGACAAATTAAACATTTCTTCCGATCTAGAATATTTCCATTCCCTATGATTCTTGAAATTTTATGGATATGAAATTGGTATAATACCTCATACAATACCTAAATGTTTAGTAATTAATTAGTAGACTGCGGATCTTTATGCTAAATAACAATATTGTCTGCATTGATTGCAAGAAATAGAAATCAAACTGAATGTTATTTCTTCCCTTAATGATTTTTACAGAGCAGAAATCATACATTGACATCTTCAATTTTTCAAATTTTCCAACAATCTTGAATTTCATCTACTCGATTTTCTTATAAATGTATAAAAATCAGCAGTCTATTGATTAGATACCGATATATTTAATAATGTAAAGAATATTTTGAATAATGGTACAGCAATTTCTAGTGGTGCCTCAGAGGGGACAACCGAGTGCAAGGGGTTAATTTGATTATAAAATAATTATTATTATTTGAATTTTTAACGATACATTAAGTACAAATAAATACAGTGATGTGAATATTGCTCCGAATTGTGATATAATAATTTTTAAAGGGACTTGAGAGTCGCTGTCCGAGCGCAAGGGTTAAATATTGCGGATATATTTCAATATACTGGATGTTCTGTGATTAGTTTGCTAAGTAGTGCGTCAAACACAAATATCTCTTTTGTTTTTCATAGTAAAAAAAAAATTAGTGGACAATATGATTTCGTTTAAAGAGGGAGGAGCTATGTTGAACAATACTTTTCTTTTATCGTACTTTTTGAGATTCTAAAGTCAGCGGCGTTATGAATTATATTATCATATTTTATACCAACAAAATGGTAACTATATTCTTAATTTAATATTTTTAATATTTACTTTTAGAGCAAATTTATATTATTTGTAGAATATATTATACTTATATCTGTTATCCCGTAAAGTAAGGCCATTTTTGTCACGACACACATTATGCACACATGAAATTCCATTGACGCGATAAAAGCTACCGTATATATGAACATGGTTTTATAAACTTCGCCAACGTCGAGTAGCGTAATAATCGTTATCCGCATTCACGTGTTGAGTGTCATTTCATAAACACGCCCGGGAAAGTACAATTTACGTCGACATAACGCAATACGAGAATTAGTAATGCATGTAACGCGAGAAGTTACTTTGCTTGATTCATCATAGTGAATCCGTAACGTGGTGTAATTATTCTCAGAGAAATAATTTAGAAATATATATTTCTTTTTCGATTGTAATATAACTGTTGGGTTGGAACAAAAGCTCGTAGCGTTTTTAAATTAAAATTAAAAAACAAAGTTAAGATATTTATTCATAGATTTATCCAATAACGTGATAAGTTATCTCGAAAATGTTAAAAAGTAATATGTAAAACAGAATAGAGATAATGTCTTGTAGAATATATTTTGAATTTTAAGTTGTAACCGCTAGAAATTTTCGTTCTATCCCAATAGTTTTAAAGAAACTTTTTGGGAGCCTACTATTTGGTGCATAGAGTAGTTGCAAATAGATGAATGATCCGCTATTTTAAGGCCAAAACCGGTAGACCATGATCCATTTAAAGTAATCGGTGCATTTTTCTGCATACAGGACGTGCCGATGGTGGCACCTTGCGTGACTTCCGCTTTAAGCGCCGACAATTTGAACCAGGTTCGTGACAACAACATCAGCACGTCGATGGCTGCGGCTAACAACAATAACAATAATAACAACAGAGTGAGCAGTGCAGTCAGCGCCGGAAATGTGTCGAAGGTCCACACTGTCAAAGTAACAGGTAATTAAAAAAATAATCATCCCACGAATATATTTTTATTTTATTTGTTATATCGTCTTGCCTTTCCGCTTTGGCGAGGAGTTCTTTCTTCGTTCTTATACAATTTTACATAGGTAATCAATTTAATTTGTATCAATTTTGTATAAGCACATTAATACGTGAAGATTTGAATTTTGAAAAGCAATGGAATCATTAAAAACAAGTCGTATTTTAGCTTTTGGAAATGTTAAACAAGCTACAAACATATATAAATTAATTTGCGAATAATTTTGTTTTATTTTCAATCAAATAAAAGTCTCCTTGGGCTTTATTAAATTAATGAGTTCAGCAAATATCAGACAGGCGCGCGTTTGCTATCTATAAATACATTAAACTCGGACCATTTTCTAGGTGCGTTCACGACTCGCTCTTCGTTTTCGAATCTTATTCTTGATGAGACGTTGTTTACAATTGCACATTCTATGCCAGCCAGCCGTCTTCCTTTAAAAATTCGTTTTCATCTTCTGTTACATGTTTGTCTTACGCTAACTTGAATTTACTTTTAATATCAAATAGTCTGTAATACAATATCTTTTTTAAAAATTCATTTCCGCCTTCTTCTTCATTTTTTTCATCTTTGTATTTTAGACCTACAATCAACATTCGTGAACATTCTTATAGCATCAAATAGTTTTCATATCTTCTTCCAAAATTTGGTTTTTCTCATTTTCATATTTGAAAACGACATTGCTGCGATCAACTTTGGTGAATTTACTTACAACGCCAGATTAGCGGTAGAGATTATTTTTTCAAGTCTGGTATCATCAATCGGATCGAAGAGTGGCATTGTCGGTGCGGAACAAAATTGGAGGTGCCACTGCACTATCCTAGGAAAGTTGTCCCGCTGAAAATAGAACGGTCGCGAGTGAAATTCGGTCGTCGCTGTACCACAGCCGGCGTTCAAGCGAACTTTCTCGAATTTCATTTTGTTCGTGCGCGCTCTGCTCGATTCCCGCGAACATCTTAGCACAACAAAACCGAGCTGAACATTTCGCGCGCTTTCTAAGCATACC
The DNA here is from genome assembly GCA_933228785.1 of Lasioglossum pauxillum. Lineage (NCBI taxonomy): Eukaryota > Metazoa > Arthropoda > Insecta > Hymenoptera > Halictidae > Lasioglossum > Lasioglossum pauxillum. Next base: position 18,437,922 of record OW121702.1, on the reverse strand, counting down.
TTCGGGTAAACGTAACGTCGTCGTCGTTGACGTCGCGGTCGCGGTCGACTGTATATGTATACAGTTTTCCTTTGACCCGCTCCGCGACGCGAACTTGTTTGAAATCAAACGCTGATCGCAGCGTTGCGGCAAACAATAAATAATTTTGTCCCTTTCTTAATGCTAGACACTTTCAACCCTTTGATAGTGGAGTTAGTAGCACTTTTTGACAGGTACGTAGCTGATACACTCTAACCACGAGCCGTATATTCAGTCAGATTCGTAATGAACAGAAGCAAACTATTAAATGATTTCTTTTAAGGGAGTAGACTTCTTTTTCCAGGATTGCAAGGGTGCGCAATTTGCGTTCTCATTTCTCGATAATACAAAACTTGGGGCTTTTCAGCAGTCAAAAACGCTAGATAAAAGATCGATCTAGGGCGTTATCGCCCTCAAAAATCTTATTTTTACATTTACGAAGCGTAATTTGCATTATTCGGAAGCATACAACTGCGCATGTAGCTATTTTCATAGCTGCCGACTAATGCGAATTACGCCTCAGAAACGAAAATAATTATTTAAATAAAAATAAATTTTTAAGAAATTGTACCACGTTTTTAAAACGGACTAAAAAGTATAAAATAATTTTTCCTAGCCCCATATAGATTCCTAAGCCCGTACAGATAGCCCTGAAAATTTGTGATTGTGAATTTTGAATAGCTATGAAAATACTTGTAAGATTTAAAACGAAAAACGTGGGGCGCAAAATAATAGTAAGGAGTGTAGAGAGTAGCTGCCGTTGAGAAAACTTACAACAGTTCATATCATTTGCAGTGCAATAAATTGTTAGTGAGTTAGATGAACTATTCATGCATCAATTATCTATTGCATGCGCCCCACGTTTTTCGTTTTAAATCTTACAAGCATTTTCATAGCATTAAAAATTCACAATCACAAATTTTCAGGACTATCTGTACGGGGTTAGGAATCTGTATGGGGCTAGGAAGAATTATTTTATAACTTTTAGTCCGTTTTAAAAACGTGGTATTTTTACCACGTTTTTTAAAAATTTATTTTTATTTAAATAACTATTTTCTGCTTTTTAATCTTATGTGTTTACATTTTTTCAATCGATTTTAAACATTTTGATGAGATTATAACAGACATGTAGTAAACAGACGGTATTGCGACCCGCGTCACATCGAAAACAAACGTCGTAGTAAAATGTCAAAGATAAAGGTTCGACGGAGAATCTCGGGGTGACTGTTCTTTCGCTTGGTAAACAAACATTATAGTACAATAATACGTAGTAACTTTGTAAACACCACACGGAGCTCGAACGCACACGTCCTTCGGTGCGAAGCGGGTCAGTGAAGTGGGGATGAGTCGGAGTGGCAACGCGTAGTGGAGTAGGGAGCGCTGTCGCGGAGTGGGGATCGCTGAACGCGATCACGTACTACCGAGCGTCGCGCGAGGAGGTGTGCTGGTTACATTTAATAGTTTATATCTCCTAAACGCATAGGCTTTTTAATTTTTTTTAATATTGCATTGTCATCCAGTTCTGAGCTATGTTTAAAATTTTAAGTCTCTAGCTCATTGAGAAGTTAGGTTAAAATCAATTGCAAAATTCTTACCGAACAGACAGACAGACAAGAAAGCGAGCTAATACAAACGTGATAAAATAGGACTTTTGAGGGCGATAGCGCCCTGGGTTGATCTTTTATCTAGCGTTTTTGACTACTGATAATCCCCATTTTTGTGTATTGTCGAGAAATGAGAACGCGAGTCCCGCACCCTTGCAATCCTGGAAACCAGTCTACCGCCTTAAACCGGAATAAAATTCTATTTTCTTTTTGTGAATATTCTTAGACATTTTTCAGGTTTTAAATAATAACACATAGTTAAAAGAATCGCACTACAAGATATTCTTAAACGTATTTCTCAAATTACAACAGTTTCATAGCTGAAGGACAACTTTGATATTCTGAGAATTCATTTTTCAAGACAATAAGTATTTTTGTCTACTGTTCCTTTAACAATTTACTGCAAATGATTTACAGAGAAAAGAAATTTACTGTGCTATTCAAAACGAAATGCTCCCATTACTCGTACAGCACAGTTGGATTAAACTTTTCATCATTAGACTGCGAATTTTTGTGCAAAATAAAAATTGTCTGGTTAATTGAAAGATGTAGAGGCAACGTAGACATATATTTCTGTTTTAAATAACTTTAGTGAGCTGAAAGTAATACAGCATCTTTCGTTTCTTTAAAATGATCTTTGTTTTATATTCAATCTACTCGTGTTTGTCGTAAATACATAAAATCCATAGTTTATTCATCATTTTTTTAAAAAGAATGTAAATGTTCATCCAAGATAGTTCGGCAAACATGTATTTAATTTTTGATGATCGCAAAAAGATTCCACTCGTGATTGCAATTTCCCTCACGTTATAAATCCGAAATGTTCGGAATGGTCACCGGAGTAGTCTGTTCCTTCGTGCCATAATCAATTTTTAAATGATCAGGTATAGGACGGAGAGATCCGGTTAATGACGATCGATACCTGTTTACCGTGACAGGTGCAGTGTCGACGGGAAACATCGGCAGGATCTATCGGCCCGAGAAGGACAAGGAACTTGATCGGGCACCGTCAATGGCGAATTGCTTGTCAACCACGGTTCCCGTTAATTTGGCAGCCTCGCAGATCGCTGGTCGGCACACACCCACAAGAAATTCCCTCAGGCACAGCAGGATGATCGTATTGCATCGGACCGGTCAGCGTGAGTGAATGCATTTCTTTTATCTGACCGTTTGTTGCGTGTACACTTCGAAACAAAGGCGTTCGTTCATTATACGGTGTGTACCATTTTAAATTTCCAAGCTTATCAACTTTGAGAGTTAAATCTCGACTTGTGCCAAAAGTACACTACTATGCCAAAGAAAAAAGCACCCAGTATGATTATAAGATATAATGACAGCGGATTTTATGCATTTATGATAAAAATGAGTAGGTGTAATTTAAAACAGTAATTAGAAGGTTATTGTTGCTCGCTCGCTTCGCTCGCTCGCGAGTAGGGTTGTTTTTGCTCGCTCGCTTCGCGAGCTCGCGGGTAGGACTGCTCTTGCGAGAGGGTTAGTGGTACGCATGGCTAGTATAGGGCCTACTGCTATTAATGTTCTTTATTTGGTGTGTGATTCTCCAAGAGTCACACAAAGAACTTCCCGATTCGTTATTCCTTCGCCAACATCGCCAACATCTTTTTTTTTGTACTTTCATCGATATTCTCCCAAAATGTATTCTCGGGAGTAGAGATGATAAACTCACTCTTGCATTGGGATAATTTTCGATTATTGTAAGCGGTAACAATAGCATTAGTTGCATAATTAAAAAAAAAGAATTTTTTTAAATTTAAAAAAAATTTTTTTTAATTTTTTTTTATTTTCGATTTTCGAGGTCATTACAATAACTTCCCTATAAAATCGGGAAGTTAAAAACATTAGAAGAATTTAAAAATACTGTTATATTATTTTCAACCTATGAAACATATTAACAAAGAAAATAAATTTCTATATCACTTCAGCTTGTTGCAATTCGGGTAGGAAATTTTTTCTTTGCATAAAGATCCGCTGTTAATAATGACAAACAATATCTTTATGTAGAAATTGTATTGTACAATATATTTCATGTAAAGTATTAGATAATCCGCAATAACACATACTCTCTCAAAACTATTCAATTAAACAGCGGAATCCTTTTTCAAAATTTACTGTGTTCTTATTTGATTTTTTACGCTTTTTTATGCAATGTGGCCGGGTGCTTTTTTTCTTTCGCACAGCATTGTATGTTTAAGTAGGGTTTCGGAAACGTCTCGAGGCTAGCAATAATATGTAATATCTAACTAAAAAAATGAGTTGCAATTTCAAAATTCAATATTGACCTCCGTAGGCCTTTTCACGGTCGCCTCAAGGTTGAATAAATAAATCTAAAACATTTTTTCACATCATTCATATTTTTTGGGATATTTGTCCTGCGTTATTCCTACTGGCAATTTAAATTGGGACACCCTAAACACACGGTGATGCAAAAGAAAACTATCTGAAATTTAACAGACTTGGACGCTTAGGAAAAAGTAAAACAAATGGATTTTCAAAACAGGAATTAATTGGAAATTTTTACGTATTGAAGCTACGTAACATTTTACCAGTTACAGTAACAATATTGCATACAACGAGATTCGACATTGTTAGTCGATATTTGATAACGATTTAGAGGTCGTTTGTTATAATTGGATTGAGCAAATTTATATAAATTTTTACAGACAGGTTTAGAGAAACTTTAAATTGAACCGCAGCAGAAAATTGAATATACATAGAACGGCGCTAAATTGATTTTAAATTAACCTCTTCAGGGACAAATTTTATAAAATCGAAGGAACAAGTGATATATAATAATTTCTTATGACGCATGAGATTTTAGGATTATTATATTTGATATTAATTAGTCATCGACACGGATCTCACGCAACAGTTCGCACGATCTCTTTTTTAAGCTGCTTCGTTGACCAACTTCGGAAAAATGAAATACCCTGGATTAACTTGAGCCAGTGGCCGGCTAAGGGCTTTGAAAGTTATCTAGGAGCTTTGGAAACTTTTATTGAGGGTATTAGAATTGGATTAGGTAGTCCGAAAGAAGTTCTTGGAAGGCTTGAGTAACCATTTCCTGGAACTCGTGCGTGGTTATTGTCCTAAGAAAACGATATTCGTGGCAAAATAGATTCCTTCTTCGTAAACAGTTTAAAAATTAATTCATAAATTGTCGTGTCTCTAAAAACATTTCATCTTTAACAGCCTACAGGAAAAGATACAGTCGGTGTACAAAGTATTCGTACACATTTTAAAAACCAATAACTTTTCCAAAATTAGACCCAACAGCTTGTATTTTTTTGAGACGTTAGAAGGATTTTGTATATAATTCTTTTTAAAATTCTTATGGGTTGCCATTACGAAGGAAAAAGTAAACGTCACGATTTTTAAATTTTTTATCTGTGCCTGTAATGAAAATTTATAAGCTACCATTGGTAGGTCTAACAAGCAAGTTATATGTACTACATATACAAAGTTTCCTTGAAACCGATCAATGTTGTTATGAAATACAATTGATTGAAAATAGCAAAAATTCAAAGATTTTTACATCTTACCATGCCCATACATTTTTTATGCGTCAACAGATTTCATTGAAACTTTGTACATGCATATAACTTACTTAGATTTACAAAATACATGTTTCCAATTTTCATTACAGGCACAGACAAAAAATATAAAAATAGTCACCTTTTTCCTTCGGAACTTGCGATCAATAACAATTAAAAAAAAGATATTTATACAATAGCTAATAAACTAATCTTTCTAACGACTCAAACAAACTCAAGTTGTTGGGTCCAATTTTGAAAAAGTTATTCGTTTTTAAAAGTTGTACGAATACTTTGTACACCCACTGTATTATAATTATAGTATAATATATTATGATATACATATGTGTGTGTATATGTATATTTCTAATGTATATTATTTTATGTCATCAAATATTATCTGCAAATCTGAAACTTCCGTAATTTAAAGAAATTGGAACGAAAGAGAGAATGTGGTATATGTACATACTCCATAAAAATGGAAAGTGCAATAAACTTGACCAAACTATGAAATGTATGCTTTTATTAGATCAGTTATGCTACGAATATATAAAATCTGCATTTAATTACGATTGCAACTTTCTTTTCTGCCGTGCCACATTTCATTGCAAAAATCAAAGTTAAAGATGGTGGAAAAAGCGAACAGACGTTTTAATAGTCCACTCTATTTCGCGATCGTCCATTTGACTGAGTATATCACCATGAGATACTATAATAAAGTATGATAGATAAATTAGATTGGCCAGAGAAACAAAAAGAAGTTAATTCGATGTTACCAGCAATAATGATATGTCGTTTACTAACAAAATCGCCTACGAACGCGTTTCTCGAACAAGAAACAGCTGCGCAAAAAATGATTGTTTATCCGCGGGGCATCCGATTCCAACGCGCGACCGTAGGATTTCCTTTTTTCTCGGTTTGCGTTTTCTCGGTTCGCGTTGGATAATGGGGACGCAACGCTTGTTGATTAACGAAATCAGAGATCGGAACAAATACGTCACTGAAGCTCGAATGTCACGGTGCGGCCTTTCACGGTGCAATAAACATTCACGAGAACAGGAAAACGGATTGCCTCCGCGTGTTATTAATAATTCATAGTCGTGCACGAGGATCTGAATAGTTCGATCTGCTTTTTTCCTCGTTCCGCGACATCGAACACGGTTCGATCGAAAAATTCCGTTTCGCGGATCGTTTAGAAATCGAATTTCAGCTACGCACTACTCCACGTGTTCCTAATTTTTACAATGTTTCTGAAAATTTTATTTTATGAAACTTACAAAATATTAGGCCATACCGTAAGTAAGCAATGTGGATGTTTTAAATGTTTCTTTTTAATGTTACAAAGTGAGATATAAAGAACATAATCTCATTCATTAATTTCCAAAATATTTTCTTTTATAATTTAGTACAAGCAGTGTTGGGCAAATTTTATTTTAAATAATAAATGATTAAATAATAAATAAACGTGTGATTTTAATTGCAAATAATAGCTAAACTTTTTATTTAAATAAAATAAGAGTTTGGTGGAAACAAGTTTGGTAATTGTCGAATTTTTTACAATTAACTTTATTATTTAAAATAATTCTATTTATACTTACTCAAATAATAAATAATTATTTTTGTTTTTTATTTGAATATCCTAATAGCAAATAACTTGTTATTTAAATAATTATTTATTTAAATGAATTTATTGCCCAACACTGAGTACAATGAGTATGATACTTACATCAATTGATTCAAATACGAGTACATATACAATACTAGGCCAGTAAGCAATATAAATTTTGTTTAGTGTTTTTACAAAGTGAGATGTAAAGATATATTCTTGCACAAAATTTAGTACAGCTTATTTACATTAATTTATCAATTTATTTTCTAAAAACATTAACGAAAATTCACATTATTTATAAGATGATTTGTATTTATTAGATACACAAATTAATTCGTGACTCTTACTACGTAGCTCTTCTAATCAATTGTAACTTATTTATTCACTTATGTAACAGTTCAGTAATACACTGCGGATTTTATGAATTTACGACAAAAACGAGTTGGTGCAATTTAAACCATAGAGACATTATAAGAATATAAGAATGTCAATATATCAGAAAAGAAAGGGTCTACACGGTTACTGTTTCTTGTAATTGGTGTCAACAATTTTTATTTCGCATAATGATTCGTAGTCTATTCATTAGTTACTTGTAAGTTGGACTCGATGCATAGAAAGTGATGCAGATTTTTGAAGTAGAAAAGGCTACGAATTAATTTGTTTACCTGATAGTTGTCGAGAGAAAAGAAACTTTGTTACTCAATAATGTGGACACGATGGAAGAAATGTGGAAGAAATATGCGAGAAACAATCTATTTATAAATCCCCATGAGATACGTAGTGCGATTGTATTACAGTAGGTATGTATAACGTTATCTCATTGTCATTAATCCAAAGGGAACGTAGCTTGACGCAGTCTGGGTCATTTGAAACTCCAAAGACAAGAATAACTTTAAATGCTTAGCTCAATCTTTCCAAAGAAAAACACTTGACTCTCGAAATGTATTATGCAGTTCATCAGACAAAGCGCTTCTATTCGCCCAAGAAAATTATTACACAGAAAATTTCTATAAAATTCACGAAGCATTTCGAAATTTCGAACGTTAATCGCGCAGTTACTTTTGCGACTTCTGAAGGAATTCTGTTCCGAGACTCCGTTCCGAATCCTCAGCATATTAAACGTATTTAATTAGTAGATGAGATATTTTGTTGTTCGAACCCGTCGAGGAGGTCGTTTTTAATCGTTTTAACGACGCGGGGAAAATTGATCGATCAACAGCATCGACGGTATCGTTGACTTTCTCTCCAAGGACAGGCTGAAAGTGCATCGGTGGGCAGGTGTCGTGGCAAGTAATCAGTGCTCGTCGGAATGCCACCGGCCCAGAACAGGTCAATTTTTCTTGAGGTCTTCTCAATGATCGTCGCCATTACTTCGCGATGGTGTGGCCTTTTCTCGCAATTTCACGGCGCGATGGCGACTCAAACTTCACGTTGGACAGTCTTTTCATTCCGACCACGAACAATTCAAAATTGTTGTCACCTTTTAATTCTGGGGTTTTTAAACATTTTCAATTTCCCCCTTTAAAGCGGTAGACTCGTCTCCAGGATTGCAAGGGTGCAGGATTCGCGTTCTAATTTCTCGATAAGGTGGAGTGGGGTAAGTGCGTCACCGGAGCAAGTGCGTTAATTGGTTATTTTTATTATAATATGAACGAAATTTCTCTAGCTTGTATTTATTAATGTAGTATAAGTTAGCATGAAACATTCTACATAGATGTCGCACAAAAATAAAGGTGTTCTCCTCGCTTAAATCAACCAATGCCGAACAGTCACGTGCGAGGTACACGTACAACTTTGAGGTTATCCTGAACGTGCAATAGTTTACAAGTTATTAATATATTCTGTGTTGTTATTTTAGGTAAGTACAACAAATATTGATGTAGATTTACATTAAATAAACCTTTTTAATTGTATTTTTTAAGATTTATTGAGAAAAACTAAGATTGCCTCGTAAATATTACTACAGAGGCAAGTGCGTACTATCACGGTGGGGTAAGTGCGTACTGTATGGGTAACTATAAAACTAAACAATATATTTAATGCAATAAAAAGCATTTTGTAGCAGGCTTGATAATAATTCTTTTCTTGCCCCGTAGCACTTGAAACAAGGTTCGAAAGCATTTTTAACTCTCAGAGACGCTCTTGCCCAATTTTCGGGGCAATCCTGTCAAAATGATAATTTTCAAGCAAAATTAGAATCCCACATTATACTAATTCATCAGTAATAACTGTGGCAAGAGTTTAATACCAAGAGCGTTAAATTTTTACATACTAGATTGAAAATATATTTGTTTAAAGTCCAACTTTGCAAAAACTAGGGCGCACTTACCCCATTCCACCTTAATACAAAAATGGGGTTTTTGAGTAGTCAAAGTTAGATAAAAGATCGATCTAGGGTGTTATCTCCATCAAAAGTCCTATTTTTTCGTTCACGAAGCGTAATTTGCATTATTCGTCAGCTTGTAGCTATGAATATAGCTACATGCGCAGTTGTATGCTTCCAAACAATGTAAATTACGAAAAAATAAAGAAAAAATAGGACTTTTGAGGACGATAGCGTCCTAGATCGACCTTTTATTTAACGTTTTTGACTACTGAAACCCCCATTTTTGTAGTATAGAGAAATGAGAATGCGAATCCCGCCCCCTTGCAATCCTGGAAAAAGGAGTCTACTTCCTTAAGATCCGTTTCAACCATCATACGCTTCTTAGAAATGCATAAAAGATACCAGGATAATATTTCACTCATTTTGGTTTTAAATCTATAAATTATGCTTCATTTAATACACATGAAATGTGACTAATATACGTTGTTTCATGAAAATTACAAGACTGAATTTATTTAGATTTTTCATTGAGAAATATCTTCATAATTTCAATAATCATTTAAAAGAATACGAAACTGGTTATTTTTCCCGGCATAGTACGGATAGTGTCAAAGATATACATCTCTCAACGCAGATAAAGAGAAATTGTTATAATATTATATCATTCTATAATATTCTTTTTCTAATAAGTGTTATTTGTTAAGAATTATTCTATGCGGCATGGATTTTGTAGAAGATGCGTATATATTTTCGAGCAAAACACCCCGTATACGTTTCGATGAATCAAATGAAGATGTTTTTGAACTACTCCTTACACGATGAGCCTGAGTCATGGTAAATGTGTGGTTGTCCTACAGTAATCCGGAATTGCGATGTCGTTAATGAACACTCGTTAGTGTAATGGCGAATCTGAGAGATTGGGGTGCCTAACTTCGACAATAAATAACAATTTAGTTGACTGAATTAGTCGTTTCATAACCTGAGCATCTGTAATACTGTACATACTACAGAGCATCTATAGACTGTTTTACAAAAATTAAAACAAAAAGAATTTTTAGACCGCCACGGCCCGGTCACGTGACTAATCCTGCACTGACAGAGAGAGGGTAACTTTTCCCCCTAAATTCGAGTGAATTCCCCTCATCTGGTGACTCTGGTTAGAATCAGTCGATTTGGTAGTCACTAGGGATGTGCGAGAACCGGAAATGTCGGGTCGGGTCGGGAACACGAAATTTTTTCGGGATCAGGACGGGTAATAATGGGTAATTCATTACACATTCATTATACATAATTCATTATATATGTATCAATGATATAGGGGAGGGTAATTTTGTAGTCATTCTAATGATGATTGATAGTATTTAAATATAATTCGTTTTGAAATTAAACTTTCTAGAATAATATAAATTAATATAATTATTCTATTAAAAGAAATTAAAGATTCAATTGATGAAACAATATTTCAGCAATAATATGCATCTGGGTAATCTGAATATTGTCCAGGTATCCATATTAAACCTAAGAAATGTTGAGGGAAAAAAGTTAAATTTATTCCTGTAAATATAATAAATTGTGTATTTAATATTTTTTTATTTAGAGTTAATCCGGTAAAAATTGGATATCTCAGTGGATTAAACTAGCAATAATTGCAAATACTACCGAAAATTCCGAGATTCCCGAAAAAGTAGGGATTCTCGAATTTATCGGGATTCCCGAAAATTCCGAGAACCCAGTAATTATTATTATATATTATATACGGACCGAGGTCCTTTTATACAAATTTATACAGTTTTTACAGTATAACGGATAAAAACAAAAAGAAAACATAACAAAAAAGGTATTAACCTAAAATTTACATAAGAATGGACCGCGCAAAACTAAACAAATACAGGTACGATTAACAAATAGTATTGCGCAATTTTGTTTTGAATGCCTGTAACGTGCCATTAAAAAAATCAATATTGTTATAAAATGTGTTAGAGCTAGCAATAATGCGATTTAATGGATTTATTACTCCATATGAGGATTTGGATTTCATTGTTTGAAATCCTGCTCTTGTTCTCAAAACTCGTTCAGGTACATAGAAATTTATTTGCCTTAGGAGTGCTGGACAATCTATATTATTATTTATCAGATTAAAGATAAAGCTCTGGTCGGAAACTGTTCTTCGATTGAATAATGTTTCCAGGTTGACTGTGTTTAATGTTATAGAGTAATTATAACCAAAGATTGACATTGGCTTGTTTGTCTTATATGCATAAAACCTGAGGAATTTATGCTGCACTCTCTCTGGCATGATTTCATATTTAACACTTTTCGGAGACCATATAGTTGAAGCATTAATGTAAGTAAATAAGTAATCATTTATATTCGTTTTAATGAATACATTCATGGTTTTGGATTTTTTATTTTAGACGTTTTCGAAATTGAGAGAATGTTGTCCATCACGAATTCTTTTCAAGGTTGTCTTATGTCATATTCTCGAAATTTTCGGGAACCCGATTCCTTCGGAAATCTCGAAATTTTCGAGAACCCGATTCCTTCGGAAATCTCGAAATTTTCGAGAACCCGATTCTTTCGGAAATCTCGAAATTTTCGGGAACCCGATTCCTTCGCACACCCCTAGTAGGTACCATCTTGAAATCTTGAAATCTTGATTTTACGACCTTCCGACAACGTTTAGATGGAATTAATTCACGAGATTCCGCAACCGAATCATTAGCGCTTGTTAGTATAAACGTTTTCTGGTGTACTACGAAGTAAATTCCAGAAATGCATAACGATCTGCGAGTTATTTATCAGTTGAAATTCACTGCGTTCACGATTAAAATCGTCTCACGGCAGCCAGGTAGCCGCAGTATTTGCACGCTTCTTGGTCCGCTGACCACCGTTCTCGGCTTAAAGTGGTTACACATGGTTCTTTCCGAACAGCGGAAGTGGCAAGCCGGAAATATATCGTGTGAGCATTTTCGACTGCACTGTGTTGTCGTTTCGATTTTCTTGTAGAATCTTCGTAAACATTCCCACAACCGAGATCAATCTGGAAATGTTAGAAACATGTTTTGAGCACTAACATTCTTATAATTTGATTTTAACCACTAATAATAGTTTGTAAACATTTTCAAGGAAAATCAGATGAAATAGAAAACAGTAAAAACACCAGAGAACATAAAGATTCTTCTATTACTTTTTAGTGTACTACAATTATTAGGGATAGAAATTATAGGAGATTCATGAATGAAAAATATCCATACGATTAAATATGATTACTCGTTACAATAATTAAATTTCTCTCCGTAGCTTAATCATAATGTTTATTGAACTGTGGTCGACGTTGCTACGCACTCGTAATGATCGGAATCCTTTTCCTGGATTCCAAAAGAAATTTCTCCGAATGTTATGAACCTTGCGCGATCACAATTAGCCAAGTTCAGTTTATGTAACTAGTTATTACACCGGAGTCGTGTTCGCTTTCAAAAGGAGTACGGTTGCAGTGTTATTGTGCATCGTCATGCTGGTTTCGTGAAAAGTTTCTCGTTTCGCCATGAAACACGAAACACACGAGCTCTTGTTCAAACTTAACGAAATTGTTTCATGAATTCTGAAATTTTTATACTTGAAGATGTCAAGATTACTTCTGACAATAAGTCAGTCTCGTAATTTTTATAAAACAACTTGTACCAGTCACCTGTTTGTGTTCGAGGTTCGGCAAATTTTTTAAAAATGAAATAACAAATAATTATTTGAAATAATTAATTATTTTAATACTTTATTTTTATTATTTTTAATAATTTATATTTTAGAAATAACGAAAAATTTATCTTCATTTGATGTTTAACTGAAATAATGTTTTCTTTTAATTGAAATAATGAATTATTTTAAATAATTTATAATTTGTATTTTAGAAATAACAAGGAATTTATTTTCATTTGATGTTTAAATCAAATAATGTTTTATTTTAATTACGTCGTTTAAATAAAATCATAAATAATTTAACCTTCAGATGAGGTTATTAAAGTAACTAAATTAATTATTAAATTATGGTTAAAGTTCTGCTGCATATTCAATGATCAAATGAAAAATGAAATGAAAAATTATTTGAGTTTAATTTAAAGTTTGAAAATTCAGGAGAGAATTAAGAATTTCTAAAAAATTATTTGGCTGTTCAAATAAACTAACATATGATAATTTCAAATTGTATGTAGTCAAATAATTTAATATATTATTGATATGAACGATAATTTCTCAAATAGTTTATTTTGATCATGCTCAAGCCTCGTTAACCTTCAATTACTCGCACTCCACTTTCTACATAACTGGCTGCATGGAATTCTACGTATCACTCCAACATAAACAAATTTTCATTCAATGAAATAGCTACTTCATGCGAAATAAATATTTCCTAGTGTAGATGGCACCTTCGTGCATGCTTGAATTGTAAATACTATATGCCAGTAATTAAAAGTTAACACTTAAGTAGTATAGTGTTTAATCAGACTATAAAATATCGCCTCAGGACCTTTCTAAAATTTTGTTTAAATTGTTTCAAAGACTTTCAAGTATATTATTGAAGACTAAATAATCCAAATGTCCTAAAGAAGTTAAAAAATGTTGACATTTGCAATTTTCATACGACACATTAGCTGGAGCTACTGCACGGAAATTTCGTTGGGGTCATGAGAGAGCCCAGTATACCAATTAAGGGTTATATCGATCAATGGCAACGTGAAAAAAGGAATTTCTGGCGGAACTCGCAAAATAGATCATGCAATCGTTGTAAACATCGTTGAACCATGTAACCCAAATGTGGGAATGTGCTGGGTGGTGTGTTTTTATTATCTGTTGGCCTCGATACATGGATAATGACGGAGCGTGCGACTTGCGTAAGAAGAAACACGGTAATTGTGCAACCGCATTGTAGAGAATTGCTGTCGCCCACTATACTTCCGATCCCTTGAAAATCCTTTACCGCCTCAGATGTCGACGCTGTGCATTCACCCTTCACTCGTGACGGATTCAATGACTGCATGTCGAAACAGAGTATCAAGCCTCCATAGAAAATCTTTTAAAATCTTTGATTTTCCTCAAACAGAAATCACCTTCCCTAACAAATCGAAAAAGAATCGTTAAAATACTTTTGGGGAAAACTATTATACATAACAGAATTGAAGAGCTTAATGGATCAATATGTTAGTAACAATAATTTTTTTTACTTTATGTTCTATGTATATTCAAAAGCAAACCATACATACTCTTCCACCTAGAAATCTCCATTTTTTAAAAAATGTTATAACATGTTCATCTACTAATCGTAAGCTCTTCAATTGTGTTAGAACACGTGTATCGCCTCAGTTCACACACTGGAAAGATACCGTGACGAAGACCGGGTCACTAGAATCCCAAGGTTCAAGAAGTATTCATCATTCTTTTTTACCACGCTTATATTAGTTTGCCGAGTTGTCGATGTTGTCGTTGGTGTATGCATCAAATCTTGCAATCGAATTTTAAACCACTTCCCGATGAGCTAGAGACTTGAAACTGTAAACATAGCTCAGAACTGGATGACGATGCAATATTAAAAAAACAAATTTAAAAAGAATTGTGCGTCTAGGAGAAAAAAAATTTTAATATTAACCGTACCACCTCGCCGCGCGACGCTCGGTAATACGTCATCGCGTTCAGCGATCCCCACTCCGCGCGCCAGCGCTCCCTACTCCACTACGCGTTGCCACTCCGACTCATCCCCACTCCACTGACCCGCAGTGTTGGGATATTGCACGGTTTTTTCGCGCATGCGCGACGATTTTAGCGTCAGTAAAGTACAAAGTTGGACTAAAATGGGGTACCTTTGTCACCCCGCATAATTTCGCAAAATTTTGTTTTCAGATTTTCAAATATGGATGTTTAACATGCGTATGTTATACTAAAATTTAATATGTATGTACATATAATATGTAATATATAAACTCCTGAAATCTTCCGGTTCTTTCCTACCGGTAATAGTTCCCCGCTACATTTTCGACAAACTTAGGACATAATACATACGTTCCTGTATTTGGTCGCGCATGCGCGAAAAAACAGTGCAATATTCCAACACTGGCTCAGTGTGGTGTTCCGTTCATTCAGTTCCATCTCGGACAATTTCGGACAATTTCGGGCAATTTCGGACTCTATCAAAAGGCGTCGTCTCCGGAGTCATCCTCCTATTCTTTCTCGCGTATTTCCATATCTTGCGTTCCTACAGGGTGCCCCAAAATTCCCGAACTTCTCGGAAATGAGAAGTTCCTGAGACCATTTCAAGCGATATTTTCCTGTGCAAAAATGTTATCCGCAACTTTGTTTAGGAGTTATTACCGAAAAACACGGATCAATCAGAGCGCGAACTAGACACGAGTTGGCACAGTCGGCCAATCGACAGTTGGCGCGCCGCGCCGCGCCGGGCCGACTTGTGGCAACTCGCGTCTATATAGGTCGCGCTCTGAGTGGTCCGTGTTCTTCGGTAATAACTCCTAAACAAAGCCGCAGATAACATTTTTGCAAAGGAAAATGTCACTTGAAATGGTCTCAGGAACCACCCCATTTCGGGAAGTTCACGAATTTTGGGACACCCTGTATATTTCACTATTTCATACCAGTATTACTATATCTTGTGTTCTATTTAAGGATGTTCTGGAGGTACAATGGGAGACAAATGTACAAGAAATTCGAAATCCATCAATATATTGGCAATGAAATCCATTCATGAATATATTTTTGGTTTTCAGTGTATTTTTTTTTTGAGTTCCCAATTGCGTTTTTTCAAGGTTTAAATAGGGTTTGAAGTGGAATTTTATGAATTCTCCATAAGAAGACGTGTTAAAATGTGCAAACTTTAAGTTGCTATAATTCTTAAACGGTGCAGCGAATCGAACCCAAACTTTGGAAATTGCATTAATTTAGTAAGAATTGTATCTTGTCAAATTTTCAAAAATTTTGTTGTGTTTTTATATACCTGCAAAACATCCTTAAAAAAGACTAAAAAGTGGAAAATAAAAAATGTATGAAATAACCTTTTTAAAAACCACGTTTATATTAAAATGCACTAAAAAGAGAAAATCATTTTTTTAGACATTAGTGACTATAAATAAAAGCGTGGAGCGCTCACGAAGATTACGTCAATATAGTTTAGCGCTCCGAGCTTTTATTTGTAGTTGTTAATGTCTTAAAAAGTGATTTTCTCCTTTTTAGTGCATTTTAATATATTATCTTCTCTTTCTTAGAATACTTTCTCAGAATATCAATATTTTAATATTAGCTTGAATCTTGTATTTGAATCTTTAGCACTAGGTTTACGGAGGTCTAGAAATAACTATTTCACATTATTTTATAAACATAACAAGAATGTGTCTATCCAAATTTTTGGCTATTTTTCCAATAGTATATACCCCAAAAAATAAATTAAGTAAATAATTCCTCAGGGAAGCATCTTTACAATCTTAATAATTGCAAATTAAGAATAAATCTCTATTAACTCTGTATGAAACGTAAACCTGGTATTAAACGTAAATCTGGTATTAAACGTAAATCTGGTATTAAACGTAAATCTGGTATTAAACGTAAACCTGGTATTAAATTTTGTAGAGATAGAATCCCACTAGATTCGCTATATTCGAGATCTGTACAGTATACTCTATTTCCTGTGATGAAAAATTTTATCGATGTACGCCCCACAGTTTATTTTTTCCGCGTGTAGACTGTAGATTCGTCTAGAGTCTAGAAATAGAAACTGACGAACGGAGATACGTCGGGATCAAGATTTTCCACGTGGAAGAAAAATCGATTCGACGCTAGTGTACGCGAAAGAAGCTTATTCTTACTTCACGTTGCCCACATAATACGGATAAATATTTAATGAGTTAGATTGAATACTCTGCATATCTGATACGTTCGACCCCTTTGTGACGCTCACTAGTCCCGTACATGGCTGTTTAGAGGGAACTATGCTTTTCTTCGAGGTCACTATCGGTAGCAGTAATTGAACAGAGGAGACTAACAAATTCTAGATTTTACCTTTATTTATTTATTGTGGTTACAATTAGAAATTCTTCATCGTTCAGAATTTCATAGAAGAAAAGAAAGTTTATATTTATGGTATGCCTATATCTATTGTATCTGTAATGGCTGTACATTGTTAAAGGAAATTAATAACTAGACTGTGCGGATCTTTATGCAAAATAAAATTGTTATTCATCAAATACGATCTATAGAAGCTAAGTAACAATTTCTTTTCCTCCTTAATCATTTTTGTATAATATTCATTTTTGTCATGAATGCATCAAATCCGCGGTCTATTAATAGCACACGTATTTATTACCACGCTTATATTAGCTTGCCGAGTTGTCATTGTTGTATGCATCAAATCTTGTAATCGAATTTTAAACCACTTCCCGATGAGCTAGAGACTTGAAACTGTAAACATAGCTCAGAACTGGATGGCAATGCAATACTGGATGGCAATGCAATATTGGATGGCAATGCAATACTGGATGGCAATGCAATACTGGATGGCAATGCAATACTGGATGGCAATGCAATATTAAGAAACAAATTTTTAAAAAAACTGCGTCTAGGAGAAAAAAAATTTGTATATTAACCGTACACATCGCCGCGCGACGCTCGGTAGTACGTCATCACGTTCAGCGATCCCTACTCCACTACGCTTTCCTATTCCGACTCATCCCCACTCCACTGGCCCACTTCGCACCGAAGAAGCTCAGTGTCGTTGTGGTGTTCCGTTAATTCGGTTCCATTTCGGACAATTTCGGACTCCATCAAGAGACGTCGTCTCTCAGAGTCATCCCCTCATTCCATCTCACGTATTTCCATATCTTGCGTTTCTATATCTTACTATTTCATTCCAGTCTTACTATATCTTGCGTACCATTTAAAAAAGACTAAAAAGTAGAAAATAAAAAAACATAACACATAAAAAAAACTTTTTAAAAACCACGCTTATATTAGAATGCACTAGAAAGGAGAAAATAATTTTTTTAGGCATTAGTGACTATAAATAAAAGCGTGGAGCGCCCACGAAGATTATGTCAATATAGTTTAGCGTTCCACGCTTTTATTTATAGTCAATAATGTCTGAAAAAATGATTTTCTCCTTTTTAGTGCAGTTTAACCTTTAACTACCCGCGCCCTGAATTTTCAAGTAACTATCCGCGCGGTGTATTTAGTACACCACATGTATCACTGTGTGACTGAGTACTGTGCGAAACACGAGAGAAAACTAGCGGGCAGGGAAGGGGTTAAGAAGATTGCCTTTGCGTTCCTCTTGCCCCGTTCCTCTCCCGCTACTTTTCTCTCGTGCTCTGGACAGTACATATATTATTGTATTGGTGTACTTTTTACATCAGCGCGGGTAGTTAAAGGTTAAGGATGTTCTTGCACCCTCTGATTGTAGCTATATTCAGTGGTCTACACTTGTCGCGTTTCCATGCTAGTGAGAGACAACACGATAAATTTCACGTTTTGTAACAGTTTATAATTTTTTGCTCTGTAACTGTTTAGTGAATTCTAATAAATTTTGATCATAATTAATTCCATAATTTTTACTACATATAAAATAAAACTGGAGTTTCTATTTGCGTTTTTTCAAGGTTTAAATAGGGTTTGAAGTGGAATTTTCTGAATTCTCGATAAGAAGATGTGTTAAAATGTGCAGTGAAACTTAAACGGTGCAGTGAATCGAACCCAAACTTTGGTAATTGCATTAATTTAGTAAGAATTATATCTCGTCAAATTTTCAAAAATTTTTTGCGTTTTTATATACCTCCAGAACATCCTTAATATAAGCGTGGTTTTTAAAAAGTTTTTTGTATATATTTTTTTATTAGACTGGTCAGAATCTTCATCACGAGTCTGATTCGATGCTTTACTGCAAGGGGTGACTAAGAGTTGATTTCACCCTTCTGGTCTTACAATTAGTTCTCATCTTATATTCTCAATGCGTTAAAAATAATTTAAAAAGCATTTATTCTTTCGCTAACGGTGTGCTTCGACCTTCGGTCGCAAGAAAGGTGTTTTTGAAGTGTTCTACCATGAAGAGTCGCAGGACCAAACCCGTTCTTAGATCCATATCATTATACTCGAGGCGAGAAGCCCCGAATAGATCAATTCTTCTCCATCCCCATTCTCCGTAGCCTCTCTCGGTACAGTTAGAGCTCGTTTGGTATGCTATCCTCGCTCAAACGAGACTCGTATCGATTGCAGCACCGTCTCGAACGAGAAATGTGACGACGTTCTTGCGGCTCCGGTCGTCGTAAACTTCATATTTCCTTCTCGCACTCGCCAGTCGACGATCTACCGTCATTAATATGCCGTCCCTGTCGCGTAATATCCGGCGAAAGTGAAAGAATTCCCTTGAAAAGGGAGCGCTATGCGCCCCGCCGAGTGCAATCTGCAAGCCCTCGACCGCCGAACTCGGACTCGCCGTCGCGATACAATGGATCCATTGAAATTTGAAATTCTATCCGCAGCCGCGTCACAATGACCGCATTACTATTGCAAATTGTCCAGAATGAGTCGCAGGTACGATAGGATTCTCGAGAAACCTCGTTTCTTCACGCCTCTTCATCCCTTATTTCTCTCTCGAGGAGCTATTCCCATTTAGAGTCGACATTTTGGACAATTTATGAGATCAAAGTTAGATTATTATCGGTCAAGTATTTTGAAATTGTGCAGATAGTTTTTACTTTATTTTAAGACAACATAATGTAATTTTTATGGAATTTTTCTCCTTCAAATTTTACACACATGTAATTTAGAGATACCTTTACGTACTGAAAATATGTCAATATTGACAATTGTTTTTTTTATTGATAAAGTTTCAATCCTAGCAAAACAAGAAATCAGAGACCGTTCGGCAGATCCAGAGTTGCGAGATAATTTTAATATTAGTAGACAGTGAATCTTTATGCAAAATTAAAATTGTCTGCATCGGTTGCAAGAGATAGAAATCAAATAGAATGTTATATCTTTCTTTATATCTTTTATTGCATAATTTTGAAAAATCTATGGTACATGGCTAAACACTTTTCAATGGAACCTTCAATAGCAACAGCAATTTTCATTGTGAACTAACAAGTCACCCTCAATAACGTCATCTACTAGTTTCACTTAAGATTGCAATGTAGAAGAAATTTTCGATACTTTCTTTTGGTACAGTACAATTATTGCAAATCCTATTAATAGGCTTCCGGTACGTAAAGTGTTAACATCTTCAATTTTTGAAATTGTTCAACTGTTTAAAATATCATCTACTCAAGTTTATTATAAATGCATAAAGATCCACTGGCTACATATTAGATTTTATTCAGGAATTAAAATTTAAATGATGTCTGTTTAAGGTTAATACTCCATTTCTTCGGTAAAGAAATTGCGTTAGGCATTGGAAGGTGAACAATAACTCTATTCTTCAATTATAATATAAGATACATTTATTAAAAATTTGCAATATCAGACTGTACGTAGAAACTAAAATTTGAATTTATAACAATATGACGTTCGTTTACCCACGGTCCTTTAAAAAATCACAAGTCTCACGTCTGTAGCACGAAAATTAAAGCAGTACAAAGTCTCCATTGGACATTAAATTGAGCATAATAAACCCGAGACGCATGAACAAAATCAATGCATTCGCCTAAACGCATCAAAGTCCACAATTGACCATAAGTGTCGAACAACATACCCGATTTCCTTTAAAAAATTCACAAGTCTCACGTCTGTAACACGAAGGTTGAAGCAGTACAAAGTCTCCATGGGACATTAAATCGTTGAACATAATACCTGAGACGCATGTACGAAACGCGTTCGCCTAAACGCACCACGACTGACCACAAGGGTCGGTGAGTTCCCGCTTATGCGAGCATTGAAGTCTCCGCTAGTCCCCGCGTCGATCTCTTTGTGATTTCTTCACAATGAACAGCTTGCAGTTCAACAACTAGTGATCTCACCCCTTTATAAACCAAGTTCCGAATGAAAAAATTGTTTCCCGTAGAATTCGGTACGTTCCGTGATCCTGCAGAGTCTCATTGAAATCATAATTTTCGCATCTGCTTGTCAGTTTCGCGCAGTCATTATCCACCGGCCGACGGTTTTACGAGGGTTCGTTACTGTTTACGTGGAGAGAGATCCATCGTGATCATTATTTCCCTCGGTAAGGCGGATCTCTGCAACCTCTCGACTGCAATCTTAAGCCGCAAGGAATTATTCCTGAGGATTATTTCCCCTACTGGACGACCTTTCCCAGAGTCCTTCTGGGAATTCAGCCTACGCCAGACTCAAATGCGTGAACAGGAAAAGTTGGCGTTACGAACACAATTGTAATAGTCCATTGTTTTTATTTCTTGTCCATCGTGCATCGTTTTAAAAAATTGATTTGTTCACGACAAATCAATGTGATGTGAGAATAAGTTATTCAATTTATACATATTCTTTCTGTGATAGTGAATAATAAAGTTCATGTTCATCAAGTTAAAAATAGTTAAAAAGATATGAAAAATCGATACAAGGAATATAATCCTAGATGAAGTTATTAGGTAACGTTACTAGGGGTTCATAATTGAAATTGCTATTACTGTTGAAGAGTCTATTAAACATGCATTAGCCACGGACAATGGACTCTTAACAATTATAATATAATCTCCAGTAGGTAATTTTTTAAATAGAACACTAGATTAGGAGTTGTTAGGAACGAAATTAAAAAATTAGTCGAAGTGCAATGTGTTAACCCAATTGCATCATTAGTGAATGTATGTGTGCTATTTTCCTGCACAACAAAATTAATCTGCTGTTTAATATCAGCTTTTATTATATGTACAGGGTGTCCCAGTTTTTTCCGGCCAAACTTTGCCAGTGTGTTCTACACGCAAAAGTAAGAAAAATATGTTATATGAACATATGCTCTTAAATGTTTTATTAAGGAGTTATAACTAATAATACAAAATGATAATGAACTGGCATTTCGTCGACACAGCGTACGAACGTATTATGAATATCTCTGTTTGTGTTTACATAAAGTCTTATGTTTACTTGCTGAAGTAGTTGATATCGACATTTTTTATTAACGTTTTATTAATGAGTTAACATTTCAAAATGACGTCCGTTATTACGAATACAGGATTGGCATCTAACAAAAATTGACCCGTATTGATAATACGTTCGTACGCTGTGTCGACGAAATGCCAGTTCATTATCATTTTGTATTATTAGTTATAACTCCTTAATAAAACATTTAAGAGCATATGTTCATATAACATATTTTTCTTACTTTTGCGTGTAGAACACACTGGCAAAGTTTGGCCGGAAAAAAACTGGTACACCCTGTATATAAAAATAATAAAAGAAATTCATGATATTGTTATTTTACGAATCATTTATTGTATTTATTTATTGTATTTATTTATTGTATGAAAAATAATTGATCATTATTTTTATCATATTACATATCATTATTTCATCTTTCCTTCTGCTGTAAATGGGTTAAAAACCTCTTGTACTTCAAGACTATTTGTTTACATCCCAATTCTGCAAAAAGCTACCTTAAGTGGGTAAACTCGTTTCCAGGGTTGCAAGGGTGCGAGATGCGCCTTTTCATTTTTCAATAACGCAAAGATGCGATTTTTCAGTAGTCAAAAGCTCTACATAGATAAAAGATCAATCCAGATCTAATACCGAATAATTCAAATGATAAAACCTGTATTAATGCTATCGGCGCACTGGTTCGATCATTTGATATTTAAAAGCAATTTTGCAAATTACCACATTGTTACTACAACGTTTCGATCTTACCTACCATTTGATTTGATATTTCATAAAAGATGCAATTATTTCTTGAAAATGATCTAATTTAAGATTGAACCGTTCAAGTAACAATGTGGTAATTTGCAAAATTGCTTGTAAATATCAAATAATCGAACCAGTGCGCCGATAGCATTAACACAGGTGTTATGAACAAATTTTCGATCGACATAACGAAATAAATTCAAATTATGCCGTGGAAACGTAAAAGTACCATGCATGTAGCTACGAAAATAGCTACAAGCGCAGTTGTATGCTTCCGAATAATGCAAATTACGAAAAAATAATGAAAAACTAGAACTTTTGAGGACGATAACGCCCTAGATCGATCTTTTATCTAGCGCTTTTGGCTATTGAAAAATCCCATCATTGCATTATCGAAAATAGAGTCGCATCCCGCAACCTTGCAATCCTGTAAACGAGAGTCTACCCCCTTAACACCTTACCGTATAATATCGAGTCAAACCATGATGGAGATTTCAGACAATACTCTGTGAAATACAAACGTTATCCCTTTCATTTACATCGAATTAAAATAAAATGAAATTCTGCGCCTGTGATATTAACATTTATGCGTTAAAATAAATATGTATAGACGGACAGTAAATACAAATTTCCATTTGCATCTAGAAAACCATAAACTACAGAGAAATTCTAATCGCTGCTAATTCCCATCCAAAGAAAATTGCAATGCATGGGGTTAGGGGTTAATGAAGGTCGGGTTCAGATGGCTGTTATCGCGTTTCTAGCGCGGCTAGGTGGGCGATCGTTGACGTCACCATTTTTCCGTTTCCCCCGAGGTATCGGGGAACAACCGTTGCAAATCTTGTGTAAACGACCCTAGTGGGCGAGTTTCCTGACAGTTCGATATGGCAAGGACGGCACGACGTTCGATCGTCCGGTTCAGATACCTTGTAAGGAGGGACAGCGAGAGACGGCCGTGTTTCATTCGGAAACTCTCCTTTCTTTCGGCCCTACATTCGTTTCTCGGAATCCGTCGCGTATCGACCCGTTAATCGTCGGCTCGCCTATGGGAAAATGTGTGTCGCAAACCGCGAGAAACACAAGAGAGATAGCATCGTACACGACGCGGCATAAAAAGAAGCATGGCCGGCCAGCCGGCCGGCTGGCTCCGGGGCAGAAAATGTCAATGTATTGTCGGGCTTGTCGGAACACGGATTGCTTCGCTATGTCTAATAATTTATGGCATTGTTGATGCTGGCCCGATGCCGACGGTTAATAGATACAATGATCCCAGCGATTTATGACGATCATGCAGTCGATAGGATTTACACCGTAAACCCGTTCGCATGGGAGAACCGACGCACGCGAATTGCTCTCTATCTCGGTCAGTCGTTCGGAAACGAGAGAAATTTTTGAAGTGAAACTGCTTTGCTGAGGGGGCTACAATTTTCTAGCATTACGGAAGTGACGAAATTTCGCGAATAACCTCGAATAGTTTGACAAGTAACATTTTCATAATGAATTTACTAACTTTAAAGACTTCATTGGTGAACTTTTAAGATCGTAGAATGTAAAATGAAGCCTTGGCTACATTCCCAGTTCAGTTTTATGCAGGTTTGATGCTTAAATTGTTAGTTATTAACAAATTTTGGAGAAGTAGTATGTTATGTGTCTGTCCTTGTTGCACAGTTCGACCCTCCTTGTCTTACGCATTATGGGAACTTCCGAAACAATCAGCCCGCGCAACAATTGTTAATCACTAATTAACCAGAGTTAATTTGTGAACATTTGCAATTGGATAACATAGAATCAACCTCCAGCTACTTTCACATGCAGTTTCTCATCGGATTTTGTTCCGACTGAAAGATTTATAAACAATTATCCAAACCCTTGTTCTAATAGTTTCGTACCTGAACAATTTTGACAGATGTCGGGTAAGTAAAAAAACATGCGCGTGGAAATCCACGCGCGGTAGAAGTGAAACTTCTTGCAGTCTAAATAGTACTGTTTAGAAGTAAATTAAGATTGGAAATGTAAATAATCCTAATGGAGCGACAACAAGATCAGGAACAACTCTCGATGCAGTATTTGCAAGATATTTAGACAAAATTGATTCAAGAACATTTATATTATATTTTAGCTATAGAAAATCATAAAAAAAATAATGAACGATCAAAATTTGCGACGCAAAGAAGGAGAGCGTATGGGAAATGCTATCAACTATGTCTCTTTCTTTCCCGTACGCTCTCCTTCTTTGCGTCGCAAATTTTGATCGTTCATTATTTTTTCTATGATTTTCTATGATTCTATCGTTGAAACAATTGGCTTGTGATAGCTAAATTATGATATAAATATTCCTGATTCAATTTTGTCTAAATATCTTGCAAATACTGTGTCGAGAGTTGTTCCTGATCTTGTTGTCGCTTCATTAGGATTATTTACATTTCCAATCTTAATTTACTTCTAAACATTACTAGACTGCAAGAAGTTTCACTTCTGCCGCGCGTGGTATTTTTTCATATTCAAAAATGTATTCTTATACAGTGGTACCTCGGTATAAGACCTTAACCCGTTCCTGATGTTTGACTTATACCGAATAGAACGTATACCAAAGCAACCTTTCCCATAATGAGTAATGTAAAAATGATTGAATGGGGTTGTAAAATAATTTAAACACTGTTTAAACTCTGCTTAATGCTAAAATACAAAAAGAAACGAATGATATATTCTATTCTGTGTAAGAAGAATCCCCTTTCAATAAAACCTGACATTCTGGTGTTTTTTTTCCGTCTTCTGTCGCTTTTCACTAGGCTCAGCTGGTTTGACTTTTATTCAAAATCTGTCCAAAGAACTTTGTTTCTGTTTTTTCTTCTCAGGATGTTTCTAACATTGTCTGGTCTTCCCAAACGATGCTGTTGCGATTTCTTTGAACTTTGTTGGGGTGGTTTTTTTCTGAAAATTTGTCACGTCCATCCATTTTGCAAGGATTTTTTTGATTAATGAAGAATGAGCTTTCCTCTATCTTGTCCTCCCCTGAGTCGGAATTGAGTGTATCCATTGTTACGTATGCGGACGCTACCGTTGGTGACTCTTGACCCTTCCGGAGATATGTGTCGAAACAGAGGGTCTATTTAAGAACAAAAGGCTTACTCAAAATCGGATCATAAAGGGGCTCTTGCAAGCGATATAACTTCTAAGAATTAATTTCTAATCAGAAGTAGCACGTGGCCCCACCATCGCTAGATCCGATTTTGGGTATTATATAAGGGCATGGATCCTTCCTATTTAGTTGGGTTGATTCAAGTGAATACGCGCAGTACGTACCGTTCCACGTCGAAAGTCAATTCGCGCTAGATCGGTTGTTGAAGTTCTTGTCTACCACTCTGTAGTAGATCGCCCCCGCATTTCTCGGTGCGTCACAACTGAGAGGGTTTAGTCCGCGACACCGCGACAACATTACACTGAACATTTGTACGTTTTTTATAATACAAAAATATATTATTGTGTGTGAACTTATTAAGGGTTCAAATATCGATTATTCATATTCCCTTTTCGAGTTTCCAGTCGCTAGTATACTACGACGATACACCTTTGCCGTTCAAGGTGTATCTTTCTCAATTCGATAAGTTACGAGTCAGCGGAACCGAGACCCTATACCTTATAGGTGGCGACCCGGTGGTGAAATAGACATCGGCTAGTCCACTCCCTTGTTCCCTCGAGGCGACCCGGTGGTGAGATAGGCATCGGCTAGTCCTCGTGTACCCCTACAGTGGCGACCCGGTGGTGAAATAGACATCGGCTAGTCCACTTTTCCATATTTCACACACGAGGCGACCCGATGGTGAAATAGACATTGGCTAGTCCTACGTGGACCCTTCCTACCTTGCCCTAAAATCTCTAATTCCAAACTACCCTCGGTTTCCGCATAGCTGCCTGAACCTCGGCTCGTAACACCATTCTAGTCTGATGCTCATCTTTCTCCAGTTCCAGTAACTCCTCAGTGATCAGTTCTTCATTGTGTCCCTCCACTAATTCTTCCACATTTTTACAACAAAATATATGTCGTACACCGAGCAAAATTTGTCACGTCCAAACAGGACGTATTCCGAATTGGACGTACTCCAAAGCAGACGTATACCGAGGTACCACTGTAGTTTGACAACAAACCCAAAAAGTGAAGGAAAAAATTGTCACTATTTAAACTATGGTAATTTCGTTAAAAAATATAGTGCAATAATAAATTCAGACTCATTTTGCCAGCAGGTGAAAACTGAAGACAATTAAAAATCACTTGTAAAAATATAGAAAAGATTTCTTTTCTTAGCAGATCTATTAGAGATTTGAAGATTCAAGCTTTTCCTTTACAATGGTTTCTCAAAAATTAATCTACGATTATTTTTTTGCTCGGATTGGGCCAGAGTAACCGGGATGCAAAACTAGAAATTGGTTGAGTGTAACGTTGGAATCCCGTCCCAAATATTAACTCGATACAGGTACTCTAAGTTTTATCTAATCTTTCCGCCATCAATCTGCCCACTCAGGTTGCAAATTAATAAACCGGGAGATTCTATCGCGGCCGTTAGCGCTGGTTATTTCGCGTAACGGAGTCCTTGCAAACGAATCAGGATCACCGTAGATCGTATTACGATACTGCCACTCGTTTCAAAGAGCTCTCGCATAATTTCTCTCGTTATCTTCCCAATGAATTCCAGAAAACTGACAGTGCAATTATTTTCTCTCTCGCTTTCCGAAAGCGTTTCTATTTAAGATAGACAGGCAGCGAAATCGTTTGCCGAGAGGAGATAAGAAGAGCTCTGAAATGTGACTTAATCTGATTCTTAGTCTAATCTTAATCTAACAAAATCTAATTCTTGACCAAATCAGACTCGTGAGGAAGGTTTCAAACATCCACTAAACATGAATGTTATGTCTTTATAATTAATTATCTCTTTTATAATTAATATTCTTTTTCATTTAAGCTTACCACTAAGAGAGATTTATACATCTGAACGTAATTTACATTGTGTTGCAAAATACGGCTCGAATGGCAATTTAAGCATAGAATAAATAAAAATTTTCCTTTCTATTCTCTGTGATGGAGGATAAAGATAGAGAACTTGTAATCGGTGTATCCGTAAAGAAAACCATTCGATTATTTAGTTTAATTTTTAATATTTCTGTTTCAGGTCCACAGAAATTTTTGCCACCGCTGGTCTACCACTGGCGATTAGGGCGATGCTTGGCAGCGTTGCAGACTATCCTCGGCATCGCCATCACAGCACTTTCGCTGTGGTTACTGCTTTGGGCACCTCATCTACCTGTCGCAGATAATCCTTATTGGAGTGGAATGCCGGTTAGTATTCCGTCTCTGTATCCCTCTTCCTAGAAAATCTGTAAACAGACCGTCTCTCACGCCCACTCTTCCTCCGACAGCTGCTACTCTCAGGAAGCTTCGGAATCTGCTTGCTGTGCTGTTTCAAGAAGGAGTACCCGGGAATGAGTCCTGGATTTTGCCTGTCATCCATTAAGGTGAACTATGATCTCTCTATTCAACACGTTTGCAAACGTTATCACACGTTTTTTGAGATTATTATATTGTCAAAAAATCAAAAAGTATATTGTTAAAATTACAAATCAAAACAAACTTAAAATTACAAATATTAAAACTCAGGTTTTTTGTGACAATATCTGTCCCCATTTTATAATAAGAACATACGCGTGGAAAACCACGCGCGGCAGAAGTAAAACTTCTTGCAGTCTAGTAATGTTTAGAAGTAAATTAAGATTGGAAATGGTAAATAATCCTAATGAAACGACAACAAGATCAGGAACAACTCTCGATGCAGTATTTGCAAGATATTTAGACAAAATTGAATCAAGAATATTTATATGATATTTTAGCTATCACAAGCCAATTGTTTCAACGATAGAATCATAGAAAATCATAGAAAAAATAATGAACGATCAAAATTTGCGACGCAAAGAAGGAGAGCATATGGGAAAGAAAGAGACATAGTTGATAGCATTTCCCATACGCTCTCCTTCTTTGCGTCGCAAATTTTGATCGTTCATTATTTTTTTTTCTGTGCTCTATGATTTTATCATTGAAACAATTGGCTTGTGATAGCTAAAATATGATATAAATATTCTTGATTCAATTTTGTCTAAATATCTTGCAAATACTGCATCGAGAGTTGTTCCTGATCTTGTTGTCGCTTCATTAGGATTATTTACCATTTCCAATCTTAATTTACTTCTAAACATTACTATTTAGAGTGCAAGAAGTTTCACTTCTGCCGAACGTGGATTTCCACGCGTATGTTTTGTTACTTACCCGACATCTGTCAAAATTTTTCAGGTACGAAACTATTAGAACAAGGGTTTGGATAATTGTTTATAAATCTTTCAGTCGGAACAAAATCCGATGAGAAACTGCATGTGAAAGTAGCTGGAGGTTGATTCTATGTTATCCAATTGCAAATGTTCACAAATTAACTCTGGTTAATTAGTGATTAACAATTGTTGCGCGGGCTGATTGTTTCGGAAGTTCCCATAATGCGTAAGACAAGGAGGGTCGAACTGTGCAACAAGGACAGACACATAACATACTACTTCTCCAAAATTTGTTAATAACTAACAATTTAAGCATCAAACCTGCATAAAACTGAACTGGGAATGTAGCCAAGGCTTCATTTTACATTCTACGATCTTAAAAGTTCACCAATGAAGTCTTTAAAGTTAGTAAATTCATTATGAAAATGTTACTTGTCAAACTATTCGAGGTTAT
Organism: Lasioglossum pauxillum; assembly: GCA_933228785.1. NCBI lineage: Eukaryota > Metazoa > Arthropoda > Insecta > Hymenoptera > Halictidae > Lasioglossum > Lasioglossum pauxillum. The sequence continues at coordinate 18,408,224 of OW121702.1, read as the reverse complement.
TCGCGAAATTTCGTCACTTCCGTAACGCTCGTCCGCGTCACTTCCGTAACGCTAGAAAATTGTAGCCCCCTCAGCAAAGAAGTTTCACTTCAATAATAATAATAATCTTTATTTATTCAACCTCGTGGCTTCGAATTGGATTTGGATTTACAATATGCGGATCTACATACCTATTTTATATGGGGACATGTTGCATGTAATCCGGTTTATTTCTCTTAAAACTTCAGCGCTTTTCATACACAATATTGTTGCTATATTACATCAAAATAATTCTAATAAAAACAGAATTCACTTGGGAACTCCAAGATAATTTAACACTAGAACTACCGAGCACTAAACGCAATTTGCATAAATTACCTTGTTACGAGCCAGGGCCGCGAGCAGCACGAGTGGTCGGCGAAGGGTTGTTACCCTAGGAATATGGTATCAATTTGTTAGTTAAGATACGCGAACAAACCCAATGCGAAATTGGGGATCCGCTAGGATTATAGACAGCGAGGACGAACCTGACGCAAAGTCAGGGAGCCTCTAGGAATGGAGTCAAACGGTGACGAACCTGATGCGAAATCAGGGAGCTTCTAGGAAGGTGAAACTTCGTGAACGAACCCAATGCGAAATTGGGGAGTCACTAGGAACGACGCGCAGACGAACCCGTTGTGAAACCGGGGAGCTGCTACGAGGTTGTATAACGACGCGGACGAACCCAATGCGAAATTGGGGAGCCCCACTAGGTTGGATAAATCTCTGCTCGGACAATTGGAATGTCGCAAACGAACCTGATGTGAAATCCAGGAGTCGCTAGGATAATTAGTAAGCCTCGTAACTAGTATAATTTAATTGATACAATCCGAGCGGTAAGATTGTATCGTGTGGGGACGTTCAATTACTTGATTAGGATGTTAGACAATAATTATGGCTTTAATGAATTTGCGTTAATTATCAAAGAACACAAATATATTCTTACTATAAGACTTCGTGTCACAATTGTGTAAATGTCGTGAATGGATTGAATTTAGAATAGAAAGAATTGAAAGATGATATTACCTAAACTAAGATGCACGGTGTTGACGCACTGGCAATGCGGGGGTCTCGGAGCAACCTTATCACTGCCTAATAGATTTTACACCGAACTCGCGGAATCTATACGGTTAAACTTTGATTCAAAGGGGACTTTAGCCCGATCTCACTGGTAGTTGACTTCCGAGATGCAGCACGACACGACACGATTTGTGATTACGACAGTACTAGCCCACGAGAGTAGAAATGCAAGGGCTTATATAGCCCTGCAATGACAAATGGTACTTGTCAGTACCCTTCATGTAAACGTTCGTATTTTGTCAACGACCGTGTTGGTCGTGCGTATATTTTGGGCCCTACACTAAATTAAAGAGTTATGTAGATTTATCTAGGGTGGCTCTGTTCGTTTATCTAGGACGGTTCCTGCCAGAGATGATATTGAACCTATTCGTCATCCGTAACAGCCTTATAATAATGACAAAATTGCATTTATTTGATTTCGTTCCAGTTTTATTTAAACATGTACTTCAATAGAGAAGTTCACTAAAAAAATTTCTCAGGAGAACATTATATTTATAATCTTAGCATTTAAAAAAAACAAAGGAGCAAATCATTTTGACTCATCCGGTAGTTCTAGTGTCGAGGAGGACTAAAACAGTAGCATTCAATTCATGAATCTCACAGACCCAATCCATACACTGGAGAATAGTAAACAAATTGTTCCAACTGCTCAGAAAGATCCAAGTCGAATGGACCAATGTTTGAAATAAATAAAATACTCTCACGATGTACCTAGTCCATCCACATTAAACCATACTCCTTTGTGCAGCTACTTAGCGTGTTTCTGGCAACTCTGGCAACGGCGACCTGCTCCATCGCCTGCGTTTTCTCTGCGCTGCACCTGGCGCGACTGATGGGGTTAGAATGCAACCCAGCCCGCGTGTTGAACGCCACCTGCGTATGCAGGCCCCGCGAGGATGCAACCAACTCCACCGAAACGGCGGTCAGGTACATGGACTTGAACTGTCCAGAGGTGGAGAGCATTCTGACCATTCTGCTGATATTCTCTTGCACCTGCAACGCGCTCGGCGCCATTGTGGCAGGCTGGTACACGTACCTTCACTGGAGTACAAGGAACAAGCGGCCTAAGTACATACAGGTGCGAACCACTCACAACTCCGGGATCAACTACCTCAACAGCAGGCCGATATACAATCCGAATCTGAACGAACGATGACAACTTTCGACCGAGACCGACCAGGATATCTCGTATCTTCGATATTCCTCGTTAACTATGGACGATGGAGTGTTCTAACTCCAGTGTTCATGGACGATGGAGTGTTCTAGCTCTAGTGTTCGTGAATTAACTTTGCTAATTCGTGTGGCAGGTGGAAACAGTTTCTTGACTTCGTTTTTTATCGAGGAGAGAAACTGTCCTTGGTTTATATGTACAAGGTGGAGCTCTTGAATGCGAGTAAATGTTTCAGTTATTTATGGTTGTATGGAAAAGGCTACTGTACGAGATACACTTTTAATCCTTTCGGGACCAGGACTTGCGAAGAAACAAATTAAATGTCGGACAGTGTAGTGATGTAACTTTTCAATATTATTTTATTCTTTTTATTAGCAAGTTTTGAAATAGACATTTCTGATAAATTTAAGAATGGATTCATAATATTTATAATAAATCCAAAAAACCATGTCTTTTATGGATTTAATACAAAAATAAGTAGGTGAAATATGAAACACAGTGGAAGAACTTAAAGAATTTAAAAATGTGGGTATTTTATTTTGAACTTGCGAAGAAACAAATTAAATGTCAGACCTTGTAGTAATATAACCTTTCAATATCATTTTATTCTTTTTATTAGCCAATTTTGAAATAGACATTTCTGATGAATTTAAGAATGGATTGATAGTATTCATAATAAATTCAAAAGGACCATGTCTTTTATGCATTTAATACAAAAATAAATAGTTGAAATATAAAACACAGTAGAAGAACTTATAGAATTTAAGAACGTCGGTATTTTATTTTGAACTTGTTAAAACATTTTCCAGCGGCTCCTTCTGTATGACCATAAATAATAGAGGTGTTTAAATATTTAAGGAAAACAAAAGAACAGCGAGGCTCTTCGCAAGAAAATTTTCTAATCATTTTTACACTGTTTTAGATCGCCAGAAACGACAATAATCAATTAATGTAAAATAGAATGCTGAAGTATGCGTGTTGAACTAGTGCTAATGCTGAACTAGTCTCGTACGTGGTCCCGTATGGACCAAGAATCTAAAATGATTTGCATGTTATGGATTAGAATAGCAACTTGTAAAAATGGTGAGTAAGGAAGAGCGAATGATGAGAGTAGGTATAGAATTTTTTTATAGACATTAGAAAGTAAAGATTAATAATTAACTGTCGGCATGTGTTCTGAATATTTATTGTATCGCAAATGATGCATGTATTACTAATTAGGCGGTGAATATCTTGACAGAAGGGTCGACCGTGATTGCATTTAACGGCGCAATGCACTTCGATTTTAGGGCTTATGAATCGGCTAATTTTTCTATTGTTTCAAGGGAAATTTGTATGAAGGAGAGAAAAAGAAACTCTTTCGCATGAGAAGGTATTTAATTTAAGTATGTCGATTTTCTTGCGGGACTGGTTTCTCTTTTCTAGTAATTCATCATATGATAAAAATAGGTAGATGATGTTTAAAAGATTAACAGAATTTACAAAAATCAAACTACTCTTTTAAACTCACTAGCTGAAAATAGTTGAAAAAAATATGAATTGGTTCTTGTTTCTTGTGCAAATGATTCAGAAAATGTTTACTAGACAGCGGAATTTAAACAGATTACAAGAGTTTCAAAATACGGTTATATTATTTTCTACTAAACATATTAAGAAAGAAAATAAATTTCTATTTTCACAATATACATGGAAATTTGATGTTGCATAAAAATCCGCAGTCTGCTTACCACCATCAGGTTTTGTTAATCTCTGTAAAGAATGGGATGCCAGGAACGACGATTCAAGCGAGTTGGTGTGAGAATAATTAAAAATAATCGGACGGATAACGGGTCATTCCGCGTGCAATAAATTTCCACGTGGGTCGTCAGTATTTTAGCTGTAATTAGTCAAGGTCTTTGCAGGTCGAGAGGAGGATCGTTCTCGTAACTTCTCGAAGCTTCAAAAAATCTCTGTCACGTTTTAGTGGAAAGCGTAAAACGCGAGAACGATCCTTCTTGCATTTCTAAGGACGCACGGCCCCGCATGCGATCGTCCCGTGAATGTATGCCAGTGTGAAAGCTTCTCAACGTTCTGACGTACTCGACGGGAGAGGACTTGTCTTCGATTTTATACCTCAACGTAGAAACCATGTAAGACGAAGCTAGCTTTAAGATTTTACAATCGACGAACCGGCGCGAGACGCGTAGCGCTAGATACGTGAAATGGAACTTAACACACGAGAAAACGAATAAATCATTTCAGTATTAAAACCATGAGAATGGAGGAACAAGAAGTGAACAGCGTTTTTCTTTTCGTCGACTTTCTATTTATTTCGCGTGACTCCGGTCGTGATTTTCCACAGAGATCGAACGACAGCTCTCCGATTTTCCCTCGGCCTCGTTTATTCGGATCTCTGGGATCACGGCGCACTCACTGGACTGAGATTCCCAGGAATCGTGGAGAGTCCTTGTTGTCCTAATTGGGATCGTACAGTTTTTAAAGAAATGTATTTGCATATGGCGAGGAAGACTGATAATCCTAAATATCTCTTTTCAAATAGGAGATTTCCCTGCATTTCCTTCAGTTTCAATTAATGCATGAATTATTAACCCCACACGTTCTTCAGGGTAAAAATGTATACACTTTCTCTTTGTATTAGACGTACAAATTAATTCGTGGCCTTTACAGTTAATAGATGATAAATTCATTTTGAAATCAGATCTTGAAGCATTATATGATAGAGATTCATTAATTTGTGAAATGGTATAAATCCATAGAAAGTGATGGAGATTATTTTCAAGAGTAAAATATATTTGGATTGTTTGTACATCAATAAATTCACGGAGAAAGGGCTACGAATTAATTTGTACACCTAATAGAAAACGCACAATTGTTAATTTCGTTCTATTTGCGTTGTCAATAATTATTAGGGTTAATGCAATAATTGAAGATTGAAGGAATTGTTCAGAACAAAAGCTACTGCTAAACAAATGATAGTATAAATCAATTTTTCCTTTGGGGATGTTCTTACAAATTCCTGATGATCATATATTTGTAACAGCGTTATACAGGGTGTTCGGTAACTGGTGGAACAACCGAAAAGGGGGTGATTCTACATGAAAAAATAAGTCGGAAATATACAACAAAATTTTTCATGCGAGGGGGTACGGGTGTACCCCCTTGAGGGGCCAAGAAGCTCCAGAGGCCTCGGTCGCCGAGAAGTAAGACATCATACGACTCAGGTATATTGGTGAGACCACACTAATCCAATAACAAAACTTCTTTATTTCTCATTACTTTTTTATGAAACTTTCGCCAATATATTCGTGGCATTTTTCTAATGAAAATGGTATCAAATACGATATAATTCCGATTATATTTACTTGTTTAATGAACGATGAAAGTTTCGAATGCAAGGAGGAACAGCGTATGGGAGGCTCTTTGAACTGTGCCGGCGCGCCGCGACTCTCCGCGTCTCTTTCTTTCCCATACGCTGTCCTTCTTTGCGTCGAAAACTTTCATCGTTCATTACACAAGTCAATGTAATTGGAATTATATCATATTTGGTATAATTTTCATTAGAAAAATTCCACGAATATGTTAGTCAAAGTCCCATCAATAAATAATGAAAAATAAAGAAGTTTTGTTACTGGATTAGTAATGTTTACACTTCTCGGCGACCGAGGCCTCTTCAGCTCCGCTGTCCTTTTCTACGTTCGGCAAAAGTTAAAGAATAGTATCCCTGGCGGATAATTGTCACTGAGCAGACCCGTGTTGGGGACAATTATCGATAAAATACTGTAGTCTGTAGGGGTGTGCGAGAACCCGAAATATCGGGTCGGGTCGGGAACACGACATTTTTTCGGGATCGGGACGGGTACCCGAAAATTTCGAGAACCCAGTAATCATTTATATTCGTTTTAATGAATACATTCATAGTTTCGGATTTTTTATTCTAGATGTTTTCGAAATTGAAAGAATGTTGTCCATCACGAATTCTTTTCAAGACTGTCTTATGTCATATTCTCGAAATTTTCGGGAACCCGATTCCTTCGGGAATCTTGAAATTTTCGGGAACCCGACCCGACCCGACTCGACCCGACTCGACCTCTTCTCGACTCGACCTCTTCTCGACTCGACCTCTTCTCGACTCGACCTCTTCTCGACTCGACCTCTTCTCGACTCGACCTCTTCTCGACTCGACCTCTTCTCGACTCGATCTCTTCTCGACTCGACCTCTTCTCGACTCGACCTCTTCTCGACTCGACCTCTTCTCGACTCGTCGCGACCATCATCGGGTTCCCGATATTTCGAGTTCTCGCACACCCCTAGTAGTCTGGTTGTAAAAAATAATTACCCGGCACGACTGCTATTTGCACCCCTATCTCTGTAACTGCTTTCCAAGGTGTGATGTGCGAATACATGATCATGGGGTAAAACGTCTTCTTCAACATCCGTTAACTCGGCTACTTCCGATGAAGAGCGATTCCTCGTGTGCACTTCAATCGAGTTCTCGATTGGCACTGCGACTTCCGGTTCTCCTGACGGCCAACAATGCATACACAAAGTGAATATTTATTACAGTGTTGATTATATATTGTTATTTATATTGTGAATATTTGGTAGATTTTGGATGTCTGGAGAACCTCTTTGAGTTTTGACTCGCATTGGGTGCTTAGACAAGGCCGGCAGCATCTTTCTCCATCTTTGAAACGACGCGTCAGCGAAGTCCTCTCTTTTCTTTGCAATTTTGAACAATTTTCGACGTTCCTCTGTGCGTTCGTGGCGCAATTGTACCTAAAACACGGATTCCAAATCTTGTGAAGAGTAATATGTTAGTTTCTGCAAAACGAATATTTCTGCAAAATAATAAGATTGTTTTCATCAATTGCAAGATGTAGGAAGCACATGGATATTCGTTTCTTTTGTAAATAATTCTTTAAGGTGTTGAAAATAGTGCAACAGTCTTTTTAAAATCTTTCAATGTATTTACTGACATTTATTACTTGCATTTGATCCATTTGTTTTGCTCGTAAAGGCATAATTCCGCAGTCTATTCATTACCATTTTTCACATTTTTACTTAAAAATATTGTATCTTTACACATTACCGACCGGTGATTATTGCATAATTTTGAAAAAGTCTGTGGTACATAGCTAAACACTTTTTAATGGAACCTTCAATAGCAACAGCAATTTTTATTGTAAACTAACAAGTCACCTTCAATAATGTCATTTAATAGTTTCATTTTTGTAATGTATTGCAATGTAAAAGAAAATTTCTCAAAAGAGACTAGGATAATAATTCACCTATGTTTGCTGTACACGTGAAATCAACAAATTATGTTCCATCTGTAACGTCACATTTAAAAAAAAGTACATCTCACGACATAGACATAAAGGGATCAATGATTTTACAGCATGTGAAAATAGTAAATGGGTGAATTTTTACCCTGAGGGTCGTATAAGGGTTAATAAGCTTCCGGTAGGTAAAGTGTTAAGATAATTAGAAGATAAAATTTTCTTAGAGGCATAGTGGAGTTGGCTTTTTAAGCGAAAAGATCGAGTATCTAACAGTAATGGTCACTCGCAAGGGACAAAAATTTCGGTTTTCTCACCTTCAAATCGTCGTTGGCTTCCCTCAAAGATCCAGTAAGGGACACCATATAGTAAATAATTAGAGTCATCAGGACGATCAGTGGGATAACGATACCCGGTGAAGCGATGTAATCGAGACATCTGTGAACAATAATATAAAATATTAAAAAAACACATTTTAACACATTGTTTGCGGGCGGTTTTTGCATCAATCCGCCCCGTAAAGCAGGCATTTTTTCAGATTCATACGCGAAATTACGTTTTACATAAAATAGCTATAACGTCGGAACTATTGATCATAGGGTACGTAGTATCTACTATGTACATGTCTCACGACGGCTGGCGCCTAATTTTTACTGTACAACGCGTTTAAGTGTCTCCCGCAAACAACGTGTTACTATTTAGGGTGCGGAAAGTACCTTTGTATCGGTTCCGGAAGGGATTTCGTGAGATGTTCCGTCACCACATGATACATCTTCTTGTAACGGGAAAAAGGGCCACAGTGCCAAGACGGCTCGACCCAAACGATCGCATAACCGACCGGAAGAACGCAGAGGAACAGCATCGTTAACAATAAAGCAAAGTAAAAGTTGTTGGACCTGTGGGATATTAAATATGATTTAGCGTTAGTCACATGATGCTTCTCTTTCTGGAACGTATAGGCATTGGTATTTAAAATAAATTAGTGAAATTAAAAACAACAAATTCGATCACGCTATGTTTCTACGTAGTCTCAGTCTTCTATATAAGGTTTGTTTAGCTGAAGACCAGTTTTTGTGTACCTTTGCTCAGATGTCTGCGACTCGCGCGATAAACCAGTTTGCTACTCTTGACCTCAAAATTACCAATGAATCTACCTCGACATCAACTTTAATTTTCTTAAGTACGTTTTACTTGAATATTTTCGAAAAACTTTTTTATCTCGAATATTTCCATAAATTTCTGCTGCAAATGTACTTCAAATATTATTTTCAGCTTAAGCGTGCAGAGGATATAAAACTTGCTCTAAAACTCTGTTTTTATATAAAACTTGCTCTAAAACCTGGTAGTCATGCTCTAAAACTCTAAACCGTTTGTGAAGGGAAAATTCAGCAATTATTAAACAAATATTCACTAGAAATTATAAAAATCAGTGTCATCATTTCACTTGTAGTAAAAATTGTAGTCGGTGAGTTAAATTAATTGCAATATAAATAGTGTACAGTGCAATTTAGCATAGAAAATGAAAATATTACAATTTTATAGTTTTCTCTGATTAAAATAGCTAATTGGTCCTTAACTTTGAAGGAAAACTTCAGCAATAATTAAATAATTATTTACAAAAAATTATAAAAATCAGTGTCATCACTTCACTCGTAGTCAAAATTGTAGTCTGTGAGTTAAATGAATTGCAATATAAATAGTTTACAGTGCAATTTAGCATTGAAAATGAAAATATTACAATTTTATAAGTCTTCTCTGATTAAAATACCTAATTGGCCCTTAACTTTGGAGGAAAACTTCAGCAATGTTAAAATAATTATTCATAAGAAATTATAAAAATCAATAATATCCGTGACCTCCAAGTAACCTTTATAGTTGACTGTGAATTACCTTGAGGCACGAAAAATTACTTCATGAGGCACATTACAGGTAAGAACCGCCCAGGAGCGTAGATACATGAGGATACCAAGCTTCACCAAGTTCAACGCGGTTAAACCGGGACTGAAGAACATTCCCATCCAAATCATGCCTTGATTGTTTACCAAGTGAAGTATATTCTCCGCTATCTTAAAATCTCCGTACTGAGGAAACTGCTTCTCGAGGTCCCAACACCAGAAACTGTTCATGAAACGAACGAACACGGCCCGGAAGAAGTCTACGCTAAGCGTTGTCACTATGGTCAGTACCTGAAGCGTTGTAAATTCATAGAAAACGAGGTACTCGGTTATTAACAAATTTTCATAACGACTTACCAAATCCATGTTCGTGAGTTTAGCCATTTCTTGGCCGAACATCGTCTCCCAGCATAAACGACGCAGCTTTTGCCGTGTTTTCCGGTCCAACTCTGGTGGGGCAACTGAAGCAAGTTAACGTGCGAATATTTGACAGGCATAGACTTGAACATTTTTAGAACTTTGATGAATGCGCAGGTTCTATCGGTTTTTTGTAATAAGAATATTTTTTTATGCCGCTTATACAATTTTAATTTTCTGTTTGATTTTGAATTTAATTAACCCAGTAACTCCTTCGTCGCTGCAAGCTGGAGTTGATATAAATGATGAGACTAGCAGTGTAATTGTGCCAAAGAATATTTTGATGTTCAGCAAATTATCACTTTTGGTGATCACTAGACTGCGGATTTTATGCATTTATGGCAAAAATGAGTAGGTGTAATTTAAAATAGCAAAAATATTAGAAAAATTCAAACATACTATTATATTATTCTCAACCTACTAAACATAATACGGAAGAAAATAGATTTCTAATTCACTCCAGTTTATTGCAATTCAGGTAAGAAATTTTTATTTTGCATAAAGATCCGCAGTCTAGTGATCACCTAATCCATTATATTTTTGTAGCGTGTTTTAGTTATCCTATGCAGGGTGTCCACGATTTTTCACCATGAGTGATTTGGTACTTTAATTAAAATAAACAAAGTTGACCTCGATATGACCTCGATATGACCTCGACGCGTCCACATAGAAAAAAGATACATATCTAGATGGGAAAGTGTGCCTCCTGATAATATTTAACTTTAGTCTGAAGCCTTTTTCAGTATCATCAACAGTTTCGGAGATATTTGACTGGATCGATTTAAATGGGACACCCTGTCTAAAGCTATATTAGAAGATACAATGCTGTGAATAATTATAAATTCAACCATATTTTTATGTTTCTCATAGTACTGAAACAAAAATTGACGAAATTGTTTATGCATTTTTATATTTTAATACAGAACAAAAGTGAGCAAACAAACAGTAATAGTTTTGTTCTTCAGAAATCTGGAAAAAATGGCATTTGTTCTTAAAATTGTGGTTTAAGCTGTGAACAAGTATAGACTCATTATTAATTTTAATATCTTTCAGTTAGTATTTAGTACATTTTCCTTTATTTTTCATTACATGTAAAAGCCGGCTAGGAACACTACTAAATAGTTTATTTGAGATCTCATTTGGAATATCTGCCCAAGCAGATTTTAATCTTTTTTTAAGTTCGACAACACTTTCTATTGGTGGCTTCTCCTGATCATCAACTTTCCTCGCAAGGATACCCCATAGGTTTTCGATGGGGTTCAAATCTGGGCTCAGTGCTGGCCATGGTACATAATAACTCGATCCCGAACTCTTGAAACCACTTTTTTGTAGAGGATCCTGTTTGAATGGGAACATTAACTTGCTGGAAAATCTTTTCATCGTCTTCTGTTAATGTTATGAAAGGCAACAAATAGTCGTGTAACATCTTTTGATAACTAGCAGCATTCATTCTACCGTTTACAAAAGCTATTTCACTCAAATCGTGCCAATAATAATTGAACCCATCAGGCCCATCAAGATTAAACTTTTTTTCATCGCTCCAGATCACATGTCTCCACGCGCTATTTTTTTGAATGAATACAGTAATTTTTCGATCGGAGTCCCAACACCCGTGTGTTGAACGGACTTGGGTAGCGTAGAGAGGCTATTTTTTTATGACTCCGTCGACCGCGCCGAGACTTCAAACGACGAGCCGAACATAGAGAAGGACAGAATGAAATAAGATCGCGTGGCCGAAGCGTGTAGTCGTCGCCGGCACAGTTTAAAGGCCCGTGCGTCATCACAATGAAACACCAAAATCTTAGCTTCTTTATTTTTTATGATATCATTATGAAACTTTCACCAACATATTCGTGGCATTTTTCTAATGCAAAATGTTACCAAATACGATATAATTGGGCCAATATTTAGTAGTTTAATCGACGATGAAAGTTTCGAACGCAACGAAGAACAGCGACAACGCGGGCCTTTGAACTGTGCCGGCGGCAGCTACTGTCCGCGTCTCTTTCTTTCCAATACGCTCTTCTTCGTTGCGTTCGAAACTTTCATCGTCGATTAAACCACTAAATATTGGCCCAATTATATCGTTCTTGGTACCATATTAATCAGCGAAACGCCAGGAATAAGCTAGTTAAAGTCCCATAAACCGATCATTAAAATTAAGAAGTTTGAGATTTCGATTCAGTCGAGTCAATGTGTGGTGTTCACACCGATATACCCGAGCCGAGATCAAACATCGCCGCCCTACGGCGCGGCGCAGCGTTGGCCGGCAGTGGAGTGAGTAGGCACTGGACTACGGTTAGATAGGCGACCCAGGACTCCGATTGAAGATTTACTGTACTTCGGCAAATTTTAGTCTAGTGTCAACATGACGCTTTTGTAATGACGGTTTTCGCAAACATTTCTGATATTTAAGACTTCCAGAATGTGCAACCCACTTTCTTACAAGACTGGACTCACAGTTCAAGTTAAATCGACTCACAATACAGTAAATTCTCTATAAACGCGAAAATCTCTTCACGATAAACGCGAAAGAAATATCCCCTCCAACTTAGCACACAGATCTCGGCTCGGTATATCGGTGTGAACCACTACTAACGCGACGCGGAGAGTCGCAGTCGTCGGCACAGTTCAAACGCCCGTGAGACATCATAACGTTACACCAACAGTCTATCTTCTTTATTTTCCATGATACTGTTATGGGACTTTCACTACCTTATTTCTGGCATTTTTCTGATTACAATGATACCAAACACGATCTAATTCGAACTGAATTTAGTGGTTTAATTGACAATGAAAGTTTCGGGCGCAAGGAAGGATAGCGCATGTGAAAGAAAGAGACGCAGAGTCGCAGCGCGCCGGCACAGTTCAAAGGCCCGTGAGACATCATAACGTTACACCAACAGTCTATCTTCCTTATTTTCCATGATACTGTTATGGGACATTCACTACCTTATTTCTGGCATTTTTCTGATTAAAATGATACCAAACACGACCTAATTTAAACTGAATTTAGTGGTTTAATTGACGGTATATACATATGAAGTAACTTTAGAACATAAGAGTACAGTGGTCGTGCGTCGTCCGGTTTCCCGGCAGTAACGTTCGATTTCGCAAATATAAAGACGCGATGAACTATGACCGATCATGTCGCAAAACCGAACACCGTGTCAAGTCACGCGCGTCGCTCGCTCCATTACAATTTTTTGATAAGAAACAAAATTAAATAAATCTTAAATAAATCTTAAGTATATTACTTAAAACAGTTCAAAAACTACAAGAAGTTGTGTCTTTTCCTGACGGATGTAAACACTTCAATTTGATAGTTTTCCTTCGATGGTATTTAAACTGTAGTGGTTTAAATGACGATGAACGTTTCGGGCGCAAGGAAGGATAGCGCGTATAGAAAAGAAAGAGACGCGGAGAGTCGGAGTCGCCGGTACAATTCAAAGGCCCGCGCGTGGTCTCGCTTTACACGCGCTGTCCTTCTTTACGTTCGGCTCGGCCTTTGAAGCTCGAAAAACGTAGGACCACGATCGAAAAATGCGAAGAAATCCCCCCGAGGCGTTCGCGTTTATAGAGAATTTACTGTATTAGACGAGGAAGTTCCAGTTTTTGATATCTTCCTTAAAACTGCACGTTTTACAGTTGACGAAAATCGTGTAGCAATTTTCAATAGCAAGATTCAATACCAAGATTCAATACCAAGATTCAATACCAAGATTCAATACCACAAATAGTTATTGATATATTAGCTGTTAAAGTTTTTGCAAAATTTGATTGTGTGGAATTATATGTATAGACGAAAGCCTACTACTACAGTCCATACATCCGTGTCGATAAGAGAGAACATGATCTTGTGCATGCCTCGAGACAAACGAAAAAAGGGACATTCGTCGCTACGCCCGTACCAAGTCATCGTCTGCCTGCCCATTCAAATCGTCAGTATAAGATTGAGAATTTGAAGTTAATAATTCTAATCCTACAATATTAAATACTAACGTAAAGTATACTTACAAATTTTTCAGTGTCTTCTATTCCTTCGGCAGATCCACAGCACACTACCATTTACTCACGCGAATACGCGCGAATAATTGTGCTTGTCTTCCGGGCTCAATGTGGGTCCATTTTATTTCTAACCACTTCAATTGCGTTTTAAATCCTGTCTTTTATATCATGTAACTTGAAAGAATCGAAGGTCTGAACTCACAAGAATCGATGTTTCCATATGATTTTCGAAAAATCAATATTTCCAGATGATTTTCGCAAAATCAATATCCCCTTGGCAACGATTTCATTTGTTTCAAACGATCTGGCTCGAGCGAATGCATTGTTTGCTGGGAGAGCATAGTTTCGCGCGGAAATTGCGAATAGCACTGAACTCTTTCCGCGTCGGAGTAATATCTTTTCGTTTCCTATCGTTGCGAATTCGAAAAGTCTGTTTATTAATTGTGTGAAAGTGTGGTGTTTTGTGTTTCCTATTTATTAATTATTTTTTTCATTTTCTTATCGATTATTTCACGAGCTTCGTCATGCCTCGGCGGCCTTTCGGTTACAATCCGCGTAATGTACTTCAAGCTATTTATTGACAAAGCAAATAGAAATTATTCAGAAGCTCGTGAAGTATATCGCGAATTATTAGCTAATACGATGGGGGGCGGGTACGTGCAAGAGATATTCCGGACCGTCGCGAATTTCAAAGATTAGACCATCGCTTTAGCAATGCAATAATGGAAACATCGATTCTTGTGAGTTTAGACAATCGATTCTTTCAAGTTTACATTCTTAAATAGATGATATAAAAGACAGGATTTAAAACGCATTTGAAGTGGTTAGAAATAAAATGGACATATGTGAAAAACTGTATCGGAAATTATGCCCACATTTAACCAGGACGACGGGCACAACTACTAATTGTAAGACGAATCGGCGTAAATCGGCTGAAAAATTTGTAAGTATACTTTAAGTTAGTATTTAATAATGTAGGTTTAGAATTATTAACTTCAAATTCTCAATTTCACATTGACGATTTGAATGGGCAAGGAGACGATGACTTGGTACGGGCCTAGCGACGAATGTCCCTTTTTTCGTTTGTCTCGAGGCACGCACACGATCATGTTCTGTCTCATCGACACGGACGTGTGGACTGTAATAGTAGGCTTTTGTCTATACGTATAATTCCACACAATCAAATTTTGCAAAAACTTTAACAGCTAATATATCAATAACTATTTGTTTACGACATATGGCTCCTTTCAAATATTTTCTCTTTTCGATGAGTACAAGGCGTTGATGTAGAAAAAAACTTTAACAACAATTTTCTTTGTTATAAACAATTTTGCGACAAGTTTCTCTTATTTGTAAGAGAATGTGAGAGATGGACATTGGTATCCATCGATCCAGAGGTGTAGATTCACCCCTAGGACGGATGACAGAATGTACAGAATTGTTTCAAAGATCCTTAAAAACATACTCTTAGAGACTTACTGTAATATTACTATCACTAAGAAAATGTGTTAAAATTTCAGAAACGTTCTGAATGAGGTATGAATAGCGACCGAGTTTATAAATATTCACAGCTCAAATCTCCTTGTTTTGAAACGTTTAGCTACTATGTACATTGTACGAAGAACAGATAGCAAGAAACTGTTAACATGGAAAAGGTCGTACTATCTCATCATAAATGTAGTAAAACTTACTTAGTGGATTCTTGGAAATAATAACGAAAAAATACAGGAAATAAGTGTGAGTTTATAATTATTCACAGCACTGTATATTTTTTGAGATACAAAACGCAATAACCTCTATTTCATCTCGAAGAAATTAATTAAATATTAACCACGGAATGACTGAACGATTTTTAACATGTCTAAGGTAGACCCAATCTATTGTTACTCTTCGAAGTCGACAATTCTTCATCATCGACATCAAAGACCAACGCACATAACTTCAGTACTCACCAAACTGTTTCTCCTCACTTGGGCCCTGCGTAGTAGTGTTGCAAATCCTCTCGAAACACCTGACAATATCGTTTTTCTCGAGAGGAATCACTCCCACGTTCGTCGGGGGAATCTTAAAATCGAAAATGTTGGTTTCTGCATCAGTCGTATGTTTGCTGGAATGTTCAGTAAGCATAGTCGTAATTGGCGATTCGGTGCCAGCCTCCACTGTACTTAAATTCACATTTAAAGTCTCGGTTGTAAATCTCGTAGTGTCCTCGGATGAAAAACTGGTTTCTGACTCTTCCGTTGTTGTGTCAAAAGTTGAGTTAATCACTTCGTCATGAAGCGTCCAAGATTCGTTGAAATTAACACTGAACGTTGACTTGTTAACTTCGTCGAATGAATCGGTAGAATAAGTGCTGGTAGAATTGTCTTCGGTAATGATGGAAGTTAGCTCCACGGTGTCGTTCCGTTCAGAAATCTCGGACGTGAAGTTGCCTTCTTGGAAAATCGTTTCCGTAGAAGATGAAGTTCCGTTGGTTTTCGAATCATCGCCGTCGTAGTTCTCGTAATCCAAGGGAGGATAATCGCCGACGTTGTAAATCGCTTCGAGCGATTTTTGGTCGAGATAAGGGTTAAGATAAAAGTCTTTGGGCAGCATTGAGTCCAATGGCAGTGCTGTATCAACAAACAAAATGACTCGCAAAATATCCTAGCTGATTTCTCCATAGAAATCTGAAGAACCTACTCGCTTCGTTTTTGTATTGCAAAGTGGTCACATTTCCAGCTAATATTAAACTTAGGGATGCAAGAGTTGCAATCTGTCGCGACCTGGTCATCTCGCTACCGCATTCAATTTCTTTGTACGAACAACTCGTGACCTTCGGTTGCAGGTCTTCCAGACTTTTCATCTGCAACACAGGACGAACTAAAAAATCTCGTCTGAATTCACAAGGTAACAACAAATAAACATGGTGATACCATTACTTCCTTTACCATTGGATTTATCTTACCAAACAACGCGAATATTAGTGAATAAAGATTCAATAAATTCAGCACCATTATTCTGCAACATGAGATTTGAACAGTAAACGGACCTGTTCAGTTTAACACGTTGACTACAGAGTCGTCAGATGACGGGAATTTACTAGAATTGAGGGGAAAAAGTTACCCTCTCTCTGCCAGTACCGGATTAGTCGCGTGACGTTGACACACGTACGGCAGAAACGTAACGCGTCACGTGACTGAGCCGTGGCGGAAGAGTGGAGGAATAGCGTCGTAGAAGGGGAAGGTAGAGTGGGGACACAAATATTAATCTGGCGACTCTGAATGGCATGTGTGGTTGTACTAGTTGTACTATAATAATTGGATTATTAAATTTTATACTATAGTTCCTTAATTGTTTTCCCAGGGACCAAAAGTAACAGTTATTCTAAAATTTTCTACGATAAGAATCATTGATAGAAAGTTGATTATTATTGAAATTTAAGATAATCTACACAAAATATAAAGAAAAAAAATTCGAAAAACTAAATGATTGAAAAATATCGATTTTTATACTGTTTGGTTACAAATAACAGTTATTAGTGTCCAAAAAATTGGATCTTCCTCGATAACTGTTACCGATAAAGAAATAAAACTGTTTCGATTGCTCCAATCGATCAGAGAAATTCATCTAGAAAATCATCTATCAATGAGAGAAATTTATTTCGATCGCTCATAACAGTTATCGATGATCGAATTTCTTTTCACTTGTTCATAATAATTATCCATGAGAAAATTCATTTCGGTTGCTTATGTAATTATTGAGTTGTCCACTCTTTTTCGGATGGAGCAAGCCTGTGAAATTCATTGAGAAGGTTTCGTACAACAAGACGAATCAACAGACCATTAGAACAACACAAAATCTGTTTGTTGACTGTGTTTGTTCACGGACGACTCTGTTCCACTCGGGAAAAACGTATCGATATAGACGAAAATATTATAGATTACTGGGAAAATCAGAAATATAGACTGCCGTATTCATCAAAACTAGCGTGCATAATTCACGCCGTGCCCGCAACTCAGGTTAGCGTTGAACAAGCCTTTTCTGCTCTAAAATGAACGCTAGATGATTTGCGATGTAATTTTTCAGGAGAAATTTGGAAAAGTTCATGTTTGTCACATTTAATTTTGATTGTAGCAATTCATTTTATGAATCAAAAATTTATGAAATAATTGATTGTCTACCATTTCAAAGTTGTACTGTTTAATAATAACTATTACGAATTTCCTTCAGCAATAACTGTTATGAGCGATTAAAATGAACTTCACTCATTGATAACTGTTATAAGCGATCAAAGTAAATTTCTCTCATCGATAACTGTTATGAACGAACGAGATAAACTTCTCCCATTGATAATTGTTATGAGCGAACGAAACAAATTCCTCTCGTCGACAACTGTTATGAGTAGACTGCGGATCTTCATGCAAAATAAAAAATATTCGCATTGATTGCAAGACACAGTAGCCAAATAACAATTTAATTCTTCTTTTAATTATCTCATTAAGGCGAAACTAATACACTGGCGGCCTTAAATCTTTTTAATACCTCCGTAGTTTTAAATTGTACGTACCCATTTTTGTCATAAATGCATAAAATCCGCAGTCTAGCTATGAGCGACCGAAATAAACTTCTCCCAACGATAACTGTTATGAGCGATCGAAATCAATTTCTCTCATTGATAACTGTTATAAGTGATCGAAATCAATTTCGCTCAACGATAACATTTACCAACGGGAGAACAAATTTTCGGTTACTTATAATCTGTATTTGTAACCAATACTATTTTAATCGACTTGTGATTCCATGATTCTGTTTCTTTTTGGTTGTAAGAGTTAGGGTCCCTGGGTTTTCCTGTGTTAGTTTCCAACGTGCTAATATACTGTAATCTTTTCAGCTCACCGAGCTAATTGCACTCGAAGCTGCTTCCTAGGATGATAGCTCTCCAGGAAGCCCAGTATCTCGAAGAATATCGGAAACACGTAAGTGATTAGGGTCATCACCACTGTAAGTTCGTTCTGCCTCCACCAATCGGGATTCTCCAACTCTTCGCTTCTCGCTACCATTTTCACTACAACGTATGCTGACAGTGCCAGTAATGACATCACGGACGTGTTCACAAAAATTCTTATCGATATGATTTTCCAACTGGAAAATAGAAAACGGTTGGACACAGGTAATTCCATAAAAAATGGTACAATGTTTTTGGAAATAACAAAACACAAATCTAGTCCTTTTTATTGAATATTTCTTTTGTACGTTATAGTTATGAAATATTTTAGTTTCAGAGTTTACTTTCTTTCATCTTTTTCCTTTTCAGCTTCCTCGAGCAACGCTTCTTTGAAGCCAAGGACGATGCTGGCCATCCGGTTATGAGCAGTTTCCGTATTTCCAATCATAAAATCCCATCCTGTGAATAATTTCCACGAGAACACGCATTCGTCTTCTTTCTCGGTGAGTTTGCTCAGCCTCGAATTCTCCGCCATTCTGAAACACGTCATACGTGTTCATTCATAATCCTGAAATGCTCTTAACCCTTTGCACTCGGAGCTATTTTAACTTGAAAATTAAACACTTCTTCCGATCCAGAATATTTCCATTCCCTATGATTTTTGATATTTTGTGGATATGAAATTGGTATAATAGCTCATACAATACCTAAATGTTTAGTAATTGATTAGATACCAATATATTTAATAATATTATCAATATTTTGAATAATGGTACAGCAACTTTTAGTGGTGCCTCAGAGGGGATAACCGACTGCAAAGGGTTATTATTTCCTAAACAAAAATTTATTCATTCCACATATTAATCCTGAAAATTATTTGATCAAATGTAAGCCTAAATTGGTTGCTATAGACTTCTGTTAATCAGTGCTTGAACTTACAATTTTCTTCTTTTACAAATTAGTCAAATAATTAGACTTTTAATAATAATTTAAAGTATTTTAATAATAATTGGACTTTTATACCATTTTTATAATTAACCCTTAAATATTATAAAATTATATAAAATTAACCTCCAATTAAAAATGCGATAATTCAACTAAATTATATTCTCTATCGAAGTGGTAAATAGAAACTAAATAAATAATTATTAGTAAGAGTGGAGCAATCGTTCGCCGCTTAAGGGTTAATTAATTTTGTTTCGTTTGTACTCTACCAAAAGAGAAAATAAGGTTGCTTAGGTGTGAAGTCACCCGTTGGTGTTTACTTGCGCAATATGGCGACGAAACTGTAGATATAGATGACTAAATTGGTGACGAAATAAGCAAGAGGTAGCCTGTAGCCAGTCTTCGAGTCCTGGTTGGTGTACCAGCCGTAAAAGAACGGTGAGTACTTCAAAACCCCTTCAAACTCCCATAAAGTCTGCAGATGCATGGATTTGATTTTCTCTTCTTTGAGCATGATCTTTCGTTCGCCTGCTTTGGATTGATCCGCGGTGAGCACCTGTTGCAACACCAAAATCACTGTCCAGACTTTGCTAAGTAATTACCAGACTGCAGTTAAATATAATTCTGTTGTAATCATTTTTTCTGCCACATGAAATCTTGAGTATTAATCTCGAAGATATGAAAAGGTTTCCCCAGGGATTGAAGATGTATCATTTTCCTATCCGGTTAGGTAGTATGCTGTACCTCTGGGATAGCCACGAAGGCGGTAATGATGGTGCACATGACGAGATTGATCCAAAACAACCATCGAAGGAAGGTGAAATAGGAAGCAACAGCGGAACCGAAGTGCGATTCAATCTCCTTGATTCGAAGTTCCCAAGGAATCAGCCATGTCTGAAGATTGACCAATTCTCTTCGGCAGTATTGCCATTTCTGCAAACCAGGTATAATCAAGTATTGAGCTAATGACTTATTTTAAATTTAGTCTTGTGTTAAACTACAGGCTTGTTCGAAAGTTAACACTAAACATACCACGGTCAAACGACCGGTTTTATGTTTATCGAAATTATAAAAATCCATTTTATGGAAAATAATGGAATCCTTGTGCAAGCTATTACGTATGCAGACGCTACCGTTGATGACTCTTGACCCTTCCGGAGATATGTGTCGAAACAGAGGGTCTATTTAAGAACAAAGGGCTCACTCAAAATCGAATCATAGAGGGGCTGTTGCAAGCGATATAACTTCTAAGAATTCATTTCTAATCAGAAGTAGCACGTGGCCCCCACCATCGCTTAGACCCGATTTTGGGTACTATATGTATGAGGGCATGGATTCTTCCTATTAGTTGGGTTGATTCAAGTGAATACGCGCAGTACGTATCGTTCCACATCGGAAGTCACTTCGAGCAAGATCGGGTGTTAAAGTCCTTGTCGAGCACTCTGTAGCAGATCGCCCCCGCAGTTCTCGGTGCGTCAAAACTGAGAGGGTTTAGTCCGCGACACCGCGACAACATTACACTGAAAATTTGTACGTTTTTTATAATACAAAAATATATTATTGTGTGTGAACTTATTAAGGGTTCAAATATCGATTATTCATATTCCCTTTTCGATCTTCCAGTAGCTAGTATCCTATGACGATACACCTTTGCTGCTCGAGGTGTATCTATTCAAATCAATAAGTTACGAGACAGCGGAATCGCGACCCTATCCTTTATAGTGGCGACCCGGTGGTGAAATAGACATGGGCTAGTCCTCGTGTAAGGCGGGTCAGTGGCTCAGGTGGTAGAGTGTCTGATTCGTAGCAGGAAGGTCAGGCTTCGATTCCCGGGGTGGCATAAATTTCCAAGGTGGTTTTTTCTCCTGCTACGGGCTCAGTGCCTACTGTCGGGGTCATGGGGCAACCAATGGCAACGATATTCCCCCTTTATCCAGGGAATCGGTAAACTATTGGGAGCCCAAGTTGGCCATCCCGCCTCATAAAGGTACCCGCCGGCTCTATCTCCTCTGTTTGGGGGATAAGAGTAAGGAAGGGGGTGATCAGCGAACAAAAATGGTACTACTGAGGAAACTGGGCATGGACCCTACCAAAAAAAACGGAATCAAAAACGCAAACGGAACATCAATTAGAAACCTTTAAGGGAAAGGCCGGGTGGACGGAGCTAATAGCTGAACACCGACCAGAACCGAGGATATGGTGGTGGTCACATCCGAACAATCAGCCATATTTTCTAGGATGTGTCAAGCCCACCCAAGAAGGAAGATCCCGATGAACCTGATATCAAAATCTCTGAGGAGACAGATTTCGGTGAAGTTGGTGAACCCTTCCTTCTCAACCCCATGTAGGTCGGCAGGTGAAGACCGAATGGAATTGATATCTCGGCCCAGCCGAGATTTCGATGAAGTCGGATTGGATCCGAAGTAGCAGTAACTTCTTCCCAATGGTCAAAAACAATACGCGGTCCCTTGCATTTGTACTCCCAATAGACTCACAGCATAGGCGGGGAGGGATTAGCCCTAGGGGAGGGTGTGGAATTGCCCTAGGGGAGGGTGTGGGTAAGTTTCTGGACTATCCGGAAACAGTGTAGGGACGGGCTCAAAACTTGACACATTCAACATGAAAATATGGTGAAGGGGGGGAGTCTAAAAGGGCAGGCGAGACACACCCTGCAGGTCTGAAGGTGAGGGGGCCCGACGTTCACACCGAGCCGTAAAACAGCTCAAAAAACTCAAAAAAAAAAATTAGGTAGCATGGCCCGCTCATCAATGACGACCGACCCGTCTAGTAAGTCGACGACTCTGAAAATGGCCCGGGCCGAATAAAACAGAGGGGACGGCTGAAAAATGAGGACAATTGCAACCCGCTAAAGGGCCGAGGCCGGCAGCGCCAATTGTGAAACTGGTGTTTAAAAACCGGTGTACCCTAAGGAAGCGAGGGGCGGCCGAACCGCCCCTCCCCGGCAATAAACACGACTACTACTACTACTAGTCCTCGTGTACCCCTACAGTGGCGACCCGGTGGTGAAATAGACATCGGCTAGTCCACTTTTCCATATTCCACACACGAGGTGACCCGGTGGTGAAATAGACACCGGCTAGTCCTACGTGTATCTTTATAGTGGCGACCCGGTGGTGAGATAGACGCCAGCTAGTCCACTCCTATGTCCCACTAGTGATGAGATCTGACCCACCGTAACTCGCGCATGCGCGGCAATTTCAGCCTCAGTAACGTAACTATTTCGATGAAATCGGGTAGCTTGAGCACCACGCAGAATTTTATAATTGAAACTTATTCTTTATTTTGAGGATGGGATAGGGAAAGAGCACTGCAATAACTACGCAAAAGAATACATAATAAAACAAGGAAATAACACTGGTACATTCCCGCCAGAATAACTGCCTCAAGGCGTCAGGGCCCTGACCGCTCGGCTGCGTCATTGTAGATACGCTACTCTCTTGGCCGCGCATGCGCGAGTTTCGGTGGGTCAGATCACATCACTGTGTCCCACACGAGGCGACCCAGTGGTGAAATAGAGCCCTATGAAATAGCTAGCCTTACGTGTACCCTTCCTACCTAGACCCAAAATATCTCTAAATCCAAACTCCCCTCGGTTCCCGCATCGCTGCCTGAACCTTGGCTCGTAACAAAGCGTCTATTATATCGCAAAATTACAGACGATCTTAATAAACTTGGCGTTGCCATTTTTATAAGGCAATATTTACCAGATGCTTTTAATGCTTGGTAGGTTTAGTGTTAAAAGACGACCACAAACAATTATTATTTAATTTGTCCAACAAACGTTACCTTCGTCGTGAAGAGCGAAATACGCGCAATGACGTCCTTGGTGCTTTTCGTGAGAGCAAGTCGTTCCTGAAGAACACCCTCGTGTCTTCGGACATACGATTTTGCTTGTCGCACAAGTTTTATCTTCCGACGAAGCGACCATGGCTGTTGTTTAACACCACTCAACACTTCTTTGTGCAATTTCAATTTCTCGAATATCTGCTCTTGACTACCGCTTTCCTCTATAGAAATCGCTGTTCTGTGAACAGATGTTACTTTCAACTTTCTACATTTTTTTCACAGAAAATCATTCCAAACATTAAAATACATGCTACATAGACCGCAGACTTGTATGTAGAATTAAAATTTCCAAAAATCCTGCAAATTCAAAGGTCTCCAAAACTTACAAAAATTTTTCTCGTAAATGAAACTGCCATAGATTTGAAGAATGTGGTCTCCTCTTTACAACGATTCCTTGAAAACTTATGTACAATTTTTCTTCGCTGTTTCATGGAACAAGAACGAGGAATGAGTTGGTGGCACACCTCTCATTTGAAGCTCGATAAAACTGCTAAAAAAATCGTGCACCAATTTTTAAGGCGTCGTTGTAAAGAAGAAGCTTCAATCTTTAAATCTATGGTGGTTTCAGTCTCAAAAGAAAATTTGTCAAAGTTTTCTCGGACGTTTGAACATATAGTGTTGTTTTTAGAAAAATCGCGTCTTCAGGTTCTCGCCTGCTGCATCATGAAAAAAAAATCGTAGAATAAAATGATGATAGAATATGAAACTAGAGGCTACTAGCTTTCAAATGAGTCTAAATTTATTGCCGTGCGATCATTTTTTGCAAAATTATTACTGTTTGTATTTTTCTTCTTCATGAATATGTAATTAATACAGGAAGATTTATATGATTTTTCTTTGCCTTCCAGGAAGTATTTCTCTCATATAATTGTCTTCTTTAGCGACTATATCTTAATGTATGTTAATTTAACGCTAAATGGCAGTGTGAGAAAATTTTAAAACGAATCACTGACTCCCCAGAACTGATGGTGTATACAGAAGATCTCCGTCGAAGCGTGGCTTCCGCTTCAGTGCTGAAAGGTGAAGATGGTCGTCGTTTCCGTCTACTTTGTCTTCGACTAGAGCTTCTGCGTTGCATGATCGCACACGCTGACGCAGAGTAGTCATCCTCATCGCCCTCTTCCTCTAAAAACAATTACCACTGTACCGTAATTATCACCATAAACTGTACCCAAGAAACGTGCAATACACAAGACGAAAAACAAAGACAAACACCATGCACTAAACAGCGTGTAGGTAGATGTTTACTGAGAAGATCAGGTATTATTGAACTCAATTTTTTATATATTGAAAATGATATTGCACAAAAATTACAATAAAATTGTCGATAACTGCCTAACTGTTCATATGCCTCCTAGTTACTCTATTCTAAGATATGAAGTAAAACATTTTTTATTATGTATTGGGTTGGAACGAAAGTTCGTAGCGTTTGTAAATTAAAACTGATAGCTAAAATTCAGATATTTATTCATAGATTTAGTCAATAACATATTTTCCATTCTGTTCCATTACTTTTTGCTAACTTCTCGTGTTACTCAATAAACATATGAATTATGAATAAATACTTTAATTTTATCTTCGATTCTTAATTTGAAAACGCTACGAACTTTCTTTCCAACCCAATATAATGGGTAGTTTTTCTAGGGATAGGTGCTTCAAGTAATTTTCTTACTTTTTAGATAATTTTTTGTTGTCAATGGTTTCCGTATATAAAGCTAAACATTTTTACTGCAAATGTAGCTATTTGCTGTAATGATTAATTGATTTTTTTCTTGAAGCAAGATACTAGATGGGCTTGTCTTTTTGGTAACTTGTAGAGGTGTGTGGGACGGGCGGGAATTCCCGAAAATGTTCGGGTATTCCCGAAAATATTTGGGAATCCCGAATATATTCGGGATCTCTGAGACGAAAGCCAAACGTAGAGAAGGACAGCAGTAAATACGGATCGCAAAGAACACGCCGGCCTTTGAACTGTACCGGCGATTGTCCGTGACTCTTTCCCATACGCTGTCCTTCCTTGGCCGGCAGTGGAATGAGTAGGAAATGGACACTTTCGTCTCAGAGATCCCGAAAACACATTCACGGGATTTCCGGACATTTTCGGAAATTCCCGTCCCGCACATCCCTAGTAACTTGGTAACTTGGTTCACCACGTACTATTGTTATTATCAAAATTGCAAATCCTTTTACAACCACTGCAAGGATTGTACTTTTATCATAAGCCACTATTTCAACAAACTACAGTCGAAGCTGTTTTTATGCGGTAGATAGGGACCGCAGAAAAAAATCGCACAAGAAAAATATTCTCAGATTTCATAAATAGCTATAACAAATAATTTTTCACAACATATTCAAGAAAATTTCTTTTATGCGGTAGAAAAAAACTCTCACTTAGAAAATATGTCAAAGCTTTACGAAATAGCGAGAAAGTGCTTTCCAAACAAACTAAATAATTAAATTATACATGGAAACATTTCAAAAAGATTTCATTTCTCATTTTAAGCATGGAGAAATTTTCTAAATGTACATAATTCAATACATATACAGGGTGTCTTGCTGAAATGAGATCAGCAGTATATCTCGGAAGACGTTGTCGTTATCAAAAAAGTGTTCCTACAAAAGTTGTTTGGTATGACAGGCTACATTACGTAGTATTAATTGTTTTCTTGTGGGTGAAGTGGTGGAGGACATTTCAAGGTCACCTTGATTTTTTAAAATGGAATGTGCTATTTTTAACTTCCCGATTCATAGGCAAGTGACTGCAATTACCCCGAAAATCGAAAATCGATTTTTTAACAGATCTTCACGTTTCATGGTCATTGCAGTCATGTTAGACTATTTTTATCAAAATGTTTGTGTGTGTGTGTGTGCGTATGTCCGTTTGTCTGGTATCAAATTTTTCGTTAACGTTTTCAGAAAAAGTAACAACGCGATCAGGATAATGAATAATGCAATCGATGTGCCCCGTCGTAACTTAGACTGATTAGATTTTGGTCCATATTGGTTAAGGAGTTTTTTAGATTTTTAGTTTTTTTTCGAAAAGAGTTGATTCTACAATGCAATTTATAAGGGAGGACGAAAATTTTCCACCAAGAACCAAACGCAATTACATGAAAAAAATTTTTTTCTTAATTTTTTTTTAACTGATGCTAATGCTACCGCTTGGAATAATCGAAAGTTATTCCAATGCAACAGTGAATTTATCATCTTTACTCCCAAGAATACATTTTGGGAGAATATCGATGGAAGTACAAAAAAAAAACGATGTTAGCGATGTTGGCGAAGGAGTAACGAATCGGGAAGTTCTTTGTGTGACTCTTGGAGAGTCACACACCAAATAAAAAACATTAATATCAGTAGGCCCTACTAGCCATGCGTATCACTAACCCTCTCGCAAGAGCAGTCCTACCCGCGAGCTCGCGAAGCGAGCGAGCAAAAACAACCCTACTCGCGAGCGAGCAAAAACAACCCTACTCGCGAGCGAGCAAAAACAACCCTACTCGCGAGCGAGCGAAGCGAGCGAGCAACAATAGCCCTCTAGTTTATACCATAGATCGATAGAGTATTAAATTCTGAGTATAAAAGTGTTGACTTTCATATGTCCTAAACCTAATAGTTAACGAGATATTATCCAAAGGAGAAATAAAATTGTTTCGATAATATCTCGTTAACTATTAGATTTAGGACATATGAAGGTCAACACTTTTATACTCAGAATTTGATACTCTATCGATCTGTGGTATAAAAAAAATAGGACATTCCATTTTAAAAAATCAAGGTGACCTTGAAATGTCCTCCACCACTCCACCTACAAGAAAACAATTAATACTGCGTAATGTAGCCTGTCATACCAAACAACTTTTGTAGGAACACTTTTTTGATAACGACAACGTCTTCCGAGATATCCTGCTGATTTGATCTGATATTCATATGTATACCGCATAAAAAAGAATCGCACAAAAAACAGACCGCACAAAAACAGGTTTGGCTATATTAAGCGAAACATTTTTACTGCAAATTATTCAATTAATTGATTTTTTCTCTTGAAGCAAGATACAAGATGGGCTTGTCTTTTTGTCAACTAGGTAACTTGGTTCACCATGTGCTATTGTTATTATTAGAATTGCAAATCCTTTTACAACCACTGCAAGGATTGTACTTTTAACATAAGCCACTATTTCAACAAACTATATTAAATCATTTCATATATGTAATCAAGAGATTACGGATGTTTATGCAAAATAAAAATTGTTGGGACTAATCGCAAGAAGCAGAAGACAGATTAGGATTTCTTCATCCTTTATTGATCTTAATAAATTGAAAATAATATATCGACGTTCTTAGACTGTTTTAAATTGCACCACCTCTTTGTTTGTCATACATGCATCAAATCCGCAGTCTAGTAATGATGCTAATTTTGAAAACATAGAAAAAGGGTCCATAAAATCCCAGAAATACAGTCAAGCTAATTTATAAAATGCTTTTAGAAATCTCTAAAAAATTGAACTCTATCCCCGTGATTGTGCTACGTTCCAAACGTTTCAACTTACCTGTACTTTTACGAAACATTAGTGGCAATTACGAACCAGCTATGGATATCCTCTGCATGTCTCCGACGTCCGGATGGTCTTCTGTCTTTTCTCTTAGCTTCACTTTTCCGACAGTTTCCCTCTGTTTTTCGTCGTCGTCGTCAGCGACGGCGAACGTAACTGACACTCGGTCGACCGACGGCTGCGGGGACGTAGGTTCCACCTATACATCGTTGGGCAAAAGCAATTAGTTGCATGAATTTTGCCCGTAGATCATCCATCGTCACGCCACGTGGAATGGCTGATGGGAGGTACTGCCTGGGATTAGGTCGCCGATAATAAGCCTGAACTGGATACCAGAAACGCGATTCTTTCCCTTATTATGGAACCTTTCGTTCCGGGAACACCGTGCCTTGTGATCATAGAGAATTTGAAACGAATTATACAAATGGAAAACAATGGGGACAAGGTACAACCCTTTCTTAGAAAACCAAAGTGAAATCGATTTTGATTGATATTCAATTTTTAGAGATTACATTAATTCAATTTTATTATATTCGATTTTGGAACACCAACTTAACACTCACCAAGTAATCGTTTATAGGAATGTTTGTAGGAATTTGTTTATAATGCCTCTTTTATAGCAAATTTAGAACATGTTTAATAGGAATTATTATGTTAGCTCTTTTATTTTAAATTTTAGATTTTATTGATCTTGGTTCATAAATGTATTTAGTTAGTTTCAAACTGGCAATTATCACTTGCAGTAGAAATTGTTGGTTGTTGTTGCTCGGTATAAACAGTGTTAATACTTAAATAAGCTCTTTGATTTCATTTACAATTTTATTCTTCTTTGGCTTATTTTTTTATGTCGAAATATAATTTTAGGCGTAATATTACGTCAAAAGGTATAAATGTATTAAGCACCGGTTTTAATTTTAGATCACAGGCAGCACTAAGAAGTAGAAGAAAAGTGAAGTATCAATGAATTAAGCATATACGTCTTTAACGTCGAATAAAAATCATTCAGGGCGCAATAATACGTCAAAAGGTATAAATATATTAAGAACTGATTTTAATTTTAGATCATAGGCAGCACTAAGATGTCGAATAAAGTGAAGTATCAATGAATTAAGCATACGTCTTTAACGTCGAATAAAATTCAATCAGGACCTAGTATTACGTCAGACGGTATAATGTATTAAGAACAGGTTTTAATTTTAGTTCACAAGCAGCACTAAGATGTCGAAGAAAAGTGAAGTATCAATCAATTCAGCATACGCTTTTAACGTCGAATATAATTCGATTGGGACGTAATATTACGTCAGACGATATAATGTATTAAGACCCGGTTGTTATTTTAGATCACAAGTAGCATTAAGCGTCGAAGTAAAGTAAAGTATCAATGAATTAAGCATACGTCTTTAACGTCGAATAAAATTCAATCAGGACGTAATATTACGTCAGAAGGCATAATGTATCAAGAACCGGTTTTAATGTTAGATCACAGGCAGCACTAAGACGCCGAATAAAGTGAAGTATCAATGAATTAAGCATACGTCTTTGACGTCGAATAAAATTGAATCAGGGCGTAATATTACGTCAGAAGGTATAATGTATTAAGAACCGGTTATAATTTTAGATCACAGGCAGCACTAAGAAGTCGAAGAAAAGTGAAGTGTCAATGAATTGAACATACGCCTTTAACGTCGAATAAAGTTCGATCGGGACGTAATGTTACGTCAAAAGGTATGAATATATTAAGAACCGATTTTAATTTTAGAGCACAGGCAGCACTAAGACGTCGAATAAAGTGAAGTATCAATGAATTAAGCATACGTCTATAATGTCGAACAAAATCCGATCGGGACGTAATGTTACGTCAGAAGGTATTTTAATTTTAGACCACAGGTAGCACTAAGAAGTCGAAGCAAAGTGTCGTAATCAGTGACTCGAACCCGCGTTCTGAACATTTAATTAAATTCGACGAAATATTGTATCGTTTCCAACAGTGTCCGGGAAAATTGGAAAAGGTCACAGGTGAATCAGCGTCGATGGATTCGAAGGAACTGCCGCCGCGTCAATAGGAAAGAACCGGCCGCTGGTGATCCCCTGAGGGAACCGCGCCTGTTTCGAAGCCCATAAGTCGACCATAATGCCTGTGTCCACTCGATATCGGGGACATTCGTTCATGGCGACGCAACAAATCTTTGATATCACGAAAGGTCGTATATCACCGGTAAATAGGGACGCACTGCTTCGGAGGGAGATTACATCGACAGCGTCCAATTCGCGAAACAAACGGGGCCTTGTAACGATGGGTTAATTTCGCTCGAGTACCGCGTCGCGTCGGTCGAGGTTGCGACGATAAAATTTATATCTACGGAGAATTTAGGGTAAATTCGTGCTGTATAAAAACACTCGACAGTTTACAGAAAAAGATTCCCTTGATTGAAAGTAACAAATCTAAGCTTTGCATCGTCTCCTATCAACACAAATTTGAGAAGGTAAAAGTCGCTCTCTTTTACATACTGGGTGTCTCAGCTGAAGGAGGCCACCTAAATATCTCCTCTATTTTTAATGGCACAAAAAATATTTATGGCATAATTTAAATGGTATCGAAGGAGGAATATCATAGAAGAACAATTTCTTTTGTCCGGTTATTTTTTCATAGTTTTTTCAAGGTGATCGTTATTTTTTTATCGGGAAACATATTTTTTATTCCATCTTATAGCGGCTGAAAAAATACATTTGTATATACTTAAGTCATTAACAAGATGGAATAAAAAAACGTAAGTTTTCCCAATAAAAAATAACGATAACCTTGAAAAAACTATGAAAAAATAACCGGACAAAAAATAGAATTGCTCTTCTATGATATTCCTCCTTCGATAGCATTTAAATTATGCTAAAAATATTTTTTTTGTCCCATTAAAAATAAAGGATATATTTAGGTGGCCTCCTTCAGCTGAGACACCGTGTATAGTACTTAACACTTTACCTAGCGGAACCCTATTAATAGGATTTTCAATCATTGTGTTGTACCAAAAGAAAGCATAGAAATTTTCTTTTACATTGCAATTTTAAATGAAACTATTAGATGACCATATTGTGGGTGACTTGTTAGTTCTCAATGAAAATTGCTGTTTCCATTGAAGGTTCCATTAAAAAGTGTTTGGCCATGTTCCATAGATTTCTTAAAATTATGCAATAATCACCGGTCGGTAATGTGTTAAGATTTGTCAGATTCTAGTTACTTAATGTGTAACAATGAGATTGCAAAGGTTTGCCCTATTTATCTCTTTGTTCTCCATTTTTTAACTTGATTTATCTTTCTAACACGGTGGTAAAATATCAACTTGATAGAGAAATAAATTATGCGTTTCTTTAAACTCTCGTTTTCGAAATGGAAAACTAAAGCCGGCTGAGGTAAGTTCAAAATGAGATTATTATTAATGTTATGTGAAATAGTAGAAATACTAAAGGAATTGAAGAATATCAACATATCCAATTTATAAAAATCATTGGAGAAATAAAAACTGCCGAAAGATTCGGAGTTTATTTATGACACACTATTTATTCGGAATGAAACTTAAAAAGCAAGAATTGCATAACAATCCATAAATCACTTCAGTTAAGTTTTATTCTATTCAACAAATCTAGGTTAACTGCTTTCAATCTGTGTATGTAGATAGTTTCGGACCGGAGAACAAATCTAGTTAACATGATTCGAGTCTCCTTCAATTAACTGGAACTGATTCGTGTCTACTTAAGCTAAGTGAATTAGATTCGGGAGTACATACTTGAGTCTACGCAGATCAAATCCAAGCCGTGCCGATTCGAGACAATTTAGTTTTGCCAGTTTGAGGTCCATAAATCAATGATCCACTGGGGGACGGTAACGCAGGTGATCCAGGGTTTGATCACATGCGACCAGCCGCACCTTGAAGGGTTCTATGACACGTTTGGACGCGGCATCGTGCACCTCGCATTCTTCATGTGTGGCCCCACCCTTATCTTCCTACATAATCATTTCACTTGGAGACGTGTTACACGCGAGTTTCAATGGACTCACGAAAATCACCCTAACACACCCCCTCAAACCCTGTGAATGCTTGCAATTCCTTTGATGGAAAGTCACGAAATCCTATGCTTAGCGTTATCACCGTGACGGGGAAAAATGTGACAGTAGTCTGAAGGGTGAACTTTTTCCAATTTATTCTTTGGCAGACTCCGTAGCTTCTGATAATGTAGATTAGAACCTGACTTATTTTGGTCAAAATCAATGTTTCAGTTTAATTCTAATTTAAAAAATTTTATTTTAATCGGATTTTCTTTCCATTGGTTGGTCAAATCTTGTAATCGAATTTTAAACCACTTCCCGATGAGCTAGAGAGTTGATACTTTAAACATAGCTCAGAACTGGATGACAATGCAATATTAACACATTACCGACCGGTGATTATTGCATAATTTTGAAAACTCTGTGGTACAAGGCTAAACACTTTTTAATGGAACCTTCAATGGCAACAGTAATTTTCAATGTGAACTAACAAGTCACCCTCAATAACGTCATCTAATAGTTTCATTTAAGATTCAAATGTAAAAGAAAATTTCTATGCTTCCTTCTGCAGCACAATTATTGAAAATCCTATTAATAGGCTTCCGCTATTATTATAGCTAATTTTTATATTAACCGTACACCTGGCCGCACGATGCTCAGTACACAGTACGTCATCGCGTTCAGCGATCCCCATTCCGCGCGCCAGCGCTCCCTACTCCACTACGTATTCCCACTCCGACTCATCCCCACTCCAATGACCCACTTCGCACCGAAGGAGCTCAGTCAGTCAGTCAGTGTGATGTTCCGTTCATTCAGTTCCATTTCGAATAATTTCGGACTCCATCAAGAGACGTCGTCTCTCGGAGTCATCTCCTCATTCCTTCTCGCGTATTTCCATATCTTGCGTTTCTATATCTTACTATTTCATACCAGTACTACTATATCTTGCATTCCATTTAAAAAAGACTCAAAAGTAGAAAATAAAAGAATATATATAAAAAAAACTTTAGAATCCACGCTTATATTAAAATGCACTGAAAAGGAGAAAACCATTTTTTTAGACATTGACCATTTTTTTAGACCGACTGTAAATAAAAGCGTGGAGCGCCCACGAAAATTACGTCAATATAGTTTAGCGCACCACGCTTTTATTTATAGTCACCAATGACTAAAAAAATTATTTTCTCCTTTTTAGTGCATTTTAATATAAGCGTGGTTTTTAAAAATTTTTTTTCATATATTTTTTTCAAATAATTTTAATAGGTTGAATACTACTTTAAATTGCACCCACTCATTTTTGTCATAAATGCATCCAATCCACAGTCTAATAATCTCAGATCTTTTAGAGAAAAGACCCTAAAATAAAAATGATAAAACTGTTCTTTTGGTAACGTGAATTGTATTTTAGCAGGTCGAATTTTCTTCTTCAAAGATGTGTCGCTTTTCTAAAAATGTTTTAGATCTCAATATTCGTTCTTAATACCTGAAGCGAGCATTTAGATAGAGCACTTAATGTCGGTGAGCATTTGAACTAGTTTATCTGTGGGCGTCATTGTAGCTCGCCTGACTTCGCGCACGTAACTATAGTAATTAAAGTGTGTTCATCAGAATAGATATAATCGAATGTCCACTTTCCAGCTAATCCACCGGTCGGTACTAAGGTAGCTCATTAATAAATTATCTAATTCTAATCAAATGTGATAACGTTCGTTGCTTCGCACGCGATGCCTGTTTTTGTTCCGATACATTTGCTGATTAAACGAGTGGAAAGAGAACAATGGGATCGTACACACCATAACGTACACTATAATCATTAGTTTTATAAATAATGAATTTCTATTCTTTACAAAAGAACGAATCACTAAGAACCGTTATCGATCGGCGGATTAAGTTCTACTTTATTTAGACATTCTCAATCTAATTGTTACATATAAGCAATGATTGATAATTACCTGGTTTGTCAGCGACAACGGTGACGTTGCTCTCGATCGAGATCGTGGACCACTGTTCAATCTTAAAATCCCAGCAGATCTTTCTGTCGACTGCCTTTCTACCTTTTTCGTACCATTTCCATTGTCTTTATCCATTTTCTAGATAATTTCTCACAACTAGACAACTTTTCCAACTAATTTTCGATTAATTGCCTTGAACAAAAAGAGCGACCTTCGATTTGGAATCTTCTCTACCGGAAGTTAGTTGCCGGAGATTGCATGCTAATTACTTTTCTTCACCTCCGCCTTATCCAACACTCAATCGATTGCCACCGACTCATAAATATTTAGGAGGCGTGTTTCTTCAATAATTACTTAGTCGATCGTTGCTGAACAATTGGATTATTTTGAAATTAAAATAGCAGACACCGTTCACGAGTTTACAATGACTAACGTTACCGTGTGCAGCATAAAAACTCTAAAGTTCCGACCTTCCCGCGGTCTCGCGATAAAATGGTCGCTACGTTGGTAGTAAACTTCGTTCTTTCAGAATAATGAAGCTCGCATGTGATTACCTTATGGATCATAGCAGATAGTAGCACGCATTCGGTTGCACGCCACTAACAACGGTAAATGTAGCGCAACCTAAACGATATGAATAATCATAGGGATTGGAATTAGGTGTAGCTCGTATGACACAGTTAAACGCGTTCGTAGAAATGTTTACAGATCATTTTATTAATTGGCCGCTGTAGTCGACAACGTTCAATCCATCCAATCAACGTACCAATAAACTTCCATCCCCTTCCTGAAACCGCCAACGTTTTTCATACCGATGAACTCATCACTTAATTAACGTTTCTAAACCTCAACTGCCAGGGTGGAGTCTCGGAGACTCGATGGAATTTTTCAAACCAACGATTAATTGACTTTTTTGCTACAAATCAAATTTTGGCTGAACTGGTTGATCTTTCATTTCTTACAAAAATTACTCGAGCATATTTGTTGAGATTTAACGCCTTCCATATTGTAATGCATGCACGAATCAATTATTTGTTTAATTATTCCCTCTAACGTTGCTTTCATGAATTTTGCTGTGAATTAAGATTTTGCTCTGTTTGCTAGTTCTTATGTTAATTAGCATATTTGTGAATTCACCCCAGCAATTAAAGGTTAACCTTAATTTACACGTCTTAATTATTGTTCGAATGTGCTGCGCAAGGAAGATCTGTATTTATCAATCTTTTAACCGAGCAGATTATGGATTCGACGTACAATTTCACCTTCTCATCGAAACTGTACAACAAGAATCCATAAGTGCTACATTGAAGTTACGTATATTACAAAAGTACACTTTCTTTTTATACAATGCGGTCGTGTCCTATGTTAATATTAACCTAAATCCAATATACTGTCCACGACACAATGTCCATTATACAAAGTGCTTCAAGTTCAGCATTATGTACAAGAATGACGCTTCATGAATGTACACTCGTATTTACCATACGCTGATCACAAACGTTTCTCTCCGCTCTAGTGAAAATAAATTCTCCCGGGAGCCCCATACTTTTTGGCACAATCTTGACAGTCTAAAAGGATCACTAGTTCGCATCGTTATCATTCATCGTAGCACTAGCATCTGTTTCCTCGTTCCAGTCTTACACGTGGTCGCCTAACGATTCGTTTCCTATTCGATCCATTCGGAAGCTAAAGAAAATCTACAGGAATCTAGATTTGTCCTTAAATGTTGCGCAATGGAGTAACCGCGTATGCTAATAGAAACTAATTAACGTTACGGTGCAAAGAAACCATTGTAAACGAAAATTCGAAACCAACATTTCCTCCTACTACATTAAAAACTAACATTCCAAATCCTATATAAACACCCTACAGCGTTTTCTCGCAACAATTATATTACCCCGTCCTAACTTCGAATAACACGTGCACTCAGGTAGAACGCGATAGATCAGAATGCGACGATAGCTTAATACAATAAACTCCTTAATTAAGTTCTCTCCAGAATTACTCGAGAGTGTTCTATTCTTTAGTGTTACAAGCACCAGTAGTCTTCGATTCAAATAAAATACAACCTGAGGGCAAAGTCATCAACCATCGTGTGCGACCATCTCAATTGGTCAATTTCTTTTCTTAGACTCTCATCTTTCACGGTCAATTTTCTTAAACTGTTCTACCTGAGATATGATATGTAGAGGATATTTGAAATCTTTTTAAAGGCTACTTTTGGAAAGAGACTCTTCACTTGGTCGTGTGCCGAGCCCAAGCGGTACGTTGCACCTCAGACATCAGCTCGCTTCTGGAGGGCAAACGCGCACTGGTGGTGCGCGACGGCGGTGGTCCAGGTGTCCTCAATATGGTCGCCAGGTTCTTCTGATTCTGAGGATTTTTATTGTTCGCAGCCTGGTTCGTCGAGTTCTCTTTCACCGCTGACTGTTTGCCCGCTGACTCTGAACGTTTACCCTGAGGCGGGGGATCCAACACGATTGGTGGTATTTCATCATGCAGATTGACCCTATCCTGCTTACTCAGTATCTCCTGGGCCAGGTGAACAGCGTTCCTTTCGCCGGAGCAAGGTAGAGGTTTTATAAACGTCGATTTCAAGTCCTGGCTCTCCAGGTTCATCCCATAGTTTTCTGACTTGTGTGTCATTATAGGCGACGATGAGAAACTGTTTGGTTGGGAGACCCGCAGCGACATGGAACACGGAGAGAGCTGAGCTGAGTTCTGCAAGAATGATGAACCGACTTTATTTTGTTAATTGAAACAATAATCATTGTATATGCATTCGTGTGAAACATTACAAACGTTTCCAGTTTACTCACAGATGGCCTGCTGCTGGGAGGTAGCAGGAGACTAGGACCCATTGCATATGGAGATGGTGTATTGTACGGTGACCTTTGAGACTGATATGGACTTATATTATGCAACCTCTCTAACAGCTGCGTCTGGAACTGCAGTTGATCGGTGCTACTGTTTGCTTGAATCCCTAGTGTATTCAGGTTCCCAGAGTACAAGGAGTCTGGCGGATAAGAACAGTAGGGGGATGGTGGATCCAGTTCCCATGGTGAACTCTGTCCTCCTGTCCGTTGGCACTGATCATGGAATACAATGTTAGAGTATGCTTCCCAATAGGTACTGTACGCAACCGGCGTTACAAAACGATATGAATACAAAAGATTATTCATGTATAAACTCCCAGATATTTGTACCGTGTTCGACTGTGCAAAACACAGCGATGCAAGGACTACAGCATGTTTCTGTTACTTGCAATACACGGTTAATGCAATACACGGTGTTCTATCTAACTTGAGCACCTTAAAGGGACAAACATTGTAGTGTACAGCTTGTCAAATCTAGCTGTGCGATTGACCAAAACTTAGGAATGCGCAGACAAAGACTGCACTTGACGAGAGAAGGATGCAACATATGAACGGTAGGGTACACACCTCGTCAAAACTGCGTACTGTCCATTATTTCTTACAGCAGTAAACATACAAAACAACTGCTTATATGTTTGTCTGGATATACTTGTGTCACTTCAGTTTTTAACTGAACTGTCGCCACGTGCATCGTTTAACAGGTGACGATCAGTTCCGAGATTCCGCCTACCTACCATTGCGCAGCGGGGAGATTTCCCCTTGCGGGGGACATTCAGCAGCACAGCTAGATTTGAGAAGTAGTCCAGTCAACGAAAAGTTATAGAGGAAAATGGAAGGAACACAATTTTTAACTTCGGGTCATTGTTTGGAATAGTTAGGAGGTAAACATACTAAAAGTCTCCACTCCTAGGAAGTGAGCGGAGTGCAGGGGGGCACATAGAAGGTCCCCTTTTTCGGTTTTCCGCTTATATCTCGGAAACTATGCGTCCTAGCGATAAGACCATTTTATACAAAATTAAAGCTGACAAAATGTGCCATAAGATTGATTCCATTCAGTTTTTGGCTATCTTGCATAGTTTCCGAGATATCCGCGCTCAAAGTGCACTAATTGTGCTGAAGAGTTAGCTAGTCAAATAAGACAAAAAACGTGAGGCAAAAATTTCTTTTTCACAATCAGAGTACTTTGAGCGCGGATATCTCGGAAACTATGAGAGATAGCGAAAAACTGAACGGAATCAATCTTATGGAATATTTTATCAGCTTTAATTTTGTATAGAATGGTCTTATCGCTAGGACACATAGTTTACAAGATATGTGCCCCCCTGCTCACCCCCTAGGAGTAGGGACTTTTAGTATGTTTACCTCCTAACTAGTCCAAGCAAAGTCCCAAAGTTAAAAATTGTGTTCCTTCCATTTCCCTCTACACCCCCCTTATGAGCATTCATTGACTGTACATGAAAATTTGTTCTATTTCTATTCGTTGTTAGTAATGAAACTTACACGAAGGTCACGATAGAGGTTGTCTTGACATTTTCTCCTTTTGAAACTCAATTTTGTTTCCTTTCACATTTTCTTCCATTAGCAATAACACTGTCGAACAAATTTCAACTTTTTTTATGTTCCCTAATTACTGTTGGGTCCTTCTTATAGAGATTTTTGCGCTATTCCGAATCTGTTTTTAATTTTTTTTTCCTATACGCACAATTTTTGAGAAACATGGCTTTGAAAAAAAAACATTTTTCAACTTTAAACAAATATTATGGTGTTATTATAAAAGATATTGCAGCTAAAGATTCTGTAGACTTTCCCGAGACAAGATGACCGTTCTAGTGGTGAGCGCCACTCGCCAACTCATGTCGGGCGAAGATATTTTGCTTTCTTGTTCGAAAAAACCGTTGACCATGCAAACTTGAAAGGGTGATTTCTCAAGATAAAAGTTTACTTTATCGTGTGGTATAGATAGATTTTCCGCTGAACCCTTATTTTTTGAGATAAATTGAAAAATATCCTCAAAAATTGGTGCAAAAGTGGTGGCTCTCCGTCTTTAATCATTGTTTAAACATGTTTAAACAATCATAATGTATTAATATTGGATACCACTGTACTCGGGAAACTCTACAGAATCTTTTGCTGCAAAGAACAATTCAATATCTTTTATAATAACACCGCAATATTTGTTTAAAGTTGAAAAATATGTTTTTTTTTCAAAGTCATGTTTCTTAAAAACTCTGCGTATAGGTAAAAAAATTAAAAACAGATTCGGAATCAGCGCGAGAAACTCTATATGAACCACCCAACAGGAGTTGTGGAACAAATTTGGTGTTGGACAGTGTAATAAGAGAGGTGCTCAAGGTGTGCAAATTACAGACATCTTGTGTACAAGATTTTTATACAGAGAATGAGTTTCCCATTTGATTTCTACTTAAGAAATTTGTTTCTGAGAACATAAATATCCACAGTTTATACATAGTATATCTTAACTTATCAACCGGGTAATTTTTCCACCACGACATAAATCTAAAATGTTGTACAGTAGTATCGTACAGGGTACAATACAATTATAAATAATATTAAAAATATTAAATTTGTTTCAAACGTCACATATTGAACGCTCTAGCAATAAACCTGAAGGTTAAATTAATATTCATTGAACGAATAGGAAACACAAATTGAACTAGAAGTACTAGCCAATACAATTGAATTTGTGTCGCCGGTTGATAAACAGTATATTGGTTTGTAACATAGTTTTCTCTCTTGCTTCGACAAGAACAAGGTCTCCGGCTCGAGTTAAGTGCCTTTAGATGACGAAGAAGAAGAGCGTAACACCAGAAACTTATGGTTAGAGAGGGGTGCATAGTAAAGATTCATGGTTAACAACGTTACCTAGCATTTGTTGGTGGCACAAAGTCCAAAGTCCCGTGCGAAGACCTGTTACATAACAGCGTCACACCGGCGCTTAGCACGATTATTGGATTAGCGATTCAGCTTTAATGCCGGCATTAAATTGCTATCTTCCTGTCGGCCAACTTAAGGGCGAAACGTGTCGCGCATAAGCGGTCGAGTTTTCTCGCGTTTCAAAGGCTGCTTACCATCTAGATTCTGTTTAATTGTACCTCGTGTAATGCGATTCAGGCAAATCTTTCTTTTCCCCACCTTGAGTGGAATGAAACACTGTGAGACTGGAGGATTCGTTTTTCTTTTTGTTTTTAAGTGATCTTAGCAAATGCGATTGTGTTCGAAAACGATCCGATTATGCGTGATCCTACCCACGTGCAACGTAACTAGAACATCAGTCGGATTAGCGGACATTCTTTGGCATACATTTTTAGTCGGGTGGTTTACTTCAGCACAAGAACAATGCAACGCATTCATCCAGCAGAAACGAAAGTGTCATACGCCAAC
This sequence comes from Lasioglossum pauxillum, assembly GCA_933228785.1. Classification (NCBI taxonomy): domain Eukaryota; kingdom Metazoa; phylum Arthropoda; class Insecta; order Hymenoptera; family Halictidae; genus Lasioglossum; species Lasioglossum pauxillum. The sequence goes on along the minus strand of OW121702.1, from coordinate 18,367,795 downwards.
GAAATCATACACGCAACAGAACGCATTCAAAATCTCGTGTTCATCCTCGTACACGATCCAATTCTACACGCAATAATTTTCCAATTTAATATTTACTGCCATTCCTAACACATCGTTCAGTGGTATTTTTTAAGGCTGTGCCGAAACATCAGGTATCTAAGCTGCGGGTCGGGTCGAGATCCCGGAAGTTTGTAAATTTGGGTATCCGAAAAGTTAAAATTCAAAATTAGAATTTTACTCGTGCGATCAGAAACTTTTAGGATCTTCAAACTTGATTTCACCCGATTGCAGCTTCGAGTACAAGAATATTCAAACTTTCGGGCCCCTGACCCGACCCCCAATATAAAGTAAACCCCAAATATAAAAATTTGATATAATAAGTAAATTTGTACGTGTTCAAAGTCAAAATCTGTATCAAAGTCAAAATCAGAGACCTTTCAGTAAAACTGTTTCTGGTAAACTCGAAAATATAAATTAATTTCGTAACATTACTTTGCGGTTCTTGTAGCCGAGATATAGTTAACACATTACCGACCGGTGATTATTGCATAATTTTGAAAAATCCATGGTACATGGCTAAACATTTTTTAATGGAACCTTCTGTAGCAACAGCAATTTTCGTTGTGAACTAACAAGTCAACAACAAGTAACAAGTAACAAGAAAACTTCTATGCTTTCTTTTGGTACCACACAATTATTGGAAATCCTATTGCAGTAAACCCTCTATAAACGCAAAAGCCTCGGGGAGATTGATTCGTTTGCATTTATAGTAGACGGGACACTATTTTTTTGAGATTCAAAGGCCGAGCCGAACGTAGAGGACAGCGCTTGTAAAGCGAGAGCACGAGCGGGCCTCTGAACTGTGCCGGCGACTGCGACTTTCCGTGTCTCTTCCTTTCCGATACGCTGTCCTTCCTTGCGTTCGAAACATTCATCGTCAATTAAACCACTAAATACAGTTGAAATTATATCGTGTTCGGTCTTATTTTAATCAGAAAAATGTCATGAATATATTGGGATCATTGGGGTCATGCCAAATTGGTCACCTTTTGCAGGCACCATCGTCGATTTTGTTCTAAATGAAATATGTTGTAGTCCATGCGAAATTAGTGGGGGTTTATGTGATCATTTTGCCGGTTTCGAATTTTTTTAGAAATGGCAGGCCTTCAAAGTTTTAAATTTTTGCCCATTTCGGCGAAAACGGGCCTAGCTTCCGAATTTTATCTCGGGAACTGTTTGTCCGATTGAGCTACATTTTTCTTCGTTTTATTCAAAAAGGATTGGGCTATGTATTACAAAATAATTTTGTCAACCTCGAAAATCAACTTTATAATGTCGAAAAATGTAAACAAATTCTTTTTTTTACGTTTTGCTCGATGAGGGGCCGGAGTGATTTAAATTTTGAAAAAAATATTGTTATATTCGTTGAAGTTTCCCCTTTAAAATGAGCCCTTGAAAAAGATGGTATCATTAAAATTGGCGTCACAATGAGCTGATAGAGTACGCCGTGTACCCTCGTTTCAGGTAGAGGCGAGTCGAGCGCACCGCCATTATGATCCGTTGTCTATTCCGCTGGTCTCCTAACAATACCAGCATACTGTATGCGATTAAATAACCCTATTTATACCTCGAGAACAATACTAGTAACCACTCTTTGTCAACGACACCTTCTTAATCATGACTTCGTTTATAGATATAAGTTTTTATACGAATTTCATATGTTCTACAAAAAAGGATCGTTGTCTACAAAGAAGGACGTTCCTCAATGGAACCACGAGAAGGTGGTGGTGCTCTTCCATCGGGAAGGGATAAGGAGGGTTTATGGTAAGAGTAAACTGTGTGGGGTGGACTTATGGATTATGGAGAAAAATATAAGAAAAACTATTTCATTACACTAAAAACATCATTATCGCACGAGCAAGTTTTGCATAGCAGTTCTTTATTCGATAATGGGGTAAAGCTATGAAAGCTTCTAGTGCCTGTAATTGGTAATGCTGTTGCAAAGCAAGCTTGTAAACAATCAGCATGTTTGTTATTGTAACGAAGAGTGGTTCCTAATATTGTTGTCGAGGTATAAATAGGGTTATTTAGTCGAATACAGTCTGCGGGTATTTTCCCAAGACCAACAGAATATGCAACGGATCATAATGGCGGTACGCTCGACTCCGCCTCTACCTCAAACGAGGGTACACGGCGTACTTTACCAGCTCATTGTGACGCCAATTTTAATGATACCATCTTTTTCAAGGGCTCAGTTTAAAGGGGAAACTTCAAGGAATGTAACAATATTTTTTTCAAAATTTAAATCACTCTGGCCCCTCATCAAGCAAAACGTGAAAAAAGAATTTGTTTAAATTTTTCGACATTATAAAGTTGATTTTCGAGGTTGACAAAATTATTTTGTAATAGCCCAATCCTTCCCGAATAAAACGAAAAAAAAAAATGTAGCTCAATCGGACAAACAGTTCCCGAGATAAAAATTTGTAAGGGAGGCCCGTTTTCGCCGAAATGAGCAAAAATTGAAAACTTTGAAGGCCTGCCATTTCTAAAAAAAAATTCGAAACCGGCAAAATGATGATTTCGCATGGACTACAACATATTTCATTTAGAACAAAAACTGATCAATTTGGTATGGAATGACCCATTGATGAAAGTTTCATTAATAAATAAGTAATAATAAAAAAGATTAAATATTGGTGTTACATTGTGAGGACGCACAGGCCATTGACCTGTGCTGGCGACTGAGCTACTTCGCGTCGCATAAGTAGTGGTTCACACCGATATACCCGAGCCGAGATCAGACTACTACAGTGGAGGGGATATTTTTGTTTGCGTTTATCGTGTCCGGTCTTTTTGCGTTTATAGAGGATTTCCTGTAATAGGCTTCCGGCAGGTAAAGTGTTAAATTTAAACAACACAACTATTGGAACGGTGCACAAGGTTGAAACAAATGAAAAGGTGTGTAAACGTGTTTTGTGTCGACACTGAAATTGTGCGACGTTCTTCGTACCCGGCAAATCTGTGGAGGGTGCAAAACAGAGCAGGTGTATGTAAATCGGTTTATTAAGAAGTATAAAAAAAGGCGTCGGTACAAAAGGCGTTACGGTATAAAAAGAAAAAGGTAGGACAGTACAAAATACACACTGTTAAACGTTAAACGAAATGCAACGTTCGCATCACACACACGGCTTGCTGGCTGTCGAACACTTGTGTCAGGGTATTCGATAGAGCGTTACCTGGCCGAGGTTCGACAAGTCAGGAACCGTGGTTGTTTGTTGTATCGTTGTTGAACCAGGCATCTGGGACTGCGAGGTGACGTGACCGCTCGAGATACGCTCTTGTTCTCGAAGATGGCCAACCAGCGCTCCTATGTGCTCCAATAACTCTTTGTTTTGCACCAACAACTGATGCGTTCTTGCCTAATGACACAAAACCATTCGACAAAATTAGTCCACCAATCAAGCTCCTACTTTCCAAAACTTCGAGATTGTGAATAGTTTCTTTAAATGGCGTTCAAGGTCGCGTCAAGGTCATTGTGTAGAATGATCATTGGACTTCAGGTTTTGTGCATTCGTGACAAAAATGACGTGAAATTTAAAACTACAATTACTAGTGAATAATATAAATTTATATTTAGCTCGTTTGTCTTGCAGCTGATGCACTAACTTTTTATTTTGCAAAAAAAGTTTATATTAATATTTAATAGCACTTTTTAATGTTTTTCTCAATTCAATGTTTAAAGAATAAGCAGTGAAATCGGAAAAGTCAAATAAAAATGTGTACTTCCATTCGAAAATAACATTGACAATCTTGAAAAGAACTTTGGCCGTAATTAACATTTACCACTTCGAACCAATGCTTTTTTAAAAATAACTTTTTGTATTGTCAAAGAGTACGATATTCAAGATGATCGAGATACGTTATTCACCTAATGCAATAATGCTGTTTTTCGCAATTACTGATTACCGTTGACACGCGATGATCGCGTGCGACGAGGACCTCTTCGTAAAGATTCGATCGCACGTTTTAGAGCACCGTGTAGATTCCGAACTCATACCGACGGTATCGAAAATCCATTAAACAAGTGTCAAGTGTCACTTACTTGAGCTTCGACACGAGCTGCTGTTTCAGCTGCAAGCTGATCCTGAAGCAATCGCGCATGGGCAACGGCGGCTCTGGTTTGTTGACTCTGTTGCTCTAACCGCTCCCGCAACAGTTGTATCTCATGCTTCAGAGCAGTCAATTCGCCCCCAACGAGTAATCCTCCGCAGTCGGAGGTTACCGTGCCCTTTGGAAATAATCAGACAACGTCACATAAAATCTGCACCTTCGAGATTGTTCGGTTGGAAAGAAAGTTCGTAGCGTTTTCAAATTAAGAATCGAAGATAAAATTAAGGTATTTCTATTCGTATGTTTATTCAATAATAGCAGAAGTTACCTCGCAAATGGCAAAAAGTAATAGAACAGAATGGAAAATATGTTATTGAATAAATATCTGAATTTCAGCTTTCAATTTTAATTTACAAATTCTACGAACTTTCGTTCCAACCCAATACAAACACATTCAAATCTCTCGTATTCGAACAGCGTCTCATCCAAGTATTCTATCAAAGAATTTTTATAATTCAGCAGCCACAAAGATAGTGGTCCAGTACATGTTAGCAAATCATTATCAACGTTTTTTTTCATAATATGAAACAACTTTATTAACTAAAGTTTCTCAGTGTAAAGAGTGCTACAATATTTCAACAAGATTTCAACGTTACACCTCCATTTCTTAAAATATAAATACAGTTAGGAGCAAAACTGATCACGCACACTTTAAATCAGAATAACTTTTTTATGAATGGACCAAACGACTTCAATTTCTCTGTGAGGCTAGAAGAATTAGTTTAGTAAATGACGTCTAAAAAATATGTTGATAAAATGCATTTGGTCGGAATTGTGAAAAACAATAGTGAAAATTGATTTTTACGATTTTTTTAGCTGGGCCAGTAATGAAACTTTAAAAGATGTGTTTGGTGAACTTGTATAAATTACGAGTTATAAGCGATGAAAAGTGAAAAAGGCCGAAAACCAATTAACCAATTTTAATGAAATTTTCGGAGCGTATATAATTTATACAAGTGGACCGAACACATCTTTGAAATTTTCGTTATTGGCACAGCTAAAAAAATCATAAAAATCAATTTTTATTATTTGTTTGTAATTTTTTTTATATTTTTCACAATTCCGACTAAATGCATTTTTTCAACATCCTTTTTAGATGTCATTTACTAAGCTAATTCATCTAGCCATACAGAGAAATTGAAGTCGTCCATTCATAAAGAAGTTATTCTGATTTAAAGTGTGTGTGATCAGTTTTGCTCATAACAATACAGTTTCCTATGCACCATTCGATGCAGCTCATCATTCTCTATAAAAAGGTATTAACCTATGCACGTCGAAAAATTATTAAATCAAGAGATATTTCAATTTTTTACCACGTTTTTTGTCTGTTGAAGTGTGGTTTTTTTTATTATTATTTAAATGATTTCAAGGCTTTTCTGATTCAGAAACCTATTAATAGTTTCATTGTTATTCAAATGTTAGAATCGCCCTATTAATTGGCATAAATGAAGACGTGCTTACTAAATTTACGAAGTGAAAAAACCTTTTGTAACCCCTGCGTTTAAAATATTCTTAAACTCATGAAACTGGATGCATCTTCCTTTTATAAATAATTTTACACTGATGGAATTCACAACGGATATATGAACATCAAAATTCTCATTAAAACAAGAAAAATTGTGGTCTTATTTCAGTCTTATTAAAAGAAGAAAAACTGTGGGCTTATTGAAGTCTTTGTAAAACCAGATAAATTGTGGACATAAAAATTGTTGGTTTATGGAAGTCTTATTAAAACAAGAAAAATTGTGGACATGAAACTTGTTGGTTTATCGAAGTGTTATTAAAACAAGAAAAATTATGGACACGAAAATTGTGGGCATATTGAAGACTTACTAAACCAAGAAAAATTGTGAACATAAAAATTGTTGGCTTACTGAAATACGATTGATCAAGAAAAATAGCAACTAAAATTTTATTGGAAATCGAAGGTCTCGTTACTTACCGATGGCGATTGTCTAATCGGCGAGGTAGACGCGGTGGTTGCTGGGACCTCGTGCGACCTGAGAAGACAGGGAACAGCTGTCTTTTCTGGGACAGTGTCATCCGGATCCCCTAACAGCGATATATCTGAAATATTTAATTCGGTCAACAATCGATAAAGTGCCGTGTGTTCTGCAGAGGTACTGCAAGATGCAAAATTCGTTGGATTTAACCCGGCTGGCGAATATACCAGTGCGTTAAAATTGATCGTAGCAATATGTAGCCAAAGAACGTTAGAGGGTTAACGGCCTAAGAAACGGCTTTCTTTATGGTTAAACAGAAGTCGGGATATTAAACCTTTGTGCACAGAAGACGGCGACGGCTGCGACTGCTCATTCGGTATTTCGTCTTGGTCCTCGTAAACGTCACGGTGGTTCTCCCCGTGGTCTCTCTCCCTCTCCTTGTCCCCTCTTTCTTCCGCGGCGTTGTTTATACTTAATTTATGGCACACCTCGAATGCTTGTCCTACCGTCCTGACCACCCTCATCGCTTGACTCTAACGAAAGCCAACTTTTTCAATCGGACGTACCAGCAAGTACGATATTTCAACGTTGTATACAGGGTGCTTTCATACTAGCCATTAAGAATTAAATGACTTTTTTTGGAACGTAAAAATTGGACAATTTTTGATTATTACTGATTATTATTGATTGATTTGATATTACTGATTTGATTATTATTATTACAATTCTCGTTTATTTCTAGATTTTTCAGCGAGATAATTTACTTAATTGTATTTTTAACACTAAACCTACCACGGTCAAATAACCGGTATTACGTTTCCCAATTATCGAAATTATAAAAATCTATTTATGGAAAATGATGGAATAAATTTCCTTGTCCAAGCATCTATTATATCGCAAAATTACGGACGATCTTAATAAATTTAGCGTTGCCATTTTTATAAGGCAATATTTACCAGATACTTTTAACGTTTGGTAGGTTTAGTGTTAATAAATTCTCCAATTCCATTGTATCGAAAATGTATCTTGTTCGTTTCTCTTGCGGAAGAGTTAGGTTCTTTCTTTTTAAAACACCCTGTATAATAGATAAATGGTAAGATGAACAAAATACGTTGTACATTAACTACGGATCTTTGTACATTTATGGGCAGTAAAACTAGCTAGATTTTTTAAAAAAGAAAATTTCACGATGTTCAATGCTTTATTAAATTGTCAGGTATTAGCAGACTGCAGATTTATGTGCTAATTAAAAATTGTATGCTTTATTTCTAAGATGCAAGAGCTACATGGACGTTTATCTCTTTACAACTGTATTTTAAAATCTTTTCTTGTATAATTTCATTGTTTTACATTTGATCTATTCAGTTTTGCCACGAATGGACTTTAGTCTGCAGTCTAGATATTAGTGGTGAAGGAAAATAGTCTTTGTGGAACTTTGTGCCTCTAAAAAGTCAAAAATCCGTAGTCGTGTGAAATCATCAAATTTCAAGACGAACAATGATGAGCCTATTCCTCACTTCAAATGCTTGACTCATGTCCTCATATGTATACAAAAACTTAGGAAATAATATATTAATAACAACAACGGTTAAAATGGCTGACCATTGGAACAATTACCTTATCCTATATATTTTATACTCTGAAAAACACAAATAAACGAAGTTTCAATTTGCAACTCTCAAGTTGCAAAAGTATTCGTCTGAGTTAGATCAAGAAGGCTGACTACTGAGACAATTATCCTGCATCTTTTATACTCTGTAAGACAGAAGCGCATGAACGAAAGGGTCCTCTGAGAAGGGTAGCTCCTCCAGCAAATCGAAAGAGTGCTGGTCTAGGTTAAATTAAGATGGCTGACTACTGGGACAATTACCCTGCATCTTTTAGTCTCTGCAAGGCAGAAGCGCGTGAACGCAAGAATCCTCTAAAAAGGGTAGGCTCTTCCTCAAGTCGGAAAAGTGTTGATCTGGGTTAGACTACCAACTTGTAAGATGGCTGACTGCTGGGACAATTGCCCTGCATCTTTATACTCTGCAAGACAGGAGAACATAAACGAAAGGACCCTCCAAGTAGAGTAGCTTCTCCCTCAAAGCGCAAAAGTGATAGTCCAAGGAAATCCTGTAGGGACCGCAAAAATCGATGCTAGTCCCTCGTGAGCGCTAAATATTGAGGCTGGTATTACTTTTTCAGCCGCAATCCGACATCTCGTCCCTCGTTAGTTTCTACCGATGCGAGTTATGTAGCAACGAGCAGGCAAACAAAACGACACGTTGCGTTGGAACAAGATAAGCCGGGTGCCGGTTACTGGTTCCCTATCCAAACAGAGCAGCACGCGGAGAAGCTCTCTCGGCCCGGGATCAAACGGACGTTGGCGTAATTTATGGCAACGGCTCGGGGACAGTCTCGCGAATTCTGTAGCTCGTGTGCGTTTCCCATGAATCGGCAAAACGCGTCACATTGACTCAAACATCGCCAGCGACACCTTACCTCCGTAAACAACCCTGGTCTGGACATGGCGCATGAGCTTTACTTCGAGGTCGGTTGATCAGTAAGCAAATTATTAGAGCTACAACGATATTTATTACCCATACGAGGATTAGTGTTGTATTTTAACCTTTAACTACTCGCGCTGGTGTAAAAAGTACACCAATACAATAATATATGTACTGTCCAGAGCACGAGAGAAAACTAGCGGGAGGGGAACGGGGCAAGAGGAAAGCAAAGGCAATCGTCTTAACCCCTTCCCTGCCCGCTAGTTTTCTCTCGTGCTCCGCACAGCACTCAGTCACACAGTGATACATGTGGTGTACTGAATACACCGCGCGGGTAGGTAAATGAAAATTCAGGGCGCGGGTAGTTGAAGGTTAAGAGATTACTGAAGAATGTTGGGATACTAAGGACTTCAGACACCGGAGGTTTGGGTAATCGAGGCCCTACTGTACTGAATAAAAATAACAAGAAATCAGTGGTGCAAGACTTCTATATAAAAATTGATCGTTTCAATTTAGCCTCGTCAAGTGGCACCAATAATTTGATCATTTATTAAAGAAGGAGTGGCTCCAATAAATGAATCGTCTAGAAGCATCTTCAGCATGTTGGGATACTGAAAACTTCAGACGCTAGAGGTTGGATAATCGAGGTCCTACTGCACTTAATGAAGATAATAAGAATAAGGAATGGAACTAATAATTTGATCAGCTATAAAAAAAAGGAATGACTCCAATAAATGAATCATTTATAAGTATCTTCAGCATGTTGGGATACTGGAGACTTCAGACACTAGAGGTTGGATAATCGAGGTTCTATTGCACTTAATGAAGATAATAAGAATAAGGAATGGAACTAATCATTTGATCAGCTATAAGAAAAAGGAATGGCTCCTATAAATGAATCATCTATAAGCATCTTCAGCATGTTGGGATACTAAAGACTTCAGACGCTAGAGGTTGGATAATCGAGATCCTACTGCACTTAATGAAGATAATAAGAGTAAGGAATGGCACTAATAATTTGATCAGCTATAAAACGAAGGAATGGCTCCAATAATTGGGATACTAAAGACTTCAGACGCTAGAGTTTGTATAATGGAGGTCCTATAGCACTTAATAAAAATAACAAGAATAAGAAAAGCTGCAATAATTTGATCAGCTATAAAACGAAGGAATGACTCCAATAATTTGATCATCTATAAGCATCTTCAGCATGTTGGGATACTAAAGACTTCAGAAACCGGAGGTTTGGATATAATCAAGGCCCTACTGATAAAAATAACAAGAATTCAGTGTTGCAAGACTTCCACCTAAAAATTGATCGTTTCAATGTAAACTGGTCAAGTGGCTCCAGTAATTTGATCATCCATAAAAAGAAGTAATGGCTCCGATAATTTGACCATTTACGAAAAAAGAAGGGATAGAAGACGCAGTGTAATAGCAGAAGCAGGGATTAAACAGCCGCTGGTGTAATCTATGTGTTGCGAATTCTGCGGCTCGTGCGCATTTTCCCATGAATCGGCGCCCGGCGCGGCGTCGCGTCGCGTCGACTCAAGCATCGCCGGTGACACCTTACCCCATAAACGATCCCGGTCTCGACATAGCGCACGGGCTTTACCTCGAGCTCCTCGAGGTCATCGTTCTCCTCCTCGAAGGGGTTCTCATCGAAGCTGAAGTCGACGGTGGGCGACGCGCGTGTCAGCTGCAGCGGCGGTGGCCGCGGCTTCGGCTTCGGTTTCGAGAACGGCTTCTTCGACCTCAAGTAGTTCAGAATCTCCGGCTCCTTGAAGGACAGCTTCTTCCGCGGCTTCGGCGTGCTGTCCACAACGGAGGGACTTCCGGGATTTGTTGATGAGGGAACCTCTGCTCCACCCGCCGCTCCCTGCCTGGTCGTCGAATTCTTCAGCATAGCGGGCAGACGTTGAATCCCGTGATTGAGATTTATTAGAGCCACTTCCTCTCACGGAATGCCGTGCACACGCGTCATACCAAAGGCATTTCGGAGCACCGGGCACGGACACGCACGGCACGCGCTCCCGCCCGCTTTACTGCTCTCTCGTGCTCTTATCTTGCCCGTAGACCAGCTACGAACGATTAGACGAAACTCTATACCTTCGCCAGCTGGGCCACCGTTCCTCAAGCTCTCTACATGCTTGATTGGATGCAGCCCGGCCGAGGAAACGTTGCTGCTGCTGCTCCGTTCGCTAATTGCGAGGGATCGTTTACCACCATTCTACTGGGTGCGAAGGAGGACGTATTTAGAGACCAGTGTCTCCGCGCTGTTTGCTCGGCTGCTGCAATGATTACGTGAACCGAAAATTGATTTTTGGGAAGACGGGGCTCCGCGTTGCATTCGTAATTGATTAACACCGTGCGGTCTCAGTGTGACGCTGTGCACTTCATTCTTCGAATGGCATCTTCTCTCAAGCTTTCCCTTTTTCTTTACTATGCATTTTATCATAATAAGTCGGTAGCAATTTGTGACCACTCCTATCGTTGAATTGTTCGTTATCTAATTTTTTTAAGAAGTACTGAAATGGAAAAATAGTTGCGAAATGTTCTGTTTACCGAACACGTGAATTCAATGGTATTGGAGTTCGGATAGCAGAAAAATCGATTGACTCGACTGACAGAACTTTTTATGATTTTATGAAAGTATGAAAATCTTCCAAAGCTTTAGACTGCGGATCTTTGTGTAAAATAAAAATTGGTTGCATCAATTACAGGCAAGAGAAACCAAGCAGAAATTCTGTTTTTCTTTTAATGTCAAAGACTAATAAAATTAAATATGACATTCATTTCCAAAGAATTGCACAGAAAATATTTTTTATATCATTGCAATTCAAGATATTTTGGTGGGCCAACTGTATAATAATTATATTATTGGTATGGGAATAAGTTTCCGCCCGTTTTGTTGAAAAGAAGCGTATAAACAATTCCCATAGCGTGAAAACGTTTTCCAACAGTAGATCGATCGATGGTTAATTCAATTGACTGTATCTTCGAATTTTTTGGCACACCATTGCAATCTTTGCCCTTACATCGAAATCATGGTTTTTAAAGGAGTATCGTTTCCGTAAATATATAATAAATATAATATAGTAAATATGTAACACCTTTTTTTTAAAACAAAATAATGCAACATGACTTCCCGCAAATACTGCTTACTTGGAACAAAAGTCGACATTTTTCACGCGGAAAATTGACTGCTGCTCACGCTCGAAACAATTGCCACTAACTGCGTTTTGAAGCTTAGACATAGACCTTTCAAAAGCATGTACTACGTTCCATCAAATACGCGATCGGTACTTAATTACAACATCTCCAAAAGGGCGGAAACTTATTCCCATACCCAATAACAATTAACGGACTTTATGCGCATTGCGGATGCAGAACATTTTTATTTTGTATAAAGATCCTCAGTCCAACAATAAATATAATCAGATCCATGTGAATGACCGTGTTGTCCCTAGTGTTGTTAAACATACATTTGCAATTTCATGTTTCATAAAATAGTCTACAAAAATAACAGCAATACGATGTAACTGTTTTAATGTAAACTCGTCAAGTGGCTGTGATGATTTTATCATTAGACTGCGAATTTGATGCATTAATGGAAAACTGTAAAGACATTGAAACAATTTAACACAAAACCTACCGAGCCTTGAAAGTAATTGGTACATGTTCCCTTATAAAACTGACAAGATTGATTTTATTTAGACTTTGTGCGGCTCCTACTATAAAACGTGCAATTCTTATAAAATCATTTTTATTATTTCAATAATTGTAAACTAATAAATCTGTACCCGGTAATTTTGACCGGTTCTTTTTGACTTATTAAAGTTATTAGAAGAAGAACTACATTATTATCTAACTTATTACGACTGACTCGGAAAACTTTTATTTCGCACAAAGATTCGCAGTCTATCAGCTCTAAGAAAAAGCTAAATGGAAGACGCGATGAAACTGCGGAAGAAGAATCGCGGCGCGCATGGGATGAATCGATATTCGCACAGTGTTCTCGGTCGAATCCAATTATAAACAGCGGGCCGGTGGACCCGAACTGGCAGACTACCCGATAAATCTCGCTCGGTTTAGATGCCACTACAGCGCCGTTGTCGTTTCACGGCTCGACCAGAGCGTCGCAACGACTACGAATCGTTTATTTGCACCGAAAAGCATCCGCGAGGATCCGTCGAAGCGGTGTTTGCAACGCGTCTCTCGACGCCGACGGGGAATTAATCTCGTACACGCGTAAATCTTCGGGTTCGAGTACCGCGCGAGCTTCGATCATCGGTTCCCTCGGTTTCTGGAGAGGGAATTGTTGTCCAAGCATTCCGGTTTCCACGGTATCCGCCAAGGCAAGCAGACACGCGAAACACATCGGACCCGGGAACACAAACAACGGTTTATTTTCTAAAATAACACGCGGCAAGAGCAACGAGTTCACAGAAGCCGCAATTTATTATCGGCCCGCTAGTATTTCTTGCGGACTGTACCACGGGATTAGGATCAGTCGCCATTTTACACCGCAGAGAAAAAGGAGAGCGCGTTTCTCTGCCACGATTTGTGCACTAGTTAAATTCGTTTTTTCTCTTGTATTTATCTTTCTCCTCTGTTTTCGACGCTTTGACGCAACACGGCCGAGACTTCTTTCTGTAAACGTCGACCTGTGTCACGCGAATGTCGTGTCGCTGCTCCCGATCCTGACACTGGGAATTGCTGGCTTGGCCAGGTGGCTTTGCCCGTTCTTTTCGATACGGTGGTACCTTTTATTCATAAAAGCGAGACCGTTCTTCAGCGAGAAATAAAGAGAATGAATGAAACATCGGAGAAAGTTGTACAACACAATGACTCTCAGGAATTTCAATTGCTCAAAGAGAACATTACAAAATGCTAACTTTTTCCTGATATATCTTTCTGTGGTGGATCTTGTATGTTATATATATTCATATTTTCCACTAAATAAATCTAATTATTTACACCATTTACACCATCAGTTTCCATGTATCTATTTGAACTCTAATTAATAAGTGAATTAATGTTCATGAAACGTTTCAGAACGATAGCAGATTTTCCATACAGTGAAGCATGAAAGTATTTGAACGCATTCTAAAACAGTATCACTTTTTTACGATCGGACCAAACGACCTGACTTTTTTCGAGAAGTTAGAAGAATTGATTTACCAAATGACATGCAAGGAAGATTTTGAAAAAATTGCAATTGCTAAGAATTGATGAGAAAGTAAAAGAGGCACTTACAACTTATTTATTACAGCCCGTAATTTAAATTTAAAATATGCGTTTTGTAGATCTATGTTAGTTATACACATACTGAAAATGTCATCGAAATCGGTTGACGCGGGAAAAAACGACACGCATCGGAGGATGTACGATTCTGTTGATTTTAAGCAGAAACTGATCAAAAGTCGTGTAAAACTACGATTTTTACAATTTTAACCGCTTGTAGGTCGTGCGTATATTAATCGATTTCGACGAAATTTGCAGCACGTGTGTAACTACTATAGATCTACAAAACATATATTTTAAATTTTCATTGAGGGCCCAAATAGGAAAGTTTTAAAAAGTGCCTTTTTTATTTTTGCATGCGACCTTGTAAGTTATAATTTTTGGAAATTGTTTTTTGCATATCATTTTGTAAACGAATGCCTCTAATTGATTATAAAAAATCAGGTTGTTTGGTATAAAAAAAGTTATTCATTTTAAAGGGAGTACGAATACTTTTTACACCCACTGTAGGCGTGCAATAGGTATAAAGTTTCTCCATTTTTATGAAATTAAGAATTACAAGAAAAGTTTTAATCACTGAAATCGTAAAATAAATCGTAGGGCAAGGGGTTAAGCAACAAGTGGCTCGGCCAATTTCACAATCGGCAGAAAGTGGCGCGGTCCTTGAAGCATTAAGAAAATCAAAACCGCGATTTTTTACGAAAAAATGGGACACACGTCACTGACCTGACGTCGTAAATCTCGGACAGTAAACACGTTTCGTCAGTGGCCGTGTATTTTTACATGAGGTGAGAACGAAGTGCAAGCCAAGGGGATTCGAGAAAGAAATCGGATTCGCGGGCAAGGATAATCTCTCGGCAAACAGCCTGATCGAACACCGCGCGCCGGTTTATTTGTCCGGCGGATAGATCGTTACGTTTCAATAAGCTCGTGCGCGCGAACACTATTCTTTTTTCGCTTGTGATCTTTGGCCGCGTTGCCCGGCCGCTTCGCAACTCTTCGTGGCCTTCGATCATAGTTTCGCTGTTTTCTGCAGAATAGAATTGTTCTCTATCTTCGATTATAGAAACGTTTCACTCTTAATCGGACACACGTGATTTTCTGTATTTCTCTTGAACAGCAAGAACAGTAAGTAAAAAATCCAAAAATTGAAACGCCTCACAGTGGGGTATTTGGCCCGAAAAGTCGGAAAAATTAATTTAGCGTTATTTATGGGCCCAAAGTCGAATTCGTCTTAACTTCAGCGACAACATCATGAAGTAAAAAATGTATTGTAACATTTAAAAAATCAAAATGATTTTTATTTTGTGCAGACAAAATTTTTTCTCGAAATTCTGTATATTTTATTTTTTACTATTACAAAGACGACGATTGGCGCAGCCACTTTTAAAAGAATCACTTCATAGTATCTGTGTGAACATTGAATATAGAGTTAGGTGCAAAACTGATCACACACACTTTAAATCAGAATAACATTTTTATGAATGGACCAAACGACTTGGAATTTCTCTGTAAGGCTAGAAGAATTAGTTTAGTAAATGACGTCTAAAAAAGATGTTGAGAAAATGCGTTTGGTCGGAATTGTGAAAAACAATAGTAAAAATTGATTTTTACGACATTTTTAGCTGGGACAATAACGAAAATTTAAAGGATATGTTTGATCACCGCTTATAAATTATATACGCTCTGAAAATTTCATTGGAATTGGTTAATTGGTTTACGAGTTATAAACGATTAAAAGAGGAAAAAATTGCAATTTTTTAAGATTTTCGGCCTTTTCCACTTTTGATGGTTTGTAACTTGTAAACCAACGAAATTAACCAATTTCAATGAAATTTTCAGAGCGTATATAATTTATACGAGTAGATCAAACACACCCTTTAAATTTTTGTTATTGTCCCAGCTAATTAAGTCGTAAAAATCAATTTTTACTATTGATTTTCGCAATTCCGACCGAATGCATTTTTTCAACATATTTTTTAGACGTCATTTACTAAACTAGCCTTACAGAGAAATTGAAGTCGTTTGGTCTATTCATAAAAAAGTAATTCTGATTTAAAGTGTGTGAGATCGATTTTGCTCCTAACTGTACATAAAGAATTTTAAATATTTCAGTTCAGTTCAGAAAAGTTTGGTAATTTAAAGGGAAGATTAAAAAATATTTGTTCACATAAGATTCTGTTTTGGCGAAAATCAATTTTGAATATACGTCAAGAACTATTGCAACAGAATTTTGATTAACGTATCATTATTCACGTTCGGTGCTTATTGCTTGTACCCGTGGCGAATACTAATACACAGCGGATGTTTATGCAAATACCTTCATGTTCGCAATATTCGAAGATAGTGAAATGAACTGCAATCACATTTCTCGTAATTGCTTAAACATTCCATCTTAATATTAATAATTGAATTTCCCAATAATATCTATGAACTAGATCTACGATCTACACTGATGGAATTAATTCTGGACACTTTGAATAAAAATATTCTTTATTTCATATTTGTGCAGAAAATATATATTCTGCTATGATAAATTGATACCGTAATATTTTTATTGTAATCTATAATGTTTATACTTAATATTTTCACATAATTCGATTTGTAAATGTTTTAAACTTTTAATTTAAAACAATCTAAACTAGCCAGTCAGGAAGTCCTTGACGGTCTTTACGAACAGTTTCATAATTATTTTATCAGGCATTGTGTTTTCAGAAGTGAGGACCTTAGTAAAGTTTTTAAAAGTGTGAATAACGGCTATAAAGTGGCTTCGAATACCTAGAAACGTGTTGAAATTTTAATTTTTATTGTATATTAAAAGTATGGCTGTAAATGGCCTTTTTACTGATTTTTTTATGTAAGCTACGCTCTAAAATTAACAAAAAAACGATTAGAATATAAAATATAAATGATTATGCAGGGTGAGTCACCTAACGTTGCCACCTCAAATGTCTTCGTTGTTTTTGAAGATACGTCAAATGTCTGAAGGACAAATTGAATGATTCAGTGGGACTCAAATGATACCAAAAATATTATTGGTTTCATGTGATTTTTTTTAGAGATATCAAGGTTACTTTCATTTTTTAAAATGGAAGCACCCTTTTTTAAACACCTGCAATGATAGTCCCTTTCATTAGGAATTCAGTGACTACAATTACTAGACTGCGGATTTTATGCATGTATGACAAAAATGGCCACGTACAATTTAAAGCAGCAGACATGTTAAAAATATTTGAGGACATCAATGTATTATTTTCAGCTTAATAGGATGATTAAAAGAAGAATACAATTTCAATTTGGCTCCTGTGTCCTGCAATCAATACGAACATTTTTTATTTTGCGTAAAGATCCGCAGTATAATAATTACCTATGCACATATAAACTTTCTAAGTAGCTCCTAGTCCATATAACAGACACAGAACATTATTATTTTGCATTAACCATTAAAAATTTGCAGTCTACTCGTTAATCACTCACTAATTTTCGAAGCCCCTTATTTGTATACTTCATACTTGGGCTTTAAAAACAACAAAGATATTTGAGATGGCAGCGTTAGGTGACTCACCCTGTATATTAAATAGTTTGAATAAATGCGAAATTTAAGTAAAAATTTAAGAGTGTCCAGAATTAATTCCACTAGTGTAAAAGCTGAAAGAACTACTATAGATTTAGATTAATTATCAAATGGATGTGGATTTTTTATCGGTTCAGGAGTGATAGATTCAGATCTAATGTTCCGTGACGTAAATTAATTGTTTATGTGAAATGGGGGTTCATAATTATCCCCTCGAAACGAGAAAGTCGGTTGGAGTAATTCCGATATCGAATCTCCGATGACTCCGATCTCGTGCCAGTGAATCCTCCGTCATTCATAATGAATCTCGAACTTGACCCAAGACGGCGGTCATTAGTGATAACGATGGGGGTAGTACGTTGCTTTGATTAGACAAGCGTGCGTAACACGAGTGAGCACGCTCGCCTGTGATTAAGTACGTACGGTGTGATAACACGCGTACCTCACGTTCGAGTGCACGCGATCTCGTTCACAAACGCTCTTCCAGTTCCAACGAGCGCGTGCGCGCATTCGCTTCGCAATTATTCCAATCGGGGACGAATCCGTTTCTACAGACTGCAGGCGTTTCGCCAAAGAATATAATCTCGTTTACAAAAATTGATGTACGAAAGAATTATACGAAATTAACATTTTCATTCCTGGAGCGTCCAAATGTGAAACGTAGAAGATTCGCACGTCATCCAAAAGTATTAACATTTCTATTCATTTTCATTATGAAGAATATTCTGATTGTCAAAAGAAATTCTTTACTTTGTTTCTTTTTATACAATGAACAATGAAAATGGAGATACAAATGTAAGAATATTCTGAGGTAAATGAGGAATATTCTGGTTGTTAAAAGAAACTTCTCCTTACTTTGTTTTTTATATAATGGACAATGAAAATGGAGATGCAAACGTGAAGAACAAAAGAAAACTCGTATATGAATATATTTAATAATAAAAATTCACCGATATGTGACTGATATGGGAATCGAAACGTTAAGAAAATCAACAAATTTTTAAATATTTTCGGCGCAACGGTTCGATCGTTTATTACGAATTATAAAGCAATTTTGCTAATTGTCAAACAAAATCAGCTTTTCGATCCTAGTTTGGATCTTTTTCAAGATTTACTTGAATCGCGTCTGTAAAGTAAATATGTTATAATGATTTTGAAAAAATAGAAATATTGAATGATTGAATGTAAGAAATGAGTAAGAAATTGAATGTAAGAATTAAGAACATCTGTCGAAATGATTTTTGGAAAAAATTGGAACGCTCTGCATTGTTTTATATCGTGCAAAGAAAATTGGTTTAATTTTATGCGTGGCGTTCTTTAAACTAGACTGCGGATCTTTATTCAAAATTATCTGCGTTAATAAATATAACAAATAAAAATTTCATTCTTACTTTAATAACTATAATGAATTGAATATACCATCGATATTCTCAAGTCATTTTAACCTTTTCACTGTTTTAAAATTTACCAATTAATTTGCGCCATACATGCATAAAATCCGCAGTCTATAATTATTATTATCGCATCTTTCCTGATGTTTTACAAGAGGATATATTCTATTTGATAGAACATTGTAATCATAAAGGCTGCAGCCTACTTGTTAATATAGTGACAATAGCTTTCGCACTCCGTTTTCCGCGACGAATTTAGCTCTCATTATCCAATTAAAAGAATTCTGTCAGTCGATTCCTGTTAATGATTGCACGCTCAGCGCACGTAACAGTACCATCCCGAATAGTGCGTCGAACGTGTTCGGCGCGGGCAGCGTATGAGTGGTTTTCAAAATATTGGTTGCGTCATTCGCGTCGATGATCCTCCAGGTATTTCGAGCATCGTATTATTTCAGCTAGCCAGTAACGGAAACGGAATCGCGGGGAATCAAGTTGTTCCTCGGAACAGCACGTTTCCCCGTGGGCACTCTCGCGAATATTCGACCGAGTAGGCTCGCGCTGCCTACAGTAGCAACCCGTGACCGTAACCACTCGCGAATCAGTCGAACTCTCGGCGTTCGAACATTCGTTTCAATTCCGCCAGGATTATCGGGGAGGTACGAGCTCAAAATTGTATACCCCAGTTCGCGACTTTTAATCAAAACGAAATCGATACGGTCACTTACCAAATTGGTTAACGTAAACACGAGAGCCGTATAAACGGCGAGTACAAACGAAAAATCCGGATGAAACCAAGCGACCAGTTTCCCCCGTGTAATTGTACACGCTGATTTCATAAAAAATACAGCAACGATGAAAGGCGTGAGAGGGGGCGAGATAAGAGCACGAACGGAGAAGATCCACAGATCAACGACACTGACAAATTCGATTCGACACCGAGATCTTGTCCCCACATCGATCACTCGGAACTGGCGTTCCTCATCCGGCGTTTAGTCTTCCCGAAATACATTGAAAGCAACCAACCGGCCGATCAATTAATCACTTTTTCACTGGCGAATACCGAGCACCTAAGAAACCCGACCACCAACGTGCTACATGGCGGTACAGTGCCGCCATAAATTCTGCATCAATCTCTCTCTCTCTCTCCCTCGAATTATTTTTGTACTTCTTGTTCTTCCGATTGCACCAACACGCACCTCCCAGTCGGTTCGAATTCTTCACCGTGGTCGCAATTCCCCCGGTTACTTTCAATGAAATCCATCTAGCCAATTATTTTCAAGTTTACACAGTCCTCCGTCTTCGTTAGCACGCTTTACGAGTGCACACTCATAACCATACGCCGCCGTGTTTGTTTTTATCTCGGCCTCGGACGCTGCTGCTGCCCCGGAACTTTTCCCGCACGAGTCGTTCATATTCCCGCGAACCCCTCGCACAACTTCCCCAATCTCCCGCTATCTTCCCTCCCCCGACAGTCTCAAACCTAACTCTGCCCGATCGAGTCTCGAGTCGCACTCAATTCGCCGGTCCCGTCATCTCCGGCGATGTATATATATTTCCCGACTTTCCTTCCATCATCGTCCCGCAAACTAGTTCAATCTTTCTTCCGTGGGGCCAATCTCTGCAGCTCCTCCGCTTCCGGTTCCAGCAAATCCTGGCCGCGTTCCGATCTTCTTTCAATTCCGGTTGGAGAAGTCCTCGAACTCTCTCCGCGAAGTTTCCACGATCTTCCCGGACTTTCCAACAGTTTCTTCAAGTTCTTCGACGATCTTTCTTCAGCGGACTTCTGCGTCTTCGCAAATGTTTCTTCGGGCCGTTCTTCCCGGGGTGCTCGAACTTTGTCCTTTCTTTGACGGGAGTGCTCTCGATGCGTCGACGGAGACTGGGGGAGGAAAGAGGGAATGGGAAAGAAAGGGGAGGGATCACAGGTGAAAACGTCGCGTGGACAACCGAGGGGCCGGTGTACATAGATGAAGAGGACAGACCGCTTATTCTCGAAATACTCGAAAACGTCGAGTATTTCGACGCGGCGGACAGGTGGAGGAGAACTAAGCGGCGCTCGGTCCCCGCGGATGCTGTTCGAGCGATAGCAGAGCGCCGGCGGAGAGGTCGAACCAGAAACGGCGTCCACACCACCCGCTCTTTCTCTCCCTCTCTCTCTCTCGCGCATCTCGCCGCTGCCTGGATTTTTCCTCCGGTTTATTTATAAGCGCATTAATATTCCCGCTTTCGAGCCGCTCAATGGCATTTCCGTGGCGTCCGATCCCTGATACCACCTTGCCCCTCTTGTTCGAATGTATTCTTGTGAGATCAAGTTGTTTCTTCGGCACACGCCCGTCCGGGAAAGGAAGCAACGTGGTCGGAAAAACGGTATCGCGATGACTGTGAAAACTTCGGCACAGAAATGTCACTTATGTGTGCAGGCACCTTTCCTTGATCTTTTACCGATTCCGTTAAATGCAGAATGTAGAGTTGTTTAAACATTTCGTTTAGATACTTATACATTAAATAAGGGACCCCAATAAGTATTTCGGAACTTTACCAGATTTTTTACAGCCTAGAATAATCAAAATATGGACCCGGGAAGAGAAGACTCGTAATGCTGAACATGTCAATTTTTTAAAATCGTAATGCCGATCAACCTCTTGCCGTAACTTTTCTTTAACAGTTACAGTGATTAGAACGTCTTTATGCAGCAAATTGTCGTAGAAGGAGAAAGAAAATGTATATGTTTTTAATGCTTAAATATTGATTACCAACGAATCGAATTTTATTTCACCTACAATGAAACGCGGAACATTCAGATTTGTTAGACTTTGTTAAAAACCTTCATCACGAGTCTGGCTCGTCAAAGTACGGCAAGGGGTTAATTAGTTCTGTGTAAAATTTTTATTAGTATTTCGGCGACATTTTTCCGAGTGAAATGATACCAAACACGAAACAATTTGAACCGTGTTTGCTTGTTTAATCTACGATAGAGTGCAATCTCGATTATTCGAACTGATCGGTGGGACGTGAAGCATGAGTATTTGGTATCTTCAAATTAGCAAAGTACTAGAAGCAATGTGTATTGGAAAAACAAATATTATTTTTCAGTCAACAAAATATATTTTTCCCTACAATTTGTGCAAGAATTTCGTTTCACATCAACAAATACATGAAATTGTACCACAACGATAGAGGGACAACAATCTCTAGAATTTTACAAAAAGTGGGTGAACTTTCAAAATTCGTGAACTCTAAACAATTATTGAAATTAGGAAGTTGCTTACATAGCAATTGATTCGACAAATTTCTTTATCCAAGCATATATTGTAAAAATAAAAAAACATAAAAGAAACTTTTTAAAAACTACGGTTATATTAAAAAGCACTAAAAAGGAGAAAACAATATTTCTAGGCATTAGTAACTATAAATAAAAGCGTGGAGCGCTGAACTATATTGACGCACTCTTTGTGGACGCTCCACGCTTTTATTTATAGTCACTAATGCCTAAAAAAATGAATTTCTCCTTTTTAGTGCATTTTAATATAAGCGTGGTTTTTAAAAAGTTTTTTTATATATGTTTTTTATATTCTACTTTTTGGTCTTTTTTAAATGGAATGCAAGATATAGTAATACTGGTATGAAATAGAAAGATATAGAAACGCAAGATATGGAAACACGCGAGACAGAATGACTCCGAGAGACGACGTCGAAGCGAAAGGAACGGAATGAACGGAAAACCACACTCAGGGACTCAGTTCCTTCGGTGCGAAGTGGTTCAGTGAAGTGGGGATGAGTCGGAGTGGGAACGCGTAGTGGAGTAGGGAGCGCTGACGCGCGGAGTGGGGATCGCTGAACGTAATGACGTACTACCGAGCGTCGCACGGCGAGGTGTGACGGTTAATATTAAAATTTTTTTCTCCTGGACGCACAGTTTTTTTTAAATTTGTTTTTTAACCCTCATCCGTCCCTCGTGTCAATTTGACACAGTTTTCCTGAAATAAGTTACACTTTCCTGTTATTTGTAGGTAAATTTGTCCGAAACTTGGTGACTTTTATTTTTTTAATGCGAAACATATAACTGCAAAAACCTAAGATTTAAATGTTAACTCATCGATTTCAATGAAAAAAAACTGACTTGTTATTTTATCGATCTTTTTTATCACTGCCTCAATTTGACACGGAGGGACAGATTCAGTTCGTGAAATGAGGGACGGATGAGGATTAATATTGCATTGTCATCCAGTTCTGAGCTATGTTTAAAGTTTCAAGTCTCTAGCTCATCGGGAAGTGATTTAAAATTCGATTACAAGATTTAACGCACACAACAACGACAACGACAACGACAACAACAACTCGGCAAGCTAATATAAGCGTGGTAATAAAAGTAGAACCTTGTCATTTTTGTAAGCAAAAAAACATTTTAATCGTTTTTAGTGCTCGGCAGGTGTGATGTTAACTGTAAATATTATATCACTGTCACTGTTGGTAACACAAAGAAAACTTGCCTCCTTGAAACGGATCGTTCTCGTAACAGGTAAGAATTTCGTTGAAGAAATCTTTTGGCGAGGAGAAACCCTGTTAGCACAGAGCAAAGGGGCGCAGTGAAATAGGAACGAGAATAACCAGTCAAATGGGGTAGAACATTGGCGGCGGGCAAACGTTGTCAGAACAGGTAAAGTTGAGTTACTTGAGAAGAAATATAGAAGTCGGGAGGGAGAAGGAGAAGTACAAACAACGGAACGGCTAATATTACTGAACGTTGTTACGGGGGATGAAAGAAAACACGGAAAAAGGGACAACAGCAGATTCATTGCAGCGTGTTCTCAGAGTCACGTCGCGATTGCAGCGCGCAAGAACGGGTAAGACACGAGTACGCCGGAAGAATCCCTCGACCGAATTACCGGCGCTCGTCCCGCTGAAGGATACTTCAAATGGGAGCGGCGGAACGCGAGGAACGAATTTCAGGCGTCGCTTTCCGCGTTCTGAAAGCTCAGCTTGTTGTGCCGGGTACTTTGAGCTCTCAAACCGTTCTTGTTACAACACATGGAATGAAACGACGAATAGAGGTGCAGAAAAGAAGACGTACTTGCTGGCATCAAATGTCACTGACGAGTATACTCGACACGCCTAAAGACGCTTCTCAATGACCAGTGAACTTTCCCTTTCCCGTCCCACATAGTCTTCCGATATCGAATTAAGTCGGTTCTGTTACTTGGGTAAAGCCAATGACGAGTTAACTCGTCATTGGAATTTTTCATTGTCTCTAATTAATAGAGAGTGGATCTCCATGCAAAATAAAAATGTTCTACTTGATTTGCAATCAACTGGAGTCAAATAAAAATTTATTTTCTTTCTTAGTATGATTAATAGGTTGAAAATAATATAACACTGGTTTTAAATTTTTCTAATGTTTTCACTGTTTCGAGTTGAAATGATTTCGTCATAAATGCATAAAATCCGCTGTTTACTAATTAACTAGTTTTATCTGTTACGAGTTGTTCTGCAATGCTTCGTGATGAATTAACTCGTATTATCTTCTGCAACGCTTAAATAACGAGTTAATTCGTTTGACTTCCCGTAAACTTTCATTGACGAGTTAAATCGTCTTAGCTTCTACCTAGTAATTTTCTCAGAGACGAGTTAACTCATCCTAGTTTAGCGAAGTTCTTCAAGAATCGATTAACTTGCTGTACCTTTTACAATACTTGTTTCCCATGAAATTTCGTTCAAAAGTTCATTTCATTTTCTGCATTGCTTTAATTGACGAGTTAACTCGTCTTCTACCAACTATTTTCTTCAACGTTGAATTGATTCTACACTCTGCAGCGATGTAGCTTTTTCAATTATACTTTCCAGTATACTTTGTTTCTATAATATTATAAAGCAACTCGTTTTACTCATTTCTATTTTGCGAGTAGCAATATAAAATAACGATAACAAATGGACGTGTAGAAACAAAATTTAAGGCAGCCGAGAGCTAGTTAAACATTTATGGAATCATATTCACTTTCTATAAATATTGTATGAATCTGTCGAGACGTAACCATACAGCAAAGGCTATGTATGTACTATCAAAGCTGTGCACTGCGTCCGACGTGGCCTTTGTCTCTCAATTTTACAATAATTCATAATTTTTAGAAATGACAATTATTTTTGTTACAAATTCATCAATTTTCTCTTTTCAGAAACGTTTCATATATTTTCCCTAATTTGTTGATTGAAAGTGCACAGCAAAAATGTAAATACAGAGTATCTTCTTCAGATCTTAACATTTCCGACAAACATGTGATTGAATCTGCGACGTAGTCTCTGCGATTTTAGGCAAGATCGTCAATTGAAATTATATCGAGCAAGCTTATTCACTTGACAAAAGGACAAGAGACTTCCGACAAGTAAATCTCGCGGGTGAAGCTTAATTCATTCCGAGAATTGTATATTTTTAGCGGGAACGTGTTTCGACTTGAAAGCCAAATCACTTCGGGGCTCGAACAACGACGTTTGTTTATCGAACGACAAATTATACAACCGCAAACTTCTTTGATGTGCAACTTGGACGCCACATAACCGTAAAGTGTACTGTTTCTCGCGAAACCAAGCCTCGATGCGCGTAGAACAATTTTTAACCCTTAGCACCCGAGTGGTGACTCTGAGTCACCAAATTCACTAAAACTCACTAAAAATTGCTGTACCATTATTCAAAATATTGTTTACATTATTAAATATGTTGGTATCAAACAAATTACTGAACATTTAAATATTTTATGAGGTATTATATCAATTGCGAATCCCCAAAATGAAAAGATATTTAATGGAATTATTCTAGATCGGAAGAAATGTTTCCGACTCAAAATAGCTCTGGCTGCAAAAGGTTAAATTAGAGTCGCGGACATTTATATCCGAGGAATGCAAATTTTCGATCGTATACTTTCGCGAACGATGACAAACGACGCTGTAAAGAAGTCCAAAATATTTGTCGATCCCCGAATGACGAAGAGTGGCGTGACGGCAGCCTGAGGTCGTAAAAAGAATTTTTAAAAAGAAACTTCGAAATTCTGCTCCTCGGGTAGGCGAAAATTTTGTCAAAATTATGAGCAAGCATGAAAACTTGAAAATAAGAATGTACTTAGCTTCTGATTTCTGCATGTATGATAGAAACGAGTAATTTAAAAATATTAACAAAATCTAAGAATGTCGATACATTGTCTTCGATTTATCAAAATTGTTAAAGAAGAAAATCTACATGGTTCTTGTTTCTTGCAATTGATGCCAACAATTTTGATTTTGCATACATAAATATCCGCAGCCTAAAAATGACAAATCGTGTTCACAGCTTCAGCATTTAAATAGATTATGTTTATTGCGAGCCTTACTCATATGAGATATAAAAATCACAAGCATAATTTATATGAATTGTCTAGTAAAATATTGATCTATAATATCACAAAAATAAGTGCTCGATGAAATCGCAGCAAAAGCGAAAGGAACCAGTGGCTCGTCCAGGCAAACGATCGTCAAAGTCTCCAGAAATAATAATTCTGTCGATTCGAAATACATATGAACGTTCCTGAAAATATTTTAAGAGGCTAATATACTGGCTAGACGCGTTCAACGATCCATGGCCGGCGGTCTGGCCGGGAATTGTTACTACACAAAATATTTTTAAATGTAGCTTATTACCCATCTTCTGCAAACTGACTGTATAAGTTAAAATTAACGTCTTGACAACACGCGTGACGCACAACTGCGTCAAATCGGGGCAACCTGGACGGTTACGAGTGATACGATACCGCGTCGAATATAAACGATCCCCATCTGTGTTCAACAACGTTCTGAAACGAGCAAAATGTTCGACCAGAGAGCCCTGCTAAATTTGTTTAAATCGCCGTTTATTTAGATCATGTAAGCATCACAAAACAGAAATTGTATTACCAGTTCTATTACATTATTACTTTAACACTAAACCTACCGAGCCTTAAAAGTAACTGGTACATTTGCCCTTATAAAAATAACAAGATTGATTTTATTTAGACTTTGTGCGTGTCCTATTGTAGTACGTGCTCTACCAAAGATATTGTATACAAGCATTTCTTATGAAATCATTTTTACAATCAAACCTGTTTTTGTGCGGTCTTTTTTTTGTGCGATTTGTTTTGTGTGATTTTTTTATGCGGTATATGAATATCAGATCAGCAGAATATCTCGGAAGACGTTGTCGTTATCAAAAAAGTGTTCCTACAAAAGTTGTTTGGTATGACGGGCTACGTTACGTAGTATTCATTGTTTTCTTGTGGGTGAAGTGGTGAAGGACATTTTAAGGTCACCTTGATTTTTTTAAATTGTAAATAAAATTTTGTGTTAAAAACCCTCAAGGAGGAGCAGCGTGGTACAAGGGGAAGGTAGAGTGGGGACACAAGTCTTAATCTAGTGACTCTGATCATATTGAATTTAAGCATTCATCTCTGTGTTTTTCATGCCATAACGGGGACATGTATCAATTTGAAATTGCTACGAAACTTTTAAACATATCAGTCTTGCAGATGACACGTGATTAGTTTAGAATTAACATGTTAAGGATGAGGAATTAACTCGTCATTAGGAAATACTTTTACAATGTGAACTCGAACGTTGAAAAAGAAATAATTCAATATGAACACAATCTTTAAATTGTACATAAAATTTTGTGTTTAAAAATTCTCAAGGAAAGGGGAACAGCGTTGTAGAAGGGGAAGGTAGAGTGGGGATACATGTCTTAATCTGGTGACCCTGATCACACTGAATTCAAGCGTTCATGTCTGTGTTTTTCATGTCATAATGGGGACATCTATCAATATTGAAATTGCTACGAAACTTTTAAACAAAGCAGTCTTGTAGATGACACGTGATTGGTTTAGAATTAACATGTTGAGGATGACGAATTAACTCGTCATTAGGAAATACTTTTACAACAAAATTTGAACTCGAACGTTGAAAAAAGAAATAATTCGATACCAAGACAATTTTTAAATTGTACATAAAATTTTGTGTTTAAAAATCCTCAAGGAAAGGGAGAACAACGTTGTAAAAGGGGAAGAGGTAGAATGGGAGACAAGTCTTAATAGTGGCAACATCTAGAATAAAGCAATTCCTTACGACGCGATACTAAAGAACAAATGAACATCGTGAAATAAGAAAATTGCAGGGCACTATAATAAAGGTTCAAATTAGTACCACCGTAACTTTATAGGCTTCTAGTATCTCCGTAAAAAATCTGAGAACTTTCGGAACACACCGTGTGGAATACTTCGAGACAAAATCTTCTAGAACAAAAGATAGCAACAGAGATAACGTAATTATTTAAGAAAGCATATCACGTTCGGAAATGATATGATAACTTTTTCCTGTAATATCTCTAATCATTTGAACGAAACCGTGAAAAAAAATGAAAAATACGTTCTCGAGCCTAGCAAAGATAATCGTTCTGCTCGGCTTGACATTCAAATGAAAACGGTGATAAACGTTTAATGTTCTCGCGATTGGCCAGCTAATTGCTGTCAACGTTGTTACCCCGGCATCTCGAGACACTCGGCACAATAAAAGGAACAAGAGTCGTCGTCGCAGCGGTCCACATTTCTGATAAGACGGTCGCACGAATTTCTCGTTCGTCGCGTCGTTCTCGGTTTGGAATGGCCACGATAAAGCGGCTGACCGTTCCGGAACATAAATTTGTAATGTCGTGTTTTCGTTTTATCGTCCTCCGTCGCCATCAGTCTGCGACAGAGGAATTCGCGGGGCGCGGGCACCGAAGAATGAGGAACCGCCGGTCCATTAACTCATCTGTCCGCGGATAAATTTTCTCCGAAAGATGACCGGAATTCCTGTTATTCTCCAGCACGTAAATATTCGCTGACAGATTGTCTGAGAGCAATAAAACAGTTCGTGCTAGTCATTCCTTTGCGAAACAGAAACGATGCATTGGTCAACTGCTTGCGAGACGAATTCAATTTAGTGAATAGATCTTTACTGATACATATGTATATCTTACTCGTTGCACAGAACTCCTGGCTAAAAGTGAACAATGGATTTTTAAGATAATACACTCAGTGAATCAGATTTAGTCGGTATCTGTGAGATATAAAAATATCATCTTCATATTTGATTCGCAACAACGACGATATTATTCGGTTTTACTCATTATTCACTGGGATACTTTATATTAATCCAATTGCTCGCGACAACACGATTTATTATAAAACTCTCTAAGGATTTATTCCAGGTCGGAGTCTAACCCAGAGTATAAAAATCGCCATTCAATTAATCAGTTTCTGGCGAATTAATTAAATGAACAGCTACTGTGTTAGGAACAATAGAAAGATCTTATGTAATTATTATAGACTGCCGATCTTTATGCATTATGACGATAATGGGTACTTGTAATTTGAAACAGGAGAAGATTTTAAAAAATCGAAGACTGTCAATACATTACTTCCGATATACTCAAATGATTAAGACAAGAAAGACATTCTTAATTGGCTGCTGTATCTTGCAGCGAGTGCAGACAGTTTTTATTTTGCATAAAAATCCGCAGTCTAGTAATTGTAAAAATGATTGAAAGGTAGGTCGCATATCATCCACAATGGCGGCGTAATTATGCCTCCAGCAGGCTGTTAAAATAGTAGCTCAAAAGCTTTGACTAGTTCAAATGAAAACGAAAGAGGAAAAAGGATGATTTCCTATATCCCAAGTCCGGACAACACGATTTGTGTGCACAATGAAGCTGCCGCGTCTCGGAGGATCGGAGGATCGGTGGCCGCGATATTTTGTTTCAAAACAGGTGAACTTTCGCAAAAGTGATGCTTTGGTTGAAAATACAAGGTTACGCAACGGTCTAGCCGCGCGAATTTTGTTACGGAATTCCGGCGACTCTTTTACGAGTCATATCGTGTCCGGGCTCGTGAAATGTAACTCTTTCGCGCAGCCGAATCGCGAATAAAAAGAAATATGCGACAGGTTGTTTTAAACGTGCCGCGCGCACGATGTGGAGTTTGCGATTAGAATAGACCGCATGCTCTTTTTGGTTGCACTGAAGAGAAAAGAAGGTCCAAACAGATTTGATCAGAAACCGCCGAGGAGAACTCTTTGTTTGATGAAATTAAAGTCGTGTACTATTTTATTGGTATTTTCTGATATCTTCTGACTTATTTTTACATTAGCCTCAACCTCCCTTTATCAGTTTCACGTGATTTGTACTGTTTCTTCGTGTACGTTTTACATGTGAACTGTGTTTTTATTATTTATTTGTGAACGACGTGAACCATCGTACTCTTTTTTATCTTGAAACAAAGAGGGTGCAGTTTTAATGGTTTCTGCTTCCATTCTAACTTACTACAGACTTTTTACTGTTATGTTAACACGTTGACTGCCGCGGGTATTTTTGAAAAAGGTCCTTCAAGCCACACTATTTTTGTAATAACATTGTATTTCTTTTATATTTAAAAAAAAATTCGGCTAAGTTGCTATGTGTATTACTCCATGCCACACCACCATCCCACCATAAGAAACCTATTCTAAACGTGCCCTGTTAGCATACACACGCCCAGAACGAAGTTATTGTTCGTGTATACAAAATGATACACACGGCAGTCAACGTGTTAATGTGGCACATTGGGGACAGGTGCAATTGAGAGGATCCGTCCATTATTATATACATACTTTTAAAAATAGTGGATACGTTGGATTAATAATAGCAGAAATAACACGAGACAAAATTGGAAATTTAAGCACCCCTAAATCTTCTTAGAACCCATGGCTGGCATTTAGGAAACTATAGATTAGGATACTAATAAAATAAGAATTTTGTATCACGTGCAAGATTGTAAATTAACAGAGCAGTTAACGTGAAATTGCAGTCATAAATTTTATCAAATTGATATTGTCCGTGTAGGAGTGATTCAGTTTTCCTTAATAAAAGTGAAATACAAAAGAAGAATGAGAATGCTTGATGGTTATTCACGAGTGCAGCGACTATAAATGTGCACAAAGAGTCAGCCGATAACAAACATCTTCTCAGAAACTAAACGATACCGATCGCCTCCGTGGCGCAATTGGCTAGCGCGTTCGGCTGTTAACCGAAAGGTTGGTGGTTCAAGCCCACCCGGGGGCGAATTAGTTTTTTTTCCAAATGCTTTCAAAAGTCAAACGAAACAGCAACCGTTCTTGTTTGCTCCAGAGACTTGTTCTCTCTCGACGTCGGGCCAGGTACCGATCGTAACGTCGTTTCCTTTGATTCGAAATTTTTGAAAAAATATATTCGCCCCCGGGTGGGCTCGAACCACCAACCTTTCGGTTAACAGCCGAACGCGCTAGCCGTTTGCGCCACGGAGGCGTCTGCGGCTCCCTTTTTTCTTAAATGTTCAAATCTTCTGTGTGACATTTATTCCCGCACAGTATAATTTATGTATCGCGATAAAATCTCTGTAAACACAGGTGTATCGCTTCAAACCCGCAGACAAGGTGCTCTGCTTTCTTATAAAATTCGTTGCATCTGTACTACATGATTTATTAAATAGGGATGTAAAACAGTGTTTGTGTTAATCCGAAGGATTCTTGTCAACCTGTTAATCAAACCATTTTTCTCGTTATAAATTTGTACAGAGACGTAAGAATTTAATTTTTTAATTGAGTATGACGAGTTAACTGGTAATAACGAGATTGAGGAGGTAGACTCTCGCTTCCAGGATTGCAAGGGTGCGGGATGCGCCTTCTCATTTCTCGATAATGCAAAGATAGGATTTTTCAGTAGTCAAAAGCGCTAGATAAAAGATCAATCTAGACCGTAATCGCCCTCAAAAATAATTTGCATTATTCGGAAGCATGTACAGTGACTCCCACTAATATTCGGACACACTTAAAAAGACGGTAACATGTTTAATATTCGACTATGCGATTTGACATTGTTTGGGGAGTTAGAAGAATAGGTTTGCTATACAACGTGACAACAAATTCTGAAAAAATTGCAAGCTGTCGGAATTGCAGAGAAAATACTAAAAGTTGTATGTTGCAACTTTTTTTATGTGGGCTTGTATGGAAAATTTAGAAAACACGTTTCGTAGATCTGTATCAATTAAACATATTCTGAAAATTTCATTAAAATCGGTCGACGTTGCAATGCGCTACAAACGTTTTAAAATGGTGATAATTGCAATTCTTCACGATTTTCAGCCTACAACTGAAATAAATCTAAGGATTTTTGGATCATTGAATGCCTGTAACTTTTG
Source organism: Lasioglossum pauxillum (assembly GCA_933228785.1). Lineage (NCBI taxonomy): Eukaryota > Metazoa > Arthropoda > Insecta > Hymenoptera > Halictidae > Lasioglossum > Lasioglossum pauxillum. The sequence goes on along the minus strand of OW121702.1, from coordinate 18,335,743 downwards.
TCCGTATCTACCGATTTTTATGGAATTTTCAGGATATGTATTGTTACGGATGACGAACAGGTGTTCAATATCAACTCTGGCAGGAATCGTCCTAGATAAACGAACAGAGCTACCCTAGATAAATCTACATAACTGTTTAGTTTAGTTTAGGGCCCAAACATACGCACGACTAACTGGTCGTTGACAAAATACGAATGTTCACTTGAAGAGTACTGACAAGTACCACCCGTCATTACAGGGATACATAAGTCCTTGCATTTCTACTCTCGTGGGCTAGTACTGTCGTAATCACGAATCGTGTCGCGTCGTACTGCATCTCGGAAGTCAACTACCAGTGAGATCGGGCTAAAGTCCCTTTTGAATCAAAGTTTAACCATATCGATTCCGCGAGTTCGGTGTAAAATCTATTAGGCAGTGATAAGGTTGCTCCGAGACCCCCGCATTGCCAGTGCGTCAACTCCGCGCATCTTAGTTTAGGTAATATTATCTTTAAATTCTTTCTATTCTAAATTCAATCCAATCGCGACATTTACACAATTGTAACACGAAGTCTTATAGTAAGAATATATTTGTGTTCTTTGATAATTAACGCAAATTCATTAAACCCATAATTATTGTCCAATATCCTAATCAAGTATTTGAACGTCCCCACACGAATCTTTATGTTCTTGTACCTCACACATGGTGACTAAATTTGATTCGCTCAAAGTATTACCTTAAAAATTCACTGGTACGTTTTGCAAACAATTGTAGTTGGAGGTGACCCGTCGAGTAAACACAGAGCACACGCGCAAGAAATCGAGAAATGGGGGACCGCCATCGTGACAGAAAAGTGGATACAAACAAAAATGAATAAGAGGTGTACGTGTGGAGGAAAGGAGAAAGGAACACGTGGTTATTTATAGGGTTACAATAGCGAGAGTTGATAAAATGCCAGGCGACAGACTGGGCTACGTGAATTACTGCGGGCGCACGCACGTGCGCGACATAATATTACGGCTTAATAATCGCACAGAACCGCGACGAAACGGAATTAACGCATTGTGAGAGACACCTACTTCAAGACTTTCTTCCTTCTCTCCCGTCGAGATTGCGTAGAAGCAATTTCGTTCGATATTTGTATTTTTATTACCACGTTTTTATTAGCTCGCTTTCTTGTTTGTTTGTCTGTTCGGTGGCAAATTTTGCAATTGATTTTAAACTAACTTCCTGATGAGCTAGAGACTTGAAATCGGTTACATGGCTCAGAACTGGATGACAATGCATTATTCCAAAAAAAAAAATTAAAAAAAGTCTATCCGTTTCGGAGATATAACAATTAAATATTTACCTGTTCAGCCCCCCGCGAAACCTACGTCATCGCGTTCAACGATCGCCACGCCGCGTGACAGCGCTCCCTACTCCACTACCCGTTCCCTCTCTCACTCATCCCCACTCCACTGACCCGCTTCGCACCGAAGGAGCTCAGTGTGCATCAGTGTGCGTCAGTGTGCGTTTGAGCTCCGTGCGGTGTTTACAAAGTCACTACGTATTATTATACTATAATGTATGTTTACCAATCGAAGGGACAGTTACACCGAGATTTTGGGTCGAACCTTTATCTTTGACATTTTACCGCGGCGTTTCGATATGATGCGGTCGCAATACCGTCTGAAATTTACTACATGTCTCTGTTATAATCTCGAAATAATGTCTACAAAAAAGGAGCAGTTCGTTAATGATGATTTTCCCAGAGAAGTCGCCAAATCACCAGGTATGCCATTAAATATTTTACCACGTTTTTATTAGGTCGCTTTCTTGTATGTCTGTTTGTCTGTTCGGTACAAATTTTACAACTGATTTTAAACTAACTTCTCGATGGGCTAGAGACTTGAAATTTTTAACATAGCTCAGTACTATATGACAATGCAATATTTTAAAAAAAAATTTTTTAATTTACAACAGCCTACGCGTTTAGGAGATATAAACTATTAAAAATTTAACCGTTACACGACCCCGCGCGACGACCGGTAGTGCCCACTCGGTTTCCACTCCGACTCATCCCCACTCCACTGACCTGCTTCGCACCGAAGGAGCTCAGTGTGCGTTCGAGCTCCGTGCGGTGTTTACAAAGTTACTACGTATTAGTATACTGTAATGTTTGTTTACCAAGCGAAAGAAAAGTTACACCGAAATTCTCCGTCGAACCTTTATCTTTGACATTTTACCACGGTGTTCGTTTTCGATATGACGCGTCGCAATACCGTCTGAAATTTACTACATGTCTCTGTTATAATCTCATCAAAATGTTCTAAATCGATTGTAAAATTTCACACATACAAGACTAAAAAGCAGAAAATAATTATTTAAATAAAAATAAATTTTTTAAAAATTTAAAAAACGTTTCGTTTTAAATCTTACAAGTATTTTCTTAGCTATTAGAAATTCACAATCAAAAATTTTCAAGGGTTAGGAATCTGTATGGGGCTTGAAAAAATTATTTTATACTGTTTAGTCGGTCTTTTAAACGTGGCGTTTTTAAAAATTTTATTTTATACTTTTTAGTCCGTTTTAAAAACGTGATATTTTTAAAAAATTTATTTTTATTTAAATAATTATTAGAAAGCAGATTGTAGCTAATTCCATGAAACACTTAGGGGGATGTGTTCAGACTACACTTTAAGTCTTTTTATACTTTTATGGAATTTTGTAGATTTATTTGTTGTGTATACGTTTAAGGAACATTCGGGAATGTTTATACATGGTTGTCATCAGAGTTGTAGTGATTATTCACCGAAGAACCTATTTCTTGTAGGGTGAACTTACAAGTAGAGTTGCCAGATCTTCTATATTTGATATGAGTCTTCTATATTTGAATTTGATCTCCTATATCATATTTGAATTTTTAAAAATCTTTGAATAAAAAAGTTTAAAATATGCTGTGTACCTCTCTTTTACTTCAACTCCTATATTTTGAGCTTATCTCATATACAGGGTGGGGCACCTAAAACAAGCCACCTGAATAACTCACTTGCTTTTGAAGACAGAAAAAAATGCATCAGACCAAACTTACTTGATATCGAGGCGCTCATAATCTGATGTCATTAATTTTTTTATAGGTGAGACGTCAAGGAGATATGAAGGTCAACTCTGTTTTTTCTAATGGAATGAAGTATTTTTTAATACATTAATCGATACAGCTGGAGATTCGTTATAAAAAAGTCCTAGCCTATGTATGTCGAAAAATTAGTAGTTCAGGAGATATTTAAATTTAAATAACTATACAATACCATTACACAAGTAAGTAAACACTAACGTCTTAGTACGACCGTAATGGTATTTTAGAGTTATTTGAATTGAAATATCTCCTGAACTACTAACTTTTCGACATACATTGGTTTGTACTTTTTTATAACAAATATCCAGCTGCATCGATTAATGTATTAAAAAATACCTCATTCCATTTAAAAAACAGAGTTCACCTTCATATCTCCTTGACGTCTCCACCAATACAAAAATTAATGACATGTCAAGTTTTGGTCTGATGCATTTTTTCTATCTTCAAAAGCAAGCGAGTTATTCAGGTGGCCTGTTTTAGGTGCCCCACCCTGTATATATAATTGCAGTTTTCACTACTTCTATATTTGGATAAAGCATTTCTGGCAACCCTACTTACAAGAGAAGGACCGCAAGTGTCAAACTTCAATTTTGATAATTTTTTGTGAGATGAAGATATAAACAATTAAAGTTTCATACCTGTGAATCACGCAACCTGCCTACACGGCTAATGGAAAACTACAGCTCAAATCATGGTATATCAACAAGGTATGAGGCTTTAATTGTTTATATCTTTAAAGCTATTGAGTAACTATGTACACCTAATATTTTGCATACATATGTTAGCGTGTTAGCGGCAACGCATTAGAAGAAAGTTCCGGGAAGAACGACCGAACGGATGTTTGGATCCTTGACATATTTATGGCAGGTATTTATGGCAGGGATGTATGGTGTATGTGGCCGTGAAGCTAATAAACAGCCCCAATGCCATACGACGCAATAAAGTAAGGACCGTATAGGGTTCCTCAGATATCGGTATTGAACCATTGACTGTCTATTGAAAGTGACATCCTTAGAAAAGGCAAGCGACCCGACGTCGTATTGCTAAATAATAAGAACCATGTGATTCTGAAGGATCTGGCCACGGAGTGGAAAAGGCAATGCCTTTTGGTAAGAGGACTGTGAGGAACCGCACGGCACTTACCCCAGAACTATGGGACAGAACATATCGTGTTTCTAACACATAATTAGGGATCCATATACATACCATCATCTCACAAAAAATTATCAAAATCGAAGTCGGACGCTTGGGGGGTCCTTCCCTTGTTAGTAGAACTTGACGAAAATAGAAAATTTGTAATAATAGCAATGTACAAAAATTCACGAATATAACTTAAATGTGTACGAACAAGTCTATGAAGTTTCATAATGATATATTATTTAGTTTAGTAGGTAAAAATTCATATGTTCCTTACTGAGGTAGAGAAGTAGGGAAACTCCATTAGCATCTTGGCTACCCAGCCCTTTTCCAATAGCCAACTTTTTCCTTACTAAAGTTTATGGTTACAAGACAGATATCATCAGACTAGATAGTTTGTACTGAGTACAGACTGAATGAATATTCATTTTGTAGTTGTTATGCTCGACTTTAGCAAGCTAAATTATTTACATGTACAGCTGAGAAAATAGAGAATAATTGTATGGAATAGTCTCAACAAAATATTTTCGAAATACTCGAGCAATCTCTGCTTGAAATTTGATGAATTTATGGTAGCAACAGGTGCACAAGGAGGACTTACCTTTTTGCTAGATTTGAAGACATTACACTTGAAGGTGTTGCTGCTCCCGTCGCGAGCAATGTAGCTAAAAATTTTCAAATCGTGGCTATCGTGGGAGACGTAGAATATCCTGCAACAACAAAGAAAACATCCTATTTAAACAATTTCAAAAATGTTTAGAAACCATGTCCGAAGCATTCGCGGTCTTGTAGAAGCCAGCTGCTCGAATCCGGACATTGTTTCGCGTTCAACGACTTTGTGTATTACGACGTTGACGATTTCCCTATGTGAGCTGGCATGAAAGCATCTTTTTCTTCCGGTGGCCGCGGAATGCATCGTCGTAGGGGGAGCCAGGCGTGCGCGAGGTATTATAAATCACTGACGCGGCAGCAGATGAAACTGGCACAGCGGATCCCGGTGATTGTGACAAATGCGCGGAACTGTTCGAACGGTCAGTGTATAACGACGTTAAGTCCTAAACGATATCGTTGACGGTCTGCGTACGCCGGGGATTGAGTTAACAACACTCGATCGGCACGACGAGCATGAACGGGCTTCTGTAGTATTTCTGGCCCGGAGCGAACCGATAGACGCAGGAAATTACCTACAGTAAATCACAGTAATATTCAGAAACTTTTAAAAGCACGACTTATCTTTGAGAAGCTAGAACAATTAATTTATTACCAGACCGCGGATCTTCATGCAAAATAAAAATGTTTGCGAAGAAATTAAGATGTGATTAAGAAATGAAGTGTGTCAAGATATTTTCTGGATATCATACAATTAAATGTACGTTATCTTTATAAATAACGAGCATTGTCAAAAACGCTCGGACATGGGTCCAGTAGCGCGTTATAACTAGTTGGGGCCATGGGCAAAGTAGAATTTCGGGGCCCCTAACCCCAACTAAATAACTTTATGAGAAAAACGTAGAATTTGGATCGTGGATATTGGTTTGTGTTCGGGGCCCCGGGCATTTGCCCAAGTTGTCCATAGGGTAACGCGCCACTGCATCGGTCTACTTATTTTCGCTCTAGATGCACCAGAAAAATTGTATTAAAATCGACGACTCCACCGCGTATCCAAGTATGTACAGAAAATAAAATTTTCTTTCCTGCACGAACCGTTTCATTAAGTCGTCTACACTATAAAGGTCTGGAATTCCCGTGAAACCTCTATTTTATTATATTCCGGGGACATTTAGAAGCAATGAACACGTAAAATTATTAATATATTAGGAATAAGTACAGCGTTACAAAGGCTTTTCTCGATTGCTCCCCTCTGTGATCCAGAGAAAGTCATTAATTCGCGGATTAGATTGGACCTCCGATATCGCGGAACCGCGTCCACGATGAAATAGTCTGATTGCAATGAAAGTGACGTGATTTAACATTCCTGGAGCTCTGGGACTGGCGATATTGAAATTCCGATACGGCCGTAGTTTCTTTATTACACCTAGGAGGGTACCGAGTTCAAGTATGATTGGGAGTCACGGATGAAGTAGCCATAGCAACTCGTCTCTAGCGCAAAAACCTCGGGAAAGATCGTTCGCCTCGAGACCGAGGCGCGCCGGGTTCGATCATCTTACCTGTATATGGGATGGTGCATCAGGTATATCTTATTCTCGTCCATCCACTGTTGCTGCTTCTTCTGCGGGAACACAGGACAAATAACGATTCATTAGTCCGAGTTGCGGATCGTTTGCTCGCGTGTTACGGCACGGCAACGTATTGTACATTTTAAAGGGCAATTAGCCGACGACCAACCGACTCATTTGTTAATAATAAAATACAACTTGTCTAACAAGTAAATTTCATATATGGTTTTACTAGCAACCGACCGGGTCGGCTCTTTCTTCAGGACGCGAACGGTACAACCTGCGAGTGAATCTACATGAAAGGTAATGAAAAGCAATACATGAAGAGTTACACACGATACATTTGCAATTCTCTTTGAACTTCAGAAAATTAGATCTAGATTCTGATAGGATTTTAATTCACTCTATACAGAGTGTTCGCATTGCACAGCTTGTTTGATGCACTCGAATGGATCTAGGTTAGTAAATAATAGTGAAAATCGAGGATCTGTAGATCATTGTGTTTCTAATATTAATATTTTATACTCTGGACTCAGACGAAATGCTCTTAAGTCTCACTAGACTGCGGATTTATGGCAACAATGAATAGATCAAATGCAAAACATTTAAAGCATTTGAAAAATTATTGTATCGTTTTAAACTTTGTTATCAAGAAGAGAAATAAATGTCTACATAACTCCTGTGTCTTGAAATTTATACTGACAATTTTTATGTTGCATAAAAATCTACAGTTACTCATTACTTAATAATTAACCACTTCAATTTGTGCATAGTGATTCGTAGACAGCAGATCTTCGTGCAAAGTAATAATTATCTAAATCAGTTGTAGGAAATAGAGATTAAATTGAAGTGTAACAAAGAATGTAGCAATATACTTAGTTTTTTGACAATAATAGCCATTTTGACCATAAATGGCTAAACTCTGGTCTAGTGTACTTATTCTTCTGTATGGATTCACACAAAGTGAACCCTTATAGTCATCATTAAACAACGGAGATTATGCATTTATAGCAAAAATGGATATGTAAAATTTAAAACAATTTAACAAAGACTAATAATTTCGAAAAATCCATAGAATAACGATATCGATAGCAAACTTAAGCAAGCCTCAGCAGTAGTTGTTTTCGAATTGAACGCTGTTCAGTGACTGCATCTGTGTATGTAGGTTTCTGCGAATCTGATTTGGTGGAAAATTATGGGAAATGCCCTTCGAAACGCACATTGGTTCGAAACGTGCACATTGGTTCGTTAACTGTTTGATAGAATGCCCGTGTCGGTTCCACGGATGACAAATTCGATCGGAATTGCAACGAACGTGTCACGGTGACGAACATGGAGCAAATTCCAAAGCAATTACGGCCGTGGCGCGAGTCGCAAGAAACATCTCGAGATAACAAGAGAATAGACAGACGAAAAGGGTACGTTACCTTCTTCTTCCGAAGAGTGACTTTCAGACCGTCCACCGATACCTCAAGCGTCACTTTCTTCTTTTTGATCCCTTTGGCCTTGAACTCGTACTGAGAACAAAACAAGACCGACGTTAACGACATTAACTGCCATCCAGCCAGCTCCCCCCGCGGTTAATTAGAGATTATGCGAACTCACGCGGATTCTTCGCATCGCCGCCACGATCTCCACTCGGCTGGTCGGTCGAGGAACCTCCATAGAGCCGATGAACTACAGGGAAAAAGAGAATTAAAGGGTCTTCTTGGTTCGTTTGCATAGGCGGCCCCGCCAGACCGTGAGTCATTCTCGTATTGCCGGTCGCGGAGTAATTTTCTTAATTGCTTTAGCGATTTATTACACTGATTCGCGGTGGTGCACCACTGCGCGTCAATCATCCTACTCTTTTGGAGCGTATGCGTCTTGGAAAAGACGGATCAAGTTTTCAAATTTTTCGTATTTCAGCAAATTTTCATTTCTGTTTTCTTTATTAACTCCTTGCACTGTGATTCACTTTATGACTACAGTGATAAGAATTTCTGGGTTCTTCATAATTTTCTAGAAGTGGAGGGAAGTTTGTATTTATTGTAGTCAGTGTTGGGCAATAAATAAATTTATTTAAATAAATAATCATATAAATAAAAATTCAAATAACAAGTTATTTGTTATTTGGATATTCAAATAAAAAGCAAAAATAATTATTTATTATTTGAGCAAGTCTAAATAGAATTATTTAAAATAATAAAGTTAATTGTTATTTACAAATACAATTTCAATTATTATTTGTATTGACAAATAATAAATTAAATTGTATTTTTTTCATTATATATATAAAAATACAAGAAACAAGAGAAGAAATAAGAGAACAAAAACTATTTATTTGATTTCCACCTCAATCCAAATAATAAATAATCTTTTATTTGCAAATAAGAATTAATAAATAGGTCACTTTTGGAATTATTTAAATTACTTTTATTTAAATAAAAAGTTTAATTATTAGCTGCAATTAAAATCACACATTTATTTATTATTTAATTATTTAATATTTAAAATAAAATTTGCCCAACACTGATTGTAGTCCTGTGTATTCTCGCGAATGCCTATATAGGCTGACTCACTTAACACTAAACATATCAAGCCTTAAAAGTAACTGATACATGTTCCCTTATAAAAATGACAAGATTGATTTTATTTAGACTTTGTGCAGCTCCTATTGTAATATGTATTCCATTGAAGATATCGATGCAATTATTTTTTATGAAATCAGTTTCATTATTTTATCTAATTGTAAAATAAGAACCTGGAACCGGTCATTTTTGCTGGTGTTGATAGATTTAAAGTTAAGTGTGACCCCCAGAATATCTTCTTTAATTTTGACAAAGGAAACATTTTTTTATGTGTAATTTAAATGGTATCAAGTGGCCAGTGTGTACCGTAGGGTAACTCATAAGAAGATACATTCAAATATGTACTATGACGTGTCTTCGAATGACCTTGAACCCCGAGGATGAAGGTCAAACATAAATCTTTGCCATAAGTGCATACAATCCGCAATCTAATCATAGTATGGGCTTAAATTTAAAAAGTACCTAATCGTTTAAACAATTATAAACAGACCGTGGAACTTTATGCAAAATAAAAATGGTTTTCATCAACTGCAACAAACAAGGGCCATGTAATAATTTCTTTCATTCTTTAACGATGTCCATAAGCTGTAACTAATACATTGATTGTTTTAAATTGCAAGTATGCATTTTTGTCATAAAATCCGCAGTCTAATTGTAGAATAAAGAGCCGGTCGTTTCCTAACGTATAATGTTAAATGATATTTGCTTTCTGTCCGAAGTGTTTTATCTATTCCAGGTAAAAAAATTTGCAGTTCGTGCTTTTTGCCGGTGTTGTATTAATTTGATGCGAGCGACGAACATTGGGAGAACGACGGACGAATGGTGACTAATTAACAGTGGAACGATAGCGAATTGAATATACTCGTCAGCAGTGGATTCTACGGTGGCTGAGTTTGGAAAACAAACTCGGAAATCTGGGATCGTTCGCGGAACGCTTGTCGCGAATTATACCGAACTGCTGCGCCGGGGTATATGGTTCTCGCTGCGTGTCTATTCTGAACACGCAGGTGTGCACCGTTTTCGATTCACGATCGTTCGAAGTCGGGAATAAAACGTATACAGTGGGTCCAAAAAATATTAGCGCATTTCCGGTTTTTGAAAAAGTTTCAATAAACAACCTATTATACGTTTGTAAAAAAAGAATCGCGTAACAACCCTGCACGCTTTTTTAAACTTGAGACATCTACTATCAAAACCTCATTATTCGTCCCTAAGATATTCAATCAATATTCCGGACATCGAAGATTTTTTTCTGGGACAAAATCCACCGTAGATTTGGTGTTTGCTGCTTCCCTTTACAATTACACCCTGAAACATTTCTAGTTTTTTTTTAAGGGAAAAAAGCGCACGCGTATACAATTGCTGGGCACTGAATGTATCTGATCCGTCACGCTCCGAAGTGAAACGCTTTTCGGGTAAACGAGCGAGCGAAAAACAAACAGGTGTACAATAGGACCTCGATTACCCGGCTTGATCAGGAGACCAACAGACCGGATAAATTAAGGCCCGATGGGTAATCGAGACCCGAATAAATCATTTTTGAAAATTAATTTCCCTTCATAATATAGTATTTTATCCATAAATAAATAGGTAAATGTCTCAGAACTATCCCCACCAATGTTGCCATATTCTACTCTCGCCAGGCCTTTACCCTACTATCCCTCGCCCAGCTTGTCTGCTAAGTCTCCCCACTCTTCCCACTAACACTGACGCGTACTGCTAACTTGGCTTGCTCCACGTGGCACGCGTCAGTGTTAGTGGGAAGAGTGGGGCGACTCAGCAGACAAGCTGGGCCAGGGACGAAAGGGTAAAGGGCCTGGCGAGAGTAGAATATGGTAACCCTGATCCCCACTACTGCGAGATGTATCCCCTTGAGGTGCCATGAAACTCGAGAGGCCTCGGTCGCCGAGAAGTATGACTCATACGGCTCGGGTATATCGGTGAGACCACACTAATCCGAATGTCACAACTTCTTTATCTCTCATTATTTTTTTATAAAACTTTCACCAACATATTCGTGGCACTTTTCTCATGCAAAATTATACGAAATATGATATAATTCCGATGAAATTTACTGGTGTAATGGACGATGAAAGTTTCGAACGCAAGGAGGAACAGCGTATGGGAAGTTCTTTGAACTGTGCCGGCGCGCTGCGACTCTCTGCGTCTCTTTCTTTCCGATACGCTGTCCTTCCTTGCGCCCAAAACTTTCATCGTCAATTAAACCACTAAATACAGTTGAAATTATATCGTGTTTGGTATCACTTTGCATTAGAAAAATGCCACGAATATGTTGGTGAAAGTTTCATAAAAAAATAATGAAAAACAAAGAAGTTTGTCATCGAATTATTTATGTTTACACTTCTCGGCGACCAAGGCCTCTCGAGCTCGGCTGTCCTTCTCTACGTTCAGCAAAACTCAAAGAATGACCCTGGGAAGACCCGTATTGGGGACTTTTATCGATAAAATACTATATACATACTAATCATATTTAAACGCATATTTGTTTATAATCGGGATCCGGTTAATCAAGGTCCTACTGTATTTGGAGTAATATTTGGTGGGGCGGGAGGAAGAGGCCACCAACATTTATTTAATGGTTTAATTTATGGTACATAGTGCGTTTTTTCGGCCGGGCTGATCCCAATTCGGGGGCAATCGCCGATCTTCGGTGACAATCGGTCGCGCCGATCCCAATTCGGAGGCAATCGCCGGTCTTCGGCGACAATTGGTCGCAAGTGTCAGATCGGGGTTTCATAATGTACGCGAAAGTCAAAGTGAACACACGTATTTTTGGTTATCTCCGAGTCACCCTTCTGACTTTGTCGACCGCGTCGGTTGTTTCCTGGACGCAGAAAGTATACGTCGCAAAGCGGGGACCATTACATGGTGCGAACGGCAAGATTATTTACCCTAAGTGTTATTAGAAATAAATCTGTGTTCAAGAGAGTTATTGAAGTGAAAATTTGTGAAGTGAAAATTTGTGAAGTGAAAAGTGGTGCAGTGAAAACTTGTGAAGTGAGAACTTCTGAATGTGCACCGCGTAGACAATTTTTGCTGGAGAGTGAATTAGTCTGATCCATCACGCTCCGAGAAGAAACACTATTCGGGTAAACTCGGGTGAGCCGAATCACAGTCACAACATTTTCAATCAGTTCTGATGTACAGTAATTCTTCAATCGGAGTCCTGGGTCGCCTATCTAACCGTAGTCCAGTGCCTACTCACTCCACTACCGGCCAACGCTGCGCCGCGCCGTAGGGCGGCGATGATTGATCTCGGCTCGGGTATATCGGTGTGAACACCACACATTGACTCGACTGAATCGAAGTCTCAAACTTCTTAATTTTAATGATCGGTTTATGGGACTTTAACCAGCTTATTCCTGGCGTTTCCCTGATTAAAATGGTACCAAAAACGATATAATTGGGCCAATATTTAGTGGTTTAATCGACGATGAAAGTTTCGAACGCAACGGAGAAGAGCGTATTGCAAAGAAAGAGATGCAAACAGTAGCCGCCGTCGGCACAGTTCAAAGGCACGCGTTGTTGCTGATCTTCGTTGCGTTCGAAACTTTCATCATTCGATTAAACCACTAAATATTGGCCTAATTATATCGTTTTTGGTACCATTTTAATCAGAAAAACGTCAGGAATAAGCTAGTTAAAGTCCCATCATGATATCATAGAAAATAAAGAAGTTAAGATTTTGGTGTTTCATTGTGATGACGCACGGGCCTTTAAACTGTGCCGGCGACAGCGACACGCTTCGGCCACGCGATCCTATTTCATTCTGTCCTTCTCTATGTTCGGCTCGTCGTTTGAAGTCTCGGCGCGGTCGACGGAGTCATAAAAAAATAGCCTCTCTACGCTACCCAAGTCCGTTCAAAACACGGGTGTTGGAACTCCGATCGAAGAATTACTGTAACAGTTATTTTCTGACTTTTAACTTTTCTGTTCTGAAAAACCTGTTATAAATGCCACGAAACTTTCATTCCATATATTCATGCAAAAATAGAACATTTTTACTTTTTCGGAAATGGAAGAAAGTTCCAGTTGGGCAGTAACAGTTATTCTGCTTAGAAAAAGTTAAAGTGCTTTCAAATATAGTATAGCCGGATAAGATAGTCAAAAATGGCCTTGAACCGAATTTTATCGACGATGTGTGTCATTCTTCGATAGAGCACCAAGAAAAAACACTGTGCAAAATTTCAACCCTGTATCTCAATCGGGAGGGTAGTTATGTGGTAAAATCGAAAAATAAGTTTTTGGCCTATCTTTCCTAGTTAATGGCGTTTAGAAATTCTGAGAAAAATCTGACACATGTCAAGAACCCAAATACATACTTTGCAATTGGTTTCAGATTTTTAAACTGAAAATCCTGCTTGTAAAAATTCAAAAATCAAAAAAATTCAGATTTTACATGGAAGTTCTAGAGTGACAACATTTATATTTTTACAGTAACGGTGTATTGTTATAAGTATTGTTCATGAATTTTTTCAGATTTTTTTGTTTGGTGCGCCGTTGTTAAAAAAAATAAAAACCGATTTTTTCGACGTTTTTTCCGCGAAGAACTAAGCTAACCTTAAAATTATTACGTTCTATTTATTGGGTAAGTCTATCAGACACTGATAAACCGTTTAGTATTACGCATAGTATTTGAAGTTAAAACCTTGAATCGTTCTACATATACAGGGTGGCCCACATAACTCTGAACAGCTCAATATCTCCGTTACTTTTCGTTGTACAAAAAAACTTCGTAGGACAAAGTTACACTGTTTGAAGGGCCACATATAACGGTGTAAGGGAAAAAAATTTTCAAGGTCATTTTTATGAAATTTCAAGGTTATCGATGTTTTTTTAAATGGAATGAGGTATTTTTTAATACATCAATCGATGCAGCTGGACATTCTTTATAAAAAAGTACTAACCTATGTATGTCGAAAAGTTAGTAGTTCAGGAGATATTTCAATTTAAATAACTCCAAAATACCATTACTGTCGTACTAAGGCGTTACACAAGTAAGTAAACACTAACGCCTTAGTACGACAGTAATGGTATTTTGGAGTTATTTAAATTGAAATATCTCCTGAACTACTAACTTTTCGACATACATAGGTTAGTACTTTTTTGTAAAGAATGTCCAGCTGCATCGATTGATGTATTAAAAAATACCTCATTCCATTTAAAAAACATCGATAACCTTGAAATTTCATAAAAATGACCTTGAAAATTTTTTTCCCTTACACCGTTATATGTAGCCCTTCAAACAGTGTAACTTTGTGCTACGAAGTTTTTTTGTACAACGAAAAGTAAATGAGATATTGAGCTGTTCAGAGTTATGTGGGCCACCCTGTATATAGAGTTCTAGTAGTATACATACAACTATTCGCATTCGTTGGGGATTCCGCGTTAACAAAGAACAACAATGAATCAGTAGTACTGATTCTTTTTAGCTTTATATTTTACTTTAAAATATCTGTTGAAAAATGAATGTTCCTTCAAAACTTTTATTAACCAAATATAAAATAACTGCTAAACTTGAACTTTTACAACAGAATTAAGGTGTTGATGTATAAAGTTAATTTAGAACAGGAAGGAAATAATTTAAAAGTTTGAGGTTTACAAAATAACTCTTATTTATAAAAGTTTACAGTTTCATTCAGACCCTGGTCACGCGAGGCAGAGCACGGTTAGGTCAATATAAAATAGTTGATATGTAGTGGGGAAACTGGTAAACTGTTAGTGGGAGTTGTGAACTGACAGTGGGGGAGAAGTTTCAATCTTCAAATCTATGTTAGATTCAGTCAGGAGAAAAATTTTCCAACGCGCGCGTTTCCAGGGACGTTTTTATTTCGAACATTTTCGAGGAAAAACGTCTCTCATAAATATAGTGTGCCCATGGTTTTTGGAGGTACTGCATAAATACCCACCGCGCAAAGAATCGATTGCAAGACGCGGCGTCGAAGACTCCGCAGATCGCGCGTTTCCTCCCACTGCACTGTTGCAAATGCCAAAACAGATCTTGATTGGCACGTCAAAGTTTCGAACGTTGCGGGAGATCGAGAACGGATAACCGGAAATAGGCACGCTAATGCAACGACGCGTTTCATTTTGAGTGAGCGGTTTATAGTTGCAAACCATTCTACTTGAATGTATTGGCACAGAAATGGAATGAAACGGAGCGACGCAATACACAACCTTGCGCAAGAAAAATTGTTTGTACATTGCTATTCACAAGCGTGCTCAAAGATTTTCAATTTGTCGTTCGATCGATTGGTTCATTGCTCTTAGTTGCTCATCGATACAATTTTTCGTGTTTTGTATTTCAACGCCCGTTAATCGGAATAATATTTCAAAAATTAGATCGAACGACTTGATTTTTTAACAATTAGAAGCATTGCAAAAAATATGACAAAATTTCAATTGGTAATGGTTGCTTGAAAAAATAAAAAATTCCACTTTTTAACACTTTTTCATTTGAGTCTTGTAGATCTGTGTTAGTAATATACATACTAAAAATTTCAGCAAAATCGATGAACGTACGCACGAGTTACAAGGGTTGAAAGGGGCGAAAATCACAATCTTTCACGACTTTTCAAAATCTTTTTTGCACATCATTTAATAACACGAAACTTCTAATTGCTTTCACGAGCCAGACTTGTGATGAAGGTTTTTTAACAAAGTCTAACAAATATGAATGTTACGCGTTTCATTTTAGACGAAATAAAATCTGATTCGTTGGTAATCAATGTTTAAGTATTAAAAGAAATGTAGCTATACAAAAAATATACATTTTCTTATCTCTTCTACGACATTTTTGTGCACAAAGACGTTCTAATCACTGTAACTGCAAAGAAAATGATACGCCAAGGGCTAAAAATGGTATTCTTATTTAAACTGCGTTCGAACACTTTCGTGGGCAACTGTATACTGTGTACTGTATACAGGGACTTCAATACATCAGTAACTATTAGGTTGTTGCATATGAAATGTCCGATTTTAGAATGCAACTCTTGGAAAACGTTTTGATCAAGAAATCCTATTACAGTCTGTAGGTTTAATTATATAAAACTTTGAGGTACAAATCTAATCCTTAACACTAAACGTACCACGACAATTAATGAAATTATAAAGATGCTTTCATGAGAAATGATTTAATAAATATCTTTATTACAGCATGTATTATAATAAGAATCGAACAAACTCTAAATAAAATAATTCTTGTCATTTTTGTAAGGCAACCACGTGCTTGTTACTTTTAGAGTTTTATATTTACTGCATAATTTTACTTTTAAATAAAGTCTATTTCAACGTCAACCAACGCAACTGTCGCGTGTTCCTTTTATATGTCTGGAATAATAACTTATTGACGATAGCATTATGTGATTTTTGTTCAAACTGTGGAGATTAATTAACGTACTAGTCGTTGATGGTAAAAAGAACTACAAAATCAAGATAACAATCTTGTAAATGATCATAATATCTTATTTTTACCGTAATACAATCAAGAAACTTAAAATTTCTAGATAGAATAACACTGGGTACACAAAATTGCGTTTGTTTCATGTCACTGAAAAAAAATCGGGCATTTCATATGCAACAACCTGATAAAATTAAATGTAAGCATTAATTTACACTTAATACCGTCGTGAAAAAGTTGCACGAATTATTAGGTCTGCTCCATTAACCACAGAAAAGAAATACATCGAGTATGATGTTTCAGGTCATTAAGCACGGTCTTTTGGCGTCGCGCGTTTACGCTACAGGTTCTCGTTTATATTTCCCAAAGGCTTTCAGTGGACCAGAAACTTAAGAGGCGCGTCCGTACATGTGTAGCTGTCTTCTCGAGAAACTATTTCCGTCCTGATAGAAGATTAAAGGTTTTGAAAAACGTGTGATCAGCGTGAAATTAGAAAAAAAGAAGAAGAAGAAGACGAAGAAGCCGAAAGGAAAATAATCGAGCGTAGGGAGGTCTAGTATATAAGCACGAAGCAATGAAAACAAATGGATCGCGTGCGAATATTGAGCACCGCTACCGAGCCGTATTTAGAATTTCCCCATTGAAACGATGACCTGGCCACGTGTTCGGTCGACTCGTTGCACACGTGGTGATCTCCCACGCATATACGCACACCAGACACGCGGATGCCGGGCCGGGGACCCGACGGACCTGCGACGATCGAATTTCTCGGATAATCCGCGATCGATACCGGCGCGTACGACTTTTAAGCGGGACACGAATCCACGAGTTTTTACCAGGAGGTAATTCCCGCATGAAAATATAATGCACGCATCGCGACCGATCTACGCTATCACTACTCTTTGAAGTTTATACGTTGCGGAAAGTCCTCCACGCGTTCGTACACGACCTTTTATTTCCATAAAATATTTACGGTCATTCGTAATAACATCCAATTTGTTCACTTTCTTCACCGACGTTTCCAACATTGTATAAACTTGCTGAAACTTGAATAGTGGAGCCGTTTGTGAACTTTGCGGCACATTTCTCAGAATGTTTAAAGCTTTTGTCGAAAACTAGCGAGTAGTTATTGTTACATAGCATTCTCTAAATCTTTTGTGCTACTACGAGGCTTTGTTACACTGTTGCGTTCTTGTAAACCAGACAGCGGATCTTTATGCAAAATAATAATTGTCCACCCGAATTGCAACAACTGGAGTGTAATAGAAAATTATTTTCATTCTTAATGTGTTTAATAGATTGAAAATATTTATGACAATATGTTTAAATTCTTCTAATGTTTTACACTTGCTCAGTTCTGGGCTGCTCTTTACTTTACCGGACTCAAAATTTGTGCCTTTCTCCTATAAATTATGATGTATTTGGTATGTAATTCAGTAGATTTGTGGCCGGGGCGGTTGCAGGTCGAAGTTTCGATCCTGTAGGATCAATGGTTCAGGAGTTGTACTTGCTTAAAGTTGAGCAGTAAGAAAGTTTTTGACAGGCAAGAGCGCCGCCATATTTGTTTGTAGTGACGGTCACGTGCCGCTTACTGAGTTGGTTGGTGATTAGGTCAGGGAGGGGGGCGGCAAAGACCGGGGCAAACCAATATGGCGGCGCCCTTACCTATCAAAAACACTGCAGATTGCTAAACTTTAAGCAAGCACTTCTGAACCATTGATCCTACAGGATCGAAACTTCGATCTGCTGCCGCCCCGGTTACAAATATACTGGATTACGTACCAAATACATCATAATTTACAGGAGAAAGGCACAAATTTTGAGTCCGGTAAAGTAAAGTTTACCCCATTTTTGTTATAAATGCATAAAGATCCGCTGTCTATTATGAACCTTGTAGCTAGCTGAGAATGACGAGTTAATTCGTGATTCGAGTTCACTATCACCTTTCAGTAACTATTTATCTTTTTCGTAATCTGTCAGTTTATTGTGTATCCATGTTCGTATAAACTATTGGGTTGGTAAGAAAGTAATTTCGGTATTTTAAGGTGAAAGAAAACCGAATTTCTTCATTTAAACGATGAACTTCAATCAATAAAATATTTTCTTATTTATTCTTTTTTGAAAATGATCATCGAACAAAAGTGAAAATATCTTATCGATTAAAGTTCATTGCTTGAATAAAAAAATTAGGCTCTTTTTCACCTTAACATACCGAAATTACTTTCTTGTCAACCCAATATATTGTGTTTACGTCGACTGCGCAAATTTTTGTTACCTCAATTTTATCTATCTTTCGTTTTCTCAGTTAAAAGGTTACAGTGACATGATTCCATTTCAAACGTAAAGAACTTTTATAATTTTTAATTTTGTAATTTGACAAAAATTTATATCGTTAGAAATATTGTTGAGAACACAGAAGAAATTACTTTGAAATAACAAGTAGAATCGACCGGTCGTGAACAGACAAGCTTTGATTACCTTCAGGATAATAAAAACTAAATTGGAGAATATCCAAGCAAATATTTTAGTACTAGTCTCCGCAAAGTATTATTACTCAACTGTGGATTTTATGCATTTATGACGAGACTGAATAGGGGAGATACAAAACAGTGACGACACTAAACGAATTTAAAAATGTTATTATTAGACTGCGGATTTTGATGCACTTATGAAGAGATTAACTGGGTGAAATATAAAACAGTGAAAAATATAAAAAATCTGAGAATATTGTTATGTTGTTTTCTGAATAAAATGAATTTTTATTTAACTATGTACTGCTTCCCACTATCGTTGCAAAAAATTTTAATATGGATAAAGATCCACTAACTAATTATTACTGTGAAAAAATTAAACAACTTTAACGAATACACATGTATGTAACTTCAGTTCCTTGCAATTGACATGGAAAGTTTTTATTTTGTACACATATGCACAGTGTAATTATTACAATGTTGTGAATAATAAATTCTGATTGGAACTTTATGTATTAATTGTAAATCCTTCTCTGTAATATGAAGGTGACGTTAGAAACAATTTTAGATTGTTCTACAAAGTAAGGAGAGATCGTAAACGATGAATTGTTTAGAAGGTGCAGTCTGAAATATCGTTTCCAGAAAATCCTAAGCGCGAGTACAGAAATACTTGGATGAATGCGATCGAAGCGTGACCAAGTCAGTAGCCGGACACTTGACCGCTTGAAAGAAAAGCGACGTCAACACGGTCTCTGCCAAGAGGAATCATCCGTGGCTAAAATTATTGTGACTTTACTAGGCCAAAAAATTACTACCGTGAAGTGGAACGTATGGGAAACCTATTCTGATTCGCGGATTCATCGCATTTAACCCTTAAGTGGACCTTTAAAATTTTTAAATCCTATGATTCGATTAAATTATACTGAATATTTAGTATTAGGTAAATGATAAATCGAAACGTAATAAGATGGTTATCTTATGAATAGACTGCGGATCTTTATGCAAAATAGAAATTGTCTGCCTTTGTTATAAGATACAGGAGCCACTTTACAACACTTTCCTTTCTATAATAATTTTTCTAGGTTGAAACTAACACTATATTGATGCTATTTAATTCTTCCAACTTTTACACTGTGTGAAATTGCAGTTACCAATTTTGTCATAAATCATGTCTGTGCCGGAGTCATTTTTGACCGAGAACATCCAAATTGTCATTTAAGTACTCAATTTGTGGCAATTAAACTAACTGAATAGCTGTTTCATTGAGAATATCGGAAAGACTAATGTGTCTACACGAGATATCATCAAAAGTAAATTTTTAAAAATTATTAATTAGAGCTGTGAACAGATTGAAGTTTTCTCAATTATAAACAAAATAGGGATGTTTTTAATCATGTAATTTTTTCTGGTTCTTCGAACGTATTATTTTTCATTTTGACTCATTGTCAATTGGAAAATTGATCATTGTGGCGATTCAATTTAAAGTCTAGAAGAAGCGCTTCCCAAAACACGTACACTCCCAAAGAAAAAGATAGCACACGCGTGCTATCTTTAATTTCTCGTGTTAATATTATGCTAGCGTGGAAACTCTGTGTATGTAATGTGTAAAACATATCTTCTGGGAATATGTAAACAGAACATAGATTGACTTTAGTTCAATAAGTTCTCTTAATTTGAAGAGAAACACATAATTCGACAGATACAAAATGATAGCACACTGGAACTATATTTACATATTCTTCAGTGTTTCGTGAGCTCCACGGAGTTACAGTATTCAATTTGTGCTTAGAGCTTTGTCGTATTGCTATTCTCAAAAAATTAGCAGAATTTTAGCTCTGAGAAAACAAAAGTTGTCTATTACTGAAATTGCAAAAGAAGTTACTGAAGTACCATATATATTCCAACAAGATAATGCTGCAGTACATACTGCTAAAATTGTTAAGGAATATTTTTTAAATGAAAATAGCTCCACTCTTCAATGGCCGGCGTGCTCACCCGACCTTAATATCATTGAAAATTGCTCGGCAATGCTTTCGCAAGCAGTGTATCCTATAATTTTCAAACATAGATTAATTAAAAATTTGCATTACAACTGAATGGGAAAATTTAATTTTGACAAAAATGAAAGAACTACATAATTCTTTACCTAGAAAGATGGTCGAAATCGTAGAAAACAAAGGAGGTTCCACACATTATTAGAAAAATATAGTTTGGTGTATATGTTGTTATAAGAAATATGTATACTTTTGTTTCATGAAACATATAGTTGTGTTTTATAAAATATATATCTTTATTTTTCAAGTATGCTATCATTTTGTTTGTGTCGGATTATGTGTTTCCCTTCCAATTAAGAGAACTCATTGAACTAAAATCAATCTATGTTCTGTTTACATATTCCCAGAAGGTATGTTTGACACACTACACAGAGTTTCCACGCTAGCATAATCTTAACATGAGAAATTAAAGATAGCACGCGTGTGCTATCTTTTTCTTTGGGAGTATATAACAAAAATTGATAAATGCAGCAGCGAATGGTCCTCAGCGTCGATAACTGTGTGGTTGCCAAAAAGGTCCTCTATCCGGAGGTGACTCTAAGTTCAGCCAAAATTTGTCCACCTACCTACGTGAATCGTTCATTGAACTTGACGAATACGCCAACTCGAAAAATTAGCATTGCACCTATCAAGTTTAAAATTTGTACGAAATAATTTTTATGAAAAAATCGTATCAAAAATGTCGTAGAAGAGATAAGAAAATGTATATTTTTCGTATGGCTACATTTATTTTAATGCTTAAATATTAATTACAAACGAATCCAATTTGATTTCATCTAAAATGAAACGCGTAACATTCATATATGTTAGACTTTGTTAAAAACGTTCATCACGAGTCTGGCTCGTCAAAGTACGGCAAGGGGTTAATTATTGTAAAATATAATAGCGGTTATTGGACCGTGGCAAGTTGAGTGTTAGTAAATTTCTTGAGTTTAGGCGACTGGGTTAATCCACGAGAAACGGGGGAGGAAAGTCGAAAGTCAACGAGAAACGTACAGGCGTCAACTGGGAATAGGCGAAACCGTTTGCTCGCGAAGTGACCGCTTTACGAGCTTAGACGCCGTCCGCACAAAAGCTTTAACCTTTCCGAGAAACGAACACCTCAGAAATAAACACGTGCGCGATGACGCCACGACTATCCAGCGTGCCGGCATCGACCAAAAATATCTCGCTATCGTTGTCGCGATTGTTGCATCGTCACCGTGTCCATCGATCGGGCACCTCGTCGACTCGTTCCATCAGCTGTACAAGTTGATTCAGACAGTTCCAAGATAGATCACGTCATCCACAATAAACTAATGACTAGACTGCGGATTTTGTGCATTTATGGCAAGCATGGGTACGTACGATTTAACATTAAACATACCGACCATCAAAAGTAACTGATGTGTATAGTATTATAAAAATAACAAGATTAAATTTATTTACATCTTGTGCGATTTTTACTATAATATACAGGGTGTCTCAGCTGAAGGAGGCCACCTAAATACCTCCTTTATTTTTAATGACACAAAAGATATTTATGGCATAATTTAAATGGTATCAAAAGGAGGAATATCATAGAAGAACAATTTCTTCTGTCCGGTTATTTTTTCATAATTTTTTTCAAGGTCATCATTATTTTTTTATCGGGAAAATATTTCTTTTTATTCCATCTTATAGCGGCTGAAAAAATACATTTTAATATGCTTAAGTCATTAACAAGATGGAATAAAAAAATAATTTTTCCCGATAAAAAATAACGATGACCTTGAAAAACACTATGAAAAAATAACCGGACAAATAAAAATTGTTCTTCTATGATATTCCTCCTTCGATGCCATTTAAATTATGCCATAAATATTTTATTGTGCCATTAAAAATAAAGGAAATATTTAAGTGGCCTCCTTCAGCTGAGACGCCCTGTATACTGGAGTAAAAAAATATATTCAATAAATTCCCATGAAAACACCATTAAAATTTCAATAATTGTCAAATAAAAGATCTAAAATGGGTCATTTATGGGTCGGTATTATATTTTTCATTTTACAATTATTAAAATTATTTAGTTGCTTACATGGAGATTGATTCAATAACTTTCTTTATCCAAGCACATATTTTACTAAAAATGGTACAAAATTTAAATAAATGGAGCCTTGTCATTTTCATAAGCTAAAACATTTTTATCGCTTTTAGTGCTCGGTAGGTTTAGCGTTAAAGCAGTGGACGTGTTAAAAATATTTAAGGACATCAATAATATATTAGTTTCAGCTTAATAGGATAACTAAAAGAACAATGCAATTTTTATTTGGCTAGAATCACCTGTAGGTGTGTACAGAGTGATTAAAATAATCCGGACGTTATTCCGAAGATCGTAAAAATGTTAAAAAATAAACATAGTAATACATCGCATTCTCGAAAACAAATTTACATAAAAGAATGCATCGAAAACATAGAATTTTGCTGTCCGTGGTTTCGTTTCCGCAGACGCAATTGAAAATTCATCGGGCACGTATGCTATTGAATAGAAGTCTATTGGCATGTCTGAGCATGACTTGCCGATTCTACTTCTTCTGAATTCCAATGTGCAACGAATCTTCAAAATCGATTTTCCAAGAAGACAAGTTGTATTCTACAGAATGCTTCAAATAATTGGGAGAGCTTCAATGTGGTTCATAATAAATTCATGATTCGAAAATTACAGACTGTAAAATTACTCTCCGAGATCGATAATAAATTCACGACTTCAATGAGACTGAAATGTGTTTACCGACTTCAAAAAGAATTTTCAATGTTTCACGAGCGGACATGGTTTGCGGTTATAAATTAATTCAAATGTCCAACTCCATTCTCCCCTGTGGATATCGATTAGATTCCAACCGAAATTCGTTGGGAAACCACAAAGATGCCCTACAAGGATCTATTCTGATATCTATAGCAACGTACCGGGTGACTCAAATATCCATGTCATGAAATTCATTTGCAAACCACAGTTATCCAAAATCATAGTTCTGCAGTTTCACCCTAACTCTTCTAGATTCTAGATTACACTGTTCAACAGCCAAAAAGTATTTCGATTCCCACTATACGATTCTTATAGAGTTTTTCGTGCTAATTCCAAATCTGTCCTTAATTTTTCTCCAAGACGTACAAATTTGGAGAAAATTGAGTTTTAAAAAAAGACATATTTTTCAACTTTGAACAAATATTGTGATGTTATTATAAAAGATATTGACTTGTTCTTTACAGCAAAAGATTCTGTAGACTTTCCCGAATACAGTGATATCCAATATTAATACATTATGATTGTTTAAACATGTTTAAACAATGGGCGTTCGCCGCGCTGTATCCCGTGGAACGCCTGTTCTAGTGATAAGCGCCACTGGCGGTAACTCATGTCGGGCGAAAATATTTTGCTTTCTGGTTCGAAAAAAACGTCGGTCACGCAGACTTGAAAGGGTGGTTTCTCAAGATAAAAGTCTGCTCTTTCGCGTGGTGTAGTTCGATTTTCTGCTGGACCCTTATTTTTTTAGATAAATTCAAAAATATCCGCAAAAATTGGTGCAAAAGTGGTGTCTCTCCGTCTTTAATCATTGTTTAAACATGTTTAAACAATCATAATGTACTAATATTGGATATCACTGTATTCGAGAAAGTCTACAGAATCTTCTGCTGCAAAGAACAATTCAATATCTTTTATAATAACATCACAATATTTGTTCAAGGTTAAAAAATATGTTTTTAATTAAAACTCAATTTTCTCAAAAATGTACGTCTAGGAGAAAAATTAAGGACAGATTTGGAATCAGTACGAAAAACTCTATAAGAATCGCATAGTGGGTATCGAAATACAAAAAAAAAAGTTGAAATTTGTTGGACAATGTTATTCAACAATGTTCCGCCCATTTGTCCATTTTGAAACGTTTATGTATAACAGTTACGTGACAGAACTCCCTAATTTTTTTAAAAGTCACTCAAAGGTTTGTTTTTGGGTAAACCACCCCTGAAATATAAATTTTTTTTTTCAAGCATTAACAATTGATTTAAGATTCTGAGAAAAATGAAACTAGTTTGTAGTTTCGCTTTTTCTTTCATCTACAAATAATTGAACAAATAAAAGATAAAACTTAGGTTTTTCACTCATGTTACCCTTAAACTAATCGTAAGGAGTACATATCTGAAATTTTACAGAACAGTTTTCTTTGTTTCATTAGAAGTTCAAGGCTTTCGAGCAGATTAGGTCCACAGCATAGGACATCGTTAGTAAACCAAAAAATGAAAAATCCTGCTAGTTCCTTTGTGTACCAAACGTTTCCACGATTCGTTTGTGTTGGACCAACGAAATCGCCACTAATAACGGGACAAAGCCGTCTATTCCTTGAACTGGCCACTATCAATACACGAAATCCTTTCAACAAACGAATCGCCAACTTCCGCGATGCATTTCCGATTCCCAGAAACGCTGGCGATTTTATGCGGCCGTTCGGTGAGCTCGAATTGTGCAGTAAATTGTAGCGAAATGTTTCACGAAAGTGGACTCTATAAACGAAACCAAAGTAGAAGTAATAGAACGAAAATACCTTGAAGAGCCGCGCAGACCTGCGGAAAGTGAATATACTACAAGTGAACATAACAAGTGAACATATATTCCCATATATTATTGAATTTCAGCTCCGTAATACAATAGCTTTTGCACGCCATGCGTTCAACAACAGTGCGTTGCGCAGTCTATCAAGGAGATTCATCAGAATAATTAAGAATCTCAACCTTGATGAATCCCCGTGAAGTCTGCTGGACGTTCGATGAATAACCAAACGTTGAACCTACGATATTCCCATTGTTTTGTGCACTACGATCTCCGAATGTAAACCAGAGATCCGTCGGGCGGAAATGTGTTATGGTTTCCATTCTGTTTCCAGCGTTCTCCGATCCTGTTTTGAGCGGCTACTTATGAAACAACTGTTCGAGGCTCGTAACACCATCGTCGACGATACTCGGAAGAGATCTTCCAGAAATCGCGTTCCCTCAGCACGGCGAACCCAGCCTCAGCCTTCGAAATGAGTTTTCCCGGAAGAGCAGCGAGAGACTATTCGCGCGTGACCGGGTCTTTGTTTTCTTAACGGACGAGCGTAATTGGAATCGTAAGTCCCGACTGCCTTCTTCGGCAGACTTGCGACCGTAGCTCATGAGCAATCCTGGAGTTACAATGTTGTGGACAAAACGGTTGACCAAATCGGCAACCAATGTGTCAGCAGAAGAGAACATGAGGAAGTGAAGAGGATCAGCCAAGGTTGGAACCTAAACGTTGCTCTTAACGTGTTCACAGTCAGCAATTGAGAAAATTAGATGGCAAGGGACTGTCGTAAAGGCTGGGACACGTTTTGTTTATTAGCTACAAAATTTCATAGGATGGGAATTACGCAAAAAAATGTATACTGTTGGAAAGGTATAGTTGCCAGTTACGTTTTCGCTTCAGAAGGTATAATGAGAGCGTTAACGGATAAAAAGTTATAGCCAATTTTCTGAAGACAATGTATTCACTCCAAAAGCTCTGAAAAGTAAGTGTTGAAGCGAATAGTGAAGAAGAATAGTAATTTAATTACGCTGTCCAACGTCGAAGTTCCACGATTACTGTTGGGTGGTTCTTATAGAGAAGGTTCTTATATAGAATCTGCCCTTAATTTTTCTCCTAAATGTGCAATTTTTGAGAAACATGACTTAAGAAAAAGGAATTTTTCAACTTTAAACAAATATTGTGATGTTATTATAAAAGATATTGAATTGTTCTTTGCAGCAAAAGATTCTGTAGATTTTCCCGAATACAGTGATATCCAATATTAATACATTATGAATGTTTAAACATGTTTAAACAGTCATTAAAGACGAAGAAATACCACTGCGCCAATTTTTGAGGATATTTTTGAATTTATCTCGAAGAATAAGGGTCGAAAAACAGGAGTTATTAACGAAAAACACGGACCAATCAGAGCGCGACCTAGACGCAAGTTGGCACAGTTGCCCAATAGACAGTTGGCGCGCCGGGCCGACTGTGCCAACTTGCGTCTAGGTCGCGATCTGATTGGTTCGTGTTTTTCGTTAATAACTCCTAAACAAAGGCGCGGATAACATTTTTGCAAAGAAAAATGTTGTTCCAAATGATCTCAGGAACCTCCCATTTCCGGCTGTTGAAGGAATTTTGGGACACCCTGTATACAGATCTGTATACAAAATCTTTGTACACATCATTGGTATTGAGAAATATTAGAAATCTACAGGTGTCTTATCGTTTTGTCGCGGAGTGTACAAATAAAAACTAGAGTGTTTATTTCTTAGATCATGATTTGACAGAAAAGGAACATTGTTCACTCAATAATAATCGGCTTTCACAAGAACAGACACAAATATTCGAAGGATTAACATTACGATGACGAAGACATACATTTATGAAGAAGACACTATTATATCATATTTCATATATTATCATTATATTCATATTGTACATAATTTATATGTATTTTGATTTCAAGGCCACCCATGTTGTTTTAATGGGACAATATACTTTCATTACAGTAATAATCCTGATCGCAAGATGGATTTATTGACATGTTATACCTTAGGCTTCAGTTGACCTTTAGATGACCTGTATCTACCGCATCGACATTTGATTGGTTCGACTAAAATACTGGTGACCACCTGTCTGATAGGTTAATGTTGCAGAGAGACTAAAGGTCGTCGCTCACTAGAACGCACCGGCGCCCACCCGGCACCGCGCGGCCTCAGCTGTTTTGGAATTCTTCTATGTATTTTAAATGGATGTGCGCACATCTATTTAAAATACATAGAAGAAATCCAAAACAGCTGAGGCCGCGCGGTGCCGGGTGGGCGCCGGTGCGTTCTAGTGAGCGACGACCTTTATGCTCCAAGTTTGAAGCAAAGGTTAGCGGGCCTACGTGAATGGATTATTTACATTATGTTTGTTTATTGGTTACAATACTGTTTTTGTAAAATTTTAAAGGCATGATATGTGTTATCGTTATCTCAGCCGCTTAAAATCCAATATTTATTCTGTTATAAATTTTGTGGTGTTGTCAGGAGCAATAGGGGTGTTTTGGTCCTAATTTTAGATGGGTCACCCTGTCTTCTACAAATCCCTCCCTAAACTGCGTGTCCCATCCAGAATTGATCCCTTCCAAGGACCTTCTTTATGTATGATAATATAGAAATTATTTTAGAATATATTTAGAAAACGAATTTCTCTCGGAAGAACTCTTGCTCCAAAATTACTTTGTTTTAAATATTTTCCAGAAGTTCATATTTTTTAATCACTATGTAGCTAATTTTTTTAAATCTGTGTTTTAATTCGTAAGACTGCTCGATAAAAAGAAGTTATAATGGTTTAAATCCTATTCGAGGTAGCACAATACTGCCATAAAACTCATTTCCATCGTAACCGCAGGCTTCGACGTCGACAGAGACATTTAGGTGACTTATTTCAGATGAAATATCGTTCCTACATTCCTGAAAAGGTCATGCGGTCCTACCGCGACGATCTCAATCTTCTCGTTGATCAAACAATAATGTCGTTCATATCGGATGTCTCGCATTTAGGGTGACCTCAGTCATGCCCTAATTGAAACGAGTGATCCATATACAACACGATCTGTTGTACAATTAGTTATGACCAGACTTCGGATTTTATGCATTTATAACAAAAATGAGAAAGTGCAATTTAAAACAGTGAAAGTATTAAAGGACTTTAAGAGTGTTAATATAATTTTTTAAATCACATTAAAATTATTAATGAAGAATTGAAATTTATATTTAGTTCTTGCGTCTTGAAATTGATGCACAAACTTTTTACCACGCTTATATTAACTTGCCGTGTTGTTGTTTTATATGCGTTAAATCTTGTAATGGAATTTTAAACCTGTTCCCATAGTCCAACATAGTCCAAAGCAGAAAATAAAATATATAAAAAAAACTTTTTACAAACCACGCTTATATTAAAATGCACTAAAAAGGAGAAAGTAATTTTTTCCCTGAATCTCCATAAAATACCGAATCCAGTTAAATGATTAATAATATTTTTCCCCAAAATTGTAAGCAATCGGTTCAAAATTTCTTCTGTTATAAAATCAGTGTCGGAATAGAAAAATCTAATGTAAATTTAAATAAAATCATGTCATTAGTGACTATAAAAATAAAAGCGTGTAGCGCTAAACTATATTGAGCTCCACGCTTTTATTTATGGTCACTAACGTCATGATTTCATTTAAATTTATATTAAATTTTTCTATCTATTCCGACACTACTTTTATAACAGAAATTGCTTAAAATTTTGGGGAAAAATATTAATCGTTTAACTAGATTCAGTATTTTATGGAGAACCAGGAAAAAAATTAGTTTCTTCTTTTTAGTGGATTTCAATATAAGCGTAGTTTTTGAAAAGTTTTTTATTTTGCATAAACATCCGTAGTCTAGTTATGACAATGATACGTAAGTAAAATTTGAAGTAGTAAACAGATTAAGGGGATTTAGAAACAGCAATGTATTATTTTCAGCTTAGTAAGATTATTTAAAAAACGAAGAACCGTGTTAAAGAGTTCAAATTGAAGGATTTGTTCGCCACCCTTGTCCAAGGGTTTCCCATGGTTTCCAATGGTTTCCATGGTTCCAAATGCGACATACGCTCCAAAATAATTTCCTATGTCCAACGAACGCACAGTGGGCTGGAAACCCGTTTTTTGTGGCCAAAATAATTTCACCGTTATTTCAAGGTTTAAAGTTATAGTATAGTAGGCCGTTGAATTCGTCTCGACGCTAGCTAGAATATTATGAAGTCAAAAATATTAACGTGTTTAAAAAATCGTGACCTCCATTTTTATAAAAGAAATTTTTATATTTTTTATACTGGTATAAAAGAGCAACTTTAAGAGTTGCAAGTAGTTTACTTGATGTACATGTTGCTCTTCACAATTGTCTAGTATGAAACAAGTGTCATATCAAACACTTGTAATCATTTTTTTTAAAACCCTTCTCAAAGATTAAATTATTATGGCGGCATTCGTACATGGATTAAACAGTGCTTAGGAACAAATTAAATAATGCAAATGCGCCTATTAATATGTACAAAACATTAACTCAAACCTGTTATTTCATGGTCTATAATGTGTTCTTATACTAACTGATTTCTCTTTCAATTTCTGTGTCGTGTCTTCTTGCACACATAATCATTAGACTGCGGATCTTTATGCAAAATAAAAATGTTCTGCATTGATTATGGGAAACAGGAGTAAAATAAGAATTGATTTTCTCCCCTAATGACTTTATTACATTAAAAATAATATTACAATGTTCTTAAACTTTTCGAATCTTTTACTGTTTTATATTTCACCCAATCAATTTCTTCATAAATACATACAGATCCGCAGTCTAATAATTATCTAAAATTACTAAAATTTTGGATTGTAAAGATTTATCGAATGATGTATACAAAAACGTTTTCAACATATGGAACTTGAAAAATTCAATTTTGGCTACTAAAAACGGATTTCCAGTCCGCTGTGGAACATCCCGCTATCAACAAGGTGATCTACCGTGGGACTGGAAACAGAGAATCTGGTCCCCATCAACCCCCACGCAACATTGTCACTGATTACCTCCTACAGAACCATGAAGTGTTTAGGGTGGATTACCTTGGCGTGGAAGACAATCCCACGATGGAACGCCTCCTCGCTGTGGAGCGGTATGCAATTGTCGTACTCGTCATTGTGTACGAGATTGTATTGCTTCTTAGAGGGCATGCTTGGCCCAGCTTCATCCGATTGTGCTCGTCCAGTCTCGCTGAAACATTAGATGGGGTATTAGCACCCGAGAACGATCGTTTCCATACTCGTAAAACTTTCAGTAAAAACAAACGGAACATCTATACGGAGTCGTTTCCCGCCCGCCTCCCTCAACTTAGAGTCTAAAATTAAGCCCGGGGAACCCCATCGCTCTCGCTAGGTGTTCTTCATTGTTCCCACGTCTCGTAGATATTTCGAACGCGTTATAAAAACAGCTAATTTCCAAAGGTTGTTACTTGCCCGGCAGACGCACGACTATCGGTTTCCCCGATTTCCGTCTATATCACCACCTCTTTAACGATCCTTTGTTCCCTCGGCGCTTCGATCACGTCGAGAGATTTTAATTAGATAAGAAACTATCTCATGATTGAAAGTCGAACTCTTCTTACCCTGCGCATCAAGATAAAGCGCCCGTAAAAATCAGAGCTCTTTTACGCTTCGAATACCCCGTATCTCTTCATGCAACCACGATGGATCTCGCTCGTGATTGTCAGCTACCCCTCACCCTCTAAATGTCTGTTCCATTCTCTTCTACTCTTGTAATCTAAAGGTCTGTTTCATGCTCTTGTACCCACAACGAATATTTGCAAACTCCTATTACAACGCTATAACCATCGGATTCCTATGAGATTTTAATGATTGCAGTACAGCCGAAAGTCTAATAGTCTCTTTCTAGGTTAAACTTGCACTCAGGTGACCAGAAATCAACTTCTCTGAATGTAACATTATACAATTCGACGAAAAAACGATAAAACTCTAAATTATAGTGCAAGGAATCCAAGACCTAACGCAGATACCCGTCTGGAAACCAATATGGCAACGTTCTAACCTCTTTAAACGCGCTTGAAATCTTCGTGCAAGGTGGACTGGGGTAAGTCCGTCTACGGGGCAAGTCCGTTAATTGGTTATTTTTATTATAATATGAACGAAATTTTTCTAGCTTTGTATTTATTAATGTAGTATAAGTTAGCATGAACTATTCGACATAATGCCGCCCAAGAATAAAGGTGTTTTCCTCGCTTAAATCAACCAATGCCAAACAGTCACGTGCGAGGTACATGTGCAACTTTGAGGTTACCCTGAACGTGCAATAGTTTACAAGTTATTAATCTATTCTGTGTTGTTATTTTAGGTAAGTACAAGAAATATTGATGTAGGTTTGCATTAAATAAACCGTTTATATTGTATTTTTTAAAATTTATTGAGAAAAACACTAAGATGATCTTGCCCCGTAAATATTACTTACATGTGGCAAGTCCGTACTATCACGGTGGGGTAAGTGCGTACTGCATGGGTAACTATAAAACTAAACAATATGTTTAATGCAATAAAAAGCATTTTGTAGCAGGCTTGATAATAATTCTTTTCTTGACCCGTTGCTCTTGAAACAAGGTTCGAAAGCATTTTTAACTCTCAGAGACGGACTTGCCCCATTTTCGGGGCAAGTGCGTCCTAGTTGACACTTTGTACAATATCCTATCAAAATGATAATTTTCAAGCAAAATTAGAATCCTACATAACACTAATTCATCGGTAATAACTGTGGCAAGAGTTTGATACCATGAACGTTAAGTTTTTACATACCAGACTGAAAATACATCAGTTTAAAGTCAACTTCGCAAAAACTAGGGCGCACTTACCCCACTCCACCTTATAATTTTGAAACGAGTGAACTCCGCACACTGAAACTTGGATTCCGCGCACTAGAATTTCAAGTTTTATCATTTTTTTCGTCGAATTGTATAACATTACATTCAGAAAAGTTGAAAATTTTTTGTTCCCTGAGTGGAAGTCCAGTCTTTTTCTAAATCCCAACAGAAATAAGACTATTCGAAATGACTTGCTAGATGAGTAACTATTTCTTCCATTCTACAAATCAGAAGACTCGCTCGAGTCTTTCATCGTGGTACTCAGCAATTTCAATCGTTTGAGAGGCATGAAAATTACACGCTTTCTTAAATTCGGATGTATCTTTCGAAGTGAAATAGAAATCACTGAAGCTTGTCACTTTGTTCTTTCAATTCGAGAACGATAATTAGAGGACGAATAACTTGAACCTTAATAGTACAGTGTAATACTCGTTACGTGGAAACAATCGCAATCATCAGTCCTTTGTATGGATTGTAGAAAGTGAAGGACAATATGCATAGAATACCAGGTAATGTGCTTTATGTTTTTATATTTTACCCTCCAAAAATATGAAAGAATTCCTTATGAAATGGTCTAACACAGCCATGTCAAACACGCGGCCCCTCGACAAGTAGTTTGCGGCCCGACCAAAAACTTTTAAACTGTTGATGACAATTTATAGGTTTTACACTCCAAATTCACCCTTTTGCAAGTCAGTTTCACCTTTCTGTAAATCAATTTCACCCTTTTGCAAATCAATTTCACCCTTTTCCAAATCAATTTCGCCCATTAAGAATATTTAAAAATAATTATTTATTTATTTCAATTAAATTATGTATTTATTTAGAGACACGTGAACGGCGTCATTACTGCGAGGGAAGACTCAATACCAAATACGCTTCAATAAATATGTATTTTCATTTCTAAAATCTATTCATCAGAAAATGGCTACACTGAATATACATATCTACACTATTCAACACAGTTTTCGCACATTACAAAGTTAATGAATTGGAAATTACTTTTAGATAAGTATTTTATGTACATCTTTGCAATAAATAAATTTGAGTAAATTTGATCTGATTCTTTTTACAAAAACTTACTTAAAAATACTTTATTTGTAAAAGTTTGAATTTTATTTACAAAAGTGTGAAATAATTTGCAGAAGGGTGAAATTGATTTGCAAAAAGATGAAATTGATTTAAAGAAAGGTGAAATTGACTTGCAGAAGGGTGAATTTGGACTGCAAAACATGTACAACTGGAATTAATCGAAATTCAGTGTGATTCCGTATTGAAACAAACATATATGAATGTTGGGATTCCACATTATTACAATTATTTATCTGTCGACCGATTTCCCGATATGTTAGGCGTATTTCAGCTATATGTATGTTCGGTAGCAGTGGTAGCACATACACATACGAGCGAACCACTATCTTCAACGTTAAAAAATAATAAAACTACGGAAAGGTCAAGATGAACAGACCAGCGTGTGTACAATTAATTTAAAAAATAATTACAGTTCAATAAATTCAACCAAATTTTGAAAATTTCGTTACTGAAAAGGATTCCCAAGTTTCTTCGAAACAAAAATGAAATAGCCTTATTCAAATAATGTAAACTTGAAAAAAAAATAACAACTTTTGTACGTATGTTATTTTGTATGTGTACCAGCAACATTAGTAAAAAAAATGTGTTTTCTTTTTATTTCGAATCTGCCTTTTTTTTATTGCGGCCCTCGAATCAATTTATAATACATAATGAGGCCCTGAAAGAGTTTGACATGCCTGGTTTAACACAGAGTTGGGCAAAATGTAATTTCAATTACAATTACTTACAAATTACTATAATTTGGAATTGCAACGAGGGCAAATTACAATTACATGTAATTGTAATTGGTAATTGCGATTACTTGACGAATCACTGTAATTGTAATTGTGGTCCGCAATCACAATTTTACTGGTTGAGCCAAAGTAATTACAATTACCAATTACAATTACATGTACATAATTGTAATTTTATTTCTGCAATTCCCAAGTTATTTTAATGCAATTACAAGTAATTGTAACTGGTAGTTGCAATTACTTTCCAACAGACGACGCTCGCGCGTAAACACCCACACAGCGCTAGACCATGTATACGTACGCGAGGATTGCAAGGGCCGGGATTCCACTTCTGATTTCTCGATAATGCAAAGTCGGGGTTTTTTAGTAGTGAAAATCGCTAGATGAAAGATTAATGTAGGGCACTGTTTGCCTCAAAAGTCCTTCTTTTACGTTTTCGAGCAATGGTTTTGCAATATTTGGCTGCAGATTACGCTGCAGTCGCGTAGTAGCCTCTCTGACGAGCAACATGCAGCCGAATATTGCAAAACCATTGCTCGGAAACGTAAAAGAAGGACTTTTGAGGCACACAGTGTCCAGATTAACCTTTCATCTAGCGATTTTGACTACTAAAAAACCCCGTCTTTTCATTAGCGTCGTCTGTTGGAAAGTAATTGCAACTACCAGTTACAATTACTTGTCTGGTTTAACATAAAGAATCTCAGGGTGGGATCACACAGAATTCAATCGGTTGCAATCTCATGTTTGAAATGAAGTATGAAGTAGCAGTCGCCCACGTGTCGGCAACGTTTAAAAAAAGACACCAGACCAAAGGCACCCCAGCTACCGAGGGCAAACCGTCGTTAGTTGGGAAGATGGTCTTTCAGCAGTGACACTGTTCAGTATCATCGGTAGTCGGCTAAATCCGCCGCGAAACTGGCTCCCCACCGTGAGCCGGCGTTCTCCTGCGTATCTTCTGCAGGTTATCGCGCTATTTGCTTGCTGGAAATAGGTACGATCCTTGTTTAAGGCCGTCGGAGAACCTGACGAAGGCTGTGAATACCGTGCACGAAGCACGTGCTTGCAAGTGGTACCGCGCGTCCAAGGTCAACTGCGACCTATACGGCCCGTATAGCTGACGCATGGCTTGACGTTTCTGATCCCCAAGCCCCGAAGGTGCTGAACAAAAAGGCTGCTCGCAGGCCGAAGATAGCATCGAGGCCGAGAATAAGTGCCGATTTCCTGTGGCCGTTCGATGCAACGCCGGTCTCCCCTACTCTGATTGGACGGGTCTCATTCATGGGAATCAACCGCCAGGTGGCTGGTTCTCCGGGTTCTCTTCGCGATCCTTCGAATGAGAACGATCGCGTTACAATAACCCTGATCGCCTTCGGTATGCCCGGATTCCCGGGAATATTCAACCAACGACTAAATCTATCGAGACTACTACCTTTTTACCCCCCCCCCCTTACGCGACTATCTTGATCGGTTTTTTTACGCTTGATTGCCTGTCGGAGGGAGATAAAGCGATCCTCGAACTTTTAAAGCTTTTGTACAGAGCTAGGAGTCACGAAGGGGCTTGAAGCTTCACTGGTTTTTTTATCAGTTTTTTCATCTCGTGAAAGAGACCTTGGGGGTTAATTGTGGAGAGGTTCGCGATTGAACGGCGAACGCAAGTTGGGAAATTTGATTGTCAAAGCCGAGGTTCTACAGTTCCTACAGCCTCAAAAGCAGAAAATTCGTTTCACCGAGGATTGCATCCATTTTGTGTCCTATAATTTGGTCAGAATTGCTGCACGTGACACGGATCACTTTCATTTAAAACGAGTACGATCACGACTATACACGGGATAGTTAATGGAGGACTATTCCGACAGGCGACGACGAGGTTTCTTTTCGCTTCGTCGATCAACCAGAAAAAGGAAAACCAAACTAAAATCAAAGAACAGAATCTTCTTTTGTCGGACCTTCGTTGACAAACACTTGACTTACCTACTTGACTTCCCACTCAACAAGAAGCACCGAGTGGTGCGAATGAAACTTCGAAGCAATCAATGGAGCACCAGCTGCTCGGGCTATCCTCATTAAGCACTGTTCGCTCTTAATGAGGCTATAAATACAATTACGCTAACGATTTCCCTTTGACTTTTTGCAAATCGTTCGGCCCATCTGGAGTCGCAGCGAACGTTCATTGATAGGTAACGCGAGTAACAGTACGTGCCACGGTTTTGTTCACTTATAAAAATCAATGTTGGATAGAATTGGACAGGAATCCTTAATTTGGCATTTAAACAAGATTTTTCTTTTTTGTAATAATATTCAAATGTTATTTAATGTGCATTGTTTATATTACTAGACTATTGATCATTACGCAAAATAAAAAGCTTGTGCATCAATTGTAAGGTACACTGGCTGAATAGAAATTTATATCTTTCACTAATAATTTTAATATAGTGAAAATAACAACTATTAAAGTTGTTTAGTCTTTTCTCTGTCTTCTGACGAATTAACTCGACATCCCCAGGTTTGCGAAGTTAAATTCGAATACGTAAGTACTTACGTACACTACCGCTCATAAGTCTTAGGACAGTGATCATATTTGTATTCAACTCTGTAAAAATGAAATAATCGTTGACGGATGTGAACAAATTTTTTTTTATTTAAAGATCTACATGTCAAGAAAAGGATGCTGCACTCATGTATCAAAAATCTTACCAAGAAGTAAGAAATATTTATATTTTATTTTCATCGAAGAATCCGGCACGTTTCTTTATTACAGTTTCCACTATTCTTGGCAGCCGCGTGATCAATTTTTTCGTACGTGCTGTTGTTATATTATTCCATTCTCGTTCTAAAATATTCCATAAATGTGTTTTCGGAGCAGGGCAAAAGTTTCGTGCCTGTCTATCCAGTTCATCCCATGATTTTTTTATGGGTTTCAAATCTGGTGACTGGAGTGACCATTTCATAATTTTTAATGAATTATTACATTGAAGTTGATCCAAATAGTTTTTACATATTTTTGACGTGTATTTTGGATCATTATCATTACATTTATATTATGTACATAGTTAATCCAGTTAAAGGTTCATAATCTATACGAAATAGCAGAGTTTTACTAAAAACCGAAGGTGTCCTAAGATTTATGAGCGGGAGTGTATATAAGGATTCGCAAACTACACGATACAATAAATAAATAAAGTGATAAGAAAAATTGAATAAACAAATACTCAACAGCGTTACCTGGTTCCACGATCGTTCAAAGCAGTAATCGTGTCAAGTTCAACTCGAGCGAACGCGACAATGACGTCAAAGGGAGGGTGAAAAGCACAGCAAGAGCGGTCCCAGGGAACGTCAAAGATACTAAGAAGCCACAACGTTATAGAGTGTGAGCTCTCAAGGGCAGAGGCGTCCTCGGGTGTGGAAAAAGGGCTGAGTCAGGAAACAAAAGACTGACAACAAGGGATGACAGACACATGGGGTGGTCGAAGGGCGGAGAGGTCTTACGTATCGGTCGTTTCAACCCTCACGGAGATGTTATCACGACAGTAATTTCATTATCCCGCGCGTGAGACGAAATTACACTTTATTCCCGCCAACGGCATCGGCCAATTACGTTGGCCAGGCACGTGCGATGAAATTGTGACGGTGGAAATAAAAGGAAACAAAAGTAATATGTTCTCGAGCGACGCATCGGGAATTCTAACGACGGGCAACTCGTTTCAGAAATAGTGTCCATCAAGGAACAAGTCGTAGCCTCCGTCTGATAGACTGGGACTCCAATTTCATCCCTTATAAATTTGCCGTGGGTAATTAGACTGCGGCTTTTATGCTTTTATGACAAAAATGAGCAGATGTGATCTAAAATAGTAAAATATTAGAAAAATTTAAATATACTATTATCTTCAACCTACTAAACATAATAGGGAAGAAAATAAATTTCTATTTCACTCCAGTTTGTTGCAATTAAGATATTTTTGTATAAAGATCTGCTGTCTAGTAATTAATTGACTGCTCGAGTTTATGCGGAATCAATATTTTGTGTAAATTGCACGACACCGGAGATACATAAATATTGATTTCTTTCGTTCATAATTTTAACCATCCAAGGGTGCACTCAATGGTTATTTTAGCTCGCTTTCTTGTTTCAAGTGTTTTCGGCTCTCAAAAAATCTGAAAACTTCCAGGATAATTCAAGTCTCTACTTTGATACTGTTATCGACAAAAAATAAAAATGTCACGGATTAAATTCGGAAAGATGAGGGTCCCCCCTCCTTTCCCTTTGAAAGGGTTCAAAAGTGAAATTTTCACCTGACATAAACGACCCAGTGTGCCCACGAAGGGTTAATTAAATTCTTTTAATATTCCTACCATTTTTGTCATTGTAAATAGTTAAAACAACTAAACTGTTTCCGTCAATGAAAATCCCTCTTTCACTGATACTTCGTATTCACTAAACAGAGAATTCTGTTTGAATTTATTTTTGCTAAATCTTTTGGTGTTATCGTTTTCTAGACATTAATCCACAAACTTCCATAATCCAATAACTAGAATAAGAGGACGTGTTCCTACGCTGATCGTTTCTACAATAAAATGATGAGTCTGAAGGGTTATTGAAAATTGATAGAAGGTCTCAACAAACACTTAGTCGTCGCGTTCAAGGTCGGCGGTCTATTTAAAGCGGAAATCGCTCGTATCAAAAAATTGATAGCTAATGGCTTCATAAATACTTCAGGGTCGTATATTTTTTTCGAAAATAGAATCCTCGTCGCGGGCATCAAAAAGGTGCTAAATAAAGGATGCGATCGATAAATTATGCAAAACGTAATACATGTGAAACGCGAGCACGTAGGATGAAGGTTGAGGCCAGCAACCTTGAAGATTCAATCTTCTCGCGAGCTCGTTCGATCTCGTTCCACAAAATGGAATTTTCGACCGCGATCATGCATCGATCATACGCCGACGCCCCTTTTGTCAAGCACACGTTGCACATGAATAGAAACCGGAAGGCTCGATGACGCGATGGAAAAGAGGAAAGCTAGGGTCGAGGGTAGAAAACGAGAGAAAAAGGGTGTAGAGGCAACCATACACCGGTCGAGACAGTCTACGCTCGGATTTGATCTTCGAACTAGTATTCACGATGTTCGGATCACTGCGTTTGGTCGTAAATGAATTCCTGGGCCGGTTAAAGGTGAGTTCACACTTGTTGCAATGTCGTTATTGCTAGAAAATACTGTGCTTGAATCGAGGAAACAAATTTTCGAAAGATACAACATTTATTTGAATACTAAATTAAGTAGGGATCGTGAAAATGGGCACTTTGTTCGCGTATTTGTGGATCCGTAACTGGATATGCAATCGTATAGAGTTCCATACTAAATCACTGTGATGAAAATCCGGTGGTCGAATCGTTTGTTACGAAGAGACACTCTGTTCGGACATCGGTACCGCCCGTGTATCAATTAATTCTCCAAGATCATAAGATTAAATTACTAATATGTAGACTGCAAATCTTTCTGAAGAATACAAACTTTCTACGAGATGCTGCAGTTAACTGGTAATTTAACCCTTTGCACTCCAGCCCAGACTCATATAGTACACCAACAGCCCCAGCACTATATTAGTTACAAGTGTATACATATGTATAATAATAAAAATACGGGATTGCTGCAATAAAACAAAATATGTATTCTTTAGCTACATTATATAAAACAAGGTCAAGTTTATAAATCTTCAACAAAATGAAAATTTTATGTTTAAAGGCGACTAATATGAAAAATTTTTGAAAGTCTTGCCATCTTTGAACAAGTTCAATGTCATCCACACTGTCATAAATCCTTGAAGCTTGCAATCAACTCCAGACTCATTAAAATAATGATTTGTCCTCACAGTGAACAAATGTAGTGATCACAACAAACAAACACATTACTTGAATGTAACAATTCCTCGAACTTTCCCATATTGTCATAATTAACCTATTAAACATATTGAGAAGGAAAACGAATTTCTATTTCATTCCAGTTTGTTGCAACTCCTGTAGACAGTTTTTATTTTGCATGTAGATCCAGTGCCTAGTCATAAGTAGCAAATTTGACGGACTTATGACAAGAATTAATAGATCAAGA
Organism: Lasioglossum pauxillum; assembly: GCA_933228785.1. NCBI lineage: Eukaryota > Metazoa > Arthropoda > Insecta > Hymenoptera > Halictidae > Lasioglossum > Lasioglossum pauxillum. The sequence goes on along the minus strand of OW121702.1, from coordinate 18,295,414 downwards.
GTAACATAGAAAAACGTGGAAAAAATTAGAAAATGTTGTTCTATTATTTACGTCTGGTTAAAATGATTAAAACAGGAAATAAATGTTTATGTAGCATCCGCGTCTATTAATACAGAGACAGTTTTTATTCCTTATAAAATTCCACAGTTTAGTCACAAAAATAACTAGATGATTTCGAGAATCTATAAATCAACAGTTGCACTAACCTCGAAATAACAAAACATTTAAACATCTACTAAATACTCTATATTTTGCAAAAATTCTAGATCATGTCCAGAGTCTGTGACTCGAAGTGGACAGTTGAAGTAGGGCCATTGACCTTGACCATGCAAAATACTTGAATCGGGCTAAAGCTTCGACCAAGGAAGTTCTGTTATCTTCGAACAGGTTCAGTGTTCACCATATTGTAATAAGCCTGGGCCCACCTTAAAGCCATGCAGGCGATTATGTTCCACGCGGCATGGCAGCTGCCACCTTATCTGCGTATCTTTTTCGTGGTCGTTTGGTGGCCACAGGATCGGGATTTACGTTTATTATTGCCGCCGGACTGGATTCGCACCCGTGAAAGAGCTAAGTGATGACGCCGTTTTATTACATTAATACACAACGCGTTGCGTAGTAAATGGTGTAGAAACGACCATCAATCGGGAGTTAATCTTTTGATCCTCTATCAGTTAGGTCACGTGGAACAGTATAACTCCTTCATTGCTCCATGTTGCACGAATTTTTTAACTGTCCTGTCCAGCACATTCAGGAAATTATGTTAGCGCTCCAATTGCATTTCGCTGCAATGAATCAGATTTGCATCTGTAAAAAGGCGGCGTGAATTACACCTTATTTGCATTACTGTGCGTTTCGTTCTGGGGAATTAGCATCTAGCTCAAAGAAAAGGACACTTATCAAATACCTTTCGAATGAGGCAATTTTAATTAAATTTGTATTGCTCGTGTATACAGGGTGTCCCACAAATGTTGTACTTGAAAGATGTGATTCCCGAGGTCATTCGAAGCAAATTTTTCCATTGCGAAAATGTTCTCCGCGGCTGTGTTGAGAAATTATTAACGAATAAAAGGACCAATCAGGGTGGGACTATAGCGGACCGATTCCGGCTCGGCCAGTGGCAACGCCGCGCTCAGCTAGACCTATCGCCGAGTGGGCGACAATCCGCTCTGATTGGTCCGTATTTTTCGCTAATAAGTCCTCGACGAAACCGCGGGGAACATTTTCGCAAAGAAAGAAGTTACTTGAAAAGACTCTGGGAATCTTCCCATTCTAGGAAGTACAACATTTTTGGACCATCCTGTATAATGAGTAGACTACGGATTTTATACATTTATGAACACAATTTATAACAATGAAAAGGTTAAACGAATTTAAGAACATCAATATATTATTTTCAGAAAATGCAGAAGTGCAGAAAATTTTTATTCTACGTAATGACCGGCTACTTTCACGAGAGTAGAATATAGAATTAAAATTCCAGGAATACGTTCATGATCCGTTGCCTCGAAAGTATGTTTAATCCTCAAATAAGACACTTTTAACGGAAATCATCAGTTCGTAACAGTTGTTTTTTTTTTCCTTCGAATTCAAATCGGGCAAACACGACGACGCGTTCGTAAATCCCGTTCTCCGGCAGTTCCACGAAGAATAAAAAAAAAGGAAGGAAGGGTAAATGACACTGGTTCGTCAATTGCAGGATCGGAACGCGAAGATAAGAGTCGTCGGAATAGGAAGAAGTTTTATTACATCCGTTTTAACGGTACGAGATCACCGCAGGCTCGTCGATGCGAGGAAAAAGGTTCGTAACAGTTTCCAACAGTATCCGCGAATAGAAAGTCATATTTCGTGGAAGAAAACGTGACTAAGCCGTTTCCTAAAAAAGCATTGTTCGAGCCTTATCGATATTGTTCGCGTTAACGTATCTATTCAGCCGCACGTCTTATTCCCATCCGTTATTCAGGGAATCGATCTCCGAGGACGTAATTTACTACCACCATAAAATGCATGTGGCTATTGGAAAATGAACCTTGGAAATTTCATCTTGAACGCAATTAGTAATATAATATTTATTACTCGTCCTTACTTTTTACAAATTCAATCTTAAGGATTAGAAATAATTGTGAAAGTAGTGTTCCATTTTTTCAATTTGTACACTCTACACGAATTTCGGAGAACGTTCTATTTCGTTTAAAAAAATTTGTTTACAGCATTAGTGTATTGGTTTAACAACATCAGTGTATTAGTTTGACACCAGAGGTACTTTGGGATTATCCCGTCGACCTCTTAACGCTCGCGAAAATGCGCAAATCCTTGAAAAGCAAGTTCCAAAATAAACATTCTAAACACATTAAATGTATGAAATAATAATAATAATAATAAAATAATAATAACAACAAAAATGTACGGTTATTGGCAGAGAAGCTACCTTTTGGCGATAATTTCGTGTTTGGCGAAAATGGTCGACGGGATAATCCCAAAGTACCACATCTTTACAATTTATAATATTATTACAGTTTATTTCTTTAATTAAAAAATGACTAAAAATTGTGGTAGATCCATTTTTGTTATTCCTGCGAAGTAATATAAAAGAGTCGCTTTTAATGCTCCGTAAACCTAGTGTTAAGGTATACACTAGTGCTGCATTTTTGCAAATTTTTGTTTGCATACAAAAGAAAACAGTGCTTGATTTTTTAATTTAACATAAAAATCCGTAATCTCCAAGAGGATGTTACAGTAAATCGTGGCGGTAGAACGAATTAGGATTGAGACAAAGCAAGCAACGAGAGTTGAAAGTTGCAGAGCGTGATGGAGGGTTGAGGATCTTTGTAAAAGCTAATTGTTAAGGAGACAGTCTTGCGGGCCCGCGTCGGGTACGCAGGGTTCAAGTACCGCCGGAGGATGCATCTTTGTGCAGGCACACCTGAATCAAGCGGCGTTCACGCGGGCGCACGTGGACCGAACAAAGAGGGACGTGCCTCTAGCTGCAGCGACAACCGCGACCAGCTATCGCGGCAACAACTATACTATAGGAACGATGAACGCGCGCCGCATACTTATTCCGACGTCCGTCTGATCCGTTTGCAATGCGACATCCATCGTGAATAGATCCCCGGAGAAAGAACGTGCTTTAAACGCGATCTCCCGTATAATACCAAGTTTTTCAGACGCGGACAATCCGATTCAGTACGGTTCGAATTAGATTTCCAAAATGGAGAACGCTCGCATAACGCCGCATTTCAATGCGTCGACTTCCTGCGATCGTATTCATCACGAAAAATATATTACACGCGTAGCGAAATCTACGCGGACCTCAAGTTCGATTTGTTTTTCAAATGACTTTGCAAAAGTGGAGATTAAACATAAAGCCTTTGCACTCGGAGCTGTTTTAATCGCTTGCCCTACGATTTATTTTACGGTTTCAGTGATTAGAACTTTCTTTGTAGTTCGTAATTTCCTAAAAAAGGAGAAAATTTGTATCTATTGTATGCCTACATGTTCTCCAATAACTATACATTAACGAAACCAAAAGAATTTGATCTCGGTTTAAAGGAAATTAATAACATACATATTTATTAGACTCTGTTCAGGATCTTCATCACGAGTCTGACGCGATATTGTAGAGCAAGGGGTTAACTCGAAAATTAAACATTTCTTCCGACCTAGAATATTTCCATTCCCTGTGATCTTTCAAATTTTATGGATGCGAAATTGGTATAATACCGCATACACTACCTAAATGTTTAATAATCGACTAGATATCGACACATTTAATGATGTAAACAATATTTAGAATAATGATATGTACTCCAATTTTAGTTGCGCCTCAGAGTCATCATTCGAGTGCTAAGGATTAATAATAAATCTATCGAGCAATAAAAACAGCTACTGCACGTTGCCATATAAAACAGAGTCGAAGTTTTTTTGATTTTCTGCGATTTTTATTATAATGTGTGCTTAAATATAGAGTCGTGTATAATCATGTCCAATGAAAGAATCTTTATAAATTCAATAATTGCAAAATATTAAGTTTTAGTATTAACCTTCAATTACTCGCACTCCACTTTCTACATACAGTCGGTGTACAAAGTATTCGCACACATTTTAAAAACGAATAACTTTTTCAAAATTGGACCCAACAGCTTGTGTTTCTTTGAGACGTTAGAAGGATTAATTTACTAGTTAATGTGTATATAATTCTTTTTAAAATTGTTACTGGTTGCAATTACGAAGGAAAAAGTAAACGTCACGATTTTTTAATTTTTTATGTGTGCCTGTAATGAAAATTTATAAGATGCCGTTGGTAGGTCTAAGTAAGTTATATATATATATATATATACAAAGTTTCATTGCAACCGATCAAGGTTGTTATAAAATATAATTGATATAATTATAATTAAATAAATATAATTAAAATATAATTGAGAAAATATCAAAAATTGTAAGAAGCTGCGATTTAAATGAATCGCAAACCCAAAATTCAAAGATTTTTACATCTTACAATGCCCATAGCTTTTTTATGCGTCAACCGATTTCATTGATACTTTGTACATGTACAGTAGCGGACAAAAGTTTAAGACCGCTCTAAAGAAGACGATAACTTTTTTTAGTGAACTAATTGCTCTAGCTTCCCAAAAAAGTTCAAATCGTATAGTACAATATGAAAAAAGTTATCGACTTCTTTACAGCGGTCTTAAACTTTTGTCCGCTACTGTATATAACTTAGTTGGATTTACAAAATACATGTTTTCAATTTTCATTACAGGAACAGACAAAAAATTTAAAGATAGTCACCTTTACTTTTTCCTTCGCAATTGCGACCAATAACAATTTAAAAAATATATATTTACACATCAGCTAGTAAACTAATTCTTCTAACGACTCAAAGAAACTCAAGTTGTGGGTCCAATCTTGAAAAAGTTATTCGTTTTTAAAAGGTGTACGAATACTTTGTACACCCACTGTAACTGTTTACATGGAACTTCATATGACTCGAACATAAATCAATTTTTATTCAATTTAATAACTACTTTAATGCAAAATATTTGCTAGTCGACAGCTTTGTTTATGCTTGAAACACTGCATTCAAAGTTTTAAGGTCCTAAATGCTACATGCGAGTAACTAAAATTTAATATGCTAGTTTCTAAATGTTTTGATAGGATGATCATTGTACTCGCTCGAATGTGTAATAATTTGTTAGTATATATTTATCGTAAACAATTTTATTTTGAGGAATGCTGACTACATTAACCCCATTATTCGTTTAACAATTCTAGTGGTAATCACCGTGTACCCACATGCAATTACAAGTCACGAGCGTCAAATATTTTGTTCAGTTTGGTACTAAAGTAGCAATTTGATTAAACCGCGTTGCGTTACGAATTTATTGGGATTCGTGTAGTCGCAGTCGCCATAAAACATTCGCTTACCCACAATGGGGTGAGATTATGGTAATACGAAACCGGGGATTGAAAGTTTTACGGCGTTATTAAACAATACCGGTCTAGATTGTATCGCGCCACACACATTCAGGATTACAATACAATGAGGATATGCTAGGTGAATCCGTAACAAGGAGTATTTTAATTCTCAAGTGTAGCTACAACGAAAATTTCCCTGAACGCACAATGAACTGCGGAATTAATCTCGAGAACGACGTGAAAGGAATTGATTAAATAGAAAGGTGATAATTCATGCGGAATCATTTCGAACGCGCAGGCGGTCAATTTTTGATACATGTTTTACGGTCGATGCACAGTGGGATGTTTAGCCCAAGCGAACAATCGGAAAAACGGCCTCAAGGTCATAATATAGTATTCATAATATAGGCCGTTTATTTCGCTATAACATTATGAACTCACAAATGCATTTTAACATTTCAAAAAACAAAATGATATTTATTTTCTGCCGAAAAAAATCCTTTTTTCGAAATTTTATATATAGAAGTTTATAGATGGTTAAATACTGTTCAGCTTTTGTTGGAAACATTTTTTCCTCGGATGATCGGGAACCCTTGAAAAATTGTGATAATGGAGTGCTTCCACCGAGAAGCTGGATAAAATTAATTTTACACGTAAATTATGTTGAAATGATGTAGTTTATTATTTTAATACTAAATATGTAGATAATGAAACTTTTTAATAAGTGATTACATATTTTAAGAAGTTTTTAAATACTTGTTATTAAATTTCATTAGGAAACACACGCTGCGACTGTTGATACTCATTTCTACTTAAATTAGTTATAAATCTTCAATCTGTATAAATTTCTGGGGCTAATTACTTTTGTAGGAATGTAATGATTAGACTGCGGATTTTATGCATTTATGACAAAAATGGGTACGTACAATTTAAAAGAGTGGAGGTATTGAAAAGATTTAAGGCTACCAGTGTATTAGTTTCACCTTAACAAGATAATCAAAAGAAGAATGAAATTTTTATTTGGCTCCTGTGTCTTGCAATCAATGCAAACGTTTTATTTTGCATAAAGTTTGCAATACTCAATAGTATGTATGTATAACGAAATCGTCAATAAAATTTTATCATTGATTATATTCAAATATTAATAATCATGCAAATCTAGATAATAATGAAATGAAATCTGTGCGAATGTGCTCCGTATACCTCCTTGAAAAGCTTCTTAAATGTAAAAATTTACACAATTTCCTTAAAACACTTGAAAATCGCTAATGAATTAACGCTGTTTCAGAGACTGCTTAACACTAGGTTTACGGAGGTAAATATTTAACACTAGGTTACGGAGAAATAACTATTTCACATTATAAATATGTTTCTTCTATCGATCGTATTTGCTATTAATAAATTTTTAAATGTTTTCGGCGCAACGGTTCGATCGTTTATTACGAATTATAAAGCAATTTTGCTAATTGTCAAACAAAATCAACGTTTCGATCCTAGTTTGGATGTTTTTCAAGATTTATTTGAATTGCGTCTGTAAAGTAAATATGTTATAATAATTTTGAAAAAACAGAAATATTGAATGATTGAATGTAAGAAATATTGTTCATAAAGACACACTCACTTGCTTTGGGGAAAATAAATTTATGATAAATGCGTGACACGTGTTGCGTGCGTCGTACATGCTTGTTGTCAATCATTCAATCATTCAATATTTCTGTTTTTTCAAAATTATTATAACATATTTACTTTACAGACGCGATTCAAATAAATCTTGAAAAAGATCCAAACTATGATCGAAACGTTGATTTTGTTTGACAATTAGCAAAATTGCTTTATAATTCGTAATAAACAATCGAACCGTTGCGCCGAAAACATTAAAAAATTTATTTCACATTATCTTATAAACGTAACAAGAATGTGTCTATCCAAATTTTTGGCCATTTTTCTAATAGTATATACTCCAACTTAATATGTATCCCTTTACTTAATATTCGCAAATTAAGAATATTAGATCCCGTCATTTTGGTGGGTTCCGTAAACCTAGTGTTAAGGTTAAGATCGCAAAGATCAAGATACGAATCAAGAAAACAATACTGAAACCTTATTCTTCAGACCTTTAACTACATCGGACAGCAAAAATTGTACGACTTTACGCAAAATTTTGAAGTCGACTTTTTTCTGACTTTTCGGGCCAAATACCCCACTGTGCGATGGCGAGCTGTTTATAAATATGGCTGGCCTCTCGGTCCGACGGGGAGACCCATCGGAAACTGAGTCAAAGTGAAGGACCTCGTTCAGCGCCCCACGTGCTATCGAACGCGTTTTACGGGCTGTGAGCATGTGTCTCGCTACTTTCGCACGAGTCGTTAATTTCAGTGCGAAATCTATCGGGTATTTATGATTCACGCTGCACCGTGCAAGGGTAAAACGAGCAACAGGCCGCCATCGAAAACAAAACTGCCAGGAAGAAAACGAGAGCCACACGTGAGTCGTTGCGTGGAAAACGAGCGGGAAATGTTTCTAGGTGAAGCCGAGGCTTCCATCGCCTATGGCAACGGAAAACCATAGGCGTCCTTAGCTTGCCCTAAATTATTCAGAGCGAACGATCCGACCGTGCGAAATGAAGTTGAAGTTCCCCCCGATTTTCTCGATAATAGACGAGATTCTCTAAACAAAATACCGATAGGTATGATAATTAACATTCTAGAGTAAGTACACACGGATCACTTTACTATATTTAACACTAACCGTACCGGGTACAAAATGTGTTGTATATACATATCATGTAATAAAAATTACAAGACTGAACTTATTTAGATTTTGATAATAGTACGTGCTTGGATAAAGAAATTTATTGAATAATTTCTAATGGAAGCATCTTTATAATTTCGATAATTGAAAAATGTGTTAACTTTATACTGTTTGAGTCAACTAATACTTCTATTCAAGACTTCACACTATACTTTTTAGGTAGTCTATTAATAGATTTTTTAATGACCGAGCTGTTTGTACAAGAAGCTCAATAATTTTCTTTTAAATAATATAACTTCACATGAGTTGCTACATCGTATTAATTCTAAAAATCTATTGAATTATGAATGAAATGCTTCAGAACAATTTATTGAGAAATTCCGAACTATTGATCTTTGTTAAGAGAAACATCTTGTTATTATATAAATATATTCCTCGCTGAGAACACAATTCACATTATATATACAGAGTTGTGAACACATTTTCGAATCAAATTTTTCATCTTGGTTTGTTTTCTTAGCGGCTCCGAAAAATGAAAAATCTACAGCCGACTACGCGAGATCTAATAAATGGCCTGATACCGGTCATTTTGAACAAAGTATTGCCCTCGAAAAAAATAAACTGATAGTACAACAAACGATCTCTGAGATATATTGCGCCAGGTATTACACGTTCTTATAAATATGTAACATTTGGAGTGTCAAGGTCAACATAGACATTTTTTTTTAAATAGAACGTGACGTTTTTGTAACGACACGTGCTCTCTAACGCTACGACTTTATATTTGTCGTAAAACGCGTTGAATCGGATGGTTTTCATCACTCGGACGATTGCCCTATTGACGCATCAACTATTGTTGTATATGTATATTGAAGATCTTCAATATCTGTTTTTCATTGATGAACAAAGTAGAAAGTTCCAATCAGTAAATTATGAAATTGTTAATAGCTTTTATTTAATCACAGTTATCTGTATTTAGGGACTAATGCATTGACGCAATAATATGACGTTTGCTAATATGTACGAACAATTTTTGCCTATTATTTTAATTCAACATTATTATAAGATTTCTTTAAATTTCATATGTTTAGTTGAGCCGTTTATTGAAATAATGCTGAACAATAATATACGCAGAAACACGTTACGTTTGTCGCGTGCAATTATTTTATTCAATGACCATTAAACCCTTGAAATTTGGTGTTAAAGCGAACAGAGAAACATTAATAAGTTAGAAATGAGAAGTTGACAATTAAGTTTACCTCCTGAACCGAGAAAGAATTTTTCAAGAATTTGCTATTGGTCTGAATTGCGGAGAAAATACTAAAATTTGTTTTTCACAACTTTTGAAAATTTTAAAATTATACACATTTTGAAAATTTCAGCAATACCGGTCAACGTTGCAATAAGCTACAAAACCGTTAAAAATGGTGAAAATCGCAATTTTCACGTTTTTTGTTACTCTAATAAATCTAATCTCGACTGCTCATCAGTCGATTCCGGTGAAATGTTCAGAATGTATATAACTGACACATATTTACCAAATGCAGTTTCTAAATTGTCAATACAGGCCCATATAAAAATGTGAAAAGCAACCTTGAAAATTTTCTGTACGACCCGGACCGGTTGCAATTTTAAAAAAAAATGTTTCTCTTCGTATACAGTAAACTGATTGTTCTAGCACCTCAAAAACATCCAAGTCGTTTGGTCGGCTATTATGAAAGTTCTGGTCGTTTTAAAAGTATCCGAATATGAGTGACTCTATGTATAGTATTTTCTTTCAAGATTTTGTTAGGGAAGATGAGGTCCGGAGGACATCTCGCGAATGCGATCATCGGTCGATAAAGAGATCTCACCTACAAGCCGATTGGACGATCGAAGCCGAACGGTCCTCATTAACCGGTTCGATTCGTGTTCCTGGCAACAGCGACTAAGCCGCGGTCCTTGCCCGAAAATCGGCTCCCTTTGTGAACGCAGCTTTACGGTGGAAGGCAGGCCAGTCAGCCAGGAGAAATATGCACACATTCAGGTTCCGCCGTTGGTGAAGGACCAACCACACTGACGCGCCATAGCGCGAACCTATACACTCTCTACACACGTAGCCCGGCGACCTCTCTCTTTCTATCCTTCTCTTTCTATCTCCCTCCCTCGCTCTCTCTCTCCCCCTTCTCGGAAACAGATGACAGAGTGACTCGGTCACCGTAGCCCACCAGACGTCCCACAGGAGGCACCTTTACGTCGCGAGATTATTCGACAGCAGCCGACCACTTGATCTCCGCGAGCATACGTGCGACCGGCTCCGTCGGTCTCTCTTTCCTTTATCTCTCTCGGCTCCTTTGGTCCTCTTCGTTCTCTTTTCTTTTTTTTTTCGCGGGTCAGTTCTAGCCGCGCGCGTTAACCCAACTCCGGAGAAAGGGAACGACGATATAGTCCCTGGATGCCAAGCACGCGCGAGGCTACCAATGAAGAAGGGATGCTAAGTGCCTTGTGTTCGTTCCACTGATGTCTCCGAACCGTGCCACACTAACTTCGCGTATCGTTTTTTAACAATGAACAACCGCGACACCACGAGCACACCATGTTCCTTTCCCTTGGTGTTGTTCCACGAAGAGATCCTTCTTGTTTCTACGGTTTCAGTAGTCCGTAAACGCTATCCCGCGACCGAAGCATCGTTTTACCGAGCGTATCTTTTACAACGTTGTCCCTGCCGTGCGACCGCGAGGAAGGAACGCGCGCTTCAGAGAAGCACCGTGCACGCCATGCACGACCGTGGTACATACAGCCCTCCGGGACCGTGCAAATCACCCCCACCGTCCACAGAACCGGCATCACACTGAAATCTCGCTGGTATGTGTGATCCCAACGAGCGTCGAGCGGGAATTCGATGTTACACCAACGACATCTGCTGGGAACACGATTAACACTGTCGATAAACTCGTCGATAATACGAGAGACTCCTATTGATTTTAGCTGCCAACATAGAGGGCTATCACAACGCTGAAATTCTACCGCTTTTGCCAGTGCGCAAGCGTATTAAGCTTACACTCTACGATGGTAATATTTGAATTTGGTTACTTTAATTCTTCGATATCTATGAAAATATACATACAAACATTCTAGGAACTGTATAAGAATACTCTATTGCATATGTGATAGTATAGGAGTAAGTTTTTAAGTGAAACTAATAGAAGCAGACATACAGGAACAAAGAGTGCTCACGCCCCACAGGGTTTCCGTGTAGTGATGCCAGCGGGGTCACCTTATCCCGCGCATGTGCGTCCAAAACAGTAACGTATCTATGATGAGGAGATGATGTAGCAGAGCCCTGAGGCAGCTATATCGGCAAGAATGTACCGGTATAATTGACGGGACGCACGGTGGTCCAAATGGACGACTTAGGAGTCTCTCTCTATTTGTCATTCTACCCAGGTCCACCTCAACGCTTTGCGTTGCCTGATGGCAGGTAGTTGGCGGAGAAAGAGCCTTCTGCTCTGGTTCGCTCTTGTTTATCACTTTGAAAGAATCAGAGCCTTCTGTCTGATTCGCCTTTAGTCTCCCGTGGATCGGAGACTTCCTCTCCGATTCACACCTTTTGCTCCGCGATAATTACTCGACATACCTGCGTAATTTAGTATAAGTCCGTCGTTGTAAGAAAGGGAGCCAGGAGGAATGTAATATTCGTTCTGACTCCCTTTCGGGTCTCTTGAGCAGCAACCTCCTCGTGGTGAGACCTGGGCAATAGGTATTATCCTCAATTTGTAAGAACTTCTAATATCTTATGAATAAAGGATAATATCGATCTTCACATTTACAATTAAATATGGTGATTTTCAATAAAGATCTTGTAAATTAATATCTACGATTATTTAAAACCTATTCCCTTCCATTATATTTTGCAATTTCACCTTCCCTCAGCAAAATACAGGGTGGCCCACATAACTCTGAACAGCTCAATATCTCCGTTACTTTTCGTTGTACAAAAAAACTTCGTAGGACAAAGTTACACTGTTTGAAGGGCCACATATAACGGTGTAAGGGAAAAAAAATGTCAAGGTCATTTTTATGAGATTTCAAGGTTATCGATGTTTTTTTAAATGGAATGAGGTATTTTTTAATACATCAATCGATGCAGCTGGACATTCTTTATAAAAAAGTACTAACCTATGTATGTCGAAAAGTTAGTAGTTCAGGAGATATTTCAATTTCAATAACTCCAAAATACCATTACAGCAGCATTACACTAGCAGCATTACACTAGAAGTCTGACGGTGTGCCGAGTCTATGCGCTAGTCAACATTCTTGTTATAAATGTTTAGAACATAAGTTATATGTATGTACACGTACAATACAAACAGTTTCTGTATAAATCTACAATGAATAAATAAAGACAATGTAATAACGAAACGAATCTGTGTATGTATACATATATTAATTGAACCACGAATTTTTCCCGAACTTCCGAAATGTCGTTGCGGTATACTACTGAACTTCGAAGAATTTCGACTGTCTTGCTTGGCGTCGAGTTGTACTACTGAATTTTGTGCCACCTCCTTCGCTATCATGTTCTTCTAATACACAACTCAATTTTCGAGATTTTCGAAAATTTTCGACCGTCTGGCTTGTCATCGGGTTACACTACTGTACTTCGCTCCACCTCCTTCGATATCATGTTCTCCTAATACAAAACTCAATTTTTTCGAGATTTTCGAAAATTTTCGTCAATTTTTCGACCGTCTGACTTGTCGTTGAGTTGTACCACTGAATTTCGTGCCACCTCCTTCGATATCATGTTCTCCTAATACACAACTCAATTTTCGAGATTTTCGTCAATTTTCGACTGTCTGGCTTATCGTTGACTTGTACTACTGAATTTCGTGCCACCTCCTTCGATATCATGTTCTCCTAATACTTTGTCAATATTCGAGATTTTCGAAAATTTTGGCCAATTTTCTACCGTCTGACTTGTCGTTGAGTTGTACTACTGAATTTCGTGCCACCTCCTTCACTATCATGTTCTCCTAATATTTTGTCAATTTTCGAGGTTTTCGAAAAATTTCCTCGAAAACTGAGTTTTGTATTAGGAGAACATGCTATCGAAGGAGGTGGCACGAAAATCAGTAGTATAAGTCAACGTCAAGTCAGACTGCCTAAAATTTTCGAGAACGAAGATTCTCCTAATAGGAAACTTAATTTTTGTCTAATTTGAAATTTTTCTTTATCCAAAATTTTCGAAGATGTTGAACTGATTTTACTATTGAATATTGATGTACAGTGGACAAGTGTACAGGATGCGGAAATAAGAACACATTAACTATTCTAACTAATATTCTTTATTTTTCACCAAAAAGATTAAAAAATTGCACGTGTATAGTGGTGAGATGAGAAAATGATCCCTGACAAGAATGCGGTGACGTGGGTGCGGATGCAAGGCCGATTGGTTCAGAATGGCGTCGCGACGCGTCGGGACCAGGGTTGCCATATTCAGCGGCTCATCGGGCTCAATCGGGCTCCTTCTGGCGCCTTCTCTCTCCTAGATGCTCCGTCAACCTGCCTCGCTTCCCCCACTCTTACCACTACCGCTGCCGCGTGCCGCGTGGAGCATGCTACCGAGTGTCGCAGAAAGAACCCTACGCTTATACAAGCTGATATGCTTCGGAAAGGCAGGCTATACTGCAATAAAGAAATAAATTTATTCGTGTATTGTTAAATAAACACAAATTAAGGTTTGAAAAATGTATATTTGCGACCTGCCAGTTACAATCATCGCTTTCGCTGGTAAATTCGCTTTCGCTTCCTATAAGAACATTTACAAATTCTTGCGGTATACTTTCTTTTTTGTACATATCGCTATTGAAATTTTGTACAAAATCGTCGCTTATAATGTAATTGCTACATTGCATACCAGTATTTCTAAATTCTAATTTAACTCTCCCGAGTGCAGCAACCATTTGAGGCTGCAGTCGATTGCGATCTGGCGTTTTTATTTCACTTACTAAAGAGAAAAATCGTTCAATTTCAGCGTTTAAATGTGAGAACGATAAACATGCCAGTGCCAAATTTGAAATATTTTTAAATGGCTTTGTACCGTCAGGCTCACACATCTTATTAATTTCGTCCCAAAATTGAACGATTTCTAATCGTAATAAACGCTCTCTCACCATCTCTCTAACCATCCAGAACCAGGTGGTTGGCATTATACGAATGTGTACATAGGATGTTAGAGCAATGGGCTGCATTAATTAAATTTATTGAAATAGAAGTAACTAGTAAATCAGACAGTGAAACGGAATCTAGTATGTCACAATCGCAATCTGAATCAGGATTATCAGATACTTCGGATGCGGTACAATTAAAAAAGTCTTTGTTAGAAATAGTCAGTGCATTGCTTTGTTTATACACAAAAGCGTACCTAGAATTCGTCGATTTCACTTTAAGTACGATAACCAAATTTAATAAAATTTACCAAACGTCTGATCTTTTAGTTCACAATCTTTTAGAATATTGTCACAAGTTTTTAAAAGAAATAGGTCGTAATTTTATAAACTACGAGGTCATTGCAGGAGTACCGAACCTACACGAAATCGATCCCTTTAAAAGCGAAAATTTATTGCCTCTCGAAGCAATGTACATTGGAGGAAAGGCGAAAAGTACTCTTGACGAGATTAAACAAGCAACAGATACTTACGATCAGGAAAAAATCACGACATTTCTTCAAAATTGCCAAAAATTTTACCAGACGACATACAAGGGGGCTATAAAGAGATTGCCATTTAACAATAATTTTATAAAGGCTCTGGAATTTTTAAAGCCTTCTGTTGCATTAGACATTACGAAACATACAGGCCAAGTAGATGATATTTTAAATAAATTTCAATCGAAATTCGATAGAACAGCATGTATTGATGAATGGCACGCCCTAGGTTTTTTAACTGCTCGTGAGGATAATATGAGAGAGCGTTTATTACGATTAGAAATCGTTCATTTTGGGACGAAATTAATAAGATGTGTGAGCCTGACGGTACAAAGCCATTTAAAAATATTTCAAATTTGGCACTGGCATGTTTATCGTTCTCACATTTAAACGCTGAAATTGAACGATTTTTCTCTTTAGTAAGTGAAATAAAAACGCCAGATCGCAATCGACTGCAGCCTCAAATGGTTGCTGCACTCGGGAGAGTTAAATTAGAATTTAGAAATACTGGTATGCAATGTAGCAATTACATTATAAGCGACGATTTTGTACAAAATTTCAATAGCGATATGTACAAAAAAGAAAGTATACCGCAAGAATTTGTAAATGTTCTTATAGGAAGCGAAAGCGAATTTACCAGCGAAAGCGATGATTGTAACTGGCAGGTCGCAAATATACATTTTTCAAACCTTAATTTGTGTTTATTTAACAATACACGAATAAATTTATTTCTTTATTGCAGTATAGCCTGCCTTTCCGAAGCATATCAGCTTGTATAAGCGTACGGTTCTTTCTGCGACACTCGGTAGCATGCTCCACGCGGCACGCGGCAGCGGTAGTGGTAAGAGTGGGGGAAGCGAGGCAGGCTTCCCCCACGGGAAGGCGCCAGAAGGAGCACGATGAGCCGCTGAATATGGCACCCTGGTCGGGACCAGGGTTACCATCTGCGAGTCCCGCCAGGTCCCTTACCCTTCCGCCCATCGCCCAGCTGTGCTGCGGAGCCCGCCTTTGCTTCCCCCACTCTTCCGCCTGTGGACGGCTTGGGTTGGGAGAAGTTAGTTTGTGAATTCAGTTTACAGCAGTTTACAGACGTTTGGTGTGCAGTGTAGTAAGAATCAAAGTTTTAGAGTGCCGTTTGTATAAAAAAGAAAGCATGCCACAAGAATTTAGAAATATTATCGTAGAAGAAGAAACTAGCGAAAGCGATAGTAGTGACTGTAACTAACAGGGCGTAAATATACATTTTTCAAACCTCAGCTTGTGTTTCTTTTGTATTTATTTAATAATACACGACTGATTTTATTTCATTATAGCAGTATAGCCTACCTTTCCTAAACAAATCAGCTTACATAAGCATACGGTTTTTTTGGAACACTCGTTAGTTTGCTCCGCGTGGTACGCGTCAGCGTTAGTTGGAAGAGTGGGGGAAGCAAAGGCGGGCTCCGTAGCGCAGCTGGGCGAGGGGTGGAAGGATAAGGGGCCTGGCGGGACGTCGGGACGCCTCGCTCCATACGAATTGTCGTCTCTAACCGAGATACATACATATGTACTGGTGATCGCGCTCACACATACTATGTAGCGAGTGACGTCATCCGTAGACATGCGGATACAGGAGCCTTAGAAGTGCCGTCGCGGGGCTAATCTTCCCATCGCCACATCACCTACAACAAAATAGAATAATCAGTTCATTTTTAGAATAATCAGTTTTTGCTAATACGCCTAAATCCGCGAAACTATCAGTAACATGGGGCGTGACACCGACATGGTACGTGGGCTACTACAGCCGCCTAGACAGAAAAGCCCGTAAGATGCAATGTCTGTACCACCGACGATATACTGTTAAAGACTACCAGCCAAGTTTTTCATGCAAAATTTCACGAGGCTTACGCTGGCTCAAATAAAAATTAGCTGCCGCTGCCAGAAGAAAAGTTACACGCGATTATTGGACTCCATAGATCAGCATCTATGTAGCCATCGTAGAGATACATATCAATTTGCAAGATTTTTATTGAAAATCTTTCAATACATTTGTTCTTACACCATGTCTCACATTCTAGGATAATATTAACGCGAACTCGAAGTGTGCAACTATTAGCTCGATATTATCTACTTCTGGTAAGATACTATAATTTATAAATTACAGTAATTATAGTAAGTTATAGTAATTTATAAATTATAGTATCTTGCAAATTGTGGACAATACCGATAGCCCAGGTCTCACCACAGGGCCGGATTAAGTCATGTAGCAGAAGTAGCAAATGCTACGGACCCCGTGCCATACAAACGGGGGCCCCACACGTGCGCTTTATCGAAGAGGCGCCGATACATGAGCGCCTGTCTATGCCAGGGGGAACAGCAAAAAAAATATGAAAGAGGTCATTCAGTGTGTTTGTTGAAAAGGTGCGCACGGCGGCCGTGATACAAAGCCTAGGGCCTCGTCATGACATTTGCTACGGGCCCCGCGCTGGCTTAATCCGGCACTGTCTCACCTCGAGGAGGTTTCTGTACAAGAGACTCAAAAAAGGTAGTCATAACGAATACAATATTCCTTCTGGCACCTTTTCTTACAAAAGATTCTTACATGAATCGGAGTACAAGAGTCTCCGATCCACAGGGGGCCAACGGCGAATCAGGCAGAAAGCTCTGATTCTTTCAAAGCGAGAAACAGGAACGAACAACAGCCAACGGCTCTGGTTCGAAGGTGACGCGGCCCGTACAATGCTTGCAGCCCAAGTCCGGCCAGAACCTAATCTGACGTGACTTACCAAGAGCGATGGCGAGAGAAGTGATCAGAAGTGATCAAACGATATCCCATTTCCCCCAACTACCTGCAACCAGACAACGCAGAGCGTTGAGGAAGTGCTTCGATTAAGCCCCACTTCTCTCGCGCATGCGCGACAATTTCAGCCTCAGTAACGTAAGCTTCTCGATAAAATGGGGTTCCTTGAGCACCCCGCAGAATTTTAAAAAAATTATATGATTTGATTCTGAAAAATGAATGTATAACAAGTGTATTTGTGTATATTTTTTAACTCGTAGGACACGTCCTGGAGTCTTTTTGTCCGGTAAGATTATTTCGGAACATTCCCGCCAATATAACTGCCTCAGGGGCCGCTCAGTTATCCAATAGTACATACGTTACTGTTTTCTCGCGCATGCGCCAAGATGATTGACTGGCGACAAGATGATTGAAGATGATTGAAGATGATCCCCGGGACGGTACAGAGGGAAGAGAGGTCTATCCTTCTGCATAGTAGTAGTAGTGTGTGTGTGTGTGCCCGCTTCGGCCAATAGAAGGCGCGCTCCTTCCAAACTAACCAATCGGGCGCGCATTCTTGCTACGTCACCGCATTCCTGCCAGAGACCTTCTTGTCATCTGCACACGATATTTGTGTGTGACATTCAAATTCGTATGAAATAAGTGAAGTAGAGTTTGCTTACGAAAATGACAGTCTAGTATTTAGTCTGGTTAACATATACTTAATGCTCGTATGAATATAAACGCTGCGCGTCACATGTCACATAGGAACAGGAACGCGTTGGTTCGTTGTACAGTAGACGTTTATCGGTGGAGAGAGCTAAGTGGAACTTTGGATCATGAGTACCGTTACCTGTATTGCACCTGTTAATATTGCTGTAATAAAATATTGTAAGTATTCCTCTTTCAACCTTTTATAATTACTGCAAAATGATTACATGTATTACAAAATTTATTTCTTCGTAGTGTATGCGGCAAGAATTTATTAAACAAATTTTTTTTTAGCATTTCAATTTTATATCTAACAGTAATTAAACTGGAATATTAGAATTATATTACAGCTTCCTTTTCGTTTATTTTGCTACAATAATAATTAAATGCATAATAATTATTAATTACAATTCGGATTTTCGAATGCGCGCCACGTTGGAATTAAAAATTTTGTTTTCTTTTAAATATTTCTCTATCGAACAGATAACGTATTCAAGCCAAAAATTTTTAATCGAATTTGTTTAAAAATATTTTTCTATCGAACAAACGCCACTGTGAACTTCAAGGTTTAAAAAAAATCACGTTTTCTTATCGACTACTTTGCGTTCGGAATAATATACATATATTTACTGAGAGCTTATAAGAAGGTTCCTGGCAGGAATGCGGTGACGTAGGCAAGAATGCGCGCCCGATTGGTTAGCTTGGAAGGAGCGCGCCTTCTATTGGCCGAAGCGGTCACACCCACACTACTACTGCTATGTAGAACGATAGCTCTCAGCCTTACTGGCCTTACTATATATACGCGATTTTATGTGCGCGGCCTCTTTTAAGCATTATTATTTAAATAGGATCACAGATAGGAAAATGTGTGGCTTGAAATTTACAATTCATTGCTTCCAGGGGGCAAAAGAGATGAAACATTGATACTACCAGCAAATGATTCTATAAGTGCCACCCTAGATACAGATCAGGTATATACGCGATTTTGTTATCAAAAGCATACCAAATATCAAAAAAATTTATTTTTTTTCCAGCTATGTGCGAAGACCACTGTAATGGCCAGTCCACATTTCAAAGAAGACTGTATATGCCCAGATAGCCAAAATGCTCGATTCTGGCCAGGGCAGTTATGACCGTGTGGGCTCGTAACGTTCCCTCGGCACAAGCTGCCCCTCGGCCCGTCCAGGGCCGAGCACCTGGACCGACGGGCCGAGGGGAAGCTTGTGCCGGGTTTGTGCCGAGGGAACGTTACGAGCCCTCACGGTCATAAGTGCCCTCCTCAGATTATAGCTATCGTGTGCCTTTTGCCCATTCAAGCGACGTTCGGCCCGTCTACCTGACCCCGACACGCCGGGCTCGATCTGTGCGCGAGAATCGCTTGGCTATCTGGGTGGCTAAATGGAAAGTGAGTTTTAATACTTATTAGTAAACTGCGGATGTTTATGCAATTTACAATTTTTGTAGACGAATTTGAAGGAAGCGTAATCAAATAAAATCTTGTTTTCAGTGGTAGTAGCCTTTGTAGATCTGACACAAATAAAAATTGTACTAAACTCTGTCAAATTTTATATTCTACTATTTTTTGAAAATTTTTAGGAATCATAAAAATTGTCTGCATCAATTGCAAGAAATAGATATTATAATTGTCTGCATCAATTGCAAGAAATAGAAACCAAACACAGAATGTTATTTCTTCCCTTGAGAATTTTAATAGATGAGAAATTATATATATACAACTACAACTTTGAATTTCAGCTACTCAATTTTGTTATAAATGCATAAAGATCCACAGTCTACTTATTAGTTATGAATATAAATTATATTACATTTTAATTTTACATTTTTTTTAGAGAAGAAGACATCAGGAATCCCAGATTACAAAACTGTCTAGCAGAATGTAATTAATTAATTAATGATATATTGAGATTTTTGAAAATTTCGTAAATAACATTACATAATGTTTTAGTTAGAAAACATGCGGAATCTTCCGACACTTTAGGAAAATGGAAAATTCATATTTGCTCAAAGAATAATTTTCCAACTGCAGCTGGTTTAGCATCCAGTGCAGCGGGTTATGCTTGTTTGGTAGCAGCCCTGGCTAAGCTATATGAAGTAGAGGTATTATCGAAAGAATATAAAATGTTACAAAGTAAAATAAATATATAAAGTGGTATATTTTAGGGTGACATTAGCTCAATAGCTCGTGTTGGCTCGGGATCAGCGTGTCGTAGCGTTTTAGGAGGCTTTGTAAGATGGCACATGGGTTCTGATCCGAAAGGAACTGATAGTATAGCGAAGCAAATTGTGCCTGCTTCTTACTGGCCAGAAATGAGAGTATTAATATTAGTTGTAAGTGAGACAACAAGTTAAATGTTATTTATATTTAATTATTTCAAATTGAAATATTCAAGATTGTATATGTTACTGTAGGTGCATGACACACAGAAGAAAGTCTCTAGTGCAGTTGGGATGAAACGAGGCATGGAAACATCAGAGCTATTGAAATACAGAGTGAAGCACATTGTTCCAGCAGCAGCAAATAAAATGCAACAGGCGCTAATTGAAAAGGATTTTAAAACTTTTGCTGAACTTACTATGAAGGATTCGAATAGTATGCATGCAACGGTCTTAGATACATACCCACCATGTGTCTATTTGAATAATACTTCGCATGCAGTTAATGATTTAATTCATTCTTATAATAATGCTGCTAATGATACAAAGGTAACATTAGTACTAGAGTGTTTCTACTGAAAAGTCTCAGAACCTGTGAGAAAATTTATTTTGTTTTAGGTTGCATACACATATGATGCAGGACCAAATGCTACTTTATATCTGCTAGAAAAAGATGTTCCAGAAGTTATGGGTGTAATAGATTATTTTTTTCCTCCGTCGCAAGATAATTCAGTTGAATATAGGAAAGGATTGCCTATTGAAACAGTTAAACCTTCACAAGTAAATTATTCAGTTTTTTATACTTCTTATCATTAGTGTGATTAGAATCTTTGTCAGGGGGGGCAGGTCCCCTGATTTTTAACGCCCATGCTTTTTGTACACTAAAATAATGATATCTAAGTGAACTTATTTCTTGATTTGTTTCAGAATTTGTTAAACAAGATGAATATTGAACAACATGAACGAGGATGTTTTAAATATATTATTTATACACAAGTTGGTGATGGACCTAAGTACCTGAATAATCCCAAAGATCATTTGTTAAACAATCAAGGATTACCCATTTGTTAATTATATATAAATTTTCAATATTAGAAATTTTAACTATAGACTATAATAAATTATAATTATTTAAGAAATGTTTTTAATAAAAAATATTGTTAATCAACGCGAGAAAATACAGTTTTGTTATTCCTTAAATGTGGTTGTATTAATTCACATATATTTACTTGCTTTATTTGATGGAACATCTGCTTTCAAAAATGAACGTGACAACTGATTTGATGCATTTATAACAAAAATGAGCGAGTGTAATTTAAAATAGTGAAAATATTTAAAAACTTTAAGAATATTAATATATTGTTTTCACCACATTAAAATTGTTAATTTAAATAGATTTATATTTAAATAGCTCCTGTGTCTTGCAATTCATGCACAAACTTTTTATTTTGCATAAACATCCAGAGCCTATTTAGTAATAATATTAGAAAAATTTAAAATTACCGTTATATTAGTTTCAACTCATTAAACATAATGAACATAAATTTCTGTTTCGCTTCAGTTTGTTGCAATTCAGCTTAGAAATTTTTTATTTTGCAAAAAGATTCGCTGTCTATTGATGATACTATGTATTTATTTATTTCAAGAACACGATGAATGTGTAATTTAGATTTCGTTGACATCATAATAATATTACCAGAATCGTTATGTAACTGTGTTGTTTAATTTATGAACTAAATAGTAACAATTTCGCAGTGTGTCGAAATGTATTCTATTTATAGGTTATGTTCGATATCCATATGTATTGTAAAGATAATGAGAAGCTGATGAACTACAATATTAGCAAGTAAAAGATATGTGAAAAAGTTCAAACTTTTGCGGTCAAGTACTTATTGAACAAAGAAGTATAAAATCTATATATAATCGCAATTATGAGTCGTGGCATTGAATTGATTAAAACAGTTTTAAGTAAAATAAGTAACTCATCTGGCTTTGGACAATCTATGAAAAAGGTAAGCTCATGATATATTTTATAATTTCATAGTGAACGTTGATATATCTGAATTCATTGAGAAGATTTACAGTTGTTATTCCTAAATTATATTTTATATGATCTTATTATTTTTTTGAAACAGCTCGAAATACTCTCAGCAGGAGATGGTAATTGTAAGGCAAAATTTGTCGTCTCTGAAGAACACTTGAATATGGGTGGTTCTTTGCATGGAGGTTTCACGAGTACAGTTATTGATTGCGTATCCACTTATGCTTTGATGACCTATAAAGAATGTCCACCAGGAGTTTCGGTAGACCTTCATGTTACGTATGTACAATGTGATCATACAGTGACTCCCATTAATATTTGGAAACTCTCAAAAAACCGATAACTTCTTTAATATTGGACTATACGATATGAACGTTTTTAAGAAGTTAGAGTGATTCGTTCACTATCCAGTCAACCAGGCCTGTCGAGGCACATTTCGAGCCCAGCGTGCAGAGGCCACCTAACGCATTATACTGGTCGAACATCACTCGAAGCTGCTCAAAGCACACGATGGCTCGATTCTGGCCATGCCACAAAAGATCGCGTGGGCTTGTATTCTTGCCTCTGCACCATCCCTGCACAAGCTGCTCTCTCAAAATGGACCGAGCAGCCAGGATTGTGCCGAAGGCAGCTTGTGCTGGCATGGTGCCAAGGCAAGAATACGAGCCCACGAGAGCTTATGTGCCATGGGCAGAATCTAGCATTTTTGTTGACTGGATACATAATGTGAAAAGAAATTTTTTCAAGAATTGCAATTGGTCGGAATTGTAGAGAATATACTAAAAGTTGCATTTAAAAACTTTCTTATGTGGGCCTATATTGAAAATTTAAAAAATACGTTTTGTAGATCTGTGTCAATTATATGCATTGTGAAAGTTTTATCGAAATCAGTTGATACGGGAAAAAACGACAGACATTGAAAAATGTAAGAAACCACATTGCAGTTTGAGGCTGAAAATCTAAACCTACCAATCACCAAAAGTGACTGATGTGTATAGTATTATAAAAATGACAAGATTGATTTTATTCAGACTTTGTGCAGCTCCTATTGTAATATGTGCTGTACTAAAGATATCTATACAATCATTTCTTATGAAATCACTTTTTTTGTTTCAATAATTGTAAAATAAAAAATCTGGAACCAGTCATTTTGACCGGTGGTGGTAGTGTTAAACTTTGTAGCTCATTCCAACGTCGACTGATTTTTATGAAATATTTAGAACATGTTTAATTGATACAGATCTACGAAAAGTATTTCCTAAAATTTCCATATAAGCCCACATAAAAAAGTTGCAAGATACAACTTTTAGTATTTTCTCAGCAATTCCGACAACTTGCAATTTCTCCCAGAAATTTTGTTCACGTTGTGAAGCAAATCAATTATTCTAGCTACTCAAAAAAGTTCAAATCGTATGGTTTAATATTAAACAAGTTTTAAGAGTGTCCGAATATATCCAAATATAATTTTATGCCTGTTAATAATTTATATATAGGTTTATGAAAGCTGGGCTACCTGGTGACACAGTTATTGTAGATGCTAAAACTGTACGTGCTGGAAAAAGATTAGCTTTTCTTTCCATAGATGTTACCAAGAATGATGGGAAGGATATTATCGCTCATGGGCGACACACAAAATTTATTGGAAGTTGAAATATACAAGAAAGGTAGAAGTATATTATGGTACATACTGCTACTGGTCAGTGTACTGAATATTGTAGGCTGAGTGATAGTATGTGTAACATCTAAATATCATAGAATATTTTATATTGTATATGTATATATATATTTTGTATGAAGACTGTAATAAAATGTGTGTATACAATATCATATAGTATTCTCTTGTACTTGATATTAAACGAACACATTATGGACTAAAATATTTCTTTTACTATATAAAATATATATTATAAATCATTATAATACATTCTACAATGTTTAATGGCACAAGATTATGAGAAATGCAATTGCTGGTGACATAGAAATGAATAATGTCAAATTTGTACATATATGTAAGCAACACACGTGTTAGCAATCTCTGGAGAAGATATTCCAATATTCGCTGCTCAGCACAGAATGTATTAAATAATTTTTTTTAATATGTAAACAATCAACCCGCATAACGCATAAAGTTTCAGTGATATGTTTGTATAAAAGAGACACTTTTAATGCCTAGATACTTTTCATCACTACTGAAATGTACTGCAATATAATTATATTTTAAAAAAACGATTAAAACCTAATAGAAGTTAAAAGCTCCATTCATACATGCGTTGTCTACAATCTAGAATTTAAATTGTATATCGAAGGTTTGTGTTGCGATAACAACAGTGTTCGTATAAATAATTTTACCTAAATTGATGCTGAAACGTGCCCGAATAATATTATCAAAGCGACGTATAATTCTTTGTGGTCCAAAACTGGTCCTTGTTATCCGACACACTATCTGTAAAAACAAAATTATAGGACATTCTATTTCTTTATGATCTTCTAAAATCATATAAATGGTAAACGAAAAGAGTGTAAAGGACGACAAAGAATCAATCTTTGCATCACGTACGGTGCAGATTCTATAATTCACAGTGTATGTACATTAACAAATGTGTAGAGTTAATAAAATACAAGCGCATCTAGCTAAGTGAATACTAATTGATAATAGTCATGATCTACAAAGAGAATGGCAATTTGTCTATCATTTTATTTCAGTTTCTTCACGTCCTCTAGGAGCGATCTCAAGTCTTCTATCTTATGAGAAAGAGACTCGGCTAGTACATTAAGTTTTCTAGATTCCCGTTCAGTCTCCTCGATCGTCTGTTCTAAATACTCGATTCTCTCATCAGCATCACGCTTGATCAGATCGTTCGCTAAATTATTTTGCGTAGGTAAGTATTTGGCAGCGCTGCGCCGGAAACGCGAGATCGTGTTGCTATGATCCTCGCATCCGTCGCAACAATCGGACCAGATTCTTAGGTCTATGTACGGTATCTCGTCGCAGGTGACGAATTTATTGTCAGCCTCTGGCAGGAGGAACACGTTGGGTTGTATTCGGTTGATATTATCGCCATTGTCGCACAGGATCCTGGCCAGACTGGTCTGCTTAATCTGCGCCAGTTGTTCCGGCTTGAAGACAGTCGGGCTTTCGTACCAGAATCTGTCGCCGTTTCTGGTACGTTTGAACTGTTCCAGTAGCAGACATTGGAACAGTGGTCCCACTTTAGCGTTAGGCAGTTGGTCTTCCAGGACACCGCCAACCCAAACGTCTATGTTTCCAGGATGACCGTACAGTTCCCTCAATTTCTGTCTAACTTTGTTGCTGCGTATTTCACCAGCCAGGTCCTCGAAAGTCTCCACGTAGGACAGATTGCAGAATCGCCTCCATTCCAAGTATCCCGGGAGAGCATGATCCCTGCCACGTTGGATGTTCATCGCAGCAAGATCCAGCGCGACAGCGTGCGCTGTGCGGAACAGTTGCTCCGTCAATTCCGAATTCAAGTTCTCCTCGGGCAGTTTCAACTTGGAAGCGGTGGCGAACATTCCTCTCATCAAAGGATCGACACCTCCCTCATCCACCAGTCTCCACGGCGCGAAGAACGCGTCTCGTAGAAGAAGAGGTCCTTGAGGAATCGACTGGAAGTTTTCGTTCAAACGTTCCAGTCGTGGTTGAATGAGGGTATGGCCGAATCTCAGAGCCGCAGTGGCGAATACATTGGACACACTCGCGTCCAAGTTGGAGTCGTAGCCGCGATAAGAGCCGATGAGCTCATCAGCCGTACCGCCGAAGACGTGAGGCATCCATTGTTGATAGGTGATGTGCTGCATCTCAGCACCGACGATCTTCCTGGCTTCTTGGTACAGCTTCTCCCCGTTCCAGTGTGGGTTCATTTCCCGAAGCTTTCGAGCGATGCGATTATGCTCCCTCAGCCAGATCGTGTGCATAGCAAGCAGGCCCACCTGTTCGTTCGCTCGGATGTCCCCTGCTACGAAGCAATTGATCGAACTTTCAAGAGGATTCCTCCTGCAATCGACAAATTGACCGGAGGCGTATGGTAGGAGGGGTTTGTGACCAGGGAAGGTAGGGCCTTCGCGGAGCAGACCGTGATCTGTGGTGGAGTCTCGCAGATCTCTGGCCAAGTCGTCGTCGTAACCGTACACCTGGGACGCGTCCAGGTAGCTTGTGAGTTGGTTCAACTGTTCTCTGGGAGAGAAGCTGCCCCACAGTATACTCGTCATGCCTGAACCGCAAACTGCGCTGGTCCTGATGAAGTCAATACATCTTCTATTGTTTATACGAGGATCGCCCGGTGGAACCTCCATGGGGAAGCAAGGCGCAGCATTGTCGCAGGACTTTTTGCAGTCGATGCCGTCCCAAGACTCGCTGGAGACCGATGGCAGCGAGTGGTCCAAGTCGTGGTCCAAGAACTGGCCCCACTGCATCACCATGTGCGTGATCCTCTCGTCAGAGGTAACATTGTGCGTCGTCACCAGCGTGGTCGAGATGAGTCTCGCCGCAGGCTTTGGATACCCATAGTAACGACGACCTCTCTCCCAACCAACCGGCGTCGAGAAACCGTTCTCGTAAATCGGTTGCAGAACTCTGCGGAAACCTGTGTACGACGAGCCCCAAGTAGGATACCGCATGTTGTTGCAGCTACCGTCTATGCTGCGGTACCTGTTGTGGAAGCACATGTTCGTGCAATTCCGTCGACGCCTGTGACCTGTGCAGTCGGACAGTCTTTCGATTTCTCTCACCTGAGGTGGGAAAATAACAGAAATGAAATTTGAAGAACAGGAGGAGATTATCGAGAACTATGGAGAAGATATAGAACCTGTTCGGGTGTCAAGAATTCCTCGTATTTGTATTCCTTGGTCGTATTCGCGCTGATACCTGAGTTGATCATGCGTCTGATATTGACCAGCGTACGCTCAAAGATTTCAGCTGGTCTGGCTGCAGCGCGACCAACTGCATCTGGAAATCGCGCCAACCGGAATGGATTTACACGGTCGGATTCATTGCCGCTGAAGAGGCTAGTCAGCGTGTTATTAATCGCACGATCGATCTCCTCCTTAGCGTCTTTGAACGCTCTTATCACCAGAACATCCGAAGTCTCCGGCTGGCGAACGCGGACCAGGGCTTGGGCTGTGGCGCGACCATATTCGTTCACTGCTGAACACTCGTATCTAAGTGCAAAAGTTTCTACAGATTAGTGGTCGACGTCTTTTGGATGGAGCTTTTGAGAGAAGAGATAAATAAAGCCGGACATTCCATTGTTATAAAGGGTTTGGAGCAGAGTATACGATTTTGGACATGTACTGAAGGGACACGTGTACACGGAAACCGTGCACCGTGTAATCGCGAATTAAGTATCCGTGTTCTTAACCCTTTGAACTCTGAATTATTTTTCAATTTTATTGATGACAACTCCCTACTATTTTAAATGTTTTATTTGAACTTTACTTCAAAGGACAGTCCCTTGACTGCTACTTATTTTAAACAATTTTGTTTACTAACTATATTAAATATAGCTTTCAAACTTTGTTGCAATTTATATTTATGGAACTTATATTTTTTTTTAACTAACAATAAGAAATAAGAAATTAAATAAATAAAATAAGAAATAAAGAAAGAAAAAGTAAGAAAGTAAATAATATAAAAACCCGTTTCATTTCTCTGATGTCGAGTCACACTCGACAAAGGAGTGCAAAGGGTTAATACACGTGTAATGATGCATTCGATTCTTCGTGTAGATACATACAAGTGTTCGAGATTCTTTTCAACAAGTAGTAGTCTCAACAAGATGGCTCTAACACCAATAAATACATCAGTTAGAAGACAGTACTGGGTTGCAATAGCAAGCAACTCTCCAAGCTGGCAAGCATCCAAACTCTCTCTCAATTTTTGTTTGTAGAATGTCATACATTCAGGATCCAAGGGGTTAACTGCTAGAAATGAAGGTAATCAGATAATTCACCTGCCAGTGTCCGCCGAGGTGACATTGTAAAGGTACAAGCTCCCAGCGCGAGAGATCCGCATCCTTCTCCCTTCGATCGCGGTTCCATCTTTCTTCCAGAGTATCACCGGTTTCGGTACACCTTCTACCCTGCACGGGACTTCTATAATGGCGCCGGGTTCCGCCTCCATGTCCTGCGGCTCGTAGGTTAGCCTAGGAGGACCGTAGGCTGAGTCAAGCACCCTCAAATCGGCGCTGGTCTCTGCATATCCGTTGGCGTTTTTCGCGCGACAAACGTACCTGTTAGTGTTAGAAATGTCTCGTGGGTTAATGAGAACATTATAACGTCACAAATGCATATAATCATAATAAGTATATAATCATAATATCTCTGTGCCGAGTTGGATGACCCACTATCACCACTCGACTCGCCGACATTTCCATTTACGATGAGACTTATTCAAGACCTGTCATAAATCTTTCGCAGGATCACCTCGGCATCGGACCTCGATTTTCCTCAACACTAAATCTACCGAGATTTACAAGTAACTGGTACATATTCCCTTATAAAAATGACAAGATTGATTTTATTTAGACTTTGTGCGGCTCCTATTGTAGTACGTGCACTACTAAAGATTATACAATCGTTTCCTATAAAATCAGTTTTATTATTTTTCTAATTGTAAAATAAAGAACCTGGAAACGGTCATTTTGACCGGTGTTGGTAGGTTTAGTGTTAAGGGGCTTTCAGTAGTTTCATGCAAGGGTGTTTTCAGTAGTCAAAGGCGCTAGACCAGGGGTGGCCAACCTTCTGCATACCATGCGTAAATTTTTTTCACATACGAGTTCAGATACGCCATACAACTCGAGCACTTTTTCTACCTTCTTACGTTCATTGTTGCGATTGGAAAATAGGAATAGGGGTAGGATCTGCTTCGGTTAGGGGAGGAAAAGGGATAACTCAATCGCGCAACTAAATTAATTAACTTAAGCCAGTTGAAAAGACACACGGTTCATTGGAGCACCAATCTACAATAGTGAGAAATGATCTTTTGGACGAGAGGGCGATCGCTGTCATGAACACTCTAATTCCTATCCTACAATTGTAAACTGTCAAAAAATTGGTGTTGAAAACTGGTACTTCAACTGAAAAATTGGTACTTCAACAGAATAAATAGAGGCGCAAGGATTCAATGCGCCACTTGTAATCATCCAATGCGCCACAGGTTGGCCACCCCTGCGCAAGACAAAAGATCACTCTCAAAAGTCCAATTTTTACGTTCACGAGGAATAATTTGCATTATTCGGAAGTATAAAGCTGCGCGTGTAGCTATTTTCATAGAGCTGCGACAGCTACATGCTGCAAATAATGCAAATTACGCCTCGTAAACGTAAAAATAGGACTTTTGAGGGCGATTGCGGCCTAGATTGATCTTTTATCTACCGCTTTTGAGAAGGCGCATACCCTTCTACCCCTCAAAGTCTAATCCCCTTAAAACACGTTGGCGCTAACGTACCTGGCCGCGTCGGATTCTTTCGCGGCAAGTATGCGCAACACGTCTCCGTTGTCCTCGATCGCAACACGGCCACCCACGCTCAGCTGCTGACCGTTCCGCCACCATTGAACCCTGGGCGTGGGAAGACCCTCCACCTTGCAGGTGAAAGAGACATCCGTGCCGATCGAGACTGTCTGTGACTCCGGCAGCTGCGTGAACCTCAACGACGGCGATACGGTGATTACAGCTCTGGCCTTTCGCGACTTCGTCAGACCCATCTCGCTCGTAGCCACGCACTCGTACTCTCCGGTGTCCTGCTCAGTCACGTCCGATATCACCAGGGTCCCGTCGTCCTTGATCACGCAACGATCTCCATCGATCGCCACCTCGTTCGAGTCACGCATCCACTTGATCTCCGGCGTAGGATCGCCTATCACGTCGCAGCTGAACGTGATCGTACCACCCAGCCGCACCTCAACGTCTTCCGGGCCGCTCATGATGCGCGGCTTGGCTGGAAAAAGAGGACGTCGGTCATTTCGGGGACCTTCTTGCTCTTTAGGGCTAACTCTTCCGTGGCGGCTTCATTATAATCTGTCGAACGAGACGAGGCAGTAAAGCTAAACATGGCCACTCATGGCCACTCATGGCCACTCATGATCACGTGCAGTTAGCAAAGGACGCACGCTGGTACTCGTCCGACTCGTCCCGTTGGACAGACTATTCGCATAAACTAGTTACAGAACACAAAATGGCTCAAGAGTCGAAGCCTAGGTAGCTACTAGAGATCGCAGTTTTAAAGGTGTACTAAAACACACGTGTACACGTGGTACGTGAACCGTGTAGTACGAATTTAAGGATCCGCGAATACGGATCCGTTCGGCACGTTCCATACTGGTCCACGCGCTTGATCTACCTGTTCATTAATATTTTAGCACTATTTGAAAGTTTAAAGGTATAGTAATTTAGGTCGTTGGATTCGTTTTGATATCAGCTACAATATTATGAAGTCAAAAATAGGTATTGGCTTTTAAAAATTCGAGGTGACTTTAATTATTTATGCATTAAAAATTTCTTTTTTAATTTTTTCGATTGAAATTTGTAGACTGCTGAATGTTGATTCAGTTTTGTTTAAAATATTTTTTTCTCCGATTATTGGAAGTGTCTGATAAATCAGGTTCTGGTTTTATATAAACACAATAATCAATTATTTTTGAAGTAATGGATTTTATAAACATAATTAAAAATATTTTATTTAAAATTGTGCGAAAAACATAAACAACAATAACAATTGACATTATATTATATTATATTGACAAATCATGATTGTCATCACTTTCTTCTTCAACATCTTTCAATATTAATTGTTCGACTGCATCATCAAAATGCCAGAGGTTGTTCGGCCGCAATTCAGGCGACACATACTCTTTAAACAATAATAACTTGTGTACCGGGACCGAACGGGATGTGATTCTTGCACGATTTCATAGAGAAAAGAACGCTGATAAGAATGAACTTTGATACCATGAGGGCCCATGGGGGACTCGAAAGATATCCTTTACCAAAGATTGAAAACTTTGAAGATTCTCTTTAGCTTATTGAGCATTGTTATTTCAATAAATTATAAATATTACGTCTTAGTACAAGAGATATACTCTAAATACAGACAAATACTATTCATTTGCAACAAAAATGGACACATAATATTAAATAGATTCTCCAGGGTATCAATAAGAAAAGAGGTAATTTTTCGGTGGCAAATAGGATTCATAAAATGTTGATTTTTAAATGCTTGTTCTGATCACAATTTTTAATAAATCTCATTAATTTCGTCGTTCTCGAATGTCATGGACATTTAGGAAGCAATATACATTCAATAAACATCGATTTGGGCAAGTTACTTTTTTACCAAATTAACAGCTAGATCGAGCACGTGGACCAGTGTGCGTTCGTTAAATTCTTACTACATACACGGTTCACGTACCACGTGTATTTATATACACGTGAAATAGAGATCTCTAGGGATCACAAGACCTAACCTAGAACGCGATATAGGGTGGCGCGGGACCAGAAGTCTTACTTCAACGGGTGAATGTTGGAGAAATGAACGAAGATTTCGATGTCAGGACTTCTACCTCAACCCTACCCTATCGCAGACTCCGTCAAATTCTTCGAGTGCCATATCAGATATACATTCAGACTGGATGACGCTATTGTCGTCCCGGTTCGTATGAATCAATCAGCGAGTCTTCATAAAAGTTATGGACCCTAGACATGCGCGCGAAACGCGGCCGCGTCCGATGTTTACGTAGGAAAGCAGGCATTACTCAACTGCAATGAAAATCGTCTGGTGACATCGCCGTCAGTGAACGACCCTTCATCTCGACCGGCGACTGGCACACGGCTGCCATCTCCGAAGGCTTGTGCTGCAGTCGTTGCACCAGCCAGACAAGATCGCAGTCGCAGACCAACGCGTTTCTGTCCAGACGTAGTCGCGTCATCGGTCCGACGTTATGAAACGCGTCGGCGGGCAGATGATGCAGCATGTTGCTGTGAAGGAACAGCCGTTCCAGAGCCGGTAGATCATTGAACGTGCCCTTCTCGATATCTCTCAGGTGGTTGTAGTGCAGATAGAGTTGCTCCAGTTTCGGTAGACCGGCG
Source organism: Lasioglossum pauxillum (assembly GCA_933228785.1). NCBI lineage: Eukaryota > Metazoa > Arthropoda > Insecta > Hymenoptera > Halictidae > Lasioglossum > Lasioglossum pauxillum. The sequence goes on along the minus strand of OW121702.1, from coordinate 18,262,770 downwards.
AACGCGTCTGGCGATATTCGCTCCAGGTGGTTCTTGTAGAGATAGAGGAACCTCAGCTTGGGTGCGCCTTCGAAGGTTTTTGGCGAGAGGTGCCTGATGCGATTGTCGTTCAGCAGGAGCGTGTGCAGCTCTGGCAGGCCGCGGAAGGTGCCTGGACGGAGCTCGGCGATGTTGTTGAACCGCAGGTCACTGAAAGTTGCGAGAAACATTCTTAGTGCCATAAAAGAAAATATAAATCATTAATTAATTCCCTCTCGGGTTGAAGGCTTAAGAAAAGCAGCTGATACATCAAACGTGGAATGTTATCAATAGAACTAGACGTTAATTGGTCAAGGTATATTGCAATCCTCGTATGAAGTTACAACTAGACGGCGGATGCTTGCGCGTCTACATCATGCTTCATTTGCGAAAAAACTATTGAAACGAACGATACGTTCATTAATTTTCTACCGTTTATGGCGGTAGGATACCCTCGGATTGTAACTAGCAAATAACTAGAATTTTACTATAAAAAATGGGTCGAAACATGGGTCTGCGCCCAGATATTTTTTGTCCTTATTTCAGCAAATTTTGGGCTAGGTGAAGGCTCATTCTAAAGAGGAAGGTTAGGTGCAGTGCGCTCTGGTCATGATTTTAACGAGATTATATCTATATCTAATAATATGAGGGCCCAAAGTAGAGAAAAAATCTAGATTTCAATACATTTTCTTGTCTCTAAAAGACTTTTTGACTTATATGATGACTAGAGCGCACTGTGATGAACCTTCCCTCTTTAGAATGAGCCCTCACCCAGCCCAAAATCTGCTCAAATAAGGTCAAACAACCGAAACGCGCAAACCCATGTTTCGAACCAAAATCTAGTAAGATTCTAAGTCCCTTTCTAGTTACAATCCGAAGGTATCCTACCGCCTTATGTCTTGCACGATCTACCGAGCACAGGTCCTCTATATTCAAGTTAGATTCAAAGCCTTGGATGCTCTCGACGAAATATGTAAAACGCCTGTTCGGAAGAAAGATGGCTGTGTTCCATCATTGTCTGTCGGCATTTCTGACTCGCAGAGAAGACAGCTGGTCTCTTATACGCGTAAGATGTGAACGTCGTACGTTCTTGACTAACGGCTGATAGATCCGGGTAGACGGTCTGAAAACCTGTGTTCAATTTCGTTGAATTTTTGAGCAGCTCCATCGAGCGAAACGCGCGCGTCTGGGGATCGTTCCCATTGTTCCAGGATCAGTCTGTATTCGCGTGGATTTAGTTCGGGCGAGCCTGAAGTCCCCTTTTCAGGAAGAGCCATTCGTTATTTCAGTTTCGCGTCGAGTCGCGGGAGAAGCGCGAAATTTCAGTCTCGCACACACGTCCCGTCCCCTTTTCCGTTCTGTTCTGTTCTGTACGAGCTCGACAAAACGAGCCACTGGAAGATCAGCCGTGGCGATAAAGAGGTTAAAATACCGGCGCGTCGAACCGAGAACTCACCCGGCAATTTAGAGGGAGGAGGTAATGTGCAACGAGTCGAGTAAAATCGTTAATTAAGAGCTTTGCGCTTTATGACTCCGATCTTTGCAGCGGCGGAGCGTGTAATGGGCCCCCGGGCTCTGCACCGTCTGTATCATTGTTTCTTAACGGGTACAACGGCCTGAAAATCTATTTCGCGACGTGACTAATGTCGAACAAATGTCCGCATCAGCGACCTTTTGAATAAAGTCGAAACCGGCTCCCGGCTCCCGGCATCGGCACCGTCGATAGTCTCGTTGCATTGTACTCGTTTGCGGCGAGGCGTTCGTATCGAATCAATTGCGCCAGATAGTAGATCGGAAGGAAAGGAGAACTTGTTTGTCTGCTGATTCTGAGGCCAGTCGTCGTCACACATTCGACGCCGTTCGTTTATCATTCGCGCCCAGCTGATAATCGTCTTCGCGATTAAGATGCATAGATCTCGATTAGATTCGTCTTGTACGAGGCAATTGTTCAAGCAAGTCATATATATATATATGCAAAGATTCGAATTAGTGCGGAGAGGTTCGCAGACCTCCAAAGTCGAGGATTCGGGATTTCAAAGATGTCTAGATCATCAGAACATATTGATATCTAATACAAATAAATGCGAGTCGATTTAAATTCATGGGGACAGGTACGGAGATCTTCATAGTTAAGGATTTGGGATTACAAAGATGTTAAGATCACCAGAACATATTTTAATATGTATAAATAAATACGAGACGATTTAAATCCATGGGGACAGGTATAGAGATCTTCAAAGTCAAGGATTCGGGATTTCAAAGATGTCAAGATCACCAGAATATATTCAAATCTAATATATTAGGTCAATGGGAAAGTTCCGTCCGTTTAGTGTCGAGTAGCTGTAGCTGGAACTGTCGTTAACTATAACGTCTAAAGTAATGTTAACTTTTTAGTTTGGACATCTTCCAATAAAATTCAATACATAACAATATACGCTTGCACCAATAACATCGTTTTTTTCTACATTGAAAATGTCGGAATTTGAGTCGAATAAGCGTCATTTGCGCGAAGTATTAATCTTTTGCTTCAATTGGAGGAAAACTGCAGCTAAAGCTCATCAAATGATTGTAGACGTTTATGACGATAATACTGTTTCCAATAAAACATGAAGAGAATGGTTTCGACGCTTTAAAAATGAAGATTTTACTGTGGAGGACAAACAGCGTTCTGGACAGCCACGAGTATTAAAAAGACGAAGAATTGCAGGCACTGGTGGATGAAGATCCATGTCAAACACAAAAACAAATTGCAAAAGCGTTAAATTGTGCTCAATCTGTCATTTCCGATCGTTTAAAAGACTTGGGGAAGGTCTACAAGGAAGGAAAGTGGGTTCCATATGAACTCAAGCCAAGAGACATTGAGAAACGAAAAATCATCTGCGAAATTCTGCTTGCGAAACGTCACAAAAGTTGTCAAAGAAGCGTTAAAAGCACTTCGCTGGGAAGTGCTACCCCATGCGGCTTATTAGTCAGACTGTGCCCCTTCTGACTATCACTTGTTTTGGTCGATGGCACACGCACTTGCTGAGGAACGATTTAATTCTTACGAAGATGTCGAAAAATGGATCTCTGACTAGGTAACCTCCAAAGATAACTCATTGTTTCGTCGCGGAATTCGCTTGCTGTCCGAAAGATGGGGAAAATCATCGCTAATGATACTTTTTCATTTTGTTTCTTCAATAAAGCTCTACTTTTTGTAAAAAAACGGACGGAACTTTCCGATTGACCTAATAAATAAATGCAAGTCGATTTAAATCCATGGGGACAGGTACAAAGATCTTCAAAGTCAAGGATTCATGATTTCAAAGATGCAAAGATCAACAGTGTGGAAAAGTTCAGATGCCTTCAAAATTATGGTTTCAATAACCATTGGCATTGATAACTCAGTGTCAACTTCGAAATCTTTCGATAGATCTCGATTAGATTCGTCTGGAACGAGGCAATCGTTCAAGCGAACCGTAGATATAATTAATCAAAGATTCAAATTAGTGCGGAGAGGTCCGAAGACCTCCAAAGTCGAGGATTCAAGATTTCAAAGATATCTAGATCACCAGAACATATTCAAAACTGATACAAATGAATGCAAGTCGATTTAAATCCATGGGTCAGGTACGGAGATCTTCAAAGTCAAGGACTCGGGATTTCAAAGATATCTAGATCAAAGTTCATTGTTTGAATGCAAAAATTCGGCTCTATTTCACCTTAAAATACCGAAATTACTTTCTTGCCAAACCAATATATAATTTTTTTCATTTTATACCAGATACCAACATATTTAATAATGTAAACAATATTTTGAATAATGGTACAGCCATTTTTAGTGGTGCCTCAGAGTCACCTCTCGTATGCTAAGAGTTAAATCCATGTGGGCAGGAATAGATGTCTTCAAAGTCAAGGATTCATGATTTTAAAGGTGCAAAAATCAACAGTGTGGAAAGGTCCAGATGGCTTCAAAATCATGGTTTCAATAACAATTGGCATTGATAAATCAGTGTCAACCTCGAAATCTTTCAAATCTAAAGATTTAATTCCGAAACCTACGAAACTGAAGGATTCCACACCTCGGATTAAAGGTCCCAGTCTCAGGAACTCCGAAAACCAAGGAGTCTGACGTTTGAAATTTCTAGGATTGAACTCGTAAACTGACTACAAAACTGAAGGACTCCGTACTTGAGATTAGAGATCTCAGTCTCAGGAACTCGAAAAGCCAAGAAAACCTATGAGGTAGGACTCGGGTCCTAGAATGTCCAAAGGTTCAGGATCTGCAGATTCAATGATGCGATTCACATTTGAAATTCCTATTTCGTGATGAAAGTCAGCAATAAAAAGTGGCGTTTCAGTACTCCGTGGAATATGTATTGTATTGAATATACGTTAGGTGCAGGTATCTTCGGGCAAGATATTGAAACGGAAGAAAGTGGACCATAAGATAGAATAAAAGTAGTCGGCAGGAAGAATGTAGATATTATCTTGCGCAGGAAACCTCGCTATTCCCGACTATGCTGAATATAGAAACGTTTGAATCACTGTGTCATTAACATGTCTATGCGTCGAGTATATTGTGTAACATAAAGTACGGGTAAAATTTCCCAAGGAATCGGCGGAAAATACGAGCCAGAGGTGAAATCCCTTTCACCGAACCGGTGGTCATGTGTTTTGACACGGTTTTATTAATGACACGTGATATTTGCGTCGCATCAGTAATTCGCTCTAGGTATACGTCGACCGTCCGTAATTACAATACATATACATATTCAACGACACGTTCAACAACGAAACAGCGTGATGCGATATTCTTTGTTCTTCGAGCGACGGTGTTTGGGGGAAGAGTCCCAGTTTCCATATTTTTAACGTCATTTACGAGAACGATGGCCATTTTCTTCGATAGAAACCATGTCCAATTGGTAATAATAGTTTCATTTTAGATCGAAAACAGTTCTGTAATTTTTTTTAAAGTTCTCTGCAAGAACGATGGTCATTATTTTCAACCACGTCTAATCGGTAATAATAGTGTCATTTTAGATCGAAAACAGTTTTGTTAGAGTACCGCAAAGTTCAGTGACTTAACATTCTAACAGATGTGGGATCGCTTATAACTTGACCTATTAATACTATGTGCAGAGTTCGAGGCTGGCAGTTGTCGAGAGCAGACGTGTTTATTTACGCTCCGCACAGGTTGTACTCGAACAACTTATCGATTCTACGTACAGTGTATAAAGTAATACCTTATACGTTATCTAACGCGTGTTCTATAGTGTGCAAGTGTTTAAAAATCTCAAATAATGGCCTCTGACAACAGGGGTCACCTATCCATCGAAAGCCAAAGTTCTCCTCAAGCCTCAGTTAATAAGACGTATGCGAATGTAGCGGCAAAAAGTTCACGCCCTAGGAAAGACCAGGCCATCGTACTTGACTCCATTGATGGTTTCTCTAACGATGATTATTTAGACGGTCTGGAGATGCTAACCAGCATCAACAACATAATGTTTATCTCCAAGATCTCCGGTGGGAGGATATGTGTATTTCTATCCAGTGTCTCCTTAGTGGAGAAGTTATCGGATAAAGTTATTCAAATAGGTAATCACTCACTGAAAATTAGACCGTTAATGGAAAAAAACAAAAGGGTTGTAATCTCCAATGTCAGTCCTGTCATACCACATGATTTTATAGCTAATTTGTTAAAAAGTAAAGGGATAACATTAGCCTCTCAAATTAGCTATATTAGGGCCGGCTTAAATAAACCGGGTCGGTCTCACATATTATCGTTTCGACGGCAAGTTTACATCAAGGAAGAAGAGGAACACCTCCTACCAGAATCCTTACAAATATGCTATGAAGACACGAATTACTGGATATATTTCAGTACAGACTCTACAAATTGCTTTATATGTAAACAGAAAGGACATATTGCTAAGATATGCCCCAATGCTATTGAGAAATCGACTGTTGACATCACTACAAGTATGGACAACAATGCCGCGGCTTCCAAGGACTCAATGTCTCAGTTCCCGGAAATCAATATTAATAATCAGAACACAGGATTAAAGAGAAACGCTCCACCGTCAACCATCTCTGACAACACTATTGACGAACCATCATCGAATAGTCCATCCTCAGATCATAATGAAAATAGTTCTTCTCCTAATCTGGAAAAATTAATCAAAGCAGATTTTTTAAAACCCAAGGCTAAAAAGCCAAAGACTATAGACGATACTAGTCTCAACGTAACTTCTCCGGAAGAGAAGTTACAGAACCTAGAAGAAGCATTACTACCAGCAAAAGAATTTGTTGGTCGGTCATCTTCATCTCTAGTCTTAGACTACAATCAATTTAAACGATTCTTACTCAAATCTATGGGACAACACAACTTGATGAATATTGCACAAGAATTCACAAACGATATAATAGGCTTGATTAAAATGATTGACGTAGTGAGACTCCAACTAGAGGATCGATCTCTTAAAGCGAGGTGTTCCAGAATTAAAAAAAAACTTTTACTGCAATCGGCTGGTGATCCTGCAATGGATTCCGACCAATCCCAATCGTCCGACAACTGTTTCTACTAACGGAAATATCTACACTTCAATGGCTTATCTGCGTCGCAAAGACCTCAAAATCCTATTCTGGAATCCAAGAAGTATCTCGACAAAAAAGGAAGATCTACCTAAACTCCTCATCGGCACGGACATTTTTGTGTGTGTGGAATCTTGGCTCTCGGAAAGTGACTTTCATTTCAGTGGTTTCAAAACATTCAGGAAAGACCGATCTTACGCTATAGGTGGTGGGATTCTTATCCTTATACGTAATAATCTAGCTTTTATTGAAATCAACAATCTCCTTAGTCCAGATGAAACGGTGGAACTAGCTGGTATTAAAATTAATAACATCCAGCCCTCTCTCGATCTTATAGTGTGTTACAGAGCCCCAGGTCTTACACTCTCCCAAGCACAGTGGGATCTAATCTTTGAAAACATTGATAACCAAAGCCATACAATTTTTATGGGTGATTTTAATTCTCACCATATAAATTGGAATTGTAAGCATAGTGATCTCAATGGTGAAAGGTTACTTAGCAGCCTCAACAACTCTAATTTGTTTCTACACAATTCTAATTCTATTACACATTTTCAAACACGTAATAATGTCCCAACAACTTCGAATTTAGATTTAATATTCTCGTCTATAAACTTAATTGAAAAAATCAATGTCACAGTCGATGAAGAGACTTTGGGTTCTGATCATTTCCCGGTATCCATAAATGTCTATTTAAGTAAATATGTATATCGCAAAAAAAACTTTAAACTTAAATCAATACGCACAGATTGGGAAGGAGTAGTCACAAATCTTAATGACAAGTTCTCTCACTTCTTCTCTCCAGAATATGATTTAATGAACGCGAATGAGAAATATTCCCTTATTACACAGATACTAGCGAATGCAATCACTCTCAATACACCAAAAAAGAAAACTGTTATCAATAGCATACATAGAAACCCGGTACCATGGTGGGACTCCGAGTGTGACAAGATTAAAAGACTCAGAAGAGCGGCTTTCAAAAAGTGGAAACACACCATTGATCCGGTAGACTTTTACACATACAAAAGATTGGTAGCCCTAGCCAAACGAACGTTCAAACAAAAGAAAAGAGAGAAGTTTAAAGAATTCGCAAAAAATATTAATTTTAACACTAAAGGAAAGCACGTTTGGAATACTGTCAAAATTCTAAAAAATAAATGGACTAAAATAATACCTTTTCACACTACGGAAAACCACCAGACAGCTAGCATAATCAATGAAACCCTGGACAAAATTAGCCCTCCTTGGGTCCCAACAGATCCTAATTATCTACCAACCTGTGATGAAAATGTCTTTCTAAGCTCACCATTCACCTTCGTTGAGTTCAACCTGGCTCTTGGGAACAAAAGATCCGGTTCAGCTCCTGGTATGGACGGCATTGATTATGAAATTTTAAAGGTAATGCCAGTAAAATACAAGTTGATACTTTTGGATATTTTTAATGAAATGTTTAGTACTAGTATGTACCCTGAGGAATGGAAAGATTCATACATTCACTTCATTAGCAAATCAGATGGGAAAAGTGTCAGGCCAATTTCTCTAACATCTTGTTTATGCAAGCTATTTGAAACTATGTTAAAATTTAAATTGGACTGGTGGATTGAGAGCAATGGCATTATCCCCAAAACTCAATCTGGTTTTCGTAAAGGTCAATCAACAACTGATAACTTAACTAATTTGCTCCTCAATGCGGAAGAAGCTTTCAGTAATAAAAAAGATTTATTGGCGGTATTTCTGGACATAAGTAGTGCTTTTGACAACGTTAATGTGGATATTCTCCTAAGTAAACTAGCAGACATTGGATGTCCCCATAAGGTAATCAAATTCATTAAGTTTTTAACTCATGAAAGATCAATTTGTACAGACATCACAAATAACAATATCAGGAAGGTTTATAAAGGTATTCCTCAGGGTGGAGTACTAAGCCCACTATTGTTTAATATTTATATTTCTAGAGTTGCTTTGAATATACCTAAGAGTGTTACCGTCTCACAGTTTGCTGATGATCTTGCTCTATATTGTAAAAGGTCCACAGTAAAGTCAAGTATAAACCTTTTGGAAAAATCGATCTGTATGATCAATAAGGACTTAAGGGATCTAGGCCTAGATTTATCTCCGCAGAAAAGTGTCTTCGTACACTTTAATAAACGTAATGTTCTACCTGGAGAGACCAAAATTATGATAAATAACATATCTATTGTATCCAGGGAGGCTGTGCGATTTCTGGGTATCATTTTTGATTATAAAATGTCTTTTAAACACCAGATAGAACATGTTCAAAAAAGGTGTTACAGAGCGATTAATATAATAAAATTTCTCAGAGGCACTTGGTGGGGGGCACACCCTGAAACATTAATAATACTATATAAGAGTTTTATTCGGTCTATAGCAGACTATGGTAGTTTTGTTTATTTTCCAACACAAAAGAAACAGATTGAAGTACTTGAAAAAATTCAATACCATGCCATAAGACTAGCTTTGGGTCTCAGATGCAGTACTCCCACGAACATTCTCCTACACGCATCCAAACTGCAGCTTATACAAGAGCGCTTCAAATTCCTGTGTAATAATTATCTATGTAAAATCCATTCTAACAAAGGACTATTAATACACAACACTATTACTAGGATTAGGAAAATTATAGACACCCGTAACTCAAAACTTAAATATAGTAAACGATTGTTGATTCGTTGCTTGATAGACCAAGGTAGCCTAATTGACTGCATATTTTCTTCTAATTGTTATAACGTATATAATTATAATTATTCCGCCCTACTTAATGAAATCCACATTGATGTTGACTTTGGTCGAACCGTGGCTAAATCCGGGAATCCCAACCTCTTAATTGACGATCTATTGCGTGAAAAGGGTGCACTCTCCATATTCTCAGATGGTAGTAAAAGCAAGGATGCCACTGCGGTTGGAACAGCTTGCATATGCCACAATCTGAATTTATCAGTAGTAAGAAGTGTGAATAGTAATGCATCTATATTTACAGCTGAGTGTATTGCTCTCATGGATGCTGTAGACGTTGCCCTAAATAACAAAGATCAATGTTGTATCATATTTTCTGACTCCTTAAGTTGTCTAACCTCCCTTAGAAATCCCTCTATTAACATTCGTCTTAACCCTTACATACTCAGTATCAGGAACAAAATTTATGTACACCGCACAAAGTATCCTGATTCCAGTGAAATTCTATTTTACTGGATACCGTCCCATGTGGGTATTCATGGCAATGAAAAGGCTGATGAATTAGCCAATATTGCCAGAAACAGTGCTGATTCAGACGGCTCTTTCAAAATGCCGTATACTGATTTAAGTGTGATCTTCAAATCACGTGCTTTCAATAACACTAATGAATATGTAGTCAGTGAAGGTCGATACAAAGGAAAAAATTATTTTGAACATTTTCACGACGAAGGAAGAAAGTCCTGGTACTCGGGGAAAAATCTATCTCGAGAAACCATCGTAACCATTAACAGAATTAGATCCGGCCATTATAGTCTTAACTTCTCTCTAGCTAAAATCAATGTGGTAAATAACCCTGGTTGTTCATGTGGACATGAGGCACAGGATATAGATCATGTCCTTTGGCAATGTCCTATACATGACACTCACAGATTAAAATTTATACATGACCTGAGATTACGGGGGTTCTTTCTTCCTATGTCATGCAACGTTCTACTTCACAGACCTACAAACACTATATGTAAGATCTTATGTTCCTTCCTGAAAAATTGTGAATTATGTATATAACGCTACTCTCTATCACACCCACCACAAATTAAGTGCCTTTAATTGATATATACTTGTACATTAATCATACATTAGCATAAAGCTTTCATTGTAATATTAGTAATGTAATATAAACTGCAGAATAACCTCCTACTAGAGGTTACAACTGTTCAATAAAAAAAAAAAAAAAAAAAATACTATGTGCATTGGTTCGATAACTGGACCAGAGGCTGCTGGAGAACCATAAATATCTTCGATGTTTGATATCATAACATCTCGTGAAGGAGATGATATACAATGTATCTGGCATCGGTAAGTGCCTCTTGTTACTAACAAGGAAGACTTTTCACATCTTCTAACAAGGACTAAAGATACTTCTAGTAAAATCGCAAATGTGAGGTGTGCATTTTTTACACTGTAATTCTGCACAATATTAAAGTACAATATTAGAGTACAATATTAGAGTACAATATTAAAGTACAATATTAAAGTACAATATTAGAGTGCAATATTAAAGTACTATATTGAAGTACAATTTTCACAAAATTTGCTAATAAAGTTAAATATTTCAGCGTAATCATTCTTTGATGAGTAACATTAATGTATCTGTGTCTCGTTTAAATAACTGTGAACTTGTTGCTCCGTTAATCCAACATTTTGCAATGTTTTATCGGCCTGTCTTGCTGTAAATATTGTTATCAGATGGACACCGATCTTTGCATAACATTCAGCACGATTTTTACAATGTGTGTACTTCGATTGATTGTTCAGATCGATCGAGGGATTTTATCTTGTACGATTATACCATTGATTTAGCGAAGATGTATTTATTCAATAAAAACGAGACGATGATTCAGAATACTCGATAATGGGGTCAGTGCCTCCATTTTGCAGAGTTTCACAAAATTACCTGTAATACGCCTTTAATTTCCAGCCATACAAATTTAATTTTCCTTCATATAAAAATATATATCCGTAATAACCAGTCGGTAGAATCGATTAAAAACTTTGCGCTGTTTAATCATTAAGAAAGTCCGAGATTCATAATTTTGTATTCGAGATTTATAATTTTATATCCGAGATTTATAATTGTTGACAAAGTATACCTTGCTATGTATATTTTTTTACGCCAAGAAAGTAATTAGAGTATTCTTAACGTAATTGCACACGTTCCTTCATATCTGTTCCTATCCTGTCCACCGCCATCTTGATTTCTACACGCGTTAAACGAAGTGCTATTTAATTCAGAGAGAAATCGGAGTATCCATATATCATTACCGGCCTGAATAACAACCGGAGCCATCGATATTCATAGTGACAACCTTTAATCGCACCGATCAAACCCTGTCAGCGTTAAGTGAATGATGAAAATGATGTCAGTAATCGAACGTAAATAATCCGTATAATCTGTTAGTGAAAGTTCCGCTAATCTACTAGCAAACAGTATCTATGAAACATTTTCACGTATCATTACATTGTTCCTTTCTTAGCATTTCCGACTCATTAATTCTGATAGACGTGTGCAATATACGGGGCGCTTTAGAAAATCGGAAGCGGATGATCTGTCAGATTATTTTACATACATAACACACTGTTGACGGTTCAAAATTTTCAATTAATTCTTCTGTTTTGTAATAGAAGGGGAATTACTATATATAAATATAAACAAAAAATATTCTAATATAGTCCATTTTACAACTTCTATCGTTTCTCATTCCTACTGGACTGAACATTTTTATACATTTATGGAGAATTTGGCTGCGTGAATTATAAAATAGCAAAAGATTAAAAAAAAAGATTTAAAAAATCTATGTTGTTAGGTTGATTACAATATGTTGAAATTATCAAGGGATGTAATAAATTTTTATGGAATCCTTTCTTCCCGCAATTATTATAAAATATTTAAATTTTGCATAAAGATCCACAGTCTACTCGTTACTAACTGTTCTCATATTTAAAAATATAAAATGAATAAGTGAAATACAAAATTGTGAAGACATTAGAAGAAAGAAAAAGTATTGGTGCAATATTTTGGACTTATCAAAATTACTCAAATAAAAAGTTCATTTTTATTTAATTTTTGTGCCGCATAATTGACTTGGAACTTATTCGAACGTCTATTTAATAGTAGTACAGTAAAGTCGCGATTCTTGTCAAACAGCCTGTGTTCTGTTCGGACAACTATCGCATACCGACATTATTTTTGTATGACTGCGTCTACCGCGCCGAGAGTTCAAACTAAAGCCAAACGTAGAAAAGGACAGCATGATATACGGATCGCGTGGCCGAAGCGTATCGGTGTGAATCATTACTAATCGAATGTACAAAATCTTTTTTATTTTTCATTATTATTTTATGGGACTTTCATCAACTTATCTGTGGCATTTTTCTGATTAAAATAACACCAAACTCGATATAATTTGAACTGTGTTTAGTGGTATAATCAACGATGAAAGTTTCGGGTGGAAGAAAGGACAGCGAACACGCGGGCGACGACGCGGGACGGTCCGCGCTCTTTCTTTCCCATACGCTATCCTTCCTTGCGTCCGAATCTTTCATCGTCGATTGAACCACTAAATGCACTTGAAATTATATCGTGTTTGGTATTATTTTAATCAGAAAAATGCCAGAAATAAGTTTGTCAAAGTCCCATAAAAAATAATGAAAAATAAAGAAGATACACGTCCACTTATTACGAACTTATTTTTAATTAATGTGTACGTGTGGACGAAAAAGTTGATTAATAGACGAGAGCATTTCATTGAATACGACAGTGAATACTTCTATTTATCGAAAGTGAGCGTAACTTTATTTTACACTTGAGGTTAGAGTAAAAAACGAGGCGACTAGTGGGATGACCTAATAATACTGTCACTGTAAACGAACCATGCAGCATCTTAAATAATGAATTTACCCGGCGCCTGGCCAGCGTTCTAGCAGCTCGGATATCGCAGTGCAGGCCTCTTTGTTTACAACAACCGGCAACAAAGGGCACTTGAGGCTTTCCTATAAAAATCACAGCGAAAAAGCCGCCTCCCGCTGGCTCGAGTAAATTCAATGGCGGGCGCAAAACGCCGGAGGAGCCTAAACCGGTGTATGAATAAAATTACTGTTCGTAGCAGGGCTGAATGTTTTCATTAACTTGAAGAGATTGAATTGTGCTTCGATTGAACGCATATTGTGGCCGGAGTTCGTTTTTTTTTCTCCCCCGAACCACGGCAAAGAAGATCACGGAGACAGGAGAATGGCATGAATTCATTAAAGCGAAGAGTCTTGACCGGAGATGATAGAGTGAAAGTCGTTTGCTATGCCCGGGGAAATAATTCGTGTTTCAGGAGAGTTTAATGCACCGTGGACGAGCATGTCTTTCAGCTGTGTCGCTGAGACGACATCAATTTAAACATTCATGATTATTTTGAATATTTATCGTCACTTTAAATGTTAATTACGCGCACAGATTTTTGCTAATGACATTCGACGCCTCTCCCCTCGGTCCTCGTCGTTCTCATCTGTACATTGCGATTTTTATGCGTTCATGGCAAAAATGGTTAGCTACAATTTCCAGAAAAATGATTATAAGAACTGGAGACTTCTATTTTTTGTAGGAATTGATATAGATAATTTTTATTTATTGAGGCTGAATTTCATATACTGTTATGAAATAACTTTTGAGACTTTAATGTTTCTGTAAATAATAATTTGTTTTATTTCTGCGATTTCTAAATTCAGGCACTTCGTACGCAGCTTGTTACGATAAAGGCAGCAGCAATCTTCAAGTGTGTTAGCAATTATTGCATGTTTCTCTAACTGAACGAAGTGACAGAAATATAAATAGAAGATTTTCGGAACCTGACGATTGGATCATCATCATTCTTATACGATAAAAGTTGTGATTTCAATGATGTCACGGTTCGTCATTTACTGGTCCGTGATTCAGAAGTGACCTTACATGGGTTGGGCGTTTCGCGGGTTTCTGCTCGCCTACGTTTATACTTCTGCTATAGGTATGATAAAATTCCACCTTCATACCGATTTCCAAAATAAATAATAATTTCTACTGAACAGTTCTAAACTAATTTTCTAATAATCTCAATAATTGATAAAATATCATGTTTGTTCCTATATATCTGAATTTGTATGACAATAAAATATGTAAAAAAAACTTTTTAAAAACCACGCTTACATTAAAATGCATTAAAAAGGAGAAAATATTTTTTTCCCTGGTTCTCCATAAAATATCGAATCCAGTTAAATGATTAATAAACGTTCTTCCCCAAAATTTTAAGCAATTAGTTCAAAATTTCTTCTGTTATATTTCTATCTTTTTCGACACTAATTTTATAACAGAAGAAATTTTCAACTAATTATTTAAAATTTTGGGGGAAAATGTTATTAATCATTTAACTGAATTCGGTATTTTACGGAGAACCAGGGAAAAAATTATTTTCTCCTTTTTAGTGCATTTTAATATAAGCGTGGTTTCTAAAAAGTTTTTTTATATATTATATTTTCTACTTTTATTGTCATCGGAAGCAAGGGTGTACACAAAATTTCAGCAAGATTGGACTATGGGAAGAGGTTTAAATTTCGATTACAAAATTTGACGCATACAACAACACGGCAAGTTAATATAAGCGTGGTAATAAAAAAAATAGTGCGGCATTTCTATAAATTTACTTTTTGAAATCCTCACTTTTTACAGATCCTCAGTCGATTATACATCACGTTTTTTGAAATAATTAATTCAAGACGTTTCTCTGGATTGGAATATTTGAAAAGCTTTCGTAGATTTTGTCGCTCCGACTGCAAAAACATGGCGGACCCAAGACTCCAGAAGACCGGCGAATCCGTGTTAAAATAGAAACTGGTATACAGAATGTAAACTAACAGGTTGGTTTACCGTGTCGAAAGAACCGGAAAAGTTTAATAACGCGGTCGGCTTCCTTCAGTCGTTCCTTAAATAAGAGCGATTTATCGCCTCCGAGCGAAATTTAACTGCCGTGGAAACCGGAAGACCGGATCGATCGGGATGAAACGACGCCTAGGCGGTCGTTAGTCACTCCTCTGATGTTTACATGACGCTTGACATTGGATTAGGTTTATCGGGATCTGTCGGACAGGTGTACAGGGTTCAATTTTTAATTTGATCCGGGGCTTACGTTATCGATCCCTCAACTCTCGGAGATCGTGGGCGAAAGACTCCATATATCGCTTTTTACTCCTCTTAACTAACTCAAACATCGCAGCTGTGAAAAATAGTGGGCTCGATAGTGGATCGTTCACTGTTGAAATTGTTTCAACATCTTGTACGAGTTATCCATTTATTAACCCTTTGCACTCCGAATTACACGATCCAACAAATTTCAACTTTTTTTGGGATATCGATTCTCACTATGTAATTGTTATAGAGTTTCTTGCGCTGATTCCGAATCTGTCCTTAATTTTTCTCCTAGACGCACAGTTTTTGAGAAATTTGAGTTTGAAGAAATGACATATTTAACTTTGAACAAATATTGTGATGTTATTATAAAAGATATTGAATTGTTCTTTACAGCAAGAGATTCCTTAGACTTTCCCGAATACAGTGATATCCAACATTAATACATTACGATTGTTTAAACATGTTTAAACGATCATTAAAGACGGAGAAACACCACTTTGCACCAATTTTTGAAGATATTTCTGAATTTATCTCGAAAAGTAAAGGTCCAGCGGAAAATTGAGAAATCACCCTTTGAAGTTTGCAACTATGACGGTTTTTTCGAACCACAAAACACAATATATCTTCGTCCGGCATTAGTTGCCGTCAGTGGCGCTCACCACTAGCGCGGTTTCAACACAAATTAGCCAATTCATGTCGTGCGAAGATATTTGGCTTTCTGGTTCGGTAAAAACGTCGACGTTTCAAACTTCAAAGGGGGGTTTGTTTCTCAAGATAAAAGTCTGCTCTATCGCGTGGTCTAGTTCGATTTTCTGCTAGATCCTTATTGTTTAAAATAAATTCAAAAATTTCGTCAAAAATTGGTGCAAAGTGGTGTTTCTCCGTCTTTAATGATCGTTTAAACATGTTTAAACAATCGTAATGTATTAATGTTGGATATCACTGTATTCGGGAAAGTCTAAGGAATCTTTTGCTGTAAAGATCAATTCAATATCTTTCATAATAACATCACAGTATTTGTTCAAAGTTGAAAAATATGACATTTTTCAAACTCAAACTCAAAAACTGTGCGTCTAAGAGAAAAATTAAGGACAGATTCGGAATCAGCGCAAAAAAATCTGTAAGAATTGCATAGTGGGAATCGAATCCTTTTTGGCTGTTGGAGTGTTATTTTTCAATTTTATTGCCAACAACTCTCTACTATTTTAAGTGTTTTATTTGAAATTTACTTCGAAGGATAGTTCCTTGACTCCTACTTATTTTAAACGATTTTGTTTACTAATTATATTAAGTATAGCTCTCTAACTTTGTTGTAATTTATATTTGTGGAACTTATATTTCTTTTTAACTAAAAAATAACAAAATTAGACAACTAAAGGGAAAATCAAATACATGTAAAATCCCGTTTCATTTACGTTTTACTTTCTCCGATGTCGAGTCACACTCGACCAGAGTTGGGCAAAAATTTAATCAACGATTGACGACTAAATTTCTACTTCAATCGTTAATCGCAATTAACAATTAATCTCCTAGTTTAGTCGTTAATTGCGGTTAACAATTAAATACTTATTATTATTATTTTATTGTAGATTAACTTCATCAATCGTCGATTTTTCGACGATTTCTTTTTCTTAAACAACGATTGACGATTAACTTCATCAATCGATTGAATTAATCGTCGATGTTTCGATGTTTTCTTTTTATAATCAACGGTTGACAATTAATTTCATCGATCGATTGATCCAATCGTCGATTTTTCAATGATTTCTATTTTTAATCGTACACATTAATCAATCAATCATGATTAAAATTTTAATTGATTCATGCACAACTCTGCACTCGACAAAGGAGTGCAAAGGGTTAATTCTTTTCGGATTAACGTTGCTATATTGGCAACATCTGGCGAATGTAACACAAATATTTTAGTTACTCAAATAGTAGAAAATCGATAGATATTTTACTTGTTCCCGACAACGAATCAATTCTCTAATTTACAAAATCATCGTCAGAAATTTCTAATGCACAAAACAAGATAAAGCACAGATATGATATTTTTACTGGATGAGGATTTTTTTAAATCCTAAGAATATTTTCCTCCGAGAACGAGATTAGTGCTTTTTATTACGTGCATGATTAAACGACGCGCTTGCAACTTGAGTAATAAGACGTAGAAATCCGGATATCGTCAAAACGTCTGCATTCGTCTTTGGAAGATTAAAATGCAATTTATCTCGAGGAACTAAGGATGTGTGTGAGGCTGTCGAGGAGGCTGAACGAGAGATAAAAATGATTTTCAAATAAATGTGACAGATTTAAAGGAGATTAAATCAGAGAAAGGAAGTGTGCCATTTAAACGGTCGTTCAGATGATGATGGAAAAGTAATGGCTTATTTAATAACGATCTCTTTTCATTACGCAGCAGCGCGGGCGCATGCGAGGGTGATAGTGTAGGGGCGCGCATTCATCTCTGAGTCATCTCTTAATGCAAACGGTTTATCGTTGCCCTCTCAAATGAGATTTAATTGTCATTGAACAGCCGGTACTTCTGCAATTAGCGTTCCGCCATTCGATTAGTCATTTCTTTGGATCGACCTTTAAATATATACATTTTTTAAAAACGCTGCGGACGTGTTCAGAGAACCGGCGGTATTTTGTATGTTTCCACAGAAGACGCGACGCGTCGTGAAACGGATCGAAGACAAATATTTAAACGACGTCCTTAAATCGATTGTAGGTGACAGAAACGATAAAATATCCCGACGTGTACATACGTGTTCCCTGATACCGCCTTATCGTTTCTTCGACCGTACCACGGACTTGTCCACTTGTCGTCTGAACTCGAACAATCCTTAACCCGAATTATGAACATATACCTGTTTCAGAATTTTATCTCGCTTTGCGGCTTATTATAGATTTTCATACCTTCTGTAACTCTTATAATATCGAGCCGGACTCGCCGTGAAGATTTCGAACAGAATATATAGTTGCTCGAATTAATATTCGGACGCTCTAAAAAAGACTTTTTTGAGAAGTTAGAGCAATTAGTTTACTACAGGATGTGAAAAGAAATTTTTTCAAAAATTGCAATTCATCGGAATTGTAGAAAAAATACTAAAAGTTGCATTTTACAACTTTTTTGTGTGGGACTATATGAAAATTTTTAAAATACGTTTTGTAGAACTGTGTCAATGAAACATATTCTGAATATTTCATCAAAATCAATCGACGTTGGAATGAGCTACAAAGTTTAACACTACCACCACCGGTCAAAATGACTAGTTCCAGATTTTTTATTTTACAATTATTGAAATAAAAAAAGAGATTTCATAAGAAATGATTGGATAGGAGCCGTACAGAGTCCAAATAAAATCAATCTTGTCATTTTTATAATGCTATACACATCAGTCACTTTTGATGGTCGGTAGGTTTAGATTTTCGGCTTCGAACTGCAATGTGGTTTCTTACATCTCTCAATGTCTGCCGTTTTTTTCTGCATCAACCGATTTCGATGAAACTTTCACGATGCATATGATTGACCCACATCTACAAAACGTATTTTTAATTTTCAATATAAGTCCACATAAAAAAGTTGTAAAATGCAACTTTTAGTATTTTTTCTACAATTCCGACAACTAGCAATTTTTCCTAAAAATTTTGTTCACATTTGAAGTAAACCAATTATTCTAGCTTCTCAAAAAAGTTCAAATCGTATGGTTCAATATTAAACAAGCTTTTAAAAGTGTCCGAATATATCCAAATATAATTTTATGCCTGTTAATAATTTGTATATAGGTTTATGAAAGCTGGGCTACCTGGTGGTACAGTTATTGTAGATGCTAAAACTGTACGTGCTCGAAAAAGATTAGCTTTTCTTTCCATAGATGTTACCAAGAATGATGGGAAGGATATTATCGCTCATGGGCGACACACAAAATTTATTGGAAGTTGAAATATACAAGAAAGGTAGAAGTATATTACGGTACATACTGCTACTGGTCAGTGTACTGAATATTGTAGGCTGATCGATAGTATGTGCACCATCTAAATATCATGGAATATTTTATATTGTATGTGTACACTAACTAGCATAACTGATTCAACGCACTTTAAATCAGAATAACTTTTTTTTTGTATGGAACAAACGACTACAATTTCTCTGTAAGGCTAGAAGAATTAGTTTAGCAAATGACGTCTAAAAAATAGTTTGAAAAAATGCATTTGGTCGGAATTGCGAAAAAAATAGTAAAAATTGATTTTTACTACTTTTTTAGCTGGGCCAGTAGCGAAAATTTAAAAGATGTGTTTGGTCAACTCGTATAAATTACATACGCTCCGAAAATTTCATTGAAATTGGTTAATTGGTTTACGAGTTATAAACGATCAAATGTGGTAAAAATTGCAATTTTTCAAGATTTTCGGCCTTTTTACCACTTTTGATCGTTTAGCTCGTTTAGCTCGTAAACCAATTAACCAATTTCAATGAAACTTTCGGAGCGTATATAATTTATACCAGTTGACCGAACACATCTTTTAAATTTTCGTTATTGGCCCAGCTAAAAAAGTAGTAAAAATCAATTTTTACTATTTTTTCCGCAATTCCGACCGAATGCATTTTTTTTTTAGACGTCATTTACTAAACTAATTCTTCTAGCCTTACAAAGAAATTGAAGTCGTCTAATCCATTCATAAAAAAGTTATTCTGATTTAAAGTGTGTTGAATCAGTTATGCTCCTTACTGTATAAATATTTTGTATGAAGACTGTAATAAAATGTGTCTATACAATATCATATACCGGATGATTCACGACAAACAGGCCACCTAAATAGCTCCGTTAGGATTAGAGATAGAAGAAAATGTTAAAGAGAAAAGTTGTACAGTTAAAGGGGGCAAATATGGTGATATAAAAAAATGTTCCGATTGTAGTCGTTTTCAAGGTCTTTTGAAGGTCATTGATGATTTTTAAATAGTACCATATATTTTTAACTTCACAGTGTTGTAGCTGATGTCAAAACGAGTTCAATGATGTGGTACACTATGACCTTCAAATGACCTTGATCTTTGAAACTTGACGTTCCTTTGCGCGGTCCATCTCTTCATGCTATGGTGATGCAAAAATATTTGTTACGTAATGTGCATATCATCAATGGACCAAATATCTGGCAAGAATATTTTTTTCCAAAGGTCATTTTTTTCGGAGTTATCAAGGTCATCGATGTTTTTGTGATACGTAACTACATTTTTATTTTATGGCACCGTGTAACTGATCGAACAATACATTCAGATATGTATAATAAAGTGACCTTAAAATGACCTTGATCTTCAAAAATTAAAGTTTTACCTTCAGATCAAGCTCAAGGTCATGTTATTATACATATCTGAATGTATTTTTCGATCAATTACACGGTGCAATAAAATAAAAATGTAGTTATGTATCAAAAAACATCGATAACCTTGATAACTTCGAAAAAAATGACCTTTGGAAAAAAATATTCTTGCCATATATTTGGTCCATTGATGATATGCACATTACGTAACAAATATTTTTTGCATCACCATAGCCTGAAGAGATGGACCGCGCAAAGGAACGCCAATTTTCGAAGATCAAGGTCGTTTGAAGGTCATTGTGTACCACATCATTGAACTCGTTTTGACATCAGCTACAACACTGTGAAGTTAAAAATATATGGTACTATTTAAAAATCATCAATGACCTTCAAAAGACCTTGAAAACGACTACAATCGGAACATTTTTTTATATCACCATATTTGCCCCCTTTAACTGTACAACTTTTCTCTCTAACATTTTCTTCTATCTCTAATCCTAACGGAGCTATTTAGGTGGCCTGTTTGCCGTAAATCA
Organism: Lasioglossum pauxillum; assembly: GCA_933228785.1. Lineage (NCBI taxonomy): Eukaryota > Metazoa > Arthropoda > Insecta > Hymenoptera > Halictidae > Lasioglossum > Lasioglossum pauxillum. Next base: position 18,241,416 of record OW121702.1, on the reverse strand, counting down.
CCCGGTAGTATTGTCTTGTGCTTGATATTAAACGAACACATTATGGACTAAAACATTTCTTTTATTATATAAAATATATATTATAAATCATTATAATACATTCTACAATGTTTAATGGCATAAGATTATGAGAAATGCAATTGCTGGTGACATAGAAACGAATAATGCCTTCGTACATATGTAAGCAACACACGTGTTAACAATCTCTGGAGAAGATATTTCAATATTCGCTGCTGAGCACAGAATGTATTAAATAATTTTTTTTAATATATAAACAATCAACCCGCATAACGCATAAAGTTTCAGTGATATGTTTATATCAAAGAGACACTTTTAATGCCTAGATACTTTTCATCACTACTGAAATGTACTGTAATATAATTATATTTGAAAAGAAAAGATTGAAACCTAGTAGAAGTTAAAAGCTCCATTCATACATGCGTTGTCTACAATTCAGAATTTAAATTGTATATCGAAGGTTTGTGTTGCGATAACAACACTGTTTTCTACAATTCCGATCAATTGCAATTTTTGAAAAAATTTCTTTTCACATCCTGTAGTAAACTAATAGCTCTAGCTTTCCAAAAAAGTTTAAATCGTATAGTACAATATTAAAAAAGTTATCGTCTATTTTTAGAGAGTCCGAATATTAATTCGAGTAACTGTACATAACTAGACTGCGGATCTGTATGCAAAATAAAAATTGTCTGCACCGATTACAAGAAGTAGAAACTAAATTGAATGTTATTTCTTCTCTTAACCCTCGCAAGGTAAGGTCTAATAACACATAAATAGTAAGGTGGGGTCTCATAGACCCCCACAAATGAATTTCATAAACAACCTCGTTTTTAATCAATTTGGGATAAAGAATAACACAGGATAAAAAGTAAACAAACAGATTTAATGTTATTATTATAAAAATACTTTTCAAGATTCTGAAGCTGGGGTCTCTGAGAACCCACATTACCTTGTGAAGGTTAATAATTTTAACAAAAGAGAAATCGTATATTGACATCTTCAATTTTTTCAATTTTTCAACAATTTTCAATTTTATCTACTCAATTTCGCTATAAATGCATAAAGATCCGCAGTCTATACATACAACTTATTTTATTCTTATTATTCATGTCTTTTCAATCGGAATGCAGTCATACTTTTTTGTTATCAATATTTAGATTTCAGACTAAATGTAATTATACGATAAATATCAATTTTCTTTTCACATAGAATGTTATTAACAATATACACAATTCTTGTTGAGGCTGTTGTGAAAGAAATCATCAAACTATACAAATTTCCTACATAGAAATGTCTCTGCTTCTTTAATAATTTTGCTCAGTTGAAAGTTAAAACTGATTCTTCTACATCCAGTTTTATATTTTCCCAACCAATATTTATTATAAATTTATAAAAACCACAATTCAATTAATTACCAACACACCGAGTTCACATTTCTGCAGAACTGTGCAAATCAAAATTCGAATTATCATCAAAGAATATTCCATTAAGATAGAGAAAGAACACTATATTTCATTCGAGTGATGGATGTTCAGCTGCGGCTTCTATTGAAATCTTCGGCATAAAGCGAAGAGAAAGAGGAGAAGCCGGGTTTGCACCAAGAATATCCATTCCCGCATATATTTCATGAAAATGGGAATAGAAATTATGAGAATATCAATCGTAATATATCAACAGAAATCGATTACGCTTACGGAATAACGTTATCTTTATACCTTCTGATTTCGCTGCCGTCGAAGTCGGTAAAATGCAAATCTAAAACAACAGTACATAGGCATACGCGGCAGTGGGAACATAATTAGCAAACAGACGTAAACGATTGCAGAATAAATATGACGTAAAGGACAAGTGTTTAAAGCCCGAGTATTAAATCAAGTCACGGTTATCATTGCTGAATAAAATTCACGATCCGACTGGCAAAATTACCAATAAATCATTTCCAGATAACAAAGCAGAACATTCAAGTACGGGGCGGCTACAAATGATTCAGGATGGAGCGATTTCGAAAAGAAAACAATGACGCGGTCCGGTCGAGTCGCATGTTTGTCCGAGGATTAGCGTAACCGCGAACCGCCATTGTTGTTTCGACCGAAGATTCATTTGCAGCCGCGGCAACGCATTTATATATAGTCAGGGCTCGTTCCTATTTTAACCTGTATCCGAAAACACCTTGCTCGGTACAGTAAAATTTATTCCGTTGTGCGCGCGAACACGAACACGAATAGCGGTGCAAACCGGGACAGGATGATCCTACTGGCTGCGAAGGAAAATAAGATCGAGTGGAAGATCTTGATGACGACGATGGATTTTGATGATCGCGGTGAATATAACGTGTACAACGATGCTCGACCGAGCGTGGACTCGCGAGGACACGGTTCAAGAGATCATAATGTGGAGTTGTAGACCATTTAACCGTGTACACAAAGAGCACAAGGCCATTAGGTGGTGCACTTTAAGAGAGCGTAACCCGATTCCCAACTCAATTCTCTTGTTCTTCTTTTTCTACTCCTCTTTTCTTTCATTCCGTTAATTCGACCGGCCGCTCTTGGAAATTTCGTCGGATCAAGGGTACTGCAATAAAAGGATATATCGCTGATTCATGGAGTTGAGGATGGTTGTTCTCCTTTCCGACTCTGAAAGGGCATGGAATAACACAATCACAATTTCTCACAATTGAAGCGAGGCTATTCTAACAGTGAAAACAAGTGACTTTTAAGAATTTTTTTATAATAACTATTGGAGGAAACAGGTAGTCTTGCTGCAATATACCAGAATATACCAGAATATACCAGAATATATCAGAATATACCAGAATATACCAGAATATACCAGAATATATCAGAATATATGCAATCATAAAATATGTCATATATAAAGAAATTGAATAACTTGCACTGTACAAAATGAGTAAATGAGACATTGACTTAAGGGAGAAAATTACCCTCGAGCATTAAGAACATTTTTATGGCAATGTGCATTGTCATCTGCACTGTTAAAAATATTAAAGAAAGTTCTATTATGTTGTTATGCTGTTGAAGTATCCGTATAATTTTCTTATACAGGTAAACAGTTGATTATTTCATACTTGATAAAGATCAAAAACAATTCATCGCTTCATTAATATTTTTCGTCTAATATGTACACCATACCATTGTTCATATTTAATATACGCACAAATTCACATTAACAATTTTTTGTCAGTAGTAGAAAAATTCCTGTTTAAAGGTGTCATCACACCTTCGGAGTCCTTATAAAGCGGATTGTCGATAAAAAAGGTGTTAAAATGCATATAAATAAAGAATCTATATTAATCTAAATTCACCATAATTAATACAGATTCATTCTAGAACAGATTTACGACAGATTTGATGTAAATAAGTGAAACTTTTATGCGAATCTATCTAAATTGAGGTACCGTACACCGCCAATCGTATTCATACTTAAAATCACTGTTACAATAGTGACGAATGCAGCTAAAGGAAACGTTAAACAGAGTGACAGAATTTTTTACTGTAGGTATATGTATTTATAAAGGCTACTAAAGGAAACGTTAAACAGAATAATGGACTGCGATTCTTTCTACGGGCGCTGACAGTAAATTCACATTGAATTGATAATTTCATAAACACAAACCGAATTTCAGAGAAGTACATTCTGCTTATGTTTTCAGACGTAAAATAAAAGGTGAGTGGCCATCGAAGCGAGCACTCAATGCAAATTGGCATTAAATTCAATTGTAAGTTCCTCTCTTAAACGTCACAAATGCAGAGCTGTGCATTTAAAAAATACCCCAAGTTAGAATGCCGCTTATGGAAATTATTAATCGGTTACATGACGCGCAAAATCAATACCGGATTTTAAAGAGGCAATTGCTAGACTGCGAATCTTTATGCATTTCAGGCTTCTGAAAATTTTCAAAAAATACTGGAATACAGAATTTAACACAATTTTTATGTATTTCAGACCTGCAAAGAATTATTCATCATTCCTTTGAGTATATACAGGGTGGTCCACGCAATTTGCACACCTATAATAACTTCCAAAATATACGTTGCACGAAAAAGTTTTGTATACAGAAGTTGCATGGTCTGAAGGGGTACATTATGTGGTGTATTTAATTTTTTTACAGGTGGACGCGTAAAGGACATATGAATGTCATTTTTTTAAATGGAATGAGGTATTTCTTAATACATCAATCGATGCAGCTGGACATTCGTTGTAAAAAAGTAGTAACCTATGTATGTCGAAAAGTTAGTAGTTCAGGAGATATTTCAATTTAAATAACTCTAAAATACCATTACTGTCGTAATAAGACGTTAGTGTTTACTTACTTGTGTAACATCTTAGAACGACAGTAATGGTATTTTAGAGTTATTTAAATTGAAATATCTCTTGAACTACTAACTTTTCGACATACATAGGTTAGTACTTTTTTATAACAAATGTCGAGCTGCATCGATTGATGTATTAAAAAATACCTCGTTCCATTTAAAAGAATGAAGTTGACCTTCATATGTCCTTTACGCGTCCACCTGTAAGAAAAATAAATACACTACATAATGTACCCCTTCAGACCATGCAACTTGTATATACAAAACTTTCTCGTGCAACTCATACTTTGGAAGTTATTATAGGTGTGCAAGTTGCGTGGACCACCCTGTATATAAAAAAAGGAAAGGTTAAAAATTTGAATAGTCACATTTTTGTGATTTTTATAAATGTAAAATAGTCACTTCTAGTACTTCGTAAACCTAGTGTTAAAGAAAACAGAATATTTCTACTTGATTCCTATTTCTTACATTTACACAATTTTTTTTTTAAGAAAGATTCGCATTTATTGGGTTGGAAAGAAAGTTCGTAGCGTTTTCAAATTAAGAATCAAAGTAGAATATACGTACGCCCACCAATATTTTATTAGGTGAAGCTAAGATCACCAATTTTCTGGACAGAAGCAGTTTTCTTGCAAAAAATACCTTCTTAAGTGCTTTTCACTTAAAGACCTAGTGTCAAATAAAATTCTTTTTGGTAGCAATACCAATCTCGCAACATTACTTTCTAACAGTAGAGTAAAGCATTCGCTTTTATTCGAAAGTTTCATTAATATCTCTGAACTTCTTGAAGGTATCCCGACAAATGAAAGGCATCCCATATATTCCAGCAACTACAGATCTTTAGTTAACATCCTACTCTGTGACCTTGAATTGGGTAAATCTATAAAGAACTCGGCCAACCCTAATGCTGTCTTAAAGCTCTTTATTGAGTCGGCCCCTCCGCAAACGATTGAGATTTACACAGATGACAGTAAAACAGAAAATGCACAGTCAGTGTCAGTGGGGGCAGCTTATTACTGACCACAACTAAATATGAGCCAAAAAATTAGCCTACATAGACAAAGCGTCCATATTTACAGCAGAATGTTTTGCAATTAATCAAGCTTTAGATGTGGTTAGCTCCCACACTGATTCAAACTTCCTCATTCTCACAGATTCGCAAAGTGTAGTCAAAGCTTTACAAAAACCTTTATTCAATTCCCGATGTAACAAACTGCTCTTAGAAATTAAGGACAAATATTGTAATTTTGTATCCTGCACTAGTAATACAAAATTTCTGGATCCCAACGCACATTGGCTTAGTAGGAAATGAAAAGGCTGACTCGTTAGCCAAAGAAGCTACAGAATCGGGAACCGTATAGAACGTCAAAATACCGTTTACCGATTTCGTTAGCGATTTTAAATATCAAATAAGAATGTCATCGAATGATAAAATTAAGACTGTAGCCTTACACAAAGGTATATATTTATTTCAACATTACTTTAGCGATTCAAAAAAATCTTGGTTTTCGGGTCACGATTTACCGAGAGATTTTTTTACATTTGTCAACAGAAGCCGTTCGAATCAATATAATTTAAATGCCTCCCTGGCGAGAGTACGCTTCATTTCGGATGGTTCCTGCGAATGCGGAGCGGAGGCTCAGGATCTCAATCATATCATCTGGCAATGTCCAGAATATGATTCAGAACGAGAACACCTGTTTGAACTGCTCCTCAATCGTAAACACTATCCTCCCTACACTATTAATTTTTTTCTAAGCGTTAGAGACATTACAGCGCTAATGTTTATTTTTGACTTTATCAAAAAATATAAGATTAGGATTTAGCGCCTACCGTTTATACTACATAATTCCACTTTATACGTATTATGTTATATACTTCTCTATTTGTTTGTGAAGTGTTATAGTAATGTATGCTATATAAACCAAACTAGATTTATGGCATCAATAAATAAATAATTACAATTAAGAATCGAAGATAAAATTAAGGTATTTATTCCTATGTTTATTCAATAACACGAGAAGTTACGTAGTTATTAAGGTATTTATTCCTATGTTTATTCAATAACACGAGAAGTTACCTCGAAAATGGCAAAAAGTAATAGAACAGAATGGAAAATATGTTATTGAATAAATCTATGAATAAATATCTGAATTTTAGCTTTCAATTTGAATTTACAAACGCTACGAACTTTCGTTCCAACCCAATATTAAATATACACTACTGTGCAAAAGAAAGAAGCACCTGGTCATATTTAATAGAAAAGCGTAAAAAATCAAATAAGAATACAGTTTTGAAAATGATTCCGCTGTTTAATTGTATAGTTCTGACAATATGTGTTATTGCGGATTATCTAATACTTTAAATCAAATAAATCAATCATTGTATAATACAATTTCTACATAAAGATATTGTTTGTCATTATATCTTGTAATTATACTGGGTGCTTCTTTCTTTTGCACATTAGAGTAGATACGAAATTTTCATCTTCAGTATTACTATTTTCACAATAACGTGAGAGAGACAAGGCAGTTTTCCACGATTAACTTGCCTCTATTTCCGCCTGATTCTATTCTGCGAGTGAAAAACTGTTCAATCTGATCGGCTCTAATATTTCTCTGCAGTCGAGCACTCCGAAACCGAAAAGAAAATCGCATCGACCATGGAAGAAAGCAACGAAGACGGTGTATGTCCCGCATTTACCGGACACGGTGAGCCGTCGATTCAATTCCACGCTTCCCACATGCATTCCACACTGGAAATACCCGCGACCCACGATCCAAACCGTAAATTTTCTGATTACACCGGTCCCAATTTCTCTCCGCCGATAGGCAGCCGCAGGGTAGACGCAGGCACGCAAGTATACAATGGTCCCCCGCATAATGCTACCCCTAGCAAACAGTATTTCATCAAATTGGACGTTTGGTACAGAAATTACTTCCTTTTTGAACGCGATAAACATCTTTCTTGGTTACTGAAAAAATAATCCACCCGCTTTATAAAAGGGAAATATTAACCCCTTGATGTACGAATTAAATGAAATTCGATGTGACCAAAGTCTACTGTTCATTATTTTTAACTTAACCCCTTGCCTTACGATTTATTTTGCGGTTTCGGTGATTAGAACTTTCTTTGTAGTTCGTAATTTCCTTAAAAAAAGGAGAAAATTTATATCTATTCTATGCGTACATGTTTTTCGATAACTATACATTAACAAAACCAAAATAGAATTTCATCTCGGTTTAAAGGATATGATACGATATTGACATGATATTGTAAGGCAAGGGGTTAACATTTGTGTAAGATTATCAATGAATTTTCGTGTAAGTTCAAAGTGGATATGTTCCAGGGATTATACAGAATGTCCCAAAATGTCGTACTTCCTTAAAAGGGATGATAGCTGAGGTCGTTTGAAGTAATTTTCTTCTTTGCGAAAATGTTCTCCGTGGCTTTGTTAAGGAATTATTAACAAAAAACACGGACCAATCACAGCGCGGCTGCAGCAGACGGATTCCGGCTCGGCGACAGGTCCCGCTGAGCGTGACGTTGGATCTGCCCGCCACAGTTGCGCTCTGATTGGTCCGGGTTTTTCAATAATAACTCCGTAACAAAGCCGCGGAGAACATTTTCGCAAAGGAAAAAGTTACTTCAAATCACCTCAGGAAACATCCCTTTCACGGAAATACAAGATTTTTGGGACACCGTATAGTAAACATGTTGCTGGTAATATTTGTTGTTAATATTAAACGATATTTTACTTCAATGTGTACACTGTCATAAATAGACTAAATAAAAATGGTCTATATCTGCTCCAAGAAACAGGAGCCACTTAAAAATGAGTAAAAAATTTTCCATTGTCTCAAAATGAATTTTGAATCTTTTCACTACTCATAAAAATCCTCAGTTTAGTCATAAGAGACGCACAACGTGAGATCTGAGATGTCTTTGTACATCTTTGTAATTATCTTGTAATTTTTGAGTGCAAATTGTTTTGTGTTCTCTCCTTGCGTTGCAATTATTTGTTTAAAATATGAATAAACTATGTTTTATTGAGTGCAATGAGTGTGAGAGGAGAATGGATAAAATATCGTATTTTTAAAATATTTTTTGGCAAGGATAACAGACCCAGATTTAGGGCTACGTCACGAATATTGTGAAGGGTGATAGGTACATTGACTTGCTGGGTGTTATCTCTCTCCGGGTCACTTGCTTCTCGAGTATCGGAGACTAGAGTGAGAAACATCGAACAGGAATAAAACAGAGGGAAAGGTACAAGCAATTCCAAGAAAACAGCGGGGGGAAAACTTCGCGAATATTAACATCTTCTTTACCATAATTTGTTTCGGTGACAGTCTCCACTGTTGTAATGTCTTACTACTAAATGTTCTTTGTCAAGTAGAAACAGTAACTGCGAAAACTAACAGACATCTATCGATTCTAGAATATTACTCCAACATAAAATGCTGCTTTCACGAAATAGTCCCTAAAAATTTGAATTTGCATAGAGGTACAACGTTCAGTTATAATTTTACATGAAAAATAATTTTGTGTTTCACTTATAACTTCCAATGTCTCCACGAAATAGTCCCTAAAAACTTGAATTTGCATAAAGGTACAACGTTTAGGTACTTCTAACGTCAAAGGAAGGAATACATATTCTGCCAACTCACAGTCTGACATAAGTTTACGTGATCAGCAATCAGCTGTAGCTTGTTAGAAAACGTAGTTTTACATCACTGAATACGAATGTGTGAATATCGCGCAAAATACGTGACATTGTTTGCGAACACGAAAAATTGTCACACAAGATAGATTTTCGTTTTACAGTGTCTAAAATCATGAAGGCGTTTCTGCAGAAAATTATGTTTCTTGGCACTTCTACTATCAATCTTTGTGTGGGCAACCATTATGCATTTTTCCTTGGCCAATTTCATATTCTACTAAAAATATAATAAAACCGCTCCAAGTGTCCATTTTCGGACGTTACTATCATTGATGTTGTGCACAGTATGTAACTGAATTCTTAGAGTCACTTGTACAAGATGACGGTTTCGCGTTCTCAACTTTTAGATGACAGTCTATTGAATCATTATTATTTTAGAATGATTGATGTTTGTAAATTGCAAATACCCGTTTAGCAATACCGTAGACAACATTATCCGCCACAAGCACAATAATTCGATCATCCACTATAGATTCACAGTAAAAATTTACGCATTTTGGTCGCCTAAGCGCAGCGAATGTCTATTCTCGGTCGCCACCACATCGATGTGCAGATCCACAATGAAAATACATGCAGAAGACGCGTGAAATACTAAAGCTTTGAAACGATTTACTCATACTGATCGCCCACACTCGGGTCACAAAGCCTAGCACAGCCTCCTAAACGCAGCGATCGGATAAGACCAAGCACGAAGGAGCAACTCGCAGAACAAGAGTAATAACAAGTGACAGAATCGAACACTTACAGTACAGTGGTGTTGGCGGGTACCTGTGGTACCCGGGTGAGCTTCTGGAACATGCACCGCACCGTGTTCACGAAGCACATGCACTTGTGGGGGCATTCCGTTCTGGCGTTGAGCCGCTGGTGCTCCGTGGCGGAGACCTGCAGGATCAGCAGGACCAGGACATAGCAAATAACACCGAGATGCCTCATCGTAGCGCCGGGGTCCGATCCTTCTCGCACCGAAGCCGTTCACACCGATTGGTAGCACGTGTTCGTCATCGAGACGAGGAACCACTGTGCAACAGCCCGTGCGGAACCACGGTGTACTTTCACCTACAGGCTCCCAGGGAGGTCCTGCTGCCAATACTTTTACGAGCTTTGCAGAGCAGCCTTTTCAACTTCACCGACGATCTTTCCTGTCTTTCTTGTCCAATTGCCTTGTTCTTTAAGATTCTTCAGAATTCTTTAACGCTGTTCTTAGAGGGTCTAACTGTAGTAGTAATCTTCCCCGTCTTTCTTGTCCAACTGTTCTTTTAGGTTTTCTGGACTGCCCTTTGAGGCTTTGACGATTCTCTCCAGGGTCCAGGGGAAGAGGGTCTTCAGGGTCCCCAAGATTCCAGACCGCTGACCTCAGATTCGGCACAGAACTTTTTTCTTTTTCGATGCTCGGGTCTCGGGCGACCAACCGGCCACAAACCAGCGGTGAATCGAGGCTTTCGGTTTTACAGTCGAGTCTGCGAGTTTGTGGATGAAGCAACGGCGGCGACTAAAAGAAGAGGCGAAGAAGAACGCCGCCGCTGCGTTCCCGTGTCGTCTCGTCTCGACGCGGCTGCTCGGCTACTACTGGAGCTCCTCCGCGCCGCTCCACACGCTGTGGACCCTGGAGACCGAGCGTACGCACGTCGTCCGGGAGTATATACGAAAGCTTTTCCTCGCGAGTCTCTCTCTCTCTTTCTCTCCTTCTCGCTCTCTCTCTTTACCGTGTTCTACCTCCTCTCTCTCCTTCTCTGTCCCTTCTCCCGCCATCTTCCTCGGCTATGGTCCCCTGGAGACTCCGGCTTGTTCACCGGGTTCTATGCCCCCTCCAATCAACCATCGCCATTTTTTTATTTGTTTATACTAGCACACGTGGACTGAGACTGACCGAGAATGGACGTTATTTGAATAAGAATGCTTTGAAGTAATTACAATGATTTGTTTAGCTGTTCGAACCTCCCTTGAATCAGAATTACTGGTCTCCCTCCCTCCCGCCATCTTTTTTATTTGTTTATATTTTAACACGAGAACTGCTCTCGACCTAAAATGAATATTTCTGGAATAAGAATTTTTTGGAGTAGTTATAGTGACTCATATAATTACTCAAATACCCTTTGAATAAAAATAATCGAAACATTGTTAGTGTTAAAAATAACATTTTGTTGACTGCAGACGTCAATTGATGTCTTCCATTTTACCAACGTTGTTAACTAAAGATGTCAATTGGTGTTTCTCGTTTTTTAGGAAATTTTTATTTTCCATCGAAATCCGCAGTCTACTAATAAAACATGTTATATTCGTCAACTATCACATCTACTATTAAAGTTTGTCAAGATACATATTTTATGAACTTTCAGAAACCGGAAGTTATACCAACGTCGAATTCTATTTCGAGACTATTAAATTGTTTCTTTTGCTCAATTATTTACTTCGCAACTTCATCTCGGAGTCAAAGAATTTATTATGTTCGCGTTATGTTCCTGTTTCGAGACAATTGCATCGTTCTTCCCGCCACTATGCTATTTCATTTCGAGCCAAAGGATTCATCACGTTGTTTTGTATTTTAACGAACGACTTCCTGGAACGATCTCGCAAATAATTTCGACTTTTTACGCCGAACAAACGGCGAATTGAAGTCCGACACGCGTTTCCCGCAACCTCGAGACTAAACGATTCAGTAAACACCAACTCTTTAATAGTAGTTCAAATACGATAAATATTTATGAATATCGTTTCCCGTACTTATAATGCAGCAAGTGTTAGTTCAACCTCCGTCGGGCTGTTGTTTTTTCATTCTTTATGAGAACTTGCACAGAACTGCTACGATTTTCTGAGAACAACATCAAAAATGTATTGCACGTCTAGTGGAAGGCATATTAATTCTATTTATTTCAAATTTTCAATGGAAAATAGACCATCGAAATAATTTTCATAGATTAAGATGATTGCAGAAAAAACGTTTCTTCTTATTTTTCATTTGCATAACTTCACCAGGGTCATAAGCAGAGTTGGGCAAAAATTTTATGTAAATAAAAATTTCGAATAAAGTGGGTTTAGAACCCACTTGGAAAAACCCACTTTATCCGAAATTTTTATTTAAATACAATTTTTGTCCAACTCCGATTATAAGTAACTACAGGTTCATACATGAGTGGTTGTTTTTTAGATTCAGTTAATTAATTTCGCATGTTTCAAGAAATTGATTCGGTTTTCACAGAAAAAAACGTTTTCTTGTGTTATTTTACATTGTATTCGACCTAGGTCAGTTTCGTTAAACAACCATAATGTTCAAATGAGTCTTATACAAACAATTTTTCAATTCAAATTCAACCGAATAATAATTTCATGCTAACCATTTTAGTCCCGTCGACGTCACAAGTACAGCAAACATTTTTATTAGTTTAATTAGTTTAATTCTCTTTGCACTGTGATCACAAACCTTTATCGAATGTAATGATATCTGAAGGAGCAGTGGATATTACTCAATAGAATAACAAAATCGTCAATGAAGTTTTATAATCGTATAAAAACTCACAGAATTATTGATTATGTCCAAATATTAATAAAACTATACTAATTTAGATGATAACGAAATGAAATCTGTGTGAAGGGTGGTTCAAAATGGCGGTGATCAAAAGCGCTAGATAAAAAATCTATCTAGACCGCGATTGCCCTCAAAAGTCCTACTTTTTCGTTTACGGGGCGTAATTTCCAGTATTTAAATAGAAACGTATAACTGTGCATGTTGCTATTTTCATGAAGCTATGACAGCTACAGTGACTCCCACTAATATTCCGACACTTTTAAAAACACCATAACTTTTCTAATATTGGAATATGCGACTTGATATTTTTGGAGGAGTCAGAACAATTAATTTGCTATACAACGTGATAAAAATTTTTCAAAAAAACTGCAAGTTGTCGGAATTGCATAGAAAATACTAAAAGTTGTATTTTTCAACTTTTTTATGTGTGCTTATATGGAAAATTTAGAAAACACGTTTCGTAGATCTGTGTCAATTAAACATATTCTGAAGATTTCATAAAAATCGGTCAATGTTGTAATGAGCTACAAACGTTTAAAGATGGTAAAAATTGCAGTTTTTCACGATTTTCGACCTCCAACTGCAGTAATTCTAAGGATTCTTACATCTTTCAATTGTTTTCTCCCGCATCAACCGATTTCTATGAAACTTTCACAGTACATATAATTGATATATATCTACAAAAGGTATTTTTAACTTCCCGATTTTATAGGGAAGTTATTGTAATTACCCCGAAAATCGAAAATCGATTTTTTATCAGATCTTCACGTTTCATGGTCATTGGAGTCATTTTAGACTATTTTTATCAAAATGTTCGTATGTGTGTGTGTGTGTGTGTGTGTGCGTATGTCTGTTTCTATGGTATCAAATTTTTCGTTAACGTTTTCTGAAAAAGTAACAACGCGATCAGGATAATGAATAATGCAATCGATGTGCCCCGTCGTAACTTAGACTGATTAGATTTTGGTCCATATTGGTCAAGTAGTTTTTTAGATTTTTAGTTTTTTTCGAAAAGAGTTGATTCTACAATACAATTTATAAGGGAGGACGAAAATTTTCCACCAAAGAACCAAACGCAATTACATAAAAAATTTTTTTCTTAATTTTTTTTTTAGATTAAAAAAAAATTTTTTTTTTAACTGATGCTGATGTTACCGCTTGGAATAATCGAAAGTTATTCCAATGCAAGAGTGAATTTATCATCTCTACTCCCAAGAATACATTTTGGGAGAATATCGACGAAGTACAAAAAAAAAAACGATGTTAGCGATGTTGGCGAAGGAGTAACGAATCGGGAAGTTCTTTGTGTGACTCTTGGAGAGTCACACACCAAATAAAAAACATTAATAGCAGTAGGCCCTACTAGCCATGCGTATCACTAACCTTCTCGCAAGAGCAGTCCTACCCGCGAGCGAGCGGAGCGAGCGAGCAACAATAGCCCCCTAGTTTTTTTTAAATTTCATATAGGCCCGCATACAAAAGTTGTAAAATGCAACTTTTAGTATTTCCTCTACAATTCCGACCAAATGCAATTTTTGAAAAAATTTCTTGTCACATCCTGGAGTAAACTAATTGCTCTAGCTTCCCACAAAAGTTCAAATCGCATAGTCCAATATTTAAAAAATTGCGGTGTTTTTAAGAGTGTCCGAATATTAGTTGGAATCACTGTACATGCTGCCGAATAGTGCAAATTACGTCGCGTAAACGTAAAAATAGCGACCGCGGCCCAGACTGATCTTGTATCTAACGCTTTTGACTACTGAAAAACTCGATATTTGCATTATCGAGAAATGAGAAGGCACATCCCACACCCTTGCAATCCTGGAAACGAGTCTACCCGCTCAAAACACTTGATCTTGCTAATGAATGAACGTTGTTTCAGAAGCTGTTTAAGAACGCAAAGCATGCTATAAAATCACTTGACTTTCGATGAAGTAGAGTACTTCACGTATGTACGAATGAAAAGAACAATACTGAAGCCTTATTCTTTAGATCTTTAACCTTCATCCGTCCCTCGTGTCAATTTGACACAATTTTTCCGAAATAAGTTATGCTGTTCGGTTATTTGTAGATAAGTTTGTCCGAAACTTCGTGACTTTTATTTTTTTATGAGAAACCCATAACCTAAAAACTTAAGATTTAAATGTTATCTCATCAATTTGAATAAAAAATATTGAAAAATAACTTTGTACCTGGTTATTTTATCGATTTTTTTTTATCACTGTGTCAATTTAACACCGAAGGACAGATTCGGTTCCTGAAATGAGGGACGGCTAAGGGTTAACTACGTCGGACAACAAAAATGTCCAAAACTTTGTGCTGTATGCATTTCGTCCGATATTTCTATTAAATAAATGAGCAATAATTTCACCGTACCTGTTCTGATCTCCTCAATGTCGCGGATTCGGCGAACACTTTTATTTCCTGTTTGAAGCAGGATCTCACCCAAGACAGCCCAAATCCCTTCATCTCGGTGGAAGCCAACGCTTCCCCGGTTGAATGCGAACGGATCTCCGGTAACAAGCGCAAATCCTGCAGTGTCAAAATTTGAAGGGCTTCACGTCCTCGGGTGCCATTAACGTGGTTCAGGCTCTCTCGTCCCTTGGACTGGCGGGATTCCCGCGGTACGGTCGCACGGAGCAAACCAAGAAGAAGGACATGATAGCAGCAGCGCGGTCCACGCCACGCCAGAACACAGTGTCCTGTGGAACGCGTCGCATCCCACCGACACGTGCAAAAACCACGCAACGGACAGATACAAAGCAGCCAATTGTACGCGAACGTTTTCCTTGGAATTGCTAGCTACAAAAAGACAGTGACCCCCGAGACCCATGAGACAGCGGCCACGATAGTGTCAAGTAGAAGGACATCGCTCGACGCGTCGTCTGTACGTAGAACCACCATCGAGCACTTTCAATCCGTTTTTGCCATGGAGCCAGATAATCGTCATTTTATTAGCTTCTTACTCATTTCCTGCGAAAATTGACTATGTTAATATGTCCCATTAATATGTGGATGTTCAAAATGTGGATTAACCCCTTGCCGTACCATTTTCTTTACGGTTACAGCGATTAAAACGTCTTTATGCACAGAAATGTCGTAGAAGGGAAAAGAAAATGTATATTTTTTGTGTGGCTACATCTATTTCTATGCTTAAACGTTGGTTACAAACGAATCAATTTTTATTGGGTATGGGAATAAGTTTCCGCCCCTTTTTGTTGAAAAACAGCGTATAAACAATTCCCATAGCGTGAAAACGTTTTCCAACAGTAGATCGATCGACGTTGAATTCAATCGACAGTTCTGCAAGTGTTTGACGTGGATTTCCATCAAGTAATGCTGGCAAATCTGTATCTTCGAATTTTTTGGGCACACCATCGCAATCTTTGCCCTTACGTCGAAATCTTGTATTTGATGGAGCATCGTCCCCGTAAATATATAATAAATATAATATAGTAAATATATAACACCTTTCTTTATAATAAAATAATGCAACATGTTTTCCCGCAAATGCTGCTTACTTGGAACAAAAGTCGACATTTTTCACGCGAAAAATTGACTGCTGTTCACGCTCAAAACAATTGCCACTAACTGCGTTTGGAAGATTAGACATAGACCTTTCAAAAACATGTACTACGTTCCATTAAATACTCGTTCGGTACTTAAGTACAACAACATTTCCAAAAGGGCGGAAACTTATTCCCATACCTAATATTTCATCTAAAATGAAACGCGTAATATTCATATTTGTTGGACTTTGTTAAAAACCTTCATCACGAGTCTGGCTTGTCAAAATACGGCAAGGGGTTAAAAGGTAACAGGACATATTACCCTTCACAAATGTTCACCGGCCGTCTTGTCGGATAATTTACACTGATACAGTTGATTCTTCAAATTTTTAAATGAATTAATACCATGTTAATACGACGAATTAATATGTTGCCTGTAAAATGGACATTAAAATGTAACAGTCATTGTCATTGTCAAATGACAGTATTTTATCGATAATTGTCCCCAATACGGGTCTGCCCAGGGACAATTATCCGCCAGGGATACTATTTTTTTACTTTTGCCGAACGTAGAAAAGGACAGCGAAGCTGGGGAGGCCTCGGTCGCCGAGAAGTGTAAACATAGCTAATCCAATGACAAAACTTCTTTATTTTTCATTATTTATTGGTGGGACTGTGACCAACATATTCGTGGCATTTTTCTAATGAAGATGGAACTAAATATGATATAATTCCAATTAGATTTACTTGTGTAATGAACGGTGAAAGTTTTCGACGCAAAGAAGGACAGAAGACAAAGAACTTCCATACGCTGTTCCTCCTTGCGTTCAAAACTTTCATCGTCCATTACACAAGTAAATATCATCGGAAATGTATCATATTTGGTATTATTTTCACTGGAAAAATGCCACGAATATGTTGGCGGAAGTTCCATAAAAAAATAATTAAAAATAAAGAACTTTTGTCATTGGATTAGTGTGGTCTCACCGATATACCCGAGCCGTATGATGCAGTGATGCCAGAATGAGGTTGAAACGAACCTCATTTCCCCCTCTAGGCTCTCCACCTTTATCCCCTTCCACTATCTTATTCCACCGTTCAGTCCCTATCGCGCACGCGCAACGTGTCTCCCATTCGCCTCACTTTTCCTCACTTTATTCTCGTCGCGTAGTCGCGTAACGTGTCACATATTACTCTGGTCATCAGAGAGTGGGTACTTGTATTCCCCTCGATTCCTTTTCGATTATCCCTGTCTGGTAACACTGGTATTATGTCATACTTTTCGGCGACCGAGGCATCTCGAGCTTCATGCCCTCCAAGGGGTACACACCGCATAAGTGGGGATAGCTCTGGGACACTTATCGGCCAGACATTTGGGACATTTATTGATAAAATACTGTAACAGTAAAATTGTCCTTTACAAAATCTTATTGGATATTGTCAATCATCCTGTTCCGAATTTCCTGTACTTGAAAACAATGAATGGTTACAGACAACATTATTTATTTCATGTTTTATCTTCCTAGTCTGTTTCAATGTAATTTCCATTTTGTTAATTCATATATCTTTCTACAAGAAAAAGCTCAGTGTCTTGAAATTAATAAAATTTTTATTTTGAATAGAAACCTGCAGTCTTTTTATATGTCTGAACCAATGGTACAAGGGAAGTAATTAAATTGTTTATACATATGTTATGTGTATAAAGAAGTATAAAGTTGGTGCAACCACAATCTTGTAAAGATGAGCAGCGTGCAAGGACAAGATTTTTCGAGTTGTTTTGAACGGGATGCACGGTGCAAGATGCATCCGTCTAATAAGGCAACAGGCAATTGAGTAAAATCAATACTGGTCCCGTTGCGTGGGGTATTTACCGTGCACAATATTCGGCGTACGTTCTTCGTCAACATTCCATATGAAATCCGAGTGGAATGCTACGAGCCCAAGCTCGGTTTGCATATGCATTATCTAGATGCTGGTTGCTTCTGCGTGGAGTAGAATGTACGCGCGTACGCGTGCGAGTTCAACGAGCGCCAGACACCGGCGCCAAACGCTAATCTACACAGGGTACACGTATCTGTCTAACCGTGCACACGTATACCTAACCGATCTGTAATCAAGGGCTCTCCGCCGAGTACGTGGCAATCACCGATGACACTGTTACATCGCGCTGGTACACGCGGATATAAACGGAGATCTTGTTCGCTGGTAATCGAGCCGATGTTATGATCGATGTTGACGTTCTCACGCCGGATTGCACGTGTTCATAGGAATTACGATAGTCTATGGTGTAGAATGAGGACAATACCTAATCGGATGTTTAATGCGGATCTTTATGCAATTTTCCAATTTTCTAGACGAATTTTAAGAAAGTGGAATAAAATAGAATCCTATTTTCTGTGGTAGTAGCCTTTTTAGATCCGAAATAAATTAAAGTCGTATTAAATTCTGTCATATTTTGTCTCCTAAAATTTTTTGAAAATTTTCAAATTTTCTAAACGAATTTTAAGAAAGT
Source organism: Lasioglossum pauxillum (assembly GCA_933228785.1). NCBI lineage: Eukaryota > Metazoa > Arthropoda > Insecta > Hymenoptera > Halictidae > Lasioglossum > Lasioglossum pauxillum. Next base: position 18,222,800 of record OW121702.1, on the reverse strand, counting down.
GGAATAAAATAGAATTTTATTTTCTGTGGTAGTAGCCTTTTTAGATCCGAAATAAATTAAAATGGTACTAAATTTAAAAATTTTCAAAAGCCATGATTGCATCAAGATCCGCAGTCTCAGTTAATGTGGATTTGCAAAATTCTTCAGTCTGCAACGAGCATTGTCTGATTGAACTACGAATTTTTCCCAATCACTGCCTAACGTTTTAAACGTTTTATCTAAAATATACTTTGATTTTAACACTCGGAAGCTGTGTCGCCAGATTAAGACTAGCGTCCCCACTCTACCTTCCCCCTCTACGACGCTATACCCCACTCATCCGCCGCGGCCTGGTCACGTGACGCGTTTCATATGTATTTTATCTAGACCCACTGATCTTTTTCTGGCACCCATAGCACAGCTTTTAACCCTCATCCGACCCTCGTGTCAATCCGACACATTTTTCCCGAAATAAGTTATACTGTTCTGTTATTTGTAGGTAAATTTTTCTGAAACTTCGTGACTATTATTTTCTTAACACTTTGATTTCCCAGCGTAATTCGGCTAAGTTTCCTGCGGGGCCCAAATTCGACCGTCGGAACACAGAACGAAAATAGAGCGAAAAGCGGGAATTCATGTTGTATATCCTATATATAATATCCTATTTTTAATTAACTCGAACAAGAAGAGCGTAACCCATATTTGGGTGACGGGGCCCCCACGGAAGCATACCCGTCACCCAGATATGGGTGACGTGCGATCAATGTGTTAATGCAAAACACATAACCGAAAAACCTAAGATGTAAATGTTAACTCATCAATTTGACTAAAAAAACATCGAAAGATGTTTGCTTGGTTATTTTGTCGATTTTTTATCACTGTGTCAATTCGACACCGAGGAACAAATTCAGTTCGTGAAATGAGGGACGGATGAGGGTTAATTGAAATTCATCTCCAGGATTATAATTAGATGGATGCCTTCAAAATTCTAACCCGGATCCCGCCATCCAAGTGTTACACGATTGTGTGGATTAATTATATTAATTATAGCTATCTACATGTAGATGCTAAGAATTTTAGAAACATTTAACAGAACATGTCTTTTAGAAATAAAGAGTAAATAGTCGCATGTCGACGTACGTGTAATGTTACGTTGGATAGAAATTGTTCGTCGAGCAATCAGAATGGTGATCGCTGTTTCAACAGTCATAAGTAGACCACCGATTTCACACATTCAAGCCTTAAGAATAGACGTGAGCTTACACTACGTCCGACTTAAAAGCATCCATTATGCTCACAATGAGACTCACTTTCTTACATTCCCACGGTGTACTTTTATTTTTCTTTTTCTACTGCATATACCCCTGTCTTTACGGTTTTCCTGTTTCTCTTAAGACACGATTATTTCCTTATTGAACTGTATAAAACGTAGCAAATTAAGGATACAATTTTTTAGAATTTTTATTTTTATGTAAAGTGTATGCATTGGCGTGCAAAATGGAAGAAACAGAAAACTTTCGTCGAAAAATTGATCTTTAAACTGTTATAACTAGATTGCGGATTTTATGAATTTATAACGTAATTAAAACGGTAAAAACACTAAGACAATTTAAGAAGGTTCCAATTTATGAAAATTGTTAAAAATAGGAAGACATTTTTATATGGCTTCTGTGTCTTATAATTAGACAGCGGATGTTTATACATTTTCCAATTTTTGTCGACAAATTTAAAGAACGTGGTATGAAAAAAATCCTATTCTTAATGGAAACAGCCTTTGTACATACGAAACACATGAAAATTGCACAAAATTTTATCGAATTTTATATTCTAGCCTTTTTTGAACATTTTCATAAGCCATAAATGCATAAAGATCCGCAGTCTACTTATAATTGACGAAGAAAATTTCGATTTTACATAAAGATCCGCGGTCGAGTTATAACTTCGTAAACTAAATTTTAAAGCATGAAACCTAGATTTTCAGATTAAATTGACAGTTTTACCAAAATCACGTGGGAAAGCTAAAAGCCGAAGATGTATTCATTTTCCTACAATCATTATTACTTTCTTATTTTGCAGTTTGTACGAAAAAGTGTCTTTTTTCGACACCGATCTGCAGAAAATGACTTTCAAAACCAGGAAACGCAAGAGCATCAACTGTCTGGACATTATCTCCAAGCTCGTGCATGCGCATACCATATTTATTTTCTGAAGCCGATCTTGATGACCTTCGAGCGATCGACCAATCGCCGAGAACATTTACGAAGAGGCTCGCTGTTAGAACCGGTCATCAAAAAATTTCCTAGATACCTGGCTCTATTCATTGAACGAATTCGAGGACAGCGTAGGAAGGAGGGGAAAAAACACGGGGCCGTTACCTACACGACTTGTTATCGCATTGTCGGGGCACAGCTGTGTCTTCGCTGGACAATACAGGTGCACTATAGACCGGGAACAAAAGAATGCTTAACGAAAGAGAAAGTATTAACATACTAGGTCGCTTGTTACTAGGTGCGATCGCGATTAGAACGGATGCCTGCGCGCAGGATCTTTAGGATAACATTTATCTAGCTTGCAGACGGGTTAGGAGAAAATAACGTCGAAGTACCGTGGAACAGTTTTAAAAAATTCAACATGCTTTCCCTATTGTATTCTCCAGCGAGACTCCACCCTTGTCTTCGTACCTTAAGACACGGGATAAAGGGCAGAAAATTAGGGCTAGGCGAAAATTTCTTTGTTTAACAACTTCTGCTTTCGAAGTTTTATTCGTATTATAAAATAGATTAAACACTTGCTGTAACTAACAATCATACATTAACTTAGAGACTTGGCTAAGGATTGATTTATTAGAGATTTGACTAACTAGGGAAGGACCCCAAATGTCCGACTTCGATTTTGATAATTTTTTGTGAGAGGAGAGTATATGGATCCCTAATGATGTCTGCAAAGTATTAGGTGTAGTTACTCAATAGTTTTAAAGATATACACAATTAAACTTTCATAGCTTGCTGATATACCATGATTTGCAGCTCAAGTTTTCGAAGTTCCATTGTTTATATCTTTAAAACTATTGAGTAGCTACACCTAATATTTTACAGACATCATTAGGGATCCATATACCATCGTCCCACAAAAGGTTATCAAAATCGAAGTCGGACACTTGAGGTCCTTCCCTTGTAAGTAATATCTTGTTAGTTTAGTGTATAGTTCGCGTTTCATAGGAAGAAACCCGGAAGGAATTCGCAAAGAATTCGCCTGATTAGTCAGGTGAGTCACGCGCATTCTCGCTGAGAAGATTACCACTATGAACTACTTCATGTGTATCGCCAGAATTTCACCCCCTTTCCCCTGTGCCGGGTCTCTTTTCACGAAACGCGGACAGTACTGTTTATTGTCATAGCAATTATTTCAAGTAATGTTATTTCAGAAATGATCATAGACATGGAACTAATTATAAAATAATTACACAAAGAAGAAGAATTGCAAGCGTATCACTCATTCGAAAAGCACACACGAGATAAACGATGGTACCCTGAATCTATTATTCTTGCGATACCGAAGAATTATTATTCTCGAATAGTCGTCATCTGTCATCAAGCTGCTCATTGTGTCCACTTATCTGTTGTTTCTAACGTTTAGAATACAATTACGCGGGCGCCAGTTGCGCAATTACAAAAGCCGAAGGAAACAGAGAGACAGAAAGAGAAAGAGGGACAGAGTGAGTAAGAGACAGAGGAAAAGAATTGTCTTATCGATTTAAGATACAAATTTCCGTGTCAGCGAAATTAATAGCGTCGATAGAATTAATCGCACAACACGTGCAGAAACGGTATAGAATCGATGTGTGACAGGATTTACTGGTTTCCACTACGAAAAAAACCATAGCTCGTATAATCGTCGTGTTACCACACTGAGGAGATAACGTAATTAGAGGGAGATTTTCACCGATGTCATAATCTGTCCCGTAATTCTTTCATCATGAGGAAATCGATCAATCGGTGAAAGGCTGAACTTGGTCGAAAGAAGCCCCGATATTGAATTTCGTATTTTTATCCTATACTCTGTTTAACCCCTTACCGTATCATTTTCTTTATAGTTACTGTGATTAAAACGTCTTTATCCCCAAAAATGTCATAGAAGAGAAAAGAAAATTTATATTTTTTATATGGCTACATTTATTCTAATACTTAAATATTGATCACTAGACTGCGGATCTTTATGCAAAATAAAAAATGTTTGCATTGATTGCAAGACACAGGAGCCAAATAAAAATTTCTTCCTTCTTTTAATTAACTCATTAACGTGAAACTTATACACTGGTGGCCTTAAATCTTTTTCATAGGTCCACTGTTTTAAATTGTACATATCCATTTTTGTCATAAATGCATAAAATTCGCAGTCTATTGATCACAAACGAATCGAATTTGAGTTCATTTAAAAAGAAAGGCGTATCATTCATATTTGTTAGACTTTGTTTGAAATCTTCATCACGAGTGTGACTCGTTAAAATACGGCAAGGGGTTAATTCCCTGTGCAAGTCAAAAATTAAGGGTTTTGCAGATTGGTTTGAAATTTTCTGTTTAATAATCCCCCAAGTTTGATTGATTATTCGATTTGACCCTCTTAGTCCGGAATTAAGTACCATTTTTTAGTAGGTTATTTCAGTTTGTCAGTCTTGAGTCGGATTTTATCTAATCTTTAGGTGAAACAAATTTTTAACTACTGTTTGTCTCTTACTAGATCATTTGAGTTGGATTTGACGGACTGTTTTGATAGAACTATTATAATTTTTAACTAGTTTTTGACGCTACATTCCGTCGAAGTCGAGGCGTCCTGTATCCCACCTTCGTCGTCTTCATAATGCATAAAATTGTTAAGCTTCTCTTAGAAGACTACTATAGAAAGTTACGAGAGAACTGCTGCATGTGGACACCGTTCATAGCACAGTATCCGACCGATCTTTCCATTGTCGTAGAAGGGGAAACCGCGTGTGCATCGATGCATAATCAATTATGCGGGGCCATTTCACCTTCTTTCCTCGCGTAGCCTAGTGAACGCTAGCGATAGATCGGAATATCTACACCCTCCATTGTTCATTTTTCATCCTATTTCATAGACATTATAAATTATCGAAGCTCGCAATCACTTCCCGGATGCTGTGTATTTACATATTGTCAGGACATCAATTAATCATTCATTCTCTCATAAATAATGTTTCAGGTAATAGTCATTTCTTGAAAATGAAAACTCAGAAATATCATTACACTGTCTGAAGTTATGTTTGAATAAAATAATAAATAATGAAATAATAAAATAAAATTAGTTGAAGCTAATTTTATAAACGACCATTGCTAGAAGCGATGTTAACCAAAAATCTATTTGTTGAACTAGAATCTGTGTTTCGAACTTAAGTAATATTACCCACTTGCCCTACCATTTATTTTTTATTTCGTATAATTATACTGTTAATCGAATTTCATAGAAAAAAAGAAAGTTTATACACATTTCATAGCTTCGATAACTTCCTAACGAATAAAGTTTAGGGCATAAGTATGTTAGTACTTTTATGTAGAGCACAACAAACTGCATCGATTGGTGCAGTCAAAAATGTAAGTTTCCATTTAAAAAAAAAGTGCAATTGCATTTTTCTGATGCACCGATGCACAAAAACGCATAAAATTAGTTGCGTAGTATGCACCGTCTGATGCCATTCAACTTTTTCTTATAACATTTTCCTCTATTCCTGACCGTTTAGGAGGTACAGCCTGTTCCAGTTGCGTGGGACACTCTGTATATCTCGTACGTTTTCACCAAAGGCTATAATATCGACTACAATAAAATAGAATTTTATTTCGGTTTAAAGAGAATTAATAATATTTATTAGACTCGATATTAATAATATTTATTAGGCTCAATATTGTAGGGCAAGTGGTGGAGATGGTACTCTATTTTTCCTGATGTAAACAATGAAGGATTTTTTTATAGGTAAATTTTGAAAAAACTGTTGTTTCAAGAACTGCTTCAACTGCTTTCACTGAATCTCAGTAAATTGACAATGTCCAGTTTTGTTAAATGTTTCTTTTTGTAGTATTTAGCAGCTTCTCTCTGTTGTAAATGAGAGATCCTCTGCCTTTTAATAAGTTCCTTGCCAACGGAGATCGAATTTGTAGGGTAAGTTAATTAGCACATCCCACTTTGATCCCATCGCTAGCAAAACTCGGGCTTTTCTCTCACGATTCTATATCCCTCCTATTAACTCTGATTTTCTCTCTCTTTCTTTCGATGTATATTTCTCCCTTCCCCTTTCAATTTCAACCGGCAAATCTATCCTCCTACCTCGTCCTCTTTCCGCGATCCATATGGATCCATCGCAAGAGATTCCTCTCGCTGACGATGCAACGATAATCGACGCTGACCTACATCATGCCACCATGACATCGTCATGGCGTCGTGATCAATCACTAGAAATGTTTGTTTCTATTTTTTCTCTTTTTTTTCTCGAATTGCTCCCTTGGACGACGTCAATCCGGTTTTTTTCGAAATCTATCGATAGGTCCATCATTATTTCCGAGAACGTTCGTGAAGCCCCAAGGTGTGTACTTTCACGACGGGGAGTCTCGAGCGGAGTCAATTTATTAATTTACGCGCGTTTTTAACGGGAAACTGACTGCCACGGGGCTGGGCATTCAATGAATAGTTTCTATGAAAATTGAATTTTTATAGCGATTTATTGTTATTTACTTACGCAGCGAGGCGCATTCTTCAACAGCGACGCGGTTGGTTTAGGAAATTATGTCGGAGGAATCACAGAATGATCGTTTTTCTCTCACAGTGCTATTATTAGACTGCGGATTGAACAATGTTATATTATTCCCGACTTATTAAAATTATTGAAAGAGAAAATACATATTCGTTTAACTCCTGTTTCTTATAATTAACTAGGTCAATTTTTATTTTGCATTAAGATTCGCAGCTTAGTTATTGCGGTTAGGTTCATAATACAGGATGATGGAATTATTATAGCAACAGCAGAAGAAATTAATTTTTTACCCGCGCGACGAGTATACTGAGAATTTTTATGCAGAATATATTTTAGTCGATCGTAAAAGAAGGGAAACAAGATGAGAATGTATTTCTTCTTCCAATAATTTGAATCTATGGATATATCAAAATATTTCTAATTTTATTTTCACTCATTCAATTTTATCATAAATGCATGAAATCCGTAATCTAGTAATGAATAATGTTGTCTGCCGTGCTGATAAATTCACATGTGTAATTTTCAAACATCAATATGTTATGCAAAAATGATAATTCAGTATAGCCAGACTTTCATATAAAAATGAATTGTTACGAACTTTTAGTAAATTCTGTTTATAACCCGCATAAAGAGTCTAGTTCACTATTGTAAAGCTAAGGAATGCACTTAGCAAGCAGATCGTTTGAAAATGATAAAGATCGGCCTGCGGATTAATATGCAAAATAAAAATTATTTGTATTAATTGCAAAGTATAAGAACCAAGTAGGAATCAATTACTCCCTGTAGTGGTTTTATTAAGTTGTAAGAAACCTGTTGAACGTCTTAAACTGCTTTAATCCTCACATTGTTTGAAATTACACGCACTCATTTTTGTCAACAATGAATAAAGTTCTAATAATGATGCACAACAGAAGGTTCGCCGTGTTCATTCGACTAACTAATGAATTTATCAGTCCGCGCAATCGTCTCTTTTTGCCCGGCGATCGAGCGTGATCGATTAACGAATTTAGCAATTTTTCAAGCTACCAGCAGAAGAAGTAATTAGCGCTGTCATTGATAGGATAACTGCAATTTCACGGTGTTAATCCGACCATCTCTCGCAGCTGCGGCCGACCGAAGAAGTGTCGGCGCGTCAAATGAGGGAAACGAAACGGTTTTTATCTGGATCAACATAATTTATCAAGTTAGCGCGATCGCTGTTTACCAGCTCGGCTATTGTTTCGCGTTGCACAAGACACCGTGTTCGCTGTACGCGAACGAGAAACAGATTTGTGATTTGCCTTTCACGCGGACTCATCGACCCGTTTCGAACCGGGGGCACAAACGACCAAAAGAATTCGATCGGTATTATTTTACAATTGACACCCGCGCCTCGACTGGAGAGTTTTATTCAAGAGAGAGAGAGGGAGAGGGAAGGAGAGAATGGCGACAGTCTTTGTTACCTTGCTGGGTTGATATACTGTTTCTTGTATTTTACCGTCTCTGTCACCTCGTGACCGTTGTCGTGAGTCTCTAATGATTAGATTGCAGGTTTCTGTGCAACGTTTTCTCGGACAGTATGTCGACAACGAGATTTATTGTTACCATTACGTGGTTTATACTTGCGTACAAATTTTTAAATTACTCTCGTCTATACAAAAAAATATTTATTTAAAATATAAATTGGCCAAGTGAATTGCACGAAATAGAAGTTACATAAAAATTAATTTCCTTTTTTAACCATTTCAGTAATTCGGTAATAATATAATAACATCATTCAATTCTTCTAATGGTTTTGCAACTTTGTATTTGACCATCTATTTTTGCCGTAAATGCATAAATTCTGCAGTCTAATTATGAACATGAATTACATGTATTCCTGCTTTTAATTTTAACACGTTAAAGATTTCTGGAATTTTTTAAATGTCTTCTCAAATCCACAGTCTGTACTGTACAGTGAAAGATATTAGTTTTATTGTGTGTACAAGAGGTTTGTTTATAAAGAGATGATTTAGAAAGAAAGCAAGGGATAAGAAAGTTAAATTTTGCTTTAGAATTGCCTGTCAAAGAACGTGACATCGTAGACGCAGTGGAATGTGCTGTAAATGCAGAAAATGCACAAACTATGTAAATTTCTTATCGCATACATCTAGACAGAAATATGAATATTCGAAGCACGTCAAGGCAAAAACTGGAGATTGGTATACTTCACACTAAACATACCGAAAACTAAATGTGGATAATACATACAGTAGAATCTCGATTATCCGAATCAGTGAATAAAAGATCTCGAAAAGACAGTCTTCGACGATTAACATTAACCGTACCGGGTACAAAATGTATCGGAGTCGGGTATACAGTTACTCGAATTAATATTCGGACGCCCTAAAAAAGACGATAACTTTTTTAATATTGTACTATACGATTTGAACTTTTTGGGGAAGCTAGAGCAATTAGTTTACTACAGCATGCGAAAAGAAATTTTTTCAAAAATTTCAATTCATCGGAATTGTAGAAAAAATACTAAAAGTTGCATTTTACAACTTTTTTATGCGGGCCTATATTGAAAATTTAAAAAGTACGTTTTGTAGGTCTGCGTCAATTATATGCACTGTGAAAGTTTCTTCGAAATCGGTTGATGCAGGAAAAAACGACAGGCATTGAAAGAAGTACGAATTCTTAGATATAGGCCGAAAATCGTGAAAATTGCAATTTTTATCATCTTCGAACGTTTGTAGCTCATTGCAACGTCGGCCGACTTTGACGAAATTCTCGAATATGTTTAATTGACACAATTCTACAAAACGTATTTTTTAAATTTTCAATATAGGCCCACATAAAAAAGTTGTAAAATGCATCTTTTAGTATTTTTTCTACAATTCCGATGAATTGAAATTTTTGAAAAAATTTCTTTCACATGCTGTAGTAAACTAATATAGCTCTAGCTTCCCAAAAAAGTTTAAATCGTATAGTACAATATTAAAAAAGTGATCGTCTTTTTTAGAGCGTCCGAATATTAATACGAGTAACTGTATATTGTTTCATAAAAACTACAAGACTGAATTTATTTAGATTTTTCCAAATTTGTATAATAATACGTGCTTGAATAAACAAAGTTATTGAATAATTTCTAATGGAAGCACACACATTTTTATAATTTCAATAATTAAAAAATAAACAATGTGAAAACGGTCATTTGACCGGTCGCGATTCGATTAGTGTTAACCCTCGCAAGTAGGGATTGCAATCCCGCGCCATTTTAAATCCCGCGGGATTGATGTGGGATTTATTTCAATCCCGCGGGACCCCGCGACTAAGGATTTAGGTCTTCAATCTAATATATATTTAATAAAGAACCAAATTTTACTTAATGAGATAATCATCTTTAATCATATTAGTCACAATTTATTAACAGAATACATATAAAATCTAAATCTACATAAATTTAAATGAAAATAAATCACTTTTTGGAAAATAAACTATAATTGAAATGTATACATAAATATATATATATATACGTGTCTAATTGTATAAAATATATAATATAATACTTCGTTATATCTAATAATTATTAAAAGAAGGTATTTAAATAAAAAATGATTATATCAATAACGAAGCTACGATATTATATATTAATTGCTGAGGTGAATCGGAAGAATTTTTTCCTTTTCCAAAATGTTGGTTAGAACTTAAAAATAACTATAAAAATTGTTTAGAACGAACTATATGTAATCGACCTGTCTGTGAATATAATTTTAATTAGATTAAAATCTGAAAAATGTTAAAATTATAAAAACAAATTTTAATTTGTAGAACTTTGAAAATATGATCGTAAAAAGCAAAGTCTATTAATTGCTGTACCTTCTAGTTAGGTCTTCAAGTCATTATAAAAAGATATCCTGCAACGGAAAAAGTTCGTTCAGCCTCTACACTACACAAGGTCGAATAGTTCAAAAATATTCGTAAGCCATACGTAAATATTTCCCCTTTATGCCATCGCTCTCAAATCATCTCTTTTTACCACGTTTTTATTATTTTTTTAAGTTTTGTCGATATCTTCATAACAGACCATCGAAATAGTTCTTCGTGCGCGTCGTCATTCACGAAATTTTGGGAAGCATAGTCCCGCAAAATTTGCGGGATTCGGCATCACCTATTTAAGAAATGCGGGACCAAAAAATGACGCGGGATTCTGCGGGATTGCGGGATTGCAATCCCTACTCGCAAGGTAAGGTCTAGTAACACATAAACAGGAAGGTGGGGTCTCTTAGTCCCGACAAATGAATTTCATAAATAGCCTCGTTTTTTCATAAATTTGGGATATAGAATAACACAGGATAAAAAGTAAACACAAACAAATTTAATTTTATTCATATAAAAATTCTTTTCAAAAATCTGAAGCTGGGGTTTCTGAGACCCCACTTTACCTTGCGAAGGTTAAAAAGAAACTACTTTAACGAATAAGTTATGAATAATATACAGAAAAACACGGACCAACCTAAGCGCGGCCACGACGAGCGATGGCAAGGAGAGTCCGGCTAGGTGGCAGGTTCCACTGAGCGTAGCGTTGGTGTCGCGCCGCGATAAAGAAGTGAACAAGCGAAAGAGTAAAAATTGATTTAATAAAAACTCACTTATTCAGCCGTAAATGTAGTTACTGCTTCGAAATGTGCACAGCTGACTTCAGATGTCTCGTGTTCCAACAGCTAAGGGACGTACAATCCGGACTTTCACTTTAAACACACTACTATTAAAATTACTTACTATTAAAAGCACACATATTAGTAACCGTGAGGTTCGAAGTGACACGTATTTAAAGATGTTCTCTCTACCGCGGTTCGAACGACACTGCTTTTACGTAAGATTTGCCTGAAAAGTTTAGAGTGAGACAAAAAACAGGACACGAGAGAGACCGCTGCAAGACTAGAATTTATGACGATCACATGGCAAAACATCGTCTGTCTTTCATTTAGAAAGTTTCCTAAGGGAGGTATAGAACAATACGTAGAGGCTCATAGAAGCCATGCGTCGTATTTAACATTTCTACCTCTTGCTGGGTAAAAGGACAGACCTTTTTTTTCGAACAGTTACCTATCAACTCTACGTACCAATCTGCAGGAAAAAACCGAAACAAGTGATTGTCATATTATGATTGCCATCTTTTACTGTTTTATATTTCATCCAACCAATTTATTTCATAAATGCATAAAAGCTTCGCAGTTTTGTAATGATATAGAATTCCGTTCCAGAAAAATTGCTCAAGTTTAACACTAAACCTACCACGAGTGGTCAAATGACCCATTTTAGATTTTTTATTTGGCAATTATTGAAATTGTAAAGGTGTTCTCATTGGAATTGATTGAATATACAGGGTGTCTCAGCTGAAGGAGGCCACCTAAATATCTCCTTTATTTTTAATGGCACAAAAAAAATGTTTATGGCATAATTTAAATGGTATCGAAGAAGGAATATCATAGAAGAAAAATTTTTTTTGTCTGGTCAATTTTTCATAGTTCTTTCAAGGTCATCGTTATTTTTCATCCTGAAAACTTTTTTTTATTCCATCTTGTTAATGACTTAAGCACATTCAAATGTATTTTTTCAGCCGCTATAAGATAGAATAAAAAAAGTGTTCCCGCCCAAAAATAACGATGACCTTGAAAAAACTGAAAAAATTACCGGACAAAAGAAATTGTTCTTCTATGATATTCCCCCTTCGATACCATTTAAATTATACCATAAACATTTTTTTTGTGCCATTAAAAATAAAGGAGATATTTAGGTGGCCTCCTTCAGCTGAGACACCCTGTATTTTTTGACTCCAGTATATGTTATGTATAGTAAAAATCGCATAAAATATAAATAAATTTAATCTTTCTTGATGGTCGGAAGGTTTAGTGTTAAACGTTTGAATCTTAAGCCTGTATACTTTGAAGTACAGTAATTTACAGAATTGTTAGAAAGACTGAGGAAATAGTACACACCATTTGAGGGTATATAAAATAGAAATTGATTAAAGCGGAATGGAACGGAAGTATTACCGCAGATAGCATGAAGCATTGATGTCAAGAGGAATCCCATGGCAACTAAACGCGAAGATGGAAAAAGGAGAGAGATAGAAAGATTTAAATCCGGAAATGAAATGAGCAAGAGGAAGTTAGTAGGAAGCGGAGGAAGGAAGAATCTGCAGAGAGAGCGGATGGGAGGAGGACGCCAGATGGAAAACGTATTAACGATAAGAAAAATAATGGTCCACGCAGCGTACAATAGAACAAAGTATTGTTAATAGAAAACAAAAGATGAGACCGAAGTGCAAAAGATATAAATTACATTCGCGTGTCGTGGATCCTCGTTGCGGAAGAAAAATAAAAAAACGTTTCTTCTTCTGCGGAATTTTTCGCTTCTTCTGCAGTTCATCTGGACAATTCGAATCGTTTAGTTAGCAGACTGGACTTTTGCTCTTGTTTACTCTGACATTGAGTCTGATCAAAGAGGATGAGACTCTGTGGACGAGTGCAAGACGCGCGCGCCCCATGTGCGCGCCATATACGTCGCGAACGGAAAAAAGAGGCTTCGGATGTGGGATGAAGGTCGCCGTTGGATCACGTGTGTACAAAATTAATCATCTTGAGGGAGCGAGCAGCACGTTGACGGAGCCGCGTGATGTTTTCAAATGTAAAGTAACATTTTTGTCGCGCGTGATGACTTATCCGCGGGTGAATCATGAAGATTGTTCGTGACCGATGGTTTTTGCGACTGTGCCGTGAATGTTCACAGTTTTAGACTTCATTCAGTTCTTTCAACACTTTGGACACTGTATATATGTACACACCCTCCGTGGGAAACGGAGGCTTAACTCACACTCACCCTCCCGTTTTTCACACGCACGCGACGACACGGTGTACAGTTTTATTAGATGTGTACAGGGTGATTCTGGGAACTGGGACAAGTTACTGCTCTTTTCTAAGTGAAAATAGAAAGAAATGACAGAGGAAAAAAATATGATAGAGAAGAAAGACAAACAGCACGGATAAATTAAGGCCCGATGGATAATCGAGACCCGAGGAAACAATTAAAATGTACATTATATTCCAAAATAAATTTTCTATTTTTGAAAATTTATTTTCCTTCATAACCTAACCATATTTAAACGCATATTTGTTTGGGATCTGGTTAATCGAGGTCCTACTGTATTGACATTTCGATGACCTTGGGTTAATACATTTATACGTAGGATCATAAAAGGGATCGATTTGTTCAACAAAAAAATTGGGTTGCATTAAAGAATAAAGTACAATTACACCTGGCAGGTGCATCGGTGCATCCACATAAAAAATAAGGTCATAGGAAGTTAGTACTCTAATTTTTTTCTATTTTTAACAACAGATTTTATCTCTAGATTCACCGCGAAAAGGATTCGATGGAACCGTTGACCCCATCGCGGTGACCTGGCATCGTAAGTATATTAAGACGAGTCTTTATGCAGAATAACATTTCCTTGGTGCACTTTTCAAAGACTGGAATTGGAGATTCTTTCGTTTATGAACGACTTTAATACGCTATGCAAGCGAACCCGATACTACAATGTTCTCTAAAGAGAAAATAAGTAAAATACTAATTATTGGAGTAGAATTAAGTAATCAAATTTCAATGCATTGTACATATCGATAATTTCCAGGAGAAACAATTTAATACCTGACACAAAACCAGTACAATTTAATAGTGGACTGTAAATAATCTGAAAAACAATCGAAATTATTCATTCTATTTTACGTATTTCATTTCATCGATCGTTTAACACAAATGCATAAATACTCACTGTGTAATGACGCCGTCCGTTTATATAAAATTATTGGACCATAATTAAGTGTACAAAGAAGGTTTGAATTCATTGTGCATCGATATGGAATTTCCAGGAAACGAGAATCCAATCGCGGATCTAATTCGAGCCGGGGTCAACGAATGTAGGTATGGTTTTCGCGTACGAGAACGTCTGTGTGTACACGCGATTCACTTCTGCCGCTCATGTATCTCTGATCACGATTTAATCCGTGAAACCGTCGCTATTAATAGAACCCCAAGAGATCCAGACGTCGCGAGCACGGAGCATCCCATTAATTCTCGAAGAATACCATAAGCCTTGTTTTACGCTCGCGAGGAAGGAATGGGATTACTGGCAACGCTAGACAAGCCGGTTTTCCTCCCGCAACGTTTAGTCATTCCCATTGAAACCCGACGTTGGATTCGACGTCTGAAGCGGAACAATGGAATAATAGAGGGATTCTGTTTACATTTCAGAGCCCAGTTTTGATTTGCTCGGAGTCCCGAAGCTGTGTCGACGACTCTCGAGAACGACTTTTTTCGAGACAGACAAAGCTGCTTTTATCTCCTAGACAGTCACGCTAAAATTAAATGTACATACATACATATGTGTTGATATCCCTGCGGTTATTCCTTTAATCTATTTCAAATTTGCAGAATTTCAATTTATTTCGAATGATTAACACTAAACCTACCGGGTACTAAAAGCGATTCGAACGTTTTAGCTTACAAAAACGACAAGGCTCTATTTATTTAGATTTTGTGCAACTTTAATTAGAGTGTGTGCTTGGACAAAGAAATTTATCGAATCGATTTCCATGTAAGCAACTTCGTAATTTCAATAATTGTATGACGAAAAATATAAAACCGCTCATTTGACCGGCAGTGGTAGGTCTAGTGTTAAATAAAATGGAGAAAAATTACATGAGTAGACATTAGTTATTCTTATACTTGGATTTATTATGGAAAAATAGATTTCATTCATTCTAAAGCCAATCAACCGGACTATTATATGTACGAGGTCTAGTAAACAAATGCACTGACATGTATGACGTCAATTAGAAGCTACAAACGATACTATAGGAATAGTTGTGCTGGAATTGGTCAAAGAACGATTACAAACGCAATCCTTAATTATAATTAGACTGCGGATCTTTATGCAAAATAAAAATTTCTTGCCTGAATTGCAACAAACTGGTGTGAAATAGAAATTTATTTTCTTCCATATTAAGTTTAGTAGGTTGAAATTAATATAATAGTATGTTTGAATTTTTCTAATATTTTTGCTATTTTAAATTACACTTATTCATTTTTGTTATAAATGCATAGAATCCGCAGTCTAATTATAATGAAAATTCCATAAAATTCTAATCGAATAACTTTCTGATCTAAATGGGTTAAATGAATTTAACAAAGTGCAATTTCTTCTAGCACAGTTTAAAATGGAGATCATCTCTCTGTCTCCGTAATAATCGTGTTAAATTGTTGTAAAATTTTGCATTAAAATTCTGAAAATGTCGACGCACGACAAACAACATTCCACAGTGCAATTACGTTTCGATGACAATAGAGAAACGTGAAGAAAATCATACGAAGACTATGAGCGATAACCTGCTGTCAGGATTTCGCAAGATGGCCGTAGCGAATGCGTAAAACTCGGCAACGGGATGTTAACTGCGCAAGGAAGACGAGAAGAATTGTTCCGAAGAAAACTAGTGACGAGTCGTTGCAACGTTCGCGGTTAATCTGGACGTGTCTGTACAACAAAGAGTCTCGGTTATGTTTTTGTAAACGAAAGATGACGGCGCCTCAACGAACCACGGCCGATGATGCGAGTGTCTGCGATTTTCAATGACGGCGGTGCGTCAATCCGCCGACAACAACGACCGTCGGTTGGTCGAAATGTAAACACGAGGGTCGGACAATGGGAACGCGTTTCGGAAATGCTAAATTTAGGCTTCCTGCGGCGAAGGTAAATCGAACAAGGTTAATGGCTTCCTCTGCGGACGATGCAATCATGATGGAAACCGTGGCGGGAATAGAACAGCTACTCGCGTTGATCGTCGATCAAGAGTGATCGGACACGAGCAAAGGATCGCTTGCGATTTAATTGATCCCGATATCCTCTGCCACTCGAGTCGCGGCAAATCATTTGGTCGGCCTCTTTGTTCTATTTAGGCATCTGAACCCTGCCATTGGGCCAAGGACTTCTTCTCCGATCCTGTTAGCTTCGTGAGAAATTAATCGTCGATTGCCGTTTCTATTGCTGCCGTTCGTGCACCTGTTGTACGCTGACACTTTGAAGCTTGAGGCGCTTTGTTATTTCAAAATAAATTAAATGTTGGAACTGGATGGGTGGGTAATCATCGATCTTATTATAAAAATGATCTACATTAATTGTAGGAAACAGAAGTTATATTAAAATGTATAGCTTCTTCTCGTGATTTTAATAAATTGTAAAGAGTTGTAACAATATTCTTCATTTCTACTAATGTCTTTACACTTCAGTCTTTCAGATAGTGATTTTTTAATGCATCAAATATGCGGTCTAGCAATCATAGAGATCTTGATTCCTATTACAAGTTACAATTATGACGATTTTATTTTCTGCCATGATGCACTTTAAATGCACTGTGAAAATTATTTGAGACATTTTTACTTGACTCCACTTCCTCGCAATTCTGCAAAAACTCACAGATTAATAATAACCGTCCAAGAATGGGATGATAGGCCATTAAGATGTTTAACGAAAATCAAGTTTAAGAATGTTCTGGAGGTATATAAAAACGCTACAAAATTTTTGAAAATTTGACAAGATATAATTCTTACTAAATTAACGCAATTACCAAAGTTTGGGTTCGATTCACTGCACCATTTTAACACGTCTTCTTATGGAGAATTCATAAAATTCCACTTCAAACCTTATTTAAATGTTGAAGAAACGCAACTAGAAACTCCAGTTTTTTTTATATATAGTAAAAATTATGTAATTAATTATGTTCAAAATTTATTAGGATTCACTAAACAGTTATAGAGCAAAAAATTATAAACTGTTACAAAACGTCAAATTTATCCTGTTGTCATTTCACTAGCATGGAAACGCGACAACTGTAACTGTAAAAAAAGTATACAAAAGTATGCAAAATATACTCATGAATGGCTTTCATTGCCAATATATTGATGGATTTCGAATTTCTTGTACTTTTGTCTCCCATTGTACCTCCAGAACATCCTTAAGCCAGACCTGTCTGCCTAAGAATCATTTTTCAAGTAATTCTTGTCGTATACTATTTTGATAGTAAAAGAGACTTTCTTGTACTAAAGAATTGATTACATAAATTTTGTATGTTGTTTGTTGTACATGAAATCATCAGCATCGAGCGCCTGTCGGTTACGAGGCGGGCATTATGTATAGAAACAAGCCAATTATTAATCGCGACAACATCGATCCTCGTGTCGGGTGTGGATCAGGACAATTTACCGTGACCGTTCCAGAGGCTCGTCCTACAAAGGACACGCTAAGTGTCATTTACGTAACGATCATTCGACGTCTATCATTATTCTGTCGGCGCGGCGCTCGTATTGCATGGGTTTGCCGCGGAAGCTGGTGGAACTACGCAGAAGACACGATGATAGGTTTCACACCAGTGATCACTCTATTGTGCAAAATTCGTACGAGAAACGAATTATTACAATACTACAAATTCGTCATCGATACATTATATTTTATCCCATTAAATTAAAAATCATTGTAATTATCGGAAATGTAGCAAATGAAGTATACGAAAGAGAGACATGTACAAACGATTGAATTAATACAAAGACACAAACAATTCTTGACTCATTGTCTATGAAATGTCACTCTGAAATAAATCATTTTTCAAAGAAAACTTTTTCATGTCTCGGAAGCTACCCAAAAAAACAATGCATCTATGATAGAGAATGAATGTGTGTTGTATATTAAGAAAAGTCAAGATTCTCTTTCCATTATTTATAAAACAAAAGAGCAAAGTATGTCATTAATTAAATTACTCTACACAAAAAACCTTTTCCTGTCTTAAAAAATGAGAAGAAGAAAATGACACTGAGAAAACGTGTTAATTTACAAAAGCGAGCTTTGTAGTTTAAAATATAAAAGACTTTCCAAGTATACCGGCACAGTAAAAACGAACGTATAAGTTTCCTCGCAGCACAAAAGTCGCTAGCGTGAAACGGCACTAACTAAATGTTAGTGTACGCCGAATCGTTCAGATTTACGAGTTTCTGCAAGGAAGAATGCGGCAGCCTCTACCACGAGGCTTTGTCGTTTATCGAGGCATTTATTGATCCGTTAATGATAGTTTATGGTCCGCGTTTCCTCGGTAAGAAAGCAATTTTAATCGCGTTCCGCGCGACTTTACGACCACTGCTAAACGATTTGTTTATGATATGCGTACAAGAATGACCAAACTGTAAAGTTGAAGTCGTTCTTTCAACCACCTTATCAGAAAAGACATTTACTTTCACATGAATTCCGTGCTTACAGTATCGGTAATAATTATATCTAATGTCCACTATTCATCTTCACCGCCACTTAACTGTTATGTTAATTAACAACCGTGCAAGTGTTCACTCTTGTGTACCTTATCGTGTGACCATATTCACTAGACTCGAGAATGTTTCTAATTTTCATTTTTAGTAGAACGTACAAATTTAAAGTAGGTATAAAAATTGTGCTCTGACGAAATGTCTTAAAATAAGCCTACAAAAGTGATCTGAAAATACACGAAGTGGAGAATGTAAACTTTCACACAAGTGACAGCATTATCCCCTTCACATAATAATGAGTCAGACTCATAATGAAGATTTTAAACAAAATCTACTGAATATGGATGCTGCGTCTTCACTTTAAAACGAGATAAAGTTTAATTCCTTTGAGACCAATATTGAAAAATTAAAGTAAATGCAGACATACAATTAGTGATGGGCATACAATACTCTGTCTTGCAAGTTTTCGAACAAATCAATCACCACAGAGTTTCGAATCAATTCGATATTTATTCGAAATCAGAAATTCTTGAAGCTCTTGAAAGTCTTGCAAATTTTAAAAGTCTTGATAATCTTAATACATTTTATACTTTTTATAATATTGACACGCTCATACTAGTATTCATCCCAATGCTGACATGACGTAATCATTGTTTCGTGATAGATGTAACATTTCAAGAGTGTCAATTCTTACAAACCTTCCAAAGTCATAAGTAGCCTGCGGATTTTTATGTAAAATAAAATTTTTATACATCAATTGCAAGCTATACGAGCTAAGTAAAGTTGATTTTCCTCATTAATGATTTTTATACGTTAAAAATAGTATATCGGCATTGTTAAACTCTTTTAATCTTTTTCCTGTTTTGAATTACACCTTCTCATCTTTGTCATAAATGCATAAAATCCGCAGTCTAGTTATAAGGCTTTCAAGATTTCCAAGACAATGAAGACTCTCAAGACATCCAAGAGTTTCAAGAGTCCTAAGCTTCGAATTATGTTGCGAGTGATTTGAATTTTTTGTCGTAAATATTCAGATCCCATCACTACGTACAATGAATATTTTTGTTTCCTCTTCTGTGAAATGTCTTTGAACGTAATCATTGAAAGCCCCAAAGAAATTCGTACAGCAAGGGGTTACCAGAATGAATGAGTACGTTTCTGTTGCTGAACCTCTTGGGTGGTCGAGTGTTCTCTTGTCCTCGAGTCCTCCAAGTCAAAGCTATCCATCGTCGGATTGCCGATTTTCGATCGCGACGAGTGGGTCCGATCCCACGTGAGGATGCCCGTGCTAAATGTGCTGTGGCAAATCAGTGCTGCCTAAATATTGAGTCACTGGCTATTTCTGTAGCCGTTGTCCGCGCCTAGGCTCGCTGAAACTCGTTCGCGCGAGAGATTTCGCGGCCTGTAGTCGATGGACACGGCCGATTTGTGGCCACGAAGAACGCGGCAGTTAACGAGTTGGACAACAAGAATGCATAACGAAAAGAATGGCCACGTAACGAAGACAGGGGTCCGCCGGCTTTAAGCTCCTTTGCTTGATTGATATCTTCGATCTCAGCCGTCGTCTTACGCCAGGTTGTCCTCTATAAGAAAGTGCTATCATTTTGTTCGTTTTTTAGTGAACTACTGACCGCCTGAAATCGGCAGAATCATTATTGACGAGACCGAGTAAAAGATGAGAAATTAACCGTCGATTTTTCAACAGAATCTTATGCAATGCTTATTAATTCTTGATTTAGGTAATTTTTAATCTTGAAAGAGAACGAGTCACTGATTTTTTAAACAGTTTCTAGTATCAATATCAAACCTTGGGCGGCGCGGCGGAGTCAAGGTCTACTTTGGCTCAGAGTATTAAAATCGTCATTGAATTATTCAGCATGATTCTTTAAAAATCAATTGCCGCATTTCGAGGCTTGCGATTCCACGTTCTATACAAGGGAGATACAAATAGATGATTTTAAGTATTTCTCAAATATCCGAAGGGGGTGGTTAATGGCGCCGGCTGCGCCAAGACAGATTCTTGGCACCGAGTGCCTAAATGCTGCTATTTTGCCGCATTCATCACTTCCAGGAAACGACTGATCGATGGACTGGTCCTGATCCAACTTTGTCTTTTGAGCTGCGGATCGCATACTTGCTCTTTAATGACAGATGTTCAAATACAGATAGCGGCACGACCGCTGTCCGTCTGGTTTCGAATTTCGTGCATTCTCCTTGCTGTCGGTGAAACGAGTTCAAACGATGGATCATAGTTATTTCGAAATTGGTTCGCTACTTTGAGCATAAGTTTTCGTCTACAAATTCCGTTGTAGATGTGATTGTGAATGATTAACTCGGGAGATTTATTTCAATTGAAACATTTGACACGTATGGTACGGAGGAAATAAAGATTTATTGGAAATAAAACGTTCGCGGAACGAAATTTAGAAGCGTTCACGAGGAAGCCTCTGATTTGTAATTCAAGCTGGACGGTTCTGCTCTATGGGCCAGAAAGCCAGCACAGGAAAATAGTAATTTGGATTACGGGTAACCAAATTTATTCCAGAGTCTGTTCCCACCGCGCTTGTCGCGGTTCGATTAAATTCCATGGAAGATTTATTGTATGTAAATGCGGACAGGTAATAAAACCACGATCAATCTACCCGGCGTAGCAATCGACAGAACTCGCCTGACAGGTTGCGGGACACTAATAACCAGTTCAAGGAATGCCGCGAATCATTTGCATAATTTTGACTTCAATTTGACCGCTTTCTGACGGCTACGGGGTATTATGTCGCATTTGGACTCGACCAATTTCACCTCGTCTTACCTGGTAATCCTTTCAAGATGCTACCCCATTCGACAAATTAACCAATAATTTTCTGTTTGTATTTGTTCTACTAATAAAACATATCCAGAAGGACTCTAATATATTTAAAAAACACGTTCCAAGAGAAAGACATTGTAACTTTCAAAGTGCAATACACAGACCAGCACAGCAAAGCAAATATCTCAAGTACGATTATAAAACGATCGTAAAAATTTGGAAGATGTTATCATACCGCTGCCATCATTGTTACAAAGTCCTTTTCATTGCAGCGACTGAGCAGGCATGAAGAGAAGACGAAATAATTAGTATACAATGTGTCGTACAGTAAATCATGAGCATACAGGACACGATAAAGATGACGTAGCAGTCGTGGGAGACAATGTCGGCGACTTCGTGCCCGTGGGACGCGTTACAGGCGACTCCAGAGCTTCGGAACATGATACAAATGACTCTGGAGTCGTAAAACATGATACAAGTGATTGCAGACTTGCGAGATATAATAGAGACGACCGCTCGTGGGATTCAATATAGGTGAGGTCAGACTTAGGGAACCGAATATAGACGACGCAAGACCCAATGTACACGAAGTCGGACCCATGAGACCGTATGTAGACTATGCGAGACCAAATACAGACAAGGTCAAACCCGTGGGACCGGATAGATGTAGCTTTTTACTAACAACACCCAGAGGTCTTACCTAAGCCAGAGTTCAAGGATGTTGAAACCTCCAGTATTCCTCAAACAATCGAGAGACCTCAAAACTCGGATACTATAAGGTGAGGACCAAAAGGGTCCCATGGAAATCACCGACACGGTTTTCATCGACAACATTTCACCGATTCCAGATTTGACCGACAACGCCTTTGATCCACAATAACTTAAGACGACCACAGTATGTATTATCATATAATATTATAATACAGTGTCTCAAGTCGTTGTGGATCAAATTCGTTTCCGGTTAAAGGCGTTGTCGGCCAAAGCTATTGTCGGTCAAATCTGGAGTCGGTGATTTCCATGGAACCCGGACCAAAATTGATCAACACCGAATACCAGAATAGTATTAGGTCAATGGGAAAGTTCCGTCCGTTTTTTTACAAAAAGTAGAACTTTATTTAAAAAACAAAATGAGAAAGTACATTAATCAAAATATTGTCCATCGTTTGCGATGACTTTTCCCCATCTTTCGGGCAGCAAGCGAGTTCCGCGACGAAAGAATGAGTCATCTTTGGAGGTCATCCAGTCAGAGACCCATTTTTCGACATCTTCGTAAGAATTAAATAGTTCCTCAGCAAGTGCGTGTGCCATCGGCCGAAACAAGTGATAGTCAGAAGAGGCGCAGTCTGGCGAATAAGTCGCATAGGGTAGCACTTCCCAGCGAAGTGATTCTAACGTTTCTTTGACAACTTTTGTGACGTTTCGCAAGCAGAATTTGGCAGATGGTTTTTCGCTTTTCAATGTCTCTTGGCTTGAGTTCATATGGAACCCACTTTCCTTCCTTTTAGACCGTCCTCAAGGCTTTTAAACGATCGGATGACAGATTGAGCACAATTTAACGCTTCTGCAATTTGTTTTTGCGTTTGACATGGATCTTTATCCACCAATGCCTGCAATTCTTCGTCTTCGAATACTCGTGGACGTCCAGAACGCTCTTTGTCTTCCACAGTAAAATCACCATTTTTAAAACGTCGAAACCATTCTCTACATGTTTTATCGTAAACAGCATTATCGCCATAAACGTCTACAATCATTCGATGAGCTTCAGCTGCAGTTTTCTTCCAATTGAAGCAAAAGATTAACACTTCGCGCAAATGACGCTTATTCAGCTCAAATTCCAACATTTTCAATGTGGAAAACCGATGTTATTGATGCAAGCGTATATTGTTATGTATTGAATTTTATTGAAAGATGTCCAAACTAAGAAGTTAACCTTACTTTAGACGTTATAGTTAACGACAGTTCGAGCTACAGCTATTTACTCGACGCTAAACGGACGGAACTTTCCGATTGGCCTAATAGCATACGAGTGCAGGATGTTGTGTGCAAGACACTAGACGCAGATTGGTCAGTACTGCCAGAGATACAAAAAGCCGAATTTATGACAATGCTGCCAAACGAAGGCCAGTATAGTATATTTTTAATCGGCTAACTAAAACGATTATTGGAGCAAGCTTCTAGTTAATTCTTGTATTCATCAATTTCTTTGTAAGGAACTTCAGTATTAACTGTAATTTTAGCTTTTACATGGCCTCCATTGACATCTCGGGAGTCTCAAGTGATCTATAGGATTCCAGGAGTCTCGATTTATCTTCGTCGTGTCCTAGAATTTTAGTATTCGTATATAGAGGTCGAACGAATCTATTATTGCATGTATCAGTCTCCTTGAATTTGAAGGATCGCCTGTCTGAAATCCCACAAGATTTCTGGTGATCTGGATTTTCATGGATTATAGGTACTTAATAAGGATGGTCAGACAAAAAGACGATGCTTTAAGGAGAAAGGACGAAGCTACGCGCGCAAATAAAATACTGGAACGGAAAGGTTGATGTAAATATAAATTTATTGTAGTCTTCAAGTGCTTATGCTAAACAGAAACTTACGGTAAAATGAACAAGTAAGTACACCTACGTTCCTTTCATACACTCACCGTATAAATATTATTTTACACTTAACGTGGAGTGTATAGTATTAGTTAATCGCCTATATTTACTTGTCTTTTTATATATATATATATATATATATATCATTTATATACAAATCGATGTGATGCAGTATATGTAATATACATACATAATTGCTGATACAAAACATGACGACCGTATTGCGTCCATCGCTGCTGCCATATTTGATTTATCATCATCGATCCTCCGTCCGAGAAAACCGATCCCGATTCGAGTGCAGATGAAATTGTTCATCGGTGCTCGTTGCATTGTTCTATGTACAGTCGTGATGGTTTCGCATGCGTTCGCTTATCGTTCTCGTAGCGGCCGCTGAACACTTTCATGATATGGTTACGAATCGCGCGGCTATCTTGTCGGCGCGAATGTTCTCGCGAAAATTCCGAAACAAGCACGGACATCGAAGGTTTCATCTGCGTTCGAGTCGACGGAAAGTGAAACCGCTCGAAATGATACTGAACAAGCGTTTTATTGTACTTTTTATTGCGATCTCGTTAGAGTATACGAAGGAGTTGGGTGAGCGAACGTCGCGTGCCAAAATCGAAGTCCGCGGTTGAAAAGAACGTGACACGGCTAGCATTTTCTATGCAACCCACAACACGCGAAGAAGCATTGCAACTTGTTCCATGATCGATCGGATAAATCTTTACCCCGAGTTTCAACACGATACAAAATTCCATGAACGTTCGTCGAACTACGCGGTAAACTATGAAAACGGAACAAGAGGGGCCGAGGAACCCTTGAGTTCAAACCCGAAACGAAACACAAAACTGTGCCTCCGGTCAATCTTTGAAACAGGCATCTGTTTGTGGGGTGGCATATAAACTCACCATAAACTTGCCCTACAGTCGATTCGAATCCAGTTGATCCAACCATGACAACGGAAGAGCGTTCGGGAAATCAGAATTGACTTCCAAAGCAACCCTATGTACAAAAAGAAAAGAAGACAAACTAAAAGAAGAACGAACATGATAGAGCCAAGTGTCTCGTCAAGCAAACACACTGCACAACCAACAATAAATCGTATTCGTTCTCGAAAGGTCTCTCGGCTTCTGGCTCGACGAACTACCAACGCCTCTAAATTGTTTCCGTACAAAATAATCAGTGTATATGAACAGTCCAAAATTCTTCCAGTCGCGTGTCAACCGCAACAATTTGCGGATCACAACTGGCTAAACATTCCTCTGGAAATCACACGATCGGCTCGATCGTCTCAGCCGTTCACGCGAGTTTCATGAATATGGTGCGGTCCCTCATCTTGCAGTGTTTCAGATCCCTCAGGGCTCTTTGAGCTTCACTAGGAGAGGCGAAGGCTACCCTAGCGTCTCCTGTGGGCATGCCCCTCTCGTTGTAACGTCTGATCACGTTCTCCCTCTTCACGTCGAAGTCGCCGAAGAACTCGATGATTTCGTTGATGTCAGCCTTGAAGGGAACATTCTCCAAAGAGAGAACACAGCCGGGTTTGCCGAAGCCCTCGACGTAGTCCATGGAGCCGGGATGTCTGCCCAGCAAGTGTCTCGGTATGCCCATCAAGCCTGGAGGACACCTAGGGCCGAAGCCGGTGTTGCCGAAACGGGGCAGGTGGTTTATAGGCCCGGCGAAACGCGGCCGCTGTTCTTGAAGAGGCGGGAAGTGCTGCTGCTGAGTCTCCATAATCTGCGGGTCGACCATGCCGAGGGTCTCCAGCATCTTCGCTCGAGGCACCAGCTCTATGGTCGGTACGTTCTTGCCAAATGGCAGACCGTTCTTCGCGGTGGCCCTGAGTGCTTCGTCAGTGGTGTCGAACTCGCAGAAACACTCGCCGGCCGGTTTTCCGCTTTGGTTGAGCAACATGTGTATTCGATGGGGCACGATCCCGATGTCGGAGAAGAAGTCGAGGATGTCACGATCGATGGTCTGGAATGGAAGTCCACGCATGATCACACAGTCGGAGCCCGTGGTCTGGCTCATGCTATTCTGTTCATGGTCGCGCTTCGCTTGTGCGAACTTCTCCTCCGTGATGGCGGTCGCGGTCACCGGTTTGCTACCGATCTTCAAGGGCGTGTTCACCGACGCCTTCGCGTCCTCTATTCTGGCGAATTGCACGTACGCCTGTACGCTACCGGTGTCTTTGGTGTTTGTGATGAAGAGATCGTTGATCTTCCAGTCGTGGAACAACTTCGCGATGTCCATCTCCTTTGTGAAGGAGGGTAGGTCGGTCAATACTATGCAGGCGGAGGATCTGACATCGTCGACGCCGTCCTCTCTATCCTTCTCCGGCGAGTAAGAATCGACTGCCTTATCAAAGAGGCTCTCGTCGAGGTGGAGAACTTCGACTTCAGAGCCACGAACATATCTGGGCGTGCTCAAGGCTAGCTCCTTGCCCTCTGCTTTGCTGAACTTGACGTAAGCGATACCAACGCGGTTCCCGTGGTTATCGTTGATCAGCTTCAGACCGTCTTTCCTGATGTAGATACCCTGAAAAGCATGACGGACGTCGTTGTAGGTAGCGCTCAGGGGCATGTTGCGAACCTCCACGCAATGGCCGCCGCTGGTACTGCTCTTGTTATCGCTGGAGAATCTCGAGGAGCTGTTGGTCGTGCCTCGACCACTTTGTCTTTCGTTATCAAAACCGTATTGAGCATTGTTCGCCTGAAAGGCGTGAGGATTCCGACGTCCTTCGAGTTCCTGTACCTTGCTCAAGAAAGGATTGTTCGGTCTGATCCCGGGCCTGTAGTTCATGGACCCGTTCGCGCTGTACAATTCTGTGCCGAACTGTTGGGTCCTAGCAGGGAACCTGGTTTGGTCCAGTCTACTTTGCTCGCCCTGGCTCCACGATTCCTTGGATCGGTTCAACGTAGCCACTCCGGTGGTCAAACTAGGCAGACTGGGACTGCCGATGTTCTGTGCTAGCGAGTTCATACTGACAGTGTGACTGAGGGTCTGTACGTGAGATTGCATCAGACCGCTGACGCCGTTGATCCCGTTTATGGGAAACTGGTTCTGTTGGAGCATCGATTGCTGCCCGATCATCGAACTGCTGAAACTCATGGCTCTCGATTCGTTGTCCGGTGCAAGGGCTGCAACCCCAGCACCCAAGATCCCGGGAGCTAACAGAGCTGCGGCCTGCATCTGCGTCTGCGGCGGAACCTCCCAGATACCGTTCTCCAGTGACTTCTTCGCGCCAGGCACTGGCTTGTCCTTGTGAAACTGACCCACGCAAACGACGTCATTGTTGTCGTCGTCGTTGGACTCCTTTCGACGTTCTCCCGTGGAGCTGCGCTTCGTGTCCCTGTCCCTGGATCGCGTGCGATCGCGGGACCTAGATCTGTCCCGGCGACGACGCCTGTCTCTCCTGTCCCGTTCCCTGTCCCTTGATCTGCTTCTATCACGACGCCTGCGATCCCGACCTCTGTCTCTGTCCCGCCGGTCCCGATCCCTGTCCCTGTCGCGAGACCGCGATCTGTCCCTAGATCGCGATCTATCCCGTCTGTCTTTGCGATCCTTGCTCGACTCGCTGTCATTGTCCTTCTCCTTCTCTCTTCTGTCCCCTGGCGATCCAGGCTTGGCAACCACTGGCGCCACTGCAACCGGCGCTGTCTGCATGAACGACTGCAGGCTCAGGGTCTGCTGCCTCGCTGCCTCGATGACTTTTTGCATCTCCGTGCGCGAGCTCAACAGCAGCTTGATCTTCATCTCCTTGATCTTGCCGCCGTCGTGCATCATCGCCTGCCGGGCATCCTCGTCGGTACTGCAAATGCCGTCGAGTTTAGACCGGGGAAATGGTTTTCATGTTACGGGCAGGGTCGCATTAGGCAAAATGTTTCAATCTAGTCTTTTCTCTCTTTTTGTAAAAGTTCCCGCAAGGGAACCAGAATATTAACCCTTTGTACTCCGCTGGCGCCGTTGCGGCGACATTAATGACACGCTTCGTAACTCCAGTGGCGCCGCAACTGCGTCGCGCGTAATTTGCATACCCGAATCTCACGGTCGCTGACACGCGTTAACAAAATACGAAAATTGAGTCAATTCTATTTTACGAACTGATTAGCTGACATTCACAAATAGTGAACACGAAAAAAGTTTACTTAAAACATACTTGAAGCTTAATAGAAGTACGAATATACAAAATTTGGCAACTAAATTTCTAACATCGTGTCGAAAAACGTTCGGAGTAGAAAGAGTTGTAGAAAAGAGAGAATCATACGTTAGTATTTGATAGAGATTACAATTTTTTGGGGAATCTTTTTTGTTTAGAATGGTTTAGTTATTCCGTGGAAAAACAGAAAAGAGACGATTCTCACTCGAGTTATTCTTGTACAGGGTGTTAAAGCATCAACGATACTTCCGTGACTACTCTTACGACTACAAATTACTCGGCGCGCCTAAGATTATGGGAAAATCATGGCTTCCAGGAAGCTAACTACCGCTGAACGCTTCGTATGCGGAACAACGTTGAACTCGAGGCACGATGTAAAATGCGCGACAGTAGTTCAACTTCTTAGTTCTCCTTTAAAGCTTGCTGTTATGTAGGTTCTTCGGCTCGAAATAGCGTATTTTTTCGTCGTAGAGTAGCATCGAAAGTAATCAGATGTCTCATAAGAGAATTATTGAAAAATGATACTACTACTTTGAATGAGGAATTTAAGAAATCCTGTTGCTATCTATGATGTTAAAGGAGTGGTTGGTGTGTGAATCTATTAGATCGTTCAGAAAATTCTACGGATTTTTTGCTAAAAAAAATTGTGCATCTTGCTCAATTGTTTCAATTGGTTACAAATAGTAACTTTGCCTGCCTACAAGTATTTCGTAAGCTTGTTTATTAATTTAGCAGGGTCCCTCTTCAAGTCTGAGACTTACACTCTTTCTTATCAGATTTGTACTTAATTATCATAATTATCAATTGCATATTATTATCATAAACTTCCTTAATCAGTCGCCGCGGTTTTAATAGAATTGGATGCCAGCAAAATGAAATGTCGGACATTTTCCTTTCCAGATTGCATTTGGGTTACAGTTATAAAAAAATTTGAAGAAATTTGAGAAATGCTTATTTATTCTAGAATATCAAGTTTGTAATAAACAAACGTAGCAGTCACAGAATATGAACGCAACATCGGCCAGAGCTTTTTCTGTGCAATCTGTAGAATTTTCTGAACGGCCTAAGGCCTAACACATTGCAAGTTTGAGGGTTGATTTGCTCGTGCATCGAATTTCTTCAATTTGTCTAAACTGAAATTTGCGCGAGCTACCGCGATTTGTTGACGGGTCGCTAGCTCTGCGGTGCAAATATGAAATCGCAGGGACAACCACTTGTTGCATCGCGGTGCAGGGCAACGAACCGCGCGGGTGAACGTGTCGGAACATCTCCGAAGCGCGTTTAACGATCGAATGCTGGGCAAGAAATCGCTGCGTCGTGTTTCGGGGAAGCAATGCGAATGGGAAAGGGGGCGTGATAGTACACGGTTCTTCCTCGTCTATTAGTAGAATACGTTTGATTACCTGAACGCTATGAACGCGTCACCCAGCTCGCCTCCGACGATGTGGACACCTCCTTCCGGTATGCTCAGTCCTCTGAAAAATTGGCGAATGTCCAGCGCGTTGGCGGACCATGCCAAATTCTGTAGTCTGATTATGACGCTCATTCTCGACTGTGTTAGCCGGACGGATCTGCAACCGAGCCGAACGATTCGTATTAACACCGGAGATCGAACAGTCTCCGAAGATCGAGCCGCTGCGAAAAGTGTTTCGAGGTCTCCAGACTCTCAAGAGATATCCTCGAAGCTCTACTCTTGAGAGAATTTCTCGGAGAGGGTTCACGGAAAGGAAGAAACACATTTGCAGTTTTCATTCCATTTATTTCCGATTTCAACTGTACATTTTTGAGATCGATAGACTACGGATCTTCAATGTAAATACAGATTTTTACGATGTGAGAAACTGGAATAAAGAAAAATAATCCATTTTCTTTGATTATAGCAAGCTCTCGATAAAACGAAACGTAAGAAACGTTCGACTTTCCGAGTTGAGTTGTTAAAAACGTCTGTCCGAAGAAAATCATCGTGCTCCAGCTGTATCTTAATGAGGCATGGCGCTTTGTTATCAATACTTTTAATTGTATACTATTCTCACTCTTACTCATACTTCTACTGTTCCGTTAGTGTATTTCTATTTAAGTAAGACGTAGAACGTGATGGTAGGACGAGGTCCTTATTAAATTCGTTTTTTCACCAACATTTTAGGCTTCGTGGGAAATATTTCTACCGTTTCTATTTTTAAGCCGTTTCGGCGTTGGGTAATTATCTTCGAGAGAAAGCAGCAACGGGGCCAAACGTGTTCTCACGCCGTATTTAGTATCGCCCCATTGTTCCGCGGGTAGGTACTTCGGAATTCGCGCGTAATTTTTGCTATTCCGCATATTTTTAGGTCTTACGCCTCAGAGTCGTGCTCACCGTCCCAGTTCCAAGTGATACGTTCCGGAAACCGAGAATCGTTCCGACAACGATGCTTGTCGGCGTAAATCGTGGTAACCGCGACCTCGATCGTGCGATTGTTCCAGTCACTTTGTCTCGTATCTGGTTGTCACTCGGCCTGACGTAACGAAGTCCCATTAGGCTATCCTTGGAATCGGTTAAATCGTGAATAGTGATGAAGAAGAGGCGACGGTGACATTAATTAGCCGATACGTCTGACGGATAAGGGGAATATTCGATTTCTGGGAGCAAGCGGCCGCTGCCGAGTCACATAAATCTACAGAATTTTATTCATCATTGCTCCTGTGTAATTACTAGACCGCATCACAATGATTCCTTGACGGGCCATGGTACAAAATCAATGTCGAGACATTTCATTTCCCTTACTATCAGATTCAGTCAATTGTTTTGTATTTTATGCATTTTGTCTTTAAGGATTTTCTACGCAGTCAAACAATTTGTTTTTAAATTACTCATTCGTGCTGAGATAGCATCAGCACGGATTTAAAATGGTTAGTTTTATTTTAAATGATAGCGGTTTCATTGATTACTGCTTCGAACTTCTTCGTCGTTCGTCATTTTTTAGAAGATGCAACAAGTTTATATTTATTGGATGTACTCAGCAACAACCAAATAAAATCTCACTTTGGTTTAAAGGAAATGAACAACATACAAGTTTAGCAGACTTTGCTCGAAATCTTCAATATGAGAATGACGCAATCCTACATTGGAAGGGGTTAATTATTATTAGACTTAATTGCAAGATACAGGAGCTGCATAGGCAATTTTTTAATATAATTTACCGAGTTGAAAATAATAGAAACTTTTAGATTCATTAAGTATGTTCATCAGACTTTTACAGATGTTACTTATTGTTCCACTTAATTTTGATTCAGATCTTCGGAGACTTTGCTCGCCTTCGATTGAAATTATAGCTACCAGAGAAATTATATTTAAGAAATCGATGCGCTAATTAGACCCAGTCATCGCCAGAGTTTATTCAGAGAAACATCCGCTGCACAAAACATCAAAGAAAACTCGTTCTTCCAGCCCGTTGTGAACCTTCGAAAATTAATAAATCGTTGGGCGCGAACGATTAAAAAATTCAGACTGTCGGAGGGTGAGGCGAAGTATGGAACCATTTATTATTTTACCACATTCCGCCGGGTTTTCAAGCATCCAGCGGCAATAAATCCGTGAACTTTATCGCGTAATAAAACAAACGCGCCAACACTGATGCAATAGCTCCCATCCGTCTATTAAAAGTGCCATAAAACTTCGTGGATTTTGCAAACTATTCCAGCGGATCGAATGGCGCGCCCTCTATTGTCGTTGCTTCGGCGAGATTCGAAAACGATCATCGATCCGTAGACTTCGTATGAGAAAGAGGCAAACCACAGATCCGTCGGGAAAAAATTGAAAGTACTAATTAATCGTCTAACTAAATACAATTCTACTGACCACGTTTAACACTATCGAACGTAGATTATCTAAATCAACGGAGGAGAAAATTTCTGGGCGGTCGAACGACCATATTTCAGTGCGAATTATTCATGCGATACGCCAGGAATAGAACGCGATTATGTGGGAAAATTCAAATCCTCTACTAAACGCGATTGCGTCAATACTCGGGGAATAATTAATCAAGTATGCAGATATTTATGCTATTTCCAGCTTTACATGGAAAAGTTTCTAAGGTCGACAACGAACAAACATTTACCGTTGTTGTAAAAACACTCGGTAGATTCAAAGTAAATCAAGGTTTCCGAAAAATTAATTGTAAATTTTCCTACTAATTATTAATGAATTTGTTAAGTCTAAAGATTTGCAGGTCATTAATTTTAAAGGGGAGAGTAACAAAATGAATCGCGTATGGACGTCGAAATATGAATTCTTCTACAGAGGCGAAACCACTCATTATCCGGAAGTCCCTTGTTTCAGATCACTATGATCGAGCCGTTGATCTTCGCAAGGCGAGAGTAGCAATTTGCCGCCTCGATCCTTGCAGCTCTCGCTAAGCACAGATCATCGTCCTCCCACGTTGCAACGATTGTCATCAATAAACTGCCATTGTTAACCCGCCTTTTTAAATGTAAATCAATCCAACCAGGATCAGGATCCCGATTTGCGATAACAATAACCTCCGTTGTTATAGGAGACACACCTATTTCGCGACGACTAAACATTTCAATGAATCTCCAACCGACTCTCTTTAGCTTTGAAGAACTGTAATGCGCAATTCAGCAATTACAATGCAATATAACGTTTGCATTGTTTTATGCAAAAAACGAATAAGCTACTTCGATAATGACAGGAGAATGTTCGAACATTTAATGGATCCACCTATAGCTTAATGAAGTCAAATTTATTTGCAAAACTCATAAAGAAAGTAGCTCAATAAACTTTTTGTTAGCAATAAATTATTTTTTCTCGTAACATCTATAATTTATTAATAACAATCTGACCGCAGCTCGCTGCGTTAGAGGACTCCTTATAGCTGATTGAAAACAAAATTTTCTGATAACAAGTTAAACAGGATTAACATTGGACTTGTAGGTGTGCGAGATATCGATTAGCAGAAAAAGATATGGCAACGCGTCAACCGTATCTATAACTACAGTATATTCAGACGCGTAATATTGCGTCATCGGCTGCGAATGTGTTAAACACTTGTATTACTTTGGAAGAGCCCAAATGATAAGCTGCCAAAAGTTCTTTTTTATTTTTATGTGTACGAGTCAGTTTATAACGAAGGAGTTGAAGCAATTAAAAAAAGAATTTGCAGGTCATACGATCGGTGCGATCATTTCAAACATACACTACCGCTCACGGAAGTTCAGCCAAGAGAGAAAATTTCAAAATATAATAATTTAAAACATTTCGCTCGCTTCAAGAAAGTTTATATTATTACATAGTAATATCAAGTTTTTCGAAGAAACATTACAATAAACATTTTACGAGAGGAAATTCCTAAATGCGTTTATGGACGTCGGCAGTCGGCCAAACTTCAGTGAGCGGTAGTGTATATGCTACAGTTCTATTAAAATTTCATAATAGTTGTCGATTATTACGTTAGAGTGTTACGTTATTATTGACACTTCATCGGAAAGTGTGATTTAAAAAAAATCAAGTTTACAGTTTTATATTATTAATTTTTCCGCGCCACGCGAATATTCAGTTTAAAGGGTGTATTTTGATTTTAACAAGAAATTTCTTCGCTGGTTTTGAATGCTACTGGACATACGTGAAAACTGATTTTAGTAAGCTTTAAAAAATGTTTCCATAACGAACGGCCACTGTGGTGGAACCTAAACGGTTAGTAGTAGACATGGTTATGGTAAATGGTAGAAACATTAGTCTAAATGTTAAAGCGGTAGAAACATTTTATGGAAGCACAAAGATGTCAAGATTTCAAGGATGCCTGTTGTGTAGTGTCATCTTTTCAGTGCGAGAAAGACAGTTTTCTTAGTTCACTATAAAGATTAAGTTCCTAATTCAAATTCTGCAAATTAGTCTACAGAGACGCAACTCTCCTAGTCATAATCAGCAGTCCATTGATGGTCGAGTCAGAGTATTTCGAGACTAAAGACAGATTATTGCGAACACCGTTGGATCGAAACGCAAATTCCGATGTCTCTGACAAAACCACGACGACGAGATTGCCATAACTCCGTTTCCTCAGGTTCCAAGCGATGCGTCCAGGGCGTAGTTGGGAGAATCGACATTCCGAAAGGATCACAACGCGCACATTTATTAGAATTTCCTCACGAGAAAAAATTCCTTAGAACGCGACTGTATCGATTAACGATGGAATCGAGTTTAACACGTTCTCACGAATGTCTAGAATTTGATTCACTAGAGGTAGCACTACTGGACAAGCCAAATTGACTCATTTTAATTTTGCTATCACTGGAAACTCGTATGTGCAAGCTACGATAAAAGTTTAATTATACAGATTCACTTTGAATTCTCCACGACCTCAGTGTTAATTTATCGGTAATCGTATGTTACGTCCAGTGTATACATATTCACAAAATGTGTTCGTAGATTAATATTGGTGTGCGAGAAATTAAAACAGTAATAAAATATTCCCAATGTACTTGGTGCTATCATTATCAACCTGTTAAGTCAGAAAGACGAATTTACTCGTCCACAGTTCAACCGTTTAATTATTTATTCTGCAGAGTATTTTAATATTTAATTGCGTCACAGCATCTGCAATGGCATTAAGTACATCATGTCAGCATTTACCGCTGATTACAATGCATCAAAGTCATTTCTATCCATCTTCAATTTACATCAGTAGACGAAAGACAATCTGATGAATAAATTAAGCCTGAAGAGTATCGTCGATCTCTGCCTTTTCTCTTCAAAACAAACCCCAAACACTGCCTCGCAGAAGTTCGATCAGGATTCATTTTTATTTACGCGAGCCAGTTTCCAACTCCGTATCTACTACTCTTACATATTTAAAAAAAAAAAAACAGAAAACTTTTCCATCGAAAACATAACACATAGGTCTAAATTTAAAAACAACAGCCACCTTTCAGACTTGATCCTTCTCATTCCAATCTCAAAAAAGCGAAGATTGTACCGGTTGCGACAAAGTGTTAATCAGCTTCCGGTAGTGTTGAAAAAACAAAGGGAGGGGAGGGGCCGCTTAACGAGTTGCAAATCAGAACGGAACCGCTAATCGTTCACAACGTTTATAAAGATTACGAGACTGAAAGGGTCTCGGTAAATGTCTTTGGTCGAGTTATGGGTAGCAGGGGACAAACAAAAGGGCGATCAAGAAAAGACCAGTGTTCTTCAAGCCTGTCACGACCTAGATCGGCCGCGGGTGAATCGGATGGCGGATTCGTCCCGTTTCGAGAAGTTGCGTCGATCGTTCGAGGTCGAGGGGGATGAAAACTCGCGTCGCAGAACAAGTTCTTCCTCAGCAACCAGTCGTGACACGATCGAGAGAACGTCTTCTGAACAGCTGGCTGTCCAGCCTCCTTCGGGAAAGTTTAGCTTCTTCCAAAGGGTTCAGCCACCAACGGCGGAGAGCTTTTATGGTGTCCGCACGTTCGCTTCGAATCCCATCAGAGTTTTCCAAGCGTCGACCTTGGCGCGAGGTCTATCATCTGACTCGGTAAACGATCTTTTCCGCATCATTCGATATAGAACGGAGCAGGGAGGGGATTTTTTTTGGAGGTGGTAGTGTCGGCGTATCGGTTCCAAAATCGGTGGCGGTTCGAGGCCGGCTGCACGTTCAGCTCGAGCGCAAAAGAGACTCGAACGGGAAGAGGACACCCGGTTCCGATCGGCAGGCTTTTATGCGGCCAATCCGAACCTGTCGTTGCATCGGTTAGCATATTCGAGGTGACCAGGACACGTTGCATTTGCACGCACACACGCTCTCTTTCTCTCGCATTTTCGCTTTCGTTCGTAACGCGCAAGCTCGAGAGTCCTCCGGGGTTCCGAACTTCTTTTGCACTCACCTTTCTTAACACGTTCACATTCCGCTGACCCACGAATGCGAGTCAATGGGCGGCCGTATGGTTGATCTGAAAGCGCTTCCGAAGCTAAAAAACGCGTCGCTGTTTTGAAGCCAAGCCGAAATACGCTTCTTGCGGCAAGGATCATTATACATACAAACATTGCCTCGCTAACAGTTCGGGCCTTTTAGCGACAATTAACCGAAGCAGGCGATTATCTAAACGCTAAGCGTGGAAGTCGTTCCCCGAACCACCGTTGAAACCAATAGGACCTCTAGATCTCTGCATTTGCTGCAATTGATCGCATGGTGAAAATAACCATGCAACTGGCTGTGCGAGCTAGCATTCGCGACAGTTAACAGGGCACTACTGTGCTCACTGTTTGCAGACGCGGACCGTGAACGTGTTAATGTAAGCAATTCTTTTCTTAAACGCTACTAACCGGTATCAATCGTTATAGCTCTCGAAGGTGGGAACAGAAGCATCATTTTACTAAAAGTACGCAGGAGTCACGGAATAGTCATTAGCAGATATTTCATAAAAATCAAAATGAATATTTTTCAATTAGAAGATCCTTCGTAGTAAAAATAAAAATACTAATAACTGTTACGAAACCAGTGATTCCTGTAAGGTACAATGACTTTGTAATGAAATTGTGTCATTTCGAAGATAACAAAGCAAAAGAAGTTTTGAACCGGGAAGTGGTTCAGGAACCTCCGGCACTGAATGATTGATGGGGCTGCCACTTCCGTTCCGACTGGAAAACGCCTGTGTCACTCTTCTATCATGGTAATCGGCGACGGTACGTACTATGTTTACTTTCGAATTTTATGCGGTGTCCCTTAAGTAGCTGATAAACGACGGTTGTGGTGGGGGGAAGCCTTTCTCAGCGACCTTGAGCAACCGATTGATCTCGGTCTAGTTATAGCTTAATTTTCTCCGCTCACCGTAACGTGGAACACGTGAACGATCATAGCAAAGAATCCGTTTGAATATTTTTGTTTGTCTATAAAGATACATGGCTAGGAAGTATTAAATGATTAAATGGAAACGTGTTATTCATATCCATTCCCAGATATAGCAATAGCGATAACGCTTGATATTGCACGATCGATCCGATATACCTCAACAAAGACCGCATATAGACAAGTGCAATAGTGGAAGTGCATGACAAGGTGTAGACCGTGTAGGCAGAAGGTAATTGATAGATTGCAGTTGTCCACATGTATGTTCAATCCATTCGTTTTCCCCGTCGTTCAGCAACAATTTCAATATATCTTGCGAGAAACGAAACGGTTACGAATTATGGCATGTAACTAAAGTCGGGAAGCCTGACGTATCCTCTCCAAAATATTATATGTACATGCATTTATATTTGACGTTTAGAGATTCGACATTGTATTTAGATTTTGTTGTTCTAGTTTTAAGATTAATTATTTAGTATTTTAAAATACGTAGGCGAAATGGAGTGGTAAGTTTATAGAGATTTATGCATTTGTAATGCACCAATTGCTCGACGTTTGTACCCTTTAATATTGCATGATAACCGAAAAGAGAGTAATTATACTCTGCAAGTTAGTGCATCGTATGCAACAGGAATTGAAATGCTTTCAGAGAATTTGTTGAATTATTCGATGACCACTGTGTCCACGTAGAACATGCAACAGAAACGCACTCGAATGAGAAGGCGGTGACTCCCAGCTCTCAAGGACCTCAAAGAAAAGTTGTGAGACCGAGCAGCAGTTATCTCACTTCAGTGTTCATGATTTATCTTTTTAAATTCTTTCGGTTTGTATACGGTAAAATATTTTAAAGAAACTAGAAATTGTAACTACAATAGCTATCCATATGCCTTCCAATTTTATAACAATTTCTGTTTGTCAACTTATACCTCATAATAGAATAAAATTGATTATGTAATTCAATTTATTCAATAAAAATAAATTAATAGATCTTGTCTGTTCCAGTATTGTTACTGAATAATTTTAGTATTCTAATGAAAATATTTTAAATAGAGTCGAGCAATTTCTTTAAATAAATATAATTTTGTGAAGGCTTGTTTTGAACTCTGCAAAATGTTTATAATTTAATTGTACATGTTCCTTTGACTGTGAATAAACTTACCTTGTTTCTAAGCATAATAAATGAATCAAATAATCATAGTTGCTGTATTCTAAAGAGACTAAGTGTAAAATCATGTTACACTGTTTATCAGAAAATAAAGGTTGAACACAAACAATCTTATTATGATATGTTTTGAAGGTATTGAATGTATATTTAGAACACAACCTTATGTATTCATAAGCAGAATTCATGATTATGATTTTCTACATTAACATTAAACTTGTAATCTGTGTGTATAGATCTAAAGATTTACACGCGGAATGTTATGCTCCAAAAATAATTGTTACTCTTCAAATATGAATTTGAATCTTCATTACTACAGAATTTCATGACATATGCATACCTCATGAAAATTATTTATTTGTCAGATGTATTAAGGTAAGTTTACGTTGTCAGGGTACGCTTGAGAATCAATATTTTGTGGAGACCGAAGAACATAAGAGAATCATGCAAAATATAATGAATGTTCTCCATTTCTATATTATACATTGTTTTCAGTTTCTTTATTGTTCCTGTCGACGCAATTTCATCGATTACTTACCATCCCCTGATAATGTGAACATATAATGAAAAGAAAATGTAATTTTTTGCATGGAATATAAATATGAGATGGTTCTAAAATTTGTCACGATCACGTTGGAACAACATCTCAAAATAACGAAGAATTAAAATCGGCCTGTAGTGAAATCACAACACTTCCCTCCAGAATTATGAGCTAAGTTTTATTACGTTACTTATGAGGTATTACCTTCGGCTTTAGACACTTGAGAAATTTCTTCCTTCTTCACCCTCAGTTAAAACGTACGATGAAAGATAAGAAGTTGACGACAATAAAGACGACCGAGCAGCAAACAGTCCATCAGCGAAGGACAATAAAATGGAGAAGCAGAAAAGGAGTCAACTGCACCATGTCATTGTATAAAAGTCCACTGATGATTGTTGATACCTGATCTTCTCACCTAACACACACTGAGATGCCTAAGATCCTGCAACATACACCATTTTTTCCATACTGTACCTAAAACCTCTTATTAACAATTGCAGACTGTAACTATAAAAAAACATTCAGTAACAATTTGATTAAAGTTTAATTGAATCATAGTTGCAAACGTGTTGCTTCCTTTATATACTATTTTTTCTATTTTTCTTCAACACCTACAGTAATGCTATTTTTTAAAATATATTTCGTGCATACGATATTTGAATAAATATAGGAATGAAATTGAATTAAAGATTAGTCAATTTTGTGATAATCGTATTATTCGATAAATATTTCTCACGTTATAATTTATAAATGTTTAATCAACAAGAAAAAAAGCGACATTGTTTGATTTTATCAGAGAAATGTAACCAATCATACCAGTATTTACTGTATTATTCACAATGTTGATAATCGATACACTGAACGCTAATGACTCATGGAACGCTGTGATATATACATACAATAAAGTTGTGTCTAAATATCTAAATACGAACACTTTTGAAGCACGAAAGATATATTAAAAACAAAGAAAATTTCCGAAATGATATTACTATTAAAGAAAACTGCAAAAATCTGCACGGACTAGGAAATCTCATGCAAAATGAACATTATTACATCGAGGTCGGCGAACTTCTACTAGAGGAAGAACACAGTTTCACTCTGTTACCCAACACGCCATTTTCGAAAGACATTTATAAATTGCTGCATGAAAATATTTGAAGAGCACACCAAAATATTAGACTCACCGAACTTACTATGCAAAAACGCCGGATCTCATAAAGAGAATGTTGATTATGGACGTTGTAAACAAATTAGAACGCGACAAAAAAGGATTTTCTTTTCCCAAAGAACGCCAAACGTTGTCTCTTCTAAGCGTATCCCGGAATGGCTGCCGCTGCAGCGTCGCCAGGTCGCCAGCAATCGAGGGGAACCAAGTACCCCCTCTCTGATGACGGGGAATGAGTGAGGCGAATGGGAGACACGTTGCACGTGCGCGATGGGGACCGTGGAGTGTGCGCCTGCGCACGGTGCTGGAATGGGATAGTGGAAGGGGAAAAGGAGGAGAGTAAATGATGACCGTACGGTCATCATCTGGCGACACTGTGCCGCTGTCCGTGCGATCGGTTGTGGAAACCCCGCGAACGTTATTCACTGTTGCCAATACGCATGAAGACGATTCATGAGAAAGCAGTGCTCAAATTACATCAATCGCACTTTTACATTATTTATTTATGAATTGTTCATGTAAATGCAATGTAAAAGTAATATTTAATAGTGAAATATAACTCGTTTTCAAAATATTTTTATTGTTACGATCAATACATATATCATAGAATATGGTAAACTATACAAGATGTACCAAAATATTGAACTTTCTTTCTGAAATCTTATGAAGCAATTTTTTTCTTTGCCAAAATGTTCTCTGCGAAGTTATTAACGAAAAACACGAACCAATCAGAACGCGAATACGGATAAGCATGGTGTTGGCATTGGCCGAGATGGAGTCTGTTTGCTGTAGCCGCGTTCCGATTGGTTTATATTTTTCGTTAATAAGTACTTATTAACGATAATTGAAATATTGCAACCTTATACGGGTGCGCATTTGTTTACGGAAGATATTAATATTTTATTTATTTATCTTCTATGTTCTGCATCAATTTTTATCAATTGTAGAATCTTCAATTGGGAAATGAAGCGACATCTGCCGACGGCGTGAGTTAGCATCGCTGGTCAACACATTACATTTAACATCTGGCAACACTGTTTAGCTCGCAAAACAGTGTCGTCGGAATATTGGGAGAAGGCACGAAGTGGTTCGGTTGCGCGGTTAGACGCTGGATCGTTGGGTTTGCTGATCGTAACGAGAAGAAAAATGGCGATGGCAACAACTCAAGTTAAGGGAAGTGGCTGGCCAAGGAGAGCAAGTAACAGTTCGTTTGAAGGGAAAGTGGTACAGAACCAGTCTGTAACTATCAACAGGACAGTTAATTTGTAAGTGATAATCAATATGTGACTTAAATACATTATTTTTTAGAGTTAATGTTTTGACTGCCTCTCCTGTAGAACACAACTATGGCCGGTTAAGAGACGCTAGCAATTAAAATTATGTTCCTAACACCTTTCAATGCATCTTACATGGTACAACCATGAGACGGCTGTTCACCTTTTTGTTAAGTAACTATGGAAATTTTAAGCATCGCTCGATTCGAATATATCCGATGCTAATTCAATTTAACGATTTACCTTCACGCGCCATAACACGACATAACCAACTATTTTATTGTATTAAAAATTTCGATTACATGTTTGCTTATATTGTTGCATTATTATTTTTCAAGTATTGCAATACTATTTATTGAACGAAAATTATTAACGTTTGCTTAAAATTTCCAAATATAGATTAAAATTATACCCTCTGTGCTCCATTTACATGGGGTGTATTATATTTGAACTATACTAAGTTCTGATTATTAAGAGACTGAGAGAAATTTAATTTCTATTATAACATTACATTTGTACGTACCCATTACTAACGAATTTATAAAAGTAGTAGCCATTGTGTACCAGGGTACATTGGCCTCTTTTATACATTAAATGTGTATATGCGTACAAAATACTTTTTGTTATTTCTCATGATCATCGTGATAGCTGTTAAACAGTGACTGTTATTTTGTAATGCGTACCTGAATCGTCACTGTTCATTATTTTTACTTGTATAATAGACATTACTTTGATGCCATGTGTAAAAGACAAAAATGTACAGAACAATGATCCAAATCATATTGTTGCGTTCCAAGAATTGTGCAACCTGTAATTCTTCCAATGAAACCTATCTGTATTTTTTTTATTCATAAATTGGCTACATGCAGTTTATGTAAAGTGAAACTTCCATTATAAAATACTTTGTACTTACGTTATTATGAATGTATTGGTTTCATGCCATAATAATGGCTGTTTCTTAATCTACGAAAATTATACAATGCACATAAATGTTTGAGAATGTTTTAAACAATTTCTTATGAAATGAAAATTGATTGTTTTAGAACCTATAAGAAAATACGAATTTAATATAAACAAAAAGATATACATTGCAGCTTGGGATTTATATCCTGTATTTATGCGCCATTTGTGTAATGTTTTATATACTCAACTAACCAGTGAAGAATGTAATCGATATGTACTATGTACCTATGAAAACATTACAATGCACTTTTTTAATTTACATGATGTAAAGAGCCAACAACATAGATATAAGAATATTAACAGAGTATTTACATTTTGGCATGCAAGTATTTATGATTGCGTAGCATTAAAAATATCAGAATTTACTATTGACATAGAGTATGCAAAATGTACTGTGTCCTATTATCACATTATACGTGTGAAAAAGAAAATTATAAGACTATAATATAATAGCAATATACACATAAGTATTAAGTACTTTAAAAAAGGAAACGACACGCAAATATGTTTAGTTAAAGAAGTTTGTGGCTAATGTAACACGTAATACTATAAGTACTACACTACTGTGTATATATCAATTGCAGTTGATATTTTGTACTTTATTGTTAAGTGACCACATGTATGTGGCTTCTACATGAAATTTTGCAATTACTTGATATGATGTTCCGTTTAACTTGTCATATATCATACTTTGTTGAACTCTGTTGAACATTGTATTTATATACAAGCTTTGTAAATCTCTACAAGTTTTATTACAATGTTTTATTAATACCTGTTCACAATTTCATTACATGTGTTTTTTATTTAATGTACATACATTTTTAAATGTGAAAATTGTCAGATAAAAGTAATGATTTTTATACACCATGAACTTGTACATTATTCTTCTTGCTTGCATGAAAAATAATATTTTTCGTTTTATATCGAATATGGAAGTTTTGATATAAACTTACCAGGGGAAATGTTACATGCTCAAAATATCCGATGCATAGTGAGTATCTGCAGAATCTTTATGATTATATACTGTAATACTTTTTTGTGGAAATAGTGTTGAAGAAACTGGATTTAGTTACTGAAGGATTATGTTAAACATATAAGAACCTAACACAAAAATACAACTCATTTATCATAGATATCCTTTGACAAACTATACATTTGGAACAAAAGAGCCACTCTTCGAGAAAGATCCATCAGTGCCAGCAAGGTTTCAGCGCATGAGAGATGAATTTGACAAAATTGGAATGCGTCGCAGTGTAGAAGGAGTTTTATTGGTACATGAACATGGATTACCACATGTCCTCCTTCTACAATTGGGAACAACATTCTTCAAATTGTAAATACAATTTATTCTTCCAATAACTTCTTTTTATCAATATTTATTGGTTCTACTGATAATCATTATTCCTCTTGTAGACCCGGTGGAGAACTAAATGCAGGAGAAGACGAGGTAGAGGGCCTAAAACGGCTCCTTACAGAGGTAACAGTTAGCACGACGCCTAATGCTACCTTACGAGGTAGCTAGGAGTGACGTTTTGATATGTTAGATTGTAACACTGTTTATGAACCTATTATACCAATCCTAAAAATGTTTGTAGAACTTATGTAACCGGGCCTGTAGCTCAGAATAGGGACTTTTTAATTTGTTTCATTAGGATTTACACTTTAGTGTGCTGCATGCCCGGACACTTCA
Organism: Lasioglossum pauxillum; assembly: GCA_933228785.1. Classification (NCBI taxonomy): domain Eukaryota; kingdom Metazoa; phylum Arthropoda; class Insecta; order Hymenoptera; family Halictidae; genus Lasioglossum; species Lasioglossum pauxillum. Next base: position 18,178,561 of record OW121702.1, on the reverse strand, counting down.
ATGTTCGTAGCCATAAAAATTGTAACTTATTACCTTGTATAAGGGCCATGGTTAGCTAAGAACATTGTTCTTATTACGCTCGTTATAATGTATTAATTCAAATATGAAAGAAGCAAACCACGAAGATTGTAATATTATAACAAGAAGATTGTATTGTACAGATTGTTATTAACTTTTTGTTGTGACCTGTGAAACAAATATCAAAAGGGAAAATTGTATGAAATTATAGATAGTACTAAAAATTCTCGATAAAACCTTATTAATTGAAAAACGTACAGGACTATGGTTTTCCCTGGTGTGACCAATATATCAGGTAGTTTTCAAATCTTCATGCATTTTACAAGATTCTTATTAAAATGATATATTTATGTACAACAGCTGTTTCATTCAATTAGGTATCTGTAAGCAAAAAAAGTCGAAAGTATTGTATCAAATACTTTTGGCTTACATTATCGATTGTACAAGAATAACAGGAACATATTAGGGAATCGATGACGAGGTTAAATGTTAACAAACTGAATAAGATTATATAGTTGTTTTAAATATATAATAAAATTGTGTAACCATGTTCTTAGTGGACTGAACGAAGAAGGATGTGTTTTAAACGCGTACATCAAACATATATGAAAGTGTATTATAACTAAAATAAAATATAGTTTAATGTTGAATTCATTTTTAGACATTTGGACGCCAAGATGGAGTCAAGCAAGAATGGGTGATAGAAGATACCATAGGAAACTGGTGGAGACCCAATTTTGAACCACCTCAGTACCCCTATGTGCCGCCACATATCACCAAACCAAAGGAACACAAAAGGTTGTTCCTCGTCCAGTTACAAGAGAAAGGTAATGTTCACACTTTCTCTTAAAAATATTTTGCTTACTCTGGTAAGTCTATTAACTGATCGCTTAAACTTTTTCTTATTTTTTAGCTTTATTCGCAGTACCAAAAAATTATAAACTAGTCGCCGCACCGTTATTCGAGTTGTATGATAATTCACAAGGATACGGACCCATCATCTCCTCTTTACCACAGTCACTTTGCAGGTGATTAAAACATACAGTAGAGTATAGTACATACATAATTTATAGTACACACGCGTAACCATTCCCTTTTTCTAATTTCTACTATATTTTGTGTTTCAGATTTAATTTTATCTATATGTGAAAGAGAAAATAACATAAGCGAGAAAGTGAAGTAATTTTATTTAAGTTAACAGAAACTACTATAAATATATGTATGTATGAGATGACGAGTGAAACGGCAAAAAAGACTTTTGTTCTATGTATAATACGACGTGCACTACAAATTAAATCATTTTTTAAGTAGTACTTATACAATTCATTCGCACTTTTAATCTTCAATCCTTGTATTTACGTCATTCTTCCACTTTATGCTTATCGATAGCTACGATTATGTCGACTTTTACTATAAGATGTACATATACTGTTAAATATTATCGTTTATATGTATAATTGTGAAATGTTTTAGTTTTATGTTATGAATTCTGTCAAAAAAGTATTGAATTTAATATACATATAATTTTACGAAAAATGTAATTTTGTAAAACCACGATATAATTCACAAAATTTTCATCTTATGGAAATTAAATTTGATATTAACAAAAACTAGTTCGCGTTGATTAGCCCTTTGACTGCGAAAGGCGTATATATACACCTAAATTTTTCTTACGAATTTATCGTTTCATGTAACATAGCAACCAGTGGCGGATCTAAATAGACATGAGCTTTATGGGCTGCAGCCCAGGTCCCCTCCGTGGTAAAAAAAACAATAAAAACATTTTAAATTAACAACAAAATTATACAAAACTTTTGATACTTTAGTTAGTTAACCCAGGGATCCGAAATTAACCGCCTCTGATAGCTACTGTAAATAGCTGAATATCTGCAACTGTTTCAATACGACAAACAAGTTGCAGCGATTGACATGCGAATTTGATTCCGTGCGAGAGTGCGCCGGAGTCAAAGGGTTAGCAAATCTTTCCCTTACATTTGTTTTAAGCTATTACATCCTAATTATTACAGTTACTATTGTTGCTATCCGTTTTGGTTGAACATCCAGAAATAGAAAAAAGATGTAGTGGCAGAGCAGTAGTTAAAATTTAATTTCTTGAGGTCAAGAAATTGAATTGCCGTTTTCTATTTGTAATATATATGTATGTCAGTACCGTAATACTCTACTATATTACTCTAATATATTATATATATATATATGCTCTTATAAGAGCATATTTGATGCTCTAAATCGTCAGAGAGTTCATATATTGTTAATATTATCGTTTATATATGTACAATTGGAAAATGGTTTAGTTTCACATTATAAATTCTGAGAAGAAGAATATTTTTATGACAAATGTATATAATTTTGTAAAATCACGAGATATAATTCATAAAATATATATATTATTCTTATATTTAGACAATAAATTTGATATTAACAAAACAAGTTCATAGTGATAGTGAACATATTTTCCTTGAATTTGTTATAAGTAGACTGCGGATCTTTATGCAGTATGACTTTTAACAATAACTTTCAAAAATTGTTGAACTATAAAATTTCACAGAATTGAGTACAATTTTCATCTATTTCAGAAGTACGAAGACTGCTACCATTGAAAATAAGATTTTACATGATTCCACTTTCTTACAATTTGTCTACAAAAATTGTAAATTGTAAATATTAAATGACAAAAATGATTAACGTTATGGTTATATCTGCTTTGGTTGAACATCTAGAAATTGAAATAAAGACAGTATATAGTATATAGTAGTAAAAATTTCATTTCTTGGGATATCTAAAAGAGATTGCATCGACGTTTTCTATTTGCCAGTGCCGTAAGAACACGTGTGTCTGACATTCTGATACGTCAGAGAATTTATTTGGAATGTTCGTGGATTTTTTCATTTAGTATAACACAAAAATGCAGGAACAGACCGAAGAATTGGTGCAAGAGGAAACGATTATGAAGAAGGTACATATAAAATCATATTCTATCCGTTTTTGATTCGATGTGTGAGAGATCTTTTATCTTAACCTCCACATAATTTGTTTCATCGCAACAATTTTGCACGCTTTAGATGCAAAAAGTGGAAGACGCTTTGCAAGACTCTTTACATAGAGTCTCTGTACTCGAGAACAGATTGAAAACGAAATTGCTGACGATAGAAAATCGTGAGCGGATAGAGACTGAGCTGGAAGAAGTTAAGGAGGTACTTAGGAAGAATGAAGAAAAATTGCAAAGCTTAAGAAAGCAGAACACAAAATCTTTCATGGTAGCAGGGAGCATGATTTTTGCATGTTTTCTACTTTATGGATTATATTTAATGATTTTTGGGAAAAGTATATTTTAATATTTTTATTCTACATTTCTAGAAATTTGATATGATTGTAACAGTTGAGTCATATTCAGTAAGTAATATTAACACATAATGATAATAAATCTATGTTCATTGACTGCCATGAGAACAAACAAATTTTTACAAGACAGTTTACTTTTTACTAGATTAGGCATTTCTGATATGGTATCAATCAGCGCATGATCTTTGGATCATGTCTAATTATACACATTGCAATTTTGATTATAACTATTAAACTCTGGATTTGAAGGGGCAAAGGTTAATGATGCAGCACTTCTATTAATTACTTTTTTCATAACTTAATTTTAATAGAACAGTTTTTTTTATAACATTAGACTGCTGAGATTTGTGATGCTATATCTATACATAAATAACAATAATATTTTATATCGTTTACAACAAAAATAATATATTTCTTTTATTCTTTATATAAATATATTCTATGAATATTTCTCCTGGTGTAAAGCATATAATAGACACGATTATTGCACAAAAGATACGGAAAGAAATGCATTTTTCATATTAGTCTTGTAATGAACATTCCTGTATATTTAATGAATGTTATCTGCTGGACCACTCGAAAATTACAGTTATTGTTTTTCTGTTAAACACAGACCATTGTGTTTATAATGTGAAAATAAAATTTGTCAAGTTATCCAGTAACTAAATCATATTGAGGTGTTCCAGCAAGACGACTTTGCATGTATTTAGCATGTATTTCAGTATTCAAGTAACTGTTTTTAACTGCTGAGTTATCTTTCATGGCAGATCTCCATTCCAACTGAAATTGTAAATAAATATGTCTATAATTATTTACCACTGATACACAGTACTTTTATATTAAACTGTCGAATTGAAAGCACATCGTACCAGTCTTTTAAAACGATCACGAGGTATAACATACTGCTCTCCTCGTAAAGTTTTAAGTATGTCTGACCTTTCCCACCAAGGCCAAATCATAAAGTCCAACATTCCAGGAGAATTACCACCGAAGAAAGCTGTTCCTCTCCTTGCAAGTTCTTTCTCAAACAGTTCTAGACCGACTAGTGCCTCTTCGAACACGTCACATCCCATAGATGCATTCACATATAGCTAAAATAAATAAATTGTTATTGCATGTTACAAAGTATGTTATGAAAGTGGTATATAAATATATATATTAATCTATATATACTTTATAAATAGTACTTATGACAGAATTGAATCTATCAATTAGTAATTTATCCTTGGCTTTTGCCAGAGGATTGGTTGGATAAAGTTTATTTTCGGGATATGCTTCATCCAAATATTCAGCAACGACAAGACTTTCGTATAATGTTTCTCCTCCATTCAACTCTATACAAGGAACTTTACCATACGGACTTTTCTCCAGTAGCCAGTCAGGCTTATTTGCCAAATTAACATAAACAACATCATATCTACAAACAAATAATAACAAATTAAAAGGGAAACGGTAAGTTTGGTTTTAAAATAGAAAAAGTACAAAAAATATAAAATATATAAGGTAGAATAAATAGAATAATCAATTAAATCGATTTTTAGATTGAATTACGTACGGTAATTTTTTCGCATCAAGTACTAAATGAATTCTTTGGGCATACGGACAAAATCGCATGCTGTATAAACGTATTGTGCCAGGTTTAATGGGTGGGGCAACAGATCCTGGAATAACAGTTTTATTAGAAGAATGATCCTTTTGTGACTTCACGCTGATTTCGAATTTTATAGTAACACTATCTTACCGGCTGCTAAATGTTTTGAACTCATATCGAGTGTCTTGATGATTGAAAATTGATCGAGATACCGCAGAAATCCGCAATGATCCTTTCACTTGAAATAATATTTGAAATTTTTGTAGAGGCCGGTTGCTATAAACGTCAGATTGTCAAGGTTTCCAGACAGAGACCACTTGTCGCTAACGGGAACAAATTTTTCTCGAAGCTTACGTATTTACGTATTTTTATCCTCTTCATAAGGTGTTCCTAAAGTCATCTGAATAAATATTCCTATTAATTATTGACAAATGTCATTTATTTCCGACGAGTTTGGGAGCAATGGAAAATTCTCGATTTGGAAAATTAGAGAAAAATATTTTTCATATATGCCAACTCTTTAGAAGAAAATTTCGAGGAGAATAGTTTAGTGCATTCAGAGAGGATATGAGAGTGCTCACGCCCGGGTTTTCGATGCCTCCAAATCCTAGTCTGGATCAGATCCTAGACCGACGGTAGAGCGGTTTCCCCTGGTTCCCCCCTCCCACTCTTAGCCTGGATCAGATCCTAGTCCCAAGATAGAGCGGACGCTTAGCCTGGTCCTGTCTCATGCTAATACATGCTGTGGTCTCTGTTTCGTGGTAAAAGTGGGCTCTATCCTCGGTGTAGGAGCTGTTCCATGCTAAGCGTGAGCGTGCCACAAAGTGGTGGCAAGTTAGACCCGGGCGTGAGCACTCTCATATCCTCTCTGGTGCAGTTTAGTGTTTTGTGGCTAGGGATATTTGGTACTTAAAGGTTCTATGTAGAAACCAGACGCTAGCGCCATCTTAGGCGCCATCGAAGATTCGAAACGTACGTTCGGAGTGCTATCGTTGATTTCCTTTTTTAAATTTAGAAGTGTTTACTTGATTCTATCTCGTTTTCATAGTCCCAAATTGTAATTTAGTGTGCAGTTTTCCTAAAGAAGTGTTTGCAACAAAACTGAAGATGCTACCATCGAGTTTTTACAAATAAATCAGAACCATGTCGCCGGACGAACAACTGCGTTGTCGTTTTTAAGTTTTGACAGAGGATTTTGGTATGTATACATACGTATACGTATACGAATCTAAGTTATCATACATTCTGATATTGTTTTAATAATTTGTTACGGATAAGAACATACCTGTACTTATACATATACATATCAAGTTTGATTTGCGTAGTTCTATTAAATTGCAAAAATAGAGGAGGACTTTTGATTCTTAATATCTTAGATAAATAATTAATGATGCGGTGTTTATATATTCAAGCATAAGAAATATTGAATTCTTACAATAGAGAATGTTATGAATTAATCTTCTGTTCATGCAAACAGAAAAATATTGAAAATAAAATTTCCATATTGATATGTACAGTTGGGAAATCTTAATGGCAGCCATTATCCATGATGCACTGTTTCCCGCTCCATTTAAAAATTACATTTATATAACAGATACATACACAATTAATTGTTTGTATTTTTATAATGTGAACTATTAAGATAAGTTCCAATTACATAAATAAATACTAATTTTACCCTAAGTACGGTGGGTATCAATTTTTTAAATAGTTTGATGTGATCAATTCTTTAAAGTTCTTTTGTTTACATGACTAGAAGTGTAAATTCGCGACTCACATTTCCTAAATTACTATTACTATCTATAACCTTCGAATGGCGCACCTTTTTTATAATTATATAATTGACATTGCTTAGGATCGTTTGCAGCTTTAACTAATTCTTTAAAATATATTTTTAAAGGTGCTTCTTGTAGAAGTCTTTCAGTTATTCTCAATGAAGCAGCTCGATTTGTTTAGTGTAATTACCAATAATTAAGTATACGAATGACTATTTTGATATTCTGGGTCAAGATAGACCCAGGCACTGCCGTCGGATGGTTAAAACGCCTTCTTTCAACATATTCGTTTGGCCCGTAAATAACTTGCGTCATAGACGTTCAAAAATTATGGAATGGATATATCTGATGATATAATAACAAACTCTTAGTCTACTAATAATTGGGAACGTAATAAATAATTCGACAAAACTGAATATAAAATATTCTGCACCGATATTGTGTCAAATGTAAACGGCTATTACAATTGGTTCAACAGAATGTTCAGAATTAAAACAAAAGAATCAAAAATCTTAGAAATTTCTGTCAATAAATTAGATTCCACTTCCCAAACCGTAACCATGATTATTTCAGTTCCAAGGTTCTCACAGTCTTCTCTCTGTATCTCACTCCAATCCTACCAAAAAATAAAATAAATAAAAGAGCATTTCCTGGAGGGTTCGAAAAGCACAGTTCCCCAAAACGGCGTTCTTTCAAAGAGCATTCTCGTCACGAGCGAAAACGAAACATAGGTTTGGACAAAGCAGCGATCTCTTCTAATTACTGGCAACTATTACCGAAAAACCTCTCCGGGTGTTCCGCGGGGCTGCACGTTACATTCCCCTTAAACAAGGGAAATACCGAGAAAGGGGTTAAAGCGTCGATTGGCGGCCACTCAGCCCGTTGCCTCTATCAAGAAAGCCCGGTCGCTATCCGGTGGTAATAACCGCGTACACAGAGGATCAGACGGCTGGCCTGGTAGAGCTGAGTGGTAGCGCGAAGGACACGTGTAGGTGGAGACAAGGTGATGGTGGCAGGAGACGGGTGGACAGGGTTGGAAGGTGTGTTAAAGGGGGTAGAAAGACGGGTTTCGAGGGAGGGTTGCCGAGGGGTTGGGGTGGTTGAACAGCTTCGGTGGAGGACGAGGAGGAACGGCGCGGGCGCTGATTGGTAGCAGAATCGATTAGCCGAGCCGGGCTAAACCTTCGGCATCGCGTCGGCTTCGGCGACGCCACGAATTTCCCGAATGGGGGTTTCCCGTTGGGGCGGGCCCGAATCCAGGGAATACCTCGGCGTTCTCCATGGCAACCCGACCAATTCGCCAACCACCGACAACCAAGGCTGACCTACCGTGTGTTGCTTATTTTTCCTCTGTCGCTCTTTCGCTCTTTCACCCCGTGTAGCTCCCTTTCCCTCTTCCCTCTCTCTCTCGCTCTGCTTTTTTTCTTCATTTCAACCCCACCAAGAGTCTCTCATCCTCGTTCCGCAGCTATCCTTTGTGTCCGCTCCTTTCCCCTTTGTCTCCTATTTTTCTGAGTTTCGTTTACGCTGCCGGAGCGAGACGGCGAACAGGTATTACCAGGCTTCCACCTCTTCCTCCGTGGTAACTTCGCAGCACAAAGCTCGAGGCTAGCTCGCTTGCGCGCGTGCGAGCATAGATGCGCGCGCGTGTATATGTGTATATATGTGTGTGTGTGTGTGTGTGTGTGTGTATTTCGTTACGCAATCTCTGTCGGTGTAGATGCGGTGTGCCCAGACACCAGAGATACAGGGAGAGCCACATTGATTTTGCCGACGACTGATACAACCCCGTCGGCACGTTTAATTAGAACATGGCGACTTTAATACAAGCGCACGACAACAAGAACAACAACAGCGCCCCTTCCCCCTGCACCCCTCCCCCAACTAACTGCTGTGTCCCTTCAACGTCCACACGTCCCTCGATCCTTTCCTTTTTCCCCGTGACTATGATGATGGCGGTGTCGAGAGAGTCTTCCGACCTCCGACGAAACTCGGCTACTCTGACTCGAAGGGGTCGCTTATCTACCTAGCCTAACGCGGTCTATGCTAGTGCCAAACAACCCGTCGTCCGCTCTCTCTCTCTCTCTCTCTCTCTCTCTCTCTCTCTCTCTCTCTCTCTCTCTCTCTCTCTCTTTCTTACTCGCTCGCTCGCTCTCTTTTTCTCTCATTCTCTCGCGCACACTCATTCGTCATTGTCATCATCGTCATCTTTATTATTATCATCCTCGTACAGTTTTCGAGAATCACGCCCACTCGCACGCATATACATACACACCTCGAGCGTACATGCATTCACGCACACAGATTATCGGTTTCGCTCGATGGCGCACACGTTAATACATTCTCGCGCTATGACTATGTCGTCTACACGCCTACGCTACACATGAAAACACCCTATCTACATTAGAGCCCCTCGACGATCCGTGGAACCAGCTTGGAAAATGAGGCTCGAGCGGGCTGGCTTCGCGATGGCCTGGACACTAACTTCAACGGATTTCGAATGGCTAGATTGTATACCATCGCTCAAAAATGAATCATTGATTTTTAGACTTGCTGGATTAGCTCTGCTTGCAAGTTAGCTCTCTTTAGCCTTTGCTTTCGGTATCAAAGAAACCAAGATGCTTTCGGTAACATCGTCCGAAGTTCTCTTCGGTCACAAGTATTCTTTTTAATTACAGACAAAAGACTCAGCACCGTTTTGAACAAATATTGCAACCCAAGAAGAAACTACAGTGTGTGCTGTAATTTTGTTGTTGCGTATGTAGTGTACACGAGGATTTCTGAATTCAATTGTTTAATAGACATTTATTATGGAATTCATATTTCTTGGGCACAATCATATTCAAAAGCTTGTCTTTCCTTGCTCTTGCAACTTTTGCGCAAAACAGTATACTCTTGAGCGGTAGTATACTCAAATGCAAAAGATCTTGGTCTCTTGCATACTAGACAGTGTTTGTGGCTGTAACATCGAAGATGCAGAAAATTAAATTTCTACTCTGCAATCTTATTATTAACCTCTGTAACCTTTCTTTGATAAACATTGTCGAATGATTCGAGTGGCCAATCGTTGCTCGGGCCAGTCCCGGTGAACGACCGTCGGTGGTTGATTCCACGGAGCGCTCGTCGGGCCCGATACGCTAATCGTTAGAGTAATTCTAGGGATGCTTGGGGTCTTACGAATGGTATGATACAGTATACGACTTAAGGAGTTACGCTTCTTCGACAGAGGTACACCTTTATCGCGGCGGGCTGGGTCGCCTTCGTTCGGCTGGCCCGCTGGACGGGTTCTCCGGGCTCTAAAAACCCGGGTTTTCCGGCCTCTTCTGGTGACCCTGTCCCACCGTTCTTCCCACATAGATAGAGCGACCGCATCACTCGCGGCTGATCGGCGATGAACGACGGTGAGAACGCGGCTACGGGGATCTTACGCTCGGCTTTGATATGACTCGACGTTGTACTTTGGAATTCCGATTGTTGCGACTCGAGCTTTCGTTGGGATGGGCGATTGGTCGGTGGTTGATCGATCTCCTGGTCAGATATCGATACAGTAGAGCCTCCGGTTGTTAAACATCCTCCTAAGTACCTAGCACCGAATACAGTCATCTCTAGACTGCGGATTTTACGCATTTATGACAAAAATGGGTGAGTGTAATTTCAAACAATAGGAAGATTAAGAGAATTTATAATTATATATATATTTTTTACAACTTAATAAAATCACTAAAGCGAGAAATAAGTAGCTATTTTATTTTGTATAAAGATCCGCAGTCTAGTCATCTCCCCCAATAGTTCGGTATTAATTACCCTTGTAATTGCTCTCGATACGTGGAAAATTATACAAACAACACATTGGGCGAGAGTACTGCAATGTGGGGGTCTCGAGAGGAGAGACTCCGAACAGCACAGGGTCAAGAGGGGTAAGCTTCTCGATCCGCCTCATCCCCACCTTGAACGCTCACGTGACCTTCAGCTATGTGGGGATCAGCGATGTTTTAGAACATTCGATGCCTAAGCGAATTCAAGACGTCGCTTCAATTCACTCAGTGAATAGTGAGAATGCGTGTGACTCAACTATGTAAGCGTGTGTGAATAGCCTGATCTAACCAATAAGACCCAAACTTCAGAGTCTCTTCCCTCCAGACCCCAACGATACCTAGCATCAAGCACCAAGTATTCTTTGCCCACGAGAAGGTGGCTCAAATTTCGACAGAGACAGGAAATTTTCTTGAATTTTCTCCGTACAATTGCGTATACTTTCCAAGATATTTAGGAAAGAGTCCTAAAATTGTCAAAAAGATGCAACATTCACGAGCACTTTTCAATTTTTAACGTGTACTTAAACGAATTAAATGTGGCATTAGAAAAATGGTTGTTACTACCTATTATCCGCGAAGATTGATGTCTTTCTACTAAATGGGACACAAGAGGCTCTATTGTATACATCAGGTTTTATTCTCTTGCAATATGGTACTAATTTATTACCTCGTTAGGTAATCCCAGAAATTTGCACCTAGTCGTTTCTAAACTATCATTTTACCTTGTAAAAGACCAAATCCACTCCCCAGGAAATATTTTACTGTGGTCAGTTGTGCTTGCTGCTTGTCTCGTCTTAAAGACCGAACCATAAGAAGTACGTACAAATACTGAGTGAGACAACCTTCCAGGATAACCTAGTGTTTTAAAAATTTGTCTGTTACATTTTTGACTGCAGTCTTTTCACTGTTACGAAGAATGTTCTCCGCTTCAATAAAACTGTATAAACTACGCAAATATCTCGGAGCTCTGAACGAATGGCGAAGACACAACGAAAAGTCTAAAACTTGAAAGTGTCATTGGTAAATGGCTAGTATCGAATTGTTCACGAACATCGAGTGAAAGAATGGAGAATAACTCGGCCATCGCTAATCCGGGGCGAAAATCGTTCGCTAGTCCGTGGATCACCCAATGATAGTAAAAATTTTTCGTTGGTCGCTAGTAATTGAGTCAGGTTGCTATGACCGAACCACTAATCTTGAAAATTCGTTGTAAAATCATACCGTCTGGTTGGTCAGTGTGTTACAAGAATCGTAGAAGGAACATCCCCCCAAAAAGATAGAGTACCAATGCGAGCGCGCGTCCCTTGAACGTGCGCCAACCTCGAGAAGCATGCCTCGCGATGACTTTTCTTTTCTCTCTCTCTCTCTCTCTCTCTCTCTCTCTCTCTCTCTCTCTCTCTCTCTCGCTCTCTCTTTCTTTTGTCTTTTTTACGAACGGTGATATGCGGTTCCTCTATCTATACATCGTTATGTAACAAATAAGTTAAAAGAGTTTATAATACACGCATTACTCTTGGCGCGAATCGAACATGGCGCACCTTTCGCCGATGATCAAGGTGTCATGGCGCCGCGACGTCTGATTGCTAACGCTTCCACGATCGATAGCGCATTGCCACACCAATCCCAACTGGGAGTAAATCATATATTGCCATAATTTCACGAATTCTCAAATTATGTAACACGTTGACTGCCGGACAATCACCCCAATGAACCCTCAAAATCAAAGTAATTTAATCATTCTAATCAAAGAATTAAAGTTTATCATGAAATCCTAACGAACTTCGGATCAAGCAACTGTACTATGAGCAAAATTAATTTTTCAGTAGTCAACGTGTCAAATACGATTGTAAAGACGTCTTTGATGGTTGTGTGGATTTTTGAGAACTCGGTTTCAGCACTTGGTAAGTCTTTGAGGGGACTCGTAAGGTGATCGAAACAAAGTTACTGTAGGAAGAATGAAATGTTTCATGCATATTATAAACATATATGTACACGTACTAAAATAATAGCTATAATTGTCCCCGTCTTTGACGTACAATGTAATACTTTAGAAATTTGAATTGCAAGTACTGGCTATTAGTTCGAAGCGTGTTTTGTGCGAGCACCGACTGTGAAAGCGTTATTTCTGTGAACTCCACAAATTGATCTCGAGTCGACACTTTCAATTTCGTTTCGTTCACCGGTTAGTATAAAACAGCTTCGTCGCGTCGTCGTTAGCACATGTTATCCTGAAAATGAGCATGCTCGATTCCATCCAGTCGGAAATGCCGGCGTTGCTATACGGGAGCTCGCCGGATTGTTATTCCCGCGCAGGACGACGTTCCTTTAAACAGAATCATTCTCGACATTCGACTTATCTCGTTTGAAAAATTGCAAGTCGTACCAAGAATTAAAGAAATTATCTTTTCTTTCAATTTCCATACCGGAAGCAGTGAAGGCTCAGAGATCTTGCAACCTTAAGCAGCATTTTCCACGAAAAATAATCGCTAATTTGTGTTTTTATGAAGTTTAGGATCTCGGAAACGAGTTTCTGATTTCGAATGAAACTTCGATAAAATAAATAGTGCCAGAAATGTTTGAATTTTTGGAGATAAATGGGGCATCTTAGTCTCATACCACGAATAAATCGACTATCGAGAATCGTCCTGCGAACGTGCGACCCTGTACTTACGCAATCCATTATATTGTATGTACAACGTTCTTACAATAATTCGGGTGCACCGTCGGCCGTGAACGATGATCTTTTTCGTACAGTTTTCATGCGTGATCGATACTCCGCTTGAACATGTTATTTTTAACGAAGCGAATCAAACGTGGTTGCTCTGGCGCACGATAAAAAAATACGTATCCTCGAGAGGTATTCGAATTTTTATGCATGGAACAGCTGTTGAATCCAGTGAATTGCATTTGTTCAACGGATTCTGCGACCATAAATGTCTTTAGCTTCCGAATGAAGGTTGTAACAATAAATGATTACTTTGATGAAATGGAACAATGTTTTCCAAACATAAACATATACCGCATAAATTAAAAGCATACAAGCTTGAAAAGTTTGAAAAGTTAAAAAGCTAGGATAATCATCAACTGAGGGCTATGCTTCGTCCTTGAAAAGAAGGGTTTCAAAGTCCGACGGCATTCACGTGGCCAAGCATTCACAAGAAGTAGAATTGGTTGGCCATGATCAGTCGCGCTAGCCGCCGGATTTACAAACTCGACTTTCTCGAAAACGAAGATTATCAACCAAAAAAATGTTATTCATTCTTTTTTACTAATCTTTGCAGATGGAGTCACTTCGTGCTCGCTTGTACCAGCCATCCCGAGGCACCATGTATGCGACTTGAAGAGGTAAGAAAATCTAGGTTGTCCATTTCAGAGTAAAACTCTCGCGAGTTGCTCTCGACAATATTTCTCGCGAGTGGACACTCTGTTGAGAGTCACTCTCGAGTGACTTGATGCTGAGAGATAAAAAATACTATCGAAGTTAACTCGCGAGAGTTTCACTCTCAAACGGACACATTCATTTAACAAGAAGGTAAGAAGAGCTAGGTGCCCATTCGAGAGCATAACGCCCGCGACTTGCTCTCGATAGTATTTTTTATCGCGAGTAGACACTCTGTCGAGAGTCACTCTCAGCATCGAGTCACTCGAGAGTGATTCTCAACAGAGTGTCCACTCGCGATAAAAAATAGGTACTATCGGGGGCAACTCGCGAGTTTGCTCTGAATTGGATTTCTAGCTAGAGGGTATGTAAGCGGAGAAGCGTAGCGCGGTGGTTGTAGAAAGTAGCGAAGACGGACGACGCGAAAACTGTACAGAGAGGCCGACGGTCCACGGTGACCAGTCGGGTCCGACCTGGTCGCTTAATTCTTTCGGTAGAAACTCGTTAACGTGGCGTACCCAGTGCGCCCCAATGCTCGGCGGTGGGTCATGCGTAGTGGGGGTAGGTGCCCAGATGGGGCGGCACATGGCCGGAGGCCGTGTGGTGACCCGCGTACAGGTTCGCGCCGGGGCTCGTCGACCAGTAGCTGGACGCTGATTGGAACAGACCGCCGGGAACGGAGACCGACACCGAGGCGGCTGGCGGCGGCATCAGATTCAGCTTCGCGTGCCCGTACCCGGACATGAACAGCTCGCTCTGGTATTTGTACGCGGCCGGGTCCGCCGCCGCTGGCTGCGTCGCCGCGGCCAGTCCCTGGAAGTCGAACTTGTACGCGTACCTCTTCCCGTGCACCTTCGTCATGATGTTCTTGTCGTAGTAGTACCTGCAATCACAACAAACAATCCTTGTTTGTCACCTGGTACACACGCAACAGTCTATACAGCAAGCGTGTAAATCTATATATAGGGTCATTCAAAATAGCGATAAATTGCTTATAATATTTCCTCCGTAATGTCGCACGGTGAATCTGAATCACAAAAGCTGGACAAAATTCATGTTCCTCTGCTAATTATACAGGGTGCACCAACTAAAGTGTTACAAGCTGTTTTCTCAGAATGTTTACACCTCAAATATCTCTGTTGTTTTTAAAGTTTAAATGGGCTTACACGATGCCATGAAAATGTGTACTAGAGATCTCAAGGTCCCCTATCTAAACACCTACGAATTTAGTCTCTTTCATTAGGAATTCAGTGACTTTAATCACTCGAGGTCATTCAAGGTCACAGAGAGAGGAAACGTTTCCTGAATATCATTTCTATTATCTGTGAATAAGAACAAAATTAAAGTTGAACTGTCACTTGAATTAATCATTTTTCGACATACACTCCCAAAGAAAAAGATAGCACACGCGTGCTATCTTTAATTTCTCGTGTTAAGATTATGCTAGAGTGGAAACTCTGTGTAGTGTGCAAAACATATCTTCTGCGAATATGTAAACAGGACATAGATTGACTTTAGTACAATGAGTTCTCTTAATTGGAAGGGAAACACATAATCCGACACAAACAAAATGATAGCACACATGAAAAATAAAGATATATATTTTATACGACACAACTATATGTTTCATGAAACAAAAGTATACATATTTCTTATAACAATATATACACCACACTATATTTTTCTAATAATGTGTGGAACCTCCTTTGTTTTCTATGATTTCCACCGTCCTTTTAGATTAAGAATTACATAGTTTTTTAATTTTTGTCTAAATTAAATTTTCCCATTCAGTTGTAATGCAAGTTTTTAATTTATTTATATTTGAAAATTGTCAGCCTTCAGCATACACTGCTTGCGAAAGCATTGCCCAGCAATTTTCAATGATATTAAGGTCGGGTGATCACGCCGGCCATTGAAGAGTGGAGCTATTTTCATTTAAAAAATATTCCTTAACAATTTTAGCAGTATGTACTGCAGCATTATCTTGTTGGAATATATATGGTGTTTCATCAATGCGTTCTGCATACGTATAAATTTGATTTTTTATTAATTGGAGATACCGAACGCTATTCATTGTCCCGTGAATAAACTTTATTTCTGTCTTTCCTTTATATCCGATACCAGCCCAGACCATTACTCCACCTCCATGCATTTGGTATCGAATTTTTGTTACTGGTTGCTTACGAGTATCACGATAATAATGTGTACATCCGTCTGGTCCATCAAGATTGAACCTCTTCTCATCCGTAAAAATTACTTTTCTCCAAGTCTTTTTCCAACGTACATGTTCTTTTGCGAATAACAAACGTACCTCCTTGTGTCTTGCGTTTAATGATGGTTTTGCTGTCATTCTAGACCGATTTATAATATTACTAACCTGAAGTACACGACGAACATTTTGAATATGTGTTTCGACTCCAGCTTTCTTAGTGATCTCCCTTGCAGTAGCACAAAAATTGGAAGCAGCACGTATTATTGTTCGTGTATCGCGTTCAGATAATGCTGCTGGCCTTCGTGTACTTTTCTTCTTTCCATATGCACTTGTATCTTTCAGCAAATTATATATAACTTTTCGACTGTGACTAACTTCTTTTGCAATTTCAGTAATAGACAACTTTTGTTTTCTCAGAGCTAAAATTCTGCTGATTTCGCTTTCACTAATCTTTTTGCCACGACCCATTATGAGAATAGGAATACGACAAAGCTGTAAATACAAATTGAATACTGTAACTCCGTGCAAGCTCGCGAAACACTGAAGAATATGTAAATATAGTTCCAGTGTGCTATCATTTTGTTTGTGTCGGATTATGTGTTTCCCTTCCAATTAAGAGAACTCATTGAACTAAAGTTAATCTATGTTCTGTTTACATATTCGTAGAAGGTATGTTTTACACACTACACAGAGTTTACACGCTAGCATAATCTTAACACGAGAAATTAAAGATAGCAGGCGTGTGCTATCTTTTTCTTTGGGAGTGTACAGTGTTCTCGCGATTGTTGTGAGAACCTCGGGGGTATCGAGTCTCAGGAAACGAAATGGTACTACGTTTTTTTACGTGTGCCGAACATAGATTTCTCGGATAACTTTTCCAAGTGTAAATGACGATCCTGGGTAAACAACGGTGCTAAGCGGGAAATTGTTGTATTGTACTAATGCTATTCCATACCTGAGAATGATACATCGAGTATCATAAAACCCCAATTTAAACACCCTAATACCTTAATTTATTTTTATTTTTATTAAAAAAGAACCCCCTAGTAGTGGGGATAAAAAGGTCACATCATCCGCATACCCGAAAGTCACATCAATCGCGGGAACACTGTACATAGATCATTACTTTTTTGTATAGAGACTGACGAGCTGCACCGAATAGTGCTTAGAAAAATACACGTTTCTATTCAAAAGAATGAAAGTGACCTTGAAATCTTCGGAACTTTTTCGCCGACAAAAAACTGTTACTTCCGTATTGTAGGCCTGTTTATATTTTAAAAAACAGCGGAAAACAGATAATGGTGTGCTAATATGTACTGAACCATCTTGTATACATACAACGTTCGACTAAGTAGAATAGGTACAATATGTAGTCAGACGAGTATAATAAGCATAGTCCGCGGTCTGCCAAGCGAAATAGGGACAGTTTACGATCAGGCAATCGTATAAAGTTATATTATGGTCAGACAAGTAGAATAGGAACAACGTGAGATCAGACGAGTAGAATAGGAGAGGAATGGGGATAGTCCATAGCGAAACAAGTACAATAGGCATGGATTATCGAAAGAATTTCGAGAACACATGTACCTACAAACTGGTGACACTCCAACAGCCTCCGAAGAGCGCAGCTCGTCATTATTCTCCCGCGCGCGACGGTACGTAAACTTTCTCGGAAAATCCCAGCGCGAAAAAAGGGGTCAGAAAATCGAAGTTACCATCGATTTCCTCCGCTTCCTACTCGGAAACACCGGGAATAAAAAGCTTCATCGGGCGTTCGCCGGTCATATTTCTCCCTCGATTGGGAGGTAGCAGCAGCAGCAGTAGTAGTAGTAGCCGAAGGGCGAGCCGCGCCGCGAAGATCCCGGCGATAAAGGTTTCGCTTTATTCGTCCGAACGAGTAGAACAAACCCCCAGTCGGTTTCCTTATTTTTGCTTCGTTTCCTTTTTTTCGCAGTTCCTCCTCATCCTCCGGTTTCGCGTGAGATACGATCGAGCCAGACCGCGGACGTGTTCCGCCATAAAAGTCGCGATTTACGAAGGCGGCCGCGCGAAATGGCCGTGCGGCCGTAAAAGCGTGCGCGCGCGCTCGCTCGCGTTTCGACGCAAGAGCAATGTCGACGTGGCTCGCAGTAGCAGTCTTATTTAATAAATTCTATTTGCCAGCGCCGATAACGACGCCGCTTCCGCGGCGACGGAAACTGCGGTTTTTTCGTCGAAGTTACGGTCGTCGCTTGCTGAAAAACTTCTCGCGACGACTGCTGCGCGTTTCGACGGGGATTGGTTCCAGGGTGGTTAGAGGGTGGCATAACGGGCGAAGGAAGGAGGGCCGAAGAGCGAGCAGTCGCGTAATATAATCAGTCGATCTGATCGAAAAATAATAGCCGCGTCTGCCGTCGGTCTGACTGTCGGTGATTGAAATTTCTCTCCCCCTCGCACACCCCCCGCCCGGACGCCAACAGCCCCGTCTCACCCCCTCCCGCCCCTGGCTAGCTGTGCGCACCCGAACGAATTTACTTTCTCCCCGAATCTTCGATACGGACGTTTATCCATTAAATGTTGGCGTTTGATGGATTTCTCTTCTTCCTTTTCGATTTTTCCCGTGTCGCGTCGCCGCTCGTTCTTTTTCGTTTCTTCGTTTTTCAACGGCGTTCGAGTGGTAGGTGGCCCGCCGATTATGGTCGGGGCTGGTTTTTCGGATTTTCGGGTATGAAGGGATTCTGTCGTTCTTCTCTGGTCTGCATGACTCTAATTAACCCCTTGCCGTGCCATTTCCTTTGCAATTACAATGATTAAAACGTTTTCATGCACAAAAATATCGTAGAAGGGAAAAGAAAATTATATTTGTTGTATGGCTACATTTATTTTAATGCTTAAATATTGATCACAAACGAATCAAATTTTATTAACTTCCCGATTTTATAGGGAAGTTACTGTAATTACCCCGAAAATCTAAAATCGATTTTTTAGCAGATCTTCACGTTTCATGGTCATTGGAGTCATTTTAGACTATTTTTATCAAAATGTTTGTGTGTGTGTGTGTGTGTGTGTGTGTGTGTGTGTGTGTGTGTGTGCGTGCGTATGTCCGTTTGTATGGTATCAAATTTTTCGTTAACGTTTTCAGAAAAAGTAACAACGCGATCAGGATGATGAATGATGCAATCGATGTGCCCGTCGTAACTTAGAGCTGATTAGATTTTGGTCCATATTGGTCCAGTAGTTTTTTAGATTTTTAGTTTTTTTTCGAAAAGAGTTGATTCTACAATGCAATTTATAAGGGAGGACGAAAATTTTCCACCAAAGAACCAAATGCAATTACATAAAAAAATTTTTTTCTTAATTTTTTTTAACTGATGCTAATGTTACCGCTTGGAATAATCGAAAGTTATTCCAATGCAACAGTGAATTTATCATCTCTACTCCCAAGAATACATTTTGGGAGAATATCGATGAAAGTACAAAAAAAAAAACGATGTTAGCGATGTTGGCGAAGGAGTAACGAATCGGGAAGTTCTTTGTGTGACTCTTGGAGAGTCACACACCAAATAAAAAACATTAATATCAGTAGGCCCTACTAGCCATGCGTATCACTAACCCTGTCGCAAGAGCAGTCCTACCCGCGAGCTCGCGAAGCGAGCGAGCAAAAACAACCCTACTCGCGAGCGAGCGAAGCGAGCGAGCAACAATAGCCCTCTAGTTTCATCTAAAATTGAACGCGTAACATTCATATTTGTTAGATTTGGTTAAAAACCTTCATTAAAATACGGCAAGAGGTTAAATTACACATTTCAAACAATTTCGTCTGGAATTAGGGGGTACTAATTTCTTGTTGCTGAAGACACAACCTCGTACTTTATGATCGATCGTTAATAACGAATTTTATTCCATTCAATAAGTTATTTTGATTTTATGGAATTTTTGAGGCTGCTGCATGGGCATAGGAACAACAGGGGGAAGGTATTCGTATATTCACTCGAACCGGTAAACCTTATTTTCATAAAAGTAATATATTTATTCCACTCGGATGATCTAATGGTCTATTTCCAAGTAAGGGGTTAATCTTACGGATCTTACTTTATGTAGTACAAAATAAAAACTGGCAAGATAAGCGCGGAACGTAGCAAGTTTAAATGAAATTCAGATTTGTATTTGAGGAGAAAAGGAACTGTTTTCACCATGAGTCTAACTCAAGATAAAGGGTTAATCGTACGAATGAGTCTCTGTAGTATGAATCAGATAAGTAGAGTAGGAATAACCTGTAGTCAGACAAGGAATATTACCAGGCTGCGGATCTTTATACAAAATAAAAATTCTCAACATCAATTGCAAGATACTGGTACCAGATAAATATTTGTTTCTGCCTTTAACAATTTTAGTGAGTAGGTAATAATCCATTGATTCTATTAAATTGTTTTGATCTTTTCACTGTTTTATATTTTACCTATTCATATTTGTCATAAATGCATAAAATCCGCAGTCTAGATATTACTATAGGCACAGACAACGTCTGGTAAGTGAAATAAGGATAACCTATGATCAACCAAAAGAAATGATGGTCGGACAAGTAGGATAGGTAAAAAAAGAACCATTTACAATTAAACTAAAATATTTCCTTATACCAAAAATTCACAGTTTTTAATGAATTATTATTATATTTAGAAAGCGAGTTTGTGTTAGCAAGTGTTTATGAGGTGGTTAAATATGATATGGCACGAGCAATTGGACGAAATGCAGAGGGAGGATTCAAGGTTCGCGGAGCGTCACTCACCTCAAAGCCCTGGACAATTTGTCATAATTCATGTTAGGCTTGGACTTCCTTTCGCCCCAGCGTCTCGCCACCTCGTCGGGGTCAGTCAACTTGAACTCGCCGTTGGTTCCTTCCCACGTAATGCACGCAGCGTTACTCGAGTCCGAGAGCAGCTCGAGCAAAAATTGCCAAAGCTGAATCTGACCGGAACCAGAGCTCGCGAGGCGACTGCTCGTCGCTCCGAACATTTGGTATGGATCTAGAAAATCATCGGGAAATCGGCTTCGATCAGTTCGACATCTGCATATTTCTTTATGGCTATTCGATTTGCATCAACCCTTTGTGTCCTGCAGCAACACCTTTCATAAAATGTTCCCATGAACCGTGCTTAGTTTCCTCATTTAACTTAACCCGATTCAATTTGTAGCATCACTACAGCGATTTTTCTCCGAATAATTCCAAAAAATACTTTTACTTGGCATGCGTGCTATTCGAATTGCTTTAAACTGATGAAATGAAAATAATCTTAGAAAACAAGGGTTACTTGACACAGGACTTAAAGGGTGAAGTTTTTGGTTATTTTTCCAAGAATTAATTATATTCTCGCCCAAAGAATTGTCTCTGCCTCAAAGAATTTCCCTCAAAGAATTAATTATATTTATTACAAACAGGATAGGCTAGATAGTAAACTCAGATAGCACAATTTTAATTTTAATTTCGTCATAGCTCCATTAAAAAAGTACAACAATACTTCTCGTTACTATAATCAATTTCCGATACTCTATTTGTAACTTTTATTTCGTGAAATTTCAACCTGACTTTTGGTCCACTTCGTACAACAGAATCATTTCGTAAAAATTAAGAAATGTCTCGAATTATTATGAAATTTTTAGTCAAACAGCGTGGTGGTAACGTACTATTAAGAAATTTTTAATTCTGCATTATCGGGCAGCAATTAAAATATGGATTTCTTTTCATTTGCCTTTAGAGATTGTTTAAGATTAATAATGGTTTTAGAGGCACAAATCAGTCTCTCCAGCTCGCGTGCGACGAGTGGGCGAGAGAGAGAGAGAGAGAGAGAGAGAGAAACAGAGAAAAGGAGCGTGGATTTTTCAATGAAAGTGAAGAGCAAGGAAAAACAGTATAACGACGGAACGAACCCGCGTAAATTTTTATTCCTTCGCTCGAGTCGAACGTAACTAACTCTTCTCCCTTTCTTTCTCTTTTTCTCTCCTTTGTTTCTCTTCCTTTTCTTCTATTTTACGCGTTTCCCCTCCCTGACGAGCATATACCTATCCATTACACGGTTGTTTCCCAGTCCTCCCTGTATCGCCCTTTAAAAGCCTTACAATGCGTCATCACCGTCGTTTCGCTACTGCTCAGCCGTGGAGTGCCCTACAGCCGTACAAAAGGATATAATCGCAACCCTACAATAGAATAGAGTTCGTTTGGATCATAATAATTCCAATTGGAAGGAACGAAACGACGGAGTGGTTCAAAGGGCGTGCACGAATGTCTTCTGAAAGCGCGGCCGTTGCTCGCGAACCGAAACACACGAGTCTCTCCTGTTTCTGCCGAGCCTGCTCCAGATTACGAATGTACTGGGTGCTTCCGAAATCGTGGTACAACCGGAAACCCGGAAATCATGCTTGAAAAAATATGTCGGGAGCGTGAAATCGAATTTCTGTGCTTGATACCTCGTTTCAGAGGCAATCGCGTGCTAATTCAGCACGGCGAAACGAGAGGTGCGAAATGCAATATCTGATTATAGAAAAACGTTGTGCCACGCTTTATGATTGTTCTAGATTACTTAATTTATTTGTGGTAATACTACATCTGTGTTCTTCATCACAACTCCTATAGCGAAATCAATTCAACAAATTCTCAACTGTGAACCATTGATTCTTAAATATCTGCTAAGTAGTCTTCGGTGCAAAGCTTACAAAATATTAACACAAGATTGTTCGCTTTGAGAAGTATTATTTTGCTCAAACTTTTCAAATGTTTTGTACGAATCATGATCACCAGGGTATGAATTAACCAAATACACACTCGTTCAAAGGGTACTTTGTAGAGCTTTGTGTTACCAGGTGAGAATTTGTTGCATTGAGTTTTCTATAAGAACTGCAATTTTAATTATAGATTAACACAGATCATGTTAACAATGATTTCTTTTAAGATCGTATAATATTATAACTAGACTGCGGATTCTTATGCAAAATAAAAATTGTCTACATTATTTGCAAAAGACTGGAGTCAGATAGACGTTTAATTCTTATTTTAATCATCTTAACAAACTGAAATCATTAGATTGGAATTATTAGATAATTCTAACTTTTTCACTGTTTTAAATGGCACCCACTCATTTTTGCCATAAATGCATAAAATCCGCAGTCTAATTATAACTATATGAAATCGTCCACCTTTATCCGAACTTCTCAAACTTTCCAAATTATTTGGACGAACCACGATCGCCACGGTATAGAAAATATCAAATAAGAATTCCAAAAGAAATGATTGATTTATATTAACATAACATGCGTTAACTCACGATTAAAATTACGATTTCTATAGAGAAATCGATTCAAACAAGGCTTAAAATATATGAACATATAAGATTGTACACTTTCAGAAGTACTATTTTGCTCAAACTTTTCAAGCTTTCCAGATCTTTTGCATCACGATCACCAGGGTATAAATCCGATCCCGTGGAGCGAGACCGCGATTCGCGACGTTTCGAAGTTTAAACCCCGCCCGGAAGCAGCCGGTAGCATCCGAGACATAGCAGGAACAATGACGGAAGCGGGGTGGCGAATGATCGTTGGGGGTTGCCTCGATAACTCAAGACGTCTCCATAAAACTACATTTGCTCGATTATGAGGGGGTGGGTACGCGTACGACGGGGGACGACTGGTGAATCGCTTGATCGTGGACCTCAAAGGTCGTTTCGCCGGATGAATCCCCCGAAACGCGTGGCGAGCCGATCGCCTTTCGATTGAACGGTAATTCACTTACAAGTTAATAATGGGAAGGGGCGCGGTACACCCATTTATCTGCGAAAAACGAGGGAACCGGAACGGTCGAGAGAAAATACCGGGACTGTGTCCGTTGTTCCAACCCCGTCGGGTTCTTTCCGGCCGCTTTCTACGAAGAAACCAACGAATTGAACCTTGCTGTGACCCCCTTTTCCCGACTTTGAAAATTCACTCGCGTTCCTCTTTTCCTTCTGGCCGGATCACGCGAATAATTTACTCCGATTTGCATGAGGCAGCCTCCCCCGACCGCGGACTGGAGTTTTATTTTCTGGAAATCTGAGCTGGCCGAACCGGTTCGATGCTGGATGACGATTAGACTGCGGATCATTATGAAAATCAACATTTTTATGCTGGTCGTTTAAACAGCCGGTCGTCGTTTAAAGAATTTAATGCTGGCAACATTTTTATTATATTGTGAACTAAATACGCAAGTTGATTGGGGTTTTATCTTTCGAGGGGTTGGAGTTTTAGAAAATTTCGAATTATGCCAATATAAGATTGTTTTATGAAAAAGGTTTTGAGGTTTTCTACAAATATAAGGTTTTGTTACTAACACCTTGAGCACTGAGGAATGTAATTCATCAAGCCTCTAAAGAAACATATTAATTTTTCTGAATGTTCTTTTTGCAAGTGATTGGACAAACGAGACATTATAAAACACAATATGAATAAGAGATTATTATTTCTGGCCTTGAGTTTACACCCAGTGCAGAATGAGCCGAAAGTGCCGCAAATGTCCATTTTTATTTTCGCCATTACGCCAAGCAGGTTTTATTGGGTCGCATTAGACCGTAGACTGGACGCTTTAATTTCTTAATGTTAGCAATGAGTGGGACCAATCCACGGAGCTAGTTATTTAAAGCTATCGATCGGCAGAAATAATTTTTGGGCGTGACGTTGAAAAGTCTAGGAACGAGGGGGCCGCTCTCGCGTGATTAGTGACGGGCGTAATAATCGTGAAGGTCATTCCGTGCAATTGCTTTGGCAAAATCGCCGTCGATTGGCTCACGCGTCACTGCTCGTTTTTCTATAGCGAGCGCGATCATTTTTTCTTATGCCGCTGTGTACCCCTCATTAACTTCCTAATAGCGCGACAATTAACGCGTTAGCGGCGCGTGCGCTGAATATCCGACACTTATTTGCTAGAAGCGATTGTCGAGTATTAGGAAACCATTATTCTTTAACATACATACATGGGCGACTATTGTCAATCGTTCGAGGATTAAATTGGAACTCATCTACTTCGTTTCACTTTAAATAAAATACTTTTATTTTTTCTTTCTGGTATCGCAGTTTATTCTGCTTGCAAGTGATTTTGTGCCCACACAGTGATAATTATAACTTTTTATAATTGTACCAAACGACCTGATTTTTTATAATCAATTAGAAACATTGGTTTACGAAATGATATGAAAGAAAGATTTTCCAAAAATTATAATTTACAAGGTTACATGCAAAAATAAGAAAAGCAGTACTTAAAACTTTTTTATTTGGGCCCTCAATGAAAATTAAAAATTTATGTTTTGTAGAGCTATGTTAATTATACACATACTGAAAATTTCATCGAAATCGGTTGGCGCAGGAAAAAACGACACGACAAAACATATATTTTACATTTTCATTAAGGTCCCAAATAAAAAAGTTTTAAAAAATGCCTTTTTTATTTTTGCATGTGACCATGTAAATTATAATTTTTGGAAAATGTTTTTTACGTATCATTTCGTAAACCAATGCTTCTAATTGATTATAAAAAATCAGGTCGTTTGGCACAGTTATAAAAAAGTTATTCTGTTTTAAATGGTGTACGAATACTTTTTACACTTACTGTATACACTGCTGTGCAAAAGAAAGAAGCACAAAATCAAATAAGAACACAGTAAGTTTTGATTCCGCTGTTTCATTGAATAGTTCTGAGAATACATGTGTCATTGCGGATTACCTAATAATTTAAATGCAATAAATCAATCATTGTACAATACGATTTCTACATAAAGATATCGTTTGTTATTATATCTTATAATTATACTGGGTGCTTCTTCCTTTTATACAATAGTGTATGGCTGCATTTCTCATGTCTTCCCTTCACAAGACTGTACTTCTTTTAATTATTCATAGGGGAGACCGGGGCACTGTGGGACATTTTTTGAAATTTCATATTTTTTTGTACACGGGAAAAATGACTTTTGTCTTATACATAGGTAGTGTAAATGTTTTATTAACTTACAATGTTTGGAAGGATTTTCTTTGTATATTCCTTTTTAAAAAATAGCAAGTAGTAGTGAATTATTACTGTTATTGCTAGGGCAGTACGTGTAAAATATTGGTTTATAGATATTATTTCAGACGGAAGTTCTCTGCTAATTTTTTTGTTAAACTGCCGATCAGTTTTACTCTCTTCTGACGATAGACAAAAAGAATTGAAGAGCTTTAACTTCTCAGG
This sequence comes from Lasioglossum pauxillum, assembly GCA_933228785.1. NCBI lineage: Eukaryota > Metazoa > Arthropoda > Insecta > Hymenoptera > Halictidae > Lasioglossum > Lasioglossum pauxillum. The sequence goes on along the minus strand of OW121702.1, from coordinate 18,152,192 downwards.
AATATCTACCTACTACATACCAGGCTGCCTGAGGTGGGTGTGCGTGTCCAGTGCTGATTTGGATAAGCTGCTTCCGTATCCTGGAACAGAATAGTTATGGCTTAATAGATGACGTTCTTTTTTCTCTTACAATAAAATCCTTAACAGATCAAGTAAAAGTCTAACGAATTCCCTAGTCATACTCGAAAGACGAAATACGGCACACAAGGATTTTACTATACATATACATACACTAAACCACAGTAATATTCGGACACTTTTAAAAGGACGATAAGTTTTTTAATATCGGACAATGCTACCTGGATATTTTTTGATAAGTTAGAGCAATTAGTTTACTACAAAACGTGAAAACAATTTTTGAAAAAATTGAGTTTACTAAAATGAATGTCCTAAAAGTAAGACATCACAAGGTATAATTTACATTTAGAGAAAGGGAAAAATTTTCTAAAATGTAGATTTTCATTTATTGCGGATGTTCCGTCGCGCAGGAACAGAATTCGTAGTTTTCCTTCGGACAAGATTTATGATGCGAACGTGCGTAAATATCCTCTTCAAGAATTAAACAAACTAGGGTCATTCGGCGACCAGTCAAGGCATCTGGCTAATGTTTAGTTTTTATACAGCCTCGAAAATACAAAGTGTCATAAATCTAGTCCCTCCGAAGGACCGCCCGCGATCGGTACGCACGGTGTTGAATTACCGAGACCCGTCGCGTCGTCGACCGAGTAAGAGATCGCCCCACTCCTCCTTCCAGGGCCTCATTCAGAGCTACGGGAAGGAGGTTCCAATAGTCAAAAGTGTACTGATTGGGAAATGCAACTTTCGGCAGGAACCAATCAGTGCATCTTATTTCCTGCTCGAGAAGCCTGACGAACATCGCGTTGAGACCGCGTTCGTCAGTTGAGTCTTACACTCTAACGTCGCGACATTCTCTAGTCCTCGGGTAGACAAGTACAACGCACGAGCCGTTGTCTTGTCAATTGTTTAATCACACATAAAACTAGCATCACGGTAGTTCGTAGTCCAACAGTCCGGACACCTAACAAAACGGGATCGCGTCGGTCGAGATCCCTTGCGTGCGTTACAATTAGAAACTCAAAATTATATCAATATCTGCGCGCGTATAAGGCAGGACCTGCTAGATCAGCCTTACTGACGAGTCCACTAGCAGGTCCGGGACGAAACGCTTTCTTTAACGTATTCATGCGTATTTCATTGTCACGCGAATAGAAATTGTCTTTTGCGATCATCAAACCTTGAACTAGCTGCCCAAGATTAACTTGGCGGGCAGTGATCCGGAACATTCGCGAACCCACAGTTCCGCGACAAAACATATGGTCCTTCGAGCCGGATTAGTGGCTAGTGAGTGCAGTTCGTACAAAAGACAATCGTGTACAAACAATCGTGTACAAACAATCGTGTACAAGACATTCAAAAAGTGGTCTTCAGCATCCAGCAGTCCACTCAACCACGTTAAAGGAAGCAACCAGCCTTAGCCGCAGTTACATACTTCGACGCCGCGAAGGCATTCTAAGGAATCATAGACGCCGGGACTCATTCGAAGGCAACAGCCGATCAGAGTCATTCGCATTCGAACCGCATCAGTACAAGGTAGACATATTATTGAATTTACTAATCAGGAACTTTCACACAATGGCAATTTCTCATATTTACACGCGTTACGAAAATCACAATGGCTAACGCGTACGAAATTAGCCAGCGCATCTGCATTTCGAAGCACAAACGACGTGTCTTCAAATCGCAAATAAAGCCAAGCTTTTAGAAAACGCGTTTCTAAGTTTAATACACGCACACCCTAGACTTTCGACGTTCAACGTGTAATTACATTTACGAGTGTCAGTTTCTGTAAAGGCCAAATTCGCGATCGAGTCATTTTCGACTATCGTGGAAATTACAAGCCGCGTAGGCTCAGTCGCCGGAGACGTGCGAAACCATCGCACTCTTGTATACGTCATATATCGCGATTATTAAACGCTCCGCCATGCCGGACAAATCGTCGAATTCGACAAACGATTCGATACATTACACGCGATCGCATATCTAATAAAGACGTCGCGAACGATCTTGATACGAGCATCGCGATCGGTCAATGAATCCCGATACACAAACGTGGGAAGAACCGTCGGCAAACACGCGCACGTCTAACGTTCCAGATATCGTCAAATATCTTCGTAACGCGTCGCATCGAAGCAGATGATATTTAACGGTGATGAACGCGAAATATTCAAATACACGAGCACGAATCCAGAGGTCGACCGCAACCCGTCGATCACGAACATCGGGACGTAATTGCGAAATCGCGATACCTCTTAACAGAAGTCATCCTCACCGCCTTCGCAAAGACACGGGCAAACGTGGAACGACGACGATAAATTCGCGATAATCAACTCGCGATCAACCCTGCTCTTCGCATTACACAGCAAAGACAGGACGTTTATTCAAACATTTGAATCAATCGGTTTCCATCACCCGAGCAGAAATTCGAACACGGTCTATAATCGAACGAACGATACCCGGTACATAGTAGCACAATGGCTCGCGCCGGGCACATAAAAACAGGTAGAAACTGTCCACGCGTCGAGTTTTCTACCTGCCGCATTACGCATCGTAAACCTCTCCTCACCTAAGGTAAAACGGTTTCAAGTCAACAACGACCCTCAACACCTGAGTCAGGTATCGCCCCACTCCGCGCGCGGATTAACTCTCCTTTAAATCTAACTCGGGAATCCTAAACAATCGCGAGTGTCCTGATTAACAACGCCGACCAAGGCTAAACCAATCAGGAAACCTGACTTCTTGCGCTCTTCGCCAAGACGAGTGACCAATACGGATGGTTTTCAGGACTCCGCGTGTATAGCAATACACATTCCTCTTGATTCCAAGGGCCGCCTCCTTTCTTACAAGAGACACCCAATTCCTTTGGCAGAAATTAGCACTCGTTCAGTTCGTTACAAACCTTTACGGTCGATCGTTCTGAACAGTGTTCTTTTCCGTGCCGACTTCTTGTATACTCCAGATACAAGCGAAGTCCACATCGACTTCTCGCGCTGCAAACTGAGACGAGTGACCTAGGTCTACTTCTTGAGTTCAGCCGAGACGAGTCCAGTACAGATCGACCACAGATCTGCGCGTCTTTCCTCACTACAATGGACAAGACATCCCTCTCCTCACCTAAGATCAACACAGATCGCCGTTATCGGGTCCGCACGCGTATTATCAAATGCACGCGTACGTTCTCACCAGACATATCAAAGGGAGATCGGCAACTCCTCGTGCGTCACAAAGACCGCGGATATCAACGAATCTTGCGACGGAATCTTCACGGCAAGATCGCAACAATCTTATTCAAGCATTGTCGATTTCGGAACATCGCATTTTTTACTTCTAAACCGAACCAATCAACTTCGAAGGCAATTTACGATTGCTGAACGACATCAAGTTTCAATCACCTCGGGAAACTTAACGACGCGAACGAATGAAACGTCAAATTTGCTTCACGCGAAATTCCGCGTCGCACCTTTGAATCGAATCACCTCACGCTCTTAAATTGCATGGCGCCGTCGTACAAACCACATTGTCTCGAACATGACAATACACGGAGAAACCAACTTTCTAGATCGACTCAACCGTGTTTTGAGTCGCTGCAACAAACGACTATCGACTATCAAACCTTGCATCGCGAACCGCGTGGCCGATATACACGGAAACTGACATTCAATCAACTCACATTCAATTGAACTGACATTCAGTCAAACTAACGTTCAATTGAATTGACATTCAATTGTGGCGATAAATTCGATCCGCAGACAAACCGTGTCACATTGCGTCACATTGCGTCACATCGCATCAATCGCGTCAAGTCGCGTCAAAACGCGTCAAACGCGTTAACCACGTCAGACCGCGTCAAGTCGCATCAAATGGCATTAAATAACGTCGAGTCACGTCAGCCAAATCAACCTACGCGTCAACTATACACGGCAATTCCACACTTTGAATCACGTGTCGACTCATTCGATCATGCGTCAGAGTTTGATGGTGTTGATTGGGAAATGCACCATTCGGCATAAACCAATTAATACATTTCATTTAAAAGGCAATTGGTGATATTACACCGATGCTCAAACCGAGGAGCACCCCTTCTCACATGCATAGAAGGGCCCTCACAACGACCCCCTCTCACATACATAGAGGGGTCTCACGAAGAACGCCCTCTCGCACACAGAGGAGTTCTACAAACTCGCGACAGGACTGGAAGTCGAATTCACACATTGTGGTACTCATCAGTCCTTCGCGCAGTCCATTCTTAATACTCTCTCGCACACAGAGGAGTTCTACAAACTCGCGACAGGACTCGAAGCCGAATTCACACATTGTGATATTCATCAGTCTATGCTTAGCGCAGTCATTCTTAACGCTCTTACAATCAAACTCTGACACATTGTTCTCTTGTCTTTCCAACGGACTAAGCACGTCACAAACGGGATCTCGTGGCATCAGTCAAGATCCCTCGCGTCCGCTACTATGTCACATAAACATAGCTAGCGACCTAACCACCGAGGTCTTCATCGCGACTTCATACGATTCGTCGCCAAACGTTACTTTTTCGAAACATTCATTCGGATAACGGTACGAATTTCAACATCGCAGACAAAGAACTGACGCAACGAGTCAGGTTCTATCGAACGACCAGAAATCGCGACAATGTCTCTTCGGACTAGATTTCTTTAAATCAAAATGCACTTCATTACCACATCGGCATTATTGGAATCGATTATAAAATCTTCCAACCACCACGGCAAACGTGTCGTCGGCAAACACTATTTACGTATAAATAATTCAACACGTTCATAATAAAATCGAACCGTTCGTAAACTGTTTACATATATCGATCTCGTCATATCCAAACAATTCAACATTCTTACTAATGGCCATTCCTGATTGGTGATTCTTTAATGTGTACATCTTACCTAAACTGATTTCAGCAAAACCCACAACACGTAAATCGAACGTCATGCAGCATGCAAGCAGTGACCATTCAAACATCGTCATGTTCATACGCGAACGGTTACAACTCGCAATTCTTTTATATAAAGACAGAGCACAACCGCGCGGTGCCAAGCGTTAGCGTCAATCCATGTGAACCTAAACGCATAAACAAATTCAATATTGATCGATCGGATCGATCAACGTGGGGGAGCATGTTCCGTCGCGCAGGAACAGAATTCGTAGTTTTCCTTCGGACAAGATTTATGATGCGAACGTGCGTAAATATCCTCTTCAAGAATTAAACAAACTAGGGTCATTCGGCGACCAGTCAAGGCATCTGGCTAATGTTTAGTTTTTATACAGCCTCGAAAATACAAAGTGTCATAAATCTAGTCCCTCCGAAGGACCGCCCGCGATCGGTACGCACGGTGTTGAATTACCGAGACCCGTCGCGTCGTCGACCGAGTAAGAGATCGCCCCACTCCTCCTTCCAGGGCCTCATTCAGAGCTACGGGAAGGAGGTTCCAATAGTCAAAAGTGTACTGATTGGGAAATGCAACTTTCGGCAGGAACCAATCAGTGCATCTTATTTCCTGCTCGAGAAGCCTGACGAACATCGCGTTGAGACCGCGTTCGTCAGTTGAGTCTTACACTCTAACGTCGCGACATTCTCTAGTCCTCGGGTAGACAAGTACAACGCACGAGCCGTTGTCTTGTCAATTGTTTAATCACACATAAAACTAGCATCACGGTAGTTCGTAGTCCAACAGTCCGGACACCTAACAAAACGGGATCGCGTCGGTCGAGATCCCTTGCGTGCGTTACAATTAGAAACTCAAAATTATATCAATATCTGCGCGCGTATAAGGCAGGACCTGCTAGATCAGCCTTACTGACGAGTCCACTAGCAGGTCCGGGACGAAACGCTTTCTTTAACGTATTCATGCGTATTTCATTGTCACGCGAATAGAAATTGTCTTTTGCGATCATCAAACCTTGAACTAGCTGCCCAAGATTAACTTGGCGGGCAGTGATCCGGAACATTCGCGAACCCACAGTTCCGCGACAAAACAGCGGAAGTGTCATAAAATTGGTATTGGTGTCTAATACAAAGCTCCGATAATAAAACACCATCAGTTCACAGTCCCCTAACTAATTCCAAAAGCCAATCCAAATCAGCTCGCTCGTAAACCCGTCATTGAATTCAATCAGCCTCTGCGTCAAACTTTGTTTCCACAATTCGAATGCGGCTATATAAACTATCCATTACAATTTAATCGCATGTCAAAGCATCTTCGTTTTAATTGTCCCTTCGTTTGCACACGACCCATTAATTTGCACGATCGAACAAATACGACCAGACGGCAGTGACTCGTGGAAAATCGGTTTTACATCGGTCATGTTGACAACTATTCTAGATGTTCTATTAGTTTAAAAGATCAATCAGGAGCATGCTGAAATGTCGGAACAAAAGTTTGTAGCGTTTTTAAATTAAAATTTGAAGATAAAATTAAGATATTTTCCATTTTGTTCCATTAGTTTTTGTAATTTTTAAAACGTATCATGTTAGTGCATAAACCTATGAATAAATATTTTAATTTTATCTTCGACTTTTAATTTAGTCGTGGGTAGTATCTATAATTTTAAAAATATATAAATATGCGTGATAAAAAAAATTTGTATCGATCAAGTACAAAATTAATATGAAATTCATAACCTGACAGAAGTTGATGTAAATATTGTTCCTGTCGTTAAAATTTGAAAAGATATTAAATTTCTTAAAGCAATTAATAGAGGAAATACAGTGGTTGTAAAAAGTATTCGTACACCCTTTAAAACAGAATAACATTTTTATAATTGTACCAAACGACCTGATTTTGTATAATCAATTAGAAGCATTGGTTTACGAAAAAAGGCATTTTTAAAAACTTTTTTTTATTAATTTGGGCCCTTAATGAAAATGTCAAATATATGTTTTCTAGATCTATGCTAGTTATACACACATATATAAAAAAACGACACATATCGGAAGATGTACGAATCTGTGAATTTTAAGCAGAAACTGATCAAGAATCGTGTAAAACTACGATTTTCACTATTTTTAACCGCTTGTAGCTCGTGTGTATGTTAATCGATTTCGATGAAACTTTCAGCATGTGTATAACTCCTATAGATCTACAAAACATATATTTCAAATTTTCTTTAAGGGCCCACATAAAAAAGTTTTAAAAAATGCCTTTTTTATTTATGCATGTAACCTTGTAAATTATCATTTTTTAAAAATCTTTTTTGCATATCATTTCGTGAACCAATGCTTCTAATTCATTATAAGAAATCAGATCGTTTGGTCCAATATATTTATAAAAAAGTTAAAGGCCGTACGAATACTTTTTACACCCACGGTATATTTCTATGTAATTCCAGTGTTTTGCGCTCCAAGCAGAAAATTTTTATTTTGCATAAAAATCCGCAGTCTAAAGTTCCTTCATGTCACCTTCCCAAGAGACGAGAGAACATTTTCTGCATTTACAAGATGACCTACCATAAATGTAACAGTAACAAGTGTTCGCAGAGAAATCGGGGTTCAATCATGCCCTCGTAGATTGGTAAAAACGTGACGCGGCGCGCACCGACGTAAACGTTCCGGGTCGAATCGTAACAAGGGAAAATCGTCGGTCGATCGAAGATGAAAAAGCGCAAGCTCGGTCGAGCGTTAGAATCCGTTAGAGAGGATTTCCGTGTAGGCAAACACACGGGACTGAGTGCTCCGTATACGTTTTCTCTCTCTCTCCCTCTCTCCCTTTCTCTCACTTTGACTCTGGCTCCCTTCGTTCCGTCTATGTCGTCTCGTTTTGCTCTCCTCCGCCTTATCAGGGGCTAGACCGGCTAGCCTAACTCCTCTTCGCATGTACGTGCGGGGAACGCGGCCACCGGTCACGTTCGCGCGAGTGTGCAATCTGTTTAAGGCACAATGCCCCTTAATTTCGCCTCGTTATATACTCTCGTTACGGGAAATCCCGTCTGTCGCGATACCAAAGGTATATCGCGCTATCGGTTTGATTTATCGCTGCGACCTGTCCACGCCCGGAAACCGACGCTATTGTAATTGCTTCTAGATCTGCCAAGATCAAAATTCCTTACGGAGGATCTTGGCAAAGATCCTCTTAGCCATTTGCAATGCGTAAATTATTTTTCTCCCTTTAAAAAATCCTTTCAAAGGTATTGTATTTATTTCTAGATCTGCCAATATCAAAATGGCAGAGACCCTCTTAACCCTTTGCGCTACGTAGATTATTTTTCTCCGTCCAAAAAATCAATTCGGAGGTATTGCACTTGCTTCTAAATCTGCCAAGATCAAAATTCCTTACTCAGGATCTCGGCAAAGATCCTCTTAGCCATTTGCAATACTTAAATTATTTTTCTCCCTTTAAAAAATCCTTCCAAAGATATTGTATTTATTTCTAGATCTGCCAATATCAAAATGGCAGAGACCCTCTTAACCCTTTACACTACATAGATTATTTTTCTTCGTTCAGAAAATCAATTCGGAGGTATTGCAGTTACACCTAAATCTGCCAAGATCAAAATTCCTAACTCAGGATCACTAGGTATAGTATTTTTCTCCGTTCACGGAGGAGATTCGTGTAATTGAGGTCCTATCGCATATAAGATAGAAAGTGTGTAAAAGAATGTAATTTTTGAGTGAATCGTGCTGGTTCAATTGCATAAATAAATTCCGTGCTGCTTGTGTTGCCGTTGCTGCGCAGGCACGCCAGGAATCTCTGTCCCGTATTGTACGAGGCAGATGCCACCTCTAAATAGCAGTTGGTGTCCGCTGTGTTAAACAATTTGATTTCGTCTCTGATTGGGACGCAGGGCAGCCTCGGACGAGGGCGAGAGAACGCCTCGGGTCCGGGTCGTGGGGTCTTTGTCCGCAATCAGCGTAGCCGCGGGGCTGCGACTCCACGTCTTTCGTTCGTTTCGTGTTTAGAAGACAAACTCTGACACGACGACAACGAGTCCTGATGTTTTCCAAGACGAGCATTGTTCTTCATTTCTACGCGAATCGATGATATTAAATTATCTTGTAAATTCGTACGGTAAGTTCATACAAATACTGATCTTGCTGGATTAACCAATGAGCAAAGTAAGCACGAGCTTAGAGCATCAGGAGAAGGGGGACACAATAAAATGGCTCCAATAAAAATTTTATAAAAAAACGACTTTTACTATTTTCTTTGTTTTCCATTCAATTGTTTCAAAATTTTTTGTCCGAACTTAAAAATGTTATTGTTTTTCTAAGAGTATCAGAATATCAATAGAAGTCACTATACTTCGTTTCGTGCAAAGTAACCTATTCTTCTATCTCTTTTAAAGAAAAGATGTTCTGTCATACGGCAAGGGGTTAGAGAATAATGCAAACAATTTTGTTTTTGCACAAAGATCCTGAATGAAAGCTGATCAAATTCCAGGTTGCAGGACGAGCCCTTCGACCCTCGAGGATTCGAAGGTCAACGGTGCATCGGCGATCATGCCAGCAGTGGAGACACGCGTGCATACGTCAGACGTCACGTCACCTCGAATCGACGTGCTTCCATTGTCGCGCGTATATCTGCGCATTCACGAGCAATTACTCGGGGCGGGGTAATCCCGTTAGGCAGCGCGCAGTTTCCTCGGGGGAGGATCAAAGGACCCGCCATTCCAAGCTGCTGCACTCTTTGGCCGTTCCAGCCCGAGCACAATACCGTTTCTCCGAGAGAGAACCGACGACGAGAGGGGTTTTCGCCGAGGGGGTCGAAGAAGAGATTGCTGGAGAGGCGCGCGTCGTCGTTCCGCGACTCCGAGAAACTTTGGGTAACTTCCAAATGCACGGCTGGCCGGCTCGCGGTGTATTTCGTTTCGGCCAGACACGATACGCGGTACTCGGAGCAATTATCGTTACCGCTCCGTTTCGACTTTGCTTCCGTGCCGGGCATTTTGAGCCGGAGCACCCCGATGCTCTAGCGGAATTTCCGGTTTTATTGTGCGCCACGGAAATACGAGCTCTAAGGATCGGTAATGCTGGATTTCGCGGCGGCTGCTTGTCTGTCGCGCGAACATTCTGATCGCCGCGATTCGTGGCACGAAAAATGGGAAGCGGGAAACTCGAATCGAATCGAGTTCGGGGTCGGATCGCGGAATTACACTCGTTTGGAGACTCGAATTAGGTCAAGGTTAACCCTTCTCCACCATAGACATTGAAACTTAGGAGAGTGCTATAAGCGGTTTATCGAACTGCTGGCAAAATGTAAATTAAGCTTACTGATAACTGGATATACTGGGTGCGCCGAAAATCGTAGTACAACCGGGTGGTGATCTTATTACATGAAGAAATAAGCCGGAATAAAGGAATAAAACATAAGATGTTTTCATTTGACGCTGTGTTTCTGAGGAGATCGAGTTTAAGCCTTATGTGATCAAACAAAATGTACAGATTATTTAAAACCTTTTGTGTTTAACATATTTGCACAAATTCTCATTTTAAGACTATAAATACATACATTAGCGAGCAAAGAATGGACATTCAGAGAAGTTTTGTAATATTTTGAGAGGAACATTAACAAGTTGTTGAAAGAAATGCAGTAAATGGGTACCCGGTTGGGTACACAAGTTGCAGTCATTAAAACTTGTTTGTAGTTCATAAAATTATTGATTTTCCTCAGAAAACTACATTACGTATCGAACGAATATGTAACTGATCTTTCGTCACGTACATACCTAAATGTAGGGGAGGTTGTGAGAGGTTGTGGTTGGGTTGTGAGACAGTCGTTTTTATCCATCGCACAGTCGCGATAATTCCAATCTGTCAGCTGTCAAATTTTTGTTTTGACGTCTGCTAGTTTTTGTGCTAGCACCGAGGTGTATAGACGTGTTGCTTATATTAGATACGGACGTCGTGTGTAAAAATCAATTTCCAAAACTTTTACGCATTTTTTTAAAAACATTACTTTGTTGAGTGAATCAATTGAAAAAGGTGAGTGTGCTGCATTTTCATTTAGTGTTTACCTTACATTTTACGATGAAATATTGAGTTTTGCGCGTATACGACAAACACAGATTTTTTCTGTCACATTAATGGCATGTAATGGCATCATGGTTAGGTTATGAGACATCATAGTGGTTGGGGTGTGAGACACTACTTTTTTGTACTAAAAGCGAACTAGAACTGCCAAATATCGTTGTTTTTGTTAGAATTAAGTGTTTATTTGTCATTTAACGTTTGTTTTGGTTTATTTTTTGAATTTATAGTCATGTCAAGTCCAAGAAAATCGCCCGCAAACAAAGAAATTAATTATAATGCCGTGCTTAGTGCCATTAAATATCATTTGCTGGAGAAGAAAGGCACAAGAAAGGCTGCGAAAGAATATGGCGTTGATAATAGAACGTTACAGCGTTATGCGAAGAAAGTTGCCATCCATTCTGACGATATTTCCACAGTTTGCGATGAAGAATTGATGGAATTTTTGTGCATATCTCATATGCACATACCATCGAACATGGTATTTTTTTTGTTTTTTTTTTTGTTATATGGGCAGTTGTTCGTGTTTCACATGTAAACATTGTGACAGCGACTTGGATGACGAAGAGGAAGATGATTATTGAATCCTTCCATTCATTATATCTTTTTTTACTTTTCTTCGCCATTCTTTGCTTTTTTTCAATTTTTTGCCATTCTTTTCAACTTCTTTGGCCACTTAATGTCTTTAAAATAAATAGAAATTCATTTTTGCTTAAAGTTACATAGGTTTTACTTTGTATCTTACCACTTTTAGTTGATTTTTTCGAGTGTCTCACAACCCAACTACTTTTTTCAGGAAGCCAAAAAACATGTCCTTGGAAAATTGGCCATAAAATTGTACTTGTTGACCAAATCAATAAACATTTTCGGTATAAAAGTTGCGTATTTCCTTCACCTTTCCAACGATATATAAAACTCTTTGATATCTTCATCAAGCAAAAAGTTACAGCCCAAAAATAAAACCCGTCTCACAAGCTAACCACCTCCCCTGCTATTTGCAACTTCAGGAATTAGATGCGCTGTCTTGACTTCGCCAATACGCCGGCATTCTTCAAAGGTTTAAAACAACTCAGCCCATTAATCGAGGAACCAGAGAAATCGATAACACCACCAACTTTCATCTTACTTCAAAGAAGTAACAATCCTCCCATTCCATACCGTGAAACATCCACTTCGGACTTCACACCCTAGCAGAACTGCATCGCTAAAACGCATCGAGCCAGCAAGCGCAACCAAACTATACAATTCGTCGTCGACACGTAAACTCTAAAAGTTCGCCTTACGTCTCTCGGCGGGAAAGTTTCGCTCGCTATTCGGCCGGTGTCAAAGGCGGGGGGAAAGAAATTCTGTTCTCGCGCGTGTACAAAGATGGAAATCAAAGAAGCTTCTCTCGCGGGCTGTTAAGGTCGCGGGGCTGGGCTTTGTCGCACGACGGCAAAGAATTCCGGCGAAGTACTTCGGGTACTCGGGTATCAAGTACCGGGTATACACACGTAGTAGCAAGCACGCTAATCCCTTCTACCTTGGGAGGCACTCGTTTCACCTCGTCCACAGTTAAAGGGTCGCGTGTTACCGCCTCGCCTCGCTCCGGCTCATTATTACGCACCGAGCCGCACGCCGCCTCGCCGTGATTTATGCCCGAAACAGGCTCGGCCTGTCTAGACGGCCGTGTGTATGAGTCAGTGATACCACTTAAGGCCGAATCGCGGAGTGATGAATTGACTTATTGCCGGGCGTAAATAAGATCGGCGGGTGCCGCTGTTTTAACCTCGTTCAGAAACGATTAGGCCCGATCGCTTTGGCCCGTGTGCCCTCCAGATTGAATTAAGTGCAACGACGGCTCGAACAACGTCTCGTGAAACGGACACTACGTTGCGAGACTGCTCGCGCAATTTTCTTAACAGTTCTCAAGAAATGTTCAAACTTTCTTCATCTTTTACGTGGATTTTTATGGTATCTGCCGGTATGCTCGACATCTTCTTTTAAACTCGTCTCATAATTATTAACTTCCCGATTTTATAGGGAAGTTATTGTAATTACCCCGAAAATCGAAAATCGATTTTTTAGCAGATCTTCACGTTTCATGGTCATTGGAGTCATTTTAGACTATTTTTATCAAAATGTTTGTATGTGTGTGTGTGTGTGTGTGTGTATGTATGCGTATGTCCGTTTGTATGGTATCAAATTTTTCGTTAACGTTTTCAGAAAAAGTAACAACGCGATCGGAATGATGAATGATGCAATCGATGTGCCCCGCTGTAACTTAGAGCTGATTAGATTTTGGTCCATTTTGGTCAAATAATTTTTTAGTTTTTTCGAAAGAAGTTCATTCAACAATGCAATTTGTACGAGAGAACGGAAAGTTTCCACCGAAGAAACAAACGGAATTACACAAAAAAATTTTTTTTCGATTTTTTAAAATTAGAAAAAATTTTTTTTTTTTTTAATCTTTTTTTGTACCTTAAGATGATGTTTCCGCTTACAATAATCGAAAATTATCCCAATGCAAGAGTGAGTTAATCATCTCTACTCCCGAGAATACATTTTCAAAGAATATCGATGAAAGTACAAAAACATTTATATTACAATCTTTAAATAAACAATCAGTTCAAAACGAATTGTTAACTGAGATTAAATTGAAAATTAATATAAAATATATGATAATTAATAACATTGATGTTGAAGACGGATTGGTTAATGGAGCATGCGTATTTCAAGAAAATACTAAAATTCCGTCTATATTGTGGTTAGATTTTCAATTGGCCATAGTAAGAGTGAAAGTAAGAACTCGTTATCGTGATTATATGAAAAACGCAAATATAAATCAAAATTTAACACCAATAATAACAAAATATCAAATCAAGTAAATATTTCGAGTGAAGAAAAATAACAGATCACACGTAGTAAATTTCCAGTGGTTCCTGCTGAAGCGATTACGATTCATAAAAGTCAGGGACAAACATACGAGAAAGTATGTATGTATTTTAAAACATCAGAAATACAAACTTTACAAATGTTGTATGTAGCACTGAGCAGAGTTTCAAAATTGAGCGGTTTATATATTTTGAGAAAATTTAAATTAATAGTATCGAAGAAAACCAAGATCAATAGTGCAAACCCGGATAATGATGAATTGTATCGTTTGCGAAAAACTAATTAAGACAATTTATTTTGCAACATTAGTATGCTATAACCAGGAACCAAGCGAGCAACGAGCATACGATATTGGTTTAATGCGACGCCATATAGCAAACATTTTGATAAGTAGAAAACTATTGAATTTCCCTGAAAACGTATAATCTTCTTAAAACGTACACTTAATAAATAATAATAATAATATACAGCAACTAACGAATCGGGAAGTTCTTTGTGTGGCTCGTGGAGAGTCACACACAAAAAGGAAGACATTAATAGCTGTGGGCCCTACTAGCCATGCGTACCACTAACATTCTCGCAAGAGTAGTCCTGCCCGCGAGCTCGCGAAGCGAGCGAGCAAAAACAACCCTACTCGCGAGCGAGCGAAGCGAGCGAGCAACAATAGCCCTCTAGTTTATTTTTCAATCATATTGGAAAACTCGTCTTACTCATTACTAGTTTGTCTCATAATTATTTATTTCAAGAATTTATTTAATCAGATTATCATAATAAGAATGTGTGAATTTATTTATTCTCGTTCGGCGACGAACCTAGTTAACTCTGCCAGGAGATAAACAAACTTGTATATAGACTTTAGATATAGATTTTTCGTGTAATAAACATATTATTCTAGAGTAAGAGAATATTCCTAGATATTATGATTTTTGGCTGTTAAGAGATTCCCATCGAAGACGTCGCCAATTAGTCATTTTCCTCGTTCGTTTGTTGATCGCACCGAACGTGTGTATTTTAATTGTGTTTACGTCAGTTGGCAGACTTCGCTAAGATATCCTGCCACGCGACACAGAACCGCGATCACTTAATTATGATTAATTGCGGTTTTACCGGGAAAAGATCGCGGCGTAACGCGCGAGGCGATTACGCGGCTCGCGGGTTTAAAGAGCGAGTTGCGTGCCGCTGATCATTCCCACCCTGCGCGCACTGTATCGTTCGAGATTCTTTATACCATGTCTCCACATGAAAATTTTATTCGGGAGGTCTAATCAGAGTCGCGTCATGACGAACAATTTTTTCGTGGGTCCTGAACATCTACTTATTGTAGGGGACAGCTCCTCAACTTTTGCAAATTTTTCGTAAGCCCTAGACATTTTTATTGGGTAAGATAACCCTACATTCAACTCTTGCAATTTTAAAACTCTAAGTGACTAGTTATTGATTTTCTCCCTTCCTTTATTTTCTTCTTCTTCAACATTTTTCAATTAACTTTGTGTTGAAGTAATAATTAAATCTGTTGAAGATGGTCGTTTGTTAGTATCAAAACTAATTCAATGAAGGTACACCCTCTTTTGGCTACGAGTCGTTCATTGTTTTTCACGTTAACTATTGAATTAAATAGAGTTTACGAGGTTTGTTACCTTGATCGAATTCCTTGTTAAATTGTCCCCAATTTACTATTTATAATGTTCATTCGTTTCTA
Source organism: Lasioglossum pauxillum (assembly GCA_933228785.1). Classification (NCBI taxonomy): domain Eukaryota; kingdom Metazoa; phylum Arthropoda; class Insecta; order Hymenoptera; family Halictidae; genus Lasioglossum; species Lasioglossum pauxillum. The sequence continues at coordinate 18,136,554 of OW121702.1, read as the reverse complement.
TAGTAATTATCAAGATATCCGTCGAAGTACATTTTAACTTTTATACAGGTTGTCTCAGCTGATGGAGGCCACCTAAATATCTCCTTTATTTTTAATGGCACAAAAGAAATATTTATCGAAGGAGACATATCATGGAAAAACAATTTTTTGTTCGGTTATTTTGTCAGTTTTTTCAAGGTCATCGTTACTTTTTTATTGGGAAAACTTATTTTTTTATACCATCTTGTTAATGACTTAACAATATTCAAATGTATTTTTCCAGCCGCTATACGACGAAATAAAAAAAATAAGTTTTCCCGATAAAAAATAACGATGACCTTGAAAAAACTATGAAAAAATAACCGGGCAATAGAAATTGTTCTTCTATGACATTCCTCCTTCGATATCATTTAAATTATGCCATAAATATTCTTTTTGTGCCATTAAAAATAAAGGAGATATTAAGGTGGCCTCCTTCAGCTGAGACACCCTGTATAATGATACACTTTTCCATTGAATATGAAAGTTACGACTTCTTCACTGTTCCAATTCATGCAATTTGAATATTGGTGCTGCTTTGAGCTACAATTGTGCCAAAATAGAAACGAAATAATAATCAATTATCAAAAATATATAAGTACACAACAGTATACTTTATTTTAATCATTACTATAAAGAGTAGTGCATTTGGAAATATACTATAATATTTTACACTATTATAACACAATAATATTCATAAATAGAAATTAGTTTATGTTATCGGCGCACAAGTTCGATCCAAAATCAAGACAAAGCAATTTTGCAATTTAAAAGATTTCAAGATTGCAATTAAAAGAATATTTATAAAGACAGGTGTCGCACTTATCCAATTTTTGCATCTATTCTAATAATTTGATCACTCATGGTACCTCAGAAAATCTCGTTTTCTAAGCAGCGATGATGCGATAAATAAACACTAGCCGCATTCCGCCTCCGTTTCTCGCAACTCGCACAGAGCCGCGCGTTTATCATAGTGCCCCGACAAAAGCCATTTGTTATTCATCGGTTAACTGGACCGATTGAACGATTCGAACCCGACATCCGGTTTCCCCGGCTGATCGACCGGTTCCTTTTTCCCTCCGCATAATAGGATCGTAAAGAGAAGCGGCATTCTGCGCGGCAGCAACAATGTCACGGAGCTGCTCTCCCGCGAGTTTTTCGGAGCCGCGGGCAGGAAACCACGGAGAACCGAGCGGATCCGGCGACGGGGATCCTGGCAACGGTCCCCGTTCCTTCGGGATCGTGGCCGACGGCCACGAAACTCCCGGGGGACACGGATCGTGGGCAACAAGTCAGCGGGAAACGACGCGTGACCGGCGCGTTCGCCGCGCGTATTCACGACAATAAAAATGGGGTGCGCGCCGATTCCTCTCTCCTTGCCCGGTAAACAATGCCGTCGATTGAATTATGGCCTCCTTCGATTCTCCCGATGCAACAATTTCCTTGAGCTACGCCATTGTCCGGACGCCGACGCGAGCATTGTGTCTCCGAACGGGTAACGATTAATTCTCCTGAATTATTGAGCTAGCTTAGAAACGGGGACGCGCCGAATCTTCCTCACAGTAATTCCCTCTTTTCATAGATTTTATCGTAACTCGCATTTTTCAATTTCTTCGAGTCCGATGAAAAGTCAAATTCGATTTCCTGTGGTGTTAGTTTCATTACACTAACCCACTAACCGATTTAACATTGTACTGTTCGTTCTAAAATATGTAAGTACTAAATTCCAATATTGTCATATTAACTATGGCTAAATCCATTATGTACATTTTCTTTAACATGTTTTTGAAGCTACATCTTTGAAATCAACGTTGATCTCAACGATCATGGGCTCAACGCCCATTATAATTGCTTAACAATTAAAACTAGCTACTAAATGATTAAAATTATTCCCTGCCATACGAATCAGGTGAAATTCGACGTGTCCAAAGTAAACTAGTCTTATTGTTCATACTTTTGAAATTAATGTCATTTCTGTTTATTAAACATTAGAAATTCAAGTTTTTTTATACACATATTTTTTTGGTGTGTCTTTCTTAACATACATGAATGAACTTAACTTCTCTTTTTATATTGAATGAAGTAGAATTATTAACGAAATATAGAGGTACAACACGATAGCACAATTAACGAGAAACCTGGAATATAACAGAATTAATCGATAAAAATCAATGCTCAATATTTCGTAGGATCTCCTTTACGGCTAACGACTTTAATCATTCGGTTTGGTAAATATTTATACAATTTTTTAATACCGTTTTGGCTAATATTCTCCCATTCGTCCAAAATGCTCTACTTTAAATCGTTAATATTTTGGAATTGTCTGCCATTTTGGTACACAGATCTGGCAAGATGTCCCTAACAATTTTCAATAATGTTGAGGTTGGAGATTTTGCTGGCCACACCAAAACACGATTAATTTTTGAAGAGAAGTATTTCTTGACCGCTTTCACCGCATGGACAGCGACATTATCTTGTTATAAAATGTGTCTATTTGCAGCAATTCTTTCAGCATAAGTATTTAGTTGTTCATATATCATTTCAATATACCGTTTACTATTCATTCGTTCTTTTATTTTGATTTCTGTTTTACCCTAATATCCAATATCGGCCCAAATTATCATACAGCCGCCTCCCATTTCGCGACGGCTTAAAAATTGCTGTTCTTCATTAAAATTATGATAGTAATAGCCTACGTCCTCTGGACCATCCAAATTAAATCTTTTTTCCACAGTAAATACGACTCTTCGACACTTTGTCCTCATATTTATATGCTTTTCGGCAAATTGTAAGCGGAACGTTCTATGCTCGTTCTTTAACCAACGTTTCTTTTGCAATTCTCTTCGTGCTAAGTGCTTGCATTTTTGTAAAACACAACGTACATTCTTTCCGTTAGTGTTTACGCCAACACTTTCAGCGATTTGTCTTGCAGTCATCCTCGAATTTGATGCTGCTCTTAATGTGCACGTTTTTCACGGGCAGTTAAACTTTGTGGGCGCCCAGAACTCTTCTTTTTCCCGTAACTTTCAGGATTTTTTAACAAACTCATCATAACTTTTCGGCATATTGTATTTACAATTTTTGATATTTGTGTAATTCAATCTTGTTCTTTGAACTTCAATATCGTATGTACTTAACATGCACTTATTATTGTTCCACGACCCATTCTTAACACTGTAGTATGTTGTTTTATTAAATAAGCACGGAAGAAGCTAGTACCCACTTTATCAATTACGTTTTGCAATGAATGTTTGCTCTTCAGTAACTTCTGCACAACTGACAAATCTAAAATTGCTATTTGCGCTATCATTTTGTCCCGCTTGTGTGCCCCAATATTTATGTTTTCATTTCGAAAATTCTATTGAAGTAAATATGGTGGATGATATTTAGTACATTGTACGTACGGGCATGTCAGAATATGTTGACATATTAAAATATTCATTTTCTTCAGTTTAATGTATCAAATGCGGAAAAATAGATGATGTACTATCTTTTTGTCCCGGAGTGTACAATGATGCGCTAGGACGAAATTACGTTGAAGGTCCTCATCATGATTGTTACAGATTGTTATAATTAGACTGCGGATCTTTATGCATTTATGGCTTCTGAAAATTTTTAAGAAATGCTAAAACATAAAATTCGACAGAATTTGGTACGATTTCTATTTATTTCAGATCTACAAAGGCTACTACCACTGAAAATGTGATTTTATTTGATTTCACTTTCTTATAATTCACATTGCATAAACACTCGCAGTCTGGTTATGACTGAACAGAGGGAGAATCGCAGTTTTAAAAGCCGGAAACATTGTTTAGCAAGGACGTCCGCCGGATCAGTGGCGGATTCTTTTGGTCGAAGGGTTGACTCGGCAAAAGTAGCTGGATACGTGGCTGTCGGGTGGCCGTGTATCTTCCCCGCAATATTATTCTTCTGACCGATACAAGGCTCGAATAGAATGGTACCCACGGAGAAAGGAAACGTCCGTAGCATATTGGAAAAAGAAGGGGTCGGGCCGGGACACGTTCCGAAGTCGCTTGTCGCAGCTCGTATTATGTCTTTCGGTAGTACATACAGGGCCACGTGGCTATGCGTGACACGTTCACGCATCGCTGGCTGGGTTTCCACCCTCCCACGGCATATCGGCCCGTATTCATCTCTGATTCCTTGTTGGGGTGTGCACGGATTGCGTTTCCACTTTAACCGTGCGTCGTTGAACGTCTATCAATGGTACACGAGCGGCATGCTACTTAATCTGACCGGGGTCCGACGTTTGATAAACTTGTCGACCGGGCTTATTTTCTTTGCTCTCGGATATTAACCGAGCCTTCTCTTTCCCTCGCGACTTCACCGAATTCGTTTCTACGGAAATTTACATTTTCTTTCGCGAGTTTACTTATTCTCTTTGCAACAGGACGGACGTCGAAATTCGTTCTTCTAAAAATTACCATTCTCTATTAACCATTCGCACTCGAGTAGTGACTCTGAGGCATCACTAAAAATTGCTGTACCATTATTCAAAATATTGTTTACATTGGTACTTTGTGATTATCCCGTCGACCTCTCAACGCTCGCGAAAATGCGCAAATCCTTGAAATGCAAGTTCCAAAATAAACATTCTAAACACATTAAATGTATGAAATAATAATAATAATAAAATAATAGTAACAAAACAAATATAAGTGATATAATACGTAATAAAAAGTGTAATAAGTGTTTGGCGAAAATGGTCGACAGGATAATCCCAAAGTACCTTTACATTATTAAATATGTTGGTATCTAACCAATTGCGACATATTTAAGTATTGTATGAGGTACTATATCAATTTCATACCCATAAAATGAAAAAAATCATACGAAGCAATGTTTAGTTTTCGAGTTAAAATAGTTCCGATTGGAAAGCGTTAACCTCTTAAGTGGCTATGAAGGATGCAATCGTCATCACTGGACTGCGGATCTTTATGCAAAATAAAAATTGTCTGCATCGATTACAAGCCAAACAAACCAAATCAAAGATTCGTTCTTCTTTTAATTATCTTATGAAGCTGAAACTAATACACTGATGTCCTTAAATCTTTTTAATATGCCCACTGCTTTAAATTGTACGTTTCTATTTTTGTCATAAATGCATAAAATCCGCAGTCTAGTCATCACTGAACTGCGGAGTTTATGCATTTATCACTGGACTGCGCATCTTTATGTATTTATTGCATATGCAAATTGCTAAAACATAAGAAAACGTGTACATGAATAAAAGTTGATAATGCTTTTATTTAATTTTTACCAGGAAGAATCTATTAATCAACGAAAGAAATAATTTCTTTATTTCAATTAATAAAATTGGACATAAAAATGGGAATTTACATAAAAATCCGCAGTCTATTTATAACAAAATTGGGTAGATGAAAAGGATTACAGCATGTCAATACATTATATCCAATGTAAGAAGATTAAAGATTTTTATTTCTATTAGTTGCAATCAATAAAGAAAATTTGTATTTGGACGTATATATTCGCATAAAATTAAATAATGTGAAACACTATGCCCAAGTCGAATATATTCGCTTACATGTAATAATAATAATAGCTGTGATAGTTTTTTATTTTATTATTTTATTTTGCTATGACGTATGAACAAACGAACACTGAATTGTATGTTACTATAATTGGCAACTATACACGAGCTCAAGGCTAGATTTAATAACTATGTTCGTCGATGTTTCTTCACACGATAGTCTATAATTATAATCATTGTCCCCCTTTCTCTTTTTCTGCAGTCTTAATAACTCTGTCTTAAAGTTATATTATTAGCTTCACTTAATGCGTCGTATAGTTTTATTCACAAAATGAGAATCATTCGGTAGATAGCTTGCGAAGTCATAAGAGGTTCCTTTTACTTTCCGAGAAGATGAAAAGAAGTTCTAGGAAGTTTCAAAGATAAAAGTATTGCCTTCCGTGTTACTTGTATCTGTGCGGATATCTTTGAAGTAGGACGAACTTCAGAGACACAGTCAACTTGTCGCGAAGATGAAAAAATGGGACATAAACTTCCCAAGATGAAGATATTGACAACTATGACCCCCGTTTTTGCGAGGTCTCCTCGAAACAGCCGTTGAGGATTTATATTTCTTGCCCCAAAGATGAAATAAAGGGTTGTAAATCCTCCAAGGTAAAAACATTGACTTCCACAGTGTTCGTTTCTAGTAGATGGTGTGCTTCGAACAAACAGTTGGGACACAAGGAGGAAAATAAACAATCTAAGTAGTACGTATAGTTTCAAACAGAGTTGGGCAAAAATTTAATCAACGATTGACGACTAAATTTCTACTTCAATCGTTAATCGCAATTAACAATTGATTTCCTCGTTTAGTCGTTAATTGTGGTTAACGATTAAATACTTATTAATCGTTAATTGCGGTTAACGATTAAATACTTATTAAACGTTAACTGCGGTTAACGATTAAATTTCTACTTTAGTCGTTAATTACGATTAACGATTATTAATCGTCAATGGGATAATTGATTAATGATTAACTGCTGAAATTTCGAAATGAAATACGTAATCAGAACTGTATGAATACTGAAAGAAATGTAAACTGAGTTTATGTGTATTGTTATTTGGTCTATAATACAAACTCTGTTTACGTGCTTTTATGTTTGAAGTTATTATTCCTGGAAAGCTGCGTCCATGTTTTTGTTGAAATATATCATTATTTCTGTGAATTCTCCATCCGCTCTCCGCTCCCTCTCTCTGTATCTCTCTCCCTCCTTATTACAATTTATGGATAGACCGTGAGGCGATTAACTTGAACAATTGATTAAATCATCCGATTTTTCGATGATTCCTTTTTTTAATCAACGATCGACGATTAAATCGCCGATTTTTCGACGATTTCTTCATTTAATTAACAATTGACGATTAACTTCATCAATCGATTGAATCAATCGCCGATTTTTCGACGATTTCTTCATTTAAGCAACGATTGACGATTAACTTCATCAATCGATTGAATTCTTTTTTTAATCTTATACATTAATCAATCAATCATGATTAAAATGTTAATCGATTAATGCCCAACTCTGGTTTCAAATGAAGCAATTGCAAATGATGTGATATAAAATGGACTCTGCTAATTATTCCAAACCTTAGATATTATATTTTAAAGATTCTACATATTTCTGTTTACTTTCACAACATTTATAGTTGAGGGAAACCAGAAAGTAAATTTTGGCTTCCACTGTATTATTAACATTTGATTTCTATTATTAATCAAGATTGTAGACTTTCACAGCACACTTAATATATGAATAATTAACATACAAAATATAATTAATATACGTCAGTATATAATAATAACATGTAAACTTCCACAAACCGCAGATATAAATCTGCATTTAAAGAGAACTTTGGAGAATACTTGTAAGAAACAAATTTTTATTTGATTCCACGGCGTTGCAACAGAAAATTTTTATTCTGCATAAAGATCCACAGTCTAATGACAATATGTTGCGGTTTTTAATTACATGAATTTCATAATTCATGGAAAAAGAAAAAGGTTGTCAAGGAGAATTTCGAATTAAGCATGGAATAAAGGTGGACAATGTTACGGGTCGAAAGAAACGTAATCCGAACGTGAACCGTGCCGCAGCCACGTCGAAAGCACAAGTTCCTTATCCACTGAAACCCATGAATTCAAATTACACTTTCGCCTGTTCGTCTCGCATGAGGATAACGGCGCGGCGCGCCGAATAAAAAATAATTTCCGACTCGATCCGGGAATGCATAAAAAATGCACGTAGCGAATTGCAATTAATTTCCACGGGGCACAGTAACGCCGTTCGCGAACTGTTCCTGTTCGCAACAACGACGACGCGGCGGCGTGGCGGTAGGTTTCGCGGGCTCACGTGGTTCGTGCTCGAGGCAATATGCCTTTGTTCGTCAGATAAGAAACAGCTGTAGCAAATCCCGTTTGTAACGACGTGTTACGCGGAGGAAAATTAATCGTTTCCTAATTATCGTATAGCGTGAATGCGACACACACACGGGACCAACGGTACAGGAGGAAAAAAGGATTCTTGTCGCAGCTGGAATCTTAACGCGCGGAGGATTTCCTCCGGCACGGAATCGCGAAAACGCTTCGATACGGCCGGCGGCCGTGGCAATGCTTATCGGGCTTGGTTCAATTAAGTACCGACACGAAACTCCTTCCTTTAAGCTTCAAGATCCCCGAGTTTCGCGTAAATCAACGCTCACCTTGCCGCTCGGGCCGTTTTCATTTGTCTATCTCAACGCTTCACTCGTCGGAAGTTATTTAATATAGTACGAAATACAACAGTCTCACTATCGTGTTTCGCCCTCCTCATTATGCCGCTATCACTACGTTTTTCTGTTTTCCGTAGACCGATTGCGGCTGCAACCACGGTGCGCGTGCGCGAGGAATCACGTGACCGATCAGAAACGCCTATCGCTTCTCTACTGCCATGTTGCGCCGTCTCATTGGTTGTCACGGGCAATTCGACGCGGTGAGTGCTCAAAGATTCCTAACACTATACAGGGTGTCCCAAAATTCCTTCGACAGCCGGAAATGGTAGGTTCCTGACGTCATTTGAAGCGACATTTTCCGTTGCAAAAATGTTATCCGCGGTTTTGTTTAGAAGTTATTAACGAAAAACACGGACCAATCAGAGTGCGACCTAGACACGAGTTGGCATAGTCGGCCCGGCGCGCCAACTGTCTATTGGAGGAATTTTGAGAGACCCTGTAGACTTAACGAGACGATCGATAGCAAGGCTTGGATGTTGCCTTTTCAGGTCAATGTCGTTCAAAAGACGTCAGGAACCACCCATTTCCGGCTGTTGAAGAAATTTTGGGACACCCTGTATATTGAAGCTATTTTTATCATTTGTGTATGTACTTTTGTCACTAGAACTTCCTTGTTTTTATTAATTTCTTGGAAGAAATAGAAAATTGATTATACGTTTACGTTTACTTTAATGCTTCAATTTTTTGATAACAGAAGGATGGAATGTTACTTCGGTATATTTAAGAAATTAATAGCCTGCGGATTTTATGCGTTTATGGCAAAAATAGATAGGTAAAATATAAAACAGTAAAAAGATTGAAATCATTTAATAGTGTCGTTGTATTACCATTAACTCAAGACTTAAAAGTATGTATATCATTTTCACTATATTAAAATTATTCGTGAAACATATACATTTCTATCTATAGGTTCTTTGTCTTTCAATTGATGCACGAACTTTTTATTTTGCATAAAGATCCGGAGTCTGTTAGTAATATTTACTATACAGTACATTCTGTTTGAAACCTTAATTACGAGCATGACTTAACCCTTTGCAGGCGAAGATTTTTAGTAATTTTAAAAATATTTTTCTCAGAGAACTTGAGCGTGTCGAAACAATTATATAATTGAACTTGTATTATGTATATAATTAAGGTGTTTTGCAAAGAGTCAAAGGAAGGAAAATCATCGTGTTGAGCGAATATTCGAAATGCCACTTTGAAAACAAAGATCCTAATCGCGATGCAAAGGGTTAAGAGGGGCTGTTTGCGCGCCGTCGACTCCAGGAATCGTTCTTGATTCCTATTCACGGGTGAATCACGGTAACCGGGGCCCGGCGATTGTATGCATTTTTCGTTCAAACGGGCATTTTACCCTGGAAATCGTGAACGGGGGTGGCAAGCAGGGGTGCAAGGTGGGTGGGGGTGGGCGCCTGGTCGTTACCTACGGTGTCGAGGTGTATGATAGTCACGGCATATACGTGATCGGGACGCGTGAGCAAACTGCCAAGGCACGCGCCGTGCCGGAGCACGTAATTATCATAGGGAAGTTAGGGTCGCCCTCAGACACACGAGGGAGGGATAGAGTGAGAGTGAGAGAGAGGGAGAGGTCGAGAGGGTCGGTCGACTCGGGTCAGGAAGTCACGCGAGGCGGACCCGCGACCGGATGTGAAAAGAGAGAGGAGGAGTACTTTTATTGTTCTACCAGTTGTCTTAGAGTCGCTTTTCCTGGCCACTGGGCAGACTCGTTGAAAACTGGGGGTCGATAGACCACGGAGTCCTGGAACTACCCCCTTTCTAGCCAAGCCGTTATTCCGCTGAAAATTTATTCGGGAAAGTGGAGAGAGCTGGAAAATGGGCTTGCGAGAATTTATGGGTCCGCCGACGCGACGTCTGGAATCTTTAGGGGATGAAACATATCTGTGAACGAACAATGAAGATAGCGATTGCCTCGATGATTGATCGAATTGGCCCATTAGGGGATAACATAGTCTCAATTCTTATTTGGAATCGGGATCTATCAGTCTTCCGAGTTGTAAGTTATCTCGTACCCTTCTTACGCTTAAATTGTCTTGAAACGGTTACTAAAACCATTCCAGCCCTAATTTCTTGATTTATTATCGTCAAGACCATCTTTTAATCAATCCCCGCTATCTTAAATTCAATCTATAATCCATTTTAAAGATTCTTAATAGACTGCGGATTTTCGATTCGGTCCCTTAAAAAATGTTTTGTCTGTTCATCTCACATAAAGTGACAATGATTAATGTTAGATTATACATCATGATGCATTTATGGTATGAGCATACTCGTGAAAAAGAATAAAGAGCACCTCCATAATCGCGACAATTGCAATGGAGACTGACGGAATCTTTCAGGAGACATATTCAATTTCCCATTTATCCCGTTTTACAGAGAAAATAGCTCACGAAAATAGAAATTCACCCAAAGATCTGCAGTCTCCCGACGACAATGACGCAACAATTGTAATCATGAACCGTCACCGAACAGAAGTTACGATTGCACTAATATTCTCGGAGCGAACAATAGTTGGCAATTACAGAAGCTACTTGAATCAACAATTACACTCGTCATTACGAACGTGTAATCGCTTTGTCCAACACAGTGCTCCGCCTTTCGTCGAAATCGATGACCTCGGTACAGCAAGCTTCGAGTGCAAGGTTATGCATAATAAGAGAAAAATGTCGGACAACGATGCAGTATCGGTCTCGTTGTGGTGCCGGGGTGTGCTGAAAAGAAAAGTGCGACGGGATGGAAGTGGAAAAATGTTTTTTACATTACTCGTTTCGCGGAAGTTTTTAGGGGATCGCGTGAACAGAGACGAGAACAAAGCACTCGAGATCGTAGTTCAGGGATTGTTGGAGTACACCGGGCACGATCCGCCCCGAAACTTGTGGCGGGTTTCGGTCGGCGAACACGCGAACAACATTAATGGCCGTGCTCAAATTACCGAGCGCCAGATACATCCCGAACGCGTTAATTCATAGCCGAGCCGAACATCGGTTTGTCATTGTCCACGGGTGACAGTAACGCTGGCATATCGAGAGAGGGATTGGTCTCGCCTCGTTCATTTGCTCGATACCGTGAATTCGGTCTTGTTCCGAAGAATCCGACCGTCCGAACGGAACAACGCAAAATGGCGGACCGTGAAACCGTGTTTGCCATACTCGGCCAATTTCAAATGAAATTCGCCGCTCTTGAGGATAAACCGATAATGAAAACCAATATTTTCTAAACATGGCATTTACACATACAGAGTCGCATGATTTTAGGGGGAAAATTATTTGTTGTAAGTAACGTTCTTTTCAATGTACTCGTGGGGAGCATATGAAGGTCAACTTAATCTTTTTAAACACAATTATATATTTTTTAATGCACCGTTTGATGCAGCTCGTTAACGCGAAAAGCGTTAGTTTAGAAGATATTTCCATTTTTATAAAAAATTAAAAATAGTGTAATGGTATTCTGAAATTCTTCTAAATACTCATTGTCGTCATAAAGGCGTACAATCCTAGCATACTCTCGATACTAGGATACTCTCGAAGAAGGTGTTTCGTCGTACCGTGAGTTTTGGGGCGCCGTGTGATTAAATCGTGTTCCGTGCTCTGACGACTCGGATTTCGGATGATGTTCAAGGCAATTATTAGTCCGTCACTAGTCACAGGTACCAGAGAATTAATTCGGTGGTCCGGACAGGGTTGGAGCAGTTTGTAATTTCAATTTCACGGCGCGGGAGAGCCGCAAAGTGCCCCGGGGGACAACACGCGTCGACCCCTTCCCTGTAATTTCATGAACTTCGCGACGGCGACCGGCTCCCTTTTATGTCGTCCCACAAACTGTAAACTAACAATAAGTCAGAGGCGACGCGGCTTAGTCGAGATCAAATACTGTGTTCGAATCTGCTGACAGTGGGGTTGTGAGACAACGGGGGCAATGATCTTCCTTGGATAACACTTGAGAGAGGCGACCTTATTCATCCCCTATTCGATTGAAGAATTTCTCGATGAAATTCTGGGGCGAACATTTTTCTCTTGTGCCAATGAAAGTAAACTTGATTCATTTTGCATCCTTCTGTTCTTTCATATTTTTCCTGTGCGAAATCATGATTTATTCCGCATAATATTGTGACGTGAAAACGTACGCTGTTAATTTTATTAAGTAAAGTTAGAAAAACAAGTTAGAAAAGCATGTTTTTCTAGACGATTTGAGTATCTTTAGAACCGCAGATTTAATTCAATATTTTATTCAATTCAATAAATTGTATATTTCTTAAGAGTTAAAACTTATACAGGAAGGGTGAAGTTCTATTAAGATTTATATTATTATATCAGAATAGATTTTGAACTCTGAAATTTTGTATTTCGAGGGAAACTACTATTCAAAAAATGGCGAGGATGTGGATCAACTTGAACTTAATAAAGATTAAGAAGATTCTGAAGGTTAAGAAAAATATTTTGCAACATATTTTAGACATCGAACGATTGTAGAGAAAAATTGAACGAACTGTAATGGTGAACGTGATCTTGCGTAAATTACAACAATGTTTATTCTTGTAAAAAATTGTGTAATATTCTGTGCCGGAAATTTCATCCGAAAACACTCGACACGTATGCGTGAACTGTACCAGCAGTTCCCTCTTTGACAGTCGATCCGTGGCGATTGTAATCTAACGAGCCATCGAAACCGCAAGCCGTTTACATCAAGCAACCCCCGGGGCGGGGCTGTGATCTCTGCGAAATGATTGTGTCAGTACGTGTTAACCTTCTCCATGGGGATGGCACCCGATGTAATAGTGGTGCTTAATAAATATTCGTATCAAAAGAAAACAGCAGTAACCCAATATTCGCTTTCAAAATCAATGATATTTTTCTATAATACAAATAGTTGAAGAATCAATTAGATATTTGAATTCATACAAAATTTGCAAGAAGTGAAACTATTCTGCACATACTTGCACTTGGAAAGCCATATAATTGATAGTGTATTTCTTTTTTGTTCATGCGGAATCTGCTGATGCAAAATTGCTGTTGAAGAATAGATTTTATGCATTTCTCATAAGTAAGCAAACTTGTTTTTAAAAAAAGGCAAAAGGAATACAAATTTGGTCGAATGCAAACCTATAGAGACACTTGAAGAATTTAATGACGTTGTTATATTATTCTCGACTTATTAAAATTATTAGAATGGAAAATTCATTATTACTTAACTGTGTCACACAATTGACTTGGACAATTTTCATTTTGCGCGAAGATCCACGGTCTACTGATTAAAATTTTTAAAGCAGATTTTCTCGTAACCAAAATCTTGTTCGAACACATTTTATTCCATCATTCTAACGTAGTTCTTTCCCTAGAATCATCCCTTTTTTGCCTGTATCTATACAAAAATATATAGAAATATATAGAAGTCCCCACACATAAAAATCCAAAACCCAACTCCATCCGAACATACAAAAACAAAGCTTGCAACGCAGCACAACCAACGGAATGGGAGTGTCGACAAGAGGGTGCGAGGTCAAACAGCAGTCCGAGTGAAAACAGGCGACTTATGGTATTTCGCCTGTGCCGAGGTAATCGCCACGCAATCGCTTCTCATTCCGAGCCAATTAATCGATCGATAGTGAGATATGGTGGAGGGGATATGTCGCGACGCATGGGAGCTTCAAACGATCGTGATCGGTCCCAGGGCGACAAATCGGAGCGTTAATTCGCCCTTTGCTAGGTGATCCATGGCGACGCGGGGGTGTAACCTGTCCAGGGCGACGGATCGAGGCTAGAAGCCGTTTATAACAACCTGCCCGCGGGCGGCCGGGCCTCTCTGATCTCCGCGAGATGATTGTGCGGGATTTCCGCGCGTCCTCTCCGCATCCATTCCGCAGGGTGGGGCCGCGGCTGTTCCGCGTTGCCGCGCGCGGCCAAGCGTCTCTACACAGCCCCCGGGGCTTGCTCTGCCGACGACAAAGGGGCCGCGGTTCAACGCGCCACAAAGCGCCGGGACGCCCACCCACACACACATACATAGATACGTATATAGACAGTCCACCCCCAGCGGGGGTGTATGGGTGCGGGGGGCATGCACACACAGACTCGGCACAGTCGAGGATACACACAAAGAGGCCGAGTCCCATTCGAGCGAGCCCCGGAGACGCGACGCGTGAACTTGCACCCAACTACGCCCACGCCGCCACCCTTTAGCCCTTCTGGTTACATGTGGCGAATCGGGAACGACGCCGAAAGAAAACTCGTCGACCGGTTTGTTGTTTCCAGTTAGGAAGCTGATGCGCGATAAGGTGTACTCGGGTCGATTGGGGTTGTTTTCAGGGTGGTGGAAGCGAGAGCTGGTTGGGATGAGAGTTTAGGGCAGGAAGATAGGAAAATCAACTTTTTTCTGTAAGATGTACAAAGATTGGTGATCAGTTGACTGCGGATTTCTATGCAAAATGAAGATTTTTTTCGGCGCTTGCAAGAGACAGGCGTTAGATATACATTCCATTCTTGTTTGAATAATTTTGGCAAGTTCAGATATTACATCGATGTTTTTACATCATTTTTATCGTCCTATACTTTTAAATTTAATCCACTCATCTTTGTCATAAATGCATAAAATCCGCAGTCTAGTGATCACTAATCTTAGCTAACATAATATCGATAATAAATTAATATCGGTTCCAACTGTGTGCTTAACAAATTACCAATAACTAACGTTAAGTATGCCTACTACATTACAGCGATGAAGTACAGTGTTCCCGCGATTGTTGTGAGAACATCGGGGGTATCGAGTCTCAGGAAACGAAATGGTACTACGTTTTTTTACGCGTGCCGAACATAGATTTCTCGGATAACATTTCCAAGTATAAACGACGATCCTGGGTAAACAATGGTGCTAAGCGGGAAATGGTTGTATTGTACTAATGCTATTCGATACCTGAGAATGATACATCGAGTATCATAAAACCCCAATTTAAACACCCTAATACCTTAATTTATTTTTATGTTTATTAAAAAAGAACCCCCTAGTAGTGGGAAAAAAGGTCACATTATCCGCATACCCGAAAGTCACATCCAATCGCGGGAACACTGTAACGCGAATTAAATAAGCATTCTGATCTGATAACTGTAAAACAGTGATGAAGCATTTTTTAGTTATAACATAATTTTGATAGCGTAAACAAAAGATGACGAAACTTACCCTGCCCAGGAGCCGGCGACGTGGCGTGGCTCCACCCCCCTTTGTACGAACTGCTGGCATCTGTAATAAAAACCAAAACAATAAGCCAACAGAACTTGCGATTAGTACGCAACTACAAACAATTGTCTTACATCATAAAGGGAAACCAAGAGTTTCATTAAATCTCTCTGAAAACATTAGAGTCAGGGGAAAGTTAGTCACGCAATATAAATTTCTCGGGAATCGGCGAATTACCCTAAACTTTCGGCATACATCAAAGCAAGCGACGCCACCAAAATTCCGTTCGTAATAAATACGAGACTGTCATTCGTTGAAAAAGCTCCATGGAGGTCTGGAGAAGTTGACCGGTTATCGGCGAAATCTACATGGAGACTTCTCGTTCAATTGACCACGAAGTGGAAGTCGAAAATCGCCATTGATCGGCCTGACAAAGTGTGCGAAGTACGAAGTGCGGAGCACGTGTTGTACTTCGCGATCCTTCGAAAGAGATTACACATCTCTCCCTCCCGTTTTTGCCTTACCTTTTTTAGGTCACGTTATTAGAAGACGTATACCGTCGTCTGCAATTGCAAGTTAATCAGTTCTGGGAATCGCGAGTGGTCGTAAAATATATCAGATCGGCCGGTCGCGGTAGTCGGTGGAAAAACAATCCTCCGGGAAAATCTTTACGACACCTTAATGACACCCGGTCTGCGTGATGTGGCTTCGAATTATGATTTAGACCGGGCTGCACACGGGCGAAACTTTTTCAAACCCCTCCCGTCGAATAAATCCTCCCTTTCGCGTCTTTCTGCTCGATCTTCCACGACTTTGATACCTCATGACTCGAAGCCATTAAACAGTTCCGAAACGACACCTTTAAACACCGGCTGGCATCAAAGTTTCAAGTGTGATACGCAATCAGCGGCGAATTTGATGACTTTATAATGCACGCGAATCTACAGGCCGATGAAAAATAAGGGTTCCGCACTTTTCCGTGAGGTGAGCGTATCAGTGAGCAACCGCTTTTAAATAAATACTAGCAGAAGGTGACTTTAATCGATAGACAGCAGATCTTTCTTTATGCATTTATGAAGAGATTGGTTGGGCGAAATATAGAACAGTACAAGATTTCAAAAATTTCAGAACAATCTTGTTTTTACAGTAAAAAAATCATTAAGGGATGAAATCAAGTTTTATTTGATTAAAAACATTTTTATTTTGTATAAAGATCTGCAATCTATTAATCAATCAGAGCTAAACTCTGTCAATATATTTTATGGGCCTGGGTTAAAGTTATAAACAATAATGCGGCATCTTACACTGTTTGACCTTTACGTGTGGAGAATTTTAAATGAGAAAGTTCACGAAACAAGAACAAACACGCGGAATGAACTGATGCAAAGAATTAATGATTAATTCACTGAAACTATGCACAATAAAAAAAAAGTTCAAGTAAATGCTATTGAGAAAAAATCAATAATACTTTCCATTTAAACAAATTTTGGGAGCCCCCCTTTCTCCCCCATAAAATTATCCCGAAAAATTTAATACGTACTAAAATATTAGCCCTCCTTAACCATTTAATTAAACAGAAGATTACTTTGATGTCTTCACTAAATTCCAAGAAAACAGCTTGTAACACTTTTTATCTGGTACACTCTGTATAGAACAGACTCCAAACAATAAAATTAATGAGTTTCTTGACTCTGCTCTTGACCTGTTTGCTTTACGATTAAGCCAGTTAATTAAGGTCCTACTGTACACAAAAATAAAAGTGAATGAGGCAATGTAAAAGGCAAGGCTCAACCCAGCTGTGTTCATCCCTGATCTTCTACAACATGTTTATACAAATCAACCCTTTACGATTTCGTTCTAACTCGGTTAAAAAAATGTTCGTCCAAATAGGTTCTCTATTTACAATTAAATACATTTATGTGTGATGGCATGTTCCGATAGTTTTTCATCTATTTCTCCGTTTAATAAATATTTTTTGCACTCTGTTGCGTCGAACTATTTTTATTAGTACGAATTGTGTTTTGTTTACTTTGATTCCAGAAAAGTTCTATTAATTTCATCTGTTTTTAATTACATTTCAAAGTCATATGGACCACAATTGTTAATGCGATACAATAAAATATTGCTGTTCTTTCTATAACACAGTAGTACTAACATGAACAAAATTAATTATGACTTATGAAGTGTCATGGCATAGGTGTGGTTCCCATATTTTCTAATTGTATTGTATCTCTTTAAATTAAATGTATATCTTTTAAAACTTCCACAACAATTTACCGCAATACTTTAAATTAAGTATTTCAATTCTATACAACCCGAATGTGCAAAAAAGAATTAAAGGAATGTCATATCAGCAATTATTTTTTACCGTAACAGTAAAACTCGAGAACACGAAAATCACAGGAGAGCTGAGACTACGATCACAGTGTCAACAATAATTTCGAACTACCAGGGAACCATAAGTTACTCAAAAATATTCGACGTAAAACAATAACAAGCAAACCGGCATGTTCAGCAGTGAAACGCCTGTTCCCGGCGCGTTAAGGTTAATTATGCAACGGCACGATGCACGACAGAGTTAAACAACCAGCAACAAGTCTCGTTTATGCTCCTGTGGAACGGACAATAAAATCGGCGAATTTCGATATCCGCGACGGTTCCACGCGTCTCCGTGGGCGCTGTCGCCGCAGCCGCCGGTCTGTTTGCAGACAGATATATTTTCATTTGGCAGTTATTGGCACGAGGGTTGGCCCTGCTGTGTACATACGTGCAGCAGTACGTCATGCTGCCGCAGAAACTCTCCGTCTTTCTGTGCAAACAACGACTTAGGTGCGCGCGGAACGAGCCAACCTTTCGTCTTTGCTAGCCCCTTCATTTGATCTGGATACCGGAGTCCATTAATGGGAGCCTCAAATTTCACGTTCCCTTCGCTGCCTTCGACCTAGCTTCACTCGCGGAACACGCATTATCTGCTTTCGCCTGTTTTCCACGGTTTCCGGTATCGGATCGAAAATCTGTGTCAAAGGTCACTGGCAAGGAAAAATCGAATCCCTGCGTCCGATGCTTAACCCGCAAACTGTTAACGTTTTTACGGTATCCTCAAACTGGAAAGGTGGGTCTATCATTTCTGATGCAGTTTTCAGTGAGTTCTTTAAACAAAATCTGAAAAATACATACAGCACCTTCGAACTAAATTGAGATTACGACAGTAATTTTGACTAATACCCTGTAGACTTATTTTTATATTGTAAATAGTATGAAACGAATGAATTTTACAAACTGTTAGGATGACCCCTCTTTACAGTTTAAGGATCAAGATTCCGACAGTGGGGTCCGGATCTATCTGGATCTGAAGTCTCAAAGTCGTCGTTTAATTTCTCAATTTCTGGCGATTAAATTAAACGACACCTGCTACCTTGGAAATATCAAAAAGTCCAACGTGTCTACAAAAACTACCTCCAACAATATGTTTCCAAAGTGTTTCCAATCACGAAACTGGACCTATTCAAATTCTTACGCATTTTCGCACCTATTTCTTTGAGATCAACGTTGATCTTTTTATTGAGCCTAGTATCATACAAGTAAAGAAAACTGGCTACTTGAAAATTGCCATTAGATCTTCAAAGGGTTACTCCTTAACACGAGTATGGATATAATTAAAGAATGTACGTATCAAATATTTTCATAAGTTCTACCACTTCGTAAAGTTTTATAAAAAGTGATGTGCCACTCTTGGAAAATTATACAACTGGAATATGTTTACTGAAGAAAATCATGTGTGTCTTAAGAGGCAGCGACATAGTGAGACAGCTATCTTAACAGGATCATGATCAGAGCTTCTTTTGTCAGTTCAGACAGTTAAATAATAATTCTAACAAAAATGTCCACTAAATGATTGGCTCTCTTTGAAAGTCTGTCTGTTCAAACCTCTGATTATGGTCCCAGTGGGTTCAACATCTCACTATATCTTTCTAATCCAGATGTTTGCGTGTCAATGATACTAAAGGAATTTAGCTGAACCTCACATCTCAGGAACAGAAAGAATTCACCTACTGCAACTGACAATATCCTAACCCAAGAGGTGAATACATCAATATTGAGAAGAAACTTTCAACGGAAAATTATTGAACAAGGAATCGATGGATTTTAGTGAAAACTTCCATTGTTTATAAACAAGTTAGAAGTATAAATATATTCTTGAAGATTCCTCAAACGTCATTGAAGTAGCTAGTGAAACGACGTCTATATTTATAAAAGTATCGGCAAACTCAAGGCAAACATTTTGAATATTCTGAAGAGAATATTATTTTCATTTACCACGTGAAATGCACACAAATTCCTCTCTCCCCTAGCGTGAAAACTTTCACATCTCTTTTCAACAACTACGACAGTACGAGCAGTGTACACGATATACAAGCGCGTAACAAACGAAAACAGCTCATATCCAACACAGCTAAAAAACAAAACAAACTCCAAAACCAGAGCCATTCTTCTTTATCCTTCCCATCAAGAAAATATTCCCGATACCCTCCTTAGAGCTGGCTCTACGCCTCGAAGACTCCGTCCGCAGACTACCCTATACTGCTAATCCCCTGAAGCATAGTCGAACTATGTAGATGCAACTCCTGTTCACCGAGTACAGTACTACTTTGTTCAAAAAGTTCATAGAATCACCAAAAATTCAACATTCATCAACAAAATTCGGTATTTCAATTCTCATCCAACTAGTATCGCCTTCAAAGCAGCCTTGTTTTGAATGTATACACTTTCTCCAGCGGCGTTTCCATTGCTCAGAACATTGCTAAAAAGCCATTCCATTGCACCAACGTCATCCATATGCCTTTCCGACATGACATGTCACACGGGGCTAATTGTAAGTAAGATGAACATGGAGGAAGAATTCGTGGAGGAGACATTCACTTTCTTCCCTTTTAAAACCTTTTCATCCATTTATCAATGGCTTCAGGCTTCATAGCACTCTCCCCAGTTCTCCTGTCTCCGAAAAATTCCGCATGGAAACATTGTCCTCTAAAAAGATCACCAGACATCGCCAATACGTACGAGGACCAACACCAACATCGGCATACTAAACACGTCGCCACAAGCGAACGGCTGGTTTCAGGATCGCGAGACGGTTTGTCTACAGACAAGACTACAAACAACATTTCTCACCCATCCATATCATGGTAACCAAGAAGACGACAGCAAATCTACAAACTTTTTGAACAGATTAGTACACTTGTTCCACCCACTGCGAACCATTGTCGACCGGGGGTAGCTAAACGGAGTCCCACCAGCGTGCGACGGCAACGATGAAGTCAACGGGAGGAACACACTTGCTCACAGATATGCGAACGTACCGGCGAACAGCATGGATAGATTGGTGAACGCCGTGGTCCGTGGCAGTTCCGCGGCGGTGGTCCCGCTGCTCTTGAGGTCGAGCATCGCGCGAAATGTTCCCGCGTGCCAGCGGCCGCTGGTTAGCCGGCAGCCTACACGGGGTAGTATCCCCTGACCAGCCTGGTCGCTGTGTGTCTCACTGTGAACGAGCTCCGTATCGTAGTTAGTCCGGCGGACGACGGGAACGACCAGGTCATATCAGCCTGCGGGGTTTGTGAGCCCTCTTACGATCGCGAACAGAACGGAATGTTGTTGTTGGTGGATTCTTGGACGATGATCTCGGCACGGTGGATCGCGTTCGATAGGTTTTTTGATCGACGATACGTGGCCGGTGCCTCGATAATGCAGCCGATCATCTTGCCGACCCGCTCTGAGTGACACTGCCAGTCCGCCACCGTGGATTCTCTCCCCGGGGGTTGTCACCGGAACCACCGACACCCCTGCGACCGCCCTCTATGCACCCAATCCCCGGCGCCCATGCTCGCTCGAGCAAGCTGGCCAGGGGGTTGGTTCACGATCCCAGCCAGGCCATAGGCGGAGCCTATCGTCAACTGGCTTTACCACCCCCGAATGGAAGGGGCGGATAAACGCCTGCGCTCTCACCGGGTCAAGGAGAGGCACCAGACGCGCTACGGAGTCGATGAGACCGAGAGAGGCCCTCCAGGGATGGATACCCTACACGCGACAACGGCAGGTTGCTAGGTGGCTGGCCACCGACCTACCGGACCTACTGCACTTACCGACCGGCGTTGTCGACGACGTAGTTTGCCCCGGTAACGACGTGCCACCGGTTCCCTTCCGGAACAAACCCTCTGTGGTAACGGCGCCCATTTAGAGAGAATGGTCAGGGAATTTCGGCTGTAACGGGCCAAGGTGTTTCCATTATTCTTCGGGACTGGCCGACTCCCAAGCACAACCCTGCTTATCTTTCTTTTTTTCCTTGGGAATCAAGGGGCCTCCGCAGCTGACGGCTCGAGAGTTTGATTATTTCAGGAACGTTTTCGTTTTGTAGCACTCTTACTCTTACCAGCTCGAACAGTCTCACCAGACATTTCGAAGTGTTGCCATTATTCTACAAAGGGGAGTTTGTCTTATGTTTTTTTTTGTTCAACGTTGCTTGCCTTTTTCTTCTTTTGGAATGTTTAGGGTTAATTTATCCAAAGATCGGTTGCTTGTGGAAATCTTTTGTTTCGTGGTACCCTTCTTCAGAATATGGTTTTTTAAGATTCAAGTTAAAACGTTGTTTAGCTTTTCTTTGCTATAGTTTCAGATTTTGCCAATTTCTCAGTACATCTCTGTTTGGTCCGTCTTAGGATTGATGATCAAGGTACTGTACTCATTTTTGGAGGACCTTCATTTTATAATGTTCAGTTAGGTTGGGGAATTTTTGGTGTAATGGATCTAGGTGTTCCTATTGTTCTTCAGGTCTGCTAGGCGCCTAGGTGGAACGTTTCTTACGTGTAGATTGGGGACTTTTTGCATGTCTTTATACACTTTTAAAGTACAAGGAAACAGGTACAGTAACGATCATCGGTGGCATATTCTTACTATAAGGCGTCTTCTAGTTGATATTTAACTTGTTCCTTACCCTAGTTTTAATGCCATGATCCATGTTGGAATTTGCATAATGTGTTTTCGTCTTTTTCTAATCTCCTAGTTTCCTTCCCCTCTGTTTTTAATGAAATAGTTTCGAGGTTCATCGACAAAGAATGTAGTTGGTTCTGTAAAATTTTCATTAGGTAACAACCCTTAAATATGAATAGTGAATGGAATTTTCAATACATTGAATCAAAGGGTCTCTATTTTCCCAAACTATTCACCAATTTTAAATTCTCGTTTCTTAGAAGTAGTCATTGAATCATTGGAAAAGAGATTTGTATTTTGTGGCTGAAATTAGCCATAATTGTCCATAGCTTCCAGCCATTGCATACATAATTGCATGGACTTTCGTATACCTATAGATATACAAAGTTAATATTATATTTTCGTAACTCACAAGGGAAGGACCCCAAGTGTCCGACTTCGATTTTGATAATTTTTTGTGAGACGATGATATAGGGATTCCTAATTATGTATGCAAAATATTAGGTGTAGTTACTCAATAGTTTTAAAGATATAAACAATTACAGTTTCATACCTTGTTGATATACCATGATTTGAGCTGTAGTTTTCGAAGTTCTAACTTTAGTTGTTTATATCTTTAAAACTATTCAGTAACTACACCTAATATTTTGCATACATAATTAGGGATCCATATACCATTATCTCACAAAAAATTATCAAAATCGAAGTCGGATACTTGGGATCCTTCCCTTGTCAGTGTCATCTTGAATTATTACAGAGTGTGTCGATCTTTTTGTGAATGAAGTTAGCGATACTAAATAAATCAGTCTGTTGCTAAATAACCAATTAATTAGACTGCAGATTTTATGACGAAAATGTGAAGTGCAAAACTGTGACGACAGTAAAAGAATTTTCTGAACATTGTTACACTATTTCCGACTTATTCGAACAATGAAAAAATACGTTTTTGTCGAATGTTTGCTTCTGACAGTTGACTCAAGAAATTTTTAATCTAGAAGATCCGCAATCTAAAAGTTAGTTCTCACATAACTCGACGTCATCTTCCGCGTATAAAATTTTATAAAAACAAACACGCATCGTATGAAGCGTCCTTCTTTAACATAAAACGATAACTATACCAGCTCTCCAACGTTCTACGTCCCTGGTGGAGATCTCCGGTTCGCAAAAATGCAAAAACACGACGCACTCGTGAACATGGTATCATAAAGCATCGCTGCAACCTGGTTAAAGCCTGCGTTACAACAGTGTCGTAAACTTTCTTCGCCGGGATTGCGATCGCGGCGGATAATCAATTAATTAAGACAGCCTGATGTTTTCGCGGGATGAAGCAGATTTTATTGGAAATAAACCGGCCGGCCGTTGCACACCGTTGAAAGAGGGGGGCAGGAGATAGGAGGGGGTGGGATGAGAGGTGGAGAGAGAGGCAGACACGGCCCCGAGTAATTGCAACGAAATGCAAATAGCGTTAATAACCGGGTCATCGCGTAATTCTCCGTAACGCGAACACGCGGTCGTTGCGCGGCCGTATAATTATTATAATTTGCGCGGGCGAAAATACCGGGGGCCATTAAATGATATTCATTGACAGGGAGAATCTGGAGCCGTTGATCGGTGGCCAATGCGGCAAATTAAAACGTAATTCCGCGCGTCGGTTAAATATCACCGGTACCCCGCCTTCCCCAATATTGCGATCGGTAATTACGATCGTTTCGGCTCTCTGTGTTTTTTATCGCGAACCGGGCGCGCGCGCGCGTTTCCGCGACTTTGCCTTCGGCGATATATTCGTTAACGATACCACTCGGTCCGATGAATTGTTTAAATTTGTTCTTTGCCGCCCAGAAGGAAACGGCAGATTGATAATGGACGTTTTTGCGCGCTGATTCGCGAGCTGCGCGTGGCTTGTTAGTCGCGTTAGCGTTATTTATGATATCAGCGCATTAAGAACGGAGGTTAAACAGATGCCGAATTTTTGGAATTATACTTAAATGTCTATTTTTATAGATTGTTTTTCCTTCATCCTGAAATGGTATACCGTTTCTATTAGACTATTACAGGATCTACCCAAAAATTCTGTAAAAATTTAATCAGGTACATACTACCATCTTTATACAGTCGGTATAAAAAGTATTCGTACGCCCTTTAAAACATAATAACTTTTTATAATTGTACCAAACGTCCTGATTTTTTATAATCAATTAGAAGCATTGGTTTACGGAATAATATACAAAAACGATTTTCTAAAAATTATAATTTACAAGGTTACATGCAAAAATAAAAAATGCATTTTTTAAAACTCTTTCATTTGGGCCCTTAACGAAAATTGATAATATGTTTTGTAGATCTATGTTAGTTATACACATACTGAAAATTACGTCGAAATCGGTTCACGCAGGCTAAAACGGCACGCGTCGAAAGATGTACGATTCTGTGGATTTTAAGCAGAAACTGATCAAAAATCGTGTAAAACTACGATTTTCACCATGTTTAACCGCTTGTAGCTCGTGCGTATGTTAATCGATTTCGATGAAATTTTAAGCATGTTTGTAACTCCTATAGATCTACAAAATATATATTTTAAATTTTCTTTATGAGCCCAAATAAAAAAGCTTTTTATGTTTGCATGTAACCTTTTAAATTGTAATACTTGGAAAATCTTTTTTGCATATCATTTCGTAAGCCAATGCTTCAAATTGATTATAAAAAATCAGGTGGTTTAGTACAATTATAAAAAAGTTATTCTATTTTAAATGGCGTACGAATACTTTTTACACCCACTGTAGTATAGAGTTACAAAATGTAAACGAACCACAGCATAAAATTCGTGGTTGCTTTACTTTGCAGATGCTTAAACATCTGCAACCTAATAGTCAGGTTCTTATAATGTTTTTGAAAATTTACTTCAATCGTTAGACCAGATTATCGGTAAAGAGAAAATCCCGCAAACTCGTGCTTCGCTGGTTAACAGGTTACAGCTGGATTAAAATAGCGATTAGGAGAATAGGACGATAAAGTTGGAAGCAGGTGCGGCGTATAGTGGCCGCATCGATAGCTCTCGTTTGCCGCTTATGTTCGTGATTCACGCCACCAGGATATCCCGTACAGCCGGAGGAGCCGGGCAAAGAATATCAGTCGTGACCGTGCTGGTTACGTCAATCTAACTCGTTCGATGTGTTTCTCCTCTTCTATTACATTGTTCTCGTTCGACCTGCCTTCTGATAACACGAGAGACCACGTGAAAAATCAGGCACATTGTCGTTGGTGCAATCTTTCATTATTTAAATAACTTCGTACCCGTATTTTCCATTTCCAAAATTGCTTCTACTACAAGAAGTAGTCGAGCTCGATACGGCCGAGTTCATGTATCAAAGTAATAGTATAATAAACAACATTATCCAGTTGAGAATCATAGAATGAAGAAATATCAGCAGACTAATATTCTAACCACATTGAGCATCTGTATTCAATACGGAACTTGAAAAATTCTTTTTAAAATTCTAAATAAACAACTAACTGTAGAAATTTATTGACTAAATAGCAGTCTAATAACGTACTTAACTCAGGTGAACGAATTTTGATTTCCTGTCTTTTCGACATTTATTTTTCCCCATTAATGATTTAAACATTTGACGTTCCAATTATTATATTAAAATAGGAACTTCAATACGTGTTCTAAGATCTGTTTTACATGTTTCGCACGTCAAGAACAGTACAAAAATTAGTCGTGAACATGAGGGTTGATTTGACTTTTACAATTCTTTGAATATTCTCATTTGAAAATAGTAATCTACAATAATTATCCGTAGATCTTCATTTGAGGCATAAAAATATGCGTCGAGATCCTCAAACACAATAATTGAACGTCGTAGAAAATGTTGTGTACTGACCCAAGGATCGATAAATATGTAACTATTATTACACTCTTGACTCAGAAATAATCGTTCTGCGATCGACGAACGTCGAACGAAAAAAGTGGCTATCGCATACGCACACATCGACCTTCGCAGCCATTAAAAGGTTTATAACCGTGATTCACACTATCGGGACACCGACAGTGGAATCATGATAAAATATTTTCTAGGCGAAAGGTTTGAACCTGGATACCATCCTTGGAAAATGATGGTGCCGCGCTCGTATCAACGACATTCATCACGTCTGAATTTTCAATCTAAACTTCCACGATTTACGCTCAATGCTGTGATAACTGTTATCGCCGCGAGCAAACTCTACCGCCGTGGAAACTTTCGAAATCTCGAATCTTTTGATCTACCGAACTTCTTTTCTTGGCTGATCTGCGAGAATCTGTGCGATAAAAATGCTGACCAACTTTTTGATAACGGAGAATTGGGTTAAAACAAGTCTGGATTAAATATGTCGTACGTGGGAAAATAGAATTGTTAATAATGGTCAAAGTTTATGACGTAGATCGAATCATGATAGAATTGAACCTGATATGTTAAATTGTTTTCAAGAATTCTAACAATTTTGTGCATAAAGAAGTAAATTTTCTTGATATTCCTGTATAATCATTAGACTCTTCCATAACTATTTTATACATTATATGAAACTATTTGAAAAAGCGTTTAGTGTTTAAAGTGCTTTTTTTTTTAATTGTATAAGGTGTTCAAAGAGTCTCAGGTGTTTCAGTCAAACATTGTATAAGTTGACTAACAATAAGTTGTTCCAATCGAACACTGTATAATGCGTTTAATTTGTATAAGGTTTTTTAAACAAATATTTTGTATAAGGTGTTTCAGTCAAACACTGTATTAGATGTTTCAGGTGTTTCAGTGAAACAATGTATAAGGTGTTTAAGGAGTTTCAGGTGTCTTAGTCAACCATTGTATAAGGTGTATCATTCGAAAACTGCACAAGATGTTCGAGGTGTTTCAGTCCAACATTTTAGAAAGTGTTTAAGGAGTGTAAGGAGTAGACTGCGGATTTTATGCATTTATAACAAAAATGGGTACGTACGATTATAACAGTGGACGTGTTAAAAATATTTAAGGAAATCAATGTATTATTAGGTTGACAACTAAATTCGCGACCTCCACATTTTCTCAAACAAAGTCAAAATTTATATATATTTTTTAAGCACAAGTATTTTATATCAAATTAATCGCAAAATTCAGAGCTTTCCAATGATATACAGTTCTAAAGGAATGGTCACTGAATGAGGTTGTAATGATAGAATAAAAGAATTACGAAACAAAAGGTCGTGAATTTAATTGCCAATCTAATAGTTTCAGTTTAATAGGATAATTAAAAGAAGAATACAATTTGTATTTGGCTCCTGTGTCCTGCAATGAATGCAAACATTTTTTATTTCGCATAACGAATCGCAGTCTAGTAAGGAGTTTCAGTCAAAGACTGTACAAGGTGTCATTCCCATTCGAGCATTATACATAAGAAGCTTCATTCACCGTGTGAACTGGTGCTCTCAAGAAGCACCTCCCCAACACCTCAGACCTAGTCTATCATCGAATAAAAAGCGGATCGACCCTGTTAACACATAGACACAAGCGAAGGCTGCAAAGTGGCCAGCTAACCCACTCGCTTAGCCCCCCACGAACCATTTAGACCCCTATTCATGGGACCCTAGGACACCCGGAACCCGGCTAGGTAAGACTGCCGTGTTGCATCAAGTTGGCACGGTGTTGGTCCGGACGTGGTCTTACGGCTCGGCTCGGGTATACACGCGCCGCCATGATTTGGCAGGTCACCGCGGGCATCCTTTACTATGTGGAACCCCCATAGGAAGACACGCGCTCGCCACGCGTCCGCGTACGGCCGCCGGCGCATTTAACGCGCGATCGCTCTCGAGTGTCCGCGTGCAGGCTGAGGGGGTTAAAGTGCACTCAGAGGGGGGTAGCGCACCCTGTAGGACCCCCTACAACCCCCTCCGCCGCGTTCACGCTATTCACGGTTTCGTTTTGCTTTCGCACACGTCGCTTTCGTACCTTCGTCGCGGTCCACGACGCCGGACGTGGACGCGGATGCGCGGATCCTTCGGCTGCGAGTCGATTTCAGGGCTCGTGGGGTCCGGGATTTATTACTGCGACGACGGGAGGACAGGGGGAGTTTATGGCGAAGCGGAGGGTAGCTGGGATCATAGGTATTGTCGTTTGCTGGACGATAATCTGAGCCGGAGTCGCGAGAATGCCGTTTGATTGCGCATTTGCGGTAACAAGGAGGCTTTCAAATTTGTAAAATATAGAGTCATTAACTATTATACAGGGTGTCCCGAATTTAAATGGCAAAACTTCAGGAGCGTGTAGGGGACTGAAAAACTAAGACAAAAAGTCTTTTAGGGATTTGTTCGTTTTTGCTACGTTTTGGAGAAAATCGCAAAAACGGAACAAAATAAGTTTTCATTTTTGTACTTATTTATTTACATTTTACTTACGTTATCATCTATTTAATGTAGATATTGTTCATAATGTTGCCCTCTTGCAGCATTACATCTAGCACTGACTTGATAAATTGCAGCTAAACATTTTCTGGTGATATTTGGTGCACTGTATCTATGATTCGGTCTCTTAATTGCTCTCTTGAATTGATTTGCACCGAATAGATTTTCTGCTTCAAGGTTCCCTATACGAAGAAATACATGTGTTTCTTACATTACTGCAAGAGGGCAACATTTTGAACAATATCTACATTAAATAGAAAATAACGTAAATAAAATGTAAATAGATAAGTACAAAAATGAAAACTTGTTTTGTTTCTTTTTTGCGATTTTCTCCAAAACGAAGCAAAAACGAGCAAATCTCTAAGACTTTTTGTCTTAGTTTTTCAGTCCACTACACGCTCCTGAAGTTTTGCCATTTAAATTCGGGACACCTGTATAGTTCAATAACACCTTTATTTTACTTTTATCAGGAGAGCTTCTCAAAATGAAAATTCACCCATTTTCTGCTTCTTAATACTATTAGATTGTCCCTAAAGATTCTTCCAGAATGTGTTCCTTTAATATTGCTAAATAAATATTAGATTGTCCCAAAAGTTGGGTTTCGATTCATGTACATAATGCAAATTCATGTTAGGAAGTACTAAAACATTAACATAAAAATTATCGCATCGTTTGTATTTATTTAACAACATATTAAAGGAACACATTTAAAAGAAACTTCTGGGACAACCTAATATAAAATATCTAATTTCTTTCTGCTTACAGAAGGTCTTAACCTATTTTTTAAGAACATCACATTGCGAAAAATGTCAAAACTAACACAACTTTATCGGTTCAAATTGACTAGCAATTAATGACTGTAAAAAGTGACTGATAATAAGATTGAGTATTGTACTTGTCAATTAAAAGGGCTAAATCGGTACATTATTATGTGTGTACTGTAGTCGGAGAGATAGATATGCACGTTTTTTGCAGTAAATTTCGTTTGTAATGGTGTGCGATTTCAGTATGGCAAACCGGAGTATGATTACGTTTTTTTGTCCGCTATACGTTTCATTTTGGAATATGTCGCCTGATAGTAGAGGTCCTTTGTTATTGAGATCGTGGCGTGCTTGAGCTAGAGAGGAAGGGTGGCGTGCCCGACCTGTATTGACCAGCCCAGTATGTATCATACATCGTCATAGAGAATTTGAATAATGAATATATTAGCACGTTTCTGGCTGTTACACGATTTTTGCGCGAGAATTTATCGTCACAGTGTCAACAACGACGAAAATTGTTTCGTTGGAACAATCAACCCTGCCAATCAACTTCTAAATTGTTCATCTAGAAACACTGGCCTATCAATCACAAAACTTTTAAAATCAATCTAGAAACGATTTTCTTAAATAGACAAAGTTGGAGTGACTAAACAAAATGGCTAAAACGATTTATCTGTGAATACACATAAGCCTGATATCCAAATTTTCAATTAGGTAAACGAAAGTATAAAAAGTTGTCAAAACTGATTGAAAATAATTTGTTAGTTTATCCATATAAAGTGCTTGTACTCTAAATTAAATTCACTGAGGCGATAGAATCTAAACAATACAAATTATAATATTTCGTCTTTCACAGTATCGACAATGTTAGATTTCGTTGCTCTCCTAACAAACATTGTACAGAAAACAATACGAAGTACAACGACATCACGATTGCAGCACGGCACAAAGGAACACAATAAAACCGATTATCCTCCTAATCAACCCCAAATAACCCACTTCCCGAGAAATCCCAAGCACCCCGCCACTTCAACGGCCAAAATTTTGCCATACCGTCGGCCACAAAATAGCTCCCATACCTCGACGATAAACCCTGTTACACGTTCAACAATCCGGGAAAAGACCAAGCCAAGTCTTTCTCTCCCTCTTCTCCATCCAGGAGCCCGATTACCCCAATAGCGAGCGTAGCGACTACACGAGTGCCATCGTGAGCGCAATCATCGAGACTCTTCGGGTCACTTCGAGGAGCCAGCGACAGGGTTGATGGTAGCGAACAGTGGTACGCATACAGGAATCCTTCGTACATAATCTTCAGGCACAGTAATATATTTTTTCATTGTAGAAAATTAGTCTCTTGCTAGGCCACAGTCGGCGTACGTAAAGTGGGTCAGTTAGATTATTAACTCGCTTGCAGTCTTTGGGTCAATTTAATTAACAAGTTTATGTTACTACAGTTTGGAGGAGATATGCTGACACCATATTTAGAATTAATTATAAAAGTGTTAAACAACAATTAATATTACCATATACGCACCTGGTTACTTTTGACACAGTTGCTAGACGAATTGGTAACACTTGGCAAAGTTATGTTATTCTAAAGAAACTACTTCAACTTCTAAACCAATTTACATATAATTTGGGAAATTATACCCAGTGGAAAAAGGACGCTAAGACACTTCAGCTTGGTAGATCTGGGCAACAATGCGTAGTGGATCGAATCCAACACTGTTCACTGACTAGGACCGCCAGGATGCCCAGGTGCCAGTTATCAAATCTCTTCCAGAGTCACTTGGGTATACCTCTAACTACTGATAGAGTCGTTATCGGTTGCAGTCCGGCTGGTTCAAACCCAAAAGTGGATCGTAAACATCGACGCAGCAAAGTCTCAGTCATCGAAGCTCCTTGGGAGTCACTCGTAGCCCTCAGCCTGAGTTTGTGCCTGCAGTGGGATTTCCCGTGCATTCTCTTGAAAGTATATGCCTAGCAACACCAGAATGTCCAAGTATCTGGTTGTCCAAGTCCTAAGATGTCAAAGTTCCAGGATATCAAAATTCCAGGATGTACAAGTGACAGGATGCTCACAATCCTCGAAACTCCTCCAGAGTCACTTGGCCGTGCTCCAAACTGATAATGAGTTCGTTATTGGCTACGGTCCGTCTAGCCGAAACCCAAAAGTGTAGCCTAATCATCGATGTACCCCGGTCCCAGTCATCGAAACTCCTCGGAGGTCAGTGGTAGCTCCGGTCCGGGCTCGTTGGTGTCTGCGGTGGGATTTCCCGTGCATTATCTTGAGATAGCGCGGCTCGGGCATTACCGCGGCTGCTTGGTCGGCGGCTGGAGCCCTCGGTATCGGCGCTGGGGCGACGAGAGTATCATTGTACAGCATGAAACATGACAGGGCCGGCTATTGTACGGGAGACGCATAGCTACGAGGCGGCGAACGGAACGTTGCTCGGGGGTTGAGGGGGGTGAGAGTGCCAGTTACTACCCCCCCCCCCGCCCACGGCTTTGCTTCCGTCCGCCGGTGACTGCCTCGAAACGCGCGGCACCCTCCATTCGAAGTTCTTCTGGGCCCCGTAACACGATAAGAAGCGTGTCACGTTCGTTACGTTCCGCGGGGGGTGGTTTGCTCTATGCTACTAGGCGGGGGGTTGAAGGAGCCTAAGCGCTCGATGATAGATACCCACCGCCAGATAATTCTTCGCATTCAATTTGTACAATATGCTGAATCCGATGCCAGATACGCCGCACGCCCCGAGTGAAAACCGAATCGGATCGCGCGGCCCAGAACCTAGATAAGGGTCGCGGAAATAGGTTTCGTTTCGATGCCTGGGGGGTACCTGTTCGTTCTTTCCTACAGCCTCTCTCTCTCTCTCTCTCTCTCTCTCTCTCTCTCTCTCTCTCTGTCTGTCTCTCTTTGCACGTCGACTTTCGTGAACCGGGGAATGCAACGGATCAGGAGATGATTGCGTGAGATGACAAGACGATTAACCTCTCGTTGTTGGTGTCACCGGGGGCTTTGGTTCCAAGAAGGTGCTAACTTGGTCATTGTGGTTGTTGCAGCACCGTGGAGCTATTTTCAATTACAGATGTTCCTAGTTTATCGAGTTGTGTCTTCAACACTTCACAGATCCGCGCTTATTTTTACTGGCACTGAAGATAAGGAAAAATGTGCAAGGTAAATGCTTGTGCTTGAAGAATTGATCACGATGATACGAACGAATTATTTGTTTTACGGCGTTTGATTCGAAGAACAGTTCTGTTGTACATTCACTGTCACATAATATATATATATATAGTGGTTTATATATATATATATATATATATATATATATATATATACAGTTTTTGCGACTTCTTGATTATACATATAAGTGAACGTTCAAACGAGTTCAGCAATGTGACCTTGGAATGACCTTGAATTAAAAATCCCTAATTTGGTTGCGAAAAAATGTTCACAGAAATAGGGGAGAAGTGTTGTTTGATGCCGAGTCGAACGGGCAGTGGGATTATTGAATTTTCTGGGTAATTTATTTTGTATGGACGTTGAAATGTCCCCAGACGTTACGTCACCGGGGAAATTGGTTACTGTCGGGGCACGCGTTCGAATTTATGAAACCTTTTCTCGAGTATCTTTGCATAGCATTTTAAAGTCCCGAGCATCTGTAAGCACGTCCCGGTGGCATGTTTACTGACCTGCACCCGGCACTGGCACAAAGCCGAACGTTTACGGTTACAGAAACCCCTGTTCCGATTGAGCTCTGTGCAGCTCGAACGAGATAATGACGGTAACCAATACACCCTTCTCATCTAAGATTCAAGGATGTACTGCCGGACAGTTCTTTTTCGTTTACCAGCCTTAAACGATCGAAATTCCTTCGTTCTGGACCACTATCAACTAAACAGCAATTAAACTCAAATTTGCTTTTCATTTCTTTTAAAAGGATTTTAATTATTGTGATTTATTGGGTTCAATTTTAAATTGTCAATGCCGTCTCACATCCAGAAAAATGTCAAAGTGTACAGAAGAGTACAAAATAATTTACACATCTGGTATGTACGTTATGTCTGATTGATAGAGAGCGGCAGTGAGCACCATAAATCTGTAGCAACTATGTACAATTTTTGTTTCACGGCTTCATTACTCTATCCACTATTTTTACACATTTTTTATTCAAGATAAACTCAACAAACAAATGATTAATAACATTTAAGTTAAATTAGTGAGACTTTAACTTTGATAAAAAGAAACGCGCGCGCTCGTGCTTCGGAGATATTTATTAAAATTTTGTAACACCCGCTTGTTTGTGTAAGTTAAATCGACCGAACACTCATTGTAGATATCTATAAATTACTACCAATAGCCCCAATATATTATAATTAATTAAGACAGATGATTGCATCCTTTGCGGACCAAATGCAAAAAGAAAAAGCATTTAAAAAATTTATAAATATTATTCTATTATTTGTAACTCCGTAAATTAATTAGAAATAGAAATGAATGTCTATGTGGCTTCAGTGTCTTGAAATTAATGCAGACAATTTTGTACGGACGTGATTTCACTGCACAAACTGATGTAAGGAATCGAAAACCATGACTCAAAGTTGCCAGTTGTGTAGACCACCGAAAAAAGGAATAAACATCGCGCGGAGGGTTTAATCGAGATTTCTTATTCGAAAGAGATCTCGTCCGTTACTGGATCGGCTTCGCCGGAAGTTCCGTAAGAGCTGGGACACGGCGACGGTACCGAAACCCCATTAATTACGTCACGGAAGAACGCAGACGTTGGCTCAAACAAAGGCGAACCCGGCCGAACCCCCGGACACGGTTGCTAGCAGCCCCCGAAGTCACCAATGCGAGCTCTCGTCTCGTTCGTGCACGCTTCATATATCCAGCCTAATTACGCCCGGGGATTTGCATATCTCCAGTCGCGCTGGACCGAACAACTTCGAGCTTTTGTTCCTGCCAACAGGACATCCGGTTCCATCCGGTCGGTTGTTGCCCTCGGAAGCGGCCGCTAACAGATTATTCCGATAGAATCGGCGCGGCGGGGCGCGCACGTCGCCAAAACTCGACTTTTTTCCCGCGAAACTAGGACCCGACGCGAAATAAAAACGCGCGGAACAAGGACGAAAACAGAGAAGGGCCGGGAGACACAAAGAGGCAAGATATTCTCGACAGACCTCCGCTCCGTGGCCCCGGTAAATGGACGGCAAGAAACGAAAATACGGGGGACGACGGCGACGAGCGCGAGGAACGTTCAATGAGGCGGGGATAAATGAATAATGGGGACGGAAACGCGAGTGCTTTCGCGCGCGCATTGTTTCCCAGCGAAGAAGGTTGCTCAGACCGGCGAGAAACTGAGACAATCCGAGATTTTTGCGCGTTCCGTGCCCGTATCTGGGACGCGGGAACGGCCTCGGGAAATTCGAAACGGCGAGCCCTGTTAACCTTTCGACGCCAACCTGAAACACGCGATGCTACCATCTTGAAACACGCGCGGTGCAATCTCCGTTATCCGAATTAAAGAGGAACGCCATTATTTCGATGGCGTCATTTTTCCACCTACGATAATGTATGACCCATTTTTTATACATCCATAGGTCCTCCGTCCTATTTGCTATTGTCTGAGCGCTTCTTTTTGTATCATTATTTATTGATACCATCCTACTGTTTGTACCACGATTTTAGAAACATCCTTCATAGATCGTTTTAAATAATACTGTTCCTTCGCGGAAAGTATTCAGGCATTAGAGGTCCCGGACGATCGAAACTACGACACAGATTTTAATACTAGACAGAGAGATCAGAATAAAACTTTAATGCTTCTTTTAAGTTCCGTTAGGATTCAGCTAAAGTAATTTGCAGAATGAAGATTGTATGCTTCAATAACACGGAACTGGAGTTACACGAAAATTGATTTTGCCCCTTAATATTATAGTTTCAATAGGTTGTAAATGATGTAATATTAAATTCATTTTAACTGGTTTCTTTTAATTGATTTGGCCATTTTTTATTTTGCATAAAAATCCGTAGTCTGCTAGTTCTCGATCCACAATCCGCCTACTATTCCCAATTCTCGTTCTTTCGTAAGTACATAGACGACCATGAGAACCATCCGTGATGATTCCAGCGCAATAAACACTCGAATACCGAAACCCAAATACGAGGAGAACACCGTAGCATCTTCAATCTAGTCTCCCCCGCGGCATCTCTCGTCCAATGCCGCGAATCCGTTTCAATCCCGCAATTACTCGGTTACCCAGCGCTGCTTCCACCTGCTCCCTTCTGGCTGGAGGAATCGCGGGATCATTTGTTTACTCGTCGGAAAAATAATGGTGGCGGTGGCGTCGCGTGTCGGAGGGAGCTCGGAGGGTCCAGGACGAGGACTAGGACGACGGTGGGCCCCCTTCCTCGGCATCTATCCCTCGCTCTTTGGAGAGGAGGTTTCGCGCATCGACGCGTCGGTGGCATCAGCCTGGGCCAGGGACCGGAAGCGACGCGGAGGAGACGCAGAGGAGACGCAGAGGAGGCGCGGAGGAAACGCGGAGGAAACGCGGCGGAGACGCGGAGGAGCGCAAGACGAAGGGCCGGAGGAATGTTCTCGCAGAGGAACAGCGACCGAGAACGCTGGAGACAGAAACGAGCAGAGAAATGACAGTGGTGCTAGACGGAGAATGAGGGGGAAAGGGGGGCGGCGAGCTGGAGGATGAGGATGAGGACGAGGGTGGAAAGGAGGGAGGGAGAGGGAGGGGGTGAAAAGATGATAGGAGAGCGGAGAACCGAGAGAGCAGAGGCATCCGCGCGCTCATTTCCGTTTCAGAGCCGTCGAGGGGGACGAGAAGGGGGCGCTAACTCGCGAGATATTAATTCCGTGTTAGCGCTAGGAGGGTTGCACGGGCGAAAACTACGTGCCGACGGGGGTGGCCAGCCCTCCAGCATCTCTCATCCTCCTACGCCACCCTCGTTGCCACCACCATTCGCCGCTACCCCTCCCCCCTGGAGATCCCCGCGTCCAACGTTCAACCCCCTACAACGTCGCATCAGCCTCGAGTCTGCCACCCCTGTGCACGATTCCGGCGCAACTCTCTCGCCCCCCCTGTCTCCTCTACCCGCGCAAACCCCCCGTAAAGGCCCTCGCCACGGTGGAAGAGCCCCGACGGGAGGCGTTACAAATCAGAGATTAGCCATAGTTAACTCGACTTGCGCAGTCAAACAGTTAATCAATAAACGATTATTTACATCGTGTGCCCACGGCCCGCACGCCACTACACCGAGCACGACCATGCCGGCGGATTTTGTTTCTCGCGAGGAATAACGAATGCGTGCCCGATAACGCCGCGACTAAGCGCACGCTCTTGATGAATGCTCGCGCGGGGGTGGCGGGTGGCCAGCAGGGGGGTGAGTTGTAAGAATGATCGATTCGATTAGCCAGCTGCTGGTCGCAATACACGATTGATACCCTTAGTTGAGGGACCCGAATTACCCGCGGAATTTTCAGGTATTTTGTGATTAATTGCTTGCCTGATTTGTGGTTAGCGCCTCTTCGCGCTAATTAGATTGCTGTGCCTGTACGAGGTCGTTACATGCGTATTTGATGAGGAGTAGCTCTCTGCGATTCTTCTAGTAATTTTCTGTCGTACTTTCAATGGATTCTGAGAAGCATTTCTCATTGATTGAATGGATCATCCTGTATAGTAATGAAACATGCAATTCGTATTTTATTCGTGAAAACACATGGTTGGTAATATCGATAATTTTGTAGCACGAGCTGAAAGAAATTTAATTTTGCTGAAGTTTGTTACAGTCCAACGTCCAGACAACATTTTTGAAAAATGTATTAATTCTCTAATAATTCTTCGAGGTTATTTCATGTCTTAGAACTGACTCGAAGGGTTTGGATACGTGTTGACCCATGAACTACTTCCATAAGGTTGATCTTAAACAGCCAGCTTTCAGAATATTTTTATTTAAGCTTTTATTTCATTAAATAAATTATTTCCAGCTGGCACTCAAAGTGTTAACCAGTCGAGTTTCAAGCTTTTTACCTTTCAACTTCAATCTTAATATGTTATACTGTATTTAAAATCGACAGCATAATGATGATCGACGAATAAATCAGTGATCGGGAACTTAGTCCCAGCAAAATGGATCGATGGCTTTTTAACAAACTTGTGGAGGTAATTGCAAGCTAGGGGCTATTCGACATAGGAGCGGTGATTTTTCTAATGGGGACCAATCTTCCAATAAACCCGATTTAACCCCGTTATTCATCGCGCGATGATAATAACAGTGGAACCCTTTGCCAGTCATAAGGGAGTGGGGTCTGTGAGGGTGGTCGTGTGACTATGTAGAAATTACTACTATCGATCCCGGTGCGCACGTTGCATATGCCGATCACCGTTTCGTATCTGCTCCATAATCTAAATGACATATTCGCAGATTTTACATTCAATCTCCATTTGGAGGTGACTCGTGTGGCCCGCTACGTGCACTAGTTATCTCTGACCCGTAAAACGATCGACGACGAGTCGAACTTGACAAGGAATCCATCGATCAGACAGTGTGTGTGCTTGCCACTTTTCCGACTGTGTCGAATTGCATAGCTTCTGTTCAACCTGATGCAATTTCGTGTTGTTTTTGTCGCACGTACGACCGAGTTGTACCGCATTTTAACGAGTACTTGCCTTAACCCCTTGCCCTACGATTTATTTTACGGTTTCAGTGATTCGAACTTTTTTGTAGATCGTAATTTCCTAAAAAAGGAGAAAACTTTTCTGCAATAACTGTACATTAACAAGACCAAAATGGAATTTTATTTCGGTTATAGGAGATTATTGGCATACATTTTCATTAGAATTTGTTCAGAATCTTCATCACGTGTTAGACACGATATTGTAAGGCAAGGAGTTAACCTCTTGAATTATAATATCGAGTCAGACTCGTGATGAAGATTTCGAGCAGAATCTAGTAAAATTTAATTTTGTTGTCGATATATAGCCTCGAATAAATCATAGTGCGAGGGTTTAATAAAGGAAAAATGTTTGTGGCCTGCGGTTTGTAAATAACTGCTGTCATTGTGAATGTTATTACATCGATTACATGATCGTAGAATTAAAAAATAAGGTGTAAAGATATTACCGTTGAAATAGTTTATTGATACCTACTATTATTTTAATTTTGCTTTCACAATTTTAATATATACCTTCCTATTATTATTTTGTACAGTGGTTTTTTTATAAGTCTCAAATCATTGGAGTGTTATGAAGTACACCTTGTATAACTCTGTAGTTGGATGTTCAGAACAGAGATATGCATATGCTGAATTCATATTCCCTTGTAGACACCCTCGTACATCCTCGAAATTATACGAGTCCTGTTCCTGGCCAGACAGGCTACTGTACGTGCAAAATACGTTCAGGAATTCCCAAGAGGTATAACTTACGCGATGAAATTCAATATAGAAACAGCACAAACTTGCAGTATCGCAAGAACAATGCTTAATAATTCTTGGTTTCGCCGATCCTAGATAAATGCGCAACATATTAAGTTTTGCAATAAAAAATTAAGTCACAGTGTCTAGTATATTATCAATTATTGCTGAAGAATATGTTTATAAACATATATGTAGCTAAATTTAAGTGTGACGACTCTCTAAGTGAGTTTGTCTTTGCACATGAGCGAAACCTAAACAGTCTGAACCACATAGTTTTTCCCAACCATAGTCTACCCACAAAAAACCAAATTTAATAAAAATCCTTATTCTACAGTCAACAATAAGATCAGTAAATAATTCCCCCCTGGATTAGGCGTCTCAATTTATATAAAAATTAGTATTCTACTTTACATAA
Organism: Lasioglossum pauxillum; assembly: GCA_933228785.1. NCBI lineage: Eukaryota > Metazoa > Arthropoda > Insecta > Hymenoptera > Halictidae > Lasioglossum > Lasioglossum pauxillum. The sequence goes on along the minus strand of OW121702.1, from coordinate 18,097,025 downwards.
AAGAACTATATTATCTAAACAATAAAAAAACCACTTCTTAGTTTAGCTTCAAGTCCCTGCTAAGCGAGTTGATCTTCTCCAAGAGAACGAAATCTAAACAGCCCCTTGTTTAGCGGCGTCGGTTGTTCGATCCCCTAACTATCGCACCTAAGGACTCGCCTTCTTCTCCTTCCCTACCCCAGAGGAGATGGCCTTGGATAATGTTGATCCTCCACGAGGATGACGGATACGTCGTCAGCGATCTCGCGGTTCTCGTCGACGGAGAACCATAGGTGACTACCATCCAGCGGCTTGGTGATGGTAACAAACGACGATGAGTGGGTGGTCGGGGTTGGGATGGCAGGGGTGGCAGAGGCAAGAGGTTGGGGGTGGAGGTAGCTGGATGACTGGCGGCGGAAGCGTCGTCATGGCGACGCATCGATCAGCCACCGCCACGCGAAACGAGTCGAGCCGAGGCCACATCATACACTGCTGCCCGCCACATCGCCGACACATATTCGCACACGCGAATCGACACGTTTACACACACCGAAACGAACACGGTGGCACTAACACATCCATAATCTATGACACCGTGGACGCATCCCACCACATTCTACGCTCCACCGGGCCGCCTTAACCTTAGAAAGACTGATTGCGAACCGCGAGACGTCACCGCGAACGCTAAGGCTGCGTTTACACCTGGGGACAAGTATCGAGGGCAGACAGTAATGTTTCGATATACTGGAAACTTCGGGATCGAATCTGGCTTCTATTGTGTACAGTCAGTACACCTTCATTGAGAGTAGGAAACAAAGAAAACATTGATGAGACTGTACTAATCCAGTGACAGAACGTGTTGTTTTTGTCGCACGTCCAAACATCCAAACATGACACAGTTTGGATCGGATTTTCTCGTTTAATTCACGATATAGTAGACCCCCTATTATTCGAACTGGTCAATTTGGACAATGAATTGTGTCGTTTATGAATCACGCATTCGGATAATGAAGTATTCAAAGTAGACTCATTAATTCTCGGCAATTGAACAAGCAAACATGCTCCGAACTATGTCGTGTTTGGACTCATTTTAATCAGAGAAATGTCACAGATATGTAGATGGAACATCTTTAAAAATATTATTAGAAAATTAAAAACGAGGATGAACTATTTTCTTTCATATTGAATTATTTTTCTTTGTTTGATACATCTACTAAAGACAAGACATATTGCACCATTGAATGTTAAAATATTTTCACCCGAGGTGACCTAATTGTCACAATCGTAGACACAATTTAAGATGTCCGTATCAGGAAACTGTCGTGGTCCGATACGTTTGTGCGCCACAGCGTTGACTGTCGAGCACGAGAAAAGGTTAATTCACGAAATCGGCATCCGTGTCCGGTCGATCGAGTGCGAAAGAGACTCGAAGAAATCTTGGTCGACTGGTCGAGGTCAGGGTTCCCTTTCAAGGAGTTGGTGAATGAGCACTGCGTGCGCCGGGGACGTTCATTTCCTCGCGACATTACACCGTGTCACCGGTAACAGCCGCCGCGATTACTTCCTCGCTTTCGGTCCCAAGGAACACGGAACCCCGCGATTCGCTGTCGAAAGAATAAAGGATCCCACAGACCAATGCGATTATTCGCGGACGCAGCGAATAGTCCGCCAACATAGATTCACAACGCTACAACGAACCGTCCGGAATACCGGACACCTTCTTCGACAATAAGTGTTAACTCATTTAGTCCGGAAACTAATTTACTCAACAAAACAAATAAAAGATAAATTACTACTTTTACAGAATATTTCATATTTCTGTTACAACTTCTCGATATAGAACTTTCACGGACGTGCAAATTAATATACAGAGTGATTCTAGGAATTGATAGAGGAAGTAGCTTGTCCCAGTTCCCAGAAATGAACAAAGATGAACCCTATTCGTGGCTTCAGGTATCACGGCTCACTACCGCCTAATGTTTAACCTTTATGTATATTAACCTTATGTATGTATGCCAACCAAAATATATAAATTATTTAAAACCTTTTGTATTTAATATATTTTCACAAATTCTCACTTTCAGACTATAATTAATATATTGTATTGTATTTGGTTTATTTTAGCCTTGCAGCTAAGAAATGTGACTTGGTTTACATTAACCTAACTTTACATATCTATCTTATTTGATACATTCAGTATCTCTCACTCTTTTTCTTTGTCTCACTCATTCCTACCCTAACCTACTCTGCTTGTATGCTAATTATTACTACCCTAATTATTGCATTCCTTCCTATTCCATAACATTTGTTTTATAAATTAATATATTAGCGAGGAAAGAATTGACATTTAGAGGTTGTTGAAAGTCGTTGAAAGAAATGCAGTAAATAGGTAACAGGTTGGCTACACAACTGGACTTCCATTTTCAGACAGTTCATCGACTCTTACAAGGGAAGGACCCCAAGTGTCCGACTTCGATTTTGATCATCTTTTGCGAGACGATATGGTATACGGATCCCTAATGATGTTTGCAAAATATTAGGTGTAGTTACTCAATAGTTTTAAAGATACAAACAATTAAACTTTCATTTGCAGCTCAAGTTTTCGAAGTTCCATTAACCATGTAAGCAGGTTGCGTGAAAGTTCAATTGTTTATATCTTTAAAACTATTGAGTAACTACACCTAATATTCTGCAGAAATCATTAGGGATCCATATACCATCGTCTCACAAAAGATTATCAAAATCGAAGTCGGACACTTGGGGTCCTTCCATTGTGAGTTGCGAAAATATTAACTTTGCAATGGCTAGAAGCTTTGGGCAGGAACTATGGCTAATTTCAGCCACAAAATACAAATCTCTTTTCCAATGATTCAATGACTACTTCTAACAAACAAGAATTTAAAATTGTGGAATAGATTGGGAAAATAGAGACCTTTTGATTCAGTGTATTCAAAATTCCACTCACTATTAATTTTTAAAGTCGGACACTTGGAGTCCTTCGCTTGTTAGAGAATCATGCTTTGGTCAACACCTAAAATATTCATGGACGTTCAATAAAATTATAGTCGTTAGACTTCACGGTTTGAGTGCAAGGTAGCATTCTATTTGATTGAAATAAACCAAGGTAGTAAGGAACATCAGCAATATAATGAAATTCTGTCAATCTTGTATTTTCAAGAACGGTGGACATTTTAAAATGCAATACTATTTATGGTAAATCTGCGGTGTATCGAGGAGAACAAACTGAAAATCTCGTAGAAGACAAATGGGGATAAATACCGAGGTATCGACACAGGGGTTACATTTCTGTAGGACCTGAGAAACGCGGACATACGGGTCAAAAGCGAATCGAAAGGAAAAGAAACCGACAAAGCTGTCCGGCGAGCCGGCCGAAACCGCGGAGAGAGCAAGTTCGTAGGGGACCTGAAGAACACCTGACACGGAGGGTGCACTATCTGGGTCTCTTAAAGAAAAGGTGTACTGGGCGCCGTTCGACTGCCACAGTTCAGCAGCTTCCGGTGGGCAGCCGGAACGGGTGTTACGTCGAAGCGGCTGCCGGTGGTCGATCGATCCTCTAGACTTGCTGGAGGAGCGAGCAACCGACGTCGTCGTCGTCGTCGTCGTCGTCGACGTTGTCGTCGTCGTCGTTGTCGCTCCAACCCGCGTTCCCTGGCCTTCCAGTTCCGAGCTTGGACTGAATACCACTGATTGTCCTTCGCTTTCTCGCTCTATCGCCCTCTTTTCCCTTTCCTTCGTGCAATTCACCGTCTCCGTCGCACGCGCTTGCAAAAGCTCGAACCTCGGTCTCCTCCACTCGTAACCACCCTCATCCTCCACTCCACTCCACAACCCGAAACCCACCCCGGTGGCACCCTATCCTCCACGGTGCCGTGCTACTCCTACCCACTCCACGATAATGATGGCAATCAGACCCTCAGAAAGGATTTCAGGAAATTCTCTCGCCTTTTTGTCGGCAGCCAGGACGGAGGCGGACGCCACAAACACCGGTCGTCCTCCTCGTTTCTCCTCGTCCTTCTCCGCACGGCAGTTATAGCCGTCGTCGTCGACGTCGACGTCGACGTCGTGGTCGTTCTGCTTTCTGCTCCCGCTATTCCTATCGCGCGATCCCGACGCATCTGCGGCTTTTCAATCGGTCGCTGCCGATACACTAACGGTCCCGATCATTGTGCAGAATTTTGGGGCCTGGGGTCTCACGAGACGCCCTCGATTAGGACCCTTCACCCCTCTCCAAAATTTGATATACCTACTGAAAAATTATGCTGTTTACAGCGTAGATCGCGGTTGAATTTCTTTAAAAATTTGGGATACTTATTGAAATCGGTTTTCAGTATTAGTATTGTTACGACGGCAAGAGATGAAGTTGTCTCCCCCTGAAGATATCGCAGAGATCGACGGAAGTCGTCTGTCGATTGATATCATTGATCATTAGTAGTTATTATAAGTTGTACAATGTATAGTACGTACATTTCATTTTAATCATGGTTGCGTTAACTATTTTGTGATCGTTTTCTTTTCTCAGGTTTCTTCTTTTTCTTTTTAAGAATTTTCGAGATTCTCACTTGAGTTTTAATACCAAATTTGTACGTGTGTACATTTTATTAATGTTACTACCAACATCTGAAATAATACTATTCCTCTAGTAGCTTTGATGATCAGGATTTTTCTCGGGGAGAAAGTTTCCAGTAATTGTACGCGCTCCAGTCTTACGCGGTTATAAAGAATTTTTGAAGAGACAGTGGAAGTTGGATTCCTTGGAGCGAGATTTTAACGATATTTTTCTCTTTGCTGCCATAGTCTTTTATCATACATATACTACGGCGTTCGTATTTCTTTGTTCTGTGGAATTTCTGGAAGATCGTAAATTCTTACTGAACTGTGAGTAACTTCCAACAGTTTAGTTCTTGCGAAGTGAAAAGAAACTTCAACAATAATAATAATAGCAATAGAATTGAACCAATCTTGTTAGTCAGGCAAATTCGATATGAAAAAGCACAATTTAACACATTCAGAGACACAATTGAATAAATAAATCAGTTAAGGTACATTTATTACTCTATTCACTGGTGATGATTCAATAGTCTTTTAAAAATCATTTAAAAGTAAATTTACTGATATATTCCGGAACAAGTAAATTTTATTCCCACTACTTTTCACGAATTAATTTTTATTGTATACTTGTAAAATTTAAACTGGTAATTTGACTGTGGTAAGTTTAGTGTTAACAATGGAGGATTTCTTAATCAATTTCTCAATTACGACAGCAATTTCACCCTTAAGTTAGCAAGTGATTTAGAATGACATAATTTAATAATTTTTTTAAAAACCGTCGCTTAAAAGACAATTTGTCAAACATAAGCTTTCTCCAGATACAGCACAGTCATTAAAAATCGTATTGCTAGACTTCCAATAGGCGAATTGTTAGATATCATTAACCACGCACCTACTAGAATAAATACATTATGTTAAAAGACAAACTATGAATAACAAACGGAAGAAATAATTCTAAATTTTCGCCATACACTCCATTACACGTTAAACGTTCCCAAACGTTGGAAGTTCTACTTTGTGTTCAATATCCGGGATAAGGCACGATAAACGGAGCAGCATGCGTGCCGTTGAAAATTTTTGGAAGTCGAGTAGGCTCATGACTTATGTATAAGCAACGACCAGCAATTTCGTCGTTTCCTTATCGAGTGCCCCGGGAAGACTTACTCGCCGGCAGCAATAAAAGGCACGATAATTAGTTGCACCCCCCTCCTCCAACCCCCGGCGAGAAATTAATCACCGGGTGGGTGCGACTCCACGGAGTCGCAGTTCTTTACCACGCCATGAATAGGGAGTTTCGTAGCTTGTTACGCGTTAATTCCGGGCCATTTTCGCGAGCGCCGTGTGAAAACAATGAAACGATGTTCCAGCAGGGTGACACTAGCTTCGGAAAAAAAGAACAGGCAAAAAACGCTCGTTCTCGCGTTTTTTTCTTTAGACAGTGCGAAAGGCCCCCAATGAAACTCGACCTTTACAAATGGCGAAACGCTCTTACCCGTTTTTTCATAGAAAAGACACTTTGATGTGCATTGTCGTTGCACGGAAAGAAGAACGCCTACAAATTTATTCCTGTGTTGACGTATCGAGTTCAACAAAGTTAGATACCGCCTACAAGAGAGCTCGACCCTTATGTGCTCCTCGGAAATAATTGCATAAGAGGTTCCAGGACTTTTTCGTTCATTTTTGCTACACACTTCAAATTAACAAGTTAACTTTAACGAATGCACCTTGCAACGCAAACAGCAGGAAATCAAACGTTCTTCAGTCCCCACTAGTGTCGTCAGATATTTTTTTTAAACAGGTTGGGACTTGTGGTTTTATCCTGGGGTTTTTGGTTAAAAGTTTTCTAGAGCAGTGTTGCTCCCCACACTTTTGAGCATATAGTAATTTTATCTTGGAGGTTATATTTACCTTCAGCTATTTTCATTGTTATTTAACAAGAAAATTTTCAAATAACTTTGTTGCGGCTTTTGAGGTATATTATTAGCTTCATCTTGAGGGTAACATTTATTGCTGTAATTTTAGGGAAAGCAGCCTTTATATCAGCGTACAGTAAAACACCAGTGTCGCCAGATAAGGGGAGAGAGCACGAATTGAGGGGAAAAAGCCCCTCTCTGCCAGCACCGGAAACGTGCACGACAAAGACGAGCGTCACGTGACCTATGCTCGTAGAAGGGGAAGGTAGTCTTCACACAAAGAAAATGATATAATAAAGAAAAATAAATAAAAAAAATATATAAAAAAACTTTTTAAAAACACATTTATACTAAAATTTACTGGAAAGGAGAAAATAATTTTTTAGCCATTTGTGACTATAAACAAAAGCGTGGAGCGCTAAACTATATTGACGTAATCTTTGCGGGTGCTCCACGCTTTTATTTATAGTCACTCATGTTTAAAAAAATTATTTTCTCCTTTTTAGTGCATATTTTTTTTATATATTATTTTATTTTCTACTGTTTAGTCAGTTTTAAATGAAACGCAAGATATAGTAATGCTGGTATGAAATAGTATGATATAGAAACGCAAGTTCTGGCATTACCTCCTTTTACACGAAACAACTTAGGTGTGTTTTAGAGGCTTATAACTCGGCACTGGAGGCAGATGGAGAGATGTAATTTCGTACACTTGTTAAATGCTATCATGTCTCAATATTGACAAAACATTAATCTTCCAACATTAGTAGGTTCCGAGATATAGGACCTCAAAAATCGTTAAATTTGTCACTGACTGACTGACTGACTGACTGACAGATCATCAAAACCTTTTGGGTACTTCCCATTGACCTACAAGCTTGAAATTTGGTACATAGGTCCACCATAACAAACACTCAAAGGAATAATTATCAAAGTTTGAAATTTTACACATTAAAGGGTTGAAAAAAAAACATTACGAAATAGGTACGTAGGATAGAATATAGCAGCATAATATATACATAAGGGTACTTTGGGATTATTCCTTCGACCATTTCCTCCAAACTGTATTTTCGTATGCGTGGCGGGCCGGCCGGGCCTCTCCACCCCCCGCCACCTATCCCTAACTAATTCTTGAGAGGTCGACGGGATAATCCCAAAGTACCTACATAAGTATACGTTTTATTAGCTTCGAAGTCGCAACAAATACTGATGAAAAAAACAATCACTCTAACGTAAACAAAAGAAATTGCACCGAGCATCGTCTATAGCGGCGGGGGGCATTCGGATCCGAGCGTCGCCGGCAGGGTGTTACTCTTCGATACATTGAATTTGGATTTTGTCTTGCAGATTAGAAAAGAATATTTTTCCTTTGATCGACGCTGCGTTGTTTAGATTTTTCGGGACAAAGTTTCAAGTAGGTATAAATAGGTAGTAAAACGAACATGTATTTATTAATTTACTTAATGTCCACCTTAAAGATAAAAAATGTTTAGGATTTAATGAATCAGGAATAAGAGTAATACCTACTTGATAATTGATGAAATTTCAACAAAAATTGCTGAAATCGCAACAAAAATATTCTGTAAACAGGAGCTAAGTTCTTATGGCCGTAAAATGTGAGATCAAACAAAATACGGCCAAGTTCGTTAGCTTAGAAATACCTCTTGCAATACTGAAAAAAGCGTTTGTAAAAATTAGTTTAAAAGAACGCTATTTAATTTTTAAAGAGTTACATGAAGGGCTAAATTATTCAAACTTGGCCGTTACTTTTTAAACCAATGGCCATAAAAGGTGTTAGGTAGCGGCCAAGTTTCAATAATTTAGCCCTTCATGTAACTGTTTAAAAATTAAATAGCGTTCTTTTAAACTAATTTTTACAAACGCTTTTTTCAGTATTGCAAGAGGTATTTCTGAGCTAACGGACTTGGCCGTATTTTGTTTGATCTCACAACATTTTACGGCCATAAGAACTTGGCTCCTGTTTACAGAATGTTTTTGTTGGGATATGGAAATACGTGAGATAGAATGAGATGGAGTCCGAAATTGCCCGAAATGGAACTGAATGAACGGAACATCACAACCACACTGAGCTCCTTCCATGCGAAGTGGGCCAGTGGAGTGGGGATGAGTCGGAGTGGGAACACGTAGTGGAGTAGGGAGCGCTTGCGCGCGGAGTGGGGATCACTGAACGCGATGACGTACTATGAGCTATATTACTATGTTTAAAGTTTCAAGTCTCTAGCTCTTCGGGAAGTGATTTAAAATTACAAGATTTGACGCATAAAACGACAACGACGACGACAACGACGACAACGACGACAACGACGACAACGACGACAACGACGAGAACGACGACAACTCGGAAAGCTAACATAAGCGTGGTAAAATGATATAATAAATGTAAGCGTGGTAAGAATAAAAAATAAAAGAAAATAATCAATCTTAACTGCTGAATCAAATAGTTCTATTGTGAAGGAATTTCAACGTTGGTTAGGGAACGAAGTGTAAAATGAAAAAGAAGTGATTTTAATTCTGTCTTCGAAATCGGAAAAATTGATTGGATGCAGAGGGTAGATTTTCATTCGTACCGAGGGAAGAATTCAGTTTTTAATATGACGCACTATGGTCGCCGCGGAATTTCTGGATTCGCTCGAAATAAATAAAACGATAACCTATATTCAGATCGAATAGTTTTTCTCTGCGGTTGGCAACGACGTTGCTGTTTCGACGCACACACCGAATTAAATCCGAGATAGGAGAATCGAATTCTGTTGAAAATCGGTTCCCGGGTCGTAAATGTTGTTACGGTCCGAAACACCAGTACGGGCCAAAGTTCCTCGCCGCTATCATTTGGCGCGGAAGATCGTTCACTTCCGTTCGTGACAGAGGTACTTAAGTGGCAAGATTTCGTATACTTTGAAACGGCTACTTCTCTGTATTTACGTGCTCGGTTACGTATTCCGTGAATCGGCCAGGGGGAACGTAATACCATTAGCGAGGTCTCGATGCCCTTTTCTTTCGGCAACTTCGCGTTGGCTTCGTTTCTATCATGTTGACTAGAGACGTACGCGATCGAGTCCTATGCAAGCCAAAGCCGCAAAAGAATTAACATTAGAAACATGGTATGGCTTGCAGCTTAATTCAATTCTCATTCGGTCTTTTATTAAGGCAGCTTTATTTGCAGCTTGTATTTTTTAAATTTAAATTCAACGTATTCTTCGTTGAGTTTTCCGTAAGCCAGAATAATCAACATTAAATGGATACACGTTAGACATGTCTAAAATAATTGAGAACATTATAGACATGGTGTACATTCAGTTTAAATTAGGTTTGGGTTAGGCAGGCTTATTTGTTACTTGTGCCTTTGTAATTTAAAGTTAACGTATTCTTCATTGATCTTTTCGCAAGCCAGAACAATAAACATTAAATTGATATACATTAGACATGTTCAAACTAATTGAGAACGTTATAGACATGGTGTACATGTAGTTTAAATTAGGTTTGGGTTAGGCAGGTTTAATTGTTGCATGTATATTTTAAAATTTAAACTAAACGTATTCTTTATTGATTTTAAAATAATTATTTTCCCAATTGAGAATATTATGGACACGATTTCTATTGAGTTTACATTACATTTAGATTAGGTCTGTGCTCGACACTGAGATCGAGTTAGAACAAATTTTAGGACATACTTTTACTGTCTTTTTGATTTTTGACTGACAGTGCTACATACTCAGTTTACGGTTCTATTAAATTTGATTTAAAATTACACACAAATTACCTATGAGTCATGAAGTTTGAATTTTTTCGTGAATTTAGATTTGATTTAGGTCTCAATCATGTTTGAAACTAATGATTCTAATTTCCTTGAATCGAAGCGAATTAAAATAATCTACGAATATTAACGAAAGATAAAATTACGATGCATTAGAAAATTGAAAGAAAGAACGAAAAGATGAAGAGAGAAGAAGTATGACATTTAAAAATAATAGACGTGGTAACTGCGACGAATTCAAAAGTCAGTACCGCGTGCTGGACGCCGGAAGAACACTATCGGTTCAGTACCGTCAAGAAGTCGATGGATGACAGTAAGAGGTGAGGGTTGAGGTCGCACAGTGTGATCTGTTGCTCACGGTGCGATGCACGCCGACAATATTGACTGGGAGCCAAGGAAAGCCCGAAAAAGGGGCTGTCGGGCCTCCCTTTTTCCCGGCGCTCACCCCCCTAGTCACTCCTTCATTGACGGAACATTAAGCACACACGATAACGCATGATTAACTGGCTAATGACTTTCTCTGTGTCGCTCTCCCGCTGGCTCTCCTCGGGGAGGATCGACGACTTCTGCAGAATCATCGCCGGGAGGGGTGGGATTCACCCTCTCGTTCCTGGATCCTTTTTCCCGATAAGTGACAGACGTTTTTCGCCGTTAATCGGTCGAGTAATTTGTCGTTGACAAATATTCCGTTTTGGGGCCCTCGGCGATTGCTAATGGCCCTATTCAAAAGATTCTATTCTGCGCGAGTGTAGAATCGGTGGAGACATCTCTGGCTACGTAGTCATTATAAAATGATAGAGTGCCGCCGCGCGGACTGAAGTTCGATAATGATGCTATTGTCTGAATATTTCGAAAACAATTATTATTAGTGCGAGGATTGATTTCGATTACTATTTTTACATCCCCGAGGGTATATCTCAAGTGGAGTTTAATGTTGTCTAGCTGCGAACTTCGAGTAAAATATTTATACGTCGATGACAAATATTAATTATTATGACAGTAACTAGAATTAAATAGTTACTTAATGTACTTGTCGTCTAATCTTTACATTTAGTAAACAATATTTACAATAATTTTTGTTGCAAGACAAGGCACTTCTAGTTCAATAAAAAAGTTATTGGAGTTAATCTTGAAGTTACAATGGATATTTTTTTCAGGCAACATGGAACCTGTACTATATTCTTGATCTGAATGATCTATATCATTAGCGTCATTGAATATCATTGCTGTGACAGCAATGCTCCCTTGGCAATGATTTCGGAATCACAGCACGATCATCAAGAGGGATTGGTCGAGGTTGACGTACGAATTAGCTCCAGTTCAGTTCCGCAGAAGCATAGGGGTAGTTACGAATGCTGAGACATCTGTCGTGATTCGGGGTGACTAAAATAGGGGATGATTTCGGAAGACACTGCCATCTATACGAAGATTCTTAGAATTTAGGGGTAGTTAGTAGCTGGCCGTCGGTTCCGGTATCGATCTGAACCACTAGCAGGAAAATGCCGGCACATAAAGGACTGGGCACCAAGGGTAGCTACCCCTAAGTGATCTTCTTAACCGATCATCGTTAACCGTACCATTTTGCTACTCTGCCAAGATAAGACCATGAAAACCAATCGTTATAATTGTAGATTACGTGCTGCACACAACAAACCTTTTACAAACAAATGAAATAATTTAAACATTTACTAAAGTTTTCATCTTTCTGTATATAAAGAAGCTGTAAGAAACAATCTTCCTTGGTTTAGATTCCTTATTTATCACAAGTACAGTTCGAATTTTATGCATTTATGATAAAAATGAGTAGGTGTAGTGTCCGTGATTTCTCAACATTTTTCTTTCTCGAGAAATGAAAAATAATACTATATTTCTCGAGAATTCTCTCGAAGTTTTAATAAAATAAGAAAATATTGGAAAACCTATGATATTTGACATATCGTTGATAATATTTATCGAAAACGCAAAAAACATTGACTCAATGTTTACTCCTGTCCAATATGTACATTAGGGTGGACCTAAGCTATACTTGTAGAAAAATTTGTTATTTAGATACAATGCACGCAACTATTCAGTATTGTTCATTTAGGTGAGAAAAAAATTTGTGCAAAGTTTGAGATCGATCGCATGAAAGGATGACGTGGCGCACTTAAATTGAAAATTTTGAGAATTGTGAAATTCGCTTTAACTATGGAACATGGCACATCGTTGGATTTGTCTTTTTGTCTGAATAGGAATATAGAATAATTATATGATCTCCTTTAAATAAAAATAACGATGATCTTGAAGTTTCGAAATATGATTTCCAAAAAATTTTTTTATTTTGCCATTATACTTACCTTATTGAACAGTGCAAATTTCTCCTTTGACATTTTTTCGTATAATCACAAGTAACAGAGATATTTAAATACCTACATTAAAATGTAGCATATTCTGACTGACGGTATGACACGTGTATTTGTTCATTTCCGAGAATATTGTATAAAATAAATGAGATTCATAAGAATTTTCCTAGATTTAAATTTCTCGAGAAATGAGAAATAACCAATTATAAAATTTCTCGAGAAGGAATTCTCGAGAAGGAACACTAAGTAGGTGCAATTAAAAACAGAGAAAAGATTAAAAGACTTTAAGAGTATTAATATATTATGTGCACTGAACGATATAAATTTATATTCAGCTCTCGTGTGTCTTGCAACTAATACACAAACTTTTTATTTTGCACAATGATCCGGAGTGTAGCAATAACAAATCAATTTTCGTTTATTTTCCCTCATCATGCTTTGGCTCGTGAAGGTGTAAATATGCTGCGATTTAAACAATCATTCTCTGAAAAAGAATAATTTTACCAATGTTTTCTTACAATTTCACCAAATTTATAATTTTAATAATTTCAGAAGATAACTCTAATTTAATTTATTTTTAACAAAATGAGTGAATTTGTATTTTGGAAAGTGTAGATAAGCACCCGATGTCCTCACTAAACAAAAGTTGCCGAGTTCATCCCCAAGAAACACTATCATCCCCTAACCACGTCGGATATTCATCGTTGTCGATTCAAAACAGCAATCCTCCGCAGTCAGCGTAATTCGACCCTGAAGAACGTCCGGTGAACGAAAGCGTTTCGGAACCAACCCCCTGTTGGTCTCGATAAAATACAAGATTTACTATAATGGCAGACAGGATAGAAACGAAACAGGCTAACGTTCTCACTCGAGCTTCCGTCGAGTCACGTGTGTGCCCGTTCTCCTTTGCCCTTTTCTTTCGACGAACCCTCCCTCCCCTTTGCCCTCAGTCGTCCCGGCGCGGCGATTTGCTCTTTTTTACTTGCTATCCATTTTTAGCGTCGGCCACCGCTCGATCCGGCGTTCGCACACAACCGTGGCGAGTTAGCGGCTTAACGAGGTTATTTCACGACGTCGGCTGGGTGGGCCACAGGTCGCGCGAGGATGAATAATGATTCATCCTCGCGCGAATCATTATTTGCAAGGGTTGGTTAGGCGAACCGGTCGACTCGACTCGCCACGGCACGTACGATCGCTTGCATAAGCGGGGAGTTACGCGGACACGTGTAAAACTCGGGGATCCTTTGGATAAGCCACGGAGATATATGATTCGAGGAAATTCGGAAGATTGGTGGACAGTCCCGCCGGCCGATGACAGCCGGCTGTGTGTCTGCCGGTGAATTGTTGCGTATAGAATGTATAGTAAATCTAGAGGATCGGCGAAACCGTGTCTGATCATATTCGAGATTACGCTAACGCTTCAGTGGTAGCAATATGGATCACCACTTCATTTTTTGAACGTCAGCAATCAATTATAGAGGGAGAGTCTCGTTACATAACGACTTTAAATAACTCGCAAGTCATTTTTTCTAAGCAACAAATTAAAAAAAAGAATATTGCATGGTTTCCAGAAACATACAGTGCTGTATTTTTTTGTTTCTTACTTTTTTTTTATCGTGATTTGAGAGAAAGTCTGTCTATCATTAATTTAAATTTTTAATGAAATCTCTCTCTCTCTCTCTCTCTCTAGTGACGACTTTTATAATCACAGTAATGCTTCAATGGTAGTTTTAACAGAAATATTGTACCCAGGAGAATTTTTTAAATTACATAGTGCTAGTTTAAATATTTAGTACAACCTCATACTTTTATTTTTGAGATTATAGTAGTACCTCGATAATAGTCCTATCTTCCTTGCACCTAGGTGCGAACTTGACAAATATTTTGGTAATTACAATTTTTAATACAATTTTGTACCATGATGGTTTAAATTACAGTAGTGCTTCAATCGTAGTCACAATTTCCAGGTCTCCGAAATAATTTGACGTGAATAGAACCGTTCCTCTATTGTTAATTTAAATGTTCAGAACTTTGTACTGTGATATTTTAAATTGAAGTAGTACTTCGATAGCAGTTCCATTTTCCTAGTACTTGAAGTAATTTGATGTGTATAAAACCGTTAAGCTATTATTAATTTAAATTTTTAGGATAATTTTATACTATGATATTTTACATTGCAGTAATACCTCAGTAGTGGTCCCATCTTCCTAGTCCTTGAAGTCATTTAATTTGTATAAAACCGTTAAGCTATTATTAATTTAAATTTTTAGGATAATTTTATACTATGATATTTTACATTGCAGTAGTACCTCAATAGTAGTCCGATCTTCCTAGTTCTTGAAGTAATTTGATTTGACTAATTTAAATGTTCAGTACAATTCTGTATTGATTTTTGACATTACAGTAGTACCTCGATAGTAGTACCAACTTCCTAGTCATTGAAGTAATTTGATGCATTTAGAATCGTGAACCTGAACTCAAATTTTCAGTAGAATTTGCTTGATTTCTATGATGCAAATAATTTTGTCGCTAAAACGTCTGTTTCATTTGAAATAATTATTTATTTAATGCTTATACCAAAAAGTTCGGTCTTCCGTTTCTAACTTAACCCTAACGTACCGACTAAAGTACTATGGGAGAACATTCACCCAGTTTTGCGCGGTCAACATGCAACACACGAGTAAATGCAAGCACCAGGCAAACATCCAACAAGAAAACCGAACGCCACGAGAAGATACATTGAACTATAACCTGGGAGTTGCCTCGTTCTCCTTGGTCATAAACAGAAACTCACTTCAAGAACTATAAACCGTAGAAAATGAAGTCAGGCTAGACACGGTCGATGCCGAGGAAACATAAAATTTCGCTCAGCTCCGTTTCAAAGCAAAATAGAAATCCCCGTTCGAGAGCTGCATCAATCCTAATTCATATGTAAATCAAATTCGAACTCTGGATCAAGTCGATCTCTGAAATAGTTCTTCCGGCAGCGATCTTTGACTTTTCAACTGAAATCATACGCTTAGAATCTTTCTCTGCGTCGAGGGAACAGTGTGCTGTTACAAACGTTAATCAAACTAGTGGATTAAGAGTTGGTGGAGATATCTCTGCGAACATGAGGTATTCGATACATTCGTCTGTAATTAAAAATATTTAATAATCTAAAATCCATGCAATGCTACCAGTTCATGCATTGAAAATTTTGCAACTCTAAAAGAGAGATTGTTCAACTGATCAAATGAAAAATCTTTTTCAAAATTTTATCAAAATCCTTTTGATAAGTAAGCAATCACTTCGAACAGTATCAATGTGTCTTCTAACTTCTGATGAAGCTATGATGAATGTTCAATGCTTGCAAAATGTGGCGAAAAACAATTGCAAAAACACACGATTAACATCTGAAAGTCTCAAATCCCCGAAACCACTTTTTTCAATGTTCACTAGTGGCACCATAAAAATAATCCTTGTTAGTACAAACTAGAAAATTGGCTGGAGTGCTACCTACAACAAGTAACTGCGTCGAGCTACATTCCGGGACGAAAAGATAGCACACTTTGAAATTAATGTAATTTCTGTTTAATAAACATTAGAAATTCAAGTTTTTTTATACACATATTTTTAGTGTGTCTTTCTTAACATATATGGATGAAATGAAACGAACCTTCATTATAACTTATCTATTTTTATTGAATGAAGTAGAATTATTAACGAAATATAAAGGTTCAAAATGATAGCATACTTAACGAAAAACTTGACCTCTAGGACCTCTTTTACAGCTAACAACTTTAATCATTCGGTTTGGTAAATATTTATACAATTTTTTAATACTGTTTTGGCTAATATTGTCCCATTCGTCCAAACGCTCTAATTTAAATCGTTAATATTTTGGGATTGTATGCCAGTTTGGTACACAGCTCTGGCAAGATGTCCCCAACAATTTTCAATAATGTTAAGATTGGATATCTTGCTGGTACTCCAAAACACGAATAATTTTATAAGAAAAGTATTTCTTGACCGGTTTCGCCGCGTACACTGCGACATAATCTTGTTGTAAAATGTGTTTATTTGCAGCAACTCTTACAGCATAAGTGTTTAGTTGTTCATTTATCATTTCAATATACCGTTCACTATTCATTCGTCCTTTTACTTTTGATTTCTGCTTTACCGGAATATCCAATATCGACTCAAATTATCATACAGCTGCCTCCCATTTGGCGACGGTTTAAAAATTGCTGTTCTTCATTCAAATTATGATAGTAATAGTTTACGTCGTCTGGACCATCCAAATTAAATCTTTTTTCAACAGTAAATATGATTCTTCGCCACTTTGTCCTCATATTTATATGCTTTTCGGCAAATTGTAAGCGGAACACTTTATGCTCCTTCGTTAACCAAGGTTTTTTCTCCAATTCTCTTCGCGCTAAGTGCTTGCATATTTGTAAAACACAACGTACATTCTTTCCGTTAGTGTTTACGCCAGCACTTTCAGCGATTTGTCTCGCAGTCATCCTCGAATTTGATGTTGTTCTCAATGTTGCACGTTTTTCACCGGCAGTTAAACTTTGTGGGCGCCCAGTACTCTTCTTTTTCCCCTAACTTTCAGGATTTTTTAACAAGCTCATAATAACTTTTCGGCATCTATTTATAATTTTTGATATTTGTGTAATTCAATCTTGTTCTTCTTTTAACTTCAATATCGTATGTACTTCACAGACACTTAGTTCTGTTCCACGACCCATTCTTAACAGTTTAGTATGTTGTTTTATTAAATAAGCATGAAAGAAGCTAGCACCCACTTTATCAATTACGTTTTGCAATGAATGTTTGCTCTTGAGTAACTTGTGCACAACTGACAAATGTAAAACTGCTATTGGTGCTATCATTTTGTCCCGCTTGTGTGCCCCAATATTTACGTTTTCATTTCGAAAATTCTATTGAAGTAAATATGGTGGATGATATTCAGTATATTGTACGTACAGGCATGTCAGGAAAAATAGATGATGTGCTATTTTTTTGTCCCGGATCGTATTCTTTATAATGAACATCCAAATTATTACATGTTTAACAAGTTCCTCGTTCCTAAGCAAATTCCAACAGTTTGTATAACAAAAACTGTGAAAGAGACTCGGAGGAACGTAGAATGGAGACGAAGGAGGCAAGAAGTGGAAGCCACGAGGAAAATGGCGATAATGGTGAAGTATAGCGTGGGGCACGAACGGTGACAGGAGAAGAAAGGAACCGTGGAAAAAGGATCCAGGAGTGAACGGACCGACGAAGAGGAAGATGTATCAGGAAGATAAGGCGGCAGCGGTACCAGCGACGCAGCCCCTTCGATCCCGCGTCACGGTCTTTGTTGCAAAGCGCAATAATTGCGCGGGAGGGTGGCCTACGAGCCGCAGGGGGTTGCAAGGGGGTTGGAGGGGGCCAGTAGGAGCAGCAGCACGCGCCGGAAACGGAACCGAGAGTCGTGTGTCCCCGGCGTTCCCGGGCGGAACTATCATGATTAGTCACGGGGCCTTGCAACGAGCCGTAGGAGAACAGAAAGACAGAAAGACAGAACCCTCCCTTTGGTACCCGGAATTCGCTCGAGCGCGATCGACCTGAACGCTGTGGCACCACGAGAAACGCAATCGATCATCGCTACTCGAGCTCACGTTGCGATCCGCTCTTAATTGCTCGAGTTTTTCTGGTGGGACAGTTTGCTGCCGGAATGGTGGGAGAGTGACTATTGAAATTGCTGATCAGACGAGGGAGAGTCCTTTTCGATGTCTGCTGAAATATTTTCACGAGATCTTGTGGTTGCTTATTAAAACACGTGGAAATAAATATCTTACGTTAGCAATTTTATATTTTGAACATATAGTCGTGAAGCAATTATAGACACATTAAAAAATGTCTCAAAGGTCGTAAATCAAATCAACTATGTATAAAAATTAACTTTTGGCGATGCTAAGAGAAAATTGTTTTGGAAAGTTCGGTACTTTGGGATTATTCCGTCGACCATTTTCGCCAAACACGAAATTATTATTATATTATTATATTATTATAATAATATTTATTATTATATTATATTAATATATTATTATTATATTATTTATTTTGGAACTTCCTTTTCATTATGATGACGCGGAGGTCGACGGAATAATCTCAAAGTACCGAAATTTCATATAGAAATACATTTTCTACATATATTAGCAGCTTTATATTTTATATTCAAGACACCATGTCTTACGAGTTGATTTTAAAACCATTAGATGAGAGCAGGACCGGAAAAGTGATAATTATAACAAATTATAACTTAGAAATAACTTAATAAATGGTCAGACAAAATAGTAAGAACATAATGTGAAGAAATTAAAAATGCTATTGTATGGTTTTCGACTCGGTCAAATTGTTATAAAAAGAAATGAATGTCTACGTAGCAGTTAGTACAGAGAATTTTTATTTTGCATAAAAATACTCTTCTTACTATAATCGCTGAGAAGCATTCTGATGCATCTTGCACACCGTAGTATCGATATAACGAGCATCACGGACGCGACATCCGCGACGTTCGTCCGTGATACTCCACAGCAGGTCCATCAACAAATTCGATAATACCAGCAAGGATTCTCACTTGGAGATCCCGGTGGTTCCCTTCTTCTCTGCCGACGGATATCCGGGGTCATACGGGCCGGCGTCCCCGAATTTCTTTAATGTATTCTCTCCATTTTTTAGAGGCCAAGACAGTTACGATCTCCTCTGAACCTTAGTCACCCCTTGAGGCTGGGAATGAGGGTCGAACCAGTCGTAGTTGCCGGTGCCGGAAACGAAGGGGCGCGCAAAGGTTCCCGGATGGAGGGCAAAAAGGGATCACACCGTGGGGATGGTTGAACCCCGGGGATCGAACAGGGTTGCTTGAGACCCCATGACCACCCCCTAACCCCACCCCATTGGGTTAACCGATACCGGCAATTATCAACGCGTCTTGGTCACTGTCGGAAGATACTGCACACACCGGCTGGATCTTCGCAAACGATTAATCGATCCGACTTTGTCGCTCTTGGAAACTTGATCGGGAACTATTAACGCTTCGACCTTTCTTTTGGAATCGGATACCTACCCTAATTTCCAGCTTTTACCCATTATTTATTGTTTTTTATATGGATACTGTGGATAGCTTTTGACATCGTCCATCCATGATATGAATGAATTTTTATCGTTTACGCAAGGTAGATCGTGATTGATTTAATATTTCTTCCTCTTTATTGCTAGATTTATTATACAGGGTGTCCCGAATTTAAATGGCAAAACTTCAGGAGCGTGTTTTTGCTTCGTTTTGGAGAAAATCGCAAAAAAAGAAACAAAACAAGTTTTCATTTTTGTACTTATTTATTTACATTTTGTTTACGTTATCATCTATTTAATGTAGATATTGTTGAAAATGTTGCTCTCTTGCAGCAATGCAAGCATTACATCTAGCACTGACTTGATAAACTGCAGCTAAACATTGCAAAGTTTACAGACGCTAACAGAAGCAGAAAGTTTATTCGGTGCCAATCAATTCAAGAGAGCAATTAAGAGACCGAATTATAGATGCAGTGCACCAAATATCACCAGACCAATGTTCAGCTGCAATTTATCAAGTCAGTGCTAGATATAATGCTTGCATTGCTGCAAGAGGGCAATATTTTGAACAATATCTACATTAAATACATGATAACGTAAATAAAATGTAAATAAATAAGTACAAAAATGAAAACTTGTTTTGTTTCTTTTTTTGCGATTTTCTCCAAAACGAAGCAAAACTCTAAAAGATTTTTTGTCTTAGTTTTTCGGTCCCCTACACGTTCCTGAAGTTTTGCCATTTAAATTCGGGACACCCTGTAGATGGATTAATAAAAATATCAGTACCATCAGTATCACATATCAAATATTAATATTGGAAGAGTAATCTAAATTTGTCTTTTATTCTCCTATTTTTGGAGATTTTTTAACAACATGAAATATCAGATTTGCATCAATTTGAAAATTTTCGAATCATTCTATCACTGTTTATTTATTTTACATCTAGAACATTCCTATTCTATATGATTTTTGCAGTGTTATGTATATGATACTGTGCGTGCTCATGCTCCACAAAAATTTTTAGAAATGGACTACATACAAGTAAAAGCAACGTGAAGAGTGTTTTGAATGATATCATTTTATAGTGGCGTCTCAGAGTAGCTAATTTGAATACTTTCACCATCAAAATAGCAACATTGGTAAATCTGGACTTAACCATGTCCCGCTGCAAATCCGTACAATTTTCAGTGATTTCGTTTAATGGTTTATTTCCTCGTCTTTGAACTATTGTTCCGTAATTGCATAATTCGATAATAGCGTACTATTTCGTATTTATGCCTACTTCAATTCTTCTTCTTGTAGTATCTTATTTGTTTTTGGGTCGCTGTGTGTACATAATAGAGTAATCACCAGATATGCTTACCATTTCCGGATTGCGGAAGCTCGTGCACTTATAGCATGTTTACTTTACAAACCGAAGCAAAACGTATATGTCGAATTAAATATTAAATATTATCTGTACCTGTTCCTTTTTATATCGATCGTATAATTGTTAATAAAAGATGTAGTAATGCTCTCAGCGCACTGGTTGGATCTAATTTTACATCAAACCAATTTTGCAAATTGAATTAAATATTAGACGTTTCGATCTATTCGAAAATTTAATTCAATTTGTAAGATTGCTTTGATGTAAAATTAGATCGAACCAGTGCGCCGAGAGCATTAGTACATCTTTTATAATCTGTACCACTTTGAATTTTTCGTGTTAGAAGTAATTTTCTATTTGCCGTCTAATTCTATCGGTTGCTAAAATTTGGAACCGTAGAAAAATTTTTTAAATCGAACAGAGTTCTTGCAATAAATGCAGAAAATTGTTGTCAAGACCCGCAAGTCTACTAATTATTATCAGTGTTATAAAAGTCAACGCGAAAGATTTGTTTCGTCGGCGATAAATTATAGAAGTTTCGAATATTGTAGGTATTAACAGTGCACTGAATGCTGCTCCACTTTTCATCGCGTACAATGCGACGCGCTGCATCCTGTCTTTCCACCCACGCGGTGCACGTGAAATTGGTGTAAAGGGTGCGAGGCGGGCTCTTTTATGCAGCATCGTTTGTCTCGTGAGGTACCCCATTCCGCGCAATTAGACAGATGAGAGGTAACATTACCCTCGGTCACATAAAGTGTAGGCGTTCTGACGTTTTCCGGCCGAGGGTACCAAAGTGTCAGCGGCGATACTTTTCTGAGCTTTAATTGCCCGGCTCACTGTCGCCGGAAGACTGGTCTTTCTCTCGTGTCAAGTGTCGCACAATCATCGATGGACGCGATACCGAAAAGTGTCTGCGATTACTTCTGCATTCGTTGATCTTCCATGGAAAAAGGCACGACGTACTAGAAAATTTTCTTTATTTATTTCTTTCTCCTCTGGAAACCATTTTTACTGGTTAAGCGTGTGTTTATTTGTTTTGGAACACCCTATACCATTTTTAAACTTATTTACCTTTGGTCCTTAGAATCGTGTTTAAATTATCATTGTATTTAAGTAGGATTCAACTTTATCATTCAAAGTAGTCTTACAACTTTGATACGACCTGTACATCTATTGCATGTATATTGATATTTATTTTCTCTACGCAATGTACCACTTTTTCTTTGCAATATGAATAACGGTATTTCTAATCATCCAATAAAACGTACAGGGATCCATGTGACAATCTAACACTTACTGCTATGTGTCCATGTATGTACAGTCCCTGCTCACTTTATTAGACTCACCTGAAGAATTGGTGCTTTTTGAAATCCTATAAGGAATGCAACGCTGTTTTCAACCTATGGGGTAATGATGGGGTAATGATTTCGTACTACAAGATTGCCTTATGGGTTGCCTATCCAAGTGTAAAATTTTCTTGCAAGAGCAAAAAATCCCCCTTTTACCATGGCCCGGCAACTCACCGGACATGAATCCGATTGAAAATGTCTGGGAGTGCCTGAAGAGAGAATTGGCCAAAGAAAATATAACAACAAAGACCAAGTTGATAGAGAGAATAATCTATCACTGGCACCATAACGTTGCATTAAAAGAAATTGCACAAACTTGCATATATAGCATGTTCAGAAGAGTTGTGGCTTTAAGAGCAGCTGAGGGCGGATTAACAAAATATTAGTGTTTTAAGAATTATATTGATCTATTTGTGTTTGTATCCATTGTTTTTGTAAAATAAATATATGGAAAATTCATTGGTCATCATTAAGTGATATTTGCATAAGGCTGCTATACCCATTATTCATGGTAAAACTAAAAATATCATGATTATAGACGTGAGTCTAATAAAGTGAGCAGGGACTGTATAATTAGGAGCATAACTGATTCCACACACTTTAAATCAGAATAACTTTTTTATGAATGGATCAAACGACTTCAATTTCTCTGTGAGGCTAGAAGAATTAGTTGAAATAATACATTTGTTCGAAATTGTGATAAAAATTAGAATATTAGTTGAAAAAATACATTTGTTCGAAATTTTGATAAACAATAGTAGAAATTAATTTCTACAACTTTAATAAAATAAATAAGTTGAAAAAATACATTTGTTTGAAATTGTGATAAATAATAGTAGAAATTGATTTTTACAACTTTTCTAGCTGGGCAAATAACGAAAATTTAAAAGATGTGTTTTGTAAACTCGTATGAATTATATACATTCTGAAAATTACATTGAAATTGGTTAATTGATTTACGAATTATAAACGATCAAAAGTGGTAAAAATTGCAATTTTTCATGATTTTCGGCCTTTTTACCACTTTTGGTCGTTTATAATTCGTACACCAATTAACCAATTTCAATGAAATTCTCAGAACGTATACATGTAATTCATACGAGTTTACAAAACACATCTTTTAAATTTTCGTCATTTTATATATTCTATATTTTATATTTTCGGCCCTGCTAAAAAAACTGTAAAAACCAATTTTTTTAGACGTCATTTACTAAACTAATTTTTCTAGTCCTTCAGAGAAATTGAAGTCGTTTGGTCCATTCATAAAAAAGTTATTCTGATTCAAAGTGTGTGGAAGCAGTTATGCTCCTTACTGTATGTCCGTTACGGTAGGAAAAAGTATCGTTCCTCGAACAACCGAAAAATCCGCGGACAAATAAAATCCGTTCAAATAAAACCGTTTTGGAAGAGTCAGTCAACGTTCGCATTCGACAGAGAGTAGTAATAAAGCATTTCTTCATCTTACACGTGTTGATCTCTCCTGAGAAAACAATTTTGAAAATATCGCTGATTCACATTGATACCCTCTAAACATTGAATCTAAACGCAGTCATAAGAACCCAATACGAATTTTCATTTCAATATACCAACTAATAAAGTGACTCAAAGTTTGCAACTTGCAACATCTAATACAAACTTTTAAAGTTTGCAATATTTAGTACAAACCTTTAAAGTCTGCAATATTTAATACAAACCTTTAAAGTTTGCAATATTTAATACAAACATTCAAAATTTGCAATATTTAATACAAACCTTTAAAGTTTGCGATATTTAATACCAACCATTAAAGTTTGCATAATTTTAAGCAACTTTCACATCTAACGTTCTTACTTCCTGAACAAATTATCGGAGTACTATTATGTCGGAAAAATTTGTCTCTCCAATTGTGAATCGACCTGTACATCTACATGAATGTTCGCAGATTGGGAAATATTGTGTACAGCGGTGTAACATGATCAAAGGTAACGTTAGTAGTGCGTATGTTAATCGGAATGGACCATAGGTTCTGTAACGAGCTGTAGGAGTGTCCCGTGTCTTCAGTCCTAGTTCAGTCGAGCGTGCACGATCGAACGCGCAGCGTAAGTCCTGCGAGCCTTTAAAAGGACTAACCACCGTGCGGCCAAGCAAACAGCACGTTGTCGGCATGCGCGTCACCTCATTTTGTCAAACATCAATTACCAGCGCAAACAAGGCGGGATGGTGCTCGACCGGCGAACATTAAATACATGCACCGCCCTCGGACACACTGACACAATATCCGACATGTTATAATGGACCGATCGAGCACGAAACGAATCCGCTCAACGTCAAACTACTTTCCTACGGATATTTATGGAACATCGGTGGTGATACGTTGATTAATTCCATATCTATCGCTTTACTCGAACCGCTAACCCTCCATCTTTAATTATTCGTAAATAAAAAATCATTCGGATCACGACTTCGTTCTAAAAGCCTTCAGTCAGTGACTTTGCACGTGTTTCCATTTTGTTTAATTAACAAATAGTGTATGATGTTAATAATATATTGATTCTAGTTTCACCTGCATTTGGGTGACAGAATTCTTTGCCGAGACTTGAAAGTTATAATTTTCTTAATACAGGTTTTGTTTCTTGATTAAATTACCTCGATTTCATATAATTCTTGTAGTCGTTGAGACAATGCTCGCCATAAAGAACATGCACAATCTTTTATCTACATTACGTATGTAACTACAGGGTGTTTCATAATATTTGTTTAAATGTGACAAGTGCAGCATAAATATAGAGACTTAAAATGCTAAGACATTGATCATAAAGAACACTGACAAGCATTTCTCCAAATAATGTGAATACAGGGCGTTTCATAACATGTGACTAAATGCGACAGCACGTAAATAAATATAAAATACAAGTACAGCATAAATATACGCGTGACTGCTAGAATGCTAATATAAATTAAACTTGATACTGAAATCCAACTAAAATGAGAGAGGCACAAATGAAGATATACAGGGTGGTCCATCTATAACACATGGTTTTATCCAATGAAGACACGTATTATTCGACACGTGAATTCAGCTAATGGTTAAGGAAACTAGAAAAGAAAGATGCGCAACAAAAAAATACCGAAGTTAGGGTTAAGCTGTAGGTGTCATAGTTCAGTGTATAATTGCAAAAAGTCTAGATGTATGAGTAAAAGTAATTGTACGAACTGTTTGTAGGCTAAAGAGGCCGAAATGAGCTGTTACTATGTTCATTTTTAGGAATTTTCTTCGCGTTTCTAGTTGGAACAGCCTGTGGATAGCCAGGCTGAACAGAACAGAACGATTCGACTTAAAATGAAAGTGGTCGAGCGTGAAGCACGCGGAGGGCCGCGTATAGGGTCAGATAGAGCGAACCTCAAGCCGGAGAGGGTTGCAGAGGGTTGCAGAGGGTAGGGAACCACCGTCAGGAGGGATGCTGGGATGCCGAGGGGTGCATCCGGGATTCTCCGAGGGTGGCGATTCGCGGGGCGGTCGGTCGTCATGGATACGTTCCCGGCTAACCCCTAACCGCTCCTCCTCCCTTGTCATCCAACATTTTCGCGACTACGCCGCCATCATCGACCCACCATCTTGCACGGGGACAGACGATCTCCCCGGTAAAAAAACTTTTCGGCTGCTCGAGACGCTTTCGCGTTACCCCGAGACCCGGTGATAACTCGGGATCGATGAATATTTTCTTCTCTTCCTCTGTGACAGACGCAAAAACATCGGGTGAATTTTTTGGTCTATGCATCGAGAAACTCTCACTGTATCAAATGTTCAGTATGTTGTTGGGATTTCGTCTTGGTGTCTTGATCGTTATAGAGTCTAATTTTGTACTCATTGTGTATTGCTCGGCGATGAATGAAAAGTTAGAACAAAGGTGGTGAGTTTTCTCTGGCTGATTAAATAAATAGTTTGTGAGGGATTCTTTTTCGAAGATTCGCTTTGACTCGCGTTTTCGCGAGGTCTATTAATCTTCAACTTCTAGAGGCGCGAATATTTTATTTGTACAATAATATTGAGTTGGACTTGTGGCGATAATTCGAACGGAAATAAAATTCTACGTTTTTACTGTCGATATTTAGCCACTTGAATAAACGATGATTTGTGATAGATAGAAATTTTCTATTTCTTACAACAAGTCATCGGAGACAAAGCTTCATTAATTATAGCAGTGAACTAAATCATAGGTCGAGGGATTCATTTTCAAGGTGCTCATTTGCAAAATCTAGTTTCTTGGATGATAAATAAAGTGCAGATTTGTATGCAAAATAAAGATTTTCTGCATCCGTTATAAGAAATAAAAATTATGGAAAATAATATTTCTTGCCTGAAAAATTCTTAAAATATGCTTTTGCTATTTCATGTTTCATTTACTCATTTATAATTGCATAACATTCTCTAATTGAGCCATTTAGACTAAAAATATAAATCAACTTTTTACCCATTTGGTTCAATACTCAAGAATTTAACCGCAATTAAATAAAACAATAATATATAATATTATCGTGGCTTACATAAAACAAACGTAACAATCTTCGATATGTTATATGTGTTTTGTAGAAGTTTTATCCAATTCTTCACTATCTAAGTTTTTTGATCATAAGTCAAGCGATTTAGGAGATTTCAACCCCTAAATCGAATCTAAAACGTCGCCACGATAAAACTTTCTAAACAAATACCAACGAAGCGTTGCAATTATCAAAAATCACTTCGAAAGAAGATGCATCATGGGAGACCGTTCTCCGAAATACGAAAAATACGCAACCCACCCCGCACCCTTCGAAAAGATGGAAAACCGTGGAAAGTTTGCAGAGCCCGTAGCCGATAAATTTCCGAGGAACGAGCAGGATATTGGTGTGGTCGTGGAAAGCAGTCGACGACCGTTTTGCTCAGTTGGCAGCGGTGCAACCCTCGTGCAACGCACCCCCGGCGCTGCACCGTGACTCGCCACCCCCTCCTCCCCTTTACCGACCCCGCACCCAACCCCCACAAGCCATCGCGCCGGGGGCGTGGGCGGTAGATAACGTGATTTACACTGGCCGGGTAATTAATGTCCTCGGCGACCGGCGCTTTAAAAAAACAATCGGAAATCGGCGACAACGAAGAGCAACAGTCAGGCTGCCGGTATCGCGGCCGGCACCGGCTGACAAATTATCGCGCCCGAGATTTTCATTCCCGTTTTCCTCCCGCCGTTTTCTCCTTTCTTTTCTCTATTTTATCGGGCCAGGTCGATGGCATGCATCTTGGAACTCTACTGCTCCGGTGCCGTTCCTGGAGAAGCTCTGAGCTTAAACTACTTCGAAAGCTGTTTTCGCTGGATTTTTTGGGAATAGTGTAGTTGTAATTTTTTTGAGTTTTCGTAAGATTCTTTGTAACTCGGTCGAGGATTTTAGAAATTTGTGACAAAAATGCATGAGTGAAAAACAGGACTCTGAAAACATTAGAAGAACATTCCATCTGACTTTTATTTTTTACGGTGGATTTAGAACATTTTTAATTTAAAAATCCGCTGTTTATTATTACTTCATTTAAGAGGTGGTTTGTTCAAATTACATTAGGATGTTCCTATCATTCAACATATTCAATAACTTGTTTACTAAAAGGGTGAAGCAGTGATTTATTTAGGTTGAAAAATATAGGGAAATGTAATTGTTTGTATGTTTGTAAGCAAACTGTTACATTTAATAAAGTAATTTTCATCCCCTTGGGGCCTACAATCTTCTTATCAAATTGAAAATTAAAAATGATTCAAAGGGGAATGAACTCGGTGATCGAAGTTTTCTGATCAAATTTTTTCTTTCAAAAATTCTGTTTCTCTCTGAACAGATTTCAACCCCTACCATTTTCTATCAGTAAGTAATTACTCAATTGTATGGTTTCTTCATTTTCTGTGCTATTGAGAAGCATTTTAGGATTTGAAAAATGAAAGCAGTTGGTCAAATGATGTTTAATGAATATTATAACGAAGTATTTTTGTGTGGAAAAATTTCAACCCTTCTGTCGATTTTTATCAGAAAGTAATTATCTTTTTGGATTTACGCGGATTTAGTTCAGTTAGATTATGTTGAACTGTGTTATATTATTTTGTACATCGAAATTGGAGCATTCGCCCCATTTGAGATAGTTTTTATGGTGTCAAGCCTATTCACCGTGACACGAGCGAACACGGCCTGTAGGCAACTAACAACGTGAGAAAAGTGCTAAAATTACTACGTGCGATCACGAGAAACGTCAAGATGGAAACGTTTGATTAGATCCCTGAATCCGTTAAAGCCGTGAGAAAAGGAGTGACTCAGGGCAATTGTGCTGGCCAATCACGTTAACCTTTCGATTGCGGTCGATTTCTACCACCTGATTTCTTTCATGGCCGCGCGTTGATAATTACGCGTGTTTATAACTTGTATCGAATGCAGAACGAATTTTCCAAACACATTATACTGCATGAAGAATGAAAATTGGAACGACATGCATGACAGAATTATTACCGAACGTTACATTCATTCATCATCCAGGCAACAAAGATTTATTTCACCTCTTAATGTTCTTAGAAGATTGCAACTCACACGAGCTTTAGTATATCTTCATTAGCATTTTTATTGTACCGTATTTTGCAGACCTGTGTATGTCGTAGGAGTAAAGCAATGTATTTATAACTGGAATGATTGCATGCACGTGTGGCGTTCGCCAAATGAAATGAAAAAATTGATAAGCACATTGAAGATATTCTCTTCGGATAGAAAGAATATTCTTTTAACTTGGGTACAGGATAATTATTAGACAGCGGATCTTTATGCAAACTCCTATTTCTGTAAGTTGTTTTAGAAAAATCAGAATAAGGAAAATTTTGCGAAAATATAATAAAAGTACTACTAGATTTTTTCATATACAAGTTTTGCACACACGATAAATTACGACTAGTTATTATATATAGTAATAAAAATTTATAATGTTTCGGTTCAAGGTCTGCATTTTAAATCAGGATCACCGTCAATCCAAAAAGATATTCGTCAAAGAAATTGTCATATTTCATTAAAAAACTTTAGAAAGCTGAATATTTTTTTGCAAAAAACATTTTTTAACTTTTCAGAAACGACACACAAGTGCCTGTTTCTTTTTATACGACCAGCGTTATCTTGGACTGTGGATTTGATGCATTAATTGCAGACATCATAAAAAATTTCAGAATGTCGATATATTATCCCTAACTTATCACGATTATTAAAGAAAGAAATTGCAAATGATGCAGAAAATTTTTCTTTTACGTAAAAATCCGTAATCCAATGACGTTGCACACATTAGATTGCAAATTTTATGAATTTATTAATAATGTTAATGTAGCTGTACGTAAAATTTATAAAAGTTGCTAATTAGTAGACTGCGGATTTTATGCATTTATGACAAAATTGAGTAGGTGCAATTTGGAAGAATAGAAAGATCAGAAGAATTTAAAAATATGGATGTGTTAGTTCCAAGTTATTGAAGTTGTTAGAGAAAGAAAAATAACATTTTTATTTTGCATAAAGCTCCGCAGTCTACTTGTTAGTGACTGGACAGTGAAATACGTTTTGAAGAGTAGCGTCGGACGTTTCAAAGGAATTTTTTCTCGGCGTTCCTATCTCGCCTCCTCGCCTAACGATTCCGGGCCCACACGAGCTTGCTTGTAATCGAGTCGCGTGTGTGCTTTTCCACGCGTGCTCGCGTGACCCCCGGTTACCATCGGAAACGTCGTTCTGGCCAGGTTAACTTGTCCGACTTCGATGCGTGTCCAACAGCAGCTTGGCCCGCGATCGCCGCAGGCAGGAAAAAAGGAATCATTCTTTTCCGCGCGCGATCCTGGCCACACGATGCCTTTTAAAACGACGACCGTCCAGAACTCGCCCGTGGAAAAATAAGGTCGCGTGACCACGCGCCGTTCGCGGATTATTATTCCAGGCAGCCTTCGATTATCGCAATTTCATCGACGTATCGACAGCAGCGTCGGGGCCCGTTCACGGAACGTCCTCCATTAGGCGAGGAACGGGTTCCGAATTGGTCTGTAATTATCGGACTGCGGATATTCTGCGTTCACGATCATTATAACAACGTTGCTTTTGTTGCGTGCAACAGGACTAAATGCGAGGTGAGGATGAGATAAATGTAAAACAGTGAGCCAAAGGAATTCTGAAATTTGTTCGCGAGTAAATAAAGCAAATTGAGGTGATTCATACTCGGAGAGTACTTCTCTTGAAACTTCGATAATATTGTAGTAAGAATAAGAGCAAACATGTAAGCTAATAATTAGCGAAAAAAGCCTATGAATCAATTTTAATGCTCTTGATCAACACGTTGGCTGCCATATTGGTCACACATATGTAGATCACATTATTCTTGCATCAGGCGTAGATGGTAATTCAAAAAACTAAGGAATTAATTTAAATTTTTCGAAAACTATACATATATGCATATGTACCTATTTTCAAAAAATTATTGTGCACATTTACTGTACATTTTATTTTCTCGACTGATATGTATGTATTTGATTTTCTATGTATTTGAATATACTCTATTTTATTAAGATTTTTAGGTTGCAAACTTTAACGCACAGTGTTAATGTCATTAATTAAATGTTTTGATTTTGAAAAATTTTGTGGTGTTCATATTCATGTGCTAAAAATCAGCAAACAATTAAGAAGTATAATGTGTGACAAGACATTTGATGTACGAAGAAATAAAAAATCTAAACGAGTATACGATAACAGTAAGTATTTACAGGGAATATGATACGCTGCAAAATTTCGTGGTTATTGATTTATTAGGATCCGTGTATTCACAATAGAATAAAAGTGTTTTTCGCCATGTAAATTGATGTCGCGAGAAATAAAAACCGCGAATAAAAAAATATCGTGTAAATCGAGAGAGGTGTACACACACAGCGAAACGAATATGTACACTATGGAAGGGTGAGGTGCAGCGAGTAAATCCTATTACTAAATCTAACCCATATAACCCGACTAAAACACATGAAACGATAAAAACTCTGTTGAAGTTTCACGCAAACTTTCTATCTTTTACTTTATTAAATGGGTTTTTGTTTCATTCTTTCCGTCATAAAAGTGGAAATAATATTCCCCTTTCACGTGAGAGTGGAGTTAACCCCAACATTTCTTCTGGAATTGCATAAATGAGTGCAGTCCAGTAATTGTAAATTTTTATGATCATATATTTTGCAAAATTCGGATGCAATTTCCATAGGCTCTGGTTACCGATTAATTCCCTTACAGAAGAAGGGGATTTGAAACATTTCAATTCGCGGAAAGATCCACAATTTAATAACAACATTCATATTAGAAATCAATTGGAGTTGAATTAGCCTGTACAAGAAATACAGTAGGACCTCGATTAAGCGGATCCCGGTTATAAACAAATATGCGTTTAAATACGATTATATTATGAACGGAAATAAATTTTCAAAAATAAAAAATTTATTTTGGAATATAATGTACATTTTAATTATTTCCCTTGGGTCTCGATTATCCATCAAGTCTTAATTTATCCGGGCTGCTTGTAATTCATCCAGATCAAGCCGTTTAATCGAGGCCTTACTATAATTCCTTTCAAAAATTCGCTTACCGAACTCTTATATTAAATGTAACATAAATGTAGAAGAGATGATACTGGGCAAGGTCATAGAAAACAATAGTTAATTTTTTATAATTTTAGATTATGACCAATTTTGTCAGTTTTATAATGTACCAATGTTTTAATGTATTCATTCACAAGAATGGGAATAAATTTC
This sequence comes from Lasioglossum pauxillum, assembly GCA_933228785.1. NCBI lineage: Eukaryota > Metazoa > Arthropoda > Insecta > Hymenoptera > Halictidae > Lasioglossum > Lasioglossum pauxillum. The sequence continues at coordinate 18,064,840 of OW121702.1, read as the reverse complement.
CAACGATGGTAACGTAAAAAGGAAAATTGCAGGCGATTGCTAAAAGTGTGCTGGTTTGCACTTACCTGTAATGGAGGCGGTTGGCGAAATGGCGGATGGATTGGCACGTGGTGGCGGCGAGAAAGCTCCGGACAGGTAGCCACCGCGATCGGCCAGAGCCTGTTTAGCTTTATCGACGCTTTCTTTGAGCCTTTGGAAGGTGCTACCGCAGGTTAGACCGCGGTACGGCCAATTCTCCTGTTTGACGCCGGCCGCGGTTACACCTGCGGCCGCGGCCGCGGCGCCGGCTCCGGAGGCTCCCTTTAACTCGAGCGCACCTGCGTACGAACAGCTAGCGCTGTCGTACATCACCAAAGAGCCCCTGAAAACCAACAACAACGGATTAACCAAACCCATCGAAACCGTAGCTTTGAATATGTCACTCCTAATGTCCACCATTTTCATTTTATAAAGTTCAGATCTAGGAAACAATTTCTTTTACCGACCACAGAAGGCTCTTTTTAATAGAAACGATACAAAACATACACATTTTTGTGGTAATATACAGGGTGTCCCAAAATTCCTGAACTTCCCAGAAATGGGAGGTTCCTGAGACCATTTGAAGCGATATTTTCCTTTACAAAAATGTTATCCGCGGCTTTGTTTAGGAGTTATTAACGAAAAACACGAACCAATCAGAGTGCGACCTATGACGCGAGTTGCCACAGTCGGCCAATAGACAGTTGGCGCGCCGGCCCGACTGTGGCAACTCGCGTCTAGGTCGCGTTCTGATTGGTCCGTTTTTTTAAAAGCCGCGGATAACATTTTTGCAAAGGAAAATGTCGCTTGAAATAGTCTCAGGAACCACCCCCTTCCGGGAAGTTCACGAATTTTGGAACATCCTGTATATGTACAATACGTACACAATATATCACTATCTGCCACAATCACATTATGTTAAAATATTCTAGAATATATAGGGTGTCCCAAAATGTCGTCTAACCTTGCAAAGGGAGGTTCCTGAGGTAATTTGACACTAAACCTATCCACCATCAAAAAAGTGACCAATGTGTCTAATATCATAAAAATAACAAGATTAAATTTATTTATATTTTGTGCGATTTTTACTATAATATATACTGGAGTCAAAAGATATATTCAATGAATTCCCACGAAAACACACACACCTTTACAATTTCAATAATTACCAAATAAGAAATCTAAAATGGGTCATTGACCCCTCGCCGTAGGTATAGTGTTAAAGTGACACATTTTCATTTACAAAAATGTCCACGTTGACTCTGTTAAGCAGTTATTAACGAGAAACACGGACCGATCAGAGTGACAGGTTCGACTGAACATAGCGTTGGTCTCGCACCGTGGTGAAGCAGTGAACAAGAGAAAGAGAAGAAATTAATTAAAACTCACGCATCCATCCGTGAACTTTGAATTGATACGTCTTTTTAAATGTTCTTTACACCGCGGTTCGCACGATACTGATCTTGTGCAAGATTTTTCTGAAGTGTTTATGGAGGGCATTATGCATGTCGAACGATGATCAGACAAAAAGAGGAAGGTATATGACAATAGAGAGATATAAATACCACGCGCACCTGACATCTACGTCATGCTGGGTAGAAGGATGGACATTTTTTTCAAACAGTTATCAAACCGAAACATGTGTTTGCCATAAATTCTAGTCTTACAGCGGTCTTCTCGTATCGTATTTTTTGTCTGGTTGTCGTTCGATATGCATAATGCCCTACCTAATACCTTCAGAAAAATATTGTGTAAGATCAGTGTCGTGCGAACCGCGGTAGAGAGAACATCTCCAAAAACGTGTTTCTATATATGTGTATTTTTAATAGTGATATTGAAACTAACCACTATATTGTGGATTTTTATGTAAAATAATTGTATCCAAAAATATTTGATTCTTACTTTAAAAATTTTAACGAGTTGAAAATAATACAGTAGTGTTGTGACATTGCAATTGTTATTAGTACATAGCTATGTTAACAAATGTGAACAATGATCGTGAATGCAGAGATATTTTACGGCGTGATTGTGAAATGAACATACGATTTATTTATCGATAAAAAAGTTAAAGTAAAAGTTCGGTCCATTGACTTGGCGGCACATCCCTCATTTTTCGGCAGTGCCGTATACCTGAAGTCAGCTGTGCAGTTCGTCTACGAATGGCCCAGTTACAAACACTTCGAAGTAGCAAGTGCATTTACGGCTGAATAAGTGAGTTAAATTAAATCAGTTTCTGCTCTTACTCTTGTTCACTGCTTTTCCGCGGCGCGACACCAACGCTACGCGCAGTGGAGCCTGCCAGCGCGTTTTTACACAAAAATATACCAGATTATGCTAGAATATACTGAAATATATTATCTAAAATTAGAATGTTCTAGAATATACGCGAGTATACTAAAATATACTAAGGTATACTAGAATTTAATATACATAGTTCAATATATGTATGTACTGGCATATACTAGAATATGTTATTTAAAAAACAATGCTAATATACTACAATGTACTAAAATATACAAAAATAGACGAATATTCTATCAATATACACATTTATTAATTATTTCTTTTATTTTACTAGTTTATCTTCCACATTTTTGTGTATTTCGAATATTCTGAATGGTTTTTTTACAAAATATTTTTTTTAACAAAGTATAAAAATTTCCTAAATACAAGCAGGAATGAATATAAAAGTATAAAATATATCAAGAGTCTGTTCTTTTTGTTTACTTCGTCTCTTCTATATTTGTAAATGGAGGTATAATGTTTCATAATTAGTAATTAACTGTCTGTAGCAAAAATCCTTGCAGAAATTACAAAAGGACAATCTAGCAAGCCAACATCAGCATAAATTGCTTAGCTTACTACTATTATGATTGTCTACTCGAAAGATTTGTTGGAGAGAAAATGCAAAGTGTTTTAATGCAGTTTCAAGATTGGTAAACTTGATTTAATTTCTTTTATATTAATTGATCTTGGAAACTCGTGCGTTCTCAAGAAGCATCGTTTCTTAAGGATGTTCTGGAGGTATATAAAAACGCAACAAAATTTTTGAAAATTTGACAAGATGTAATTCTTACTAAATTAATGCAATTACCAAAGTTTGGATTCGATTCACTGCACCATTTAAGAATTAAAGCAACTTAAAGTTTGCACATTTTAGCACGTCTTCTTATGGAGAATTCATAAAATTCCACTTCGAACCTTATTTAAACCTTGAAAAAACGCAACTAGAAACTCCATTTTTTTATATGTAGCAAAAGTTATGTAATTAATTATGTTCAAAATTTATTAGGATTCACTAAACAGTTACAGAGCAAAATATTATGAACTGTTACAAAACGTCAAATTTATCGTGTTGTCTCTCACTAGCATGGAAACGCGACAAGTGTAGACCACTGAATATAGCTACAGAGGGTACAGTATTCGCAAAAGTTTAATGCAAAATATACTCATGAATGGCTTTCATTGCCAATATATTGATGGATTTCAAATTTCTTGTACTTTTGTCTCCCATTGTACCTCCGGAACATCCTTAATATCCGAGGTATACTATCCAACTATCAACAACCCACTCACAAATCTTCGTCGAGTCGGCGGATCACAAAGCGAAAAATGTAATCCGCAGACAATGAACGGTGCTAACGGAGCAAGTGTGAGTTACTTGAACCCGTGACAGCACTTGCGTACAGTAGGCAGCGTCGTTAAGGATCATTAAAGGACCCTCGAAGCATCCGGTAAAGTCACGATCGAATTAAATCGAGTGAGCGTGTGCGCAAGAAACTTTCTTGCTTACGATTCAAGCGGTGAATACATTATATAGTGGACGGGACCGCGTACATGCATACATGAAACAGTATTTTCTCGAACCTATCATTTTCTATAATCGGTTACTAGGAACGATTTTCTTTTGGAAAAATATCACTGTGCGCTACCATTATGGGATCTTTCGAAACACTTATCGAACAGGCTGGAAACTATTTTCTCACACCCGTGGATTTACCGGAAAAAATTATAACGGGCAATTTTCATGGTTCTCCGCAAATTCTTTCTTTGATTTCCGAATGCTCGTAAGACCTTTTGTTGCTTCTTGTTGCCTTCTTCTTTCATTCCGTAAAAGTGACGTCATTTTCATGATATATACAAGATCAATTAAAAGATGCTTTATAGATTTAGACTGCACAAATTTTATGGATAAAAATGAAGAAATTAAATAACCATATATTACTTTTAATTTGGAAAAATTGTTAAGGAAATTCATATTTCATCCCTGTTTGTTAGATGATGAACCGCAATCTAGTTATTATGTTTCATTTTGTGAACGTTCCTTCACAGTGGACACTTTCTTTGCGAGGGAGTTTAGAATGATTTTTTAAATAAAGTATATTACATTATAATATACGAACGATTTCCTTCTACATTTTATTAATGAAAACGGTGTTTGACGAAAGAATGGCCCATGACCTTTGTGGAATTTTCATTTCAACTTGAGGATATCACTTAAAATGTGAAAATATATTTATAATTAGATGCAAACAGAATGGCTAGGTTCAGAAAAACTTTCGGAGGATATCCCTAGCTTGAAGAACGAAAAAGCGGTAGAGGAGACATTTATCCTAATTTAATCTAGATCTTGTTGGTAGAGAAGACCGACTATCACACACACGAAGATGTCGAAGTGTAAGCGAAGAAGTTGAAAATTTCAAGCTACCGAGGTTCTCCAGTAATTGTTACTTCCAGAGGCTCTAGCCTGGAACATCGCCTCGCAACCAGAATCCCGATCGTCGCGTGGAAGGAAGAGCCCGAGGAGATATCGGCGAATTAACGACTAACTGGAGGCGGATTACGTGCACGTAACAACCGGGAACTTGTAATCGATCTATCCGTAATTTAGCCGTCCGTCGTGCATCTGCCTGCTGATCTACATTTTATCGACGCGGCCTCCAGCTTATCTCGTGCATCAGAGTTCCGAAAGTGATACCGGAAAGGGATTTGCATGGATTCGGAACCGATTTGATCTTTTCGCGAGATCAATCCGAAACACTTGCAAACTGTAACCATACTAGTGGACAGAAATTATTTGGCTGTAGCTCGTACATTCTTTTCCAGACTTAGAACGTTGAGGTTCTTATGATGTGCTTTGGGGAGAAAACAACTTAACAATCATTTCTATATCTTCGTCTATAGATCACAGATTTACGTCAATTTTAATTTAATTTTTAAAGAATCTAAACGCACTGGTTTATAGTAACAATTTATTGGAAATTGTATCTTAAAGTATCTTCTACTGGAAGGATATATCCAATTAAATGAAAAATATAATCGACGATACATAATGTTTTGAGAATATTGTAGAGAAGTGAGATGATTTTAATAATTTATGAAAGAGCTATGGATTTTTATACAAAATAAAATTGTGTAATTCAGTTATAAGTAATCGAGGGTTAACAAGAATGCATTTTCTCTTTTGATCATCTTGAAAAGTCGAAAATAGTATTGGGTATGGGAATAAGTTTCCGCCCCTTTTGGAGATGTCGTTGTACTTAAGTACCGGTCGCGTATTTGATGGAACGTAGTACATGTTTTTAAAAGGTCTATGTCTAAGCTTCAAAACGCAGTTAGTGGCAATTGAAAAATGTCGACTTTTGTTCCAAATAAGCAGCATTTGCGGGAAGTCATGTTGCATTATTTTGTTTTAAAGAAAGGTGTTATATATTTACTATATTATATTTATTATATATTTACGGGGACGATGCTTCTTTAAAAACCATGATTTCGACGTAAGGGCTAAGATTGCGATGATGTGCCGAAAAATTCGAAGATTCAGATTTGCCAGTATTACTTAGTGGAAATCCACGTCAAACATTTAAAGAACTGTCAATTGAATTAAACGTCGATCGATCTACTGTTGGAAAACGTTTACACGTTATGGTTATGGTTTATAATATTCCCATACCCAATATAACAACATCCTTTAATTCTGTTAATGATTTTTCAGTTTTGTGTTCGACGTATACATTTTTGTTGTAAATGCATAAAATCCGCAACCTATTGTCCATGCAAAATAATGTTTCGATACTATAACAAAAAAAATGGTTAGACTTGTCAAAAAACTTTGATTCTCTATTGATACTACATATTTAAAGTATTTATTTGAACTATGAACTTTCTAAAACATATTTGAACAGTTTATATTAGTGTATATCAAGAGAAATAAATTCTCTAACACATCGTTTTCCACAGAATCAGGGATAAAATTAGATTGTACAAAGCTCGAGAAACTCCCTTTAATAGAAATTCGAATTCCAAATATCGTTACCCAGTCAAAAAGAATAACCTAAAAAGCCATCTGTGTCGGAGAACGTATTAACTCCTTGCCTTATAATATCGTGTCAGACTCGCGATGAAGATTCTGAACAGAGTCTAATAAATATGTACGCTATTAATTTCCTTTGAATCGAAATAAAATTCTATTTTGGTTCTGTTAATGTACCTCTATTAGGAAACATATAGGCGTACACAATAGACATAAAGTTTCTCCATTTTTAGAAAATTAAGAATTACAAGAAAATTTTGAATCACTGAAATCGTAAACTAAATCGTAAGGCAAGGGATTAACCTTTCAGACAATGGTAACAAGAACAATACTAAAATCCCACAACGAAGAGGATGCTCAAAAACTCGAAGATCCGCCAAGAATTTCGGGAGCCTCTCTAAAAATCCGCGTCACCCATTTTCCGTCGGCATTGAAGCCGCGCGCCTCGAATCTATTCTTCTGCAGACAATAATATTGACGTAAATCAAGCTGATAATAATAAGTGACCCACCCTCGCGCCGAATCGGTGCGCATAATGAAACGCCGACCCACAAAAGATCCTCTCCTCGTCTCTCCTTTCGAGCCGCGAAATCTACCGCTTCCTCCGGCAAGTTGCATAAATTATTTTCCCCGACCGGACGCGAACAATGACCAGAATAAGAATGGCGGAGAGGTTTTACCTGGTGCGGTCGTCGCGACGATTTCCACGATAAAACGCGAGCTGCACGCCGAACACACCGATCATCGATCGTTTTCGACGAGCGGTTCACCCTTCGAACGGTTGCCAATACGGAGAGAAGATTTTCTCGATCACGATCGGAGGGGGGAGATCAAGGCATTATCTCTTCCGTGGACGGCAACCCCGTCGGATCCTGCTTATGCAGGTATATATTATTCTCACTCGAAACGGCCAAACAGCCGCGAATAATGCGCCTGCTAGCCAGATACGCGCGGATGTCCACAATGTATCGAGGTCAATTTAATCACGTTCACAAAACTGTCACATAATCACGGTGCACCTCCGGCGGGCCGCAAGTATACGGTTTCCGCGTCCCGTCAACGAGAGCCGGCCGTTTAATGGCCGACGCGATTTTCCACGATCGTCTTTCTATCACCGATCTAGCACTGCACTCCGCGAAACTGCGTTGCCGATTCTTTAGCCGCCTACGGTCCTCGAATTTACTAAGATTCTGAATTAGGGAGTTTAAGAGAAGTAGCGATGGCTTCAGATCCTGCAATTTATTGCGGGTTCACGAGCCGTCACTGCAGACTGCTTTTATCGTCACGATTCTGATTTAAAGATTTTTCTGGCACTTGGTGGCGCGAGTATTTTCTCAGCAGTGATTTAGTGGTTATACTGCGAGTTATATTCTGCTTAAGAATTGTTTTGATTTAAATATTTGTGGGAAATTTAGTGATCAAGGTATTTTTTGGAAGTGATTTATTGTTCCTTTGTGATCGATCAGGTCTTAAGAGACTTTTTCAAGCTTCAAGACAGAAGCAAATTCTAGAGACCAGTATTTTCTTCTTATTTAGACGACAATTATATACTGCAATATATATTCTAGATTATAAATTGTCATTAAGGACTGTCTTCATTGTTAGGATTTTGATTTAAATGTTTTTAGGGAACACTTCAACACTAATGTTGAAGGCAGTTTTTGAAAGTGATTTGTTGTCTTAAATTTGTAATTGATCTTTGTGAGTTGAAACTTGAAGCAGATAAAACACTCAAGTTCTAGGGATGAACGCTATACTGTTTCATTGAATTCTAAGCATTGTTTTTTTATTTACACGACAATTTTGATACTAAATTGTTAATTAGTATATAATTTTCATATTTTTGCAGAATTCCGTGTCAGAGAGGAGGATGAGAGTTTGAACAATAATGGTACAAGGTTTGTATTATCACAATTTTGATTTAAAGACGTTAACGAAATTTAGTGTTTAAAACAATTTTTTCGAAAGCGATTTACTGCATTAAATTTGTAAATGATTTTTGTTAGGTCCTAAGAGAGTGGAATCTTGTTTATTGAATGTTGAGGATTTTTCTTATTTACGCGATAATTTTGAGGTTAAATTAATGTATGGTGTCTAATATTAACTATGAATCACTATGAATTATTTTAATGAATTGTAGCTCATCGGATAAAGCAACTACATGTTTCTTAATACGTTAATAATTAGGAATTAAAATGACTAGAATTGATGCTTGAAAAAATATGCTTTGATCCACATCGGTAATTTTTATTTGGCAATGTCGGTATTCGATTAATTTTTGTTCAACAATTCTAAAAAGATAATAAAAAGATTGAAATATTTTCATTAAACTTGTCAAGACGACGTTGCAAATCATGCTCCGATAATCTCAATTCGAAACAAGAATTTCGACAAAAGATTATTCAGCAAATCACTTTTCGATTAGAATTAATCAACCTAAAATTTAATCAAGCCATCAAACGCTGATAATCACCTGTAGGTGTTAGACAATATCATCAATAGTCGAATTACGATAATACACAGCCACCGATCACTATCATTGTAGGCACAGTATTATCTGCATTGTTCACGCATCTCGCGACCATGTCCTGTAATCAAGATCTAGTCACCCTTTTCCCCTGGACCACTATCTCTTCGTGTATAGATTTCATCCGATCTCATCCCAGTATTTCATTCTCGTTATTCATTCACTATTCTTCATCGTCAACTACTTCATCCTTCTTCGTCTTATCAATTCTATTTCAAACAACTGAGAAGTACATTTCCACAGTACATTCACAATCCAAGAATCAACCTTTCCGAGATCACACACTTTGTTCCGTACACTTCCGCGACTCTACACTGCGTGTTCATCTGCTCGAGATCCTTGATGTGTCAGAAAGAACGTCTCCAAATTTTCAACACGGTGTCCATACTTCAAGAATGATGCTCGATCAATCTTGGTACCGTGCTTCTTCGACGCTGCGACTTAGCGACTCGCGCGCCTCTTCTTGGAGATCGGGCGTTCTCCACGGGATGTGCGACGTTCGGTCGGTGAAACAACTTCTCGGCAGGGTTGCAAGGACCAAGAATGAGCCGAGGAATGATTGATATAATGTTTCTGGAGAACGATCGCGGCGGAATCGATCCTCGAGGCGACGATCGTCGCGAAAGCAATCAACGGCGGGCGGGGGTCGCAGAAATCACGGGATCCGCGAACGGGATCGCGTTCTCGCTGACCCGTGATCGCCGAGCGACACGGGGACCGTCCAGATATCCGATCCAGAAGAGGCTGGACCCGATATCAAAGAAGAAGGTACTACGGGCAGGTTGTCTCGCGCAACTGCGGCCGCCGCGGCCGGCAAATTGCCTGCTTCCGGGCCTCATTACATCACTCTGTTACTCTGTTAACGCTCGCCGGAAACCCCTCTCTGCCTGCCTCATCTAAACTCTCTATCTCTCTATCTGTCCCTCCCTCTCTCTCTCTTTCTCTCACTCACTCTCCCTGCCTCTCTCTTTCTCTATCCCTCTTTCTCGCATATACCTACACACACCGTTTAAATGCGCTGTGTCGCGGACGACGCGGCCGCGCGCGACTCATGCGAAAGAGGGAGAAAACGCGAAACCGTGGATCCCAGTCCGAATTTGCGATCCGGTCGGAAATCGACCTACTCGCTTTTCTCGAGTACATGATTGTCTGGGTTTGTCACAGTCGCGAGTCCCTCGGGACATCGCGGATCTTACGTGTCTCGCAAAAATGAGTAGGGTGACCAGTGAATCAACATAATTCGTATTAAACGAAAATATAACATACAGTAGAACTTCGATTAACCGTGCTAATTAGTGGAACATGATTGGTGGGATAATACTACAATTATGTTGTTTCTGTGCTGAATTTAATCCTTATTGAAGTGTACAGTAAATCGTGAAGCGTGTGGGTTGGTTTAACGGAAACTAATTCTTCGTGGAAAGTATTCAGACGATAAAGAATTCGAACATCGGAAGCCCGGATAATCGAGGTTCTACTGTATACAGGATGTCTCAGCTGAAGGAAGTCACGTAAATGTCTCCTTTATTTTTAAAGGCACAAAAAATATTTATGGCATAATTTAAATGGCATCGAAGGAGGAATATCATAGAAGAACAATTTCTTTTGTCCGGTTATTTTTTCATAGTCTTTTCAAGGTGATCGTTATTTTTTATTGGGGGAACTTATTTTTTTTTATTTCATCTTATAGCTACTGAACAAATACATTTGAATATACTTAAGTCATTAACAAGATGGAATAAAAAGAAAGTTTTCCTGATAAAAAATAACAATGACCTTGAAAAAAACTGAAAAAATAACCGAACAAAAAAACTGTTCTTCCATGATATTCCTCCTTCGGTACCATTTAAATTATGCCATAAATATATTTTTTGTGCCATTAAAAATAAAGGAGATATTTAGGTGGCCTCCTTTAGCTGAGACACCCAGCATAATGCGCTCTTCATGTTATAATTTACGCAGCAATTGTACTGTAAATTCACAGATGTCTCGCTAAAGAGATTTAATTTTTTTATAACCTGTTCTCGCTACTCATTAATTTATTTAGCAGTTCAAACGACATCCCACGTATTCCACAATTTGTACTTTGAGGTGGTTCAATAGTCCTACGATAAACTTGTTTGGATAAATATCATTCAAATATCAAATCTTAATGAAGTGTCTAATGGTTTCAAGTTAAAATTCTTTTCATCAGTTACTATATGAATATTTAAGGTTGCACAGACAGTGCAATGTAATTGGTAGAATATTTTAAAATGGTTTCTTAAAAAACTGACAGATAAAGTTGATATCAAGTTCAATGTACAGTATAACAATTTTGAACTTGTCAAAAGTTCATCAAAAGATTCATAAATGCCGGAATTCTAAAAATAATATGAAATTCTTAAAAATTCGTGAAAATTACACATCTCTGACAGTGTTATCAGTCTTGAAAATAGGAAGTATTTCGACACGCCTGAGACGTTGAAAAGCTAATAAGTTTTATAAATTTTAAACTGTATCGAAAGTTTTTGAGTCCGAAATATTCATAAACCTTGGTAAAGGTTTGTGGAAAATGCAGAATTCTTTGAAAAGCTTTCAAAGTCTAAAATATTCAAAAGAGTCTCTAATGAAATTCCAAAAAATTTCAAACAATTTATGAATGCCTAACCTTTAGAGTATACTGAAATAAAATATAAAACTGTATATAAGAGTGCATAAAATCGGTTGTTGATTAAGGATTAAAAATTCTTCCACATTTGTGAGATCACGAACAGTTTAACGAACGAATAACTGATTCCTCGAATCTCCACCGACACGGATGCCAATCACCGACGCTTCGCTATCGAGAAAGACCTTTCACGAGTGAAAAAACCGGAAATATGAAGTTCGACGAGGGAACGAAGAACAATTTTCATAAACGCGGCCGGGATGAGCGACGCTGGATGGAAGAAAATAAAGCGATGAAACCGATATTGCTTGAACGAGGCGTTCTTCCTCTGAAAACAGGAATACCTTAATGACAAAAATGAGCGTACACGGTATGTAGATGATTCTAAAACGGGCTAACGCGAGAGTAAAACGAGTTTAATAAGATAGATAGAAATCTTGAGACTTCCCATCAAACTCCATTCTATCGCGCAAAATGAACGAGAGGGCTGGTTCAAAATGCCTAAGTCAGGTTGAAGACAACTTGTAACTACGTCTGATGATTAGCACTGGCAATGTCGCTACTTTTCTTCACTTCTCGTATCTCGTGTTTCCTAATTATTATAGAATACTCGCGTAATAAATGCGTGTAAATGATAAAACAAATTCCGATAGAATCGCATTAAATTATCTTAAAGGCTTTTTAATAAAACAATATTAAACTTCCTCAAACGGATAGCAGAATAATAAAAAATCTTTTCTCTAGAATTTTCAAGCGGTTTATATCTCTACTATAAATCATTTACATATCTATTACCAAACGGTAATTTAGATTGACTAAGGGTGTTTTCCGTTTTGCAAAAATAAAAACCTTTTGGTTTCGGTAATGAAATTTTGTATAGTGATCAATAACAAATATTTATATAATAATGAAATATATAATACGAAAAGCCTTACAAAAAGACCGGAATTTTATACGAGTATTTGTTTCACTATTTTTCTGAAGAACTTGAGTAGCTGTAGCCGTATCCAACAATCCCTGATTCGTGAAAAGCAAGCAGAGATTCGTAGGCACATATCCAGACCATTAATAACGTCTAAGGAAGTGGCTTTATTTTTCCGCCAGCATCGACAACGAAAATCGATTTCTCTTAATGCTCGTTCTTCGCAGCTTAACCCGCGACGATTCGAAAATTGCATAAACATCCGGCGGTCGGTGGATCACAAAGTACGACGGATGGAGGTAGGCGGAATTTACGAGGCGTTAAAAAAACGGATAACGACAGCGGAGAGAGACACGAAGTAATAAAAAAAACGGCGGGAAAAATCGCGAACGCGCGGTCGCCTGGTAATTTAGCGTTGAATGTATGCGCGGCGTGGTTAATTCGCGAGACATGCGTGTGGCCGAGCGGGGGTGGACCCTGTATCGCGGATGAAAGCCGCTAAAGTGTGTGTGAAGAAGAAAGGACGATGATAAGCGAGCCACTTTTTTACGGTGCTTCGCGGTTATCGAAAGGTTCACCGGAGAACGATTAACGTACGACCAGCTTGGTCACCGGGGACCTCTGAATCGCTGCTATCTGGCATTTGAAAAACGTCTTTAGAGAAATATTATTCGTAAAAGATCGCTTCCACAGCTTACAAACATATATATAAATAATGTTTTTTACTGTTTTCTAATAGATAAAAGCACTGGGATGCTTTCATTCTTTAGTAATGTATTTTATTAACCATCTGTAGGCGCTCAGGGTCATTTATGTCGAGGCGAAAATTTCACTTTTAAATACTGTCAAAGGGGGAAGGGCTCATTTCCTTGAAGTGAATCAGTAAAATCTTTTATTGATAACAGTATTGAATAAGTATCTTAGAATGTTTTAGATTTGTTGAAAACGGTAAAAAAGTAGCTCTGGACATAAAAGACCCAGTGTGCCTACGTCTGAGTTAGGTTAATTTCGGAACATATATATTTTTATGAAACTTCGTGGACTTGTTGAAACAGGTTTCATCTACATTCGAGAAGGTTGGTACATTGTTCTTATCAAAAGTGTAGTAATTATTTATGGAGGAAGAGGAGCACTGCGATGTTTAGACACTTCTAACATACAACTTTCTAATTGTTTTACTTTATGAGCAACGAGAACACTGTGCCCGAATGACTGCTTTCGGTGACACTTATCCCTAAATTTGATGCTTGTGATTCTCATTCTTCGTGTTGTGTTCAAGATATACGTAAATTTCATTCAAACATTAATATATAATACTTAAAATAAAAAAATATTCGCGAAGTTGAATCACTTTTTCAGGTTCCTTGCACTTCTCTTTCACTTCAGGTATTATAGACTTTAGGCAGTCTAGTTAGATTAGTGATTGTTGTGCAAAATAAGATCCCTTCGATGCAATTTACAACAACCTAAACTAAACTGATTTTCATTTCCTCTATCAACGACTTAAATCCACGGACAACAATATTATTATGCAGCAACCGATTATTCTCAGAAATTACAAGTATATACTAGTTGTATAATACTTTTCTATATTGTACGACGGCATAACAAACAAGCTACACCAAGCCTACACCATATGAATTAAAATATGAAGGATCAACGTTAAACTAAAATCAACATTTAATTTAATCATTTCGTATTTTGAACACAAGAAACCAAACCAACACCAACAGCTTTCAACCCTTAACATATTCGCTACCACCGTCACGCAAATGTTGGGTTCACAATCTCGGAGTTTAATTAAAGACATTCAAATTTATTTCATATACACCGCAAGTCATAGTATACAGGATAATATTCGAACAGTCCAAAAATTTTTTCTGGTAAATTATTTTGAGATTTCACAAATGTGGTCTGTTGCATTTACTAAAACATTTCAACACTGAAGATGAGTATTATATTCTGGAGCTCAGAACTTCTAAATAGTTTTGACATTTCATAAATGCGGTTAATCGCATTTGATAAAACATCACACCAAAGCTACGAAACAAACATGATCCTCAACCGTATCAAACGACCGGTACACCTCAAACAGACGCGTCGATAAACCAGCTGAAAGCGAACCAAACTCACTCACCGTCAATGCGGGTTTTTGTAGCCTTATCCAGCACTATCCGATCCAGGTTCGTCGATCACCAGTCACCTCGATCTCCCTCCTCCCCTCAAGTGTGTTACCACTGGGTCCCTCGCGACCTGTTCCCCGCACCTTCACGAAAATATCCCACCCCCACCCCCCCTAATAAAACCAGATAGCCCGGCGAATGAGACTCGAGGCCCTGTTGAGAACGCTGGAAAAACCGGTGGACGGAGCACAATATACCAAAGAGAAGAACGTTCGGTAAATTTCGAAAGGGGTTCCGAAGGGAAGACACAGAGCGGTGGAGGCACCGTCGGACGACGACGACGACGTCGACGAACGCGGATCGCCGGTTATCCGCGGGGATTACAGCCCAGCTAGGGTATTACGTAGTCTGTCGGCGCGTGGACCACCGTGGGGGCGAACTCGGCCGCGATGCGACGGACGCACATTTGGCAGCGTCGTTATCAGTCGCGGTCCGACGATTGGCTGTATCGGAGCCTGCGCCGGGACGCCGGAGGAACGGGGCGGCGGGGGTGGAGATGGCGGCGGGGGTTGCAACCCCCGCCCCCCGTCCACTCGGAGCCCCGGCATCAAGCGGCTCCTTAGAGGCGGGATCATCCACCAGGGTGGATCTTTCCTCTCCCTCTCTCCATCTCCCTCTCCCTCTCCCTCTCCCTCAGTCTCTATCTCCCTCTCTTCCAACCCCCGGGCACCCCTATATCCTCCGTTCTTGAAAACCGTTTCGCTTTTTCCAACTTTCTTGGGATCATCCACCAGCGTGAATCTTTCCTCTCCCTCCACCTCCCTCTCTTTCTCTCAACCTCTCTCGCTCTCTCTCTTTTCTTCTCTTTCAACCACCAAACACTCTCACGTTTCTCCGTTTCGCTTTTTCTAACTTTCTTTCTCCTCTCTTTCATTTTATACCCAGGCTCTACACTATTTTAACCTCTACCTGTTTCTCTTCATCCTCCTCTGCTTCTATGGTTGGACCTCTTCGTCCGCTGCACTCTCCAGGGGTTTATCCAAGTCTGTCTCTTCCTGTTACGTTTACGCTCCTCTCGTTCTGATTCACAACGTTCGGGTCGAGTCTAGTCCTCTCTGCTTATGGTGGAGGTTCGTGTGCCTTGTCTAGCTGAAACATAGGGTCTAGTGGGCTGATACGTGTAGAGGGTTGGGGCGGCGAGCTTCTCTGTCTTACTCACGCTGGCCTCTTTGTGGAGGTGGGAACCGGCAGAAAGCTTTCCGTTGGTACGTCACCCGGTATTCCGTTGTGTTCTTCGTGTTATTGATGACGGGGATATAGAAATTAGTGAACAGTTCAGAGGTTGGACGATTGAGAGTTGTGGGACGGATCTGAGGATTTTTGGGCAGTTTTCAGGGATCTGTGATGAGGAATGGTTGATCAGGGGTCTTGATGTGTTGTTATTCGGATGGTATTTGATGTGCGAATTAATTTGTGACTATTAGAATTAATTTACACTGGGCACGTGGTGAACAATGGAGGTTAATGTCGAAAGAAAAAGAAGACAGCTTAGTTAGATAGGGTGGTTAATTTCGGTTCAACCTTTAGTTTGATTATTTCTAAGTACACAAGAAGTTTGTAGTTCTTCATAAGTACTTTTTGACATGATTCATAGTTCACGTGCATTTTGTATGGCTCAAAATTACATCCTGTTAATTGTTTTGACAATTTTGTCTATCTAGATATTGTCAATAAACGATAGTAATTCTCAAATCATAATAATGTTCTTCATTGTTAGAAAAGAAATCATTAGACAGGATTGTCAGAGTATTTGGAAGAAAAGATGAAAATGAGGCTGAAACCCTTACACTTTTTTCAAATCAAATTCCATGCATATTACAGATTAATAAATTATCCAATTGCATACCGTTCAACACGAGCCACATAAATATAACAATCAAGTTTACAATACAAAGAATATATCCAACTAAAAATTTTTCTTCAATTACAATGTTTATTATACGTATTGTAGAAAGCGATACGAAATCAGTAGATCCTGATATAAATGGGTTCCCAAGAGAATGATTTCGTGCATGCTTCCTACAGGTTTCATTTTTGTTTCTTGTTTATATTTTTGTTTGGTTCTTATCCAGCGGAAGTCAGGTTTTTTCGAGGTATCACGCGATCAGAGTTCTCGTACGCGAAGGAAACCTTGAGTATCGAGACAACTGGTGAAATCTTGGCGAGGATTCAACATGGTGGGATTGACCCCGAGTTGGTTCGGTGAAAATACTGAACGGACAGAATAACAGTAATTAGAATGTGGCTTTTATATATTTTGGTTCGTATGAGCATGTACACGGAATTCCAAAAATTGAACAAATTCACGAGTCTACAGATGAATTTATTTAATAGTTAGGAGAAGTTGTAAGTATCTTTCAATCCTAAAAAACTCTTTCAAATCGACACTGGTAGGTAAATTGTCATTTGCAATTATAAACGAAAATTCGTAGCAAAGGGTACCCTAAATATTTAAACAACAATATAAATGAATAAAATTTAATATATAATTGGAAAACAGTCGGGAACAGAAGTCAAATTCGTCTTTCCATATTAAAATTTTGACTTAACCAGTAACCTCATAAAATCCATAAAATCAAAGTATTTTATTCAATAAATTCAGTTTGAATCTTTACGATATATGATGTTGAGTACTCTTTGAGACCTCTTGTATTTTTCAACCGCCAACCAAATTGGGTACGGTGAATACATTAGCGCAAAAATTAATTTTTACATTATTTTGATGACTCGACAGTTAACGTGTTACTAAACTTATACCGGGCGAAGATCAAATTAGATCATAATACTGCTTCTCTTTGGAGTCGTCCGAAAAGAAACCATTTTGCTCTAGAAGAGATCGCCATAAATAATCGATTAAGGGGTCCAGAATTAAGAACCGGCACCAGGCGAATAGTTTTCGTATCTCGGACGATTGTTCCGCGCAGGGATCAATCCGTTTCCTGTGGAAATCATGAGCCATGTCTACCCGTGGTTCCTCGTTCATGCGTGAAGCTTCCGATCGCGTAGCAAGCAAGGAGCGGTGTCAATCGTGCGAGAAACATCAAACCTTTTGTATCCCGACGGTGAGTGCGTTTTCGTGTCTGGATTTGGTGGATCCGTGCTCCTTCCGGTCCATCATGAATCGTTCAATGAAATCTTCTCTTTCCTCCTCTCCTGCTCTTTACTCTTGTTCGTCCAATAATAATTGCAACGATCGTACTGCTGAGAACGGCGGAAATGAAAAATAAAGAATCGAGGTCCATATAGTACGAAGGGCACACGTGTAGTAATACTTCACCTGTATTTACTCATTAATGTATGTATTAATGTATTTACGTGCATTAATATATCCTTATTCTATCGTACTTTATGTAATTTTTAAAATATTTATATTAATCAGAATATCTTTCAGCATGTGTGACATGAAATAGTACTACTTTAATATACGTGAAGAGTACACGTATTTCTCACTCACATTAACTCCTTGCCCACAATATCGTGTCAGACTCGTGTTGAAGATTCAGAACTGAGTCTAATAAATATGTATGTTATTAATTTCCTTTAAATCGAGATGAAATTTTGGTTTCGTTAATACATAGTTATTGGAAAACATGTAGGCATACAAAAGATATAAATTTTCTCCTTCTCTAGAAAATTACGAACTATGAAAAATGTTCTAATCAGTGAAACCGTAAAATAAATCGTAGGGCAAGGGGTTAAGATTATTAAGATAATTAAGATGAAGAAAAAAGGTTAAAGTTCACATGGCTGTACAATAAATATATATTTCCTCTTTCGTCTAGGAAACGACTAAAGACACTGTAATTTCCGCCGTAAAAAGACTGCGGATTTTACGCATTATTTAATTAAGGGGGATAAAAATAAAGATACACTATTTTCAACGTGATCAAATTATTCAAGCAAGAATTAAACGTGTATCTGGCTTCCATCTTGTGCAATTGGTGCAGCAAATTTTTATTTCACATAAAGATCCGCAGTAATTATCGTAGCCACGAAGTTCAGTTGAATTGAAGTTAAAAATGGTCGGAAATTTATGTGGCAAGCAACGTATTGTACGCACACGCGTGTGCAGAGAGTCGAGAGATAATATTCGCGAGAGTAACTCGCGGGACCGCGACGATGATGGCGGCCCCGTTTCGCCGGACCGGTATCGATGGCATCGCGAATTCACGTCGATCAGTTCGGTTAACGAATACGACGATAACGATATATTGTTATCGGGACGCGTATGAATATACACCGGCGCGGCTGGCCGCTACCCTTTGGAAATCGTAGCCCCGGCCACGTGTCCGACGTGTCGCGCCCCCGTTGTTACCGCGCGTCCTGGATCAGATAAATTTCGTACAGGCAGATATAGCCGGTCCGTGCACTGTGCGGCCCGCACACGCACCGTGACCTTGCATAAAGATCGACCGATACTATTGATATATTAATCGAATGTACCCGACCGCTGTCCTGGGAATATTATTAGCGCTCGCGAATTTCTGCGCGTCTCTCTCCGCTAACCTCCCACCAATAAACTCTTTTTCAGATTTATTAGGATAGTATCCGAGTCTTCAAACTTTTCACTCATATGTCGGCAACCACGATTCATTACAAACATTTACTATCTTTCCTTGGGCCCTCATACAATGCAACTACAGTAACCGCACGTTCACCGTCAAACAACCGTGTTCTGCACTGACAGTCATCGCGCAGTGACACTATTTTTTTGTGACTGCGCCGACCGCGCCGAGACTTCAATCGAAAGCCGAACATAGAGAAGGACAGAATATAACTAGAAATGAGATAGAGCGCTAAAATTTTTTTTAATTACAGCTGAAACTTGACAGAATATGGGAAAGGTAGGGAGATTACGGTACGAACGTTTTTTAACCTTGAAAAAATTCGTCAAACTTGCACAATGTCAAAAAAATTGCGTTTTTTTCAATGCCACGTGCGGAAAAATTTTTTTTTAACATGCTACACTTCATTTCTTGTAGATTTTTTCACGCTGATTTCAAATGTAGTCTCAAAATTTGTCTACGACTTCAGGATTTTTCAAAAATCGATTTTGTGACAAAAAACTAATGAAATCATTTCTTCGTTAAAATGATTTGATAACTCACTAGTTTGAACGTGTAGCGTATTCTCATATATGGATCACAATAAAAACTAGAGGGCTATTGTTGCTCGCTCGCTTCGCTCGCTCGCGAGTAGTGTTGTTTTTGCTCGCTCGCTTCGCGAGCTCGCGGGTAGGACTGCTCTTGCGAGAGGGTTAGTGATACGCATGGCTAGTAGGGCCTACTGCTATTAATGTTTTTTATTTGGTGTGTGACTCTCCAAGAGTCACACAAAGAACTTCCCGATTCGTTACTCCTTCGCCAACATCGCTAACATCGTTTTTTTTTGTACTTTCATCGATATTCTCCCAAAATGTATTCTTGGGAATAGAGATGATAAATTCACTCTTGCATTGGAATAACTTTCGATTATTTCGATTATTCCGGTAACATTAGCATCAGTTAAAAAAAAATTTTTTTTAAATCTAAAAAAAAAATTAAGACAAAATTTTTTTATGTAATTGCGTTTGGTTCTTTGGTGGAAAATTTTCGTCCTCCCTTATAAATTGCATTGTAGAATCAACTCTTTTCGAAAAAAAGTAAAAATCTAAAAAACTACTTGACCAATACGGACCAAAATCTAATCAGCTCTAAGTTACGACGGGACACATCGATTGCATCATTCATCATCCTGATCGCGTTGTTACTTTTTCTGAAAACGTTAACGAAAAATTTGATTACATAGAAACGGCCATACGCACACACACACATACGAACATTTTGATAAAAATAGTCTAAAATGACTCCAATGACCATGAAACGTGAAGATCTGCTAAAAAATCGATTTTCGATTTTCGGGGTAATTACAATAACTTCCCTATAAAATCGGGAAGTTAATAATAATGATGAAGTATTTAAACGTTTTGAGTTACTTACGAAGCATCAAGCACTTCACATCTCGTCATCACTTGACGTAGCGCTGTCATTGCAACTGGCACTTTCTGCAGACTCCACATAAGAACAAGCATTTTACAATATCTTTCCCATTTCTGTCCATCCTTGGCCGGCCGGCAGTGGAGTGGGTAGGCACTTGGCAGTGATCGCACAGGTGACCGCTGACAGTGAACGCGCGGTTACTGTATTTCTGAAGAGCGTATTAATAATCTGTTATGTGCAGTCTCAGTGTTCATCTTGTGAACACGGTTACGTCAGTTTACAGCTTCAAAATGAAAATGTGTGTGAAAGATTGTAGACACTGACTGGTTGTAATTACAGCAGGACCTCGATTAACCGGCTTGATCGGGAGACAAACAGCCCGGATAAATTAAGGCCCGACGGATAATCGAGACCCGAGGAAATAATTAAAATGTACATTATATTCCAACATAAATTTTTTATTTTCGAAATTTATTTTCCTTCATAATATAATCGGGATCCGGTTAATCGAGGTCTTACTGTATTAAGTATATTGTTTTTTTGTGTTCTATTGCAAGAAAATTGCAAATATGAAGTTTCTTTAACTTCTATTTGGTCTTTTCAATTTGGCAGCATTAAAATATACAGGGTGTCCCGAATTTGAATGGCAAAACTTCAGGAGCGTGTAGGCTACCGAAAAACTAAGACAAAAAGTCTTTTAGAGATTTGCTTGTTTTTGCTTCGTTTTGGAGAAAACCGCAAAAAGAGAAACAAAACAAATTTTTATTTTTCTACTTATTTATTTACATTTTACTTACGTTATCATCTATTTAATGTAGATATTGTTCAAAATGTTGCTCTCTTGCAGCAATGCAAGCATTACATCTAGCACTGACTTGATAAATTGCAGCTGAACATTGTTTTGGTGATATTTGGTGCACTGCATCTATGATTCGGTCTCTTAATTGCTCTCTTGAATTGATTGGCACCGAATAAACTTTCTGCTTCTGTTAACGTCTGTAAACTTTGCAATGTTTAGCTGCAGTTTATCAAGTCAGTGCTAGATGTAATGCTTGCATTGCTGCAAGAGAGCAACATTTTGAACAATATCTACATTAAATAGATGATAACGTAAGTAAAATGTAAATAAATAAGTAGAAAAATAAAAACTTGTTTTGTTTCTTTTTTTGCGATTTTCTCCAAAACGAAGCAAAAACGAGTAAATTTCTAAAAGACTTTTTGTCTTAGTTTTTCTGTCCTCTACACGCTCCTGAAGTTTTGCCATTTATATTCGGGACACCCTGTATAAGTCGTACCCGTGGAAATCTTTACAAAATTTTTGTAGTGTGACTTTTGTAGTCTGCAGAGACACGGCTGTGCTTTTTCTAGATGTTCAATGGTATTGTTAGATTACATTATGCAAATTCCTATGAAACGTGAAGTGGTAAAATATGCACTAGCAATTTCTTTGGTACAACCTGAAAAAGCCATGAATAATTAAGAGTCATACTTGTTACAAGAAACTTATTGTTACTTATTACATTCAATTTACTACATGAAGTTAATAGTTCGTGTTCACAAGTCGTAGCTAATAAAAGATTTAGTACCTGTATAGAAACATCAATTTTTACTCGAGAAACATGTGTAACGCAATTATATTAAAAATAAGCAACCATTCAAAAAATAATGAAAAACTTCGGACGATCAAAGAATCTACACGGAAACAGAAAGTTCGATTTTTTCCACGGTTGCGTACACTAGCAATACTGAAGATTTTCCTCCCGCAGCATCCCCCAACACCAGAGAAGAGTTTTTCTGGCAACAGAAAGAGAGAGGGTAAAGGAGGGAAAATCTACGGGGGGAAGAGTTCGAAAAGCCTGGAGGGAACGTAAAGAGAAGAAGACGAAGAAGAGAAAAAAGATTGGGGATGGGAAAACTAAAAAGTATGGTAGCGGAGACGACTTTTGATATTTCCTGGCCTTACCATTAGCCAAGCACGGGACTTGAAGCCGGTGAGGGTGGTTCGTTGGATGCGAGGAAAGCCTCAGGAAGCTCTAACTCACGGGCAAAAGGGGGCAACCCACCCCGTTCAACCGAGCCAGCCCCTGCCATTAACATTAACCGAGCACATACAGGGTGTTTGCAATGGCATTATCGATCGGCCCGCTGAAAAAAGACCAGCGAATCGAGCACTTTGTACGATACGTGCAGGAAACGCCTAGTTTACATTCACGAAACCCGGCTAAATGCCGATAGACTCGTTTTCAACTAGGTATCCAGGCGGACGCCCTCCTCTTTGCAATAACCCCGAAGACCTGCAACTATTTTCTTGTCTTGCCTGATTACCGTCTTCATCCCAACTAGAAAGACTCTATTCTTTAGCACTGACCACCGTCGATTACATAACTGGTTCCAGGTTTTTTGTTTCGAAATTATTTAAATTATTTATAATACTCGCATATGTTTATCGACTGACCTTGAGATCTGTGGGAGGAGCTAAAGCATCTTAGTGGGGGAAGCCAAACTAGATCCCGTAGGTCAGTAATAATAAACACAAGGCGTACATGATTAAAACTAGACTATTATTAAAAGATTATTAAAGATAAAAACTAAAACAGTATTACAAGGTTATTGTAGAAATAAATCTTCGTTACGAGATAACTTGGAACAAGATGGTAAACGTTGTTGACACTATGAGGTTATAAAATAAATGAATCAATACTGACAATTACAATCAGTACAGACAGAGAAAATGAATATAATTATTCTAAAAGAATGTTGCGTTATTTTAATATTTTGTCATTATTCCATTAAATTTAGATATTGTCAAAAATTATTAAGTCACAATCGTATTGCATGACCCTCCTTCAAAATCATCCTGAAAAATAACGAAATTTATTTACATTGTAAACCCGCATACTTAGACCCTGCTCAAATAAATATTAAAGTCTTCAATCTACCTTTCACACCTCTTATGAAAATTGAAAGTAATTTACATTTCGGAAGTTCCGCGATCCTCCATGTTGCATAAAGAACGTCTATTTGATTGCGACAAATTTTCAGTTATTTCTGTTACGGGTGATTGATCATCCAATATTTCCCTTACCGCTGGACAACATTGCGCGAAGATATAGTGAAGTAAAAGTGATCGAAAAAACTGTTGAATTTGAATATACTCGTCGTTCGAAAAACCGTGCGTTTCCTGGTTGTTTCTGTTCCATTGATTTATTCTACGGTTTGCAACAAGGGGGTGAAAAAAGGAGAACGGCAAAAGTGACAAATCGTCCGATTGCGGTTCACGAATTTCCGTGCATCCCTTTTATTTCTTTCCGAACAGCAGCGTTCTACGCTGCGAGAGGCCAGAAAGTAATATATTAGAGTGACCTTGATCTACAACGATCCTCGAGCAGCGGTTAACGCGGTTATCATCGGCAACACGATCGCTGGAATGATAAAAAATGTATCTAACTCCGGAGAACAAATGTAATCACTGCTTGTCACGAACACAATGCATTCAACAGGTTAGCGCTGCATATTAAAAAGAGTTTATTCGCATGCTTGTAAATCCCGTCGAGCGCTCTATCGAGAAGTTCCTTTCAACACGCCGCGCTGGCCAGAAATAAAAAATCCACGCCAAAGTATCTATTTTTTTTTTGCCTCGAAACGATAAATAATCGTACGAAATAAAATTTGTGGTGGACGAAAAATGATTTCGAGAGGAAACGGCCTGAACGAACGTGAAAAAGGAGCCTTTGTTAAGGAAATAATGGCGTTATTTAGAGTGTTCGGAAAAAAACTGCTGATTTTTATTTTTCGGATATAAAAATGACGCAATATTTCGCGTGGAGTGCCTCTAGATTTTGAGAGTGTGATTATATTATTTATTACTTGTGAAAATTACTAAGCGAAGAAACAAATGTCCATGCAACTTTTCTTGCAATCGATGCAGAAAATTTTGATTTCGCATAAAGATCCGCTGTGCCTACCGATGATGTAACAGCAAAAAAAATTGTCCACACTAACCGAGGACCGAGTAGAAATCTCAGCGAAAGGACATTGCGAACAATAATGAATAAGATGATCGGTAAAGAACGTGTGGAGGGTTCAATCTGGGTTCTTTTTTGTAACGGAGGTACGGATCTATCGAGTCCGGGTCGCCTTAATTGGCAACAATAGCCGGTAAAGATAGATTAAAGCGTTGAAAAGGCGTGCACAATCGCGGCACGCTTCGGGCCGGTTGTTCATTTCACCCGAGGGAATCGTCGATATCGCGTGATTTAATTTGTTACAATTAGGGCAAGGGTCCCTTGGGCGGGAGAAGGGGTAGGGGGGAGGGGAGGGAGAGAAACCGGAGAGCGTGAGCACCGAGCTAGTTCACCGCGCCCTGCTATTAATATCAGTTAACGACCCGATATGATCGCTTGTCTATACCCGGACAGGCCACACGACCGGCTGCCACTGGTGGGTTCGAGTCATGGGCACGGGCCATGTGCACAGGGCACGGTTTCGACAACGATTCACCGACAGTCGATGGCATTCGAGCTGACTCACCGATTGAAATTCATACGCGATTTCCGGTCCTATCGATCCTCCTTGCGATCCGATTCTTTGGACGGACGAGATCCATTGTATTAGCCTCGCGGCAAATAAATCACCAGCTGAGGTCACTTGCGTTCTACGTGCTAGATTCAATTTGTTCATTTTTCCTGATTTTATCATCAGATTAAACATTATTATTTCATACTAAGCGTACAGAACTCGGAAGCTCGTATAGAACACGGTTATTTTTCATTAACAATCCGATGGTGATATCAGGTCTAATAGATCAACGTAGATCGGAACGAAGTAGGTCTACAAATGTATAAAAAGGAACTGACTAGTAAGGATTTAAGTGGAGCTAGCTATATGAATGCCAGAAAATCATCAAAAGCATCCGTCTTGTCAGTCCGTAATTGGAATTCCTAACTTTGACCATGGTGCTCTGTCTCTTGTGATATAGTATCAACTTGGCTCACTATCTTAAATGTTGACATCAATTAAGATCCAGGTTCTAAATCGATTTCCTTCAGACCTGAGTTAAATTGGTCCTGCTTTATGCAGGCAGAGAATTAATCAGAACCAAGCCTTCCTGATGTGTTCTAAATCACGTCTCTGACTGAAGTTCCTGGTCCCGCTTCAGTCCTAATTAAATCTTCATCCTTTCGTGATGAACTAGCAAGGAATAAGCCTTTCTGATCTGTTTCAAACCAAGTCTTCCTAAATCCCTTAATTCGAATCGAGTCTCTATTCCTCAATCATGCTTTGATCCCAATTCAAGTTTTCCTGGATGGACCTAACCCAGACCAAGTCTACCTGATTTATCCTAAATCAAGTATTTCCGACTTTCTAAGTTAGATCAAGTCTCTGACTGAAGTTGCAGGTTCTGCTTCAGTCACATTTCAAGTTCTTCGATCTTGATCCTTCCTTGATGAACTGGCCCAAATGATCTGTCCCAAATCAAGTCTTTCTAACCCCCTTAATCCGAACAAGTCTCCAATTAATATCCTTCATCCTGCTACAGCCTCAATCCAAGTTTTCTGGTCTTGACGCTGCCTCAGTAGACTAACTAGAACCAAGCCTTCCCAATAGGTGCTCTATTAAATCTCTAATTGAAACTCTTAGCGCTGCTTCAGTCCCAACCCAGGTTTTCTGATCTTGATGGATGGATTTCAATCGCAAAGTGAACTGTTCTCGGTTCACTTGCATCTCATCGGCATCCAGCGGGAATAACACGTTTTTCGCTGGTGTTCCCTTGCCGGATTCGTTCGGGACCGCAAAATTAGGGGCGAGCCGGTGATCGTGTGTAGCTCGGTGGCCGATAGGAAAAGCGACGTGGGGTACACACTGTACCGATAACAATGGGCGGCGGGGCCGTGGTCTATCTAGCAGGCATCCGGGCCAACGTCGAAACGAGGCTGGCACCGCGCGCGGATTACCATAAGCATTCATATATGCAGCGGCGCATTATACTTGCATACCCGGCATAAAGGTGGCCGTGTCGGCGGTCGTATTAGGTAGCAGCAGCAGCGCGCAGGTATATCTATGGTCGGGGCTGGCCGGCTGGCTGGCCAGCGGGCCGGCTACTTACTTACGTGTACCAGCCGCCTTCACGAGTCGCTGGCACGCGAGCCTGATTGACTTGTAGATGAGGCGACACAGTCGATATACGCCGAGACCCGACCGTCCGACTCTGAAACACCCCCGTCATGGCTAGCAGCGGCTGTTCAATTCTCTCGGTGTCCCCTATCGTCCAGCTCTACGTCTTGCCGGGATATCCAACGGGAGGTGTGAACGTCCAGGTATCTCTGATAGAGGACCTGCGCACAGTCGTTCGACTGTCACAATTACTAGGTGCGCAACTAAGTTTCCGGGTTTTTTTCGATCAATTAAAAACAGAAAATTTAAAATAAAAATACAAAAAATTAATTATTCAAAATATCGTGCCTCGCTAGCTACACAGTTTTGCCATCTCTCTGGCAATACAAGAATGGGTCCCATGGAAATCACCGACACAGATTTCTCCGACACGGTTTTCACCGACAACATTTCACCGACAATAGCTTTGGTCGACAACGCCTTTAACCGACAACGAATTTCATCGACAACGATTTTGACCGTCAACGAATTTGATCCACAACGACTTGAGACACAGTATGATAATATTGTATGATAATAATTTGCTTTATTTCAGCCTTATAGCTAATAAATGTGACTTGGTTTACAATAACCTATCTGTACAAAACTATCTTATTTCACACATTCGGTCCATACCTTCTCTCATTCATTTCTATGTCTCACACATTCCTACCCTGTCCTACTCTTTTAGTATCGTAATTATCACTAATCCACTTAATTCCTTACTTATTGCTTCCCTCACCTTTCCCTAACTTTTTCATTGTTGGTTTATTCTCTTTGGTCTATTTGTGCACTCTTTTCTCTTTTTTCCCTCAATCTCTCCAACCACTCTTCAACCTTTCTATAATTTTTCCCGCTCACTACATCCTCGAGCTTGATCATTTCCCCCATTATCTTGCAATCCCTTGTCAAATGCTCTAGGTTTCCATACTTGTCCCCACATAGGTCGCATCCTCTTGCCTCTTCCTCCAGCCAGTATCTGTTCCAATTCTCTGAATTTCCGCAATATTGTATGATAATACATATGATAATACTTACTGTGGTCGTCTTAAGTTGTTGTGGATCAAATTCGTTGTCGGTCAAAATCGTTGTCGATCAAATTCGTTGTCGGTCAAATCTGGAGTCGGTGAAATGTTGTCGGCGAAAACCGTGTCGGAGAAATCTGTGTCGGTGATTTCCATGGGACCCTACAAGAATACCGCGACGATAAAACGACGCCTCTTTGGACCGAAACCATTCATCCAACCAATTTTGCACTTCTTCGAAATTTGCCAAGTGTAGCCCAGCCAAGCCATGCGCCATCGACCGGAACAAGTGATAATCGGAAGGTGCCAGGTCTGGCGAATACGGCGGGCGCGGTAGCAGATCCTATTTCAGCGTTGTGATGATGTCCTTGACGATGGAAGTGCGATGGCACGGACCGTTGTTGTGCTGCAATATCACTCGTTCGTTCCATCTGTCCATTTTCCTTTCTTTTGGATTTTTCCCATGGCACGTAAACGTTTGGAGATACCTTGACGAGTCGCGTTTAATGCTTCCGCAAGTTGATCTTGTGTTTGCGTACCATCTTCATCCAATAACGCTTGCCGATCGCCGTCCTCAATTGTTTTTGGTCTTCCGGAGCGCTCCTTGTCTTTAATGTCGAAATCGCCACTTTTGAAGCGTTTAAACCAATCTTCACAGGTAGTTTTCGATGATACATGTTCGCCGTAGGCTTCTCTGAGCAAACGACGTGCTTCAGCTGCATTGCGTTTTAGGTTAATATAGAAAAGCAAAACTTCCCGCAAATGCTGTTAATTTGGCACAAAACTCGACATCATTGTTGTTAGAAAAAATACGTTTGCGTAGCGATATTTTTTAATATTAAGACTGATTATTGTTCACAGATGTTTACACTATAAAAACAATACGACTTCAGACATGTATGTCGACTACATACGTCCTAAGCGCTACTCATATGTGAAACCCGGAAACTTAGTTGCGCACCTGATAGCTGGACAAAATTCATTTTCAAATCAACGAAAGCCAATGCCAATGCGAGATACAGCGTGTCTCGCCAGGTATTGCCACCTCGATTTACGTCATTATTATCATTCGCAGTGAAAGGTGTTTTGATGGAGGTTTGGTGGTTTCAAGATATAAACATACTGGTGTTATTAGTTTTTTGTGGCTGTACGCGTCAAGGACTTATAAAGGTCAACTTCGATTTTTAAAATCTTTTAGATCTTTATTGTATCAATCGATGCAGCTAATGGCTATATATTGACAACAACAAAATAGAATTTTATTCCGATTTAAAAGAAATTAGTAACATACATATTTAGTAGACCTTGTACGAAACTTGTTCACAAGTCTGACTCGATGTTACAAAAGAAGGTGTTAAGGATACAATCAGTTGGACAGGTGAGAAATTATGTGATAAATATTACAAAAATTACCGTCATCAGTTGTTATCTTTTTAGCAATACTGAAACAAAATGTTCGCTTATGACATTCTTTAAGGGTTGAATCAGTTGTACAAGTGAAAAAATAATCCGACAAATATTCTCCAAATTAACAACCACCAATTGTTACCATTTTAACACTATCAAAACAAAGTGCATGACGTTTAGAATTTCACTTTTGACATCCTTCAAGGGTTCAATCAGTTCCACCCCAATCTCCCAGTACTGTAAAGTGTTCCCAAACTTCCGTCAGTCTGATCTTGAGCCCATCGCTAGTCATGGGGTTCACCGGAATGGTTGTTCGGCCTCCTAAACCGTGTTCCACCCCCACGGGGGTTGGAGGGGTTGTTCCTCTCTCCGTCTGACCGTGGACGACCCTCCTCTTTCGACGTTCCCTCGCAGCCACCGAACGTTATCTAGTTAATTAATCTCCGCCGACGGCGGCGGCCGACCAGCAGGGCGGCAAAACTCCCACCGTTTCTGCAGCCGTAACGAGCCACGACAACGAAAGTGTCGAGCGCCACCCTCTTCGTTCACCCCAGATTCACAACCGTCGGTCTCCTTCACCCCTCTCGCCTCGCCCGGACTATGAAATTTTAATTATTGAAAAAAGGAACGGGACTGAGTTCGAGCACGGCCATTACGGATCAAGATTCGATGATGACGAGGGGTGGGGGAGGGGTGAAAGTGGATCATTCGGTGCAACAGAATTAAACGTACTTGTGTTGCGAGTTTGTATGTACAGGGTGTCATAAAATGATACAGGGTCTGTCCGGAAAGTAATGCGACCACATTTTTTTTAAATCTATTGTATATATAAGTACAAACGTTTAAAATTCTTCAAAGTAGGACCCCTGGGCGTCGATACATTTTTTCCAATGCGATTTCCATGTTTCATATGCTCCCTGGAAGGCGTTATCTGGAGCCTCTCGTAGTACCCTCGTCGCAGCTTCGTCGAGCACTTCCAACCAAAACTTTTCCGAAGATTACGGGGAAAACAGTAAACGGTACTTCTTAGTTGAATCACAACACTTCCTCAACCCCCGTGCAGTCCTGACTTGTCTCCCGCCGACTTCTTCTTGTTTCCAAAAATTAAAAATGTGCTAAAAGGATGCCATTTTGAAAGCGTGGAACGCGTCAAAGAGGCTGTGACGAGGCTACTACGAGAGGTTCCAAAAAACGCCTTCCAGGGAGCATACGAAGCATGGAAATCGCGCTGGAAAAAATGTGTCGACGCCCAATGATCCTACTTTGAAGAAATTTAAAGGTTTGTACCCATATGTTTAATAGATTTTTTTTTAAATGTGGTTGCATTACTTTCCGGACAGACCCTGTATGTCGTGGACACCGTAGCGCGATTCTACACCTACGATTTGGTCGAAAATGACATAAGAAACCCCCCGCAAAATTTACTTTGAACATGAAAAAGACGGCCAAAGAAGTTTTTCCTTTTAATCGTGTTATACTGATTATGAGAACCAACTTTGTGAGAGGAAACCAGGGGTCGCAACTCAACCGTTCTCTTAAAAAATGATGTTGAAGATCATATAGTATTTGCAACTTCTTTGTTCATAATATTAATTCATTTTATAGGTAGGGAAATAGCAGTATCATGCTTCTCATAATTTTCTACCCAACGAGTCATAACAGTTTTTCAAAAGTACGGTTTAGACATGTATAACGATTTATTAAAATGACCTTAAGACGACCTCCATCTACGTATCTTCATCTCTAAAGTGTTTTTATTGAAGTATTAACGAAACAATGCATCTTTTCCACCAAAAATATAATAATGCACCTGTCCTTTGTTATATGAGAATTATGAAAAAAAAATCGAATAACATGATCAAGCATTAGAACACCCTTCGTATGGGTAACCAGGGATTAATGTTTCCTTATGTCGATCGTAGATTCTTGCTAACAAAATTTTGATGATTTCGGCGCACTGGTTTGATCAATTGTGATTTATACACTATTTGCAAATTATCACAATACCTTTTTTTCGACGTTTCGATCTTACTTTAGATCATTTTCAAGAAAATTATAAGAATTGCGTCTGTAAATTAATAATCAATATTATGTTTTATACGATGTGAATTTAAAACAAGAAGAACACTGTTACCTACTTGCTTAGTGCAATAGAAAATAATTTTTCAAAATGTTGACTTTAACATAACCACGTGTTGATGCTAGGACAGTATACATGGTAATGAGGTAACATGAACATATGGAAACGAACGTATTATCGATCGATCAGTTGGTGATCGATATTTGGCGGTAAATTCAAAACAAACTTTGTCATTACAACCTCCTTTCACTGCTATTATACCACAAGTTTAATTTAACTGTTTTCCATACAACTATGTGTATGCGGAAGTTGATGCAAATTACGAAGCTACATAAGGAATTATTTAGAAGAATTTTCTTCTAATTATTCTAATTCTTCTCAAGGCACGTTTTCGAATCCTAGCATTTTAAGAGATCCCGAACACATCCACGGGATTTCCGGACATTTTCGGAATTTTGTTAGTAACCAGAGATTACTAAAAAATGTCCTTATTGCTGGTTGAGGATTGCACCCTTTCTTAAATCAAATCTTCCCGTTCTATAAATTCTTTAAAAAACAAACATATTCATTTCCATAGTAACAATGTTGTAATTCACCTTTACATTAATATATTATCAATCACTTTGATTCTGTTAAAAGTTGTGCGGCACTTGCAGCGTTCAAAACCGACAAATTTCCACGATAAAAGTTAACTACTCGAATATAGAACATCTAGAAAAGAAATTTGTCATCATCATCAAAAGAACGCAAGTTTCAGTGGCGACATCGCACCCGCTTTACTCTGAACCAGCAAGCTACCCCGAGCAGGGTGAACTGACAGCACGTGATAACCTCCCACACGTGTTCCCTCGATTTACCCCCGGTCATGGATCCATCGATCGGAGCTGGAACAGGGGTTGAAAGTCCAGCATGATCCCGCACAGATGTCCCCTGCGGACGTTGCGGCGCGTTCGTAGGCCGTGTTCTCGGCATGGTGGTGTTTGGCGTCGGGTGGCGCGCATAGTGCGCCCCCTGATGCGGGATGGGCAAGTATTGATTGGTTCGGGGTTGGCGCGGCGCGTTCGTCGGCGTCGTGCGGCCACAGAGTGCAAAGAGAGGGTGGCGGAATCGGCAGGCGCCATCACGCGGGGCCACCGCGACCGTCGTCTGAAGGGCCGTCGTCCAGCCAGTGGCCGCGATCTCGATACACCGAAAAGATGGTCATGATGGCTGGCATGGACGACCACGAGCGCAAAGTCGTCCTGGAGTTCTGCCACCTGCTCGAAAAGAGCAAGCAGCTGTTCAACGGGCTCCGGGATTTGCCACAGTACGGGCACAAGCAGTGGCAGGGCTACTTCGGGCGCACCTTTGACATCTACACGAAGCTCTGGAAGTTCCAGCAGCAGCACAGGTGAGTCCGACAAAGAGCGAGTGAGAGCGAGTGAAAGAGAGAGAGAGAGGGCGAGAAACATATAGACGGTGAGAGAAAGAGTGTTCGTGCGAAAGATAGAGAGAGAGAATGAGTGGCAAAAGGGGAAGAGACACAACGGTTAAGGGTGAGTCATCGAGTGGCTGCGCCCCCACGGAAGATCGATTCGCGATCGGCCACGAGGTCCTGTCGAGATCCAGCCTCTGGATCTCAGACTTGACGCTGAACACCCTGGCCCACGTTGTAACCTCGGTTCGGAGTCGAGCTACTCGGGGTTTAACTCGCGCCTGCCGGAAAAACGCGTGGCTCCTCGCGAGCCCAGCACGCCGGATCATCCCTCCCTGCTCGAGGAATCCCGATCCTCGCGCTCCGGGACACCATGTGACGAGTGGATAGAGACTGTGCGCGCGAGTGAACCATGCACACTGGGTGGAGGGAACGCAGTGGACTACTTGAGACGAACTCGAGTGATGTTCAGCCACGGGACACCCTTCGGCCCGCCGAGGAATGTGTTCTCTTCTTGCCCATCGTCGCGGGTCTGTGCACGAATTCTTCGTCCCCGAAGGCAGGATGCTTCGGTTTCTTCCGCCCAGTGTGCAGTGCATTTGACTACCGTACACGCTTCGTGAATGGTCACCGTGGCGGTGGTTGGAAATGCTAGGTCGAGGTGTGTACGGAGTCTCTCGGATTCATGATTCAGGTTGTGTGCGATCGATGATCGTCTTTTCGAAGATTGTTTATAGTGTAACGATCGTGGATAGTTGATACGTAATTAGTAGACTGCGGATTTTATGCATTTATAAGGAAAATGTGTAGGTAGAATGTAAAACAGCGAAGGTATTAGATTGGGCCAATACTGTTAATCGCAGCGTATTTTGCATAAAGACCCTCAGTCTAGCAATTAGGGTTATCAATTGGTTTCGCTCGTCAGGGAGGTTGTAATTCTGCAGGATATTACACTGGGCAATTGGGCTTCGATTCGTGGAAGATGATGCTATTTATAATTCTTAAATGGTATTGGGTCGAGTTATTGATAATTTGCATCCTCTATTCCGCAAACGATTTTCGGTTAATGTCTACATTAGTCCGCTGTGAATGTTAGGGTACGTTGGGGATTCATTTATGGGAATTAGAATCGATCGAAAACTTGTTTATTTTATTAGAAACTGCAAATATACTATAAAAATGTTGGAGCATGTCCATCTATACATAGTACTTAAAACTTATTTCTATACCCAGCCGCTTCTATTTGATTGATAATACAGCGAAGCCATTAATTAAACTTCGTTAATATTGTTTGTTACATTATATTCTGTAAATTTGAATTTTCTCTGACCATACAATGCATGAACCACTTAAATCCTAGAGCGAACAGTTTTAAACACACTTTCAACAAACAAATAACGCTATTAAGACACAAAAAGTCGTAAAAAGTTGTCTGGTACGAATATAAATTACCCTCAACTACAGACTACTACAAACATTCGCTTCACAGTGAATACACAACTATAATAAATATAATTTCTCGTTCACACAGTCATTAATCTATAAAAAAAACATAATCATAGTAGATACTAGCACGTTTTCGCTACCAGCATTTGTTTCGCTGTTTGCTTCCCTTTTTAAAATACTTCATCACACAGTAAAAAAATATCGACATTATTAAAATTAAACACTAAAGAGGATAAAATTAATTTTACTATCTTTAGGTAAAGAGAACGTGTTAATATTCAAAAACTATGATGTAGTAAGTAGACTAGGGATTTTCATGCAAATTATTTTAAATTTCACTGAAAGATCGTTCATTTTATCGTAGTTCGCATACTTCCGAACGCTGTAAATAAATAAAATCCACAGTCCAACGTGAAGCACGCCATGAAACTGCTAAAGAAGACCTAGAAAGAAGAGTTTTCACGACGATCCATCTAAACGCGCGAAATTCGCGTGATCATTTTAGCGAAGCGTTTAAGGAGGGAAAGACAAGAGGTCGACGAAAGAGAGTATCTCTAACAATACTAAATATTCTAAGCGAGGTGTATACTTGTGGCGCAAACTGTACGTATTAGCCACGGTTCCCTAGCCCAACACGGATATTTTTAGTGAATCGCTGGCAGGGTATGTTTTAACGGTCTGCCAATTCTGCCGATCGATTTTTTGTTATTCTTGTTTCTTCTTTTCCCCGTGTGTCCGTGTCCGTGCACCGCGGCCAGTTCCTTCGTTAAAATAAAAGCTGAAAGCGTGCGCTTAATTGCGCGATCACAGAGATTCTTGGGGTGGCCACGTGACCGAGCCCTCGTGTACTGCGGATACACGATCCCAGGCCGTGCCTTCGTTGAACCGTATCGACGCCCCGTAATTTCACGGCGAAAACCACCCCCGTAACACGTTCCGTGTATCGCACAGACACTTAAACGTGTCCCACTCTTCCAACGCGAACGTTTGCGCGAGCTCACCCCCGCACACCTCCGATGCGAAGACTGATTGTGAGCCACGAACCGGCACGTCCAAGACGAAACAGGTCGGGGACGGTTCTCAAATATATATTTCTGTTAAGTTGGCATCCAAATGAACATCCTTCGTTTTTCAAAATTCGATTCGAATTTCTACGTTCTGTTTAACGAGGCACCACTAACAATTATAATTTAAAACAATTCTCGAACTACTAAATATCTTTAATCAATTGCTGAATGTCTTTAATCAATTGTCAAATAGCATTGCATTTTTTTCTCTACGTCATAGTTGCATGAAAATTACAGTGTGATATACAGTCAGCGTCAATAATAAGTGGACACCCTTAAAAATCGCATAAATTTTAGAAATTGGTCTTGAATTTTTTAAGATGTTAGACCAGCTAGTTCGCTACAGAATAAGTAAAAAAATTAATAACTAAAAAAATTAATAAGTAAAAAAATTTATTACGATTGCAATTGGTAGGAATTATACAAAATTTTAAAAAATGATGTTTTGTTAACTTTTTTATCTGAGCCTGTAACGATAATTTACAAAATGCGTTTTATAGATTTCGGTAACTTATATGCATACTGAAAATTTCATCGAAATCAGTCAACATTGCAATGAGACACATACGTTTAAAGATGAGAGCTTAAGGGTGAAAGTCGCAGATTTTCAGCCTTGTCAGGGCATTTCGCCCTTACGTGATGATCTTTAAACGTTTGTAGCTCGTTGCAATGTTGACCGATTTCGATTAAATTTTCAGTATTCATATAAGTTACCGAAATCTATAAAACGCATTTTTTAAATTATCGTTATAGGCCCAGATAAAAAAGTTGACAAACATCATTTTTTAAAATTTTGTACAATTCCTACCAATTGCAATCGTAATAAATTTGTGTTTACTTATTCTCCAGCGAACTAGCCGGTCTAACATCTTCAAAAAATTCAAGTCCTTTGGACCAATTTCTAAAAAGTTATGGGGTTTTTAAGGGTGTCCACTTATTATTGCCGCTGACTGTAGAAACACAGCCAAACAAGTGTACAAAATTATTACACACTTGTCCTATAATAACCTAACTATTTTTGATCTCATAAACTGTCTAGAATTAATAACTCTGAATACCCACTTAATCATTAAAAGGTTACATTGTTATGTAGATTCTAATTTTTAAAGGAATGTAGGAAGAGGGATGGGAACGAAGGAAAATTTAAAGCTCGCAGGTCTACTATACGTAGTATAGTTATTCCAATCGGCTTCTGCCTATTCGAACGAGTACAGTAGACCCTCGCTTGTTGCACGAAAGCGGACCGAAACTGTGTGCAAAAATCAGGGTTGTGCAACAAATAGGTAATCAATCACGTGATCTATATCCCCACTCCATATTTCCAGAACCCTGAAAACCTCGTTGTGGGAGCCGCTAGTACGCAATGAACGAGGTTGCAACGAGCGAGGTTATAGTAGAGGTGCTATATTCTTTGTAGAGCGTAGAGAAATACAGCGATTGAAAGAGAAAGAAGGACTGAGGTTCGGGTGTTCGTCGAGCATCAAAATACTCGTGCCATCTCACTCTTGAGATGAAGACTTTCATTTGCGGTGGAGGTACACCGACTAATTATAATCGTACCTATATCGTGTTTAGTGTCATATTAATCTAAAAAAAAACGATATGAATACGATAATAAAACTTTCATCGACGAAAAACCCATAACAAGGAAGTTTAATTTTTCATTTAATAGTCCGAGCTCGAGGTCTTTCATCTTTCCCGAACGCACCGGCTTTTGCCTCTCTTTATTTCCCATTCGCCGTCCTCTTTCACGCCTGAGATTTTAATCGCTTATGACACGAGTAATTATAATCGTAATGGTATCGTGTTTGATGTCATTTTAATTAGAAAACGAGATGAATGCAATGGTTAAAGTTCTATAAAAAATTAGAAAAGTTGCAAGCTCCGCTTGCATTAGTGAGTCTCGCCTATCCCCCTTGCTGGCTCGGTCGTCTAGCGTGTTTGCCGCTTAACTGGTTTCAAGGGGAACCCTGCGCAGTGGTGGGAACACAGTTTTGACAGTTACGGTAGAGGCCCTTGCGACAGTTACAGAGTGAATAGTGTAGACGAATTACTGACGACTCACCAAAGACGTAAACAGTAGAGAACTATGTTCGCCACGCACGATCGCAGTGGTGGGGATACAATTTTGGCAGTTACAGTAGAGACCTTCGCGACAGTTATAGAGAGCCAGTGTTGGGCAATTTTATTTTAAATAATAAATAATTAAACGTGTGATTTTAATTGCAGCGAATAACTAAACTTTTTATTTAAATAAAAGTAATCTAAATAATTACAAAAGCGATCTATTTATTAATTCTTATTTGCAAATAAAAAATTATTTATTATTTGGATTGAGGTCGAAATCAAATAAATGGTTTTTGGTCTTTTGTTATTTCTTGTATTTTGTATATATAATGAACACGTGCGCGTTTTTTATCTGCTATAGTAACCTTTTCAGGTATATCGCAAGTGGTCGGGCCCGTCCCGAGGGCCTAGCTACCAAAAAGAAAATACAATTTAATTTATTATTATTCAATACAAATAATAATTGAAATTGTATTTGTAAATAACAATTAACTTTATTATTTTAAATAATTCTATTTAGACTTGTTCAAATAATAAATAATTATTTTTGCTTTTTATTTGAATATCCAAATAACAAATAACTTGTTATTTAAATTTTTATTTAAATTATTATTTATTTAAATAAATTTATTTATTGCCCAACACTGCAGAGAGCATACTGTAGACAAATTTCTGACATCTTGCCCCAGACGCAAACGATACGGGACCATGTTCGGCACGCACGATCGCAGTGGTGGGGATACAATTTTGACAGTTACGGTAGAAACCCTCGCGACAGTTACAGAGAGCATATTGTAGTCAAATTTCTGACAACTCGCCCCAGACGCAAACGATGCGGGACCATGTTCGGCACGCACGATCGCGTCTGTAAGGCGTTTACTTTTGCCGGGTTGGGTTCGCGGGGATCTTTCATTTACCCATTCGATTCCGTAATCTTCGACCCTTTGTCCCTTTCCTTTTGATCGTAAAGTGGCGTCGGCCGGGTAACTCAACAAAGAGTCGATTGTCTATTCAGGCATTCACTTGGCGGCCGTTCGAAGGCTCGCTGCGCGACACCTGGGCTAAAAACGACCTCGGCTCTCGCGTCCGACTGTTAATAAATA
This sequence comes from Lasioglossum pauxillum, assembly GCA_933228785.1. NCBI lineage: Eukaryota > Metazoa > Arthropoda > Insecta > Hymenoptera > Halictidae > Lasioglossum > Lasioglossum pauxillum. The sequence continues at coordinate 18,026,487 of OW121702.1, read as the reverse complement.
TCGGGAACGGACTCGCACGAGCTCATTCAGGGGATCGGTTTCCGCATTTGCCGGCGGCAGACAATGCTCGGGGAAAAGTTTTTCGCGGGCTTCTGTACCGTTTGAAAAGTATCGCCGCCCGCGGGACCGCGGCTCCTCTGTCTCCTCTATCTTGTTGTCGACGTCTGCCGTGACAGACAACGCTGTCCCCCCCGACCATTGTTTCCCTCTTCCCGCGGCTTCTTCCCTAAGCACGCCGGATTCCGCGGGTTTTCACGCCGAGCGAATTTTATCCCGAGGAAACTCGCCCACGCAGAAATCGTTAAACGGTTTCTCTAGTCCCCGGCGCCGACCATTTATTCTTTCCCGCCTCTCGTTTATCGGCCCCTGCCAATGAATGATTCGCCATTTAGACCCGTTCGTTCCGGCAAAGTGATTAACTCCTCGCGAGATAAAACCCGTCCGAATTAATGAAATTGTGTACACCGGTTCTTCAAAGTATCGTTTTCATACAGCATTTCTCCGAGTAATTGTTCGTAGATTGCGTTATTGTTCGGCTGCTTGTGCAAGATTATGCAAGTTGTTTGTGCTAAAATAGTTCATTTTTGGTTCTGTTCAAGTTTTTAGATCGACGTTATACGTGTAGACTTAGTGTTATGATTTGTAAACGTGTGTATTTGTAATAATTTAGTGATTATTATAACAGGTTCTGTACGACAGTTTTTTATTACTGAAAAATCTGTTGTAATGGTTCATTGAAGGATTTTAAGCAGATGCCGATTTAATCATTCTGCTACTTTTAATGTTATTATCAATGTAGTTTCAGTACTGTTATTGTCATTGTTAGTGTAAGCAATGTCTTTATCATCAAATGTATTTTACCTATCTTTATTTTATGTCACTGTTAGTTTTTCATTTTAAATATTTTAGGCCTTAGAAGAGACTTATTATATCTGTTTTAATGTATATTATATGTTACATTGTTCTTAATTTTTTCTACTGTAAGATTAGTATTCAGTATTAGCGAAACCTTTCTTTGCAGATTCGTAGACCAAACAAAAGTAAAGGAAACAATCCTATCTTTCGTACGCCCAAAAACTAAAGTTTAAGGAATGAAATCACCCTCAGAAAATTGCCACTCTTGAAGCTGCCTTTGAAACTATCAGAGATAAAAATATACTTTGGATTGCAAAGTTTTATGATATTTCTGCGCAGTATCGCCATAATCATAACTTTTTGTTGAGCACAGGAATTAAAAAAAAAGCGAGGTAGCAACACTTGTATTGAAGTTTGCCCGTTTGATGATTAAAACTAAAAATAACGCGTATTTACTTCTGAATTGGAAAATATGAATACCTCGTACGGGATTTGCAAACATTATAGATAGGTTAGGTACAATAAACAGACTATAGATTATTGATAAAAATAGAAATTTTGGTAATGAATCTAATCTTCTTAATTATGCAGAGTATTTTAGATTGTCAAACCCAAAGTACCTCGTGTCGTTACGTTCTTAAGAAAAATCATATTACCGAGTTAGAGGAAATCATTTTTAATAAATAAAACTATTGTCATTAACCTTATTCTTTCTTCTTATAAAGCAAATTCACACTTTCAGTTTTTATAAAGCAAATTCACACTTTTACTTTTTATGAAGCAAATTCACACTTTCGTACTCCAAAAAAATCAAAAATTGAATTTCAGACTGACACCTAGCCAGCTAATGGTTTAACAGAATTTTGTAACAACGAAACTGCTCATTTTACATTGTAAATATAATCATTTACATTTATAAGCGGACACAAGAGGTGTTATACTTGCAAAAATAAATAAAACAAAACCGAATAACATTTTCTCGATTGACGCTTCGTTTTTAGAAAAACAAACGAGTTTGAAAGTTGGACGGGTCCGCGTGTCCTGGTATTCGCACAAAGTAGAATTGGTTGGTCATGTTCAGACGCGCCAACCGATTCCTGTTCAACAGCACGCGGAACCGCTGAATGTTCAAACTTGATTTTGTCGAATACGAGACGTCCACCGAAAAAAATGTTATGTGTATTTTTTAATAATTACTGTAAAAAGAATCATCTCATGGTCGCTTGTACCACCCGTCGTGAGACACTCTGTCTGGAGACATCAAATGCTCATCAAAATCGGTAAGGAACCCCGTTTCTATATTTCTACCCCACAGAAAGCTAGGTTTGTACAACTTTTAAATGAATTTTGATTAGGTGTCTGGGCTAGGTTTCTTGGGGACGCGGTGCAGGGACAGGGGTGGAGGACGAAATCTTCTCCTCCTGAAGGACGAAATCGATCATTGGCTATGATTATCCTATCAGTTTTTTGTGAATATCTACAAAGCTAAAAGTCGTTTCGAACTATGACCTTGACTAGGGTTCATACAAAAACCGACTTTTTAAAATACCGGTTTTCGAATTTTAACTTTTCCATGAAACCGGTTTGAACCGGTTTCGAATGTTTACAGATAGAAAACGAGACATATTTACAACTTACAATAGAAGTTTTTAATATTTTTTATTTATAATAATTCAAAAATACAGAAAGGAAAACATAAGGTACATATACGTACATATATCAAATTATTAGAATAAAAAGTTAACAATATATTACTCTAAAAAAATCACAGAAATTAACAAATGTTTTACATTTATATAAATTATCATTTCACTTCTTTCTTTGGACACAAAATTACCAGAAATAGAAAAAACTCGCTTACTTGCTACTGAACTGGGTTTAATTGTCTTTAAAGCATTAAATAATAAATCTAAATTTTTTGTTCTTCTATTTGTAGCCTCTATATTTATTTATTGCTATTTCCATAGCATTTTTCATTATAGATATGTCTTGATTTTCTTCTTCGCTTACATTAAAATCATTATAGCGGATTAATATAATATATAAGTGTTATGTATAAATTTAAAACCGGTGTTTTTAATTGAAAAACCCGGGTTTCGAATTGCATAATTTTCTTTGAAAAACCGGTTTTCAAAACCTAACCTTGACAACATATTTCAAGGTCATCCAAATTTTTGTAAATCCAGTAGACGCAACAAACGATACTGTTAACGTCTTCGTTGTAATATCGAAAATGACAAGACTGCCGTATTACCAGCAAGGTGTCGACGTTACCACCCCTTTCTCTACCCTGTCGAATCACGATATCCCGGTTACACGACGATTTCCATCAGCCGATATCGCGAATCGATGAACTCGGAACCGGTATCCGGTGTCGCTCGTTTCGAAGCGTCAAGATCTGAACCACGATTCCCCTACTTTCAGGACGATACTGGACACGAAGTACGGCCTGAAGAGATGGCAGATCGGCGAGATCGCGAGCAAGATCGGCCAGCTCTACTACCACTATTACCTCCGCACCAGCGAGACCAGCTACCTGCACGAGGCCTACTCGTTCTACGCGGCGATCCGCGGCCGCGCGTACTACAGCCGTGCGGCGAAGGAAGACCGGAGCGACTTGATGGTGAAGAAGCTGAGGTACTACGCCCGTTTCATCGTGGTCTGTCTGCTGTTGAACCGTATGAAGCTGGTCCGTGAGCTGGTCCAGGAGCTCGACGCCCAGATCGTCGACTACACGAGCACCTACGAGCCGGACGACCAGCTCGAGTGGAACCTGGTGCTCGACGAGATCAAGGCGTTCGTGAAGGCCGAGTCGGCGGTCGGTGTCGTTCACACGGACTCGAACCCGGTGATACTGACCCACAGGCTCGGCCCGCAGACCTCGCCGCCCGTCGAACGTACGCCACCCATGTGCCTATCACTGCAGGAGATCCTGATCGTCGGGAACTGCGCCGACCAGGTCAAGTTCAGCGAGCTCTCGATGGACATGTTCAGGATGCTGCAGACCCTCGAGAGGGAGCCCAGGGACGACCCTAACCACCTGCACGACGCCTCGCCGGCCGGCAGAATGCCCTTCAGGCCGGGACCGTATCCCGGCGCGGAGAACGGCGCGGCGAGACGCGACAATCCACACAAGTACCTGCTGTACAAGCCCACCTACAGCCAGGTGCAGGTGTTCCTCGCGAGCGGGTTCAAGGAGCTGCCCGCGAACGGGGCGCTTCTGCTCTACCTGTCCGCGGACGGCTGCTTCTCCACCGTCAAGCATCCGGAAGAAAGTGAGTCTCAGCTTTGATCGTTAACCCAGCCGGCTTCCCGTGATCTTAGAGCCTTGGCTGAGTCGTTGCTGTGACGCGGGAATCGTGAGATACTGTGCTAGTAGGTTGCCCGAGAGCTTAGGGGTTCTTTCGGGTGTTTAGGTGGCTGCGCTCCCACTATCACGTTTCAGGCATTTCTTTCTGTTAAGGTAGAGCTTGGAATATTGTAATATGTGTCTCGAGAGTAGGTCGAATTTTTATGTCGTAGAAATTCAGCTGTATTCTGCTCGAGTAGCTGTAGCTTTTTTGGGGGAGATTTGGAAATAGTCCTTCTCGTGGCTGATGCTTTAGCTATTGTAAGATTTAGTATAAAATCTCATTCAGTATGATATGAAAATATGAAAGCAATTGTTAACCTCTAACAGTGCAGCTGTTAACTAGAATAAAAAGTAGTGAATATAAATAGGGTGGTTCTTGCAAACATTTAACCAAATCTTCAATGACTTTTGGGTTTTCGAAGCATTGTATCAGACAATTACAGAGAACTAATCAGAGAAACCGGAATTTAAAATTTTTCAAACTTATAAGTACTTTAAATTATCAAATCGTGGAAGAGTGCAAATTGTTTATTTGAAGCCGTCGCAGTAGGCCGCCCCTAAACACTCGACTGTACGCCTAACAAGAAAATATGCCAAAGTGATAACCGACTTTCATGAAGAAGTGGGTTTTAAATAATCTCTAAATTGTTTATTAAGGGATACAAAATAGTTTTGCCACTTGTCTTTCGATTTTTAACTAATACCAGAATATTTGATAAAATACGTTTCCCACCCTAACTTTGAGGACTCCAAATTAGACCTCTCATCGTCCCCTTAACATAAACGTTGGCATATTATTATTTTATCAGAATTGTGCGATTGTCACTTGGGTGTACCGTTGCGTCTTAGGTGTTCACGTTCATTGCCAGAAGGAAAATTGTTAAAAACTTTATGCTTACTATAGTATCACGATTCCCTAGTCATCGTGTTATCTTGCCTTCAGATGTGCTGGCCGTAGACGTCTGCGCCATTCTTGCTCTTAGACTACGTATTTTTTATTTCTGTTTCGATGGTCGTAAAATACGGTGTTGCCATTTGTCGCTTAATTGATAACGTTAGCTGAGATACGGCAGTCAGTTAGAACGACTTTATTTTAAGAAAGTTGAGCTGATTAGATAGTTCGTATATTAAATAGGTTACTACTTCTTTCAATTTGATCACTATACTTAAACACACACTCACCGAACATAACATTTCGTTAAACACTTAGTACAAGCGTTCAACGAGATCATTCTCAATCATGAAAATACGATTAACCTTCTAACTTTCTAGCCCCTGGGAAACATTCATTTCAAGTCCCATTTTGATATATTTCTGTTCCAATCTGGTATTCATTGTTTCCTATGTGCTACATCCTTTTTTATCATTCCACGTGGTGTAAAAATGTGAATGTTGTATTGTTTAAACAAATATTTGTCCGTGTGCCAAATAGAAGAATTGCTGAACTGATCAAAATGTTCCCTTGCAAAACTGTTTACTCTACAATTATTAAACTCAAAATGACATTCCCACAGGAAATTATTAAACAGTTATATATACAAGGTGGGTCGCCACATTTTACCATGGTGGGTCACCACGTCATTATTATTACGCATAGCAAACAATGTTTCAGATGAAGTTGAACGGTTTTGAGAGGGGCACATTCTGATGGTACATGTTTTTTGTAGGTGGACGTGTGAAGGGCATATGAAGGTCACTAATGTTCTTTTAAATGGAATCATATATTTTTTATTGCATCAGTTGGTGCTCTTTCATATTCTTTACAAAAAAATGTTAATCTATTTGTGTAAAAAAATCATTAGTTTAGGAGATATTTTAATTCTAATTTGTTAGGAAATCTCGACTTTCTGGTCAATATTATGAATTCCATGTGATAATGTAGTCGAGATTTGGTGACACGATTCGGTGAAATACGCCGTAGAAATATAATATCAAAACAATATAGTGTTTTCAAACAATTGATCTCTATAAGAATTGTCTCTTCATCTAATTTCACAAGACAGCAAAGAGACATTGAAAAAAGTATGTAGCCTTTCTAAGAAGATGTATAAGCGGAAATGTGTTAAAAAAAAGGACATGCTGCAGTGAGAGACGATGAAGAGCGGGATAGCTAAAGTCCTGGAGAGACTGTAGGGCTCCGGCCAAATGATTTAGTCTTTTCGAAAAGCGGGCTATAGAGGCAATTTTCGATAGCGAGCAAGAGCGATCAAAGCCTGGCAACGTTCATTCATGGTGAAAGTCTCTCACAAGAATAGCTCGCTATAAAAATACGCGAACGATGCGACGGGGACGGGACGGGGAGAGGGATGCTGGAAGAAGGGTCGTACAGCGAGGGGGGGAGTCAGATGGGCCCGGGGAACGCTGATCGGCCGAAAATTACTTATCACGGTAGAGGGCAGCCACTGATGCACGGTTAAAGCGAATCACTCGCTCGGCGAAGCCGAAGACGGACGCGTGTCGGTGTTTTCGGTCAGTTTCCTCGCCGGCCGTGGGGTAATCCGGACGCTTTGCTCGTCGATCTAGGGAACGGGTTTTCCGTGTTCCCTGGATCGGAACAGAGCCGCCAACAGATAAGCTGGATGTCGCAGCGGTGTTACGCGGGCCCCGTTAAACCGGTCCGCGGATCCGTGAACGTCCACGGGCCGGGATCTTACCCGCTAATTGGATCTGAGAATCGGACTATCGCCTTTCTCCCATAACCCAGCCTCAAGGGCTTCGTGGCTGTGGCTACCCTACCCGCTAACCGAGACTTCTCGCCATCCCTGACACCCTTCGTGCGTCGACCGCCGACGCACGCTGGGCCACAATCACAAAATGCTCGACGATATTCACGCGTCTCTCTTAATTCTATATTTTTTCATTTTTCTGCAGATCTTAATTACACAGATTACAAACAAAACGGTTTTAGGGGGTTTTGGAATCGCACAATTGAATTTTGTATTACTTATTTGCTATTTGGTTGGCAAGAATGTAATTTCGGAATTTTAAGGTGAAATAGAGTTCAATTTTTTTGTCCAAGCAATGAACTTTAATGAATAAAATATTTTTCCTTTTGTTAGATGATCTTTTGCCAAAAAGAATAAATAAGAAAATATTTTATTGATTAAAGTTTATCGCTTTATTTCACCTTGAAATACCGTAATTACTTTCTTGCCAACCCAATATAATGAGTAGACTGCGGATCTTTATGCAAAATAAAAACTTCCCATCTGGATCGCAAGAAAGTGGAGTGAAATAAAAATTTAATTTCTTTCTTAATATATTTAGTAGATTAAAAACAATATAATGGTACCTCTAAATTTTTTGAATGTTTTTGCTGCTTTAAATTACGCATACTCATTTTTACCATAAATGCATATAATCCGCAGTATAATAATGAGAAACTGTCTGCATAAAACTAGCCTTACAAGGGGCATTTCAATCTAAGAAACTGAAACTTTGATTGTTAATTATTGGAAACGAGTGTTAAGAAACGTACACTGCACTTTTAATATAAAACTTTTCTTTATTATAAGGCGTGGGAGGATGCTCTTCACTTCACGAATTCTTAGCTGCGACTGAATCCCAAAAGGAACACCTTTGGAAGCCCGAAAGGAAACTGGGATTCCCTCGTATTTCCAGACTTTTTAGGTTAGGCCCCACAGTCCGGCTCTTGAAACAAAGTATCGAATTCGATACTTTGTAATCTATATTAGGGATACGATTCTGAGACCATCGATTCATTTTTGACAACGAACAACAAGTTCATTGTGCTTGTAATTTATTGATAATCCAACATTGATTTCGAATGTGATTTCAAACAATTAATGTCTTATGGACGTACCCTCGGAAGTAAGTAGTTAAAGAAATCTAAATTTTTTGCCATTTTTTAAATAATATATAATCAAAGAAATAAATTTGTTGAACAATTCCCGATGGATGCATCTTTCAAATCTCAATAATCGTAAATTAAAAATATTAGAACCCGTCAAGAAAGCAGTTTAAATTACTCTTGAATAAAGATTTAGGAAACGATCGATATTCGGATCCAACAAGATCAACAGTCATCATCCATATTGCTCCGTGTAGTCTCATAAATCTTTTGAAAGTTTAGTAGCTGCCCGTCATCCTCCTTCGAATCCTCTTAAAATACGTCGACGCTAACAGGTTGATGATATCGGAGTAAACTTTTTAGGGATGTAAGGAGACACCCTTCACGTTCTACCCAACAGCGATGATTTAACCCCTCAACGTACAATTTTCCTGAAGATGAGTAGCTGTCAGGGTTTCTGAAATATTTTGACTGTAACACAAATTTAAACAAATTGTATGTCGCCGTTATACACATTCGATTGGTACGAATGAGATGTTCAAATCGAACTCTATGCAATGCCTTGCAAATATATGTATCTACATTTAATTTCTCAAAAAATTGTATTACAAATGATCATAAAATCAAGATCGGAGAATGAGCAAGATGTTAAAAAATGTCCACACATATTCATAATTTCTAGAGGTTCCTAAAATATTTTGATAGAATTGCTTAGAATTGTTCTCTACAATCATTTTGCAGCTCTCAGAATTTTTCTCTGAATCAACGCTTCAAAGAGCCCCAAAAAATGTGCTGCACACTATCTCCTCAAGATCTGTGCACAATCGTTCGACTTTTTCGTTCGTCTTGGGGGCTCCGTGATCCCAGGATCAAGTTATGATTCCGGAAAAGAGAGGTTCCTTCGCGGTAGCTCTAAAACGTTAGAAACGAACGCCTGTTTCTTAATTGGATCCACTAAAAGATCAGTGTGTCTCGCGCGAGAGGTACCGCGGAATACAGCATCTTTTCTATTTTTTTCTTTTTGCTCTCTCCCCTTCTTTAATTAGCGGCTATCCTCGTGCAAGTTTCATGCGGAGTGAAAGGAGACATCTCGAGAGTGACCTCGCGGAGATGCACGACTGCGTGACCGTGACCTCTTATCACGATGGCCGCCGTATTAACTAAACAGAAAATCCAGGTCGTTTAGATGGTTTCCTAATATTCCACGTGTACCCGATATACATACATGTATCCGACCGCCCACGGCTATCTTTCGATCAATCTCTCTGATCACTGTCTCCTTCATTTTACGGGGGACAGACCGTTTCCCGGCTCGCGCGACATTTATTCGATACTTTTCTGATTACGGAACAGTTGATTCGTGCCGCTGGCGCCGTACGCAGGCCCGCTATCAGCGGCAGGGATCATTTAGGTCATACAGGGATTCTACGGAATGAACAGCACTTATAGCGACGCTTGATTAAAAAGTTCCAGTAAACTGTAAATTAGCAGCGAAAATCCAGAACGAAACAACGTACCGTTAATCTCGTTAATCCCCTGCATTTTAATATCGAGTCGGACTCGTGATGAAGATCTCGAACCACTAAACATGGATGGAAATTGATCATAGATTTGAATTTGAGAACGTCAAAATTATTGACAAAGAACAAAATTTATATCAAAGGTTACTATTGGAAACTATTCATACGATTAAACATCGCAGCGTAAACCTTAGGTATGAAACACCTAAGATACATGAATATTACGCAACATTACTAAACCAGTAATGTTGTATGATGAATTTTCCAATAAACCTTACTTTTGTCATGATCTATAATTTAATATAAAAAAACATTTTGAACCAGCTGTTTCTCACATACAATTAACTGTATGTAACCGATTCCAATAAAAATGGAATGCTAATAGCGATTTACCATCAAGGTATATTCGTAAGAGTGGATTTAAGAACATATTATGACTTTTCAAATTTACCGCCTTATATCGATTGATATAACCTAGATCGGTTTCAAATACGTTCGTACATCAGTATTTTGACAACAAGCACGTCCGACGCACGTAACACACGTATCACACATTTATCATAAATTTATTTTCCCCAAAGCAAGTGAGTGTGTCATTATGAACAATATTTCTTATATTCAATCATTCAATACTTCTGTTTTTTAAAATTATTATAACATATTTACTTTACAGACACGATTCAAATAAATCTTGAAACAGATCCAAACTAGGATCGAAACGTTGATTTTGTTTGACAATTAGCAAAATTGCTTTATAATTCGTAATAAACGATCGAACCGTTGCGCCGAAAGCATTTAAACATTTATTAACAGCAAATACGATCGATAGAAGAAACATATTAAACATGGATGCGTCGAAATCAAATTTCATCTTTTCGTTAGCAATGTTTAGCTATTCAAGAAAATTTAGATATACTACAGGTATAAATGTTTTCCTCTTCTTCCAAGAAAAATCATTAGTGATAAAAATAAAAAAATTTCTATATTTAAGAAAGTACTTCCTTCATTTCTTAATTATAAAAATTCTATATTCTCTTCATCTTTATTACATTGGATTGAACATTTTTAAGCATTTATGACAAAAATTACTAGACGAAATACAAAACTCTCAGAACATTGAATGAATTTAAAAATCTTACTGTATTACTTACAGCTCATTAAAATAATTCGAGAAAGAAAGAAATGACTATGTAGCTTCATTGTCATGCAATTGATACAGACACTTTTTATTTTGCATAAAAATCCGCAGACTAGCATTATGCGAAGGACGAAATTATTTAGGCATTTTTTCAAACTTTTAGATTCTGAAAAGAAGATCAGGGTGTTTTTTTTGTTAGCAAACAAGGATGCTGAAATGTTTTACAGAAATTTTTGAGAATACAATATTGTTTGGTAATAACGTTCTAATTTTTGCACGGGGATTTTTCGATAATATTGTGGCAGAACGCGGAGCAGAGGCATCAAAGAAAATGTAACAGACACACTGCTGTTTTAAACACTTGAGTTTAACATACACGTTCCATCCGCTGAAAGCTGCAAATGCAACGGTTCGAGTGCATACGTGGGCGACTGTGCGCCAGGTCTTTTCCGACTGCTTTTTCGTTTCGCGTTGCAGCCTCGTGTTCACTATATATCGCTCACTTTCCATTCTTCGTATTCCATAGTTCACGTTATTATCTCGGACATTGCAGTTCGCGAATTCGGTGTGCGCTCTCGTCGGGTGACCTTGTCGCTCGAAAATTCTTTTCTGCGTGGAAATCCGCGACGCACGGAAGATCGTTCCTCAATGCAAAGAGGCCGCCGAATAGCAAAAAAGAGAAAGAGAAGCTAGGAGGAGGGAAGAGAAAGATAAAGACAGAAAGAAAAGAAGAATTTCATCGGGGACTGAAGGTCGGCGGGCGTTGAAAAATTCACCGGATGACCACCGAAAAGGAACGCTCCCGACCGCTATTCAGGGCGGTGAGGTTACAACCCGGCCGGGACGGCGAAAACGGTCTTTCAACGAAAGTAGAGTAGTGCATCCGTGTCAAGGTCATCCGGCGATAGAGGATTCCAACGCGCCGGTGGATTCTAAGTTCGCAATCAATATCGAAACGCGAGCCGCGGGCGTCGATATCGTCGGGACCAGGTGTCTGCGGACACGTTTCCCTCTTTAAAACCGTTGTCTAGCCTCGTTACGGTCTCGATACAGTCACCGAGCGAGACAATGAAATGCCTTTGATCAAGGCAACTCGTAGAAATCGCCCGCTTAACGCGCTGACTAACGCTGCGGCCCTCAGACAATGCACGGCCCGCTCGATCCAACCTGCCACCCGACTTTTTAACTATTAAGTCGTTCAGAAAGCTCTGCGGATTTTTCGTTCGAAAAGATTTCCACGTCTTGTCCAATTATTTTAATTGGTTGCAAATCGTAACTTTGCCTCTGACTGTTTGGGAAAGCTCATTTGTTCGTTCAGCGCAGGGTTTCTCTCCAAGAAAAATAACAGTTCGTTTTAAGAAAGTATCTATCCGTCTGTTTTCAAATCTGAGGATTACAATAATTCGTCTTGCATTGGCGTTACCTCAACACGAATTTTAGGATTATTACTAGATTGAGAATTTTATGTATTCTCGAAAGAATTGTTGAAGCTTCAAACGTTTTCATAAGTTATTTAAACGAGTTTCGTTTTGATTACAGCTTCTGTCTCGTAAGGATAGCAATAATGTTACCAAACACATTTTTTTGGAACTATCTAACCCCCTTCACGATATTTTAACTATTTATGACCATATGAAAATAAAACATTTGTGTCCAGAAGTACCGTAATAATCGGTGACTTATTTTTTTAGTTTGGCTTGCGTCCATAGAGAGTTTAATATCTATTCTCATTACTTCAACATGATCCTTGGCTGATACGAAACCTCTCCTTGTGAGTGTGCCTAATAGTATTAAAACCGGACTGTGGATTTTGTACATGCCAACTCTAATTACGTAGGTTTAACATACTGAAAAGTTTTACTAATGTCTTACGATATTTTCTTTTCATTTGGACCCTGAATACAGCAAATAAATTTCTTCTCGACATATTTTCATGAACCAATTGATAGGAATTAATGTTTTACTATTCTGGTCATTTTCACAATCTACAATCGTTTACCACAATAAACACAGTAATGTTACCAAAAACAACTTCTGAAACTTGTTTGGATAGGAACATGAGCAAGAAATTGAAAGTACAAGTTCAAACTGCAGTTTGAATTTGCTCTTTGACTTTAAAAATGATAAGTAAATTAAACACATTTTATTCTTAACTTTATTGCAATTTTTCACTGACGTTACCAACTTACAGTTTCTGGAACTTGTTTGAACGAAAACATGACATTCAGTGTACAAGTTCAATCAACAACATCAACGTTTCAACAAAAAATTCAAGAACGGAAATTCTTACTGCAATTTTTGAAGCACCCTGTACACGAAGTTCAATCGAAATCAATGCGTAACTCTTCGGCGGACTCCTCTCGTAAGTGGATTAAGGTTTCAGTAGAATATGCTGTCAGTGATCAGACACGAGAATCGAATCGAATCGAAAGAGACGGGAGGAGGATCGAGGGGGAAAAGGACGAGTTTTAAAATCGTTCGGGGATCGTAGTCACCTATAGTGAGCCAGAGAATAATTTCTCGAAGGATGCCGCGAACGATTTTGGTAGCTTTCCAATTTGGGAGCACCGCGCCTCGAAAACCGGCACGCTCCGACGAGCTTCTCATTGTTCCGTCGAAGCGGAGCTCGGCTTTCAGCTCGTTCGAGCATGAAGTCGATGCAACCGATCGTCGCTATTCATAGCGAACGTCGGGCGCGAAAACGGACCTAACGAAAGCGCGGGACAATTGACAGGTTTCCGCGGATAGTTACGTTTCTAGCATTATGTAATAAAACAATAAGCTGCGGCAACTGAAAATCCTTCCATTAATCGAGTTCAATTTGTTGCGAAGAAACCTATTTACGATTCTTCGCGATCAACAATTATTAACAAATCCGTTAAGTCACCAGATTACTCGAAATATTTTACCACAATACCGACCGGTGATTATTGCATCATTTTGAAAAATCTAGGGTACATGGCTAAACCAGAGTTCGGCAAACGCTAGTCACAATTATGATTATTGACTAATCACTTCATAAGCTCTACAAAAGTGACTAATATAATTAAAGACTAAGACTATGATGTTACTAGGTTACTTAAAATATTGGGTATAGGAATAAGTTTCTGCCCCTTTTTGTTGAAAAGAAGCGTATAAACAATTCCCATAGCGTGAAAACGTTTTCCAACAGTAGATCGATCGACGTTTAATTCAATTGACAGTTCTGCAAGTGTTTGACGTGGATTTCCATCAAGTAACGCTAGGAAATCTGTACCTTCGAATTTTTTGGCACACCATCGCAATCTTTGCTCTTACGTCGAAATCATGGTTTTTAAAGGAGCATCGTCCCCGTAAATATACAGGGTGTGCCTGTTAAGTTATGTCACCATTTTTTAGGCATTTCCAGTAGTGCAATTAAAAAATGTTTTAGACAAAAGTTTCTCAGTAATTAGTGAGCTACATGATCGCATATTCTTAAATCTGAAAAAATGCTTTTTACGTAAAAAAGTAAAGGTCATACCTTGACTTTTTTAAATGGCATCACATGTTTTGGACATGATAGGATTGTTGCTGACGTCGAGACGAATTCAATAGTGTATTATACTCTGACCTTGAAATGACCTCAAACTCGAAAATTTTGTGCAAACGTAATTTTAATGAAAAATTATTTCTTACAATATAAATCAAGTTACATCAGATATTCTAACTACGATCCATCTTCTACGACACAGAGCTCCGTTCTTTCTATTAAACTTTTCGTTGTCGCCATAATTAGGGCGTTTCGGTTTATGTTATTACATCCAGTTACGCGATTCCGAAGTTCTTGAACATTATTGACTTTTGTGTCGTATAAAACGGATTGCAGATATCCCTAAAGATAAAAATCTAACGGAGACAGATCCGGAGAACGTGGTGGCCAACGAATTGGACCATACGTTGCTATCCAACGAAGATATCCCCTAATTATAATAGCATTGTGGGCAGAACACCCGTCTTGTTGAAGGTACGCGCTAATTATGGCGACAACGAAGAGTCTAATACAAAGAGCGGAGGTCTGTATCGTAGAAGTTGGATCGCAGTTCGATCATCTAATGTAACTTGCTTTGTGTTGTAAGAAATAATTTTTCATTAAAGTTATGTTTGCACAAAATTTTCGAGTTTGAGGTAATTTCAAGGTCAGAGTATAATACACTATTGAATTCGTCTCGACGTCAGCAACAATCCTATCATGTCCAAAACATGTGATGCCATTTAAAAAAGTCAAGGTATGACCTTTACTTTTTTACGTAAAAAGCATTTTTTCAGATTCAAGAATATGCGATCATGTAGCTCACTAATTACTGAGAAACTTTTGTCTAAAACATTTTTTAATTGCACTACTGGAAATGCCTAAAAAATGGTGACATAACTTAACGGACACACACTGTATAATAAATATAATATAGTAAATATATAACACCTTTCTTTAAAACAAAATAATGCAACATGATTTCCCGCAAATGCTGCTTACTTGGAACAAAAGTCGACATTTTTCACGCGAAAAATTGACTGCTGTTCACGCTCGAAACAATTGCCACTAACTGCGTTTTGAAGCTTAGACATAGACCTTTCAAAAACATGTACTACGTTCCATCAAATACGCGGTCGGTACTTAAGTACAACGACATCTCCAAAAGGGCGGAAACGCATTCCCATACCCAATATTGTGCACTATAGGAATTTTTATTGTAAAACTGTGCAAATTCAGCAAAATTTCGATTCGAAGAATTAATCTGTAATGTTGCTAGATTACTAGAAACATTTTACACCATAGCAATTTTCAGAATTCACCCTAAATTGAGATTTTTATTGGAAGAATTAATCTACGAATGTAATCTTGAATTACGGGCGTTTTAAAATGACATTATAGCTTCGATCTTAGATTTGAGGGCTGATTATGTCCCTTTTATCTAAACGCGAGTGTTGCTTGAATATTAACTATGTCTTCTTTCGCTAAAACATGAACAAGAACAAGCATTCTTACTTCCGACGAGTCACGCGAGATCTTCATTAAATAGTTAGCTGCATGATCTGATTAAGAGATGAAAGCATTAACACATCTGACTCACGCTGTCTTTGGTCAAGAGGTTACGTGAATTAAATAACTTCAATCATGGACTGGGATTTACATGAAAAAAATATGTAATCCCGGAGCTCATTCTTGTTTTTCTACTTCGACGTCCAATGTTTCTAAAGAGTAACAGTCAGAAAGATTATTTTCAAAACATAATATAGATATCTTGTAGTATTCTCTGTGAAAGTTTTATTAAAAAATATTGAGATCTGGAGTAACTGTGCACTTTATCAAAGTTGGACACTCTTGGCACTGACTTACACCGTTTTTATTCCAATGTGGAGATACAGTGGAAACAGTTTTAGGAAATATGAGTTATATAGTCTAAATTAATAAATATGGTAGTGAAGCTAGTTAATTGAGGAAATTAAGGAAACATAAAAGTAGTATCGATTGATTCCGAGGTTCCTGGACGTTGGCTTTTCAATAATAAATAATGCAGATGTCCACGAACCCTAGTTTATACTTGTGCTTGCATGAGTGAATATCAAGTTTCAATAGACTGTTTAGATCCATACACGGACTATGTCCCTAAAAAACATTTTTTAAAGTATTACTATCTCATTATTTTACTAATTAGTACTATCTTACTATTTTATTAAATATTACCATCTTACTATTTTACGAAGTATTACTATCTTACTATTTTACTACAAGCATTACTGTCTCAATTACTAGTTAGAAACGACAGTGGTATTAAGATGTTCTCTAATCTTGGTTAAATGTAATCTCAGTCTGACATCCGACCAGTGGTGCCTATGGAAATCCGTACCATTTAGAAAACATGGCGGCACACACCGATTTGTAGTTAATAATTTACCCCTCATAAAATTTTCTGCTATTACTTCGAACATGTCTAACTATACGTGCTTCGACCATGTTCCCTTATCGTATTGATAAAACAAAGCTGTCAGAAAAAACAGATGTAGACCATTTCTCCAAAGCCTGCATTTTCAAAATTAAAAGAAATACATTATTTTGTAATAGAGCTTGACTCTTGTAATATCTTCAGAATTACTCTTTATACACAGTTCTTCAACTATTACTAATAGCTTTCAACTGTTACGTCCAATATTCTGTACTCAAGAAGAAGAGTACAACATGTTGCACTTGTAAACAAACATTTCACAAATATTGCTATAGTTGGTATATAAAACTAAAACTAAAAATGCAACATATAAATTGACCTCGTCTCTTCCAGAGCGCAGAGTCCTCTCACAATCAATTTTCTACTTTCGCTCCGGTCTGGGGTTTCAGTCCCCCAAGTCCCCTAATTCCTCCATTCGGAATCCCTCGCATCCATCCATTCAACCAGCTCCCGGGAGCAACGGTTCTGTCCCACCACGGCCATTTTTCCAAAGGCATCACTGCATCGGAGCGATCGGCGAGATCGGAATTGCACGATGTTGATAAACGTTGCGGTGTTCCAGTGGGGTACGACCTGGGCGGCGTGTCTACCTGCAGCAAGAGGGATCCGGAGCACGGGAAGAGGCCGACAGGTGGCAAGGAGCCGCACTGCCTCTACCCGGGCGACCTCTACCCGTTCACCAGGAAGCCGCTGTTCGTGGTGGTCGACTCGGACAACAGCTTCGTGTTTCAAGAGATACCGCGCTACTTCGGTCAGCCGTTGATGGTGCTGATGTCGCCGCAGGACACGCCGGCGACCCTACGGGACGTCCGACACGGCGGCAGCCTGTTCACCCTGTTCCTCCATGCCCCTCTCGCCGCCTTCTGCCTTATATGCAACATCGGTAGCCTGGCCGTGCACCACTGGGAGCGGTGCCAGCGTTACATCGAGCGATTCCTCATCGAGGCCTGTCAGCTCGTCACGCGCTCCAGATGTGGTAAGGACTCTTTCTATACTCTTCGCTTTTTTCTTCAGCCGTTTGTATGGCGCCAGGAGTCTCAGGCTGTCTTAGACTGGCTCCTAATTGAATGCTGTGAGGACTCCACACACTTCCCTTCCTACTATTCTCGGTTTCTTTGTCTGTCGTCGCCAGAATATCACCAGGACTTGGTCTCTAATTGAACTTTCCACGACGACAAAATCGTTGTCGTCAATATAGAATTTAACTTCGTTCGAGTCTCGCCATGCTGATCAATCGCGTGGACAACAACTATTTCGTCGCTGTGACATTCAATTTGGACGTAGCCTAGGGTGTCCATCAATGTGGTTAGGACTCTACAACCCCTTGTTTCCTCCTGTCCTCGTTTTCTTTGTCTATCGTCATTCTATCGTTATAATTGCACGTTGCGCAGCGACGTCATCGTTGACGTCAGTCTGACATGACCACACGTCAATTTGGACAGAAACATATCTTACAGCATCGATACTCCTCTTTTTTCTTCTTTCCTTCTTTTGATTGTTATTCAGATATTTCGCTGTTAGATGAACAACGGGAGTATGTATCCATTTGATACAAGTGTAACAGTGTTGTCATGATTCGTTGTCTCATTACGTACCAAAATGAATGGAGAAAGTATTAGGTGTACAAATTAATTCGAGCTAATCTATTGTCACTTTATTTTTAATTGAAATCTACCATCCACCGTATTGGAGATTAATTGTTAAGAGTACTCCATGAGTAGTTCTTGATATTTATATAATATTGATTTTTATGCATTGTCTGCATTAATTGCAAGACATAGCGACTAAATAGATATTTTCCTCTTTGTTTTTAATTTCAGTCGGAGCTATTTTAACTCGTAAATTAAACATTTCTTTCGACCTAGAATAATATTTAAATGTTTAGTAATTGATTAGATACCAACATATTGGATAATGTAAACAATCTTTTGAATAATGGTACAGCAATTATTAGTAGTGACTCTGAGAGTGCTGAGGGTTAATAAATCTTATTAGTACGGCCATGGTTAACTAACATAATTGGCAATGCTTAGGACCGTCCACAGCTCTAATTAATAATTTTTAAAAATTTACTTTTGATGATATCTCGTGTAGACACATTAGTCTCTCCGATATCCTCAATGAAACAGTTCAGTTAGTTTAATTGCCACAAATTGAGTACTTAAATGACAATTTGGATGTTCCCGGACAAAAATGGTCACGTAGAGGGTTAACCAATCCGTGAGAACGACATTACTTACCCTACCGCTTGTAAGATCGCACCCTGGCAAAAATAGTGACATAACTAAAAAATACAGTATACAGTATTCTCACAATAACGATTTTAAGAAAATTATAAAATTACCATCGACATAGTACGGACGTCTTTAATCTTTCAAAAAAACATTTTTCAAAGTAAATTCGACTAGGCTCTGTAAAATGATATTACGAATGCCTCCATCAACGCTAAATTTCTGCCACTACAGATATGAACTAGCTCAAAAAGAAAACCTGACGAAACTGCCCTCGAGTATTTCAATTATGAGTTAGAAATATGAAGTTTTTCTAGCATCTATTCCTGTTGCAACTTCAAATTCGTTATTTTTTGACTTGTGTCATTGTTCTTGCCGGGGTGCGAAATGAAAGTGGCGGGGATATATTAGACAGCATAATATGTTGTAGTTGTTCGTAAATAATCGATAAATTTACGAAAGGGTCACGGACTAATTTGTACACCTAATATACAGAGAAAATGGATAGACAGGCTGAAGATCGTCGTTAGACTGATTCCTCATCGAGGCCCATCAGCTTGTCCCGCGCTCCAGATGCGATAAGGACTCTGGCGTTTGTTTCCCCCTTTCTTCCATCTTTCTTTTTGTCCGTCGTCATTTGAATGTCGCGAGGAGTCCGTCTTAGGCGAGAGGGTCGGTGCTGAGAGATCTGGGAGTTCTAATTGGCTCGCAACGACGGTGGAACGAGGGATATCAGAGACACGGATCCGTGTCGGTGAAACTTTCTTGGCTCCGGTATGCTGATTTCGAGGGCTGGTCCAGTTGGAACCGTTTTTTGGAAAGCCCGCGTATTGATCCCGCCGCCGGAAACGGGAACGGCAGCCTCGAAAGTGTATCGATTGCTTGGCGGGAAAATTATTCAACCTGGACACCACGGGCTGACGAATCTGTCTTTGAAATATTGACCACGTGTTGCGGGATACCGTATACAATACAATAACTGCGGCGGTGGATACGATAAGTTAAACATTGCCGGAAGTGCTAGTCAATTCTGTCGAATTTTCTCTGTTTTGCGCGCCGTACACGATCTCTGCTGATTCAATTTCCTTGAGGAATAATTTAGAAAGGGGCAAAATTGGAGTACTAAAAGAAAATAGCTTCCAAACATTATATTTATCGACGAAATGTTACAAATAACATCGTTCAGTTCATCTACAAGTTATTGTTAAACGGGGGATTTTATGCATTTATGACAGAAAGGTGTAAGTGCATTTTAAAACTGTGGAAAATTAAAACGACTGGAGGATATCGGTCTCCTATTTTCAATTTACTAGAATTAGTGAAGAACGAACTAGATGCAGAACATTTTTATTTCGCTTCAACAGATCCGCTGATCACATACAGGGTGTCTCAAAAATGGGTCCGCGACTTTGTTAAAGAGTTATTAACGAAAAACACGGACCAATCAGAGCGCGACCTAGACGCATGTTGACACAGTCGACCCGGCGCACAGTGGTCAAGATCGAAGAAGTTGGTGTCATTTTGTTATAACTTTTGAACTATTAGAGATATCGCAATGAAATTTTTACCAAAAATATTTAAAAAATAGTAATTCTTACTATAGACATACTTAAATATTTTTTGCATTTGTTAAACAATAATTTTTAATAACTTTTCATTGATATTTTTTATTAAAAAATGATTTGTTCCAATACAGTTTTTCAACCTTTTTTTACTTGTTATGAACAATAATTTTTAGTGTTGGTCTTAATCTTTAACACATAAAAGGATGCTTTTCTGTCTAAAAAAAAGAAATATTTTAAATACATATTGCGACTAAAATAGTACTAACATTATATTCAGTCAATATTACCACAAATAAAAAAGTAAGCTAATAAAATCATTCGTTTCGTTATACTTTTTAAATAGAAGTGACTGTCGAAGTTAATTTATACAGGGTGTCCCACCCGATTTCGACATTTTGATTTTCTCGCTATTGTTACTCGTAGCAAAAAATGTTTCAGCAGAGGCTTGAACGGTATCGAGTGGAGCATATTCTGTTGTTATTAGATTTTTTGTGAGTGGACGCGTAAAGGTCATATAACGGTTAACTTCGTTTTTTTATATGGAATGAGGTATTTTTTAATACATTAATCGATGCAGCTGGACATTCGTTATGAAAAAGTACTTATCTATTTATGTCAAAAATTTAATAGTTCAGGACATATTTCAATTTAAATAACTTTAAAATACCATTACTGTCGTACTAAGACGTTGGTGTTTACTTACTTGTGTAACGTCTTAGTACGACAGTAATGGTATTTTATAGTTATTTAAGTTGAAATATCTCCTGAACTACTAACTTTTCGACATACGCATAGGTTAGTACTTTTTTATAACGAATGTCCAGCTGCATCGATTGATGTATCAAAATATGCTCCACTCGATACCGTTCGAGCCTCTGCTAAAACATTTTTTGCTACGAGTAACAATAGCGAGAAAATCGAGAGTCGAAATCGGGTGGGACACCCTGTATATATTTCTTTACTCTATTTATCTCTTATAATGTTATTGCAGAAACGTTCATATTTGGAACATTTGATCAGTCATACGAGCCTGTTTTACGCAAGCGAAACTCGTCGCGAAGTAACATTGACAACTTTGAACATTGATAACTTGCAAGGTAGGACGAGGTAGGACAAGATTTTTGCATGACTATATACGGGAAAGAATACTGAAAATGATCCAATTTGTTATAACCTGTGACTTTTTATGACCCTCGAGATATTCCTTGTCAAATGTAAAAAATTTAGCCAATTTTTTTATTTCATTGAATATTAATTTTTAACATATTGTTAACAATAACTTTTAGTGTCAATGTTAATTTTGTAACACAAAAGAATGCTCTTCATCGTGAACAAAGAATAAATAAGAAATATTAAGTGATGTGATCAGGGCACCTCGAAGAAGAGAGGCAATTTTCTTGTTGAAAAGTACTGTCTCTAAATGTCTACACTTTAAGTATTCGTCCTAATTACAATTCTTTGTAAACCGCATTAACTTTTTCATTTTCAAGGTTGATAGACATTTAGGAAGCAATAAAAATTTGTTAGAAATCGATATGAGAAAGTTGACTTTTTCGCTAAATGACACCAACTTCTTCGATTCGGACCACTGTGCGGCGCGGCGCGCCAACTGTCAACTCGCCGACTGTGCCAACACGCGTCTAGGTCGCGCTCTGATTGGTCCGTGTTTTTCGTTAGTAACTCCTTAACGAAGCTGCGGACGCCATTTTTGCAAAGCAAAAAGGCTGCTTAATAAAAAAAAAATTATCTCAAGAACCTCCCATTTCCGGATGTTGGAGGAATTTTAAGACACCCTGTATTATACATTAAATATTCATCTTAGTATGCTAAAGCCTAAAAGTATGCTAAATTTAAACATTTATGACAAAAATAAGTAAGTGATATACAAACACATGTTCATCTATTTCCTGCTCTGCACAATCAACTTAGAAAATTTGTTTTTTACATAAAAATCCGCAATTATAATTTTTATAATTGTGCCTTCTCTGCTAGATTTCAATATTTAACAGAAATAGGGTACAGTTGTGACCAACTGAAAATAACATTTACTTGAATATACTTGTTTCGAGCTAATCGAGCTTTGTCAGTATCATGCACACTTCTCATAGTTTATGGTTTTCAGAAGGGTAGCGATATTTCTAGCAGAAGTAGACACTAAGCCCATGTTGTACATACCCCCCTCTTTTCTTATATTATGGACATTATACCAACTGAAATGGACTTTACACGCAGAGAATGGGCGAAAGAATGTGAGAGGAGGAGGCAGAGAGAAAAGATGCTTCTATAAGAAAGAATTGTTGGCCGTTCATCAGGTAACGGGACGAAAAGGGGATTTATGATTGCGTTACGACGATAAACAGAGTCTGGCCTAGATCCAGTTCGTGTTTATCGCTGAACCGGCAATCTCGTCTCGTAGACGCGTGATCTAGGGTCGGCCACAAAGGGGCTCCCTATTGTTCCTCTCGCGACAGCGATATGTCGTACGAGTTTTGAACGTACGAGTGGCTCCCTTTGTCGAGTATCTGATAGCGGGGGCTTTCCCCCGGCCTCTCGCCCCCTCGTCTCGTTCCCCCGTCCCCCTTGAGTAACGCTTCGCGATACGTATCGAGCCGGGGCTCAAGAAAGTTTCACCGAATCGATCGACGCGGCCGAATCTCTAGCTAACCGATACGATAATTCGCTCCGAAAGGTACAGGGCCGTCGAGATAAATCCGGAATTTTTCGGGTGGTTCCATAAATAAGACATAGGTAAAACAAATACAGTCGTCGCGCGTTTACTGTCAGGTGTCGTCTGTTCGATCACTGTCAAGTGCCTAGCCATTCCACTGCGCCGCGTCGCAGGGCGGCGATGATTGATCTCGGCTCGGGTATATCGGTGTGAACACCGCAACATTGACTCGAATTAATCGAATGTTTCAGTAACTCTGGCATTTTTCTCATTAAAATGACACCAAGCACAATATAATTTCAATTGTATTGTTACGACGGCAAGAGATGAAGTTGCCTCTCCCCCTGAAGATATCGCAGAGATCGACAGAAGTCGTCTATCGATCGATACTGCGGTTTCCGGACAACAAGGTTGTTGTTGTCAAGAGGACAGCTCGAGCCTTTCAAGTGAGAACACGCGCTTACGATTACATTATTCTATCATTATCCGTTGTCATCAGTGTTACGCTAAATAAAGTAGCGTTGTTGTTCCGTATTTGTTAATCATTACGTGTTCGCCGCCGAGACGGAGCCGAAGCCTCCGCAACAGTATTTAGTGGTTTAATCGACGGTGAAAGTTTCGGGTGCAAGGAAGGACAGCGACATCGCGGGCCTTTGAACTGTGCCGGCGACGGCGGCTGTCCGCGTCTCTTTCTTTCGTCGTCGATTAAACCACTAAAAACAGTTGAAATTACATCGTGTTTGGTGTCATTTTAATCAGAAAAATACCAGAAATGAGTTAGAAAAGTCTCATAGAAAAATATGTAATGGAAAATAAAGTATTTTTAACTGGCATTACATTGTGAGAACACGCGTGCCTTTAAACTGTGCCGGCGACGGCGACACGCTTCGGCCACGGGATCCGTATTTCATCCTGTCCTTCTCTATGTTCGGCTTTTCGCTTGAAGTCTCGGCGCGGTAGACGCAGTCATAAGAAAATGGTGTCTCTGAACGATCACTGTCAGTGCAGAACTCGGCTGTTTGACAGTAAACACGCGATAATCGTCGATAAGGTAGATCACTAGATAAGCCCCCAGTCAGTGCACACGTAGGAAAATGGCAGGCATGATCCGAGAATACTGGTTTTATTGCGTGGTTTGGCTAAGGGATGACGCAAGTTTACGTCCTAGCCAGAAAATTCAGAAATCCTGGCAAAGGGTAGCTGCATCCCGAGCAACTCGTAGGAATCGTTCTGATCGCAAAAGAAGCGCGGAATTCGTGATCGAATTGAAAGAAAAGATTAATTAGGATTAACGAAGACGTCTGACATCACTGGTCTCCAGACTTGTGGCCTCGCTGTAGGCCCAGCTGCAGTCTCCTTGATGATTACACGTGGGGCGCAGTCGAGATAAAGGTAAATATAAAGCATCGCAGCACCAAAGATACCCTAAGCACACCATCACGGAGGTGACGGAGAGAAGGGATTGAGGAGGAGGTAAAGCGAGCCTGTACCGGGATCAGGTGCAGGGCCGAATTAAGCCCCGTAGCAGAAATAGTAAATGCCCGCGATTCTGGGGGCCCCGCGCCATACAAACAGGGGCCCACGCGGGCGCTTCATCGAAGAGGCGCCGATACATGACCGCCTGTCTATTCCAGGGGGCACAGATATTTTTTATAAAAAAGAAAAAAATTATTCATTGTGTTTGTTGAAAAGGTGTGCTACATTTGCACACGAACGGCCCTGATACAAGGCCTAGGGCCTCGTCATAACATTTGCTACGGGCCCCGCGCTGGCTTAATCTGGCATTGTTCAGGTGCAAGCTCAAGGTAACACGTGGAGTTTATGCCATTCACTACTATTCTGCAAATGAATTTGCAGCAGAACGCTCGTTGCTCACCGGACCGGAACGTGTGCAAAAATCGAGGTTATGCACAGTTAATAGAAACAATTAATAGAAAATTTGCTTTTATTAAAATTTAAATAAGATGATTTTATTTTTATTGAAAATAAAAAATATATATATATTCTTAAGGGGCAGCAATTTGTCTTTTTGTCCGGGGCGACGTAACCGCTAGAGCGGGCGCTGTTGTGCATCGAAAAAAGTAACCAATCATAGCGATTCGTCGTGTCACCAAGGGATCAAGATGAGTTTCATGAATTTTTATGCTCTGCCTGTGTTACTATAAGAGACACGCAGATTAATCTTTAGTTCCACTAGCTTTGTCTCCTCTTTTTCTTCATGATAACTAGACTGCGGATTTTTCAAGTTACTAGTAAAAATGAATGAGTGAAAAACAAAATCATAAATGCATTAGCTGAATTTAAGAATGTTGTTACGTCATTTTCGACTTTTTAAGAGGATTCAAAGATGAAATATCGGGTTGGAACGAAAGTTCGTAGCGTTTGTAAATTAAATTTGGAAGCTGAAGTTCAGATTATTCATAGATTTATTCAATAACATATTTTCCATATCTGTTCTATTACTTTTTGCCATTCACGAGGTAACTTCTCGTGTTATTGAATAATCATATGAATGACCTTAATTTTATCTTCGATTTTTTATTTGAAAACGCAACGAACTTTCTTTCCAACCGAATACATACATTTTTATCTAGCTTCCATTTCTTACAATCGACTTAGAAAACTTATAGTTTGTATAAAAATCCGTAATGACAACCAATTGCAATTATTTGCGATTAATGACCAGTGGCTATTCTCCGGAAGTGTAATTTAAATAGTACATGAAAGAAAGTTTGATTCTGTTCTTCCGGCAAATGTACGACTAGGAAACTTCGCATTTAAACCGGGGATCGATGGTATAGAAAAATTTTACAGTCGCGTGTCTGTCACTTTGTGACAACTTCGTCTTATGTTACGCAACGAATTTTATTAACTATTTCATAATTCTATAGGTCTGACACACATAAAGCTAACTAATCAAGTTTTAAACACCGGAAGAACGTAGAGTTCGCCATTTCTAGCTCTGACAATTGACAGAACTTTTACCAATAGCTCAGAATAATATACTCCCTCGTTATGCACACAGGGTGCTACCACAATCGGGGTAGACGAACACAATTTCTTTGCTTGAATAAAATTGAGGACTAGAATTTCTTAGAATCTCTTATACATCTTTTGTTAAGTGGAATCGGTAAGTCATAGACACGTTAACCTAGTCTTTTGTGACTTGAATAAATCTTTGTGTCGCGATTGTTTCCCTGATTTTGAGTCACCCTGTACACATTCGGATCGCAGTCGTCTCTTATCCGACAGCTGGAGACGTCAGCCGCCGACAATGATTTCGTTAGGCCGCGGCGAGAGTGTTCGCGAGTCGCAAACTCGCGCGTTTATGCGACGAGATTCTCGACGTCGCCTCTCACAAAATCTGGAGCAAGGGTTTATCAACGGTTGCGTAATCTCTCTCTGGCAGATTTTGCTCGACCCTTTCGTTGCGACATCGATGCCCGACTTCGAGAGTTGTCTCTGCTTGTGTCTCGGTTCTATGCTCGTGGCTCCTAAAAAAGAGAAAGATCGTATATAATGATCCAATTTATACAATAACATGATAATAAGCTGAACAATACACAGCCCAAAAATTTCTGTTTCTTTTATCCATAATACAATAATGATAATAATTCTATTTCGTATGTTTTAATTCCACTTGTGTGTTTAAAAAGTCTGTACCAGCTAATTTCCGATTCTTAACGTGTTGACTATCACGGGTGTCAATCCAAAAATTACAGAACTATTTAATAAACATTATACTGAGATGAATATCTATATTATAATGAAATAAATATCTTTAATAGTTTTCAATGAGGGACTTAAAAAAGTGAAGGTAAAATAAGAAAATACAGAAACATAATCGCAATCATCAAGGGTCTTAATAATAGCAAGCAAAGTAGAAATTCAATTATCGATTAACAATTCCTGTCTGCACCGTGTACCTCCGATTCGAGCGAAGTAAATAATACTTACGTAAAGCGTATAACATACACGTGGCAGTCAACGTGTTAAAGCCCTACTTCTGCGGGGAATTGGTTGGTCCGAGTATAACCCTATAGTCTAACCACGCTATAGTCTGATCAACGGAGTAGAATCGGTGCGAGTAAACAAAACATCGGCGTGCCAAGCACGTGATAGATTCAACGGCGATAGCTATTGGTACTATCCGACTAATCCAACCTTGTTCCACTTAAATGGTCCAACCAAAATGGTCTAACCAAAATGGTCCAACCAAAATGGTCTAACCAAAATCGTCCCACGAAAGTGTTCATCTCGTGTATTTGTTTACAGCCACTGATTCGACTTGCGCGTGCTATAGTTGCTATATTAAATTGCACCTACTATCTGGATGCTACCTACTATCTAATGCCTCGATCCTCCATTGATTGGCTAATGAAATTTTCCGTGGATCTGGAGAATCAGCAATAAACAAAAAACAGACCAATACTGTGTGCATAAGACCGCACGACCGAAGTGAAAACGTCTATGGCGATTGCACACCTGTCTGTTTCTCGCTCGCTCGGCTTAACTCGGCTACCCCAAGTGTACACGAATAGCGTTTCACCTTGGAGCGTGACGGACCAGACTCATTCACTGCCCAGCAATTATGTACGCGGTGCGCCTAAAGAAGTTTTCATTTCAAAAATCAAATTATACAATACATGGAAGCAGATACGAATACTGTCTGAACCAAATGGTGAACCACCGCTGACATTTTTCCACTTGTGCACTAATCGGTGGCTCATATAGTGAGCTACCTTATCAACGATTTCTTTGTTTATATTTGCCCTACCTCCATCTTATTTATAGGACTGCCCGAACAAATTTTTGCATAATTCCACCTTTGCTAGAGTTAAGAGCGGAGTCTCGGAGATCCCACGTGCGCCATCTTCTTGTGAACAGACAATAGAGACGTGTGGGTACCCGAAAATACCACGTCGAAAAGTCCGAGAATTTTAGGCACCGATATTCAGGTCGAGTCGGGAGTGGTCTTACAATGTGTATGAGTGAGATACTGGTACCCGGTACGTATCAAGGTTCAGTCCGGGACCTACTTTTTTGGAGGTAGCGGCGGACACTTAAGTGTTCAAAAGAGCGGACGCTTAAGAGTACACTACTGCATGGCCTGGGGAATATCTTCCCCGTCGTCGCTGGGGGTTCCCCTTCCATTACTCTGGCGGCTCCCGTATCTCGTAGGTATAAGCGTATGCGTTAGGGCAGTCCGTGCGTAAGGCGTGAATGAGTAGGTAACTGACTGCACTAAGACCTAGTATACACGTATAGATAGGTGTAACGTCATTACACAGACGCAGGTGTAGAGTCAAGTGGGTGTGGTGGGAGTAGCTCAATAGAAAGGTATAAAGACCATGTGTCCTATGCGGGCCAAGTAGCAGAGTTATCAGACGAAGTGTATACCCCGCTAAATGTTCGTCCCCCTCTACTAAATGTGACTCGACTCTCCTCTATCGACTCTCTGCACGAGGAGAGTACGTGACATTATTCCCACTACCGCTGCTAGTACCTGCTAGCCAATCGCAGACACTGTCGCGTATTCTCCTCGTGCAGAGCGTCGATTGAGGAAAGTCGAGCCACATTTAGTGGTAGAGAGAGGTGGACATTTAGCGGAGTATACACTAAATCTGATAATTCTGCTAGTGGCCTGCATGGCCCACATGGTCTCTATTCCCTTTCTACTGAGCTAATCTTACCCCCACCACTATCGGCTCTCTGCACGAGGAGAGTACGTGACATTACTCCCACTACCACTGCTAGCACCTGCTAGCCAATCGCAGACACTGTCGCGTATTCTCCTCGTGCAGACTGTCGATTGAGGAGAGTCGAGCCACATTTAGTGGTAGAGAGGGGTGGACATTTAGCGAGGTATACACTTCGTCTGTTAGTTCTGCTTGTTTTACGTCGCTTCTTCAACTGCTATGGTTATTAAGCGACGGCAACTACAGTTTAAGGTGGGTTCCGAACCACCTTGGGCACCACAGCAAGGTCGCTGGATAAGAGCCACACGGATCTCACACATTATCCTCTTTTTCCCCTTCCACTATCCCATTCCAGCACCATGCGCACACTCCAACGTTCCCCACTAAGACCGTAGACCACGGTGCCCGTGCCGTGGACTGGTCTGGTCATCAGCGAGGGGGTAATCATCTCACCGTGATTCCCCTCATCTGGCGACAGTGCCACAGTTTTAAATGGCACATGGAATCAGTGTTACCAGACAGGGGTAATCGAAAAGGAATCGAGGGGAATACAAGTACCCCCTCTCTGATGACCAGAGTAATATGTGACACGTTGCGCGACTGCGCGACGAGAATAGAGCAGAATAGAGTGAGGAAGAGTGAGGCGAATGGGAGACACGTTGCGCGTGCGCAATAGGGACTGAACGGTGAAATAGAATAGCGGAAGACGATAAAGGTGGAGAGCCTAGACGGGGAAATGAGGTTCGTTTCAACCTCATTTTGACATCACTGGGTATTCTCCTTGTGCAGAGAGTCGCTAGAGGAAAATCTGATGGTAGAGAGGGAAAGACAAAACTTTTGGGTTCTCACGCAGCTAATCGTGATGTCGTACCTGCATCTGACTTTTGTTTATCGGTGTTGACAGAGACCAGCGTGTTGCAATTCTTCGGTGACGATTTCCTACGGCTGTTGCTGGTGCGCTACGTGTTCTGCGACGTGGTTATGAACCTGCACCGGTCGTTCAGGGGTCGACAGCAGAGGCCCCGGTGCCACCCGCCGTTACCAGACGCGGAGGTTCTCGAGCACCCGACGCTCCATCACCTGGTGCTCGACTTGGCTGCGTGTCTCGACTGCCGCGACCACTTTCCGGACAGCAACGAGCTCGCCTGACCCCGGCATCTTCCCTGCCCGGCCACCGAGTCGACGTCCCTGCTGCCGCCGTACAGCCACGACTACGATTACGATTACTGTAACTATAATTGCAAGAATAAAATCGTTACACTGAGACCTCATTAAAAACAAAGAGACCGCGACACGTCTAACGGCGAATAATCGCGTGCTCGACTAAACCGAGAACGAGAGAACGCAAGAGACGAAATATAAAACGAGAGAGCGAGAGAGAATGAGAGAGAGAGCGAGTGAGAGAGAGAGAGAACAAACACATAAAGGAACTGTCGCTCGATCGAACGCCGCGGGCTTCGACGTACATGTACACGCTTGCACAAGCGTCGCCCCGGGTGCAACGGTGAATTTCCGGTGCCATAATTTGCACAGGTCACCGATGCAGCGAATACGGAAGTTCTGTTTGCCGGTGATCTGCACAGAAACACTCGATGATGTTTCGTTCGGTGTTACAGTCTCTTCTATGCTAGCTTCTTAGCCTCTTCGAACTGCCGCGGGAGACCCTCGTGTCCTGAGTTATGATTAGATCGCGGATGTTATGCATTTATGGCCGAAACAGGTTGGTGTGATTTGACACTTCTGCGTCTTCCGGAAATGGCAGTTATTTAACCTAGTTCGAAAGTGGACTTTTGCGTTGGAAACCCTGGCTACCAAATGTAATTAGGACCCGCTGAATGCGGAATGATTGACAGAGTACTCAGTGCGATACATCTTAACCTTAAAATAAATCATTCTATTTTCGTGGAATTCTTGAGGTTACTGGATTGGAAACGTGTTAAAACAGTGTGGGGACTATTTTCAACTAATTAAGATTACAAAGATCCGCAATCTAATTATGACTTTCTCGGTTTTCACTCTGGACTAATTTCTCTTCCAGATATTCTCATGCTTCATCATTAATAATTCGCTGTAATCTCCCTTATTCTGTTCAGAATCTTCGTTACCAGTCAGGCATGATATTATAACAAGGGTTGAATATTTAAAAATATCTGACCACATTTATGTAATTCGCAGCAATATTTTAGTGATATTTCATAATACTCCCAGGACACGAAGGGGGAATCGTCTTTTCGTTGCGCGGAGTATCTTCTAAGACAGATGGATTTGTAATCGAAAAGTTAATTAATCAATCTTCTCTGAAGTATATATACGGTATAAATAACTAAAATTATGTGCTAAACAATTCGTTCTTGAAGAGGTTAATAAGGTGCATATGACAAAACACCGATCGAAGATGAAGCAACAAAAACGATGGATTTGGTCGGATGAACACTCGATATTGAATGTGCTACTACTCTGGATAGAAGGACTCGTTTAAAAATCACAGCTGCAATTTTTCCACTATTACAGCTCTGCAATTCTTTGTGCGTTCAAATGCAAAGCAACTTGATTATAGATTGTTCGTACATGTACAAATGTATGAACGTTTCAATCAATTTTGTCGTACTCTAGTGTAACTTCAAGATATCACTAGACTGTGAATTTTATGCATTCGCAGCAGTAGATCAGATATGAAACAGTAAACTCATTCATACTCTTGCAATTTTTCCAACTGATTAATATCGCATTACAGTAGAGCCTCGCTCGTTGCGAACTCGTTTATTGCATACGAGTGATCCCCACCACAAGTTGTTAGAAGTTTTGAGGCTAGTGGTGGGGATTGCGGTGGTAGTAGAAAGTGAGATTCGCGTGATTGGTTACTCCTGAACAAGATTCTACTGTATTGCAATTAATCCGGAATTCATTAACCCTTAGAAGTCGAGGGGTGACTCGGAGTCACCTCTACAAATTGCTGCACCATTATTCACAATATTGTTTAGATTATTAAATATGTTGGCATCTAATCAATTACTAAACATTTAAATATTGTATGAAGTATTATATCGATTGCATTATCCATAAAATGAAAAAAATCATATAGAATCGAATTATTCTGGGTCGAAAGAAATGTTTAATTTTCAAGTTAACCTTTACCTAGCCGCGCCCTGAATTTTCACGTAACTACCCGCGCGGTGTATCCAGTACACCACATGTATCACTGTGTGACTGAGTACTGTGCGGAGCACGAGAGAAAACTAGCGGGCACGGAAGGGGTTAAGAAGATTGCGTTTGCGTTCCTCTTGTCCCGTTCCCCTCCCGCTAGTTGTCTCTCGTGCTCTGAACAGTACATATATTATTGTATTGGTGTACTTTTTACTTAAAGGTTAAAATAGCTCCGAGTGCAAAGGGTTAATATTAAAAACAAAGAGGCAAATATCTATTTAGTCGTTATATGTTGCAATCAATGCAGACAATGCATAAAAATCTGCAGTCTAGATATCGCGATTTGCAACGTAGTTCTGAATACGGTCGCATAGATACAAACGTAGACCCTTATTCGAGGTTCCCATTCAATTAACGACAGTTGTAGTTGAAGAGAAACGAATAGTTGAAGAATTGCGAACTGGATTGTTTCGAGTAGAGCCATTGTGCCTCGAACGATTCAAGAAGACTCCATATCAAATTACTTCTAAGAAACAGAACTTTCGTGGAGTAATACTCGGTCGCGGCGGACGTATCGGGCGCGTTCTCATCGTTCCACCCGGTGTACACGTAACAAGTGGTTAATATAAATGATCGACGCCGTGTCTCAGGGTAACCCGGCGTCGGATGGAGGCGTCAAAAAGAATCTCGCGGCGCCGGGAACGCGTTTCTCCGCGTGAACAGTAAACAAACAAACAAACAAAAAATATGGAGAACACAGAATGAATGAGAGAAGAGAGAGAGAGAGAGAGAGAGAGAGAAAGAGCGAAAGCGAGAGAGAGAGAGAATACTCTGAACATTCTATGTAACCGCGACACACCGCTGCCAGTTTTTTGCTACGGACTAGTAATGAAACACAAGAATAAAAATGAATAAAAGAAGAAAAAAATCTATATGTGTGCACAGCGAGCAATGAAAGTGTTCGAACGTCGGGCAGAGATCAACGGGCCGTTATGTAAAAGTTGCTTTGAATTACTAAAAGGCGAATTCGATTGTACAAACGCTCAAGAGCTCGACGAGATCGCGAGGCGGCACGTGTATCCGGGACTCGTCAAAAACCGATCGGAGAGACACGATTTTTGTTCTCCGAGCGCATCGGAGCCACGATTAAAAACATAAGTACAGATTCTGTGTTATGCTTTTCTTAACACGAGCTTGCTGTATCGTTATATACAATACACACATGTACATAAGTGTTGCTTTCATCGAGGACATTTTGTAACTTTGATTTTAGCGTGAACGACTGAAAAATCGATTCTCTGTCCCGAGACATCATCTGCCAACTAAAACTGTACTCGCTGCTAAAAGATATTCTATATACTTAATCTGAATATTTTATATACACTTTTGATGAATAGACTGCGGGTTCGATGCGTGTCAAGCACTAAGTATTATATAACCTATCGAAAGACGTTTCCTTTCGATTCTCATGTTTGTGAATTAATTTCGAGAAATTAATATCTGCATAAAGATACGCAGTCTATTGGTGAATGTGTGCTCGATACACGTGCAGGTTCATTGGAACGTTGCGTGAGAACAATTTTTCCATAATAAACGTTCGATCAGCCCTTCGTTGGAACACTTCCGTCACTCATTGTACATAAATATAAATATAAATAAATATATATATACAAATATATATATATATATATAAATATAATATATTCTGTCACTGCGTCGATGGTAATTATACGTATGAAAGAAAGACATTGTGATTCTGCATGTGAACGATGATGAGTGATTTGTACGCACTGGTGCTTTGTACGATTTAAGCTTTAGCGTGTTGTTGGTTCGGTTCGACTCGATTCGGTACGGTTCCGGATATCCAACGCGGACAGCACGCTCGATCCCCTATCCCATTTCCGTTCATTGCTCGATTACTATATTCGAACTTCTTCAACACCTCTCGAACGTTTCGACCTGTTACTGTACTCGTCGTCGAGTATTTTCGTCAGATACTTTCCCAACGGAGGGAAATGAGTAATCCTCTATTTTTCAACCCTCCAGTGCACGGGTCAGAAATATCCATCTTTTCCGTTGACATTTCCTTTCAAAACATCGGAGCTTTTCTTACACAACGTTGCTACATTGCGTAAAGCT
Organism: Lasioglossum pauxillum; assembly: GCA_933228785.1. Classification (NCBI taxonomy): domain Eukaryota; kingdom Metazoa; phylum Arthropoda; class Insecta; order Hymenoptera; family Halictidae; genus Lasioglossum; species Lasioglossum pauxillum. Next base: position 17,992,402 of record OW121702.1, on the reverse strand, counting down.
AATAAAACTCGTTGAGGACTTCCAAGATCATGTAAAAGAAATTTAAAAAGCACCGAATTCGTGCATTGAAGGGTGAAACTCGTTGAAAAGAGAATATAGAACAATTATCTTTTCTACTTTTCTATCATAGATGTGTTGTTTATTAGTTCTTTCTATTGGAAACATGTCGACATCATTTTCTCTTGTACGAAAGGTAACAAGCTGGTCTTTTGCTCTCTACAAGTGCAACATTATTGTAAACGAAAAATACAGTACGTTCCTTTCTCACAATTTTGCCAATAATCGTTGGACTGCGGATTTTATGCACTTGTGACGGAAATGTGTAAGTCAAATGCACAACGATGAATATATTCAGAAACTGCTGTATTCAACTCCATGCTGCAAACTTCATGCTGTATTATTCTCGACTCGTTCGAATCATTAAAAAAAGAATGTCTACGTAGTTCCTGTGTACTGCGATTAATGCAGAGATTTTTTATTTTGCATAAAAATCCGCAGCCTGATAATCAATTGTGTTAAATACGTTTCCTACTTCCAGTATTTCACATCTAAATTTTAACTTCAGTCAAATATTTCGCGAGTACAAGAGTGGAAGCAGAAATTCGTTATGGCTGCCGAGTCGCCGTTATCTCTTTCGAATGGCTAGCCTATGAATTGAATTTATGTCGAACGAACGAGAAAGTTGCTCGTGAGATATCCCATAGCAACAACATTTAATGACGAGTGTAGGATTGTATAGTTCGGGACAGCGCACACTGGTCCACGCGCTCGATCTAGCTATTCATGAATATTTTAGCACTATTTGAAAGTTTAAAGGTATAGTAATTTAGGTCGTTGGATTCGTTTTGATATCAGCTACAATATTATAAAGTCAAAAATACATATTGACTTTTAAAATTCGAGTTTACTTTAATTATTTATGCATTAAAAATTTCTTTTTGACCGCTGAATGTTGATTAAGTTTTGTTTAAAACATTTTTTTCTCGAATTATCGGAAGTGTCTGATAAATCAGGTTCAGGTTTTAAATAAACACAATAATCAATCATGTTTGAAGTAATGGATTTTATAAACATAATTAAAAATATTTTATTTGAAACTGTGCGAAAGACATAATATTAATTAGAAAAAACAAAAATATAATTTTTATTGTATAAACAACAATAACAATTGGCATTATATTATATTATATTGACAAATTATTATTGTCATCACTTTTTTCTTCAACGTCTTTCAATATTAATTGTTCGACTGCATCATCAAAATGCCAGTGGTTCGGCCGCAATTCAGGCGACACATACGCTTTAAACAATAATAACTTGTGTACCGGGACCGAACAGGATGTGATTCTTATACGATTTCATAGAGAAATGAACGCTGATAATAATGCACTTTGATACAATGAGGGCCCATGGAGGACTCGAAAGATATCCTTTACCAAAGATTGAAAACTTTGAAGATTCTCTTTAGTTTATTGAGCATTGTTATTTCAATAAATTATAAATATTAAATCTTATTACAAGAGATATACTCTAAATACAGACAAATACTATTAATTTGCAACAAAAATGGGCACATAATATTAAATAGATTCTCCACAGTATCAATAAGAAAAGAGGTAATTTTTCGGTGGCAAATAAGATTCATAAAATGTTGATTTTCAAATGCTTGTTCTGGTCACAATTTTTAATAAATCTCATTAATTTCGTCGTTTTCGAACGTCATGGACATTTAGGAAGCAATATACATTCAATAAACATCGATTCGGGCAAGTTACTTTTTTACCAAATGAACAGCTTGATCGAACGCGTGGACCAGTGTGCAGCGTCTAGTGTGAAAACCGATTTTTAAGAGCTCGATAGCAGGACGAATCGTCGAGTGGTTTTGTTGAATGTTCAGCAAACATGGAGGATCGGATGTTGGCCCCGACATGCCGGACTCGATCGTGCATTGTTGTACGCGTCCGTCGGATTTACGTGATTCTATTTCGGTTGACGCTCGCTACCGAGGCGTCGATTTTCCGGCTCCTCTGCTCCGTCTCTCTCTGGTCGTTCCCCGCCAGCAATCGGCCGAATATCACCCACGCACCAAACTCCTCCCACGTCTCGCCACGTTTCTCGCTCGATTCCGTTCGTCTTCGTCCGCCATGTCTCTCATTCGATCCCCTTGTTCTACAGGGCGATTCATTTGAACTCGACGTGCCCGGATTGAACGCGTTACCCGTTCCGTATCGGGGCTGTTGATTTAGTGGGACGTTAATACAGTAGCGCACACTTAAGCGTCTACCACTATCCCCTCCGATTCCACAAAGAAGGGACCTAGAACCGATTAAAACTTGATACGTGCCGGGTATCGAGACCACACACATCCCCTATCCCTCCTTCAGTTCAATTTTGCAGAAGCTACTATCTCCACTTAAGTGTCCGCATTCGGTCCCGACTACGAACGCTTAATTGTGCACTACTGTACCCGCTCTCAGAATTAATCTAACTTCAACTGAATTCTAGGAATATAAGACTGCAACAGCAAGGATTGCAAGCTTCATAAGAACAAAGGGAAGCAAGTAGCAATTCGAAACATCAAGTTTTCAAGTTGGCGAAGGAACAGAAGTAGGAAACAAAGATTCAAACACCATGGTTTGAAAGAACTAATATCTTTTCTAGATCAGGGCCACGAATAGACTGTTGGCAATCATCTTTGGTGTCAGTAATAGCTTTTCTGAACGCAGGATTCTCCATTCCTGACATTTTGCAATCTCGAGACCAGAAGATATAGTAGTAGATGACGAGCCCAAAAAGTACTGGTGGAGAACAGACAACTTGATCCTAGAATCACTTTGATGTAGGAGATCATCGACAGCCACAGAAATAGCCATCGACTGAGCTCTTGCAGTATTATCTATATGAGGAGTCATTGAAGCAATCATAGGGGATAAGAAAGCTCTAGGCCATGAAACTGCTCTTCCAAGAATCTCTTCTTCAGTAATTAACACTCTACCAAGACCTTGATCGAACAATTCGACTGTTGGAAAAGAAGCTGCAATCCTTGGCAAAGAAACAACGCTAGAATCTAATTGTACGGTACCTGGACTCTAATCAGACGAATATTATCTGGACTCGAAGATACTAGGTAATAACAAATGTCTTGAATACCTGGTGAACAAAATTGATGCTGTGTCCTAGATAGACGTAGCCAGGTACCTGGGCGAAGAAAGTTATCTTTATACAATTCCTGCACGGACAAAAATAATTGGAGTACTTGGGTCCTAAACAAAAATGGTCCAAGTTAAAAGAAGTGTACCTGGATCCTAGGGAAATACAAATTCTTTGGGTGCCTGGGTTCTAGATAGACAGGAACTAGGTTTTCGAGTCACTGAAAAATATTGAGTACACGTATGACACTTTAATCGGTAGATCGTTCTTCGGGTACTTTCCCACAGATCAACAGCTCTGTTTGATGTACAATGAGACAGTTGAAACGGAGATTAGGTTATTTCGAGGGGACAGTGCCCCGATTTTTGAAAGTCACTGGTAGCCTCTTGAATCGTAAGAATCTTGTGCCCTCTCGCGAGGGTCGGAGACGGGTCGGATTCTTGTCTAGATAGAACGAATAGGGGATTTCAGTTATAAGGGAACTGCGTCGTGACTTTTACAGCGACCCGCTATATATATTGTGATATATTTATTTTTATACACGTAACGTCACGAGATAGAAAGGAAAAAAAACGTACGTCTTAAGTCATTGTACAGTATTAGTTCGTGTGTTTCCAATCGTCATTTCAATGGACAGTTATAAATTCATCGACTTGTTCTATTGTTCATTCGTGTAGCCGATTAGTTTAGCGAGGGGAGGCTCGTGCGACTAGTTTTACAAGCAATTCAGGCTCGTCGAGTTGTTATTCAAGTCGCGAATTTATTCTAAGATTCCCCAGCTTCGAGGAAACAGTGTCCCTGCACGACTGAACCATTCGTTGCTGGAGAATAAAAACGATAACAAATGTTTTGATCTTGGCGAATCGTTTACCAAATTATGAGAGCTGCAATATAGGGGTTGGACGATCTGTATTACATTTCCTGATAAAATTTATAAATAGATTGGAAAATGTTAAAATTTCATTTTACTGGACGCAATCGTTAAACCATAAATATATTGCAGACGTCAAATCCAGGTTCAGTAGTGCAAGAACGTTTGCTCCAATATGTCATCACTAGACTGCGGATCTTTATGCAAAATAAAAACTTTCTACCTGAATTGCAATAAGCTGGGATAAGATAGATATTTAATTTCTTGTTGAATATGTTTAATAAGTTGAAAACGATATAGTAGTATGTTTAAATTCTTCAAATATTTTTACTGTCATAAATTAGACATACCCATTTTTATCATAAATGCATAAAATCCGCAGTCTAGTCATCACGATCGGTCATGGCTCGAGTATTTCTGCAATCTTTGAATCAGTGTAGATGGATCGCCCTGTACGCCATCCTCATTATCTTCCAAGCTCTCTTCATTCCCCAAACGTCCCGCCATTTTGCTTCTAAGCCCATTCCCCCCAGCGGGTCGTCGAAGCGTCATAGAGGCCCAACCGAGGCTCGTTTATTTATAAACAAAGAAGAAAAATGGAACGCTCCGCGAGCCGGCAGCCGCGTCTCTCATTGAGTCCGAGATCACGATGACGATGACGATTCGCCGAATTGAACGAAGCTAACCCCGTAACGCGCTCGCGTCCGCCATTACGTGGGAATGTCTCGATCCAGCGAGGTGAGGAGAGGCACGATGATAAAGAGAAAATAACACTACAAACAAACAAAAAAAGCAACAACAAAGATCGAATAAGAGTTCAACTGTGTTCGTGTGTATATACAATACGATTATGTAAAACGTAGTCTTTATAAAAATGAGAGAACGAAAGGAAGAAGAGAAAGAAACGGAAAGGGATACTGAGGTAACGACTCGAGAATGGAGTCATCGATTTACAGTATTCTCGGACGAACGTTCGCGCAGCATCGTTCTTAAGGGATTATCACACGTGTCCGTAAGAAAAATATTGAATTTTTCCCTTAAACGAGGATTCTCATTTTTTAGGATCGCCAGTGTCATAGTTGATCATCACGGCATCATTCAATCGGCAATATTTTAGTAGGATATCGCGTTTGAACCTTCAGAAATACTATCCAAAAGAAATTCGACGTTATAGAGAATTATAGAGAAGATGTCGCTCTTAACACTCATACGTTCCTCAGAAATAGTTGCATATGAAAGTCTAGGATAATATTTCACCCAGTTTTAATTTACACGTTAAAACAACAAATTATGCTTATAAATTATGTTTATAGCGTCTCGCAACGCAAACTGAAAAAGATCAATTATTTCACAGTACGAAAAAATAGTGAACTGATGAATTTTCAACCTGAGAAACGTATAAGGGTTAAATCGTAAATTAATTTGTATATAATTTGGATTAATGAGTATAGTTTGGAAGATAGTAAAACTGTTATTTATAGTTCTTGAGAAAAGTTTGTTTCACTATCTACCAAGAATTAAATTCGTGATTGTGTTTAACTGAACGCAACTAAAAACGTATATTTGAATTTCTTATTTTGGATAAGTGATTAAAAATATTACAAAGTGTGAATCCGCAAAAGGAAAATAGTTGAACGACAGTCTCATAGTTTCCAGAGTGTGATAACCCCTTAAAAGACTACACGCGGCACAGTGTATTATAAACACATGTCCTGTACATTCTCTATGTTTTGTAAGAGCCCGCAATCTTCGAACGCGATAATAATACGCTGTGCGTGACCTAACCACCCGGCATCGCGGTTACGCGACGCGTACGCAAGACGATCGTTCTATATTTACTGTTTATAATGTCCAGCGAAATTGTGGTCGGTGAACAAGATGCAACGAACTCTTCTAATCAGTCCCCTGGGGACCATGGATCACCTTAGAATCTACCGGACCTTGCATACCATGATCGAAACCCCCATAGAGTACCCCACCCTTTTTCAAATTACGCGATCTGCTGTGGATGCATTTGCAATCTACGTAATGCAATTTTCATGCCGAATCAGGCGGAACTATCTGAACTAATAACAAATTTAAATAATACTCTTGTAAAAAGTTAGGGTAAATTTTACTTTACCGAACTCAGAATTAGTACCTTTCTCCTACGAATTATGATGTATTTGGTATATAATCCAGTAGATTTGTACCCGGCGCGGATGCAGATCGAAGTTTCGACCCTCCAGGATGAATAGTTGTGGAGATATGGTCGCTTAAAGTTGAGCATATTTCCAGTTTTTTGACAGGTAAGGGCGTCGCCATAATTGGTTTGTAGTGACGGTCGCGCTGCTTACTGGTTGGTCGGGCTAGTGGAGGGCGACAAGGTTAAGAGGCTCGCGGTCGTCACTACAAACCAATATAGCGGCGCTCTTACCTGTCAAAAATGCTCAACTTTAAGCGACCATATCTCTTTAACGATTGATCCTAGAGGTTCGAAACTTCGATCTGCATCCGCGCCGGGTACAAATCTACTGGATTACATGCCAAATACATCATAATTCGTAGGAGAAAGGTACTAATTCTGAGTCCGGTAAAGTAAAGAACAACGAAAAGTTATCTTCACATTTATTTTTATAGACTTCAGAGTCTGACGAAATTAGGAAACGACTTTGCGGACAATGTGCACACAATTTCCACAGAAACTTCGGGTACGAAGGAGAAAGTTAAATGATCATAAAGTAAGCACAAAATTTGCAAATAGACTGCGGATTTATGCATTACTTTCAGTCTACAAATATTGTTAACCCTTTAACGTACAAAAACCTCTCAGAAACTATATATGCTTCTTAAGCCATTTTACACATTCAAGTAAAATATTGTTTAATATTAATAGCCAATTTTATCAGCAACATATCGTATTATTGATACGGAGATCGTTTATCTTGCACGTAGATCCGCAGTCTACTCGTGTCCCGCTGATCAGTACGGACGATCGAGGTTCTGCTGTGCCCAAAAAATGTATAAATGCGAACCCGAATTTCTGAGCATGAGAACGTCTTGCGTGACCGTTTCTAAACGGGTTCCCAAACGGAATTATCGGAGGAGAACCGTGTGAATAGATGATCCGGAGTTGTATCGAGGTCACCGGAAACAGATTTCCCGAGTTCGCTGCGGAATCTTGTCCGCCGACCATAAACGAGGAAACGGCCGGTGTCGGAGACCACGCGGCGATTATGGTCGTCGATTCTTAACCGCGGCCGGATTCGTCCGGCTCCGCGGGGGCGTCGGTCGTTTCCGGTTCTGGAGTCGATTCCTGGGCCACGTTTCGCCGACGTCGAAAGCAATTTTAGTTAGAAAACTGGGTGAATACAGTTAAGAGACACTTTGTGATATTCTGTCCTCCTCTGGCGCGTTCCCTCGCAGCTCTGCGATCTATAGTCGGATCGAAATATAGCTCAAGGTCACTACCCCGACGACGTTCACTTGGAATTTTTTATTGACTTGGAATAACTTTGAAAGGACAACAGAGGCACTTTGATACAGTTCTTTGGGAATTCTTTTTTTTTTGAATTGTTACTGCGGTTCGGTCTGCAAGCTCGAATCCATTCTCTCTTCCCCGTTCACCGAATCATGCGATATCCGGCGCCCGTCTCATTCTGTTCTTTGCAGATTCGTTCACCAGATGGGATCATCGTTAACCTCACGCTTCCTCCTGCTCCGATTACGCAACTACGTCAAGGTAACATTCTTCGTGGTCGACTTAGGGGGATGCTGCGTGCTGTCCTGCTGATGGAAACGTTACGGAGGCGTTTCGCATCGTTTTCCCGTTGGGTTGTCGCATATGAAATGTCGATCTGCATTTAGAAAGTTGCTAGATCCGCTTAGATCCCCGATATCACTGCTCGATCAGAGCTGGAAGCGGTAAATTTTACATTCAGGGGAGGCAGCTCCGATGACCTTGATCTTTACATATTTTGTCAAGGGCAACATTCTGACCAACTTTTCTCTATACATCTACCCGACGGCGCTTGGACTTAGTTTCCGAGATAATTGCAGCAAACTATTGCTAGTACTGAATTGAATTTTCCGTATTCGTCCACGCTCCGTGGCAACGTACACTAACGTCCATAACTGATTCAACACACTTTAAATCAGAATAACTTTTTTATGAATGGACCAAACGACTTCAATTTCTCTGTAAGGCTAGAAGAATTAGTTTAGTGAATGACGTCTAAAATATTTGTAAAAAATGCATTTGCTCGGAATTGCGAAAAAAATAGTAAGAATTGATTTTAACTACTTTTTTAGCTGGGCCAACAACGAAAATTTAAAAGATGTGTTTGGTCAACTCGTACAGGGTCTGTCCGGAAAGTAATGCAACCACATTTTTTAAAAAATCTATTAAACATATGGGTACAAACCTTTAAATTTCTTCAAATTAGAATCCTTGGGCGTCGACACATTTTTTCCAGCGCGATTTCCATGCTTCGTATGCTCCCTGGAAGGCGTATTTTGGAACCTCTCGCAGTACCCTCGTCGCAGCCTCTTTGACGCGTTTCACGCTTTCAAAATGGCATCCTTTTAGCACATTTTTAATTTTTGGAAACAAGAAGAAGTCGGCGGGAGACAAGTCAGGACTATACGGGGTTGAGGAAGTGTTGTGATCGAACTAAGAAGTACCGTTTACTGTTTTCCCCGTAATCTACGGAAAAGTTTTGGTTGGAAGTGCTCGACAAGGCTGCGACGAGGGTACTACGAGAGGCTCCAGATAACGCCTTCCAGGGAGCATACGAAGCATGGAAATCGCTCTCGAAAAAATGTGTCGATGCCAAGGGTCCTACTTTGAAGATTTTTAAAGGTTTGTACTCATATATATGTTCAATAGATTTAAAAAAAAATGTGGTCGCATTACTTTCCGGACAGTATTGAAGAAATTGGTTAACTGCTTTACTAGCTATAAACGATCAAAAGTGGTAAAAAAGCCGAAAATCTTGAAAAATTGCCATTTTTAACCTAACCTAACCTACCCTAACCATGTACCATAGATTTTTCAGAATTATGTAATAATCACCGGTCGGTAATGTGTTAAATGAGCTTTCAATTTTGAGAGACTACTCCTAGATTTTTGTCTGCGTGGTCGGGCCGACCCTCTCCACCCCCTACACCACCTAATCCAAACTAATTCTGATCGCATAATCTTTGCATTCTATATACATAACCGTCATACAGAATTTGAAGTAGTAATGGAAGAATCGTGAGATCAGAATGAGTTTGGAATGAGTTTGGATTGGAAACCATACGAAAATGCGAATATCTCGAAAACTAAAAGCGACCCCCTATATTGGAAAAAGAAAAAGTTGTTCAAAATGTCGAAATCTATAACATATTTAAATTTCATCAAAATCGGAGAGGAGTGCCTCTTTCTAAATAATTGCCAAAACTTCTTTTGTTTATAACTTTTTAATAAACAACGAGCGACGGGTAAAACTTCTTGAGGGTTACTCGGAATGTTGTCCTTGACAAAATATGTCAAGGTCATCGGAGCTGCCTCCCCTAAACGTAATACTATGTACCCTCGAAGCATCAACGCTGACTATTTTTCATTTCGACAGTTCAATAAAAAGTAGATAGTATAAAGTGATCGTAAATGCGGTTCAAATTCGGACTTTAGATGAAACTTACAGTTCTCTTGAGGTTCGCAGAATTTTAACGATAAGGAATCGATGGAAAATTTATTCGAAACGAGACATTTCATGTGCAGCAAACGTATAAACTACGGACATCGTACAGACACACGCGATTAAGTAGGAGATTACGGTTTAAACAATTGAAAGCAGGATAGACGACGGAATGGGAAATTTATGATTCCTTTAGTCACTAAAATTCGAACGCAGAGTTGATTCTATAAACGTTGGACAATTATAAACGAATCTCGTTATTGATTATCATTAGGTCTTTAGCCAATAAAGTTCAATACGTTTTTTCCTAACGATTCGACGTTCTCTGGGATTGTGATACGCGAGAAAGCCACCGTTCCACTCGAAAAAGGGAAACAAAATTCACCTTTGAGCGAATATGCCTCCATCAGTACAAAAAAATACAATGTAGACGAGTAACGATACTACAGCAAGAATAATAATAAATTTTGAAGATCTTATGGACATTCGTTCATTTATTAGCTGTTAAGCGAGAAAATTTCGGAAGTTCAACTATCTTCTAAGTTCATAACGAAATAACCTGAAGACACGATCTACGAGACTCTGCAGTAAACCCACTGATACATCGAAGTGAATCAAATTTCTTGTTCTGATAATCATAAATTAGATTGCTAATATATATTCGGAATAAAAAAAAATTCGCAAAAATGTCTTCCTTCTTTTGACAATTTGAATATGTCGAGAATAATGCAATAACAATTATTTATATTTTTATGATGAAATCCGCAGTCGAATCACAACAAATTTGATGCACTCTGATATATCTTTCTGTGGTGGATCTTGTATGTTATATTTATTCATATTTTCCACTAAATAAATCTAATTATCTACACCATTTACACCATCAGTTTCAATGTATCTATTTGAACTCTAATTAATAAGTGAATTAATGTTCATAAAACGTTTCAGAACGATAGCTGATTTTCCATATAGTCCACCACGAAAGTATTTGAACGCACTTTAACACTAAACCTACCGAGCCTTAAAAGTAACTGGAACATGTTCCCTTATAAAAATGATTTTGTGCGGCTCCTATTGTAATGCGTGCTCTACTAAAGATATCTATACAATCATTTCTTATGAAGTCATTTTTAATATTTCAATAATTGTAAAATAAAACACCTGGAACCGATCATATTGACCGGTGGTGGTTGGTTTAGTGTTAAAACAGTATAACTTTTTTATGATCGGACCAAACGACCTGGCATTCTTCGAGCAATTAGAAGGATTGATTTACCAAATGCCATGCAAAAAAGATTTTGAGAAAATTGCAATTGCTACGAATTACATGAGAAAGTAAAAGAGGCACCATTTATAACTTTTTTATTAGAGCCCGTAATGGAAATTTAAAATATGCGTTTTGTAGATGTATGTTAGTTATAGAAATCGGTTGACGCAGAAAAGAACGACACGCATCGAAAGATGGAAGAATCTGTGGATTTTAAGCAGAAACTGACCAAAACTCGCGAAAAACTATGATTTTCACTTGTAGCTCTTGGGTATGTTAATCGATTTTGATGAAATTTTCAGCATGTGTATAATTATTATTATTATTGCTTTATTTCAACCTTGGCTAATTGTAAGCTAAGAAATGTAATTTGGTTTACAGTATTCTAAATTCTAACTTTACAGATCTATCTTATTCACACATTCGGTCCATACCTTCTCTCATTCTCTTTCTTTGTCTCACTCATTCCTACCCTGACCTACTCTGTTCGTATCCTAATTTTTATTAACCTAATTATTGCATCCTTTCCTATTCCCTAACATTTGTTTTTAGATTGGTATATTTTTTGATATATTTACAGAATGTGTATAACTAATATAGATCTACAAAAAATATATTTTAAATTTTCATTAACCCCTTGCCCTGCGATGTATTTTACGGTTTCAGTGATTAGAACTTTTTTTGTGGTTCTTAATTTCCTAAAATAGGAGAAAATTGATATCTATTGTATGCCTACATGTTCTCCAATAACTGTACATTAACAAAATCAAAATAGAAATTTATCTCGGTTTAGATTAAAGGAAATTAATAACATACATATTAATTAGACTTTATTCTGAATCTTCATCACGAGTCTGTCACGATATTGTAGAGCAATGGGTTGAGGGTCCAAATAAAAAAGTTTAAAAGAATGCTTTTTTATTTTTGCATACAATCTTGTAAATTGTAATTTCTAGAAAATGTTTTTTGCAGATCATTTAGTAAACCAAATGCTTCTAATTGCATACAAAACATCAGATCGTTCGGTACGATTATAAAAAAGTTATACTGTTTTAAAGCAGAGTAGCGCAATAATCAACTAATATTTAAAAATGACTAATTGTCTTTTTGAATATTAGTCATAGCGAAATAGTCATTAGTAAAAACTTTTTGGTTAGTTAGTGATAACTAAATGGCAAATAGTTAGTCACAGCTCTATGTAATCGTTAACTATTGCTTATTAGTGAATTAGTAGTTGATGATCAGTCATCAATCTGTAGTCATCAGTCACTATTGTGCGATTAACATACATTAATATCATTAATTAGTTATCACTAACTAATCAAAAAGTTTCGACTAGTGACTATTTTGCTATGACTAACATTCAAAAAGACTATTAGTAATTTTTAAATATTAGTTAATTATTGCCCTACTCAGTTTTAAAGTGCGATCAAATACTTTCGTGCCTCCTAGAAGTTAGCCCCCCACTTGTCAAATTAAATAATTTCAACAGTCGTGCTGAGTTGTGGTAAGTTTGTGCTACATTGTGCTCCAATATTACAGCTATAACATAAAAAATGAGACTAAAAATTGAGAAAAACGATTTTTTTAGTAGCCCCCCACTTTTCATTTTTTTCAATTTTCTCAATTGTGCTAAGTCGTGCTAGGTTGTGCTAAGATTGTGCTAAAGTATTACTTCATAAAAATAATAAATAAAGAAGTTACAGTAAATAATAGTTTTGGACATCTAATTAACGTTTAAGTTAGTAACAATTAACCAAACAGCATATAGTCATATATCTCAGTTGTGCTAGCCTAGCACAAGTCAGCACAACTTCCGATTTCTCCAACACAACGATATAAAGGGCATTTTACTCTTGTCTGCGACCCTTCGCGCTTCGATAGTATATCATTAATTAGGCTTTCCGGTCATACGACAAACTTAATATTGCATATCCGAGTTGTGCTAGCCTAGCACAGGTCAGCACAACCTCCGATTTATCCAGCACAACGATATAAAGGGCACTTTACTTTTCAGTCGTCTATATAATTTCGTTTTTACCGAAAACTGTATGGAATATTTAATATTGTTTTTTAGTCTTTATCTATGCTACAAGAGTTCTCTATATAATTTCGATTTTACGGAAAACGAAATTATATAGAAGACTCTTGTAGCATCGATAAAGACTAAAAAACAATATTAAAAGATTCCGTACAGTATCAGAGATCCGAAAAAATTGACGGGAAACCCGAACATTTTCGGGAATCCCGTCCCGGTCCCACACACATCTACTAATTAATGATATACTATCGAAGCGCGAAGGGCCACAGACAAGAGTAAAATGCCCTTTATATCGTTGTGTTGGTGAAATCGGAAGTTGTGCTGACTTGTGCTAGGCTAGCACAACTGAGATATATGACTATATGAGCCGCTCAATGCACACATCGATTAACTCCACTTTTTGAAAAATCTTAAATTTAAGTGTCAAAGCCCTTGGTATAGTCATAACTTTTTATATTTATAATAACTTTCCTGAATAATAAAGATTAGCACCGTTAAATGGCAAATTTTTTTGGCCATTGAATAATAAGTAATTTATTTCAGAAGCCATTTCGATTAACTCCATACTCTAATGTAAATCGTTTCAGTAACGCTGTATCTGTTCTGGCCGTGCATCGACGCTTATTTGTTTTTAAACAGCCGAAGATGCTCTCCCCCTCTCAATAATATTCGTAACAAAATCGCATCGGTAAACAGATAAAAAGAAGCACAATGCAAACGGTAGTTAGTATAGCAGTGATCTCGCACGCTGAATGTTACTGTGTACTTCTTAGTCTTTCCAACATTACTCCCAGATTGTTTTTAAAGAAATAAATATTATACCGTTATAATTAAGATGAGTGAGACTAATAATGTGAGTGAGGAAAGCAGTGATGATTCTTCAATACGATTTATCAACAGAAAGTCTGGTCCAAGAAGACGTTTATCGTTTTCCTCGGATTCATCGGATTGCAACAGTACAAACCCAACAAACACATTGATTGGGAGGAAAAGAAGTCGTAATTCTGTTAAATGGATACGAAATTTACAAACGCATAACAGGATAAAAGGTTTGGCATACAGGAATAGGGGAGGAAAATTAATACCTGCAAAAACATTTGTCCATATACAATGCAGATGCCGTCAAAATTTAACTTTATTACTTTTTTCAGTTGCCAAATCGATTAACTCCACCAGTCACATAAAAACTGTAACATTACTGACGATTGTTTGTTGGCTACTCTTTCTTATTAATTTTATATACCGTTAGATGAAAGCTATATCTGCAATTATGCATTCTACATTATATATTTGAATTCATAATATCAGAGGAATTTTTAAAAACAATATACATTACATCATCGCGTTTCCCAACTTTTCGTTTTATGGAGTTAATCGATGTGTGCACTGAGCGGCTCATATGCTGTTTGGTTAATTGTTACTAACTTAAACGTTAATTAGATGTCCAAAACGATTATTTACCATAACTTCTTTATTTATTATTTTTATGAATTAATACTTTAGCACAATTGTAGCACAACCTACTACAACTTAGCACAATTGAGGAAATTGAAAAAAATTAAAAGTGGGGGGCTACTTAAAAAATCGTTTTTCTCCATTTTTAGTCTTATTTTTATATTATAGCTGTAATATTCGAGTACAATGTAGCACAAACTTAGCACAACTCAGTACAACTGTTGAAATTATTTAAATTAACAAGTGGTGGGCTAACTTCTAGGACGCTACTTTCGTGACTCACTGTATATACGGAGCTTGGCAGATAGACTGTTGTGACTGACTATATTTGATATGAACGCAGAAAAATCCACAGTCTAAACGTAATTTAAAGAAACTCGAGATGGTTTAGTCTGTTAGCTGCAAAAGATGTTCTACGAGCACGATGTGCATAGGGACGTTGACCGCGATGCGTTCCGAAACCCGGTCATTCTCTGCTATATTTCGGCCATCGACGGATGATAGCGTTTTTGTTGCCCCGTTGCGTCGCGCCGCGGCGTGTTCGTTGCATGGTCGAGTGCCAAGGAGTGACATAATCGACGAATCCGTCACCGGCCGTGGTCGGTCGAAGTGTTCGTTCGATTCCGCTCGATCGCGTTCATCCCGAGCAACGTTTTCCCCGCTGTTACGTAACCGATCTAGCAAGGCTAGATGTTCGTACGAGGCGCCATCTTGGAGAACCGTCACGGAGGATCGCTTCCGGTTCCGGAAGAAGACGCCAACGGTCCCCGGATTTCCGGTGATTTTAAGTAAAATTGTTCGATCGTTGCAGAACAATCGATCATTATACTCCGTTGACGACCGTTCGTCATTTTTCTGTTCACTTTATCTGGGGCTGCCATCTGTGGAATAGATAATCTAAGACTGAGAGCGTTCAAACGTTTTTGCACGAAACCTGGACACCTTCAACCCTAAACTGGTACACTTGTTATTGTACGATAATTGCAAATATCAAGTTTCTTTAACTCTACAACTTTTGGATTATTTAATCTTAAATTGTATACTTAGAGGTGTCTGAAACAATTTATACAGAATTTTAGGAAAGTTCTAGTATGATATTTTGTGAATAAACACTGTACCACTTAAGGGTTGAGTATTTCTTATTATTAGATTAGGTGGCCAGGGTGTTTCCGATCTGGAGGTAGTTAGGAAGGGGATGAAGTATGTAGAAAATGTAGAATAAAGTTGTTTCGAAATCGGCTTTCAAGTTTCTCAGGTGCAGTGGTACTTGCAAGAAGTAGAATCAGCTGGTAATGATCAGCCGATTCTTATTTTTTCATAGCACGCGTACTCGGAGGGTCTTCGAATTTGATTTTCTCGGAAACGAAACTTCCCCGTTCTTTTTCCTTTTTCCACCATCAGATCAAAACACCCTGTATAATATTGCAGATGAACATTTCTAGAAGCTATAGACTACCATAACAATAAAGAAATAAATAGTACAATCGTTGTGGCGTACAGTAGGAAATTTATTTATGACTTTTTGTACAACATAGCTGATAAATAAGGTATTAACCACTCAACAAAGAAAGCCATAAAAGTGATTAGTGCGTTGCGAACCGTTCAAATGTTTCTCAATTTCACTTACAACTAAGTTAATTAAAAACCGGGTGAACGCAGTCAGATGGCAGTGCCTAATTTATTTAAAAATTCTCGTATTTACTTGTATCGGCATGATTATGGCAATTAAGTTTGCATATTTGAATAGTTATTAGTAGACTGCGGATCTTTATGCAAAACAAAAGATGTTTGCATTGATTGCAGGACACAGGAGCCGAATAAAAATTGTATTCTTCTTTTAATTATAGTATTAGGCTGAAACTAATACGTTGATGTCCTTAAATATTTTTAACGTGTCCACAGCTTTAAATTGTATGTATCCATTTTTGTCATAAATGCATAAAATCCGCAGTCTAGTTATTAGTTATTATTGTACTGCGGATCTTTACGCAATTGCTCACTGAAGAATTTACTTACAAATTTACTGAAAGATCATTAATATTTTCTTGTGTTTTACGTAAATGCATAAAGATCCGCGGTCTAATTATTATTATAGTTATTAATCCCCTTTTCCTGTATTCCTCGACTTCAATATTTTTTGAACACAGTGTAAAAAATATAAATAGAGAAATACCTATTCTTCAATTCAACTGTGTTGTTACAAATTAGGTGACTCTGCACAGTGGGCTACTTGAGAGCGTATTTCCCGATCATTGAAACCGCATAAGTATTAAATATCATTAAAAAGTCAATAACAAACAAAAAGATTTGTAGATTAAGTTCGCAAAATGTTTGATCTGACTCCAGAGCATTGCACTTGAACTTAAATAGTCGACGACCAATTCCGCAATTAAAATAATCATTGTCATAAACAGTACAATATTGATATTGACTTTGGTACTTTTTTGATTGCTTCATTAAATATGTTATATATAGACAGCGGATTTTATGCATTTATAACAAAAACGAATAGATGTAATTTAAAACGGTAAAAACATTAGAAGAATTTAAAAACACTATTATATTATTTTCAATCTACTATGCATATTAAAAAAGAAAATAAATTTCTCTTTCACTCCAGTTTGATGCAATTCAGGTAGAAAATGTTTATTTTGCATAAAGATCTGCTGTCCAGTTATACACTCAATTATACAATAACTTCGCTACCGGACTTTTCCGGAACAATATAATGGTTGACTTCAAACTGGAACATTCTCAATAAAATTCTCATTCACTTCAAAAACTGGTAAATAAAAAACGCACTACAAAAATGCAGTAAAAAGTATGAATTAATTTCCATTTAATGTATGTGAATACACACAAACTTAAATACAATACAATCTTTTCGGAGGCGGCGCAAAATTGAAAATTATCGACACCGGAAACTACGAAAATCCTTAAATTCTTCTACAAGCTTTCACATATTAATGTATCTTCCCACCTACTCATTTCCAAGTTCACCATATAGTCCAGTCAATGAATGCTCATAAGGGGGGTGTAGAGGGAAATGGAAGGAACACAATTTTTAACTTTGGGACTATGTTTGGACTAGTTAGGAGGTAAACATACTAAAAGTCCCTACTCCTAGGAGGTGAGCGGGGTGCAGGGGGGCACGTAGAAGGTCCTCTTTTTCGGTTTTCCGCTTATATCTCGGAAACTATGCGTCCTAGCGATAAGACCATTCTATACGAAATTAAAGCTGACAAATTGTACCACTAGATTGATTCGATTCAGTTTTTCGCTATCTCGCATAGTTTCCGAGATATCCGCGCTCAAAGTTCACTAATTGTGAAAAAGAAATTTTTGCCTCACGTCTTTTGTCTTATTTGACTATCTAACTCTTCAGCACAATTGGTGAACTTTGAGCGCGGATATCTCGGAAACTATGCGAGATAGCGAAAAACTGAATCGAATCAATCTAGTGGTACAATTTGTCAGCTTTAATTTCGTATCGAATGGTCTTATCGCTAGGACGCATAGTTTCCGAGATATAAGCGGAAAACCGAAAAAGTGTACCTTCTACTTGCCCCCCTGCACCCTACTCACCTCCTAGGAGTGGGCACTTTTAGTATGTTTACCTCGTAATTAGTCCAAACAAAGACCCAAAGTTAAAAATTGTGCTCCTTCCATTTCCCAAACAACTTTTCGTTGACTGGACTAATATTCTAATGAAGTCATAATCAGCAACATTTATCATTTGGAAAATTTTCAATTTTTCACCGCCTCCGGAAAGATTGTATTGTATTTAAGTTCGTGTGTATTCGCATAAATTAAATGGAAATTATTTCATACTGTTTACTGCATATTTTTAGTGCGTTTTTCGAAGTCAATTTTTTTTGTAAAATTGTTTTATTTCACACTTTTTAGTGGAACAAGCAGAATTTGTAGAACACCGTTGGATGGTTTTTCGGTCTTATTGGTTATTTGCAATAAAAACCGCAACGAATGAAAAAATGCAAAATTTGTTTTCAAGGGATCAATCAGGAAATATACCCTACAAAATGCAGAAGGTTTCGTCCTGATTGGTCCATCCATCTCGGAGTAATCGGTGAACATACATGAAATAATTCATTTTTAGCAAATATATTGGTAAGGAATAAAAAAATGCAAAATTTTTTTCACGGGACCACCCCAGGGACATACTCTACAAGATGCAAAAGGTTTCGTTCCGATTGGTCCATCCATCTCGGAGTAATCGGTGAACATACATAGAAAAAAAAGATCGAATTGAGTAACCTCCTCCTTTTTCGAAGTCAGTTAAAAAATCATGAAACAGGTAAGCACTCTTTAGGAACTGACGACTTTTTATTTCTCAGTCAAACACTTTTTATTCAAATGTACACATCCAATTTATTCGAATGAACGATTCCAATCGACATACACATACAGGGTGGTCATTTTATCTGAAGACATTGAAATATCTCGAGAAGTATGCATCGGATCAAAACAAGTGGATAGTGAAAGTTGTTCGTCGCGAAGGGGGACATCCAATGATACCAAACTCGAACCCCCACCGCCACCCCCACGGGGTGGCGGTGGGGGAAGATAAAAAACTCAAATGGGAACCCCCATTTTTCGTTACAGTTTTGGATTCTCCAGAAAAAGATACACAAATTTGACCTAGAAGATTTTGCATTTTGGTTCTCAGATGGCGCTGTAATGGACAAAAATCAAAATGGAAAAAATCGTTGAAAATTTGGGGATATCTCGAGAAATACACATCAAATCAGAAAAATAAAAGTAGACGTTTTTGATATTTTTAAGAATACTATTCAATAACACCATAATTGACCCCCCACTCCCACCTCCTGAGGATTGATAAACAAACCAATGAATTATTCCAACTGCTTTCGACTGCAGCGACATCTGTGAAAGAAATTACACCAATAATATCAAATCAATGGAGAACCAAGATTTGGTATAAAAAAGGGTTTCCCATTGAAGATTTTGAAATAATTCTCTCTCCCACCCTCAGGAGGTGGGGGGTCAATTATGGTGTTATTGAATAGCATTCTTAAAAATATCAAATACGTCTACGTTTATTTTTCTGATCTGATACGTATTTCTCGAGATATCCCCAATTTTCAACGATTTTTTCCATTTTGATTTTTGTGTATTATATTACATTATCTGTGAACCAAAATGCAAAAACTCCTAGGTCAAATTTGTGTATTTTTTTTTTGGAGAATCCAAATCTGCAATGAAAAATAAGGGTTCCTATTTAAGTTTTTTATCTTCCCCCAGGGGGTGGCGGTGAGGGGTCGAGTTTGGTATCATTGGATGTCCCCCTTCGCAACGAACAACTTTCACTATCCACTTGTTTTGATCCGATGCATAGTTCTCGAGATATTTCAATGTCTTCAGATAAAATGACCACCCTGTATATCGTCTAAATCAGGTCTGGCCAACCCAAATGGTTTCACGGGCCACTTTGATGACGCGTAACGTTACAGCGGGCCGCACTTTAGGTAAACGTGCTTTTAAAAAATGTAGCACAAATACAAAATGAATAAAACTTTATTGTTATACTATGATTCAATATAATTAACTCTCTCGAGTCTTAATTAATGAGATATTTGTTTATCCTTTCTTTCACTTAATTTTTGTAAATCTATATTGATGTTCGACCTTGCACATCTTTTGTTAGCTGGTTCTCTTAATCAGCATCAGTTAATGAAGCACGTGATGAACTGTTCGTAAATTTTATCTTTGAAAAAAATGTTCCACGAATATACGTGGATCCAAAAGCAGTTACAACTTACAACTCGTTGTGGAAAATATCTTAAGTTCGAATATCTCTCAAATGTAATATACGTATTGTAAAAATTAACTTTTGATGTGTACGCAAAATTTTGTTTTATTTCATTGTTGCACTGTAACTCAATTATATCAAAGGTATCAAATAGAGAACTGGAGTTCGTAGTCGCACTCGCGCATTATAACAATGACACTTCATTTATTTAATATTTTTTGTATACTGTACAACAAGAAACAAAAGTTTCAATAGAAATATAAAATCGTCTGGCGGGCCGCACAATTTAACATGGCGGGGCACATGCGGCCCGCGGGCCGCGCGATGGCCAGGCCTGGTCTAAATAAAACACCACCTTAAACAGAGATTACCTGTGTCACGTCTCGTCGCGCCTAATAATACCTTCTCGAGCGACGTCTGGGCTAATCAGGTTCGCCGAATAGCCACGGAACAGTGCGTCTCCGTTAGTCCCGAAAAGGTCTTGCAAATCGAGCAGACGGAAATCGAAGATTCCCGCCGTGGGGCGCATAGCCGTGGCGTGGCGTCGCGTGGTTTCGCCGAGCATGCGGCCAGGTGGTGCGAGGATGCAGGTGAGACGGAATTCTGGCCGGCACGGTCTCGATACGCGGTCGACACGAAAACTTTCTATAAATAATCTCGATGTCCGGTCCGGTTCGGTCTTGTGCACGGCCAGAGGGTAGAGAGTCGGGAAGAAGTCGGTGCAGCGGGCTGCTGTCTCGGACCGAGTCTCTCCTCTCACTCGCTCACTCTCTTTCTCTCTCTTTCTCTACCTTTCTCCGGGGTCGTCGCGACCTCGCGTTGCAACGTGGATCAACTACATCCAACTGCAACGACGACAACGACGACAAAAGCAACTGCAACGACGACTACGAGAACGACAACGACGACGACGACGACGGAGGAGCGACGGTTGACACTGGAGGAGGAAACGACGCGATCGTGAATATAGCCGGGCGGAGTGGAAGCTGGGATCGCGGAGACGCGTTGTCCCGTCAGGTAGGCAGAGGAAGAGGAGACTGGAGGTGGACAAGTGGAATCTAGGGGGGTGGGGATGGAGTCGGATCAACGAGGACGCGCCTCGCGAGCCTCGTCGACGTCGAGCCTCGGCCGCGAGGTCCGTTGCGGCTGTCAGTACTACCAGAGCGACTCGCTTCTGCCGGAACGACGTGCTCTCTTGAGTAGACCGCCGTCCAGGACGATGCAGCAGCCACCTGCGGTCCGCTGCAGGTCAGTAGCATCCTACAGTGGCATTCTAAAGCGTTTTCTCCTACCCCTGTCACCATCCACCACCTGGTGCTTCGATCTTTCCTCCCGAATCCTCGCGTACAGAACATCCTAACAAAGTCTACGGGCTTCGTTTGCACCCGGCGTTAATCCCCGTGCTTCGCTAATCCGCCAGAAGATGCGACATCCGCGCCGAGATAGTTATAGGTTACGCGGCTCGCGACTATACTCGCGAACCGACGCTGCTATTTAAGGTTCGCCCGGCTGGCTATACATAGAATCCTCGGTCAGCTCGCTCGGTTCCGCGTCCAGATTCCCGAATACGAACGACACGAATGTGAGTGCGAATTGGCGATGTGTGCGAACCTGCGAGTATTCTGCATCCCGCCGTGTGGGAACGCGTGGGGTTGCAGATGATCGACCGTGGCGCTCGTTGCCTCCTCTAGGGAGGAAAAGAGATGATAGAGTATCTGGGAGGGTGAAAGAGAAAGGGAGAGAGTGAAGAAAGGAAGTAGGAGAGAGAAAGTGAGAGGCTGTGGGTGAAGGGGGGTGAAGGGAGAAAGCAAGAGTGAGAAAGTGAGGGTGAAGGAACTAGAGGACGAAGGGAGAATGAGAAAGTGAACGGGGGTGAGGAAGAGGGTGGAAATGTGAAGGGATAGACACGAACAAGTGGGTACCCGGTTATTGTATCGCGATAATGGGAACGCCGGTATCGATGATCGGGATAACGCCGAACGTCGTGATGACGCTTGACGATGACCGGCGCTGAGTGGGCCAAACTCGAGGATTCTTAAGATTGGTCGGGGGTGGCTGTTCGCAGATCGTTGTCGCGGTTTATTAACCTTGGAAGCACAGTGTGTTACAGTGAATTTAGTTTCCAGCCTGTGTTACGTTCAATATTCAATTCAATTCCGTAATCGGTTTCTGAAATTCTCATTCTCGTTCGAGATAGTGTATTCAGATTTCGACGGACATGAATCTGTGGTATGTTTCCAAGTAATATGTCGAACCCTGTTGTTTAACCCGAGGTGTGGTATGCAGTTGAAGATAGGAAGTGGTTACAGTAAATTGCGTATACCGCGGATTGTCTTGTATGTGTGACTGTAAATGTACAGTAAATGTTCCAAACATTTTTTAGAAAAACACTGTCACTCACACAGTCGTGTTTATTTTGTTCATTGTTGATCCGAATAATTTTGAATCGCTGACTTTCGAAACGTTATGTCCAATTAACACTTCCCAATGCATGCAATTCTTTCACAAAGAACCTCGAGAAATTATTTCTCGTAACCATTAAAAATCAAATAAAAATCATTGGAAGAAGAAATACATTTTTACTTTTTACATTTTTACTTGACTTTCATCTCTTGCAACCTGCTCAGAAAATGTTTATTTTGCATAAAATTCCTCAGTCTACTCACCGCACCATCTATACTGACGTATCGCTTCATTTTAATTTCGTAGAACAATATAATCGCTGTGTGAAATTAATCAATTTTTATCGTTGAAACAGTACTCCGCTAGATCCGGAGAAACTTCAGTGAACAGTGGATCATAAAGGAAGCAAGCTGAAGTCTTTCCTTGAACACAGCCCTCCCGCCATGCCGTCGTCAAATTAACAATACGTCCAGACTGCGAAAGACTAACCCATTAACATCATGGATGGAACACCGCTGGAGTCCCCGTCCGACTAATGCCTGCTTTCTCCACTGAAACGTCCTACTCCAGTGATGCGATCACGCAATTGCCAACCATGCGTCCTGGCTGACGGTTCATGACTCCGTCTGAATGTGTCGGGACATGTATCCCTGAACTGACAATAACATTTGTTCAAATTGTTAAAGACTTGAATCTCGTAATCAAATTAACATATTGACTGCGGTGGGAATCACCGTTGACCTTGAATTATCAGTGATTTTATAAAGGTCAAAGTAATTTATATCGGTTGATTACATCAAAGTTAGAAACATTTTTGGATGTTACTATTAATTCAGTTCAACTATTCTTTATAATATTTTATTAAGGATAAAGAAATCGTCCAGTACTCAACGTGTGAGGCGTAGAATTTTGTTACGACTACTGGTTCAAATTGTTAAAGACTTGAATCTCGTAATCAAATTAACACATTGACTGCGGTGGGAATCACCATTGACCTTGAAATATCAATTATTCTATAAAGATCAAAGTCATTTATATCGGTTGATTCCATCAAAGTTAGAAACATTTTTGGATGTTACTATTAATTAAATTATTCTTTATAATATTTTATCAAGGATAAAGAAATCGTCCAGTACTCAACGTGTGAGGCGTAGAATTTTGTTACGACTACTTGCGTTGTGAATGATGAGACTGACAAAGAAACTTATGGTTGTGTTAAGCTAAACCGCGCAATGCGTCTGTCAAGCGTTCTATTACGACTTCATTTAATAATTTAAATTGTAATCGCTAAGACTGAGCTAATAATCCACAAAACTAGTGTTAGGTAAAGTTCTAGACAAGCATTTTAATCAAGCATCGGGCGTGGTCTCTTGATATAAAGTTGGAAGTTGATAACAAGACTGAAACTATAATTCCCAACAGCAGTTAATCAAACAGTGCAAGAACATCATCGAACACTCTACTCAATCATAAAGAGTCCTCTCTTAATCACAACTTATGCAACAATCAGTGCTACTTAAGCTCTAAAAAATGATAAAACACTTCCGCAATCTCACACTATAAAATGTACGTGTCTAACAATGTTCCCTCCATTAACAACCCTGCTCAACTACCCCGCCGTCAATGATCTATTGACAAAGTTGAGGCACAGCACCCTGAACACACAGGATCGCTGGCGGGGACGGTTTCTGTCGAAGCTTTTGACTAAACTAACTAACAGAGGCTGCGATGGCATGATGAGTGAGAGACAGAAAACTAAAATGGCCGTTAGAGCGAGAAAGAAAAGGGTTACTTTTTACAACAGCGAGCACGAGTACGAACCGATCGCGGCGCCGTTGCCGAAGTCGGCGGTGGCGCCGGTCGTCCGGATCACCGACACGGACGTGGTGCCCGTCGCTGACAGCGACGACAGCATCGACGACCGTGGTAGATTGCCGCCGGAGCTGACACAAGCCGGCGATGTCCGGCTGCCTTTGGATGGCAGGATCGAGGACAACGCGATGGAGGGCCGGGAGCTGGTCGAGACCGGCGACACCTCCGAGGAAACGGAAACGCCGCAGCAGCTACAGGATCGGCTGGAAGAACGATTCCTGAGCCCTGCCACACCTGGTGCCGAGTCTAGGACCGACGGCGAGGTCAACACTAGTCAGGTGAGAACGACATATCCTTTTGAGCGCCTCGTAGTAGTTCGATTACTCTTAACTGGACAAAATTATATTTTTTACTGTTACGAGATTAAAAACTATTGAACCTCTTTTGCATTGGGATTTGCACAAATATTTAGTCTAGCACATATTTTAGTACAGTGCAACTTTCTATAATGATAGGAAAAGAGTCACGGATACTTCCTAAATAAACCACATGAAGGATTTTCCACAGATATTGCAGCACATATTTTAGTACAGTGTAACTTTCTATAATAATAGGGATAGAGGCACGAATACTGTCTAAATGAACCAGATAAAGGAATTTTGTACAGATATTATAGCACATATTTTTTAATACAGAACTATTTTCTATAATGATAGGAATAGAGGCACGGATACTTCCTAAATAAACCACTAGGTTTAACTGGAAAAAGTTATTTTTTTTTACTGTTTCGAGATTAAAAACTGTTGAATATTTTGCATTGGGATTTTACACAGATATTCATTCTAGCGCATATTTTAGTACAGTGTAACTTTCTATAATGATAGGAAAAGAGTCAGCAATACTTTCTAAATGAACCAGATAAAGGGATTTTGCACAGATATTTATTCTGGCACATATTTTAATACAGAACAATTTTCTATAATGACAGGAATAGAGGCACACATATTTGCTAAATAAACCACTCGGTTTAAGCCGAGTGCTTTAAAGCAGTAGTAAATAAAAGGCTCGACGAAATACATTGACGAGATCTGAATGTGGAATCAGTTCGATTTTACATACAGACAGATGGGCTGACATCTTTAGGAGGAGGGCCGCCGTCTGGCACTCAAACTAACATTATTACGACCTGTGCTACGAAAAGTAGCACATTTCATTTGTCTTGTGAGAACTAGCACATTTCATTTGTCTTATGAAAACTAGCACATTACAATCCATCTCGAGTGCACTTTTCAATATTTCCGTTGATAACAAACACATTTTGAATATATCATTATATATTTTAGTTATAGTGACAATCATAATTGTTCTTTAACACTAAACCTATCATCACCGGCCAAAATGACCGGTTCCAGATTTTTTATTTTACGTTTATTGATGTAATAACAATAATTTCGTACGAAATGATTGTATAGATATCTTTAGTGGAGCTCTTTTTTATTTATTTTATTACAATAGGAGCTGCACAAAGGCTAAATAAAATCAGTCTTGTCATTTTTATTAGGGAACCTGTACCAGCTACTTTTAGGGCTCAGGTCATAAAATCGGTAATATTTCATTATGATATCGGGCTTCAACCTTCGTAAACACAACCTAAAAGAATTCACAGCTTATTCAAATTTTATTCAAATTTTATATTATTATTATATTATAGTATTTACGTAAAGGAATAGTATTTTAAATATACAGAGTATCTGGGAATCACACTTCCTCTAATTTTGCATAAATTTTAGCTTTAATTCTGAATAAAGAGACTCTATAGCGAAATGCACTGAGTTGAGACTTGGTTGAGTGCACGTGTACCGAACAAAACCTACTACCTGTTACGAGATACTCTGTATATTTTAACACTAACTCGTTCACATGTTACTGAAAATTGAGTATTTCATTTAAATATAAAATACTACTTCCAATAACAATATTTTAATATTACAATTTAAAACTAAACATGATATATCATCGAAATATAAAACGAAAGTATTTCAATTAGCGTAATATTTCCATTATAATTCTTCTTTCAAGTAGTAGCATTTCAAACAATAATATTTCCGATATTATTAAAAAGCAAATATGCTTTCTCCCCCAAAACAATAAATTTTCAAACATTTCTAAATCATTGTCGGTAAAATCTGCACAACATGAATGAGATAAAACATTGAATAACTTTATTCCATATTTTCCACGATTTTATAAATCCTCAGTATTTCAATTAAACGGGCACACTAAAATTCTTCTCTAGCTACACACTGCCTAATCCAACATTCTGCAATCATCATTCAAAAATCCGCGATGGGGGCGTGTAACGGAATGAAACAAGATCTGCGGCGGTTATTTTCACGCATGGCGTATCACTCGTCGAGGGTACGTCAGATCGTGGATAGACAATGTATGAGAGCATAATTTGGACGAGATCCGCAGAATAAACTGCTCCCGCAGAGATCACCGTTATTTTATTGCGTCGCCGAGCCGGTGCACGTCGCAGAAAATTCTTCGATCGTGTTTTGCCCTTCCTGTTGCAATCACCGGGTATATCGGACCGCGGACGAAAAAAAGTTGCAAGGTGGACGTTCCTGAGATGCCGTGCGTCGCTTCACCAAAGTGTCTAGCTACCGGTCGTACAATATTGTACAAAACGACCGGAGGTACCAGAAGAGATGGTACGTCGCGCTAGGCGTTTTCCGTTTGTTGCCCATCAGGCCTATATTTAGCGAAACACGCGTATAAAAAGCATTGGAGCCAACGTGTCACTGTCCGGAGGGATTGTGCAATCCTCGTCGCAACGTTCCAGAATGCTCCCGGGCTTTTCCCATCGATTGCACAACACCCCCGAAAATATCCCGTCGAAATCAGCCGATCGACCGTGATTGATCGCCGTTGGATCTTGTTAGATCCGACCGATCGATCGCGTTACGTAAAACCTGTTAACAGCCCCCTACGGGTTCGTTGTTATACCGCTCGCGAAAAAAATAATACTGGCATAATCGATGGAGAGCAATCCGCGGCTATTTCTGGCCACGACACTTTTAGTGGCCACGACCGGCCGCAGAAGTGTCTCTCTCTCTTTCTCACTCTCTCTCTCTCTCTTTCTGGCCCATTAAACTCCACGCTGCTCGCGATACAGACATCGAAGCTTCTGCGAAATCTAGATCATGCTCCTAATCACGTCTTTCTGACTACTCGGTGGATTACTAACCCGCTGAACCACAAAACTCATCTTTCATCGCTTCATTTTGTCACGGCGCACAGTGGAACTTTTCGTCCATTTCAGAGACAAAATCAAAGAACTTCCGATAGAAATGAGATAGAGAGCTGAAATTTTTTTAATTACAGCTGAGACTTCACAGAATATGGGAAAAATAGGGAGATTATGGTACGAACATTTTTTAACCTTGAAAAAAATCGTCAAACTTGCACAATATCACGAAAATTGTGGTTTTTGCAATACCACGGGTAGACAAAAATTTTTTTGTAACATGCCATACATCATTTCCTGTAGATTTTTTCATGCTGAATTCAAATCTGGTTTCAAAATTTGTCTACGACTTCAGGATTTTACAAGAAATCGATTTTTGTGAACGAATTGTTTAACGAATTTTCTCAAGGTTATAAAACGTTCGTACCATAATCTACCTATTTTCCCATATTCTGCCAAGTTTCAGCTTTAATTTAAAAAATATTTCATCGCTCTACCTCATTTCTATCGAAAGTTCTTTGATTTTGTCTCCGATTTGGACGAAAGGTCCCACACTGTGAGGCGTTCAATGGGGTACGGCGCACAGTGGACAATTTGGTCGAAACTCGATTTAAAATCAAGGAACTTTCGATAGAAATGAGGTAGAGCGATGAAATTTTTTTTAAATTAAAGCTGAAACTTTGCAGAATATGGGAAAAATAGGGAGATTACGGTACGAACGTTCTTTAACGTTGAGAAAATTCGTTAAACTTGCACAATTTCAAGAAAATGTGGTTTTTCCGTTACCACGGGCGGAAAAATTCTTTTTTTAACATGCTATACATCATTTCCCGGAGATTTTTTCACGCTGATTTCAAATCTGGTCTCAAAATTTGTCTACGATCTCAGAATTTTGCAAGAAATCGATTTGTGTGAACAGAACTAATGTAATTAACTTACTTCTCATCAACGAATTCTTTAACTTCTGGTGATAAAAATAAGAATAAGGTATCACCAGAAGTTAAAGAATTCGTTGATGAGAAGTAAGTTAAAAAGATTAAATACTTACCTTACTTCCTGTGTAAATGAAAATATAATCATGGAAAATAGCTATCTAATTTAAATTACATTACAGTCACACATAGCCTACAAGGAGTGTCAGCGACAATCGCAGCGATACGTAAGGTGATCGTTCGTCAAGTGATATACGTCAAATAAACGTTCAAATACGTCATTATGTTTAATTTTATTGTGTTTTATATAAGATAATAGAATATACCTTCAAACCGGTGGGTTATCAAATCATTTCAACTAAAAAATGATTACATTAGTTCTGTTCACAAAAATCGATTTCTTGCAAAATCCTGAGGTCGTAGACAAATTTTGCGACCAGATTTGAAATCCGCGTGAAAAAGTCAACGGGAAATGATGTACAGCATGTTCAAAAAAAATTTTTTCCGCGCGTGGTATTGGAAAAACCACAATTTTCTTGAAATTGTGCAAGTTTAACGAATTTTCTCAACGGATAGTGGAAACTGTTTTCCAATGTGTCAAAGCACAATATAAGGATAAAAAGTAGAGCGAAATTTCCTTTTCAATATAATTAAATTGGAAAGCTTATCTGATACCTATACGTTAGTATTTTATTTTATTTTTACTATAAGCGTAAGAAGTAGAGACGACATTTCTTTTTCAGTATAATCCAATTGGAAAGCTTATCTGATACCTATACGTCAATATTTTATTTTCATAAATTTGATTTTATTTTTAATATAAGGATATACAATAATATGAGTGCTGCCACAGAAAGAAAGAACTATCCTAAAAGAAAAAATGTCCAATATCCGAACTAACAGAGGGGCAAAGCTGTTCGAAGAAACCCATTTAGATTAAGTCTTTATTACTTTAATAGGAATTTGAATTAAAACGTCAGAAAATATTGTCTAATATGCATGCAATTGCAAAGTCAACTTCCTTCAGTAGCTTTCAGAAAATATAAAAAATATTCAGAACACCTTGATAGAAAAGCTGACAACAATTTTTAGTTACAAAGGAAATATTTCTTGTTGTTTCATCGTTCATCAATTTTATAATTCTTCACTTAGAACCAACTATACAGGGTGTCCCAAAATTCCATCAATGAGAGGAGGAACTCGCGTCTAGGTCGCGCTCTGATTGGTCCGTGTTTTTCGTTAATAACTCCTAAATAAAGTCGCGGATAACATTTTTGCAAAGGAAAATGTTGCTTCAAATGATTTGAGGAAAATCTTATTTCCGGCTGTTGAAGGAATTTTGGGACACCCTGTATAATCTTTCCAACCTTGGTTCTACCACTTGGTTTAATTTTTCATGTAACTCTGCTCTCATTTCAGTCGCACTAAATATCATCACTAGACAGTGAATCTTTATGCAAAATAACAATTTTCAACAAACTGCAGTGAAATAGAAATGTATTTTCTTTCTTAATACGTTTAACAGATCGAAAATAATGTAACAATATTTTTTAATTCTTCCAATGCTTTTACTGTTTCAAATTACATCTATTCAATTTTGTCATAAATGCATAAAATCCGCTGTCACAAGTTATCGTGGTCCAAAAAGAATTATTTTAAGATTGTATTTTTGTAGATCACAATAGTTTTCTCGTATATCTATAAATACCAGATATATCCTCTTTACCCCATTCACATTCTGCACTCCGTACGCTCAAAGTGGTCGAGACCATGTAAACACGTTCATTGTGTTACATTTATTTTTACACGCAGTGCATAAGGTATCGCTGTCAGCGACGACCAGAACAATGCACAGGAATACTTGGCTACCATGAAACAATCGATTTTCGACAATACGCGCCTTTATTTTTGGATGGCGATACACACAGATGCACCGCAAGCGATAAAGCATTCCGTTTGTCAGCCTCGAGTCATTAGTGTCTCATCCCATCCGCGGGCACTTCATGTCACAAATGTATACAGAGTAGGTCAGCTGATATTACCATCTTGATTTACGCCAGAGTTATTGCGTACCTTCTGCAATACAAAAATATTTTATAAATGTCATACTAGTAGTTGTTGTCCACTGTCAGAACCACGAAGGTGTTTGTCGTCAGAAGTACGTTGGAGAAGTACGTTGAGTCGCCCAATTTGTGTCTTCTTTATTTACTTAAAATCGAGGAAGTCAACTTTTATTCATTACACGTGCAAGTTTTTGGTGAACCTGTCTGTTGACATTACAAGTGATTTTAACTGCTTCGAAAAAGTATAATTATTCGTCGAACTCATTTAGTTCTTGTTTCGATAAAAACAATACGTCAAACAATTTAGTTCTTGTTTTAAAAAAAGCATTAGAGAAGATGGAAACATTAAAAAAAAGAATGTGTCCCAATTTTTACAATTATGTATAACATGAATGTCATGATGCTTTTCAAATCTCTATAACTTCTACAGTTTTGGGAACTTTGTAAAACCGTTGTGAAGATACATTGCGAAGTCAACAAGAGTGTAAAATATCAAACATTTAAACGTTCAGATAAGAAAGTCTCGTTACACATTTACGTACTTCAAATTTGTTTTTAAAATTTCGTGTAAGTATGTTCTCGCTGGCAAATAATAAAAATGATATGGATTACATACCTTCTTGGATGATTATAAATTAAGTTGCATTTGAACCATAAAAATATGCGCTGAAACTACGAAGACTAACGTCACCAGAACGTTATTGAACATCGTAAAAAAAGGTATTGCAAGTAGACAAGTTAACAGTCGTGATACATGGAAAATGATAGGGCATCAGCGATCTTTAATTTCTTCGACGTGTGCAGGGCCGTTCCTAGGTGTACAGCCGCCTGCGTGCTGAGCAATTTTTCGCCACCGCCCCCACCCCCACCTTGACAATGGGCAGAAATTATTTAAACCAGTATACATAAGTGGTTTATTTCAATTTATAATGAGAAATTCAGAATACAATGAATTTGTTGTATTAACGCATTTTATAAACATACAGGGTGGTCCACGCAACTTGCACACCTATAATAACTTCCACAGTACACGTTGCACGAAAAAGTTTTGTATACAGAAGTTGCATGGTCTGAAGAGGTACATTATGTAGTATATTTATTTTTTTTACAAGTGGACGCGTAAACTTCATTTTTTTTTAATGGAATGAGGTATTTTTTAATACATCAATCGATGCAGCTGGGCATTCGTTATAAAAAAGTACTAACCTATGTATGTCGAAAAGTTAGTAGTTCAGGAGATATTTCAATTTAAATAACTCTAAAATACTATTACTGTCGTGATAAGATGTTACACAAGTAAGTAAACACTAACGTCTTAGTACGACAGTAATGGTATTTTAGAGTTATTTAAATTGAAATATCTCCTGAAGTACTAACTTTTCGACATACATAGATTAGTACTTTTTTTATAACGAATGCCCAGCTGCATCGATTAATGTATTAAAAAATACCTCATTCTATTTAAAAAAATGTAGTTGACCTTCATATGTCCTTTACGTGTCTACCTGTAAAAAAATTAAATACACTACATAATGTACCCCTTCAGACCATGCAACTTCTGTATACAAAACTTTTTCGTGCAACGTATACTTTGGAAGTTATTATAGGTGTGCAAGTTGCGTGGACCACCCTGTATATCGTATTCGCGATTCGTAATATAAAATTTTAGAGTGGCGCTTTACGAGCTTTTTTCGCAACAAACTCGTCTATGACTTTGGCATAATCAATTTTCTCACAGATGTCGTGCTCTATTGATAAAAGAGCTAAATCATATAAGCGCTCCTGTGTCATAGTTGACTTTAAATAATTTTTTACAATTTTTAGTTTTGAAAATGATCTTTCTCCACTTGCAACTGTCACTGGCAACGTCAAATACAATCTAATTGCTATTACCAAATTATGAAATAAGTGAACGAAATCGTTACAAACAATTTTTTGCAATATATCCTTACATTTATAAACCTCAGAATTAAATAATGCCTTAAACGATAAACATTCAGTATATAGCTCTATTCCATCTATATCTTTTGAAATTGGTATTCCATCATTCACTTGCAATGCAACATCTAAATCAGAGCAATATTGCTTCTTAATTATATCGTCGCGTCGTTCAAATCGAACAAGTTTTTTAAAAAAAAAAGATATCGCTGCATTTCTGCAGTTGGTCGAATCATTCTGAGAGTGCTTCTTTTGCTGTATCCAATATAGAAAAATAGAAATCAACTTTGAATATGAATGTTGCATCGACTATTTGATCATCTTGGTCTTCGTAATTGAAAAGTCTTTTTTTGGTTCGTTTCCTTGGCACTGGAAATTCTGATTGAATTTTTGCGTTGCGCTGTTCTATTTTCGACCGCAGTCGGTCGCCCCCTAAAATCGGCCGCCTGCGCGCGGGCACGCACTGCACGCCTGGTAAGAACGGCCCTGGACGTGTGTACTATTGTAAAAATTTGAACTACATACCTACTCACTATTTTTATAAATGCATGAAATCCGCAATAGGGGTTAGTAGTCACCCCTTCACACATTACGTAACAGTACGTAACAATACCTGTAGCAGCAGGTGAGAGTACGCAATAGCACACAACAAAGCATCCCGTGAGCCTTCATTCCATCACAGAGCAAGTCTATTATATTACAAGCCGCGTGCCATCCTCGTATAATTAACCGAGATGTCCGCGTATGTCATCGACGCATAATCAACTGAACCATGCCAATCTTTTTATTTCAGGTAGACTCGCTGGCATTGGAGGAGCTGCCGCTGCGTCGTGGTGCCCGCGGCTTGCCTCAGAAGCTGAAGACACAGGCCGGAAAGTTGCGTACCCGTCTGAAGAACATTCAACGACCGTCGTTTGCATTCGCAGACAAACCGAAGCCGGAGAAAGTGAAGTCAGCTGGAAGCGGGCGATCGGACAGGTCCAGGTCCGAGAAGAGACCCAGTCGAATGGACCGCATCAGATCGTCGTTCTCGGAACGTCCGCGATTCAGTCTGCCAAATCGTCCGAGATTCTCGTTGCCAGAACGGTCCAAGTTCCATCTACCGGAACGACCGAAGTTCAACCTGCCGGAGAGACCAAAGTTCAATCTGAAGAAGCCGAACATCCGGCTGCCGAACGCTCTGACTCGCGTGAAGAAGACGCCATCCGATGAACAGCCATCAACAGACTCTGTCGGATCCCGCAGAAACATCTTCGACTTTGCAACGTACCCCCGCATCTTTGATAGAAAATCCAAGACCAAGGCCGAGTACACGACATCCACGCCGAAGGACTCGCGAGCACAGTCTGCGGAGAACGCGACGTTCCCAAGAACACAGAAGAGAAGGACGAGTTGGGCCCAAAGGTTCGAGGAAACAACACCTTATATTGATGAAGACCGACCGGACGCAGAAGCGGCGATACACAGATCTCGACCCTGGCGGCACCCTTCGATCGAGGATCCCAGGTTGTCCATCAGTATGACGGAAGAGGCTTTAGCCGCGTTACCCTGGGAAGAGAAACGGAGATTAGAGCAGATTAGATACATGGACTACGAAGAGTCTACTGAGAGGTCGGACCGTCAGGATGCTCCCCGATCGGAGACACCTAGAACCGAGGAGGAGTCGTACGAGAGGGAACGGGTCGAGGCAGAGCCGAGGTACAGGGGCGCGAAAGAACACATAGAGGAGGTTGAGGAGGATTGGGTACCGGAGGAAGAGGCGGTTCCAGACTTCAGACCCATTCCACGATCGCGGTCCTTGGAAGAGGTACTACGAACTAGAGAGGAAGAACGTTACGAGGAATTTGCGATGGTCGATCCAAGGAGGTACGGGGTGCACAAGACACCGTCGGAAGAGGAGGAAGAGGAGTACGACGACGAGATGGAAGAAGATGAGGAACACGAGCCCTCGTCTGCTCAATCGGACAGAGAGCAACAGAACTCTAGTGGCAGTTCCTGCGATCGGAGGCGTCGTGGTATCGTAGATGAGATTGAGTTCGATATATACTTTGCTAGAGGGGCTGTAATCAGACCGGAGGATGTAAACCTTGGCAAATATCTGACACACGAGATCAGGGAAGCCCTAGGAGCGAGCACCGGGAACGCGTTAGCGGACGAAGAAATGGTACCCATTCCTCCGGAACGTTCTAATCGGAAACGAGCGTTGCTGAAGCGGAGAGAAGAGGAGTCGTTCGAAGAGAAACCGCCGATCAGGCCGCAAAGGGATCCGAATAGAGTCCGTAGAAGCGAATCTGCGGACGATCAGTTCCGCGAACGCACCAGAAGCGACTCTAGGCACCGCGTGGTGTACCAGGCGGAGGGTCTCCAAGAGATCGGCCCGCCTGAGCCGTTGGATGATATCGTGGTGGTGAAGCCGATACGCAGGAAGTCGAAGTCCTCCCAGCGCAGTCAGTCACAGGGACCAATGGAACCGCCCCGACCACCTTCGCCAACGCCTCCTCCGCCTGTGGTTCCCACTCGTCGGAAACGCTCGCGTAAGGATCCGTTTGCTACCGATGAACGCAGAAACGGTGAACCCTCGCCTATTTGTAACGGCCACAGAGGGTGGGTTGGAGCCGATGCAGCACGGGAGAAATCGTTGCCGCCCGCGTCATCCGATCAAATGTTGGCTGGGGATGAGGTGTACACCGCTGAGGATGTCCTAGCAGCCAGCGCTGAGAACATTGAAAGGCGCCTGCGAGAGGAGGAGGAGTACATACCGCCGGCACCTGTTCCACCGAAAAGGAGATCCAGGTCCAGAGGAACGTCCGTGGCTCAGGACGAGGACAGGACCTCGCATGGCGCTGAATCGTTACCGGAAGCTGGGTACGTGGAAGAGGACATCCCTCCGGATGACATGGACTTTGGACGAGACTTGTCGGGTTATGCGATCATCGAGAAACGCGAGAAACCGCCCAGACCTCCGCCACCGAGGCGGAAAAAGGACAAGTTCGCTACGGCCCCGAAACCAGTCCCGCCAAAACGTCCTCTACGTGCTTATAGTACACTGGGTCCAGGGAGAACCAAGGATACCGAGATCCTGACGGAAACTTTCGTTGTGGAACTGGAACCAGCCGAGTCCACGCCGTATATTGAGATAGACTCTGATGGCGGAGAGCACAAGGACCTCCGCAGCACGGAGGTGCTCAGCAAAATGCAAGGACGACCACTACCCGCCCCGCCAAGGCCACCCAGAGTTAAGAAGGAGAAATCGCTCGATAGGTCCACGCCTCTCACTCAAGATTTCTCCATGGAGACCACGACAGCAACGCAAACAGACCCGTTGCCCGACGATATGATCATCGAGGAGGAGATCACCCAGGCGAAACTGGTTGTGGCGCCAGCCAGTTCCGGTTCTCAGATCATGGTGTCCACCGAGAGAATACCAACCCCGTCGGCTATGTCCGCGCCACCTGTTCCTCCTCTGCCGTTGCCTCAGCGCTCGCGGAAAGAGGACAAGCCGGGTCCCGGCTACGATACTGTTTCGCTGAAAGCTCCGTCTCCAACGAGAGAACTGGAAAGCTTCGAGGACAGACACCTGTCCGCGCCAGATTTAGAAGGAACTCGCGAGGCTATGTCGCGAGACGAAGAAGCATTGATACGGTCAATTCGTAACGCATTGTTGTCCGACGAGCCGGTCAGGATCAGCAATCTTGAAGTGGGAGACTTGAGGGTGGACCGACTAAGCGTGTCACAGATAGACGCGAGCAAGATCGTCGCGTCTGAGGTTGACGCGTTGGTGATCACCGCATCCGAGTTGAAGAACATCGGAGGTGGACTGGAGGAGAGCTTATCTCCCTCGATCGTGAAGGAACTGA
This sequence comes from Lasioglossum pauxillum, assembly GCA_933228785.1. Classification (NCBI taxonomy): domain Eukaryota; kingdom Metazoa; phylum Arthropoda; class Insecta; order Hymenoptera; family Halictidae; genus Lasioglossum; species Lasioglossum pauxillum. The sequence continues at coordinate 17,955,912 of OW121702.1, read as the reverse complement.
TCGCTATAAGAAGCCACTTGGAGACCGTGGCCGCAGCTCGGGCTCAAGAGGACTCCGCAGGGAGGAAAACGACCGTGGCAGAGACCAAGGCAGACATTCCCGTTACAGAGAGGCAGAGCGTTCCTCGAGAACCGGAGGATCGTGCGAGCACCCGTCAGCGGAGCCCCGAGGACACGGAACAACCGGTCTCGATCGAGGATCAAAAGGTTGTTAACAGAGAGGTAGTCGAACCAAGGGACAATAAGTCATCCATAACACACACACTAACGGTCGCGCAAGTAGAGGTCAGGGAGTTACCGGTAACACATCACACATTGACAGTCTCTCGTGTAGGACCGAGCGACGGAGCCATCCATAGTCCTAGCACACAATCATCCCCAGTCGTAGAGAATATCGAAGATAAGCCGTTACGAATTTCTGATTCAGAAACCCCCCTTTCTTTGAGCTCGGCCACTGCCAAGCGACCCATGGTGGAAGCACCCCGCCCGTCCCCCCTCTCGTCCACAGAGACCACGGAAGAGAAGATCATGGAGTCGACAACGGGGTTGGACCAATACGAAACAACCGAGTCGACACCGCCGCCAGAATTCGCGAGGCTAGCGGATCCCCGGGATAAGGAGGACTCTCCCGACCAACCCCCGCAGCCAACACCCCGCAAGTCCAGGTCGCGATCGCCATCCCCCATCGGTATTCCGAGAAGCAGACAAACTGCGTCCCCCGTACGCTCGTTACCACCTGCGATTTCTGTCACGCCCGACACACCTGACGCTGTGACGAGCCATGGGATCACGAGTCGCGAGATGCAGCCCCAACGCGCTATCATTTCTTACTCCTCGTACAGGGAGCTGTCCGATAGGGACAGTCACAGAGAATCCTCTATATCCCCTACACCCTCGTTCCCCACAGGCGGCACCCATTTGATCGCGTTCCCAGCGTCAGAAGTCCCAGCTCATTTCCTCTCTCTGGCGAATCAACGCGCACCTGCCGAGCCTAATGTCACTGACAGTATCAGGCAACTGGTGAGAGTCCTTCGGGTGGCTGTTTTGAAGGCGACCAAACGATTCGTGGATCATTTGTCATCCGTTGTGGGCGTTGACGAGGCCAGAGAAAAGATCCGCGAGGTAGAGTTGGTGCTATGCGGTCTGATGGTGTTGGTCGCGGGCCTGTTGATATTCTTCTTTACCAACTCGAGATCGGTGACGCACCATCATCACTGGGATTACTTCAACCCGCCAAAATAGCAGGAGTAATGCGGGAATGACCGCGGATATGGGACACGATCTCGAGAAACTGATGCGAGACAAGCGTGTTACTTGTCGAAACGAACGACAATTGTAAAAGGTACATCGTGATATCGTTGTGCAGGTTTGGTTACGTCGACAGTATATTATGGATACGAAGTCCCCGTTAATAGCTCTACGTTCTATATTTATTGAAATTCCTTATTCTTGTAAATCGATTTTATATATTCACGATCCAACCCTGTAAGAGAAAGTGTAATAGAACTAAAACCACAATGAAATGGTAACAAAGAACGTTAGAAATTGGATAGATTCTTGACGAACAGCTTCGCCGACCGGATTTATCCTTCACTTAATGCGAACAGTCAATTGTGGAACATCATATCATACGACTAATGACAAAAAATACTTGATAATGCTACACATGATGACGCGTGACTGGTACCAGTGAGAACATGACGATTTCCAATATAATTTGTTACGAGAACACTTGTACTTAATGATTAAGAGCCACGTATGTATAAAAACAGTATATGTTAATTACAAGTACCTATTGCCGAAACCACAGACGTGTCGACCATTTTTCTTCTCTTTTTTTTCAACACAAATCCTACAACACATTATATTTGGTGTATACAACCTAAATATTACACTGTCCAACACGTATTTCATGCTAGAACGTATAAACAAAAAGTTAACCAGAGACTATAAGCAGTATAATAATCACTTGACTAGATGCCAATGTATGATACAAACGCAGTATCGAGAAAATTAAACAATAGGAATAGAGAAAGATATTTCTGGAATTGTTATAAACATTAGAGACTATGTACAGTTTATTTTGAAAGTAGACTTAAACATTGTAACTGGATAATAACAACATCTTTCAACGAAAACTACAGGATCGAAAACATATTCTATTCATACGAAGAGATCTTCATCGTATACTTTTAAGTCTCTCCTGTCTTTGTGTGCACTCTTCTGAGAGTAATTCGCTGCAATAGGTGACCACATTGAGCTGGATGTAACATCGTTCATAGGTTCTATTATAGGTTGTCTCCTTGCTAAAGACACTTTCAATTGAATAGAGGATACCATGCTACCATCCATTTCACTTATCGCTCTTTCGGCTGCTTCAGATTTTTCAAACGTCACAAATCCTCTACTAAAAAGTAAAGTTACATATTGTTAGAACTCTGTATCGTCTTATCCAGTAAATTATCTGAATCCAAACTATACATACTTCTTCTCTGCTTCCATTGAAATATTTATTATATTTCCAAATGTTTGAAAATGCTTCTTCAAGAAATCCTCGGATATTTTATAACCACAGACAAATATTGTATTTCCAACACGTGGTTTTGTCTCTTGTTTCAATGGTGACTGCACATCGCCGCTAGTACGATCTTCTGTGTCTTGTGCACTTACAAAACTATCGTACAAATCTTTAACTCTCGGTCGCACAGTTTCTGTTTCTTCCTCTTCCATTTGTGTTGCAGAAAATGGTTGATAAGAGCTAACCGTTTTCTCTGTGCTATTTAATTTTCTCACTAACCCACGTGGCCTCTTGAACGATTGTTCCGGTCTTTTAGGAGTCTTCGGAGCTGTGATTACTCCCGACTTTATCAGTTTTTTAGCAACTTCTCTGGCATCTCTTGCTTCCGTTGGTCGTTTCGGTGCTTGAGGCACCCGTTCGACTTCTTGTTTGGGCGATTTCAGGTCTTGCAGTGCTTTTTTCTTAAGAAATAAAAGAAAAAAGGGCCAATGAAAGTTATGAAAGTTAAGTAACAGTAATAATGTATAGAGAAAACTATCTATAATTTAGATGACTCATACAACATTATCAATAGACAACATTATCAATTTATGCAAAATAGAAATATTCTGCATTGATCTTGGGAAACAGGGAGAAAATAAAAATTGATTTCATCCCTTGATGACTTTGTTACATTAAAAACAACGTTACAGTACTCTTAAATTTTTCTAATCTATTACTGTTTTATATTTCACCCAATCATTTTCTTCATAAATGCATAATGATCCGCAGTCTAATTATCAAGAAATCCAAATGCATAAAGATCCGCAGTCTAATTATCAAGAAATCCATTTTGTAAATATAACCTGTTGCATACCTTCCTTTTAAGTTTGTTATATTTCGCCTGCAACATCAGCTCCTCCTCCGTTAAATTTGACGGAAAGTGTAAGTACACCATGTTTTGCATGTAACGAAGGCAAGTAAAATTTCTTATTCTTAGCACTAATGTTTATCAGAATAATTTTGAATCTTTGTTCATGTACACCTTCTCACTTCAACGCACATCGACATTTTTGTAACGTATATATAAATATCGTGTTGCATTTCTCATTGTCGAACACGGATGAAAATCTTTCACAATATTCACAATACAAAGACCTGTGTTATAAATCGTATGCATATATGTTATAAACACAATATATGCATTACGAGGGGGTAAACAAATGTACCGACTTTTTGACGAGACTGCTTACAATAGCATGTTTTTGTCTGGACAGTTTCGGTGTTGCCAACTTTTGCTCGAGCGATTATCCTTCGTTTTCATTGGCACCGAAGACCGAAGATTGCCAGCCTTACGGAAGTTGGTGTCGCTCGAATATTTCGGTGTTCTCTTACGCCCTCTAGGATATATTCTGACTGGAGTGAGAAACAGAAGGCCACCGACGCGACGGCATTTCGTCGGTGCAGAAGACCACTGTATATATTCCTTTCCCAACGCGCCCGCACGCTACACTACCAGCGTACCTCTACTATATCCGTGTGCGCTGCTTGTGCGTTTGCGCCAGCCACAATCTATTTTTAGTACTTGCCATGTTGTATTGCTTTACGGAAACGAAACTGAAATTCGGCTGTCGAGCCGTCGAGCGTATGAATCGCAATCTGGAGCTAGCCTTCCAGTCCCCATGCAGCGATTTTTATTTTTATTTTTCATTACCTTTTTAATTACATTTTTTAACCTTCCGAAAAATGTAGAAACTATGTTCAAAATATGTATTCATTTTATAAATAGAAACGTTTTGTTACTGTCATAATTGCATTAATAAAAATTGGTATATGAGAACCGATTGATGGCATTTATTTGGACTGATTGAAGAATACGAAAATGCAGAAAGTATTTTTTAGTTTATGAAACAATTTGTAGATTTATTAGTTGTCAAACAAATAATAAAATGAATTGTATAATATATATAAATTGATTTTACTAACATACACAAGTTTATTTGATCTTCTGTCTTCCCATAAGAAAAAAATTCATAATTATAATTATAATAGAATTTCATAAAATATTGCAGTTATTGCAAACTCATCTTTTTTCGCAATGATGCTCTAATTTCATTGCTTCTCTCGGATGTCCATTTCGTTCCAAGACAGTGGCGTTTCTAGGTATAAATAAAAAATGTTGATATAAAATGTATCATAATTAAACTATAATTATTCTAATAACGTGGAATGTAGTACATATTAAATTTTAGTTACCCTGATTTTCTTCTTCGACGTTAAGCACCCTTTACTGCTTCTCGTAATTTACGTATATGTAACATTAGGGTGGACCTTATTTTTCGACCATGAAATTTTTTTGGTCCTGTAAATCAGAATTGTAACAAATGTTGAGAAAATGATCTGGAAAAATTTTGGGGCCCGATTGGATCATGGGAAAATGAGGTTGCAGCAAATTTGAAAATTTTGAATTTTTTAAATCTTGACATAAATAGACGTTATGATATATCGTTGAATTTGTCTTTTTTTTCTCTTTAAGAATCTATATATAGCATAAACAGTTGTTGATAGAAAAAACATCCGTGGCTCCTTATTGTATACTACAACTTTTCTTTGAAGAGTTTTTTCATAGATACATAACTGACAAAGATATTAAGGGGCATAATTTCGGAAGCATACAACTGCGCATGTAGCTATTTTCATAGCTACATGCTGCCGAATAATGCAAATTACGCCTCGTTAAACGAGAAAATAGGACTTTTGAGGCAGACAGTGCTCTAGATCGGTCTATTATCTAGCGTTTTTGACTAATGAAAAACCCCGTGTTTGTATTATCGAGAAATGAGAAGGCGAATCCCTTGCAATCCTGGAAGTCTCTCTACTCCCTTAAATAAATTCATTAATACGCTCCAATGTACAAAAGAAAAACAGTTCTAATATCGGAAAAAGAAGTTATTATGAATAATAAGCAGTTTGACTGAAACATGGACTGAAGGTGGTCAATGATACCGCTAAACGGGGCGTTAAACTAATGGAGGATCATAATAAAATTTTATCTAGAAACAAAGAGGAGAAATAATATATATGTACTATGCAAACTGTGATGGAATATCGAAAGCAGTACATCCTGACGCCACAAAACAGAAGTTGTCAAAGGATTTTTAAATATTTTTTAATATAGAGAGGAACACCTGATCAATCCCTACATGATTAATTGCATTTTTAAGAGACATTGAAGACTGCTTGTTAACTGAGAGTTATTAAATTTTTCATTTTCCTCAGAGTCAGTATGCTCTTTATTTTTTTCGGAGTCATTAAATTTTTAATTTTCCTCAGTGTCATTAAGTTCTTTATTTTTCTCGGAGTCATTAAGTTTTTCATTTTTCTTGGAGTCATTGAATTTTTTACTTTTCTCAGAGTCATTGACTTTTTTATTACTCTCTTTATCTTTCTCAGCCGCCGAGTTGGGCGTTGGGCATGCCTCTACCCCTACTTATCTGATTTGTGGCGTGTGTAGACTTGTTTTCATCGGCAAACCATTTACTAATCGATTGATAACATTTCTATGGCAGAATTCTGAATCGTAACAAACATTTAATTGCTTTTAATAAGTGATGGTGAAACGCTTACATTGTTGTCTCTAGGAGGCACACGACGCGACATTCGATACGGTCGTGATTCAGCATCAGAGGCAACATTGTAACGCACAGCGTGTTGGCATTTACTAACTAAAACCAATATTACTTATTATGAACGTTATCATAATGATATCATTACCTATCGATTAAAAATGTTTTCCCAATCAAAATAAGCTCAAACACGGCATAAATCGGATAATAATAATAATACAGCCAGGTTGCACTAGAAAATATCAGGCAAAACAGTCATGTTTCAGCCGTACGAATTGTCAAGTCGGGGCACTGACAGAACAGACAGTCGAGCGGTCTCAAGCGGGCTCGAGTCGGGTACGCGATACATCAGACACATTGGGCGGCCCATGACTCACCTTTGTTGGGCGGCTTCTAAAAGAATAGAACAAGATCGCGCGAGCGAGTTAGCGCGATACCCGAGAATCAACTTTTTGTTCTTATGAAATAGATAATGATAATAATGGTGCGTATTTCTTTCATAACTTATAATGTGATTTTTAATATATGTACTTGGATTTTTTTATAACTACATTAGGTATATTCGGCACACATGTGCATCATCTTTATTTGTATTAAAATTTGAAATAGTGCACGTTTTACGTGAAAAAATTTTGAAAAGAATTATACAAAAAACGTTTAAGACCGCTAAGCATCGGACTTGTTTTATATGAAAGCTTGAACATTTACTAAGAAGATCATGTAAATTTTAACTGCAATCTCCCGCAATCTTCAACTATAAACGGATTTTAACAAATACGGGCCTGCGATTATTCGACGCCTGGATACGCAGTTCCACTTGAATCTTGCATAGCAGCTTGGAATTACAATGTATGTATATGTTTTCTCTGTGCCAGTCAGAGACCTCGAAAACCTCCCATTATGTACTAGTTTTCGTATAATTCCTATGAAGAATTCAATCTTATCTACTTTTCCGCGATTTCTAGACAATAGTATGCATTGTGATAATTGTTAACAAGATTTTTCAAATATTTCCGATGATCTGACAAAAAAATTATTCCAACGAAAGTTAATCAGTATTCACTTTTCTACAAACTTCAATACAAAAAGTCAAAGAAAAATCATTTTTTTTATAAAAAATGAAGGTCACCTCAATGTTTTAAATATTAACATATATTTTTTACTTCATAATATTCTAACTGGTATCAAGACGAATCCAACGACATATAATAATATAACATTAAACCTTGAAATAACGCTACAATAGTTTTGACCATAAAAACCGAGCTACCAGACCACTGTGCGCCGCGCCGGACTTTCTACGACCCGACCCGACCCGAACCTGAACATCGAGCGGCCCGCACATCCCTAATATTTATAATTATAAATATATTATATTAAATGACCTATTATAATAACCTATATTGGGGAGTTATGATCACACTTTAAATAAGTAAATATGGCTCAAATTATGATGTATTTAGACTAATTTTAATTAGAAGAATCTCACAAATACGTTGGTAATACCGTAAAAAAAGAATGAAAAATAAAAAACTTTTCTATGTGCATTGACGTACATAATCGGTACGCAGCCTTTTGCACTATGCCGGCTGCCTCGTACCGCAGTCCTCTTTGTTGTTTACGCGGTGTCGTAAAAAATGTTCTGATATGTTGCTAGTCTAAAAATATGATCCATGCTATTTTTCAATTTCTCTAAAAAACCTGCATTTGTCGAATTTTTGCGTGCTTTTCACTATGTATAAATAACATTTTGAATCAAAAAATCGGGAAAAAATCTCAAATATCAATTTCAATTAAATGAAATTATATGATTAAATTAATGCAAGTAAATGGGGAAAATTGACCGAAAATCGAATGGCGCAACGGCTGTTTAAATATTTCGAAGGGCATTTTTGACTACCTCGTTCGGCTAGGTCCAAATTGTAATATTCCAATATTTCAATATCATTTTAAATATTTCAAGTACTATTTTAAATAGAAAACTAAATTTTGACAAATAAAATAAGATTATAGCAAGCTTGCTATAAATGTCGAAAACTCGAGTCTAGCCAGAGACATTCAATTTTCAGGAAACACTAATATTCTGTGATGACGAACGGAGAAAAGGGAAGCGAAGCTCGAGGGCTTCGGTCGCCGTGGAGTGGCGTGAAACATTGTAACATGATACGGGTCGGGACGGGTATATCAGTGTGAGACTATTAATCAAACAACAAAACTTAATTATTTACCATTATTAACTTCCCGATTTTATAGGGAAGTTATTGTAATGACCCCGAAAATCGAAAATCGATTTTTTAGCAGATCTTCACGTTTCATGGTCATTGCAGTCATTTTAGACTATTTTCAGCAAAATGTTCGTATGTGTGTGTGTGTGTGTGTGTGTTTGTGTGTGTGTGTGTGTGTGTGTGTGTGTGTGTGTGTGTGCGCGTATGTCCGTTTCTATGTAATCAAATTTTTCGTTAACGTTTTCAGAAAAAGTAACAACGCGATCAGGATGATGAATGATGCAATCGATGTGCCCCGTCGTAACTTAGAGCTGATTAGATTTTAGTCCATATTGGTCAAGTAGTTTTTTAGATTTTTACTTTTTTTTCGAAAGGAGTTGATTCTTCAATGCAATTTATAAGGGAGGACGAAAATTTTCCACCAAAGAACCAAACGCAATTACATAAAAAATTTTTTCTTAATTTTTTTAACTGATGCTAATGTTACCGCTTGGAATAATCGAAAGTTATTCCAATGCAACAGTGAATTTATCATCTCTACTCCCAAGAATACATTTTGGGAGAATATCGATGAAATTACAAAAAAAAAAACGATGTTAGCGATGTTGGCGAAGGAGTAACGAATCGGGAAGTTCTTTGTGTGACTCTTGGAGAGTCACACACCAAATAAAAAACATTAATATCAGTAGGCCCTACTAGCCATGCGTATCACTAACCTTCTCGCAAGAGCAGTCCTACCCGCGAGCTCGCGAAGTGAGCGAGCAAAGACAACCCTACTCGCGAGCGAGCGAAGCGAGCGAGCAACAATAGCCCTCTAGTTTTTTTATAGGATTTTGCTTAACATATTTGGTAAATTTTGTTTTTTTTATGAAAATGATACCAGTTATGATATAATTCCGATGATATTTTCTTGTGTAATGAATGACGCAAGTTTCGGGCACCAAGAAGGACAGCGTCCGGAAAAAAAGAGACGCGGAGAGTCATTCTTTTAAGATTTCGACTTTCGACTTCGACTGCTAGCTCTTCGCCTCGTCGCACAATGTATACTGATAAGCGAATCATATTTCAAGAAGTGGTTCAGTTCAGAATTAAATAAAATCATGTTACACGCACTTTTTAAATAGCGTCATTTTGCAAGAAATTTTCATATAGAGTCAAATAGAATTATTTTTTAAGAATCACTATTTTATATATAACGTAATAATGTTCAAACTACTTTTAAATTCCGATAAATTTGTAGAATATTACATAGTAATTACTTTAATTTTTCGTACATCTGTAAACTATCGATTATACTATAAAACAATTATTACAATGGTGATAATAAGGAAAATAAGAATGCAATAAGAGAATTATATATAGTATTATAAGGCAATTACGGAATGGGTAATGTCAACATTCTACTATATCATTCTTTTTCTACTTGACGAATATCTCGTCGATTGTGGAACTTTTAGCGATGTGGTATATCAGATCACTGTAAGCTCCACGTTATCCCCGCGCCCATCGCGCCCGGTTACTCGTCCCGCTGAATAATACAGGGGCTGGCAGTCTTTAATAGTATCTCCACCGACGAGATTTGCAATAGTAAAATTGGTTGTATTGTATAATTTAAAGAAAGAAAATCTACTTTTAGAAATTATGTAAACAAACTAATTATAATTACAAATTATCTAAATAAAATAATGGTTTTCTCGGTTTTTCCAAGGGATTTCGAAAATGTTTATATTATGTTTAATTCTTAAAAAGAACGCATTGATTGAATGCTCAATTCAGTTTTACCACATCAATTTCGAAACATTGCATCTATTATTAGCAATTCAATTAAAAAAATATTTTACTAACATATCTTTCCATGATATATAGGTACCTTGCATATATATATATATATATATATATATATATATATATATATGTATACATATAGCAATGCACAGGTATATTAATCGTAATGTGTTATATCATATATATAACTATACAGGGTGTCCCAAAATTCGTGAACTTCCCGGAAATGGGAGGTTCCTGAGACCATCTGAAGCGATGTTTTCCTTTACAAAAATGTTATTCGCGGCTTTGTTTAAAAGTTATTAACGAAAAACACGGACCAATCAGAACGCGACCTAGACGCGAGTTGCCACAGTTGGCCAATAGACAGTTGGCGCGCCGGGCCGATTGTGGCAACTCGCATCTAGGTCGCGCTCTAATTGGTCCGTGTTTTTCGTTAATAATTCTTAAACAAAGCCGCGGATAATATTTTTGCAAAGGAAAATGTCGCTTGAAATGGTCTCAGGAACCACCCCCTTTCGGGAAGTTCACGAATTTTGGGACACCCTGTATAATTAAATGTGTTCTTAATCGGCCAGAAGGCAATTAGATCTATTCTACACAGAAGCAATACAAATAGATCGTGTTTGTAAGAATTTTTTTGCGGCAGAATTTTCCTATGCAATTGTAACTTCGTTTATAACGATTACTGTTGGCAATGTTTAAAATACCAGTAATGTTCACGTCAAACATGTTTTCGTACCGTGTAATTACCAACTATGAATATCATGACATCTATATACAAAAATGAAACAATAATTTACATAATTATCTCTATTCGCAATCTCGAGTAACGTGCCTCGCAATAACAAATATCAAAACAACGACGTTCAAACTGTAAACTATGTATATCGGATCGGTTCACACGCCAGCACATCGTGATCGCAATAAATGGCAAATTAAAATGAAAAAGCAAAGTATTCAGCATACTTTCCGAGGTTTAAACGGCATTACTCATTTCCTGGAAGTTCTCACAAGATCTAATGCTTCTCGACTTACATATATGTATGCATGTATGTATATATGCATACATCGCACAGACAGATAATTTCCAACAAAACATGAATTCTTATCAACTCGCACCTCCGCTTCTACATTCATCGCTCATAATATACGCTCATTATAAGTTTTTCATTTGTCAGCTATTTCATCGGACTATGTATCCCTATCGATTGTAAATTATTTGCCAACCCAATACAACGATGTACGGGAATTGGGAAAGTCCAGCGATAATCTGACAGCGTTGCGGTTAGCGTTATATGCAAGGGGCCCCTCGAGTAGAAATCGATGCGTACTACTCCTATGATCGGCGTTACACAGCAAAGATTAATCAAACGATCCAGCAGAATTTCCAGCTGCAGGCGATGGAAAATCGTAGCAGAGTGGGGTGTCTGCCGTCGACGTTGCGTTGCGCGGACAGCAGTCTGTCTCCGTGACGAACCGCGGATAGATAAAATCGTCGATCGGATCCGTCGTTGGTCTGGTTCCCATCAAATCGGGTTCCCCTTATCGTCGTGCAACTCACGATTCCCTAACAATTCCCTTACGGTAGTTCCCAAAGGACGTGCGCCTTTCGGATGCTTCGTTTTGCAATTAAATCGAGCGACCTATCCCGAACAAGCTTCGAAGATTCCCTCCTCCATCGGCGACAGTCACCACGTCCTTCATGAAACTCATCGCACGTCACCGAGCAGTGACGTATACAGTTGTGAAACGACGGTGTGTGCACACAGTGGAAAACGCTGTAGGATGTTATGGCCACGGGCCGACAGTAAATTCACGCGTAATTATTGTTAGACACGTTCCGAACGGTATCTCTCTCGTTCCAGCTCTTCGACTGGCCGGTTTCTTTTTATTTTTAACGCCATCGAGAGAGACCAGTTCGGGCTTCGGCAACGACCTTCGGGACGCGTGTGAGCGTCACCGGCAGTAGCGTTCGCGACAGTGCCGTAGTATCGTGATGAGATCGTTAAGGTGTATCCCGTGATCGAGTGGTAATAATACGTGGGATCGATAACGTGCGAGTATTCGCGCGGTATGCGCGACCAGTTTGATAATAATTGTGCTATTTTTCTGATGATTCGCTGATCATTTTTTTCCCCGTGGAACAACGACGGAGATTCAAGGAGATGCTAGAACCTGATGGTAGTCGGACGCTGACGAAGTGATCGTGGAGAACGGACGCGATGATTTGTGCGAGGTAATTTGCATTGAAATGAAATTAAATGAACGATGTGTCTAACCAACATGTGTTTCGTGATGTTTTCTAATAGTTGTTGCAATCTTTTCCTTCTTCCGTTATCATCTTTGTTATCGACCACATCGTCATCCGTACTCGCAGTGTATCCGATGCGTGGCAATTTAGTTTCGGAGTCTTTTAGTTTCGACAAACTCGGCGTCCATTTGTTGCGTAAAGCTCGCGGTAGTCGGTGACCTCTGACTCCTGAAAATGAGATTAACATACTAGATCATGCTCCAAACAAGACGGTACAGGCTCAACAAAGCAGAAAGTGGTTACGATTCGCTTTATCTTACAAGCAATTGCAGGTCTACCATGCTGTGAGTCATTGTTCAAATTCTATTTAGCGTCGAGAGAGAGAGAGAGAGAGAGAGAGAGAGAGAGAGAGAGAGAGAGAGAGAGAAATGGAATTAATTTAATTTTTGGTCGGACTTTCAAAACATTTGTATCCACGAAATTTTCGATTCAACCGTAAGTCTAGCCGACGTATTCATGCCATAAGCCGTTAGACGAAACTCCGATCGTAGTTTGTAACTTTCGAAATGAATTCTCGGACTTGGAAGTGTTAACGAGTTCTCGGAATATTCTCGGTCGTTTACTGAACAATTTTTTTCTAACCTGTGGTATTTCCATTACGGGATCGGAAAACAATTTATTAGTATAGGTATTTTTTGTAATAGAAATTGGAATAATGGAAGAGGCAAAATATCTTCTTTAACAGCTGTGCAAGTTGCACGGTACTGTTGTCTGTTAACGCAGTCGGGTCACGCATATACATATACCTCGTATGCAAAGTAGTCGAAAAGATACGCGAAATGTCCTAGAATGCTCAAGTACGGGCTGTGAGTAACACAAGCAATTGTATAGCTTAATGAACGTTTGTAGAAAGCATTGCCCTATTGTGAAAGAATATCTTGTCTCAATGTAAAGGTCCACTAAATTTGTAAAATGACTACGTTGTTACCTAACGACAATTTCAATTTCATATTATGAAAATTTCAAGCTTGATTTAACATCCAAATTTGTCAGGATTGAACTGTTTGTTAGTGTAATATTTTTATTGTAATACTTTTATGTCGAGCATCACACATAACACATCAAAGACAAGCAAACATAGCAAATCAATTTTCCAGAATTAGTATAGATCTTGTATTCCAGAAATACTTTGAAGAAACTCAATGTGTATGTAAATACATATTCTAGTTTGCATAAAATTGATTTTATTTACAATTTGATATATTTTCGTTATATTTACAACGAATATATAATAATAATATACAATATATATAACATTTTAATTAATGAAAATTATTCTCAATACTTTCTAGAAATAATCAGAGATCTTATTACATAAAAAACAGATTAAAATTAGATACCAAAGTATCAAATAACAACGCCCCCATTTATGCACGCATGCGTACTCGCGATTGATTATATTTTGCGTTGAAACGAAAAATAGCCATTGGGAATACCTAATGTGAAAGTAAGCAGATACAGGTCACAAGATTTACGATCGGTATATTTTGACTACAAGATCGATGTGAATTTGGTTTCCACTCTGAAATCTATATTTACAGCATCGGATAATAAGAAAGTTGCAGCCACATTATACCATGTTAATCCCTAAACATCATATTAACCGTATTATCTTCTAACAATTAAATGTTTCTCGTTGGCAGGTTCAAATAATCCATTCGTCTAAGAAAAAGAGAACCATTTCGTAAACCTACTCTTCCTTCCTTAAAATCCTGATTCGACGGGGAGTGGTAATTTTGAGTACCGCTTTTAGTATAATGAATTTCATCCAACATTTGAAGCTAGCAAGCGGATGTAGATTCGATTTGACCATCCATTAAACTCTGACTGGTGAGTTCACAGCTTAAGATTTATACTGCCATGATCGTTGAGTCTTTCGGAGAACCTGTGTCCTTATAAAACAATTATTATGACAAGTCGCTACGTCTAATGATAAATAATCACCATTCGAAATTATGTAGACTCAAGAAAAAAGGGAAATACAAATTAAATGTTGCTCTGATATTTGTCCTTACACTCTAGTGCAGTATCCTTCGATTTTACTACAATTTCTATTTCGAATCCGGAAGTCTCAACAGCAATAATAGCTTGTGTAGATAGTCAGACAGCCTTCAGTCTATGCCAGATAATCTTCGGATCTCCGATTAGCAGAAGAGTTTTAGCCTTGTCCTTTCCTAAAATGTTTTCTTTTCGCGCAGGGCATTGGTATGGTGACATTGGTGCAGCAACATCAGCAAACAGAAGGGAACCAGTACCAAAAGAACCGAGACCCGTCCAACCGCACTACCGCGATTGAGTGTCGCGAACCTGAAGTCTGTTGTACCGAAACTACAGAGTCCCCGAAAGAAACCGCGCTCGTTATCCATGGAGGTGATAGCCTTGCCAGTTCTTCTACGCAGTGCAGTGAGGTAGAAAACGACGATGAAGAAGAAGAAGAAGAAGACACGGATACCGAGGACGACGAGTGGATACCGGATTTACCTGTGCCGGCAGTGCTTCAGCAACATCAACAAGTGACCACCGCGGATGGTAACTTGGTGTTGCCAAACGCTGACGCCTCAAACTTCGGTGATGTGCGCGTGAAAAACTCGTCTAACGTGCACCTCGGTAACAAAACGTTTTACAAGGGCCCGGTGACTATAAAGCAATTTGTTTACACGAATCCGGTTCCGATACAGGAGAACGGAGCAGCTATTAAGATCGACGGTAGTCCAAACACATCCGATTCCACGAATGCACCCAACGATACGCTTACTTTGCGACAAAAAGGTAATTATTATCATTGTTATTAGATAAAGGCTGTTCTTTAGACTTTCTTTTTAGGAGAAAATTGTGAAACTTCTTTTGAAGGATCGTCATTGACGGCGACACAAAAAGGTCACGCGAGGATTAAATATAGCATAATAATTTTATAAATATGTTAATAAACTTTTGGTGAGCCAAGTATTAATAGTAAGTGTACAAAATAATTTTTTTTGAAGGATCGTCATTGACGGCGACACAAAAAGGTCACGCGAGGTTTAAATACAGCATAATAATTTTATAAATATGTTAATAAACTTTTGGTGAGCAAAGTATTAATATATTAGGTGTACAAATTAATTTGTGGCCCAATTTTGATTCTTTACAAACAATTAGAACACACTCTAGTCTCTGAAATAATCTCCATCATTTTCTATGCACTTTCTCCATTTTACAAGAAATGGTACTTCGATAAGGTGGTTACAAACTTTTTATTCAGAATAAAGTTGCAATTGATTAACTAGTGAGAGTCACGAATTAATTCGTACACCTACTATGTATAAGTATATACAAGTGGGTGTACAAAGTATTCGTACACTTTTTAAAAACTAATAGCTTTTTTATAATTGTACCAAACGATCTGACTTTTTATAATCAATTAGAAGCAATGTTTTATGAAATGATATGCAAAAAGATTTTCCAAAAATTATAATTTACAAGGTTAAATGCAAAAATAAAAAAGGCATCTTTTTAAACTTTTTTATTTGGGTCCTTAATGAAAATTTAAAATATATGTTTAGTAGATCTATGTTAGTTATACACATACTGAAAATTTAATCGAAATCGGTTGACGCAGAAAAAAACGACAGGCATCGAAAGATGTACGATTCTGTGGATTTTAAGCAGAAACTGATCAAAAGTCGTGTAAAATTACGATTTTCACCATTTTTAACCGCTTGTAGCTAGTGTGCATGTTAATCGATTTCGATGAAATTTTCAGCACGTGTATAACTAACATAGATCTACTAAACATATATTTTAAATTTTCATTAAGGACCCAAATAAAAAAGTTAAGAAAAATGCCTTTTTTATTTTTGCATATGACCTTGTAAATTATAATTTTTGGAAAATCTTTTTTGCATATCATTTCGTAGACCAATACTTCTAATTGATTACAAAAAATCAGGTCGTTTGGTACAACTATAAAAAAGTTATTAGTTTTTAAAAAGTGTACGAATACTTTGTACACTCAGTAAGCAAACATGCTCGATTTTGGACGGGTATCTACGCACGCATAAGTAGCGCATTCTGCCGGCAGAAAGACCGGGCATCTGCCCGGCAGCTTGTGCCGAGCAGAATCCAGGACCGAGCGGCCCAGCATTGTGCCCGAGCAACTTCTGTCGGGACTGGGCCGGGCCGGGCAGATGTCCGGTCTTTCTGCCCGGCTTATGCGCGTGTAGATACCCGTCCAAAATCGAGCATCCTATGCTTCGAGCAGTTTCGAGCGACGTTCAGCCAATATAATTCCCGTTACCTGCTCGCCAGCCTGGGCTCGATTTCTGCTCGAGACAGGCCTGGGGCCTGACTGACTGGGCATATACGTACATATTCATATTATCACAATGTGGAACGTGACTCATCATGAATTTCGTGTAATATAATAAAATAATATATGTATAATCATGTACATAATTAAATAATATGTAGTATATAAATTATTATATGTCATTAATTAAATAATTAATAATATATACAAAATAATATATAAATGTGTATATGCATATACATTATGTTCCACAATGTGATAACAAAACTTTATCTACGATTTCGATGAAAAAATACTTATCAAATCGCTGAATGCATTATCCACTTATTTGTTGTCCAACTTACAACAAAAATGATGTTAGGTCTGTCGACGAATCTCGAATTCTTCAGCCTATTACATATTTATACATATATATTGATCTTCTCAGGAATTCGTGAACATAATTTTGCTGTTGGCCTGGGAACCGTTAGCCATTTCGTAAAACGAGTAAGGCACCACGCCTGTAAATATAAATCTACTGTTATCAAAAGTAAATCCACCGTTAAGTGAGCGTAAAAATTCGACTGCATGTTTATTGACTCTTATCACACTTACCTTGACTACTTCACGATATTGTAGCTATTGTTTGCGTATTTGTTCAACGTTGTTATCACAGCTACTTTTTAATTATACATTCTGAACTATAATTACATTACTACTGTCATGCTGTATTATTTTCTGAGATTAAACGAAAAATGTAAATAGAAATTTGAATACCTTCGAGTACCTTGAGTACTCAATACTCATACCTTTGATACCTTTTCAATTTACGAAAAGTCCAACATGTTTATACCGAAAACAAAAAATTATGAATTATTACATTACAAATATTAGTTACAAATTGTAACTATTTGTAATAATTGTAAATAATTCATAATGTTACAATATGCACTCGCATAGCGAACATATTACTTTGTAAAACATATGATTTGATACGTACGTAAATGCGATTAAAAATAAATCAATATCGTAGATCTTATCAATCATGTTTCAACAGCTTGCAGAATGTTAGAGAGATTACCTAAATCGCTTATTATTGAATCGGCGAGCGTAAGGCCCTCCACACACGGGTCGATCGGCGATTCGGTCGACGCGATTCCAGTCGCATGCGATTTCTCCCTCCACGTGACTTCCAATGCAAATGAATGGAGAGCCACACACGGGTCGATTCGTGGTCGACTGAAATAGATTCGACTGAAATCGCCGCGATTCTAATCCCGTGCGATCGGAAGCGAAGTTGGAAAATCGCGTGGATCGTACGATTCGCGCGACTCCACGGGAGACGATTTTTTCACTCTCTTAAATCGCATTTCTGAGGTAAAAAAATTGCTTAATTCGATGTAGTATCACTAATTAGAGCTTAATATACCCCCACGGTAAAACCTGCAAGTCTAGCTTTCCTTCTAGCAGCAAAAACGTCGAAGCAGTTTGGTTTTTATTGTTTTTGACAATGATCTCCCACAACAAAAAATCTGAAAAAAATCGGGGACACCGCTTTTGATGGTAGCTTATTCGGGCACT
Organism: Lasioglossum pauxillum; assembly: GCA_933228785.1. Lineage (NCBI taxonomy): Eukaryota > Metazoa > Arthropoda > Insecta > Hymenoptera > Halictidae > Lasioglossum > Lasioglossum pauxillum. Next base: position 17,937,618 of record OW121702.1, on the reverse strand, counting down.
ATTAATAGCATGTTTTCATATTTTTGAGAAATCTTCATTTTTCGACGTTAGAGGTTTTTCAATGGCTCTTGAACCATTCGAAAGCTGACCAATAAAAACCCATCCGAGTAAACTTTCAGCCCTCTAGCTTGCCCGTGATAGTTATAGGGTTTTACTCAGATGGGTTTTCATTGGTCAGCTTTCGAATGGTTCAAGAGCCATTGAAAAACCTCTAAGGGCAGTTTTGACCTTCTTAAAAGGCTAGGCCCTTTTACTCGTACCACTAAAAAGTGTGAAATAAAAAATTTTATATAATAAATAAAAATTATAAGTATAATTATAAGTATAAATAATTATATGAATACACACACGAATTTAAATGCAATACAATGTTTTCGGAGGCGACACAAAATTGAAAATTTTCCTTAAATTCCTTAAATTCTTCTACATGCTTTCACATATTAATGTATATTCTCTTACGACCTACTGATTTTCAGATTCACCATATTCTAATGAAATCATAATCAGCAACATCTGTCATTTGGAAAATTTTCAATTTTGCGCCGCCTCCGAAAAGATTTTATTGTATTTAAGTTCGTGTGTATTCACATAATTATTTATACTTATAATTATTTCATATTTTTTAGTGCGTTTTTCGAAGTCGGTTTAATTTTTTTATAAAATTTTTTGAAAGTGAAAACGTGAAAACGCGATTCTTGATGTTTGAAAAACACAAATTGACTACAATCGACCCGTGTGCAAATGGCAATCGCGTCCGTCACATGAATCGTATATGACGATCAAGACGTACGAACTTCACGACGCGATTACAATCGACTCGTGTGTGGACGGCAATCGCGTCTGTTGCATGAATCGTACGACGTTCAAGACGTAAAAACTGCACGACGCGATTACAATCGACCCGTGTGTGGACGGCAATCGCGTCCGTCGCATGAATCGTATTTGACGAGCAAGACGTACGAACTTCACGACGCGATTTCAATCGACCCGTGTGTGGAGGGCCTAAAACTTGTGGATCCGTGTTAATTAAACTTTTGTTTTATCAAATTCAGCGGCTTCTGCAATAATTGAATATTTATCTTTGAATGATTGTTCGATGGGCTCGATAACAGATCAGAGGAAGTAACGATAGCTAACATCCGGTCGTAAAATCTCTGTGGCGAGGTATTGATTGATAAAACAATTGTGTGAGATCTGTAGCATTCTACCGTAACGGATCAAGGCAAACAGACGTTGGAGAGAACGCTAAAAATTTGATCCGGCCTAATTTTGTAAATACTATTTTTGTTTGGTGCACCAATACAATGTCTTGCAATTGCGATTTTTGTATCAGTCGTCTTCGTGTCAGAATAAACCGTACGTATTTCACAATAATTGTATATGTTTGTACAATACGTGAACACATTCATCTAAATTATTATTATTATTACTATTTGAGTAAATAATTAAAAAATTACACATTTTACCATTTCCACGTATTTTTATTCTGACACAGATTGGTGGAACTGCTCGAGGCAAGATTGCGACACGATAATAGATTTGAATGAGACAGAGACAGAAGACACTGAACCAAGACATAAAAAATACCTAAAAAAGGGTTAATATTACGGATATAAATAGTTGTCTTCTAAGACTCTCTCTTTGAAATTATATTGCGAACAAATAAATTGCTAAATAATTGTGTGATGTTATTTTAGTGCTAAGTTGGTTATGGAGCTGGAGGTGCGCAGCGTTCACATGTGTTGTAACCATAATTCTCGCCCTTGTTGTGGCCAGCGCTTGTGTGTACATCACGTATAATACTGCGGAAGACGACGGAATTTCCGATAATTCGGTGAACACTTCTGTGCCAGAGGGTAATTATGCATACGTAATTTTCCTGTTCGACAATTATCTTTTGTTTCGAATTGCCGCCGCAATCGTTGATATATGCATTGAAGGTCCAATTGTGGGGAACATACGGTTCATTAGCCGAAACGAATGGGGTGCTCAACCGCCGTCGGAACCGCTGACGAAAATGAAACTTCCGGTACCGTACGTGATCATCAGTCATACAGCAACCGAGGGATGCACCTTGCAATCGGATTGCACATATCGGGTGCGGTTCGCGCAAAGTTTTCATATCGAGTCTCGAAAATGGTCGGACATCAGCTACAATTTTCTGGTTGGCGGTGATGGGTATGTGTACGTTGGCCGAAACTGGGACTACATGGGCGCTCACGCTTTCGGCTTCAACAATGTCAGCATAGGCATCTCTTTCATCGGCACGTTCAACACTATCAAGCCGAACAAAAGACAACTATACGCTTGTCGAAAACTCATCGATTTAGGGGTAAAGAACAATAAAATCGCGACCAATTACAAACTGTTAGGACACCGACAAGTCTCCGGGACCTTAAGCCCCGGTGATGTTTTGTACGGAATCATTCAAACGTGGCCCCATTGGTCGCCCGAACCATGAACAATTTTTTTTTTTGCTACTTTGTGATACATTCGAATTTTACACGATTTTTTCTCGATTAGAGTCTCGTCTAAGCTTTTCGCGACCATTGGAATCTACACGGACAAAACGACACTTATTTAGTGGAGATGTGCGAGTACTGACGAGAATTTTTCTCGAAATACATCTGGATTTTTGAGAATATTCGGGAATCCCGAAATTTTGTAGAACCCGATCCGTCTCGCACACACATTGTGTACCCGACATTTTCGAATTCTCGCACACTTCTATTATTTAACGATTCTTATATCTTTTGTATAACAATCGGTATCACTTGTTTTGAGATAGTGGAATTGTCCGTCGAATGATCAAAATCTAACGCTAAGATGTGTTTTGTAGGTTAGGTTAAGACAAGTAAGGATTTCACATTTTCGGTAACAAATGTGATGTATAAATATTCTCATAGGATACTGATAACTACTAACCTTATACTGTGTTAAGTACAATAATTTTGTATGTATACCATTCAAGAAATGTTACAAATAATATTGTATATATTGTAAAGACATAAAAAGAATGATAAGATAAATACCAAGGATTGTGTAACTTTAATCGTGAAACAGAATGCACAATTACATCTCCGTTCTTGGCGCGATATAATTTCTAATGTACGATAAATGTGTAAATCAAAGAGGATTAGATAGAGGTGAAGGTCCCATAAGAGCCCTATGTTAAAAGCTGTGGCTCGTTTTGCAGCGCTCCTAACGAGTCAAATACCGAACTATTCATCTATCCCCTTGCTCCGCACCCCGAAGACAGTCCCATCCTCTATACCTCATTTTACGGTTCGCTCTACATTAAACTCCAAGATTAAATTTTTTTCTGACTACACAATTTAAAAAATTTTGAAACCTTAATTCATATACATACATGTTATATAGTTAGGAAGGAAGAATATAAAATAGAATTGAAAAGTACATTTACATTTATTTTCAAAAGAAATATACGTATACATCAGTGTCATCAGTATACATATATACATACATATTTACAGCACTTATACATATTGACTCGACTTACATATGTGGCTCTTTGGGTATATTAAACAAACTACGAACGTTCTGCTCCACTTTTTGCTTCCAAATGCAGCAATGTATAGGCATTTTTGTCTAATTTCGAAAACACAAAACCAAAAATACTTGGAAATATAGGAAGCAATGAACCAGTCACAACGATTTGATTACAAATGGCGTACATATTTCAGTCGGCGTGTACAAGAAAAATATAAGAAGGGAAATAAGCTGAATAGAACTGCAACGTATAGTTCGGTATTTGACATAATAGATGGCGCTGTAAAAGTGGCCACAGCACCTTCACCTCTATCTAATCCTCTTTGGTGTAAATATTTTGTACCAAGGCTGAATCCACTGAATCATATCGTGTAAATACATATCTTTTTTTCCATTAAATACATGATACATGATGTGCCACGCCACGGAAAAAGTAGTTCGATGTTATTATCCATTCTGAAAGAGGGCGCTTTATTTCGGCGTCGTAATTCGTTAAGTCTTGTTTCCAACGATCGTTTCTTTTTATTAAGATGTGTTGCGGAATACGAGCGACACTGATGCATGTAGAGGAAAATAATTGATTGCGGAACACGTATTGCTTAAAGCAACTGTTACCATACGATATCCTTAAAGGAAGTAAACATAAAGCGTACTCAGGAATCGAGGATTTTTACAGATTTTTGAATAATTTTCCGTATTCCATGTCAATATGATATCATCGTACGACGAGAAAACCGTGTACGGATCTACAGTTTCGAGGATAGCCATTTTGGCGGGTGACGTGTTTGCATGCCGAGTATTGACAGCCATAACATAAATGACCAACGTTATGCGTAATATGGCGATAATCGGTTTCCTGTTGCTTGGAGGGGAAAGAATGTGGTAGTCGGTCGTCTGGGTGAGAGAAGACATGACGCGATATTTCACGATGGTGGAAAATATTAATGAATTTGTATACCGCCGGATGGTAAACAGAAGAAAGGCCGCGTATAATTTTCAGCTGCGCTAGGGGGGGCAATGCACCATGGGAACAATTTGCGACAGGCGCATGCGCAGATCAGTTTACAGTTGGAGCTTGGAAGAAAATGGCGTCAGCTAAGTTTCTGGAGGAAGCTCTGAGCACGGACGTCGATGAATCCGCAGTGAACGCGATAGTGGGCTCTCTTGAAACGCAACTGGTAACATCGACGCCGGCTGTCTCTGGTCATCAAGTAAGTTCTGCGTCAGTCAGCCAGCAGAATCATCAGGTGAACAGTGGTATTTCGAACGGGGGCACCATCACCGCGGTACAGCCACAGAAACATGGGGTTTCGAACGGCGGCGGTGCTACTACAGTGAATAGTCTGATGACTCAAGAAGTTACGAAGTCCATTACCACGAGCACTCTTCTGCCAGTAAACGTGGTTACCTCAAACACAGTGGCGCCACAGGTTACTACACAACAGCAGCAACAGCATACACAATCAGCAGTCCCCCCTGCTGCTTATATCAATCAAGTTACTACAAATCAGGTGACCAGTAATCAAACAACACATATACCAAGCCTTACTAAAGCACACGAGCCTGTTAAGATTATTTACCCAACTGTTGGCCAAGCAATAGCAACAACGGGGGTGGCAAATGTCAATAATAAACTTTCCTTTCCTGCACAAACTGTTGGACAGCTAGCCAATGGTACTTTGGGATTAACGTCACAGGCAGTGTTACAGACAACATCAAATGTTGTTACCAATGTTAGCTCTGTTAGTGAAACGGGTAGTCAAACAGTGGCTAGTGTGAATAAGCCGACAGGTACAGCTTTAGTGATAAAGACTAGTGTAGCACCCAGTGGCATGGTTTCCGTTCCAATGTCTGTTCCTGTTTCTGTCGCTGGCAATCCTGTCAGCACAGCATTACAGGCTAAAGCTGGAGTTACATCCACCATAGTACCTAGTAATGTGCAAATTCTTAATGTTAATGCAATGCGTCCTGGCACACCAGTGGCAGGGCAGCAAGGAGGAAAACAAGTTGCATCCAGAGTAGTTATCGGTCAACATATGATTGGAACAAGACCTCCAGGGGTAAGATATCCATAACTTATAAATAGACCATGGGTCTTTATGCAAAATAAACACTTTCTGCATTGTATATCTTAATAGTTATAATACTTAATAATATAATGTTTTCCTTGTCCACAAGAAGATGGCACAGAAAAACTTGTAGGTATCTATACCTCACTACCTAACATCTGTACTTCGCATTACAAGCATTTCACAACATACTTCCCAAAACAAACAAACTTATACAAAGTCCAACTCTTCAGAACCCTATGTCCCTACTTCACTGGTAGGTCTCGAAGATCCCCTATTGCCTCTAGCACCCGAAATTTGTGCCATCTTCATGCAGGCGAAGAATACACGTAACATATTTTATGTACACGTTGCTTTTTTAATTTAATATATCTTTCTATGTTTCTAGATAACATTACAAACACTGCACGGTCTTCAACCTGGAACTCAGGGCCATATATTACTAAAAACAGAAACTGGGCAGTTTCAACTAATTAGGGTAGGACTACCACAAACTGCAGGTACACCTGCCGGTACCGCAGTTACACCAAATAGTATAGCAGGAAATGCAGTGGTTGCTGCACCATCTCCGGGCACTACCTATCGCTTAGCCTCAGTGCCGGCTGTAAGTAGGCTGAACACACAGTTCACTGGCCCACCACTCGCCACGTTAAGAAAAACGGTTCAGGTGACGCACTCTTATACCTCTTACAAGACTCGATGTAGCGCTGTAGTAGACTTTAGTTTGTGACATTAGTTGGAATGGTTTTATTGGTAAGGCTATGTATTATGTTATATTCTTTTTAGTCTGTATTCATTTTCAATCTTATCGAAACTTTCTTTGAATTGTAATTTGATTTTAATGCATACCATTTCTTGTTTGATTTAAACAATTGTTAACGCGTACTGCACCTGATATATGCAACAGATACAATTTTGTATTAGTTTCTCCATTATCCACGAGAATTTCACGATGATTCTCGTACTTGATACTAAATCTTCTGTTGTCATGAATGGATGAAAGGTTTTCTGTAGTATACAGTGTTTTGTTTTCTTATTGGCTTATTCGCTGGGATGCCTTTTTAATGTAGAATTTCTAAGTTTTTTCAAAAGTGCAATTGTTTTAAAGTCTACGAACTTTATCATATATACACACATTGCATGTTATATTGGTTAAGGGTGTTCTAAGGAACTATTCGAAAAAATTGAGTTTGTATGCATACAATTTGAAATGATGAAATCTCTTTTATGTATCCATAATACATAAAACACAAAATTTTAGTATTTCAATCATTGCAAAATTATTATAAGTGAAGAGGTTTTTTTAATAAATTACCTAGTTAAAGATATATTTACTTAAATAATATAAAAGCAATTGCTTATAAAGAATATGATTTTTATATTTTAATTTTTCATTAAGTTCTTAGGAAAACAACAATTTACACATTGAGTGTATAAATTATACATTTGATATAAATGTTTGTCTTTAATAAATATGTGAAATACTTTGTAAAAGTAAAAATCACGGATTTAAGCAGTTATTATAAAATATTACGAGTCTGTACAAGGTACAAGTGCGTCTCAATATGTAACATAATTATTTGTTAAAATCAGTTCACTATAATCATTAATAATGTCATTGTAACAAATCATTTTAAAATATTAAAATTGATTAAAAATGGTTAACACTCGGATTCTTTTCTTCAACGAGTCTGAAGTTCAGCATGCATATAGATTATATGTAGACAATCTTATTAGCAGGACTATAGATTTGAATAATACTACAAGTATTTCTATAGACATTAAAAAAACATGCATGTGGGAAATTTATTACTACATTTAGTCGTGTTTGTTTAATACTGAGCTTCAGAACTATGCACAATGTAATTTTCTTCGACTCTGAATGACACTTGTGATAAGCATTATCTTTGTTTAAAGTACCAATAGTGCTTATGTGTCTGGTAAAAATACATTTATTAAAAAGAAGATTACATATATGCAGACAAGCTATACTGAATATTAGAGTTTCCGAATCTACAAAAATTAGAAGCATTCATCTTCACAAGGGGAAGGCATGGCATAAATTAAGTCGCGAATGTCATGTTATAATATGAAATTTGTAGTCTATATTTTATTTTTGGCAGTGCCGCAAAGTGCTTGCAATTTTGAGTGACGTTGCGATTTTATAAGTTTAATAAAACGCGATGAAAATGGTTGCAATGACCATTTAGAGGATAATTGTCAAATGTTTTTAAACTTATAACATCTGTTTTTATTCATTAAAATAGACTGTGGCTGCGACTATTACAACAGGAACTACTACTCCAGTGACAGTAACTGCTGCTGCCACGACAGCACCTACCCCACCTGCTGCTGCTGCTCAGACAGTTCAGACACCTGCACCTGTATGTATCACATACATTTAGTTACTAAATATCGCTAAGTAAATTGTGATAGCTAATTGACCATTTATACAATACCATTGGTACTGTGCACATATTTAATATTCGTATATTTTGCTTTTTTGTTTTTAGCGTCAAACTACAGATAATACCAAAGAAAAGTGCCGTAAATTTTTAGCAAACTTATTAGAGTTGTCTAGTCGAGAACCTAAAGCAGTGGAGCGAAATGTTCGAACTTTGATACAAGAGTTAATCGATACTAAAGTCGAACCCGAGGAATTCTGTGATAGACTTGAACGATTGTTAAACGCGTCACCTCAACCATGCCTGATTGGATTCCTCAAAAAGAGCCTGCCACTTTTGCGGCAATCGCTTGTTACAAAAGAATTAGTTATAGAAGGTATAAAACCTCCTCCAGCCAACGTTGTTTTCCCCGTGACGTCTGCCACTCCTGTCGTAACACAGGTGAGGATAATTGTTTAATTACATACATATTAATATAATGAGTGTGCCTTACGTAGTTCACAGTACGTAATATCATAGTTCACTTTGATAGGGTAGTTAAGAGTATGCTATAATTTAGACCATTTGCTAGATATATGTCTCACATAAAATGTTTTATAACACAATGTAGCAGAATCAGATTAGACCAACCATTGCTGTGACAGCAGCTACAATCCCTGTAACCGCAGTTACTGCGACCACGCAAATAAGAGTAATGACTCCAATACCTGCAGCTACAACCACTGTCCCTAGACCTGCTCAGCCAGTTCAGCAAAGGCTGGTAAGATACATCAATTTTAACGATCCTTGAAAAATAACGTTTATAATGTGTGGCACCGCCAGTGTTTATGTAGATGTACAAAACGTATTATGAATATAGCAGTGTAATAACTGGTTCTATTTAAAAAAACAATCGATTTTAAAATTCTTGACGATGTACTGTTTAAAAGGAATGATTACTGTTTCTCTAATATAATCATTACTCGAAACATTTAAAAAAATATTGAAATATCGACATATAACAACTGGATACCATATTAGACTGGTCTAATACCGATATTTTACATTTCGCTGGCAGTCTCCACTGTAAATACATTAACAATTACAGAAGATAGCGACTGATAGTCTTCATAATCGCAATTAATGCTAGGGGAACAGTGCGCGGTGTCTTTCCTTCTCCTGTATTGCTTCTGTGGCAAGTCATAAAAGATAGCACGTGTTTTTAGATACGACCTGTCACATCAGTAGTTCGTAGCCCTGCAGCATATACTGTGAAGTCAACTGTAGCGGTAGGCGGAATCCGACCTACCGCTCCCACAGTCCAAAAACCACCTGTTACCACAACAGTTGTTAAAACCATTACAACTACAACACAAGGCAAAACAGTTAACACAACCACTACTGTTAATAAAGCCGTAGTGCCTTCTTTTATTCCAAAGCCAACTACTAAGGAGAAAGAGAAAAAGACATTTTCATCTGCAGGATACACGTGAGTATCTTTTGTAGCGCCGCAGCTCTACGCACTGATTGGTTTCTAAAATTAAAACGAAACCTTTGGTAACAGGGGAGATGACGATATCAACGATGTGGCGGCTATGGGTGGTGTTAATCTCGCAGAGGAATCTCAAAGGATTCTCGGGTCTACAGAATTCGTTGGAACGCAAATAAGATCCTGTAAAGATGAAGTATTTTTACATATGACACCATTACAGCAAAGAATTAAACAAATTGGTAATTGTTCAATAGTGAATTTCCATTTAAATAGACGATATGTCGTATGAGCATCATGTTCAAACCACATGCTTATTTTGTAGTTTCTAATTATGGGTTAGAAGAACCTAATCAAGAAGTTGCGGCGTTAATTTCCCACGCTGCACAAGAAAGGTTAAAGAATTTAGTAGAAAAATTAGCAGTAATCGCGGAACACAGGATAGATTTGATAAAGGTGAACCTTTAAAATTGATTTAAAGCAGACTGAACAGACTGTGGATCTTTATGCATTTACATCTCGGAACAAATCTCAGCGAATTCGTACAATACAAGATTCCATAGGGCTTCATGCAGCTTTACGTTATTTTTAATTTACCGAAAACTAACAAAGTAGGGATCAATGTTTTATTTATCTTCAGGTTCTATAAATTCTATCCCTGAATCTGTTCATTTGGATAAACATCTGCAGTCTAATCATCGGCAATACTTTCGAAATAGTGCGAGATCGTGTTACGTTTCTGTAAAATGAATCATATTGTTTATAGGTGGATCCGCGTTATGAAGTAACGCAGGATGTCAGGGCACAGTTAAAATTCTTGGAAGATTTAGACAAAGTTGAACGTAGAAGACATGAGGAACAGGAAAGGGAGTTACTCTTACGCGCGGCGAAAAGTCGCGCAAAAACAGAGGATCCGGAGCAAGCTAAACTCAAGGCGAAAGCTAAAGAGGTATTTGTCCGGATCATAGAAATCTGCGAGAACCCAAAAATGTTCGAGTCTGGACGGACCGGAAATTCCAAGATTTTCGAGAATCCAACTCGTCTCAACCCGATACTTTCCCGACCCGTCCGGACCATTGGGTGCTCATTTTCGGGTTTTCGCACACCTCTAGTAGATCAACGGAACGCTCTGTTATAGAGAAGTACGTTTATCGCAACGATTTTTTTGTTGTAGATGCAACGTGCCGAAATGGAAGAATTAAGGCAAAGAGAAGCAAACCTAACAGCTTTACAAGCGATTGGTCCACGTAAAAAGCCTAAACTCGATGTAGGAGGGTCGGCCAGTAGTCCGGGAAGTAATTCCGGTTTGAACACATCGTCGACCGGTATTAATAGGCAGATGCCGATGAGACCACGGTTGAAGAGGGTGAATTTCAGAGACTTAATGTTCCTTCTTGAACAAGAGAAAGAAACGTGTAGGAGCACAACGCTGTATAAATCGTATTTGAAGTGATGTTCTGTGAAGGGCAGGAACTTCAGTGACCCGCCCGATATCTGGCGCCCTACCTGCATGATGGTCTCGTGTGAGCTGGCCTCAATGGACCTTGATGGATCATGCGACGTCGGTGTACGTTGCTTTGTACAGTGTTTCATAAGTTGCATACAATGAAGTTCATTGCGAATCACGTCGGGATTCCACATACATTCAGAATAAGATTATTTCTACCATGTCGATAAGCTTCCCTACTGTAAATGACTGAAAGTTTTTTAAATGTAATATAAATAGATTGTTCTTTATTTTTCAACACGAAAAAATACTACATCATTGAAGATAAGAAGAAAAGCAATGTGTATGAGCACATATGTCTGATGTTCAGTCTTTGGGTAGTCTCATTATGGCGAGAATGTTGTGTGACCATATATAAATATTGTTATATGGTGTATGTGTGCATGGTACGCAGAATGAATGCGTTGTACATTGTCATTTATGTATATGCCCGCTGCATTGTAACACTTGACCTATACTTTTGGACACTGTAGCGCTAGTGTAAAGGAGTGCAGGTTTTGTTATCATAGTAAAATCGTATTTTTGCAAATTGTATTGTAATTAATATACTGTGAGAGCACACTGTCCAAAAAGTATGGAATAATTTGTACAATACCTTACACATTAAAGAAAAAAAAATACTACTAAATAGTGATAATTTCAATGTTGGTACAACAAAATATAGCTACTCTCCACCATATGATGGAATTGTTATCAGTATATTATGTTGTAATCTACATTTTCAGTGTTTATAAAAGAATTAGCTGTTACGTTTTTTATTAAAGAAATATTTACAAAAGTACAGAATTACGGATATTTTTTCGATCGATGTTAATTTAATTATTTATATTTCCTCGTCGAAATTGGTGCAGTTCTTTACTGTATGATTATTAAAAAAAAGTGTGCTTCGCATATAAATACATTATATATGTGTATATGTATATAATATATATATTATATGTATATGTATTTAATATATATATATATATATATTATATATACATATATGTATACCTATACAAAATTATTTATATATATACACCCACACTCATGTGTATATATTATGTATAAATAATCGGATTGAAAGATGAAGAAGAAAGGGAAAAAAGATGAGAATTCAAAGCGTGTACCTGATTTATAAGTGTAAAAGAATTTGCTGCAGATGTACGTGGGTGCCTATTATCGTACAGAGTAATAATTGAAAATGAAAAGAAGATAACGATCTTTCCTAATCTGCTCATTAGATGAGCGTCTCAACGTAACACGTGCCCAACAGAGAGCTTTTTCGTTGGAAAAGAAAACGGATCACAATATATACCATTACCCGTGTATATACCTGTTGATGCGATAAAGATACTGATTTATAGAAAATATCGAAATATCTGAGGTATGCGTAAATGTATCATTTATTGCGTGTTTAGACTTTCTCAGTTTCTCTTTAGTGCATCATTAGACAGTTCAGACGACCTTGATTGTAACAGCTTCTGTTTCTTATCTATAGGAATATATGGCTCCGTGCGTTCATTTTCCACACGATTTTCCATACGAACATCATTCAAATTCGAGAACGGGAGAAGTCACGAATTACCGTTCATGTTCTATAGTCTGTAATATAAATAACTTGAGAGACAATGCAAAAACCAAAAAAGAAAAAACGAGACAAAAAAAACTTTTTCTATTGAAACACCACCGTTGTGGTTCGACCGAATGTCCAGAAACGATTCGAGAACGAGTTACGGCCATTTATTTTTGCTCGGCAGACAGCTGGAAAATATGACGCGTTACATCAGATTAACCAATTGTAAGAGAAATAGAGAACGGTAGAAGACAAGAGTTTCCGAGAGAAATGCGTGTCGTCAATGGTAATCTGGATTGACCATCCGTTCACCGATCGAATTTTTCTTCGTGCTTCCACGTTCGCAGGAGAGCACGATTCCAAACGAATTTCCTGACCGGCGTTCACGATTACTTATTGCACAGGGCACGTACACCTGTGAGTCTTCTGATGTAAATATATTAAAAGAGCGAGAGCGAGCGTGCGAGCGATCGAGTGAGAGAGCGAGAGAACGAAAGAAGTTAAAGAGAGGAGCGAGTCTATGTAACGTTTCAGTTACAAATTACGGTGAGACGTAACTGCTTCAACGGTTCAATATTTAATTTAGGAAGAAAAAAAAACAAACAAAAAGTAGGAAAGAAAGAGTTATAACACGCGCACAAGACTGATGAATATGTAAAAAGAAAAAGAAATCGAAAAGAAACAAAAACTTATTAAGTTGTACTGAACTTATTATCATTGAATATGCATAGAGCGTCGATTAATTGCGTGACGAGTCAGTACAAAACGAAATGGGAATTATTTAATAGGTGCGAGGGTATATTTGCAATATTGATCTCAGCTAGGATTCTATTTGTTATAGCGTGCACCGAGAGGAGCGATTGCCTTTTTATATAAACGCGATTGATACGATAAGCCCCTTTCTTTTCCTTGAAATTAGAACGTGAGCCTGAAAGAAGGATAGAGAGAAATGGAAAAAGATCATTGTAAACGCGGATCGTTGAAGCAAAATTATCGGAGTAAATTGTAAATACTATTCACTTTTCTTTCCTTAGTAGCAGTGTATAATTTCATCGTCCGAAAGGCGCACATACCATTACTTGTACCATACTCATTGCCGCGCACTGTACATGTACGAAAAGAAAAAAATTTTTACTTAGCTGCGTGTTCCTCTTCACGACGACGATGATGATGACGGTAACGACGATCGGACGGTCATCAGTCCTTTTTTTTTTTCTACGAGAACTCGACGAGAGAAAGCAAATCGAGACGCGCGAGTTAGATTTATGATAAATCTCCATACTGCCACTAGGTGGGATTATTAATATAAATATAAAATAGAGGAATGTGTAAAGAAATGGACAGAAAATCAACAAGAAAAAACTAATGGTACATAGCAGTTTTGGTACAGTATGATATTTTTACAAATTGTAATCGGATAAGCCGTAACCGAAAGATAATAAAACAGAAGAATAAGATACACCAAAGAATAGCTCGAATCTTTTTTTTATAATTATCTAATTACTTAGGCTTTTTGTGTTCTTCATTTCGTTCGAGACGTGCGACGCCAACTCGCATCCATTAATTTTATTGATAGCGACCATGTTTTTCGTTCGTTCTATTCCTATCTAGTTCTACGTTAGGCGTAACCATCGTCACGATACTATCATGCCCACAAAAGTGTCCGGCAGGTAGTGTACCTACAAAATTAAACGATAAAAGTGATGAAAGTAAACGATATCTGAGTAAACATTATTCCCTATCGCTTTCTTTTGCATCCGTTATTCACGATACACGAGGCTTTGCAAAGTATCAAGCCTTACAGATAGATTATAATCTATCGAGACACTGGTTTAAGAAAATCGCAATTTATTTTAGACAAGATTCAGTTCGTCTGTCTATCACGTTAATAAAACTCGGACAAAGACAGAAAGTGCAGATTTATGTTTATCAGCTTTAGTTTCGTCATAATTCTTTTTAATGAGGGATTATTGAAAAAAATCTTATTTTGATCAGAGTAGATGAAGTTTGAATATATCAATTGCTAAAGACGTGATTTTCATAGGCAAAATCTAAATTTTTAATTTTTCAAGTCTGTACACATATTTTGAAACGTCTACATTGATGTTGTTTAAGACAATGATGACTACTTGATATCTGAGTTCCATTTGAAGAATTAATACGTTTTTCAGTTTTGCAAAGAGTAAAGAAAAATTGTAAAGCGGAAGTTGTTCATAAAATGTATTACGTGATGCAAGTAATTTGAGCGATATCACGTTGATTACATATCGTCTGAGCTGATTCTCTGCAGGCTAACTGTAGTGCCCAATTGAACCCGTTAACCAAACGATTTTTCGATTACGAACGCGGGACTGGCACCATAAAGACGAATGAAATCCATCCAGCAAAAATACTACTACAGTAAACGTCAATGTAATATGGTTTACATTATTAATATACAATACAAATTATAATTAATTGGCCAAAGAAAAGAATGGAAATACATACATGAAAAGTAAAATGGAATACGATCGACGAGTTCGTTCATTTTTCTGGAGTAATAATTTTTCAAATTGCCCACTTGAGTGGTCAAGAAAAAAATGCAGAAATATGAAATACAGTTTATCGTTATCTGGATCCCATTATCATAAACACAAGTTTAATATAGCAGTACATTTTACGGATAAATTGCACGCCAAATATTAATATAGAAAAGTAAACGTTTATAAAGATCTTCAAATTATTATTTAGACGAAATATTACCTTTTTTTTTGTAAATTTAATCATCTGCTTAATGACCAAATCGACGTTTTATTATATTCATTATCTCGCGTTCATGCAACTGTAACAAAATGATACTTATTATAAAGTTCACGGCAGAGTTATCTTGAAAATGGATGGAAAGTTTCGAAGCAGCGTGCAGCAGTCTCTCGTACAACGCGATCAAAAGAATTGTTTAAAAAGACTGTATACATATACTTTACGTGGCACAGTAAATGTACAGTAAATTTAAAACAAGATCTTTCAACTTGATTGTACACTTTCTCCCATAGAGAATGCATGCGGATACTTTTTTGTACGGGAGACTAGAAATACAGTTATTTGGTGTTGGTTTAGAGAAGAACGAATCGGGGGACGACAAATCCGATGCGGAGGTTACCCAGATCATTTCATAAGTTTTCATAATCATCTTGCACGTTTCAATTTTAATAATCTCCGTGTAGCATGGGCACAAAGGTGGATGGTGCCTCAAAGAAATTTCGCCGGTCGAGTGTTCGCGTAGACAATAGTAGCGTGACGGTGATATCCTCGAATTTCAAGCCCGTCTTCGTTGTTGACGCCAAAGGCTACTTCGCCTCGCGTCGTGTATTGAAGGACCTGGGACCGAGGTGGCCCCGGGGTGATTCAGAAATGGAATATAATCAAGCCAGCGCACGACGGAGACGGAGAACGCGCTGAGAGTCGTGTAGTAAAATGTGCAATAGGGAGGAAGGGGCAAGAGTATAGAGAGGGAGGTTTCAGAGACGAATGGACGAGAGAAAGGATAGAAGAAGAACTGCGAACTGAGAATGAGCGAAGGGATGGTCGCGCTGTGAATGAGTAGCCAGGTAATTCCTGGCGATTTTTTAAATTAAACAGTACTATCTCAGGTTGAATATAGTAACAATTGGATCGAAAGGAATGACTTTTTAGCATCTTCATGCCAATGTCTTCAATACTGAACAAAAATTGCAAACGCTGATCCTTGATGATAGGGTAGCTAGGTGATTCCGGGTGAATTTTTTTAAACTAACTAGCACTATCTTAGGTCAGGGGTTCTTAAACTTATGTAGTTCGAGGCCCCCCTCTTGAACAACATTTTTTTGCGGACCCAACCCAACCCTAGTCATTTTACGTCGTTCTTGAGACTTAATTTCTGGCTCAATAATCTCACAGACACTACGTTATAACGTAGTAATAAATATTGGTAAAAATGTATCGCTAGTTATTTTAATAAATGGTCTTGCACATTTATAGAGATGAACATTTTTATTTCGCGGACCCCAGGGGGGTTCAATTTCTTAGCTTTGTGCCAATGTCTTTGATAGTGAACAAGGATTGGAAACGCTGACTCCTGAAGATGCCACGAAAAGGTAGCAAGGTGGATCCTGGCGATTTATTAAACTAAACGGTACTACTTCAGATCGAATATAATCAATTAGGTACGTATCGAGATGCGTAAATTGAGCTTGATCTTCGAAAAGAAGTAAAGGATTATGTGAAATGAAATGTCGAAAAATTTGGTTAACGATCGCATTTTTCAAACGTCTGCGATTACGTTAATTTAACGAATCGAGAAAATTCTTTTGCCCGCGTATTCTACAACACGTACACATAAAGAGAATGCAAAAAGAAGAAAACAGATTTTTTGGAAAACCAGAGAACCCCGTCAACCCTTATGTTAATGACAAACATTTTTCTACGATATTCAATGATGTTCTTTATAGTTTCAATTAAGCATATTTTTATGACTTAACCGTAAATTAATCTGTGGTCATTCGAGAGCATAAAAATCAACAATAATTTTGCTGTACGTCCAGAAAAATATTGAAGAAAAAGAAATTGACAATGGGTAGTTAGGTACCCGGTTATTGACATGAGGGTTAAGGGTAAATGGTAGTGTCATGCAGCTGCGTTCGGTACGCATCGACGCGATAGAAGAGAAGCAGGAAACGACGAGATAGAATGATTCTGAGGAAGAAGCGCGGAGGGTTGCTGGTGGAAAGAGGCGGTCATAAAGAATATGACGGAAACAATAAGGTAGAAAAGTAGAAAGGATAAAGAGAGAAAGAAGATAGAAGTGTAGAGCGAAAAGGGGGAGAGATGGAGAGGGCTGGGGGAGAGGAGAGAGAGAGAAGGACGGAATCGGAGCGGCCGACGATCCGCTCGGCAGGTTCGAGGGATGACAGCCCGCGGCCTATGCTAGCCCCAGGCTTCGCGGATATTGAGTTCACGGTAACCATGGAAACGGGGCCCGAGGCAATGACGTTTGTGCGCTTTATCCCTTATTCCCGCGGTTACGTGATCAACGCGGTTCCGAGCTCTTTTGCTCTCTCTCTCTCTCTCTCTCTCTCTCTCTCTCTCTCTCATGCTCCTCCAACCAACCCCTCCACCCCTTCCCACCTTTCTTCCCCTTGTCCTTCATGTTCCTCCGCTGTACGCTACTTTCTTCCACTTTTTCGCCCAGCCTGCAAAGATTTATCGTTAATTAATCTGCTAACTGGCCGACTTCTCCCTCGCAATCAACCATTAACCTTGTGTCAATACTCGACGTTTTCTGCGCCGTTCAGTAACATTGTGATTGCTAGACTTCGGCGTTCCAGTATGCATACTCTTGTGCCTCGAATGTACATTTAATTTACCATTATCCAAGGAAATAGAGTCTAGTTAGTGAGAACGCGGAAAATATTTTAAAGTCAAATTAAGAATAAACTATTCACGTCAGGCTTATATAGTGAATAAGCGTAAACATAATTATTATTTGTAAGACAAAATTTCCCTCTGCTTAATTGAACAAGGGGATGGATTGGCGGTGGTTTAATTTAGTTTAAAACATTGAGACCAATATTTGTTGAACTGGTCATAATCTTTATTCATTGTTGGGAGTTCTTTAGATTATAAGAAGGAAATTTTACAGTATCTGACAATAGTCACGAATTTCAACAGTGAGGAACGTATCAGGGTGAAAGGGCAAATGAGGGTGAATGGAATGATCTGTCAAAGGTTCTTTTCCAATCGACTAAATCACTATATAACTTATACTACTTTAGATATTAAAATGTTGTTAAACGTAAGGTGACAGTCTTGCTTCAGCTAATGAATTAAGGGGATGATTGAGAGTATGATTTTATCGTTTACTCCATCGAAATCAATATAACAATTCTTTAACTTGTCATAATATTTGTACCGTTAATAATGGTTTGCAATCAAACTCAAAAAATGTTCAAGTTCATACAACTTTTAACTGAATTCTTGAGCAGGAAACCAAATAACATTTCTGTTTTAAATTGTGGTATTAAAGCAGTTCATAATTCCACTGAAGATATTTACTCAACGATAAAATAAAAAATGATGCTATTTGTGCGACACACTCGGCGTCGCTAACAACTTCATAAACTCGAGATTTGAATAATTCAAAAATTAAACAGGATGGTGGTAAAGGAAGCGAATTTCACCGACGCTGACGTATCAGTCGAGTTTTCCCGAGCGCGGCGATTTTTGTTTCCATCGTTCCTTTCGTGTCTAGGAGGAGATAACGAACTGCTGGCAATTATACGGCTGAGATATGTGATTGCGAAAGTCATCGGAGCGAAAGGTTGTCCGACGGGATGCACGGGCTCTCGCGTGCGGCCGACGAGAAAAGTCGAAAGCTGGTATTGCGTAACTCGTTTGAAGTCTATCAAATTTTTCCGTCGGAAAGCCGCGGAAACCGCATTGTCCGGATAATGATTTTATTCCGGCTGTTGCACGGCAAATGTTATTCTCGTCTCGGAGTCTTAACCAAAACCGTGTCACCCCACGGCGAACGCTATGTTCTCTTCTGTGTCCCTTGCTCGCAAAATGATGCGTTTCCGGGACAATATTTAGCCGTGGCCGTCACTCAGCTTTTTCCCGATACTAGTCCTAACACAGCTGATTGTTGCCATTACTATTCATTGTTGAGACAGGTGCTGAACGTCTTAATGTTGTTCACCATCCTCCACATATTTTTAATTATTTGCTTTCGTTACATCAGGATTTTATGTATCGTTCCTGAAGTTGCAAATGTCCTTCCTTTTTTCCATTATTTAACATGTTTGCTACTAGAGAGTTTGTCCTACAATTAGTAACCAGGGCCGGCCATCTGGGGGGTGCGGCGGATGCTGTGCACCGGGGCCTCGCGATTGAGAGGGCCCCAACATGATCAACAACTAAACTAATGTAATTTTTCTGAAGTAATTAATGTATTAGCAAAAACAAAATCACGCATTAAATAAACATGCATTAGTAATATATGGTCGTGTTTGTAATTTTTTTTACTTTACAAAAAATTTAGGGCCCCAAATGGTTTCTTACACCCAGGCCCCTTTATAGAGAAGGCCGGCACTGTTAGTAACAGCATTATAAGTTCCTATTAAATGCGACAAAATTTTATTTCTAATAAAACACGAAAAGAAATATAATATTATCATACGTTCCAAACTATCACGTTACATTTCATATTGTGTCACAGAATTGTTATACGTCCGAAAATATCACATTACACTTTACATAATTAACTTCCCGATTTTATAGGGAAGTTATTGTAATTACCCCGAAAATCGAAAATCGATTTTTTAGCAGATCTTCACGTTTCATGGTCATTGCAGTCATTTTAGACTATTTTCAGCAAAATGTTCGTATGTGTGTGTGTGTGTGTGTGTGTGTGTGTGTGTGTGTGCGTATGGCCGTTTCTATGTAATCAAATTTTTCGTTAACGTTTTCTGAAAAAGTAACAACGCGATCAGAATGATGAATGATGCAATCGATGTGCCCCGCTGTAACTTAGAGCTGATTAGATTTTGGTCCATTTTGGTCAAGTAGTTTTTTAGTTTTTTTCGAAAGGAGTTGATTAAACATTGCAATTTATACGAAAGGCGTATCCACCGAATAAGTAAACGTAACTATATATATATATATATACATTTAGACATTTAAAAAAAAATTTTGTTTATAAAATAAAAAAAATTTTTTTTATAAAATTAAAAAAAAAATTTTTTCTTGTTTTTTTTAATTAAAAAAATTTTTTTTACAATTATGCAACTATTGCTAATGTAACCGCTTACAATAATCGAAAATTATTCCAATGCAAGAGTGAGTTAATCATCGCCGAGAATATATTTTCAAAGAATATCGATGAAAGTACAAAAACATTTATATTACAATCTTTAAATAAACAATTAGTTCAAAACGAATTGTGAACTGAGATTAAATTGAAAATTAATATAAAATATATGATAATTAATAACATTGATGTTGAAGACGGATTGGTTAATGCAGCATGCGGAATATTAAAATTTATTACTTTTCAAGAAAATACTAAAATTCCGTCTATATTGTGGTTAGATTTTCAATTGGCCAGAGTAGGAGTGAAAGTAAGAACTCGTTATCGTGATTATATGAAAAATGCAAATATAAATCAAAATTGAACACCAATAATAAAAAAATATCGAATCAAGTAAATATTTCGAGTGAAGAAAAATAAGAAATCACACGTAGTCAATTTCCAGTGGTTCCTGCTGAAGCGATTACGATTCATAAAAGTCAGGGACAAACATACGAGAAAGTATGTATGGATTTTAAAACATTAGAAACACGAACTTTACAAATGTTTATGTAGCACTGAGCAGAGTTTCAAAATTGAGCGGTTTATATATTTTGAGAAAATTTAAATTAATAGTATCGAAGAAAACCAAGATCAATACTGCAAACCCGGGTAATGATGAGTTCTATCGTTTGCGAAAAACTAATTAAGACAATTTATTTTGCAACATTAGTATGCTATAACAAGGAACCAAGCGAGCAACGAGCATACGATGTTGGTTTAATGCGACGTCAAATAGCAAACATTTTGATAAGTAGAAAACTATTGAATTTCCCTGAAAACGTATAATCTTCTTAAAACGTACACTTAATAAATAATAATAATAATATACAGCAACTAACGAATCGGGAAGTTCTTTGTGTGGCTCGTGGAGAGTCACACACAAAAAGGAAGACATTAATAGCTGTGGGCCCTACTAGCCATGCGTACCACTAACATTCTCGCAAGAGCAGTCCTACCCGCGAGCTCGCGAAGCGAGCGAGCAAAAACAACCCTACTCGAAAATGGGGCAAGTCCGTCTCTGAGAGTTAAAAATGCTGTCGAACCTTGTTTCAAGTGCTACGGGGCAAGAAAAGAATGATTAACAAGCATGCTATAAAATGCTTCTTATTGCATTAAATACAGGGTGGCCCACATAACTCTGAACAGCTCAATATCTCGAAAACTATGCCATCGATTTTAAAGTTCTTAGTCTTAAATTGCATGGAACTGAAGGGCCTTTCTGACTACATAAACGTGAAGTGGCCTCCCTTCCCCTTTAACGGGGGAGAGGAGGTACCTTTGTAATTTTAAATTGAACCCCCTATAAAATGTTACATATTTAGATTCTACCGGAAAAAACAAATCAATTTTGTCTGAAACATTTTTTTGTCAGATACTTCCATGATGAGATATAACAGTTTGAAGTTTCGAGTTGTAGGTACTTGAAGCTCTCGGAAATAGCGTTATGGAATTATACGCGCTTGAGTCCTTTGCTTATTCATGAAGAAACACAAACAATAATATTTACAATTCTTGAGTTTGACTCACTTATCTATGAAAAAGTTTTCAGTTTAGAGCTGTTATTCAAGCAGTAACATTGTGATTATGGCTACTTTTGACACAGAAGTGAATATGTTATTAACGTTAGGTGAATGCCAAAAAAATTATCGGCGTGCAGCAGTGATGTTTTTTGAACGTTATTGTATCAAAAAATGTCATGCAACATTTCATAATGTAGAAAAGCGGCTTCGCGAGTACGGTGAATTGTGTAAAAAACTCGCAATAAACCTAAAGCTGTCACTAATGAAAATAATAGTGCCAGTATTCTTGCTGCAATTACATTAAATCCTCATATTAGTCAACGTACACTTGCACAAACATCACATATTAGTCGTTCATCAATTCAACGAATTTTGAAACGGCAAAAGTATCATCTATATCACATGGTTTTATCACAAGAGCTTTCGATAGCAGATTACGATCACCGCGTAAGATTTTGTGAGTGGCTGCAGGGTGTTGTGGAAAATGACTTTTTGTGCAAAATACTTTTTTCCGATGAGGCCACTTTTATGAATTCAGGGCATGTAAATAGACATAATCTGCATTATTGGGCCGTGAAAACCCAAATTGGATGCGATGTGTTCCCTTTCAACATCGATGGTCTTTAAATGTTTGGTGTGGCCTAATATGAGATTTTGTAATTGGACCTTATTTTTTTCAAGAAACTGTAACATCTGCAAGTTATTGTGATTTCTTAAAAAATCATTTGCCTGCGCTTTTGGAAGATGTGCCACTGCACGTTAGAAGAGAAATGTGGTTCCAACAAGACGGCGCTCCTCCACATTTTGCAATCATCACCAGGCAATTCTTGAACGAAAAATTTGGGAACAAATGGATAGGTCGTGGGGGACCTCGTCAATGGCCTCCTTGATCCCCCGATCTAACACCATTAGATTTTTTCTTATGGGGATATGTAAAGGACAAAGTTATGTTTGAACCACTGACGACAAAAGAGGATATGAAACAAAGAATACGTGACGCTTGCGCTTCAGTGACTCCCGAAATGTTAAAAAATGTTAGAACAACTTTGATGTTTCGAGTAAATAAATGTTTACAAGCCCGTGGTGGACATTTTGAACATTTAATTTAAAGTACATTTTATTTTTTCACGAATAAGCAAAGGACTCAAGCGCGTATGTACAATTCCATAACGCTATTTCCGAGCGCTTCAAGTACCTACAACTCGAAACTTCAAACTGTTATATCTCATCATGGAAGTATGTAACAAAAAAATGTTTCAGACAAAATTGACTTGTCTTTTCCGGTAGAATCTAAATATGTAACATTTTATAGGGGGTTCCATTTAAAATTACAAAGGTACCTCCCCTCCCCCGTGTTACGTATGCAGACGCTACCGTTGGTGACTCTTGACCCTTCCGGAGATATGTGTCGAAACAGAGGGCCTATTTAAGAACAAAGGGCTTACTCAAAATCGGATCATAAAGGGGCTCTTGCAAGCGATATAACTTCTAAGAATCAGAAGTAGCACGTGGCCCCCACCATCGCTAGATCCGATTTTGGGTACTACATAAGGGCATGGATCCTTTCTATTAAGTTGGGTTGATTCAAGTGAATACGCGCAGTACATACCGTTCCACGTCGAAAGTCATTTCGCGCTAGATCGGTTGTTGAAGTTCTTGTCTACCGCTCTGTAGTAGATCGCCCCCGCATTTCTCGGTGCGTCAAAACTGAGAGGGTTTAGTCCGCGACATCGCGACAACATTACACTGAACATTTGTACGTTTTTATAATACAAAATATATTGTTGTGTGTGAACTTATTAAGGGTTCAAATATCGATTATTCATATTCCCTTTTCGAGTTCCCAGTCGCTAGTATACTACGACGATACACCTTTGCCGCTCAAGGTGTATCTTTTTCAATTCGATAAGTTACGAGTCAGCGGAACCGCGACCCTATACCTTATAGGTGGCGACCCGGTGGTGAAATAGACATCGGCTAGTCCACTCCCTTGGTCACACGAGGCGACCCGGTGGTGAGATAGACATCGGCTAGTCCTTGTGAATACCCTATCCTTAAAAGTGGCGACCCGGTGGTGAAATAGACATCGGCTAGTCCACTCCCTTGTTCCCTCGAGGCGACCCGCTGGTGAGATAGACATCGGCTAGTCCTCGTGTACCTTTCCTACTTTGCTCTAAAATCTCTAATTCCAAAATACCCTCGGTTTCCGCATAGCTGCCTGAACCTCGGCTCGTAACACCCGTTAAAGGGGAAGGGAGGCCACTTCACGTTTATGTAGTCAGAAAGGCCCTTCAGTTCCATGCAATTTAAGACTAAGAACTTTAAAATCGATGGCATAGTTTTCGAGATATTGAGCTGTTCAGAGTTATGTGGGCCACCCTGTATATTGTTTAGTTTTATACTTACCCATATAATACGCACTTACCCCACCGTGATAATACGCACTTGCCCCGCGTAGTCAAGTGCACGGGGCAAGTGCATCTTAGTGTTTTTCTCAGTAAATTTTAAAAAATACAATAAAAACGGTTGTTTTAATGTAAACCCCTACATCAATATTTGTTATACTTACCTAAAATAACAACACAGAATATATTAATAACTTGTAAACTATTGCCCGTTCAGGGTAACCTCAAAGTTGTAGGTGTACCTCGCACGTGACTGTTTGGCATCGGTTGATTTAAGCGAGGAAAACACCTTTATTTTTGGGTGATATGTATATCAAATAGTTCATGCTAACTTATACTACATTAATAAATATAAAGCTTGAGAAATTTCGTTCATATTATAATAAAAATAACCAACTAACGGACTTGCCCTGTAGACGGACTTACCCCACTCCACCTTACATCTATTTCTTTCGATATACAAGATGATCAAACTGGTTGTACAGAAATAGCGGTAGAAATAGTGTTAAATTGTAGAATTAATTTGGTTTTATTTAGAAAAGTACGATATCTGTTGTCACATGTACAGGGTTTCATCAAAATCTCAAACCTGCCTTAATTTTTCATGAACGCATTTCTTTTTTGAATTTTTCTCTATTGTATTTTGTAGCCGATTGAAAACCAAGTAATTTTGTTTCAAATATCTTTTTATCACAGTCACGTGGAACACTCTGTATATGTGAGTTTGATAGTGAAGACGTTCTTAGTATTTTCAAAAATCCTCGCCCGCGAAGGACTGTGTCCGGTGAAAGGAGCTCGAGTCGGAAAAGACGGTTCGTTATTTTCAAGTAATAAACATTTTATTAGATCAATCGAAACGGTACTTATTGTAGCAGGTGTCTTGTTGATTAGAAACTATCCTTCCTCATTTATTAACTCATGGTGTAATCGGAACAGTCACTGACAACGAGCAATGGAAGCGGCGCGAGACTTCAGCCGAGTTTCGAATCGGAAAAATCATTCGAAGAACGTTTCATGTTCGAATGATTTCTCCACGTTCGGTTACTTCGTGATTTGTTAGAGATACAACTTTTACATTTCCTTGATTTTTCTTCTTCATTTTTTTTGCAGAGACCCGATGAGGTCAACGCGAATGGTTTCGTTGACGTTGGCATCGCATTCGAATGTCGGCGAATTGTAAGTACATAGAATATTTATATTTATATATATCATATATATAGATATAGATACACGTTTGTTCGCGGTATTTACAGTAATTAGTATGGCATTTAAATACATATAGGTACACCTTATTAAATAAAAGCAAAGTAAAGACCGGCGCACCCGTGGCTCTTAGGCAGATGTGGGTCACGAGCGTGCGTAATGATACCGTTCGACGACACGTACACGTAACAGCGACGATTATGTTCCGGGACCCAATGTTCACCGAGATATTGAAACGATTTTAACGGTGATTTTGTAATTACCAATTGCAGACCATGAAAATTACGACGCTTCGGGGATTCTCCGCGAATTTCGTCCTGTACTGCCAGCGTAACGTAGGCTGATGCTCAGATAATAATATTTTGTTCAATTCTGCGGATGTTATCGGACTGTTTCAACTTTTTACTCGATAGTCTGCTTCGTATTTCATCGAGGAATTTTAATAACATTTGGTTACTTGTCCTTGCGTCCACAGTATCAGTGGATATATTCAATTAAGGAGATTGAAACCGCCATGGTCAGACTCAGGAATCCTCCCAGCTAAAAATTCACGTTTTATAATATCTCGGGATGCTAATCGGTAATGTAAATTATTTAGGTCTGCAAAGGTTTTTCCAATAATTTGAACAAACAGTGAATAATCTTTTTAATATGTTGTCAATTTTAGAATCGAAATTTGTTAGATGTTTCTTCGTCGTATTTCGTGCGTTCTCGTGTTCTCGTTTTCGCTGTTGTCTACAAGTAACTCATCATCGTGTGAATAACAATTTTCGCGTGTCACGACGCTCAAGGACCCAGCGAAAAAACGCAGTAGTTCAATCTGAACAGTGAGCTTTCAAACTGTGGCGTAACGTGAACCGTATAACCAGAGCCATATCATTTTTACATATTGCACTTTTGTAAAATTATTTTGACATGTCTACCGAAAGACAAGGAATTAAAGTAAAAACTGATCTTCCAGGAATACTTCTCTGCTCCGAATGAAAAATACTTTATGAAACGAGAAGATCCAATTAAAAGGATCCGACCAAGTTGGATCAAGTTACGTGGCTCACCCTGTATTCTCTGATTACATTATCGTCTGTTTTACTCTGTCACCGGATAGTTAAATGTTACAGATAATATAAAAAAATAATTTTACAACTAACGGACTAACAAGAAACGGTTACGAACCTCAAAATATCACGAGACAGTATAGTAGAACGAAAACAGGAAATATAATGTAACAATTCGTTTCGTTTCATTCTACAATTAGGATCACGGCCTTGTAAAAAAAGTATACGAAGCTAATGGCGCAAGAAATGTGTTCGGGAGTCGACACTTTGCGTACATGATTTTTCGTACCATTAGTTATCTCACCCTGGACATAATGAATGTGGGAGTATAGTGATTCATTACCCCTGAACATAAGTGTTGGCAAGTCCGATGATGTTAAATTTCATAAAGCGACTTTAATTTAGCAGGTTTCGATAAGAATTACTGAACTGCATATTAACACTTTGACTATTTAGCTGCCGGGCTCCTGCAAGGACTTGGTCTAAGCCGGGTCATTTCTGACCCCCGATGATATCAATAATACATATTAACGGACGCTAGAGGGAGGTTAAAGGACCACTTAAATATTTAGATCCTTAGGTACAAATTTTCTATATTTTTAAACCCATTTCGTCGAGATCAAAACTCCTGTTAAAGAATATGAATAATTTTGACCGACTGTGAAAAATGTAAAATTTACATGGGACGTTTATAGTTCTTCAGTCAAAATGGACCCAATTTCCAGTGAAGGTTTAAATAATATAGTGACGTTGTAAATACAGCAAGGTGACAAATGGCAACTCTTTTGCTTGATGTAACTTATCATAAGTCAAGATCTTGAAACAAGGGGTTGGAACTGATACAGTATAAAATCTGATTCTGTATCATCTTCCGTAGCGAAGGGGTTAATATAAATAATTTTGACCGACTGCGAAAAATTCAGAATTTACATTGGACGTATATAGTTCTTTAGTCAAAATGGACCCAACCTCCAGTGAAGGTTTAAGGAATCTAGTGACGTAGTAAATACAGCAGGGTGACAAATGGCAACTCCCTTGCTTGACTAAACTTATCATAAGTCAAGATCGTGGAACAAGGGGTTGGAACTGATATAGTATAAAATCTGATTCTGTATCATCTTCCGTAGCAAAGAGGTTAATATAAATGATTTTAACCGATTGTGAAGAAGTCAGAATTTACATGGAGGTCTTCCAGTGGAGGTTTAAATAATATAGTGATGTTGTAAATACAGCAGGGTGACAAATGGCAACTCTCTCGCTCGACTAAACTTATCATAAGTCAAGATCTTGAAATAAGGGGTTGGAACTGATTATTAAATTGATTTCTGATCATTATTGATTTTTGCGGTCCTGCTAGGTTCACTACTTCGACATATCATTACTTTCAACTGTCCAGCTCAATAACCAAGTAGCATAATTAGATATGATGCAGCGGTTTCGCAAAATCAACTGCTTAAATAATCCAGGATGAATTCTTACATGAAACCGGTTGAGGCATTAATGTTAAGTTTAAAATAATCAAAAATGTAAATTCATACGTTCATTACGATCCTGGGTGAGCTCCTAAGTCTTCAAATTTCTCCTAAGGTCATCTCTGAAAATTTGTATAGCCACAGAGAAAAATCTTTGCAATTTCCCTGCGTCTTGACCAGGAACTATTTATATAGCTTCTCGAAATGGACCTGTGATACGTCGATGATCGTAATAGCTGTCCACCCAACTTCGATAGCTCCAAGCTCTCAACATATGAGTAATAAGAGTGTACAACTATGATGATTATCGATCTACCTCGAGTCCTTTTTCCCGCAAAGCCGGCTATAACAATTTTCAGAGTATCTTTAGTCTCCACGAATCCTACACTCGCCTAAAGGGAAGTCGTGTCGTTTAGAGGTTCCAATCGCGATCGACGTACGAAAATCGGGGCTTGACACGGTCCCGAAAATAACTGTTTTGAACTGTTATTACACGTAACGATTCTGATCGAAACAGTTGCGAGGAACCTTTGCTCCGAGTCACCGTCGCGAAGAACCGAAATTTTCAATTATTATTTTCTAGGACATTAGAAATCAATAATGTCCAACGACAGATTTTTTAATGAAAACTTTGCCAACATATTCATCACATTTTTCTAATGAAAATAAGTCCCAGCACGACCCAATTCGGAGCCTGTTTGCTTGTTTAATCGACGATTTGGTGAAACCTCGATTGTCCGAAGCAATAAGACAGTTCAATCTTAAACGATCCATCCACAACACAATCTAGCCAACATCCATGAAGGTCGCATAATCGAGGCTCCACTATATCGTACATTGGACGAACAACTACGATCCAAACTGAGCCATGCTTGGCAACCGTTTCAATCAGGAAGATGTGACGAATCTGTTGGTAAAAGTTCCATTAAAAAATCATTCGAGACAGAAAAAGAATGTTATTATTGTATCAGTGTCTGGCAATTCAGTCTCAAAGTTTTCACACATATCGAGACACCATTTGAAAATTCTATCCGACTGTTATTCGGCCCGAGGGTTCTTCATAACTGTTTAAGGAACTCGGAACGTTGTTACAACAGTTCCCAAGCCCCGACGAAAATCTCCCGAACGATCCCCGGGATCAGAAGCAGCCGGGTGCTCCGTCGGACCAGTTGATCATCCGTGACACAGTCTTCGATATTCTTCTCCTGGACAACTCACTCGGGGTCGTGGTCCCGCTGCAGGCAACGGACCGTCCTCGAGCTCGTTTTGCGCTGGTGCGCAGTGTTCCGTCAGGTGTTGACGGCCTGTCTAACGAACAGGTACTCCGAGAACTGTTGTCCCTCGACGCCGCCGCCGTTGCTCGCGACCACGCGGAATCCGGCGTTCAACAGCCTGGTGATGGCCTGCACGGAATTCAGCTTGCAGTAGCCGTTTAATGGGAACCTGATTACGTGACGGGCGTCCTGTTGGTGCCAGGCGACGCCGGAACGGGCGTCGATCACTGCTTGGGTCGTTTCCGGGAACACCTCGTCCAAAAGCGCTCTACCGCCCGACAGCATCACCCTTTCTCCTAAATCCGGGCTGACGTGCAAAGCCACACACTCGTAGCTGCAGTTGCCCTCGGTGCTGCGCACTTTGTCCGAGTCCCGGTTGCAGGGCACCGTCGTGCAACCAGAGCCACGGTTGCTTAATTGGCTCGCCGGCGGTGGACTCGGGGATGAAGTCGATGTTGTCGTCGAACCGTTTTTTATGCGCTCCTTCTTCATCTGCTCCAGCTGCCTGCACATCGCTGCAACAGGATCGTTCGTTAGATCAACGATTAGATTGCTTCCTAGAACCTCCCAATTAGAGTCTACGATCGTGTATTGGTAATTATTTACTTTAGCCATTCAATGACCTTGACATATGTACTCAAAGTCATTATTCTGATCAACTTTCCTAGGGGTGTGCGTGTACCCGGGATACCGAAAGTTTCACAGTTCGGATACCCGCGATTTCGGTTGCCTGAAATGGCAGTTGGGTCGGGTCGACTCGGGGTCCCGAAAGTTTGCAATATTGCAATATAAAAAGTCAAATTGCCGCCCCTTAAGAATATATGTATACATATTTTTTGAATAAAGGTACATATTTTTTATTTGCAACAAACATCAAATCATTTTATTTAAATTTTAATAAAAGCATGTATTTAGAAAGAAACATATAACATTAACATATTATTGATAATCAAGCAGTACAAAACAGTAGAAATTAATTTAGAAATACCTGTACCTAGCCACTAATTGTTAACCATATCATTTGTTACATTTTTAAATGCTATTAAAAATGTGTATTATTGCACAAACAATTAAAATGCCATTATTTTGAAAATAAAGTAAGGTAACATCAACTACGCTAAAATCACAAAAAACTTTCTTTTCTTACTTTCAGTTCTACAAACTTTTTTTATCACATCTTTGAAATTTACTTGATCAGCAATTTCATGTGTAGTAGTTTAATGCAAAAAGTTCTTAATTAATTTTACGCTACGCACTGTAAATTTTTAACGAACGAAAAAATCGATATTTGAAATTTTTTATTAATTTGGTATTCAACACATCAATATTTTTCTCACACTTACAGTCAAAATGACGCCCCTAAAATTTGGCGCCCCGGACAAATGTCCGGGTTGCCCGTCCCTAGAGCGGGTCCTGGGTACCCAAAGTTAAAGTTGGGCAAGTCTGCGGTCAAATCAGCGTTTAGTAAAAGGTGTTTACTACAAATCGAAATATTATTGCAACCGATGATTGGACATTAGCACTCCAGCCTAGTGATTCATATAGTACACCAACAACTCCAGCACTATATTAGTAAACAAAACAGTCGTGTCGCTGTAGCAGCGACAGTGGTTTTAAAGTTCATATTTCAAATATCGCATTATCGGCGAAAACGTAGTGCAAAGGGTAATATGCACAGATTTATCGCTGCTTTAATCACAGACTTGCCCCAACTTTAACTTCGAGTACCCGAATATTGCACTTTCGGGACCACGACTTTCAGGTATCCGACATCGCGGGTACCCGAACTTTATAAACTTTCGGGATCCCGACCCGAACCCGCACAAATTTCCCGACCCGACCCGAACCCGAAATTTCGAGTACCCGCAACCCCTAACTTTTCGCTATCCTCACCAAGTGTCACAATTTTGGGACGTAAAGCCTAAACATATCTTTGACCATTGGTAAAGACACTAAAGACCAGAGTCGCCAGATTAAGACTTGTGTCCCCACTGAATCTTCCCTTGTACGATGTTTGTAACTTTTTCCCCTCATCAGGCGGCTCGGGTAAGGATCACCTTAGTGTACCCAGAATTAATTAGTTCTTAACACTAAACCTACCGACCATCAAAAAAGTGAATGATGTATATAGTATTATAAAAATAACAAGATTAAATTTATTTATATTATGTGCAATTTTTACTATAATACTGGGTGTCCCACGCAACTGGAACAGGGTGTACCTCCTAAACGGTCCGGAATGGAAGAAAATGTTATAAGAAAAAGTTGAAGTTAATTTTATGCACTTTCGTGCATCGGTGCATCAGAAAAATGCAACTGCACTTTTTTTAAAAATGGAAACCTACATTTTTGTCTGCACCAATCGATGCAGTTTGTTGTGCTCTACATAAAAGTACTAATATACTTATGCCCTAAACTTATTTGCTAAGAAGTTATCGAAGCTAAAAATTCACTGAATTATTTCGGTCTCGGCAAGTGTTCCGGAGTACCTACGTTATGTTCCATTGTAAATCAGAGAACTTTTACCTTCGATAACTTCTTAACGAATAAGTTTAGGGCATAAGTATGTTAGTACTTTTATGTAGAGCACAACAAACTGCATCGATTCGTGCAGTAAAAAATGTAGGTTTCCATTTTTAAAAAAAGTGCACCGATGCACAAAAGTGCATAAAATTAGTTGCGTAGTATGCATCATCCGATGCCATTCAACTTGTTCTTATAACATTTTCCTCCATTCCCGACCGTTTAGGAGGTACACCCTGTTCCAGTTGCGTGGGACACCCTGTATACAGGGTGGGTCACCTAACGTGGTCACATCAAATATCTTTGTTGTTTTTAAAGATATGTCAAATGTCTGAAGGACAAAATTGAATGGTAAAATGGGGCTCATACGATATCGTAAAAATTTTTGTTTTTATGTAATTTTTTTTAGTCATATGAAGGTCACCTTCATTTTTTAAAATAGAATGTCCTATTTTTTATACCATAGATCGATAGAGTATCAAATTCTGAGTACAAAACGGTTGACCTTCATATGTCCTAAACCTAATAATTAACGAGATATTATCGAAACAATTTTCTTTTTTCTTCGGATAATATCTCGTTAACTATTAGGTTTAGGACATAGGTTTAGGTTTAGAATTTGATGCTCTATCGACCTATGGTATAAAAAATATGACATTCCATTAAAAAAAATGAAGGTGATCTTCATATGTCTAAAAAAAATTACATGAAAACAAAAATTGCTTTGGTATCGTATAAGCCCCATTTTACCATTCAACTTTGTCCTTCAGACATTTGACATATCATTAAAAACAACAAAGATATTAGAGGTGGCAACGTTAGGTGACTCACCCTGTATACTGAAGTAAAAAAATATATTCAATAAATCCCGGTAAAAACACCTTTACAATTTCAATAATTGTCAAATAAAAACTTTAAAATGGGTCATTTGCCCCCTCGCGGTACGTTTAGTGTTAATGCACGTAGGTTGCAGATCTTTATGCATTTTATGGCTACTGAAAATTTGCAAAAAATGCTAGAATATAAAATTCTCGACCGAATTCAGTACAATTTTTATGGATATCAAATCTACAAGGCTGCTACCATTGAAAATAAGATTTTCTACAAAAATTGCAAACTGCATGAAGAACATCCACAGTCTAGTAATTATGCAGTTTATTTTCCGTGTACGGATTAGGGGTGTGCGGGTGTGCGGGTACTGGAGCTTCGAGGGTTGGATCGGGATTCGAAATTCTAAAATCAAAGTTCACTACGACTCTCTGCAATATGCCAGTTTGTTAACAATTCCGCTATCAATTGAAATCTCACCAGTCTTGTTCCCTTTCCCTGTAGCAGAAGGTTAAACACACATGGAACGAGATAGAACGATATCGAAGGCACTGGAATTTTGAGAGGCTCGTGAGTTTTTTGCCGTGTCCCGTGGTTATCAAGATATCGCCGTTTAATGCAGCATAATACGAACTTTCTGCGCTGCCGGTATTGGCAGTTAATGGGAGGAAAAATGATCTGAGGAGAGATTCCGCGGCTCAGATAACATGATTTATCGTCGATACACCGTGATCTTTCGCCTCAGCACAGAAGCCGGTGCGCCGAGAGTTGTCTGTCTGCCGTATTCACGGTGTCCGGCAGCCGTTCAGATTTTCGACGGAGATTAAGTAATACCGGCTCTCATGAATTTCAGTACCTTCTTCTTGTTTAATTTAACGGTATGCTTGCTTTCATAATATTGATTAAGAGCCAATAAAACAGGACCGAGACGAACGATGCAACGGAAGACGGAGGGGAGAACGCGAAAACTCGACCAAAACAACATGTATGTTCTCTTACGTGCGATGTCGAAGTACCGCGCTTCTTCCAGCAGCAAATCCAAATCGGCGAAATTATCTGGTATCAGCAGCCGCGAGTTTCTCATAAAATTCAATATGTGTCTGAACATGCCGCCGTCCCTGTCGATGAAATAATGCTGCTTCAGAGAGTCCAGAACGATGGGGATGCTGCCGTTGAATAATTTCGCGAGCCTCGATTCTGGATATCTGTGGACAGGCAATTGAAAAAATCATGTTTATCTAATCGGACATTTTGTACATAGTATTACAAGCTTGCCGGAGCTACCCGGGGGCTTCGACTTCGTTTTCGATTTGCCAACTCGTGCTACATACTTGTTTTTAACTTCTCGGTATCGCGATCTTTCGTGAGACTTGCCAGTGGACTTCGGTTATTATGCAGAGCCACGCCAGATTAAGACTTGTGTCCCCACTCTACGTCCCCCTTCTACCTGTTACTATGTCACGTGACTAGTCCGGTACTGGCAAAGAGGGGGAACTTTTTCCTCTCGATTATACATTCACGACATAGATTGCGAGAGAGACCGTCTTCTAAGATATGCAGTAAATTCCTTAGAGATATTGAAAAATAGTTCTATAAAATTGTTCAATTCTCAATTCAATTCTGAAAGCACGAATTTTTATTCTTCTCTTGTTTCGTGCAAACTAATGGCAGCATGATATTCACAAAAATTTATCTTACATATTGTTATATGTAGCTTTCTGTCATGTCTGGAATGTGTATGATTGTAGATTGTAGAATGTATTGTTTGATTTTGCTCGCAACAATGAAGCTTCTTCGTTTTTAACAATTTCATGAAAGAAATAGGAAATTCGTGTTTATAGCGTGTTTACATCTGCTTCGACGCTTTAAATATTGGTAACAGGAGAATCAAATTTTATTTCGATCCAAAAGAAACGAACAACATTTATATTTAACTGGCTACGTTTTAGATTTTCATCAGAAAATCCTCATTGTATAATTTTGTTCGCAACAATGAAGCTTCTTGGTTTTTAACAATTTCATAAAAGAAATAAGAAATTCGTGTTTCTTATCAACAATTATATTCGACAGGCTACGTTCGAGATTTGCATAAAACTGACTCGACACAAGACAAGAGGTTAACTCCCAACTTTTACGACTGTCTTAACGACAGTGTGTTAGCTTTCACATGTTAAAATAAATACATCACCGAGTGGCACGTCAAAATCAATACGGGAGTGTGCGGACAATTATGCCGACATCGTTTTTATAGATCTGCAAACAGACCGAGGGTCGTTCGCGAGCTTGTACGCCTGTCGGGCGTTTTTGTATCGTCTTTAAATCTTGCTGATCGATTCGCGTGATGAATCGTTAAGCAGTTTACTCGGACCGGACCGGATCGGATGTACACTGTTCGATGGTAGCGACATACAAATTAGGCGGTCGCATTGACGAGGATCTCGTTGAGACGAGCAGGTGTCGATACTCTCGGTCACCTGCCAAAATCGCTTCGAGTTACCGGTCGTCGCAGCTGTTCCTCCGCCGAAATTTTTTAACGAAGTCGCCGGCCGGTTTCGCTTTAATTGACGATCACCGACGCGCCGCGCCGGATCGATTAACGTCACGTCGTAAATGCACATTTTGTCGTGAGCCGATGTGCCGCTAAGTAAAGGGTATGCTCGCGCCGCCCCGTTGCCTTATTATTTTATTAGATTAATGGAAACGTAATGGAAATTTCTTCAGAGAAGCCTCGTCGAGAGGACAGGCCGCGCGTTTTCGGGAAACCGGTGCGCGCTCTCATACCTGTCGTGTAAACTGGAAATCCACGATCCAGATCTCCACCTGTCTCTATGTGTGCGCGCGCGTGTGTGCGTGTGACGTTTTGTTGTCGTTTTTTCAGCTCATTCAGCTGGCCAGCCGTGGCATTACTAGTATTATTACGATCACCGTTATTACGAGTACTCTGCGCCCGAAAATATGCGAATATTGATTAAAATAGCAATTCTTCGGAGCGGCTCGCTCGCGAGAAGATATAATTCGAAATAATTATACGAGGCATGGTCATCATTTTGGTAACTCTTTCAAAGTGCCGGAGAAAATGACGGTGTAATTGCGTGTCCTCGCCGCGCCATCTTGGAACGGACGAATGTTAAAGATGTTGCTGCCGATGTGTTTCGGTAAAAGTAATGCTACGCGATTGAATTGGTACTTTTAAACTGCTGCTTTGATTCATGTTTTACCGCGAACTTGTTCCGAACACGTAATCGGTATACGCATTGTAGTACCGTTTTTGAAAATCGTAGAGCATTATACTACTCAGATGTTTGCAATCGAAAATGGTAAAAAAAATTAAACCGACTTCGAAAAAACGCACTAAAAAGTATAAAATAATTTCCATTTAATTTATAACAAATTTATGTGAATACACATGAACTTAAATACAATACAATCTTTTCGGAGGCGGTGCAAAATTGAAATCTTTCCAAATGACAGATGTTGCTGATTATGATTTCATTGGAATATGGTGGACTTGGAAATCAGTAGGTGGGAAGAGAAGATACATTAATATGTGAAAGCATGTAGAAGAATTTAAGGATTTTCGTAATTTCCAGTGTTGAAAATTTTCAATTTTGCGCCGCCTCCGAAAAGATGGTATTGTATTTACGTTCGTGTGTATTTACATAAATTAAATGGAAATTATGTTATACTTTTTAGTGCGTTTCTTCGAAGTCGGTTTAATTTTTTTTTCATAAAATTTTTTTATTTCACACTTTTTATCAAGGGACCAGTCGGGAGATTTACCCTACACTGATTGGTCCATCCATCTCGGCGTAATCGGTGAACATACATAGAAAAAAAAGTGAAAAAAAGGCACATACAGATCGAATTGAGTAACCTCCTTCTTTTTCGAAGTCGGTTAATAACTAAACTGCTAATCTTTCAAACTTTCTTATATCTTAACAAACATTTAAGATACAAGAAAATGTTTATCAATCGTCGAAGAATACTGAATCTTTCAGTTGTATTCTACAGGATCTATCTCATCCATAACGTGAAGATTTATTTTCACTTTTAGTCGGTAATGATCTGTCTCAATGATTTCACTGTACTATGATTTAATGGCTGACTGAAACGCAGAAATTCGTGTTAAACGCACCACGATTCAATAAAATGCGTACGCTGAGAAACGTTGGAGAACGCCTCGTGGAGATGAAGACACAAAATGGACCGCTAGATACGATCAGGCGGTGCACGCACAACTATTGCATTAAAATAACTCCGCAGCGTTGCTTATTACGCGGCCGATTTCGATCGCTCAATTCCGTGGCAACGATCGATTATCGTCATCACCGGCTTCGAATTTCATCTCTTTATTGTAGCTACTATGCCGCAGGAGAGGCGCAGCCGCTATCATTTTCGTGAAAGCCGGATGCCTCCTGGAGGATCGAAGGCGGAAAAAGGATCAGCGTCAGAAATGAGGAGAAACGTTCAGCCGAAGCCTCGAGAAACGAGAACAGTTTAAACGAGATGGATGAACTCCACAAATTTTAACGATTAGGTTGCGGATTTGACGCACTCGTGACAAGAGTGATTGAATCACACGCAAAACAATAATCGAGAATTTTCAGATACCGTTGTATCATCTTCAGCTCACTGAAATTATTAAGGCAAGATGTGAATGTCTGTGTAGCTCCTGTATCTTGCAATTTAAATTCGCAGTCTATTTACTTCGTGCTCCTATTTATGCTAAAACGCTAGCGAAGACTAGAAATGTATAAAATCCGCTAGTAATTACAATCGTTACTTCTTTAACGCGTTTTAAATAAAGAAATTACGAAAAAATGGAAATTTTGTTTCGCACATGTAGTATTTATCTTTTTATTTTGCTGCTAGGTACGTATTTTTGTGTTTTCAATACTAGTATTACAAAACTCGTCAAAATGGCGAGTTCCGAATTTCAAGTGCGCACATTTATGGGAAATTTATTCTCTAAATTTATATTATATAATAATAACCACCAGTGCTTTTCAATTTTCACGAAACGTCCATTCTTGTGTGTAGCATGTAAAATGAGTAATACAAACAAAACTAATTATTTGTCTAAATATTAATGATCACCGAAAAGTATTCGTACATTTACTAACGTGTTGATGGAGCCACTTTGGAAATAACCGAAATAGAAAATTCAGCTAAAGATGCACTGGTAGCATAATTAACGCGGCTCAAAGGAATAAAATCGTGTCCGACTGAAAGCGATTACGAGCAGTGAACAAATAAAAGGTTGCTCGACGAAATCCAGCGGATGCGGATATGTAGATGACCGTCGTTAAACGGTGCCACCTTTTCCGGCTCCATTAGAAAGTGCTCGTGACATTTCCATGCACGTTCCGCGTCACGTTGCATCGCTGATCGTACCCGACTAGTCTTCTTAACAACGTTCACTCGAACTCGATACGTCGCAGCACTAGCAGCTAGATATTGTATCCAGATACATATAATAACGGCACGCGTTTCGGTCGCGTTGCGCGCAAATAGCTGCTACGAATTGCACCGGGAGATCTATCTCTATTAGATATCGACATTAATACAGGGGAGCAATAGCTCTGGCATATTCTCACAGAAGCGTTCCGATTGCTTCGGATTACTGGAAAGTCTGAAATCTGTACAAACTTGTTTTTTTAGATGGATTTTCATTTTTACTATTCTTATCATTCATTCATTCTTATTGGGTTGGCAAAAAAGTAATTTCGGCATTTTAAGGTGAAATAGAGCCCAATTTTTTTATTCAGGCAATGAACTTTATTGAATAAGATATTTTCCCTCATGTTCGATGATCTTTTGCCAAAAGAATAACAAGAAAATATCTTATTCGTTAAAGTTCATTGCTTGAATAAAAAGATTGATCTCTATTTCACCTTAAAATACCGAAATTACTTTCTTGCCAACCCAATATACAGTAGCGGACAAAAGTTTAAGACCGCTCTAAAGAAGACGATAACTTTTTTAATATTGTACTATACGATTTGAAGTTTTTTGGGAAGCTAGAGCAATTAGTTTACTAAAGGATTTGAAAAGAAATTTTTTCAAAAATTGCAATTGATCGGAATTGTTGAAAAAATACTAAAAGTTGATTTTTTAACTTTTTTATGTGTGCCTATATTGAAAATTTAAAAAATACGTTTTGTAGATCTGTGTTAATTAAACATATTCTGAAAATTTCGTCAAAATCGGTCGACGTTGCAATGAGCTACAAACGTTTAAAGATGATAAAAATTGCAGATTTTCACGATTTTCGGCAATATAGTACAATATTAAAAAAGTTATCGTCTTCTTTAAAGCGGTCTTAAACTTTTGTCTGCTACTGTAAGTATCTAGACTGTGGAGCTTTATGCAAAATAAAAATTGTCTGCATCGATTGCAAGAAATAGAAACTAAATTGAAAGTTGTTTCTTCTTTTAACGATGTTAATAGAAGAGAGGCCATATATTGACGTCTTCAATTTTTAAAGTTTTGCAACAATTTTGAATGTTATCTACTCAATTTTCCTATAAATGCATAAAGATCTACTTATAAGTGACAACAATCTGAATTCACTGTATACATAGTGTACACGAGGACTGTATACGTAGTTTTTAACACGCAGCATCAAAAGTGACTATTTTACATTATTTTATAAAAATAGCAAGAATTTATTGATCTAAATGGTTAGCCATTTTTTAAATAATACGCAAAGAAATAAATTTGTTGAACAATTCCTCATGGATCCATCTTTATGGATGACTACCATAAACTTAGCGTTACGCATTGTCCAAATCAAAGGTATATGTTTGTAACACATTATTTGCTTGAGAAAATATTCAAACCTAATTGGCACAGTTTTGTCCCTTCAGAGTGAAATACCTTTTACAAAGATGGTTTCATAAGGGTAGTTTTCTCACAAATCAGGAAACCCTTATGACAAGTTTATATCCAATAAACTGTGGATTGTATGCATTTATAACAAAAATAAGGGATGCTGTAATTTCAAGTAGTAAAAAAGCATATCGATACGTTATTAGAGCCATTGAAGGGAGAAATAAATTCTTTGGTTGTTATATGTTACGACAGATAGAAACAATTTTTATTTCGCACGAAGACAATCTGTCTGATAATGAATAACGTATAACTAACAAAGATATGAATTTCGTTGACGTTCTTGGTGAAATTGGCCATAGTACTAGAATTATTTTCGCTCCTAACATGTCAATAAACAGAACGGACCTGAAGCAACGTCAGTCAACATCCTGCAACAGTAACACGAATACTATTACACGAGGGAATTGAATAGAATTGCAACAGTCCATGGAATCGTTCCTGAATCCCATGCAACTTCGCCCAGTCGTGTCAATGGTAACGAGGGAACATATCGATGCGTCTTTCGATACGAGGCACATTCTACGCGCGGCCGCAGCCGGTGCCGAAGGTCGTTGTAATTTAGCATATAATAGACGAGTGCCCTGGAAAAAGGACGAGCGGGACAGTAAGGAGGTGGGAGGGAGTAGGACGAGGAGGAAGAGCCGCTAAAGAAGAAGGCAGCCGAGAGAGGATATAAGCAAAAGCCCAGAGAGGGAGAGAACAAGAGTCGGTTCCTTCTCGTGTACCTCGACGGTGCGTTATGGCACAACGAGGGGGAAATACCGACGTAGGTATCCGGTGCCCCCTCGGGCCGGTTCCCATACCTTCCACGGCGATAACATATAATAACGACGGCCTCGTGGAGCCCGTGGGCGATCTGACTTCACCGGGGAGGAGAGAAAGAGAAGACACCGCGGGGTAGGTACGACGCTATACGTATATACAGGCTGCGAGAGGGGATATATCGGCGCCTCTTACACTTTCGGCCTTCCCGAAAGTCGACCGAGACTAGAGAGAGAGAGAGAGAGAGAGAGATAGAGAGAGGAACCGCGAGCACCCACGAGAAAATGAAAATTCTGCGAATCTCCTTCCGAAAAGCCTCCGCTGCGAAAACACGGTATTAATTGCCTTCTAGCTCGTATTCGCTCTGTGTTTCCAGCTCCGGCTCTTCCCGTTCATCTCCGCAATAATCCAGGAAAGATGGTGGTGTTTAGTGTTGCAACTAATGCGCGGAGGTGGAAACGGTCGCTGACGATATAGCCTCCAAAGCGGGCGGAGAACTTGTCCGTTCCGATTGATTATTAAAAATACACAATGTCAATAACAATGTTCTAAAGAGCCTGTAGCATTTTAAGATAAACACCACTAGTATTCTGTATGTCTCTATCTTACAAAACAAAATTACTTCTCTTACAACAATTCTTTCCCCGCGTAGGGGGTGAAACAACTTCTAGTAAAAATACTACAAAACTGTAGGTAAAGTGTTGTTACTATTAATTGTTGTTCTTCCTTCTCTTGTTCTATAAACATCGCGAGTGCAATTGAACGTCCATAGGATCACTGTGTACGATAAAAATGTTTTTCATCGATTCAAAGAAACAGGAATTCTAGAACAATGTATTCCTATTCTCAAAGATTTCCATTATTCAAGAACAACATATTTTCTTATATTCTCCTGTGATGTCTTTACCGCTTTCTGTTTCACGATGCCATCTCCATCATGAATGCATAAAATTTGCAATTGTTCAATACTCAATAATGTCAGAAATGGTACGTAAGAACAATTATTGTACATTGAACTACACGACCTTCTATGATGGCAGAACTTCTATCAAGGCCAGAAAGGAAGAAGAACCACTTCGTACCGCATAGAGGATTAGGTTTGATTTGCTCCCCTCCAGAGGAACTTCCTCTCCACGTAGTTTTGATTAGCATAAAGTCGTTCGGAAGAAGATTATTAGAACAGGTTTTCGGGGCCACATATTCGGCTGTGCAATCAAGCCTGTATAGAGACAGTTACACAGGTGGTCGTGCGATATAGGTGTACCGAAAGCAGAGCAGGAATCTGAGTGATGTGAGCCGATCGTTTAGCGTTTTCCCATAGCGAGCGGATCTGACCCGGGATCGGACCTCGGTCGGTCGGTGGGCCCAAGAAATCGCCCGGGGTAATCACGGCGTTCGTCCTCCGCCCCTGGTACCGTTTCCTCCCCCGCACACCCACCCTTTTCGCGCCGGGATGCCCACAAACAACTCGCGAGAGCATACACATCCTGCTCTTCTTTCCCTTTTCTTCCTTCGTACTCGCTTGGTTTCTCGCTTTTTTTCGCCTCTCAACGCCTCGCGCCACATCTATCCACCACCATCGGGATGATCCCCCCCACACCCCTCCCCTTCTCCCCTTTCTCAGTTCTTATTCGCCTTGTTTCTCGTCATTGAGTTTATTTTCAGAGCACACTTCGATCTCCCTCCGACAGCATTATTTATTGCTCGGCGAGGGGGAGCCGATGATGGATGTCTGATTGTTAACTTGTTAACAGAACGATTCTCCGATCGTAAATACTCCAGCGGGCGAAATCCGAGACGAGGGACGACGCCCATGGAGATTCTGATATAGTAAACTTCACTGCAATTCGGCTAATGCAAATATTCTGTGGAAACTGCCAATTCAGACGAATGTAGGAATGACCTTTTTTCAAGGTCAATGCAACTTTGTTTCAATGCCATGTTGTTACCGATGGAAAGACGAATTCAGTGACCTATGATGTATAATATGTTTATCGATATTTAGTAGACCTATAATTGTTTATCGATATTTATGTAACTTTGTGTACGTAATCTATGGACCAAAATAGGGGATACCTGTTTTTGGAATTTTTTTTGTTTTTATCATTCAACAATAATGATTAAATATATATCATTTTGCGACCACATAGGGGCGAGTATTTTCACCCCCTTAATATGAATGTCAGCAGCTAAAAATAATACGTGTAAAACACGATATTTTTCCACAAACTATATCCTGTATAAATTTCTGCGGATCTTTATGCACTTACGAAGAAATTGGCTGAGTGAAATATAAAACCGTAAAGGATTACAAAAATTCAAGATTATCATAATGTTGTTTGTAATGTAACAAAGTCATTAACGGATGAAATCAATGTTTATATTATTCCTGCTTCCCACAATCAATGCAGAACATTTTTATTTTGCATAAAGATTCGCAGTCTAGTAATGTACCTTGTTAGATAAATATGAAACTAATTCTCTTTATTGTACGAATAATATATTTTTGAATTATTTCTAAATAGTTCATCCCAGATTTCCATTTTATTATAATTATTGCTTAAACGATCGTCATTGCCCCATTCTACCGTACGTCTGTGCGATGCAGGCTGCTTCGAATGTAGAGAGTAGTTTTCGATCCGCGTAACATTGTTCTCGAATGCCGTCCAGGACAGTTAACGACACCGGATCGGTCTGAGTCGGTAATTTCGCGAGCGTAGTTTCCGCACGAGCGGTGCATAAAATATACGTCGTTGGTTACCTCCGTGCAATAAAAGGTGCGTGTGTGAGAACGGGACGGCCCGGCCAATACAAAACCGCTTTGTCAGAGTCGGGCAAATTGCACGTGCCGGACTGAAGGGCGAGGAAATGAGGACTCGGGTGGATCTCCGTGGTATACCCGCAGGCCCTTGCTAAGTCTTTGCCCAGGACTCCGTCGTGGCCCGGGCAGGATGATCGACGATGTTTTAGGGATCACGTGATACCGGAAGCGCAAACTAATGATCGGCGGGTTACGTCATTTCTGAAAACGAGTCTGGAGGAAAACGGCCGCCGTACATCGGGCCCCGTTGTAACCCAAGATTAATTTCACCGTGGAATTGCTTGAAAAGCCGACTAATACGATGATTTGACATTGTTAGATTTTATTAATGGCGTCTGGACAGGCCTCGCGGTCCCCCCACGTGAAGTATGACGAAATTAATGGACCAGGAAGCTGCCATAACTCTCGATTTTTGTCGATGTCTCGCCCCCTTTCGAAACGGAGCTCCGTGAGAAGTCACTTCAATTCTCTGGTAATTTTAGCACGTCCCAACAATAGTCACTTACAACATTCTATTTTCAACGTATATTCTTTTAAGGAGAAAGATATTTTCGCAGAAATATTATAATATCGCGTTATATCCCATATTTTTTAACTCCTACGATCGCAGGCCTTCTCGATACAATTTCAACGATATAGTGATTCAAAAATAAAAATGCGATATTTTCACAGCTTCATTAATGAAATTATGAAAATTTTTCTAAGAAATGATGAATATGACAAAGTAGTTGTAATCACTGCAGCTGTAAATTAAACCATAGTGCATGGAGTTGAAGAAAGAAATGACAAATGGCAGGAGATGAACCCCCCCAATTTTTTTAAACCTCATCAATATTATAATAAATTGTGAATCAGCCACGAATTAAAAAACAAAGAAATTTCTACTTCATCTGAAACTTATCGTAAGAAATAATTACGGGAATATTTATCGAGAAGAAGCAAGTTCTATCTCGATTTCTTCATTTTCTCGGGCGTCATCGCCAATGGCCGCGGCTCGGGGGAAAATATTTCCGCGGTTTCTTCGCAGCTCGTTGGCTTATCTGCCCACGATTGCGCGGCCCCCCATTATTATTATTATTTCTGTCCATTGTCGCTCGGCACCGTGTATAAATCCTCGTAGGTGTCACGGCTCGCGGTATACGATGTTATCCGCGATGCGATCTCCACCGATGTTGTTACGCGTCGACGATGATTTAACCGGCGTAAATCAATTTCGTGAGTAACACGGGTGAACGAGGGGTTGGGCACCGTTTTCCGCCGATATATCGGCCTCTCGTCCCAGATACAAGCGGCGCCTCCGCTTCTAATTAAATCGACGATTCTTATCGCTCGCGCGAATTGCGATAATCATCTCCGCGGGAGAACTTATTATTCGAGATCTCGGCCGTCGCGGTGATTAGAGACGATTAAATACCGCGCGAGTCTGTCTTGTAAAATTCTCTATTTATTGGTTTGCCTGTTGGTATTCCAAGCTTATTAACCCGGGCGTAATTCAACGGATGCAGTCGAGCGAACTGCTGTTGCAGTCGTTGCAGCCGTTGCAGTCGTTGCAGCCGTTGCAGTCGTTGCATGCTGAACGTTTCAGATGCAATTTGTTTCGCGTCTATCGGGTGAAAGGTGTAACTTACTTATCATACAATGCGTTACACATTGCCGCGGTCGCGACGCCATCACTTTTACTACCTTTCTATAGAATGTTTCCTGATAGTTAACGGTCAGCAGGAAGTGTTCTGCGAGAATGGCGTCGATACAAATAAGTAAGATGCTTCGACTTGAAAGGATAACAGTATATGTACATGTAGTAAGCTATTTGTAATTTGATCGTTTAAATGCTTTTTTGATCGAATGAT
This sequence comes from Lasioglossum pauxillum, assembly GCA_933228785.1. Lineage (NCBI taxonomy): Eukaryota > Metazoa > Arthropoda > Insecta > Hymenoptera > Halictidae > Lasioglossum > Lasioglossum pauxillum. The sequence continues at coordinate 17,892,633 of OW121702.1, read as the reverse complement.
AAGAACCTGTATTCCACTCACGTATTGCTTAAAAGTCCAATGTGGGAATATTTACAATACTTAAATTGATATTACAGGCTTTAGTCACTCTGTATAGTATATTACTTATCAACTTCTCTAAAGTTGAACATTCTTTTACTGCACGTTTAGTTCATGATCTTGTGTGTTCATTATTAAACTGCAAACGTGTTGCAATCTATGCATCCCAGATAGCTCACGACGTCTTCAAGTCTTCAAGATTTTACGTCTATTTTAGGTCTGAAAGTCTTACGTCCTAAAAAGACGTCTTTAAGATCATAAACAGTGGGTTTTTTATACAGGGTGTCCCAAAATACTTTCAACAGCCGAAAATGGGAGGTTCCTGAGATCATTTGAAGCAACATTTGCCTTTGCAAAAATGTTATCCGCGGCTTTGTTTAGGAGTTATTAACGAAAAACACGGACCAATCAGAGCGCTACCTAGACGCGAGTTGGCACAGTCGGCTCGGCGCGCCAACTGTCTATTGGCTGACTATGTCAACTGGCGTCTAGGTCGCGCTCTGAATGGTCCGTGTTTTTCGTTAATAACTCCTAAACACAGCCGCGGATAACATTTTTGCAAAGAAAATGTTGCTTCAAATGATCTCAGGAACCTCCCATTTCCGGCTGTTGAAGGATTTTGGGACACCCTGTATACAGGGTGCGTCGCCAAAATCCGGACAAAATTCAATTTGAATTTCCCAAGTATAGTAATTTCCAAGTATAGTAATCATTCATAATCTCAAAACAGTCGCAATGTTCAAACTAAATGCAGAGTATAATCGAAGAGCCGCGATCGTCGAAAGAGTTCGCGCTGAACGCTCAGCGACAGAGATCATTCGATTCTTTGGGTACCCGAGATCGACGGTGTACGATGTTGTCGCGAAGTAGAATGAGTCGGAGATGTCTAGCAAAGGTTCTGCAACACCGGCAAGGAAATTACATTCGAAGGGGCACGTTGTCAGGACGCCGGAAATCATCCAACGGGCTCAGGAGCTGATTTTTTAGGATCCAGGGCACTCGATCCGAAAATTGTCGTCGGTTGTTGGTGTGAGTGAAAAAACTATGTCTGGAAATCGTCAGGAAGGCCGTATGTTTTCTAGCAGGACGGTGCGCCCGCGCACACAAGTCATTTTTGTCCAAAATTGGTTGTGGGACAACGTCGACATGTCTTTGGTCCAAAGAATTTTGGCCTCCCAACATCCCAGATTTAAATACTTTGGTCTTCTGTGTATGCAGCGTTGTTGTAGGGTCTCCAACAAGTCCAGACATGCAAATGTCACATCATTAAAATCCGCTATTGAAGCGGCATTCGCCGATATGGACCGTGGCGCCTTGAAACGGACCTGCGATCCGATTATTCAAGCAGAAGGCGGCTATAGTGCTATATATGTATTCTGTATGAACCGACAAACTTCGACAAACTTCGCAATTTTCGCAATAAAAATTATTTTTGAAAAAAATGTTTAATTTGACTGGATTTTGGCGACGCACCCTGTACTCATGATCTAGCAGTAAGTATTAGTATTTTTATTATCTGTTCGAGTTAGTGTTTTTGCTTCAATTTCAATTTAAATTTTTATTATAATTGTAATTTTGTTTTTATTATTGTTATTACACTTTTTATATCGTTCTTCTGATAAAGCTATTATCTATTGGTTTAACTTTAAACTCGTTTTTGTCGAAATCTATTTTTACACTTCCCTTCTTTTAATTCAATTAACATTTATGGACCTTCAAGACTTTTAGGGGCGTCTTAAAAACCTCCCGAATGTCCTACGAACGTCTTCTGGACGTCTGTTAGACGTCAAACAGATGTCGTTGAAACGTACAGTTTTCTAACACAAGACTTTCAGGAGACGTTCGGAAGACGTTAGTAGGACATTCGGGACATCTTTAAGACGTCTTTGTGCTATCTGGGATCAGACAATAAAAGACAACAGTTCCTGCAGACTTGTTTAAATGTTCTACAGTACCTCCCCAACACTATGCTTAAAAAAATTGATAAAGCAATTTGTGAAGGTTTGTAAACCCAATTGCACAATTAAGGGCAATTCTATTAAAGGTCTCCGTCCTTAAATAGAAATTTCTTATAGTCAATCTACATCGAAGACAGCATTTAAGTGAACCGAAGCGTGAAGAACAGCAAATAAATGATTTGATACATGAAAAGAGTAGAAAGATACCAGAAAAAAACTGCCGCATGCCGCGACAGTGTAGCACAGTGGCCACAGACTGTTTGGAATCTTTATCGAGGTCTTTCTGTGTCGATTTTCCTTGTGCTGGATCCCCGATCGAAAGCAGATCTGTGGTACAGTAATCTCGGGATACTTTCGACAAAACAATAAGGTCGACGGTGTGTAATGAGGGAGGAAGCTGCAATCGAGCGTGGCGGAGCAGACGGAGAGGCTGTTTAGGCCAGGTTTTCTACAATAACCACGTCTGGAGGTTCTCCTCTTTTATCGTGATACGTTAGCGACACTTATGTCCCCCCTTCTATTCATTCCTTTTTGAGTTAATCTTAGCTAGACACACTTTTACTATGTATCCGCATTACAAGTTTTCCACTGACGCGTATATATTTAAATTCATTTAATCGAGACTTATACTCGTGGTATTGGGAAATCGCTATAGAGGTGTTGGGACATTTACTGGTATTACAAGAAAAGGTGATATCTAATCGACATTATGCAATCTTTGATAGTTTTTTCATACTGGCAAAAACGAGTATTTAGAAACACGTGGTGGCTGTTTACGTAATTATTCTGCAAATGTATTGTGCGTAGTCTTATTGAAAATGTCGGACGTGTATGCGGCATTGCGTAACAGTAAGTTTTTATTATTATTATTATTATTATAAAAATAGATGTATACTTAATAGTATAGTAACCAGATAAAGGTTTTATAAAGGTCTGTAATGCCGGTGGTATACTTTTCATTTAAAGTACGATAAACCCTCCCGAATAAATCGCAGACCAATTTTTGAGAGGCCATTGTAAAGGGGACAATACCCTTAAAAATATCAGCTTGAAATGGAAATAGAGAAAACATTTTTGAAACTCTGTATAATCGTTTGAATTTAGAGATAATTTTCATGCAGAAAAGGCAACTTTACTTTCTAACTCCGTTTTGTATCGAACAAAAGACTTTGAATTCGCTCCATCAAATAACCACAGGTAGAATATTTATCACATTATTCATATGTGTCTTGAAAATTGATTAAAATAATTCTAGAATATTAATGAGATATGAAATGACACTATTAAGCTGTCCCAAAAGATTGTTTCGTTTTCGATCAATAAGCACAACGCACATCTACAATAATTTTTTAAAAAGGCAAACGACGTGATTCAGTAAGAGGACATACATTAGAATGCCTTAGAAATACATTAGAATGCCTTAGAAATACATTAGAATGCCTTAGAAATACATTAGAATGCATGAGAAATACATTAGAATGCATGAGAAATACATTAGAATGCATGAGAAATACATTAGAAAAAGAAAGAACAGAAAAATATTTGATATTTTTCTTCGGGAAGGTGCAGTAATATTCCGATAATAATTCAGCGTTCCTTTAATTTTATTTACGGGACAGTTATGCGTGTCCCCTAAATCTCGGCGGAACGGCCGGCACAGAAATGCCGATTCGATCGGCATAATAAAACAGAGCTAACTAGAGTGGTGAAATTTCAGCTACCAGAAGCGCTATTAAGCCGTAACGTTCCGAAGGAGTTATTTATACGCAGCATATATTTTTCTGAATTTTATCTGCAGCGTAATAGCCAATGTCAGGTGAAAGCGTGCGCTCGTTTAAGTGTTAAAACCGAAACGCACGGAGACAGGAGACGAGGAACGATCTACGACGCTTCGGTGCCCTCCATTGAACAATCTTCGATCCGCGCGAACGGGATAGAGGGAATCGAAGCTTCGATCCGTTCTGATCCGCAGCTGTTGCCTTTATCTTCGGTACTGTATTAGCCGCATTATCGCGTAATTGATATAAATTGCAGAGAGCCGATCGCCGCATAGAGCCGCCTGCTAATTGATTCTAATGCCGGTTGCCAGCCGGCGCAGAACACCCACTGAACTTGTTAGCGCAATTCCTGCGATTCTTACTCGGTGAAGAATGTCAGCGCGGCGCGTTGCGATCCTGCGCGATAGCTTCGAGGAACGTGGTGCATCGGTTTTTCTGTACCTTATTCGCCGCGTTCTTGTGCAATCGATGCGCTCGATGGGTTATGCGAATGCAAGATACAAATCGGATGCACGACGAAACACGAGCGCGCAATGTAATCGTCGATTTTCGTGGAAAATGAGATCCTTTTGCGGACCAAATCTATTGGGTTGGCAAGAAAGTAATTTCGGAATTTTAAGGTGAAATGATGATGACCTGAAATCCCACTTGGACCAGTGTTTTACCGATTAGGATCAAAAGTTTTATGAACGCGGAATTGTGAAGCTACCAGAAAGATGGCAAAAGATCATCGAACAAAATCGAAAAATAAAACATATTAAAGTTCATTGCTTGAATTAAAAAATTGGGTTTTCTATTTCACCTTAAAATACCGAAAAAAAGGAGGAGTAACACAACTTCAAATAACTTATTTGTTGTACAACAAAATTTTTCAAATAAATGTTGCATTGTTCCCAAGGGGAGCGTCAAAATCTGTACATTGATAAAGAACCGAATTTCAAATAAAATAAAAATAAATATTCAGTCGGGGACTATGAACATGCTGAACATTTAATACATTATTACAAAATAGTAACGAATTAGACTGCGGGCCTCATGACAAGAATTAGTAGGAGAAACACAAAACAGTAAAAATCGGAATACTCTGTCATATTATTTTCAATCTATTAAATCAATTAAGAAAGGAGATCTATTTTACGCTAGGCTGTTAAAAACAAAATTTGCACATTGCACAGAGATCCGCAATTTATGTATTATCGATGTGATATATTATACGAGGTAGAACACTTGACAATAATTTCTAAATTACTCTTCATGAGAAAAGTTACAGGATTGGAAATTTTTTAGAGTTTCTGAAGACAGTAAAATTGTAAAGAGGTTTGTAGAATTTTTGAGTGAACTTTAATGAATCTCATTAAGTTTGATAGCTCCTTCGAAAACGTTCTCCAAATATCAGATAACACATCTAGTGACAGTCAAGCATGGACGAAGCGGGCGCATCGAATTGCACGGATAGGAAACGAGCAGTGCTCGATCGCAAATGCCCGACTGCTGACGATCCCGCCCCTCGAAGATCGTAACAGAGTCGTATTATAGTATTCTATAGCACGGCGTAGGTGGATCATTGGGCGAACGGCTATCTCGCGTTGCTAATCCATTGTTTTGCGCGCGGTCAGTTCGTCTAACGGGATTTCGGTATAAATCTTCGGTAAGCTCATCTCGCGCCCGGAAACGAAGCCGATGTCCTAACCCAGTGACTCAGTTAGCGTTTTCGTTAACGTATGTTAACGGAGCTCCGGTTGTCAATTAGAATTAGCTTTCCCATGGAGGATCACAAAGGTTCCCGCTCGATCCTTTTGCTGATCTCAGTTGCAGCCTAACGATTCTCTTCAGCTGACGGGGGCACCAGATATCCATCCACGTCGAAGTTAGTTAGCGTATGTATGGCCGATAGTAACGAGCACCGGCATGAATATCGTTGGATGGCTAACTGTATCGTTGTGACATTCTGCGTACCGTGGTACGCGAACCTACTTGCGGTAGCTACCGCGGAAGATGCAGCTACCGCAAAAGACAAGATGGCTGACGCTTACGAGGAGGACTGAACCTTATTGCTACCACAATTTTCTCGAGTTTATTTAATAGATCTTCTAGTTCTAATAAAATTTTGTGTTACATTAATACAAAGTTAGAGAAATTTAATTTTATGTTTCATTCTGATATATTATATATCATTCAGTTCATTTGGTCAATTTGCTGTGAATCACTACTAAATAAATTAAACGAGCTATTGCACTCATAAAGTTCTCTTTGTAAAGTTTATTTAAAAATTAATGAAAATAGACATGTTTATAGAAGCTTTTACTTTTTATCTTTTTATAAGAAAAGCTTTAGTTTTTTATTCTTTTATGTTTTATCTTTTTGTAACGTAATCTATTTTATTGACCGATTAAAAATGGCGGAGAGTGACACGAGTATTGATCAGAAGCAAACGAAACAGAGCTCGGTATATTTCTAATATCAGAAATGTGAAACGGTTATGCAGGTTCCACCTTTACAGGAATTAACATTTTAATATTCCATTATTTTTCTACATAAAGAGGACTTAATTGCCTTCGTTTGAGTAAATTTTAACGAGCTTCGTTCATTTCGGAATTCAAGATGGCGGGCGAAACCCATCACTCGAGTTGCCGTAGGAAATATGATCTTTTAAATTCGACTGCCAGCAAAAATTGCAGTGTATTATTACGTCGTCAGTAACGTTGTCTATTCCAGTATCTAACTAACAAACTGATTAATAGACGTTCAGAAGATCAACTAATTCTTTTCACTTCATACATTTTCCATTGCCTTGAAAACATGTGTAATTTTTTCAATTCGAGAAGCAAAAAATTCATTGTATACGATTATGTTGTCAGTAACATAGTCTGCCTTAGTATACAATAATTGACTAATTCAATAACAATGATATAGAAAATTAACAAATTCGTTTCACTTTAAATTCACATGTTTTGCATCAATCAACAATTAATACTAAACCTACCACTGCCGGTCAAATAACCGGTCTTAGATTTTTAATTTTATAATTATTGAAACTATGACGTTGCTCGCATGAAAATTGATTCGATAATTTATGTATGTATCGATTTATTTATCCAAGCACGTATTGCAATAAAAATTGCACAAAATCTAAATAAATAGAGCCTTGTCATTTTTATCAGATGAAACATTTTAATCGCTTTCAGTGCTCGGAAGGTTTAGTGTTGACTAATTTTATAACAACAGAATACGAAATTAAAATTAACAATTTTCCACAGGTTTGGAACCGAATAAAACAAATCTTTTCAATTAGGCAGCGTGTAAAAATGGAAGTATAGGTACGATAATATTGTCACTAATATTGTTTTGTTCAGTATCAATTTGACTAATAGCAATAGTCTGAAGTCTTAAGCAATTTTTTTCCCTTCGAATTCGCACGTTCCCAGCCGTGTTCGATCGCAGGGACAGAAAATGTCGCCCAGGTAGTCACGGGGATCATTCGCAGAGATTACGGACTTACCGCGGTGCAAAGTGCAGTTGTGCTTTCACGTTACGTCTCTTTTATGCATAAAGTACACGAGTATACCGCAAATAGCCTTTGGACACTGTCGGGCATGGTAACGGTGTGCCTGATTGCGAGCGATATGTTCTGTGAGATATTGCCAGCTACGAACATCCTGGAGCGTTGTCGATGGTCACGTTTCCGCGATCCGGACATCACGCTCCCTTTCTACTCTCTCGCGTCGGAATTCTTTCCACCGTGAATATGCTATTTCGATGAAAATCTCACACTGCATTGCCCAGTCAAACGTGGGTTCAAAATTACACCGCATTCATCCAAAGCTAGTCTAACTTGCATTAACACTCTCGGCTGATGTGAAACGAAAGCTCGTTTGTAGACGCAATTTGTTACAAGAGTCTCCGCCAAACAGACACCCATATCATTTCCGAAGGACGTAATTATCTTAATTTCTCAAGTAAAATACTCTTTCGAAATTCGTCGTTAGACTGTTGAAGATTTTACATTCCTCAACGGACAGACAATTTCAACGATCCCGTTGGAATTCCGCCGACCAGCCGCAAAAATTACCGATCCTATCTCGCATTTATTATCGCAGATTTCACTTTCCTGCGCATAATAAATTAGAATGACAGTCGCGTGGTCGTTCGTGGAGCAGGATCGACGAGCTTTCCACGAAGCCGCGGAACCGCGTGTGAACTTCTCGCGTATGCAACGGCGCTTGAATCGGTTTCTTGCGTGCCGTAAACACATTGCCAGTGTCCGTACCAGTTGCTAGACCATTTTTCGTACGATCGGATCCGTAGACAGAGTTATATTACCATGAGCCATTTCTCGAAAGCGCTCGGACGTGTGCCATTAGTCGTAATAGCTCGTTCGCTTTACTGCAGCCACTACAACATTATGTTTGTGTCTGTTAGGTCCTCTTTTTTCAAAATAATATCATTGTGGCTTTATGCTGACGTTTGAATTTATATCTGATCAGTGCAGTCATGGCTCAACGCCTTCAAATCCTCACGCATGAAATTTTTACATACTTCTTGAACTTCTTATTGAATCTGATACAAGTAGCTAATCATTTGGATTGACTGCCAAAAAGTCGTACAGTGAAAAATATTAGTTTGATATTTATCTAAGTAGTCAAATTTACAAAAATAAGAAAGATATTTTTAGCTACCATTGTCCATACCTCAGGGTAATAATTAGACAGCGGATCTTTATGCAAAATAAGAATTTTCTGGCTGAATTACAACCAACTGGAGTGAAGTAAAAATGTATTTTCTTCCTTAATATATTTGATAGGTTGAAACAATATAACGGTATTTTGAAAATCTTCTAACATTTTAACTGTTTTAAATTAAACCTACCCATTTCTGTCATAAATGCATAAAATCCGCTGTCTAGTAACAACGATAACCTAGGGACCGTTATAGTTCTCGCATATACAGGGTGAGTCAGTAAGAATTACTATCTGAAGTAACTCGGTAGCTATTGGTTGTATAAAAAAATTATTTAATGGATTATGTAACATTTAACCCTTTCGTAAGTGATGGCGCCAGATTTAGTTCGTTTCGCTGACACTAGTGGCGCTTATAGGCGCTTGATTTAATTTGTTCCGCTGACACCAGAGACGGTGTCTCTTGACGCTCACTTCACATCGTCAAACCGAACCGAAGGAGCCCGGCAAAACTTGTTTGTAATGGTTGCAAGAAATTTTACTTGTTTAGTGTGAAAAATGTGCAATGACTGCCATGTTCACTGCCGTACATATCGTGTGGTATGTATACAATCTGATTCTGTATCATCTTCCGTAGCGAAAGGGTTAGTATAAATGATTTTAACCGATTGTGATAAATTGAGAATTTACATGGGCCGTTTATAGTTGTCCAGTCAAAATGGTCCCAACTTCCAGTAAAGGTTTAAACAATATACTGATGTAATAAATACAGCAGGGTGACAAGTGGCAATTCTTTTGCTTTTGCTTGGAACCAGAGGTTGGAATTGATTATTAGTTACACTGTCCAACAGCAAATCCAACAGCAAAGACTCTATAAGAAGGACCCAACAGTATATTGAAATCATAAAAAAAGTTGAAATTTGTTGGACAGTGTTATTGCAGTCCTGCTAGTTTCACTACGTCGACATATCATTACTCTCAACTGTCCAACTCGATAATCAATAGACTGCGGATATTTATGCAATTTTTAACTTCCGCAGGCAAATTTCTAGAAAGTGGAAACAAATGAAATCTTACTTTCAGTGATAACTACCTTTATAGATCTGAAATAAATAAAAATCGTATTAAATTTTGTAGAATTTTATATTCTAGCATTTTCGACAAATTTTTAGAAGCCATAAATGCATAAAGATCCGCTGTCATATAATCAAGTAGCATAATTACTAGATAGGATGCAGTGGTACTGTAAAATCAATTGCTTAAGGAACAAGTTGAATGAGTACGATTTAAATTTTTATATCTCAATTTTTCCGAGACATCAAGCAGAGCTTGAGCAATTTCAAACATTCTTCGAGGTTAACTTAAAGTTAGGTCACACGTTATTAAATTCGTTCTTACATGGGTAACAACGTGTAGTAAAACAAAGTTGCATTGACCTTGAAAAAACTGAAGGTTGCCTCGATAAATTAAGGAAAGGGAAAGGGTGGTTCCGACTATTTCTGGGACACTTTGTATAAACAATGTGGGAATGGAAGATTGAAAAATTGACTTACTTGGTTAACGTTTCCAGCGAGGACGTGTATATCGTGCCACCTACGTCGATGTGAACCGGGGCCGTGTACCTGGAAGCAGCGGCCACACAGGGTATCCCGGTCATCTTCTGATTGTAAGTCGGCGCAGCCGGCGTCGGTGGTGTCGGCGACGAGGAATTTGACATTGTGGGCGACGTGGCCGGCGAACTGCTTGGCGACAGCAACCTGACAGAGATACTTTCGACATTAGCCGTCATCAGGCACTGTCCCATCCGTGAGGCAGCGAAAAACACACCTCGATGGTTCGACGCAAGTATTCAACGGAAGGTAAGCAAAACTTTTGTCTAGCAGCAATTAAATGCAACTGATCCTAACCTAAAACGATAAACGTAGACTTGGAGAGAGCTACCTTTGTCAAGAATAATTTCACTCAACGATTTCACAGAAGTGGAAAGAAAATGTATGTTTATTGCATGTCTACATTTACTTTTATTATTTTATAGAATTTTATTTCGTCCGAAAATAAAGGCATAACATTCATGTTTAGCTTTGTTTAAAATCTTCGTCACGAGTTTGACTCTCGTGTTAACAGAATTTAGTACCTATACTCTATCCAACAAGAGAGCAGTACCACGTGAAGACCAGTTTTCGTTCGTATTTGCGCACGTTCGCCCTAATTGGTTCAAGAAAGTGGGGAGTGGATAGTGGAGTGAGAGATGATAGGCTCGCTGCCCCTCCAACATCTTCCAAGCTGCGCGCAACGGTACTGCTCTCTCGTTGGATATAGAATACTGAGACATTTTGTTAAATGAATTTTATTGAAATTAGCCATTGTTGCCATTTGCTGAAGTTACACATGAAGGAAAGCGTATTTCATTTGCATTTAATTATAGTGTCTTTAATTCTTGTATGAGTGTAAAGCTAATTGTAAGAATGACCATTTTGCTATACTTATTTAAAATTGCTATTGATACAATAGGATCTTGACAGTTTCTTTTTATTTTTACCTATGTTCTGTAATTAACACTAAACGTGCCAAGTACTATAAGTGCAAATGATGAACATTGTCTTGGAAAAATGATGATAATGAATTAATTTCTACAGCGTGTCCCAAAATTCCTTCAACAGCCGGAAATGGGAGGTTCCTGGTGTCATTTGAAGCAACATTTTCCTTTGCAAAAATGTTATCGGCGGCTTTGTTTAAAAGTTATTAACGAAAAACACGGACCAATCAGAGCGCTACCTAGACGCGAGTTGGCACAGTCGGCTCGGTGCGCCAACTGTCTATTGGCCGACTATGCCAAGTTGCGTCTAGGTCGCGCTCTGATTGGTCCGTGTTTTTCGTTAATAACTTTTAAACAAAGCCGCGGATAACATTTTTGCAAAGGAAAATGTTGCTTCAAATGACGTCAGCAACCTCCCATTTCCGGCTGTTGAAGGAATTTTGGGACACCCTGTATAATTGTCGAACAAAATATCGCTTATTTTGCCGTGATAAGTTCAGTATTAATTATATGTTTTCATGAATAATGAATAAAAAATCTTCACCACCTCCAGTAAAATATAATTAATTTTATTTTTTATCCATTAATATAGAATACTTCATTTAATAGCAAAAGTAGTACGATATTTTTCCCGTGAATCTTTTACTGTAGCTCGGAAGATCCTCGCTGTTTATTCTGTATAACGAGGAAAGTATGATTCGAGGAAAGTAGAAGTTCCGATGTCTCGAGTTGCAATCACAAAGAAATATCGCGAGTTCTTTTAAGATGTTGCAATATGCTTCGCGCCGGTTTTTATGAATGTATCTTGGATAAGGCTCACTATTTACCTCATTTTAATTTGAGCGCTAGGGAACATATTGCGTTGTGCCAGCTCCGCCTTCGCCTCCTTTCCGTCGGCCTCACATTTCCGTCTGTAATTAAAAGTCCACGTTATTTTGCGTACTTATAATGCAATACTGCGAAGAAATACATCGTATTTATTTCAAAACCACAGATAGAAAGATTGTGCCAGATCTCTGAGACCTTCACAAAACCACATTACATCATTTTATTTATGTCTTATGTGTTTACGAAACTTGCTTTGTAAAATGCAATGAAAACGTTTCAATAAAGCAACGACGATATTTTTACAATACACAAGCCGTTCGGATGAAGAAATTAAATGAATCGAAACTAACATATCAACATTTTAGAATTTTGTTCATCTTTTTACTATTTTATTTTATATCTTGATTTTTATCATAAATGCATAAAATCCGCAGAGGCTAGTGAGTTTTCTAGAGTTCTAATTTTTATGAACAAGTTTGTTCAACATTTCCCCTATGCATTTCCCCAAGCCTGCGTGCCCGAGACAGAAAAAGGATCTTTGGATCGCGTAACTAACACCTTCCTAGCAGCTTTCTCTGGCGGTATCAGTGTCACGTTCCTCTCCTGTTTCCAGCGCCCCTCGACAGCGCCACAATTGGCTTTCCGGCGTATGGCGTCGCCGATACAAAAGTCGACGGGGAAAGCTCGCACAGACCCGACCATGCTTGCTGCAACGTGCGAGCGATATTTATACAAAATACCGACCACGAGCACGCGTGTTTCCCCGAATTTTTCGTTTCTGAACGTCAACGAACGTCGACAATGGGCTAAAAGCATAAATAGTTGGGCAGAGTTTATATTTTTAATAATTCATTAGTAATTACTAAGAGGTTCTGGGAGCTTGGAAATCGGAGGATCTGATTTTGGTACTATTTATTTGTCAGGATAAGAAATTATACTTATGGAGCTAGGTTAATTACTGGTTCATTTAGTTGATAATATCTTGTTCTTCGTTATTTCTTAATGAAATTTCTGCCAGCATATTCTTGACATTTTTCTGATTAAAATGAGTACAGACATGGCGTAATTCAGAGTACATACATTTAATACGTGTGTCACTTGAAAACAATTCAACCTAAAGCGTACCCCATATAAAATACGATTCATTGTGCAAACTAATAAAAATTTAATCTAGAACTGTAGCAAGATAATTTTTGCCTCATCGATTACGGTAAAACCTCGCTCGTTGCAATCTCGTTCATTGCACGGAATCCTCGGCCATTGCATACTAGTCACTCCCACTACGAGTTGTTAAAAGTTCTGGAATACTATAATTGGTTACCTCTGTCGTTGCACAACCTCATGCGACGAGCGAGGATGCACTACATCGTGAATAAAACACGCAAATATAACGTAAATGGTGTCGTGTTTGTACTCATTTCAATCAGAAAAAATGAGACAAGTATGGCGGTAAAAGTTTCACGAAAACATAATTAAAAACAACAAAGTTTTGTTACGAAATCAGTATCGTTCCGTCGATTCGTTTTGATATAGCACGGCGTAACTATGCTCACATTGGTTCATGATTGTAAAACCTTTCACAGAGTACAGAGAGGGTTGTAAATTCGATTTTCGTCCAGCTTTTTTCGATTTCAACTGATTGTGTGACAGTTGGCAGGACAGAGGACGGCGTTCCAGCCGCCATTTAGAAGTCAAAACGGTGTTCAGCCACGGCGGCTGACATTAGCACGGAACTTTCCCCTGTAACGAGGTCGCGCTCGCGCCGATTGAAATCGGCGGGGAGCTCGATTTAATTTATCGATCCTCATGGTTGGTCGCGGGCGACAATAACGCTGATTTAACGGGGCATTGTTTTCGGTCGAGTCGACGCGGCGACCCGGAACGGCCCGGACCCCGCCCGCGCGTTCGCCATTACCATAAGCGGAACGTTAACTCGTAATTTTCGTATATATTAATAAGCCAATTAACGGCCGGAATAATATTTAACGAACCGTCCTAGGGAGGGGAAAATAACCGCGGGAGAACGGGGATGATGCTCTCGGGCTCGGACAACGGTCTAAAGAGATTCCGGACTCTTTCCCGGTCTGTGCACACACGGCGTTTCCGCGCTTTGTTTCTTCGTTCCTGTGGCCTTTTCCGCCATGAAACCATGGGGAACGCGGTCGGACTGTTTGGTCAAGCGGATGAATTTAAGCTCGTTTGGATAAGGAATCGAGAGAACGAATGGGGCAGAAGTATCGGGTCGAATGTCAAATATATGTAACTTACTGCCGAATGGATCCTCCGAGCAAATTCACTCTTAATCCCGCAGATTTGTGAAGCATTTCTCTGCTCTGGTAGTTGTCTCTAGCTTAGTGTACCGTTTGTCGTCTCCTGACCGCTAATCTGCTCACTAGTTCTAATGAATTATTGTCTCCCTGCTCTGCGTGAAGCCTCATACGTTCCCCATTTATGAGATTATTCCATGATTTTCATTTCACTTGTTAACCCGTCTCTGGTCTTCGTTTTTCAAACTGAAAGTACCTTCATAAACTTCGCCTTGCTAAATTGGCACAGCGATAAAAAATGAGTATGACGGAAAATAATGATTATTCAGAATTGCTTGAAAATGGAAAATAGTAATTATTCAGAATTAGTTGGAAATGGAAAATAATAATTATTCTATATAAGTTTTTTTATTCATAATTTAAGCCTCCCTATTGCTACCTTTGCAATACCTAGAAGACAATAAACGATATTACAAAATACAAGAATGAAACAACCTAACTCCTGCTGACAAAATAGTGAAAAAGATCTGCACTGTCGCCAATTACCTCACAGCAAACCTACCAACAATAAGAATATATTAAATTACGCTATATTAAATAAATGTTTACGACTATCGTACAAGGGTTAACGGAATATTTTTCGGTTGCGAAATAAACGACCTATCATTCGCATTCTGTATCGTAACAGTCTAACATTGTACAGTGCGAAGCTTAGATGCTATCGACAATAACTCATCTTCGCATAGTCTAATCCTCACCTCGCTATAAAAAACGCAAGATGGATTATTACCTGCTGTGACTTAAGGATTAAATACTATACTCTTCGAGGAGAGTAATGTGTGAAGTTCGAGATAGTTGGAGAGTGTTCCAATACAGATCGCTTTCATTTTCACTATCTTGTACTTTGAAGTATCTAATGTGGAAATGTACTAGACATGTTCGTAATTACAAATTACCAATTAGTAATCGAGTCTATGACCCAACTAGTTATTAAATGACATACAAATTATTCGTATAAATAACGAGTTCTTCAGCATGATTCTCAATAAGCACAATTATTTATTCCTCCATTAACTTTTTGCTGGTTTATTTCCTATAGTAGCACCCGCTAACGGTATCGACGATAATTGCCTATAAAGCACATGCATTTTATGCTCGTTATGAATTTATTTAATAATTTTACTCAGCTGTAAATTCATTCATTAGTAATAATGGAGCATATTGGACTCTTAAGGCAGTCCAACATTTTTGGAACACCCTGTATTGGGGGAAGACTAGACAGGCATTCAATAAATATATTCAATAAATATAAACTTCTTTCTTCGAGTAAGTTATGAACGTCATCTAATCACTGCAGCCGTAAAACAAATCGCAGGGCAAGTGTTTAAATTGCACTTATTCATTTTTATCATAAATGCATAAAATTCGCAGGCTAATCATTAGTAATAATTAGACTGCGGGACTTTAGCAAAATAAAAATATTCAGCATCGATAGTAGGAAGCAGGGATGGGATCAAGTACCTCGCAAACAGGTTCGAACTGTGATTGATTGAATTCGAACTCTCTATAAATACTTCGAAAAACAGAAATAGTACTCCTAAGTATATTCGAACCTATGCCAAACAGTTTCGAACCTGTTACAAGTACTTTGGTAAACGGAGGAAATAATACTTGCAAGTATATTCGAATCTTGGTCGAACAGGTTCGAAACTTTTATGAATATCGTACCGGAAATTCTCTGATTTTTCTAATCATTATTCATCGTCTGCTGTGTTAGAAATGGAAAACTATCTAAAATCACAATATTTAGAGCGTAAAGAAGACCTGTTGTTATTTTGGCGTAAAAATTCAATGAAGTACCCCATTTTATAAAAAATTGCACGTGACTATCTTTGTGTAATGGCCACTTCTGTACCTTCAGAAAGAGAGCTTTCAAAAGCAGGAAATGTCGCGGATAAAAAAAGAAATATTATAAAGTACTTACCTATAAGTATCTTTTCGAAACTTGTAAGTACTCATTCCGAGGTTCGCTATTAGTTTGTATAAAATGAATACGTTTCAATAAAATGAAACGTTATTGCTTTTAAGTAGTAATCGAAACCCATGAAATGAAACTTGGTTATTGAAATTGACTCGGATTCGCGAGTACATATTGAACTTGATCCCATCCCTAGTAGTAGTAGTAGTAGTAGTTAAATACAAATCAATTTCACCCCTCAATAATCTTTCTACGTTGATAACAACATAACAGTTATCTTACCTCATAACAGTATATTCGCCCAGTTAATTTATTCATGAATACATACAAATATGCAGTCCAGTAATAACACTGTCCAACAGCCAAAAAGTATTTCGATTCCCACTATGCGATTCTTATAGAGTTTTTCGCGCTGATTCCAAATCTGTCCTTAATTTTTCTCCTAGACGTACAGTTTTTGAGGAAATTGAGTTTTTAAAAAAGACATATTTTTCAATTTTGAACAAATATTGTGATGTTATTATAC
Organism: Lasioglossum pauxillum; assembly: GCA_933228785.1. Taxonomy (NCBI): domain Eukaryota; kingdom Metazoa; phylum Arthropoda; class Insecta; order Hymenoptera; family Halictidae; genus Lasioglossum; species Lasioglossum pauxillum. The sequence goes on along the minus strand of OW121702.1, from coordinate 17,876,047 downwards.
AAAAAATTGGATTGTTCTTTACAGAAAAAGATTCTGTATACTTTCCCGAATACAGAGATATCCAATATTAATACATTATGATTGTTTAAACATGTTTAAACAATCATTAACGACGGAGAGACACCACTTTTGCACCAATTTTTGCGGATATTTTTCAATTTATCTCAAAAAATAAGGGTCCAGCGGAAAATCGAACTATACCACGCGATAGAGCGGACTTTTATCTTGAAAAACCCCCCTTGGAAGTTTGCAGCATCGACGTTTTTACCGAACCAGAAAGCAAAATATCTTCGCCCGACATGAGTTGTCGCCAGTGGCGCTCACCACTAGAACGAGCGTTCGCCGCGCCGCGCCGCGCCGTATCCAGTGTCGCCACTTGAGCTCCAAACGCAGCTCACACATTCCCCTCTTTTTCCCCTTCCAATATCCTATTCCAGCACCATGCATACACTCCAACGTCCCCCACTAAGACCGTAGACCACGGTGCCCATGCCGTAGACTGGACTGGTCATCAGAGAGGGGGTACCTAATTCCCCTCGATTTTCTCGATCTGGCGACACTGGCCGTACCCGTGGAACGCTTGTTCTAGTCGTAAGCGCCACTGGCGGCAACTCATATCGGGCGAAGATATTTTGCTTTCTGGTTCGAAAAAAACGTAGAACACGCAAACTTGAAAGGGTGGTTCCTCAAGATAAAAGTCTGCTCTATCGCGTGGTATAGTTAGATTTTCCGCTGGACCCTTATTTTTTTAGATAAATTCAAAAATATCCACAAAAATTGGTGCAAAAGTGGTGTCTCCGTCTTTAATCATTGTTTAAATATGTTTAAATAATCAGAATGTATTAATATTGGATATCACTGTATTCGGGAAAGTCTACAGAATCTTTTGCTGTAAAGAACAATTCAATATCAAAGTTGAAAAATGTCTCTTTTTAAACTCAATTTTCTCAAAAACTGTACGTATAGGAGAAAAATTAAAGACAGATTCGGAATCAGCGCGAAAAACACTATAAGAATCGCATAGTGGGAATCGAAATACAAAAAGAAAGTTGAAATTTGTTGGACAGTGTAATGAAACATATCGCTGATTGTGCTCTCGTAATATCTTCTCCATAGCCAATAGTAAAGATTGAAGATCGAGCACGCATGAAATCGATGAAGCCCACCCGAAAGACTCGATCGTTCGGTCAGCAGGAAATCGGCTTCGTGCGCCGGGGTTAATCTCTCGAGGGTATAAATCATTTCTGGACGCGGTAACGTTAACCCGCGCCGTATAAACATCTATAAATACGAAGCCGTGTGTCGCGGGGGTATTAAAGAACCAAGCCGAAGTACCATCGACCACGAAACTCGAGAAGGAAAGAAGGTTCTCGTCGTCGGGTCGCCGCGATATTTATTTTCAGCCTGTGAGCCGGCGTTCCTGCGACGTCGATGAGGTGCAGCAACGCGGAGCGGGGGGTCTCCGGTTTCTCTTTTTCCCTCTCCTTCTTCTGCATCCTTCGTCTTGTTCCTCTTCTTCTTCTTCTCGTCCTGATCCGACGTAGATTGCCGCGAGGACCACGCGAAACGCGATGCAAACTCTTTTCATGGCCGAGCGAGAGAGCTCGTCGCGTCGCGTCGTGTGCAATGCGAGTTCATCTCTTCTGCATGCTGGTTTGCGGCTGCATTCGCGGGGTTGCAACGCGATTTTATTCGGTTCTGTAATTAGTACGCTTGCGTCGACGGTGGTGCTTTTTTCGAGACCTGTTATCTCTGTTGCAAGTTTGAACTACAATGCATGGTCAGATTTGCCTTTGTTTTGATTGAGTATAGTGGATTTTTGAGATGAGCGAACAGAATGTTCATTTTTGAGATGGGCGAACAGAATGTTCATTTTTGAGATGAGCGAACAGAATGTTCATTTTTGAGATGGGCGAACAGAATGTTCATTTTTGAGATGAGCGAACAGAATGTTCATTTTTGAGATGAGCGAACAGAATGTTCATTTTTGAGATGAGCGAACAGAATGTTCATTTTTGAGATGAGCGAACAGAATGTTCATTTTTGAGATGAGCGAACAGAATGTTCATTTTTGAGATGAGCGAACAGAATGTTCATTTTTGAGATGAGCGAACAGAATGCTCATTTTCAACACTGAGTTCTTTTTTATTTGTTAGATGATCAAAAACGAAACAGCGGATGATCAACAATTAATGGATTTATTACTTCAAAATCCAAGAGTGTTTCATTTGTAAGCTATAGTCTTAAATATTCGTAATATATAGATCGTTGTTTAGGATCTATCCAAGACCAGTCTCGGAAATATCTGCAACTTTTTATAATTTGTTAATACTTTCATGTACCATAGAAAGACTGCAGATCTTTCTGCAAAATAAAAATGTTCCAAGTCAATTGCAAGGAACCAAAGTTACATGAAAATATATTTCTTCTTTTAATAATTTCAATAAGTCAGAAATAATGTAACGATGTACCTAAATTCGTATATGTTTTCATAGTTTTGTATTTCACTTGCCCATTTTTACCATAAACGCATAAAATCCACAGTCCCACCGTAACTTTTGAAAATCCATGTACCTCCTACTGTCCCTCCAAATTCTAGTTAGTGGAACCATAATGGCCGACTTAATTGGCGTGCATCTTAATCCGCAGCATGAACAACAACCTACTTACCGCAACGAATAATTCAAAGCTACACACACAGAGAGGACAACTTGGACTAGGTGAAACGACTGATAAATAGTCGAATCACGACGACACCGACTCAAAGAATCGTCTCGGTAACGATCATCGCGATCCAATCGCCCCCGGGCAATTGATCGGCGCGCATACAAGACTCTCTAATAAAGATACACCGTATAATCGCACGCGCAATTAACCTGTATCGCGATTGCGCAGTAAACCGTGCTCGAAAATGCTCGAAAATAGGTTAATTATCGGAACACGCTACTCCAGATACTTCATTCGTCCCCCGGCTTCCGGTCTGGTGCGTTCGAAAGGAGGTACATAGGATATGTACACACGTTGCACCGAATGCGTCAGCAGTCTTGTACATATAGAAATTCATTTAAGCACTCTTACCTCGCCGTCACGGCAATGATATTGACTGGCAATAAATTACGAACAAACAGGAAAAAAGATCTTCAGAGGAGAAAGTAGAGGAGAATCGCGACGAGGATTTCAGTAATGGGCCATTACTAATGGCCGTTGCAGTTTAGAGTTTCGCCTAGCATTAGTAATAAATTGCTTACTGTTTATATCGAATATGTGACAAATAAAATATATCGTTTTATTTCAATGCGCGTGAGTCATTAGCAGAAGAAATATGTTTCTGTTCGTTTCTATTTCTAATCGAGTAATAGATTGCGAATGTTTATACATTTATATCTGATATACATCTCACACACTCTCACAACATACATATTTCAAGAGAATGTCTGTATTGAAGAAGAAGAAGAAGAAGAAGCTTAAACGCTTCTCCGTACACGCGATACTATTGTACCTCAATACTCTTTTACGTAGAATGACGAGGGAAATCCAGCTACGTAATAAAACATTTCCATTAAAGAAAATAATGTAATTGTTGAATGCATTTGCATTAGTGCACCTCTAAAAGAAACTTAATCGTATGAACCTAGTACTTTTGAACCGTTCATGAATCTCCTGTGATATTTCTCTGTAATTGGACTGGTAACGGAGTTATAGCCTCAAACAATTGCGTGAACCACTCTGTATAACGACGACGTATAATACTTATCAAAAGCTTGTGTTACAAATAGTAGTTACTAATAATAAGTAGTACTAATAGTGGTGGTGAGCTAGTAGTGGTGAGTACGTCCAATTCGGAATACGTCCTGTTTGAACGTGACAAATTTTGCTCGGTATACGACTTCTGTTCGGTATACGACATCAATTTTTTGTGTAAATTTTGCGTAATTTTTAAATAATTATATCAGAGAGAAAATTAAATTAATGCTCAATTATATTCGGAGTTGATGTATTATTAACTGACTGATCATACAAGGATCAGTAATGGAATTACTGATGAGGTCGGCGTATGATCGCGAAGCCCGCGTAGACACAACACGGAGAGATGAAAGAAAATGATCAGTCGATCGAGTGTTTCTTTTTATATTTCAACATTAAGCAGAGTTTGAATTTAAAAATCTAATAATAAAATCTCATTTTTTATTTATGTGTTCAAACAGTGTTTAAATTATTTTACAACCCCATTAATGTAGGTACAATATCAATAGGAGTTTCTTTTTTACATGAGAAAGAAAAAAAGTTGGTTTGGTATACGTCCTATTCGGTATAAGTTCAAACATCAGGAACGGATTAAGGTCGTATACCGAGTTTCCACTGTACTAATAATAAATAGTAGACACTAATAGTACGTAATAATAATAGTACTAATAGTAATAGTAATAGTACTAATAGTAGCTCTAATAATACTAATAGCAGCCGAAGCTACTACACAATAAAGTCCATCCACTTTAAAACGCGTAGAAGAACCAACACCTCGAAGGACGCAACGTATTCTGGAATGTGTGAGTACTTAGCGCGTGCAAACTACCACGTTGGACGCTTGTTGCAAGCTTAACGAGTCCGCGAATTTCTTCGGCGAGCGGAGTTTGCGAAGGCGCGGCGAACCACGGCAAGGCGGCTCTCGGTTTTCACGCGCAACGACACGTTTTCCGGAAACGCATAGTCGATCGGCCGACAAGAGAAGCATTTGCATACGACGACGGCCTGAGGCGGTCGGTCGAACGTCCACGCAAACTTACCAGCACAGACTTCTAGCCTGCGACGTCGTACACGCGCTGAGGACACGCGCGTGTCCTCAGAACGTGTTAGACGCCTTCCCGTCGGGCCCTCGGGCGACGCTCATCTCGCGAGCACACGTGCATATGCAGCTGGTCACTTGGAACACGTTGCTGCACCAAGCTGTGCACACAACTGTCGCGAACAACACGACAAAGTGACTACGACCGGCTCGTATAATAAGAATACGCGTTCTTCCGCTACACGCTACTATGTTGCCTGGCTGTTCGGCCACGGACGGTTCTACTTCCGCGTATCCTCCCGGTCACGATAGATCGGTAATACGACCAGGATCCTCTAACTGTTCAGTCGATACGCTGAAATATGTTTGGTCACATTTGTTTATGAAAATGAATGGAGAATTAAGTCTGTAGGATGAACTCGATTTTAGAGGGTTATGACGAAAATGGACACGTACAATTTAAAGCAGCGGACGAATTAAGAACATTTAAGGACATCGGTGTATTAATTTCAGCTTAAGGATGTTCTGGAGGTACAATGGGAGACAAAAGTACAAGAAATTCGAAATCCATCAATATATTGGCAATGAAAGCCATTCATGAGCCATGCATTAAAAAAATAGAATAATTTGAAAAGCTTTCGTTTAATTAGTGAATTTCATGTTATATTTATTTTTTAATCAAATTGTCTTCATATTATAAAAAATTCTAAATGACTTTTGCAAATGATTGTACCCTCTGATTGTAGCTATATTCAGTGGTCTACACAGTTGTCGGGTGCCATGCTAGTGAGAAGAACAACACGATAAAGGGTATAGCCGGATAAGCATGGACCAACGGCCCCCGCTCCGATTTTCCTGATTCCTGTCTTAAAACATCGTTTTATGTCTAAAAAAACATTGTGTAAAATTTCAAATGTTTACCCCCAACGATAGGGGTGATACCGAGGTAAATTCCCCCGCACTTAAATACAATTTGCTCTAAAACGAGAAAAGATATCGACATGGGATAAACGGCAAACAAAAGATATAAATACACTCTATATTTCAGATTTTTTCAGAATTTTTTGCTAATTATTTATAGTTGAAAATAATTAATTAATTTTTTAAACTATCTTCCCCTGGGTTGACACCTACCAAAAAATTCTAAAATATTGCTATGATTCTAATCTATTTTGTAAAAAAATCTCAGAAGTGTCCGTTTGGTGGAACAGTGTCAAAAAAAATAAAGTATGCCGGCGAACGCTCGGTTTGATCAGTAACGACGCAGCGACCGATTCCCCTTGCGGTGGCTAGTGACGGGAGCGAACGGGAAGTCGGCGCTTGTACGGAAAAGCTGATACATGTAAAAATGCGACTAAATCTTCTAATACATGATTACAGTTGGAAGTCTAAACAATTATATTCTAGGAAATAGCTTACATTGAAGAAGAAAAATACGTGTAAAGCTAGTTTGTTGCTGTCAAGTAACAGAAAGAAGTAGCTTCTCACAAGTATGTTGTATGGTCACGGTGTTAGAGGTTCTGCTCGATGCTCTGGAGGGCTCCAGTTCGAATCTTCCTCCACTCAACTTTTCTTGTTTTTTTCTTTTTTTTATATGTATTTATAAGCTAAACGATTTTTTTGTTTGCACTTCAATATTCTATAAAACAAACTTGCTATAATGCAATATGCTGCTTTGTATTTCTGCGCTCAAATTCTGAACACTGTGAAATAATAATATCTTGCGCGTGTACGAAGACCGCGAAGGGATGATTGCGTAACAACAATAATTTTTTCTTTTGTTATTGTAATCCAGCCGATGAATGGAATCGCACTCATTCTGATCGTGTCTAACCAAACGAATGAGCGTGTGACCAGATAACATTATAACGTCGGCTAGCGATCAAGGAATATGCCGACTTTGCGGCATGTTCAAAGGCGGCATGCCGCGAAATGAGCGAAACGCGAGAACTCATTCAATTAATAATTATGTTTGTTTGATAGAATATTGAAGTGCAAACAATAAAAATCGTTTAGCTTATAAATACATATTAAAAAAAAAACAAGAAAAGTTGAGTTGAGGAGGATTCGAAGTGGAGCCCTCGAGAGCATCAGGCAGAACCTCTAACACCGTGACCATACAATATACTTGTGAGAAGCTACATCTTTCTGTTACTTGACAGCAACAAACTAGCTTTACACGTATTTTCAAAAAAGTTGGGTTACATACCATCTATAAAATCCCTGTTTATTTGAGATGTTGGTTTTCTAATATCAAAGATCCAATACCATTATTAAAATGTTGTAACGTAGTATATCAAATACCGTGCAAAGGCTGTAATCTTTCTTACATTGGACAAACTTCCAGACATTTGAGTACAAGGATCAAGGAGCATAAAAGAAATATATTGTTACCATTATCACAACACACTGCCTTGACGAAGCATTCATTTGAACTTGACCATGCATTTGATTTCGAAAATGCCAAAATACTGGATAAAGAAAGCAATTTACATCAAAGATTATTATTAGAAACTGTTCACATGATTAAACATCAAAGTGTCAATCTTAGGTACGAAAAACCTGAGATTAATGAAATTTACACTACATTACTGAATCAGTAATCAACTTATAATGATTTTCTATAATAATCTAAATAATGATTTCCAGTAATATAAATATGGTCAAACACATTAACATAGTTATGTTAAACTCCACATATTAAATGATTGCTAATTTTTTCTACCAATTTTTGGTAATACATGGGCTGGAAATATGTTGATGAATATTTAAAATTTGAATTCCGCGCCAAATATTGATTTGGCGTCTCTTGATCCTTGACACCGGATTGGCTGGTAAGTTCTACGATGTTTCTATGTTTTTCTGCCTTGACGTTTGTCGCAACGGTTACAGTCTAGTACAGTTTAAACCCTCGTATAGACAAGTACCATTTATTTACGCTCTTCATTGTGTATTTTTTCAAAGTTAGCAAGTACGTATTTTTCCTCCGGTTTAAATCATAAAATTGTTTCTGTGTAATGAATAACAGTGTCTATTTCACAGACGCGGAGTTTTCCTGAAGATGGTTCAAAACCGAACCGGAACGTCGAAATTATAATTCTGCAAAATTGCTAATTTCTAGTATTCTTTGATCGAACCGGTAGCGCCGAAATCATTTGTGCATATGTAAGCTATTTCCTAGAATATAATTGTTTAGACTTCCAACTGTAATCATGTATTAGAAGATTTAGTCGCATTTTTACATGTATCAGCTTTTCCGTACAAGCGCCGACTTCCCGTTCGCTCCTGTCACTAGCCACCGCAAGGGGAATCGGTCGCTGCGTCGTTACTGATCAAACCGAGCGTTCGCCGGCATACTTTATTTTTTTTGACACTGTTCCATCAAACGGACACTTCTGAGATTTTTTTACAAAATAGATTAGAATCATAGCAATATTTTAGAATTTTTTGGTAGGTGTCAACCTAGGGGAAGATAGTTAAAAAAATTCCCAAAAAATTAATTAATTATTTTCAACTATAAATAATTAGCAAAAAATTCTGAAAAAAATCTGAAATATAGATTGTATCTATATCTTTTATCTGCCGTTTATCCCATGTCGATATCTTTTCTTGTTTTAGAGCAAATTGCATTTAAGTGCAGGGGAATTTACCTCGATATCACCCCTATCGGTGGGGGTAAACATTTGAAATTTTACACAATGTTTTATTAGACATAAAACGATGTTTTAAGACAGGAATCAGGAAAATCGGAGCGGGGGCCGCTGGCCCATGCTTATCCGGTTATACCCTTTGACATTTTTTGCTCTGTAACTGTTTAGTGAATTCTAATAAATTTTGAACACACACATAATTAATTACATAATTTTTACTATATATAAAAAAACTGGAGTTTCTAGTTGCGTTTTTTCAAGGTTTAAATAGGGTTTGAAGTGGATTTTTATGAATTCTCCATAAGAAGACGTGTTAAAATGTGCAATCTTTAAGTTGCTATAATTCTTAAACGGTGCTGTGAATCGAACCCAAACTTTGGTAATTGCATTAATTTAGTAAGAATTATATCTTGTCAAATTTTCAAAAATTTTGTTGCGTTTTTATATACCTCCAGAACATCCTTAATAAGACAATTAAAAGGAAAAAGACATTTCTATTTGGCTCCTGTTTCTTGCAATCAATGCGAACATTTTTTATTTTGCATGAAGATCCGCAGTACAATTGTTACACTTGTTACACTCGTCACACTCGTCAACATATTTGTGATATTTACCTGATTGAAATTCGGATCATGTTTGCCTGTTTAATTAATGATTCAGTAGTACCTCGATTATATAATATGTGTTTCAGGCATAAACAGTCTTTAACTACGTCGGACAGCAAAAATTGTACGTCTTAGGCAAAATTTTTGAAATCGACTTTTTCCCGACTTTTCGGGCCGAATACTCCACTGTGCCACGTCAGCGTTGACTTCGAAAATTTCTGGAGCTCCACGACTTAATTTTAACGAGCATCGGTAATGACCAAACACGTGAAAAACGGTGTATAAGCATCCTCGTGTTCTCGCCAGCGACTGGCCGATTATCCTCGGTGCTCGGCAACGAAAAAAAGCCTTCAGCACGGTAGCCGCCACGAGGAGTCCCGAGTTCTGGCATTAACGTCGCCCGGGGCGATTGAAATAATACTATTCGCGAAAGAAAATGAGGCATTTTCGAATTTGCATTCGCAGAGGCCGCGGGCCACCGGTGTACTCAGTGGTCTCGGGCTACGACTCGGTTCCTTTTCTTGTACCATTCCGCCAGCAATGAATCCGCCGAGGGCCGAGAGAGTGTGCGCGCTGAACCCGTATACGTGAACGAGTCCCGAGAGTTTCCTGAATTTATAAACTTGTGTACGGGGCTCTTATGTGTGCGTGTGACGTTGACCCTGAAGCATTGACCAAGTCCTCGGGTAGGGTTGACCCGGCTTCCGGGGACCACGGGCACACACCGTGTGCTCCTCGGACGCTTTTGTCCGAACGAATATTACTTCGTGAATATTTGAACGCCGCTAATGAACGTTGTTAAGCGGCAAAGAAAATTCGGCGAAACTGCTGCCTGCCGTCGTTGATTGCGCTCCGCGGTAACGCTCGGCTAAAGTCATCTTTCGCGGGAATAATTTCGGCACTTGCGGCCCCCGGACTCGATTAGTTTCTCCGCGCTTCAAAAGCAGAGTTGCAAACCATCTCCGACGGATTTTAACCCTCGAACGGCGGATTTATTATCTTACTTATCAATTTTTTTCAACATGTTATTGAAGGCACACCGTGTAGACCGCGTCTGACTATTGCATCTAATGTAGTAGCTACTCATTTAATTTAGAGTTCTTAAATTTTACTGCATTCATTGCAATAATGCTGGAAAGGCCGGAGGCGAAAATGTTTATAGCAACATCTTATGTAGAGATTTGATTTCATTAGACCACAGTATCTTCAGTGATATTCGAGTTATTATTAAAAAATGCAGACCGAATAGGTGGGACCGTAACGTTCAGCCTGATTAGTTCGGATAAAGGATATTCTACTGTGTCCGTGGATTAAACGACCTTTGATCCAAGTTGTGTCGTGTTTGGTGTCATTTGAACCAGATAAATACTACCAATTCAATGTGTTGGTAAAAAGAAGATCAATAATCACATTTCGAACAGAAAAAGTTGAATCTCCAGAACTTCCTCCTGTGATTCAATTTATGAGGAAATTTACCGAAACTAGACGCTAATAAAAATTTCTTTTACTAGCATCAAAGACGTAATGCCCGTTGAAAATACAGGATACATTGTGATAGGGCTTCGTGACTGGATTCAATAGTTTCCCGTCGACTGGTCGAACGTGGTAAATAATTTTCTGGGTAATGTTGCGGCTCCGTTCCACTACAAATGTTATGCCAGCTGGGTTGACCGGACGGTGGGCAGCGCGGCGATGCTGAAAACCCACTGGTCGAATCAATTTGTATTTTCTATCGTTCTATCAATTTGCGCGGTGGCGGTCGGTCGTGTTACTTTCATTGACGAGCAAGGTATTGTAAAAACGAGATGAATGCACTGGCCGATCGATGCATCGACCTCTTGTTAAATTATAAATCGTAATTACCTTTGGTGCTTCCATTATATTTCCGTTCAATGGCGTCTGCGAAATAAAAGCGCCGACAAAAGTAATTATACACGCGTGAATGCGGTAGTTAAAATTCTATTAATGCTGGTATCGGATGTATGTAATTTATGTTTCTTTTCTTGTTAGACGTTAGATATATCGATGAACGACCGACTATTGCGTATATTCGATATGTATTTACAGGAGAGTGGGCAGCTAAACGAAGTTAATTGGTGCACCGATGTTTTGAAATTAAATTACATTACCATTTGATTCGGAGAAATAATGAATAATCAATTGGAACGTGTATTATTACGTTATTCCGCGGTAATTAATTGTAAGTTATTTTTGTTAATATTTTACGGTAATGTAAATATTTCTTGTCAAAAAGGGATGGTGATCCAAACGAAAAATGAATTCATTAAGTAATTAATTTTTCGTAGTCTTGCAACATATGAATAACACAATAGTATTGTATTTTGCGAGAAAAATCACAAAAACCTAAAAGGGGAGAAAATCATCGATAGCGGTCTGTTCCAATCAGTATAGTTAAAGGTTTCTCACAACAAAACACCGCAATCATGCATATCCGCGTACAAACTTACCCAAAAAGGAAGTTAATGAGGCATGAGTCTGTTCTACTGACTCCCCAGCGTTAAGCACGCGTTTCTGATTGCTTTATGATCCTCAAACATTAATAAAACTTCTATAATGATCGACAGGTGTGCTCTTGGCACTGTATACTTCGTTTTAAGTAACCTCGACACGAATGAATAAAATCACCTAACGATTTACGAATTACATATAACGATCACTGTGCGATTCAATACCGACGCGTGATTAATTTTATTCCAGGAATGCGCGGTTTTCTAACTGCAATTTTATCAATTACCATAAATACATAACTGTGATTAGACAATTCAAACTGTTCGGCTCATATGTATATGGATTTCACAGTCTTGCGTTAGTTCAATTCGAATTTTAGTATTTTGAAAGTTACTTTTGGGAGTGATTTTACATTAAAAAATAAGTCGAAAATGTAGAATAAAATGTTTTCATATGAGGACTTGTTTTTGACAAAATTGATTTTGAAAATGCGTCACGTGCTCAGCATTTCTAATTGTAAGTAGAATCGGTAGGTCATGAACAGACGATTCCTATTCAATGGCTCGCGTCTTCAATTTTTACAATCAAAATTCCCGGAAAAAAATCCTCCTATGAAAAATTTTATTCTACATTATCGATTTATTTTTTCCGGTAAAATCACCCCCTTTTCGGTTGTATTCCTAGTTACCACCCTGCATTTTAGGAAATTGTTGTTGAATTGTATTGAAATTCTGACGAGAATTACCCATCGAAATATTATTTGATCAATTTAATTTCGTATTCGTGATACATACAATTGGGGAAACCCAGTAGAGTTGCAATTACGGTGCAGCAGACTCCGAAGATCCTCTTTCGTGTTCTCTTTATCCGTGAAATGTAAACGCCGTAAGTGGATCAAACGTTTTTGAGCGACGATGCACGTTCGACCCCATATTTCTTGAAACGTGCAGCCTATTGCTGTCGTTCCCGTGAAATTACGCCATTCTGTATCAAGATCCATCATTCATGTTCAACCGTAACTGCGTGGCGCGTGAATTTTACAGAGCCATAAATTTCCAAGATGCAGCCAGCTGCGCCATGCTATCGGTAAAGGGAATACACGGAAGCATTAACGATCGAGGCTGACAGTGCGGTGTCATAAAAGTTTTTCTAAAAAGACTAGTCCGTAGATCAATATTATTAAGCCGGGTTTCCATGTCGTGTGCTCCAAATTCGTGAACGTTATGGTAATCTGACAAGAATCGTCTTGATAAAATCACATAGAAATTTTTATTTAACGGTTTTCTAAAATTTATTTTTTTTTAAATGCTTGCAATTTTTACTGGGTCTGAACGTTTAAATGGATGTTTACAAAAACATCAAATTTTCTCGGTGTAATTTAATAACACTGCAATCAAAGGTAAACTTTATATATTGTTTTAGTTATACTGGAGTCGAAGTAAAAATAATATTTTAAATTTGATTTAAGTTTTAATAATACTGGATGCAATTATAGTATTTAAATTTAATTTTTTCAATTTGGTCCTGCATACAGTGTATTAGTTTAGTGATGGTGTTGTACGCTTTACATCAAACTAAGGAAATCTAGTAAACTCGCAGTTCAGCTGATCTGTGTAAATAGATATTCACTAATATTTACACTGACCATGTATACATGTACCCAGAATATGTATAAACGCAAGGATACTTGAAATTTGATTGGCAGGTATAATCGAGTAATGATAGAGTTTCAGAAACTCCCTATCCTTGGCTGTTGTTGCTGAATTCAATCAGGATAAGTCTAGAAACGTTCAAATAGAACACTCTTGATAATAGGTATTAAATACTAGCTTTTAACTACCTTCTGTTTAGCTTAAGGAACCTGTCAGCTCATTAACAATATTAGTTTAGCAGTTATTTACAACTTTAAAATTACAACTTCCAGAAAATCCAACACAATTGAAGTAGTTTTGTTGATAATAGATCAATAATAGTTGAATAATAGTTTAATAATTGTAGAATTATAAAATTAGATTTAGAAGAAGCTTTGAAAAGGAAATTGTACCAACAAGAAAATTTAGAAATCTGTATCTCATCCGTGCATAGGATAAACGTGGAAGAGAACTTGAAAATAGGATGAAAAATGCTGAAGTATTTTCGCTAGGCTGTCGCTCTATGTCTGGTCACCGAGTAAACTGGAGCAACTAGATCGAATTGTTTCTATTTTATACGCCTCCGTACGGCTCAGCGACGCGTGAAAATGACCGCGATCCATCCATTTTTACAGACTTTTCTGCCTGCCCCCGTCCCGTTGTCGTCTTTGGAATGCACACGACCGATCCAACGTCGATTAATCGAACTGTTCAATGGCTACTGCGTACCCCGCGATAATGAAACGATCTTAGAACGATCGAGCACCGTTCGAGTTCCGTTCACCGATCTGCGGATTTCTGCTACTGACTTGCCGCACTCGAAATAGCAATCGATTGAGTGTGTAGTAGCAAATTGTAACTTGTTTGTACTGTTTTGCATATACACATTTTTGTCATGATCGTACAAAGTCCACAGTCTAATTATATCTATGCTCCTGCAGTGTGTAAACCTGTTGTGAAATTGCCCATCACACGATAAAATTGACTGAAATGATTGATATCGGCGTTTATGTGCAGTAAACCATAAACATTCTATTAATACTTTAAGAAATTAAGCAAGCATGAGGACAAGTAATGATCAGCAAGTTTGATCAGAAAAGAAATCATTCTGAAGAGGAAACGTGTCGCGCAGGTCGATCCCGTTCGATAATTTATCATGCGGATAAATACGCGCGTGCAGTTGAAACATGATACGAGCACAGCGTTTGCGTAATGTAATATTCTGCGTTTATATCCTGTCTGATCCGTGTGTTGCGGAAAATTAGGTCGATCGGGTAAAATCGATCGCCGTAACAAGCGGGCAAGCTACCGGCCGGCCGCCATTTTTGCCGTCCTGCGTCCGAGAACGAAGGACGGCGAAGAACGAAGGACGGCGAAGAACGAAGGACGGCGAAGAACGAAGGACGGCGAAGAACGAAGGACGGCGAAGAACGAAGGACGGCGAAGAACGAAGGACGGCGAAGAACGAAGGACGTCAATAGAATGAGAAACATCATAGAACCAAAAACATCATAGAGCCAAGAACATCATAGAACCAAGAACATCATAGAACCAAGAACGTCATAGAACCAAGAACATCATAGAACCAAGAACATCATATGTAGAACCAAGGAGATTATATGTAGAACCAAGAACATTATAGAACGAAGAACGTCGAAGAACGAAGAACGTCGAAGAACGAAGAACGTCGAAGAACGAAGAACGTCGAAGAACGAAGAACGTCGAAGAACGAAGAACGTCGAAGAACGAAGAACGTCGAAGAACGAAGAACGTCGAAGAACGAAGTACGTCGTAAAATTTAGGACATCACAGAATTCGGGACATCACAGAATTCGGGACATCACAGAATTCGGGACATCATAGAATTTAAGACATCACAGAATTTAAGACAGCATAGAATTTAGGACGTCATAGAATTTAGGACATCATAGAATGTAGGACGTTGAAGAGAAGAGAAACATTGGAAGGACAAAGGACGTTGTAGAATGAAGGATTCGATGAATAAAGAACAAAGGACTCGCAGAAGGGATCTTGAAGAAAGAACAACTCTGAGAATAAAAGACTGGAAGAGAGAACAACTCGAAGAACGAAGTGCTTGAAGAACGAAGGACTCGGGGGTCGGGCGACTGGAGGAACGAAGTACTTGAAGAACGTCCTTGGATACGCTGAGGACATGGTAGTCTGCGAGTAACTCGTTAGATCCGGTGATTGAAGATTGGTCGGAGAACGGCACGGTAGTTATTACCGGGTTTAATAAGCGACGGTGCTTTCGCGAGATAGATGAAGCCTTCTTGCTTCACCTTAGCGCATGCCAGAAGGATATGGTTTAACGGAGAAGAAGCAGCAGAACGGAATGAAGGAGAACGGGATGGGAGGTAGCTGTCGCGTGTAGGTCGTGATGGTGGGTCCACGGAGAGAGATAGAAAGAAAGAGAGAGAGAGAGAGTCGAGAGAGAGAGAGAGTCGAGAGAGAGAGGATATAAAACGACGACAACGGGAGTGGTTGGATTAAAGTTATCTTTAGCGAAGTAATTGGACGTAAACTGTCTTCTTGAATTAACGCCGACAATTTTAGTCTGGAACCGACGTACTTTGTTAAGATATTTCGGATTATTATTACAACGGTAGACACTGCGATTTTGAATTATTCGAGGCCCCTCGTTCTCCCCGACTAGTTGCAAAAGTGATTCGAATATATTAATAATAATCTAGCAAGTCCTTTCATAATTGAATTAATCTTCTTGGAAACTGGTGAAAGCTTAAAATGGGTTATCCAACAGTGTTTGTACTATTTGTATCAACATTTTGTATATACGAAGAAATTTCTTTCAAGCTCTATTAGTTGAGCGACGTGCAGCACCTGTCATACTTTCGCGAATGCAAAAAGTGGACAACATTCTTGAAGTTAGTTTACGCTGGGGTTATACTGACTTTAGAAGAAACACATGAAGAGTTGAAAACCAGTTTAGATCTTCCGAAGAGAAATGTCCTTTTTCATAAAAAAAATTGACTTTGTATGTATAAATATAGAAGAATAATATCAGTACTGTTGGAATGAGAAAGAAACCGGACTTCAGTGTTCTTGGTATAAGATAAAATTTGATGTCTTTGTCGATTATATTGTCAAATGTCATCGAACTAAATGCTATCGAATTTGATACTCCAGCATTTTCTAAAAATTTTTATAAACGATAAATGCCTAAAAATTTGGCAGACTAATATACAAGGGCATAGAGAAGTGACCAGCAAAAGCTATAAAATACTATCGGATACATCCGCAAGGGAACTGCCAGAGTCTGGCTTGTTTTTGATCACACCTCGAATGGTTCCGCGAAAAACAAAAGAAGACACTAAAAAGTGCTGCCCCATGGCAGATGAGGGAAAGGGGACGAAGGTGCACCGAAGGAGGACCTGAGGAGTACCGAGAAGGAGTACCGAGAAGGAGTACCGAAGGAGTACCGAAGGAGTACCGAAGGAGTACCGAAGGAGTACCGAAGGAGTACCGAAGGAGTACCGAAGGAGTACCGAAGGAGTACCGAAGGAGTACCGAAGGAGTACCGAAGGAGGATAGTGGCTCCTTTCTTTGGTGCATGCACGAGCTTGAATAGCGGATGGCCGAAGCGCGTGCCGACCGGTTTGGCTTGCGCTCGCAGTTACCACCAACACTTAGGTAGTCTGAAATTTATCGATGCCGTGGCCTGGCACGTAGTCCCGGGCGCATCCTTTCAGAGCACCGGCAGTGCTTGTCGCTTAATTCTCGTTTAGACGAGCTTCAATTAAGCGGCGATCTATCATGATGGGCTATTCCGCAAGGTTTAGCAATCGTTCCACCGTTAATGACACTCGGAAACCTCCCTTTTAATTGATGCGTTTCAAATCGACTAACGTGAAACTCGATCGTATCAGTCCCCCTCTCCGGAAGTTTTCAGCCGCGTGTTGTTTTACGACGCCATTTTCGTTCGGGACATTGTGCTAAAAGTTCGCTGATGTAACAGGCATTAATGCATTTATGGATGTTATTACAGGGAGATCGATATCAGTCGGATTTAATAGCCATTTTATTCGCTGTTATATAAATTAGCCGTTTTTAGCTTGATGTGCTCTTTGATTTATCGAAGCATTCTTGGATACAATGTTCTTTTTTTGTTCGATCAATTTATGCGACTATTATGCTCCTTGAAATCGTAAACGATTATAAGTGTAATAGATTTTCTGCAGATCCTTATGCAAAATAGAACGTTTCGCGTCAGTTGCACGAAATCTAGTCTAGTTACAAGAAACGCGAAGTTTTAGTCCTTTCGTGTTACACGAGAATGAATTTTCAGAAGAATATCAAAAATAAATTACTTTATATTAATTTTCATTTTTTCTTGTTTCTCAATTTTGTTAGATGTATGCAAAAGTTTTAGCCTTCTTTTCAATTCTATTTAATTTATGCACGGCATACGAGCAACGTCACCAGTCGGTAGTGTAGAGTTGGTTGTTTATAAACATTGATATCAAATAAACAATTACACACAAAGTGGAAATTCATTATAATTACCAGATATCATGCATTAACAGTTGAAAAAGATTAACATCTTGGCATAGAGTTAATGTTTTTTTTTAACTAACCATTGATACTCGACACCACAGCTTCAATTTTTAATCTTTCACCTGTAAAATATGCTAAAGTGGTTTCGCCGTGTAGAGGGAAGATCGAACCAGGCGTTATTACACGAATAAGTTTAATAATAACCACATTCGCGGTTTTCGATGTAACGACGAAGGTAGTTTAGCAAGTTACACGACTATTACCTTACACGCGTAACCACCATACACCAGGGGCCGGAGTTATTTTAACGGCTGGCTGGCTGTGTACGATAAAACAAATTACAACACCCGACCCTTAACTTCCAATGAATTGTTACATGGTAATTAGATCTCGCGTGTGAAAACTGACTTCTCTAAAGGATACTCTTCGGCTCGAACACTGTTTTCGAGTTTCATTAAACTTTTCAATGTACCATGCTTCCTCGCCGTGTTGTACTTCCTCGTATTCTAAAGTACACTTCATTATGTTAACGGCATGGCGTTTCAAACCACGAAGTTTCACTATTATTAGCTGTACTGTATAATATTAACGAAGTACCTTAGCAGTTACCTATCTTCAATTGACTCAAAGAACGAACTTTCAGTTATACGGACAGCAAAGTGAAATTCTTGACAATTTTTATAATCAATCGGTAGAACCTCCATTATGGACTTTTCGATGGTTATCAGATACAGCGATTTATTATTTTAATTATGTTGTGGTTTACAAACTTCTCGTCAAATTTTATAAAATAAATAACAACCAATCTCCCTAATTTTTTAAAAACTTACTTGAAAAACATTAAAATCCCTCTAAATGAAGTTTAAAATTAAATTATTATAAGATGTCCTCTAAATTCGATCTAGCTCGTGAGGTGGATGCTTTCTGGAATTTCGATAGCTGGATCCATTGAAATTCCTATACATTTATTTCTTTTGCATATCTTTGAATCTACTTATGTATGATTAGATTAAAAGTAAGTAATGTTTCCACTGCTACCGGAAAATTAAAACTCGAATAGCAAGAATTAATAATCCAGATCATTCTTTTTAAATCTATTCTTTCGACATTAATATTAATCTTCTTACTGGACCTAGTGCAAACAGCCAACAGTTAAAGTAAAGACAAAAATAAGTAATGTTTCCGTAACTATCGGAAAATTCTGCGTAGATTAGCAACTCAGATTATTTTTTTATTATCTTCTAGACCTAGTAGAAACAGCCAATAATTAAAGTGAACAGAAAAATATAAGTAATGTTTCCGCGACTACTGGAAAATTAAAACTCGTGAATTAGCAACCCGGATCATTAGGCTGTGTGGGCAAGCATGAGGTCTTCGAGCAATTCGAATTGCGTTTAAATTATTATAATTAAAATCGTGCTGCGAATTAGCCTCGCGTCAGAGTACTTTCTAATCCCCGTCGCGTTGGTCGCATCTCGCGTGCCAGTGGCCGCGTGCTTATCTCGATGTCCTTATCAATTAAAGACCAACTGGGTAACGGTATCTCGGACATTAGCTTCGTTTCGATAAGATCGTCGATTACCTGACGACCGTCGTGTCCCATCCGAGGGCAGCTTTACACGTTCATCAGATTCACGCGATCCGCCCCCGCGCTTGCAAACCTACGATGTCCGATAACCTTAATCGCGTCAAGTTTATCAAACGGTCAGCACACTACCGGTGAAAATTTATCCCTGTCGCCGAGCCTCGTATTTTTGCCCGAAATCCGGCATCCTAACTGTCCAGCTCGCCTACGGGATGTCTCTTTTATTGGCGAATAAATTCCTTGTGGTCTTCATTTTTCATCGACCACGCACAGCCTCCGCCGTCGCGTCGGTTCGCGTGTGCAGAAACCGGCCGCGATGGAAATCATAGGACCCGATGGTGTCGAGGAAACCTTATCCATCGAGATCCTGGACGTACTTTGTCGGATTTGTTTGATCGAGTCATTCCTTCGACGATCGAGTTATTACTGACATCAATTTCCTGGTTGGAACTGTTTGAGCGATCAGTGTATGACAAGAGGAAAAAGAATTGGTTTTAGATGATCATTTGATTTAGATGATCATTTGATTTAGATGATCATTTGATTTAGATGATCATTTGATTTAGATGATCATTTGATTTACATGATCATTTGATTTAGATGATCATTTGATTTAGATGTCCATTTGATTCAGATGTCCATTTGATTCAGATGATCATTTGATATTCATTGGTATTTCTTGATTGATGAATTATAGCTTCTAAGGAAGTTCAGTTTTCTAAGGAAGTTCAGTTTTCTAAAGAGTATATGTGTGAATCTGTTTCTGTAGACACATTTTCTTTGAATAAAATAATAACTTGAAGTAATGAAGCATTTTAACACTTTACCTACCGGAACACTATTAATAGGATTTTTAACAATTGTGCTGCACCAAAAGAAAGCATAGAAATTTTCTTTTACATTGCAATCTTAAATAAAACTATTAGATGACGTTATTGAGGGTGACTTGTCAGTTTATAATGAAAATTGCTGTTGCTACTGAAGGTTCCATTAAAAAGTGTTCAGCCATGTATCATAGATTTTTCAGAATTATGCAATAATCATCGGTCCGTAATATGTTAACATCATTTTGAGTTTTTAAATCACATAAAGCTGAAAGAAATTAGTGACTTTTCGGGACCGTTGGGTGGTACGTTATTCAAATATATTATTTAAATAATGTCGAATTTGGTAGGCTATAGACTAGAAAATTACTCTCAACTTAACCTATTGACGTGCCACTAAAAATTTAGTAGATTTTCCAATACAATCGACAATAGTATAAACAGCATAAATGTCATTTTTTAACACTCAACTGAAATGATTAGCTACTTTCATCAGGGTCTAACCAAACTATTGATGCAGACTTCGAACAATTGTGTACAAAAATAGCAGAAATACAAGTCAGAAACACAAGTCAGAAACACAAGTCAGAAACACAAGTCAGAAACACAAGTCAGAAACACAAGTCAGAAACACAAGTCAGAAACACAAGTCAGAAACACAAGTCAGAAACACAAGTCAGAAACACAAGTCAGAAACACAAGTCAGAAACACAAGTCAGAAACACAAGTCAGAAACACAAGTCAGAAACACAAGTCAGAAACACAAGTCAGAAATACAAGTCAGAAATTCATTTTCCAAATTATTTATCTGTCAACACTAAGCAGATCAGCATAACAATCGCTAGCACGCCTTCCATCAATTCCCCACAAAAGACAATTACTCTACAAGCAGATTGAACCTTCTCTTCCCAATTCCCCAAGTCAATATCATAAAACAACAACCAAAAACAACTCGACCACAATGGAATTCTCCGCAGCGAAATGGCTAGCATTCCAGAAATCCCATGGAACGCGCGAAAGGTTAATAGAAACTTTCTCGTTTGGAATCGATCTGCGATTGCTGGGAGATCTTCATTGCCAGTTTTCCGGCGATCCCATAAGCGATCGCGTTCCAACCACGGTGAACACGGTGTACACGATCGACCAATAAACTGTACTAATTATCACGCAACTGTACCGACTCGTCAGGACCGTGGAGTCTTATTCGATCGAACACGATCCTACGAAGAAAACGCATTCCTCGACGCATGCCAACCCCCGCAATGAACTTTATCACTCGAATCGGGCATAACTCTGTCGAGGAGGAGCGGGTTTCTCGCGTGTGCTTTGGTCGGCTCACAAAAGAGCGTGCTCCTAAACGCTTGTCGCACGTTCGCTTTTATCGTCGAATAAATTCCTGTCGTTCGATTTTTCACCGGTGCGTTTCGACCGTTTAAGCACCCGAGAGAGTTTTCTCTCTTTCACGCTCCGCGTTTCGATTCGCGCGTGTCGTAAATCTCTCTCTACGCCTCTGTTGTTGTGCCTGGTGGCGATACGTCGCGACGAATCGGTTGTATACAGGGTATACAGGGTATACAGGATATACCAGTAATCATGCCACAACCCTGAAGGGGGTGATTTCTAATGCGACCGTGCTGTTGCTGGAACGGATACCCGCGCCGCTTATGAAATCGTCGCAGAGTGATGATCAAACCAAAGTGGTACACTGTTTGCTCGGATTACGAACTGTCGTGCTAGGCCCTTAGAAAATTCGGCAAAAATCTTCTAACATACCTTCAAGTATGTCATTTAACCCTGAAGTAGTATACTGGTTTCTCAGGAGCAGCGCACTGAGGCCTTCATAAAAGTTAAGAGGAAAGTCCTACAAAAATTCTTTCAGGTGTATAATTTAGGATTACAAAACCCAAATGTTCAAAAGAAGTTAAAGAAATCTCATATGTCATGCGTTGTCATATGTCATGGGTCACGTGAGACCCCAAGATAACATTAGAAGGTTAAGACTGAATAGACCAAATGTTTTAAAGAAGTTATAGAAACTTGACATTTGCAATGATGCGACAATACAGTAGCGAAAGTATGCAAACATTTTGTCGATTACAATGAATCGCAAACCGTATAAATTCAAAGATTTTTACATCTTACAATGCCCATCACTTATTTGTGAGTCAATCGATTTCAATGAAACTTTGTACATGTATACAGGGTGTCCCGAATTTAAATGGCAAAAGTTCAGGAGCCTGTAGGGGACCGAAAAACTAAGATAAAAAGGCTTTTAGAGATTTGCTCGTTTTGGAGAAAATCGCAAAAAAAGAAACAAAACAAGTTTTCATTTTTGTACTTATTTATTTATATTTCATTTACGTTATCATCTATTTAATGTAGATATTGTTCAAAACGTTGCCCTCTTGCAGTAATGAAAGCATTACATCTAGCACTGACTTGATAAATTGCAGCTAAACATTGTTCTGGTGATATTTGGTGATCTTTGGCATCTATGAAAGCTTATTCGGTGCCAATCAATTCAAGAGAGCAATTAAGAGACCGAATCATAGATGCAGTGCACCAAATATCACCAGAACAATGTTCAGCTGCAATTTATCAAGTCAGTGCTAGATGTAATGCTTGCATTGCTGCAAGAGGGCAACGTTTTGAACAATATCTACATTAAATAGATGATAACGTAAATAAAATGTAAATAAGTAAGTACAAAAATGAAAACTTGTTTTGTTTCTTTTTTTGCGATTTTCTCCAAAACGAAGCAAAAACGAGTAAATTTCTAAAAGCCTTTTTGTCTTAGTTTTTCGGTCCCCTACAGGCTCCTGAACTCTTGCCATTTAAATTCGGGACACCCTGTATAACTTACTTAGATTTAAAAAATACACGTTTTAAATTTTCATTACAGGCACAGATAAAAAATTAAAAAAACGTGACCATAAACAATTAAAAAGAAAGTTATTTATACATTAACTAGTAAACTAATCCTTTTAACGTCTCGAAAGAACACAAGCTGTTGGGTCCAATTTTGAAGAAGTTATTCGTTTATAAAAAGTGTACGAATACTTTGCATACACCCACTGTATCTACAAATAGCAGAACAGTATAACTTATTTCGGGAAAAATGTGTCAAACTGACACGGGGGACGGATAAGGATTAAGGGCCCCGTGAGTGGATAATGAAGAAGTGGTCTACGGAAGGATTAGCGGATCACCCAGTAGATACAAACGAACCTGCAAGCTGTTGCACGCGTCGTTACTTAGGCCGGTCGATGCCAACCAGGTATTCAGGTACGTAGCGGCCCACGTAACACACAGCCTGGCCAGAACGGGCTCACGGAGAGTCGAGGAGGCACTCCCGACACGCACCAATGCATGTCTTGCTCCATTTCATCCTTGCCCATTCCCACTTACTCTCACCTACTTACCCTCCGAGACGGAAACTCTGACCGAGACGTGGCGCGTTCATACACGCCAGCCGAGATAGGAATTTCATGGGGCGCAACACCACGTCCGTTGCGACACACGCGTGTTCCAACGATGCCTGACCAGGTGCGCGCGTTTTCCGCGGCCGATACGAGCCGCTTTTGTTCCCCGAGATTTTCATTCAGACCACGTGGACTACTACCCGCAGTGTAAGAAAATGCTAGCTTCGAAACGTAGAGGAGAATGGGGTAATGACACTTAGCACATTATCTACTGGCGATTCTTCTATAATTTATCGAAATCCCATGGCTGAGGGTGTTTCAATAGATCCTTCAACACTAACTTCAATTATAAACCAACAACTCACTTTGAATAATCTAATACTTTCTTTTGGAATTATTGTGTTACAGATTTTTAATCTCGTGGTAGATAAAGTGTTAACAATACATTTCTGGCCACTAAAGGTGACTATTTTACATTAGTTTACGAAAATGACAAGAATATGTCTATCCATATTTTTAGCAAAGAAATAAATTTTGTCGAATAATTCCACATGGATGAAACTATAGGAATAGTACAATAAGAATTTAATTGATAAGTAAATAAAAACTCCATAATAGATGTATTAAGTGACGTATCCACGGCCAAGTTCTTCTGTACACATTCAAAAATTATAAGAATGTGTCTATCTAAAATTTTTGCCATTTTTAACAATTATTTACCCAAATAAATAAATTTGTTAAATAATTCCTCGTGGATGCAACTATAGAAATACATTCAATTTCATAAGTTTATAAAAATGACAATAATGTGTCTATCTAGACTTTCAGCCATTTTTTAATAATTATTTATCCAAAGAAATATATTTGTTGAATAATTCCACATGGATGAAACTATAGGAATAGCACAATAAGAATTTAATTGCTAAGTAAATAAAAACTTCATAATAGACGTATTAAGTGACGCATTTACGGCAGCCAATATGGCAGCCAAGTTCTTCTATATAATTAGGTGCCACATCCCTTGGTGAAAGAAGCCTTCAGCTGCGCGAAGAGTTAATTGCTCTAGAAGTGATTTTTAGTGTGACTACAGTTGATTTGATCTAAATCTGAGAGTGAACGGCTTCCTGCAGCGACAGGTGCTACGTTTCACCTGACAAATTATTCACTAATTCTAACTAATTTTCTCTAAACGGTTCTAAAATAATCTTCTTTTGTGTCCATAGCATCGGTCAGAAATTGAACGCTGTATGTATTAAATTTTTTTTAACAGTTCGTTTAAATTGTTACAAAAATATATTTGGAGCCATCTTGGTTTACTCTCTAATTTATTAATAATCGCTGATACCGATTTTCTTTACGGTTCCAAATATTATTTTTATTATTTCAATTTATCAATTATTTAATTGAATTTCGAAATAGTAAAAAAATAAGAAAATTCTAAGGACTCTCGTCATATTATTTCCAATCTATTAAAATTATTGAAATAGTTCCGATTATGTGAGAACATTGTTATTTTGCATAAAAATCCGTAGTGTAATTATTCTAATGAATTTTTCGTCGAAATTAATAAATGCCAATTGCTCCATAAAGTATGCAGAATGTTGTTTTACTGGTTATTGCCAATTTGCCAATTTGGCACGCTCAGATCAGAATACGCACGCGCGCACCGTGTACATACGAATGCAATTTAATTGATATTGCCACTGCACATGCATTAACGCAGTAAGGTCGTGTGGCTGGAGGTGGCTCAAAATGATTAAGTGACATGTACATTATTAATTATTAATCAAATTGGACTGTAATTGCATGGAGTAATTAAATTGTATCATTCGTTCAGAATTTTATACAACGGTACACGATCCGAATGGCACACGTTTCAATTACATTTATTTTAATCATAAAATTTAACTAACGTAAGAAAAAAGGTCAATTGTTGCGGAATCGATAATTAAAATGTTCTGCTACATTAATTAGGCACGCAACCAACAGCAAAATTACGGTTTTCGAGCTGGTAGTTGATACTCTTCGTTACAGACACGAAGAACTGTTACTTCCAATCCAAGGATTCTGTTTTTTTTTCGTCCAATTACATCGGTCAGCGACGAGTTTTTCGTTTTATAATTAACTGTTTGTATGCTTTATTGATCGATATGTAAAGAGAACTTGAGGGAATTCGATCTCTGAAAGTAACATATAAACACTTAAAAATTTAACGATTTTCATGAATTTTTTTTGTAATTGATTTAGCTCTTCCGTCATACAGAACAGATTTTCATATAGTTTTAATTACTTGTTTAAAACATATACGCATGTTTAAAAATTTAAACTGGCGAATGCTTAAATAGCATATGCCAAAATTTCATTTTTCGGTAATTTTTTCATCATTAAAAGCATGGTAAATTCAACGTAAACATATAATTTTGCTGCCAGTGAGAGCTAGTAGTGCGCGGAGAGTATCTCGTAAAAATTTCAGATCAGGCAGCCATGTAGTTTTCGAGATTTTATCTGCGTCAACTGAGAAAAGTACGTTTCGAGGGGAACGTGTTTGAAGATTCAACTTATCAATATACAGGGTGAGTCACCAAACGTTAGCACCTCAAATATCTTTGTTGTTTCTAAAGATACGTAAAATATGGTAAGGACAAAGTTAAATGGTACAATGGGGCTGACACGATGCTAAAACAAAATTTTGTTTTTATGTCATTTTTTTACAGATATGAAGGTCACCTTAATTTTTTTAAATGAAATAAGGTATTTTTTAATAGATCAACCGATGCAGCTGGATATTCGTTATAAAAAAGTACTAACCTATGTATGTCGAAAAGTTAGTAGTTCACGAGATATTTTGATTTAAATAACTCTAAAACACCATTGTCGTACTAAAACGTTACTCAAGTAAGTAAACGCTAACGTCTTAGTACGACAGTAATGGTATTTTAGAGTTATTTGAATTGAAATATCTCCTGAACTACTAACTTTTCGACATACATAGGTTAGTACTTTTTTATAACGAATGTCCAGTTGCATCGGTTGATGTATTAAAAAATACCTCATTCCATTGAAAAAAATTAAGGTGACCTTCATATCTATAAAAAAATGACAAAAACAAAATTTTGTTTTGGCATCGTGTCAGCCCCATTGTACCATTCAACTTTGTCCGTACCATATTTTACGTATCTTTAGAAACAACAAAGATATTTGAGGTGCTAACGTTTGGTGACTCACCCTGTATACTTATTTATATATATTATTTATACATTAATTTTTAAAATAACAAGAATGTGTTGACCCAAGTTTTTAGCCATTTCGTTTATAATTTATACACGAAGAAATAAGTTTGTCGAATAATTCCTCATGGATGCATCTTCACAATAATTGTAATCTTCTTATAGCTAGCTTTTATAGCTATTAGTAGCTGAACAATGATTATTTTTATTTTTTCGTCATTTTAATTAGTTGGAACTATAATATATACTTTTTTTTATATTAATTTTATATAAATATATATTGATAAGTTGAATCTTCAAACATGTTTTCCTCGAAACGTACTTTTCTCAGCTGACGTAGACATATATATATATATACTATAACTACGTTTATTTTGCGAGTTCAAACAAATCGTTTTGCACACTTATTCTACGACACTTATACTTAATACGTTGACTGCCACGGTGGTCACCACTGACCACTGATTTGCTTTTATAACTCTGGTCGTTTAATGAAGTACAAAATGCACAAAATCCAACGTGTTAAAATAAATGCAACAAAAATCGAGTTTTCGAAAATGAAAAATCAGTAAGTTGTCACGGTGGCAGCCGATCTAAAGGAAGATTTTGAGGAGATCTGGCCGAGTCGATAGATCGGTACCGGCTATACCCACACACAGGTACGCGGTGGCAAACGTATCGTTGTCCCGATATCTCGGACAAGGCAAAATATTTACGGGAAAATTTCGCCGTGGGTGGCGCGGCTTCATGAATAATTTCGGTCCGCAGGAGACTCGTCAGCCGTCGGCTAGGTGCCCGGGGCGCTCGGTTCTAATTACGGCAACTGCAGAGCTCGTCTGCGCCCCCGGCGATCCCTCGGGTCAGTTTCCAACCCCCCCGTTTTCCTACCCCAGCACAATTTCCACAGAGTCCACATCCCTTCCACATCCGTTCTGAAATGCTAGCAGCGCTGCACGCCCCTGCCTTCGCCTCCTCTCTTCCTTTCCATCCCTGTCCTCCTTCTTCTGCTATCGGTGTACCCGTCGACCAGAGCGCTCGGCAGCGCCCGGTAACCGGTTTCAAAAGTTTTCCACCATCTACCGGTCTGTTTTCCGATTTTCGGACCGGGTCCCTATCGCCAGCTTTCAGATGTTATTCCGAATGGAATGGATCTTTCAAAAAAATTTCTATTCACGCTCGTTAGCCGATCATCGATCCTACGTCGACGCTCCCGGCGGTGTGCCGACGATTCGAAGTCGTGGAAGCTTGAATTTTTGTAATTTTGCGCAATCCTCGCACGACGGGGCTCTTTTACAATTGTACAATTGGCAATTAGGATTGTTCGCTAGTTTATTTAACGATCTTTTTAGACGCATTTTTGAAGGTACAGTAGAACCTCGTTTATTGCACGGAATCCTTCATTGCGCACTAGGGGATATACGGAGGTAAGTGGGGAAACAGATCGCCTGATTGCACGCGTTTTCGATTCGTTTTGTGCAACTAGTGAGGTACTACTGTACTTCTTGCTTCACTGTTTATTCTACAGACTGAGAATACATTGAAAATAGTAAAAAGGCATTTTAAAAAATGAATATATTATTTCCAACTAATCAAAATGATGAACAAAGAAAAATAATCATTGTTCAGCTACTAAAAGCTATACAAGCTAGCTATAAAAAGATTACAATTACAATCATTGTGACGATGCATCCATGAGGAATTATTCGACAAACTTATTTCTTCGTGTATAAATTATAAACGAAATGGCTAAAAACTTGGGTCAACACATTCTTATTTTTTTAAAATAATCACTTTTAGTGCCTCGTAAGCCTATTGTCAGAAATTGTTGAAATTTTGATTTTGAACGTTCACTGTTGTGAAATTTGTTTGGAAATATAGCAACGTTCGGAATAAAGGGTAATTGGTCGATGCACGAGAATAGGAGAACGCGGTATAATGCTATAGGGACTTGACAGACACCCTGTATTTGTCTGGTCTGGCATGCTCGCGGACAATAGTGATGGCGATCGGGTTAGGATCAACAGCTCATCGATCGTGAATCCAGAGGCGGATCGCCAGAATACGCGTACGTAAGAAGTGAAAGGCGGAATAGAGGGGATCTAGGCTTTGTGCCGCGAACGCTGCGAATCGTTGCGAACGGAAGTCGCGTCATTTCCCATCGCCGACTGCTAATTACAGATCGGGATTCTGTCGCGACGATCATCCGGCAGATGTTTCGCTGCCATTCTGACAGGATGATGCAGGATCGGACGCGTCGATGGGAGAAATAAAGATGCGACTTGCGTTGACGTTACCGTTACAGAGTTCTTTATTCACCATCGGAAACCGTATTTTGCAAAATTAGTATCATTAGTTTGCAACTAATAAGCGGTCTGCGAATTTTATGAATTTATGATCAAATTGTAACTTAAACTTAACACGACTGCCACGCGAATTTTTTACGTTTCAGACAAGTATCACCTCATTCATAGACGTCATCAGCGTGATTAATAAATAACTAGAAACCGGATCTTTGTGCAAAATAAAAAGTTTGTGTATCAATTGCGAAACACACGAACTAAATACAAATTTATATTTTCCTTTAATAATTTTAATGTAGTGAAAATAATAATTTTCTTTAAAATTTGTTTCAAGAGTGAATATCTATTAAACAGGGTGTCTAAAAAATGTTATGCTTCCTTGAGGTGACTCCTGAAATTATTTGAGTAACGTTTCCCTTTGCGAAAATGTTCTCCGCGGCCTTGTTAAGGAGTTATTAACGAAAAACAGGGAATCCGGCTCGGCCAATGCCAATGCCGCGCTCAGCTCTGTGCTCTGATTGGTCCGTGTTTTTCGTTAATAACTCCTTAAGAAAGCCGCACAGAATATTTCCGCAAAGGAAAAAGTTACTCGAAATGGCCTCGGGAATTACCTCTTTCAAGGAAGTACAACATTCCTGGGACACGCTGTATAGTGAACTGGAGATTATTTTGTAGCATCCATCTGGGACGCATAAACAACAATTAGAGACAACTTATTCGTAGCGTAACCGGCGTGCACGAGTAGCCTTGTCAGCATTAGCTTATCTCGAGGATCTTCGAAGATATCGACCGCGATAATCGCGAGATTAGAATTAGCGTTTAATGCGTTCTCCCCGAAGTTTACACATCCTCAGTCCGCGGAGCTAGTAATGTTTGATCAGGCCTACAATTACTATCAAAAACCAGTCCGCGAACTCTTCCCCGTCGAGATACCTTAACCAACCGGATTTTCTCCGATGGAAATGATCTTCCCATAGATCCAACAGGAAATTAATCGGTCGGAACGTCGGAAAAATTTGTTTGAATTTAATCGCGTTTCCTGGTCACGAAGAAACTAATGGTTAAAGGGACACGCGCTGAAATCTCGTCGATCCTCGCACCGGAAGATAAATCCTGTTCGTCGTTTCGTCATTTTCTGCGAGAGGGATCCGAAGAACACCGCGTGGGCTTCCATCGCGGACCGTTACACCTTGGTTCGTCGCGGATGTCCGTGTCCCGGGTGACAGGCTAATAATTATTTCAGGTACTCCGTGTCTTAACGAACTGGAATGATCGGGGGCCCCGTGGATCGTGTCGATCGCTCGGCGACCCGGTGTCTTGATACGCTTCGATCGTTCCCCTCGTAACTCAGGGGAACGGACTCACGCGAGAAAATTTAAGAGGCTCGTAACTAAGTATCGCGACCATCACGGAACACTGTCAACGAGCATCGCGCCTGAGAATATATTCTCGAAAAATATCTTACACACTCGACGGCATCGTTAACAAGCTTCGTAGTTTCGATATTTTATCAAAAGAATTTCATCCTCATAAACGTTTACACATAATTCTATATTTATTACAGGATATCGCGAGATTTTATAGTTAACACGACGTGAGATAATTGATTTAAAAAAATGAACGTTATTTTGGACATTTTTCAAGAAATCTGATTTGTTTCGAATTATTTTGTTATGGAACTTTTACTGTACCGAACACGGCACAATTCGGATCATAGATATTTGTTTAATTCACGGTAGAACAGAACCTCGGTTATCCGAACATTCTCCGTGAACCAGAATTGAGAGAATAAAGTTACCCCCTCTCTGCCAATACCAGACACATGGACGACAGGGACGAAACGTGTCACGCGACCGGGCGGAAGCGTGGGGAATAGTGTTGTGTATTTGTTACTTGTAAATAACAGTTAACTTTATTATTTTAAATAATTCATTTAGACTTGCTCAAATAATAAATAATAATTGTTGCTTTTTATTTGAATATCCAAATAACAAATAACTTGTTATTTAAATTTTTATTTAAATAATTATTTATTTAAATATTGCCCAATACTGATCCAGGACCACACATAAATCCAATATGAATAATAGAATAGTTTATTCGCTGTAGCTAGATTGAACATTTATAAAATGAATATAAAATTCTTCACTTTATAATGATATAAAAATTGATAATTTTTTAACTCGTCTTTTCCGTCTAGAACATTGTACATCCAGCGAGTCATTATTTTTCCTTTTGCCAGAAAAGGACATTTATTGTTCTTGGAACAATGATTTTAATTAAACGCATTCTCCCGAGGGTAGTATAGTGTTCCCAGTGACTGACCAAGTGAAATCTGAAATTTATATCGATTTGATCCCCCCGCTAGCTCGTAAAGGTGGCGTTATATGGGCATTCGAGGAAATCCGGACGAGAGCCGACGATTTATTCGTCCTATGCTCGCGCTCGACAAGTATTGCGTGTCGGGAAGAATGCTGCTCCATAATTTCAGAATTACAATGTCTCCAGCGACTTCTTAGAAAACTGGCATTCAATATTTGTCAAGCGAAGACGACGTCGTCGCTAGATACGAGGAGGAATGAAATTATGAGCCACTGCTCGGCGACATTTACTGTCTGTAGACTGTCTCGTGGAAAGAATTACTGGTCGAGGACGGAATTAATGTACAGGTAAAACCGAATTGACAATGTGGAATATGATGCCCCCGTGATCAAGACTTCAATCTTATTGTTAGAAACAGCGATTTTAATCTTCTGTGGCACGACTTAGCTGTACGATGATTTTGAAGTTATACAGTTTAATGCAAACGTTATTTAATTTTGGTCGTTTTTACATCTATTGCAGTTTATAGTGTGAACAAGTTATTTTAAGTATGAGCGTCTATTCTTCCAAATTTTAAAATGTTTTTAGCAAACGTACAGCACTGAAGTTTAAGGACATAATAAATTGGAAGACAGCTGCATCAGAAGGAATGCGTGTATCTTTTCAAACTCGTGTTTCCTTTAGCCTGAAGTACACATAACTTTTTTCTGAGATAATGACATAATAAGATAATAAAACAGAATTACATTTAATTTCAATTTCTTTGAATCAAGTGACGAAGATACGGATTTGCGTAAGATTTCTTACTCTATTGTCACGAAAACGGACACGTAAGATTATCATTAACTTTCGAATAGCAAAACTAGATTTTAAATGATACAAAGAGGATTAAAAATTAACTAGACGAGTAGCTGAAAGTTTACCAAGATAATTAAAATAGTTTATTATGTAATAAGAAGGTCTACATTAATTCATTCGTTAATTAAATTGCATTCGTTAATTAAAGGCCATTTCCTCCTAAAAAGCGTTCTAAAAAATTCTTCTCGTGCTGTTTATGTTCCCAGTGTCACATCACATGACAGCGCACAGAAGGAGGAGCAATAAAAATGACTGTCCTGGACGAACACAGGTAATGTCATCTCGCGTTAGTCAGACCCCGTTGATTCTCGAAAGCGGATTCCGTGTGTCGCGGCATTATATGTCACTGCGTGCAACAAGAGATGCATAATTGATCATAACCATTATTCGATGACGTTGGAATGCAGCCTCTGATTGAGCAATAGCATTGTCTTCGAGTTTCTGCGAACGCGAGGCAATTATGCTCTTCTCCCGTGATCGAGATCATCGACACATCCCTGCTAGACTCTTATTGTTAGTTCATTCGGGAATTATATAAAATCGACGAATTTAATGAAACAAAAATTGTACAGCTACCATTTGTAATATTACTTGTTTTATCGATTTTCTTACATTTTATAAATTGCAAGTTTTCTATCAAAGCTAAAATTAATTTGTGCACCGAACACGATAACCGACATGTTAATATACTAATTAAAAAGCAGGGAACCGTTTTTGGTTTAAGCTAGGCTTTATTCACGTAAAACTCGGTGAACTAGCGATTGCGCAGAGCACTAGAAAGTACTCGACAGTATTTCCATCGTTACTGTCTCTTTTCTCAGCCACTGGTTGTGTTTTAAACTTAAATGGTAATTGAATGAGTGAATACAGCACAGTAAAAATTGAACGTTCCTACAAACGCAGAATCTGTGGTCATAAAGCAAATAATGGCGATTGTACACGGAATATAGCGACTCGCCGATGTAATAAGCTCTCGTTGTTCAGTTAATGTAAATTCGCGATTCTTTGCAACCGGCATTTACGTTTCAACCTGTTATTACCAGGAACATTTGAAATCCTGACGACTGTCGAGTTAATTAGAAAGTATTTCGTTTCCATTTCCATTCCGCGGGTATTGATCCGTCACGCGATATTTCGACCTCGAATTTGACGAAAGCAACGTGTACTTCCAGATTCTTTTTCCGAGCAACGGGATACTCAATGCGATTCAAATCGCATATTTCAAAAGACTGGTCGACTAAACGATATTATTGGTAACATAATCAATTCAATTTTTCACAGATATCGACCTCATGTTTCCAAGGATAGCGTTTTAAAATGGAACAAATTAAATTTTCGGTTCTCGAGAAATTGTCAATATTTGAACTACCATAACTTTGTTGAAAAAAAATACTACGATGATTTTTAAAACTTCAAACCTCTACTTTCGCAGGCTATTTTTGATTTTATTGTACAATGTTACATATTGTAAAATGTAAAATGTTACATATTGAATCGTCTGTAAAAGCACCGAAAATATTTTTTTCTGAATGATTTTCTATCACAGATTTGAAGATTAATTCTTCATCTTTACAACGACTGTTCAAAATTTAATCTACGATCACTTTTTACCGGTTTCGTAATACAAAAATGAGTACTTTATATTATTCCAAAGGTAGGAGTCACACACCTTTCATTCAAAGCTTTATAAATAGTCTAGAAAAAATCGTAGATCAAGTTTTAAACATTCGTTGTAAAGAGGAAGCTGCAGTCTTTAAATCTACGGTAGTTACAGTCACGAGAAAATTTTTTCAATGTTTTTAGAAACGGTTCAATTTAAAATAAAGGACATGATTTCAAAAGGAGCTAAATGTTATATCGAAGGGAAAACCAGTTCGTTGTTTCTTGTTGCAATTTTACAATGAATTATTTATAGAAGCGTGTCTGCGTAACTTTTTTTGTTTCTGCTTATTGACTACGCTGACACCATTTTGTGGCAGAAACTTGGGAGGCTACGCGTTGCAGGTGCTCGCTTTGCCGTAGCGGTCTTCGCTGGAACCGGAAGTAGTTTCACGAGGCGGGATCGGCGGATTATATTAAAATCGAGAAATTTTCGAGCCGTGAAAGCTGCACGTTGCATAAAATCTCACTAAAATCGCGTTTATCCTGGCTAAACGAGTATTATAAGCTGGTGGCTGACGAGGAGAGTGGCATACCACGTGTTATCTGCTAGCTTGTGTCTAGCCACGATAAATTGTTCGCCAACCCGTTAATTACCGCGCGATCGCGCGAAAGTAAAACGACTGATTAGATAAATCATGGGGGGAATGGTCGTTCTCGAGGCTCCTCTAATTGCTTCCCTACGCGAATCGGTACTTAGAAGTTCGTCAGCCTTCTTTGCAAATATCCGGTTCGTGCATCGCGACGGTAAATTCGCTGGAACCTATACTATTTTCGAATTTAAACGAAAAGTCAGATTACAGAGAAAAAGAAAATGAGAAACCTCGTAAAAATTCTCTTAAATATTCTGCTCTTGTACATTCATGATTATGGTAATGTTTGCCGTTAAATGGACCAGAATAAAACTGCAAACCGCTGGTTAGGTCTTGCCTGACCCAATTCTTCACGTTAATTACTTGGCATTTGCATTTCTAGACTCTGAAAACTTTCAAAAGTTTTCAGCACATGATATTTCTTCATGCAAACTATTTTTAAATTAGGTTGAAATTGTTGATGGTTGTGATCGTAATTTATAATTAGATTAAACATGTTTGATGAGAGGTATTTTGCTCCAGAGTTTAAGTGAAGTAAGAAAATAATAATTTCTTAAAACTCATTTTTCAATTCTGATGTTTTCAGTGTTTTGTAAATCCGCAGTCTAATCGCAACAGTTGCAAACTGAATAAACAGGCTGTGTACAATTATTCAAATTCGCATTTCCATAGTCTAATCAAGAGAACGAACTTTCCTGCTCACAATTCCACGCGGCTAACGAGTTAAATTTACAGTATGATCATAGTGCTGTATTTTTTCAAAACTATTAACATAATATCATTCGTTTTGTACCTATTACATTCAATTCTTCAACATGTCAATTTCACACTATTTGTTAACCACGTTGCAATAATCGCCCTAGATCGAATTAGAATCTACGAAAACCATCACAGACAACAAAAGCACCCAAAACAATTAAATTCACTCAAGATTTTTAATTAATTTTTTGTTGCATTCTGCTGCTGCATGCTTTAGAAGATTTTGAAAAGAAGGGTCAGAGGTATAATAAGTAACCTGGGCTCATTTTGAAGTCTCCACTTTCAGAATCGAAAGCGAACGAAAAGAGTACACATGTTTTTAGTCGTTTTGCAAATTCAAACGTCCCTACAAGGACGCAATAATTTTTTTTCATGGGTATCATGCACTATCAATTTAGTTCTTCCTTTGAAACAACTACTCGAATGTCGCCATAATTTGTTATACCTGTTTTGTCGAACTTCGAAAATGATGCGGGATTTAAAGTATTGCGAATATCAATTGTTAAGGAAGTTAGTGTCTTTTCGGAAAATTTTCGGCGAACTTTTTCCTCGTATCGTCTCAAAATAAATTTAAGAAGTGATGTAACACGACCTCCGCAGAATGTGTTGTTTCACACAATCATTTAAGCTACGAAAACTTATTCTAGCTTCTCTAGCACGCAACATACCCTCTTGTAAACTTTTGCGACATTTGGAGCTGAACTAAACGGAAACACCTCGCGAAACGAAACATTCGCCGAAAGAACAACGAACACAAAGGAAATGCTTGTATCTGAATTCATTTATCCAGTACTGCGTGTACACTTTTAATACTCGACAGCTAACAATAAACTATGATGTATCCAACTCTTTTAGTTAACAACGAAAACCCTCTATCTTATAAAAAAAAGACAGTAAAAATGAAATGCAACTGTCACATTTGATATTAAGCAATTTCAGATATTCCATAAAATCAATTTATTCAAGGAAATAAAAATTTTAACAAAAATAAACAGTGACGCAGAGCGAAAGTTTATAAAACTTGAATGCCTGAGAAAATGATCGAGACGAATGGTGTATAAGAATTTCTACGAAAAATGATTCTGGGTTTAATAAAATACAATTGCAAAATTACAATTGCACAAAAAAACAGGGGCGCAGAACGGAAGTTTGCAAAACTTGAAGGCTTGAGAAAATGTTCGAGACGAATGATCTATAAGAATTTTTCCGAAAGTAACCCGAGGTTAAATGAACACAGTAAATGCTAAAACGATTGCAAAAATAGACGATGATGGAAAACGAAATTCTAAAAATGCGAAGGTCGGTGAAAATGATGTCAAGAAATAGTTAGATCGCAGATGTGCAAGAAAGGGGATGATCACTCACCGTTTCTGACACGTGGGCTCCAGGTTGACGGTTGTTTTGGTGTCCACGGTTGTCGATTTCGAATCCCCCGACCGATCACCAGGAAACAGAGCACAACTCGGTACGAGCCACCGTGTATCATTCGCGGATAAAAATGTTGTTGTCGGATGTCTCGCGCACAGGTGTCCACGTGGTCACCGTTCACGTGTCTTCTTACGAGAGGTGGAAAGAGCGCGAGCCGCGCGCCACCGCAGCCTTAATGGGACTGAAGTGTCTTCTCCGGTGTCAGAGCGTTCGCAGTTTGCGCTGCCAGCTACCACCACCACCGCCTCTACCTACGATCACCACACCACCGGCGGCTCTACCACCACCACTGCAAAACCGAACCTCGACGCGTCCTTCTCCCCTCTACCAATGCCACCTTCCCGGTCTGACAGCTCGCGGCGTTTTGGTAAGCGCCCTGAGCTTGCAATCCTCTTCGCCCAGCCCTCGAGGTCACCCCTCTGCTGTGTGTCAACTGGCTTCAATCCCCTTCCGATGCCCTCCGGCCAGTTTGATTCGCGTTTATCATTGCCCTCATCATCATTATCATTATTATTATCAGTCCCTTTTTCATAGTTCGCGGTTTTATTGCTAACAACTTTTACTGCCGCATCGGTCATACACCGTTCATAGGTCAAATCGGATAGAAACCTTTTCAGTTTCCTTATGTTTTTCTCGCAAAACACGTAATTGATTCTTCAATTTTCCCATTTTACCCTTAACCCCTTGCCTTACGATTCATTTTACGATTTCAGTGATTAGAACTTTCTTTGCAGTTCGTAATTTCCTAAAGCTATACATTAACGAAATAAAAAAAGAATTTCATCTCGATTTAAAGAAAATTAATAACATACATTGAGTGAGTGTAAAATTTCTCCGTACACCCTTTAAAACGGAATAACTTTTTTATAATTCTACCAAATGATATCTTCTAAAAATTACAATTTACAAGGTTGCATGCAAAAATAAAGCAGCATTTTTTAAAACTTTTTTGTTTGGGCTGTTACTGAAAATTTAAAATATATGTTTTGTAGATCTATGTTAGTTATACACATACTGAAAATTTCATCGAAATCGGTTGACGCAGGGAAAAACGACACGCATCGAAAGATGTACGATTCTGTGGATTTTAAGCAGAGACTGATCAAAAGTCTTGTAAAGCTACGATTTTCACCATTTTTAACCTCTTGTAGCTCGTGTGTATGTTAATAGATTTCGATGAAATTTTCAGCATGTGTATAACTAACATAGATCTACAAAAGATACATTTTAAATTTTCATTAAGGATCCAATTAAAAAAGTTTAAAAAAATGCTCTTTTTATTTTTGCATGTAACCTTGTAAATTATAATTTTCTGGAAAATGTTTTTTGCATATCATTTCGTAAACCAATGCTTCAAATCAGGTCGTTTGGTACAATTATAAAAAAGTTATTCTATTTTAAAGGGCGTACGAATATTTTTGACACTCATTGTATATATTTATTAGACTCTGTTCAGAATCTTCATCATGAGTCTAACATGATATTGCAAGGCAAGGGGTTAAGTGGTGCTTCTAGTGTAACAACAGTGAAAACAAGTGATTTTTAAGAATTTTTTAGAATAACTATTTGCTATATGGAACTAGGCCTTTTGGGGATTTAATCAGATAGTATTGTAATACAAGTGTCTTTTTTAAAAGTTAAATTTTTATTATTTATCGTATTCGATTAGTTAAATGAATGAGCTTCGTTCGAAGTTGATTATTTTACCATTTTTAATATTTTTTTAGATGTGCTCGCCACGCCGATTTAAAAAAAAATAATTTCGTTAAATGTGCGTATAGCATGTAATAAATCAGAAGAATTGAACTAAAAAGACCTCTTATCGTTTAAAACTATCTATTTATATCCCCAAAAGGTCTAGTTCCACATGTTCAACAGTCATTCTGAAAAAATTCTTAAAAGTTCTTAATATGTCCCTCGTGTGTCAAATCGACACAATGTTAAACATTAAATGAAACGATAATAATTAACTGCGCTAATTATTTTACATTTGCATTATTCAATTTCGCTGTTGCGATGATAACATCGAAGGTTAAGCGTACATCACTGTTCCTCCAGCGGATTACACGATTTATGTACCTGGAAAGGACGTTATAGCGGGCAAAAAAATGCACTCGGATCGTCAAATGGACAGCACCTGCGACAGTGAGAAAAGGAATTTCCTTGACAGTTTCCCACTCTTCAATATAAAGCCGTTCCGACACACCCGCGTCCAATTAACAAACGCTACGTTTCCCCACCTAAATCCACCCTTAACCAATCACGAAAAATCGAGGTGACAATCGCAGAACTATTTTGGTCGTGGCCGGAGTAATGTTTTCTCGTTCGATGTCACGATTTCGAAAAGCGTGTTGTGTAGTGTTTAGTAATTGTGTACAAGTGAGACGTATTCGCATAAATGGCAGTGTTCTGTGGAGGAGCAGAATAATATGAAAACTCTGTAAGTACTTATACTTTATATTAGTAGGATGAATATTCTGATGTGGAATAATGGATATTATGATGTATGGATATGGTTATGTTTCATAACAATTCTTGTTAATTATTTAGAAAGTGGGTCTCCTCTCAGATTTTGTTCATCTTGAAATATGTTATAGATTACTATATTTTGAACAACTTCTTCCTATACATGTTACCGCCGCTCGATTTTAGTTTTCGAGATATTTGCAAAAAACTATCGCTTATACAGTATTGAATTTTTCGTAATTGCTGCACGCTCCGCAGCAACGTAAGCCTGTCCCGGCACGGCGTTTGTTTACATTTTGCTTCGAAACAAGCTGCGAAGATTAGTTATACATGTATAGGGTGAGCTTTCAATTTAGAAAAACTACTTTTGGATTTTCGTATGCGTGGTCGGGCCGGCCTAACGGCCGGCCCTCTCCGCCTCCCACCACCTAACCCTAACTAATTCTGATCTCATGATTTTTCCATTACTAGTTCAAATTCTGTATGACGGTTATATAGAATTAAAAGATTATGCGATCGGAATTAGTTAGGGTTAGGAGGTGAGAGCGGAGAGGTGGGGTGACCACGCATAATGTAGAAAATGTAGGAGTAGTCTTTCAAAACTGAAAGCTCACCCTATATATGTATGGTCAGAGTGAGACCCTGTTTTTTCTCTCATCTCCGCAGCGTGTTTACAAGCAAAATGTAAACCAACGCAGCACCGGAACAGGCTTACGTTGCCGCAGAGCTTGCAGGAATACGGAAAATTCAATACAGTACTAGCGATAGTTTTTCGCAAATATCTCGAAAACTAAAATCGAGCGGCGGTAACATGCATAGGAAAAAGTTGTTCAGAATGATGAGCTTGAGAACATATTTCAAGATGATCAAAATCTGAGAGGAGACCCTCTTTCTAAATAATTACTCAATTCTTTAACCATAATTTTCTTCGATATAAATAGTTTTGCGACAAGTTTTTTTTACAAATGTCCATCGATCCAGAGGTGAGATTCACTTCTAGGATGGATGACTATTACTTTTTATACACCCCCTACAATGAATGTATGTAACAGTACAATCCATTTATCTATCCCTGCCAGTGCTTTGCACCCCACCATCCTTTTTACAAGATTAAATATATCTTTGCAGTCGGAGCTACATATTTTAACCCTCATCCGTCCCTCATTTCACGAACTGAATGTGTCATTCGGTATGAAATCGACACAGTGATAAAAAATCGGTAAAGTAACAAGGTAAACAGTTATTTCTCGACGTTTTTTTATTCAAATTGATGAGTTAACATTTACATCTTAGGCTTTCCGGTTATGTATTTTCGGTTACGAAGTTTCGGACAAATTTACCTGCAAATAACAGAACAGTATAACTTATTTCGGGAAAACTGTGTCAACTTCTTCCGACATAGAATAATTGCATTGTATATGATTTTTTTTCGTTTTATGGATATGAAACTGATATAACACCTCATACAATACTTAAATGTTTAGTAATTG
The DNA here is from genome assembly GCA_933228785.1 of Lasioglossum pauxillum. Classification (NCBI taxonomy): domain Eukaryota; kingdom Metazoa; phylum Arthropoda; class Insecta; order Hymenoptera; family Halictidae; genus Lasioglossum; species Lasioglossum pauxillum. The sequence goes on along the minus strand of OW121702.1, from coordinate 17,835,443 downwards.
ATTAGGTATCAACATATTTAATAATGTAAAAAATATTTTGCACAATGGTGTATCAATTTTTAGTGGTTCCTCAGTGTCGCCACTCGAGTGCTAAGGGTTAAAATGTCGCTATTGAATAAAAACATGGGGGTTAGGAAATTAGCGTCTCCATTCGGTTCTTTGGCCGCGGGAACTTTTTGCGAGCATCGTACTCACGTGCAATTTCGATATCACTCGGTCTCTCACTCGTCTAGCTAGAGTCCCGTGGAGCTAGATCGCCGGGCAACTTTGTTGAAATGCAAATGAAATTTAATCAACGATACAACTTCATCGTTGCCCGCCCGAGGTATCGCGGCCTCCCCGATTCGATCCCTTAATCCGATGTCTAGCTTCTTTAATTTAGATTATCACGTTCGTCATCCTCTTCCTCTTTCTCTGCCGTTGCACACCGCATCGTCCCGCGGGCTTTTGATAAGCGCCCGGAGCGTCCTTCGGGTTTCTCGGGTGTACGCGAACAGCCTAGATCTTCATCGGCGTGTACGCGTCGTTCATGCTCCTTTTTCACCTGGCAACCGACCTCCCCCTGCCCCATTACGGCGGCCTTTCAGATCGCGCCTCACTATTTGCCCTGCGATGACCCTAATAGCCGATGCACTCGAATTTTTTTCTGGAATCGGCTCCCGCTCGATCCCTCTACTCTCCATTCTTCTTTTTCCCCCGTTCGCGTTATTTGCACGCCCAGCTCAAAAACGACGAGAAACGAACCATTAAACATCCCGTTAACCTCTTAGCTGTGTAGCTCCGCTTTTAAAGTGGGTCGAACAATTTTTTAATTGTTTTACTGTCCACGCTGATCACTGGGCTGTGCATCTTTATGCATCATGAAAATTTATTTCTGTCTCAATTTTCTCATAAATCCATCAAATCTGCTGTCTACTGATCACAATTCAATTTATTGGGTGAGCAAATAAGTTTTTTCTCCTTTTTTGCCAAATTCAAGATTTTATTACATAAAATGTATTTTGTTACATAAAATGTATTTTATTACATAAAATACCCCCAATCTTTTTGCCAATTCTTCTTGCGTCTGTATCGGATTTTCGTTGAGCAATTCCTCTAGCTCACCGTCGTTGAACTTTCTCGGTGTACCTGAACGATCGTCGTCTTCCAAATTAAAATTTCCGGCTTTAAATCTTTGGTACCGCTTTTTCCATGCTCTGTAAGATACAGCGTTCTCTCCCAGTGCTGCACAAACCATTTCAGTAGCTTGAACAGCTGATTTCCTAAGCTGGAATGCAAAGAGTAAGCAGTGACGCAAATGATGCTTCTCGCGCGCAATATTGCTTGAAATTGTTGCATTGGACTGGAAACTCTTAGATCGCTCATCACGACTCTTCTTAAAACTAAAAGAACGCTCTTACGTAATTCGAATTCAGTCAGAAGTTATGATCGTAGAAAAAAAGGGGAAGGAACTTATTTACACACCTAGTACTTTCTAATTTTCAAGCATTACAAATTCATTCTCCAATTCCTTTGTTTTTTACTGTTTTCGGCTTTTAAAAAATCTGAAAAAATTCTGGGATACTTATTCAAGTCTCTGCTGCAATACTGAGGCCACTAAAAGTGAGGGTCCCCCAACTTTGAAAGGATTCAAAAGTGAAGTTTTCGCTAGACAAACTACCCAGTGTAGTTAGAACATGTGGTGAGGATTGTGGTGGTACATAGGGAACACACGGAGTGGGAAAGTGGGGAAACAGATCTCGCGATTCGCTCTACATCGCTCTACTACTCGTCGCACAGCCCCGACACTTGCAGAATTTTTCAGTTCCACTTCGTGCAACTACCGAGGTTCTACTGTATATCGCAAAACGGTAACTCGCGGAGACTCGAGACCCGCTCTTTCTAACGTCGAACCAGGTTCCTTTGTCCGCGAGCGGGTCAATCCGAGAAAGAAATGAGTTCGCCGGGAATGGAAGAAAAACAGAGGGGAGATATAATCCTTGCTCGCGTTAAGGGCTTTAATAGTGATTCTCGGATCGGATCGGTTCGGCTCGGCTCGGCGCGCACCTGGAGCTTTTCCAAACAGTGTCTGCACGTCGTGGCGAGTCTTCGTCCTCGTAAAGTTACAGTTGGTACTTCGCCGATACGATTGGCCATCGGCCATCGAGAATAATGGGGCAGTTGGCGAGGGCCGATATAAAGGGAACCAAGCCTCGGCTCTCGGCTTCGGTGTCTGTCGTATTCGAGTTGCCCGGGGCTAAAACGGCCACGGCCGACAACATCGTTCCAGAATGCCCCAGGCACTTCCAAACCCACCGGACGATGCTGCTCGCATACGTAAACGCTAACTTCGTCAGGGACAAAGTGACGCTCGTGTATGTTCGGCCCCGTGTGGTCCGTTGCTCCAGGAGGTATGAACACCAGGAGGGGCGAAGGAGAGGGGGTTACTTTGCCATTTCGAGGCTCATTCGAAATGTTCCCTGATCAACGTCCCCTGCCCCGGTTTTTGTCGTCAGCTTTTTGCGGCCATCCGCGGCCCTGATTATCCAGTCACGCGTCTTCCGACCAAGTCACGATCAAATTGAACGAATGCATTAAGGGAACACATAAGCCAACAGATCCACACCGTACTCGTCGACGACAGCTCATTCAACGTTCAAATCTGACGGGACACCGATCCGACTCGCTCGACGACATGCTAATTTCGCGACGCTAACTTTAGCCACTTTTCGTCACCACTTTTTTGCCGGGATTCAGACGCAGTGAATAATTGGTCGGATTTATTATTGTTTGTGAGCATCCCGCGGAGTCTTCAGGCCGAAGGTCAAGGACGAGCAGATGTATCAAAGGGAAATGTGATGTCAAAGTGTGGAAGAGGTGTGCTAGACATTTAAAGACATTAGCAAAAAATTGTTTATTAAAGATTAAGTTGCCGTGACCACTTAATGATTTTAATATTCATGTTTACGGCCATTGCTTAAAATGCTTATGTAAATCTAGGCACGATTCAATGTGATTCGTAGAATAATCTTACAACTATTTTCCAAGATATTTTTTAAGAATATTTTATAAGGAAAGGTGTTCTATTAATAGCTGTCATTTTCAATTTTGCACTACGTTTTATTCGTGAAGATTACAGTTGTAAAAAATTGTTAATTTTAAAAAGACAGCGTTTTTTAATCATTGAAAATAATACTTCTTAATGGAAGACCGTGTATTTTTGAAAGGTGAAATGTAACCTTCTTCTTTATCACCGTCTTCTATATATTTCCCTAATTTTCTGCAACCTATGATATGATGAATAAAAATCTACATGTCGTATTTTGTATTTAAAAAATAGTATGAATATTCTTGAATAATTTTTACGTATTAGCATTTATGTACAGACAGTATTTAATTTATTTGAGTTTCGCATTTTACTGTGTTTCCTACATTACTTCCGCAAGTCCATAAAAATCCGCATTCATATGGAAGAGTACAGTTTGAAAGCGATAGGGTAACAATAATAAAGATATTGTTCGTTCGCACATAGAAGTAGCTCGTTGATCAAGAGGTTCGGAATCCAGCGACTCGTCGCGTTAAGATCGAGTCCAGCGAAACGGTGTTGTAAAAATACTCAGAGCAATTGGAAGGCAACTAATTAGCTTGAGAAGAAGGTCCGTCCTAATCAGATTTCTCCTCGTTACTCCGGTTGAGTCATAGTGATTCGCGGCGAATAGTTCGAAGTAGATCTAGCACACTGGAAACAGACGCAACAGTCCGCATGTGTCCAATTTTACGAACCGTGAAACGCTCATCGAAGATCATCGTCTCTCACGGGTGTTGGCTCGACACGGTTTCGCTTCATTGATTGATCGCCTCGCTTGTAAAAACATACAAATAGCATCAACGAAATGATTCGGACGAATAACGTACGAAATTTCTTTGCGAGTGCGAAGAAACTAATGTATCCAAAACTGTCTAATCAGCTAGGTACATGTATGTATGTATAATGATTAGATTGCAGATTTTTATGCAAAATAAACAGTTTTTATATCGATCGCAAGAACGAGCCAAGTAGAAAGTTCTATCTTCTTCGTGAGCTGTTTTTAGTAGTCTTCAATAAGCTGAAACAAGTACATTAATATTCTTAAACATTTTTCATTTTTTCACTGATTTAAATTGCATCCAATGACCTTTGCCATAAATGTGTAGTCTACTCTCTCTAATCATATATTAGATCTTTCTATAAAATAAATATTTCCTATCTCAATTGCAATAAACAGGTTTGAGATAGGAATGTATTCCCTGTTTAAATAATTGTAATAGGCTGAAATTAGTGCAACAGCTGGTTTAATTGGTTTAGTATTTTTACTATTTCATATTTTATCTAGTTATTTCTTGCCATAAATGCATAAAATCCGCAGTCTAATCATTAGACAATTTTCAATTTTTTAATTTTTATTTTCAATGGTAATATTTTTTATGCAAATTAGAAACTTTCTATGACGATTACAAGAAATTGCAGTTAAATAGGAATTAAATTACTCTCTCAATAATTGTTATATGTTCAAAATGTTCTTAAATTCATTTGATGTCCACTTCTAGGTACGTCATATATTAATTTTTCTCATATATGCAGAGATCCACAGTAATTTATATAACCTCTGCAGAAAATACATAGAATCTTTACATTTCGATAATGATTGATCGATGGCTTCATTTCATAATAAATATCAATGCAGATTGAAAAAAGGAAGACACTTGTGGTTCGAGTAACTGCAGCGTGCTTTCACTCCTCGCGTTATCTTTCTAATGGACACAAACGAATAGCATTCGTTGACGGCTTAATGGAATCGAGAAAATCCGAGAAGAATTTATTGGACACTTCGGAATTCGGTTTCTCATTTCGATAGATTGTTCGCGTGAATAACTCCTTGAAACCTGTGTTCCATCTAATAGATCTGGTACTTGAAAGTCAAACCTTTGGAAAATATAGAAAGCCATTTAGATGGATCATCTATCGTCGGAAGTTTGCGTGACCGTGAAATTCGTATTTGATACTTGATTAATGGTCAAAGTTCATGGAGATGTTAGCTTTAATTGACTTCAGACTGGAAATGCAAAACAGAAGGCACATATTTTCATAAATCAATGTCTGAAATCACTGATTTGTATAAATATAATCGGGCTGTTAGCAAAACTTGTAATTCCAGAATTATTTTAACGCAATGATCGTTCACTTAAAAACTATAAAACAACTGATTTAAAAGAACAAAAACCGAGAAAATAAAATTCACAAACGTACAAATTTATTTACTTAAATTTTACAGATCATGAGATCGTATTTTCTATATTTCCACAAAAAGTAATTTTCACAGTATATTTTAGAGTATTCTACAGTAGTATAATATTAACTACAAAACAAAACTGCAGTATTGCCAGTGGCACGTACAACATTTACAGTTTGAACTAAAAATTCAAAAAACTTTATAACCCGCAGTATTTTCTACAGACACGACCCAGGTTATATGAGTATCATTAATCTTCAATTATTATTGTAATATTAACTACAAAACGAAATTACACCAGAATTTTATCCTACTATTACCATTGACACGTACAACATTTACAGTTTGAACAATAAATTCAAAACATTTTTTACAGTATTTTCTATAGACATGACTTGGGCTATACGAGTGCTACTATATGTATTTGGTTATTATTATTAGCTACAGTGACTCCCATTAATATTCGGACGTTCTAAAAAAGGCGATAACTTCTTTAATATTGTACTATACGATTTGAACTTTTTTGGAACCTAGAGCAATTAGTTTACTACAGGATGCGAAAAGAAATTTTTTCAAAAATTGCATTTGGTCAGAATTGTAGAGAAAATACTAAAAGTTGCATTTTTGTAAAATAAAAAGTTGTGCTTTTTTATGCGGGCCTATACTAAAATTTTAGAAAACACGTTTTGTAGATCTATGTCAATTATATGCACTGTGAAAGTTTCATAGAAATCGGTTGATGCGCGGAAAAACGACAGGCATTGAAAGATGTTAGAATCCTTAGAATTACTGCAGTTGGAGGCCGAAAATCGTGAAAAACTGCAATTTCTACCATCTTTAAACGTTGTAGATCATTACAACAACGTCGACCGATTTCCATGAAATTTTCAGAATATGTTTAATTGATACAGATCTACGAAACGTGTTTTCTAAATTTTCCATATGAGCCCACATAAAAAAGTTAGAAAATGCAACTTTTAGTAATCTCTCTGCAATTTCGACAACTTGCAGTTTTTTTCAAAAATTTTTGTCACGTTGTGTAGCAAACCAATTATTCTAACATCTCCAAAAATTTCAAATCGTATATTCCAATATTTAAAAAGTTACGATCTTTTTAAGAGTGTCCGAATATTAGTGGGAGTCACTGTATGTATTTACTAATCGAAATTGCATTAAATACCGCAGCATTACATTTACAGATCGGAAAAGACAATTTTCGAACGTTTCTGTATTTAGTACAAGAAGTTTGCAATCGTGAAACTTCGGATTCTTCGTGTTCCCAAGAACCGATGTTACATGCGTGAAGCACGTAGTCGAAAGCTTCGTCGAATCGATTTGCAATGTGATGGTAGCGACGGTTTCGCGAAAAGGAAGAAAAGAGAGATTGCTGAGCGGCCGGGGACAGTCGTCGAAGGTCGTCGGACAGCGGCTTCTGCACATACACGCGATCCGGCGCTTATGCAAACGGTTTCTAGAGACCTCAATCTGGCTCCGAGTCCTTTTAGAATCGTCTCGTGTCGCGGGCATAATTAATCGGCGAGTCCGCGACCGGCATCCCGAATCGTTTAACGAACGCGTAACCCAACGGTATGGGATGTTCTTCGCGTATTGGAAGAACGAGAAGACGGAGACGAGGAACGACGTCGAAGGAAGGAAGGAAGGAAGGAAGAAGGAAGGAACGAACGAGGAGAGAAGAGGACACTGAGAAAGAGTAGGAAGGTAGGAAGGCATAATGGTGGTCACATGCCCCGAGGCATTCTCGCTTGGTCCGCGGCGAACAGCAAGAAAAGAGAGGAGGACAGTGGCCAGTTTCGAACGCTGAACGAAGACGAAAATAATGTGATGTTTTTGTATCATACGATATACAGACTGCCGGCATGGCGGACCCGGTATACGCCCGGGGCATCCAGCAGGATGTAACGAGGAGAGTCCAAGTGTTGCCCGTGGGTCCACATATTTTAGGGAGAAGACTTTCTCCCTCCTCCCCTTTGCCCTCTGGTTTGGCCCTACGTGTCTTTGAAACGGGTCGTGTCGTGCCCAAGGCGAGAGCCTCGCTTGCCCACTTCTGTCTCTTTCCTTCCTACTATCTTTACTCTCCCTTTTCCCATCCTATGCATCTTTCTTTCTTTCTCTCTTTCGGTGTCTTCTCTCCCGTGGCCGAAGCTTTATCGTACGAATCGGAGCTGGAGTGATCCGCGAGCAATCAACGCGTCGCGAATGGTGACTTGGGCAGTTGAGGTGGTCGGTTACCTTTTTGATGCGTCGGGATTGCTATCTTTTCATCTAATCAAGCTGACACCAAATCATTAGCACTACAGTGTGAAAAATATATTTAGTTTCGTCATGACGGATGATGGATTGCCAAGTGTACATATTCAATTTATACTCCTCGGTATTTTATAAAAGAATAAAAAATATGTAGCTAGGGCTGTATTTAAATATTTTCAATTTATACTCCTCGGTATTTCATAAAACAATGCAAAATATGTAGCTAGGAAAGTATTTGAAAATTGATTGTTTTGATGTGAGCACGTTAATTTGTTTATGTGGTAGTAATTTGATCACCCAGTATTGTATAGTTGTAGACATGGTATAAGCTGCAGTCGAAATAACTTATAAGATCTTATACTTAATTAATGATACGATTATCTTAATCATACGAATATAAGAATTGTCTGTGACACGGTCACATTAAGGACAGCTGTGACGCGGTTATCCCAAATACGAAATTAGGTTCTCGATGTAGAACAGAGAAATGAAACGCGCCTTGACCCCCGTTTCATTGTACACTAAAAATTCATTAAAATTTACTCAAAGAAAATAAAACAGTTCTGCACACTCTCAGGTCCTCGATCGCGTGTCGAGTGCACGAAGTAGACTCGAGGCGGCGTCTTTCGAGAGCGCACGTGCGCGGCTTTTTCCATTGATATGTAAACGATATGCGGAAAAATCGACCACGCGCCGGTGGGTTAATTACCAAATGGACCGAGGTACAAGACTGTAAAGCGCCGCGACGGTGTCCACTGAAACCGATACTTTATTCGACATTCACTCGGTCGTAATGAAACGCGACAGTCGCGCGGCGTATTCGTTTGGTAGTTACGCTGATTACGCGTCTTGTCCGGGTAAAGTCACCCGTAAAAAGTGTAATTGATGATCTCTCGTAGGTGAAACTCTTTGTTCTCGCTAAGGAGATACGTTTGTTACCGTGCCAGTGTACATTACCGCTTCTATTCTCGCCGCTAATTGCAAATTGCCGAGTGTCACAGCGTTTCCTCTCTGAATGCCGCGTAATGATCATCATTATTCTTCGATGAAGTTGCTCGATCTCTGAACCCTTGCTCTTCCCTCGACTGAGAAAGAGAGTTTAATGTTGCAGCGGAGTCATGAGATGTAATTAAATGGACAGCGATATATGTCGCGTGAAAGTCGCGCGGAAGCGGGCACAATACTGTTCGCAGAATACGCGCTCGTTTAATTAACGAATTATTGTTGCTGCTCCTTAAAAACGAAAGCTACAGTGTCATGCGCCCACGAAAAAAGACGCACGTTCCGACAGCGGGAGATGTAGCGCAAAGTGGGGATATCAGGCCTCTGCCTGATATGCCAAGCCTTGTCTCCCCACTCTACCTTCCCCTACTACGACGCTATTCCCCCATGCTTCATGGTACGATCACGTGACGCGTTTCGTCTCTGTCGTGCATGTCACAATGTCACGTGACTGATCCGGTACTGACAGAGAGAGGGCAACATTTTCCCCTCAATTCGAGTCAACTCCATGTACCTTTTCTTGATGGACAAATGAACATCGTCGGTCCTCACAGTTTTGACCACGTTTTTATTAGCTCGCTTTCTTGTCTGTCTTTCTGTTTGTTCGGTACAAATTTTGCAATTGATTTTAAGCTAACTTCCCAATGAGCTAGAGACTTGAAATTTTAAACATAGCTCAGAACTGGATGACGATGCAATATTTAAAAAAATTTTTTTAAAAGAGCCTATGCGTTTATAAATATAAATTATTAATAATTTGAACCTTTGCACCCCCCCCCCCCCCGCCGCGTGACATAGTACGTCTTCGCGTTCAGCGTCCCCACTCTACTATGTGTTCCCACTCTACTACGTGTTCCCACTCTACTACGTGTTCCCATTCTGACTCATCCCCACTCCACTGACCCGCTTCGCACCGAAGGAGCTTAGTGTGCGTTCGAGGTCCGTGCGGTGTTTATAAAGTTACTACGTATCATTATACTATAATGTGTGTTTACCAAGCGAAAGAACAGTTACACCGAAATTCTCCGTCGAACCTTTATCTTTGACATTTTACCACGGCGTTTTTTTTCTCGATATGACGCGTCGCAATACCGTCTGAAATTTACTACAAGTCTCTGTTATAATCTCATCAAAATGTTCAAAATCGATCGTAAAATTTCACACATACAAGACTAAAAAGTAGAAAATAATTATTTAAATAAAAATACATTTTTAAAAAATACCACGTTTAAAAAACGGACTAAAAAGTATAAAATAATTTTTTCTAGCCCCATACAGATTCCTAACCCCGTACAGATAGTTCTGAAAATTTGTGATTGTGAATTTTTAATAGCTATGAAAATACTTGTAAGATTTAAAACGAAAAATGTGGGGCGCAAGATAATACATAGTAAGGAGTGTAGATAGTATCTACAAGTTTTTCATAGCTATTAAAAATTTACAATCACAAATTCTCTGTATAAATTATTTTATACTTTTTAGTTCGTTTTAAAAACGTGGTATTTTTTAAGAATTTATTTTTATTTTTAAAGAATATCTTTTTATAATAGTAGATGAGAGCGATAGTACAATGGAATGAACAACGAAGGGAAATAATATTTGTGCAGGAACATTAATCGATTAGGTAACCATACTTAATTTGCATTTCACGTTAATTATTTTTAATGCGTATCCGATCGAACGTCCCAGGATATTAAGCATAAATGAATTTCATGTCGCTGAATAATCCCCTATATTCCCAAAAATGACGCCTACCTTGCAGCGCTGAAAATTGTAGTTTTAAAATTCAAGAACAAAAGCCACAATTATTGCTGCATCGATCCAATAGAATTCCTTCGTTTCACTATTCGCGCGTTTTTTCACGGATGCTTGAGTGTCTTTGACTCCGGGAAACAGCAGAGAGGACTGCAGGATTCCGAGCCCCCCTCGAACAGTTCGCTGCATCAATCGCGTCGGGAATGGTAAAAAAGGGCGAAAACGAGGAATTATACGGGAGAATAATTTCCACGGTTCGAGGAGCCGGGGTCTCGGGATCACAGGATGCAGCTACCCTTCCTCTTCTCGTCTCCTGGTCTCGTATGTAACGCGGCGAGCTGCACATGCACCGGTGTACGCGCATGTATGCCACCGTCGTCGTCGTCGTCGGCGGGAAAGGAAGGGAGGTAACTCGAACGAACGGTCTTTCTCTTCGCTGGTTACGTGACCTCTTGTGGGTGTATGTTTAACCTTTTCGATGGCAGTCGGCAAAGAGAAGAGTATGGCCGGCGGCCCTCCACCTCCACCAGCATCGCCCGCCACCACCACCAGCACCACCACCTTCCACCTTATACCTCCACCGTTAGCCACCCCCTCGGCCCCCCTCGGCCCGACGATCACCCACGCAAGCGAATGTAAATTACCGGAGGCTGTGAATCATTTTGAGAAGATTCCAGACAGCCCCCGGGCACCTTCTCTTCGTCTGCGATCTCCCCGGCTTTTTCTCTCTTTGGCCCCTCCCCCCTCCCGCGCTTTCTTCCTCTTTCTTCTAGGCCGATTGTCCTCCTTCTGCCTGGCAAGGATCCCTTCGTCCTTCTTTCGCTCTCCTCCAACGCTTACGTAAGCCGAGAGAACGCTCCCTGAGAAAGGCAGGCGGCTCCCATAGATGGCCGTGGGATGTGCTCTGGGCCTTAACTCCCACCTAGCGCGAACGGGCCCCGCCAATAACGTTTATTAAGCGCCTTCAGGGTCCTTCTGCCGTCTTCACGAAACACAGCGGCCGGATCGCTCGGTCGCTCGCGAGGAAAATCGCGGCCTACCTTGCTGCGCCGATCGGAGACCTCCGATGGTTATGGCACGAGAGTATTAAAAACGCCTAGGGTGGGATATCGTCGTCCTTATTGCATACTTTCAGGTCATGGAAGATATTTTTCGTGGTGGTCACAACCTTTGATTATTTTAGGGAAATAGGCATCTTTTCCGAATTATGAATTATGACCGAAGAATTGCCAATTTTTAAACTTCATGCAAACATACTACTCATTTTAATCCTTATGTCAATAAATAACATTTTCTACGGCGTTTAATAATATTGTTAGACTTTGTAGTTTCACATATTTGTATATCTCAAATGTTAATTAATTTACAGTTATCTATGTGGAAATTTATAATGACTTTGTTATTTTCTAAGGGGAATGTAAAAAAGTCTCTCCGCCAAGGAAAAACTTTGATCCGTTTTATGCATCCCTCGGAACCTCGTAACTTTCCACCATTTTACGTTAAAGATAATAATATGCACGTAAATCAAGGCGATAATATCAGCTGACCCATTTTGTATAATAAGAAGTAGCTCTTCTATAGTACGTGTACATATACTATGGTAACTTTAATCCTGCTGTGTTTCTCGAGTCTTTTTCGACCCACCCTCAGATCTGTTTCTTTAATACTGTCTTTATTATGTCATTATTTCTCATCAAATCGTGTCCCCATCTTCAAAGACGGTTTCAAATGTTATAAAAGCCTAAGGAAATTATTGCAAATGTATATGTATTTCTGAATAATTTTCTGGATAATTTTCTGGATAATTTTCTGGATAATTTTCTGAATAATTTTCTGAATAATTTTCTGAATAATTTTCTGAATAATTTTCTGAATATCTTTCTGAATATTCTTTTGAATTGTTGGATCAACAGAGAGTTGCGGTAGCATACAAACAATTAGACGTTATAATAATCGTACGAGTGGTTGGTCTATTCGCACTGACCTCATTATTAATTAAATGTGTAATTAAATCAAAATTTTTGTCTTCTCTCAATGATTTGTAGAAGTGGAATGTATATAGAACAGTAGAGCGGTTCTTAAATTCTTCCGATATGATCGCTCTTCTGTATGTTACCTATTCAATGTTGCCATAAACGCATAAACTCTGCAGCCTACTGTTTAAATAGCTGGAGAGACGTATGTTATTTTTCTGTGAACATTTTTGCTACCAGAACAAAATTCGCAGAATACTCAAGTGGTCACTAGCGTGATAAATAGTCTGAAGTATTAATCCTAAGTGGACACGTAGCATACGGATTGTTAAAGTTCGAGCGTTGCAACCGGTTTATGACAGAACTGTCTACGATTGGGCCACCTCCCTCACCGTAGACTCCTGCGCATCCTTCCTAATAGAGCGGTAGTGCAGGGGCAGTAGCATAACAGAGATAGAAGGAGGATAAGGGACTTCGATGACTCCTGTAATTGATACTGACGATTAAGAATGCGTATAATCACTTTTTGGACGTTCAGAATTAATTTTCTTCGTACGTTTGTATCAGGACTTCAACAACATTGCAAAGTAGCGTGTGTCTTTACTCGAAAATATATTACAAATTGCTACTATTTATTATACTTGAATTATTGTTTCAATTAAGTTTAATATATATCGATTATGAGTGAATATTAAAATGTTTTACGTATCAATAAAACAAAATAACCACAACGATTCACGTTATAGATGCAATGAGCAGAAAAAATATTCAACCGCACACTGAACAAAATATTGCCTCTTCAAAATACGTATGAATGTTAAAATATTTAAATAAAAATTTCATACATTCATAAATTGAGCCTCTGTAAAACATAACGATACAAACCATGTGCAAGTAATTGCTAGCTTAAGGGTGTATTCAGACTATTGTGGTGCGTTGTAGACAATTTATGCGATGATCAATAGTTAGGTTATTTTGTATAGACGTTTGGTTATATTTCAAGGTAACACAGTGTAATTTCTATACAGTTAGCTTTATTATAATTTCATTTTTATTGTATGATTACAATACTTTAGATTATAGCCAAATGTATATAAAATCTTAAAATACGTCATGGCAGATATATTTTTTATCTTAAAAGTTGTCCAAAATTGACGGCTCCGACTATCCCCGTAATTTCGATAGAAAAGTAGCTGGTCCGATAGTTTGGAAACGAGGACAGCCGGTGGATCTTTAGAGAGGTCTTACAGTGTTCCAGATGGCCTTTCCGTGAACGCAAGCAAGCGTTATCGTGCACAGAGAGGATTGCTCAACTGTCGAAGGAAGGCGCCGTCGCGAGCGTGGAATCTATATGCAAAGATTCGAGACACGCCATGAGAAGGGAATGATAATGACCTGTCAAGCCGATCATGATTATGCCATTATGGTAGAAGAGAATAATCGTGCTCGATTCTCGAGTTACGGGAGCTCGTGAGGCGCGTGTTCCGAGACAAAAGCGAATAATCTAGGCGCATGCCTCGCTGACGATCAGCGGGAGTCTATCAAAAAATCTTCATCGTTCGGACGATCAGCCATGGGAGCCGGAGCTCTCCTTTCTTTCTCTTTCTATTCGTCTCTTTCTCTTTTCGGGGAGAAATCGATCGCTCCCGTTTCCGCGAAGAGTCGTCACGATCCGCCGAATTCGATATATAAAATTCGGATGGCGGAGCTTGCGCACAGGGTTCGCCAACGAAAGGACCGTATAATTATATTATTATAGCGAGGGCTCGGGCGTCCGCGTATAATCTTCGTGTTTACGATGTTTTTTTATTCGCGCGTCGCATTAACAATTTACCGGCCATTATAAAATGAATATAAATATAATCGTTCGCGCGGAATCGCGCCGCGGTATATTGTTATTCGCATGCAAGGACCGGGGCTAATGACCCCATGAATTTCAATAACTCCCGTTTGATATCGGCCGCATATTAAGTGACGGCTGCCGGCTCGATCGAATTTCCAATAATCTGCCGGCATGAGCGACGCCGCGCCGTGACGCGCACCGCGGTATCACACGATTCTCTCTGATCCCGTTGTTCCAGCTGGCTTAAGGGTTAAAGTTACCGGAGAAAGGCAGAAAGTTCCCTCGAGGTCAGACCGTTCGAAAGTCGAAGAGCAACGCTCTTTCTTTCTCCTCTACATTCCAGACTTCCACGCTCGGTCTTCCGCTACGTACTTCCGCGGACCATTACTTTCTTTCATGATCGAGATCGTGAAAACGTAATTGCTGCTGAGGAGACTCTATGCTCGACGTCTGCATAATATCGGCATGACACTGTGCTGTGTCGACGAAAGCTATCGTAGGAACGTTTCAAAGTCTGCGTTCTCTTATAACAGATTGCAAAAATCAGCGTCGAAAAGCAAAATTAGAATTAGAAAATTAAGAATTATTGGAAATGGAACACAATTCAAGTTTATTTAATGTACGTAGCATTTAATTAAACATCTTATCTGTCTCAATATAAAAGATATTAATTTAAACTTGCTTTTAAAAGATCCAAAAAATATGTCACTTATCTCTCTGGGTCAAAATGGACCCACCAACAAAGTAAATACGAGGATCAGTCAAATATAAACTGGACTTTTTCTCTAATTTTTCATTTTTAATTCCATTATTATAGAAAATAGAGGGTTGTATAATACTCTGTAATCATTTAATTTAACCACAAGTTTAGACTTCGACGAAACGCTACACAAATTTTCTTCATTAAGTAAATTCATTACATTAATCTGGATTAATCTTGAATTAATCTGGATTATATGTCTGCACTAAAATATAATTTTGTATAACCATTACTGATGATCATCCTTAAAACAAGCTTTATGTTTCTTCCACTACATCACATTACTACCTAAAAAATATTCACACGCACAGAGTCGTATTGATTTAGCGAAAAGAACACGAATAACCGCACAAATTAAAAATATTAGAAACACTGTTAGCTTCGGAACGGATTATAGTGTGCACATGAAGTACTCTTTTATCAACAGCACGCTAATCTTAATGTATCGAATTCGTCCATATTTTGTCAGCAACACAATTCTTAAATTCATTTCACGCAATGGCTAACAATTTCACACCCGGGAGCGATATAAAAAGGTCTACGCAGATCCGCATAGAGGAACGTGTACCCTTTTGTTTTCAATTTATTCCCGCGGTTCGCTCGAAGCCACTCATGAGCACGGAATGCGCATCATTGTATTATCTGTACGGGCAGTTTTTCATGAAACCGGAATCAAACGGGGTAAAATTATCACGATGCGCTCTGCTGCCTGAAAAAAACTCCGACGAGCGAGATGAATCTGCAATAAAATATAAAATGGAGCACATCTCTCGGCTAACGTGCCGTCAGTGGCTCTGGTTGGTGCACCATACAGATTTCTTACTGCTCTTCTTTATTCCTTCCTCGTAGTTTCCTTCATTCCTTCGTAATTCCTTCATAATTTCTTCATTTTAAGGAATTTTGTACTCAGCTTCGATACTTCCATTGGAAACATTATTTCAATGTTTTTAGAGACGCTCTAATTGGTAGCATTTTCTAGAAAAGCATGTCTTCAATTATTCCAATTATTCACCTGTCAAGTCGTGACAAAGTTTTTTAGGCAAAAATAAATTATCTAGCCCTTTACACCAGAGCAGAGTTGGACAAACTCTAGTCACAATTATGATTATTGACTAATAACTTCATAAGCTCTACAAACGTGACTAATAATTAATGACTAACTAAATACTTGAGCGTGACCAATGAGTAATGACTATATAAGTATTTGAGCGTAATGACTATTGAATAATGACTAAATTTTTATTAAAGATGAATATTAAATACTGACTATAATGGCATAAGTAATGACTAAATACGCAATCAGAATTATAAGTTAAAATAAGACACAATAATAACAAAAAAATATCCTATTAGTTTATAAACATATAAAATACAGATTATGACACGTTTGGTCATTGCAAATTCCGATATAGTTTAAGTATACCTATTAATGTATGTTAATCCCACAATAGTGACTGATGACTAAAGATTGATGACTCATCATTTAAACTAATGATTAATCATAACTAATAACCAATAACTAACGAGTACTTCAAGCTGTGACTAACTAGTGCCATGTAGTTATGACTGACTAATCAAAAAGTTTTAACTAGAATAGAATAGAATAGAAATGCTTTATTTTTAGCCTTCCGACCATAAAAAGGAACTCGGTTTACAATTCAGACTTAACTCTCTCATCCTTCCATACCTTTCACGCTCCATTCATACAATTTTACTTTGCCCTATCTTTCTCCCATCCTTCTTTCAGTTCTGTTCTTTTCTTTTTTTTTCCTAGCTTCCTCAGCCAATCTATCGCTTCTTTTGACCCCCTCTCGCTCACTATTTCCTCTATGTTCGGGCCTCTTTCAATTAAAAAAAAGTTTTAACTAATAGTCTGATTGATTGTTAGTCATAGCAAAATAGTCATTAGGTAAACCTTTTTGATTAGTTAGTAATAACTAATTAATAATATTAATGTATGTCAATCGGACAATAGTGACTGATTATTAAAGATTGATGACTGATCATCAACTACTAATTCACTAATAAGCAATAGCTAACGATTACTTAGAGCTGTGACTAATTATTTGCCATTTAGTTATCACTAGACTGCGGATCTTTATGCAAAATAAACATTTCTTATCTAAATTGCAACAGACAGGAGTGAAGTAGAAATATATTTTTTCCCTATTATGTTTAGTACGTTGAGAATGATATAATAGTATGTTTAAATGTTTCTAATATTTTCGCTACTTGAAATTACACCTACTCAATTTGTCATAAATACACAAAATCCGCAATCTAGTTATCATTAACTAATCAAAAAGTTTTGACTAATGACTATTTTGCTAATGTCTAACATTCGAAAAGACTATTAGTAATTTTTAAATATTAGTTGATTATTGCCCTACTCTGCTTTACACTCGGAGCTGTTTTAACTTGAAAATTGAACATTTCTTCCGACGTAGAATATTTTCATTCCCTATGGTTTTTTAAATTTTATGGATATGAAATTGGTATAATATATCATACAACATCTAAATGTTTAGTGATTGATTTTGAAAATAATGTAAACAATATTTTGAGCAATGGTACACCAATTTTTAGTGGCGGCTGAGTCACCACTCGAGTGCTAATGGCTAGAAGTAAAAGTAAAAGTCTGAAGCTTTAAAATAGGACCAGGATTATTATTGTTCTATTTAAACATCGACAATATCTCGAGACTGTGTTTTTGGATCTACTGTATACAGTATATACATGCACAGGGTGTTGCCTGTTTCTTGCAGGGAATGTAATGGTGTCCGCAATTTTTTTTATCTGTATTATTTTGGCCATTTTTGTAAAAATAATGTAAATAACAAAAATTACATTACTTGCAAAAAACAGTATATTTTTTCTCATTCTAGCGTGAACACCTAATACATATTTTGGACTGATTTATCACAAAATTGTGTAAAAAAGAACTGTGTAAAAAAAGGGTTGGATGTATGTTTCTTCTTGCTGTTTCTAGTTTCTAGGGCTTCGACGAAACGTTTTCCTGTTACACGTCGGGTTACGTTATCGCCCCCGCAACCCGCAACGTTTTTCCAGTCGCATCTCTCTGAACGACTGGTAATTACGCTCATTCCGCCGAGCAATTACCACACTCCGTCGCCTGTCTTCTGCATAAAGAGTGAACCTTCTCGGCAACAATCTCGTTGATTTAATTGGTATCGCGACCCGATCGTACGGGTGAATTGACGTCATCGAACGGGACCGGGCGATTATCTTTTACTATGGAATCGTCAATTCGCTACAGTCTTCGCCGGGGTCAAATTAACGCGGATCGAACGAGTACAAGTACCTACTTGATTGCGGATGTTTATGCAAATGAACTTCCGATAACGACTTACGGAGATGGTCGCAGTTTCGTCGCGCTTATAATTAGATCGGTGATGTTCGTGCTAATTCATGTTTTTTATAAACGAACCTGGAGAAACCGGAATTAAATAGATCCAGTTCATTTCATTATTTCCTTAATGATTTCGTTCGAAACTTCACTGCAGATTTCATTCTAGAGATAGAATCACTTTCTGGTCCTTTGCGAGCTATGAGTGAATGATAATATACCACAGCATTTCTATTAGGTTTACAAATAAGTTCTCGGACCTTTTCCGTCAAATTCAATATTTTCTTATTTAAAATACAAGTATGTTTTAATCGAGAAAGTAGTCTCCATTTGCTTCTACACACTTCTTCCACCTTTCGGGTAAACGACGAATCTATTGGTGAAAAAAAGATGGCGGTCTTGACTCGATGAAGTCTGCTTTTTCGATTTCTTCAACTGTTTGGAATTGTGTATCCACCAAATGATGTTGTAGCAATCTGAACAAGTGATAATTTGAAGGAGGCAGGTCTGGCGAATACGCCGGGTGTGGCAAAACTTCCCAGCCCAACGAATCCAGAGTGTCACTGGTCGTTTTTGCTGCGTGTGGTCTCAATTTGTTGCTTTCCGACAGCACGTGTTGAACCCAGCGACCCTGCTTTTGAATTTTTCCTAGCTTTTCCTAGGCTTTTTACTAACCCAGTAGCAAGATCTGGTTGCGTTTGGCAAGGATTTTCTTCGAGTAATTGCTCCAAATCCTCATCAGGAAATTTCTTCGGCGCTCCTGCTCTCTCGTCATCTTCGAGGTCGAAATTTCCACTGCGGAATCTTTGGAACCACTTTTTGATGGTACTAATAGATACAGCATCGGTAGTATGTCATTGCGTTTAGCGATCCCCACTCCGCGCGCCCGCACTCCCTACTCCACTACGCGTTCCCACTCCGACTCATTCCCCTTCCACTGACCAATTTCGCACCCAAGGAGCTCACTCAGTGTGGTGTTTCGTTCATTCAGCTCCATTTCGGACAATTTCGGACAATTTCGGACAATTTCGGACAATTTCGGACAATTTCGGACAATTTCGGACAATTTCGGACTCCATCAAGAGACATCGTCTCTCAGAGTCATCCCCCTAATTCTATCTCGCGTATTTCCATATCTTGCGTTTCTATAGTTCACTATTTCATACCAGTATTACTATATCTTGCGTTCCATTTAAAAAAGACTAAAAAGTAGAAAATAAATAAATATATATAAAAAAAACTTTTTAAAAACCACGCTTATATTAAAATGCAGTAAAAAGGAGAAAATAATTGTTTTAAGCATTAGTGACTATAAATAAAGCGTGGGACGCCGACGTAAATTACGTCAATATAGTTTAGCGCTCCACTCTTTTATTTATAGTCACTAACGCCTAAAAAAAATTTTCTCCTTTTTAGTGCATTTTAATATAAGCGTGGTTTTTAAAAAGTTTCTTTTATATATTTTTCTTTTCAATTGATATGCGAAAAGTATACAATGCCTAATATGCGTCTTTTGGCAACTCATTTTGTTTATTGTGGATACAATAATATTTCAAGGTTATGTTAAACTATTAGTCGGGTAATTTACTCTACTAGGTTGGTATTATAAAATCCCCCAACCGGAAAAAAAAGTTTCGGTTCAAAAATTGAATACAGCCGTTTTTATTCTCAGGCCGAGAACTTATTTGTACACCTAATGATTAGTGCTTCAGTAGAGGAAGTATCGGAATAGAATGTGCAAATAAAAATTTCCTTAAAATAAGGATTCATGTTTGGATAAAATGAGAGAAAGTGTCGAAGAGAATATGATTGACTAACATCGATGCTCCACCGAATAAGGGATGTTTCTGCTGATTCGATTAGCGCGGAGCTCGCGGGAAACGTTCCCTCACGAAGATTTCGACGATCGCATGTAAATCTCAGGAAAGTGTGCTGGGCGTGTGCGCGAACGCGAACGCGGACGCGGCACCGTTTAAAACCTCGGTGTGGCCCGCCGGTGCCAGTTAATGGAGTGGTTATGGGAGAATTATTAGACGAGTGCGCGAGATTAATTGCGGTAAAGCCTCCTCGTTAAACTCGCCAGACGGATTGAAATATAGCCGTCGGTGACGATAAAATAAGCCGGACGTTATTACACCGTAATTTTCGCCGGCCACAGATCGATTGTTGCTCTGCCGAAATTCTCCTCGTCCCATAATGTTAGCGTCTTTTTATCACTTTCTGTTCGCGAGCCCGTCTTTCGGACTCGTGGCGGTTTCTGCACACGGCTCTTCCTCTCTCTCTCTCTCTCTCTCTCTCTCTCTCTCTCTCTCTCTCTCTCTCTCTCTCTCTCTCTCTCTCTGTCTCCCTCTCTCACCATGTGCGCGGCTCCGTGAAATGCAAGCGTGAGTTTATTGACGAGTTAAACACGGATACGATGCTTGGATGACTGAATTAACGATGGGGACGGTGTTTCGTGATGCTTGCTGAACACGTCCTCCATAAAAATGTTGCTGCATCAATTACACGGTGTTAGGAACAAATAAAATTGGTGATGCTATACCGACGCTCTTAAATCATGTTTCATCTACTCATTTCTGGCATAAATCCAATCTTCAGACTAATGATAAGCATACTGTACAACTTTTTTAGAGACGTCTCAAGAAATGTGTTTTTGACACTCAATTTTATTAAGGGGAGCATTGTAAAAAATTCGTTATTTAGCAATAGACAATTTTTCGAGTGTTACAAGTCACTCGCGAGAATTTTATGCGTTTCACACAAGTTTTGTCTGAAATAAATTATCGCTCGTATAAATTATCAGAGCTATTAATAATTATTACTGGTTACTTAATACGATCAACAAATAAATCAATACTGCTTCTAATTTTACAATAATCGTTCTTCAGCAAGTCTGTAGCGTTGGTCACCGGTAACCATCACCTTCATAATATTATACTAAAAAAGTCTGCAGTCCAAGGTTTATTCAGGGAATCCTCGTAACGCGAATCCAAAAGACACTCTTCCTATCCCAAGCTGCATCTCGCAGCAAGAAAAGCGATCCCAAGAACCGGGTCTCCGTGAATCCAAGAAGAATGTCCAAGAAGAAGAAGAAGAAGAAGAGGCGAAGCGTCCCATTTCGGGGTACACCCGTCGCGGCAGAGTGACTTAAATATCCATTTCGCGCCTGTCCCGCGTCTTTTTATCGCGATCAAGAGAATTTCGCGGATCGTGGGAGGGCGGGAGAGCGTGTTCGCGGTTTGAAGAGGAAGAGGAAGAAGAAGAGAAGGAGTAGGAGGCGGCAAAAAAGGGCCTCGGCGGTCCGAGGGAGTCGAGGAAACGTTGGCAAACCATCCCGTTCCCTTTTCTTCCGTCCGTGAAGTCTGCTTATAGGCAGTCGGGTCCCGGGGCGACTCGTGAAGATCGTGAAGATCGAGGGAGACGGTGATACACGAAGGAGGCGCTGGCCCGTGTTGGCTCGCGGGGGCGTTCGAGCGGTTCGAAGCGCTTGCACACGTCGCGGAAAGCGGAGATAGAGCGAGAAAGACGCGCAACGCTTCGCGGATCGAAGAGGAACGGAGAAAGAGCGTCCTATAACGCTCGGAGCGTTGTTGAGAAGAGCGTGCAGTCTCTCCTTCATTCTCCCTCTCTCTCGTTTCTCTCGCAGCATCTCCGCTTCTCTGACCATCCCTTCTCTCTCTACCTCCCTCCCTCCCTCTATCCCACCCTGTCCCTCCCCCGCTTCGTTTGCCTCTCACTGCAATTAGGGAATTGCCCGAGGTATCTCGCATTCATCGCAATGCAACCACGCTGACATGAACTGCCGTGGTAAAAGTGTGCAATGGGTTATTTTCATACATTGTTCGCGAAACCGTGGCTTCGGCAAATTAGCCCCGGTCCGGGGCTTATCCTTGTTGTATCCTGTTTTCGGGAGCACTCCAGGCTCCACTCTCTTTCTCTCTTTCTCTTCCTTTTTTCATTCCTCTCTTGTGGCGGTGAAAATTTCTTACTCTCCCTTCTTATTTTTGGTGGTCCAGGGACAAAGTGTCGAAGGGCGAAAAATGGTCACAAAGGAAAACGTGACGTGTGAATCGGAACAACCAAGATTTTAAAACATGCTTCCCCTTATTGAGTCTAATAAAAGGTTCATTTTAGCTAAAGAAACCGAGATTAACAAAACCAATGAATAATAAAATTAAAACATCTATGAAGTTTAAATATCGATCTATCAATCCCGGTACCGAGGGAACAATACCAGATTCCACCGTGGATGATAAAACCCCTACATATTCAACAAATTCTCCAAAACATAGTCGTGTTAAAATTTTAGATAAATGCTTCCACCTTATCGAATCTAATAGAAGGATGCAGAGAGTCTGTGGATTAACGGTGGTCACTAATAACTACACTACGGATGTTTCTGCACTTTACAATTTTTGTAGACAAATTTTAAAAAAGTGGAATGAAATAAAATCCTATTTTTAAGGGGAACAGTCTTTGTAAGTCTAAAGCAAATAAAAATTATTCAAAATTCTATGAAATTTTATATTCGATACAAAATCGTATCGAATTTTATATTCTAGCCTTTTTTAAAAGTTTTCATAAGTCATAAATGCATGTAGATCCTACTAACAACTAGACTTTATGCATTCACAACAAAATTGAGTGAACTAAATTTCAAATAGTAGACGAATTTACAGACGAATTTAGTAGAGTAGAATTGATGAAAAATTGATGAAAAAAAAGAACTCCGATTTCTTCCAACTCGTGCAGAAAATTTTTATCCGCAGTCCACTAATAACCTAAGCAGGCGCACGTGACCTCAATAAAAAAAGAAGATGGAAATGGTGAACTCCAGGTTCTTTCTCCTCCTCCCGCGGCGTAAGTTTCTCTTTCCCTCTCCTTATTGTCGCGGATCGAGGGAGGGACCAGGTGTCAGAGATAGCGCGAGCGACGCGTGGCGCCAGCGAGTGACATTTTAAGAGCGACGGCCGTCAAGGTGAATCGTTTCGATCGGATCGCGACCACGGATCTCGTTAATTACGAGCTAAACGGCACGCGAGCAAAAACGCGCGATCGACGTGATCCCGGTGATTGACGTCGCGTCGCTTTGCGCTAGGCGCGCGAATGATATATCGCGACCGATTAACCCTTTCACGAGCGATGCACGTTCGCCTTGACGATTCCATAGCGACTTCCACGTTAGCCCCGGGTAATTGCGGTCGCTGAAGAAACCGTTGAAGAACAACCGTTCCCGTACGAGCGTTTTTTTCCTTCCCCGACGAGGACGTTGTTCAATCAACGTCAGACGTCGTCGGAGCGTTCGCTAATTTTCCTCGGCTATCGAGGCTCGTTCTTCGGAACGATCGACAAATTTAATCTCTCCTTATAGCGCGCGGACTACAAACAAAGGTCCCGACCGCCGTCATCAATTATTTTTTATCAAACTGGAACATGCCTCCGCCGCGCCGGTGGTTTCGCCCCGTACTCTGTTTTTCCCTCGGTTTTCTATTTCTTCGCTGATGGTCGACCTCCCTTGGCCACCCACCCTTCTCTCTTTCTCTCTCTCTCTTTCTCTCTCTCTCTCTTTCTCTCTCTTCAGCCCCTGTACTGGCGACTTATTCTTCGACACCCGGGGCGTCGGTGGTGAGACGCCCGCGAAAAATGGTCGCGCGTTCAGGTACTTCATTAATATTTCATTTCGTTGCCTATCGTTACCGCGGAGCCACGGTGCTCCGCTCTGCTCAGTTACGCTCTGCTCTGCTCCGCTCTGCTCAGCTCGGTTCGGCCCGACTCGGCGCGGAGGCCAGCCCCAGGGCATCGTTACTCCCTCCAAGCAAGCATACAAGGCGGACGAAAAGGTGGAGAGCGAGAAAGGGCGAGGACCACGGAAAAGAAGGGAACGCAAATATAGAGCGGCGCAACGAAGAGGAGGAGGCAACCGGCGAGCCATAGTGCACTTTATTACATCGAAAGACGGAGAGACCTCCAACCCCTTGCTTCAACCACCCCTACCCTCCCACTCCTACCCCCGGAGAAACAAGGACAAACTTTCCACGCTCGTAATCGGAATCCTTGTTACAACCTCCTGTAAAATGACGAACCCACCCTGTCAACGTCGCGTGTACAGCGACGCCGAGTCTTTCCGCTTGATCCTTCTAACCGCCTCGTAGGAAGGTGTGATGCCTGTCGCGCGATTGTCGTAGAAGGCTGCTAACAAATAATTTGTTGACAGGTTGTGGAACGATTCGTCAGTTCGGATTTCTTGATATATTCGGGTGTTATATATGCACTGTCCGATTTTAGGTTTAATTTAAAATGAACACGACAGTTGTAATAAATATTTTTAGTCATAATAACAACCATTTGCGCATTTTTTGCCATGTTTTGGTTCTAAGAGATTGTAACAGATTGAAATTTTCTATGTCTACTGCTGTTGCGGTTTACCATCTTTGGAAAACTATATATAAGGTTAGGTGCTCAAACAATGCCACTGAAGAAGGATTTGACAAAGAAAAGTCTACAATATGTCAAAATGTTTCAAGATTTCGTAATAAAACACAATTTAAAATACGGATAAATCAAAATCGGACATTCGACATGGTCACAACCTAAAAGTGATAGACAAGCGGTGGAGGAACCATGAATGAGTGATGGAGGGATCATGAATGAGCGAATTGTAGCGACTCCCATTGCATAACGTGTTATTAAGTTTCTGACTATTCAAAGCCGAAAATCCAATTCAAATCTTGTATACATTACGCCAACAGGTTAGGAGTGGAATATTGTGAATGATACAAATATTTATTTAGCATAAATCGTTTGCTAGTAGATAGCAATACGTCCAAATGCGTCAAGACAAGTGTCACAAGAAACTATTTTGAAGACAAGGAAAATTTCAAGAACTACATTGGACTATATTCTTGAGCATCCCCTTTACTGTCCAAGTGTGTCACCTTGCAATCATCACTACATAGTTTGGACGACTCGAGCAGACATTGGAAGGAGGACATCGTTCCAATAGTAACGAAGGGGTTGAGCATCCAACCCTCCATTATCAATGACACGAGAATTAAAAAATTACCAGTTTGGCGGCAGAAGTGTATAGATTGTAGTAGAAACGCGCGTTTCCCAAAACAAACATCGGTCCTCTTCTCGAGGGAGCTTCACCGCAAAGAAGGAAGACGAAGAGAGTACGCGAGAGCAAGAAAGAAGAGAGTACCGAGAGGGTAGTGATAGTGTAGAAGGGGGTTAGAACGGGCGACGGGGAACGGGGAGTAAAGAGCGTGGAAAGGCGAGAGCAGAAGAAGAGCCAGAAGAGGAGCAGGGTCCGTCGTGAAGTCGCCGGGGGGCTCACGGAGCGTATTGTCTCGCTGGATGTCCTTAGGGCACACGGTGGATCCGCTCCCCCGTGCCCTCGCCCTTCTCTCTTTCCCTGAAGGGAGCCGGGGGGCTGCGGGGGTGCAGAGGACGCTCACGAAGCTCGCCGCTATCTCCTCTCGTTTCCGTGCCCGCAGCAGAACGACCGTTGCTCTGCCTCGCTTCGTGGTGGGGTACACCTCTGCGTCTGCCCCCGGGGCCAACCTCTGCACAACGACGGGCTCCGAGGGGCGGTCGGGGCCAGGGGAACAACTGGGGTAGGGGGCGAGGGGGGCAGCCGCCTTCTTCTTCTACGCTGCATGATTCCGCGCCTCCGCCCCCGGGCTAACCGAAACGGCTCTTACGTGTGTATATGTAAGTACACGTACCAGCGCACTGGCATCTGCCTGCATCGCTCCCGGCAAGGTGTGCCTCTTCTTCATCATCCTCCTTCTCTCCTCCTCCTTCTCTTCTCCTCCTTCTCTTCTTCCTTTCTTCGTCATCGCTGCGACGTCGTGTTACTCTTTTTCGTTCCCTTCTTCTTGATCGCTGCCCGGCACTGCCACCCTGTCGATTCATCCGTTTGCCGGACTGTCACTATTTTTGTGGATCCTACGTGATTCGGTTTGGAGTTATTGAAATTGGGATGTCGCGTGATTGAGGAAATGGGGTTAATTTGACACCCCCAAGTTGATTCTTTAGGGACTGGGATTAATGGAGGATCATTGGTCCCCTTGTTGATACTGTTTTTAACTGTGTGGCATTCTTGAGTGTCCCAGGCCTGTGAGACGGAACTGCTTGACTTAGATTTAACTCTTCGGGGTTGCTGCCCGATTGCTAGACTTTTAAACATTTTTCATAACTAGACTGCGGATGTTTATGCATTTATTCAATAGATGAAATTAAATAGATGAAATTCAAAATTGTAGGAAAATTTTTAAAAATGAAGATGTCAATATATGATTTCTCCTCTATTAAAGTCATTATAGGAAGAATTAACATTCAATTTGGTTTCTTGCAATCGATGCAGACAATTTTTATTTTGCATGAAGATCCGCAGTCTATTCATAACTATATAATTTTTATCTGATCTTGTATAATTGCAACTGTTGCGCATTCAACGCTCCAATTTTCCAGAAGAAAAAGAAGATCGATATCTATTTTGTGCCTATGTATTCTTTGATGGCTGAATATCGACAACAACAAAATACGATTAATGACAAAATGATAAAAACATTAATGATTCGAGTGTGACTCGATGTTGTAGTGCAAGGGGTTAAAGTATAGGTTGGTCCATCTAGTTTCCAGTTCTGGGAACCGCGTGCAGGTCAGACGTCAGCAGCAGGAATTGTGGGGCGGCTAGTCAGGAATCCGAATCCCCTGCGAGTGCGTCAATAGAACGGTTAGGTTCCTCGATCAGGTTCGCGGCGGATTGTTTGTCATCTTTTTGTCGAGGGTCCCGATTGTGTTAAGAGGCCCGGATTCGTTTATTTAGTCAGGTTTCGGACGATCCGGGTGTCGCGTCTCGAGCGTTGGCGTGTCTCTATATTTAGTGTCACATGTTTGGCGTGTATCGCCCGGGGCAAGGTGTCTCCACTCGTTGCTTCTTTATTCCCTGGTTCGGTCACGGTTGATGCGGACCGGAGATTCATTCTAACGACACGCGGAGGCCCGCTCTTCCACGGCGATGTTATTCATTCGCACGCCAACAGTTTATAACATTAATTCGCATCGATGAATGCGTCACTGTCTCTCCGGTTTCTTACCACGAGGCTCGGATAGCCGACGATAGCAGGCCCCCCAGGGCTTCTCCCCGTATTTTTTCTACCGTTCACGATTCTGCGAGTGACCCTCCAGGGTTAACCAACACCGGTATCTTGCACACCTGTGCGTGTGCGCGAGCATTCATGCACCGCCGAGCGTCCTGGCTGCAGCGCCTCCGGCTACGCGTGCCCCTTACATCTATTTCTTATATCTTCCTGCTTCTCTTTAGTTTCTTGCGTCCTTCCTGCATTTTTCTCCTTGATTCTACATTGTACGTGGACCGACTGCAGATTAGGTTTCGGAATGCTTCCAATCGTTCTTTTTCTTGCGCACGTGCGTGGTTTCGTGTTCTTTCACACTATGCTCGAATCGGGTTCTACACTTCAACTTCGTATGTAGGTCGGAAGCTGTTTCGACGAAATTTGGACACTCTTTGTCTTCATTTCAGTACCAGCTCTTCTCAAAATTCTGTATTAACATTGTTTATTTATAAAAGTTGCGTTAATGTTGCGCAAAAATTTTATATCAAGCCACACGTTCTGGATTTAACTAAATTACAGTATAAGATGCAAACTTCCTTACCAAATAACTAATGATAATTATTAGTAACGTTGAACGTTTATACGAATGGAACGGGCAAGGCTTATGTGTTCAATTGATCTGTTATAAGTACATTCATGTTAATATAGAAATATTTTAATAAGATTCAGTTTACATACTTTTTATATATTGTTTTTATATTGTCTTATATTAACACTCCAGGGATTAATGTGCCCCTTTAAAAAAGAGGCTAATATAGTGCTTTCTATGGAATAGAAAAACCAGTAAAAAAGAGGTGTAAATATAAAAGAATTATGGTCGTCATATTATCTTTGTCAGATACCGATTCGTACTGAAAAAGAACAGTTTGAAATGATGTCTGTAAATACTAATAGAAAATGTATCATTGCTGCCATCATTTCCAGTAGATACATAAAATTTAATGACCAGGTGGAGAACTGATCGAACATCAAAGTGTAATTGAGTGACGCGCATTGTATCACCGATGATACCCCCTTTGGCAAGACAACAGAAATCATACTGTATCACTTGGAGTGAGTGTTACATCATCCACTGCATTATCAGAGAAATGTGCAGGCAGTATCACGATAACATTCCTTAGAGCAGAATTGTGTTAACTTAATTAATCCGTAATTCAATAATGTAATTTGATTACATTGTAGTTCAATTACGTAGTGTTTCAATTACGTTGTCGTAGCATTTCTATAAATAATGTGAATTTCTAAATAACATCGATAATGATTATTCCGGACTAAATAATATTTCTTAATTCGCAATTCAACTACTTATTGTAATCGTATTTCACTTACAGTCCTCGACAAAATAATAAGACACCTAGCATATTTTTCAATTTCTTGTATTTAAAGGTGGTAAGTGTACACTATTGTTATATCCTGAATACTACATACTATCTCCAAAGTAAACATGCGAAATCTTAGGATTGTATCGCATACCATAGCAAAACTAGAGGGCTCTTGTTGCTCGCTCGCTTCGCTCGCTCGCGAGTAGGGTTGTTTTTGCTCGCTCGCTTCGCTAGCTCGCGGGTAGGACTGCTCTTGCGAGAGGGTTAGTGATACGCATGGCTAGTAGGGCCTACTGATATTAATGTTTTTTATTTGGTGTGTGACTCTCCAAGAGTCACACAAAGAACTTCCCGATTCGTTACTCCTACGCCAACATCGCTAACATCGTTTTTTTTGTACTTTCATCGATATTCTGCCAAAATGTATTCTTGGGAGTAGAGATGATAAATTCACTGTTGCATTGGAATAACTTTCGATTATTCCAAGCGGTAACACTAGCATCAGTTAAAAAAAAAATTTAAAAAAAAATTTTTTTTATGTAATTGCGTTTGGTACTTTGGTGGAAAATTGTCGTCCTCCCTTATAAATTGCATTGTAGAATCAACTCTTTTTAAAAAAAAACTACAAATCTAAAAAACTACTTGACCAATATGGACCAAAATCTAATCAGCTCTAAGTTACGACGGGGCACATCGATTGCATCATTCATCATCCTGATCGCGTTGTTACTTTTTCTGAAAACGTTAACGAAAAATTTGATACCATACAAACGGACATACGCACGCACACACACACACACACACACACACACACACATACAAACATTTTGATAAAAATAGTCTAAAATGACTCCAATGACCATGAAACGTGAAGATCTGCTAAAAAATCGATTTTCGATTTTCGGGGAATTACAATAACTTCCCTATGAATCGGGAAGTTAATTAGAGAAAGATATGTGGACACGGACTGACATTGCTTCGACAAAAGTATAAGACATTTGGCCTATTTTCCAATCATGTGACTTCTACCATTAAGTGTTCTATTGCGAACGTATTCAGACGTTGAATCTTGTGATTTTCTTACAGTATAAGTACATTTATTACAACGAAAAATAAATAATGGGTCGAGGAAAGCAGTTAGATGAAAGTGAGGTCGATCGAATCGTTCTGTTGCGCTCGGAAAAGTACAATATTAATAAAATTGCGAAATTATTCAACAGAAGTAGATGCGCGATATACAGGGTGGCCCACATAACTCTGAACAGCTCAATATCTCGAAAACTATGCCATCGATTTTAAAGTTCTTAGTCTTAAATTGCATGGAACTGAAGGGCCTTTCTGACTACATAAACGTGAAGTGGCCTCCCTTCCCCTTTAACGGGGGAGGGAAGGTACCTTTGTAATTTTAAATGGAACCCCCTATAAAATTTTACATATTTAGATTCTACCGGAAAAAACAACTCAATTTTGTCTGAAACATTTTTTTGTCAGATACTTCCATGATGAGATATAACAGTTTGAAGTTTCGAGTTGTAGGTACTTGAAGCTCTCGGAAATAGCGTTATGGAATTATACGCGCCTGAGTCCTTTGCTTATTCATGAAGAAACACAAACAATAATATTTACAATTCTTGAGTTTGACTCACTTATCTATGAAAACGTTTTCAGTTTAGAGCTGTTATTCAAGCAGTAACATTGTGATTATGGCTACTTTTGACACAGAAGTGAATATGTTATTAACGTTAGGTGAATGCCAAAAAAATTATCGGCGTGCAGCAGTGATGTTTTTTGAACGTTATGGTATCAAAAAATGTTATGCAACATTTCATAATTTAGAAAAGCGGCTTCGCGAGCATGGTGAATTGTGTAAAAAAACTCGCAATAAACCTAAAGCTGTCACTAATGAAAATAATAGTGCCAGTATTCTTGCTGCAATTACATTAAATCCTCATATTAGTCAACGTACACTTGCACAAACATCACATATTAGTCGTTCATCAATTCAACGAATTTTGAAACGGCAAAAGTATCATCCATATCACATGGTTTTATCACAAGAGCTTTCGATAGCAGATTACGATCACCGCGTAAGATTTTGTGAGTGGCTGCAGGGTGTTGTGGAAAATGACTTTTTGTGCAAAATACTTTTTTCCGATGAGGCCACTTTTATGAATTCAGGGCATGTAAATAGACATAATCTGCATTATTGGGCCGTGGAAAACCCAAATTGGATGTGATGTGTTCCCTTTCAACATCGATGGTCTTTAAATGTTTGGTGTGGCCTAATAGGAGATTTTGTGATTGGACCTTATTTTTTTCAAGAAACTGTAACATCTGCAAGTTATTGTGATTTCTTAAAAAATCATTTGCCTGCGCTTTTAGAAGATGTGCCACTGCACGTTAGAAGAGAAATGTGGTTCCAACAAGACGACGCTCCTCCACATTTTGCAATCATCACCAGGCAATTTTTGAACGAAAAATTTGGGAACAAATGGATAGGTCGTGGGGGACCTCGTCAATGGCCTCCTCGATCCCTCGATCTAACACCATTAGATTTTTTCTTATGGGGATATGTAAAGGACAAAGTTATGTTTGAACCACCGACGACAAAAGAGGATATGAAACAAAGAATACGTGACGCTTGCGCTTCAGTGACTCCCGAAATGTTAACTAGAGGGCTATTGTTGCTCGCTCGCTTCGCTCGCTCGCGAGTAGGGTTGTTTTTGCTCGCTCGCTTCGCGAGCTCGCGGGTAGGACTGATCTTGCGAGAGGGTTAGTGATACGCATGGCTAGTAGGGCCTACTGATATTAATGTTTTTTATTTGGTGTGTGACTCTCCAAGAGTCACACAAAGAACTTCCCGATTCGTTACTCCTTCGCCAACATCGCTAACATCGTTTTTTTTTTGTACTTTCATCGATATTCTCCCAAAATGTATTCTTGGGAGTAGAGATGATAAATTCACTTTTGCATTGGAATAACTTTCGATTATTCCAAGCGGTAACATTAGCATCAGTTAAAAAAAAAATTTTTTTTTAATCTAAAAAAAATTTTTTTTTAATCTAAAAAAAATTTTTTTTTAAATCTAAAAAAAAATTAAGAAAAAATTTTTTTTTATGTAATTGCGTTTGGTTCTTTGGCGGAAAATTTTCGTCCTCCCTTATAAATTGCATTGTAGAATCAACTCTTTTCGAAAAAAAACTACAAATCTAAAAAACTACTTGACCAATATGGACCAAAATCTAATCAGCTCTAAGTTACGACGGGGCACATCGATTGCATCATTCATCATCCTGATCGCGTTGTTACTTTTTCTGAAAACGTTAACGAAAAATTTGATTACATAGAAACGGCCACACGCACACACACACACACACACACACACACACACACACACACACACACACACACACACACACACACACACATACGAACATTTTGCTAAAAATAGTCTAAAATGACTGCAATGACCATGAAACGTGAAGATCTGCTAAAAAATCGATTTTCGATTTTCGGGGTAATTACAATAACTTCCCTATAAAATCGGGAAGTTAAAAAATGTTAGAACAACTTTGATGTTTCGAGTAAATAAATGTTTACAAGCCCGTGGTGGACATTTTGAACACTTAATTTAAAGTACATTTTATTTTTTCACGAATAAGCAGAGGACTCAAGCGCGTATGTACAATTCCATAACGCTATTTCCGAGCGCTTCAAGTACCTACAACTCGAAACTTCAAACTGTTATATCTCATCATGGAAGTATCTGACAAAAAAATGTTTCAGACAAAATTGACTTGTTTTTTCCGGTAGAATCTAAATATGTAAAATTTTATAGGGGGTTCCATTTAAAATTACAAAGGTACCTTCCCTCCCCCGTTAAAGGGGAAGGGAGGCCACTTCACGTTTATGTAGTCAGAAAGGCCCTTCAGTTCCATGCAATTTAAGACTAAGAACTTTAAAATCGATGGCATAGTTTTCGAGATATTGAGCTGTTCAGAGTTATGTGGGCCACCCTGTATAATGTGTGAAAAAATCCAAGTGCTTATGGAGAAACGAAGGGAAGTGGAAGACCTAGCGTTACTTCCGAACGTGATAAACGTGCAGTTTTGCGTGTTGCGTCGAATTTTAAGGACACAGCAAGACAAGTAGCCGAAGAAGCAGGTGTGAAAACAAATTTAAGAAATGTACATCGCATTTTACAAGGTAGCAAACACATTAAACAGACAAAATTAAAACAACGGCCACTCTTAATGGAGAAACACAAAGCAGCAGGACTAAAGTTCGTTTGTGGATACGTTCACTGGATGAAAAACTCGAAAAAGTCATTTTTAGTGTCGAGAAAAAATCCAATCTAGATGGCCGGGCCTACGGCTTTGATGGCCTGACGGCTGGGCCTACTACTTTCATGATTGCAGAAACGAAGAACTGCATTTAAGTTGTCGTCAAATGGGTGGTGGCAGTGTTATGGTATGGATCGCTATTGGTTACTATGGAAAAACAGAAATAAACTTTCTATCAGGTCGGATGAATAGTAATAAATATAGTGAACTAATAACAGATCAGTTAAACAAGCCTGCAGCTCGTATCACGCGTTGTGACTATATTTTTCAACAGGATAATACAGCAATCCATACTGTACAAAATCTGTGAAACAATCTGTTCTTCCAAAAAATATTAATATTTTGGAATGGCCCGCTCGTTCTCTCGATTTAAATATTATAGAAAATGTGTGGGGAGATTTGTCAAGACGATTCTACGCGAATGGGAGACAATATAATAACGTAAGTGAACTAAAAGAAAGTATAAATCGCAATTGGACATATTCAGAACAAAAACGAATCAAAAAGTTATATAAAACTATCCGAAAGCGATTACTATACGTAATTCAATTCAAGGGAGGTATCACAAAGTATTAATTTTGTATTTTTATTTGCTTAATCAAACATTTTACTGATGGTGTCTTATACTTTTGTCGAATTAATGTCAGACCGTGTTTACATATTAGTCTCTAATTTTGCTATGGTACGCGATACAATCCTAAGATTTTACATGTTTACTTTGGAAATAGTATGTAATATACAGGATACACCGAAGTGTATATTTTCTACCTTTAAATATAAGAAATTTAAAAATATGCTCGGTGTCTTATTATTTTGTCGATGACTGTACAATTACGAATAACATCGAGTAACATGAATCAAAATTTCAATTATGAATCACAGTATAATTCAAATTAATTTAATCGAACTACAGTTATCTTTGGTGCGAACCCGATCCTCCATCAGATGGTCCTTCACATGTTATTTACATATTTTGTTTTATATTATAACATAACTATATGTTAATTCTGTTATTACATGATTATATTATATATGTATACGGGGTAGGGCACTATAAACAGGTCACCTGAATAACTCGGCTGCTATTGGTGTTAGGAAAAAATGCATCACATGGAAAGTGCTTGGTTTTGAAAGGGCATTAATCTGATGTTAGTAGCTTTTTTGTAGGTGGACGCTAAAGGACATATGAAGGTCAACTTCATTTTTTTAAATGGAATGGGGTATTTTTTAATACATCAATCGATGCAGCTGGACATTCGTTATAAAAAGTACTAACCTATGTACGTCGAAAAGTTAGTAGTTCAGGAGATATTTCAATTTAAGTAACTCTAAAACACTATTACTGTCGTACTAAGACGATTAGTCCAGTCAATTAATGCTTATAAGGGGGTGTAGAGGGAAATGGAAGGAACACAATTTTTAACTTTGGGACTTTGTTTGGACTAGTTAGGAGGTAAACATACTAGAAGTCCCCACTCCTAGGAGGTGAGCGAGGTGCAGGGGGCACGTAGAAGGTCCCTTTTTTCGGTTTTCCGCTTATATCTCGGAAACTATGTGTCCTAGCGATAAGACCAGTTTATACAAAATTAAAGTTGACAAAATGTGCCATAATATAGAATGGTCTTATCGCTAGGACGCATAGTTTCCGAGATTTAAGCGGAAAACCGAAAAAGTGTACCTTCTACTTGCCCCCCTGTACCCTGCTCACCTCCTAGGAGTGGGTACTT
This sequence comes from Lasioglossum pauxillum, assembly GCA_933228785.1. Lineage (NCBI taxonomy): Eukaryota > Metazoa > Arthropoda > Insecta > Hymenoptera > Halictidae > Lasioglossum > Lasioglossum pauxillum. The sequence continues at coordinate 17,800,691 of OW121702.1, read as the reverse complement.
TTAGTATGTTTACCTCCTAATTAGTCCAAACAAAGACCCAAAGTTAAAAATTGTGTTGCTTCCATTTCCCTCTACAACTTTTCGTTGACTGGACAAGATACACAAGTAAGTAAACGCTAACGGGCTTTGTCCACTTGCGACCACGCCGCCAGGAAAGACTAAACCGTAAATAATTAAGTAATAAATAGACTGCGGATCTTTATGCAAAATAAAAGCTGTTTGCATTGATTGCAAGACACCGGAGTGAAATACAAATTTCTTTCTTCTTTTAATTATCTGATTAACAATAAGCTGAAACCAATACGCTGATGTTTTTACTGTTTCACTGTTTTAAATTGTGCTTACCCATTTTCGTCATAAATGCATTAAATCCGCATTCTAGTAATAAATAATACTTCGTGATGACACTGTATGGAATAATTCAATTGTAATTCCGCAGAGCTCTGCCTGCAGACATAGTATCTGATTCCAGTCGCACCTCAATTCTAAACAACGATAAATCGTGGACTTCGTCAGGTTACGGCAATAAATAACGAACGGTTGAGAGCACACATATTTTATTATAAATACTTTTTCTCCTGGTAACGGTCTACACGCACACACGCACACTGTTTCTACACGTAAGCTCTAAACAAATCATAGAAAGCCATGGTCAGTAAGGATTCGCGGGAAAGCTCGCTAATAACCTGTTCGCACGTTTGCGCTATTTATCGTCGAGTCTTGTGTCAGCGATGGGTTCTTGTACCTCGGCAATTATACAGTGGCGCAATCGATTTTTCATTAGCCACACACGCACGATCACATGACTGTACCGTTGCAATTGTAAAACTAATTAAGCCACGTTTCTACGTTTGCTACCGACGGGTGCATCATAACTTTGTTGCACGCGACACGGGAAACGAACATGCAGTCGGTACAGCAAGTAATCCGTTAGGTTATGTCAACGTGCGAACCGGATTGCTTCTAATTGATATCGTTTTCTTAGACTAATACGCAGCAAACTTGTTCGGCTGGACAGTCGACGACGGAGCGTTGGAGAGCAGTATTGCAGTTGTTCATGCATTCACCTCCGTGATGACGACAATGGGTTCTGTACTGTTTTCTCACTGCAAATAATAATTATGAAAATTTAATCAGTCCCTAGACACTTAAACATATTCTGAAAATTTCATCAAAATCGGTCGACGTTGCAATGAGCTACAAACGTTTAAAGATGGTAAAAATTTCAGATTTCCACGATTTTCGCCTGTCGTTTTTTCCCGAGTCAACCGATTTCGATGAAACTTTCACAGTGTATATAATTGAAACAGATTGACAAAACGTATTTTTTAAATTTTCAATATAGGCCTACATAAAAAAGTTGAAAATGAAACTTTTAGTATTTTTTTAACAATTCCGATCAATTACAATTTTTGAAAAAATTTCTTTTCACATCCTGCAGTAAACTAATTGCTCCAGCTTCCCAAAAAAGTTCAAATCGTATAGTATAATATTACAATAGTTATTGTCTTTTTTAGAGCGTCCTTAAATTTTGTCTACTACTACTGTAACTAAATAACAGATAGAAAATGCTGAGGAATTGGTAAAAATGCTATGAATTATGGCTGGTGATTTCAGTTGAACCTTTGAGGTACTCAAGTACTCGAGAATTCAGGTGGTACCGAAGTATACAAAAATTATCCGGGTATCTCAAGTGATATCTGAGACAGATGAAATATTTGAAACCGCCGATATGCAATAAATTAAAATATGAAAAAAGAACCTTACAGTACAATGTAAGAAATAAAGTATAAACAATTGTGACGAAAAACAATCAGCAATTGAAACAGTTAAAATAGTACTATGATGTATTGTGGAAAATGTTCCACTTCTATTGTCTGACATTTACAAAATATGTGAACGAAGAACTTTACATTAATAAACTATGGCATAAGTAAACATGACACTGAACAATCTGCACCTCCAATAGAACAGCAAAACCAAGTGAGAAGCAAAACGTGGACAAGAGAGAACACAGTTTTATTTGAATAAACACTGCGTATAACTGGCGAGTATATTCAGTCGTCAAGTCACGATAGAAGAAGTCGGAACGATGTTGAAGAGTCTTCGAAGGAATCGGCAGTCTGACAACGACGCCAGAGCGACAAAAGCCGTGAAAGTGTGGACAGGTGACGCACGCATTAACTCGACAGCCGTTCGTTCGAAATTCACGCCGCGCAAGAGTGAATCTGTGTGGTTGATTTCGCACAGTAGAAATTACGGTGTTGCGTGTGTGCCGTACGGGCAGACGTGAAATTGCTGTGTACAATGGTAATGCGTGATTACGTTATCGTTACCGTCTCATAATTGCCATCACTCTTGTGTGTACTTTGTGACGTGACGCGAATCAACGAAAGCGTGACGTATCAATGAAAGTGGCCAGTCGATAAAGCGCCGGTGTTAACAACCAGAAAAAAGATACTGTGGACACATACTCTTGCGATTGCTATCTACAACTAATTATCGATCTACATGTTTACGATCGACCACAAAATTTCACATTGATACATGGAAAATGATATTCTTACGTATCGCTCAAGAAAAACGTCACAACTCAAAATTTTTGAGTTTTCGTTTGATTCCATTTTTAGCACACTTATATCAGCTTGCCGAGTTGTCGATGTTGTATGCGTCAAATCTTGTAATCGAATTTTATACCACTTCCCGATGAGCTAGAGACTTGAAACTTTAAACATAGCTCAGAACTGGGTGACAATGCAATATTAAAAAACAAATTAAAAAAAACATGTGCGTCTAGGAGACAAAAAATATTTAAATATTAACCGTCACACTTCGCCGCGCGACGCTCGGTAGTACGTCATCGCGTTCAGCAATCCCTACCCCGCGCGCCAGCACTCCCTACTCCACTACGCGTTCCCACTCCGACTCATCCCCACTCCACTGACCAATTTCGCATCCAAGGAGCTCAGTCAATGTGGTGTTTCGTTCATTCGATTCCATTTCGGACAATTTCGGACTCCATTAAGGGACATCGTCTCTCGGAGTCATCCTCTCATTCTGTCTCGCCTATCTCCATATCTTGCGTTTCTATATATTACTATTCTATACCATTATTACTATATCTTGCGTTCCATTTAAAAAAGACTAAAAAGTAGGAAATAAAAAAATATATAAAAAAACTTTTTTAAAAACCACGCTTATATTAAAATGCACTAAAAAGGAGAAAATAATTGTTTTAAGCATTAGTGAGACTATAAATAAAGCGTGGAGCGCCGACGTAGATTATAATATAGTTTAGCGCTCCACGCTTTATTTATAGTCACTAATGCTTAAAACAATTATTTTCTCCTTTTTAGTGCATTTTAATATAAGCGTGGTTTTTAAAAAGTTTTTTTTATGTTAATACATGCTTATAAAGCTAACTCCATAGATAGCTCTATTAGGTTTTATTTGTTTTACTTGCTGCTAGTTAAACTAATAAAGGACTTTGCAGATCTCTCTTGTAAACTTTGTATTTTAAAGTGACGTTTTTCTGGTGCATGAGCGAGCGATATATGAAAGTGGAATTTGGGATTGGAGAAGGAAAATTTCCTCGGTTTTATTGAATTCATAACTGGACTTACATATGCTGCAACAGGCATCACTCGGTTCAGGACAAGCGTCATCACCGCGGATAGATTCCTCACATTTGTCAAATTCGACACAGTTCTCCTTGGGGCATATACTGTTCCCGGCTGCGTACTCTGGAAGTAGACATTTAATGTGCATAGTATTTCAAAGGTGTATCTTTTTCTCTTTATTCAGTTCTTCTTGTTTAAAACTGTCACGTTCTGAACCCTCAACTGGTATACTGAAGTGTTTCATTAGCGCAATTAAATTTCTGTACAGTAACTTAACTTGGTTTTAATTTGTTTTAATTTGTTTTAATTAAACATCATTGAATAACAATGAAAGATAGTCTGTATCTGTTGCAAGGACCAGGAGCGACATAATAAATTATTTTTTTCTTTGAAAATTGTAATCGGTGAAAAATAATGCATCTACACCCCTTCATTTCATTTAACTGTTTCAAGCTACAGCTGATGATTAACTAAAAACTATTAAAAATTGTTATTTTGGCCGAAACTCCGCAGAACAGATATATTATTATTGGCTGAATGGAATTTATAAATTACGCAACGCGTTTCAGAGCTTTCATAACATATCTGAAAATTCGCGAAGCGCTCAACGCACACTCTCGGTTTGTTTTGTTTCGATATATCGCAAACTGGTTTCCCAAACTGCTTTTATTTCCCATGAATATCAGCGGCATCGCTTCCCCGCCTTGTCAGCCGCGTTTCCAATACTCGAGTGTAACAGGATCGAGTCAAAAAGACGTCTCTGGATTTTCCGCGATCGACGTAAAAGTTTCGAGGGAGTACCAGTACGGGGTACCATCGAACCGGTTCGGTTCGGACCAAAAAGGTAAGAGTCGGGAGGCGAGATCGCTCAGGCGCATATTTTAATTTACTATGATGCTCCTGCATAGCGGTAAAGAAAGCCATTCAGTGTTCGAGCGATCAAAGGGGAAACCCGTAGCTATTTTCGACGTTGCATGTTGCTCCGCCGTGAAATCCGTAATCGAAGCTAAACACTGAACAACAAAGATTACGGTGTAACGGATGGAAATAGATCAAGGGTGAAATTCACAATAAAACGGGATCGCCGATTTTTCATCGTTAATCCACTGCCGCGCAATAATATCCCATCAATCGTGAACGATAAAAGCTTCCGGGAAAAAGTTGTACACGGATATAATCGAACTTTTCCAGTGAATTTTTTCGAAGAGGAGAAGTCAAGCAGCAATTAGGAAAGAGTGGACTGCTGGTTGGGACTAGCAAATATTTTTTAATTGAGACACATAGACAGGGAAATACATTAAAACAGATACTAGTGTAAGAAAGAAAGCCTTCTTGATTTTGTGAATATTTTAATGAAATAGGACACCGCCGTATAGATACTGTACCAATTGTAATTATTAGAGTGCGGTTTTATAATCAAAATAAAAATTGTCCAAGTCAACTGTAAGAAACAGATTTCAAATTTACTGCCTGAAATTGATTTAAGAACGGTCGATCCATAGGTTCAGACTAGTGTGTCTACATGTTCAGTTTTTCAATGTTTTCAGTTATAGGACTCTTTTCAAACGGTCAATTTGACCGCAGTATGTTACAAACCAGCAAAGTGTACATATCAATTTCTCAATGTTTAATTTTTCATAGATGAAGTTATTATAGCAAGTACGTATCAATACCATGTTTGATCAATTTCAATTCACCTATTCTTTTTACTGTAATATACAGGGTGTCCCAAAATTCGTGAACTTCCCGAAAGGGGGTGGTTCCTGAGACCATTTGAAGCGACATTTTCCTTTGCAAAAATGTTATCCGCGGCTTTGTTTAGGAGTTATTAACGAAAAACACGGACCAATCAGAGCGCGACCTAGACGCGAGTTGCCACAGTCGGCCAATAGACAGTTGGCGCACCGAGCCGACTGTGGCAACTCGCGTCTAGGTCGCGCTCTGATTGGTCCGTGTTTTTCGTTAATAACTCCTAAACAAAGCCGCGGATAACATTTTTGCAAAGGAAAATGTCGCTTCAAATGGTCTCAGGAACCACCACCTTTCGGGAAGTTCACGAATTTTGGGACACCCTGTATATAAAGTAATATATATATATATCTTGTAGACGTAAATTTCCACCTTTGAAAAAGATTGAAAACGGAACCGAAACGTTAGGAAAGAAGTAAATTTTTTGCAAAATCGCTATATTATTGAATGATCGAAACTGTAGTGCCGAAAGCATCTTTAAATTTGATATGTAAGAAACAGATGTTGCATAAAATTGTATTTCGTGTGTTAGGAATTGTAATGAATCGAAGAGATTGTGTATCAATATTGCTAAATTCTTCATACAGCGGCGTATCTAGGCACGAGCTTCATGAGCTGCTGCCCTGGGCAAGGTAAAACAATTTCAATTAACAAATTAAGAAGAAATAACTTATACACAAATACTTGAGTTAATTTGAGCCCCCAGAGGTCGCTTAATAACCATAGCAGTGAAGAAGCAACGTAAAACAATCAAACAAACAAAAAAAGGCCCCAAACAGTGTTAGCACAGGGCCCCAAAATTAACGGTCTGCTGCTGCCTTAAGAGGATTAACGATTTATTCGTGGTTATGGTCATGGTCATGGTTTGATTATTTGTCCGCACTCGCCGATCGTCTTTTGTGAATCGCGCCACGTTGAGCCCGACAACGGACGATACCGTTGATCGTACGATTGGCGGTTGACAAATTCGCAACCAACGGACACTCACGCACGTTCACAAGTATTTTCACAACGGGCGAAACTCACGGTCGTGGGTATCCTCGTATTTACCCTACACTAGTCTGAAATCGTAGCACATACATTTCTAATCAACTCAATATTCAATCATAAAATAATAGATTAGGCTACTTTGAACTTGCAAATATTTGTTAAATGTGGACACGTCTGAAGATCGTGCAGATGGTAAAAGGGAAATAGCAAGAAAGGTACAATGCAACTTTTCTAATTAATTAGGCAATTTTTAAACTTAATGTACGGGAAATATAACATAATTTGAATCAAATAGGATAATTCCGAAGAACACAAACCGTGAGTGACCACAGTAATATAATTATTGGACTGCGGGTCTTTATGCAAAATAAACAGAAATATCATACTTTTTAAAATTATTTTATTAAGCTGACTCATATACTAATGTGCTTAAATCTTTTTAATACGTCCACTTCTTTATATTGTGAGTACCCATTTTTGTCATAAATGCATAAAATCCGCAGTCTAATAATTATCAATCACTCTAATTTTGAAATCACTTAAAATTCTTCTATGTTAAAATTCTTATTTTAACAAGCTACTAGAATTTGTAAATTGTAAAACATATTTAATCTTCAATTTTAAAAAATCATCCACACAACAATCTTATTCCACATATTAACACCATTCAGTTAAAAGTTCATATAACACGACGAGTAAAAAGAAATAATAAGGAAAATGTGATATATAGTTGAGTAAAAGCAACATTGTCCAGTCATTATAGGAGAAATATATACAAATGGAATTTGACCTTGAAAGGGTCAGACGCATGGTCTGATCATAGGAAGTTAAAGAAAGGGAAATGAGGAGAAAGCGAGGTCACCAGAAGCACGGTCGAGGAAGCGGAAGAAGATAGAAATAATTTTGTTCGATCGACAGCATATATCAATAGTAATTAATTATGCTCACCGGTGGAGTGAAGAAGGGTGGCCACGAGGGCGACAAGAGCAACCGGCAGACAGAGCTTCATGGTTCCACTGACTCTTTGACAGTCGACGATTCAATGGTCTCACTTTCCCGGGCCTGGCATTATATAAACGTAAGCGTCCAGTGTTACGCGACACACACACACACACCCACGCACGTGGGCCACTTGTACACATGCGACGTTCTTCCGTTGTCGTGCATTTCATTATCTCTGGCCGGCGATGTGCGACCACGCTGTTGATTCTATCTTTAACCCTCCTGATCATAACCGAAAAATTTCACACTTTTTCATGACCGGGGTACCCACCCACCAATTACCATCATTTAAAATCCAGACTTCGACTTTCTCTTCTTATCGGAAAGAACTGCATTTTGTGTACTTTAAACCACTTTTTCCAAAACGCTTGTCGCGACATCTCAAGTTTTAGTGGATCGATTGACTTGAAACTTCGAGAGAATTTTTGACGCACGCCCTGTTATTGCACGAACCAAAATTTTTAATATCTATGAATTTTTTCATTTTTTATCGTGTTTAACACGAGAATTACCGAATGAGTCAAAATGACTTGCTCCTGATTTGTTTTTTTAGAAATACTAAAACTATAAATATGTTTTTCCGAGAAATTTTTTTAGTGAACTTCTCTATTGAAGTACATATTTGAATAAAACTCGTATGAAATCTAAATAAATGCAATTTTGTCATTATTATAAAGCAATGTATGCTAATTCCGTTTAGTGCTCGGTAGTTTTAGTGTTAATATAAAATGCCGCAATTTTGTAGGTAATCAAGGTGTTTTCATTTTTTTTGTTCCGCTAGACTGCGGATCTTTATGCAAAATAAAAAATGTTTGCATTGATTGCAAGACAGAGGAGCGAAATAAAAATTTCTTTCTTCTTTTAATTATCTAATGAAGCTGAAACCAATACATTGATGTCTTTAAATCTTTTTAATATGTTCACTGCTTTAAATTGTGCCTACCCATTTTCGTGATAAATGCATCAAATCCGCAGTCTAGTGATTACTAAACTTTATTTTTCAGTTTCTGATCAGTAGAATGACCGGAATCTGTACAAATCTGTATAAAAAAATATAGATATGGTGTGATTAAAAAATCGCACATGTACTTCAAATACCATTGAATGTACGTGCGAAATCTCAATGCAAAAGGTGGAACAGATTTTCTGGAACAATTCCGCGAAAATCGGAATATCCGCTTAAGCGGTTTTAATTGATCCCTCCGGTGATTCCCGGAGTGAAGCGCGTGTCCGTACTTCCCCCTCGGGTAAACAATCGTGACGCGAATCGCTTGTTGAACGTGTTTACGCATAGATTAATATTTTATCGCCGACACTTGTGTAGTACCGATGTATTTTTCAAAATTTTCCTCGATACCGTGCTGATCTCTTGCGATGGAGGTTTCCGAAGACTCTGGCGACCGCGCAGTAGCCATTTTTATGATTTATGAGAAGAACTTTGGTCAGACTTGTAGTCCTTGGGAGGGATTTGAAGTCTTCTAGATATTTTCACGTTTGTGTATAATTGATTTGTAGGTTTGTACATTCTAACTGTAGTTCTCATCCATTTTTGTTTTACCTTTTAATTCGTTCAATCGTGTCTTATATTTTTTAAAATGTTCAGCATGTAAAATAGAAAGTAGGTGAGTACGTAAGTATAATGAGATAGAATGAGAATGAATTAGAATGAGAGTTAATTATAATCGATGTGTTATGAAATTACAGGAAGTGCTAGAAGTAATGGCCATAGAAAGAATGGAAAAAGAATGCCATAATAAATTTACAAATTAATTATTATTACTGTGGATTTACGAATGATCTATTTAAAGTGATAATAAATAAAGTGACCAGTTCACATTTAATTATGCAATTACTACAATTCCACCGTTTAACCAAAATTATGTATGCACACATTTAGAAGTTCCTCGTGAAATAATGCTCTTATAATCGTCGCTTTCCTGCAGCAACAATTTAATGTTTCAACATCGAACCATTTGCTTTTATCAGCAAGTGCAACTTCAGCAGGTAACGCTTTTTCTCCAGTACGTGCTTCAGCCTCCGTTGCTGAGAGGGCGCGCCGCTTTCGGTTCTCCATCAAACACTCGATGAAAGCACACATATACGAAGCAAATGCATTCATTCGTCTTTATCGAAATATATTTTTCCATTAGTGTAATGAATGCAACGAACTCGTATATTTCAATTTCAATATTTCATTTACAGTTGGCCTCTCTACGATGAAATTTCATATCTCAGTGAAAACGTTTCATTTCCCAGAAACCGGCATTTACTTCATGCAAATACAAACGTGAATATTGCCCCGTAATTAATTTCATAAAATACTATTTGAATATATCTTACCCGAATTTCATTAATTTACAAAACTCGTTTGTAAAATGAAGCGCAAACGCCTATCGACCTCTCGCGTTAAAAATAAGTTAAAAATCAGAATTGCGTTAACTCGATTTGATTTTCATATAAATGGATACTTTTAGTAAGATCACACTTAAAATTCTTGCTGGAAAGATCGGAGTCATCAAGGACTCCAGATCAGGAGCCGGGGCTCGGCCGTTCTTTATTCATACCGGCTATGAAATAATCATCAATTTTCCGAGCGCGTCTCTATGATCGAGCCAGGATTCATATACTTCGCAATGGGAAAGATTAATGAACCTCGTCTGGACGCGAAGCAATGTTATCCGAATTGTGTCGATAAAAGGTTTACCGGTGATTTATGAGCGGCCTGCAATTTAATGGAACTACCTCGAGGAGTTGGTCATGCCTGGCTGTGGAACGATTGTTCTGGCGAACCTTTTAAGATAACGAGACTGTAAGAACCGAAGAAGCACGAAACTTTGCTTTAAGGACACCACTTTGCAGACGCCAAGCTGCCACTTCCGTATCGTTCTACGTTCTGATACGCGTTTAAGTGACTTGGACCATCCCGGGAATTCGATTTAGCCACTAATGGTACCTACACAGTAGCATTCTTTATACTTGTACAAAACAATTGTTCAAAACAATAACTATGCTTTTGTTATGGGGACTTCAATTTTTTGAAAATTAATTTGCGAGTTCTTGAATGCCTCAAAATGTGAGAGGCAAAGAGTTCTTCAACTGTTCTAGACGAGAAAGTAATCGATACTAATCGAAATAGAAGTGTACGCTTGTGTTGTTCTACGTGCATCGTATGATTAGATTGCGGATTTTTATCCAATAAGTTGAGCACTTTGTTATACATGCATAAAATGTTCGAAGCTGAACCCCTTAACTTACGCTTTAGATTCGAAAATTTCGGGCCACAATCGTACGATGATCGGGCCAATCGTAAATATTACGGGCATAGCCCGTAGTAGATGATCGGGCCAAACGTGAATATTACGGGCATAGCCCCTAGTAGATGATCGGGCCAAACGTGAATATTACGGACATAGCCCGTAGTAGATGATGTGGGTAGTGTGATGATGATGTCCAAACCTTGTAAAGTTTGCCAGAAAAATAAAAAACGTAGAGAAACAACGTGGGAGTGTAAGAAATGCAAGGTTCCCTTACATCTACCAGAATGTTTTGAATTATATCACACCATTGCCGATTATTAATTTTGTATTACTGATTTTTGTATGAATAAACTTTTTGTAGTACTTGCATCTACCACAATTATTACATCCCTTATCATCATACAACCCTAGACATCATCATCACACTACCCACATCATCTACTACGGGCTATGCCCGTAATATTCACGTTTGGCCCGATCATCTACTACGGGCATAGCTCGTAGTTGTAGGTTAAGGGGTTAATGAACCTTACCTTGAATTCTGCCTTGAACAATTATCTTGATGTCCTTTACGCGAGAAGATCTACATAAAACAAACTGTGAATATTTATGCACATTACTAGAGTAAATAATATTTTTATTCATTAAAAGACAGATAAATTTGTGCCTACTATACAGTGTGGTCATCCTAAATGTAGCCACCTAAATATCTCCTTTATTTTTGATGACATAACAAATTTGTTAATGACATGTAAATGGTATCACAAGGTGGATGCTTCTGTTCTCTAGGTCTTTTTCTGGAGTTTTCAAGTTGATCGATATTGTTTCTTTCCCTTGCATGTTTAGTTGACAGTAAAACTAAAATTCAGATTAGATACGATATTCATTTCCATCGAGATATCATTGACGTTAGTAGCGACAAGTGACAACCTGCGAATATGTAAGTCTGAAGTCTTAAGTCTGAAAGCTTAGTCGCTAATATTAAATGTGTAAGCCATTTGTCAGTTACTTTTTAAGTTATCCTTAATTATTCAAAATGATGTCTTTCCACAGATGTGCATTGTCTAAAACGATCGATGACAGATTTGTAATTTGATCTTTCGAAGGAAGTCAGAGTTCACTTCAAGGTTATGTTAATAATATCTCTGAATGCGTTTTAATGTCAATCGTCGTTTTAATGTCAGTTGTAGTCAACTAGAAAAAATATTTCGATGATCTTGAAAACTCCGTAAGAAAAGACTGAGAAAAATATAAAATTTACAAAGCATTTACCTCGTCATACTATTTACATCGCATTAAAAACATTTGTTATGTCATCGCAAATAGAGGAGATGTTTAGGTGCTTACATTTACGTGGACCACCCTGTACATAGCACATATAAATCTTTAATTTTACATAGATATTCACATTTAATTGATACAACAATTGTCATTTTCTATTTGAAAAAAAGGGAAAGTTTGACCGGAACAGGCGGGAGAATAGAAAAATAGAATGCATTCTCTCGTTTTCTTTGTGATTGATTGTACTCGTGCGATCTTTATCCTTTCTCAATGGGTAAATATGTTTTGCTAAGATAAATATACGTATCATTCCTGAGAAAAGAGTTAGTAAATCTTTATCTCTATTGGCCTTGTTGCTGTATGATATTACTCACGCCAATCCAAGGGGAAATTTCCAGAAACTTTTCTTTCATTTTTTGCCGACGTTTGGCAAGCAAATTTCGTGGAAGATCAGCAGTTCTTTGCCTTTCATTTGTTTAGAATTAGTCGCATGTTTACGTTTGCAATAAAAAAAAAAAGAATTGCAAGATCGTGCAGTATTTTCGTTACATCGCATAGTCTTTTCATCTCGCACTCGCGTATCTCTAACAAACAGGAAATCAATTAATTTTAATAGCGAGCGATTAAGTAATGAAAGTTTCTTGACATCTTATACGATGATCAGTGTACTTCACATTATCTTGTTGACTCGGTAAATGCTCTCATCAGAAATCAAGATACTCGAGACAAGTATCGATGTGTTATCGTACCCTCATCAGGTTGTTCAGTTTCTCGAATGTTCTTGCCATTTTTTAATAACAAACATGATGTTAACCCTTTGCACTCGGAGCTATTTAAACTCAAAAATTAAACCTTTCTTCCGCCCTAGAATAAAATGATTTTTTCATTTTATACTTAGTGTATTAAGTATAACATTTTGTACTATTCTGTAGTATTATATTAATTGATTAGTAGACTGCGGATTTTATTCATTTATGACAAAGATACGTAGACTTTAATGCAGTGGACGTGAAATAAATGTTTAAGCACGTCAAGGTATTAGTTTCAGCTTAATAAGATAATCGAAAGAAGAATACTAACATTTTTTGGTTTACATAAAGGTCCGCAGTCTATTGATTAGATACCAGCATATGTAATAATGTAAACAATATTTTTAATAATGGTATAGCAATTTTTATTGGTGGCTCTGAGTCACAACTCGAGTACTAAGGGTTAATAAAATGGTGTATTCTGTTCAGTGAATCCGTGTCTATGAAATTATTCCAGGCGTTTTTTCATTTAATCATACAAGATAACACGCGCGAAAATGTTTACCATTTCAGGTCACCAGTGGAAATTTCAGATAGGCCTATCGCATATCGAAATGCAACTTCCTTAAAGCGACCGTTAACCTGTCCTACCACCGTATATCCCTCGGCTGATAACAGATAAACCATTCTTTCAATATTATCGTTGCAATTTACCGCCACTTAGGAGATTACGCGCTCACGCACCCCGTTGCGATTATTTGCGATTTTCGTTTAACCAGTTCTGTTTCTGGAACACAGTGCACAAAGGTATCCATGATTTTCTTTACATATCGTTTGAATAGTGAAGTGAATATGCAGCTGAGGCAGCTATAAATGTTTCCGAGTTTTTTTTTAAATTATTGAACATTCTAAAAAGGTGCTTTAGAGTTTATAAAAATTTCCAAGATCATTTGCATTAACATTTGACCATATTTCTTTTCCTACGCATTCAAAGGTTTTACAAACAAATCACCTGAAACGAGTTCTTGTAAATAACAACACAGTCAGTGTCAGAAAGGAATACTCAGTACTTTATTGTTAATCATTTGAACGTATACTTGAATTCATCTTAAGAATTACAGAAAGGTGCGTGCAGAGGGGAACGTTTGAACGCTTCACTCTTTTTGGCACTTAACCAAGAACGAACAATAAACACGTTTCTCCATTTCACCGAGCGACCAATAAACACCACATTCAACCTTTTCACTGTTGAAACTTTCAGACGTAAACAGTATATTTATCCCTTTCTATATCTTTTTCTATAAAACATTTTTGAATTTTTCCATTGCACAAAAAATGCTTGTTGAAAAATAAAGAAAATCTGGACTGCGGATTTCATGCATTTATAGCAAAAATGCCTATATTAAATATAGAACAGTGAAGTTACTTAAAGTGTCGAAGAATATTATTACACTATTTTCAATTTGTTAATACCATTGCAAGAAGAAATAGATTTTTATGGAACTTCTGTTCCTTCCGATTTGTATTTTGCATAAAGACACCCGCAGTCTAGTCACCTCCTTAAAGGTACCTTAACTAGTGTCGCTAAATGAGGGGAGGGAGCACGCATCACATGACTAGCGTCGTAGAAAGGGAAGGTAGAGTGGGACGTAAGTTTTGATCGGGTGACACTGACCTTAATAGCCTAAAAAAAATTTGCTTAAGAAAATATATGGCAAAAATTAAGTGTCAACAACATGAAGGTCCTTCAAAATCGTGTAATCTGTGAACAGAGTTGGGCAAAAATTTGTATTAACATAAAATTTTTGCCCAACTCTGCCTGTGACAGAAAAAAATGTTGATCGGTCCATTAATAACAAAAATAATCATCCCACCCACTCTGAGAAGATAGAGGGGGTGTAACAATTGGCTGATTCTCCAGTTTGAAGATGTCTCGGCTTACCCGCGAAAGCTTCAACAGTGAAAATTGTACGATTGTTGGTCGAGAAAGCGAAAAATCTCGGACGACGTTCATCCGTAGATCGCGTGGCGTTGCGATGATCGATATCGATCGCGTCCGTCGACAAAACAGTTGTTTTTCATTTTGCTCCCCGCATGTCGCGTTCAAACGTTCGTTCGCGGTCTTGGAATTCGAGTACGGCGTAGCTTAAGACTCGCATCGATTCCTTTCGAAGCATGACAGTTACGTCGCTACGTCCCCCGTAGATCTCTGCCCTTAATCGTAGATCAAAGAAGGAGCGTGGATATGCGTCGCGTTCGCGCGAAGAATAGACTTACGCCACTGGAAATATCTACAGCATCGTTCGCACATCAAGCCCCACAACACTCGCACCACATTCAATAGAGTAATATCCAACCATTATTGCGTTCCTCTTAATCGCGTAACGAGTATCAAAGCGTCGGTTGTAGAAGGCATTTCAACTGGAGCGAACAGCAATTCGGATTTTCCAACAATTAACCGGTTTAGTCGAGTGTGTTCGGTTGTCCTAAAATTTCTTTTCATCTTTCTCCTGAACATAGTTACTCCACATTATTCTTTGCAAATTAACCCTTGTACGCTCCTAGGGTGAAAATTCAATTTATACAATTTGTATATAAATTTCTTATTCTCGAAAAATTGTGGACGTTTGAACAGCAATAATTTGTCAACGGAATCGAAAGAAAAATTTTACAGATGTATTAGCCTGTTTTATTTCCTATTTGTTTTATGTTTTAGTTCAAAGTTGTACGTCCAAGTTCATTGTTGTATTATTTTTTCTACGAAATAATTGCTGTTTAAACTCCACAGTTTTCCACAATTTTCCGCAATAATTGCTAGATTGCGGATGATCAAAATGAGTGGACAAAATTTGGGACAATAGAGAGATTAAAAGAGTTCACGTCGATTATGCGACTACTACTTTTTAATAGCGTACGAGGGTTGAAATAGAAATGATCTCACGTGTAAAAAATTTGATTAATACATTTCTGACGAAATTTATTCGTACTAGTTGATAGCTAAGAGATACCTCGTAAAACGAATAATATTTGCAAAGAAAGCGGAAAGAAATTTTAAGATAACCTACTGCACAGAAGATAACAGAAAAGTGCCGAGTAGATCAAGAAAATCACCGAGTCTAATTAGAGGGAACTGAACGTAACCAGCTTCGTGCCTAGGCCAAAACAAGACGGACACCAATCGCTCTAACTACGAAGCAGGGAAAAGAATTAGAGATATCGCCGATAAGCGGATTTCCGTGATGCAATAAATATTTTCAGTAGTGTCGATCAGGTGTCTGAGTCTACTGCCCGCTAAAGATAGTGAGATCTCTTTCCTCTTTTCAAACGAAAAGGAATACAATGGAACGATATAAGTACTTCGCTACTGACGGGCTTCGAATGTACAAGTTAGTCGGAATTTTCACGGGCAGCTGGTGGTCGATCGTCTGATTCGCTGGAAGGGACGTCGTACACTCAATTTTCCCAAAAATGTAAATGGAATCGAAAGAAAAAGTTTTCAAATAAATTAGTCTTTTTTTTATTTCTTATTTGTTTCAATGGTTTGGTTCAAAGTTGAGCATCCGAGTCTAAAGAATCATTTTACCACCTGTTTACGAATTTCCATCTTTGTTCAAAGCAAGTGTTATAAGTTATAGTTCAGTATCGTATGATACTACGCTTGTTCATAAGAATATTTATCATACATCTTTGATTATGAAGTCATCTATCAACCGAGATCATTTATTTCTTTTAAAAATGAAGTTTAGAGATTTCAAGATTTAAGATTACTGTTAAATAATCATAATTGAGTATGGCTATTTACCCAAAATTACAAAATTTACAAAATTACATGTTTATACTTACGAATCAAATTGCGACTCGCATAAAACGCCACAATTTACTCGAATTTCTCTGAGAAAGTGAATTGAAAATTTTATCAACAATAAGCATTAAATGCCAAGATCATCAACTGACAAAGTTTCGCCCCTTTACAGTAAAACAAAGAACAGTTTTATAAGGGTGGTTTTCTATCCTAGTAAAATAACAATGTGAAATCAACTACTCCGGATCAGAAAAACAAGACATGTCCGTTTATAACAAATAACGTCTGCCAAACAAAGAGTTTTGTCCACATTTTGGGTAAAATTGACTGCAACGCGAGAGAGGACGCGACGTCGCCTCGGAATCAGACTCCGATTCCCTCGAATCGTCGAACGTATACACATGAACGAGTAACAGATCTGAGAACGAAATGCAAGATAGCTCGAGCCGACTACAATATTATAATCGGTTCGAGCCTCGACGGTATAACGTAAAGACGATTATTATAAAAGCGTTCTACAAAGGCACCAGCTACCGCGAGAACCTCCCGGTGTGTCGTCTAGCGCCGATATCTAGATTCGTATGTACAAGTGGATAGACTTATCAGTGCTCAGCTTATCGCAGCGTACTTGTCATGAGTGTCCAGGATTGCTGTACACGGTACCAGTTTCGTAGGAATCGAAGGACCGAGAGCTGACTAGAAAAAGTATCGGAGGCGCGGTGTCTTTCATCGATCGGCCAGGCGAAACGCGGCGTCACTTTATCGTCTTCTGTAATAATATTTTTTGCGTTTTCCTGGACGACGAATCCGAGACTGTGAATCCGGGAACGGGAGAACTTACAAGGTTTCTGTTTGAAAGCTAGTCGGGATAGAGTTCACTCTCAATTCCTCTCGGAGAGAAGCTCGAGGACCGGGACACGCGGGTCCGTTTTTTTCATTTCTTTCATTTTCCAACGCATGCACTAAAAACTAACGATTGTACACTTTCCGAAGAGTCGAAACGGGAGAGACCGATGGTTCGGTCGGCGACGCTCGGATAGATGATGATTTTTCTCCGTCCGCTTTTCGGTATCACAGTTAACCGGGATCATTATGCACCGGGCCGATAGTCCTCGATCAGGTTTTTCAGGAACGTGTAAATGTCTTTGAACGTTGGTCTCGAGGTCTCGTCCCTCCGCCAACATGAACACATCATCCTGTAGACCTCGTCCGGGCACATCGTCGGTCTCGGTAGATATATCTGCAATCAGAAATTGGTTTTGCATCGATTCGAGAATGTTAGAGTATTCTATGAGGTCAGACTTTCGAATTGCCCCCTTGCCCCAAGTTTTTGGCATCTACGTCATTTTACGTCATGGCCAGGCTGCGCAAGACACGCACGAGCTAAATAAAAATGTCTTTCTTCTTTTAATTATTCTATTTTATTTTAAATTTTTTAAATACGTCCACTACTTTGAACTGTACGCAACCATTTTTGTTATAAATGCATAAAATCCGCAATCCAGTCATGACTTTCGTTTCTGGCGGAAATTGCATGTTTCGGATGTATTTGAAAAAAATTTCCTACTGCCTGATCTTCATTCTGTCATAAATACCCTGTAGATTTTTATAAACAATTTTTTTCTATTTAGAAATTAGAAATAGAGGTCGATGGTGCTACTAAAGGAAGTTCAACGAAATTCGAATGAACCGAAGCAATCAGGAACCATTTCTGTACACTATACTTCTAAATCTTCTCAGCAGACATAAATATAAAAAGGTCATCCGGTTTAGCTACCTGTAACTCGGCTCCATAGTACATATGCTCGGCGTTTTGAATGACTTGATCGTTGGTTAGATGCTGGAAAGGCTTCTCCCTGGCCAAGCTCATTACCTCCCAGAGAGTGACGGCGAAGGACCAAACGCTGCTCGAGCAGGTGTACCTGTCCTGAAGTAGAAAAGGGATTCAATAAACGAGCATTCGTTAGCGTTGCGGCTTGCAAAATCGGGGTATACCGCAAAGATCGTAATCGAAAATTTACAAGCTGTATCAATGTATTATTGTAAACAATTTTGTAGACTTTATAAACGGTCCAGTACCGTGAGATGAGAAGATACAGATATCTTCATTTTTTAAATTTGACTTCTTAGATGAATATGAAACTAAGATTTTTTACTGTACCAATACATTAATAATTTTAAGGGTATGAAGCATATTTTTAATGAAACATTTCACCTTATATTTTCATTTTATTACAATTATTGCTGAAGTGAATCGGCAACTTACGATCTCTGCACAATACATTTTGTTGGAGTGAAGGAGATGAAGAAGAATTATTTAGCAGAAAATGTTTACCAACAGAATGCTTTCCCACGGCAGCCATCTGATTGGCGCCGGCGGTCTGCCGCCTATGTCACTGTAATCCTTCTTGTAAAGGTCACTGCACATCGCTATGTCGGTCACTTTCACGGTATAAGAGCGGCCCACTAGACAGTTTCTGGCTGCCAGATCCTTGTGCACCAGATTCTTCGACTCGAGGAACCTCATGCCCGATGCTATCTGCGTCCCCATGTACAACAGGCAGCCTTGGCTGGTGAACACATAACGTTGCTTTTCAGCAGGGTGACATTAATTGATTGAACCACTATCCGAGCGGCTCGCGGAACAACTTTATTTTGATGCGCGCCGATATCGATACCGATCTGGGAACATCTTTCCTCGGGCACCGGACGCGGAATCATCGGCGATCGCATCGACAATTGTTGACTAGGCTGCGCTCGTTTCATAAAGAGTTTATGGGACTTTTATGTCGGGTTGATTTGTAACCCTTGCGCACTGTCATTCTGCCCGCGAGCGAAAGAGTTTTGATGAAGAGTGCAGCGTTGTTGCATCGAGTTGCATGAAGATCCTAATTTTTAGAAATGATTTCGTACATACGATCTTCACTGTTCAGTAAATTGTTAATCGCATAAAATTGTGTTAAGAAATTTTGTAGTTCATTCATTTGGCAAGATTTGTGATCGTCTGAGACAATTGTAAATAAAAACTGAAATTAAGTAAGAATGCGTTTCTATTGTTTAAAGTTTCAATCGCACTAATATTTCACACGTTTTAGATTATTAGAAATATAAAAGCGTTTTATTAAAGATATAAAAATGTTGAATTTGATGACAAATATATTTTAGAAATATTCACAAACCGGAATAAAATTGAAAGTTTCGTAAACTACCACCCTTTTCATATCATTTTTCTAAGATCATAACTCTTAATGGAGAATAAATGTAGTTCTTTAAATTTCAGTAATTTTTTTTCTATTTATTCCTAAATTCCATTTAATTTTTTATTCTGAAATTTTTGTAACAAGCCACAGTGATTCATAAATAAAGCTAGTTCCCATTCTCACTTACTCTCTGAACAACTTGATTTGCATAAACATTCGCAGTCTAGTTACAGCGAAAGCTCCGTGCGACGTTACTAATATTGCATTTTGATGACGCCGACTCTCGGACATCATGCTCGATTATATTCGAAATTGTATTTGGGGATATTATTATTAATTCGCGATATTAATTTGATACTGGATTCGACGGATTTAGATTGATACTAGCGATTTATGATATGAGTGCAATCATGGGGGGAGCAATTAATCTCTGGTAGTTCGATTAGATTGCGTAATCGAGGATCGCCGTAGTACGAGCAAATATGGATAACGCCGTGGTCATTTGCACAATTTATTGCTACATTTCTTTAAAATTTCCGAAGCAATTTCCAAAATTGTGTCACGACCATTATTTTTATATCTATTGATCATCAAAATAAAAATTTCTATTTATTGAACGCTTCCTTCAATGCGTAAACATACATAATAAAATAGCCGAATTTTATTTCAACTCAAAAAGAAGCCACTACATCCATTCCTAGCAGATATAGATTAAAATCTTCATCAGGCTCAATATTTTGAATGGCATTAATCATGGATAATTGAATTCCACATATTAAAAAATTTAATTTAATAGTCCAGGCACTAAAGTAGAACAACCGATCCTGCATGATCCGATTTAGAGTCATTACTGTCATTCGTAAATGACGAATAAGCTTGATCGATCAAAGCAGCGAACCGCGGAAGAATTGCGGATCGAAACCGGAGAAAACTGCGAACCGTAAAAATGTTGAAATTATAATATTAGAGCGATCGTTCCCATCGTTTTCCGATCGCGGTTCCATTCCGGTGCGTTCGTAAACGCGTCCCGATATCGTTAATGCGGAGCGTATATCGTTTAGGTGTATCCGCCGTAAGGAGCAGGGACCTCACCTAAGGGCCTTCAAATTGCAGCTCGGCCTAAGCGTTCCCGTAAGTGGCACACTGTACTGAAGATAATGGGCGAGATCACCGAGTTCCGTGTACTCGATGATCGTCCACGGCACTGGATCCACGGAACACACTCCCAGGACCCGAGCCACGTTCGGATCGGACAAACAGGACAGAAATCGCACTTCTCTGATTTGATCCGACGTACTACCGGCTCGAATGTCGCTGGTGCAAGCCGGCACGCGAGCGACGACCAATCTCGGTGCATTCGGCACCATGTCCTCCAGTCCGACCGATTCGCAAACTATCGCCTGCAAAGGAAAAACAAGATTTCATTCATTGATCCCACCAAATCTTTATTCTGCACCCTTCTGGTAATTTGATACATTTATTTTTTGCGTTTCAAACGATGCATTATTTTATTCTAACCCTTTCAGGACGAATGTCGACATCTTGACGACAATAAGATAACAAAAGATTTAATTCAAGTTTATTATTCCAACAAAATGCTCCTTTCTTTATTCTTCACACTTTCCATCACATCATATCTTTCCAGGATGAATGTGGCACGTGGATACCTTGATGACAACAATATAACAAAAAATTTAATTTTCTGATTCCAACAATAGTGCAGGGATCGGCAAACTACGGCCCGCGGGCCAAATCCGGCCCGCCGCCTGCTTTTAATCAGTTAATGGACACGAAAAAATAAATCAAATTACGTAAAATAAAAAACATTATATTATATAAAAATATCACTTCCTGATAAAGAAATTTTGAACCTGGTTTTTTTCGTTGCTCTATGAGTAGAATTAGCTAGACATGTAAATATCTTCGAGCTTGGTACCCGGCTCCCTAGCCTAAAAATTTTACGTTCTGGCCCTTTCCAAAAGAAGTTTGCCGACCCCTGATGTAAACTCGTCGATTAAAGTAACTGAGCTTGCTATTTGGAACGCTTTTATATTGTAAAGAAACATGGGCAACCTTGGATGAATGAAAAATGAACTAGAACTAATAAAAAAATTATCATTGCAATATATTATCAATTGACACCATTGAAATTGCATACAAGGTTTTTTTCATTGCATCGTACTAAAAGATACTTGAGATGTAATTTTTTAGTGGGGAGACAAAGGAGGTTCCCAACATTTATTAAAATGGGAGTAGTATTGATTTTTTGTTATTGTGATATCTCTCATTAAACTTAATAAAATTAAGGTACTTGAATCATTTTTTCTATTGCGCGTCCTTACAGAGCTTATTTAATCGTTCAATTGACGGAATGTAGTGCTTCTTCGGCCGGTCGATCCCAGTTCGATAGCCATCGCCGATCTTCGGTGTCAATCGGTCGCAAGGTCTGACCGCGGCTTCATAATATACGCGAATGTCAAAGTGAACACACGCACTTTTGGTTATCTCCCAGCCACCCTTCTGACCTTGTCAACCGCGTCGGTTGTTACTGGGACGCAGAAATCAAGATTATTTACCTTAATTGTTATTAGAATTAATTCCGCATTCAAGCGCGCTCGAGTTATTGAAGTGAAAACTTTTTTAGGCGCGCTGCGTACCCAATTTTTGCTGCGCAGTGCATGAGCCTGATCCGTCACGCTTCGAGGTGAAACACTATTCTGGTAAACTCAGGGAAGTCGACTTACGCCGAGCGAGGAAGAAACAGACAGGTATGCGTCACTGATTCTTATTTCTCTTGTTTTTAGATATTGAGAGAGATTTCAACCAAAACTATTTATTTATTTATTTATTTATCTCGTATTTTAGTTGTCACAAGCCCATTGTTTTTTTTTAAATTATAATAATATTGAAGAAGATATATTGATTTTATGTGATTTTCATTCATATATGTATTATTTAGTATCGATTTATAATCGCCATAGTTGTTTGCACTTTGGTCGTGCAATCTTATGCCCAGAGTATTGGTCTGATTTTGTTTTTATTATTAATGTCTGTAGCTAAAAGATTAGATTGTTCTTGCTTCACATTTTGACAGCAGTATAACATAAATAACGAAAGAGGATCTCTTAAATTCCCACGGCTCATTGGATTCTCCTCTAGGAAACTTTAACGACTTGCAAGCGTATTATCGGTGAATTAAGCTCTGAGTAATGGGATGATCGATAATTAAGAGATCCGGACAATCGACGCTCTACATTTTTATTCAAGATCTTTCAGTCTCCCTTATGAATTCCATTAACTAAATGACCTTATTCCTACAAATCTAGAAGCCCTGGTAGCTCGATTTACAATGAAATTAAATTTCACATTCATTTCTTGGCTTGTTAACCTTTGGCTTCCTGGATATCATATTTTTCTGCTTCTTGGAACGGAAATAACGAAGTGCTTTTCATGTTGCTTGCTAGTTTAAAATGATCCACTGCAATATTTCTTCCTTTATTTTATAATTGAATGTTTTCGTAACTAAAGACTTTTCAATTGTGAAGTTGCTTACTTAAAATGATACACGACAATATTTCTTGCAATTTTTGTGTTGCTTGCTTGGTTGGAACGATACACTGCAATATTTCTTTCTTTCTGTGTGTTATGATTGAATTTTTTTTGTAACTAAAGACTTTCTAATTTTTATGTTGCTCACTTGCTTAGAACTGCAATGTTTCTTCTGTAATTTCATTTTGTATTTATATCAGGTGTACAAATTAATTTATTGCTCTCACACTTGATCAACTGTAACTTTACTAGGACTTAAAATTTTTTAACTACCTTATAGAAAATTTTCATTGTAACATCACTTGTAAGATAGAGTAAATACAGATTATTTTGGAGAGTAGAGTAGATTTTATTTGTTCTTAAAGAATTGTACATCTAATATTTGTTTGTAACTAAAGACTTTTCAAATTTCACGTTGTTTGTTCAAAACGATTTTCATATTTGTTTAAAATGATACACTGCAATATTTTTCTTTCGTTTGTAAGTGCATCTTTTCGTACCTAACGTCAACTTGTCAGGAAGCAAGGGTCTATAGTGTCTTTAACGATGTATGATCGCTAATGCTCGCATAAGCCGACGAATCTCCCAAAATATAAGGAGTCCTACGTCTGTGTACATATCACATGTGTGCATAATGTACAGGGTAAATGCATTATCCCTCAGACCTCGTTGTCGTCCCTCTTCGATGTTCCGCGAGCAAAGTTTCCCTGTAGTTTGTAGACGTTCACATTCTGGTGTATTGTCGAGTTGTAATAGCACCGCGTTACAACCCTATGGTATCACCGAGTTTATCGATTACGCGATCACGACATGAAATTAGTGCTATGCCTGGTAATCGCGGGTTATGCCCCGGTGCCAGTCGCCAAGTTTAATCGTACAAACTCGGGATCACAGTGCTTGGCTGTTCTCCCATTTTTCCAGAACCTTTCATTAAAGTGCTCTTTCATTCACTTTCATTAACTAAATTCCTGACGTTTCTCTGCAATTTAAAGAGCTAAACTTTATCGCGTATTCATTATTGCGTCTTTTCACAAGCTGAAAATTCATGGCTTCAATTGCAAATGTATTCAAACTTTTAGGAAAACGTTTTAGGACAAACCTTGTTTTAATGCTAGAATACTAAACTGATTTAGTTAGAGGTTGCTGAATTTGTATTACGTTCGAATAAATATATTAAGTAATTTCCCATACAGGAATCATTACGATTTCAATAATTATTGCATCGTAAAATATATTTAGTAGTATTTAATATTTTTGTTGATTTGATTCGATGCTCTTTATTTCTTTCTTTTAAAATGCTGCTACTCAAATTATGTAGTACCGAAAATAATTTACGTTACGATCTAATATAAAATGAAAAATTTTAAAGTAGTTATTATGAAACGTCCTGTAGTTTCAGTATTAAAAGAACAACATTTTCACATTTATTAAAAACGGTTCTTTTTGGCTCCAACAAATTTTTTATATGCATTTTGGTACGCTTAAGATTTTATTAATTGTAATTATAAGTAAAAGACAGCCAGACATATTGAAACGTCCAGTAGTTTCAGTATTAAAAGATCCAGATTTTGTCATTTATCAAAAACGGTCTTTTCTGATTCCAACAAATTTTTAATATGCATTTTGGCACGTTTAATTATGTAAAATTGTATTAGATTTGATTAATGATATGTAATAGATGGTCAGACATTTTAAAACGTCCAGTAGTTTCAGTATTAAAAGATCAACACCTTTGAAAAATTGTTCTCTCAACTGCAATGATTTTTTAGCACGCATTTTCGAGTGTGTAGCTATGTAAAATTGTATTAGATAGTATTCGTCATGTTCAATAAGGAAACGGGAATGTCGTTTCGTCAGCGTATGCAATTTTCGAGTTAGCCTGAAGTGGAAAGGGGCGCGTGTACGATCGCAGAAGCGCAACAGCGTGCACGTGCACGGTGCACATAGCCAAGCGCATTGTTTCTCAATCTCTTTTATTCCCCTACCTCGCCGATATTCCTCGAGCCAAGTTTCTCTGTTGTTCGTAGGCACTGTCGCGGTATATTGGTGGGCTCTATTTCCTTGCACTTGTACGGCTTGTTCATGCTGGGCGCGATATTCCAACTAACCACTGGCGCCGGTATCTGTAAACGTAACAAAGTCGCTCGTTTTATCGTCGCAATAATTGTTCCAACGCTATGGCACTAGGCTTATTTATTCCATACATGCTCCCTACTTCGCTCTGCAGAACTATGCACCACTAAATACTAGACATTTATCTTTTTCATAATAATTTTACTGTCAATAAGTAGAAGGCAATATAGTATTTTTAAATTATTCAAATGTTCTTACTGTTTTGTACAGGGTCTTTCATTATGAAGAGTTATTTTAGATTATAAAAAATAATATATATAGAAAGAATTTTTTTAAACCACGCTTATATTAAAATGCACTAAAAAGGAGAAAATAATTTTTTTCCTGGTTCTCCATAAAATACCGAATCCAGTTAAATGATTAATAATATTTTTCCCCAAAATTTTGAGCAATTAGTTCAACATTTTTTCTGTTATAAAATTAGAAAAATTTAATATAAATTTAAATAAAATCATGACATTAGTGACTATAAAAATAAAAGCGTGGAGCGATCACGAAGATTACGTCAATATAGTTTAGCGCTCCACGTTTTTATTTTCATAGTCACTAATGTCATGATTTTATTTAAATTTATATTAAATTTTTCTATCTATTCCGACACTAATTTGATAACAGAAGAAATTTTGAACTAATTGCTTAAAATTTTGAGGAAAAATATTATTAATCGTTTAACTGGATTCGGTATTTTATGGAGAACCAGGAAAAAAAATGGTTTTCTCCTTTGTAGTGGATTTTAATATAAGCGTGCTTTTTAGTAAGTTTTTTTATATATTTAATTCTCTACTTTTATTGTCATTGGAAGCAAGTGTGTTTACAAAATTTCAGTGAGATTGGACTTATGGAAACAGGTTTTTGACGCATAAAACAACACGGCAAGTTAATATAAGCGTGGTAAAAATGCTGCACTTTTCACAATTAACCATTTTTTACTATTTTAGAATGTTTTACAATTGTACCAACTACGTGTCAAAGAGTGACAACTCTAATCCTCTAAGCCAAAAAAATAGCGCGAAATTTAGAATGACACCTCATAATGGAAGACTCTTTATTTGATGAAATCATTTTCGTCAGAAATGTGTAAAATCCGTAGTCCATTAAACATTAATACTTTTATTTAAAACTTTGCAGGACGTGACATGTTCAAGTCAACCAAATTTTGCTATAATTTTTACAACAGAAATATAAGATATAAATATTCTTCGATAGATTGTAAGTAGTAGGGATTAGATAAAAATTGAAATCATTCCTTAATGAAACATACCAATATCTCCTCATATTTTTCTAATCTTACTGCTTTAAATTTCACCCAATCTTTTCAAAAATACAAAAAAATCCGTGGTGATCAATTCTGACTTTGCAGTTTTAGTTGACTTAAATTGCTTTGATTTTGCGGAGTATTTTGGGGTTGATGGACGTGTCAGGGATGGGGAGACTAACCTTGTGCTTTTCTTTAGGCGCCGTGTGCCAACGCTTCGAGTGGATTTGATCGACGTCTCGTTGGTGATTAGACGTGGTCGCTATATTGAGTTTCGCATTTGGACTGGTGTAACTTTGAAGGGTCCTGTAGTATTGAGAATGACGCGCAGGGGAGTTGGTCGGCGACGAGGAGCAACTAGGCGGGCCTGCTGTCGACTCCGGTCTTGTATCGAGTCGAACGCTCTCCTCTGACACCTTCACGTCCTTCAGGTCTTTCGGGGATTCTTCTACAAAAATCGATCCTTGTCAATCCTCCCAATCACCACTTTACTTCACGTCTGATTGCCTTTTTACGAAATGCTTCCACATATCGCAACGAAACGAAAATAAACAGCGACAAATTGCTAGTCTCAGAAAGCAGATTATTTACTTTTGCTCAGAAAGCAGATTATTTACTTTTGCTCAGAAAGCAGATTGTTCGTTTGAAATGTTCGTTTATAATTTGTTATCTACTGCTCACACTAGAATTTGTACGTTTCATCGAATAGAAAAGCTTTGGCTCGATTATTTTATTAATAAGAGAAAGTAAAATTCAGAATATTCATTCATATCGTACTCTTCTGTGATTACACTGTCCAACAAATTTCAACTTTTCAATTTCAACGTTTTTTGTATTTCGATTCCCACTATGCTACTCTTCTGGCGTTTTTCGCGCTAATTCCGAATCTGTCCTTAATTTTTCTCCTAGACGTACAGTTTTTGAGAAAATTAAGTTTGAAAGAAAGACATATTTTTCAACTTTGAACAAATATTGTGATGTTATTATAAAAGATATTGATTTGTTCTTTACAGCAAACGATTCTGTAGACTTTCTCGAATACAGTGATATCCAATATTAATACATTATGATTGTTTAAACATGTTTAAACAAGGATTAAGACTTAAGGATTAAAGATTGAAGACGGAGAGACACCACTTCTGCACCAATTTTTGACGATATTTTTGAATTTATTTCAAAAGATAAGGGTCCAGCGGAAAATATAAAATCGTATAGTGAGAATCGAAATACTTTTTGGCTGTTGGACAGTGTTATTAGCAATTTATTAGGTGCAAACAAATTCTCTAATATGAAAATTGCATAAAATAAATTTTAACATCGTCATTTTTTAGTTATTTCTCATTTTATGTACATTGAAAATATAACAATTTAAATTATTTTCCAGGGTTTGAGATAATAGGTAACGTTCTAAAAGCACTGGGTTAGAATAAGCCCACAATAACAAATATTTATTGATGCAATATAGACTGAAATCATTTTATTTGTGAATTGTTTCACTTGAATATGATGATTAGACTGCAGATCTTGAAACAAAATAGAAATTTTCTAAAGTGACTATAAGAAACAAAAGCTACGTTGTCTTTTCTTCTTTAATAATATTGATCGGTTGAAAATAATATATCCTTAAATTCTTCCAATTTGTTAACTGTTTTAAATTTGATGTACTCATTCTCATTACAAAAGAAATAAAATCTGCTGTCTAATGATAAAAATTTTGAGACATCGTTAACTGTAGGTCACGGCTTTACAATTGCTTTTTTATCGTCGTATTAGCTTGGATTTTTAATTTCCACCTTTCCTCCAGCGAAATCAATAATTTAAAATTACTTAAAACTCTTTACTCTGTTTATTTCACATCATATATTAATTTCTGCTAGAAAATTTTCATCATTATCGAGACGTAAGTTTCATTTATGGTGCCGGGAATGAAGCTGACATTAATTAAAATTGATTGGAAAAAATTCTGCAATTTTCGTCCGATCGTTTTGCCATTGATACGTGTATGAAATCCATGTGGAATATGGAAAATATTTTCGAAAAATATACTTTTGTAGTACAAACGAGATTTATGGGCGTCACGGGGAGCCGGAGGCGGCGTTGTTTCATCGACGGAACGCCGCACCGCGCCGTCGAGGCACATAAATAACTTTCGCGTTCTTCGAAGTAAGAAATGGAGAGTTTCGCCGTAAAAACTCACCGGAAGTAGCCACTATCGCGTACGTAGATTTATATTGGGGACTGACAAGCGGCGAATTGAATTGTTCCATTGTTAAAGACTCGTGCATGCTCCCGTCCTCCGGCATGTCCGGGGAAACGTGATTGGCTGTTTCTGCCAGCATCCCTCCGGGAGTTAAATTCAGGAGGAGACCCTGGAAATGTTCAATCCTTTGATTTAATCGAGAACATATTGAAAATAGGCATGCCACAACGTAATAACAGACACTTCGACCAATAATAGTCCACTAATACAGTAAAATAGTTAATATCTCTCTAAATGTGATATTTATGAAGAATTTATTCCTTGAGCTCAGCTCAAAACTTTTTTTGAAAATTGATACTCTCGCCAACTTGCTTGCGTAATTTTTCCAACTAAAATGATACCAAACATGACACAATTCGGATCTCATTTACTTGTTTCATTCACGATTCAGTAGATCCAAACTGTATAGTGTTTGGTGTCATTTCAATCAGAGAAATATCACGAATGCGTTAATAGAATTGTCATAAAAAAATGACGAACTAATATTTATGTCTGTAATTTACTAGATTTATCGAAAACAATACATTTTTTAATTTATTGTTGAATTCACAATTTGCCGAATTAAAGTGTGCAGCAAAATTCAGCGAGATACCAGCCGAAAATATTTCACACAACTTTTTCTGTCAAATGTTCAATCAAACGTTTGAATGGTACATTCGATGAAATTGAATCATAAAAATGGGAGAAAATAATAAATAGAATAAAATACCGATGGCACAAAGAATTATCAACGACCTGCGCCCTCTTGGTTTAAGGGCTCTCATTGATTCGCGTGATCCCGAGGTGACGAACTTCGCTGACTTTTAATGACAAATTAAAATCCGTTTCGTCGCTTCCGGAAAAGTTCCGGCATATTTATAGCTAGCTTTTACCTTCATGTTTATGGCGAATCCAAATGGATTTTTCAACACGGTCGGCGAGCTCTGAAGTTTTTGCCGTCGATTCAGAAGTAGAATAATGACGAACACCAGCAGAAGAAGTAGGATAATGGCAGTCAGAACACCTATTAGTACCTCTAAGTATTCCTGACCCTCTCCCGCAGCTGTAACTATGCCAAACGGTTCTCTTTAATGCAAAACAGTCGCTAGTCATACTGTACCTTTATTTTTTCTCCTGATAAATGGAAAACTGATTAAAAAGCAGCCTCGTCTTTATGCTAATGTTTGGGCAAGGCTCTTCAAGTCATATTTTAAACTCTCGCGACCTCGAGTTATTAAAATGTCGAGCACTGTAATTTTTATCTCAACAATATTAAAACAATGTCATAAGTAGACTGCCAATTTTATGCGTTTGTGACAAAAATGAAGGTGGCGACAAATCTTCTGTAATCAGATGTGCTTTCGAGGTTTCAAAGTGGCCCCTGTTTTCTCAAGGTTATTCAGTGCTGTTCAAAATTTAGCTTCGATAGACGGAGGCACGTCCATTCAGAGATTTGTCTCCCCCGAAACAGAGTAAGTTCTATAGATAGGGTGTCCGAGTATTGATGGTACAACCGTGGAGGGGCTGATTCTACATGCGAAAATAAGTTGAGGCTGAATTTCTTTATTTCACTTAGGGGACCAAAAATTTTCAACTTTTCTGAATGTATTAGGTCAATCGAAAAGTTCCGTCCGTTTAGCGTCGAGTAGCCGTAGCTCGAACTGTCGTTAACTATAACGTCTAAAGTAAGGTTAACTTTTTAGTTTGGACATCTTTCAATAAAATTCAATACATAACAATATACGCTTGCATCAATAACATCGTTGTTTTCTACATTGAAAATGTCGGAATTTGAGCTGAATAAGCGTCATTTGCGCGAAGTGTTAATCTTTTGCTTCAGTTGGAAGGAACCTGCAGCTGAAGCTCATCGAATGATTGTAGACGTTTATGGCGATAATGCTGTTTCCGAAAAAACATGTAGAGAGTGGTTTCGACGCTTTAAAAATGGTGATTTTACTGTAGAGGACAAAGAGCGTTCTGGATGACCACATGTATTCGAAGACGAAGAATTGCAGGCATTGGTGGATGAAGAGCCATGTCAAACGCAAAAATAAATTGCAGAAGCGTTAAATTGTGTTCAATCTGTCATTTCCGTCCGTTTAAAAGCCTTGGGGAAGGTCTACAAGGAAGGAAAGTGGGTCCCATATGAACTCAAGCCAAGAGACATTAAAAAGCGAAAACGTCACAAAAGTTGTCAAACAAACGTTAGAAGCACTTCGCTGGGAAGCGCTACCCTATGCGGCTTATTCGTCAGACTGTGCCCCTTCTGACTATCACTTGTTTCGGCCGATGGCACGTACACTTGCTGAGGAACGATTTAATTACGAAGATGTCGAAAAATGGATCTCTGATGGATGAGCTCCAAAGATGACTCATTCTTTCGTCGCGGAATTCGCTTGTTGCTCGAAAGATGGGGAAAAGTCATCGCCAGCGGTGGATAATATTTTGATTAATGTACTTTTTCATTTTGCTTCTTAAATAAAGCTCTACTTTTTGTAAAAAAACGGACGGAACTTTCCGATTGACCTAATAATATTAGACAATTCGACGAAAAAAAATGATAAAACTTTAAATTCTGGTGCGAGGAATCCAAGTTTCAGTGTGCGGAGTTCATTCGTTTCAAATTTATACGCGAGTAAAGTAGCTCGATTTCAAGCGCGTTTGACAGGTTAGAACGCTGCCATATTGGTTTCCAAACATAGGAGAGGTGTGATGTAGTGAGCGGATCCGCTAGGTCTGGGTGAGGTCTTGGATTCCTCGCACTAGAATTTAAAGTTATTTTAAAGAATTTAAAGTTAATTTTTTTCGTCGAATTGCGTCATATTATCAGATCATGAAGTATAAAACTTGATAAATAAAACACAAATTTCAAACACATTTGTCAAGTTTCATATTTAACGACCTGATACCAGAGTTGGCAAAAATTTAATCAACGATTGACGGATAAATTTCTACTTCAATCGTTAATCTCAATTAACAATTAATCTCCTAGTTTAGTCGTTAATTGCGGTTAACGATTAAATACTTCGTAATCGTTAATTGGGAATAACGGTTAAATTTCTACTTTAGTCGTTAATTGTGATTAACGGTTACATTCCTTTCAATTGTAATCGTCAATCGGATAATTGATTAATGATTAACTGCTGAACTTCAAAATGAAATACGGAATCAAAACTGTATGAGTACTGAAAAAAATGTAAACTGAGTTTTTGTTGAGATATATATCTGTCAATTCTCCATCTCCGTTCTCTGTCTCTATCTCTCTCCTTGTTACAGTTTATGGATAGACCGTATGGCGATTAACTTCATCAATCGATTGAATCAGTCTCCGATTCTTCCATGATTTCTTCTTTTAATCAACGATTGACGATTAACATCATCAATCGATTGAATCAGTCTCCGATTTTTCGATGATTTCTTCTTTTAATCTACGATTGACGATTAACTTTATCAATCGATTGAATCAATCGCCGATTTTTCGATGATTTCTTCTTTTAATCAACGATTGAGATTTACTTCATCAATCGATTGAATCAGTCTCCGATTCATCGATGATTTCTTCTTTTAATCTACGATTGACGATTAACTTTATCAATCGATTGAATCAATCGCCGATTTTTCGATGATTTCTTCTTTTAATCAACGATTGAGATTTACTTCATCAATCGATTGAATCAGTCTCCGATTCATCGATGATTTCTTCTTTTAATCAACGATTGACGATTAACTTCATCAATCGATTGACGATTAACTTCATCAATCGATTGAATCAATCGCCGATTTTTCAATGATTACTTTTTTAATCCTACACATTAATCAATCAATCTTGATTAAAATTTTAATCGTTCAATGCCCAACTCTGCCTGATACATTAAGAAAAGTTGATAATTTTTGGTCCCCTGAGTGAGAGTTGAACCTAAGTCGAAAATATGGAATATTTGTATTCACAAACTTTGTATATGAAGTAGATTCCGTTCGAGGTCTTCACGAGTCTGACCCGATGTGATAGAAGGGGTTAAAAATCGAGTTTCCCAGATGTGTCTACACGTCGTTAACCGTTCCCGCCATCGTGCCGGTTTTAATAAACGTAACCGGGAGCATTCGAACGTCGATTGGCTTGTAGGAAGGAGTAAATCGAGCGGGAGCAATTCGAAACGTCGTTCGGGATCGATCGTTTCGCAACTCGACTGCGAATCTTTCTCGACCGGAAACGGTTTTATAGCTCGTAAAGGACGGTACGTCCCTGGAATGCCTACCTTCATCCTTTCCGCCGCTTAAAAAACCGTAACATTTTTATCGGGACAGGTGAAAAGGCTAATCGAGGGAATCGGCGGGGGGTGAAAACGTGGAAGAACGGGAAGAAACGAGGAGGAAACGGGGTAAGCAGGAAGAAGAAAGGCCAGTCGGATAAAGACGAAACGCGAGGGACTCGATAAAGCGACTTTACAATGCGCCGTTACATTCTTCCAATTTTTCATGTCGGCCGGGGCCCGCTTCGGTGTTTTATCGGCCGAGCTCTAGCCCGAGCACGCTCGAAACGGAAGCGGCGTCACAACGCCGGTTTTACGAGAGAAATAAATAAGCCGGCAGAGTGGCCTCGCGTGGCGATCAAGATCTCACGTCGACCCAGAGACTCGGAGACCGATTTGCTTCGATCAAGCCACGCCGCCCGGTATCGTTCGAGCGGAAAAGGAAAACGGGCCAAACGCCGCCATGCTTCGCCGATCACCCTTCTTTGCCGTCTACGAGGCATAAAAGACGCTATAACAGCGCTAAATATTTCCGTTTACCTCCCAGAGACAATTGAATGTAAAATAACCTTAAGAAGTCACCCCTAGTTAACTGTCTGAGCAAAACACGAATTTTAGACATTTCTTAAAAGAACTCTGATGGACCATTTCTTGAAACGATTACCTTACATAAAGGCACACATATTGTAGAGTTCGTGATCATTTTTATGCTGCACAATCTTAAGAAACGTCCGAGTTACAGCCTCTCTTCTAGAAGCTGCTAGGTCTGGATTAGGTAACTATGTGTCTGAATAAAAACTTAAAAATTGGAGAACACAAACCGCAATTATTTTTGCGTAAGCCTAACAGTTAAAGGTTGAAAGAGTAATATAATCGGAGAGGAAAGTTAGGTGCGTAACAATTTCAAGATGCTACCAAAGGTTGAGATGACCAGCAAATTGCAACGCACCGAATCTGTTGCTGGGAATATTCGCGTTTGTCTGCGGGAGCCTTTAATTCGTGGCGCATACCCGGCCGCGGACGCTCACGACGGGACGGTTCGAACCGGAAAAATCTACCCTTTAAATCACGCTCTTTTCCATGGATCCAAAAAAAGGAAATGGACAGGAACAAGCCGGAGGGCTTTTAATTCCTTCCGCTCCCGTCCCATTCTGCTATCCGACACTTTTTTTGCGTCCGTATAACTTCGTTCCGAATCCCCCTTTTCTTCCCTACAATCGTATTTTATGCGTTTTCTCTTGGTTTCTTTGATCCTGTTTTGCGTATTACACGACTATGACAATATTGACCGGGGTAAACTGTAATTCAGTTGCTGGGGATGTCGAGAAATGTAGTCTTCCTTGCTGCTAGATTAAATGGCCGAAGAAATGTACTTCTTTCTTTGCTTCGTGCAATTGATAATAATTAAATACAGTTAAATGTTATGCACTTGTGAAGAAAAGGAGTGGTCAAATTCAATCTTTTAACTGGTGAAGACGAATTAACTCTTCGTTAAAAATTGTTCACATTCTTCTTAATTCAATAAATAATTCTTTCTTTTCATTGTACACAATTTCTGTTACGTCAATTTTATTTGTCTCATATTACGTCCCCCTAAATTTACATAATTGAACAGATTGGAATAATGTAAGATTATCCATTAATTTTGACCTTATTAAAATTATTAAAGTCAGCAATAAATTTTTTATTTGTTTCTTGTGTCTCTGTTTCTAAAAATCCACACTTTATAAATTTATGAGTCTTTTTAAGATTATCCATTAAGTTTTACCTTGTTAAAATCATTAAAATCAGCAATAAATTTTTTATTTGTTTCTTGTATCTCTGTCTCTAAAAATCCATACTTTATAAATTCATGAGTCTTTTTATGGAATGGGATGTAGGCTAACTGGGTACAATGGCATCATTGAATAATCCAATTATCAATTTTAGCAAATTGAATGACTTCGTCTATTTGGACTGACATTAAGTTATGCTATATTCAGTAAACCAACAATCGTGATACGATCTCAATGGGATTAATTCCCTGAGATGAGATGAAAGGATACTAAAATAAGGAAATTTGGTTATGTCATCTGCATGAAAATCGATTTTGGAAGTTCGCCTGGTTTACGCAAAGTTTCGTGACTGCGACAAGTAGAATCGGCAAGTGATGACCAGACACGCTAGCCGGGTCTTATTCAATTGCTCGTGTACCCAATTAGTATTCAAATTTGATTTCTTCGAAAACAAAACTTCGTAAAGAAATTCATTCTACCCGATTCAACTTATTTTTCCATTAAAAAACAATTGTATATTATAAGATGTCTTTAACATTTCATAATTCAATATGCCATAATTAGACTGCGGATCGTATGCGTTTAAAACGCGAAAGAGAATACATAGTTGGAATTTTAAGGGATTAATATCAATATATTATTTGCTACTTATTGAAAACAGTGAATGAAGAAATTAATTTTTGTTTAGTCCTTAATCTTAATATTTCGTAATCTTTCGAACCTCTGTCGTGTCATAAAATATGTTACTCAACTTGAATATTTGATTTTGTATTAATTCTTTCTGTTTGTTTCTTAGTCACTCAATTTTCGTGTGAAAAATTCATCAATATTTCTCTCAAGACATTCTCGTTAACGGTTTGTTATTACATTTTCCTTATATTCAGAATTTTCATCTTTCATTTGTTCTCTGCATTATCAAAATCAAAAGGCATTTATCGTGAAACGTTCTGTACAGCGGCAATCCACCAGTTACTTTTTGTCTTGTCCTTATGTTTCGCTTTTCCCAGCGGTTCAAACGCTCCTTTTTTCTCTGCACTCCCTTTTGATCTGTAGTTGTTCTATCTTTCGCATTCCCCTGTTCTCTTATTTTACAAGGTCGCTTTATTTACGATGCTTTGCTAGCAATGATTCAGGAAACTGGAAGAAACACAAACGGATTTGTTGCACAACGGGAAAAGATTTGTGAGCCGGTGTTGTACATCTAGCTCGCGATCACACCTGAGCAGATTGTCGTCTAATTAAGCCATTTCTGGCTGGCTGTATTCGCGTTCCTCATGGGCGATTTTCTTTTCTAATTTCCCGGCTCCGTCCTATTAACTGTTTATTTTAAATCGATACTGCTCCCGGACCGGCTGCATTTCCCTGGTTAGCTAGCCCCGGTTAATCCTCCTCTTTATCTACTCATTAAGCACCTCTAATTTCCTCCATTATCTGTCGCTTTTTCCATTTTTCTTTAATCTCCTTACGAATTCTTCCCGTTCTCTGGCATCTCTCTCAACCCGATTGCTCCGAGGAAAAGCGCAACGTTTTATCGGGAAAAATGAACTTATTCTATTTGAAGCAGTGCTGGATTATTCTGAAATTATTGCAAAAATAGACATGTCCGGATCATTGAATATATTATACTTTCTCACAAAGACGATTACATTCCTGTAATCGGCGAAGACCATAACATTTTTATGAGATTCGTGGCAGCGACAGAAATACTTTGCGGTCGAACGGAAGTGCACTGAGGAGCAATTAACGCGTGAATTTTTTAAGAAAATGGCAGGTTGGACACACTTACAGGTGGGTTCTTAGTAAATAACGTTGGATTCGGCAAATAAGTAATGTGGTCTAATTCCGAATTGGACAGAAGCTTTTAAAGGATTCCTTCTACCCAAAGGCGTAGAACTTTCTCGAAAACTTTTTTAAATATGAAATAACGTTTTAAGTATTTCATGGGAGGTAAATCATTGTTGGTTCATCTGGCAGTTCTAGTTTTAATTCCTCGAATTCCTAATTCCTTGCATTCCTCGACTAAGTTGAAAAATAACATTCGTCAGACTGTGAATTTTTATGCCAAATAAAAATTGTTTCTGTTAAATGCAAGGTACTGGTGCTGCACAGACATCCAATTTTTGAAACACCGTTTTAATGATTTGAACATGATACAACAGTATTTTCAGTTTTTAAAATTGTTTTCACTGTTTTACATTTGATCAACTAAAATTTCCGAATTTCATATTGTTGGAATGCAAAATAAAATAAGCAGCGTCTCAAGAACTTTTCAGTCTTAACTATTCAAGCAACTTTGGTTTTCCAGTATTAAGCAATTAAACCTCTCTCGCGGCATTTGATTTCGCGAAATCTCGAGGTTCTTTTCCTGGGAAAGCAGTGCCATAACAATTTTAATAACAAGTAAGCCAGGCAATTATCCCCGTCAAATTCGTTAGTCGCCGGCTTATTTTTTCGCGGAATTTTTTCTCGGGATAATTTCGCCGAATATTCCAGACGGAGGGAATATTTCCCAGGTTTCGCCGGTGCTTTCAAGTAATCAAGGAGCTGCGTACACCTCTGGTTAGGAGAGCGAGGCTCGATAGCATCTGTGCTCGGGAATCGCATGCGTTTGCACGCGCTCGAACGTGCTCTTGCTTTCTTTTTTTCTCTCGCGCGGCATCTTTCCAGCTGTTTGCGCCGGAGAATGTTCGAAACCGTGGTTCGGTATAGCTCACTCGTTACCAGCGTGTCTAACGACGTGCTTCTTTATTTTCTGGACTGGATAATCGCGGCCGAGCGACCGCGTGCCGCGAGAAACTGCTCGTTTATTCGCGACGGTCCGGAGGAGGAGCATTTAGCCGCGAGTATCCCAGGGACACAGGGAATGGAAGATGAGACCCCTATTGTTGTTTGGTCCATTAGGAACGCACACTTGCCGCTCCGTGTCTTTTACGACCCGTGTCCTTTGCTCCTTTGCCACCGACGCGACGCGACGTTTCACTCCTTTGACACACAGTCGTTCGTTTCTATTAACAGTCTTTTTCATTTCTGTTGTTACAGTGACGCGACGACGCTGCAACACGCTTCAAATACCCTGCCCGTGATCTTGGAATTATGCACCACTCTACCCCTTTGATGTTCTCTTTTTTTATAGCCCCGCATCGTCGCGCGAGTCACGCAAATACGGATTTTTCTGCACTACTTTCCGACTGCAAACGCTGGCTTTCGAGGTCGCGACCGACTACTAGCTTCCCTGCTGATGATCGTTGGATTCGCCCTGATCTTCCTGGTCACCGGGGGCGAAGGAAAATTTCTTGGGTTTGTAAACAGTTATATAAGGTTATACGGAAAAGCTAAAACCTGTTAACAGGTTGAATGCTGCTGTGCTGACCAGCTTTATTGGATTGATTGAAAATGATTGTCGTCTATCGATTTTACATTTATGACGAATGTGAGTAAGTGCAATTTAATGCAGTGGGCTGAAGTCTTTCCGACACATCTGCGTCTAATTAACAAACGCTACATTTCCCCACCCAAAATCACCGTTAACCATTCACGAAAAGACTGAAGTGTGGTGTTTCCTGCTTCACAGTTATCAAGACGTATTCGCGTAAATGGCAGTGTCTGAAAAATTTGTAAGTACCTGTACTATACATTAGTATTTTATAATGTAAGATTAATATTCTCAAGTGTAGTATAATAACGGATATAAGGGTTACTTTCATATTTTGCAACTTCAAATTTATGATTTGAATGGGCAGGGAGATGATGACTTGGTACAAGCCTAGCCTGAACGTCCCTTTAAATTTCGTTTGCCTCGAGGCACGCACACGACCATGTTTGCATCATCGACACGGTCAAGTGGACTGTAGTAGTAGGCTTTTGTGTAACTCCACACAATTAAATTTTGCTAGAACTTTAACAACTTATATCGTAATAATTATTTGTTCATGACATGTTGTTCCTTTCAAACTTCTTCTTTTCTCGATGAGTAGGTTCATGTAAAAAAAATTGTATCAACAATTCTCTGTATTGTAAACAATTTTGCGGCAAGTGTTATTCAAAATGCAATAAAATCATGAAAAAAATTGCACATCGATGTTAAAAAGGCTGTCATGGAAGGAAACAACAACAAATATTTAAGTTTGCCAGAATAAATTTGCAAGATTTGATGTTTAGAAGGATCGTAAACATAGAATTTTCTTGAAATGAACGAAGTTCTAGGAATGAATAAAATTCTGAAAATCGTGCAGAATCGGTGTCCTGTTTGCGATGCACTTTCCCGAAGTCGATGGGAATCGATTTGTCGAGGCAATACGACGGAAGGATCGAGTTCTTTCCTGTCCCCTTTTCCTTGCTTCCTCGAGCGTGTCCTCTTAATCCGACTAATTGTTTACGTTACGACGAAGTTACTACGTGAATTATAAACTATCCAACTTTCCCCCCGGTTCCACCGGCGGGTTTCACCGTGACTCCTAATCTTATCCTCTCCTCGTCAAAGAATGGCGGCCTGGTTCCGCTAATGAAGTTACTTCCTCGGACAAACCTTATGTACTCGCAAAAGCGGAGGAGGACGAAGTCAATCGCGAAGCCATTCTGCCGTATAATCGGACGAAGAAATTGGGAAATTAATTTCCTGACCGGCACACAGTATCAGCAAACAGGAAAATTAGATCGGGCTGCGAGGAACGGGGACTCCGAGAAACGGATCGTGCTCCTTTTAATGCGCGCCTTTGTTTCCTCCACGGGCGGAATAGTCTTCCGAAAGAAATTATTCGACTGTTTACGAAAACAGTCGACATTGGCATTCTCTGCAGAAAATGCAAGTGGTTAAGGATGTTCTAGAGGTACAATGGGAGACAAAAGTACAAGAAATTCGAAATCCATCAATATATTTGGCAATGAAAGCCATTCACGAGTATATTTTGCATTAAAAAATAGATTAATTTAGAAAGCTTTCGTTAATTAGTGAATTTCATGTTATATTTATTTTTTAATCAAATTGTCTTCATATTATAAAAAATTGTAAGTGACTTTTGCGAATAATTGCACCATCTGATTATAGCTATATTCAGTGATCTACACAGTTGTCGCGTTTCCATGCTAGTGAGGACAACACGATAAATTTGACGTTTTGTAACAGTTTATAATTTTTTGCTCTGTAACTGTTTAGTGAATCCTAATAAATTTTGAACATAATTAATTACATAATTTTTACTATAAATAAAAAAACTGGAGTTTCTAGTTGCGTTTTTTCAAGGTTTAAATAGGGTTTGAAGTGGAATTTTATGAATTCTCCATAAGAAGACGTGTTAAAATGTGCAAACTTTAAGTTGTCAATTGCATTAATTTAGTAAGAATTATATTTTGTCAAATTTTCAAAAATTTTGTTGCGTTTTTATATACCTCCAGAACATCCTTAAACGAAATGAGGTGATTTGCAAAAGTTTATAAAAAATCACGGTTTACTTCCAAGTTTTACAAAAGACGTGATGTATTTCGTACCACAGAAAATCATTTTGGCATTTCTGTGGCACATCCCAATCTGAATATAAATTATCAATTTATCATTTATGTTTATCTTAGTTAGTCTCTCAATGGCTCTAATTATTTCTACACTAGTAATAAAATTCTCTACCTCTTTCTTTATGTTTAATAGGTCGAAAATAATATAACAATGTTTTAAATTCATTTTTCAGCTATTCATTTTTGTCATAAATGGATAAAATCCTCTGGCTAGCTATTACGAACTGATTATCGTGTTTAATATTTATGAATATTTACATGAGCAGATGTAGGCTAGAACGAATGGACAAGTTGAACAACATGATCACTAGATTGAGGATTTTGTGGTTTTACGAAAATATGATAGAGTGAGGAACATCTACCAACCTATAAAGTTTCCGATCAAGTATAGAATATTTTATTTTGTCAATTATCAAAGTTTTGAGGACACTGGAGCTAAAAATCGATATAGCAAAATGTTTAAGTACAATGGACGCCAGATTCTTTGGGAAATTATAAAATTTCTGATCAAGTGTAAATGTTTGCAATTTTTATGAGTTAATCCATAAAAATCTGCAAAAGTATAATTGCGAATAATTTTGCAATTCGACCAGTTCGGGATTCGTAGAAAGTGATGCAGGTAAACTCGATCGTGACCATGATTTATATTTTTTCATAGCGCGGTAAACAAATTAGTTTAGCATCGTGCAGTGAAATCGATGTTCATGATTACTTAAGTTTAGGAAGCCACCGTCCCAGAGCAGAGCGACAGATAAGAAAGATAAGGAAAGTTTCGAATGCTCCGGGTGTAATTAACTCGAGATTGATACGAATTAAATGACGCCGGCGTCGAGTCACTTACTTGTTTGCAAGTTAAGATCCACCTCGGGGTTCATTGGAATTTCTCGGTTGCTGAACTCGGACGCCGACTCTTCGGTGACATTTTCATAGGGATTGGCTGAAACGAGGGAAGCGGATCCTGGTAACTAAACAGTTGTCGCTCTAGCTTAATCTAAAAGACAATACACAGTTCTTCTCCCCTTTAGCCACCGAACATCTGAGCCGTTGACGATGTTTCGCGAGCTGCGAAATTCAATCTTCAAAGATGGCGAAACAACTCGCAAAATGAATTAATATTTTATCTATTTTAATCTTTACGGGGAAAGATTAATCATTTGCCAATTTATTATTAAACATGAAATTTCGGATCATTTTTCCATTTCCATAATTTAATCCGAATGTGCACATCCAATATCGTTCATTTACATTATCAATATGACGTTATTTAATATGGGTAATGATGGAATAATACTGCATGTAATGTTTCTATATAAACACATTAATTGGTACACTCATTGTTTGCCATCTAGAATTTGTTGAACTAAAAATGTTTTTCAATATTAGCATGCATATCTTG
This sequence comes from Lasioglossum pauxillum, assembly GCA_933228785.1. NCBI lineage: Eukaryota > Metazoa > Arthropoda > Insecta > Hymenoptera > Halictidae > Lasioglossum > Lasioglossum pauxillum. The sequence goes on along the minus strand of OW121702.1, from coordinate 17,758,939 downwards.
CATATTTCTCATAATTCCATTTTATTCTCCGCAGGGGCATTTGTTTTTGTACACAAATGGTCTCATCATTTATTCGTCATTTTATACTTTACTGTACACTGTTTTGTACTTTTACCAAAATCAATATTTTGCGAAACAGGTATTGAAAATATTAGTTCTCGCTTTCACGAAATTAATACGAGTATAGTTACTATTCCCCGTAGATGTATTGTACATTTTTATGGAAGTGTACCAATCAACGAAATATTTTTATTTTATTCACTCGACGAAAAAATCTTTTCCTATTTTACTAAATAAATTCATGTATCTATTAATTAACAGCCAGCAGTGTATGTTTGTCTGTTTCTCTATTTGGGAATGAAGAATTCTCAATATCCAATAAAATGGTAAACAAATATCATTTGTTGGAAATTTTTATAGAATTGTATAAATCAACAGAAGTAAATATTTTTATTCCATTCACTCATCGAAAAAAATGTCCTTCTATTTCAGCTTTTACAAAATAAATGCAGAGAATTTGTGAATGCAGAATTCACAATATACAATAAAATGGTAAATAAATATTTCCGTTCTCAGAACAGCACATCCGGACTATTCAAAATCTTCGATGATCATATTTCTGCTAATCATTTAAAAAATTCATGGCTGTAGTCAAAATAGAATTTCAATTCTTTAACCAAATATTTCCGATGACTATTATTGACTGACAGCTCGAGAAACATTACAATGAATCTCAGTTCGATTTTTATTTTCACATTTTGGAACGTTCGTTTCCGCGGGTATTTACACGGACCGGTAATGTCAATTCGATGATCGTTGGCGTTAATTCAAACGGTCATTAGGATCACGGCGATGAAATTGGTAAGATAAGTGTGCGAATGCCCGGGATAAAGACGCGACGAACGTTAAAAACCATTGCTAGGAAAGAGATAATCCAGCTGCCATTACTGCCCCGTTCGTTACCGATTTAACAAGATCTCCGGCGGCGGATCCTTGAATGGTAATGAAGTAACTCGGTGATTTTTCGAAAGCGCGGTTCAACGATCCCGCGAGTGCCCTCTAATTATTTCCTACCGCGTTACGAAAGTTACGACGACGAGCAACGAGGAGGAGTACGAACTGGAAGATTAATCAGACTGGTGCATCGACACCGTTCTCGCTGGGAAGAATGATCGATTAAGGGACACCGGGGCTCGAGAGATGAAGGGAGCTTACTTCCGTCGAACGTCACTTCGCTGATCATGATCCATCGGGCGGCGAAGTACAGATGTATCTTTAGAAGCTTCCCGCGGCGCTCATGCAGGCCTATCGACACGTTCCGCGCGTTCTCCAGAACGATGTCCGGGATGTAGGAGTAAGACAGTGGCTCCTCTTCGTACTCTTCGCCATCAGGACTGAACCAGACGTCTGCTTTCGAGAATACCTGACGCAGAGAACGCAGAACGCACCCTTATCAATTTTACTTCAGTATATCTTCATCAACGCACAGTGGGGTATTTGGCCAGAAAGTCGGAAAAAAGTCGACTTCTAAATTTTGTTGTCCGATGTAGTTAAAAGTATGAAGAATAAGGCTTTGGTACTGTTTTTTTTATTTGTACATCCGTGAAGTACTTTACTTTTCGTCGAAAGTCAAGAGATTTTATTTTTAACCGATTTCGAAAAAGGAGGAGGTTACTCAATTCGATCTGTATGTGCCTTTTTCTTTTTTTTCTATGTATGTTTACTGATTACGCCGAGATGGATGGACCAATCGGAACGAAACCTTTTGCATCTTGTAGAGTATGTCCCCGGGGTGGTCCCGTGAAAAAAATATTGCATTTTTTTATTCCTTACGATTTTATTTGCGAAAGTGTTGGGTGGTGATGCCGTTGTGAACTCCGCTGAATGTTAGATATTGTGGAACAGTGACGACGCGACGTCGCACACTGGTCCACGCGCTCGATCTAGCTGTTCATTAATATTTTAGCACTATTTGAAAGTTTAAAGGTATAGTAATTTAAGTCGTTGGATTCGTTTTGATATCAACTACAATATTATGCAGTCAAAAATACATATTGACTTTTAAAAATTCAAGGTGACTGTAATTATTTATGTATTAAAAATTTCTTTTTTAATTTTTTCGATTGAAATTTGTAGACTGCTGAATGTTGATTAAGTTTTGTTTAAAACATTTTTTTCTCAGATTATCAGAAGTGTCTGATAAATTAGGTTCAGGTTTTAAATAAATACAATAATCAATCATTTTTGAAGTAATGGATTTTATAAACATAATTAACAATATTTTACTTAAAACTGTGCGAAAAACATAATATTCATTATAAAAAACAAAAATATAATTTTTATTGTATAAACAACAATAACAATTGCCATTATACTATATTATATTCACAAATTATTATTGTCATCACTTTTTTCTTCAACGTCTTTCAATATTAATTGTTCGACTGCATCATCAAAATGCCAGTGGTTCGGCCGCAATTCAGGCGACACATACGCTTTAAACAATAATAACTTGTGTACCGGGACCGAACAGGATGTGATTCTTATACGATTTCATAGAGAAATGAACGCTGATAATAATGCACTTTGATACAATGAGGGCCCATGGAGGACTCGAAAGATATCCTTTACCAAAGATTGAAAACTTTGAAGATTCTCTTTAGTTTATTGAGCATTGTTATTTCAATAAATTATAAATATTAAATCTTATTACAAGAGATATACTCTAAATACAGACAAATACTATTAATTTGCAACAAAAATGGGCACATAATATTAAATAGATTCTCCACAGTATCAATAAGAAAAGAGGTAATTTTTCGGTGGCAAATAGGATTCATAAAATGTTGATTTTTAAATGCTTGTTCTAATCACAATTTTCAATAAATCTCACTAATTTCATCGTTTTCGAATGTCATGGACATTTAGGAAGCAATATACATCCAATAAACATCGATTTGGGTAAGTTGCTTTTTTACCAAATGAACAGCTAGATCGAGCGCGTGGACCAGTGTGCGTCGTTACCGTTATTATTATTTATAAATTACGATCTGGAATGTGACGGTTGACAGAGAAAGTGAATTTGTGAATATTCAGACGAAAGATATCTTTGATCCTACATCTTATATATGTTCGGATTACAGATGGACCAGTCAGTGTAGGGTATATCTCTCGATTGGTCTTTTGATAAAAAGTGTGAAATAAAAAAATTTTATAAAAAAAATTAAACCGACTTCGGAAAAACGCACTAAAAATTATAAAATAATTTCCATTTAATTTATGTGAATACACACGAACTTAAATACAATACAATATTTTCGGAGGCGGCGCAAAATTGGAAATTTTCGACACTGGAAATTACGAAAATCCGTAAATTCTTCTACATGTTTTCACATATTGATGTATCTTCTCTTCCCACCTACTGATTTCCAATGAAATCATAATCAGCAACATCTGTCATTTGGAAAGTTTTCAATTTTGCACCGCCTCCGAAAAGGTTGTATTGTATTTAAGTTCGTGTGTATTCACATAAATTGAATGGAAATTATTTTATACTTTTTAGTGTTTTTTCGAAGTTCGTTTAATTTTTTTATAAAATTTTTTTATATGAAACAGTCTCTGAAACAACGTTCATTCATTAGCCACTTTTAAGTGTTCTAAGGAAATTGTGTAAATTCTTACATTTTAATCAGGAAGGTGTCACGAATATGTTGGTAAAAGTTTCATAAAAGAATGTGCATTAATAAATCAGTTTTATCGGCAACTTGCATTTTTTTAGGCAATTCTTGTTTTAAAAAGGTCTTATTTAAGGAGCTGTATGTCGCACAATTCAAATTTAAATGGTGCAATGATGTTGATGAATCATTGAAAGAAACTTTTATATAAAATAATTTACTGTAAAAGTAAAAAGATGAAAAAATTTGACAATACGAACGTCCGTTCAATGAAAAAAATCGTACATTTTGTACGAGCTCGTTATAGCGAGGAAGCTGCAATGTTTGAATTTATCACGAGAAAAATTGTTCCCATCGTTTAAACGTATTAAACGTCGCATAAATAATTTAATATACTGACAGAGAAACCGAAGATAATTCTGTGAGACCATAAAAAAACAGTCGGTTCCATCAACAATCGCGACTCAATTGTTCGTGACAGGTTCTGCCTGAGGATGTAGGACGCGATAATCGGCAAATTAAACGGTACATTAATTACCGGGCAGATAATACCTCTCCGGTGATTCAATACATAACTTGAATTGTAGCCGGGGCGCGGGTAGCGATGATGCTCCTCTGTTCGTCATGGTATCAATTTTATGACTGGTTGAAATGCCATTTAATTAAAGCTGCGATTTACATTAATCCTTGTACAATAATAATACAACAATGTGTTATCCTGTAACGGAGACGGGCAATCGCGGGCGTTTTCGTGGCGGTGTGCCCGGGCTACGGAGAGAAGAAAGATGTACGCCTTAATAGGCGTTAGTTGATGGACCACTCGCTCAACTCACCGTGTAAGCAATAACCGGTACTTAAGGCCGACTCACTTTTAATGGCGCGGCCTTTCATCCAGATGAAAGGAGATACGAGCGATCCATCCGGTGTATCGCGCTGACATTTCACTGTACACGGTACAAGCCTATCGGGCAGAGTTCAGGCCTGATTTTTAATCCGTCGCGGTTGACTTAAGGCGTTATCCGTGCCACGTCGACAGCGAGACTAGCCACGCTGCGTTATTTATGCGACTTTGACAAACCCCGTTTCACCGTGATCAATAATAATCGAGCCATTGGAAACTTTATCTATCGATTAACACGTTTCTATTATACAGGGTGGTCCACGCAACTTGCACACCTATAATAACTTCCAAAGTATGCGTTGCACGAAAAAGTTTTGTATACACAAGTTGCATGGTCTGAAGGGGTACATTATGTAGTGTATTTATTTTTTTACAGGTGGACGCGTAAAGGACATGTGATGGTCAACTTCACTTTTTTTAATGGAATGAGGTATTTTTTAATACATCAATCGATGCAGTTGGACATTCGTTATAAAAAAGTACTAACCTATTTATGTCGAAAAGTTAGTAGTTCGGGAGATATTTCAATTTAAATAACTCTAAAATACCATTCCTGTCGTGCCAAGATGTTATACAAGTAAGTAAACCCAACATCTTAGTACGACAGTAATGGTATTTTAGAGTTATTTAAATTGAAATATCTCCTGAACAACTAACTTTTCGACATACATAGGTTAGTACTTTTTTTATAACGAATGCCCAGCTGCATCGATTGATGCATTCTAAAATACCTCATTTCATTTAAAAAAATGAAGTTGACCTTCACATGTCCTTTACGTGTCCACTTGTAAAAAAATAAATACACTACACAATATACCCCTTGAGACCATGCAACTTGTGTATACAAAACTTTTTCGTGCAACGCATACTTTGGAAGTTATTATAGATGTGCAAGTTGCGTGGGCCACCCTGTATGTAGTAGACTCCTGTTCGACACGATTAAAAAATTATATACGGTGTTGACCGGTTAAGTGTCGCAGATTTGGGCCTGTGTTGCGACACTTATCCTCACCGCTTCATAGATAATAAAAATACACCGCCTGAAATTACCATAAAGCCACCTGATTTTCTGGTGAAATGTTGTAATTATGTCATAGTAATAAGAAGCTGATGCACGATAGCATTCTAGGATTAATAAAAGAAACCATTTACATGATTACGTTCATAGATATATTATTTATTTACAGAAAAACGTAAAGTTATATAGTTTAACAAAAAATGTACTGCGAAATTTCCATAAAGCCACACGTTTTTTAAGTATTAGGTTGGCATGAAAGTAATTTCGGTACTTTAAGTTACGGTGAGATAAAACCGAATTTCTTTATTCAATCGATGTACTTTAATCAATAAAATATTTTCTTATTTATTCTTTTTCGAGATGGTCTTAATACCATTTACGGAAGAAATTGTGACTGACAATTCGTGCATCAAGATAAACAAAGGAATGGTTAGACAACAAAAATATGAGGATTTTGACATGGCCAGCTTATTCGCCAGATTTAAACCGAATTGAGAATCTTAGGGGAATGCTTGCAAGAAAAGTACAGTTATGGATTGCGGTGAACGAAGCATGGACATCCATCGACGCAGAAACTCTTCGTACTTTGATTTCATCAATGCCCAAACGAATTTTCGACGTTAGTCGAAGAAATGGCAATTATACTAATTATAAGTATTAATTTGTAAATATAGAAGAAATGTTTGATTATCTTGATGTTATCTACTTAAAAAACGTGTGGCTTCATAGAAATTTCGCAGTTCGTTTTTTGTTAAACTATATAACTTTACGTTTTTCTGTAAATAAATAATATATCTATGAACGTAATCATGTAAATGGTTTCTTTTATTAATCCTAAAATGCTATCGTGCATCAGCTTCTCATTACTATGACATAATAATAAGATTTTCCAAAAAATCAGGTGGCTGTATGGTAATTTCGGGCAGTGTAATAAGATAATTAATTAGGCGGACTGTATATGCATTTTATGTACACTGAATGTATAGAAAATTGTTTAAAAAAGACACAGTCTTTGTAGACAGCTTTCCAAGCGCTTATTAAATTTTAAATTGAAAGTATTTGTGTACAGCTTAATGTATAATAAAAAATAATTTTCGTTGATTTACAATGGCGAAACCACACTAATTCCTCTTTATAAGCATTGTCTCCTCAGAAAATTTCATGTTGCAGCAAAGGAACGTTCGGAGAACGAAATTATGTCACTGAAGCCGTACTAGAAATACAGTATCGCACCCTTACTGTCCTTGGTCGTCTGTGCGATCACTGTCATGTGCCTACCCATTCCACTTCCGGCAACGCCGCGCCGCGCCGCACAGTGTGCAATATCGCCCGAAACGCGGACAAAATATGAAATTGTTGTTTAATTTTCACGAAACTTGGTATACTAAGGTTTTTTGTGCTGCTGATTAAGAATCTAATACCAGATTAATGTTTAACTTAACCGTTTATTAATTTTCATTAATAAAATATTGAAGTTTTGGATTCTGTATTAAAATTTTAACATATTATATAATACAAGACAGTTGAAGAAGAAGTGATAGATTATTAATAAATTCAAACAGTAATATTCATAGTTTATTTGTTTGAAGCAGAACTATGTAGAATTAATATCATTTGATATAAAAGATATCGAAGAAACACCTTTATGTGTATAAATATCTTTTACAAAAATACAGTATATAACATATATAAAATACATTATATAATTATAACATATATAAAATACTAGCTTTCGGAAATTGATATTGTTTCTCCATAAAACCTTTTAACCCCCCATTCACCCCTATAGACTTTTAATTTTATGTCGTATCGCCATCTTAGATTTCAAAACCCCTTTTCACCCCCTTAGGAGTTCAATTTTTTAAAATGCCGAAATAGGCGTTTGATTAATTATATCAAAGAGCATTAAGACCGAGTTTCAAGCAAATTGGACCACGAACAAAATATTCCTCATACGAACGTTACAACCTCTTTTCACCCCCTTGGGGGTTGAATTTCGAAATATCCTTTCTTATCCCTTGTATAGATCATAAAGGAAACCTCTGTGCAAAATTTCAGCTTTCTAGGTCCAAGGGTTTAGCCTGGGCGTTCATCAGTGAGTAAGTGAATGAGTCAGGACTGCATTTTTATATATAGAGATATAATTATAACATAGCAAAATTCTGCCTAAAGTAACGCACGATACACGGATCTACGATCGACTAGCGACTATCGACTGCGACTCACGACTCACGACTGTGATCTGCTCTGGACCGAAAAAGGCAATTAGGACCCGTGTCACACGATATCTACCGGTCTTATCTTATCGTTAGAAAAACATAGGTTTCTATTGCGTATACAAACGTTATTTATAAATCGAAGTTTAAAACTTTGGATTCTCGAACGGCAACACAAGTCAGTAACAGGATGCATCTAATAACATTACGTTTACATTACAAACATGAATAATTTATTAACAGCATATACATTTCATTGCTGATCAGATTAAGAATACTTTCTTGTTAGTAGAAATTTTTAAATAATATTTTAAGTATACTTATTGACTGGATTTACTGCATCTATGCCATATACAAATGTTAGTGTAATAAATCCAGGACAAGTCTCTCACACTTAAAACACGAGTATCTTTTGTTTGGGCAAACTTCGGCAAAATTTTCTTTTTGCATATTATTATAGACATATTCAGTAATAATTTCCATGCAAAACCGCCGTGTTACCTCGTGTTTCTCACTTATTAAATGAAACTAAAATTTGGTCAATGTTACTTTTCTACGCAAAATCGTAATGTTTAAGCTCTGTACGCTCTTATACTGAATCAGGAATGTCATACTAACGTTATAATCTCATTATTTCATCACAGAAGTACCATTCTCAATAAACAGAACTCATCCAAGCGTACACATTCGAGACAGGTACAATATGTTCTCATTATCTTTCAAATCATTTGAATTAATTAAAATCGACATACAACTATGATTCCATAATGTTGTAATCGGTTTTTTTCATTAACTTTTATGATTTCTTATACTTTGAACTATTAACTAACGATATTACAATTCATATAAACAATATCTGTCACTTTGAAAAATAGCATTCACTTGCATTTTGTCTGTGTTTCGGGCGATATTGCACACTGTGCGCCGCGCCGCGCCGCGCCACACAGTGGAACTTTTCGTCCAAATCGGAGACAAAATCAAAGAACTTTCGATAGAAATGAGGTAGAGCGATGAAATTTTTTAAAAATTATAGCTGAAACTTGGCAGAATATGGGAAAAATAGGGAGATTATGGTACGAACGTTTTATATACTTGAGAAAATTCGTTAAACTCTCACAATTTCAAGAAAATTGCGGTTTTTTCAATAACACGGGCGGAAAAAATTTTTTTTTAACATGCTGCACATCATTTCCTGTAGATTTTTTCACGCTGATTTTAAATCTGGTCTCAAAATTTGTCTACGACCTCAGGATTTTACAAGAAATCGATTTTTGTGAACGAATTGTTTAACGAATTTTCTCAAGGTTACAAAACGTTTGTACCATAATCTCCCTATTTTTTCCATATTTTGCCAAGTTTCAGCTATAATTTAAAAAAAATTTCATCGCTCTACCTCATTTCTATCGAAAGTTCTTTGATTTTGCCTCCGATTGGACGGAAGGTTCCACTATGCGCCGCAGGGCGGCGAAGATTGATCTCGGCTCGGATATATCGGTGTGAAGACCACACATTGACTCGAATGAATCAAATGTTCAAACTTCTTAATTTTCATTATATTTTTATGGGACTATCTTCACTAACTTATTTCTGGGATTTTGCTTACTAAAATGACACCAAACACGATATAATTTCAATTGTATTTAGCGGTGTAATCGACGATGGAAGTTTCGAGCACAACCAAGAACAGCGTATGGGACATTCTTTGAACTGTGCCGGCGCGACGGCGACACGCTTCGGCCACGCGATCCTTCATTCGCGATATTTCATTCTGTCCTTCTCTATGTTCGGCTTTTCGATTGAAGTCTCTGCGCGGTAGGCGCGGTAGGCGCGGTAGACACAGTCATAAAAAAATAATGTCACTGCACGATCACTGTGGGTGAAAACACGGCTATTGGACAGTGAACGCCCGATTACTGTAATTAGTGTGTCTGATTGTGTTAATTTTCAAAACTAGACTACAGCTACGACCGTCGCTCCTGGATGTTTTAAATCGCGAGTTCGGTTAACCGGGCCAGGGAAAATATCGGGACACCGAGTCTCGGAGAGCTGGTCGTTAAAAGTTTTATCTCCGTCGTCGATCCGATCCAAAAGGTTTATGAGTTCGTTGAAACTTAGAGAGGGGAATGTATAAAAAGATTACCTGGACATCGCGGGAGAAGTAGTTATTGGTGTAAATGTGCACCGCATCGAAGATCCAGGTTACGTCGAACTCGAACACGAGTTCGACGTAGCCGTCCTCGAAGGTGTCGCGCATCCAGGCGATCCAGCCGGTACCTGTGAACAAAAACGTCTCTATTTCCCACGGAATTGATTTACCGCGAATTCATTCCTCTCTCCTTCTCTCTCTCTCTCTCTCTCTCTCTCTCTCTCTCTCTCTATTCCGCCTGATCCAATGGCAGACAACTTCGTTAGAGTGGATCGAAGTTAAAGCTTGAGCAACGATTGATCTATTGTTTCTCTCGTTAATTGAATTGATTCCGTTCGGGGTTACTTGCCGGGCTAGGCGCGGGCTTTCTTCTTGCAACGATCCGTTCGGACCCCAACGTGTTTTGTAAACCGGAGTATAAACGACTCCAATGTTCGCGGGTGCTAAGTGCCGATAAGGGCTCGCTCCTGTCGAATGCTAAGCAGCAGCCTGTCATCCGTTTTTTGGGGCAAAGGATACGAAAAGGCAGAACAGACATTCATTTCAACTACAATCAGTCTCGTAATTGATCGTACACGCTTTAAATCATTATACCTTTTTTATGAACGGATCAAACGATTTTAAGTTTTCTGTCAAGCTACATGGATTCGTTCATTAGGTGTTACTTTATGGAATTTTTGGACAATTTGAATTAAGTTTGGATTACAACCTTTTTTACAATAAATTTTATCGAAATTGGTTCGCAAGTTATAAACGATTAAATTTGTAAAAATTACAATTTTTCACAATTTCCAGCTTATTTTTGCCGTTTCATTCTATTATTCGGCGATTTTCACAATTTATCAATTTCGTTGAGATTTCCAGCATGTATATAATTTACATGGACCTACAAAACAGATATTTTAAATTTTCGTTACAAGCCCAATTAAAAATATTGTAAAAATCAATTTTTACTATTTTTTTTCTTAATTCGGGCTTAATCCAAATTGTTCAAAATTTTTATAAAGTATCATCTAGTAATATAATGCATCTAGTCAATTTTTACTCCGACTTAAAGTATGTGCCATCAATTAAGAGATTGTGTGTTTATTTGCCAATCCGTAGTTCTCAATTAGTGTGCTAGGTCAGGAAGGTGGTTAATAATTTTGATTTCTATAAGAATGATTAAAAAAATTAATTATTAGGCTAGTAATTTCAAAGTCTTACTACCGAAAAAATTACTCATTCCTCTTCCAAAACAATTAAATTTGACTCATCATAGTTGCAATTGATACAGAATGAAAATTAGCAGTTTACCACTTGGGCAATGACTAGACTGCGGATCTCTATGCGTTTATAGCAAAATTGAGTAGATGAAATTTAAAATTGTTGGAAAATTTAAAACAATGAAGATGTCAATATACGATTTCTCCTCTATTAAAATCATTAAGGGAAGAAATAAGTCTAGTAATGACTGACGCATGGGATTGGCACGGGCGAGTGTAAGACACTGAGCTGATCGAATCCGATCCTCGATCAGACGAATGACACCCGGAGGACTCGAAGCTGAGGGCGATATCTAGGTCGAAGATTTTCAAGATACCTTCCATTTTCGACACTTAGCACCCTACCGCGTATCCACCCACCGATTACCTCTTCCATCTCCCATGTCCAGCCTGTAATTATCCGCGCCGACCTCGCCATCGATTAGCCGGCCCAGGCCATCGGTCAACAAGTTGTCTTGCCTTTTGCCGTCGTAAGAGACGTCGCTGAGCTCCGCCGTCGGGGAATCCGGTATGGTGTAGCTGACGACACCACCTGAAACACAAGGCGAACTTTCGCGTGACAACTTCCCGGATAATGCTTCTCCCTTTTAAAGCAAACTCGGTGTGCCCGGGCAAGTTCGCGTTGTTCTTTGCTCGCCGGGACAAAGAGGGTGTCGAGCGCGAGCACCGACCTGCCGCAAGAAAGAATCACCGCGTTGACAGTATTGTTTCGTCAGCTCGACCCGTATTGTTTTGTCAACCAGCTTACTTTTCACAAGAAAACGATCCCCGAGCCGCACAGACCTCGATCTAGTCACACGTAATTCCCTCGCTAGGAAAATCAGCCATTAACTCCAGAACCTCAAGAAGGAACACTCCCTGACGGGTTACCCTTGGTTCGCCGACAACCCATTTCACCGACACTGTTTTCATAGACACGATATGACCGACAGTAACTTTCGTCAACTCTATGTTTTCATCGACAGTCCGTCTTTAACGATAGGTTTGAGTTCATTATTCATATCGCTTTAATTTCATTACTTGATATTTGTGTAATTATTAGAGGTGTACGAGACGGTACGGGAATTCCTGAAAATGTCCGGGAATCCCGTGAATGTGTTCGGGATCTCTGAGGCGAAAGCCAAACGTAGAGAAGGACAGTATGTAAATACGGATCGCAAAGAACATGCAGGCCTTTGAACTGTGCCGGCGAATTTAAAATTTTGCAGGAGAACCGAAATCAAAATTATTTAGGTTTTTCAATAAGACGCTCGATAATACGAACATTGGTACACAACCAGCAACAGGCATCTTTACCATAGATAGAGACACAGAGATAACGATATATTTCGCAGAAACTACAGTAGATAGGAATACTAATATTATAAAGTGGCGGAAGGAAAATTCAGAAAGATATCCTATATTATCAGTTGCTGCAGAACGTTACATCGCTATACCAAGTACACAAACAACTAGCGAAAGGCTGTATTCAACAACTGGAAATAATGTTACCATCAAAAGAACCAAGCTATTGGCAACAAATATAGAGAAATTAATTTTTTTACACGAGAATTTAAAATAAAACTATGTATATACTATATCTTAGTTTTTAATTATACAATGTATACTGTATTTTCATTTATTGTTTGCTGTAATTCGCATTACAGTATGTAACTATAATTTTCTCCATATTGTCAACGGTAAGTTGACTTCTTTTCTCACTGAAGATTAATTTGTACACTGGAATTGTCCTTCCAAGATCACAGGACGTAATTGGTGCATATATGTATTTTTTCCAATACCTTGCATTAATTTCGTTTGGTCCTTCAGTAGTGGATGCATATAGAGTTTGGTTAAGTTTTAACAACGTAAATTTCTGTCCAAGTCCCATAACTTTACCTACTTTCTATAAAAATAAGCATTTGCATAAACATCCGTTGTCTAGTTATAAATTATCAAGTAAAGTGAAACTTGATGTTTCATTTAGATAAATCAAACACTATGGTCATATTCAAGAAAACAAGACATGTTTTCGAATCCCAGCATTTTAAGAGATCCCGAACACATCCACGTGATTCCCGAAAATGTTCGGGAATTCCTGAATATTTTCGGGAATACCCGAACATTTTCGGGATTTTTTATTCATTTGTGTATACCTATTGATAAAGTTTGTTTATTTGAAGAAATTCTGATTAATAAAATAGCAATAAAAACTATGATCTGAATAACAATGCTTTGTAATTTTCTTTATTGTTTATTATACAAGCAACTATATGCGTCGAGAACGTAACAATGACAATAACGATTAATCTACATTAGTAAATACGCGAATTTGGTGTCAGTGGAAATGAATAAACTCAAACTTGTCGCTAAAGACGGACTGTCGATGAAAACATATGTCTACGATTTAACCGTGTTGATGAAAACATAGTGTCGGTCAAATCGTGTCGATGAAAACAGTGTCGGTGAAATGGGTTGTCGACGAACCAAGGGTAACCCGTCCCTGACCCCCTAATCGAACAATTAAAAAGCATTCTCCTTCTGTGAAAAATTCTCAACAAATTAGGTTAGATGTTCAACAATTCTTATTACTGTATTTGTGACCTCCAGGAGGAAGGGGTGACTCTCTGACCCCATAGTTGAACAACGTTCAATTAAAAAGCATTCTCCTTCTGGTGCAGAATTCTCAAAAAGTTAGTCATTGTTGCCTGCATGCTTAGGGTGGATGTTCAACAATTTTTATTACCATCTGTGAAACACTCTGTCCATTCCTTTATTTTTGGTAAGTAACAAGAACGGAGAATCAAATCAAATTGTAACTTCCACAAATTCGAAAAGGAACTGTTATAAATATTTTTGTAATTCCACTGTGAAAGATAAAGATGCAACTAATTTATCTGTAAAATTCGAGAGAGGTTAGTGAACCTAGTGGTGATATTGAGAATTCTTGGAATTCATTTTCCAAAATATTTTTCCGATTTTTAAATAATTAAATGCTGGGAACACATTCCTGAGATGTTACATTTTTAATCGATTTTTTTTAGGTGACCATGAGGAGGTTCTTTTTAAAATTGTTTATATAATTTACCTCATATTCAAAGAACATGTACCAATTTTTGTTGTCGGAAAATATGTGGTTTATTTTAAGTTCACCGACGTTAACTATACCTACTTTAGCTGTATACGTTAGAATTGATCTATATTGAATAGATTTTGCGATCGAAAAAGATTTTAAATAGAATGATGATTTCAGCGCATAGGTTCGATCAATTATAATAGAATTGATCGACTAGTGTTCCGTGCCTCGTGCCAATTTTAAATGCGTGCTTGATTAAAAGGTATGTTTCCCCATTAAAACAAATTTTCTGATTGGTCGCGACGCTATTAATAAGTTAAATAGAGCAAGATTGTTGTCTGCGTGCCATAGAGTAACACGATATAGCCGCTATGGAGGTTTCAGAGTTAAATATCGCAACCATCTACAAACATTAAACCATTCGGAGTTATTTAAACATTTAACTGGAAGCCATTTACGCATTCATCTGGAACTCATCAAACAGCCGTACACGAAACTCTGGAGGACGCCCACAAATCTACGTATTAGTTTGGTTTCGCATGTTTATAGGAGCAGCGTTTAATTAAACGTATGTGTATCAAATATATTTCACATACATCATGCATCATTCAAATATTTACGGAAAAAAGTATTTGCTCGTTCGGTCAAACATGGATTAATTAAAATGCAGTATCTGTCCAGCGATACTTTTTTATCGTTAATTTTAATTAATTCACTGTCTTCTGCTGATATTTTCCGGTTCGGTCACAACAATTTATGTCCAATAATTGTACAGAAAAACAGAAAACACAAATTACAGTGTCTGATCAAATTATTACAACAATCAATTTTCATACGAAAGTAATATTAATTTCTTATTGTCTTTTATCATATTTTAGTTCTAATAATTCGATCATCCACTCTAAGCACGAGTAAAATATAAACAAAATTTTTAAAAAATATGAATGATGTCTCCCCAGTTGTTTTCGCCTGTGGCGGCTAAGTTAGATGAGTTTTCAGAACCTGCTTAATTACGAATAAGTTAATCAACGTTCAAAGAATGTGTAAAATGTTTGTTTCTTTTTTATCTTTCTGCAAGCAACAACTTTTTCTGCTGTATCTTTATGTATATACATCCAATAAATCCATTTTCTCTATAAAGCCAGATTATGTACTGAAGAGTTTAGCATATAAGTTAAATTAATTAAAAGATGCTGTGTTAAGTGAAATAATTTAATTTTATTTGAGAATAATTATGTTGATTAAATTGATTATTCTGAAATAATGTTTTACAAATTGTCAATAAATGCACGTTTTGCTACGTTTAACTTTTATACATGACTCTGCAGTTCGTGATCTTGTGTTACATGGAAAATGGGCGGATTTGAGACATCGAAAAATAAAGTAGAAATGGCTCCTTTCCGTTGAGGTGAAATTAAGATGCGTATGGGCTTTCATGGCTTTATACACACAGAAAATGAGAAGTATAATATATTAATGGAGTTCCAGCAGGAAAAGTGTTAATTCGAAGCTGCTGCTGAAAAATACTTTCTCAAAGTGGCTGCTCCTCCACTATGTAAAGGAGATTCAACCAGAGTAGTCCCGGTGACCTATAACGCGAAAGTTTCGCGGATAGAAACACGAAGAATTATTGAACAGAGTGCCCGATAGAGGAATCGTCAAACGAGTCACGGATATTATTACTCGTTCGGTGTGTCGCGAGCGTGTTGAGGGGTTGAGCACTCACGGGGCGAGAAAATTAATAATGAACGGCAAAAACGACGCGGCGGCCACTTCGCTGTGTCGTGCTCGGAATCGCCTAACTGCTCTTAATATTTCACGGTGCATATGTTCGCAACCGGTCCCGCGTGTCACGCGATGCGGTCAAGCGAGTTTCGGCATCGCTGCATCAAAACTGAACACAATTTCGTATCGCCACGAGAAAAAATCTATATATTCCTTTAGAATATTACCGTGCTCAGCGTATAAACATAACCCTCAACTCCTGGGAAACCTTGGAGACTTCGTGCGATATCTTGAATCGATTATAGTTGGACTATATTTAATATTATACTGTGGACTTTATTTATGACAAAAATAAGTGAAGTGCAAAATTGTGTGGATGGTAGAACAATTTATGTACATTTTTATATGATTCTTCATTTATTGGAATTATTAGAGAAGATATACATTTTTATTCAACCTCTGCTTCTTACAATGCATTCAGAAAATATTTATTTTGCATAAAAATGCGGAGTCTGTTTATCACCAATACAATTTTAATAGTGCTTAAAGAACTTATCGGAAATGTCGTTGAAGTTAATGTAAAACAATGGAAAGCTTGACTAGAAGATTTAAGTAAATCAGGATCTATTTTGGCAGTTGAGGGTTACGACAAACTTGTCAGTATAATAGATTGAATATCCTAAACGAAAATTAAAAATTTTCTGAAACATGAGTATGTATTGTACATTTTTTTATTATTTGTATATAGTTTTTCTTTCAATTGTTCGTCGAATAATTAACTTCCCGATTCATAGGGAAGTTACTGTAATTACCCCGAAAATCGAAAATCGATTTTTTAGCAGATCTTCACGTTTCATGGTCATTGGAGTCATTTTAGACTATTTTTATCAAAATGTTTGTGTGTGTGTGTTGTGTGTGTGTGTGTGTGTGTGTGTGCGTGTGCGTATGTCCTTTTGTATGGTATCAAATTTTTCGTTAACGTTTTCAGAAAAAGTAACAACGCGATCAGGATGATGAATGATGCAATCGATGTGCCCCGTCGTAACTTAGAGCTGATTAGATTTTGGTCCATATTGGTCAAGTAGTTTTTTAGATTTTTAGTTTTTTTTCGAAAAGAGTTGATTCTACAATGCAATTTATAAGGGAGGACGAAAATTTTCCACCAAAGAACCAAACGCAATTACATAAAAAAAAATTTTTTTCTTAATTTTTTTAGATTAAAAAAAAAATTTTTTTTATTAAAAAAAAATTTTTTTTTAACTGATGCTAATGTTACCGCTTGGAATAATCGAAAGTTATTCCAATGCAACAGTGAATTTATCATCTCTACTCCCAAGAATACATTTTGGGAGAATATCGATGAAAGTACAAAAAAAACGATGTTAGCGATGTTAGCGAAGGAGTAACGAATCGGGAAGTTCTTTGTGTGACTCTTGGAGAGTCACACACCAAATAAAAAACATTAATATCAGTAGGCCCTACTAGCCATGCGTATCACTAACCCTCTCGCAAGAGCAGTCCTACTCGCGAGCTCGCGAAGCGAGCGAGCAAAAACAACCCTACTCGCGAGCGAGCGAAGTGAGCGAGCAACAATAGCCCTCTAGTTTCTTAATTCTATGCATTTGGAAACACGTAATGCAGAGCAAACACAACTTTCATTTAATTGTTATTATCTAAATCTTGATAGGCAAGAATTGAAAAATTACAAATGGATTTTCAACATTTATGAAATTCCATTTTATAAGGGGTGAATGATGAGAGTGAACAGTAATGGCGTCGTCGTTAATAGCAGCGGCTATTAGAAAGTGATCGAAGAAGTCCCGGTTCTTTAAATAATCTTTCAATCTTTCAATTAAACCGTTTCATTGCGAAATATTTTGTTCGGACCTGGTCCAGATTCGCTTAGTAAATTATTCGATCCTTACTCGATCCATTTCTGTTCTACTTTTCTCGGTTACTCGATCGGTATTACCGGATACGAATTAATAATGCCTGAAGCGATCAACTCTGTCGGCGAGATTAAAGGACGTTTATAGTAATTCCGGCGCGTTTCATCAGTTTTAGAACCCATTAACCCAGACAGTGCCGATACTCGAGCAATTTTCTCAACGCGCTTATTAAAAGCACACCTCGCGAGAGCGGCAAGGGCCGTCGTTAGTGCGACTTTACCCTGTAATCCGTGGAATCCGCTAATCTAATCTACGCCAGCAATCTGCACCCCCGCGTACAGGCGCCACACCCAAATTATTACGAAGTTCCATTGAGTGTCGTTAGAGCAATTTCCAGGGGAGCTGCTCTCAAAGGTGAAGAGTGCACTCGTAACAAGCTTCAAAATCAATTCGCCTTCAACCGTTCGACGCACCGGGTCATTTTCAAAAGTCACTTGTCTACCGTTTCAAGATTATCGACATTTCTATTTTTCCATGATTGCAAACAATCTTCCTGACATCCCCTGCGGGAACTTTTCTGTTTTCAATGGTTCCCGCTGACACGGAACGTTACTGAACCAATGATTACTTCCTACGACCACTGACGAGACCTTCCGAAGTTTACCGATCGAAGCGACGTGGTTTTCTTACATATTTACTGGCAAATTAAGAATCCAACCCTCAACCGGAAGAGGTAAGCTCAATGGTGTCTATCTTGTGCAAGGTGAACGAACTGTATCGAAATTGGCTTGAATTTTTTAAATTTTCTCGAAAACTGTTTGTTAAATAAAATAATATTTCAAGCGAAATTTGCTTGTAGACTGTATGCAATATGTATGTAAAATTACTTTTCTATATTTAATTTTCTTAACCGAGATATGACGGTATTATTACGTAATGTTTGATTTAGAATGCAAAAGTGCTAGGATATTTAACAATTTTATAAAATCAATGAGAGAGACTAGCACGCGATCGAGCGTGTCCTCACTTCAAATTAAAAATAAACTAAAGACTACCTCGATAAATATTAATTTTCACTCGGCACTCATATTTCAATAAAGAAAGGATTACGAAAAATGTAATTATTACGTCCGTACACTCTCTAGTCCAGTTAATGAATGCTCGTAAGGGGGGTGTAGAGGGAAATGGAAGGAACAGAATTTTTAACTTTGGGACTTTGTTTGGACTAGTCAGGAAGTAAACATACTAAAAGTCCCTACTCTTAGGAGGTGAGCGGTGTACAGGAGGGCACGTAGAAGATGATCCCCTTTTTCGGTTTTCCGCGTATGTCTCGGAAACTATGTGTCCTAGCGATAAGACCATTCTATACAAAATTAAAGCTAACAAAATGTGCTATAAGATTGATACTATTCAGTTTTTCGCTATCTCGCATAGTTACCGAGATATCCGCGCTCAAATTTTTGCCGCAAGTTTTTTGCCTTATTTGACTAGCTAACTCTTCAGCACAATTAGTGAACTTTGACCGCGGATATCTCGGAAACTATGCGAGATAGCGAAAAACTGAATGCAGTCAATCTTATGGCACATTTTGTCACGTTTAATTTTGTATAGAATGGTCTTATCGCTAAGACGCATAATTTCCGAAATATAAGCGGAAAACCGAAAAGGGGGACCTTCTACGTGCATTTGAAGTTGAAAGTGAAATTGAAGTTGAAAATTAAGTTTTGAAATTGAAGATAAAATCGAAAAATTGTGGTTGAAATTGGAAAATTGAAGTTGACATTTAGAAATTGACATTGAAACTGAAAAATGGAAGTTGAAATTGAAAAATTGATGTTGGAATTGAAGTTGAAATTGATGTTGAAACTGAAAAATGGAAGTGCAAATTGAAAAAGTGAAGTGGAATTTGAAAAATTGATGTTGAAATCGAAGTTGAAATTGAGAAATTGATGTTGAAACTGAAAAATGGGAGTAGAAACTGAAAAAGTAAAGTTGAAATTGAAATTGAAGTTGAAATTGGAGTGTTGAAGTTGAAATTGAAGTTGAAATTGAAGTTGAAATTGAAGTTGAAATTGAAGTTGAAATTGAAGTTGAAATTGAAATTGAAACAAAAACACTAACTCGAACAAATAATACCAAAGTGAACTTTGAGCGCGGATATCTCGGAAACTATGGGAGATAACGAAAAACTGAATCGAATTAATCTTGTGGCACATGTTATCAGCTTTAATTTCTTATAGAATGGTCTTATCGCTAGGACACATAGTTTCCGAGATATAAGCGGAAAACCGAAAAAGGGGACCTTCTACGTGCCCGCCTGCACCTCGCTCACCTCCTAGGAGTGGGTACTTTTAGTATGTTTATCTTCTAACTAGTCCAAACAAACACCCAAAGTTAAAAATTGTGTTCCTTCCATTTCCCTCTACAACTTTTCGTCGACTGGACTACTCTGGTTGATAGGCTCCTGTGAAATATTTTTCACACAACAGTCTTCAAGTGAATTTAAGTGATACAATTAAATAACTCACCCTGTATGAAGGTGTTTCCAAAATCGTGGTAGAAGCAAAAGGAATAACGTTGTTTTGTTTGACACCTCGTGTTCCAAAAAGATACGTGAAGTCGGGTTCACGTGGCCTAATATTCGCAGCAAGTAGATTCGGTAAGTCATGCACAGACACATCAGCGTATTCGCTGAATTGTCAAACTCGATTATGTTCCTCGGAAACGAGGCGGCAAACAAATAAATGTTATTCCTTTTTCTCGTCCTGTTTCATCGTGTGGAATCACCATCTGACCACGGTTTCGGAACACCGTGTACAGTATTAAAGCGAAGAAAGGTCACGAAGTCTCGGATAAATTAAAAAAAAATGGCGAAATAGCGTTACGCGTCAAATCGACACAGGGGGCGAACGAGAGTTGAAGAATCGAGTTTTGGCCAGGAAGAGTTGTTTATCAAACCGCTGTGCACCGTTTTAAAACGCTGCGCGGTTCGGTCGTCGCATTTCGGGGGTAATCGTTCGTGTTCACCGTCCGAGAGCACGGCATCAACGTTGTTTTAACCAGATGTCGTGCACGGTCCCCATAAATCCGGCATTCCCGCCCACTAGAGCCCCGATCTCACACGCTCTGAACGCTTCTTATAGCGTGAAACCTCTCATGTCACCCGTTCCCGAGCCGCCCAAACCCCTTCAATGTTTTCGCTCACGATCCTCCCAGCTCCTCGCTCAGGCCAACCTGGCTTCCATATTAGACCAAGAAAAATCATTTATGCAAATGCCCGCCATTACACTGACATCGATAAAACGGATCAGCGTTTTGCTAGCCGTCGTTGTACTTTCTTGCGTCTGAACAGCTGGATCTTCGCGAAATCCCACTCCTCGATGACGAGCTTCTAATGTACGACGTACAACGGAGGTCTATTGCATTATTTTACACGTTGATCCTCTAGACTGCTGGTCTTCTTGCAAAATAAAAATTTTCTACCTGACTTACAACAAACTGGAGTGAACCAGGAATTTATTTTCTTTCTTAATATGTTTAATAGACTGATAATAATATAATGGTATTTTTTTAAACCCATTTATGTCAAAAATGCATGAAAATCCACGGTCTATTGATCACATATGGCTGATATTACTATTAGTTAAATAATATACTTAAACAATATCGAATGAAATACATTTTATTAGGATTTCTAGGATGTAACAGAGATCAAGTAGCAGTCACTGTGATCAATTTTAACCTCCCAGGTTTCATCTTAATTTAATTAGTTTCATTCTGCGAGATTTTATAGGAAAATATACTTATATGCTGTCAATTCGATTTTTATGCAATTTTTATGCAAAATAAAAATTTTAATTCTAAGATCTAGAAGACATACGACGTGTATTTCTTTCCTTAATATTTTTATATTATTATATTCTTTAAGAAGACTGGATAAAAGTTTGAATAGACACGTTCTTGTTATTGTTATATAGTAACGTAAAATAGTCACTTTTAGTCACTCATAAATGTATAAAATCCGCGGTCTAGTTATAAATATCAATGAATCCTGCATAATGGAAATCTTAAGAATGTATTTACGTTGTCATTTGAATTTCATTCCCCCAGTTACTTTAATTTCAATCTAACTAACAAAGTAGGGCTGTTTGGTTGAGAGGGGTACGGAATAAAAACAGAATAATTGTTAACATTTGGTTCTCGATGTGGGCGTTGAGAAAATTTGGGGTACGGTAAAATTTCAGCCCTGAGTCACTATATTTTGAATCCAACTTTTCAAGAATTAAGAATTTTAAGAAAATAAAATCTTTATCTAGAAGGTTTATCTAGAAAATCTATTGAATGAATTGGAAAAGGGATACGAAACTAAGAGTAAGAAAATTTGGTAGGTTTACACAATAAAATATGAAACCGATAAAGTACGATACACATCGCAGAGTACAATCTGATACGTAATGATTAGACAGCAGTTCTTTATGCAAAATAAAAATTTTCTGCTTGAATTGCAACAAACTAGAACGACATAGAAATTTCTTTTCTCTCTCAATATGTTTAATAAGTTGAAAATAATGCAACAGTATTTTGGAATTTTTCTAACGGTCTTGCTGTTTTAAATTACACCTACTTATTTTTGCCATAAATGCATAAAATCCGCTGTCTAGTAATGATGATCTCCGGTCGGAATACCTATTAATGATGGACAGAGACCATTCATGGTAATCTTTGAAGAGATTGTATTTCGCTGGTGGATGATTGGCACTGCTGTCGAGCTGATTTCCTTGGAACTGGCACGAGAGTTTTTCGTTCAAGCGGCTGTACACGAGACATTATTTACAGGCTAGTATTTAGAGGGTATAGACTTTAAAACGGTGCTCTGTTATTTCGTGCATTTTATAATACTGGCTTCACAATATTATACTCGCAGCTATATCGGATAAACTATATACAGAAACCTGGTATTAGGCTAAACATTGATATTAGAAACGAATTTTTCAAGTTGCGTGAGCTGGGAGAAAAATGAAACCAAACTTCACTCCTTTTGCTTAAATTATGTTAGAATGTTTATAAATAAAGATTCATAATATTCCCGTAAAAATCATGGATATACATAATTTTCAATATTCCAATATATGGATAATCAAATAATTAATAAAGAAATGTTACATACATCAGGAAAATGGAGAAGCGATTCTTTGAGGTACAATTTTGTTTTGTTGCGCAGATTGTTATTCTGGTCGGAGGTTGCAAAAGGGAAGACGTATGTAGGTTAGGTCAACGAGATATAGATGGCCAATACGACGGTGAGGTATTCTCTTACTTTTATTTCATTGCCCCGAGTATTCTAAGAGCGCCGCTATTGCTCGCTTTAATTAGCATTCAGACTTTCCCCTTTATTCCCGGTCGACTTTTTAAATGCAGCACCCTTCGAAAATTGTATTTAATCCTGGTACGTGTATCGTCCATAAATATTAATTCGTGTATACATAAAATATGGGTCAATTGATTCATCGTTTGAGGCTTGCCTTATTCAGAACCGCCTGGGAACGATTTTTCTGCATTCTTTTGCTTCAGTTAGTCTAGAAGAAGGATGAAAAGCTTATATACCGCTGACGATGGTGTTCGAAAAACATTCAATGAACGTACATGTCCAAAAATATTTCTCGTTTTCAATACCATACCTTTACCTGCAATAATATTTTTATTTTAATAATAGTAATATATTTAATGATTCGAAAATTTTTATTATTACTTTTTCATATTTTTTATTTCATGTCCAACCATTTTTCTCTAAAAACACTTGGAATCGATAGTTTAATAATTAAAATCTCCAAATATAAAAGGTTGAAAAATTCTGCTTCGTTTTATTATTTTCGTTAAAAATATTAACGATTCACTATTTACTAATCTGTACGATTGCTATACAGGGTGTCCCATATTTAAATGGCAAAACTTCAGGAGCGTGTAGGGGACCGAAAAACTAAGACAAAAAGTCTTTTAGAGATTTGCAAAAATCACAAAAAAAGAAACAAAACAAGTTTTCATTTTTGTACTTATTTATTTACATTTTATTTACGTTTTTATCTATCTATCTTCGTATGGGGAACTTTGAAGCAGAAATTTTATTCGGTGCCAATCAATTCAAGAGAGAAATTAAGAGACTGAATCATAGAAGCAGTGCACCAAATATCACCAGAACAATGTTCAGCTGCAATTTATCAAGTCAGTGCTAGATGTAATGCTTGCATTTCTGCAAGAGGGCAACATTTTGAACAATATCTACATTAAATAGATGATAACGTAAATAAAATGTAAATAAATAAGTACAAAAATGAAAACTTGTTTTGTTTCTTTTTTTGCGATATTCTCCAAAACGAAGCAAAAAACGAGCAAATCTCTAAAAGACTTTTTGTCTTAGTTTTTCGGTCCCCTACACGCTTCTGAAGTTTTGCCATATAAATTCGGGAAACCTTGTATATTTCGTAGTAATTTTAAATAACAAAAGTTCAATTATCCCTAGTTGTTTAACATAATTTGAAAATTTGTACGCGCTTCGAAGTGTTTGATAGGATATTGACAAATCGTCTGCCCCGAGGAATATTTCAAGCATGATGCCTCGTTAAATGATGTTGCAAACTGTATGTTTACTCTGTCTGAAAGCAACGCAATACATTAGTGGCTATGGTCTATAAAAGTCAGATGATGTCTTCTGTAACAGGCCGCGAGTAATGAAAAATGATAGCCCCTTATTTCTTGTGCAAATGTTTCCCGGCCGACATTATGCATTTCGCATCGATCCTTCACGAGGTGTCGCGTTAAATTCTATATTACAGTCACCGTAACATTTTCGTGACAACGGTGGTGGCTTAACATATCGTGTTCCTCGTGGAATCGATACTTACGAGATAGTCGTTGGCTGGGACTCTTGACGTGGAAAAAAGTGCTATCTCATTCGTCGCTGGCAATTCTGTTTATGCAGAACAGTATGGCCCACGGAATTGTATATTCCATTACTCAGTGCCAGAATTTATCGTTGCTTTCATAGATCTTTCGATTATGACTTCTAGACTGGGAATTTTTATGCAAAATAAACATTCCAAGGAACTACATAACATCTGTTTATTGCCTGAATCATTTTATAGAGTTGAAGACAATACAACAATATTTTTAAATTCTTTAAATGGTTTTACTGTTTTGCACTTCATGTAGGCTTTAAAGTTGTTCTTATTTTACTGGTAAACACAGCAATTATGAAAATTTTAGTTGAGGCTTCATTTCTAAAAGTAACTAGACTGTGTATCTTTATAGAAAATAAAAATTATGTAAGTCGATTGTAAGAAAGAAATGTTAAATAACAATATTGTTTTTCCTCTTTTTATTATTTTAACCCCTTTTAACCCCCTTGTACCTTTTCTTTTACAGTTACAGTGATTAAAACGTTTTTATCCCGAAAAATGTCGTAGAAGAGAAGAGAAAATTTATATTTTTTGTATGGCTACATTTATTTTAAGAGAATGAAACGCCGTAACATTCATATTTGTTAGACTTTGTTAAAAACCTTCATCACGAGTGTGGCTCGTCAAAGTACTGCAAGGGGTTAATTAGTCGAAAATGATATAATAATGTCATTAAATTTTTCTAACGCCTTATTTAAAGCATAAATTCCGCAGTCTTGCTATAACCATTTCAAAGTTGGGATCATAACCCCCTGAAAGTAGGCAATACGCTCGTCGTCGTTGATAGCAAGGAAACTGAATAGAGGTGTGACTACAGTCGTGTCAAAAATCCTGTGTACGTTTACAATCATTTTACTGAATATTCTGTTGCTAATATGCAAATGTTAATTTAGTAAATTCTAATAAGACAATTTTATTGCTTTCTTTATTCCGTTTCTATTGTAAAAAACTCTAATAGCACCATCCTTATATTTACAGAAAAAACCGGGTTTTTCATTACAAATTCTAATTTTATAGATATGTATGTAACTAATTTTGCTTAATGTGAAACATTTACTATCGTCTAATCGCCTATCGTCTATGATTCCATAAAATATTTTCTTGAAGCCATTTTATTTTAATAATCTAAACTAATATGAAGATAATTCAATTCAAGTACGTTAAAGTTACAAAAATGAGAAGATTAAATTTAGTTAGATTTTACTCATTTATCCTTATAACGATTTTACTTGTTTCGCAAGCAAGTGTCTCTACAACTTCAAAAATAACAAAACAGAAAGTCACTTGAAGAAGATGAGTTTATACTAATCTATCGAAACGAAGAATCTCAAAGCAGTAATTACAAGCACACTGAGAATTTCCAAGCAAATACTTAGCCGAGGGAAACGAGGTTCTCACGAGCCCGTACTAAACGATCCCCTGCACCGCACCGTGGTAACAGCATAAAATCCGTAATCCGGCGACTCTATATTTCATTTTGGATTTTATTCCCGGCTCCGATCACGCGATCCTATAAATAAATTTCCATCGGGGTGTCAACACCTCCTAGGGTCTGGAAGTTCTTTTCAGACCGGGGTAAAGAATATCTTAGAATATCCCGGAACGACACGAAAGCGTGCTCGCAGAAATCATGATGCAGCTCGCTGTCAGATCTAGAGCAGATGCTCGAAAGTTTTCGCGAGTCGGCGACACCGCGACACGACATTGCGTGCACGGGGAATATGAGAAATTGCGTATCAAACAATGGCGGACGTGTTCCTGGACCAGCACAATATCCTCGGTGTCGATTCCATTTAACTTGCTTAAGTAGCCGAAGTAGGTCGAAAATAAATGTACAGGCCAGTCCGAGAAAGAGAGGGAGAGAGAGATGAGAGCGAGAGTGAGAGAGAGAGGGTGAGTGGCCAATGAACTAGCCGGTATAACGCTGTTACGAGCGTTAATGGGATCCAGCGTCGCAGTTGGACCTCATGCCGGCCTGGATTCCCTTGCAGCCGTCTGAGTCGTCGTTCGCGAAATTGAATGAAATTGCAATTTGGAAATTAATCGCCGGCTGTCCGGAATTTCAATCTTACATTCCCGCGGGATTGGAAATTTACATACCGACAATTCTTCGCCGCGAGATTCAAATCGTCGACAACAAGGCGCGCCGGGCTCAAATCCACGAGTCCTTGATTTTTCTACAGGCTTGTCTAGGCAAGTCCCAGGAAGTCATTGGGTGGAGAAAAATAATTCAAATCCTAGGAAAAAATGTCAAAACAGTAGGTAATACGTTTCCTCTGGCTGTCACCTTGGATGACTTTGAGCAATTATAGTCGGCGAATTCCTAATGAAAGAGGCTATCATCGTAGCAGAGTCGGGCAAAAATTTAATCAACGATTGAAGAATAAAGTTCTACTTCAATCGTTATTCGCAATTAACAATTAAACACCTATTTTGGTCGTTAATTGCGGTTAACGGTTACATTCTTTTCAATTGTAATCGTTAATCGGATAATTGATTAATGATTAACTGCTAAACTTTCGAAATGAAATACGGAATCAAAACTATATATGAATACTGACAAAAATGTAAACTGAGTTTAGGTGTATTGTCATTTGGTCTATAATGTAAACTCTGTTTACGTGCTATTATGTTTTTTTTTCGATGATTTCTTTTTTTAATCAACGATTGATGATAAACTTCATCAATCGATTGAATCAATCGTCCATTTTTCAATGATTACCTTTTTTAATCATACACATTAATCGGCCAATCTTGGTTAAAATTTTAATTGCATCGTAGGTGTTTAAAAAGGCGTGTTCCCGTTTAGAAAAATGAAGATGACCTTCAGATCTTAAAAAAAATAGCATAAAAACAAATATTTTTATGGAATCATTAACCATTCAACTTCTTCCGTGAGAATTTTAACGTATCTTTAAGAACAACAAAGATATTTGGCGTACAAACGTTAAGAGCACACCTTCAATTGGTTTTTGACAACAGTGTTATACTTTTTGAAGCCGCTGTACGGAAATAAATTTGTCACATATCACAAAATCATATTGTAGTAGCAAGTGTAATAATCCGCAGAATTAGCGACATGACTAACAAATATTTTAGAATATATGTCTATCGGAAATTGTCAATCTCATGAATTCACTGTTACGTGAATATACGCAGCGCTTTCGCTTTGATGCTTAAGAGTACACTGGAGCATTGCTCACGCGTAATGCAAACAATGAATACACGGAAGCTCAAGTAACAATTTGAGAACTACGTTACAATATTGTCAATTTGCGAAATGGAGGTGCGTCAAGTGAAACACGAGTGTACCTTCGCCAACATTAGACTGTGGATTTTATTTATGACAAGAATGAGTGACTATTACTTCAAATAATGCAAAGGTAAAAGGCGTTAGATTATTGAGACATTACTTGCAGCTCGTTCTCAAAGAGAACAAAGAGTCTCAAAGAGAGTTTCAAAGAGTCTCAAGAGTCTCAAAGAGAGTAATAAATTCCTGATTGATTCCTGTAAATTACTATTGACGGAAACAATTTTCATTTTGCATAATGATTCTGCAATATTACAATAATTACTCCCTCTGTCCCATAATAATAGTAGCAAGTGAATATTTAAACGGAAATTATTGGCGAATGCAGCTTCAATCAAAATTAATGTTTCATGACATCTGTCATTTGTTTTGACACATCTTTCAATTTTTAGGTTAACCTAATTATTACGAATTATAACTATTTTTCTAATTTCATCCGCTGATCGAAATCAATTGTTTTATTCCGGTTGAATATCAATACATTGTAAAAGTAAGATGAAAGAAAACAAGTTATGCTGGAAGCAATGAAAAACGATGACTCCAATAATTTTAAGCTCACGCATATAGGGAAAGCAAAGCTTCGCAGCCAAGGGATCCTACTAACAAGTTTAAAATGCAGTAACGAAATTCTTGAAAAATCCAGAAACTATCTGAACACGCAAAAGAAAAATTAGGAGTAATATTTTTAACTTATTGCTTAATGTAATCTAATTTTTTGATAATAAATGTTGCGTTCTAAATTTGAGCCGTTTATTTTGAAAGTGGCCCAAGTCCATTTAAGTTTAAATTGAGATACTTAAGAGTTTGCGTTTCAATGAAATTAAAAATATACATATAGGATACCAATATATCACACTCCTTTAGTGTATTTAAGAGAGTTAAATTTACAATTCCTATTAAAATAATAGCAATTATTAAGTAAATAATATATGTCTTCTTACCAAGAATGGACTTAAGCCACTTTAAAAATTAACAACTAGATGTGTCATAAAATTTGAAACAGCCCAAGTCCATCCGATATAATTTAAAATGCTTCAAACTGAAAAAACAATATTCAATTTATTTTATATTTCATTACAAAACTTGCAAAATGCCATTTATGCAATTCAGGAGATCTTCTAACTATATAAATTACATATCAATTTACTCCTCATTTACATTTTGTGTATGCGGGAGGGATTTGAAGAAGTCACGATGCTCCGGTGGTATATATCGTAGTAAGTCCATCATATCCTTGTATTTCGCTGTTGTAATTTGTCATATATTTTGATAAAGTGGTGTCAATACAATATTTTCGAATTTCCTTGGTCTACCCCGACGTGGTAATAAATTCAGTATTTTAAACTCCGCATTCTTATCCATTGATATCTTATAGAAAATTTTATATGGTCCATTTCTCAAAAAACGCATCCAGCATATTTTTAACCAATTTATTGTTTCTCCGTTAGAATTCTTTACCATTTTAAAAATTGCATCCTCCAAAGATCTTGTTGATATGAAATCCTCTTGTTTCATTTCATTTAAAATAAAGTTATTACCTTTCCGGCACTTCTTGATAACATTATAATAATCTTGGGGGACAAACAATAAACTCTTTTTCTTTAATGACATTTCTACGACGCCAAAATCTCTGTCATTCGGTAAAAACCTACCTACTACCTTAACATCAAACAACTGACAAATGGACTTCGGCCAGTTTCAAAATAAAAATTTGTATCATTCTATTAACCAGTAAATTTCCTTTTTACAAAATCTTTGTGATTTTAAATGTATTAGTTACAATTTGCTTCAGAATGAAAAGATAACGTAGAATTGTAAATATTAAAATTGCTAGCTTGATTTTTCTCGAAAATGGACTTAGGTCACTTTCAAAATAAACGGCTCATTTCTTTTACTACTATTATTATGGGACAAATTAACTTCATCAACTGCTACTATTATCATGGGACAGAGGAAGTATGATTTTTGAAACTTGAAAGAAGTTTCGAAACTTCTTTCAAGAATCAGACCCAATCTCACTAGACGCGTACAGATTCGTGTTCAGTGTTCAACTAACAATAAGCCCATGGTGGCCAAGCTCGAGCCCGTTATATAGTAGTGAAATTGTTCAGAAAATGGTAGTGGGGGTAAACGGAAATCTGGAAGATTGTCTAATATTTCCCAGATGTATGCACTTTCCCATAAGGGGAAAAACTGTTTATTTGGGCATGCGAGCTGGACCTCCTGCATGAACACGTGGTTTCAAGAAGGGAGCGAAAGTCACGTAGGCAAAGTCTCCGTACGTAACATCTTAATTGAATCGTATTTTTTGCGGGGCGATTACAACAACTAGTGTTGTTTATTAGAATTTGACTTGTGACCCCACTCTATCTTCCCTTTGAAATTGACTTGAAAGAAATTCATCACGAATCTCTGTCGTACATGTGTCACAGTGTCACGTGACTAAGTCGGTACTGGTAGAGAGGGGGTAACTTTTTCTCCTCGATTCGTGATTCCTCCCCTCAGATGACGACTCTGCTCTCCGCGGATTGCTGCCTAAGATGTTCCGAATGAACTCGTTCGGAGCGTGCCAGCTTAATGCCTCTTTCAGTGGGATGCTCTTTGAATTATTGGCTCGCAAGTTTTCCTTTTAGGTCGGAGCGCAAACATTTGTACTTTTGAGCGTCCCGAGGTCGTGTGCACGTGTAGCTACATGCCGGTTGTATTCTGCGCCTGGGCTCTGTAGACTTACGGTAAATTCATTGGTAGCACTCACCCGTGTCCTGACAGCCTCTCAGCTCGATTCGAAGGCAAACGGTGCGCCTGTGCTCGGAGTGCGGCAAAACACGGATCTGGCTGGCAAATATCGGCGGGATTAATCGATGCGACACTATGGTGGATGTGTCGCTATTCCCGGCCAGCACCTGAAAAATCCAAGCAGACCCGATCGAGACACAATTGTTTCACTCTGCAGGGTGCTGCAGGTCATGAGCTACAAGCCAGAGTTGGGCAAAAATTTAATCAACGATTGACGAATAAAGGTCTACTTCAATCGTTATTCGCAATTAACAATTAAACTCCTATTTTGGTCGTTAATTGCGGTTAACGGTTACATTTTTTCAATTGTAATCGTTAATCGGATAATTGATTAATGATTAACTGCTAAACTTTCGAAATGAAATACGGAATCAAAACAATACATATATGAATACTGACAAAAATGTAAACTGAGTTTAGGTGTATTGTCATTTGGTATATAATATAAACTCTGTTTACGAGCTTTTATGTTTTTTTCGATGTTTTGTGTTTTTAATCAACGATTGACGATTAATTTCATCAATCGATGGATGCAATCGTCGATTTTTTGATGATTTCTTCTTTTAATCAACAATTGATGATTCACTTCATCAATCGACTCAATCAATCGTCGATTTTTCGATGGCTTCTTTTTTTAATCGTACACATTAATTAATCAATCATGATTAAAATTTTAATCGATTAATGCTCAACTCTGCTACAAGCTTCCTCCGAAGCTGTTAAGCTGTGTCCAAACTGAAGCAACAATAAGCAATTTTTAATTAATGCATGTACAGTCGGGTACATGATTGAAAATTGGTCCAAAGGACTGGAATTCTTTTAAATAGATTTACAAATATTAACTTGTGTGGATTAAATGGTGGAAAATAGTCAGCATTATAGTGTAAGATGCTGTCAGGCATCTAACCCTTCGACGGCGACAGCTGGGTTTATCTTGACCCAGAGTATTATAATATAGCTGCTGCATCAGGAACAAAAAAATGACTAATGAGTGGACTGCGGATCTTTACGCAATATAAAAAATGTTTTCATTGATTGCAAGACACAGAACCCAAATGAAACATTTTTTCTTGTCTTAATTATCGTATTAAACTAAAACTAATACACTGATGTCCTTACATTTTTTTAATACGACCACTGCTTTAAATTGCATGTACCTACTTTTATCATAAATGCATAAAATCCACAGTCTACTGATGAGTCTACAAGAAGTACCTTCGAGAATACGTTTTAAAATCTGAATAAATAAAGTAGTAAACAATCCTAATAATCGATCGTTTAGCAGTAAAAAAAGCGCAAAGAGTACCTACAATTTTCATTGTCCAGAAAGACGATATTTTGATATTTTGATTGCCACGTTTGCGTGGCAATTTTTATCCGAGTTCCTTTTTGTAGTTTTCTTAGTATTACTTTTATTTTTATTCTTTAGTACTTTTTACTTTTCCAACGTCTTCAACGGATGAAATTGTACCCATTTTTTCATAAACTTTTTATTAGATGACCACAAAGTTAGTGTCCGATTTGAAAATAATATACAAGTGATTATACTTTAAAATAACAGTTTTCTTAATCAATTATGTAGTCATTTTCTACAAGTGCCCTCCTATTTTGTATTCGTCGAATAATTTTGCGAGTACTTGGAGTGTCCGTTAAATGGAAATTATACAAATGTTTGTACATGGCCAGTTCTATGGAGAAACTGATAATATTCAGATTTAAAACCGGATTTTACAGTTCACGCTGGGTAATATCCAACGATCATTGACTTTTCAATGACTCCTGTTCGCCAAACAATATTTTGTTCAATGAATGTGCTTGAAGCAAACTGTTTCCACGCTGATAAAGCCAAATTTGTCTTTCGGATCTCGCTATTGCGTTTAACAAATACAAATTATTTGTGCGTTCATGAACAAGGGTATACTTGGTTTGTAAATATTATTGTACTGAATGACTGAAAAATACGGGCTCAATTTCTTAAATAAATAGCTGGTGGTGCAGGGAATTAATGTGTGAAAACATCGTTTTTTTGTTTATGATACTAAAAATTAGATGTGTTTGCAATTTAGCATTATCGTGAAATTATGTGTAGAAAAGTTGAATGCTATTGTCACTATAGATCACTATTGCTTACAACAATACAATCGTCTTTATTGTACAAGTTATTACCTGTTCTCAATCCAGCTTTTATGGACTTGATTATTTTACGTTTTCATTAAAGAAAGAAGATAGATGGAATGCCAGTAAGAGTGTGAATGAAATTGATTCAGCTAAAGATAAGTATTTAGAAGAATAACCAGAAAAAGTGTTATTAACCAAAACTGTTCTTAATAAAAATTAATAGAAGAAATTAGGTAATATCAATCCTGCTTTATTAAAAATGATCAGTGAAACGCCATCAGGGGTCCAATAAAATTAATTCAGCCAAAGAAATAATTTATAATAACCAGAGGGATAATAAAAAATAATTTTAAGTGTGTACATGTACTAGCAATCTAAAATAATTTTAATTTCGAAACGCAAGGTACAGAATTGTTGGAATAATCCATTGCGACGATGTGGATGAGCGAATTCATGATGAGCGAAAAATGATGTATGCAGCATTTGCAGGAGGAGGAGAAACTCGGCAACAGGATAAAGCTAAAACGGAGCGTGGCGCCCGTGGTATATATTTCGGTGATATTTAATTACACTGATCAAGTCGATAATTCGAGGTTGCTCACGGTACCGTGACATCCAGATTTATTCGACTGATAATTTACGCAATCAGGACTAGACGGTGCATTAACCGCGCGGTGGCATTGCCTTCTACCGATGTAATCATGATCTATGTCTAAACGGCGTACGGGGGCGCGCTGAGATTTTGAGGGTAAGCTGATTAATATCGACGTCGATGTGACGGCGGACCGCTCGTGCATCACGTCCCGTCGTTTCTACGTTTACGGATCGGGTTGGCCGCGATCAACGCCGCGGCATTATTATCAGATCCGCAAAATTGTATCGGGTTCCCGCGGCCGGCCGGCTAAAATAATCTGCGCGTCCGACATCGCGGGGACCCGTTAACTCGATTCGCGGCCGTCGCGGGCACATTAATCGGTCGGTGTAATTAAATCAGCTAAATTATCGCAATTAACCCGATAATTATATGGTTACGATAACATATATCCTGGAATCATGGCTGCGCCGCGAATTTCTTTACCATTCATTGGTTGAATACACTTGAACGGAAGAATATCGATAGTTCTTCCGGTGACGGAAGTCCTTCTAGCCATTAACCTCTTGCCGTATCATTTTCTTTAATGTTACTGTGACTCAAACGTCTTTATCACTAAAAATGTCGTAGAAGAGAAAAGGAAATTTATAGTTTTTGTATGGCTACATTTATTTTAATGCTGAAATATTGATTACGAACGAATCAGATTTTATTTCATTTAAAAAGAAAGGTGCAACATTTATATTTGTTAGACTTTATTTAAAATCTTCATGACGAGCGTGACTCGTTAAAATGCGCCAAGGAGTTAATAGATTCTTTTAATTTTACCGGATGCGTTGACAGGCTTGCTAATTGACTGTAGAGTTAGTTAAACTGATGCTAAATCTGTTCCGAAGTTAAAAATTGTTGTTATGTGATACTCCTGTCTGATTTAACCTCTTTTTCTGCGGAATTCAGTTTTAAAAATCCCTCACAGAGTGCGGAATTAAAATCTAGCAATGACGTGTATACACATCGAACGCACTTAACTGGTTAATATTCATATGACTTGAGATCTAGACCACCAACACTTCACGTACGATTTATCGCACCATTAAAAGTGCGTAACGATTTTAAACACCGTTAAAAGTGACTACTCGACGTTACTTTGTAAAAATAACGATAATGCATTCATTAAAGTTTTAAACTGTCCTTATCGTACTATATGTCCGCTTTTACAACTTCAATAATCGTAAAATAAAAAAATTGGTTTCACTGTTAAAGAACGACATAATATATGACATCATAGAGAACGTTTCCAGCTTTTTTCAATGATTAGTTCAAAATAAGAGATACGTACGATATGACTGTTTTTAATATTAAAGAAATAGCACAAAAATAAGTACAATAAAGCGAATAACATATTCTCAATTGACACTTTGTTTTTGAGAAAATCGAAATTGAAAGTTCGACAGATTCGCGTGGCCTAGTACTCGCGAGAAGTAGATTTGGTTGGCCATGATCAGACGCGTCAGCTAATTCCTTCAGATCCCGGCCTCAATCCATGCAGTCTCCTTCAATACGCGTTTGTTCGAAATCTCTTTTTTGCCAATAAGAGATATTTGTGTCACATCTTTGGGAATAACGAACATTTTCGAGATGAGTTCCGTATAATCAAGCTTTCGGAAGCGGATTTTTTATATCATACCAAAAATGTTAAAGTTGGTTCGCCGATGTCTTGTCATGTAAGTCGCAATTTCAACAAGATTTATGTCAAATAAATATGTTCCTTCTGATTATTTACTGAATCGGATATTTAAGATTCTCAACGCAATCTTGCTCAGTGTTGGACAAATTTTATTTTAAATAATAAATGATTAAATAATAAATAAACGTGTGATTTTAATTTCAAATAATAACTGAACTTTTTATTTAAAAAAAGTAATTTAAATAATTCCAAAAAGTGATCTATTTATTATTTCTTATTTGCAAATAAAAGATTATTTATTATTTGGATTGAGGTGGAAATCAAATAAATAGCTTTTGGTCTTCTCTTATTTCTTGCATTTTTATTATACAATGAACACGTGCGCGTTTTTTGTCTGCTATAGCAACCTTTTCAGGTATACCGCCAGTGGCCGGCCCGTCCGGAGGGCCTAGCTACCTATAAAAAAATACAATTTAATTTATTACTTGTCAACACAAATAACAATTGAAATTGTATTTGTAAATAACAATTAACTTTATTATTTTAAATAATTCTAGTTAGACTTGCTCAAATAATAAATAATTATTTTTGCTTTTTATTTGAATATCCAAATAACAATAACTTGTTATGTAAATTTTTATTTAAATAAATTTATTTATTGCCCAACATTGAATGTACTGCAAAGAAAAAAATATGATAGACACGTGTAACTCCATACATTTAAAAAAAAACTTTATGTGTCCGGTACTGAAAGAATAAAAGATTTCAGTAGAGTATCGCGTTAACGTTCCCTGGAAGCAGACTGTACCCGTTTCGTTTGAGCGAATTACATCAGTGGCCATTATCTGCCGCAAGAGCAGTGTCCTCGAACCGTTTCGAAATTTCGACTCCTCACGCAGAAGTTCCCGAAAACAAATCAAGCGCCTCGGACACTGCCCATACCAGCGGACAATAAACTATTGTTTCGGCCGGAACATGTTATAGACCGGCATCTAAAACTACTTGACTGAAACTGTTGTTAATTATTCGACGATCCGAGGCGGGGGGTCCTGGGAGGAGGGAGGAAGAGGGGTTTGGATTGCTCCAAATTTAATCGTTGTCTGGAAAGTCGAACGCGCCGGTGTATTGCGTTTCGAATCGTACCATTAGGAAATTGATAACGATGCCGGTTTCCGGGGCGATACTTCGACAGCGAGTTTCCGAAACGATTCCCGCCCCGAGATTATACATGGCCCGCTGATAACGCGGAGAGAGGCTCCCGTACGTAAACTTTGATTTTCTCCTAAATAGAAGAAAACGAGGAAGATGAGAAGAAGGAAGAGGATGAGGTGAAAGAAGAAGGAGAAGAAAAAGGATCGAAAGTACTCGACGCCGGAAAAGTTCGCTGCCGGGCGCCTCTTAACCTTACATTACGAGGGGGCGCGGTACGATTTCCGGCGTGTACGTAGTTATCGATGGCCGTATCCTAGTTTTCTCTGTTCCCGGTTCAATCTTTGAGAACAGTTAAGTGGGCGCGAGTTCGCGTCTCCCGTGACTAGAATCGCGGACACCCGAGGAATCGCAATAAGAAGATCGCCTGTTCACCTGCTTTTTGCCGATAAGTTTCGCTTCGACCCGAAATAGAACGAAACTTGCCTTGCGACTGACGTTTAGTCACGTCTCGGTCTTTCTTAGGTCCTGTTCTAATTGCGTTTAGGTGTTGTTCGATGCGAGTGAGATTCTGTTTGATACAACTTTGGTTACTGGATCGTATTTTTGTTGGCAAAACGTGCAGACCTTATTGCTAGTTTTGTCGTTGAAATAGATACATTGTTACTTGAATATGTTTTATGCCCCCACAGTAAAGTCTACAGCTCACTTGGGCAAATAGCTTTTGTTTTGATTGTTTTCTGATGAACATTTAAGCGAAATACAAATTGACGAATGTGACTCGATATTTTTAACAACAGAACTACCGAGCAATAAATGGAACTGGTATATATTGCCTTGTAATAATTACAATCTTTATTTCAATATGTATTTTAATAGAGAAATTTACTCGTGCAATATCAATATTTGTGATAGGAACAATCAAATCAGTTTCAATACGCATGCATTTAGTTATTTTCAATATAATCAATAGACTGCGGATCTTTATGCGAAATAAAAATGTTTTGAATTGATTGTGGCAAGCAGGAATAGCATAAAAATTGATTTCATCCCTTAACGACTTTGTTATATTAAAAGCAACATTACAACATTATTAAATCTTGAAAATCTTTTACTGTTTTATATGTCGCCCAACCAATTTCTTCATAAATGCATAAAGATCCGCTGTCTAATAATCAGTAAAAAGAATTGTTTAAAATCAGTACCGATCAAGGAACTTCTGAAGTACATTTTAAATGAAACACAAATTAACATTTAAAAATTTCAAGATTTTAATCTATTAATTTTTTTGAAGAATTTGATATCTTCGAAAATTAATGCTAGTAAAGGAAAGAATAAACTTGTTTCCTGCAGATAAGCGAGGGACTATTTTAATGTTGATACCTCCAAAATGCAATAATCTTCTCCCCAACCTCATTTGGGACGATTGTGGATGATCATGCAAGTTCGTAATCTTAGAAGTTAATTTGTCATAAAGAGACGCAAGGCATAATTTTATCCTTGTAATAAGAATTTTATTGCGCTCGTAAAACTTGCTACGTGCAGTATTAGTCTTCATAGCGATCTTTATTTCATTGCAGTTTGCATAGCGACCACAATCGACTCATTATTATACCCTATAATTTATAAATATAGATAACGATCTCTCTATTTAAAACTTAACGAGTTTAATTATAGCGTGCGCGTTAAATACAAGAAATTACTGTGATTTTATACAAGTATAAATATGATTGTGTGTAATTAGAAAACATTATGTTACCGAACATTCAGTCAGGTTCAGTAATTCTTTTTCAACATAGTTCAATGTATTTATTACCTTGCAAGAATTGTAGCCATGAATACATTGGACAAACATCTAGACATCTAGACAAGCGTATCACTGAGTATAAACGAAATATATTTTTGTCTCCAACACAACACACTGCTCTGACTAAGCATTCAATTAAGTTTGACCATATATATTTGACTTCAACAACACCAAAGTAATAGACAGAGAACATAACCTACAAAAGAGATTATTACTGGAAACGATTCACATGATTAAACAACATAGCGTAAATCTTAGGTACGAAACACCTAAGATTCATGATTACTACGCGACATTACTGAACCAGTAATGGATTATTTGAAGTTTTCAAATTCAATAATTTTTATAATCATGTAGTACATGTACATGTACGATAAATACGGCTAACGATAATGCATGCAATAAATATGATGATAATAATGCGTACAACAAATATGAATTGAGATATCTAACTTGAGGGACTTCTGATTTTCATTAATAATTACGTGATCGTATTTCAACTAGGTAATAAATACCTAATTTCAATATGCTTTCGGCGCTACCGTTTCGATCAATTAATGATATAGAAATTTTGCAAAAAATTTTCTTCTTTCCTAACGTTTCGGTTCCGTTTTGAACCTTTATCATAGGTGGAAATTTGCGTCTACAAGAAAATATATATACAGGGTGGGGCGCCACATTTTGCCACCTCAAATATCTTTGTTGTTGTTAAAGATACATCAAATGTCTGAAGGACAAAGTTGAATGGTAAAATGGGGCTTACACGATATCAAAAAAATTTTTGTTTTTATGTAATCTTTTTTAGAGATATGAAGGTGACCTCCATTTTTTTAAATGGAATAAGGTATTTTTTAATACATCAATCGACGCAGTTGGACATTCGTTATAAAAGAGTTCTAACCTATGTATGTCGCAAAGTTAGTAGTTCAGGAGATATTTCAATTTAAATAACTCTAAAATACCATTACTGTCGTACTAAGACGTTAGTGTTTACTTACTTGTGTAACATCTTAGCACGACAGTAATGGTATTTTAGAGTTATTTAAATTGAAATATCTCCTGAACTACTAACTTTGCGACATACATAGGTTAGAACTCTTTTATAACGAATGTCCAACTGCGTCGATTGATGTATTAAAAAATACCTCATTCCATTTAAAAAAATTACATAAAAACAAAAATCTTTTTGGTATCGTGTAAGCCCCATTTTACCATTCAACTTTGTCCTTCAGACATTTGAGGTATCTTTAACAGCAACAAAGATATTTGAGGTGGCAAAATGTGGCGCCCCACCCTGTATATATATTTTCTTGTAGACGCAAATTTCCACCTCTGATAAAGGTTCAAAACGGAACCGAAACATTAAGAAAGAAGTAAATTTTTTGCAAAATTGCAATATTATTAATTGATCGAAACGGTAGCGCCGAAAGCATATTGAAATTAGGTATTTATTACCTAGCTGAAATACAATCACGTAATTATTAATGAAAATCAGAAGTCCCTCAAGTTAGATATCTTAATTCATATTTGTTGTACACATTATTATCATCATATTTGTTGCATGCATTATCGTTAGCCGTATTTATCGTACATGTACTCTTAAATTCGATTCTTTTTCGAACACAGACGCACACAGTTCCGAATTTTTTTGCAAATACGGTGTTGGCGTTATTCTTTTTGCGACGACAAAGGAATTCCGGAATTTTTCGCAGCAATGTCGCACAGATAAATACTAGAAAGCCGAACACAGCTCCTGGACGTAAATACCGACAAGATCAACATTTCTTCTGGTGTGATACTGCGTTTATCGCATCGCAAACTGGAACGAGTAAGAAAATAGCTGGACATGCCAATTAACTGTTGTTTTTGACTTCACAGAATAATAAAAATGAACTAGATTATTCCAAACGATGGGAAAATTTTCATTCAGTACTATTTTTTACAATTATACGATCGACGATATTTAGGATCATTTGAAACTTTGTTAATCAACTTCGTTACTATGTTCTCAGGTACTTCGTGTACACGCACGGGACTTCCAAATGGAACAGCAATTTATTTAATTTAATAATTGAGTAATTAATTTTCGGTTTTGATACTCCGATCCATAATAGACCCGGGTCCCACCGCCGGAGAGTAAATGTGTCCTAGCGGAAGCAAATTGGAAGTTTCAAATTCGAAATCATGTGCAAATTAATTATTACAAAATTCGCAAATTCTCGCAGATGACGTGTGGTCGGACGGGGGTTAAAATTTTGGCGGATGTCCAATAAAATCGCGTTCCGTTGGACCGTGCGTCCGACGCGTTTCGCGTACGCTAATTTATTTTTCGCCCGTGTCAATTTCACGGTGCTTCTGGTGACCCAATGAACTCTTCCGAGGCTGTTGGCGAGTAGTATCGTGGGGCTAATCCGCGAAAGGAAAATAAAGGGATACACGGTTGATTGCGGTGACGTTATTCGGTATCGTCCGACTTGACTTACTTCTTCGCCACTGTCAACAGACGCCGGCACGTACCTCCTTGTTATCCCAGTGCTTATATCGTCGCCACTCGGTGAACCCGGGACGCCGATACTCGAGGGTATACTCTTCGACGTATTCCTGGCCACGGCCGTGATCGTAACGACCCTGACTCTGTACACCGGTGATCACGTGAGGTCCAGGAAGATCCACTTGGAGCCACTCACGGATTCCCCGTTCTATTTGATTCTTCGGGCACCAGGCACCGCCGGCCGTCTCCTTCCGCAGCCTGTTTGTACCAGAGAATCTCTTATTGTTACGTGACCTTGCTCAATTTTTACCACTACACTAGCGCATGGTTAAAGGGTATATTGATCTCCTTTTATACCGTTCAATAGGGCTCTTTAGGGGGTAGACTCCTTTTTCCTGGATTGCAAGAGTGCGGGATTCGCTTTCTCATTTTTTGATAATACAAACACAGGGTTTCAGTAGTCAAAAACGATAGATAAAAGATCGATCTAAAGCGCTATCTCCCTCAAAACTCCTATTTTTTCATTTACGAGAAGTAATTTGCATTATTCGGAAGCATACCACTGCGCATGTAGCTATTTTCATAGCTACATCGTTGCAATTCTGGAAACGAGTCTACCGCCTTAAAGGAAGCCCTCTGTAGCAAGTCTCAAGTCGCTATCCCCACCACTAGGGCAGTTGCAGGGTGAACACGGTTTAATGACTCATTAAGAAAAAAATCATGAACATTCCACATGATAGCTAGCATACACGACTCTGAATTTTTCCGAACTTCTCGCTGCAAAATTGGTTTTTAAAAACTTCCGAAGCATAAAATTGCTGATTTTATATGGATGTTATCAGACGACCACGTTCATATTACTATGGTAATCTTATTATGATTATTAATGTGTACTTTTTTCGGATTTTTCGGATTAGGCAAACATGTTTAAACGAATTGAGAGTCTCATTAATGTTTTGGAGATACCAGTTTTATAAAAATTGAGTAATGTTTTTTAAACACATTTTTTCGAACATCATTATTGCATAATGATTATGAAGATCGAATAAATTGAAATGAATACCATACAAGGTAAATTTGTTGTATTAATGACAATAATTTGAAAATTTATTAATTATGTATAGATTTATGTAGTAATTGATGAATGGACGCAATGAGGAAGGGAACAACATTTCAGCGAAAGTAAGCCATTAAGAACTGGAATTTCAGGTATGATGATGGCCGAAAAACGGAATATAAAATTAATTTTCATTTTCATCGAAAATACGTGTTCGACGAAGGAAAGGTTGGAATTTCGCAGTAATAATCGTACCGATAAAGCAAGGATGTCAAAATTGTCTGTATTCAATTCACGGTTAATTTCACCGTGTCTCCTGTTACAATGACCGTCGGTAATTTTTCACCCGAATCGGACACACATAATTAATTGATATTATATTTCCGTTGATGCCGCAGATATATGTATGTACAGCGACATGGTAAATATTGGGATGGAGAGAGAATTCTAGGTGATGGGTTTGAGTTGCCCGAATAAAAGGATCATTATTGTTAATTAGATAAGCCGTCACTTTTGATGACGTCGAATATTATTTGTCAAAATACTAATATCATCTTTTCTTCACTAAATATCTCCAAGATATCTATAATTGTTGAAAATGGTGAGATGCAAATATCAAGAGAAATCTATTTTCTGCAATTTTGCTCATAATAATAACACTTTACCTAAATATCTACAATTTAGCTTTGTGTATCAGGTACTAAACAGTTTATTATGAAATTTGAATGTTTCAATATCGAAAAGGTATTCGTGAACATATTTTTCTTTTCTATAATTACTCGGGCAAAATGTTGTTTCATAGTTATAAATAATTAAATATATCATCCCTCTGCTTTTAAGAAAATAGATCAATGGTACATATTTGATAGAAACATGTATTTTTTCCAAATGATGATACAAGTATTGAATGTTTTGTATTTAAGTAATTGTTGCTTCAGTAATGATCCTTTTAACACTTCTTTGTTAAACATTATTCAGAATGTATTAGACTTGATTGAATTGAATTAGGGCTCATTTATGCGATGTAATTACATTCAAAACATGTAGCGTCCTCTTGAGACATCTGCACAAGGTGTTCAAGCGGTCCGAATGGTGCACATTTTCGAGGCATTCGTAATGTCTGACCATAATCAACCTTATACCTCTGAATTTCAGAAACGGTATTCAATCGAATATTGCTCTTTACTCGTAATAACCGAAATCACTTTTCCTTGTCACTAAACATGCTCTACCAAACTAGTGACGTCAACTTTAGAAATTGTTTACAAATTAATAATTCATATAATTTAACTTCTAGAAAACTTTTAAAAATCTTTCCTATTTGCTGTAACAGCAGTATTTTAAAAATTATACGATTAAAGCCAGGAAGTTTCATTAAGATAAAGTGTATTTGGTGTAATAATTCAATAATTTGCGTAACAATTCAGGAGGAATATCGCTTCTGGACAGTCTCCCCAAAGCGAGAGAAATATCGAGATCGTCGAAAATAATTAGCAGGTTCCATTTTCTTGATTATAGTAATAAATTAAACACGATGGACGGGTTGAAGTATAATTCATTAACATAATGTGACTTCCACAAAATTTGCAGAATCTTCATAATTCGCTTCAACAGCAGTATTACATTTTAATTACTGAACGTATGATTTTAAACAATTATAGAATTGAAGCCAGAAAGTACCATTTTCAAAAATTATAGGATCGAAGTCAGAAAGTATTATTTTAAAAAATTGCATTCAATATAGATCTAATACGAACGGTACCATACAAATTTCCACACAGTTCATGCAATAATTCAATAATTTACATAACCATTCAGGAGCAATATCGCTTCAAATTTCGGAACCTCTGGACAGTCTCCATGGAGCGAGAGAAATATCGAGATCGTCAAAAATAATTATCAGGTTCCATTTTCTTGATTATAGTAACAAATTAAACACGATGGACGGGTTGAAGTATAATTCATTAACATAATGTGACTTCCACAAAATTTGCAGAAACTTTTCTATTCGCTTCAACAGCAGTATTACATTTTAATTACTGAACGTATCATTTTAAACAATTATGGAATTGAAGCCAGAAGGTACCATTTTCAAAAATTATGGGATCGAGGTCACAAAGTATTATTTTAAAAAATTGCATTCAATATAGTTTCTCTAATACGATCACTACCATAAAAATGTCCAAACAGTTTATGCAATAATTCAATAATTTACATAACAATTCAGGAGCAATATCTCTTCGAATTTCGAAACTTCTGGACAGTCTCCATGGAGCGAGTGAAATATCGAGATCGTCGAAAATAACACTGTCCAACAGCCAAAAAGTATTTCGATTCCTACTATACGATTCTTATAGAGTTTTCCGCGCTGATTCCAAATCTGTCCTTAATTTTTCTCCTAGACGTACAGTTTTTGAGAAAATTGAGTTTAAAAAAAAGACATATTTTTCAACTTTGAACATATATTGTGATGTTATTATAAA
Organism: Lasioglossum pauxillum; assembly: GCA_933228785.1. Classification (NCBI taxonomy): domain Eukaryota; kingdom Metazoa; phylum Arthropoda; class Insecta; order Hymenoptera; family Halictidae; genus Lasioglossum; species Lasioglossum pauxillum. The sequence continues at coordinate 17,714,607 of OW121702.1, read as the reverse complement.
AGATATTAAATCTTTCTTTACAGCAACAGATTCTGTAGACTTGCCCGAATACAGCGATATCCAATATTAGTACATTATGATTATTTAAACATATGTAAACAATGATTAAAGACGGAGAGACACCACTTTTTCACCAATTTTTGCGGATATTTTTGAATTTATCTAAAAAAATATGGGTCCAGCGGAAAATCGAACTATACCACGCGGTAGAGCAGGCTTTTATCTTGAGGAACCACCCTGTCAAGTTTGCGTGGTCGACGTTTCAAACTTCAAAGCGGGGTTTCTCAAGATAAAAGTCTGCTTTATTGCATGGTATAGTTCGATTTTCCGCTGGACCCATGTTTTTTTAGATAAATTCAAAAATATCTTCAAAAATTGGTACAAATGTAGTGTCTCTCAGTCTTTAATAATTGTTTACATATGTTTAAACAATCATAATGTATTAATATTGGATATCACTGTATTCGGGAAAGTCTACAGAATCTGTTGCTGTAAAGAAAGATTTAATATCTTTTATAATAACATCACAATATATGTTCAAAGTTGAAAAATATGTTTGTTTTTAAACTCAATTTTCTCAAAAACTATACGTCTAGGAGAAAAATTAGGGACAGATTCAGAATCAGCGCGAAAAACACTATAAGAATCGCATAGTGGGAATCAAAATACAACAAAAAAGTTGGAATTTGTTGGACAGTGTAATTAGCAGGTTCCATTTTCTTGATTATAGTCACAAATTAAACACGACGGGAGGGCTGATTCAGAATAGAAGTGAAAGGAGAAAGAGTGGAAAATCGAGCCGGGTCCGAGACAGACGTTAATGCGGAAAGCGTGTCTGTCGCGGGCCGGTTTGATCTGTTCTCTCCGAGGTGCATTGAAAAGGCAGCCGTAATGCCGTCTAACGCGTCTAGGATCGTGGATGTCGTAAAAGTAATGTACTCACCGGCCATTCCGTGGACCTACGTTCGTCACATACGAGGAGGACGCCGTAATGGCTGAATCCGGTATGTCACCGGACTCCATCCCCAAGGATTGGTTGCACGATTCTGAAAAATACCATTTAACTTTATTATGGGTGCACCCGAACGCTCACAATTACTCTACTTGGCTAAAGTCGCCGATTTAACTCGCCCGTTCGCCGAGAAATCGATGCGGACAATAAACGGACCGCGGAATCGGCGACGAGTGTGCAACGGATCGTGATTCAACGCGAACGAATCGAGCTGGATATCCCCAATGACGTACCCAAGTGTCCGACACGTTTCTATAACGTTTTCTTATTCTTTCTGATTTTTATAAAATTATCAAAAATGTACATTAATATTTTCAGATAATAGGATACATACAGATACATTGTAATGCACTAACGACGTTTGTAAAGTAGAACATGTTAACATTAGTTCAGAGTTGGGCAAAAATTTTATTTAAATAAAAATTTCGAATAAAGTGGGTTTGAAACCCACTTGGAAAAATCCCACTTTATTGAAATTTTTATTTAAATAAAATTTATGCCCAACTCTGCATCAGTTTTCCTTCTTTCGATTTTTATAAAGCATTCTAGGCAATTCGTATAGTGAGTTTTTAAAAATAAGATGCTTCGAGATACATCTTAATGCACGCATAATATTTATACATTTGTAAAGCATGTGTTCCTCTCTTGATTTGTATAAAACAATCTAGGAAACTCAAGCCATAAGATACGAAAATGAAGTCAGAATGAAATACAAAATAACGTAATCTACAACGGAAAGTCTAGCGAAATTCCTTATGAAAATTGATTCATCGATCGTATCCAAGTGTTCGACGCATCGAGGAATTTAATAGTCCCCGTTTTGTCGGAGTTCTCATGAAAGGCTCGTTGAAAACGCGCCGTCAAGTGTCGTCTCTGTTCGCGACGCTTAGTTCAATAAACAATAGCGTTCCACGGTTTCGTTTAGCGATCCCGGTGCACAATGACGGCATGAATGCGACCCGGAGCGCGAAACTGCGAACACGAAGGCTAATAAGTCTCAGGATTAAAAGCTGCCACTTTAATCTTGCCGCGATCGTTCTTCTTTGACCGAGGCTATTCAGCGGAATGAAATTCAATGATCGGGACCCGATCGCTGCCCTCGTTTCGGAAAGTCTTCGGTATTTCATTACCCGGGACATGTACGTTTGTAATAATAATATTCCCGGATTAATATTAACCCTTTGCAGTCGGAGATATTTTAACTTGAAAATTAAACATTTCTCCCGACCTAGAATAATTTCATAATTACATTGTATATGATTTTTTCATTTTATGGATATGAAATTGATATAATACCTCATACAATTCTTAAATGTGTAGTAGTTGATTAGTAGACTACGGATCTTTATGCATTTATAATATGTCGAAATATGCAAAATATATGCAAGATGTATGCAAGGTATATGCTAAATATATGTATAGGGAATGCATGTACGGATCTGTAAAATAATAATTATTTTATTGTTTTATTTATTATAATCTAAATTACAATATACAATAATGGTTTTTTCTATAGTGTCGATTGTAAATTCATGCCTCTTGTCTGTTAAAATTAATTTATACGCTGAAAAAAAGAGCGTTCTACATCACATGATATTATAGGGGCATATTTAAATTTACCCCAATGATGAGCTGGAATCTCTCATGGTCCTTCAACGTGTTCACCTCCAATATCGTGCTTATTTTTAATAATACATTAAAGTGTACATTTCGTTTTAATACAGATTCCATTGTATGTGTAACCTTTTCTCCATAATCACCGGATATAATTTTTAAATTTTCTATAACTGTAGTTACCAAATCTATAGATTCCGTTAGAGGTAATCCTATTGTTCCCAATTTCTTCATGGCCTCAGGTAACATTTGGAAATGGCTCTGAATAATATTTATGCAAAATTTATGCAAGAAATATACACTTATGCAAGAAATATGCACTTATGCAAAACATACGCAATATGCAAAATATGCAAAATAAAAATTATATTTTTAAAATCCTCTAATGACAAAACAAATTTCTGTTTAGGTCCCAGTTCTTTATCTATTTTCGATAAAAACATGCATTTGCATAAACATCCGCAGTCTGTGTAATGATTAGATACCAATATTATGTACTAATGTAAACAATATTACGAGTAATGATACAGCAATTTTTAGTGGTGACTTTGAGTCACACCACTCGAGTGCTAAGGGTTAATATTATGGAGCTGAACTTAAAAAATCCCGACGTGGAACGGTTCTGGTAATCGATAACACTCATTTGTCAGTTCCTTTTGCAACGTTTGGAATTATTTGATCAGCAATAATTTTTCTAATGAGACTTTATTGTGCCATAACGTTCACTGTATGAGTAGTACAGTATAAAAATTCGCTATTTTGAATAGTGTTTGGATATTAAATATTCATAACAACAAAACAGATTGCAGTAAATATCCCAACATTTTAAAAAATGGTATATTTTAAAAGTGTAGTATTATTATGTATAGTATAGTATAGTATTATTATATACATATAGTATTTGAAAGAATACTATATTAGATGCATTAATGTATCCACAGCTAGAAAGTTTAAATGTGTAATGTAAATTTTTATTGCTTCTATTAGAACGGAATTTTACAGGCTCACCGTGCATAATATGTATACTGATTTCATAAAGGATGCTTATATTATTCTGCAATGACATAATATTTGTAAAATAATTAAATTCACTGATATGAGAATTATACTTATAGAATGTTATGAATACGGAGAATGAAGCTTTGAAATATTTTTTTAATAGTCATGTATTAAGCTGTGACGAAAAAGGATTTGTATAAATCCGTAAAACATGTTCTTGTCAAAAAATTCGTTCCGGAATCAAAGCCAGTGGAAATACACCCACATAGAATGAATAATTTTCACCTTCTATAATTCACAATTTTATGGAATTCTCGGGAAATATTAATTGAAAGCATGATGTTACTAAAAGTTTCAAAAACCGGCAGCCCCGCTTGAAGCTGTATGGGAAAATAAAATGTTGCGGGTACAGTAGTTAGACTGCGGCTTTCATACATTTATAATACGTAACATTGTCGAAAATTTGGTTTAGTTGATATATTTTTTTATTTTAATAGTTGCCTTTTTTAAAATAAATTTTTGTATTAATTGTATATAGAACCCATAACAGGGTAAGCAGTTATGTTATTATTTAGAAAAAGGTAGAAGAACATATTTTTAAAATAAATTTTTATATTTTCCACGTAAAATCCTTAATAGGGTATGCAGTTAATGTACCATTATTTAGAAAACCATGTTAAGTGCACAAATTAATTCACAGTTCTTTCTTCATTTTCCTGACACTCTACAAACAACGAAAACACATTGTTTTAAAAATAATCCCCACATGCCTGAATCCATTAACCAATTTTGAATTTAAAACAAAGTTATAATTGATTAATTGTAGGGGCTATAAATTAATTTGTACACGTAATATTCGCTTGAATATCGCGGAAGCCAAGAGAACATTGTTAGTGGAAAATCACGTATTTTTTAATCTAGAATTTTAATAAAGAAGATTCCAGAGGAACTACATTTTCTGATGTTAATCTACGAGGTTTCATAAAAATATAAAAAGTACGAATCAGTGAGAGAGCTCTGATTTTTTCCTGTAATGAACTTCATATAGTTTAATTTGCGATAGTGAATGTGGCCTCTTAATAAGGAAAATTGAGGATCGCAGAACTAAAGAGCCGTTCTGAAAATATCGCGATTACTATTCATAAAGTTGAATGGCGGCACTAGAGAATCTTCGTAGGTTCATCCCCACGTGGCGCTATCCCATCGCCTGCGCTTATTAGTCTACCAGTTGACTCGTTCGCGTACCAATTTGCTTTAAGTTCGCCCGAGTGTAATCTTTCCATTAAAGTTTCCAGCCGGACAATAAAAATCCGCGTGGTTCGACTAAGACCGGGAGAGGAGTAGCCGTGATCCACCCACCACACGGGATCAATCGGTGCGAATAAATTTACATTATCGAGATGAGGATGATCGACGGTCCGATTGCTTCTTACGGAGGACGCGTTTTCAATCGGCTGCGGATTAAGCGCGAAACCTTTTGTCGGGGGATGATGGACGTATTTATCGCCGTGTTACGGGCTTTATGGGCTTATCGCGTTCCATTTCGAATTGAAGGTATCCTGGCACTGGATTACGATTCAGGATGCTTAAACACCGCTCAAGAATATTCACAACATATTTTTAAGCTCGATACATTCAACCCCTTAACCCTTAAACGAGCTGCGACGAGGCCCCACTCGAAATGCTAATAATTATTTAGTGTGCAATTACTAATAATATTTGTGGATTAAAATGTGGATTTATGTGATAAAATATGAATGTCATATTAAATATCACTTTATGGAATCATTGTATTTTCGAAGTACATTGTGAATGTCCAATTAACGGTTAATAATTTCCCAGAAGAAAGGAAATATCGACATTTATTGTATTGTATGTCTACAGTTGTATTACTGCTTCAATGTGGTTAATGTACTTTTTTAAATATTCATTTTCCCGACATTTTATTTTTATTTTAAATACAGCGACTTACAAATTAATTCACAGAAAGTTTTTATATTCATTTCTTCACCAATAGACTGCGGATTTTTGTACAAAATAATTGTCTGTGTTAAGTGCAAGATACTGGAGCTACATAGATATTTATTCCTTTTTTAAATAATTCTAGTGAACTGAAAATAATACGACAGTATTTTTAATCTCGTTAACCCCGTATTTAATTTTGTAACTTCTAAACAATCTCAATTCCATGTCCCATTTTTATATATTTCCGTTCTAACGCGGTGTTAACAACTAACTCAAATACCACTTTTCTCGTTTTTCTGTAAGCAAAATCTTGATACTTAAAAACACGTGGATATTATGTCACATACTCTGAAAAAATATTTTTCGTTTTGCCAGATGCGGCGTCAATAATATTTTTACTGTTTTTAACGAGTCGAAAATAGCAAAATTTTGATATTCTTCGAATGTTTTCACTGTTTTGCATTTGATCTGCCCGCCTTCGTCGTAAATGCATAAAATCCTGAGTCCATTCGTCAGATTCTATGTTGAGATTAATATAAACACATCGTGTAACAACGTTTATATAAAACAACAAAGATACATGCGAGGGTTATGTAATAATTTTTATTTTGAAAGTATGAGAATTTTATTTCCTTTCCTATAGTAATAAGAGAGATTTTTAAGTGAATATCGGAGGAAATTATTTTTGGTTTGCTGTAACAACAATTCGCCGAAACGGAGGGCGATCGATCACTGTAGGGCGCGTCCTTATTGGCTTCCGCAGCCATACGATCGCGCGCTCGCTTCCGGTCGATTAAATCGTTCCCCTCTTTTCTCTTTCATCAGCCCTCTTAGGGAAATCCTTTTGAGTAAGCCGTCATAGCAGGTTAAATCGAGCCAACGGCCTTCCTTTTCACGGAAATAAACCAAAGAATCCTGGTAATAAACATTACGTTCGTCGCTGTCCCGAGTGGCCTCGCTTGCAGAATCCTTCGACAGGAACCACCATTTCAAAAGCCATTCGGAGGTTGTTACGGAGACATTCATGAGAAATATCGATCGAGCTCCTTCTAACGACTGGTCGGAAATAGTGCTCCTACTGTCTCTAAGATGCACTAAATGCTCTACCGATCATGCTCGAAGCTGTACACTGCTCAAAAGAATTACAATAATCGCTGACATTATTTTTACTGCCGGATTAGTTATGTTATATACTATTTTACAATTTTTTTTGACGCTCCAAAACTCTTGAACATTGTGTGCGTTCCATTTTACATCTTCCTGATAGTATTTGATTAAAATATGGTAAGAATAAATCACTATTTGTCGAATTAGACCGTACAGAAAGAATAATCAAAATTCATAAATTATTTTGTACTACAATCCTGTATTGAGTAATGTAACCACAAAGATTCTAAATCATTTAAATCTTAACAATTTTGTAGGGTAAAATGTTGAACATTTTCTTTATCCTAAAATCATTTATACAAAAGAGGAAGTAAATGTGTTAAAATGTTTCAAGTATTCGAAGTCGATGTTTTATCCTATAAATGCGAACAAATGTTCCTTTTTATTGTACGTAAAAATTTTAGTCTTTTTCAATTTACTTTAATTTATGCACTGCATACGGAGTATGTTACCAGTCGATAACGAAGTTGGTTGTTTAGACACATCGATAGCAAACAAATAACACTGTCCAACAGCCAAAAAGGATTTTGATTCTCATTATGCAATTCTTATAGAGTTTTTTGTGCTGATTCCGAATCTGTCCTTAATTTTTCTCCTAGACGCATAGTTTTTGAGAAATTTGAGTTTGAAAAAATGACCTATTTTTCAACTTTGAACAAATATTGCGATGTTATTATAAAATATATTGAATTGATCTTTACAGCAAACGATTCCTTAGACTTTCCCGGATACAGTGATATCCAATATTAATACATTATGATTGTTTAAACATGTTTAAACGATCATTAAAGACGGAGAGACACCACTTTTGCACCAATTTATGACGATATTTTTGAATTTATCTCAAAAAATAAGGACCACTACAACGGGCGTTCGTCGCAGCGTATCCCGTGGAACGCCTATTCTAGCGGTAAGCGCCACTGGCGGCAGCTCGTGTCGGGCGAAGATATTTTGCTCTTTGGTTCGGTAAAAACGTCGACGTTTCGAACATCAAAGGGCGGTTTCTCAAGATAAAAGTCTGCACTATCGGGTGGTATAGTTCGATTTTCTGCTGGACCCTTATTTTTTGAGATAAATTCCAAAATATCGTCATAAATTGGTGCAAAAGTGGTGTCTCTCCGTCTTTAATGATCGTTTAAACACGTTTAAACAATCATAATGTATTAATATTGGATATCACTGTATCCGGGAAAGTCTAAGGAATCGTTTGCTGTAAAGATCAATTCAATATATTTTATAATAACATTGCAATATTTGTCCAAAGTTGAAAAATATGTCATTTTGCAAACTCAAATTTCTCAAAAACTGTGCGTTTAGGAGAAAAATTAAGGACAGATTCGGAATCATCGCAAAAAACTCTATGAGAATTGCATAGTGAGAATCGAAATCCCAAAAAAAAGTTGAAATTTGTTGGACCGTGTAATTGCGGAGAAAGGTGGATGGTTGAAACCATTGTAATTTACAAGTCATTATGCATAAACATTTGCATACACCTTGCAGATAATACATTTCTTTCATTCACCCATCTCAGACGTCAATGATGATGCATTATAAATTTGAAGAAAGAACTAGCATAAGAGAAGGAACATCAGACTCCTTAATATTCCAGCAAGTAGAATAAGATGTGTATGGACAGACACGTGGATCCATATTTGAATTTTCTGCGTCCCAAAACTGGAACAAAATCTCTCTCCGGACTCGTTTCGCGAACTCGTTAAAGGAAAGTTGCAGAAAGCAAGCGAAAAGAATGTAATTGTGAGACGGGATTTTTCATTTTGCGAGCATAGCGTTTGCGGCGTACGTTGCATACGTACAAGATTACGGCGTAGAGTTTCGCATTTGTCGCGAACCCGTCCCAGCGTTTGCAATTCCGTGTATACCGCGGTGTACGCGGCGCTCATAGGTGCTTTAAACCGCTGAGCACCGTGAAAGAAGTGCACAGATTATGAAGGATGCTTCTGGCATCAGTACTTAGATTCAACGTAACACACCTGCGCGGTAAACGATAGGTCTGGGACGCATGAATGCCATTGAAGGCCGCGGTCTGAATATTTCATTGAAAACTCTTACGTCTTCCAGCCGAGCCCAACCCGACGTATTTTCTTTGAGTTAAGAGAGAGGCTTGTTTGTCGGTTCGTGCAGGCATATCCGGTAGACGTTTAAACAGCGAATGGAACCTGCTTTCAATGCAAATTGCATCCGGATTCCTATGCAGGTCTTAAACACGTCCGTATACAAGATATTTTTATTTCTGACTGCCGTCATGGTCTTCGAACAGCGCGGCGATTGACTAGAAACGGTTTAAACGAGGGCTAAGTTTTTAGCTATTTTGACAATTTAAATTATTTATAGCAATTCTTTGTAATATTTCTGCTTGATACTTGTTTTTGAAATTTGTTCTGAACAGTTGAAATCATAGTCACAATTATGTAGATTGACAATAACAAGACTGAGGAATTAAGTATATATTTTATTACCACGCTTATATTAGCTTGCCGAGTTGTCGTTGTTGTTGTATGCGTCAAATCTTGTAATCGAATTTTAAATCACTTCCCGATGAGCTAGAGACTTGAAACTTTAAACATAGCTCAAAACTGGATGACAATGCAATATAAAAAACAAATTAAAAGTAAAACTGTGCGTTCAGGAGAAGAAAAAGATTTTAATATTAACCGTCACACCTCGTCGCGCGACACTCGGTAGTACGTAATCGCGTTCAGCGATCTCCACTCCGCGAGTCAGCGCTCCCTACTCCACTACGCGTTCCCACTCCGACTCATCCCCACTCCACTGACCCACTTCGCACCGAAGGAGCTTAGTCAGTGTGGTGTTCCATTCATTCGGTTCCACTTCGGACAATTTCGGACTCAATCAAGAGACGTCGTCTCTCGGACTCATCCCCTCATTCTTTCTCGCGTATTTCCATATCTTGCGTTTCTATATCTTACTATTTCATTCCAGTATTACTATATCTTGCGTTCCATTAAAAAAAGACTAAAAAGTAGAAAATAAAAAAATATATAAAATAAAACTTTTTAAAAACCACGCTTATATTAAAATGCACTCAAAAGGAGAAAATAATTTTTTTTAGATATTAGTGACTATAAATAAAAGCGTGGTGCGCTCACGAAGATTGCGTCAATATAATGTCTGAAATATTAATGTCTTCTATCTAAACTAATGTCTAAACAAATTTTCTCCTTTTTAGTGCATTTTAATATAAGCGTGGTTCTTAAACAGATCTTTTTATATATTTTTATGTTTTAGTTTTCGTTTCATGAAATAAATATGTCAATGAGGGGGCCGCGAGATATTTCACGAAGAAGAAGATATTGAACATTTTTTGAGGGTAGATTTCCTCCTTTCATGCGAGAAATAGCACGAAAAAATAGGGTTGTATTAGACATAACTTTTTCTACTTGTGTGCAAAATTTCATAATTATTCGACTTTAGGGGTTAATAACTTCCCTTGTAAGATGTGTCCTACGGATCCTCCTGGTCGTTCGAGGGTTAAAGTCGATGTCACGATTATTTTGGCACGGTCCAAAAATTTATTAAAAATAATCATGAATCAACATGACCTACACAAGTGTTATGAACGTTTCCCTAGACGCGTTCGACCAGGCAAGCAAGCACCGTCCTCAAGTTCGGGGTGAACTCCTGGCGCCTCGCGTCGGCAAACAAAGTTGGCTTGGAAAGAATGGATTCGAGCCATCTCGTATTGTTACCGGTTCAGACGGGGAACAGGTTGCTCGTGTAGGGTGTCGGGCAGGTCGCTTCACCTCGGAGGCAGATGCAAATCACATAGGCGTTTGAACTTCCAAACGTATTCATAGAACGGTACTCTGTCGCTCCTTTCCACCCTCTGGCCGTTGCTTCTGTCTTCGTGTTTCGTTCGATGTCTGCCAGGTGATGGGAACGGAAAACACAGTCGGCAGGGGCCGAGTCGTTCGGGTGGGGGTTAGTGAAACACAGAGGGGATGGGGGGTTTGCTCGAGTCACAAGCGACATAAAATAACGCGCGCCTCGGGGGACGCGGCTCCGTTCCTGACGTACGCTCGTGTTCGCTCGCGTCGATTCTCGTGTACGTGGTCTCACGATGCGCACACAAACCGCTCGAACACGAACGGGCGATTCCAGAGAGGGACAGAGAGAGAGAGAGAGAGGGAGAGTATAAGGGATGAAGAGAATGTGTACAAGAGAGGGGGATTGAAACAAGAGAAATGGGTAGATGGTGCGAGCACGCGACAATCGCGAGAGCTGGTAGCCCCCATGCTTTAAAATGTCGAGCGCTTTTGTATACCGGGGAAATTTGCTCCTACGTTCGAGCAAATTGCGCAAAAGGGAGCACCTTTTTTCCGTCTCATCTCATCCTTCTCTCCTGTCTCTTGTCCGCCGTTTCATGGAACCCTCTCCTCTCCCTCCCTCTCTCTCTCTCTTTCCTCGTTTGCAATCGCATCACCGTTTCGCTTTTTCCTATCGCTGTCTCCGTTTCACGCGGCCATGCTTCTTGAAAGAGGGGACACGGGTGAGCACCTTCCGACAATTTATTTTCCGTACTGAATTAGAGCGCTCTCAAAGTGCCATTCTCTGGTCACCAGCCAGCGGAAATGCAGTCGCTGCCGCTACGCTCGCGATTCTTTGCTAATTTACGGTGCATTATGCCCCACGTTGTAATTCGTTCGAATTGTCTATTGTCCGCCGAACCGGAGAGCCGGGTACTACACGAGTCGAATTCAATGGGCCGCGTGTTCCGCACATACTTCGTTTGAGTCGACGGACTTTTTGAGCCAATCGGGGAAAAATCTCTCCCTGCGGTGCAATTCTTGCATTTACAGATTTACAGCCTGACAGGTGTGCGAATCGAGAATCGTTTCTTTTTTTATGTTTGTTACCGACCGTTTAAAGATATTTCGGGATTGGAGAATAATAATTATGTGGATCCTGTGACAGTGGATCTGTGACAGATCCACCAGTGGATATGTGACAGTGGATACTTGCTAGCAACATTTATTATGGCATTATTTCGATGTTGATCAATGGAGTTTAATTACTTGAAGACTTACTGTACGTAGAATTACTCCGTAACTAGTTGTCGCGACATTATTCGTTTAAAATCCCAGAATCTTTGTGTTGTAAACATTGCACTCTAATTCTTCAATTATTATTTATATTTGCTACTTCAGCGCGTGAAATGAAGTGAGGCCTTAAAAATTCATCTCGATCGATGTACTGCATTATGTTTCCGCAACATGTCTCTTGACAACTAAATGTGAATTTATCCAAATACTATGTACATCCTCTTAGCAATTTCACATCCCCCATGTTATAGTCTCTTGACAACATAATGTCCCTCAGCTAAACGGTGTTAAATATTTGATACATTTTCGCAAACGATAACAACCGCATTTATTTCTCTACACAGCGTTCGTTCCCTCTAGAATTACAGTGGTGCACAGTTCAGCGTCCGCAGTGGGGACCGAATGCAGACACTTAAGTGAAGGGTGACTTCGATTCATGGATGAAGAGAGTATCTTCAATCTAACCTCAGGGTTTCTTTAGAACGAAATTAATTCATTTATTCTCCGGAAACTTGAATTTTCTTTACGAAAAATTTTTATGCAACCAGTATTTTAAACAAAATTTCCAAAGTTGTTCCTGACTACTATAGTGACTAGTCCTCTAAAAGTTAGAATAATCTACAAATAAATAAAATAAATTTCATTTGCCCCGCTGGAAACGCAGTCCGAGGTCCCACTATTTGAGGATAACGGCGGACACTTAAGTGTGCAACACTATATTTCATTTCCCGAACGCTTTCGTCGGGTAAGAAAGTTATCCGGGATGAAAGATGACGGCGTACGGTGCGACTGACCACAGAATTTTGCCGGAAGCCGCGGGCACGTTTGAATGATTCAAGGAAACGCGTGACGCCGACAGAACGGCTTCCGACTTTTTGACCCGCGTTTTCGCGGAACTTTCAAAGTTGCACTGTAGATATTCCAAGGAAATTCGAGCTTGCGGAACGCTTGCAAACAAACTTACCATCTCCCCGCAATTATTCAGAGTTCACGGGCGCTAAAGGAACCGCGTATCAAAGCGAGCCCGAATCATTCGCGAAAATGTAAAAACTTGAAAAGAGTCGCTTGGCGGGCAGGGAGGAGGAAGTTGATACGCGTTGATCCTTTGATCCGAGGCGAGAGGCAAAAAAGTAATTCATCGCCGCTTCAAACGCCGGCTAACGATCGGGAAACGCGCTTCGCCGTGAAAAAAATATCGTCTGGCCGTGTGATTTCGAAGTTCGCGGCGGCTGCTGTTCCGCGAAAAATTGTAACTTTGCTCGCACACGACGATGTCGTTCTTTCGCGATGGTTGAGGTTTTCATTCTGGTTTTCGATGCCATGCTTTCACCGATGTTTTAGAATTTTTTCTAGGGAAACTGTCGAACTTATTGCATTACAGTTTGGCACATGTGGTCATTCAGATTTTAGGTGTATGTGACATTTTTTGTGAATAGAAATAATCCAAATTACTTGAGCCATACATTTTTTTTATAAAGTATGTTATGAAGCGAAATAATGTTTTGAAATAAAACAATTGAAGTTGACTCTTAGTTTTTTTTTTCCTTCCCATAAGGGTTTTGTTTTCCCTCACTCTCCTCGGGATGCTGGTGGGTACCGTTTCTTTCATTCACCCACCAGCATCTATCCGAGAACAGCCACCCATGTTCTTGGCTGTAGAGTGTTAGTTATGATCCGAATCACAAAATAAATGGTAATTATTTAGAACAAGAACAAGAAGTATGTTGTCAAGGTCACCATTCTGAACAACTTTTTCATATACATGTTACCGCCGCTCGGTTTTAGTTTTCGAGATATTCGCAAAAAACTATTGCGAATACTGTATTGAATTTCCATATTCTTGCACGCTGCAATATTAATAGTACATTAAATACCACTCGTTCTACAATATCCTTAATTTCTGGATATGATATTTATAAAAATGGGTTAATTCATCGTTTTTTTAAAAGAAGTATTTCAACGGAGACCAATCAAACCAAAATATTCTACAACATGGGATGTTACCCCTGTGGTTAATTATATTGAAAAGCTACATCCACTTAATCAATTGCAATTAAAGGACGCTGACGAAAAGTGGAAACATTATTAGCTTTGATAACAGCTCAAAGACTGCAAACTCTAGCGTTAATATACAGGGTGGCCCACATAACTCTGAACAGCTCAATATCTCCGTTACTTTTCGTTATACAAAAAAACTTCGTAGGACAAAGTTACACTGTTTGAAGGACCACATATAACGGTGTAAGGGAAAAAAATTTCAAGGCCATTTTTATGAGATTTCAAGGTTATCGATGTTTTTTTAAATGGAATGAGGTATTTTTTAATACATCAATCGATGCAGCTGGACATTCTTTATAAAAAAGTACTAACCTATGTATGTCGCAAAGTTAGTAGTTCAGGAGATATTTCAATTTAAATAACTCTAAAATACCATTACTGTCGTACTAAGACGTTAGTGTTTACTTACTTGTGTAACGCCTTAGTACGACAGTAATGGTATTTTGGAGTTATTTAAATTGAAATATCTCCTGAACTACTAACTTTTCGACATACATAGGTTAGTACTTTTTTATAACGAATGTCCAGCTGCATCGATTGATGTATTAAAAAATACCTCAGTCCATTTAAAAAAACATCGATAACCTTGAAATCTCATAACAATGACCTTGAAATTTTTTTCCTTTACACCGTTATATGTGGCCCTTCAAACAGTGTAACTTTGTCCTACGAAGTTTTTTTGTACAACGAAAAGTAACGGAGATATTGAGCTGTTCAGAGTTATGTGGGCCACCCTCTATAATTTTTCCATTCTATACAGCCGTCATACAGATTAGAACTAGTAATGAAAATCATGCGATCAGAATTAGTTAGGATTAGGTGGTGGGGGCGGAGAGCGCAGGATAGCGAGACCGTAACGGTGAGTCGATCAGTGATTCCTTGTTCTTATTTTCGTGGTGGCTCGCAGATTTGGTGTGAGGACGACACGTTATCGTCTCGTCATCGACATTTTAGTGGGGGCACGCATACGAAAATCCAGGAGTAGTTTTTCAAAATTTTAAACTCACCCTATACATATGATATACTATACTATACTATACTCACCCTATAGTATGACCACTGTATATGTAGAAACAAAATGTAAAGAAACGCCGCGCCGCACAGTGGGCCAGATCGACCCGCTAGCTGTTCATGAGCTAAAAAATCGAAGTCCTCATATCGATTTTTAACGAATGTACAATGTTTATTAAATGTCCATTACATTCAAAAACGATAATATTAATTAAAGTTATTAAAAACTCTCGTTACAATAAGCGTTCAAAGATCAAACTTTTTCAGATACGATTTATCACCGAAAAAATTCCTTTTCTTCATAACGATGTCCTGGAAAACCTGCTAAAGATTAAGTGCCCAATTTGTTTTTGTATGAAGAATGTATATCTATGTTGGGAACGCACCAGGAACTAAACATTAATGTTTATAATTTGTTATAAAAAAAATACTTAGTCAACCAAGGAATACCGTCAAAGTTTTTCACCTTTGACAAGGGATAAGTTAAAAGTGTTATATAGTGTCGTGCTCTAAGAAAGTGAAACATTTTCAGCAACGTCTCCTCTAAAAGATCCTGCAAATTTCACATCCAAATCGATCCAAACTTGGAAATTATGATGGTTTAAAGCGTCGCGTGTCACGCAATTCCGCGGCGAATCGCGTTGCGCGAGACGCATTGACGACCACTCAGCAGCTCTTAAGAGTGTAAAGACCTAACCCAGACCTATCTTATGAATTTTTTAGATTATACGACCATTGATAAACATTCGAACTTATTACTAGCTCACAGTTGAATCATTTGTATTTGAGAGATTATAGTAACAGCATCGTAGTATAGCATCAGAGCAGTTTTTCCATATTAAAGACCTGTATTTTACCTTTGTTAAGAGGAAGTACAGTATAGATTTTTGTTTATTCATAGATAAACAGAGTTATAAGCAGAAAATCCGTATGATCAATCGAACATAGTCAGGAACTTTGTAAAATATAATACTTAATCTTGTTTGAATTTTTGTAATTTTTTAAATAAGACAGTAATAACACATTTTTGTTATTTCATTAAATATAATAAACTTCATTCATTCAATAATTATGAATTACTCTTGTTTGAATACCTGAATAGCCAGTTTTCAAATATTATTCATTATTCACACGAGTTTACAGACATTTCCGGTGATGTAACAAAAAAATGTTTCCTACAAAAAGTAATCAGTACTCAGTCTTCTACAAGTCTCAATACAAAAAATTTCAATAATTTCATTTTTTTAATAAAAAATGGTGTTTACCTTCATTATTTATTTATAACTATATATTTTTTATTCAATAATGTTATAGCTGATGCCAAGACGAATCCGACGATATATTTAATGTGGTCTTTATGTTTTGAAATAATGGTGAAATACGCGTGAACAGCCGCGGAGCGTGCAGGAATACGAAAAATTCAATACTGTATTAGCGATAGTTTTTTGCGAATATCTCGAAAACTAAAATCGAGCGGCGGTAACATGTATAGGAAAAAGTTGTTCAAAACGTAGAAATCTATAACACATTTCAAGATGATTAAAATCTGAGAGAAAACCCCTGTTCTAAATAATTACCAAATAAATTTCAAATCTTGATTTTTACAAAATGGCGGCATCTTGAAGTCAAACTACCAATTTTTTAATACTTTTCAGACTGTAGTAAGGTTAAAAATTTAAGGAGTTAACGGATTTTATTAATTTTGGTTCACGCGGTACCAGGATATATGCTGAAGATTCTCAAAAAATTTCAAGCCAATTGGTCGGCTAGATCTTGAGATATGCTGGTACCCGCTTCGGAAAACAAGGTTTCGAGAAAATCGCGTTTAAAGATTCCACTATCCGTATACAGGGTGTCCCAAGATTCGTGAACTTCCCGAAAGGGAGTGGTTCCTGAAGCCATTTCATGCGATATTTTCCTTAGCAAAAATGTTATCCGTGGCTTAGTTTAGAAGTTATTAACGAAAAACACGGACCAATCAGAGCGCGACCTAGACGCGAGTTGGCACAGTCGGCCCGGCGCGCCAACTGTCTATTGGCCGACTGTGGCAATTCGCGTCTAGGTCGCGCTCTGATTGGTCCGTGTTTTTCGTTAATAATTTCTAAACAAAGCCGCGGATAACATTTTGCAAAGGAAAATATCGTTTCAAATGGTCTCAGGAACCTCCCATTTCCGGAAAGTTTAGGAATTTTGGGACACCCTGTATAGTAATGCGAGTTGGATTTTTCAAACGCCTGTAACTACGTTAACTGTACGAATTCGAACAAATCCTTTCACACACATGTTCTGCGATAGTTATTTTTAAAGAAAATGCAAAAAACAAAAAATCGTATTTTTTAAAATGAAAAACCAGGTTACCCCCTGCGTTCACATGGTCACGGATCCAGCTGCGACCATGACGTCCGGATTTCCTGCTGTCGTATCCTCGGCTCCGGCAAATTGCGGCCCGCCAACGCAAGACGAATAGTTCGACGTGGAATGCATCGCAATGAATCCACGAAACGTCTCCGACACCGCGAACCTCGCGCCAGGATTCCTCTATCCCGACAATGCCGCAGGAACTGTTACTAAGCGATGCCAACGGCAGACGTAGGGTTAGGCACGTGGCATTCCTGCCCTCGCAGACTGAATTAGGGAAAGTGTTGAGGATCTGGTTGCAGACGAAGAAAGCCCATGGTCTGTTGGTTAACCCCTGAACTACGGAGGATTGCAGAGCGACGCGATCAGTGGGTTAGGTTCGTTTTGACCTTCGCAAAGTTGTTGTGCATGTGCTTTCCCATAGGTTTGCCTCTTTCACCAATTCTATAGTTGAGGATGAGTAGGACCATTTACAGTATTATTTATCAAAGAACCCCGCACTAAACCACGTGAAATGGGTCCTCGGCGAAAATGGCTGAATTTGAAATATGTTGTAAATTTTTAGTCACTGAACAAAGGTATGTCAGGCAAAATGTCAAAAATTGACAGTTTTGTTGTTTCAACCCTTCAAAAGCCTGAGGTCAGACCAGCAAAGATATCACTTTCGGATCAATGCGGTTACTATTGTAAGGGAACAATATGAATTTTTAGTGAACAAAATAGTTAAAGAATGATTGTTTATGATTAAAACAATTATTATTATTATTGTTTATTTATTTTTTTGCTATCCGTTATGATTTTCCCTACTTTAAATCATCAATCAGTTCTTGCAAATAATGATATTTTCAAATTGTGTAAACAATATTGTCATAAACAATTATCCATTAACTATTTTGTTCACTAAAAATTCATATTGTTCCCTTACAATGGTAACCGCACTGATCCGAAAGTGATATTTTTGCTGGTCTGACCTCGGGCTTTTGTAGGGTTGAAACAACGAAACCGTCCATTTTTTGACATTTTTCCTGACATACATTTGTTCAGTGACCCAAAAGGTACAACATATTTAAAGGTACATCATAATTTCTACAAGATGATTCGCGCATGTGCTTTCTCCTTCAGGTTTGTCTTGTTTAGCAATTTTATAATTGAGGACGTGTAGGGCCATTTACAGTATTATTAATCAACGCATAAAATCCGCAGTCTCTTAATAAGTAATGCTCTATTGCTTTAAAAAATCAAATCTCACAGGATGTCCCACGTAACACTTTTCATGATTTTTCAAGTATAATACTTGCGATAATTTGCTAAAAAATATTTTAAACAAAAGTTGATCAGTTTTCGATTGGCTATACATTGCAATATAAAAATTCGAATTTTTTTGTTTATTATTGTCAAGGCCACCGTCATTTTTCTAAATAGCACTTTGTATTTTTGGCTCAACAGTGTTACAGCTTGTATCCAGACGAATTCAATGACCTAGTATACCATGACCTTCGGATGACCTTGAAGTGCCATTTTAAAAAACATGAAAGTGGACTTGACAATAATATAAAAAATGTCGAGATTTTTTTTTGTCAGATTATCGCAAGCACTTAAAAAATCGTGTAAAGTGTTACGTGGGATACTCTGTATGTAAAATAATTTGTCTTGCATTAACTGTGGAGGCCATTGCAATATTTTTTACGGAAAATTATCCTACAGGCTCTTTCAAATAAAATGATATATTATTTCGATTACACAACACCATTTTCATAAAACATTATGAGATATTGTTTGGGAAGATCTACATCTTATATGTTCCAAAAGATGAGTCAAAATAAACACGTATTGGATAAGGATTAAGTAGAGTACTCTATTGAGTACTACGAAACACGATAAAATTGTTTACCATTTTTACAATATCTTCAATATATTGATCATTTTTAGAAAACAGTTTTCTGCTTAACATTGATATTCAGCCTGTTTTTGAACACCAGAAATTACATGATCATCTGAGATCCAGTACTGACACACTGTCGTTCTTGTTCAAGAGAAAAAGCTACATTGTATCCCGTCTAGAATAACAATGCGAGGTATGGAGAGTATGTTTGCAGACAAGGGTAAGTTCATTCTTCATGAGGGAAGCGTGTTGTAGACACGGAGGCGAAAGTGCTTTGAATTTTAGTGAAGTTTTATTATGTAGAATATTAAATTTCTTTTACCTTCAAGAACACACATGTCACTACCGTATATTACGAACGAAAAGAACAGTAATTCTTATATTAAAATCTTTTTAAGATATAAAGAACATAATAAACACACCACTATTAATATTTAGAAACTATCCAGTGAGGCAGATAAAAGGATTATTTTGTCTTTAGTGAATAAGTAATGTCTTCAAAGAAACAGCAGCAACACACAGACACAAGACTCCTCCAGAAGAAGAAGAAGAAGAAGAAGAAGAAGGAGAAGCTGTTGCTATCAGAAATTTCAAATCGCGTAAAAACAGTATTGCAACTGCACTGATCATAAATCAAGGACACGGGGTATCCGTATAATAAATTCAATAAGCAATGTACGTTCCGTCTTAGTGCTCATGAAAGTCAGCCGTGAGCCAGGGCAATAACAATAAACAATGCACGAGCTCCGATCATCCATTAACGAGCATCTGCAGCGCCGTCCATATCGCAGGAGGATATTGCGTCTCTCGAACGAATCATGCAGCGACGACGGTACGAAGATCCTATTAAAGTGACAAGTGACGGGGTACCATCGTGTCAGAAATTACCCGGCCATTCGAATATAAAGAGTAGAGGGGAGGGGACTGGTACGAGAACGAGTTTTTCCGACACGATGTTTAAAATCACAATTCCGTTTTCGTTCACGACAAGTTCTCCAGGGAGATTGCATTCGACGAATGCTTTCATTCTGTTCCAAGACGATCCAATGCGATTTCTCGTCCCGAATCCCGGCCGCTACTCCCCCCTCCCTCGCCCCTTTGGACCACCTTTTAGCCCTCCCTACCCCGAATTCGCCACCAACACCGTAAAAGAAGTTTATCGGAGCGACCATTCCCGGGGCGAGCGCGAAAACGCGAAAGCTCGCGAAAACTCGCGAGAGAGAGAGAGAGAGAGAGAGAGAGAGAGAGAGAGAGAGAGAGAGCGGCCGCGCTTAAGGCTGCATTTTCTTAAAACTTCTCTAATATTTCCGGTGGGCCTCCTCCGTACACCTCGTTAAAGTCTTTTTCCATCGGCGCGACGCCCGTTTCTCGTTGCGCATGTTGACGAAACACTTGGCCTGCAGAACGCCATTAAAAGTTTTCATATATACTCCCCTCCCTCCCCCCCTACCCACCCCTCACCACGCCACCGTCCCACTCATACATACACATTATGTACAATATACGAATGCCAGGAGCAGAGGGAATCAGAAAAGTGGGGAACTCGTTTCCGTCCCGGGAAGCTTCCTTTAAACATTCCTGATGAACGCTCCCGGTCCTATACCGTGTTCGGTAATACTTGATGTCGTTACTGTTTCTCGGCACGGCGCTTTTTCTTCGGTTTTCTTTCTGTCAATATTATCAACAAATGTCGCCTGCATAAGCAGCCGCGTCGGCGTGCTCAGGAAACAGTTGACGTTTCTCGACCATACTCGTGAACGTGGGGCCACCGGTATCGAGTGTGGACCCACTTTATGTTTGATTAACCCTTATTCGCTCATCGCTCCTACAGAGTAACTGGAGGTATAACCGAAAATGGGGCGATTCTACATTGATGACATTTTTTACGTGTCGCCTTTTAATTTTCGCAGGAAAATTAGTTATACTTCCATCCAGGGGGTGATCCGCGAGGTCATTTCAAGCAACTTTTTCCTTTGCGGAAATGTTCTCTACGGCTGCGTTGATGAGTTACTAACGAAAAACACGGACAAATCAGAATTATGATGTTCAACAACGTGAAACAATTACTAACGCTGTTGTTATTGACAACAGTTCATTGAAACCGGGTTTGATCAACGTTAGTAGTATTAGCCAATAATAACATTGATTGTATCTAACACTGTATTGATACGTGCATTCATATTTATTGACCAGCATGAATTATCGATCACCTGACACCTCTGTTTGGCAAAACATTACGTCCAATAGTAAATAGTATATTGTCGTGCAAATAGTGTACGAAACGGACGAATAATTTTTTGAAACGTTTTACTCCTCGGATCAAAATAGATGCGTTTTTTATTTCTGGATATTGTAAAGTTCTATAAATTAATAAGATTTCTCTTTGACTGTGTTGTACTCTGTAATACACTGGTACTATGTAATACAGCCTGTGTTGAACAAATTTTATTTTAAATATTAAATAAACGTGTGATTTTAATTGGAAATAATAACTAAACTTTTTATTTAAATAAATTATTATTTCTTATTTGCAAATGAAAGATTAATTATTATTTGGATTGAGGTGGAAATCAAATAAATAGCTTTTGGTCTTCTCTTATTTCTTGCATTTTTATTATACAATGAACACGTGCGCGTTTTTTGTCTGCTATAGCAACCTTTTCAGGTATACCGCCAGTGGCCGGCTCGTCCGGAGGGCCTAGCTGCCTATAAAAAAATACAATTCTATTTATTATTTGTCAATACAAATAATAATTGAAATTGTATTTGTAAATAACAATTAACTGTATTATTTTAAATAATCCTTTTAGACTTGCTCGAATAATAAATAACTTGTTATTTAAATTTTTACTTAGACAATTTTTTATTTAAATAAATTTATTTATTGCCCAACACTGAATACAGATACAATAATACTGATTAAGTAATAATGTTAAAATGTATTGAACATCTTCCGAGTCTCTATTGTGTAATGAATTCTAAAGAACGTATGTAGATCAGTATATTAACAATAAAACGACAATGACATCACACTCTGACAGAATGCACAGACATCCACAATAATAATAACGACATGCAAAATTTTAAGCTCAATATTGAATACTATCAAATGAAATAATCGATGCCTGTGCTGAATGAGACTTCACTTGAAATGGAGACGTCCTGATTATGTTATTAATTACAAGACCGTATGCTTCTATTACACAATATAATTGAACGTCTATTGTCGCCTGAATATTGAGTAATATGCACAAACAACGAATGTGCTACCGAATGAAAATATACGGAAGCCGTGTCTGATTAATAAACGATTTATAAAAATTTGCATCTTCTCTCGCGCTTGTGCTGTGTCTAAAAGTAGAGTAAAAAACCTCGGCGTGCTCAATACAACGGAGTTTTATAGGGTGCATGAAAAATTTAGAGAGCAGCGTCGAAGTCTCTATAGGTTCGCGCAAGGGTCTCCACCTACATCGGCAACCCTTCAGAAAAGTTTCGGGAGAAGCACATCAGTTTGCGTTTGAAGTTACACTTAAAACTGGGAGTAGAATAATTTAGGACCCGCGGCACTCGGTAAAAGAACAATTCACTATTCCGTGAAAGAGTACCTTCGATCGCGATTGAAGAAAGTTGAAGTACTGCAAGGAAACAACGAAATCATAAAAACTTACCCGATCCTCGATACTCTATCAATGAACTGCTCCTGTTGTGTGTGTCTTTTAGAAACTACACTGATCATGTGTCGAAATAATTCATAGTATTCTCCATACACGGTTTTCATTCATACATTTTTACATTTATATATTCAATATATGTAATCATTTCTTGTACAAGTATTATGTCCTAGTACGTCTTTAAATAATTTTTACTGTATTTGTAACATCAGAAGTTGACATAACTGATAATATTCTTCACACTCTATTAAATTATACATTAATTATGTTTCTACTGTTTCCAGTTCAATCTTTACATAATTTTTGCTGTTTTTTAAATATTAAAAATTTAAATAATTGATAATATTCTTCACACTCTGTTAAATTATACAGGATGTCCCGTAACTGGTGGTACAACTGAGCAGGGGGTGATTCTACGTGAAAAATTGAATCGAAAATGTAGAATACCATTTTTTCATATGACGCTTTATTTTCGAAACAAATAAGTGAAAATTTGTCGAGTACGCGTGCACTTTGACCAGCTTCAGCTCGACAGATCTCATTGTAGATCACCTCCATTCTTGTTCGTAAGCGTTGTCAATGGATCGATGGACAGATTTTCTATTTACACTATTTACAGACAGATTTAATTAAATTTTCAAACTTATTTGTTTCGAAAATAAAGCGTCATATGAAAAAATTTTATTCTACATTTTCGATTCAATTTTTCACGTCGAATCACCCCCTACTCGGTTGTACCACCAGTTATGGGACATCCTGTATATTTATACATTTGTACACTGAATATTCAGGGCGTTCGGTAACTGGTAGTACAAGCGAAAAGGGGTGATACTACATGAAAAAATAAATCGAAAAAAAGGAACAACATTTTTTCGTTTGGCAACTCGTTTTCGAGAAAATCGAGTTTGAAAATGCAGCGAATACACCTTCTATTGCATAGGAATCGTCTGATGCATCTGACCATGATCAACCAATTCTACTTTCTGCATATATTAAAGCACGTACCCGGTGAAAATTCGAAGTCGATTCTCTCGAAAACAAAGCCTCACTTGAAAAAATTTTGTTCTATATTTCCAACTTATTTTTGCATGCATAATCGCCCCCTTTTCGCTTGTAGCACCAGTTTCCGAACACCCTGTATAATTATCTTTTCAACTATTTGTTGTCGAGAAATATTTGTAAATAATATTTATATTGTTTTAAAGAGGGCACTATTTAAACCTTCGTGTTATTTAATGGAATGACATATTTCTGTTTAACTAGGTTAAATTGCATGCATTGTCTACCATACATATTGGCCTATTAAGATCATTCGAGGTCAATTACCATCATTTAACCCTCCGTCACCTACAATGTATCAAAATAACGATAAGATAACACCAGCTAAGATCAGACAAGTGGAATAGATACGGCGATGGTCAGGCATGTGGTTTGGGCTGGTATACGGTCAGACAAGTGGAATAATGACAAACTGTGGCCCGGCAAGTGAAATAGGGTCTAGATAAGTAGAATAGCGACGATGTATGATCAGACTGGGAGGACTTATAGTCAAGCAAGTGAAATAGGAATGGCTTGTAGTCGGACAAGTAGTATGGGGAATAATAAGTGGAATGGGGATTGCTCGTGGTCACATAAGTGGTGTGAGTCTGTTCTGAAACAAGTAAAATAGGAAATTGCCATAGAAAATCACTACTGTTTATTAAAAACAAGTTTGTGGCGGCACTATAATAAATAGACTGCGGATTTTTATGCAAAAGAAAAATTAAAATGAAACACAAATCTAAAAAAAATGATACATGGTATTTTAAATTTCATATAATTAATTTTGTTGTAAATGTATAAAATCCATCGGAAATTATAATGTAAAGTTTTCATTACTCAACGATGGTCTACTGGTAAAATAATAATAATAATTCATAAATGTTTCATTGGGAGCATATAACAATGATTTAATCTAGAAAATAGTTGATTTTAAACAATGCTGCTTCTGTCCGAGTTTTATCTAATCATTAAAAATAATTTTACAAATAACGAATAAAGGGAAATCATTCGCCCCTCGTAAGTTTATACATCTTCTCACGAAGTTCCTTAACTCCCCTTAGCTCGCGTCAACAAACTCATCGCAAAACGAGCAACGCGCCTAGTTCAGCGAAGATATATAGTTCAAACATTATTATAGTGAACTGCACATCCTACAAAACAGACGTTCCAACAAAACTTGCTTAAAGGTTACTAGATATTCAGCAATTCGCTGGATATTAGCAACCGTGCAACAAAGTTCCGGGCACTGTCCATCGGCTTCCTCAGCGAGTTCGACAAATTTATGTCGACAGTTTGCGAATTATTTGGCAATAGGGACGCCAGTGCGCCGGCTGCAAGACCGTATGCAGTGACGCAACTAAAATCTAGAGAATTTTCCGTCGCATAGCGCGGCGTACAATCCGGTCGCGTGGTTCAGCGGGATCATGTGTTCAAGGAATCCGTAAAAGTAAAAAAGAAAACGGTCAAATGCGGTTCGAGGAATCGTTCCTACGCCATTGGCCACGACCCTTGGGGTCATCCCTGCAGTCCCAGTTCGAGTTCCGCCCGCAGGATTATAGCCGGGACACCTGACGGTGCTCCCATCGCCTCAAAGGCAGCGAAACCGATATAAGCAAGCGAAATAAAAAGGCGGAATGAAAGGTGGAAAAGTGACACGGGGATCGAAAGTTTACCATAAACTGGAGGGGAATTGTACGACGAAAGTACAGTTCCTGCAGAAACTGTCGACCACTGTAATAAATACATAACGCGTTTATAGCGCATGGGATTCCTGCATTTTATCGACTGATCTTGAAAAATTGCAGACTCAGAGTGACCACTAAAAATTGTTGTACCATTATTCAAAATATTGTTTACATTATTAAAGATAGAACAAATTTACATTAGTTGAGTTTCCAAATTCAATAATTTTTATAATTGGGTCCCACCCATTTATATCACAACCTGTTCTCGTGTATATAAATAGAAATTACATTCTATTTGCTGGTCTTGCTCATGAATGTCGATTTTTTAAAGCTACCACATGATTGTGGTATAATAGCATGTGTTGAGTACCGTTGGACGTTTTCAAATTTACCGCCAGATATTGATTTAAGAACGGTCGATCCATAGGTTCAGACTAGTGTGTCTACGTGTTCAGTTTTTCAATGTTTTCAGTTTTTAGACTCTTTTCAAACGGTAACTTTGACCGCAGTATGTTACAAAACAGCAAAGTGTACATATCAATTTCTCAATGTGTTTCATTTTTCAAAGATAAAGTTATTATAGCAAGTACGTATCAATACCATGTTTGATCAATTTCAATTCACCTATTCTTTTTATTGTAATATATATATATATATATTTTTTCTTGTAGACGCAATTTCCACCTTTGATAAAGGTTCAAAAGGGAACCGAAACGTTAGGAAAGGATTAAATTTTTTGCAAAATTGCTATATTATTAAATGATCGAAACTGTAGCGTCGAAAGCATCTTCAAATTTGATATTCAACATTTACGATCGATAATTGGGATTATTCCATCAAGAGACGTCGCGTCTCGGAGTCATCCCCTCATTCTATCTCGCGTATTTCCATATCTTGCGCTTCTATATCTTACTATTTAAAAATAAAACTATTTCATTTTAAAAATGACTAAAAAGTAGAAAATAAAAAAATATATAAAAAAGAACTTTTTAAAATTCACGCTTATATTAAAATGCACTAAAAAGGAGAAAATAATTTTTTTTCCTGGTTCTTCTAAAAATTTAATATAAATTTAAATAAAATCATGACATTAGTGTCTATAACAATAAAAGCGTGGAGTGCTAAACTATATTGACGTAATCTTCGTGGCTGCTCCACGCTTTTATTTTTATAGTCACTAATGTCACGATTTTATTTAAATTTATATTAAATTTTTGGGAGAACCAGGAGAAAAATTATTTTCTCCTTTTTAGTGCATTTTAATATAAGCGTGGATTTTAAATAGTTTTTTTATATATTTTTTTTCTACGATCATAACTTCCGACTGAATTCGAATCACTTCCCGATTTTGGTGCCATCTGAAAGAGCACTCTTCTAGATTTAAGAAGAATCGTGATGAACGCTCTAAGAGTTTCCAGTCCTATGCAACAATTTCAAGCAATATGGCGTGCAAGATGCATCATTTGCGTCACTTCTTACTCTTTGCTTTCCAGCTAAGGGAATCAGCTGTTGAAGCTACTGAACGTTTGTGCAGCACCGGGCGAGAACGCTGTAGCTCACAGAACATGCAAAAAGTGGTACCAAAGATTTAAAGCCGGAAATTTTAATTTGGAAGACGACGATCATTCAGGTGCTCCGAGAAAGTTCGATGACGGTGAGTTAGAGGAATTGCTCAACGGAAATCCGACCCAAACGCAAGAAGAATTGGCAGAAAGTTTGGGAGACAAGATTTTATTATTGAATTTGGATAAAAAGGGGGAAAGAACTTATTTGCACATGTAATATGTTGGTATCTAATCAATTACTAAACATTTAGCTATTGTATGGGATATTATATCAATTTCATGTTCATACAAAGAAAAAAATTAATATAGCATAGAATTATTCTTGGTCGGAAGAAATGTTTAAATTTCGAGTTAAAATAGCTCCGAGTGCGAAGGGTTAAAATGTGGAAACCTTTATGGGTCTTTATTATAATATTTTTTGCAAGGCTATTTTATTAGGACACATGTCACCTTTGAATGGACTACGCAGTTTTACACATTCTATCATCTCCCGGAAACATGTTATAAACTGTCGAGACTCCTGAATACAGAATATTATGGTTATATATTTAAGTAAACTTTGTGGTAATGCTATTGAACTAAATTTTTAAAAGAGGAGTATTAAACATCTTTTTAATAGTACAGCCACTGAGTAGCGTGACTAATTTTTTAAAAGAGGAGTATTAAACATCTTTTTAATAGTACATCCACTGAGAAGCTTACTCTGAAGCGTAAACAACAAATTAAAAATAAGTACAGTAGAACTTCGATTATCCGTGCTAATTAGTGGAACATGATTGTTCGGATAATACAACAATTACATAGTTTCAATGGTGAACTCAATCCTTATTGAAGTGTGTAGTAAATCCCGTAGCGATGGAGTTGGTTTAACGCAAACTAATTCTTTGTGGAAAGTATCCAGACGATAAAGAATTCGAACATCAGAGACCTGGATAAACGAGGTACTACTGTATTTCATCCACATTGTGTCATCTCTGCAAAAACATGTTATCCACTTTGTCCCGGATCTTGAGCTCAGAATATTTTGGTTATTTACGTAAACTTTGCGGTAGCGCATAACACAGTCAACAGAGTAAACAGAAGGATTTGCGGACAATGGCTTCCATGCCCGAGTAATCCTGAACCAACAAAGTGTTCCTCCTTCATGAACACCGCGCAAGAACGATCGCTCAATAGCTATCGCGGCAGCGCCGCAGCGTGGACCGTGTTGTTCGGTCCACTTTAGTAAGCGTTACTAATGAATGAAAATCCGGATTGAAAACTTTTCTGTCACCCGTGCCACTCTCAAGCAATCGGCTTTGTCCGTTTCTCAGGTACGGGACGGCCGATGGACGCATGAAACACAACAACGGTTCCCGTTTTTGCCTCCCAGGCTTCCATCCACTTGTCCTCCTTTAAAATGAGTACAGTCGACTCTGTCTCGACCCCGAATATCATGCCAACGATATCTTTTGCTGTCCACAATACCGGCCACTTGCTTTCACATTGTAAACTGTGATGCTGTTGCTTTGAACGGGTTTAGTGTGCTGCTTCTTTTTGTTTATCCAGGATTGCAATAATTAATGAGTACTGCGATCATTAATGAGTACACTGGAACGGGGAAAATATTTTTATACCGATTGGAAGATCGCGGTGAAATTCTTTACTCTAACTTTTCAAAAAATACCCAAGGTGTATACGATCTGATATTATTAGGTCAATCTGCAAGTTCCGTCCGTTTTTTTACAAAAAGTAGAGCTTTATTTAAGAAACAAAATGAAAAAGTACATTAATAAAAATATTGTCCATCATTAGCGATGACTTTTCCCCATCTTTGGGGCAGCAAGTGAATTCCGCGACGAAAGAATGAGTCTCTTTGGTCATCCAGTGAGAGACCCATTTTTCGACATCTTCGTAAGAATTAAATCGTTCCTCAGCAAGTGCGTGTACCATCGACCGAAACAAGTTATAGTCAGAAGGGGCACAGTCTGGCTAATAAGCCGCATGGGGTAGCACTTCCCAGCGAAGTGCTTCTAACGTTTCTTTGACAACTTTTGTGACGTTTCGCAAGCAGAATTTTGCAGATTTTTCAAAGTCTCTTGGCTTGAGTTCATATGGGACCCACTTTCCTTCCTTGTAGACGTGTTCCCCAAGGCTTTTAAACGGACGGAAATGACAGATTAAACACAACTTAACGCTTCTGCAATATGTTTTTGTGTTTGACATTGGTCTTCATTCACCAATGCCTGCAATTCTTGGTCTTCGAATACTCGTGGCCGTTCAGAACGCTTGTTGTCCCCTACAGTAAAATCACCATTTTTAAAGCGTCGAAACCACTCTCTACATGTTTTATCGGAAACAGCATTATCGCATTAACAGTATTATATATACAGGGTGGCCCACATAACTCTGAACACCTCAATATCTCCGTTACTTTTCGTTGTACAAAAAAACTTCGTAGGACAAAGTTACACTGTTTGAAGGGCCACATATAACGGTGTAAGGGAAAAAAGAATTTCAAGGTCATTTTTATGAGATTTCAAGGTTATCGATGTTTTTTAAATGGAATGAGGTATTTTTTAATACATCAATCGATGCAGCTGGACATTCGTTATAAAAAAGTAACCTATGTATGTCGAAAAGTTAGTAGTTCAGGAGATATTTCAATTTAAATAACTCCAAAATACCATTACTGTCGTGCTAAGATGTTACACAAGTAACTAAACACTAACGTCTTAGTACGACAGTAATGGTATTTTAGAGTTATTTAAATTGAAATATCTCCTGAACTACTAACTTTTCGACATACATAGGTTAGTACTTTTTTATAACGAATGTCCAGCTGCATCGATTGATGTATTAAAAAATACCTCATTCCATTTAAAAAACATCGATAACCTTGAAATCTCATAAAAATGACCTTGAAATTCTTTTTTCCCTTACACCGTTATATGTGGCCCTTCAAACAGTGTAACTTTGTCCTACGAAGTTTTTTTGTACAACGAAAAGTAACGGAGATATTGAGCTGTTCAGAGTTATGTGGGCCACCCTGTATATACTTCGCGCAAATGACGCTTATGCAGCTCAAATTCCGACATTTTCAATGTAGAAAAAAACGACGTTATTGATGCAAGCGTATATTGTTATGTATTGAATTTTATTGAAAGATGTCCAAACTAAGAAGTTAACCTTACTTTAGACGTTATAGTTGACGACAGTTCGAGCTACGGCTACTCGACGCTAAACGGACGGAACTTTCCGAGTGACCAATACTAAAACAGTTATCGTCCTTTTGACAGTGTCCAAATATTACTGTGGTCCACTGTGTATTTCATGGATTTGTCATAAATGCATACAGAAGGACAGAAAAATTGGTAAGACTTTTGAATTGCTCCCCCAAGATTTTAGCGCCTGTTATATGTCATCTATTTTGATGTGTCGAATACGAATATCTCTTTCCTTTACGGCGGAAATTACGTCGTTGTGTCATAGACGCGCACATATGGGCAGAATTCAGTGTGATAGTATGAAAGAGTTTTGCAAATATCTCTGGAATCTAAAATTTCCGCCGAAAACGAAAATCATAATCCTATTCAGCAAGTCAAACCGAATAGAATGACGTATAATAGGTACCAAAAGCTTGAGGGGTGTGAGGTATTGAAAAGTTCAGTCAAAAAATTGAATAATTAGAAAACTTAGGAGAACGTTCGTAATTCTTAATACACTCAGTAAAATAAGTCTCCGTACACCCTTTAAAACAGAATAATTTTTTTATAATTGTACCAAAAGATCTGATTATTTGTAAGCAATTAGAAGCATTCGTTTACTAGATGATATGCAAAAAAGATTTTCCAAAAACTACAATTGATCAGGTTACATGCAAAAATAAAAAGGGCATTTTTTAAAACTTTTTTATTTGGATCCCTAATGAAAATGTAAAATATATGTTTTGTGGGTATATGTTAGTTATACACATGCTGAAAATTTCATCGTAATCAGTTGACGCGGGAAGAAACGACACGCATCGAAAGATATACGATTCTGTGGATTGTAAGCAGAAACTGATCGAAAGTTGTATTTTCACCATTTTTAACCGCTTGTATATTTATAGATCTACAAAACATATATTTTAAATTTTTATTGAGGACCCAAATAAAAAAGTTTTAAAAAATGCCCTTTTTATTTTTGCATGCAACCGTGTAAATTGTAATTTTTAGAAAATATTTTTTGCACATCATTTAGTAAACCAAAGCTTCTAATTGCTTACAAAACATGAGGTTATTTAGTATAATTATAAAAAAGTTATTCTGTTTTAAAGGTTGTACGGAGACTTATTTTACTGAGTGTAGATGAAATAGTGCGTGTTCTATTCATGTGAACTACTTCTTTTACTTTAAAACATCCCAGTTGTGAATGACACTTGTTTAAAAAATATGTAACTGTCGAAACACAAAATTAGTAAAACACGATCGAGTGTGATATTCTTTCGAACAAGAACGAGATGAAAATTTGGGAAGTAAAAGCTGTATTAAAACATTAATTTCGATATTGTTCACAAAAGTGATTACAAATTAAAATGTATAATTTGGTTTTCGTATAATAGTCTATTGTACAATAAAAACCCTAGCAATTATAAACGCCGAGATTTTAATAAAAAATGCGACTGAGCTCAAGGTGCAGTTTCACAGGAGGTAAATCCACGCGAATACATAGAAATAGGAAGGACAGAATAAAATTCTTTTGTATGCAACTTGGTTTATATAAACAGTCCGGTTTCGTATAATTCGTCGAGCTTGCGTGCTCTTGAATGCAGCCGCTTACCTTGTCTGACTATTGTTTACTGTTTCTGCTGTAGTAAACCAGACAGTTTTATATACACAGTTCTTTTTCTGTTACTATCCTCTATTCATAAATGCATGTCTATAAATTAGAACGTTACACTCTTTCTCGAATAAACAAATAAATATCGACATCGTTCCTTTTAATTGCTCTATAAACAAACAAATAGTGCACGTTAGCATTCTTTGAACGTTTATCATGTAGAGGGTGTATAAAAAGAATTGGTCACCCGTCCTAGGAGTGAATCTTTGTCAAAATAACGGAAAATTGTTATTAATGTCTTTTTTTACATTAACACCTGTTTATATCCCCAAAATATCTAGTCCCACATGTCCAACATTCATTCTGAAAAAAATTCTTTTGTGTGTCAAATCGACACAATGGTAAATATCGAATGAAATGAAACGATAAATAATTAACTTTGCTGATTATCTGATTGCGAATACAGTAATAAATATTTACACTATATGTTGCTCGGACATTCGCATTATTCGATTTCGTTGTTACGACGACAATAGCGAAGGTTAAGCGTACAAATAGCTATAGCAGGCAAAAATGCACGCGGGTTGATCACGTGAACACGTGTGACAGACCCACCGAATCGACAAGCGGACATATGTACACTTGTAAATTACGCCATTGACGAATGAAACAATTCAAAAGAAATTTTCTTGACAGCTTCCCACTCCTCGACCTAACGTCCTTCCGACACAACCACGCCCAATTAACATACGCTAGGGTTCCCCACCTAATCCACCCTTAACCAACCCCGAAAAAACCGAGGTGACAGTCGCAGAACTATTTTGACCGAGGTCGGAGTAACCTCTTCTCGTTTGCTGTCTCATTTTGGGAAAGTGTGTTGCGTAGAGTTTACTGATTGTCTAGAAGTGTGGTGTTGTGTTATTAGGACGTATTCGCGTAAATGGCAGTGTTCTGTGGCTCCGACGCAGGAACAGAACATTCTGAAAAATTTGTAAGTACTTACACTATACATTAGTAGTTTGTAATGTAGGATTAATATAATGTAGAATAATATTCTGATGTGTAACAATGGATACAAGGTTTACTTTCATAACAATTCTATAACAACAATTTTCTTTGTTATAAACAATTTTGCGGCAAGTTTCTTTTACAAATGTCCTTTAGCAAGGACGTTACTTTTAGTTAAGGATATACAGTTACTCGTATTAATATTTGAACGCTCTAAAAAAGACGATAACTTTTCAGATATTGTACGGGGTGTAACAAAATTTAGTGTCATAGTTTTGGCAGATGGTTGTACACCTTCGCATCGGTGAAGATTTGTTAAAAGACATTGCCGCAAAATTGACTTTGACCTTGACATTCAACGTCAAATTTTTTTATGCTTGTATCGCATTATACTCACCATGGAGACCAAACTTGTCAAAGGAACCATAGGTCGCAACTCAACCGTTCTCTTATACACTCCTCGTCAAAAAGATAGCCCAGGTGTGCTATCTTTGATTTCTCAATGACCTATGTGAATTTTTACGTTTGTGACGTATAATATCAAAACATTATGAGCTCAGAATATGCGGTTCGTTGAAAATAATTTAAAATATTATAAGGTTAAGTGTGTAACAAAAAAATTTTTTTATTTTAAGAACGAAATGATAGCACATGTACAATAAGAAAATAATAATGAACATAAATATTAACTAACAATAATTATTTATCAAACATATATACTTATTTAATAGTGGGTACATCCCTCTTTATTTTCTATTATTTCTATTGTACGATTTGGTATCGATTTATACAGTTTTTGGATATAATTTTGACATAACGTATCCCATTCGCGAATAATTGCATTTTTTAATTCATGTACGTGTTGATACTGCTTTCCATTCGCGTATACACCGCGAACAAGTTCTGCCCAGCAATTTTCAATAATATTAAGGTCCGGGGAGCGTGCAGGCTACGGCAAAACATATATATTATTTTCATTAAAATATGATTGGACCAATCTTGATGTGTGTACAGATGCATTATCTTGTTGAAAGATGTAATCAGGTCCAGAAATGCGTTCTGCATGATTATTTATTTGTTCTTTGATTAAATTTATGTATTGGACACTATTCATTCTCCCATTGATGAACTTGATACTTGTCTTTCCGAAATAACCGATGCCGGCCTAAACCATTACGCTGCCTCCTCCCATTTGTCGTCGAATTGCTGAAATTGTCTCTTTTCTTATGTCATGAAAATAATATTGAAACCCATCAGGACCATCGAGATTAAATTTCTTTTCGTCCGAAAATAGCACCATTCTCCATTTCTTTTTCCAACGCACTTTTTCTTTTGCAAATTGTAAACGTTGTGCTTTGTGTTTCGTTATTAACGGAGGTTTCTTTTTCAATTTTGGCCTCTTGATATTTTTGCTGGATAGTACAACTCGACGAACACTTGAAACACTGGCACTAACACTAGATTTTTCCATTATTTGCTTTATTGTTAACTGCGAGTTGGAAGCTACACGCAAAATTGCTCGCTTATCACAATCGGATAACGACGACGGCCGACCAGTACTTTTCTTTTTGCCATAATCTTCAACATTTTTTAAGAGACTGTGTATTACTTTACGACTTCTTTTTATTACTTTCGATATTTTCGCTACTGATAACTGTTGCTCTTTTAGTTCAAGA
This sequence comes from Lasioglossum pauxillum, assembly GCA_933228785.1. Taxonomy (NCBI): domain Eukaryota; kingdom Metazoa; phylum Arthropoda; class Insecta; order Hymenoptera; family Halictidae; genus Lasioglossum; species Lasioglossum pauxillum. The sequence goes on along the minus strand of OW121702.1, from coordinate 17,680,014 downwards.
ATTTGCTTTTTTTGAGACTCGTTTAATCTTTTTCCGCGTCCCATACTTACAAATTTATATAATATTGTACTGTAATCTTTACTCGTTGATAGATCATGAAATACTAAGCAATTTCTAAACATATTAACAGAGTGTGCTATCATTTCGACCTTAGTATGGAACAGTTTTTCTTTGTTGTATACAAACATGTACGACATTGTGACTTATTTCCAGCAAGCCGCATATTGTGAGCTCATAATTGTTAGATATTATACGTTACAGACGAAAAATTAGCTCACCTGAGCTATCTTTTTGACGAGGAGTGTAAAAGAATGTTAAATGTTTTAACGCCGTCTTCCGTTCCTTGAGTTGAGAACCATCATGGTTTATGGCTGTTAACAATCGTCCTTGAACAGCGGCTACGATTTAGCCACCATTATTTTGTAAACGGAACGGATGTAAACAAATAGAGGACAGTAAAGCCGCGTAAACCCAAAAGAGGATGAGCACGAGCAAGTGCAATTATATACTCCTCTTTCCTCCAATGAATACGAGGTCGGCCTGCCCTCCGATGTCCAGGAGTAATAGCAAATTCAAAATTTTGAAAACGTTGGTCCAATCTTTGAAAATCCCTTCTGTCTGGCACATTCTTAGGATTTCCTTGTCCGGTATTAATTAAATATTCACGATGTATATTGCGAGGTAAGGTGTACTTTCCAAATGCTTCATCAATAGCATGAAGCATCTGACGCCCGTTATAATTTCTTCTTCTACTTTGCGTAACTGACGTCTAACACTCACTACACAAAAGACCAGAAAAGACTAATTATTGGAAGTGGTCATCTGAAAATTGTGATGTTTACTGTCCTCTATTTGTTTACATCCGTTCTGTTTACAAAACAATGGTGACCAAATCGAAGTCGCTGTTCAAGGACGATTGTTAACAGCCATAAACCATGATAGTTCTCAACTCGTGGAACGGAAGACGACGTTGAAACATTCAACATTCTTTTATAAGAGAACGGTTGAGTTGCGACCTATGGTTCCTTTGACAAGTTTGGTCTCCATGGTGAGTAGAATGCGATACAAGCATAAAAAATGTTGACCTTGAATTTCAAGGTCAAAGTCAATTTTGCGGCAATTTCTTTAACAATTCTCCACCGAACCGAAGATGTACAACCATTTGTCAAAACCATGGCACTAAATTTTGTTACACCCTGTACTATACGATTTAAACTTTTTTGGGAAGCTCGAGTAACAAATATTAAAAGTTGCATTTTACAACTTTTTTATGAGGGCGTATATAGAAAATTAAAAAAATACGTTTTGTAGATCTGTGCGAATTAAACATATTCTGAAAATTTCGTCAAAATCGATCGACGTTGCAATGAGCTACAAACGTTTAAAGATGGTAAAAATTACAGATTTTTACGATTTTCGGCCTATAATTTAAGAATTCTTACATCTTTCAATGCTTGTCGTTTTTTCCCCGCATCAACCGATTTCGATGAATCTTTTACAGTACATATAATTGAGACAGACCGGCAAAACGTACTTTTTAAATTTTCGATATAGGCCCACATAAAAAAGTTGTAAAATGCAACTTTTAGTATTTTTTCTAAAATACCGAACAATTGCTATTTTTGAAAACATTTCTTTTCATATCCTGTAGTGAACTAATTGCTCTAGCTACCCAAAAAAGTTCAAATCGTATAGTACTATATTTAAAAAGTTATCGTCTATTTTAGAGCGTCCGAATATTAATTCTAGTAACTGTAAATTACCGTTTCATTTCTGTTTCTGAAAAGTAATCTCTAACTATTACAGTATTAATTCACATTTCACGGAGTTATTAGAAATATTAGGCTGGCAACTAAATTCGCGATCTTTTGTTTCGTAATTCTTTTATTGTATCATTATAATCCGATGCAGTGACCATTTCTTTTGAACTATGTATCGTTGGAAAGCTCTATAATTTGCGATTAATTTGATATACAATACTCGTGCTTAAAAATATATATATAAATGACTTTGTTTGAGAAAATATGGAGGTGGCGAACTTATTTGCCAACCTAATATCGCTGCTCCGGAAGTATGACACAACTGCAAAAATTAAAATTTTACAGGACAAGCAGAAGAAAAATAATTCCAATTTGTCGTAATAGAATAGCCTATAGATTCGGTTTAATTCTTCTATAAGAGTAGTTTATAAACATTGTGGTAAATAAGCATGCGGGTTGTAATGAAAATAAATGCATTTTTGAGCCCGCCAACACAATAAAGTCAATTTCACAGAATTTTACAGTTGCGTCATTATACTTTCGGGGAGCAGCGATATATTAGGAAGAATTTTGGAAGTATTAAAATTTGTATAATGTTTATATATTTCTTCCAATCACCTTCAAATTTTTAAAATCGTCTGGCCTGACAAGCTGTTCCACATAAATAAATAATGAAACCGGTCGTTTGCTAATGGAACATTTTCGAAGGAATGGGAACTTTGGAGATTTCTGTAGCACGTTGTTGAATCGTTAATTGGGTCTCCGGATCATTGGCCGAAATCGATTTATTTCCGGCTGGGATGCAGAAGTGATCTCGGCCAGAGCAATTGCAGCGACCGAACGATCGGTAATTAATTTATAGACTCTGTACGAGTCTCGTTATATCCTTCGATTAACTTGAAAATGATAATCTCGTACTCGTAATTACTTAACAATGCTATCTGTCCTTTGACGAATCCAGTGAACTGTCCTAGATTCTATAATTGCAAAAATCCTCTTTACCCAGTTCAATTTGATTTATATTCAAATTTCTAATGCTTAACAACGAATCATTTTTATAGGAATTGAATAAATCGTTCGTTCATAAGAAACGTGACATAAGTCTAAAAAGAAGAAGATTTGACAAAAGAGCCATTTGCAAATTACTTAAAATTGCCAATTTTTTTATTGTATATAACCAACTTGGAAATGTAAAATAATTTGTTGTTATTTAGATACTGGTTTAACAGTCGTGCACATTAGTTATAAAGTACATTACAATTTATATATTTAGTATTATAATATTTTTTAGAAATATATTTTGAGTTGTGTCAGTTTGCTTTCGAATGAACGAAATATTCTCATTTGTTCTAAGCGATTTAATCATCGACTCCTATTTTCCACCGATTTTGTAAGTCAAACACAAGAATCACGTATTATGCAGGTTTGAAACTCGATTATCAATTCATTAAGGGCAGAAGGATTATTAATGGGTATGCTGCACATTGTTGCGTCCATGATTCTCCGTAATTTTGTGCATTCCGACCTCTGCTGCGAGGATATACAGGAAATTGTGTTGCAACCGAAAAGCAGATTATTCTTTATGCAAACGTGAATCGAAAATGTAAAGTGAAAATATTTCATAGCACGGTTCATTTCCGAGATAATTAATTTCAAAAATTCATCGGATACGCGCGTCTCGGAACGCGATTTCTGAATGTGTCTGTTCACTGTTGACGTATGTCAAAACGTTAAAGATAACGATGCCCAGCTTATTGTTAGGAATCAATTATAGAACTGTGCACCACCTAAATTACAAAACATTCTACACAATACAAACATCAAAAATAAAATCGGGAAAATTGTTGTACCGACCGTTCTATCGATTGTTACCTCAAAAAAGCTGTTTTCTCACAGCAATGGTCGTTAAAAAAATACGAATATCTATGGAGCACGTTGATAAAAATTCAATGGAATATTTTTTTGTGTGGAAAACTTGACAATAAAGTAGAGACTCTTTCTATTATGTGGTGAACATCCATCATATGCTTTGTTTACACAAACATTGTACATTCATTTTCAGAGAAAACCGCAAAATCTAGTGCAGACAGGAGATTTTTCATTCGAGATACAATAAAATCGTGACAGAAAATCGCAAATCAACTTTTGAGAGGTCATCGTAATGGGGAGACTCCCATAAAAAAGATCAAATTTAAATGAATGTGCAACAAAATTGTTTAAAGTCTGTACATTCGTTACTCTCACTATGAATCCACATTTATAGTGAGATTATTATTAATATTTATAGTTTCTTATCTTATTTTGAAACGTTTAGTGTTCGTAAAACTCACAAATACAGAAGACGCTCGTATTTTGACTCGGTAAATTGAATAAGAACAGATCAACAAATTCGATAATAATTCTTTTTAACAGATTACAAATTAAATTAAATTTGAAAAATTGTTTTGTACATTCACTGTTAACAAATCTCACTCGAGGTTTCAAACACAAAACCACGAATCAAATAATCGTATATTGACATTGTATTTTTCGATTTATTGAGATGAAATGATCGATGCATCTTTCTATTCAAGGACCTATCACAATAAATAGACAAAATAAAAATATCCTGTCTCGATTGTGGGAACCAGAAGTAAAATAAAATTGATTTCACCCATTAACAGTCTTTTTACGTTGTAAGCATTCTTAGATTTTTGTATTTTTCACTGATTTGTATAACAACGAGTTAATTTCTTCATAAATGGATAAAAATCCGAAGTCTAATAATAAATATGAATTGAAATAAATTCAATCTTGTCATTCGTATAAGACAACACGTGTCAGTCACTTTTAGCAAGTAGGTTTAGCTCTGCATAAAATGAAAGAGATAAAGGAAATAATAAAAATCCGTGCAGTAAACTTGTAGCTGATAGTCGGTGTCTGTTCCCCGGGTTTCGTGTGTACGTCGCATTCGGTACAGTGTTCATCGATGTCCCGGCGAGTATCGGCAGCCATCGATGGGGCGCACGTAAGAAATCCGCGTGCCCGGCCCAGACACATCTATTTGGAAGGTGAAATTACAGGCCGGGGTAGCGTGATGGTTTACCGTGCGACGATTCCCGCGTGTCGGGGCCGCATCAACATACATATGCATGGTTCGCTACCACGTATTTCCATATGTATGCGTTTTCGTCTTGGAAAAGTTTTGTAAGCGTGCCCCGGACGTCACCCCCGTGCCACGCCGTGCCTGCCTCTGTCTTTCCGGAAGAATTACCAGAGCCGCGTTACGTGAAACCCGGAAACGAACCGCGTCGTCATCCTCCACTGCCATGCAGCGTGCAGTGGCTGCGCCAGTGTTAATGTCTCCGAACGGTCGATGCACCGGTTACAACCCCCTATCGCACGCTTATCACGTACACACGAGCGTGTTACGGGACTGGATTCATTTTCAACGCGACGCGTTTGTTACCGATCCCGAGCGACTTGCGAATCGTTCGACTATTCTCTCTTCGTTCCCTGTTATCTTCCTCCACTATTATTATTATTTCAGGCTTCGAAGCTTCGTCTCGCGTTCACCTAATTTGATAAAAGCCACTGTTCGAAACCAGGATTTGACGGAATTCAATTAATTTTCTCTCGCGCACCCGCAGTGCAATGCGTCGTTACCGACCCCGAACTACTTGCGAATTGTTCAACTATTGTCCCATGTCAAAGGGAAGTAACTTCGACAACTTTCGTTAGTATATTTATTTAATAAATGACGAACTGTAATTCTAAATTTTAAGTATGTTTTTTGAAGGTAAAAGAGTGCTTTTCTTTAAAAATAAAGTTTTTTAAAAACATTAACCTTCTTGCCTTACGATTTATTTTACGGTATTAGTGATTAGAAATCTTTTGTAGTTCGTAATTTCTTAAAAAAGAAGAAAATTTATATCTACTTTATGCCTATATATTCGCTAATAGCTTACATTAACAAAACCAAAGTAGAATTTGTTTTCGGTTTAAAGGAATCTAATAGCACGCATATTCATCGGACTCTGTTCAGAATTTTTAACACGAATCAGACACGATATTGTAGGGCACGGGGTTAAATAGGTTCGGCAGGGTTAAATAGGTTCGGCAGGGTTAAATAGGTTCGGCAGGGTTCACAAAAGAAAATTAATCATTTTCTCTTCCAAATTTCATTAGTGTCGACATTATTGGCATCGCTAAACATTTTAGAAAGTAATGTAGATGCATTAAATACCGATATGAGGCAAGTCATTTTTTACCAAATGAACTAGATCGGCCGCTCGGAACCACTGTGTCCCGGATGACAGATCAATGCAAGAGTAGAATACTTGACAAGAAAGCGCAAGAAAACCGGTTTTCGGTCTGGAGCTTAATATATACCATGTCAAATATTTATTTGACGATAGAGCAGTGGGGTTCAGGATCCAAAAGAAACCGCAGCGGCTGCGTCACGACGCGTTTCCGATGGATAGCCACGGAGTCGTTTAATAAGAGACGGGACCGTCGGTCGCGTAATTGTTCCCGGCCACTTTGCCGGAATATTAAAACCGGCAGTCCCGGGTAGTGACTTCTGGGAGAGTCCGTCGTGACGGCGTGTTTATTGTAACGAGCGAGTCGGAAGAACGTCGTAAAGTTAAAGAGCAGTGGGAAAGTGGGAAGAAGAGAGTGAAGTAGAGATAGAAAGATAGAAAGAGAGGAGAACGCGCGCAGCTCTCTATTACACAGGGGAGGGCCGGCACAATGGAATTCCAACGGGCGGCCTTGGCGAAGCAATTTCGAAGCAGTTTTCGCCAGGGCAGTTAAATTTAAACAGGCCGCGGGTCTATTTTACGTGAGGGGGTAGGGATGGATGGGGGTTATTAACGTTATTCGCGGTTAATTCCGCGCTCTTTCATAGAAAATGAATACGCGTACCGACGGCATACCGGTAACCGCAGCAGTTGATGGAAAATCACGGACGAAAGAACATCGTGCTGAAATTTATTGTCATTACAGTAACGAACGAATCTCATCCCACGGCTGCTGGGTGAGTACATCTACTCCCTACCGTCGGCCATAATAGCGAATGAATATTTAGCGTACATTCGAACTATAAATGATGCGCTTGTTGCGGCTGCTTCGGAATTGTAACGTTGTATGACCGGTTTGCGTGACCTACTGAAGACTTGTAAATTAAAAATAGGTTGTTTGCTGTGCATTGTCGTCTGTGATCAATATTTCTGTCGTTCGCAGGTAGGGAAATCGAGGGTTTGGCTGACGCTGTTGTTTGATTAGAATTCTCAGGAAATTCAATGGGTGGTCGAATTTTAAGAGCACCTTGTATACAGGCTATTTCACCTAACTTGACCACCTTCAATATCTTTGTTGTTTTTAAATACACGCCAATGTCTGAAGGACAAAGTTGAATGGTACAATGGGACCCATACGATACAAACAAAAAATTTTGTTTTTATGTAATTTTTTTCAGAGATGTGAAGGTCACCTTCATTTTTTTTTAATGGAATGAGGTATTCTTTAATACATCAGTCGATGCAGCTGGACATTTGTTATAAAAAAGTACTAACCTATGTTCAGTCAGCGGCAATAATAAGTGGACACCCTTAAAAATCGTTTAACTTTTTAGAAATTGGTCCAAAGGACTTGAATTTTTTTAAGATGACAGACCGGCTAGTTCGCTAGAGAATAAGTAAACAAAAATTTATTACGATTGCAATTGGTAGGAATTATACGACATTTTGAAAAATGATGTTTTGTCAACTTTTTTATCTGGGCCTGTAACGATAATTTAAAAAAAATGCGTTTTATAGACTTCGGTAACTATATACATACTGAAAATGCCATCGAAATCGGTCAACATTGCAATGAGCTACATATGTTTAAAGATGAGAGCTTAAGGGTAAAAGATCAACATTGCAATGAGCTACATACGTTTAAAGATGAGAGCTTAAGGGTAAAAGTCGCAGATTTTCAGCCTTGCCAGGTCATTTCACCCTTACGTGATCATCTTTAAACGTTTGTAGCTCATTGCAATGGTGACCGATTTCGATGAAATTTTCAGTATGTATATAGTTACCGAAGTCTATAAAACGCATTTTTTTTAAATTATCGTTACAGGCCCAGATAAAAAAGTTGACAAAACATCATTTTTCAAAATTTTGTATAATACCTACCAATTTCAATCGTAATCAATTTTTGTTTACTTATTCTCTAGCAAACTAGCCGGTCTAACATCTGAAAAAAATTTAAGTCCTTTGGACCAATTTCTAAAATGTTATGTGATTTTTAAGGGTGTCCACTTATTATTGCCGCTGACTGTATGTCGAAAAGTTAGTAGTTCAGGAGATATTTCAATTTAAATAACTCTAAAACAACATTACTGTCGTACTAAGACGTTACACAAGTAAATAAACGCTAACGTCTTAGTACGACAGTAATGTTGTTTTAGAGTTATTTAAATTGAAATATCTCCTGAACTACTAACTTGTCGATATACATAGGTTAGTACTTTTTTATAACGAATGTCCAACTGCAGCGATTGATGTATTAAAAAATAACTCATTCCATTTAAAAAAATGAAGGTGACTTTCATATCTCTAAAAAAATTACATGAAAACAAAAATTTTGATTGTATCGTATGAGCACCATTTTACCATTCAACTTTGTCCTTCAGACATTTGACGTATCTTTAAAAATAACAAAGATATTCAAGGTGGTCAAGTTAGGTGAAATACCCTGTAGATTGATAATTTTACATTGAAACAGTAGATTGTTGAATGGAATTCAATTGAATTTCAAAGTTACGGCGATTTTCTAAGAGTATCTTGGAAATCTATGGACTAAGGTCAACCTGTGATCAGCCAAGTAGACTTCTATAAGATAGGTAGAATAGCCACAACATTTTTACGGTTAGGAAAGTGGATAGAGTCAACCTATGATCAGACAAGTACTGTCCAGTGAAAGAGTGTAAACTAGCGGGACGGGAACGGGGCAAGAAGGGCATTGCGGACGCTCCGCCCGATCCCCACCTTTCGACTCACGCGTAGTTCCCGCCGTTCATAGGCGTAGGAACGGATATTGCTACTATGCATTTCTACTATGAGAATTTGTAAATACCTAATAACGCGCGCGATTTTATTCCGTGGCCAGTTATTCGTCGGTCACAAAGAAATACTTATTTACTCATTATACTTTATCCAAAAGAACTCGAATATAATGCCGGATAAGATGGTCAAAACTGCCCTTGAGCCGAATTATATCGACGTTGGGTCATTCGATAGGGCATCAAGAAAAAATGTACTGAGTAAAATGTCAACCCTGTATCTCGATCGGGAGGGTAGTTATAAAACCAGTTTTTGGCCTATTTTTCCTAGTTAATGATGTTTAGAAATTCTGAGAAAAATCTTACACATGCCAAGGACTTAAATACATATTCTGCAATTGGTTTCAGCTTTTTAAATTGAAAATTCTGCTTGTAAAAAATCACGAACCTCGAAGAAATCAAGAAAATGCAGATATCACATGTAAATTCCACAGTGACAACATTTACATTTTTACAGTACCGATATATTGTTATAGTTATTGTTCGTGAATTTTTTCAGATTTTATGATTTGGTGCGCTGTAGGTAAGAAAAATAAAAACCGATTTTTTCTACGTCTTTTTCGCGAAGAACAAAGTTACCTTACAATTTTTACGTTTTATTCTGTAAGTCTATTAGGCACTGATAAACCTTGCACATTTTATAGAAGTAATTAAAAAATGAAATCAACTTGACAGTTAGCTAACTCTTGGACTACGCCGACTACACAAATGGATTGCCACTGACCGCATCGCTCGCTCTGTCTCGTTTGTTTGTATACATCCAGAGTTGGGCAAAAATTTTATTTAAATAAAAATTTCAAATAAAGTGGGTTTAAAATCCACTTGGAAAAAACCTACTTTATTCGAAATTCTTATTTAAATAAAATTTTTGCCCATCTCTGTATACATCTGACTCGCTCCCCGCGTCACGCGCGCGATTAGCGTGTGTCCGTCTCCGCCAATAACGCGTTAGAGCCAAGAATGCGTGTGAGAATAGTTGTCTACGTTCTAGTCTGACCACTCAGGTGTTCTTTGCGTCCCTCTTGCCCCGTTCCATGATTCAATGAAAGATGTATGATCCCACAAGTAGAATACACACTTTGTTATCAGACAAACGTAGTAAAACCGATATACAGTCAGTCAAGCATTACAGAAGTATGATGATTTGATCTATGGTAGTATAATTGAAATAGGGATGACATGTGGACGAACAGATTGAAGATTTCTATATTCACACAAATGGAATAGGTAATCTATGGCCAGACTAACAGATTGAAGAGTTCCATAGTCGCACAAATGGAATGTGTTATCTATAATCAGACAAGTAGAATGAGACAGCTCATGATTAGCCAGATAGATTGCATTAGAGGATCTGTTCAATAAAGTAAAAGCTTATTACAGAATTAATTAATTTTGTGATATACCCAAATAAAATATTTACTTGAAAATTATTTTCAAAAACCCATTTTTATAAATCATGTCAGAACAAGAGAAAAATTTCTATCACAACTAAAAGATCTTAATTTTCATTTAGTGATAAAAATATAATAAATGCACTAATAAATTTTGTGTTAAATACTTTTTTCATAGCAAAGTGTTAATAATTTCAATAAATAAGAAATTATTTGCATCTCGCTTAGTAATTTTTTTTCATAAAAGAATAAAATCCGCAGTTTAGAAATTTCTGTTCACTTGATAAAACGTTCCAGTCCATTGAAAGTCGAGCAATGTGGCACAGGTAAGTGTCCACGACAGTACTGCAAACTCCATTGTACCATGCTCGGGGTTCAACGTTCTCCTCGGTCCCCGATATTTCCGGCTTTCCACGCTCGACGTCTTCCGCTAATTCCGGAAAAACTCGCGGAGATAACAACGCGCGCGGCGAACGTAAACAGGAGATTACGAATCATAAAGTAAACAGTACAAATTCAATTTCCCAAGGTTGCCGCGGAATTGGGACGCGCTCAGTGCTCGATTCGGTAAACAGAAATCCTACCAACGGGCGAGTCGGAGTTTTTTCCGCTTTGCGAGCAAGCGGACTCGTGTTAGAGACAGGATGAAGGAACGTCGCTGTTCAAAAACGACCGACACGAAAAGATTCAGCTGTGACTAATATTACGTCCTCCTATGAATTATGAAATGTTATTATAGAATTGTATTATATTTTTATTACCGCGCTACCGAACTGCGGACTTTCGTGCGGTTACGACAATTACGGACGCGAAAAATACTATGAAAAACGGTGCACAATTTGGTTTGACAATGTCTACCAATTTTACTCAATTTTGTATTTTTAATTAATGTTGTATAGTGGTCGAAAATGGTGGACCCCTGGTCGAAAAATTGTTTAACAAATATGTATGCATGTATTTTATTTTATAATAATTCTTTGCACATTCCCTTTTTTAAAATAATCCTTTTCACATTTACTATTTTAAAAGAATTTTCGCACATTTAATATTTTAAAATAATTATTTATTTTACACTTACTGCCACCATTTTAAAACAACTTCTCGTACATTTACTACCACATAAAATATACACAGTGTCTCTGAAAAAAGTACGAATCGGAAATTTAGCTTCTTCAGGGACTGCATAATAGTCTTAAAAGATCGTTCGGTTAGGCAAATACGAGAAACGCGTTCGGCTTCAATTATCTGCTATCGCTGTGAAATACGACTGCACTTTCGGAGCTATAAATCCAGCAGTTATCACGAATTTCCAAATAAAACTTCGATGGAACATTCGAGAAGGATCCAACAGAATACGCCGTTGTCTAAAGATCAATATTTTTTATTTCAGCAAGGATATGTGCCTGTTCATAGCGACGCTGTCATTAAGCAACCGAATAAAATCTCTCGCATCTCATTTCCCTGTTTCTTTATCAGCGTTGCGCGTTCAGGAATATAATTTCGCGCAGGTATAATCACGGGCAATTATGAACTGGGCGAGATTAGGGAATACGGGCGAGGCAGCCCGTATCTGAAATATTCGCGGAGCACTTCGCCCGAAAAATTTACATCCGAGATAAATAGTTCCGATCCGGGTAACGCGTTTCGTTCCGCGCTTCTCTGCTCCGGATCCGGTCGGTGACGATTCGTCGGATCCATTAGCTCGTGGAAAATCGGGTCGCGGTGCTCGTGCTTCGGGGAAAAAAATGATCCCGAAGAGCCTGCGAGAAAATTCCGCGATAGCCGAGCTCGTCACGCGGCGAAAATAAAACGGGTTTAAATGGCGTCGCTACGCGGGTTTTTTTCGGGGCCGACGATCGGCCGAGGAGGCTTTTAAAAATTCGTGTTCGTCGACAATAATACAAAACGTTGTCCGTCCTAGTTTTCCGCGCCTGTTTCCACCGCGTTGCGGCCGCGTTCGGTCCGCGGGCTCCACGATTTACGGCGCGCGGAACACGAACCGTATAAATTCGTGCCACACTGCTATCCAACGCGCGCGCTGGGAAAACACTGCCTGGGATTGGGAGATGTTCGATCAACGGGTGCAACCGTGTACACAAGCCGGCTACAGAAATTCCATTGTAGAGCCGCCGTAATGTAACCGGGGACGGTTAAGATGCTGACATTCTTCTGTCGTGCAAGGTGCGGCCGAATAACAAGCGGACAGGGGTGATTCTACATGTATAGTCGCCGCGGAAAGTATGTTGACACGCCTCAAAAATGTATATTTTCTAGAGGTGTGCGGGACCGGGACGGGATTCTCGAAAACGTTCGGGTATTCCCGAAAATGTTTTTACAATATTTACGAAAACGAAATTATATAGAAGACTCTTGTAGCATAGATAAAGACTAAAAAACAATATTAAAAGATTCCGTACCGTATCAGAGATCCCAAAAAAATTCACGGGAAACCCGAAAATTTTCGGGAATTCCGTCCCGGTCCCGCACACCTCTAATATTTTCTATTTTAAATTAATAATTTAGGAATCAATCGAAGATATACAGGATGGGGCACCTAAAACAGGTCACCTGAATAGCTAGCTTGCTTTTGAAAATAGAAAAAATTCCTTCAGACCAAACTTACTTGATATCGAGGCGCTCGTAATCTGATGTCATTAATTTTTTTTATAGGTGGAGGCGTCAAGGAGATAACTCTAAAATAACTGTAAAATACCATGACTGTCGTACTAAGACGTTAGTGTTTACCTACTTGTGTAACTTCTTAGCACGACAGTAATATTTAAATTGAAATATTTCCTGAACTACTAACTTTTCGACATACATAGGTTAGTACTTTTTTATAACGAATGTCCAGCTGCATCGGTTCGTGTATTAAAAATTACCACATTTCATTTAAGAAAACAGAGTTGACCTTCATATCTCCTTGACGTTTCCAACTATAAAAAAATTAATGACATCAGATTACCAGCGCCTCGATATCAAGTAAGTTTGGTCTGATACATTTTTGTCTATCTTCGAAAGTAAGCGAGGTTTCAGGTGACCAGTTTTAGGTGCCCCACCCTGTATATTATGTATGTTATTTAGAGCATTCACCTTGCTTTCTCCATACACATTTTCTTCTATTACAACATCAAAGTTCAAATTTTGACTCGTCGCCAAATATATCCTTCTTCCAGAAATGTGGTGATTCGTTTTTAAACAAAATATGTATGGATCAAGGTGAATGCTTTAAATCAACGGTGATAACGTCTACATCAAAGTATGATGGAGGATCAGTATGCGTTAGGGGTTGTTTTTCTGCAAATAGTGTTGGCAATTTACATTTCATAGACAGGATATTAACAGTAGCAGGCTATGTGAATATTTTGCAACAGAATTTACAAGATTAAATAATAAAAATTAACATCCACAGTGATTATCTATTCCAGCAAGATAACGACCCCAAACATAAATGCAAACTAGCGACGAAATATAATATTTAAGTGAAAATGATATTCAATTGTTACCATCAAACTCCCGATTTGAATTTAATTGATCAGCTGTGGGATCACTTAGATCGAAGTGTAAGTGAGAAATTTCGGAATAATAAATCAGTGTTTAAACAAGCGCAACTAAGTGCTTGGAATAGTATTGACGAAAATGTTATAAATAAATTGTTTGAAAGTAATCCCAGAGGACTTGAAGGGGTCATGAGAAACAAAGGGTATCAAACTTCAAATTAATTATGTCGTTTTATTGTTAAGAATACACTCAATTACGAATTTTCAATGCTATTATGCTTCAATGCAATTATTTAATTTCTCCTGTCATTATTATAAACTTTATGTCATTTTTGGTGCTATACATAATATATATTTTCGATTAATTCCTAAATTATTGATTGAAAATAGAATATATGCATTATTGAGACGTGTCAACATACTTTCCGCGGCGACTGTATATATAAATCGATAAAAAGGAATAACATGTTTTCGACAGACGCCTTGGTTTCGAGAAAATTGAGTTTGAAGATCCGTCCGGTGCTATAGCATATGCAGGAAGTAGAATCAGTACGCCATGACCAGACACATCAGACTATTCCGATTGAATAGCACACAATACATTTTATTCTATATTTTTTCTTATTTTCTCAAATGCAATCACATCGTGTGTGTTTGTACATGTTATTCGGCCGCACACTAATATCTACTGTTTTTGATAAATAAAATTGTAGCAAGATTAGGTTCTAACCATTCAGGCAACGATTCCCTATTGTCGGTAACTACTTTACTTTGTATGTAATTTTGATTATTTCATATTTTTCATAGCTGCCGTCATATTCTAGAGAGTAAGCAATAATAAATGAAAATGTATCGTGAATTTACATGAATACGTAAGTCAAAAATAATATTTCGTTTTCGAGAAAATCGAGTTTGAAAATTCCGCGAATACGCGTGCTATTAGATATGGATCGGCTGACGCGTCTGGCCATGACTCACCGGTTCTACTTGCTGGAGATACTAGAGGGAACCCAACGGCACACTTATTTTTCTCGAAAACAAAGCCATAAACGAAAAAACATTATTCTTTCTTCTCGGCTTATTTTTTCATGTAAATTCACCTCCTTGTACCACCACATCGGTGACATCTAAAATTATTATAGAGCCGTATAAATTCGTGCCACCGCCATCAAGCGAGAAAACACTGCTTGGGATTGGGAGATGTTCGATCAACGTGTGCAACTGTGTACACGAGACGGCTACAGAAATTTCATTGTAGAGCCGTCGTAATGTAACCGGGAACGTTAAGATACTAGATACCGGTGAAAAATATGAAAATGAGCGTGGCGGCCAAATGGAGTTGCTGTTTATTCCTCTGTGGGGATACCGCGGGTCTCTTTAGGCCCTAGGCAGTTCTGTAATGTCCCTGACATCCTTTTTTGATCCTGTACAATTTACAGTAAATCAAGATCGCATTATCATATTCACCCTTTTCTGGACGATTTAAATGAAAAATCTGACATTCATTTTGTAAATCTTGATTCCGCAGAATTTATGGCAAATTAACTTGTGGATGGTAAAGCGGTTTTGACGATATCATGGCAGCTATAGTTGGATCCATTCAAATCCTTACCGTGTCAATTTTCATACATATTTTTAAACCCACTTCTTTGAGATCAATGTTAACCCTTTCCGGTCCTATGTCGAGCAGAATTAACTTTTGCGCCAGTAGTTATTTATTTTATTGATTTACATTACATTTTTTAATAGATAGCGAATCTTTATGTCAAGTAAACATTTTCTACCGGAATTCCAATAAACTCGAGTGAAATAGAAATTGTTTCTCTTTTTTAATATGTTTAATAAGTTGAAAACAATACAACAGTAGTATTACATTTTTCTAATGTTTTTACTGTTTTAAATTACACGTACTGATTTTTGTTATAAATGCATAAAATCCGGTGTCTATTCATTAATAATGCCAGAATTTCGTGATATGTAACAACAATTGCAGCTGCTCTACATGAGCTGGAAAAGCTGCATATGAGAATACAATTGAATTACATAATTTTGTGGTAAGTTCTAAAATAAAAGAGAGAAAACACGTTGGACGGCAAAGGATTAATTAGTCGACTTAATTTATTTAATCTAGCTGCTAAAAAGATAGAATTTAGAGGAGATGTTTATAACTTTAGGTCAAAATGGTCCCAACTTTGGATAGCGGGATTAATTAATCACGTGGCCGGTCTGCTTGGACGTTGAAATTTTTTGATTACTTTTACAATGGTTCATATGTAGTATAAGGTACTTCAGCATGATTTAAGAAATAAGAAGTAGTTTAAAGGTCTTAATGGAATACTTTTAATTTCTTTCTTTTTTTCTATTGGAATGCTAATTTATTACAGGATTGTATTCAATAAATTTTTTACATGCACCTTGAAGGACTGTACGATAACTATGTTAAATGACGAAGTAAGTACGTTGTTCAGTGTTCACTTTGAAAAGTTTAGAAAAGATCATATGACAGTTGGAGAAATATGAAAGCACACATATTTGAAACGAGTCATTTATAATACACTGTCATCAAAATAGATGGTTCTTTACGTTTGTAAAAGATGTTTTCACCATGGCAAAAGCATTTTTAAACTCGACGTGTACAATTTCAGCTGAGGCTCGCAAACAGTCTAATAATTTGGTAACTCAGTTTGCGGATTATAACGTTACGGTGTCTTTTTCAAAAGGACTTGTAGGCAGAAAATTTAACCAGTTAGTAGAAAACTGTTAGCAGTCATAACCGCCTCGGATCACGGGCATTTGATGCGCAGAAATTTTCGAAAAAATCTAGTATGCGCGCGGGGAGCGTAGTCTGTTAGCCTAACAAGCTGGAGAACGAATATTTCGTCTCTGCGGTATCATTGCTGTAGCAGAATTATTTTCAGCGGGCCTCGGATTATCCTACAAAGCCGGAACACGTTGAGAGAGTTCACCGTAAAAATGTGCAAATGAGGCGAAGTATGTTTTTTTAATGAGCATTCAACCCGACCGTACGAACCCAAAAATACCGACGTGCTTGTTAGCCGAAACGAAGTTCCCGAGAAAAAAAAATTATACTGGATGACCCAGGAATAAGAGGCCAAACCTAAAGTTAGAGTGATTATTGCATTCCCGCTGAAAATAGATTTCTGGACTTATGAATACATAAATGCGTTCTGATTTCGGTCGCTTTGTCCCAATTTTTATTCTCACCGAAACGGTCGAGAGGTTCTGCCAGAATCTGCCTTATCAATCGTAGCTATAGTGTCGCGTGCATTCGTGCATACGTGGAAATGAAATGCAAATCAAACGCCACCCGTGTGCACGATGCAAGTATTGATAGTATTGCACATTAATCTTGCTGGACTAAAAATGCAGGAAACATGCAAAATTCATGTGTATTTACAGATTGTACGTACACGTATTTTTCAGATTTTACTGTTGGGTTTTAATTGTGATTCTTTAATAGTATACTAGGCCACAAACTGAAGGCAATGAGAAATGATGGAATTATAAGATATTTGAAAAGAAAATAGTATTTTTTTATTCGTGTCATATTTGTCAGTACCTTATTAAATCTTTATGCAAAGTAAAATG
Source organism: Lasioglossum pauxillum (assembly GCA_933228785.1). Lineage (NCBI taxonomy): Eukaryota > Metazoa > Arthropoda > Insecta > Hymenoptera > Halictidae > Lasioglossum > Lasioglossum pauxillum. Next base: position 17,662,664 of record OW121702.1, on the reverse strand, counting down.
TTTATACATCGTTTGCAAGGAAATGGAGATATGTAAAATTTATTACTTACATAATAAATGATTTTAACTGCTTGAAAATAACTTCTCCATATTTTTACATTTTACTAATGTTTTTACTAATTTACGTTTCACCTATTTTTGTCATAATTTCATAACATCCGCTGTCTAACCATTAGTAAAATGTTATTCTAAATTATACATATAACTAGAAGTGCATACTATGAAAAGCATACTATGAAAATTCGATTGGAGAGAAACAAAATATTCACGAAGCGGCAGATCTTGGCTATCTATAGAATAACTCAGAATTGAGCAAAATATGTTCGAGGTTGAGTATTATAGTTAGCTGAAAACATGATGTTCATATATAATGGTATTACTAAAGTTTTAGCGCGTCGACAAAGTTTGTGCTGGAATCGCAAGTTGTTCATTAAATAATTAAAAATTATCATATTTCTCTGAATTTTGGTCGGCCAAGTTAATCCCTCAGAGTGATTAAAAAAGGATGTACCTGCGCTGAGCATATTTTAATACTTCTCTGGCTGAATATATTCAGGGCGACCCGTAACCCTAGAGGTCGAATTTAATAACTAAAGTTTCACATTTTAGGAAACGTCAGAATTAAAAAACATTCGGTTCAAAATGTTGGTGATGTTTCATAATTTGGGAAAGTGATTTAACACGTTTCGGTTCCACTAACTAATTCGCACAAACTTGATCGTGCCAATATTATTTTATCAGTCTCAACAAATTAATGTTACAGTTTCAATTTGTGAAACAATTTCAGCAATAATTTTTCTATGAAAATGGTGAAATAGAAATCAATTTTCATTAAGTTTTCGAGGTAACTCTATGAAATACAAATCCAACTGTAACTATGATTGAACATGAAATTATACGGTCAATATTGATTATAATTAATAATCTGCATACATATAACCTAATTGCAGAATGTATTCCAAATATATCGAATGCAAGTCATGAGATATAATATAGATATAATGTTAAAAAAATATACACAAGAACGAAATCATAATAGATGCCAATCTATTTTTGAAATGACAATGATTAAGGAAATTATAATTTTTCAAATTGCAATTTATAGCTGGAATTAATTTTGATTCCATACATTATTCTCTCATTCGTATTTCATTTTATCTTTAATTGAACAAATATACCTCATTCATAACTTCATGTGTTAAATCAATAAATACAATTATAGTGCAGTTAGAGAGAAATCAAACATGTTCAAGTATATGTAGAAATGAGTAAATTTTAATCATTTTATACTATTAATTATTTTTACAACGATCACATTGGGTGATCAAATGTAGAGTCACAGTACAAAATGATATTTCTTTAGCTCTATGACGAATAATGTTGTTTACAGTGCTGCTAAATATACAATTGTAATGTTCAAACATTAGTACAAGAATCATAAAAAATCGACGTAGTTAGACATTCATTTAAAAATGAATTGTTTTGATTTAAATATAGTCGGCTTATGTATATAAATATTCTTTATGTATATAAGAAACGTATACAATTAATATTGTAACCTGAAAACGTCGATTCCAAAAATTAAACTCATGTTTTCGGTTATAGCTGACCAAACCTATTACGTAATAAATAAAAAAATAAAATTTACAGTGATGGATCATATCATCGTACGAAACTACAAGTATCTATTTTAAAAACAACTGCAATCAACAATTTCAACTTGAATAGGAAGATGCTAAGAACTGACCGCGTCAAAGACGACCGAGGGTTGATTACTCACGCATTTTATCTTTTCCATCGAGGAAATTTCGCAAGGTGCTCGGAAGGGCGAAGGGATTCGCCGTAATTCGTGCCGCTTAGTCTCGGCATGGTGTGATTAATCACCGGGGCGATTCTGAGGTGATCCTTATCGTGTTTACACAGCCCTCATCGCCGACAAATTTTTATTCGGCGAGAATGTGGGGGCGGAGAAGCAGTGTAAATTAATTCGAGACGATATCTTTCCAAATTCTCCGAGCCGCTCTTACGACTCGCCGGTGCATTATGCTCGAGCACGCGCGCGTCCTCCCCCGCACCCTCGGCCCGTGACATCCGGTGAAATATTCGCAAATATATCGGTCGGAACTGGCGCCACGAATTTTTTACCCCCACCTACTCCCGTCCTCGGTTAAATCTTGAGGAAATCCCTCCAATCTGAGTATCAGCAGTCCTATTAGGCGCAGCGCATAAACTTACCCTTCTCCCCTAGCCCTATCCGCTATCTGCACAAGTGGATCGTAAAAAAATCGGTCCGTGTTTTATTTGAAAAGCCCGCGCTTTCGTTCATTCCGTCCTCCATTCGGGATTACCGTCTCCGCTTTGTTACGATCTTCTTGCTTCGTAAGTTCGTTTACGTCTACGGTTGCGCTTTATTTGGGAGGCCACAACAAGAAGAGTATTCCTGACCATCTAATTCAAAATATTTAATAGATATAATACAGGGTGTCCAAGACCACCCGTCCATGGGTGTTAACTTCCTAGATAAGCATATTCGGTAAAAGTGTTTGGAATAAAAGTTGCAGGGATTAATGGAGGACATGACCTTCTAATTGACCTTCGGATCCATGTTTAAGGTTATTTGGAAGTCAATACGTATTTTTTAAATGGGAACCCCTACTTTTGACTGCAGATTCTGAAAGAGCTCGAAATTTCACGTTCAGATATGTACTTATGTCCTACGTTAAAATGACTGCTAGAGGCCATTCAGAGGTCAAATCACTGTTTGCTGGTAAATAAAAGATGACAGTAAGTACTGGCATCGAGATTGGACGAGGCTTCAAATAATAAATAATCTTGAAAATGAATCCGGGGGTCAATTACAAGGTCATGGACATATGTCCTCTATTAATCCCTGCACCTTTTATTCCAAACATTTTTACTGAATATACTTATCTAGAAAGCTAACACCCCTGGACGGGTGGTCTTGTTGGACACCCTGTATATAATAGTATAAAAATGTGCACACATAATCAATTATAATTTTTTAAATGACAATGTCTGCATGTGTTAATTTCCTCACATACTTTGGATTTGTGCAGCAGAATCGTTTCGTGATGTGTTCTTCTATCTTGTTGGAATAATAAATTGTATTGTATGAATCTTCTTGTTAACAGATTACGAAACTTGCACTTCTATTTTCTTGAATGGGTACAAATTGATCCACATTTGAGAAATAAAAATATGTATATGTTGTATCTGCAAAGTACAATGTTATGGTACTTTAGAGTACGGACATACAGATCAATGTGAAATTAATAACATCATAATCACCACAACAATTGCAACAGCAGTTTAATAATAACGTTAATCCAGTTAAATAGTTTCACGAATTTTATTCCTACTTCCGAGGCTGCTAAATGTAATGTTTAAAATTCAGTCACCCCTTTGCTCAGAATACCCGACAGTGGTCCACTTGAAAGTTTTATGATTCTATAAAAAAATATTCTACTTACGCGGATTTCCTGGCTACAAAATTGTATTTTTTAAAATTCTTATTTTCGGGAGGTGGTACATATATATTGATGTGTCGTAAAAACAGCGCGTCCTACATCTCGCGACTAAATTGAGACAGCAGACAACTTAATCTGCTGGAAACACTATTACCTGAATATTTGAAGAGGACGAGAATATTCGATGGAAGTTGGTTGTATGGGCACAATAAATAATAAATTTTGCTACAAATTCCCTTTTTTCAGTCCATTAACGGTCGTGACAGGTTTTGTTGCAGCTTTTCTGTGTCTCAATCTGGCTTGAAGCAGTTCCTTTTTAGTTCTCCTGTATTATTTTTACGACGATGATATATTTGAAGAAGAATAAACAATATTTTATGAAGATCAATCCATAATCCCTCAAATAGAATCGGCGATGAAGATCGTCCCTGCCACAGCCTGTATTATTGACGACATTATGCCTTGATATTTTTATGCAAGATTGAATGTATATAATATTTTAAACGACTGCCACAAAAGTGATTGCTCTCCTTTGCACTTCGACATCAAGTATAACTCGATTTTTAAACACAAGTTTAAATCATCAGTTTTAAATATGCTAAATGCTTTAAATAGTTTATAATATTAATTTTTCTTTACTAAGATAAGCAGCATACATATATTTAACTATTCTTAATATAATTAGTAAAAGAAAATGGTTCAAAATTAGTTCCAATCTAGGCACTATCTTTTAATATTCAAGGTACATTTCAAATAAGACCTTTACAATGACAGAAAGTCGTTGGGAACAAAATTGAAACAAAATTTGAGATACCAATGTCTTCTAAAAAATGACTAATTTTAGTTGTAGCATACAGTACAGCTCACTGAAGTTTGGCCGACTGCCGACGTCCATAAACGTATTTAGGAATTTCCTGTCGTAAAATGTTTATTCGAAAACCCTTATTAGTTATGTAGAAAGGCTATTTAAGATTAAAATGTAATAATATAAACTTTTTTAAAGCGAGCGAAACGTTTTCAATTATTATATTTTAAAAATTCTAACTGGATACGAACGTACATTCTGGAGCATGCAATTAGCAGCACTTTCTATGTCACCCATGCCTCATTACCTCCCAGACGAGCAGACTTATGGTGTTACTGAAAATACAACACCGTGAAAGGGACTTCCTGTTTTTCCCCCAAGCTTTCCCGGGTATCGTTTTCAATATTCGCGAGCCGTCGGACCGAAAGCTCCCGGGTGACATTGAAAGCACTGTCATCGTAGAATGACAGACTTCAGACACTTTAATTAGAACGGCGTAGCTGCAGGTGAAATCAGTAGTCAGGATAATAATGGCTGGCGAGAGGACATCCAGTCTGACGACTAATAGGCATCACCGCGTTGATTACGAAGTTGGAAGGAGTGGACGAACAAAGTGACAGGAAACGCCATAGCCCCGGAATGGCTTCTGAATGTAAAGGCTGATCGATAATATCGGGTTCAAATTTTTTTACGAGTCGGGGGGGGGGGCCAGCCATGTTGAAACGGCGACGTCGCTGATTTCGCCGCCAATGGAGGAGAAATGAAACGCCGTGAAAAATGGGATTAACCTCGCTCCTGGCCGAGCTGATGGAATATATCATTAGGTTCAACAACGGACAATTCACTATAGTGGATTCAATATTGATCACCGAGGACGTTCTTCTATCAGTCGTATGCTGCTTTTGATGAATAAAATTGTAGCAAAATTAAGTCTGAGTGAATTGGGTCCTTGTATAATCTAGTTTACAGGAATAACAACACAGCATCGACGATATCGTCAAAATGAGACAAAAGACGGTAGAAAATATTCTTCCCAAGGTAAACATAACTACCTTCTATTACAAGTATGCGAAGGATAAGGATGTGAATGAACTGTGTGTGGTATCATGGAAATTCTTCATGTTTCTCTTTGTCCTACCCCACACATTGTTTACGTCATGCTCTTATCCTCTCTTTTCTTCTTCTTTCTTATTTATACGAAGAAGTCACGCAACTATAACAAGATCCTTTCTCTTTGGTTGTATCTGAGGGAGAATGATTCAGGAAAAAGTTGTGTGATCGAAGGAAATCTTTTTCCACGATCTATACCGTGTACTTATAAACAATTTTTTGTTGAAACATGTAATAAAGACCTTAATAGGACAATTTAACATGTCACTGGGATCATTTGTTGATTCTAAACACTTGCAAAGACAGTTTATGTAATAATAGAAAAAAATTTAATTTATGTCGCAATTTAATTGATAATTTTATTATAATCGATGTAGAAACAATGCAGTGCATACTAATATGTACACTATGATACAGTGAAGCAAAAGAATCATTGGTTTAATTCAGATGAAAATTAAAGGTACAATAAATAAAAATTGTCTTCTCTGGTTTAAGAGTCTTAATCTTTGTTTGATTTCTCTAATTTACTGATTCGATCATTTTCCTTCATATATTTCAACTAATAAGAATATAAATATAATGGGACCAGTGGAAAGTCTAAATGACTTTAGTTCGTACAAATAAATATTTATTCCCGCAGAATTCAGAAGAAAGTTTCTATCGATAAACTACGTTAAACGATGCCCAAGAAGTAATAAACAAATCTTTTTATTATTGCGGGAAAAATTAATGAGAGAACAAGAAGACATACAAAATAATATAATTAACCCCTTGCCCTACGATTTATTTTATGGTTTCAGTAATAAGAACTTTTTTGTAGTTCGTATACTTTCCTAAAAAAGGAGAAAATTTATATCTATTGCATGCTTATACATTCTTCAATAGCTGCACATTAACAAAACCAAAGTATTTCGGTATTTCGGTTTAAAGAAAATTAGTAGCATAAATATTTATTACACTCTGTTCAGAATTTTTATCACGAGTCAGAGGCCACCTAAAAATCTCCTTTATTTTTAATGGCACAAAAGATATTTATGGCATAATTTAAATGGTATCGAAGGAGGAATATCTTAGAAGAATAATTTCTTTTTTCAGGTTATTTTTTCATAGTTTTTTCAAGGTCCTCGTTATTTTTTTATCGGAAAAACTCTTTTTTTATTCCACCTTATAACGGCTGAAAAAATACATTTGAATATGCTCAAGTCATTAACAAGATGGAATAAGTTTTCCCCATAAATAATTACGATGACCTTGAAAAACTATGAAAAAATAACCGGACGAATAAAAATTGCTCTTCTATGATATTCCTCATTCGATACCATTTAAATTATGCCATAAATATTTTTTGTGTCATTAAAAAGAAAGGCGATATTTAGGTGGCCTCTTTCAGCTGAGACACCCTGTATACAGTAAATGTAAAATTTAGTTTGTACACATAAATATCCGTGATACCACAAGAAACTGCAGAATCTGTCTTTCACAAGAAAATGTCTATTAACGTTACCCAAGAAGTAACAAGATTTTCCGAAACACTTGAGCCAGAGATTATCGAATCCTCATTTTTGTTGGAGCCTCCGAGCCGTGCGCGCATCTCTCCTCGTTCCTTTATTGTTTATGGAATGACAGGTCGGTGTACCTAGATGACAGCGCGTATACATGACATCGTGTGCGCCATGTACCACGACGTACATACGTCGCCGAAGATGAATATTCCGCAGAAACGTGCAGCGAAAGAAGGGGGACGTGATATGACGAGGTTTGATACCGAGACGAGAGGCGAAGTTGACGCGTTCCTCGCGGCTCGATAAAACGACCAAAGAAATGTAATTGAATGATGCGAGTTACTGATAGAAATTCCATTCCGCGATACATTTTCCATGGAAACCAAACATCCGGCGATAACAGAACAGAAATCTGAAGACTTCGTAACAATCAGGAGGTAGTTTCAATTTTTATATGCATTTTGGAGGTCGATAAAATTTTCAGAATTCGTCGGATCTAGAGAACGTATTTTTTACATTTTGAGCAATTGCAATTCTTCAAAAATTTTTTTCACGTCATATACTTATGGTTTTAACTTCTCAAAAAACAAAACCAAGTCGTATGGTCCAATATTAAGAAGCTATAATTCGTTTAAAAGTGTTCCAGTATTAATAAATTTTTAAATGGTTTCGGCACAACGGTTCGATCGTTTATTACGAATTATAAAGCAATTTTGCTAATTGTCAAATAAAATCAACGTTTCGATCCTAGTTTGGATCTTTTTCACGATTTATTTGAATCGCGTCTGTAAAGTAAATATGTTATAATAATTTAAAAAAACAGAACTATTAATGATTGAATATAAGAAATATTGTTCATAAAGACACACTCACTTGCTTTTGGGGAAAATAAATTTATAATAAATGTGTGACACATGTGTTACGTGCGTCGGACATGCTCGTTGTCAAGATACTGATGTACGAACGTATTTGAAGCCGATTTAGGTCATATCAATTGATATAAGGCGGTAAAGAAAAGTCATAGTATGTTCTTAAATCCACTCTTACGAATATACCTTGATGGTAAATCGTTATTAGCATTCCATTTTTATTGGAATCGGTTACATACAGTTAATTGTATGTGAGAAACAGCTGGTTCAAAATGTTTTTTTATATTAAATTATAGATCATGACAAAAGTAAGGTTTATTGGAAAATTCATCATACAACATTACTGGTTTAGTAATGTTGCGTAATATTCATGTATCTTAGGTGTTTCATACCTAAGGTTTACGCTGCGATGTTTAATCGTATGAATAGTTTCCAATAGTAACCTTTGATATAAATTTTGTTCTTTGTCAATAATTTTGACGTTCTCAAAATCAAATCTGCGATCCATTTCAAGTGAATGTTTCGCAAAGCCGTATGTTGTGGTGGAGGTAAGAAAATATTATGCTTGTGTTCTGTGATACGAGTTTTTAAATTTCCTGACGTTTGTCCAATGTATACTTGACTACAACCAGTATTGCATTATTGCAACTTTCTAAATGTGGTAGCTTGTCTTTAACAGGTGGAAATAAGGTTTTAAGATAATGTGAAATTCTGAAAATTGTATGAAAAGCATTTAAAAATGTATTAACAGCAAATACGATCGATAGAAGAAACATATTTATGTTCCAGTATTATTGTGATTCACTGTAGGAGTTCCCTTAAACATTTATGTTTTTTATTTTAGCTTTAGAGTCCCAACAATATCTACATGTGATTACATGTCATACACTATAATTCTAACTTCTCAGAAAAGGTCGCTTGGTTCAATATGAAAAAGCTATCCTTTTAAAAGTATGTCAGTACTATTGTGACTCACTGTAAGAGATCAGTTTCCTCAAATATTTATGCAACATTTCTGTTGCTTATTTCAGCTTTACAGTTGCATCAACATCCGCACATGACGATCAAGACATACATCTCAACACAATGAGGAAATTTCCGTTGCACGAAACGGGATCGAAAATACGTGTAAAAATCGAGATTCTGCATCAAAAGAGGTAACCAATCCTAATGATTCTTAGCTTCGTCTTTCTTTGGTTACTTATTCAACGCATTCCCCACCAACAGTCCGAGAACGCCTAAGAACTGGTGGTGGGAGTCGTCAGTATGCAACGGACGAGGATTCCGTGCAATGAACGAGGTTCTACTGTATACATAAAATCTAGCAAAATTGTGCTTAATCAAACCGGTTCCAGGTGGTCCAAAATCCCCGTCGCTTCCTCGTAGGAACCGTCTCCTCGGTCGAAGGGCTGAAGAACAAAGCCCTCCCGAAGAACGGTCCGCTCGTCTGCGCGGACTGCTCGAAGATCCCCGGCGAACTTACGCTCATTAGTCAACGCTGATTCCTTTTCAAGTCCCGAAGACGCGCTATTGTTTACATCCCGATTGTTCGCGTACACATAATATCACGGGCGTCTGAGTACGAAGCGGGAAAACGGGCGCGACCGAGAAAATAGAGAAACGTCTGCGTAAAAGAGCGAGAAGAGAAGGGGGATCTAAAAGAGGAGAAGAGAGTAAGGTATGAAGGGGGATGGGGGGAGGAGAGTGGGAGGGGAGAAGGAGCACGGAAGATAAAACGCGAGGAAGATGGTCGTGGAGGAAGGGTGTGGGTGCCGCGAGGATGGGATAGAATGCAATAAGATGAGACTTAGTGTGCACTACGCGTCGTAGAATTGACGTGCTCCTTATAAAGCTGAAGGACGAGGTAGACAGCGTAGAAAGAAGGAGAGGGGTTGGCGGGCGGTAGAGAGGGTAGAGAAGGTTGTGACGAGCAGCGAGTAGATAGCATAGCCAGGAGAGAAGGTAGGAAGGCACGTCGTGGCTCCTGCACGCCGTGGAAGCCCGATTGTTCTCTGCAACCGACTGTGTCTCATTACTTCGAATTGGCTGGCCGTAGACAATGCCAGCGGGTAATACGGTTATCCGGAAGATGGTTTTCACCGGCCTCCTCTTCGTTTCACCGCTCCCGCTTCTATCCGCCATCGAGCACGACGCCCTTTTACGCTCTCCCCTTGGCCCTCTCCCCCCCCACACACCCGTCTGATCCTGTCTTCCAGCAGAAGGTATAAACCCTTTTCCCTCACGGTCACGTTAAGAGGTTACCAAGAGCTGCGACCCCCATCCCCCTGCGCGCGCCTTGCTCGAATAACCGAAAGAGAACCGAACGATCGGAAGAAAGATGCTGACCGAAGAAGACAATGGACCATCGCGGGATGCTGTAAGCTGGCTCCTCGGACCAGAGAGATAAGGATCGAAGATTAACCCCGCGATACGGGCGACCGGAGAGACGAGGTCAGCCGGTCTGGACCCGGGGATGCTCGGCTTAACAGACGGTTCCGTTTGCCCTCGGTCTGTTTCGACCGATCCTCTTTCCTTCTCGCTTCGCTTCGCTGGGGAATAACCAGTTCAGATATGATGGAGCTCTATTGAATACTGCAAGGCGTCGCAGCCGATATTGGATATAAACGGAACGCGTTGACCCAGTACGAGACGGATCTGCCAAATAATCTTTGCCGAGACCCTCCGACCTCCGATGGAATTGCTACGATTGCGATCGGAACCAACAGTTCCGACGGTTCCGGTCGGTTTCTGAGCTATTCCAGTGTTAAGGACTGGACTCATGTTTCAATAGAGCTCTTTGAATATTGCACTTGGTGCCGTCTATAATCGAAGGACCACCACTCGTGTGGACTGTTTGCTATGCCAGTCTGATGTACCGTGTGTCTGACTGTCTGAAGGTTCTCACTGATCGGATTTCTTGAGCCTAACTCTCCCTCATTAGGTCTCCCGACAGCCCTTTTGAATGACAGGGTTGCTTCAGTTTTTATCAGATGAAGTTATTCCTTGCGTCCTCGCTTTAATGTCCAGTTTCTTAGACGTTTTTCGACAGTTCACCTATGTATATTAATGTTCAACCGCATTCGGAGAAGCTGTTCTCCATTTTGGGAATTAGATGCTGCGCAATGAGATATGCCGCGAGTTTCCAGCTACGCAAATACCAACATATATGCATGTACTCGTATACTCGTTGCTAGTTGTAGTCCAATTTGGTTTGATTCTAATGGACTTCGTTGAATTCGACTGGTTTTACTCTCGTTTCGGACCCCCGTCCATTTCAACAAAGTTCCACCCGAGTTTTGCCCCGTGCAAATAAATCCGTCGACATGCACCCTCGCATCGATCCTCGGACGGTGAAATGAAACTGGTTTATAGTAATGCTGATCTAAAGGGAATAAAATGTTACAGAAATACATTTTTTCTTCGCACGCTTCGGCGCAGGCTGCGGGGGAGCGGTTAGGCGAAGCAACAAGTTTGGAACTCGGATACAGGACATCGCTGCAGTTCGGGAGATGCTTGTGTGAGTTGCTATTATTTGTTTACGTAACATTTCATTTGCATCCTTCGTTATTATTCGAAGCGTCTAAGAGCCAATCGGCGTGAATAGATTCCGTCATATTAATGTATTGGAAACACAGTTCTGTTTTATCTTATTTGCGGTTGTATATTTAACATGTTGTAATATATTTCCTCTTTTAATCGTCTTAGTGCGTCGAAAATAATGTAACAATGTCATTCAACTGTTCTAATGTCTATACAGTTTTATATTTGGCCAATTCACGTTTACCATAAGTGCATAAAATTAAAGTCAAACGAAAAGATTGAGATACATAGAATAGTGTTCTGTACAAAGTTCTGTACAATGTTCTGTACAATGTTCTGTACAATGGTCTGTACAATGTTGTGTACAATGTTCTGTACAATGTTCTGTACAATGTTTTGTACAATGTTATGTACAATGTTCTGTACAATTGTTCTTGAACAATGTTCTGTACAATTGTTCTTGAACAATTCTTCTTAATTCAACGCATAATTCAATATTGCCTACATTCGTATACGACATAAACAATAAACCATTATCATAATAAAATTTTTGGCCATTTAAATTTTTCTTGTTTTTCATTACGTCTTCATATCATGATTATAAAATCGCCCGGTCAAAAAGTTAAAATCAAACGAAAAGCAAAAATAAAAGCCGTGTTCAAAAAAATACCGTAATGAATTGGACACTGTCCGACATCTTTTTCGAATAATATCCCGCAGATTTTCGTTAAGTAAGGACGCGGTGACCACCAAACTTTGTAAGTAACATCGGTGCAGGTTTCCTGCAAAAGCGTAATGAAAAAAGCTGAAGATATTATATCACGGGGCAAGTGTAATAGACGGTGAAAAAATTTATGCCGGAAGAGAGACACCGCCGCGCCGCGCAGAAAACTTTCTTTCATTCTAAAAGAAGATGAGAATCGAAGATTAACCGTCGACACGACTTTGAATCGGACAAGACGACGTTTCCAACTCAGCCCGGGTTTCCGAGCCGAGGGAAACTGCTCTGCATTTCAAATCCGCGAAAAGCCGGGAAGCTTTTCGTCACGGACGGTCGATTCAGTTGACTGAGAAGAAGCGGCTCGAGGAAAGAGAATGGGGTCCCTTGGACAGCGCCGGAACCACGCTCTCCAAGCTTTCGGAACAAGACATACAACAGATCGCGTCATTTTTTTCGACGGAGATCATCGTGGCTTGTGCTAATACCTGGTGATGAGCATAATCCTTCTCAATTAGTGTCGATTCCTAACACAGTATACTTATATTGAAATTACATGTGGATGAGTATCAAAGAGATTCTTAAATGATACCCACTAAAAAACATCGATTTTTCATAGGCATACAGTAAGGAGCGTAACTGATTCCACACACTTTAAATCAGAACAACTTTTTTATGAATGGACCAAACGACATAAATTTTTCTGTAAGGCTAGAAGAATTAGTTTAGTAAATGACGTCTAATAAATAAGTTGAAAAAATCCACTTGGTCGAAATTGTGAAAGACAATAGTAAAAATTGATTTTGACAACTTTTTTAGCTGGGCCAATAACGAAAATTCAAAAGATGTGAAAATTTCATTGAAATTGGTTAATTGGTTGACGAATTATAAACGATCAAATGTGGTAAAAAGGCCGAAAATCTTGTAAAATTTCAATTTTTACCACTTTTGATCGTTTATAATTCGTCAACCAATTAACCAATTTCAATGAAATTTTCAGAGCGTATATAATTTATACCAGTTGACCAGACACATCTTTTGAATTTTCGTTATTGGCCCAGCTAAAAAAAGTTGTAAAAATAAATTTTTACTATTGTTTTAACAATTTCGTCCAAATGCATTTTTTCAACATATTTTTTACACATTATTTACTAAAGTAATTCTTTTAGCCTTACAGAGAAATTGAAGTCGTTTGGTCCATTCATAAAAAAATTGTTCTGATTTAAAGTGTGTGAAATCAGTTATGCTCCTTACTGTATCTTACTGTATCTACACTAATTAACTGACAACTGCTTTTCATACCAACCTATACGTATCTCGTGAGAAATTAATTTTTAGACTGCGGATAATTATGCAAAATACGAATTTTATAAGTCAGTTTCAAGAAAATGGAGCTGTGTAGGTACTCCTTGCTTTAGTAATTTTAATAAGTGGCGATGATGAACCCTCTATAAGTTTATTGACAATCAAAAATTCGTCAGAGCTTTTGGACTTTGACGATATGCTCTAAAAATCCCTTAAGAGAATCCTCAAACTGTAGCATTAAATTTGAATACGTAAGAATTTAAAAGAAACCATTAGTGTGACTCCTATTTTCGATAATAAAATTGAGACTGAATGTCTACGATCTTGAGTTTTCGATTCGTTTTCTAAAGAAGAGTCAAATTTGAACCCTCGGGACCAAAAGTCTCTGCGAGGCCTCATCTCCGGAGTCGTGAAAATGAGTTCTTGAGACTGCGATGTTAAAGACATACTTGCAGGTACTATACTGTCTTCAATGTAGGTCTCCGCATCTAAAGGGTTTCAGAGGTGTATCTTCTACTACAAGGTATCTAGGATTTAAATTTCTTGATCAAGCCTGACCTAAATCTATAGATCCCAAATCACTAGTTTCTTCTTTTGCTTCATTCATCTTGGGTCGCTAGAATTCTGGTCTTTACATCCTGGATTGGTTTCAACGGCGTCTTTCGGTTTCAGATTAATTCAATTCGGTTACCGTGGTTCTACAATTACGCAATTTTGGTTTTGTGGGTTTGGATTCGGTCGATTCGAGGATTGCCATTCAACGTGTCTTTATCGGTGCTGAATCATTTTGCTTAAACTGAAGTAGTAAAGTTGAATACTGCATCTTCTAGTGCCACGTTTGTATAAACAATTCGATTTTAGTACCATATTTTATTAGTAAAAGCACGAAGAAATTTTAAAAGGAGATTAAATGCCTAATCAAAACGGAATATTTACATATAAATCAATTTTACTAATTTATACATTCACAATACATATTTCATTTAACATCACTTTTCCCTTAAAATTCGTATTACATTTGAGTTGATTGCAGTATTAATACTATATTATAAAAACCTTTTCTTACTATTTCGATGAACCTTACTAATTTATGTTTAGTAGTAACTCACACTTCCACGTTAACTATTAACGAAACAGAAATGACATGCAATGTGCAAAATGGATTGAAGCTTTATTGAATTCTGAACTCTACTAATTGATTGTTGACTCATATTAAGATTAAATATCGATGAGATAGGAGTGGTATTTGTTTGAACTATCTAAATGAATGATCCTATTAAAGCCAATTTGAAATTGATGGTGCGTTTAGCTTGAAATTTGGATGCGAGTGATTAACGAGTACGTGAGAACGCCACATTTATATTTCTATTCTGAAAGGGAAGCGACTCTAAACCGTGGCGTGAATATCGTGCGACTGATGCCTAAATCATCGAGAGGTTAAACATCAAACTTTGCTAATTTGTTATCAGCCAGAAAGCTGGAGCGACGTGTAGAAATCTTCCACTCTGACCAATTTGCCCCAGTTACCGAACTTCTAACATTGTTAACCTTCCCGTCCGGACTTATGGGAACTCTTCGCCTCGAACAAAATATATAGATCACCTTCGAGTAGACCCACGTGTATGGAAATGAACGCTGAGAATAATAAAAAGCTTTCTTGTAGAGTTTCTTCGACGGGGGGGGGGGGTTTATACGATCCTCTAGCGAGTATCTCGGCCGAATATTAAATCTGGGAAAAGGGCGAGTAATAAAATACTTCCACGAAGTATTTATGATCGATTTTTAACGGTATAAATGCATGAATCTGCCGGGGACCAAGAATGAATAAACTATAAAGGGAACAGAAAGGATTGAATGATTTCCAATATTTAATCTTGCGTGTTGCATATCTTCCGTTCTGATTGATTTCGACAAATTTTGGATACAACAAGTGTACATTGAAAAAATTGTGTTTATTTGCTGAATGATTAATTGGAAAATACATACGCCATTGATCGTACGCCATATTGATTTACAAGTTTACAGGCTCAACATCCGAAAAATGGTTGTTTATCGAAATCATATTCGTAAAGTTGTCCTTTGTTGGTTTTTCGAACTTTATTGACCAATTCGATATACACCCATTGTGGTGATTAATTTATTGGAAGCAAAATCCAATCAACGAGACAGAATTCATAAAAGAGAACCATTTTGCAACGTACAATAAATGAAGCATGAAAAATTAAAGAAAACAGAGTGAGCCATGGGATGACAAAATGTCTAAATATTCTTATGGGAATTGGACATAAATAGAAAACTTATTTTACATTATAATTTACTTTATTGTCATTGAAATTTGTTGACTATATATTCACATTATCTACAGAAATATTACGCGTAAAATATCCTCGACAATTTTGAAACATTCACAGAAATGAGTCTCGGATATTTTCTTTAATTTTAAATCCGAAACGCGGATTTGAATTCACTTTACGGTTCGCACTATGCAACAAAACGTTCTTTCTCTGAAATTCTACCAGACCTGGGAAAGTAGGACCGTATTCATCAGCTCGTTGTAAAAAAAGAAATTAGCAAAGTCTCGTAATTCCTCGTCTACATTGCACACGCAAGAAATTGCACAAAGAAAAGCTAAGGCTGCTACATATGCTAATTCTTCGCGCTCGTTCTGCTTGTGTAGTCATAAATTGTAATGCAAGACGGTGCGCAGTTGAGCTCACCGACATCGTGTAACACATCTGTTTTTCAGCAGGCAGTTTCACGAAGGCATGATCTGCAGACATCTGTGTGTGCGTGTGTAGTATCGTTATAAAAAGAAGAAAATTAAGTGTGAAAATCAAAGTTTGCATGTCATATCCTATGTTGTACACATGTGGATGACACTAATCTTTGAATAGGTTCAGAGATACATGTTTATTGTCATATGCTCGAATAAGCCAAATTTGGTTAGGATCTTTTGACTGCAAATGGATTAAAGTAGCACTAGAGCCCAATATAATACATTTTAGTTTTCTAGTTTTATTAATTGACTTACTTTGACTTTGTGAGAATTTTCTGGGGTTGATATGCGACATTTAACCCCTTAGCTGTATGTGATAAGCGTTGTCGTGGAATAAGATCAATTGCTTTCTATTTCCATTGAAATTTGTGTGAGAAATACGCATTCAGATAGAATATTTAGAATGCAAAACCAAGTAAAGAATGAATGACTACTACTCACGACTACAAACGTCTTGCTATCTTCAATCATTTTACTCACATGAAAATAATAAATTTAATCTCTCTTTCATTTTACATTATACCCATTGATTTCGGTCATAAGCGCATAAAATCCACAGTCTACATTCACAGTCATAACTGCACACTGGGAATTGACGTCCAGAAAAATCACGGCAGGAACAACACCAAGAAACATCGGCCACATTAAAGAACCAAGAGCGCACGAACTGAACGTGTTTACTGCGCGATCATTGCCGCCATTTTGCGTAGCGTGCGCCAGGTCGTAGGTCACGAGTACTGGCAGAGCAGCTAGTTTAAGGATTAGCTCGCGAGCGTTTGGATTAAAGCTGGGATAGGCGAGCGTCGTCACGACATGTCGTCTCTACAAGCTGCGGGTCCTGAAATATGATACATTAACCACCTATCTGGGCTTTTGTCATTCAAATCAGTTAACTCGAGAGCACCGTAGCCGGGGATCCGTCGAGACAACGACGACGACGACGACGATGGCGTCCCTCATACGTTCACTGGAGTGTGCACGAGGTAATCATTTCCCTCCCGAACAATAGTCGAGCCTTGTGCATGTTTCAGCAGTCAGCCGGAACCGGCTGGACACCTTTCGGAGGATCAGCGTAGGTGAGGTCCGCGGGAAGGAAGGTCAGGGAGACAAAGAGAAAGACCAGAAGTCCTCGAGAACGTCTCGAGATGGTAGCCGAGTGCGTCCCTGTACTTGCACTTATCTTTGTACGCGCACTGTTTGCCCAACCACCAAGACAGACCATTTACCATAACGAGGGAAACGGAAACTTCCAGCAGAACTCCTTGCCGCCGCGGCCCAGCAAAAGCTTGCAACAATGGTTGGCCACCGTGAAACCCACCCTCGCCCTCGACCTTTTCCTTCCGCCAACCTGCCCCTTTCTTTCCACACTCCCCCGTTTTCTGTTGCGTCTCCCGACGCTTTCCTACTGTTCCTCATGACCCCTTGTTACCCTACTGTCAACGCGAAGAGGTGACAAAAGTAATCGTGGTAATGCTCTCCAGGCGCCGAGCCGATGGCAATTGGTCGCCATTCGTTTGCGCGCGATAGAAGAGCTTTTCTTCATAGGATGACTCGATTTCAACCTTTTATGCCCGAGCAGTGATACAATATTTTTACTGGGTTGAGCAGAAACGATGATCATCTTGAATATCTCTGAGAAATGATGTCCCCGAGACAGGCTCTCGAACGGCAAACTTGATTATTTTCAACAATCCATCATAAATTAACTTATGTAACAGCAACCTAGCCATGTTACTTTCATTTTAAACACAAATTACCTCGAAAATGGGTACATGGACCGCATAATAGAAGAAACATTAAAGGAATTTATTATTACTTATTATACATTATATTATACATATATAGTATACATATATTATACTATATATATTATACATTATATTATACATTATTTACAACCCTTTAAAATTATTAAGAGAAATCAATTTTTATGTAGCTTCTTTGTCTTGTAATTGGTGCAGACAATTTTTATTTTGCATAAAAATCTGAAGGTGAGTAACACAAATTATCTTGGAAATGGGTAGGTAGACCACAAAATAGAAGAAACATCAAATGAATTTATTATTACTAGTACATTATTTACAACCCTTCAAAATTATTAGGCGAAATCAATTTTTATATAACTCCTTTTTCTTCTAATGGGTGCAGATCGTTTTTAATTTGTATAAAGAGCGGCTGTCTAGTAATGAATTCGTCTTAGCATGTTCTGTATAGTGTATCAACAATGTTTATCCGTGATATCCTGTACAAACTACTTAAGTCAACCGATATTTAGTCAGGGAATAATCGGCGATACTTAGAAATCGGCCGATCTTGAGAAACAATCTCCGCCCAAGCAAATCTTTGTTTTGCAGATTGTCCCGAGTGAATGGCAATTCGAGTGAATCACGGCAGTCTGGTTCATTGATGTACGCCAAGATTGCTCCCCGGTGCTCTGTTTAATTAAGACTATTATTAATGGACATTTAAGCCGTGTTTATTTGTAATCTAGCGGGGATACGTAATTGGCAGCGATCTTTTTGTAGGTAGTGCTTCCATTTACCGAGGGAAAGTTTGAAAGAACGCGTATTGATGTTACCGGTCCAGGATTGCGCAGCCTAGACAATTGATTCCATTGGTTTCTGAAGAGTAATCAGTGTCCTCGGAAACCAATAGGATCCGAATGGGCCGATCTTGTCTATCGTAAACAACGTGTTCCAGATCTTTACGGACGAAAGAAACTATTAGGAGATCGAGGTCGCGCTACTGTTCGGAAGCATCTGGGCAATCGATAGAAGAACTCGACGAAAAACAAAATACGTGCCTTTGCTTTTTTTAGATATCTGCCTCAAAAAACAGGTCCCAGTATTTTACAATTTGTACTATTCGTTTTTGTGTATATTCTGGAACGTTCGAAGGATGCAGGAATGTTGGTAACACATTTATTATTGTTTGAACGTAGATATAAGATCCTTACACGTCGAGAAAAACAATGTATTTGAATTCTTCTTTTTGCAGACATTTATTGGAAACAAACAGGTCCTGATATTTCACATCAATTTGTGCTGTACATTTTTCTGTATATTTTTCAATAGCATCATTTTTAATTAATTGAAGTTGTGTAAGAGTTCGTGAAACATTTATTATTGATTGTACTACTTTTAAGTCGGAGCTAAAAGGGAAGGTAAAAATCTTATTTAACATAAATCATAAGTTCATATTTAATACAATCTTATTTTTTGTTGGTCACCTTTTAAACAAATTCAGTGAAAGATATGTGAAGAAGTTTCAATATATCAAAATAAGGTTGTATTGTAGACGATATAATTTGCTCTCAAATTACATTTTACTAAATTTTACTTTAACAACCCAGATATTTGTACCGAGAAAATGCCAAAAATTCAAGTTTTAATGTTAGGAATTGGTTAAATACAATGTATTTTGTATGGCCTGTTTTTGAAAGAAGAGATACGAGATACGTTAATATTCATAGCGGTTGTCCACCCCACTTATATTTTACAAATTAAACGCTATTAGAGAGGGGTAACTACTATCATGATTATCAATAGATCTCAAGTCATTTCTCCCAGAAAACAAGTTGCAAAAAGCAAAAATATATTCCATTGATTTTAACGAGTTGCCTTTCACATCGCTAATTTAAAAATACACCATTTCTAAAAATTGCACTGTACTTTTCAGTACCATTTGACACATCGAAAGAATAACACAACGACACAGTAATTGCTGACAATGGTCGCTAATTTGTGTCTCTTTGATCTAACCCGATTCCGAGGCTCGCATAATCGAGCCGATCTCTCCCAAGGGGGAACAATGGAATTTTTTCCAAGGACGTAGAAATGTTTTTCACCATCGTAGGACGTTCACGTAGGCGGAGAGCGTCAGCCGTACCATCGCGGAATATATTACGAGTTTCGAGCACGTATAAAGGCTAGTTTATAGGCGGGCGGATAAAGAAAAGTTTCAAAGGATCGAGCGAACGTGCACTGTGGTCCTTCGATCGAAGGTCGGCGAACGATTTTTCAGGTATGTGACGAGGAACGGAGACACGAGCTGCATCGTTACTGTTCCGACGCGATAACGTCGATAAGCTTCAAAACTTCCCAAGTATGCTGCACTTCGGAACAACTATAGCGCGGCGCGGCCCGCTTTTTCGGAGACAGTTATCAGCGAACTACGATTATTTATGCAAGTTTAAATTTTGATAGGCGAACTTAGAGAAACTAGAATTAAGATTTCATTTACTTGGCGATTCATTCAGCAGAATGATCCTAAGTTACTGTTTTGAATTTTCTCCTAACGTGTTCAGTGTTTTAAATTTTCTTCTAACGTGTTCAATCTCTTAAATTGTCTTGTAAGGTTTAGTATCTTCAATTTTCTTCAAACGTTTAGTCTCTTTAATTTTTTCTTCCAGCCACTTGAGTTTTTAAGATTTGTGTTAAGTGGTCGAAGATACCCAGTTTAATTTTTTAAATATTCTACTTCTTTTACGTTGTTCCACGGTTGGGGACTCCGTAAACATTCAACCACAATGGTGACATTTTATATAATTCAAGTATACATGCACAAATCATTAATAAAATATTTATATAAAATATTTTTATGAGAATTTGCATTTCATAATTGCATTAGGGATAGTGCAGCTTGTTAAACCATACAAAACTTTCCCTTTTTTATATTGAATGACAACCGAGTTATAAATTCGGCCGAGTTACTGAATGCAACCTGTATATTCTCGTCTACACGATCGTTTTTCTGCAAAAATAACGGATTCCCGTCAGTTATCTCGAAATATTTAACAAGCCCCACCTCGTGCAAATGTGACGAGCGTTCATAAAAGGGTTATTGATTTGCCGCAATATTCTAAAAATCGGAGATGGCCGGAGCGCGACAGAAGAACGGTGCCAGGGCATTTAATATACATGGAGCGACAGCAGAGCAATCGATGGGACTTGCTTATTGGCAATTTGTCGAGTGATGAGATGGGATGTAGAAACCTAGTAACGAGGAGGTTGTTTTCCGAAGACGAGAGTGCCTTCCGGCGTAAAATCGGCCCTATCCCTTCAACCTGGCCATCGGCTGGCATGGCTAAGAGAGGAAGGGGTCCAAGGGGTTGGTCTCTGGATCTAGAAAGTAGGCGGATGGTGGAGGGGTTGGAAAATAGGGGATGGCGCGAGGAGTCTTTCGCGGGATGCAATTTATCCTGTCGCATTAGATTCAAAATAATTGATCCCCCGGGCGGGTGGAGAATAGCGAGTCATTACTTCAGACTGATGGCACCCCCATCGCCCTGGCTGGCCGGAGGAAAATAAAAACTCGGAGATCACCTGCTCCCGATGAAAAATTTGACGGCCCCAGGCCCTGAGAACCGGAATGGGGGCGGGCCGGGGAGGAGAGAAGCCTTTCGAACGGGTTGTTTTCACCGGAATGAGCAATCCGCAGCTGCAACACCCGGGGAAAATTCGTTGCCAGGAACCGGTGTACTCGTCCATCTATTTCTTAGCCCGGTTCCCTCTGCCTCGAGGTAATCCTCATGCAACCGAGACCCACTCGCGGCTTCAATTCCCCCAAAAATTCGGAACTCCGAACGAAAGTGACGTTTTCACGAAATGTAACTTTCGCGGTAATGTCTCGATACATTCGAATAGAGATGTGCATGGTATTTGCGAACAATTTATCTCCATTACCCCTTCGAGGGGCCCAGAAGATCGCCGGGAAGTGTACGGGATCACACATGTCGGTAGGAACTAACTTTTATTTTTAATTATTCATTTATGGAACTTTTATCAACATGTTCGTGACATTTTTCTGAGTAGAATGAGACCAAACACGACATAATTCGGAGCATAGTTGCTCATTTAACACTAGAACTGCCACACCAGTTAAAATTACTAGTTTTACAATTTCATTTGAAAATTCTTACTTCATATGTTACATTTTTTTTCCGCAATGATGTGATGACTTTTGCAGCGATAACTAAAGGTGTAATATAATGAATTTTATTTTTGTTTAATTTGTTCAGAAATAAAATAATTTTGTATCGTGGCTACTTATACTGATAACAGTCATTTTGACTCCTACTTCTCACAATGAAAAAGTCTCTTATAACCTGTGTACCGAACCCGATATCGTTTATTAGATATTTAGATAGATTTATCGATGTTTTGTTCTGAAATTTTATCGCACGCAACGTCTTATTCTGGCGCTACAACATAAACATAAACAGCCGCGATGTAACGTAACATATTCATCGATGTTGTTTCACGCGGTCATTTTGTATACAATAGTCGTTGGAATAGGACCTAATTCTTTTTTTATATAACGATATTTTACCAGCCTCAAAAATGGCAAAACGATTGAAAATTTCGAAATTGTTGCAAAAAGTGAAGAATATTTCAATGGAATGCTCTGATATCGAGGATGGCGAATTATATTAGCATGAAGAAAGTGAATCAGAAGAATATGAAAATGAACTTTATAGCGATAATAGTGATAATGAGATAATAGACAAAGAAAATGTTCAGGACTCTTCGGGAAGTGAATTAGAAAATATTTTGAATTTACGTAAAAGAAGACGTGCTTCTGTGCCTTCAAGTTCTGAAGATGAAAATGAAAGTGTACGAGATCATCAAAATGAAATTGCCGCAGACGGAACCAGATGGGAAAAAATAGAAAGAGGGCCTACTACTGGAAGATCACCACTACATAATATTTTCAAAGACATATTCGGCCTCATCTTCCCTTTGTAAGATAGTAATAAATCAATTAATATATAAATATTCTATTCATAAGGTGAAGTGGGGTAAGTCCGTCTACGGGGCAAGTCCGTTAATTGGTTATTTTTATTATAATATGAACGAAATTTTTCTAGCTTGTATTTATCAATGTAGTATAAGTTAGTATGAACTATTCTACACAGATGTCGCCCAAGAATAAAGGTGTTTTCCTCGCTTAAATCAAACAATGCCAAACAATCACGTGCGAGGTACACGTACAACTTTGAGGTTACCCTGAACGTGCAATAGTTTACAAGTTATTAATATATTCTGTGTTGTTATTTTAGATAAGTACAACAAATATTGATGTAGGTTTACATTAAATAAACCGTTTTCATTGTATTTTTTAAATTTTATTGAGAAAAACACTAAGATGATCTTGCCCCGTAAATATTACTACACGGGGCAAGTGCGTACTATCACGGTGGGGTAAGTCCGTACTCTATGGGTAACTATAAAACTAAACAATATATTTAATGCAATAAGAAGCATTTTATAGCAGGCTTTTTAATCATTCTTTTCTTGCCTCGTAGCACTTGAAACAAGATTTGAAAGAATTTTTAAGTGAGTCCTAATTGACACTTTGTACAGTATCCTATCAAAATGATAATTTTCAAGCAAAATTGGAATCCTACATAATACTAACTCATCAGTAATAACTGTGGCAAGAGTTTGATACCAAGAACGTTATGTTTTTACATACCTGACTGAAAATACGTCAGTTTAAAGTCCAACTTTGCAAAAACTATGGCGGACTTATCCCACTTCACCTTATCTTTTTTTTAAGACTTTCAAAGACATTGTGACTGGTTTTGGTAGAAATAGCTACGTCTTAACTGTTGGTAGTTCTACTGTTAAGTGACGATTATGTAAAACCTCGATTATCCGAACCTGCAGATCTCAGACCTTCAAACATGAGTAATTTTTGAAGGTATACACCTCCATAAAATAACTATAAAAGTACGTATAATGAGCAGACTGCGGATCTTATGCAAAAAAAAGATATTTACGTTTGTTGCATATATGTTCCCAAATCTTTTTAATATGGCCCCAGCTTTAAATTGTGCGTACCGATTTTTATCGTAAATGCATAAAATCCGTAGTCTAATAATGTGTACGATTTTTGAATTTTGTGCGGCGATATGTTTCAAGATTTCGTTAATCGCTCTCTAGTGGTTTGCATGGAAAAATCACGAACTTTTTCGAAGTGATTGATGTCGCAGTGTGCACGCACACGGAATGGAAATCGATGATACAACGAAACGCTCGTATATATTTTTAGACGGAATCGTATGTTCAATTTTAACGAGCACGATGAATTTTTGACCCACTTTGCCGAATGCCATTCGATTTGTTTCCAGCGGATCTGTGTAATCCGTATGAAAGCAGCAAAACTTTCGAAAGCTTTACAATCTAATATTGTCCTGCGTCTATCCCTACCAGTTGGTTTCCTAACCTTTGACATTGAAACGCTGCATCGGTAAAAGAAATCAATACGATGCAAACAAAAACAATTCTGGGGTAACTGTACCGATTACTGCGGTAT
The DNA here is from genome assembly GCA_933228785.1 of Lasioglossum pauxillum. NCBI lineage: Eukaryota > Metazoa > Arthropoda > Insecta > Hymenoptera > Halictidae > Lasioglossum > Lasioglossum pauxillum. The sequence continues at coordinate 17,638,232 of OW121702.1, read as the reverse complement.
CATGCTTCGATCGTACTTTATTTTAACACATTACATACCGGTGATTATTCCGTAATTTTAAAGGAAACCTTCAATAGCAACAGCAATTTTAATCATAAACCAACAACTCACCCTCAATAACAAAATCCGATAATTTCCTTCGAAATTATTGTGTAAAAGAAGATTTTTAAGCTTCCATTTGGCGCAGCACAATTATTGAAAAGCCCTAATAATAATTTCTCATGAAATAATAATGACGCGTTCTGAATACAAAAATAAAAAATGGTGGCCCTCACAACCTAATACAACATAAGCATAAGAGTAATAAATCCATTAAATCGCATTATTGCTAGCTCTAACATATTTTATAACAATATTGATTTTTTTAATGGCACGTTACAGGCATTCAAAACAAAATTGCGCAATACTATTTGTTAATCGTACCTGTATTTGTTTAGTTTCGCGCGGACCATTCTTATGTAAATTTTAGGTTGAGACTTATTTTTCTTATGTTTTCTTTTTGTTTTTATCAGTTATACTGTAAAAACTTTTACTTTTTTAACATTTGTATAAAAGGACCTCGGTCCGTATATAATAATAAGAAGAAGAAGAAGAAAATGTTAAAAATAAAATCGATAACATTTTCTATGTATTACTGTGGACGAAAAAGAGCCATATATTTACCAATATTACTGCGTGCCCATTACCGCCGATTAGAATTCGAAATATACGAGCGTCCAGGAACAAACTATATATCTAGGCATTAATTTAAATAAATCTTGAGTACAGTAACAAATAATATCATTATTTATTACATTTTAAATGAATAAACCTTTTTTTAACGTCGTAATATAACTAAATACATTTTTGTAACAAACATTTCAGTAGTATTTATTATCTTTAGCTTGAAGCTGTTCTTAATTAAGAATATTGTGAAGTTTATAACATTTCACAATTACATCCACTCTAATTAAAACTTCTGAAAATAAGACTGTATCTTTCGAAAGTGACTTGGAACAGGAAAAAAGTTGCGGGCAAGAGATCCAAATCAGCAATTAACACGGTTGTCGATCAATTGGCAAACTTCATGAAACGTTCTGTGATGTTCACGCGAGCGAATGAAGGCTTAACGGGCGCAACACGGCACAGCAAATCTGCCGTAATAATTGGATCGTCGTCAAATTTTCCGACATTTAATAGATATCACTGAGAATAATATGCTTCGGCGCGAACACGAAGAGTGCCGCGCCGTTTAAAATGAAATTTGTATCCGCGTGAAGGTCTCTTTCATATTCATGATCTATTTAAATTCGCCAGCTCTACGTAATGGAGGACCGAAATGATTGAAACCTGAATAAAACAGCGAATTCTGTACTGGCCGGTCGCGGTGTGCGAGTAATTAATAATCGTAAAATAGCGGGCTCACGATTGACCCTATGGAACACATTATAGTTGAGTCCGTGCCATTCTCACTCTCTATCCGTGCATATGTATACAGATATTTCGAAAAGAATAACTCACGTATATCGAGTGCTCGAACATAGCGCGGCGGAACGATCAGAGACAGCAGTGCACAGAACTTAGCAATTATTGGCAGGCAATCAGTCTTCATGGTCGCTGCGGTGCGGTGCCTTCATGGAAGCTCGGGGCAATCGTCTGAAAGCACAGACAAAATGTCTACCTTAAAATTTATTTGCTTTTAATCAATGGTTAAAAGCGTTCTCCTTGCCTTTAACCTATTTCTCCACTTTTTATCGGGAATATTATTTGTGTAGACCTATATATAGACGCCCTAATCGGGAAATTCTTATTCGTTTGAGCCAACCGCGATTCTCATCTCGAAATTGCAGAAACGGAACGTTTAACTTACTTAATGGCTCACGGTTTAATTGAATTTATTTCAATATACATTATATATTTTATCGACTTCGCATTATTTGATGGACGAGTACACAGGATGAATCACCTATCGTTACCACCTCAAATATCTTTGTTGTTTTTAAAGACTAAGTATGAAGTCTACAAATAAGGGGCTTCGAAAATTAGTGAGTGATTAACGAGTAGACAAAATAATAATGTTCTATGTCTGTTATATGGACTAGGAGCTACTTAGAAAGTATGTACGTGCATGGGTAATTATAGTCACTGAATTCCTAATGCAAGGGACTATCATTGCAGGTGTTTAAAAAAGGGTGCTTCCATTTAAAAAATGAAGGTGAGCTTAATATCTCTAAAAAATTCACATAAAAACAAAAATATTTTTGGTATCATGTGAGCCCCACTGAACCATTCAACTCTGTCCTCCAGACATTAGACGTATCTTTAAAAACAACAAAGATATTTGAGGTGACTCACCCTGTATATTTCATTTGTAAATGTTCTTGAGAAATTCTTGAGAGATTTTTGAGAGTAAGTATATCAATGATTGTCGACATATTCGATCACATACATTTTCATATACACTTTTCATCTGCGACGTGGAAGCCCATTTTTAACCTGTAGGAATGCAGATATAAAACACTGCACGTCAAATATTTTTCCTGGATGTATATCATTCTAACAGTGCATACAAATCTACACGTGACATTTGGGGCAGTTTTACTATTACCGGCGTTATCGCAAATTTTAGATGCATGACGCGAAGTTGTAATTTAAATGAACTCTTTCGAATATAATGCTGATCGTTACTGAACATTCTCAAATCGTAAATCGTAAAGCGGATCTTTATGCACAATAAAATGTTTGTTCATCATTTGCAGAAAAATGGAGTCAAATAAAGATGTATCTGTTATGTAAATAATTCTAATTGTTTGAAGATAATGTTAAGTTTCACCGAGTCAGTTTTAATATAAATGCATAAAATCCGCTGTCCGGTTATCAGGTACGAGATAGAACAGCAATGAGATAAAACATGCCAGATATGTGTGAATAATAAAATAAAAATTGTTACTGTCGTCCACAGTGTATTAACGAGAGATTGTGGGTCCTATAGCAATCAAAATAGGATCTGAAGATCAGTCGCACGTTCGGCAAATACACTCGTACCCATCGACGATAGCGCGACTCCGGGCCGCGATAAATCATGCTATTAAGGCGGCGTGGTAACGGGGTTTCTCGCAGATAAATAACCGGCGTGACTCAATATACATTACAATACAAAATACCTACATTCATCTCGCAACCGTCTATCGTAACAGTCATCAATCTCCGGCCGAGATACCTCATCGGATCTCCTTTTTATTCCGCGCGACACGCACGGTTGTCCCCCCGCCTTCGCAATTCGACCGATATCGTTCCCTTCCAATTTCGCCTCTGTTGTCCTTGGATCGGATAAAACCATCGATCGTTTTCTCGGTCACGTATACATATAGAATGAGAGAGAGGGTGTTCGCCGAAAATTTTCAACCGGTCCCGCCGACATATTTCGCCGGGCGACACGAGGGGCGGTTAGGGGATGGAAGAGACGAGGGCAGCCGCGAGGCAAAAAGAGCTTAATCGACTTAAGGGCAAAACCACGACTGACCCAGGTGTTCGTTCCTTTTGCTTGGCACGAGCCTGGACAACCAGTCAGCCCCCGGTGGTCTCTGCGGTACGTGTGTCGCCTAGAGAAACACAGAGAGACCGACTCGTAATCGAGTCCCCGCTCAATTAGCCCAACCTTGCACTTTTTCGTCCCTCTTCCATCGTCGACGCTCGCGAACAGCTAAGAACTGGCCCGCCGAAGAAGACAGAAGACAAACCGACTCTTCTCGGCTCCCTTCGTCCTCCACAGACGAACCGGAAACGGCTCTTATGGTCACGCAAGTGCCCCGTTCGATGGGCCGGCCGCCTCCGCGAAATGAAGAAAGGAATTTCGCTTGGATCGCTCGCCGCTCCGAGACAAAGGGTAACTAATGGCATCGAAGCCAATTGATTGCTAACAAAAGGGACCCTGTCGTTAGCTATGTGCGATGTAACTCGACGTATTAGGGAGCACCTCCTCTCAAACGAAAGTAGATCGCTGGGCAGGCGGTTTTTCAGGGAATCAAATTTAGGGGATGATTTGTTAATATCGGGGATCAAGTTTTTTTTAAACAAATTGGATGATGTTAATTCATATTTAGCGGGATTTGAGCAGGCGTTATCTTCGTTCATAATTTCCCAGGACCGAGAGAAAATGAGTGACATTTAGTAGTTTCTTTTCGTAATATCAATTTTAAAAACAAAAATTTATTCACCTCCCAATAATTGAAAATCATACGATATCCTGGAATTCTTGTAATAGTTTTACTATTTCGTAATTTATCTATTCTTGTTGTAAATTCATACTATCTACAGTCTAGCTGTGAATCATATAGGTCTTTTTTTTATTTACTTATTTAATGTTGCTTCAACATCAAAGGTCATTAGCAACACGGTACAGTCTGTCTGACTAGTTATTGGTTATTCCACTTGCACTCACAAGTGGTGATATAACTTTCATTTCGACATTAATTTTTACTGTTATCCATTTGAAAATCAAACAATATCACTGTGAGTATTTATACGTACGTTAATTTTGGTGCCAGATTAAATAATTATACAAACAAGTAAAATATACTTTTTATTCAGATCACAGTGAAACTCAAATTTTGAACGGTGTTGCTGAACGCCTGGGAAACAATTATTTCTTTGATCATGACTAAATTGTTGGTCATTATGCAAATGTAGAGTTGCAGAAATATTTTCTACAGGATTATACAATAAGAGGAGTAACTCTAAAAATCCTTTCGTTTATCAACCATTCCAAAAAGTGAAAATAACGTACAAATTCTATTAAATTCTTATTGAAAAATATTTTGTATTATACTTCATACATTTCTGAAAGCTAGAATAAGATTTTTATTTCAATTATAATCTGCGAAGAACAGTTTATGAACATGAGAAATATTGCAGTAAGAATCACATGGTAATAATCTACCTGTGCTTACTTTTACACGGTTAATTCTAGAGCGTCTGTTCTAAGTCTGTGCCTCGTTTATTGCTCTTTTATCTGCGCTGCTAATAGGTCATGTGTATCTCGTTAATATGGGCGCGTTTAAAAGCGTCTATGCCAGTGCCCTATTGATTGCACCCCACGACTTTAGCACCATGTTATCATGTGTAGGGTAGGTTCGGAGTACGCAATACACTTTACCGAAGACATTTCATGTCATTACTACAACGCTTCGTTTAATAGAATTTTACAGTGAGACTGCTATTATTCCTAATGTGTTGTCGCGTGAAATTCGTACCATTAATGCGACAGAAATTACAGAAATATAATAATTAAACAGCGGATTCTATAATCGGATAAAATATTATAAAAAACAAAACAGAGTAAAAGCTTGCAAAGAATTTAAAGAAGAAATCTCGTGTAATCTACAATGTATTAAAAAGCTATTGCTTTTTAAAAGTATTGCTTTTTATTGCGTTTGAAAGAAGTATTTAAATGTTTATTAAGAATTATTTAAATTTCCATTCCTGTCTTTATATATAATAGATTTTTCTAAATATAATTGCTTATACTCAATAATAATAATGAACTAATAATGCATTAATTTAATTGCGTGTGCTAATGTAATCACAAGCTATTCACGTATAATATCAATTCGTAATATCTTGCCAATATCAAAACCCAATTAAACCATTTTATCATGATTAATTGAAGATAGATTTCGTAAATTATCTAATGAGAAGTAGAATAAAGCGAAAACGTATAAAAATAGTGAACATAAACGAGCAGAGGAATCTTTACTTACTAAGAATAAAATAAAAAGAGTATATTAATCATCTACTTTATATTCAATGTACACATTCCACTGTATTTTACAAATGAGCACAAATGATCTAGCAATCAACATTTTAACCCTTAAAATTTATACACGGTTATACACGGGTCTCTCACGACCCTAGCAAAATAGCTGTACACTAACTTACGCTACGGTGTTGCACAATAGTATCTGAGAAAATCTAGACTGAATGATGGACAGAACAGACAGTTCTAGTACACTCCGCGACAAAACTATAAGACACCTGCGATTTTAGCTAATATTTTATTAATACTAATTTTTTCGTAAAAGTTTTCGTTATTAATCCAAAGAATCAACTAAAGTACATATATTCCCATAGCGGTAATTCCCATAGCGGCAATGTTGTTGAATTAGATTGAAAAAAGTTTCATTAAAATTTATAATTTTTGATAAAATAAGGTGCGACAAAACTATAAGACAATATATATTTTACGTAAGAAAAAGTCGGTGGAAGTTAATGAAAAATATTTTTTTCTATTTAGTAGTAATGTGTAGTGCCGCCTTTATTTTTTATAGTTTCAATTAATCGTCGTGGTATCGCTTTATATAAATTTTTTATTTGACCTTGACTTAATTTAGCCCATTTTCTTCAATACGAGCTTTCAACTATTTCACCGACAAAAACTGTTTCCAATTTCCATATACAGCACGTGCTAAAATTCCTCAGATGTTTTCTATTATATTTAAATCTTGAGACCTCGCAAGCCATGGTAAAATTTTCGGCATTATCGTGTTGAAAAATATAATTTTCACATGCAATAGTGCTTGCATGTAGCGTTAATTGTTCTTCTAATATTTCTATATATTTAATTGCATTCATGCTGGTGTTAATAAATTTTACATCGGTTCTCCCGTGGTACCCTATTGCGGCCCATACCATTATGCCGCCTCCGCCCATTTGCCTCCTTGACAAATTAATTCTTCCTTCCGCAAATCATGAAAATAATATGAAAGACCATCCGGTTCATCTAAATTGAAACGTTTTTCATCTGAAAAAATAACTTTTCTCTACTTTTTGTCCACTGGAGATGTCTCTCCGCAAAATCTTCCCTGGCTGCTTTGTGTCGATTCGTAAGTGGCGATTTTTTCTGCAATTTTCGTCTTTTTAAATGCTTGACCCGTTTAATTATCCGTTGCACATTACGAATATTGGCGTGAACGCTAGCTTGCGCTGCAATTTTCCGTGCTGTCAAGCAAAAATTCGACGCTATCCTCAGAATGGCTCGTCGTTGTCGTTTTTGGACGTCCACCAGGATGTTTATTTCCACAATTCTCTCTACTTTTTAAATAATTGAGCACGGCACATCGACTTCGCCCAGCCACTCTTGAAATGTATGAAGTAGAAGTATTCTTTTCTTTTAAATTTACGATCACTCTTATTTCACTGTCTGTTAGCTTTTTCACACGCGGCATTGTACTTATATTATGTAAGAACAAAGTTACAAATGTTTAATTTTAAGTACACAATTACTTCTAACACTGTGACTGCGATTAGAGTATAAGATCGACTGACGGAAAGCTACTGTCTTATAGTTTTGTCGCGACGAGAATAGCATGTTTACATACATTTCCCAAATTCTTGGAGTTGTAGCCTTCGATATTTCGTAGAGCTGTAGAATATATACTTCTATATAATGTAGACAATAACACTATGAATGAAGGAAGACAAAACTCAAGACTTACATAGAATTTTCATCGAATTTCGCACATGTCTGATAGTTTTGTCGCGGAGTGTATGTCCCCAGAAAAACGACTCTTTCTGTTCTAAGAGAGCCATAAAAATTGCAAATTAAATAAATTCTTACAGGAAAGAGGCATTCGATAAGCGGCAACTGGATAGACTGAAAAAGGTACGACAACGGAGCATAGAAGGATGCGACCGGGCTGAAGTTTCACCATTAAAAGAAGTCAAGAACGGCTTCGTGGAATTTTTCGAGACCCGGAAGTAGTTTCACAAGGACTTCCTATCCCTCTCCCCCCCGTAATGACGAGGACCGCCGGGCAATTCCTTTCTGCTGCCGCTGCAAAATACATTCGAGATTTTACGGACTTCTGGCTGGAGTCAGTGAAACTCGCGGATTGCGGCTGCCGAATGCTCAAAATCCCGAAGGACGGATCCCTGATGATACCTGCTCCGTTCTCTGGGTTATAGTATATACATATATATATGTACAGCTAGATAACCGCGGTTCAAACTTTTGCGAGTGGAAACCGCCAAAATGCACCGTCAACCCCGTTCAAATATTTCGGCTTTTACGAGGCCGTCAGTTAATGACGAATATTTCCGGCTCGAGTGAAACTCGAGGAGTGGGGCGTGGAACTTGCACTAATTCATCGTTAGGCCAAGATAATGTAACGAACCGCTGGACTTCGGCTTAATACGAGTTCGCTGCGCCGAGGCAGAAAATTGTTGCGGGTATACATTACTTAAGTTTAGTCGGCCGATGTTCACCTAAGGCTGCGGTAATTCCCATAAGAGCTCTATTTACACTTTCAGTGCTCGTTTATTCTAATGCTGCCGGTTGTATACAATGTGCCCTTTTACCGGAGCAGAACAGCAACGCGATACGCGTTCACGGTGTTCCGCGAATCATCCCATAGAAATTTCGTCACGCGGGAGTTCGTTAATGAAAATCCACGAAGGTGGATCGGGGTCACTCGAAAAATAACGATACACACCGTGCTGGCCCTCAAAAATTCGGTTCGTTAAAGCGCCCGATCATTTCGATTATTTTCTGTTGGTTCATTTTCGGAAGATACGGTTTTTTTTCAGCTTCGGTGTTAATAATTATTGTTTAGCGGAAGTAACAATGCTCTTGTGTTATACAGGGTAAATACTTGTTGGTAAAAGTATTAATAAAATTGCATATCAACGATTTAGGAAAATGTTGGAAGAAAACTATCCGTGAAACGTCGATCGAGACTTTATCGATTATAGCTGCCAGTTCCGTGAAGCAAATTTTCTAAAACTGCTCCCAAGGTAGTCGTAGCATGCTCGATGAGTTTCATGTGGAACAAGAGAGCGTTCTCTTAAAGTACATAGACAAGTTAATTTAAAAATCGTTTACTTGGCCTTTTTTTGTAAATAATTGCTTCGATGTAACAAATAATAGCTTCATTTTCGACAACGGACTACTTTGGGGCTGACCAACGGTTTTCCGCTACTGGTCTACCTTCAAAAATCAAAATTATTCATGTGACGCTGTCTGCAGTATTGCAGTTGACGTTTGCCGGTGTGACGAGAGTATCTCTGTGCCAGTCTACATTCTTCTTACAAATTTTTAGAATGTAAGTTATCTACATGTAAAATACAAACATTTTATGTATGAAACCACAATGAATAAATAAAGACATTTAATTAAAGTAATTAAAAATCGTGTCTGCCTATATATTTATTAAGCCACCAACTTTTCCCGCACTTCCAAGTTGTCGTTTACTTACACTACTGATTTCCGCAAATGTTTACTCCCGTTGAACTTGTTATTGCGTTGCAGTACTGATTTGGAATTGCAAATATAGTGAAACTTCGGAAAACAAACATTTTTCGACCGTTTGGCTTCCCGTTGAGTTGTACTAATGAATTTTCGTGCCACCTCCTTCGATATCATATTCTCCTAATACAAAGTTCGATTTTCCGGAGTTCTTGAACAATTTTCTGCCGTCTGACTTGTCGTTGACTTGCACTACTTAATTTTCGAAATTTTTGTCCGTCTGGCTTGCCGTTGAGTTATACTACTGAATTTTCGTGCCACCTCTTTTGATATCATGTTCTCCTAATACAAAGTTCGATTTTTCGGGATTTCAGAAAAATTTTCGGCCGTCTGACTTGTCGTTGACTTGTACTACTTAATTTTCGAAATTTTTGACCGTCTGGCTTGCCGTTGAGTTGTACTACTGAATTTCGTGCCATCTCCTTTGCTATCATGTTCTCCTAGTAGAAACCCAAACGTTCCCGATAATTTTCAAAAATCACTGAAATCTACTTTCGTATTAGGTGAATATGATATCGAAGGAGGTGGCTCAAATTTCAGTAGTACAACTCAACGGCAAGCCAGACGGCCAAAAAATTTCGAAAAGTAAGGAGTGCAACTCAACGACAAGCCAGACGGCCGAAAATTTTTCGAAAATCCCGAAAATTCAAACTTTGTGTTAGGAGAATATGATATCGAAGGAGGTGGCTCGAATTTCAGTAGTCCAACTCAACGAGAAGGCAGCCGCCGAAAAATTTTCGATAATTCAGTAGTGCAACTCCTCCACAAGCCAGACGGCCGCTATTTTTTGGTAAAATTGAAATGTTAATTTAATTCTATTATCAAATATTCAGGTTCAAAGTGCAGATAAAAGAACACATTAACTGTTGCCACTCATATTCTTTATTTTTCAATAAAAAGATTACAATATTAAACACGTATCGTGTTGAGATGAGAAGGAGGATGGGTTGATCAATCTTCTTCTAATTGCATACACATCAAAACAGTGCTGAAACGAAAATCGTTCCAAAAAATTAATTTTTCGACTGGGTAGTATTTGAAGTTTCCTAAAGGGGTTCTGCGATAAGATACATCGAAATAGCAGCAATAATCATTTGCGAAACGGTCTCAAATCTGTGATCTAATATTCCCTAGGATCCCTAACACGTTCCGCTATAATTACCCGAGAAGTTTTCCCATAATCGTTCGCGCGGCAGATAAATAGGCGCAGACGTAGCCGCGAAGCTGAGAACTCAGCTTGTTGTAACAAAATACACGTATATCCTGGGGAAAAGTGGCAGAGCCTAACGCGTTCTACAAACAGGCCTCCGTTATCTTGGAGGGGTTCGGAATTCTACCAGGGGATGGTGTACGTAAAATGGTAGGGGTAGAGATCGTCAGCAGGAAGGACGAAAGTTCTCTTAGCACTCTTATGCGGCTGGGATAGGTTAACACCGCAGGGTACGCGATAATAGTCAGCGATACGTCCGCCGGGATAGGCGGTGTGTTCTGCCAGCCATTCAGAACGAATACTCTCTTGCGAGTACGTCTTACAAATCCGAAAGACTGTGTAGATACTTCTACGGAGAGATTCTAGTTGTACGCCGTCTACAATGTTGCAGAACGTACTGGTTGTTATCCAAAATGATCTTCTTGGACTCTCGATACATTTAACAGAAGTTGCTATTTAATAGAATATTCTTTCAGCTAGCAATGACGATTTTATCATCTCATTTTTAGAAGGATTGTTTCATGAATTCTTTTCATGCTATATCTCATGTTATATTTTTTGTGATTAGGTTACCTACCTTATTCGTCATACAGAACAATTTTTTATAGAATTTTAGTTGCTTCTTTTGTTGATTCTATCCCACAATAAGTGTGGGATAAATAAATAATTATTTAAATAAAAATTTAAATAACAAGTTGTATATTATTTGAGCAAGTCTAAATGAATTAATTAAAATAATAAAGTTAATTGTTATTTACAAATACAATTTCAATTATTATTTGTATTGACAAATAATAAATTAAATTGTATTTTTTTATACCTGAAAAGGTTGCTATAGCAGACAAAGAACGCGCACGCGTTCATTGTATACAAAATACAAGAAATAAGAGAAGACCAAAAACTATTTATTTGATTTCCACCTCAATCCAAATAAGAAATAATCTTTTACCAAGTTGAACAAACGTGTTATCGAGCCTTGCTCGTTGGGAACGTCTGTGTGATGTCCGAGAGAAGCACACCGGCGCGCACAAAGAAAAAATGAGCACGCCCGAGGCAGGAATTCGCGCCAAAAATGTTTCATGGAATCTCGCCTGTGTACCCTTGTGTCATCCGCTCGGATGTTAGCGAGAGTACACAGACAGGTATCGGAGATATCGTTTAACGATACCGGGACGATAGGATCGCGAATCGATAGAGAACTCGCGTCGAAACCCCTGTCACCGTTGCGAGACTGGCTCGTAACCGAGGAACCGTCCATCCATAGGCTGCGTATCTTCAAAAGCGTGATTTCCAGGGAATCAGAGAAATGCACCGGAGGCCCGGGCCGACAGATCCGGTAACGGGATGAAAAACACGCGAGTTCGTTCACGGGGAAAAAAAGAGAGCGTGTGTCGTCGACGAGCACCGATGAGAAATATGGATAACGGAAAAGCCACCGCGTTACGGTTCTATTAATCTCGCGGTACGAGCGACGCCCTCGCTGCGCTGGGACGCAAAGAGCTCGCTAATTTTTGGGATTACCGCGACGCACACAACAGGTTGGTCTTAAAGCGCTGGGAACGGTTCCTGAGAGGCAGCTTCATAAAACGACCGCGAATATGCTGAAACCGAGATTCATTACTTGCCCCGCTGTGTTTACTCGGTGCCGTACTTTCCGATCTCTGTGTTTTCTTGTTCACGTTTCCCGGGGATTTAATGGATAAGCGTTAGGCAAGAGATTCATCGATGGTGCTCGGTGAATTTGTCAAAAATTCGTTCAGATATTCGTGGTTTGTAAGTTGCTCTACATCTCGAGTCCTATCCAAAAAATATTTTCATCTAAAAACTATTTTTATCTAAAAAATTAGACGGTATGACAGCCAATAGAGCACTTAGTAATATCGTTGGCGAAAGGATTTGTTATAAACGTTATAAGAAAAGAATTCATATATTTATCAATAAAATTTACTCAATATAAAAATTCTTCAAAACATTTATGTCAAAGTTACTGTCAATCTCGAGTCCAATCAGCTATTTTCATTTTTAAAATTAGACGCCGTGATAGCCAATTGTGTACTTAATAACATCGTTGGCAAAAGGAATAGTTATGAATATTAAACGGCAAGGAATAATAAAATAATATTTACCTAATGTAAAAGTTCTTCAAAATGGTCTTGCATCAATAGCTGCTCGGAATCTTGAGTTCTAGTGGTGATTTTTATTGAAAAATTAGACGGTGAAACAGCAAGATGAATACTTCATAACGTCGTTGGTAAAAAAGGTTAATATAAATCGTCAACTGAAAAACATGATAAAAGTAAAACTTATCTAATGTAAAAATTCGTTGGACGAATTCGTCCTATCAGCTACTTTGATTAAAAAAATTAGAGATGGTATGACAGCCAATGGAGTACTTAATAAAGTCGAGGGATTGTTAGAAATATTAAACGGTAAGAAAAATAGTCCCGGCCCAGCAATATCGAAATCTCTGGCCCCCAACGAATCGTAATTACCTCACAAACTATATTAGAAGTATGACGGTCCACGGGGAACGGAAAGTAATAAATTTTGCACGAACTCGAAACGATTAAGTAATTATCTCACAAAGCGATTCATTGCGGTCCATGAATAGTCATGTACCGATGCAGATACGGGTACCTTTGTTTTCTCTCTTTTTTTCGCGAAGAAAGAGTGATCATTTGGATGCACCGATGGACCGGATAATAACGATCGCGGCACGTTCCACCGCGATCGTGCAAGAGAAACAGCCAGGACTTATCGGGAATATCGCTTATCGATACTTTTTTAATGCCACGGACGCGGTAGCGCAGCAGGAACGGGATAATACTTGAAGATCGGCGAATGACGGGTTAAAGGGACGAAGCGGGTTTTCGCCCCAGCTGTTTCTAATCGGCCAGAGAATAACGCTGCACCGCTGAATGCAAGCATTGCCTAGCCTCCTTAGAGGGAACGTCGAACAAAAACACGACATCGTGGTTCCTCGTTCGCTGGTTCTTTGAGAATGCTCCTATCGGAACCAAGGCGGAACCGTTCGATCACTAACGTAACGTAATCGAAGCCAGCCAGTGCCAGCTACGTCGTTTATTCACGAAATGAAACCTTTCTTCCGGCGTTCTTTACATTCCCGCGAGGAAGGTAAATCAGAAACTGAAATTACACCTGCGAAAATCGAGAGGAATATACAGCGAGGAGGAAAATTGAACTGATGAAATCATTCTTTCAAAAAGTTTAAAAAAGTCATTATTTGTGTATAGTGTTCCTGATTTCTCAACATTTTTCATTTCTCGAGAAATGAGAAACAAGACTATATTTCTCGAGAATTCTAGAATTTTTAATAAAATAAAAAAATATTGGAAAACTTATGATATTTGGAATATCGTTGATAATATTTATAGAAAGCGCAAAAAACATTAACTCAATGTTTATTCCTGTCCAATATGTACATTAGGGTGGACCTAAGCTACACTTGGAGAAAAATTTTTATCGAGATACACAATGCACGCAACTATCCAGTATTGCTCCTTTAGGTGAGAACAAAATTTGTGCAAAGTTTGAGATCGATCGGATAAAAGGAAAGGATGACGTGGCCCACTTAAATTGAAAATTGTGAAATTCATCTTAACTATGGGACATGGCACATCGTTGGATTTGTCTTTTTTCTGAATAGGAATATAGAATAATTATATGACCTCCTTTAAATAAAAATAACAATGGCCTTGAAATTTCGAAATATGATTTTCAAAAAATATTTTTATTTTGCCATTATATTTACCTTATTGATCAGTGCAAATTTCTCCTCTGACATTTTTTTGTATAATCACAAGTATCAGGAATATTTAAAAATACCTACATTAAAATGTAGCATGTTTTGTTTGATGGTAAGACATACGTATTTGTTCATTTTCGAAAATATGTTATAAAACAAATGAGATTCATAAGAATTATCCTAGATTTAGGATAATTTGGTATCTAATAAGATGAAACAAATCATATACAGTGAAATTGTATTCTAGGTCGGAAGAAATAAGTAATTTTCGAGTTAATACAGCTCCGACTGCAGAGGGTTAAGACTAAATAGACAAAATATTGAGAAGTAAATTAAAGAAACTTAATACTTGTATTTGACGTACGTACAGTAGCAAAATTTAGTGTACAGAAATTTTGTTGTGGTCATGAGAGACCCCAGATATTAATTAAGGGGTTAAGAGTCTTAAAAATCTCAAAGCACATAATTTTACCTTTGTGTTAGCTTGGGAAGAGATTTATATTCTAATTTTGTTACATTTAGTGTGCATAAATAATGGCACATAAATAATGAAACAAATGGTTTCATGGGTTCAATTTTTCTCTCCACTATATTTCCTACTGAATTAAAGGAACTAATATATCATCAGATTAGTACACTATGCTATACAATAACTGTTTGTTCATATTTATATGGAATTCAAGATAGAACAAAAGCTAGAAACTCTAACTGGTCAGTATCAGGAGGGAAGTAATCTAATTAGAACAAGACAGATACAAGAGACTTTAATTGAACCTAACCAGAGCCCATAAACTACAATTAAGTCAGCCTTGGTCCAAGATACTGGAATCAGATAAACCCAAAAACGTTTCCAGGTCCAGGATTAGAATTAGTCTAACCATGCAGTCAAAAGTATTCATAAATCCACGTAGAAACATTCAGAAACAAAATTATATGATCCTAAATGAAGCTCTTAATCTAGAGACACTTTAGTCTCTGCTCCACTCTTCTCCAGTTTGAGAAGTTTAAAGGTAGAATCTATGGTTCAAAAATCCTTACACATGGAGTTTTAGATCTTCAATTTCAGAAGTCCAGAGCTAGAATCTGGGAGTCCAAGATCGTCAGACACCAATCTTTGGATCTACTATTCTCGATATTTGATCTAGGTATAGGTGCATTCCTCCAATGATGTTTGAAACAAAAACTTCTGAAGCCTTGAATTTTGTAACAGAATCTGCAAGCTGTTCTAAATTTCTCAAATCTTATGATAGAGTCCATCAAGTATGGGTCTTTGGAATTGAACTTAGGGTTCTAACCTGAATTCGTGGGTGTGCCACCTTCAGACCTGCTCCAGAAAACCTCAAATTCAGCCGGCAAGTCAAACTGTCCAAAGCCGACTTTTTCAACCATAAATTGTCTAGATTCGTATCTCTCATTCCCATGTTACCTCGGTTCAATTCTGTCGGTCCACAGTTGATCCACTTCGAGTCTGCCAGCCACCCGGTTACGTAATTCGAATCTCTGTGTCGCGAGTTGGTTTGATCGTGGTCTCTTGTTTCTGGGTTATCCATAATTAGGATGATCAAATAATCCAGCTCATAGATAATCCGGTATGCCCTGGAATTCGTAATCGCAAGAACCGAAGCAACACCGTGGTTTCCGAACGCTACCTTCCCAGCTACAGGGACTATAGAGCTTGGCCACTTGCGCACACAGCCTGAATCGTCAATTTTCATTTATTACCATCAGCACTTATGCAAAATCAACATTCTCTGCATCGATTGCGAGAGGCGAAAGAGACCAGAATATATTTATTATTATATTTCCTTTAGCCATTTGTGGTCTAAAGTCTCTTTCATTTCAGGACTTGCTTTAACCAGTGTTGGGCAATAAATAAATTTATCTAAATAAATAATTATTTGTATTAACAAATAATAAATTAAATTGCATTTTTTTATAGGCAGCTAAGCCCTCCGGAAGGGCCCGACCACTGGCGGTATATCTGAAAAGGTTTCTATAGCAGACAAAAAACGCGCACGTGTTCATTGTATAAAAAAAATGCAAGAAATTAGAGAAGACCAAAAACTGTTTATTTGATTTCCACCTCAATCCAAATAATAAATAATCTTTTATTTAAATAAAAAGTTCAGTTATTACTTGCAATGAAAATCACACGTTTATTTATTATTTATTATTTAAAATAAAATTTGCCCAACACTGGCTTCAACATCATATAATTTAATTATATGCCAAAGGTAGCTTTGCTAGTGTAGAACAACTAAGAAACTATTTTATAGAACAGAATTTATAAGTTCTCCTGTTTTTATTTTGTTTTATATTCTACTTGCTCATTTTTGTCACAAATGCATCCAATCTGAATGTCCTATTACTCAAATATGTCTCACATTTGTTTAATATTTGATTAAATTATTTAATATAACCTTACTCGTGGTATAGAAGTAACACGATAAGTAGACAGCGAATTGTATGCATTTATAACAAAACTGAGTAGGTGTAATTGGACACAGTGAAAACATTAAAAGAATTTAAAAACACTGTTATATTATTTTCGACCTATTAATCATATTAAGAAAGAAAATAAATTTCTATTTCATTCCAGTTGGTTGCAAAATCAGGTAGAAAATTTTTATTTTGCATAATGATCCGCTGTCTAATTATAAGTTACCTCAAAAAGTAATAGAACAGAATGGAAAATGTATTATTGAATAAATCTACGTAATCTTAATTTTATCTTTGAATTTTCATTTGAAAACCCTAAGAACCTTCGTTGCAACCCAATATTTTCAACATACTTCTAAAAAATACAATTTAAATTATTTTAAATTATTAAAATCAACTTTAAATTATTTTAAATAATCGATTTTTTGTTCCGTGTACACGAGACTGCACCTCAAAAACCAGACCATAGAGGCAAAATTAATTATTGTAGACGAAGAATTATTACGCTCACGTTGGGATTCGAAGTCGAGAGTTCGCGGCTCGAATTAAATTGATCCGCACTCGATACGCGGCCGTTATCGCGCTGGCGTATCTCGCGAAATAATGCAAAGCGCGGTTGTTTTTACAACGGCGGAGCGCGCGTTTAATGCGAGACGGTGGGGGCCGTTCGCGTTTTCCATCGGTTATTCATAATAGCGGTGTTTTCCGCGTCCACCAGGAGAACCGCACTCGCAGAGGAGATAAATAACAGGCGCGTGTACACGTCGGACCCCGATCCCCGATGCGTATTCAGTCCGACTCCGTTGAAATTTTCATAGACTTCATAAATGTGATTAAATATTTTACGCTGGTCTGGGCCGCGTGCAAACCAGTTTTCATGATCTATGTGCTCGTGCTTCGACCCTCGTTCTTGCGACGTATCGACGCACGAACCTGTTCGGAACCGGTAAGCGGCGCCTCGGCTGCACGAGCTGAAACACAGCTCGTCAGGTTCGTTAAACGATAGCCTGAATATGTCACAACGTTTCCATTCGATCGCCCTGCACGAGCGTCGCGTGTGTACACGGGAACACGTCCAGTCCGCCGGCCGTCACACGGAGTTACGGAATTTTCACCTGTAACAGTCATTATGTCCATTAAGCTAATGCGCTTTCCGGAATTGTCCTAGTCTAGAACAATCGCGCGTCTCTGTGGCAGAAAATTGAGAAACGTCAAGTTTTCATGTAGGGGATAATCCTCGAATGTTGACAATGTTGACAATGTTGTACTGGAAGAAAGTTTAACAATACGTATGATGTCGTAGTTTGATGAACATACATATCCATTAGAAGAGTATGAGTTACTGATGCTGTTCAGTCTCTGGTTGGGCTGGTTGTAATTATAATATTCGTAACGTCATTCTATTAACTAAAATTTGATGCATTTATGTCGACAATAAGGAAGGACACCCATCTCATCTTTATATGTTTAAGATAAATCTGTTCAAACCAGAAAGTAATTTTGGCCACAGGAATTTTTATCTTTAATAACGTCGAACAATGTTGAAAATCATTTACCAGATGTGATAAAAAATGTTCATTGAAGAACTGTCAGTGTCAAGCAGAGTGGGACAAAAATTTAATCAACGATTTATGACTAAATTTCTACTTCAATTGTTAATCGCAATTAACAATTAATCTCCTCGTTTAGTCGTTAATTGTGGTTAACGATTAAATTTCTACTTTAGTGTGATTTAGCGATAATCGATTAATGCCCAACTCTGGTGTCAAGACAGAAAACAGAAAAAGTAGCCACTACAAATACAGAAAAATTATAAGTTGATTTAAACATGTGGTAACAGTATTTCTATAAACAATATACACTGATCCTATTCGTTTCTTTATCCTACTCAACTATAGTCGGTTTTTCAAGGAGAGACATTCTCGTTTTTATATTATCAATGTAACATTACAAGTATCAAATATCACAGAAGTGATCCAGCTATGAAAGTGGTAGATCAAATTATTAGAGCCACAATATAAAACATAGTTATGAATGAATAATGTGTATTTGCAATTTACAAATATCAATCAATACCTTATACAAAAAAATAATAAAGATTCAGCACAGATGGTCTGTCATTTAAAAATTGAAATGTTACAATGTAATCTCTCCAACTTATTTACGTAACTCTAACAGTTTAATCACTACACTGAGGATTTTATACGTTAACGTATAAATTTATAATAAATTTATAATAAAAATGGATGGGTATAATTATATAATTAAACATAGTAGGAAGATTAGAAGAATTTGAAAGTATTGTTGTATTTTTGACAGCACAATATTTGTTTCTTTATCCTTCAATTAATGCAAACAATTTCTACTTGGCATAAAGATGAAACCGTGAACGAACATGATAGTAAACGTACTTTCAGTAAAACAGACATACTCTGAGTAAACATGTTCTGAAACACTAGCAAGGTCGCAGAGCTCGATAACCGCAGGCCGCTCGCCTCGAAGAACGCGAATGGCAAACCGGCGTCGCGTCGGGGGCTCAACCACGAGCGACCGGAAGAGGATGTCTCGTTTGAGATAGGGTCCTCGAGGAAATCGTCTTACGTCAAGCCAGGACGCCGGTGCGCTAAGTAAGACCGACGAATAAAGAGGGCGACGCGAGCCTCGGATGAGGAAAAATAATTTTATGCCGGGTTGTTCGCGGGCCGAGTTTTCCAGGGCAATTCCAGCCCCGGCGCGGATCCACGAAAGCTTCTTTCGTGGAACGTCCGCGTCTAACGAGGGGCTTCCGTCTCCCCGACGTAGATTTATTAGATACCTTCTGGCTGGCGAATTCGTTGACGGTGGGAACGTCGGCGAGAAAACAAGATCCACGGACCGAAGAGCATGGGCGGCTTTGTGGCCCGTGCACGGCCCACATACACGCTGCATGCCGGAAGTTGCGAGCATAGACTTAATGGAAACCCAATTATTTTTTCGAATCGCACAACTGTCGAGACAAACCTGGACGATTGCGACTGGAATGCACAGTGTGGGCTCAATTAGGGTGCTGATTGCGTTCAACATATGTTTAGAGTACTAATGTTAACACAATTTCTTCAGATGCGAGTCATTTTAATTTTCTGTTATATTATTTTTGTATTGTTATCCTTCTATCTCCACAAACGATATTTTTATTATTACGAAACTGGAATAAAGATTGAAATCTTCAATCACGCTGTGGACTGTGGTTTTGACTAATATATTTTTCCATGCGATCAATCTTTTAGAAACCATTCGAGAAAAACGATTTTATGAGCTCAAACTTTGCACAGATTTTTTGATTAATTGAAACAATCCTGGGGGGTGGCGTGAAAGAAATTCAAAAGTCTGTACAAACTCAACCAATTAAGCGGTATTTATTAAGGTAAGTACAGATTGAAACTCGTTCTGAAAATAACAAGAGCCAGATATCAAGGTTCTCTTTAATACAAATGAAACAAAGCAGAAAGAAACAACATGAAGGGAGAGAATAGACTAAAGGTGTACAATAACTTCTACTTTCTTATTGGATTGTGCGTAAACTCCAGAAATAATAACGATAACAAGAAGGAAAACGAGCGATTTGCTAACCCAGTTTCTTCCACTCTGCGCAAACTTTCAAAATAAAAATAACGAAGTAACAAGGGACAATATTTAGGTGTGACAGTCTACTGGCAACGAATTCTAGTGCCGGGCAGCCCTAAACTTGGCAAGGCAGAGGTAGCACGCTGATGGTAGTAACGACGCATGTGGAAGAAGACGCGGCAAACCGAACAGTGCAGGATGCAGAGCCTTATCGTGATGATATAGTTCGTAGCAGGGAGGAAAATTGTGCACGTACATGCAAAACGACGCCAGGTTAACCGAACAATGTAACGAGTCTCCGTTTCTATTCCCGTTGCACGCCTCCCACGTCGACAATGCCGACAGCGTGAAACGCGTGCTACGTATCTGCGACTTCATTAGCCGTTCGGCATGGCGATGCGACGCCCCCCCTCACTCTCTCTGTTACTCTCTCTCACACACACGCTCCCTCTCCCTCTGTGTATATCGCGTGCCGACGCGTTGAACACCTAACGAGCATGAACCGACGCATTGTTCGCCGGCAATGCTTCGATCTTTAATTCGACAGTTTGCCAGGAACTGTTCAGAATGTGTTGCGTCGTTGTCGACGCTGTCTGCTCGACCGCGAAACCGTTTGATTCTGTAGATTCGGGCTATTTGCGATTCATGAGCTTGAATCTCTGCTCGTTGTCGCTGAGCCTGGACTCCGAAGGAGCTCTGATTGACACAACTTCCATAATAACAGTGCTCACGGGCTCACGCTTCATCTAATTTTACACTATCGTTCGATGTCACAGATACAGCAACGTCTCGGTATGTGGGAATACAGTAGGATCTCGATTAATCGGATCCCGATTATAAACAAATATACGATTAAATATGATTATATTAAAATAAATTTTCAAAAATAAAAAATTTATTTGGGAATTTAATGTACATTTTAATTACTTCCTCGGGTCTTGATTATCCATCCGGCCTTAATTTATCCGGGCTGTCTTGTCTCCCGATCAAGTCGGTTAATCGAGGTCCTACTGTACTGCGGATCGCTGAACTTTACAATTGCCAGACTCAAGGATTTCGGACACATTCTATGTATTCGTTTCGGTGCTGAATACGAAAAGAGATGAAACAGTGGTATCTGTACACTAGGGTGGACCTTATTTTTCGATCATGAAATTTTGGGCACCACTGCCCCCCATATTGTTCCATTTAATGAAAAAATGATATATCCAAAGTTTTAGATCAATCGGACGTCGAGAAGGTGTGCCACATTAGGGTAGACCTCAGGTATACCAGGTTCAATTTTTTTGCGAGATTTTTTCACGTCCCCTTCCCCCCCCCTAGAACTGTGCCATTGGATAAAAAAATAATTTCTGCGAAAGATGAACTTAATCGGATAAGGGGAAGACGTGCCACATTCACATTGAAGTTGCGAAAAACATGAAATTTTATAGGAACGGAAGTATTTGAAGGAAAGACTTTTGATTATGACTAAACAAGAAGAACGTTTAGTAATAATCAAAAGTCTTTCCTTCAAATACTTCCGTTCCTATAAAATTTCATGCTTTTCGCAACTGAACGTCAATGTGACACGTCTTCCGTTTATCCGATCAACTTCATATTTTGCAGGAATTATTTTCTTACCCAATGGCACAATTTTACGGAGCTAGGTATAGCTAAGGTCCACCCTATAAGCGACATGTGCGAGAGGTAACACGTTTGAATTGCTCCCTCCAAGATTTTGATACCTATTATACGTCATTCTATTCGCTTTCATAAGCTGAATACGAATACGAATTTGGGTTTGGTAGAAATCACTAATTATCGAGATATTCGCAGAAAACTTTCTTACTGGCATATTCAATTCATAAGTGTGCGTCTGTGACGCACACACAATCTGAAATATATCGGTAACTTGTAATTTTCATCGAAAAGGAAAACCGTATTCATATTCAGAAGCAGTAGAATGACGTACAAATGGTACCAAAAGCTTTGGGGAGGAAATTGGAAAGTCTTACGATTTTGATATGTCATTCACATATATCGTGTGTCAATACCAGTTCTTGAACTCTTTTCGAGAGTGTCGAACGTAGACAAGAACAGTGATGGTTATGAAACCTTCAGCATCATATTTTCGACGTTTTTCTGAATAAAATGATACTAAACACGGCGCAGTTCGGATCATATTTACTCGATTAAACCACGATTCAGTGGATCCTCGACTATCCGAACCTGATGACCTTCAAACATTCGGACATTTTTAACTTCGTTACGTTTACGAATCGAAATAGATACTTTCGCAAACGTATTTCTGAAGGTCTTTAAAAAAATACAATAAAAATCGATTAGAACAAAATTGTACTCCCAAAAACCCTCCCCAGTACTGACGATCATTTCAGTAACTCGTGGTGGATATGGATATAAAACTTCTGTAATAGATTGTTTAAAGAAAATTAAACCAGTCAACATTCAATTTACGGATCTCACAGACCCAACCTATGAAATGGAGGGCAATTCCTTTGAGGTCTAACGTGTTCTTTCTGCTTTAAGATTGAAAATCTTGTTGGTTTCGGTCAGCTGGTCGGTTTTAGGGTACACACATAAGTGTGTAACGGAAGATGTTATCTTATCTTGGGGTCGTAGGGTGGGGTCAGTTCTTAGGTGCTCGTTCGGCGAGGAGCGTGACGGCGAGTGTCATGGAGCGGTGTAACGGATAAATATCGATAAATAGCCTTTATTATTTTTGCGTTCCGTAATCGACGATGCTCGAGCGTATCATCCCTAAATTTTTAAAATAATAAATAAACGTGTGATTTTAATTGCAATTAATAACTAAACTTTTTATTTAAATAAAATTTTATTCCTTATTTGCAAATAAAAGATTATTTATTATTTCGACTGGAAATCAAATAAATAGTTTTTGGTCTTCTCTTATTTCTTGTATTTTGTATACACAATGAACACGTGCGCGTCTTTGCGTTCCGTAATTCGACGATGCCCGAACGTATCATCCCTGATTTTCTTCAGAACTTCCTACAAAATTATATAATTCATTTCAATTGTTCTTAAGTACTATACAATTGTGGCATTATTGAAGAACATAATGGAAACCAATAAAATACGAAACTGTTCGTAGAAATTGTCGAGACTGACTCTTCATAGGCCGCGAAGGGTTGAACAGACTACTGTAAAATCGCCGAGAAGTGAAGCGTGAAGTCGAACTGTCAGGTGACCCACCCGCGGTACAGCAACTCGCGATAAAATTCCCATCGACCCACGGTTTCACAGACTCACCGAATGCCGTCCTGCATCATCATTCATGAAATTCCAAAGCGCCGATCCGACGCCGGTCCACGTATTCTCCGATGTAAGTGGCCGGTGACTTACGAACGCGGGTACTTGTCTGCGGTCGGGTCGCGTCGCACGCTCGGTTACCCTGGAAAAACCGTGGAAAATGGTTCCGCGGAGTCGGCAGGATTTACAGGCGGAATTTACAGACGGTGTCCATTAACGATCGGGGCGTAAACGGGGCGTCGGGTCAGCGTCGCCGGCACGGCCGGTAACGATAAAACACAACCGGCGGCGTCGGGTCGGGAGAGCGGCTCGGCTTCGGAAAGGCGAACAAAACACGACGGTGAAACATGTCGCACGCGTTTCTCACGCGTTATCATAACTTCAGATCTGCCGGTCCGAGGCGTCGTCGTCCGAGGCAAGCACGGTCGAACGGTAACGTATGCACACCGCTTCCGTCCATCGCGTACCCGGACGTATCGGCGCCGTTCCTGATAAGAGCCGGTCGAAAGGGTTGGGCGTCGCACCATGGTCTGTATTCTAACGTGAACTTCCATCGTGTAAAAGGTATTGTTGCTTCCCTAGCAATTTTATTGCAAAAGAATCGCTAGCCATACGAGTTTTCACAATTTTATGGTAACCGTGGCTAGGTCCATTCGATGTGAAACGTTTCCAAAAATAGTGGAAAATTGATTTCACGACTGAATCAATCTATAGATTTGTAGATTGAACGGATTGGATATTGCACTATGATCTGCATCCTAACATGACCTTCCAACGCCTGTAAAAAGGATTTTTATTTCCCTAGCAATTTTGTTGCAAGCGAATCGCCAGCCATTCGGCTTTTCACAATGTTATGGTAACTATGGCTACGTCCATTCGAAGTGAAACGTCCCTAAAAATGGTTGAAAATTGTTTTCACGTCTGAATCTGCTATAGATTTGTAAATTGAACGGATTGAACTTCCAACGTGTAAAAAGTATTGTTGTTTTCCTAGCAATTTCATTGCAAAAGAATCGCTAGCCATACGAGTTTTCACAATTTTTTGATAACCGTGGCTAGGTCCATTCGAAATGAAACGTCCCAAAAATGGTTGAAAATTGTTTTCGCGTCTGAATCTGCTATGGATTTGTAGATTGGACGGATTGGATGTTGCACTGTGATCTGCATCTTAACGTGAACTTCCAACGTGCAAAAAGTAATGTTATTCCCCTAGCTATTTTGTTGCAGAAGAATCGCTAGCCAATTCGGCTTTTCACAATTTTTTGATGACCGTGGCTAGGTCCATTCGAAGTGAAACGTCCCTAAAAATGGCTGAAAATTGTTTTCACGTCTGAATCTGCTATAGATTTGTAAATTGAACGGATTGAACTTCCAACGTCTAAAGAGTATTGTTGTTTCCCTAGCAATTTCATTGCAAAAGAATCGCTAGCCATACGAGTTTTCACAATTTTTTGATAACCGTGGCTAGGTCCATTCGAAGTGAAACGTCCCAAAAATGGTTGAAAATTGTTTTCGCGTCTGAATCTGCTATGGATTTGTAGATTGGACGGATTGGATGTTGCACTGTGATCTGCATCTTAACGTGAACTTCCGACGTGCAAAAAGTAATGTTATTCCCCTAGCTATTTTGTTGCAGAAGAATCGCTAGCCAATTCGGCTTTTCACAATTTTTTGATAACCGTGGCTAGGTCCATTCGAAATGAAACGTCCCTAAAAATGGTTGAAAATTGTTTTCACGTCTGAATCTGCTATAGATTTGTAAATTGAACGGATTGAACTTCCAACGTGTAAAAAGGATTGTTGTTTCCCTAGCAATTTCATTGCAAAAGAATCGCTAGCCATACGAGTTTTCACAATTTTTTGATAACCGTGGCTAGGTCCATTCGAAGTGAAACGTCCCAAAAATGGTTGAAAATTGTTTTCGCGTCTGAATCTGCTATGGATTTGTAGATTGGACGGATTGGATGTTGCACTGTGATCTGCATCTTAACGTGAACTTCCAACGTGCAAAAAGTAATGTTATTCCCCTAGCTATTTTGTTGCAGAAGAATCGCTAGCCAATTCGGCTTTTCACAATTTTTTGATAACCGTGGCTAGGTCCATTCGAAGTGAAACGTCCCTAAAAATGGTTGAAAATTGTTTTCACGTCTGAATCTGCTATAGATTTGTAAATTGAACGGATTGAACTTCCAACGTCTAAAGAGTATTGTTGTTTCCCTAGCAATTTCATTGCAAAAGAATCGCTAGCCATACGAGTTTTCACAATTTTTTGATAACCGTGGCTAGGTCCATTCGAAGTGAAACGTCCCAAAAATGGTTGAAAATTGTTTTCGCGTCTGAATCTGCTATGGATTTGTAGATTGGACGGATTGGATGTTGCACTATGATCTGCATCCTAACGTGAACTTCCAACGTGCAAAAAGTAATGTTATTCCCCTAGCTATTTTGTTGCAGAAGAATCGCTAGCCAATTCGGCTTTTCACAATTTTATGGCAACTATGGCTAGGTCCATTCGAAGTGAAACGTTCCCAAAAATGGTTGAAAATTGTTTTCACGTCTGAATCTGCTATAGATTTGTAAATTGAACGGATTGGATGTTGCACTATGGTCTGCATTTTAACGTGAACTTTCAACGTATAAAAAGTATTGCTATTTCGCTAGGAATTTTATCACGCTAGACGGACGATTTTGACAATTTCATGGACGAAGTGACTCTAACTATTTCGTAAATTCTTTTTGCGACTGAATCTATCATGAACCTGAAGAGTGAAGAGTGAAGCTTTAGAACGACACCGTAAAAGTTGATGTACGATCTTCCTTCGCTGTTTGATGTAACACAAATGAGGACCATATTAGTTGTTATATGGACATGTGCCTAAAAATCTACGTCAGTAAATGAGGAAAGGATAACATCTGAAAATATCTACACGTTTTTGTACACTTGGTCCGAGTTAGAATATCTAGCACAACATGTAAGACGAAAATTAGTAAAAAGTATGTTACACTATAACATACTCTTCATTCCATATTTCCAACCCTTCCACGGGTGTACCATCAATACCGGGACACCCTACACACTGCTCTATTGAGCAGCACAGGTAACTACCAGTTTAGTTAACCCTTAAGGATTCAGTGGCTAAGCCTCTGAACCGAGAATTGTGTAACAGGAAATGCGGAAAATTTTGAGTTTTCCGCTGTTAGACGACCGTTTTGAAGCACTCATGGCCGGACCGGATTTCTTCGTTGTTGAAACGCGCGCGCGATGTCATTCGAATGGAAACGGACCGATAAAATCAAGAATTTTACGAGACTGTTAGGGGGTCGTTCGCGTTACTGCCGCCCGAGTTTTTCTTCGGGCGAGGTAACAATAAAAGGGGAAATGTTGCACTGTTCTTAGTCGGTAATAGTTTAGTCGATAGTTTGTTATATCTTTTAACACGACCGCCGGCCGCGTTATCGCGCGTCACATTTCCATAGGATTAAGGCATGAAATGGGGGAAGATTTATTGAGGTTGTTAGCCCATTTTTTTTTCTCTGTGCTATCTCCATAGAACGCGCCGCGAATATTGCGTCGATTTATTCCAATTAATATTTTGCCGTGAGGATTCGTTTTTAATTCCAGGATGAATATTGTGTGTCGCGGGCTAACGTCGTTAAGGAACTGATCGCGGTTGTTATTATCGTTAATGCAGTTGTTCTGTTGCATTAATGCTCGTTTCAAGCTCCGACGAACTTTTGTGTTTTATTAGCTTTAGAAGTGGCAATTGGACTACAGGCATTACCGCCCGTTACAATGAACGTGGACTTTGTGCTCAAAGCTTTCTATTTGAATTATTCTCGCCGTTTAGGAGCATCAAACTTTGACTGTTGATGCGTCTGACCATTTCCTGTTTATTCCACTTACAATGAAGACTGACACATTACTGTTCGATTTCTAACCATTTTAACAACATTCGTTAAAAATTGGATTGAACTCGTTGATTCATTGATTAAAATATTTAAATCTTAAATTGATGTGTCTGACCAGTGCTCAATAATTCTACTTAAAATTAAGGCAGAGACATTACTGTACGATTTCTAAACATCAACAACATTCGCTAAAAATTAAATTGAATTCGTTGATTCATTGATTGAAATATTTAAATCCTACGTTGATGTGGCTGGCCAGTACTCACTAATTCTACTTAAAGTTAAGGCACAGACATTACTGTACGATTTCTAAACATTAACAACGTTCGTTAAAAATTGAATTGAACTTGTTGATTCATTGATTAAAATATTTAAATCCCAAGTTAATGTGCCTGACCAGAACCTACAAATTCTACGTATAATTAAAACATATAGGTCATTTTCTAAATATTTAATTTTTAAATTGTTGAGTACGACCACCGTGAACTAATTCTACTTAGAATCAAGACATATGTTACTATGCTATCTTTAAATATTAACTAAAGTTATCATACAACAAATCGACGCCACTCAAATTTTGAATGTTGAATATCTAGGCTATATTTCCAGGAAATTTTTAAAAATTCGTAAAATGAACGAAATTATGATCTGCAATAAACCCTCAATTCAGCGGAATATATAGATGTTTTTAAAACTATGTATAAACGCGCAATTTTTCGAAATGGTGTATTCAGAGAGACCATCATATATACTAATAATAACCCACATTTTTCGAAATTTAATTGAACGATGCATCGGTTTTTAAAATAATTTATTAGAGTTTTTTCATTTTATAATTAATTTTATGTAACCTAAAACCGACGATCTCTCAAATTGCATTCTTCATTTAGCATGACTGACATTATGGAATAATAAACCATGTTTAAAATTCAATTGAAACTAGAAAATGTAATAACAGACGTTAAATTACGCTTTAAATTAAAAGACGAAGGCATATGCAAAAATAAAATTTCTCGTTATTAATGACGAAAAATTTCATAGAATCTGCATTCAAAAATTACAAAAGTGCTAACAATGGATTGTAGGTAACAAAGGAAGTGGGATCACACGGTAATAATTATGCTTTCTGAAATTTTACAGGATAGACTTAATTTTGAGTTTTAAATGGAAATATTACTTTAAGAGAACGTATATCGGGAACATTTTTCATCGCAAAGGATTAATATATCTCGTTATGAAGAACGTATTCGTTGCTGAATTTGTTTTGTCATACATCAGATAAGAGTTTAAATAAACACATTTATAAAAAAATGTTACTATCGTTATGTATTTTTCTTGCACTGTGTTTCCATTATTCTCGTTGTATGCTTAGTATATTCCCAGCGTGTATGAAAAATATTTTCGCTTGTGTCAAAGGACCGGCGTTAAATGAATTGTTATTATTTCTCACTGGCAACAGTATCTTCCCGTCAGAAGACACAGGCGAGTCGCTAGACTTGTAACGATCGCGAAACTGTATCAACTGTCTTCCAGTATTGCATTGCCACTCGAGAATGCTATGATTACATAAGGGACAGTTCTGTAGGTTTGTTTATGAAATAATGTAGTTTCAGAAAGACTGTTTGGGCAACTTCTTTATTGTTACTTTTCTGAAATGCAACTTTTATTCAATAAATTGCGTCCACCCAGAGAACTTGTACTTTGAAACTAGAAAAAAAATAGTAGAACACGGTTCTAGTAAAATAGAAACTTTTATTCTGCGCGAAGAAGTTCGAGCTGCATTAGACGGTTAGGTCGTTCTCGCTAATGGGGCGGGATTGTAACATACTTTAACACTGAACTAAATAAACAATGGCTGTTTTTTAGATTACGAATTGTTATCAAATTTAGATACTCTTAATTGCTGCTCTTTCAAACACTTTCACTGAAATAATAAGTTAATTGTCGCAGTATGGTTTAAATATATTAATTTCCTATTTTAGAAGATAGTAACATAATGTTAATCTTCTGCAAAAAGGTAAAAAGTATGAACGTTTTTATACAATATAAAAAGTTTTTATGTGTAATGATAACTTTTCTCTCTTAACACGTTCAATGCAGGTCAGTTCTGGAACTGACTTAAAAACAACTCGACCACACGAGTCCGTTCTGGAACTGATAAACGAGCGATTTGCGCTCAAAATTTTTGAGAAAAAAATGTGTTTATTTCTTAAAAGTGATTTGCAGAGAGGTAATATTTAAATTTCACAGAAAAAATAAAAATTGAAAAGATCCGCGTTGGGGCGAGTTTTAAATCGTCAAAAACGCATTGAAAGTGTTAACATAATGTAGTTATTTCTTTACATGGTCTCGATTAACACAGAAAATACATTCGACTCATCCAGAAGCTTTCACTTGGTGAAGCTTTCGTCCAGAAGGGTTGATATACATGAATATTATTCAGTGCAGACTAATTGAAAGAAAATATTATTTTGCCCTCATGAATATTGACCTTCTACAGTATACACACACGAGCGCGCGCGCACAATGAATTTATAATTCATTTGCCCGCCAGGAAATTATTAATAACAATCTTAATCTTCGTCATAGAAAGGGTCGTGAATAAAAAGGGTTCATAAAATCTAAAGAAATGAAGCTGGGAACTCTAAATAAGAAAAATAAAAGAATTTCTACTTTTCCCTTTTAGTCTTCGCACATTTTTGGTATGGCACCACAGAATTTAAACAACGATTTATTCCCGACGGTAATTACGTATAAGTCAGCCTCTCGGGGACGAACGTCGCCATATTGGTGACACTAGGCTCGCGTATTTAAATATTGAAATTGCAAATAAATTACTGAAACTTCTAAATATCAGTGAATCTATTTTTTTACGATCTAGACTTTTAAGTAAAATTTAATAATATAATACTTTAAAGTACTTTCGTTCTTAAAGGGTTAACCCGTAAATCCCAACGAAATAACTACGTGTCAACTGGCAATTAACTTTCGTGGATTAGGTAGACCTCGGTCAATGCACCGCTCACGCAAAACCGGTGGCGCTGTTCAAATTGAATACAGCATTTCGCGAACAACACGAGCAAAAACAATAGGACGAAACATCTCCCTGAATTGTTCTTTCAAAAGCCCTTCAGCCACCCCAGGCCCCTATCAGTCATCGGGGAGCAACAATTCAAAATGGAGTGGGTATCGCATGCCTATCGACGAACACGATAATGAGCACGCCTCGTGGCCGGTAATTATTGGTAATTAGCGGTTAAAGCAATCCCCCTTTCCCCGGATAGTTTTGAGAGAGGTAATCAGGCACAAATACGATTTTGGGAGATTCGGAAGAGGGGGAGGGAAGGGGGCTTGTCGATGGATACGTGGACCGGTGAAATGGATGTGGTCGTGGAGATTTTTAGACGCGTGCTCGCGAGCGTGCGGTTCGTGCGTTACGTTTCGTGTCGCCCCGCTGTTAAAGCGGCTCGGTCGCCGGAAGCGACGCGTAATTTACTGGAATTACATTTAATCATTAATGCCATGTCCGCGTTCAAGATCTAGGGGCGCGATAACATCCCCGGTAATGACCGATGAATATTTTTTTATCGCCGATTCGCTGCTTCCCCGACGGCGAGGCACACGGTGGACCGCACAAGATACTATCAAAAAATATCGGGAACCGAAAATTGGACTCCGAAATTTTTACGAAAGAAATTAGTAACAGAAGCTTATCCGTTACGTAAGTTGGGGATAATAGTAATTGCAGAATGTGTGAAAAAATTGTTCAAAAACCGCAATCTCAAACAATTTCAAGTTTTTCGTTACCAGTTGTTATTAGTAGACAGCAGATCATTATACATAATAAAAATCTTCTACCTGAATTGCAACAAACTGGTGTGATATAGAAATCTATTTTCTTTTCCAATATGTTTAATACGATCTGAATACAATGTCTTTCACGCAGAGGTGGGCATTATTTGGCGAAACAAATATTTCAAATACTATTAAGTATTTTAGATTTTATTTTGCTTAAACAAAATAGGATCTTAAATAAGATATACAATTTCGAAAATAAAATATTTCTATTTTAACAATCAGAAACACGAAATGAAATATCTTAAAGATAACCATACAGTATATTTTATCGTTAAGAAACGATTTACACCCATAAATGTATTGAATTCGAACCATTATTTTCAGCAATAATACTTAAAATTGAAATTAAAAATAAAGTGAAAATACAAATATTTCCAATATTCTTCAAATAAAATACTATTTTCAAAAAAATTACTGCCTCAAATAAATTATTTTGTTTTCAAAGATTAGTGCATCAAATAAAATATTTTATTTTCAAAAATTACTGGGTTAAATAAAATATTTTATTTTCAAAGTTGTACACATACTTTAAAATAAATAGGATTATTTACTATTTACTATTTAAAATACTATTTTCCCCAGCTCTGCTTTCATGGCGCAAAAAGGCTGTACACGCAGACCGCAAAAAAAATATCCCCTTACTGTAGTAATCTGATCTCGGCTCGGGTATATCGGTGTGAACCACTACTAATGCGACGCGGAGAGTGGCAGTCGTCGGTACAGTTCAAAGGCTCGTGCGTCCTCACAATGTAACACCAATATTTAATCTTTTTTATTTTGACTTATTTCTTAATGAAACTTTCATCAATATATTCGTGGCATTTTTCTAATGCAAAATGATACTAAACACGATATAATTTCAACTGTATTTAGTGGTTTAAATGGGGACCAGTCGGGTCGGGTCGGGGTCCCGAAAGTTTATAAACTTCGGGTACCCGAAGCTTTTTTGAGAGTTATTTAAATCGAAATATTTCGTGAACTACTAACTTTTCGACATATATAGATTAGTACTTTTTTATAAGGATTGTCCAGCTACATCGATTGATGTATTAAAAAATACCTCATTCCATTAAAAAAAATATCGATGACCTTGAAATTTTTTAACAAAATTACCTTGAAAATTTTTTCCCTTACATCGTTATATGTGGCCCTTCAAACGGTGTAACTTTGTCCTGAGAAGTTTTTTTGTACAACGAACAGTAACCGAAATGTTTAGGTGTTCTGTTTCTTCGGACTCACCATGGACCCCTAGACCCCTGGACTCACCCTGGACCCACCCCGGTCCGAAGTAACAGAACACCTAAATATCTCCGTTACTTTTCGTTGTACAAAAATACTTCTTAGGACAAAGTTACACTGTTTGAAGAGCCACATGTAAAGGTGTAAGGCAAAAAAATTGTCAAGGACATTTTTTACAAAAATTTGAAATTCAACTGAAACTAATACATTGATGTCTTAAAATCTTTTTAATGTAAACACTGCTTTAAATTGTACGTAGCTATATTTATGATAAATACATAAAATACGCAGTTTATTCATTAGTTTCATTAAAAAAAAACAAACTCCTTGAAATCAGGTGTTTTATAATAACCACGTTCAACCTGTAATCCGACTCTCTGTACCACGTTTAAAAAATTCAGTTCGCGATCGAAACCACAATAGAGCTGCAGTTTGAGACCAGCGCTTCGTAACTATTCCATAAAAATAGTTCTCCCGAGTGAGTACGATTTTATATTAGCCAGATTCACGTCGGAAAATCTGTTGGTAGCAGGCAACGCGCGCGCATAAGCGATAGCAGGGAGCCGAGGACCATTTTCAGTGATACCGTTTATGAATTCCGTTAATTTTGAATAGAGGCTTAATGTTGCTCGCTCGCGGAATTGTTCGACTCGGTTGAATGCGAGCGCAGAAGCTTGCGGAATGGAATTGAATTCGCGTGTACGACCGAACTTGGGGAATTTTTCAACGGTAACGACACTGTATCGACTCAACCGGCGTGTCATTATCGTTCTCCAACGGCGGGCGGCAGTATGCATAAGTTACCATTCAGACGGAGTGGTTCGTGAAACCGCGTCATCTCGAAAAGGCGAATTTCCTTCGCCAGGAGGCGACCATTGCGATAAGATGCGAGAAATATGTCGGCACATTTTGCCACCATTGTTGCTCTGCCCTCCTGCGACGCCCACCCTCCAGCTATATCCTCGGTCTCTTTAAACTATCTACCTCTCTGTGCGCGCTAGGCAAAGATACCGTTCTACATTCCCTTCAGATTTCCCTTCTTCATAAAATGTTACCGTCCTTCGGCTCTGGATTTTTCAAGTTTGTGGATGTCGTAAAGGAAGTGGACTCCATTTTTCTGTACCACCCTCCGAGCCCGCTCGACCCCGACCCGCGTTCGCAGGAAACCATCGCGCGGATTTTTGCTATTTTCATTCGGTGCAGACTGGATAGTGTTGTTTCACATTTTGCAGTTGTATTTGGAATTGATTTTCATTTTTTTCGTGCACTTTCCTCGTCCAAAAGTGGAAAATTATCAATTATACCGTGTGTGCTTCGTTATCCGTCTAGTGAGTGCTCCATCTTTTGTATACACGGTGGGGCATTATAAACAGGTCACCTGAATAACTCGCTTGCTTTCGAAGATAGAAGAAAATGCATCAGATCAAACTTACTTGGCATCGAGGCGCTCATAATCTGATGTTACTAATTTTTTTATAGGTGGAAAATGAAAAAAACCGTACCGTTTCATTAAAAAAAACAGAGTTGACCTTCATATCTCCGTGACGTCTCCACCTATAAAAAAGTTAGTAATATCAGATTATGAGCGTCTCGATACCAACTAAGATTAGTTTGATTCATTTTCTTCTATCTTCAAAAGCAAGCGAGTCAGTCATGTGACCTGTTTATAACGCCCCTCATTTTTATAAGCAATTTAAAATAGCTGAAGCTACTGTACAAAGATTATTATCATAACAGGAGCACGTCCTTCTTGAATTCTTCCACGGAATTTCACCGTTAAGCTTGCACAAATGGTAAGTAAAATAATAAATGGCAGCTTTGTTTGCTTCGAATTTAATTTGTATGTAAAAGGCTTAAAACGCCATAGCCATCGTAAAAACCGTAAAAACCAACGCGATTGGTGGGCGGCAAGGTAAACGCCGAAATATTTTCAGTACGGTCGTCGTTACAAATGAACCAGGGCTAAAGAGCGATCGTCGTCAGCGAACGAAAGCGCTGGTTAAATTACGCTAAAGGAATATTTTTCTACGTCACAGACGCGGTGGTCCCCGGGCGGTAGTTTCAATGACCCCATTTTCCCGGCACGCTCCAAATCCCGCATCACGCATCCCCATTTCCATGTCCCCCATTGACCCCTAAACATCCTCGATGGTGTCGTAAAGCGATCTGAAAGATTCATAAAATCTGCATAGCGATATCGGCCCTGTTACGCTCTACCATGTATTGTGCGTACACCGGATGAGGGCTAGAAAAAGTGTTTACGTTCTCACTCTACCTTGACTCCCCTACTACCATATTCATTGTCGATATTGGCCGAAGACGATGGCGAAGAACGATAGCGCTAATTGTAGCAGCAGTGGTACGAACGCAAAAATAAACATGCAATGAAGGAAATTGCATGTTAAGTAATTGTCGTCTTACATTTATAATTGTGGTATCAATGGATAGCCGAGATTCTTCCGATTAAAATGAGTCCAAACACGATGTAAATCGGATTATACAGGGTGAGTCCGCAGAACAGAACACCTAAATATCTCCGTTACTTTTCGTTGCACAAAAAAACTTCATACGACAAAGTTACACTGTTTGAAGGGCCACATGTAACGGTGTAAGGAAAGAAATGTTCAAGGTCATTTTTTTATGAGATTTCAAGGTCATCGATGTTTTTTTAAATGGAATGAGATATCTTCATTAACGTAATGTTGTAGCTAACAAAATAACGAATTCATCCATGTAACACAATATGACCTACAAATGACCTTCAACCCAGAAAAATGGAATAAATAAAATTCAACGTGTAAGATTCATTTGCTTTATTTCTGTTACGCAAAATGTTCAAAAATATTTCCTTGAGCTGCTATACATTCAAATGTATCGCAATACACAACATAATAACAGATTCGGTGTTGACAGGAAGACATTTATGATATACCTTCATCTCTGCGTTCGTACAGAATCGTGTTTATCAACTACTAATTACTCTAAAGACCTTGCTATCAGATTTCCACTGTTTCTAAGATTTCTAATCTGTCAGTTTATCGATGAATGTTTCACAATGCGTTACTCGAAGGAAGACAGGATTGATATGATTTTCATTTATGGAGAAAGTCGACAGTGTTTAAGAGAAGCAGTGCGGTTGTACAAGGACCGATTTCCTAATCGTAATTGTCCATCAGTTTCCGTTTACTTCAGTTTGATAAATAAATTCCGTGAAACTGGTGGTGTTGAAAATAAAAAATGTACCAAGGTGAGGACTGTAAGGAATGAAGCAAACACAATTAATGTTCTGGCAGCAGTGGATACAAACCCTCATGCTAGTACGAGGCAAATCGCACGGGAAAGTGGCATTAGTCAAAAATGTGTAGTGCAAATACTCCATGAACAAAAATTTCACCCCTATCACCTATCAATTCACCAAGACGAAAATAAATGAAGAAATTGAAGGGAAATTCAGTGAAAAGGAGAGCCCCGTAATTATTATGAAAGCATTGTCGAGCATCACAAAGATACGCCGGAGGTACTTCCAAACGCGCGATACATTATTTCCCTAATTCGCGGCGCATTAACAACCGCGCGAATACTAAAATCTATGCGCAAACCGCAATTCGCCGGGAGTCGCACGCGTGTGGTCGCGATTTTAAATCGAATCACGATTAAACAGCGTCCCCGCGCACCCTCATTCCCATTCGGCGAGGAACCACCACGACGACAAAAACGTTTCCTCATTTCCCCGCGCGATCTTCTCGCGCGAGTTCTCACGCGCAACGGTACAGAATTTCATTCCAGAACCGGCGTATCTTAGGAACCGCGTCGTTTATCCATGGTCGAGCATTCGAAATTAAACGGATCATTTAACTCCGCCGTGTTCTTCCGCTGAAAATTCTGTTCTGTTGCTGGATACGGGATCTCGCCTCACCCCCCTCTCTACAAGCATTGCAATATGTACGTTTTAAATACTAGGCACTTGTTTCTGCCGTAATGTAAATATTACGTTGTTGCATACGGAACGTCCGGCTTTTGCCAGTAACATTTAACAAACATAGTTTTCTGAATAAAACTAGTAGACCCACACTTTTACAATTTTATGATTAAATAAACTTGCTTTTGATGTATGCCTTACATTTTTTCAATAGTACAAAACCAGAATTATCAAGAAAAGAGAGTAGAGTTTAATATGCATTACACAACGAAGCAATAAATTAAATTTTTGAGAAATTATTTTATCAAACGCATATGGTTCGTTTCTCAATGAGAATTCCAAGCGGCCGGAACGGAAAGTTCAGTGGCATGGAACGTGTCAAGCACCATTGTAATCAACAAATTCTATTAGTGGAATAGTTATATTTCTTGAATGAATTCAGTGGAAACTGAATTCTTTGGACGTTGATATTATTCATTTACAAATTAACTAAATGTGGCTGTAAATAAATGCAGTATTCATCGATGATAGAAACAATTTAAAACGTGAGGATGACAATTATTCATTTATAAGATTGTCATCCTCATGTTTTAGATTTTTTTTACCATTGATGTATAGTGCACTTATTTACAGCCACATTTTTACATAATTCATCTATGTGGCAGCAATGTGGACATTTTTCAAGTTCGATGAAAAAATCGCCACTTATTATGACCAGCAGGCCAATCAAAGTGTTAAGAGACTCAGCCCCGTATAAGCGTTTAGCATGATCTCCGTTTAGTCGAAGGACAAGCGTCCTCAGGGGAATCCATTTCCCGTCTCTCCCATATGCGCGATTTTAATCGAGCTACGAGCGTGTGTCGGTGGCGCCCCGAAATTAGTGACATGCAGCGTCGTCAGCGATGCCACAGAAGACTGAAACGACGGAGCACACGCTTCATCTGCAGGAGAGCTCGGGTATCAAACGTTTCGTTTAAGCAACCGCTTCAACCCCCCGCGCGTCCTTCCCTCTCGTCGTTGGCCACGTTAACCTCCCACGCTTCAATTAATATGCCCCGTTCCGCATCCACCTTGACGGTAATCTTCTCTTCCTTACCTCCTGTCTCTAGATCCCTGCATCCAATCAACGATCCCCATAGCCGGCGATCTTATCGTGGATGCGCCGTCTAGTTTACAGCCATCACCATCACCGTCACCGTTCAACGAACTGACGACAGTCGAATTAGAAGGGCGAGTCGCGTCGAATAAAATCAGGTTTGCTAGTGCACGGTTAAATTTACACGTGTCAGCCCCACTCTTTCCCCAAAATTCAGTGACTCCAACTCGGCGAAGCTACATACTTCAGTAGACGCGGGTAGAGAATCGACATAATGTATGCAACGCCACGACTGGGAAACGTAAACATGTAATAAAGAAAATTTTATTCCAGTAATTATCGTCTTACCTTTATAATTGTAGCATTAATGGACGGCTGAAATTCTTCCGATTAAAATGAGTCCAAACATGACATGGTTAGGAGGA
This sequence comes from Lasioglossum pauxillum, assembly GCA_933228785.1. Lineage (NCBI taxonomy): Eukaryota > Metazoa > Arthropoda > Insecta > Hymenoptera > Halictidae > Lasioglossum > Lasioglossum pauxillum. The sequence goes on along the minus strand of OW121702.1, from coordinate 17,600,215 downwards.
ATTTTACCGATTTAATTAGGTACTTCAGACCTAAGCAACTGATGACTCATCCCCACTATTGCGCTCCGTTACGAGTATCGCATAAGTAGCGGTAGTGGGGGTAGTAACTCGAGCGTCGGCAGCTCAAAAGTCAGTTGCTCAGACCTGATGTACTTGAACCGATAAATACAGGATGAGTCCGCAGAAACAGAACACCTAAATATCTCCGTTACTTTTCGTTGCACAAAAAAACTTCATACGACAAAGTTACACTGTTTGAAGGGCCACATGTAACGGTGTAAGGGAAGAAATGTTCAAGGTCATTTTTTTATGAGATTTCAAGGTCATCGATGTTTTTTTAAATGGAATGAGATATCTTCATTAACGTAATGTTGTAGCTAACAAAATAACAAATTCATCCATGTAACACAATATGACCTACAAATGACCTTCAACCCAGAAAAATGGAATAAATAAAATTCAACGTGTAAGATTCATTTGCTTTATTTCTGTTACGCAAAATGTTCAAAAATATTTCCTTGAGCTGCTATACATTCATTTAGCAGTGAAGTTACAGAACGTACTGCTGTGTAATTAATTTCTGAGTGAATCGACGCACAAGCCCTGATGATTCTTTCTTTTATGTCGTCTACAGTGGTTGGTGGTTCATGATAAACATCCTCTTTCAGTTTTCCCCATAGGTAGAAATCAAGGGGTGTAAGATCTGGTGAGCGAGCTGGCCATAATACCAGCCTTGACGATTATTTTCGCCCGACGATTACGAAAAAATTCCTTTGTGCTACTCCTTTCTACCGTTTTTATTGATTGTTTGTGATTTTGCATTTGGAAACTTTGTTTATCGTACTTAAATTTGGTATGACTCATTAGTTGACTGTGGATTTTATGTTGTTGTTCCTCACAACTGATACAGACAATTTTTATTTTGTGTGTAGAGTAGGAATATGTCTTGTAATCTTTCTTCAAATTTTTTCATGTTGCTCCGAATATTGTTCATAAAAAAGATATGAATGTATTATCTGTAAAGAAAATATGAATGTATTGATCATAATAAAATAATAGACAGGACAATAGTTTATTTAGCATAAATGTCGTCAGTCTAGTCACAATTTATTCAACTTTCTTCAGAGATCAACGTCATGGTAATTGATGATGATCTGCGTGCATTAAGTAACATAGTACATATTCAACTTTGATAAAATTCCAAATTTATTCTATACACACACTAATCAAATGGCAAATTTTATTATAATTTGCTTAAAGAAGAATTGAATTCGTGGAATAATATAGGATGCTTGAAAATCATTATAACTTTTTGAAATAGCATTTAATCGGTCTGTAGCGGCTTTGTTAGCGCAACAAACAGTTAATCAATCAGCGTTCGACATCTCGGCACGGAAATTAACATTCCTTTTTCGCTTGAACCGCCACAAGTCTCACGACTCTCGTGAAATCGTCACGTCGCGGGTCGAGAGGTCTCTAAGACCTTAAAGCGTCTAGCTGCCATCGTCCGCCACTGTTTAATCCACAGAAGAAACGGAACAGCGAGAAAGGGCGAGAAGTATCAGGTCCTAAGGGAAGTAGTGGCGCTTTCATCAAAGTGAATAAACTCGGCGCAACGTTACGCAAGGAAGTGTTTCACAAAACTCTTCATTTCCTCTTTCAATACCTCGTAATTTCTCTGCCGTAACAATTACATTTTCCTAACGAATTTCCAAAACAAACTCTGCCCTTTCAAATACTCTTACGCATCCCTTCTCTACGTTTTTCATATCACTTTTCTAAATTTAATTTACATAAACTCTTGGCATATTTTCTGAACTTCTATCGGAATAATTCTTAATTTTTTAAACCCTATATAAATTCTTCTGTAGCGTATTTTGTAATATTTTATCTGAACAATTCTAAATTCTTTAAATTCCACATCAATTCTTCTACGTATTTTCTTAGAAGTCTTCTGTTTTTAAAACAAAGTTCTACCTGACCAATTCTAAATTCTTTAAACATAAAAAAACAAACATAATTATATATTTATAATTATGTTTGTTATATATTTATAATTATATATTTGTATATATTTATAATTATATATTTGTATATATTTATAATTATATATTTATATTAAACATAAAAATAAGTTACATCTGAACAACAATCAATCCTTCAAGTCCTACATAGATTCGTCTATGGCATACTTTTTAATGTTTCATCTGAACAATTCTAAATTTTCTTTTAGTTTTTTAAAGAACATTTCATCTTTCACTGAATGGTGAAGTTACATGGAACACACTAATGCAAATACAAATTAGTCCTTTCTGTAACCAATTTGAATACATTTTGAACGGTCCCCAGGACGCGAATAGCTTCATTCATGCCAACACAAAACATGCAAACTGTAGAATATTAAAATGAGCAACTCAATAGTAATAATTCGTCGCGATTGCGAGGCCGATCCAAACGAGAACTTCGAATGAAAAAGCTAGTAATGACTACAGTTAGCTTCGAACGAACCTCGAACAGCCGTAGGCGAGGGTCGAAGCACGTTATCGGGAGCTTATTAAAATTCGGAATAGCTCATACTTTTAAATTCAACAACAACTTCGCGAAAGTAGTACCAAGCGTTAATGGTACCGTTAGACTTTCCACGCTCGGTAAGTTACGTCGCTGAACGCCTTCCTAATTTGCATAGACTGCTTAAGAGGGAACTTAAGACGGCGAATGAAATTCGAAAGATTCTAATTTTCTCTCCTCGCGTTTTCCCATAGCGATCACCTGTTCTCGAGACACGTTCCTGCTCTCGGACGTTGAACTGTTGCGCTGTTTGCTGTCCAGGAGATCAACAAATTCGCGAATCATTCAATTACCATGACTGCGGATTGTTCGTCACAATAAAAATTGTCTGGATTAATTTCAAGATACAGAAGCTACGCAGATATATATTCTTTTAATGAAAATTTTGTTGAATTGGAAATGGTAGAACAGTATTTTTAAATTCGACAAATGTTTTGTCATTCCACTGTCGGCCAACGGCGCGCCGCGTCCCAGGGCGCCAATGATTGATCTCATTGTCAGCTCGGGTATATCGGTGTGAACACCACAACTTTAACTCGAATGAATCGAATGTTCAAACTACTTAATTTTCATTACTTTTTTTATGGGACTTTCACTAACTTATTTCTGGCATTTTTCTGATTAAAATGACACCAAACACGATATAATTTCAACTGTATTTAGTGGTTTAATCGACGGTAAAAGTTTGAATGCGAGCCTTTGAACTATTCCGGCGACGGCGACTGTCCGCGTCTCTTTCTTTCCCATACGCTGTTCTTCGTTGCGTTCGAAACTTTCGTCGTCGATTAAACCACTAAATACAGTTGAAATTATATCGTGTTTAGTGTTATTTTAATCAGAATAATGGCAGAAATAAATTAGTGAAAGTCCCATAAACAATATGTAACGAAAAATAAAGTATTTTTAATTGGAATTACATTGTGAGAACACGCGGGCCTTTAAACTGTGCCGGCGACACGCATTCTGTCCTTCTGTATGTTCGGCGCGGTAGACGGTCATAAAAAAATAGTGTCTCTTAACGATCACTGTCAGTGCAGAACAGGGCTGTTTGACAATAAACGCGCGATTACAGTAATTGATCTACTGTTTTTTAAAGTCAAATGTTTCGTGTTAGATCCAGTCAATTTTGTTATAAATATAATCAGTTAACAACTATGTGGTAAACAACTGTAGTAAATGTCCATATTCGCGTTATATGAACGTTGAAATTAAATTTAAGGATTCCAGCAATCTAATTTGCAATTTAATTATTAGATACTGGCTGACTGGATTTAGTAATGGACGTAAATTATGCTAAAGTTCGTAATTGAAGATCATATATGGCATAATAATGTCTGTCTCCGTGTTATCCGAAACGTCTAGTTAAAATTGAGGGACTCGGGTAGTAATTAGCTTTTCAATTTACTTATTACTGGCTGGATTCAGTTGAGTATCTATAGCCTCATTTATTTTCATATTAAAATTTGTAAAATTACTAAATCACACGTTGGTTAATTCGGCAGATTAGATTTCAAAATTCGAAATTCAATTAAGAAGCACTTACAAGTACTTAATTAAGAAGAAGCAAGAAGGTAGAAACACCAGTGATATCAATTATTAATATCCAATTCAGTCATTATTTCTCTTATCTAGACTTCTAGATTACAATAGAAATTCTTTGTTAATTAATGCTGTAGGATGTGGAGCGCGGGGTCGAAGACCCCCCCCCCGCCAAACTGTATGTTGTGTGTTGCGTGACGTATGAATGTGTGCGTGTATGTGCGAGCGACAACAACAAACGGCAAGGTTGTCACTCGGTGTCGCGAAGGAGTTATTATCGGCCGTTGCGGAGGCAAAAACCGGCCGCGACGCGTAACCGATGACAATTCGAAAACCAAGAGATCAATCTGATGTAAAGAGTTGTGTAGAGCAGTCTATGATAAAGAGTCGTACAGAGTAGTCGATTATACAGAGTAGTAAATTGTTAATGTCCTTTGTTAATTGTAATAAATCGTCTATTATCGTTCGTATTGTCAAGTTAATTTGTCTCGTCCGAAGTCAACGAAATTCCATTCGCGTTGACGACCAGATCCTACAATGCTTATTTGACCATTGTTACAATTCTAAAAAATTTTAATTCACTACAAAAATAAAAAATTTTAACCTCAGAAATGCTCGTTACTTTAATATTATTATTATTATTAGCTAGACACTATACAGATTGTTTCTATCGTAGTATTTATGAAGAATTGCAACAATGGGTCCGAAACCCCTAAATTTTGTTCAACCATGAAGCCTGGTTTGGCGTGCCTAATTCCCACAGTTCTAGCAATTCAGTGAAAAAACGTTGCACTTTTCGCGAACCAGAAAATTCATTCACAGTCTCTAATTTTTCACAGATTCAAAACTACCTATTTCACAGGGCAGCCGGGCTTTATCTCATCTGTAGTTACTGCGCGGGAAGGAACGTTGTCGAGGGAAAAAATGGAGGGTAAAGAAACGGGAACGCGGTCTCCGCGATGCATTTTGGTCGGTCGCGGCTTTTGAAATTTTAACGCTTCGTCAGTTCTCTTTGGATGTATTCGCAGAGTGGCATTATCGTCGCTGCGGTTACGAGTGCATCGCGCTCGCTCGCGGAAACGCGAAAACGCGCTAGCCCGTCCGCGCGCGCGCGCGTGCACGGAGTAGTTTTCGGCTTCTGACGTTTCATCGCGGCAAGTGGCCATCCCGGCTGCACGGTAGTCGTTCCCTGTGTTCTTTTTAGCGAACCACTCGTCGCAAAAAGTCCATCGGTTCCCTTTCTCCCGGGAAACCAGACCGTTTTCTCTTTCCCCTTTGTCAGCTCTTGAAGAGCGCCCGACAGACTTCTGACGGAACTCCATGTACGACGCTCTTACCAGCCGGCGACGCTTTTGCATAATACTTTATCCCGAAGCCGATAGTTTTCCGCGCGTCTACAACCTAAGCGGTCGTTGCTTTCATCGGCACAATAAGAAATGCGGTGTTCGTGAAAATACTCGGCTGCGGGAACTTACAGGAGACCGCAAAGGGTCGAGACATTTTGTAAGAACAAAACTCGCGTAATCAAAGTTAAATGAGGTTTTGATTTCTTTGCACACTTACAAGGAGAGCTGTGGGGTTGCCGATTTTAATAAAACATTTTGTGGTGACTCCAGAGACAAATAAACGGACACATCTTCGTAAAAAATGAATATTAGCAAAAAAGCTCGGACACGTCTGTTAATTTTTTCTCTAAAATCGTCACAAAAAGTTTCATTAAAATCGGCGACCCCACAGATGTGACCTTTCCATGTTAGAGTCAGTATTGTATAAGGATACAATATTGTCCAAGGCAACACAAAAATGAAACTAGAGGGCTATTGTTGCTCGCTCGCTTCGCTCGCTCGCGAGTAGGGTTGTTTTTGCTCGCTCACTTCGCGAGCTCACGGGTAGGACTGCTCTTGCGAGAGGGTTAGTGATACGCATGGCTAGTAGGGCCTACTGCTATTAATGTTTTTTATTTGGTGGGTGACTCTCCAAGAGTCTCTCCAACATCGCTAACATCGTTTTTTTTGTACTTTCATCGATATTCTCCCAAAATGTATTCTTGGGAGTAGAGATGATAAATTCACTGTTGCATTGGAATAACTTTCGATTATTCCAAGCGGTAACATTAGCGTCAGTTAAAAAAAAAAATTTTTTTAAATCTAAAAAAAAATTTTTTTTTAAATCTAAAAAAAAATGAAGAAAAAATTTTTTTTATGTAATTGCGTTTGGTTCTTTGGTGGAAAATTTTCGTCCTCCCTTATAAATTGCATTGTAGAATCAACTCTTTTCGAAAAAAAACTAAAAATCTAAAAAACTACTTGACCAATATGGACCAAAATCTAATCAGCTCTAAGTTACGACGGGGCACATCGATTGCATCATTCATCATTCTGATCGCGTCGTTACTTTTTCTGAAAACGTTAACGAAAATTTGATTACATAGAAACGGACATACGCACACAAACACACACACACACATACGAACATTTTGCTGAAAATAGTCTAAAATGACTGCAATGACCATGAAACGTGAACATCTGCTAAAAAATCGATTTTCGATTTTCGGGGTCATTACAATAACTTCCCTATAAAATCGGGAAGTTAACAAATCACCCATTATACCAGATCAAACCATCTTAATAACCACTTAAATGAAATTTTTAGGAAACAGGTATTTGACAAAATGAAAAGGAATTACATACAAAAATATCCTAAAGAAGGAACGGATCTTGAATGGCAAAAGTTTCTAAGTTCAGTGGATCGTCAAATTCAAACTTCAATATCTAGAATCAGAATTGGGCACTCGGAAATAACCCGTTCATTTTTGTTAAATAAAAAAGAAAACACGATCTGCGATACATGGAAAGTACCAGTTAACATGAATCATCTAAGAATAGAATGCAAAAAATATGAGAATGAAAGTAAAAATACTAAGTTGCCTGGGACCTTACCCATCCTGTTAGGTTCGGAGGATTATATCGCCGATCTAGTCCAGTATATCAAGCATACAAATATGTACAAAATATTGTAAGAAAATGTACTGCGTTGTTAATGACCTTTGATGTTGAAACAACATTAAATAAATAAATTTAAAAAAAAAACAGAAATCACTTTTCTTACTTATATACTAGAGGTGTGCGGGATGGGACGGGAATTCCCGAAAATGTCCGGGAATCCCGTGAATGTGTTCGGGATCTCAGAGACGAAAGCCAAACGTAGAGAAGGACAGCTTAATTTGTACACTGGAATTGTCCTTTCAAGATCACAGGACGTAATTGGTGCATATGTGTATTTTTTCCAATATCTTGCATTAATTTCGTTTGGTCCTTCAGTAGTGGATGCATATAGAGTTTGGTTAAGTTTAGACAACGTAAATTTCTGTCCAAGTCCCATAACTTTACCTACTTTCTATAAAAATCTGCTGTACAGTTATAAATTATCGAGTAAAATAAAACTTGATGTTTTATTTATATAAATCAAACACTATGGTCATATTCAAGAAAACAAGCACGTTTTCGAATCCCAGCATTTTAATAGATTCCGAACACATCCACGGGATTCCCGAAAATGTTCGGTCTGTCACTTTAGATTTAATAATTTCGTAGAGGGGAAAGAAAATTTATATTTACCGTTAAGAACTGGACTGGTGATTCAGTAGAGCCCTTTAAAATATTTCACTTGGTGCTGTCTATACTCGAAGGACCGCCACTGTTCTGGTATGTAAACTACGCTTTCCTGATGCACTATCTGTATAACTACACTCTCTGATGGCTCTTATTGTACTGAGCTGTTCTAACTAACTGCTCGCTCGCCTAGGTCTGCTGACCGCCCTTTTGGGTCCTCCCCATTTGTAGGGTGGGGGTGAACCTTCGGCTCCGAGACTTTACGGTACGGTCAATTGGACGTGGGAGGCTAAAATGAATGTATAAGTCTAATTGTTCTTGTAACCTCCAACCTTCTAATTGTGCTTGTGACTATGTACCACATGTTGCAAAAAATGCCCAGATGGTCGACCATATTGTAAAGTCACTCCTAGAGTCCTTGCCTTAACATTTACTGTATGTTTACATTTGCTTAAATATCGATAACAAATGAAAACAATTTTATTTTGTTTTAAAATAAAGTAATGGAACCCATATATAGCGTAAATTTCTTTGTCATTACGTTATTATTTTAATGCAGTTATGCAGTATCTCGAAAAAGAGAAATGCTTGTAACTTTATCGGTAGTATTAATTAACAGCGAGTTATAAACCAGATGCAATTTATTTTATCCCTGGATATAAAGTCCCCGTTGAAATTTTATTTGTCAAAACAATAATTGTAGTAATAAAATCGTACACGTCATAAAAATGCATAAAAAGTCGCACGGTATTTATTATACCTCTTTTCGCTCTTAACGTTCGTGCGCGACCCTTCTTCGTCTGTTTTCATCGTTGCTAACCACGCATTTATTTATTTATTTATTTATTTACAGCCCCTCGATTCCGCTCATGCACGCTTTACATTCATTCTTCCATCGTTGCATTCATATTTTTTCAAGCTTCACACATATGCATATTTCATTTGGTCGCATGTGTTACTCGAATGGCTGCACTTTATCGTAATAATTCGCCGGCTCGCGATTTCGCTGTTCGGAAATTCTTTTGAAGATTTACGATCAATTCCGCGACCCGGTCCACTTTCGCGCGAGAGAAGCATGTAGATAATTAATATGCTTAACGGTAATTGCGTCCCGTAAGATGGACGGGCATAAAGAAGCTGAGGGTGCACGGCCTGAAAAATGAATACTTAATGAAATCGGCGGACTGTTACTTAGAAAAGTTCGTAGATTTACAGGGAAACTTCGGGACTTGTCGTCTGCAGTCTCTGCGAAGAGCTGCACCTTTGTTACTGTGTCTAGTTCGGGAAATATTCAAATTAAATTAAAATAAGAAATACCATTTTATGTGTATTCGGTTTGTCTGAATTTATAACAGTTTACTAGTTGAAAAATAGAAAAGTGGATAATTTTGTTTGTGCACTTAGGTACCTGTTACTGTATCTAGTTTGAGAAATATTCAAATTAAATTAAAATAAGGAATACCATTTTATGTGTATTCGGTTTGCCTGAATTTATAACAGTTTACAAGTTAAAAAATAAAAAAGTAGATAATTTTGTTTGTGCACATAGGTATCTGTTACTGTATCTAGTTCGAGAAATATTCAAATTAAATTAAAATAAGGAATTATAATAGTTTACTAGTTGAGAAATATTTTTCAGTGTAAGTGTAGATAGTTTTGTGTGTGTACTTAGGTAAGTGCCTGTTACTGTGTCTAGTTCGAGAAATATTCAAATTAAATTAAAACAAGGTATTATAACAGTTTACTAGTTGAAAAATAAGAGAGTAGATAATTTTGAGTAGGTACCTAGGATTTAATTATTGTTCAATACCTCTTTTTATCTATTAAATACAACACAGAATTCAATAAATGACAACAATGTCAAACTACGAATGGTTTCTTGTTAATCATTTATGTACGTTTAAAATAAGATTTAACTCAATGTTTAGAATTAGAACGTGTTTCTGTTTTTATGATTTCAATTTTAACCAGTTTTTATATTGCAGTTTTTACTTGAACGAACGAAAAAGGAAACAAGAGGCAACGAAAAGTTGTTCGATCTTGTTTCAGCGTGGAAGCAGCTTAACAAATTATTTGATAGTGAACATTTTCTAAATGTTGTTCGCTCCGGTATTTTGCAGGCGCGCAAGATAAAAAAGAAAAGCGTGCGCGGGTGAGTTGTCTTTCTGGCAGGATTAAAAGAACAACAGGTAATTGATTATTAAATTGTTGACTCGGAAGAGAGGCTTATTAGATCATTGGCAAAGGCTAAAGCAACGGCTCGAAATATTTTTACACCGGTCGGGCAACGCTTAAGAACGTTGACCCAGCCGGGGCCGACCTTTCTTCCCTTCTTTTATTCAGAAGTTTCTACACAGGCGGATAATGCAACGGCGGCAGGTGCAAGTACGCGCGTTTACGCGCTCACGATGTGCGTGGAGGCGCGAAACGAGAGACAACGGTGGAGCGGTCTGCTCGATCGAATGTAAATAATGTCTGATCGGCATGGTAACGACGCTCGGCGTCGATTCTTGCTCGTCGTGTACCTCTGCGTCGTGCTTGTTACCGTGGACAAGCGCGTTTCTACTCGCGAACGGCCGCTTCTTCCTCTGTTCTACGCAATTCGCGCGTAAACCGACCGGAGAACAGACAGGATCATCTATTATACCCGGGTCAGTCGAATATGAACAGATTTCAGATGGCGTAAAAAACACGATTATATTGAATGTGGCTTAATAAAATTATTAAGAGGAAATTTTTATTTTACATAAACATCTGCAGTCCAGTGATAACTTGGGATATAGTCCAGTCAATGAATGCTCATAAGGGGGGTGTAGAGGGAAATGGAAGGAACACAATTTTTAACTTTGGGACTTTGTTTGGACTAGTTAGGAGGTAAACATACTAAAAGTCCCTACTCCTAGGAGTTGAGCGGGGTGCAGGGGGGCACGTAGAAGGTCCCCTTTTTCGGTTTTCCGCTTATATCTCGGAAACTATGCGTCCTAGCGATAAGACCATTCTCTACCAAATTAAAGCTGACAAACTGTGCCATAAGATTGATTCCATTCAGTTTTTCGCTATCTCGCACAGTTTCCGAGATATCTGCGCTCAAAGTTCACTAATTGTGAAAAAGAAATTCTTGCCTCACGTTTTTTGTTTTATTTGACTACCTAACTCTTCAGCACAATTGGTGAACTTTGAGCGCGGATATCTCGGAAACTATGCGAGATAGCAAAAAACTGAATCCAACCAATCTAGTGGTACAATTTGTCAGGTTTAATTTGGTATAGAATGGTCTTATTGCTAGGACGCATAGTTTCCGAGATATAAGCGGAAAACCGAAAAAGTGGTCCTTCTACTTGCCCCCCTGCACTCTGCTCACCTCCTAGGAGTGGGTACTTTTAACATGTTTACCTCCTAATTAGTCCAAACGAAGACCCAAAGTTAGAAATTGTGACTAATATTGCATATGAAATATCCGATTTTACAATGCAAATATTATGAATCTTTTTGATTAAGAACTACTATTATAGGCTGCAGATTGATCATTAGAGTTTCGGATTTTTATACATTTATGAAGAAATTGGGTGAAATATAAAACAGTAAAAGATTAGACAAATTTTTGAATACGACGATTAAAATTATTGTACGGAACTATTAAAGGTGTTACCACAATGTGAAAGATCTATTAAGTGATAAAATGAATAATTAGTTAATTCCTGCTGCCCACAATTGTCGCGAAACATTTTTATTTTGCATAAAGATCCGCAGTCTATTTATCATTTACCATTTTAATGTACGAAGCTGATTAGTTAAGGTCTTATCTTCCATTTTTATTTACATATCTCATTTTACTATTAAATAAAGATTATTTAGCATTATGCGAAAATCGAGTTTGAGAATTTCCCGGTTGTACTATAGGAATCGTCTGGCGCGGCTGATGATGGCTAACCAATTTTACTTCGTATAGATACCAGGGCTGAGTGGCTGTTCATTGTTGGCTGTTTCTACTGGTGGTTCTAAACACAGTGTGTAATATAATAGTATGTAATTGCCAGGATTATTTGATGCTTGTGAAATAGATGAACATTTAAACAGGTATAATTGTTTGTTAATATGGATTCCATAATAATCGTATAAGTAATCCTGACAATTGACCACAGTGTACCCAACTCGTTAAAGTTTACTTTGCTACAATGAATGAATCAAATTAAATATTTCTATTTTTGATACAAGTTATAGCGTTGTTGAAAGCTTTTTTATTTCAACTGTTCCATATCCAATAGAGATGAGAGTGTTTTTCCAAAAAGTCCTAGGGTCCATGTCTGTAGTAGAATCTACCAAAATTGTTCCTTTATCTATTCCTGTCGAAACATACAACATAAGGACAGTTTTTTAAAAATGTGCTGAGGTCCATGTCTGAAGTAGAACTTACAAAAAATTTGTCTTTGTCTATTCTTGTCGAAACATACAACATAAAGAAAGTTTTCAAGAGAGTGTTGATGTCCATGTATGAAGTAGAACCTACCATAAAATCTGCGTAACTGTTTCGATCACCGCGATCACAACTGAAATTTGTATGCATCATGCTGCAGTGTCGATTGCAACCTATTTCGCTGGCTTTAAATTCGCGTGTAACGCAAAGTAGGTAACCGAAGCTGCCGATACGTGCCGTAAAATCGCTCGTTATTGATAGTTACGGAACAAACGGGGTTCACGGTTCAAACCAGGATCGCCAACAAGCGAAGTTATTGTAACGGGGGTGTACGGTTTCGCGGTGGGTGGTTCACGAAACGGACCTTCAATGTTTCGGGCCTTCGATCTCTCGCCGATACTATACGATTCATCACCGGTTGATAATTAGTTGCCGCGCATCTCGTAATGCATTCGCTCGTATTTATGCGGGCTGGAACGATGAAACCGTTCGAGCGAGGCGTTTCGCGAACGGCGGCGCGCCGCTTTGCTCTATTAATTCCATATCTCGCAGCGAGAGGAGCGCAGCTGCGGTCCCGATAGTCCATAACGCCATCCATTCTGCGGCCCGGGAAGCTGAAATGTTTACGTACGATCGAACTAACATTTGTTACGCGATAAAGTATCAGAGCTACATACATACGGCCCCGAACCACCGCGAGGGAAGTCGGGGCGAAACGTTCCGAGGATTCAAAATATCTGGTCCCCGATATACCGGCGCACTGCTTTTTCGACCTTTTCCCATTTGCTCGCGAATATTATTTACTGCTTCTTGTCGATATCCCCGCACCTCATAATATCCTGTCAGACTCGCGGCGAAGATCCGAACGGAATTTAACGAACGCCGATATCGAGCGCGTCCCTTCCACGCGAAATTATTGGCCGAGCGCAGAAAGTTTTAATAGGGTTCTCACAAATAGATTATTTTATGCTTCCAATCCCCTTTCCCTGTCGTCTTGGTCTTCACAGTATTCTTAATCTTTATAAAAACGTATGATAATTAAATTAAAGTGTCTATTGTCTTCTAAATAAAATTTTTGTTCATCCACTAACAAGGGAAGGATCACCAGTGTCCGACTTTGATTTTGATAATTTTTTGTGAGACGATGGTATATGGATCCCTAATGATGTCTGCAAAATATTAGGTGGAGTTACTCAATACTTTTAAAGATATAAACAATTAAACTTTCATACCTTGTTGATATACCATGATTTGTAGCTCAAGTTTTCGAAGTTCGATTAGCCATATCTTTAAAAGTATTGAGTAACTACACCTAATATTTTTCAGGCATCATTAGGGATCCATATACCATCGTCTCACGAAAGATTATCAAAATCGAAGTGCGACACTGGGGTCCTTCCCTTATAAGGGAGACATTCATTCCTTTTACAGAGTCTTCTTGTTTATCGCTTTATAAATATCACTGTAATATTTTAATTTTGAATTCATAATTTATTCATCACTAATTGACAATTACGCACCTGAGTCAGTGATGCCAGAAATGCGCAACATTTCACGCGCATGCGCGACAAACAGTGAGGTATCTATGATGAGGTAGCAGAGTCCTGAGGCAGTTATATTGGTAAGAATGTACCGAAAAAATCTGTACCGGACAAAACAACTCCAGGACGTGTCCTACGAGTTACAAAATATACACAAATACACTTGTTATTCATTCATTTTTCAGAATCAAATCATATACATTTTTTTAAATGCTGCGGGGTGCTCAAGGTACCCCATTTCACCAAGAATCTTACTATACTGAGGCTAATCGCCGCGCATGCGCGTAAAATGTTGCGCATTTCTGGCATCACTGATCTGAGCTCGGCGAGCGCGCTCAATTTTAGTCAGTCGGACCGGGGACTCTGACAGGAGTGGACGTGCTGCAGGACTAAAAGGACCATGGGCTACCTTGGGTTGACCAGGTGTCTTTCAGAGCTACCCGTTGGTCTTCCTGTAGCTAGCTTAGGCTAAAGCAAGGGTTATTTAAAATTTCAAGGGTTTCTTTTCAATCTAAGTGTCATTGTGACAAAGTACTATCCTGTACTACCTTTAATTTGAGTCCTCAAGCGACAAAAAATTCCTACGGAATACATTCTACACTCCCAAAGAAAAAGATAGCACACACGTGCCTTCTTTAATTTCTCGTGTTAAGGATTATGTTAGCGTGGAAACTCTGTCTAGTGTTTAAAACATACCTTCTGCGAATATGTAAACAAAACATAGATTGACTTTAGTTCAATGAGTTCTCTTAATTGGAAGGGAAACACATAATCCGACACAAACAAAATGATAGCACACTTGAAAAATAAAGATATATATTTTATACAACACAACTATATGTTTCATAAAAAAAAAGTATACATATTTCTTATAACAATATATACACCAAACTATATTTTTTTAATAATGTGTGAAACCTCCTTTGTTTTCTATGATTTCCGGTATCCTTTCATGTAAAGAATTATATAGTTCTTTAATGTTTGTCTAAATTAAATTTTCCCATTCAGTCGTAATGCAAGTTTTCAATTCACTTATATTTAAAAATTGACGGCCTTCAGCATACACTGCTTGCGAAATCATTGCCCAGCAATTTTCAATGATATTAAGGTCGGGTGAGCACGCCGGCCATTGAAGAGTGGAGCTGTTTTCATTTAAAAAATATTCCTTAACAATTTTAGCAGTATGTACTGCAGCATTATCTTGTTGAAAAATATATGGTGTTTCAGCAATGCGTTCTGCATACGTATAAATTTGATTTTTTATTAATTCGAGATAACGAATGCTATTCATTGTCCCGTGAATAAACTTTATTTCTGTCTTTCCTTTATATCCGATACCAGACCAGACCATTACTCCACCTTCATGCATTTGGTGTCGAATTTTTGTTACTGGTTGCTTACGAATATCACGATAATAATGTGTGCATCCGTCTGGTCCATCAAGGTTGAATCTCTTCTCATCCCTAAAAATTACTTTTCTCCAAGTCTTTTTCCAACGTACATGTTATTTTGCGAATAACAAATGTGCCTTCTTATGTCTTGCGTTTAATGATGGTTTTGCTGTTATTCTAGACCGATTTATAATATTACTAGTCTCTCTCTGAAGTACACGACGAACGACTTGAATATGTGTTTCGACTCCAGCTTTCGTAGCGATCTCCCTTGCAGTAGCACAATAATGCTGCTGGCCTTCCTGTACTTTTCTACTTTCCATATGCACTTGTATCTTTCAGCAAATTATATATAACTTTTCGACTGCGACTAACTTCTTTTGCAATTTGAGTAATAGACAACTTTTGTTTTCTCAGATCTAAAATTGTGCTAATTTCGCTTTCACTAATCTCTTTGCCACGACCCATTATGAGAATAGCAATACGACAAAGCTCTAAACACAAATTGAATACTGTAACTCAGTGGAAGCTCACGAAACACTGAAGAATATGTAAATATAGTTTCAGTGTGCTATCATTTTGTTTATGTCGGATTATGTGTTTCCCTTCCAATTAAGTGAAGTCATTAAACTAAAGTCAATCTATGTTTTGTTTACATATTCGCAGAAGGTATACTTTACACACTACACAGAGTTTCCACGCTGGCATAATCTTAACACGAGAAATTAAAGATAGCACGTGTGTGCTATCTTTTTCTTTGGGAGTGTAAGACTAGAAATTTCTCCTAAAAACATGGGAACTTTGTCGAAGTTGGAGGTCGCCATTTTTCGATTTTTGAACCCGATCAAATATTTCTTTCTACGACTTAGTGCCACTATACATTTATTGTCTCTAAGTCATGTTAAACGTTCCTAATAGAAATGTAGTGCACAATACACTCGATTCGCACTAACATGCACAGATTCATGAGTTAAAAGCAATTATAAATTATGCGTTGCATGAATGTCGGCAGATGACAGTAACGATCCGTTCGCAGCCCGAAGATTTATGTGTTCGACGAGTGTCGAACTTCCCGATAAGCCTAATCATCATAACCGCCATAACGTTATGTCGTAAAGGGTTGATGGCGACGTTAACCGTTCTTCAATTGTCAGCGAACGACGTTTATCGCGCGTAAATGAATTGCTGTCTGGCGTAGGCGTAATTCTTGGCCGCTTAAAGTCCTTCGATCCTTGGCCGCGAGGCCACCGCCGCCGCCGCGGTATCCGCTTTGAAATCGAGCCATACGTAAACGGAATTACACGCTATTTCCATGAAATTGAAAACTTCCACTTTGTAATTTGCAAAAGTCCGGGAGCAAACTCGAGCGAACTTTGTGCATCGTATTTTAACAGTTAGGCACGAACAACCGTAATAGCGAAAATAATTGCGTTCGTTTCCTTCGCCCTCGACAATTTACGGCCGGCTTATCGCAGGGGAAATATCAATGCTCCTTACATTTTTAACTGAAAACGAAGCGGGCCAGCCACGATTAATGTTACCGGGTTTCGAGAACGTTCCTGTGACATGAAACTTTTTCTGGAGTTGCTCTGCGTGTTGGTTTTGCGAAACCTTGGTCAACGTATGTGCAAATGTCGATTAATAATCAAGTTTTTATAGACTGTAATGGTGTGAAAGTCGCAGGATCCAAGAGCACAGAATTGCCAATAGAAATATTAGAAAACATTAAAAAAACAAGTAGACTAAGAACTACTAATAAATTGTGGTTATTTATGTTTATAAAAATTGTAAAATTCACAGCACAAAATTTACAGTGAATATATTAGAAGATACCAGAAAAAATAATAGAACCTATAATAAATTGTAGTTGTTTATGTTTAAGGTGAGCTGCCAGTGGAAATATTAGAAAATATTGCTAGAAATATTAGAGCCTATTAACCCTTTGCAGTCGGAGTTATTTTAACTTGAAAATGAAATATTCCATTGTATATAACATTTTTCATTTTATTTTAAATGTGCAGTAATTGATTAGATACCAAAATATTTAATAACGTAAATAATATTGTGAATAATGGTACAGCAAATTTTATGTGATCATTCCGAGTCACCCCTCGATTGCTAAGGGTTAATAAGTTGTAGAACTTTGAATGTACAATTATTACTGCTACGAAAAATTACAAAGCACAAGAGAATAGAATTGCAAATGAAGATATCAAACAATGTTAAAGCTCACTTTTAGAACTTTGTGTCTAGGATGCACTGTTACGGAAAATTGCAAAATCCAAAACAAAGGAATTGCCAGTGAAAATGAAAGAATAGGAGTTAGAATGCCCCCAGAAATTTTTTGCTGGTGAAGAAAGTGTTTCAGTAAGAAATATAGTGTGTGGAAGTTAATGGCGCCGGATGCAAAAGAATTGCAGAATTGCGGAAGGTCCGGGGAGTAAAATATTCAGACGTCAATGTGTTCGGGTACGACTGAATCTAATTTTGACGGTAGACAATGCACCGGCATCGCATGAAACATTTACTATATGTTTGGTTTTCTCCGTCGAAACGGAGTGCGATGCGGTTTACAGTGATATCAAAGTGACCTACATCCGAGAGGAAAGGGAGAAAAAAACACGCTCGGTTGTATTCGAAGTTTCATTCGTCATTGTGTACCTGCACTCTTCCCTGGCTGGCTGGATGTAACTTCAATTATTCTGTACTTGATTAGAATAAACTGTCTGCGGAGCAGATTGAGCACTGTACACACGCCTGATTTGATTTGCATATTTCTTGTGTACTCATACATATTAATGCATTAGGAAAGGCTCTAGTTAGACCACAATATACTATTTGCTATTACGAAGAAGTAAATAATAATAAGATTCACCGATAAATGTGTTAGTTACATTTATCAATCATCGATCAAACAGTCATGATCGAAACAGATTTGTAGATTTATACGCAAATCCCCATGTTCAATTAATTTTATAAAATTCAGAGGGAAAGGTTGCCTCAGGGTTTTCAGAAAATTTGTTGTCTTAAATTTAAAATTAAATTGCTATTAATTACTGTTAATGCACAGGTTCTCCTATATTTTATAAATTTGCATACGGTGTGAGTGCATAAAGATCCACAGTCTGATAATGCGGTGCAGTGTATGTTGTAATAACACTGTAGGTCGTCGATAAGTAAGTAAATTAATTCTCGCAGGATCGTAATTATTAAATCAAACGTGACACATTTTAACATTAAAAAGTCTCCCGCGACAAGCTGATAATCAACCTACTAAAATCACAAAAATTCAAACAATGGTGCCGCTAGGTTGGAAAATATAGGGCAGGATTTTACCTTGCGAAGCAACCCTCGTGTAAAAAATTTAAAATAATCTCTTCACGTGTCATGATCAACACATTGAATAAAGCATGACAAAATTTTACGTAACCAACCACAAATAGGAAAATCATCACCATAGTGAATATTAAACTATCTCATGAAGTAGAAATGCATCTCTTCCTAACAATATTATTAAAAAATAATATGACCATATTTCCACATTTTTCTGACATCTACATCACGTTGTTTCACATACATATTCTCATAAATTCATAAAGTCTGGTGATTATACGTGCAACCTTCTTCCTTTAACAAAATTTGATGCACTCAACTATATTACTGAAATAATTTGTTCATCTAGCCAGATAATATATCACAACCTCTCCAGCATAAGCGAGAAATGCAATTTTCGAGTTACCACTATGGAAATGTACAGACACAAACTTCGACCACAGGTATTGTCTTAGACTGTTGCAACATTTTCGTGGACACAGGTGCGCTGTATCGATCGACGAAAGCTCGCGCTATGGATCAACGGCTGTCAAGTGTAACGAAGAGGTGTGCTGCCAAAAATTGTCAGTCCCTCTTGAGCTGCCTGGAACCCCGAGCCCGGCGCACATAAGGCCAAATAATTAAATTACGACGACAAAAATATATATAAAAATTTTCTGTAAACAGGAAATAGCCCACAATGTAGCGTGAGAATTTTTTTTCTTAACGTAACACAGTAGTTGGTACGCGTGTGCAAAGTGAAGTTATCTTTCGGACGGCCAATATCAGTTAATAGCGCCAGAATTGTTGACGACGCGTAATTGCGTTCATCTTATTTACTTCAATTTAAATTCGCCAAGTTTTCTACGTGGATATTGAAGTGTCAGGTATGTACTTTCATCTGCAATTATTGTTAACACAAAGGTAAGTTGTACATACTGTTAACATTAGTGGTAAGTGTACATACTATGTTCTATGAAATACTATTTTTTATTTAAAAATATTGATATGTTTACTTTAGCTAGAGTTATACAAAAAGTTCCTAATAGTACACCGATTTTTTTGTACTAGTTCGAAAAAATGTCTTATAACTAATATAGAAAATTAAAAAATGAGTCCGCATCTTTGCCCTTTCGATCAATAGAGCGGATTGTTTACAGGTAGTAAACGTTAAGATTGCCTACTTTCTGTAGTAATGATAATGAAAGCGACGATGATCAGGGTCTTGATGATGATGATGATGATAACAATGAGGATGTAGAATAATATTCTTATTGCATATTATGTCTCACTAATCAAACTACAGAAATAATTTAGTGTGAAATTGTTTTCTTTTTAATTAGAGTACTATGGACCCTTGACCCCAATTAACCCTAAGTAGCTACTTTTCCGATGATAATTATTAAGCAGTCTTATTATAAGCATTCCTAACTAGGATATCAAATGAAATCGTATTTTATATTTTTGTCGCCGTAAATTGTTAATTTAGCCTTATGTGCGACTCACACTGATCCACGCGCTCTATCTAGCTGTTCATTAATATTTTAGCACTATTTGAAAGTTTAAAGGTATAGTAATTTAAGTCGTTGGATTCGTTTTGATATCAGCTACAATATTATGAAGTCAAAAATACAAATTGGGTTTTAAAAATTTGAGGTGACTTTAATTATTTATGCATTAAAAATTTCTTTTTTAATTTTTTGTATTGAAATTTGTAGACTGCTGAATGTTGATTAAGTTTTGTTGAAAACATTTTTTTCTCAGATTATCGGAAGTGTCTGATAAATCAGGTTCAGGTGTTAAATAAACACAATAATCAATAATTTCTGAAGTAATGGATTTTATAAACATAATTAAAAATATTTTATTTAAAACTGTACGAAAAACATAATATTAATTATAAAAAACAAAAATATAATTTTTATTGTATAAACAACAATAACAATTGACATTACATTATATTATATTGACAAATCATTATTGTCATCACTTTCTTCTTCAACATCTTTCAATATTAATTGTTCGACTGCATCATCAAAATGCCAGAGGTTCGGCCGCAATTCAGGCGACTCATAGAGAAAAGAACACTGATAATTAAGCACTTTGCTCCATAAAATGTTCTGGATCCATAAAATGTTGATTTTTAAATGCTTGTTCTGATCACAATTTTTAATAAATCTCATAAATTTCGTCGTTTTCTAATGTCATGGACATTTAGGAAGCAATATACATTCAATAAACATCGATTTGGGCAAGTTACTTTTTTACCAAATGAATAGATAGATCGAACGCGTGGACCAGTGTGCTGCGGTCCGAAACTCTAGCAGGTTCAGGGGTCTAACCTTCTCTCCTCTTCCCAAGATCCTCTTCTCCTATTTCCTGACCTAGACACATTTGCACCTTTTCCTTAGATCCATTCCCATTCTTCGCCCTCTCTAGATCGATTCTCTCCCTTCCATAGATCCCCTCCCCGCTCCTTTTGTTTAGTGTCCCAGGGTTGAAAATATATAATCGAAGGAAAGAAAGTATACTAAAACCTGGGTCAGGTAGCCTGAATGACGTACGATATTACAAGAGTAATCCTGCCGATAAAATTTTCCGGTTGAATCGCGAAGAATTCGCGAAGAGGCACCGGGTCATGGCGAACGATTAGGGGCGTTCAACCAAAGCTTAGGGGTGTTTCGAAGGTGGGGCCTCCTTCCGGTGGCCCAGTTTTTTTTACGGGAATACAAACACACGGGTCGGAGTTTGTGGGAGTTCGCCAGGATCAAAGGGTCCTTCAGCACCCTCGTTTCCCTACGACCGCGGGGGCTCGGCGGTTAACTCGACGGTAGGGCTGGCAGTGGTTTGCCGCTGCCGACAGTGGCATAACCACCACCATCGCGCCACCAGTAAATTATGTAGCATAATGGCGGGAGCGAGAGAGGCCTGTATACAGACTAAGCGAAAGAACGAGCATAGAAACGGGATGGGAAAACTGGTGGTTGAGCTTCCTCCGCTTCATTCGTCAATGTCGCGATCTATCTGGCCACACTTCTTGCCGAAACACCGCCTTCGTAGTTTAATCGAGCCCACTAATTTGCTTCTATTTATTTTTTCCCGCTACGACTTTCGTATCTGCAAATGTAGCGTCAATTAACATGTAGCCGAGATGCTGCTGTGATCAAGCCAGCGACCCGCTTCCTTGGCCCAATTTACCGCATTCCCGGACACCGTGATAGCGGCAACCCGCTGGAGAGGATATGGAAAATGAGTGTTTCGTTTTCTATGGAGCCGGAGCGTATACGCCGGATAGTCACGTGAAGGTATTGCGGCGCCCGAGCACGAGGAGCATCGAATACGAATTAGGATCCGATGAATGTGGCGAAAAGGATGAGCTACCACGCTGATGAGATGGGACGTCCTTAATTTCCAACGGATGAATGCTTCGCGATCGTTCTCGGATTTATATTCCACTCATTCCTGCATGCTCGAAATTATTTTTGCTCGTTCGATGCAGTACGAGATTTCAGGTCGACATATAATTTGTGTTTGATATCAACACTTTACTCATCGGAAATTTTCTTATGGTCTCTTTAGAATGAAAGATCAGCAGTTGAGAATTTCTCAATACATCGTTAAAACGACAGCAATTGTATTCGTAATTCAACAAATTTTTAGGATTTGGCTTTCGACATGTTTTCGTAAGTTGTATCGTGTTCAGGCAGAAAATATAAGATCAAGATATTGGATAGATAAGAGTATCCATAGAAAAATAAATAAATACAAATTTTTAGTATTTTGTAAAATACCTGTATTTATCTATTCCTATAGTTGCTAAATACTGTCAAATGTCTAAAGGGTATAGCCGGATAAGCATGGGCCAGCGGCCCCCGCTCCGATTTTCCTGATTCCTGTCTTAAAACATCCTTTTATGTCTAAAAAAACATTGTGTAAAATTTCAAATGTCTACCCCCACCGATAGGGGTGATATTGAGGTAAAAAGAAAAATACGTGTAAAGCTAGTTTGTTGCTGTCAAGTAACAGAAAGAAGTAGCTTAATTATGTTTAATTATAATTATGTTTGTTTTATAGAATATTCAAGTGCAAACAATAAAAATCGTTTTGCTTGACAGCAAGAAACTAGTTACATGACAGCAACAAACTAGCTTTACACGTATTTTTCTTCTTCAATGTAAGCTATTTCCTAGAATATAATTGTTTAGACTTCCAACTGTAATCGTGTATTAGAAGATTTAGTCGCTTTTTTACATGTATCAGCTTTTCCGTACAAGCGCCGACTTCCCGTTCGCTCCCGTCACTAGCCACCGCAAGGGGAATCGGTCGCTGCGTCGTTACTGATCAAACTGAGCCTTCGCCGGCATACTTTATTTTTTTTGACACTGTTCCACCAAACGGACACTTCTGAGATTTTTTTACAAAATAGGTTAGAATCCTAGCAATATTTTAGAATTTTTTGGTAGGTGTCAACCCAGGGGAAGATAGTTAAAAAAATTCCCAGAAAATTAATTAATTATTTTCAACTACAAATAATTAGCAAAAAATTCTGAAAAAAATCTGAAATATAGAGTGTATCTATATCTTTTATTTGCCGTTTATCCCATGTCGATATCTTTTCTCGTTTTAGAGCAAATTGCATTTAAGTGCGGGGAATTTACCTCAATATCACCCCTATTGGTGGTGGTAGACATTTGAAATTTTACGCAATGTTTTTCATACATAAAACGACGTTTTAAGACAGAAATCAGGAAAATCGGAGCGGGGCCGCTGGCCCATGCTTATCCGGCTATACCCTTTTCTCTGGACATGTTACAGTTTAATGTATTCATTAAAAATATGCTGCTGCAAATAATATTCAATAGTTTTGGAATATTAAATTGAAAAAAATATATAAAAAAAACCTTTTAAAAACTACGCTTGTATTAAAATGGACTAAAAAGGAGAAAATAATTTTTTAGACATTAGTGACTATAAGTAAAAGCGTAGAACGCTGAATTATATTGACGTAATCTTCGTTGGCGCTCCACGCTTTTATTTATACTCACTAATGTCTAAAAAGTTACTTTCTCCTTTTTAGTGCATTTTAATATAAACGTGGTTTTTAAAAAGATTTTTTTATATATTTTCTTACTTTCTACTTTTTAGTCTTTTTTAAATGGAACGCAAGATATAGTAATACTGGTATGAAACAGTAAGATATAGAAACGCAAGATATGGAAACACGCGAGATAGAATGAGGGAATGACTCCGAGAGACGACGACTCTTGATGGAGTGCGAAATTGTCGGAAATGGAACTGAATGAACGGAACATCAAAACCGCACTGAGCTCCTTCGGTGCGAAGTGAGACAGTGGAATGGGGATGAGTCAGAGTGGGAACACGTTGTGGAGTAGGGAGTGCTGGCGCGCGGAGTGGGGATCGCTGAACGCGATCACGTACTACTGAGCGTCGCGCGGCGAGATGTGACGGTTAATATAAAAATTTCTTTTTTTCTCCTAGACGCACAGTTTTTTAAAAAATTTGTTTTTTAATATTGCATTGTCATCCAGTTCTGAGCTATGTTTAAAGTTTCAAGTCTGTAGCTCATCGGGAGGTGGTTTAAAATTCGATTAGAAGATTTGACGCATACAACAACTCGGCAACATAACTTCCTTATTTGAAATGAGCACTCTGAAGCTGATGGGAGTCCCAGGCGGGTGTGCGTGGTCTCGTTCGAGAGAGGGGATCCTAAAGTTTTGTTAACTTGTGTTTCAGTCGTCATCATGCGTTGGAGTAACGACAGCGTGCGTTTGCCTTAGAGGCCTATTTTTCCAACGGCCGTTCGGTACTTCGATGCTCTCAGGTGTTCTGATGGGACGTGCGTCTCCAGTTCTTCTTTTCTGCACATAACCAGTTTCCCTGAACGTTGTGACCCACAACAGAATTGATTTCCGATCCGGGACAGGACCCAATGGCGCAATATTGAAACGATTTCGGAAGGCGCGCTGGGTTGAAACCACCGAACGGCCGGCCGTTAGAAAAATAGGCCTATAAGGCAAACGCACGCTGTTCGTTACTCCAACGCATGATGACGACTGAAACACAAGTTAACGAAACCTTAGGATCCCCTCTCTCGAACGAGACCACACACACCCGCCTGGTACTCTCATCAGCTTCAGAGCGCTCATTTCAAATAAGGAAGTTATCTTGCCGCACCCTGTATAAGCGTGGTAAAATATGACACTGTTTTTCCTGGATCGTATGAGAACTTTATGCTCAAGGTCGAGAAGCTTTAGTATATTTGGAACATTCTATAAAGAGATAGTGAAATTGAATGCTCTGGTGACACCAAAATTTTAGCAATGTACAATGATTATTAAATTGAATGAATGGTTATTTTATTGTGAAAAACTTAATATTTTAAATAAATGTTAAATTCAAAGAAGTTTAGTAATGTATTATTTCCGATTATTTCCGAGCTAATAGAAAAGATACATACATCTATTTTCCAGGAGACCATTCGAGTCGGAAAGTAGTAGGGCCAAGATACAATGGGAGGACTTACGACTTGTTCTATTCGTGGTCCCACCGATAAAGAAGTCAATTACTAGCGGAATAAAGAGGACCCTTTAAATTTCAAGGATCGAGCGGGGTATTGGAAGATGTTGGATCCGATTACCGGCGAAGGTCGGGTCCCTTCGTGCGCGATCTCAGCTGAGGCCGTAACTGGAAGGCATAAATCATGCAGAAGGCCACGAGAAAAATAACAGACATCGTACGCCACGGCGAAATTTGCCTTAAATGGAGCGAGGCAATCGATACAGGGGTTCGTGCACCCTTCCGGCTGATCCACAATGTTGCGCACGAACAAGTGTGTTGTGTTTGTAGTTTCTGGACAAAAGTCATTTTAACCGCCATCGGCGAATTCTACAATTTTTATCGCAAGTTTCTGAAAACGTAATAATTTCCTCGGTTATGATTTGAAGTAACACTAAACATAAATAATTACGATGTTAGCGTAATATGACTTTTTTAAACTAACATTTGGTTCAACGTATCCGTACATTTTCCATGCTCGTATACAAGCAAACAAAGAACGAATTAATTAGTTAACGTTGCCAGAACTGTAAGGACAGCTTTCGCCGCTTTTTGTCCTTTTGTTCGAAAGTGCATACGTGTTCATTCACGTGTAATGAGAGCAACTTTATCTGATGTCCGAATGCTTCATCATGTATGAAGTAGAGTGCATTTACTCATCCGCGGAATAGCTTTTAACAATAATGATCAAGATCTGAAAACTTCTAGAAGAGAAAGTAACTAACCAGAGTTGTGCTAATTCAATTATATAGTAATTCAATTACTTCGTAATTACTTCAATAATTAATTAATTCGTAATTGAATTACATAATTAAAACCTTTCAATTAATTAAATTACTAAGTATTTTAATCAGATGTGTAATTGAAATACAATATAATTAAAATATAGCTCTCCAAATTATAGCCCAGAACTTTGAAGAAGTGCGATATATTTTTATGTTTTTCTTTCATATACTTCTTTGCTGCCTGTGTGGCGCGGCGTAGGTTCTATTTCTCGTCCTCGTTCGTCATACGTAACGCTATTTGATGTTTATGGTTGAAATTTAAAAAATGTGTAACGCAGAAGTTATTTCTGTTCAGATATTATAAATTTATAAATAATAAATTCCTTCTGTTTGAAACCTACACATGGATTTTTCAACCTCTTCTTACCTATTACTTTATCATTCTTTAATTTTTAATTTTAATTTAAGTACATCGTAATTCGTAATTAATGTAATTTAATTACAAAGTATTTTATTATTGTACGCAATTGCAATTACGAATTACATTGTAATTTAATTGAATGAAGATCTGAATTATAAATTACAATATAACTGAATTACAATGTAATTCAATTACTTTGTAGTTAAAATTCCTGGAGTACCTCAATTGTAATTCTGCTCAACTCTGTAACTATCTATGGTAAATATGGCATCTTCGTTATTTTTTAAAGAAGTATAACGAAGACCTTATAACAAGAAAAAAAAACAATTTAATAAATACAAACAAATCTAGTGATGTGAAAATTGTTTAATAGGCACCAAATGCAAACACAAACGATGTTTTGCAGAAATATCTTCGGAAAAATGGTTGTTACTTTGCCACGTTCTTTTAATTTAATCGTCATATAATGGCATGTACATGTTGTTTTTCAAAAAACTATAATGTTATACATATAAACAAATTGTTCAATTTCTCTCCTGTTTGAACCGTTCAGAGACACATGTACAACCTCTTAGATATCAGTGTAAGTTTTTAATCCTGTACGATTAATCAGTGCGTACAATAATCTTTTCACAATCGCACACTACCTGTCACATGATTGGGAAAACGATACTCCATTTATTTACCTAACGCTGCCATTTCTTCAAGGAGTCTAACCCTAGAATATTCCATTGGAGGGTCTCTAAAGATCCGAGACCCTAAGAAAAACGTGCTCAAAGAGCTGGAGCTGTTCGTTTAGGCAAAGCCAAGCTTAGTGGGGTTGTTGCGTATAATTACCGGGGACATTGTTTGGTCGATTTTATGGGACGCTGTCACGAGAATGTACCGTTCTAAGGAGAGAGAGGGAGAGAGAGGGAGAGAGAGGAGAGAGAGTATCTCTCCTGTTTCTGTTCTTTTCGTGCGCGCGCGAGAGCGCGAACAACGAACGATCGTGCATAAATATTTAATATCTTTATTGCACGTTGATCCTTTGAGATCACCGTCGAGCAGTTTAAATATTCAAGGAGGAATTGTATTCCCGACGATGCATAGCGCGGCGCAAGGCTGCGTGAGAGGTCGAATGATATTCTTCAAGAAATTCCGGTCTGTTCGCTCGTTGCCCGTGAGAAAGTTTCTTCTCCGGTGGCTGAAGCTGGCGGGCAACAAGCATTTTATTCGCCCGGACGTTCCGCGGCTCTCGAGACTATCGGCTCCGGTTCATAATTTCGTGGGAGCAGCGCCGAGCCACCGGAAAACAACAGATATGCAACGGGGCCACTGCGTTTTTCTATTAAAATATTTTGAATACACCGATCTAGACCACCACGCTTTTCGGTATTTGCGACACGTGCGATCGCATAAAACACGCTCCAGCAAAAACGTTCGCGTTAACAAATTCTTTTCAACCCTCTCGCCGAAGAAAATTCAACTGTCGGGGAATGCGTTGAGGTTACCTTCTAAGATCACTTTATTTCCAGCGGTATTTTTCATAAGGACATTGTTTTTGTTTGATCTTAGTATATAAGGAGATGTTTGTATACAAAGTTTAAAATGCATTAAATAGTCGCCAGTAAATTACGCGTTAAAGGGCATATGTTTAAACTTCATTCACTAATAAATTGACTCAATTTAACCTGCAATGATATCCCAGGATCTCTTACGACCCCAACAAAATTTCTGTACACTAATTTTCGCTATTGTATTGTAGGATAATTACAACTATGAAGTTTCTTCCACATTTTTATAACATTTGGGCTTTTCAGTCTTAATTTACAAATCTAAAGTGATCTTAATACATTTTTGCAGAATTTCAAAATGGTCCCAGCGTTCCTAGTCCAAACGTGATACCAATCAAGGGTTAAATTAGTTGAAAACATATTGTCCATCCCGTGCACAGAATTATTGGGGGAGTAAGGGCTAAACTTCCAATTACGTCCATGCTCAAAATTGAATAAAATTTTGAGAATAGGTTCCTTTTTGACTAAAATGATGATTTTCAGAAGGATTTTTGGCGACTCGAAAAAAAAATGTTTCACTGTCTACCTTATCGACCTAGTGGTAGACGGCACAAATACCTCTATTACTAATTCAATTAATTCGTTTCGCGCACAAATTCCTAGCCAGAACTAACCGAGCCCCTAACCTATGTATATGTATAATTATATTTATAATAAGTATATGAAATTATTTGAGTGAGCACAATGATGAGTCTA
Source organism: Lasioglossum pauxillum (assembly GCA_933228785.1). Lineage (NCBI taxonomy): Eukaryota > Metazoa > Arthropoda > Insecta > Hymenoptera > Halictidae > Lasioglossum > Lasioglossum pauxillum. The sequence goes on along the minus strand of OW121702.1, from coordinate 17,571,865 downwards.
TTCTTCACTTCAAACATCATGTCCCCATATACAGGGTGTCCCAAAATTCCTGAACATCCCGAAAATGGGAGGTTCCTGAGACCATTTGAAGCGACATTTTCCTTTGCAAAAATGTTATGCGTGACTTTGTTTAGGAGTTATTAATGAAAAACACGGATCTAGGGCACTTCGTCGAAAGACATTTCGTCGAAAGACATTTCGTCGAAGACATTTCGTCGAATGGACATTTCGTCGAAGTGACATTTCGTCGATGGGACATTTCGTCGAAGAGACATTTCGTCGAAAATACAGTTCGTCCAATTTCTTCACCCAAGTTTTTGTTTTAATTTTTTGTTTTGTTTTTGGTTTTGGTTTTGGTTTTGATTTTGGTTTTGGTTTTAGTTTTGGTTTTGGTTTTGGTTTGGGTTTCGTTTTCGGTTTCGGTTTCGGTTAACCCAGTCCTAACCCAGTCCTAACCCAGTCTTCGTCGTGACTCCGGGTTCGACAGAGATCGGCTAAAACATTATGACAAAAGAAAAACCATAAAACACGTGAAAGGAAATTAATCGACAGCCCAATGCAAGACAAAACCTAAGAGATAAAGCGGCTACGAATAAAGCGCTATGCCACATCCTACGATACCACTTCTTCAAGATACACATCATTCTTAGGATGCAAAACAGACCAAACCAAAACCAAAACCAAAACCAAAACCAAAACCAAAACCAAAACCAAAACCAAAACCAAAACCAAAACCAAAACCAAAACCAAAACCAAAACCAAAACCAAAACCAAAACCAAAACCAAAACCAAAACCAAAACCAAAACCAAAACCAAAACCAAAACCAAAACCAAAACCAAAACCAAAACCAAAACCAAAACCAAAACCAAAACCAAAACCAAAACCAAAACCAAAACCAAAACCAAAACCAAAACCAAAACCAAAACCAAAACCAAAACCAAAACCAAAACCAAAACCAAAACCAAAACCAAAACCAAAACCAAAACCAAAACCAAAACCAAAACCAAAACCAAAACCAAAACCAAAACCAAAACCAAAACCAAAACCAAAACCAAAACCAAAACCAAAACCAAAACCAAAACCAAAACCAAAACCAAAACCAAAACCAAAACCAAAACCAAAACCAAAACCAAAACCAAAACCAAAACCAAAACCAAAACCAAAACCAAAACCAAAACCAAAACCAAAACCAAAACCAAAACCAAAACCAAAACCAAAACCAAAACCAAAACCAAAAACAAAACAAAAAATTAAAACAAAAACTTGGATCAAGAAATTAGACGAAATGTATTTTCGACGAAATGTCCATTCGACCAAATGTCCATTCGACCAAATGTCCATTCGACCAACTGTCCTTTCGACGAAATGTCCATTCGACGAAATGTCCATTCGACCAAATGACTTCGACGAAATGTCCGAATTCGATTTTCGACGAAATATCCTTCGACAAAATGTCCGGGTCCCGAAAAACACGGACCAATCAGAGCGCGACCTAGACACGAGTTGACACAGTCGGCCAATCGACAGTTGGCGCGCCGCACAGTGGGCCAGATCGACGCGCTAGCTGTTCATGAGCTAAAAAATGAAAGTCCTCATATCGATTTTTAACCAATGCACAGTGATTCTTAAATGTCCATTACATTCGAAAACGATAATATTAATTAAAGTTATTAAAAACTCTCGTTACAATAAGCGTTCAAAGATCAAACTTTTCCAGATACGATTTATCACCGAAAAAATTCCTTTTCTTCATAACGATGTCCTGGAAAACTTACTAAAGATTAAGTGCCCAATTTTTTTTTTATGAAGAATGTATATCTATGTTGGGAACGCACCAGGAACTAAACATTAATGTTTATAATTTGTTATAAAAAAAATACTTAGTCAACCAAGGAATACCGTCAAAGTTTTTCACCTTTGACAAGGGATAAGTTAAAAGTGTTATATAGTGTCGTGCTCTAACAAAGTAGAACATTTTCAGCAACGTCTCCTCTTAAAGATCCTGCAAATTTCACATCCAAATCGATCCAAACTTGGAAATTATGATGGTTTAAAGCGCCGCGTGACACGCAATTCAGCGGCGAGCGCGTTGCGCGAGACGCATTGACGACCACTCAGCAGCTCTTAAGAGTGTAAAGACCTAACCCAGACCTATCTTATGAATTTTTTAGATTATACGACCATTGATAAACATTCGAACTTATTACTAGCTCACAGTTGAATCATTTGTATTTGAGAGATTATAGTAACAGCATCGTAGTATAGCATCAGAGCAGTTTTTCCATATTAAAGACCTGTATTTTACCTTTGTTAAGAGGAATTATAGTATAAATTTTTGTTTATTCATAGATAAACAGAGTTATAAGCAGAAAATCCGTATGATCAATCGAATATAGTCAGGAACTTTGTAAAATATAATACTTAATCTTGTTTGAATTTTTGTAATTTTTTAAATAAGACAGTAATAACACATTTTTGTTATTTCATTAAATATAATAAACTTCATTCATTCAATAATTATGAATTACTCTTGTTTGAATGCCTGAATAACCAGTTTTCAAATATTATTCATTATTCACACGAGTTTACAGACATTTCCGGTGATGTAACAAAAAAATGTTTCCTACAAAAAGTAATCGTACTCAGTCTTCTACAAATCTCAATACAAAAAATTTCAATAATTTCTTTTTTTTAATAAAAAATTGTGTTTACCTTCATTATTTATTTATAACTATATATTTTTTATTCTATAATATTATAGCTGATGCCAAGACGAATCCGGCGATATATTTAATGTGGTCTTTATGTTTTGAAATAATGGTGAAATACGTGTGAACAGCTAGCGCGCCGATCTGGCCCACTGTGCGCCGGGCCGACAGTGCCAACTCGCGTCTAGGTCGCGCTCTGATTGGTCCGTGTTTTTCGCTAATAACTCCTAAACAAAGTCACGCATAACATTTTTGCAAAGGAAAATGTCGCTTCAAATGGTCTCAGGAACCTCCCATTTTCGGGATGTTCAGGAATTTTGGGGTGTATATTAATTGTATATTAATATATGTATATTAATTATCCCCGTATATTAATAATTAAAACGCTTAATATGGTTAATTATCGACTACTGGAATAATGACCCTACTAGAATTTACTCGACGATACTCTTGTAGACTTTGTATGTATCCTACTTTCACGAAAATTGCCGAACGTTTGCAAGAGCTGTTGCGCGATAATTATCGCATAAGCTGACCGCGTGAATACGATCTTCCTTCCACCGTAAAAATCAATGAATATTAGTCGGCCGCTGACGTCGCAGCGGCAGTTAATTTCGCGAGAAAGCGGCGGGGGCCGTGGAAAGAAAGCGAGAGGGATACCATTTCCTGCTTCATCCGTCAATGTCAAGTGCCTCGGCAAGCACCAAAGAGCTGGTTTAACAGTCCATGCGAACTCGATAATACGGCCGCATGTTTACTTTTATCCTACGCATTTTTCCACTCGACTTTCCATCCCCAGACGTCTCTTCTTGCGAACTCACTGTGTTGCGAATCGATGATTTATTAATCGATACAGCAAATGAATAAGCAACAAAGCTTGCATACGAATACAATTCAGTTTTTGCTTTATGCATTTATGACAAACATGGCTGGCTGCAAGTTGAAACAGTAAGTAAAGAATTTTAGTGTGTCGATGGATTGATCACAATTTATTAAAACTATTAAAGACGGAAATAAATTCCTGTTTGGTTTCTGCGAACTGCAATTGTCAAGAACGATTTTTATTGTACAGGGTGACCGATCTGATTCTTTAACCCTTTGCACTCCGAATTATTTTGTAATTTTGTTGTCAACAATTCTCTACTATTTTACTCTCTCGTTGTAATTCATATTTGTTATTAACTAAAAAATATGACAACTAAATAAATAAAGGAAGAACCAAATACATATCAACACCCGTTCTATTTACATTTTTCTTTCTCTAATGTTGAGTCACACTCGACAAAGCAGTGCAATGGGTTAATGGTCTCCAGCTTATTCGTTCGTTTATAGCTGAACGTGTACAGGTCATGTGAAGGTCAACTTCGTTTTTTTTTTAAATGGAATCACACATATATATTTTTGAAAATGCTTTAATCTATTTATTAATTAATTATATTTTGTTCACGCAAACCAAATTTATATTCCTTACAAAAATGCAACCAGTTCACTGTGTCCCTGAGGTGCCATTTTTTCCAAGTACGTGGAAAAGGTAATCACGTGGTCAGGTAATCACTAACAAATAATGACAACAGTGTAAATAATCCTCAAATAACCTAAAAATCGTTATTAGTTATATATTGTCTAGATCAGAAAAATGTATATTCCGTGTAAAAAATGAAACCAGTTCACCGCGTGCCTGAGGTGCCATTTTTCTTCCGGCCGAGTCCATGACACCGCTTCGCGTGCGTAAACGAGCGTCGGGCGATTATGATCGGCCGAAAATTCGTGTTCGAACACGGGAATTCGTGTCCGGTTCCCCAATTTGATCGGTATGAGCAGATAAAACCGGCCTCTGGCCGCGGCACTCGTCCCGGGATAATGCGATCCGCTGGAAATATTCGGAACCCGCGCGACTGTAAAATGTCAAGGGAATGTTCCGCGGCGTTCGCAGTTAATAACGTGTTCCCGCGAATTTATCGGGGTTCCACACGTTGCGAAAATGTCCCCCGATTTCCAGGTGAATGGAAAACAAAAGGGGCTATGGTTCTTTGTATGCGACCCGGAATGCAAAGGTCCGCGCTCTCGGCACAGTCGCTGTCGCTGCGCGCGTAATCGAAAGGCAGGCCGTTGCACGAAAGACAGAGCATTGCGCGCCTAGAGGTTGGTTTGTAATCCAATTAATTATAAATTAATTCGATCTCTGTGACGCTTTCAAGCTGGATTGTTTATTAGGTATTATTGAGGACGGTCAACCAATTCATATGCTCCAGTTGGCGAGTAGATGCAATAATAATATTAGATTCATTTTATTCGATCGAATACAATTATTTTAAGAATCGAACAATTTGTTAGAGTTTGTTGAAAATATTTATGTGCGAAGTTATCGAGCACAAATTCGATCGACGCGTGATGCTCTATAAAAATACTGAAATGCTCTATAAAAATGGCTAGACTGTATTTATTTTGATTTTACGCGATCTTAATCGTAGTACATGAAAAATATGTTTTCAATAATTGAAAAAAAATTGTATCAAGCCATAGTATTGAGAAAATTTTTTTGTTATTTTAACAATATTTCTGTTATAATTATACACATGCACAATTTATGCAATTTTCAATAGAGCCACGCGAAGAACTACGTGACAGTACTCTTGGCATAATTAGCACCATTTATGAATACTTCGAACCAACATTAAATACTCCATTGCTATAGTATATCATTAGGCAGGTTCCAGCTTAGCCGCGTCTTCGTTCCTAATTAAGCCCAAATATTTAGTAACGTGAAAGCCACGGTGAGGCAAATTTCATCGGGGTAGACCATGATTAATTTTATAAATGAAATCTGCATGCACCGCACAGGACATACCGCGCACACAGGTATACATGCGTGCGTATGATACGCGGTGCGATTTATGCTAGCTACTTACGTCATGGAGGACCCGCGGAGGGGGTAATTTGTTCCGCGTTTAAACAGCCCCTCCATTATTGGATTTACCGCGGTGTCGTCCTCGCCGATTTGTGCAAATTGTTACTCGCTCGCTGATATGTGGGTCATTCTTTCCGTACGAAATATTTGAGCTACTTTATATTCGTCGGATACTTTGGAAGTTATCAATTTTTTTTTTTGCAAGAAAAATATCTTTGTATTCTTCAAGATTTATATAATGAAGTCGCAGAGGAAGCCTTTTGATTCAGTTCTCCATTTATACAAAAAAAAAATTAATTTTTAGTTATTAAAGTAGTGTTACACCTTTTAATATTTGAGAATTCATTTTGTGTTAAGAATTTGTCAATTTTTCCTATCCAAAAGAATATCTACATATTCTTCTTGATTTGTATTGTATAATGACGCCCTATTACAAATTTTTAAATTCAGCTTTCCATTCTCTCAAGAAAATTATATATTATTTACAAGTAACATATAAAACTTTAATAAGCAAATCTCAAGTGGACTTACTTAGATCTTCAATATCCGAATTGTATCATAATTTCTTTTACTGTATCATCAACTGTTGGTTACGCAAATTTTATTTGGTTCGCGTTACGTCTTTCCGAGTGATTGGAACGAAAGAATTGCCCAGTTAACGGGTTAATATTTATCCAATTTCTTCCTAGACCAGCCAAGCCCGCCAGCCCAAATACATATAAGTGCACCGTTCCTCGGAAGTGTCTCCGATAAAATGGCATAATCGAGGACGGGCGTAAAAGCTTGCCGAAAAAAGCGATCCGGGGCTCGCCATTAACCCGGCCTGCTTCGAAGCCGCATCTAGCGATCCGCATCCAGCGTTTTACCACTGGAATTACTCTCCGATTACGTTCTCGCGAGGGCTCGTTTATTTTTACGCCTGCGTTTAACCGCGCTTTTCGCCCGCCACCTTCCTGGCTCTCACTTTTTTCCTTCCCCAACCTTTTTTCCGTGCAATTAATTAGGAGAGTAATATCAGCCGGTATAAGCCACAGGGTTTGTTCGCCTGGACCTACACAAACGTAATCAGAGGGTAACTATGCGCGTAACGCCGGACTTCTTTGGCGCATCGAAATATCCATAATTATGCATTTATGACAAAAATGGATAGGCAACTATTGTGATTTGAAGAAAATGGAGGAGGAAAAAGTTATAGTACCTTTTGTATTGAAGATGACCTTCAATTTTTTTTAATGGAATGCTATGTATTTTTTTTATACATATAATATGGAAGCGTGTGCCAAAACAAATTCATTCATATACACAAATCGTATATGTGTAGTAAGACGAAATCAAAACAAATTTAAACGTAAGGCGTGTCATTTTGTAATAACAGAGTTGGGCAAAAATTTTTATGCAAATAAAAATTTCGAATAAACTGCGTTTAACAACCAACTTGGAAAAACCCATTTTATTCGAAATTTTTATGTAAATGAAATTTTTGCCCAACTCTGTGTTATAATAGAACTGGCTATCATCGCCTGCTAACCGCTACAACCCCATTCTCCCCTGGGTTACCATGGGTACGTCGACAACTCATTTGACCGGCACTGTTTTGATCGACACGATTTGACCGACAGAAACTTTCGTCGACACTATGTTTTCGTCGACATTGTGAAATCGTCGACAAATACTTTGACCTACACTATGTTTTCGTCGACAAATGGTTTGACCGACACTATGTTTTCATAGACACGGTCAAATTGTCGACGTCTGCTGCTTTCATCGACAGTCCGTGTTTAGCGACAGGTTTATTCGTATTTGCTAATGTTGACTAATCGTTATTATCACTGTTATGTTCTAGACGCATTTAGTTGCTTGTATAATAAAAAATAAAGAGAAGTACAAAGCATTTCTTCAAATAAACAAACTTTATTAATAGGTACACACAAATGAACAAAAATCATAATATTTCATTTAATTTCAAACATAATTGTGTAAATACATATACATAATTTGAATGAACAGAACGAATGCTACGCATATACATATACACATTACAAAACATAACAAAATTGTACAATAATTACATAAATATCAGTGTCTATCAAAAAATAGTGTCGGTCAACTCATTTGTCGACGATTTCACAATGTCGAGGAAAACATAGTGTCGACGAAAGTTATTGTCGGACAAATCGTGTCGATCAAAACGGTGTCGATCAAATGAGTTGTCGACGAACCCATGGTAACCCTTCTCCCCCACACTCAAAGTAAAAAGTGAAAATTCGCCATTAACTTTCGAAAATCAATAGCACTGTAGATCTTGCCGCAAATTCCACGTTGCCTATCCTAGATGGAAGTGGCTTGAAACCTCGCCTGAATGCCTAAACCTGGTACCCAGCCAGGGAGTAAGAAGTCGTCTCCGAGTTTGCGTCAATGTAAGCAGAAGTTTCGGTCTTCGGGGCGCGGATGTCTGAATTAAAAGGAGACTCACTCGTACATCATGAAATTTGTCAGTCCCGTAGATAGGCAACTGGCAACAACGGAGTGGAGTCGGGGTATTTATCAGGCCGCGGAACGCGTGACGCGGAAACTGACGGGGCCGTAATTCGATGTTTCGCGGCGGCTCTAATCTGACGGAAGGAAGAGCCATCGCGTCTTCCGGGAGTTAAACGCTAGTTAGACGCGCTTAACATCCGTGGGAGGACTCGTCGAAACTTTAAACTTGATTCTCGTCCTACACAGTCGTCGCGGAATTCGTTTCCGAACCCTCCGCTTGTCTACGCTTGCGTACCAAACGCCCCCTCCCCCCCCCCTTGCCCGCCCCTTCCGCCTAAACCGCCTCCATTGGAACACCCGTCACGATGCTATGGCAAATTGTAATTAGACTGCGGATTTTATGCAATTGCTGCATACTGCAAAGTGCAAAACACGAACGAGTTACTACCGCCAGACGTAATAACATTTTCGCATTGTTTCTCCTCGAAACGGAACGCTCCGCTGTAAAAATTAATTCTCCGACAACAGATGCAGCCTTCAGTTCGTCCACAAAAATTCGAGTTTGCATAACAATGCACGCCCCTGCAATTATAAATATTTCAATTTTTCTTACAGGCTCTTTTATCCTCCCCAGTCAAATTGAAAATGGCAATAATGGCACTTTGAGCGATAATCAAATTTTATTGACTTTCTTTTTCTACTTGGTTTGGAAAATAGTTTCATTGAATTTTGATTGTTTATGAGTAACCTGGATCCTGTTCTAATTGAACATTATTCCGAAAAAACTAGTTTCATTGGCCTTTCAGAAATAAATGATTTAAAAGATAAAATTGCATGGAAATGTTGTTAAACCTTTACAAAATTAGTTATTTAGACGAAGCATGTAAAAACATAGTTAAGCACGACTGTTTTGCAGTGGCCGTTTTCCAGTTGCGAAAATACCGTACAGTGTTTCAGAATTACTCGCAAAATAGAGCCGGCATACCAACAGTTCTCTTTTGTTACAGAATTCTTTTTCTTTTCGTTCTCAGGAAAAGTTGTTTCACGAAGCGGCCTCTTTTCTTTCCCCTTTGAGGACGAGATCATTGAGCTTCCCGTTGAAAACTGTTCCGCTGCCAGTGACGGACGAAAATTGAGGTTTCGCATTCGGTGGCGGGGAATTCTGGCGGTGGAAAAAAAATTAATCGTTCCGCGTGGAAACGTCCATAGAAGGAAAAGGTAAATAGCCGGTAGCCAAATAGTTCCCGCGAGTTGAACAGGTCCTGACGTGAACTAATGATGCGGTGATCACTGGGAGATTGGAAACGAAAACCATTTTCTTCTTATTTACACAGCTGCATTAGGGAGCCAATATTGTATTCCACTCGCTGTGATTGTCAAATGTGATATTATGTGAAAATCTCTCCATCGCGAGTCACAAGATCCGTTCATTTTCCACTTTTAAATCAATTACGACCGACATATTAAAAAAATTCTGTGTAATACAGTTGTTCCTTCCAAAATTAGAGCAAATTAGTGACAAAGGTAAATAATTCTGAAGGTAAAAAATATTGAGGTAAAAGCTCGCAAGAAACTTGTGTGTACAGGTAAATCTAACAAAAAATGACAATAATAAATTCTCTCTGAAGCAACCGGATTTATTCCGATTTTTGCGCAATAAATGCTCACAAAAACCCTACCACACGGTTCAGCACTGTATGCATTGGTTTCTGCATAGTGACAAACATTTGTGCAATAAAAGTTTTACGGACATTAGTTCGCTGAAATATTATTCTTCGCAGCATTGTTCCTTGCTGATCTTTGATACTGGTAATAAAAGAAAAAAAATATTTATTGTTTTTCCGTCGAAATAAAAATACAGGATTATCGAGGCAGCTCTTTCTGCAATGGTTGAAAACAAATATGCATTATGCAGAAAGACTTAAAATAAAATCGATGCATAAATAATTCTTTCTGTATTTATATCTTGATCGAGAGAGGAGAGAAACTATGTCGATTAATTAATTAAGAAAGGTTCTATTTAAAAAATGGTATGTAGTTCAAATCTAAAAATATTGAAAACCTCTAAATTGCATCATAATGTTATAAATAATGTATTTTATCGGGATATTGGTGAATACGATTTTTAAACATTTATTGCAGGGGAGATGGAACCATGAAACGATCGATTAAAACTGCATAAAAAATTGTTTTATGTGATGATATCAACCTGAATGAATTACAAAAAAATGATAAATTAGGATGTACTATCACATTGAAAAGAATTTATGAAAATTGTTGATTTTTGCAGTGTTTACATGAGACTGACCCCTCAGAAACGTATTCACATCGTCGAAAACGCGGGACTCGTTTTAAGGTGCATTCTGAGGTGACCGACCCCGCATTGTCACCTGCCCCTGCGCCATTGTTACGACGAGAATGTTATTTCGAAAGCCCTCGGGGCGGTGTAAAGATCTCGAGGCATTAATCGCCGTCCCAATTATTAAATGTTGGCTGCTGCGAACGGTAGTCTAGACGAAAGTCGGAGGCGATCTTTTTTCACCGGAGAACAAATATTTTCCTTGATTGCGCCCGTGCCGCTGACACGCACAATAGCGGCTTATACGGGGGATTAGCCGCGTAATTCCTGAAATTAATTATACGAAAAAGGAAAGACCACGGGCCAAGCCAGAAGGGAATGACGTGGCGGAAACGGAGGAAAAATTAATGAGCTCGTAACGGCATAATCGGCGGTGTTCGCCGTTAAACTTATACGTCGGCTGTGCAATGGGGACGGGCTGGTGAGGGTGTGGGGGGGGGGAGGCGATTTACCAAATCGTGCGTTAAAAATCTCAAGAAATACATCGCCGAGAAGAGAAGCATCGTTCCGAGGCTCTTTAATGGCCGACACCGTGCTCCTCTACAATGTAGGGATGAAGCGAGGAAGACGAGAAAGAAGATTTAAAAATTATGACAAAACTAGAGACCAACATACATATACATCAATACTGTTCATCCGTGAGATGATGACTAATTTATACATACATAGAATGCATTTTTCAGCGTCTCACCAACGTAACTAATAGTGGGAGTGGCATCACTATCTGTACTGAAGGATCGTGATAGTATCCCACTCTCAGCACAAATAGCGACGTTACTGTCTACGATACGCTATAGCTTGATGACGTCACTCAGGTTCGGAGTATAGTATTTACCCACTATTTATCTCTCGAACTATAGTGGTTTTCCCAGCATCGCACGCACTGTCGCTATTGACCGAAGACGATGATGACGAACGAGGTCATTGTTATTCCTCGTCACCGTCTTCATGTTGTGGGTCACCGCAGACCTAGCGACCGTCATGCAACGATTAACACTAAACCTACCGAGCCTTAAAAGTAAGTGCTACATGTTCCCTTATAAAAATGACATTTTATTTAGACTTTGTGTGGCTTCTTTGATAAAATACGTGCTATACTAAAGATATTTATATAATCAATTCTTATTTGTATCATTTTTATTATTTCAATAACACTGTCTAGCTGCCAAAAAGTATTCCGATTCCCACTATACGATTGTTATAGTTTACCGCGTTGATTCCAAATCTGTCCTTAATTTTTCTCCTAGACGTACAGTTTCTGAGAAAATTGAGTTTTAAAAAAAGACATGTTTTTCAACTTTGAACAAATATTGTGATGTTATTATAAAAGATATTGAATTGTTCTGTGGGGGGGGCTAATATAATATTGATAATTATAAAGGAGCTCTACCCATATGAAAGAGAGGAGGAGAAAAGGAAGGAGCGTTTCGTCCTAGGCCCGCTAGAGGACTCATCAGTAAGGCTATCTAGCGGGCCCTGCCTTAGACGTGTTGGGATGTCGGAAGGCGATTGAGGACTGTATATATACAAATGATTGAGGAACCAAGTACTTGCGGGAAAGGTCTTCAACTACCTGTCCCTCTTGTGGCGCATGTAGGAAGTTGGCCGCCACATTACCCCCCTGCCAGTGAATAACGATATGTACTAAGATCGGGAGGGGGGGGGGTGAAAATCGGTATGAGAGCGCGTTGCTCGAATTATATACGCATCGTGATGGCGAGACAGTGAGTCGCTCAAGCCTATCGAGCCGTAGATGCTGCTGTCCTAGCATGGCCGTTCGAGAAGGAAGCACACGGGTGCCACACTAGGAGAGGGATTACGTATTCTCGGCGATTAAAGTAGTGCCCACTCGATTGATGCGTGTAGTATCCTCCTAGGCTCCATGTTGTCCTCCGTGTTGCGTTTTTATGCTCTAACGTCGCAGGGTCACCAATGTGGGGGGGGGCTAATATAATATTGATAATTATAAAGGAGCTCTACCCATATGAAAGAGAGGAGGATAAAAGGAAGGAGCGTTTCGTCCTAGGCCCGCTAGAGGACTCATCAGTAAGGCTATCTAGCGGGCCCTGCCTTAGACGTGTTGGGATGTCGGAAGGCGATTGAGGACTGTATATATACAAATGATTGAGGAACCAAGTACTTGCGGGAAAGGTCTTCAACTACCTGTCCCTCTTGTGGCGCATGTAGGAAGTTGGCCGCCACAGTTCTTTACAGCAAAAGATTCTGTAGACTTTTCCAAATCTAGTGATATCCAATGTTAATACATTATTAACAATCATTAAAGACGGAGAGACACCACTTTTGCACCAATTTTTGCGGATATTTTTTAATTTATCTAAAAAAATAAGGGTACAGCGGAAAATCGACCTACACCACGCGATAGAATAGACTTTTATCTTGAGAAACCACCCTTTCAGGTTGCGTGGTCTACATTTTTTTCGAACCAGAAAGCAAAATATCTTCGCCCGAGTGACTTCGCCATGAGTTACCGCCAGTGGCACTTACCACTAGAACAGGCGTTCCACGGAATATGGCGCGGCGCGGCGCGGCGTATAAAAAAAAAACTAATACAAGAAATACAATACAAAAAAAAGTTGAATATTGTTGGACAGTGTATTAGTAAAATAATAAATCTGGAACCGGTCATTTTGACCGGTGCACATACGGCCGAATGACCAAATTACGACGACAAAAATATGAAATGAGATTTTATTTGACATTCTGATTAGAAATGCTTATAAGAAGACTGCTTAATAATAATCATCGGAAAAGTAGCTACTTAGGGTTAATTGGTGTCATAAAAAAGGGTTAAGGGTCCATATTATTTTAATTAAAACAGAATTAAATAAATTAAAACACTAAATTATTTCTTTATTATTTATTATTTTTTCTTTTAATTATTTTTTTATTGTTATTTATTTATTTTTATTATTTTTTAATTATTTTTTTTTCTTTTTATTTAAAGTTTCGAAACAAACACTTTAACTAGACATTTTATTTGTATTATACAATGTTCAGAATGTTCACTAACACTAAACTTGTCGAATATACAGTGGGTGTACAAAGTATTCGTACATCTTTTAAAAACTAATAACTTTTATATAATTGTACCAAACGACCTGAATTTGTATAATCAATTAGAAGCATTGGTTTACGAAATGATATGCAAAAAAGATTTTCCAAAAATTGTAATTTACATAATTTCATGCAAAGATAAAGAAGGCATTGTTTAAAACTTTTTTATTTAGCACCTTAATGAAAATTTAAAATATATGTTTTGCAGATCTATGTTATTTATATACATGTTGAGAATATCATCGAATCGATTGACGCAGGAAAAAACGACACGCATCGAAAAATGTACGATTCTGTGGATTTTAAGCAAAAACTGATCATAAGTCGTGTAAAACTACGATTTTCACCATTTTGAACCGCTTGCAGCTCGTGTGTATGTTAATCGATTTCAATGAAATTTTCAGCATGTGTGTAGCTAACATAGATCTACAAAATATATATTTTAAATTTTCATTAAGGACCTAAATTAAAAAGTTTTAAAAAATGCCTTTTTTATTTTTGCATGTAACCTTGTAAATTATAATTTTTGGAAAATGTTTTTTACATATCATTTCGTAAACCAATGTCTCTAATTCATTATACAAATTCAGGTCGTTTGGTACAATTATAAAAAAGTTATTAGTTTTGAAAAGGTGTACGAATACTTTGTACACCCACTGTATACTTTAACAATCGGTCATTACACTTAAATGACGAAAACTTGAAAAACTGTTCACTTCTTAACACTTCAAATAGTTCTTTTCTCGTAAACTTAATCTTCTGTACAGCACGGTCGACGCGACTACCTGTAAAGAATCCGCTCTATTGATCGAAGGGGGAAGGGGGGGACTCATTTTTAACTTTGCCGATTTTATAGGGAAGTTATTGTAATTACCCCGAAAATCGAAAATCGATTTTTTAGCAGATCTTCACGTTTCATGGTCATTGCAGTCATTTTAGACTATTTTCAGCAAAATGTTCGTGTGTGTGTGTGTGTGTGTGTGTGTGTGTGTGTGTGTGTGTGTGCGTATGGCCGTTTCTATGTAATCAAATTTTTCGTTAATGTTTTCAGAAAAAGTAACAACGCGATCAGGATGATGAATGATGCAATCGATGTGCCCCGTCGTAACTTAGAGCTGATTAGATTATGGTCCATATTGGTCAAGTAGTTTTTTAGATTTTTAGTTTTTTTTCGAGAAGAGTTGATTCTACAATGCAATTTATAAGGGAGGACGAAAATTTTCCACCAAAGAACCAAATGCAATTACATAAAAAAATTTTTTTCTTAATTTTTTTTAGATTTAAAAAAAAATTTTTTTTTTAGATTTAAAAAAAATTTTTGTTTTAACTGATGCTAATGTTACCGCTTGGAATAATCGAAAGTTATTCCAATACAACAGTGAATTTATCATCTCTACTCCCAAGAAAACATTTTGGGAGAATGTTGATGAAAGTACAAAAAAAAAACGATGTTAGCGATGTTGGCGAAGGAGTAACGAATCGGGAAGTTCTTTGTGTGACTCTTGGAGAGTCACACAGCAAATAAAAAACATTACTATCAGTAGGCCCTACTAGCCATGCGTATCACTAACCCTCTCGCAAGAGCAGTCCTACCTGCGAGCTCGCGAAGCGAGCGAGCAAAAACAACCCTACTCGCGAGCGAGCGAAGCGAGCGAGCAACAATAGCCCTCTAGTTTAATTTTTTATATTAGTTATAAGCCATTTTTTCGAACTAGTAAAGAAAGATCGGGGTACTCTTTGGAACTTTTTTTGTAACTCTAGCTAAAGTAAACATATCAATATTTCCTAACCAAGAATAGTATATGATACAATATAGTATATTAACAGTATGTACAACTTATCTTTGTGTTAACAATAATTGCAGATGAAAGTACGAACCTGACGCTTCAATATCCATGTGGATAACTTAGCGAATTTCAATTGGAGAAAACGGGATTAACGCAATTACGTCGTCAAAATTACTGACGCGAACAACTGAGATTCACCGTCCGAACCAAAGCCTAACTTTGAACAGGTGCACCGACTACTGCGTTGTGTTAACAATAACAATTTTCACGCTATATTGTGGGCCGTTTCTTAGAGTACGTAATGATGGTATTTGAAATTAATTTAGAGAAAATTGTTAAATCGACTTTTGTCGTCGTAATTTGGTCATTCGGCCGTATGTGCGGTGGTGGTATATATCATTATCATGTTTTACTACAGGAAGTTCCAACGAGTATGTCCGGAGCTATTCGAGGCACCTTCCCTGATTAGGTTCTTCCCCCACTCTTAGACTTCATCGTTACAATGTATAGTATGTAGTGGGAAGCTCCCACTACGAGAGCCGCGCGCTGCGCGACGCACATACACGCGACGCGAAGCACACGCATACATTGTAAAGAGGTACGATGGTGGGGGACCTTGCAGTTGTCGAAGGGGAATAGGTTAGAACTGCCTGTGTTTTACTACATCAATTATTTAATATCATGTACCGTTGAATGTTTCCGGAAACAGTACCGTTATTGTTCCCAATTTTGCGCAAATGTGTTCAAGTGTTTGTATTATATTTCGAGGGTAATTTCAGCCTTTTATAATAAATAATAACAATTCTTAGTGACCGCACTGAACATCAATCGAATACATTGAATTAAATAAAATGTTCGAAAAATCGTTTCAACTTCTAGACACAGAGAGTCAACGGGACGATTTTTAACGAGAGGGCCGCCGTCCGCGAATATCGAGTTTAAAGTTTTGACGGATCGCCTTCCACTCCTCGGCAACTCTAAGTTTGCCTAGACAGCGCTTAATTTCACGTCGTTCCGTCGACGCCTATAGTCTCGTCCAGTCAGTTTTCCAGCACCGCGGAGCATTGGATCAGGTCCAATTATCGACTTTTATTTTCTGCCTTAAGACAACAATTACTCACTTCATTCTGCATTTACTGCAGCGAAATTTCTCGTCGCGGCCCCTTGGATGGATCTTTACAACTAACCGTACCACATTTTGTATTCCATTGTAATCGAAATTACAAAGATGCTTCCAATTATTAAATAAGTTTCTCCATTGAAGCGCATATTGTTATAAAAGTTGCAAGCGATCTAAATAAACTCGTTCTTGTAATTTTCATAAAATATAATTTACCAGTCACATTTTGTGCTTGGTTAAGAATTCAAATTCATGTAAATTACAAACCTCATGTTTTGCAACAGCTTGTAAACGTTGAGTTTGTACGATTTAAAAATACGTTGAATTTCCAGGCCGGAAACTTTCGCCAGTTTGTCGATCGGAAATTAGTTTGTTTAAAGGGAACGGTTTTTTCTAGGCAGAAATTTGATTCCCAACCCCTCCAAATTGAATTTGCATCATCGAAATGGAGCATCGGACAATCTTCCGAGAACTTTCTCCCATCTAAACACTCCACTCGCTGGTAAATTTTCTAGCGAGACCTTAAAGTCATATTTTACATTAACGAAATGATGCATCGCGCAATCTTCCAGGAACTTTCCTCTATAAACACTTTCCTCGCATCGGTAGATTTTGTCAAAGGAGTACGGAAATTCAGAGGAGCCTGCAAAATGTACTTTGATCAATATTTCAATTTACCACGAGACATGTCCGACTTTTCCTGCGACTTCTGAAATGTTTATGCGATGTAGACGCGACTAAGAACCGGCACACATAATCATTCATGCTGTGTTTGCTCAATACTTCTATCTACACAGCGATAATTGCGAAACAATATTCACACATACTACCGAGGCGCAATAAAACTCTTTCGAAACAGAAACTTGTACTTTGCATCATAATAAAATGTCATAAATTGAATGAAGATCTCTGAAAAAACTTGAAAACGTCCATAGATGAAGTATTAAATGATTACATAAGTTCGTGCCTGATTTTAAAATAAAATTCAATGGTTAAATTTTGTAGAGAGCGATTCGTTAATAATTTAATCTTGCAGCCCGATAGTGAAAAGGAGCTAGAGTTTAACGAGAGTCTTTAACACAAGGTGGACAGACAGAGAAAAAGTACTGATCACTTGAGGACAGATCCGTTTATTTAGACTGCGCGAACTATACTGCCCGACTGAGGACAATACAGACAGAGCGATAACATACATAATATGGATCGACATATACATTTAAATAGAGCGAGCACAGGTGACGAGAAAACAAAACAAGTATAGCGCGAAATACAAATTACATAAAGATACGCTTTCGCGTTAACAAATTTTAAAGATTTGGTTAAAGATTGGTTCAATTAAAACTAAAAAATGGTTAAATTTTCTACAGTTAGAAAAGAATGGTGAGTGTATTTATAATTGATTAATAAAGTTGTATTCTTTAAAATTTAACCATTGAAGTTTATTTTCAAATCGGACACGAATTTATGCAATCATCTAATACATAAAAATTATATTTTTTCCACCTACAAAATATTTGTTAAATAAAGTGTAAACGAATAGTATCAAACGATAAATCATGGGGTAATACGAATATTTATTATCGTCTTCCAAAATTCGTGATATATTTACCGAACAAGACTCGAAAATAATCGGAACCATATTGATGCAGTAAATAAAAAATTGTAAGCTAATTACTGATGCACACATGCTACTCAGAGTACGCACGCTACGTGAACTGGAGTAAAACCACACCGAGTGTTCATAATTATAAACGATATGAATTTCCAGCAGAATGTTCCGAATATTCTGCAGACTTCAATATTTGATAAAATATGAAACAGCCGGAGGTAGGAACTTCTGTAAACGCAGAAAACTGGATAGCCGATCCGCGACGCTGCCAACAACGGCGAAAGCAAGCGATTAAAGTAAATCTTGCTCCCCCATCGGTTCTCTTTAACGACGAGTGATCGACCACGCGAAACATCGAATTAGCAATGCGTCATTTTGCGCAATGGCGGATGGCTCGCATACGTAAATATAGGATCAGACGGTCCTTGTACACGCGCCAACCACACGTCACTATCCAGGCTCGCGCGAGCCGACATTTTACAGGCAATTAGGTTGTCGTGTCTTCCGCGAGGGAAATCGGCAGCATTTATTTTCCCCGTGTGATCGTCTTTTTCTCTCTCTCTCTCTCTCTCTCTCTCTCTCTTCTTCGATGTTGTTTTAACCGGACCCTTCCCTCCCGTAAACAATTCACCAAAAACCGTGCACCGTGAAATAGATCGCCGGTCTCCTAGAAAATTGCCATTACGGCGCATTTGATTGAATGTTTTGTTTATACGCGTATCGCGAAATCTGTTTGATCGAGAAACATGTTCCGCGGGCACAATGCCGGGGCCGTTTGACGCGCGCGAAAGCCCACCGAGGAAATTGAACGAACCTCGGGCGACCGCGAGCAACAGAGGCAACAAAAAAAATCAAAGCGCCACCCACGCACGGCTCCGATTTCACGATACAATGGGAATCGTGTGCGTCGTCGCTCGCAATTTGCCAAGGAACTCCTGCACGCGCGATTATTAAACTTTCAAAACGGCTCTACAATCCCTAACAACGCGACAAATGTTTACCGGTATCAGCTGCATTCAGAAAGCTCGTTCCAACTGGCTCTGCAAGAACAATGGAATTGTATTTTTATTATATTTCACTTCCATTGCGTTGTGTACACCTGTTACTATTTTTACTCCCCTGAATTTTCGGAATTGAATTGAGTTTTTCAACCTCCGTGGTCCGAACCATACAGGGAAACATCGGTTCAAATATTAGCCCTTTCCAGTTGGAACTATTTTAACTCGAAAATTAAACATTTCTTCTGACCTGGAATTATTCCATTGTATATCTTTTTTTCATTTCATGAATATGGAATTGATATAATATCTCATATAATACTTAAACGTGCAGTGATTGATTAGATGCCAACATACTTAATAATGTAAACAATATTGTGAATAATGATACAGCAATTTTTAGTGGTGACTGTGAGTCACTTATAATCACTTACAATCAGTAAAATAAGTCTCCGTACACCCTCTAGAACAGAATAGCTTTTTATAATTATACCAAATGACCTGATGTTTTGTAAGAAATTAGAAGCATTGGTTTACTGAATGATGTGCAAAAAATATTTTCTAACAATTACGATTTACAAGGTTGCATGCAAAAATAAAAAAGGCACTTTTTAAAACTGTTTTATTTGGACCTTTAATAAAAATTTGAAATATATGTTTTGTAGATATATAGTAGTTACACACCTGATGAAAATTTCATCGAAATCGATTGACATACACACGAGCTACAAGCGGTTAAAGATGCTGAAAATACGACTTTTGATCAGTTTCTGCTTAAAATCCACAGAATCATACATCTTTCGATGTGTGTCGTTTTTTCCTGCGTCAACCGATTTCGTTGAAATTTTCCGCATGTGTATATCTAACATAGATCTACAAAACATATATTTTACATTTTCATTAGGGACCCAAATAAAAAAGTGAAAAAAATGCTTTTTCTATTTTTACATGTGACCTGATCAATTGTAATTTTTGGAAAATCTTTTTTGCACATCGTCTAGTAAACCAATGCTTCTAATTGCTTATAAATAATCAGATCGTTTGGTACAATTATAACAAAGTTATTCTGTTTTTAAGGGGTGTACGGAGACTATTTTACTGAGTGTATAATGCTAGATTCAATTTTTACTTAACCTTATAATTGCGCCTCCCCTCTAGATTTTGATACTTATTATATCATCATTATTACATTAGTTTACATTATTTGATACTTATTATATCGTCATTCTGTTTGAAAATCACTAAATTTCCTACCACCGAGAATTTTTTTATGTTCATTTCGATAACTTTTTGAAACAAAGTAGTACAATAAAGTTGGACTGATTTTGTACAGTGGGCACCTTCCATTCAAAATTCAAGAAATTAACCAAAAAACAAATCGTATCGCGTTTTAAGGTCTCGTTTAATTTTCAAATCCGCGGTAGATGCAGTCACTAGAAAAATTATAGAATGTTTTCACAGACGTTTCAATTTGTAACGTATTGGACCAAAAAAGTGTCTTCATTTTTACAATCACTGTATCGTGAAAAAATGTCTCAGCCGAAAATGAATGATGGATTGCGAAAGTAGGAGCTTCATTACTTATGTAAACATCTTTATAATTTGAATAATTGTAAAATATATAAATGTGACCGATGGTGGTAGATTTAGTGTTAAGGGTTAAGGTAAGTAAAATGATGTGAAAATATATGAACCGTCAATAATAATTGGTCCTAAAACTGAACATGATCGTCGAGGTGAACGCAGGTCGCCGTCTAAGAAATCCCGAGCAAATAACAGCGGCTCGCGCCACTGACAGAGGAACGATGGCAGAGCGTCTTCATCGTACCGGTGCGGCGCGGCGTTCGCCTTTTCCTGTTTTCCACGTACCGGGAAAGATAGATCCGATATCTTTGGCGTGCAATCACGCCGCGGCACGAAGTCAGCAACTGTTTTATCGGCGCTCTGATATCGAACTTCGGGCCACGGAAGAATCACAATCGTCCGGGGCCCCGAGATCGATTCGCACGCCACGGGTATTGGAAATAAACCGATAAGAGCGGGTAAAAGCTGAACCGAAGGCGGGCTGAGATCGGCCTGAACTTTGAACGGGCGTCGAGAGCTTGCGGATATATTTCGATGACCGCGTCCATAAAGAAATCCGGCCGTTTCACAGAAACCCGTTTCATACAATGTCCGACGCGCGTCATTGATTCCTATTTTTTTTCTCCCTCTACCTCTCCCTCCCTCTCTCTTTTCCGCTTTCTTTCTCTCTCGATTAAGAGGTTTTTTGTTCATTGAACCGGCGACGATATTACTCCCGTTATCACTGCCCCGATTCGTTCTCCTCGTTACGCTCGATGTGACGCGTCGAGCTTCTGTCGAGGATCGCTCTAATTCGCTAGTCGAACAAGAGCGAGTAATTGGGAGTATTGTTGGCTCGCCAAAGTGATTTTATTAGGTTCGCGCGACCACCAGCCTCTGTAACGCTGTCGTAACGACCGCGTGAGGCTTGCTCTGCTCGTTGGGTACCGTTTCTGTGTCATCACGACGTTTGCTTTCACGTGTGGATACGTTTATTATACTAAGTGTACCGTAAAATGAATTGTCACTGTATAAATATCGACAATTTCTCGCGAAGGAGAAACTTTGCTCAAATATATGTTGTTTCATTTTATAAATAAAATATTCTATCAAATTACTGTACAGTAGAAACACAAACTTTTATTGGTTTTCATGTAAGTTTCAGCTTACTGTTAATCACAATACTCTCATAAATCACTCTAAAAGAACGAATTCGGTTATTGGGAAAAGACGGAGTTTACTACAGTCATCATAACCATTTTTTGCGAATATCTTATTTAATTTTAATTTTTAAAATTACTACTTACTGATCGCGAATCGAGTAATTTCTTTCTTTTTGGCATCGGTTAATATAAGAGAAAATCGTCCATCGAGCAATAAAGGATTACAGTTTTGGTTTACCGAAGAATTCTTCCGAAATCGTGAGAACTATTGTGAGAAATCGATTTTAGTAAATTTTATTTTCGTAAATTTTATTTCCGTATTTCGTTGAACATTTATTTGGCAGCGTCCAGTTACACTGCTTTACGCGAGCGCATCTGCAAGGAACGGAACGAGCGCTTGGAAAAAATGGCGGCGATTGTGAACTAAAATGGTAATTGAAGTATCCGGATTCAGTCACGTCGCTCTTAATCGGTTTTACGTCTAACTGCGTACATTTAAACGATTGCTCGTAAAAACAAGCGCCCCCTGTCCAACGGTAGGCATTTATTTCAACTGTTTTGCGAATCGTAGCCAGTTAGCTTCATCGGATTAAAGAGAAGCTGCTGTTGCGAATGAATCAGATGAAAAAGAGGGTGACGTGAACGAGGTTGCCCGACAATGACAACGGAAATATGTGGTATTGTTCGACGAGAACGGGATTAGGAAGACATATTGGACGATAGAGCGGATAAGACGAACTTTTTTCAACGTGTACACGTTGCTCGCGGGAAAAATACGAAAGGTAGTAAACAGAATTTTTACGCAAGCCTCTCGTGACTCTAGGATTTTCTAGAAAATATTGGAAACTGAGCAATACATTGTTTAGCTCGCACATTTCCTTTTATCTTCAATTTTATCGTAATATTAAACTATATTCACCATTATCGTTTAATCGCCAAACGGAATTTTTTTTTAGAAAGTGAAAATAAAGTACTATTTTTAATGGGAACTGCCATTTGTCGATCCAAAACAAATAAAAATCTTACGAAATTCTATCGAGTTTTATATTCTAGCATTTTTGGAAAATATTCATAAGCCGTAAATGTACAGGGTGAGTCACCTAACGTTGCCACCTCAAATATCTTTATTGTTTCTAAAGATACCTCAAATGTTTGAAGGACAAAGTTGAATGGTAAAATGGGGCTCATACGATACCAAAAAATTTTTGTTTTCATGTAATTTTTTTCAAAGATATGAAGGTCACTTTCATTTTTTTAAATGAAAGGAGGTATTTTTTAATACATCAATCGATGCAGCTGGATATTCGTTATAAAAAAGTACTATGAAAAGTTAGTAGTTCAGGAGATATTTCAATTTAAATAACTCTAAAACACCATTACTGTCGTACTAAGACATTAGTGTTTATTTACTAGTGTAACGTCTTAGTACGATAGTAATGGTGTTTTAAAATTATTTAAATTGAAATATCTCATGAACTTTTCGACATACATAGATACGTCTTTTTTTATAACGATTGTCCAGCTGCATCGAAAACATACCTCATTCCATTAAAAAACGAGTAGGGTTGTTTTTGCTCGCTCGCTTCGCGAGCGCGCGGGTAGGACTGCTCTTAAGAGAGGGTTATTGATACGCATGGCTAGTAGGGCTATTAATGTTTTTTATTTGGTGTGTGACTCTCCAAGAGTCACACAAAGAACTTCCCGATTCGTTACTCCTTCGCCAACATCGCCAACATCGTTCTTTGTTTTGGAATTTCATCGATATTCTCCTAAAATGTATTCTTGGGAGTAGAGATGATAAATTCACTCTTGCATTGAAATAACTTTCGATTATTCCAAGCGGTAACATTAGCATCAGTTTAAAAAAAAAAAATTTTTAAATCTAAAAAAAAAATTAAGAAAAAAATTTTTTGTGTAATTGCGTTTGTTTCTTTGGTGGAAAATTTCCGTCCTCCCCTAGAGATTGCATTGTAGAATCAACTCCTTTCGAAAAAAACTAAAAATCTAAAAAACTACTTGACCAATATGGACCAAAATCTAATCAGCTCTAAGTTACGACGGGGCACATCGATTGCATCATTCATCATTCTTATCGCGTTGTTACTTTTTCAGAAAACGTTAACGAAAAATTTGATACCATAGAAACGGCCATACGCACACACACACACGCACACACGCACGCACGCACACACACGCACACACACACACACACACACACACACACACATTTTGATAAAAATAGTCTAAAATGACTCCAATGACCATGAAACGTGAAGATCTGCTAAAAACTCGATTTTCGATTTTCGGGGTAATTACAGTAATTTTCCTATGAATCGGGAAGTTAAAAATGAAGGTGACCTTGTTATCTCTAAAAAACATATAAAAACAAAAGGTGTCATGTGAGCCCCACTGAATCATTCCACTTTGTCCTTCAGACATTTGACGTATCTTTAAAAACAACAAAGATATTTGAGGTGGCATCGTTACGTGACTCACACTGTATATCCAATGTTGCACTGGATTATATGGATATTATTGATCTAGGAATCGTTTCATAGCCAATAGTATTATAAGAATAAAGCTGATAACACGCTGTTGATAACACCTTAGTCGAGAGGACCATTAATTTTCGACCAGTTTTGAAGGTTTGTGTACTTTTTGTTTCCGGAAAAAAGATATGAGAGAAATATCGAGATTCTCCAAGGATTATACGGCCCGAACCGAAATAAATGTCCAACATAAATTCAAGCATAGTCCAGCTAATGGGTTTTCTTGTATCCTTACAGCCAAGAAGCACCCAATAGAAGCACCCCCGCGGCCAAGAGACTTAGGACGCTTTCTTTTTTTTAAAACCATGAATTGAAGCTGGTAACACTTCAAGTTCTAAATAAGGTGCTGGCAAAATCCAACATCTAAAGCTATGAGTAATGACCTTGCTGATATAATAAGGATTTTCTTACATTTTTTAATAAACAATTTCCTAATTACAAAGTCGTATGTAACAACAAAAGTCAAACTAACCTATGAAATGACATAACTTTTCTAGGACGTGAACAGTTCCCAAAAATGACACTAATATATTTCATAAGAAATTACAAAATTTTTCAAAAACATCCCAAAAAATGGTACTCATGTTTCATTAAATCCTTTCAAGGGATATTTGCAGACCGTAACATTTACTTATAGGCTTCAATATTTATAACAAACCAACTCCCTGGAAGAATAACCTGAAATCTTGTACAAACTCTGAACTTTGCTTGAACATCGAGCGATGTTGCCAAGGAAAACGAACTTGTACAAAGTTTATTCCAGGTTGTACGGGTTCAGTGAAGGGAACTGAATACAACATAATTCTTGCTTCTTATCCAAAGATTTAGTTAATCGGGGGAATTACAGGGGCTGTGGATTTCATTAATTAAGGAGATTAGATGTATAATTTAATTACGCGTATTGCTCGACGTTTCTGCAGTGCGCAACGTAATCGGCTGCGATTAATAGAGAATGATTGCTAATGTGTTTGCTCCGTGAACCCTTTAAAATTTGCATTTAAATAGTTCATCCGAGGGATAAACGCGGCTCAATGCGCGCGGACACACAAAATACATAGAAATCTGAATTCTTCAAACAGTCCCTCAAAGAGTCCGGTGTAAAAAGGATGGAAAGCTCTTTTCACTGGGCGAAGTAATCCACTAACGGCTGATACCGTTTCAAGAGCCACAGACCACGTATATAGCCCTGAGCGTACTCTATTAAATGCACTAACTCGCAAGACACTTTTCGTTAGAGAAAGTCTCCTCTCGCCGTTGAAATTCAAAGAAGATGCCCAGATAGTCTGATCTTCAATTCGTCCCGCTAAACATCGTTGTCGATCCAATCTAATTTTCGTGCATCGACGTATGTTTCCTCTTTACAAATGAATTTAAAAGCCGAGTGGGAAAAGGTTCGTTCAAGCAAGCTTTTTTGGCTTTCTTTGATCGAGTACAAGCTTACACTTGGAACTTGTAATTACACTGCGGATATTTACGCAAAATAATAATGGTCTGCATCGATTACAACGATCAGGAGCCGAAAAATAATTTTATTTCTTCTCTTAATAATTTTTCGAAGCTGAGATTAATACACTGATGTTCTTGGATTTTTAATATGTCTATAAACATGTAAAATCATTAATGTAATTAGAAAATAGATAAATAGAATGTAATAAAATTATTTAAGTCACAATAAATTTTTTAAAAATACCACGTTTTTAAAACGGACTAAAAAGTATAAAATAAGATTTTAAAAAACGTCACGTTTAAAAACGGACTAAAAAGTGTAAAATAAGATTTTAAAAAACGTCACGTTTAAAAACGTACTAAAAAGTGTAAAATAATTTTTTCTAGCCCCATACAGATTCCTAACCCCGTACAGATAGTCCTGAAAATTTGTGATTGTGAATTTTGAATAGCTATGAAAATACTTGTAAGATTTAAAACGAAAAACGTGGGGCGCAAGATAATACATAGTAAGGAGTGTAGAGAATAGCTGCCGCTGAGGAAACTCGCAAAACTGTTCATATCATTTGCAGTGCAATAAAATTGTTAGTGATTTAGATGTTCATGCATCAATTATCTATTGCATCCGCCCCACGTTTTTCGTTTTAAATCTTACAAGTATTTTCATAGCTATTCAAAATTCACAATCACAAATTTTCAGGGCTATCTGTACGGGGTTAGGAATCTGTATGAGGCTAGAAAAAATTATTTTATACTTTTTAGTCCGTTTTTTAAAACTTTATTTTATGCTTTTTAGTCCGTTTTAAAAACGTGGTATTTTTTAAAAATTTATTTTTTTTTAATAATTATTTTCTGCTTTTTAGCCTTGTATGTGTGAAATTTTACAATCAATTTTGAACATTTTGATGAAATTATAACAGAGACATGTAGTCAATTTCAGACGGTATTGCGACGCGTCATATCGAAAACAAACGCCGTGGTAAAATGTCAAAGATTCGACGGAGAATTTCGGTGTAACTGTTCTTTCGTTTGGTAAACAAACATTATACTATAATAATACGTAGTAACTTTGTAAACACCGCACGGAGCTCGAACGCACACTGACGCACACTGAGCTCCTTCGTTGCGAAGCGGGTCAGTGGAGTGAGGATGAGTCAGAGTGGGAACACGTAGTAGAGTGGGGACGCTGAACGCGAAGACGTACTACGTCACGCGGCGGGGAGGTGAAAAGATTCAAATTATTAATAATTTATATCTTCTGAACGCATAGGCTTTTTAAAAAAATTTGTTTTTTAATATTGCATTGTCATCCAGTTCTTAGCTATGTTTAAAATTTCAAGTCTCTAGCTCATCGGGAAGTTAGTTTAAAATCAATTGCACAATTTGTACCGAACAAACAGACAAACAGACAAACAAGAAAGCGAGCTAATAAAAACGTGGTAAAATTACATGATACCCAAGAAAGTTCAAGTGGTACAGTCCAATTTTTGAAAGTTGTCGCCTCTTTTAGAGTGTCCGAATATTAATGAGTAGACTGCGGATTTTATGCATCTATGACAAAAATGGGCACGTATAATTTAAAGCAGTGGACATGTTAAAAATAATCATGGACTTCAATGTATTTGTTTCAGCTTCATAGAATAATTAAAAGAAGAATACAATTTTCATTTAGCTCCTGTGCCCTGCAATCAATGCGAACATTTTTTATTTTGCATAAAGATCCGCAGTCTATTAATGAGACTTACTGCGAGTGTGTGACCGTCGCCTAAGCGCCACTGGCCGCCGATATCAGCGGAACCGCTCGACAGAAGCGTGATTCAATTACATTTCGTTATTTCTCTTCGGAATTCTTTACTCGGTGAAATCCGCTCGTTGTTAGTCAACAAAAATCAGCGATCACACCGCGGACGAATTCCTGTGGAAGCTGATTGCGCGCTGTCGCGACGAATTCCGTGAATAGATCGCTAACAAAATTAAGTCTCCGCCCGGCCAATAGTGTTGCGTCAGCCATGAAATATTTCTTTGCTTGAGAGTCCTGACCGGGAACGAAGTACCAATAAAAAAAAGGAGAGAGAATAGCGTGCCAGAGAAAGAGAGGAGAGGGAGGGTCCACAATTCCGCTACGATTTCAGCATTTTTCAGCGCGATGGATATCGAGTTAAATTTAATGCAATTTCACGTTACATTATTCCGATAATCTTATCGCGCGTCATTGCCCATTAGACTTATGGAATGGGGCTTTTATCTTCTGCCGGCTTGTACTTCCTCCGCTGGCGCACGGTTATCGTATTATTTCGCGGCCGATAGTTATTAATCGAATACCGATACGGCCTGAGAATAAATAGAAACTTCCATCGAAATTGAAATTATCGGAGGCAACCGTGGGACCCATCTTTTCGTGCGTCCTCTATCTCCTCCATTTCATTTCTTCTTTTTCTCACTCCTCTCTGAATTATTTCTCCACGGTTCCCATGGAGAGAACGCATTCTCGGCAGCCGGATGATATAACAATATGATTCCGGGGGCTTTAGAAAGTCAGGTAAGAAAGAGCAGTGCTTTTCCAATATGCATTCTTCTTCGTAAATTCTGACCCCGGCGTTCGACGGTGTATCGATTTATGAATACGATATGCGAATACGTTAAATCAGAACGATCGCGGCACCCCTCCAACCACCGTTTTTACCCGGCCCGAGAGATGTTTGCTCCGTTTTCGCGTTGTCTTTTACGCCCTCGGCCCGTTCACTGCAGAGCATTTTCGGGAGATTGCACGCCGACCTCACTCCCGCATTACTGTCGCGATCCGCGCTGCGCAATTGGATAATAAAATTACTTTTTACTCCGAGACGCACGCGCCCCTCTTACTCGAATGCTACGAGCGCGAGTCGAATGAAAACCGCCCGGGAATCTTACTTTTATTACTGCCCGGCTAACCCTTGCCACTTCGAAGGGTTCTGATGCCTTAAGGAACTCCGCGACCCTTTTTCGAAAAACGACTTCCCGCTGGATGTAAAAATTGGAATCGTTTCACTCGTGCCGGTGGCTACCTTTATCCTAATGGATAATCCTAAAGCGCTACTATTATTAAGCTATTTTAACTCGAAAATTAAACATTTCTTCCGACCTAGAATAATTCCATTGTACATGATTTTTTTCATTTTATGGATATGAAATTGATATAATACCTCATACAATAATTAAATGTGTAGTAATCGATTAGATACCAACATATTTAATAATGTAAAGAATATTGTGAATAATGCTACAGAACTGGTTTTGAACTGTTTTTCTTTTTCGTTTCGAAATTTATTACGACCTAACTCGATCTTGGCACTTCTAAAAATGACTAGTGTAATGGATGACGAAAAAAAAATATATAAAATGATCTTTTTAAAAAGGAGAAAATAATTTTTTTAGACATTAGTGACTAGAAATAAAAGCGTGGAGCACTAAACTATATTGATGTAATCTTTGTGGGCGCTAAAAAGTTATTTTCTCCTTTTTAGTGCATTTTAATATAAGCGTGGTTTTTAAAAAGTTTTTTGAATATATTTTTGTATTTTCTACGTTTTAGTTTTTTTTTTAAATGGAACGCAAGATATAGTAGTACTGGTCTGAAATAGTAAGCTATAGAAACGCAAGATATGGAAATACGCGAGATAGAATGAGGGGATGGACTCCGAGAGACGACGTCTCTCGATGGAGTCCGAAATTGTCCGAAATGGAACCGAATGAACGGAACACCACACAACCACACTGAGCTCCTTCGGTGCGAAGTTGGCCAGTAGAGTGGGGATGAGTCGGAGTGGGAACACGTAGTGGAGTAGGGAGCGCTGGCGCGCGGAGTGGGGATCGCTGAACGCTATGACGTACTACCGAGCGTCGCGCGTCGAAGTGTGACGATTAATATATACATTTTTTTTCTCCTAGACACACAGTTTTTTAAAAATTTGTTTTTTAATATTGCATTGTCATCCAGTTCTGAGCTATGTTTAAAGTTTCAAGTCTCCAGCTCATCGGGAAGTGATTTAAAATTCGACTACAAGATTTGACGCATACAACAACGACAACTCGGCAAGCTAATATAAGCGTGGTAATAAACCATTCTATAATATTCCTTTGTTAACAGTCTCGTTTAATACACCCCCGCATGAATAGTCAAGAGAAGAAACAATTATTATAACTCACGTAAGTGTGCAGCTGAATATTTATTTTAAGTAGGTTGCGGATTTTTATGAAAAATAAAAATTGTCTAAATCAATTGAAGTAATCATCTTGACCCCTTGCCGTACCTTTTCTTTTACAGTTACAGTGATTAGAACGTCTTTATCTCGAAAAATGTCGTAAAGAGAAGAGAAATTTTATGTTTTTTGTATGGCTATATTTATTTTAATGCTTAAATATTGATTACAAACGAATCAAATTTTATTTCATCCAAAATGAAACGCATGACATTTATATTTGTTAGACTTTGTTAAAAACCTTCATCACAAGTCTGGCTCGTCAAAATACGGCAAGAGGTTAATGCGTCCGAAAATTATTCTAATGTCTGCACAGTTTTGTATTTGAGGTATTCATTTTTGTCATAAATGCATCAAATCCATAGTCTAATTACAAGTTATGCTTTTCTTCTTTTCTTCATTAATTGCCATTGTGTGTTGGTTAAGCACCGAGCTCCGAGGACGATGACGACACCTAGTTTACCAATGGAATGCTTGTAGCATATTTGCGTTCGATCAATTAGAGGTCAGAGCCCAACGGAACGCCTTTCGTGCAATTGTGTGCACAGAGAACGAATCAAATGGGCCGGGGTACGTCGACGGGCCTCGACAAACGAAATACCTTTAATTTACAATCCTGACTGACTGTGTACAATTGGCGCAAATTGAACTGGTTTCGTGCGATCAGCTGCTTAACACTTTCGTGACCGATAACCCTGCGTTACTTGTCTTCGTGAGCTTTGACGTACCCTGACGCTCGAAAACTGCTATCTACTTTCGTTTCCATTCTACTTTCGAACTCTGGAAAAATGTTATTGACCCGTGGCTCACTAATCGGATCTCTACGGATCCCCGGCATCGTGATCATAGTAATGAAAGTCATACATTAAAAACGACGTAGACGCGCTATTAATAGACTGCAGATATTATGGATTTTTAATTATGAAATTAGAACAGTAAAAACGTTTAAAGATCTTAAAAATTACTGCTGTACTATTTCCAACTCGTTAGAATTATTAAGAAATGAAATAATGATTCCTAATCTAGTCATTAATGTTTGCTATATGGTTTTTGAGTATTTTACTAATTCGTAGACACAGCTATGGGAAACGTTTAAAGATTCTAGAAGCTCTAAGTTTCGAGATGACCACTTATTTCTGACAGATTTTCCAAGGAATAATATTTTAAAGAATAAAAATTGTAAAAGTAGGGTGAAGTGCCCAAATCTGGTATAGTCGCCTATTATGGCACTACCTTATATCTTGTAAAGGAGAAGTCGCACTCTAGTGAGAAAATCCTCAAACAATAGTTTACCATGTTAACTCAACAGTGTGCAGTGCATTCGCACCATTCTATAGATTTTAGTATCGATTCTCCGCCACTTGTGTCTTCACGTGTTGAATATTTTTGTGGTTAGAATTTCGATTGTATCTTTTTCGAGGAAGGTAAGTGATTTTGAAATGTTTGAGCATATCTGTAGTTTCAGTTTATTTATATTAATGTTTGCCAACTGTTGGTTTGGTTCTGTTGGTCCTCGTGGAGTTTCCAATATGGCACTGCTAAGGGTTCCCTAATATGGGTATAGCTATCGACATTCTTTGTGTGGGTGCCGAATATGGCACTAGGTGTCATATTAAGGACTCAAGGTGTACCATATTAAGAACCCCTTTGGCTGGAACCTGCAAATGACACAACACAAAAAAAAATTTCTCCCAAGCAATATTAATTTTTGAACAAACTTGACCCCAGAATCTTATAGGGAGGAAATGCATTTACAACTGGTAATTTTTTGGTCGAAAAACAGCATTCTAAAATCATCAAAAAATTACATCAACAAAAAGTGGTTCATATTTGGGCACTTTACCCTATACTTTCTTTATTCCAAAGGATGTCCAATCAAGCTATCGTCACACATACGATTTATTATTAATACAATGCCTTCATCACCCTCTTTGCCAACAATTATCCTCGCAGCTTTATAAATATTATAAGACGCTTAAACATGCACGTATGCATAATTAATGCAGTAACATCAATCGGTGGTAGATGCTTTCTCAATCAAAAGTCACGTGAAAGTGGAACCATATTCGTCGCGTTAATAATTCCTCTTAATGAGAAGGTATTTGTAGACAATTTTAGTGCACTATAGGGAAGACATGTAACAGTCGTACATGTGTATTTGGTGCAATATTAAATCTTCATTACTCACTCCACATAGGGTACGTCTGTGCTAGTTACATTTCTAACCCATCCCACTTGAAAATGATCTAAAATAAGATCGAAACGTCGAAAAAAGATATCGTGATAATTTGCAAATAGTGTATAAATAACAATTGATCGAACCAGTGCGCTAAAATCATAAAAATTTTGTTAGCAACAATCTACGATCGACATAAGGAAACATTTTACATTTCTAAGTTAGGTATACAGGGTGTTTCGTAACTGGTAGTACAAGCGAAAAGGGGGTGATACTACATGAAGGAATAAGTCGAAAATATAGAATAAAATTTTTTCATGTGAGGCTTTGTTTTTGAGAAAATCGACTTTGAATTTTCGCCGGTTTCGCGTGTACTTGTATATGTCTCGTTATAGGTAAAATAAACATTTCCGTGTTCACTGGAAGTGTTTATCAACATAAACATCAATCGAGACAATGATCTATAGTGAGATCTGTTATAACGAAACATGATTAAGTGCACGCCACTGCACGCGTATCCGGCGAAAATTCAAAGTCAATTTTCTACAAAACAAAGCCTCACATGAAAAAATTTTATTCTATATTTCCGACTTGTTTTTTCATGTAGTATCACCCCATTTTCGCTCGTACCACCAGTTACGAAACACCCTGTATACAATAAAAAAAGTTGGCAATTTTAAATAATTTTCAAATGCTCTCCTGTAAAATTTCTTTTTTTTGACTTATGTCACTATGCTTCTAAATTCTGATAAGCCCCAACCTGTACCCCAACTCTCAAAACAAATCACGCAAAAACGATCGGCCGTAACACGCTCACCGAATCAACTCGCAAACAGTTCGCTCATCGAGTCTTGACTCGAGCAATTACCGGTATTGGAGCTAACAACATCGATTTCCCGTCACCGTCCCCCGAAAACATCATCGCGAAGACACGCCGTTAATCGCGCCCGTCCGTGGATGTAGACATAGATCAGAATTCTCGTCTTTCCGTTGTATACCCTGTGTGTTAGCGATTCATCACGAAGGCTCGCGGGTAACGACGACGAAAAAAAAAGAGAAGAACGATTCGTTTCCTCTCTCGGAAACGGTTTAATCACAATGGCCCGGTATCCGTATCGACGCCAGGCTTCGTATTAGTCCCGACACGGAAATCGCCGTCGGGTACATGTCGTACGAGTCAAAAGTGCCGGAGGTGTTGGCCGTTGGCCAGATTGAGCTGACGAGTATGAGCATATCGCGCGTACACATCTCTCCGTGCATGAGCAATCCTTTATGTCCTCGCGGATCGGCTCTGCTCGGCGAGATTCAACTCCGTTTTGCGAAATTCTGCGAGATTCTGCGCTACGAGGCTCAGCTCGGCGCGTCGCGGTTAGAAACAGCCAGATGGATGCGTGTACTCGCTTAAATTTCCTATGTTTCGGATCCGGATCCAAATTCTTGCATGATAAGGTAGCGTTCTCGTCCGGAAATTGATTCGAGCACAGTTTGACACAGTAACATGATCAATAAAATGCAATGAAAAAAATTTCGTTTTAGGAACGTATGTTATACCTTTCCAAATGTAGTACCAGTGAATTGTTGAGATTCCTCCGATTAAAATGCGCCCAAACATTACGTAAATCATTTTTATAGACTTCTTACATAGCAGTGCACACTTAAGTGTCTGCAGTCGGGACAGAACGTATGTTTTGTAACTGGAGGAGAAAGAGGCAGACACGTAAGTAAGACTACTGTATGTCTATAATTTTATTATTTACATTCAGTCTTACTAGTCCGATTTACGTTGTGTTTGAGCTTATTTTAATCGGAAGAATCTCAACAATCCACTGCTATTAAATTAAAAAAGGTGAGGCAAACATTATTGAATTTGAAGTGTTTGTTATCGCATGATTA
The DNA here is from genome assembly GCA_933228785.1 of Lasioglossum pauxillum. NCBI lineage: Eukaryota > Metazoa > Arthropoda > Insecta > Hymenoptera > Halictidae > Lasioglossum > Lasioglossum pauxillum. The sequence goes on along the minus strand of OW121702.1, from coordinate 17,537,794 downwards.
CTGTTCACACTCGCGACATCTGTTTGAGGTACTTCTATCTTCTTCCTGCTTTACTCTCTTTCTATCAAGATAAGACTCCGCTGAAGTCGTGGCAGTAGGTGGTGGGGGAAGAGTGGGGATGGACGGTCAAATTTTAAGTGGAACAGATTTTGCAAATTTAAGTGAACACTACTGTAGTCCCGAAAGCAATTTGGCGGCAGGCGGCGATGTTCAATCTACTTCCATCCGCTACCTTTCCAAGTAGCGATGGCTGGCCAACCTCTCCGGGGCTTGGATATCGTCTAGCGGGCCGTGCTTTAACGAGGCAGACGAGGGAGCCGCCAGAAGGAGGGAACTTCGACATTCTCGAGTGGACTCGAAAGTCGGTTTTAAGCCGTTATTAACGGATGCGTATCAACGGCGGCCTGGACTTCGAGAGCCTGACCACTCGAGGACCCCTTGCTTCTCCTTCAGTTTGCACTCTCGCGAATCTTTTGAGATCCCTGTGAATATTCGGCCGCGGAACACCAATTTCGGCTTTTATCGCGCGCGAAGATTCCATGGGATTGGCAATGAACGATATTTAGGGATTTCTTGTAATCGATCAGTTGCAGCGATATTTTTGGAATTTTAAACCTGTTTTGTTTAACTATCGGGGCAGATCAAAATATATTTTTTAGTCTGAAAGAGCTATACATGAATAAGTTACAACGGTTTATCCGCAGCGCGTCAAAGAGGCTTCTTTATTTCAAGGAGTGTCTGTCGACATTCAACAGTATTTATGAATTTATTGTAACTGATGGGTTGAACAAATCCTCTTGGTATGTTAGGATTATTTTCCTACATGGTTGAAGTAGTTGAAAATATTTTTTTTAATAAAAAAAGCTAAAAAGGGCCTCTTTATTTCAAAGAGTGCCTGTCGACATTGAACCATATTTATGAATTTATGAATTTATTGTAACTGATGGGTTGAACAAATTCTCTTGTAATATTAGGACTATTTTCCTACACCGTTGATGTAGTTGAAAATATTTTTTTAATACAAAATAGCTACATGTAAAGGAGTTTATAATCGGTTATATGCCACTCGTTTGTCAAAAAGGGACTCTTCATTACAAAGGAAGCCTGTCGATGAGGAACCAGATTTGCGGATTTGTTTTAATTAACGTATTGAACCAATTCTTCTGGAAGTTTAGGATCATTTTCCTACACCATGGAACTAGTTGAAAATATTTTTTAGTTACACAGAGATGAGCACAAAGTTACTTTAAAGGCTTGTTACCTCTGTTATAATTTCGACAGAAAAAATATACAACGATAAATCTACATTAATTTCAAAGCTTGAATCCTTTACGATCCCATTCCGTCATTCATATTTTTCCAGAATTGTTTTATAGAATCTAACATTTGGCAAACGGACGACACTTTTCCAAAATTTTGCAAATTGAAACCTCCTAAATACAGTGCTAAAGTTTCGTGTTTGAATCTACTTTTGTGGTCGTTTTGCGTAAACAATGCAGCATTTTGTTACTGTACAACAAAGTGGAATAGAGTACTCGTTGAAGCGAGAGTATTCCGCGTGTTACGGAACAACCTAAGTCGGCTAAAGGCATTGATTACAGTCTAATTGTTAGCAAGCCGCCTCGGCAAGCCCCGGGACGTCATTCATAGGTTCAGGGTTCTGAAGCACGTATCATTACACCGTGCATCCGATAATGACTGCTTAAGATGGACTTCGAGTGTGCTCGAGAATACAGAAGTTTCCTCCTGGCAAGCGAGAGAGGAGCCGCTCGCCCAGCTCGTTAAGATCGTTCAATGATACGTTAAGATCCACTCGCGTCGAGTCTCGTCGGAACATTATAACTACAATACGGGGACGCGATTGCTCGTGCATGCCGGTACAATTGTTGGATGGAGCGTAATTAATACTTTGTACATGAACGGCTAATAATTCGGTACTTCATAGAATTACTCGGGAATGAAATTCGAGTGGAGCGGGCGCACGGCTCTGCGGAGCCAGCCACGCGGAAAATGTAACCTTAAAAAGGTAGCGTTCGCTACCAGCGGCGGCTTCCGTTTCAGGGATTCGATGAGAAGAAACGAATAATTCACGTTATTCTACCGGTTACTCTTTGCCGAAGTTCGACGATATGCCGATTAAAGACAACTAAACGAACCCGCAATAGATCGGTACCTCGATAGGTCCTGCGAAGTTCGGAAACAGAAGCTGATTGATGGACAGCCAAATATTTTTAAGCGTCCCATTTCTATGTAAATATAACAGTCGCTTGTTTAATGTGGTTTCCGAACATATATATGTATTTGATGTAGGTTGACTCTCCAAGCGATTACACAGACAGATGATCTGGTTAATTGGAGTCCCTATATTGTGAAATCCTTCTTTGGATTATGAATAATTGTGCATACAAGTGGAGTGTCGAAAAGTATTCTATATGTTCTAGATATCTTCTTATATCTGATAGTTTTCATGTTTCTGAGATGAAAATGGAATGTCATGTTGCAGACGGCATCCTAGTTTATTAGACCTCTTTAATAATAACGCAGAAATGAATGGACGTGAAACACAAACGAGAAGGATACCGAAAATGGTGTTCAGAGCTGAAGATGAAACTCTGTTTTATTAAACATTTTTTAAACTAACGAAGACATGAATGAGCGTGCATAATAATGCAAATTACTCACTACTTCTGTAAACCTTAAAAATTATGGTTCTTCATATCTTTATTTTTCGCAGAAAGGTATTTTTCAACTGTACACAGTATCTTGAACATTTTTCGATATCCTCAAATTGCAATGAACATAATTCTTGTGCGAAAAATTCATGAGTGTGTCCTGGATGATATTAATTGTCCAATCAACTTTTATAACATTTTTTACCGTTTATGTCTGCGTACGGTTTGCCAAGGCTACTTGCTGCGCTTGATAAATTTAGTACGCTGATCCGGCCAGTGTCCGAAGCTAGTCAGTTAGTTTCCCATTGACTTACTTGCGGCGTACTCAATCTCTCAGAACAGCTCAATTAAATCTGACCAGACTGCCCATAAATCCATCAGCCATTACGTTCGATCAACATTGTCGTGTTGTAATCGAACGTTCGGGCTGGCAGATATATACTGAAGCCGCTTCATATAAAGCAAGTGCCAGCTCACATAGAACTTAGTCCATCGTTTTAACTCGCTATTATGCCATAATAAAACTTTTATTCTATTGCATCATGAAAGTGCAAAGGATCTTCAATCTGCAAAATCCGAGATGACATAGTTTTTGACTTTAGAAATTTGTAGCATTAACTGCAAGTACTTCAATAAAATGTACGAAGAAAACGATCGAGAATAGAAGAACGCAGTGATGTGCAGACATCATGTAATTCTTCATAAAATTCTTATTAAAAATTGATATAAAATTGAGCCCTTAGCAAGTACAATATAAATTGTACTCATTATTTGTATCTTTTAAGTCTTATTTCGGGTTTTGGTTAATGTATTGTTAATGTAATAATAGTATATTTAATTCTTCGAGTTCAAAGGTACTGTCCAGTGAAAGAGTGTAAGCTAGCGGGACGGGAACGGGGCTAGAGGGACGCAAAGAACACCTGAGTGGTCAGACTAGAATGTAGACGCCTATTCTCACACGCATTCTTGGCTCCAACGCGCTATTGGCGTTACATATAAGCTAACAAAGTTTAAATCCGAATATGTCCGAATTCAAATTTTATAGCCTATTTAGTATTAAGCGTTTAACAGCGTTTCGCGTACGCCTGCATGTTCGGCTACGCTTGCTACGGCTGCGTAAGGTTCTACAGCTTCTTCTGTGGAACTGTTTATATTACTGGCACTTGGTTGTATATAAGAGGTTCCAGATAAGCATTCGACTAAGGTTTTTCTTTCTTCTGCATTCAGTTTTCCTTCTGCATTCAGTTGAAGTACTGCCAGCAGGGAGATCAGAGCGATTTATTAAGTGCGTTTTTTAGTTTCTTAAGTGTTACATTTTAGTTCTTATTCAATTTATGTGTTCTTTTACATTTTCTATCGTTCTTATAATATTTATTCTGAGTGTGTTATACAGTGTGTATTAGTTTAGTGTATATTTAAATACTGTTTTATGTGCGTTTTATTGGTCAAGTTTACATGATTCTTGGTAAGTATCATTTAAAATATTTGTTGCATCACTCAAATATTGTCTACTTCTACTATTTTGATCTGAACTATTTAATGAGAATACATATATTATACAGGGTGGCCCACATAACTCTGAACAGCTCAATATCTCCGTTACTTTTCGTTGTACAAAAAAACTTCGTAGGACAAAGTTACACTGTTTGAAGGGCCACATATAACGGTGTAAGGGAAAAAAAATTTCAAGGTCATTTTTATGAGATTTCAAGGTTATCGATGTTTTTTTAAATGGAATGAGGTATTTTTTAATACATCAATCAATGCAGCTGGACATTCTTTATAAAAAAGTACTAATCTATGTATGTCGAAAAGTTAGTAGTTCAGGAGATATTTCAATTTAAATAACTCCAAAATACCATTACTGTCGTACTAAGGCGTCACAAGGCGTAACACTAACGCCTTAGTACGACAATAATGGTATTTTGGAGTTATTTAAATTGAAATATCTCCTGAACTACTAACTTTTCGACATACATAGATTAGTACTTTTTTATAAAGAATGTCCAGCTGCATCGATTAATGTATTAAAAAATACCTCATTCCATTTAAAAAAAACATCGATAACCTTGAAATCTCATAAATATGACCTTGACATTTTTTTTCCCTTACACCGTTATATGTGGCCCTTCAAACAGTGTAACTTTGTCCTACGAAGTTTTTTTGTACAACGAAAAGTAACGGAGATATTGAGCTGTTCAGAGTTATGTGGGCCACCCTGTATATACAGATATATAATAGATATTTAAAAAATGTCAGCAAATCCTGTAATGCCAACTGCGGGGTCATCGGGAATTAAATTGCGAACAAGAATGCAATTATTTAACGTAATGCAAGAAAAAGAAGGGAACATTCATTCACAATTAGAACATTGCAAAAATAATTCTTTTCAGCTTTTCCGTGCAAATATTCTACTATCGCCACGGTTTTTCATGGGTTCTCGATATTCTGAGGAAAAAATGTTTCAAACAAAAGAGGAACAGTATACAGACGTCTACAAATTTCAATATATAAAAGTTTAAAAAAAATATTTTTTTTCAAAAAATTGAGGTAAATTTGATTTTTCAAATACTAAAATGTATTTTGGATTTCATAATGTTGTAGCTGATCTTAAGGCGAATCCAATGATATATAATATTATAACCTTGAGCCTATAAATAACGCTACAATAGTTTTTTCCACTTTTTCAGGCCAAATACCCCACTGTGCGTCGCGTCGGTCGAAGCTAGAAGGGTCTCACAGACGAGCCGACTCACACATTTGAAATGTCGGGCCGATGCCTCTGACGTCACAGTTCCGACCGATGTCGGCTCCACTGTGAGCATACCCTAAGTCGAAAAGTGGAGATCGGGCGGAGCGTCCTCAATGCCCTTTATGCCTCGTTCCCGTCCCGCTAGTTTACACTCTTTCACTGGACAATATATATTTTCAATGTATTTGTTAAGCCATACTTAATTTCTTAATTAATATATTTTATCTTATGTTTATCGATCGTATTGTGCATTTATATCTAAACGATGTAAAAACTACAATTGCGTCTAAAGACTACAATTGCGTCCAAAGGTGGCTCCGAATAAAAACATCGTTGACGAATCAATGGCATTTGGCGTTTCCGCGACGGTCCCGATATTACGTTCGAATTTATCATATTCAAATGGAACATCGCGGAACAGCTTTAACGAGCCAATCAGGCGTCATTAGTTCGCCGGAAGTTTAGCATTCCCGGGCGAGCCCAAAGGGGATTCTGAAAGCCTTAGTTAGCAGAGCGCGAGGTCGGCTTGCTAACATGGCTTTTGAAAATCTGATCGCGATCGAACAAAGCGGTTCGCAGTTCGCACACGGTGTTCCACGGCAAGAGCCGTAACATGGGAAGTCCAACTGATATCCAAATTCATTTCGTGATCCTCACGATATCCAACTTTAATTTACCACCTATCCGCGTCGCAGTTCCCTGCATTATTAAGGATATTGGTTTCTGGGCTTTTGCCCTTGATATAAGCATCGTGCAATATCCTGCCTCCCTCGCTGTTAATGTGTGCGTTTATAGTATTGGACTGTTCAGGCAGTAATCACAGGTCTCGGTTACTGTTGGCTAGATCATGCGAATATACATGGTGTCCCATAAATGTTGTACTTCCGTGAACGGGGTGATTCCTGAGGTCACTTGAAGTCAGTTTTTCCTTTGTGAAAATTTTGCGGCTCTGTAGTCGGGGGAGGGATTCTGTAACGCCACACCCAGCGGGACCTGTAGCTGCGCCCTGATTGGTCCGTCTTTTTCGTCAATAACTCCTCAACCCCTTGCCCTACGATTTATTTTACGGTTTCAGTGATTAAAACCTTTTTTGTAGTTCGTATTTCCTATAAAAGGAGAAAATTTATATTTATTGTATACCTACATGTTCTCCGATAACTATACATTAACAAAACCAAAATGGAGTTTCATCTCGGAATAAAGGAACTTAATAACATACATATTTATCAGACTCTGGTCTGAATCTTCAATACGAGTCTGACACGATATTGTAGGGCAAGGGGTCAACACTTTACCTAGCGAAAGCCTATTAATAGGATTTGAGATAATTGTGCTGTACCAAAAGAAAGCATAGAAATTTTCTTGTACACTGCAACCTCAAATGAAATTATTAGATGACGTTATTGAGGGCGACTTGTTAGTTCACAATGAAATTGCTACTGAAGGTTCCATTAAAAAGTGTTTAGCCATGTAAATACCATTGATTTTTCAAAATTATGCAATAATCACCGATCGGTAATCACAAAGCCGTGGAGAACATTTTCTTAAAAGAAAGAGTTACTTGTAATAGACCTCAGGAATCGCCCCTTTCAAGAAAGTACATTTTTGGGACGCAATGTATACTATACAATACAATGTAACTTCTATAGGTTTTCCAAGAAGAATCAAACTGACTTCTCTATTTCTTACATTATTTTCAAAATATTGAAATCATTACAAGGCAAACAATTCCCTTCATCGGGAGCTCCCGAAAATTATCTGCAATAATTTGTGTTTACATAATTAATCGAAATTTAATTGTAACTCGCGAAATCAAATATACGAATCTGTTATTTGAGATCTCGTTTGAAATGACATCATCATCATCGTCATCATGGTTCTGTTGCAGATTTCTTTAAAATGATACTACAGAAATACAACACTGTGAAAACTGTGTTCGATCGATTTGACAATAAAATTTCGAAACAATGCAATTGACGAATATATTATACACATTTTCATTATGGATTTAATGAATAAAAAATCTCGAGCTCGGTCGGTTAATTACAATCAACACAGAGCTCTCGTTTCAATAATAGAAGCGAAATAACAAAACTGTAATTACGAGGACTGGGAATTTCTATGCAAATTGAAAGGTGAATCGCACTTCACACGGAACTGAAAAAATATTTGCTTTCTACACTCAATGTTTCATAATTGTTTAACGAAGTCATTCCAGAGCCATTGTCAATGAATTTTTAATTTTATTGTAGGCAAACTTATTTCAAATTTAATGCATAGTAGTATATTTATTCAAATTTTTATCTGACTACTCTAGCAAAGGATGGAGCTGTAATTGATATTTCTTTAACACATTACCGACCGATACATGGGCAAACACTTTTTAATAGCACCTTGAATAGCAACAGCAATTTTCATTGTGAACTAACAAGTCAGCCTCAATAACGTCATCTAATAGTTTCATTTAAAATTGCAATGTAAGAGAAAATGTCTATGTTTTCTTTTGGTACAGTACAATTATTGAAAATCCTATTAACCCCCTGTCGTAACAATTTCTTTACAATTACAGGGATAGTCTTTATCCCAGAAAATGTCGTAGAAAAGACGAGAAAATTTATATTTTTTGTATGGCTATATTTATTTCAATGCTTAGATATCCATTACAAACAAATCAAATTTTATTTCATTTAAAAAGAAAGGTTTAACATTCATATTTGTTAGATTTTGTTTAAAGTCTTCATCACAAGTGTGGCTCATTAAAATACGGCAAGGGCTTCCGGTAAGTAAAGTGTTAAATTTACTTCAACAAATCTAACAGAATCACGGTGTTTAAAAAATAAATTCTCAACTAACAAATTCAGGCCAAAACAATATCATTAATGCGTTAAGGGAGGCCACGCTCCATGTAATTGAATTTTCGAAAATTACGAAGCACGTGCCGTAGAAACCGAACGTACCGAAGTAACCATTCCAACGAGCACCGTCGTATCTTCCGTCGCGGTAACTGTATCTGATTCCGAATAAGTTCGTGCCATTAAAGTGGCCTAAGAGTTTCGAGCGGCACTGTGTGCTCCCAAGTTAGGGGACAGGTTTCGGCTGTTCCATGGAGAAATGTAATTGAACGGGGCAGAAGTAATCGGAAGCAAGTGTTACCCTATGGTGCCGCTAATCCGTTCGCATTCGAATGCGTATAACACCGAACCCGGGGTGAATAAATGTATCAACATCTTCAGCATGGCATCCTAATCTTCGCAGACTTCAAATACTTTGATCTACCATCATATTCCTGCATTTTTACACCTCTTATGATGGGCAATATGAACACTTTCCAACTTTGTTACCAACAAATTTCAATCATTTCAAGCGTTTTATTTAAAATATTCTTCAGAAGAATGTTCCCTGATTGAGACTAACAAGGGAACATATTCAGATGCCAAAATCCGATTTTGATGAAATTATGGGAGCTTATAGTTCTTTAAAAAATATTTGACACGTGTTTTTTTTATCGGCAACCATCCACTTTGAAGGGGTGAAAACAGCCCTCAAAGTTGAGGGTCAAAACCATATTTTTTGAGATATCTCGGAAACCAGAAGTCGAAAAAATTTGAATTATTTTTTAAATTGTGTGTTTTTCAATGGGAAATGCAGTCGCGCAAGAAAATTTTAACAAAAGTTTTTTGTTTAAACAACATATTAAAAATTTGATTTTATTTTGCAGTTTCTCTTATTTATTGTTAGTTTATTTTAATGTAAACTTGGGTGTGTGATCTTTGATCCAAAATAGGGGATACATGTTTCAGGATTTTCTTTTTTTTTGCCATTTAAAAATAATTATGCATAATGGAAGATAGTCTTGCATCTGGCGTGTGGAGGAATTCTGGCTTGTTTTATCGAAATATAAGCATTTAGTATGAACGTATATAGTATTTTAAACAATACCACTGGATTATATGTCGTTTATTATTTTATCAGCAGCTAAAGAAGATGGCGCAGGTAGCAGCGTGACTCGTATGTATAGCCAATCGTCTACGAATTTCTGCTGTCGTTGGGTGCTGCCTTGTTATTATTGCCGTGTTATGTTTCCATCAAAATGTTTATAATGTTCATCAGATTGACCTTCATGTTTGTAAAAACGAATGTAAAAATAAACAATCAAGAAAAGTAAAAATAATATAATTATCGAATGTTTACCTTGATTATCGCCAGAAATTATTTGTTATGTGGCACTGTTTTACAAATCCGAAAGCAGTAGCCTTAACTTCTCAATATGCACGTTAATTTGATAACGAAATCCTACACAACTCAAACCGTAATGCAGAAAACTGTAGCACACAAAGCAAAGTTCCCATATTTATATGTACATTCTTAAGACTACTTTACATTTCCCCCTCTTTCACTCTAATAACCAATAGAAACTTTTGAAAATATTCGTTTCCTTCTCAAATGCTATAAATAACCAAGGTAAAACTGCAGTGTGCAGCATTTTGCTACCAACTCTTATCAGAACTACCATATACAACGAGGGAAACTCCATTTTCGATTATTTGAAGGATCCACAGTGTATTTGAAAAGGCTCCAGGTATATTTTGACCGAAAGCCCAACGACCGCAGAAATTCGCAGACGAATTGGCTATACATACGAGTTGGTACCCTTACTCCGCCGCGGTATTAGCACCGCGTCACGCTGCTACCTGCGCCACCTTCTTTAGCTACTGATAAAATAATAAACGACATATAATCCAGTGGTATTGTTTAAAATACTATATAAGTTCATACTAAATGCTTATATTTCGATAAAACAAGCCAGAATTCCTCCACACGCCAGATGCAAGACTATCTTCCATTATGCATAATTATTTTTAAATGGCAAAAAAAAAGAAAATCCTGAAACATGTATCCCCTATTTTGGATCAAAGATCACACACCCAAGTTTACATTAAAATAAACTAACAATAAATAAGAGAAACTGCAAAATAAAATCAAATTTTTAATATGTTGTTTAAACAAAAAACTTTTGTTAAAATTTTCTTGCGCGACTGCATTTCCCATTGAAAAACACACAATTTAAAAAATAATTCAAATTTTTTCGACCTCTGGTTTCCGAGATATCTCAAAAAATATGGTTTTGACCCTCAACTTTGAGGGCTGTTTTCACCCCTTCAAAGTGGATGGTTGCCGATAAAAAAAAACACGTGTCAAATATTTTTCAAAGAACTATAAGCTCCCATAAGTTTCATCAAAATCGGATTTTCGCATCTGAATATGTTCCCTTGTAAGTTTAAGCAATTTTTTAAATTAATTGTAGTGAACATAGCTAAATACGTGTATCTTGTCTAAGTAAAACTAAATTAATATTGCAATATATGTTGTATGATTAAAATGTCCCTGCTAACAGTTTGTTATAACTAGACTCCAGATCTTCATGCAAAATTTTAATGTCAATTGTAAGAAGTAGAAATTAAATAAAAATGTATTTTACCTTTCGATAATTTTAATTAGTCGAATATACTGTAACAATATTTTTAAACGCTTCCAATGCGTTCACAGTTTCATATTTTACCTATTCACTTTTGTCATAAATAAAATCCGTGGTCTTTTTTCTTTAAAACTTGTGTAACCCCCAAAAATGTTCTGGCAGATTCCAATTTGCATTTCTGTGAGTATATTTGAAGAGATTAGTATTAGATAACAATACATGCCCTATGCTGATGATTTCAGTAGAATTCAAATAAAATGATAGATTACATTTTAGTGCAATTTTTGCTGTTCTGAATTTTAAAATTACGTAAGCCTTGAGATAAATGCACAATGATCCCTAAAATTGAATTTGTAGTGATTCTAACAGGAACCTAACACGTATCTTTAATTTTTTCCCTGATCGCGTTCCAGAATGCATACTGGTTAATGAGGACCTTGACCTTCGTTGTACACGGTTGCTTCTGGACAGTTTTTGAGCAGTGTGAATATTGGAAAACCCATTAACAGGACTGTACCCGAAATTCGTAGCGGCATTTAGTCTGATTGGGGCTGTATAGCAGCATCCTGAAGCACTTCGACATTTACGCCGTATCTCCATTGGAAATAAGTAGGGCGAAAATCACTACCAGGGGTGGAACAGCTGGATAAATTGCACCATCGCAATTACAATCGGCTCGGTCGTCTAAAGTGATTATTAAAAATCTCCACTCCCGTTGTTCGCCATAAGAATGTTTGTTCTAGAACTTGAGCTTCAGCTGTACGAGTCTTGATTCAATTCTCTCTTAATTCTTATCATTTAGTGGTATTAAAAACCTAATGATGACAATTATACTAAGTGAAAAGTTTAAATCCGTCTTTAGCGAGAATTTTTGCGCGTTATCATGAACAAATATACGGAGGTCCAATAGCGGTTTCTGGGATCCCATAGCGGCACGAATCTATCGCAGCGAATATTTCGAGCTGGTCTGTGGGATCCTTTAGTTCGGCACTGTAGCGTTCGATCCACCTTTTGCTCCCTTCCTCCCCGCCTCCCTTTTGATCTCTGTGAATGGACCTATAGATAACGGCATTCTGGATCGCGTTAAATTTCCTTAATGAGACGGATCGATTATTGTGGCAGTCTGATGCCTGCGGTCTGCCTATGAAACGACAGCGAGGAATTTAATTACGCATGTTCGTGAAATTAGCGTCGACAAATGAGACCCCGCATCGCTGTTTTAGGGGCCACGCAGAAAATTTCGATTCAATTGTTTCGTCGAATCCGCGTCGGAACACTTTATTGGCTGATTGCGAAAGTCAGTCGACCATTCAAAAATAAAACACAGCCGGTTGCATTTTAATTCGCTTGATGTGTTTCATACAGGTTTCACTTATTTCGATCAAAACGGCCAGCATTATTAGTAATTATTAGCATTATTAGCAGCATTATTAGTATTAGTTGTTAGTTATCGCTTCGCAATAATTCAATTTAATATTCAGTCGCATTTAGTTTATGTATACACTGCAGATTTTATGCAGTTATGACAAAAATGAGTAGGTGAAACGTAAAACAGTAGAAAAATAAAAGGAATTTAAGAGAATTGATGCACACATTTTATTAACTTGCTAAAATTATTAGAAAGAAGTATCTTGTAATTGATGCAGAACATTTTTATTTTGCATACGGATCTGCAGTCTATTTGTAACAATCCTATTCAACGTGTTAAAATAACAGATCCATTAATCAATTATAGAGTGAAAACTGTTTTCCTTCAAAGAATGTCTTCAGGTTCATGAAAGAATTTTTGCAATCTTCCAATATCAACACGATAATTAAAGGTGAGGTACGTTGCTTCATAAATCTAACAAGCTGGCTTGTTTCAAGCTCGCATGATTTTTCATGAAAGCATGCTGATAAATTCGATAAATATAAAATGCAAACTCTGGAACTGGTTATTTGATTTAGCGTTAAACAGTTTCTCGTACCCCTTCATCATTTTTCCCAATTTGCTGAACGAGGATATTCCGCGGTACGTCACATGATATCTTCGTCCCTCGCGGGAAGTCTACCTTAGCAGAGGGACTAAAATATTTTGACAGGACGTTCCGCTGAAGTGACGTTGACTCGCCTGCTTCGTTAAAGTGTAAAAAAACGCATCGTTTATAGCGTACTGTATTCCGCTGCCACGGCGGAAGGATATTCAAGAGATGAAGCCTCTGGGTATTCTGACCAGAGATCTGCCAGTTCCGCGATATCATCCGAATATTCGCACAAATTTATCTGCATACTTAAAAGGTGAAACCGTGTTCGCTCCAATTAAGTAAATAGAATATTTCTAAAAAAACGCCGGAACTGAGAGATTCGCAGAGTACCATTTACATAATTTTGCGGAAGTACACTTGAAAAATCTGCTGGTTCTCCTAAACACATTCGAACATATAAAAATTTCGTAAATTCTGTGATTCGTTGGAAAAGACACTTCAGCGTAATAATGGAAAAATATATCCGTGACAAATGAATCCAGGTGAACAAAGAGTTGAAAAAATGTCTTCTTTAAAACTCATTAGCGTATTGGACATTTCACCGGCGAAGCTCGTTCAATATTTCAAACGGAAGGTATTTGTAATATACATCGTGTCGAATGTGGAGAGGAAGTGCAATTTTTTCAAGCGCAATGTTACGATATTTTTAATGAACCAGACGCCCACTTAACAGCGTTCCCGGTTTCACGCGGAGATGTGTATCGGTCGGAAGGTTAACGAGAGATTTCGAACGCGGATCACGCTATTATATGATTAAGGGAAAATCTATTTCCACGGGGAGAGCGGAGCTGTTTCCAGCGGCCTAATATAACTCGAGCAGCTATCTAAACGGTCACATTCGATCGTAAGTTAACGGCGTATCACGTCGAATCTCAAGCATGCAACTAACTCATTTAATTGCGACCGTTATCACGTATGAAAGGTTTAATGCTCGCTCGAGGAGCTCGCTGATTACGCCGCGGCGATAATAAATAGGGACCGGGGGTGGTGTCGGGGAACGGGTTCGTTCGTTCGTTCGCTTAATTGTCATTTGTCGCAGCTTCCTCAAGAGGAACCCGGGGAATAAAACGTGAGAAATGAAAACTCGACTAAGCGGCGCGGTACGTGTCGCGAATGAGGAAAAAACTCCGGCGGACTTATTGCTTTCAGGGCGTTCTAATGACCCCGGGGGGTGAAAGTCGAAAGTAATCATCGTCGCCTCCATTGATGGATGGCCCCGACACGAGGCGCTGGGGGCCCAGGAAACAAATTTAGAAGGAACGTGGCTAATTAGCGTGGTCCCGCAGCCCTTGCGATAGCGTTTTCCTCGACCGGGACACACTGTCCTGCGCGTTTCGTTCCTGGAGAATCGTGACGGGACGTTTAAAAGTGTCAGGTCGCGGCGGAACGTCCATGCGATAACGAATGAATAATATTAAGATAGTTAGTTCCATTGTGACATTTATATTACCGATGATAAAAGTTAGAGAATACATTGTTAGCAGGAGGCGCGATAGAGCAGGTGATTCAGGTTAACCGTGATCAGACAAAGGGGAGGAACGTACTTTATATAATACGTAAGAGTATTATGGAAACAAGGTTTCTCGGAACGAGACGAACATCGAGGAGGTACTTTCACGGGACAGTTGACTGTCTTTTTCTTTCTTTGCCTACGATGCTATCGAGTAGGAGCCCCGGGAAATTGGGTCGATGGGTTTAGGAGCTTACCACGCTGCTTTCAAAGATATTCTTCAACCTCATCTTATTATATCTGATGCCTGTTTTGATTTACCGGCCCCTCGGATCGTTGATATCGAAGGGGAGCGACGTTTGCTAATCGATTGTCGAGATTTATGCGGAGTTTAGCCTGAACACGAAGATTATTTGGAAGTATTAGCTTGCCCAAAAGATCTGTTCTAATAATGTAGAATGTTAGGTAACGTTGCTGTACAACACGGGCACATAGATCTTTTTGTTAATCTTCTACCTAAGCTATCAGTTATTCAAACACTTTACCTGTTTGCTTGCAGAGGATGCGGGGTGATTCTACATACAAAAATGTGTGGAAAGAAAAGATTAACATTTTGTTGTCTGCGGTCAACTAGAATTGGTCGGCCATGGTCAGACAAGGCAAAATATTGTCAGAAGAAAATCATGCACAAAAAATTTCATTCTTTTTTAAATGTCAGCCGTTCCCACAACCAATATTTGTGTGTGTGTTTAATAATCAACATACAAGATAAAAAAAAATGAAAAATATTATATAATGACGGCACATATTAGTGAACAACGCAATTTTAACATCTAACTGGAGCCGACCAATCATGCATAATTTTATAAAATTTAAAGTGATTAGGAAAAATAAATATTTGTGTTCACTAACCAACACAATAAGATAACGAAATTAATAAATACAACGACGTAATAGTCACAAAATTTCATCGACAAAGATGTGCACAGTTAGCCTCGTAACATTTCCTGTTAAAGATTACGCTTCTCGCATATCCGTAGTATCCCGACGTAGACCTCGAATTTCTGAATTCCCGGAACAAAAAACTGAATGCACTCTCGCGCGATTCAAATGTTCCATTCTAGTGAAAATAATTCGCGCTGTCCCTGTCAAACGGGGCTCAAACTAACGAAGAAAATCTATCGAACAGTTCGGGGAAACGAACGGAAGATATAGGACACGGTGTGTCCCATTTCTTTCGTCGAACAGAAATAAAAGACGAGGTCGACGGGGCGACGTCAAATTGATGGATACCGCAAATTCGTCGAACATCGTTCCCAGTGCATCGATTGCAGCCGGCGCGCAGCGAGGAACACCATTCCGTGCGTCTTGCCGACGGTGAATTTTATTTACGGGCCGATAAATTCGCAGTCAATAATGATCGCGGGGCATTGTGAATCGATCGGCGCAACAGATGGCGTTCCTCCATCGAAACCGGGCACACCTGATCGAAGGGGAGAGTACGCGAGCCCCGTGTACACGCACTCGCCCCGCTCACGCGCAACACGCACGGCCGCACAACTATGGGCCAAGTAATCGAATAACGCTCCGACGATAAACTATCACTTCGCCTCGTAAACCGTGCGTTCAATCGACCCAAATTACTTAGCGGTATCGCTCGCTGCGTGCTGCGATGAAGATAAAAATATTACTTACAACCACCGGCCCGTGGTTTACGCGTTTGTTCAGGTTACACGAGCTATCGTGTAACATTTCATCCCTGTAGAATGTAATATCGAGCCACCGGATGATTCAATCTGGAGTTTCCTTTCTTCTCTTTAACCCCTTAACCATTCTAGTCTGTGCTTAAACTGCTATTTTTGGGACAGGTAATTACTTCCATACGTTGAGAGCGACGTAGTTTCATCAAGCTGTGCAACTTTGTGTTCTTATATCTTGTGTATTCTTTATAAACTCTTCTTTATAAATCTCAAATATCTTTGTTGTTTAAAAATAAAAATTATTGAACCTTTTTTATTGCAATGTATAGCCAATCGAAAACTGATCAAGTTTTATTTAAAATATTCTTTTGTCAGATTATCGCAAGTAATTGAAAAGACCACCTTCATTTTTTTAAATGGTACTTCAAGGTCATCCGAAGGTCATGGTACACTAGATCGTTGAATTCGTCTTGATGCGGACTATAATACTGTTAAGTCCAAAACACCAAGTGCTATTTAAAAAAATGAAGGTGACCTTGATATCTCTAAAAAAATCACATAACAACAAAAATATTTTTGGTATCGTGTGAGCCTCACTGAACCATTCAACTTTGTCCTTCAGACATTTGACGTATCTTTAAAAACATCAAAGATATTTGAGGTGACTCACCATATTGTACTTATATTGATTGTGATAAACTTCGAATTTTTATGCAGAATAATACTAGAACTACGTAGACATTTATTTCTTTCCTTAATGATTTTAACTCTTTGCACTCCGCGCTATTTTAACCGAAAAATTAAACATTTCTTCCGATCTAGAACACTTCCATTCCCTATGATTTTTTAAATTGTATGGATATGAAATTGGTAGAATACCTCATACAATACCTAAATGTTTAGTAATTG
This sequence comes from Lasioglossum pauxillum, assembly GCA_933228785.1. Classification (NCBI taxonomy): domain Eukaryota; kingdom Metazoa; phylum Arthropoda; class Insecta; order Hymenoptera; family Halictidae; genus Lasioglossum; species Lasioglossum pauxillum. The sequence continues at coordinate 17,520,811 of OW121702.1, read as the reverse complement.
ATTAGATACCGATATATTTAATAATGTAAACAATATTTTGAATAATGATACAACAATTTCTAGTGGTGCCTCAGAGGGGATAGCGGAGTGCAAAGGGTTAATATATCACGAATGATACAACACTATTTTAAAGCGTTTCGAATATTTATACTGCTGTGCATTGATTTACGCATAATATAAAATTCATGGTCTAGTGATAAAATTTAGGTACATCAATTTTATTTGACTTGTTTTCCATCTTTCAAAGTGTCCATGTAACAGATTAATAATTATGGCTTTCATATTGCGGCGTGCTTTTAACCAAGATCTCGTTTCAGACAAAAATACAATTTTTGAAGTAATTTTAATGCACGCAAATAAAGTCAGGTTACGCGTATTGAATTTTCTTGCAGTTTCTGCAGAGTTCAACACATTTTTGATGCGGTATTCACGGTCTTTTAAATCCATCTTCAAAAAAATGTACCGTCTGTGATTTAAACCAACTGATAACAGTTGAAGAGCTGCCGCAATTTCACTGCGAAATTTCCAAGCATCCAACCTGCAGTCCTGACCTCGCACCCAGTGATTTCCAGATTTTTCTGGATTTCAAACAATGGCTTGCATTGCAAGCTTTGAAAATGTTGAAAAATTGGAAAGCTGTGTTATCGGATGATTTAAATCACAGGCGATAAGATCTTTTGAAGGCGTGCTTGAAACACTAGTAGCAGTATACGTGCTGATTACGTGTAATAATATCAACATTATTCATTTGGTTGTAATACAAATTTTGTAACTTATTGTTATTGCAGTATTGCAATGACTTTACGCCACGTAAAAATTTTCCGAGTTAATTGTAGGAAACAGAAGTTTAAAAGTGTATTTTTTCTTTTAATAATATCAAAACTATTGAAGAGAATGTAATAACATTCTTGAATTTTTAAAATGTTTTACAGTTTCGCAGCATAACTGTACAAAATTCAGAATCTGCATATTTAATTTCAATGAATAGTTTGAAGTAGCCTCAAAACAAGTAGAAGTATCCAGAACAAGTCAGACTCGGAAGATGATTATAATCAACGCATGATTTTTTGCGTGGCAAACAAATTCAATTGAAATTTGATTACATACGAATCTAGTAAAGAACATTTTGCTAAATCTGTGTCATCTGTGTCAAAATGTAACATTAAGTTCGAGCTTAAAATTTCGCATTGGATTTGTTTGTTATTTTATGACGAATAAAACAATAATTGACTAAACGAAACATATTATCATATTAGTTGTTTAAAACACGACACTGTAAAACCACGATTATCCAAACGAATTATCATTCTTGTTTAATTAGCACATTAGCATTGTATTCCGACAGTTTGTACTGTTGATTTCGAACGTGAGGGCTCAACATATTTCAACCGTGATTACACCTATCGCGTTCTTTGTATTACGTTTTTACGTTCGATGAGATTGGCTCTTTTAGGAGGCCCTCGAAAAGCTCATCAATGGATAATAACGCGGGCTCATAAACTGGCGATGTCATTTCGCCGCGAACGTTTAGCACGCGTATAAACGATAAATTTTAATTAAACTGAATTACGCGCGACGGAGGATCCCGTCCGTATCATTGCCCCCTTGAACATTGTTTTTCGATGACTAATTACGTATGAGTCAGGTATTAATTACTCGGGATTCCGGCGCAGCGGAGCAAATAACCGTGAACGAAATCGCGTATCCCAGTCGAACAATATAGGGAAAGTTTCCGGTGTTGGGCATTGTGCGCGATCAAGCGTCTCTAAGGAACTACGATAAATCGTGCATTTGCACAATTGAAAGCAGCAGGAAACAAAATAGAAAGGAAGTACATCACATGCACATTGTACATATTGTACTATTGTACATTGTACATATATGAACACTAGAATATGATATACATTCAACCATGCATGAAAACTTTGAAAATTTTTTTCCGTGACTGAAACCACCGTACATTTAAAGATTGAAGTTTTCTCTTTACAACGACACCTTAAAAATTGATGTACGATATCTTTTAGCCGTTTTATCGAGCTTTGAATGAAAGGTGTGCCACTAACTTCAAAGTTACATCAGGAGGGCTTTACACGACCAAACTTGTTCCTCCATTCGTTCTATAAAACAGCGAGAAAAGATCGTACATCAATTTTTAAAGAGTCGTTGTAAAGAGGAGGCTTCAATCTTGAAATCTGTAGCAGTTTCATGTACGAGAAGAATTTCCGAAGGTGTTTACAGACGTTTGAGTTTTCAACATTTTTCGGAAAAATGGGTCATCGGTGTCCCACCTGTTACATTATATAAAAATAGTTTAGAGGAAAATTAATACTGCTTTAGAAAAGTAGAGGCTTCAAAACTTAAAAAGAGTTCGGGCTTCCGGTTATACTGTTTGTTTTTAAACAATTGTCACAATTTAAATATGTAGTTTTTGAATATTGGCTTGGAAAAAATGTTCGTAGCGTTTTCAAATTAGGAATCGAAGATAAAATTAATGTATTTATTCAATAACACGAGAAGTTACCTCGAAAATAAATCTATGAATAAATATCTGAATTTCAGCTTTCAATTTTAATTTACAAACGCTGCGAACGCTCGTTCCAACCCAAACTTGAAAATCGTGATAAAGAGTTGGACCACTCCCATCGCTAAATGAGAAAGGGTTCTATGACCGAGCTCGAGATCGCGCGAGAAACACTTACACGTGTCGCCGCGTAATATTGACCTCGGCCGATCGCGCGTAAATAAACGTGATTAATCGGAGCATCGCGGGGCTTTTTCGCTCTCTTTTTTTCGACGTTCGGTCATTTCAGTTTCGTAAAACAGCGCGGCCCGATAAATCATTCCGTCCCCCGGCCCGCCGCCGGCCAAGCGACCGCGTGATTTATGTATCAATTGTTTCGTACTCTATTGAAACGCGGGCATCAGTCGCCGGCCACGATTTCGGACGGAATCGGGGCCTCGATCCGCGAAAAGTTCGACACGTTGCAACGCGTTGTCGCGATAATTTCGTAACCAGGCGCCACATTTTGTCCCAGAAGATCCGAAAAACGACGAAAAGCCAGACTACTCTCTACTCGTGAGCTACGTCGGAATTCGATTCGAAGTTAAAGAAGTATTAGAAATTCTGCCGAGGCGCGAAACTTGGGTAGATGGAAACAATTATCGAAGATTCACCGCCTGCCGTCTTGCGTTTCCTGTGCTCACGTTCGAACACTTACGCTTCACATTCGACTTTCGGAGCATTGTTTTAAATCTTGTCATTGAATTTGATGAATAAATTGTGTATGCTGGGGAACTGAATATGCAGGCTGCGTATTAGAGATTCGTATTTGCAATATAGCGAATGCTAACTGGAAGATTTAAAATCAGAACTTTATCTGCCAGCTGCGTAAACTGTGCAAAAGAAAGTTTAACGATGTTCTCATAAATAACGCTTTGCTATGCTCCTAACTGTAATATTACAAATAGACTGCGGATTTTATGCATTTATGACAGAAATGAGTACGTACAATTTAAAACAGTGGAGGTATTGAAAAGATTTAAGCCCACCAGTGAATTAGTTTCACCTTAACAAGGTAATTAAAAGAAGAATGAAATTTTTATTTGGCTCCTACGTCTTGCAATCAATGCAAACATTTTTTATTTTGCATAAAGATCCGCAGTCTAATTATAAAGTGCTGCTTCTAAATATAAGTGCCCAGCAGTTATTCATAGATAAACGCACCAAGATTCCCCTGATCCATACAAACTTTAGTTAGATTATTTCCCTATTGTAAATAATTACCTCCTGATATTCAAACGGGACTAATTGTCAAACAAATTGCTTAGAAATAAATACCTACATACTTAGAAATTATTATAAATTTCAATGAGCAAAATAATCAACCTATTTCGCACGTCTAACTATAAAACATGTATTGTTATTACTAATAACAACGCGTAAGATGCCTGACTGATTGAGATCTAGCAATTTCCTAAAAATTTTTGAAGACCTTGTTAATCTTCCTAAGAGTGCTTGGTATGGAGGCCTGTCCCGAAAGAACAGTTTCGCACACGGTATTCGGCGCATTCCATCACGCAACAATGTGATTAGGACGAATTTGCATGGGTGTGCCTAGGTGTACGTTAACATCGGTAGGTTGCACGTCGGCCGACACGAAATCAAACGGTTGTTTGCCGCGACTAGTCCCCCAAAACGCGGCTTTAAAGTCGCGCCGGTAGCTAAAGTAAATTTAGCGGCTTTCAAAAGCGGTACCAACTCCGACCGGATGTTCAGCAATGAGTAAGCGATGCGTGAACCGGTGCCGTGCAGCCGTCCCGCCCGGAAGCAACCCCTATTTGTATTGCCGCACCGCAACTATAATGCACACCGCATGCTAATGTTAGGCCTACTCCGCTTCCTGAGCGTGATTTTATTGACGTGGTTTCACGATGTTTCACACGGTTCGCGGTTGACATTTTTCCTTTTCCGCAGATGATACTCACAAGACGCTCAACTGCGTCATGCTAGAAGGATAAGTTTACTAGAATTTTCAAGAAAACAGTAATGGACTTGATTTTTTACTTTTGTAGATATAAGTGAGTTATATACATTGAACTTCAATGCATGAGAAAAGAATTATTTGCGTAATTAAACCTGATGAAACGAGAAATAGCTTCTGTGTTAAAATTATTCGAAAAGGGTTCTGCAATGTCTAAAATAAATGTTTCTTAAAATTTTTTCTCCTTTGTCACAGCAAGTAAGTTTTTAATCAATTATTATATGAGATATACAAATTTTTTTTACAATTTCTAATTGCAAACCGTATTTTTCTTGCATTAATTCCAGACGCATAGTGTTTCTTTTTGAGAATGATCCGCATCAGGATCGAAACGTTAAAGTTGCATTTTTGAATATTGCACATTTGCTGTAGTTTTTGTTTTTAAGTGATCGAACCTTGGCGCCGATAACATATTCTCTTACTCTAAAATAAATAGTTTACATAATTTGGTTTAAAAGCTCTATTTTCACTTCAGATTATAATATTTCTGTCTAGAAATTCTGCTTTTGATAATAACAATGTAAACACATTTTTTTATTCCTTATTAACCAAATCGTAGAATATTACTAAACACTTCCCTGATTTCATGTATAGATTGCGAATCTTTATGTAAAATAAAAATGATCTCTTAATAATTTGATTTTTATTGTTTCAATTAGCTAACCATTCAAATTACAACCACTCGTTTTTGTCATAAATGCGTCAAATCCTCAGTGTATTCATCACCGTGGATCTCTCAGCACATCGATTTGATTTTACTCTCATCAATTTTTGATAGAAATGGATTTAATGGGTCAAGTTAAAAAATTGTGGAGATCCGCGATGCAGCGAACGTAATCACTTGTCTGATATTTTTCAGGCATTTCTGAGTGTTTCGATACGTGCATCGACCGGAGATGCAAGAATAATGATCTCAGGAATGGTAGTGTCCCGCTCGCCCGCGCACCTGACTCGCGTTTCGACTAAACCGATTTCAGTACAGACCGCTGTTCTTGCTCGTTCTGTATTTATGAGCTCCGGCGAAGTCATAAAATACGAGTGGCTCTGTACGGTCGCGTATGGTTTCATTAAAAAAAATTGCAATTGCAGTTTGCGACTGCGTCGTAGCATCTGCGGTAGATATACGGTCAGTTCAGGATGGATATTGGTAGCATTCTTAACTCGAACATCGTATATCATTTCTTATTAGCACGTTTCTGTAAATTGTCACATTTTACATCTAGTTACCAGTTTGTAAACCGAGATGACGAATGTCATTTCTAGACTGCGGATGTTCGCAGATAAATTTTAAGGAAGTGATACCAAATAAAATTCTATTTTCATTGGTAATAACTAGACTGCGGATCTTTATGCATTTATGAAGAAATTGGTTGGGCGAAATATAAAACAGCAGAAGATTTAAAAAATTCAAGAATGTTGTAATGTTGCATCTAGTGTAAAAAAGTCGTCAAAACATTTTTATTTTGCATAAAGATCCGCAGTCTAGTAATAACATTTGTAGGTCCAAAATAAATGAAAATCGTACTAAATTCTGACGAATTTGATACTCCAGCATTTCTTGAAAATGTTTCTTGATAAAGATCCGCAGTTTAGTCGTTACACTGTGCAATTCGTCGAATAATCTACTTCAGCCTAGACACAATCGAAACAACCAATTAACATTATAATACAGTGAATACAAACTGTAATTACGACCACGCAATAGTCTGAATGAATCGTGCTTTGCAAATATCAAAATATTTTAATTAAGATTAAATTAAAATATGTAATTGCACACCAGAATTTGTGCTCCGCGGTTCAACAACTTCTTTGTTTCATGGACTAATTAAATATGCTTTAAGGTTGATTTTGAATTTCATTTCGAGCTTAAAATTCTGTAATACACGTACGAGTTGAACCCCGTAACCAATCTTTGCCAATTTCAATTCAGTTATGCAATCACAAACTAACTGACACATTAGTCAAACAATAACTTTGTCTATTATAATGTAAATAATACTCTTTTAATGGATACAAACTTCTTAAAAGATCACAACGATCACATATTAACAATAATTTCCAAAATATCTATATTACCCTGACAAATTCAATTATTATTGCATGAAAAAATTCATAACGGTAGCAGAATGTGTACTTCATAATATCCATGAACGTTGAATAGAAATAACTCACTTGTTTTTTCACCAAAAATTGCTAAACATACACAGCTTGTTAGTCCCATTGATCACATGTTCATAAAAACTCCCACAGTTCGCCACAGTGCAGAAACAAGTGAAATAGCATGGTGCAACGATTCTTGAAAGCCGTGTGGGTGCAAATAAATCGGCACATGTCAGACCATTGCGAAACAACGGTGTTCGTGTTACGGGGAGCAGTAGGTGCTTTGCTCGGCGCGAGGAACCGAGCTATCCGAGGAACCGAACGTCCGCATAAAAGAGATTCAGCTACTGAGAATACACATGCATCGGGTGGGAGAGCCAATCCCATAATAAATACAGAAGTCGTATTCCATTCAAAATTTTCGTTCAGAAGTCCGTGTCAATCGAGCTCGCCGAGAATTTCATTCCCGGGGAAGTAGTTTCGACGAAATGCTTCGCTGTAAGTTCGGGCGTCGGTGCTAAAGTTTAATATTTCCTCCGCTGAAAAGTATCTCCTCTGAATCGATTCGGCCGCCGCGACGCGAACCTGGAAATGCTACGGTAAAATCCGTCGATATATATCTATATATATACATATGTATATATGTATAGATCGACACACACGGATCCGTAGAGCACAGCCGTGATCAATCGTTTACACGCCGGCACACGTCCAATCGCGAGCGTTTTCCAGGTACCACGCGTGTTAAAGCGCGATGCGTCCTCTCTCCTATGTTATTGCTTCTGACGCAGTATAACCGCAGAATTTATACGGAGCTTCCTATATGCAAATGGACGACGGAGCCCGGCAAGCATCGAGCTTTTAATCGTAACTGCCAGCTTAACCACCTAGCGAATTCGTCGACACATCCGACATTGAAACCGTTTCCATGTAATGCTCGAAAATCGTCGGCCCGCGCCCGTTCCGCGCACGCACGTCCTGCGGAATCGCGACCACGTCATCTTTTCACTATTTCCGCCCTCTATGCTTTTTCCATTAAACAGTTTTTACGGACCGAATATGAGCGAAATCCCGCCGATTGCTGCGCTCCATACGTGACCGCGAGAAATTTTTTTCGTGACCTCGACGGTCGAATATTTGATGTGGTACGTGAAATCTAGGAGTACCAACTGCAAGGAGGCAAATCTGCATGAAAAAATAAGTCGAACAGAAAGAATAATGTTTTTTCCGCCCGAGGCTTTGTTTTCGGGAAAAATTAGTTTAAAGTAGCCTAGTATCTGCAGGAAGTAGAATCTGTGGGTCATGACCATACGAACCAACCGAACTATGCAATAGCACTCGTGTACGTTCAATTTTCGTAAAATGAAGTAAGTAAAAAGAACGAGTTTTAACTAAACAAATTACATCTGTGCAGTCATTAAAAGGGCCTATTCACGATCAATCATTTTGCGCAACATGATTGATCGTGAATGATAGTGATTGGCTGATTGCGCAACCTGTTGTGTAAAATCAGAATTTCCTGATATTTTATGCACAACAAACGGGTTGCGTTTGAACTGTGTTGTACCGTGAATGGCAGTGTTGCACAAATATTGTCAGACGAGTCTCATCACTGGAGTGAAAAACTGAACATTTGCTCAAATTATGTGTGAACGTGAATACAATTTGGATTTGCGTAACATCATGCTGCACAATAATTATTGCGCAACATGCTTGATCGTGAATAGGCCCCTCAAAAGCCTTCATCGAATTCAGAGAACATTATTCATAGAGATCTGCTAAAGTCAACAAAATGTAATAATTAAAAAATTACCATCTGTTTTCTACGTGTTACATTTATTAAAAAATCGATAACATTATATTGAACGGTCGTCATACTCGTATACTAACACTTTTGTTGCCCACTGTATATGACGCTGAAGTTATCGAAGCATTTTTTCCCTTTGACATTGTGCTGAATTGGACGTCAACTTTGATAGAATTTAACTAAAAATGTGATTGTTACGATTTCCCGAACGCTGCACAAGGATTAAAGAATGCTCGCAATCCGGTGCACAAAGAATACAATCCGATCGTGTTTTCACGAAGAATGAAATGTGACCAACCGCATAGAGGCACTGATACTTCTGTCGTTACAAAGTACAGGCGACCCCTGTTCGCGTAACGCAGCATTTCTGCAACATGGTTTTATCCTAACGCTGCACTGTTAGAGAATCGGAAACACACTTGTTATATCACTACATTTTTGCTGAAGAGGTGCAAGATTCAAGATAGAATCTGAAAAATGCTGAATATCGTAGAATTTCGTAAAAGCACGCTGCTGAAAGAGTGAACAAATAAAAATGATAGTTTCTTTGAAAAAACCGGAGCGTAGAAATAAAGATGCTGCTGCAGCAGGCTCTGAGAATGAAGGTATTTTGCAACACAGGGAGCTTCTTTGACGGTGCTTTAAAGAGATAAAATGAGAGAAAATAGCGGTTCAAAGTATTTCACATTACCATGTGCTTTTTGTACACATACGTTTGTAGTTGTGAAAACAAAATTACGTGGTTATGCGTTAATTTTTGCAAAATTAACAAGTGGCTTTATAGAAATTTCGTACTTCTTTAATTTTAATATGGTACGAAACACAAATTTTCCATTCCTACAAAATAATAATAAGAATTTACCAAAAACTTCGGGGGCTGTACAGTAAGTCCGCGACTTTCGTGGATTCGTTTTACGCGGATTCTTAGTTTGCTTGCGTACCGCGTAGACTTTCAGCTATTTACGAGTGATAAATTTTCCATGAACATAACTGGTTTATTTGAATATTCCTTTCAAATGAGATCGTGTTAATAATCTTTCAGCGGTAGTGCTCATGCAGTATTCGACTTACGCGAAAAGCGCTGAAACGAATTGACCGCGGAAGTACTTACTGTACATACATACAGTTAGCGGCAATAATAAGTGGACACCCTTAAAAATCCCATAACTTTTTAGAAATTGATCCAAAGGACTTGAATTTTTTTAAGATGTTAGACCGGTTAGTTCGCTAGAGAATAAGTAAACAAAAATTTATTACGATTGCAATTCGTAGGAAGTATACAAAATTTTAAAAAATGATGTTTTGTCAACTTTTTTATCTGGGCCTGTAACGATAATTTAAAAAATGCGTTTTATAGATTTCGGTAACTTACATGCATACTGAAAATTTATCGAAATCTATAAAACGCATTTTTTAAATCATCGTTACAGGCCCAGATAAAAAAGTTGACAAAACATCATTTTTAAAAATTTTGTATAATTCCTACCAATTGCAATCGTAATAAATTTTTGTTTACTTAAATGTAATTTGCCGAAAATTCAAGTCCTTTTGACCAATTTCTAAAAAGTTATGCGATTTTTAAGGGTGTCCACTTATTATTGCCGCTGACTGTATGCATATACAACCAACATGGCTCAAGATTTAGCTGACTACATCAAAAGGGGTTTTATATCCACAGTTAATGATCCTAGTTGTAAGTGTAATTATAGCTCCGAGGACTTAGATCATGTTTTATGGCAGTGTCGTCTATATGATTCCCAAAGAATTAAATTAGTAAACTAGAGGGCTATTGTTGCTCGCTCGCTTCGCTCGCTCGCGGGTAGGGTTATTTTTGCTCGCTCGCTTCGCGAGCTCGCGGGTAGGACTGCTCTTGCGAGAGGGTTAGTGATACGCATGGCTAGTAGGGCCTACTGCTATTAATGTTTTTTATTTGGTGTGTGACTCTCCAAGAGTCACACAAAGAACTTCCCGATTCGTTACTCCTTCGCCAACATCGCTAACATCGTTTTTTTTTGTACTTTCATCGATATTCTCCCAAAATGTATTCTTGGGAATAGAGATGATAAATTCACTCTTGCATTGGAATAACTTTCGATTATTCCAAGCGGTAACATTAGCATCAGTTAAAAAAAATTAAGAAAAAAATTTTTTATGTAATTGCGTTTGGTTCTTTGGCGGAAAATTTTCTTCCTCCCTTATAAATTGCATTGTAGAATCAACTCTTTTCGAAAAAAAGTAAAAATCTAAAAAACTGCTTGACCAATATGGACCAAAATCTAATCAGCTCTAAGTTACGACGGGGCACATCGATTGCATCATTCATCATCCTGATCGCGTTGTTACTTTTTCAGAAAACGTTAACGAAAAATTTGATAACATACAAACGGCCATACGCACACACACACACGCACACACACACACACACACACACACACACATACGAACATTTTGATAAAAATAGTCTAAAATGACTCCAATGACCATGAAACGCGAAGATCTGCTAAAAAATCGATTTTCGGGGTAATTACAATAACTTCCCTATAAAATCGGGAAGTTAATAAGCTGCGCAAAATTAAGTTTTTTCTACCATTAAAAGCGGACATTTTCTTTGCTGCAATCTACATCTTCCAGCGATTATTAAAACTGTCACATTGTACACTAAGTGTAAGCCTAATGTATAATTGTTAAAGCTGAAATAAACCTATGATAGGTTTCAGTGGCTCAATAAAAAAAAATACAATCAACATGCTACGCAAACTTCCCAAGTTTGTCCTTGGCCATTGTGGTGACAAGTCGGGCCCTTTGAAGGTTCACGCACAACAGACTCAGCGTTACAGAATTTCTCCAGGGCTCGGGTAAGTACCGGGCACGAAGAAGAACGCAATTCGATCGCGTTTCCGTGAAAACGAGGTGGAACGCGATGAGCCTCGGTGTGTCTCGCCGCTTGCATCCCGAACGTTCGCGTTCTCCACGCGAAGTTGAAGTCTCCACCCTCGGCCGGGCGCACACCGCTTGCTTGATCCTTACATGCAAAATCCGGAGTGGCGATCAATGGGTGGCGCGCCGCGAGGAGATTGGGGTTGATGGGCAGAATAGGCGGGTGAAGCTTGGCCACGGCATTCAACGGGGCTAACTCTATCCCGGCAAATTACATTTCCATCCCCCTACGTGATAGGTGCAGCAAACATGCCCGTCAACGTCCGACCGAGTTTCTCCCTGATTAGTGACACTCCACGCGGATTATATTTCCAAAGCAATTAATTAACAAACTTTCGCGTATCACCGTCACGAACCCCGGGAACCGTCACGACATCCGCGGATGAAACGCCCGAGAGAGAAAGAAAAAAGATAGCTGGGACAAGAGGGGAGAACGAAATTTCTTACGGAGAACAATTCATCGCTCCTCGACGTCAAGGCGCACTTTCAACCCCTCTCTCTCTCTCTCTCTCTCTCTCTCTCTCTCTCTCTCTCTCTCGTCTTATAATACCGTGTCGGGTTCGCGGTGAACACGTTTCAAACGGAGTTTAACACTGGAACCAACTGACGGCTCAAAACGTTGCCGCGCGCTTCCGTGAAACTGTTAACCAAATTTATTCGCGCGAACGTTCCCTGGAAATCCCTCGACAATATTGTCATTTTTCGGAGATATTAACCGTCGATGCGACACGAGAATTATAAACAAAGTTGCAAATTCTGTCGTTGAAATTTCTCTTCCGCAGGCAATGTTTGCAGAGCGATAGAGCGATACGCGTGGCACACTGTTGTAACCTGCACTGTGTTTGCGGAAACAGATAAGAACAGAAGTGTCGTATTGACACAAGATCTGGGTTAAAAAAGAGACAGTTTGACTGCTCGGTGCTCTCGCAGTGTTGATAGTGAGAACCGTTCACTTCCGAGTCGAAATAAAATATTCCTCTGCTATCACTATCTGAATCGCTAACTGCAACGAGACATGCAGCGAATTTTAATTTTTCAGGTCTGGTAGTCCTGCAAAGCTGTTTTTCCAAGACTCAACTTGACCGTTGAGTAAACAGAAAATAAAACCAAGAGACAAATATGAAATACCAACAGATTTACAAAGCTCTCAATGACAAAAGCCTAGCACCTTAGAAACCATCTAAAGTTGTAAAGAATTCAATCACCAAGTAGTTGCTAACAAATTGATGAGTATAATGAGATGAATATCTGAGATGTTGATCGAACAACGAACAGGTTCGACAGAATAATCGATACGTGCAATATAATGTATGTTGTGTGAAGTATATTATATTAAATTCATATAGAACTCTGCTGTATAATCCAGAGCCTCGTCAAGAACGTCGCACAAAGGTTTAATTATTCTTGCGAGGGACATGTGAGCATAATATTGGCGCAGTTAGCGATTCATTGAATCTTCCTAGTAAACGCGTTCGTACGACACGGTTCCCGTTCTCGCAGTAAATTCTTAACGATAAAGGTTCCCCGAGAGCACAGTTGGGAAAGAAATTGCAGAGCGAGGATTCACGAATCGTCGTGCTCTTCCACCGACTGTCTCGGATCATTAAATTCGGCGAACCTCAAGTATCATATTCCCGGTAAAATGAATAGCACGGTCTGTCGAACGTGGTATTAAAATTACTGTGCAAGAAGCGTCGAGGTTTCCCGCGTTTCTGCTGGGCGCCTAAGCTCCGCGGGGTCGAAGCGGCGAAGTTTCTGGTTCAGCCTCGCCGTGTGAATTAGCGGCATTTGCATGAAATGTTTATGTAATTTACAGGTGAAGTTAGCTGGGTGGTGTATGAGCGAAGGAGACGCGACCTCGGGATATTAAATTTATTCCGACCGATGGATCTCGCGTTTCCGGTTCACGAGCTTTGATCTCGAAACGGGAGATTTTTTCCGGACGACGATGCGCACAAACCCCGCGGAGGCGCCGAGTAAATAAACGGAAGAATGACGGTCGTCGGTGGTGAAGCCGGGCTGCGGGCTGACCAACGGCTGACCTCTTCCACTGGCTCCGAGTGCGCGTATACACGAGCTGTCAGAGGCCTTGTCACGGCTTTACATCGACGGTTTACCTTTCCGGGATATTTCGCGATAACCGAAATCAGTTAGAACGGATATCATTTAATTACGCGGCACCCGGGAGCCCCGGGCAAACATCCCGTTCGATTCGCTACCGCCTCGTTAATTTGAAAAACGTCAAACGCTGTCCCGGCTGTTTGCCCGGACGGTGTGTGCGTTGTAAACGTTGTTAATTGATTTCCTGGCATACCTCGACTCAACCGTTCCATCAAGAAACTGATCGAGAATCTCCCATTCAACGGCTCGGTATCCAACGGATCTTTCACTGAGTCCCTGCAAGCTGAATCCTCACTGGTCCACTCACCCGATCAGAAATCTCGCACGGTGACAGCCGTCGCGGCTGTCTGCTATCCTCGACGGTAGCGCCTCGCCAGACATCCGATCGCCTCAGGATCGTTCCCCGACCTTGCGTCGAACCAGGGCGGATCGCAGCGTCCTCTTAATCACTGGGACGGTCCTCATCCCGAGGATCTTCCTGCGATCTATCCACCCTGAGCCTGGGTTCTGGCTTCCTCGGCGTTCCACGGTCGCCGGGCGACGCACGTGATCGACGATCTATCGCTGCTGTATAGACGCTGGCCAACTGGTGCACGGATAGATCGGTGTTGTGTTTACTCGCGTTTCACAGTCTCTGGAACGCGGATCGACGCTCGCGTACGCGGAACCGTACCGTGCCGCAGGGTGGCGTAGGGGTTGCTCGTCCGACACGGGCCGCTCGGGAACAACAATGCGAGAAAGAGGGAGCGAAGTCGCACACGCGGTGGCCAGTCGCAGACTGAACTCGCGGATCGCGAGTAGCATCGATTTCGATGGAGGGGGAAAGGACTACGGGCCGAGAGTGCGAGGGAGGGGCGAGGGCGCGGTGGGAGGGCGGCGCGAACAGGGTGGATGAGGCGAGGGAGCGGACGGGGCACTACGAGAGGAGCAGTCAGCCCGCACGCGTCTTTGCGCGACGCACTCCACACTGGTCCGAGAAACGTGGCAGAATTCATTTTCGCGACATATGTATGTATTTCAAACAGATGAAGAAAAGGGATGTTTTATGGGGACATCTATTTTTCATGTATTTCGATCCCCCTCTATCCTATTGTAGCATCCCCTGTATATCGGATGTTCCTTGTTTCTTGGAGATTTCTGCGTATTGTTTACATTTTTAACCCTTTGTAGTCGGAGCTACTATAACTGAAAATGTATTTTTTATTATTAATATAGGCTCACATGAAAAAGTTGTGAACAATTTTCAGTATTTTCTTTATAATTCCGACCAATTGCAATTTTTTCAAAATTTCTGCCTCGCGTAATGTGGCAAACTAAGCTCCCAAAACAAATCCAAGTCTCATGGTCGGATATTAAAAAAGTTATCGTATTTTCAAGACTGTCCAAATATTAACGCGGGCTACGGTATATGATCTTTTATATTTTATTTTTTAATTTATTAAAAGTGTTGCAATTAATTAGATACCGACATGCTCAATAATGTAAACAAGGGTTAACGTAAAGTTCATAAACGATGTTCGCAGAATATCCTGCAACAGGAAAGACATAATTGGAGCATCCGATTCATAGGGCGTGTAAAATGTACTGTTTTTGCTTTTAGCCCCAACCCAAGCAACTTGGGTTCACCGTTGAACATTCCGCTGATGAACAGGATTCTTTGAGATGAAGCTAGCTAGTTGGACAATATTACAGTGACTCTCATTAACCCTTTGTACTCTCACGTTGTGTGTGACTCGACATTTTTAAATTGTCAGTGTAACACTTTGTGGGCCGCTCGATTCTGCGTACATACGTGCACATAGCCTCGGTACAAAAAGTGGTAAATGCGAAGAACTGTTTAATAAACTGTGTCAACTAAAAAATTCCTCATTCATATTCGTCCACCGATATTCGAAACTGCGAAAGTTTAAAAGCTGAATACATATTTACAGGAACAAATGAGTCATTTCACTTGCATTCAAAAGTGCAGTAAGTCAATGTTTGTCTCTTTGGTTCAACACTATATCTTACTGCAATAATCAACATTCAATAAAATAATTGCAATTTTAGCATGGCTTTCTAAGACCAACGTAACATACTTCAATAATAATTGTGTTTTATAGAGCTTTTACTTAATTCCCCGTTATCTAAAGAATAACTTTTGTTGTGGTACTTGTACTTGTACCATTTTTATTTAAAACGGCTCATACGTATTCTAGCTGTTTCAGGATGGGTGGTGCAAGCGGACAGGACGTGATTATATTTGCAAAAATAAGTAACAAAAAGCGAATAACGTATTTCGGATGACGCGTTCGAAAAAATCGAGCTTGAAAATTCGGTGGTTACACGTGCCGCTGAATAGAAATAGCATGACGGGTCTGATCATTTCCAACCAATTCTACTTCTTGCGAATGCTAGAGTTTTTTGTAAGTAGAATGTAGCCTTTGTGCATTTTTGACAAAAATCAGTAGATGAAACAAAAAATGATAGGAATTTTAAATAAATTTAACTATAGGAAACTATTTGAGGAACTCAAAAGATATACCATGTCAAAGGGAAATAACTTTGACATTAGTCTAATAAGAATTACTTATTTAATAAATGACGAACTGTAATTCTAAATTTGAGGTATGCATTTCCAAGGTAAAAGAATGCTCTTCATTCCAAAACAAAATTTTTTTAGAAATATTAGATACTTTCAACAGGGCTGACAAAAGAAAATTAGTAATTTTCTCGATAAAAAATCATATTCATAAAATGTTCATTTTTAAATGCTTGTTCTAATTATAATTTGTCTTAAATTTAGTTAATATCGATATTTTGAAAAAAATACCAAAATGAGACAAGTCATATTTTACCAAATGAACTGCTACTAGATCGACCGCCCTTTATCAGTGTGTATCGAAGACATACGGGCATTCCATGACGCGTAGGGCCCTCGTGTATAATGTTAATTACGGTTATCCCAGCGCAGTGTTGCGCCGAAGGTAAACTTTGTCCCCGACGTCTCCGGACGCGACCCTGCTTGTCGAATTCGAACCAGCCAGCTCGGCAGCTAGCTCTTCCTTTTGTCTTGTTCGACCTTAATCCGTCCGCGTGTTCCCGTCCTCGGCAACCCCCACGCTCCTTTTTCCCGCCAATATTGGCTTCTCCGCGATTGCATTATCGGCGAGGGATTTTCAGCGAATCTCGTTTACCGGGAGAGCTCGACGCGATGTTCCTGCGACGCTGATCGCCGCCGAAAGAAGTCCTGTAGCCGATCGAACGAGTGTTTCATGATTCGCTATCGCCGATTTCTCGTGCTCGTTTTGGTTATTGGCTCCCAGATTTTCGAAGTGTCGGGTATTTTTGTGTCGCGACGAACAGAGGCTAATGCTATTGCTGAGAATGTGGTGGATCGTATTTTTTCTGATTGTTTGACCTTTCGACATGGAACCAATTGTCTGATTTTTAACTTTGAATGTAACCTTAAATTTGAACCCTAGTGAAGTGACTATTTT
Organism: Lasioglossum pauxillum; assembly: GCA_933228785.1. Classification (NCBI taxonomy): domain Eukaryota; kingdom Metazoa; phylum Arthropoda; class Insecta; order Hymenoptera; family Halictidae; genus Lasioglossum; species Lasioglossum pauxillum. Next base: position 17,503,826 of record OW121702.1, on the reverse strand, counting down.
ACATTACGTTATAAAAATAAGAAGAATGTACCCAAAGAAATAAATTTATTAAATAATTCTTCATGAATGAATTTTTACAATCTCAATAATCGTAAATTGAAAATATTAGAATTCGTCATATTTGCGGGTCCCTTGACCTAGTGTTAACCTAGTCTTAACCTAATGTTTATGTGTGTCATGTTATCTAATCCATTTTTTCTATTTATTTTTCAATTTTTGCTAATACTTGTATCTTTATTCTTCTAGGGATGAAAACGTGAGACTGATTCCGAAATATTTTCCGACGTTTTTCACATGGTCTAGTACCGTCAAAATGTTTCAAATTTACGGAACCCAAATTTTTTAAAAATTATTATACATACGTGATTGCGACACTACACGTTTTGCATCGACGTTCCGGAGGCTTTTGTAAATATTCGGAAATCGATGATTTATTCCGAATTACGGCACATGTGGCAATAATTTGGTTTTTCAGTGGTTCCAAATTACCACGGTTGTCATTGTTAGGATGATTTATCTTGTAATATTAATCGCTTCTGACAGAAAGAAATAACGACAGGATTTGCGATATTACGTGTGACATTTTTACATTTATTTAGATAAATAATATAATGTAAATGAAAGTATGGATGAACTTGTCGTGATTTTCACAAATATGACGATAAAATTCAAATGATATTTCAACAGTATTATTCATTTCATTGTATTTATGATTTCAGGAAGATTATCGTATCAGGAATTTCGCAACTCAATTATTAAAAAATATAGTTATATAAATTGAATAGGTATTGTCCTTTAATTCGTGAACCTTGTATTCAATTACGAACAGTATTAGACCCATTAATTTCGGATATCATAAAACCGAATTATGACAGAATGAAGAAGGCAGTGACCTTCATAAAGCAGATGGGCTGTCTTTGTGTTGAGGTGTTTTATTATCTTTTGGCAGACAGAAGACATCATCAGTGAAACCACCATTCACTCATAAAGGATCGCAGCTGGTCACCAATCAGTCGTAACCAATTCGAAACACTTAGACCACAGACATAGCACAACGCTCGTGATTGCTGTCATTTGTAAGTATACAAACGTCGCTACGCTACCGTCGAGTTGAAAGTAATTTGGATGATACGTCTTCCTCAATCTAGACCTTATGCTTCTGATTTGTGACGAAAGAAAACATGTCACAGAGAAGTATACTCTGTCAGCATGAATAATATGATAAAGAATTACACAATGTAAAATACGAGAGAATGTTAAGTTTGCAGTAATCATTAGACATTACATTACATGCAGCAATATTTATAATATTGCGAAATGTGCAAATAATACATAGAAAATTTTCCTTGAACCAAAATTAATTTGACCCTCCCTAATTTGGAGAGGGATTATTTATAAAATAATATTTATAAAATAATCTTTATAAAATAATTCAATTTAATTTAATATTTATAAAATAGTCCCTCTCCATAAAATAATTTTTGTGTACCGTATTGTGTATTCGATGCAGTTCGAAACTTTAGAATATTCTCTATGTGCAATAAAAGCACACATAATTGTTATTAATTGGTATTAATTGATATTAATACTTGATGTTGGCAGAAAGTAATCAATACTAAAATAAGCTGAAAGTTTCGTGTAGCCGCATGTTAAATAAAGGGTACATATTAAATGGACATTATTTATGCATACTGAAATGTTTGAAACATAATATTGCGCATATTCTACATGATCAATGAATTCTTATTAGACTGTTTATTATATGAATATCGATATGTTTCATCAGCGATTCATGATCCAAAATTGCCTCGAAGGGAAACATTTATTTGTATATGGGTTTTCTTCTTTCAATCGGAAAAATTCGAAAACCCGTTTCCTTCGATATTATACCATTTATTCTCTTTTGATAACTTATTGGCGATTCAGCAATCGCAAGGGTGGTGGATTAAAATCCCAGGAGCCATTGCCGTGCGTGCTAGACCGGAAAGTCTAGACTGTAAGGTACACAGCGAACAGAACCGAGGAAGCGTGGAAACGATTCCAGGATTGCTACCAGTTTCCTAATTAAGGAAGAAATTATTGAACAGTTCGAGTTCTTAAATGTTAAACGTAATTCTATTATATTCATTTCGACCGTAATTTCTTAGTGCGTTCAGGTCCCGGTTATATGCATATACATACTGACATAAGAAGCCTTCATTCCTTCCAGCAATTTTTCGAAGCAAATTTGATATCTATTTTATCTTTGGAAAATTTATGCACTAATAACTGGAGGGTTTTGAAAATTTTCAAGGTTCGCGTTATTCGCATATTCACTGGGCAAGAAAATAAGAAAGGGCTTTCCTAAGGAATGACAATTTTCCGTGATACGATTCTTCAAAATGGAAAATCGTAATTTCATTCAACATTCTATTTTCTGAGCAGCGAGATCGTTAGTGAGGAAATTAAATTTTGCGCAATTCGAAATGAATTTGTTACTGTGATGTATCCAGTTACTTCCTATCGTGTTTACAATCCCCATTCTCCCCAGTTCTGTTAAGTATCGTCGTAGTATGTGGTCCTTCGACGAAATTTGCGAGCCGATTGAATACTATTTCGACGACGGTAAATACTTCCTCAGCGTGAACCACACGATATTCCTCAAAGACACCAACGTGATGTAGCTTATTAGCTTCTCGAATGGCCTTGGTAAAGGAAATTAATTTGGAAATATTGCTCGGTGTCACGAACACGTCGTTGCCACGACGATTTATGAATCAGACGTTCATTGGGCTTTCGGTGTCTACCAATTTCACGGTAGAATAACAGTTCTTGGACTGTAATTTCCGTCCTGTGGGTGTAATTATATAGGGTGGTTCTTAACTGATGATACTGTCCTACAGATTGCGATTGCAGATTACGAAATGGGTGTATAAAGTTTTACGGAACATTTTTCATGTGGTACTAGATTTTTATGCAAAATAAAAATTGTCCAAGTCAATTGCAGGAAATAGAAGTTAGGTGAGAATGCATTTCCTCTTTTAATAATTTTAATAACTTGAGGACCATGTCTTTACAATTTTGTATTTATTACAAATGACCCGCAGACTACTCGTCAATATCGTAAATAGTACAAATTTCCTTTCATATTTTTAAATGTGGAATACGGAAAGATAAATATTACAGTAAATCCTCTACAGACGCAACAATATCTATACGATAGATGCGACTAAGTATATCCCCCCACTTAATAATCTAATCTCGGCTTGGTATATTGGTGTGAACCACTACTAACGCAACGTCCGTGCGTCATCACAATGTAACACCAATATTTAATCTTCTTCATTTTTCATTATTTTTTAATGGAACTTTCACCAACATATTCGTGGCATTTTTCTGATGCAAAATGATACCAAACACAATATAATTTCAGCTGTATTTAGTGGTTTCTTTGACGATGAACGTTTCGGGCGCAAGGAAGGACAGAGTTTCGGCAAGAAAGAGACGCGGAGAGTTGCAGTCGATGGCATAATTAACTTCCCGATTCATAGGGAAGTTACTGTAATTACCCCGAAAATCGAAAATCGATTTTTTAGCAGATCTTCACGTTTCATGGTCATTAAAGTCATTTTAGACTATTTTTATCAAAATGTTTGTCTGTGTCTGTGTGTGTGTGTGTGTGTGTGTGTGTGTGTGTGTGTGTGTGTGTGTGTGTGTGTGTGTGTGTGTGTGTGTGTGTGTGTGTGTGTGTGTGTGTGTGTGTGTGTGTGTGTGTGTGTGTGTGTGTGTGTGTGTGTGTGTGTGTGTGTGTGTGTGTGTGTGTGTGTGTGTGTGTGTGTGTGTGTGTGTGTGTGTGTGTGTGTGTGTGTGTGTGTGTGTGTGTGTGTGTGTGTGTGTGTGTGTGTGTGTGTGTGTGTGTGTGTGTGTGTGTGTGTGTGTGTGTGTGTGTGTGTGTGTGTGTGTGTGTGTGTGTGTGTGTGTGTGTGTGTGTGTGTGTGTGTGTGTGTGTGTGTGTGTGTGTGTGTGTGTGTGTGTGTGTGTGTGTGTGTGTGTGTGTGTGTGTGTGTGTGTGTGTGTGTGTGTGTGTGTGTGTGTGTGTGTGTGTGTGTGTGTGTGTGTGTGTGTGTGTGTGTGTGTGTGTGTGTGTGTGTGTGTGTGTGTGTGTGTGTGTGTGTGTGTGTGTGTGTGTGTGTGTGTGTGTGTGTGTGTGTGTGTGTGTGTGTGTGTGTGTGTGTGTGTGTGTGTGTGTGTGTGTGTGTGTGTGTGTGTGTGTGTGTGTGTGTGTGTGTGTGTGTGTGTGTGTGTGTGTGTGTGTGTGTGTGTGTGTGTGTGTGTGTGTGTGTGTGTGTGTGTGTGTGTGTGTGTGTGTGTGTGTGTGTGTGTGTGTGTGTGTGTGTGTGTGTGTGTGTGTGTGTGTGTGTGTGTGTGTGTGTGTGTGTGTGTGTGTGTGTGTGTGTGTGTGTGTGTGTGTGTGTGTGTGTGTGTGTGTGTGTGTGTGTGTGTGTGTGTGTGTGTGTGTGTGTGTGTGTGTGTGTGTGTGTGTGTGTGTGTGTGTGTGTGTGTGTGTGTGTGTGTGTGTGTGTGTGTGTGTGTGTGTGTGTGTGTGTGTGTGTGTGTGTGTGTGTGTGTGTGTGTGTGTGTGTGTGTGTGTGTGTGTGTGTGTGTGTGTGTGTGTGTGTGTGTGTGTGTGTGTGTGTGTGTGTGTGTGTGTGTGTGTGTGTGTGTGTGTGTGTGTGTGTGTGTGTGTGTGTGTGTGTGTGTGTGTGTGTGTGTGTGTGTGTGTGTGTGTGTGTGTGTGTGTGTGTGTGTGTGTGTGTGTGTGTGTGTGTGTGTGTGTGTGTGTGTGTGTGTGTGTGTGTGTGTGTGTGTGTGTGTGTGTGTGTGTGTGTGTGTGTGTGTGTGTGTGTGTGTGTGTGTGTGTGTGTGTGTGTGTGTGTGTGTGTGTGTGTGTGTGTGTGTGTGTGTGTGTGTGTGTGTGTGTGTGTGTGTGTGTGTGTGTGTGTGTGTGTGTGTGTGTGTGTGTGTGTGTGTGTGTGTGTGTGTGTGTGTGTGTGTGTGTGTGTGTGTGTGTGTGTGTGTGTGTGTGTGTGTGTGTGTGTGTGTGTGTGTGTGTGTGTGTGTGTGTGTGTGTGTGTGTGTGTGTGTGTGTGTGTGTGTGTGTGTGTGTGTGTGTGTGTGTGTGTGTGTGTGTGTGTGTGTGTGTGTGTGTGTGTGTGTGTGTGTGTGTGTGTGTGTGTGTGCGTGCGCGCGCGCGTATGTCCGTTTGTATGGTATCAAATTTTTCGTTAACGTTTTCAGAAAAAGTAACAACGCGATCAGGATGATGAATGATGCAATCGATGTGCCCCGTCGTAACTTAGAGCTGATTAGATTTTGGTCCATATTGGTCAAGTAGTTTTTTAGATTTTTAGTTTTTTTTCGAAAAGAGTTGATTCTACAATGCAATTTATAAGGGAGGACGAAAATTTTCCACCAAAGAACCAAACGCAATTACATAAAAAAAATTTTTTTTCTTAATTTTTTTTTATTTAAAAAAAATTTTTTTTTTAGATTTAAAAAAATTTTTTTTTTTAACTGATGCTAATGTTACCGCTTGGAATAATCGAAAGTAATTCCAATGCAACAGTGAATTTATCATCTCTACTCCCAAGAATACATTTTGGGAGAATATCGATGAAAGTACAAAAAAAACCATGTTAGCGATGTTGGCGAAGGAGTAACGAATCGGGAAGTTCTTTGTGTGACTCTTGGAGAGTCACACACCAAATAAAAAACATTAATATCAGTAGGCCCTACTAGCCATGCGTATCACTAACCCTCTCGCAAGAGCAGTCCTACCTGCGAGCTCGCGAAGCGAGCGAGCAAAAACAACCCTACTTGCGAGCGAGCGAAGCGAGCGAGCAACAATAGCCCTCTAGTTCGAAGTTTGAATGACGATGAACGTTTCGGGCGCAAAGAAGGATAGCGTATAGAAAAGAAAGTGACGCGGACAGTTGCCGTCGCCAGCGTGGTCTTTCTTTACACGCGCTGCCTTCTCTACGTTCGGCTCGGCCTTTGGAGATAAAAAAAAGTAGCTACCCTATATGATAGATGCGAGCAAATCCCCCGAGACTGTTGCGTCTATAGAGGATTTACTGTATACATATATAAAAATAGTCTATATTAATTTCAAGCTATAAGAACTACATACACATTTATTTTTTTTAACAATTATTTAAAGCTGGAAATAGTACAATATTTTAAAATTCTTTAAATATTTTTACTATTTTGCACTCGATCTACTTAGTTTTGTTATAAATGCATAAAATGTGAGCAATAAAAGCACCTCCTAAAAATATGAAAGACAATTCCCATTCTTCGATGCATGACCCAATACTTTGGCTCCCTTATTGTCACTAAAACAAACTGATTAAATAATGTTGAACCTCCTTGTTAAGAAACGCTAAAACTCGACAATCTCAAAAAATGTCAGTCTTATCAGTATAAAATAAGAAATCGTTTCCGGCGTGTCGCGATCGAGGTTTGTATCCTGTTTCCGGTAGATCGACTCTTTTTTCCATTATTTTGATTACGTCTGTTTGGACCATGGATCGTAGATTGATGGAGCGACGGCACGCGTCGTGCTGAATGGCTCGCTAATGCTAGAGTTCGTCGACGGCGATTGTGGATCGACGCACGTCGCCGACGATAATCGTCGATCAACGGCGGATTCAACGTTACGCGTGGTCGACAAAGGCAAACACCGGTTGCCCGTGATTCGTCAATCCATTTGCCAACGTAACCACGCGAACCCCTTCGAATCGCTCGAATCGCAAAACGGAATTTCCTTCCGTGGTTTCGCGGACCTGGAGTCACTTTCTTCACCACTCCGAATTTAACGAATCACTTCACGACATCCGGGACGATCCGAGTCGCAATACGTAGTGTCGAGTGACTTTCTCCAATTGTACATCGATACGTCATGTAACCAGTGTTGAGAAAATTTTATTTTAAATAACAAATAAACGTGTGATTTTAATTTGCAAATAATAACTATACTTTCTATTTAAATAAAAGTAATTTGAATAATTCCAAAAGTGATCTATTTATTATTTCTTATTTGTGTGCAAATAAAAGATTATTTATTATTTGGATACAGGTGGAAATCAAATAAATAGTTTTTGGTCTTCTCTGATTTCTTGTATTTTGTATAGTATATAATACAATGAACACGTGCGCGTTTTTTGTCTGCTATAGCAACCTTAAGGTATACCGCCAGTGGTCGGGCTAGTCCGGAGGGCCTGCTGCCTATAAAAAAATACAATTTAATTTATTATTTGTCAATACAAATAATAATTGAAATTATATTTGTAAGTAACAATTAACTTTGCTATTTTAAATAATTCATTTAGAATTGCTCAAATAATAAATAATTATTTATGCGTTTTATTTGAATATCCAAATAACAACTTGTTACTTAAATTTTTATTTAAATAAATTTATTTATTTCCCAACCCTGCATGTAACGAGATTTTCATTGTCAAAACCAAAAATTATTACGTTATAACATTTTGTTCAGTTGCAAATATTAATTCTACGCTTTTACGGTTCTCGAAAAATTGCCTACTCTTAAACTGTGATAATTTCGTAAAAAATTATTATCCTAAGATTTTTTTGATGATGTAGCAGGTGAGAAATAGAAATCGCGCTTTTCCTAAAAAATGATGTACATTTAAACGTCTGTGACACTTTGAAAATTTTTTCCCTGGCTGAAACTGCAACAGATTTTAAGATTGGAGCTTCCTCTTCACAACAGCACCTGAAAAAGTTACGTACGATATTTTATAGTCGTTTTATCGTTTAAATTTGCAGCATTTTTTTTGGAAAAATTGGTCTCTAGTTTTTCACCTGTTATATCATGTAAAAATATTTTAGAGGAAAGTGAATACTGTTTTGCTTAAGTAGTGGCTTCGAGCTTTAAAATGAGTTCAGGGTAATTATTGTACTCTAATTCAAAGAAATTATGAGAATCAGGAATTTCATGTTCCAATACTTTTTGGATCTGACTGTTATAAATGGTGATAACTATGATTAAGAATTGTCCACAAAGAGTTAACATATTATTAAACTATACTGTAAATTGTTGATAAAATCACCATTAAATGTTTCGTGTTAAAAAACACTGTGCATTATTGGAATCCAGAAGAGTGTCATTCCAACACTGGATAAAATGATTAAAATAAATTCACGTTAAAAAAAGTAATGAATGTAGAGTGCTGTAGCAAGTAAATAACGAATGAAAAATGCGAAAGCCCGCGGAGCACGGTGGTGCTCCCTTAAAGGTGATTCTTCACACCTATTTTTATTTCTCTCTCTATCTCCCGGACATTTTTGTTCGAACGATCGATGGTGGACTGTTGCGATACAGTTTTCATCGCGAAACTCTCGCCACGCGATGACAGTGGGTTCATGCATACCGAGATATTGGGACAATTTCGCCATTTCCCAGCAAACGTTGATCGTTTGCTCTGCAGGGTGCAATTATAATGGAAATGGTTCGCCGCGATATAAGAGAACGATACTCCGAATATAATTGCGAGCTGATCCGCGGAATCTTCTGCTCTTCCTTCGTCTCCTTCGAGAGGACGAATCGACCGAGTTTTCTCGAAATTTTTATTCCGTTTCCTACGGTCTTTATCCGGGGAGAAGCTTTCTCAGCTGTTACCGTAGGTGGCTGGGGAGATTTATATGTTAATTTACAAGCACGGGACTTGGACGGACATGTAGGTCGTCGGTAAAGAGTTCTCTGAATAAAAAATCGAGAATTGACTGTGGAACTCTGTACAGAAGCGATAACAAAAATGAAACGTGTAAAATATGAATACTTATCATGTATGTACATATCTGAAGTTGTTGTTAAGAAAAGGAACCATAAATTTAGGCTCATAATTAATTAGTAGAGTACTATGGTATTTGTATTCAGTACTACTTGGTAAGTCATCAAGAAACCATTACCAAGAAAAATTATTGCCAAAATTCGTTTTTCATTTAATAACCAACGTGCAGTAAATTTCTACGAACAATTCCTAACAATTTGAAATAAATGACACGATTTAAAAATGATGAAAATCAATAGAATGGTCTGAATTATGTGCATTGAAAACTTTTACGTCAATGTTGCATCGCTCTTTTTTAATGGTTAATCAGTTTTCTAACTTCCGTGTAAAGTAGCAGCTATTACTTTACGACGCATTAAAACTTCCACGCTGCTCAATTTTGAGAAACGCTGCAACAAAATCTAATTGAGGCAGTTTTAAAAGTGATATAGCTTATTATTAGATTAAAAATGTTATGCATTTATGGCAGAAATTAGTGGATCAGATGTGAAACAGTGAAAATGTTTAAAGAACCTATAAATTCTTAATACATATCTAAACTCTTTTTAATGGAACCGTCAATGGCAACAGCAATTTTCAATGTGAACTAACATGTCACCTTTAATGACGTCATCTAATACTTTCATTTAAGATTGTAATGTAAAAGAAAATTTCTATGCTTTTTTTCGTACAGCACAATTATAGAAAATCCTATTAATAGACTTTCGGTAGGTAAAGTGCTAAGAAAAGAAATGAATGTCTGAAGCATTTGTTCTTGCAGCCTGATCTTGTATTAGTGTAATAACTCTTATTCTACACAAAAATCTGCAGTCGTTACATCAATCCTACCTGATTGTTAAGATTGTATGCATTTATGACAAAATTAAGTAAAATATGAAATAATAGGAAGATGAAAGAATTTAACCTTCAGCAGCCGAGGGGTGATTCAGAGTCAACACTATAAATTGCTGTACAATTATTCACAATATTGTTTACATTATTAAATATGTTGTATGAGGTATTAACATCATATACAGTGGAATTATTCTAGGTCGGAAGAACTACACTCCGGGACGAAAAGATAGCACATCATCTATTTTTCCTCATTTGGTACATTAAACTGAAGGAAATGAATATTTTAATGTGTCAACATATTCTGACATGCCTGTACGTACAATGTACTGAATATCATCCACCATATTTACTTCAATAGAATTTTCGAGATGGAAACGTAAATATTGGGGCCCACAAGCGGGACAAAATGATAGCACCAATAGCTGTTTTACATTTGTCAGTTGTGCAGAAGTTACTGAAGAGCAAATATTCATTGCAGAACGTAATTGATAAAGTGGGTACTAGCTCCGTTCGTGATTATTTAATAAAACAACATACTAAAGTGTTAAGAATGGGTCATGAAAAAAAAAACTAAGTGTACTATGTGAAGTACATACGATATGGAAGTTAAAGGAAGAACAAGATTGAATTACACAAATATCAAAATTGTATAGATGCCGAAAAGTTATTATGAGCTTGTTAAAAAATCCTGAAAATTACGGGAAAAAGAAGAGTTCTGGGCGTCCACAAAGTTTAACTGCCCTTGAAAAACGTGCAACATTGAGAATAGCATCAAATTCGAGGATGACTGCGAGACAAATCGCTGAAAGTGTTGGCGTAAACACTAACGGAAAGAATGTATGTTGTGTTTTACAAAAATGCAAGCACTCAACGCGAAGAGAATTGCAGAAGAAACCTTGGTTAAAGAAGGAGCATAAAGCGTTCCGCTTACAATTTGCCGAAAAGGATGTAAATATGAGGACAAAGTGGCGAAGAGTCATATTTACTGACGAAAAAGATTTAATTTGGATGGCCCAGATGACGTAGGCTATTACTATCATAATTTGGATGAAGATCAGCAATTTTTAAGCTGTCGCCAAATGGGAGGCGGCTGTGTGATAATTTGGGCCGATATTGGACATTGAGGTAAAACAGAAATCAAATTTGTAAAAGGACGAATGAATAGTGAACTGTATATTGAAATGATAAATGAACAACTAAACACTTATGCTTTAAGAATTGCTGTAAATAAACACATTTTACAACAAGATAATGTCGCAGTCCACGCGGGGGAAGCGGTCAAGAAATACTTCTCTTCAAAAATTATTCGAGTTTTGGAGTGGCCAGCAAGATCTCCACCCTCAACATTATTGAAAATTGTTGGAGACATCTTGCCAGAGCTGTGTACCAAAATGGCAGACAATTCCAAAATATTAACGATTTAAAATAGTGCATTTTGGACGAATGGGAGAATATTAGCCATAACAGTATTAAAAAATTGTATAAATATTTACTACACCGAATGATTAAAGTCGTTGTAAAGGAGATCCTACGAAATATTGAGCATTGATTTTTATCGATTAATTCTGTTATATTTCAATTTTTTCGTTAAGTGTGCTACCATTTTGTACCTCTATATTTTGTTAATAATTCTACTTCATTCAATAAAAATAGTCAATGAAACTTCGTTTCATTTCATGCATGTATGTTAAGAAAGACACACTCAAAATATGTGTATAAAAAAATTGAATTTCTAATGTTCAATTAACAGAAATTACATGAATTTCAAATTGTGCTATTTTTTCGTCCCGGGGTGTATATAATTTTCAAGTTAAAAAAAGCGAGCTAATAAAAACGTGGTAATATCTCCGACTACAAAGGGATAAAACTGTCAATATACTATTTTATCCGTGCAATTGATGTAGAAAATGTTTATGTAGGATGAAGATTCGTAGTATCGAATTAACCAACGAAATGGCGAGCAGCGCGTATTCGGCAACTTCTCCCCTAGTCCCAAATATTCGTAAAGCAGCTGGGGAGCAGCGTCGAACAGTTAAAAACATCGTCTAGCGAGAACAAGTAGCGGACTGTAAATAACCGACAACTGGGGAATGATGGAACGAATCCCGGAAGTGCTTACATTAACTCACTTAAGCATCGGAATCCCGGCGGCGCATAAATTGGCCGTGTTATTAGGGCGAAAGGAGGGAACCTCTCGCCTTACCTGTACTTCCTACGCCACAATATCGACGGGGGTGGGGTCACGATGGGCTCTGTCTATGCACGTATGTGTCTGCGAGTGCAGGTGTTGCCGTGTTACTACAAGCGTGTGCATAAATTCGTTAAGAGGACCCGCAGGAATACGATATCGCGGCGAAACGTTGGGATTTTCGTAAAAAGGACTGGCACAGTCGGCCGGTTCCAATTAAGCTTACAGGCTTGCCCGTTTCTAGACAAATATGAGCCGCCGTCCGAGCGTCCCGACGCCCCCACGCTGTATTAAATATTCGCTGTGTAGCGCCGCGGATGTACGCGGTGTCTCGAAAAAATTCGGTCCCCTTAACCCATTAACTCTTACGTTCGTACGTCTGGTTCGTCCGAGGCGTTTCTCTGCTTCGATGGCCTAGACTCTAAACGATCGATTTCTTTCTTTTTATTTATATTTTCTCCTGACATTTTTATGTCTCCGTCTACGTTGTATCTCAATGTCGTAAATGTTTTAATATACTTTCTCTGAAGATCAATAAAAATTAATTAATCGAATAGTCACTTAATTGAACAATTTGTTGAGTTTAAATGTTCACCACGACTATAAAGTAAGATGAACTGATATATCTTGGCAAACATTAAACCTGAACGTAAATCGAACTGTATTTAGTAAATATACACTGGATCTTCTCTATGAAAAATTAATATCTTTACCGATTACAAGAAACAGTGGTCCAACTAAAATTGATTTATCCTTAAAATTATTTAGAGGACAAGATGAGTTCGATTAATTAAAAATGACATGTTCTAATCTTTTTTTCTCATAAGTGCATGAAATTCTTTTAATAAATATTTCTATCATACGTGTAATTGTGTAGTGAAAAAGAAACATAATGAAATTAAAGAATAATTAGTCGAACTTTTTAAACATTAACAGCAAAACCGCCGTAGCAATTATAGTAATGGAAAAATTATCAAGCAGTTAGTTAATGTTCGCTGACTGCATCTGAATTTTTATAGATGAATTAAAAAGAACAAATACAAGTTCTATATACAAAATAATCATCGAAAAAAATTGTGAAAGAATGGTTGAGATTTCTGCGTGCTTAATGAAATAAGGCAGGGAAACGGTGAAGTAGTTGGGAGTTACAATAGAATAGACTATGCAGGCTTTTATTTTATTTCCCTCCGTAAACAGTGAGTATTGTATGCGATCAAATATTTTTGAACGGTAGTGTATGCTCAAGCTAAAATGACCAATCCACGCCGTCAAAACAACATCGGATCGAGAAATATCCATGGATGTTGATAAAACGGTATGAGTCACATGTTTTCTATTCCGGAATATCACGGTATCAACTTTCAAAAACATCAACGTTCGTCCGTGGATTTTGGTATTTTTATAGCAACCGTTCCAAAAAATTAACCTTACAAATACATTTCAATACCTAAACTTAGTGATTTGAGAATGATACTTGTAATACTCTGCCATTTCATATCTCATTTACAGCATTAACATTTAATTCTCCTTCCATCAATGACTTGAAGAAATTTTCTTGACAAACATTAAATTTCTGTCACGTTAAAGACTCTAATTTCTTTAGAGTAACTCAACTGTTATTAATAATAAGTAATAATTATTAATAATGTTAGTAATAATTGCAAATTGTATTTGTAAATAACAATTAACTTTATTATTTTAAATAAATTCATTTAGACTTGCTCAAATAATAAATAATTATTTGAGCGTTTTATTTGAATATCCAGATAACAAATAACTTGTTATTTAAATCATTATTTAAATAATTATTTATTTAAATAAATTTATTTATTGCCCAACACTGTGTGTAATTAATAGACAATTCTACCCGAAATGCAACAAACTGGATTGAAATTGAAATTTCCTTTCTTAATTTGCATAATAGATTGAAAATAATGCAACAGTATTTTTAAATTCTTCTAATGTCTATTGTTTCAAATGACACCTACTAATTTTTTGTCACAAATGCATAAAATCCGCTGTCTAATAATTAAACCTAGCCTCATTTACGTCTCTTTTAATTCAGTATACGAGTTTGGTGGAAACAAGTTTGGTAATTGTCGAATTTTTAATTATGAATCTTTGAATGGAAAGGTGCTGTTACATAGAAAATTTTTGACACCGTCATAGATAAATTTGGTTGAATGAAATACAAGTTCTCTAAGATTCTCGTTTGTATAGTTTTGTTTATAGGATATGTTTCATTGCATGAGAGCCCCTTTAGCAGTTCTCTCAGAACTGAGATTTCGACGACACCCTGTACACCTCGTTAGGAGGCCTAAAAAGGGCTGGACTGGTCTGACAACGATGCTGCCTGCATTCTTCTCGTTCTGTGCACTTCGCGGGCCAAGAATCCTGAATGACGTCAACTCGTTCTATTGGAAACTTACCCAGCAGAAGCGTAGAACTGTCGGCTGAAGTGAAATTCTCGAAATGGTCTCGAGAAACATCGTTATGATACGATGCTTTTGGACAATTTATCAAGAAAAACGTGTCTTGTCACACGATAGAATCTGAACCAACAATACAAGACAAATAAATGGCCATAAAGAAACATAGTTATTCTACAATAATCGTCGTCCACCAAAATTACGAGAATTGGCATCCATTTCTAATATATTTAAAAATTATTAATATCTTTAAAACAAAAAGAGTACTTGTACTTCTCTTGGAATTTTTCTGTTGATCACACTAAAATAGATAATTTAAAAAATATTTATCTATCATTCTGAAGTTGTCCTTACGAAAATAATGCCCAAGTAAATTAAAAATTAAGTAAGTTTAGTTTAAGTAAGTTTAATGTTGATTTGTAGTTCTCGATGTTATACCCCTGTTAAATAAAATGAACAACATAATTAGATCGTATTTTACCATATTTTAATTCCGAATTATTTGATTAATTACGTTCTCATTGAATCGATTTAAATACCATTTATAACTGCTAACTTCTAATAACATTTGTGCTTCTTTTGGAATTGTCCTGTTCATCAAAATAAAAAGGATAATTTAAAAAATATTTACCTATCATTCTGAAGTTGTTGTTACCAAAAATAATGGCGAAGTAAATTAAAAATTACGTAAGTTTAATGTTAATTTGTAGATCTCGATGTTATGCCCTTGTTAAATAATATGACCAACATAATTAGATCGTATTTAACCATATTTTAATTCCGAATTATTTGATTAATTACGTTTTCATTGAATCGATTTAAATACCATTTATAACTAATGCTCGAAATTAGTATCGACAGTGAATTTCATTAATTATTCTCCGAAAACAATTCGACAGACAAAAGTTCGGAGTGATACTATTAACAGAAACGCCGATGTTAATTCGATTTTCTTAGTAGTCGGGCTTATAATACGAGAACCTGTCAATTACCATCGAGCGTTCCCGAGATCTTTACAATCTTCGCGAAAGCTTTTCAATTTTCCCCTCGAACGCTTGTGATTAACTTTCCGATGTCCAAATCGAAAAACACAACCGGGTACGTCTCGTCGCTGGGGGTGGGGGGGGGGGGAGGTGAGGAGGGGAGGATTCGATAGAGGACCGTATCGATTCACAATTATCATCCCAATCGGCTCGCCCGGTAGTTAAGAACAGAATAATAACACACAAAGTCTTCGACTGTTCTTAATACAATTAGAGGGTCAAAGGGAGGGTTCGCGAATGCCTCGAGATCGATTATCATTCCAAGATCGTTCGCCCGGGCAAAAGCGTTCGCGGATTAAAAGCCAAACACCCTCCATTATTTCAAGTGAGTGTCTTTACCCTCCCCCAACTCCTGTAACGTTTCCTTCGCGCTTTTGTTCGGACTGCACAAAGGACTCCGCTGGAAAGTTCACGATCGAAGGGCTGTCAACTTCATCGTCTCAAGATTATCGCGATATCCTCGTTATCCTTGAATCCGTCTGGAAGAGCCGCGGACACGACCGCATTTTAATTGACAAGGCTTACCACTTTGATAGCCGAGATATTTCATGACTTTTAGAGAATTTTCAGTTCATTGCACTCGAAGCTATTTTCACTCCAAAATGAAGACGTCTCGTCTCGTATAAAGTGTCTTCTATTAAGAGGTATCATTTTAAGTTTCGCCTTATTTTCCATTTGTGAAGATGAGAGTTGTCACTCATCGAGACATGGTTGGTAAAATTATAAAAAATGTAAATTTAAAAAAGAAACAGCGTTTTTATAATTTAAAATAACGCTTCTTAATGGAAGACACTGTAAATTCTCATTTTCATGAATTATTTTATTTAAATCTGGAGCAGGGAATAGTGTTCTGCATCGAATAGAAGGTTCGTTTTAGTAAACGCAAAGTAATAATTAATTTTTATTAATATACTCGTATTGTTATATTTTTTTAATTACTCTGTTTACTAAATATCATTTCTAGATATGTAGTAATCAGTTTCAGATTCTCTAGCAGAATAATTCTTGTATCTGATGAATTTGATTCTATACAACTTTGAACAATGAAACTTTTATTTTTAAAAGATGACATTGTATACTCTATTCAATATAAAATACTGATTGCACGAGTTAATACCAGAGATGAACAAAAAGAATTTTCCCATTGGTAAAAACGACACATGGAACGTATACATGGAACCCATCGTTTCTCTATGTTTAGTGTGACCGTACTAGTGTGCAGCATTGATGGTGCTGCGTAAAACACCACGAATCGCCGATTGGCACGCGATTCCATATGAATTGATCGCAAAGGCGTATTCGAAAATGCGTGGACCTGGAATTTGCATCGTTGATACGTAAACAACTTAATACGCGGAACTAACCGTGCCCCTGCCTTCATCAATAATCATTGCTAAACGGCACGTGTAATCGTAGCGTGCGGTTTCGAAGTGAACTTCCACCGCGGACGAACGCCACACCATTATTGTTTGAATTTAACGTCGTTCAACGTGGTAACTTAATAGGAATAGTTTGGTTAAGATATAACAGTGGCAAGACGAAAAATCTAGCGTTTTTCAACGACTTTAACCCTTTGTACTCCTTTGTCGAGTGTGACTCGACATCAGCGAAAGACAAATATAAATAAAACGGGTTTTTATATGAATTTGGTTCTTCCTTTATTTATTTAATTGTCTTATTTTCCAGTTAAAAACAAATATAAGTTACAACAAGTTTTGAGAGCTATTTAATATAATTAGTAAACCAAATTGTTTAAAATAAGTAGCAGTCGAGGAACTGTCCTTTGAAGTAAATTTCAAATAAAACGCTTAAAATAGTAGGGAGTTGTTGGCAAACAAAATTGCACAATAATTCGGAGTGCGATGGGTTAAGAATATTGCTCAACTTCAGGAACGAATTTCTTATGATGGAAAAAATACAATTTAATATTTTATTTCATTAAAATATTATCAGTGCATCCCACACAACAAGATTCTTCGTTTCAATGTTGAATAGTTATTAAACAGATTTTCATATTTTTACTTGAGATAATTTTAATCCAAACAGAATGTCTAATTGGTGAAGAGTTTAGTTTTTCAGTATATTAATATACATATTAGTTGAATGGAAAACGAGTACGTGTTATATGAAATGAATTAAATTAAGTTTGGAATGTCGTCGGCAGAAGTGGGTCACCAGTTTTCATTGTAAAGTTATTATAAATCTTAGATCCGCTTTAAAAATTCGCTTTTGAAGTCTGGCTCAATTCGATTAGCGCTGGTAATTAAATAAACCGATATCCAGCCCCCAACATTCGTCAATGAACTGTGTATGTCAATACAAAGCAGGTACAGTGAGTGTACAAAGTATTCGTACACCTTTTAAAAACTAATAACCTTTTCTAGGTGCATGGTAGTGCACCTTCCAAGTTCTGGCACTGCCTCCTTTTGCACGAAACAACTTAGGCGTTTTTTAGAGACCTATAACTCGGCACTGGAGGCAGATGGAGAGATGTAATTTCGTACACTTGTTAAATGCTATCATGTCTCAATATTGACAAAACATTAATCTTCCAACATTAGTAGGTTCCGAGATATAGGACCTCAAAAATCGCTAAATTTGTCACTGACTGACTGACTGACTGACGATCATCAAAACCTTTTGGGTACTTCCCATTGACCTACAAGTTTGGAATTTGGTACATAGGTCCACCATAACAAACACTCAAAGGAATAATTATCAAAGTTTGAAATTTTACACATTAAAGGGTTGAAAAAAAACAATACGAAATAGGTACGTAGGATAGAACATAGCAGCATAACATATATATAAGGGTACTTTGGGATTATTCCTTCGACATTTCCTCCAAACTGTATTTTCGTATACATGGGCGGGCCGGCCGGGCCGGGCCGGTCGGGCCGGGCCGGTCCGCCCCCCGCCACCTATCCCTAACTAATTCTTGAGAGGTTGACGGGATAATCCCAAAGTACCTACATCAGTATACGTTTTATTAGCTTCGAAGTCGCAACAAATACTGATGAAACAAACAATCGCTCTAACGTAAACAAAAGAAACTGCACCGAGCATCGTCTATAGCGGCAGGGAGCAAACGGATCCGAGCGTCGCCGGCAGGGTGTTACTCTTCGATACATTGAATTTGGATTTTGTCTTGCAGATTAGAAAAGAATTTTTTTCCTTTGATCGACGCTGCGTTGCTTAGATTTTTCGGGACAAAGTTTCAAGTAGGTATAAATAGGTAGTAAAACGAACATGCATTTATTAATTTACTTAATGTCCACCTTAAAGATAAAAAATGTTTAGGATTCAATGAATCAGGAATAAGAGTAATACCTACTTGATAATTGATGAAATTTCAACAAAAATTGATGAAATCCCAACAAAAACATTCTGTAAACAGGAGCCAAGTTCTTATGGCCGTAAAATGTTGTGAGATCAAACAAAATACGGCCAAGTTCGTTAGCTTAGAAATACCTCTTGCAATACTGAAAAAAGCGCTTGTAAAAATTAGTTTAAAAGAACGCTATTTAATTTTTAAAGAGTTACATGAAGGGCTCAATTATTCAAACTTGGCCGTTATTTTTTAAAACAATGACCATAAAAGGTGTTAGGTTATTATAGATTTAGGTCATTATAGAAGGTTATTATATTATTATATAGGTAGCGACCAAGTTTCAATAATTTAGCCCTTCATCTAACTCTTTAAAAATTAAATAGCGTTCTTTTAAACTAATTTTTACGAACGCTCTTTTCAGTATTGCAGGTGGTATTTTTAAGCTAACGAACTTGGCCGTATTTTGTTTGATCTCACAACATTTTACGGCCATAAGAACTTGGCTCCTGTTTACAGAATGTTTTTGTTGGGATTATAATTGTACCAAACGATCTGACTTTTTATAATCAATTAGAAGCATTGTTTTACGAAATGATATGCAAAAAAGATTTTCCAAAAATTATAATTTACATGCAAAAGTTACATGCAAAAATAAAGAAAGCATTTTTTAAAACTTTTTTATTTAGGCTCTTAAAGAAAACTTAAAATATATGATTTGTAGATCTATGTTAGTTATACACGTATTGAAAATTTAATCGAAATCGGTTAACGCAGGAAAAAACGACACGCATCGAAAGATGTACGATTTTGTGAATTTTAAGCAGAAACTGCTCAAAAGTCGTGTAAAACTACGATTTTCACAATTTTTAACCGCTTGTAGCTTGTGTATGTTAATCGATTTCAATGAAATTTTCAACATGTGTATAACTAACATAGATCTACTAAACATATATTTTAAATTTTCATTAAGAACCCAAATAAAAAAGTTTAGAAAAATGCCTTTTTTATTTTTGCATTTAACCTTGTAAATCACTATTATTTGGAAAATCTTTTTTGCATATCATTTCGTAAACCAATGCTTCTAATTGATTACAAAAATTCAGGTCGTTTGGTACAATTATAAAAAAGTTATTAATTTTTAAAGAGTGTACGAATACTTTGTACACCCACTGTGTGTTATCATGTGGCCGATATTTAAATCGTTCAATATATTTTTAAATAATTGATTCTATAATACTACATACGATGCAATTTGTGTAATTGTACTTTTTATAGTGACAAAAATATGCAAATTGTTCTTGTACCTGCAACATGTGATGATTGGTGTTTCTATTAATTTTTAACTACACTCTTCCAGTTACTCGTGGATGGTCAATTAATGAGCTAAGTGGCTCATAAAATATGGAATTCATGCTGAAGCACGATTACCACAGTTTAAAAATTTACAACAGGTAGGAAAAGACTCAAATTTTCTCAGGATTAAAATAGAGGAACAATAATGTACTTGTAATATCTCGAAAAAATTGAGTGCTGTTTTTCTTCCACACAAAATTATTTGACCAACAGGAAACTATTGGGTTGGCAAATAAGTTCGTTCGGTTTTTGTGATTTATTCCAGTCTAAAAACCGAACGAGCTTATTTGCCAACCCAATATAATTAAAATAAAGGAAGTTTTATTGTATCGTATTTTAAGAATGTCCCTTCACATTCAAGGACATCTCGTCGATAATTTCCCGAAAATAAGATTTGATGACAATCGTTTATCTTTAGAGATGTTAAATCAGTCTCACGCTTCAAATTATGATTTTCATTCAACCTACAATTACGATCCCACATAAAAATAAAATAACGTAGCGTACGATTAAATCATGTGAAATATGGGCGCACCATTTAATCGCCGTATAATTCGAAGATCGATGCAGGTCGGAAAGCGATGTGCCGGCACAGACATCAGACAGTCAATTAGATGTAATGCGAAGAAAATTGTCTATGTTAGTGGGCCCTTCGAAACATGAAATAACTGCTTCACGATTTAGCGGGTCAGCGGCATATTAGAAGATGTAGGGTTACGCAGTTTATTAGTTTTTATGGCGGCGGTTTAGTACAGTGACAACGCCTGAGGTGGTGGGTGTTAGGCGCCGCGTATGGTAAGGGGGAGCAGGATAATACGAAACCGAAAGAATTATTTTGCGGAAATGAACGGTTACCGAGATATTCGCAAAAAACTATAATTATTTAAAGAGGCACTCCTCTCCGATTTTGATGAAATTTAAATATATTATATAGCTATATATTTTGAACAACTTTTTCCTTTGAAAAAATGTCGCCCGCGGCTTTATTTATGAGTTATTAAGGACAAACACAGATCAATCAGCGACGCCACGCTAAGCGTGACCTGTCACTCGACTCCGTTCGCTGTAGCCGCGCTCTGATTGGTCCGTGTTTTTTCGTTAATAATTTCTTGATTTACCCCTAACCCTAATCTAACGCCACTTTTGCAAAGGAAAATGTCGCTTCAAATGATCTCAGGAACCCCCCATTTTCGGATTTTGAAGGAATTTTAAGACACCCTGCATATTTTTTTCGTAAGACAATTTCTGGATTTTCGTATGCTCTCCGCTCCCCCCTCCCACCGCCCTAATCCAAACTCATTCTGATCGCATAATCTTCCCATCGTAGATGTCATTCAGAATTTGCAAATAACCTAACCTAACCTATCCTATTTTTATTTTTATTTTCCGACCCAGGCGCTGCCGGGGATGTGCACGCATACGTTAGATCCGACGCAGTAGCAGTAGCAGTAGCAGTTTTTTGCGTATATCTCGGTAAACGTTCATTTCCGCACAATAATTCTTTCGATTTCGTATTACCCTCCTTCGCCTCGCCATACGCGCCTAACACCCACCACCGCAGGCGTTGTCACTATACTAAACTTCTGCCGTTTTTATAAATAGAAAAACCGTTTCGGCTATGAAAACATTTTTCGAACAATTTTCGCTCGTCATTTTTTACTGATTTTCACTGAAATTTTTATTCTTGTTTAAATGGACTGCGGATTGTACGAATTTATGAAAAAAATGTCTAAACTCTAATCACTTTAGTCACTCACATAATTACCTGAACTTTAAATTACTTTGGATTTTTAGCATTGTATCATCCAAACGTACTCGATTACATAGGAAAATGGTAAAAATTTCTGATTACGCATGGAAAAGTGCAGCCAAATACGAAAGAGAATTCTTTCCTTCTATCCGTTGTTATATGCAAGGATGTTAATTCTCCATTATAAAATACTGATGTAAAGTAAACTTACAAATTTTTCAAAATCTTCTGCTCCTCCGCCAGATCCTCAGGACACTACCGTTTACGCGAATACGTCTTAAGGTGCCTATTCACGATCAAGCATTTTGCGCAGCAATGCCTATTGCGCAACATGATTGATCGTGAATGATCGTGATTGACTAATTGCACAACCAGGTTGTGTAAAATCAGAATTTCCTGATATTTTGTGCACAACAAACGGGTTGCGTTTGTACTGTGTTATACTGTGAATGGCAGTGTTGCACAAAAATGTTCAGACGAGTCTCATCACTACGGAGTGAAAAACTGAACGATTGCTTAACACATTACCGACCGGTGATTATAGCACAATTTTGAACAATCTATGGTACATGGCTAAACATTTTTTAATGGAGCCTTCAATAGCAACAGCAATTTTCATTGTGAACTAACAAGTCACCCTAAATAATGTAATCTAATAGTTTCATTTAAGATTGCAATGTAAAAGAAAATTTCTATGCTTTCTTGTGATACAGCACAATCATTGAAAATCCTATTAATAGACTTCCGGTAGGTAAAGTGTTAAATTATATGTCAACGTGAATACAATTTGGATTTGCGTAACATCATGCTGCACAATAATTGTTGCGCACTTTCCGAAATCGTGACATCGAACGAGAAGAAGTGACGCCGACCACAATCAAAACAGTTCTGCGATTGCATATGTAGACAGCAATAGGATAAGTACGCACGGTCGGAGGCGGTATACCTGAAAAGTTCCTAATAGCAGGCAAAAAATGCACGCGGGTCGGCTCCGAACTGGTCGACTATTTACAACCACCGCGCACCGCCAACTTTGACCTCGACAGATGGACAACACGTGTGACGGGCCCACCGATGCGATAAGCGGACATACACTTATAAATAGACTGCGGATTTTATGTATTTATGACAAAAATGGGTACGTACAATTTAAAACAGTGGAGGTATTAAAAAGATTTAAATCCAGCAGTGTATTAGTTTCACCTTAATAAGATAATTAAAAGAAGAATGAAATTGTTATTTGACTCCCGCGTCTTGCAATCAATGCAAACATTTTTTATTTTGCATAAAGATCCGCAGTCTACTTATAAATGCCGACATTGACGACCGAAGACAATGACAAAAGGAATTTCCTTGACAGTTTCCCACTCCTCTCATCTAAAGTCCTTCCGACACACCCGCGGTCAATTATCAAACGCTACATTTCCCCACCTAAATCCACCTTAACCAATCACGAAAAATCCGATGTGACAATCGCAGAGATATTTTCGTCGTGGTCAGAGTCACTGCCTCTCGTCGCTGTCAAGATTTCGAAAAGTGTGTTGTACATTATTTAGAGATTCTGTATAAGTGTGGTGTTTTGTTTATTAAGACGTATTCGCGTAAGTAAATAATAGTGTGCTGTGGATACAACGGAGGACTAGAAGATTCTTAAAAATTCTGTAAGTAAGTACCTATAATTTATGAATAACACCGGATATGAGGTTTTCTTTCAAATTCTGCAAATTGTTGATATTTAAACTGTGATAGCTTCGTTAAAACAAATGATACAGCAACGCACGTGGGCTTATTTTACAGATTGAAACGTCCGCTTTCGATACATATCGTTCATTTCTATTTAAGAAATTTTTGCATGATTCAGCGAAGGTTCAACAAAAATTAGTAACTTTTTATCATAATTCAACTCCGATAGAAAGTTGTGCCGTGGATGTGTACTGTGCATTAGCGATTCCTTTTTCTACCAATAACTAATACATTGCATTTTTGTATGTTCTCTACATTTAAAAGGTCGAAACGTTGTCGTGAGAATATTCCGTGTAAATAATTTTGCGAATGAGACAACGGTGAATAATCAGAAACGAGCGAGGTGCGGCAGCAACATTTTAATAAAAATACGCCGGTTAATGAATGCATTAACGAGGGTCACAGCTGAGAGAGATTGTTAATGTTCCCAGCGAAATGATCCGAAAATACGGACGAATATAAATATTTATTTCGTCGTGCCCGTTGCGATTAATTATTTTCCTCCGATCTGATCATTGCGTGGAACAGCAACAAGAGAGAATATTCGTTCCATTATTCTGACCATTTTTACCTGACGGAAGCCGTTTATAATGATGTTTACCGAACGTAATTCTGAACATATTGACACGAAAATTTCGAAAAACAAAAAACACATTTCGTGCGAATCCGGCGGCGCGCGGTTTTGCGGTATTAGAAGTATTCACCGTGAAATATTTACACAAAATAAATTAATTCTGTAGAAATTACGCGCGTCCTTTTATTGGCGTTAATGGGAGCCACTGACTATGCGACGGTGCTTTTCAAATAACGGATTAAACTGTTTTATTGTGGGGATTGGTTCTTTAGCAACATCGGTATTCATTGGTCGGCTGTAAATAGCATATATACAATTCTCGTCACATGAATGAATAAATATAATTCTATTCATACATTTTAATCTGTTTTTTAACTTCTTTAAATCGTGCGTTTGCTTTCCGTTTGAAAATTTAACGACCTGCTCTATATTTATTTTGATTATTTGATATTATTTTGATATATCTCCTAACGGTTGAAAATGGAAGAAACTGTAGCACATCAAAGTTAAGTGGTATCGGGCGGTGTATAATAGGCGAGTAACATTATGCACTTTTGTGCATCGATGCATCAGAAAAATGCAACAGCAATCTTTTGTAAAATAGAAATTTGTATTTTTTACTGCACCCATTGATGCAGTCTTATATGCTACATAAAAGTATTAACATACTTGTGCCCTTAACCTATTTGTTAGCAAGTTATCATAGCTAAAAGTTTTCTAAATTATTGTAGAGCGATGTAAAGCAACATTAGAAGCTTCAAACTTTAAAATGAGTTCAAGTATATTTCATCACTTTCTTTTAATGAAATTATAATTTAACTTCTGGAAATTGGGTACTACAATGTTCCAATTCTTTTTGAATCTACTGTGCACTACACATTATGTAAATGTAACAGTAAGTTCGACATTCTGCTTGCTAGTATCAAAGTCAATTTTGCTGCTTCACTATTCCTCGGTTTTCAGAGTGATACGATCGGGGCGCTGAATGGAGGACAAAAATGAATTTGCACGAGCACGCTCGTATCTACATTTATCAGCGTATTTACTCAGCATGATCGCGCGTGTCTCGTAACAACATAGTTCCACGATCAATTTCTCCGTCGGTCCGGTCTTCTCTATCGCCGCTACATTAGCAGGGAACACAATACTAGGTCATTAAGGAGACTACGCGTCATTAAGTCATACTCCGGTATCAAGCAGAATATCGGATAAAATGCACATACGGTATTAATAACGGGCAATATAACTCTGCGTGACGATGACGAGACAATGCCGCAAATAATGTCTATTCAAACCGGCTGTTTAAAAAGATTTTGACGTTCCAGTTTTCATGACATTTCCGGAGCATGATCATTACATCCAGTCGGCCCAACGTTAATGAGATTCTGAGTTAAGGGGCGACATTATGTTTGGGAAGCTTCCGTTTTGCAATTCAATTTCGTTCGGATTAAAGACTGTCTGTGACAGAGTCGGCAACAGCAAAAAATACACACGATTGTAAAAATAATATAACGATTTAAAAATGCTGTTACATTTTCTGATTCTATTAAAATTCTTAGGAAAGAGAATCCGTTTCTATTTCAAATCTATTTCAATCGAGGTAGACAATTTTTATTCAACATTAAAATCCGCAGTTCCGATTAATCTCTCTATCACACTCGTAAATTATAAAGCGTGACGAATTGAACGAGAACTTGCATGCATCTTTGTACTTTATTGTCCTCAGTTATTTTTATTGACGCCTCCTGCATACTGGGTGGTTTATTTCAATTATACATATTCCGAAAACTTCATCAAAATCGGTCAACGTTGCCATAAGCTACAAACATTTAAAGATGGTGAAAATTGCAGTTTTTCATGACTTTCAACCTATAGGGAAGAGTCGTGCAGTACCGATCGCTCTAAGTTTTCTTGTTATTAGGTGGACTAGAATCGGTAAAAATTACAATTAAAAAAAGGAATTTGTAACACAAAGGGAACTTAATAAAAGGCCAGAAATTAATTTTGTGAAATTTAATAATTAGTATTCATTATTTGTAAAAATAAAGATATTAGAATTTGAAGGAAACAAAGAATTTTTCAACAAACAGATTTTTCAGTCTAAATCATTAATAATGTTAAAAAAAGACATTTAAATGTTAGAATACGCATTTTTATTCAAATTTCATTTATACATATATTAAAATAATTATATATTTTTATATATTATGTCATTTTTTTGTTTAGTTTTTACATCTTTCCTTATTTCCTTTCCTTACTTGAGTTTCAAATTTTCTTTTTTCTGCTTCTTTGACTTTTTCGTTCCTTGCAGCTTTTATTTTTTCCGCATTTATCTTTTTTCCTTCAGCCAGGTTCTTTTTTTCTGAACTTCGTTTATAAAAACGGTCGAAGTTAAGATTCCGGATTGTTTTTCTGCCTTGGGATTTCGGACATTTTTCTGTGGGAAAAGGTAAAAGAAAGATTAAATAAACATCTTCTAACTTCATTTCAAATGCTAACAGATTGAACTTACAGATAAGAAAAGTTTGGCTTATACTGGTCGACGATTGATTGGTCGATACCGCACGACCGTTGGATGGTCGGTACTGGACGACAAACATGAGGAAACATTGTAGGTTATGGTACACATAATATACAAATAAAATTCCAAAACAGGGCCCATTAATTATACTTAATAGACTAGATATAATATACATAATTCAACAAAGTCGTTTACTTACCTGAGAAACGAATTATCAGATCTAGAAAATAACTCTTAACATTCGAAATATCAACGCCCACGCTAAATGTGTCAGAACTGCGAAAACAATCGAATGACCAATGTAGCAACAAAACATATTACCCACAATAGTTATATTCATTTGTTTTCGTAAAGGAAGTGTAGCCATTTGACCTGGAAACTCATAAACTAATTTTGGTCGGTACAGTACGCCGGTCGGTACTGCACGACTCTCCCCTAACTGATATAAAGCTAAGGATTTTTGCAACTTTCAATGCCTGTAGTTTTTTCCACGACTACTGATTTTGATGAAATTTTCAATTTTGAATATCTACAAAACGTATTTTTTAAATTTTCAATATAGGCCCAAGTAAAAAAGTTGTAAACAACAACTTTTATTATTTTTTTTCTAATTCCAACCAATTGCAGTTTTTTCAAAATTTCTTTTTCACGTCATGTAGTAAATTAATTGTTCTAACTTCTGGAAAAATCCAAGTCGCATGTAATCTGACATTAAAAGAGCGTCCTTTTAAAAGTGCCCGAATATTACTGTGGCTCTCTGTATGGTTAAAACATTTTGTAACTAAACTATACAAAATTTACGAAAATGTCCAGTTCGTGGACCACCCTATACACTCTTCCAGGTTTTCACCGTATTCAAGCCAGTAGCAATTAGTGAGTGTTCGTGCTTGTTCTTTTCCTAGTTTAATGACTATTTGCCAACAATTCTTGTCACTCACAGCGGCAGCCGAGCTTTTATAGAAGATGAAAAGGGAACTGGAATCAAAAGCCATTATTCCACGGTATATTAATTATCATAAACATTCCGTTTCCTCCATTCACTCGTTTCCGTTCATCCTTTTCCAGCTGTCCGGTCGCATCGTCTTCTAACGAACGAAATTTGTTTCGCATAGCCGCCGGCAGCTCCGAGAGCTTCAGAAGCCCAAACAACAGCTCCTTTATCCTGGATCCCGGTCCCTTTCCGTGGAGTGGTGTGCAGGTGGAACGGCTGACGTACCGTCCCTCGTAAGACGGGATCCGTGGAAGTAGACGAGCGTCTCTTCATTATTCAAAGCTGAACGCGGTCATTGGTCATGGTGTCTGCTGGCTCTCCCCGAAACGCTTCAAGTTCAACAATGCCTCTTTTACTGTTTAATCTGGAAGACGGATCGGCTCGGACTCGCGAACGGATCGAGACAGAGCTGATCGCTCGAGTCTAACGACGGACGAACATGTTTCCCAGTGTGTTGGTGGCATACCCTTCACGGACGACCATAGTTTCGCAACTTGGAGGCTGGACAGATCCACGGTCAGTTGAACGTTCCACTCTTAGCTATTTTCTTCGTTTTCAATCCAACTTATTAAAACTGTGTGTTCCAAACTGTTACTATTTATACCAGAATTTATTCTATCATATACAGTTACTGTTGAAAGTATTCGTACACCCTTTAAGTACGAATAACTTTTATAAACGTGAACCGAACAGCTTGAATTTTTTTTGAGATGTTAGAAGGAGTAGTTTACTAAACAATTTATACATTTTTTCGAATTGGGAAGAGAAAAGCCAAGTTTTCGTGCATGCCAATAATAAAAATTTAAAGCGTAGCTTTTGTAAATCCAAGTATTTTATATGTATACATGCACAAAGTTTCATGGACTATTTACATTATCTAGTAAATTAATCCTACTAACATCTCAAAAAAAAACTGGAGTCGTTTGGTGCAATTTTGAAAAAGTTTTTCAAGAGTGTACGAATACGTTTTACACCGACTGTAATTTAAACAATATCGCATTTGTCTTTTTAAAAGCATATTTGTGGCATTTCTCTGATCAAATTCATACCAACATTCAAACACGATATACTTGGGCTCATATTTACTCGTTCGAGATAGAGTAGAACCTCGATTATCAGAACTGAACACGTGTTTCACACATGGTGGAGTGGGGTATGTGCGTCAACGGGGCAAGTGTGTTAATCGGTTATTTTTATTATAATATGAACGAAATTTCTCTAGCTTGTATTTATTAATGTAGTATAAGTTAGTATGAACTATTCGACATAAATTTCGTCCAAGAATAAAGGTGTTTTCCTCGCTTAAATCAACCAATGCCAAACAGTCACGTGCGAGGTACACGTACAACTTTGAGGTTACCCTGAACGTGCAACAGTTTACAAGTTATTAATATATTCTGTGTTGTTATTTTAGCTAAGTACAACAAATATTAATGTATGTTTACATTAAACAAACCGTTTTTATTGTATTTTTTAAAATTTATTGAGAAAAACATTAAGATGCTCTTGCCCCGTACATATTACTACACGGGGCAAGTGCGTACTATCACGGTGGGGTAAGTGCGAACTGTATGGGTAACTATAAAACTAAACAATATATTTAATGCAATAAAAAGCATTTTGTAGCAGGCTTGATAATCATTCTTTTCTTGCCCCGTAACACTTGAAACAAGGTTCGAAAGCATTTTTAACTCTCGGAGACGCTCTTGCCCCATTTTCGGGGCAAGTGCGTCCTAGTTGACACTTTGTACAATATCCTATCAAAATGATAATTTTCAAGCAAAATTAGAATCCAACATAGTACTAATTCATCAGTAATAACTGTGGCAAGAGTTTGATACCAAGTTACATCAGTTTAAAGTCCAACTTTGCAAAATCTAGGGCGCACTTACCCCACTCCACCTTATAAATAGTTCAATCTAAAGCGATCCATATACAGTGGGTAAGAAAAATATTCGAACGCCCTTTAAAACAGAATAACTTTTTTATAATTGTACCAAACGACCTGATTTTCAATAATCAATTAGAAGCATTGGTTTATGAAATGATATGCAAAAAAGATTTTCCAAAAAATTGTAATTTACAAAGTTACATGCAAAAATAAAAAAGACATTTTTTTAACTTTTTTATTAGGGCCCTTAATGAAAATTTAAAATATATGTTTTGTAGATCTATGTTAGTTATCCACATGCTGAAAATTTCATCGATATCGCTTGACGCAGGAAAAAACGATACGCATCGAAAGGTGTACGATTTTGTGGATTTTAAGCAGATACTGATCAAAAATTGTGTAAAACAACGATTTTCAACATTTTTAATCGCTTGTAGCTCATGTGTATGTTACTCGATTCTAACATGGATCTACAAAACATATATTTTAAATTTTCTTTAAGGTCCCTAATAAAAAAAGTTAAAAAGTGCCTTTTTTATTTTTGCATGTGACCTTGTAAATTATAATTTTTTGGAAAATCTTTTTTGCATATCATTTCATAAACCTTCTAATTGATTATACAAAATTAGGTGGTTTGGTAAAATTATAAAAAAGTTATTCTGTTTTAAGGGGCGTTCGAATACTTTCCTTACCCACTGTACATCACGATTCATCGTACGAGCCTGGAGTCGAATGCTCGGTTATGCGAATAAAAAGACGGACACCGACGGACAGGAAGACAAAGATTTTGGGGGAAGGGGGAGAAGATCAGCCGATGGATAAGGGCCTTGCTTAGGTGTTGGTACACGAACGATGGACCGTCAGCCGCACCATGTGCTAACTTAACTGAAGGGATTAGGAGCTTAGTTAATGGATGCCCCTCGTACGGTTCACGGGTAACCGCTGTGGCACCCCCATGCCGTAGCCAGGACGCCCCTGAGCGCTCGATGGATTTCCAAAATCTTTCGTAATAAATGCCGGGTTATATGACCGAAGGGGTCACCGAGGTATTCTGCGGCCCTTAGACCATTTGCGGCCTTTGGGATTACGACGCTTAGTTAACACCGGATCTCTATTAACTCTTAGGGTTAGCCGTGCCCCTCGAGCCTCGTCTTTTAGCGACCAGGAAGTGTACTTAGCAGTGATTGAAACGGAGAATAATTTATCGACGGTAACAGGTTACCTCTTCCAGGAGTCGGAAATCAACAGTTAATACCAATCGCGCGGAACTACGAACTTCCGCCGATAGTTGCACGGCTCCGAGTTTGAGTTATTCGTTACTTGCGCGTTCCCTAGCTCGTACACAATGCTAGATCAACGATCCTGGTTGCCGCCTCACGCTTCGATAAATGTGCGACAATGCGAACTTTATTGATTAACTAGTTCGATGATGAGAACTTATATTTTTACAAGCAGACTCCGCGAAACTGAAATTGATATCGAGTCAGGTTCACGATGAGGATTTTAAACGTAATCTTTTAAATACAGTTACTTACATAATTGTTCACACGTCGTTTAAATCAAAATTACTTTTTTAAAAGGGGACCAACCGATCTGCAGACTTTCTGCGATGCTGGAACGATTAGTTTAGCAGATAACGTGGATAAAAATATCTAGTGAATAAGACTCCTCACAGATTTCAATGACCTTAAAATATGTTGTCAAGGCCATCATTCTGAACAACTTTTCTCTATACATGCCCGAGCCCTTCTCCCGCTCTAAAAGACTTGTTTTGTCAATTAAAAGGGCAGAATTTTCTGTAGTAGGTGACCGTAGCTTTTTGTAAATACAGAGTGGTCCACGCAACTTGCACACCTATAATAACTTCCAAAGTATGAATTGCACGAAAAAATGTTGTATACAGAAGTTGCATGGTCTTAAGGGGTACATTATGTAAAGGACATGTGATGGTCAACTTCATTTTTTTAAATGGAATGAGGTATTTTTTAATACATCAATCGATGCAGCTGGACATTCGTTATAAAAAAGTACTAACCTATATATGTCGTAATGTTAATAGTTCAGGAGATATTTCAATTTAAATAACTCTAAAATACCATTACTGCCGTGCTAAGATGTTACACAAGTAAGTAAACACTAACATCTTAGCACGGCAGTAATGGTATTTTAGAGTTATTTAAATTTAAATATCTCCTTAACTACTAACTTTTCGACATACATAGGTTAGTACTTTTTTATAACGAATGTCCAGCTTCATCGATTGATGTATTAAAAAATATCTCATTCCATTATAAAAGTAAAGTTGATAATCACATGTCCTTTACGCGTCCACCTGTAAAAAAAATAAATACACTACATAATGTACCCCTTCAGACCATGCAACTTCTGTATACAACATTTTTTCGTGCAACGCATACTTTGGAAGTTATTATAGGTGTGCAAGTTGCGTGGACCACCCTGTATATTATATATTTACTAATATTTTACTAATATACAGGGTGAGTCACCTAACGTTGCCACCTCAAATATCTTTGTTGTTTTTAAAGCCTAAGTATGACGACTACAAATAAGGGGCTTCGAAAATTAGTGAGTGATTAACGAGTAGACTGCGAATTTTTAATGGTTAATGCAAAATAATGTTCTGTGTCTGTTGTATGGACTAGGAGCTACTTAGAAAGTTTATTTCTCTGTCACTGAATTCATAATGAAAGGACTATCATTGTAGGTGTTTAAAAAGGGTGCTTCCATTTTAAAAAATGAAGGTGACCTTGATATCTCTAAAAAAATGACATAAAAACAAAAATATTTTTGGTATCATGTGAGCTCCACTGAATCATTCCAATTTGTCCTTCAGGCATTTGACGTATCTTTAATAACAACATAGATATTTGAGGTGGCAACGTTATGTGTCTCACCCTGTATATATCTATATGTTGTCTAAAAGAGAAGTTTCAATATTTTCTTCAAACCAATAAGTTTCAGTATTGCTGTAAATATTAAATTACAAAATTCATTGCGGATTTAACAGACCTCGATTCTGACTTTTGAGTTGCCATTCATTCGACTCGATACATATCTATCACACAACGTACTAAGTACATTACAATTGATTGCATTAAAAACATCGGCTGTTGGTGATGTTAGTGAAGTCATCGGTTAGTTCGATATATCGGATTTAACACGCGAGTTATTAATATAATAACAAGCATTTGAACAGTGCAGCAGGGTTAACGGGATCAACGATAAGCGTAATGTAATTATAAATTATAGAATAACACGTTCCGGGTTTCTCCGCGGCCATAAAGCCCGAGTGGCCGATAAATTTGGAAAATTGTTACGGAAAACCGGTATACCACCGGTAGAACACTATTCCACGCAGATTTTCCGGGAATTCTATTCGATCCAGCCCCGATTTAGATGGCTCAAGGCGACTGCGTATAACGTGGCTTCGCGTTATTTATCGCCGGCAGGTACGCTCGCTGAAAACTTACCGTGATATCTCGACGAAGTGGTACGAATAGCGAAGAAGAAGGGGCCCACTGCACCCACAAATCCATACGAAGATATTGGCAACCCAGCTAGGCTAGCGCGACTTTTTACCACGTTGCTCTTCGCGACTCTAAACGACTTTGCCACCTCCAAGGCTTCTTTCAGCCGACCTTCGCCCACTGTCGTCGAACGCCTTCGAGAACTATCGCCGCGAACAGCTGTTTTCCTTATCGAACACAACATAATTTGTAATTTTATTATGAATAACAAAATTCTGAATTTTTAAATGCATTGCTCACCGCTCGTATACAGGATGAGGCGCCAGAAACAGGCCACCTGAATAACTCGGCTGCTATTGGTGTTAGGAAAAAATGCATCAGATGGAACTTGCTCGGTTTTGAGGGGGCATTAATCAGATGTTAGTAGCTTCTTTGTAGGTGGACGCGCGAAGGACATATGAAGGTCAATTTCATTTTTTTAAATGGAATGAGTTATTTTTTAATACATCAATCGATGCAGCTGGACATTCGTTATAAAAAAGTACTAACCTATGTATGTCGAAAAATTAGTAGTTCAGGAGATATTTCAATTTAAATAACTTTAAAATACCATTACTGTCATACTAAGACGTTACACTAGTAAGTAAACGCTAACGTCTTAGTACGACAGTAATGGTATTTTAGAGTTATTTAAATTGAAATATCTCCTGAACTATTAACATTACGACATACATAGGTTAGTACTTTTTTATAACGAATGTCCAACTGCATCGACTGATGTATTAAAAAATACCTCATTCTATTAAAAAAAATGAAGTTGACCTTCATATGTCCTTTATGCGTCCACCTACAAAGAAGCTACTAACATCTGATTAATGCCCCCTCGAAACCAAGCAAGTTCCATCTGATGCATTCTTCCTAATACCAATAGCAGCCGAGTTATTCAGGTGGCCTGTTTCTGGCGCCTCATCCTGTATTAATAATTTCTTTCTCTTCAATCGCGTTGACGTCGTTAATCATTAAGACAGCGGATTTTTACGTAAAATAAAAATTTTTTACCCGAGTTGCAACAAACTGGAGTGAAATAGAAATTTATTTGCTTTGTTAATTTAGTTTCTGTGGTTCTAACTACTAAAAAACAATTGAAAGACTACTAAAAAAGAACAATTTGATGACTTAATTAAATTAAAATAAGGTAAACGGAGTAACAAAAATATAAAATGGCTAATTGAGGTAAAGGAAATATCAATGTTCTTTACGACCCGATTGCATGTAACTGATACAAACGATACATGAAAATTTATTTTTAATACGTGAAATTTATTTTCTTGTTACATTTTAATCTGACTAGCTGAAACACCGTAATTTCCAGTTTTAATAAATTTATAATAAAGTTTTAATATTATCTCAAAAGTTCATTCAGTTCAGAAAATACTTTTCACTCGACGGGAATTCACGAAAATCCACGTAACGCTAAGCAACGTTCGCGTGCAGTTTACACGTTTTTCAACTGGTCCGAGCAACAAAATGGTAAAAAAAGAGATCTGATCTTGAATGGTAATATAGTTTAAAAGGCCATCGATCACTTGCGTGTGTCGTAAACGAAGTACGACAATGTACGCCGGTTTCCAAACAACGTACCCGCTCTCGTTGCCAAACTTTGATCACGGAGAGAAACAATTTTCTTTCGAATTTGCTGGCCATTCGGCGTTATCGGCCGGCCGTTTCCCGAATTTCTCTCTCGCTCGGAATTGTGATAAATTTCGGGCCTCCTGGACGACCGCGTTCAACACCAGCGAAAATAATAACGGTAGAACGTGATTGTGAAACAAAAAGAGTCGCATTTCCGTTGAACGTGGCGTGCAGTTACTCTAGTAGCGATATGGATGCAAGAAACTTTTCTGGGAAATTACGATCGGGCTGTTGGCACACGCGAGGAACTAAATAAAAATTAAATTAGCAACGGCCGGGCGTCGATAAAAATCACCGAACTGTACGGCGCCCCTTTGTATCCACTCTCTTCGCTTGCAGATCGAATTTGTATCATTTACAATTGAAAAAATTCTATGATGCAACTATCAATAAATGTATTGCGGAATATTGTGGAACAGATGATGTTTTGAATATATTATTAGTAGACTGCGGATCTCTATGCATTTATAGCAAAATTGAGTATATGAAAATCGAAGTTGTTGACAATTTTTTAAAATTGAAGATGTCAATATATGTACAGGGTGGTTATTTTATCTGAGGACATTGAAATATCTCGAGAACTATGCATCGGATCAAAAGATCAAAAGGGGGACATCCAACGATACCAATCTCGACCCACCCCCCACACCGCCACCCCCTTGGGGTGGGGGTGGGGGAAAATAAAAAACTTAAATGGGAACCCCCATTTTTCATTGCAGATTTGGATTCTCCAGAAAAAATATACAAATTTGACCTAGGAATTTTTGCATTTTGGTTCACAGATGGCACTGTAATGGACAAAAATCAAAAAGGATAAGAAATCGTTGAAAATTGGGGATATCTCGAGAAATACACATCAGATCAGAAAAATAAAAGTAGACGTATTTGATATGTTTAAAAACACTATTCAATAACACCATAATTGACCCCCTACCCCCTCCTCCTGAGGGTGGGAGAGGAAATTATTTCAAAATCTTCAATGGGAAACCCTTTTTTATAGCAAATCTTGGTTCTCCATTGATTTGATATTATGCGTGTAATTTCTTTCACAGATCTCGCTGCAATCGAAAGCAGTTGGAAAAATTCATTGGTTTGTTTATCAATAAATCAAAAACTACTTTTAAAACTACTTTTCTCGAGATATCCCCAATTT
Source organism: Lasioglossum pauxillum (assembly GCA_933228785.1). NCBI lineage: Eukaryota > Metazoa > Arthropoda > Insecta > Hymenoptera > Halictidae > Lasioglossum > Lasioglossum pauxillum. Next base: position 17,467,990 of record OW121702.1, on the reverse strand, counting down.
TTATCGACTTTTTACCCATTTTGACTTTTGTTCATTACAGCGCCATCTGTGAACCAAAATGCAAAACTCCTAGGTCAAATTCGTGTATTTTTTTCTGGAGAATTCAATTTTGCAATCAAAAATGGGGGTTCCCATTTAAGTTTTTTATCTTCCCCCACCCCCACCGCCACGGGGTGACGGTGGAGGGTCGAGTTTGGTATCATTTGATGTCCCCCTTCGCGACGAACAACTTTCATTACCCACTTGTTTTGATCCGATGCATAGTTCTCGAGATATTTCAATGTCTTCAGATAAAATGACCACCCTGTATAATTTCTCCTCTATTAACCCCTTGCCGTATTTTGACAAACCAGACTCGTGATGAAGGTTTTTAACAAAGTCTAACGAATATGAATGTTACGCGTTTCATTTTAGATCAAATAAAGTTTGATTCGTTTGTAATCAATATTTAAGCATTAAAATAAATGTAGCCATACAAAAAATATAAATTTTCTCTTCTCTTCTACGACATTTTTCGGGATAAAGACGTTCTAATCACTGTAACTGTACACGAAAAGGCACGGCAAGGGGTTAAGATCATTACGGAAGAAGTATCATTCAATTTAGTTTCTATTTCTTGCAATCGGTGTACAAAATTTTTATTTTGCACAAAGATCCGCAGTCTAATTATTAGGTTGGCAATTAAGTTCGAACCTCTACATTTTCTCAAACAAAGTCATTTATATATATTTTTTAAACACGAATATTTTATATCAAATTAATCGCAAAATTCAGAGCTTTCCAATGCTATACAGTTCGAAAGGAGTGATCACTGAATGAGATTAGAATGATACAATAAAAGAATTACGAAACAAAAGGTCGCGAATTTAGTTGCCAAACCTAATATTACATTATACCACGTCGTCTCTGGTCTCAAAACTTCTGCAGTTTTTATCATTGAGTATTTACGATGTTAAAAATAGACAAACTGTCTAACAATCCACGAATATTGTTGAAATACTAAGTATGATAATTTGTCAGTATAATAATTGCAGTGTCTAATAAGTTGAGGTCAGTAAGTAGCATAGGTTCTTCTTAGTTCGACGTAGCGTACCTGGCCAAAAAAAGTTGCATGAGAGATGAATCAAACTGGCTAAGTAGAGTAGGTCAGTATATGGTCAGACATAAGAACTGTGGCCTGCAGAAATAACAGTACTAGAAAGATGTAAGTAGCATAGGTCTTTCTTGGCGAGACATATAACACCTAGTCACAGAAAGTTGCACAGCAGATGAATCAAATAGGGTAAGTAGAGTGGGTCATAGTCTGTGGCCAAACATAGAGGATACAGTCTTCCGGGAAGAGACGGACAGTACAAGACTACAAAGTTGCATCGATTGGTGCATAAAAAATATACGGTTCCATACAATAAATCAAAGTTGACGTTCATACACTCCGGGACGAAAAAATAGTATAATTTGAAATTAATGTAATTTCTGTTTATTAAACATTAGAAATTCAATTTTTTATACACATATTTTTATTGTGTCTTTCTTAACATATATGAATGAAATGAAACGAAGCTTCATTAACTTATCTATTTTTATTGAATGAAGTAGAATTATTAACGAAATATAGAGGCACAAAATGATAGCACACTTAACGAAAAACTTGAAAAATAACAGAATAAATCGATAAAAATCAATGCTCAATATTTCGTAGGATCTCCTTTACAACGACTTTAATCATTCGGTGTAGTAAATATTTATACAATTTTTAACTTCCCGATTTTATAGGGAAGTTATTGTAATTACCCCGAAAATCGAAAATCGATTTTTTAGCAGATCTTCACGTTTCATGGTCATTGGAGTCATTTTAGACTATTTTTATCAAAATGTTCGTGTGTGTGTGTGTGTGTGTGTGTGTGTGTGTGTGTGTGTGTGTGTGTGTGTGCGTGCGTGCGTGCGTGCGTGCGTGCGTGCGTGCGTGCGTGCGTGCGTGCGTGCGTGCGTGCGTGCGTGCGTGCGCGTATGGCCGTTTCTATGTAATCAAATTTTTCGTTAACGTTTTCAGAAAAAGTAACAACGCAATCAGGATGATGAATGATGCAATCGATGTGCCCCGTTGTAACTTAGAGCTGATTAGATTTTGGTCCATATTGGTCAAGTAGTTTTTTAGATTTTTACTTTTTTTTCGAAAAGAGTTGATTCTACAATGCAATTTATAAGGGAGGACGACAATTTTCCACTAAAGAACCAAACGCAATTACATAAAAAATTTTTTTCTTCATTTTTTTTTAGATTAAAAAAATTTTTTTTTTTAACTGATGCTAATGTTACCGCTTGGAATAATCGAAAGTGATTCCAATGCAAGAGTGAATTTATCATCTCTATTCCCAAGAATACATTTTGGGAGAATATCGATGAAAGTACAAAAAAAAACGATGTTAGCGATGTTGGCGAAGGAGTAACGAATCGGGAAGTTCTTTGTGTAACTCTTGAAGAGTCACACACCAAATAAAAAACATTAATAGCAGTAGGCCCTACTAGCCATAACACTAAGCCGTATCACTAACCCTCTCGCAAGAGCAGTCCTACCCGCGAGCTCGCGCAGCGAGCGAGCAAAAACAACCCTACTCGCGAGCGAGCGAAGCGAGCGAGCAACAATAGCCCTCTAGTTTAATACTGTTATGACTAATATTCTCCCATTCGTCCAAGATGCACTATTTTAAATCGTTAATATTTTGGAATTGTCTGCCATTTTGGTACACAGCTCTGGCAAGATGTCCCCAACAATTTTCAATAATGTTGAGGATGGAGATCTTGCTGGCCACTCCAAAACTCGAATAATTTTTGAAGAGAAGTATTTCTTGACCGCTTTCGCCGCGTGGACTGCGACATTATCTTGTTGTAAAATGTGTTTATTTGCAGCAATTCTTACAGCATAAGTGTTTAGTTGTTCATTTATCATTTCAATATACAGTTCACTATTCATTCGTCCTTTTACAAATTTGATTTCTGTTTTACCTCAATGTCCAATATCGGCCCAAATTATCACACAGCCGCCTCCCATTTGGCGACAGCTTAAAAATTGCTGATCTTCATCCAAATTATGATAGTAATAGCCTACGTCGTCTGGGCCATCCAAATTAAATCTTTTTCGTCGGTAAATATGACTCTTCGCCACTTTGTCCTCATATTTACATCCTTTTCGGCAAATTGTAAGCGGAACGCTTTAAGCTCCTTCTTTAACCAAGGTTTTTTCTGCAATTCTCTTCGCGCTAAGTGCTTGCAATTTTTGTAAAACACAAAGTACATTCTTTCCGTTAGTGTTTACGCCAACACTTTCAGCGATTTGTCTCGCAGTCATCCTCGAATTTGATGCTGTTCTCAATGTTGCACATTTTTCACGGGCAGTTAAACTTTGTGGACGCCCAGAACTCTTCTTTTTCCCGTAATTTTCAGGATTTTTTAACAAGCTCATAATAACTTTTCGGCATCTATACAATTTTTGATATTTGTGTAATTCAATCTTGTTCTTCCTTTAACTTCAATATCGTATGTACTTCACATAGTACACTTAGTTTTTTTCCCGACCCATTCGTAACACTTTAGTATGTTGTTTTATTAAATAATCACGAACGAAGCTAGTACCCACTTTATCAATTTCGTTTTGCAATGAATGTGTGCTTTTCAGTAACTTCTACACAACTGACAAATGTAAAACTGCTATTTGTGCTATCATTTTGTACCTTATAGGCCCCAATAATTGCGTTTCCATTTCGAAAATTCTAGTGAAGTAAATATGGTGGATGATATTCTGTACATTGTACGTACAAGCATGTCAGAATATGTTGACATATTAAAATATTCATATTTTCTTTAGTTTAATGTACCAAATGAGGAAAAATAGAGGATGTGCTATCTTTTTGTCCGGGAGTGTAAGTCGTAGTAACACGTAGTGTAAGCATCTCTTGAAACCATTTAATCGTTATCTGAACATTTCTCGCTACGAATAATAATAATAAATATAAATCAAGGTGGTAATGTCTGGTGAACCATCCTGTATGTATTCTTACCACGTAAATCTCTCTAGATATATTGCAAGCTGCAAGGAAATTCTGAAGTTACAGATAGTTCTAGCATTACTAACAGTATATCATTTGGGGTAATATTTTTATTCAATTGCTAAAAAATATTAACACGGTTACGACCGGAAGCCTATTTATAGGATTTTCAATAATTTTGCTGCACCAAAAGAAAGCATAGAAATTATCTTTTGCGATGTAATCTTAAATGAAACTATTAGATGACGTTATTGAGGGTGACTTGTTAGTTCACAATAAAACTTGATGTTGCTATTGTAGGTTCCATTAAAAAATGTTTAGCCATGCACCGTAGATTTTTCAAAATTATGCAATAACCACCGGACGGTAATGTGTTAACAGAAGCTTTACTTTGTTAATTTATTTCTCATCTGAGAAACGGAGTGTTAAGTAAACAGGTCGATCGGTGACCTGCGAAACCGTGATCGAATCGGCAAATGCTCACGGCAGAATGCGCCGAGACGGACACGATCATGCCCCTGGCGGCCGGAATTAGGCTAAAAACCGATGGCCACGTCATCTGCGGTGCGGGTATGGGCTGCACGGCTGGTTGCGGGCCGTTTACTGCGTGCGCCGCTGGAAAAAGTTATGATTCCCCGTAAAGAGACGGGCTCGAAACAAAACGAAACAAAACGAACGTGGAGGGGCAGACGGGTGGGTGGGCGGTCGTCGGGTAGGGGGTTGGCCGAACGGCTGAGAAAAATAAACAGAACGAACAAAATAAAACGTTTGCAAAAGGACAGTAGGGTGTCTGGTGGCTGTGTGAAATTTCGCGGTCGGCCGTGCGTGTGTATTGTGTCACGGGCGTGCACGAGGAGTGGATGTAAAATGCGGAAGAATCGCTCGTTGGGAAAGGGAGATCGAAGAGAAACGAGGTCGAGGGGAAAAAATTGAACCCGCGGGATTTCATTGGCGCGCTACCTACCGCTGCCACGGTCAGTTTCCGTCGAGTTATTTGCTCGCGGGCCGCTCGCGGGATGGAAATCGCGGAGTGGACTGGGATCGAGGAAAATGTGTTTTCCGCGCGCGGCAAAGAGTGAAAGTGGGGGAAAGCGACAGGACGACCGTGGAAATACGCGTCGCGCTGGAAATGCTCTGCTCAGATATTTTCAACGATATTCATTTGCGTACGCTTTACAGTCCATTATCAACGCCGCGTCGTTGCTGAATAATATTGTCCCGCGTTATTCATAAAGTTTGTTATTTAACGCATCACGGACACTGAATTTATCTGCTGCTTAGAGGATTTTCCTTCGCAAGAACCGCTCGTCGAACTCAAAGCCTTGGTTCACGGAATTATACAGTGTCCCAAAATGGGTGGTGCACGGGGGCATGGAATTATACTGTTTGCAAAACTGAGTAAAAAAACACGAATAAAATTTTTTATTTGAAGTGATATTTCTGAAAAATGTGTTAGATAGGAATTGTTTGGCTCGTCTGATAGTGCGTAGCAGGAAAAATATATTAGAATAATTAAAATTTTAAATACCGGTAATTTTTCTCAAATCAAGGATTCGTAAAACTCAACTAAATTGTCAGTGATGGTCAAACTATCTCAAATTGGCGCAAAGGGGAGACAAGTCGCTAACGAAATTAATTCTGCCGATCCGAAACGCCTAATCTCCATTCGCGCGAATTCTTCGGGACGTTCCGTTTCCGATCGATGGCCGGGCAATCGTGATTAATATCGGCGGGACGCGGCATAACCGAGAGAGCGGCCCATTAATTCAATCGCGAGATCGTGTATTAATTATAATCAATTACGGCAACATTTAATCGTGGCGTGCGGTAAACAGACCGGCGTTTAGCCGCGGCCGAATAAATATCGGCGAATAAACGTGCGAAATGCTTGGCCGCGATCGAGGCCGACGGAAAACAGGGAACGAGTTGCGGGGGCGATTGTAAATACAATTAAGTAGATTAATAATCTCGCGGACCGTTAAATAAGTGCGCGTCCACGCTGTTTGCCGGATGCGAAACGCCGCGCCGGTGCTCGTCTGTGTACACGGGAATAAACGCGCGACTCGGCGCGGAACAGAGCGGAGTGGAGCAGACCGAAGCGGAAAGGAAAGGCGAGGCGGTTGTTGCCGTTCTCCATTTCCTTCTTTTTACTTCGGGGACGAATCGACGTCTCCGCGAAATGTTGCATATGCATGAGTAATTTCGACGCTTTATAAATTACTAGACTGTGGATTTTTACGTAACATAAAAATTTGCCATAGGCTAGTGTTTTATCAAACAGACAATGTTTTGATTAACGAGAAGGTTAAACAACGCTTTCTATACATCAGACATACTACATCCAGTCAAAAAAGTTTTGTAGCAGATAATTTATCTGCGGATGAGCTAAACTGCGGATGTTTATGCAAATGCTTATTTTTATAGAAAATGGGTAGACAATCAGGACCTGGACAGAATGATTAATTTTGTGCCAAATCGTCAAGTCCTCCTTAGCATGTATTAAGACAGCCCAAGAGAAATTATAAAAAATTAAGATCTTATTGACGATTTAGCATTCATTGAAGCTAATTTTTCCACTTTGCCAGTTACAATAACGAAATTAGAATCGAAAACGTTAGCATTAAAAGATTCAATTAAATTAGTTACAGATTTTGCTCAAAATCTAGATAATGTGCCTATTGGCTGTGGAGAAAAAGTGAGAACAAAATATAGATATGTTTTTCAGAAAAATCTAGAATTTGAAATATTGTCTAAACTTAATAATAGTTTAAATGATTCAAATATCCGCGGTACGAAGGAAACAAAAGCACGGTACTGGAAAAAGTATAAATATGCTTCCATCACATCTTGTGATATTGAAAGGACATTTTCAGCATATAAATTAGTTTCATCTGATAAAAGGCATCAATTTAAGGTTGAAAATATAGAAAAAATTACCATCACATATTGCAATGCCAATTACAAGCAGTAAGTAATAGATATTATACAACTAATCTAGATATGTATATTATATTAACATTTGACTGTTCCATTCGTTACTAATACAATTATTTAGAGCGACCATTTCACATATTTTTTTCATATATTTTACAGAAATTATGAATCAAATTTGCATAATTTGACATATTAAATTTGCATAAATTTCTGCAGTCTACAGATAAATAACACTCTGTAAGTAGAATACCAGTCACTGTTCAGACGTAGGTGATAATTGGACGAGAAAGAGGGTCAAACAAACAGTTTCTTTACACCACGCGTGCTACATTCAGTGAAAGAAATTTTTTTAGAAGATAAATCACACTCTGTAAGTAGAATAGGCCAGTAGTAAGTCAGACATAGATGATATTTACATAAATAAGAAGGTTGAACAACAGTTCCTTATTGCCCAGATCGTAGAATGTAATTGTTTAGTAAATTAAAATAAGGGGAAATGTGACGAGAATATAAAAGAGGAAAATCGAGGCGGTTGTCGCTGTTTCCCTTTCCTTCTTTTTACTTCGGAATCGACGTCTCCGCGGAACGGTGCATATGCATGAGTAATTTCGACGCTCTATAAATAGAGAGGCGCACGGCTGCATCTCGTTCGCGACAGGGATTGCAAGTTTCCTCGCTTAGCGGCGCCGAGCGAATTAACCGTTTCGCCGGTGAATATGTTTCTTATATCCAAAGTGGATTTGTCGCGTGGAGCTTGAATGAAATTATGGAAGTTCCGCGAGCTAGCGCCTCTGTTTGGTCGACTTCGAGAACGAAATCCATGGTTGCGAGCGGTGACGCGAAGCAGGCGATTTTCATGGCTTATCGTTCGATGCAGCCCTGCTCCGTGAACGGAAGTGGATGGCCAGATAAATTGGGTAGGGACCGTTCTTGATCTGATAAGTGAAATAGAGATCGCTTCTAGATGGGGAAGTAGAGTGGGAATTATCGCAGATACCTGAAACAGAGAGTAGAAACGGAGTGCTGACCATGTAAGCGACATGGGATGGTCTGTAGTTATAGTAGTGTCTGTGTAGGCTGTTCGAAATTGTAGGCCAGTAGTGGCGAATGTTCAGTGCACACAAAGTTAAACTTCTTCAGCAGTGAAGATTTAATACGTTAAAATGTTTCATTGAGTGTAATGTTCCTGCTTCATGAAGTATTAATCTAATTTAGCAGAAGAAAGTTACAGTTTCTATGAATATTATGCTGTGTACTACTAGTCGGGATTTTATGCATTTATGACAAGAGTGTGTGAATTACATGCATTATAGTAAAGCAATTCAATCAATTGAACAAAGAGAAGAAATAAATGACTTTTATAAGCCTACCTTCTTGCATGATTGTACCACTATAAAGTAAATGAGAGTTTTAGTAAAATAATGTTGTTTAAAATTCGAAATGGTTCAGATCAAACAAGTGGTGCAGGCTAATACGAGTCAGTAGTGTTGGCCAGTAATGTAATTGTGGTCCGCAATTACAATTACTGGTTGAGCCAAAGTAAGTGCAATTACCAATTACAATTACATGTAATTGTAATTTTATTTCTGCAATTTCCAAGTAATTTTAATGCAATTACAAGTAATTGTAATTGGTAGTTGTAATTACTTAACGCCAAAATGGCACTAAAAAAAGTAATTACATACCTACTCAATGGAAATGTCTAAAAAGAGCAAACAAAAAGCATATGTTAGGAAATATTTATTATTTATTAACACGTTCGCTGCCAACAACGAGTTATCTCGTAGATTGAAGTTTGTGTTTAGGTGTTCATAAAGGTCGTCGTTCACTAGAACGCTCCGGCGCCCACCCGGCACCGCACGCCTCAGCTGTTTTGGATTTCTTCTATGTATTTTAAATGGATGTGCGCACATAGAAGAAATCCGAAACAGCTGAGGCACGCGGTGCCGGGTGGGCGCCGGGGCGTTCTAGTGAGCGACGACCTTTAAACGTTTTATCTCAAAAACCGACTACGATATAACTCGTATAATTAATAAAGCAATTAAAAATTATCTAAATTCAATTACTTTCCCATAAATACATGTTTTTTATTTTTATTTTACAATTAATTAAAATTTGTTGGTGTGGTGGAACCGTTTTTGAAAATGTCCCTCAGCAGTGAACGTGTTAAATTACAACTCTTAAGAAATAAGTTCACCTGTCACTTACATTGACAATGTAGTTTTCACAAAATATTTATTATTTATTAAATACATTATATATTAGGAAATATTTATTATTTATCAAATATTTATTTGTCAACATATGTCAAGGTCAAGGTCATCGGAGCTGCCTCCCCTAAACGTAAGTTTTACCGTAGCTAATTATTTGCAACTACCAATTACAATTACTTGTAACTGCATTAAAATTACTTGGAAATAGGTAAGTAATTGTAATTGTAATTGAAATTACATTTTGCCCAACTCTGGCTAACACTCACGAGACAAGTAGAATTGGTTGGCACTGGTCAGACCAGTGTAGGAGTCATGTTCAACCGTCGGCAAGTGAGATGTTATTCTCCTTGATTTGGCTAATATTATAGGGTCGTTTCGAGTCGGACAAGTGACATGCAAGATTTTGTAATCAAATAAGTACTATTGTTTTGTTTAGAGCCAGTCAAATGACATAAGAGGTACTGTGAGTGAAATTTATCAAAGTGCACATTTTGATCATCCTAAATTATTTTCTCAATTTTTGTGTTTTTGAATGTAAATTTCAATAGATACAGATAACAAAAAGTATTAAAAATTGCTTAAACAGAAACGAAACAAAAAGCATGAAGTTCAATAGGCAATTTCGCTCAGAACGCAGGGAATTTTGTAGGGAATAATTCACGCAAATTCGAACGCGATACATAATTAATGTTTCCTGAAGTAAAAAGCCAATGTTTCTCGCGCCCTTTATCACCGAAATTTTTTATTGAAATTTCATGTTCGCTGGAAACTCTTTTGTGCCGCGGAAAATATACTCTCTACAGCGAAACGTAGTCTCATACCTATGGGGACGGAATATCTACGGGGTTGCGTTTTAATTTCGATTTATCAAAGCAGTGACAGCGACGTGAAAGGATCGGATACGTCACACACGTGCGGAATGTGTGGTCCATCGTGTCACCCCTTAATCCTTTCGGAACCCTCTTGGGTAACTGCAGTTCGTGACAAAACTAGTGGACACCGACAGGTTTGTCTGACTAAAAGCCCTTGATGCGACCTGTCAAACGTGGCTTACGCGATTCCATGCTTTTACAGTGCTGTACAATTGCGCTTAGAACAACACCGACCCAATCCCCCCACTTTCTTCCAAATTACTTGGCGAGCCGCACTCTCTTTCATTCGGTTCGCGTTCCTGTGAAAGCATTTTTACACCTGACCGGTGGAGAAAGAAAAATCTGCCTGAAACATTAGCAAATACTTTCAATATACTTCAAAGTAAATGACAGAGTGATGTATTGTGTAGTGAGACATTTATTATAAGCGGATTAATTTCAAGAAATATTAATGAATTAATGTTTTAGTAGCTTCAAAATAATTACATACTACGTCTAGATTATTCTGATGTGTTTATTACCACGCTTATATTAGCTTGCCGAGTTGTCGTTGTTGTTGTTGTTGTAGGCGTCAAATCTTGTAATCGAATTTTAAACTACTGCCCGATGAGCTAGACTTGAAAGGGTATAGCCGGATAAGCATGGGCCAGCGGCCCCCGCTCCGATTTTCCTGATTCCTGTCTTAAAACATCGTTTCATGTCTAAAAAAACATTGTGTAAAATTTCAAATGTCTACCCCCACCGATAGGGGCGATATTGAGGTAAATTCCCCCGCACTGAAATACAATTTGCGCTAAAACGAGAAAAGATATCGACATGGGATAAACGGCAAATAAAAGATATAGATACACTCTATATTTCGGATTTTTTCAGAATTTCTTGCTAATTATTTATAGTTGAAAATAATTAATTAATTTTTGGGGAATTTTTTTAACTATCTTCCCCTAGGTTGACACCTACCAAAAAATTCTAAAATATTGCTATGATTCTAACCTATTTTGTAAAAAAATCTCAGAAGTGTCCGTTTGGTGGAACAGTGTCAAAAAAAATAAAGTATGCCGGCGTACGCTCGGTTTGATCAGTAACGACGCAGCGACCGATTCCCCTTGCGGCGGCTAGTGACGGGAGCGAACGGGAAGTCGGCGCTTGTACGGAAAAGCTGATACATGTAAAAATGCGACTAAATCTTCTAATACATGATTACAGTTAGAAGTCTAAACAATTATATTCTAGACAATAAAAATCGTTTAGTTTATAAATACATATAAAAAAAAGAAAAAAACAAGAAAAGCGCCGATTTCCCGTTCGCTCCCGTCACTAGCCGCCGCAAGGGGAATCGGTCGCTGCGTCGTTACTGATCAAACCGAGTGTTCGCCGGCATACTTTATTTTTTTTGACACTGTTCCACCAAACGGACACTTCTGAGATTTTTTTACAAAATAGGTTAGAATCATAGCAATATTTTAGAATTTTTTGGTAGGTGTCAACCTAGGGGAAGATAGTTAAAAAAATTCCCAAAAAATTAATTAATTATTGTCAACTATAATTAATTAGCAAACAATTCTGAAAAAAATCTGAAATATAGAGTGTATCTATATCTTTTATTTGCCGTTTATCCCATGTCGATATCTTTTCTCGTTTTAGCGCAAATTGCATTTCAGTGCGGGGGAATTTACCTCAATATCACCCCTATCGGTGGGGGTAGACATTTTAACTTTTACACAATGTTTTTTTAGACATAAAACGATGTTTTAAGACAGGAATCAGGAAAATCGGAGCGGGGGCCGCTGGCCCATGCTTATCCGGCTATACCCTTTAAACATAGCTCAGAACTGGATGACAATGCAATATTAAAAAACAAATTTAAAAAAAAACTGTGCGTTCATGAGAAAAAAATTTAATAGTAACCGTCACACCTCGTCGCGCGACACTCGGTAGTACGTCATCGCGTTCAGCGATCCCCACTCCGCGCGACAGCGCTCCCTACTCCACTACGCGTTCCCACTCCGACTCATCCCCACTCCACTGACCCATTTCGCACAGAAGGAGCTCAGTCAGTGTGGTGTTCCGTTCATTCAGTCCATTTCGGACAATTACGGACTCCATCAAGAGACGTCTCTCGCAGTCATCCCCTCATTCTATCTCGCGTATTTCCATATCTTACTATTTCATACCAGTATTACTATATCTTGCGTTCCATTTAAAAAAGACTAAAAAGTAGAAAATACAAAAATATATTCAAAAAACTTTTTAAAAACCACGCTTATATTAAAATGCACTAAAAAGGAGAAAATAACTTTTTTAGACATTAGTGGCTATAAATAAAAGCGTGGAGCGCTAAACTATATTGACGTAATCTTCGTGGACGCTCCACGATTTTATTTATAGTCACTATTGCCTAAAAAAGTTATTTTCTCCTTTTTAGTGCATTTTAATATAAGCGTGGTTTTTAAAAAGTTTTTTTAAATGTACATATTTTTTTTTTATATTTCACCTGCCCATTCTTGTCAGAAATACATCAAATCCGCAATCGAATTATAAATAATGTTGTGCGTGCCAATAATTAGGTACCCATTGGCCATCTGCAAATCATTTTGGTATTTCTGCTAAAAAATTACAACATTGTACATCATGATACATTATTTTAATAATTTGATATTATTTTATGTTTGCATTCTAAACATTTATTCTGAAAATTCAGATGATAAGATTTCAATTATATTAAACGTGATAGGTAATATTGCTTATTGACATAATAATTGAATCGTGCTCTGTTTAATGTTTATAGGTATATTTTAGTCATTTAATGTTCCACATTAACGCCTCCGTGTATTTCATACAATCATCGCATTAATATTTTGTAAATTAAATTGAAATCAAATGGATCAAATGGATGCTCAATGCATCACTATACCTTCAAATAAACTGTGGATCGTGTACATTTACAATTTAAAACTAGGTGTTATAATTACATTATTATAACATGATTTCTATTTAATTTACACATTAATGAAACTTTGAATACATGAACTAAAATATTCTGTTTCTTAAACTAATCTACGAGAATAACACAATAGACTATATTGTTGATAAAATCCAAGAAGTTGACACTCTAAAACTCCCCAGGGAGAGAGAAAGTATAGAGTGGTGTCATTAATTTTTATATTTCAACAAAAATGTGATTGGTTACGAGGTTTCTCTTCCCGAGGAAATTGGAAGGAACGGTGCACGATAATTGAATGGGAAACTACCGTGAAAAAGAAAACGGAGTCTTCGAGTTGGCGAGAAAGCTGCTTTCTGTTTCGTAGGAGACCTCGTCGGATTCGTTAGAACCGAGCATTAATTAAAACACTGCGATCCGAAGTGCCTGTAAGGTATTAACTCATCACGTCGTGCGATGCCCCAAGAGTGGCACAGTTTGGGACAATAATTACGGTAGACTAGACACCGGTGGCTTCGTCTCATGAAAAGCACTTGACGCGTCCCTTCGGACGCACCGCAGTGTTGCGGTCGATGTAATTCAATTAAACCGTTATTATTGTCTGCGCGCAAGACTCACGCGCCCCCGTGTCCAGACAATTGTTTCACTTTAATCTCCATGAAGCATGACCCGGCCAATGAAACATATTAAATCGATACATATCTCGAAACCTAACCGTCCATATTCTGCAATTAATAGTAGCTTAATCTCGTGAAAGCTGCTTTGGCAAGGATGGAAGAGTTTGAAAGGGACACCTGATACACGGGCCAGCCTGTGGCGAATTCGACGACCAACTGCAGAGCTGATTTTACCACTTTAGCACTAAAGCTAAGCTTCTCAACGTCATTATACCAGGGAAATCATCCTAATAATTTAATAATATAATAATTCCTAATACTTTCTCTAGTATTCGGATAATTTTTGTTTCATGAATTATGAAAATCTTTTAATTTCCTAAGATCCTAACAACAGCTACTAATTAGGACTCTTTAGAAAAAGATAAAATCCTATAGAATCTTTTTGTAAAAAATCGAATAAAGCTTCAAATGCTTTAATAGAAAAATGAGAACCTCCCTTTCACACAACGATGTAATTGTTTTTCATATTCTTTTTAATATTCTATTAATTTCTTTGCCTGTATCACAGCAAGTATAATTAATTATTAAGAGCAGCACGGCTTTAGGTTAATTCGACCCGGTGCGCTAGAGTAAAATGGTAGTCCCAAAAGAAATGATTTAATTATAATACTCGAAACCACTGCTATCAGTTTATAATAATAATTGCTGTTATCGTGTGCAATGAAATTATCTAAAACCGATTTGCTTCAAACATTACATATTGTATAATAGTCCCGTGGGTTTGCCATCGATTCCACGTAATAACTTTTTAAACTGACAATCTAGATATTTTACAAAACAAATTAAATCTCTAATTTTTGATTGGGAAAACGCTTTGGCTTGTAACTTGCATCAGAAAATAAAAGAATCAAACATTTTAACACTGCACAATTTTTCATGTACTTTATTTTTTATCCTACTTGTGGTCGTATTTTTCCAATTTTAAGATTTTTAAGGAACTGTCAATTTTATATATACTGTAGTACAATACAACTATGAAAAACAATTATTTTCCCAACAATTAAATAATTGGTATTTTGGTAATTATTTAGAAAAAGGGTTTCCTCTCAGATTTTGATCATTTTGAAATATGTTGTCAAGGTCATCATTCTGAACCACTTTTTCCTATACATGTTGCCGCCGCTCGATTTTAGTTTTCGAGATATTCGCAAAAAACTATCGCTAATACTGTATTGAATTTTTCGTATTCCTGCACGCTCTTCGGCAACGTAAGCTTGTCCCGGCGAACAGTGGTCTAAAACGCGAAATTTACTGACATTTTAGTATAACTTCTAAGCTATTAAAGATATTGACGTGAAATTTGGGGTGTAGGATATTAACATGTGATCTTTTTTAATGGTATATAACGTAGTATACTTTCTGTTTATTTAATAGCTTTTTTTACTATTTTTTAAACATATTTACAAATTTAACAACTTTCAGCAAATTTTTTTGAAATGGAACACAATCAGCTTAGTCAATATTATTCTTATTAATATTCTTAGTTAATATTATTTAACATTAATTTAATTAATATCAGTTAATATTATTCTTCTAAACTTATGATAAATCGCTAATTGAATAAAATTTGTTCCTTGATTTTCCAAGGCCTCCGAAGAAAATTTGTCAGATCCTTCTTAAAAATTCACAATCTATGGTACCTGTATAAAGCACAAAATGAAATTTAAACAATAATAAATATAATAAATTTAGTTTATTAGTTGAGAATTAGATAAATTATTTATTTTGGCTATATCAGTTAACAGTTTTTATGTAATTATCATTTCCTCAGCCTCTTGGTCCAGAGCTCATGGTTTCTTATTATGAGACTTTAAACGTAAAGATGATATATACGGATTAGAAGTCAATAACAATTTATGGAATATATCTTCGTTGGTAGCAATTCGTGAAATTTTTCGACTACTTTTATTTCTATAATTTTCAAAATCTTTATATCTACACTCCAGGGCCTCCTCAGACAATTGACCAATTGGTAACAGTGCGTGTTTTATTATTTCTGTCCCGTGAATTAATAGTTTGTGTACTGGGGCCGGTATATAATACCAGCCATAAAGATTTATGAAACGTTTTGCTGTATTAAAAGTATATTCTTGAAATTTATCAAGGACTATTGCAGATGAAGATGAAACGAGTTGTAGTATGATGTAAAATTTCATGATCACAATGTTGCATCTATCCCTGTTATACTTTTTTTTTTTTTTTTTTTTTTTTTTTTTTTTTTAACGTAGGAAAAACGCTTTACGCGTACCCCGCCCTCCTGGGGGAGAGACGGGGTTATGTGGGACTGTCCGTTCCAGAAGGGACCGGACCTACCCACTAAAAAACCTACGGTGACCTCCCTGAGCTAGTTTGGAGGTGGTCGGGATCTCGAAATCGAATGCGACCGACCACCTCCAACCCCAGCTTAAAAGCCCCATTCCCGGGGGGGAGAGAAGCTCCCCCCAATCAAAACCTAGTGCTATTTGGACACCATGCGGGTCACCCACATGATGTCCCCCATCCCTGGGGTCGCTCGGCTGGGTGCCCCGAGCCCCAGCTCGAGACACCCGCGACCCCCGGAGACCCCCCTCCTCGCTCGGGGAAGAGAACCCAAGGGTTCCCACCCGGCCGAGGAGTGAGGTTTCCGCACGCGATAAGGAGGGGACAGAGGCGAGTTCCGGCTCGCGTCTGTCCCCTCCCCCTGTCCCACCCCCCAGGTCGACCCCCATTAAAATATAACGATAAATAAATAAATATATATAAATAAATAAAACTCAATAAATAAAATTCAATACATAAAATATATAAATAAATAAAATACGTATAAATCAAATAGGTAAAATATAAATTAATAAAATACGAAAATACGTAAAACAATAAATAAATACATAAAATAATAAAATGTCAATAAATAAAATAAAATAAAATAAAGTAAAAGACAAACACAACAAAACATACAAAAGGGAGGGCAAAGCAAAATAGGGGATAAATAAATAAATAAAATAGAATATAATAAACTAAAATAAGGGGGGGGTCGACCGGCAGGCCGCATCTTTGTAGGTGGGGGGGGAGGGGATTTGTGCTCCACCTCGCCCCCCCGCGGCCTGCCCACCCCGGGGGGCGCCTAAGACGGCAAGCCCCCCTTGGCGGCGGTACGGGTAACTACGTACCGCCGCCAACACGTCTGCGGCCCCTAGTTACTGGCCGTCGGCCTCGACGGGGACGCCCCGCCGAGGCCAGCCTCCTGGCGGAGAGGGGGTCGGCCTCCCTCTCCCTCTCCGCTGCCTCCTTCTGCGAAATAACGGTTTCGCAGAAGGAGGCGAACGCGGATCTTGACCTCTCGCTGCCGATCATGTGGTCGACCACGACCGGCAGGGAGAGGTCCACCCCTATAACACCCCTAAGGACACTGCGCGGCTCCGACCACGCTGGACATTCCTCCAGCGTATGTCGCGCAGTGTCCCGGGCCTCACCGCAGTGGTGGCACTGCGCCGTCGGTTCCTTCCCGATTTTGCACAGGTACTCCCCAAAGCAACCATGCCCGGAGAGCACCTGTGTCATCTGGTAGGTGAGCCGTACCCGACTCCTGCACCATTCCTCCAGAATGGGCAGGAGCGCCCGGACAATTGGCCGGTCCGAGTTGGCGGAGACAATTTCGTTCCGCCACCGGACCAGGATGTCCTGTCGGGCCTGGTGCCTCAGCACTTCGACCTCTTGCCCCTCGGGGCATAACTCCCCCCGGCGGATGGAGCAGGCAATCCGATACGTGGTTGCCCGCTCCACCGCCATTAGATGGAGGGGAGTCATGCCCGCGAGGAGGCACGCCGCCTCCCCGGAGATGGTGCGAAATCCCCGTATGGTCCGAATGGCCAGCCGTCGTTGCACGCGGTTTGCGTGCAACATGTTACGCCGGCTGGCCATTAACTGTTCGGACCACACGGGGGCTCCATAGAGGAACTTGGCGTGCACCACCCCCGAGTAGAGGCGACGTATCCGATCCTCGGGCCCCCCGATGTTGGGCAACAGCCGACCAATGGCGGCTGCCACCCCTCCGGCTCGGGGGGCCATACGGTCGAAGTGCTCTTTGAAGCACCAGCGGCTGTCGAGGGTCAGGCCGAGATAGTTCATCTCGCCTTTCACCTCGACAGAGGCTTCACCTACCTGGATCCGGAGTTGGGGCGGCTGCCGGCTCCGAGGCAATGCGTGTAGCCACATTGCCTCGGTTTTGCCGGCAGAAATCTCCAGCCCCAATCTCCGGATCCCACCGACGACGCAGCCCACCGCTGCTTGCGCCAGGCTCAAGGTCCTCCCCCACGACCTCCCCTCGACGACCGCCAATGTATCATCTGCATAGCAGATTAGGCGGACGCCGAGGGGAAGGTGAGCCCGCAGCACCGCGTCAAAAGCGAGCAGCCACAGGAGCGGTCCGAGGATCGACCCCTGTGGCACTCCGCGGTGCATCTCTTCCCTCCTGATGTTACCGTACCGGCCCGGATACTCGAACCACCTGTCCCTCAGGTAGTCCCGGATCACTTCCTTGAGGTAGGAGGGCACCTGGAAATAGTCCAGGGCCCTCACTACCTCATCCCATGGCAGGGTGTTGAAGGCATTGGTGATATCAAGGCTCACCGCCAACAACACCCTGCCCCGAGCGACAGCCTCTTTCCGGAGGGAAGCGAGGCGACCGACGGCATCTACCGTCGATCGCCCCCTCCGGAAGCCGAACTGGCTGTCGCTCAAGTCGGGACCACCATGTTGGGACAGGTGCTCGACGAGGCGGTCGGCAATGATCTTCTCGAAGATCTTACCCGCCTCGTCGAGCAGACATAGGGGCCGGTACGCGGAGGGAGAGTCCGCAGGCTTTCCTGCCTTGTGGAGGAGGACTAGCCTGGCGACTTTCCATTCCCCGGGGAAGACTCCCCGGCTCAAACAGGAATTTAGAAACCCTGTGAAAGCCGGGGCGAGGACGTCCAGGGCCGTGGCCAAGACCCGTCCAGGGACCCCATCGGGACCGGGGGCCTTCTTGCCCCCTTCCCGGATCCTCTGGACGGCCCGGGAGAGCTCACTCTCCGTGACCCCGAGCTCATCGGTCCAGTTGGTGTGGACCGAAGGGGGCGGGTCCTCTCTCGTTCCCTCCGAAGGGGGGAAGAGTGTACTGAGGACCCTACCCAGGAACTCGGGGTCAAGCCCCTCGGTTATGGGGGGCGCCCACGGGCGGAGCTTACTCAGCACCACCCTGTAGGCGCGCCCCCATGGATCCCTATTGAGGGATCCGAGGAGCTCATCCCAGGCCACGGCCTTTGCAGCGGCAATTGCACGCTGGAGAGCCATCCGGGCCGCCCTGTACTCTGTATACAGGGCGGCCACTCTCGCCTCGTCGACGCCACCAACAGGGTTGCGTCGACGTGCGCGGGTGTACTGGCGTCGGGCACGGACACACGTGTCCCTCGCGGTCGCTATTTCGCCCGACCACCAGTACGCCGACCTCTTCGGGGGGTGTCTACCGGCCCGGGGCATCGAAGCGTCACATAACGACTTCATGATACCCCGGAACCATGTCACCCCCTCTTCAGTCCCGCGCTCCGTGGGTTCAACCCAGGAATAGGCGAGAGCTGAGGCTCTCAGGACGTCCTCGTCCAGTCGCTGCAGCGCCCATTTAACGGGCGCCGCATGGGAGCTACGTGGGGGGGGGCAGGTCCGCCTGTTGTTGCTGGGTGGCCTCCACCTCCATGGTGATATGGAGGTGGTCTGAGAGAGACTCCCATTCTGTGGCCACCCGCCAGGCGGACACACGGCGTACGGCTGAGGGGGTGGCCCAAGTCAGGTCGACTATGGACCACCCATTATGCCGCACGCACGTTGCCACGGAGCCCTGGTTCACCAACCTGAGCTCCATGCCCCCCGCCCAAGCCTCGAGAGTCTCTCCACGAGGGGTGGTCCTGGGGTTTCCCCAAGTGGTGGACTTCGCGTTGAAGTCCCCCAGGACCAACATTGGACCGGCTAGGTAAGGTGTAATCATCACCCTCAGCCGGTCCAAAAACCCCTCGAACTCTTCGAGGCTGCAATTGGGCGAAACGTAGCATCCCGCGACCAGAAGCCTTCCCCATCGAAACAACACCACCCCACGGCTCCGCTCGACCACGGAGCCGGGGGGGAACTCACCGCCCTTTCGGGCCCATATTGCCACGGAGCCCTCGACGTCCCCCACCCAAGGGGAGGAGTCGGAGACGTCGTAGGGCTCCGTGACAACGGCCAGCCCGACCTGCCTCTCCGCCAGGCCATGGATAAACAAGTCCTGGGCCCGGCGGCAGTGGTTTATGTTGGCCTGCACCACTGGGAGCGTCCTAGGCATTACTGTGCCGTTGACGCCCCCGGTGTGGCCACCTCAGGCCGGGCTGGCTCTGGAGGTGGGGGATCCACCTCCATTTCCTCACTTGGGGGGGGAGGGGGTCGGGCTGACTCTTCTCCCCCCGGGGCCGTTTTGTCGGTGGGCCCCTTACCACCAACCTTACGACTTTTCCTCGGGGGCGGGGGGCACAGGCCACTCCCCGCCTTGTGCCCGGCCGGTCTCCCCAGCTCGGTGCATATCGGGCACCGGGGGGCCGCCGGGCACACACTAGCTTGATGGCCGGTCGCACCGCACTTGAAGCACTGGCCGCTACGGTCGACCGTGCTAGTGCACCGCTGCCTGACGTGTCCAACCGCCAGGCAACGGAAGCACTGCAACGGCCTCGCGGCCAGTGCCTCTACTTTTGCGGTGGACCAGCCCACCCGCAACTTTCCCGCGCCCGCCAGAAGGCGGGCGGCCGCGGCGGGGCATTTCAGCCACGTTGTGCCCAGCCCTGTGGCCGGGGACTTAATGTCCCCGACTTTCACAGTGTCGGGTGGGCACCCCGTGGCCTCAGCCACCGCCGCCTTCACCTCGTCGGGGGTGACGGAGTCATCCAGGCCCCTCAGGCGGAGATCCGCCATCTTGAGGGGCCTGTTGACCCTCACCCCCATACCGCTAAGCGCGGTCACCATGCGGGCTGCCAGGCTATCTGCCTTGGCAGCCCCCTCCGGGCCGGGGATCTCCAGTAGGAGACCCCCGGTCACAGCCCGTTTTGTTCTAATTTCCCCCACCCCGATCTCCTTTAAATTGATCGCGGCCTTGGCCGCCGCCATAGCCTGCGCCAGGGTGGTTTTACACCCCTCCGGAATGGTCAGCGATATCGCTGCCGCCTTCGGAGGGGTGGCCACCCTGGGCGGAACTCCACCCCCCTTCCCCTTTCCCTGGGGAGCCTTTTGGGTTCCCTTGGAGACGGGAGGGGTGGGGGGAGGGTTTGCGGCCTTCCTCGCCGCCACCCTCTCTTTTCGGCCCACCACCGTTGCCCAGGTAGAGGGCTCGGTGCGGGTCGGGGCCGGATTAGTCGGCTGAGAGGGGGCGGGGGGAGGTGGGGGAGGGGGCATAAGCGCCGCCGCCGCAGTTTCTCCCTTTTTCTTTTTCTTTTTCTTCTTCTTCTTCTTCTTCCCCTCTTGGGGACGGGAAGAAGAGGAGGAAGAAGGGCCGTGGCCGGCGGCGGGTACCAGGGACAGGGAGGGAAGGGGAAGGGATGAGGAAGGACCCGCCGAATCCTTGGAGCCGCTCCGAGGGGCAGGGGGCGCGCGGGTGGTTCCAAAGACCGCCTCGCACAGCCTCTCCTGCACCCTTTTAATTGGGGCGAGCTTGGCGTCCAGGAGGGCGCCCAGCTGCTCCAGTAAACCGGCCGTGCCCAGCCCCGTTTCCGGTTGCGGGGGGGAGGAGGGTCCGGTACGATCCCCCTGTTGTCCCGGGGGGGAGACGTCCGCGATGGGGGAGGCGTGGGGAGGGGTTCGTGCGCCACCCCCATCCTCCTCATCGCCATCATCTCCTCTCGGATGGCCTCTATGGAGCCCTTCAGCTCCCTCACGGTCCCCCGCAGGGACTCATTCTGCCTCAGAAGAGATTGCACTCTAGCTTCTGAGTCCTGCGGGGGAGGGAAGAAGGCTGCGCGGGGCGCAGCAGCGGCGGGCGGGGCGGCGGCGGCGGCGGGCGGGGCGGCGCTGGGGGGTCCCTCCTTTTCCCCCCTCTGGATAATTTCCAGCAGCGCCGCCTCGGCGTATCGCGCGGAAAACTTGAGGTCCCGCACGAAGGTCCCCTTCAAGTTTCCGCTTTTAAGGGCGGTCCTCTCCACAAGGCGGACCCTCTCCAAGAATTCTTGGATGATGTCCCCCGTGGAGAGGCCGCTAACTTGTGCCGCCATCTCCTCCACCGCCGGAGTAGAGTCCTTCTTACCCCGGAGAGACTTTCCGACCTTTGTTGTCGTTTGTCCCCCCGGGAAGACGTCCTCGTACTCCCCATCCCGCCCTCGCCGCCTTTTCGAGGACCTGATCGAATCTCGTTCGAGCACTCCCTCCAGCGACTTAGCATCCTCGTCGTCCTCCCCTTGCCACGGCGGGTCCGACTCTATAGTTTCGGAGCCCGTGTGGTCATCATCATCCAGAGGGACGATCAAGCCTCCACCCGGCTCCTCCTTCCCGGCTGCCCTCGTCGACTGGCGGGTCACGCGCGCGTGTCTCACCGCTGCCGACGAGCTCGCAGCAACCTTCACGTCCAGTGATGGGGTGGCACTGGCAGATGCCACACCCACCGCTGGGACCTCCCCCATGCTCGAGGCATGAGGGGCATCTCCGCACGCGGAGGCATCGCTTGTAATCCCTGTTATACTGGCCGAAAGATGTGAATTTGAAAAAAATTTTCTTGCGGTATGGAATATAACGGTCAAAAAATTGTACCATAGCATAAAGATTTGAAGTTTTTATATACAGTCTAAAGTGTTTGTTAGCCGTCACGGAGTCGAGGCGATGAATGCGAGAACCAATACGCACAGCCGCACGGTCGGCTTTGAACAATAATAACTTGTGATATAGGACGATCTAGGAAATGATTCTTGCATGATTACATAGAGGAAAGCATGCTGAAAATATTCCACTTTGTCAAATTCTATGACCTCTTATGACTCGGAAGATATTCCTTGCGAGGTATTGATAATTTTGCAAATTTTCTTCATTACATTTAGTGTAACATTTTTAATGCATTACAAATACTAATTTTCAATTGACAAATGGTAATTTACAGCTTAAAGATAAACCTTTCATTTAAAAAAAAATTGGAAGGAAAATATTGAAAAGGATCGTCAGGGCAACTTAAAGAGGAAAAGCAATTTTTTTCATGAGAAAGGCTATCTTCAAAACTTCCAACTTTAACTGTTTCTTACAGTAATGGTTTTTATTAACTTTTATTAACTTTTTCATTTTCGAGGTTGATGGATATTTAGAAAATAATGAATATTCAACAGATATCTATATGAGACGGTTGGTTTTTGGGCAAAATGTCACTAAATTTCGCGTTTTAGACCACTGTGCGGCGTGGCGTTTGTTTACTTTTGATCCTAAACACGCTGCGGAGATGAGAGAGAAAACAGGGTCTCACTCTGGCCATACATATATAGGGTGAGCTTTCAATTTTGAAAGATTACTCCTACATTTTTGTATGCGTGGTCAGAATTAGGGTTAGGTGGGGGGGGGCGGAGAGGGCCGGCCGTTAGGCCGCCCCGACCACGCATACGAAAATCCACAAGTAGTTTTTCAAAATTGAAAGCTCACCCTATATATGTATGACTAGAATGACACCGTGTTTTCTTTCTCATCTCCGCAGCATGTTTAGAAGCAAAATGTAACAAACGCCGTGCCGGGGCAGGTTTACGTTGCTGCGGGGCGTGCAGCAATACGAAAAATTCAATACTGTATAAGCGATAGTTTTTTGCGAATATCTCGAAAACTAAAATCGAGCGGCGGTAACATGTATAGGAAAAAGTTGTTCAAAATGTAGAAATCTATAACATATTTCAAGATGAACAAAATCTGAGAGGAAACCCTTTTTCTAAATAATTACCGGTATTTTTTCTTTGGAAAAATTTAAAGCAATGACTGCTTTTTGATTTGTAATCAGCAGGATTCAAACATTTGCCAATTTTAATCCTTGAGAGTTTCGTATAATTTCATCAAGTTGATCGATGCCAAATGAGCGAACAGTGTCTAGCTTCATGTTCGTCGGTGGAACAAAACGTACGACGGAATATTAATAATTCACCGCTTTATCTCGCTGTAACATTACTTTTGATTTGATGACGCCCTTTAATGACTGAAAAGTGTGACGTTTACGGTGGTATAATGGAAATTCCCATCCCCATAGTCCCCGGCTCGTGCAGTGACAATGACTCGCGGTACGAATATCCATTGATTAAAACGTATAATTACTTCGTGTCTCGTTTTTCAGTAACGAGATGTTTCATTATTTAATATCATAAATGTGTAATTATTGTTGGCTGTGTTCCGGCTCGACTAATGTATGTTCGTTTACATAAGGAATTATAAAATGAAATGGCGTTCTGCTGGGGAACGTAATGAATCCACACAGCCAATGCGTAATCACATTATGGGAACAATAACGTGTTCGATCGTATTAAAATAATAACGTGTGTAAATCCATCGTATGCGTATAATGCACAAACTCAATGTTAATAATGCATATCCTGTTTGGGGTAAATAAAAGAGAATATTAGAGTGATTATCGAACTCCACTATGACTAGGCTTTCAGTTAAGTTTACTGTGAATCAGAATTCGCTATAGACTCGGCTCAAATCTGAGCTCCTTTCCATTCGAGTCTAGGATAAATCAGATTAGATTTTAGGCATAGTACTTTGAAAATTAAGTTTGATTTAGACACTGTCAAAATGAATTTCGATATTGGGTTGGCAAGAAAGTAATTTTGGTATTTTATGGTGAAATAGAGCCCATTGTTTTTCTTCAAGTAATGAGCTTTAATGAATAAGTTCGATGATCCTTTGCCAAAAGGAATGAATAAGAAAATATTTTATTGATTGAAGTTCATCGCTTGAATAAAGAAATTCGATTTTATTTCACCTTAAAATACCGAAATTACTTTCTTGCCAACCCAATAATATTAAGTATCGGTCTGAACATGTTAAAATCTAAATCTAAGTGATGGAGATGGTAAAATCTAAATCTAAGTGATGGAGCTGGTAAAATCTAAATCTATGTAGATCTAAACAATGTTAATTCTTGGCCTGGAGATGTTAAAATGTAAATATAGACTTGATTAGGTGTATTGATTAATATAGTCTTGATTAGGACAGATTTGTTCATAGTTGAGTATAAATTCTTATGTTAAGTATAAATGCGTTCCAGATGAAGTTCTGATTACGCCTAGATTTACCATAGTCTGGGGATCTTGGGGTCTGAGATAAATCTTAATTAAATCTCACTGCTGTTTGAATTAGCTTCAGATTTGCTTTAGCTTAGGTTGATGTCAGGTATAAAGTGATTTAGTCGTAATAGATGTAGGTTGAAACTGCGTTGGGTACCTGTATATCAGATATGAATAAACATAATTGAGTTAGATGTAAGTTATACCTGAGCAAAATATCATTTCCAAATTTTACATAATTATTACATTAGCTTGCATACTAAAAAAATGTGTGATTAAAAGCTTTGCTAATGAAGTGACTCACTCTGAGTATTGAGTTCATTAAATCAACTACACGTGAATTATATTGCAACATTAAAGTGTGATGACGCATCGAACGTTTCAAATAAATATTCATTTTTGTTTGTAGTCTTAATAATGATCGCAAGAAGTTTCGACCACTTTATGCTGATTAGGTTTATGATTATTATGGAAACGATTCGAAAGATGAGGAGAACCGTGGAACGTGAGCTCGAGGATGAACAGGATGCTGTTATCGAGCGCATATGTCTCTTGGAGAGATGTAAACTCCCCATTTGTGTTGGGCTGCGTTAATGTGTTTCCAATAACAATCTGTTTCGTTCCCAGTGTGCGTATTCGAGTAATTAGTTACACTGTAATCGATATAAAAATAATATTCCAGTAACTTCTTGTGACAGTTCAAAATGTATGACCATCCATTACACATTATTATACAGAACGGATTTTCAATAGCGATCCCAAATGAACAATTATTGTTCTAGTGAAAGTGTAATTTCCACACAAAGTCCTCGTAAAAACATGTACAAACATTTCCAACTTGTATTAACATTTCACATTGTACCTAGTAATGTACCTCGTACCTAGTCTGTTTGAACAATTTGTAATAATTCACAGATGTGGAAGTTTCAAATAATGTTTCCAAACTTTCAATAATTCTATTTCTAATGTTAAATGATTAATTTTACATATTATTTATCTCTCGAGTCCCCTATCAGTATCCTTAAACTGTTTCAAATTACAACTGTCCATTTTTGTCTGAAAAAACATAAAATTATTAGTAGACTGCGGATTTTATGCATTTATGACAAAAATGGGCACGTATAATTTAAAGCAGTGGACATGTTAAAAATATTTAAGAACACCAATGTATCAGTTTCAGCTTAATAGGATAATTAAAAGAAAAATACAATTTATATTTGGCTCCTGTGACCTACAATCAATGAGAACATTTTTTATTTTGCATAAAGATCCGCAGTTTAACCCCTTGTCCTAAAATATCGTGTCAGACTCGTGTTAAAGATTAAGAATGGAGTCTAATAAATATGTATGTTATTAATTTCCTTCAATCCGAGATGAAACTCTATTTTGGTTTTGTTAATGTATAGTTATTGGAGAACATGTAAGTATACAATAGATACAAATTGTCTCTTTTTCTAGAAAATTACGAACTATAAAAAAGTTTTAATCACTAAAACCGTAAAATAGATCATAGGGCAAGGGCATTACACTGTCCAACAAATTCCAACTTTATTTTTGTATTTCGATTCCCACTATGCGATTCTTATAGTGTTTTTCGCGCTGATTCCGAATCTGTCCTTAATTTTTCTCCTAGAAGTACAGTTTTTGAGAAAATTGAGTTTAAAAAAAAGACATATTTTTCAACTTTGAACAAATATTGTGATGTTATTATAAAATATATTGAATTGTTCTTTACAGCAAACGATTCCGTAGACTTTCCCGAATACAGTGATATCCAATATTAATACATTATGATTGTTTAAACATATGTAAACAATGATTAAAAACGGAGAGACAGCACTTTTGCATAAATTTTTGCGGATATTTTTGAATCTATCTAAAAAAATAAGGGTCCAGCGGAAAATCGAACTATATTACGCGATAGAGCAGACTTTTATCTTGAGGAACCACTCTGTTAAGTTTGCATGGTTGACGTTTTTTTTAACCAGAAAGCAAAATATCTTCGCCCGACATAAGTTACCGTCAGTGACGCTCACCACTGGAATGGGCGTTCCATGTGATATGGCGCGGCGAACGCCCGTTCTAGTGGTGAGCGCCACTGGCGGCAACTCATATCGGGCAAAGATATTTTGCTTTCTGTTTCGAAAAAAACGTCGACCATGCAAACTTTTAATGGTGGTTTCTCAAGATAAAAGTCTGCTCTTTCGCGTGGTGTACTTCGATTTTCCGCTGGACCCTTATTTTTTTAGATAAATTCAAAAATATCCGCAAATATTGGTGCAAAAGTGCTGTCTCTCCGTCTTTAATTTTTTAAACATGTTTAAACAATCATAATGTATTAATATTGGATACACTGCATTCGGGAAAGTCTACGGAATCTTTTGCTGTAATGAACAATTCAATATATTTTATAATAACATCACAATATTTGCGAAAAATATGCCTTTTCCTTAAACTCAATTTTCTCAACAACTGTACGTCTAGGAGAAAAAGTAAGGACAGATTCGGAATCAGCGCGAAAAACACTATAAGATTCGTATAGTGGGAATCGAAATACTTTTTGGCTGTTGGACAGTGTTATTAGTCTACTTACAAATAATACAGTATTACAATGAGTTTTCTGTGAGAGCAGATTCGTGTTGGAAATCAAGTTTCCACGCGAACTCACTCACACGATCACGCTATTCTAATAAGTAGCCAAACACTCGCGAACGCGAGTATAGGCTTGAAACAGTTCGCATTCGTGATCAGCCCACCTGGCTGGCGTTGAATCAATCGCGAAAGAGGGGTATTCTTATTGGAAACGTATCGACGTAACGGCCCAGCAGAAAAACGACGGATTCCAATGTTAGATACACGTACCCTAACCCCTGTAACGTCCCAGTTCAATTGTTCGCTGGGGTATAGTAGCTACGAGACAGCAATGCCGACAGGCCTGCGTCCCATGAAAAGCATTCGATGCGTCCCGTCGACGAAGAGAAGGAAGGGTGTCCTACATCGGACGTGCCGGATGCTTGTGCCCACGTTTATTTCCATATATGTATGTTACGCGTGCCAACATGCTGCTTACCCCCCAAGCCGCAGGACAATAAAGTAGTCTGGGCCTGTCCCCTAACCAAATCTCCTGATCCCAGCCACCCCGACACACCCCATCGTGTCAGCAGCCGAGACATTTCCATTTTATTGGAAGCCGGAAACGAGTATCGCGAGGAAACGACTCGTTTCGGGGCTGGATCCGCTCAGGAATCCGAATTGGGTGACGTGCGAGCACTCGGGCACTCGTCCCGGGACCACGGGACATCATCTGCATGCGTGACCCCGCCGGCCGAACATCCTGGACGTCAGGATACCCTGCGCAATGTATACAACACCCTGATGCTAAAGCTGCCATTGCAGTTCGCGCTGGTGCTAGTGCTGCTGCCGCCTCTGCTGATGTCTGTGCAACGGTTCCGTACGTGCGGACCAACCTCCTTCAGGCCACAGGGTGCGCGTGAAATTTTCATTAGGCTCTCGCATGCATTTAGAGGCCTCGTCACGTCGAGTGGCTGACGAGTCTGATGGTTTTGATTGGGACGACCGTGAAGCGCTAACCCTTCCGCAGACAACCAGTGAAGCCTCGACGACTCGGGTGTCTACGGGAATTTTTAGTTTCGGCGTTCGGTGGACGCGGACCGAATAATCGGAATTTGGCGATTTTGCGATATGGAAATATCGTACTGTGTGATAGAACGATAGCACATTTTCATTTTTTGAGGTTTTCTGGTAAAAATACATTTTTCATGTTACATCTGGTTTTTTGGCATAAATAATAAATTTTGTAAAGTTTACGGTATGCAAACTAACAACATGATAGCATATGCACAAAATATATGCTGCTGTGAATACAGTTAATGAAATGTATTATAACAACGACAATAGATTGATAAAAATGGGTCGTGAAAAGTAATCAAGAACTCGTGAAATATACAGGGTGTCCCATTTAAGTTGAGATTGTAAAAAATCTCGAAGACATGTGATTTAAAAAAAACAAACTGACACATGTTCTTTAGTGTTTCGAGTGGGAGTCAGATGGCACTACTAGTATTTTAATGCGTGGGCGTTTTCAAGGTCATTTTGTCTTTTGTTATCGTAAACCAATATTTTTTATTTCGGAATTACATTCTACGTAAAAAGATGCACAACTTTTGTTTGAAACTTTTTTTTTTGTAAGTTCAATATTTCTTGTTCTCTGTATGTACCATATCAAACCCAAAAAAATGAATAATATTTACAGACGCAAGTATCAAAAGTCACAAACAGAAGTTGTGAAGTTACGATGGATTTATTAAGGGATTCAGAAAATTATGGACAGAAGAGTCCTGATATAATCCATCCAGCAATTCAAACAGGTTGGTAAAGTCCAATTTGATTGTATTTATACATGTTCTTAAACTTATCCTGAAACAGTGTATACAAACAAATTTCAGTTGTAATGCGAAAATAAATTAACATCACTTAAATCTTAATGCTATCATTTTGTCACCCAGTGCACGAGATTGTGAGAGGGTTAGAATAGCAAGTAGATAGGTATCTGGTAGCTTACTGGGGAATTAACTGCTGGGTTTGTAATTAGACTGCGAGTCTTCACGCAAGATATAAATGCTTAGTCATGATTGCAAGAAGTTAAGACTCTTATCAATATATTTGAAGAATTTTACTGATTGAAAGAAGACCAAACACGATATAATTCGAAAAATGTTTTTAAATACTGTTTGGAAACGAAGTCATTTAATTCTAATTGGCTGATCATATGCGAACTCTGTAATACATGTCTGACCATACACGATTCTTATACAACTTACTTCATCCTGTACAATCACTAGGCGTATCTCGTCATTTATTTTCGCATAAATACAATAAAATTGTTGCTCTGTCACATGAAACAAATTATACGAACTCCAAGGAAGTTGAACGGAAACAACAATTTGCTTAACACTAAACCTACCATCGGCGGTCAAAATTAACCGGTTCCAGATTTTTTATTTTACGATTATTGATATGATAAAAATAACTTCCTAAGAAATGATTGTATAGAATTCTTTAGTGGAGCACATATTACAGTAGGAGCTGCACAAAGTTTAAATAAAGTCAATCTTGTAATTTTGATATACTTTTAAGTCTCGGTAGGTTTAGTGCTAATGGACTCTACAACTGAACTTTTATACTAGGGACTTAATAAGCTATTCACTGCATTGTCCAATGTACATACGTTCAACCTGGTGTTTCCCGCATTCCTAGTGGACTCTCCGACAAAAGCCCCGACTCTATTTCCTTTTTCATACTCAAGACCATGAACGTGCCCTTTCAGAAGCTGACTCGCGGGGAAGCACTTCGCGAAAAATCAATCCGCAGCTCTAACGAGTCCGCAGTCTTTCAAGCACTTGTCATTCGTACTTAGTACACCAGACGCCTCCCTCACCCCCCTCATTCCTAACATTCGACAGGTTCGTTCACCCTGCTGAGGCCGTTATAGTCGACGCTCGTCCAAGCATCTACGTGCGAGCACTCATTGAGGCAGCGTCGCGCGAACCGCAGCGGATACGCCTGACGCAATAATCCCGAATGATGTACTTTCGCGGCGAGTGCCTCGGAGTAAACCGATTACCGGGTTGCCCGGAAGAGGGTGAGAGTGAGCTGGAGAGGATACACGGGAGCATGGGCGAAGGGAAGAGAGAGGGATGGCCGAGGGGTCGAATCGAATAAAGTTATTCACGCGAGCGGCCGAGAATACCGGCTCCGGAATCGCTCGCCATTCCATTCTAGAGAGTCCCGCGTCCGCGGACGGTCTGCACAAGGTGTAACTATTGCAACTATTGTTACAGCCTTTGATGATTCTGTCCTATAAACGATTTCGCGTTTGATCCACCAGATAATTAGGACCGTGTTTGTTTAACCCCGTATGCTCCTTAAACTGGCGTGCAATTTATAAGAACACTAAATTTTCACCAATAAGTTTCCGGTATTAAGCTTTAGAGCACGTTTTACTTGAAATATGTTTTATAACGAACTATGGTTTTGGAAAAAATTGCGTTCGAATATAAAATCTGACAATTACTCCCACTGTTCCATAATAATAGTACCAGTTGACGAATTTAATTTGTCCCATATTATACATTATAAATATAGAATACAACATTTATTATAAGAAAAGCAGATTACGTCAAACAATAAATTAAAAATATTACTCCTAATCTTTATTTTGAGTGTTCAGAGAGTTTCTGGATTTTTCAATAATTTCGTTACTGCATTTTAAACTTGTAGGTAGGATCCCGTGGCTGCGAAGCTTTGCTTTCCCTATATGCGTGAGCTTAAAATTATCGGAACCATCGTTCTTCGTCGCTTCCAGCATAACTTTTTTTTCATCTTACTTTTACAATGGGTTGATATTCAACTAATATAAAACAATTGATTTCGATCAGCGGATGAAATTAGAAAAATAGTTATATTCGTAATAGTTAAGTTAATTTAAAAATTGAAAGATGTGTCAAAGCAAATGACAGATGTCATGAAACATTGATTTTGATTGAAGGCTTCGCAATTTGGAGCTACAACATAACTTACAGCCAGAGTGCCAATTCAATTACATTGTAATTCAATTATGCAATTGAATTACAGTGTACTTCAATTATGCAATTGAATTACAGTGTACTTCAATTATATAGTAATTAAATTACGCAGTTGAATTACAGTGTATTTCAATTATATAGTAATTCAACTACGTCGTAACTGAATTATATGATTCAAACCTTTCAATTAATTAAATTACTAAGTATTTTAATCAGATGTATAATTGAACTACAATATAATTAAAATACAGCTCTCCAAATTATAGCCCAGAACTTTGAAGTACGATATAGTTTTATGTTTTACTTTCATATACTTGTTTAGTGTCTCTGCGGCGTAGTTTCTATTCCTCGTCCTCGTTCATAATACGTAACGCTATTTTATGTAATTTAATTACGAAGTATTTTATAATTATACTCCAACTGAATTACAATGTAATTCAATTACTTCGTAATTATAATTCCTGGAGTAATTCAATTGTAATTCTGCACAACTCTGATAACAGCTGCATTCGCCAATAATTCCTGTTTGAATATTCACTTGCTACTATTATTATGGAAGAGAGGGAGTAGTATATAATTGTAGTATATGGATCTTATGTGGTCCGACAAGGAGCACAGGGACCACTTATAACGTGACAAGTAGTATAGGGATCGTACATATCAAACAAGTAGAATAGAGATAGTATATGATCAGTAGTGTCAGGGATCAGACAAGTAGCATAGGAACCATGTATGATCAAACATGTAGACAAGATCGTTCGTGGTCAGCCAAGTAGTGTAGGGGTCGATATGGCAGACAAATATCGCACGCGTGGTATGTAAATGATGTTGTAAGTAGAATAAGCGTTGTATGTAGTCAGGCAAGAGCATGGTGCCATTGTTAGACAGTAGTATAAAGGTCGTCGCCCACTAGGACACACGTCAGCCGGACCGCACCGTCACGCGGTCGTCAAATCGAAGCCGCGCTGGTAGTTTCGCCGCCCACTAGAACGCACGTCAGCCGGACCGCACCGCGCCGGCACTTTCAGTGGCGCTCACCACTAGCGCGGTCGTTCGCCGCGCCGTAACCCGTCAAACAACCTAACCCAGACCGTTCTATGTAGTAGTGAGCGCCACTGGCGACAACTCATGTCGGGCGAAGATATTTTGCTTTCTGGTTCGAAAAAATCGTCGACATTACAAACTTCATAGGGTGGTTTCTCAAAATAAAAGTCTGCTCTTTCGCGTGATGTAGTTTGATTTTACGCTGGACCCTTCTTTTTTAACATAAACTGAAAAATATCCTCAAAAATTGGCGCAAAAGTGTTGTCTCTCCATCTTTAACGATTGTTTAAACATGTTTAAACATTCATAATGTATTGATATTGAATATCACTGTATTCAGGAAAGTCTATAGAATCTTTTCCTCTAAAGAATCATTCAATGTATTCAATATCTTTTTTTTTAATAACATCACAATATTTGTTTAAAGTTGACAAATATTTTTTTTTAAAAATCATGTTTCTCAATGCGCGTCTCGGGGGAAAATTAAGGGCAGATTCAGAATCAGCGCAAAAATCTTTATAAGAATCACCCAACAATGATTGTGGAACATGAAAAAAGATTGATTGTGTTGGACAGAGTAATTACTGTCATATTTTGTGGTCTGGAAACCGTGTTTCTGAACGCTCGAATATGTCGTGCTTTAGACTTAATCTTCAGATATTTTTATTTAAAGTTGACGCATCTTGTAGCCCAGATCATAGCAGCTATAGGTGCCAAGACACCTCTGTAGGTTCGACGGTAGGGCACCAGTTTACTATACGCAGGTAGGCGGTCCGGGTGCGAGTCCGACGATGGTAATAATGTTGGGGCGTACGGTCGAGTTTTTATTGCTTTATGACTCGGTGACATCGTGGACTTTTTCGGAGTTTTCTGGCGATAGTCAATGTATTCTAAAGACACGCTGAAATAATTTGGTTATTGCAGATTACCGGGGTTCGGGCGCAGTTACTTTTGAGTGGCGAGCATTAGCACTTAGTACTGCCTACACAATCGCTTCTTATTTTACTGTAACGACTACGATTTTATTAGAGGGACGAAAGGAAAATTTTCGAAGCTCGCGCGAGTCCTTTCATTTGTTTTCCACATCAATGTGCTATTTCGGATATATCCACGAACATGATTTTGACTTGGATCTATTCTGACTCTCGCATAATTAGTAGCCCAATAAAATTTCTGTTCTCGACAATGGTTACTACTACTAATAGCCAAAAATGATTTCCATCATTGATAACGGTTCCTTATGACCAAAAAGAATTGTTGTCATTTATAATGGTTGTTTACCAGTCAGATATAGTGTCTATCATCGATAATGATTATTTGTAACTATTGGGTTGTGTAATAAATTCTCGCGTTTTTCGTATCTTATTTTTTCCCCGCAATTTTCCATCGACAGAAGGGACATTCTCGGCGAGAATGTTTTGCCGGTTGCTGGATGTGCTGTTCCTACGGTATACGTGAGACGATCTTAACGATTCGTAAAAACGATTAAAATGAAGATCCCAAACACTAGAATTGGTTCGTATTGATTTCGAATTGATTTCGTATATTTGTCAGTTAATGACGATTTTAGTTACACTAATTTTCAAATTTTAAATACCTATAAAAGAAATTGTATTCACATAACT
This sequence comes from Lasioglossum pauxillum, assembly GCA_933228785.1. Lineage (NCBI taxonomy): Eukaryota > Metazoa > Arthropoda > Insecta > Hymenoptera > Halictidae > Lasioglossum > Lasioglossum pauxillum. Next base: position 17,433,769 of record OW121702.1, on the reverse strand, counting down.
TAAAATATACTGCCAATTTTGCGATAATTGTTATTCAGACACTATAAACAATAGCCTTTTTTCAATTTAATAAAAAAAAATCATTTGTAGAAAGTTCATATTTTATCACAAGGAATGCAGTAATCGTTTACTTTCATAGAAATTATTCGGGAAATCTAGTTTATTAAAAATATTAATTTGCATATTTTCTACTTACAAATAGTCATTATCGATGATAGACTATCTTTGGCTGATAAATATCCATTATAAATGACAACAATTCTTTTTGGTCATAAGGAACCGTTATCGATGATGGAAATAATTTTTAGCTATTAGTATTAGTAACCGCATTGTCGAGGACAGAAATTTATTTGTGCTACTGACCATGCGAGAGTCAGATTAGGTCTAACGTCAAATTATCATCGATAAGGTCCAAGTCAGATTATCATCGATAATGATTATTTGTAACTATAACATATGCAAATTAATATTTTTAATAAACTAGATTTCCCGAATAATTTCTATGAAAGTCAACGATTGCATTTGTCAATTACTGCATTCCTTGTGGTAAAATATGAACTTCTTACAAATGATATTTTTTATTAAATTGAAAAAAGGCTATTGTTTATAGTGCCTGGATAACAATTATCACAAAATTGACAGTATGCTTAAGTTATTTTGCCACAAGTGAGCATTGCTAACGCGATTTATCATATACATCCGATGATCTGACAAAAATGTTTCCAACAAAAGTTGATCAGTATTCACTTTTGTACAAATCTCGATATCAAAAATTAAAAGTAAATTTTTTTATAAAAAACTGAAGGTTACTTCAATTTTTTAAATATTAACATATATTTTTTATTTCATAATATTCTAACTGGTATCGAGACGAATTCAACGACCTATAACAATACAACGTTACAAACCTTGAAATAACGGTGCAATAAAAAGTTTTCTTGGCCACAGAAAGTGCTAGCGCGCAAAACATTCTCGCCGAGAATGTTCCTTCTGTCGAGGCGTTGACGAGTCGTGCTGTGCTGTGCCGTTACAGGTACAGTGGGCGCACTCCCATTGAAATACACAGAAGAAAGCCAAAACGGCGAGGAGCGGCGGCGCGGTCCGGCTGACGTTCGGTCTAGTGGGCGCACATTTTACGGGTCGACACCGAGTCACGCTCGTGCTGTGCTGTTGCAGGTATAGTGGGCGCACTCCACTTGAAATACACAGAAAAAACCCTAAACTGACGTGCCGGCGCGGTGCGGTCCGGCCGACGTGCGTCCTAGTGGGCAGCGACCTTTAGAGTCCTATGAGATCACACATATAATACAAATTACATTGAGTCAGACAATTCATATAGTTATAACAGTTAACAACAGTTATAAACTAGAGGGCTATTGTTGCTCGCTCGCTTCGCTCGCTCGCGAGTAGGGTTGTCGTTGCTCGCTCGCTTCGCGAGCTCGCGGGCAGGACTGCTCTTGCGAGAATGTTAGTGGTATGCATGGCTAGTAGGGCCCACAGCTATTAATGTCTTTCATTTTGTGTGTGACTCTCCACGAGCCACACAAAGAACTTCCCGATTCGTTAGTTGCTGTATATTATTATTATTATTTATTAAGTGTACGTTTTATGAAGATTATACGTTTTCAGGGAAATTCAATAGTTTTCTACTTATCAAAATGTTTGCTATATGGCGTCGCATTAAACCAATATCGTATGCTCGTTGCTCGCTTGGTTCCTTGTTATAGCATACTAATGTTGCAAAATAAATTGTCTTAATTAGTTTTTCGCAAACGATACAACTCATCATTATCCGGGTTTGCAGTATTGATCTTGGTTTTCTTCGATACCATTAATTTAAATTTTTATTGTTTATTTAAAGATTGTAATATAAATGTTTTTGTACTTTCATCGATATTCTTTGAAAATGTATTCTCGGCGATGATTAACTCACTCTTGCATTGGAATAATTTTCGATTATTGTAAGCGGTTACATTAGCATTAGTTGCATAATTGGAAAAAACATTTTTTTTAATTAAAAAAAAACAAGAAAAATTTTTTTTTTAATTTTATAAAAAAATTTTTTTTTAATTTTATAAAAAAAATTTTTTTTTTTAAATATATATATATATCTATATATAGTTACGTTTACTTCTTCGGTGGATACGCCTTTCGTATAAATTGCAATATTTAATCAACTCCTTTCGAAAAAAACTAAAAAACTACTTGACCAAAATGGACCAAAATCTAATCAGCTCTAAGTTACAGCGGGGCACATCGATTGCATCATTCATCATTCCGATCGCGTTGTTACTTTTTCTGAAAACGTTAACGAAAAATTTGATACCATAGAAACGGACATACGCACACACACACACACACACACACACACACACACACACACACACACACACACACACACACACACACATACCGACATTTTGATAAAAATAGTCTAAAATGACTCCAATGACCATGAAACGTGAAGATTTGCTAAAAATTCGATTTTCGATTTTCGGGGTAATTACAATAACTTCCCTATAAAATCGGGAAGTTAATTATAGAACAACTATAAGTCATATAAAATAATAACAAGTCAGGGAAGTAGTATAAAACGGATAACAATCGAAAGCGCAATATTAACTCTGAAGTGTAAACATTCAGTGCTGAGATTCATTAGGAAAATTGTTCTTCCTTTTAGTCTTTTTCTTGTGATTAAACAATAACTTTGTTGGATGCAGAAGGAACTGTTCTTCCTAACCCCATCGACTCGCGATTTCCTTTATGGCGACAATAATTACATCTTCTTTTCCCTTAATGATTTCCTGGATGGAAAAGAAAATTTTCATTTATTGTGTGACTGCATTTGTTGTAATGGCTAAGTATTACTAAAAAAATTCTTCAAAGATATTGTTCGGAATTAGCATTTTTATCTGTAAATAGAACAGTTAATTTATAGTCTAGAACCACTTATTAGATATCTATGTACAATTGGACAAAAATAAGGGATAATGAAATAAGTAAAAAGGTTGAAGTATAATAGGAGTATTATGCAAGAAAGGAAGAAACAAGAAAGCGCATTAAAGTAAGATACGACGCAAAGTGATTTAATTATCGGCAGATAACAGGATGGTGCTATTAATGGTAGGAAAGGATGAAAGGGCAAGATGAGGATAGCACTTGTTGCCCTATAGGAAAAGTGTCTTTCTCCTGAAAATTATGAGAGCTTAAGGATACTTACAGCATCATAACGTGCTTATTTTAACCGCATAATATAAGTTCGACAGCGATTAAACGACACAAAGCAGAGAATAATCTCTGCAACCTGTAACAGTAGATTTAATTGATCCAGATACGATGTTCGATGTGTATTGAAATATTGTAAGTTTCAAATGTTTCACTTTTACAACCAGAAATTGATCATAAAATCAGAGACCCGTTACGGGTAATATACATAGCATAAAGGGTCATGTAATACAGTGTTGCAAATTTAACTTTCATACTCTCGGCGATATCGTAAATCATTCCATACAGTGGTTATCGCGAGAAGTATCGTTCGAGTAATATTCCGAATTCATAACGTATGGAGAGTTTACACAAGACAGGCCGGCCGGAATTTTAGCCGTGCCAATCGGCGCGAGGCGAAATTTTCGAAAAACCGATGTCACAACTCGTACACTGCTTTCAAAAGTTTCTGCGAGTATTCGCGGCGGGGTTATGAATGTACAGTTCCGTAGACACAGAGCTGCCTCTCTGAAACGTGAAAGTAATATGTAATCCTGTCCAAACAAGAGCGAAATAAAACATTTCGCGCCGAGTAACATTTAATTTTGTTCCTGCCGTATGAAGTTTGAAATTTTATTTATAATTCTACTTAATTTAAAATTCGGAAATTTGCTTCCGCAGCTCCGGAATTTCGACGGAAAATTATGAATTCCGCATGTACTCGCAATATTGGCACTCGGACATTTGCTAACAGTAATGTATCATTTTCTAACGAAAATATCTAAACGGGAATGAAAATCTTTTCTTTCCTTTTGATGTGATTGCTTTTAGTAATTTATCCGACGCACCTTCCATCGATCCTTCTCATAATTTTCATTGTGAGGCACCATACGTCTCGAAAATTCATTGTTTATTACGAAAGGGCTGAAGTAGAAATAACCAAGTTTCGAAGAAAGGTGATTCAAAGGCGCCACCCTGTGCGGAATATCAAGTAAAATTTCCTACATTTTCGGAATACCGATAAGCGAAATGTCCCAGTAAAATTGAAGATATCTTTGCGATTCTTAGGCACGTCCCTACCCACATTCATGATTCCAAAATATCACATATTGTTAAATCAATATTTTCCCAGCATTTTTTCGTTGAACTCAGATTTAATATTTGTGAGATGATCTCAGAGTCTTTTTATTCCGAAAGTCAAATTTTATTGCATATACATAAGTAATAATTAGACTGCGGATTTTTAAGCAATTATGAAGAAATTGGTTGGGTGAAATATAAAACAGTAAAAGATTTTTAAAATAGAATGTTCTAACGTTGCTTTTAATGCAACAAAGTCGTTAAGGGATGAAATCAGTTTTTATATTATTCTTGCTTTCCACAATCAGTACAAAACATTTTTATTTTGCATAAAGATCCGCAGTTTAGTAATAATACTTAAATATAAAATAGCACAAAATTTATATGAAAAATATTTGTATATCTTTACAAATTCATCAATATGTATAAATTCATTTACATATAATGGTTCTCTTGCTGCTGTACATAATAAATTTATGTACATATTCATGTAATAATTATGGCAACAAAATATTCCCTGCACAGAATTTATTTTTTGAGAAAGCTTCTTCAATGGGATTCATTTTTGGAGAATATGGTGATAAAAATAACAAAGTGTGCTTTGTCTGATCAACAGTATTACTTCACTTCTGAGTCATCTACAATATGAGTTTAAGGGATGAAGTGAAAGGGTGAATTTCATTTGTAAAAAGATGAATAAAACCTGAAAATCAATAATTTGGAGTGCAAAAAGGTGAATATGATGTACAAAAGAATTAATTTAGAGTGCAAACTTGTATCAATGATGACGTAAGTAGAATGAGGGTCGTATGTAACCAGGCAAGCAGCATAGGTGTCATACATCGACAGACAAGTAGTATAACATTACGTAGAACCCGACAATTAGCACTGAGATCGCACGTAATCGAACACAAGCTACATATTCTAATAATAAGTCAGAAAACCAGCAAGGGAATTGATTACTACCCTCAAGGCTGTAATTGCTACTAAACGAAAACAGATTTCTTCCTGCCTCTGGAATATCAAGAGCTCTAATAGTTGCAAAGTAAATGTAGCCAGTATCCAGTCAGACATGTAGAACAGGAGTGCGGGCAGTAAGACAAATAGAACAGCGGTGGTAGCTAGACAGACAAGTGGCGCAGAGACACCATCGAATCAGGCAAGTAGAATTAGGGTTGTTTGAGTGGATAAGTAGAATAGAGACCGAGTCGAGCCAGACCAGAACACGCTGACCAATCCTGGTATCCTCAGGAGAATAAGATCCTGTACGAGTTGGTACAGGATTGGGGCGGCGCTGTTACTACAATGGGAGAATTCTCTATGCATAAATAAATTGAAACCGCGCAGTAGCAGCTTTTTATTCCAAATCACCATTTTCCATTGAGGAAGGCAACAGCTGATTCATCTGTTCGTAACTCTTCCTATTTTTACACATATTAATGCACATTTACTCGAAGAATTTGCTAAACTGTTTTATAGTCAGATAGTATAAAAAATATCAGACAACCGAGGAAACTCGTTTTAATTAGATAAGATAAATTATATGCAAAGTAGTTCAAACAAGGAAAATAGTCACTATTCCTTTCTTTGTTAAATGAGCTTACGCATACAGAACTTCACTTTTAATGTGCATTGACAGTTTAACCCTCATCCGTCCCTCGTGTCAATTTGACACAGTTTTCGCGAATTAAGGTGTACTGTTCTGTTATTTGTCGGTAAAGCCTGAAACTTTGTGACTTTTATTTTTTTAATGCGAAACACACATGCTTAGCATTGTTCATGGAAAATAATGATGTCAAAACTGCAAGTCGAATTTGTTACGAAAGAGCCCCTGTGTGTAAATATGACACATGTACTCTTACATACTGTGTCGCGGAGATTTTCAATGATTTTTTCTAAATTAGAAGAGAACGTATTACTCATATAGTATGGACATTTATTTCGGACGCGATCGAAACTGCCACACAGAAGTAAAGCAGGGTTAACGCGTAGTACTACAATTAGTTGAAGGTTTGGGTGGACGCAATGCTACGTGTGACAATTTTTTTATATCACACGAATTAGCAACAATATTACAAAAATAAAAGATGACGCTTGTAGGGATCATACGAAAAAATAGAAAAGAAATTCCACAAATTTTACTCGATATGAAGAAGAAGCTACTTCATCATTCGGAGTTTGTTTTTGAACACATACTAAAAGGTACAATGGTGTCTTATGTGACATTTGCTTTGACGTATGATATGTACCAATTAGAATAACAAATCGTCTTCTTTTTGTCACATAAGACACCATTGTAAATTTTAGTATGTGTTCAAAAACAAACTCCGAATGATGAAGTAGCTTCTTCACGTAGTGAAGTAGATAAAAATCCTGAAATAATAAAATATTATAACGCTACAAAAGGAGGCGTCGCATGTCGCGTCGATGTCCTTGATGATATGGAGATGGTGGGCACATACAGATGTAAGCGCAAAACAAATAGATAGCCAATGACAGTTTTTACTAATATGTTAGATATATCAGCATGTAATGCTTTTATAATATTTACTTCACTCAATGCAACGTGGTATAAGAATAAAAGATATCGTCGACGCCTTTTAACTTCCCGATTTTATAGGGAAGTTATTGTAATTACCCCGAAAATCGAAAATCGAGTTTTTAGCAGATCTTCATGTTTCATGGTCATTGGAGTCATTTTAGACTATTTTTATCAAAATGTCGGTATGTGTGTGTGTGTGTGTGCGTATGTCCGTTTCTATGGTATCAAATTTTTCGTTACGTTTTCAGAAAAAGTAACAACGCGATCGGAATGATGAATGATGCAATCGATGTGCCCCGCTGTAACTTAGAGCTGATTAGATTTTGGTCCATATTGGTCAAGTAGTTTTTTAGTTTTTTTCGAAAGGAGTTGATTAAACATTGCAATTTATACGAAAGGCGTATCCACCGAAGAAGTAAACGTAACTATATATATATATTTAGACATATTTAAAAAAATTTTTTTTTATAAAATTAAAAAAAAAATTTTTTATAACATTAAAAAAAATTTTTTTTCTTGTTTTTTTTTAATTAAAAATACGTTTTTCCAATTATGCAACTAATGCTAATGTAACCGCTTACAATAATCGAAAATTATTCCAATGCAAGAGTGAGTTAATCATCGCCGAGAATACATTTTCAAAGAATATCGATGAAAGTACAAAAACATTTATATTACAATCTTTAAATAAACAATGAGTTCAGAACGAATTGTTAACTGAGATTAAATTGAAAATTAATATAAAATATATGATAATAAATAACATTGACGTTGAAGACGAATTGGTTAATGGAGCATGCGGAATATTAAAATTTATTACTTTTCAAGAAAATACTAAAATTCCGTCTATATTGTGGTTAGATTTTCAATTGGCCAGAGTAGGAGTGAAAGTAAGAACTCGTTATCGTGATTATATGAAAAATGCAAATATAAATCAAAATTTAACACCAATAATAAAAAAATATCGAATCAAGTAAATATTTCGAGTGAAGAAAAATAACAGATCACACGTAGTCAATTTCCAGTGGTTCCTGCTGAAGCGATTACGATTCATAAAAGTCAGGGACAAACATACGAGAAAGTATGTATGGATTTTAAAACATCAGAAATACGAACTTTGCAAATGTTGTATGTAGCACTGAGCAGAGTTTCAAAATTGAGCGGTTTATACATTTTGAGAAAATTTAAATTAATAGTATCGAAGAAAACCAAGATCAATACTGCAAACCCGGATAATGATGAGTTGTATCGTTTGCGAAAAACTAATTAAGACAATTTATTTTGCAACATTAGTATGCTATAACAAGGAACCAAGTGAGCAACGAGCATACGATATTGGTTTAATGCGATGCCATATAGCAAACATTTTGATAAGTAGAGAACTATTGAATTTCCCTGAAAACGTATAATCTTCTTAAAACGTACACTTAATAAATAATAATAATAATATACAGCAACTAACGAATCGGGAAGTTATTTGTGTGGCTCGTGGAGAGTCACACACAAAATGAGACATTAATAGCTGTGGGCCCTACTAGCCATGCGTACCACTAACATTCTCGCAAGAGCAGTCCTGCCCGCGAGCTCGCGAAGCGAGCGAGCAACAACAACCCCACCCGCGAGCGAGCGAAGCGAGCGAGCAACAATAGCCCTCTAGTTTTGATTGAAATTGGACATTCCTTGGCGCATTCCTATATTACGTTATGCACACATCTACCGCGAGGATCTAATGCGTCTGCACTTGTTGCACAAATACTGGGTATACCACCAGTGATTGTACCGTCTTGTAATAATCGTATAATACATACTCCTCCAACAAAAAAACGAACCCGATGTCACATGTGTTAGAAAAAACCGAATGCTAATATACGTAGTGCCCGATATGATTTCTGTAAACAAGCTTTATTATATTATATAATATAGCAACATCGCTTTATTTTATGCGAAAATTGTGCAGAAACTAAGATGCAGACGTTAACGCATCCATTTGAATACAAAAACATCGGAAAATAACTTTTCATCATGTTATTTCGTCGATATTTTACCACTGTGTCAATATGACACCGAGGGACAGATTCAGTTCGCAAAATGAGGGACGGATAAGGGTTAATAATGATGAAACACTAGTATACACACAATAATAAATAGTGTGTTGAGAACAAAAGTAGAATAGTAAGGTACCTAAAAATGAATTATAACTTTAATATTAATTCCACAAAAGCAATAATTATTCTTCGCAAGTCGTACCATAAATCTTACAATTAGTATGCAAGAATCTTCAAGGAAAACGTATTTCCATCATTTAAATTGTAAATCTATTATCGAAACGGATATATTATGTATTCGAGTTATGATTCACCATTCGAACAACCAAACGCATTACACGGCCAAAGGAACAGATGTGCTTTACGGTTCCCTATTTTTCCCGTCGGTCGACTACCGGCAAACACCGTCCCGAATTTTCCGCTCCGCAGAAATAATTAAATCCTATCCGATGAATAAATTTTCATTGTAATGACGCCGCGGCAGGAACGCGCAGAATTTTAAATCACTTTCGCTCCGCATCAAATTCACATGCGCGAAATATGAATTCGTCGAATGACGCTTTTCAATTTGTACAAAAATTAAAAAAATAAAACCTCCCGGCAGTGTTCGGGTCACAAATGTACGTGTGCTCGGCGCACACGTGTAGTCAATCGAAATTTGCGACACGGCACCGGTGTTCCAGCTTGATTCTGCGATTTTTTTCCAATCTCAGGAGAATTTCGCGGCCGAACGCGACGGACGCGTCGCGCGCAATTACGGCCGGCGGTAATGGGGCGTCGTGTGGCAGTTTATCGGCATCAATGACCAGTAATTATAATTAAACGTTAATCACGCAGAACCCGATTCCGCGTGTGCCCGTCGAAATTCGATTGCGCCGGATCGGGAAAGAGTGCACGGCACACACGGGGTTCGCTCTGTATTTTCCACTCGTTACGCTGTGATCCTTCCCGGAATCGTTTTTGCTTTTTAATGACCCAACTGCGCAAATTTGTTGGGAATAATGCCAGCTCTCGCTTGACTGCTGCTTTTCTAAATGAACCCGAGAAAACAGCGAAAGCGTTCCATTGACTGCCCGATCGAAAAATTGTATGTTCATTTAATTATCAAGTTAAACTAACTAAGAAATTATTAAAGCTAGGAAATAGGAAATAGAGGTGTAGAAATATCGGTTAGTCAGGACACTATTTATTATACAATGGAATTTTAATGAAATCTACAAACTTCTCCAAACTTTCGACTGTTAGTTCAGGTTGTATTTTTTATTTTCATGTCGGTTGTACCATGTAGCTTTATTAATAATTCAATTTTAGACATAAATAAGTTAACCTAAAACATTTGTAAATTGGTAAATCCATTATGTAATTTAAAAATATTATTCAAAACATATTTAAAAATGTACTACACTATGTACAGCATAATAGAACTCAGTTAGAGTTTTAGGTGAGCTTGAATAAGGAAAAGAGAGACATGTAAGTAGTGTAGCCATTGCTTTAATCAGACCAGAAAGACACTTCAATGAAGGCTACGAACAAACACAGACACTTTCAGTTCTAATGTACTCTATAATTAAACAAAACATTAATTTCTCTGTTAGATAAATAGACTCATGTGTCAGCAAGTAGAACAAGTCGTTATATAGTCAGACGAATGCCAGCAGTGTATTTGTACACCCAGCTCCATTCTCCCGGGAAGAAACAACGCACCTTTGTCACAGTAAACTTCCCCCGATCTACAATTTGTCTTCCATCGGTTCGAAATGATGGCGAATAGTTAATCTACTCGAATGTTCAGACACGGGTTAGTAACAAATTGAAGGAACATGCACGAAATCGAATTCTCGTTCGGAATGGAAATGATGACGTGCGGAAACTGTAAATTGATCCCAGACCGAATAATATATCGCGTTTCTCTCACCGGAGCGACAGCTACAACTGATCGGTTTGAGAATAAAAATTGAATGGTACACTTCGAGCATGAAATACTAGGCCGCGTGTCCTTGTTCCTTCCATTGTTTTTTCGCGACCGTGGTTTATCCAATTTGTCTGGCATAATGTTCATTCAGCTGAAAGTAACGTTGATTCTGTTCTTCTCAATTTGAAACGCTCTGGCTTTGTACTTCAAAAAATATCAAATAATGTTTATCCGACTTTTAAATGGTCATGTGCTTCAACGAATCGAAACATATTGTAACAGAATTTAATTTGCTATGTCAGAACATGTTAATAAGCATATAATTCTATTGAATCTTATGATATTTTAACACTTTACCTACCGGAAGCCTATTAATAGGATTTCCAATAATTGTGCTGTACCAAAAGGAAGCATAGAAATTTTCTTTTACATTGCAATCTTAAATGAGACCATTAGATGACGTTATTGAGTGTGACTTGTTAATTCTCAAAGAAAATTGCTGTTGCTATTAAAGGTTCCATTAAAAAGTGTTTAGTCATGTACCGTAGATTTTTCAAAATTATGCAATAATCACCGGTCGGTAATGTGTTAATCCTTTCAGACAATGGCGATCATAAAAATTCTGTGACCTTAAAAATATCTATTTTTCGTTAGAACTATTAGAAAGCTAGGCTGAGTCAATTTAATGTATGTATAATAGCTCTCAATAAAATTTATTTTTTTTTAAAATGTTCAACTTGTCCGTTCATGGTGAATTTTATAGAAAGGAAAGAGCTGAACGAATGAAGCTTCAAAGTCTGAAATAACGAAGAAAAGTAAAAGAGACAGAAACGGCGCTATGCGTTCTACAGGGACACGATATTTCAAGCACGTTCGTGGGATCGGTAATCGGAGAGGGTTTACGTCTTCGACGCGTCGCCAGCTAGCTGGATTTATTCCGACCGATGGGAAGGGATTATTATTTGCCATATAAATTTGCATGGTCGCTCGTCGGTTCGAAGATACAGCGAGAAAGAGGACACTAGGAGACGGATGAGCTTCGACGGGGTGAACACTCTCGTAAATCTCGAGCGAAATCTAAGATCCGTAATTCTTGCTTATGAGTTCTACGCTTGTTCATTCGTTCGAGCTGATAAAATTCGAAAATCCCATATTTTTATCCGCCTTCGTCAAAAGTTTCAGTTTTATTAACAAAATATTGCGTGCAGTTCCAAATGAACGCCAAACAATTAATGACGCGTATTGTATATAAACTTTCATTCTAGCAGAAACATTCAAGCTAAATTAACGACATAACAACTCCCCGAGTGCAACATTTTCGGGGTTTATAGGAACGATTTTTCCTGTTGCGTTCTGAACGCATCGGTGCACAATGAATGCAGAAAATTCTCAGCCAACTGATAATTGCGTTCTACATTGTGCCGAAACGCCAATTAGTAACATCGATGGAGCTTGTTCCTGGGAACCGGAAGATGTGCACCGCAAAACGAAAGGGTTACGTCGAAATGACGTCATAATTCTGGCGGCAGATTCGACCTTTGGCTCTTTCGAGCATGCTTTCACCCCGGTATGTCAGGCTTCTCCTTAAATCTTCATTTCTATAAATCCGTTTTCTCGTTCCGCGGCTCGAACACAATGGTGGTGGCCCGGTCTCGAGGCAAGCCGGGATTCGTATTAATGATCCTTTCATTCTGAAGCCTGGTGCCGGTTCCATCCCAATGGGCATAATGTACCACCGGGAGCCGGAGGAGAATTAATATCGTGAAAAATTCGTCAGTCGTAGCCGCCACGGTGGATACAGGCTCCCAAGTGGCTGGCCAGCGATTTCGTAATGGGCCACCGTATTTTACTTGTCCAAGAATCGATTAATTCTGCTTATCGTGGCTGCCTCTAATTGGGGGAAGTTCGTTGACACGTCGCACATCGGTGATTTCAATTATTGACTGCTCGACTGTAGGCGCGGATCTGGACCGACCATTTCGACTCGTTTCACTCAGTTCTATAACGGATATTGCAATGGATCAGTACTTCCATTATTTTTAACTACTAGCAGATCTTTATTCAAAATAATAATTGTCTGTCATTTGCATGAAACAGTTGTTAAATGAAAATATATTCCCTCTTTCAATCATTTTAACGCTTTGCAGTTGGAGCTATTTTTTATGCAGTTGGAGAAATTTATATAATACCGCATACAATAGTTAAATGTGTGGTAATTTAGTAGATTCTAACATATTTAATATAATGTAAACAATATTGTGAATAATGCTACAGCAATTCTTAGTGGTGACTCTCTGAATGCTAAGAGTCTGATACGTCTAAAATAACACTGTCCAACACCAAATTTGTTCCCTAATTACTGTTGGGTCCTCCTTATAGAGTTTTTTGCACTGATTCCGAATCTGTTTTTAATTTTTTTCCTATGCGCACAGTTTTTGAGAAACATGACTTTGAAAAAAAAGCATATTTTTCAACTTTGAACAAATATTGTAGTGTTATTATAAAAGATATTGAACTTTTCTTTATAGCAAAAGATTCTGTAGACTTTCCCGAATGCAGCGATATCAAATATTAATACATTATGATTGTTTAAACATGTTTAAATAATCACTAAAGGCGGAGAGACACCACTTTTGCACCAATTTTTGAGGATATTTTTCAATTTATCTCAAAAATAAGGGTCCAGCAGAAAATCGAACTATACCATGCGATAGAGCAGACGTTGATCTTGAGAAACCCCGCTTTGAAGTTTGAAACGTCGACGTTTTTTTCGAACCAGAAAGCAAAATATCTTCGCCCGACATGAGTTGCCGCCAGTGGCGCTCACCATTACAACGGTCGTTCGCCGCTTCATATCCCGTCGCTGCGCCGCATCTCGTCCCGAGCACCACTGGCGGCAACTCATGTCGGGCGAAGATATTTTGCTTTCTGGTTCGAAAAAACGTCGACGATCCAAACTTGACAGGGTGGCTTCGCAAGATAAAAGTCTGCTCTATCGAGTGGTACAGTTCGATTTTCCGCTGGACCCTTATTTTTTGAGATAAATTGAAAAATATCCTCAAAAATTGGTGCAAAAGTGGTGTTTCTCCGCCTTTAGTGATTATTTAAACATGTTTAAACAATCGTAATGTATTAATATTTGATATGGCTGTATTCGGGAAAGTCTACAGAATCTTTTGCTGTAAAGAACAATTCAATATCTTTTATAATAATGTTACGAGCCGAGGTTCAGGCAGCTAAGCGGAAACCGAGGGTATTTTGGAATTAGAGATTTTAGAGCAAAGTAGGAAAGGTACACGAGGACTAGCCGATGTCTATCTCACCACCGGGTCGCCTCGAGGGAACAAGGGAGTGGACTAGCCGATGTCTATTTCACCACCGGGTCGCCACTTATAAGGATAGAGTATTCACAAGGACTAGCCGATGTCTATCTCACCACCGGGTCGCCTCGTGTGACCAAGGGAGTGGACTAGCCGATGTCTATTTCACCGCCGGGTCGCCACCTATAAGGTATAGGGTCGCGGTTCCACTGACTCGTAACTTATCCAATTGAGATAGATACACCTTGAGCGGCAAAGGTGTATCGTCGTAGTATACTAACGACTGGGAACTCGAAAAGCAAATATGAATAATCGATATTTGAACCCTTAATAAGTTCACAAACAATAATATATTTTTGTATTATAAAAAACGTACAAATGTTCAGTGTAATGTTGTTGCTGTGTCGCTGACTAAACTCTCTCAGTTTTGACGTACCGAGAAATGCGGGGGCGATCTACAACAGAGTGGCAGACAAGAACTTCAATAACCGATCTAGCGCGAATTGACTTTCGACGTGGAACGGTACGTACTGCGCGTATTCACTTGAATCAACCCAACTAAATAGGAAGGATCCATGCCCTTATACAGGGTGTCTCAAAATTCCTCCAGGACCCGAAAGGGGGTGGTTCCTGAGATCATTTCAAGCGACATTTTCCTTTGAAAAAATGTCGTCCGCGACTTCGTTAACGAGTTATTAACGAAAAACACGGACCAATCAGAGCGCGAGCTAGACGCGTGTTGCTCGGCGCGCCGGCAGCCGAGTGTCGGTGGCACGCCGCGATTTCGCAACGAACAAAAGTTTCTCGATGATGCGAATCCTCGCCAATTTCGATAAGCTTTGGATATGTTGTCAAAACCATGATTCTGAACAACATTTCCCTTTACAGTTTTTGTCGGCCGGCTTTAGTTTACGAGATAATTGTAAGAACTTGTAATTGTAAATCGATCTCTTCGCCGATTTCGATGAGCTTTATTCCATAGGAAAAAGATATTTAAAACATCGAATAAATAACATATTTCAAAGTCATCGAAATCGGTGAGGACCCACATCATCGGCAACTTTACCCGAACGAGAGAAGAAGCAGAAATTTATCGAATTAAAAACTCACTTATTCAGCCGTGAATCCATTTGCTTATTACTCCAGTGAAACACAAAACACGGAACACCACATTTTCACACAATTTCTGAACACTTAGCACACTTTTCTAATTCGTATCGATAGCGAACGAAATTACATACTCCGACGCGGAAAGAGTTCCATGCTCTTCGCGATTCCGCGCGAAACTATGCTCTCCCAGTCTACAATGTATTCGATGAAGGCGTCGTTTAAAACATATGAAATCGTTCTCAAGGAAATATTGATTTTTCGAGAATCATATGGTATTGATTTTTCGAGAATCATGTGATTCCCGAAAACATCGATTCTTGACGAACGAACGATGCCATGGACAAGATATCTTTATTACTGATATAACGTGCTATGTATTATCCATTCACAGCATCGTTGCTTCGACATCACGGAAACGAGATATCTCGTAGATTGTAGTTTCTGTGCCCCTCTGAAAAGGACTAATTAAAAATTTTATAAAAAAAAATTAAACCGACTTTGAAGAAACACACACAAGAACTTAAATACAATACAATCTTTTTGAAGGCGGCACAAAATTGAAAATTTCGAAAATTTCGACACTGGAAATTACGAAAATCCTTATTCAAGTTCGTGTGTGCGTTTCTTCAAAGTCGGTTTAATTTTTTTTTATAAAATTTTTAATTAGTCCTTTTCAGAGGGGCACAGAAACTACAATCTACGAGATATCTCGTTTCCGTGATGTCGAAGCAACGATGCTGTGAATGAATAATAGCACGTTATATCAGTAATAAAGATGCACGAGATATCTTGTCCATGGCATCGTTCGTTCGTCAAGAATCGATGTTTTCGAGAATCACATGATTCTCGAAAAATCAATACCATATGATTCTCGAAAAATCAATAATTCCTTGGGAACGATTTCATTTGTTTTAAACGACGCCTTCATCGAATACATTGTAGACTGGGAGAGCATAGTTTCGCGCGGAATCGCGAAGAGCATGGAACTCTTTCCGCGTCGGAGTATGTAATTTCGTTCGCTATCGATACAAATTAGAAAAGTGTGCTAAGTGTTCAGAAATTGTGTGAAAATGTGGTGTTCCGTGTTTTGTGTTTCACTGGAGTAATAAGCAAATGGATTCACGGCTGAATAAGTGAGTTTTTAATTCGATTTTCTGCTTCTTCTCTCGTTCGGGTAAAGTTGCCGATGATGTGGGTCCTCACCGATTTCGATGACTTTGAAATATGTTATTTATTCGATGTTTTAAATATCTTTTTCCTATGGAATAAAGCTCATCGAAATCGGCGAAGAGATCGATTTACAATTACAAGTTCTTACAATTATCTCGTAAACTAAAGCCGGCCGACAAAAACTGTAAAGGGAAATGTTGTTCAGAATCATGGTTTTGACAACATATCCAAAGCTCATCGCGATTGGCCAAGAAATAATACATCGATCGATTTTCAATTACATGTTTTTACAATTATCTCGTAAACTAAAGCCGGCCGACAAAGACTGTAAAGAGAAATATTGTTCAGAATCACGGTATTGACAACATATCCAAAGCTTATCGAAATTGGCGAGGATTCGCATCATCGAGAAACTTTTGTTCGTTGCGAAATCGCGGCGTGCCACCGACACTCGGCTGCCGGCGCGCCGAGCAACACGCGTCTAGCTCGCGCTCTGATTGGTCCGTGTTTTTCGTTAATAACTCGTTAACGAAGTCGCGGACGACATTTTTTCAAAGGAAAATGTCGCTTGAAATGATCTCAGGAACCACCCCCTTTCGGGTCCTGGAGGAATTTTGAGACACCCTGTATAGTACCCAAAATCGGATCTAGCGATGGTGGGGGCCACGTGCTACTTCTGATTAGAAATGGATTCTTAGAAGTTACATTGCTTGCAAGAGCCTCTTTATGATCCGATTTTGAGTAAGCCCTTTGTTCTTAAATAGGCCCTCTGTTTCGACACATATCTCCGGAAGGGTCAAGAGTCACCAACGGTAGCGTCTGCATACGTAACAATAACATCACAATATTTGTTTAAAGTTGAAAAATATGTTTTTTTTCCAAAGCCATGTTCCTCAAAAACTGTGCGTATAGGAAAAAAATTAAAAACAGATTCGGAATCAGCGCAAAAAACTCTATAAGAAGGACCCAACAGTAATTAGGGAACATAAAAAAAGTTGAAATTTGTTGGACAGTGTAACATGACAATATTAAGAAACTCTTTCTGTAACGATGAACATTTTGCCATGTTTTTATTAGCTCGCTTTCTTGTCTGTTTGTCTGCTCGGTACAAATTTTGCAATTGATTTTAAACTAACTTCCCGATGAACTAGAGACTTGAAATTTTAAACATAGCTCAAAACTGGATGACAATGCAATATTTAAAAAAAAATTTTTAAGAAACCTATGCGTTTAGGATATATAAACTATTAAATTTAACCGTTATACCTCCCCGCGTGATGCTCTGTACAGTAATCGTCCCTTCGTTGTCCAAAAGCTGGGGTTTGCAAGACCAACGACCATGCCGGGAAGTCTCTTTTGATTTATGACTGCGTCTAGATATCACTTCGACCGCGCCGAGCGAGACTTCAATAGAGAGCCGAACATAGAGAAGGACGGAATGTAATTTGGATCGCGTGACCGAAGCGTGTCGCCGTCGCCGGCACAGTGCAAAGGCTCGCGTTGTCGCTGTTCTTCGTCGCCTTCGAACTTTCACCGTCGATTAAACTGGTAAATACAGTTCAAATTATATCGTGTTTGGTGTAATTTTAATCAGACAAATGCCAGAAATAGGTTTGTGACAGTCCCATGAAAAAATAATGAAAATTAAGAAGTTTGAAAATTCGATTCATTCGGTCAATGTCGTGGTGTTCACACCGATATATCCGAGCCGACATCAATCGTGGTCGCCCTGCGAGCCTGCGGAGCGACGCGGCGTTGACAGGCAGTGGAATGGATAGGCACTGGAGAACGACGGTGCCCACGATGCCGGACAACGACTGCAGTACGTGATCGCGTTCAGTGATCCCCACCCCGCGCGTCAGCGCTCCCTACTCCACTACGCGTTCCCACTCTGATTCATCCCCACTCCACTGACCCGCTTCGCAACGAAGGAGCTCAGTGTGCGTTCGAGCTTCGTGCGGTGTTTACAAAGTTACTACTTATTATTATACTATAATGTTTTTGTTTACCAAGCGAAAGAACAGTTACACCGAAATTCTCCGTCGAACCTTTATCTTTGACATTTTACCGCGGCGTTGTTTTCGATAGGACGCGGTTGCAATACCGTCTGAAATTTACTACATGTCTCTGTTATAATCTCATCAAAATGTTTAAAATCGATTGCAAAATTTTACAGCCACAAGACTAAACAGCAGAAAATAATTATTTAAATAAAAATACATTTCTTTAAAATACCACTTTATAAAACAGACTAACAAGTATAAAATAATTTTTTCTATCCCCACATACAGATTCCTAACCCCGCACAGATAGTCCTGATTGTGATTGTGAATTTTGAATAGCTATGAAAATACTTGTAAGATTTGAAACGAAAAACGTGGGGCGCATGCAATAGATAATTGATGCATGAACACCTAAATCACTAACAATTCTATTGCACTGCAAATTATATGAACTGTTGTGCGAGTTTTCTCAGCGGCAGCTACTCTCTACACTCCTGACTATGTATTATCTTGCGCCCCACGTTTTTCGTTTCAAATCTTACAAGTATTTTCATAGCTATTCAAAATTCACAATCACAAATTTTCAGGACTATCTGTACGGGGTTAGGAATCTGTATGCGGTTAGGAAAAATTATTTTATACTTTTTAGTCCGTTTTAAAAACGTGGTATTTTTCAAAAATTTATTTTTTATTCGGATGTTCTATTCTGATATGATGAAGCTGATCAGTAATTATACTTCATGCCTATTTAAAACTGGTGGTATGAACGACGTGCTTTATGCATTCATGACAAACCAAATAGTTGCGTGATAAAATAGTATGTGGCGTGACGTAAGAATGCATTTATGAGCCATACATCGGACAAGCAGTAGATACTAATTGAAGATCAATGAGTCACGAATCGGTGATATTTTTAAAATACTGTGGTTATTTCCCAGACATGTCGATGGACATTTATATTTTGATGTTCTATTCTGATGCGATGAAACTGACGAGTAATTGTACTTAATTCGTGCCTTAAATAAGCATGAAAAACCAAAATGCGTGGTGAGATATAATAGTATGTGTGGTGAATGGATGCCATGGTTAGATAAGTAGAACGAGATAGCTGTGATTAGACATGTAGTATTGGACAGTACAGTCAGACAAGCATGATAGTGACAATCCGGTAAGTACAGTAAAAGCTCCTTCGTTGTCCAAAGGCCGGGGGTTTGAGCGGACAACGATCGTGCCCGGACACTATTTTTGATTTATGACTGCGTCTAGATATCGCGCCGACCGCGCCGAGCGAGACTTCAGTAAGAAGAGTACGAAGAGAGCCGAACATAGACTAGGACAGAATGAAATACGGATCGCATGATTGAAGCGTGTCGCCGTCGCCGGCACAGTTCAAAGAATGTCCATACGCTGTTCTTCGTTGCCTTCGAAACTTTCATCGTCGATTAAACCAATAAATACAGTAGAAATTATATCGTGTTTGGTGTCATTTTAATCAGAGAGATTCCAGAAATAAGCTAGTAAAATTCCCATAAAGGAATAATTGAAATTAAGAAGTTTGAGTGTTCGATTCATGCGAATCTATATTGTGGTGTTCACACCGATATACCCGAGCCGACATCAATCGTCGCCGCCCTGCGGAGCGACTCGGCGCACAGTGGGCTCGATTGAAAAAGTACACGACATTTTTGAATAACTCTTAAACCACTGAAGATATTGCAATGAAATTTGAACTGGATATATAAAAAAACTAGAGGGATATTGTTGCTCGCTCGCTTCGCTCGCTCGCGAGTAGGGTTGTTTTTGCTCGCTCGCTTCGCGAGCTCGCGGGCAGGACTGCTCTTGCGAGAATGTTAGTGGTACGCATGGCTAGTAGGGCCCACAGCTATTAATGTCTTCCTTTTTGTGTGTGACTCTCCACGAACCACACAAAGAACTTCCCGATTCGTTAGTTGCTGTATATTATTATTATTATTTATTAAGTGTACGTTTTAAGAAGATTATACGTTTTCAGGGAAATTCAATAGTTTTCTACTTATCAAAATGTTTGCTATATGGCGTCGCATTAAACCAATATCGTATGCTCGTTGCTCGCTTGGTTCCTTGTTATAGCATACTAATGTTGCAAAATAAATTGTCTTAATTAGTTTTTCGCAAACGATACAACTCATCATTATCCGGGTTTGCAGTATTGATCTTGGTTTTCTTCGATACTATTAATTTAAATTTTCTAAAAATATATAAACCGCTCAATTTTGAAACTCTCCTCAGTGCTACATACAACATTTGTAAAGTTCGTATTTCTGATGTTTTAAAATCCATACATACTTTCTCGTATGTTTGTCCCTGACTTTTATGAATCGCAATCGCTTCAGCAGGAACCACTGGAAATTGACTACGTGTAATTTGTTATTTTCCTTCACTCGAAATATTTACTTGATTCGATATTTTTTTATTATTGGTGTAAATTTTGATTTATATTTGCATTTTTCATATAATCACGATAACGAGTTCTTACTTTCACTCCTACTCTGGCCAATTGAAAATCTAACCACAATATAGACGGAATTTTAGTATTTTCTTGAAAAGTAATAAATTTTAATATTCCGCATGCTCCATTAACCAATCCGTCTTCAACATCAATGTTATTAATTATCATATATTTTATATTAATTTTCAATTTAATCTCAGTTAACAATTCGTTTTGAACTGATTGTTTATTTAAAGATTGTAATATAAATGTTTTTGTACTTTCATCGATATTCTTTGAAAATGTATTCTCGGGAGTAGAGATGATTAACTCACTCTTGCATTGGGATAATTTTCGATTATTGTAAGCGGAAACATCATCTTAAGGTACAAAAAAAGATTTAAAAAAAAAAAAATTTTATTCTAATTTTAAAAAAATCGAAAAAAAAATTTTTTGTGTAATTACGTTTATTTCTTCGGTGGAAACTTTCCGTTCTCTCGTATAAATTGCATTGTTGAATGAACTTCTTTCGAAAAAAACTAAAAAAACTAAAAAACTACTTGACCAAAATGGACCAAAATCTAATCAGCTCTAAGTTACAGCGGGGCACATCGGTTGCATCATTCATCATTCCGATCTCGTTGTTACTTTTTCTGAAAACGTTAACGAAAAATTTGATTACATAGAAACGGACATACGCACGCACGCACGCACGCACGCACGCACGCACGCACGCACGCACGCACGCACGCACGCACGCACGCACGCACGCACGCACGCACGCACGCACGCACGCACACACACACACACGCACACACACACACGCACGCGCACACACACACACACACACACACACGCACACACACATACCGACATTTTGATAAGAATAGTCTAAAATGACTCCAATGACCATGAAACGTGAAGATCTGCTAAAAAATCGATTTTCGATTTTCGGGGTAATTACAATAACTTCCCTATAAAATCGGGAAGTTAATAATTCCTTTTCAATGATTTTTAACTTAATATATTTCACATTTGTTTAACCGTTTTTATTCATTTAAAACAGCTTTATAAATTATTTATTCTATAATGTATTTCATATTTTCGCTATTTAATGCAAATAGATACAATGTTTAAGTTTTACATTCTTGAGAAAAATTTGTTAAGGCCGAAAATATTGAATAATTGCAATTTTTACCACTTTTGATCGTTTATAATTCGTAAACCAATTAACCAATTTTAATGAAATTTTCAGAGCGTATATAATTTATAACATTTGACAAAACACATTTTTTAAATTTTCGTTATTGGCCCAGCTAAAAAAGTTGTAAAAATAAATTTTTAGTATTGTTTTTCACAATTCCGACCAAATGCATTTTTCAACTTATTTATTAGACGTCATTATAGTAGTATTATCATACTAAACTAATTCTTCTAGCCTTACAGAGAAATTCAAATCGTGTGGTCCATTCATATAAAAGTTATTCTGATTTAAAGTGTGTGAAATCAGTTATGTTCCTTATTGTATATGAAGTTCTAAAAATAAAATATAATTGATATATATTAACTTACTTGATGTATTATATTAAATAATATGAACAGAAAACGTATAAAACTGAAAATAATATCGGAATCACAGTACTGCTCAGACTGATAGTTCTGCTCTGACTGACAATAATTCTGTTTTAATCCACAATTTGTGTCGACAAAACAAAACGTTTGAAAAGAAATTTCAAAAGATTTGAAGATCGATTTCGTAAACAATTACAATGTAACTTACTGTCGAAAAGAATTCGTCAAACTCAACGCAGTCAAAATATCAGAGATGAAAGACTGACTTATTCACTGCAAAATATAAATTAATATTAAATAAAAATGTAATATAAATATAAATATTCAACACAGTTCTGTCAGACTTTCAGAGGCTGCATAGTTGACCAATTAAGCGCGTAGACAATAATAGACAATAATATCTTGAAAAAGGACTCGAAGGAGGAAATCATTTTTGTCACATTACATAGAGGAAGGTTCACTGAAAAGATCCTTGTTAAAAACTGGGATCTCCTGGGAGCTGAAAGATCGCTCATGTCAAAGATAAAAATTTTCAACGATTATTTTAATTTTGCTCATTATTCTTTTTAAATATGTTATATATCATAATTGTCAATGAAAAATATAATTTCTTATCAATAAAGTGTGCATTTTGATGTAGAAAAAAATTCAGGGCAAGAAGTTGATCACAGTTATCAGGACACTTTAAGAATGAACAGCCAAATTATGTAGGGAAAATCGACATTCTTAAACTGTCTAACTTCATGCGTGTATCACAACTAGAACTGCTATTGTATTTGATTAATTTTATCATTTTCGTGATCGGTGGACATTTAGAAATTGATATCAATTGAAAAAATATCAAAATTAGAAAGTTGATTTTTTCGCAAAATGTCGCGTACTTTTCCAATCGAGCCCACTGTGCGGCGTTGACAGGCAGTGGAATGGGTAGGCATTGGACAACGATCGTGCCCACGATTCAGGATAACGAAAGCAGCTTTTACTGTAGTAAGGATTCTTCAATCGGACAAATAGCGTAATAGGTCTATGCTTGTGCAAGTAGTATGATCTCGCCATAGTCAGACAGAGCTTATAAAAATTATGAATTCTACTAACAAAGTATTTCTGTAACAATAGAAGTTATCAAACAGTACTTGTTGCTATTAAATCAATAAGTACAACCTGCTACCACTTCCAGCCACATCAATTATGCAGTAGCATTATTCACGAAGCAGGTCCTTCAAAGAAATCGATGAATAATAATAACGTTTGAATACTTGAAACGAGGCTAAACCATGAACATTTCCCTGGTTCCGGGTTAAGTTTCGGTTGGGTTAAGCCCCCTTGAAAATCCGTTCCACAAACGCGAACAGCTTCTAAATGTACCGAATGGGTTATTTGAACGATAATGTGAATTCGCCGCGCAGTAAAATCATAATACTCGATTATACGAGACGTTTTATAAATGAGCTGGAAGTATGTGTGACACATGTTTCGAGGGTGTAACGGTGGAACATATTATAATGTTTCCTGGAAACTCGCCAGAATGCAAGTATTCATACCAGAAGCGGTTGCCAAGAGCACGGGAACGTCTAAACGGTCCCCGTGTAATCTATATTCTTTATGACACAGCGTCGATACGGTCGCGTGTTCAATTAAACTATCATCGTTGCTCAATTAGCACACATACTAATGATATCGAGCCACTAATATATCTTGCTATATTTTCTTCATTGATTTGCAGAAAAATCGGTATTTTATATCATTTCGTACAAAATATTTTGCAGTATTAAACACTCTGTGGGCTAACCATAGTTATCCTATTCTACTTGTCGGGACAGAACTATTCCACGTGGTTGCACGATTTTAACTATCCTATTCTACGTGTTTAAAATTGCCCCAATTTAGTTGCCGGACCACTGCCGTCCTATTCTACTCGTCTGATCATTTGTATCCAGTGCTGCTCGCCTGATCACGGTCGTGATGCTACACTTGGCTGATCATCGCTATTGTGCTCTACTAAGCATGGATATAAAATTCTGCTTTCCTGATCATTATTATCCAATAGTACTTGTAAGACCATTGCCCAACCTATTCTACTTATCTTATTGACGTTATGGCAGAATAATTGTCTGACTGTAGCTGGTTCTTTCCACTGATCCCAATATAGTCTTCTTACGCCAACATGACTCTTTTATTTTACGCGGCTTGCTCCACACTATTCGTCTAAATATGACTGTCTCATTCCACTTGTCGAAACTGATACCTGGCTATTTCTGTGGCATTTATTATCTGAGTCTCAACTTTGTTTAGATTTTTCTTTGAGTTATAAATGCGACACAGTTTTATTTGTTCGAACAATTTTATGCGTTCTGACAGAACATTTTCGTTACCTCTTCGACCATTTACAAGGGAAGGACCCCAAGTGTCCGACTTCGATTTTGATCATTTTTTGTGAGACGTCGGTATATGGATCCCTAATAATGTCTACAAAATATTAGGTGTAGTTAATCAATAGTTTTAAAGATATAAACAATTAACTTTCATACCTTTGAAGCCTTCCGAAGTTTCATTAGCCGTGTAAGCAGGTTGCGTAAAAGTTTAATTGTATATATCTTTAAAACTATTGAGTAAATACACCAAATATTTTGAAGACATCATTAAGGAACCATATACCATATCGTCTCACAAAAGATTATCAAACTCGAAGTCGGACGCTTGGGGTCTTTCCCTTGTTAGTATTTTCAATTGCGTCGCCACGCATAATTCTGTCAATTGTATTGATATACAGGGTGGAGATTGGACAACCAGGCAAGGAGATAGTACCTACATAAAAACAATAAGAAACAAAATTTGCTACGACATTTTTCACCCGAACCTTCGTTTTCGTCTGGCGCGCCTAATCATGACCAACCAATTCTACTTCCTACACGTCCTAAAGCACACGAACCCGACTTCAAATTTGATTTTCTCGTAAACGAGGATTCAAACGAAAAGATGGTATTGCTTTTTCTCGATTTATTTTTACATGTAGAACCACCCCCTGCTCGGTTGTACTACCATATCCACCCCACCCTGAACTAAATGAATAAATGTGTGACGGTACGAGGCACTCTGTGCTGAAACCGAGTACAGCTGATCAGAGACATGACCACACCTTACCACCAATATTTCCCGAGTATGAAAAAAATGTAACTGCAGTAGAAACTTGTTACGCACGCGTTTCCTCGCGGGAATAAATTTCACAAGCTGCAACCGCTCTGTAAACACAACGTAGTCGGTACCATCCGGAACACTGGCCTGAATCTGGAAAGTTTGCGGTGCCCTCATAAAAGGCGTAACAAATTTCTCGCGTGGCCCCCTTTTTTTCGGCGCAAAAGTTATATCCCGTGCATACGTTATTCAAATTGCCACTCGAAGTTAAGGCGTGTGTGCGCGCACGCGGCACTGCGCTAGCGCGCTCGCGTGCGTTCCGCTTTCAAAATCGCGGCGGCTACCTTCCAAATGGATGCCTTCTCGATTTTCCTACCACGTGAAATCTTTTTCCCGCTTGTGCAGCACAAACTGAGTCACAACTATGACGCTCTCGTCCCGCCCACAACGCTCATTGGTATGCGGACTCACGCTCCCGCCGCGAGACCGGCGAACATATCTCGACTAGGCGGCTGCAAAACGTCGTATATACTCGCAAGGGCCGACGACTCGGCTGTACCGAACTGTTTGGCCGAGTATGTGCTAGATACGCTATTATATTGTGCCGTTACTAGCTCACGTTCGGCGATAAGATATCTCCCGGCGGCGTCTTTTAAGTCTCTCGAATTTCTCGTGGCCTATTTTCGAACCGGTAATGGGAAGTTCCCCGCTGTTGCTATCTCTTCGAGTCCTGTTCGAAAAGTTTTTTCTCCTGCTGAATACCATCATCGTTTGTGACTCGATGACAAAAAGCGATTCACAGGAAATCGAACCAGCTCGAGTAGAACGAAATTTTGATGAAGTAAACGCGATCTGCAAATACCTTCTCTTCATGCTTCGATGGTTGCGGATGATCAAATCTTCACGTTTCTTATAATCAACTCTACACATTCTCTTACCGTACCATGGTACAGGAATTGTAATTCAAAAATGTTGCAGACGAGTTTATATACAGGGTGGTTCACACAACTTGCACACCTACAGTCAGCGGCAACAATAAGTGGACACCCTTAAAAATCGCATAACTTTTTAGAAATTGGCCCAAAGAACTTGAATTCTTTTAAGATGTTAGACCGGCTAGTTCGCAAGAGAATAAGTGAACAAAAATTTATCACGATTACAATTGGTAGGAATCATACAAAATTTTAAAAAATGATGTTTTGTCAACTTTTTTACCTGGGCCTGTAACGATAATTTAAAAAATGCGTTTTATAGATTTGGGTAACTTATATGTATACAGACAATTTGCGGTCAACATTGCAATGAGTTACATATGTTTAAAGATGATAGCTTAAGGGTGACAGTCGCAGATTTTCAGCCTTGCCAGGGCATTTCGCTCTTCTGTGATCATCTTTAAGCGTTTGTAGCTCATTGCAAGGTTGACCGATTTCGATGAAATTTTCAGTATGCATATAAGTTACCGAAATCTATAAAATGCATTTTTTAAATTACCATTACAGGCCCAGATAAAAAAGTCGACAAAACATCATTTTTTAAGATTTTGTATAATTCCTACCAATTGCAATCGTAATAAATTTTTGTTTACATATTCTCTAGCGAATTAGCCGGCATAACATCTCAAAAAAATTCAAGTCCTTTGGGCCAATTTCTAAAAAGTTATGCGATTTTTAAGGGTGTCCACTTATTATTGCCGCTGACTGTATATAACTTGCAAAGTATGCGTTGCACGAAAAAGTTTTGTATACAGAAGTTGCATGGTCTGATGGGGTATATTATTTAGTGTATTTATTATTCCACAGGTGGAAGCGTTTCGGAGATTTTGAAGGTCTACTTTGTTTTTTTAAATGGAATACTATATTTTTTATACCAAAATATGGAAGAATGTCGAATTATGAGTAAAAAAGAATTGTCCTTCATTAGCCCGAAACCTAATAATTAACGAGTAAAATTTTCAGGAAATAGAGTGAAATTACTCGTTAATTATTAGGTTTAAGACTAATGAAGGTTAATACTTTTTTACTCAGAATTCGACATTCTTCCATATTTCGGTATAAAAAATATAATATTCCATTAAAAAAAACAAAGTCGACTTCAAATCTGCGAAACGCTTCCACCTGTAAAAAAAATAAATACACTACATAATGTACCACTTCAGACCATGCAACTTCTGTATACAAAACTTTTTGGTGCAACGCATACTTTGGAAGTTATATAGATGTGCAAGTTGCGTGAACCACCCTGTATAATAATTGCTAATTTTGGAACACCGATCTGTGTAAATGAAGGCTCCATCAGTCTTTGACACGTGATTAGTAAAATTGTAAAAAAATTGTTAGTTGTAAAAAAAACCACGGTTTTTATAATTTGAAACATCATCTCTTAGTAGAAGATCCTGTAGACTATTTTTTTTCATTACAGATTACTAGGTTGTGGATGTTTATGCAATCCTCATAGAAGACCCTGCTGGCCTGAATGGATTTACTGATGATTTTTTCGTGGGCAAGTAAATGATTTGGAAATTTTAAGGAACAGTTTCAATTTTTATTATTTTATTTTTCGAATTGGAAACGTTATGAAAAATGGGAAATTAATGGGAAAGGAAGATCTGCTGTTACAAGATGTCCGGAACGTTCGAAATAGGCGCTAATGCGAAAGAAGAACTGTCACGGGTGTATGTTCCTATAAAATAGTTTATTGCATGTCTGGCAGTGGTTGCACGCGAAGATTTTAGGGGGATTCTAAGCGTGCATCGACGATAGGATAGCGGTAAGTTTGACACACTGTCGACGGTGATAGATCGATCATCAAGTTATTCCTAGCTGTATACATATAGTATGTACAAACGTAGAAACATTTCTCACGTGAAAGATTATTCCAACATATGTATGTTCAAATTTTGCGAATGTGGAAAACTAGATACAGCAACAAAAATGATGAAGTACAATTTATGATCGTCTAATATGGTAAGTAATAATAGTAAGTAGTAATAATAATACATATGTACAACCATAAAATAATGTACATATACATAGTACTAAAGTATATTGTATAAAAAAAAAGTATACATAGTACATGTATAAATGAATGTGATATGGTATATGGTATATAGACCCATAAATGATTAAAATACTCACATTCGTAAAGCACAGATTTATATTCCGAGTGCAAGCTAATCCACGTGACACGTAACACACGATGCGCGTGATGAATAGATAATAAAGAATTGTCTGCCCGTCATTCGACGGATAATAATTCCAATGTAGGAAGTGTTTAATTTCCTTGAGTGACATCCAGGTATATTTTTACAAACGAAAATTCCGAAGAAACACCGCGATGTATATCTTAAATTAACGTGCCATTTCCGCTCGGTGTAATCTATTATTTGTATTAACAACGCAGTTAATTGGATCATAATTGATGAGATAATGGGCAGAAATAAAATTCGACCAATCGCCTTGGAAATAATATTTAGCGCTGAAAATTTTCATTAGTGATGAAATTACACAAAATTTTACTGTAACAGCCGAACGAAGTGTTTACGATAATTATGTCTTTGTAACAGTCGCCTTACAAAATTCCTCGAAAAGTAATCACCGGCAGAAATAGTTAAACCAGTCAGAACCAAACGGCCTCTTCTGTCCATAAAATCCAGCTGGGTCGAGTAATTCGTTAATGCACCAATCATTATGAATGAACTCCGGCGCGCTGTCCATAATGTTCAGCTCTCGTTGATAATTAGCCTCGTTCATCATCGGCAGCGGTTGTTTCTGAAAAATGAAGAATATCACTCTACGGGACGTACAATTTTTTATCACATCCGATGTCATCGAAACGTCACGGAGAATGTCATCGGTCGGGCCCGACAGCTGCCAAACGCTGAGGGCGTCTCTTAAATAAATAATAAACGTCGATGCATCGTTCCCTGCTGATATTCCGGCGGCGATACTGCCAGTGGCGAGTTCGGTGTCCTGACTGAGAGCGCGATCGATGGTATTAACGGTTAAATGGAAAATGCATACCACGGTAAAACGGCAGTTATTTGGGTCAGGTGCGGGTGTGTAACGAGTTGATCGCGATAACGTTATTACACGACGAATAAGACCGATCGCACTCCGCCAGAGGAGGAGAAGGAGGAGGAGGAGAAGGAGGAGGAGGATGGGGAGGAGGAGGAGGTGGAACGGAAACCTCGGCCACGAGCGCTCGCGCGCGTAAGCGTGTTTCCACGGAATAAGATTTCCGGAATTTTGTAAAATAGCGACTCCGGGTGGAGATTCGATATTGCGGAATTTCGTGGAATAGCTGCCGGAGGAAGTTCAGTGTTCCAGGGACGCCGCCGACACCGGAAGCAGAAGCGCGATATTTTCCACTTTCCTTTCCTTCTTCGCAACGAATTCCTCCCTCCCGACGCTCCCCTGCCCGAGCTCGCTCCCATTTTTCGGGAAGAACGGTACGTTTTCTTCGTCATCCAATTACCAGCCTTCCTCGAGAAGATAAAGCAACCGGGATTGAAGTGTTTTGAAAATCGAACCATCCGTGCTGTCAAACCACCTCGCTGTAATTGACTCCGGTGTACATTGTAATTATCACTCACTTTTCGGCAACGCAAAGCCAGCCATGTCACAATTTAACAATCACGCTGTTAAGCGTCAGTCATTTTTGTCAAGCCTTCTCTCCACGTTCCATTTAGTCGCACGACAACGTTCGATATTCTACATGCTCGGTAAATGCTCGCTTTTGCTCTACATATCTCGCCAGCGCCCGGCGTTTATTGTCTGACGAGTGACCCTATTCTACTTGCTCTGCGGGCCACTGTCTGTTTTACGTGTCCTGAGAGTTTCTGCGTCCATCCTGATTGCTTGGAAAATCTCTGTACCTAATCTACTTGCCTAGATTGCGATTATCTCTCGTACCTTTGGACCAACAGCAATTGTGTTTTATCTGACTACGGTCGTCTAATCTATTAGCCCCGATAGGATGGCTGTGCTCGACCCTGACGATTTCATTTCAATTGTCTGACCATGATTGTCTCGTTTTACCTAGCTAAATTTGTTCTGTTTGTCTGGTGATGATGGTAACTTTGTACTTGTCTGACCGACACTGCCTTTTTGCACTATAACTTCCTTATCAGCCAGTTGTATCATCGCGATTGTCTTAGTCTACTTAATCTGAGTATGATAGTCTCATTCTACTTACAGTTATTCGAATTAATATTCGGACGCTCTAAAAAAGACGATCACTTTTTTAATATTGTACTATACGATTTGAACTTTTTTGGGAAGCTAGAGCAATTAGTGTACTACAGGACATGAAAAGAAATTTTTTCAAAATTTGCAATTGGTCGGAATTGTATAGAAAATACTAAAAGTTGCATTTTACAAAGTTGCATTTTACTTGATGAAATTCTTAAAAACGAAATTGAAATCTGTGAACACGTGTTGTTACCATGTCAAGGTCAGATTTCAATTTCGTTTTTAAGAATTTCATAAAGCAAACGCAGTCTTCTTCTTTCTTGAGAATGATCCACATATGGATCGAAACGTTGAAAGTCTAATTTAACCTGCAAAATTTGCTTTCTTATAATTATATGATCGAACCGTTGCACCGAGAACACTATTACTAGGGGATAAACATTTACAATAAATTCTGTATCTCTTGACATACCAAAAGTCGCGTTCGAATTTTGGTCAGGCATGTAGGTCAATCGATGGAACTGGGTCAAAATTTTTTTTCGCTATTCAGAATTTCTACTTAATATAGGGACGAATACAGACGCAATAATTTTCAGCATCGACTTATTCGAGAATGAAGCACCTTGTATGTTTATTTTCATAATTTCAAATTACTTTTACATGCAGATTCATCCCTTTGTTTTGCTTCGTGATGTTTTGAATATTTTTCATAAATATGCACCCGTTAAACGAACAAGTAGCCTACGCTCGTAGAGGAATGTCGAACAGCATCGCCATCGCGCAAAATACACTACTACGACCGAAACAACTCGAAGGAACTGGTAGGCGAAAATGAATTTTTCCCGTGCTGCAACCCGCTCGCTGATCTTGGCAAATGTTTGATTTGGATCGTGACAGGTGTGTTTTTAATCTCTCGTAGTTCTATACACATACAGCTGGCTTCGCTGCGACGCTTTGTTGCGTCGGGCTTCCTCGAACCCGGAGGTCTTTCCCTACTTTCCAATCATAGTAGTCCAAACACAGTTTGAGAACGCAACTATTTTTCTTCAGTGCAGTACATTAAAATGAACCGTATCTCAACTCATCTATCTCAACTCAGTACATCGTAATCAAAGCATTCAGTTATCATTACTTTTCAAGAGTTCGGATAACACTGTCCAACAAATTTAAACTTTTTTTATGTTCCCTAATTACTGTTGTGTCCTTCTTATAGAGTTTTTTGCGCTGATTTCGAATCTGTTTTTAATTTTTTTCCTATACGCACAGTTTTTGAGGAACATGGCTTTGAAGAAAAGACATATTTTTCAACTTTAAACAAATATTGTAATGTTATTATAAAAGATATTGAATTGTTCTTTACAGCAAAAGATTCTGTAGACTTTCCCGAATACAACCATATCAAATATTAATACATTATGATTGTTTAAACATGTTTAAATAATCACTAAAGGCGGAGAGACACCACTTTTGCACCAATTTTTGAGGATATTTTTCAATTTATCTCAAAAAATAAGGGTCCCGCGGAAAATCGAACTATATCACTCGATAGAGCAGACTTTTATCTTGAGAAGGCACCCTGTCAAGTTTGGATCGTCGACGTTTTTTTCCAACCAGAAAGCAAAATATCTTCGCCCGACATGAGTTGCCGCCAGTGGCGCTCGCGACGAGATATGGCGCAGCGACGGGATATGGCGCAGCGACGGGATATGAAGCGGCGAACGACCGTTGTAATGGTGAGCGCCACTGGCGGCAACTCATGTCGGGCGAAGATATTTTGCTTTCTGGTTCGAAAAAAACGTCGACGTTTCAAACTTCAAAGCGGGGTTTCTCAAGATCAAAGTCTACTCTATCGCGTGGTATAGTTCGATTTCCCGCTGGACCCTTATTTTTTGAGATAAATTCAAAAATATCCGCAAAAATTGGTGCAGAAGTGGTGTCTCTCCGCCTTTGGTGATTATTTAAACATGTTTAAACAATCATAATGTATTAATATTTGATATCGCTGTATTCGGGAAAGTCTACAGAATCTTTTGCTATAAAGAACAATTAAATATCTTTTATAATAACACTAAAATATTTGTTCAAAGTTGAAAAATATGTGTTTTTTCAAAGTCATGTTTCTCAAAAACTGTGCGTATAGGAAAAAATTAAAAACAGATTCGGAATTAGCGCAAAAACTCTATAAGAAGGTCTATTAAAACCCTATTACCCAACAGTAATTAGGGAACAAATTTGGTGTTGGACAGTGTAATCTGACGACAAAATGTTTGAATTAAAAGTTGAACAGTATTTCGACATGTACAAAATTCTATATTTAAAATTTCGAAAAAAATCTTTTTTCGACATAAAATAAGAAGTATTCTTATTTTTTAAATGTTGAAGTACATTTTTTATTTCATAATCTTATAGCTGGCGTCAAGACGAATCCAACGACCTACTTATTTATGACCCTGAGCCCATAAATAACGCTACAATATTTTATTCCAGTTTTTCAGCGAAATACCCCACTGTGCGAATTAGAGTACTTCACGGGTGAACAAATAAAAATACATTAACCTTATTCTTCAGACCTTTAACTAATTGTAAGTTGTACGACTTACGCAAAATTTTGAAATCGACTTTTCTCCGACATTTCGGGCCAAATACCCCACTGTGTGTTGGGGGTTCGTTAGGGGATTCCGCGAATGTTTCTTCCGGGAGTCAAGGATATTGTATACAATCATTGTCGGAATTCGCGTATGATCATGAGTGAAGTTAACTTCTGATTGGGCTTATAGCGCGTGAGAGTATCGGGATTCCTGTGTCGAGCAAGGCCACGGATTCTGAGAACCATGCAGCTGCCGGACTTCGTTCCCCTGCCGGGAGTAACGTATGCATGAAAGGAATTCTGATGAAAAGATACTCAAAATTGAATTTACCATAGCGCCCGGCCAGTATCGTCGTTACGTGGAACACTGTTTCAGCTGGCGCGCGCGGCGACTGGCTGCTCATGCTCGAGGGTCCAGGCGTTTATGTAACGCTGCCTCTCGCTCTCGGGTTGCCGCCTTGCTTGCGCATGGACAATTTTCCTGTGCTCGTTAATGACTTACACACGGCTCGGACATTTGACCCTTTCCCGCTTGAATAATTGACACGATGGTCTTCCCTACTACAAAGCGTTTTCATTGAGATGCCGGCCGGGGATATTCGGTTTAACTGTGAATAACTTCCCACTTGCGAATTTTTTCTTTCCGCCGCCGCTACCCATTTACAATTTACATTAAGTCCATTACACCCGCTCGACCTTTTCGCGCGCCGACTTTGCGCACTTTTCGGACCTGCGGAACTTTCATTCATCAAAGTCCGCGACATAACCCAATCTTAACTCGGCCACGTAGAATATTCATTTATTATTATTACGCGTACTGTCATTTCCTATTCGAAAGTTCTACCATGTAAGTTGAGCCAATGAGTTTCGTGTTGATTTTAATCATGGAAAGATGGAGGAATTCTTCGGAAGAACCGTTTAATTTGGAATACAGTAGAACCTCAATTATCCGAACTAAACTGTGAAACATAAAATTTCGCATGACAGTTACTTAATTACAATGCTGGATTGAACCTTTGTTGATGTGTACAATAAATAATTGATTGATTACATTGAAGGTAATATGACGGGTTCTAATATTGTTAATACGCGATTATTGAAATTGTAAACATACATCCATGAGGAATTATTTAATTGATTTATTTCTTTGGGTACATATTATTTAAAAATGGCTAAAAATTTGGACAGTCACATTCTTGTTACCAGAGTTCGGCGAAAATCAACTAATAATTAAAAATGACTAATAGTCTGATTGATTGTTAGTCAAAACTTTAAAAGAGTCAGTTGAAACTTTTTGATTAGTTAGTCATAACTACATGGCACTAGTTAGTCATAACTCTAAGTAATCGTCAGTTATTGCTTATTAGTTATAATTACTCATTCGTTAGTTTAAATAATCAGTCATCAATCTTTAGTCATGAGTCACTATTGTGCGATTAGCATACATTACTACTGATTTATTAACGTACATTAATACATAATCTGTATTTTGTATGTTTATAAGCTAATTATTTTTTTTCTTGATATTTTTTGTAGAGCTTATGAAGTTATTAATCAATAATCATAATTGTAATTAGCGTTTGCCCAACTCTGCTTGTTACTTTGATAATGTAATGTAACCTAGTATTGAACCTAGTGTTAAATTTGAAGCATGTAAATATTAACATTTTTTAACTTCCCGATTTTATAGGGAAGTTATTGTAATTACCCCGAAAATCGAAAATCGAGTTTTTAGCAGATCTTCACGTTTCATGGTCATTGGAGTCATTTTAGACTATTTTTATCAAAATGTTCGTGTGTGTGTGTGTGTGTGTGTGTGTGTGTGTGTGTGCGCGCGTATGGCCGTTTCTATGTAATCAAATTTTTCGTTAACGTTTTCAGAAAAAGTAACAACGCGATCAGGATAATGAATGATGCAATCGATGTGCCCCGTCGTAACTTAGAGCTGATTAGATTTTGGTCCATATTGGTCAAGTAGTTTTTTAGATTTTTACTTTTTTTCGAAAAGAGTTGATTCTACAATGCAATTTATAAGGGAGGACGAAAATTTTTCCACCAAAGAACCAAACGCAATTACATAAAAAAATTTTTTTTTTTAGATTTAAAAAAAATTTTTTTTTAACTGATGCTAATGTTACCGCTTGGAATAACCGAAAGTTATTCCAATGCAAGAGTGAATTTACCATCTCTATTTCCAAGAATACATTTTGGGAGAATATCGATGAAAGTACAAAAAAAAAAACGATGTTAGCGATGTTGGCGAAGGAGTAACGAATCGGGAAGTTCTTTGTGTGACTCTTGGAGAGTCACACACCAAATAAAAAACATTAATAGCAGTATTCCCTACTAGCCATGCGTATCACTAACCCTCTCGCAAGAGCAGTCCTACCCACGAGCTCGCGAAGCGAGCGAGCAAAAAGAACCCTACCCGCGAGCGATCGAGCAACAATAGCCCTCTAGTTTTTATTTGATTTATTTGATATTTTATTTGAATTTTTGGCGAAACAGAAATTGTGTTGTAATTACTGTAACTACAACATATTGCCCCCTCCCTCAAGAAAAGCGGCACAACTCCAAAATGCAGCATTTGAGAAAAATCAACTTAACGAAGACTATAAAACAAATAATGAAATAGTTTAAGCTTCTTTTAAATTTCAGGTAAGTATGATATATTGCGAGGTAGAGATGTGACGGTTTTCGTGCATGTTGGGGCACTTCATACATATTTTTCAATGACAACCTCAAAATTGCCATATTTTGACTTGTGTACCCATATGTGAAAAAATTGTGATGAATACACTGCATATTGTAAGCATGTATGACAGAAACGGAGACATTTATTTTACAACAGTGAAAACATTAGTAGATTTAAAAAATACTACTACATTATTTTCGGTCTATTAGATATATTAAGGAAGAAAATAAATTTATATTTCACTCCAATTTGTTGAAATTGGAGTAGAATATTTTTATTTTGCATAAAGATTCGCAGTCTAGTGATTACATTAATTTAATAGAATGGCCAGAATAATCAAAAATGTTCATGGAGGAAATGCTGAGTTAACTTTTTATTTTAAATGTAATTAATATGTGGTTTATTGGTTTACCATTTCGTGGAATATACTGAAAAAGGGGTGGAGAACTATGCAACAGTACAACACCGCATCCGTCTTATATTATACAAACAGATTTAGAGAAACGCTGCATAAATCGCGCAGTTTCTGCAGTTTCGCTCAAGTTTGCCAGTTTAATGTATTTACTTGACACACCTCATCCCCGTGGAGCAATCGCGTTGACAAAGGCGTAGAATTTCCTTGACTAGCGAGTAGAACGGGATGCTAAACAAAGGGAAACGTTTTGTTGCAGCAGTCGTCTCGTGTTCTTTACTAAATAAATGAAACCACTCTCTTTAAATACGTGCAATCGTCTTTCAGAGCAATGCATTTTTAGCGGCATATCAATCCTCCAATTGCTCTAACTGATTATTAATTCTTCTCTATATCGATTCTACTTAAGATTTAATTATTCTCGAATCTAATTGTGACTGATAATCATGATTAGACCGCATGCACAAAATTGTGTTATTTATAAACTATCGATTCACACCTGTTTAATAAGTCAAGAATACTCTTTAATTATTAGTGGCATATGATATGTGGGACGTTTTTAGTTGCAGCACACACAATTA
The DNA here is from genome assembly GCA_933228785.1 of Lasioglossum pauxillum. NCBI lineage: Eukaryota > Metazoa > Arthropoda > Insecta > Hymenoptera > Halictidae > Lasioglossum > Lasioglossum pauxillum. The sequence continues at coordinate 17,396,748 of OW121702.1, read as the reverse complement.
GCTTTCTATTGAACTCTAAATGGGTCACCGTGATCAAAGCAAAATTGTTCAAACATATATATACATGTATGTTACCATTAATCGACTGAGTTTTGGGATATAAATCATTAAATATTTATCCAATATTATTCCAATATTTGGAGGACAATATTAATTCATTTGACGAATGAATTCTCCTAAAGAAATTAAATTTAACTTGTTAATTAATTCGAAATATTCACATGTCAAATTTCAATTTTAGTTTCACCAAGTTAATTGGTTTCACTGTCAATACAGACAAACATGTGAGTATCCTTCTGACAATAACACAATGCAAAGTAAATTTAATGGTGTAACGTAATCAAACGAAACGGCTATCTTTCGTCGCGAATAATTAAATTTGCAATAGTTAATTTGTTTTCCCACCTTCTGTTCATCAACGTACGCGTCGTGCCGATTCAATTTACTTTATAGTTTCTATCGATAATAATCTACAATGTGTATTGGATTATTTTATGTTGGTACAAATGCACGTAAATATTTTCACCCTGATTTTGTCCACCTTGATTATTTAAGGATAGTCTCTTTTAAATGCATTACATATAGAGAGTATAAAAATTACACTACTGTGCAAAAGAAAGAAGCACTCGGTCATATTTAATAGAAAAGCGTAGAAAATCAAATAAGCACACAAGTTTTTCAAGAAGTTATTCAAGAAATTTTGAATAATGATTCCGCTGTTTAGTTGAATAATTCTGAGAAAATGTGTTATTGCGGATTATCTAATACTTTAAATGCAATAAATCAATAATTGTACAACACAATTTCTACATAAAGATATTGCTTGTCATTATATCTTATAAATATACTGGGTGCTTCTTCCTTTTGCACAGTAGTGTATATTGCAGAATATGAATACTGAAAATAAAGTTTCCAGATAGTATAGAGATTGTAGATATCACTTTCTAATTAGTCATTTCGACTTTCATTGTTCTAGTACTATAAATATTTAACTTTATCAATTTTCCTAATTTCCAGCCTTCTAGTTTTGAACATTTATATGTATTGCTCGAGTAGAAATGTCTTAATTAACTTCCCGATTTTATAGGAAAGTTATTGTAATTACCCCGAAAATCGAAAATCGAGTTTTTAGCAGATCTTCACGTTTCATGGTCATTGGAGTCATTTTAGACTATTTTTATCAAAATGTTCGTGTGCGTGTGCGTGTGTGTGTGCGTGTGCGTGTGCGTGTGCGTGTGCGTGTGCGTGTGCGTGTGCGTGTGCGTGTGCGTGTGCGTGTGCGTGTGCGTGTGCGTGTGCGTGTGCGTGTGCGTGTGCGTGTGCGTGTGCGTGTGCGTGTGCGTGTGCGTGTGCGTGTGCGTGTGCGTGTGCGTGTGCGTGTGCGTGTGCGTGTGCGTGTGCGTGTGCGTGTGCGTGTGCGTGTGCGTGTGTGTGTGTGTGTGTGTGTGCGCGCGTATGGCCGTTTCTATGTAATCAAATTTTTCGTTAACGTTTTCAGAAAAAGTAACAACGCTATCAGGATGATGAACGATGCAATCGATGTGCCCCGTCGTAACTTAGAGCTGATTAGATTTTGGTCCATATTGGTCAAGTAGTTTTTTAGATTTTTACTTTTTTTTCGAAAAGAGCTGATTCTACAATGCAATTTATAAGGGAGGACGAAAATTTTCCACCAAAGAACCAAACGCAATTACATAACAAATTTTTTTCTTAATTTTTTTTTAGATTTAAAAAATTTTTTTTTAGATTAAAAAAAATTTTTTTTTTTAACTGATGCTAATGTTACCGCTTGGAATAATCGAAAGTTATTCCAATGCAAGAGTGAATTTATCATCTCTATTCCCAAGAATACATTTTGGGAGAATATCGATGAAAGTACAAAAAAAACGATGTTAGCGATGTTGGCGAAGGAGTAACGAATCGGGAAGTTCTTTGTGTGACTCTTGGAGAGTCACACACCAAATAAAAAACATTAATAGCAGTAGGCCCTACTAGCCATGCGTATCACTAACCCTCTCGCAAGAGCAGTCCTACCCGCGAGCTCGCGAAGCGAGCGAGCAAAAACAACCCTACTCGCGAGCGAGCGAAGCGAGCGAGCAACAATAGCCCTCTAGTTACAATATGCAATCAATATTACTTTCTAATCAGTTATTTTGACTTTCATTGTTCTACTGACATAAATACACAATTAACTTTTGTAATTCCCAACCTTCTAATTTCGAACATTTGTATGTATTGCCCGAGTATAAATTTCGATCAATTAAACACTATAGCCTCGATCATGTAATTAATAATTTAGAGATTTGACAGGATTTCTCGCGAATATTTATCAGTAAACTGCGGATCTTTATGCATTTATAGCAAAATTGAGTAGACGAAATTAAAAATTGTTGGAATATTTTTAAAATTGAAGATGTCAATATATGATTCCTCCTCTATTAAAATGATTAAGAGGAAAAATACCATGCAATTCGGTTTCTATTTTTTGCAATAGATGCAGACGATTTTTATTTTGCATAAACATCCGCAGTGTGCTTATCAGTGATTTCTTCAACTAAAAAATTGCTTGTTTAACAGACTAGTACATAAGTTCCACGACTCTAGAAATGGTCCTTAACCAGAGACTTGACTTAAATACTCTTAACTGAAGACGATGAACCAACCCAGATCTAACCCAGATTTTGAAAAAATATTAAAAATGATCAAGATCGGAGGGGACTTCCTTCGCGCGAACATTTATCGCCGAGAAGTTGCCAGTTTAACGGGTTAACGAAAACGCGCATGAGTTTCCCGACTCCGAGGATGACTCTTATTTTTTGTTTCGGAGTAATTCACCTTCACCTCGAATTCCTTCTATTTACTTCTTTCCTCAGGCACGTTCCGGACGCTTTAGCGTTCCTTTGAGTGGAGGTGCATTCGCCGGTGCACACGCGGAGCAGCGTCGTGAATGATTAAGCGGCCGGCGGTTTAGGGTACACAGTCGAAAATCGACGGAGTCGTAAGCACCGCTAAAAAGATCGTCGACGCCGTGCGAACTTCTTTACGGATAACCTGTACATGTGTCTGTGTGTGCTGGTGTGTAGAACGTGGTGCATATATGCAGCAGCTTTGTGCGAGCTCCTACCCGATTAAAGCTCAGCGAATCGCGGGACGGTCTTTTGTCGTCGACCCCCGGAGCGGAAACGGGGGAAAGAAAAACGTTAACGTAGGAAAATTCCTGTCGGAGGCGGCGACGAATCCCCGGGGACAATCAAATGTATGTGTCACGCGCGATCATCCGACAAATTGTTCTTTATAGAGCGGTAGATTTCGCCGTGGAACGTTGTTTAAGGGAAGCAGCCATTTTTTCGGTGAAGTAGAACATCGCTAGTTGCAACCTCTTTTATTCCACGGAATCCTTGGTCGTTGCATACTAGCGACTCCCACCACGACCTGTTTGAGGTTCTCGAACTCGTTGTGGGGATTCTGGAAGCTTTTACTAAATACCAAGGGTTGCTTTTTTTGGCCGATTGGCTTATTTGAAATTTCTTACAATAATTTAATTCTAATCGTAATTCTAGAGAGATTTTCAAGTTGAAGTTAATTTTAGAAGAACTATTATAAAAACGTAAGTTAGAGGAATCTGTTAGAGGAATATATTAGACTAGCTTTCGCCCGCGGCTTCGCTCGCACAGGAAATCTAATGCCCTCGGAAATTGATATTGTTTCTCCATAAAACCTTTTAATCCCCCATTCACCCCTATAGAGTTTTAATTTTATGTCATGTCGCCATCTTAGATTTCAAAACCCCGTTTCACCCCCTTAGGGGATCAATTTTTTAAAATGCCGAAATGGGTGTTTGATTAATTATATCAAAGAGCATTAAGGCCAAGTTTCAAGCAAATCCGACCACGAAGAAAATATTCCTCATACAAACGTTGCAACACCTTAGGGGTTGAATTTTTAAAAATGCCGAAACAGGTGTTTGATTAATTATATCAAATAGCATTAGGACCAAGTATGAAGTAAATCTAACCACGAACAAAATATTCCTCATACAAACGTTGCAACCCCTTTTCACTCCCTTGGGGGTTGAATTTCGAAGTATCCTTTCTTATCCCTTGTATAGATCATAAAGGAAACCTCTGTGCAAAATTTCAGCTTTCTAGGTCCAAGGATTTAGCTTGAGTGTTGATCAGTGAGTGAGTGAGTGAGTCAGGACTGTCTTTTTATATACAGGGTGGCCCACATAACTCTGAACAGCTCAATATCTCCGTTACTTTTCGTTGTACAAAAAAACTTCGTAGGACAAAGTTACACTGTTTGAAGGGCCACATATAACGGTGTAAGGGAAAAAAAATGTCAAGGTCATTTTTATGATATTTCAAGGTTATCGATGTTTTTTTACATGGAATGAGGTATTTTTTAATACATCAATCGATGCAGCTGGACATTCTTTATAAAAAAGTACTAACCTATGTATGTCGAAAAGTTAGTAGTTCAGGAGGTATTTCAATTTAAATAACTCCAAAATACCATTACTGTCGTACTAAGGCGTTAGTGTTTACTTACTTGTGTAACGCCTTAGTACGACAGTAATGGTATTTTGGAGTTATTTAAATTGAAATATCTCCTGAACTACTAACTTTTCGACATACATAGGTTAGTACTTTTTTATAAAAAATGTCCAGCTGCATCGATTGATGTATTAAAAAATACCTCATTCCATTTAAAAAAAAACGATAACTTTGAAATCTCATAAAAATGACCTTGAAATTTTTTTTCCCTTACACCGTTATATGTGGCCCTTCAAACAGTGTAACTTTGTCCTAGAAGTTTTTTTGTACAACGAAAAGTAACGGAGATATTGAGCTGTTCAGAGTTATGTGGGCCACCCTGTATATAGATGATAAGACAAGAGTGTTAAAAAGTCTACCTATTGACATTTCAAGGCTCTTCTTGGCAGAAATGCAAATTTTATCTGGTATCAGATAATCTGAATTATTTACGTGCTACCTGATAATTTTCTATGTACAGAGAAAAATGACTGCTCTACTTAAGAGAGATTTTTGATGCAATAGATCCAAAAAATGAATATTTTCTTGCATACATAGTTCGGAATTTTAAAAGTGTCCTCCTAAAATTCTATAATTGTATTTGTGACGGTAACGAAGTTATAGCTCGTTTAGTGTGAAGCGCCGGAGGCTGGTGATAGGGCGAATTGAAATTTTAAACGCGTTCTATGGTGATTTACGGAGCACTAAAAATGATTACTTTATAAAACTAACGTGGGTGTACTTATTGAGATTTCTAACAATTTTTAACAAGATATATGTGTGTCCCGAGAAGTATAATAAATACGTTTGGAGTACATATTTATTTTCCATATATGCATCTTGACAATTCGAAAATTTCGAACCCCTAATGTTAACCTAATTTTAACTTTTTATCTCTAAAGCTACTGTATCAATTAAAATCAAATTTTGTGTATGGTTTCAACATATGTGCAACTATTGTCGGTTCTAGAATATTTTTTTTTATAATTTTAGCAGCGCTTTGAAAACAAAATGGTAATTTGACAAATTTTCAATATTCTCCATTCTTTTTAACAAAACAATTTGTAATCATGCTTCACGTACACGTACGAATTTTATTTGTATTACTAACTAGCCTGCTCGTGGGTTTCCCTGGCGGGAGGCGCACAATGGGCGTATTAATGACGTCGCAACTTTTGACAATATGAAAAAAAATTGTAAACACATAGTTTAATTCGTCGATAATGTAAATTCATAAATTGGAATAGAAATAAACTAACTGGCGGATGTTGATAATGTCGATAATGCAAACAGTCACGTTGACAATGTAAATTCGTATTGAAATATTAATTAAAAGCTGCGACGTTCATTTTTGTTGTTGTATTGAAATATGATTCAAAAAGCACTTTTATTTTTTCCCGAATTTTCCATTTTTCCGGGCTACTTTTCCAATTTTTCTTTCGCTAAAACCTTATTCGGTCTATTAGGAACATTTCAAAAAAAATATTAGCCAAATCGGTCCAGCTGTTTTCAAGTGATGCGCTTACCAACAACAGCATTTGATTTTTATTTATATAGATTTCTGCAAAATTATGGGTTGGTACTGTATAGGTTCGAAAAAATCGTCGATGTCTAGGCCTATGTGTTTTTCGCTTCGGAATTGAAATACGAAATGAATTTAGGGAACGCGCTCCGCGGAATATTGTCAAAGTCAATGTTTCAACATAAAATGAAACAAATATTAAAACGAAACGAAGAAATTCGATATTTGGTATCTGAAATTTAAATATTTGATGCTTGAAGCGTGAAACTCGAAACTCTGCTATACTTTTTGACCAAAATATGAAATTCAAAACTGACAATTGCAACCCGATATTGACAATTCGAACTTTTAAGTATTTAAAGAAAGATACAGTGCTATCTATCTCAGGCTGCAATTATAAACGAACATTATATTCAAAAGAAAAATCATACCACTAAGGATTTGATATAATGTGTAGTACGATAGAATAGAACGAAGCTAAAACTAACAGACTGTTAAATCCTTTTACATATTCATTCAATTGTATAATAAGCAACAATTCTATGTGTTCACTACATATGATTTGCAGCAACCGTTACGTTATAATTATTATCTATATTACACAATAAATATGCAAAAATTAAATTTGAAAGGCACACGACACATGCATCTTTTGCACTTTGCAGTAACATGTTGTAATTGTTGTAATAATATAGGCTTCTATTGGAAGTTTATAATAGCTATATTTTAATAACCTATACAAAATCTAATATTAAAACACTAGAATATAAGTGCATGCTTAACACATAATAAACGAACCAATTTATTGTATATAATGTTGAGTTCATTCTCAAGTTTCATTAGCAAGATAAGACGTCTTCTACTTAAATAGCTCGTCATTTTGAAAGCGCACTAAACTCTCCGATAAATTAGAAATGAAGGTAATTTCAGCAACAATAACACATTATTAGCACGAAAAAATTTCGCCGAAAAGTCCGCGTTCCAGCCGTGCACAGTATTTTCTTTCCGCGAAACTGCTTCAATGCTGGGAAATCGAAAGAAAGGCGGAATATGTCCGATACCATTCCATCCTCGAATTTGTATCCGAAATAGGGTGCACGATTCGGTTCATCTCTTAAGACCCTTTCAACGGGATCCCGAAAACACGTGAATGCCCGTCCTTCGAGTCCATTTCCTCCCCCTTTCCTTTTCAACTGGGTAAAATCATCGTCGCGCGACGGCTTTTAAATGGAATTCTTCGATTCCGCGAGAAACTCTATATCGGGGTCTGGCCCGTGAGCCTATGGGAGACTTTTTGACGAATGTCGTGACTATAATTTCTATTGACCGTGCCCGGTTTCCTTTCTGAAAAAAATTGGGTGCATAGAACCCGGGGAGCGGGGCATTGAATCGGTCCCATGGAAGCTGGAAAAAAACTTAAACGCAGCTCTTGAAGCCTCTACACGGTTACGCTTCTTTCGTATTTCTGTAGGGGAATCAGCAATGTGTACACATCGCTCGGTCGTTACGTTATACTGTCGCGGATTCGTGTAGAATTTAAAGTCTCAAGCAGCGACAGCCGTGGAGCGAGTTTAAAATTAAGGCAGTGGCGGTATCGTGGTCGCTGTGCACTCAGGAATTTAATAGCCCCGTGTAAGTACACACTTAGGGGCGTATTACCGCGAGCAGGGAGCTCGAGTGTTCGGCTGCAAAGCGTTGAGAATGAGGAAAGAGTATTGTAATCACTTTGCCGTAGCATCAAGATAATGTTACGCTAACCGAGAACAGATTTCTTACTAATTAACAACCTCGAGATGACAATCTTTGTTTACCTGGCCCATCGTAGCTTCCACCGACGCTTCGCCTTGCTATCTGCACAGTACTCGCCGAAAATTGAATTACTCGAGGCACACGGTTGTCTGGAACAGCCAGTTTATTCTCGACGCTTAGGCGGATTTATTTATTTACTTCTTACGGATTTATTATGCTCGACTCTCTTCAGCGAAAACATTCATTATTTTTGCTACTTTAAGTGGACAAGTAAATGTCAGGTCTGTATACTTTTTGGATGTGCGTCTAACGATGATGAAAAAATTATCTCGAGCTCATTGCGAGTGTCATCTTAATGCTATCGTTACTTTTTTGCATAACGTTGGTGTGCGATACAGTGTAATGCAACGTAACGTAAATATGATGCCGACGAAATTACTTTTCATGTAGCGACTACACAAAACTTATGGCAAAACGTAAAAGAATAACTACAGCTTCAGAAAAGTGATATCAAATTTTTTTATTCATTTCCATACTGCTTCAAAATATATAAATCCAGTTTCATACATTTTATTAATTTTTGGTTGTATTTAAATGACTCGTCTGATTTGTCGAGAGTATTTACAGTTATGTGAATGTAAAAGAATTTTTCTTTTAAATTATCATTTTAAAAAGCAACATGAAAAAATAGGGAAAATGTTGTCATTCAAAAGACCCAGAAATTATTTAAAATATTTACGATTTATGTTGGGGAATAGTTGGACTAAAAACGTTATATTTTCAGGGCAGCTGTACGTGCAGATAGATCCCCGCTACGAGAATACGACAGCATAGAAAACGACAGCATGAAGCGTTTGTATTATCGAATTTCTCAGTTAGAATCATTCTATTGGATCAACGAGATTAAAATTGCATAACGCAATTATGTCGGGTATTTCTATACACCTGTTCGATCACATGAATCGAATGCAAAATGTAGTTCTCACGTCCTAGAAAATCGTTTCGTAAATGCCCTGTTTCGAGAACTATACATCTGGTTTTCCCTTGCGTTATATCGACCTGAAAGAGCCATCTTTCCTAGGAATAAAGACATAGTTGCAAAAATTGTAATGGACATACAACATTGTAAAGACCAATTGGAAAATAGGCCCACTGCAATTTACACTACAACAAAACAAACAGTAATTACTATTTTAATAAAATTTTAATTCATTTTGGAATTTGGACAAATGGAATCTTTAATTTCAATCTCAAATTTTCCATGTACTATAACCACTGGTACACTTTATACGTAGATCAATGTGAAACCCATAAATTGAAGATATCGTTCATTCGTAAAAAAGTGATATGAGGCAGGAATAGGAAATTTTACAGGAGAGCCATTTAGAAAATTACCTAAAATTGCCAACGTTTTTGATTGTATATCACCAACTTAGAAATGTAAAATAATTTGTTGTTATTTAGGTAATGGGTTAATTGTCGTGTACATTAGGTATAAAGTACATCGCAATTTACATATTTATTATTATACTTTTGAAGTAAAACTTCTTTGCTGAGGGGACTACATTTTTCGAGCGTTACGAAATCGCATGAGGGGAAGGCGTTACGAAAATTCCGATCGTATGAGGGGAATAGTTAAGTACGTGGTGGGGGAACCTGTACAGGAGTATTATGTATTAGGGTTGCGAGGTGTCCTTGGATTCGGAATTTCGCAACGAATAAGAATATCGGGTCGCCGCACAGTGGGCAATAAACCAACCGATCTTTTTGGACAAAAATCTGCCGACAACTCAGTTTTTCATCGATTCGATTGGAATTTTTTTTTAAATGTTCGTGAAGGACTATACTTTGATGACGTGCTGCGCGAAAATCGTTAACTATAGAATCGTTAACAAGAATCCTTATCTATGAAACCCAATAACTCCGATACTTCATCCGCCCATTCCATAAATTTGCATGTCCCCAAAAACCGCAAAATTTTAAACTGTAAAAAAAATTTATTAAAATTTATCCATGGTATAAACTACCTCCAACAGTTCATAAGGTACTGCAAAATGGAAGTGAAGTATTTGCTACATTTGAACTGTCAATTGGTTTGTATTCAGAAGAGCCACAAGAGGCAAATAATAAAGTCTTCAGGAAATCACGAGCTGAAAACTACCGAATGTGTTGCCGCAAAAAACCAAATATAGATATTACAAGGCATATTTTATTATAATCCGATCCACTTATAAGCTCTCTAAGAATAAAGGATGGCAAGCACAAGGAAGTTCATTCTCAAAAACCGAAAACGCTGCTGTTGGATCAATAAATTAGTGATAAGTCTCATAAGTGCCGAATGTAATTCTATTCAATTGGTAATTCTCAGGGCCAGATTTACAGTTTAAAATTTTTCGGTTTAGGGTTTAGGGTTACGAAGTGTCGGCAACTCAGCTGGGACATGCAAATTTATGGTATGGGGGATGAAGTATCGGAGTTATTGGGTTTTATAGATAAGGATTCTTGATTGTGACAGTTAACGATTTTCGCGCAGCACGTCATCAAAATATAGTCCTTCACGAATATTTAAAAAAAAATTCCAATTGAATCGATGAAAAGCTGAGTTGTCGGCAGATTTTTGTCCAAAAAGATCGGTTGATTTCTCGCCCACTGTGCGCCGCCCGCATATTTTGACCTTGGGAAATTACTGTAATCGACCTAAGGGATAGGATGGAAAGGTCTTTAGCTGTGACCTTGGGAGCGCTTTTAGGCGTCCAAGGTCCAGAAATCTTTTTTTAAGGCTTCAAGGTCAAAGACAAGGTCATGGTCAAAGACAAGCTCAAAGTCAGGGTTGAGCGCCTTTAAGCGCTTGGTATTTGCTTGCAATTTTAGGCTGGAAATACCCCCGGAACACCTCAGAAGAGGAAATTGTAGGTTTTTAGGTGTGAGCGCCTATAGGGGCCCACTAGTAAAAAGGTGCTAGTATAGCATTTGAGAGAGTGCGAGTGTGCTAGAATTAACTTTATGCGTCATAGTACTGAATTCATGTGTATTATTGGTACTTTTTCTTATTTTTAATTGCGGCAAAATCGTTAGATTAAGAATTAGGCTAGGTTATTAGTATCTAAGTGTATTAGGATATTCAGTTCTTTGAATAAACAAAGGGAAATTCATTGTAAAAAAGGGGGGATAGGTTCTTTATAAGTATCATTCATTTTTATGTGAATATAGTGTGATTGGAAATGTAAAAAAGACGTATAGACTTAAGAGCTTTATAAGTGTAATTTATTTTTGGTATGTGAACACTGTGATTTGAAACCTATACACTAGGGTGGACCTTATTTTTTGATCAAAGATTTTTTTCCTGGGCACCCCCCAGAATTGTGACAACTGTTGAGAAAATGATCTGGAAAAAATTTGGGGCCGATTGGATCATGGGAAACCGGCGCTCAACGAATTTGAAAATTTTTTTTTTTTTAATCTTAACATAAATATACGTTGTAATATATCGTTGAATTTGTCTTTTTTTTCTCTGTAAGAATCCATATATAGCATAATCAGTTGTTAATAGAAAAAACATCCGTGACCTTGAAAACTTGAAAAAATGACCTTGAAAAATTTTTTTTTCTCTGATGCTATATTCACCTCCTTATATACTACAACTTTTGTTTGAAAAGTTTTTTCATATATACATAACTGACAGAGATATAATAGAGTTTATTTTAAACGTTCGTAAATACTCTTGTAGAAGAAAGATGAACCAAAGTACCCAGGTGTTTAAGATACATTTTAAATTTTACCTAAAATATGTAATAGTTGTATTTCTGATAATACTACAGTTTCTTAAATAGTTAATTCGTATATTTTTTAGAATTTTAACACCTCCCTTAGAATCATCGGTAGAAGACTTGAACAACTAAAGGTGTCCTGATTGGAAAATCCAAAATCCAGCAAACCAATTAGGGTATCTTCTTGCTTATGACAATCGGTAAAAAGCCGCCCTCTCGATCCATAGAGGAGCCTCGAAAGTCAAGTTCACGTTCAGTTCAGTCCAAGCACTCGAACAAATTCGTGAACCGACGCGTCCGCGAGCAAACAGTTAAGAGAACAGTACGTTCTGGTTCTGAGTCTTCGGCGTGGTGACATTCAAATACGTGGTGAAAGTAAATTTCAAATGGACGGTACGAGAAAAAAATTATTTTTACTCGGGCACGCAGAAACCCAAATTATAGGTGCAAAATTGCCATCCAACGGGCAAGTTTTAAGAGTGCTATTTCACAATTTGCGCAATGTGAAATTGAGTGTTCGCGGTAGTGCTCACTTAGTTATCCAGGAAGTTCAAGTGTTTTGGCAGAAAGCCAAAATTCCCATGAAAGTATTTAAGAATTGCATCGAAAAATTGGAATCATTGTATAAAGAATGGGTGAGCTTGCATAAAAATTGCAAACGCCGTACTAAAATTCAAGAAGATCGTGAAAAGGAATTTGTCGACAAACTGGAAGATCTTTTTGATATTGCACATGCGGATGCATTAGAAACGATTCAAATAGAGGAAGACAAACTGTTTCTGTTAAGTCAACGGCAACGGGGACGTCCTGGTTCTATGATTGGAGCGGATCGTGCATTATATCGAAAAGAACTGAGAAAAGCGTTGCGACAGGAGCAAGAAGAATCTAGCCTAGCAAAGTATAAGGCAGACTTTGTGCCAGGTAAATATTCTTTTGCAGTTTATTTTTAAAAGCCAAAATATTGATCATTATCTTAGATATAAATATTCTTTAATCTTTATTTATATGTTGATATCTTTTAAATGTAGGTGAAACAATGGAAATATCATCGTTCAGCGAAGAAGAGAACGTGTCAAGTCAGGATGACAATATTGAAATTGATATTCCTGTGGATGAACCTGGTCCAAGCAACCCTAAAAAGAGACGTGGTCAAAAAGAGTTCATTACGGATAAACTTGTTGCAACACTTGACAAGTGCAAAGTAAGCGATCGTGATGCTGTTCGTATAATAACAGCAACAGCACAAGCTCTTAATCATGATCTAGACGACTTAATTATCAATCGAACATCTATTCGACGTCAACGCACGAGGATTCGAGAAAAACTTGCAGAGAAATATCGCGTAGCGTTCAAAAATTGTGAATTGTAGATTGGAGCGTATTAATGAATTTATTTAATATCTCTGTCAGTTATGTATATATGAAAAAACTTTTCAAACAAAAGTTGTAGTATATAAGGAGGTGAAAATAGCATCAGAGAAAAAAAATTTTTTCAAGGTCATTTTTTCAAGTTTTCAAGGCCACGGATGTTTTTTGTATTAACAACTGATTATGCTATATATAGATTCTTACAGAGAAAAAAAAGACAAATTCAACGATATATTACAACGTATATTTATGTTAAGATTTAAAAAAAAAAAATTTTCAAATTCGTTGAGCGCCGGTTTCCTATGATCCAATCGGCCCCAAATTTTTTCCAGATCATTTTCTCAACAGTTGTCACAATTCTGGGGGGTGCCCGGGAAAAAATTTTGCAAAATAATTTTCATCAAGTATAGCTAAGGTCCACCCTACTATACACTTGTGAAATAGACTTTATAAGTGTAATTTATGTATGTTTGATTGAAGTGTTGTTTTGTTTTTGTTCTTTCATTTCTTTTTTATTCAGCTGGAGATCGTGATTTGTTTTAGAAGTATTTTTCGATTTGTGTCACTTTTCTTATGAATGAACGATATCTCCATAAATATAGATTGTCAGAATTAAATTTACAGAATAAAATATAAGTTCGGTTATTAAATGTTGTATCAGTTACCAAAGAAGTTTGAACCACTTTAAATTTAGAATTGACTTCTCAGAACATGTTTAAATCTTTCGTAATATTATATTAAGCTTGTCATTACACTGAGTTTCGGAGATTTGTTCCCATAATAAATGCAAGAAGCCGGGAAATGTAATCGTCGATTATTCACTCCCATCATTGACTCGGATGATTCACGGTGTAAATGCTGAGGATATACGAGCCGCGAAATCCAAAGTTTGTGACACAGGGTCACAACAACACTTTCAAGATTGTTGCAAGATTGTAAAGTCACACTACCCTGGAGAGTCGGATCGTGTAGTACAACTTCGGTCAGATAGACCCTACTTGACCATGCTACTAACACAGGCCAGACCACAGTTACACTGCACTTTATGAGCAGCCATAAAACGGAATGATTTAGTGGTGCATATCCTTGAATTCGTCGCAGGTAAGTTTATCATGTTGCGAATAAAAGAAATACGATACTAGGTTTGAAATATAATGTTCGCTTTGAAACTTTAATACTAGGTAATGTAGTTGGTTTCGTTCAATAATGGAGAAAAGAACCATCTTTTATATCTTCATATCAGTTACGAAATATTCCATTTAGGTTAGCAAAATACATACAGTAGTGGACAAAATTTTAAGGACGCTCTAAAAAAGACGATTACTATTTTAATATTGTACTATAACGATCTGAACGTTTTTGGGAAGCTAGAGCAATTTGTTTACTACGACATGTGAAAAAAAATTTTTTCAAAAATTGCAATCGATCGGAATTTTTGAAAAAATACTGAAAGTTGCATTTTCAACATTTTTATGTGGGCCTATATTGAAAATTTAAAAAATACGTTTTGTCGATCTGTGTCAATTATATGCACTGTAAAAGTTTCAACGAAATCGGTTGATTCGAGAAGGAACAACAGGTATTGAAAGACGTAAGAATCCTTAGATTTATTGCAGTTAGAGGCCGAAAATCGTGAAAAACTACAATTTCTACCATGTGTAAACGTTTTTAGCTCATTGCAACATTGACCGATTTTTACGAAATTTTCAGAATATGTTTAATTGATACAGATCGACAAAACGTATTTTTTGAATTTTCAATATGGACCCACATAAAAGAGTTGAGAATGCAACTTTCAGTATTTTTTCAACAATTCTGATCAATTGCAATTTTTGAAAAAATTTCTTTTCACATCCTGTAGTAAACTAATTGCTCTAGCCTCCTAAAAAAGTTCAAATCGTATAGTACAATATTAAAATAGTTATCGTCTTTTTTAGTGGGTCTTTAAACTTTTGTCCACTTCTGTATTAAACTCTACAATCTGCTGTGCATTAACAGTGCTTGACAATAATAGTTAACGATTACGAACGTACAGTGATTTGCCAAACTAAGCTTTATGAGACAGTATAGTCATCGATAGAAGGCGGATTTTATGCATTTAAACAATTTAATAGTATCAATGGATTATTACCAACCTACTAAAACTGTTAAAGGCAGAAACAAATATTCATCTGGTTCCAGTATCTCGCAATTGACGTAAAGAATTTTTATTTCGCATAAAGATCCGCAGCCTAGTGATCAAATAATGTATTTCACATTTTTTAAAATTTGGAGCTCCAGAGAGCAGAACTAAATACGTTAATTATGATTAGAGGTTATTATTGTGTAACTATAAAATAGTGTGATCTATGCTATCAAGGTCTACACAAAGATTTTAAATTAAAAAGATCACACTGTATGATCAGCAAACATTCCTAAACCAACTTTAATTTCGTTTAGCACCCAGTTAATTAGTGCAAGTAGCAAAGTGCAACGACAGAATCGCAGAAGCCGAGTGAAATCTCGACACAATAGAGGCGCTGTTATTCAAATGCGACGCAGTCGATAGAAGGCACGCAGATTAACCGAATATTAATTACAAAGCGAGACGGAGCACGTGCTCCGGGGGACTGTTTAAACGACTTTTTCCGCGGTAACAGGGGAGCAATTTATTTTGCGCGATAACGTTACGCGTCCCCGGCGTTATTGCATGCTGCATCGCATCACACCGGCGACTTGAATTGTGATACGTGCCGTTTACCAGCCGCGCCCCCGCACGCGCGGATCCGCTGCGTATTCATAGAAAAGCGTGTTGTGCGTGCCAAGCAATTTCGAAATTAAGGCGGCGCCGGTAAGCGGGCTTCCCGTTCATAAATTCACGGCTTCGTGTGAGCCCCTGCATTATGGTCGATGGGTACGAGACCATTAAGACGACTCTCCACTAGAGTTGGGCATTAATCGATTAAAATTTTGATCAAGATTGATTGATTGATTAATGTGTACGATTAAAAAAGGTAATCATTGAAAAATCGACGATTGATTCAATCGATTTATGAAGTTAATCGTTAATCGTTGATTAAGAAAAGAAATCATCGAAAAATCGGAGACTGATTCAATCGATTTATGAAGTTAATCGTTAATCGTTGATTAAGAAAAGAAATCATCGAAAAATCGGAGACTGATTCAATCGATTGATGAAGTTAATCGTCAATCGTTGATTAAGAAAAGAAATCATCGAAAAATCGGAGACTGATTCAATCGAGTTGATTAAGAAAAGTAATCATCGAAAAAAAACATTTAAGTTAACAGCAATTAACGACTAAACTAGGAGATTAATTGTTAATTGCGATTAACGATTCAAGTAGAAATTTATTCGTCAATCGTTGATTAAATTGTTGCCCAACTTTGCTCTCGATTTGGATTGTCAAAAAATGATCTTCTGGAATTCTTTCATCTACTTCGATCTCTGGTTCCCTTTGTAAACAATATGGGTTCGACTCATTTCATTATAAAACCATCAATTGTTGTTTTAATGTCAGACATTGTTATTCAGAAGTGATACTTCTCTTCAGAATTTTTCCATCAACTTCGTTTGGGTTTATTCCATAAGGGTGTGAATCTATTTTAATTGGTAATCAGAATGCGTCTGGTTCACTTCATTGGAAATCCATCAATTACGTATATCAGTATCAGGAATTTTGTTTGAAAGTAAATATAAGAAGTGTCTCCGGTTAGACAGTCTAAAAAGTGGTTGAAACTTCGATCA
The DNA here is from genome assembly GCA_933228785.1 of Lasioglossum pauxillum. Lineage (NCBI taxonomy): Eukaryota > Metazoa > Arthropoda > Insecta > Hymenoptera > Halictidae > Lasioglossum > Lasioglossum pauxillum. The sequence goes on along the minus strand of OW121702.1, from coordinate 17,380,063 downwards.
TCTTTTAGTCACCTTGGTCCCATTTCAATACGTAATCGAAATGTCCAATAGGTAATCAAGATGGGTCGAACTTATTTACCATGCAAAAAATTCTGCCAGATATGAATCCATAAAAGTAAAAACAAAATTATCTCTCGAGTACCGTCTACTCCTTTGATTAAAATTTTGTTATAATTTAACTCATATTCCTAAATTTCATTTTGGAATATTTTGAGGCAAGAACAAAGTAACTATAAAACCAAATGAGACTTGCACTCCTGAGGGCCAATAAATATTTACAAATATTTGGGGGAGACAATTTAAGAATTAACAAATCGAGCCATAGAGCAAAGAGTTTCATAGCAGAGAGCCCAGAATGTTATATTACACGGAAAATACTAGTGTCGCTAGATACAAGTGGCGGAACATCGCAGGACGCCACAGTGACGTCAGTGGTCATCGGAGCGTTAAAGGGCGCCGGAACGAATGCACAGCGGCCGTTCCAACGCATGATTCGTGATTGCATGATTTAAGGCGTCCGTGCACGGACAAGGCCGCGCGTGCTATGTTACTTGCGTGTGCATCGTGACGCATCGGACGCGACGTGACCAATGCGAGAGCGTCGTTCACTGCCCCATAGTTATGCGAAAACGACGCGACGCCAGAAGTTGCGACTCAGGAGCGTAAATCAATACGTGGCCAGACATCGGGGGCGAGTAGCGCAGGAAGGTGATTAGTCAGACACTTGGCGTGCGGCGACATTACGTGATGGATCGAGCATTTTTTTGGAAGTGACATGGTCGCGGGAGCGACAGCCTGGCGCGATCCTTGTATCGAAGAAGTCGTTTTGAGCCTTCTCGGGGTGGAACGTCTAATCCATTCTCTTGATAAATAGCTGATACAGACTGAACTAGGGAATGTTACTTGGCTACCACTTTTTTTCATTATGTGGCTAATATACTTGACTAATTAAGTGGAACTTTCCTTTTCTTGGTGATATGTCAATCTTTGGTAGCTTGTGCGCGACGTATTAGGTGCTCAGATTAATTCGTGGCTCTCATAATCAAATATTAATGACTCTATGTTAAATATAAATCTTCTACCACACAATTTTTAGAAAAAAGAAATCTACCAGCTTGTTTGACCTAACGTTTCCTTCACTACTAGTTGTATTAGTACACGATTGTGGGTAGCAGGAGTTGAATAAATATTCTTTACATCTCGTAATAATTTTGGTACATTGAAAACATAATAATAACATTCTTAGAATTTTCTAATCTTTTACTAAATGCATAAAAATTTGTAGTCTATTCATTTTACATGGTTCCTATTCCTATAGTACTTGTTCGATAACACATCTAGTGGTACCGCGTGTCTAACTGAAGGGTTCTTCATACTACTTATCTCATCATAGCAGGTCTGCTTTCATGAATACCATACGTTCTCAATACTGCTAGTCCTAGTAAAATGGTCCTTATACTACTTACATAGGTAGATATATTCTACCTCTCTGACTCCACAAAACACATTTTTTAAATTTCCAGTGCAGGCTCCGGTAAGAAAGTTATTAAACGCAATTTTCTACTATTTTTTCCGTATTCCGGCCAAATGCAATTTCTACAAAATTTTTTGCTAAATTAATTCCTCTCGCTTAAAAAAAGAACTGAGCTTGCTTCACTAATAAAAAAATTATTCTGATTTAAAGTAGGCACCCTTACAGTTGAGCAGATTCTGTGATAATCAGTAACTTTAAGGGCAGTCTTCACCCTTTCAACACGGATGATGGCCGAAAAGAACGAGTAGGTTGTTTTTGCTCGCTCGCTTCGCGAGCTCGCGGGTAGGACTGCTCTTGTGAGAGGGTTAGTGATACGCATGGCTAGTAGGGCCTACTGATATTAATGTTTTTTATTTGGTGTGTGACTCTCCAAGAGTCACACAAACAACTTCCCGATTCGTTACTCCTTCGCCAACATCGCTAACATCGTTTTTTTTTTGTACTTTCATCGATATTCTCCCAAAATGTATTCTTGGGAGTAGAGATGATAAATTCACTGTTGCATTGGAATAACTTTCGATTATTCTAAGCGGTAACATTAGCATCAGTTTAAAAAAAAAATTTTTTTTAAATCTAAAAAAAAAATTTTTTTTACATCTAAAAAAATTAAGAAAAAAATTTTTTTTATGTAATTGCGTTTGGTACTTTGGTGGAAAATATTCGTCCTCCCTTATAAATTGCATTGTAGAATCAACTCTTTTCGAAAAAAAACTAAAAATCTAAAAAACTACTTGACCAATATGGACCAAAATCTAATCAGCTCTAAGTTACGACGGGGCACATCGATTGCATCATTCATCATCCTGATCGCGTTGTTACTTTTTCTGAAAACGTTAACGAAAAATTTGATTACATAGAAACGGCCATACGCACACACACACACACACACACACACACACACACACACACACACACACACACACACACACACATACGAACATTTTGCTGAAAATAGTCTAAAATGACTGCAATGACCATGAAACGTGAAGATCTGCTAAAAAATCGATTTTCGATTTTCAGGGTAATTACAATAACTTCCCTATAAAATCGGGAAGTTAAAAATACCTGTCAAATATTTTGCCGAAAATTGTCATCCACAGAAATTTCGTGCAAGCTTTTTAAAAGTAACACATAAATCTCATCATTATTCACCTTAGTGATACTTATGTTCGGAAATTACATGAAATCATAAAAATTTTTAATCTTTAACGCATATGAACGGGTTCCCGTTGTCCGACTGTTTTTGAAGTCTCACAATTTAGGGGTGCGAGACCGGAAAAAATCGGAAGACGGAAAATAAGGATCACCATACTCCATATCCGTGACAATAAATCAGGAATTGGCACCGCGACCGATCCGGGTACACGAATGCTCATAACCGTCATCAGAATTCCATCGAGCGACCGTCGACGTAACGTGCCCGGCGCTCCTTTGAATTTTATCGAAATAGCAACATTTTGTAGCGATACCCTCGCGGTGCAGCGGGTGGAAATATTTCACGGTGTGGGCTGACACGCGTCGGCTAAATTCGTCATTGATCTCGAGCACGTTGCCGGTAAGGTTTTCCGATCGCGTCTCCAGCAAAAGAAGGGTGGCGAACGGGCTCCGGAGGACGTTTTACACCCGGGACCAACGGGGATATCCAGCCTCCACGCCCCTTCCCGCCTATGGTTCGTGGAACATTTAAAGGCAGGGTCTGCGCACGTACGCCAAAAACGAAAATTGTGGCCGAGCCGTGTGACAGGCGGAAGGAAATGGAATTTTCGCACCTGCAACCCATACTATGAAGCGGCGAAGGGACGCTAATGCCGCCGTCTCATTTCTCACCCTCGGCTCGATGGGGGAAAAAAAGGTTTAGTCACGTTCGCCCCCGGACATCGATCGGCGTGCGGTCACGAGGCATCGAGACCACGACTTGTAAACTTTCCTTGCATTCACAGAGCGAAACCCTTTCCTTAACCCCACCGTTTATGAAATAATAACTTCTTCCATCCAACTATTCGGATGCATCCCTATATTCTGGCCTAAGGGGTTGCCTTGAACTTATAAAAAATAAAGGGTTGATACAATTATTTTGTTCCAAAAATGTCATCTTGTTTGTACGTTCTGAAGGAACAGTGTTACCAAAATGTATTACTCAATCAGTGTTCACAAATTCTCCAAATTGACGAAGTTATAGCGGTTTGAAAGAGGCGGCGCGCTCAGTGCAGATCACCGGAAGAGTATTAAATACCGGAAACTTTAAACACAATTTTCTCGGAACTATGTTTTCTAAATTGGCTGCCATGGTTCGCAAGATCTACTCGACCGATTGGCTACGGACTTAGTGGCAATTAAGTCAAAACTTTCGGTTCCAATTTCACAGTTTGCGAAAGACGAAAAGCAGGTTGAGAAGATCGTGGCTCGATCTTCTAAATGACGTTTAATTTCCTGTTAAAGTGGCTTCAGTTAGAATCGTGCTTACAATTAGGTTTAATAAACGAGAAACTAAATTCGTCCATTCCTCTACTGATAAGAAAAACTCAATTCGTAAACAGCAATCTGAAGTCAGCAAATGTACCTATTGGAAAGTACACAAATTAAATTCTGCAATAATCAAAATTGCACAATAAATTTTCTAACAGCTCTGACGACTTCAAACGTAAACGTATAAACTCCTTTCGAGATTGCTATTGAAAAGGAAATTGATGAGCTCCTTTTTAACGTGCGGCAATAAATGAGAATTTGTTTGGTAGAATTGATAAAAGTGCGAAGACAATACGTTTCGCGTATCAGAATAACATTTCTTTTGAACAACCCCGTAGACGAGAGACTGCTAACGCAGGCGCGATGTTAACTTCGTTAATGAACTACACAATGCTGCATAACCAATTCCGTCGGACTCATCTAATTTATTCCACGCATTTTTAATAGAACTGTTCCGCTGGCGGCGAGTAGGTATATTTGCCGCAATAAGAGCGGTCTGTACTCGCTTATATACGACCGACCTCCGGGGAAATTATTTCAAGTACTCTTTTCTTGGCCCTGCTTAAGAAGCTGTCGGTCAGAAGAACACACTGGCCCGACGCGAAAGTAAAACTTTAATCGCAAAAGTGGCCCGTCGCAACCGGCGCGGCGGACTGGAACGAGAGCAACGCGGACGCACGAACGACGACGGAGAGAGTGACAAAATTTCACTCGAATACGACACTTTCCTTTCCTACGAAACTGTTCCTCTTTGGAACGACTCGTATCAACAATATACAGGGTGATCGGTAAATAATAGTGAAACTGAAAAGATGGCGATTCTACATATAAAAATAAGTCGAAAATTCATAATAAAATTTTTTCACACGAGTCTTTGTTTTCGAGGAAAGCAGGTCTAAAAATTATATTCCGTCTGACGTGTCTGTTCATGACCTACTGATTCTAATTACAAATTTTCGAACTCGATTTTCTCTGAAACAAAATTTGCCTTGTATGAGCAAATTTTATTCTACATTTTCAACTTATTTTTGAAGTGAAACTTCTTTGCTGAGGGGGTTACAATTTTCTAGCGTTACGGAAGTGACGAAATTTCGCGAATAACCTCGAATTGTTTGACAAGTAACATTTTCATAATTAATTTACTAACTTTAAAGACTTCATTGGTGAACTTTTAAGATTGTAGAATGTAAAATGAAGCGTAGGCTACATTCTCATTTCAGTTTTACGCAGGTTTGATGCTTAAATTGTTAGTTATTAACAAATTTTGGAGAAGTGGTATGTTATGTATGTCTGTCCTTGTCGCACAGTTCCACCCTCCTTGTCTCCGGCGCAACAATTGTTAATAATTAATTAACCAAAGTTAATTTGAGAACATTTGCAATTGGATAACATAGAATCAACCTCCACCTACTTTCACATGCAATTTCTCATCATTGTTACGACTGAAAGATTTATAAACAATTATCCAAACCATTGTTCTAAACTAACCTGAAAAATTTTGACAGGCGTCAGGTAAGTAAAAAAACATACGTGTGGAAAACCGCACGCGGCAGAAGTGAAACTTCTTGCGGTCTAGTAATGTTTAGAAGTAAATTAAGATTGGAAATGGTAAATAATCCTAATGAAGCGACAACAAGATCAGGAACAACTCTCGATGCAGTGTGAAGCGTCCGAAATATCGCAAGTCCGTATGCCGAACTTCGCGGGGTCGTAAATCCCGTTTCGCTTGCTCGCGACGATACTCGGGGCTTTGACGGTGTTATAGGAGTAACACCGACTATTTGAAAGAAGTTCGACTCTTTGGAAGTTAACACACTTTAATATATATTTAAAAAACTTAACAAGTTACAATAAAGGCTGAGATTCGAGGTAAAGGTGAAGTTGCTTTCGATTTGAGTGATTTTCGTGATCTGCTCTTCGGTATCTCGTCGTGTATAAAGTCAACTCGGCGTCTTTTCTTATTGGCTACCATACAAATGAATGGGGATGACAAAGTGATTTCTATTGGTGAATGGGTGGTGCTTTTTGGTCGTAGGAATTGGAGCGGTTCGGTGAAACTATGTTTAGGTTATGGAAAATATTAGGTGTGAATGATATGGGAAATGAGACGGAAATTAAAATGTTGCTTATACAAAGATTGCCCTGTAAATGCTTCGTGGTTGGCTCTCGAGACGGTCCCGAAGTGGTGTCCGATGACACCCAAACTCTGGGACCGTCGCGTCGAGTGTTTCGGGTTATTGCAGCGGACCGTGTCTAAATACATCTCACGTTCGGTCTGCTCGAAACCGAACACAGTGTTTGTAAGACATTTAGACAAAATTGCATCAAGAATATTTGTATCATATTTTAGCTATCACAAGCCAATTTTTTCAATGATAGAATCATAGAAAATAATTGAACATATAAAAAAATAATGAACGATCAAAATTTGCGACGCAAAGAAGGAGAGCATATGGGAAAGAAAGACACATAGTTCATAGCATTTCCCATATGCTCTCCTTCTTTGCGTCGCAAATTTTGATCGTTCATTATTTTCTTCTATGTTCTATGATTTTCTAGGATTCTATCATTGAAACAATTGGCTTGTGATAGCTAAAATATGATATAAATATTCTTGATTCAATTTTGTCTAAATCTCTTGCAAATACTGCATCGAAAGTTGTTCCTGATCTTGTTGTCGCTTTATTAGGATTGTTTACCATTTCTAATCTTAATTTACTTTTAAACATTACTAGACTCCAAGAAGTTTTAGATCTAGAATCAGCCCCTTCTCGATTCTAGTACCAATTAACGATCACCCTGTAGATATTGATACTACTGGGTACTTCAGCAACGTTATTATTAGTCTGCATTAATTGCAAGATACCAGAACGATTGACACATTTAATTTATTAAATTCATGAAAATCCTTAATGGTTTGAAAATTATACAACAATGTTTTTAATATCTTTAAATGATTTCAGTACTTTTTATTTGATCTATTCATTCTGTCACCAAGGTGGAGGTTCTATGGCCCCACATCGAGATAGAGTCCTCGAATTAGTTAGAGCTCAGATTTCGGGACCGATGATATCGCAAATTCGCCAGGAGCTCGACGAACGAATTCGGAATCCTTTTTACGAAAATAGTTTCTCGCGCAGCAGTAAATTTGATTCACAAAGAACTGAATGAAATTTAGCGGAAACCCGTAGGTGAACCTACCGAAATTAGAAGGGTGGTTTGAAGCACCTTTTTTTTGCTTTTCCGCCCGGCGCGGCACGAAAAAGAGCTTAAAAATTCAAGAATTCGTTTCAACTTTCGTCGGAAGTTTAATTTAAATTCAATGGCCGCTATTAAGGTAATTCCTTAACGAACCGTGCTCTAAAATGCGTTCGGGGAGGACGCCTCCGTTGTCGCTGCTGGACGTATAGCGACCGAAAGTAGCCATTAGCCGGGCAGGAGCAAACGGGTCGGTCGGACGTGTACACGCGTGTAGTTTGCGTTACACTTTGTTGTAAATCAACCAACTAAGACGACAAGTAACGCGATGACGTCACACACGTGATAGGTTTACCGTGCCGAAAACGCGAGATCATTCATCAAACAACCACCAAAAGTAGCCAGCCGCAAAATTTTATGCGTTACCGCAAGCTCTGATTCTAAGGCAATTCGGGGGACTTTTTTGAAAGATGTGTATTGATTATTTTAATTACACATTTGGTACAAATGTAAACTAATATTCGAACAATGTACTAGAATTTTTTTAAGTAATTGGAATAGTTTTTGTCACAGTTATAGCGGTCGGAATAATATTAAGGGCGTTTGAGAAAAAATGGCAACCTTTGAGAATTCTTTAAAAGCAAGGTATTGATCATATTTTAAACTTTGTACACATTTTTATATGAATTAACATTCGAATAATGTACTAGAATTTCTTGAACGATATTAACAGTTTTTGATAAAAATGAACTAGATAAATAAATAATATTAAAAGACAGTTTTTATTCTACAGCCAATAATCATTCATAAAAAGTTCTAGATCAGATAAGAATAAGTTCGATAGTTCGATGAAATTGCTGAGTTAATTTAAGATAAAATAACTGCGAAGTGTTAAAAACAAAATTGCAGAAATTTGATCACCTCTACATTCACAGCAAGAAAACTTCCTCCACTCTTTCAATTATAAATGTATAAAATTTTGCGTAAACTCATGCGTTCGCTTAAAGTTCCCGGAAACTTTTCTTAGTAACAAAACGGAACAGAATTCATAACGTCGAGAGTTTTGGAGTGAAATTAAAAAGTGGGAAAGTAAATATCCTCTTGATGGAAGAGAGAACACTCGCCGAAGATGGCATATTAAATTTATAACACCAGGAACAGTTCAGAAATCGCGTAGAACCATACATGAAATTTGATTACTGCGTATCAAATGAATGAATACTTTTGTGTTGCGTTTCCACTCGGATTAACTGACGTTAAACTAAAATTGATTTAAAAATAAAACTAGAGGGCTACTTTTGCTCGCTCGCTTCGCTCGCTCGCGAGTAGGGTTGTTTTTGTTCGCTCGCTTCGCGAGCTCGCGAGTAGGACTGCTCTTGCGAGAGGGTTAGTGATACGCATGGCTAGTAGGGCCTACTGCTATTAATGTTTTTTATTTGGTGTGTGACTCTCCAAAAGTCACACAAAGAACTTCCCGATTCGTTACTCCTTCACCAACATCGCTAACATCGTTTTTTTTTGTACTTTCATCGATATTCTCCCAAAATGTATTCTTGGGAGTAGAGATGATAAATTCACTGTTGCATTGGAATAACTTTCGATTATTCCAAGCGGTAACATTAGCATCAGTTAAAAAAAAAATTTCTTTTTAATCTAAAAAAAAATTAAGAAAAAATTTTTTGTATGTAATTGCGTTTGGTTCTTTGGTGGAAAATTTTCGTCCTCCCTTATAAATTGCATTGTAGAATCAGCTCTTTTCGAAAAAAAAGTAGAAATCTAAAAAACTACTTGACCAATATGGACCAAAATCTAATCAGCTCTAAGTTACGACGGGGCACATCGATTGCATCATTCATCATCCTGATCATGTTGTTACTTTTTCAGAAAACGTTAACGAAAAATTTTATAACATACAAACGGCCATACGCACACACACACATACGAACATTTTGCTGAAAATAGTCTAAAATGACTCCAATGACCATGAAACGTGAAGATCTGCTAAAAAATCGATTTTCGATTTTCGGGGTAATTACAATAACTTCCCTATAAAATCGGGAAGTTAATTATACATTTTATTATTAATATTGTACATGTAATTATTAATATTATACATTAAATATAGGTTCTTAAGGATCAGCTGTTTATTAAAGTGATACACAATAAACCTGTAGTTCAGTGCTAGGTCCCTCAAACGCTTGTTTCCCCCTCCAACGTTTGCTTCCCCTACCAACCAGGCGAAGAATGTCTTTTCTCCATGCTAATGGGGCTTTCTGAAAGGGGACAGTGGGCGCTATGGAGGGGGCAATTTTGCCCCAATTGAGACGAACGTGGCCAGCCCTAACTGTAATGTTATTTCATAATCAAAACGCATTATAACATTTCTAGAATCATTTCATAGGCCACAGTCCAATATTTTCAATATTCTCGACTGAACCAGAAAGAATCGCCAACAGTAGTGAGTTTATTAAAATACCTTTGTTTCTGGTTAAGAACTGCATCGACCGTTCCACTGGCAAAAGGCAAGCCGATCGTAATTTCGGCAAAAGGCTAGAAACGATAACAGATATCAATTTTCTACGGGGCGATGCGGCGCGTTCGAAAATTTATACGAGCCATTCTCCAGTCTGCAATTTTACAAATCATTTCCCTTTTACGCAAGTGGAAGGAATTTCTGAAATTCACCCGCTACCCATCCGAAAACCAACGTTCCGCAGGTGCGCATGTTTGCGATAACGAAATTTATTACAAGTTCACAGATTTTTTCATCTGGATTTTATGACAAGGATTAATGAAATTTCGCGGACGCCTTTTGGCGGCGTTCTGCGCGTCGCAACGCGTCGCGGGTCCCCGCCGAAAAAAAACGCGGTTATTACGGCCGGCGTGCATAAAGTGATTGAACTCCCCGCACGCGCACAATTTTAATTCGCGTCCCGTAATAAAGGGGAAACTGAAACGGACGCGTTCCAGCATGCTCGTAAATGCGCTATCGTAAATTCGATGTGTACCGCGCACTCATCTCCAGCGACTTTAAATTTACGACGCGCGGCGCGAATAAATTATAGCAACCAGCAAGCCGGAACGCGGTAGTATCGCGGAAGTTTCGCGGCGCGTTAAGTTATTTGCACTTCGTGAAGTTCCATCTTCGAATGTTCGGTGCATTTCGCACCGTTGTTGTCCACGTGACGCACGGCCGCTGATAATTCGACGATGATCATGCTGTGTCCTCATTGGGAGACCTCGCTAATGCTACGTTCACCGGAATGTTTTGCACAGTTCCAAACACCATGATAAATTACAGTTATCATGTTATTATTTATTTTATCAATTTTATTGTGTGCTTGGTTTTAGCTTTTGGATTAAACATTTTTATTTAAATAATTTTCACTAGCTTTAACCCGTATTTTTGAATTTTTATAAATTGGTATGTACCAGTGTCGCCAGATGAGGGGAGGGAGCGCGAATTGAGGGGAAAAAGTTACCCTCTCTCATAATTTTATTATTTATTTCATGAATTGTATTGCGTTCTTGGATTTAGTTTTTTAATACAGCCTTTATACAAGTTCTGACCTTGGATTAATCAATTTTATTTAAATTATTTTCACTAACTTTAATCCGTATTTCTAAATTTTTATAAATCGGTATGTACCAGTGTAGCCAACTGAGGGGGGGAAGCACGAAAATTGAGGAGATAAAGTTAACCTCTCTCATCATTTTATTATTTACTTTATCAATTTTATTGTATACTTGTATTTAGCTTTTTAATACAGCCTTTATACAAGTTCTGACCTCTTGGATTAAGCATTTTTATTTAAATGATTTTCACTAGGGAAGGAGGGAAGGGAGCACGAATTGGAGGGAGAAAGTTACCTTCTTTGTGCCAGTACAGGACACTTGCACGACTGTGACGAAACACGTCACATGACCGAGTCCCGGCGGAAGCGTGGGGAGTAGCGTCGTAGAAGGGGAAGATAGTAGAATAAGGACACAAGTCTTCATCTGACAACACGGGTATGTACACGCTGATGTAGTTAATAAACGACAGTCGCATTATTCTTGTCTTGTAAATTCATCTTTATATTAATTCTACGAACCGAAGAATTTATATCGACGTAAAAATGTATGTTTTATTTCAATCCGCTCAACTGCATTGTTTGATAATTAGCGAGAATATCGTATTTAATTTTAAAAAATGTATTTACATACGCAGTTATTACAAGTCGTATACGTTCTTTCTCCTGCTGTTCTGCTCACAGTTAATCCCAATATATGATGTTAGTTTTACAAATCATGGGACGGATGTATTACGATTTACGAATCGCAATGAAACATTTTGTTTCGCATTCCCTTCGTGACGTTCTGTTCGAATTGGCCGAAAAAGAAAAAGGAATTAACTGTTGCCATTTAATATATCAGGGGATAAAAATAAAACAGGCTGCAGTACCCTGCAGTGCGTGTTTACACGGCATTTACATAAACAGAGTGCCTTAAATCAGACAATTATTTCGTTACAAGTAAATCATACGACTTGTCTGTTTTTGGTATTGAACTTGCAAACAGTTTCTCTGATAAATAGCAGTGACCTGTAATTTTCCGTATTCATTGAAATTGATTTTTCATTACTTATACAGTATTGGAACAATTTCGTTTAAGTTAAAATCGACGAAAGAAAAGGCTGAATAATATATTTATCGATAATGTAAATGAAATTTGAACGAATAGGAGCAATAAGTAATGCAATAACTTTGCTAATACATTTTAACTTATGTTTTTTAAACCATGATTCGGTTTTACTCTGTGAATGAATGAATGTAAATCATTCATTGGTTACCATGGTATATTTTCATCGAACTGTGAAGAAAATTCCGTTTCCATTCCAACTTCCCAAGCAATCAATTTCCACTGCATCAGGTTTCATCAACCTGGACAACAACCTTCTCCGCTTTCAATTATTTTACCATGTTGCAGGTAACGCAAAGACCGTTGCGTTCTTAGAACGTAATCTCCGACGCATCCATCATGCCCGCAGCAACCTAGCTGCATGCTTCAGCGAAGGATATTTCTTCCGATTCGCCAAGGATAACGGACGAGTCTCCCATTTTCCTCTATCAGTCTTGGGCTCTTCGTAGTTTCGTAACTTCGACGATGCGTGATCGCTTACAAAGATCTGTCATTCGCGACGTATAAGCTGCTTATTGCGTTCCGATGCGGGAATTGTACAGCCAGAAAAATTTAGTCCCTTAAATGGACGAATAAGGAGGAATTCGCGCAACAGCGAGTCCAAAAATTAATAATTCATTTTTGTTTGGCTCAATAATTTCACAGATGACATTTCTATAAATCAATTGAAAGAAGCAAACTCATCTTAAGGAAGTTCTGGAGGTACAATGGGAGACAAAAGTACAAGAAATTCGAAATCCATCAATATGTTGGCAATGAAAGCCATTCATGAGTATATTTTTCTTTTTGAGTGTATTTTTTTGGAGTTTCTAGTTACGTTTTTTCAAGGTTTAAATAGGGTTTGAAGTGGAATTCTACGAATTCTCCGTAAAAAGACATGTTAAAATGTGCGAACTTTAAGTTGCTATAATTCTTAAACGGTGCAGTGAATCGAACCCAAACTTTGATAATTGCATTAATTTAGTAAGAATTAAGTATATATTGTAAAATTTTTAAAAATTTGTTGCGTTTTTATATACCTCCAGAACATTCTTAAAACACAGATTGTTTCAATTTTTATCATTTGTCTGACAATAGGTTCAAAGATAACATTTTTATGAATCACAAAAAAATATACGAAGTATTAGATAAATTAATTTCATTTTTGTTTTGTGTAAACAATGTTCAATACAATTAATTTCTTCTCGTAATAATTTCAACCTGCTCAAAATATCGGAAACTCTTCTGATGCTTCTGTATACTTAATCTGCCCATTTTTGCCACACATAAATATCGCAATATACATAAAATCCATAACACATAAAATTGTCTGACGATAAACGAGCGACGCTTTTTATTGCGAAGAAAAATATACTCGTAAGATTAATACACATTGGAGGTTAAACATGTTGAATCCTCGCCCATGATCGTCCTCGTATATGAAACTTGAAGGAAGAGGGAGACAGCAGTCAAACCGAGTGAGACGCATCTCCAAGGGAGTGGAGCGCATGAATTTCTTGCAGCCGGTTCAGCCAACTTCCGGCATTTATACCGGACTCGATCAATAATGCATGATGCTCACGTCGAGACGTCCGGGGACCAAAGTATCGGCCAAATGGAAATGGAAACCGTGCTACGAGCTTTTTTTGCCGTGAAAAATCGGCGCGCTCGCGTTGCGAGTCGATTAATTCAATTGAACAGCCTCGTAGATAATGGTGGATTGATAAAAAATGACCGGCAATAAAAAGACACAGACAATCGTTATATCGATCGTCCTTTCAGGACAAATTTTGCCGTGTAATGCTCATCTATTGGTACTGCCTCTGATAGATATTTGCTCAATCGCTGCGTCCGATGGCTATCCTTCAAATTACAATAAATACATTTAATCCCTTCGATCGATGTCTACGATCTGTACCTTAGTACATCATTACAACTAGACGGCGGATCTTTATACAAAATAAAATTCTTATACATCAGTTGCAAGCTATAGGAGCTAAGTAAACATTTATTTTCCTCATTAACGATTTTTACCACGCTTGTATTAGCTTTTGCCGAGCTGCCGATGTTGTTGTATGCGTCAAATCTTGTAATCGAATTTTAAACCACTTCCCGATGAGCTAGAGACTTGAAACTTTAAACATAGTTCAGAACTGGATGACAATGCCAGTGGCGCACCCACGGGGGGGGGGGGCAAGGGCCAAGTCCCCCCCCCCAAGAAAAAATGTTCAGCTTCCAAAATTAAAATCTCGGAATAGCCCTTGACAGGTATGTTGGCTAAAAAAAGAAAGGTCATCACGCAAAACCTAGGGCTGGGTTCAACTTCGCCCACCCCCCCAAGATTGCATCCTGGGTGCGCCACTGGACAATGCAATAGTGCAATGCAAAACTGTGCGTTTAGGAGAAAAAAAATTTCAATATTAACCGTCACACCTCGTCGCGCGATACTCGGTAGTACGTGATCGCGTTCAGCGATCCCCTCTCCGCGCGCCAGAACTTCCTACTCCACTACGCGTTCCCACTCTCATTCATCCCCACTCCACTGACCCATTTCGCACCGAAGAGCTTAGTCAGTGTGGTGTTCCGTTCATTCAGTTCCATCTCAGACAATTTCGGACTCCGTCAAGAGACGTCGTCTCTCGGAGTCGCCCCTCATTCTGTCACGCGTATTTATATATCTTGCGTTTCTATATCTTACTATTTCATACCAGTACTATATCTTGCGTTCCATTTAAAAAAGACTAAAAAGTAGAAAATAAAAAAATATATAAAAAGACTTTTTAAAAACCACGCTTATATTAAATGCACTAAAAAGGAGAGAATAATTTTTTTAGACATTTGTTTGGGATTGTCGGAACGTGTCGGCAGCGTGAACGCACCGATTTACTGCGCCGCCCCGCTATTGGCGGACCCGCACGTAACAGCGAGATCGAGAGTCGATAAGCAGCTCGCAGTAGCTTAGACCAGCACCGTCGGACTTCGATTAGGATCGATTATCGACCCCAAAATGGGGATTCCTATTGACTGATTGCTCTATCGATCGGCCAATCACTCGTTCGACGGTGACGGTAAACTGCCAGCTGTTCGACTCCGATCTCAACGTTCTTCAATCACTAATTAGCATCGCTAAGAAAACGTCGCGCGCCGCCGCTAGTTAGAATTCAATATGCTAAATTCTCAGCAACGCTGCTGAGAATAATTCATTAACACACATCAATTACTTGTTCTATTGCTTTATTTCGCTCGAGCCAAACGTACATTGGGCCTTGAGACTTATACATAGTTATGTATAAAGTTTTTGTTGTGGCGGAATCGCAAGACGGGAAATAAAAGTGTGCTCGTTCAAATCCGAGAGTTTCTTGTCCCGTCCAAATCCTAAACATTAGTGACAATAAATAAAAGCGTGGAGCGCCCACGAAGATTACGTCAATATAGTTTAGCGCTCCACGCTTTTATTTATAGTCACTAATGCCTAAAAATGTTATTTTCTCCTTTTTACTGCATTTTAATATAAGCGTGGTTTTTGAAAAGGTTTTTTTATATATTTTTTTATATGTTAAAAATAGTATATCGGCATTGTTAAACTCTTTTAATCTTTTTGCAGTTTTGAATTATACCTACTCATTTTTGTCATAAATTGATAAAATACGCAGTCTAATTATAACTCTTCACTGTTGTTATTATCGAATAGAAATAATCATAAATAGACTACGGACGTTCTTGTAAATTGATATTTTCGACAATGAAAATTTTCTTGCGATTTTAGTCTGCAGAGTTGAAGTTATACAGTCTCGTGAATTGTAAATGCTCGGGCTACGCTGTTCCATTTTCATCATCGGTGCATTGATCGAACCTGTACTCTCGTTTTTAATAACCTTTTTTATTATCAATTTCATGTCATTTTATTACAGTCGAGCTACAATTTCGTTTTTAATTGAACGTCGGCTATCATTCAATTCGATTCGCGAGATATGAATGTGAGAATTATTCAAAGTGTCCACAACGTTGAAATATGTTTTCTGTACCCCTTTTCTATTTTTATTAGTTCGTTTATGTTTTACGACGCGACAGGCTGATTAGTAATAAATCGTAGTCAACGGGAACGGGCTGAATCCTCAAGAAACAAAGAATAGGTCTAAAAGCAGCAAAGCACTGGCAGTAACTTACTCGAGACTCATTGCTAGAAAAGCCCATTCTTAATCATTAACCCCGTTTACTCTGGACCCACCGTGCCCGTAAATGCCGCGCCGTTGAAAGTCTTTTTATGAGGCCCATAAAGTATAGTAGCCGGCCGAATACTTCGAAATTATTAATATTATCCGCAACTTTCCGAATCACATCCCCATAGCCGATGGACTCGTTCCAGTTTCGAGGCAGTTTCTTTAACTGCAGGACAGTTGAAGAGGTCTCATTTTCTCGCGACAATCAAGCCACACCGTCGACGTTCTTGCTTATTTTCCTCGTAATAGCAGAAAGAAGGAAATTCGAGGCTGCAAAAAGATGACATTCTATTCTGGCCGCCATATTTCACGGCCGTTTAACCACTTAGCTGCGGGAAATATTAGATGATTCCAAAGTCTCCTCGAAACCACTTTACTTTTCTCTTAAAATATGCAAAATTCAACCATTGCCCCTCTCAGTTGACGCATGGAATTTTATTTTATTTTAATACCTCTATTTAGAATCTCATTTTAAGTTATAACTAGACAGCGGATTTTATGCATTTATGACGAAAAGGTGAAATTTAGAACAGTAAAAACATTAGAAGAATTTAAAAGTACTGTTATATTATTTTCAGCCTATATATTGTATTAAACATATTAAGAAAGAAGATAAATTTCTATTTTAGTTCAGTTCGTTTAAAATCGAGTAAAAAATTTTTATTTTAAAAATTTAGGTATTTGCGACATAACATTCTTAAATCACAAGTTTTTAGAGATCTAATTAGTCCACCAATTATTTCTATATTTAACGATAATCGAGTCGCCTGATTTTGCAGTCGAGCGATTAACTTTGGGTGTTATCGATTATAAAGGCCACGCCGCGCTACCACATGACGCGTTTAATACATATTTTGAATTTCGTTATTACATTTTGAATCATTAATATGGTCGATACGAATAAGTGAAGCGTTTAAATTCTAACGCTTTGCTCTACGTCGATTAATGGCAATAATTAATTCTCGTGAAAGACCTTCGCGCGCATTGTTTAAATCTTCCGATGTAGTAATTTTTCGAATAAATTTGCTTGTATTCTTTCACTAAATTTTATTCATGTTCCACTTTTAATAATTTTGTTTCACATTTTAACTAATGATCAGTATAGTCGTATATACTGTATATAGTATAGAGTAGTATAGTCTGCGGAATATTTCAAACAGTAGAAAGACTAAATGAATTTAAGAGTACCAATAATTTCAACTTATTAAGATTATTAAAGGAAAAAAGAATCTCTTATATATGGCTAACGTCCCTTGCGATCGATGTAGGCAATTTTTATTTAGCATAAAGATCGACATAAGTAATGCTCGATAGCAAAAATGATTAGTTCAATTAAACTGAGATCAAAATAGACCCAGCCACCGTTGTCGGCAGGTTAAACGTAGAAAAATATAACTGGACGGACGAGACGGGAACAAGAACGTTCCGTGTCTTCCGTTTATTTCCCGGTCGTCGAAAGTCCGCTCACGTTCTCATCCGTTAAGCTACTTCCTCGACGAGCAAACATCCAATAATTCTGTTCGTGCTTCTTTTCGTGGAACGGAGCGTTACGTTTTAAGGTGGATTCGTAGGACTCAATTACTTCGGACGAGGCGGACCTCGCCACTTTCTAATGGGGACGTTGAAAAACGTCCCAGATGATTATCTTTTACGCCGGGAGATATTCCGTCCTACGTTCTATCGTTCATCGCGACGATTACTGCAGTTTAAGTATAAATATTGACACAGTTCCACGATGTAAAATTGCACCTAGCCCACCTGACATTTCTAATCAGCTGTTGGATCCTGGGGATCACGATTCGAAAATTTTCTTATTTGATGTAGTCATTTCAATCTGATATTGTTAATCAGCCTTAACCTCCAGAGGTAGTAATTTTAAAATTTTCATGACGAATCGAGGTGTAATCATTTCAAATTCGAGCTGCAATAATAATTATTTTGCGAAAATGATTACAGACATAAATATAAATAAATTCATGTGACAAAAGAAAGTGAACATATTCTAATCGAAGAAAATGCTAAACGAAGAAGGAAGTTCTCCGATAATTCACTGAATAGAAAATATTCCCAATTTTCATTCTTCTTCGTTAAAAGAAAAAATTGTACGAAGTTTTTCCATTTCGGTTGTATGAATGTTCACATACTTTCAAATAATACTCGCATAGAAAGCTGCGCACGATTATGAGCAATATTTGTGACGATCGAGGACTGAAATCGCGGATGAGAAAGAAAAAGTAAATTCAATTGAAGTGCTAGGTACACTCAAGGGAGTACAATCTTGATAGCACTTGAACATATCAAGGCTCTAAAACATTTTCACTCAGCAGAGAACTATTCTCTGCTTCGGAACTATTTCGAAGTTCGCCCGGGAACTCGCTTGAACTTTAAGTTCACGTGCCGCTCTAGGCTCCAGCGTTCGTAAACTGGAATTTGACATGATTATTCCAATTAATCCACCGTTTCGTAAAATAGACCGATAAAAATTACCATCAAATCTGGTGACAATGGTCGCTGCGGAAGTGTATCGTGTCATTCTATAATCTCTGCATTAGTGAACTATAACTATTAAAACATAACACACTACTTCAGAGCTTTATTTAAATGATCCTATTAAAAATATCGATTTTACATTTTATTGCTTTTTCGTTCTTCTAATGCGGTTATTAAATCGAATAAAATAAAAAGGAAAACAGGAATCATTTCTTAAAGTGCAACACAATATTATACCTCGTTGTTTAGTTAACAATTGTGTTCGACAATATTTTACTTGAGCGTGAAGTCTTCTCATTTCAAGAGCCAGTGTTCGGCAAATTTTATTTTAAATAATAAATAATTAAATAATAAATAAACGTGTGATTTTCATCGCAAATAATAACTAAACTTTTGATTGAAATAAATTATTATTTCTTATTTGCAAATAAAAGATTATTTATTATTTGGTTTGAGGTGGAAATCAAATAAATAGTTTTTGGTCTTCCCTTATTTCTTGCATTTTTTTTATACAATGAACACGTGCGCACTTTTCGTCTGCTATAGCACCCTTTTCAGGTATACCACCAGCGGTCGGGCCTAGCTGCCTATAAAAAGATACAATTTAATTTATTTGTCAATACAAATAATAATTGAAATTGTATTTGTAAATAACAATTAACTGTATTATTTTAAATAAATCATGTAGATTTGCTCAAATAATAAATAACTTGTTATTTAAATTTTTTATTTATTGCCCAACACTGTCGAGAGTATATGTATAATCAAATTGATGGTACGTATGGTCGTGACCAGACGTTGACAGAAATAGAAAGCACAGGAACTTTATGAAAGCAGCGAGAGTGCTTATATTTTTCCGGGAAGCGCTCTTGAATTTCGCGTTTACATGTACGATTTTCAGTGTTTAAGCGCAGAAGTTGAAAATACAACGGTAACTATGCGACAGCTTGATGCCAGTTTTTTTTCTTCTTTTATATTTTCACGTGTTTCTGCATCCGCCGTTCTGTTTCTGTGTGGAATTGTTCGGGATTAACGTTGTATTTCCACGACGACCGGCGGGGAAATTCTCGTTCTCTTTAGTTCGGGGAAAAACAATCATTTAGATTTATTGGAAATAAAAGTGTTGCAGCCCGGTACCGGCCATGCGAGCCCCGTTGTCCATTAACTTCGAGCCGGTATAAACAATTTGCGTACGGAACGGAAACGTGACAATGCGCGCCGGTTAATCACGTGAGTGGTCCGGTCTATCCGTAAATTGACTATTGATTGATTAGTTTCTTCTGTGTGACGAACAACGGTAGAGAGAGAGAGAGCCATTACGTGCTCTCGATTATTATTTAGACCGTGCACGTTGCGTTCGTGAATTCGCTCGATAACCATTTTTATTCCGTCTCTCCCCCTCCTCGCACAGGCTGCATTTCCCCGTTTTCATCGCGCAGACCGGATCACACGCTACGAATTAATGCGAATAATAATATTAGGTTTTATCGTGAACTCGTGTCGATTTTCAAATTGATACGAGTATCAATGCCCACGGCAGATATAATTTCGAACGGGCAATACATATATACCTAATAGAGACAGTCACAATTTCCTGCTGATTGTTTAAACAGATAATGCGATCAAATAATATCTAGCATGTGTGTTTGATCATTATACTTTGTTCTCCGTCGTGATAGAAATTGTCGCGTTTATTTAATGGACAGATTTTCCGTGAAATTCTCCGTCTGGGGATTTGCTCGATTCTGATAAAGTACGCAGTGATCGAAGAGAAAGAACTTTTCTGTGCATGGGAGCTTATTTTCCATTGAAAATTTATTAAATATTTGCTGTGCATTCCATGATTACAACTGTAATTACATATATCATGACTCAATCTGTACAATAAATGCTTAAATCAAGATGAAATAATGTTTTACTGAATACTTTATAATTTGTTCTCAATATTTTTAAAAATGTATAACAAATTTACTTCAACTGATTCTCGATTTCTATAAAAAGTACAATCTTGAACAAGTAAGTAATATATTATTTTTTCCTTTAGCAAATAGAAAATGGTAAGACTTTAGAAACCCCCCCCCCCTTCCTTTCGACATGTGATATACGTCATTCTATTCGTTTTGACATGCTGAACACAAAATGTACGTGTCATTTTTGGCTGAAATGAATAGTTTTCGAAATATTCGCAAAAAACTATCGCTAATACTGTATTGAATTTTTCGTATTCCTCCACGCTCTGCGGCAACGTAAACCAGTCCCGGCGCGGCGTTTGTTTACATTTTGCTTCTAAACATTAGAGAGAAACCAGGGTCTTTCAATTTTGATAGACTACTCCTGAATTTCCGTATGCGTGGTCGGGCCGGCCTGACGGCCGGCCCTCTCCGCCCCCCCACCTAACCTAACCTACACGCACAGCATGGACGTGCACGTATACACAAAATTCAATGTGTAGTAACTGCAGTTTTTCACGAATATCTCGAAAACTATTCATTTCAGCCAAAAATGACACTTACATTTTGTGTTCAGCATGTCAAAACGAATAGAATGACGTATGTCAAATGTCGAAAGGAAGGGGGGGTTTTCTAAAGTTCAGCCCAGAAAATCAATGATCTGCTGATTATCATAAAAATGTAAATAAAAATTTACCGTAACAATCATTTAAAAAATGGAAGCATCCAGAAGAAGCATTACAATATTTTCTAGTGTTTGTAATAAAATAACATAAAAATTCATCTTCACATTAATATTTTCTTTATATGCGTGAATTTTAATTGTCTGCTCATGGTCGTCCCAATCCACTCGTCTATCTTTGATCGAATACCTTGCCAAGGGTGCACTTTGAAGAAACGAACTTTCACCATGCTCACGACTTTAATTAGTTCGCGGTCCTCTGGTATTACCTGGAACGGGTTTAAACGATACGCAAGCCACACGCAATAAATAATTTCTTCCCGTTGCTTTTGTTCCGTCTTCCCCGCCGCTCTCTCCGACCGTACAAAGCACCAGGTGTAACCGGCAGACCCGAGCGTTGTTACTTTCATATTAAAAGGATTAATGTAGTTAGGGATCTACTGGTTCCCGTCGAAATATGCCCCGTATATTCACCGAAGGCGAAATTTAGGGGATGGGACAGGCGAATTTACGCCGGTCGCCGCCGCGACTGTATTTATCTATATAATTTATAAGTACCGAAATCTAGGGGCTGCGCTCGCGTTAGTTAATACATTACAACGCTCCAAATTGGTACTAAATGAAAAATATGTAATTATGTGCACGGGGGCCGAGAATCGACCGGTGTTATTGCAAAGACCCGATTCAAATACGGGAAATTGCGCAAATTTACATTTCTAATAATTAGTTCGCGGATTTTCTATATTTATGACAGAAACGAGTAGAGAGAACAGAAAACAGTAAAAACGTGAGAAGAATTTAAACA
The DNA here is from genome assembly GCA_933228785.1 of Lasioglossum pauxillum. NCBI lineage: Eukaryota > Metazoa > Arthropoda > Insecta > Hymenoptera > Halictidae > Lasioglossum > Lasioglossum pauxillum. The sequence goes on along the minus strand of OW121702.1, from coordinate 17,358,060 downwards.
TAATTGCCGTATATGACAATTTATTATAAATGATTTTCAATCGATTGGATCTATTCAGAAAGGAAATCCTTTTCTATTTTACTCGATTTTGTTGCAATCGAGGTAAACAATTTTAATTTCGCATGATGATCTGTAAGATTCCTAGCATGCATGCCCGCATATCTCCTTTGCATCGCAAATATCTTATTATTATGTGAGGCCTTTTTCCGATATTAGCCGTCCTTCAAACAATCAGAAGAATGCTAATCCTCGAGTTGCCACTCGAGGGTTCACGCTGATGGCATTGGAAAGGTGGCCATAAAGTCAATCCGTGAGACTCGCGCCGTGTGCCGTTCGCGAGGTAAGGGAAGGTCTCGGATTTGCACGTGCGAACCATCATGTTCCGAGTTTTGTCGCATCCCTAGGCCTTCGTCACCGGACCAAGGTCAAGAGGCAATAAAACATCTGCGAGCCACTAGGGCCAAAACACTCGCGCTGCTCCAGGGTCCCATATAAAAAACGCATATCTTGGAAAATCCTCTAAATCAACTTGAGGTGGACACTTCCACCTCCACCGTAGAGGACTGTCCACGAAGATCCTCCTCCCTCGAGTCGATCAACGTCACAATCCTCCAGAATATTTCGCACCACCGAGGTAATAAATAGAGCTGACCCCGGGGCAAAACGATCAGAATCAGCTACATCAGAATACCGAGTACATTTAAACAAAGAACAGGAGTGGCAATGAGTCGACCCCCTCTCCTGCTGAATGCGGATAGCGGGTCGCGGAGGTCCAGGGTCGACATAGACAGGCTGCCAAAAAGGGGACCAGAAAGGGCCCTGGGCGATGGAGGTTTAGTGGGTATGGCAAAGGTGGTAGGCTATATGATTCCCTCAATTTACAGCCGAGAGGGGAGCCGAGCCCCACACTACCCTCTCCGAACTACATCTGAGAAGAGGGTGTCCGTAAGAGGATTCCCCCACCGTCCTTGAACAAAAAAAAAAGAAAAAGGATACCGAGTACATGAATTCTCATCCGTGAATCAGTCACATGATTTCTCCAAAAAGAACTCGCGGACATCGAAGAATCGCACAAGTTCGTATTTCTCAAGTTATGCAAACGCGCATTTTGCCTTCAGTGCAACAAATTCGCGTCCGTTTTCAACCGCTACAATTCACTGTATGTTTTGTCGCGGAACTGTAGATTCGCGAATGTTCCGGATCACTGCCCGCCAAGTTAATCTTGGGCAGCTAGTTCAAGGTTTTGATGATCGCAAAAGACAATTATCGTTTCGCATGAATTGAAATACGCATGAATACGTTAAAGAAAGCGTTTCGTCCCGGACCTGCTAGTGGACTCGTCAGTAAGGCTGATCTAGCAGGTCCTGCCTTATACGCGCGCAGATAATGATATAATTTCGCGTTTCTAATTGTAACGCACGCAAGGGATCTCGACTGATGTGATCCCGTACGCGAGGGATCTTGACCGACGCGATCCCGTTTTGTCGAGTGTCCTAACAGTTAGACACTGAACTACCGTGATGCTAATTTTTCGTGTGATTAAACGATTGACAAGACAACGGCTCGTGCGTTGTACTTGTCTACCCGAGGACGGGGGAATGTCGCGACGTTAGAGTGTAAAACTCAACTGACGAAAGCGGTCTCAACGCGATGTTCGTCAGGCTTTTCGAGCAGGAAATAAGATGCACTGATTGGTTCCTGCCGAAAGTTGCATTTCCCAATCAGTACACCCTTGACTATTGGAACCTCCTTCCCGTAGCTCTGAATGAGGCCCTGGAAGGAGGAGTGGGCGATATCTTACTCGGTCGACGACGCGACGGGTTTCGGTAATTCGACACCGTGCGTAACGATCGCGGGCGGTCCTTCGGAGGGACTAGATTTATGACACTTTGTATTTTCGAGGCTGTATAAAAACTAAACATTAGCCAGATGCCTTGACTGGTCGCCGAATGACCCAAGTTTGTTTAATCCTTGAAGAGGATATTTACGCACATTCGCATCATAAATCTTGTCCGAAGGAAAACTACGAATCCTGTTCCTGCGCGACGGAACACTGTACCTCGATCAAAACGTCGCGTCGCCCAATGTTAAGTCGGCCGGCGACCGTGCTGTACATTTAGTGTAAATAAATAGTTTTATTTGTCAAAATAAGAGACATTCATTTACGGCACGAGATTCAACGAGATCCGTAGTGTGCCAATAATAAATAAACAAGAATGAGCATGTAGCATTTGTTATAAACATATCTAATAAGCGTAAGTCTAATAAGCTTAAACAAAAATTGTCACCCATTTCAATACGGAATTAATTAAACACGCAAACAAAACAGTAAAACTAGATTTTCTGTCGTGTCGATATACGTGTAAGTAACTCTCTTGTTAACTTCCCGATTCATAGGGAAGTTACTGTAATTACCCCGAAAATCGAAAATCGAAAATCGATTTGTTAGCAGATCTTCACGTTTCATGGTCATTGGAATCATTTTAGACTATTTTTATCAAAATGTTTGTATGTGTGTGTGTGTGCGTATGTCCGTTAGTATGGTATCAAATTTTTCGTTAACGTTTTCAGAACGCGATCAGGATGATGAATGATGCAATCGATGTGCCCCGCTGTAACTTAGAGCTGATTAGATTTTGGTCCATTTTGGTCAAGTAGTTTTTTAGATTTTTAGTTTTTTTCGAAAAGAGTTGATTCTACAATGCAATTTATAAGGGAGGACGAAAATTTTCCACCAAAGAACCAATCGCAATTACATAAAAAATTTTTGTCTTAATTTGTTTTTTTAGATTAAAAAAAATTTTTTTTTTAACTGATGCTAATGTTACCGCTTGGAATAATCGAAAGTTATTCCAATGCAAGAGTGGGTTAATCATCTCTACTCCCAAGAATACATTTTGGGAGAATATCGATGAAAGTACAAAAAAAAACGATGTTAGCGATGTTGGCGAAGGAGTAACGAATCGGGAAGTTCTTTGTGTGAATCTTGGAGAGTCACACACCAAATAAAAAACATTAATAGCAGTAGGCCCTACTAGCCATGCGTATCACTAACCCTCTCGCAAGAGCAGTCCTACCCGCGAGCTCGCGAAGCGAGCGAACAAAAACAACCCTAGTCGTTTATTTATATCGTTTCGCTGCAAACAATGTTTCAGCATTCCATAACACTGTTATTTATTTGCAAGTTGCCTGCTCCAATTCGGCTACGTATATTTATTACAATTAACATTACGGATTCTATAGAAATTCATATGTTTATTAAAGGTATTACCGACATTCCACATAAAATAACTTGAAAATGAAAGAGAAGAGATGAGTTTTACTGGAATATGAAAATAACAATCGTGTGAATTTTTAACACGTACTATATGTACAATTCGAAATGAAAATTTCAGATGGAATTAATAATCGCTGGAGTTATTGCGAATTAAAGTGAACGCGACCGTTCATAATCATTAACTATTTTTATTGCTAAGTAGCGAACATGTGTCAAGTCTGTCTCGCGTCAGAGAATGCATAATATTGATTTTGTCTCAAGAAGAGAGAAACAACAGCTGCCGGCTGGTTAACCTTTTATTATTGAACGTCTCGGGGATAAATAAACCCCCTTCTGCAACCTTATTTTTATCGACGCCGTCCGTGTATTATTATCTAAGATTCTAATTTGTTTTATGTTCTATATTGTATTTATTTCATGGTGAGAATGGAAGAATAGCCCTGCGAGACGGCACAAGGGCAAGAAGAATATATCACTAGGTCCGGCTATCTGCACCTCTAACGTTCCTGTAGTCCCAATGATGACGCTTGACGTCACACGATACATAATATTACGTTAGTGGAGAAAATGCTGTAGACCTTCTTCCCATCTCACCACGATACATGCTTAATATTGTAATTTTTTTTGTGTGAAAAATAAAGAATAGTAGTTACAACAGTGAATGTGTTCTTTTTTCCCCACTCTGACATGAATATTCGATAGTAGAATCAGATTAACATTTCAATTTTATATTACCGAATTTCGTGCCATCTCCTTCGATATCATATTCTCCTAATACAAAGTTCAATTTTCGAGGTTTTCGAAAATTTTGACCGTCTGACTTGTCGTTGACTTATACTACTGAATTTCGTGACACCTCCTTCGATATCATATTTTCCTAATACAGTTCAATTTTTGTGGTTTTCGAAAAATTTTCGCCTGTCTGTCTTGACGTTGAGTTGTACCACTGAATTTTCGAAAATTTTCGGCTGTCTGTCTTGACGTTGAGTTGTACTACTGAATTTCGTGCCACCTCATTTCCTATCATGTTCTCCTAGTATAAATCAAAAATTTCGTAAAATTTTCAAACATCTCGAAAATCTAGTTTTGTATTAACAAAATATGATATCGAAGGAGGTGGTACTTCAGTAGTACAACTCAACGACAGGCCAGACGGCCAAAAATTTTCGAAAATTCAGTAGTACAACTCAACAACAAGCCAGAAAGGCGAAAATTTTTCGAAAACCTCGAAAACTGAACTTCGTATTAGGAGAATATGATATCGGAGGAGGTGGCACGAAATTCAGTAGTATAAGTCAACGACAAGTCAACGGCCTAAAATTTTTCGGAAATCAGCAGTATAACTCAACGACAAGTAGGAAGATCGGGAAAAATTGGCGGTTCAATAAATAAATACGCAGATATACTTTCTTATTACACTGTCTTCATTTATTCATTGTAGATTCATACATAAATAGTTTGAATTGTATTGTTCATAATATTTGCCACGGTAGAATATTCTCCTAGTCATAATTTCCCGCTACCAGAATGAGATTCTGATTTATGGAAACAATTTTCCGAAAAATGTTAGCGTTCATATCACGGTAAACTGTTCTCTCGGCGTTATGGGGTCTATTAACTCCGTGTCTGGGGCAATAATGGGAACTCAACCAAAACAGTGAGCAGTGGAGCCATTATTTTTGTTTGCGTGATCGTTTCGTGTTATTTGTACCGCAGGCTACCTCCTTCACGTGATTTTGATATTAGTTTGTTTTATTTCGGCGGCGTGAAATTAGATCAATCACCGATGAAATCTTCCATACGTTGTTGCCAACGATATATTATTTGATAGGAAATATGATAACTAGACTGTAAATCAATTGTATTTTCATGTTGATCTTACCATAAGGAATCTTGTAAAAAATGGCATATCTTTAATATGGCTCAACTACGAAGATATTAAATCTATTATCATTTACTCTCCGGCTTGATAACTTCTATTGAAGTAAGTGAAATTTAGTAACAGAATGATGACTTTTACTGTCGGAATAGTTTGTATTTCGTTATTTCACAAATCGCACGTTTCATTTTATTAATAGATAAATTAATATGCAAAATTTAAATAATATAAAAGAAAATAAAAAAAGTATGGTATTTAGTCATAAGTGAAATTGATGTACGTATGCAAATAGCGACATGTAGCACGCGGTGAAAATGTTAAATCTCTCTCAAATGCAAGTTACACCGGGTTTATACAGGGTGGCCCACATAACTCTGCACAGCTCAATATCTCCGTTACTTTTCGTTGTACAAAAAAACTTCGTAGGACAAAGTTACACTGTTTGAAGGGCCACATATAACGGTGTAAGGGAAAACAAATTTCAAGGTCATTTTTATGAGATTTCAAAGTTATCGGTTTTTTTAAATGGAATGAGGTATTTTTTAATACATCAATCGATGCAGCTGGACATTTTTTATAAAAAAGTACTAACCTATGTATGTCGAAAAGTTAGTAGTTCAGGAGATATTTCAATTTAAATAACTCCAAAATACCATTACTGTCGTACTAAGGCGTTACACAAGTAAGTAAACACTAACGCCTTAGTACGACAGTAATGGTATTTTGGAGTTATTTAAATTGAAATATCTTCTGAACTACTAACTTTTGGACATACATAGGTTAGTACTTTTTTATAAAGAATGTCCAGCTGCATCGATTGATGTATTAAAAAATACCTCATTCCATTTAAAAAAACATCGATAACTTTGAAATCTCATAAAAATGACCTTGAAATTTTTTTTCCCTTACACCGTTATATGTGGCCCTTCAAACAGTGTAACTTTGTCCTACGAAGTTTTTTTGTACAACGAAAAGTAACGGAGATATTGAGCTGTTCAGAGTTATGTGGGCCACCCTGTATATAAAATGGAATGAACGAGGTAAAGTAAACCATCCGTTATACGTGGAAACGGATACATACTCCTAAAGACTAATTCCTTTCGATAGAAGGATTAGGTAGGATACCGTGAAACGTGTCCCGACGGATTAACGTGTTATACCTGAATCCAACCCTCGTCACATTTAAACCTCTGACTTTCTTCGCGCCAAATTCGCGAACGCGCTGACATAGACTTCATATAACATGTAAATTACGTATTAAAGATGTTATCTTACACTCAAAGAATATTTTAAACTTGCTGTTATCGTGTAACACTCACGTATTTATTTTATTTTCAAGCAACTTGACAGAGTTTAAAGCCGTCCAAACGAATCCAATATGAATTCCATAACACAACAAATTTTTGCAATATATATTTTGATTCCTAACACAACTATTTTAGTTCACATATTTTTATATTGAACGTGTTCAAGCTGTTAAATAGCTTTCCATACAATTAAAAAATACAAGTGACTTATTAGTTAATTAAGGACATTACAGAAATTACGTATTTTTAATTCATATTTTTCAAGAGCTTTCGATACAAATACAAGTAACTTATTATCCACTTAAGTAGACTGCGGATCTTATGCATTCATAACAAAATTGACTAGCTACAGTTTCAAACAGTGAAAACATTTAAAAAATTGAGGAGTGGTAACATATTGCTTACGACCTCTGTTAAAATAATTAAAGAATGAAAGCAATTTTAAAGTGGCTTCTATTCCAGAAAATGTTTATTTTGCATAAAGATCTGCAGTCTAGTCATCGTTTATGTGTCAAAGTCAGAGTTAGGCAATAATCAACTAATATTTAAAAATGACTAATAGTCTTTTTGAATGTTAGTCATAGCAAAATAGTCATTAGTGAAAACTTTTTTATTTTTTTAAATGTATGTTAATCGCACAATAGTGACTAAAGATTGATGACTGATCATCAACTACTAATTCACTAATAAGCAATAGCTAACGATTACTTTGAGCTGTGACTAACTATTTGCTATTTAGTTGTCACTAGACTGCGGATCTTAATGCAAAATAAAAAATGTTTGCATTGATTGCAAGACGCAGGAGCCAAATAACAATTTTATTCTTTTTTTAATTATCTTATTAAGGTGAAACTAATACACTAGTGGCCTTAAATCTTTTTAATATCTCCACTGTTCTAAATTGTGCGTGCCCATTTTGGTCATAAATGCATAAAATCCGCAGTCTAGTTATCACTAGCTAATCAAAAAGTTTTGAGTAATGACTATTTTGCTGTGACTAACATTCAAAAAGACTATTAGTCATTTTTAAATATAGTTGATTATTGACCTATTCTGGCCAAAGTATCATCTACTAGACGTAAGAAATTAACATCTTCTGTTTGCTAAAAATATCCTTGAAAGAACGATGTTTTCCATGCTATAACACAATTTGGTCGCGCCCGTGCATTTATTTGGCCGTGAAAGGAAACTAGTCGACAAACAGACCAAAGCAGTAAAAAGGGTATATAAAACATGGGTAAATAAAGGTGGCGAAGAACTTCTGCACGTAATCCCGTGGAAAATTCGGAAAGCAGTGGGGTCGAGAGCGTTTCACATCGGATTAACGTCGTAGTCGTGACCCTAACCCTCCCACGTCTTGCCCTTTAGGACGGGGTTTACGAAGGACACGCGATACAACATTCCTTCCTGTGATTTCCCTTTCTTTCTCTCGGCAACTCTATTCACTACTAATCGCCTTTCAGCTTTCAGTAGTTTTATCAGGCGCCCAGACACGTCGTACGAATCATGCTGGCATGCCAATAATCATTATTCCACTGAGTGGTTCTGACAAGTTCGTTCGACTGCAAATATAAAGATGTTCTGATTTTGACGATTTAATTATGACTCGTAGCAACTGTATATGCTGTACAACTTGCAGTCAGGAATTATATAATTGTGTATTTCATTAATAAATAAAAAGAGATACCGAACTGTTGATCTTTTTACACTTTTATAGTTGACACTTACAACACGTTGAGTTTTCAAATCTTTTGTTTCACTATGCATCTACAATTTAGGTATAGTTTCTTAAAAATCTTTACAACTAGCTTGCAGATTTTTATACAACATTTTCTTAATCATTTTTAATGAGTTAGAAAGTTCTTTAAACGTTTTTACTGTTTTGTGTGTGACCCACTAATTTTCTCGTAAATGCACAAAATCCGCAGACTATTTATGTTACTGAGACTTACTGTTATTGAATCGCTTACTTTTATTGATCTTGTTAGTACACCAAATTTTGCACGAACATCTATTTTATTTTTTCGAGGTGGTTTCGAGACGTAAGAAAAGAAACCCTTTTAGCAATTAATTCAATTGACAAAGGGAAAAGCCACAGTAAAATTCAGTCAGCCACTAATCTCTTCATACCATTCCAACGATTCTTCCTGAATTTCGCCAAATAAATGTTCGACATCTGTGTGCACCATTTTATGAGCAACGTTACACGTCCGTTCGCTCGTCGATATCGCCTGCTCTTTTTTGTCTGAAATTCAGTATAGCAGCACAGTTCAAAAAACAATATTTCCTGATACGATTACAGGAAAAATTTCATTTTTCAAGCCGGCGTTACGGATTGATGCGACTGAGTACGGCACTGCCAGATTGAAAAACGAGGACAGCTGCAAATGAAATTTTTTCACAAGAGTGCCACTACTAAATTACTTGCCGCAGAGAAGCTTTAGTTTGATAAATTTCCGAATCGACTGTGATTCCGTCATAAGCGGATTTCAGATTATTTGATATCTGTTCGACTGGATGTACAATTTTTATGTTGTGCCACGTATAGTTTCTATTTACGAACGTAATCGGAATTTTATTCTGGCTATTAAATGACTGGCGTTCCAACGTTGGCGGATGCTGTTTGAAATTGCATGCAGAAGTCGGAGACGTTCGTGGAATATACTCTTTGATTATTACTGTCGTTATTTTCGGTTGATCATCAGCATGGCGAGTTTGAGGAATCATTTTGTCAATCCTCACACATCACATTTACGTTGATATTAATCGACAGTCAATGGCTATTGTCCTTTCTGTTCTTTCAGAACCCCACCATCATTCTGTGGACATGCTAAAAATAAAAAACTTGTTAAAAACCACGCTTATATTAAAATACACTAAAAAGGAGAAAGCAATTTTTTTAGGCATTAGTGACTATAAATAAAAGCGTGGAGCGCTAAACTACAGTCAGCGGCAATAATAAGTGGACACCCTTAAAAATCGCATAACTTTTTAGATATTGGTCCAAAGGACTTGAATTTTTTAAAGATGTTAGACCGGCTAGTTCGCTGGAGAATAAGTAAACAAAAATTTATTACGATTGCAATTGGTAGGAATTATACAAAATTTCAAAAAATTATGTTTTATCAACTTTTATATCTGGGCCTGTAACGATAATAAAATGATAAAAACGATAAAAAATGCGTTTTATAGATTTCGGTAACTTATATGCATACTGAAAATTTCATCGAAATCAGTCAACATTGCAATGAGCTACAAACGTTTAAAGATGATCACGTAAGGGCGAAATGCCTTGGCAAGACTGAAAATCTGCGACTTTCACCCTTAAGCTCTCATCTTTAAACATATGTAGCTCATTGCAATGTTGACCGAAAATTTTCAGTATGCATATGAGTTACCGAAATCTATAAAACGCATTTTTTAAATTATCGTTACAGGCCCAGGTAAAAAAGTTGACAAAACATCATTTTTTAAAATTTTGTATAATTTCTACCAATCGCAATCGTAATAAATTTTTGTTTACTTATTCTCTAGCGAACTAGCCGGTCTAACATCTTAAAAAAATTCAAGTCCTTTGGGCCAATTTCTAAAAAGTTATGCGATTTTTGAGGGTCTCCACTTATTATTGCCGCTGACTGTATATTGACGTAATCTTCGTGAGTGCTCCACGCTTGTATTTATAGTCACTAATGCCTAAAAGAATTATTTTCTCCTTTTTAGTGCATTTTATTATAAGCGTGGTTTATAAAAAGTTTTTTTTATATATTTTTTTTCTACTTTTTAGTCTTTTTTAAATGGATCGCAAGATATAGTAATGCTGGTATGAAATAGTAAGATATGGAAATACGCGAGAAAGAATGAGGGGATAACACCGAGAGATGACGTCTCTTGATGGAGTCCGAACTTGCCCGAATAAATGGAATCGAATGAACGGAACACCACACTGACTGAGCTCCCTCGGTACGAAGGGAGTCAGTGGAGTGGGGATGAGTCGGAGTGGGAATGCGTAGTGGAGTAGGGAGCCCTGGCGCACGGAGTGGGGATCGCTGATCGTGATGACGTACTACCGAGCGTCGCGCGGCACGGTGTGACGGTTAATACTTAAATTTTTTTCTCCTAGACGCACAGTTTTTCTTAAAATTTGTTTTTTACTATTGCATTGTCATCCAGTTCTGAGCTATGTTTAAAGTTTCAAGTCTCTAGCTCATCGGGAAGTGATTTAAAATCCGATTACATGATTTGACGCATACAAACGAGAACGACAAACATCGACAACTCGGCAAACTAATATAAGCGTGGTAAAATGGAGCTCTCCAGCTGGTGTAAAAACAACTTTGTCAAGTCATATGTGGATTTTAAAAACATTGGTGAATGAATAATCATTCAAATCAGTATTATCTTTCTCAATATAATCGTGTAAATTTTTATACACATAATATAGCATATTAATAATGTATACAATATGTATAAATAATTACATTATAATAATAATGTGTTTTATTTCAAATTCAGAAAAGAAAGATTTTTACTACTCGAGAAGCAGAACATTTGTAGGAATTTATTAGAGAGAAACTAACTGGCGTACAATTAAAAGACTTTTTGCTTGTATTCAAGTATAATATGTTCCACCGTTGTAGACACATTTCTCCAGCATAGTGCAATTAAAACTGCTAATAAAACTGTTTATTAAAAACGACGTAGACTGAGTTATTGACAAAAAAGAATTGCCACTATGAATGCAGTCCTACCAAGTCAACTAAAAATGAGTAGGTGTAATTTAAATCAGTAAAAACATTGGAAGCGTTAAAAAACACTGTCATATTATTTTCTACCTGTTACACATATTAAGAAAATAAATTCCTATTTCAGTCCAGTTTGTTGCGATTCAGGTAGAGAATTTTGCATAAGGATGCCTAATGAGTATATTTGGAAAGAGGAAAAAACGTTTAGTGAAATGAAAAATCGTATGAGGTACCACGTTATGATCTCTAATAAACACCAGAAGTGAAGGAGTCCAGGAAACAGAGTAGAATGCGACTTACCTTACAGATTGCGGAGCCACGCAACGTTCCTCCGGTGAATTCTCTGCAAAAATTCCAGCGCTGCGAGTTCTCTTCGTGTTGCCCGTCAAATTGCAGCGAGCGAGCGCGACGCGGAGCAAAGCGGAAGGAAAACAGGGCTGAAACGAGCCATGCGAAACACTAACAGCATCACGTTGTCCTCTCCGGAGAAAGTGCGCAAAGAATCGTCCCGCAAAGATGACCATAGCGAGAGTTCGAGGCGCCGCGACGGCAGGAAGTGACAGGGAATAAAAGTCAAAGCGCTGAGTAATTTATTGAAAACGAATCGCTATGTACAAACGTATTAAATACAAGTGTGTGACATTTATACAGGGACAGGTGGAAGGTGTGTTCGAGTGTTAACCACGCACGACAGTCAATATGTCCGCCGATAACAATAGATAACTGGCCCTGTACCTGCGGCCACGAGCGGTCGGCCTATTTGCAACCCATTTCACCGTTTATATTTGCACGTGGAGATTGGCAAGTGCGTCGGGTCCACGAGTCTGCGACATTTATTTGCCGAAACCAGAGTCGACGGGACGCGACCTGCCCCGATCCTCCGCCTTCACTGCGTTCCCAACGAATTATAGTAATTCTACTGTCGCCGGAAACGATATACTGTGATCCTAAAATAGATTTAACTCGTAGATTCGTCTGATAGATACACAGGACTCAGACTTAACTCACGGGGGAAACTCGCCGAGATTTGTTGGCAACCTCGATTGAAGTGTCGGGCAATTTTTTCTCTACTCTCCGGTTCTCCTGGGTAAAACCCTTAAAGGTTCACCCTTTTTTGCATACCTTGGAAACCAGGGTCGAAGAAAAAAATATTAACAAATGATCCGTTACAATTTAAAAATAATATTTGCGATAAATCATCGAGCTTTGGCACTGTCTACCGGAAATTGTTCAATCATTTTTAGAACCCTGTGGTACACGATTATGAATGTCTTAATAACCATGAAAATTTCCCGTTTTTTTAAGAATAATAAGCTTCTGGTAGATAAAGTGCTAAGTAACATAAAAACATATTAGATTTTAATTGTAACAATAAGGCTGCGGATTTTATGCATTTATGATGAAAAGGAATAGCTGAAGCTTGTGTGAAAGAATCGACACATTACTTTCAACCAAAATTATTAAAGAAAGAAAAAATTCAACTGCAGAAAAGGTTTTTTTCGAAAATTGATATACAGTCTAGTAATAATCATATTTATGTACTTTCACAGTAAGTGAAGTACACATTAACCATACATTTAAGAAGGCTCAAGAAAACTAGAATTATGGATGAACTCGAAATTATTAGAAAGATAACATTTATTGCTAAAAATAAATGCAGGGTGTGATTCTACATATAAATATACGTCGACAAACGGGAATAAAATTTTTTCGTTTGACGCTTCGATTTCGAGAAAAACGAGTTTTTTACAGTAAATGCAGGAAGTAGAATTGGTTGGTTATGACCAGACGCGTCAGCTGATTCCTATCGTGTGGCTGGATTATTGCTTAATTTTGAAAAATCTATGGTTTATGGTTAAACACTTTTTAATGGAACCATCAATAGTAACAGAAATTTTCATTATGAACTAACGAGACACCCTCAATAACGTCATCTAATAGTTTCATTTAAGATTGCAATGTAAAAGAAAATTTCTATGCTTTCTTTTGGTACAGCAAAATTATTGAACATCTTATTAATAGGCTTCCGGTAGGTAAAGTGTTAAAACTTGATCTTCTCGGAAACGAAGCTTCAGATGAAAAAATGTTATTCTATATTTTCTTATAAAAAATAACCTCGTGCTCCTTGTATATATTCGGCCGCACCCTCTATACAAAGGGAAATGAATTACGAAAGAGTGATGTACTTTTAACATGGAATAGTTAATGAAGCATTGAATCATAATTATAGGAAGTACGTGAATATTATATTGTAAAAACTATTGAATTGAACAGACATTAAGGATTACCCACGATATTAAACGACGCCTAAAACCCTGCAGCCCCGACATACCTGTCGATAAATGTAGTAGGTCGAATATGTATGTCTCAGCTGTCGATCGGTTTTATGATCGCAGTATATCTGTTCCGGCAGGTTACACGTCTACCTGAAAGTTTAACTCTGGAAAGTAACATTTGTGAGTCAACCTAAAAGTAACTTATTGACAGTTATTATTGAACATAACGCACAAGAGTCTCGCGTGGACGCAAACAATCCGGAACATTTGAACGTCGATGCAAATGATATCGTTCACACTGCACACTTTTATTATATAAATATTCTTCCGTCTCATTTAATGAAGAATACGCAGTGAAATTATAGACTAATGTTGAAAACATGTATTTTCCGCATTCAACCGAAATATAAATGGAAATTGTTGGTCTCGGTGTATGACCTTATTAGTTTATCGTGCACCGTGATTGATGGAAACATTTCTGAGGCTGTCAGACAAATCGTGTGGTAGGTCACAAGTATTTTACTTCGAGATATCGCAGTTCAAAGTTTGACGAGTCAACATCTGACGGCAGATATCGGTGGATCTTGCGCGTGCGTTTTCGGAAGAAAAATATTTCTTTAACGTAGATCCTCTTCTGTGAAAACACAGATTCTACCTCGAGGATATCGATCGCGATGCGAAGGCAAACTTTTCGGAAATGTAACTTGCTTCGTTTTGTCTGGCGACCTCAGATTTATGCACTGCGAGACAAAAAAGAATTCGCAATACGCTGTTACATCATAAATTGCTTTATAATAAATTATTGTGTTGTAATCCTCGGAAGATTAAATATTGAATAAATTTTTTTGTAGAAAATAATAGTATAAAAAGCGATAGATTATTCTTTTTCAATTTCTCGAATGATAGAAATAATATGCTCTTGTTAGTCTCAAATTTGTTAAGTTCGAGGAATTATAATCTTTTTAGGATTCTTAAATAATTATTATAAAATGTTGATATATATAAATGTCGTCAGTATATAAAAAAAAAGAATACATCCTTATGCTGAATATTAATAGTGGTAATATATAATATCATTTCATATAGAAATTATTCTTCGAAAACTGATTAAGGTCTAAAATGTTAAACATACTTAGACCACCCTGTGTAGTGACAAATTTCATGAAGAAAGAAGTAGTTTGTCTTCACTGTACGCTTCTAAATGATATAACTTATTTACACTCCTCTAGAGTAGATCATTTATTATATATGACAAACATGGCTGTCATTTGATTTCATTAAATTATGTTTTAAGAAAATTATATTCACATTTACAATCAACGAATAACTAAAGAATACCGAATTAATATAACAACGCACGACAAATCAGTGTCATTACAAAAATATGTGTAAATACCGACTGTGAATGTTTATGTATAAAATGTATAAACTCGCTTTATATATACAAATTTAAATAATAACGATTAAATGCAAAATAGAAGAGAACTTATTGTCAGCTCTTAATTTACTGGCTGCAATGAGGAAGGAGATAAGCTTCCTTCAACTTCAATTCCATTGTATTTGTCGACGTGAAAATGAAACACAAATTTCCGCACACTAGCACAAAGCCTCTACCTTCACGATGCATCATTTATCATTTTCTAAAATATTTTTGCATGATCTAACGAGTGAAAAACATAAAAACTAGTTTTCATGACGAGATGGATCATCAATTTGAAGATTAAAGTTATCACTTAACAAAGATCCTCGATTTACAATTTTTTAGGCGTTCTACGAGAAAACAACGAGGAACAAGTTCGGTCATATAAAGGCCTCACGCTATAATTTATATTATTGTAAAGTTAGTAGTACACTTTTCATTCAAAGCTCAGCAAAACGACCAAAAAAATCATAGATCAAGTTTCCATCAAAGTTTCAATCATCAACGGTAGTTTGAATTCGGAAAAAAATTGTCCAATGTTTTCAGAGACATTTTAATTTGTAGCATTTTCGACAAGGAACGTCTCTTCACTTTCCCACATGCTACAATCATGCAAAAATATTTTAGAATAAAACGAATGACGGGTAGCGAAAGTAGAGGCTTCGAGCTTTAAAATGAGCCCAGGTTTATTCCTCCACCTTTATTTTTTATGAAACTGTGAAAATTCAGTGGGTCAACACATTTTGAACCAAACCAAATTACTAAAGCTACAAAATTTGTGATGCTTAATGTGTGTTTGTAGTTCCCACACATTAATACTTCATAAGAGAACAATATCAATTCAGTATAACAAGGATTATATTTAAAAATTGATTGTTTTATAAACGTCAATCTATGCAACGGGCTCTAATTCAATCAACCACTGTATAAATGCTTGTACCTAAAGTGAGCGGAACGATGAAATATTGAGAAAGAAAATATCAAATTATCCAAGACAAATGAAGAATTACGGAAACAGGAATGCCAGAGTTAACGGACCGGAAGTGAGACGCGACGTCACACAGCGGGCCAGACTCGCAAAAAGCTGAACAAACTTCATGTCATTGTTCATTAATTAATGCATGAACGCTGTTTCGGAGACTGTTTAAGAACACAAAGCGTGGTATAAGATCTCTTGGCTTTCGATGAAGTATAGTACTTCACGGGTATACAAATAAAAAAAACAATACTGAAAACTTATTGCTCAGACCTTTCACGGGCCACGGACCACGTCGGGCCAGTGTTGGGCAATAAATAAATGTATTTAAATAAAAATTTAAATAACAAGTCATTTGTTATTTGGATATTCAAATAAAAAGCAACAGTAATTATTTATTACTTGAGCTAGTCTGAATGAATTATTTAAAATAATAAAGTTAATTGTTACTTACAAATACAATTTCAATTATTATTTGTATTGACAAATAATAAATTAAATTGTATGTTTTTATAGGCAGCTGGGCCCGACCACTGGCGGTATACCTGAAAAGGTTGCTATAGCAGACAAAAAACGCGCACGTGTTCATTGTAAATACAAAATACAAGAAATAAGAGAAGACCAAAAACTATTTATTTGCTTTCCATCTCTATCCAAATAATAAATAATCTTTTATTTGCAAATAAGAAATAATAGATAGATCACTTTTGGAATTGTTTTAATTACTTTTATTTAAATAAAAAGGTTAGTTATTATTTGCAATTAAAATCACACGTTTATTGATTATTTAAAATAAAATTTGCCCAACACTGCATCAGGCTACAAAAATTGTACGACTTTTCGGGTTGAATACCCCACTGTGCGGTATTTCGGTGTTTCGTTTTCCGTAAAAGTTTTGATGTATAATACCGGTACTTTACATTTCGATGTATGTAAGTCTGATCTGAATACATGAAGATTTTGTTAATTAATCCGAATTTCGTAGAAACGGCCTACTGTGCGTCGTGTGAAAGGAAATTTTCATGCCGAACGAGGGTGGCTCGAACAACGAATCGCGAACAGTGTACGAAAGAAGACTCGTGAGAGGACATACGAGTAGTGCACGGTTCTCGTCTGTGTTTGCCGAAATCCGTCAGCCTAGCCGGCGGTGCGGGCGAAGATATCAATTCGGGCTTGTCGCGCCTCTATCGAGTTGCAAAAACGAAAGCTCGCGTCCTGGCCGATGAAAGGGAGAGAAAAAGCGCGATCGCGTTTTATAACGAAGGCAGCGGATATTAAATTCCATCGGCAAACGCGGATTCCCATGTACGCGGCACTTCCGTGTTCCGACTTTTGTTTGCAAGCACCGGCCCGAACCGGGCGCCGAGAAAACCCGGCTGCGCCACAACCGCGTGAATATGAACGGAAAAACAAAGCTCGTTTAGGGACGAGCGATGGCTATGCTGCCCCCCGCGGCGGAAGAACGTGTATTCGATGCTCGAGGTGAATCAGAAACACGACGGAATTTGGTAACTACTACACTGCGTTACCGAATTATCTGGTCAGAAGTTCGTTCAGATTTTGGGGTTCGTCTTGATTGAATTTATATGCTACGCTAACCTGTTCAGTGAATGAACCTCTTTTAGTCAGTGGACATAAATCCTATTAAACGAGAAACCAACATTTATGATGCCCCCTTAATGCTGCAATTGTCTTGCTAAAGAGATTTCTTTTATAACCTATTCGGCACTGAATTAATTTATTTAGCAGTTGCTCTCCATGCAAAGTAAGTAGTGGCCCTATGATAAGTTTGTTTGTAATTATCATTCACTGGGGTAACTCCGTTCATTCGTTAGAAATTGATGTTCATTCATTGGCCATGTGACCGATTCTTCGTTTAATCCCGTGTCAGATTTTTAATAGGAGCTATAACCATTATTGTTAAAATTGTGTTCTGCAATGTTTTTCAAAAACACCGTGATTCCAATTCGATACTTTTGAAGTTGTATAATAGAAGTTATTGCTTCAAACGTAGAAAAAGGATTTTATTTGCATACAATAACGTTTTGTGTTGTTTTTATCTCGAAATGAACATTACCAAAAAATACTCAGTATTTTAGGATTTTCGTGTACGAATGGGTCACTGACTGAAATAAGTGTAATTTTTCATATCACAACCAAAAAGGGAGTGGTTCTACATAAAATATAAGTTGACTTTGAAAATTTGTAGACTACAGGTATACTTGGTTAGTTTTCCATTGAATACGAAAGGTAAAAACAGCAGAATGCAATTTTCACATTGAAATTAAGTAAAAAATATGGAGCAGAATTGTTTCGCGTACACCCGGTTCACGGGAAAATGGAATTTGAAAATTCTGCATTCAAAACCTCGATTTCTTTTTAAACGAAGCCCCAAGCGAGAATTTGTTGATCATTTTTACCTATTTCCCCGCAAAAATAACGCACTATCGATTTGCAGTCGTATTTTTTGTTAAAAGGTCGATGCACACTTTTATTTCGCTTGGAATCAGCTTCCAATGTTGTATTCCAATGTACAAGCTTTAATTGTTTATGATAAAGTATTTTACGATTTTTAGCTAAGAATTCCAGGAAATTGTTGAAAATTATTCTAACAACGCTATCGTCGAATTTTCTTTACTATTAATTTCGTTCGAATGGATCATAGAATTGAAAAAGAACGCTGACACTGAAGATAGAGTGACGGAGTAGACAAGTATGGTTAATACCTTCAGGTTCTCAAGAGGCCAATCAATTTTGCTGCAACCAAAGTCAAAGTATGATCCACTAGTTCCTGCACATAGATACCAATCTTCCTGGCGTGCTGATCAATCATCTTTTTTTAAAAAAATTTGTTCAAACTTTGAAGCATATCAGTGTAGTAGGAACAGGTACTCAGACCTCGATCACCTAACTGATTTACTTTTGTATCGAAAGATATGTTTCGATACATAGCATGAACAAAACAAGAACAGCAAATTTTACATCGAACTACTTTCCCAATACAATGGCTGTTATTCCTGCTATTTTGAAACAACTATTTCGAGACACAAAATTTAATAAAATACAGTACAAACTCATTTCACTTTTTATTCATCCAAATTTTACTTAATCTTTGTAAATTCTTTATATTTGTTTGTAGCATCTTCACAGATATGACAAAAGGAAGATTATGCCACTTTAATATAAAATTTATATTTTGAAACTGAACATCGTTCTTCCGCCGATCGCACCCGCTCTGGAAAATAAAATTCACGATGGGGACAGTGGATTAATCGATTTTTCGGTGGGGATGTGAATTGTGCCGCGTATACTTGCGATTACGTTATTACAAACTGTACAAAGTGTTTCTCACGACACGTGAGACATCGCTACGATGGAAACGATTAGTTCAATGAATTCTCTTTGTTCATTATTCAAAGAGATATTCGTTCAACGATTATCGATATATATATGTATATCTCTTTCTCTATATATCACTCTTGTACACGTTCCTTCACTCTTTCACTCTAAAACGTTACGAATTCTTCCTACAAAGAGAAACAAGCCAGGGAACCGATCAGGAACGGTTTACGCCGGATATGTTTGGTTTCAATATATTTACAAAATAATGAATTTATTTCTAATGTCCACATCATTCTGATCTCTTTAAGTAAAACACGATCGAAATTCCGGATTATAATTTTCCATGCAGATTGTACAACACTAACGAAAACGAGTAAGATGAAACGATATGGAATCTTTAATTAACGACGAATTCTACTCTACGGAATTTAATTATAATTTACAACGGAACGAAAACAATGCTTCCATCGCCATTCTATGATCTAACTACGAAACGTCAAAGCATTGATAAATATCATACAAGAGATGAGCTCGTAATTAAACGAACGAAATTCAAACGCGATGTAATTGGCAGGTGTAAACTTCCTTGAAAAGTTGCGAACGCTTTTACAAGTTCGAATTCGTGCGAAAACACGGATACGTTCCCGATTTCAATTTGTAGGAAGGATTATGTGCACACTTCCCTCTGTCGATCGTTCGATCGTGCAGAAGGCGTCCATTAAGTCGGCCATGTTTGCCGCCGATACGTTTCGTTAAGCTCATCAAAGTGGATATGTACATCGATCCTCTGCGACACAGCATGTCGCGTTCTGTACGATCGACCGTGATCTATTTTCCGCTATTCTTTATTGTTTTCCTTTATTGTTTCCGTGAGATTACAACGCTCGTCGCGCGTGCCATCGAACGAACCGATTGTACAGGACCTCTCAAAAATACTGGGCCACTTACACATGAATTCAACGCGAATAAAAATCACAGAATCCTCTCCAAGAACTTTTCGATTTTTAGTCACGCTGGAAATACACGTGTTCTTGGTGACTCACTGTTTTTGGAACGTCCGCCATGAGCTGTATGAGAAAGGACCCGAAGTGAGATCTCGCTCGATATGATATAGGTTTCCTAATAGAGTGGCAGTACGTCTTACCGCTATCGATCCTTAGCTCCATATATTATTATATTAAATTACCAACATGTCATGTCATAGACAATATAGTAGAATTTTCATATTCAAAATGATATCTCGCGATTAAACCGCAACGGACGTAGTCCCGTAAGAGGACTCTGATGTCTACGTCAGGCCCGGGCAACTTCTTCCCCGCTTTCGCTTCACGACCCCCACTATCAGTGTACCGGTTCCCCCACTACCAACTATTTCATATTGCCCCTACCGTGCTCTGTCTCGCGTCACTGCGAGGATACGGCCTCTTATATATACACTCATAATCTCCTCCTACACTCCACAGGAGTTTGGTGGGGAGGACCCAGGAGTAGGGAGAGGAGTCGTCTGCGGTTCGCGAGCCGCAAGTTGCACAGACCTGATCTACGTCCCGCAACGTTACAATGCTCTCACCGGTTCATGATTTATTATATAGTGGAACGTGAATCGATAACTATTAGATTAACCGATCGTCGATCCTCTTGCTGAACTACCTCCAGTGGCGTGTACTCGTACATACGTCACTTATGTTTCTTACGGCGATTTACATTTTACAGATTGTTGGAGTGACTGGATTAGTTGAGTAACGTTATAAATTCCAGAACAACGCGGCGAATTACCGTGCGATCCAACGCCCCACTCTCGTCCTAACATGTATAAGTTCTTCATTGTTCCACGCTGAACACATAGGATCCAATACCCGATAAATATTGCTTCGTTACCCTTTGCAGAGAATAGAATTTCCACCCCGAATATAGTCGAATTTAATGCTCGCGAAAATGGTTGACAGACAATCTATACTGTCCAATTTTATTTTCGTTCACTGAATCTAGTCTATTATCTTTTTACCTCGAAACTTTTCTGGTCCAATTAAAATGATCGAGTATGCCCAATAAAATAGAGAAAACTGTATCGCTACGTACGACGCATACATTGGCAAATTGAAAATTGTTCTATCAAGTATTTCAGATGACGCGTAAAGTAACTATTTAAAGACCTCCAACTTCCCGTCACGTGACCTATCAAGCAATCAGCTAAATACGAAACTGTAGTGTCCAAATTTAAAAAACATTAAGAAATACTCAGTTAAAACCGTAAATTGCTCGTCCTTTAAAAAAATTCCAGATACAGAAACGATTAAGATAAGAATGCACATCCGGTTCTGGAAGCGGCGCGGAACGTATTCGCGACACAAACGAGAATATCTATCGGGCAAATGGACCGGGTCCGTTCTGTCCTATAAACTTAACTTCAGGTCACACGACAGCTTCTCTTTCTACCCTGCCCCCTTTCTCCCCAAACCCCCTCCCCGTCTACACCAATACCCTAAACCCAGAATCACGAGTGTATCCGAGCTGGTGCGGTGGTTTCATCGGATTCGGTTCTCGGGACGGCGACCAAGTTTCGCGAATCGATAGGTGGTTTAACGAGCGCGAAACGGTCGCCGGACTGTGCGTCGCCGAGAGGAATGCGAAGCATTACATAAAACGACGTACACTAATCATTTTTTCGTTATACTATCGATTAACTCGTCAACATTCTTTACACGCTCTATATAATATTTATAATATTTATACGAATTTTTATACTGCAACCTCTAATGGTATTGTCAAACATTTATGCGCTTCAGTTAAGCGCATCCTTAAGCTTATTAGTAGTTTCATGGGAACTGAAACGCAAGCCGGCTGCGCGGCTTCAGGAATCCGTTTTTCTTATCGGGTCGACTACCTTCTTCGTCGTTCGCTTATTCCTTCATTTTTTTTCTCTCTCTCTCTCTCTCTCTCTCTCTCTCTCTTTCCCTGACAAAGCTGCCCCGTCACGGGACACTGGGCTCCCGTCCGTTTTGCCGTGGCCGCCCACGCTATCGAACTTAATCGGCAATCTTAAGTTCCGAAGCGCCGTCAACTTCCCGCCGATACAAAATCCCGCGCCACGGTACTCCCGGTTTTCCTTCGTCAGCGGAGGTTAATTAAAACGCTGCAAAAAGGCGACTACCGTCGCGCTTCGGCCTCGCGAAGCTAACGAACGCCTTCCGGTGTCCATCCCGCCACTCTAACTCACTTTAAAGTCGAACCGCCTGAACGCCGACATCGATAGACCCTTGGTTATCGCGAGTTTCATCTTCGAATTTACGAAACTGCTACTTCAGACAAGCAGGGCCGTTCTAAATTTGCGACGTGGAGTTTAAGTGAATTTCAACACGGAGCTCCGTCGAGCCTTTGCGTCTGTAGATGCAGATAAGGGACCCTGTAATTTTCCTTGAACCCTTCTGTCAATAACCCACCTCTGACTTCTGTCTAAAGTTTCTTTAAGTTCCCGTCGAGAAATCACAAAAGCCACACGTTAGGTTCAACTAAGAATAATGTAGGAACGGATTTCGTAAAGTACGTTATGTTTTCTACGAAAAATACTTTTAATAACAACATGTATTTAAGAGTCTATTAGACAAATTTGTATTGCCACATTTTGTCTGCTATTTGTATTGAAATTGTGTATGCAGATTTCAAAGCAGAAAATTTTTTCAAAAATATGTCTGAGGTTCAACTTTACTTTGAAGTGAAATTTGTTAGCAAAGTAATTTGGAAAAATTTTTCTGCCTGAATATAAAGCTGTAGCTTTCATGATATGATGTAGCAATTTTATTCATGTGATATGTTGCGGTTAATGAATTTTTACATAATTTTGAAACGAAACGTGAGTCAGCGACGCAAATTTAGAATCAGCCTGTGCACAAAATTTCCCTTATGCTCATTGATAATTACAGCTGTTATTGAATCTAGTTCTTTAAAATATCTTATCTCAACGTACTTATTCGACGCACATTAAAAATCGTACATCGCAAAATACATAAAATACATAAAACACAAAAATATACTCCTTCGAGATCATAAACTTATAATACAGAATGTACAACCTCAGATTTGTAAAATCAGACAATCTAATAATCAGACTAATCAGACTAATCAGACTAATCAGACTAATCGGACAAGGTTATATTCTCTTCTTTAAAAAATGAGATCACTAAATCAGCAAATCGTCTAGCCGTTCCCCCGATAACCAACGATCTAATTTTCGTTCCTCCTGCATTAAAAATTCAAGTATTGAATTCCGTAGCTGTCAGACAAGCTTCGTAAATCAAGCGTCGTGTAGAAAACCTTGTGGCCCGACGAAAAGAGTCGGTAGCAAAGACGGATGTCCCGTCATTTCTGCGAAATGACTTGGCGGTGTAGAAATCGTCGGGGCCCGCCTTGATCCGCGAAGTCCGGGCCACGTGTGTCCCGAACGTGCCGCGTGGTTGTCGTTACGGTGTGTGTCGCGAGCTTGTTTGCTGACAGTATCAATTTCAGGGCAGCGTGTGTGCGATTTATCAAACGTGCTCGTCGACTGTTGGCC
The DNA here is from genome assembly GCA_933228785.1 of Lasioglossum pauxillum. Taxonomy (NCBI): domain Eukaryota; kingdom Metazoa; phylum Arthropoda; class Insecta; order Hymenoptera; family Halictidae; genus Lasioglossum; species Lasioglossum pauxillum. The sequence goes on along the minus strand of OW121702.1, from coordinate 17,334,292 downwards.
CACGATACGAACGTCCCGTTCCGTATCGAGCGCCGCGGCTCGGAATCGTCATCCGACTGACTATAAATACAAATTCCGTGTTCCTAGCATTCGCGGTGAAACGTACGTAATGAACATTGTGCTCGGCGCTCCCGAAGTGGAAAACTGTAAACCCCGTTCATTTCGAACCATCGGGTTAACATAAGTCTCGAGCGTAATGCGCGCGATTGTTGCTCGCTGACGAATCTATCTCGATCCGAATAGTAAAATAGTCGCCGGAAAATGAATTACACGAGAATGCGGAATCTCCGGAAAGAGAACTGACATCCAAATGTTTGTTGAAGATTGTGCAGTTTGCTGCAAATATGCGAAACGACGGACCGTGATTAGGTGGCCGTCGGGTTACCTTCGCTTTTGGATGATTCATCGATCGTCACCTCGTACGATTGGCCATCCTAGGTACTAACTTGGTCTGGTTTGGTGGAGCTTGGTCGTCGAAGGGCTGTGCCACCAATTGCCGTTCAGCTCGCCGATCATAGAAAGCCGGATCAGGTTCCAGCCTTCCAGTTCTCTGTATCAGGTGTCGTTCGAGTCGCTGTGCTTGTAGCCGAGGTTCTTCCGTTGCAGAAACAGGTGGATCTCGCGGAAGTTCGGGCGGACCGCGTCGTTTCTCTGCCAGCACTCGCGCATCAGGTCGTAGATGTCCTTGGGACAGTTCTTCGGCAGTGGTAGGATCATCTGTGAACAAGTGTGGACAATATTGGTTTAACATCTTCCTTTGCAATTTAGTTAATGACAGAATCGAAAGTAAAGGGAACAACTCTAACATCTTGTAGCTAATTCAATAAATACAAAAAAAAATGTTATTGTTAGTGCATAGGATATATCGGTTACTTTGAGTGAGCATCGAAAACTTCACATCTTCTTCCTTCGCTTTAAGAAATCGTCAGACGTCTGAAATGTATACCATCATAATTTGCAGTCAAATCAAACCTTCATCTCTGAACCATAAAATATAAAAATCGATAGATAACATTCATTTCTGGGGGCATAAACTACACCACTTACCGCGTAGATTCGCTACCGTAATTTTCTTGAAACTTCTCCTATCATTTAAAATAATTGGAAACTAAAGTTTTATGAAGTTTGTCCTAATAAATAATTTAAATATTCAGATAGGTGGTGACTCGTTGATACGGTGAATTAAAAATAATTTATTCAGTTTTTGTTGTGAAAAAAATAACGATACTTACTCTCCGTTCGTCTTCCTGGTAAAAATATGTTGCATTCTCGACGATCCGATGATCGGGAAGCTCCTCAAACGGTTGCTCTCTCGCGAACGACAATATCTCCCAGAGCGTCACTGCGAATGCCCAAACGTCGCTCTTCATTGTGTGCCTTCCCTGTTTACAACAGATTAATACAACTGATCAAACCCTTGTCAGTCACAAGTCATAAATTCCATAATTTATTTAACGCCTCGAGAAATTAAATTTATTTCAAGAACTTAGTTTTGTCTAAGTTAAAGAACATAGATTTATACAATTCAAAATGCTAGATTTACTTTATTCGAAGTTTCGACAAAATATTTGCAATAATTTCGGTCGATAGCAATACATTCGACAATTTTTCTTTTCCAATTCCAGATCCGACCAGAAACAAACGTAACGGGGTAAAACAATAAACAAGCAATTTGCTTTTAAAATATCAGGTGCTAAAATCGTGCGATTTCATTTCAACGTCGCGTCGCCTCTATTTCCGTTATAACGGATACCATTAAAAACGTATCAAACTGAACCTCGTCGCGACTAGGCGAGGCAAAAACAATTTTATTAACACGCCACGCAACCCTTTCATATCGATACAATTTCCATCAGTATCCGATTCCGATAAAATCGATAGTTAAGGGGTAGATTGTCATCGGAAAAAAATATAGCAGTACCGAAATATTCTCGGAAACGAGACAAATTGTCAAACAAAGAATTCAAGTGATCGAACACTTCGTCACGACAAACGTAATAAGCAATTCCATAGGAAATTCAGTATTCAAGTGCATTTTCAGGGAGGTTCATTGTAAATATGTTAAAAACACCATCTGGGCCAGGGAAGGAGTCTTTTGTAAGAACTAGGGAGGATATAACTTCTTTGAATTGGATGAATTGGATGGAGAGTCGTTTTTAAAAGTACGGAACGCACTAGAGTAATTCGCGTCATTTGAATTTTTGGCGAAGGTTGAGGCGAGATGTTTGGAAATCTCGTTCGGATTGTTCAGAATTTTGGTATCAGGAGCAGGGTTACCATATTCTAGTCTCGCCAGGCCCCTTACCCTTCCGCCCCCTCGCTCAGCTTGTCTGCTGAGTCCGCCCCACTCTTCCCACTAACACTGACAGCGTACCACGTGGAGCAAGCTAAGTTTGCGGTACGCGTCAGTGTTAGTGGGAAGAGTGGGGCGGACTCAGCAGACATGCTGGGCAAGGGGCGGAAGGGTAAGGGGCCTGGCGAGACTAGAATATGTTAACCCCTGATCAGCAGTGACGAGTGCGGGAACTCTCAATTTTTAGAACCATTTATTCTTCTTATTTTGTTCCATATGACAGGGGTTGGGGTTGACGTGTTCATGGTATTAATGAAGTTATACCAAGATAATCTTTTAGTGTCCTTTATGGCTCGGCGTGCAGTTGTCCCCATTTTCTTATATTGGATGTTATTTTAGAACGTGGGATGGCGTTTGTAGTGGTGGAATGTTTGTTTGTACACTTGGACAGCTTTTAGGCATTTGTCATGGAACTTGATTTCTGTGAGGTTTGTTCGATGTTTTACGAATGCATTCATTGGCAGATTCCATGATAATGTTTGTGAATGTATTTACTTTCATATTTATATCAAGAGAAGAATAGAAGGCGTCTAGAGATATTTGTGTTTCCATTTTATCTGTAAGCTGTTTGGATGTATCGCTGGGAGATGACAAGAAGATCCCTCAGGGCGTGTAGAGGCAAAAAGGGTCTCCAGCTGGCGCCGCCTACTGCGACCACTGACGCTCGCGTACTCGCCGCGTGACCACGCCCTCTCAGCTGCTACGTCACACGACGCATAGTAGCAGGATTCCCGTATTTACGGAGGGCTACGGGAGAGAGACAGAGCGGGGGAGAGAGATAGAGAGAGAGAGATGGAGAGAGAGAGAGTGAGAGAGAGAGAGCGGGGAGAGAGAGCGGGAGAGAGAGAGCGGGAGAGAGAGAGCGGGAGAGAGAGAGCGGGAGAGAGAGAGCGCGGGAGAGAGAGAGCGGGAGATAGAGAGAGAGAGAGAGCGGGAGAGAGAGCGGGAGAGAGAGAGCGGGAGAGAGAGAGCAGGAGAGAGAGAGCGGGAGAGAGAGAGCGGGAGGGAGAGAGCGGGAGAGAGAGAGCGGGAGAGAGAGAGCGGGAGAGAGAGAGCGGGAGAGAGAGCGGGAGAAAGAGAGAGAGAGCGGAAGAGAGAGAGAGCGGGAGAGAGAGAGCGGGAGAGAGAGAGAGAGCGGGAGAGAGATAGAGAGCGGGAGAGAGAGATAGAGAGCGGGAGAGAGAGATAGAGAGCGGGAGAGAGAGAGAGCGGGAGAGAGAGATAGAGAGCGGGAGAGAGAGAGCGGGGTAGAGAGAGCGGGGTAGAGAGAGAGAGCGGGAGAGAGAACGGGAGAGGGAGAGAGAGCGGGAGAGAGAGAGCTGTGAAATCGCGAGGCGTAGTGGGGGTTGGCGAGCGAAGCGAGTAGGGAGCGGAGCCCCCCCTAGTGTGACGTAGCAGCCAAGAGGGCGTGGTCACGCGGCGAGTACGCGAGCGTCAGTGGTGGGGGTAGGCGGCGCCAGCTGGAGACCCATTTTGCCTCTACACGCCCTCAGGGATCTTCTTGTCATCTCCCAGCAATACCATCGAATTACCATTTACTTCGTTCTCTTCAATACTCTTTATGGCATCAAAAGTCAACTCAATTTGTTGCTAACAAAAAACAGGAATTCTCAGAGCACGGGATCTCCAAGTTGCGACCAATATAGGAACAGATCATGGAACATAATGGTCACTACATCAGCGAATAAACATTCTAAATAGAGAAAGATCGTCTTGGATTTTCCCTGGAATAAATGAAACTGTTTTCCGAACAACGTAATTAGTTTAGAGTGTGCACACAGCATTCTACCGGTACAAAATAATGTCACTTCTAAAAATGGTCAGAGATTACCGTATTTTTTTTGCGTTCTATATGTACGGGAGCTCTTAAGTCTCGATCGCAGACGGAGTAATTTATACGGGAGCGTGGGGCGCCACGTAGTTCGACGAAGTTGGGGCGCGAATGCACCGCCGTGGAACGGTTACACGTCTTTGCCGTTTCCCTCGCATTGGCAGTGACGCGTCTTGCGGTTTCCCCGGCTGGCACGCGCGTATTTCTCCCGCCCGCCGCGAAAAACCCGACCGACCGACCGGGGAAACGGTTTGGAAAATCGAGCGGAATTTCGAGTCGACCCCCGTCGAGTCGCGTTGCGTCGCTCGTGAAATTCGCCGGAAAATCAACCGTCCGATTCCCGCCGATTAATTAATTCACCTATTCCCGCACCTAATCAATCAGCGGTGCTCGCGTTAAAATGCAACGAAGAGTCATAAATAAAACATTTCGTTCGCCGCGGAGGGCGGAGGGCAGAGAATCGACTCGGTAATGGCGTCGATTTTTCATTATCGTCAGATCCGAAGCGGAAAAATGAAGCGTACGACGGAGGAGCGACGGGAATGGAAGGCGGGGCCGCGAGACGATTTTCTCGTCACCTGGCCGTAAAGGTGCCATTCGAAGTTGAAACCGATTTACGGGGACGTCGAGCGCGCGCGGCAGGTGGTATCGTTGCTTGGCGAGAAATTACTCCGACGTAAGTGCTTTAGTTACGTAATTTCAGGGAACCTACACCATCCGGGGTGAAGACTGTACACGCACCCGGCGAGTTTACGGATCACGCGCTCCCCTGGAACCTTATAAACGTACTTCATTGTGCGGCGGGGCGCGCGCGAGCATACGTCTCGGATACGATTTCTAATTAGCTCGCTAACATACTGCCTTCATACCAACTCGAAATCGACGGAAAACGGACGAGTGAAATTTCAGAATCGTCTCAACCCCACCTGTCGAAAGAGTTATGGTTCAAGCTGTTTGGTTACTGGAAACTCGAGCGTTTCTTGTTTTCACTCAAATGATTATGTGAAATGTTACATCTTACTACAACCATGTTTTTCCTTTTTCTTTCCAGATTTTACAAGTGAGTTGAGCAATGGTTGCCATTTTATCCTGGAAAAATATACAATCACGTATACAAACTTGTATAGCTCTTATTGGGTGATTCCTTACAACAAATTGTAAATGTAAATGTGAATTTTGTAAGATTCACAAATAGATTTGTGACAAATTTTTCGGGAAAAATTGACATCCGCTCTCTTTAAATTTACTGTTTAACTGTTTGTGATGACTATGATGATGACAATCTTTTTCTAACTTTTATAATTGTTTTCTCTAGTAACATAAAAATATCAAAACGTGATTGGACCTTTAGTTGTTTGAAAATCACACTAAAAAACTTTTCGCGAACAAGTTCACATGAAATTACAGCAGGAAGGGAAATATATCGATGTGGTGTGTAGAAAAATGAACAGAGATGTAGGCCACGTCGTACCGAATCACAAATATGTACTAGAAACACAATGGTAAATCGATATGCACCACTACATTCCAATTCAATTTTCAAAAATATTTTTCTCCCGATCACTGCAGTATAGATCTCACGTTACGTCGAATAAAGTTAATTTCTATGTGACAAATAACGTGAAATAAAGTGGGAACAAAATTATTGATGATAGTTGAATTCAATAGTACAATATCGAATCCTGTCGCTTTACAGTATCGTCTCGAGAATTAGAAAAGAGAATTCGTTTCGCAGTGAGAAACGCTCCTTGGCTATTTACTTGCCAGCCACGCAACGGGTTTAATATCGAAGTGATTCGAGTCGAGCACTGGCTGTCGTAAAGTTTACGACAGGCCGATCGTGGGACATTAGTTCGCACCGACGTTCAACTTAATAAAGTTGAGCGTTAAATCATTAAATCGACGCTAATTCCGAATAATTCTTGAAACGGCGCAGCGTTTCGCGCGCCGAACTGGCCTCGTTTCATTAGCGCGGCACAATGGTGGAGACCCCGATAAACGATGGCAATAATGAAACATTAACGATCGCAGTCAATTTGAAATGACTACGTGAACGACCGGCAAAATACTATATCGACCGCTCGTTTCCCATTTACTCGAATTACCATTTAGCTATCAATTTGCTGCTGCACGGATTTCATTCATACGCGATTTCCGATGGTAATGGCCCCCTGTTGATAAGTCGATCGGCACTCGGATCTAGGAACGGAACCAGCTGAAACTGCGGCGAGATGAACGTTCGAGCGAACTTTGCTTTTAGCGTGATCTACTGTGTTCCCCCTTCGTAAAATATTCGCCTCGCCAAAAAGTCTTTCCGTATTTTTTGTTCTGGCAAGCTGAAACGCAATACTCACTTTATTCAACAAAATTCGATCTTATTAAACTCGCTGCGTAATAGTATTTTTATTTATTTGGCGTTCTATTCAATTTATTTAGTATTCCAATTTTTTTAAAATGCTCTAGATTTTCTCTATTCATACCACTATTATTTTCATTATCTTAGACAACTTATTAATCTTAATAGGATAAGGTTACTCAAGTTGTACTCCTTAAGAAAAAAAACCGTATAAAACTTAGGATTTATCAAATAAATAGAAATTAAATGTTTTATTCAAACCTTGTGTTAATATCGTTGTTATTTATTATAACGAAATTAGAAAATCTATATGCTTTCACGTAAAATAAACGAAATCTTTAAAAACTTACATCAATACGACTAAAGGAACCGGTTTCCTAAGTCGTACCACCTATAGCCTAAGTCGTACCTAAGAATTCAATTAAGCAACAATAATAATTAAAACGTATTTTTCATTAATCTGTTTACATGACATATAGGTATTCAGTTAGTAAAAACATACAGCGCATATGTTTTCCTCCCGATCTTCTCGACAAATAAAACAAAACCAATCGCTTTTCTTCTTTTTAATTTTTATTACCAATTCCTTTTTATTAATTACTGCGTTTCTTTTATTTTCCGCATTTTTTATGTTTTCTTTATTCTGCGTTGACATTATTTCGACTGACGAGGTAGTACGACTTAGGAATCTCATATGAATACGACTTAAGACACGGCACAAGTTAAATTTAAAAAGTAAACATAATCTAACATTGAATAAAATGAATACGATTTTGTTTCGACCAAATAATTATGTAAATTCTTCTGAATTTATATTTAATAAGGAACATAATTTTATCAATAATTAACTTCCCGATTCATAGGGAAGTTACTGTAATTACCCCGAAAATCGAAAATCGATTTTTTAACAGATTTTCACGTTTCATGGTCATCGGAGTCATTTTAGACTATTTTTATCAAAATGTTTGTGTGTGTGTGTGTGTGCGCGTATGTCCGTTTGTATGGTATCAAATTTTTCGTTAACGTTTTCAGAAAAGGTAACAACATGATCGGAATGATGAATGATGCAATCGATGTGCCCCGCTGTAACTTAGAGCTAATTACATTTTGGTCCATTTTGGTCAAGTAGTTTATTAGTTTTTTTAGTTTTTTTCGAAAGAAGTTCATTCAACAATGCAATTTATACGAGAGAACGGAAAGTTTCCACCTAAGAAACAAACGTAATTACACAAAAAATTTTTTTTTTCGATTTTTTTAAAATTAGAAAAAAAAATTTTTTTTTTTTAAATCTTTTTTTGTACCTTGAGATGATGTTTCCGCTTACAATAATCGAAAATTATCCCAATGCAAGAGTGAGTTAATCATCTCTACTCCCGAGAATACATTTTCAAAGAATATCGATGAAAGTACAAAAACATTTATATTACAATCTTTAAATAAACAATCAGTTCAAAACGAATTGTTAACTGAGATTAAATTGAAAATTAATATAAAATATATGATAATTAATAACATTGATGTTGAAGACGGATTGGTTAATGGAGCATGCGGAATATTAAAATTTATTACTTTTCAAGAAAATACTAAAATTCCGTCTATATTGTGGTTAGATTTTCAATTGGCCATAGTAGGAGTGAAAGTAAGAACTCGTTATCGTAATTATATGAAAAACGCAAATATAAATCAAAATTTAACACCAATAATAACAAAATATCGAATCAAGTAAATATTTCGAGTGAAGAAAAATAACAGATCACACGTAGTCAATTTCCAGTGGTTCCTGCTGAAGCGATTACGATTCATAAAAGTCAGGGACAAACATACGAGAAAGCATGTATGGATTTTAAAACATCAGAAATACGAACTTTACAAATGTTGTATGTAGCACTGAGCAGAGTTTCAAAATTGAGCGGTTTATATATTTTGAGAAAATTTAAATTAATAGTATCGAAGAAAACCAAGATCAATAGTGCAAACCCGGATAATGATGAGTTGTATCGTTTGCGAAAAACTAATTAAGACAATTTATTTTGCAACATTAATATGCTATAACAAGGAACCAAGCGAGCAACGAGCATACGATATTGGTTTAATGCGACGCCATATAGCAAACATTTTGATAAGTAGAAAACTATTGAATTTCCCTGAAAACGTATAATCTTCTTAAAACGTACACTTAATAAATAATAATAATAATATACAGCAACTAACGAATCGGGAAGTTCTTTGTGTGGCTCGTGGAGAGTCACACACAAAAAGGAAGACATTAATAGCTGTGGGCCTTCTAGCCATGCGTACCACTAACATTCTCGCAAGAGCAGTCCTGCCCGCGAGCTCGCGAAGCGAGCGAGCAAAAATAACCCTACTCGTGAGCGAGCGAAGCGAGCGAGCAACAATAGCCCTCTAGTTTTGTTGAGTGAATCAATTGAAAAAAGTGAGCGTGATGCATTTTCATTTAGTGTTTTCTTTATATTTTACGATGAAATATTGAGTTTTGCGTATATACGACAAGAACAGTTATTTTTTCTGTCACATTCGGAATGGCATCATGGTTAGGTTATGAGACACCATAGTGGTTGGGTTGTGAGACACTAGTTTTTTGTACTAGAAACGAACTAGAACTGTCAAATATCGTTGTTTGTGTTAGAATTAAGTGTTTATTTGTCATTTAACGTTTGTTTTGGTTTATTTTTTGAATTTATAGTCATGTCAACCCCAAGAAAATCGCCCGCAAACAAAGAAGTTAATTTTAATGCCGTGCTTAGTGCCGTTAAAGATCATTTGTTGGAGAAGAAAGGCATCAGAAAGGCTGCCAAAGAATATGGTGTTGATAAGAACACGTTACAGCGTTATACGAAGAAAGTTGACAGCTATCTTGATTTCGTTTTTCACATGCAAACATTGTGAGAACGACTTGGATGACGAAGAGGAAGATGATTATTGAATCCTTGCATTCATTATATTATTTTTTTACTTTTCTTCGCCATTCTTTGCTTTTTTCAATTTTTTGCCATTCTTTTTAACTTCTTTGACCACTTAATGTCTCTAAAATAAATAAAAATTCATTTTTGCTTAAAGTTACATGGATTTTACTTTATATTTTACCACTGTTAGTTGATTTTTTCGAGTGTTTCACAACTCAACCACTTTTTTCAGGAAGCCAAAAAACATGTCCTCGGAAAATTGGCCATAAAATTTTACTTCTTGATCAAATAACTAAATATCTGTGTATAAAAGTTGCGTATTTCCTTCACCTTTCCAACGGTATATAAAACTCTTTGATATCTTCATCAAGCAAAAAGTACAGCCCAAAAATAAAACCCGTCTCGCAACCCAACGACCTCCCTTACTATTCTTCTTATAATCTTAATGCGCTAAAACGGTTCAGTATTATCATTTTTATGTTGTGATAAGTCTTATTGGTCAATTGAATTCAATTTTTAAAAATTTCATGTCAACCTCTGGAAATAATATTTCACAAACGTAACTCCCAACGACAGAAAAATATGACACTGCATTTTTTAAGTGAATTATTTAAAATAGATCATTATTATACGAATTGGCTATTGTAATTAGAATATTCTGCAAATATTATATTCTTGTAAATGAGCAAAGGTGAACAAGATTAACATAAATGACATAATATCTTTTCCTACTACAGGATACAACAATTTCTCTAAAATCATGATAAAGTTGTACACGTTTAAACTAACCATTTATTTTCCCCAACATAAAATACAAAAGCATTTAATCCTTATAGCACAGCACAATTTCGCGAATCCGTAACGCTTGCAAACGGCCAAAATACCATAAAGTAAACGTATCGGACAGATTTCTAGGTAATCGATTCTCAACAAGTTCAAGTGAACCACAATTCGAGCAAACAACTCGACCACACCGAACCATTCTGTTTGAAGATACTGTGCCAATTGGAAAGAGTGTATAGAACGACTGTTTAAAGCTACCCGCCAAAGGATCATATAACTAGATACGTTTTGGAAAACCGTACGTTCAACCGGTTTCAGGGATGCTTGTGGCGTTTGAAATTAAAGGGAAGCGCCGCTTGAAATCCGCGTCCATCCGCGTTTTAGAGAATACAATGCGCGGTTTCATTTCGAGAATTCTAAGGGGGTTTGTTGTTCCCAAGAATCAATGTTAAAGGATCAGTTACTTTAACACTTAAAATTCTACCGTGCATGCATTTTTCAAATTATTCATATACTAGCTTCATTGTGTACCCTCTTTTATATATTCAACGGGCAATATTCTTTGAATAACTTCGTTGAAGAATTTTTCAGAGGCAAAAACATTTAGTTGACTTTGGTACATTTCTTGTTAATCAAAGTCTCATATTGTAGTTCAATAAACTTTTATTATAAAACAGGAAACTTCGAAGATATTTAGTTCTTCTTCTAAGCTGCGTGATATTTGATCAACTAGTTTAACTTACAACTTTTACACGAATTAAATGTGTTCAATCAATAATAAATGGAATGAAAATGAAAATACTTCGACATCAAATATTCGTGTGTGGTTCACAACGACTAGACTTGATACATTATTGATACATTAATAAAAAAGAAAACATTAATAACAAAAGAAAACAATATTTTTATTTACCTCAAAGAGTCTCATTGAATGACAGAAGTAATTTCCCTGATCTGTTCTTAAAATCAAATATTAAAATGGGAATTTATAAAAAGATTTACGATGTAGTAATGACATTTACTTGATCCATATTTTCCGAACCAATTCAGCTATAAAGACCAATTAAAACTTCGGAACGTTAAAAATACTGGTACAAATTGAAACGAAGTAGCTCATACGTGGATGGAAACGGAGTCAGATGTATTCAAGCGTGCAACGTCGTGTCTGATCACTAGCTGGCTTATTCCACTTGTCGCGTACGGTTCACTCGCGACCCCGAAACACAGAAGAATCCACATTGTCGGAGGAGTGTCGGTATTCCCCGAGGAATGACTCGAGTTTCCGGGGATTCCCAAAGGATAAACACAGCCAATCTCGTTCTGTTCTTGAAGCATTCGCGGAGAATCACTGGGACTGTCAACTGTGTATCCTCTAACAAGAATATGGAGTTAGGAGATGATTAAGAAACACTTCTCTGAACTTAGAAAAATACAAATTCATTCTTATGTTAATATTTTCGTTGCAAATACGAGTTATATCATTGCATTTGCTTCATCCAATACTTTTTCGATACCATAATGCGTGTAGTTCAAACCAAACCCAAATAGAAGTTATAATCAACAGGTATATTCAACAAAGTGGAGCATAAAAAATAATTGTCATTTGATTCTATAAATTCCTCTGTGCAACTAAAAATCTTCGTAAACAAACACAGTAGAACTTATGACAAGGATAACTCGACTCTCTACTTTCTGCACTACTTAATTTTCTAACAAAGTGATAGTGAAAATGCGCGATAGTAAAAATTATATTACTATTATATTAATTATATTAGGAAAATTCTCCCTCATTTTTGGCTCTTTCACAAACCTGCAAGAGCTTCTTGTAAGTGCAGCACAAAACATGCACAGTACAATTCATGACGAGGAAACTAGATTCTCAATATTATACAGGGTGTTTCCTTTATCTCGAAAACTTGAGATGTCTCGAGACCTGAATCAATCAAAAACATTTTTCTCGAGATATTTTAATTTTTCAAGATAAAGGAGACACCCTGTATACGCTTTAATTTTAACTTTAAGTGATAAATTGCAATAATAAAAATTATATTACAGAAGTGTGAAAAGTGAAGCTAGAATTAACATTATTTATTGTTTATTACCACCCGAAAATTGTTCCTTATTTTTGGATTTTTTACAAATCTGCAAGGGTTCCTCGTAAGTGGAGGGACCGTGTCTGGATTGTCGGGCGGTTAAGCAGGAAAAATTTACTCGACATCGAAAACGAATTGCGAGAGTTCTGGTGGAAACGGAGGTGGGTAACGGACGGGGAAAAAGCCGCACCCTCGTCGGGGACTTTTAGGGTCCCGCGATGACACGGGGAATAAGCTCGATTCGCTAATGCCGCTCGACCGCAGACAGTTCTAGCGGGATGAGGCTTCGCGGTTTCGCGGATCGACAGTCCGATGTCGACCGGCTACGAACGAGAAATTAAAACCAGGATTCGCCGAATAAAATACGTCGGCCGCGGCCCCGTTCGTTACACTGGCATAACAAGCGCTGCCAATAAATCCACCGCGGCCCGGCTCTGCCGAATATGTTTTCTCGCGACTTCATCGCGTGCACCGGCCTCGACGCGAACCGCTTCATATTTCTTTCGGGAGAACGACGCGATAACTATCGACTCCTACTGGCCGCGAAAAAATGTTCGACTATGTTTGGCTTTGTGAACTATCGCGCGACATCCGTCTTGCTACTTTGAACATTCCCACGGTGCACATGGCGCAAAGCCATTAGATAAATTTCGACCCGGAGAACTTCGACGGGCGCGATTCGTCTCGATCACCGTTAAACCTTCTACATATTTACAATGTTACGATTCCTGGGAATTATGGAAAGCTGACAATTTATTTTCAAGGATGGTCAGTCGTCGATATTCTTCAAGACATTAATTTTTAATTAGACCCGTGACAGCTGATGGTTTACCACTTATTCACTTGTTTTAAAGTAAAATGGACAAGCGTGAAGAAAAGCGTGCTTCTATGATTTGAATAATTTCCTTACATTTAAAAAGTAAACGTCAAGTTGAGATCGTTCGTTGGATTATTCTATGTGGGGAATTCTTGAGGCAAAAGCATGTGCTAAACCTCACAACTCAGTGGAGCCGTTGAAGCGTGATTTGAAGGAAGCGTGAAACGAAATTGACGAAAATACGCTGCGTGCCGTGATTGATCAATTTCCGAAGCGTCCGAAGCCTGCATAATGGCAAATGGAGGTCATTTCGAAAAAGACTTTGTACAGGGTGTATGAAAATTATATGTTACGATCACCATAGCGTGATTCTACACCTCATGATCGGTGAAGATCTGTTAAAAAAGTTGCCGCAAAATTGTCCTTCACCTTGAATTTCAGGGTCAAATTTTTTATTGCATTGTACTCTACGCATCACGGGGATGAAAAGTGTCAAAGTAACCATGGGTCAAAACTCAACCGTTCTGCTAGAAATTGATGCACAAGTTTTGTCGGCTGTAAGATGAATTTTATTCATAGAAGGCTAGTTGTTGACATAAGAACAGTCATGGCGTGAATGAAAACACCGCTACAGCGTTAAAGACCACGTGAATACAGTTCGAGTGACCTCCACTATCGTGATTTTGATTGCTTTGCTTTGATTTAGGGCTCGGAATTATTTACTCGCGACGGCCGATTTTCAAAGAATATACCCCCCGATCTGGCCGCGCCTTGCTTTGATTGATATCACATTCGTGTAGGGATACCCACGTGTGTGTGTTTGTGCACGATCTGCACAGCGCGGCAGTGACGCGCCGCGCCGTCTCGGTGCGCAACATAGCTGCCGTCCAAAGGATCCGATCCCTTCGTCCGAAAGGATCGCCGATCCCGTTATCATAAAGCGGTGCTCGCCCTTACATTGCTTTTCAGGTACCGAAATCGGAAAACACCAAAGGACGTTTCCGGTTTCACTGGTGGCTGCCGCTTTACGATGACGAGATCGGCGATCCTTTCGGACGAAGGGATCGGATCCTTTGGACAGCAGCTACATTGCGCACCGAGGCGGTGCGGCGCGTCACTGCCGCGCTGTGCAGATCGTGCACAAACACACACACACGTGCGTATCCCTACACGAATGTGATATCAATCAAAGCAAGGCGCGGCCAGATCGGGGGGTATATTCTTTGAAAATCGGCCGCCGCGAGTAAATAATTCCGAGCCCTAAATCAAAGCAAAGCAATCAAAATCACGATAGTGCAGGTCACTCGAACTGTATTCACGTGGTCTTTAACGCTGTAGCGGTGTTTTCATTCACGCCATGACTGTTTTTATGTGAACAACTAGCCTTCTATGAATAAAATTCATCTTACAGCCGACAAAACTTGTGCATCAATTTCTAGCAGAACGGTTGAGTTTTGACCCATGGTTCCTTTGACACATTTCATCCACGATTCGTAGAATACAATGCAATAATAAAAAAAAATTTGACCTTGAAATTCAAGGTCAAGGACAATTTTGCGGAAACTTTTTTTAACAGATCTTTACCGATCATGAGGTGTAGACTCACGGTATGGTGGTCGTGACATATAATTTTCATACACCCTGTACAACACAAATTTTATGGATTTCCAATGTTATTATTGTCATGTTCGATTTAATAAAGAAAAATTTGGTTGGACAGTAATTATGTAGAAAGTTTTCAAACTTTTGCTGCACCCTGTAAGTACATCTGTGCTGGACCGTGGGATAAATGAATGAAAACCAAGGGATTATAACTTTTAAAATCGCGTACATCGCATAAGGACACGACCGCAAGCAGTCAAACAATTTACTGTTTCCCGCTCGCACGGAGATAGTACGCAGCAAATTGGTTTCTAAAGATTGGAGTCGCGATCGTGATTAAAAAGCAAATGTTTCAGGTTATTAGCTACTTAATGCACCGTAATCTGTTCGCCCCCATTCCATCCCGTTCCCGACTGTTTGAATCCACTTCGAGTTCCTCCGATCCCCGTGGATCAGCGTGGATGGGTTTCTGAACAAGGAGGAAGGTTAAAATGGCTTCCAGCCGGATCGAGGCAGATTCGAAGTCGAATCAGGTCGAGGCGTACTCGGAAGCCAGCTATTAAACAATGATCGCTGTTGTTTCAGCTTGCTAAAACCGAGATCGACGAATCTTGAGAGCAAATATTGAAAAAAAACACGCGCATACGCGCCCAGAGAAAAAAGCATAAAAACCGTTCATCTGTTCGAGTGCGAAAAGCGAGGCTTTGATTTCGAGCGTGCAAAACAACGGACGATAGGCATTCGCGAAAACCAAACCGAGTTTCATCGCACGGATGCGCAGCTACGGTCCATTTAAACGTCACTGACCGAAACGGTACGAAATAAAACCATTCGATCGCGCTC
Source organism: Lasioglossum pauxillum (assembly GCA_933228785.1). Taxonomy (NCBI): domain Eukaryota; kingdom Metazoa; phylum Arthropoda; class Insecta; order Hymenoptera; family Halictidae; genus Lasioglossum; species Lasioglossum pauxillum. The sequence continues at coordinate 17,318,690 of OW121702.1, read as the reverse complement.
GCGGTTTTTTTTCCTTCCCCGACTTCGACTACCGATAGAAATCGTATACAATTCGTCCGTTCGGGTATATCATTTCGAAACTTAATTCGGTGATCGTTACCGGGGCGATTCGCATTAGGCTCGATAGGCTTAAAACACTACGATACAGAATTGTAGGCCGAGGACTCGGAAACTAAAAATAGAAAAGAAAAAGAAAAATATAAGTCTTGAAATAGATGGTTAACTATCTCTTCAGTTTCAGAGAAGAAACCGAATAAGTAACAATCTTATGAATGTTAAATATGTTAAAACAAATACAAATTTTCTTCTCTCTTCCGTGAGATTATTGAGGCTAACCAGTTCTTTACATTACAATCTTTTTCCATGTGACATGATTGAATAAATTTCATTATTAACACATTAAAAACCGTACTGGATCAAGTACGTAAATTCAATGTTCCCATTTTTATAAGTCACTTTCAGGGTAAGGTAGGTTTAATATTAACAAATATTTCAAGTTGTTCCAGAGTACTTGAAAATTGATTTAAAGTTATAATGCAACTATAAAGTTAATCGGCATGCTAACTAACATGAAAACGAAATTTGAATGCATTAAGGTGATTACTTGCTGCGGATACCATCGTGGGTAAGTTTCCTTCTACTCTAGGTTCGTAGTTCGTAGAAAAACTTTCGTACTAATTACGCCACTCTTATATTGACAGAAGAAATACTCCGTAACAACTAAAATTATTTGCTCGCTTAATGATACGCGTGTTTCGATGCTTAAATCGAAAACGTTGAAAAATGTAAACATCTCTATAGTAATTTTTGGCTTTTATTAAACGTTGGTAGAAAATGATATTATCACATCTTGCAACGAGTGAACGGAAATATGTCTGAAATTTTGGGTTTGGAAACATTTAATCCAGTGCATTAAAAATTTCTACAGCTAGGGGAATGCCGGAAAAATAAATACACTTTAAGGGGGATCTATACCCTACTGAAGTAACTAGAATCTTACTAGATTTTGGGTCGAAACATGGGTTTACGCGTGGCGATTTTTTGTCCTTATTTGAGCGGATTTTGGACTGGGTGAGGACTCATTCTATGGAAGAAGGTTAAATCCGGCGCACTCTGCTATTGATTTAACGAGATTATGTTTATATCTAATAATATGAGTGCCCAAAGTAGAGAAAAAATCTAGAAAAATAACCGCAGATTTCAATGTATTTTCCTGTCTCAAAGAGACAGGTTTTTTGACTGATATGATGAGCAGAGCGCGCCGTGATGAACCTTCCTCTATCAAATGAGCCTTTGTGCAGCTCAAAATATGCTCGTATAAGGAAAAAAAATCGCCGAGCGTGATTTCATTCACATTAGCATAGATTTCCCCATATTACGTTCATGAAGACAGAGGTTATCTCTGATGTAGAGCCAATCTAGAGCCAATTTTATTTCAGTTAGTTTAGACGAGATGGCGCCTAGTCTGGAGGACTGTCAATCAGTGCTGCGATATTGTGCAACATTTCACTGCTGCACTGCTGTCAATGTGGAATGATAGCAAAACTGACACAGACGAGGTACATATTCTCATCGGTGGCACTAATATTAGTGCGACCTGCCCTGTATAACGGCATTCGCGACGAGCTGAATAGAATATGGAAATAGCAAGCAACTCCATCTCGTGTTCGTTATGCAGTTGAATGCTTATGAATGTTACCAAACTTTTTTTCTGCACAGAGGTTGATAACATTGATAAATACCCCAAAATCTGAGGGTATAGGTCCCCCTTAATAAAGGATTGAAATAGCAGATGCTAGGGAATTGCATTCACTTGTTATTAAAAGCACTCTATTATAATTAGTAGGTCATTAGACATGTAATCGTGGATCGATATTAAGAAGAATGAACATGTTCGTACATCGTTAGATTTCCTTATAGTAATGTTGCACCGTCCTAGATATTCGCGACAAGCTCACCCAATAGACCCGTTTGAATTATCGATACGGCCGCTTGAAACTCCGACCGACTGTCCCATCAAAGACTAATTAATTACTTACCATCAGCATGGATTCCCAAGCCATCCACCGAATTGGCAGTGCAGGTCGGCCCTCCACCCGGAAGTAGTCAGCGGCGTAGGCATTCCTTCCGGAGCCCAGATCCGACACTTTTACCGAATAACCACGGCTCACCAAGCAATTTCTGCAACAAGCCCATAACTGGTTCAACATCTCCATTTTTCTCGCAACAGCTGATGCCCGAGCAGCTGCAGCAGTGCTGTATTTTTTATTTCGCCCACGTAAGCAGCGCTAACTTTTACAATCTTTACAAACACGGTAGTCTCTCCGTAACTGTCGCATCGTCTGCCGAGTAACAGTTTTAGTAGAGGTGCTATATTAGTTGTAGTTTGCCGAACATAGTGTTTTTAGAGGTCCGCCACTGGTGGGGATAAAATTTTAACAGTTATGGTAAAGACCTCTGCAACAGTTACGGAGAGAATACTGTATAGGAAATACGTTCGCGTGTATTTCTCAGTCGTTAATCCGTTTTCCATTTGGCTCTCGTCATTCGTTCGATCCTGCTATCTTTGTAGATACTTGGGGCAGAGCAACTACAGCACAAGAGGGAGCAGATTTCACGAGACAATCCGTCTGCAAGGCCGAGTAGATTATTTTGGTTCCCCTATCCTGTCAGTCGGAGATACGTGGACAAGTGCTTAGCACACGGTTCACAAATCTCAAGGGAGATCTAACTTCTCCGAAGATCTTGCTTCGGTCGGCGCTTTCAACTCGATGCATCAGGTTTGCCCATAAGCAATGTCGTCTTTCCATTCTAACTTTCTGTAGCGGAGTCAATTCAACGGTTTGCTCAATAGCATCTATCAATTCTCGAATATCGCACCGTCAAACGAATTCCTATCTAACGTGATATATCCAGTTTTGCATGGTCAGTGAATGCAATACAATTTCTTTCTACAGATACATTCTAAATCTTTCTTCAGCTACTTAAATTACACTGTCCAACAAATTCCAACTTTTTTTTTGTGTTTCGATTCCCACTATGCGATTCTTATACAGTTTTTCGTTCTGATTCCAAATCAGTACTTAATTTTTCTCCTATACGTACAGTTTTTGAGAAAATTGAGTTAAAAAAAAGACATATTTTTCAACTTTGAACAAATATTGTGATGTGATTATAAAAGCTATTGAATTGTTCTTTACAGCAAAAGATTCTGTAGACTTTCCCGAATACAGTGATATCCAATATTAATACATTATGATTGTTTAAACATATGTGAACAATGAATAAAGACAGAGAGACACCACTTTACACCAATTTTTGCGGATATTTTTGAATTTATCTCAACAAATAAGGGTCCAGTGGGAAATCGAACTATGCCACGCGATAGAGTAAACTTTTATCTTGAGGAACCACCCTGTCAAGTTTGCGTGGTCGACGTTTTTTTCGAACCAGAAAGCAAAATATCTTCGCCCGACATGAGTTGCCGTCAGTGGCGCTCACCACTAGAACGAGCGTTCCGTGTGATACGGCGCACAGTGGGGTATTTGCCCGATTTCAGCGGCCACAGCTAGTTCAAAATTCGCTCAATATTGAAACTGCTGTAACTTTGCTAAAATTTATCCAAATTTGATGAAAGAATAACCATTTTAAAGCTTGAGATTTCTACTTTTTGTATTGTATTCCGTTTTTACTGAAACGGATGTTTTAAATGCAAAATTTGGCCATAAAGAGGAGCGTATCAGATTGTAAAGTTTGTAGCTATTTTTCAATCAAGTACTGCGAATTATAATCAATATTTTAACGTTATTCATCTATTTTATGTACACTATCAAAAAGTGTAATCATTTACAATTAAAATATCTTGTTAAAATAGTTATTACAAAGAATAATCTCCGTTATTTATAATAGTATGGAAAAATGTTATGATCAAAATTTGCACGGTTCAGAGGGGGACATGTTGTGGCACAAACATTTTCTGTGTGGGTGGAGGCATAGAGGAGATTTCAAGGTCATCTTGATTTTTTTAAACAGAATGTCCTTTTTTTATACCATAGATCGATGGAGTATCAAATTCTGAGTATAAAAGTGTTGATCTTCGTATGTCCTAAACCTAATAGTTAACGAGATATTATCAAAAGAAGAAAGAAAATTATTTCGATAATATCTCGTTAACTATTAGATTTAAGACATATGGAGGTCAATACATTTTTACTCAGAATTGGATAGTCTATCAATTCATGATACAAAAAGTAGGTCTTTCGATTTAAAAAAATCGAGGTCACCTTGAAGTCTCCTCTATCCCTCCACCCATGCAGAGAATGTTTATGCCACAACATGTCCCTCTTTGTACCGTGCAAATTTTGTTCATAACATTTTTTCATATTATTACAAATAACGACAATATTCAAAGTGGACATAGTTATTGCCCCACCCTGTATATTATTTAAATTTCATGTGTATACTGTTCTCTTATTTTAGTGTATATTGTGTGTTTATTATTATTATTTAGTATTTACTTAAGTAAATACGAAAATATAGTGAATGCGAACATGCAGGATGTGAGAAATGCTGCGATTTTCGCGCGCGCACGATGGCCATTTTTTCGTAAATCAACTATAAAACACGAAAGCAGTCGTAGGCAGTTCCAATTTTTCTTGCATCTTAATCAGAAAACTTCAAAGAATACAATGGCACAGAAATGAGCACCGGGACGCACCCGGAAGTATAACGAAATCGTTACCAAAGTTTTAGAATCATCAAGAAAGTGACTCACCGTTGGTTTTCTTTAAATATTAATAATTATAAACATGTATAAGGTACAAAATTCCTCTTAAAAGTATACCCTATACTTAGCTAAAAATACTTCTATAAAACAAAAATCTGTTAGTGTATGTAAATAAGGTAACAATTACTAATAGGTGAATTCGTTGAGAAATGAAAGCGGGTTAACGGAACTTCAACTTCCGACAAATTTCAGTGCTTAATGGATACATGAATGGGAAAATGACTGATGGGAGATTGTTCCTCAGACATTCAACTAACTCAGGCCACAAAAATTTTACAATTTATCTAAAATTTTTAAAATTGAATTATGACCGCTGAAATCTGGAAAATACCCCACTGTGCGGCGCGGCGCACAGTGGGCCAGATCGGCGCGCTAGCTGTTCACGCGTATTTCACCATTATTTCATAACATAAAGACCACATTAAATATATCGTCGGATTCGTCTTGGCATCAGCTATAATATTATTGAATAAAAAATATATAGTTATAAATAAATAATGAAGGTAAACACCATTTTTTATTAAAAAAAGAAATTATTGAAATTTTTTAGATTAAGATTAAGTATTATATTTTACAAAGTTCCTGACTATATTCGATTGATCATACGGATTTTCTGCTTATAACTCTGTTTATCTATGAATAAACAAAAATCTATACTATAATTCCTCTTAACAAAGGTAAAATACAGGTCTTTAATATGGAAAAACTGCTCTGATGCTATACTACGATGCTGTTACTATAATCTCTCAAATACAAATGATTCAACTGTGAGCTAGTAATAAGTTCGAATGTTTATCAATGGTCGTATAATATAAAAACTTCATAAGATAGGTCTGGGTTAGGTCTTTACACTCTTAAGAGCTGCTGAGTGGTCGTCAATGCGTCTCGCGCAACGCGATTCGCCGCGGAATTGCGTGACACACGACGCTTTAAACCATCATAATTTCCAGGTTTGGATCGATTTGGATGTGAAATTTGTAGGATCTTTTAGAGGAGACGTTGCTGAAAATGTTTCACTTTGTTAGAGCACGACACTATATAACACTTTTAACTTATCCCTTGTCAAAGGTGAAAAACTTTGACGGTATTCCTTGGTTGACTAAGTATTTTTTTTTATAACAAATTATGAACATTAATGTTTAGTTCCTGGTGCGTTCTCAACATAGATATACATTCTTCATACAAAAACAAATTGGGCACTTAATCTTTAGTAGGTTTTCCAGGACATCGTTATGAAGAAAAGGAATTTTTTTGGTGATAAATCGTATCTGAAAAAGTTTGATCTTTGAACGCTTATTGTAACGAGAGTTTTTAATAACTTTAATTAATATTATCGATTTTGAATGTAATGGACATTTAAGAAACATTGTACATTCGTTAAAAATCGATATGAGGACTTCGATTTTTTAGCTCATGAACAGCTAGCGCGTCGATCTGGCACACTGTGCGGCGCGGCGAACGCCCATTCTAGTGGTGAGCGCCACTGACGGCAACTCATGTCGGGCGAAGATGATGAACGGAAACCTCGGATCGTGATGATCCGAGTTTCATCCAAATCAGTCGAAGATATTTTGCTTTCTGGTTCGAAAAAAACGTCGACCACGCAAACTTGACAGGGTGGTTCCTCAAGATAAAAGTCTACTCTATCGCGTGGTATAGTTCTATTTCCCGCTGGACCCTTATTTTTTGAGATAAATTCAAAAATATCCGCAAAAATTGGTGCAAAGTGGTGTCTCTCCGTCTTTAATCATTGTTCACATATGTTTAAACAATCATAATGTATTAATATTGGATATCACTGTATTCGGGAAAGTCTACAGAATCTTTTGCTGTAAAGAACAATTCAATAGCTTTTATAATAACATCACAATATATGTATATTCAAAGTTGAAAAATATGTCTTTTTTTTAAACTCAATTTTCTCAAAAACTGTACGTATAGGAGAAAAATTATGGACAGATTTGGAATAAGCGCGAAAAACTCTATAAGAATCGTATAGTGGGAATCGAAATACTTTTTGGCTGTTGCACAGTGTTATACTATTATTTATTGAAGAAGTTCTACAAGTTGCCGTCGAGGCTGTGCCTGATAACTACACTGCGGATTTTATGCATTTATGAGAAAATCGAGTAGGAGAAACATAAAACACACAGTGAAAATAGAATAATGTTATAATATTGTCATTACTATAATATAAATAAATGTCAATTTTATTCCTGTTTGTTGCGTTTGTTATTATTATTTGAGAAGTTCCCCAATGTGCCAATGTTTATATATTTTATTTGTAAACGAATTTCGTTTAGAACATGAATAATCCTCTACAATGACGTTCTACAGATGATAAACAGATTGCAGAAATTTACGCAAATTTCCCTTTTCATTACTTAATAAAATACAGAATAAAGGAACAGTGTTTCCTCAAGTAAAAAAGAGCTCCCGGTCAAAATAAATTCAAAATCGTCATATATGTGTGTAATATACAGGTTTCCTTGTATTTTAAATAATCGCAAATGCTATAAATGCATAAAGATCCGCAGTCTAGTGGTGAATTAAAATCAAATTTTTACTATTTATGATTTTCACAATTAGTTTTGCTACAACTATTTTCGAGCGTATTTCTCTGAAGTTCGTCCATCCCATCGCACCAAATAACTAACAGCTTAGCCAGAAGATGAAAGAGGATGAAGTCTTTTGAACAGAGACGAGACACCGGCGGCGTCTGAATGTTAAAATCGCGGGAATAGTTACGAGCGGTATAGGGTATATTCGAAGCTCACCACTTTACCCGGTGGTAACTATCACGTGGAACGTTTTTCTCTAAAGGAAATCCTTGGTCCCCATCTTGCTCTTTTGCGTTTCCGCGCGCGTTAAAGCCACGCCTGGCGGAGCGATGCATTCTGGAGGACCATTTGGAGGCTCGCAAAGCGGGCGGCTTTTAAGCGGCTCGCGGCGGAAAGGTTCCGAGCACGTCGGAAGCGATGGTCGTTCGAAGTTTCGCGCTGATTTGCACGTAAAACCAGGCGTTTATCGTATGCCGTGGCGGATGAAGGAACAGTTTAGTAGCTACCCCGACGCTTTTATTTTACGCTAGCCGCGGAGCACTGTCGGCTCTCGGATTTCCGACAAACATGCTGACAATATTCTACTGCGATCGGTTAAGCTCTCCCCGCATATCCAAAATCAAAGCTATACAATTTTTGCGAATATTTAGAAACGAATTAAACATATATTTTAATTTCGAAAACATGTGTCTAGATCACTGGTTCTTAACTGGTGTTCCGCAAACTTTTTGCAAATGTTCTGCGAAATTCTGAGAAATATATTCAATAATATATTTTCTAAAATATATTTATTTCTACGCGGGATGTTTTTGTTTGCTTTTTGGATCATTAATTTTGGTGTTGCGCAAATTTTTCATATAATCACAAGTGTTCCCCGACTTCAAAAAGGTTAAGAACCACTGATCTAGATTCACTAATCATTACGGGTCATTCCATGCCGAATCGATCACTTTTTGCAGGCACCATCGCCGATTTTGTCCTAAATGAAATATGTTGTAGTCCATGTGAAATTAGGTGGGGTTTAAATCATCATTTTGCCGGTTTCGAATTTTTTTAGAAATGGCAGGCCTTCAAATTTTTAAATTTTTGCCCATTTCGGCGAAAACGGGCCTCACTTACGAATTTTTATCTCAAGAACCGTTTGTCCGATTGAGCTAAATTTTTTTTTGTTTTATTCGGGAAGGATTGGGCTATTACAAAATAATTTTTTCAACCTAGAAAATCAACTCTATAATGTCGAAAAATTTAAACAAATTCTTCTTTTGCGTTTTTTTTAATGATGGGGCTCAGTGATTTAAATTTTGAAAAAAATATGGTAATATTCCTTGAAGTTTCCCCTTTAAAATGAGCCCTTGAAAGAGATGGTATCATTAAAATTGGCGTCGCAATGAGCTGGTAAAGGACGCCGTGTACCCCCGTTTCAGGTAGAGGTGGTACGAGCGCACCGCTGTTATGGTCCGTTGTCTATACCGCTGGTCTCGAGAAAATACCAGCACACTGTAATAACTCTATTTATACCTGGAGAACAATATTAGTAACCACTCTTGGACAACAACACCTTTTTAATCATGACTTCTTTTATAGATATTAGTTTTTATAGGAATCATATATGTTCCACAAAAAAGGTGTCGTTGCTCAATGGAAATCACGAGAAGGTGGTGGTTTTCTTCCATCGGGGAGGGATAAGGAGGGTTTATGGTAAGAAGTATGGATAGGATCATTGTGTGTGGTGGACTTAAGATTATGGAAAAAAATATAAGAAAAACTATTTCATTACTTGCAATGCGCACTAGCATACAAAGACCATTAGATAATGAAATTCTCACCCCTAAAAATTTATTTGAATGGGCAGAAACATCTTTTTCAAATATAATATTTAATTACGTCACCCTAGATGAATATAACAAACATGCTGATTGTTTACAAGCTCGTTTTGCAACAGCATTACCAATTACAGGCACTAGAAGCTTTCATATAGCTTTACATCATTATCGAATAAAGAACTGCTATGCAAAACCTGCTCGTGCGATAATGACAGCTTTGTTTTTAGTGTAATAGAAAAGTTTCTCCTATATTTTTTTCCATAATCCTTGAGTGCAGCCCACGCAATGATCCTATCCATACTCCTTACCCCTCCCCGATGGAAGAAAACCACCACCTTATCGTGATTTCCATTGAGCAACGACACCTTTTTTGTGGAACATATATGATTCCTATACAAACTAATATCTATAAAAGAAGTCATGATTAAAAAGGTGTTGTTGTCCAAGAGTGGTTACTAATATTGTTCTCCGGGTATAAATAGAGTTATTACAGTGTGCTGGTATTTTCTCGAGACCAGCGGTATAGACAACGGACTATAACAGCGATGCGTTCGACCCACCTCTACCTGAAACGGGGGTACACGGCGTCCTTTACCAGCTCATTGCGACGCCAATTTTAATGATACCATCTCTTTCAAGGGCTCATTTTAAAGGGGAAACTTCAAGGAATATTACCATATTTTTTTCAAAATTTAAATCACTGAGCCCCATCATTAAAAAAAACGCAAAAGAAGAATTTGTTTAAATTTTTCGACATTATAAAGTTGATTTTCTAGGTTGAAAAAATTATTTTGTAATAGCCCAATCCTTCCCGAATAAAACAAAAAAAAATTTAGCTCAATCGGACAAACGGTTCTTGAGATAAAAATTCGTAAGTGAGGCCCGTTTTCGCCGAAATGGGCAAAAATTTAAAAATTTGAAGGCCTGCCATTTCTAAAAAAATTCGAAACCGGCAAAATGATGACTTAAACCCCACCTAATTTCACATGGACTACAACATATTTCATTTAGGACAAAATCGGCGATGGTGCCTGCAAAAAGTGATCGATTCGGCATGGAATGACCCTTACGTAGACTTTAGAAATGTACCTCAAAAGTGCAATGGTTCAACAAAATTATATTTGATATTCGTCTCTATCGAAATGGTAGATAGAAACCTAATGAGATAGTATAACTTTGGATACACATTATATAATTATCAGTATAAATTTGAGTGGCTGCGTTAACCCCAGTAGTTGATTCAAGGATTAAAGAATATAAATATTACATATTAATTGCAAACTCTGCCCTTCGAAATAATGATTTTATCAAAAATTGTCTAATCAAAATATGCTTCAATCTGCGCAGGAACACCTTATCGACACTAGACGAAATTTTAGAAAGTCTTTTGAAATCGCAAAATCGTCTAAGGAGGAAAGCCTAATGTTTGAAGTTGTGGAATAAAGAGGGTGTTTAAGCGCGAGTTGGAGGGACGAGTGGTTCGTTTTGAAAAATTTTATTGATTTAATTAATCTCTGAGCGCGGCGGAAGGACAACAGGGGAAATGCGTTTGACGTTCAATTGCGCGGTGAAATGACGGAGAGCGCCGCGCTGCCGGTATAATGTTCACGCTTTGTTCGCGATATTAATTACAAACAATCGTGCTCATTACGCGCGCAAACGAGCTCGACATGATTAGAGTATTCGAAAGGATCAGTCGTGGGTGCACGTTCGGGTTCCGGATACCCGTTTGCGTTAACGGGGCCGTCATATGTTTTGTGAGTCTGTTTGCCCCTTTCGTAGCAGCGGAATCGCGAGGGTTTTTCTCGCGGCGGGTTTCGCGGCAGGCGATAATGTGTGCAAATTGTTTGCGCGATTTCGATGTTTAATCGCCGGAGAGGAGTCAAAGGGTGTGCCAGCTCCGCCGTTTCATATACACGGTTTTATTTGCCGTTTGGCCGGCCGATTATTGGCACCGTTCGGCTCAACACTCGTTTCTATAAATCAACAGGCAATTAATTTCAGCGCAGCTCGCGTAGTTACGCGTTTATGCGCGACGCCCCCCCCCCCCGTTTGCGACACGGCGCATTATAATTAAACTTTATGATTAGAGTTAATAATTCGAACACGTGACCCACCCCTGCTATCCCACCAGCGACGTGTACAGTTTTAATGGCGCTGCCAGGCCGAAGCAACTGTGTCCCCGACACGGAGTTTCTAAATCAAACCTGCGGCGCGGCGCGGCGCGGCACCGAGGTCTGTACGAACACCACGACGCTACAGTCTGGTCAACTTGTACGCAGAATATCTCGGAAATTTCTCCATTCACGCTGGAAACACCCTCCTGATGTGTCTCCAATTTCATAGAAAATTCTCAGTGCTGCAAGATCTGATTGAGTAAATTTCAAAAACAATTTGAAATATATTGAAGACAATCTTTTTATTGGTGTGAAAATAGAAGCTGTCGTTTTTTAGTAGGATTTTACAAGTTCTCTACCTCGTCTTTATCCGTTTGGTGATTTTATAATTAAAATTCACTTTACAGTGTTTTAAAAATTAAGTATTTCTATCAATTGATTTTTTCTTCTTGCCATGTGATTTTCTTCAAAGCCAAAATGGTAAAGAAGTTTTGGTCTTCAATGGACTATTAAAAGAAAAAATTAATCAATATTACGGTTAATATTTAAAACATGATTGAAAAATTCTGTTTGAAATCTTCATTACACATCTGGCACTGAACTGTCTTGAAACGAGTCTCGACCAGAGACGTTTTATACTGTTTCGATTAACCTTTAATTCATGCAAACTCCAGCTCTAAAAGAATCAATATATTTGAAGTAATGGTGACTCGATCTAAGCTCGGTAGAATATACGGCGAGCACGAAGTTACTTTCATATTTGAAAAGTTTTCTGCTATCGTCTCCGCTAGAGTCATTTACATCTGATAACATAGAAAATATGATATTGCGAGAAAGAAGCAATTTAAGTTTTTGCAATTATATCTGATATGTACTTCGTTCTATTAAGGCCGGGATAATTTGACAGGTCTGCTGACACGGGTGTCTATTTTTGGTGGATTTAGACAAAATGAGACGAAAAATTCAACACTAGGAAATTCTATTAACGTCCATATAAGAATAACGCTTTCAACTTGCAGTTACATTATAAAATTAATCAGAAGGATTAATTTCAAAGGTTTAGGAATCCTCATTATTCCATCGAATTATTTAAAAGTGATAAGATAGATACATCAAATACGCACAGTGCGATCATTTAGGTAGGTCTCCCCCCCCCCACACCAGGCGACCTTGGCACTTGGCGCTCCCAGTAGCTACCTGTTTTGACTTGCTATAAGGATCCTCCCCACTTAATTTGTCTTTGACCGTCAATATGGGAAGTTATTCAATTTTTGTTCAGATAAGCTACATATTTCTTTGCATCGACCAATGCATCATTTGGATCAATGGCCATTTCTTTAATAGACCGGTCTGCAGCCAATATGTGGCACATTTTAGCACAATTAGAAGGTTTCTCAATCAATGCATTCAACTTAGCAACCAGGTTCAATAGACCGTATCGTAAAGTCGCAGTGCCGAAGGTTCAGGTAGCAAGTAAGTACAGTAATTCTTCGATCGAAGTCCCAAGACCCGTGTTTTGAACGGACTTCAATAGTGTAGGGAGGCTATTTTTTTATGACTGCGTCTACCGCGCCAACCGCACCGAGACTTCAATCGACGAGCCGAACATAGAGAAGGACAGAATGAAATAGGATCGCGTGGCCGAAGCGTGTCGCCGTCGAGTCGCCGGCACAGTTTAAAGGGCCGTGTGTCATCACCAAAGTTGTATCTTCTTTATGTTCCATTATTTTTTAATGGAACTTTCACCAACATATTCGTGGCATTTTTCTAATGGAAAATGATACCAAACACGATATAATTTCAACTGTATTTAGTGGTTTAATCGACGATGAAAGTATCGAACGCAACGAAGAAGAGCGTATGGGAAAGAAAGAGACGCGAACAGTCGACGTCGCCGGCACAGTTCAAAGGCCCGCGTTGTCGCTGTCCTTCCTTGCTCCCGAAAATTTCACCGTCGATTAAACCACTAAATACAGCTGAAATTATATCGTGTTTGGTCTCATTTTAATCAGAGAAACGCCAGGAATAAGCTTGTAAAAGTCCCATAAACCGATAATGAAAATTAAGAAGTTTGAGAATTCGATTCACTCGAGTCAATGTTGTGGTGTTCACACCGATATATCCGAGCCGAGATCAATCATCGCCGCCCTACGGCGCGGCGCAGTGTTGGCCGGCAGTGGAGTGAGTAGGCACTGGACTTCGATCGCACAGGCGACCCAGGACTTCGATTGAAGAATTACTGTATCTGGAAAACACGAGTGTCTCAGTCACCCCCACCCATGGTGTGGGCCTAAAACTGCGGCCCTACGAGTATAGACGGCACCAAGTGCACTATTTCCCTAACAGCAGTTGTATAAATGAACTTAATTAGGTGTTCATCAGGTTTATTGAATGTGTGCCCGTCAAGCACATTGCGCCCGAACTCGGCGGTCCAGATATTGCGCCCGACGGAAGGTTAACTAAACAACATTGTAAAGCAAAAATGAGAACTCATTCTACACCTGAAATTCCATCTTCGATATTACGATGTTGCTAAACGAAACTCTAACAGCAGTACATGCAACGCCCTTCTAATATAAACATGTGTTTCTTGCACAAGATGTCTGAAAACTAACCGGGACAACTAATAGAATTAACGACCCAGGAAACCGACATCGCTTTCCCGGCAAACCCCAATGCCTGCACCGCCACAGATACGAATATCCATCTCCCGATTCGAAGTTGGAACTTTTGGCACGTTAAAATCGTCGACTTCGACGGTAGCCTCGGAACCGTATCAGCTCGCGGTTGTTTTCGTCCTGGAGAAAACGCGTTTTCCGGTTAGCTTTCTCCTCAAAGAGCAGGGGAACCAGGCTGTACCGTTGAACGAATGACTGATCGCCGAAGTTAGTCTTAAAGTAATCTATGAGAGGAGAGACTGTCTGTCGTTACCTTGTGGCGAGATCCCGATGCACGAAGTCCATTTCCTCGAGGTGTTTCATGCCGGATGCTATTTGCGTGGCCATGTAAACCAACGTGCCGAAACTGCAACACGAAGAACCTTGGTGGAGGCGGTTCCATCTTGAAGTTTGCTCCTCGAAACTCTACCCTGTGTCTATGTGTGTACGCGGCTCTCCGCGTGTACGTATCGCGTTATGTACACGACCGGTCGTTTGCATCGGCTCGCAATACCGCAAATGACGACGCTTTAAAGTACAGTCGGACGCACGTCGACCGACCATTTGCATTAACAACAAAAGCCCGGCGCAGATCGATCGTTTCCCCGTTCGTTTCTCTTCACCATAGAAATAAACTTCGACGGGGTTTTTTCTCTTCCCTTTCACCCCCCATCCTCAACTATCGGCTCCCCTTTTTTCCACTGCCTTCATTCGAAACGATAGCAACCGACTAGTCAATGAACCCTTTTTCGGCTAGAATCGGCCGCTCGCGATACCATTATTCTCGAATATCGTCGTTACACGGCACGTCGCCGTTTAAAGGGGGTGCATGCTCTCGGTTTCGTGGAAAAAGCACGTTTTTTTCGAAACGCGTGCACCGAAAACTACTAAGCGAATCGACCTTTTTGCTTGGAAGAACGCAATTTGTGAATGCAATGACTCCAAAAAGTAGTTGAACCTATTTTCGAAAAATTGTTTATGCAATGTTTGTGCATTTGACTTATTTCAAAGCTTGAAAGCTTCTACGTTTGCAAGCCATTGTTCATTGGAAAGAAACTTCCCTAGAAACATTACGAAAATTTGTACCCGAATAAATCTACGATGCATTTGATTCTTTGGAAAATGTATTCACATTGACCATAGAAAATCGGCACGATTTTAGATTTTGAAAAATAATAAAGTCATAACGTTTGAAACGAAAACATTTCAATTGCACTTTCCAATTTCTGTTTTTCTGTTTCATAAGAAACGTGAAATGAATCGATGAAATAGTGATCGGGCATATGGTAGTATAAATTGAGTTAAGGGACACGACTCACCCTTTACAATCACAGACTCTAAGAATTATTTAAATTTATAGAGGTTCAAAGATCGACAAGTTTCCTGTTATAATTCTTTTTAATTTTATGGCGTAATGTACTTCGAGATTCGTTTCAAAATTTTATACTCATCCAAGCATGCGGCCCCTAATGGCGGACACTGACGCAACAAGAAAGGCTCCGAGCTGTACAACGTGGCCGACTCTCTTCCGGTTAACATTGTCGTAAGCGGATTACGCGGTGGAACAGATTTATTTGGCCGCGGGATAGCCACGTCAACGGAACCTGCGTAAATATTGTTGGTCCCGGGTGTTCATGAAGAGCGCCGATATATTTCATTCTGATTCAGCGCAAATTCCCTTTTTTTCACATGCCCCCCCACCCCGGACCCGAAAAAACACACCGGGACGCGAGGTTCCATTGTTTTCTTTCGCGGAATATTGGCCGGCGATTTTTGCCGCGACAGGTATTCCGCGGGCAACACGAAATTTCAATTAGTGTGCGTTTATGTAACAACGGGAGTAATGTTTCCGGCGGAACGTTCCGGTGAAAATTTATCGTTGTCGATGTGGGGTGATTTTCAGCATCGTTGACGGAAAACGGGGCACCCCCGGTTGAAAACTGATCGACGAAAATATGGATCGGAAACCGCTTCAGGAATCCCGAGACCGTGCGTTCCGCAAAACGCGGTCGACCCTCCACACAACGATCGCGCAGACCGAATGGGAAACTGTTTCGTTTGTGTTGGCGGTTTAATTAACAGAATCAAGTAACTTGAACTCGACGCCAGAACAGTAATCTAATTCTGTCTGTTCCAGAATTGATTTGCTTGACACGGGCCGGTTTACGACCGGACCGATCCCCGTCAAACCACATGTTTTTGTTTTTGGTAATTTTGCATAAACTCTTCTCCCGTATCCCGTTCCCTGCGGTAACTCGATCTGGAATTGCATGTTATACTATGTCTTCAATATATAGAGGGGTGGGATAGAAGGGGTGATTATACACGTAAAAATAAGTCGAACGAAAGGAACATCATTTTTTCGTCTGATACATCGTATTTGATGTGACGAAATCTCATAGGAGATGTTTCGCGTCTGACCAACCAATTTTATTTCCTGCATACAGGGTGTCCCAAAATTCCTGAACTTCCCGGAAATGGGAGGTTTCTGAGACCATTTGAAGCGATATTTTCCTTTGCAAAAATGTTATCCGCGGCTTTGTTTAGAAGTTATTAACGAAACACAACAATCGACAGTTGGCGCGCCGGGTCGACTGTGCCAACTCGCGTCTGGGTCGCGCTCTGATTGGTACGTGTTTTTCGTTAATAACTTCTAAACAAAGCCGCGGATAACATTTTTGCAAAGGAAAATGTCGCTTCAAATGGTCTCAGGAACCTCCCATTTCCGGAAAGTTCAAGAATTTTGGGACACCCTGTATATTAAGGCGGTAGAGTCGTTTCCAGGATTCCAAGGCTACGAGATTCGCGTTCTTATTTCTCGATAATGCAAACACGGGGGTTTTTCAGTAGTCAAAAACGCTAGATAAATGATCGATCTAGGGCGATATCTCCCTCAAAAGACCTATATTTTCGTTTACGAGGCGTAATTTGCATTATTCGGCAGCATATAGCTATGAAAATAGCTTCCGAATAATGCAAATTACGCTGCCAAATAATGCAAATTACGCTGCCAAATAATGCAAATTACGCTGCCGAATAATGCAAATTACGCCTCGTAAAAAATAGCGCCCAGATCGATCTTTTAGCTAGTGTTTTTGACTAGTGAAAAACCCCGTGTTTGTATTATGGAGAAATGAGAAGACGAATCCCGCACTCTTGCAATCCTGGAAAAAGGAGTCTACTCCCTTATAGCACGCGAACCCGGCGGATCTTTATATTCGATTTTCTCAAAAACGTGGCGTCAAATGAAAAAAATGGTATTCGTTTTTTTCGACTTATTTTTGCGTGTAATATCACCACCCCCGTCTGGTAGCAAGGTCCGACATAGTAGACGTGGGAGATTTCATACAATTGATTGGTTACCTCGATAGTTTCAGACTTTTCCAGTTTCGTTTCGTTTCGTGCCACTACCGAGGCTCTACTGTACTTTGATTATCATCGAGTAACCCACGAAGTTACAAATTCACGAAGAAATACACAGTCTAGTAGGGTAAACTGTACAATGATTGGCACTCTAAGTCAAAATCGTAGTAAAAATCTTTTTATCTTTTTTTGAAATGTTTATGCGATCTTAACTTGCTATTATGTAAGCTATTAGAGATTTTTCAGCAAATCAAACAGTTTTACGAGCCATAAATCTCTTATTATAAAATATATTGAGTGAATATATAACAATAACAATCGTAAGACAAATAGTACAGTCATATACGCACTTATTACATCTGTAGTACAGTCCGAAATTAAGTTGTAAAGCAATAAAGTATACTTAGACGAAAATTTTAATAAAACGCTATTTACACTGCACTGTGGTCATTCGTCGGTCTCACTGGATGTACCAGCGTTCCTGACAGTCGTATGTGGAACTCTGTTATGAAAACTTACAACGTTGCTTTGAAACATAAAGAAGAAGCAATATAAAATGATTTTCTATAGCAGGGAATTCTTAATATTTTCCGTTTAAATCAAAAGTGCTAATAACTACTGCAGTGCCAGCAATAGTACAGCTTACCCTAATCATTTTGCAATCGTATCGTGAAACTACCGAGGTTCTACTGTACTTTGATTTTTTATCAAGGTAAAAATTCGCGAAAGAGTAGGCAGTATGGCAGTCTGTTTGCAATCGTCTAGTGCAAGTTACTTGAAAGTTGCGTGAAAAGAAGCATCGATTGGAACGTTGATTCGAGTGCATGATCAATGCCGGCGAAGATAAAGAGCGATCGTTCCTCTTGATGGTAGCTGGAAAAACGAGTCGCGCGGGAAAAACACGGTCCGCCGACAGCTGTCATCAGCACCGATGATCTTCTCTGTCGTTCACCTTTCATTTTCAGCCGATTTCTCGTATTTCGAGCACTTCCGACTGATTCGCGGACACGCCGCATTTCCACACGCGCCTCGAACGTGATTGGAACTGACGTTCCTCGCAACGATAAAATCGAAAAATTGGGTTCATTGTTCTCGGACGGGAGCCATCGTTAGCTGGAATATCATTCGACACGCGCATGATGGAGCGACAAGAAAAATCGCCGTTGTTTCATTTTCGCGATTGGACACGCGCGTTACAACGGGGAGAACGCCGCGCCGCCGCTACCTCGCTGCCGAATGATTAAAAAGTCAAGCATCATCCGACGGGCACGGTTAACTGACACATTGTAATATATGAAACTAATTTGCCCCGCGTGTACGAACACTGCGAAATGCCCGCTGGAAAATTGCCCTGCCTCGATTATCGGTAAAAAGGTTATTTATTTGAAGCTCGACTGTTTTTTGTTCAACCGGCTACCAATCGGCGTCCATTAATTAAAATTTTTATTTCGTTCCCATTGCATCACCCTGGTCGATTCAATCTTCTTCCACTTAAAATTCTTTTCGCGAGCTATATTCACTTTCACTTTCAATAAATCAAAAGTAAATGTTATTGCTTTATTTGTACGAATTGTATACTGGGTCTCGGTGTGACAATTTGATTTTTCTGATAATCACCTTTTAATTAGTGGATATTTCGGAAGAGTCTGTGTTGTAAATTTTGATTTTTGTATTTTCTATAATTCAGCTCAACGTTGTATAATTCTCAATATTGTACCATATTCTAGTTTGCTGTATTTTAATGTGTAACATTTAGTAAAGTAGTATTGATTTGTTGGAATTTCATCTCCGATCATTTCCAAGCACTTGTTGCTTCAAAATAGATATTGTGACACATGTTACCTCAGTCACGAGAAATCATGTATTTTTCTGTGGGTTGTATTTTTGAATATTAGTTTATCTACATTGATTACAATTATCCCCCTGAATTCTACATATACACAATAAACAATAAAAACTCTAATTGTGTAAAATATCTTTGAGCACCTTCTACCAACGATGACATGTCTTAAAAATCGATTACTTGTATCATTTCAAATGAAACACTTCAAATCAATAATACAGGTACCCGAGATATCTTGTCCGTAGCGTCATACGTATGACATGATGGTGACGAGATATCTCGTGTATAGCCTCTACGACATCGGTAAAACGAGATATCTCGTCCATTGTAGCGAAAGAGATAATCCCCGCCTGGGAAGCGATATAAAATTGTTTCCGCGTAGGTGGATTGTAATTAGTCGTACCTGAGGGTCTTAGCAGTGTGCACGGTGGACGTTTCAGCGATGTGGCTCTGCAAATATTGATTTAAATCCCCGTACTCGCCGTTTTCCGATACGATGCACATGGGGTCGTCTTCGAGGCTGGCACCGAGTAGCCGCGCGACATTCCGATCGGCCAGCCGTGCCAGTCTTTTTGCTTCCTGTTGAAATTCTATCCTGGAAAATACACAGGACACTCGGAAGTAATATCTTTATAGTCGGATGCCCTGCCGACCAGCTTGCTATTGAATACGGGCACACGTATACATATACTCGAAATAATGCAAGCACTTTATCCGTGTATTGCATCGTCGTGTTCCTCGAGAGCTTGTCCGTTCGTCTCTCCTTCCTTCTCTAACGAAAACGGCAAGCAGCAGAACTGGATAGAGGAGGGTGGAGGAGAACCAGGGAAAAAACAGAAGGATAGGAGAGGGATTGTAGCCAGCAGAAGCTACGTAACGCGCGACCCACGGATAACAACTACCGAGATTATCGTTTCGAGAACGCTTGTGAGTTTCATGTTTAATAGAGCTCTCCCGTTGTTTCGCTTGTCTAATATTTATGATCCGGATAACAGAAAGCCCGATGGCTCTGAGCCCCCTGAGAACTGCTTATCCCTGAAGCCGAGCATCTTGAATCGATTGACCCGCGAACGCAGCCTGTGCATTTTTACTTTGTGCAATTGACGGCGACCCATTCGTCATCAGGGAAGCTAAAGTTTTTTTCAGGAAATTTTAAAAAGCTAGAAAAGTCGACTCCTTTCTTCTCGTTCAACGAATTTGTAACATAAATTTTTGTTCTTTCATAGAAAGATTTTCACACCATTCCTTCCCAGCACCCTAATGACTAGACTGCGGATTTTTATGCATTTATGAAGAAATTGGTTGAGTGAAATATAAAACAGTAAATGGTTAGACAAATTTAAGAATATTGTAATGTTGTTTTGAATGCAGCACAATCATTAAAGGATGAAATGAATTTTTATTTTCCTCCTGCTTCCCACAATCAATGCAGAAGATTTTTATTTTGCATAAAGATCCGCAGTCTATTAATGACCTATAATTAATCAGACGATAGCGTTACAGCACTCTATATATTTTCTAAAAAATCTGAAATTCGGTTGCTCTATGCTAGGCTTTTAATTAAGAAACTTTATTACGAGTCGAGCAATTTTGAGCCGCAAAGAAGTTCGCGACTGCAACTGCGCTTGTGGTTCGGCGTGCAAACGGGAAAATGCGCGTCCCTGGAGATCAACGCAGGAGTTTCGGGAAAAGGAAAACGAAATAAAACTTTCCGCCGCGCCGGTGCAGAGGAAATTATGATCTTGTAAAGCTTTGCTAGATCTGCTCCCTTAATTTGTTTAGATGCCAAACAAGCGTAACGCCGAAACAGAAACTCAAAGCGCGTTTGAAAAATTCTGAGAAACGTCTGACGCCGGAGATGAAATACTGACGAATCTACAATTACTATACCGTGGATGAAGCAGTATAAAAACTTTCAATACAAAAAGGTTAAATGAAAATGTATTCCTACTTTTTATTATTTTAATAAGTTGAAAATAATGTAAAAACTGCTCTCAAATTTATGTCTTCGCAATTTCGTATTTCTCCCATTCATTTTTATGACAAGTGCATCAAATCCGCAGTATAATCATTCCAGAGGGACATATGCGTTGCCATAAGCGAACGGCTTGCCCCAAGCTTGTCAAACTTAGCTCATTTATGGATAAGACTATGGACAATATTTCAATATTGATTAGATCGCCGAAGCGTTGTCAAAACGGCAGTAAATAAATCATTTGACCAAGTTTTACTAACAAAGTAGTCGCCTATGGTTTTTCGGACAGCGTCGTTCGACTCTTTGCGTCCGCTTTGCCACGTTTTTCCGCGAAACTGGAGAATTTCTCGTTAAC
This sequence comes from Lasioglossum pauxillum, assembly GCA_933228785.1. Taxonomy (NCBI): domain Eukaryota; kingdom Metazoa; phylum Arthropoda; class Insecta; order Hymenoptera; family Halictidae; genus Lasioglossum; species Lasioglossum pauxillum. Next base: position 17,297,210 of record OW121702.1, on the reverse strand, counting down.
GCGCGACCCGTATGAAAATCCGATGATTATCTCGCCGCGTACACGCGAGGCGTGCACGTCGAACGAGCAGCCGACAACGCGAAGAATACCGGATTTCGGGACGAGATGCTTGTGTGCTCGAGCCGCGTCGCCGCTGGTTCCGCTAATTGCGCCCTTCATTAATTGATATCGTTCGTGACAAAAGCTCGTTCGCGAATTTCGCCTGGTTACACGGTGTCAAAACAATATTGCAAATTACGGCGCGAATTACGGATTCGTTTCTCGGTTTGCGTACACGGCGCGACGGCTCTCTGTGGAAACTTTGACGACGTGTTGCGCAGCTGAACGCGAAACGACCGTGTCGTGTGCAAAGTCTGATGAAAAAGTTATAACCACGCGAATTTCAATTTTCTTTGGTTGGCCTTCCAGCTGGAAAATCGGCGCGCGGGTATTTATTTCCCGTTAATAATAATTTCAACCCTTAAACTGTAACGTAAATTGTAAAATATTTCAGCAAATTATTTGTCAAAATAATTGTCAATCCCAATTTACGTTCGTAGGTGCTATAAAGATTTTTCAGATTTTTTAGAAACTCTGCATCAGACCTAAAGATCCCATGTTTCCAATGGAGTAATAGTGGGACATTATTGAAGTATTGTAATAATTTTGTTGCGCAGTATTGGAAGTTTTAATTTTACCTAAAGATCCCCTAGTTATCCATCACGATACCCGAGAAATTCCTTTATTCACCTAAACATCCCTTGCGACTTTAGTTTATTTCCATAGCCAAAAAATATGATGGCTGCCTATGGATGACGTTGATGTAATAAAACGTGAAACGACTGTTTTGCGGAACGCAAACGTCGCGTCGCTGAAACGAGTGTGTTCGAAGGGGAACCAGTTTAAACGGGATAGCGTCAACTTGGAAGGGAATCGAAGCAGCGAATTTCGTTGACGTGATTCTACGACGTTCTTGAGCAGACCTCCTGATCCCGCTGTCCTTTTCGAGTACCCGCGCAGACAGCTGCGAGCTGTTGCGTCGAAAATAGAAAAAAAGGGAAAATGAAAAATGGGGAAAGCGATTGTACTTTCGAGGCTCCGGCATCCCGTCACCGAGGTCCCCGCCGAGCGGTACACGTCCCGCGAGCGGAGGAGAACCTGTAATCCCCGATCTTGTCTACCCGGATCATCCGTTCGCTGCGCCGGAGATAACGCGTCGTCTGTTCGTCCCTGGGACACGCTTTATCATGTACATCCGCTCCTGCTTCCTTGGCTTCGAACGGGAGTTTATGGACATCGGTACGCAAATTGAAGAAGCATAACGGCTCGGGAATTGGCTCATCGTCACCCCCTTCCCCGACTTCGAATAATGAACATATTCTGACAACGAATTACACGTTTCTCGATTACGACAGAAATTGAATTTTCTAATTATTCGCGTTTTTTATTTCCGATATTGTCTCCATTTTGGATTTTTGTCAATAGCTTTCCTCTATACAGGGTGTCCCACGCAACTGGAACAGGCTGTATCTCCTAAACGGTCGGGAATAGAGGAAAATGTTATAAGAAAAAGTTGAATGGTATCAGACGGTGCATACTACGCAACTAATTTTATGCACTTTTGTGCATCGGTGCATCAGAAAAATGCGACTGCACTTTTTTTTAAAATGGAAACCTACATTTTTGACTGCACCAATCGATGCAGTTTGTTGTGCTCTACATAAAAGTAACATACTTATGCCCTAAACTTATTCGTTAAGAAGTTATCGAAGCTAAAAGTTCACTGAATTATTTCGGTCTCGGCAAGTGTTCCGGAGTACCTACGTTATGTTCCATTATAATTATCCATTATAATTATCTGATAACATTCAACTTTTTCTTATAACATTTTCCTCTATTCCCGACCGTTTAGGAGATACAGCCTGTTCCAGTTGCGTGGAACACCCTGTATAATGTTAATTAATATGCTTCTGTTTCATTTCAGAATGTTAATCATTTTCTTTAATATGATAATGGTAAAGTGAAGTTCCATATTTCCATTTATTTGGGAGTTTTTTTATCGTACGTACTTGCAATCGTACTATGTACTACAATTCATTTAACTAATTTTGGAATGATGTTAGCGACGCTTATTCGATCAAATTATACACTAAATAGCAATTTTGTAGACATTTCAAACGTTCGATTCGGGTTTGAATCTGACATCCTGAGACACGTTTGCTATAGATTGTTTCCTATAAGAGAAAAAGAAGAAAGATGGTGTTTCGTCCTAATTTACGATCGATAATAAATTCTCATAGTTCATTTAACTGTTCTTGCCAAAATTGTAAAAAGGACTCTAATCATTTTCTTTTAAGTGACTATGTTAAAAGAGACTCACATATATTTATTTTCTAATTTTTCGTATTCAAGCATCAATAAAGTGGCGTTTCGTCTGGATCACAGACCATTGGATCGGTTTTGATCGCCACTATCACACCGCAGTCAACATTCGAAAACTACAGTATTGATCAATTTTAAGCCTTCACAATGTTATATATTCGAAACGAATCATGTTTCTCTGTGACATTTTATTCTATCATTGAAAACAAGTGAAGTATTTAAGCCTTTGAACATCGTACGAGTTATATGTATTGAACTCACCCTGTGTTTGATCAATAGATTACGCAAATGTACAGCTCCAATCATCGATAGAATTGTATGTTCTGTGAATGTATCTCTATAGATCAGCTCTTTTTCAATTTAGCAGACCATACATTAACCTTTTGAGAGATTGGATGTCGTTATATCGGCAATGCCAAGCAAACAATAATGTTACATATAATAATGTCAATTATAAATTAGTTAAAAACGACGAAATATTTGCTTCCCAATGGATGAGATTCTATTAACATTTAACGGAGTGACTCTTCAATCATGAACGTTTAGGAAGACGTAACTTAAGATATAACATAAACATTTTAAAAATGTTGCCATAATCAATGCAAGTTCGATATAATTTATATCAGTGTGGACATCATGGTTCAATAGACTGAAAGAAGTTTTTGTTCAATTTAGATGGAAATAACAAATTTTCAACAGGTGATAGCAAACACAAATGAAGAGTTGATTTATCCCGAATTAACACGTCGACTGTTGTGTAGGTCACAGGTGATTTTTTCGTTTTGGAATAAACTAAATTATAGTACTCCATTGATCACTAACTAATAATTAAAAAAAATAGACAAGACTCGCGTGTTAAAAGGTCAACTACAGAGATGGATATTTAAAAAATGAAGTGACTGAAAGCTTCACTCAAAACTCCGACATTTCAAGTGCGAATTTTGAAGAACTACGTCAGACGGAAATTTATATTTTTCAAATTAATCTAACCGATTGCGCAACGTCCCTAAAAAAGAAAGACCACTGGGTCAAGCCATCGAGATAGTCGATTACTGTTTCGAATAAAACTTCCGAACGGTGCCGGTCCTCTTTTTTGCGCACGGGTATTGCCGGGGAAATTTTGACGCGAAATCAATATTGGCATTAGACGTTCGAACTTTCCAGTTCGTTATTGCCTCGTGATTCGCAGGCAGTTTAAATAATTCCCCGGAGAGTTTAGTCGGTTTCAAAGGATATCTAGGTCGAATTGGAAGCTCGATACAGTCAATTACGGAACTGCCGGGGCAATCGTAGGTACACGGTATCGGTGTTGCGTCGTTAAGGCCCGTGTCGGGAAAAATAATAGCGCCGCGGCCCCTCGGAGTTATTCGATTATACGGCGGCAGTCGCTGGCCGTTTAAACACCTTTTGCATTATCGCGTCGCGGCAAATTAATGCGTCGAGCGTGTTATTATATTCGAAATCACTTTGCGCCACATTATCGAATTATCGCGTTAACGTGCCCGCTCTAGATATAATCGATTGGGATAATTTTCTATCGATGTCCTATATTTCCATTATTTCCCTTCTATGTCCCCCCCAGCGGTCTCCGGTACCGCCGCGCCACCTTCGGTAGCCATTCTACAGTAGATAATAAATGAATCAGGGTAACACTCCATAATCGGTCGGTATAATTCGCCGGCGTAATTCTATAACCCCCACGCTTAATTCTTCCGGCCACTATATTGCACCAATTTAAACGAATGCTTCGATAACGTGTTGCTCCAGTCACTTTTATCGGCGAATTTAATTATGAACTTGGATTTATCGATTCGCCAGCGAACGGGCCACTGTGTGTTACTGTCCGAACGCACAAATAGGAAGGACGTTATTTAATTCAATCAAATATATGTAGATGGTCTTAAAATAATATAATACAGCTTCTATTTACGCTTTAAATTTGAGGATCCAGAAATTAAATCCATGAGGAATTACACTGTCCAAGACCAAATGCTCCACAATTACTGTTGGGTGGTTCTTACAAAGTTTTTTCAGCTGATTTCGAATCTGTCCTTAATTTTTCTCCTAGACAATTAAATTAATATGAAATTTTATATATTCAATATTATTTGAGGAGGTAATGTTATTAATAGAAATTTAGTATATAATCAAATATTGTTTTAAAATAGCATTAAATTAATATGAAAGTTTAAACAATCATAATGTATTAATCACTGTATTCGGGAAAGTCTACAGAATCTTCTGCTGTAAAGAACAATTTAACATCTTTTATAATAACATCACAATATTTGTTTAAAGTTGAAAAATATGTTTTTTTTTTTCAAAGCCATGTTCCTCAAAAACTGTGTGTCTAGGAGAGAAATTAAGGACAGATTCGGAATCACCCAACAGTAATTACGAAACATAAAAAAAGTTGAAATTTGTTGGACAGTGTTATTAAACAAATTTATTTCTTTGGCTATTATATTAAAATTTGGATAGACACTTTAGAAGGTTATAATAAAACAGTCATTTTTATGCTCCCAAAACTAATTTTAACATTTTAAAGCAGTACAACTTGAAATGTGAATTGAAAGAAATTAAACGATTTATAATATTTAAAAAAATAATGTGAGTGAATCTTCACCCTAAAGAATATGTGATTAAGTGATGGAAATTGTACTCAATAATTGCAACTTGACGATGAAATAATTCATTTTAACCAATACTTTCTTGTAGAATCACCCCCTCCACGCCTGTGCCATCAATACCGGGACACCTTATACAGGGTGAGTCATCTAACGTTATCACCTCAAATATCTTTCTTGTTTTCAAAGATACATTAAATGTCTGAAGGACAAAGTTGAATGGTAAAATGGGGCTCATACGACACCAAAAAAATTTTTATTTTGATGTACTTTTTTTTAGAGATATCAAGGTCACCTTCATTTTTTCAAATGAAACCACGCTTTTTTAAACATGTACAATGATAGTCCCGTTCGTTACGTATTCAGTGACTATGATCACTCGAGATCATTCAAGGTCACGGACAAAAAAACGTATAAAACTAAGATATGGAAGCAGAATACGTTTATCACCAGTGAGACTTATAATAAACATGCTAAAGTCCTTCAATGCTATGCAATGTTTTAAAACATCCTCTAACAGTATGTTTCCAAACGCGATTCCGCTATGTCGTACTCAATGATTGAAAGGTGTGACATGATAACGGTTTACTGTGAATGTAGACGAAATGCATTGCAGGCTCGATTGCTTTATGAAGAAAAGTACCCTGAGCGAAACACTTTTTCTAAACTGACTTTCACTAATATCTACATGTCATTTAAAAATACGTAAACGAAAGAATCCCATGATTTCTGAAGACACTGAAATTAATATTTTAGCAGCAACAGCTGTCAATGCACATGTGAGTACGAGAAAAATTGCCTAAGAATGCAAGCATGAGTCAAAGTAGCGTAATACGAGTTCTGGCCCACATAAATTTCATCCGTTTCACATATCGCTACATCAAGAATTCATCAGGTTTTTTCTGTCTGTGACATTGAATGACCTTGAGTAATTATAGTCACTGAATTCGTAATGAAAGGGCTATCATTGTAAATGTTTAAAAAAGGGTGGTTCCATTTTAAAAAATTACCTTGATATCTTTAAAAAAAATTACATAAAAACAAAATTTTTTTTGGTGTTAAGACATTTAATGTATGTTTGAAAACAACAAAGATATTTGAGGTGATAATGTTGGGTCACAGGTTGACTCACTCTGTACAGTGCAGCATATCTCCGATTAATGGAATATTCAAGGTTGAAGAACCGGGAGGCACCTCGCTTGGCGGGGGTCGCTCGTTCGACTTTCGCAATTATTTGCTTAATGCCGGCAAATTTCTAGTTAATACGCGGCGTGGCTTGGCGGCAGTTGATGATAATACAGGATCCTTACCTAAGCGCATCCGAGGATCCGGGTCTCAGGGACTTAACGATCACGAGGTCGCTGCTGGTGTTCCGGAAAACTTCGTCGTATCCAGGAAACCTGTCGACCTCGCAAATGTGAACGTCGCCGAAGTATCCGCAGCCGAGGTTTTCAACGATGTTGAGCTTCTCCCGGGGGAAGTCTAAGATGCACTCGGGCACCTCGTCTTCCTCCTCCGTAAGCATATCCTCGGGACTGTAGCTTGTCATGCTACTGGAGGCTTTCGCGCTCATTGGCGGTGGCGTGCTCGGTGTGGGGGATGGCGGCAACGGCGGCAGAGAATTCTGTAATAAAAGGCAAATGCGCCGATGAAACGGAAAAGTCGAAAATATTTCTGGGGTCACCGTCCCCGGGACATTATTCTCTATGTACCCACTTCATTTCGTACTATCTTCCAACAGTTCTGCGGTCAGAATTCATATTTAATCCTCGTACAATCCGCTGAAATATTTACGCGAAAGACCCTCAACCGATTTGCACCTGTTCTCGTTTTAATTAGACCTATTGTGCACCTAATTATACACTTTCGAATCGTGATTCCACCGCGGATATTACGCATTCATGGTAAAAATGAGCACGTACATTTTTAAAATTTAGAAAGATAAAAGAATTTAAGAATACCAGCGTATTGTTCCCAGTTTATTGAAATTATTATAGAACGACATTTTTACATGATTCAAGAAGCTTTTGTGTCCATTTTAAATTGGTTTTAGTTTTACTTTAAAAAACCACAGTCTAATCTTTTTCTTTTCACTGTCTCTGATTTTAATTATTCTGACTAATCGCTATAGACGTTATATTATTTTTCGGATCATATAAATATTATTTTAAAAGTTGTAATTATTATTTGTAAATATATTCCGGATCTAAAGACACGCTGATGTGTGTGAAATGTGAAATTTGAAATAGAACGCAAGGTAGCAAAAGTCAGTCGAATAAAATATATGATTTAACAAATATGTAGACTTATTGAAATAGTACTTGTCTGTAAGTTACGTAGACTCGTGTGAAAAGTAAAATATCTGCAAGAGTGAAATAAAAAATGCAGTATGTTATATAATGTTTGCCAAATTCTTTCGTGAAGGAAAAATTGGGAGAGAAATGCTTCCCGACGAGTGCAAAAACGTTCGAAGTTTTAAAAGAAACGACATTCGAAAGTATTTTCATGAAAAATTACGGAAGTTTTTCATTAGAGCTTAATGGCCTTGCTAAGAAAATGGAGATAAGTTGAGCGACAACGGTATCAATTACTCTTCCTCGTGGAACTTAACGGAACTTATGAAATGCTGATAGATGACTTGGAAAATAAAAATGAATTTATTGAACGACTTTAAACTCGAAATAAAAAGAAAGTAAACAATCTGTTCCATATTACTGATATAAACTATTTCAGAAATACGATGTACGACTTAATACAATGTTATATGACACAATGTATTTTGTGGAAGATCTATGCAATTCGTTTTGCATTTTAGAAGACACAGCCACAGAGCCACAGGAGTCCATTTAGCCCCACTAAATGCTGCGTTGCGTTAACCCCAACGAATCCCCCAAGTATTTAATTACCACGTTCGTATTATTCATGAGCCCGTTATCGGTACACCCCTCCATTCAATTATTTTTGCGTTACCCTCGACGTAAGAGCAATTAGAAAGCAAATGTCGAAAAATCATGGACGATCTTTCTTCGGTAAATACGCCGGCGATTAGCAATATTCAACTGAAAGGTCTTGAACGGTCAGAAAATACGCACAAGGCCACGGGGAACTTAAGTAATCAATAAACACTCCCTTTACAGTATCGCTTGGTAATCTGCGTGTGCCCACGAGAGACGTTTCCCTCGGACGTCTCGCATTAGTTATGATTGATAGTGCCCTCTGGTTGCCATGTTTTTCATCCATTAAGCTTCATTATTCTTCGTTCGAAGTGTTTCAACGTCACCCGGCAAATTTCGATCGTGGGAAAAATTGATTGTTATCCTGTTTCTATCGGCGAAAAAACGCACGTTTCCACCGCGGCGATGAAACGGATTTATCGGCTTTGAATCGTGTTACGCGAGTACATAATCGTCTGAATAAAACAATGTTTTTTAATAGTTCGCTAAGACATTAATACACGAAAAACGTGTCAAAGACGAAGTACCTACTTTCAGCAAGTTTGATAACTAATTATTTTGTCAAGTAGAAAAGTTATAAAAACCTCTCTCATATTTCTCTCATAAATTTGAAAAGAAAACAAAATTCAAATTTAGGTTTAATGTATTTGTAGCAAACATGTGAGAAGGTGAAACATAAAACACTTAAACTGTTTGAACAATTTAAAAATACTGTCATATTGCTTCCAATTTAATAAATTATTAGGAGAGGAAACAAATCTCTATTCAATTCCTATGTCTTGAAATTAGTTAATTGATCGAATCAACAATAGGCAGCCTTAAAAAACTGGCAAAATGAGAAAGATTATACAGGGTGTCCCAGCTAACTTGACCACCTTGAATATCTCGTTTAGTTTTAGTAATAGAAAAAAAATGTTGTAGGACAATATTAACCTAACCAAAGGGGCAATATAATGATTGGGAAAAAACATTTTTCAAGGTAATTTTTTTCTCGATATCAAGGTCACCAATTTTTTTTTAATGGAACTATATATTTTTTTATCGCGATGTAATAGTAGGGGTGAAGTCCTCTTCAATGATATATTATACAGTGACCTTCGTGTGACCTTGGGTATGAAAAATCCAAACAGCATTACAGGTATTATCAGTGGTTAATTTACTAGACTAATTGGTTTGGTTGATCTACTTTATTTCAATAAATGTTCGAAATGATGATCATTGTTTTCAATACATTTTTGTATACGGAAAATAAATGAAAATATTAGAAGAGCCAGAGAATCATTTATTTTCCTTATACAACAATGTATTGAAAGCAATGGTCATCATTTCGAACATTTATTGAAATAAAGTAGATCAACCAAACCAATTAGTCTAGTAAATTAACCACTGATAATACCTGTAATGCTTTTTGGATTTTTCATACCCAAGGTCACACGAGTTTTTTCATACCCAAGGTCATTGTATAATATGTCATTGAAGAGGACTTCACCCTTGGTATTACATCACGATAAAAAAAATATATAGTTCCATCAAAAGAAAATTGATAACCTTGATATCTAGAGAAAATGACCCTGAAAAAAGTTTTTTCCCACTCATCATATTGCTCCTTTGGTTAGATTAATATTGTGCTATAACGTTCTTTTTCTATTACTAAAACTAAGCGAGATATTCAAGGTGGTCAAATTAGCTGGGACACCTTGCATATAAAAAAGAAACTCAGAATTTTACTGAAAAATGCTTACTTCTCGCTCCCCAGAAGAACAGTAATTTAGAAGTATACTTGTAGGTCGTACAAAATCAATGCACTCGATTGGACAGCCTCTAGTTATTAATAACTCCCACAATTGTTAATATACTGCCTCACAAAAATTTGTGCTATTCCTTTAAAGATGTGTAAATACATGCACAAAATTTGAACTTGCTAATTTATATTGTTTTCTTAAAATTTCAAAATATATTCCGGACATCTTTCGCATATTTGAATGTATCTAATCACGACTGTCAGAAAAATGTGAAGAACGTGGTAAGAACAAACATTAAAGCAAACATAATGTATAAAGACTAGTATTCGGAGCCCTTGATGAAGATCGTCCAAGAATATCAATTACTTTTTCGCGGAGAAGCTCGGGGAGGGAAATAACACGACCTCGGCGGGACAAAGTTGAGCGAAATGAAATTAAAGCAGAAGCCGGAACAGCGTGGCAGCGAAACAACATGGAATTAAGAGGAGGCCGTTGGATAAGCTCGCGGGGCCAGCAACCCTCGAAAGGGAAACGATTCAAGTGGCTTGCCGCGTGCTGCGATCGCGTTGTAAGATCCTAGAGTCACGAAGTGGTGTTTGACACAGTTCCGAGCGGTCCGAAGTGGCCTGCATTAATGCCTCGAGAAGGACTAATCGTCACGGATCGCATGTCTGCCGTACATTTTTGATACTCACCTTGCAGATCTCCGTACTGGCGTAATACTTTTCCGGCGGCGGTGGTATGGGCGGCGGATTAGATGGATATTCTTGAACCGGGGGAATTGGCCTGGCAAGATTGATCGCCGTGTTCAGCAGCAACGGAATAACCGGCTGTACCTCCGTGATACCTGTCCGGTGATACCGTGAACGGAAAAAAGAATTTTTTGACAAGGTTAGAGACACACGATCGCCCCTCTGCACGGAAACGAATTCGCACGAAATCTCGGATTTTTCAAATTGCAATTCGCAAATCTCAAGTACAAATTACTGCAGCTATACTGCGGATTTTGAAAACTTATCATAACGATGAACACATCAAATGCATCGCAGGAAAAAAATTTTAACAATTTGCAAATCTCAAGTGGAAAAAAAAATTACTACAAATACTCATGCTCATACTGCGGATATTGTGCGCTTATGTTATGGTAATAACGAATAGATCAAATGAAAAACAGGAAAAACAGTCAAACAATTTGCAAAGCTTAAATAGAAATTACTACAGATATGCTTATACTGCGGATTTAGTGCACTTAGGATAACAATGATCAAATGTGTAAAAGGAAAAACATTTAAACAGTTTAAAAACACTGTATTACTTTGAATCGATTAATACTTGAAGAGAATGATTTCCTCCCTCTTTCGATGCACCGTGCCGTTGCATGCATCGAGAAATCTTTTTTCCTCAGCGAGCTTCCGGCAGCTTTTTCCATCGCCGTTTTGCGACGCGAATTTGTTTTATTGCGACTGGCGCGTCTCCCAGCGAGTTCCCTTTATCTTTATGGGCCGTCGATCGTGCCAGCCGATTAGGAGCCACGTGAGTTTGCAATTAAACCTTTTTCTCGTCGGCAATGGTTTTTAAACGTTGCGCCAGTTTTGAGGAAGCCCGCCGGCAATTATTAATGTAAACCGAGTGAGAAGCAGTTTCGCTACCAGTCGACGAATGACAAATAGTTCTGCTGGTTACTATTCGCCGCGTTCATTTTCAACGAGCGTTTTAAATTTTCCGTTGCATGATCGCATAGCGAAGTTATTGCGAAGTTGTTGAATTGCTCTAAAATTTTGCGTACGTTGCTCGCGTTTAACCGAGGTTGTAAAACGAACTCCAGATAGAGCTCTCTAGAAGTTCGTTCAAGCTCGCGATGGAGATTATACATCGAAGAATCGTTTAGCTCACGCCACAGTTCAAATTGTTTTTTGCTGAAATCGTTCCAAGTTTACGAAACTCCTTGCCAACATGCTTGACCACGATTCGGTGAAATACGAAGTACGGGTCGTTCGAAATTCACTGTTGCGCGTCGAACGTCACGGAACATTGCAAGCTCTGCGCAATAATGTACTACATGGACAATTCTATTGGTGACATGCAACAGAACACAGGAATAGTTGAATAGAAATCGTAAAAATGACTACGTTTTGCGGATCGATTTTATAAAAAGGTTATACATGCAGGAATAAAATCTTTTATTTTAAATATTAAAGCGTTCACTAAAGTGTTCTTTGTGTTGCATTCGTAAAAATGACGATTTCATGTAGCATAAACCGCATTCGAAACTTGAAACGTGTTTCCAAAATATCGGACGGGTTCCGACAACCACCGTATCGATTCGACTGAAATTTTGCACCGTTCTATACGAAATTGCGGGATTCCTGTCAACACATTTTTCATACGCAGTTTATCACTTTTTATAAATAGAAAAACCGTTTCGACTATGAAAACATTTTTCGAACAATTTTCGTCCGCCATTTTTTACTGATTTTCTACATAAAATTGTCAATGCGTCGGCTTTGCCATGCACTGAAAATTTTTTCCTTAAATGCCTCTCGAAGAGAGAAGCATGTGCTAGAACACTTATACATAGACTGCGGATTTTATGAATTTATGATAAGAATAGATAATTGAAGTACAAAATCGTGACGATACTTCTAAATATCATTCTTAAATTCTTCTCGAAGTTACTATATCATTTCCGACTTACTAAAATTAATAAACGAAGAAATACTGAAATAAATTTGAAGTGGAAAAATATCAAAGAAACCTTGTATCCATTGTTGTACATAAGAATATTAATCCTACATTATGGCTGGTTGCTCTTTACTTTACCGGACTCAAAATTTGTGCCTTGGTCCTACGAATTATGACGTATTTGGTATGTAATCCAATAGATTTGTACCCGGCGCGGATGCAGATCGAAGTTTCAAACCTCTGGGATCAATAGTTGAGGAGCAATGGTCGCCTAAAGTTGAGCATGTTTCCAATTTCTTGACAGGTAAGGGCGCCGCCATATTGGTTTGTAGTGACAGTTGCACGCCGCTTACTGAGTTGGTTAGGTCGAAGAGGGGCGGCAAGGTAAGCGACTCGCGGTCGTCACTACAAACCAATATGACGGTGCCCTTACCTGTCAAAAATGCTCAACTTTAAGCGACCATAGCTCCTCAACTATTGATCCTAGAGGATCGCAACTTCGATCTGCATCCGCGCCGGGTACAAATCTACTGGATTACATATCAAATACATCATCATTCGTAGGGGAAAGGTACTAATTTTGAGTACGGTAAAGTAAAGTTTACCCAAATGCTATTGTAAAGTAGACTTACAAATTTTGAAAAATCTTCTGCTCCTCCGCGGGATCCACAATACACTACCATTTACGCGAATACGTCTTAACAACTGCGCCAGTCAATCACTAGACACTAGGTAACACTTTCCGAAATCGTAACAGCGAACGAGAAGAAGTGACTCCGACCACGACAAACCACGACAAATTGATGCAAATCGACAAAACAGTTCTGCGATTGTATACGAAGGCAGTAATAGGATAGTTATTGAATTATTGACCTCTCTCAGTACGCACCAAGTGATACTAAACACCTTGGTTGTGCAATAAATGATATTCATTCGGAAGCGATATACCTGAAAAGAACGTTATAGCAGGCAAAAAATTATTTACAGACACCGCGCTCCGGCAACTTCAACCACGACAGATGGACAACACGTGTGACAGACCCACCAAAGTGATGAGCGGATATACGCTCATAAACACGTCATTGACGACCGAAGACAATAGGAAAATTTCCTTGACAGTTTCCACTCCTCAACCTACAGTCCTTTCGAGACACCTGCGTCCAATTAACAAACGCTACATTTCCCCACCCTTAACCAATCACGGAATAACCGCGGTGACAATTCTGATCGTCAGAACTATTTTGATCGTTGTCGGAGTCGCTTCTTCTCGTTCGCTGTCACGATTTCGGAAAGTGTGTTGTTTGACTGGTAGTTTGTGCTTTGAAAATAGCCTTCGGAAAACAAGCACAATATAATATAATAAATAAGAGTTTCCTGTGGATCCGACGGAGGAACAAAAGATTCTTTTGTAAGTACACTTTACATTAGTATTTTATAAAGTACAGTTACTCAAAAATGTTTAGTTACTAAAAAAGACGATAACTTTTCTAATATTGTATTATACGATTTGAACTTTCTTGGGGAGCTGGAGCAATTAGTTTACTACAGGATGTGACATTTTTTTCGAAAATAGCAATTGATCGGAATTATAGAAAAAAATACGAAAAGTTGCATTTTACAACTTTTTATACGAGCCTATATTGAAAATTTAGAAAGTACGTTTTTTTAAGACTTACATCGAAATAGGTTGATGCAGGAAAAGACGACAGGTATTGAAAGATGTAAGAATTCTTAGATATAGGACGAATCAGCAATTTGTACCATCTTTAAACGTTTGCAGCTCATTGCAACGTCTACCGATTTTGACGAAATTTTCAGGATATGTTTAATTGATGCAAATCTACAAAACGTATTTTTAAAATTTTCAATATAGGCCCACATAAAAAAGTTGAAAATTGAACTTTTTAGTATTTTTTCTTCAACTCCGATCAATTGCAATTTTTGAAAAAATTTCTTTTATCATCTTGTAGTAAATTAATTGCTCCAGCTTTCCCAGAAAAAGTTCAAGTCGTATAGTACAATATTAAAAAAGTTATTGTCTTTTTTAGAGCGTCCGAATATTAATTCGAGTAACTGTATGTATGATTAATATTCTTATGTGTAACAGTGGATATAAGGTGTTCGTTCGTATTTCTCGTTCAAATTGTCGATATTTAAACAGCGATAATTTCGTTAAAAAAACGATACGGCAACATAGCTGGAGTTATTTTAAAGATTAAGGTATCAAGATATTTTAGCATGATTCAGCGATTGGGATACTGGAGACACTTTTTGGTGGAAAACGTTACAAATTGGAACGATTCTCTTTAAAGAAATTATCGTAGTTGCAATATTGACGATTTCCCGAGGATCGGGAATTTAGTGAAATTTCGTTAAAATAGCTTTTGGATCCGCTGTATTTCGCCGCGTTGTAGGAACTTCAATATTCATCAGAGTCACGAGACGGTCGTCGAGATATTTAAAATCGATTAAGGACATACACGGTCGGCACACAAAGCGCCAATAAATCACGTGGAAGTTTCTAATGATTTGTGTTCATGTAAGGATTGGCTTAAGTGCCGCGAACTCTATAATAATCTGTCGACCATTAGCCTGTAATTTAATTCGAGCGCTGCCCGCCTGCATATCGCGGTAGGTGTTGCGTTTATCGTCGCGGCTAGTGCCTATAGTCCACCACGGTTTTACGTAATTTTAGCCGAACGCAAACTCGATAATGCGCCGCAGCGCAAACCTGCTCGTTTCGAGTTTTCCCCACTATTTAATTAAAACACACAACGCTGTGATAAATATCGAGAGAGCGCGCGCACACGGCCGATCCCAAGCACGAATTTCTCCGGCAAATAACGAACGACATTGGCGTCCACGGTAACTGCGAATTGATAATCGTTAGGATCGAACCTAACTCCTTTATTCGTCGATTTAAAGCGATTTTACGATACACGCATTCTGTTCCGAGGATTCAATGCTCGACTCAGTCAGTCGGATTTCAATGACTTAATGGTCTATAGAACCACGTGCCGCGATTAACAGACTGCGGAACTTTGTGCTCTGATCGCGCACCGGAGCTATTGAAAAATTTATAGAATACAGCATGAATAATATTTTATACAGTTTCGGTTTAATTTAATTTGCTGGGGCCAGTTGAAAAAAAATCGTGGTAGAAGCGAATGATCTGTAAACTGCTCTATGGAAAGTTCAATAATTAATTTTATTTAGGTCAACTTTGTTAAATCTCTCTATGAAGAGTCGTTGGAGAATTGATGAAATACCGATTGCATGTTCAATACGAAATCGTACGACTTCGTTTCAATTTACTGGATCACTCGTAAAAGAAATTATTAAATCTTTGATGTCTACTTGACTATATTTAAGCCTGTGCACAATTTACGAGACACAAACAGTATATTCTTGTATGCTGTTTACTTACATCAACTAAAAGACATGCACACACAGCATACGTAATCAATCTAACAATAAGTCTACATCTACAATAAATGCTTATGTACATAAAACATGAAAGAAGGACCCTTGAATGGCAATTTGTTTCGTTATCGGTCCTTCTCATGCTGCAAGGGCAAGAAAGGCTGCCGATAAATAAACTACGCAGAATGAAAAAGTAATAATAATAGGAATCGTTCGAATCTTTATGGGGCTTAATAATATCGTGCAATATTTGATGAGGCGTGGCGCTGATAATCGCGGCCGGCTCCAGCCGCCGCTGTTTGAATTAATTTAAATCGGCCTAACGGCGCATGCACCGGCAGAGTTCGAAAGGCTTAAGTATCGCACTTAACGTCGCTACCAACCGCTGTAATCCGTGATAGTTTTGTGTAGCTGCGGTGTCGTCGTGGTGTAGGCAGCCGCGTGGTACTGCGCCGGAAGCGGAGGGCAAATTGGTCCCTTGTCCTCGCCTTCCTCCTGCACGGAGACCTGCGGCCGAATATCGAACGTTGCCGTTAATAAACCTGACATTTATGCACACGCGATAGTCGAACGGGAACTTTCCGTCACTTTGTGCCCTCGGCTTTCCTCACCCTCACTCTTCTTCACCGAAACAGACGTTCATACACGCTCCCGTCACGTTCCTTTTTCGTATGAGCCGTTGCTTTTAAAAATGGTATGAGCTCATTTATTTATTGATTAAAAGAAAATTTTATTTCTATGTATATCTGACTAAAACTACCATTAACTCATTTTTCCCAAAAATGGTCTTACACCACTTTCAAAATCAGCGGCTTATATATTCAATTGGGTTTCTGCAACCCGCAAATAATAAGTCAAGATTGATTAGAGTTTGCATATGAAATGTCCGATCAGTGCACAAGGTGACACCTTATGAGAAAACATAAAGAAACAAAGTCTAAATAAAATCAATCTTGTCATTTTTATTAGGGAACATGTTCCAGTTACTTTTAAGGCTCTGTAGGTTTAGTGTTAAGTAAATATAGAATAAAATTTGTTCATCCAAAGCTTTGTTTGAAAATGCAGAGGAAAATGTATAATAAGGGTGCGATCACAGTGGATCCGATGTCGGACGATTCGGCTGACGTCCGACGTTGTGTCTCTTTTTCACACCCTCGAAAAAAGAGACAGATGCACCGGGCGTCGCGTCGGCCAAATCGGCCGATATCGGACCTACTGTGACCGCGGCCTAAGAATTGTCTGACGCGTCTGATCATGACCAACCAATACTACTTCCTGCATACACTGAAACTGAAGCACGCAAACCCGGGGATCTCTAAACTCGATGTTTTTGAAAACGAGGCGTCAAACGAAAAAATGTTATTCCTGTTTTTGGATTTATATGCACATGTAGAAACACCTGTCCGCTTGAACATGCTCACTTCATCATTCCGGACATATTTCTTTTAGATATATTTAAGCTGTTCTTTTTGTGATAATTTATGTATTTATTAATTATGATGTTTT
This sequence comes from Lasioglossum pauxillum, assembly GCA_933228785.1. NCBI lineage: Eukaryota > Metazoa > Arthropoda > Insecta > Hymenoptera > Halictidae > Lasioglossum > Lasioglossum pauxillum. Next base: position 17,279,915 of record OW121702.1, on the reverse strand, counting down.
GACGCTTCACAAATTTCTAAATGCTGTTGGCTGTCATTATTTGCTGTCGTCGTGAAATGTGCAAGTTTTATCTCACCAAATGGATCGGAGAGTCGCGCTATCGTGGCGTTGCCAATAATTTTATGGGACATAATTATCTGCACAATGCATCGATACGCATTCATCAGGGTATGGTAATTTCAGCAAATAAAATTTATCACATCATGGAGTAATTATTAATTACGGTTCGGTCTGACGGTCGTGGCAATTTGATCACGGGATATCGTTACAAACGAGATATACGAATAGACCGATCAGCATACGGGGTTCCGTGTCACGCGGTTTGAAATATCGCCAAAATCCAGTAGTTTTCTATCTAGGTGAAACAATTGACTAGTGGAATATGTATATGAGATTGCTACACAAAAAGTTAGTTTCCACGGGGGCACAGTTTGTTGGGTCAGAGTTGTTGGCTCCGAAGTACAATGTTCCAGCGTGAACTTGAGACTTTCCAGCACGTTGAAATTTCTTCCTCGTCTCTGCTGTCAAATAGTTTCAGCGATTTGTGGCCACGACCAGTGCTGCTAACTACCGAATTTGCGAAGGAAGTTATTCTTGCCAGCACAGTACGTAAAATAAGAAAGACAGTAAGAATTATCTATAGCTGGACTTGTAAATGTCTTAACAATTTTGGCTGAGGTCGGATTTTATCGAAACGATCCCGTATTTCTTCTTAAACCAAAGTGCACGTATCATAAAGGGCGAGCCCTACTTTCAACTTAAGCCCTCGGAAGTTCGAAAATTCCTATGGAACTACATCCTAAAATTGACTCGAATAATCCTCTTAAATCGTATGAATTTTATCCGAGCTGGCGGTCGGATTTTACCGATTTTTCGACATTAATTTCGCATTTATTTTCAAACCAAAGTACTCCAATTCTAAAGAGCGACCCTTCATTTTTAATTTTCTCGAAAGTTTTAGAATCTCCACGGCAATACGTTCTATAATCGTCTCGAGCAATCTGCTAAAATATGCGAACTGATGGTCGGATCTTACTTAACCCTTTTAGTGCCGAACGACGATATATTGTCGTTCACAACACTTGCGAAAAGTGCCAACGATGATATATCGTTGCGTATGCGATGGCACTTTTTACTATTCGCAATAAGAGAACTCTATCTCAAAATATAACAAATTTATGAAACGTTATAAATGGTTTAATTTCGTTGCATAACAATTGAAAAAATTCTTGATGGATTTAACTTTTTGTTATATTCTATGCTGGTTAGGATATAGATAGTAATACAGGATATACATTTCTGAATAGTACATTTCTGATTATATAAATGATTATGACAATACAACAATTTTATTTCAGTAACGTTATACTAGCTACACGAATCACTCGTTTTGTAGCATATAATCCTCCTGACGCTTGCCGTGCATCATGGAATAATCTTTAGTTTTGTGGACCGATATTAGTTATTTTGTTACAAATTATTGAAAATGCCATATTTATACTTCATACTACATGATCTATATACATACAGCTATGATCAAACGATGATTTTTCTTATGTGCAAATACTGTTTGTAAAAGAGAATTGATTTTTCTGTTTTTCATAATGTTTCATTATTTATGTTATTCGTATGATTTTCAACAAATATTGAAATACAATTTAATTTCCCTTTATTTCGTAATATGCTCCTTTTTGAATTTTGTGAATACTTTGTTTTTTTATGAGCTTCTTCCAAAACTTTAGCAAATTCGTCAAATTGGTCTGGCTAAGGGACTAAAATTTTGGATGCACACATTTTTCTTATTTTTATAAACTAATATAAAGCAGTCACTTTTATTGCTCCGTAAACCTAAAAAGTGTAATCTTCCACCTCCAATTCAAGCCCGCAGGAGTTCGAAAATTCCTAAAGAAATAAATTCTATTTAAAAAACGGTCAAACGTAAAACTAGGAAGTGTTATACCTGATATAATCGGCCGTACGATATCATCAAGACTCGCGTGGCTAAAAAAGTGAGATTTCTATGTAGGATCGACGCGCGTCGCAGGAAATTAAGGCTGTTACCCCAACAAACAATCCCAGGACGATCTTGCTCAGCTCTTCCCTTCTTGAGGTTGATAGTAGGATCATGTCGAGGCACAAGTCGCAACCGTAGCGAGATAATATCCATTGATTCTTTTTTCCTCACCCTCGGCTCGAATGTCAGGCACAGTCTGGCCAGAAGGGCACAAGAGGACTGGTCTGGGGTGAAGGGGAGGTGTTAATTTCCGTTTAGGAAGCGTTAGGGTGCCATGCTGGCGAGACGCTGCGCTGTGCCGCAACTGTTAAGATAAGATAACCACTTAGCCATCGGGATTCTACTCGAATCTCTTTCCCTCTCGTTCGCCGCCCTCTATCCACTGTCTTCTCGCCGCCACTGTTCTCTGCTTTTTCTTTTTGCTCGTGCACCGTTTCTGATACGTAGCTCGTCTTCCTGTCATCTAGCCTTCCATCCAATCCCCCACCTCTCTTTCTCTCTTACTATTAGGGCTATCTGAACTTCTGTCGCGACTTCCGCCGCCTTCACGATATTCAAAGCGACTTTACCAGCTCGTGAACGTTGATGGCTCGATCACGAACCTCTTCAACCGTGTCGTCGTGGTTGCTCGGTTGCTCGCCCGCGCTGGATGTTACGAGGACACCAACGGCTTCAGAAGGACACACGTTACGATCTTTTATCGTTTCTGGAACCGGTCGTAATAAAGCTCAACTGCGGGGGTGCGACCGGCTTCGACGAACGTCGTTATCCTCTAACGTGGCCGTTTAATATGTTTCTTGCTGTGCGAAAGCGTACGTTCGCGGTATCGCCACGGTAAACGATCGGAAAGTCACCTCGCGCCGTTTTGTCGCCTTCGAGGTTTAGAGCTCTCTAACATCAAACCGCAGGAATTTATTGTAGTCAGGTAATGTGCAGATAGAAAACTTTTTACGATACACTCGGCGGGGATTCAATGTTGTGGACAAATTTCTGTTGCATACTGTATTTAATGGTGCTCATTGTCGGTGGAAAGTACTTGCTTATAATAGAACGTCCCCTGTTTGCTAACCATACAAAGTTGAACTTTTCTGCACCATTTCCAAGTCACGGGAGCTTCATATTAATTGATCTATTTTGTTCAATCATTTTGTATAAGCTTTTAGAAGCGTCAAATGAAAAGATTTATTGTTTTTGTTATTACTTCTCAATCTGTCCACGGTATGCAGGACACCCTGCACATTAAACTTGAAAAAAGAGGAGCACTTCTCGATCAAAACGCTTCATAATGTTTACACTCTAGAATTGGGCATTCCATATGCAACAACTTAACCATTTGCACTCCTTTGTCGAGTGTGACTCGATATCAGAGAAAGAAAGATGTAAATAAAACTAGTTCTTATATGTATTTGGTTCTACCTTTGTTTATATTTTTTAGAGAAAGTTAAAAAAATATACAAGTTCCACAAATATAAATAACAACAAAGTTACAGAGCTATATTTAATATGATTAGTAAATAAAATTGTTTAAACTAAGTTTGTTGGCAACAAATTTGAAGAATAATTCGGAGTGCTAAGGATTAATACTTTATTTGTCGTTGTGTCACGAGTTCGCAATTCTTAGCACTCGAATGGTGACTCAGTCGCCACTAAAATTGGTGTGCCATTATTCATAATATTGTTTACATTATTAAATATGTCATCTCATCAATTACTACGCATTTAAGTATTGTATGAGGTATTAGAACAATTTCATGTCCATAAAATGAAAATAATCATGTACAATGGAATTGTTCTAGGTCGAAAGAAATGTTTACTTTTCGAGTTAAAATATCTGCGACTGCAAAGGATTAATATTCTGATCGAAATAAAAAATGGTCAAGTAGTTTACACAGATAGGTCGACACTATAGTAACAAATACGCTTGTGAGACGTGATTCGACGTGTTAATATGTACTGGGATCTCGTTTGTTTGATACTTCGATCCCGACGGACAACGTTCCCGCGCGTGCACATGCACAAACACAGAGGCTAGTAATTGGCAATATGAAAATCTTCAGGCGGCGCGGCGCGGCGCGGCGGCGGGCCGAGCGTGTTTCGGTGATCGAGGCTCAACGGCGCGAATGATTTAATACGCGAGGAAAAATTAATTACAGAGAAACCAATCAGCAAGCGAAATTTTCGACTGATCACACGGCAATCTTCGTTTAAGCGAAAAATAATCGATCGAACGAACGTTAATTGAAAATAGTAATTACTCGATAAACACCGGCCGCCGGGGAAGAATCTCGCCCGGCGCGCCGCTTCTCGCGGACGCGTTTTCCACCGGCCGGTTAACAGGTCCTCATTATAACGGTCGACTTATTTTCGTGAACATTCGCCGATCCAATTCACAAAACGCCCGGCTCGTCAAGCGACTGAAAAACACGTTTATTTCATTGTTCGTTCGCGTGTCCATTTGACGAGCGGAAATATCTGCTCGCACTGTAAACACTCGCCCCTGACAAATTCAATTTCTACGATCATTAGGAAAATTGTTTCTAGATTCAACTTGCGTCACGCGGTGGTCTCGTACACGATTGCGACAACAAAGCGCGGCAGACTGAAAAAATTACTATTTGGTAAACAAATTTTTCTACGCACTCCATAGTTAGACAACTTCGTCTTGATTTTAATTTGGTGAAGTCTCTCTTTTTGTTTAATATTTTTCGGCGAAAATATTTTACAGTCCACTAATGAGTTACAAAATGGCCAATTTTTGTTCCAGAATTTAATTAGAGTTTTTATCATAAAATGTAATTCTGGGTGAAAAGTTTTGATTAAAAAAGGTGATCTCTCTATAGCACAGCATTTGTTACACGTACTACGTGAAATATAATTATCCAATTTTTGTGAAAACAAACAAATTACATAGATGGAACTAGTTTGCTATATAGTATTGCCAATTACAGACAGTGTGTACTAGCCAGCCATCATTAATTAGTTCTCTTGGTTATCAGAGAATATTAATCTTGAATATTAAGTTTGAACACGAAGTGAATCTGGACAGACTAAGAGAATCTACAAGAAAACAATTTTCCACTTAATGAAAGATGCTGTAGAAACAGTCTGGGGATCTGAAAGATTTATAATAATCACCGAGAAAAGTGGAAGATGCATAATCGCTAGTGGTAAATGGTAAAGGTAATTTCGGAAAACGGCTGGCAAGCTCGTACATTACTCCTAAATAATTATAGTGGAAATTACATATTTGAGTCTCATTGTCTGGAAATACTCGGAAACCATTACGGCTCCGCAAGAATTTTACTATCCAACGTCATTTTCCCAATTGTGGAACACGCCAGACATATCTTCCATTTTTATGATCTCATAAGGACGGGTATAGATTATGGGAGTGTCTCTTCTATATTTAGTCTCGTATCCCTCGCAATAAGTTCTTAATGGGGCAACCAATCACCTATGAAGGAGTGGTTTCCCTATTATCTTGGACGGTCAAATTTTTGCGATCTTAATAGTCGATGTTACTGCGATGTTAATCGAAGCGATACTCTCATTTCATGCAAGATACCATAAAATTAATTGATTTATTAATTCTCCTATTTTTCCATCTAAATTTCTATGAAACAGATCAACTAATCTTTTACAATTTTGTATGAATGAAAAATGGATGATATAGTGATCGTATAAAACATTTTTAATTGATTTACATTTATAAAAGTAATTGGTTTATTAATGCTCCTATCTTTCTATCTAAATTTCTGGAGTATCAAATTTATCAACTAATCCTTTACAATCTTGTATGAATGAATAATGGATGGCACATTGATCCTATAAACATTCTTAAACATTCTTAAACATTCTTAATGTGGCAAGTAGTTAGAGAACGTAAAATATAAAAGATGCACTTCGCACGACGCATTATACACACCCCATCCTTCTAATCTCTATCAATTCTTAAATGAAAATCTGACTATACTAAATTTTCCTAATTCTTTAAATATTTATTGTACAGTGTCTCTAATAATTTCATCATCTACTGTATCTCTAGGATCAGCAATTTTCTCTCATTCTTTTTAATATTGAAATACTTTTCATTTATTCGTGTACATTTTTATTAATCTTCTGTACATCTGTTGTATCTATTCGATATTGTGTACTCTGTGTCTAATCATATTTGTTTTTAGCTGTACGGCGATGCCGTGTGTTCGAAGTTTCACTGGAAATGCATGTCGATTGAAGTGCCCTGAAAATGAGAACAGAAATCACGGCTACTGTATCATTAGTGTAAGTATTGTCCACTTTCAATGAACTAGCCTGTACAACGTGCGCAGGACGATAACACGCCCCCTTCCGGTTGACCAGTGTTTGCTGTGGTCGTAAGTATATCAATCGGTTGCACAAAAGGACCCTTTCGACCGATACATCGCTGACCCCTTTCGTGGATACAGACAGGTTCGACTGACCCGTGTCGCTTTTATTGAGGAATATCGCACGGTGTGTAGTTCTGCCGTATTCCGTTGCTGACGTACAGGGTGTATCTGAATTTATGACATACCAGGAAAATAGATAACTCTCTTGTAGAACACGAAACAAAATTCTCTTATAAAACAACGTTAATCTCGATTCTATTATACACTGCTTGCTTATGTGAATATTGATTTTCATTCTGGCTAAAATTAAACGGAAATCCGTTGGCTTTATTAAAATTTGAATCATTTCATATCGTTCATTCATAAGAAAAGTGATGTAAGTCAAAAAAAAAGGAAAGCCATTTGAAAATTACATGAAAATTGCCAATTTTTTAAGTATATATCACCAACTTAGAAATGTAAAATAATTTGTTGTTATTTAGATACTGGGTTAATTGCCATTTACGTTAATTATAAAGTGCACCACAATTTATATACATATTTATCATTATACTTTTTTTGGAAATATATTTTCAGTTGTGTTACTTTTCTTGTGAATGAACAATAATTCATTGTCTGTTATATGCCCTATTGATTGTTTTTTGCAGTCGTGTAAATTTTTGTTCATGGACATTATTTGTGAAACAGTAATCGATAAGTGAACAATGGCAGATTTTAAGTAACAAGTTGTTTTATGCTATTTCGTTTTAAATTGTGTAATGAAAACCAGTCGTTGCACAGTGTGAACTAATTGTCTGCACGAGGAACCGTATTCGATTACTGGAATTTCCGATACACTGTACTATCCTCAGAGTCTCACGATACAACGACGACGAAATAAATAATAGATAATACTTGGTAGACCAGGTCCTGCGCAAGCGTTTCACCGTACTTATTATCATGCTGTATTTGTTCAGAGACGTAGAACGTTCCGCTGCATACTAATGGCCGCATCCAGTTTATCACGAGCCGGACGATCGATGGCTCGCTATTAAATAATCTCCGGCCGTCGCGGTTGAATTAAAAGTTCCTTCGGAGCGGTGCCGTGGAAATTTAAGAACCACTCGTGACAGTTTTAAATGCTGGCGACAACTGATGCTTCTCAATTTTACATCGGATCTGGGCTAATTTTGGTACTTGAGTTTCTTACATTGTTCCAAGACGAAGTCATATAACGAACAATTCAAAGAAATATTAGACTGGAAGAAGGCGATTTTATCATTTACTTAGTAATATTATATACTACTCTTAAAAATTGAATGTTAATTTCGATTATTTCATTTTTCTGGCAAGTAAGGCCATACATTCTTTGTATAAATTTAATTTTTATCATATTTCTGGAAAATAAAAGCATTGTGATTGTAATTTGTATTGTTGAGTGCAAGTAAGTATGAGTGCTGCAGGAGATAGAACTGTCGGTTTATTGCATGGTGATTATATTAGTATATAGAAACGTTTTATGCAAATTGTATAATAAAATATTTGAGTCAAGTATTTCAAAACTTCGATCAAGATACAGACCGTGATGGCCACTTGAATAGAATAGTAATTAATAAATAAAAAAAGGATGTTTCATCAGGATATATGGCGCAGGTTATAGATAAATTAATGTAAATTAATTTAAAGAATCCGTATAATATAATACTGGTGAGAATATCTGTGGAACAGTTTGAAATAAAAATGTGTGCCTCTGCTGTGGGGACAAAGCGATTTTAGGTAAAGCGGGAACAGCTGACGGCTCTAAATCGCGACAGATAATCGTCGCAGATCCAATTTGTCGTGGACGTGGCTGAAAAACACAAATCGAAATAGAGAGGCGTTCAACGTTGATGAAATCCCAGACGTGCAAAGAAGAGGATTTCAGGAACGACCTGAGCGATCTTCCATTAATTAGCAGTGGAGTGCTTTTTGCCATTTTCATTACCATGGGTACATTTCCGCCCTTTTCTCGTGAAAGCTGCTCAACCTGTCGGATGTTTGCACATTTTCTGCCTTCGTCGACATCTGCACCCTTTACCCAGTGTCCTTTACTCTTTCCCTTATTCCGCGCTTTCTGTCCCCTCGGCCCGCCGCGACCCGACCCGACGGAACATTCCGGATTTCCGCGTTCGATCTTTGGTCACGTATCACCTAATCCGCGAAAACCACAAAAATTATAAATGCAAATAATATCCGGCTCGATATTATCATTTAATTACCCCGCTCGCGGGCACGCGAATGAATGTACCGAACGATCCTCATAAGCCGGACCGCGCGCGCGCGCGCGTGATTATCACCGCACGAGGAATATTTGATCTCAAAGTGGACATTAATTTTCGATTTTCCTTCTTCCCGATGATATTCGTCCTATTTCCCCAGTCCGCATGCATATGCGTAAAATCATTCCCGCGATATTTGTACCGAACGCATAATTTAGCGCGGCTTTTATTCAAACTTGAATTATGAACTACCGAAATTGATGGAATCAATTTTACAGTTCGCTTAAGCAACTCTGCCCGTGTTTTGCTTAATAAGATTAACTGAATCTGCAGTTTACCGTGGATTGTTCGAGTTGTCAATAAATTATATTAACATTTACAGAAAATTGCTGTCATCCCACGAGTCAAATCGTATTTCATACTGTGTTTCCGGAACATTTACTGTTATATACATCTCTGCTTTTGCAACTGTAAATGAATGATATCACGTTTTCGAACTTGTCAACCAGAGATTCTCAACGAAATTAATTAGTTCTTTACCTAACATATAGTTTATTTAACCATATATTATATGATTGACATTAACTTTTTACCAAACTTGAAAATCAACCACAATTTATTAAGTAAACCATGCTGCAAAGACAGAAGAATTTAAAAATGCTGTTGCAGTACATTCAGCCTATAAAACGTATAAAAAAGGGAATAGCTTTCTATTTCACTCTAGTTTGTTGCAATTCAGGTACAAAATTTTTATTCTACATAAAGAAGTGGAGTATGGTTATGGTAAATAACCTTGTCTCTTCTATTCTTCTAATTATTATCAAACAAATAGTTTACAGACTTTCAACGTGTTAAATAAAGAAAGGATTTCCTACTTGCTTCGCATTTCTTATCATCGATCCATAAAATTTTTATTTCGTCCGCTTATTAATATTCCAACGAAATGTGCAGAATGCGTAGCCCAAAGTGTCGTTCGTTCAAAAAAGCCGTCAAAGTTGATTCTGCCCAGCAAAATAGCATAATTCCTCCCTCGTGGTGTTGATTTCGCATTCCGATTTCAGTTACGTTCGCCAAAAACCAGCGTCCACTTCCAAAAAAAGCGTCGGAATCGCGCTAATCGCGTCGCGCGAATAATAAAAAGCAGCTCGGAGAAAGAGCCGGCAAAACGTGGACGACCATTATTCGGTTCTATTTTTTTACCCGACTGGCATGTTCGATAATTTCCCTTCATTCCAGCAATTCATGGGAGCAAGGTTTGCACTGTTCATTTTTCTTCGGAATCGGCCATCAGCTAATTCGCCGGTTGACATTGACGAAAAGGTGAACAGAGAGAAAGAAGCTGCGAGATTCTCGCGAACTTTCTGTTTGATTTTCATCAAGACGCCCGTCGCCGGAAATGGCGGCCTCTCTGCCGTCGCTTAATCCGGAATCCGCTGGCCGGGACAATGCGGATACACGCGTACGTCAAATTTGCGGGGGGTGGGATTAGAGTATACGGGAAATCGGAGAGTTTGTTGCTTCAAATTAAAATAATCTGTTTTCGCTCGGCCGGGCCCCTCGTATCGCGACGAGCCCTAGAGCTAAAGTCGGTAATCGCATTACCTTACTTTTGAACGCCTCCCTTCGCCGATCCTCGTCCACCCCCGCGTTTCGTTTTCGCACAGCCCCTCGACGGCGCGTTACTATGAAAGCGTTCCTCGGTGTACGCCTGCTCCGATCGGACCGGGCCGATCATAATAAAATCGATAAAATTTAATGAATTCACGCGCTCACCACTGTTCTTTCAATTATTCGACATTCCTTCGCCGATGTTCTACCGTCAGAGGAGGATCATCGGAAATTTACTATAAGGCCTCGCGGAAATCTCGATAATGTCGCTGATTTTTGCTACTTTTTAACTCCCCCCGCGGCGTGTGACCCTCGCTTATTAGTAATTATTGCGCATACTTGTCCCAGGAAAACCGATATTACGAAATTGGAAAGCTATAATTAATTTCAATCGAGGGAAGGGTCGGCAATTAATAAAACTGTGGCTGATAGATATAATGTAAAAGAAAAAATTAGCATTGGGGAAGCTCTTGTATCGCATCACGTTTATTAATTTAGTTAATGAAATAATGTGAGTTGAAGGGTTTATTTGTTTGGCTCTTAATTTATTACTGCTGGACCGAGTTGGGCAATAATTAATTACTTGATTAAATACGTGTACGATTAAAAAAGTAATCATTTAAAAATCGGCGATTGATAGAATCGATTGATGAAGTTAATCGTCAATCGTTGATTATAAGAAGAAATCATCGAAAAATCAAAGACTGATTCAATCGATTGATGAAGTTAATACACCAATCGTTGATTGAAAGAAGAAATCATTAAAAAATCGGAGACTGATTTAATCGATTGATGAAGTTAATCGCCATACGGTCTATCTATAAATTGTAATAAGGAGGGAGATAGAGACAGAGTGCAAAGATGGAGAATTGACAGATATATATCTCAACAAAAACTCAGTTTACATTTTTTTCAGTATTCATACAGTTTTGATTTCGTATTTCATTTCGAAGTTTCAGCAGTTATAATCATTAATAAATTATCCGATTGACGATTACAATTGAAAGGAATGTAATCGTTAATCGCAATTAACGACTAAACTAGAAATTTAACCGTTATTTCCAATTAACGATTAATAAGTATTTAATCGTTAACCGTAATTATCGACTAAACAAGGAGATTAATTTTTAATCTCTTAATTATCTTAATCTTAATCTTAATCTTAATCCTAATCTTAATTGTTAATCGTTGATTAAATTTTTGCCCAACTCTGCTGTTGGAATAATTAGAAATTAATGCACACTGTTTCAAATCCCATTCGCGTCAGTTTCATGTGAAATAAGTTCAAGATTATTAAATTATGAACCTGTTTTTCTATCGCGAAGACAACAATTACAATTTTAGACAAGGACTGAACGTTTATATGTAAAACAGGGGTCAGGCGAACCGCGTAAACCGAGAAATAAGTATTCGACAATTTATTTATATTTATTATGCTTCTGCCGGGATGAATATGAAATAAACGGCCGCGCCGGGATGATGTGCGAATCGATATTAATAATTTTATAGGGACATCTCGCACGAATTTATGGGACGGAGAATTCGGAAATTTTAAATCACTACCTGTATGGTGTCGACCATATTTTTCACTCGCGATTTATGGTCACGGGCTGGAATTATATTTAAATAATTTCACGGGCAAACGACTCGAAACAAATCTGTCTCGACTGTCGGATGGAGACCGAAGGGAACGCCTGTATGTACGATTCAATTAAATAAAAAGCTTGATAGGCGTAATGAGATACAAGGCTCAGAATTTGATTTACATATCGTCATGCTTCATAATTCTCCATTTAAACGAGCACGGTATACACTTTTCTGGTAATAAACATGAAACTCATCGGTGCCGGTTGTTCAGTGCAATTTTAGAATGAAACCAGGAAAATCCGAGAGATGGTGATCAAAAATGCATTGCATGTCCGATCTGTCATGCCACTCGTCAGTGATAATAGCTATTACGTTATCTTGCAAAAAAGTTCCTGTAGAATTTCAAAGAGCATCTACATATAAGAATTTTCCTACGTACGAATTGGCATTTCAACCGTCTGCATAGGTATGTCAATGAAAATTCTTGACATTCTTCCTTGAAAATACAGAACGCATAGAATCACGATATTGTTGCATCGCTAAGGTCGAAAAGTGGCTTGGAATTTGTGATTTCGAGGAGCAGATTTTTCTTCTTTGGTATCTTTTGGCTATTGAAATGGTCAGAATAATATATTATATTAAAGTATTCGTATTGTATTTACATTTTATATCCTTTTAACTCGTAGCAATTTTAACGCCGAAATCAAAACATTTCTTTCAACCTAGAAGATTTTTATTATGTGTAATATTTTTCACACTATTCACATGAAGTTGAACCTATTTTCTTATACAACGTTTAGATTTTTAGCCATTTATAGAATATAGAAGAATTTAATAATTCGAAACTGTTTCAAATAATGATATGGCAATTTTGACTGACGCCCCAGAATCACCATTCGAGTGCAAAGCGTTAACGCATTTTTTTCATTTATTTAGATAGTTTACGTAAAATGAGATTTTCACAAAATCATTTACAAAGTCTCGAGTTAAACAAACTATAACTACGATAGTGTTACTGGGTTGAAGAGATATCTTTTTGTACAAATATTCTATAGTACTTATACTTAAAGAAAGTGCAAAAAGTTTGGCTTACTGAAAATGAAAAATCATAATATACACTCTTAATTCGAACAGTGTGCGAAGGGTTAGAGCATGACAATAGCATTGGCACCCGCATGCTAAATCCAATCCATATTGCGACCCTCACTGCCGATCCCGTCTCCGGATAAATAGTCTCGAGAGCAGTGTAAGCCTATCGAGTGGTCGATGTCCGGGTGAACTCTCTCGAACGAGGGGTGGCTGCCAGTCTGCAGGAAGTGCAACGGGGTCAGCCGAAGAAAAAAGGGAAATCGTGACACTCGACGGCTTTAGAATGTCGGGACGAGACAAGTAGCAGGTGGCTAATGCAAAGGGTGGCGTGTGCGAGCGGACCCTGGTACACTAGATGCTACACTAGAGGATGCCTACGTGTGTACACAGGCTTCCTTACGGATGGGTGAACGAGCTAGATAACGCACGTCTTCTCGCGCCGACAATACGCCCGTGCGACCGGCTCTTTTAATTAAGTGGAGTCAGCTCGATTGCGTGCCAACCCTCGGCCCATCCACCGTGCAGTCCCGATCGCAGCTGGTAAAAATTTACTCGGCGGGAATTATATTGGTTCCAACGGCGCGAGACTCGAACGCGAACAACGAAACTGAAACTGTCTCTTGCGGAGGCTCTCTTTGAGAGTGCTTTGTAATAAATGCGACCTCCGGAAGCTAACATTCGATTCACAGAAGAACAGAGAGAATTCTTTTAAATTATGTATACAGGGTGAGTCACATAACTTTGTCACCTCAAATATCTTTGTTGTTTTTAAAAATAAAATCAAATGTCCGAAGGACAAAGTTGAATGGTTCAGTGGGGCTCACATGATACCAAAAATATGTTTGTTCTTATGCACTGTTTTCTATAGATATCAAGGTCACCTTCATTTTTTTAAGTAGAATGAGGTATTTTTTAATATATCAATCGATGCAGCTGAACATTCGTTATAAAAAAGTACTAACCTATGTATGTCGAAAAGTTAGTACTTCAGGAGATATTTCAATTTAAATAATTCTAAAACATCATTATTGTCGTACTACGAGATTAATATTTATTTACTAGAGTAAAGTAAAAGACGTTAGTCTTAATACGACAGTAATGGTGTTTTAGAATTATTTAAATTGAAATATCTCCTGAACTACTAACTTTTCGACTTACTTTTCTTCGAGTACTTTTTTATAACAAATGTCCGTCCAGCTACATCGATTGATGTATTAAAAGATACCTCATTCCATTTAAAAAAATGAACGTGACCTTGATATCTCTAAAAAACATCACATAAACACAAAAATATTTTTGGTATCATGTGAGCCCTACTGAACCATTCATCATTGTCCTTCAGACATTTGATTTTATCTTTAACCTTTAACAGCCCGCACTGGTGTAAAAAGTACACCAGTATAATAATATTATGTACTGTTCAGAGCACAAGAAAAAACTAGCGGGAGGGGAACGGGGCAAGAGGAACGCAAAGGCAATCTCTCGTGATCCGTGCAGTACTCAGTCACACAGTGATACATGTGGTGTACTAAATACACCGCGCGGTAGTTAAAGGTTAAAAACAACAAAGATATTTGACGTGGCAACGTTAGGTGACTAACCCTGTGTACCATTTTTTAACAATTTTTTCTATTTTCTAGTATGTCCCCTGTGGTTTCTTTTTGTTGTTTGATCTGTTTAGGGGCCAAATAGTTAAAAAATGTTCGAGATTTTTTTTTATTTTGATGCCGAGTCACTTGGTTGATGCTTTACATTTTTCTACTTAAAATAATATACTTAAAATAATTGCTTCATACTATTGAATAACAATTTAGAGAATTTTCAAAAATTAATATACAGGTTGAATTCGATAAAGCAGGACACCTAAATATCTCCGTTACTTTTCGTTGTACAAAAAAACTTCGTAGGACAAAGTTACACTGTTTGAAGGGCCACATATAACGGTGTAAGGGAAACAAAATTTCAAGGTAATTTTTATGAGATTTCAAGGTTATCGATGTTTTTTTAAATGGAATGATATATTTTCGCTAACGTAATGTTGTAGCTGACAAAATAACGAATTCATGCATGTAACACAATATGACCGTGAAATGATCTTCAACCCAGAAAAATGGTATAAATAAAATTCAACGTGTAAGATTCATTTGATGTATTTCTGTTACGCCAAATGTTCAAAAATATTCCCTTGAGCTGCTATACATTCAAATGTATCGCAATACACAACATAATAACAGATTCGGTGTTGACAGGAGGACAATTATGATATACCTTCACCTATACGTTCGTACAGAATCGTGTTTATCCACTACTAATTACTCAGAAGACCTTCTTGCTATCAGATTTCCACAGTTTCTAAGATTTCTCGATCAGTTTATCGATGAACGTTTCACAATGCGTTACTCGAAGGAAGATAAGATTGATATGATTTTCATTTATGGAGAAAGTCGACAGTGTTTAAGAGAAGCCCTGCAGTTGTACAAGGACCGATTTCCTAATCGTAATTGTCCATCAGTTTCCGTTTACTCCAATTTGTTAAATAAATTCCGTGAAACTGGTAGTATCGAAAATAAAAAACGTACAAAGGTGAGGACTGTAAGGAATGAAGCAAACACAATTATATTCTGGCAGCAGTGAATACAAACCCTCATGCTAGTACGAGGCAAATCGCACGAGGAACTGGCATTAGTCAAAAATGTGTAGTGCAAATACTCCAGGAACACAAATTTCACCCCTTTCACCTATCAATTCATCAAGAACTTCATGGTAGAGACTTTGTAAATCGTGTAAACTTTTGCCAGTGGGGATTGAGACAATTGATAAACGATAGAGCATTTTTTAATTAAGTATTATTTACCGATGAAGCTTCGTTTACAAATCACGGGCAAATAAATTTAAAAAACCTGCATTATTGGTCATCTGAAAATCCGCGGTGGTCACGGACAGTCGACAAACAAAAACCATAGTCCGTCAATGTTTGGTGCGGAATTTTAGATAACCAAATAATTGGGCCTCACTTTATTACCGGAACATTAAATGCAGAAAAATACATTGCATTTTTACGAGAATCGTTACCAATTCTCCTGGAAAATACACCCTCGAACATTCGTGAAAATATGTGGTATCAACATGACGGATGTCCGGCCCATTCTTCCCGTGTCGTAACACAATTCTTAAATAACAATGGAAGTTTCCAAATCGTTGGATTGGACGTAACGGACCCGTATTATGGCCAGCTCGCTCACCAGACCTTACACCCCTTGATTTTTATCTATGGGGAAAACTGAAAGACGATGTTTATAGTGAACCACCAACGACTATAGACGACATGAAAGAAAGAATCGTCCAGGCTTGTGCGTCGATTTCCTCAGAAATGAATTACGCAGCAGTACGTTCTGTAACTTCACGGCTGAATGAATGTATAGCAGCTCAAGGGAATATTTTTGAACATTTGGCGTAACAGAAATACATCAAATGAATCTTACACGTTGAATTTTATTTATACCATTTTTCTGGGTTTCAGGTCATTTGAAGGTCATATTGTGTTACATGCATGAATTCGTTATTTTGTCAGCTACAACATTACTTTAACGAAAATATATCATTCCATTTAAAAAAACATCGATAACCTTGAAATATCATAAAAATTACCTTGAAATTTTGTTTCCCTTACACCGTTATATGTGGCCCTTCAAACAGTGTAACTTTGTCCTACGAAGTTTTTTTGTACAACGAAAAGTAACGGAGATATTTAGGTGTCCTGCTTTATCGAATTTAACCTGTATATTGTTTCATCAATTTTCCCTACTTTTTATTACAGTCCTCGACAAAATACTAAGACACCAAGCATATTTTTAAATTTCTTATATTTAAAGGTAGAAAATGTACACTTCGGTGTATCCTATATATTACATACTATTTCCAATGTAAACATGTAAAATCTTAGGATTGTATCGCGTACCATAGCAAAATTAGAGAAAGATATGTAAACATGGTCTGACATTAATTCGACAAAAGTATAAGACACGATCAGTAAAATGTTTCATTCAGCAAATAAAAATACAAAATTAATACTTTGTGATACCTCCCTTGAATTGAATTAGGTTTAGTAATCGCTTTCGGATAGTTATATATAACTTTTTGATTCATTTTTGTTCTGAATATGTCCAATTGTGATTTATACTTTCTTTTAGTTCATTTACGTTATTATATTGTCTCCCATTCGCGTAGAATCGTCTTGACAAATCTCCCCACACATTTTCTATCATATTTAAATCGGGAGAACGAAATATTAATATTTTTTGGAAGAACTGATTGTTTCACAGATTTTGCAGTATGGATTGCTGTATTATCCTGTTGAAAAATATAGTCAGAACGCGTGATACGAGCTGCAGGCTTGTTTAACTGATCTGTTATTAGTTCAATATATTTATTACTATTCATCCAACCTGATAAAAAGTTTATTTCTGTTTCTCCATAGTAACCAATAACGGTCCATACCATAACACTGCCACCACCCATTTGATGGCAACTTAAATGCAGTTCTTCGTTTCTGCAATCATGAAAGTAGTATGCCCAGCCGTCAGGTCATCAAAGCTGTAGGCCCGGCCATCTAGATTGGATTTTTTCTCGACACTAAAAATGACTTTTTCGAGTTTTTCATCCAGTGGACGTATTCACAAGCGAACTTTAGTCCTGCTGCTTTGTGTTTCTCCATTAAGGGTGGCCGTTGTCTTAATTTCTTCTGTTTAACCCGGGAGTACGCGCGCGTTGGTCTTTTTGACCGACGATTTCGTATATATTGAAATACGATCCAAGTCTTTGACTTTTGATTTTTTCCGTCGAGCTATTCTCGTTTGAAGGGGGTCTCGACTTGATTATCTTATGTGGCGACACTTAGTGCAGTCGTGTTGGTTTTAAAACATACTACCGCTACGCGTCGGTCTATTCGACCATAGCGCGCCTACTAACGTCAGTCTGATTTCGTCCATCAAGTTTGACGCATACTGTGTGATAATGTTGGCTAATTTCGGATATTTTGAAGACATTGAAGACGAGGTCAGTGATTCAGCAAAAGATTCCGATTATGTTATAGAATCCGATCACAATACTGATTCGGAAATTGATTGTTCAGATATAGAAATATCTGATTCAGAGGTGACATAAGTATATTTCCAATGAAGAAAACGTAAGTACTTATTCGTTATTTTCAAGATACATTTCTAATCTGAAGAAAACATAAAAATTTAATATGTTTACAAAATCGAAAATTTACAAGTACATTTTGTGAAAAATAGATACAAAATAGGTTAAATTATTGGTGTTATGAAAAAATAAAAATCAAGTTATAATTTATTCATTTATTTTAAATTTTATATTATATGGTTACTTAATATTTTATTTAATTTATCTATTTCATATTTTAGTTATTTCGTTACCAGGTGACCATTTATTTTATAATAAAAAATGGTTATTGTTTGTGTAAAACAATTCTGAAACAATTAAAATACAATATTACACATTATTTATACTATATTAGTCATTTTATTCAATTATTTCTCATTATATTAGCATCGGTCGAAATGACCGACGCGCGCCTACTAACGTAAGTGCTAGTGGCGCGCATACTCCCGGGTTAATATGTTTGCTTCCTTGTAAAATGCAATGTGCATTTCTTAAATTTGTTTTCTCACCTGCTTCTTGGCTATTTGTCTTGCTGTGTCCTTAAAATTCGACGCAACACGCAAAATTGCACGTATCACGTTCGGAAGTAACGCTCTTGCACTTCCTTTCGTTTTTCCATAAGCACTTGGATTTTTCAACACATTATATATCGCGCACCTACTTCTGTTTAATAATTTCGCAATTTTATTAATATTGTACTTTTCCAAGCGCAACAGAACGATTCGATCGACCGCACTTTCATCTAACTGATTTCCTCCACCAATTATTTATTTTTCGTTATAATAAATGTACTTACACTGTAAGAAAATCACAAGATTCAACGTCTGAATACGTTCACAGTAGAACACTTAATGGTAGATGTCACATGATTGGAAAATAGGCGAAATGTCTTATACTTTTGTCGAAGCAATGTCAGTCCGTGTTCACATATCTTTCTCTAATTTTGCTATGGTATGCGATACAATCCTAAGATTTCGCATGTTTACTTTGGAGATAGTATGTAGTATTCAGGATATAACATAGTGTACAGTTTCCACCTGTAAATACAAGAAATTGAAAAATATGCTAGGTGTCTTATTATTTTGTCGAGGACTGTATGTCCCCTGTAGACTCTTTTTGTTGTTCGAGCTGTTTAGGTACCAAAGAATTCAGCAGCTCGTGATGAAGATTCTGAACAGAGTCTCATAAATAAGTATGTTATTAATTTCTTTTTGAAATGAAATTCTATTTTGTTGTAGTCAATATCAAACAAGAATAATTATAGCAAAATAATTTAAAGTTCGGTGTGTGTTTAAAAATGGCTCAAACATTATTTCATAAACATAGTTTGTTTTGAAGTTCAAATTTTACAAATTTTGTAAAATATCGTACGCATTACCATTACCTTATATTACCAATACTTTAAACTAGTTTTGACAAACATATTTCCAAGAGTTCGATTATTTTATGCAGTAAATATTAAACTGGGATTGGTTTTGGTATTAAGTATTGCTGTGACGTTTCATAAATATCTTTGGAAACATATTTGCATTAAAATAGAACAACGACGGTTTTAGCTCTCCCGAGTGATTACTAGAATTAGTGCGCAGTGGCACAAGCATTAGTACAGTTATGCAAACGGCAGAAATTTAATTAATGTTTATAGCTTGTTTTAATATAGCGAGCATCACGTTCCTGTCGGACAATTGTTTTGCGCCTGTCTTAAGTTGAACTCGTTGGCGCAAACAGGTTTGAAGAGAAAGCTTCTGGGGCGAATTGAGCTTCGCCGTCTGGTTCCCATTATTTCCCATCGTTCAGCAACCTGTTAATTACTGTCTTCCGTACATTTCGCAGAAGGGTGGAAGTCTCGGCGCTTGTCCATTGACGAGAACAAAGTTCAGCTTATTATTAATCCAGTTACAACGAGTTCAGGACATCGACAATTTTCATGCCCTTTATTTTCGAGCGCTTTTCATCATATTTCTTTAATAGAATAAATATAATAAGAAAATTAAATTAAATGAAGATACGAACGTTAATTCAGATTCTCTCATATTCTTCGTGCTCTATTATAATACTACCATATTTCGTTGAATTCATATTTATTTCTTCGCAGTCTTATCACTTAAATGCTAAAATATCAGTGCTTTCAAAAGTCACTAATTGCTCCCCAATTATATACGACAAAATTTAAAGTAAGGTTTATGGTTTCCGTTTGATTCACTTTTATTAAAAGAAAACGTATCGCAGAGCGTATTACTAGTATCACACACAAACTCATTTTTAAAGAATCTGAACGCACCGTAATGAAAGTACACTTTTTGCAGCACGCGAAGATAAAAAATATAACATAGATAAAATTTTGTAATTCCAGTTGCGGGTTGCAATTTTGTGTTCAACTATCCCTGCCTAATTAAAAGAAACGCGATGGAAGACGGTCGACTAGATGTTTATGCAAATTCGCAATTTTATACAAACCAGAACAATAGAAAAATTTATTCTACTAATCAAGAGCCTGCTCGAATTTATTCTGCGCCATTTCTTTCGAAATTCTTTAAATTATTTAAACTGTAATTTAGACCAGGGAGGGGGGTGAGAGACCGCTCGAATTTATTCTAAGCTACGCCGTTTCCTTCGAAATTCACGGACGCTACAGAAATTTATTTAAACTGTAATTGGATAGTGGATGTTACACGTTAAACGAGAATCAAATTTCGCGCGTTATTGAATTCCCCGTAAGAATTCCAGCTCGCGGAAAAGTTCGCGACCGGTTCGAACTGGTGGCGCCTCGCTTTTCCTACGGCCTCGTGCTTCGTTAAATACCAATTTTCCAAGGGACCGTGCATTTACATATTTCCACGCTCTCCATCGCGTCTCGTTTCTTTTGTTCAATACAAAGGGGAAGTTGGAATGCCTTGGCAGCGTCCGTCTCTTTATTTTTTCCTTTGTGCTACGCAGCTTCTTCCTTTTTCCTCGGGCTCGCGTTTCAACGCTCGCTGTCCGCCGTGCTAACAGCGGTAATTAATTTTTCGTCTTGAAGCACGCGGCTCTCATTACCAGGCCCCGTGTGTACAGAGAGAACGCTGGTCTTTTCGGCCGGTGGTCAACGGCACACCGCTCTCGGATGACAACAAATATAAAACTTTAATAATTCCGGCTCCGGAGCCCGACTCTTTACGAGCGGGATAGACATTCCTCTTTCCGAAGCGAAACGTCGAATACGCTGCTTTGAACCGTCTCTCTGCGGCCTGGATATCGCGAGCAACTCGCCACCTCAATATTTGTTCATCCGATGCTACGAAGGAATTACGTTATAAAAGTTAGACGATTCCGGGATGATAATACGACGCGGTGAAAATTTCTTCGCATTTTTTCGTCTAACAATGTTGCTTGCATCGTCTGAGCAAGCTTACGTAAGCTACGGAAAGTTAGAGGTTCTAATGGGATCATCGACGTGGGCTTCCGGGGCAGTGTTCACTGATGAGAGTTTGCTGATATCAGTATTTAGACATTATGGTTTTCAACGTGTAAATGAAATACATGTGTACCCGTGTACTTAAAATGACACGTCATACTGGGATAATATAGTAGGTTATGGTAAAATCATCACTAGACTGCGGATCTTTATGCAAAATAAAAATGATTTACATTCATTGTGGGAAGCAGCAAACGAATAAAAATTAGTTTCACTCCTTGATGACTTTCTTACATTAAAAGCAACATTACAATCTTCTTAAATTGTTCTGATTTGTAAGGTATATTGCGTCACGAGTTGAAAACTATATTGCGTCACTCTGTATATTGTGTTATTTACGTTACCAACGACAAGCAAACATCAAAAACGAATGAACGACGAGCAAGAAGCAAACGTCGAACAGCAGTCTCGTCAAATCCGTCGCTGGGAACGTTGAAATAAAGTTAATTCGTTACCGTTTTACTGTTGGCCATCTCATACAAATTTACTATTACTGTTTTATATTTCATCCAACAAATTTCTTCATAAATGCATAAAGATCTGCAGACTAATCATCACTGCGGTGTTCTTCGAACAGTGTGTTCAGTGTGAAGAGTTTGCTGGCTGCAGTATTGATTGAGAATATGGAGGGATGTTAAGTTAAATTCAATACCTGTTGCATATTTTAATTTGAAGTATGAGTTCCATCAAAATTTCAAAAGAAAGTGTCATACTAAGTGTCTACATTATTTGGCACGAATAACGTGTTATTTGGATATACCTTTCAATACCAACATATTACAGAATAACTCTTCCCAATAAGGGTGAGAAGGACAAATAAATGTACATGTATCTATTTTTCATATTTATTCCCACGCAAACTTAGCATCTCATCATAATTTTCGCAACCTACAGTCCGCGACAAAACTATAAGACATGTGCGAAATTCGATGAAAATTCTATGTAAGTCTCGAGTTTTGTCTTTCTTCATTCATAGCGTTTATTGTTTACATTATATAGAAGTATATTCTACAGTTCTACGAAATATCAAAGGCTATAATTCCAAGAATTTGAGAAATGTCTGTAAGCATGCTATTCTCGTCGCGACAAAACTATAAGACAGTATCTTTCCATCATTCGATCTTATTCTCTAATCACAGTCACAGTGTTAGAAGTAATTGTGTACTTAAAATTAAACATTTGCAATTTTGTTCTGACATAATATAATAACTACAATTCCGCATGGGAAAAAGCTGACAGTCAGTGAAATAAGAGTGATCGTAAATTTAAAAGAAAAGAATACTTCTATTTCAGAAATTTCAAGAGTGGCTGGGCGAAGTCGATGTGTCGTGCTCAATTATTTCAAAAGTAGAGAGAATTGTGGAAAAAACATCCTGCTGGACGTCCAAAAGCGACAACCGAGCGACAACGACGAACCATTCTGAGGGTAGCGTCAAATTCTAGCTTGACAGCACGGCAAATTGCAGCGCAAGCTGGCGTTCACACCAATATTCGTAATGTGCAACGGATAATTAAACGGACCAGGCATTTAAAAAGACGAAAATTGCAGAAAAAACGCCATTTACGAATCGACACAAAGCAGCCAGGGAAGATTTTGCGGAGAGACATCTCCAGTGGATAAAAGTGGAGAAAAGTTATTTTTTCAGATGAATAACGTTTCAATTTAGATGGACCGGATGGTCTTTCATATTATTTTCATGATTTGCGGAAGGAAGAATTGCATTTGTCAAGAAGGCAAATAGGAGGAGGCGGCATCATGGTGTGGGCCGCAATAGGGTACCACGGGAGAACCGATGTAAGTTATATTAACACAAGCATGGATGCAATTAAATATATAGAAATATTAGGAGAACAATTAATGCTACATGCAAGAACTATTGCATGTGAAAATTATATTTTTCAACATGATAATGCCGCTGTGCATACAGCGAAACGTGTAAAAAAATATTTTGAAGACCGTGATATACAAATTTTACCATGGCCTGCGAGATCTCCAGATTTAAATATAATAGAAAACACAAAGAGTCGAAAGCTCGTATTGAAGAATAGAGCCAAATTAAGTCAAGATCAAATAAAAAATTTATATAAATCGATACTACGACGATTATTTGAAACTATAAAAAATAAAGGTGGCACAACACATTACTACTAAATAGAAAAAAATAGTTTTCATTAACTTCCACCGACTTTGTCTTATACATTGTCTTATAGTTTTGTCGCACCTAATTTTATGGAAAATTAGAAATTTTAATGAAACTTTTTTCAATCTAATTCAACAACATTGCGCTATGGAAATGTTATATACTTTAGTTGATTCTTTGGATTAATAACGAAAACTTTTACGAAAAAATTAGTATTAATAAAATATTAGCTAAAATCGCAGGTGTCTTATAGTTTTGTCGCGGAGTGTAACGTTACCACAAAATCGAAACAACTGGGAGCATTCAAACTTATTCTCACTAAAATCGTAACTTTTTCATCCTATTATTTTTTTATCGACGAAGTAAAAAAAGTGCGAGGGACCATTTTCAAATTATAGGACCCCGTAATTCTTGATTTCCGAATGGACGTCCTAGTTCCACCGAGGCCTCGTTTCCACGATGGACGCACGATCAAGCTAGTCCTTTAGCAGTATGAAGAAAAATATTTGATCAGCTCCCATCCTGGCCTCGACTTCCATGGCCAGCATCCAAGCCACCGTGTCGAACACGGCTGAGACGTTTTCCATGATTGCTCAAAAGCCTCGGAGGGCAAATAGGTAGCCCCCATCCCTTCGGTTCGGGGGTTTATTAGGGACAAAACGAATCTTGCCGGTGAAAGAGAAAGAAAGAGAGAGAGAGAGGCGCCATCGAGTCCCGGGTCCGAGAAAAATTGTGGCCCCTTAACAAGAGTGGGGGAAACAAGATCGTCGTCATTTACCAAATTGGCAGCATCAAGTTAAAGCATTAGCCAGGACGGTAACGAGACGGCATTCAACACTTCGGTTTCCGACTGCGAGTCCTTCGCTTGTTACGAATCAAGATGCCTCGCGTTGCTGACAATTTCTGACATTCCTCAAGCCTCTCCTTCAGGACCGCAGTCATTCGAACTATTTATTGGACCGTGAACCTTTATACAAATTCCCACTTCGATGCAACAGTTCTTAAGAACTGGAATAAGAGATTGGAGACAGTTCTATACAAATTCCTATTTTCATGCGATATTCTATAACAACCAGAATAAGAGCTTGGAATACAAGTTTGTTGAATATCTCCGTTCCGATAGGGGATTTTGTAGAAGTGTTTTCTATATAGAATATGGGAAAATTTTGAACTGAACTGTAAAATCCTGATCTTTATACACTATAAAAATTACCTATGTTAATTGCAAGGGATAGAGATACAGTAAATCCTCTATAGACGCAACAATTTAAATAGATACGACCAAGAATATCCGAGACGCGGAGAGTCGCAGTCGCCGGCACAGTTCAAACGCCCGTGCATCATCACAATGTAACACCAATATTTAATCTTCTTTATTTTTCATTATTTTTGTATGGAACCTTCATCAACATATTCGTGGCATTTTTCTGATGCAAAATAATACCAAACACGATACAATTTCAACTGGATTTAGTGATTTAATTGACGATGAACGTTTCGGGCACAAGGAAGGATAGCGTATCGGAAAGAAAGAGACGCGGACAGTTGCAGTCGCCGGCACAGTTCAAAGGCCCGCGAGTGGTCTCTCTTTACACGCGCTGTTCTTCTCTACGTTCGGCTCGGCCATTGGAGATAAAAAAATAGCTACCCTATACGATAGATGCGGCCAAATCCCCCCGAGGCTGTCGTGTCTATAGAGGATTTATTGTAATTAGGAATTGGTTTATTTAATAATTGTAATAAGTAAAAAATAATGTATCGATAGCCTTAACAGTAGATCTACGGAACCAGTAAAAATGATTGGTTCCTAACTTTTTCTTGCACAATTACTGAAATTATCGAACTGTCAAAGGTTTACTGAATGTTTAAACTTGAATCATGTCTGAATATAAACCAGTGTACTTACATACAAGCTATAAAAATAGAAATTTATCTAGATGTTAATGTTTGTGAATATAAATATTTTCTTGATGTTACTCACAGATGAATAAATGATCTTTGCAATGCAAACCTTGATAATTTGTTAGTCTTATCACTGTTTTCTTTGATTATTCTTATTGACGGTCGCTGTAAGAGGGAACGTTTTGAATAATAAATTGGTAATGATAATAATAGTAATTTCTTCGATCGCTGACGTGTCGTGAGAAAATCGCCGGGGATGAAGCATTTGACGGTGAACTGGGTTCAAATAAATGCACCCGGCTAGAGGATTTTAAATGAGACTCTGGGCAATGTAAACTTCAACAACGAAGGTAATTCGAAAGTTTTAAACGATGGATTCCACCGGCTGATTGAATTCCAGGGAAAATTCTACGACCCCTACTGTTTGTTCACCTTTTATTTAGGTTCCGTATGTTTATGTTGCAATTTCGTTTAAATCGCGCGGACGGCGAGTGCTTTAAATCAACTAAGTAAGATGGAGAGGAACGAATAAAGACGGTGTCCTAACGATGCCATTGATAACTGTTGTAATCTAATATTATTAAAAATAATAAGAGCTCCAGTCCGTAAAATACTACAGAAAATCTTCTTAAGGCTGAGATAAAGAAAAAGAAGATATTTAATTATTATAAAGCGCTATTTATAAAGTAATATTCATTTGACACATTGGACTTGTAATTGTATTCATTCTGAACTGTGTGTAATAAATTATTTCAGTCCTAACAATGCCATCGGTGACCGTTGTAATCCAGGAAATTTTTTAAGGAGTCGGAGAAACAAATCGATTTTGAAATATTAAAGTGTCAAGTGAACTTGACACATCCAATTAATAACTGTATTCATTCTGAACAGTGTGTAATGGACATATAAATTTATGTGATAAATTATTTCAGTCGAACAAAAGTAATTTATGGACACGGAATCGGAGGCGTATGTACGTATGAATAATATAGTAGAATTTCGGTAATCCAATATGCTCGGAACTTTGCGAACGACGGGAGTATCAAATGTGTCGCTCATTGAATTAAACATATTTCTAAAGCCATAAAAACGGGAAAAATGATTTATAAAATACACACACGGTTAGTAACAGCAATTTATTTTATCGTAAAATGTATTACTGTATATCATATACTGAAACCGACCCGTGTTTCACTCTATTGTCGTCAATTACCGCTTAGTAATTAAATTATATTTTGTATTTAAAACGTCACTCATAAACAAACCACTTTGGACAATTTCACATTGATTTATACCGTGCTCTGATTATGACGTCAAAATTATTCAACGCTTTATCTAAATTTAATTGCTGACATAAGGTTCAAGGAAAATTAAATTGTTTAAAATATTCAACTTCAAAAATTGGATTTAAAGAAAAATATTTGATGTGGCAGTAAATTTTAAGTGAATGTATGTAGCATTGTTTAAAAAGGCTGTACACTTACTACCACCAAGAGATTCGTATATGTCTTTTTTAAATAATTTTCTGATCGCATATAGTTTGCTGTAATATATTTGAAGTGTTTATATTTATATATTTTGTGGAATTTTGTCTTACCTTAAGATCACCGTGTTGATCGTAGAATGTGGATGGTGCAAGGGCAGCTTTGAGTCTTCTGTTTCTATAGAAAATGAACATGATGGCCGCTAATAACATCACTATCACTGTAGTTAGAATCCCGATCACCAGACCAACGAACTGCCTCGCCTCTGGCTCCTTGCTCTTCTCTGGAACTAAAAGGAGTAAGCAACAATTAGTAGTAGTAACACAGTACTAGTTTACTTGTGTGACTTTTGTTTAATTTGTCGAACAGTGATTGACAGCATTTCATTATTCAAATACTGATGATTCAAGTAGTAATAGAAGGAGTTTACCAACAGGAGTTTACTGGTAAGCATCCAAAGAGTACTCAACTGGTAGCGAATAATGCAAATGTCCATTTACGAATATACAGGGTGAACCATTTAAAATTGAAATAAAACGTCTCCGTTGTTTTTATGATTTTATGGAAAAAGTCCTCGGGGTAAAGTCGTACTACCTTACATAGAATGATATGTAGTAATAAAGTGTAGGTATTAGATATAGATATACGTTGGTGTTGCTGCCGATCGATCACTGATCGTCGTTATGTGACGACGATCGATTTGTTGTTAACGACCGACGTTCGTTTGCAGTTTACATATATATTCACATTGTAACAAACCGTTGAACATTAAACATGTTTTGAATAAATACTCCTTCAAAAGAGACTACAAATATTTCGGGAACGTGAAATTCCCTCCAAAAACGAAAGTCATATTCGCATTTGACAGGTCGAAACGAGTAGAGTGGTGTATAACAGGTACCAAAATTTATTTTCTATTGTAGTTGACCTTGAATGACATTGAGTGACCTTCATAATAGGTCATTATATTCGTAAAAGAATCGAACTCACAAATTCAGTGATGGAATAGATGAGCTAACTAACAACGAAGAGGTTGCGACCGGTATCAGTGAGAGATGTTACCAGCGACTTTTCTATTTTGTTTCGCGAGTTACAGAATCCCTTCTAACGGTGCTCAATAGCATCCAATTAGTAGAGGTGGCGAAGAGTGAAACGACGGTCTCGTGGTTGAATTCGGACGTGCGTTTGAGACCCCATGAACAATCGTACGTGATCCGAGACTCGCACGTAGTATACACGTCTCCAGCGTCTAGCATCCCGTCCGCCGGATACACCAATGTACATCACCTATCACGGTGGATATTATCGTGAAGGCAGGCCTCGCATAATGCACGATGAGGCGATAATGATGATTGCGTTCATCACGCTCGTCATAATTGGATCACCGTCGATCACCTCCATCGACCGACTGCTTTTACTCGACGGTCGAATCATCGAACCATCGATGATTCAACCAAGGAAAAAAAGAATGAAACATTTTTTTGAACAAATTAAAAACAGAACGCTACAGCACCTCTCGCAAACAAGGTATTAATTTTCTTTGTTTGTTCAGAAATATTGCAAGCACAATAAATTAACATACACAGTTTGTTGGTCATCAAACACAACCGGTTTTCAATTCTCTCTTTGTATACTCGTTCACGAAATTTTTTATCAACGTCCAGTGTAGACAACAGTAACAAAAACGATGGAAGAATAAATTCGGAATATTTGTGCGTTTGAGAACGAGGTTAGTATCGTCGTTGAAAAATGATAAAACGACGCGAAAGGCTGATTCTATTGCAACGTGCAACGTGCAACGTGGCACGAGGAAAATGTGTCAAACTGACACAAGGGACGGATGAGGATTAAATATTAACAGTTTCCTTGATCTATATATAAAGAAACATGTACATACATACACCGTCGCGTCGGTTCGCTTACTCTCTATTTAAATAAATGAAATTCAGCGTGTCCGCTGCAATCGTTCGTTTCGTTTGCAGTTACAATATTTTATTGAATGTAATTTTTCAAGAACACGGAACAAAATTCCTGTGTGTAAAACAGTGATTATTCGAGTGGAAGTTTTATACAGAAAGAATGAATAGATCGAATGTAGAGACATCTAAAAAATTTGAAAATGCTTTTTCATTTTTCCAACTCGATAAAATTATTGAAAAAGATATAAATTCTATGAAGCTGCTTCATCTGGCAGTTTAGTGGTATTCTAATACAATAGCATTTATTGAATTTCAACGATTTTCAGTAGTATCTTTATTACTTCGATTATAGAACCCTCAATTTACCACTGAAATTAAATTGAGTCAATTTAATTGTGTTCCGACACTGTTTTGTTGGCCACTGTATGTCCGCCTAATAGTTCGGATACGGGAAGTTCTGCTGTAGTTACTTTCTCGTTCGAAAGAGCGTCGTTTTATTGGTGTAGCTGTTGTTTCCCTTCTCGAAAGAAAGTTTCGTGCAATTTCGAGCTGTTTCGCGCTTCACTTGAGATTGCTATGGACCAGGCTCATTCTGTTTCTGTTCGAACGCGTGTCGTAACGCTTCACGCGAATATACTTCAGGAAAGACAACGTTACGCTCAGTTTCTTGCTCGGTTCTTACTTCGATTTCCTTCTGAACTGAAGATTATTGCTCAGAAAACGGAATATCGTACGTGACGAACAAAATGCAACGAGCTCTACGCACGAGCGCGGGGACTTTTAATTTTCTTTGCAGCACCCACCCTGAAAACACTATAGCTAAACAGTTGGACAGAGTGCATAAAAGTCACTCGACAAAATTGCTTTCGATAATATTTGAATTTTTCTCCTGTGCAGAAATAAGGTGTAACCTGAAAAATTGATAATGGGTATTGATCAAATAGCACATTTATTACATTGATAACAGATAATATATTGAAGTACATTTCTGAAGTAATTCATCATTTATCTTTTAATTTAAAATGTTATTCCAACGTGTCACTTTAATTTAATTAAAAAGAAGTTATTGCAAATAATAATTAATTTTCTAAATATGATTTCTTCTGCACGGGTAGCGAAATTATTGATATTTTCTCCATCACCCTCTTTCCAATTCGAAGATTATTTTTATTTTTGAACAGCAATAGTTTTCTAATGAAATTGTTATTTTCACGCATTTGTTTACAACATTTACTTGCCTTTTTATTTTTCTGAGCTACTTTTATAGGTACATTGAGTACTTTCTATTAAAAAAGAACACTAGCAAGTCTCTTAATAATTCCAACGACACACTGACAAACAATAGCAATTAAGGGTGCAATACTTTACGTGACTCTTCGTGGCACATTTGCAATGAGAAGCAACATGGAAGAAAAGAAAACGACCTTATGCGACTTATAGTATCTTCATGAAACTTTGAAACAGGTCAAGCGACGTGTCTGCTAGCACACAAAGCGGAAGAATTCAATAAATTCAGTCAATTTGCATTACAGGAAGTAAAACAAGTTCCGCGGAACTCGACCATAAAACCGGTCGATTAAACTGTATATCGTACGGATCACTTAAAGAAGGTGTGCTGGATAACAATTAGATCGTTTATCAGGCAAGACGGCGACACGGAGACGTCGGTCAGTAGTGCTTTAGGTTTACTCCTCCTAACACTTCGGCTCAAAGTGAAGTGCTCTCCGGAGGACAGAGCCGGAAGAAAGGAAATTAATTAGATTTTGCTTTCTCCTCGACGGAGCTGAAAGAAGAGAACGGTACCGGTACATTATCGATATATATAGAATTCTCGGTCCTCCATTTGATCGCGAACCGAGAATTTTAGAGTATGACCGGAAACCAGTATATTGGCCCTAAGGAAAAAGAAATGTGTAAAAATACTACAGACCGAATACTAAAAATAGTAAAATCTATCAGAAATATCACTGGAATTCTTTAGTTTCACAGATAACAATACGATGGAGATTTTAGCTCGAATTGCACAAAACATTCACACAGTTAGCACGATTAGAAATATCAATCAAAATAGGGAGCGTTTCTAAATATATGTAACATATCTACAGCTGTGTATCGTGCATCCAACCAAAAAATGGGATGGAACGGTGGGCCGAATTTTATCGGAATAAACAGCAATACTGAAAAGTGTAATTAAAGCATTCGATATTAATCGCGCCGGGCCGTTCCATTGAAAAGCGGCCGACAATAATGGAGCCGGGAATCAAATGTTTTTTCAAAATCTCGTTATGCGCTCCCTTTCAACCCCATTGTACCCAATCAACATTGTATGTACAAGTGAACAGAGGAGAAACAACGCGAAAAAAAACGAGAAAGCGAGTAGGGAAAAAGGCAAAAAGCGATGGTAAAAAAAAGGGACTGTTCGTGATCGGCATTCAATTTTCGTGCAGCATCGAGGCACAAAAAAGGTCGGCCGGGAAAAATAGGGGGTGGAAAGGGAAGGGAGGAGGTTGAATTGGGGGAGGGGGGGATAAAGAAGAGTGGAAATCGTGCGGAAAATTACGAAGGGAACCCTTCAATGCAACAATACCAGAAACCAGGCGGGCAGACTTACGGGCATTATCGTTGTTTTCCTCCTTATTAAAAGTGGCCTTTACTTCGTCTCTCTGCAGTGGACCCTCGTTATTCTGATAGGGGCTGCCGGTCGCCAATACAATGCCGCTCTTGTTCCTCGGCTCCTCGTCCTCGGTGTTGTTCCATTCGGAGATTACTGCGCATCACGGATAGAAGACTAATGAAATTTCTGGCTGGCAAAGAAACCCACTGTCGGATCTTTTAAACGCGCCATACCACATTAATGAGACGACAAATTAATACAGTCGCGGTCGTATCGTTCGCGCTCGTCCCATCAATGCTAACTTTGTGTATGACTCCTTTAGCTTCGCACGAACTGAACCGCGCTCGCCTTTTTAAATTGCTCCACGCCCGAGCCTCTGAGGATTCTTTAACTCGGGGCAATGACAGTTCCATAAAACCAGAGTAATTTATCTCGCGAAAAAGCTGCGGAGTTCAGATTCGCGACGACAATTAATTCGAGGATTTTTAAAACACGAAGTTAAACTCGTCAAAATGACGGATTTCGAATTTGTTTGACAATTATGGTAGAACCTCGCTCGTTGGACGAAGTGAGACCGAAAACGCAAAAATTGAGGTTGTGTAACCGGAAGACGTCGAAACAATACGTCGAAAGCCGTCCCGAGCCATTGTCTACTGGATTAAAATTGTAAAGATTTGTAGACATTTACTGGGTACATTTATCTATTCGAACGTGTTTTGTAAGGAAGGCTGTACAATGTCACGTATTAAAAAGTAGTATTAAAAACATCGTTCTTAAATGTTTCAACAACGTTCTGAAAATTAAATATTAAAATCCCGTGTGCTACAAGTAAAAGAAGTTTGAAACTGCATAGCAGCCTTGCCAGGAAAATATCGGAAAATTGAAAACATTTGTATTTTCAGCTCTCCCAGCGGATCTGTTACCGTTTCATCGGTTCTATACAATATTCAACCGTATATCCCGTATCACATTTAGATTACAGTTGCCCGTCTTTATTGACCTAGCGGAATATTCGCGAATTATATACTTCGAGCACACTGGACGAGTTATCTTCCGGAATCTCCAAATTCCAAAGTAAATATAAATTGAGCGGCAAGCTGAAAACCCCAGGGCAGACAATTAAAAGACGGTTGACGGTCCATGCGGGCTTCATCGGGAGCTCAAAGGACCGTTTCATCTTTCTAATTAAAAGTAAATCGGGCCTGGGTAAGTTGAAAAACTGCGATCGAAGCGATCGCCCGAGCGCGCACGCGAGTAGTGTCAATAATATGAGAAACGAAAATAACGAAGATGGGGAAAATGGTTTTCTACGGGGGCCCCTACGTCGACGGCCGTTCGCGGAACAAGCAATTTCGCGATGCAAAATACTCGTATTTCAAACTTTCACCTCATTGCGATAAATTGCCAGCGTAGCCGGGTTTTGCCGTGAAGCCTCGCGCCGAGTACATCGGGGGCGAACATTTAATTTACGGTCAGTTCAATGAGCGTCGGGCTTGAAAAGAGCACAGCACACCGGTTCGAGAATTGTTAATTGCGCCTCGGCTCGCCTGTTAAGTGTAGACATTAATTACGGCTCGCGAAATTGCTGTCGACGATTTTCTTCTCGCGGCGAGGAGTCCGGCCTGGACCGATATATTTTCCTATCGATGACGGGCCCGTAAATGCGAGGTAAGCCAGCAACGAGAAGCCTGCGGCAACCAAATGACCCGGATCGAACGATTTAGTCAGATTTCGGTCCAACTTTCTAACCACGCTGGACACCACCACCAAACTTACCCGAAAATCTCTCTCTATGGTATCGCTATACCATAACAAGCTATTAATCTCCGAAAATTTCAATATTTAATTTTTCGACAATTTCAGAACTTTTTAGACTTTTTGAAATCCTAAAACAGTGAAAAAATTAATCGTGGACATAAATGAGCCAGGTTGCCCACAGAAAAGATGCAAAAAATATACTTGTTCATTAAAATGTATTTTTATATTTACTTTCTCCAAACACGTGATTAATCTTGCATTAATCAACACATTCTTAACAAACGAGTTCTAATCGTACCTATTACCATAAATTTTAACTTTCTCATTCCGGTTTCATTGAATTAAATTAAAAACGTGAAATTCGTGACAAAATAAGCCCATTAATCATCGGAACGACATTTCCATCGAGTTTCTTTAATTCGTTCGGTTTTGAAGTTGGCGAGCGCAGTAGGTGTCGACTAGAAATCGACGGGAGAGAGTCGATTTTTCGCCGAAGTATCACTAAATCTTTGGATCAGTGTGCGGCAGCGCCGGTTACCGGCCAATGGAAGTTAACGCTCGTAGCAAGAGACCACGGGCCACTGTCGAATGATTAACGACGGTCTCGGTCTCTTGGCCGGTGCAACGAACCGGCGCCGAACTTTTCGAGGGCTCCCGCTTCGAGGACCGCAGAAGGAAGTTTCGTTCCGGTTCGTTTCACGGGAACCGCAGGAACGTGCATGTTACCGATCCATCGTGAGAATGGACCCGGCGATTCGACGGTTTTGCGCGCGGAATTCGTATCGGTTATGTGTGCGTTTTACGATCGAGAAATCTGCTTGCTCGATTTATGAACGACCCTGCCATTTTCGCCCAGCGATTGTATTCTGTCGTCACGGTTTCGCAAGAACGCTTTCTGTACATCATGATACACTCGTATGTCAAATTATGGTGATAGACGTAAGTTCCACAATTCGTGTACAAATATAAGACACCCTCTTTTGTTTCAACATCGTACAATTTTGCCATACAATTATATTAGGTCATCCCATAAGTTCGTGCCGTTTTTCGAGCGGTTGCAAATCCATTCTTTTTTAAATACCTATGAACTGTAATTTTAGGCATTTTCAGAACATTTTACATCTCCTCAACTGATAAACTTTGTGTCTGTCTGAGAAGGACGCCCTGAACGTTCCTCGTTTTCTAAACAAAAATTCCCACCTTTGAAACGTTGAAGACACTTCCTACAGGTACGAGATGAAAGCGCATTTTCTCCGTAAACAGCACATATATTGTTCGTGGCGATTGTTACTGAACTTCCTTTCCGAAATTCATATAACATGAGATGTCGGAAATGGATACGCGTTTCGCGATGATTTTGCACTGTTAGGAATCACTGTGTTCACTATTTCACGATATTGTACCCACGATTACCTCCTCTAGGCTGCTCCCGAACAGCTATGCTTAAGTGCATTGGTCCCTTATCGCCGTAAAGTTTATAAATCGACGCATGAAATGTATACACACAAGTTGGCACGAACATATGGGATGACCTAATAGAACGACCTGCTTAATAATGCTTAGGGTTGGACAACCGGTTCGACTAATTTGCAAGAGTTTTTATTAGGCAGAGAAGATTTAAATGTAAACCCTTCCTTTTTCTAAATCCATATCATACGTACGTTTCATTAAGATCGGAAAAGATCTCTTAATAGAAAAGGATAAATTATTTATCACACAAAGCGAACAGGTTGCCTCTAATAAAATATTACAACTATAAAGCCCGTGAGGGGAACAAATGGAGCTATCGAGCATGTTAATGAAACCATCGTAAGCGATCTTGCGAACTACTTTAGCAGCATCGAAAAGATGGCGGCCGACGAAGAGCGCAAGTATCCGCGGCACGTTGCCCGAACGAGAGCACGTGGTCGCGAACCAGAAGCGAAACTTACTCGTTGGAAACACACGCCCTGAAAAAGTTTTCACTCGGCGAAGTCGGCACGAGCCCGAGCACGCCGATAGAGCGAAACCATCGTTAATCATTCCCTCAGTGCGCCGGTGTTTTCTCGTTCCGCGAAAGATAACTTCGATTGCTTAGCGCCGAAGTGGTTGGAATTCCACGCCATCCGGGCACCATATAATTCACGTTCGCTTTCCCGTGAACGTGGCGCGAATCGCTTTCCTTCGATTTTTATTTAACTTCCCCTCCCAGAGTTATTCTTTCGCCCGTCTATGCTTAATCGAGGCCAATGAAAACCGATACATATTTCGAGGTGAAATGTGATCTGCGGGGTTCCGTTCGAGACGCAGATATGGTAATGTCTGGATCAATGGAGCGAGGAGAAACTGCTTTTATGCACTAGTTATAAGGATGACGGTAAAGTAGAATTTTACCGTTTCGATTGTGACTCTTTATTAGATTTGTGAAGTAGTTTGTGTATTATTCAAATGTTGATTGTGTTCTTTTACTCTTTACTTTACGAACATTTTCGAAAATTGTCTATTGTTAACCTCGTGGCTATTCGGTAGATTTGGGAAGTAATGTGTACATGTAGGGTAAGGTGGCTCAAGTCGTACCAGTGCTTAAGTCGTACCACTTGAATTTTGAACGAACTACGGAGACAACAGCACATACAACGGCAACAAAATATACATCTGTGTCAACCAAGTTGCTTTACGTATTATTGTTTTTTTTATAGAAATATGTTTATTGGTTTATATTTGTACATTGTATTACATAAATAATTGGTACCTTAATGAACATACTGAAAAAAGACCATTTGCTATTGTGTTTAGTATCTAGTAGCTGATTGTACGCATACAATACTCCAAGATAAACAATATTATTAAGTATTGGTTTATACATATAGATATAGTTAACAGGATTAGGTCAGTTCTATGGTATATGAATTTTGTGGAAAACGCATGCTCTGAATGCAATGCGAAAAACCTTAAAACCATTCTTGATATTTACGTATTATTGTCTACTGTTATTTCAATTTTTTTATAATTTTCTGCATATGTTTGGTAGTTAATCTTGTAAGTAAATTATTGATAAAATTATGTTCCCTATTAAATATAAATTGAGTAGAATTTACATAATCGTTTGGTCGAAACGAAATCGTATTAATTTTATTCAGTTAGGTTTGTTTACTTTTTAAATTCAACTTGTGCCGTGTCTTAAGTCGTGCCCACATGAGATTCCTAAGTCGTACTACCTTGTCAGTCGAAATAATGTCAACGCAGAATAAAGAAAACATAAAAAATGCGGTAAATAAAAGAAACGCAGTAATTAATAAAAAGGAACTGGCATTAGAAATTAAAAAAGAAGAAAAGCGATTGGTTTTCTTTTATTTGTGGAGAAGATCGGGAGGAAAACATGTTTCAATGTTTGAAATGCAAATCATGGGTGCACGATGTATGCGCTGGAGTTGACAGAAGAACAAAAAAATTTGTATGTGATGTTTGCACTAACTGAATACCTAAGTGTCATGTAAACAGATTAATGAAAAATACGTTTTAATTATCATTATTGCTTAATTGGGATACAACACAAATAGGAAACAAATAAAGATTTAGTTTATTTTACGTGAAAGCATATAGATTTTCTAATTTCGTTCTAATAAATAACAACAATATTAAGATAAGTTTTGAATAACACATTTAATTTCTATCTATTTGATAAATCCTAAGTTTTATACGGCTTTTTTCTTAAGAGGTACGACTTGAGCAACCTTACCCTACATTATTATATTCAAATATGTTGTCGCATATGTAGCACTTTTTAAAATCGTCTATTGTTCAGATTTGCAATTGACTTCGTTAGCCTGGATCTTCGTTGCTAGAGAATGTAACAAACGATAGGTTACTAGAAAAATATAATTAAAGAGTTAAGGATGTTTCAAGAATACATTAATGGCTCGTCATTAGAAGGCAAAGGGTTAAAGACGTTTCATGTTATGCTGTTACGCACTACGCTTTAAAGAGTGACTACAATTTTACTTCAATAATGAAAACTTCATCTTTCACCAGAAAAACATCTTTCCAAACTCCGAGTTCTACGACCTCCCAAGTTCAAAACCGCGACTCGCGATTCAAAGCTCACTCTCTCCATCGACATCAGCGCGGTGATTCGAAGTTTATGGACGTTCGAGCTAAGCATTTTCCATTTAACGATCGCGCCGGAAAAATTCCGTCTTGTTCCGGAGCGTCTAGGAATCCATTGTTCCGTCGTCGCGGATACGTCGCGTCGGTGATCTGACGTATCAACCAGAGCGCAGAGCGTCGCCTGATTATCCTTCATCTTCCCCAATAATTCTATCGTTCCGACGGCGGAACGACGGGAGCGTGTCACCGAAAATTGGAAATCGAATCTGCCGGGGGATCCCGAAGAAAGAGGACTCCGAAACTCATCCGTTCCTTGATCCCGGAGTCCGCGGGACTTTCTACGGCTGGTGGTAAACGAACAAGTTGCGCCGGCAGCCTCGAAATCCGCGAGAAGTTATTTCGTTCGTGATATCTTCGTGTTCCCTCGCGCTGTTCCCATTTTTCACATCGCTCGCGTAACTTTTCTTCTTCTCTCTTATATTTTTTTTTACGGGAACGCGGTTTACGAGGGAAAAGGGCGGAATAGATTTTTATCGAGGGCCCCCCGAGGTTGTTGTTGCGTGCTCCCGTCCCGCTTACCTGATTCGAAGATTACTTCGCTGAGCATGATCCAACGGGCCGCGAAATACAGCTGCAGCTTTAGAAACCGACCGGCTCGCGAGTGCAGTTTTATGGTTACGTCCCGAGCCTGCTCCAACACCAGGTCCGGGATGTAGGAAAACTGGACAGGTTCGCCGTTGAACTGGTTCCCACCGGCGCCAAGATAAACCTTCGCGTACGAAAAGACCTGCCGAGAAATCACGTGTATGCTCGCAAACTGTGTACTCGGCTCTGTGTACACTTCGGCCGTTCGACTGCACGTGGCCCGCCTTTTAGGCGATGATTTGCCGGCCGAAATGAGTCGGAAATCAACAGTGATGTCGCCATAGCTGCCTTTTCAGTTATTCTATACTAGCTCGCAAGGTAGCACTGAATTTTTGTGATACTCAAGACTAGATGACTAAGCTTCCGTAAATATAGCGATTGGAAAATTTTGGAAAACACCTTCAGGAAACACCCTTCAGAACCGCACTCTATCAATTTCATTTGGTATTATGTACATATACAGTATGGAGCATAACTGATTCCACACACTTTAAATCAGAACAACTTTTTTATGAATGGATCAAACGACTTCAATTTCTCTGTAAGGCCAGAAGAATTAGTTTAGTAAATGATGTGTAAAAAATTTGTTGAAAAAATGCATTTGTGCGGAATTGTAAAAAACAATAGTAAAAATTGATTTTCACAACTTTTTTAGTTGGGCCAATAACGAGTATTCAAAAGATATGTTTAGTCAACTGGTATAAATTATATACGCTCCCAAAATTTCATTGAAATTAGTTAATTGGTTTGTGAATTATAACGATCAAAAGTGGTAAAAATTGCAATTCTTCAAGATTTTCGGCCTTTTTACCACTTTTGATCGTTTATAATTAACCAATTTCAATGAAATTTTCAGAGCGTATATAATTTATACCAGTTGACAAAACTCATTTTTTAAATTTTCGTTATTGGGCCAGCTAAAAAAGTTGTAAAAATCAATTTTTAGTATTGTTTCTCACAATTCCGACCAACTGCATTTTTTCAACTTATTTGTTAGACGTAATTTAATAAACTAATTCTTCTAGCCTTACAGATAAATTGAAGTCGTTTGGTCCATTCATATAAAATTTATTCTGATTTAAAGTGTGTGGAATCAGTTATGCTCCTTACTGTATGTATACATAGTATTATGTCATTTGGTACTGTGAATGATTAAAAATCTTATTAATGCAGGCTTCCATTCGATAAAGTGTTAAGAGGTGGATTTTGCTTTCATGTTACGAGCCAATTTAGATTTCATTGCCCTTGAGCGACCTTGAATTACTTAAATAATATGTATTTGTATTAATTCTGAAACTGTCTATCAAAATGTATATAAAAATCCATGTCATTGCATTTTAAAAACCTTGAGATTACCTTCTTTCTAGCTACTTGCTGAACATTGACGACTTCAAAATCCCAGAGAAAAGTGATTCTTTTCATAGCAAAGTCTGCCTTTAAAAAACAAATATTCTTTATAAATTTCCTGGAGCTATTGAAAACAGCGGCGACATTTTCGCTCGCGGGTCAAAGGAACTGATCCTGTACATCAGCGTACGCGAGCGGGATGAAGCTATCGGTAAACAGGGAGGAAATCGTCGGGCATGATGGAAACGCTTCGTCTTCTTCTTCATCGTCGCGAGATATGTACACGGAATAGAGCATTAACTATCGGCCACTCCCCGGTAATCTCGTCTCTCGATAGAGGTGCAGGAGAAACGCTGTGTCGCGTCGATCGAATTAAAAATTTAATCCCTCGGCGATAGAGCCGCTCCAGATTCTACGACACGTTTTTCGCTCGATAAATAAACCGTGTTCCGCGACAGGATGAATTTCTCGTCGACCTTATACTCGAAAAGCGGAACATGATTTTTGGATTTAAATGATTCAGCCGCGAGACCGGGCATGGCGTTCTTTAAACATTCAAATCTCGGTGTACACCACGATTTACAGTTTTCCTGCGGCTCTGAATAGTTAAAAACGCAGTTCAAGTTACAAATATCAGTGTTGTCGCGATCCGGTACACTGCTTTCAGTGCCTTTTTTAAAACAAATATTTGCAATCCGTGAGAACGAACAGGAATTACAAGTGAGTGTGCGTGGAAGTTACAATGACTATAAAAACCAAATTCAATCATTTTTGGTTGTAAAAGCACAATAGTCACTAGAATACCTATCCTTTTGAATCAGTCTTTTTATAGAGAGGTAGAACAATTATAACGTTTGTGTTTCGATTTAGAGCGGATACAGTCGAATCTGTCTAAAGGGACTTCGTGTTTTACAATATACAGGGTGTGTCTGTTAAGTTATGTCACCATTTTTTAGGCATTTCCAGTAGTGCAATTAAAAAATGTGTTAGATAAAAGTTTCTCAGTACTTGATGAGCTACATGTTCTCGCATATTCTTAAATCTGAAAAAATGGTTTTTACGTAGAAAAGTAAAGGTCACCTTGACTATTTTAAATGGCACCATATGTTTTGGACATCATAGGATTGTATCTATCGTCGATACGAATTTAACAGTGTACTATGCTATGACCTTGAAATGACCTCAAACTTGAAAATTTTGTGCAAACGTAATTTTAATGAAAAATTATTTCTTACAATATAAATCAAGTTACATTAGACGTTCGAACTGCGATCCATCTTCTATGATACAGAACTCCGCTCTTTCTATTGGATTTTTGTATTACTTTTTTGAATTTTCTTTTTAGTTTAGAAATCGTTGGATAGGAACGTATGGTCCAATTCGTTGGCCACACGTTCTCCAGATCTGTCTCCATTGGATTTTTATCATTGGGGATATCTGCAATCTGTTGTATACGATACAACAATCAATAATGTTCAAGAACTTCGAAATCGCATAACAACTGCACGTAATAACATAAACCGAGACGCCCTAATTATGACGACAACGAAAAGTCTAATAGAAACAGCGGAGCTCTGTATCGTAGAAGATGAATCGCAGTTCGAACATCTGATGTATTGTAAGAAATCATTTTTCATTAAAATTACGTTTGCACAAAATTTCCGAGTTTAAGCTCATTTCAAGGTCATAGTGTAATACACTGTTAAATTCGTCTCGACGTCAGAAACAATTCTATGATGTCCAAAACATATGGTGCCATTTAATAAAGTCAAGACTGACCTTTACTTTTTTACGTAGAAAGCATGTTTTCACATTTAAGAATATGCGAACATGTAGCTCACCAAGTACTGAGAAACTTTTGTCTAAAGGGTCATTCCATGCCGAATCGATCACTTTTTGCAGGCACCATCGCCGATTTTGTTCTAAATGAAATATGTTGTAGTCCATGTGAAATTAGGGGGGTTTAAGTCATCATTTTGCCGGTTTCGAATTTTTTTAGAAATGGCAGGCCTTCAAATTTTTCAATTTTTGCCCATTTCGGCGAAAACGGGCCTCACTTACGAATTTTTATCTCAAGAACCGTTTGTCCGATTGAGCTAAATTTTTTTCTGTTTTATTCGGAAAGGATTGGGCTATTACAAAATAATTTTTTCAACCTCGAAAATCAACTTTATAATGTCGAAAAATTTAAACAAATTCTTCTTTTGCGTTTTTTTTTAATGATGGGGCTCAGTGATTTAAATTTTGAAAAAAATATGGTAATATTCCTTGAAGTTTCCCCTTTAAAATGAGCCCTTGAAAAAGATGGTATCATTAAAATTGGCGTCGCAATGAGTTGGTAAAGGACGCCGTGTACCCCCGTTTCAGGTAGAGGTGGTACGAGCGCACCGCTGTTATGGTCCGTTGTCTATACCGCTGGTCTCGAGAAAATACCAGCACACTGTAATAACTCTATTTATACCCGGAGAACAATATTAGTAACCACTCTTGGACAACAACACCTTTTTAATCATTACTTCTTTTATAGATATTAGTTTTTATAGGAATCATATATGTTCCAAAACAAAGGTGTCGTTGCTCAATGGAAATCACGAGAAGGTGGTGGTTTTCTTCCATCGGGGAGGGATAAGGAGGGTTTATGGTAAGAAGTATGGATAGGATCATTGCGTGGGGTGGACTTAAGGGTTATGGAAAAAAATATAAAAAAAACTATTTCATTACTTGCAATGCGCACTAGCATACAAAGACCATTAGATAATGAAATTCTCATCCCTAAAAATTTATTTGAATGGGCAGAAACATCTTTTTCAAATATAATATTTAATTACGTCTGTCTAGAATTGTCTAGACACTGTGTCTGGGCCTGTGCTACGATCGAATGAAACATTGTCAGGTCGAGTTATTTACGGGCGTGCTTAGTTCTTAGAATTAGTTACGGACTTGGGTACGGTTGAAAGTTAAGTGTCCTCTTTCGGTTCGGGAAAGCAAACCAATCGTACCCCAGTCAATGACAATTGACGCATCGCAGGCCCACACTCAGCGGAAAGGCGACACCAGTTTGGGGCAGATACCTGAACAAAGGTTCCTTGTGCATAGACTTGACTTATTTACGAGGCTTGCGTGAGAAACAAATCACAGATTTTAGTAGGTGTAGCACATAATTTGGATTACGCCCCGAACTGGTGATTGGTCCTTTGGTTATCCCTACCAAGGAAAAGAGCTCTTCCCGAGCTTTGGTAGGGAATTGTAGAGACATAGCGAGCAGAACTTTACGAGCTTTCGAGAGAATCGTACAAACCTTGTATCTTGGACTATTAATTCG
The DNA here is from genome assembly GCA_933228785.1 of Lasioglossum pauxillum. Classification (NCBI taxonomy): domain Eukaryota; kingdom Metazoa; phylum Arthropoda; class Insecta; order Hymenoptera; family Halictidae; genus Lasioglossum; species Lasioglossum pauxillum. Next base: position 17,237,160 of record OW121702.1, on the reverse strand, counting down.
TGGAACGTTACGAATCGCATTATTAGAACGCATTAATTCGGATTCGAACTTGAATTGTGAACGGGAGTTACGAAGTTGAACTGTGCATTGGATTGTGAACTTTATTCTAAATTTTCTATGAACTTTCTATGAACTTTTCTTACGAACCTTCTATGAACTTTTCTTACGAACCATCTCATGAACTTGTATTACGAACTTTCTATGAACTTTTCTTACGAACCATCTCATGAACTTGTATTACGAACTTTTTATGAACTTTTTATTATGAACTCATGAATTCTATGTGAACTATCATTCGTTAATTATATGGACTTTCTTTCGTTATTTTTATGAACTTTCTTTCGTTATTTTTATGAACTTCCTTTCGTTATTTCTATGGACTGAACTTTGAACTGTTGAACCTTGGACGTTCCAAGAGTTTCTGACAAATTGTGTGATTTGTGTACACCTTCTTGTGCAACTCAGAGTGTTTGATTGCTCTTGAACCAGCAGCAATCTTGGACTTGACAACGCTCTAAACAACGTCACCCTAGATGAACATAACACACATGCTGATTGTTTACAAGCTCGTTTTGCAACAGCATTACCAATTACAGGCACTAGAAGCTTTCATAGCTTTACACCATTATCGAATAAAGAACTGCTATGCAAAACCTGCTCGTGCGATAATGATAGCTCTGTTTTTAGTGTAATAGAATAGTTTCTCCTATATTTTTTCCATAATCCTTAAGTCCACCCCACGCAATGATCCTATCCATACTTCTTACCATAAACCCTCCTTATCCCTCCCCGATGGAAGAAAACCACCACCTTCTCGTGATTTCCATTGAGCAACGACACCTTTGTTTTGGAACATATATGATTCCTATAAAAACTAATATCTATAAAAGAAGTCATGATTAAAAAGGTGTTGTTGTCCAAGAGTGGTTACTAATATTGTTCTCCGGGTATAAATAGAGTTATTACAGTGTGCTGGTATTTTCTCGAGACCAGCGGTATAGACAACGGACTATAACAGCGGTGCGTTCGACCCACCTCTACCTGAAACGGGGGTACACGGCGTCCTTTACCAGCTCATTGCGACGCCAATTTTAATGATACCATCTCTTTCAAGGGCTCATTTTAAAGGGGAAACTGCAAGGAATATTACCATATTTTTTTCAAAATTTAAATCACTGAGCCCCATCATTAAAAAAAAACGCAAAAGAAGAATTTGTTTAAATTTTTCGACATTATAAAGTTGATTTTCGAGGTTGAAAAAATTATTTTGTAATAGCCCAATCCTTTCCGAATAAAACAGAAAAAAATTTAGCTCAATCGGACAAACGGTTCTTGAGATAAAAATTCGTAAGTGAGGCCCGTTTTCGCCGAAATGGGCAAAAATTGAAAAATTTGAAGGCCTGCCATTTCTAAAAAAATTCGAAACCGGCAAAATGATGACTTAAACCCCCCTAATTTCACATGGACTACAACATATTTCATTTAGAACAAAATCGGCGATGGTGCCTGCAAAAAGTGATCGATTCGGCATGGAATGACCCTAAAACATTTTCTAATTACACTACCGAAAATGCCTAAAAAATGGTGTCATAACATAACGGACACACCCTGTATAAAAAAAGCTTTTTACAAACCACGCTTATATTAAAATACACTAAAAAGGAGAAAATAATTATTTTAGACATTAGTGATTATAAATAAGAGCGTGGAGCGCAAAACTATATTGACATAATCTTCGTGGGCGCTCCACGCTTTTATTTATAGTGACTAATGCCTAAAAAAATTATTTTCTCCTTTTTAGTGCATTTTAATGTAAGCGTGGTTTTTAAAAAGTTTTTTTATATATTTTTTCATTTTATACTTTTTAGTCCTTTTTAAATGGAACGCAAGATATAGTAATACTGGTATGAAATAGCAAGATATAGAAACGCAAAATATGGAAATACGCGTGATAGAATGAGGGGATGACTTCGAGAGACGTCATCCCCTCAAATGGAACTGAATGAACGGTACACCACAACCACACTGAGCTCCTTCGGTACGAAATGGGCCAGTGGAGTGGGGATGAGTGGGAGTGGGAACACGTAGTGGAGTAGGGAGCGCTGGCGCGCGGAGGGGGGATCGCTGAACGCGATCACGTACTACCGAGCGTCGCGTGACGAGGTGTGACGGTTAATATAAAATTTTTTTTCTCCTAGACGCACAGTTTTTTTTAAAATTTGTTTTTTAATATAGCATTGTCATCCAGTTCTGAGCTATGTTTAAAGTTTCAAGTCTCTAGCTGATCGGGAAGTGGTTTAAAATTCGATTACAAGATTTGACGCATACAACGACAATTCGGCAAGCTAATATAACCGCTGTAGAAAGGAGAAATTGTGAATAAATAAATTACAGATGAGTGAGATAGGGGCAGTATCAATTCTGGATACGTAAATTACTGAAGAGTGAGGTACGGATACACCCCTCGATGTAAATAGTGTAAATGTTTACTTTTAAGACTTGGTTTAGATCATCATGATCTTCACTTTTTATCTGTGTGCATACTTTGAACACCATTATGCGCAAAGAAAGTATTTTCTCTTTCATTTTCCCTATTTCTATACAATTTACTAATTATTGAAGAAATCTATAGCGTACCTGAACATCTTTGGTGAAGTAATTGTTCGTGTGCAGGTGTATGGCAGTGAAATTGCGCGAGTAATCGAATTCGAAGGTGATCTCTACAGGTCGTCCAAGCATATTGGGTGTGTCATTTCTCCAACCGACCCATTCGTATCCTGAAACAGGAAAAAAGGTAATACATTAATTACAAAATTATTTTTCGATTGTTCGCATTTGCATCAAATACGAGTTTATAGTCAAACAATATTTTAAGCTATCGGTATACAGTAAACTTGGAGATTATCTAGTACTGCGTGTCAATGCTAACTGACAAGGAGCATTATTGAATTCACACCAATTTTGATGAAGTTCTGTATACGTGTAAAGTACACGAAAACAATTTGCATGCATTTCCTTCACCGGTCGATACACGCGTTCCAGAAGAGGAATGCTACACGAGAGTTGGAAGCTTGAAAGCTATCGAATCGAATATCTAGAAAACAAAAGGAGTTATGCAAACAGATAAATTGCTGCTTTTCGATCACATTTCAGTATTTCGATGCTCGGTTTATTGTGCGTGTATTTATCAGTTCCTGTTTGTTGATTTTTTAAATTAATTACTTCGATTCGAGAATTGCTCTCAGACTCTCAGCCGGTGATTTATTTGTCTTTGTTCTCTGGACCATTGTTTACGGTTTATATCAATATTGGACCGATGCACTTTGTGTAATCTCAGATCATTTTAATCCAAGTTTCTAGGTTCTAGACATATTGTTAGTTTCTACATCTTGAAGTTGATTGAGTTCCTGCATTTCCTAAACCTCAAATGTTATGATGGATTACAATCTTCCATAAATTGGAAATCAACTGGAAACTTACCTTCATTAGTACAGTAATTTATTTATTACAATATTTCTAATATCAATGAACAAAATGTATCAGTTTCTGTCACAGAAATACAATTCGTTTTCATATTTCATAAATTCTATTTAAACAAATTTTTCTTCAGCTGTTCTCGTCAGAGAACGTTTTTTAAAAACATTTGACGGCGCACGATTTTATATAGAATCTTTTTAAAAGTTCCACAACTCTCTCTCTCTCTCTCTCGATCTCTGCTAGAAACAACGGCGGAATGACTAATGTACGAGAGTAAAGTTTCGTCTGAAATATTCTTCTAACACCGAGCGATTACTGTTGCGAAAACATGTGCAGATATTTTATTATTCCGCGTCCTGTTTGCAACAATAAGCCTCCGGACCAACCGGACGGGCAGACAGTTTCGCGACTCGAATTTCGGACAATTCGGTACGAACGTTTCATTCACAGTCGCCGGGAGTGTTTCTGCTCGCAGTCAGCGGATCTGAAAAATGACATTTTACATTGTCGGATCCGATTACTCCATTGACACGCGCCGACGCTCCCCACCCTTCCCCCCACCATCCGATAAACGGGACAATAAAATCTGCAACATAAATAATCCACGCGGTTCGCGCGTGACGCGAAATTTGTTTGCGCGTGGCACGAACAGCGCGGGAAGCGTTCACATCAAACGAACAAATTGTTTCAACAGGGTCGCATTTGTTGCAAATTGCGCGAGGCTCTTTTAGCAGAAAGTTCCGGCCTGCAACCTATTTTCAGCCGAACGACAGCTGGTCTTTGAATGTTACCTTAATTAATTGCCAGCTGAATGCGAAATAGTAGGCGTTTCGCGCAATCTGTGACTGCATTGAATTCCGGAGCTTTCTCTTTACAAATGAAGGAAAAAATACAGGTCATCCATTCCGGCATTCTCCCGACCCGCGCGCCGGAATCATTCGGTTTCATTCTCCTCTCGCTCTGTCGAGCTTCTCGCGAATCGCGTAACCGTATTTTCAATTAATGCGTTACCAAGCTAAGTTTCTCGAGTTTCACCTACAATGCTCTCTCGTTATCCCAATTTGATACGCGTCACGTGCCAGCATTTAATTCTAAGTGTAAGCATCCAACAGGTGCAGTGCGCTAAGGAGTGTTTGAACACCGAACTGTGTGTGCGGTTTTTGTGCAAACTTTCAGATACAATAATTATAAAACAAATTGCAATTCAGTTTTAACAAATATTGAACTATTCGAACTAAGTGCATAGACATTTAAGAGTACTTTTGAAGCTTTTTCTCTAAGCAATATTATGTTTATATCCCAATTCAGATTACAGTTTCTACTTCTACTGCTGTACAGAACAATATTTTTGAGATACTCTATCAGTATAACTCTGGATAGCATGAACATATTTATTTCAAAAAAATTGTATGTATTGTCAAAGTAGATTTAATCCACGCAGTTCAAATTTAATAAGTCCAGTAATATCTCTTTAAAAAATCTTTTCCTTAACCCAGTCTGTCAATTTTCTAAAATAAATTATTGTATAATAAGTTAATTTTTGGAATTCACAATTTCTCTTGAAGCATCTGATGTATTGTTGCCAAACAGTTAATGAATAGTTTTAATGAATTTAGTACGCATGTACATAGAAAATTGATAAAAATAGTTTCTATCGTCACTGTCACTGCTTAGAGAACTCTGGTTGAACATTGAATATAGAATTTCCTGGGTAGTTCTACCTTATGAGTCCACGCTCCTAGCCGTTATGAGATCGATGAATATTATAGTCGTCGGTTTGGTTCGAACTGTCGACACGTTAATAGTGGAAGGTAGTTTCGAGATGGTTGGCAATTCAAGTTACTGACTCTGTCCAGCGTCGTGGAACTCCGTAACTTTGCGATAGTATGATAAAAGTTTAATCACCCAAGGTATCTGGAGGTGCTACGATGCCTCTCAACTATGAATTACTATCTGATCGATATAACAACGTGGAATTACTGTGTAGCAAAAAAATTGATGGACAACAAAATCTTGGGAGCAGTAACATTTCCATTTCATTTTGTTGGTTTTAGTTTGTCAATCTCTATATTGTTAATATTCCTCTATATTCGCAATATTCAGTATTTTCAATATTCTTCTATATTCTCAATATTCAGTATTCTCAATATATTCTATATTCTCAACATTCTTCTACGTTCTTAATATTTAATATTCTCAATATTTTTCTATATTCTTCTTAATATGTGTATATTCAATATTCTCAATATTCTGTATTCGCAATATTCACTCAATATTCAGTATTGGGAATATTTTCTAAGTAATCGTTCTGTGTATTGAGTTATTATAGCTTAGCTAGATTTTACTCATTTAGCTCCAGAAATCACAGTATCTCTCAAATTAACAATATGTTGTGCACTTAAGCTATTTCTACTTCTTCAAGAAATATTTTAGAGTAATTTAATATCTCCCATGCACATGATATCGTAATAAAAAGCGATCGCAGTCAATTAAAACTGCTTCGTTTCATATTCAATAAATCTGCGAATAAATCAAACAAATTTTTCTGCACATCTGGTTCTCGTGAAGTCCACAAGATATTGAATTTGCCCCGACCGTCGTTAACTATTCATTAAATTGCAAACCACAAAACGCAATAAAATATAAAGAGAAATTAAATTCAATGTAGATTGCGTTTTAATGTTACCTGTTGAGTTTAAAACCATTCATGCGGAAAATAAATATTTATTCACCTCCAGCTTTTGCAAATTGTGCGGAACACTGATCGCCATTCGAGCGGAATTACGAAAATCGATGGCAGGGGGAAAAAGCTGTTGCGATTCAACTTTTACTGTCATATTTGTGACTTTTCCTGACTAAAACGAGGCCAATCACCGCACCATTCGCAGCACATTTGCTTGTGTAATTGACAATTTAGCAGAACTATACAAATCTAGAACTATACAGAATTATACAAATCTGTAAAGATTTAATCGAGGTAACACTGTATCGTGGATTAAACAAGGATGTATGATACAAATTATGTCATGTTTGGTGTCATTTTAAACAGTAAAATGTCACCAATATGGTCGTAAAAGTTTCACAAAAAAATAATTAATGTCAAAGGAATTTTGTCGCAGAATAAGTACCGTCTCATGTTTCCTGCGTTCAGCAAGAGATCAAGGAATATCGACTGTCATAAACGGATCTTTGGGCATCTGGTTGACTTTTGACGGGCACTTTCGACGCGTCTCTCTATTTCCCACGTCCCGATCGGTCCCGGTTTTCCGTATGCACGCCGGTGGCCGCAAGAGTAACGAAACGCGCTGCGGGAACAGCAAGAGTTCTGTGGCAGTGAGCCGCAACAGCAGTTATTCGACGAATTCTGCCATTAGATTTCACGGTACAATCAGGCGCGCTGGGACACGCGTCCCGTGGGACCGCGCGGATTGAAAATGGACTGCAATAACCCTAAAGTCGAGCGGCCTCGCGAGTTACGCGTTTTTCCGAAGCCGGTGGCTCTGTTACTTTTCGCGGTCCACTTCGAATTTCCGCCTTTAAACTAGACGCTTGCTGCGGTTTCCTGGCCAAACTTTCGTCCGCATGCGCGAATTCGGAAATTCTACGGTTGCCTCGCATTCCCGGGATGAACCGCCGGAAGTTTAGTTAAGTCTGGATGGCGGAGCTGCAGCGCGCGAAACGTCAGCACGCTGACAGCTGTGTTTTTTGTTTACGCTCGCTGACACACGGGTTACGGATGATTGCTCTTACTATCTTGGAATTCACAAGTTTAATTACTGATCCGCGGACGTAACCGGCGCGCCTAGTTCTAATTAACCGAAACGCACGGTTACTCGAAAAATAACTACTGTAGAACCTCGCTTGTTGCACGGAACGGCACGAAATTCGAGCATAAATCGAGGTTCTGCAACGAAAGAGATAACCAATCAAAGTGATTCATAGTGGCGACCTTCTTTTGTTTCTACGCACAATCCCCACCAAGAGTTCCAGAACCTTGAACACCTCGTGGTAGGAGTCGCTAGTAGGCAACGAATGAGTCCTCCATGCAATAGATGAGGATGCAACTAGCGAGGTTCCAATGTATTTCTCGGAATTGAGGAGTTTCACTCGTTCGACGTTCTGATTAGAAGCCAACATTTAGGAATTTTTCGAAAGAATTCAGTAGGGATTCTGTATTTTCAGTTCCAAGAATATCCTCGATTTTTTGTAAGCAACGATAATAATTTTCAATTATTATGAAACCCTTCAAGAACAGATTTATTAAAGTGGCACATTTTGAAAGTTCTTGCGGTTTTTATTATAAAATCAAAATAACAAAAACCGCAGAAACTTTCTTTCCGACCTAATACCATACAAACGTGGCAAAAAGTCGCAAATCTACTTTTCAGAGATCATTATGAAGACTTCCCTTTATATGGTCACGTTGATAGGAATGTGAGAAAAAATGGTTCAAACTCTGTAGAGTCGTTTACAAAATTTCGAAAGAAAAAACGAAACCTCGATTTCCCACCTTCTTTTACTTAAAAAAAAATCTTCGAGGGAACTAAGTTCTCCACTTAGTACTTTGTAAAAGTAGAGATTTTATCCTTTAAAATGAGCACAGGTAGAATATTATAAGATTTTATTACATGACGTTACAGGAGTTGGAAGAACACTTTTAAAAAATCAACTTTTCGATAAAAAGAAAAGTTCTCCAGGCGTTTTTGAATAATACAACGTTCGCTTAAACTGTTTCTTTGTTTGCATATTTACAAACAACATAAATATTTATGCTTTCATTTAATCGTTGCATCCTGTACACACAAACCGTGAAAATAATAAATTTATTGTAAATTGATTTTATTATAGCTCTCCTTTCCCTGAACAAACAATATTCGCGTTTAATAAATTCGATTAAAAAATTAATGAAATGACAAACAAATTGGGGTGGTATTTGTGAAATCCTTTTTCACCGGAATGTTATACTACTATCCTTAATTTGCATATATATTTTGAGCTGTATTATTTTTATATAAGTACATCGCACTGGTAAAAATCTGTTACATATACGTAAAGAGAAAAATAATTTTCCAAAAATGTGTGATGAAAGTTTTAGTAACCAAAGGGAGGTACAAAAAATATTAAAAATAAAGTTCCACGTGGATGCTAAATTACACGTTGACATTTCGTTTGACAAAATTCCACCTATCTTTTGGGCTGCAACTCAAAATAAAATACAAATAATGAGTGAAAACATTTTTGTTTCATCTCGTTTTTAAAATTCGAAATCCTAAGAATCTAACAATAGCAAGATTTGTAACGTACCGTGTAAGAAACTGACACGATATGAAATATAATATTCTCTTATTAAAATTATTATAAAGGGAAATGCGTTTACATTTAATTTCTGTTTCTAACAACTGACTTAGACAACTTCTACTTTAAATAAAGATCCACAGTCTGGCTATTACTAGACCAAAGTAAACAAACTTGCGTGTAATTTCGTCAATATTTTCGGCAACGCAAAGCGGATCGTCTGCGCGTTATTGCCGCTCTATTTACGATTCAATTTCTCGCAGCATCGTCGGTTCATAAAGTAGCGAGAAGTTGATACACAGTATACACCGTGGTCGTACCGCCCCATACACAAAGATCTGTTCTTTACGCTATAAATCCTGCACACTTTTATCTCTCGTTCTCGACGAATTCTCCAAGGAAAGCGGGATGAAAGAAGGCGAAGGGGTGGGTGTGGGTTGGAAGAAAAACGAGGGTTCGTTGAGCACGCCGGGACAGGCCGACTCCGATTCGACATTGTCGTAAGGGAATCGAAGGAACGGGCTGTGTGCTGGGCTCTGCCGGGTTCTGCTGGGCTGTTGCAGAAGGCGCTGCGCTGGCGAGGGACCGTAGCAGCTTATTAAAACTTAGGAGGGTCTGAATCGTTCCGTTTCAATTCGGTATCTGTGCTATACTCCTTTGGCTTCGGATTTTCCTGCGACACAGTCCCTTCCGGTGGCCCTCAACAATGTTCGAGAGACCCGTGTGCACCGGCATTATATCGGTCTGATCTATCCGCTTTCATATAAGCCCCACCCTTAATATCGTCCCCCGAGTAAATAGTTTCCAGTTTCCTGTCACCGCCGCGCCGCGCCACCTTTGGCCGCTATCTACCATCAATTCTGAACATTCAGAAGGGTCGTAAGATAAACACCGTCGCACGTATATCGTCGCTGGAACTCGCCGCCTGATGATTTTCTCACTTAAACCGTCCTGAAACTATACGACCGGCCGAATGGCGCTCGTAAAGAGGGTTGCACGCCCGTCGATGCCCCGCCGATGTCACTTGCACACCTCGATCTCGCCGAATTCCGGCAATTTCGAAGCAACAGTGTGATTTTAGACAACTTTCCGGTCCGACAGTTAAAGCAAATGCGACTGATCGCCACCCCGTCCCTCTTACCCACCATTTTCCGGTTGACGTTAAGGGGTGGTCACCCCGATACGCGTACACAAAATTTTCGTCGGAGATAATTAACTGGAAAATTTTATCTTCTCATGGAGAGAGTCTCAGAATAGTGTCTTAGAACGGTAATCGAGTACTGAAAATCCTGAAATTTTCCTGAATCTCGATAATTTCGAAAATCCCGAAACCAACGAGAATCTCGAACATTATCGGGAATCTTGACATAATCGAGAATTTCAAAATTTTCTAAAACCCGTTTCGATCTCGAAAAAAATTCTCGTCTCAACCCGACTCGACATTTTCGGGTTCCCGCACACCTCTAATAGATATGCTAATTAAATTGAAAGTGGCGACTTCTTAAAATGGAGGTTTTACCAAACTCCGAAGTTGAGTTTACACAATAACAAGAAGAAATCTCTTCATTTGGAAAAATGAAGAATAGTAATTTCATCATTATTGATTCCTGCAGTCTAACGCCTGCTTTCTACAAACCCGGAAGAGAATCCATTTTGGTGGAATGCGAATCACGTGTAGGTATTGTCCATCTTGGCAAACTCATTGGTTGTGTTTTAGTATTTAAACGAGAAGAATCATTTCTGCAGGATCGATGAGACCATTGAATTTTTTGTTCGACATTTCATCATGAAAAGACTTAGCCCGGCACAGCGTCTACAAATATTTAATATTATATTTCATATTAACTTCCCGATTTTATAGGGAAATTATTGTAATTACCCCGAAAATCGAAAATCGATTTTTTAGCAGATCTTCACGTTTCATGGTCATTGGATTCATTTTAGACTATTTTTATCAAAATGTCTGTATGTGTGTGTGTGTGTGTGTGTGTGTGTGTGTGTGTGTGTTTGTGTGCGTGTGTGTTTTTGTGTGCGTATGTCCGTTTCTATGTATTCAAATTTTTCGTTAACGTTTTCAGAAAAAGTAACAACGCGATCGGGATGATGAATCATGCAATCGATGTGCCCCGCCGTAACTTAGAGCTGATTAGATTTTGGTCCATATTGGTCAAGTAGTTTTTTAGATTTTTAGTTTTTTTTCGAAAAGAGTTGATTCTACCATGCAATTTATAAGGGAGGACGAATATTTTCCACCAAAAAACCAAACGCAATTACATAAAAAAATTTTTTTTCTTAATTTTTTTAGATTTAAAAAAAAAATTTTTTTCTTAATTTTTTTTAGATTAAAAAAAATTTTTTTTTTTAAACTGATGCTAATGTTACCGCTTGGAATAATCGAAAGTTATTCCAATGCAACAGTGAATTTATCATCTCTACTCCCAAGAATACATTTTGGGAGAATATTGATGAAAGTACAAAAAAAACGATGTTAGCGATGTTGGCGAAGGAGTAACGAATCGGGAAGTTCTTTGTGTGACTCTTGGAGAGTCACACACCAAATAAAAAACATTAATAGCAGTAGGTCCTACTAGCCATGCGCATCACTAACCCTCTCGCTAGAGCAGTCCTACCCGCGAGCTCGCGAAGCGAGCGAGCAAAAACAACCCTGCGAGCGAGCGAACGAAGCGAGCGAGCAACAATAGCCCTCTAGTTTTTTCTTCCGCACCATTTATTGCGAGAACAATTCGGTGAACAGATAATTTCACGCTTCGGACCGGTGAATTGGACGCCTAGATCATGTGATATCACACATCTAGACTTTTTCCTTTGAGGTTACGTAAAGTCCAAAGTGTACATGGATAAGCCGGTTACGATTGAGAAATTGGAAGCCAACATTACTCGCGTCATTCGCCAAATACCACTCGAAATGCTCAAATGCGTCATCGAAAATTGGACCTTCAGAATGGACCATGCTAGCCGCAGCTACGGCCAACATTTGACACAAATAATCTTTAAAAAATAAATGTAAAGAATGGTTCTTTTATATAATAATAAATGTACCCGATAAAATTGAATTTTTTTTTATTTTTGGAAAAAGTACCTCTAAATGAATCACCCATTATAAGACCCCATAAAAAGAAAATGATTTTCATCTATTATTAATCGTATTTTTTTTATTCTAGAAATTATTTCCTAAATTTGATAACTTTTTTAATTACAATATTATGAAGAGGGCACTCGCGCGAAATACAATAATTTGTTAAAATGTATCGTCATCGAAATTGAACGATTACCATTGGCTGAACATACAGTGCGCCGTTCGAAAGAAAGATTGCATTAAAGTCCGATTTCGCGAGCACCTCGAGAATTACCATCAGGTAACTCGGAGCATTTTAGAGCGGAATCAAATTCAGCTGGCGGAACAGCGGGGGGAGACTCTCTCAATTCGAAGGAAACCGAACTATAGCACCGGTATAAAGAGAGTCGGGAGAGAGAGGTTGCACGCAGTCTCGGCGGGGTTTAAAAGTTTAAGAAGCTGGAGTACGTAGCTGGGTAGTGTGCCGGTCGCGTAAATGGAAAGACACAAATGTATCCTGGGAGCCGGTAAACAGCCGTGTGGCTCGCAGTCTAGCGCGCGCCGCGGTTCAATATAAATGTAAATTGGAACAGATTCGAGTGCAGCGTGGAACACGTTTGCCTCCGAGAGTCCGAGCTTTCAGTCCACCGGCGCTCCTACGACGATTCTCTTATCTCTCGCCTAGCCTACACACCTGGATTCGACACAACCAGGAATTTTATTTTCGTTTGAAACAACGAAAAAGGAAGGAAGACGACGCGGCCGATGAATATGCTACCCGCGAGTTCAACGCTGTCCGGCCCCCGCGCTGTGTAGATTATCTGGCGTTGGTTCAAGAAGTTCCACAATTTCCCTGCACCCTAAACTTCCAACATAATTTTTCGGGTTCGGCTTTGCCTACCTGTGCCAACTCATTGTTACACGGGGATTTGGACTGCAAACTGATTAGCCGGGCTCCACTGTCTTCCCTAGTTTAACTGTTTTGTTACATCGGGATTAAGCTGCCTAAGTTTTTTTGCGGAGAAATTGTTAGAGACGCTGAAGTGAAATTTCGTACCATTATTGTTTATATCTTCCTCTGTGTTGCTGATTTTTTTAGTGGTCAAATACGGTATGGTTCTTGTATAATTTTTACCAGAAGTGGAAGTATTTCTATGAGTAACTTTTGTTTCAATTGAAAATTTATAGTATCATATTATTTTCTTATATGAAACATAAATGAAAATGAACAATAGCTATGTATTTCGATCCTATTTGAAAAGTTAATACTCCTCAAAAATGGTCGTACGAAATATTCTTGATTAGTTTCCATTTTCGTTTCACACTGTGATTAGGCCAGTTATGGTTACGTATGTTTATCAAAGAATCTTTCTTCGAGGAAAATTTTACAGTTCACGTAATATCCAAATTATCAATAGTGTACATTTTCTCAGACTCTTAACTATTTTCACTTGTTCAAGCATTTTACAGTCCTTGTAAAGTAATTTACTATTCTTCGTGCATATATGTGTACTGCCCGAAATTTCTATAAAGCCACATATTGGTGTATTTTTAAAAAATATTGAGAAATTTGATACTTTTCAAATATCGATAACGTTGTATACTTACTACTGAGTAAAGATATATGTATACCTAACTCTCTCACAAATGTTTACGTCTTGAGTCTCTTTACATTTTCGTTGAAGGCCGCGACACGAGAGTGCGAAATTTCTATAAAGCCACTTATTGTTAGTTCGTTCTTACATTTTGTGTGGATAACATTAGCGATACTCAACCAAGTAACTTTAATTGCGATTAAGAGATGTGTGTATTCATATTAAAATTATTTTCATAAAAAATTGTGTATATATTATATTTGAATTTATTTGTATTAGAATGCCACAAGGTAAGTTATTAACAAGCGAAGAGTATTTTAGAAAAATATGGGGTGTTCTAATCGATCAATTGCGAAAAAAATTAATAGGTTGTTCGTCCCATCCAGTATTATTTCTGAAAGTTCTTGGATCGTTCTTTTACGTACTCTGATAGATAATTATATAAAATTAAACGAACCACATGGTAAGAAACGCCTTGCAGGTGGAAATAAAAAATTGACAAGAAGACAACATTCATTATTGATGAGGTAAACAGTACAACTCTGTTTCTGAGTTATGGATTGCGGTAAACGAAGCGTGGACATCTATCGAAGCAGAAATTCTTCGTAATTTGATTTCATCAATGCCTAAACTAATTTTCGACGTTATTCGAAGAAATGGCAATTATACTAAGTATTCATTTATAAATATATAAAAAATTTCGTTAATTTTCATGTTATCCACTTAAAAAACGTGTGGCCTTATGGAAATTTCGCAGTTCGTTTTGGTTAACCTATATAACTTCACGTTTTTCTGCAAATTAATAATGTATCTTTGAACATAATCATGTAAATGGTTTCTTTTATTCATCCTAAAACGCTATCGTGCATCAGCTTCTCATTACTATGACATAATTATAAGATCTCACCAAAAAATCAGGTGGCTTTATGGTAATTTCGGGCAGTGTATACTGAAATAAAAAACCACTGAGTCAAGCTAGGAGCATCTAATATTCGCGAGGAACGTGTTCAGACAAGTTTGAGCAATTAAAGCACACACACACACACACATCGAGGGCGCCGAATCGTTTCAAAGGGCGAAAATTCACGTTGCAAAAGAAGTAGATGGAGCACGAAGGAAGAGAGGAGAACAACATAAGTCGGCCAACGAGCGGGTAACTCGCGAGCGTAGCCGTGACGGCTCTATCACGCTAATCTAGACACGATCGGGCTCTAGCGCTAATCTCATTCCAGCACGAAGCAGCTCACCTTTCCCGTTACCACCGACGTCCAATCTGAAGTTGTCAGGACCCTTTTGCCCGTCGACAAGTTGACCGAGTCCCCCGGAGAGGTAACCTGCTTCTTCCCTGCCGTCGTACGTTCTGTCGGAAAGGTCAACCTCCGAGCCTCTCTTGATTCCTTGGGGCATCGAGTACGACACCAAACCCTCTGCAACAAAAACAAAACGCATGGTCACGTTACCTGCATCTACGCACAGCATGCTCCGCGACTATGCATCATCGTGACGTGGCACGTGGCGATGCCACGGACATTTTATTTCCGACGATACGTGATAAGATTCCGGCCGGATAACGCAAGACTGCCACCGAGCTTCAACCCTCTACTCGGGGGCTGTTTAGGGGTGGATTGGCAACTCGAAGCTCGGTTAATAGATCGATAACGGGTTTGAACACTGAGAAAGAAATTGCGGTAGTTAGGCTGCTCCACAAAATTGTTTATAAGCTACTCCAGAAAATGAAAGCAGTGAATTAGACCCGAAGAATTGTTCATCTTTGAACTCCTAGAAGTTCGTGTAAAAAAATCTTGAAAAAAATATTCTACCTGTGCTTATTTTAAAGGGCGAATTTCACGTACCTGAACTCGAAGCTTTTTTGGAACATTTTATTCTGTTCTCTTTTTTACCATGAAAGGAAGTGGGAATTTGAAGTTCCTCTCTTTCGAATTTTCACGAATTCGAGTGTCTCTATGGAATTTAAAAAAACTTTTTCTACATTTCTTTCAATGCGGTTTTATAAAGGGAAATCTCCATTTCACAAAGACTTCTCAGAGGTAGATTTACGATTTTTTGTAGCGGTTCTATTGTATTTTAAGTATAAAGAATTTTTTGTGAATTTTGGGTCTGAAGAAAGAGACACTTGTAGTAATATTGTTGAAGTATAAAAGCTAAAATAATGGAAAAATTGATTTCACTCACTGGAAGATACCTTATCCCAAGGATTTTGTTATAAATAATATAAAATTTGTATAGAAACTTAATTGTTCGATATAGAGACGCCGATATCCAAGTACAATAATCGCAAGCAACTGTCACTCAACCACAAACCGTCCGCAACAGCGCGCCATAATTTAATCTTTATACATCTTCATCAATGCCAGAATCGTGGCCAATAAAAAGATACCGTTTCTGGCTGGCTCTTTCCCATAGGACCACGAGAAATGATTTATTGGACGTCGAAACGATGGCTGGAAGAAGTGGCAGACGTTACTAAAGACGGCCGCCGAACAAGTTTCAACACTTTCCGCGGATGAATATCCGTAATCATTCGGTTGCTTGTGTAAGGCTCGGTGAACGGGATGAATTTAATCAAGAGTCGGAGATGGAACGAGTATTTCTTATTTATATAACTGGATTATCCCCTACAGGGAAGTACCACCTAACTCTAATTAAAAAGTGTCGTATGCTAAACTACGCATAGCAATTCTTTCTACAGTTGTATAAGAGCACAAACTCTGTTAAAATGTTCTAGCTTTCTCAGTATATTGTTACATCTAAAAATAATATACTAGCTTAGCAAGGCAAAATTCTAACACAAATGAATTTTCTATTGCTTTTTTATAACATTATATATTACATAGATCTGCAGTGTATCACTATATTTTTTAACTTTATTTGTTGAAGATTACATTATGGATTTTGCGTGAAAGAAAAATTGATTTCATCGATTGCAAGAAATAGAAACCAAATAGGAAGTCTATTCTGTTTTAATCATTTTAATAGACTGAAAATAGTATACATATGTACCTTCTTAAATTCGTTCAGTATTCCAACTACTTTATATTTCACCTACTTGATTATGTCAGAAATGCATCAAATCCTGCAATCTATCCTTGACAAGTTATTAACTCTTCCAAACCTGTACATTACTCTCCTACATTAAGAAATCTAGTTTGTATCAATACGCTGCTTTTTAATTTCTAATGAAGAACACAGAGTGTGTCAATATTGTTTTGATCGACTGTAGTGGCCGTTCGAGTACAAAGGGCTCAATTAATCGGTCGACATGAATGGCTGCCGTAAGGAGAACGGAATATCCACTTGCGGGTGAACAACAGGCGCGTTTTCCAAATGGTGGCGGCCAATTCACTTCTCGGCGGCCCCTTTTCCCGATAACAGTATAAACGATAAATTTCATGCGCCATAAAAACGCCATCTCCGTATTTATCATGGTGTTATTCGCTGCGTACACGGCGCGGAGCAACAGGGGAAGAAAAAATGCGCCAAGAAATATATGCCGACCACGTGTGCCGGGCCGTTCTGTGTCGCACGCACGGTAATATTCAGTAATTCCAACTACAATCACGAAGAGACCAGCATATGGAAAATATTTTCGTTCTTGTTACGGTAATTGCTCGCTGTCGGGATTGAATATACAGGGTGGCCCACATAACTCTGAACAGCTCAATATCTCCGTTACTTTTCGTTGTACAAAAAAACTTCGTAGGACAAAGTTACACTGTTTGAAGGGCCACATATAACGGTGTAAGGGAAAAAAAATTTCCAGGTCATTTTTATGAGATTTCAAGGTTATCGATGTTTTTTTGGAATGAAATGGAATGAGGTATTTTTTAATACATCAATCGATGCAGCTGGACATTCTTTATAAAAAAGTACTAACCTATGTATGTCGAAAAGTTAGTAGTTCAGGAGATATTTCAATTTAAATAACTCCAAAATACCATTACTGTCGTACTAAGGCGTTAGTGTTTACTTACTTGTGTAACGCCTTAGTACGACAGTAATGGTATTTTGGAGTTATTTAAATTGAAATATCTCCTGAACTACTAACTTTTCGACATGCATAGGTTAGTACTTTTTTATAAATAATGTCCAGCTGCATCGATTGATGTATTAAAAAATACCTCATTCCGTTTAAAAAGATATCGATAACCTTGAAATCTCATAAAAATGACCTTGAAATTTTTTTCCCTTACACCGTTATATGTGGCCCTTCAAACAGTGTAACTTTGTCCTACGAAGTTTTTTTGTACAACGAAAAGTAACGGAGATATTGAGCTGTTCAGAGTTATGTGGGCCACCCTGTATAATACCGAAGTCATTTACGCTCTTGCCATTGTTCGACATGAAAAGGCCGGAATGAAAACGACATTCATTTAATAATTCTTTTGGTGGTTTACAGAAATAATGCACACAGCAGATCAAACTTGCGACATTCACAGAATCTTTAATTGGACGTGGTTTTTTTATGGAGAAAAGTGTAACATAGTGGGACAATACAAATTTAGTGACAAAACTTTGTTATGCATTATTTTTTTATGAAACCTATGCCAGCATATTTCTGACATTTTTCTGATTAAAATGATACCAAACACGACATAATTCGCCACATATTTACTCGTATAATCCGTAGTACAGTAGAACCTCGACTATCCGAACCGATGTTGCCTGAATTCTCTTTATTCAAAAATAAATAATTTAATCTAAGACAATTGATGTACGTTTTCATTTACAAATCTGTAAATATTTATTTTAACATTCTAGGTACTTCCGAAAATTGAGGTTCTTCTTTATTATGAATTAAACAGCTACGAATGATCCAAATTGTGTCGTGTTAGGTGTCATTTTAACCAGAAAAGTAACGAATATGTTGGTAAAGTGATTCTTTAGTTTTCAAAGGTAGAATCAGTTTTGTATATTATGATTTTTTCTGTGAAAGATGATGCCGAATTAGTACTACCGATATGAATAAGCATCCTCGACGTAAATTATATTTTGCTAGCAAGCGATTACAACGTCGATAGCATCGCAATATCGATACTTATAATCGTGATTTCGACTACGCGCATACCGGAACTGGGATCGCTGAACCGTTTCGGGGTTGGATTAACGCGAACACACCTGTACACTATCTCTCGAATCGTTCTACTAAATCTGCGTTGATGCCGCTCTCGAGCCGGCGAAGCTGTTGCCGTTCGATCGGGGTTTAAGAATACGAATACGGCCCGACACTGAGCAGAAGATCCACTTAACGCGAGCTCTGTTTTCAACTAGGTATTTCCTCTAGTGAATTTTAATCGGGGACACGTAGCTCGGCATGCAAATGAAAAAGAGTGAAATTCCGATTTAATTGGATATTTATTGTTTCGTCCGACTACGAATTCGATTATTGAAACGTAATATGAAATGCTACTTGCGTGGCATGTGGAATAAAATTTATCAATTTCAATATAACAGATGTATTCATTTTAAATATTTTCGGACAATCGTTCATTCGATCCTTTGAATGTGTCCAGCACAATTCAAATTTTATTAAAACGCCTTTTGTTTTGTTTCTAGTCGTTCCTTTGGTAGATGCAATCAGTTTCTCTTTGACACAATTTTTGTCGAAATATTCTTTGTTTTATCTCTGGTCGCTTCTTTGATATTATTTAAAATGTACAAATTCTTTTCTTTCTCGTCAGTAGAATATGCATACGTTTTTACATTAATTACTTCTGTCGCTAATAATTTTAATAAGTTGAAATTAACAGTATTTTTAAATTCCTAATACATTTTTAGCATTTCGTACTTGATCTGTTCATTTCTATCTGCAGCATTCTCATTAGTTATATTAATTTAATTAATGCAATACAAGTAGAAGTTTCTAGAGTAGGAAAGAAATACCAAAATTTAATAGCTTTTTAAAGAGTTGCAAATTTAAAATCAGATATGTTTCAAAGATGTGAAAAAAATGAATATACGTTTCATATTTTTATTATAAAATATTCAGAAATTATCTGATGAAAGAATTGCCATGCATCTCGAATATAAAGTAGAAATATTTTTCACTGTAAGGAATTTCTTGATTGCAGAAAACTCTGAAATATCGCAACACCGATAAAAATGCGTGAGAACTATATCTGCTCGTCCTTTTCAATCCTTCTCGGCGGACAGTTTGTCGCGGATAAGTGCGGCTGGAAGGAGGAGTGGCTTTAAATTTCACTCACCGGTCCATGGACAGCCATAAAGCTCCACTCGGATGCATACCATGCGCATATGGGAGGTGTACGGGATGAAACGGACTTTTGTTGCCACGATGGCTGGATCGAAGACTTGCTCCTTCTCCGTGTACGGATTATTGTTACCCGCTAGAAGCTGCAAAACATAAAATTGTCATGTGTTTTATTACTTGGCATATTCACGCTTCCATCAATAAAATACGGAAAATGCAATGCTGAAAGTTTGTACAAATACTTTCATCCCATTTGAATTTACTCTGGGAAAGATATGCGACCATCCTTTGCCACAGAAATGTACCGGTCATCTTCAGGACGAACTAATTGAAATAAACAGGTGTGTACAAATTGTACAACTTAATAAAAACAGTACATACACACGTAGTTCTTGTTTGATAACACACTTAACGTCTCAATGTTTCTCGTTACTTTTTAAGAATAGGTTTTTGGTACTATCATACGTCAATTAATGTTAAAATTGTAATAAGGATGGCCGAAAATTGGGAGCGATTTCACAGATGGTTTATACACAGTTCTGAATACTTACAAAATAAAATTACAAAATAAAACTGTGAAACTATCCAAGGATTGAGGATTAAGATCGCCAGCTAGGACAATCTTTTAAAAGCAATTTTAAAAAGATCGTGACCAACTAATTGCACACGCAGTTTATCGACAAAATTTAGCAATGTTTTCAAGAGTTAGGACAACGTCTTCAGTACCGTTTCCCCAAGAAACTTCTTTACACCAGCCGAAGTTGGTGTACAGATTAATTGGCGATAAAAATGTCCACGTTATCGGTCTGTTCGGTTCGCGAGCAGGCTGCGAAGTGTAAAACAACAGAGGGAAAAGGCAAAAGGATGTTTGGTGAAGGAAAGAGAAGCAACATCGATGGCGCAGACGGTGGTTCGGTTAAGCTCAAACCATAGACGGAGCATCGAGCGGTCATTGGATCGTGTTTACAGCGTTAAGAACGAATCTCACGGCTCTCGAGCACCATTTTCCGGATCCGATTAGTAAACAACAGCTCGGCGAGGAGCTCTTCTAAATGTAAATGCCAGCGTTAAATCTGGATGGAAGCAGCGGTCGTCGTTCGTTTCCTCAACGGCCCCCCTGTCTCTCATCCGATCGATGGCCGCAGAGTAGAACCACATCGTTGCCTCGCGAAGGTTATGGGGTTCCGGCTGAAATATGAACGTCCAGGTCGAGAATCAAACCTCGAACAACGATTCCGATCCTGAGCGAACCGCCTTCCGTGTACAGGACCTTCCAAAATTGTGGGGACAGGAACGTGCACATGCCTGTCGCAAATGCTGATCTAAGTGTCATTTGCTATTTTTCTTCATTTTATAATTTATAATAACTTCTACTCCTGTTTTGTTGCTGGCAATATTTATCTTTAATATTTGTAAGGTGGAGTGGGGTAAGTGCGTCAACGGGGATAGTGCGTTAATTGTATTTATTAATGTAGTATACGTTAGTATGAACTATTCGACCAATAGATGTCGCCCAAGAATAAAGGTGTTTTCCTCGCTTAAATCAACCAATGCCAAACAGTCACGTGCGAGGTACACGTACAACTTTGAGGTTACCCTGACCGTGCAATAGTTTACAAGTTATTAATATATTCTGTGTTGTTATTTTAGGTAAGTACAACAAATATTGATGTAGGTTTACATTAAATAAACCGTTTTTATTGTATTTTTTAAAATTTATTGAGAAAAACACTAAGATGCATTAAGATAACCCCGTAAATATTACTACACGGGGCAAGTCCGTACTATCACGGTGGGGTAAGTGCGTACTGTATGGGTAACTATAAAACTAAACAGTATATTTAATGCAATAAAAAGCATTTTGTAGCAGGCTTGATCATAACTCTTTTCTTGCCCCATAGCACTTGAAACAAGGTTCGAAAGCATTTTTAAACTTTGTTTTAATATCACTGTATCCCCTTTCATATTTCAGCATAAAAGTACATGTTTGTTTAAAAATTCATAACTATAAAACTAAACAATATAATTTAATGCAATGAGAAGCATTTTATAGCAGGCTTGTTAATCATTCTTTCCTTGCCCCGTAGTACTTGAAACAAGGTTCGAAAGCATTTTTAACTCTCAGAGACGGACTTGCCCCATTTTCGGGGCAAGTGCGTCCTAGTAGACGCTTTGCACAATATCCTATCAAAATGATAATTTTCAAGCAAAATTATAATCCTACATAATACCAATTCATCAGTAATAACTGTGGCAAGAGTTTGATACCAAGAGTTAAATTTTTACATACCAGACTGAAAATACATCGGTTTAAAAATCCAACTTTGCAAAACCTAGTGCGCACTTATCCCACTCCACCTTACATATCACACGCATTATTTTTGTAGAGGGTGCCCCAAAATAGTTGTATTTGCGTGGAAAGGGTGATTTCTGAAGCAATTTGAATGAAACATCGTAAATCTAGTCAACAACTCGAATATGTCTCTTTCAATAAAATGTTCGCACCAAATTCCATGTAAGTAGACCAATTATTTCCGTAAATAATGAATAGATTGAGTTATGTATTTATGGAAGGCACTGTATAAGATCGATCACGTGATTTTGCGAGCGCAATTCGCATGTGAACGCACATAGACACTAGACACGTGATGGAACAAGCTCGTGATGATCGGGTTCGTTCCGTTTGCGTTTCCATCGGATTAGAATTTCTAACCGGGTATCTGTTATTCGATCTCAAAAATATATGAGGTCTGTAATTCGACCGCACCGATGCGGCGTTCCTCCCTACGGAAACCCGACGTATTCATGGTCGCACATCACTTTGGAGAATAAGATATCCAGCCAAAAGTACAGGTAACCCTAGTACGACGCGGTTAGCGACCGGAAACAGGATACTTAAATGTTTTTATCGTTGCAAGTACCCAAAGAAAATTGTATTTCCAAGATCGGTATGAGGATCTTCAACGATTCCCTATATGGAACTTTTATTTTCGTTTCTGTACTGTTACAGAACATCAAACTGAACTGTTGAGAGACATCAAAACACAACATATATGTAATTGAAAAAACATTCAATTATAAAATGATACACTGCGACGTGCTTTTGTTTTATTCTTTATCTAAATTTCTATTATCGTAAATGGTCAAACATATTTTATAAAATTCAACACATGCTACGTACAAATATTGACTATAATACTTTACTATGATATTCAAATAATTGTATATCAATGCAAGATATTGGGAATGATGAAAATATTTACATGGAAACAATTAAACACCGAATAAAAATGAATGAAACGATGACAGAAATAAATTTAAATCGCTTCTCATATGTAGTCATTGTTGCACAGTTCATACATAAATATGTTTGTATATGTACACTTCATCATACAAAGAAATATAGCAATTCATTTTTTGGATGGTAACCTCTAATAATTAATATTAGAAAGCTTTCATCGCGAACTTTTAACAATCAGTGAAAGTCACATTAATATTATGCGTTTTTACATTCAAATAAATTAAAGTCTTAAATACTTGATACCTTGAACTAATTGGAAGATTAATATTTAAGTGAGTGATTGTATTAGTATGGCAAGAAGACTTTCGTGTTTGCATTCTCGGTTTACAGATGCGATAATCAACTGACCTAATTAATATCCAGTTAACACACCGCCAATAGAGCAGCAAATTTCTAGAAGAAATAATATTTCCGTGACGTCTACACTATTTAAATATGGTATCGTTCGCCGCAATCACTTCAGCCTGAAGTTACTTCGAAATTACCTACTTGGATTCACTTTGCCCTCGCAGTTTAATACTCTATTACTTTCAAGACTATGTAAGTCAAATTCCTACTTCGTGAATTCGTATCAAACTTCGCGCAAACTTCAGGCGTTCGTAAAACTCAGTAATCTAAAATACGCTGATCCAACATAAAGCTCCCCTGTACCTTGTCAGACTCCAGTAATTGAAATTCAACGTCATCTGTGACATTGGTGGCTTCCCCACAGTTTTGTGGTTAGCTGCATCGTATATATATTTTCATTATTCGAAGATCCGTTCGTTCTCTACTTTTTTTTTGTCTATATATGAACTGTCTTTATTTTCGTCTGTTAGCCGGATCAATAACGACAGAAGCAGCAACCCCTGCGGAGCTCGAATTGCCGAGAACGATGCGGCGGTGCTTGAAAAGCGATTTTCGTCAAGACTTTTCGCATAGATCGAACGATTTTCTAGCGTACCCCATGTTAACAGCACGGCGGCTGATATATTAAATGGATTCGTGCCGTTTCCATGAAATCCGACGATGTGCTTGTCGCATCTGTGAGACGGGAAAGCGGAGGAAGCGGAAGAATTTCGAGACGCTTTATTCGCATCGCAGTATGTATCACGCCCGGGAATCGACGACAAAGCTGCAATCGCTTCTCTGAGCTGGATATTGTACTAAAAAAAGATTATTTGAGGATACTAGCCGGGATCAGAGCGCGGTATCAAGAATCCTACGGAAGAAAAAGAATACCAGAATTCGAAAGAAAGAAGTTGCTTCTGTTACTACTGTTTTTTACAGAATATTCCGCCGGGATCGTTAACAAAAGTTTAGAAATGAATTGTGTTCCATCACTTTCCGTGTTGGAAGGCATTTGTAGGAATTTAAGTTGGGAAAATGAGGGTGGATTAGAGTGAAAATATTCAATGTCCTGTAGACAGTAGGACAAGTCGATTTTATCAACATACAAGTACAAATCAACGTCACAATAAATTAATTAAAAATGAATAAAATAGAGATTGCATCAATTTCACGCCAGAAGAATAAATACACGTGTAATTAATATTTTGACGCAGATCGTAAAATAAGGATGGGGCCAGTGAGATTACAGACAGTAGTATAAGTCAATGACTCTTCAAATAAATTGAAAAAAGTGTGCAACAGAAATCAAATATTTGAATGCAATTATAAAATGAGAAAAAGACGTCGGTGAAACTACGGACCATTTCCATCGATCATTTCAACATGGTGGCAAATAAATTCAAGAATAACCTAGTTAAAGCTTCAATCTAGTTTAAATCAAGAGAATACATACATTAATATGTTAAAGTAGATCGTAAAACTCGGGAACGAGGTTAGTGAGGTTACGGACAGTAGTATAAGTCAACGACTTGACGAAGATCCAATTAAATAATACATAAATTAAATTGAAAGACAGATACAGTAAAACCAATTTACACCAAAATTACGTCGTATATAAGTCAATGACTTTGTCGACGTCCAACTCAACGTTGTGGCAAGAAAAATTGAGCAAGAAGGTAAATAAAAATTGAATCAACTTCAAAATAAAAGATGTGGCGGAACTTTAATTTCGATTGTAAAATAAAAGAAAGAGATTGACGAGATTTCGGACAGTGGTTCATGTCAACGATTTCGTCGGCCGGTGGGCGAATGCTGATAATTTCAAGTTCATCGGTCATAACGCCCACGGACTCAGGGTCACACGATCCAATATCAGGTTAGTCGAATCGTTGGAGCCAATACCGGTGAACTCGAGGTCACAAGGATCCAATATCGACGACTCCCGCCGTGAAGGCAGATTCCAGCGACCCCGGGAGTCGCGGAATTGACTACAAGAGATCCCCCAGGAGATCTGACCTCGACGAGCACGAAAATGAGGTATTATGATGTCGATGTTGCTGATTGTGTCCTTGTACAGCTTCGTTACTCGATAACACTACCACAAACACTTACCCTTCATTCCATAATCTAATAATTGTCCACGCATTTCTCAAAGTGGAATCTTAACTCCTTGTTTGATCACATGTACTTACAAGGGAACATATTCAGATGCGAAAATCGGATTTTGATGAAACTTTGGGAGCTTATAGTACTTTGAAAAATATTTGACACGTATTTTTTTTTATCGGCAACCATCCATTCTGAAGGGGTGAAAACAGCCCTCAAAGTTGGGGGTCAAAACCATATTTTTTGATATATCTCGGAAACCAGAGGTCCAAAAAATTTGAATTTTTTTTTAAATTGTGTGTTTTTCAATGGGGAATGTAGTCGCGTAAAAAAATTTTAACAAAAGTTTTTTGTTTAAACAATATATTAAAAATTTGATTTTTTTTGCAGTTTCTCGTATTTATTGTTAGTTCATTTTAATGTAAACTTGGGTGTGTGATCTTTGATCCAAAATAGGGGATACATGTTTCAGGATTTTCTTTCTTTTTGCCATTTAACAATAATTATGCATAATGGAAGATAGTCTTGCACCTGGCGTGTGAAGGAATTCTGGCTTGTTTTATCGAAATATAAGCATTTAGTATGAACATATATAGTATTTTAAACAATACTACTGGATTATATGTCGTTTGTTATTTTATCAGTAGGTAAAGAAGGTGGCGCAGGTAGCAGCGTGACGCGGTGCTGATTACCGCGGCGGAGTAAGGGTACCGACTTGTATGCATAGCCAATTCGTCTGCGAATTTCTGCTGTCGTTGGGCTTTCGGTCAAAATATACCTGGAGCCTTTTCAAATACACTGTGGATCCTTCAAATAATCGAAACTGGAGTTTCCCTCGTTGTATATGGTAGTTCTGATAAGAGCTGGTGGCAAAATGCTGCACACTGCAGTTTTACCTTGGTTATTTATAGCATTTGAGAAGGAAACGAATATTTTCAAAAGTTTCTATTGATTATTAGGGTGAAAGAGGAGGAAATGTAAAGTAGTCTTAAGAATGTACATATAAATATGGGCACATTGCTTTGTGTGCTACAGTTTTTCTGCATTACGGTTTGAGTTGTGTAGGATTTCGTTATCAAATTAACCTGCATATTAAGAAGTTAAAGATACTGCTTTCGGATTTGTAAAACAGTGCCACATAACAAATAATTTCTGGCGATAATCAAGGTAAACATCCGATAATTACATTATTTTTACTTTTCTTGATTGTTTATTTTTAGATTCGTTTTTACAAACATGAAGATCAATCCGATGAACATTATAAACATTTTGATCGAAACATATCACAGCATTAATAACAAGGAAACACCCAACGACAGCAGAAATTCGCAGACGAATTGGCTATGCATACAAGTCGGTACCCTTACTCCGCCGCGGTAATCAGCACCGCGTCACGCTGCTACCTGCGCCACCTTCTTTACCTACTGATAAAATAACAAACGACATATAATCCAGTAGTATTGTTTAAAATACTATATATGTTCATACTAAATGCTTATATTTCGATAAAACAAGCCAGAATTCCTTCACACGCCAGGTGCAAGACTATCTTCCATTATGCATAATTATTGTTAAATGGCAAAAAAAAAGAAAATCCTGAAACATGTATCCCCTATTTTGGATCAAAGATCACACACCCAAGTTTACATTAAAATCAACTAACAATAAATACGAGAAACTGCAAAAAAAAAATCAAATTTTTAATATATTGTTTAAACAAAAAACTTTTGTTAAAATTTTTTTATGCGACTACATTCCCCATTGAAAAACACACAATTTAAAAAAAAATTCAAATTTTTTGGACCCCTGGTTTCCGAGATATATCAAAAAATATGGTTTTGACCCCCAACTTTGAGGGCTGTTTTCACCCCTTCAGAATGGATGGTTGCCGATAAAAAAAAATACGTGTCAAATATTTTTCAAAGTACTATAAGCTCCCAAAGTTTCATCAAAATCCGATTTTCGCATCTGAATATGTTCCCTTGTTAGCTATATAGATGTACGTATGAAACTCTCTTGAGCTTTCAAAAATCGAATAAAAAGCATCTTAATCCTTTCATGTAAAATGACTTCTCAAAGACATTTGTCTCATATGCCGAACTTGATTCTTTATCATTTCAAAGCTGGGGGACAGTTAGGAGTAGTGTTCCTTCTCGAGAATTCTTTCTCGAGAATTTCTCGAGAAATTTTATAATTGGTTATTTCTCATTTCTCAAGAAATTATAGTATTTCTCGAGAAATTTAAATCTATGAAAATTCTTATGAATCTCATTTATTTTATAACATATTTTCGGAAATGAACAAATACATATGTGTCCTACCATCAGTCAAAATATGTTACATTTTAATATAGATACTTAAATATCTCTGTTACCTGCGATTATACGAAAAAATGTCACAGGAGAAATTTGCACTGTTCAATAAGGTAAATATAATGACAAAATAAAAAAATTTGTTGGAAATCATATTTCGAAATTTCAAGATCATCGTTATTTTTATTCAAAGGAGGTCATATAATTATGCTATATTTCTATTCAAAAAAAAAAACAAATCCAGCGATGTGCCATGTTCCATAGTTAAAATTTTCAAAATTTTCAATTTAAGTGCTCCACACGTCATCTTTTTTATTCCAGTCAACGAAAAGTTGTAGAGGGAAATGGAAGGAACACAATTTTTAACTTTGGGTCTTTGTTTGGACTAGTTAGGAGGTAAACATACTAAAAGTCCCCACTCGTAGGAGGTGAGCGCGGTGCAGGGGGGCACGTAGAAGGTCCCCTTTTTCGGTGTTTCGCTTATATCTCGGAAACTATGCGTCCTAGCGATAAGATCATTCTATTCAAAATTAAAGCTAACAAAATGTTTTTCGCTATCTCGCATAGTTTCCGAGATATCCGCGCTGAAAGTTCACTAATTATGCTGAAGAGTTAGCTAGTTAAATAAGGCATTTCTTTTTCACAATTAATGAACTTTGAGCGCGGATATCTCGGAAACTATATGAGATATCGAGAAACTGAATCGAATCAATCTTATGGCACATTTTGTCAGCTTTAATTTTGTATGGAATGGTCTTATCGCTAGGACGCATAGTTTCCGAGATATAACCGGAAAATCGAAAATAGGACATTCTACGTGCCCCCTGCACCCCGCTCACCTCCTAAGAGTAGGGACTTTAAGTATGTTTACCTCCTAACTAGTCCAAACAAAGTCCCAAAGTTAAAAATTGTGTTCCTTCCATTTCCCTCTACACCCCCCTTACGAGCATTCATTGACTGGACTATTTATCCGATCGATCTCAAACTTTGCACAAATTTTTTTCTCAACTAAAGGAACAGTACTGGATAGTTGCGTGCATTCCATCTCGTTAAAAATTTTTCTCCAAGTATAGCTATAAGGTCCACCCTAATGTAGATATTGGACAGGAATAAACATTGATTTAATGTTTTTAGCGCTTTCGATAAATATTATCAACGATATTCCAAATATCATAAGTTTTCCAATATTTTTTTAGTTTATTAAAATTCTAGAGAATTCTCGAGAATTCTCGAGGAGTATAGCCTTATTTCTCATTTCTCGAGAAATGAAAAATGTTGAGAAATCAGGAACACTAGTTAGGAGGTCCTCTTTTAAATGTGCGAGTCGGGAGGATCGCACGTCAAAGATTCAAATCTCCAGTATCGCATACAGGCACGCATCGACGTACCGTGAAATTATAGTGACATGTGGGTGTGGGACACGTTGAACTTGACGGAGGCGAAGGGTGCAGCGGGCAGAGAGCTGTAAACGGGCAACCGAGTTGTAAACGGCACGCAAATGGAACGCGCCCCTTAAATCGTTGCGCGTGCAACCCGGTAAAGGGTGAGAAGGGTAGGTTGTAGGAGGTTGGAGGTGGAGAGGAGAGGTTATATCGGCCAGGCTCGGAACGACCGACCGCGGATGCATTACAACTGCAACTGCAGCGCGCTCGAATACAAGCCAGCAGCCCGAGGTATACGCGATAGGAATAATTAATACAGCCATAAACAAGAGCGGGGACGGGCCAGCGGTGGCCAGACCGATATCGTCCTACCGACACATAAAATTGATATCCGTGCTTGAAGGAGGGAGGATCATTCTGGAGGGTGACCATATATCTTGCCGCTCAGATGGATCGCTCTTGTGCTGCTGGCAGTCGAATAGGCTGGCAATTGTACAGAGATTCCCTTGTATATTTTACTGGTTATTTATCACTTCGTTTATTGCGATTATCTATGTCGCGGTGGACCTAAGATGTCGTCAAGGCTTTGCTCCCGCGATTTCGATAAGGGCCCGCTGATAACGCTCTGAACGTGCTGAGGATCAATGACCTAAGTAATGGTTTCCATATTGTAAAATGAGCAGGTCTTCTGTTTGCTGATGGCATTCTGTTATGTGCGTAACCTACCGAACATTGAAAGTAGCATGTTTTGCGTAATACAGAACATATGATTCAATATGCATCATTGCATTTATAATGTTACATATAGAGAATTTGAATGAAAGAAATTTTAATTCGTACATGAAAGCACAGTTCGAGCAAATAATTGCTTACAAAAACACGTCGCGAAACAAAAACTTTGCTATGAAATTCTCTCCCTTAATTTGCATACATATCTGTCACCCGTCAAACAATGAATTTCCAAACAGCATAAAATGATTCATAAATTGATTACGAGATACAGGAGGCAAACACATTGTAACCAGCAAAGAACATCTGTGCTGTAGGTCCCGTCGTGAAATAATTCCGAAAAGGAGTTCAAAAAAGCGACGTTAAATAACAAACAAAAAAAAAAGAACATCTGTGCCTGCTCGCGCGTAAGAGATATTCGATAATCGTGATAAACTTCCGTGCCCAGCTGTTTTAAAAATTCATACTTGAAGCCAATTATTGGATATTAATAATTTGTTAAAATATCGACGATTAATAGTGGTTTCGGTAGTAATGGTTCTTTTCTGGCTGGTGGGCATTCCAGATACGTTTGTGTACGATGTTTACGAGGTGTACTCGATTCGCATGCACCGGTCGAAGCTTTATCTTGCCAGCGAACACAGAAACCGCGCACACCTAATATTGTTCCAGCGGTGTGTGTAATCTGTATTTTCAAGCCAGTTTCGTTCGTTCTGGACAATCACGGTGCAATCGACCTTTGCCGGGCTAGCTGGTGGCCGGGGATGACGGTGAATCAGACGATGCCGGAAATGTCGTCTATTCATCCCTCCGACGGGCAAACTCGAGATTTACTCAATTTGCTGAAATTGTAATTCGAATACAAACACCGACTTGCCGTGCGATTGCTCCAGGCTGTGTGAACTCTATTGATCGCCATGAATAATACTGGAACGATTATTTGCCATCAATATTATCACCGGATCTGCAATTTGGTAATTGATTTCAGGAAGGCGTTAGACATCTTTGTGATACATCCAGATATTGATGTACGATGATTAAACTTCGGATCATTACGCGACATACAAAACTTCTCCATCAATTCTAAGATATGGGGGTCACATAGAAATTTATTTCCCCTCTTATTAACTTTATTTGTATAAATATGACATAATTGTATTGTTAAATTATTCTGAGGTTCTCGCTGTTTTGCACTAATGTTTCTCATAAATGCATACAATAGGCAGTCTAACGATGATAAAAAATAAAAGAAAAGGTTAATGCAAAGTTTAACCTTTATGTCAATAACCAGGCACCTACTTTCAATATTTTTTACAGCCAATTTAATATTTGTGAATTATTCACTTTGTTTATTTCGTAACGGATTTGTAACGTGCCTGTAAAAAGTCGCAATGGCTATTGCAATAAAATGTTTTTATTCGTAACATTGAAAAAGCCAGTTTATATTTAATTTCATTTTTCTATTCAGATCTCCAATGTCGTAAATATTCCCGATGAATTTAACTGCGTATCCGAAAATCGATGTATTTGGAACGTCAATTGTCAAGGGTATAATTGATGGGAGATGGCCAAAAACAATTTGCGTATTGATTCCATTAAACAGATGTAATCGGTGGATTACGGATTTTACACATTTATACCGTGTTGCACCGTGTAAATATAACAAACGAATAATTTCAGTAACGTTTTCCAAATTGAAATTTGTGACAGCAGAAATTAATTTATTTATAGTATTTATAAAACCATTAAATTACACAATGAATCACAATCTAGTACTACAATAAAAATCTAATCTATAGGTATGTAAATAAAAAACCTATAGATATATAAATAATTTTTAGAAATTCCACTTAAACAGAAACCTGGATGCATTAAAAAATTTTAAACCTGATAATTAACAAGTGTGTATGTAATGTGCTGCAATAAAGAAACTATATTGTAGTATAAAAATTGAAGAATATGGCCAAGAAACAAGGAATTCGAACGTGTTGCTATCGCTAGTGGTTTCAGACGTTGATCCTTGCAGACCAAGAAAGATAATTAGAATGCAGCTCGGTCCAGACGAGGGTCGAGTATTTTTTCCAGCAGACAGTTTCATAAAATGGATTCTCGTCTAACACAAAGTTTTCTAAAACTCCTCGAACCGTTTCGTTCCACGCGATGTTTAAAGAGGGGTAAATTGGAATTGCCTGGGGATGGTAGTGTACTGATGGAATTAAAGCCACCGGCGGAACGTCTTCCGCCGAGTTTCATTATCTCGACGAGGTTAGGAGGTCGAAGTCAGGTAACCCGAGCAGGTGGTAGCGGTGGCTCGTCTTATGGAGCCGAAAAACCAGAATGAGCTTACGCGGCGCGTCCCATTTCCGACCGCTCGTCGTGGCGCCGTGTAGGCAATTACTTTCTAGGAGCAATGTGCTGGAAAGGAGCACGCTTCTAATCTGTTTGCGGCCGAATTCGGGTTCCCAGGACTCCGCTAATGAAGAACTGTTTCATTTTAACGTTCTTAATCCCGTGGCGACGCCGCCGCGCCGGCCTCGAGACACTCGATCTTTTTCATTCGGCGAACGGCGCATTTTTATATTAATGGAAAGATCACGATAATATTGTACGACCACAGTTTTTATGTGTCGCTTTGTCGGAACACAAAGGAGCGCTCCCATTATGCAGAGAGGGCCAATGAAATCTTCTATGGAACTACGGGAAAAATGTTTTAACCCTGCCGAGGTCGGGGTCTTAAAAATTTCTTATTGGTCGTGACGTGGCCTGATTTAACTGATATTCAGGTTCGAGCACTGATTACCATCTTTACAAGGAAAATCGAGTATAAAAAATACTCATTTTACGATACAGATACTAAATATTTATTTATAATCATTCATTAAAATAAAAATTCTTTGTTTTTTCTTCTGATTTATTTGAGTAAA
Organism: Lasioglossum pauxillum; assembly: GCA_933228785.1. Lineage (NCBI taxonomy): Eukaryota > Metazoa > Arthropoda > Insecta > Hymenoptera > Halictidae > Lasioglossum > Lasioglossum pauxillum. Next base: position 17,204,404 of record OW121702.1, on the reverse strand, counting down.
CTAAAGCTTGTCAGGATTTTTAAGATGTAAAAATCTGAACTTTCCATGAGGAATTTCATTGCGACCAAGTGAGCACATTACTAGAATATTTATTGAAACCATAGGCACAATTATTTTTATTACATAAAATAGGAACGGAACGTGAAGTTTTCGCATTGAAATTATCTGTCACCAAAAGCGATATAATTTTCTGGGATACGATTATAAAATTTCAAAAGCAATCCATTCTTTATCATTAAAAAATCCATTTCTTGGTCCTGTTACATTAGAATACTAACATAAAGCAGCAGCTATGACTGCACACCATGAATATCAACGGAGACGCCACGAATTTCGATTTTCGCGAGAAATTACGGCCAACTGGAGTGTTCGCGAGCTGTAACTATTCGTTTACGGCGAAATGGATTTTCGCGATGGTCGCACGGGGCTGATATTTCGAAAATCGAGATCGGTCTGGGTGTATCTGTTAAAAAGGAACAAAATTCTGGCCGCTCCTTTTCTCGCCTCGGGACGAGAGTCCCCTCGTCCGGATTGAAGCACTCAACAATCGAGCCTGCGCCCTGATGGCGCCACGAAAAGAGAACAGAGAAGAATCGGGAAAAAAGACGAGCCAGACCTGTCCGCCGGAAAAAAGATTGGACGGACGAAAGAGCGGGGTGTGGAGAGAACGAGAGAGAAAGAGACGGGGGGAGAGAGAGGTAGGAAGTGTGGCCGTAGAAAATTGTTTCCAGGCCGCGCGGTAATCTGCTAATAGGGTGTCCACGCTCCGGCCGGTAATCCGTAATCCATCAATACCGGCTTGATCCTGTACCGGTGCTCACATACTTAACAAGCCTGGCCTATCGACGATAATTTCTACACGTTCGCGTGTGTTTTGTCACATAATATTGTACGAGGCCTGTCCGATCTCTATGAAAATATTCTGAGCCGTCACGTCGAACGTGCAGCAATAAAATGACGGCCATTACACAGCTTTTTCTCATTCGAAACAATGCGATCTTTTAGTTGATGCAAACACAAAGTTTCAACTAATAATGAAAGTGATTTAAGAGTAGTCAGCCATCTTAACATATCAAGTTCTCCAGTGTAATTCAATTTATCTCCCGAGGCTTGTACTTTCCTTAATTGTTACAGGGCTTGAAAGAGCAAAAAGAGATATATATTATTAAATGATCATACAGTTTCTACATCTCTCAAAACGAGTACCGAATATAAAATAAACAGAATTGCAAATGACGCAGTAGTAGCAGCATGGTTTTAAATATTTGTAACATTTTGCTTTTACACCAACTTACTTATTATAACTATCATCAACCTCACATCAGAGTTCGGCAAAAATTTGTTCAACGATTGACGACTAAATTTCTATTTCAATCGTTAATCGCAATGAACAATTAATCTCCTAGTTAACGATTAAATACTTATTAAATGTTAATTGCAGTTAACGATTAAATTTGTACTTTAGTCGTTAATTGTGATTAACGATTATTAATCGTCAATCGGATATTTGATTAATGATTAACTGCTGAAATTTTGAAATGAAATACGGAATCAAAACTGTATGGATACTGAAAAAAATGTAAATTCAATTTAGGTGTATTGTCATTTGGTCTATATACAAATAATACAAACTCTGTTTACGTGCTTTTATGTTTTTTTTCGATGATTTTTAACTTCCCGATTTTATAGGGAAGTTATTGTAATTACCCCGAAAATCGAAAATCGATTTTTTAGCAGATCTTCACGTTTCATGGTCATTGGAGTCATTTTAGACTATTTTTATCAAAATGTCTGTATGTGTGTGTGTGTGTGTGTGTGTGTGTGTGTGTGTGTTTGTGTGCGTATGTCCGTTTCTATGTAATCAAATTTTTCGTTAACGTTTTCAGAAAAAGTAACAACGCGATCAGGATGATGAATGATGCAATCGATGTGCCCCGTCGTAACTTAGAGCTGATTAGATTTTGGTCCATATTGGTCAAGTAGTTTTTTAGATTTTTAGCTTTTTTTCGAAAAGAGTTGATTCTACCATGCAATTTATAAGGGAGGACGAATATTTTCCACCAAAAAACCAAACGCAATTACATAAAAAAATTTTTTTTCTTAATTTTTTTTTAGATGTAAAAAAAAATTTTTGTTTAGATTTAAAAAAAATTTTTTGGTTTTTAACTGGTGCTAATGTTACCGCTTGGAATAATCGAAAGTTATTCCAATGCAAGAGTGGGTTAATCATCTCTACTCCCAAGAATACATTTTGGGGGAATATCGATGAAAGTACAAAAAAGAAACGATGTTAGCGATGTTGGCGAAGGAGTAACGAATCGGGAAGTTCTTTGTGTGACTCTTGGAGAGTCACACACCAAATAAAAAACATTAATATCAGTAGGCCCTACTAGCCATGCGTATCACTAACCCTCTCGCAAGAGCAGTCCTATCAGCGAGCTCGCGAAGCGAGCGAGCAAAAACAACCCTACTCGCGAGCGAGCGAAGCGAGCAAGCAACAATAGCCCTCTAGTTTCTTTTTTAAATCAACGATTGACGATTAACTTCATTAATGGATTGAATCAAGCGCCGATTTTTCTATATTTCTTTTTTTAATCAACGATTGACGATTAACTTCATCAATCGATTGAATCAGTCTCCGATTTTTCGATGAATTCTCCTTTTAATAAACGATTGGCGATTAACTTCATCAATCGATTAAATCAATCGCCGATTTTTCGATGAATTCTTCTTTTAATCAGCGATTGACGATTAACTTCATCAATCGATTGAATCAATCGCCGAGTTTTCAATGATTACTTGTTTAATTGTACACATTAATCAATCAATCTTGATTACAATTTTAATCGATTAATGGCCAACTCGGTCCAGCAGTAATAAAATAAGAGCAAAGAAATAAACCCCTCAACTCACAGTATTTCATTAACGAAATTAATAAACGTGATGCGATACAAGAGCTTCCCAAATGCTAATTTTTTCTTTTACATTATATCTATTAGCCACAGTTTTATTAATTCCCGGTTCTTCCCTCGATTGAAATTAATTATACTTTTCCAATTTCGTGATGATTTATTTTTTTAATCGTACACATTAATCAATCAAGATTAAAATTTCAATCGATTAATGCCCAACTCTGCCGTACACCAAGTCTTAAAACATAAAATGGAATCATATAAAATATGTAATAATATATACACTGTGAATTGCGAATGACGTAAAAAGTAATTTACCGAGAACCAGAACAGAGGGACAGAATAAAAATTTCCGACCGGTGATAATTTCATAGCCGGCGTTGCGGTAAATTGCGTTAAACAGAACCCTAAGTGCATCCCGTTAAACATCATGACACCGGGACGCTCGAAAAACTGGAATCAGCCACTCGTTCCTCGCCGGGGCTAATAAAAATGAAGCAGCCCATCACAAACATAAATGTAAATAGGATCTCGAGAAGACTATTCAATTTCCCCTGAATAACTTTAAATAAAAAACACCGTTGGCCTACTTTCCCGGAGGCGCATTATTCATTTGCACGAGGCATTTGAAACCTGTCGTAAATAGCCCACTCCGGGACTGAATGCCGTTTTTTCGTGCGGACCGACTGCAGAAATTAAAGTTGTTTAATTTCATGGTAGAAAGCGTGACTTCGGCCCTGCACGGGCAGCCCTCTCCAGGGGCGGACAGAGAATTTTCACGAGACAGTACGCGGCGTTTTGTCTGTTCGAGCGGGTCGAAGGAAAATTTCTAGTTTTCCTCCTTGTCCCCCCTCCTCGTCACGCGCATTGAATTTCCCATGAATAAGGTTCCCGAGGTGGTGGAGGATGGAAACGTCTGTCGGCTCGGTCGCGTATAACTTTATTTCTCTCCTTAATTCCGCCCCGGGATGAAACAAGAGGGTCTAACGGGATTTCCTTCGAGGCCGGGAGATCTCGTTGATTTTTCAAACGCGCCGCGAGATTCAACCGGCTGAAGGAATGATAACTGCGTTGCTGAAGCGCGGTGCTGCGACGGATAGCTTGGTTTCAGAAAATGTATCTCCATTTTTGACAGCTCGGCTTCCACGTTTTTACACGTGAACTGTCGGCAAACTTACTGATAACAAATTTCCGCTTGGTGTTGTTTCCCAGAACAACTAACTCAACTTTTTAACCAACTCATATGTCTGACTCTTAGAACATCTTATATCTAGACTGCAAAATCAAAATGTTCTGCATCGTGTGTGGGAAGCAGTACCAATGTTCATAGATTTTTTTCACCTTCTACTGTTTAACACGTTGAATGCCGCACGAATTTCATGTATTTCACACAAAGTTTCATTTGTTTTCTTCGTAGAAGCGCTCAGCAGCAATAAGAACAATTGTTAAAATTTTTGGCAGTAATAAATTTATGTTCAATACCATCCATTTTATGACAATCATTTTTAAGAATGGCATTCAACGTGTTAATACCTCATCCAGCCAATTTTTGTTGAATGTATAAAAATCTACAATCCAATTATAACGTATCTGAAAATAAATCGAACCGAAAGTTCATTTGAAGACAAAAGTTTAAAAAATCTAAAAGTGTGTGTAAATTACTTCGTGAGCAACAAATGAAAAAGCAGGATATGAAAAAGATTAAGGAAAAATTTCGTTCTTCGCGTCAAACAGATAGGCGTACTCGCCGTCTGACTATAGGCGGTCCTTAACTACTGCCGGTGATATAGCGCCGGTTCGATCAGCCCCTGTTTGAACCGCGCTCCCATTGAATTTCCATTTATGATATCGAGCCGCCGATACGGTTGCTTATTTTTGCGCATTAAATCCTCGTTTTGGCAATTACTCTGGCCAGCCATCCCCCGGCTCCGTCCAGCCGCACCTCGTTAGAAGGTGAAACGCACCCCCGGGGCCGATGGTTCTCAAAGTTTTCTTGTTGTAGTTCCACGATTCGTTCGAGCGAGCCTGGCCCGTTGTTCCCGCAAGTTCTGGCCCCCGATTTTTGCGAATGGGATTTCACATTTTAATTGCCACTCAAGAGCCAAGATTCCCGACGGGCGAATTTTATTCGCGATTAAACGCGAGCGTAAACGGTCGTCGAAATTTGGCGACTTCCGGAAACTGGAGGAGTTTAAATGGAGCTTCCGCGCGCCGGTTTGAGAACCGTTTTAATAACGCGATACTATCAAAATTCACTTCGTCAGGCGAGTTTTAACCGATGGACTCACTCCCCAGGCGTAATAGAAGCCACCGTTTTTCACCGATTCTCTTTCTCCGCCAGCGATTTTTTCCCCGCGTTCGTTCGTTCTTCCGTTTATCCTATTTTTCCGTTTTTCTTTTTTTCTTTTTTAATTCCGCAGACTCGAGCAATATTATCGCGAACGAACGCGCCCAGTAATGACTGCCGCGTAATGACCGGCCCCGGCCACTAGGCTTCGTAATGGCGCCTCTCGCCATATTGCAATTTGAATTTCGCTGAAATCAGTGGAAAAATGGTGGCGGGTTCTCACAGAATGAATATGTTAATTGGCTTTGGAATTGGCTGTCTCTATCGGTGATTGATTAAAATTCGATACGTGCCGCGCGTCGCCGCGCTGGCCCCGCGACGATCGCCTGAGGGGCGGTACGTTGGTGTGAGGGATCACTGCGACGGACGGGGGATCACGGAAGTTACTTTACGGATAAACGAGATTGAAATTTCGATGGAAATTACCGTCGGTATCTGTAGACTTAAGCGGTCGGTCGTCAAGTCAAACAAAAGTCGAGGACTCGTCATCCACGGATGAACGCACGCTTCGCGACGTTATTCGATGCAGCAATAACCTTCTACGAGCGCACAGTGAGCCACTATCGCAAAAAGCTGGACAAAATTCGCGTCATTGTTAACCCTCGGACAGCGATCCATTCTTACAACTGGACTGCAGATCATCATGTAATTTATTTTGGAAATTAAAATTTTATCTGGCACGTGTTTGTTGCAATCGACGGACGAAATTTTTATTTTGCACAAAGATCCACGTTTAAGGAGAAATGTTATTGCTTGTTTTCAGAGAACAAATATTGTTTGGAATAAGACGCGCAGTCTAATTAGGAGACATGCGACGTACGAACGAAATGAAAAATAACTGCAGAACGGTACAGTTCGTTGAACAATTTTAGAAATTTTAGTTGGTCCACCAATCCTCGTCCACGTTTTAAACACACGAATTTCACAGTCTGCCAATTATTTAGGTTACAAAACTCACCGACCCCGGAGCGATGTGTTAATCCATGGTGCACAAGAGTTACAAATTGGAACGGTTAATGAAACTGGCAGGAAAAAATGTTGCGCATCCAGGCGAATGAAATTCGAGTACCGCGAAAACGACTCGACAGATGTTGTAAGGTTACGAGACAACTCTGTTCCGGGTCTCGAGGAACACGGGTGTGCTTGCATGTGTATTTCAACGCTGCCGGGGAACACTCGTGCATGTGGACTTTCACCTGCGGATTTATCGCGACGCACCTCTGGGAATGTTATCATTGGGGAGCAACCGTGTCTTGTTTCTCATGTGTAGTGTCCTGCTTTCGCTAGAATCCCGGATGCGCGGCCGATAAATTCCGCGCACGAAAATTACCCCACTATATGCATATTTATTTGAAAGCTCGTTTGCCGTTAGTGCGCCATTTCTCGGGACAGAAATTGATCAATTGCTATTGAATTGGAATTGTACAGGATGAATTGATCAAGCAAAGCATACGTATGTACATTATACGTATAACAACGAAAATCATGTGCAAAGAGATAATTACACTGCTTTTGTCATTTTATGCACTTATGAGAAAAATGAGTACATGAAATACAACGCAATAGAAGCATGAGAAAAGTACACGGATCTGATAATTTTTAAATAATCAAAAATTATTGATAGGAAAATGAATTTTTACGCGAAACCCGTATCTTCTAATTGATGCAGTAAATATTTACTTCGCATGAAAATCTGCGGCCTGGCGATAATATTGATCATGATATTACACGTTGTAAAATGATCCACAGGGGCTGCTATTTACTTCGCCAGCGATGATTTTCTCGAAACATTTTTCCCCGGGGATAATTCAATTTCCCGATAGTCATTTTATAATGAAGGTAAGTGGAAAGACGCCGTAAATGAAGGCGGTTCAGAGAGTTCCGTTGTTGGCGACGGTACGCCGACGTTAATGAAACACGTCCACCGTTGGCAATTGTCCCACCGCAGCAACGACAACGAGCACCCTAACGCAGAAGGAAGAGCCGGTATCTAACCGGACTGCCCTGTTTCGTCCCGTTTCCATTAGAATGCATCTATATACGTCGTCAGTCCAGATCTTTCACTGTTCCCCTCTGAATTCAAATGAGACCTTTCTTTTCGATTTAATTCTTTCGCATCTCTCGGGCGTGAAGTCCTGATGCATTTCTCTTTCTGTGTCCAAGCTGATTATTACAGAACACCGGCCTTTGAGAAATGAAAAGGGACTATATTAATTATTAATGTTCACAAACTCGACAGCAATTAATAAGTATTACAACAATGCAAATCTACTTCAATATCTATTTTTCAAATCAGTCTAAATGTTATTTCACCAGGAATATACTTTATGCACATAGCGATGGAAAAACAATTTCTCTTGTGATAAGTATTGTGGCGGCCTGACTTCTTACATGCGCCACAAGAGGGACAGGTAGTTGAAAGACCTTTCCCGCAAGTACTCGGTTCCTCAATGATTTCTATATACAGTAATTCTTCAATCGGAGTCCTGGGTCGCCTATCTAACCGTAGTCCAGTGCCTACTCACTCCACTGCCGGCCAACGCTGCGCCGCGCCGTAGGGCGGCGATGTTTGATCTCGGCTCAGGTATATCAGTGTGAACACCACACATTGACTCGACTGAATCGAAGTCTCAAACTTCTTAATTTTAATGATCGGTTTATGGGACTTTAACTAGCTTACTCCTGGCGTTTCGCTGATTAAAATGGTACCGAGAACGATATAATTGGGCCAATATTTAGTGATTTAATCGACGATGAAAGTTTCGAACGCAACGAAGAAGAGCGTATTGGAAAGAAAGAGACGCGAACAGTAGCCGCCGCCGGCACAGTTCAAAGGCCCGCGTTGTTGCTGATCTTCGTTGCGTTCGAAACTTTCATCGACGATTAAACCACTAAATATTGGCCCAATTATATCGTTTTTGGTACCATTTTAATCAGAAAAACGTCAGGAATAAGCTAGTTAAAGTCCCATCATGATATCATAGAAAATAAAGAAGTTAAGATTTTGGTGTTTTATTGTGATGACGCACGGGCCTTTAAACTGTGCCGGCGACAGCGACACGCTTCGGCCACGCGATCCTATTTCATTCTGTCGTTCTCTATGTTCGGCTCATCGTATGAAGTCTCGGCGCGGTCGGCGGAGTCATAAAAAAATAGCCTCTCTACGCTACCCAAGTCCGTTCAAAACACGGGTGTCGGGACTCCTATCGAAGAATTACTGTACAGGGTGTTCGAAAAGTCTGGAAAGTCTCATTTCTGGTGAGATAAGATTTACTTGGTGCAGTATGCGTTCACTAAGGTCTGCCAGATTAGCAGATTTCGTTACGTATGTATACATTGTTTTTAACATACCCCCATAAAAAGTAGTCCAATGGAGAAAGATCTGGTGATCTAGAGGGCCACTCTATTTCTCCACGTCTTTCTATCCATCGGTTTGGAAAAGTACTAGTTAAATATTGACGCACTATTATTGCATAGTGTGGCGGTGCACCATCTTGTTCAAACCAAATATTTTATATATTTCCGTCAAACAAATTGTAACTTGTATGACGAATACAATCTGCGTCTAGTATCTAGCATCTTTTATCTACGATTAGGTCATTGTCAAGCAGCAGACGGAAGACAATTCGAACATTTAAATCAGTAAAAACCCGTTTACACATGCACACACGCACGCACGCAGACACACACACACACACAAGAGATGTAAATCCGACCGTGCAACCTCCACGTGGTACATCTCGGTTAACGCTAATGCCGGCGGTATTGTACCTTTGAAGCCTTATAACTCGAAAAGTAATTCATGAAAAAACATTTGATTCGAGTGTTTTGGAAATCTCTCGAGATTAGCTACAAGAATATGTAATAAAAAATAGGGGGTGCCATTTAAAAAAATTGAGGTAACCTTCACGTGACCTTCAAATGATTCTTCAAGGTCAAACCAATGGCGCCATCTTATAGCTCTTGCGAAACCATAAAATATATATCTGAACCATTTTTCTCTAAAATGCTTTATTTTTGAGATATTCGACCGTTTCCAGACTTTTCGAACACCCTGTATACAGTCCTCAACCGCCTTCCGACATCCCAAAACGTCTAAGGCAAGGTCCGCTAGATAGCCTTACTGATGAGTCCTCTAGCGGGCCTAGGACGAAACGCTCCTCCCTTTTTTCCTCCTCTCTTTCATTCTATCATATTCCATCTTATATTAGCTCCCACAGTATTTTTATTTTATTTTTGTAAAGATGTTCAATTCTCTTTCTTCTTTATGTAGTTTCAGTTTCATATTTTTAGATTGGATTGTAGGCATCGTTGAAGATCACGGTTATATTCTTCTTGTGATGTCGCCAAATTACTTGTCAACATTGTTGTATGTTAAAATATAGAGAATTCGTTCGTGCAAGATAAAAAGCAATACAATCAAGTGCACATCCAAAGCCGAACTTCAGCCCAGGTTCAAGGACGGCGCAGGATCCAACTGGAACAGATCCACGTATGATCGATCTGGAGTCTGCCTCTCTGGAGAGGTTTTCCGAGGGCCGTTCTTTTCTCTTATTTAATATAGTTCGCGAGACGAGATCGTGACAGGTTGGAAATTCGCCGCAGGTCGATCGGGAACGCGGAGAACGGTTCGCGATCCTTTCCCGGCGGCAGTGGCGACTACGTCTGGCGTGGAAAAATGCCTGGGGTCACGTAGAACGTGGCGATAACACAATCGTTTCGCTTTTTCCACACGTTCGAGGCTGCTCGTCGCGCTCTCTCTCTCGCTTTCCGCCCACGCCTCTTGGCCGTCGACTGGCTCTTTCGTTCGTCCTGGCCGTATTCAAAGCGCAAGGAGCAAAAGGGGAAAGAGCGCGTGCACAAAGATCACATGCCGGCCAGATTGAGGCTGCAGGGTAAACGCTCGTGTTCTCTCTTGTCCTCCGCCAACTTCCGTTTCCTCTTAAATATCTCCCCGTCTTCGTCGTTCTTCCACACCTTTGCCTCGAAACCACCTACCTGCTCCCTCGCTTTGAGCAAATCTGCGTGAAAATGGGAAGAACGTCTGGGCACGAAGGCTGCGCGAGGGTGCATGTGTTATGTGTGTGCACTTGGAACCAGCCATCTCGATCTCTCTTTCTCTCGTTCTTCCGCTCTCTCTCTCTCTCTCTCTTTCTCTCTCGCTCTCCGACTTCCCGTATTTAAGAAGGACAACGACAGGGGACAGGGTATTCGCCAGGACGTCGCTGAGAATATCAGACGCGTCCCGATGACAACCAGCACCCCCGTTGAATAACGAGAACCCGACGATAGAGCTCTTGGCACCGAGTTCGGAATTACTTTTACACCACGTTGGTTTTCTTTGGCGAGCCGCTCCAGTCGTGATGGATTAATAGAGAAGCGACGCTGCGAGGATTTCAATTCCGCGCCAGGCGCTTGATGAAGCCTCGCGTTGGTCCCTTCGAAATCATCTTTTTATAGGCCTTTGTTGCTGCGGTGCATAATGTCGCGTGATACACTCGCATGTCCCGTGCTCGTAATTTTTTTCACGAGGTTCTGCGCTATTTTGCATCGCGGCCTGTCAACAGAACGTTTTATTCATGGAAATTTTACTCACATTCATTTACTGTAATTCGTAGTAAAGTCTTGTCTCGATCGTGCGTCCGTTTGGGCTGGTTGTCGCTGATCGACTTCTCTGACTGCCAGTTGATACAACAGTTCCTCGACAAACCCTTTTATTTTCTCAACCCCATTTCTTAGCGGATGTTCATCACTGAGCTATTTTGCATAGCGACAACTTTACGTTGAACATGTCAATATTTTTGCCGAAAATTTTGTGGAATATTTTAGTTGCTCATATAGTCGACGTTAAGTACGCCCACTTTATGATGCTTGGAGGTCTTTTGACAAAGTACTTTTGACGAATTTCTCTTTCGAATTTGGTGGTTGTAAATTTCACAATTCTGTTTCTTCAACAATCGTGTACCTACCAATAAAAAAATTTAGTGATGTTTTCACTATTTGAAATAACTGCCAAAAATCGATTGGTTATGTTGGATCTATTGAATCTATTGATCACTGATTGTTTCGATTTCTTGTGTTTCGTGGTCTGTGCCTCAGTACCCTGTGTAACGACCTAGGAACAACATGTGTCAGATAAATATCAAATATCTATGTTAAAGTTTTTTCTAAAAGCAAGTGAGTAAAATAATAATGAATCTTAAATATTTGTTAAAATTTGAGTATATCGAAACTGTTTCTATTTTTCATAATTTTCAGACGCAGTTTTTTCTTCTTTCTTGAGAAGGATCCACATAAGGATCGAAACGTTGAAAGTTTAAAATAAATTTGTAAAATTGCTTTTTTATGTATAATTGATCGAACCGTTGCGCTAAAATCATAAACACTTTATTTGTTTTACAATCTTACGATCGATAACATTAACAACACCTACCAATAATGTATAAACTATTAGGTTCGCCATGTTCATTAAAAATTGTCTTATTCTTCTATAAATAAAAATACACTTCTCGGTTATGGTGTGGCCGAATAACATTTACAAGCGGGCAAGAGGTGATTCTGCATATAACAACCAATGGCGCGTTGAGTCTATCCCAATGAAGTGTTAGCTTCCGAAAAGACCTAATATCAATCTATTTCGTGGCACAAAAATTTCCGGATGAGTTCCGCCGATTTCATAGAAACGATCTACTGTGCGTGGGCTCTTCCCGAGTAAATGAAGTTTAGTGGACAGTGCCGATCGAAACCTCGTTTATAAGTACGATCTGTCGATCGCGCCTGCGTCGCGTCGTCGTCCGTCCCGGAATCCCCTATCGCCGTTCATTCTTCTCGTTTATCCCGATTTTTCGTACCTACGTTCACGGACCGGCGCTTCCGGCGGATTGTTAGACGAGCCAATTGTAAAGCAATTTCCGCGGCGAAACCCGAACCGGTCGAATTAATGCGGTGCCACTCTTTATAATTGTTCTCGTCAAGGAAATCGGATTACGGATTTAGCCGGGGCTCGCCGGGACAAAGCGTCGCTGCTGTAATTCCATTCTTTTGAACGGGGAAATCTGCGCGTATCGCGCGCGGAAGCTTCGCCCCGATAGCCCCCGAGGCCGTCCACCATTTGTATTCCCCGATCGTCCCCCGTTTCTCCACCCACCGCGTACCCCCGGAACCGTCCAACAACCATGTCCCATCCCTTTTACTACACCCGTGGTCTGGGCGGACGGGGGTGTGTAACCATACACTGCGAACCAGAAACCCGTGACCAGTGTAAGCGACCGTTACAACGGGCGACGTGTTAATTAACGTCTCTTTAGCATGATAATCTGTACGCGATATCCATTAGCTCGTCAAAATACATCATGCACGGTAAAGCGATTTACCTGGCGCCGATGAAATTACCGGGAACAGGCTCTTGGTCGCGTCGCCTTAAATTATTATCGCTAACGCGAACCTTGTTCTCTCCCTCTCTCGTGCGCCGATGCTACCGAGACGGTCACTCGCGATAATGATCCTGGTGAAATTCATCTCTGTGAGCGGGCACAAGGTCGCATTCGGTGACACGCGCGGTAAAGTTTATCCCCAGCCGATGGCCGAAGGGAAATCGACCAGGAAATCGGGTTAAAACGAACACCAAGCGGTTTTCTAGAGGGAATCGTTGACACTTTCGGGGACACAATGGCTGCCATTACTTGCGTACCAATAGTGTGTATTTTAATTTTCACGAACCTCGGATACATGAACTCTTAAACGAACCTCTATTATACGAATTTACAGCCCAGGGTGTTATTATTGTTATTATTATTGGATATGGGAATAAGTTTCCGCGCTTTTTTGTTGAAAAGAAGCTCTTTATTGAGAAATTCAAATGGAAAGTAAATTCATTCAATGTATGCTCTATCGGCATCTACAACCTTCTTCCACCGTTCAGGTAATAAACGAATTCCTCAAAGAAAAAAATCTGGTTGTTTCGATGCAAGCCATTCATCGAGCCAATTTCGGGGGAAAATTTTCCAGTTCACTCCTTCCAAGTATTTCTTGACGGATTTTGCGAAATGTGACCTAGCGTTGTCATGTAACGGAGTCGGCTTATCGTGCCTGTTGTCCCATTCCGGTCGTTTTTCTTGTAATGCTCGCTTCAAACGTAATAGTTGTAGTTCTTCAAGTGTTTGACGTGGATTTTCATCAAGTAGTGCTCGCAAATTTGTATCTTCAAATTTTTTTGGCGCACCATCGCGATCTTTGTCCCTTACGTCGAAATCATGGTTTTAAACCGCCGGAACCATTTTTTACAACTTGTATTTGATAGAGTATCGATGTATAATATATATATATATATATATATATATATATATATAATATATATAATAAATAATATATATAATAAACGATGCGTTTCCGCGGCACCTTTCTTTAAAACAAAATAATGCAACACAACTTCCCGCAAATGCTGCATACTTGGAAGAAAAGTCGACATTTTTTACAAGAAAAATTGACTGCTGTTCACGCTCTAAACAATTGCCACTAACTGCGTTTTGAATCTTAGACACACAGCTCTCAAAAACATCTACTACGTTCCATCAAATATGCGATCGGTACTTTAGTATAACGACATATGTCAAAAGAGCGGAAACTTATTCCCATACCCAGTATTATATTATGCGCAAGTACAGTAGAACCAATGATATCTGAAGTCTCTATTATTCCAACTAGCTTAAAATTTAAATAGCCCAATCTAAGGCGATCAATATGTGTAAAAGTGTAAATATAGTAGTAAGTAGCTTGATTACATTTCTTATAACATTTTTAGACATTCAAAGTTTGCCTGCATACGTAACGCGAGTCCGTGACTGTCGCGGGCTAGCCACTTAAGGGGTTACAGGTAAGATACCGGAGGTATAGCCAAGAACACGGGTGGTTGTTCTCGGATGGATGCTGGCGAGTGAATGGAAGAAACGGTCCTCACCAGCATACCGAGAGGAGATAAGGGGGAAAAAAGGTAAGGTACCGGAGATCTTACCGTGGATGAACTATGCAATAACTAAAGCGGTCACACATACTATGTAGCCTGTATGGGATCAGGACCCACCACACCAAATACGTATGTAGATTAGGAAAAGTCGGATTAAGGTCGTCGCTCACTAGAACGCACCGGCGCCCACCCGGCACCGCGCGCCTCAGCTGTTTTGGATTTCTTCTATGTATTTTAATTGATGTGCGCACATCCATTTAAAATACATAGAAGAAATCCAAAACAGCTGAGGCCGTGCGGTGCCGGGTGGGCGCCGGTGCGTTCTAGTGAGCGACGACCTTTACTGTCCAGAGCACGAGAGAAAACTAGCGGGAGGGAAACGGGGCAAGAGGAACGCAAAGGCAATCTGAATGGTCATGCTTCTTTCCCCGTTCCCTTCCCGCTAGTTTTCTCTCGTGCTACGCACAGTACCTGGGTGTGCGCGTTACCTGATCAGCTACAAGCAGTATTCTCCATTTTTCCTGAAATTCTACACTTGTGATTGAAGAAATCGAGGAGAATATAGTTTACCCCCTCTCTGATGACCAGCCCAGTCTACGACACGAGCACCGTGGTCTATGCTCTTAGTGGGGACGTTGGAGTGTGCGCATGGTGCTGGAATAGGATAGTGAAAGGGGAAGGAGGAGAGGAAAGAGATATCCATTTGGATATCTAGCTGGCAACACTAATGTGACATCAAACCCTAAATTGGAAGTACGGGAGAGTCAACGGTGTCCTGGGGGACTTCTTGTGAGGCACGGGCAGTAGCTGAAAAGAAGTCACTTGGAAGGACACGCCCCTAATTACATGTATTTTCGGCTCTAGCGAAATATTGGCAAAGATACTAGATAGCAAATATGTTTCTTCTATCGATCGTATTTGCTGTTAATAATTTTTTAAATGCTTTCGGCGCAACGGTTCGATCGTTTATTACGAATTATATAAAGGAATTTTGCTAATTGTCAAACAAAATCAACGTTTCGATTCTAGTTTGGATCTTTTTCAGGATTTATTTGAATCTTAGGGCACCTAAGATACATGAATATTACGCGACATTACTAAACCAGTAATGTTCTATGATGAATTTTCCAATAAATTTTACTTTTGTCATGATCTTAATTTATTTAATCAAAAAAAATTTAAACCAGCTGCTTTGCACATACAATTAACTGTATGTAACTGATTCCAATAAAAGTGGAATGTTAATAACGATTTACCATCAAGGTATATTTCAAATTTACCGCCTTATATCGATTGATATAACCTAGATCGATTTCAAATACGTTCGTACATCAGTATCTTGACAACAAGCATGTCCGACACAGGCAACACACGTGTCACACATTTATCATAAATTTATTTTCCCCAAAGCAAGTGAGTGTGTCTTTATGAACAATATTTCTTATATTCAATCATTTAATATTTCTGTTTTTTCAAAATTATTATAACATATTTACTTTACAGACGCGATTCAAATAAATCTTGAAAAAGATCCAAACTAGGATCGAAACGTTGATTTTGTTTGACAATTAGCAAAATTGCTTTATAATTCGTAATAAACGATCGAACCGTTGCGCCGAAAGCATTTAAAAATTTAATACTAGATAGCGTGTACCGTCAAAATCTAAACATTGGGACCACAGATGCATCGATGGTGGGAACAGGTGTACCGAGCGTCCCCCTTGCCTCAGTGCCATCATAGATGACATCTTTTCAGCTACCAATAATCGTGCACGAATCGAGAGGCGTGCACATGGCTCAACGATCGATCAGAGCCGGTCCAGCCGAATCCGAGGACACCAAGAATTCCTCGTGCGTCGCATTCAAAACGAATGTAAAAGAGGCAGTCAGTCACGAACGGGAGACCTGGTTCACCAGGTGAGGGGTGAAAAAAGGTCCGACGCGGATCGATCGTCGGCAGCCAGCAGTCAGACGACGGTGTGTACGTACCTCCATGCCACGTCGATTCCTCCATCGCACCCACTTGTTGAACCCCGGCCGCCAATACTCGACGAAGTACTCCTCGGTGTACTCGACCCCGTGGCCGTTCCCGAACCTGCCCTGGGTCTTGGTGGACGTCAGCACTCGTGGACTGTGCAGGTTCACCTCGAGGTACTCCCTGCCCTCCTTCGTAACCATATTTTTCGGACACCATGCGCCGCCGCCTTTGTCCTGTCTCAGCCTGAGAAACCGAGGAATTACAGCAAGAATTATTACCGGCGCTCTCCACAGGCCCACACGGAATATTCTCTCGTGCACGAACATATTCCACGTTTACGAGGGAATCACGTGCGTTACATACATATGGGAATCTACACCGACGCGCTCGAAAGTAGTCGGACATTTATACTATCGCTTTGAAATATTCACGGGGCACCGTAGCGCGGGGGCGGTTCCTTCGGTGATGAATTCGGCTGACGGTGACTCTTTCGGTGATAATGGAAATTGGGAAGTGTAATAGAAAGCATATTTATTTCTTAATTTGTATCTTTCGGACAGGGTGTCCCAACCGTGGAGGGGACGATTTTACATGAGAAAACGAGTCGAAAATGTGCAATAAATATTTTTGAAATTTAAATCATGGCCTACCGATTCTACTTCTTACAATTACAAAATATAGTCTGTCCAACAGACTATCTGAAAAGTGTAACTCTATCGCACTGAAGTGGTTCTGTTTACCTTTACTGCCCTGTTGGACAGACTATAGGCATGTGAAGTTGGCGGATTTTTAGCAATCTATTAATTATTTCATGAAGATTGCAGATTTCTAATAATAGCGAAACGCAACAGCACGCCCCGAGATTCAGCCACGTATCTGAATCGCGTAACATCCCCCTAGTTAGCGTACACCCCTTCGACCATATTCTTTGTCGGATACGAGAGCGATGGGAAAAAAAATAATTAATGGTCTCTGTCTTTTTCTCCCTCTTTCTCATTTTCTGCGCGCTGGTTCCACACTGGCATCGACGGGTGTTCGCGTATAAATTAATGACGCCTGGATTGATTTACGAGCGACCGTTTAACCGGAGGTTTTTTCAGTATCGATTTTGAGTTATTTATAATCATTTATATGTATCGAACAGCTTTTTGCTGTAATGGCTTTCAACGCGGACGCGCGGTGGGAAGAAGAGAGGCGAATGAAAGAACAGAGAGACAGAACAAGAGAGCGAGAGAGAGAGAGAGAAAGAGAGAAAGAGAGAGGGAGGAGCAATCGGTGTTTAATCATCGCGCACGGTTCTGACCCATTTACATCGTCGCCGAGAACAACAGGAAAGCAGTTTCGATTGCAGGCTGCATCGCCGCACCCGGAACAGCATTGTTATGGATGTTCCACGCCGTACACCTGTACAGCTTGACGAGCGTAACGCGTTCAATCTGCGACGAGTGTTTCCAAGCTGAAAAAATTCTCCGGGGAACACTCGTGTGCAAGATTTCAACGAGCCGACATCGTCGTATCGATTTTTCGCGAGAAGCGCCGCGGCGCCGCGCCGCCGTAGCGCCGCGTTCGAAAGCGTCATTCAACGGCGAACACGATCGGGAGCATTGATTGCGAAATCAAATCCAATATATACTCGTGAACGCGAAACAGCTTCCACGCTCACGGCTTGATTAATATATACTTATAGGAACAAATCACTCGGATCGGGAACTACCATTCGGTCAAGTTGCAGCATTCATTCCGTGCTATCGCGAGCTAATGTGATTATACAAGCCAATATACGCGCGAACGATTGAACGATCGTTTCACTTGATGGCTACACAAGTCTCACTCATTGTCAGTTTATTTTCCTCTTGCCAGAGGTGGGCGTGTCTGGCGATGGCCACTCCCACGTGGTGGAGGTTGAACGCGCTCTTAGGGAGGGAAAGCGAGATTACATCCGGTGGGACGAATCAAGTTACTGTACAAAATGAATTAATATATTTGTTGTTTTTAAGCAGGCAGCACTTCCCTTTGGTCTTACTCATTTAATTAAAAGTAATTGAAGACGTTATCTGTTGCGTTTTTAAAATAGTTTAAAATTATTAACACTTTGAGTACCAACTCAGTAACCTCAGAAACTTCATAAAAATCAAAGTGATTTATTTAAGGAAACAGAAATGAATCCTGAGTATAGATCCCAATTAAATACACTGAATATTTAGCTCCTGTGTCGCAATTAATGCACAACAATACGAATATAAATGAACGAGATGTGTCTCTGTTACATAATCGTGCTTGCACTGTTCACTTTTCGTGGGCATCGCCATGGGAAGCGTCTTTTTCTCGGCCGGCGAGATCGTAGGCCATAATTTCGGCCACGAAAAGTGTTTTTAATTTACCCAAGGGGATGATCGTGGCCCAGATGCATACGGGAAACTTACTGACGGCTACAGGGGCTTGCCACCTGTGCACGTTCCATAGACACAGATTATTGTGTACGTGTGCACGTGTAATTCCGGCTAAAAATAGCGCTCGACCGATAACAAGATCGCATTATGTACAGCTCGGAGATCCTCCGCGCGATAAGAAAGCCGGCTGAGTTTAATTTTAAGCTCTATTTACCCTGCAACGAGCTTTCGGAATTAAGGATATCGGCGAGCGGGCACCGACTCGCTCCGAGTGGCTTATTATCACTAGCAACGGTAAGTTACTGCCAACGAGCAAGCGGCGAAGGTGCGGCGGATGTTGAGTCACTCACTGGCCACATCCCTGATACAATTTTCTTGATTTTTAAAACTCGTTATCCGCGTAATCGCTTCGAAATGAACTTTTATCTCCCCTGTCCACCCTCTCCACGGAGAAACATTTTTTCCCAACGATATCGCGCGGATTCTCTTTGTCAATTAAAATTAATGAAACCTGACCCGACACGATGAGCCGTGGGCGAGTCTTGGCTCTGACAGATTGTAATTCTTTGTTTCGCTTTGAGGGAGATTTATTTGTCATCCTGCTGAGATATTAGTATTCTTGGAAATCACCGTTCGTTAAAGGCCTGTTGCAGACGTTTGCGATTTTAGAAATACATACTCTTATGACAAGCTGTATTTTTTGGTGTCATTACTTTCGAAGCGATGATTTAACATTAGTTCTAGCAAAGGACTAAAAGAGATTATTTTACCTTACCTTGTTAAGCTTTTTATTATACACCAAAGGAAATCAATTTACTGAACAATCCCTCACAAATGCATCTTTACAGTCTCAGTAATCATAATTGAAAAAATTTAGAACCCGCCATTTTGTCGGAACCTGTAGTTCTAGTGTTAAATAGGACACCCTGTACAGTTGGGTCTTCAAAGTTGTTATATATAATTTTATAAGTTAATATAATTATGTAATAAGGCATACAGTCAAATGATGAGCAATTAAAATAAATACGAAGCAGAAACTACATCTGTAGCACGAGGACGTTACGTATGATATTGAACCTGTTTAAATCTTCTTCATTACGAACCTCATTAAATCTTCTAATTAATTTCAGACAAATCTACAAGTCTACTTGTAGCCGAGCTATAGAGTGCATGAGTCTACATTAGATCGAGTGAAAGATAGAACGATGAAATCTGCCTGGCGAGTGCAATACGTAATTGCAGTCTACTTTTCAGATTATCACATTGATTCCAAGTGTTGTATATTCAGTTCAGTTGGAATAATTTAAAACACATCAACAGATTCAGAAAACTACAAAAAATGTCTGTATGTGAAAATTAAATCACGAATTTTGACAGTAATGACTAGACTGCGGTTTTTATGCATTTATGACAAAAATGGGTATGTACAATTTAAAACAGTGGAAGTATTAAAAAGATTTAAGGCCACCAGTGTATTAGTTTCACCTTAATGAGATAATTAAAAGAAGAATGAATTTGTTATTTGGCTCCTGTGTCTTGCAATCAATGCAAACATTTTTTATTTTGCATAAAGATCCGCAGTCTAGTAATGACTAAACATTTTGACAATACTCTCAAGAAATAAAATTTTTTTATTATATCCTTGTTCACAAAAATGTATATTGCATTTAACGAAAGCAGAATTATTCATTCCATCCTCCCGTTTCGTCACGAGTGTAAGAATATGTTAGACAATTTGAGTTATCCACGTGTTCTATTTTATCGACATGTACCCATCTATATGTAGTTCGTTGGTATGTGTGTGACGCGCGCTTGTTGCGTATTTCTTTTGTTGAGATGTTATGTAGTCTCCTTTACGCCGCCATGTGATACGCATGTATATTACATACAATTATAGCTAAATATATTCAACCAAGTTGTGTGATAATAAACTATAATATTTATTATCCCGAATCTTCTGTCAGGTTATGGGCCCAGAGTTCGTTGAACACTAGAACACTTTTCATCTGCACTTTCCACAGATCGTAATTTTCGGCAGTTAATTTTTCAATGTTCGCGAGACCCGACGCCACCGTCATTTTTCAATATTTCTGTAATTCAACTTTAAATGACACGCGATAACTTCGAAACTTCGAAAATCGACCGTATAGGGAATTGGTCGGTGGTTTGATTTTTCTGGCTAATGCCACACGGCCAGATATAGCGTTCGCGGCAAATACATTAAGTCGTTTTTGTAGCAATCCGGGTAAACAACATTGGTTAATTGCGAAGCGAATTTTGAGGTATTTAAAGGTTACGTCTCATTACACTTTAAATTACGATAAAAATAAAGAAAGCCTCAGAGGTTACACAGACTCTGACTGGGGAGGAGATGGTGATGACCGTAGATCTTGTTCGGGTTGCGTTTTGACGTTAGCGGGAAGTCCGATTAGCTGGAAGTCAAAAAGACAAAATTCGGTTGCCTTATCGACTATGGAAGCTGAATATGTAGCACTTTCAGAAACAACACGAGAAATAATTTACATTAGACGATTGTTGTGCCATATGGGATTCGATAAATATGTAAAATCTCCTATAACTATATTTTGCGATAATCAAAGCGCAATAGAATTATCAAAGAATGCTAAGTTCCACAAGCGTAGCAAGCATATTGATATAAAGTATCATTTCACTCGGGAACTAGTAGAAAAAGGGGATATTATTATTAAGTATTTGCAAACGGATCATATGCTTGCTGATATGTTAACTAAGTCTTTGAGTAAATGCAAACACGATCAATGTATAAAAATGTTAAATTTAAGTTAGATTGCATTTGTGTTTGTAAGCAAGTGACACTTGTGTTTCGGGCACATGTCGATAGGAGGAGTGTAAGAATATGTTAGACAATTTGAGTTATCCACGTGTTCTATTTTATCGACATGTACCCATCTATATGTAGTTCGTTGGTATGTGTGTGACGCGCGCTTGTTGCGTATTTCTTTTGTTGAGATGTTATGTAGTCTCCTTTACGCCGCCATGTGATACGCATGTATATTACATACAATTATAGCTAAATATATTCAACCAAGTTGTGTGATAATAAACTATAATATTTATTATCCCGAATCTTCTGTCAACGAGAAAGAGGACCATGATCTCGTACATCTTTGGCGGTTTTAATTGAGTTACGAAAACGGGTGATGAATAGATGGGATATACTTCAATAGATATAGTATATCCCATTTTTTTAGATAAAAGAGGTTGAAAACAAAAGAGCTTAAGGCGGACTTACACCGCTCGGATCCTAAATGGTTCGTTCCATTGGTTTACTAACAAAAGCTATCATTTTTCAGTAAAGAATGAAATTCTACATCAATTAATGCTGTATATAAACAGTGTTGGGCAATAAATAAATTTATTTAAATAAAAATTTAAATAACAAGTTATTTGTTATTTGGATATTCAAATAAAAAGAAAAAATAATTATCTATTATTTGAGTAAGTCTAAGTGAATTATTTAAAATAATAAAATTAATTGTTATTTACAAATACAACTTCAATTATTATTTGTATTGCTATAGCAGACATAAAACGCGCACGTATTCATTGTATTATACAGGGTGAATTCGATAAAGCAGGACACCTAAATATCTCTGTTACTTTTCGTTGTACAAAAAAACTTCGTAGGACAAAGTTACACTGTTTGAAAGGCCACATATAACGGTGTAAGGGAAAAAAAATTTTCAAGGTCATTTTTATGAGATTTCAAGGTTATCGATATTTTTTTTAATGGAACGAGGTATTTTTCAATACATCAATCGATGCAGCTGGACATTCGTTATAAAAAAGTACTAACCTATGTATGCCGAAAAGTTAGTAGTTCACGAGATATTTCGATTTAACTAACTCTAAAATACCATTAGTATCGTACTAAGACGTTAGTGTTTACTTACTAGTGTAACATCTTAGCACGACAGTAATGGTATTTTAGAGTTATTTAAATCGAAATATCTCGTGAACTACTAACTTTTCGACATACATAGGTTAGTACTTTTTTATAACGAATGTCCAGCTGCATCGATTGATGTATTAAAAAATACCTCATTCCATTTAAAAAAATATCGATAACCTTGAAATCTCATAAAAATGACCTTGAAAATTTTTTTTCCCTTACACCGTTATATGTGGCCCTTCAAACAGTGTAACTTTGTCCTACGAAGTTTTTTTGTACAACGAAAAGTAACGGAGATATTTAGGTGTCCTGCTTTATCGAATTCACCCTGTATACAAAATACAAGATATAAGAGTAGACCAAAAACTATTTATTTGATTTCCACCTCAATCCAAATAATAAATAATCTTTTATTTGCAAATAAGAAATAATAAATACATCACTTTTGGAATTATATAAATCACTTTTATTGAAATAATAATTTTAGTTATTATTTGCAATTAAAATCACACGTTTATTTATTATTTAATTATATATTATTTAAAATAAAATTTGCCCAACACTGTATATAAATGATGCCTTCATGATTCGAAGAACAATATTAACTAAACTCGTTAGAATTTCGACCTACACCACTATGATTCTTGGCCGACCATACTACGGTGTTTCTTTCTTAATAAGCTGAAGCGGTTGGCGCAGTCTGAATAAATGTTCGCGACAGGCCGATATCGATCAGCGGGAAGTTCGAGCAAAAGCGAGGCATCTCCCACGAGTGAACGTAACTTCTAGCGTAGCCCATTCTGCAGGATCCACTACTCCGATCTAAATAGATGCGTGCATGCGCGACACAAAGCGACAGAGAATCTCCATGGAAATATTTCAGCTGGTTCGGTCGTCGAGCACTATCATACAGGCGGCATGCCCGCATGTAAACAATAGACCAGGCGAAACCCACTGAAAGCGTTTGCGGTTAATTAGGCAGCAATGCTGTTAACAATGTCCTGGCTTCATCCCTGCCCTCCTCTTCAACCCGTTTTCGTCTATCCGCAGACCTACGTCGCGCAGCCGAAATTCCCCGCAACGCAGGCACAGCCTCGGTCAGGATTCTGCCCCAAATAAAGTTATCACCGAACCCTCCTTCAACTGGTCTGATTCCGTGATCGCCTCGAGGTCGCTAATTGTCTGTCGTTCCTGCGGGCCAATTACGCGAACTAGGAAATTAGCCACGACCAGAGACGCCGCCGACGAAAATTTCGACAACACTCGTTGCACCGCGCAGCTAACACACGACCGGACCTGGAATCTCAACCATCTTTTCCGTCAGAGATCACCCTAACACCTCGACAGATCTATCGTGAATTACACGAACCTCGATTTCCACCCGCGTCATTCGCTGAAAGAGAAATTAATTCAATAATGCGCAATTTACCGCGGACGTCTACATGCAACTGGTGATCTATAAATATTTAATTTCAAAGATATGAATCAATTCAGAACACGGAGAATAATTTATTCCACTGTACAACCAGAAGGGACGTACTAAAATTTATTTTGTGTTTTAGTTTTGGGTAGGCAGTGGCTCGTAAACTTGCGATTTTGGTCATTATAAACTATGTGAGCCGTTTTATTAACTACCGTTGATAAAAAATGCTGTATTTAAGTGTGTTAACACGGTAACTGCACCGTCATTTATATGTGGATGACACAATTCTAGATCTAGCTTCAACAATTAATTTTCTTCATAATATAGTTGTTAAACCGAAGATTATTAAGATTCCAAGAAGTATTCATTGTGATAATTAGACTGCGGATCTTTATGCAAAATAAAAAGTTTGTGCATCAATTGCAAGATATAGGGACTAAACAGAAACGTACATTTTACCATAATTTTTCATTTCGAATACAATTCCTCTAACAGTTAATTGAATTACTTTAAACTGTTTACAAATTCTGTTACCTAATCTGAACTTCGAAAGCTTCAATTCTACTTTTCCCGATACTGAGTCTTAAATAATCGTCTCCACTGGAATGCACGAAATTCTCATTGTAATTAGTAGACTGGGTTGTTTCCGACCACAGAGAATGATAATGATGATTGTACTGGAGGGAACAAGACTGAATCAAGCAGCCAGCCAATGGACACGACCACAGGATCGTATTTGCAGCTCTCTGCGACCACATTGTTGATCTTGAATGGTGCGAGAACAAAAAGCTTATTCTAGACGGGAGATTAGATTTCCTATATACAAATAGATCGCTAATTCTTGGTTCTACGTTTGCGGTCTATTAGGGAAATCGTTTTATTAGGTAGCGATTGCGAAAACATAAGGCGCAAGAGGCGAAAACAGTAATCGTTCCTTGAAGAGCACGTTCGGTCGCATTTACGTAATCGGATCATGGTCGGGCAAACAAGTTTGAAGTGTCTAGCATGATACCGGCTGTGTAACAGCAGTTCCTTTCGTTAATAGCGCCATCAACGTGGGCCGGATGCCCTGTAAGTTGGTCGTAATAACAAAAGAAAATGGTGCTCGAGGAATCGGAAGAATTCCCTTACGTGCCTTCCCCGAACCGGAAAAATTTGTAGTGCCGGAAATGCCGGAATCGCCTCGTTTCGTCGCGGAAACACATAAAAGAAGTTCGAAACGTACTGCTTAAGATCCGCCGAACCCACCACCGCGTTTTTAATCATAAACTTTTACAAGCCACCGTAAACTGCAACCGTAACAACTGCGGGAAACTTCATCATGACACTGCGTCATCGAGGAAAACTCTTTGGGGCGGCTTAATAACGGCATCTGGAAAATTGCATTGGTCGTTGCTGTCGTTTCGAAAACGTCCTCGGTCATCTTTCAATAAGCAGTTCTCGTGTCCTGAATTAAAAACTGAAAAGTTCGGATAAACTTTTATGGTACTCCATTGTGAAAGTAACGTTTAGAAACGATTTTTATAGCTACTTTAATAGGTTCGTTAAATTTATTAAATGCAACTCGCATAAAATATGAAAGGAAATATTCTTAGAGAAGATAGACACCATGTTACGTAGTTTTAAGTAACCTCATGACAAAATGAATTTAAATTTCTTTACAAAATTGTGGTCGTCTGTTGCATTATGAGTGACGATGGCAACGAAAGAATTGAAATAGTGACGCAATAAGATGTAATTTTTTCTTGACAACGACCAGGTAAACTGGTGGTAATTATGTGAGGGTAGATCCGTCTTTGACGGCAAGCACTGGCGGGACACTCAGCATTTATTCGCGAAAGTTTCAGGCGTCGACGGTAGCGTCGGTTTCACGCGCAATTAGGAGCAGCTCTTCTGTTTCACAGTGAATTTCGTTATCGGGGAATTCTAATTTCTTGGGAATTAGTTACGGACTTCGATCCTAATAGGAAGCCAATAGTCCCGACGAAATGTGCGGTAGTGGGCTGGGCAAGCAGCGTGCCGAGCAACCAGGCCTTATGGGTTCGGTGCTCCAAAGTAGCCTCGCTGAGAAATGCGGCAAAGTGGAAGCCCGGTCGGCCAGCGGCATTACGGTGCCTCATCAGTCGAAAGGTGCATTAGCATTGCTAATGACCTGCGATCATTACCGGCACACGCCGTACAAACCATCTTCGGGCTGTGCCACGACTGCGGCGCGTTTGCTATGCGAAAATAGGCCGCCTGCGTCCGTGAAAGTACCAGCCCAGACGACTACAATGATCTACCCGATGACAATAGACAGGGAAACCGTCAGCCCCGTGCATCAAGATGATTAAGCTAGCTCGGTTCAATAATCAATACCATTTTTCTCATGCAAAATTCAAGATCGTGGTTTTCCGAAGATCTTGGAATCATTTATTTAACTAAAACTAATTCAAGACAACGGCTCTCGAGATTCTTAAAGGAAGAAATTTATAATCATTTATTTCCTGAAGAAATGGATACATGTTTACAGTGCTTCGGATTAATATTTGGACACTCTAAAACAGAGAATAACATTTTTAATGTTGTACTAGACGATTTGAACTTTTTTGGGAAGCTAGAGCAATTAGTTTACTACTACTAATTGATCGGAATTGTCGAAAAAATACTAAAAGTTACATTTTACAACTTTTTTATGTGTGCATATATTGAAAATTTAAAAACTACATCACGACCTAATATTTGATTGGCAAATAAGTTCGTTCGGTTTTTATGATTTATTCCACTCTAAAAAACCGAACGAACTTATTTGCCAACCCAATATATTATAGCTGTGAGTTTTTTTATCAGGGCAAAGTAAATTATGTTTACAGAAATGTACAGGTCTTAATCATTGGTGATATTTCCAAATAAATAATAAGCCTTTTACAGGATTTATTTTTCTTTGTGATCGCAATATGAATACTGTAATGTAATAATGTGAAATGAATACTTCGATTACTACATTGTAATATTTTAGACATGGAATCCCGTGGTTTAATACAGGTGTATCAAGATGATTAAGCCCGGCAGGTTCATTAACGCATAATGTATCAAAGTTCAAGATTGTGGCTTTCCGAAGATTTTGGCATAATTATCCGTAATTATTCATGCGCTGTATTTTGTCACGAATGTTCATCGTGTTTAAAAGAACCATTTACGATACGCGGCAGTTCATGAATTCGCGGGAACGCACAGTCCAGATAGCATAGCGCGGATAATGAACATGTTCATAAACCGTGTACTGTACAAAAATCAACCAGCAAATAATTCATCGGCGCGAACCAATGCAATCAGTGGTTCTTTTTTTGTTTTAAAGCGAAGAAAATCGACGACACGGTCACTTTCATCGACTTACTCTAGTCGAGGAAGGCCGATATTCAGGACACGCCTGCAGACCACTCGCTTTCTTTTATTATCTCCGGGCGTACGTGCGGCTCGACCGCTCATCGCTGCGACGATGAACCCGCCCGCCCGCCCGCGCCGCTCGACGGTCCGGTAAAAACTAATTAAATTTTTCCATAATACGGCAATTTCGATGATAACGCGGCCGGCGGTCCCGGGAATTATGAGGAACGGTTGAAAAGTCGGGCGAGACTCCGTCGGCGATACCGGGTGCAACGTTACAGGACATTATGCGCCGCCGCGCGAGTATTTTGGCGGGAATTAATGCTCTCGCTAATTAGACGCGAAACGACCGACGATTACGTTACCCGCGGCTTGCCGGGGAAGACGAACTGCCCCCTGTTGCGGAAATTTCACTCAAAAATATGTATTTCGGGCTAACAAGCTGCCCCGTCCCGCTGATACCAACGTGGTACTTGTTCTCGCGGAACTTGTTCAGAGAAAGCCTGGAATAAACGATTTCCGAAGGAATTTCGGGAATTAGCGAAAAATTTATTCCCGTTATCTGCGAGACGGCACTAATCTAGTGACATTTATTTACTTTGAGTTATGCCCTCACGAAACTTTTATCAATACATTGCTGACATTCTGCCGGTTAAAATGAGTCTAAACATGATACGATTCGGGCTACAGTTGTTTGTTCAATTCACGATTTAGTAGAAACTCGGTTATCCGAACTAACATCTGAATTCAATTTGATTCGTATCGTGTGCGACGTCATTTCAAGCAGAAAAAACGTGGTAAAATGTTATAAATACATCGGTAAATGTTGTACGAAAAATCATTATAAGTATATTATAGTCAAATATAAAATTGCATTTTCTTCCTGAAACTTCGTAAAATTGAATTTAAATGCAGCGTCGTTGATGCATAGGCACTTTGCAGACTGTATTTGTGTTCGGAACATTACAGAAACTTCAATTTGGTGGAACAAGACATTTAGTGCTTCTTGATTACATTTGAATACCCGTTGAAGTTTGAGGAGTTGAATGAATAATAAACGGGGACGAAGGAATACGAAACTGAAATTGAACCACGGTCCGAAACAAAATCTGATCGATTAATGATCAAGAAGATCAAATGGGGCCAACCGAAGACTACGACATTCAAATGAGATCAGCCGGGGGCCAAGATACACAGATAAGATCAACTCAAGTTCGAGGGAGCATTACCAGACGGGAAGATCGAAGTTGGACCAACCCAGGGTCGATAGTTTGGAATCAGACCAACATAGAATCGAGGCATTCGAATAAAACGATCTTCTGACTGGGGAAACTCGAAGTGAACCAATACAAAACCTACAGACCCAAATAGGACTATCTAGGAGCATGGACAATCAATCGATCTTTAGGTAGTTCAGAAATAAGGATTCAAGCTCAAGACTGTAACCCAGATCCTGACATGTTCAGTTCGGTGATCTAAATTTAGAAGACAGACCACAGTGAGATCATTGTAATACTAAGCAAGTAACCTCAAATTAATTCAGAAATAGAGATTATGATCGAAGTCATAATGTAGATCTTGATATCTACCCAATGTCAAATCATATAGTCATTAATAGATTCAATAACTAATTTGAATTCGATGTTTTTTTTTGCATCTATACGATTTAGGAGTATGTTTAGAATCGCGTGGGATTTTATTTGCATAGTAAAGGTTTTATCGATTCTTCGACGGGACTTCAAATTTTCCTTTAAATGTAAATGGTGCTGTTATAAACTGCGATCCTTCAGCTTTAAGTCGCTCCCTAAAACATTCATAAATTGTCTCGGGAATACATTTTAAAATAGACTTGAAGCAAGCACATAAAATCCAATCATTTCTCCTCGAGCCTTTCTCCACCCGGAATTTATCGACTTGTTTTAATGACCACGGTTCTTTTTGCAAATATAAAGGATCCTATCATAAAGTCTAATCTTTCAGCTTTTATTCAAGCTCAGGAAAGTTGAATTATTCCTACAGGAATTCAAATACAATTGCATTATATTTTACCGATCGATCGGGACTTATCCAATTTTTCTTCACACCTGAGGTGCTCTATAGTAAACTGTGCTCCTTCAGCTTTCATGTGATTCCCTGTAGATTTGAAAATCCTCTCGGGAAGGCATTCTAAAATCGATTCGAAACAACCCGAATCCTATTTCTCCGAGCTGTCAGGATCAATCGATATTTCGACGTGCCATCTCCAAATTAAGAACCCATAGTAAAAGCAAGGTATACAAAATACTCCATTTTTACTCAAATAGATTTCGTAGTAGATAACATTGTGCGCCTCACGGAAACGCCGAAAAATTCGGGTCAGAAGAATACACAATACACACGCGTCAGTGCTATAGGAACACAGCCATTTATCGCATACTCAACAAGACACATCGCAGCGTTAGTGACACGTGTTGCTCTCAACGGTTTCCGCCCCCGCAATCCCTGCCATCGATACCAACCAGTGTCGTATACCACAAGGAATCGCCTAATTCCAGCTACCCCAGGGTTTTCACTCGCAAGAAAAGAAAGGGGCGAGGGTAACAAAAGAGGGTCCGAAGAAAACAGCCTATTACCGTAACCGTCACCGTTCCCCTAACTTTTCCAATCTCGGTCGGTTGTTTCCCAGGTCAACGAGTCTTCGCAGTTTGCTCGGTCGATCGAATATTTTCGATCGGCCATTGGCGGCAGCGGCGGCGGGGGAGCGGGTTGCATACGCGGCGACACGGATTTATACAGAAACGGCCGGTTATGGCGTGTGCCGCGTTCTTTCGCGAGCCTGTCCCTCGTTCCAGGCTCCTCCTGCCGGGAAAACGGTTATCGAATATGCCGGGAATGTTGCCGGCGAATACGCCATCAGCCAAATGATCCGTGAAAATTCCGGTCGCGATTTTACGCGAGCCCGATCGCGCTACCTTTTTTTGCGCTGTTTCGAAGGGCGTTGCGAAAACGGAAACAGGAGCGCCCTCCATCACACGCCGAGCGTGGAAAGCACGGTCTCGGTCGAAGAACGACGAGGAAAAAGCTCCCCCGATGCGCGCCGGAGCCATCGATATTAAAGCTTATACTGAATGACAGCGATGCTCGATGGAACGGCACGGATTGATTCCGCCTCCATTCCGAAGCGCTCCGCGGATCCCGATACCCGAACACTTGTCAATAAATAGAGCCATTCCTTCCCGCCGCCCCTCTCGCTGCCTACATCCGACGGGCCCTTTCCTTTTTGCAGATCGTCTTGAAAATTCGTGATGCGTCAATCACGGAAGTCCCCGCGACGCCGCTGATATGACGGGTGGAAACGTTTTAAGCCGGCCGGTGATAGACAAACGGAGAATGAGGTTCCTCGGGATGGAGGAGAAGATATTGTGTTATCACGGTTGTGGAATAGAGTCTCATAAAAGCTGGGAAATAATTTGAGGGTTGGTGCTATACCGTTTGGAATTGCACGGTGCATCGGGTAGTGATTGTCTTTGAAATGATAGGGGTCTGAGATATTGACAGTGATCTTACAATGACATAGACAGACTGCCGCCGCATCTGGTGCAAGGCGCTGAATCTACGCGAAATGATAAGTTGAAAAGAAGAAATAATATTTTTTCGGTTAATTCTTCGTTTTCGAGAAAAATGAGTTTGAAGGATCGCGTTGGATTCGGGTGCTTTAGTACTTGCAGGAAGTAGAATAAGTAGGTCATGAACAGACAGCTATTCCTATCTATAATAGCGTACGTTAAATTACTAAATTGAAAAAAGTGTAAAATCGTGTAAACAGAGCTTACGTAATTCCGTTTGTGCTCATTTTAAACAGTCAAGTTCCTACTTTCAATTGAGCTTCATTTTTTTCAAAGGCTCTCATTTGCTATAAAAGAATGTGGAAAACACAGGTTTCCCTTTTCTCTTTTGAACTTTGAAAATGAGCACAGGCAGAGAGTTGTACGACTTTTTATATCAGATTACAGGAGTTCAAAGGTCTACATTTTTGCGTGAAATTTAATGATAGGCTGTGGATTTTATGCACCTATAATAAAAATGAATAGCTCAAATGGTAAACTAGAGAAAACGTAATAAATTACAAAATGCTGATGTATTATTTCTATCTGATTAGAATATTATTGAGGAAAGAAATGAATGTCTATAATGCTATTTTGCATCAAAATCGGCAGTCTGTTGATCTTTCGATTTTGTGGAAAAATGTATTTTAAATGATTATTTCAAATACAAAATACCCCATTGTAATTAAGCAATAGGGTATTTTGCTTAATAATAACTTATGACTTAATAACTCTGAAATCAGTCTTTATTTTTAGTATAGTTATTAAATAAAACGAGATTTTTGCTGGCGAAGTAAAATTTTTCTAAAGAAAACATTGTCGACACATGTACCACCCTAACGTGAACTAAAAATTATCTTTGAAGAGTATAAATCTTCTTCTCGAGCCTATTCAAAGGATATAACTCGATTTTTCGCCGTCATAGGTCTTCGACCCTTTGAGCTTCCGTGGGAAAGCGACTCTGATAGCAATGGCAAAGGGATACGACGTCATTCCTGGGTTGGGGGGGGGGTCCTTTTTCAAAGTCCACCGTTAAGGACGATAAACGGGATAAAAATGTGCCGGCTTATACATTTATAATACCGCATCACCTTATCTCGACCCCGGATACCCTCGCCGCCAGTTGCAGATGGCGGGACACATCCGGGTTGATCCCGAGGGAGAGCTTCCGCAAGTCAAACTCAATCTGCAAATGGGACGGTCCTATTTTCAGCGTCTCGATGCCGCTTGATCATTCTCTTGCTGGCCGTGCCTTTCATGCGGGCAGGGATAAACTTCTCTTCAGTACAACCCGCTCGGTGTTTCATTGGTCTTTCGTCTTTCGTGAACCGTGTCTCTTTGTGTTGTCGAGTTTTTGGCGTGCGAAAATTCGTAAGCCGATTCCCAGGCCGACACTGACAAACTGCACGAAACTAATAGTCCAAGGTGCACCGGAAGTGGACCGCCAGTCAAACTAACAATTTATTCATTGTGAATTCTAAACCGGTTTACTCAAACCTGGTCATTCTGGCAATATTATTTATACCACCGTGCAGAATTAATGGAGCATCGAATTTTCATCGAGGAATTGTTGTTATATTTAACTCTTGAATAAAGGACCAATTTCATAATTATATAATTGGTAATATTTATAGTTTATGTCACTCTCATATTTTTATCGAAGACTGATAAGCTAGCTTCAAACATGTATTTATTTTTCATTCACTGCATAATTCATATATTTCCTATAATAATGTGCAAACATAATGTGCCTACTTTATAATATTAGGTAATTCTTGCGAAAATGAGAACAAATACGTAGATGTTAGTTTACTGTAATTAATAATACGTTTTCAACAGAATTATTACTTACATATACATTTTCCTTGTATATTTCAATATACATATTTCATTGGATATACTTTAGGGACCTCATTATTACTAAAAATTTAATTTCACTTGGTCTCTGAAGAGGCTCGAGAATAAGATGGTTAAAGATCGACTTAATTTTTAAAATCTCTCGTATTGTTCGTGAAATAAACTTCCAGGTAATTTCTCGCTAACACGAAGAGTGACATCAAAATTGCACGGGTCCCCTCCCCCCCTCCCCCTCCTCCCGTTTCATAGTGTAGCATTATCTTGAACGCGGCGGTACATTTTTAATAATACTTCGTTTAATTTCCCTAGCGACCGAAACGACTAAGGAGCCCATCCATGACACTTAAACGCGACCCGAATCGGTTACAACGGCCGCGTGTCGACTCGACAATAGAAGCGGAACAATCGAAACGCGAAATACCCGCACAACTGACCGAGATACCGAAACTGTTCCCGCAAATTTGAGCAATGGAATTCGCAGCAGCAGTAGCAGCGGGCCGATGGCTCGCGCGACTCTCGCTTCCCGTAATTTATGTGACCGATTTAAATAAATTTTAAGGAAACTTTCACGCGGCGCCGGGGCCCCGTTGAATAATTGCAGTTTAATCGATGCTTCGACTGTTCCAGTTTCGCCCCGGAAAACAAAGGCAGTCCGCCCCGGTGTCCGCGGAAATGCGGAAACTTTCCGTGCAAAACCCGGCGCGGATCCGACGCTCGGAACACCGATGAAAATTGCGTGGCCGGGCATATTTCAGCCGGGGACAGTTCGCGAAATACGTCGTTGACTTTGTCCCGGCGACTGTGTTCCCGATGAATATTTTCCTCCCGGGCGCCATGTTAAGCGCTTCGCCGCGCTTTTTTTCACCACCCACACGCCGTTCTGCTCCGTACACACGACCGGAATTCGTCGTTAGAAACTTACACTTCCGATCCGCCGATATCGAGGATAAAGCGCGACAGCGTTCCCGTTCGCCGGGGATTTCCCGTTCCCGCAGGATTTCCCGAAAAGGACACGAAACGCATCGATGAAAAAAAATGTATGCATAACTGGTTACAACGTCGACAAACTAGGGTATTTCGCGGAGAATGCACGCCGCGCGCGCGCGCGCCACATTTTTACGATACGGCAACCTGGATGCACGGTTTTGAAATATTGGTCTCGGCAAAAAGTCTTGTCGAACTTTTTCGGACGGATTATGAAGGAGCTTCGTCTAATTAATCTTTGCCAAAGTTCGTCGTTCTGTTGGACAATCATTTCTATACTTTGCGCGACGGCAAAAAGTTTGTTTCATTACCAGACTGTGGATCTTTATGCAAAATGAAAATTGTCCAATTCGAAGGTGATCATCTTAAAACTTCGAAAATAATGTAGCGCTATTATTAAATTATAAAATATAATTATAAAATCCGGATAAAATCCGTGTATTCGTTGCATACAAAAATTTCCATGTAATTTATCTTTGACTAAGTAAATCTATGCAATTCCTTTCTGATGGAAACATTTTTATAAGTCATCGGTATACCTTTTAACGAATCTTCGAATATCCACAAATGTTATTGCTGAACCTACGTATTTCGGTTATGCCAAACTTTTTATTCTTTGGATGGCATAAGCTTTCGAATAAAAACTGGAAGAGCTCCTGACACATTTCAATC
The DNA here is from genome assembly GCA_933228785.1 of Lasioglossum pauxillum. Classification (NCBI taxonomy): domain Eukaryota; kingdom Metazoa; phylum Arthropoda; class Insecta; order Hymenoptera; family Halictidae; genus Lasioglossum; species Lasioglossum pauxillum. The sequence goes on along the minus strand of OW121702.1, from coordinate 17,169,998 downwards.
CAATAATTTAATAATAAATTCTCCAATGATATTTCTGAAATTCAGCATAAAGAGGTATTATTTGTAAAATCATGTAGAAGTATTCCCTGTAAAAATGTCGCAACTGCGAATTACGTTTTCATTAATCTTGAACGGAGATTTTCCATAGTATGAAAATGTTATTCAGTGCTATGCGGGTGAAATGAATTTTGACTGAGTGAGATCCATCGTGGAAAATCACGGGAACGATAGCATCAATTAACAGAAAGAAGGTCAGCGGAGATCACAAAGCCATGATAAATCGAGTGTTCTATTCTCGGAAGCTTTGGCCGTGTTTACAAAGAGAAATTGCCAAAGTACAAAGCCCCGGCGAAAGCGCGAGGATAATGAAAGCTTCCATAAACTAAAACGGGAACAAAGTTCCGGCTCGTCATACATTAGAAACGACAATCCGCAAAAGTCGTCCCCGTCACGACCGGAAACTCTTTCGCCCGGTAGCTCGTACGTCGAGATACGTGATTCCCCTTTCATGAGACGACAACTCGCTGCAGCAACTTCGGGCCTCGTTGTACCGACTTAAAGTTCGCGCGCGTTATCGTGCAAAGCCTAAATTCAATCCCGTGAAACAAAGTTGCATGGGATGCCCGTGCTAGGTCAGTAATGACGTCAGGCGAGATTCGTCCTTGCGCGTGCTCGAAATAAGGATCCCGGAAACAGCTCGCTTACTTTCGTCCAATTTGTTGCTCAAGGCTACTCCAGAAAAAGAGACACTAAATTCTTTGCTAATTTATTTCAACACCAAAAATTTAGTTAAAAATACCTGGCAGGCACCCACTTATAAAAATGAATTTATCCGCCGCAATTATTATCATAATAGATTAAGAAAATTTAGAATAATTCTCAAATCAAAAACCGGTATGTTTAATGTTGATGCAAAGTTCAAAATATGAGAGATTGCTGTAATTTCTTTATACTTTTTACTATCTTTATCTGTTTATTTATAGTTTATTTTAATGTGGTGGCTTTAGCTACGAAATCATTAGCGACCACATAGACTTACTATGTTGGTACGAGAATTGCAAGATCTTTTTGCATCTCTCATGATGCTTTCAAAAGTTTCAGATTCAAAATTAAAGATTGTAAAAAATTAAATTATTCATATGAAATTTACTTTATTGGAGATTCGAATTACCCTAAAGAAGTCCTAGTGATTCTACAAGAAAGACTGATAGTAACCTCTATGTAACAGATGACTTTGGTACGGTTGTAAACGTAGACGGCGCACAGTGTGACGTTTCGAGCATTTAGGGGAATTTAATTCCAAAATTGAACATTTCTTAAACATTGCGTATTTTCTCTTACCTTGAAAGCAATACCTCCGTAACCCAGAATCACTATTGTTTTTAACTTTTCATCGCATTCAGATAAGACAAATAAGCCTCAAGTGCAACTTCTGCCTATATAAATGATGAAACTACATCAATCGTCAGTGATACTTTACCTGAATAAAAGTGTGTGCATTTGAACTTCAATTGTTATTGTATTTAATTTTTGTGATTATTCAATCTTTTGTCGTGTGTTTTTAATATTTTTAGGTCCTAAATATTATACATATGATATATTATGGTTAATAAGCATACAAAATCGAAGAACTTTTCAGTATTTACGAATGTTCTAAAGAGTAAAACTTTATTATATGAGCGAATATGGACCTGAGACTACACTGAATGTATACATTGAAGCCTTGTCTAGTCAGCTACGAAAACAATTTTTGCGTTCGTCTGCGTCTATGGGACTTTTCATTTGTTTTCAACAGGCTTACGCTGTCACCTCGTGCAGTTGTCTAACACAATTTATCCGAGCTAAAACGTTTCTGTTGATATTAACAAACCTGCACTTTCATTGTTACTCTATTCAATTGTTATTGTTTTTATTTGTTATTGTTTAATTGTTGTTGTGTTTGATTTTTATTACATTTGATAGTTTTTGTCTTTTGTTTAGTATTGTTTGTTCGACTATTATTTAACATATTGTTTATTTTGGCGATTATTAACAGAAGGTTTCGTGAACTTTCCACGAGAAAAATTTCACGGATTGCCACAAATATAGACCTCATTAATAGGCTGCTCATGTCGTCAGATCCTTTGATTACCAGTTTAAGACACATTCCCACAAAAAATGGGATTCTTATCCCAGAAGTACTACAATTACTTGCAGTGCCAACATTATATAATGCAAAAGACAATAATGAAAGTTCGTCTGAATACGATGAAGTCGACTCCGGTTCTGAGAGTGAAAATTAGTAGATAATGTACATGCGTATATAGTATTGTTCATGAAAAGCTTGTTCAGTGTTTCTCTACATGTATTTAGTTTATTAAAAGTTCGAATATATGTATGTAAGACTGTGTTTACAACTTCCTTATATCATTTAAATTAAATACCCTTTCAAATAGTAATTGCAAGAGTTCAAATACGTATTTTCGGTCAATACAACAAAAATCATGTTAAAGTAATTAGAAATCACCATATTTTGAGTAGTTTTAACAAAATACATGATAAAAAAAAAGAAACAACATCATTAAGAATTTAATGCTCCTAAATGATCGAAACGTCACACTGTGCGGCGCTGGAAGTGAATCTTGACTTCCGAAGAAATTCGAATCGTTTCGAAAACCTGTGCAATAAGAATTTGCAGCGCCCCCTCAGTCCGAAACGATTGGCTTCAATTTTGCGGGCGAGGTACTCCAGGGGAAATCAAATTTCGATCGGATCGATAAAATCGACTTCAAAACCCAATATCCCCTTCGAACAGACACAAATCTGCGATCATGGCGCGACGCCATGCGTCGTCGACGTCGTCGTTGATGGCAGAGGTAGCACTCTAAACGTACACATCGTGAAGAAGATAGATTCGAGGACGCTAAATTCCCGGAGTTCGAAAACTCGCGGAAGAGGGTGGCGAAACTCGATAAGGCAGACGCGCCGCGTCACCGATGATTGCAAATACAATTTCGCGTTATCGCTAACGAGAATTTCGTCTCGGTTGCTCATGGTTTCGCTGCGACAGGAAGTAGAATAAAGAGAAACGCGGCGTGCAGGCCTGATACGTAGTCGATATACTATGCGAAATCGGGACTGCGAATCGGAGTACGTGCACGTCGGCCTCGTCCTTGTCATCGTCGAGCATATACGCGGTATCGGGGAATAATAGTCATCTGTGCCAAGAGTTTTCCCAGATATCTTGAACGAAATATTTGCTAAACAACCCCGTTCTTAAAGCGATATTCTATTTTTCGAGGTCGTTCTACAATTTGGGAATTTTGCGGAAGAACTATCACACTACATCGATTTTTTTAAAGTAAAAATAATTAAGATTACTTGAGTTATATATTTTTCTACATGTGGTGTCAAAAAGATGACTGTTGCCATGATTTCAATCCTTCTATTAACCGAGAAAAAAATGAAGTACATATACTAGTTAGTATGAATGTGGCTGCAAAATCTGCAAAATTGTTTCCAACTATTCCAAGTGTTCTATAGAAATTATCACCGTCTTGATGATTAGAATATATTGATACAAATAAGTTCGACATTAATGTTCATAGCAACACACGGTTGTCTTGAACAAACAATTGATTTTGTTTCAATGGAAACAATCTCTAAAATGTACACAATAGGTTACGGAAAATTATTCTGGACACAGGTCTTAATTACTTACGTGACACCGTGTACACGCTCACCGGTACACACGAGAACGCGTGTATACAAGCATATGCGCCAAAGACGCGTTTCATACGCTCGTCGCGGAACGCGGAAGCGACGTAATAGATTTTCGTTATCGTCAGCGCGTCCACCACGCGACGGAATAATGCCAGCACGAGGCGGATCGACTGTCGAACTCCTTCGCGGGAACTCGATGCTCTGATACGGTTTTCGCTCGTTACCCTAAATCAAAAAATATCACCGTCAGAAAGCCGTGGTTACGGGCTTCGCGGAACGAGTGCATCAACTCGAACGATTCGCATATTATGTTATTGGTAGACGTAACCAAAAAATACGATCTAAACATGAACCGTATAACCTCCTCTTTTTCATAGTCACTTGTAAATATCAAGTAAGCATTATATTATTTTTTCTATGCATTAATTATTATATATCGCCAGTTACTATTCTTTAATAGAAACTTTTTAATCTGCTCATTATAAACGGACAGAGGAATCATGACTGATGAAACGAAACGTCAGTAATCCAAAAAATTAATGAATTGAATAATATTTCGAAATATACAACCACCGACAAAACGTTCTCAATCATTATTTCTGAGTACAAAACGATTTATAATTGTTTTTGAATTACACTGTGTACTTACACTACATATCGCACAATCTTCGCACTTTTCCTAGTAAAACAGCAAGAATTATTTTCCTTCTGTAACCAGACATTTTAGCCTTTCTCCTATAAATTTTTATGTTTTTCCTGTTAGGCAGTAGATTCGGATGAGAAGATGTGAGAAATGCAAGCTTCGATCCTGGAAGATCAATGATTCCGAAATTATAAATGTTTAAAGTGTGGACTAGTGTTTCCAACTCCAACAGGTTAGCGCCGCCATGTTGTGTGTAGTCACGCTCGCGCGCCGCTTATCGAGCGGTGCCGCTAGGTGGCATCACAAGCTGGTTGCTTTTTAAAAGTAAGTTGAGAGGAAATTGAATACAAATCAATGCATGTTATCTGATGCTGGGTTTATAAATATACATATGTATATGGTCTAAGGTTCCCAATCAGGGTGATTTTTCACAGTGATTCGTGGTTTTCGTGGTCGCATCTGATTGGCGGAGGTGGAGAGCACTGTTCTTCGCGCAAGTCACAGCGACATAACCTGTATGTTTCATATTAACGACATCAAAAGAAAGTTGCGAGTTACATCGTGTAAAGTAAAGGAATAATGAGGAACAACGAGGAATAATGCATAAACTCATTGAGAATTAGGATAACAGGTTCACTCTAGACTAAAAAGCCACGATCACGGCGTGAATGAAGTTAAAATCAGAACCGTGATCATGAGTCTGCGATCACTATGATAAATCATGGTTCGTGATTATGTATGCCATCACTGTTTAGCGTAGTGATTATTAAGATTTCGATACTTGAAATTATTACCACCGCGAATTTTGCGGTTTCGAAAGAAAGGATTTGCCAGGGAAGAGGCGGCCGCTGAATATGCAATCGATATTCATTAGCGTCATCGAAATTTCGAAGGTAATTTCTGCGACCGCGGTCCGAGCACTCGATTTCGAGAGCAAACCGAGTTAGTCGCGCATTATACTTGCAAACGTTTCCCGCGAAAGAGAACAAACCGCGGCTGGTCGACTTCCTTCGATCGATCGCATCTCGAGGAACGCGAATGGCTTCAACGTCGCAATTTATTGTAAGTATTGATATTCAATAACGGCCGGTGATCTGCGTTCCTCGGCGGTCTTAAATCAATCCGAAAGTATGTGAACCCCGCCTTTCATGGGAACTTTATGCAGCCGTTGAGGCTGCTACGTCCTATCCGCCGATATGTCGACGGAATTTCCTTCCCGGGCCGATTTTCAATTCTAATTCCGGGCTCCGAGGAGCCGTGGCACTAATCTCCGTGGCGGAGCTGCTCCGCGATATTATAGTACTCTTCGGGGATTATTAAAGATAGCAAAATGCAACGGCGCGCACCGCTGTTCCGTTCTGTTCTGTTCTATTGGAAAATCGGTCTATCGTTGATTCTTGTCGGGCCTGACCTACATGTCGTGGCCAGAATTTTCTGTAATTTTGCAAGACGAAGTTGAAGTTTGTTTCAGCGTTGTGCGAACTTTCGGAAGTGCACGTCAATATTTGAGGGAGAGGGAACGCCGGCGAAATGCAAATCGAGGCTGTTGCGGCCGTGTGCGATGTGCAGTGTGCAGCAGGCTGCTACACTCGAACCAATGGATGGATTATAATAGAAGGAATGACACTTTTTACTTCTACCGGATGCAGCGGATTCCTTCTATCGGAAAAATATCGCTTCATCGAACTTTTCCGGTTTGACTGCCGTATCGTCTGGTTAGACGCGAATCTTTCGATTTTGAAAAAGTATTAAGTCCTATACGTTAAAAATGATTATTCAGAAAATTCTATTGTGCTTCTCACGTATTTTTTTTCAGTGTTTGTTAATATAGGTCGTATTAACATCGGTTTGGCCGTGGCATCGTCTGGTTAGACACGAATCTTTGGATTTTGAATAAGTTTTAAGTATTATACGTGAAACGTGATATTTAAAAAATTCTATTGTGTTTCTCACATATTTTTTTTAGCATTGTTTACTAATATAGGTCGCATTAACGTTTTGAACAGGGATGAAGTCTCATATGTTAAAAATAATTATTTACGAGATTCTATACGTCGTTATTCTCACCTATTTTGAAAAATTTGTTTAACATTGTTTATTGAAATAGGTTGTGTTATCATCGGGGTTATAATCAATTAGCTTATATGAAATTAAATGTAAGACTGAATATACTACAGTTAAAAGTTGATAAGATTTACGATAGAGTCTACTTACAAAGATCAGCAATACATTGTTGTACAAATACTGAGGTGATACAGATACTTATGTGCCAAATCGGAAAGTCTTTCACAATTCGTGTGCTTTTAAAAAATAGATGCACAAATCCAGGGCCCCATTAGCGATATTTCCAGCGTCCACTTAAAAACCGGAAAAATTTATTCGTGGACGCCTGAATAAACAAATATGATACGGGTCAGAATGGGGATGACTACCCATCTCGTCTCGCTGTCAGATTGCAAGAGGAGGCGAACTGTCACAGTTGAAATGCGGTGGAATATTATAAGCGGAATGACTATACGATCCTCCTCGAAATGAATCATTTCACATGAATTCTAGCCGGATACGGTTAAAAAGTACTGGTCTTCCGAATGGACAGGGGTCAGGTTAAATTCGGAAAGAGGTATTAATAGTGAAAAGCGATTTTGAATCATGAAAATCGCAAGTCAACAGATACTGCTTGTTAAAGACCGTTTTAATATCAATTCTATTCACCGCATTAAATTGTATTCAATACATATAATTAAATGTTGTGACCGAACTGCAGATTTTATAACAAGAAGAGATAAAGCATGAAGCGGTACAAATATTGAAAGAATTTAAGAGTGCCATTGTACATATTACTGTCGACTTCATAAAATTATCAAGACAAGAAATAGACTGTGGATCTTTATGCAAAATAAAAATTGATTAATTAATTGCAAAACATAGGAACCAAATAGATATTTAATTTCGTTTTGAATGGTTTTATTAAGTCGTAAGAAATGTTTTGATACTCGTAAATTCTTTTGATCTTTCTACTATTTGCAATAGCACTCACCAATTTTTGCTGTAAATGCATCAAACCCTACTTATGATTCACGATCTACAGCCCGCTTATATCTATATTCGCGAACGCATTTAATTGCTGTACTTCGTTCTGTAGTGCGTATGTTCACCATCCGTCCGTTTATTTCTAACGTCTCTTGGAATCTGCAATTCGAAGCAACCGGATGTACAATTTCACGAGACAGACAGTGGCAGCAACGGAGAGCCTGTTCCACGAATACTCTTAACTAAAGAGTTAAGATCAAGTCGGTGTATCGGTGATCCGTCAGAGGGGTAAAACGGTTCGCTATTATTTGCAAATAATCTTCTTGTCCGGGGGGTTAACCGCGATGCTTTCGCCGCGAACCGGATCTGTGTCGAGGGGCGCAATTACGATAAAAATGTCACCGGGTTTTCGGAGCGAATCATATCGAATAAAAGAGTGCTCTCGTGCGATGAAACGGGGAGTCAGAGACCGGATGCAGGAATAGACCCAGGGAAACAAAGAGACTCGGGGAGATTAACGTTGAAAGCGGCGGCGGCTTTTACGGATAAAGCATTTTTAAGGGTCGGCCAACTTAATAGTTACCGATTGATCTCCAAGATATAGCGGGTTGGAGGGCCGTATATTTTATTTCCGCGGGACGTTGAAACGGACGGCGGATCGTGAAACGGCCGCTGCGTTGCCCTGGCTTTATTAAAATAGAGTTCGCCTATTAAAACGGTGTTCTCTCCGAGTGGCGGAGTCGGCCGCGCGGACTTTAAGACCGGCAGGACGTTCGTTTATCAGATTTGTTCGTCCACCTATTCTCCGGGCACGTTCGAGCGGAATTTATTAAAAGTAACTTCCACTGTAAATCCTTGCAAGCACTCCCGAACAAAGAACTCCCCTTAAAATTATGTTCCCGTCCCTGCCCTCTTACTCCTCCGCCACCTCCTCCGCCCCCTACGGCGATTACGTCGTTCTCATTTCGTGTGGCAATAAACTTTACATTTGAGGATACTTTTGGCAAGCTGTATCAAAGAATCATTTGAAGAAACTTGAACTGTTGAATGAAAATTTTACTGGTTCGCGTAAAACTGACGGCCGCGGGATTTTAAATGTCCAGGTATAGTGTTATCGAAGCTGCGCAGCTAGGATCTTATAATACTGTCGTCGTAAATAGCCGTCCATTTTTGAGATAGTAAGGTGCACGTAAATCGGAGATAGGCAGAGTGAATGGTTGGATGAAGGAGACGTAATAGATGGGGAAAAGTAGAGCACATCTTTAAGTTAAGCTCTTATACGTACCAAAATTCTTGCTGGAAACATTGTCAAATTGTCTCGAAGTATCCCTATAAAATCGAGTCAATTTTGTATGAGGTGACAGTAGTTTGCATTGATTTTTCCATACGCTCTCGTGTTTCATCTTCAACCTAAGTACACATATAACAAAGTACTACCCTTCACCTTTAATTTGAGTCCTGAAACGTCCCAAAATTCCAACGAAAATACATTCTAAAATTGACTCGAAAATGTCTCTTAAAATCGTGCGTCGCCATCTACAGTACGGATCGTGACGACACTATTCACCCCATCTATTTGTTATGTTGTTGGAACGAGGAACGTGACGTCATGTATTGTCCCGAAGAGAACCTCGTTCTTCGGTCTGCGCCGCACCGCGCTGGTCCCAATTCGGAGACAATTGTGGTCCAAGTTTTTATAAGCAACCACAGTCCGCTTGCCCCCCCCCCCTTCAACCCTCACGATCCTTTCGAACCGACCGCGGTTCATTACAATCGCGAAAACACAAGTCAACGCACTCGTGTTTCGTTATCTCCAAGCCTACCTCTGACCTTGTCAACCGCGTCGCTTGTCACCGAGACACAGAAAGTGTACGACGCAAAACAAGGACCTTTACGTGGTGCGTACCGTCTCTGTATTTCATCATTCGATAGAAAACAAGATTATTTACCATAATTTTTATTGAAATCAATACTGTGTTCAAGAGAATCAATTATTAACTTCCCGATTTTATAGGGAAGTTATTGTAATTACCCCGAAAATCGAAAATCGAATTTTTAGCAGATCTTCACGTTTCATGGTCATTGGAGTCATTTTAGACTATTTTTATCAAAATGTCGGTATGTGTGTGTGTGTGTGTGTGTGTGTGTGTGTGTGTGTGTGTGTGTGTGTGCGTATGTCCGTTTCTATGGTATCAAATTTTTCGTTAACGTTTTCAGAAAAAGTAACAACGCGATCGGAATGATGAATGATGCAATCGATGTGCCCCGCTGCAACTTAGAGCTGATTAGATTTTGGTCCATTTTGGTCAAGTAGTTTTTTAGTTTTTTTCGAAAGGAGTTGATTAAACATTGCAATTTATACGAAAGGCGTATCCACCGAAGAAGTAAACGTAACTATATATATATATATATATATATATATATATATATATTTAAAAAAAATTTTTTTTTATAAAATTAAAAAAAAAATTTTGTATAAAATTAAAAAAAAATTTTTTCTTGTTTTTTTTTAATTAAAAAAAATGTTTTTTCCCATTATGCAACTAATGCTAATGTAACCGCTTACAATAATCGAAAATTATTCCAATGCAAGAGTGAGTTAATCATCGCCAAGAATACATTTTCAAAGAATATCGATGAAAGTACAAAAACATTTATATTACAATCTTTAAATAAACAATGAGTTCAAAACGAATTGTTAACTGAGATTAAATTGAAAATTAATATAAAATATATGATAATTAATAACATTGACGTTGAAGACGAATTGGTTAATGGAGCATGCAGAATATTAAAATTTATTACTTTTCAAGAAAATACTAAAATTCCGTCTATATTGTGGTTAGATTTTCAATTGGCCAGAGTAGGAGTGAAAGTAAGAACTCGTTATCGTGATTATATGAAAAATGCAAATATAAATCAAAATTTAACACCAATAATAAAAAAATGTCGAATCAAGTAAATATTTCGAGTGAAGAAAAACAACAGATCACACGTAGTCAATTTCCAGTGGTTCCTGCTGAAGCGATTACGATTCATAAAAGTCAGGGACAAACATACGAGAAAGTATGTATAGATTTTAAAACATCAGAAATACGAACTTTACAAATGTTGTATGCAGCACTGAGCAGAGTTTCAAAATTGAGCGGTTTATATATTTTGAGAAAATTTAAATTAATAGTATCGAAGAAAACCAAGATCAATAGTGCAAACCCGGATAATGATGAGTTGTATCGTTTGCGAAAAACTAATTAAGACAATTTATTTTGCAACATTAGTATGCTATAACAAGGAACCAAGCGAGCAACGAGCATACGATATTGGTTTAATGCGACGCCATATAGCAAACATTTTGATAAGTAGAAAACTATTGAATTTCCCTGAAAACGTATAATCTTCTTAAAACGTACACTTAATAAATAATAATAATAATATACAGCAACTAACGAATCGGGAAGTTCTTTGTGTGGCTCGTGGAGAGTCACACACAAAGAGGAAGACATTAATAGCTGTGGGCCCTACTAGCCATGCGTACCACTAACATTCTCGCAAGAGCAGTCCTGCCCGCGAGCTCGCGAAGCGAGCGAGCAACAACAACCCTACTCGCGAGCGAGCGAAGCGAGCGAGCAACAATAGCCCTCTAGTTTTTCATTTATTTCAATTTATTCTCGAATCGCATTGTCATTGTTACTCTTGTTGGTCCAGTCAATGAATGCTCGTAAGAGGGGTGTAGAGGAAAAATGGAAGGAACACAATTTTTAACTTTGGGACTTTGTTTGGGCTATTCAGGAAGTAAACATACTAAAAGTCTCTACTCCTAGGAGGTGAGCGGTGTACAGGGGGGCACGTAGAAGGTCCCCTTTTTCGGTTTTCCGCTTATATCTTGGAAACTATGCGTCCTGACGATAAGACCATTCTATACAAAATTAAAGCTGACAAAACGTGTCATAAGATTGATTTCATTCCGTTTTTCGCTACCTCGCATAGTTTCCGAGATGTCCGCGCTCAAAGTATACTAATTGTGAAAAAGAAATTTTTGCCTTATTTGGCTATCTAACTCTTCAGCACAATTACGGAACTTTGAGCGCGTATATCTCGGAAATGATGCGAGATAGCGAAAAACTGAATCGAATCAATCTTGTGGCACATTTTGTCGGCTTTAATTTCGTATAGAATGGTCTTATCGCTAGGACACATAGTTTCCGAGATATAAGCAGAAGATCGTAAAAGGGGATCTTCTACGTGCCCGCCTACACCCCACTCACCTCCTAGGAGTGGGGACTTTTAATATGTTTACCTCCTAACTAGTCCAAACAAAGACCCAATGTTAAAAATTGGGTTCCTTCCATTTCCCTCTACAACTTTTCGTTGACTGGACTGTGTCGTGACGGCCAATCGTATTTAAATTCGTGTCGTGCGATAGAACTCAAGTCTATTTAATTTAAGTTCAAATTAATTTTGATTCCACATTCAACTTGAATTATTTATTTCCTATTGATTCAGATTTATTCTTTGATGGTTGGTCGATTGAAATTAAATGAATTTGTTCTTTCTGCTACAGATCTTGAGGTAGCACAAGCCATCGATCCAGAGACGATATTGATAACCGGGATCAAGACGCAATGTGTCGTGCTTTCTTCATGCAGGATTGGACGTGAGTACCAATATGTATGTATACATATCTTCCCAATTATGTTTTCTCATTGAACATTTTATTCAAACTAGTATTAATGGAAAATTAATAATAATTAATCATGTCGTTGTGCAAGTCACTTGCAGTTAGGAATTACATAATTGATTGAATATAGTCCAGACTGAACATAATCGGACGTATTTATAACGCATACTTATATTCTTTAATTTCTTCTGCTGTTTTATACTCCACCCGAAAGTTGTTGTTCCACATTCATAAAATTCAGTGTATTAATTACACATGCTCAGATTATTATGTGTGACACATTTTCACCTGATATCGCCCGCTTCCTATAATTCGTAGACAGCTATGAATAACACCATAAGCCTAGATCACATTGGTAACGTATACCGCGTGATATACCATCGATCATCACAGAAAGAAACCAGCAATCGGCGGTAGTCCCCGAAGGACTAATTGTAAGAGTAAAGCAATTGTTTCGCGATCAGTGACACGGGCGGCTTTCGGATCACGTTTAATGATCGTTATCGGGTCAGTCGGGTTCCCGGGGGACGTTGGGATACCCCTAAATTCCGTTTGCGAGAAGACTCGAGCGATCTTGGCTCGGGTCCCGGGAACAGACTTGGGACACTCGTTGAATGCTGGGCTGAGAGAATGGTGGCAGCTCAGTAGTTCGCATTGATACACAGGCCGGGTTCGCGCACCTGTCCAAGATTTATGGTCGGTACGTCGTCACGCGAGGCACAGGGGTAACCACGGTTTTCCGGGGACATAATATGACGTATCGGGGCTCGTCGTGCCAGCGGGAACCAACGGGAACCAACGGTACCATACCTGGTTCCCGTAGACGACGTGGGCGACGAACTTGCGGCGAATAGAAGACGAAAAAAAGAAGCCGAATACACGAACCATTGGACGCGAGGAGAGCACAGAGAGGCGCGGGGGTGTAGTTGTCGGTCCATAAATCACTGGAACGAGAGAGGTACCAGAGCCAGCGGGGTTTTCGAATCGTAACAAAGTGGAAGATAGCCCGGCTGGAAGGTCGGGAGAATATGGCCACCATTTTTCGTTGGCTTCGCTCGCTGAAAGCACACGTAACGGCGCAGGACGTTTTATGTCTGCGTGATTCCGCCTTTTCAACCCCCACCCTCTACCCTATGTCCTTCCTACCACCGTCGAAGATTTTGGCCTGTCATGCTCCGAACTTCCATTCTTATTTTTTTTCCTTCGACGCCATTCGTTTCTATCTATCCTGGTCCGATGCTATACAGGCCGGGTTACCGGCGAGGGAAAGTGAAAATGTCCCCGATATTTATGGCCCTGCGAAAATGCTCTTCGGAACAACGTTACGCGGTTTTAAGGTGTAATGATACGGGAAATTTTGTTTGGAGACACCATCCTTTCAAGCGGCTTTGAGGTCGTCGGTGAATTCTTTTTAAATAGGATGATGTATCTTTACTGTTGTAATAATAATCCTCAAGTGGTACAGTGTTTATTCAGAACACGAGTATCATGCCAGAATCTTTCTAAAATCATGTAGAAATTTTCTCAGGTACATTTAAGTATATGTATAAAACTTTATATTTGCTACTATCGTACAATACACGTCTTTTTATTTGCTTTAATGTTGGTTCAAAGAAAAAATTACTTCGATGCACTTTTCGTATTTTTAGTATTTTAGTATTAAAAATTTCGTATTAAATCTTTAGTATTCTTCAAATATAGCTTTTTAATTGAAATTGTAATGTTCAGCCTACTCATATGTTTCGAAATTTTTAATTCCTGTTTTCCGACATTTCCTCATAACATTTCAGCCTTCAAAACATTTTCTGAGTTTCATGTTGGCTTCAGCTTCATGAAGTTGTAAACGAAGTTCAAAGCATGTTCCTAGAAGCGTGCTTCATACAGCTCCGATTGTTTCAAAAGCGTATTTTTCGATATCATATTTTCCGGAACTATTAAATCGATTCATATCAAACTTTGTAAGCTTATTTTAGAAATAAAAATCTAGGTGCTCTCGGCTATCAGACATTTTTCATTTCGTTTTGAGAAAAATTGATGACCTTATGCAGGAAAATCGATACCGTAGAAAACTACTGCCAAATACTTCTCTTATTGTAATAAATTTTAAGGAAAGTAAATTAGATTTTGACAAAGTAGAAATAGAGCACGGATGAAATTATGAAAAATATAATAAAATTATTAAGATTATCAGGAATATAAGAAAAGTAGAAAGATCGATCAATATCGAAATGTAATTCACGATCTTCCTTTAACATATTCATGTAATAATAGGAATAATTCAGAGTTCTCGATTACGAGACTGCGGATTTATGAATTTATAACGAAACTGAATCCATTAGGTACGAAAGAATCAAACTTTTCGAAGATTTTCTAGATCCCGTTACGTATCATCGATCGAGATAAACTAACCATGCACCTGAGTACGTTTAAACATTTTCCGAACAGATTTTATAATGATACTGTTAAACATGTCGAATCTAGCTCACTGACACCAACGTAATTCTTACAATTAGTATATTATACTCCAGTTTGTGAACATGAATATTGTTCTTCTTGTATAATTTCCTTCTGAACTACATCAATTAATTGTTCACAAGATCTTAAATATCAATTGCCATAGAAATATGAATCGCTGAGCCAATTATCACCATGTTCTTATCATAGTATGTTCCGTACCATTCTCAGATATTGTGTCGCTTAAAAATTGAATATACAATAAATATTTTTTGCAGAAATTTTGTATATGATGTTCATTGATTATTACACTAGCCAGGTTCTTTAAATATGATTCCAAGTCATCAGAGTATTTAAATATTACATGAATGGGTCAGCCAGCATCTTTCCATTTCATCGTTCTCCCAGTTGGCTTCGGCCCCAAACTCGACATGACCATTCCACGCATGCTGTTTTTCGAGGCGGTATTAAAAACGATACGAGTAAAGCGGTCACGAAAACGAAAACTTCTCCCAGCACACGTCCTCATGATACTCGCGGGCCCTTATCGATCGCAGCTTTTTGCCAGCGAATGTGTCCTATCGCGCCTAACCCGTTTCGCCCCCCTTGTATCACGCTCGACGTCCGTCTAGCCGCGTTCCCGTTAAAATGACGTACACACGGGTTCTTTTTTCCCAGAAAGTCTCCGTCGGTCGATGGATTTGCTTTTTTTTCGCGAGCGTAGCCGCGAGGCACAGCCGAATGTTCTTCGTGTCTGGCATTTTAAGCTCACGCGATGTAATACCAGGCACGTTCCCCGGCCAACGGGACTGGAAATGATCCCACTCCTTCTACTCGCAGCAGCTTTGATTATGTACACGGGGAACTGCAAAACGAACTCCTTTGATTAGTTGCGGAACCGTGGAGTTCGGATGTATCTTTAGGGTATTCTGTAATGAATACCATAACCGAGGAGGTGTTTCCGCTGCCAGGTTTATTGCGATAACCGAAACACGCTGCAGGAAACTGTTTGCACTTCCAAAGCGCAGTTCCAGTTGCGTGTGTGTGTTTTTTTTTAATGCTACCGCAGCGACTCTTGCACAAATGGGTTTCCAGGTGTCGAGTAAATCGTCGAGCTTCCAGCGACCCGTGGGCGATTTATGCGTGCGATTGATTCGATGAATCGATTTATGTAAAAACGTGATGCAGCGCGACCGCGTTTTGCAGGTGCGCCTTTGCACGTGCGGAAACAATCGAATTCTGGAATAATAGACGGAAGAGTAATAGTTTGGTTAACATAGTGTAACAGTTTTCTTTGTGAGCTTTGTCGCAGGTTCATTCGGAACGGATCTATAGATCTATGTGCTTTTATAGAAGCTTGTATATTATAAATAGAAATTCAGGATGTGTATGATAATATTCTGTTCATGCGAATGTGTGTCTGAGTATATTTGATGTTGTTTTTTAATTTAGTTTCTGATTGCTATTTCTGATGATTTCAATTTCGTTTCGTTGAAGACAGAGTACGATCCTATATGGGCTATCTGGAAAACTTTTCAGATCGATTTATCGTCAAACAAAAATATCACTTTCGTCGTTGAATCTTTAATTGAAACCGATATCTTGTAGCTGTTCGAATAGACTATGAATGTAGGTCAGTACCAAAGATAGTTGAAGAATTTCAGAACAAAGAACCGCAGTATCCGAGATGAACATCGACCGGAATAGCTGTAAAGTTTCTCCAAGATATTCTATAATTACATTGCCAGTTTATCATCTTTATTGCGCAACAATTATTCTCCAAACAATTTATGGTAAATCATTACCGTCGCTTTCAAACTATGAGATAGCTTATCAGCATGCTTAATAACTAGACAACGGATTTTAGCATTTATCAACAAAAATGAGTAGCTGTAATACAAATTAGTAATTTAAAAATTGATTACGTATGTGCACATCATGAAAATATAAAGTGATTCTTTGTGTAAGAACAAATGAAATTGATTTTTCCGAGGCATAGCTTCCGAGAAAATTGGATTTAAAAATTCACCAAACACAGGTAGTATTTGTTTGACCATGGCGAACCTATTCTCTCTCCCATAAATACTAGATCAGTCCATAAGCTCGTTCGTATTTGTGGGGAATTTCGAAACAATGAAAATAAAACACATTGTAGCTGTAACTTTTTTACCGCATTTGTATAAATGGTTCTGATTGTGATGTAAAAAACTGGACAACGGTTGAACGTACAAACTAACCTGGTACATAGTTTTTTAATTCAGTGCTACTATATTCTATTATAGCTTATTCGATAAGCTTGCCAAGAGAAATGTTTTTATTTTTCAAACATATAATTCTGTCTATTAAAATTATTTTTAATAGAGTATTACTTTTTTGGAATCTCAGACAATTTCGTAAAATATAAAAAGTCTTGGATACCTACTTCTTTAAATTATACAAATTTCAATGTTCAGACAACCATTCAAGTTTCACAATAAAGATGTTATTTAACCAATAAATCGAAACCTAAGAAATATGAGAATAATCCAAATGATCAATTATTCTTTTGTACAAATGCTAACCGAGATTTCTATATTCAACACATCAGCACAAAAACGGTCATATGGAACGCTTAATCCTGTATTAAAACTTGCTTAAGAACAGCTCACGTGTGCTTGATGAATTTCGAAGTTCAATTCGTCGAAAACCGAACGATTTCATTCAACGATTTCCCTATGCTTCTGCACAGAGAGTGAAAATTTAATGGAAAAAGAATAATGGCGTGGTTCCATCGGCTGAGACCGAGGAATTTCGTGGCTGTGACATGTTGTCGTTGCCAGCGCGGGTTGACTCACTATACTGCACGGGCATAAAGCCGTTTACACGCCCAGTGGTCCACAAACGCTCTTCTCGCGCTCGCGTTCTTACGATACACATTTTTTTTGCCCTCTCTCTCTCGCCGATTACAAAACCGTCTGTACGAAACTCCCGTACCTTTGTGCGGCAACAATGCGATGGAAATGCGCTGCATATTTCAAGCCGAGGAAAATCGAGAACGCCCGGGCGCTAAGCCGAATATAGGTCGGCGTTGTAACGCTCGAACGAGACACGACAGTGTTTGTTACGGAAGACAAAAGCCGAGTTGCTTAAAGTTGCAGATGCATACTCACCCGGAAATCATGCTCTCGCTTCGAAAATCGTCGCGCGGCCAATCGGCCGAATTATTCCAGAACGATAATGTTTTGATTAACTTCGCCAGCGAATCTTTATTAAATTCGCGGCTTGGGGAACGGGGACACGGGGACACGGGAAGTTAATTAAAAAATTTCATTACTCGCTGATTGGTTCAAACACGTTACCGTTCGAAAATATGGAGTCCGGCTTCACGGTTAATGAAAGAATAAAATATTGACTAAGCCTTTAGGGATTGGGATTAAATAAAGCTTGATTTTACTCCTGAGGGATTTCGATAGATTAAAAGTAATTCGCGGCTGTGTTGGATTCGATTGAAATGTACGAAATTTTTCAAAATGTTCGTTTACTGTGGAATGATCTTGGCAACCGATGTTTGTTTCAAATAAGATATTTTTTAATATTATTGATTGCGGAGGCGAAAAAGTTAGTTTTTTTTATATGGAGGTTTATTTTAATTGTGCATATCTGTTGCTTTGAAAGTAACGGCTGGTAATAGAAGCTAATATTGGGAACAAATACAAATGAATAGGAGTTGACTAGTGAATGGGGCTGAACTGGATCACGGATAGAATACAACCGGAACAATCGTCGATTCTCGAGGATCCCTCTGTATACGTTGGAGTTGTGCTTGGTTTAATCGAGAATGGCGTTATGATGACAAAAGAGACATAGTCTCTTGTTTCCTAGTTTTATTTAGCCGCTCCAAATAGTTAAACGCAAATGAGTGGCGTTCTTTCACGGCATTTAATTGTGGGACGATAGTGATCTGAAAAGTGCTTTAAATAATAAACATAAAACAAAATTCGGAAACAGAAATCGAGGTATCTCAACCAGACACACAGAATAGGTTAATTTAAGTACTGTAGTCAATTTTATAAAATATCAATCACGGGGTCTCAGCCAGGTACACGGAATAATTTAAATTAAATACTAAAAGTAATTTTCTAAGGTACGTAGATTAGTTTAAATTAGGTAATATAAGCAATTATCTGAAAAACCAATCAAAGCATCTTCATCTATTGCGTGGAATATTTTTTTAGTAACGTATACTGCGCATATCAGTTTGTTATTCAGTATTGCTGCTTACAAGGAAAAGAGGATTAATTCCAAGCCATTTGAATCCTTAATCGGAACAATAACAATCCACGCTTAATTCCACGCGAAAACCTCCCACACAGCCAATAATTCGCAGTGTAATTTCTCTGCGTGAAGTCGCAGATAAAACGCACGTCGCCACGGTCGCGTTTACATTTACAATGTAACCCCTGATCGAACGATATCTCTCTCCAGCTGCCAGACAGTAATGAAAGACCTGGCTCCGCAAAGGAAACGTATCTTTCATCTATAATTATAATCGTGCGTTAGCGTGACGAGTTGCGGGTTATCGGGAATCTTACTGAGATAACGCAGTGCAGAGTCGATGACCGCGAAAGGAATTCGGATCTTGTTAGGGATACGTGAGCTTAGATCAGATTTACGATACACGAGTCACTCCTTTGTTATTTCTGAAATTGAGATTTCAACATGCGTGTTTCCAGCGTTTTCATTTCGCTTTGTTCTTTGTTTCTGCTTGTTCGTTCTAATTTATGAACATTTCGCGGACAACAAACGGCGTGAGAAATGAAAAGAAAACTTTATTTTGGTTTGAAGAAAATTAATGAACCACATATTTAGTAGAACCTGTCCGAAGTTTTCATCACGAGTCGGACTCGATATATTGCATTTAATAGGCTACTGCAATTATGATAACTGGATCACGGATTTTATCCATTTATGACAAAAATGAGTAGGTGTAATTTATGACAGTAAATACATTAAAAGAATTTTTAATCCCACTGTGTTATTTCCAGCCTATTAAACATATTAAAAAATAAAATAACTTTTGGTTTTACTCGCATCGCAATTTCGAAAATTTTTATTTTGCATAAAGATAAATGCTGCTACTGAACGTCAAATAAATTTCTCTGATTATGTGTGATTTGTATGTACACTGGCATAGCACACACGCGCCATTATAGTACGCATACGATATAAAATAAGACAAAGTACCTACTATTTACTATGTGAAGTACTATTTTAGTCAGTCCTTTAGTTTCTCGCGCTCATTTCGAAGATAGCAGGTCCTCGTTCGCGATCCCCAGGTGCGACACGGAAATTCTAGGTGAAACATATCTTCGGTAACTCCGAAGAAGGATTAACGGCTTCAGGAACAATCCAAAGCCGCGCCCGGGTCTAATTAACGACCGCGAGCGACTGATTCTTCGCGGATCCGAAGGGACGAGGGTTAGAATCTCGATTATTCGCGATCGAAGCTCGAACGGGGCTGGGATATCGGTGGATAGAGATTATTTCTGAGCCGGACCGAATCGTATTTGGGCCAATCTCGCCAGACACCGTCGCGAACGGATCGCGGTCGTGAAAAATTAGCTGGCTCCCCAAACCATCCCTTTGCTGGTCTACCCCTTTTACTAGGAGGAGCAATGCCTCGCCCTAATACAGATTTATTGCCGCCTAAGAGCCAGAGCTGGCCGTCCTAATACAGGTATTATGCTGACGCAGGAACGAGGAATTTACACGAAATTGGAGGTAATTTGTAGGGGTCGAGTTCACTTACACCCCCGCGCGCCGCCTCGTACCCAGCCACCCACTCGATTCCATCCTCCGTTACATCGAACCGGACCCGTGTACGGCTGTACGCAGGCTGCTGCCAGAATGTTTGGCCGAACTTTAACAGGATATTCTACTGATTGTACTTGTTGGGCTATGCCGTCTATGCATATTCGAAAATTAAGCTGGACTCTTTAACCTTCTCCCCGAGCAATTCTATTTTGGGCTATAACGATTTGGACTTTCTTATTAATAAGGTGGAGTTTGGGGTAAGTCCGTCTACGAGGCAAGTCCGTTAATTGGTTACTTTTATTATAATATGAACGAAATTCCTCTAGCTTGTGTTTGTTAATGTAGTGTAAGTTAGTATGAACTATTCTATTTACATAGATCTTGCCCAAGAATGAAGGTGTTTTCCTCGCTTAAATCAACCAATGCCAAACAGTCACGTGCGAGGTGCACGTACAACTTTGAGGTTACCAAGAACGTGCAATAGTTTACAAGTTATTAATATATTCTGTGTTGTTATTTTAGGTAAGTACAAAAAATATTGCTATAGGTTTACATTAAATAAACCATTTTTATTGTGTTTTTTAAAATTTATTGAGAAAAACACTAAGATGCACTTGCCCCGTAAATATTACTACACGGGGCAAGTGCGTACTGTATGGGTAACTATACAACTAAACAATATATTTAATGCAATAAAAAGCATTTTCTAGCAGGCTTGATAATCATTCTTTTCTTGCCCCGTAGCACTTGAAACAAGGTTCGAAAGCATTTTTAACTCTCAGAGACGGACTTGCCCCATTTTCGGGGCAAGTGCGTCCTAGTAGACACTTTGCACAATATCCTATCAAAATGATAATTTTCAAGCAAAATTAGAATCCTACAGAATACTAATTCATCAGCAATATCTGTGGCAAGAGTTTGATACGAAGAACGATAAGTTTTTACATACCAGACTGAAAATACATCAGTTTAAATTTCAACTTTGTAAAAACTAGAGCGGGCTTACCCCACTCCACCTTAACACATTATCTTGAGGTGTTTATTTCCGTATTTTATTTCCTTATTTTATTTCGTTTTGCAAGGTATAATATTTATATTTAGTAGATCCTGTTTGAAGTTTTTATCACGTGTCTCTAAACGAGCAGTAAAAATTATCGGCATGTGTTACCTTATTAAAATGACAAAATGGCAATTGGCAAGAACAAACAGTTGCAGAGATTTTGATGTGCAAATTAAATACTGGTTATTTATAAAATATTTACACTGTATTTCCTCTCATCATTTCCATCTTACAAATCTTTCCAAAAACAAAATCTCTTTTCTCCTCCATCTCGAGTACATTGCAGCAAAATTTTTCAGTAATAAATCCAGCAAAGAAACGTTCGTTCAAGCATATCCCGCGAGAGCCATTTCGCAGTATTCTTATCACTGCAATCAGTTCAAGTGAGGCAACAATAAAAAGAACTTCGATTAAAAATGACCAACCGTCTCTGTATTCTAAAATAAACGAAGAGACTCCAAATTAATCCTCTGCTGGCAACGATCGCTTTCCATCCACTCGATTTTGTTCTTTTGACAAGAACTGGATCCCCGAGCAGCGAATAAAACACTTTTCCGATACAACGCGTCGTCGTCTCTTTTACACTGTCCGATAACATTGACGATGACCACGCCTCGCCGATCAGCGAGCCAGCTCTCCGTTTTATCTCGGCAGCGTTTTGTTTACATTTGACGACGAGGGGCTGGAATGACCTACCGTTGAAAAGTGTGAATGAAAAGATACAAGCATGTGCCTTTGCCCCATCCCTTTCTCTATCTTCCTCGGGGCATTACTCTTCCCGTCACGAAACGCGGATATCGAAACGCATTATTAACAGATATCGGCCGGTGATTTTCCGCGGCGCGTTACGAGTGACCCTCATAAATTGCCTCGGTTCGTAAATGTGCCGAATCGATTTGGCTGTCAGGCGAACGACGTTCCCTACGAATCAGGGTCGCAATATCGCTAGTAAAAATGTTAGGAAGACGATCCCTCTTTTTGACAAACGATAGACTGCCGGGGAAGTTCACAAAGACTAATCTGTGTTCGTGATTTTTCTTCGGGTTAAAAGCTCGTTATCAACATCGCATAATCTTGATCATAAGAATATTGATTTTTTTCGCAAAAAGAAGCTCAAACGTTCCCAAGTGATTAGAGCCAGTTACAACGAATTGGTGTGTAGTGTGTTCTCATTGAAACGATATAGGGTAAGGTTGCTCAAGTCGTACCAGTGCTTAAGTCGTACCACTTGAATTTTGAACGAACTACGGCGACAACAGCACATACAAAGGCAACCAAATATACATCTGAGTCAACCAAGTTGCTTTACGTATTGTTGTCTGTCATAAACCAGCCTCATTATAAATCCTGTCATCAAGTAAGTTTATTTCAATTTTCTTATAATTTTCTCCATACGTTTGGTAGTTAATCTTGCAAGTAAAGTATTGATAAAATTATGTTCTTTATTAAATATAAATTCAGTAGAATTTACATAATCGTTTGGTCGAAACGAAAATCGTATTAGTTTTATTCAGTTAGGTTATGTTCACTTTTTAAATTTAACTTGTGCCGTGTCTTAAGTCGTGCCTATATGAGATTCCTAAGTCGTACTACCTCGTCAGTCGAAATCACGTCAACGCAGTATAAAGAAAACATAAAAAATGCGGCAAATAAAAGAAACCCAGTAATTAATAAAAAGGAATTGGCATTCAAAATTAAAAAGAAGAAAAGCGATTGGTTTTCTCTTATTTGTGGAGAAGATCAGGAGGAAAACATGATTCAATGCTTGAAATGCAAATCATGGGTGGTGGATGTCTGCGCTGGGGTTGACAAAAGAACAAAAACATTTGTATGTGATGTTTGTACTAACTGTCTACCTATGTGTCATGTAAACAGATTAATGAAAAACACGTTTTAATTATTATTGTTGCTTAATTGAATTCATAGGTACGACTTAGGCTATAGGTGGTACGACTTAGGAAACCGGTTCCTTTAGTCGTACCGATGTAAGTTTTTAAAGATTTAGTTTATTTAACGTGAAAGCATATAGATTTTCTAATTTCGTTATAATAAACAATAATATTAACACAAGTTTTTGAATAACACACTTAATTTCTATTTATTTGATAAATCCTAAGTTTTATATGGTTTTCTTTTTCTTAAGGAGTACGACTTGAGCAACCTTACCCTATAGCAAACAAATGAATAGAATTTTGATCTTGTTTTAAGTTAGATAAGTCATCGAAAAGACAACAAAAATGTTTCGCTTATCCTGGTCTAGTCATGTGTTAAACTCATGTCAAGTTACAAGTATTCCAAAAAGCTGTAAAAATAGTTCAAACATTGATGCTCGTATGATGTAAATGGGTTAATATTTAACTTGCACAAACATCAGTAAATTTGCATAAACATCAGCATTCTAACGCTAAAGTAAAGAACGAACAGGGGTCGGAACATGCCAGGACCTTATCAGTGATCCAAGTAAGAAATTCTTCAGACAGAGATTATCCACGAAGATTCTTGGTAGTCTTGATTCTCCCGGTTCTCGTGAAGACTTGACGATTATTTTCATATTACCAGTTTACAAGCTTTCGTTCTTGTTGCGGTCTCCAATATCTGATATTCACTCGAACACTCGATAACAGAATTTTACAAGCTCGCTTTTCAGGCCGTTTGCATTTTAAAATTTTAATGCAGGCCAGGGCACGGCAAGGGAGACGAAAGAGAGAGAGAAAGGGGGAAGTCAGCCTCGGGCAGCATGGAGATTTTAATCTCAGCGTTGTAATAAGAAATAAACTGAACCCGCCTAGTGGACTCGCTAATACACGGCCAGCGAATTGCTGGTGAAACGTTCGTTCGCGTCACGCGACCCAGATTGCGAAATAGAAAGAATTTCGACGCGATTAGAGAGCTTAACGGACGCCGCGGACGTCGAATTATCGAGCTTAACCCTCCTAACGCAAAGATTTATTTTCAACGCCGTACTCCCTCAACCATAGTCCAAGCAACCATTCTGTTTACGTATACAGCCGCAAAGTTAAACGCTCGCAGCGATGCGCTATGTTACACCGCGCGAAATAAACCTACTGCAAGTTGAAGTGCATGCAGTGAACCGAAATTTTATTACCAGCTTTATAAAAATGGCCGACGGAAGCCGTTCTTTTACCTTAGTCATTCCATGCTCGAAGGATTACCCGGCTAAACGATTTTCGATATTACCACTCTCGCAAAATGTTTTCTTAATCACGGTGAAATTAGTGTAAATCTATGTTCCTTGGGCGGAAAATTGTTTGTAGAAGTGATCGCGATCTTTATCGATGAAATAATGTAAGGGCTTCCTAATTAATATGTGATTCTTGTTTTATTTTTACTATTTTATGTAATAGGTGACCAAGGAAATTGTTTTTCGATACTATCCCTTTCCAATTATGATGTAATTATTGGACATTATTACTCTTAAATATTGGAACACGTTTATCAATTTTGGAAATTTAGTCTTTATAAAAATTTTTAATATTATTAGAATTTTTTAATTACAAGGCAAGAGTATTATTCAGGATTGTTCATAAATTGAGAATAATTCTTCGTTTTTTACAAAATCGACGCTAAACGTACCACTATGAAATAACCAGTAGCAGATTATTTATTTCACATTCACTAAAATTATAAAGATGCTTCTAGTCTCTAGAAATTACCGAATAAATTCCAGCACATATTATTATAAAAATCTAAATAAATTCAATCGTGTAATTTTTATAAAACAACAAAAATCAGTCACTTTTATACTCGGCATGTTTAGTAAATCTTTATCGTACGTGCAAGATAGCTGCAAAGCAGGTTCCTTATCAATAAAACAGGTACAGGAAGTAAAAACGTCTATGCTCCACTGCCCACCGTAAATTGTTTTTATTTCAGAGATTGTGGAGCATTTGAAAATTATATCTTTGCCCCAGCTGTAAGATTTTAGTCTCAAGTAGATGTTAACCCTTTGCGCTCCAATTACCGGCATTGCTGGCACAACAAATAGGACCGTTCTATTTCAACTGCCAGCACTGCTGACATAACAGCTAAAGGCGTTCTACTACAGCTACCAGCTCCGCTGGCAACGCTGCTCGTTTTTAATTATACAAGTCAAAATGAATGGGTTACACTGTACCATTACTTTAGTCATTTCCCTGGTCGTGTTCTGCGAGTTGCTATTATTGAATCACTCAATTGTAGAATATTTGTTGATTTTATTTTGCTTCGTAAGCACACAAGTGAAATTTAAATTATATTCAAAGATCAATTACTTCCACTTGACGTTCATTTGTATTGTTAAGAAAATATGTAGAGCATTTACCAGGGGACATATATAAATTTATTGATCTTGTATAGGCTAAAGCATTTTCCTCGAAACAGAGCAATTTGTTAAATATTTTATATAAATCCCAGAAATTGACAATACTGAAAGGAGATACTCAAAATTATGGGAATCTTTTTGTAGCAATTTTTGCCACTAACGTGGAAGGCACTAGACGCAACAGGACAATTAAAAAAAATATGAAAAATTACAATTCATTTATTCGAGAGGCTCAGATGGGCGGCAAGTAACGCCCAGCTTCAAAAATAATCCCGGGCTCTAATTTTCTACTGGAAACGGCACTTCCTGCTAACGAGTTCCCATTGTGCGCCGCCCCCGTGCCCGATAAAGAGTTCCAGTTTTAAACAAGACCGTCGCATTTGTATCAATCCAGTTAAGACTGGCGCAATCAAGCGAAATCGTCCAGAGATTGAGCGTGTACATTGCGGAAAACCGGAAACTCCTGTGTTGAACCGAAATGGCCGACTTGCTCGGCTGCAGCCCGAGCATTCCGCGATATCATTGTTCACTTACCTGGCATGTTTCGGACCAAGACTGGGATCGTACATAGAACTGGCCGATATGTCTTCATCGGGGATTTCGCCATTCTCCATACCCAGCGGCGCGGTACATTGTCCTGAAAGGATTCAAAGCGGTATTAGCCGGAGCCGAATATCCATCTGGGCTTTGTCAACTTCGGGCTTTAAATTGGCTGAGGGACCAGTCGCGAGAAAATGAAACGCTAATGAATGGAAAACGCGAGCCAATTTTCGGCTAGGATTTACCGGCGAGCTCGATCTCGAAGGATCGCCGAATCGGGGTAAGTATATTTGTCTCTGTCGGGAAATTCGTTCGCTGTTCTATGGAATAATGTATGGACACGGAACATGCAGTGAATCAACAAATTATTATAACGAGTTTAGGTCAAAGTAATTTATCTTTTTTGTGAAAGTGTAGCTACACTTACATTTTGTTATTTTCATAAAGTATATGTTCCTATAAGACGCAATGAGATACTTGCCCCATTTCTTTTGGAATTGTACAAGTTCCTACATTTGTTTTACTGCGATCTTGTAAAGTGAATAACCTCTCACAAAAATACAGTGTTTTGATATGAATGTAAGGATTCATGGTTAAATACCGCTCAAGGTCGTTGAAGATCAATTAAAAACAATAGCTTCATAGAATTAACTTCAAGTATCTACTTATCAGTACAGGATAGTAATCAGTTTTTACCGAAAGAATCGAGTTCGGTGCAACAGAACAACTCGCTTCATACAATCGATGACTACAGTGTTTTGATATGAATGTAAGGATTCATGGTTAAATACCGCTCAAGGTCGTTGAAGATCAATTAAAAACAATAGCTTCATAGAATTAACTTCAAGTATCTACTTATCAGTACAAGACAGTAATCAGTTTTTACCGAAAGAATCGAGTTCGGTACAACAGAACAACTCGCCTCATACAATCGATGACGCTTGCTCGTGAAATTTCGAATTCACTTTGAGCCGGGAAACCGTACCGTCGCCACAAAATGTGCCACTGTATGTTCGCAACGGTATGGTCCGCGATCACGTGAAAATTCTCCTGCGAAATCCTCGAGAACAGAAGTCGTCACCGACACGTGACTTCGTTTCCGTGCACGCTAGGGACCCAATCGAGGTCCATGGCGAGCTACAATAGAATTTTTCTCTTGATTCTCTTACCGTCGTAAAAGTTTACCATTTCGAAGATAACCACGACTGTCGAAACCGACGGGCTCGTTGATATACAGTGAAAGAAGAACACGATCGGTTATAAAAATTGTACTTGTGCTAATTCTAAACTGGCACATGTTCTAGAAACTATGAGATTGATGTTCACAAACGTGAGGTTGTATGAAAGTCTGTAGTCGATTAATTACGAACAAAATGTGCCAATAACAAAAATTTTCTGGCAAATGTATAGACCATTAGAAGCAGCATTTCATGCAAGTGTTTTCCCGGTACTTTTCATACTTTATAACATATGAACGCATGAATAAGAAGTTCTTTCCATTTGCAATTAGAAAAAAAACATTTTCACCGATCGAAATATTATACACATATTAGTAAATAAACAGATACATACGATATAAAAATGCATTATTCTGATAAAGTTTAATGGTCGATGTTCTCTGAAGTTCCTGGGTACAGAACGGTGATTTCAGACACCGTTTGCATTGCAGACGATCGTTTCGCAATTCGAGCAAACCCTTCACGGTTTCCCTGTGAGGGAAGCTGTTCACGGACAGGTAATGCCTCAAAATAACGATGAACACGTAACTAACGTAGGGTAAGCAGCTGTAATAAATTGTCGATCCATAGTGACACGGTGTGGACCACGGGTACAGGCCACGCTACCCCGGTACACTTAAGCTACGACATTGCAGTAACGCTGGAAAGTTTCAAAACTGCAGAATGCAGCGGACGTGGGATTAGCCAGGTTGCGGAGGAGGAAGAGGGCCCTGGTGCACCGGCTATGGTCTTCGCGAAGTGACATTATAACGGACAAAACTTTGCTTGTGTTTGTAACTGTCCCCTAGGTTTCAGCTGTCGTCCATTATAAGGACAAACTTCGTCCGGCGGATCGCGCGGGCATCTTCATTCAATGAGCTATCCCGTCGAATGTGTCTGGGGGAACCCGCGAATATTCGATGGGATTCACGACAGTCGATTAAGATGGCCAAAGTTTTCGTTTCCGTTTCAATAATCTGCGATTATCGCGGCACTCAGCCCGCGAAACTGCCTTCACAGATGTGAACTCGTACTTAGATAAGCATGGTCCAGCTGCCCCCACGACAATTTTTATTGGTATCGTGTACAAAACAATTCGTTTAGGATGAAAGCTAACTTCCTAAAATTTTAAGTTGTTAACCCCTCTTTTAAGATAATATGAGGGTATACACCCTTAACATTATCATTTTTTTTTAGTTGTCAATTAAGATATTCAGATGAAAAAATACTCGAAATTACCTCCTGCACTTCATATATTTTTTCACAATTATGAGCAAATTATTAAGGGTAGAAAAGGAAATTTATTTTTCGTGGTGGGGGTTGCATGTAACCCTTTGAGTTTCACCTACAAAAAATTCAAGAACAATGTTCAGTTACCTATCTATTACAACACATAAATGAACACATCCCAGAAAAAATACTGTAGTAAAGAGAAAAAAACCAGTTCATAAATCATAGTTGCACACGAGCAAAATATTTTATTTATTTATGTCTGTTGCATTGCATCCAGAAGGTCGTAACTTCTCAATTGCTGTTGGGATTGGGGTAGGAAACCAAACGTACAAATTATTACGAAACGTGCAGTAATAAATTAATTTCGAGTTGCCAGACTTTTAGTGAAAAGTTAATTGAAAACATCCCTTATTCAGATTTTAAAAAATAGATTTTTTTTGCAATTGAACTGCAGCCAGCTGAAATTACGTTTTTTAGAGTTTAATTTTAATCGTATTCATGTACTTCTTCCGCCATTCGGATAAACCACCGGCAATTAACTATCCGTAGGATCGGATGGCGTTCCATTTATGTTATAATTATACCCACCTTGCTTGTAGCGATATTAATTTATTTATAATATCATTTACTGCACGCGCGACAAGGAATCGCGTTTCGAATTTGAGCAATTATCTGGTCACGTAATTCCGATTTATCCGTGTATGAGCATGCGGTCAAAGCGGGCAATTGTTGCACCAGATGTACCTGTTAATAAGCATATTTAAAGGTGCGACACGTTACATATACACACTGATACATAGAGAACGCAAAGATTCAGTATCATTTTATTTCAGAGAAATAAAAATCGTTTCTACGTAAAGAACTATTTCAATTTAATAAATCAATGAAGAGAACATACTATCAGTAACAGGTAAATAAAAGAAATGATGGCAGTCCTTACAGGTTTTTTTATATTGCGCAGTTTGTTACTGTGTACAAAAAAAGGATTCCCTACTGCAAAATAGTTTTGAAACTAAAAGAGAAAAATATAAAAGAGTGTTTCGTTTCACGTGTATATATTGTCCAATCATTTATCCGTTTCATCCAAAAATGTATCGGTTTCCGCGAAATATTTCAAAACAATTTTTATCCTTATCAAGATTGAATACTGTACTGCACTTGCACGGGACAAAAATATGACTTGTTTACGAATAACAAATTATTAGGCTTGAAAACACGGTAACCACTGTTGCGATAAACTACAGAACTGGGTCAAAAAATACTGCTCTGTCTGCGTCGTTTATATTTGATATACAGATGGATAATTCATACACGAAACAGCGTGCAGTTCCAGCATCGAAACTTATAATACGCGAATAGTAATAAATAGTATGAACGATGAGAACCGCCATAATTAAATAAAATTGTAGTACGAGTTTTCTGTCATTTGTAATTAGCTTCACATGATTAAACATGAACAAGAGAGAAAGAAATTAACCGATGTACTCGCCGGATTTCCACGGTAAAACCAAATCTTTCCAGACGCTTCTATGCCGGGGGACAAGTTGCTCTAAACGTAAGCACGCAATATGGCTGCCGATGTACCAGTTACAGCTTAAAGTAATGTCTCCATCAAGTTAAACGAGTCTAGTGCTGTCTGTAGCGGGTTCCTCAAGTTTAATACCGTCTAAATCGAGTACGTAAACCCGCGTCAGACCGCGGGTTTGCTACCGTCTACGTCGGGTCTCTCTCGATTTTATGATCACTTTAATCATGTATGGGGATTTTATGCTACGGCTCTGCTACGCCCTCTGTAATCCGTACTATAGCCGACAGCTGTTTAATTATATTATTCCGCGCCACGATCTTAACGCAATTATCCCAACGCATTCAAAATCTGTTTGCGAATAGATGAAACCCAAAAGTAGAAAGTCACACAATATTAGAGAAATTTAGTTAATGACAAGAATAGATTTTATGCATTTATGACAAAAATGGGTGGATGTGATTTCAAACAATAAAGCGATTACAAGAATGTAAGAATACCTCTTTCTCGGATGGTCAATATGATTCTCTGGTAATCTTATAGACAACATTACCAAAATACATGGCCCGAATCTTGTTTCTTGCAATAACAATCGCGCCTAACTGCATTGTCTGCTTGTAAAATCTCCCTTTAGTTTCACTGACAACGAGAGAACAGTTTTGTCCACCCGGCAAGTGCATTTTGACCGCCGTGCCGTGCCGCGCCGCCGTGGCAAACAGTTGAAAAAAGCGCGAGAGATATCAGCTTAACAGTGTTTGTAAATACGAGATGTAGGTCACACGGAATTAGTGCCTCCTTGAGTTGAATGCGTAGTTTACTTTAACTGTCACACGAACTAATAGCGGAGCAGTTAGTTCCCCTGACTTTGTATGAGTAAGCCAGTGTTACAGCGAGCGAAACTTTGCTCCTGTTTCTTACGTCCCTCAATACTGCAACTTCCCCGCTTCGCCCTTCTATGTTTTGTATACGAATTGTCTGCTATGTGCGGAGAATAGACTGGTTCGCCGACTGCCGACATGAATTACAATGTTCGCGTGTAAGGCCCTGGTTCGCGAACTTGTTTTCCTTTAAAACGGCGAGCATTGTTCTCGCTCTCCGACTCCGACTGCCGTCGTGTTCAACACCGTACTCCGGCAAAACTGCCGGTTAATATTGCTCAATGGTTTGTTGGACAATTAAGCTTGTTGCTCTTTGTTACCCGAAAACAGTCATTAACTCCTTCTAAACGATTGGGCTGGAGTGAACGTCCACAGTGAGAGATCACGATTCACGATTGATTGATGATTCTAATATTATCGTTGTCTGTGACCTCTATTCGTTGTGTGTTCTAAAATTGTGTATTTTTGGTTAGACAATCTCGTGTATGTACCAGTCATTTTATTTTTTATTTATTCATTTGATTTATTTTAAAGCGCGGAGCCTCTACATTTACAAAAATATTTATAAAGATTTGAAGGATGCTGCTTTTTCTTTAGAGTAACTAAACACAAGTCGCTGTATGATCTTTATATTTATCATTGAAGAGTATGTGATACGATATGTCTGTATGCATTTTTTTACGAAGGTATAATTGTTTAAACTAATTTATGGGGTGTCTGTGAATAAGAATATAGAATGTCGGTTGCAACGGTAAAATGGATAAAAATTCTGTGAATCTTAATATCTTTTCACGTTGGAGGGTATGATGAAAATGGTGGAAAACAGATTCCGCGACAACCGAGCGGTATGATGGATAGATTCCATCCATTAGGCACGCAGAGTCACGCAACTCTCGGTGCTGGTAATCAAGACGAATAGTCGGCGAGCTAGACAAATTCGATGCAAGATAAATGTCCTGGGCCCGGGTTCGTCGCTTCGCGTTGTAACCGGAAGTTGCCGCTCACCGGATCGTCGAGCATCGGCGCAGCGAAACTCTAAGTACACTGACATAATTGCTCACTGGAATAAAACATTTGCCGCGCGACATGCTCGCCATTGTTCCACGGACTGCCAATGTGCATGGCCCGTCTTCGGAGGGAGTGAGGGAGGGGGTTGCGCAGACTGTACTTTGTCGGATAGGTACCGGCCTAGTTCTCTTTGTAATTCAATCCTTAGAACTGTCGCCATCCTGGCTGCGGCGCAACTTCGATCCCCGCTTTCGCAGAATAGCAGCTGTACCTCTTTATGCAGCATCCATTACTGGGGCAAACTGTGGCCGAGATGAACCGTGCCCGTAATTATCGAAGTCGCAACACACGGACACGCCCGACCGTCGACAACTACCTCGGCGAACCCGCGACAGACATCGCGCAGGTGTTCGCCATACGGCCAAAAATTTTCCGGCAAAGCGAACTTCCTTTCAACCCCCTTAACCCCTTCGCTCCCCCATTTGTCGCAACTTCTATTCGACGCGCACACGGCAATTCCACGAACGGGATTCCACGGGCGAGATGCAAAACGCCCGCCTACGATTCTCCGGCTGCGCGAGCAAATCGAAACCCGAAATCGAAGGATTTGCCGCAACGACGGCCTTATCGCGCGTATTCGAGACCCGCTCCGACGTAATTTTCAATTAAACTTCGCGCAGCCGGTCGCCTCCCTGACGAGCAGCGAAATTCACCTGGTGCGAACTTGGTTGCGAAATCGCTGCACTAGGCTGTTGCGCTACCCTCCACCCCTCTGGAATCCTAGCGAACATTATTCTAAGATTGGTAAAAGTTTATTTCTATTGGATTATTATGAGAATAATTGATTTTGGGCTTGAAGTTGTTATGTCGTATTGAATAGGAGTCGGCTGACGCGTTTGGTTATGACCAACCACTTCTACATCTTGCGAATGCTGAAACTAGAATAAAACTCGTTTTATTTCAAGAACAAACCGAAAAATGTTACTTCTTTTTACTTATTTTTGTAAGTAGAACCTCCTGATGTACTGGGACCCTTTAAACTATTTTGAAAACAGCCTGAACGTATAGTGTACTACGAGTTACAGTAACTCTCAGAAAATTTTCGTCGGCCGAGACGCTGTCAATGAGACCTGTCCCGGTGATTTTAACCATCGTGGGCGACCCGGGACGGGCCCGTGAACCCGGCGTCATGTAACTCGCGGTTCGCGGGAGCCGTTTCGCCAGATAAAGGTGGAAAAGGCGAAACGAAGGAAAAATATTGTTCCATTTGTGCGGCGACTATTCCACGAAAATGAATTTACTTTAGTTTTGTCTTTCCCATTGCCTCCCGCCGTAATATCACCGGATGCTAAAGCGGAGAAAAATTATTCTCAAACTTTTTAGCCCCTCCCTTTGTTCTGCCGTGTGTAAATACGCACACACGCGAGGCAGGAGGAGGGTAGTGGAAAGAGGGTGGTCGGTCGACGGGACATGCGGGGGTGGCTTGGTACACCACGCCGAGTTGCATACACCGCCTCCGGGGATTCCGCGCGGATTTCTCTTCCCTTGATACGATCCGAGCGGAGAGCGCAAAACGTGGACCCGGCCACGACTACGAAACTCGAGCTGTAAAATTTAAATTTTTCTCTGTTGTGCACGCGACGCTCCGATGCAAACACGACGCCCGAAAAGCCCGGCCCGCTATTTTGCCCCCGGTAATATACAATTATAACGGTGTCGTGCCCGATCGAATGGGACGTGCTACCGAACGCGATCGAACACCGTGAACGGTTCATCGGGTCTAACGCCTCGCGAATTTTTTTCCCGTCATTCAGAACGTTGGCCGATTCAGCGAGACTTACAAGTGAAGGACCCCAAGTGTCTGACTACAATTTTGATAACACTGTCCACCAAATTTCAATTTTTTTTATGTTTCCTAATTATTGTTGAGTGGTTCTTATAGAGTTTCTTGCGCATTTTCCGAATCTGGTCTTAATTTTTCACCTAGACGCACAGTTTTTGGGAAACATGACTTTGAAATGAAAACATATTTTTCAACTTTAAACAAATATTGTGATGTTATTATAAAAGATATTGAATTCTTCTTTACAGCAAAAGATTCTGTGGACTTTCCCGAATACAGTGATATCCAATATTAATACATTATTAATGTTTAAACATGTTTAAACCGCCGCGCCGTATCCCGTGGCACGCCCGTTCTAGTGTTAAGCACCACTGGCGGCAACTCTTGTCAGGCGAAGATATTTTGCTTTCTGGTTCGAAAAAAACGTCGACGTTCCAGACTTGAAAGGGTGGTTTCTCAAGATAAAAGTCTGCTCTATCGCGTGGTATAGTTCGATTTTCCGCTGGACTATTATTTTTTGAGATAAATTAAAAAATATCCTCAAAAATTGGTGCAAAAGTGGTGTCTCTCCGTTTTTAATGATTGTTTAAACATGTTCAAACAATCATAATGTATTAATATTGGATGTCACTGTATTCGGGAAAGTCTACAGAATCTTTTGCTGTAAAGAACAATTCAATATCTTTTATGATAACAGCCCAATATTTATTTAAAGTTGAGAAATATGTTTTTTTTTCAAAGTCATGTTTCTCAAAAACTGTGCGTCTATGAGAAGAATTAAGGACAGATTCGGAATCAGTGCAAAAAACTCTGTAAGAACCAACCAACAGTAATTGTGGAACAAATTTGGTGTTGGACAGTGTAATCTTTTGTGAGACGACGGATCCCTAATGATGTCTGCAAAATATTTGGTGTAGTTACTCAATAGTTTTAAAGATATAAACAATTGAACTTTCGAGTAACCTGCTTACACGGCTAATAGAACTTTGAAAACTTGAGGTGTAAACCATGGTATATCAACAAGGTATGAAAGTTTAATTGTTTATATACTTAAAACTATTGAGTAACGACACCTAATATTTTGCAGACATCATTAGGGATCCATATACCATCGTCTCACAAAAAATTATCAAAATCCAAGTCGGACACTTGATGTTCTTCCTTAGATAGTACTCGCAGAATTTTATTCCACACTCTGGAAAATTTGAACTGACTGGGCCTAAACATATTAATATTCATATTTTAGTTCAAAGTACATTTTATATACAGCAATGGCCGGACGGGTGGTGTAATCGGACAGGGGATGATTCTGCATGTAATGATGAGTCAACAAAATATATAAGAAAAACTTTTTAAAAACC
Source organism: Lasioglossum pauxillum (assembly GCA_933228785.1). Taxonomy (NCBI): domain Eukaryota; kingdom Metazoa; phylum Arthropoda; class Insecta; order Hymenoptera; family Halictidae; genus Lasioglossum; species Lasioglossum pauxillum. Next base: position 17,134,712 of record OW121702.1, on the reverse strand, counting down.
ACGCTTATATTGAAATTCACTAAAAAAGAGAAAATAATTTTTTTAGACATTAGTGATTATAAATAAAAGCGTGGAGCGCTAAACTATATTGACGTAATCTTCGTGGGCGCTCCACGCTTTTATTTATAGTCACTAATGTCTAAAAAAATTATTTTCTCCTTTTTAATGCATATTAATGGCAGTGTGGTTTTTAAAATTTTTTTATATATTTTTTTATTTCTACTTTTTAGTCTTTTTTAAATGAACGCAAGATATAGTAATACTGGTATGAAATAGTATGATATAGAAACGCAAGATATGGAAATGGAGGGGATGAGTCGGAGAGACGATGTCTCTTGATGGAGTCCGAAATTGTCCGAAATAGAACTGAGTGAACGGAACACCACACTGAGTGAGCTCTTTCCTTCGGTGCAAAATGGGTCAGTGGAGTGGGGATGAGTCAGAGTGGGAACACGTAGTGGAGTAGGGAGCGCTGGCTCGCGGAGTAGGGATCGCTGAACGCGATGACGTACTACCGAGTGTCGCGCGACGAGGTGTGACGGTTAATATTAAATTTTTTTTCTCCTGAACGCACAGTTTTTTAAAAATTTGTTTTTTAATATTGCATTGTCATCCAGTTCTGAGCTATGTTTAAAGTTTCAAGTCTCTAGCTCATCGGGAAGTAGTTTAAAATTCTATACAAGATTTGACGCATACAACAACACAACAACGACAACTCGGCTAGCTAATATAAGCGTGGTAAAAAAATGGAATAATATTTTTTCGGTTGACGCCTCGGTTTCGAGGAAATCGAGTTTGAAAATGCATCGAATACGTGCGCTAATAAATAAATTCTACTCCTTGCATATACTGAAGCACGTGAATCCGACGTTCTTCAAACTCGATTTTCTCGAAAACGAGTCGTCAAACAATAAAATGTTATTACACTTCTTCGACTCATTTTTACATGTAGAATCATCCCCTGCTCGGTCGCACTACTCACCCGGCCACAGCCCGTGTAAGAACCATTTACATTCACGCAATATTACCAGTAAGACACAAGTCCATTTTTTTCTTGACATGGAATTGTCAAAGTACTTTCAAATGATAATAACTCAAGTTTTGTGTTCACCAATGTTTGTCGATCATTCTCTATGATTTCGCTGAAACATTTTTTCCTGTCCCGCACCGGCCACCATCTAGAACACCTGCTACAGAACGATGTCCAAACGAGTAAGTTATAGGTGAATCTTTCACTACGGAACATTTTTTCCCTAGACCGGGCCGGGTCGTGCGCTTTGTTTCATCGTCGACAGATTGAACGTATAGTTGCGCTGTTTGCTCAGTGATATTGATTCTGGACGGAACTATTAATCCTGGTTTCCGTTCGTGTCGCCGAAGATTCGAGCACCGCCAAGAGTTGCGAAGAAATGTTACGAGCTCCGTTCACCTAGTCTAGTTAGGCCATGACAAAGGTGAAATTGAAGTTCTCGAGGATAGTAGGTGAAGTACTTCTTTACGATTAGAACACGGTTGCTATTCTAGTGCTTCGTGGAACGATCGACATTTGCGTGTCCCCTAGTTTTAACTGTTACGACTGAACTGCGGACTATATGCTCACTGAATATGCTAAGTAGAATAAGCCAGAACGGAGAGGGACCTTAGTAGTCCAATGAAATTTTTATTTTCTATCTAAACTTCTAAAACGTATTTCCTTATGAGATACGAGGAGCTATCTATTTCTTGGATGTACTATTTAATATTATTTTCACAATGTTTCAACACACTGAGATTTTTTACATTTCATTTTTGAAAACTGGCTTTCATCTGTTTTATTTAAGTCATCATCTAACTTAATATATGTAAATGCAAACCATATGGGAATCGATTTATACCTATTTAGGAAAGTAGATAGACATAGCAGTTTTGCTATTTAGCAACAAGAACGTACGCAAGAATTTACAGAACAATTAAATGTAAGTACCTAAATATTGGCATACGCGTTAAGGGAACAGTCACAGTAGATTTATGAAGGCATGTGAAAATTATGACTAGACTGCGGATCTTTATGCATTTATAGCAAAACTGAGTAGATGAAATTGAAAATTGTTGGAAAATATTAAAAATTGAAGATGTTAGTATATGATTTCTCCTCTAGTAAAATCATTATCCGAAGAAATAACATTCAATTCGGTTTATATTTCTTGCAATCGATACAGACAATTATTATTTTGCATAAAGATCCGCTGTATAATTATTACAGTGGAGCCTCGATTATCCGAATCTTTGATACCTGAATTCACTTACACGCTTTACAAGATTGATTGCACAAATTAGTGAACTTGATCTAGCATGTTAACTATCAAAAGTAACTCTTCCAATTAGTTCGAGGTTATTCATAATCGACGTCCTATTGTAATTCTTAAGTTTGTTTGTTGGTAAATAAGTGTATGAATATTTTGCATGGAAAATTGGCGTTGAAAGGCCGGGATTGTCCGTGGATCGATTTGGTAGAGTAAATAGGGGTCTCGGCTTACCTATGTCATAGCAGTGACACCGTGTCAAGGACGAGAGAAGAAAAGCGCCGATTAGAAGTCTTCGAAGGGAGCCTGGTTCTGGTCTGTGTACGAGAACCGGCATGTTACTGGTGACCTGGGCCATCGGCACGCCGACAACTTGCTCCTCCTCATCACTAACTGTCGACGATCCTGACCGCATCGGTCATCAAGCACGTTCCTAGCATCGTGATGGCTGCAAGGTGGTGAGTGTTCTCGCCGATATCCTGTACATAGAGTAATCCACGTTAATCCTCGACAGACGTCTAGGAAACGTCGCTGATAGACAGTCTCAATTGCTGTCTCATAGAAATCGCATCGATGAATCAGGAATTCGAAGCAAACATAATACAGTAATTCAAATTCACGATGTAACCAGGACTGTAAAAGCTTCATATAACTTCTTAACACACAGGCAATTTTTCTCTGTTCATCTTTCTGCTGTTCCTTATACTTTATAATTACATATCTTTATAATATTTCAGTAATATTCATCAATCATTTAATATAGGAATATTAGTAATTAAGTGAGGAAATGCCTACTTTTAGTTATGGGGTTGGATAAGGGTTAAAATATGTATCACTTCGAAATTGTGCGATTTAGTTGGATGTACTATGTTTATTGGCAACATTAATTTAACATTCATAAATTCAATTGGAATTTTCAAAAACTTAAAAATGTATAATCACCATAAACGCATAAAACCCAAACAAATTGTTAACAGTCTTCGCGAAAAGTTCCAGTTCATCCTAAATAGTCGCCGACTCTCATTCTCTTGCCACAGGAACGATCAAAACAAAAGTCAACTCCGCTGAGCTTTCATTTCTTTAATTAAAAAGATAATGTAATCCAAACAGAGTCGGAAAACGGAAAAGCTGCAACGAGTCTCGCTGGAGCGATTCCGGGATTAGAAGAAACACAAAGATTCATTCGCCGAAGATCGTTCTCCGTAAACAAACATTTCATTATTCAGAGCCGCGTGGTCCGGCAAAACCGGCGTCAAAAAGTCGGTGCATTTGCAGTTCATTCGCTTTCTAGGATATTCAACGGTAACACGGTTAGCTGGAAATCCTCCTGTAGGAGACACTGAATTTTTAAACCGGATATTCGCGCGGTACCATCGCGAGAGTACGGGCGGAGACCGTGTAGGATCCAGCAAAAGCGACCCGAATACATTTTCCTTTGCGATTCTCCGGGGCAGAAATTAAAAATGCAAAGAAACCGATGGTGTAATTAGCGCCGGCGACGGCGTCGGGACGTCGTCGTTCCGGTCACATGTGTGTTCCACGATCCTAGACGTAGAACAGAATCACGGGAGACCCGCGCGTGAATATTGCATCGGCTCCGCTGCGTCGAATATAGAATTTTAATTACCGCTTCGTTATTAATGAACGCTCGGAGAGAAAGCGTTAAGAGGCCGGGGCGGAGCGGCGGCACCGATCGCTGGATCACAGCTTGCAAATTTGTGCAGCCACAAGCGGTGATAGATGGGCAAACGGCATCGCAAACATGCCTCACTCGCTCCCGTTGCGGCTACAACACTCCGCGTGTTTGATCTGACGTTGCGCTGTTCCTGCTGCGTACGAACAAACAATCTTTTTTTTGCACCGCCCCTAGATCCACCGCGATTCGCACACGCGAGATTTTTCAACGACTAAACGCTTACCGAGTGCGAAGAGTTGCCAGAGCTTCGCGCTGTGCTCTGGGAATTATTAAATTGCGGCTCAGCAAATTAAAATACCTGAACACCGGAAACGCGCGGATACCGTGTGTACAAAATGTAGTATGTATGGAGTAAATGATTTGTGAATTTTATGTGGTGTTAGTGAACAGGGTTTCTTTTCGAGCCTTAATTTTCTTGTATTCTTGATACACGAATTACGCCGCTGGTTCGTTCTTGCTTGTATAAATTCACGTACACGAAGTTTTTACTTGTACGAATATTAGTCGAACGAATTAATTGATTTATTGAATAAACCAATTATACAGAGAGTGAACATTGTAAAGCGTTACAGACGAATATCTCCTAAAATATTGATTATACTCAATAATGTTTCAGATGGAAGTTGTTCAGTACCGAGGGAGACATCATGCGGCTTTTATTTTTACCGGTGGACACTCTAAGGTGAGGTGAAGATCAACTTTCTTTTTTTAAATGGAATGTCCTTTTTTATACCACAGATCGATACAGTATCAAATTCTGAGTATAACAGTGTTGACCTTCATATGTCCTAAACCTAATAGTTAACGAGATATTATCCGAAGAAGAAAGTAAATTGTTTCGCTAATATCTCGTTAATTATTAGATTTAGGATATATGGAGGTCAATACATTCTTACTCAGAATTCGATAGTCAATCGATTCATGATACAGAAAGTAGGTCGTTCCATTTTAAAAAATCAAGGTGACCTTCTTCTCTCCTTGGACTGTCCATCGGGAAAAATAAAAATTCCACTACATGATGTTCCCCTCGATACTCAACAACTTTCATCTGAAACATTTTTGAGTATAATCAATATTTTTGGAGATATTCGTCTGTAACGCTTTATAATGTTCACCCTGTATATACAGGGTGTGACCAATCTAGTGTCACAAGCCGCAAGGAGGTGAGTAAATATGAAAAATTAATTTCATAAAAAGTATGTTCTTTCGTTTGAGGTTTCGTTTTTGTATTTGCAAGTAGAATTTGTCAGACATGAATAAACGCACCAACCCATTCCCATCTAATAACACGCGTATTCGCTGAATTTTCAAACTCGATTTTGTTGCCGAACATGTTAATTGAAATATTGCATCATCCTCTAATATCAATTCTTCTTGGATTTTCGTAGTTTAACCTCTTTCTCCCACACCTGTTCCCACGGATTCGTACGCCTAGCTTCCGGCATTCGAAACTCCCAGGTATTCCACCCACGAGATTCTAGACAACAACTTTCCGGACTATGTACAAACACGTACGCTCGTACCATAGAAGCAAGAACGACAGCACGCACGACAAAGACGTAAACGCTAAACAATCCGGCTCTAGCCTAAGGACAAGAAATAATTAGTCGCCCGTATAACTTTAATCTACTCGACATTCTGGCGGCATTGAAATGCTATGCGATGAATGAAATTTCGCCTCGCCTAACGCCGATCTAACTTCCGCTAACAATTTAAACGTTTCAGCTAGCTGCTGGGACGTCGAATACATTCTTAAATTAGTTTTGTACTCCGCTATACAATTACAATCTTCTAAATTGACTTTTTTTGTGTTTTCGAAATAGCAGAAAATTAATCGCCCACTTGATAAAAATGTCAAAAATTGCAATTTTGTGAATTCTAAGCCGAGAAGTATAAGTGGAATATTTTTAAATTGTTTATTAAATAGTGTAGAAAACGAAACGGACACTTTAAAAATGCAGTAGGATTGCCACTATCGTGCTGGAAGGGATAGTTAGTAGTATAGACATGCCATTGGTCAGACATACTAGAAGTTCATAAAAACATGGCAACTGTGCAATGCAATAATACTTTTTGAAGATGCTGTTTGTCTTTTAACGTGTCTAGTCATGTTTATTCAAGAATTAAGTAATATTTAAAATATACTGGATGTTCATTATGAACACATACATACATTTCTATGTATATTTAAACGATGAAGTAAACCGTGAGTTTATTAAAGAGTTACTTCAAAGGAGTTAACAAAATTAACATAAACGAGAATATATATGACAATTTGCAGCTATTCTTTCAGTATTTTCAACGACTTTAATCCGGTAGGGAAAGGAAAAAAAGTGTTTGTCTCAAAAGAATAATTCTCGAACACGATTTTTCCAGTAATATACACGAACTTATCTATTTCCAATAATTTAGTTTGTGTTTTTGAGGTATTGTTCTGTGCAGTGTTTTTTTATTGCGCCGCGATTTAGCAGGCACATACGTGACGGAAAAGTTCGACACTGTTCAAGCGGGAAGAAGGCATCTCTGTTTTCCGGGTAACGTCTCGAGGATGCTAGGTCGGCGGTCGGCCTCGTGTAGCATCTGATGTATAGCTATAGAATACGAAGACGCTCGTAAAGCCGTCAGAAACAAGTGTTACGCCCTGTATTGAGGTTGTAAGATATTGCGGTATGCATGTTCTGGAACCTATAATGGAAGTTTCGGATCGAACGCTTTGAATAGCCGATCACGTGGCCGCTTGCAGAAAATTACATTGCACGTCTCGTCGTTCGACGAAACTGACCTTCGCAAATCCGTACCTCGTGGAATGAAGAGAAGATTTTCGCTAATGGAAATCACGCAACGGAACGGCACGTTATCTTGGGTATTTCAGTACAAAAAGTACATAAATACTCAGTACATAATAATATTCAGTACATAAATATTCAGTACATAAATACTAGTGTTCGCTTCTCTATACAGGGTGTTCGAAAAGTCTGGAAACGGTCGAATATCTCAAAAATAAAGCATTTTAGAGCTATAAGATGGCGCCATTAGTTTGACCTTGAAGAATCATTTGAAGGTCACGTGAAGGTTACCTCAATTTTTTTAAATGGCACCCCCTATTTTTTTAATACATATTCTTGTAGCTAATCTCGACAGCTTTCCAAAACACTCGAATCAAATGTTTTTTCATGAATTACTTTTCGAGTTATAAGGCTTCAAAGGTACAATACCGCCGGCATTAGCGTTAACCGAGATGTACCACGTGGAGGTTGCACGGTCGGATTTACATCTCTTGTGTGTGTGTGTGTGTGTGTGTGTGCGTGCGTGTGTGCATGTGTAAACGGGTTTTTACTGAATTAAATGTTCGAATTGTTTTCCGTCTGCTGCTTGACAATGACCTAATCGTAGATAAAAGATGCTAGATACTAGACGCAGATTGTATTCGTCATACAAGTTACAATTTGTTTGACGGAAATATACAAAATATTTGGTTTGAACAAGATGATGCATCGCCACACTATGCAGTAATAGTGCGTCAATATTTAACTAATACTTTCCCAAACCGATAGATAGAAAGACGTGGAGAAATAGAGTGGCCCTCTAGATCACCAGATCTTTCTCCATTGGACTACTTTTTATGGGGTATGTTAAAAACAATGTATACATACGTAACGAAACCTGCTAATATGGCAGACCTTAGGGAACGCATACTGCACCAAGTAAATCTTATCTCACCAGAAATGAGACGAAATGTATTAAATGAATTTTATCTACGATTAGGTCATTGTCAAGCAGCAGACGGAAGACAATTCGAACATTTAATTCAGTAAAAACCGGTTTACACACGCACGCACACGCACACGCACGCGCACACACACACACACACAAGAGATGTAAATCCGACCGTGCAACCTCCACGTGGTACATCTCGGTTAACTCTAATACCGGCGGTATTGTACCTTTGAAGCCTTATAACTCGAAAAGTAATTCATGAAAAAACATTTGATTCGAGTGTTTTGGAAAGCTCTCGAGATTAGCTACAAGAATATATAATAAAAAATAGGGGGTGCCATTTTAAAAAATTGAGGTAACCTTCGAGTGACCTTCAAATGATTCTTCAAGGTCAAGCCAATGGCGCCATCTTATAGCCCTTGCGAAACCATAAAATATATGTCTGAATCATTTTTCTCTAACATGCTTTATTTTTGAGATATTCGACCGTTTCCAGACTTTTCGAACGCCCTGTATACCGGTTGCACTTCTCTAATATTAATCCATTACACATTTAATAATGGATATTAGTATACGCTACATTTAATATTAGTTAACAGTAACTAATTTATAAGGAAAGTAGGTAAAAGTTTGTTTCGCACATTATGGCTTTTATTATATTTAATGAAAACCTCATGAGATAAAACTGAGCTCATTATTTTACTTTTTTAATCTTGCTGTAGAAGTTTTAAACTTACAGCAAAAATTTACTGTATTTTCAGTATTTCACATACGAACCGGAAATTTAAATATATCATATTTAACATACGATTCAATTTGCTAATGGTACACATTTATGTATTCACAAGTTCATTCACGCGCATCGGACGAAAAGCTGCTTAAAAGGTAATATTATAAACTAACATATTTACAGTTGGAATCGGACGAATAAGTATTATTAACACCTTGTTCAGTTAGAATACATTAATTACATACCTCCTGTTACACATTTCACTGAATTTCAATTAATTTCAATTAATTTTCACTCGCTTTCCGTCAATTTATTGGATTTATATCGGTCTACACATGTAATTTAACTAGATTAACACAAATAATACTAACTGCTCGTACTGCTAATATGAGCTCTTATTACTTACACAACTAGGGAGTGATACCTATTCGCATTACTCTCCAATTATTAGCAATGAACGATCGTTAGTGGGGAGCGAGCGCGGAAGCGATCGAATTACACGCGTCCGTAAACCACGTTGTTACAACAGTACTTGACCAGGAACTTCTGCAAGATCCATTGCCCTTAGTGCACACAAATTAGGAGATATTGTGCAAAAGTTGCCTGTTACAGTTTCTCAATTTGTCAATCGCTTACCGCCGGATAAAAGGGAGAACTAACAGTTTACATAAAGAAATACAAGAGATTTTCAACTTTAAGAATTGCTTGTGATTTATCTGTAAAAAGAATAATAAGGTGGAGTGGGGTAAGTGCGTTAATTGGTTATTTTTATCATAATACTAGCTGCTCATGGCGTGCCGTCGGCACGCCCTCGCAACGAGGCCCTCCGGGCTGGCGCACAGTGGGCCAGAAACCGATCTCTTTGGACAAAAATCTTCCGACAACTCAGTTTTTCATCCATTCAATTGGAATTTTTTTTTAAATGTTCGTGAAGGACTATACTTTGATGACGTGCTGCGCGAAAATCGTTAACTAATGACGTCATAACTTTTGAACGAATGGTCTTTTTCGAATACCGGTTTGCTCTAAAACCTTCCCGAAGAAACGGCGCGTCTAATGGTTCAAACCTCAGCTTTGTTAATGTATAACCGTTTGTCACTTCAAGCTGTCAAACAACATTGGCGCACGTAACGAAATAAATTGGAATATAAATTAACTAACTGGCAGATGTTGATAATGTCGATAATGCAAACAGACGTCGATAATGTAAATTTCTGTTGAAATATGGATTAAAAGCTGTGACGTTCTATTGAAATATTGATTAAAAGCTGCGTCGTTCGTTTTTTTGTTGTATTGAAATGTGATTCAAAAAGCACTTTTAGTTTCTCCCGAATTTTCCATTTTTTCGGACTACTTTTCCAATTTTTCTTACCCTATAACCTTATTCGAACTATTACGAACATTTAAAAAAAATTAGCCAAATCGGTCCAGCCGTTCTCAAGTGATGCGCTTACCATCGAACACCATTTGATTTTTATTTATATAGATAGATGAACGAAATTTCTCTAGCTTGTATTGATTAATGTAGTATAAGTTACTATGAACTATTTCAACATATGTAGATGTCGCCCAAGAATAAAGGTGTTTTCCTCGCTTAAATGAACCAATGTCAAACAGTCACGTGCGAGGTACACGCAGTGTCGCCAGTTGAGGGGAGTCACGGTGAAAAAATGTACCCCCTCTCTGATGACCAGAGCGGCAGAGGAGTTCAGGAGTAGGGTAATATGTGACACGTTGCGCGTGCGCGACGAGGATTTAGTGGGCGAATGGAAGACACGTTGCGCGTGCGCGATGGGGACGCAACAATGACATGACATTTCGCAGGTTTTAGGTTATTGCAGCGTATCGTAGTTATGAAATGAATCATACGAATCGTTCTGCAGAACGATATTATTGTATGTTATATGAGATGTGATATGAGTAGAGTTCATTAATATGTTCATTAATATATATATTAATATTCACCGTCAATAACTCAATAGTTGTTGCCCTTTACCATCCTTTCCCATAGCGTATATACATATATAGCTGATAGACTATATTTTCCTACAATTTTATTGTATTATGTACCTATAATATATTTATTACATTCAGTATTCAGTTCTACAATTTCGTTCATCTTCCCTATACCAAACTTTTTAATATATAGTACTATAGATTTCAACATTTTTTTCAATATTCATACTCCGCTTCACAACTGAAACTCCCATGTTACAATTCATTTCATTTATAATAAAGAAAGTTCATAATCTGCAGAACGATTCGTAGATACGCTGCAATAACCTAAAACCTGCGAAATGTCATGTCATTGTTGCGTCCCCATCACGCACGCGCAACGTGTCTTCCATTCGCCCCACTAAATTCTCGTCGCGCACGCGCAACGTGTCACATATTACCCTACTCCTGAACTCCTCTGCCGCTCTGGTCATCGGAGAGGGGGTACCTTGTATTCCCCTCGAGTAACCGTTCGGTTACTAACTGGCGACACTGGGTACACGTACAACTTTGAGGTTACCCTAAACGTGCAACAGTTTACAAGTTATTAATATATTCTGTGTTGTTATTTTAGGTAAGTACAACAAATATTGATGTAGGTTTACATGAAATAAACCGTTTTTATTGTATTTTTTAAAATTGATTGAGAAGAATACTAAGATAATGTTGCCCCGTAAATATTACTACACTGGGCAAATCGGTACTATCACGGTGGGGTAAGTGCGTACTGTATGGGTAACTATACAACTAAACAATACATTTAATGCAATAAAAAAAATTTGTTAGCAGGCTTGATAATAATTCTTGTCTTGCCCCGTAGTACTTGAAACAAGGTTCGAAAGCATTTTTAACTCTCAGAGACGGACTTGCCCCATTTTCGGGGCAAGTGCGTCCTAGTAGACACTTTGCACAATATCCTATCAAAATGATAATTTTCAAGCAAAATTAGAATCCTACAGAATACTAATTCATCAGCAATAACTGTGGCAAGAGTTTGATACGAAGAACGATAAGTTTTTACATACCAGACTGAAAATACATCAGTTTAAAGTCCAACTTTGCAAAAACTAAGGTGCACATACCCCACTCCAACTTCATGTTGTTTCCATAGAACAATTCTACAGATTCTTCCAAATATAAACATATTTTTATATAATCATGAATATTCAAATATATTTTATTCATCAATGTTGCTAGTCATCTCGTCAATCTGTATAAAAAAGTCATGAGGGAATAATAACACACATGTCGTCTTCGATTAGGAAAATGAAATACACGAGAAATAAGCACTGCCAATGACTCTCAACGCCAACGCTCGTTCCACAAACGTTACATCGCAACGTAATCGGTTACAGTAAATTATAATATAACACGTTTCAACATTACAGAATAATTTGTTACTTGAAATAACAGAGACGCCTCGCAGCTGTATTTATGGACCACAATTTACAAAGCCGTGCGCGCTGAAGATTGGTTCTCGGAGGAACCAATTCTCCAAGACCGAAGCCACTGTCGAGTGTTCTAGGACAGCGCTGCGACACTATGATAGTTCGTTGAAGTAGTTGTCGACAACGTTGTTTCACGAACAACATTTTTGTCGCGTCTTTGCTCTGAGCGTGCTGAAGTACACGAGCAGAATAAATCGTGTAACTGGAAAGTGAGTCGCGCGCCGTTTAGAGGGGGCGACTTGTTCGATTAACATTTCAACGAAGCCGAGATTTATTGCAAACAGGAAAGACCGGATGGTGAATTACGAGCTCGAATAAATTTTCCGCTAATACACCGGCGGAATAAATTTTAGATAAACAGCGACCGCTTTAAATGGTCGCCGGGGCAGGCGACGTTATACCGCACACTGGGACGATGTAATAATGATTACGGGAAGGAGCGGCGAACTTGAAAAACGGGGCAGATAGGAATAAATTCGGATCGGAATGCAACTGGGTCAGTCTAGGCGAAGGATTTCGAAGATAATCGCTTTCTGCACGTTCCACGAGAATTTTACCGCAACAGTGGCTTTTCATCACTTGCAAAATAATTTTCCTGCAAAACCTGAATCACACTCAAAGCCACTACATAATTTAAAAAATTATCTCTTGCTTAACACTTGCTTTACAAAGCACTAAAACTGACTATTTTTTATTACTTTATAAAAGTAACAAGAAAGGGTCTATGCAAACCTTCAGCCATTGTTTTATAATACAGAAACTTTTGATGAAACATTATAATGAAGAACTTAGGTATGTTATACGGAAAGCACGTGTATCTCCGAGCGATTTGTTCATTTTTATTCGTCACAGAAATGGTTAAAGTCGGTTAAGTTCAATTCCATTATCAGAACCGAATCCGATACGTTCCCAAAGTCGATTTCTGATTGACTTTTGGAAAAAAGCAGTTACGAGTTCTTTTTTTTCATCGCATGCGAAAGGAATCGAATATGGTCGCTGTTTGCCGGAGCGAGTTTCGCGCCGAGCGTTTTGGAATTTTTTTGAAATGGTCCTCCAAAGGCACCACTTCGAAAAAGAGAAAAATGTAGAATTCTCTTGGTGTATATTCGATTTTGCCATGTGCCCGTTTGTCTTTGATCATTTTGTTTGCAGGGGTTTGTTGTTCTTCTTTCGTGTAGTTCAGAATGAATTTATATCAATGCTACCGATGAAATAAAATTAGTGAGACAGAATTAAAATAATTTAAAAAATTTCAGTTTTGGCATTGAATTTAAACAAAATTTATTTCATATAGAATTTAACCCTCATCCGTCCCTCGTGTCAATTTGACACAGTTTTCGCGAATTAAGAGGTACTGTTCTGTTATTTGTCGGTAAATTTGCCCGAAAGTTTGTGACTTTTATTTTTTTAATGCGAAACACATATACCTAGCATTATTCATGGAAAATAATAATGTCAAAACTGCAAGTCGAATTTGTTACGAAAGAGTCCCTGTGTGTCAATATGACACATGTACTCTTACGTAATGTCGCGGAGTTTTTCAATCACCATTATTTCAATGAGAAATTTATACGGCATTCGGAAATTAAAGGAAAATTGATTTTTTCTAAATTAGAAGAAAACGTATTACTCATATAGTATGGAAATTTACACGGGACGCGATCGAAACTGCCACACAGAAGTAAAGCAGGGTCAACGCGTAGTGCTACAATTAGTTGAAGGTTTGGGTGGACGCAATGTTATGTGTGACAATTTTTTTACTTCATACGAATTAGTAATTATATTACAAAAACAAAAGATGACGCTTGTAGGGACCATACGAAAAAATAGAAAAGAAATTCCACAAATTTTACTCGATACGAAGAAGAAGCCACTTCATCATTCGGAGTTTGTTTTTGAACACATACTAAAAGGTACAATGGTGTCTTATGTGACAAAAAGAAGACGATTTGTTATTCTACTTATTACATACCATACGTCAAAGCAAATGAGTAGTGAAGGAGATAAAAAATCCTGAAATAATAAAGTATTATAATGCTACAAAAGGAGGCGTCGCGACGATGTCCTCGATGATATGGAGATGGTGGGCACATACAGATGTAATCGCGAAACAAATAGATGACCAATGGCAATTGTTGCTAATATGTTAGATATATCAGCATGCAATGCTTTTATAATATTTCCTTCACTCAATGCAACGTGGAATAAAAATAAAAAATATCGTCGACGCCTTTTTTTTATTGAAATTGGACATTCTTTGGTGCATTCGTATATGTATTACGTTTCGCACACATCTACCGCGAGGATCTAATGCGACTGCACTTGTTGTACAAATAAAGAGTATACCAACAGTGATTGTACCGTCTTGTAGTAATCGTATAATGCATACTCCACCAACAAAAAAACGAGCCCGGTGTCACATATGTGAGAAATGACCGAATGCTAATATACATAGTGCCCGATGTGATTTGTCCAAACAAGCAATATGTCCCACACATCGCTTTATTTTATGCGAAAATTGTGCAAAAACTAAGATGCAAATGTTAACGCATCCATTTGAATACAAAAATATCGAAAAATAACTTTCTATCTTGTTATTTCGTCGATATTTTACCACTGTGTCAATTTGACACCGAGGGACAGATTCAGTTCGCGAAATGAGGGACGGATGAGGGTTAAGGTTCTAATTATAACTAAAACGAAATGAATTTTCTTTTATCACATGTTAAAGAGAGAGCAAAGATAATTGAAAATATAAAATGACATTGCTATGAAAGAGAAGTACATTGTGAACAATTATAATTAGCAAATCAATATATGTTAATGTCAGTAAACATTGACAGTGGTATAATGTTACCTATTTTCAGTAATGACTTCACATAAATTTATAACTAGACAATAGAACCGGTGAAAGGTACTGCACAATGGACAAATGTTTAGACGCATTAGTCATGTTACATTTAATTACAGACATGTCCTATAAATTTGCTATTATGATATACAATGAATTTCATTCGAAATGCTTCATTTACTCTGACACAAATCCAAAGGCATTTTTCAATTGATCAAATCATACCTTGAAAAAGTTGCTTTTCATATCCACTAAAAATGAGCAGCAAGCATTCTTCTTAAATGAAATTACCAGTGGACCATGTAAAATAAAAATATCTTGCACCAATTGTAAGAAAACAATAGCCAAACAAAAATTTCGTTTCTTCCTTAGTAATCTCAATACGACAAAAACCACACGTCGCATCCTCAAATTCTGTGAATCTTTTCACCGATGTGCTAACCACTAAAGCACTTACTGATTTCAACCCACGTACAACCATTTCCACGGACATTCAGATCAATCGCCCATCGGAGGCACTCGAAGTATGCAGTCGCCAATTTTTCACCTCAGATTCCGCCGAAAATAGTCTTTCAGTGAACGGGGACACCTAGTAGACAGTGCAGTTTAACGAGATACACAGCTGGCCAGCTGCTTCCTCGAAAGATCCTCGATTCCACTTATTTTCCAGGATCGACGATTGTCTCCGGAAGACAGAGTCGTTTCGTTGGTCCCAGCGGGCGGGTCGAGGATCGGAAATCTTTCTTGGTCCCGGATGTATTCGTCGGTGTCCGGGGATCCGGAGATGGGCGGGTACCCGTCGGAATTCATTAGCCGCCGCGATGTCGCGTTTTTCCCGCAGCGACAAGGATCCGCGAGCCTCGGTTAGCGAAAAACAGTCCACGATAACTCTGTTGGATTGGCCCGGCGACGCGTGAAGACTCCTGCGGGATCGAAAAAGGAGCCCGCGGGGTTAAAGGAACTCGCAAGTCGGAAGGACGGAAAAAGCCGGGGGCGGGAAGAAAGGCTGACTGGATGGAAGGAAGACGATTCTTCGGTGGATGCGGAAGGTGCGGCCGCTCGGGAAAGAAACGGAATAAAATTTGCATCCGAAAATCCTTCCGTTCGGCTCGTCTCCTTTGCGTACCTATCCCTTGGTCTCTGTCTGTGTTTCTATTCTATCTACCACGGTGTTCCTACGGCCGGCTCGTCTGCATACGACGTAATGACGGTGCTCGACATCCCGTGAACGGATGGAGGAAAGTCCATTGGACGGAACCCCGGACTCACTTCCGCATCGTAGACCCTGTTTTGTGTCCCGTAGGCTTGTTTGCCCGGCACGGGCTATCGAGCCCGCACAAAAGCTGCGACGATACACCCCGGAGTTCGGTCCACGAGCCTGCTCCACAGTGCCGTTCTTTTGCCGACTTGCTTTTTCTTTTGAAATTGTCATGCCCCGGGATTTAGATTTATGATGGAATCCGGGATCGGATGGGTAGGAAAGTTTGCTCCCGAGCGGGCTGCGTGCGTCAAAACGGTTGGGGATGCTGCTTGGACATGTATGGACTAATGGTCCTTCGTCGTGAACCAAATTGGTGATTTCTAGACTGTGGGCTTTATACATTTTTATGGTGGACGATCAAATTGTCGGAATTATTTATCGTGTAATGTTGCCTACAGCTATGCTGAATGTATCCTTGCAAACACCAGTAGTTCATGAAAAGACTAATAGAAAGTTAGTGTCTGATAGGTGTTGTTGCTTTCATTCGTAAATTTCTTGTTTAACCCTTTGCAACATAGTATCGCTCCTATCACAATAAAAAAATCATTATTCTCAGATGATATCCAATAAGTTTTTACATAAACATGTTTACTGTCCGTGTGACGGGGATGTTGCGTAAAGCGTTGTTAAATATATACTACAAATATCAATGGTTCTTCAGAAAACTATTGTCTCTTTGACGTATTAGAATAATTAAACAAACAAATTTCTATTGGGGGTTTGTTAGTTGAAATTGATGTAGAACATTTTTATTGTGCACAAAGATTCGCAGCTTGCTTACCAATTTTGTTAAACTGGGCTTGCATTAGCTAGACTACGCTAGCTACATTAAGTTTGGGTTACTTAGTTTGCGTTAATTAGATCGTGCTAGATACAAGTAAGTTTGCGTTGTTCAGGTTCGGTTGGTTAGGTTGCATTAATTATGTCTCGTTATGTCTGTGTAAACCAATTTAGGTAAAGTCTGGTTTTCGTAGAAAGAACTATCGGTAGAAATGAGATAGAGCGATGATTTTTTTCAAATTAAAGCTGAAATATTGCAAAACATGCGGAAATAGAGAGATTATGGTAGGAACGTATTTTAATTTTGAAAATGTGTTACACTTGCAGTATTACAAGATAATTGTGATTTATCCAATATCATGTTTCAGTTAGATTTTTTTGACATCATTTCCGTAGATTTTGTCACGCTGATTTCAAATCCGGTAAAATCGATATGTGTGAAAAAAACTAGTGAAATCATACTTTTTATCATATTCTGCAATATTTCAGCTTTAGGTAAAAAAATCGCTCTGTCTCGTTTCTATCGAAAGTGTTTGGATTTTGACACAAAATTCATCACTCTGCCCCACTGTGCGTCGCCGCAGATAAATTATCAACTCCTTCGACAAACCTGCAGCACGTCGAGCAAGAAGACAATGGTCTTCTGTATTTTCTTTTCGTTTGTTTCGGGATAATGTTCGTTGTCTCGACGAGATGAATGCAATATTCCCGCGGCAGCTTTCGCGAATTCCATTCCGACGGAAAGTTTCCCGGTCCGGTGTGCTTCTATTCTCGATTTATTTCAGTTTATGAAACCGAGAAACCGATAAGGGAACATGCATTCAACGGTAATGTGTATGGAACGTTGACCAAAGTGCACCATTTATCGTCGTTTGTCTGCCCAGGAAATTGTAAAGTTTCCGAGGAGGTGGCCGTTCGATTTCAATATAGAATTTCGCGTACGGCGATTCCCGTGCTCGGGAGGTAGTCGACATCGATTTCTCTCGACGAAAATTCCGTGGCCGCAGCTTCGACTCTTCTCGACGGGAAAGACGTTCGAGGGTACTCGCGAGGCAATCAGAATTCTCGTGGAATCGAGTGACTTCCTTATACACCGGCAGCTCGCGAACGTCGTGACGTCGCGCGATATCATCTCCCCGGTACGTTTGACCACCGGCCGACCGTTCCCTGACCAAATCCCGATAAAGCCCGTCGACTGCGTAACGAGCTACAAAAGGCACACTTTGTCAGGGATATATTTCAACGTACAGAATAACCTCCTACCCGGCGTTTTATACTCCGCCGCTTTATTCCGTTTAAATACGCCGTTCACGGAACGGGAATATGATTTATTGAACGGATCTGTCACGCGAAGCTTTTAGTGGATATTTTATGACCCGCTGTATGTATCGGGAATCCTGGCATAATGAAACCCACGGTATTCTTACGCCCTCGAAAACCTACTTCACTCTTGTCCTTCTGTTGTCACGATTTGACACAGTTTTCTTAGCCGGTGTATGCCAATAGGCGAAATAGGACAGTCTGATGTCTTCCAGTTCTGTGTATGGTGCTTTTATTTTTAATACAAGGATCTAGAGACCTAATTGAACCTAATTTTTTTACTCGACCATTCAGGGACGACGTATGTAAATCTTAAATGAAAGTATTAGATTACGTTATTGAGGGTGACTTGTTAGTTTATAATGAAAATTGCTGTTGCTATCGAAGGTCCCATTAAAAAGTGTTTGGCCATGTACCATATATTTGTAAAAATTATGCAATAATCACCGGTCGATGATGTGTTAAGAAGTTTATTTTTTAGACATACTTGTGAAGACTGCGGATCATTATATCAGGTCATTAAGTATGAAACTTGACAAATGTGCTTGAAATTTGTGTTTCATTTGTCAAGGTTCATACTTAATGACCTGATACAACATAAAAATGTGGTGCATTGATTGGAAGAAATGTTAATTTCTTCATCCAATAATTTTGATAGGTGGCAAACAAAAGAATTCTTAAAACCTCGTGACATTTTCACTATTTTGTGTTTAGTGTGTCCATTTTTTTTTATAAATGCTAAAATTCACATGGTTCTGGCTTGTCTTTTACCGTTCCGTAAATTCAGGCATTGTTTCCGAGATATTAACAGGTGAAAATTGATTGTTTAACTTCCGGCAAGTGCTGTTTAAATCATAGCCAGTTGAGCGGTAGTTTAAACAGCGCGTCGGAAGTCGAACCATCAATTTTCAGCAGGTAATTTCTTGAAAATGTAGCTTCAGCTTGCAAAATGATACGGACCGTGTTTCGATTTGTGTTTGCATTAAGATAGGCGTGTTTTCTCGTCGTTCGCGTGTGTTCTCATGATTTTGGGACACCCTGTACAGGATATGGGCCATCGGGAATCACAGTTTACATTGACAGCGCCTGGAGTGTTTGTTTCTCGAATACACACGTCTGAACCTCGATGGCGGTAATAATTAGTCTGTGAAATGTTGACTAGAACCGATGCTCATTTTTGTGTGATAATATGCTTGGTGTGTTGATACTGAATGCATATTCCCTTAATAATTTTATAAATTGTATCTCGTACAGAAATGTAAGTTTATTCAGTGAAAAATGATTTCATTTATTTATTTCTGAAGGTCTTTCACAGATTGATTGACAAAAGGGAGAATTATTTAAGTAATAAAATCCTTATTTCACTGAGTTTAATAATAACAGCAATGAAGATTAAAGATGTTGTGTAACTGTTAAAAGAAACACAGTCTAACTTTCATTTTAAATAGGATTGAATTAAATCTAACGAGAATATATAGACTGCGGATTTTATACTTTTGTGACAAAAATGGGTAAGTGCAATTTGATATAGATTAAACGGACTTAGAACCGACTTGAAGTTACGAAAATTATTAAAAAGGTTCTTGGACTTTGCAATTGACGAAGAACATTTTTAATCTGCATAAAGATGACTTTCAATAAAGAAACATGCAGTTATCTGTTGCTACGAATGAAAAACAGAGTCGGATATCATCCATCATCGAAAATCACCTCTCCACCATTAAAGACCAAGTGGATCTATTCAAAAACTCCGTATCAGTCCTATTTATCCGAGTCATTAGACGAAAGTTAGACAGTCCGAAAGAATTTGCCCCATTTTATCCCGCATTTATCACGAAGAACCGGTAGAATGATGCGTTAAGCTTGTTAGTTTTAGGGTCGCGGCTAATGTACCGTGGATTACACGGGAATGAAGAAGGGCGAGAAAGGAGCAACCCTCGTAGGTACAAAAAGGCGCGCGCGAACGCGGAGCTAAGGAAAAAGTGCCCTGGAACGTTCGGACTTTGCCAAGTCGTTGGTCGTTAGGTAAGGATTTACCGATACGTAGGAGCGGAGTACATTTATGCAGGCTATCCCGAGGCATTGTTGCACACGGGATCGATCCGGTTGCTTCTTTCCCAGAGACCCCGGTTCGCCTTACCTAGACAGAGGAAGATCAATCGATAAAGCGCGCGCCGCGCCGCACCGCCGCCGTCGCGCGTCTCGATTACGCCGGATTCAAGTGGGAATTCTGTCGGAATTATTCGGTTTGTACCAATTCCAGTCTGATCTCACGGCGTCTTTTCTACTCCCCGGCTCTGTCCTTCTTCTTCCCTGATTCCGCCACACTCGAATAATCGCGTTTGCTCCTTAGAGCGGCCAAAGGATTTGAGAAAACACGGTTATCGGGACTGAGGCGCAGTGGCACTTTGTTGCCGCGAGAAAAATGCCGAATCACGGATCCGACGCTTACGCGAAAAATTTTTCGAACAGATCTTACGATCCGATCAACGCGAATTCGCCTAACCACGCTGTAGTTTATTTATAGTAATGTCCAGGCTGACAAATCAAGTTTTCTTACAACAGATGTTACTGACGTACAACGCGTCGATTTTAATGAAATGGTCTAGCCGGAGTTGTTGCGAAAAGATTGGTTTCTATTTTGTTAAACTACTGTGCATCAGAGTGTACCATACTACTAAAATTTCGTAGCCTCCCCTAACTGTCAGTCACCCCGTTTTTAGCCCCGAGTCAGGATGGTGTCGAAACGACAGGCAGCGCGATGGTTATCGACACGGCCCCGACATGTGTACGTCGCAATGCCGAAACGTTCTACTTAGGTGGATGTTTATACACGTCCAGAGCCGGGCTGTGCCAGCATGATAGAACTGGCCCGGTACAGGACACCCCTACAGGACATACCGTACACGCGTGTGTACACATACGGGGGCGCGGCAGAGTCCTGTATTATACAGAACGTCGCGCCAGTCACGGAAACGTGGTCGGCGACACTCGTTGCGTTAGTCAAACGGAAATTAACCAGCGCCCGCGGCCGTATTCGGCCTCGGGCGTGTCCGTTCTTTCGTCGGCCCGCGTCCGTTTTACCGCGACTCGTGATCGCGAAACGCTATGATAAATACACCGTCGGCTGATTTTCATACGGCTGCTGCTCCTACGGTCGCGCCCCCCCCCCACTCACGCCAGATTTATGTGAACGCGACCGTGGACACGACGGATCCGGGATTTATGCTGATTGTATTTAGTTATTGAATACCACCCTTTATTACGACCGACTGCGGTAATGGCTGCGGGACCCCCCCATTTCGATATACACTCGCACTGGCAATTTTAATACACTGCCTCTGTCTCTGTGGTCTTCGAATGTTGTAGTCGCCGGTAGAATTATTAGAGCCACGAAAATCTACTTTGTAGCATCTTACGCGGGAATATCGAGTCGAATTTGTAACATGAATTTCGATAACATTCAGCAGAACCCTAATTAAGTTTGGGCTTATTGAAATCATTCAGCCGAAGATGCTTATGCAATTTTTAAAACTAACATGAGTTTTATGTTGTAAATACTCAAATATTTGTCTTTTGTTTACAATAGACGAGAACTCGATAAATTTCATCTATGTTTTAAAAACCTAATCTGAAATTGGTTTAACGTGAATGATATTACACGTAGATTAAATAATACACGTAGATACACAGCTACATTATCAGCTTTCAATTGGCAGTGAGTGACATAATGAAGCTCAATCAGTGTTCAATACATCGACGCAGCATTAAAAATGTAAAAGGTTTTCACGTTTTCAATTGCATGAAATTATAAATTCGGTTCGTATAATACTATTAGCCGATTTACGAAAGGATTAACGTTTTGATTTATACATTAGCCTTCACCACTGACACACATTTTAAATGTGACGTACATACAAAATAATACAGGAATGTAGCACAAAAGCTGCGATGAATTCGCAATAGCATTAATTAATAATATTAATTTCATTTGGTTCGAGCAGCGGGTCATCTCTGATAAAAAATTCATACTATCGAACACCGAATGATGGACCCAGCGGGAGTCTTTATGGAAGGAGGTTATGATTAAATAAATTTAATATTGCCCGCGATTCTATAGAGACTGTGAGGGCGCGTTGAAAGATAAATGGGGAGTTTAATATTGCGAAATAGGTGACCCTTAATGTCCTGTGTATGATGAACTTAGTGAATATTCGATATCGGTGGACGTATTACCGGTTGATCGTCGTATTCTGTCTGGTAATTCCTTTCGATCGGATAGCTCTAATTTTAAATGGTATATTTATTAAGACCAAAAATCTGCCAGTTGACCGTCAGATCGTTTCACCCAATTGCCGAACAAGCACGTTCGGTGAATTTCGCTAATTGCTGTGCTGATTGGCGGAAATCCAACGTATCCAGCCGGACAGAGTGAATGCCGGTCATTAACGCGTTTAAAAGTCCTCGAAATTTTCGAGTCCCACCGGTGCTCGTTTGACGGCGCGACGCGGAATTCTCAAAATATATCAATCGACTGCTCCGATCGCGATACACTGCTCTTCTGTCTCAACACGCCTATTTTCATCCTTCCCGTTTGTTATCCCGATCGTTTCAATCGTGCAATTTGTTAGTTATGATCAACAAAGCTTCATTAATTCAATCGCGTTCTATCTTTAGAACATTCTCATTTCAATGTGGATATTAGCGTCATCTCACGATTGCCTCTCTCTCTTTCTCTCGCTCTTGTTCTTTTTCTTCTTCTGTCTTCCTTTCTCCTTCTCATTCGCTTTAGTTTATTTCGTTGAGAAACACCCGTTTGCGACACTGTCGTTTGTATAGCAATTTAATTAAGCAAAGCTGGCAGGTGGATATCTGCTTTTCCGGCTAATGAAAAATATAAATTAAACTGCTTTAACAACGATCGTCCGGAGTATATTTTGAGGAATAATCAGCGTACAAGAAACTCCATTCATTTGTTCCCCGTCCCGCACTAACTTCTCGCTATTTAAGACCGAGAGAGTCATCTCTGTCTTCCGGATTTCGCTATATATCGTGAAACCTCGGTCTCCATTTTTATAATCCTCCGGTCGTTATCTTAGGAGCACGGTAATGTTATTGTCTGGGAGCAGTGATGATATTGCTATCTCAATATGCTCGGAGGGATTGTAAAATTTTATTTCCGACCAGTACAAAATATTTGTTTATTTCCTTCTTATTATTCTGTGGTGACAAACCTCTCTAAAAGCTAAAATAATTATCAAGTCTTTTCAGAGATCGTCGCTAACTAAAGTAATCAAAGCTCCAATTAATTACAAAAAAAGATATGAGTTGATAGTAATTGTGGTTGAACTACATGACTGCAGATATTTATTTATTTGTCTTCAAATGCAGAATGCAAGAAGCAATATATTATAGAGAAATTAATTTTTATTTTATTCTTACCGGAAGACACGATCCAGTCAGCAAAATATGTTTTCCCTTTGGGTTTCCTATTGATTAGTTTCTATTGATTAGTTTCTATTGATTAGTTCCTATTGATTACTAATCGTAGAATGAATTATTGCTAAAAGTTTTGGAACATTTTCTGCAAAGACTACGTGATTTGTCCGCCATCAAATTTTTCATACTTCCGCCGTGAAAGCTCTTAATTATCTTTTCAACATATCGGGTCCCACATGCTCAGTATTCTCAGTATACCACGCGTTCACTCTCAGCTATCACAGCCAACCGACTTGCAATGTATGCGCACGTGTGCAAACTAGCTCGTGTGTAGACGTACGCGCAAATAGGCGCGATCGTGCACACACGCATTGTAAGACACACCTTTACTCGTCCATCGACACATACACCGGCGTAGCGTGGCATAATGCGCGCGACAATGCGAGCAGCCGCCATTCTGCGGTATTTTACAATAGCTTCACTTTGATAAGTACAATCTAAATGGTTTCGGGCAATTTAAAACGAAAGACGGACAATGTTAACTCCCCTTGAATTCCAGAAATGATGATCTGAATTGATGAAATTATAGTCCAAATAATATTAAAATCAATTTTATTTGCGGACGTACAGGGTGTTTCAAAATTATATGTCATGACTACCCTAGCATGATTCTCCATCTCTGGATCGGTGGGGATTTTGTTAAAAAAACGCCGCAAAATTGACCTTGACCTTAAATTTCAAGGTCAAATTTTTTTATCATTGCGTCGTATAGTACTCATCAGGGGAACAAAAGTCTGAGAGGAACTATGGGTCAAAAGCGAACCGTCCCACAGTGGTCCGATAGCTCGCTTTTTGTAGCGAAAACTATTGTAGCGTTATTTCAAGGTTTAATGTTATATTATTATAGGTCGTTGGATTCGTCTTGATACCAGTTAGAATATTATGAAGTAAAAAATATATGTTAATAATTAAAACATTGAGGTGACCTTTTTGTATTGAAGTTTGTAGAAATGTGAATAAGACTGATTAACTTTCGTTGGAAACACGTTTTTGTCAGATCATCGGAAATATTTGAAAAATCTTGTTAAAAATTCTCACGATGCATACTATTGTCTAGAAATCGCGAAAAAGTACCTAAGATTGAATTCTTCAAAGGAATTATACGAAATCTAGTAATGAGAGGTTTTCGGGATCTCCGACTGGCGCAGAGAAAACATTACATTGTAATTCCAAGCTGCAATGCAAAATTCAAGTGGAACTGCGTATCCAGGCGTTGAATACCCGCGGACCCGTATTTGTTAAAATCCGTTTATAGTTCAAGATTGCACGAGATTGCAGTTAAAATTTACATGATCTTCTTAGTAAATGTTCAAACTTTCATACAAAACAAGTCCGATGCTTAGCGGTCTTAAGCGTTTTTGTATAATTCTTTTCAAAGTTTGAAATGCTATTAATTTACGCTATTCATGTATGGACTAAACAATGCTTAAAAATGGATTAAATATTTGAAATGCACTTACTAACATATATAAAACCATCATTAAAATCTATTTTCTGATATTCGATGATTAAAATCTAAAACGTTTTATTTTACTTTGAATTTTCTGACTTTGTTTTTAGAACGCTGTATTTCATCACAGAATTATCTAAAATGAATAATATGATGGATTTGGGAGCTTTGAAGGGTTGTTACTTTATAGGAAAAAAAGTTTTTTCAATGTATTAAGGTGAAAAATTGAATTTTGGCCACGAAAACAGGGTCTCCAGACCACTGTGCGTCCGCTTGAAAATTGACGTTAAAGCTTAAATAAGTTTTGATGTTGTTCTATTTCCATGATACGTTTCTTTCGTAGTTAAATGGAATCCAATTAGCTGTGTAATGTCTCGAATAATTTTATTTTACTCACAAATACGCCAATAATGCTGTTTAATTGTTATTGTCTTGTATTTCACTCGCCACTTATCTCAACGTGGCTTCGAACACACCACGTCTCAATCATATGTTAATTTTCAAGCGAACGGTTCGTTTTTCCGTCGCTAATGACCATAGCAGTTGATGCGACGTTAAATAAATAATGATGATGATGATGATTGTTCGTTTTTGACCCATGGTTCCTTTCAGGCTTTTGTTCCCTTTGATGAGTACTATACCACGTAATGACAAAAAAATTTGACCTTGAAATTCAAGGCCAAGGTCAATTTTGCGACAAGTTTTTTTAACGAAGCTCCACCGATGGAGAGTCACGACATACGTATAATTTTAAAACACTCTGTACAAGAAGCTTACTGAGAACGACTGTAATCAACAAAGAGTTCACAATCGAAGTTAAGTTTACAATGATCACAACCTAATATACTAGTTATAGTAGTAATACAAAATACACCTATACCTCGCTTTACGGCCTGGATACGTTCCGGAAAAGTTGGCTGTACAGCGAAAAGCCGTATAACGAATTAATTATTTTGATACAAACCCATACAAATTCAATTGGATCTGTTCCAATTTTTAATAAAATAATATAGTTTTTAGTTCAGTTTTCAGTTAGATGGAACTCTCGCGGAGTGAGTAAACAGAATTCACTAACAGAAGGTCGCTAACAGTACAGCATTTTTTCGCCGTGTAACGAAACATTGTGGGCCGTAAATCGAAAAAGTGCCATAATTAAAAAAAGGCCGTTATAGCGATATGCCGTATAACGAGATATGGATGTACTAGAATATATCTAGAATACAAGTACCATAAATTGGTATTTATTAATTATAAATTGTATATATGAGGTACAAATTAGTAACAATTCCTAATTATTTTTGGGTACAGGAATTCATTCTATATTTAAGTTGTATATTTTAAGTTCAAGTCCTAGATTAAGTTTGCCCAGTCGAATGGGTTGGGATGAAAAACTTAATTCCAGTTTGCTTTTCCTGTAATAAATTCAGTTGCTGGTTCGGTAGTGAACATTTTTCCACCTTTTCTCAGCTTGTTACTCAGCGTATCGACATTGTCTCAGCGAAATAGTGGTGCAGATGAATCATGTCGGTAGTTCAAAACGTCCTGTTGTCTAGCAGGCTCGCTAGAGAATCTTGTTCGTTACTAAATGAACGTTTCTCTGCCCGACAGACTCGAGTCCGTTGAGTTGCCACTGAAAAACTGCTTTGACGGCGCAGCATACTGTTCACAGACCTCAATTGTTCTTTCTCATCCAGACACAACGTTGATCTCTGTAAGAGGAAATAATGGCTCCTGCGCTACCGAACAGTGCTTGTTAGGCAACTCGTGTCTTCTGTTAGATTTGAGTGAAAAGAAGCTTCGAGAACACGGGAAATTAGTGGTTTGTGGTAATTTATGCAGCCTTATTGTTAGATTCTTATCGACAAATGTATCTTGACAAAAATTCAAATAAAATAGTTTTCACTTGGCTGATTCATACATTTCATTCATCAAATGCATTGATACTAGAACTTCTAATGGGATTAAAATTTCAGTAACAACTTTTAAAGTTTTACGATTGCTAAAGATATAAAACTTCCTCGAGAATAAAGAATAAAAGTATTGTACAATTCTGATCGACGCAATTTTATCGAGGAACACTCCACCAATGACGAGAACGCCAATAAACCTAGCGAAACTATAGAATACTGTTTCTCGTCGTTGTAAATCACTTTGCATGGTTTGTCTGCAGCAGAAGATATTGGCATTTTGTTTACAGATCTTATTTTCCAGCGCGATCTCGTCCTGATCCGGATGCACCATTTGACAGCGACGTAAAAGCGCTCTGACACACTGCCAAAAAAATCGAACACGACGCGTCATGCATATTGATTTCAGGTTTTCATATCTGCGATCGCTCGGCCGTGAAACTGACAATGCTTATTATTAATTAAACAACAATACGTGCATTATTCCGTCTCCCAATTCAAAGTTCGATCATTACCTTCACTATTAGACTGTAGATTTCATTTTTAATATTTCATTTGAATACACTGTCCAACACCAAATTTGTTCCCCAATTACTGTTGGGTCCTTTGTATAGAGTTGTTTGCTCTGATTCCGAATCTGTTTTTAATTTTTTTCCTATACGCACAGTTTTTGAGAAACATGACTTTGAAAAAAAACATATTTTTCAAATTTAAACAAATATTGTAGTGTTATTACAAAAGATATTGAATTGTTCTTTATAGCAAAAGATTCTGTAGACTTTCCTGAATACAGCGGTATCCAAAATTAATACATTATGATTGTTTAAACATGTTTAAATAATCACTAAAGGCGGAGCGACACCACTTTTGCACCAATTTTTGAGGATACTTTTCAATTTATCTCAAAAAATAAGAGTCCAGCGGAAAATCGAACTATACCATGCAATAGAGCAGACTTTTATCTTGAGAAACCCCTCTTTGAAGTTTGAAACGTCGACGTTTTTTTCGAACCAGAAAGCAAAATATCTTCGCCCGACATGAGTTGCTGCCAGTGGCGCTCACCACTACAACGGTCGTTCGCCGCTCCGTATCCCGTCGCTGCGCCATATCTCGTCCCGAGCGCCACTGGCGGCAACTCATGTCGGGCGAAGATATTTTGCTTTCTGGTTCGAAAAAAACGTCGACGATCCAAACTTGACAGGGTGGCTTCTCAAGATAAAAGTCTGCTCTATCGAGTGGTATAGTTCGATTTTCCGCTGGACTCTTATTTTTTGAGATAAATTGAAAAGTATCCTCAAAAATTGGTGCAAAAGTGGCGTCTCTCCGCCTTTAATGATTGTTTAGACATGTTTAAACATTCATAATGTATTAATTTTGGATACCACCGCATTCGGGAAAGTCTACAGAATCTTCTGCTGCAAAGAACAATTCAATATCTTTTATAATAACATCACAATATTTGTTTAAAGTTGAAAAATATGTTTTTTTTTCAAAGCCATGTTCCTCAAAAACTGTGCGTATAGGAAAAAAATTAAAAACAGATTCGGAATCAGCGCAAAAAAGTCTATAAGAAGGACCCAACAGTAATTAGGGAACATAAAAAAAGTTGAAATTTGTTGGACAGTGATATTATTAGCCTAGTTAAAAAATATGATCGATGGAATTTAAGATGATCCAAAGATTTAATGGATTTGGTAAGTTCTATATGGCTTTAGTTTCTTGTAATTGATGCAGACAATTTGGATTTTGCATAAACATCCGCAGTTTGTTCATCATTATCATCGTAATTCCAAAAATCAACCAAAATCGAGATATTTAAAAAAATAAATCTGTACGTCGCTGTGTACGCGACATTAAAAAAAGCTTAGCTTTGTAACTGTTGAGGCTACGGGAAAGGTACATTAATTATAAAACAACAACAATGGATGTATGATAAACTTGAAGACACGCCACAGCTTGATGGTTTCATTAGACGAGCTACTCTCGGGAGTCTGGTTCCCTCGGAGACTTAGCGATGACATGAACTTTAATCGACCCGATATTATACTGCCAATTCAAAAGCACATTGTGTCTATTGGGAATTGCGAACTTGTTTCCAAGTTTTAATGCTTTACGCGGTTCAGTAATTTAATTAATTAGCTATTAATGAGGTAAAGTACAAAGTCCGACTGGTTATTGTTATTATTGGTGATCAGGAACCAATTGCAAGACTGCATTGATATTCAAAGTGGATATGTTAAGTGTTTTCTATGAAAATCGTTCTTTCTGCTCGGGAGCTTTTGTTACATAACACAATAAAAGGTGCAAGACATAAAACGTACTTAAAATATTAGGTAGAAAACTGGAGAAGTGAAAAGGAAAATGTACAACATTTCAATAGAAAACCAATAAGAAGGAACTGAATATGGAATAAGAAAAAAATATAAAAACCATTAACAAATTAAAATTAATAGCTAGTTTTTAGAGAAAAAATTGTTTTCAAACGTCACTCTCAAAAAATAATTTTTAATCGCCCCCGAGGAAAGGAAGAAGGAGAAAATAGTGCTAGTGTCCGAGTTGAGGTCCAATAGGAAGCGTGGCAAAGACAGTAGCGGTAAAAAAGAGCAACTCCCTCCAGTTGCAGCCAATAACAAATCTTCTGAATGTGGAGGGTGTATTGGCCCGCCTACCATTATCACGTGACTCGGTGTACATGCATGTGGCAGCCGCACTCTCGATCGGTCGTACTCTATACATGATTACAAGTTTCCATGCAGCGGGAAACGTCGAAACTCCGGGGAACAAGTTCAAATTACACATATATGCACCCGAAACCTTTCTAATTGCTTTTCAGTTCCGAGTTCTGGATAGAACGGTCAGCCGAGCTCTCTAGGACGTTCCAAACGGCCGTGCTCGCAGTTTATCGTATCTTTCGTTCCTGGCAAATCGCATAATCTCCCAGACATCTCGTTCCGGTTCTTTTCCCGCGGCAGTCACGTTCACCGCGAATGGAATCCGGGGCGAGCGTGATTGGCGCGTTCGTCGTACTCGCGAAAAGCGCATTTGCTCGCAGATTTCATCTCGGTCGCGCCTATCACGAGCGAAAACGGCAACAGGGAGAACAATAAACACCCGCGGAGACTGCGGGAAATATTTTAACGCGAACCGCACCGCACCGTACCGCGTCGTTGCTGTCTCTCAACAGAGTGAGCAATTATGATCCACCCCTTACCGAGGGGTGGACTCCAGTTTACGACGGGATGCTGTAGCGTTTTTTATCGCCGCTTCTACGCCTGCCACTTCACGACAGCAAGTGCCCATTCATTATGGGAAACGGAAACCCGCAGGGACGTAAAAAATCCGGCCTGGTCCGAATTAAATGCAGCCACTTCCGATACTCGCGATCGAAGACTGCGCTTCGAGATAAAGCGAGTACTGATTTATGTCCCAATTTCTTTCGAAGTGGGGTTACTTCATCAATTTTAAATGAGCCGGCTTGCACACTCCATCCATCGAACTCGCTATATTATAGATTTTAATGTAAAATAAAAATTGTCTGCATTGATTGCCAGATTCTGGAACTACGTAGACGTTCAATGAATTTTTGAGCGGTTTCCGTGGGTTGAAAATAGTGCAATCCGCAGTACTGGTTTATTTCGTAGGAGATCTTGTGTGAGGGAGGAAACAATTCACGAATGATAAAATTAGATTTTCTAGGGTCCAGTTGCTCTAAAATCATCAATAAACTAAAACAAGAATTTATTTTTAAAATGGCATTTTAAGGTGTTCTTGTATTATTAACTAGACATATGAACGTCTAGTGCTGCCTGACTCTCATAATCACAGGTACAGGAAATAACTTAAATAATCTATAAGACACGAGTAGGGATGGGATCAAGTACCTCGCAAACAGGTTCGAACTATGATTGATTGAATTCGAACTCTCTATAAGTACTTCGAAAAACAGAAATAGTACTCCTATGTAGGGTAAACAGTACTATTGCTGGCACTGCACTAGTTGTTGGCACTGCACTAGTTGTTGGCACTGCACTAGTTGTTGGCACTTTTGATTTAAACGGCAAATATTAAGAATTCCTGGTATAGAAAATCATTTTATATTGTTTCTTATTTATATTTCAAAGCAACGTTGTAAGTTTTCATAACAGAGTTCCACATATGACTGTTAGCAACGCTGGAGAACAATCAGTAAGACCGACGGATGAGCACGGTGCAGTGTAAATAGTGTTTCGTTAAAATTTTTGTTACGAGTAAGTATACTTTATCGCTGTATAACTTAATTTCTAACTGTACTACAGATGTAATAAGTGCGTAAATAACCTATTTAACGTTTACTTCTTACTGTTTATCAGACATAACCTCAAATTTTCAGGTGCCAACGAATGGTTCATTTATTTGTATGGAAGTTTAATTAATTGGCACCTATGCCAATTACTAGATATACAGTTTTGGATTTTTTTGATATTCGAAAGATTAATGCTTTGAATCATGAAAACAAATTAGAAATATGACTTTAGTTCATTGAAAAAAGTATTATTATCAATTCTTGGCACTGCGAATCATTGTACATTGAAGGGGCCAATCACTATAGGATAATAAGGTGCCAATCATTGTAATGGACATCAGAGACTCAATCGTTGTACCATTTATTTACCTACTTGTGCAAATCACTCATATTTACTACCTTACCTACTTTGGTAAACGTAAATAATACTTGCAAGTATATTCAAATCTTGGTCGAAACTTTTATGAATATCGTACCGGAAATTCTCTGATTTTTCTAATCATTATTTTTCCATCATCTGCCGTGTTAGAAGTGGAAAATTATCTAAAATCACAATATTTAATACGCAGAGAAGACCCGTTATTATTTTGTCGTAAAAATTCAATGGAGTACCCCATTTTATCAAAAATTGCACGTGATTATCTTTGTATAATGACCACTCCTGTACCTTCAGAGAGAGAGAGAGTGCTTTCAAAAGCTGGAAATATCATGGATAAAAAAAGAAATAGGATAAAACCAAATATTGTAAATGAAATATTATTCTTAAATAGTTACGAATTTAATAAAGAAAGCGCTGAAAACCTACTATGCAGTTCTGATTTCCAAGATTCGAGTACTACTTGCGAAAGATTCGATTCCTTTCAACATCGAAGTACTTATAACTATCTTTTCGAAACTTGTAAGTACTCATCCCGAGGTTCGATATCAGTTTGTAGAAAATGAATACTTTTCAAATATAATCAATGAAACATTATTGCTTTCAAGTAGTAATCGAAACCTATGAAATGAAACTTAGTGATTGAATTGACTCGGTTTCGTGAGTACATATTGAACTTGATTCCATCCCTAGACACGAGACCCTATGCCAGCATAAGGATACGTGGTTTGTTAATTATAATCTGCAGATGGCTATATTGTAAGGCAAACTATCCCGGAAGATACTTTAAGTTCGGAGGGGGACAACTCGGTATACTCGGCTGGCACAAGTTGCTCAAATTTCCTTGTGATGGCGAACCGAATAATAAATGGCCGACTTTGATGAAACCAATCAGTCTCGCCTTTACCTAGCTCCTGGCCCAGACCGGTTCACAATAAGTTGGTAACCCGCAGGTTCCCGATCCTCGGTGAGCATGTTCATCGTTACAGGAAGACAAGACGGAGAGAGGCTCATGGAAGTCAAGGAACCGTGAGGAGTTAACGCGGGAAGAGAATAGGAGGCCCTTCAAAGAATAGGCTATGGTTAGCCAAACGGTCGAGAGTAGACCGTCTCGAAATAATCTCTTTAAGAGCTACCGCTATCCGGGAGGGCTGAAACTCAAGTTACGTACTTCAACGGTAGCTCTGTTCAATGAGCGGCCGCCATCTCATACGCGATCGGGCTCTTGACTTCATAATAAACGTTATTCTCGGCGGCCAATAACGATGAAGATCTAATTTATTTCTCTATCCCTCCGGAGCCAAGTTGAAACTTGTTCTTTCTCATCGAACGAAATTTTGTTCGCATTTTCGGAAAAGAATTAGCTCGCTTTATCATGATTCAATTAAAAGAAAATCATAATTAAATTTTTTAATGTTGAATACCAAAATTAGGTATCGAGATGAAAAGGATATTTTTATTTGATTCCTGTTTCATGCAATTGACGTACATCATGTTTGTTTTGCATAAAGATACGTAGTCCAATGATTATGTAGTTTAATTCGAGTAAAGAGTGATAGTTTTTAAAAAATGGTTCTGGCCTTTTTTTTCAAATATTGCAATATTAA
Organism: Lasioglossum pauxillum; assembly: GCA_933228785.1. Classification (NCBI taxonomy): domain Eukaryota; kingdom Metazoa; phylum Arthropoda; class Insecta; order Hymenoptera; family Halictidae; genus Lasioglossum; species Lasioglossum pauxillum. The sequence goes on along the minus strand of OW121702.1, from coordinate 17,101,511 downwards.
AAGTGACTGTGTATGTAGACATTTAAGTAGATGTATGATTAAGTAGATAAAAGAATTTTTAAAAATATTTATTGAATAGACAACCATTTCAAAAGATATTTAAAAGCACTATAAAGTAATAAAAAATGAGAGCATTATCGAAGTGATTAACCAGGAAAAATTCAATTTCGATGAATACCAGTTTCCCCGAAACCACTCGCAGAGATGTTAATCCGCACGAACATCCGCAGTCCATTTGTTACGGGATTTTACAGAATGAATTTTATTATGTATTTAAACAAAATAAAATCGTGTAGTTTTATTCGAGAAACGTCGGTAATTTGATGTATTCGATGCATCAATGACGTTTCCAATGTACCGACAAACTTTTCGAGCAAATCGTATAAAATTTTATCCACGTCTATATACCAGATATTTACACGAGAACTGCAATCAAATAAAAGTGTCCGTACATTTCAATAAAGCTGTTGCTGCATGCTTACTTAAGTAGAATGCGTACACGTGTACGTGCGTTTGCGTTCGATACTGGTATTTCGAATAAATCTACGAAAATGTGTAATCGCATAAAGGCGTGCAGCTTACTGTAATCCTACATAAAAAGCACGACGGGTGAAGCGTTTTTATATCACAATTTTCTGACGCTATTCTTTTCACCAACTTCAGGAATCATGCAAAGTTTGCTAATGCTCTAGCACACTTTTTAATTACATACATATGTAAATAATCGCTTAATATACTTCCAGGATACTTATTTTTCAAGGTTCATTAAGCAATTAACTAGGCATAGCTAAAAATTAGTCTGGCAATCTAATCAAATGCTGTTGGGAACAGTAAAACTCTTTTCCAGGTGGAATTGTACTTTCTATTAAACTCTAATCCGCAGTTTCTTTGTGCGGGCGAACTCCGTGGCGCGCATTAAGCAATTAACTCGGGATAAGCAAAATAAGAACGCCCCGTTAATTGGCGGAAGGAAAACACACTCTTTTTGCCTGCGGCCCGTTAAAAAGTGTTGTACACGTGGCCCCTTATCGGCGGTCCGGCAATTTCGAGTTAATTGCACGAAAAGGACACCCGTTACATTGTGCTGGGCGCAGCTAGCCAGCGTAATTTGGTGGATGATGGGCCTATTAAGGGCTACCTGAAACGTTGCGCTATTTCTGCACGATATATGGCCGCTTTTGTCTTTCGCCTGACGCCGGCATTTCGCGAAAAATATTAAAAGGATTACACGTAAATAATTACCGACCCGCTACGTTGGAGCGAGCGTCGCGATTCCCATGAAAAGGATCCAATTATGTCAGGAATCGGGGGAGTAAATAGACGCGTTTCGGGCTCGTTTGGGATTAATTCAACAAAACAGAGAAGAAGAAAAAAAACACAAACATGGTCGTTACCATGGATCGATCCAGGGTTAGCTTGCTTTTGTCCGTGTCAGGACAACGAACGGGAAAACGACAGTCTATCCTTTAATCGTAACTTTTACCCACGGTGCGTTGTAATTCTATTAGATACTTCTGAGCAGCGAAAATGGCACTTTATGACGACAGTCTGGAAACTTCGGTAGCGTCCACGGGACCGGCGCAACTCACCCTATAAAGCCAGCTTTATGGGGGAAACTGGCGTGACCTTTTCTATCCGGTATGTTTCTTCTTTTAAGGCAGTTCGCAAAGCAGTCTGAGGAGCCAGCTGAGGAACACCGGGAAACAGAAGTCCGCCGGCGAAAGTTGTTCATTAAGTATTCCTTAAAGCACTCGAACTTCTTCGACGCGCAGTTTCCGTGACACGGAAATGGTCTTAATTGTATCCACCAGCGGATAAAGGACAAACAAACGGACGTGTGCCACTGCTGCTTCCATTATGCGTTCGAGAAACGTCAAGTGTCCGGCTGAAATTGGGAAACGTGGCTGCTGTTTCGTCGATCCTGACAGATGAGGTTGCAAATGTTTAAAGAGTTGATTAAGGGGTGGTGTCATTAATTCAAAAACATTTGGAATTTTCTTGTTCATAAAATGTCTCGAGAATAGAATGCACCTGCACATAGCATAGCCGATGCTAGTATTCCATATCCGGTACCATTTAACGCTAAACCTACCACTGTCGGTCAAATGACCGGTTTTATATTTTTCATTTTACAATTATTGGAATTACGAAGTTGCTTACATGAAAATTGATTCGATACATTTTTTATCCAAGCTAAATAAATAGAGCCTTGCCATTTTTATAAGTTAAAACATTTTAATCGTTTTTAGTTCCAGTTGTTTTAGTGTTAAACTTCTTAAATGTCAGTTCAATATTGCAAAATTATTTGGAACGTTATAAATCTAGAACTGCTCTTAACATAAGTTCTTTGTAGTATCCACAAGATCTATCAATTTGGTGCGATTGATTTCTGAGACTAACGAGAAACAAAATGGCGCGTTATATTCGGCTACTTAGCCCAGCAGTATGTGTAAGCAATTCAGCGAATGGTGCGGGATAAAAGGTCCCCAATTTGAATCCGCTGCCCGCTAAACATTTAACTACGCTCTGTCCGGGCAAGGAATCGTCCTTTTCATCGATAACAAGCGCAGTCCCTATCCGGCGAACCACATAGTAGGACTTCCCCTTGAAGACAACAATAACTTCCGACGATAAAGCGGCCGGCCTGGATTTCCTGGGGACGAACCGATCACGGCCACGAGCATCCCCATTCAATTTGACTTCGGAAGTTCCGTGGACGGCATTCCGGGCTCCTTTTATTCGGAAAACTCTTCGGAAGCTGTGCACTTTGGATAGGAAAACTAGGGTGGCGGAGAATGGGAGTACAGAGAGTACCAGCGACGGGGAACAGAGAGCGAACGGTGGCGGAGTTAGAAGAGGAAAGTGGGATGGAATGAGGAAGTAGGGAGGGGGGTTGCGAGCCAAACAGTGTGAAAGAAGAAGGCAAGGTAAATAAAAGGGGGACCGAGAGGGACGAAGATGGAAGTCATTGAGACGGTGACGTAAGAACGAGAGGGAGAAAAGGGGTTCCCGAGTGGCCGGTTAAACGACACTTCATACATGAGAGGTTATCGTGTCTGGTTCGCGCTGATATCAGGCTGTTTCACCGAGACGTACTCTTCGAGAAGGCTCGCGCCAACGCCGACGCCTTCAGGGTGCCTGCTATACCATCTTTAGTCCCATCATGCCGGGTTCATTACTCACATGCAAATACCGAGCACCTTCCTAGCTGGGAATTCTCGGTATAAACGAGCACCGGCGCCTCTGGAAGCCTGTGATTCCCTCTTGTCGCCTTTTTTCACCTGTCCTCTGAGCACTGGCCCGTTCAATCTGATACCCAACGTGTCACACCGTCTACCTTTTACCGCGTGCTATAAACATTGTGCCAGTATGTATTACACACATGATCATCAGACTAACCCTGGAATCGTACTCTTTTTATTCGTCTACATCATTTAGGAGGACTCTTCGCGCTCCATCAGTTACTTTCTTCATAACTATTATTTTTTAATGAGACGATAAGGAATCTCCATAAAAAAGCAGTTATAAAGATAATTTTTAGAAAATTCACTAACGTGTTTATTTAGAATTTATAGAAGCTTAAGGGGCTGAACCAGTAATTATAGTGTTAAATTTTAACTCATCAGTTCTACGTTCGTCAATCAAATTTAGTGTTCGAAAGTACACTGCGGTGCATAACTATAGCACCGTTTAAATTTTTACCCGTTTCAGAATTCAGACTGAAAGTGCAAAAAAATTAATTGTAAAAATCGAAAGGGTATGAAAAATATTGAAATTTAAATTAATTTTTATTTAAATTCTCCTCTTGTACAAAACGATACAAACAATAGTATGAATTTCACTGTTGCGTAACAATAGCACCACATCAATAAAAACAATGATAAACGATTTTAATATCTTGTAGGACCACCTTTTTTTGAAATTAACTCAAAAACTTTATCTGGTACGCTATCAATAAGTTTCCGAAAAATATCTCTGCTGATTTTTTTACTAATATCGATTATGGCGCTTTTTAATTCGGAAACGTTTCCGTATTGTCGATTTTCTGCGTAAACGTTCCTGACATTTATGCCCCAGATATTTTCCATGGGATTTTGGTCGGGTGAACATGCTGGCCATTTAATATTGTTAATATCGTTTGCTTCAAACCATGCCATCACTTTTCGACTTGTGTGTATAGCCGCGTTATCTTGTTGAAACGTCCAATTTGTAGTACTATTTTCTTGTAGAAAGGGTAGCAAATTGTTTTCCAAGATACCAATATATTCATCATTATTAATTTTCTTCGATGGGAAAGCTAATTGTAACATGCCATCACTGTGAAAAGCCGCCCAAACCATAAGACTTCCTCCACCGAAATTTCTCTTCGTGAAATACCGTGGTTCCTTGCGGAGATCTCGCCAGTAGGAATTGTACCCATCAGGTCCATCAAGGTTGAATTTTTTTTCGTCCGAAAAGATAAACTAATTGTCAATAAAAGAAATTACAATAAGCTGGGTTTAGAAGATTTTCAGAAATTAACTTACGTTATGCCAGTTCCGATGCATGTTTGCTCGAGCGTATTGAAATCTTGCAATCTTATGGCGCGGTAGAAGTTTGGGTGCAGACTTTTATTTTTGTCTCACGATGTTTCCATTTGCTTGTAAAGCTCGATGTCCACCGTGAAACATCAAGATTAAGTTCTTTTTTAATTTGGTTGCAACTTTTTAAAGTGTTGCTGGTCGATTTCACAATTATTCGTTCCGTACGTGGACTCAATTTCTTCTTTGGTCCACCCGTTTTATTCTTCCCATAGTTATCTTGGTCACGTAAAAAGTTTATAACAACTTTATATCTAAACTTTATATCTTAAAATCTATTTCCTTCAGGGCTAAAATTTTATCCCTCTCTTCTTCCGTTAAATATGTACCACGCGGCATTTTCAAGATACAAATTTTTATATTTACTGTGGAAAATTCTTTTTAACTTCCCGATTTTATAGGGAAGTTATTGTAATTACCCCGAAAATCGAAAATCGATTTTTTAGCAAATCTTCACGTTTCATGGTCATTGCAGTCATTTTAGACTATTTTCAGCAAAATGTTCGTATGTGTGTGTGTGTGTGTGTGTGTGTGTGTGTGTGTGTGTGTGTGCGTATGGCCGTTTCTATGTAATCAAATTTTTCGTTAACGTTTTCAGAAAAAGTAACAACGCGATCAGGATGATGAATGATGCAATCGATGTGCCCCGCTGTAACTTAGAGCTGATTAGATTTTGGTCCATATTGGTCAAGTAGTTTTTTAGATTTTTACTTTTTTTTCGAAAAGAGTTGATTCTTCAATGCAATTTATAAGGGAGGACGAAAATTTTCCACCAAAGAACCAAACGCAATTACATAAAAAATTTTTTTCTTAATTTTTTATTTAGATTTAAAAAAAATTTTTTTTTTAGATTAAAAAAAATTTTTTTTTTAACTGATGCTAATGTTACCGCTTGGAATAATCGAAAGTTATTCCAATGCAACAGTGAATTTATCATCTCTACTCCCAAGAATACATTTTGGGAGAATATCGATGAAATTACAAAAAAAAATGATGTTAGCGATGTTGGCGAAGGAGTAACGAATCGGGAAGTTCTTTGTGTGACTCTTGGAGAGTCACACACCAAATAAAAGACATTAATATCAGTAGCCATGCGTATCACTAACCCTCTCGCAAGAGCAGTCCTACCCGCGAGCTCGCGAAGCGGGCGAGCAATAACAACCCTACTCGCGAGCGAGCGAAGCGAGCGAGCAACAATAGCCCTCTAGTTTCAATTTCTATTTTCACGGATACTTCGTTATGTAGGTTAAACGATGCGTAGCGAAACTAAACACAGTGAAATTAGCAAATAACAACGACGGTGCTATAGTTACGCAACAGTTAGAAATCACATTTTCTTATTAGAAATTATTAGATTAGAAATCACAGTATAAGAGGGCCATTTCAATATGATTTAGTCTACAGTCCATTTTTTTCATACTTTCACAATTTCTACAATAATTTTTTTTGCACTTTTCACTTAAAGTCTGAAACTGGTAAAAATTTAAACGGTGCTATAGTTATGCACCGCAGTGTAGCTGTTTTAGATGGAAGTTCAACACTGGTGTCAAGATTGGTAGAAAATAAAATAATCTGTATTTATTACATATGTCATTTTATGATGGAAAGTTGAAAATAATCAAATTTGTAACTTTTCGTAACTTTAAAGCGAAGGGTGAACCGTCGGGTATTTTGCAATTTTGAGAGAGGCATCAACCACTAAATAATCCCTGTTGCGAGCCACTCCGCAACGTTTTCTGCCCGAACAGGGACCGGGGAGTATCGGATGTGTTTCTCAAGCGCGAAGGCGAACGAAGTTAACTCTTTACCGGGCGAGCTCCTAAAGAGGAAAGAGAAACGTCGTCGTAACGCGACGTTGTAACACGACACCGACAGAACTCAATTTTCCCCCCGTAGCCGGTCCCCGAGAATAGGGGCAAACAAGCCCCGCGAAAAAATGGGAACTTGTAAACCAATTTGAAATTCCTCTTTATACAGAGGAAAGTTCCGGCTTTTTTTTCTTTTACCCGGCCGAGGATCTATTGTTCGTGGGAGTCGCGAAGAACGAGACAGCGCTGCGCGAGTGCACGCGAGCCCTTGAAACCCCATCAGGAAATTCTCTGTGCCGGGATTCAATATATCGCATAACCGTGCCCGTCATATCCGATTCTCTTTCAGTCCGCGCGACTCCCTTGGAAGGTGTGCTCCTGAAAGCAGGCGAGAGCCAGCCCCAGCCGCTCGAGAAAGAAGAGGAAAGTTCAGCCTTCATGTCGTTTTCACGGCTGCCACATTAGCCGAGGAAACGCTCGAGTATGCGAGTCACGTAAACGCGGGGGTGCGATTCGTCGTTTGCTTCCGGTGACGAGGTTCTGTCAACGCGCGTTACGTACTTGTGCGTGAACCGTTCAGAAACGCTGCCAGAAACGTATTGGGGCACTATTGGATCGTGCAACTGCGCTTATGGCCGTGCAATGTGGCGAGGCACCGTCTATTACCTCGAAGGATCGTCGAAATTGAAGGATTAGAAGAACTAGTAACAATTTTAATTTTGCGTAAGGATTCCATTCCGTTTCCTTGTGATCTTGAGTAATTATAGTTACTAAATTCCTAATGAAAGGAACTACCATCGTAGGTGTTTAAAAGCGAGCGATCCCGTTTAAAAAGTGAAGGTGACCTTGATATCTCTAAAAAAGAAATGACATGAAAACAATAATGTTTATTACATCGCGTGAGCTCATTGGACCATTCGTCCTGAAGACATTTGCCGTATCTTTAAAAATAACAAACATATTAAAGAATGTACAAATGTTCAATGAAGACATCGGTGCCGTTAAAATCTAGCAAACCACGAGACAAATCTCCTGTATGCCACGATACCCTTTAAAAATAGACGAAATACACAAACTGGTCGACGTTTGCACCCGGTACACCATCGGACAAGACCTACAAGAATAACAAGGAGAATGATAGGGAGGGTGAGCCGCAGGCAAGAGAAAATTTGATAAGTGGAAGAGGGAGAAAAGAAGCAATCGAAGACAACGATGGTAAAACTGCGAGACACCGGGCGAGGGTGAAAAATGTAAAAGACTGGGGAGAAGGTGGCGAAGGGCCCCGAGGGATGTCTCGCACGGCCCTGCGCTACAGGGAGAGAGAGATCTCTGTATTCCCGGCAGGAGTCCGAACACTCGATAGTGTGCTTTAGAAAAATTCGTGACGAAACTGCTAAAGCGAGCCGCGCACAATTTACGTTATTAAATCGGCGGAACGGCTCGAAGCACCGGACGAGTGCTGCCTATTCGACGCTATTCCGCATTTAAGTTCTCCTTTCGGCCTCCTCTCTCCTCATCCACTTACTCCCCCGTGCCTTCTTCGTCCTCTCCGTGTGTACCGGTACCAGACCCAACAGACCAGACCTGGCCAGCCCTTTTCCTCGATTTACGGATTTCCACGTAGACCGATAAGATTCTTCGGAGATCTGGGCTGATCATAAGGCGACCTAGATTCGACCGAGGACTGTCCCGCTTGTATATCGTCCAAGGTGATCACATTCCGCGCACCAGGAATTCCAAATGATACCTCGCGTTCGGACGACGATGGCCCTCTTCTCCGGGGAGGACACGTCGACGATCGGGATTCATGGATTTTCATTCAGACTGGCGAATGGAGTTTTAATGGCGGCTTGATTACGATCGATCTGGAGGTACACTGGTTCTAGGAGTTTTGCAAAGAAAGAGCAAGGTATAATTAACCCTGTGAGGCCGAGGATTTTGTGATATTTTCTAAACATGTGTTTCTGAAATCATTCACCTTTCAGTCAATCCATTTTTGTTCGAATTGAACTTGTGAACTTCTAAAACGACTTCTAAAAGTCTCGTTTAATAATACTACGTATATTTCGTGATTACTTGGGAAAATATACTTCGAATGAATTTTAAACATCGAACTTACTACCTAAAAATTTTTGTTCAATTTTGCGGAGCATTTTCGAACGAGGAGGCTCTAGACTGTGAGGTTGCGTGAAGGCGTCCTATCTCGTTTAACAATGTTACGCGTTTTTCATGGTCGGTCGGGACCGTAAATCTCGAATAAATTTAATTGATAATGTTCGAATGTGCGGCCTGTTGTTTCGTAAATCGTCTACCACGAAGAGGGGTCCTCCGCTAGAGTAGATGAGAAACGATGTTGGCCAGGTAGCCAGGTGCTGGTAACGCTCGAGCAGGAACGACGGTAGCGTGGTCCGGCGTTCTCTCCAGGTACCACTTACCTGGAATCGTTGTGTACGCCGTTCGCGCAACGTCCAGCTGTTCCTTTTAATCGTATTACCCTCCCCCATACTTTCAACCGGTCGGAAATTCAATTAACCAATCCCGGCGCTCGCTTTGAAATGGTAACGTTGCTCCGAAAAGAGTGAAAACGAAAAGACGCGTGCTGACGCATCTGGATGGAACGACATCTTCCACCAAACGGGAAAATTCATCGGCGAGCTTCCTCGAAAACGTACGAAATTCGGTGTCGATGTTTTCAGCGATTTCTGACGCATTCCTTCGAGATATTGACAAACTGTTTGGCATCACTTGCAGGTGTTCTCGATGCAATAATTAACACCATGTTTTGAGTTAGAGATGAGAACGATTTTCAAAGTGGTGATTTTTGTACGGATATCCTCAGAAATGCCACCATACTTACTTTAAAACAGAATTAATATTTTAGAATGTTATTAGATTTATTAGATTTAACACTAAACCTACCGACCATTAAAAGTGACTAATATATGTAATATTATAAAAATAACAAGATTAAATTTATTTTATATTTTGTGTGATTTTTACTATAATATATCTGTGGTTGTCAGGAATTACGCCGCATGTCACATAATTTCACTTTCGAGATATTGCCGTTTAAAGTTTTGGTGACTAATGCTTTGCCATAGGATATCGGTTTAATTTCTTTATGTTTTCAAGCCTTTCGAATCTATTTTCATGACTTTTTCTGATAAAGACGTAAATCCTATACTATAAATCTAAATTAATGCATAAACTGACATTTCTTGAAAATGTGACATGCGACGTTTTTCCTGGCGACCACAGATATAAGTACTGGAGTTAAAAAATATATTCAATAAATTCTCACGAAAACACCTTTACAATTTCAAGAATTGACAAATAAAAAATCTAAAATGGGTCATCTGACCCCTCGTGGTAGGTTTAGTGTTAAAAGAAGATTCGATACTTATCTGGCTCATTTCATCTCCCATATTTGTAAACGTGATGATCTAGTGACCTCAATTTGATTAAATATAGAACATATAAATACGTGAAAGAAATTTTTAGTAATAGGTTGGATACGAGTCTCGAGTATCTAGAGTTTAGAAATTCAGCCCTCAAGAGACAGTGTACATTTTTAAAACCACTTAATAGGTCGATGAATTCACCGGCAATATTTATAATACGTTTTTCCTTGCTGCTCAGACGGGGAAGATAGAAGTGCTGTTGCACCTTGAAATACAGTCGCCAGAAAATAAGCTACTGCTTTCATAAAATTGTTCCAAAAAATTATTACGATGACGGCGATAAAATGTTATAATGTGAGCACGTGAAATTGACACGAACGAATTTATTCAATGCTCTGAATAAATTTCGATTCACACTTATTGTTAGCTAAGTAGGTTTGGAACAGTCTTTATTCAGACAGCCGGAATAGGAAACGTTCCTAGGCAGACAAGTGGAATGAGCAACGCTCAAGTCAGACAAGTAGAATAGGCTCTGTTACCTGTCAGATAAGTGGAATAGGAATCTTTACTTGTCGAGGACGTACTGCTGGCGCTGTTCCTGTTCAGACAAGTAGAATAAATACGGTATCTGGTCAGACGAGTAATACAATGGGAAATGTTTTTCATCAAAGTAGTAGAACGAACTCGATCCTTGGCAAGACAAACAGAATACAACGGAAGCCATTCCTGGTAAGACAAATAAGGCTGATTCCATTTTTATTTCGAGAAGAATGCGAGCGCGAATGCTAGACGGACTACGTAATGATCGTCTTTAGTGACCTAAATAAAACAGAAATGGCTCCTGGGCAGACAGATGGAATAAATAATGACCCGCGTCAACAAGTGAAACAGGATTGTATGTGGCTCGACGTAATCTTCATCTCTATTGATCCTTGCTCACTGTGCGTGAAATGTTAGGCTTATTGTTCGTACATTTCCGAAAGCAAATACGTATTGAAGGTTTGTGTACATTTATTTATTATTTCTATATGTTGTGGCTCCTGATACGAAGAAATCTGTATCTCTGAAAAATTATTTGGTGTACAATTCGTGGCTTTCACAGTTAATCAATTGCAACTTTATTTTGATATCAAATCTTCTACTTGTAAAATGAAGTAAACTATTAAATAGTAATAGCGAGTATTTTAACGAATAGCATATATTTTAGTAGTTTGTAAATAATCAATAAATGTACGAGGGAAATGCTACAAATTAATATGTATACATATCTCATATACAGTGAGTGTACAAAGTATTCCTACACCTTTTAAAAACTAATAACTTTTTTATAATTCTACCAAACGACCTGATTTTTTATAATCAATTAGAAGCATTGGTTTATGAAATGATAAGCAAAAAAGATTTTCAAAACATTATAATTTACAAGGTTACATGCAAAAATAAAAAAGGCATTTTATAAAACTTTTTTATTTGGGCCCTTAACGAAAATTTAAAATATATGTATATTTCGTAGATCTACATTTCATCGAAATTGGTTGACACAGGAAAAAACGACACGCATCGAAAGATGGATGATTCTGTGGATTTTAAGTAGAAACTAATCAAAAGTCGCGTAAAACTACGATTTTCACCATTTTAACCGGTTGTGGCGCGTGTGTATGTTAATCGATTACGATGAAATTTTCAGCATGTGTATAACTAGCGTAGATCTACAAAACATATATTTTAAATTTTCTTTCAGGACCCAAATAAAAAAGTTTTAAGAGATGCTTTTTTTATTTTTGCATGCAACCTTGTAAATTGTATTTTTTGGAAAATCTTTTTTGCATATCATTTCGTGAACCAATGCTTCTAATTGATTATAAAAAATCAGGTCATTTGGTAGAATTATAAAAAATTTATTAGTTTTCAAAAGATGTACGAATATTTTGTAAGTACACTAACTGTAATTGATTGAAAATTACAAATGAACTATATTGCAACGAATTATATTTAATTATTATATTATTATATGAATTATATTTACTGCACCACATCTTCCATGTTTTTTTGAAGGAAAAACATTCTCAATATTAATCAGAAAAATTATACGTGCGACAAGCTTTAAGCTCCAAAAGCTCGAGTCTCGAGCTCTCCAAGGTTAATCCACGAGCATAGCGGAGTCAAGGGACGAAGCAAACAAAGTAGAATTTGATAAGAATGTAGAAACGACGAGGTTAAGGGTCAGGGATGAAGTGGGGTGAAACAAATAAGGTTCGCTAACGCGGGTTTAGTGGCGGCTTTTTTCCAGCCCTTTCCCTCCGTGAAACATTATTCCGTGTAGAAAAAGCTCTCCGGTGGTGTATATATCAGAGACGGCGGGCCTGTACACGCCTTTATCTCGAAGTATTTCGCGCGAGTAGATAGCTGGCATCCTATATAGGGAATCGTGACTTCGTTTTAAATTCTCCTGGCGCGGGGTTAACGTCGTTCCGAAGAGAAATCGCCCTTTGCACTGACAATGAGGAACAGAAGGCCGGAGGGGGCTAAGGGCGCGCGAGCACCATACAGGCGAAAAGAAGCCGTGAACGCGTGTCGGTGCTTGTACTTCACGGTTTCTCCTGTGAGCATACGGTTCGCGGCATCCGGATCGATCTCATCGATCGTTTTTTGGGCCGATTTACGGCGCCATCGTCAAACTTTATGTCCCGCGGACGTAATGCAACCTCGGGCTGCATACACGCCGTGCCGACAGAATTTTTATACGATTTTGCGGATCGCTGCGTGATTTTTTTACGGCGTGTAATACCGGGATACGCCATCGCGCAACTTCTTTATATTTATGTATTTTCATTTTACTGCAAATTTTGGCCCGAGTGAATTTCAAATGCGCGCTTGCGGATTGCGCTGCATACTGATCACAGGACATACTGTCGGTCGGTAAAGTCTCCATACGCCCTTTAAAATCAAGTACCTCTTTAAAAGTGGACTTGAAAAATTTTTTTCAGTGTTTTAAAAAACTTAGAAAGGTTGATTTTTTACATTACGTAAAAATATTGTTTGAGGAAATTCCAGTTGGCTTTGCGAAGAAAATAAATCCCAACAAAAACATTCTGTAAACAGGAGCCAAGTTCTTATGGCCGTAAAAAGTTGTGAGATCAAACAAAATACGGCCAAGTTCGTTAGCTTAGAAATACCTCTTTCAATACTGAAAAAAGCGTTTGTAAAAATTAGTTTAAAAGAACGCTATTTAATTTTTAAAGAGTTACATGAAGGGCTAAATTATTCAAACTTGGCCGTTACTTTTTAAACCAATGACCATAAAAGGTACCTACCTAAGGCCGCTACCTAACACCTTTTATGGCCATTAGGTTAGAAAGTAATGCATGTTCGTTTTATTGCCTATTTATACCTTGTGACGTTGCAACTTTTGCAACAGAGCTTGGCTCCTTAATAGTATAATAACTTTGTGCCGTTTAATGTTTATGGTGTTTTTTTTTCTTTGTTAGTTGATTATTTTTTCTAATTGCAGGAGGTTTTCTTTTTCTTTGTATTCTTGGTTTTGGAATTTTAGGGTCCGGTATTTGTACTTCTTTGATGTGTGGCCGTTACTTTTTAAACTAATGGCCATAAAAGGTGTTAGGTAGCGGCCAAGTTTGAATAATTTAGCCCTTCATGCATCTCTTTAAAAATTAAATACGTTCTTTTAAACTAATTTTTATAAACGCTTTTTTTAGTATTGCAAGAGGTATTTCTAAGCTAACGAACTTGGCCGTATTTTGTTTGATCTCACAACTTTTTACGGCCATAAGAACTTGGCTCCTGTTTACAGAATGTTTTTGTTGGGATTTCATCACTTTTTGTTGAAATTTCATGAATTATCAAGTAGGTATTACTCTTATTCCTGATTCATTAAATCCTAAACATTTTTTTATCTTTAAGGTGGACATTAAGTAAATTAATAAATGCATGTTCGTTTTACTACCTATGTATACCTACTTGAAACTTTGTCCCGAAAAATCTAAACAACGCAGCGTCGATCAAAGGAAAAAAATTCTTTTCTAATCTGCAAGACAAAATCCAAATTCAATGTATCGAAGAGTAACACCCTGCCGGCAACGCTCGGATCCGTTTGCCCCCCGGCGCTATAGACGATGCTCGGTGCAGTTTCTTTTGTTTACGTTAGAGCGATTGTTTTTTTCATCAGTATCTGTTGCGACTTCGAAGTTAATAAAACGTATACTTATGTAGGTACTTTGGGATTATCCAATCGACCTCTCAAGAATTAGTTAGGGATAGGTGGCGGGGACGGAGAGGCCCGGCCGGCCCGCCCACGCATACGAAAATACAGTTTGGAGGAAATGGTCGAAGGAATAATCCCACAGTACCCTTATGTATATGTTATGCTGCTATGTTCTATCCTACGTACCTATTTCGTAGTGTTTTTTTTCAACCCTTTAATGTGTAAAATTTCAAACTTTGATAATTATTCCTTTGGGTGTTTGTTATGGTGGACCTATGTACCAAATTTCAAGCTTGTAGGTCAATAGGAAGTACCCAAAAGGTTTTGATGATCGGTCAGTCAGTCAGTCAGTGACAAATTTAACGATTTTTGAGGTCCTATATCTCGGAACCTACTAATGTTGGAAGATTAATGTTTTGTCAATATTGAGACATGATAGCATTTAACAAGTGTGCGAAATTACATCTCTCCATCTGCCTCCAGTGCCGAGTTATAAGCCTCTAAAAAACGCCTAAGTTGTTTCGTGTAAAAGGAGGTAGTGCCAGAACTTGGCTGGTGCACTACCGTGCACCTAGATATTGATTTAACAGACATCTCATGCGAGCCTGTAGTGAAAATTTAAAAAATACTTCTGTAGATTTTTGTCAGTAATGTTATTAGATTTATATTATATCAGAAATAATAATGCTACAAAAACATTTCGCGAATAGTTTTGTTTGACAAGTTCATTGCACGGATTGACCCGATTCCTTTTTTCCGATATTTTGCCTAACCAGAGAAAGGCGCAGTCGAACGTTTAGTTTTTCCACGCCGTGAATGCAGCCGACTCTGGTATTCGCTTCCTATCTCTGCCTGCCATGGGCGCAAATATTTGCCGACAGTTTTGCATAGTCAACATCTAATTCATCTGTTATAATCAGATCGCGATTTTTACGCATTCACAACTCCATCAGACGCGATGAGGTAATCAATTCTACTGAGAATAGTTTCCGAATAAATAATTTTAATGACATTGGCATTTAAATCACTTATCAAAGTAATGAGATCAAAATCTGCATTGTTGATATAATTAGACTGCGAATTTTATATCCTTATTGACAAAACGGAATAGATGATAGAAAACTGTCGTTTTTATTGAATTTCTGTTTGTTTCAAGTGACTCAGAAAATTTGTATCTATTTCACATAAGGATCAGCAGTCTAGTTATGATAGAAGAAAGTCAATGTAAACTATTTAACAATTTAATGTTAATTATATTCGATAAGTTTATTAAAATTATTTTCACTTGAAAGTACAGTTTCAAATGACCGCATTAATTCACTAAAACGATCTGAATAATTTTACGGCGTCCTCAAGAAACCATTCTTTTATCAATTCTTTCCTGTGATTCGTCTAAGATAACATTATTTTGGGAGATGCAGTTTCAAAAGTTCTCTTTACATATTAATTAACCATTTTGAGACAGACAAGTTTATATCATAACCGAATGCGCAATAAGCATCCTATTTTGAATAATGCAACGGTGGTGAAAAATTGTTTTGAAGAATGCAATAGAAGTCGTGTATATTTTGAGAGGAACGAACGACATTATCGTTCAGCCAGCAAGTTTAATAACGTAACACATGGCCGGCCATACAAAACGAACGGAAGCTATCTTCTTACTTCCGGTTCATGCCAAATATCACTCAGAACCGGCGATATTTTTCTCCGGGTGACTCTTCCAGGTGACTGTGGACCAGGATGCGCTCGACGGTTTTCATCTTGGATCCTGAATCGTTTTCCAATACGTACATCAATACCTATGTACGTGTACCAGCCGCCGATTTCACATTCCTGCCCATTTTATTCCAAATATCTAGCGGGCGGCATTAAATCGAACTAAAAAAGGAACGCGGATCGCGGAGCGGGTCCAGAAAAATGCCGGATATGCCTGAAAATCGTATAGAGGGAGGTAGACATGATCTTCTCCGCTGAATACAGCGGAAAACACATCCGATAATGCTTCTCTTAATTCTACATTTCTTTACAGAAATGCGAGTAACGACATTTCTCTCATAACTTTAATACGCTTTACATGCACAGTTATTAAGCTGTGGAAGGTTATGCAATTTATAGCCCAGTTTTCGAAAGTTAAAACAGATCATGTCTCCCTCATTAGTATTTCACAGTTTCTTGAAACATTTATGTTTAATTTTGAACGTTTATGGCAACTAGCTGATAATTCCTTAATTTAATCGAACCTTTCAGAATTATTTCATAAACGAAGGTTTTTAAGTTTCTTTTTCATACACTCCTCAAAAGACTTAAGGGACACTTGTGCGAACCCGGAAAATTGGTCTCACTTTACGTGATCATAACTCCGTCAAAAATTGCCGTATCGATATCGTTGAACAATGGTTTGAAAGCCTGAAACCCCTAGTTTCAGATGCTCTGTCTTTAATTTTTAAAAAATTAATCGCTCTACCTCATTTCTATCGAAAGTTTTTTGATTTTCAATAGAGTTTAGTCCTTTTCCACTGTGGGCCGCCGCGGCAGTAGCGTATTTAGAGATGTCAGGCAGCCGCTCTACGTGGCGCGCTAATTTCTACGAAACACTAACTTCAAACACAGCTGCCATAGGTAAAAACTTGTCGCACGGAGATCATGGGGTACTCAATCGAATCGGCAGAATCTCTGCTTTAATCTGACGTTCGGATCATGGTATTACGATCATTCCTCGCCGAGATATAGCGAGTTAAAGGAAAAATGGAAATTGTGCAGTTTTTAAGCATATTTTCAGAAACACTTGGTATATTGAAATGTTAATGAAATTGAAAAAACAAAAAAAGTGCCTTGAAGAGAAAGAAACGCTCTTCCTATTGCTTTTTTGCACAAGATTCTACGATAATTTTTTCGTTTTCTGGAGCCAGTTAAAGTTAAAAAGCTAATATTTACTTCAATGTTGAATAACTCGAATAAAAAAAATCACACAATTTACACAGGAAAGATAGCCCTTCCAAATGATATTAACGCGATTTATCAAACAATTTTGTTGCTCCCCGTGTGATGTTCCAAAATTGCACAAAATTTTTGTTAACCGTCAATATTGTCTTCATCTCGCTGTAACTTTGTAAAAAAGCACACAGCGACAATTTGAAACAGAGCATCTGAAACTAGAGGTTCCAGGCTTTCAAACCATTGTTTAACAATATCGATAGGGCAATTTTTGACGGAGTTATGATCACATAAAGTGGGACCAATTTTTCGGGTTCGCACAGGTGATCCCGTAATTCTTTTGAGGAGTGTATAACTCGCAACCATTGAGGATAAAAAAAATTGGGCTGCGGTAGATAATGTAATTTTTGGAAATAAATTTTCAGAGACGAAATGAAGTAGAAAGTTGTTACCTTTCTACAAAATTTAAAGAAATTTTATTTAATACATTTAATGTTCGAAATACGTATGATTTCTTAAGGCTTACGCGATAATTGATGTGTCTGCCAGCACAGACTACTTCTACTTATTGGCGTTCACCATATTGCTTTGTATTGGTTCATACAAAATCCCTGTGACTCAGTAACGTCGTATTAACATGAAAATCAACGAATATAATACAAAATGAACAGACAGGTTATCGAATATAATAATTAAAACATTTTACAGGTATATTTGAAGCCATCCGAATTTATATTCGTCTAGGTAGCGGAGAATCCGCGTATATCGATTTTATGATAAAATTTAATCGTACCATGCTCTGCATTCGCCATTATAAAACGTCAGTGACCTACAAGCAAAATTGTGCATTCTATAAAATCTTATAAAATTCCACGAAATTTTAGAATCGTTTAAAACACGCCCCAGCACGCATACATAACTTGTAATGAAACAGAAAAATTTCTTACGCGAGCTGGAGATATTTCATGTAGTAATATTTTATGTGACCACAGAGTTACTTATCGTTCCCAGCGATAAAACGGGAAAACAAGGTGGAATATTCTTCTAGCCGGGGAAAACCGTTCATTCAGCAACGTTTAGAGGTAAAATAACCGAACGACGCATCGAGAACGCATATGGATGCGTTCGCATATTACCCGGTAATCCAAAAAATTAAGAGATGGGTTGCCGGCCGGATGGAAATGAATGAGGCTCCGCGTCGCCGTTACAGATACGGCTCTGGAATTCAATTATCTTTCTCTTCGATTGTACTAATTAAATACTCGATCTCATCACGGACACGTTCGGCGTTCTGTCGCCCGTACAATGTAAATCCCGGCCGAGTTTTGCGTCAGTGGTGCGCGAGATCGGTGCCAGAAAAAAAGACCGGCATCGGTGAAAATTCATTTACTTCTCGCGCGAACTCGATATCAAAATCGATTAGTCGATATCAAAATCGAGATAGGAAAAATCCCGTATCGCGAGAGCTCCTCATCTAACGATTAAATAACGTTCTTTTCTCCATCGAAAATAACATACTTTCTACACATTGCTCGGTATTCATTAATTTGTATTTTAAGCAGCGGCGAAACTTAATGTGGTGAGAACATTTTTATTTGTATCGTTGATGGAATTTTTATTCTTTAATATTGTAATAAGCTTTTTTTGTGGTGTATCTGTTATACAATTCTCTTCGTCGAATGAATCAAAACGCAGTTGTATACAATTCACTTGCCAATCTGTAGTCTCGGGTTTCTCGCTTTGAATCAGCTTTCGTGGGTTCGAGCACGCAAAATATTTCCATTGATGAAAAACTGTTTGAAAGATATCCGATAATTGGAGGAACTGATAGGTGTGTTTTTAATTCCGATTTTTACTGGTTTAAGGGTCTGACGCTGATGAGCTCTCATGGAATTAATTAAAAGTTTCATAATGGGTATCGATGAGGCACAGTGAAACACCGTACGTTAAGCTCATTATCGGTACAAAAATGTTAATACCTTAATACGAAATCCTGTTGATTTTAAACACAGAAATTGTTAAAACACAGTGATTATAATATACTCTATAATGTAGGATTAGTATTCGTATATATAAACACCGATTGGTGGTAAAAATGAGTATTTCCAAACTAATAGATGTTTCGGCATTTGTGGAGGAGCCTTGCGTGATGTGGCAAACTAATTGTTCTATCTTCTCAAATAAAATCCAAGTCGCATGGTCCGATATTAAAAAAGTTATCGTCTTTTTAATCGTGAAAACTTGGAATCTAATTTTCGACCTCGCGGACATTTCTGCGTTCGGTGGTTCGCGAATGTTTGAAGTATCGCCGCGAACATTATCAAAACCGCGTAACCATGGGATTCGGAAATAATATCGGACAGCCGCCGGGGCGACGGTGGACAAACTTTCCCCGAAGTGAATTGAATTCGTAACGGCGCGGCGGGAACGGTCGCGAACGAAACAAAACCGTGGGCGAAATCAAGCGCGACGAGTGTGGCCATCGCTTCACTGTTCCTTGGGGATTTTTACACCGCGCCGCGGCACGACACGTAGCCGCCGCCGCCGTAATATCGTCCGAATTTTTGGAGCATGGCTATATAGTATATATAACGCGGGACAGCACGACGCCAGGATATTGATCGAACGACTGTTCACCAACACCGATCTCTCCTGCACGACGCACGGTCAGGAGGAACCGTTCCGATGCGCGAGTTAACCTGATTGCGAGTACTGATCTCGATCCGGTTCGGCATATCGTTAGCTCGAAGGTCGACACTCGAGCGTCTTTGATATCAAATACGTGACGAGTCAAAGGATGCTGAAGGAAGAGCGAGCAACGACGCGGAATCTGCTTCACGGATGATCGGCGTGTAGTTTGATTATAACGGGTGGCTCCGAGATCTCCACCGTCGGCAATTTATTGTATCGAGAAAGGCGAAATAATACTTGGGGCTGATACGATCGAAGTTTCCGATTTGTCAAAAATTCTTGACATTTAATCTTCGTCCACCCTCGAATTTGATACATATTTTAATGATACTAAATAAGTAGTAAGGTGGAGTGGGGTAAGTCCGTCTACGGGGCAAGTCCGTTAATTGGTTATTTTTATTACAATATGAACGAAATTTGTCTAGCTTGTGTTTATTAATGTAGTATAAATTACTATGAACTATTTCGACATATGTAGATGTCGTCCAAGAATAAAGGTGTTTTCCTCGCTTAAATGTACCAATGCGAAACAGTCACGTGCGAGGTACACGTACAACTTTGAGGTTACCCTAAACGTGCAACAGTTTACAAGTTATTAATATATTCTCTGTTGTTATTTTAGGTAAGTACAACAAATATTGATGTAGGTTTACATTAAATAAACCGTTTTTATTGTATTTTTTAAAATTTATTGAGAAAAACTCTAAGATGATCTTGCTCCGTAAATATTACTACACGGGGCAAGTCCGTACTATCACGGTGGGGTAAGTCCGTACTGTATGGGTAACTATACAACTAAACAATATATTTAATGCAATAAAAAGCATTTTGTACAAGCTTGATAATAATTATTTTCTTGTCCCGTAGCACTTGAAACAAGGTTCGAAAGCATTTTTAATTCTCAGAGACGGACTTGCCCCATTTTCAGGGCAAGTGCGTCCTAGTTAACACTTACCCCACTCCATCTTACGTTTTCTAGATCGTTTTTTAAAGTGTGCACGATACGAGTTATTTTACTTTAAATTAGTGTACGTAATCTTAGTGGTTCATTCTTTAAAAAAAGGACGAGGGACAAATCATAATTATATAAAAAAAACGTGCAGACAATATATCTTATTTTAAAGGACCTTTTTTAAAGTTTGAAGTATCTCTTTCGAAGTCCTTCTCGTTTATCTTCTTCAAAATGTTTTCGCACGAAGTAGTAGTTGGAATACTAAAGACGATATTTAAAAAAGTTTTTCTTGTATGCTTAAAATTTAAACAGCTCTAAAATCATTAAGAAAAAATTTCGTGATTGAATCTCTATCTCGAATAAAATATTTATGTTCATGAAAAATGAACCAGTATACAATGGTGTAGATTAAAAATTTTTTATTTAATTGTACTATGCTTATATATTTGGTATACCTATTTTATGGAGCCTACTTTGAACCTAAACGATGCCAGTACCGTTTGGCATTCGGAAATCGAAAGAGATCGTGCCGGGGCCGCAGGAAAAAAACCCTCCGGATGTAACGGAACGTTGTTTAATTATGCGAATAAGAGGGTGGAGGGGAGAGTAGGCGGCAGAGGATTGGAAGGATAGCTAGGCCGTTAATTTCAGCCCGTTTCCCATGGCGACGGACAATCGCGATTCGACGAGCAATTCCGAATGCAAGATTACAGCTGTCGAAGCCCCGAACGAGCGTTGCAAGTTGCATGCGCGAAGATTGCCAGCGGATTTAATGCTCGCCGTCCGTCCGGCCCGATGGGATATTCCATCATGCCGCGTATTCCCTCTTATGGCTTTCGTTTTGTTTAATAGCCGACGAGAGCGACCATAATCCGTAATGATAAATAATTCCTGCTGCCCGGTAAAATCCTTTCCAGCTTATTCGCCGCTTACGCGCGCGCGCGCACACACGCTCGCGCCGATTATCATTTCTCCCGTCGGCCGTTCCTCGTTGTTAAATGTGTTTTGCTCGGCGCGGCCGGAGCTGGGGCGCGTGCACGTTCATGTGTCATCTCTGCATTAGTTATTTCCCGTTCTCCTCGATAATTCCCTCAGAACGGCCGGGGTATTAATGCGTTTCCCCGGTTCGTTGATACTTTTCCCCCGGTTTCATAACGCGGGAACCGGCCGCGCGCGGCCCGCCGAGAGTCCCGGCGGACTTGTATCCCGTCGGAAACATACGAGCGAGGATTACGGGACCCATGAATCTGCGAGCCAACGCCATGCCGCTTGAAAAGTGGCATGCTTTCGCCGCCGTAACGTATCGTTACACCAGTTTTAGGAATGCGGTCGTTAAGGCCGCTCGCCAGACGATACCGTGTCGAACCTGCTCCGGACAAACGAAAACAATAAGATGAATTAACGCGATCGTGCCCATTTTACGTAGTCGTTGATCACGAAGTTTTGAGAACTAGGATATGGTCTAAAGCACTAAATTTAGGAACGCGAACATTAAGGCTGCGAACGAGACGATGTCAAACTGTTTATAAATTGTTACGAAAATAAAATGCTATGAAATAACAATATCTAATAAAATGACAATAATAACTTGATTGTTGCAATAAAAACAGTAAGTGCTAAAAAGATGCGGAAGCTTTTTAGAGAATATTTTAAACTTTCAATGAGAATATCAATCCATTAAAAGTTACCTTTGAATAACAAGAGACAATCCTAGCATTGCAAATTGAAATTTCGAAAAATCGATTCGTGGATTCTTGACAGCTCGTGAAATAATTTCGATACTGAATTTATCCAATTTCCATTTGTTTATGTCCGTGTTTATACAGATCGTACAGGATGACGTCACGCGTTTGTTCCAAGATATTGATGAATTTCAATCTACGAAAATGTATTGTACGCACAGACACTGGCCATCAACGTGCATTAATGATTCCGCATTTTCCGCAAGGGATTAGCCGGTGGTAATCCGTTATTTCGAGCCGGACTGAATCGGTGAATCGATAGTACGAACTTTCGAGATAAATGTGCGCGTTCGAGAGTACTTTTGGTAGCTTCGTGTCGTGGTTGAATTTGAATAATGGACAGATGATTCCTTTGTATCACCGAAAACACGAAAATGTCACCGGAATTATTCGTGGAACATATTGAAAGGTTTAATTATGTAAAATTTCATTAACGTTACAGCGAATGATATTACAAACTCTACCGATATTAACTTCCTTCCAAATTTTAAAACCTGATACGATATTCAATACAATTGTTTTTCTCAACATTATTTATATATGTTCTTCTTAATTTTTATGCATTTTATGACACTTTTACCGATTCTGTAAATTATTAAAAAGAAGAGCAAGCTGTTTTTTTGGAGATTTAGTTTCTATTGACATTGACGCTCTGTGTAAGTCAAGAGTTACAAAATTCCAGCAGAGGCCCGGTTACAAAGTTACTTGCCACTAAAACTATCCCCAAAGTATAGCAACCCGCCAGCGGGCGCGCAGTAGCAGGTCAATAAGGGCACAAAAAGAATTTCTCTAAAAATAAACGTCTACTTGAAAATAATTACTTAAACTCACAACTAGAACAGTGTAGAGTCTGAAAGAAATTGCTGCGCGTCCCTTTAAACTTTTAAATAAAAAGAGCATATACACTAGCAAAGTCCCTCAAACACGAATTTAACAAGATCGCCACAATCTGCACAGTTTTCCCTGTCGAATTTCCAGGTGTATCAGGTGAATTTCAGGTGTGCAGCTAATTTTTCTTTTATTGTAAACACAAACCTTTACCCATTACACAACAATGTTAAAAATATGCCGAGACTCACCCGGCAGTATAACATAATTACTAATGAAGTGTTTCAATCGTAAAAAATATTATTTAAATACTAATCATGTTGAATTGGAAATAAATCAATAAGTAAGCAATACAAAATTTTACACTTTAGATAAAATTTTCGAAATCGATTTTTGGCAAGCTAAAATCAATGAAGAAAACGACCACGGTGCGTCACCGACGACATCGAAATCAAATCGCGTTGACAAAAGGGAAAAGGAAACGTGCGATCAAGAGGCGCGTTCGCACGCGGGCGCGAAATGTTGTTCCTTCTTCGAAAGCGAAATGAGCACGTCCATGACGTTTCTATGCTCTCTCCAAAGTATATTGGAGTGGGAATTTTTTTTGCCTCTCCTCGCCGACAGCCTTCTCGCGTTGATTGATTGTGACGAATAGCCGGTGTTGCGAGGTCGTTCTCCGGCCTGCGCGCATTTCGAACACACTCAGGACGAGCACCAATTTAATCAGTCGTATATGCCACTGCCTTGTCACGGTGCAACCACTCATACCGGCTCGGCGGCTTTTACAGGGCACATCCGTCCGGTGTATTCTACGATAATTCATTTCGAGAGTTAGCCGCTTTTTCCATTTCCTCCGCGGCTGAATATTCCTTTGCCAGCCGTGAAAACACTGGCCAATGATGCCGGGTAATATCGCTCATCGGGAAGCGGGGCCGATATCAAAGGGACGCTTTTCACGGACGGTTTCCAAGTAACCACGAATTCACGAATGTTTCATGCGTGCCCATGAAGGTACAAAGTAGTATAAGATGCGTAAATGTTGGTATTAATGTAATGCGTGATATTGAAAATTACGTTATTAATGAAATGTACGTTATTAATAACGAGATGCTGAAGCATTGAGGAATAAAGATTCAATGAATCGATGATCATCGTTTTTGTGTATTGATTCACGGTATATTGAACAAGACGCTCGGTTTTGAATAAAGATTCTTGCAGTACCAATGCAGCCTGTGCTATTGTTATTGAGTTATTAATGTAATATGTGATATTAGTAATGAGAATACTGCAGATTTTATGCATTTCTGATAAAATTGAATAGGTGAAATACAAAACTGCGAGAGAGAGAGAGAGAGAGAGAGAGAGAGAGAGCCGCTTGGTATTAAAATTACTTTTAAAAAAAGAGTTGAATTTTATCTATTTTCCGACACTTAAAATTGATTTACAAAACCCGTAGCCTGTATTACCCCTTAAAATGTTTTCCAAAATCTAGCACCAGTGAATAAGGGGAAAGGGATCCAAATGTAAGGGTTTTCGTACGGCTATCGGAAAACGTCCTTTCGAAAAGTGGGTACAATTACCAAAACGTGAAAATCCTAGCAACACGATAGCGCTTAACTCGACGAATATGGTAACCATTTAGAGAGGGGCGGGTTTGGAGGGGTGAATAACGTAAGAAAAATTCTGCTCGTACGCTCGAAGCGTGGGAAGATTGCTAAGAGAGGGCAGGGGAAAGGGGAAAAGAAAGAAGAAAAAAAAGCGGACGTTCGAAACGCAGGGAATGCTTGAACTTTCTGGCAAGTTTCAAGCACCCGGCCACTTGAGAAGTTTTCAGCTGGCTGCTTTTCTCCCTACTCCATGGGTTTCCTGCCGCTTTGCTCATCGGCGGTGGGTCGCTGCAATTTGCGCTCGCAACATCGCTTCAATTATGGGACAGTCAGATTCACCGCTCATTAAAACCGCTGGAAATCCTTCTTTCATTTCTTCGCTCATCCCGAGGCTTCTTTCTTTATTCCCGTGGAACTTTCTTCTTTAACTTCGTTTACCTCCACCGATACAGAAAACCGATCGACCGACGGACGACAATTTATCTAAAATCGAACTTTTCGAAAAGCTGCGACGAGAGATACTCTCGAACAATCAGCACTGGTCCTGATCCGCCCTCTGGCCAAGAGTCGCCCTATTAATTTCTAATTGATTCGATCGGAGTATCTCTGTTTTAATAGGCGAAATTTGCTGAATCGTATTCAACGAGACGGTCTTGACCTAACTGAAGGACGCTTATTATTAGGTCGTGCCTGTTACTGCTTTGTAATGTAGATTAACGTTTGAGACGTACCTTAAGCAATTAAGGCAGAATTTAATTACTGCTGTTCCATAATCTTCATCCCATTTCTAACAAAGACAATGCTTGATGTCTGTTTTTATACATTTGATATAGTCAAATGTTCTTTTTCCTCGTTAAAAATGGCTCAGTGTCCACAGGACAGAGAGGATCTGGCAAAATTTTTTAGCTGAGTTAACCTAATTTCTTGCGACACGTTTCGTTGCAACACTATCAAGATCATACTTCCAACTCTGGTATTCATTCCAATTTTCTGCAACTGCCTATTAGTTGATTTCATTTTGCTAAAATCCACATTAAAACATAATATTGTTCCTAGACTCCACATAAACAGTTCGATTATCTGAATGTTCCATCGATTCGAGTTCGGATAATCGAGGTTTTACTACATCACATGTTAATCAGAAAACTTTTACAAATATATTGGTCAAAGTTTCATAAAAAAATTAATATTGTTCTACCAATCTCACGGATTACTGTCTTTTTTTACGATCGACGCCAGCAACGATAGATCAAGGAAGACTCTCTCTACACGATATAAGTGACATTTCAGATCCGATGTTTTCACGAGATCACAATTGAAAAACCCGCCGAGTCTTCTGGCATCGGTGACCACCAAAATCTTCGAACGGGCCTACAGAAAGATAACGACGAGGTTGAACGCGGACGCGGAGACGGCGCGGCGCGGCGTCGTGATGTACGGCGTCGCGGCCGAAATATCGATCGAGCAATTATTCTCGTGTGAGTTACGACGGGCAACGATCGTGAGTTAGATTAAGCCGGTGACACATGGTGATATGAGTTACGGGATCGTGTCCAACGTAGACCGAACCAGCGCGAAGATAATATGGGAAACGAGGAGTGTACCGACCTACCTCATCCTTTCTCCCTCTTTCACAGCCACCTTCTCTCTCTCTCTCTCTCTCTCTCTCTCTCTCTCTCTCTCTCTCTCTCTCTCTCTTCCACTCGCCCACTGACACTGTTTCTCTCTCACTCGCTCCCCCGTTCACTGTTTCTGTCGTTGAACGAGCAGCAGGACTATACGCGGAGGCCTCAGTCGGGTCAGCCAGATTAGCCGAATCATCATGGAAGCACGAAACGGTTACGATATCCGTGATCTGTTTTGAATACGAATTAACGATTGCTTTCGTAAAACGTCACAGTTGTTTCCGATGGCTGTTCCCCGTCGTGGTTCGCCGCATTGCCAGGCTCGCGGGACTTCTTTCGATTTGTGTATCAGCTCCCTGACCGTAAAACACAACTGGGTCAATAGGATTGGCAGAATCACGGAAGAAACACAGAACGGCGTCGAAGCAATCCCGTCTATTTTTTACGGTCACTGAAGCGTACTCAATGGAATATTAGATCGGCTCAGCGACAAAGCGACCGGTTTCCTCGGCGCCGAAGTTTCCGTCGCATTATCGAGCAAGGTCTTGGGAAATTTGTAAGCGTTTTTTCTCGAGCACCCCCTTCGAATCGATTTAGGTTTAGTTGCTTCATTATGTGCAGTCCCCCTATTAAATATTCGTAAAAAAGAAATTGTTTCATCAAAGGCAGTGAACATTTTCGGAGCAAAGTCCTAATAGTTACACTATTTATAATTTTTGTACAAGTCCGTATGTGTGTTTGCTTCTCACAACGATCTGTGCTTAATGTATTGTCAGTGTCTCATGACCTGAAACGTCCCATTTAAATTATTGTTGAATTTCTATGGTGTGCTCACGTATACAGGGTGCGGCACAAAGTCCCCACGATTTTTCAGCCCCTTCGGATGGTCGGCCGGAAAAGTGTTTCTCACCAAAGTTAATCAGTATTTAACCGACAAGAAATTGCAATTTTTTTAATTAAAAAAGAGATCGATTTTCCACAAAAAATCAAGGTCGCTGTCATATCCTTAAATATATCTTTAAATGGAACTGGGTATTTTTAACTTCATAATATTGTAGCCGACGTCGAAACGAATTCATCGACCTGCTATACGATGACCTTCAGATGACCTTGAAAGAAAATATCACAATGAATCAATTGTCAGAATATTTGAAATAATTCGAGATAATTTGAAATAATGACATGAACGTGAACATTGCTTCAGAACTTCACAAAACCAAATTTATACGGAGCCAAATTGAAAACACAAATGTTAAACATGTACATGTAATCAATTAATAATTAAATTAAATTTTCGAACTGTATCCTATCTTGTGTAACGCAAAGCTCTGCTCTTTGTAACAAAGTCTTATGTGTAGCTTCCATTAGAGAACTTCTTGTTACATTTTTTTCCCGTTTAATTATCTCAAATATTTCTGGCAATTGATTCATGGCGATATTTTCTTTCAAGGTCATCTGAAAGTCATCTTATAGCAGGTCGTTGAATTCGTTTCGACGTCGCCTACAATATTGTGAAGTTAAAAATACCCAGTTACATTTAAAGATATGACAGCGACTTTGATTTTTAGTTGAAAATCGATTTTTTTTAATTAAAAAAATTGCAAATTCTTGTCGATTAACTGCTGATTAACTTTGGTAAGAAACACTTTTCCGTCCGACCATTCGAAGGGGCTGAAAAATCGTGGGGATTAATTTGTGCCGCACTCCGTATGAACATAGTTTGCCAACTCGCATTGTGAAATTCTTAAATCACTATCCATTGTTAACCATGCAGTGGTTCTTTGAGGTCTGCAATGACTAGGTTGCAGACCTTCATGCAAAATAAAAATTGTCAACATGTATTGCAACAAACAGGAGCCATTTATAATTTTCTTTCTGTCTTTAATGATCACAGTATTTCGAAATTAGTAATTCATTTAATCTTTCTTCTGTTCCAAACTGTTGCTAGACATTTGCGTCATAAATGCATAAAATCCGCAGTCTGGTCATGACTCCAGTAAAATTTTCTGTACACTGATTTTCGTGTCAATCTTGCAAGATAAATGCAATTACTAACTTGTTTCAAATTTTTGGATTTTGTAATATCAACTATATACCTGGAAGAATTTTAGTAAATTTTTACAGAATTTTTAGACATATCCTAATATGAAATTTCCTAATTCGAGGAAACAGAACATCACTTCAGGGTTAAATGAAATAGTAGAACGAACGAAGAAATCGTGGGAACGAGAGATTCTTAACTATAATTGGTCATTATTTCTGGCAGTATGTTGAAAGAAAGTATTATACATATACAGTGACTTCCACTAATATTCGGATACTCTTAAAAACACCATAACTTTTTTAATATTGGAATATACGACATGGAATTTTTGGAGAAATTAGAATAATTGGTTTGTTACACAACGTGACAAAATTTGTTGAAAAAAAACTGCAAGTTGTCGGAATTGCAGAGAAAATACTAAAAGTTGTATTTTTCAACTTTTTTATGTGGGCTTATATGGAAAATTTAGAAAACACGTTTCGTAGATCTGTATCAATTAAATATATTCTGAAAATATCGTCAAAATCGGTCGACGTTGTAATGAGCTACAATCGTTTAAAGATGATAAACATTGCAGTTATTCACGATTTTCAGCCTCCAACTGCAGTAATTCTAAGGATTCTTACATCTTTCGACGCCTGTCGTTTTTTCCCGCATCAACCGATTTCCATAAAACTTTCACAGTGCATGTAATTGACACAGATCTACAAAACGTATTTTTAAAAATTTTAGTATAGGCCCGCATACAAAAGTTGTAAAATGCAACTTAACATGCAATTATTGAAAAAATTTCTTTTCACATGCTGTATCAAACTAATTGCTCTAGCTTCCCAAAAAAGTCCAAATGTCATAGGCCAATATTAAAAAAGTTATGATGTTTTTAAGAGTGTCCGAATATTAGTGGGTGTCACTGTATGTGTCTCTTGGAGTTGGTAAACGGATCACAGTCGCCGACATCTCGGTATAAAAATGCCGAATAAAATTTCTCGTCATGACCCAACCAAGAGACCAGCGTTGATTGGTGCCCCGTAGGTTGTGACGAGCTGATTGTGGAATAGCTCGCGGCTGCTCGTATCCGTAACTCGCGGAACCACCGGCGGGTTACGTAAATTGAAAGAGCGACTCGGCGGATCGTCCCTCTCGTTGAAATGATTCCCGTTGGAAATCAGAATTCACGTTCGGCAGATTGAAATCCACAGTTTGAACCACTTTCGCGACAAGCCGAGCATGAAACGCCGGTAACTTTAAAATAAACTGCCAACACGGTCACCCTGAACTTCATTAATTACTGGTCTCTCCGAGCATCGTCCACCACAGATTTGCCAAAAGGGCCACCGGAACGATATCGATCCGAAGAAAGGACTTATGCTGCTATCCGATTCGGAAATTCTAGTTGCGAGACGAAAAACCAGAAGCGGAATGCGACATTTCAATTAACGCTCGGATAGCGAACCTTCTTTGCAATTATACTATTAACGATGCTCACAGGCATTCACAGCTTTATTTAACCCTTTTTTAAAACATCTGGAGACACTTTCATGCGGACTCGTTAATATTTTTGTTGTTTCCAAGGTGACAGGTTTAATTCGCGTATGTTAATTACCAGAAATTGAATAGTTATTGAACTAAATTTGCTACTTGAAAAGGTAGGGAAAGGAAAGTGTGTTTGATCGTAAATTATCTTGAGTTATTTTCAAAGAATTTGTCATTTTTTGAATAAGCAACACCTCTAGATGTCGGGAAATACATATATAGTTATCATATTAAAGATCAAAGGTCATATGAAAATTTAGATGGCACGAGACAGTCTGCAAATACCCCAGAATGATTCTAACACCGTTGGCAATCGATTCATAAATCGAATGAAATCAGGGCTTTCATAAGCCGCCATTAGAATTGCAGGCACTAACATAAAAAATCTCATGAATTATGCGAGTGTACTTTCCGATTCGGCTGCGCAGAGGACCTGCTGCAAACATGGCGTTCTTCCTGAGCATTAGGAGGCAAAACTGAAAAGAAAATATGCAGCCAGCATAGCAGGAGGTAGAGGATCGAAAAAGCTAAGATCGGGCCTAGCCCTATCGTAAGTAGCACGATCGATGGAGCCAAGTTTCTCCGTCGGATTCTATCGACTAGGCATCGAGTCAGGCCAATTACGGCCGATCTGGCTCAGCTATATTATCAAATGGCGTCCGAAAGTTAGCTTTTCATCTTTTCTATCTCTCGGCAGCTACTCCTCTTGAACCTCTTTTTTCTCCGGCTCGATCCCTCCTCTCGCGCCCCTCATCTCTCTACTCTGAATCCTCCGCGTGTTTCTCATTCCCGTTTCCCGCTCTCAGAGGGAAGTTCGAAGAGGAACAGAGAGTGAGAGGGAGATGAGAGAGAGCCGTATGGTCGGATAGTTAAACGAACATCGGAAGAAGGTGGCGAAGGAGATTGGAAGGAGGAAAGTTCGGCAACTTTCGACCCACGAGTCTAATCGTTGAAGTCCTCCTCGGTTTACTCGGGCCGAAGTCGGGTCTGATTTATGACGCAAGTACGAAGGAACGGCTCCCGGTCGGGTTGCTGTCCGTTTCCTTCGGGTCGATAGATCAGAGCGAATTATCAGCGGTGATTCTGCCGAACTCTGATTGGGTCTTAGATTCTTCGCGGGGAACTACTCAACGCCGAATGGAGATTGTAAGAAATTACACGACCGATGAAATAACGATGGAGAGTTACTCTTCGCTGACGTCTTTCTACGGCTGTTTGCGCTTTAAGATGCCGTTTGGATAAGATGTCCACGTCCATTCTTGTCGCAATCGATCTCTCAATGTAAGGAATCCTTGAGCTTCCTTGGGAAAGTCGACTAGGAAAAGTGTCCTTTAATCCGTTCAGACTCAACGCAGCGAAACGTTTCAGCACTCAACATTTTTTCGGTGAATTTACATTATTGAGTTCTGTTGCTCGTGTTGCAGTTGTAAACGAAGAATTCGAAGATTTACAGTCAAACCTGCTTTTGTGTGGTCTTTTTCTATGCAACTCCTTTTGTGCGATTTGTTTTGTGCGATTTTTTTTATCCGGTGTATGAATATCAGATCAGATCAGCAGGATATCTCGGAAGACGTTGTCGTTATCAAAAAAGTGTTCCCACAAAAGTTGTTTGGTATGACGGGTTACATTACGTAGTATCAATTGTTTTCTTGTGGGTGCAGTGGTGGAGGACATTTTAAGGTCAACTTGATTTTTGAAAATGGAATGTCCTATTTTTTATACCATAGATCGATAGAGTATAAAATTCTGGGTATAAAAGTATTGACCTTCAGATGTCCTAAACCTAATAGTTAACGAGATATTATCCAAAGAAGAAAGAAAATTGTTTCGATAATATCTCGTTAACTATTAGGTATAGGACATATAAAAGTCAACACTTTTATACCCAGAATTTGATGCTCTATCGATCTACGGTATAAAAAATAGGACATTCTATTTAAAAAAATCAATGTGACCTTGAAATGTCCTCCACCACTCCACCCACAAGAAAACAATTAATACTACGCAATGTAGCCCGTTATACCAAACAACTTTTGTAGGAAAACTTTTTTGATAACGACAATGTCTTCCGAGATATTCTGCTGATCTTATTTCAGCAGGACACACTGCTTCTCCATGTTTGAAATGAGAAATTGAATTCTTTTAAAATGTTTCCATGTGTAATTTAATTATTTATTTTGTTTGGAAAGCACTTTCTCGCTATTCCGTAAAGCTTTGACATATTTTCTAAGTGAGGCTTTCTTTATGTAGTCCCTCTCCTCCGTATAAAAAAAAAATTTTCTTTAATATGTTGTGAAAAATTATTTGTTATAGGTATTTTTAAGTTTGGGGTATTTTTGTATCCGGTTTTTTTCCGCAGTCCCTATGTAAAGCACAAAATATGTTTGACTGTACTTAACCCCTTGCCATTACCTTTTCTTTTACAGTTACAGTGATTAGAACGTCTTTATGCACAAAAATGTCGTAGAAGGGAAAAGAAAATGTATATTTTTTGTATGGCTACATTTATTTTAATGCTTAAATATTGATTAAAAACGAATCAAATCTTATTTCATCTAAAATGAGACGTAATATTCATATTTGTTAGACTTCGTTAAAAACCTTTATCACGAATCTGGCTCATCAGAGTACGGCATGGGGTTAATGATTTCACCCCGTGGATTTTATGCATTTATGACGAAAATGAGTGGGTGGCAGTGTAACAGTAACAACATAATGATTGATACAATTTTGAATATTGAATACGGCGAATTAATTAATTGAGCAAATAACACAAGTTATTCAACTTTCGCTTTCATAAACAAATACGCAGAGGACATCACATCGGAGTTTGCAGTCATTTTAATTGCTTTCTTCCTTCACACCGAATGCGTAATTATATACATATATGTATTTCCCTCGCAATTGCATTTGAAACGTTTTCTCTTTTGGGTGTAATGTTCTCCGCATTGTTCAGCGAAACTGTTATTTCCCCGGCAAGAATTGAAATTAGAACAAACAGCTTTTGTTTGCGTTTGAGCACGACAGAGTGTAGTCCGCGTAATGTAATTGCGTTGCGAAGAGGCTGTTGCGGCGTTGAAGAAGAGCGAAGAATTTTCGACAAACGTTCTCCGGACGTGGTCTCTCGTTGTATAGGGTTCACGGTAATTCAGCTGCGAAGTCGATTAGGAATATTAAATGACATTCTTTCGAATTACAGCGCGCCGGGCGCTGTCAGGCTGCTTTCACTTTGTCCCCGTTTGGTCCGCAGCGGCTCGAACAATCTCCAGGGCGACGTTGCAAGCTCTTTCTTTCAGTTTTCTACGCTTTGTGTCGCCGGTATTGTTTGCCGCTTTGTAGCGAATTCTGCACGCAGCAGTTGACGTTCCAGAAAAATGGTCGGCGAGCGCGCGCCTACTTGGAAAAAAAAGATATAACGGGGCCGGCTACAGAGGAAAAATTGCTCGTACAACTTGTTGTGCGGCTTAAATCGCACGGTTTCAAGGATACCGATTCAATCAAAATTAGATTAAAACGGAATCGCGCGCGCCCGTGCTCACGTCTACGGAAAACGTTTAGCTGGCTCGAATTAATATTCATCATTAATCGGATTCCGTTTTCCATCGGGCCGCCATTTTATATTCTCGCCGATCCACCTCGGGATTATTCGATGTAACGATATTTGCAGATGACTGCAGGTGAATCGGTGCTCGTAAATTAATGCCGGCCAAATTTTACGAAATCACCGGATCAGAGAAAATATACAGCGAATCAATTTTTTTCAAAATTTTGGTATATTATATTTTTAAATGCTGTCGGCGCAACGGTTCGATTGTTTATTACGAATTATATATAAAGCAGTTTTGCTAATTGTCAAACAAAATCAACGCTTCGATCCCAGTTTGGATCCTTTTCAAGATTTGTTTGAAGCGCGTCTGTAAAGTAAATATGTTATAATAATTAAAAAAAAAACAGAACTATTGAATGTTTGAATATAAGAAATATTGTTCATAAAGACACACTCACTTGCTTTGGGAAAAATAAATTTATGATAAATGTGTGACAAATACGAACGTATTTGAAACCGATCTAGGTTATATCAATTGCTTTATAATTGCTTTATAATTCGTAATAAACGATCGAACCGTTGCGCCGAAAGCATTTAAAAATTTATTAACAGCAAATACGATTGATAGAAGAAACATATTTTTGGTATATTAATCGGAATAAAATATATATAATTATTTATACATAAAATATTTGATAATTAAAACATTTTTGTGTATGCGCCAGTGATTCAGAGATTCAATGTGAATGTCAATGTTGATGAACTTATCTAATTTAATCGAGCCATTGCAGTGGTTATTGTTAAATTCTGCATTTTTAGGTGCAGTGAAATAGTTTGCAGATAAACACTAGTTCGATTCATGCAACAATGATTTTCGTGTATTAGTTTTAAAGAACGGGAATATTGAAATTAATTATACTTCGTGTTTCAGCATATTATTTTATTATTTACTATACTTTGTTTCTCACATTTGGATTTTGTAGAATAAAAAAATGCTTTTATATTCTTGTCGTACTGCCCATTATTCGCCAGAACAAAATGAAAGGACGAGGTCACGGAGTACTTTTGCCGAAAGTGCAAAACGCATTCTGTAGTAATCTCTCACAGCTGTGCGTGCAATATTAAAAATGACGTAAACATTTGTACGTGGATATAACACGCGACCCTTACTTAAGCGTGCTAAAAACAGTGCACACATAACTCAACCTTTGTAGTATATCGCAACAATCTCTTTCCTTAACACATTGTACCCTCGAGGGCACTTTCAAACCAGCAGCCTCAAAAATTCTATAACATCAAAATAATTAATTTAATGACTTAAAAATGATTTTTTGATTTTTATTTTTAATTCTGATTCCGTCGTGACAGATTAGTTACAAAAGTTTCAGACAGAGTTTGCTAAATGTGGATATAATTTGTGTCTGTTGAACAGAAATGAAATGATATGTTTTTAATGTCGATATTTATATATATTATTAAATTAATTTAATTTACGGATTGGAGAAGGACATACTTATAATTTTATTTGTGTTACTAGAGTGTGGAATACTTCACGACGTGCCCACTTTGGTTTAAAAACAGGTATGAAAACAAACCGAAAGATTGATAAAATCCGACCATCGCGCGTCGGTTCGGTTAAAATTTACTCAATTGTGAGAGGACTCTCCGAGTCACATTTAGACTGTATTCCAGTCAGAATTTTCGAGCTTCTGCCAGTTTAAATTAAAGGTGGAAGGTGGCACTCTATAATAGAGGAACTTTAGCTTTAAAAATAGTACGAAATCCTGTAAAAAAATCGACAGAACCCGACTGTTACGTCAGCACGATCAAGATTGACTGAACTTTGAGGCGATTATTTCAAGGATCACTTTAATTAAAAATGTATTTTTGTAGAAATTTTCGAACTTCCATGAGCTTAAATTGAAACTAGAAGACGACATTTCACGACAGAGCTACATTGGTTTAAAAAGAAATGCGAAGTCATGTCAAAAAGATTGACAAAGCCCGCCAACAGCGTAGAGTTATCAGTGGCTCGAATTGACTACGATGTGCAAATATTCCAGCTGAAAATGAAACACCACCGTCGAACGTCCAGCCAGAAAGAAAACAATTAGGAGACGCCGGGGGCGGCGGAAACCAAGAACAAATTCAATCTCCTTCAATTGTCCTTCCGCGAAATAACGAGCGCCCGCGTTTAAACGGAACGTACGGGTCCAAGAAACGCGAGAGGGTCGCCGAGCGAGCCGGGGGCGGGTCTCGAGTCGTGGAAAATGAAAATCACGGGGAAAGCTCGTTCCGCGTGTAGCTCGATTAAAGCGAATTAAAACGAAAGCAACACCGCGTTTATTCTCGTGCGAGAATGCTTTCCACGCTCAGTTTCCGCGGATGGCTGTTTTACATTTTAATTGACCAAACAAATTACGCGGACCGGCGCGGCGCGCGGCGTGTCAAAGCAGATATTTCGCGACCGCCGTTCCCGGCCCTCGGCCGAAATCGAGGCCGCCGCCGCCGCGCCGGTCACGCCGGTCACCACGGATTTCCTGAATCCTATTTCGACCATCGCGGGTCGTGTCGCGCCAGGTCGCGTCGCTGGGCCGAAAATAAATTCTATAACTTATGCGTTCGTGGGCCGTTCGAGCGAATTTCGAAGTACGGAATGGAATCGGCGTTATTGTCGGCCGATTGTCGTTCGCGATCAACAGCCTATGGAGAGAGAGCAGCTCGTAAAATCGTCGAGAGATCCGAACGATAACCAATGTTTTCCAATTTCCGCCGGCGGCACGGCCAGACTGCCGATCTAGATCGCGGTGATGCGCGCCGATAACTCGGAATCACCGCTTCATAAAGGAGCTGTTTCGATTTCGACCCCGACACGACGCGTGCTCCACTACAATTGCGACCGGTTATTCCACTTGCCGCTGATTTCTATTATTTTAGTGGGTGCAGCGATATCGGATTGCCGCTTGCTCACCCCGTTTTTCTATTCTTGTATCCTTTCAATACGTAGACTACCCCGCACGATCGTACCGTCGAAAAGAGTCCGAATAACAATTCGAATGTCATTCTCCTTCACCTGGAACACGGTTTATTCAAGTAAACTTCCGTTCACTTTCCAATCTTCGTGGTTAAATTTTAATACTCTTGAGTTTGTATAATATTCCACGGTGATGACCGAATCAACCCTCGGATGGAGAACTATTTTTACCACGTTTTTATTTTATAACTATACAATTCATAATCCTCAAGACTACAGCGTTGTTTACCAATTTTTAAACATATTTTTGAAGGTACTTCTTGTGTACTGCCAATTTCAATGATCTAATCTCTAATCCAAACTTAAAATAGGAGATTTTCAGTATCTGGTTAAACCTTGAATGTATGTTTTCACAAAGAACTTGTAACTAATTTATTAACTTCCCGATTCATAGGGAAGTTACTGTAATTACCCGAAAATCGAAAATCGATTTTTTTAGCAGATCTTCACGTTTCATAGTCACTGGATTCATTTTAGACTATTTTTATCAAAATGTTTGTATGTGTGTGTGTGTGTGTGTGTGCGTATGTCCGTTTGTATGATATCAAATTTTTCGTTAACGTTTTCAGAAAAAGTAACAACGCGATCAGGATGATGAATGATGCAATCGATGTGCCCCGCTGTAACTTAGAGCTGATTAGATTTTGGTCCATTTTGGTAAGTAGTTTTTTAGATTTTTAGTTTTTTTCGAAAAGAGTTGATTCTACAATGCAATTTATAAGGGAGGACGAAAATTTTCCACCAAAGAACCAAACGCAATTACATAAAAAATTTTTTTCTTAATTTTTTTTTTTAGATTAAAAATTTTTTTTTTTAACTGATGCTAATGTTACCGCTTGGAATAATCGAAAGTTATTCCAATGCAAGAGTGGATTTATCATCTCTACTCCCAAGAATACATTTTGGGAGAATATCGATGAAAGTACAAAAAAAAAACGATGTTAGCGATGTTGGCGAAGGAGTAACGAATCGGGAAGTTCTTTGTGTGACTCTTGGAGAGTCACACACCAAATAAAAAACATTAATAGCAGTAGGCCCTACTAGCCATGCGTATCACTAACCCTCTCGCAAGAGCAGTCCTACCCGCGAGCTCGCGAAGCGAGCGAGCAAAAACAACCCTACTCGCGAGCGAGCGAAGCGAGCGAGCAACAATAGCCCTCTAGTTTAAAAATTAGTTTGACCAATTTAACATGCATTACTTATATTTTTTAACTTCTGAAGAATGGCATAAAAATACTTTCCATCGAGTCAACAAACAATTAATGAAACTGCATCGGAACAGTGCAAACTTTAATGAAACTTACTTTCATGAAAATCGTGCACTCCATTGAAGTTTCCACACTTAATAAAGATTCTCATATTTCAAATACACCTTTTGCACAGTCTCAGTGTTCCGCTGATAAATGTTTATATAAAAGGAATGGTATAAGGAAAAATGTAAAAGGAATTGACGTCAAGAGATTCGCAAAGATTTCCAAGTTCCTCTTGCCATGAAATTGTTGGTTCTCAAGATTCTCGCTTTCAAAGTTGAAGTTGGTAGCATCGAAAAATGCTCGGGGCGCTGAGAGTTAATATCATACTAACATTGTACTGCACAAAATATTGTACCGCGTGCATACACGGTCCTCTTCATAGATTCACTCAGAAGAAGATCCTATAAATCTAACAAGAAGGATAATTCAGGTGCAGATCATGCCAGGCAAGTTTCAGTTAAGAGCCAGTAGAACAATGGTCGTCGAAGTTTCGGATCGAAAAAAATTCCGGGCCAAGATACAAAAGTTATGAAGACAGCCATAAAAGAAACTCCGGCGAAAGTTGTGCCATTCTGATCGAGCGTCGATGAAACTCGGCGTGGTCCGAATACAAATCGGGTCTAATCAAACCTGATCATGATTCTTCGCGGAAATTAATCAGACCGAGGCAGCGGGGATGAAAAGGCGAAGAGTACGTACCAAAATGAAAGATAGTTCGCGCGCATCGTAAACATATCCGGCGAGAGATAACGAGGACAGGCTCTCGCGACTCAAGCGGCGACCGTAAATGAAGCCGAGGAGTTGCTGCGGACGGAGTCGTTTTCGTGGTACGACTTGAAAATTAACAATAACACCGGCGAAGAGCTGTGTGGTTTGTTGCGAGTGCTCGTTACGTGTTCTCCACGACAACGACGACGATGACGACGACGTCTGCGCGACCGGCAAGCGTTTCGTCGTGGAAGAAAGCGGGCTAAAGAGAGGCTAGGTTAAGATGTCCAGTAATGTTGAAGAGGAAATTAACGCTGCGTCTGCGACGACACCTACACACCAATTGTTTTCGGGTCATTATTTAAAGTGGACTCCTGGAAAACCGACATTTTTTACAGTTATACAGATGTCTTGCAAGTCTAGTCGGAGTCTTAAGGATTTTTTTAGATGCCTCTATATAGAGTTTAATTTTATTGTGTTTTATATATAAGAATACAATATACCTTCAAACTAGTGGGTAATCAAATCATTTCAACGAAAAATGATTACATTAGTTCTGTTCACAAAAATCGATTTCTTGCAAAATCCTGAGGTCGTAGATTTTCCCGCTCCGATTTTCCTGATTCCTGTCTTAAAACATCGTTTTATGTTTAAAAAAAACATTGTGTAAAATTTCAAATGTTTACCCCCACCGATAAGGGTGATATCGAGGTAAATTCCCCCGCACTTAAATGCAATTTACTCTAAAACGAGAAAAGATATCGACATGGGATAAACGGCAAACAAAAGATATAGATACACTTTATATTTCAGATTTTTTCAGAATTTTTTGCTAATTATTTATAGTTTAAAATAATTAATTAATTTTTTGGGAATTTTTTTAACTATCTTCCCCTGGGTTGATACCTACCAAAAAATTCTAAAATATTGCTATGATTCTAATCTATTTTGTAAATAAATCTCAGAAGTGTCCGTTTGGTGGAACAGTGTCAAAAAAAAATAAAGTATGCCGGCGAACGCTCGTTTTGATCAGTAACGACGCAGCGACCGAGTCCCCTTGCGGTGGCTAGTGACGGGAGCAAACGGGAAGTCGGCGCTTGTACGGAAAAGCTGATACATGTAACAATGCGACTAAATCTTCTAATATATGATTACAGTTGGAAGTCTAAACAATTATATTCTAGGAAATAGCTTACATTGAAGAAACAAAATACGTGTAAAGCTAGTTTGTTGCTGTCAAGTAACAGAAAGAAGAAGCTTCTCACAAGTATGTTGTATGGTCACGGTGTTAGAGGTTCTGCTCGATGCTCTGGAGGGCTCCAGTTTGAATCCTCCTCAACTCAACTTTTCTTGTTTTTTTCTTTTTTTTATATGTATTTATAAACTAAACGATTTTTATTGTTTGCACTTCAATATAAAAATCTACGGGAAATGATATATAGCATGTTAAAAAAAAATTTTTCCGACCGTGGTTACGGAGAAACCACATTTTCTTGAAATCGTGCAAGTTTAACGAATTTTCTCAAGGTTAAAAACCGTTCGTACCGTAATCTCCTTATTTTCCCATATTCTGCAAAGTTTCAGCTTTAATTTAAACAAAATTAATCACTCTACCTCATTTCTATCGAAAGTTCTTTGATTTTGAATCGGGTTAGGTTAAATTTACCCACTGTGCGCCGGGCCGACTGTGCCAACTCGCGTCTAGGTCGCACTCTGATTGGTCAATGTTTTTCGTTAATAACTCCTAAACAAAGCCGCGGATAACATTTTTGCAAAGGAAAATGTCGCTTCAAATGGTCTCGGGGACCTCCCATTTCCGGGATGCGCAGGAATTTTGAGACACCCTATATACAGTTGCTCAATTAATATTCGGACGCTCTAAAAAAGACGATAACTTTTTTAATATCGTACTATACGATTTGAACTTTTTTGGGAGGCTAGAGCAATTAGTTTACTACAGAATGTGAAATTAAATTTTTTCAAAAATTGCAATTGATCGGAATTGTAGAAGAAATACTAAAAGTTGCATTATATAACTTTTTTATGTGAGTCTATATTGGAAATTTAAACAATACGTTTTGTAGATTTGTGTCAATTAAACATATTCTGAAAATTTCGTCAAAATCGGTCGACGTTGCAATGAGTTACAAACGTTTAAAGATGGCAAAAATTCCAGATTTTTAATTGTTATATTTAAGAATTCTTACATCTTCCAATGACTGTCGTTTTTTCCCGCATCAACCGATTTCGATGAAACTTCCACAGTGCATATAATTGACACAGGCCTACAAAACTTACTTTTTAAATTTTCAATATAGGCCCACATAAAAAAGTTGTAAAATGCAACTTTCAGTATTTTTTCTACAATGCTGATCAATTGTTATTTATGAAAAAAATTTTATTCACATCCTGTAGTAAACTAATTCCTCTAGCTTCCCAAAAAAGTTCAAATCGTATAGCACGATATTAAAATAGTCACCGTCTTTTTTAGAGCGCCCGAATATTAATTACTGTAGGTGTTTCTTGAAGACAATTTTTGTGCTGTGCTTGTAAGAAGTGATGAAAAGATTCTAATATTGTACTACTCTATTCGAAAAAATTGTAGAAACACGAAATTACCATCGAAAAATTGATATTTATTGTATACAAAGATACAGGAGTTCACAATCTTGAAATATTCTGTCTACATTTATTTTAATAGGTGGATACTTTACTTTCATGATGATCTTTCTTCAAAGTCTCTTTTTTATATAAAACAAAAGAAAAATTAAAATTGTTTTCCTCCATTGACAAATTTTTAGATAGATTTGTTAAGTTAAATCAATGAAATAGATCCTCTAGCGATTATTCGCTAACTTTTTGACAGTTGTGAACTTGAACATTGATAAAATAGTGCGAAAAGAACAATTAAAGAAACGTCAATTTTTATTCAAAATGTAATGACCGTGAAGAAGGATGTTATCTTCGATTTAAATTATGAAATCCTTTTTTATGTTGCTTATTTCTATGTTTAATGGTAGTGAAGAAGTTAGAAATTTTTGTTATCGAAATAAAATCTTCTAAATAAATACTTTGAAGCACAATTAGTACCGAATGGCAACTTTAAGTTTATAGTATTTGTTTTTGAGACACACGTTCCCGAATTAGCGAGAGCAGTGTAAATTTCGTCACGAGGGAAGTAAGAACTGCTTCCTGTACTGCAACCGCGAATTTAAGTTCCGCGAGTGCCATAAATCATCGCATTGCGGGCAATATGTTCCATTTTACATGACCCGTACACTTCTATTCTACCGAAACCATAGAGTTTCATTGTAGAGAAAATCTGGATTCAGTTTCCACAGATATCTTGAGCATAG
Source organism: Lasioglossum pauxillum (assembly GCA_933228785.1). Lineage (NCBI taxonomy): Eukaryota > Metazoa > Arthropoda > Insecta > Hymenoptera > Halictidae > Lasioglossum > Lasioglossum pauxillum. The sequence continues at coordinate 17,059,646 of OW121702.1, read as the reverse complement.
TTGAATCTATGTTTCGTAATAATCGTAAAATCGTGACCTATTTCGCAGAGATGTAGATTTGAGTTTCATTACAACTGCGAAATACACCGTGCAACAGTATTTTAGACAGTTACGTACTTGTTCTACCGATGACTTTAGTTCTGGAGAATGAAGATCTGTAGAAACTTTTCCATCTCGATCAACCAGAACGAAATAGTCCATCGATTTAATTCTCCAGGTTTTTGCAATATTATTTATAAAATACAGTAGTGCATGAATAACTAAAACTTAAATTGTATATTTTAGTTAAAAGATTGTATCTTTCTAACAGTGTTTATATATGATTCTTGAACAAAACAAATATACATTGTCACGTTATCCTTTTTCCGACGGGCAGTTTGACCCGCGGAAGCCGGTTAACTTCGGGCCTTGCAGGCGCTGAGACCAGGGCCAAACTGCCCGTCGGAAAAAGGATAACGTGACAACATATGAAAATTCGGTATTATATGTGTTACTGTAAACAACAAAATTTCTTTTAGAAGGTTCTTTGTGTCTGTGAAAATAAGATATTTAATGCATGTTCAAGGTTTGTTAATCGCCACTTCTAATAAACTCTGCCATTATAATACACGATTTTATGAAAAATTGACTTCTCTGAATCATAGGAGATTACTGATTAATGGGCAGGAAGTCTCCATACAAAATGAAAATGTTCTCTCTTAATAATTTTAATAGGCTGAAATTAAAATAACAGAATTTTCGAATTAATTTAACAGCTTTTTTAAAAATTGCTTTAATGTCTTTCCTATTTTGTGTATCAACTACTCACTTCCGCCATATACGTATAAAATCCGCAGACTGATTAGAATGCCAGCTGGAATGATGAAATTTTATCGAGATGAGACGAAATTTGCGAGAAACGAATTATCTATGGGTAGAATGTGCGGTTTTCTTTTCCATAAATGGAACAGTGCACACACTTTATTTTCGTCGCAATTAGCTTTGACGTTCAGGTGATACAGGCGGATCTGCACCGAATCAGCGTTGCGCTTGGACGAGACACTCGCTCAGACGGATGCACAAATCTGCATCGGAGCGATGCGCACGGTTCTGTACAAGTTTATAGGGTAGTATCAGAGCGTACCGCGCCGAGAGGGGTCACCAAATCAAACAATGCTCACGAATCAAGGGGAACACACCGGGCGGAATTAGATAGCGTTACCTTACTGCCACACGGCGTTCGGGGCAGAAATATTATTGGCAGCCAGTGAATCAAAAGTTACGTCGTTGCAGCGTGTTTCCATGGGATACGCTGCAGCTGACTTAGGGGCTCGTTTGAAACGCAAATGTGGCTGATCAGGGGGAAGCACGCGGCGGATAACCGTTTGCTTCGAAATGAATTTTCCTCGGAAGTGTCATCAGCTGACTTCGTTTTATTGCCGCCAACGAAATTGGATGCCGCGAATCTACAAATTTATTCGGATCTTCCGAGAATAATATCATTTGTTTACTGGCACTGCCGGATCACGATTTGTTTAGTACACTACTGTTTCCATCTTTTTCAATCGTCCTTACATAAAGACTTGTAAAATTATGTCGAAAATTTACCATACGGATCGTGACATCACAAGTCACCCTGTCTATTGGTACACTGAGGGGCCTATTCACGATCAAGCATTTTTTATTGCGAACATGATTGACTGTAAATGATACTGATTGACTAATTACGCAACCTGTTGTTTTAAATCAGAATTTTCTGGTATTTTGTGAACAAAAACGGGTTGCGTTTGTACTGTGTTGTAGAGTGTAACAAAATTTAGTGCCATGGTTTTGGCAGATGGTTGTACACCTTCGGATCGGTAGAGATTTGTTAAAGAAAATTGCCGCAAAATTGACTTTGACCTTGAAATTCAAGGTCAAATTTGTTTATGCTTGTATCGCATTCCACTCACCATGGGGACCAAACTTGTCAAAGGAACTGTAAGTTACGTTAGATTAGATTTGGTCTCCATGGTGAGTAGAATGCGATAACATAACATAACTAAATTTGACCATGAATTCAAGGTCAAAGTAAATTTTGCGGAAATTTCCTTTAACAAATCTGTACCGATCCGAAGGTGTACAACCTTCCGCCGAAACCATGACACTAAATTTTGTTACACCCTGTATATAATGTGAATGGCAGTGCTGCACAAATGTTGTCAGACGAGTCTCATCACTACGGAGTGTAAAAAATGAACGATTGCTCAAATTATATGTATGTCAACGTGAATACAATTTGGATTTGCGTAACGTCATGCTGCACAATAATTGTTGCGCAAAATGTTTGATCGTGAATAGGCCCCTTTAGGTCTCAGAAAGTGACGTCATGAATTGTCTCGAAGGGAATTTGTGCAACGCAGTATGAACCCGCGTTGTCGATCGTTCGCAAGGTCCCGCCATATTCAATCGACGGGAAAATGAACCAATCGCTGAGCCTCCCACCGCTACGGTCATAATTCGGGAGCAATCGCCGATCTTCGGGGACTCTATTCGGGTCTCTTGCTCCTCTTCATCAATGAAAATTTCGCGAGGGTAGCTACCCCACTTCCGCGCCGTATGTGCGACCCTCGCGGGCCCAAGGTTTCGGCCTTGCTGTCATTAGTATGATAACAGTGAAAGTGAACACATGTGAGTTTCGTTATCTCCGAGTTTGACCCTGTGGCTGTCAGCCGCGTGATTTCTTATCAAGACGCAGAAAGTGTACCAGTGTACGACGCAACACGGTGACCGTCACGTGGTGAGTAACGTTTTCTTACTTCATCTTCTCGATATGTATCAAGATTATTTATTTGGATTTGCATTATTACAATTAATTCAGTGTTTAAGTGAATTATGTATTTTTCTCCGATTTAATTTTTTTATCGAATCGTGTCGTTTCCTTCTCGCGATTATTCCCTCTTTTGTCACGACGATCGACTGATTTTAAACGAGTTTTTATATATTGGAAATCAAATTTATTTAACACGTTGGTCGCCCAGCGTAATTCGGCTAAGTTTCCCGAAGGGCCCAAATCCGACCGTCGGTACGCAGAACGAAAATAGAGCGATAAGCGGGAATTCATGTTGTGTATCCTATATATAATATCCTATTTTTAATTAACTCGAACGAGAAGAGCGTCACCCATATTTGAGTGACGGGGCCCCCACGCAAGCATACCCGTCATCCAGATATGGGTGACGTGGCGATCAACGTGTTAATTCTAGTTAAAATTAATTCAACTTGAATGATTTATTTTCTATTTTCTATCACTTCGGTTTATTGTTTGACGGTTGACCGATTGAATTTATTCGAATTGGTTGTTTGTATTTTATCGTGCAATAGAAATCAAGTTTATTTAATTTCAGTTCAAATTAATTTTGACTTTATATTCAACTAGTATGATTTATTTTCTATTTTCTATTAGTTCGGATTTATTGTTTGACAGTTGATCAATTACAGCTTGTGTGATTCGAGTTAATATTGTTCGATAGGAGTCTATTGTTTTTTCCATGTGCTCTCGTGTTTCTTTTAAACCAAAGTGACCCTATTAGTAGACAGCAAAATTCATTGCAAGCAACGTCTGTACGGACCGATTTCGATGAAACTTTCGTAACGCATATACAATCCCTGGCAGAATGTTTCTGATCGGAGGGATTGATACGGATTTTAGAGAAAACATTCACAATTTAGAAGTATTAAATATTACTTTATGAAGCTAAAACTGATGGGAAATGAAAAGGGACTTATTGAAGAAGGAAAAACAACAAAATAACATAAGCTTCCATTTCTTATAACAAAGAAAGGAGAAAATAAACAAAATGTTACACGGAAAAAAGTTTCCGATTCGATTTACAGTGTCCAACACTAAAATTGTTGAACAATTACTGTTGGATGATTCTTATAGCGTTGGTTACGCTGATTCAGAATCTGCCTTTAATTTTTCCCCATAGACGCACAGTTTTTGAGAAACTTGATTTTGAAAAAAAAATATATTTTTCAACTTAAAACAAATATTGTGATGTCATTATAAAAGATATTGGATTGTTCTTTGCACCAAAAGATTCTGTAGACTTTCCCGAATACAGTGATATTTAATATCAATACATTAATAATGTTTAAACATGTTTAAACAATCGTTAAAGATAGAGAGACACCACTTTTGCAGCAACTGTTGAGCATATTTTCCAGTTTATCTTAAAAAATAAGGGTCCAGCGTAAAATCGAACTATATCACGCTATAGAGCAGACTTTTATCTTGAGAATCCACCCTTTGCGACGACGAAGTTTGCAACGTCGACGTTTTTCGAACCAAAAAGCAAAATATCTCAAAAAAGTTCAAATCGTATAGTCCAATATTAAAAAAGTTATTTTTTTGAGAGCGTCTGGATTTCGAAAGCAGGGGTAGAACGCGTGAACATGTAAGCGTATAACGTCCACGAAGGAAATTGAGTGCGGACCGTGCTCACATAATTCGAGCGGAAAAAACATACCGGTGAAAGTCGATGCTGGTCATTGGACAATGGTGTCCTTGAGTGGCATAGCTGCGGAACGTGATGCGCCCCGAAGGGAAGCGTATTCTTGATTGTAGTAGAAAGCCACCACTTAGTCGGCGACTTCTGCGACTAGGTCGAGGGAAACGACTATCCTCCGGGGCACGGCACGCAATCACGATCTCGAAAAACGGGAAGGGCGTAAAGTCGGTGGTAATAAACGTAGATTAACGGCCAGTTTGTTCGCGAAATTGTAATAACGTCGAAACAGCTGCAAAGTGATTGCACCTGATATACGTGATACATAAGTAGACAGAATTTTATACTACCGCATACAGACTGGAATGAACCATAAATTTTTTCAAGGCACTAAAAGACACGTTGTTTAGTTTCAACTGATATAAAAAATTTAATTTCACTTTATCCACGTGTTCCACATATGTTCTGCGTGCACGTAAGCTCACTACTCCCTGTCACACTTCGCGTACACATTAATTCTTCGGTGGTGTTTTTATTACAGCAAAAATCTATTTCGAGCATGCTTTGTATCTTCGGGTTACAATAAAAAGAACTTACTACCAGCAAACATTTTCAAGGATTAAACGACGAAGTATTAAAACTGTACGATATTCTCGATTTAATTAAAAGTTGGACAACGTGTATGGAAACGAAAATCTTTCGGAAAATATTTTCAGAACTTACGGCAGATATCTGCACGCAATTTCATATACCGGTGGTTGAAATTTCTAAAGTAAAATTAAACACGAATTCATATATCCCTGATGAAACGTTTCATCAAATTGAAGCGACAATAAACCGTTTCGACATATTACTTTCGTTTTACTGGGAGCCGTGTATGCCCGCAGCTCTACATAAATTCATAAAATCCTCTTTAAATAACTATAAAATAATGCACAGCGGAAAATCAACTCCGTCTCGAATAATAATAAACTTTTATTACTCATCGAATTCTGCCGGCGACGCGGATTTCTAGTCAAAATTTCACCGTGGAAAATCAACAAACCGTCAGCAACAGTTAAAAAAACATTCAACCGCGCGCGAGTCGGGTTTCAACTATGTTTCCTGCGATACGTATCCCCTATTTCCCAGCGAGAACCAGGGAGCAATTTCGTAGCGTATAGACATAATGATTGTCGACAGAAAAATATTAATATTCGTGTTGTTGCGGCGGCTTTACTCGAGCTACTTCTAGCAGAAATTTTTTGCGCGAAAACCATTCCGTCTTTTGAACGACATTGACCTGAAAAGGCAACTTCCAAGCCTTGCTATCGATCGTCGCGTTAAATCTACAGGATGTCCCAAAATTTCTTCAACAGCCGCAAATGGAAGGTTTCTGACGTCATTTGAAGCAACATTTTCCTTTGCAAAAATGTTATCCGCGGCTTTGTTTAGGAGTTATTAACGAAAAATACGGACCAATCAGAGCACGACCCAGACGCGAGTTGGCACAGTAGGCAAATAGACAGTTGGCGCGCCGGGCCGACTGTGGCAACTCGCGCCTAGGTCGCGCTCTGATTGGTCCGTATTTTTCGTTAATAACTCTTAAAGAAAGCCGCGGATAACATTCTTGCAAAAGAAAATGTTGCTTCAAATGACGTCAAGAACCTCCCATTTCCAGCTGTGGAAGGAATTTTGGGACACCCTGTATAATTCTCGAAGCTGTTTTCAGGAATGTATGCATGATGATTCTTCTAACGTGACAAAGTTTTCTTACAAATTAGATGTTTTGAAGTTTTTATAATGAAAGTTCCCCAAACAGGAGTTATTTTGGAACGTCTATTAAAAGACCTTTCATGAGGGAAACACGGACGAGCTTTGAGCTGAGAATTATCTCCATACACATCACAAATAAGGGTGGAATATTTACAAACAATTAGTATGTACGTATACATTTGTACTGAGTAAACTTTACTTCACCGAACTTAAAATTGGTAACTTACTCCTACGAATTATGATGTATTTGGTATGTAATCCAGTAGATTTGTACCCGGCGCGGATGCAGATCGAAGTTTCGATCCTCTAGGATCAATAGTTGAGGAGCTATATGGTCCCTTAAAGTTGAGCATTTTTGATAGGTAAGGGCGCCTTACATATTAAATTGGTTTGTAGTAACGACCGCGAGTCGCTTACTCTGCCCCCGCCCCTCCCCTTGACTTAATCCTAACCTACTCAGTAAGCGGCGCACGGTGGGGTATTTGGCCAGTTTACCGCGCTAAAACTATTGCGACGTTATTAATAGTGTGAAGGTCATACTATTATATATCGTTGAATGCGTCTTAACACCAGCTACAACTCTATCAAATCAAAAATACAACTTAATGTTTAAAAAATCGAAGCGACCTTGTTTTTTTGTCTGAAAAAAATTTTTTCGAAGTTTTATATATTGAAGTTTATACCTATGTTAATACTGTTAAACTTTTATTTCAAACATTTTTTCGTCAGATTAAGAGAAATTACTATTGCAAACAAACACGCGTTGTTGTGGTAAAGATTTGATATGTATAGAGTGATATGTATCGCACAAAAAGCTAAATATCTTCTGTATTGGCAATTGTTGGCACCTAAACTTTTATGAATTATATAAAGCAATGTCTACTGATTAACCTCGCAAAAAATTAAAGAGGAGTTATGCTGAGAAAAAGAGTTATTACATGATATATATTAATTTTCTGAAAAAAATATATCACTTTCGATTGTTTATTCTATCAAAACCACCGAAGAGAATAAAAAGAAAAGCCATGAAATTTATCTATATACCTTCCTTTACATCCTAGATTTGGTCCTATCTCGATGTTATACACTAAACTTGTGAAACAAATCATTTCTTTGATACAAGTTTTTCGACAGTTCTCTTGGTCACGAGAAATGTTACTTTCAAGTATCTGAATGTTACTAAATAGTACTCTCTATGGAAAAATATTATTATTGTAGATTACTCGCATATACAGGGTGAGTCACCAAACGTTAGCACCTCAAATATCTTTGTTGTTTCTAAAGATACGTAAAATATGGTAAGGACAAAGTTGAATAGTACAATGGGGCTGACACGATGCAAAAACAAAATTTTGTTTTTATGGCATTTTTTTTATAGATATGAAGGTCACCTTCATTTTTTTAAATGGAATAAGGTATTTTTTAATAGATCAACCGATGCAGCTGGATATTTTGAATTGAATATATTTGAATTGAAATATCTCCTGAACTACTAACTTTTCGACATACATAGGTTAGTACTTTTTTATAACGAATGTCCAGCTGCATCGGTTGATGTATTAAAAAATACCTTATTCCATTTAAAAAAATGAAGGTGACCTTCATATCTATAAAAAAATGACATAAAAACAATATTTTGTTTTGGCATCGTGTCAGCCCCATTGTACCATTCAACTTTGTCTTTGTGAGTCGTTTGGTGACTCACCCTGTATATTCAGGTTTATGAGAAAAAAGTTTGTCATTTTGAAAAAACTAAAAATATTGACTTTTGGCGCGCTAAACTGGCAAAATACCCCACTGTGCGGCGTGCGACCATCACTACAAACCAATATGGCGGCGTCCTTACCTGTCAAGAAACTGGAATACGCTCAACTTTAATCGACCATAGCTCCTCAACTATTGAGCCTAGAGGTTCGAAACTTCGATCTGCATCCGCGCCGGATACAAATCTACTGGATAACATACCAAATACATCATAATTCATAGGAGAAATGCACAAATTTTGAGTCCCGTAAAGTAAAGAGCAGCCCATGCACTTTAATTGTATTCACTTAGCACTCGGATTGTATGTAGAATGATTTTTCTAATGTCAAAATTTCAAATAACTTGTAAATTGTTGCTATGTATAATAATAAAGGTTTTATTATGAAATAGATATTTTAAAAGTTTTGTCAGAAAAGTTCTATTCCATGAAGACGAGTTATTTTAAAACGTTTAGAAACGTAAAGAAAAGTAAAATATTCACAGTATTGTAGTAACGTATTTTTAGACAGGATGTCGTTGGGTCCTCAATGGCAGGAAGATGGCCATAAAACAGAAAGGCCTGACTTTCGCCAGGCCCAAGGGAAGAAGTTCTTAAAGAGAAAGCGTGTCCAACGAAAACCAGTCCCAAGGGTCGGCTGGGTTTTCCCAGGGTGACACACACAGGCTATGGGGATGAGTGCGGGTGTATGAGTGGGGACTGGAGAAGGACATTTTTGTGAGAGAACAGTTAGTGCTGGGTTGATTGCGAACAGTGAAGGTCTGATGCGTTGCTTGCGAGTAGAGTAGTATATTGTATTACCAGTTAATCTAATGTCTATTCGATCCCTTTTACACTTATATTTTAATAAACAAAGTTTAAAAAACACTATTACCACAGTATTAATTTAACAATAATAATTAAACTGCGGATTTTGTGCATTTATGACAGAAATCAGAAAGTACAATTTAAAACAAGTTTAAAATATCGACGTATTATTCTCAATTTGTTAAAATTATTAAGGACAGAACGAAATTTCTTAAATCAATACAGACGATTTTTATTTTGTGTAAAGAACTGCAATCTATTAATGAATCTCGAATATGACAGGTCAAAGATTTGAATTTAAAATGGTCACAATTTATCTGCGCGGTTTTTCTTCAAAGAGAGCCTCGAGGTCTGCGAGAATCGGGCACAAACTTTTACAAACATCCGGTGCAGAAAATATAATCTAAACTAATATTATCCACGAAGCATCGTGCAAGGAGACTTTAATTTTCCCGCCGCGTTACAAGAATTCCTGCCCCGGGGGACGCGACTGAATTACGAAGTACGGAATCAACTCGTTCGGAAATCGGGATCTCATTATGTCCCGGTGAGTAATCGCCACGACGGAAGATTCGCGGGGCCAAGACAACGTCGGGAAACGGAAACCGACAACAGTCCTTCCGGTTAATCCCGAAATGATTTGTTCGCAACTCGAGGACGTCGGACGTTTCCTCTAGATGCTCTCTCTTTCCACGACGTTGAAAAGTTCTATCCGCGACTCGTGGAATCCTGGCCGCACAAAAGCCGTGCCGTTTTCTTCCGACTGGCATGCCTAAGCTCCTGACAGTCTGGCATCGACGGGGAACCACCACAGATTTCTCGCCAACCCCTCCCCGTCTCCCTGCAGAATCCGCTTGAAATGAGATTACTTAATCCGGTTGTTTCATCATCGAAACAGACCGTGGAAATGAAATATTCCGCGTTACCGCAGTGCTGGAATCCGCTCGAACGCTCCCCATCTCCTCGCGCGTTAATCTAATCCCGGATGAAAGTAATTTAAACCATGGACGAGTTAACGGGCTATTCTGCCTTCGAGTGCCATTTTTTCATCGGTTTTTATACATTTTTTCGGAAGAACTGTTGAACACTCCGAGTGCCGCTTCGCGTCGCCGAGATTTATGATTGAATTTGTTAGGATTTTCGACATGCGAAAAGGCGAGACCTTTGTGCTTTTACTTCGTTAAGTAAATTATTTCTATTCTGTGGAACTGTTTAGGCAGCTGAGCTTGGCACTCAAAGTGTTCAGTAGCTTGGAAGCTCATTTATTTGGGGATTGTGGAACTATTACAAGCAGAATAAATTGTAGAGAATTGTGAGAAGTTTGGACCGAATGTGAAAATTTAAAAAAAATAATTATTCAGAGTAATTGTTAGATTGCGGGCTCGTAAACATTAAAGGTTCGCGAAGTTTTGAAAAGGTAATGGAATACAAAGTTTAATAAAATTCAAAGCTGTTCCAGGTTATTTTTCAGCTATGAGCGCTATTACAGCAGGAAATAAAATTTTCCCTTAATTCCACTTTCTTGAAATTTATCTGTGAAAGTGGGAATTTGCATAGACACATCTGCAGTTGTATTATAATGGCGAGGACTCGCGGTCTGCTGTCGGTGTTTCTCTTTCATTCTTCTTCTTCTTGTTTCTCTCGCGTCTCCTACTTTAGCCGTGCATTATAAAATATATAGCAACGTGTACATTAATAAAAATTTCTACTTAATTTTCATAACGAATTTTATTTGTTGAAGGAAATTTTTCTCTCGGTCTGCCTTTTAGACCACAATCCCCGGTAAATGGGAAATTTGCATTAAGACTCGCAGCGCGGTAATAAGTTATCGAGTTGAAAATACCGATGGTTCTTTTGAATTTGTATGAACGTAATAAAACGACGATAAGAGGATTCTTTGAAGCAGAGGATCCCATATTAAGTTTCATTCTGATGACTACATTTTGAAGGCATTCCAGGTAGGTCGCATTAATTCTTCGGTGACTAGGTTAAAGTTAATTAAACTGAGACGTATATCATCGTACGCCGGAGCGGTGGGTAACACTGGTTGCACTCGGAAAATCTAATAGCTACCGCTGAGCACCAGCAGCGTCATTCAATGTAGACAATTTGAATTTCAATTTTAGTTCTACGCAAAATTAGTGATACGTGCGAGTTATCATGCCGTGGCGTTTCCATTTCTCATTCATACAAATACGTTTAATTTCATTAAAATATATAGTGAAACTATTGAAGTGAAGTTTTTAAACAAAAAACAGAATGTTCACTTGAACTAGAAATAATTATTTTATAGGAGATTTTGCTATTAAAAGATTCCTAAAAAATTCACTTCATTCTTGGGTATGAACAATTTTGGTAGTCATTATGTGTTTCATCAAAAGAGTTCAAGTTAAAAAAATCTTAATTAGCAGTTATAAAAAATTACATGTTAGATTATATGTAGATAATCATGTTTCAATGAAAATCATAAATAATATTCCTTGTGTAATGTTACATCAATCTTATGAAACAAATTGTGAACATTTAGTGGTGTAAAATAGTACTTTAATTAATTCTGAAAGAAGTGAAAATCTCATCTACCAAGATACATTTTTCTAACAGCGCAAACAATGCAAAATAGTATATTAAATTAGCAACTGGCCTAGTTAAACAAATGCAAGCTTAGGACATAAACAGAAATTAACAAAACGGTGACCATGCTAGGTTTGTATTTGCTCGTGCAACTTAATAACATCACACATCACGAAAAGAACTTTTTGACAACCTAGTGCATCAGCAACAATCGTACGACCTCATGGAACGCAACGACATTTTCCAGAATTTTTTCCATCTGTTGTATTTTCAAAACAGCTCGCGAAACAGCGGAAAATTTTTAGCCACTCGCGGGTTATCTTGACCATCGTGTGGGAGAATAGGGGCAAGCATGAGCAGATAAACGAAGTATAAACCGCGGTGTGCGACTCGCACAAAGGGGAAAAAGTCGGTGGACCATTGGAGTGGTTTTTTGCGAGTGTGGGTCCGTCGTTTCTCTTTCTGTGGTGGAAAATTTGATTTTCGCGTGGGTGAAGAGGTGTGGCGTTGCGCTTTCCAGTGAAGCCTCTAAGTATAAGGATACTATGATTTACGAAGAAATATTAATGTATTTCATGAAGCTAGTTCTATCATCTGGACGACATCATATTCCAAAGTACGTGAAAACAATTTGCACTCTGTATACTTGTAGATTATGCCATAAAACTGTGAATTGCATTCACCGTTCTTTTTTTACCACGCTTATATTAGCTTGCCGAGTTGTCGTTGTTGTTGTATGCGTCAAATCTTGTATTCGAACTTTAAACCACTTCCCGATCTGCTAGAGACTTGAAACTTTAAACATAGCTCAGAACTGGATGACAATGCAATATTAAAAAACAAATGTAAAAAAAACTGTGCGTTCAGGAGAAGTAAAAATGTTGGCATTGACCGTCACACCTCGTCGCTCGTCGCTCAGTAGTACGTCATAGCGTTCAGCGATCCCCACTCCGCTAGTCAGCGCTCCCTACTCCAACTCAAATTAAAAAAGAAACTGTGCGTTCAGGAGAAGAAAAAATTTTAATATTAACCGTCACACCTCGCCGCGAGACGGTCGGTAGTACGTGATCGCGTTCAGCGATCCCCACTACGATGCCAGCGCTCCCTACTCCACTACGCGTTCCCACTCCGACTCATCCCCACTCCACTGACCCATTTCGTACCGAAGGAGCTCAGTGTGGTTGTGGTGTACCGTTCATTCAGTTCCATTTCGGACAATTTGGGTCTCCATCGAGAGACGTCGTCTCTCGAAGTCATCCCCTCGTTCTATCTCGCGTATTTCCATACCTTGCGTTTCTATATCTTACTATTTCATACCAGTATTACTATATCTTGCGTTACATTTAAAAAAGAGTAAAAAGTAGAAAATAAAAAAATATATAAAACAGCTTTTTAAAAACTACTCTTATATTAAAATGCACTAAGAAGGAGAAAATAATTTTTTTCAATTAGTGATTATAAAAGTAAAAGCGTGGAGCGCCCACGAAGGTTAGGTCAATATATTGGGTTGGCAAATAAGTTCGTTCGGTTTTTGTTATTTATTCCAATGTGAAAACCCGAATGAACTTATTTTCCAACCCAATAGTTTAGCGCTCCACGCTTTTATTTCTATAGTCACTAATGTCATGATTTTATTTAAATTTATATTAAATTTTTGGGAGAACCAGGGAAAAATTATTTTCTCCTTTCTAGTGTATTTTAATATAAGCGTGATTTTTAAAAAGTTCTTTTCATATATTTTTTTGTTCACCTTTAATAGCCGGGAGCCGTTCTTGCTGCGCCCTTTACCTCCCCGCAAATGATAGCGTTCTTATAGAAATTTCGTACAGAATGGTATCGCAGAAGGAACCAATAATGTGAAAGCACGGTCTATCGAGCAGGTCGCGATAAGCGTTGCGTCGCGGTAGCTTGCACAGGTGTGGCAAACGCGAGTTTGCGCGCGTGTCCTCCGGACGTGTGCTTTGTGCGCTGCGCGACCCTCCGCTTATGGCAGCGCGCACCGGCGCGTGTACATTTACGCGGTGCGTCTTGCAGAGCGTTTGCGTGCCCGGGGAACGCGGACCGATCCACCGCAACTAATTAGGTGATGTGTTTATCGCGCGTATCAGTTAGCCGGCGCGACGCGGCGTGACGGGCTAACTAGTTATAATCGATTATCGCCCCCGAGAATCGAATTCTTCACAGTTCGTCGGCGTGGTTCGACGCGTTCGCATACTCTCCTTCAACCACGCGTGCACACGTTAGCTCGAGACATCACCGTCGCCTGTACAGGGTGAAAGAATACTAATGGTCATCGTTGAATAGGTAGCCATTTGCCGAAGAAACTTGCTGCTAAATTGTTTGTACAAGTCGAATCCGATTTTGTATTGTATTGGGTTGTTGCAAGGGAAATGTGTGATTTTTAACAGTAACTTTAAGCAAATGCAGGGTCGAATAACATTTACATGCAGGAACGAGCTGATTCCTTATTTTCATCCGAAGCTTCGTTTTCGAGTAAACAGAGTTTGAAAATGACGTGTCTGATCATGGCTAACCAATTCTACTTCCTGCATATATTGAAGCACGCGAACCTTGCGGATCATTAAATTCGATTTTCTCGAAAACGATGCGTCGAATAGAAATGTTATTCCTTCTTTTTTGATTTATATTTACATGTAGAATCACGCCCTGCTCCTTAAACTCAATCTGCATCATGTATTGCTGTACTTAATCGTTTTGTTAATAGCTGGAACGATGAATCAGCGAATACAGGTCTCCATTGCGTAACGTATTATTATCGCATTTTCGACTATTCAAGGTGCAAAATTTATTGAAAATTTGTACACGTGACATCAATTTAATCCCATTTCTTCCCCATCTTATAAAAATGACAAGGTTCTATTTATGTAAATTTAGTGAAAATTTTATTTCGTCGTGTGCTTGGGCAAAAAAATTGATCGAATCAATTTCCGTGTAAGCAGCTTCGTAATTTCAATGATTGTAAAATGAAAAATATAAAATCGGTCAATTAAAATTCATTCATGTGAAGACACTCACACGATTACCCCGTGTCTCATCGCCAGTTAGATGTAATGTAGTATTTAGTAGGCTTTTGTCTATACGTGTAACTTCACACAGTCAAATTTTAAAAAAATGGTTCCTCTTAAATTTTGTCTCTTCTTTATGCGTAGTAATTGTTAATGTAAGAAACAATTTTTAACGAATGTCCACACACAAGAGATCGCCCCTGTGATGACCATTACTTTTCTTACACCCTGTAGGCTTTGTACCAGCGAACCACCCCCGCACACTACCCTCATACCCCTAACGGGCAACCAACAAGACCCCCTTTGTCCCCTGGTCGTGTCCTAGGGAAACGCGACGGAGTTTTATCGGTTCAGTGAATGGAATATCTTTTGTGTGTTCGGTGGCCGAAATTATTCCGGTCCGTTGTAATTAGCGAATCCGTGTGTTTTCGGATTTGTCGCGGGTGAGCGATGCTAACCGAATATTTTGGATTCCCCGCGGACCGGTACCGCACGGTTGCACGGTAATAATTAGACCGACGCAACGGTTTTGTACGCGTACGCGAACACCACCGAGACAAAAATAATGGCCGCAAAGGCGAAACTCAAATAACGGTTTCCATTTCAATTCTGGCCTCGGATATTGGCCCGTAGAAACGTATATTTTCGGAATTTTCGGCGATAAGTTTCACATCTGTGTATGCATTCGTTATCTGATCTTTTTATTCCCTTGGAAGGTGCTTCACAAAATTATTTTTAAATACGTTCGATTATGTTCGGTTTTTATGTGTTCATAAAGTGTTGGATTACATTCGGTCAATTGTATAATTCCTGTCAGCAAGTGTGTAAATAATTGCAATCTTTATGGAACACAAAAATTTGCTGTATCATTTGGAGAAATGGGATCCAAATTGACTGTTTATTCATTCATTAATAATCTAATATAATTTTGTCATAAGTGCATAAAATCCACAATCTAGTATACAATATAAATCCACAATCTAGTATACAATATGAATCGATAATCTAGTATACAATATAAATCCACAATCTAGTATACAATATAAATTCACAATCTAGTATACAATATAAATCCACAATCTAGTATACAGGGTGAGTCACCTAACGTTGCCATCTTAAATATCTTTGTTGTTTTTAGATACGTCAAATATCTGAAGGACAAAGTTAAATGGTAAAATGGGACTTATACTATACCAAAAAAATTTTTGTTTTTATGTAATTTTTTTAGAGATGTGAAGGTCACCTTCATTTTTTAAAATGGAATTGAGGTATTTTTTAATACATCAATCGATGCAGCTGGACATTGCTATAAAAAAGTACTAACCTATGTATGTGGAAAAGTTAATAGTTTAGGTGATATTTCAATTTAAATAATTCTAAAACACCATTACTGTCGTACTAAAACCTTATACTAGTAAATAAACGCTAATGACTTAGTACGACAGTAACGGTGTTTTAGAATTATTTAAATTAAAATATTTCCTGAATTCCCCTCGAAATTCTTGGACACGTGTTTTACACTTTAATATTTTTCATACTTTTCGAGATATTTTGCTGGAAAGTTTTCAAATAAACACCCTGTATATACTTTGCTATTTAAAATCGTAGTGCATAACATAATATCCAAAGACTCTATAACACTCTTCTGTGAAATTGTTTAAATATTCCATGAAACAGTTGCACTGAGTATTTTAACTGTGGAGGTTGTCAATGAAACCAATACTAGTAGCCAACATGTTAAGTTGTTCGAATAATTTTTGTCAGAGGTGTACAGCATAATTTTCCTTGTATTTTTCCCTCTGCCTTACGGCTGACAATTGCAACAGTTGTCACGAATGTCCAATCGCCTGGCGTACAATGTTAGCGTAATCGATCGACGCTCATTCTTCCCAGGACTTTTTCGATCGGAGATTTTTATTATTCACTAGGTGCCCGCAGAATGCAGGTCGACGACGTAGAACAGAGTCGCATTGAACCGGGACTTCGTACCTTTTTAAGCTGGCAAATGCTTGGAAATGTGTCCTGGCAGGTGTAGCAACCACCTCCGAACTCAACTGACCGATCGATACCCTCGGATCGCAATCTCGCTGGGTCACGTTGGCCCGCAAAGGTAAAGCTACCTCGAAAAAAAAGAAGAATAAGAAAAAAGGAAAGAAACTTCTCCCGGAAAACCTTTCTTTCTCCTTTCCTACTACCCTAGCCACTTTCAGCCACTTAAAAAGTGGAAGCAGAATGCTCGACGAAGAGAAACGCGTATTACCCTCGGGGAGAGCATCGCGAGGAGAAAGCTGGACGGAAATTCGTTCTGGGAACCACGATAAGTATTCGAAAATTGACAGGCTTAATGAGCCTTAATGCTTCGTCCAAACCACTTGCACGCTAATCCTCTGTTAGCAGATTAAATAAACATCACCGTGTGTTTGGGCACTGATTCAATAATTCCGTTTCGTTCCGACAACGTTTGTGTACTAAATAGTTTAGCGAATGCAATGAGACTTCGATGCAAATTTCCTGACCAACGCGAGATCGATTTATGGGGTTGCAGCTTGGTATTAAATCTTCCAGTTCTACATTTTAGACTTTACTAATGGTTTAAATGTGTACCTCAAGATATCTATAGGGTTGCAAGATTCCAGCATTCATTGCAGTCTATATTTCATTTAATATTGTGATATAAGTGTCGATTTTGAACGTAAGGATGTTCAAACAGTGGGTGGAATTTTTAATGTTTATAAACGAACCATGTATTTAACAAAACATATTACGTGTTACACAGACGATGTGCAATCGATGACTTACAATTTTTCCAAACAAAGAGCTACCTCATACACACTCATTTCTGATGATATAGCAATCTTAACACATTACCGACCGGTGATGATAGCATAATTTTTAAAAATCTATGGTAGCCGGCTAAACACTTATTAATGGAACCTTCAATAACAACAGAAATTTTTATTGTGAACTAACAAGTCACCCTCAATAACGTCATCTAATAATTTTATTTCATATTGTAATGTAAAATAAAATTTCTATGCTTTCTTCTGGTACAGCACAATTATTGAAAATCCTATTAATAGGCTTTTGGTAGGTAAAGTGTTAAGCTGACAGTATCACAATTAATGGCTTCCCTAATTTTGCTAGAAGTATTGAGTCTTCAAGCTCTCTATTTTCAGACATTATTTCTTGCATACTCTTCAATGAGTGTATCCATTTTCCCTGTGGAACGAAATCGTATATAGTCAAACCTGTGTTTGTGCGGTAGATAGGGACCGCAGAATAAAACCGCACAAAAAAAATATTCACAAACTTCATAAATACCTATAACAAATAATTTTTCACAACATATTAAAGAAAATTTTTTTTTATACGGAGGAGAGGGACTACATAAAGAAAGCCTCACTTAGAAAATATGTCAAAGCTTTACGAAATAGCGAGAAAGTGCTTTCCAAACAAAATAAATAATTAAATTACACATGGAAACATTTTAAAAAATTTTAATTTCTCATTTTAAACGTGGAGAAATTTTCAAAATGTACATAATTCAATACATATACAGGGTGTCCTGGCTGAAATGAGATCAGCTGGATATCTCGGAAGACATTGTTGTTATCAAAAAAGTGTTCCTACAAAAGTTATTTGGTATGACAGGGTACATTACTTAGTATTAATTGTTTTCTTGTGGGTGGAGTGGTGGAGGACATTTCAAGGTCACCTTGATTTTTTTTAATAGAATGTCCTATTTTTTATACCGCAGATCGATAGAGCATCAAATTCTGGGTATAAAAGTGTTGACCTTTATATGTCCTAAACCTAATAGTTAACGAGATATTATCGAAACAATTTTCTTTCTTCTTTGGATAATATCTCGTTAACTATTAGGTTTAGGACATATGAAGGTCGAAACTTTTATACCCAGAATTTGATACTCTATCGATCTATGGTATAAAAAATAGGACATTCCATTTAAGAAAATCAAGTTGGCCTTGAAATGTCATCCACCACTCCACCCACAAGAAAACAATTAATACTATGTAATCTAGCCCATCATACCAAATAATTTTTGTAGGAACACTTTTTTGATAATGACAACGTCTTCCGAGATATCCTACTGATCTCATTTCAGCAGGACACCCTGTGTAAGAGGATTGAGCATACCTAATGAAATTGGTTGATGCAATAGGTTCGAAAATGGCTGATGCAATAGGTTCGAAAATGGCTGATGCAATAGGTTCGAAAATGGCTGATGCAATATGTACATACACACTGATAGAAAAAAGTGATACCAACACCGTTGAGTGTAATGAACAGAATCTCGATATTCATATACCGCATAAAAAAAATCGTACAAAACAAATCGCACAAAATAAAGACCGCACAAAAACAGGTTTGGCTATACTGAGGAACTAAGTACCAATAAAAATTAAATGAAGGAGAATATTGTGTTCGATAAAAATTTGTCGGGTAAGATTTGCGAGAAAGAATTCCTTTAGAAAATGATTCGCAGTTGCAGAACGGTAAAATTGTGTGACTGTCAGTAGTCACGCGTCCGCAAATGGTTACTGATGAAAACCGCAATTATTTTGGTGCCAACCCAATGGAAGACGGTGGGAACGATTTATTTCGACTCATTTGGTAACGTTGGCGTCAAGGAAAGAGTACGGACAGCACAGTGGAAGCGGAACGGTATTTCTGGTTAATCACCAGCCGTCACCGCTTCATTTTTCACGGCGTTCCGCGTGCCGCGAATTCCGGCTGTCAAATTACAAAGACGAGCCAGCCCCAAGTTCGTCGCTCGTCAGTTCGGAGTTTCGACTCGGAGCGGTGGTATGAAACGATCGTCTTTAAGGCGCCGCCAGACGCAAGACTACGTGTACACACAAAGGCAAAACATAGTAATCTCTCGATGCGCGCACGCCAGCCGCAGAGCTAGTGGGCTTTAAAGCCCCGAGGCATCAAAGGAGGTCTCTTCCTCCTGTTCCTGCCGCTTTACGGACGCGAGTATCGTCGATTATTAATTTTTATCGGGAAACCGATAGCCTCGCGAACTTTAGAGCCGGTTTTTTTTTCTTTATTTTGCACATTACCTTTTACGGTTCTATTACTGTTTCACGAGTGCACCGCGAAATTTCCCGGTTTTCATCGTTTCATAAAAATCCGGGGAAAAAAGAGAAGATGCTTTTATCGCTGATTAGATTTCCAACGGAGGGAGGGGAATAAGAGGACAATGTTATTCGAGACCAAGCGCAAGATCAATTGGAAATCCCGCGCCGTTGATCGCGTTAACAGCGAAACTATTGGGTCTCCTTAGTGGAAGGATTGTCAAGGACTTCTGAGGTCCTCCTAGGACTGTTCAGTATCTTCAAATGACAATTCAGTCATCGGGAAGACTTAGGGTAACCAAAAGGATCACGGAGATCCTTCCAATACAAAGGCCACCAAAGACTCTCGATCTCGTCAAAGGATCTCCGAGACCCTAGTAATACCAGAGTCATCGGCGAACTCCCGGTTAATCGTGATCTCGTCGAAATTTTTATGATTATATCTTCCAACGCTTATTTTAAATTGTAAGGTACAATTAATTAGATTTGGGTTAGGTTTAGCGTTTCTGCTGCCTAGCATAAACACAGAATTAAGAATACACAAAATTTCTATATCATTTTCGTTTTTTGGAGATCGTGCAACTTTCCACAAAAATGAAGGATCTGTGCTCCGAAACATAAACACATGGATTATCGCCCACAGTAGACTCGGGACTAGCAATAACTAGATAGATGGTTTTTGAACACATAGATAATGGCGGCGAAAGTCAAAAGAAGATGATCAAGGGACAACCTGTGCTCGAATAAAATGAAACTCACCATGAAAGGAAATGAGAGACTTTTTTCAATTCTTAGTGAACGTTCCCTTCCATTGTATTATACGGTTGAATTCTACAGCTTTGATATATTTACTGGATTGTCGGACGAACAATAAACTTTACTTTCTTAATGAGAACAAGGTGAATGGAATAATGGAGCTTTTGCATATTAATTTAATAAATGCAGCTTTAGTGAAATGGCAAAACAACAATATACTGCGTTGTCTTTGATATCGTTCCCTTTGTTGTATTATGAATATTGTAAGCGATGCAGCATTGACATTCGTACGACTGTCAAGTACAGCAATATTACACTGTCTTCCAGTGAGTCATTGTCATCTTTGAATTCGGTATTTGTGCAATATAAATTATTCATTCTTTTGCAATATTTATTATTGATCTTTGCAGATTTTAATTGAGACTCCAGGATTAAATTTTTACATATGTTTGTATTTGACGTTGTTTAAAAATTTATCTATTTATTTATCAAAAATTTTCTGAAAGAACAGTGAAAACATCAAAGAAACTTACTAAAATTATCAACTCTGAAAGTACCAAACACGAAACACATAAGATTGAATTAATTCAGATTTCCCACCATTTTTTATTAGACTACAGTGTTCCTGCGATTGATGGGACTTTCGGGTATGCGGATGATGTGACTTTTTTATCCCGACTACTAGGGGGTTCCCCCTCGAGCGGTTGATCGCGCTACAAAGAAATTAAAGTACTGGGGTGTTTAAATTGGGGTTTTATGATACTCGATGAATCATTCTCAGGTATGGAATAGCATTAGTACAATACAACAATTTCCCGCTTAGCACCGTTGTTTACCCAGGATCGTTGTTTACACTTGAAAAAGTTATCCAAGAAATCTATGTTCGGCACACGTAAAAAAACGTAGTACCATTTTGTTTCCTGAGACTCAATAACCCCAAGGTTCTCACACAATCACGGGAACACTGTATATGTATTATTAGAGTACAATTATACAATTATTAGTATTGTATTATTATTAGAGTGTAAAGGGTTAACTGTTGTAACACAAACTCTAATTATTTCGATCATTTTATGCATACTGAGAGCATAGAAGATAGAAATATTGCTTGAAAACGCAAATAGAATTCGTTGAAATACACCCAATTCTTCATTAATGATCAAAGTATTAAGATGTAACAAGTTATTGACAATGGAACCAGAGGTTTCGGAAAAGTCTTGTTTTGGGGGAGAAAAATTACAATTCTCGATCTGGCCATTCCCCGACTGTCGCAGCACAAACTCTCGCCGCAATTATTGATCCCCTCGAAACCGAAAAATTCGCAGACCGAGGATTTCATTAGATCGAAAGTTTATTAAAATGTAGTTACGGCTGAGAAAGGGCGAACAGCGTGGGTGATTTCAATCTCCCGTATTGTTTAACTGGAAAGTTTTCCTCCCCAGCCCCGGCTTCTCGGCGTGATTAAAGAGCTGCCTCGACGTTGTTCTCGCAATGAAACCCGCCGTTTCCAGGAAAGACATTGTTCTGAAACTCGGAGCGTTCGTGCCGCCGCGTATCGACTGGCAAGTGCGCGTCGCGCCTCTCACCGTTGCAACGGGTGCGACGCGTGCAGAGCAGTGCATGCACACGTGGATCGCGCACGTTGGGCGTGTGCATACACAAAACCGAGGAAAAATAACCGGGTTACAGTCGGACGAGCCGGGGAGAGAAGCATTTACGCTAATCGTCGCGTAGTTTCCACGGTTTTCGGGGCTCGACGCGCCTCTTGTTCGCCGCGGCAACGCATCGCGGCCGTAATTGATATTTGCCCCGGTGATTTATGAAATTCTCATGGAACAATTTCGCTGGTAAATTGGCCGCATATTTTTAAACTCGTCGCCCCCACCGTAGCGTCGCGTCGCGGCGCGTGTCGTCGGTCGCGAGTGCAAATACGCGTTCCCGCCTGAAAGCGATATTTTTTCTTTGTTTCGGTATCGAAACGTTCGTTTACAGGAAGCACAGAATTTGAGGAATTTTGTGACTCGAATTCGCCAGTGCGGTTGAATTTCCTCGCGTGCATTTCGATTGCTATACGCGCAGCTTTATTGGGATCGATCCACGGTGCGATGAAACCCCGTCCGAATTCGGAAATTTGATGTACAAGAATATGAGGTTCTTTGACTCCGAAAATTGAGAGAGCATTCACGGCCGACTTGCAGATTATTAGAAAAGATTTTGTGGTTTGCAATCGTTTATTCATTATTAAAGTGTGGATTTTTATGGAAAAAAGAACAGAACCCACGTGAAAATGTATTTCTTCTTTTCGTAATTTTGAGAAGCCAGAAATAATATAACAATATCAGAAAATTGATCTGATCGCAGTGTTTTATTTCACTAATTCATTTTCTATAATCATTCCAGAGCTCCGAAACTTATTTCGGAAAATTTTCTCTGATTCTTGGAGACGCGGAAGCCAACAAATTGAGGATGGAGGAAATTATGGAAGCTCTTAAGAGTGCCATTGATGATGTCTTTACTCTGCTCCATACTTTATAAGTACACAGGCAAACATACGACTGCTTGCTAACGAAATTGGCGAAAAGGTAAACTTTTAAGGGTCATAATTTAACAGACACTTTACCTAGGAATACCGATCTGTTGTGTTTACCTGTGCTGTTTGCTCTTGTTTCAAACTAAGTATGTTTTTTAATAACGTTCCGATATTGTCAAGTCTATTAGTCGCTTTATAATTAATGCTCCCTGCGGATTATTCTGTGGTTAATATTACATCCAATCATTGGATGATCTTGGATAATCTCTTTCTCTGCTAAACTCCCGGTCTGTATGAATTAATTTATTGGAAAAGGCTGTGCAAGAAGTTAAGAATGTATTTTTATTTCTCGATTTATTCAAAGGATATTCTAAAACGGTACTTTGGGATTATCCCGTCGACCTCTCAACGCTCGCGAAAATGCGCAAATCCTTGAAAAGCAAGTTCCAAAATAAACATTCTAAACACATTAAATGTATGAAATGTATATGTTTGGCGAAAATGGTCGACGGGATAATCCCAAAGTACCTCTAAAACAATTATTATTAAGAATCTGAACAAAATATTTGCATAAAACATCGCATACTTATCTATGCACGTGTCATCTATGTATATACGTAAATTTTTATAAATTGCTATCAAAATTATGGTAACTATCCACCAGGAAGCAAAAACCTCCTTTCAAATTCGTTTTCAACTTTCCATTAACAATTGCAAGAATTTTATTACCTTCATTTAATCAATTGTATACTGCACGCCCATTGTGTATTGCATGAACGGCGGATGTCGATAAAAAATTCTGTTTAATGATTTTACACGGGACGAGTTCACGAGGTTTCCATTTATTCCGCAATAAATATCGTTATGCGCTGTAACGTCGCGTTACGAACACTCAAACGTCGATAAAGTTTTTGCAGCATCGGTCTTTCCGGGCCGGAAACTTCCCGGCGTGTTTTATGCATGCGTACAACCGGGGACAAAATTAGCGGGCATTTTTTACCGAGATACAAGTTGAGCGGACTCGGGGAAAGTTCGAGTGCTCAAAAGGTTCCGAGGGAAGAAACTCTGTTTCGTCCATCTTTCCAACCTGGAAACCGTCCCGACACTTGTTAAGTACCTTATTTGAGTTTCAAAGTTGAGTTTTACGGTCATTTTTTCCCCCGAGGCCAGCCCACTTCGGCGTGCACTCCAAAAGGCCAACGCGTCTTTAATCACTTCGATTATCGACTTGCGATGCGAAGCGATCTTTCGTATTTTTAACTGTTCCATTCCTCGCAAATAGTTCTACAGTGCTTTTGAAATGTTTTGTCTTCAGTTTACTTTGGAAAAAATACACTGAATATTAAAATTATTCCTATTATTTTTGTAATCATATTTCTGAAGCGACGACTCTATAAAAATTTTCTAGTTTCTTCTTTCGTAAAAACATACATATTCACAAGTGAATGCTACTTACTTTTATTTACGAATTTATGAATTCTCCTTGAAAAACTGTGAAACATGAAAAATGCAATGAATGCACTTTTTATTTTCGAATTCCATTTCGTAAGAAAAATATACTGTCAGTAGTGAACAAAATAAGATGCTGTAAAAGTTTTATTTCTCTCTTCATAGCTGTTTCAAAAGAAACTGTAGCGAGTAAGATTTACAAACAGTATATGCGATTCTTTTGGATGTCGTAATTTTTATTTGTAAATCTATTATTACAAGCATAGCAAGTTTCTGTTGAAATCCCTCGAAATTTACGTACGTATAATAGACATAATGGATCGAGTTACGAGAAAAGGAAGTGAAATAAAGTTTACAAGTATGTACCTAACAGTGAAAAGTTTTCTCGTAAAAATCACTAAGAGCGGGGAATGTTATGGTCGAGATAGAAGAAGTAGCTATTCGAGTCAGTCAAACCGTAAAATGACATATTTCAACGTACAATAAGACGTTGTTTCCTACAGTTCTGAATTCCGTGCAGAATAACATTCGATAAGATCAACTAATCTTCACAGAAAGGCACAATATACTAAGGATACAGTAATTGCCACATTAATTGGTGAAAAATAATGTGACATACTTAGAAAGCTTACATTAAAAAAACATTCGACACATTTTCATTAAGAGATGAATGTGTCCGACAACACACCGACCTTTTCTACTTCCTACCGGAATATATTACAGAAGTATTAAAGCAACCATTCGGTCCATGTTTATTAAAAGTATGTCCGACCATAAACCGACACATTCTACTTGCTACCAAAATATTTTATAGATACATTTTAAAAAATATTTTACCTAGATGCTCATTCAGAGTTTGATGTGTTTGGCTATAGAGAGACCCTTTCTACTTTTGACCAAAAAATGTAATAGTTATATCCATAAAAACATTCGGCCCGTGCTAGTTAACCCTCAGACGATTTTTATAGCTATAATATAATTGGCAATGCGTAGGCAATCCGGTCAAAATTGACTCGGGCACAATTTGTTCGACCATACAGCGGTCCTTTCTACTTACTTTTCACATCAAAAGAAATCCTGTAATAACAAAAACTTTTAACATTGAATATTTTCTGTTACTTCAACGTTCCATTCCAATAGCAATAAATTCCGTAAAACCAAAGAGACAATTGTTAATAGCTCGCAATATGTATTTACGCTGCGACAGGTTGCTGGCGGACAGAAAAATGGTGTAGGAGCATTGTCGCACCGGCACGACACGTAATTTATGTTACTGTGCCCCGACGTCGCGATAATGAAAGTACCGCGATGTGGATTAATTAACTGGCTGTTACGAAAAAAGAGGAAACCAGAAAGAGACGGAGAGAGAAAGAAAGAGAGCGAAAGAGAGAAGATTCGCGAGAGTCTATTCGCGCCGGATCGAATTCAACGAGAGTCTCTTTATGGTCCTCTTTTTGCGGCCGCCGTGAAAATATCGCTCTTTAATCCGATGCTTAATTACCGTTTAGTGTTTTCACGACTCTCCACTCGTTCCCGTTGTTATTTGGAACACGCGGAGTAGCTTTATATAATACACCGCCTGCCAGCAATATAGGAAATCAACCTGGATACTTTCATTTCCGTTTTTCTACCCCGAATTTTACTGCAAGTGTATAAACACAATCCTTTATTACTTATTCACAGATTAACATAACTAGACTGCTCATTTTATGCTATTTAATAACCTCTTCACGGTTATTGACACACATGTGTACAGTATGTCCGTTTAATATTTTACTTACATTAAAATTACTCTAAGTAAGAAGAAGTTAAAAACAGAACATACATCGAATGTATTGAAAACATTTTAATCAAACAAAACGTTAAATAATTTTGTTTTCACTTCGAAAAATTTATCCCTGAGGAGGTAAAGAGGTAAACTTCTACATAGCAACTTTCTCTGTAGATTGTGTAGACAATTTTTATGTGTGTGGCACAAAAATCCGCGGGTAAGTAATCCTTTATAGCAATTTCATAGCAAGATTCGATTTCGATGCACTTGCAACACCGTAATACGCAAGGCAAATGAAATTTTCAAATAATATTGGGTATGGGAATAAGTTTCCGCCACTTTTTGTTGAAAAGAAGCGTATAAACAATTCCCATAATGTGAAAACGTTTTCCAACAGTAGATCGATCGACGTTTAATTCAATTGACAGTTCTGCAAGCGTTTGACGTGGATCTCCATCAAATAATGCGGGGAAATCTGTATCTTCGAATTTTTTGGCACACCATCGCAATCTTTGCCTTACGTCGAAATTATGGTTTTTAAAGAAGCATCGTCCCCGTAAATATATAATAAATATAATATAGTAAATACAGTCAGCGGCAATAATAAGTGAAAACCCTTAAAAATCGCATGACTTTTTAGAAATTGGTACAAAGGATTTGAATTTTTTTAAGATGGTAGAACGGCTAGTTCGCTAGAGAATAAGTAAACACAAATTTATTACGTAAGGGCGAAATGCCCTAGCAATGCTGAAAATCTGCGACTTTCACCCTTAAGCTCTCATCTTTAAACGTACGTAGCTCATTGCAATGTTGACCGATTTCGATGTAATTTTCAGTATGCATATAAGTTACCGAAATCTATAAAACGCATTTTTTAAATTATCGTTACAGGCTCCGATAGAAAAGTTGACGAAACATCATTTTTTAAAATTTTGTATAATTCCTACCAATTGCAATCGTAATAAATTTTTGTTTACTTATTCTCTAGCGAACTAGCCGGTCTAAGATCTTAAAAAAATTCAAGTCCTTTGGACCAATTTCTAAAAAGTTATGCGATTTTTAAGGGTGTCCACTTATTATTGCCGCTGACTGTATATAACACCTTTCTTTAAAACAAAATAATGCAACATAACTTCCCGCAAATGCTGCTTACTTGGAACAAAAGTCGGCATTTTTCACGCGAAAAATTGACTGCTGGAAACAATTGCCACTAACTGCGTTTTGAAGCTTAGACATAGACCTTTCAAAAACATGTACTGCGTTCCATCAAATACGCGATCGGTACTTAAATACAACGACATTTCCAAAAGGGCGGAAACTTATTCTCATACCCAATAAAAATTCGTTATTTTAGTTCTTATCAAGTTATCCACGAAAGTGGAAATTGGTATAAAGTCTGCTCATGAATAATTTACGAGCACTAATCCTACATTCGTAACGCGGCGAATAGAATTAAATAACACTCGCTCTCCACCATATAACTTTCCAAATTCGTCGCGAATGATCTCCACAGATCAGCCCAGAAAATCGAACGGTTCCATAAAAATTCTTGATCTACTGATCAGCGGTGCAATTAGCTCGCCGAAGCACGTGTCCGATGCTCTCGCGAAGTAAAAGTGTCGTTTTCGCCGGAAAGACGGAGCCGGGCGAGTCCTTCTTAGAGCGATATCTTCCAGGACGACGTTCAAACTCTCGTAAAAGACATAACGTTGAATGATCGATTAAAAAGTAAAGTGTCCGGGAAAGCAGTTCGTCCCCCATGATTCAATAATAGTTTTCGAAGAACCGCTTGCGAGTGTCGCGCTCAACCGGCCGTTCCCGAGCGTAGTCAACAATAACTTCGGAAAGGAGCAACCTGCCAGCGTAAACCGGGAACTTTCGCCGACAATAATTGTATTTCTTCGCGTGTGTACACGATGGGCGAAGGGACCAGAAGGGCGCGGGAGGTAGGGAGGATCCTAAAGTCTCTCATTACCGCGGGTCAGGTCCCAGGATTGTACGGGTTCTGCAAACATGAAGGAACTCCTTATGGGTTTCGCCGCCTACACACTCGTTTCCGGTTGCGCGCGAGCTTTCGGTTCATCCATTGTGGCAGCCTGAATTCAGCGTAACTAACCTAACTCGATTGCCAGCCGCACTGGGTCATATCGAGAAATTCAACTTACTTGTGTCTCCGCGACGTCGCGCCGCGGCGAGGCGCGTTCTCCAATTAAGCGATTCGCGCCTGCCAAGTCAAAGTCCCGCTCTCTCTCTCTCTCTCTCTCAATCTCTCTCTTCCTCTCCCTCTCTTTATCCAATCTTACTAGATTAGGGTAGAATTGCGACGAGTACAAACGCCGCCGTAGAAGTCCTTTATGCCGGCTGTTCTACTTCGCGGTTCAGCACTCGTCACTGTTCCGTGCGTAGAGGCGTTGATGTAATTGATGTCGAGTATTTTGTAGAATGACGTTTAATGGAATATGGAATAATGTTGTCCAATGAAAACAAGGTTGCAACTTTGTTGTACTGTTGAAGCGTGTATCGGTGATCGTACGAGATTCTATTGCTGGTTATTGAGTTTAGTGTGTCGTGCGTTTCTCAGAGTGAAATTCAAACATTTTTTAAATACTCTGGAGCGTTCGATCTCTTTCAAATTCGATATTTGAAATGAAAGCTGATGATGTAAAGTGCGCAGCAAAATTGGGTGTAGCATTATCCTAGGATATACTTCTGAGGAACCTATGAGGAAGAATTATTTAATTTTTGTTCACATATTATAATATTGTGTCTGAAATGTAGATTTTTACGGAGCCATAGTATCCAATGATCCTCGAAAAAAGATCAAACGAAAGAGTAGAAACTCATCGTGAATTCACATCGTTGAATTCTATGTAAGTAGAAATAGCATGCAGTGGCCAGACATGCGAATCAATTGCAGTAGACACTTGTATGACAGCTACAGTCAAGTAGTCTTGGCAGAGAGCCAAACTAGAATGAAACTTTTATTACACAACTGTACTGTATAAGTGATACGTACATAGTTTCTGATTTTCATCGCTAGACCTTGCTTTTTGAAAGAAGAACCAAGTAATCATACATGTCGACCACACTATAATCATTTCGGACTTACAACTTGTTGGTGGCAGGAGTAGAATGAATAATTTAATGTAAGCTTTGATGTATCTGAGGTTTCTTCTTTAAAGAAGCAGAGCATACTTTTATACACAAGGACGTACAGAAGCTTTCTGTAAAAATGAACATTTTAGAATAGGAAGAATATAGTAAGCTATAAGTAACGTGATCGCCAAATTAGCCACCTTAAAAATTCAATGAAATCAAAAATGAAAATTTTAATTGTATAATGCAGAGTAGTACTTTAAACCTCTTATACTTTCTAGATCTCAATCGGTACAATGAATGTATTAACAAACATGTTCAATTTCAAGTATTTATATTTTTAATTATTTATACGAGATAAGACCAGTGCACACTTTTCTTTTTCTCAGTACTGAAGACTTTGGTATACGATACACTTCTTTAACATACTATACCTACCAAGAAGGGTCAAATGACTCATTTTTGATTTTTTATTTGACAATTATTGAAATTGTAAAGGTGTTTTCATGGGAATTTATTGAATATATTTTTATGTATGTATATATTATAGTAACAATCGCACAAAATATAAATAAATTGAATCTTCTCTTTTTACAATACTATAAACATCAATCACTTTTGATGGTCGGTAGGTTTAGTGTTAAGAAACATGATTTCAACATTTTACAAAGGAATCAATGTGGCTAAAAAAAAACCATCACCCATACATGAAAGAAACTGCAGTCCACGTGTCAACTAGAGTCACATTTTCACGCACTTCCAAAAAAAAGGTTAACTTACCATATTCTGTAACATACATCTTTTGATTTACAACACAAGAATTTTTTAATATTGCGTCAGGAGCATAAGCTAGAACCAACACGTTGCCAAAGAGTTATGCGTAAACAAACCGTCGGCGCCTTTAATGTTCCCGGGCCGGCAGCATCGGAGCCGATGTCTCGGCAGTGAGTTATAATCGCAATTCCAGAAATCCGGCGATGGAGTTCGGCGAAAATTCTCCTTCAGCTAGCGGTTTGTTATTCCGCCGGAGAAATTCCATCGGCGAAGCAATTAAATTCTAAGGCGACGGTCCTAATGAATCGGGCTTTTTTAATTACAAAGGACGAGCGTGGAATAAATTGCAACGAGCTAGGAGAGGGGTAAGGGCACGTCTAGCGTCTTATCGTCGGCGTTGCTCGTACATCGTCGTGCTGACGGTAAACGTTTCGCGAGGTAGAACGCAGTCGCATTCCAGAACAGTGATTTTAACAGCGTCGTTCACCGAAACGTTAGGATTACGCGTTCGCCGCCGCGCCAGCGCAGTTTAACGGCCCTCAGGTTCGAAAGTAATTAGGTTAATTCCGTTAAAAGCTTGCGTGGCTTGAGCCCGAAATTTTCCGCAGTTTCGTCAAGCGGGAACAAAATCGGCCGGTCTCCGACAATTGTTTCGATGACGAATCGACCTGGACAAAGAGAGAGTGAGAGAGAGAGAGAGAGAGAGAGAGAGAGAGAGAGAGAGAGAGAGAGACCGCCGGTGCTTACGTGAGACAGTGTAATTTTCTCGTCCGGAATTCGCTCGCGTCGCTTTAACGGAAGCCACGTGACCGTGAAAGAATCGAGTGAAACGGAGATTAATTTTTCAACGCCGGTTTGTGGAAAAGTACGAAATTGGAAACACGCGGGAACTGTTCGCCGCAGCCAGCGGGATATACGTTCAAACTCCACTTGGAATTTTCGCTGTGAGCACTTCAATGTACCACGTAATTATTTCGCTGGCCGGCGAACGCAGCGCGATGCGAAAATACGCCGCAGAAATTTTTACAAAACCTCGCGATGTATGGGCGCGCATCTATTAATACGACGTGTGTGCAAAACCCGGCCGGGATTTACGCAGACTCGTGTGCGTGATGCAGGAATTTTTGTTGAGAGAGTATCTATCGGTTCTCCTTTTTCTCAATTAACGATGTAACTGCGCGAATTATTTGCGCACCGCCGTTTTCAATGTTAATTCCCCGCCGAACGGAATAAAATGTTCGCGTTGGCGTGCAAAAGTAATTTCAGCTTTTCAAACATCAAAAGGCCTCGATATCAAACTAATTTGTTTCAATGCACATGAAAGACTCTCGCGAAGCTTGTAAAATACGCCACAACCTTTAATCAGAGAGACGTTTCGGTACTAGATTAAATCTTCACTGATTTGTACAATAAATAGTGTTGTAAGTGGATGGTTCTGGACTGAATTGTAGAGCATAGACAACAATGGGAAGTCAGATATCCGAGATTCGGATAATCGAGGTTCTACTATACCCCGGCATACCTGAAAACATTCCGAAACCATTCGAAGATCAAATACATTTCACAGAAAAGGTAGTTGAGGTAAACCAAAGCTTTCCAGTTACAAAGGAGTTTTAATTAAAACTTTTCGAACATTCGCGAGTTCATGTTTGCCAGCTTGTTAGAAGCTACCGTTCCCTTTTTGGGAGTACTTTATCGCCGGTTGACATCCGTGCATTTCAATCATTTTGTTCGAAATTAATTCTCGTGACAAAAAGATGACAGAATCAGGGCAAACGGCGTAGTGGAAAGAAGGGAATTCCAAAGAAAGAACCAGCGTCACGAAAGCACTCGTGTTCAGAGACCACTACGAAGCCGCGTTACAAGCGACCGGGTACGGTGACCCGCAAGCTTTTCAATTTTCAGGCCTCGGAACTCGAAAACGAGCACGTTATCATCGAGGACTGCGTGCTGGTCACGGCGGGGGACGAAAAACCATATCACGCTAATCCGAGAGCCGTACTGCTGCTGCGCGGCCGACGGTGGAACGCCGTCTGTAATTAGTTTCGTCATTAAGCGACTTTGAAGTTTGCCCGGTGATGATAAGCTTCGCCTTCAACCACGCAGTCGCGCCATCTTTGCCTACGAAATCACACTCTGCCACGAAATTTCCGCGGTTTTTGACCTTTTCAAAAGAACCAGCCTTCAAAAATGTGTATGTGTACCCGTGCTTAATCATTTGTATTTGAATAATGTGCTAATATTAGTCTTTCTAGCAGTCCTGATCCGATTAATTCGATTGAGCTTTAATGAAGAATTTGCATGAACTTTCTCAAGCTTTCTTTATACTGTGGGAGAAACTACCACTCCACAAATGCCTGTATTTTAATCTTGAATTATTATTGTGTACGTACAAGTATGCTCTGAAATTGTAAGAATAACTTCACTATTATTTAATTTTGTCCCTCATAGGAAAGTTAAAAAGATTATTTGCCTGTCTAGTTAGTCAAACATTCTTGAAAGGAGTACCTATAGAGTTCCAGATTTTTTATTTTACAATTATTAAAATAATAAAAACGATCTTTTGTAGAGCACGTATTACAAAAGGAGCTGCGCAAAGTCTAAACAAAATCAGTCTTGTTATTTTAATAAGGAAACATCTGCTTGTTACTTTTAAGGATCTGTAGGTTTGGCGTTAAATGAAGGTTGAAAGCGGTCCTATATTTTTATTATTCTGTCTTTCACTTATCGTTAATCTTTGTGATCCACTACGCAGATAATAAACATGTAATTTAGTTTTCTAACTTACGACGAAGTTAGCTTCACCATTAACTTCGCCCAATGAACCGCAAACGAAAAGTAACGATCTGTCGTGACCGGGGTAAGAAGAACGCGGGTTCCCGCGAATAAGATCATTGCAGGGTGATTATGTTTACGCGAAATTTGTGGGTCAAGTGTGCACAACGTGATTCAACGTCATAAGAACACGACGGTCTATGCACACCGGAATGAGCAAATTTTTTTCGCATTGTTCTTTAGAACGGCTTAAACAGTGCGCTCGACCGTGTTTCCTGTTCTCGTTGCGACAATAACGCGTTCAGTCTGTTCCGTGTAAGTTTACCGCGGGAAAATGCTATAAAGCACGCTCGAATGAGCGGCCTTGCGACCGTACTTAAGCTGATTACGACGTATGGAAATTCATCGGCCGGTGGATACGGAAAACGTTAAAAGAATACCGTCTGCTTGGCCGCGTCGAATTTTGGATCGTAACTCCACGATAAACGATGCTCGTGAATATCCGAATACGTGGGTTGCTTAATGTAAAATACGGGTTAACACGATGAATAATCAAACATTGATACCGTGTGTAATGCTTGAAATAAAACCAATTCATATTAACTTCTCTTTACGTGGAAAAATGGAATTGTATTTATGATCTGGATCGTGGACAAAATCTCTTTTATTGATCAACGTGTGGAATCGCAGTCAGGAGATGTACTTCAATTTTAACAGCCAGAAAAATATTTTACGAAATATTATCTTTAACGAGGCACGTGTATTCCAGTTGTATTTTACGCGTTGCTTTTAATGAACCATTCATTGTGGAATCACTGTTAATTATGGAATCTAGATTGAATTTTAAAAGAAAAAACATATCCTTGAACTTTATATTGTACATGCATATTTGTTACGAGAGCACAAAATTCAATAATTGTGGTTCGATATTGAAATGCTATGTAGCAAATCAATGATCGCAGCGTTGGTTCGCGCGATGTTGGGTGTTCCCGATTTAAAACTGCGGGTCTGAACAGGTAGAAAAAGGTCAAAAATCAATCATCAAACATCGCACCTTTGTCCCCGTGTGTGATATTAATTTAGCAAACGAGCGTTCGGCTATCGCGAGCGAGGTACGACCACAAAGCATCCAGCTCGCAAGCTCCGCCGCAACAGTGTTGATCAATATTGTTGTCAGATAATACTGGCGTTGGTCAAACCAGGCTTCGGTGAGTTCTTGTCGGTG
The DNA here is from genome assembly GCA_933228785.1 of Lasioglossum pauxillum. Lineage (NCBI taxonomy): Eukaryota > Metazoa > Arthropoda > Insecta > Hymenoptera > Halictidae > Lasioglossum > Lasioglossum pauxillum. Next base: position 17,025,778 of record OW121702.1, on the reverse strand, counting down.
AAATCTGTTTCAGCGACTTCAATGTAACCTGGCCGAGTCGGCCTGTGTCGGTAATTTCAATGTAACCGCTGCTGCGACCACGGTTTATAGATTCTATGAGTGTGCGGCGCGGCGTTGGGAAGAAAATTCGCGGGTTCGCGTTTGCGCGGTAACAGGAGCGGACGGTTTAAACTGATTTATTTGCTGTTGGCCGGGCAAATAGAATTTTGAAAACTAATGGAAAGTACTGTAACGAGGAAATATAATGCATCGGGAGTAGTTAACCCTCCTGCCCCCACCCGCGAAATTACTTCTTATGAAAAGTTGTTCGACGAAGTCGTTCGCCAGCTCGCGCACAGCAGCAGCGCCGCGCCGCTCGTGGAAAATTGCTGGATGCGCAAAGAAGATTGCTGGGACGGCAAACATGGAAGAAAAAGAACGTGCTCGCGAGCAAGAGCGAGCAACCACGACGAGATGCAGAGGATCGGCCGAATAATATTGCGGCGGCGAGCGTGTTTACTCGTCGAGAAGTTTTGGAGCAGCCGGCTGGTTGGTTCGTTACGGCCGCAACTCCACTTACAAGTAATTAGACTAACAAGCACGGAGCCCCGGACACGAATTTCAACTGGAAATTCAGTCGCAGGCTTGTCGGTATTCGCGTCAAGTTCCCTGTCGTTCATTTTCTTCATTGTCCTCGCCGCCTTTTCAACGGCGACTCAAGAAGATTGTCCTCGGCCAGGGTCAATTAAGAATTGAATACCCGAGTTTCGGATATCGATCGAATTCGCCCGGGCTGAATCGACCGCGAAATGTTTTGTCGTGGATGCTGCTGGCGTAATTGCGTAACTCGCAGACGGGAAAATTGTATGGTGACGAAATTATTGATCGTTTTCACAACAGCGACTCTCGTCTCGCGGTAATTAACTGTCTTTAGTTCTGTATAACTTTATAGTCACATTTTTTAGTCTAATTTCATTTTTGATCATGTTTGGTTATGTCTCCTTCGTAGCCAACAAAGTTATTCTAACCGCTAATCGTATTCTCTTCTTCATAGAAGAAGAAAATTCATTTTTATCGTATATGTACATTCAAATTGATGAGTCACGCCTAGAGGTGTGCGAGAACCCCAAATATCGGGTCGGGACGGGAACACGAAATTTTTTCGGTATCGGGACGGGTACCCGAAAATTTCGAGATTCTCGAATTTATCGGGATTCCCGAAAATTTCGAGAACTCAGTAATCATTTATATTTGTTTTAATGAATACAGTCATAGTTTCGGATTTTTTGTTCTAGATGTTTTCGAGATTGAAAGAATGTTGTCCATCACGAATTCTTTTCAAGAGTGTCTTATGTCATATTCTCGAAGTTTTTGGGGACCCGATTTCTTCGGGAATCTCGAAAGTTTCGGGAATCTCGAAATTTTTAGGAACCCGACCCGACCCGACTCGACCTCTTCTCGACTCGTCCAGACCATCGGGTTCGCGATATTTCGAGTTCTCGAACACCCCTAGTCACGACTGTATAAAATAGTAGAGGTGTGCGGAGACGGTACGGGAATTCCCGAAAATGTCCGGGAATCCCGAAAATGTCCGGGAATCCCGAAAATGTCCGGGAATCCCGAAAATGTTCGGGTATTCCCGAAAATATTCGGGTATTCCCGAAAATATGCGGGTATTCCCGAAAATATTTGGGTATTCCCGAATATACTCTATAAAATAGTAATGCGCAAAACGCGGAATTAGAGAACGGACAATGTAATAATTTTGCAGACCACCACTTTAATCTATTTTCGCGCAATTTTGATTTTCATTCGCTAAAATTGAATTTAACGAGCATTCTACACACCCCACGAGACCATTATAAACATCATCTATCAAATGCACGCGAGTTTGTCTTGTGTTTCATTCTCACTGATGGAGGAGGTAATATAATAATGCGGTAGAACGTAGAACGTAGGCTCATGTGGTGTTGCGCCGTTGGCAATTTGCAAAATTTATCTCATCAGGGCCTTATAAAATCCATAAACCGATTTCATTACGCGTTTACAAAAGAGCTGCTATGTAATCTTCGAGCTGCATTATTGATCGGCTGCACCACTGTCACGATATGCACTTTGTAAATTTGTAGCGACGTGAAATGCACTTTGTAAAACTCGTAGTAACGTCTGTAAGTAGTAGAGGTAGGTGTGCGAGAACCCGAAATATCGGGTCGGGACGGGAACACGTAATTTTTTCGGGATCGGGACGGGTACCCGAAAATTTCGAATTCTCGAATTTATCAGGATTCCCAAAAAAAATCGGGAATCCCGAAAATTTCGAGAACCCAGTAATCATTTATATTCGTTTTAATGAATACATTCATAGTTTCGGATTTTTTATTCTAGATGTTTTCGAGATTGAAAGAATGTTGTCTATTACGAATTCTTTTCAAGAGTGTCTTATGTCATATTCTCGAAATTTTCGGGAACCCGATTTCTGCGGGAATCTCGAAATTTTTGGGAATCTCGAAATTTTTGGGAATCTCGAAAATTTTGGGAATCTCGAAATTTTTGGGAATCTCGAAATTTTTGGGAATCTCGAAATTTTCGGGAACCCGACCCGACCCGACTCGATCTCTTCTCGACTCGTCCCGACCTCTTCTCGACTCGTCCCGACCTCTTCTCGACTCGTCCCGACCTCTTCTCGACTCGTCCCGACCTCTTCTCGACTCGTCCCGACCTCTTCTCGACTCGTCCCGACCATCGGGTTCTCGCACACCCCTAGTAAGTAATAGTTGTATGGAGTTCGTTTAATTGTTATATAAATGGTCATTTATACTGTACAATCAGCATAGCACTTTAGACATAGTTCTGAGAAAATTGATAAAATTCTACTTTAAGAGACTGATTGTGAGACTGATTGTGAGACTCGTTGTGAGACTCGTTGTGAGACTCGTTGTGAGACTCGTTGTGAGACTCGTTGTGAGACTCGTTGTGAGACTCGTTGTGAGACTCGTTGTGAGACTCGTTGTGAGACTCGTTGTGAGACTCGTTGTGAGACTCGTTGTGAGACTCGTTGTGAGACTCGTTGTGAGACTCGTTGTGAGACTTGTTGTGAAACTCGTTGTGAGACTGATCAAGAGATCAAACGTTTTATAAAAGACAATTATAGTGAAGAAATTCAAAAATTCGAATTGAGTATTTAAAAAAAAAGTCGAGCCAGATGATTCTAGCAGAAGTCAAAAAACACATTATTTTGTTAAATCCTCCAAAACTTTGTCTCATCATAAATGTGTTTCTATACGATTCCTTTTTAGTCAAATGCGTTCTTTATCGTTAGCAATTTAGAAGACTGTTAGGCTACCAAAAATGTCTGAATCGATTTCCAAGAATGCAATTAACTATACCATGTCCGTATGATTAGAGATTGCCATTGTCCGAATCATCAAAGCTAGGAGCATCGAGTCCAAGGCTATTTTTCGTGGGCCGACTGTGACGTCTATGTAACAGGAGTGACTTTACATCGCTGGGATTGGGTCCATCAGATCCAATGCTGTCTATAGCGGGTCCAACGCGTTCAAAATTGCCCCATATCAGCTCCCTTCGGTCCAAATGAACCATTCAATGCTCCGCAGATCTAGAGTAGACTGTATCAAACCCCGCGGGTTCAATATAATCTGTATCAGTTCCCACGAGTTCGGTATCGTCTGTCGCGAGTCCCGTGACTCTGATACTGTCTAAATTGATTCCCACAGGTCCAAAGTTGGCCGTGGCATAACTCACCAGTGTCGCCTGTGTATAGTCCTCGCGGACCTGCATGCGCTGTGTCTGATTCTGTGACGTTCGCAGCGTATCTTATGTTTTCACTGGTTGTATCATGAAACCATGCACTACGAAAAGCTACACAATAATACTCATTACGCGATTATTCAATTTCTCCACCCTTTGCGCACATATTACCGACATTGCAACAGTATAAAAATTGTTATTCTGTAATGAAACTTTTGCCAAATTTTCACTAAACGCGGCCACTTTATTTTAATTGGAATTATATAACGAGTTCTTCAGAATACCCTTACTAGGTTTATAGAGAAAATGGATTTATTGGATATTCAAGCTCCCAAAGAGTGAAACTAACTCTCTTCAAATTGCTTATTTTCTCCAATTACTGATATTACATCAGAGTTGGGCATTAATCGATTAAAATTTTAATCAAGATTGATTGATCAATGTGTACGATTAAAAAAGGTAATCATTGAAAAATCGACGACTGATTCAATCGATTGATGAAGTTAATCGTCAATCGTTGATTAAAAAAAGAAATGATCGAAAAAAACATAAAAGCACGTAAACAGAGTTTGTGTTATGTATAGACCAAATGACAATACACCTAAACTCAGTTTACATTTTTTCAGTATTCATATAGTTTTGATTCCGTATTTCTTTTCGAAAGTTCAGCAGTTAACCATTAATCAATTATCCGCTTGACGATTACAATTGAAAGGAATGTAATTATTAATCGCAATTAACGACTAAAGTAGAAATTTAACCTTATTCCCAACTAACGATTAATAAGTATTTCATCGTTAGCCGCAATTAACGACTAGACTAGGAGATTAATTGTTAATTGCGATTAACGATTGAAGTAGAAATTTATTCGCCAATCGTAGATTAACTTTTTGCCCAACTCTGTATTACGTACATAGATGCTCTAATGAGAAATTGTGAAATTCATTCTAAATAAACGCGGTTCGTTAAGGAAGTATGTTTTAGTAAAAATTATAAACTGTTTGCTTTCATTGACTGTCACATTTTTACTGTGGGTTTTTAATATTATGACAATTTTTATGTCCCTCGAACGCGAAAAACTTAACGTGCGATAGCCGTCTGTTTATGTACTTTTCAGTTCTTTTAACTTGCATCTGCAACGAGCTAATTAATACTTTGATGTAACAAGATGACGGATAAATTTGAAAAATAAATCTCGTTGCTTTAATTTACAAAAACTGTAATTTTATACGAAGACAGTCTAACGCAAGCAAGAGTTTAATAAAATTTTCGACACGACTAAAAAATTTTCGACAATTTGTAAATCTTGGAATATTCAACAGTATGTCAGTGGAGTATTCAACAGAGAAAATTAATTTCTATATGACTCGAATTTCTCTAAACGAATATTTGCGTAAGCACTCACACCGAGAGTAATACGTATGCAAATCATTCCTTCCGATTAAAACTACTCTAATCAGAAACTTTCCCCAAGAACACCCGAAAAGCTCTATCCACCATTCCTCGATCCAGGAATGCAAATGCTGGAAGATTTGTGCTCATTCTTGCGATACCTCTCTCCAGCTCTATTCTTGCTGGAGGCGCGAGAATGCGGTTTTAGTATTGTCGTCTAGAGGGTAAAATCATCCCCCGGATGTAACTCCACCGCATAACCAACCGTTCGACCCCGTAAACTGAAAATCGCCGTTTTATCATCTATCTCATCGCGAAGTGTCTTTTGATTTCGTTTTTATCGTATCACGTGAATATATTCAACGATTCGACGGAGACAGTTCTGGAAATCTGTTCGATTGTTCTGCTGGAGGTTCCCGAACGAACCGTTTCATCGCGAGCGCGGCGGATTGGTTTCTGGCAAGATAAATATTTGTTTCGTGAACACGGAACGGTAATAGCGAAAACAATCGGCGGCGGTTCGAAGAAAACAGGGGGATGCAGGGAAGATTTGCACGAGGCGCGACAACCGGGACTCCCGGAGATCGAGTCTGCACGAGTGGACGCGGAGATCGAAATCGGCGATCTTCGAGCGTAATCCGAGATGGTCTCTCCTCCATGGCTATTCTATGTACACATCGTGAGGTCGTTCACCGAGATCGTGCTGATTCCTTCCGACCGATACCACCCTGGGGAATAATACTGACCCTGTCGGACGACAACCCGATCGTGCTCCGTTCGAAGAACATCGGCTGATTATTAAGTGGAGTGGCCGCTCTCGGTGCTTCCTACTGACCATTCGCGTCTGTTCCGGACGTTCGATTCTTTTATGCGCGAATACGTAAACCCCTGCGCCAGCAAACCACTTCTCGGAATTTCGAAAATCCTCCGCAAGTATCAGAATATCCGCTCGCGGTTACGCTCGCCAACAAATTTCAACTTTGCTTGTTCCGGCAACCGATAGACGATTCTTCGGGAGTTCGCGGGGCATTACCGATATCTATCTCTGCGAATGATTCTCTTTTATCTTTGTTAGGTATGTTAGTATGTTCTAGATTTTAGGATAAGGTTGCTCAAGTCGTACCAGTGCTTTAAGTCGTACCACTTGAATTTTGAACGAACTACGGCGACAACAGCACATACAACGGCAACCAAATATACATCTCAGTCAACCAAGTTGCTTTGCGTATTATTGTCTGCCATATACCAGCCTCATTATAAATCCTGTCATCAAGTAAGTTTATTTCAATTTTCTTATAATTTTCTGCATATGTTTGGTAGTTAATCTTGCATGTAAATAATTGATAAAATTATGTTCTTATTAAATATTAATTCAGTAGAATTTACATAATCGTTTGGTCGAAACGAAATTGTATGAATTTTATTCAGTTAGGTTATGTTAACTTTTTTAATTTAACTTATGCCGTGTCTTAAGTCGTACCCATATGAGATTCCTAAGTCGTACTACCTCGTAAGTCGAAATAACGTCAACGCAGAATAAAGAAAACATAAAAAATGCGGCAAATAAAAAAAACGCAGTAATTAATGAAAAGGAATTGGCATTAAAAATTAGAAATAAGGAAAGCGATTGGTTTTGTTTTATTTGTGGAGAAGATCGGGAGGAAAACATGATTCAATGCTTGAAATGCAAATCATGGGTGGTGGATGTCTGCGCTGGGGTTGACAAAAGAACAAAAACATTTGTATGTGATGTTTGTACTAACTGAATACCTATGTGTCATGTAAACAGATTAATGAAAAACACGTATTAATTATTATTGTTGCTTAATTGATTTCATAGGTACGACTTAGGCTATAGGTGGTACGACTTAGGAAAACGGTTCCTTTAGTCGTACCGATGTAAGTTTTTAAAGACTTAGTTTATTTTACGTAAAAGCATATAGATTTTATAATTTCGTTATAGTAAATAACAACAATGTTAACACAAGTTTTGAATAACACTTTTAATTTCTATTTCTTTGATAAATCCTAAGTTTTATACGGATTTTTCTTAAGGGTTACGACTTGAGCAACCTTACCCTATCTAGAATGAAATTATCATTTTCGTAAAAGATTCTATAGACTTTTGCTGATAGACAAAATTAGTGAGACACTTCTTTGTTATAAATGGAGATACTTCTTTGTTGTAGTTAGATTGCGGATCTTTATGCAAAATAAAAATTGTCTGCATCGATTGCTAGAAGCTATTGGCATCTTTAATTTTTTAAATTGTCCAAAACAATTTTGAATTTCATCTACTCAATTTTGCTATAAGTGCATAAAGATCCGCAGTTTAGTTATAGCATAAATAGACTGTGTAAAATAGAGGAGCTGCGTAGACATTCATTTCATTTCTTCGTAATTTAAGTTGAGAGTAACACTCCAGTATTTCTGAGTTTGTTTTAGCAACAACCCTTACAGTAATACCATTTTATTAAATGTAACGTGACCTCTCATGAAATATTTACGAAGGTGCCTTGGTGTATGTAATAATGTTAAGTGACGATATGTACACAATTAATTTCTTTTTATGAAATATAAAATCGTGACGTATGTTCGACGTTGGTAGAGAGCGTGTTAAAGGATTTTTTAAAGGGTTCATTAACGTTTAAACAAACCAGACACTTTACGATAGAAAACGAAAGATTTATTTCAATGTTTCACTTCTTCGTCTAATAGAGTACATAAAACTTGGAGGCAATGTTCGCAACCCACCTTCTACATAAAGAAAACACCAGCGCTAAAAATTCAATCACGGGAGAAGGAACATTCCGTGGAATAGCAAATGGTTCAAGGCGAAGCAATGTGATTTTAAAATGAACGGGAGCGCAGGGAAATAGGAATGGCGGATGCCACGTAAGATTCCAATGTGAAAGGCGTTAAGCTAAGCTTTAATCGTCTTATTGCGTGTTAAATCTCTTCTTCGCCCGGCCTTCCGTTCGTCGAAAACGCTTCGAAAGCGCCATTGCATTGTATCGGGCTCGCAGCCACAGCTACACGCTTATAAGCCCCGCGGCTTCGGAATGTAAGGATTAAAAGCCAGGTCTTGCTTTCTTTGAGGCGCGCCCACGGCACAAATGCTTCTCTCTCCTCCGGCTCCGCTCCGGATCCGCTCTCGAACGTCACAGGGACGCCGAATAAATTAAGAATTCGTGATAATATTCCGCGAGCTCGCCGCTCTCATTCCCGCGAGTTTCCATTACTATTCTTCCCGAGGAATTCGGTGAATGCCGCGGGCATTCCGCTTTGATTCAATTAGCCGAATCATCGTTCCGCTGAATCGCAACTATTCTAGTTTTTACGGCGACTGCCCGCTTCTAAATCCACCGCATCTCTGTATCGGGACGCAAATTCGATTAAACAATTTCTACCCACGTTGTACTATTTAACCCTTTGCGCTCGACTTTCCTCTCTGAAGCATAATTAAAACTAAATTCTAATTCGAAACTATTCTAGATGCTTGAGTGTGTATGCAACTAAACTATTCTGGAATTGAAATACCTTCGAGCGCAAAAGGTTAATTATTATCCTATTAGCTAAACTACTTTTTAAGCATGAACGTTTAGGGACACGCGACGTAAGAGAAATAAAATTGACACAATCGGAGAGTTACTCTGATTGACGCCATAGTTTATGGCGTGCTGTATACTAATACGGATATATTAATAGACTGCGGATCTTTATGCAAAATAAAAATTGTGTACATATATTGCAAGACATAGGAGCCAAATAGCAACTTCTTTTAATTATCTTACTAAACTGGAACTAATACCCTGATGTCCTTAAATCGTTCGAATATGTCCACTGCTTTATATTGTACGTACCGATTTTTGTCATAAACGCATAAAATCCGCAGTTTAATCATGACACTCTAATCTCTAAATTAGAAAATACCAGAGACGATCTGTATTAAAGTATCTGTTCGAGATATCAGCAAAGAGTTCCGCAAGAGCTAAAAGCAATCCCGCATCAAACCCAGGAAATCGCTAGAAAAAATAAAATAAAATGGTGGCTCCACAATGAAACCACCGACCCGTAAAGGGCGGGCGAAAGGAAAAGGGCGAGTTTTGGCGGCTGTACCTTTTTTTCATGGAAATCTTCGTCTAGTAAAGCGGTAAAAAGGTTGAATTGTACTTCCAAGTACTGACTGCCCTGTAATATGCGAGAAGTATCTCAAGACATTGACCAATATCTGCAAATAATGGTAAGTTCCACTTCAGAACGTTATAATTCTGCCCTGATTGAAGGCACTACAATCGAGAAGACTTAAAAGTCAAGTAGATATTATTTGTTTACCAATTTCATTTTTAAAGATTGGGGTTCGCCAATACTTATGAGTAGACTGCGGATTGTGCAAAGTAAAAATTTCTTACCCGCATTGCAATAGACTGGAGTGAAATAGAAATTTATTTTCTTCTCTATTTTTTAAAATAGTAAGTGGGGTAAGTGCGCACTAGTTTTTGTAAAGTTGGACTTTAAACTGATGTATTTTCAGTCTGGTATGTAAAAACTTAACGTTCTTGGTATCAAACTCTTGCCACAGTTATTACTGATGAATTAGTATTATGTAGGATTCTAATTTTGCTTCAAAATTATCATTTTGATAGGACATTGATTTAAGCGAGGAAAACACCTTTATTCTTGGCCTACATCTACGTCGAATAGTTCATACTAACTTATACTACATTAATAAATACAAGCTAGAGAAATTTTGTTCATATTATAATAAAAATAACCAGTTAATGCGATTACCCCGTTTACGCACTTACCCCACTCCACCTTATGTTTAAATTTTACTAATATTTATGCTATTTTGAATTACACCTAATCATTTGTGTCATAAATGCATAAAATGCGCAGTCTACCTATGAGACATAACAGATCGTTATTACATCGGAGCAGATCGTTATAGTTCGAATGGTGGCAAAAGATAAAGGATTTACAAGAAATTGAAGCAGGTAGTATCTTCCCCCGACTATCTCATTTTTAAAGATGTAGGTTCGCCAATACTTATGGGACTGTTGGCCTCTCGGGCGAAATATTAGCGGCAAAACAAGGCCGGATAAGGTTAACAGGACCGATCGGAAAACTCGGCCAAGCACTCCCGTGTTGTTCGTATTTGCGGTCACGCGGGAGGATCGTTATCGAGCCGCGAAAGAACGAGGCCGATTCCCAGGAGGAAATCCCGAAGCTCTCCGGCGTGGCCTTATTATTTCTGATACCCAGTCATCGGAGCGAACGATACCATCGAGATTTTCATCGCGAAACAACGCGTCTCTCCGCGGGCCGTTTGTAGGAAACGAAGCGCAACCCGTCTGCCACGTATCGCAGATCCTGTCGATGGCGCTTGGGAGCTCGTTCCGATTCCGGCCCGTTTCGAAAAAGAACGTTTCCATGCGGTACCATCGTTCGACCGTATTTCCTCGATTCCCTTCAGCCACATCCTGTTCTACGCCGTGCCGTATGAAACAGAGCTAAAGGGATACGAACGATTTATACGGTCAAGATTGCGTATCACTGCGCCCGCAAGAAATCCTGTGAACTTCACAGCACGCCGATACAAAGAAACTACTGTCTGAAAAGCCAGTACGGCTACGCGGTCGTTCTACAAACCTGAAATCGGATGCTCCTACGTTTCAGTACATTATTTAACCCTTTGCGGCCCACGCTCGCTCTCCTTCATGTCAGAGCTCACTGCAGCATCGTGTAATTCAATTGTTGGATTACAATTATTGGATTCCAGAATGCAATAAAGCTTCTCCATCAAGAAATACTATTCGTCTGCAGATTTATTCATTTACCATTTTAAAGTACAAAACTGATGTTTAAGGTCCGTTCTTCAGTTATTACTAGACTGGGAATGTTTATGGAATTTTTAATTTTTCTAGGCAAATTTTAAGAAAGTGGAAACAAATAAAACCTCATTTTTTAAATGAATCAAGTATATTTGTGGAAATTATAATCAATTGCAAAATTGTATCGAACAAACAAACAGACAGACAGACAAGAAAGCGAGCTAATAAAAACGTGGTAAAATAAATGTATTGATGATATTATTATCATCTGATGTTCAAAGGTGTCTATATGCAAAATAAAAACTGCAAAGTATTTTTACATTTGGCCATTTGAATAACTCCAAACTAATATGACAGTATTCTTAAATTCTTCTAATGTTTTTACAAATTTGAATTGCACTCACTCATGTTTGTTATACACGCATAAACCCCGCAGTCTAGTAATAATAAAAATCTCTGTAAACAACAATGTTTTTCACCATATTGAAGATGGAATAGAAATCGACCACTTACATAAATCAAATTATAGAACGGGCACTCTGTTTTAATTCCGAATATTATTCCTTAGGTCCCGAGGATTCCACGGGAATTCATTCTGTCGGCGGAAAATCGCGCGTCCCGGTAAGAGAAACATTTTCAAGCCCGGCTAAAATAATCATGGTGAGTACTATGTATTTGCCGGAACGAAACTACGAATAGCGAAACGAGAATACAACGAGCCGTATCGTATCCCACGCGAGCGAGACGGGGGGGGGTGGGTTAGAGAATACAAGCCGATTAAATGCTTCACTTTCTTCCATCCTCTGTATTCTCGTCTCGCCTTCTGCACTTTCCTCGAGATCAAGTCCACGGGCCTGAATCCACGCGAAAGTTCGCGGAAGCGAGATCAAGGATAAGTACGTTGCGAATGCGTAAGCGAATTACGGAAGTTCCTCGTCGGACGGGATCTCGATTCCACGGGGGAAAAAAATCCTTTTCAGAGATGCTACGTAGAATCGTCCGGCTAATGCACGATCTTCGAGGCTAATGGAAACGCGTCAATTTGCTCTGATACCATTAACAACCACCCTTGCTCGTGATTCGTTGTTTTCTTCCCTGCGAATGGATCTGCGAATAATTACGCCGGCAAATCTGTTCTGTTGAAGCGCAGCGCCTGCTTGATTGATTACGGCTGCCTCTGCTTGCTTTAGATTTTGGTTAGTCTCGCTGCTTTGAAAAGCGTCTTCGTTGATCACTTTATTACATCAGGCTGTTTCTTCATGGCTTATTAATTTTTTTAGACTGTTTCCTGGATTCTAGGATGTTTAGTATTGACCAAATGATGAACAGTTTTTAATTCTTTATGACCTGGTAAATTCAGTTTAAATTCGTGAAGTTATTCCTCATTTTTTGATGGAACGCTATTTAATGTTGTCAACAGATTTGTGGATGGGGCATTGCATAAATAGAATACCTTGTAAAATTGTGTAAATAATTACTTAGAACTTCATATCGTCGGCTGAATGTAATAACTAGGTAACTTACAATTCCTTAGTTTAGAGAAATTGATGAAACAGTATTTTAAGGTTGTAAGATAAAGGTAGGGAGACCGTTATTTTAAACATAATGCCAATATCTGCTCATATTTCTTTATTTTAAGTGGAACAATACATGAAAAAACATCAGTTTGGATAAAAAAAGAATTGATTAAAAGTCGAGTTACCCGTTTATAACATAAATAGAAATCTGTATTTATTTTTTATCTACTTTGAACACTGCTCACTGGATGTCGTAGATTACTTTGATAGGTTACCAAGTTTTTATATTAAATTCTACTTGATTTCTTCTTTAATGCGAAGTAGATAACTCAAAATGTCCAAATTTAAAGTTACCTAGTTATTACATTCAGCCGGCGATATATTGTGCAAATGTATCTCTAAGGTGTGTATATTGTATAATGTCCTCTTCTTTCCGTTTTATATATTAAAATACGAAATTCAATTAAACAGGCACATCGAATCGCGTGTCAATCGTTGAAAATCAAAGATGTGGCGGTCTCTACAACTTACACTTCAAAATATGAAATTACAAATTCAAAACGATTGTATTCAAAGCAGAAAATAGATAGAGAAAAGCGTGTGGGAGCTAAAAATAATAAATTAACCACAATAATTCATTGTAGCACAATTAATTTTAATGAATGTCCCAGAGGACTGTGACAGAACGTTCAGATGAAAAGCAAAGGATTCATACACTGTTCTTGCACAGTGAATCAGGAATCGAACCACTCCGGAAGAGGCATCGCAATGTCAAGTTCCTCGACGGAAGAGGGATCGGCCTTGTAAGCGGGCCTCTATTACCGCGGCGAGTGCGGGAAAGAAAGTGGAAGAACGACAATGAAATACAGTGCAACAGCGGGGCGGAAGCTCGCTTTCCCCGTTCGCCGGGAAGGCCACTTCTCTCCTCTTCAGGGACGCGAAGTTGCCTTGACTAATGCACGGTAATCGCAGGGTAGCTGACGAACACTCCGCAGACTTGACCCCCTCGACGACATGAATGATTCAGCGAGGGAACCGAGGGCGGAGGGTCATTATTGTTATAAAGTGGAATGCATTTTACACGGGACGTGGCGGACTCCACAATACAGATAAAGGGGAAGATACCCGATAGGACAGCGAGGTACGCGGTGTAGTGTGTAGAGGTACTAATGTGCATTCATGTTTGCGGTGACTTTCCATGTTCATTCGACATTTGGACAGCTCCTATTGATATAATGATATTTCATAATGCAAATTAGGGGTTGTCGCCCCTTTTGGGTACTCGAATTTAGCTCTAATTTTTTTCTAACTGATAGTTCAATCAGATTTTGAGACGTCACAGGTCCAAGTTCATTAAGACCAGGCCTGACCAACGCGTGGGCCGCGGGCTGCATGTGGCCCGCCATGTTAAATTGTGCGGCCCGCCAGGCGATTTTATAATTCTATTAAAACTTTTGTTTCTTGTAGTATGTAAAAATATTAAATAAACGAAGTATCGTTGTTATAATGCGCAACTGCGACTATGAACTCCAGTTCTATATTTGATATCTTCGATATAATTGAGTTACTGTGCAACAAAGAAATGAAACAAATTTTTGCGTCCGCATCAAAAATTAACTTTTACAATACTTATATATTACATCCGAGAGATATTCCAACTTATTTATACAAAGATATTTTGCACAAAGAGTTGTAACTGCTTTTGGATCCACATATATTTGTGAAACATTTTTTTTCGGGGATGAAATTTACAAAGAGTTCATCACGTGCTTCATTAACTGATGCCAATTCAGCGAATCAGCTAACAAAAGATGTGCAACGTCGAACATAGATATAGAGTTACCAAAATTAAGTGAAAGAAAGGCTAAACAAATATCTCATTCATTAAGACTCGAGAGTTAATTATATTGAATCATAGTATATCAATAAAGTTTTATTCATTTTATATCTGTATTACATTTTTTAAAAGCATGTTTACCGAAAGTGCGGCCCGCTGTAACGTTACGCGTCATCAAAGTGGCCCGTGAAACCATTTGGGTTGGCCAGGCCTGATTAAGACCATTCTGACCATTCTACAGCGATATTTTTATTTTTATGTAAAACTGATTGTAAATATCCGGAACACTCACAAACCTCAAGGGATATTTATCTAAAAAATTTACTCACATTATCCATGTTTTTCGACATATTTGAGGTTCACAATACACAAGTCTCATCATGATAACATGTATCAGGGGTGACGAACTTCTTCTCCTGACTAGCATTTCTCAGGGCAACTTGAACGATCCTAGTCACCCAAGGTCATTCAATGTCATAAATGTAAAAAGAGATGAAAAATAGAAATTAATTGTGAAATGGAATATTCTTAGCTTCGTCAATGGAATTAGACATTTCTTTTCATTCTTCTTCTTCCTTATGGGATCTCATGGATTTTGTTACTCTGCGCCCATGTATTATGTGATCAATGGTTAAAGATTGATGTTTGCAGAAAGACGGAGCCATTTTGCTGCGTTCTATTCTCCATCGAGCCTGTACCGTCTTCTATTTTCTATTTACAGTAGAAAACGAAGTTTATTTATTTCCGCTATAAGTAATTGCTCTCGGAAAGCAGTTTTGTGCAATATATGTTGCGAAGAACAGTTCCCATGGACGTTACTTTCCGAGCACCGCGTGCGACGATCGTCGTTTATGGCAGAGCCATGTTGAAATTAGATTGATAAGACCTAGAGCCGTGGAATTCGTTCGACGTCGTACGGTCAAATAAAATTTAGTGCTATTGCCCGGCTCGATAATGCACTCCCGTCGAAGATAAACCCTTCGGAATTCGATTAAGAATATAGTTTAAAGCCGAAAGAACAAAGGTTCGCTAGAGAAGAGGATCGTCCGAGAACGATCGGCCGCGAACGGTGCGCTGGTCCATCGTTGCCTAAAGGTAGCTGCACTTTCACCTCGTTTCATGGGATTCCTGTCATAAGTCTCTCGGCTAAGTTGATTGGATTGGTCGGTCGCAGCGGCCGCATCTCGTAACCCCATTTTCCAACGGTGGTGGAAAACGGAGCGGAATTTATCGTACGAGCCACCGTATATCGGCGCGGCAGCTTAGATTTCGATTTGGACGGGGCTTTAGGCTGCGCCCGGCGAATCACGCCAATTTTGCACCGGGCCTCGTAGAATTCCCAATTGTACAGGACGGATGAAACTTTATGAAATTCATGAGGGACGAACGTGCGCACGCGACTACACAGCCCAGCTGGATATCGCTCGGTTATAGTCCTCGGGAGTCGTCCGATGCGAAAGCAAGAGAGAGAGAGAGAGAGAGAGAGAGAGAGAGAGAGAGAGAGAGAGAGAGAGAGAGAGAGAGAGAGAGAGAGAGAGTGTGTTCGACGGATTTTTGTATAAGCCCGGAAATCTTTGGTCCGGCTTAGAGGTTTCTAAGCCGATCGAACGATGCCACGGGAAACTCGATTTCCACGCGCGGACAGTCGCGGAAGCGTGACTCGTGCGCTCGCGAGAGACGGTACAAGGGAAATTCAATCGCAGAAGAAGAGGGTACTTACCGGTGCTGATACGTGGAGGCGATGTTCTACGTTTCACTGCATGTTACGACGGCCCGAGTACCCTGGAAACAGACACACGTGGCGAGTTTAGTCCCCGGGAATAGCGAGAATCGATCCGTGGATGTGTTTTTTCCAGAAATCGCCACTGGGAGCATAGGAAACGGTAAATTGTTGGAAGAAATATTTCAAGGAATGCGGTTATAGCCAGAGTTGTTGGGCAAACGCTAGTCACAATTATGATTATTGACTAATAATTTCATAAGCTCTACAAAAGTGACTAATAATAAATGACTAAGTGAATACTTTGAGCGTGACTATGAGTAATGACTACATAAGTATTTCAGCGCAATGACTAATGAATAAAGAATAAAATTATTAAATTAGGTATAACTAATGACTGAATACGCAATCAGAATTTCACTATGACTAATGATTAAAAATGGTTATAAGTTAAAATAAGACATAATAACCAAAAAATATCCTATTAGTTTACAAACATATAAAATACAGATTATGACACGTTTGGTCACTGCAAATTCCGATATTGTTTAAGTATACGTATTAATGTATTTTAATCGCACAATAGTGACTGATGACTGATCAATTAAATTAACTAATCATAACTAATAAGCAATAACTAACGACTACTTGAGCTGTGACTAACTAGTGCCATGTAGTCATGATTAACTAATCAAAAAGTTTTAACTAACCTTTTTTAAGTTTTGGCTAACAATCGATCAGGCTATTAGTCATTTTTAGTTATTAGTTGATTTTTGCCCAACTCTGGTTATAGCCTACAACTTTAAAGTTTGTTTAAAGTTAACGTATATTTAAATACACGTGTACTATGTATTCCACTATAAAAATGATGTTTCTTGTTGTACCAACAAACGCGGAATTTGTGAAACTATAGTCTCGATGCATAAATTAATATCAGTATTCTAAAAATTATACAAATTAATACACGTAAAAATGGTACACGGGTGCAGGATGTAAACAAATTCTATGTCGTGGCTACCACAGGATGATTCTACACCCTTGATTTGGTTGAAATTGATCATTGACGACATAGAATTTGTTTACAGCCTGTACTCGTGTACTTAAAAACCACGATTTCTAGTTTCCATCCCCTAAATATAGATCATTTTATACAACAAAAATTATTGTTTAAGAAACTATATTATACATGCTTTAAGGGTTGTCTCCGTCCCCTAGATACAGATCATTTCATGTGACAGATATACAGGGAGGTCCGTTTAAGTACGAACACCTATATATCTCGATTATTATTAGTCGTACAAAAAATCTCCACAGAATAAAGTTGTACTGTTTCAAGGGGCAAATTTGATGATGGTAAAAATTTTTTCTCAAGGTTATTTTTTTACAAGATTTCAAGGTCATTGATATTTTTTTTAAATGGGATAAGGTATTTTTTAATACATCAATCGATGTAGCTGGACATTCGTTATAAAAAGGTACTAACCCATGTATGTCGAAAAGTTAGTAGTTCAAGAGATATTTCAATTTAAATAACTCTAAAATATCATTACTGTCGTACTAAAACGTTACAGAAGTAAGTAAACGCTAACATCTTAGTACGACAGTAATGGTATTTTAGAGTTATTTAAATTGAAATATCTCTTCAACTACTAACTTTTCGACATTCATGGGTTAGTACTTTTTTATAACGAATGTCCAGCTGCATCGATTGATGTATTAAAAAATACCTCATTCCATATAAAAAAAACATCAATGACCTTGAAATCTTGTAAAAAAATGACTTTGAGAAAAAATTTTTACCATCATCAAATTCGCCCCTTGAAACAGTACAACTTTATTCTGTGGAGATTTTTTGTACGACTAATAATAACCGAGATATATAAGTGTTCGTACTTAAACGGACCTCCCTGTATATGTGAAATAATGTTTCAAAAACTATATTATACGTACACACAAATTTGCATGTTTCTTGTATAGGCTTCAGGTAGCTGAAATGTTACGGCATACTTCATCCGTTTTAAACTCGAGAATGGCCGAAGGGTAGCCGAAAAATGGTGTGAAGAAACTGAGAATGGCCAAATTTGTTCCGTTATCAGTAGAATGTGGAACGGACATAGCTCAAAGCCGAAATGATGCGATAAGACCTCCGAAACGGCCGTGACAGAGGGAAGGAGGTCCGCACTGAAACCAAGCGGAAGAGGATTGCGTTCACGACAGGACGTTTCCATAGGTATTCGTAGATTTCAGGGTGACCGAGCAGCCGATAACCTTCTTTATCATTTTTACAGCCGGGTAGGAGGTCGTGGCAGAGACGTCCGCATATTTATTCAACATTGCCGGCAATAAAACACAGGCTTGCGCGCGTATCCGGCTGTCTTATGGCTGTTTTCTCGGCTGGTATAATATTTCGTTTAGGAATGCCGAGACAGTCAGGTGTACGAGAGGAGAAGAGAAAGAGAGAGAGAGAGAGAGAGAGAGAGAGAGAGAGAGAGAGAGAGAGAGAGAGAGAGAAAGCGTATAAAGGTATGTCTGATTTAATACGAAAATGGAGCGAGATCGTACCGCGTCTGCCTAGAAATTTGACGAAAGTACCGACAAACTGTTCCCGGTAGATTCATCTTAGAACTTCGCGAAGCTGAACGCTTCTTCGTCTGTCTATCAACAGTTTGCCGAAGTTATTCAATTTAACAGAAAATTTCTCCGATAACGACGTGTTATGTTATTCCCGAACTTAGAAATAACCAATAACGAAATGATTTCGATTGAACCAGGTATGACGAAGTTTCTGGGCTGCGTGTTTCCGGTGAACGATACTTGTCTTACATGAACATTTTCAACGTCGTCTTTCGTCACTGGAACTGTATCTATTCCTCGTATAATTTCTCAGTCGAGAAATAATTCATTCTACATTTAGAATAAGCAGTCTTGCGTTGCGAGTTGAGAGAAAGGTACATCAAAACTCATAGTCATGGAGGATTGTTTAATTGAATGCGAAAGTTCGTCTTGGAACTTTCATTTGGTTCGCATGCGATAAGAGAGTTAAAGAAATCGGGGATATGTCTGGCTTGCAAATTTAATAATAGAAAAAGTTTCTAGTGTTAGAAATTTACCAAGACAGCCCGACTCTGACCGCGTTCTGCATGGCTTCTAAACTTTCCCATCTTCCGTTGTTCGGTTCAACCATTCAAGTGGAGATCGTTGCAATCTCAGCCAAAGGGATTCCATAGGGAATCGATATGCGAATGTCGGTTAGGGGCTGGAGAGCTTTGAACGACGAAAGTTGATTTTATTCCCTCGCGTTACACCGGATTGAAATCATTTAACCAATAGAAATTCTCCAACACCTTTTAAATTAACCGATATACGCTCTTTTCGTCGGTGATTAAACGTTAATTACGTCCTACGCTGCGCCCATAATGTACGCTCGGGATTTCGTTATATAATCTCATAATTATTATCGAAATTATTCGGAAAGTACAGGAAGCTATTGAAACAACTTCGTATATCGGATCGATGGGCGAGCCTGGAATCGAATAACATTGAAAGTAATTAAACGCATACGTTCAAGCGAAATTCCGGCAAACTATGAAACGAATTCCTTCATCGAGTGGTTTTAAAAATTAATGCTAGCTTGTGGTAGTTCTATAATTTGTCAACTGCGAGTCGTGAGAGCTGGTTAATCATTCAAAATGATCAAAATGGAAATGAATGTGATGTACTTTATTAAGTTTAGTAGATGTTCATTAGAGAATTCAATCGATATTTGTTACTTGCCTTTTGGGAAGAACTATTACAACAAATTATGACTGGACAAGTTGAATAGAGACGAAGTGTGTTCAAATACAAGTGAAACAAGGACAGAATATGATTAAGCAAGTGAAATTGGCACGGTGTATGGTCAGACAAGTGGAATAAGGTGATGTGAAATTAAATAAGTAGAATGGGGTCCATCTGTTGCCAGATAAAAAAAATTTTTTAAAAACGACGCTTATATTAAAATGCAATAAAAAGGAAAATAATCTTTTTAGACATAAGTGACTATAAATAAAACCTCGGATCGCTAAACTATATTGACGTAATCTTCGTGGGCGCTTCACACTTTTATTTATAGTCACTAATTTATAAAAAAATGATTTTCTCCTTTTTAGTGCATTTTAATATAAGCGTGGTTTTTAAAAGTTTTTATTTTCTACTTTTTAGTCTTTTTTAAATGGAACGCAAGATATATTAATACTGGTATGAAATAGTAAGATATAGAAACGCAAGATATGGAAATACGCGAGATAGAATGAGTGGACTCCAACAGACGACGTCTTTTGATGGAGTCCGAAATTGTCCGAAATGGAACGGAATGAACGGAACACCACACAGACTGAGCTCCTTTGGTGCGAAATGGGTCAGTGAAGTGGGGATGAGTCGGAGTGGGAACGCGTAGTGGAGTAGGGAGCGCTGGCGCGCGGAGTAGGTATCGCTGGCGCGCGGAGTAGGTATCGCTGAACGCGATAACGTACGTGTAACGGTTAATATTAAAATTGTTTTTTCTCCTGAACGCACAGTTCTTTTAAAAATTTGTTTTTTTAATATTGTATTGTCAGCCAGTTCTGAGCTATGTTTAAAGTTTCAAGTCTCTGGCTCATCGGGAAGTGGTTTAAAATTCGATTACAAGATTTTACGCATACAACAACACCAACGACAACTCGGCACGCTAATATCTGTGGTTTGCTAGGAAAAACGCTGCATTTATTGAACTTTACAGTACAGGATTTATGCATTTACCAGAAAAAATGTTATGAAAATCAATTCGAAAGGCTCGAAGAAATAATGCAATTTAAACAATGTCCTATGTCAAAGCATTAGTAATCAAAACTTTAAACGTCAATATTTCGAAAGTGAAAGTATGTGACATGCGGCGTTCTTCCTAACAACCACAGATATAAGCGTGATAATAAAATACGAACAGACAATGTTCGTATTTTACCAAAAGCGAAAAATGCACCATACACAATTCCGTCAGAAAATATGCGAGACGTATGCACCATTTTATTCAACCCCAACTTAACCTTGGTGGGTTGTACTTTGAAATCTCAAAGAAATGTTCATCCACCAAAACCAAGACGCACCCTACACGAGTGACTCTCGAATCATTAGTTCACAACAAACGACAGGACGAAGTCCCCGCACTGGACCGGCTCGACGATCTCCTCGTCTCTCAGATAAAAACCTCGCCAATCCAACCCGAGCTCCTGCTGTAGCAATCAACCACCCCCTCGAAGGAAGAAAATCACTCCGTGTGCAGCTTTGTTTCACGCCGTTCGGGTGTTCCATAGGCAGACGGAAGTGTGGACGCGGCGACGCAAAGACAAATAGGCAGGGAGCGGGGGCGCGAGCTATCGCGGTACAGTAATCCCAAGCGTGTTTTCTGGGTCGGTTGCACCCAGGATTGCGGTTCCAGGGTCGCATTGTCTCTAGGAAATACGGCCGTGGAAGAAACGAAAATTATGCCCCCTCTGCCGCCCGGCCCCTCGCGAAATGCTTTATTTCCTTCGCCGGTCTGGCGTTTCCTCTTTCACGCTTCCCTCGCCGTTGAGTTTCTCTTTTTGCGGAGGAAAAGGAGGGAAAGAGCGTGACGACGAGGTCATTTGCCTTTTACGCCGAGCCATAAAGAGGCGGCCGAGACGCAACGTTGTCTCCGCCGCGGCGGAGAGAGGCTCTCGCGAAGCGGGACAAAGAGAAATGAAGAGGAGACGAGGGAGAAACGCTGCACCGGGATGCAACAAGAGAGGAGACACTCGCTCTGTCAGGCTGGCAGACGCTGACACGCGCGCTGTCTATTCGTTTCGGGAGAGTTAAGACGCGGAGTGATAGACGACGTTTAGGTGGCCGGCGAGGCAGCTCGAGTGACGACAGGAGAGAATGCGGGGGTGGTCGCGTGCCAACCGGCTCCGGGACAAGCGTTTTTTGCTGGCACGCGTGTTCCTGTTATCTTCTCGTTAACCGTCACTCCGGATTCTCTCATTTGCGCTTCCTTCCTCCCGTTGCTGGCTCGTGTTTTTTTCCATCTTGCTGGTCCGACCGTTCGACACCCACTGCCCATACTCTCCTCTCCTCTTCTCGTCTCTTCGCTCGTCGATATCTATAGCATGGCCGGAGGCAGCAGGCTCGTATCGAAACGAATCGAACGGAATCGAATCGGAACGGATCGGAGCGGATCGATCGAGACTATGGGCCGGTCGGTAACGGGATTAGCAGGGAAATTTAAGAATTAAGCGTGATTCCGCTCCGTATCAGGTTCCGCTGACGCTCGTCAAGCTGAATTACGAGCGGTAATCCCCGGGCGGAGGCTAAAACTATTCCGGCTGAAAATCGAATTTTTAGCCGGAGCGGTGAAGTATTAAGCGTGATAATTAAAACTGCAAATTCTCGCTCGAACGGAAAATGTCGGGGCCCGATAAGAATGTGAAGGGTCGGAAGATAGTGGCCGATATAAATTAGGATATAGCGCCGGACCAGCGTGCGGGGTTTCTTTCTACACTATGCAGATAGATTATCTGCTGGTATTGGAAGGATTTAACACGTTCCGCTCTGAATCTCCTACAGTTGTAACAATGTGCAGTTTCTTCCTTTCTTTTTTTAAGAGAGGGTGAATGATGACATTTCTCATTTAGTTTTATTACGGAACCGAATATGATACGAGAATTTTCTAATTGGGAGAATTCTATCTGGGGTAACTGCGAATTATTGTAATGCTACGATAACTGTTAAATTGCCTCGGTAGCGGTGTGCGTTACAGTTAGAATAGCGCTACTGTAATTAAATTTTTTACTGAAGTCGCAAATAAAGTAGCTTTGTTCGTGTAATTTAGTACCGAATATAACACAGAGGTAATATTTTGTGCATGAAAGGAGAAACAAGAAACGTACGTGGAATTGCGTTACTTTTAACGCTGGAATTACTACATAGAGAACGTGATAGTTTGCATTGCTATGAAAAATGAAACAATTATGAATATCCAGATTTAATGTGATCTTTACTACGTTATACGCCTAAATAAATCCGAAGATCATTTAGTAATCGTTGTCAAAAATCTGGTAGTTCTAATAATAATTTATTAGTAATACTAAATAATAACTACTAAACAGTAATAATTATGCGGATTTATATGCGGATTTATATGAAAAATAAAACTGTTCTGCATTGATTGTGGGAAGCAGGAGTACAACGAAAATTGATTTCATCTCTTAATGTTTTTGTTGCATTAAAGACAACATTACAATATTCGTAAATTTTTCTCATCTTTTATTGTTTTATATTTTCCCCAGCTAATGTCCTCATAAATGCATCAAAATCCGCAGTCTAGTAATAATTATAGAAAACTTGATAATTTCAATCTTAAACAGTAATAATTGTATCTATTTTTCAAATTAAGCAGAAGAAATTAGAAAACACCATCTTTTTCATTCATTAATTTATTAAATTGCACGCAACTTAAAAATTGTATCATCAATTTGATTATTGATCTTCACAAAATAATAAGTAATTTTGATTAGTTTGCACGTTTAGTATTAAATATTGTGTATTTGAAAGGATGATGGCTAAATATTCACGTACAATATGTGCGTATAGAGAGACGCGTGTATGTAACGTTAGTGGATCGTTGAAATCTGACAATCGCTTGATGAGGGTCCTCGATTAGAAGATTGTAATCCGCGGGGATATTGAAGCCGAAAAGTGATTGCCGATATCTGCGTGAGAATGCCTGGCTTACTCGCATAATGAAGCAGAAATATAGTCGCACAATTGATCCAACGTTTAAATTATGCAACATTATGCGAAGCCACGATAACGGTACAATTGAATGTATCCCGATTAGAGCTCTCCCGTAACCTATATTCTGGTTTCACTTGTGACGAGCACCTCGGGTTGTCCGCATCCTGCGAATTTCGACGAAATTCTTTTTCCGAACAAAAAATCCATTAACCCGAGAAAGATTGGTCCGAACGAGAAAAAAGAACGAGAAAATCGTGAACCGGTTAAAAACGAAAATTCTAAATCATTTCTGAAATGTGCCGATCAAACACGATAATTCGATTTAAGTTCCTCTTTTTCAAGTATCTCGCTGTTGCTAAATCGTTTGAAATATTCTCGTCGGTCTATTTTAAGCGAATGAAACGGTAGAACTTTCGTTGGAACGAAAACTTTCTCGCTGTAAAACATTTAATTGTAGAAACGACATCCGCGGGAAGCACAGTTAGGAAGCTTTTTAATGAAATACTTGATGTTTCATGCAAATTGTACGTAATAATGTTTGGTAAACGGTGAAAAAATTTTTAGCGAATGTTTAAATGAATCTCTTCCCTTGTAAACTGCTATTACAACACCATAGTGTTGCAGAATTATTTCACATATATATTCGATTGTTATTGTTTCAGTTAATATTACACGGTACTAAAACAATACATTTTTAAATGAAAGTCTCGCTACATTGAATCGTATTATTATTATAAAGTATTTTATGAAATCTTATTAAATTCCAACTATACGTTCAACGATTCTATACGCAATTAACTACTACTATTTTATTAATTACATTCAATTTTTAAATGAAACAAGTAATTAAAACTATATAAAATGTTCTACATGAGTAAAGGGTAGCTAAATCAAACACGAAAAAATGGTAACATAAGACGTACCGTTACTTTGAAGAAAATTCATAAAAATTTCTAAATTTTACAGCGTTTCTAAGAGACTGTCCCCTCGATGCTCAGTAGGTTTACTGTTAATTTAACGTTATTCGACTGGCGGGTTCGAGGAGCCGTTTCCCTCGG
This sequence comes from Lasioglossum pauxillum, assembly GCA_933228785.1. Classification (NCBI taxonomy): domain Eukaryota; kingdom Metazoa; phylum Arthropoda; class Insecta; order Hymenoptera; family Halictidae; genus Lasioglossum; species Lasioglossum pauxillum. The sequence goes on along the minus strand of OW121702.1, from coordinate 17,000,906 downwards.
GAGTTCTACGGTTAATCTACAACTATCAACCCTAATCCACTCGGAAGCCCGTTATCGCAGGCGTGTACACGCGATCTGCGTGCGGGTTTGGACGCCCGGTGCTCGAACGGCAGCGGTTGGAAAATGGGGGAGCGTCGACGACGCCGGTTTCCTCGTGCCGCGCCGACGACGACGAAATAAGATACTTCGTGAAAGTAATTTCCTCGGGAAAAGTAAGTTTTCGCCGAGTAATAGCCTCTGCGCTGGCACTGTCGCTGCACAACCGTTCCCTGCTCTATGTATTTGCTCGCGAATAGCCAGGGAACCTGCCAGCAAGCGCCTGCTGAAGAGATTCCACGCCGAGGACTGAGGTTACAGATCGAAGTGTAACTTTAATCGTCCTTGGTCCCGTGCTCCCCAGCGGGCCTCCGCCATTTTCTATCGTTCGCTTGGAAATGGAAGATCGAGTCTTTCGCACGGGTCAGAGAACAGAATGTCTTTCGGCTGTTCAGCATTTCGACACCACCCCTTCGGCGACCTCTTCAGGGATGAACTCGATTTAGAACGCTAAACGAGTGGTAACTTTTACGACTTTTTTCAGAAAAATTATGGAGTCGTTCTTTTTTAGACTTCTAGAATAATTTCATATTCGAGGAATACATACTAATTTCTTTGTTGAAAAGTGTGTGATAGAAGTGGATATATTTAAGATGGTTTGTCTACAAGTGAACAATATGATATCTCCTATAGTTGCTAGGATTGTGAAAATTTATTTCTAGGTCACTCAGAGGGATGCCATTAACATCTCTAAATACATTCTAATGTCTACTGCACAACACTGCACAAAAAATATATTTTATTGTCCATGTGACGGATAATCTTGCCAGTAGTGTTTCTGAATGCATATTCGTAGAGGTTAATACCAATACTTCGCAAAAACATAATAAGAATTTAGTCTACAGTTTCATTTAAAAATTGATTATTTTAATATATTGTACATAATTCAATATATACATCTGTGTTAATTTGCCAGTGAAAATGTGAAAAAAATGACCTTAGCACAATTACATTGACATTTGCAGCAGCAGGGTGGCTAATTGTGACTGGAAGATCTACGGTATTAATAAACTTTTATAAGCTGTAATGTTGAGGAGCAACAGGTTGAGTGTAACTCACGTATCGTGTGCGGCCAAGTATGTTTCAGGATTTTTGTAGTATCTATCCTCGGAAGCAGCCTCAGTCTAACTCTGCTCTGTGCTTTGTTTGCGAATCATGTATTGTTTGGTATGATTTGTACTTTCATATAATGGTGGAGGCTGTCCGAAACTGTGATTGATACTGCCCGGTCTCTGTAACCGTTTTCGCTTCGTTAGATAGCGATAGATGTGCTGTGTGCGTGTATCTGTGTTAATTGTCCTGGCAAGCTTAGAATCGATAACCCGTGCATGGCAATTGAAAAAATCCTTGACAGGGAATGGTGCATGCGTTGTGCTGCTATCTGAAAAATGTCGATTCGAACGTCTCTGAATTATGAAATAGTTTATGTTTAGAAAATATAACGTTGTTTCTGTCGATTAAGTTCAGAATGGAACGAGGTTTTCCTGCTGCACTAAGAAATTATTGATTTCTCGCGTTTGTATATAGATGATTAAATGATGGGTCCCTTGACATTGTCAGCAGCCAAGCGTCTCATCCATAAATGCATGTCATGGTGCATTTTGAATGCAACTAACAAAGCGCGCTGCGGCTGCCAGTTTAACACTAATGTTTACCTTTGAATCTGATGTTACGTTTAGATCGGATCTAAGTGACGCGGACTCCGTACCATTGACCTGATTATGAGTGACCATTGATTATTGATTACTGTTTGGCCAGGCCGAGCCATTAATTACTGTCTGACCGTACCTGATAATGCTTGATTGTGTGCTAAACCTGACAGCCTGCTGGCTCAGAATATTCATCCGGCACAGACCAGCCGTAATCTCCAGCAGATCCTGTATCATTATTTATATTAATTGAACGCCAAGTATCGAAAGCATCACTCGCAATATGCTGTTGTTCCATATCTATTATATTAATGTTAGCAGCAGAGATCACCGATCTGAACAAATTGTACTTGCCCTCCGAAAATATTTTTCACTCAGAAATTACCGGTGATCATTTCACAATATTTAAAATATCTACGACGCATAGCGAAGAATTTTTAAATAGTTTTTTTATAATGCATCATTTGATATTATAACACCTTCTAATATCTACATTAAATGGTTTCTGAACTTGAAGGAAAACTTGTTTGTAGATCGTTTTATTTATTTGTTACTCGTTTTATTAATATTAAATTGCTATTCTGTTATACCGATATTAAATGATTCAGTCTCTCTCATGACACGGAAAATGACAAATTCACGAATTGAGAAATATAAACTTTATATTCAATAAAAAATTCAATACTTCGCTTGAATAATTCGATTGTTGCGTCGATGTTGTTGATTCGATCGTTGCGACTTCAATAAAATGGAATCGCTTCATTATTATTTATTACACTCCGCGTTCGATTGAAAATGACACGATGCCCGGGCTGGGTTATAAAATGTTAATAAAAGACGTACTATATCTTGATGTTATATGATACAGCATCAGTATCATTCGTATCGAATGTACCTCGATGTATCCGAGTTACTCGACTGAAACGTGACACCAGGCATAGCTTCTGAACTCGAGCGGTTGACATCGGTTCAACAAAATTAAATTACATGAAAGAAAAATAGCTATACCTACCAACAAGATCATCATATTTTTAGCTTCGTGGTCTGAAACTGTTTTACAAATTCTTTCGCCCCAATTTACACCAAGATCATTAAATTCAAAGTCATCAATTTATTTGACCGATTAACATTACATTCGTAGAATTTCTCATCTACTCTAAATAAGTTATTCAAGTTGCATATCGGAATGTTATAGAATTATTTTATTTGTATTAACACTATACCTACCGGTGATTGTCCCATAATTGTTGAAAGTCTATGGTTCACGGCTGAGGATTTTTTAAAAGAATCCTTGGCACGATTATTAAAAAGCCTATTAATTGGCTACCGGTAGATAAAGAGTTAAAAAGATACCTCGAAATTGTGATACGAAACATAACAAAAATTAATGTAAAACGTACTGATTCAAACAAATTAATCGTCATAGTTCACCTGGCACAAAACGTTAAACCAATAATTAACTGCACAGAGCATTGTCAAAAATATTTCAGTTCAAAGTCGCTCGATTTTTTTCGAAACATTAATGCTGGTTGACTGGAGTGTTCGTTAACCAATTCGACGTTGGCCTGAGGTTGCGTCACGTCGAAGAGTGAGCACATCAATCAACACCAGTGATCACAAACAAAGTACTAAAGACAGCGATCAGCCGCCCCGGTTTCGCGCAGGAAAGTACAGCGTCGACACCTCTTCGAGTTGTACAAAGGTGGCTCGAGATCGAGAGAGAGTAAGAGAAAGCAAACTCCATTTTTCCCCCGCGTTTCCGAGTAATATGTCATCCTAGATTGCAGAATACTGCAAAACGCGTCTGGGACACGTAACAACATGCAGCACGAGCCGTACAAACCGTTGAGTCATTCTCTCCATACGGCGTATCTACCGCTCGAGCGATAACACTCGGCCGCACGAAGCGTCTAGACGCGACTCGATGCCGAGGGTGCGCAGGCAGACCCGGGGGGTGTGCAAAGCTATCGGTGACTTTTACATCGTGTAACCAACCGGATATACTTTTTTCCCACTCTCTGTAATTAACCCTCTATCGTCCGTCGCATCTGGAGCCGAGGACTGCGACCATTCGTATCGATAACGCGTCGCGTCTCGCGCGCTCCGACCACCGACAATATTACGAAGTCGCACGAAAGAGTATGGTTTCAACCAATTCGAAATGCGCGTAGTCGAAACAGGGGTTACTTCGTCCGTGGACACGTTCAACTTGGTGAATCGCATTCGTCTTGGCGCGTTTAACCCTCGGACAGCGGATCTTTTCCATAATCATAAAGTTGATGTGGCTTAACACCATTCACAGTTTCATCTATTAATTTTCTAGAATATATTGTTGACGGTACTTCTTGTAGACTCATTATTAGTCTTTCTTATATTCCTAATATAAATTTTATTCGTTTAATTTAATCGCTCGGAAGCAGGGATCCTAACTGTTATAACCAAAAAGAAAAAAGTCATGGAATAACAAGTATTTCATCGACTAATATCGGTTACAAATAAGGATTATAAGGTTGGTTATAAACAAGGATTATAAGTAACCGAAATTTTTTTCTCTTCTTGGTAAACGTTATCATTGAGAGAAATCCATTTCGATCACTTATAGCAGTTATCAATGACAGAAATATATTTCGATCGCTTATAACAGTTATCTATGGGAGAAGTTTATTTCGGTTGCTTATAACACTTGCCCACGAGAGGAATTTATTTCGATCGTTCATAACAGTTATCGATACGAGAAATTTATTTTGATCGCTCATAACAATTATCGATGAGAGAAATTATTTTCATAGCTTATAACAGTTATCAATGAGAGAAGTTCATTTCGATCGCTCATAACAGTTATTGATGAAGGAAATTTGTAATATTCATTATTAAATAGTACAACTTTCAAATGGTAGACAATCAATCATTTCATAAATTTTTTATTCATAAAATTAACTGCTACAATCAAAATTTAATGTGACAAACGTGAGTTTTTCCAAAGGGTATAGCCGGATAAGCATGGGCCAGCGGCCCCCGCTCCGATTTTCCTGATTCCTGTCTTAAAACATCATTTTATGTCTAAAAAAACATTGTGTAAACTTTCAAATGTCTACCCCCACCGATAGGGGTGATATTGAGGTAAATTCCCCCGCACTTAAATGCAATTTGCTCTAAAACGAGAAGAGATATGGACATGGGATAAACGGCAAATAAAAGATATAGATACACTCTATATTTCAGATTTTTTTCAGAATTTTTTGCTAATTATTTATAGTTTAAAATAATTAATTAATTTTTTGGGAATTTTTTTAACTATCTTCCCCTGGGTTGATACCTACCAAAAAATTCTAAAATATTGCTATGATTCTAATCTATTTTGTAAAAAAATCTCAGAAGTGTCCGTTTGGTGGAACAGTGTCAAAAAAAATAAAGTATGCCGGCGAACGCTCGGTTTGATCAGTAACGACGCAGCGACCGATTCCCCTTGCGGTGGGGCTAGTGACGGGAGCGAACGGGAAGTCGGCACTTGTACGGAAAAGCTGATACATGTAAAAATGCGACTAAATCTTCTAATATATGATTACAGTTGGAAGTCTAAACAATTATATTTTAGGAAATAGCTTACATTGAAGAAGAAAAACACGTGTAAAGCTAGTTTGTTGCTGTCAAGTAACAGAAAGAAGAAGCTTCTCACAAGTATGTCGTATGGTCACGGTGTTACAGGTTCTGCTCGATGCTCTGGAGGGCTCCAGTTCGAATCCTCCTCAACTCAACTTTTCTTGTTTTTTTCTTTTTCTTATATGTATTTATAAACTAAACGATTTTTATTGTTTGCACTTCAATATTCTATAAAACAAACTTGCTATAATGCAATATGCTGCTTTGTATTTCTGCGCTCAAATCTGAACACTGTGAAATAATAATATCTTGCGCGTGTACCAAGACCGCGAAGGGATGATTGCGTAACAACAATAATTTTTTCTTTTATTATTGTAATCCTGCCGATGAATGGAACCGCACTCATTCTGATCGTGTCTAACGAAACGAATGAGCGTGTGATCAGATGACATTGTAACGTCGGCTAGCGATCAAGGAATATGCCGACTTTGCGGCATGTTCAAAGGCGGCACGCCGCGAAATGAGCGAAACACGAAACGCGAGAACTCATACAATTAATAATTATGTTTGTTTTATAGAATATTGAAGTGCAAACAATAAAAATCGTTTAGTTTATAAATACATATAAGAAAAAGAAAAAAACAAGAAAAGTTGAGTTGAGGAGGATTCGAACTGGAGCCCTCCAGAGCATCGAGCAGAACCTGTAACACCGTGACCATACGACATACTTGTGAGAAGCTTCTTCTTTCTGTTACTTGACAGCAACAAACTAGCTTTACACGTGTTTTTCTTCTTCAATGTAAGCTATTTCCTAAAATATAATTGTTTAGACTTCCAACTGTAATCATATATTAGAAGATTTAGTCGCATTTTTACATGTATCAGCTTTTCCGTACAAGCGCCGACTTCCCGTTCGCTCCCGTCACTAGCCCCACCGCAAGGGGAATCGGTCGCTGCGTCGTTACTGATCAAACCGAGCGTTCGCCGGCATACTTTATTTTTTTTGACACTGTTCCACCAAACGGACACTTCTGAGATTTTTTTACAAAATAGATTAGAATCATAGCAATATTTTAGAATTTTTTGGTAGGTGTCAACCCAGGGGAAGATAGTTAAAAAAATTCCCAAAAAATTAATTAATTATTTTAAACTATAAATAATTAGCAAAAAATTCTGAAAAAAATCTGAAATATAGAGTGTATCTATATCTTTTGTTTGCCGTTTATCCCATGTCGATATCTCTTCTCGTTTTAGAGCAAATTGCATTTAAGTGCGGGGGAATTTACCTCAATATCACCCCTGTCGGTGGGGGTAGACATTTGAAATTTTACACAATGTTTTTTTAGACATAAAACGATGTTTTAAGACAGGAATCAGGAAAATCGGAGCGATACCCTTTTCTTCTGACAAATTATATCGCAAATCATCTAGCGTTAATTTTAGAGCTGAAAAGGCTCGTTCACCACTAACCTGAGTTGCGGGCACAGCGTTAATTATGCACGTTAGTTTGGATAAATACGGGAGTCTATATTTCTGATTTTCCCAGTAATCTATAATATTTCCCTCTATATCGATACGTTTTTCCCGAGCGGAACAGAGTCGTCCGTGAACAAAGACAGTCAACAAACAGGTATTGTGTTGTTCTTATGGTCTGTTATGTCAATGAATTTCACAGGCTTGCTCCATCCGAAAAAGAGTAGACAAGTCAATAATTAAATAAGCAACCGAAATGAATTTTCTCATCAATAGTTATTATGAACAAGTGAAAAGAAATTCGGTCATCGATAACTGTTATGAGCGATCGAAATAAATTTCTCTCAGCAATAACTGTTATGAGCGATCAAAATAAATTTCTCTCATTGATGACTGTTATGAGAGATCGTAATACATTTCTCTCTTCGATAATTGTTATGAGCGATGGAAATAAATCTTTTTCACCGATAACTTTTATGAGCAATCGAAACAGTGTTTATTCATCGGTAACAGTTGTCGAAGAGGATCCAGTTTTCTGAACACTAATAAATGTTACTTGTAACCAAAAAGTATAAAAATCGGTATTTTTTATCATGTTAAATTTCTTTAGATTATCTTAAATTTCAATAATAATCGACTTTTTATTAATGATTTTTATCGTTGAAAATTTTAGAATAACTGTTACTTTTGGTTCCTCATCGGAAGTCAGTTATTACTGGGTTCCGCTGTCGATGTTCAACCTCGAAACCGATTTAGACTGAGTTTTATGGAATTTTTGTTGTAAGTATAATTAATAATGTTTGGAAAACTATATTCATGTAAGGGTTGCTGGAAACCATCCTTCAACACGAAATATATCTTAACAAAGAAAAATTGATTCACCGCATTTATCCGTATACAAAATTGTATATCGTTCATAGAACAGTGAATAAAAGTTGTATGTAATTATAAGTAAATATAGCGACCCATCTGAGTTGAATCGGGTCGTACGCATCCAGGTCAGTGTCGCCAGAACGGGGAAATCGAAGTGACATGATGTAGTACCCCCTCTCTGATGACCAGACCAGTCTACGGTACGGGAACCGTGGTCTACGGTCTTAGTGGGGGACGTTGAAGTGTGCACATGGTGTTGGAATGGAATAGCTGAAGGGGAAAAGGAGGAGAGTATGTACATGCAATCCGTTTTGATTGCATCTGGCATCACTGATCCAGATGGTCTGAATCGATGCGAATCTGCCCGATTTAGGCACGATCAGTCCAAACAGTCCACACATTCACCTATCTACCTTCTAGGAACCCAAATATGCCCACATCGACCCACCTGTATCAAATCTAGCCTCAGCAACCGTTAGCCCGACTTGGCTTTAATATTGTCGTGTACGGTCCGAATGGGTCTCAATCTCACAAGATCCGAATCTGCCCACAGATCTAGGTCCTCTAAATGACAGACCTACAACGATTCAAAATCGTCTCCTGTTTTTCTATTCAACTCTAGAGAAATAAAAAAATTTTGTAAAAAAAATTAAACCGACTTCGAAAAAACGCACTAAAAAGTATAAAATAATTTCCATTTAATTTATGTGAATACACACGAACTTAAATACAATCCAAACTTTTCTGAGGCGGTGCAAAATTGAAAATTTTCCAAATGACAGATGTTGCGGATTATGATTTCATTGGAATATAAATGGACTTAGGAGATACATTAATATGTGAAAGCATGTAAAAGAATTTAAGGATTTTCGTAATTTCCAGTGTCGAAAATTTTCAATTTTGCGCCGCCTCCGAAAAGATTGTATTGTATTTAAGTTCGTGTGTATTCACATAAATTAAATGGAAATTATTTTATACTTTTTAATGCGTTTTTTCGAAGTCGGTTTAATTTTTTTTTATATAATTTTTTTATTTCACACTTTTTATCAAGGGACCAATCGGGAGATATACCCTACAGTGATTGGTCCATCCATCTCGGAGTAATCGGTGAATATACATGAAATGTAGGATCAAATATATCTTTCGTATGAATATTCACAGATCTCCGTCTGTAATTTATAAATATCTGAAAGCCGCAATCAATAACGGTAACGATGTCGCGTCGTTACTGTTCCTAATATCTAACATTCAGCGGAGTTCACAACGACATCACCATCCTACACTTCCTCAAATAAAATCTTAAGGAATAAAAAAATACAAAATTTTTTTACACGGGACCACCCCGAGGACATACTCTACAAGATGCAAAAGGTTTCGTTCCGATTGGTGCATCCATCTCGGCGTAATCGGTGGACATACATAGAAAAAAAAGCGAAAAAAGGCACATACCGATCGAATTGAGTAACCTCCTCCTTTTTCGAAGTCGGTTAAAAAATAACTTTTAGCGAAGGTATCACGCGATTCTCTACAAAATTCAGGACACATATTTATGGCTGCTATTGCAACATCTCCATATCATATATCACACGTTCGTATTCAACGTAGTAGGAAGCGCTAACTGCGCAGCAACAAAAAGATCGTGACCGTCATATATCTGCGGTGAACGGATGTAGCAAAGTCGGTTGTTTTACTTAAGCAGGCGGCAATCTGGACGTCAAACAATGTTGATTTTCCGAGCAACGTTTATTTTGTCCGACTGAATTTAGTGACTAGTCTGTACGCCGCCAAAGTAAGTAATCCGCTTTTGTTAACACTGCGTATAGAATGGTCGGACGTTTATGTTTCAATTTGGCAGACCGAGTTCCGCCGTTTTACAAACGACACCAATGTCACGGGGAAGCACGCCTGCCGGAAGCTTAAATTGGCGGTCTCGTCTCCGGGGCCCTCATAGACTCCTGATTAGATATTCCAATCAGAATACCTGATGAGAATACTCACTTTTAGTGGATTCTCGATGTACTTAGCCGACGCCGAGAGGAGCCCGTTTCACTTTAATTGGATCCGTCATCTTAATTACGGCGGCTTTGGAAAAATCGATTTTCGAAATCTCTCCGGGTACGGAAGCGGCCACATACAAACTCTAATTATACGTGGCTTGGTAACGGCAATTCCGCTTGTTCAACCTGCACAAGGGCTGTTACAGTTTCGATGATAATCATTCCGTAAGTTAGTTTACGCTGCGAAGACGGGAGGAAGTGTTTGCATCGAAACTGGCGAGTTATAATTGAGGAATAATAATTTATGGAGAATTTTCAGACGGCTGCTTATCGTCTGTGGATGTTGCGAACTTGTGTTATTAGAGAATACTTTGCACGGATTAGCTTTGAATACAAATATATTTGCATCGTCGCGAACTGCGTTCGAGTAACACGGAGACAGTTTCATTAAATTTCATAGTAAATGTACGGTTCAGTTAATGATTCATTTTATATTCAGAGAGTAAATGTATGACTTATAATTAGGGGTTGCTAATATTAATTATTATTATACTGCGGATCTTTATGCAAAATAAAAATGTTTACTATTGATTGCTGGCAGCAAGAGTAAAATAAAAATTGATTTCATCCCTTAATGATTTTGATGCGTTAAAAACAACGTTACAATATTTTTAAATTTTTCTGATCTTTTATTGTTTTATATTTCACCCAGCCAATTTCTTTATAAATGCATAAAGATCAGCAGTCTAGTTATTATCCATACGAATAGATTTTTAAAAGATTAATGTATATAAAAAATAGAAGCTTCAGTAACTATTTACCTGCTGGTATTTTTCCCCGTCACTTTTATTTCAGAATGCATTATTTTGTATATTTCTCGCCGACACAATCGCACAGTTTCCGATCAAATCTTTGGCGTTATTTCGCGACGCAGCGAGAAATGAAAGAGCCTGGTTCGAAAACTGTTTTCGATAGGTGTGTCAACAAGCGTCGCGTTTGTTGCGATAACAAAGAAAAATCAATGTTTCCGTACCGGTTCCCGGATGTAATTGCTGACCAGCAGACTCTCTCGGTATTCGCGGAGATACATTGCGTGATAATTTCATTCGCAATAAAATGATCCATTCCGGGACGCGGAGGCATTATCCGAGAGTAGCAACGCATCGTAAATGCCAGGTACGACAATAAGTGGACCATTACCAGTCCGATGGACCTTTTGGCAAAAGTTCCTTTCATTATCGGGCTGCGTAATTGGTGCATCCGGAATTTCGGCGCAGCGTCGCCTGGTGAGTCAGCGAGCCAGTGACTCAGTCCTCTTTGCCCGTCTGCATCTTAACGAGCAGGATACGCGTTAAGATCAAATAAAGAACTTCCGGCCGGCAGAAAATCAAGAAACACAAGAGCGAGAGAGAGAAAGAGACCTCACCGCTAAATTTCCAGAATTTTTATCGCGTACCTCGTATTCCACCTTAATGAATATTCTTCGTGGCGCGCCGGCAAATTACTGGAATCCAAGCGAAATCGGCTTCAATGGGAATATGATAATTAAGGTCGGCCTCTCAAGAAGAATACTAATTGTCAACAAAAACGCGAAATGTTTTCCCTCGAAATTCTCTGATGTTTCCCTTAGCTCACGGAGGAACCGTCTCTCGCTTCCGGTACGGTTCATGGATTTCGAAATTATGCAGCTCCAGAGCCTGCTGCTCGCCCGGTACCATAAAAACCGTGCTGGAACAGCTTCCAAAATCTCATGTTTCGGTCCGGATATAATTTTGCTGTTGGGTTAGGTTACTGTCCCGGCTAGCCAGCTGCTCGTATGTTACGACGCAATAAACCTCCATCTGGGGGAGAATTATGTCAGACATCTTTGAGATTAAGCTATTCCAGGGCCTATAGCGCTCCGCTCTACGACTTTGTCCATACGTTACGTTATGGTCCCGCCGGCGTTGTTTTAATCGCGGTCGCAAACGCGAAAGAGCAGCCATTACGAATCGTTAGCGCAAAGTGAGAAACTATGAGATTGAATCCGAGGTTCATTCCGACTTTTACTGGTGCATTTATTGCGAACCGTGTGGCTTCTGAAAGCATTCTGGCATTTGAAAAGTTGAATACGTTCGCTGCCATGATTTGTTTTGCTTATTACTACTGTTGAAATGTTTTAGTAATTGCACCGTTCCACCTTTATGAAATCTCAAAAGAATTTTCCGGATATTATTCTGTGAATTATGACTTGAAACAATAAAGTGTATAAAATTTATTTGTCTGTCCTGTCTTTTGCTTCAATCTTTTCACAATCATCTCACAGACCGTGTAAATTTAGCATACTGTATTTATCACTGCAGAAATACATTTTTAAGTCTCGAGAAATAATTCAGTCAGCCGAATGTAACGTAACCAGTGAGATTGTGGATATCGTATATCCGTCTCGATGATGATGAACGTGTTAATGACAAATGTGTGCGTTAAATTAATTTGTTGCAAACAGTTTGGTGTCTATAGTATGGGGACAGTCAATATCACGTTGCTCTTTCAAGTTTTAGTTACAAAATCTCTAAATTATATTTTCTAGCTGAACAAAATAATATCCATTGGGATACCTCGTTTCGCCCAACCAAAAAAATTTTGCCCAGTGAGGTCTACAACATAAAATTGAAAAGAGGAGGTTGAAACTCGAGACCACGCGGAAGGAATAATGACAATAAAAAACAACTTGAAAAATCGAAATATATAAAATGTACGAAACAGCAATGACTCGACGCGTACGCAGCGAACGCAACAACGCTTCTAGGAACGCAAGTAAGCATCGATCAATACCGCGCCGTGCACGGCGGTCTTTTGTCAAAAATTCCGCGATAGATTGCAACCAGATAACGCATAGCGAAATACGCATCCCTATGATATATCGAGCATCCATAACACGAGGAGCATGCGAAATATGCGCGGGCATCGGAATCATTTACATATGATCCTCTAATAACTCGAGGCAGTATAATTCAATACAGTTTACAGTTAATAATCGCGCGATTACGTGAATCGATTTATGAACCGCGAGACCGCCGCGCCGATCCGATGGTAAAGGCTGGCTGATCCCGCTTGTACGCCAATTAAATTTTACACCGTTAGAAAATCGTGTTTCCCGGGGTCGGCTTCCCTTTTGATTTTCTCGCCGCGGAAGAAAACGAATCGGCCAGGCAACGTCTCGCGAAATAAACATTCCCGAACTATGAAATTGAATAATAATTCCCGGGTAAGTCGAACGGCGGGGGTGGGTGGATGCTCGCGGGGAATAAACTGAGGGTGAAAAGCAGAGGGTGCAGAGACGATGTAGCGAAGTCGTAAATCACTCTCTTAACGAAAGTCTTTGTTGCAATTTATGCGAGGCGAACCGGTAAATCATTTCGCGAACCGATGGGGCAATTTATAACAATTAAGCGGGCGGGCTGCTGCGAGAGAACACGAAGGAGCTTTTCTCGTTTAGAAAAGGAGGCTGTAGCGGCAGCTCTGCGCGTGAGAGCAGTAATAAGTCTTAATAAGTACGCTGGTACCGGCACACACTTTGAGAAACTCGCTCGATTTCTTCCTTTCCGTGGTAGGCTCCGATACAAATGGCGGTATCGACTCGATCCGGCACCGGTCGACGATCAAACACCTTTGAAACCGTTCAGTACCGATTAGAACTTCAACGCAACATTCGCGGCGAATATGTGATGAATGCTTCATCCCTAATGACGAGGATTAATTACGTTGCGTTCCTAACCGAACGACCCACTTTCAGGCAACAAAGGACCCACTTCCCGACGTACAACAGTTAACGTTATATAGACTTTTAATAGTTTGCTGCCGGAAGCTCATTAAGCTTTTTTCTATTTGGCGATGGCGTGTGCGAGCATACCAGACTGCAATCAAACAAGAATCTTTGTACCAAAAATGAAATAGAAACACTGTTCGTATTTGTTGACACGCAGGGTTGCCAGATCTTCTATATTTGATATGAACTTGATCTCCTATATCATATTTGAATAGCATATAATTTTCAAAAATCTTTGCTGGAATAAAAAAGTTTAAAATGTGCTGTGTACCTCTTTTACTTGAATTCCTATATTTTGAGCCTATCTCATATATACATAATTGCAGTTTTCACTACTTCTTCTATATTTGGATAAAAAATTTCTGGCAACCCTATAACGACAGGTGACTTTCTAGTATTACATTTTAGTAGAATGTAGAATGCAGAATGCAGAAAGTTGAGAAAGCAAAGATGAATGGTATTTAGAAAATTAAAGCTCCGATCGGTTTGCGTATTGACCCCGACAGCTTCGATTAATTGAGATATTCCCCTCCCGGTGCTTAAAGCAACTAGCAATTACAAGCGAAAGAGTTCCGCGAGACCGGATTAGCATACAAATCCTCGCGTCAAAAGCACCGTAAACTAATGTTAACGGGATTACCAGTGCCGTCAGGCACTCAATGTTGCACTCGAGAGTGGTTAGCTCTCTGGCCGAGCAACGTATCTATGATGGCTGGCCAGATTTATCGGCGCGAGGCGAGGCAGCTACCTAATGGAAATGTAAATCAGTCTTGGACGACACGCTCGTGTAGTGGGCGATGAAAAAACGAGCGCGGAACCGAAGAAAATACGCAGCGCGAAAATTAACGTGGAAATCGGCCACAAAAATTCCTTCCGTGGGATCACGTGACGAGAAGTAGGATCACGATAGGATCCCTACCCTCGGCATGAATCGGACATCACTATCTAGGGCAGACTACACTGTAGCTTCGTGACGTTATTCGGGCTCTGACTTCGTGACGTTTTCGAGCATTTACCCCACCATTTATCCCTCGAATCCCTCGATGAGAGAAGTAATGCTGGTGGAGGCGAAAGATAGTGGTTGCGTAATTGTTACTGGGTTGGATCCGTTGAACTGCTGTTGCATACATTGATAAACTGACTCATACATTCGTTCGAGCAATTTGTAAATAAATTTTTTTGTGGTTGCTATTCGGTACTCAAAATGTTAATTCAAAGATTATACTAAAAATTCTGTTTTCTCCAGGGACGTTGCCACGGGAAATAAAGCACGTTGTTTTTCCGCGTAACAATGCGGTCATCGACGGTTGATATAAGAGCAATAGGTACGGGTATCCGAGGTGTTAGGGGAGCAACAGTGGCAGCAGAAGGATCAAGAAATCTCTCGTCCCTCGAGCACTCACTTCGATACTGTTCGGAAAAGTCCAATGGAGTGCTCAAACGGCACGCCATTGATTCGGCCGGCGTCGTTTCGTCGGACATTTTTTCCTTTTTATGTAAGTTTTAACATTGTTTCGAGATCATAGGTCATTGGCAACGCTGTGCAATCGTTTCTATCTCATTGGCTAGCAATTTTGTAGGTGAACAAAGGTACCCCCAAACCAAATTGATCTTTTCTTCATGCCATTCGATATGGCACGCACAGAAAACACTTTGTGGCAAGTTTCTAGTTCGTACCCCCACCATAAGGGTAGTTATAGGGTGATCAATGTTTAATGATCAATGTTTAATGTTTGCTCTACTTCTTCTGTTCTTCTTAAATTACGAAAACACTCGTGAACGTTCTACCAGAACACATGATTGAATTTTTTCCTAATCTTGGACTGCAAAATCCATTTTTAAGTTGAATTGAAGTTTTAAAGATATGTACCAGATTTATAAGAATTCAGTAGTATGGTATTGTCGAAAGCACTGTCCTTAAATATTTTCAGATCTTTTTATTACCACGCTTATATTAGCTTGCATTGTCGTTGTATGGGTCAAATCTTGTAATCGAATTTTAAATCACTTCCCGATGAGCTGGAGACTTGAAACTTTAAACATAGCTCAGAACTGGATGACAATGCAATATTAAAAAAGAAATTTAAAAAAAACTGTGCGTTTAGGAGAAAAAAAATTTTAATATTAACCGTCACACCTCGTCGCCCGACGCTCGTTCGTACATCATCGCGTTCAGCGAACCCCACTCCGCGCGCCAGCGCTCCCTACTCCACTACGTGTTCCCACTCCGACTCATCCCCACTCCACTGACCCACTTCGCACCGAAGAAGCTCAGTGTGGTGTTCCGTTCATTCAGTTCCATTTCGAACAATTTCGGACTCCATCAAGAGACGTCGTCTCTCGGTCTCATCCCCTCATTCTTTCTCGTGTATTTCCATATCTTGCGTTTCTATATCTTACTATTTCAAACCAGTATTACTATATCTTGCGTTCCATTTAAAAAAGACTAAAAAGTGCAAAATAAAAAAATATATAAAAAGATCTTTTTAAAAACCACGCTTATATTAAAATGTACTAAAAAGGAAAAAATTATGTTTTTGTAGACATATTAGTGTCTATAAATAAAAGGGTGAAGCGCCCACGAAGATTACATCGATATAGTTTAGCGCTGCACGCTTTTATTTATAGTCACTAATGCCTAAAATAATTATTTTCTCCTTTTTAGTGCATTTTAATATAAGCGTGGTTTTTAAAATGTTTTTCTTAATATATTTTTTAAAGTACATCGTTGTTGATAAAATAAAATACTTCTTTACTTTCCTGTAGGTATATTATGCAATATTGAACACTTGTATATTTGGAGAAAGAATGCACATAATTAAAAATTCAAAATCGTAGACACAAATGTACATACGCAAATCTCAATAATCTCTTTTGACCAGGATCCAGTAGCGTTTTCTGTTTTAGATGAATTACGGGACACTTTTCAGCGTTAACGAGGGGCCAGTAAGAAGGAAACCCGGTATTTGGAATCCGAAATTAACAAGACCGTGGCAGTATCGAGGCGAAAAAGCCGAACAATGGTAGGAACGAACCGATGGGGAACTATTCGGGAAAGTTTTCCGCGCATCCGACAGCCGAACAGCAACTTTTTCACTTTCCTTTAATCACGCTCGAGAGCAAAATTATACGGCGGTTGAATTAAACCGAAAGCGGGCGAGAGCTCCGTCCGACATCGACAACCACCGTGAAAAATAACGGGGGCCGGGTCTTCGCCATTTGCCTTATACTGTTTGTTTTTCGCGAATACTTTAGCCGAGCTTCACACTCCGACGGTTTTCGCTCGAGCCGCAAAATTGCCCAGGGTAACGAGCTAGCTCAGCGCCGTAGAAAGTTCCGAAGCGTCGAGGCGGAATAAAGTAATAACTGTAATTGATCTGATAACTTATTACGCGGACCGAGCACATACTGCGCCGTAGTTCGGTGTACGTGTGAGTGGAAATCGATGTGTTAAATTAATAATATCTTTATGCAGAAACATTAGCCGACCGTAATCGGATTACCTTCTATTCGACGGAGGAATTACACAATCGAGAAGCGAAATGAATGTTAAAAGTCACGAATCAGCAAAAAATATCCAGCTCGCGAATTCGTGAAAGTCTGTTTACTAAAAATCGGAATTACAGGTCTAACTGAAATTTTTGAAACTAAACTTTGGACGATATAATCTTCTAAATTGATTCTACACTGATTCTACAGAAAATAACATAATTCCTGAATGTTATTTAAGTTTTTAATAAGACACAGAACGTTTTAAGTAAAATATCTGTTTAACTGCAAATGCCTTCTGCATAATCAGGAAACGGCGTATGTTCTGTGAAATAATTTTCGCGAGAGAAAATTTTTCATCGGTCTTCAAGCAATTACAAAATGAGAAGAATACTTGCTACTTTGGACGAGCGTTGATTAATCATACGACGAGGATCCGAATTAGTAATGACTCCGTGTAGAATAACCGGATCTCGAGATTAATTTAGTAAGATTGAATGGAACAATTGTATGTGTGAGGTAATAAAGAAACTAACAGATACAGAGAGAACAGCCGTTTCACTGGGACAAAACGGGAAGATACACTTTTAAATAGGATACTGTAATAACAATTCTGTATGCCGTTATTCAAACTCGGGTTTCCACAGCAGCACACATTAAACTTGCTGATTATTTACGGCAAACTACGTAAATTAGTCGTGTATGTGAAGGGAACAGTTGAAACATGGAATACACCAAACTGTATGATCGTAGAGGCAACGTTATCACATACAGCTGATTTTGTACATTCCGTAGCGAGTGGTGAAACTTCCATTAAGGTATTTCTGCCTGAAGCAGTGCACTGGTGCATCTGCATAAATTCCGGCCAGGTCAAGTTTACTTTTTGCAATGAACACATACTGATTCTCCACTTGTGCGGAAGTTTCTCTTCAATTGTCGAACTTAACTGTAAGTTCGTTGTTCCGTGTTCGGTAATTGACTAGCAACTAATGTATTCCTTTTGTGGGTCACTGAACAATCATGGAAAATCCTCCGCAATTTGTAATAAAAGGACACTCCATTAATCATATGGAAAATCTGTCCCGGTCAAATCAGTTGGATTTTTCATATGTTGTAGCTTATGATCTACAGAACAAAAGCTGTAATGGGCACAAAGCTCAATAATGGACAGTTATCGAGTTATAATCAGTCAAACATGGCAAATTCGAGCTGCCGAATACTCAAATCTCGGGAAGTATTTATTTTTTGGAAAATGTTTGGAACAAAAATAGTAGGGTTTCACAAAATCTGTTAGGTGGTGTCATTATTTTTCAATTTTGAATGAACTTGAAAAGGTCTGTGAACAGAAATCTTTCACAAAAATCTTTGCGTGTCACAGCAGAGATAAGGACCCACGGTTCGTCACTCCCGTAGTATTTTTTGTCTCCAAACCCTCTCTGCTGTGTGTGGTTGCGTGCGTGTGTGTGTGGATTAATAAAAAAATGATCTTATTATGTATTACTCATTTGGATTCTGTTGTGGTGGTCTCTGATTTGAGTATTCGGAAGCTCGAATTTGTCATGTTTGACTGATTATAACTCGATAACTATCCATTATAGAGCTTTGTGCCCATTACATCTTTGGTTCAGTAGATCATAAGCTACAACATGTGAAAAATCCAACTGATTTTACCGGCATAGATTTTCCATATGATTAGTGCGGGGTCCTTTCATATCCATTTTGGTAAAATTAAATGAACCGGAATATATCAATTGTTTAATTATTAAAACGTTCATAATAAGGTGATAATATGATAACTAATAAAAGAAGTCATTCTGGTCTGGGTTTTAATTTATTTATACACAGTAATAAAATTCTTCGCTCATAAAAATCAACAAATCACTTGTTACGTCCTGACGTGGACGTATTTTAGATTTTGAATAGAAAATATTGAAATTTAATTTTTAATAGATTGAAATGATTGAAACGATTATAATTGAGATATAACGCAGTTTTGAACCTACCTGCATTCACCGGCTTCGGTTCGGGTAATCGAGGATTTCTTAATGTTCTAAGTGATTTTATTTGAGGAACTGGTATGAAGAGATCGAAGATGGGTATAGTCTTTAAAAATGATTTGATATTCTTATATTCTTTGAATATAAATAAACAAAACTGTATTTTAAGCTTCAAATTTCGGATACATAATATTTTATCGAAAATCTTATTATAAATTGTTAGTAATTACCGCTAAACAGTCTTCTGGCTTGATTTTTACAGATGTGGTTTCTTCCTTCTTGATGTTTGGGTGGTGTAAATCACACAAAAAAAGAACTTTCACTTGATATTTGTAACTGATTGTGAGTTAATACTTCATATAATTGATTATTATTTGATTTCGTGAAGACTTGTGAAGAGAGTGTGAAGAATAATATTGACTGTTAATTGTACTTTTACTAACTGGAGATTTGTAAAGAGAGTGTGCTTGAGAGTGTCAGCTCCTCCTGAGGAGTCATCCCTTTTATAGACTAATCAATCCTTTGTCTCGTCAATTTCGTCAGGCGATTGTTGTCGTCATAATCGTCATAGCTAGATCTTATTACCCTGCGCATTTCCTGGATCCATTTCTTCTTAGCTGCTTTCTTACCTGTAACTCCCCTGGCCAGATCTAATTACTTTTACGTCGCACATGGGGTGACGAACAATTATTACTCATCGATTCTCGATGGACAGTCTTCAGCGGATTTTAGATCATGATTTATTTTTGGAAGTGATCTGGTCATTTTATGAAATAATTTCGCTACGCAGTTCTTTCGCTCAAGACGATTCGAATGAAGTATGAATTTCTTAATTCTATCGCACGCAATGTGGTATAATATACGATAGTTCGATTTGATTTTAACAAGAGTATTGAATATTAGTTTCTCGTACAACATTATTAGATTAAACATAAAAAGAAATTCAAAAGTATATGTAATACATCATTGATTATATTTAATTATTAACGATGGCTGAACCACCGGACGTGACACACTCAAATATAAACTTGTTTGCATTTGCTGCATTTTGCCTTCGTGTCTTCTACAGTTTATGGAGCATAGCTGTGCAATTTAAGGAAATGCTTAAAAAATCAGTACAAATTCTATTATTCAAAATGAAAAATGAAAATATAAATGCGATAGAAACGGTTTTATTTGCAAATTCTTTTACTCGAAACAAAAAATTTAAATTAACAATATGAAATATAAAAGTGTACTGTATTATTATGATATACATATAAGAGACAAAAATTATCTGCACCAATTGCAAGATGCAGGAACTGGAAACTTACATCTACATTTCCAAATTCTTTTAATCTTCCTATTCTTCTAAATTGCTACTCGTTTTTGCCACAAACGCATAAAATCCTCAGTCTACTGGGGAGGCTCAAGTCAGTGTAATTTGTTATGAAACTCGAAAGAAAAGCTCAAGATTGGGGAAAGTAAAGGATAAGAGTCTTTTTAGGGAAACTTCCTTTCCCGGTGCATCGTGGCGAGTAAAAAGGAAGGATCTTGTATAATGCGATTAATAAGCGGTGGATGGAAGGATGTAGTCATTACCGTTTCTTGGAGACCGTCCATGAGGACAGATTAGTACGATGAGGAATCTCAATCAACCAGTCTGCTAGGAAAGTTTCTTGAATCGGGTCCACTTATTCATGCCCGGAGCAAGAGAGAACTTAGATGAAGAGGAGGTTCGCTGCGATGGGAAACGGAAACGGGAGGACAAGTTTGATATTCTGGAATGCATCATGAAGCAATAGTACCCGGTTCGCTGATATTATGAAGATCAAGGGCTGGGCGATCGCAGGCCAATCTCAAAGCTACGTAAAAGACATCACGATATGACAGGCGTTGGTAAACAGACGATCTTCTCTCTGGTAAGAATATAATTAAGCTCAGCCCTTTGATATTGAAATCAAGTTCCTTGTCGAACTACTAACAGAGGGCATCGAATACAAATACTGCTTCAGAGCTAATACATAGTGCAAATATAGTTAAAGAATCCCGACGCTTTATTATGCAGCTTAATTTATAGGATAGACGTCCAAATTGCATCTGCTTAGCTGTATTAGCGTTGCAAAAATGTAATAGAAGTGAACGGAATTGTTAACGATAGGAACAAAGAGAATCATTTATACTGCTAGTCATAACTCTGAATCTTTATGCAAAATAAAAGTGTTTTATGTCGGTCGTGAGAAACAGAAATTGTAGCAATGTCCTCAAATTCTTCTGTCTTCACAGTTTCGTATTTCATGTATTCATTTTTGACATTATTGTGGTATTTTTAATATTTAAAAACGGACAGGTAGAGAGTGTCATAAAATGTTACCTTGTTTTACGTGTCAGGGAGCTTATAATGATTATCACCTGCCTCCTCTTTTTGTATCTTTAGGTAACAGATAAACAAATCATGAGATTTATTTTCTACTTGTTCCAAACTGAAATAATGATGATTATTCAAGACGATTTTACTCGAGAAATAAAAGCGATCCCAATAATACTAAACGAACCGTAAATCACCGCAACAGAACGAAAAAGCTCGCGCGAAGAAATGCGGAAAAATACGTAAGAAATAAAAATCAGCGGGACGTAGTAGCAGAGCAACGATCGCTTTTCAATATTCGATCAAGAAAAAGTGCAACGTAAACCGATGCTTTGAAATTCAACGCGAAATAATGGGTTCCGATGCAGCGTTATTTAAACGGGGGCGAGAGCAGCGGAAGCTGGGCGTCGGATATGCAGGGAAATCGGGGGAAACGATCGCGATACAATAAAGGCGGAAGAAACGACGAAGAAGCAAGACGATGGGAAACAAAGAACGAACGGAAAAAGCGGGAAAATGGCCAAGAGTCGAGAGAGGGAGAACTCTCGCGGCCGAAGTTCGTGAAAGCGTCGTCCGTCCCCTGTGATTTTCCGTAGCGTACCAGGGATACTGCCTCCTCCTATATATCTATACGTATAAAACCCATCATTCTGCCTCCGTCTCGCTCGCTCGCTTTCCGATCCTGCACTTTTTCCACTCTCGTTATCGCAGTCTTTCCCGTCGCTCTGTCCTTCCTTGACAAACTTATGTCTGCAATAGCAGCTCTATAAATAAATTCCTCGTGCTCCTCCGGTGAGATCATGGAACCTCGGGGATACAAGCGGAGAAATTGAGAAAGATCGCGATGTATCCTACACGTATCGATAAAGTAATTACCGCCGGCTACGCTTTCATTAGGAGGCTGCCGATATAGATGCCGTCCCTAAACAGATCGACGAAGGTCAGACAGTGTAATAGCAATTTCAGTCGACTCTTGTCTCACTATAGCGAAATACATGGAATCACAAAATGATTCAGGATCACCCAGTCCCCCAACATCGAACGTTTGCTGGTTTTCATAGACTAGATTTATTCTATACCATCGACGTTCTTCAGGTTGCATTTTCTGACTAGGTGAAGCCCTTACCCTAAGAAGACACTGGCATAAGAACTCCTTTTATTAATTCCATTATTTTATAAATATAGCAAGAATGCATTTATTTAGATTGTTATCATGTGTCTTAAGAAATAAGCTTATGGAATAAATTCCCCGTATATGCATATTCACAATCTCAATGATGGTAAATTTAAAAAATTGGAATTTTTACGTCCCCAATAGTTCTAGTGTTAACTGTAAAAAATTCTGGGTTTAAAAAGTTGTTGGACTATCCAGACCTCCATGTTCTAATTGTCGCCAATTTTCACGATTAGTCTCCTCGATTCCGCAGACTATACTAATTCCGCACCACCACAACCAGCCACTTCTCTTTGACTGACTAAGTGGGAGCTTTGTCCTGATGAGACCTTGACCCTAGGAACCTATCAGTATTGGCTTACCGAGATCCCTTTGTCCCACCGTCAATACTGCCTCGTTTTCATTACTGGACACCTGGGGATAATACCTGTTATACAACCATATGCGTGTACTGTATACACATACTGTGAATCATCTTCTGATGAATGCGGGTCTAAACGTAGCCGAAGTATTAGGTTGACCCAAAAGCTTCTTTCCGGAATATGTTCCTTTAATGTTGCCAAATAAATACAACTAGATACATCTTTATGTTAATGTTTTAGTTTACTAGCATGAATTTTCACTATGTGCATGACTCGAAAACCAACATTTGGGACAACTTCGAGTGTGACTCGACTACAGAGAAAGAAAAATGTAAGTGAAATTGTTTGTTATATGCATTTAGTTCTTCCTTTATTTATTTAATTTCTTATTTTTTATTTAAAAACAACTGTAAGTTCCTCAAATATAAATTACAACAAAGTTTGAGAGCTTTATTTCATACAATTAGTAAACAAAATTGTTTAAAATAAGTAGCAGTCAAGGATCTGTTCTTTGAAATAAATTTCAAATAAAACACTTAAAGTAGTAGGGAATTGTCGACAATAAAATTGAAAAACAATTCGGAGTGCAGAGGGTTAAAGGAACACATTCCGAAAGATACTTTTGAGACAACCTAATATTATCCCAGAATCTTGCATGCAACTGTTCAAGGGAGCGTACGAAGATTAATGTATTATCAGTTTGTAAAATTTTCTAGAGTTCAGTTTCTATTAAGTGCTATAATTTAGGGGACCAGTTCGGGGTTATATCGGTGTCGTTTCATTCAATTCCCAAGACCGTCTTCCATCGAGCGTTGCGTCACGAGATGATCGAGGCGAATCTTATTCGAGTGGCATAATACTCGAGCGATTTTAGAATAGCGCCGCGAGTTTCGGCGGGCAAGTTTGAAGTAGCACGCTCGAGCGATGCGCCGACCGAGAATTATGCAAGTTTCTAACCCCAGATTAGGGATTCGCGATGTATCTAATGGCATTATTAGGGTCGTTGCTAGGAAGTGGTACGCTTCTCGAGAGTGGTTGATCCCAGGGTAGCACTAAATTTCTAGCTTATAACGCAAGCTAACTGAAGTACGAGAGAGGGAGAACATTGTTGCTTCTACATCCCTCTCGCTTGCTCTTGTACATCCTCTGTACTGCCTCTTTTTGCCGTTTCCCTCTCTCCCTCTTTCTCTCTCTCTCTTGCGTTCTATCTCTCCTCCACCCATGCTCTGAACCACTCTCTATGATTTTCCTTAGCTTTCGGCTTCCTATCATCCCTCGTCCCACAACCCCGTCATCCTATCTCGCCGCGATACGTGTACATTCTATGAGGATGACCTTCTATGGTGCTAGCAAATGGAATGCCTACAACATATCGTGCTTTGTATGCAAAAGCATTCAACGTTTCTACCCTGCTCCACATCCCTCACAAGCATTAATTAGAATTTCCCGAGTCCTATGAAACTCAACCGTATAAATCCATGTACAAAGTATTTAATTAACCTGTCACGCGATTTCCGAACGCTGCCAGGCGTGCTGCGCGAAATTTTCGGCATCGGTAACAATATGCAATTAATAGTTGGCCGAACTCCGGCTAGGCGGATTTATGCTCGTCTGATGACCAAGGGTAACAACTCTTTCGCGCGGTTGACAGCCCATTCGAAAGTCCTTCTAAATCTGTTTCAGACCGTCCCATCTATACATTTATTCTTTTTCATATATTATTAGTCTGAGATTATTCAACACTTTATAAATCCGCTTCAAGAGCCTAAAGATAATACAAGAAGTTAGAAGCTACATAATGGGTTGCTAGTAGGTAAGTACAATAAATGCTACCACAAATTGGCCACAAGGTCTTTGCACTACTCTGCTATTCTTCATTGCATTTCTCTGATATTACTTAAATGAATATAGGTACTGAAGGATGCCAGAACGTTTTCGAACAGAACTGACAATACTTACATTTTAATATATTCAGTTTAATAAAGCAGAATTTACTTCCAAACACGAAAACATGCAAAAAGACCTTCTGATCGACACAATAATTTGAAAAGCTACTTTTACTCAGCACTTCTGATGTCCGTAATACGAGACAGCTAACAACAAACGACAATTTACCCTACATTCTCGAGCCCAAGTTTGAGTAGACTCATTCCATACACAGCTTAACTCCATCAACAACGTGTCTAATACTTTGTACAGGCCACATAAAGGAAAGTAGACCGAACGGTTCGAGGCAAGCAGGAAGAAAGAAAAGGGAACGACAATGGCTCGGAAAGTATCAAACACACTGCCAGGGATTAAGAACCACGGATGAAGAAAGACGTTATTGTGCCCAGGGAGATTGGGGGAGAAGGGGGTTGGAGATAGGACAGTGTTAGCCGAGATGACAAGCCGTTCCGAAAATCCAGTTACTTCAGTCAGATTCTGAAATCCAGGGCGTGTCTGCTAAATCAAAACTTTCCGCGCTGGATGTGTCCAAGAAACCGGAAACTGCCGGTTCGCGTTTTCGCTCTCGACGCTGGGTCTACGTGTTCCATTCTCTTTCTCTCTCTCTCTCACTCTCTCTCCCTTTCCACCTTGGGTGCAGTTGGCCGAGTTCCTTCGACAAATTTCGAGCCAGCCACCGAGACGAGAGGGACACGGAAGGCGAAGAAGCGGTACAACGAGAAGTTTCGGAACAGTCTGTCAGCTGGTTACCCGCGAACGTTCGCGTGCTCCCCGCAAACCGGCGGAATAAGCGGCGATAATGCGAGATAACTCCATAAACGGCGCGGCGCTGTGCTCTCGGACCGGGCCACCTTTTTGGGCTTTGCGGGTCTCTCGAGCAACGCCGACAACACGGAACAACGCTGATCGCAAGATATGGACGATAGATTTTCCAAAACCTGTTAGAAGATTAATTAACAGGGATATCATGTTCAGTATCTTTTTATGAAACTTTTAGCATATGGTTTTCGTGACATTTTTCTGATTAAAATGATACCCAACATGACACAAGTCGTATCATATTTACTTGTTTAATCCATGATTCAGTGGGACAGCTACACTGATACATTAAATCTTTATCAATTTGTACAATCGTATCGTACAGGGTGTCCCAGACCACTCGTACCACCCATTTATAATCTAGAAAATAGGTTATTTTCAAAAATTCAAAGTCTTTCTTTTATAAATCAGATGCGCTTTATCAAATGGTAATATTTTTAACTTCCGGTTTCGGCCGGAACATTGTATTTTTTATTATAGATTCGAATTCTATGCGAAAAAACAAGAAACTTTTATCGACAACATTTTTTGAAAAAATATCATTTTATGCCCTTTAAGTAACCTTCAAAATGAGTCTTGGCGAAATAATGTTTTCACTGTCTGTGTAATATAGCCCAATTTTTTTATTCAAGCAATGAACTTTAATCAATAAAATATTGTCCACTTTGTTCGCTGATCTTTTGCCATCTTTCTGGCATCTCTCTGAGTTATGCCAAGAGCAGATAGTGAAAACATTATTTCGTCAAGACTCATTTTGAAGGTTACTTAAAGGACATAAAATGACATTTTTTCAAAAAATGTTTCAGACAAAAGTTTCTTGTTTCTTCGCATAGAATCCGAATCTGTAATAAAAAATACCATGTTACATTTAAAAAATGTAACTTCCGGTCTCAATCACCTATTTCCGGCCGAAACCGGAAGTTAAAAACATCACCATTTGATAGAGCGCGTCTGATTTATAAAAGAAACACTTTGAATTTTCGAAAATAACCTATTTTCTAGATTGTAAATGGGTGGTACAAGTGGTCTGGGACACCCTGTATATGAATCGCTTTAGATTGAACTGTTTAGACGTGTTCAGACATCGTCGGTTCGGATAATCGCGATATTCTAATTATCTACGATAATATACTCGTAGTTGGCGCTGTCATAAAACATTTTATCGAAAAAACCGACTACCATATAACTCGTATAATTAATAAAGCATCTCGTATAATTAATAAAGCAATTAAAAATTATCTAAAGTCAATATCTTTCCCATAAATACATGTTTTGTATTTTTATTTTACAATTAATTAAAATTTGTTGGCGTGGTGGAACCGTTTTTGAAATGTCGCAGCGAACATGTTACGGCACATTTTATGAACGTGGTACTTCAACGTTGATAACACTGTCCAACAAATTTCAACTTTTTTTATGATTTCAATATACTGTTGTGTCCTTCTTATAGAGTTCTTTGCGCTGATTCCGAATCTATCCTTAATTTTTCTCCTACACCCACAGTTTTTGAGAAACATGGGTTTGAAAAGAAACATATTTTTTAACTTTAAACAAATATTGTGATGTTATTATAAAAGATATTGAATTGTTCTTTGCAGCAAAAGATTCTGTAGACTTTCCCGAATACAGCGATATCAAATATTAATGCATTATGATTGTTTAAACATGTTCAAACAATCATTAAAGGCGGATAGACACCACTTTTGCAACAATTTTTGAGGATATTTTTCAATTTTTCTCAAAAAATAAGGGTCCAGCGAAAAATCGAACTATACCATGCGATAGAGCAGACTTTTATCTTGAAAACTCCCCTTGAAAGTTTGCAACATCGACGTTTTTATCGTACCAGAAAGCAAAATATCTTCGCCCGACATGAGTTGTCGCCAGTGGCGCTCGGGACGGGATACGGGGCAGCGACGGGATACGAAGCGGCGAACGACCGTTCTGGTCATGTTTAAACAATCATAATGTATTAATATTGCATATCACTGTATTCGGGAAAGTCTACAGAATCTTTTGCTGTAAAGAACAATTCAATATCTTTTATAATAACATCACGATATTTGTTTAAAGTTGAAAAATATGTTTTTCTTTCAAAGCCATGTTTCTCAAAAACTGTGCGTATAGGAGAAAAATTAAGGACAGATTCGGAATTTGCGCAAAAAACTCTATAAGAAGGACCCAACAGTATATTGAAAACAAATTTGGTGTTGGACAGTGTAAGTATTGTGGGACGTATACGTCAAATATTTTGGCAAAACCAAACCTCAAATTTTATCGAAATTATGTTCCCTCATTAGTCGGAATACAACTTGATCGATGTTATGACTGATTCAGATGAATTTACTTTTCCACGTATGCATAAATACAGCTTGAATAATATTGCTTCAGTTCTATAAAATCTGTACCCAGGCGATCTGCTGTTAATTAAGCATTCGGTTTCCTTCAAATGAAGGCAAAGAGCGAGAGAGAGAGAGAGAGAGAGAGAGAGAGAGAGAGAGAGAGAGAGAGAGAGAGAGAGAGGAAGAGAGGAAAGAAAATTGCAATTTACTCTTCGGTAACGTACAAACAGCAGCTATAAGCGTGATCGTGGCGATATGTTGATTTTTCGGGCGATCTTAGTAATTCATATGAAATTTCTATATCGTGCAGCAGTTATGATTTATTTATTTAGACGCTGACGCGGTCTCAATGTAGGACATTCTAGCTTCATCCCAACCCAGCGCCGCGTTTATGCAAATTGAACAGACAAAAGCTTTTATTTCAACGATCGCCCGACAGCGACGAAGTCTTTTCAATAAACGTTGCAATGACCGGAGCAGAATACGATTTTATTATATCCACTTTGGTTCGGTTGCATTCTTGAACAAACAGATCAATTCATCCCGCGACGACAATTGATAGATGATAATTAGTTCATGCGATCCGATACCGTTTGCACGGGACGAGGTTACAGTACGGATTTCGAATCTGAACATTGCTGAATTAATCGTAAATCATCGAAAATGTAGCAACTAACGATTATTTACGGTGAACCGAAATACGTGAGCCGGTTGGGCAACGGCGCGTTATTTGCAACAGACCTGTTGACAGAAACCTTCGATGATTGATCATCTGATGTTTGGACGAAAATTTCGAAACGAACCGTGCATGCAATAGACGAGGAAATTAATTAAAAGCTTCGAAAAGCAGCATTTTAAATATTAACAAAAATTCGCAAAACATTTTTCGTTTGATAGAATTTTCATTTACCATATTCATTTTCTGCAAGCTTGTCACTCATGCAACGTGTTCATCACTTTTCTTTACCTACCCAGTTTTAAATCGTGTGTTTCCCAAATTTTAAACTAAATATACCAAATGAATTTCAAATATTATGGAAACGAAAGTGTGCGTAAACGATTCGCAAATAATAAAAGCAAAAACTTTGAAGGAAACAATGGTTTCATTATTATTTGATAGACTCGTAACAGGTACAGTAAAGCAAAAGCCCGATAACGAGAATGCACACTCACAAACCGCGGAATATTAAGACTGCCGAGATCAGACAAAGAACGTTCATCGCTTTGCTTTTAATTCTTCCGTTGAAATTCTCTGTTTTACTTCTCCGCGTTGCACGGTTTACAAGCAAGCTTTCCGGCGGCGTCCTCGTTGCTTTTTAAAATCGAGATGCGCCGCGTGCATCGAACGTAATCTCATTAGTCGACTGTACACATTACGCGAGCAACATAATAACGTTAATGGCCATTTTGATGTATGCCATACGGAGCGAAATCGTTTTTGTTGCACACGCGGGAAACCTTTGGCACGGAGGAAGGCAATGAGAACGCCAAACTTAATTTCTGCTCGAAACGGGGCCGAGGCAATTTTTTTCAGCAGCTTTTCCCATCACGAGAACGAGCCTTCGCAGCGAAGTATGCGAAAGTTTTCTCGATACGGAGGTAATACGTTCCACGGAGAAGAGACGGGTCTTTTGAGTTTGCCTGTGCGAAATATTAAAAATTCATACGTCACCGTAGTTCTGTTTTATCTCGATAAAAACGACGGATCTACGTAAACGATGAAGAGAATTAACCTCCGCGAAGGATTAATTAAAATTCATACACCGGAGCATACATAATTCAGACAACCGTTAATTCTGCGTTTTATGAAATCGTTCGAAGGTAATTTTCTATTTAATTAGTCATGCAACCCGGTCGCCTACTTTCGAACACTATATTTATTTTGGGGTCGCTCGGTAACTGGTACCGCCGTTTCGGTATGATCAGCTCCAGTCCCCCGGACAGAGTATACGTGTCAGTATTCATAAATTCACGTGTTTATGCTCTTTCAACTTCATCGATCTTATCTCGAGATACGGTACGTTTTGGTTTATTCAGGATTCTGCAACGTTTAGCAAACGTACACAGTGAAATATGTAATGCAACTTTCAGATTGAATTTCATGGACGCATCTATCTGATTTCATTCATGCATAGCCTAACAAGTGTTCTATTTAAAATAGTTTGCATCACACTGTAAAATGATGCGTGGTATGGAATTTCCACGAACAATTTGCTCGTTCTCTTTGCAGTAACAATTATTGAGGGCAGCAATAATTATCGCTGAGATAGATAATGCAGTAGACGTTTGTATGCAATATCGAGCAGAAATTTAATCTCGCCAGTTCTCATTTTCGAATTGCCACTATTAATTGGTAGTATTTAGTAATTGTTTACGATTGGAAAATAATTTTCCGCAGTATTTGCGTACCAATTAATAGTCTGAAATAAATAGGGTTAATAGAAATAAGTAAAGTAGACATTCTAGAAATAAATTAAGAAAATTAATATTATTGATGTAGAAACATTTATTGTGGAAGAGCGTGGACGTGTTCATGCACAAGGAATTAGGTCTGTCGAAACCGTGAATCACGATTGTGCATTGCCAATACACCTTGCATGCACCAAAGATCGTATTCCGAAATAAATACGATATGAAATTTAATGCACGGGAGGATATAAACAGAACCGGTGGCGCAGACCGAATTATCATGAAATGCGTTTTCGTTAAGCCACCGATACAAATTGCGTCGTCAACGCCGGTCCATTATTCCCCGCCGTTAGCCTAGTTTCCCGGCGCATTTGAACGTTTACTTTTCCGCGGATACAGAATTTTTATTCCACAGCTCCGCGAAAACTACATTTACGTGACACGTTTCCCATGTTCACGAGCTCGCCCCGCCTCTTGAAAAACACCCACGCCTCCGTTACTGCGAGCGTTCCTCGAACCTTGCAAATGCATGCCATTTAAACAAGCTTATTATTCTTCTATTTGCTATTATCTACTGCGTCGGAATTCCGTGTCGCGCTTGTATCGCGTTCCGCGCGCGTTCTGAACACCAAAAGAGAGTTCTCCTTCCGTTTCTGTGTCGCTGATTAACTCAATATTCTGTGATTAACTAGAACATGTATTTATGCTTTC
Organism: Lasioglossum pauxillum; assembly: GCA_933228785.1. Taxonomy (NCBI): domain Eukaryota; kingdom Metazoa; phylum Arthropoda; class Insecta; order Hymenoptera; family Halictidae; genus Lasioglossum; species Lasioglossum pauxillum. The sequence goes on along the minus strand of OW121702.1, from coordinate 16,969,813 downwards.
AAACGGCACATTCTACGTTAGTAATATCACTGATGAACTCAATATTATATGACTAATTAGAACATAGCGCGAGTTTGACAAAAGATGGTGAAAAACTGAATGGTAAAACCATTAGAAGAATTTCAATATTCTGATTTTAAGAACATTATTTTCAGTCTACTAAACTTATTACGACAGGGGTAGAGCCTCTTTTTAACACCCGTCTGTTGCAATTTAAGTAGACAAATTTTATTCTTCGCAAAGATCCGGAGTCTATTATCCACCCACTATAACCAGTTCAATTACCAACCAAGAATTAAATTTTAGATGCAAGCCTGTGTAACTCTGAGTTAAAATGGACGTGTTCGAAAGTCCAGATTATCAAATGGCAAGATTAACGTGTCCACAATAGGGTGGACCTTAGCTATACTTGATGAAAATTATTTTGCAAAATTTTTTTCCGGGCACCCCCCAGAATTGTGACAACTGTTGAGAAAATGATCTGGAAAAAATTTGGGGCCAATTGGATCATGGGAAACCGGCGCTCAACGAATTTGAAAATTTTTTTTTTTTAATCTTAACATAAATATACGTTGTAATATATCGTTGAATTTGTCTTTTTTTTCTCTGTAAGAATCCATATATAGCATAATCAGTTGTTAATAGAAAAAACATCCGTGACCTTGAAAACTTGAAAAAATGACCTTGAAAAAATTTTTGTTCTCTGATGCTATATTCACCTCCTTATGTACTACAACTTTTGTTTGAAAAGTTTTTTCATATATACATAACTGACAGAGATATTAAATAAATTCATTAATACGCTCCAATCTACAATTCACAATTTTTGAACGCTACGCGATAGTTCTCTGCAAGTTTTTCTCGAATCCTCGTGCGTTGACGTCGAATAGATGTTCGATTGATAATTAAGTCGTCTAGATCATGATTAAGAGCTTGTGCTGTTGCTGTTATTATACGAACAGCATCACGATCGCGTACTTTGCACTTGTCAAGTGTTGCAACAAGTTTATCCGTAATGAACTCTTTTTGACCACGTCTCTTTTTAGGGTTGCTTGGACCAGGTTCATCCACAGGAATATCAATTTCAATATTGTCATCCTGACTTGACACGTTCTCTTCTTCGCTGAACGATGATATTTCCATTGTTTCACCTATATTTAAAAGATATCAACATATAAATAAAGATTAAAGAATATTTATATCTAAGATAATGATCAATATTTTGGCTTTTAAAAATAAACTGCAAAAAAATATTTACCTGGCACAGAGTCTGCCTTATACTTTGCTAGTCTAGATTCTTCTTGCTCCTGTCGCAACGCTTTTCTCAGTTCTTTTCGATATAATGCACGATCCGCTCCAATCATAGAACCAGGACGTCCCCGTTGCCGTTGACTTAACAGAAACAGTTTGTCTTCCTCTACTTATTTGAATAGTTTCTAATACATCCGCATGTGCAATATCAAAAAGATCTTCCAGTTTGTCGACAAATTCCTTTTCACGATCTTCTTGAATTTTAGTACGGCGTTTGCAATTTTTATGCAAGCTCACCCATTCTTTATACAATGATTCCAATTTTTCGATGCAATTCTTAAATACTTTCATGGGAATTTTGGCTTTCTGCCAAAACACTTGAACTTCCTGGATAACTAAGTGAGCACTACCGCGAACACTCAATTTCACATTGCGCAAATTGTGAAATAGCACTCTTAAAACTTGCCCGTTGGATGGCAATTTTGCACCTATAATTTGGGTTTCTGCGTGCCCGAGTAAAAATAATTTTTTTCTCGTACCATCCAATTGAAATTTACTTTCACCACGTATTTGAATGTCACCACGCCGAAGACTCAGAACCAGAACGTACTGTTCTCTTAACTGTTTGCTCGCGGACGCGTCGGTTCACGAATTTGTTCGAGTGCTTGGACTGAACTGAACGTGAACTTGACTTTCGAGGCTCCTCTATGGGTCGAGAGGGCGGCTTTTTACCGATTGTCATAAGCAAGAAGATACCCTAATTGGTTTGCTGGATTTTGGATTTTCCAATCAGGACACCTTTAGTTGTTCAAGTTTTCTACCGATGATTCTAAGGGAGGTGTTAAAATTCTAAAAAATATACGAATTAACTATTTAAGAAACTGTAGTATTATCAGAAATACAACTATTACATATTTTAGGTAAAATTTAAAATGTATCTTAAACACCTGGGTACTTTGGTTCATCTTTCTTCTACAAGAGTATTTACGAACGTTTAAAATAAACTCTATTATATCTCTGTCAGTTATGTATATATGAAAAAACTTTTCAAACAAAAGTTGTAGTATATAAGGAGGTGAATATAGCATCAGAGAAAAAAAAATTTTCACGGTCATTTTTTCAAGTTTTCAAGGTCACGGATGTTTTTTCTATTAACAACTGATTATGCTATATATGGATTCTTACAGAGAAAAAAAAGACAAATTCAACGATATATTACAACGTATATTTATGTTAAAATTTAAAAAAAAAAAATTTTCAAATTCGTTGAGCGCCGGTTTCCCATGATCCAATCGGCCCCAAATTTTTTCCAGATCATTTTCTCAACAGTTGTCACAATTCTGGGGGGTGCCCAGGAAAAAATTCTTTGATCAAAAAATAAGGTCCACCCTAGTCCACAAGCAGTACCTTCAAACATGTGTTTAAAAAAATTAATAAATACAGTCAAACCTGTTTTTGTGTGAGGTCTCTTTCTATGCGATTTTTTTATGTGGTATATAAATATCGAGATTCTGTTCGCCGTATGTAAGTTCGCCGCGAGGTTAGGTCAATCTCAACTGTGTTGGCATCTCTCACTCTCTCTCTCTTTTTTCCTATCAGTGTGTATGTACATATTGCATCAGCCATTTTCATACCTATTGGATCAACCAATTTCATTAGGCATGCTCAATGTTCTTATACAGGGTGTCCTGCTGAAATGAGATCAGCTGGATATCTCGGAAGACGTTGTCGTTATCAAAAAAGTGGTCCTACAAACGTTGTTTGGTATGACGAGATACATTTACGTAGTTATTCATTGTTTTCTTGTGGGTGGAGTGGTGGAAGGCATTTCAATGTCACCTTGATTTTTTTAAATGAAATGTCCTATTTTTTATACCATAGATCGGTAGAGTATCAAACTGTTGAACTTCATATGTCCTAAACCTAACAGTTAACGAGATATTACCCGAAGAAGAAAGAAAATTGTTTCGATAATATCTCGTTAACTATTAGATTTAGGACATATTAAGGTCGACGCTTTTATAGTCAGGATTTGATACTCTATCTACCTATGATATAAAAAATAGGGCATTCTATTTAAGAAAATCAAGGTGACCTTGAAATGTCCACCACTCCACTTACAAGAAAACAATTAATGCTACGTAATGTAGCCTGTCATACCAAACAACTTTTGTAGGAACACTTTTTTGATAACGACAACGTCTTCCGAGATATCCTGCTGATCTCATTTCAGCAGGACACGCTGTATATGTATTGAATTATGTACAATTTGAAAATTTCTCCATGTTTAAAATAAGAAATTAAAATTTTTAAAAATGTTTCCATGTGTAATTTAATTATTTACTTTGTGTGGAAAGCACTTTCTCGCTATTTCGTAAAGCTTTGACATATTTTCTAAGTGAGACTTTTCCATGCGGTCCCTCCCCACCGCATAAAAATATTTTCTTTAATATGTTGTGAACAATTATTTATTATAGCTATTTATGAAATTTCTGAATATTTTTTTGAGCGGTTTCTTTCTGCGGCCCCTATCTACCGCACAAAAACAGGTTGGGCTGTACAGCAGTGAATGGTCCTATATCCTATACATTGTCAATTAGGTTCGCCGTCCAAGTGTTAAGACGACGAGCAAAAACCTGTTACGCTAGCTCTCCGGTTCACCGGGCATGTCTGAGTGATTCGTAGTTCGTCGGACGAAGGTTAATGAGACCTTCGGCATTATTTACGAACTTCGTGCGCCCACGCATTGGAAAAGGGTGCGTTTGGAAGCGAGAGGGTAAAGAGTCGGGTTCGATTCGCGGATCGTTACGAAGGGAGCGTGTGCAGTTTATCGCGGGACAAGGGAGAGCGTGCACCGAGGGTGAAAGTGTGCGCAACGAGCGAAAAAGCGACGGTTTGCAGCTCGTACGTATCGATTGCAGTGTCACTCCTGGGAATCGAGGAGGATAAACTCGCGAATAGCAAGGCTGCAATACGCGCGTTTCGGTACTCCGTTCTTTCATTCTACCTCGCTGCGTGTTGCCTCTTTTCCCCCTTCTCATTTTCTCTTTTTTCGTCGCTATGTTTTTTTCCGTTTTTTTTGATTCGCCACGCCGGATGGCAAAGCTTCCGGGATATCGCGAAACGATCCGCGTTTACCCCGCGGCGATAATTTTAACGCCAACAACGCAACGAACGGGCACGACAAGATATCTAATATTCGCACTCCGGTTCCCGGAGTGGAATTTCTTGTTCGCGCGAACGGCAACCGCTAAACCTCGTGTGCTCAATAGTAGCTTAAAGCTCTTCCCGTAACGTAACCTTATCTTAGCCCCCGGGCGCGCCGGTGAACCGTGAAATTTAAATGCGTCTCCCCCCACCCAATCCGCCAGGCCACCGCATAATCAACATCGCGGAATCAATGGACTGTCTACGGATACCGCGTGTGATCGACCTTCGCGCAACAACTACCGCAAACGACTTTCCGCCAACTTCCGCGAACGCCGTTCACGTTCGTACGGCGCGCGGTCATTGTTGCAACACATATTGTTATGACATGCGGGCGATTGAGTTTCGATATTTTTGAGGAAGCTTTTACAATTGGGAATTTCAGCCGTCCTTGGAATACTTTCATAGTCAGTCCCCTGCTAGCTAATTTATGAGGGTACGTTTCTTCGTGAAAAGCGGGCTCTTGCAGAATTCTGGCTGCTCGTTCAATAGCTATTGAGGGTTCATGAACATCCACGTGCGATTAGCAGCTGTGGCGTTTCCTAATTGTGAGAAAGACCTTTGAGCCCAGTATTTTTATGAGGCTACCTCTTCCTGTCATCCCCGACCTCATCAGCGGCATTGGTCAACAATGTTTAAATGTGTCAACAATGTATAAATAGGCTAAGGATATTGCGATCGATGCTGCTGTCAAGAAATAACTATACTGCAAGTCGCATCACAGTAGCACAGTTGCGTTGTCATTTCCGTTTTCTTAATTTTTAATAGTTAATACTCTGTTCTCCTCAGGTAATAAATTAATTAAAGTTGCAAGTTTACCTTACTGACTATCGTTTATTTATCCCCTTTTAGGACAAGCGTATACTCGAAGCTCTGCTTTTGCTGTTGATATTCTACAGGGTGTCCCAAAACTCCTGCAGAATCCGGAAATGGGAGGTTCCTGAGGTCATTTGAAGCGACATTTGTTTAGGAGTTATTAACGAAAAACACGGACCAATCAGAGCGCGACTTAGGCGCGAGTTGGCACAGTCGGCTCGGCGCGCCAACTGTCGATTGGCCGACTGTGGCAACTCGCGTCTGGGTCGCGCTCTGATTGGTCCGTGTTTTTCGTTAATAACTCCTAAACAAAGCAGCAAACAACATTTTTGCAGAGGAAAATGTCGCTTCAAATGACCTCAGGAACCTCCCAATTCCGGGTTCTGCTGGAGTTTTGGGACACCCTGTAGAATATTGCTTGCCTAACCTTTTCTGGAGCCATGTACCTTGTGAAAGATCATGTTTCTTAACCCCTTCCTGAATTATTTGGTTCACAACGATTACAAGTTGTCTTTAATTATTTTTTCAGAGCGACAGTCTACGGTTCTGGATTACCGACTCTCTAGAAAAAGCCCTAGTACGACAGCGGAGTCTATCGAAATGAAACCATCCGCTAGTGTGAACAAGCGTTGTCAGTCTCTCTGAGCCAGTGTAGATTCGTGTGATAAATGTTTATAACGATATATCCTAATATAATAACTTATGTATATGAATATGTACAATACACACATTTTATGTATGTTTCTATTACAATGAATGAATAAAGACAATGCAATAAAGTAGCATATATGTGTATTTATTTCTTAAACCTCCAATTTTTCCAGAAATTCTGACTTATCGTTAAGTTGTACTACTGAATTTCCGAGAATTTTTCGGCCTTCTGGCTTGACGTTGATTTGTACTACTGAATTTCCGAGAATTTTTCGGCCGTCTGGCTTGACGTTGAGTTGCACTACTGAGATTCGTGCCATCTCCTTTGATATCATATTCTCCTAATAGAAACCTATAAATTTTCGAATATTTTCAAAATTCTCGAAAATTGAATTTTGTATTAGGAGAATATTACATCGAAGGAGGTGGCACGAAATTCAGTAGTGCAACTCAACGGCAAGCCAGACGGCCGAAAATTTTCCAAAATTCAGTAGTGCAACTCAACGACAAGTCAGACGGTCGAAAATTTGCGAAAATTGTCGTAAATAAATTTAGTTCTGTCTTAGGAGAATATGATATCGAAGGAGGTGGCGTAAAATTCAGTAGTGCAACTCAACGGCAAGCCAGACGGCCGAAAATTTTCCAAAATTCAGTAGTACAACTCAACGACAAGTCAGACACCCGAAAATTTGCGAAAATTGTCGAAAATCTCGTAAATTTAGTTTTGTATTAGGAAAATATGATATCGAAGGTGACACGAAATTCAGTAGTGCAACTCAACCGCAAGCCAGAAGGCCGAAAATTTTCCAAAATTCAGTAGTGCAACTCAACGACAAGTCAGACACCCGAAAATTTGCGAAAATTGTCGAAAATCTCGTAAATTTAGTTTTGTATTAGGAAAATATGATATCGAAGGAGGTGGCACGAAATTCAGTAGTGCAACTCAGCGATAAGCCAGACGGCCCAAAAATCAAATTTTGTGTTAGGAGAATATGGTATTGAAAGAGGTAGCACGAAATTTCAGTAGTATATCTCAACGATAAGGTAGACGGATGAAAATTTTTCGGATTTAAGTAGTGCAACTGAAATGTTGATTTAATTCTACTATGGGATATTTTTGTACTGGGTGGGGAATAAAGTACGCTGTAACTGTTGTAACTAATATATTCTTTATTTTTCACCAAGAAAATTATACTAATCGAGTATCGGTGACGAGATGAGAAGATGTTCCCCGACAGGAATATGGTAAGTAGGTGTTTTCAGTCTGTGATGTATGTATGTCCTTGCTGCACAAGAAGTCACGTTGGACAGCACAGGTGCAAAAGCGGCCGTTGCTCACTCCGTCTATCCCCACCATCGATACTCTAGTCGTTCCAATATTTAGCCTCCGACGTCACACGCTATGTATGTGTCCGTGTCAGCCAATGTAGATAATAAAAGTATAATTTTTGTCTGCGGTAAATTAGAGCGCTCTGTGTAATTATGTTCTTTGGTGGTGATCATAATTATTGTTATTATTATTATATATTCTATACGGACCGAGGTCCTTTTATACAAATGTATACAGTTTTTACAGTATCACTGATAAAAACAAAAAAAAACATAACAAAAAAGGTCTTAACCTAAAATTTACATAAGAATGGACAGCGCGAAATTAAACAAATACAGGTACGATGAACAAATAGTATTGCGCAATTTTGTTTTGAATGCCTGTAACGTGCCACTAAAAAAATCAATATTGTTATAAAATGTGTTAGAGCTAGCTATAATGCGATTTAGTGGATTTATTATCCCATATAATGTCTGTCGTGTAATATATCCAAACTTAGAAATTTAAATGAGATTGTCAAAGCATTGACAAGTATACACTACAATTGAAGAACGTGAACAATGAAAATGAAAAATCAGCAGAATTCCGAAACCGATAGAGATTGCCGAACGCACTAAACGTTGACACATTCATTCGAAAATCTGGAATGGTCGCATGGAATGAAATATTCTGCGTAAAATCAGGCTTGTTCCCTCACCGATCTAATAACTGCAACTTTGCATAGTTACGAGCTCGTTAGTAACTCACACAACGGCTATTCATGGGGAACGTATTTTCAATAACCGAATTATGTAAATAGACACCGGTGGCTGAATAGGATCTCGAAAATCCGTTAAAACCGTCACATTTTCGCTGTCGCGGCGCGCGGTTATTAAATCTCATTATGCGATAGTTCGCGGATGAGGAGCTAATTAGGGAGCCGCGTAACCATCGGTCTCGCGAAACGCTAGAAATTAGCTGGTCCGGTCCGGTCCAGTCCGGGGCCGAGATAAATGCTGTCGAGGGGATGAATCGAGGGGTGGCTGTCGCGTCCCGTTTTCCGCGTATTCGTTTCGCTGTGGGCTACGGGACCGGTCACCCGTGGTGCATCGCGCGCCAAGAAAATTCGCACGAACCGCTTTTCACCAACCGAATTTCCGTTCTGCCTCCAGTGCAGACTACTGGGTGTCTCAGAAATATACCACCATCAAAATCACAAGTGTTCTTCACACAAAAAAACGTCCTTTACCATTTCGCAAGTCTTTGAATCATTTTATACCTTGTTAATACGTTCGCTGCCAACAACGAGTTATCTCGTAGGTCGAAGTTTGTGTTTAGATTTGAAATAAAACGTTTTATCTCAGAAACAGACTACGATATAACTCGTATAATTAATAAAGCAATTAAAAATTATCTAAATTCAATATCTTTCCCATAAATACATGTTTTGTATTTTCATTTCACAATTAATTAAAATTTGTTGGCGCGGTGGAACCGTTTTTGAAAATGTCGCTCGACAGCGAACGTGTTAATCCTCTGTAGGCAACTTGGGTATTTTATATTTATTCAGTTTTACATTACTCCATAAAAATAACGTGAATGTGTATATAAATAAATATAAATTGGTTAAATAATTCCTCATGGATGATCTTTACAATCTTATCTTCACAGTCTCAATGATTGTTTTTAATTAGTACGCATTTGATCTTCTGACGATTATATTAAAATGGGGACTTCAATATGAATTTTCGAATTTCTGAAGATTTTTTGAAAGCCTAGAAGAGTATAAAAATTAAGAGGCTGTGGAAATTATGTGATCAAGAAATTTTTGACAAAAATTGTCCAATAATATATAATATATAACTGTAAAATAATGCGTCTGAACATGTGGTAAATAATTCGAGTTGAAGTACAGCTTACGTCGACTTGTAGAAGTTCTTGCAACGGAACGAGGGCGGTAAACAAAATTGTTTTATAGAGGATCTAGTTATCGAGTTTTGACTGTACACACGTTTCTGCTGGTCCCATATTTTCGGACACCCCGTATCCTGGTTGCTGCGGTGGTCGAAAGTAGAAACAGAGTTAACTAGTCCGCCGCGAAGTTCCATGTACGGACGTACACGCTCCGGTTCGTGGCTTCCGACAGCGCTTTTCACCGGTGAGATTCTGACACATGGACGTCTCTCTTCAACCTGATCCGTTGCCGATGAACATTTTATTGCGACGATGAAGAGATCAAAGCAGTGATATTAAACGGTCACGCGAGCCCCGTGTGCGTTACAGCATTACTCCCTCGCCCTCAACCCAACCCCACTTCGATCATTTCTTTTTAACTCGCGACTGTTGCGTGTTCGTATAACGCGGCCGAACGTGTACTTTGCATATCGAGTTCGTAATATCGCGAGTAATGAAATGTACGAAGTACGATGTACAAAACGATTTTACGACGTCTTTTGAAGCACGAAGTTTTCTCGAGTCAATCATTTCAACCGGACTGTTATTTTCTTAATAGGCTAGCCTTAGATCCTATAATAGATTCCCACATGCAAGTTGTACAAAATTTCTGTTTTTAACTTCTCTGTTCTCTAACATTCAAGTTTAAAATGTTTCCGCCGTTTTTAACGATACGAGGAAATAAAGGAAAACATTCTTCCAGATGATCGAATTTTTTTGGAGTGTTCATTAGCTAATGAAAGGATAAAATTCGATCATAATACATTGACCTTCAAATGACCTTTGCAGACGATAATATATAGATTTTGCAATTATGAAAGAGGGTCAAACCTTTTTATCTGTTTTGAAACTATATGTATATTCGAAAAATCGCTTTTCAATTATGTTTTTGTTATCGTCCAGTCAACGGAAAGGTGTAGAGGGAAATGGAAGAAACACAATTTGTAACTTTGGGTCTTTGTTTGGACTAGTTAGGAGGTAAACATACTAAAAGTCCCACTCCTAGGAGGTGAGCGGAGTGCAGGGGGCACATAGAAGGTCCCCTTCTTCGGTTTTCCCATTATATCTCGGAAACTATGCGTCCTAGCGATAAGACTATTCTATACAAAATTAAAGCTGACCAAATGTGCCACAAGATTGATTTGATTTAGTTTTTCGCTATCTCGCATAGTTTCCGAGATATCCGCGCTCAAAGTTTACTAATTGTGCTGAAGAGTTAGCTAGTCAAATGAGGCAAAAATGTGAGGCAAAAATTTCTTTTTCAAAATTAAGAACTTTAAGCGCGGATATCTCGGAAACTATGCTAGATAGCGAAAAACTGAATTCAATCAATCTTATGGAACATTGTGTCAGCTTTAATTTTGTATAGAATCGTCTTATCGCTAGGACACATAGGGGACCTTCTATGTGCCGCCTGCACTCCGCTCACCTCCTAGGAGTGGGGACTTTTTGTATGTTTACCTCCTAACTAGTCCAAACAAAGTCCCAAAGTTAAAAATTGTGTTCCTTCCATTTCCCTCTACACCCCCCTTATGAGCATTCATTGACTGGACTATTAATAGCATCTGTGTCCCTGTTTAAATGCGTTTTTACCTAAACAGAGTTTTCGAAGTCGACATCGGAAATATTTTAAAGTGAATGGACTGACATGAAATATTAAAATTATAAATATGTTTTTCTGTGTGATTTTTTTAGTTAACTTTTCTATTGAAGTACATATTTAAACAAAACTGATGCGAAATCTAAATAAATGCAATTTTATCATTACTATGAGGCAATGTATGCCATTTGCGTTTAGCGCTCGGTAGTTCCAATGTGAAAAATATAAGAGTTAATTTTTGAGACGGGTAAGTTGCTCCTCGTCCTGTGAGAATTTCTAAAATTGGTGTTAAACTTACCGTATCGATTACAATGAAAGAAGCAGGAGCTCTCGCTTCCATTAGGGGATTGGGCAAACGCAAAGAAACTTCTATTACACGAAAATAGCCTCTCGACGCAATTAGTCATCCGCCGAGGGCGGGCTAATGGATTGTAAAGTTGAGTTCATGCTTCAGCCTCCATAATTTACCAGAGACGGAGCTTTGATTTCGGTCAGATGTAACTTGAACATTTCGTGCTCCCGAGCAATTCTACGATCATTATATGATAGCGCCAAGGAAACATGTAACCTTGTGTAATTCCGCTCTCCTGACGGCGGCGCGACGCGACGGCGCAAAGTGCCATTCGCGAGACACGAAGGGTAACCCGTTCTTCCGATCGGAATTCGGTTGTTATTTCGCGAAGACATTCCGCCGCGGACAAACATGGATTTTTTTCATTGGATGATACATATCAAAGACGCGGGTGTTATTCGGAAAGTAGCGAAACATAAAAGTGTTTCGTGGAACGTTGACTATTTAAAGCGGTTTCGATCAGCGAACTTAGATCAAGCGGAATACATCAAACATCACTTTGTGGTTTTTTCGCCGATAGCCGGCAACGAAAAGAGGTTGTCCGTCATTTCTGAATTTATTAAATTTTATCCTAGTCACTGCGGACTTCGCCTTTGACGGGAGACGAGATGAAAGAAAATCGCGTGTGCACGTTATTTCCGCGAAATCTCTTAATCGAACGAATATCGAGTGCAACGTACCGATCATGTTCGACGACGACGACGCTGAAATTTTCGGACGGTTTCGATCGGTCGGAAACTGTTATCCTTCCCGTGGCATCGATAATGTATTCGATCCAACGATTGAATGCCAATGAAACTTTCTAAGATGACGCACAATCAAGTATTGATTTTTACCTGAGGCCACGGCGAACAACACGCGCGAACTTTAGATACCGCCAGGATAACAAGAGAGTTCAAAAATAGGCGTTCGGATCGATGCAGGTGCTCGTTCGTCCTTGGAGCGAACCTCAGTCAAACAAACGCTTATGGTGCTGCTCAACAGCAGTGGCAGCAACGTTTCTACGACTTCTGTTTCAGAGCGAGTCGGCAAATTGTTCGCCCACTGTTTAGACGAGAACAACTTTTTCAAAAGTGTGGTAAATTAATTTTACTAACTTCTATATAAAAATAAAAATCATTTGATCCACTTCTTTAAAAAGGGTCCCATGGAAATCACCGACACAGATTTCTCCGACACGGTTTTCACCGACTCCAGATTTGACCGACAATAGTTTTGGCCGACAACGCCTTTAACCGACAACGATGTTGATCGACAACAAATTTGATCCACAACAACTTAAGATGACCACAGTATGTATTATCATACAGTATTATCATATGTATTATCATTAGACTGCGGATTTTATGCATTTATGAAAAAAATGGGTACATGTAATTGAAAGCGGCGAGCATGTTAAAAACAATTAAGGACATTAATGTATTAGTTTCAGCTGAATAGGGTAATTAAAAGAAGAATACAATTTTTATTTGGCTCCTGTGTCCTGCAATCAATGCAAACATTTTTTATTTTGCATAAAGATCCGCAGTCTAATTATCATACAATATTATCATACTGTGTCTCAACTCGTTGTCGATGAAATTCGTTGTCGGTTAAAGGCGTTGTCGGCCAAAGCTATTGTTGGTCAAATCTGGAGTCGGTGAAAACCGTGTCGGAGAAATCTGTGTCGGTGATTTCCATGGGACCCTTTAAAAACTTGTTCTTTCCCAAAATTCCAAAACGTGTCTTCCTCTTTTCTATTTTTAACACTATTCAGTAATAAATCTTCCTTTCTATCGATCGTATATTTGCTGATACAATATGTATTGATGCTCTCAGCGCACTGGTTCGATCAGTTTTTACTTAAAAGCAATTTTGCAATTTATCAAATTCAAATTTTCAAGAAATTAATAATTACGTCTGTAAATTATTAAACAAAATAATATTGTATTGACTACAGACATCAGTTGATTAAACATTGGATATCTAATTATGAAATCTGTTACTCACTTGCTTTGTGGAAATATTTTAAATACTTTGGATCGACAAAACACGTGCTGTTATCATGCCTCTACACAATCTACTGAGACAACGTGAAACTGTTGAAACGGACGAATCAGATCATCGATCGACATGTGAACCAATCTATATTTGGCGGTTATTTCAAACCGTGAATGGTAATGTTAAATTAACATTCAAATTTCTTTTAACCAAATTGTAAACATTTCTGTTTGTGAATGACTACATTTAAGTGGTAATGCGTGTGATGAACCCACAGGAATATTAAAATTACTATTCAGCCATTATGCTGTACCAAAAGTCCTAAGAAAAACTATCAGATTATATTGTAAGTTCCCAATTGAGATTGCTATTGCTGTTGATGAGGCTAATAAGAATTGCCGATAGATGACACTCGAGACAAGATAATATAAGTCTCCATGAATCTAACAATTACTTTCCATGTACCTTGAACATCAAAGTATACAGTATACAGGGTGGTCATTTTATCTGAATACATTGAAATATCTCGAGGACTATGCATCGGATCAAAACAAGTGGGTAATGAAAATTGTTCGTCGCAAAGGGGGACATCAAATGATACCAAACTCGATTCCCATTTTTCATTGCAGATGTGTATTCTTCAGAAAAAAATACACAAATTTGACCTAGGAGTTTTTGCATTTTGGTTCACAGATGTCGCTGTAATGGACAAAAATCAAAATAGGTAACAAATCGTTGAAAATTGGGGATATCTCGAGAAATACACATCAGATCAGAAAAATAAAAGTAGACGTATTTGATATTTTTAAGAATGCTATTCAATAACACCATAATTGACCCCCCATCCTCACCTCCTGAGTGTGGGAGAGGGAATTATTTCAAAATCTTCAATGGGAAACCCTTTTTTATAGCAATTCTTGATTCTCCATTGATTTGATATTATTGGTGTAATTTCTTTCATAGATGTCGCTGCAATCGAAAGCAGTTGGAAAAATTCATTGGTTTATCAATAAATCAAAAACTACTTTTAAAACTACTTTTCTCTAGATATCCCCAATTTTTAACGATTTTTTATCCATTTTGATTTTTGTCCATTACAGCGTCATCTGTGAACCAAAATGCAAAAACTCCCAGGTCAAATTTGTGTATTTTTTCTGGAGAATCTAAATCTGCAATGAAAAATGGGGGTTCCCATTTAAGTTTGTTATCTTCCCCCACCCCCACCCCAGGGGTTGGCGGCGGGGGGTCGAGTTTGGTATCATTTGATGTCCCTCTTCGCGACGAACAACTTTCATTATCCACTTGTTTTGATTCGATGAATAGTTCTCGAGATAGTTCAATATCTTCAGATAAAATGGCCACCCTCTGTATAATGTTAATTTGGCTGTCTTCACGAGAACGACGAGACTGCCACATACGTGCGACGATGGTATAAAACATGTAAATATTCTGCTTTCACGATTTATTCATTTCGGTGGCAAGCGCGCAAGATCTATACTCCAACAATTACTTTTTTACCTTACGAGTACACTTGTCAGAGCAGAGTGGCCAGACTCGTTCCGAAATAATTTATCACGGCAATTACTTGTTGCATACCGTATTCAGACTATTTCCCCCGAGGGGGGGAGAGGTCTAGCGGTATTCGATCTAATACATTTCCAGGAGAAGATTACATCGCCGACAGAGCCGGCTGCACTATTTCCTCGAAAAAGAATGCCCGTTCTGCGCCCGGTGTTCCATGGATCCGTGTACACGCGTTCCTTTGTTACGTTCCCCGTTAGTTCAGCGGACGTCGCCCGTCTTTTCTCTCCTTCGTCGTTTATTTTTCCACGGCGTGGCGTGGCGCGTCGTTCTTCACCGCGATTCCCTCTCGTTCGCGTTCTTTCCGTCTGTCCTCTCCACTGAGAAATTTCGGGCCTACCGTCTACCACCCCCGCGCGACGCCACGGAATAATTTAAAAGCTCATTAGCTCTGCCATTTCTTAAGTTCGGGATAAAGTTGGAGCGGCGGGTTTCCCGGCCTCGGAGCTTCAGCCTCAACCCCTTTCGTTGCAGTTCCTCTTCGTTCCTTACTATCCAAATACCTCAGGATCCAAGCGGAGATCGTGGTGGTCGTGTCGGTGGCGACGCTGATGGTGATGGCGGTAGGAGTGGCTTACGGAGAGAGGAAAGGAATATGGGGAACTGGTGAGGGGGGTTGAGGGTTTCGCTTCAGGGGACTTGGTCCTGGTTATATAGCCCGTAGTTTGGCCTCCACCACATTGGTTTGTCGAGCCATTAATCGGAACAGCTTTATACCAGGAGATTTATATTGGATTAGGTTGCGGGACTAGCGGTGGTTTAGTTTGAAGGCTTTCCCCCACCCACGACGCCCGCCCATGCCCGACGGTTAACTACCATCACCCCGTTTAATGAATGTATGAACGTCGACATTCTTTCGTACTTTCGCGCCTCTCCACCTATCCCAACTCCAGATTATCCAGGAATTAACGCGAACTGTGACCTTGACAATTGGTATTTGTGAGTTATCCAATCCTCCGACGCGACGTCTGAAGTTTTTAGTATCCCAAAATACTTCAGATGTAAGTAGAAAAATGTGCAGCACTATTCATTGTACATGTTTAGGCGTGCACTTGTCCAATGAACTTGCGCAGCTTGTGCAAAGGATACTGTTAGGTCAATCGGAAAGTTCCGTTCGTTTTTTTTACAAAAAGTAGAGCTTTATTTAAGAAACAAAATGAAAAAGTACATTAATCAAAATATTGTCTATCGTTAGCGATGACTTTTCCCCATCTTTCGGGCAGCAAGCGAATTCCGCGATGAACGAATGAGTCATCTTTGGAGGTTATCCAGTCAGAGATCTATTTTTCAGAAGGGGTAATAAGTCAGGCTAATAAGTCGCACAGGGTAGCACTGTCCAGCGAATTGCTTCTAACGTTTCTTTGACAACTTTTGTGACGTTTCGGAAAAAGAATTTCGCAGATGGTTTTTCGCTTCTCAATGTCTCTTGGCTTGAGATCATATGGAACCCACTTCCCTTCCTTGTAGATCTTCCCCAAGGCTTTCAAACGATCGAAAATGACAGATTGAGCACAATTTAACGCTTCTGCAATTTATTTCTGTGTTTGACATGGATCTTCATCCACCAATGCCTGCAATTCTTAGTCTTTGTATACTCTTTGCCGTCCAGAACGCTCTTCTTCCTCCACAATAAAATCACCAATTTTAAAGCGTCGAAGCCATTCTCTACATGTTTTATCGAAAACAGCATTATCGCCATAAACGTCTACACTCTTTCGATGAGCTTCAGCTGCAGTTTTCTTCTGTGGCGGCCAACTTCCTACATGCGCCACAAGAGGGACAGGTAGTTGAAGACCTTTCCCGCAAGTACTCGGTTCCTCAATCATTTGTATATATACAGTCCTCAATCGCCTTCCGACATCCCAACACGTCTAAGGCAGGGCCCGCTAGATAGCCTTACTGATGAGTCCTCTAGCGGGCCTAGGACGAAACGCTTCTTCCTTTTTTCCTCCTCTCTTTCATATGGGTAGAGCTCCTTTATAATTATCAATATTATATTAGCTCCCCCACACTTCCAATTGAAGCAAAAGATTAACACTTCGCGTAAACGACACTTATTCGGCTCAAATTCCGACATTTTCAATCTAGAAAAAAACGATGTTATTGATTCATGCGTATATTGTTATGTATTGAATTTTATTGAAAGATGTCCAAACTAAAAAGTTAATATTACTTTAGACGTTATAGCTAACGACAGTTCGAGCTACAGCTACTCCACACTAAACGGACGGAACTTTCCGATTGACCTATATTGTGAGCATTTGTTTGCACGTTCGACACTGACGCTAACAGAGTCGATAGAACAAAACATGTATAATTTGATGATTTGAGCGTAATTGCTTCAACGACTCTTCATGCTGTAGAGTCTGTTTGCAGCTAATCTCACTGTGGGTGGGGAGCAAGAATCTCTGTCTCCTATATGGTTGACTTAAGCTTGTCTTCACCAGCGAACTTACTCCCGTAGGTATGGAGGAGATCCGAGGTAACCGCGTGGTCCCTCATTCAGTGGGCCCTATGAGACGTAGATCTGGGCCAGGTAAAGTGCTGTAAACCGTGGCTTGGGTCGCTACCTTAATTGTTAGTGTAATTGGAAAAGTGGCAGACTCAGGGTAGACCGAAGTCTGCCATCCAGATGTTAACATTTACACATGTACATACATGTCGGTTACAGCTATAAAACTAGAAACTTAGGGTTTGTCGAATATCCTAAATATGGTGAATTCGTTATTTTTTGGCCGTGCCTTTCGTACTTTATCGTGTCCAAGCCGGGGACCCTAACTGTTACAACCAAAAAGAAAAAGAGTCATGGAATAACGAGTATTTCATCGACTAAAATCGTATTGGTTACAAATAAGGATTATAAGTAACCGAAATTTTTTTATCTTGTTGGTAAATGTTATCGTTGAGAGAAATTCATTTCGATCACTTGTAACAGTTATCAATAGACTGCGGATTTTATGCATTTATGAAAAAATGGGTACATGTCATTTAAAGCAGCGGGTATGTTAAAAACAATTAAGGACATTAATGTATTAGTTTCTGCTTAATAGGGTAATTAAAAGAACAATACCATTTTTATTTGGCTCCTGTGTCCTGCAATCAATGCAAATATTTTTTATTTTGCATACAGATCTGCAGTCTAGTTATCAATGAGAGAAATTTATTTCGATCGCTCATAAAAGTTATCTATGAGAGAAGTTTATTTCGGTCGTTCATAACAGTTATCTATGGGAGAAGTTTATTTCGGTCGTTCATAACAGTTATCTATGGGAGAAGATTATTTCGGTCGCTCATAACAGTTGTCGACGAGAGGAATTTATTTCGATCGTTTATAACAGTTATCGATACGAGAAATTTATTTCGATCGCTCATAACAATTATCGATACGAGAAATTTATTTTCATAGCTTGTAACAGTTATCAATGAGAGAAGTTCATTTCGATCGCTCATAACAGTTATTGATGACGGAAATTTGTAACAGTCATTATTAAATAGTACAACTTCCAAATGGTAGACAATCAATCATTTCATAAATTTTTTATTCATAAAATTAACTGCTACAATCAAAATTTAATGTGACAAACATGAGTTTTTCCAATTTTTCTCCAGACAAATTATATCGCAAATCATCTACCGTTAATTTTAGAGCAAAAATAGACACTATATTATTGACACTATATAGAGCAAAAATAGACTATATTTCTGATTTTCCCAGTAATCTATAATATTTTCCTCTATATCGATACGTTTTTCCCGAGCGGAACAGAGTCGTCCGTGAACAAAGACAGTCAACAAACAGGCTTTGTGTTGTTCTTATGGTCTGTTGGTTCGTCTTGTTGTACGAAACCTTCTCAATGAATTTCACAGGCTTGCTCTATCCGAAAAAGAGTAGACAACTCAATAATTATATAAGCAACCGAAATTAATTTTCTCAGCAATAATTATTATGAACAAGTGAAAAGAAATTCGGTCATCGATAACTGTTAAGAGCGATCGAAATAAATTTCTCTCATCGATAATTGGTATGAGCGATGGAAATAAATTTCTCTCTGCGATAACTGTTATGAGCGATTGAAATAAATTTCTCTCATTAATAACTGTTGTGAGCGATTGAAATAAATTGCCCTCATTGATAACTGTTCTGAGTGATCGAAATGAACTTCTCCCATTGATAACTGTTATGAGTGATCGAAATGAACTTCTCCCATTGATAACTGTTATGAGTGATCGAAATGAACTTCTTTCGTCGATAACTGTTTTGAGCAATTGAAACAGATTTTCTTCATCGATAACAGTTATCGAAGGAGATCCAATTTTTTAGACACTAATAAATGTTACTTGTAACCAAAAAGTATACAAATCGATATTTTTTAATCATCTGAAATTTCTTTAGATTATCTTAAATTTTAATAATAATCAACATTTTATTAATGATTTTTTCCGTAGAAAATTTTAGAATAACTATTATTTTTGGTTCCTGGTTCACGGTTGTTATGCCGCTAGTAGGCAGTCTAGCTTACCTTCAACTCGCGCTTGTCTCTTCGCAGACGGTTAAAACGACGGCACTGTACAAATTGATAAAAATTAGCATGTCAGACATTTTACGTGGTTTATAATGCGACCATAGGCAAACTCTAACGTGGACTACCGATGTCTCTGCATTTCTACGGTTCTGGGGTAAGTGCTGAGTGGTTAATCAGTCAATAACGACGTATGTCCATTCTAGAATTCGTATAAAATCGAAATAAATTCAACGCTATCGTCATAAGCCAACGTTTACTGGTATTCGGTACGTTCAGTGTCCAACACCAGAAAAATGTGGTCAGTTCTGACGAGGGACAGGTCCGCAAAAATGCGAGCGTACCGAGCACCGGCTTCTGAAAGTATTAATTAGCGGGTCATGTTACTTCTTCGACGTGGGGTCGCAGGAGAAAATAAAAATTCTAATTTATGGCCGGGGCGGGAAGCCAACTCGGGCCGTACAGTAAAAAATGACAGGGTAAGCCGGTAGGGCGCGCGGAGACCCCGGTATCGAAATAAAGGGAAGTCCCGCAGGTGGAAAATATCATTCTGCCACTTAGGCGAACGTATATGAATCCCGTAGGACGTCGTCGAGTACATACGTAGATTCCCGCATCCCGGGACTTGGATAAAATGAATACGCCCGGAGAGACTCTTTTCCAGTGCGGCGCGGCGGGCCGGGCCTGGCCGGTAGGCGTTGCGCTGGCGCCGAGTAAGAGGACAAACAGTGACAAACTGTAGGAAAAGGGGAACGTGACTGTGAACGGAAGTAGGGAGACTTACGAGGCGTGGTTTGGTGAACGCCGGGGAACTGGTGAAAAAGCTGGCCAAGATTAAAATCCACGGGCGTACAAAAACTGGAATGGAAAATACGGTTGGGGGAGGGGAGGGGGCGAGACTGGAAAATAGAAGGCGCGAGAGGTCCGAGAAAAATGACAGAGGCAGGAACAAAAATCGAGAAACAGACGGGGAGGAGGGATAAAGGGTCGACGATTCGAAGAAAATGAACGAGGAGATAGAAAAAAGCCCGGGCGGGCGGCTGCTCCTGGTTATACATCTAACTCTGAATATTGGAATAACTCGAATGCCGGTTCCCGACATTTATACCTCACGGCATGTCTATATACACCGAGATATTCGGACGATTGCCAGGAACAAGACATTCTTTACGGTGCTGGCTGGCTTTTTCCCTCCTTAAGCAGCCACAAGGGAAAGCAAGGGGGCGGCAAGCAAAAAGGTTAAAGTGACGGCAAGGAATTCCTCACCTTTTGTCGGGTGTACCAGCCAACGCGAACCGATGTCTCCAGTTTCGTTCAGCGCCGAGATTCCGCGCGATCCGCGGCCACCCCCGTATTTTTTTTTCCACCCCCGACTGCGCCCTCCACCCTCGAAACATGGCAATCTCGTTCGTCGAACAGGGAGAGCTGGGTAGTGGACGGACGCAAAGGGTGACGCACAGTGATCTAAATTGCGAGTCTCTAACACAAAAGGAGTCCTCCGAGGCTTTGTGTACTGCCTCTGGATATTTATTAGGGTTACAGAGATACAGTATAACCTCGTTTATCCGAACATGGGGAGCAAGGCCGTTCGGATAACAAGCGAGTTCGGATAACCAGGGGTCAAAATACAAATAAATCTTTCGTTGCCAACGAAATTCTGCGTTCGAACTTGTATATCTCGTTTGAAATACTATATACAAATATTTTGCTGTAATTTTACTCAACTACTTATGTCTATGTACTAACGAATCCTTATTAGCGTCTACTCATTTACATAATTAATTCAAGCAACGTTTATGAATTAGTTTTAAACAATGTGCCAATGTCTGAAGGACGAAGTTTAAGCGTTCAGTGGGGCTCACATGATACCAAAAATAATTTGTCTTTATGTGATTTGTATTAGAGATATCAAGGTGACCTTCATTTTACTAAATGGAAGCATCCTTTTTTAAACACCTACAATGATAGTCCCTTTCATTAGGAATTCAGTGACTATAATTACCCATGCACGTATAAACTTTCTAAGTAGATCCTAGTCCATATAACAGACACAGAACATTATTATTTTGCTTTAACTATTAAAAATTCGCAGTCTAATCGTTAATCACTCACTAATTTTCGAAGCCCCTTATTTGTAGACGTCATATTTAGGCTCCGAAAACAACAAAGATATTTGAGGTGGCAACGTTAGGTGACTCACCCTGCATATATTATAATTGAAATTTTATTTTTAATTTAAAAGTGACATGATCCGAAAATGTTTCATCGCCTTTCTTGCTCCTAGCAATGCGACTCTCGCTGCAGCAATAAAGCTATCCTTAAATTCAGGCAAATAAACATTATCTTATAAATAGACTGCGGATCTTTATGCAATTATGGCTTTTGAAAATTTCAAAAAATGCTAGGATATAAAATACGACCGAATTTAGTACCCTTTTAATTTATTTCAGATCTAAAAAGGCTACTACCACGGAAAATAAGATTCTATTTGATTCGAGTTTCTGAAAATTCGTCTACAAAAATTGCAAATTGCATAAACTCCCGCAGTCTACATATAAATATAACAATGTTGAATTGATTTGGATTTGTACGTATATGGAATGTACTGGAATTTCTCATAGAAATTTCGTGTATATTGAAAAGTAATGGATTTGACGTGGAATGATCCATTTGAAAGGCAAGTGAGATCATAGTACGGGACGGGCATGACGGTTCGATCTCTCGACGAATAGGTAAAATGGTGCTGGGCTCGCGAACCGCCAAAAGAAAATCGAATTCCCGGGTCGTTTACATTTTCGACGTCTATTTCTGAGCATTCCGAATCCACCCGACAATCTTTATGTAACCGGCACCGTGTAAGCAATTACATTGACGGGCGCCGATCGATCACAGGGTATTCCTGTTTACCCCCGGGTTCCACGAACGGAAATAAATTATTATGAGCAGCTCTGCACGCCCGGGGAAAGGAAGAAACTGTTGCGCCCCGCGGGTCTTGCCTCTGAATCGAACCGAATCGACCCTGAAATTGTCTTGATTGAGTCTGTAATGGGTTTGTAGCGGCGAATTGATTTTACCCTCCGACGGACCGCCATACCACGCCCACGTATATCAACTTTTTGTAGAATAACCATCCGACTGTTCGCGTCCTCTATTAGCTCGTTAACTGTCGCATGTTCCTCGAAAACAGTTGCATAAAATATCTTAAGATGGTACTTGGTACAAATACGATTCTCTAACACTAAACCTACCACGAGGGGTCAAATGACCCATTTTAGATTTTTTATTTGACAATTATTGCGTTTGTAAAGGTGTTTTCATGGGAATTGATTGAATACATTTTTCGACTCCAGTCCAAAATATAAATAAATTTGATCTTCTTATTTTTATAATACCATTCACATTAGTCACATTTGATGGTCGGTAGGTTTAGTGTTAAATATTAGAACAATTACTCGGTTACAATTAAGGCAGAATAAATTACAAAAATGAGTAGATAGAATACAAAAAACATTAAAAGAATTTCAGAATATTGTTACACTATTTTAGACTCATTCAAATTATCAAAAGAAAAAATTTTTACGTTTTCTTTACCTGTTACAATCGACTTAAACAATTTTTATATTGTATACAAATGCGCAGTCTATAATGCAACTTAATTCACTTACCGTACCACACACATACACAGTACATGAATTAAACATGTTTTCACATTGCTGAATTAAGTCATTGTCAGCATCAAGAAGAAGAAATAATACTATAAAAATAGTACTTGGTCAAAAAGTGGCTTCCATTGCAGAAAAGTGTAGGTCCCTCGGAAGCGAAATCCCGATCGATCCAATTTCCGGCTTCTTCGAAATTTTGAAAGTGCCGTCCCTTCGGACCGTGTTGCGTTGAGCGAAACAGGTGGTAATCCAAAGAAACGGAGTTTGGAGAATAAGCACGGTGAGAATGTCCTTCCATCGCAACTGTGATACGATTTCTAGCCTTATCGTGTTTCAAAATGACTTTCCATTGTTTCAGCGATATTCGTGAACAATTTAAATTGCAATAGAAATATTTACACTACAGACTTTTATGCAAAATAAAAATTGTCTGCGTCAATGACAAAGTACTGGAAGCATCCCCTTGTTTTGTATTTTAATAATATCAATAATAATATTAAATGGTATTAATAATAATATTAAATCAAAATGTGTAATTATAGCGACGGGTTTAGATGCGATTGAATTCTGAGAATTAAAAACAGCCGAATGTATAATAAATGATGTTCCACTATGTAATACGTACGAATGATCCGCATAATTTAGTTAACGGCTTAATCCTTTTGGTCTCCGTATACCTTTTTGATGTGCAGTCATTTTTTAAGGGCAATAAACAAACGTCATTCCACGGTGCGTGCTGAGATAACTTTCAATACCATCGGCGAACGGATTATTGTTTAACTAGCGAACGCGTCGCGAAGCGAGATATCGTATTTGATGTTAAACAGCGGCGACACATGCGAATCTGTAAATACATATTTAACGTTTGCAATCCAGCGGGTATTTTTCAATCACGATCCTACGTGCCGCGTGACGACCGACGTAATTTTGCTGGACGGCAATAGAACGCAGGGTATTAATATCATTAGGTTTTATAATGTAATTAACAAACCTTACTCGTATCAAAGTACAATATATAAATTACGGATACTTCCTGACGCTGTACATTGATCAATTTACGAGTAGAACAGTTGTCACTCCATTTTTAATTAAAAATAGTAGAAGATTTTATATATAATTTTAATTGAATATTTGATTTCAGTCTTTAAGACTCTCTTCAGAATATAATTCAGTCAAATTTAATGTTTTAAGATGATGACGCAGTTGTAAAATAGATTTTATTACTTGTCGTGTGATCATGAATATTGTAGAAGTATTATAAATTGACATACATGTAAATATCGCGTACGTGATCGTCTAATTCCCCTTATCTCCCCTTACGAACCTCATGTTCACTCGGTAAATGTGCACTACGGTAGAACGTTGATTATACTAATTGGTTACGCGACACGATATAAGGATAATGGAAGGTCACGTCGTTGCGTCGATACAGAAATTAGAATTAGAAATATTGCTAAGGAATTTAGACATATTTTCAACTCACTAAAATTACAAATAAATAAATATCTATGCAGCTCCTTTAGATACATTAAAATTACATTAGACATTTTTGTTTTGCATAAAAGTCCACAGTCTAGTCATTAACATTGTTTAGAATTTTTTGATAGAAGAATACAAATAACAAAGTATCGCGAACACCTTCGACAGCAGACGCGTTTAGCCCACCCGTTGATTATCGATTTTCGCAAGGTTTCGACGCGAATGTAAACGTCGCCGTCGCGAGACCTCGCGGCAACCGTCGCCCGTCGATCTGACGTATTATCGATTATCTGTCCTCTGCTATGAATAATCGCGCTCAAGTCCTGTATTACGACCGAGACTTTCAACGGAAGACGAGGTTAACCGCGAACTTGGACGATCGAGCAACTTGCGCCGCGAATCGTCCGAAAACTGGTCCCGAAAGAAGTTCTACCCGCGAATCATTGGTATTCGCGAGAGAACCCCCGTTCCACGGTATCTCGAATATAGAATTTCGCGGAATCGTACGAACCGCGGAGCTGAACTGTGTTTAAAATTACCTGTAGACCAGCCCGTAAGTTTCGAAGCTGCGAATCACCGTGATTCGATCTACGCCTCGGAACTGTAACGCTATTAGGCCGCGGGTGTTCATGGTAATTCTAAAATTATGTAGTGGAAATCTCGGTTACAGAAAGGTATATGTGATACTGTTTTTATTTTTAATAGAGAGTGGTTTGAACTGCAATTAGATTCTACTTATAGTTCTGTACTGATAACGCATAATTAATTTCAGTCTTTTAATATTTTACGAAGCTGACTTTTTTTTATTGAGAGCTTAAATGGAACCCCCATGGGAGGTTATAAAGCTATACATTAGTAGTATACATCTTATAGTTAAACATTAGTAATGTACATAGGTACAGCAGAACACATTAAGTATATAACTTTAAATCTTTAAATTAAATTGCTTGAAAAAATTGGAAAGAAGATGATATGCGCTCGTATTCGGTTCGGTAATATTGTGATTCCAACAAGGTACATTGCCAAATGATATGGTTTAGATCTCGAACCTCATTGCCTCAGTTACATTTGGAATCATTTATTACATGTAGGCGTGAGGGAGATGCTGTAAGATGATAACGATCTTGAATACAATTACAATAAATTTTCGTGATAAACCTCTGTCCGAGAACCATGGTGCAACCCCATCTCTAATATAATACTGGAAGTATTCCTTGCCTTTAAACTGACCCTGCTCCATTGTGGTGAAATCGCTAGTACTTTGTCTACATTTGTGTTTAAAAGATTCCCGTAAATCAGAGAAGGGAGTGACAATACGCTTGTCAGCTTATTCTAGTGTTGCCAACTTAGCTAAGGCGTCAGTCTCATCATTTGTAACAATGCCTGAATGGGACGGAATCCAAACAAATTCTATACTGCTGTTGTTCGATGTGGTTTTCTTGAACTTCAAATATTTTTCCATAATTTCGTAAATGTAGAAGTTAGTCGTTATATTTATCTTTGAGTTTTGGAGACATAGCAGGGCACTGAGAGAGTCGGTAAGTATTTTATAATTATGGTTTGTGTCCAAAAGAGCAATGTCAAGAGCATCAATTAAAGCAATGCATTCAGCCGTGAATATAGAAGCAATAGATGGGATGCTTTTTTGTTCGATATATTTAAATCTTTAAAGGATCGTTTTGTTGTTACAGTGAAGGAGAGCTGTTTTCTGTGGGCTTAGTTCCGAGGTTGACTTTTAATGTTGCATTTCTGCATTGTTTAAAAGAGTTACAGATTTGTAGTTCTTATTCTGAAGATATATTGCTGATCCCCAACGACAACTTTCTAACACTTTTTACTGTATCTGTATTATTTATTTATTTCCTTATTATTGTTTTAAACCAAGTGGTTTATTTAGAAAGTACAATGTTGTGATATGAAGCTTACAGTTTGTTTGTAATAGTCAATTTCTATTCATATTTGTGAATACTGCATGTTTGCAGAGATAGAGGGTTTTGTGATGAAAATATGTCTGACTACGGTCGACTGATTCTACTTGAAGTTCTGTAGTGATAGCACAGAATTTATTTCAGGCTGTTAATCTTTCGCGAGGCTGGCTTTTGGTGTTCAAAATATGACCCCAAAATCCCACAAAATCAAAGTAATTCAACCACTTTAATCCAAACAGGTCTTAAAGGATTCGAGGACCCATTTAGAGCCCACAAGTCCTAATCAAATCCAGTTCAAGCAACGATATTATCAGGAAAATAAATTTTCAACATTACACGGAGAATTCTGGCACCTATATATGACGTGGCAGTGAACGTGTTAAATGCATATCTTCTCAAATGAGTCTCAGCCCCATAAAAAGAGATACGACTACTTTATTTTCGTTGTCAAAGCACTGTTGTTTTACAACTGTCGCCGAGTCCCTAAAGAAAGCCTCAAAGCCAAGGACACCAACAAATATTTCGAAAATGCCAGTGTCACTTGCGAGCAACGTAAACCCAGAGACACATCCAAACAACTTCAAACAAGAAGATCACACCCCCGTCGAATGATCTCGTTCGAAACGTTATGAAACATGTTACGATTCTTCTTGTGCTCATTGTCCCCCCGCAAATGAGGAGTGCAAGAGGGAAAATTTCGGAACGAGTAGCCCCCGGATGAAAACTTTTTAATTTACTCTTGAAATTCTGATGGATGTAGTGCGAGCTAGGCCGAGTAAGTTCGTTCATAACAAAGTTGCTCTGTCTTTGGTGCCGTACCTCTCCAGGTGTTATTATCCGGACGGTGAGTTATGCACCTAGAAAGAGCAATTAAATATTGTCGAACAGTGTGCCGTCATATTTTAGTCGGGCTCGACAAACGTTTTCCGGGCGAACGTATACGAAACTGGAGAAACCTCGTAGCTCCTTGCATTTGTCAAGATTCTGAACGTTCATTCGTCTTGTTGTTTACCAGGTCGCTTCGTCGTCACGTCGGAAAGTATTACCAGCGAAATACGATTTCCGCGAAACTGGAAATGAAATATCCGTGAATGCGTCTGCTTCTTAAATGAGTATTAGCCATCGGTGGGTAATTACTAGACTGCGGATCTTTATGTAAAATAAAAATTTCTTACCTGAATTGCAACAAACTGAAGTGAAATAGAAATCTATTTTCTTCCCTATCATGTTTAGTAGGTTGAAAATAATATAATGTTACGTTTAAATTTTCCTAATATTTTGCTATTTTAAATTAAACCTCCCCATTTTTGTCATAAGTGTATAAAATCTGCAGTCTAGTAATTACACTTTGCCTGATAGTAATAGTGGACAATATTTCAAGAGAACAAAGAAACACATTCCTGTGAAATTTTTGACACCAATGCTGTACTTCGTATGATGAATTGTTTCCAGTTAATGCGAGCATCATCATCATTAATTTTGATTGATGTATGGCTTCATTGTTCATTCGCGAAAACTACAACCAGTTAGTGATGCGTTAATTACATTATTCAGGAGTATGCATATCTCATGAATTTTAATTTGATTATTTGTCAAATTGTGACAAGAATTTGTAGGATGTAGAATACTACTCTTAGACATTTTTATAAAATCCAGCACATAAGGCAAGAATTCTGTGGAAATGTGATAATGCTGAAGGCATTATTGGCAGTATCTAATCCCCATACAACAGAGCTAATACCAGGTTTGGCTTTAGCTCCATTGATAATCAGGATGACGAGCACTAATTACTAGAATAGACTGGAACCGACTCGTCGGCTAATAAAACTACCACGGAATCACGATTGCAATGCTTTGATGTCTCTGTACTATCACTCCCACAAGGTATAATTTACCATACCCAAACTGCAGAAACTGAGATTTAATAAAATTCCTGTCCTGTATTAATAATTCAAATGTATTCAAACAATTAAGGAACAACCTTACCCAAAATAATATAATAAAACTCTAATGTCATTTCACTCGTTCTTAAAGATCTTGATAAGCTATAAACGACACAAATTCGACAATTAAATTGTAATCTCGTCCAAATAAGAAATGAGTGTCGACGATATTGGACTTTCAAAAGAGCTTATTATTAGTATTTGGAAAATAAATAATGTGACCCCAAAAATAGGATAAGAAAATTATGTATAATTACGTAAAAATATTTCCGTCTACCAAATCCATTAAAAGCTGCCATAAATCCCATTTTATTCCTCCTCGAATATTATAGACCAAAAACGATTAAAAGTCCACAATTTAGTTACAATTCTCTACAAATAAGAAAGCTAAGATTATCGGCTTTCAGAAAAGCTTATTATTAGTTTTCAAGCATGTTTGGGTTGCTAAGAGCATCGCAAAAAAAGAACTTTTTAAAAACCACGCTTATATTAAAATCCACTAAAAAGGAGAAGATAATTTTTTTAGGCATTAGTGACTAGAAATAAAAGCGTGGAGCGCTAAACTATATTGACGTAATCTTCGTGGGTGCAACACGCTTTTATTTGTAGTCACTAATGCTTAAAAAATTATTTTCTCCTTTTAAGTGCATTTTAATATAAGCGTGTTTTTTAAAAGTTTTTAAAATATATTTTTATTTTATACTTTTTAGTCTTTTTTAAATGAAACGCAAGATATAGTAATACTGGTATAAAATAGTAAGATATAGAAACGCGAGATATGGAAATACGCGAGAAAGAATGAGGGGTTTTATCCGAGAAACGACGTCTTTTGATGGAGTCCGAAATTGTCCGAAATGGAACTGAACGAACGGAACACCACACTGGGCTCCTTCGGTGCGAAATGGGTCAGTGGAGTGGGGATGAATGGGAGTGGGAACGTACCGTAGTGGAGTAGGGAGCACTGGCGCGCGGAGTGGAGATCGCTGAACGCGATTACATACTACCGAGTGTCATGCGACGAGGTGTGACGATTAATATTAAAAATTTTTTTTATCCTGAACGCAAAATTTTTTTTCTAATTTGATTTTTAATATTGCATTGCCATCCAGTTCTGAGTTATGTTTAAAGTTTCAAGTCTCCAGCTCATCGGGAAGTGGTTTAACGACAACAACATCTTGGCAAGCTAATATAAGCGTGGTAAAAATTGACTAGAAAATTCAGTAATTAACCAGAAACAACATTATCCATCAAATCCATTACGAGCCCTCGAAAATCGCATTTTATTTCTCCTCAAAAAACGCAGACTATAAACGACTGAAAAAATAAAAGAACGTCGATCTAGAGGTAACTATTTAATCTAATACTAGCGCACGCGAATTTTCCACCAATCACCGAGTCCTCCGAAATTGTTAATTAGAAATCGGGCGGGCGCCAGTCGAAGGCACCGCGAGCTATTTTTAACGAAGGCAATATCGAAGCGTAATTCGTAGCGGGGCGATAACGAGCCGAGCAGACTCGTTCCCAAACTTCGGGCGTGTTACATAATGCAACCGTCAGACTGTGAGGACCGATATTCACAGGTGACAATTACATCGGCCCCGACATTGTTCGGCATCCGACATTCCGATGCATACATGCACGCGTATCCCGCGGAAACGGGAGTCTGCGTGGGCGGCAGGCCGCGTCTACCGATCGCATAATACTCCCGCGACGCCGCGGGCGCTTTCGAGCTTTTCAGAATTAATCGGCGCGACGGTGCCACGGTACCTTACCCCGTGAGCACATATGTACAGCCAGCCATAATTCGGCAGCCACGGTTCAACGAGTCGAATCGGCGGCACGAACATGTCCCGAACGATCCCCATTACCTCCGGAAACGATCGTAATGCTCTGCGATCTATGCACTCGGTCCGAAAAAGTATTGAAACCGCCGGGAGAGCTGTGGAACTTTTCAATAGGTTCCATTTAACACATTTTTAACCCCTCAGAGTCAATGTCATCTTATGGGCGACATCAGAATTATGTATCTGACTCCTGAAGCTGCAATGTAATTTAATTGTTCGACTGCGAATTTTTATGCAAACTAAAAATCTCTTGCAAGAAACAGGGGCCAGTTTGAATTTGTTTCTCTTCCTCACTCTTCAATTCTTTTAAATTTTGCATTGTTTAAAACTACAGCGACTCAATTTTGTTACAAATGCATAAAATCCGTAGTCTATACGCAACAAAAGATTTTTCCATTAAAAACTCTTGACAATTTAATTTAATTTCTTGGACCATGACTGACTGAAAGTTCACAATTTAATTACAATTTCTTCCAAATAAGAAATGCAGATTTTATAAATCAATTATTTAGAAACAGTTACACTTTTTTAAGGGCTGTATTTGACGATGATCAAAAATTTTCTTTCATTATAACTTTGTACGAGACTTGCAGGTCATTCGTGTCTTTTTTAAACAAAATATGCTTTTGTTTGATCCGAGGTTGCATTGTCAGTCCTGATCGGCGATAAGCAAGATCTAGTGAAGCGTGATTCTAAGCTTTCTGCGTAAACTGTTGACGGTATCAGTGAACAGATAGTTCGGATAATAGATGGAGATCGTTGAAAAGAGATATTCCGGAAGCATTTCACGCGAAACGAATAACAGCGAGCGTAATTGGTACGGCAAGAAGTAATATCGCGCAAGCATTTTTACAGAGTGTGTAATTCGTTCGTAGGAACATACGTACATATATATGCGACTACCCAGGGCACCGGGAACTATCGGCAGTATATCTCCGATCTGTATTTCCCGATTGTAGGCGCGCTCGGTGTTCTGAATATGGCGAAAATAATCCCCGAGAGCGAGAAGCGTGATTAAAACGAGTTCCGGGCTTTGAAATTTCACACGCGTCAATGATAACATGCGGAGAATTGCGCCGTTTCGCTTTTATACCGGAACGGTAGTCGCTATTAGTCAGCCGTGTGACCTGGGAATACGGCTCGGAACACAGACGCCAAAAAAGTGGAAACGGTGCGGCGGCGGCGGCGGCGGCTGGACGAATATTTTATTTTCTTAGTTCGGGGACCGATTCACCGGAGAATGCGACGTATCGAGCGTTACAGATATCGATTGATATCCAATCTCACCGATGAGCTCTCGATTGCACGATAGAAATGAAGGAATGATCCCCGTGGACAATGCGCCGCATGAATATGGAACACCGTACTGCATAGAGAACAAATTTTTTATTGTTGCCGACGGATTTTCTGGGACAGTCTTGCCACGTCTCGCGTTGGATGAGTCACAGTATTGTCCCGATATGTGTGTCAAAACTTCGGGACCGAAGTGACACGTATCGTATGCAGACACCATTCTTTGATCTCTTCTCGCTAGCGTTTAACGTAAAAAAAGATAGTCACATTTTTAATTATTTTTTTATGAAATTTTTACTATTATATTTGTGACATTTTTCTGATTGAAATGACACCAAAACCAAACACGATACAATTTGGATCGCGTTCAATTGTTTAATTCGCGATAGTACCTCGATTATCGATAATATAGTGGAACATTATTGGTCGGGTAATAGAACAGTTATCTAGCTGTAGTACTAAATTAAATTTTTACTGATCCATTTTTACTATTTAATTATTTTTTCTATGTAATCATTACTTTTTAAGGCGAATTATAGCTTTCAACATTTTTTTTAAAAGGACAGAATACACAACTTGTCTACAGACAGTGGCAAACAATATTTTCACCAAAAAAGTAATAAATAACGTTTAATTAATATTGAACGAGAGCAATACATGTATTATTATGTATACGAGAGAACTCGTACACAGCAGACTATGCTAGGAACGTACATAATATGATACTAAAATCATATTTATTATAACATTTGTGCGGTCATGCATCCATTGAGATGAATATATTTAGAGGTAATCCGTTTGAATCCCACAATCTAGGACAATATTACCGCCTAATACATCGATTTCGATTGGAGTATGCGAATATGAAATAGAACACATTTAATTCAAAACGACGTGTGGCAGCAGCAAACATTATTAAAAAAGAAATTAACAGATTCGAAATATACTGTTGATATAATGCAAAAGATTTGCTTCATTGATAAATTCTGACTGCATTCATTTAATTTTATTAATTGCATTCTGCATATATTGTATATATCATGAACACAAATATTTAGAGGTAATCCGTTTCAATCTTTCAATTTAAGACAATGTTACCGCATAATACATTGACTTAAATTGGAGAATGTGAATATGAAATAGAACACATTTAATCCAAAACGACGCGTGACAGCAGCAAACATTATTAAAAAAAGAAATTAACAGATTCGAAATATACTATTGATATAATGCAAAAGATTTGCTTCATTGATAAATTCTGACTGCATTCATTTAATTTTATTAATTGCATTCTGCATATTGTTTATATCATGAACAGAAATATATTTTTAATTTCATTCTTCCTTTTTATATTAAATAGTATTTTTAATATTGCATGCGTCATAAAGTTATTTGACTGCAGTACTCTGACTGAAGACGGACTTCTAATAGCAGATGCAGAGTCGACTAAAAATAGGTGCAGTATAGTGGAGAATGAAGATAGACAGTTTTAATCATTTCTATTTTTTAACTAATTATGTTCGCCCAATTGAAACTATTCAACCCGCTAATTGTACTCGACGGATGAAGAACGTGCTCATTTCGAGTGCCCGATTTTATCCTACATTAGCGTTTCATTAATGTCGCAGCAGTTCTTTTTTCGACGCGAGACTTTTCAAACGAGAGTTGAAGTACTTCGCGATATCAAACGTTCCAAACAAGCTTCGTCAATGTGACGTGGTAATGTTGGAACTGAATGCCTACCAACACTTCGCGCTCACGTTCCGTGTGATCGTTTTCGATTTACCGAAACACAAGCTCCTTGATTACAAGTAATAAATACCGTTGCTCGCGCGTGGATAATTGATCAATATATTATTCCTCGCGAATGTGTAAAATGTCGCACAATACCACTTACCGATTATTTTGTTCCACGTTTCGCATTCGCGACACTGGAGTTGCTCCAACAAGATTTTCCGCGTTTTGATTGAAATCTGGTTGAATTCCAATTACGGCTTGCTCTAAGTAAAGTTTGTTCGAGTTCTAAATGAAACTTGCGCGCGTTTCGATAGTAACTGTCCTTCGTTCGAAACTCGAGTATGTTAGGAAGATTGTTAGCCTTGACGGACGAATTTTACCGGTGTACATAGTTCCTATTCACTGAAAATTAACTTTATATTAGTAAGTCTTCTCCTCGTATTCATTATTTCTGTTTCGCGGATTTTATTAAACAAAATCCGATAAAATACATTGTCCAAATTAATATAAATCAATAGTGTATCGAATACATAACAGTTTTCCTAGAACAATTAACTTCTTCAATTATATTTTGCTTTTACGACATTAGAATACATTGACTTATTCTATTACTTATTGAAAGAATTCCATAGAATATCTTGATATTTTAAAATACCGACCTCCTTTCTTTTTTCATCCTTTTCGTTTTCAATTTTAGTTAAATGAAATTTCCATCGACATATTTGTGACACTTTTCTGATTAAAATGAGACCAAACACAATATAATTTGGAGTATATGTGCTTGTTTAATTGATGACTCTGTAGAACCTCGATTATCCGAACCAATGATACCCCAATTTTCTCTCCAGACTATTTGTTGAACGCATGAGTTAAGATTTATTCTAACATTGTAGCAAGATAACTGTTGTATTATTTGGACACTCGTGTTCCACTGAAATTGGTTCCAGTAGAATCGTGAATTAAACTAGTAACTATGATCCGAACTGCGCCGTGTTTGGTATCATTTCTTTCAGAAAAATGTCACGAGTGTGCTAGTAAAAGCTGCATAAAAAATAATTAAGGCAGAGTGGGGTAAGTCCGTCCTAGTTTTTGCAAAGTTGGACTTTAAACTGATGTATTTTCAGTTTGGTATGCAAAAACGTAACGTTCTTGGTATCAAACTCTTGCCACAGTTATTACTGCTGAATTAGTATTATGTAGGATTCTAATTTTGCTTGAAAATTATCATTATGATAGGATATTGTGCAAAGTGTCAACTACTATGCACTTGCCCCGAAAATGGGACAAGGGCGTCTCTGAGAATTAAAAATGCTTTCAAACCTTGTTTCAAGCGCTATGGGACAAGAAAAGAATGATTAACAAGCCTGCTATAAAATACTTTTTATTGCATTAAATTATATTGTTTAGTTTTATAGTTATCCATTTTTAAACAAACAAGTACTTTTATGCTGAAATATGAAAGGGGATACAGTGATATTAAAACAAAGTTTAAAAATGCTTTCGTACCTTGTTCAAGTGCTACGGGGCAAGAAAAGAATTATTATCAAGCCTGCTACAGAATGCTTTTTATTGCATTAAATATATTGTTTAGTTTTATAGTTATCCATACAGTACGGACTTACCCCACCGTGATAGTACGGACTTGCCCTGTGTAGTAATATTTACGGGGCAAGAGCATTTTAGTGTTTTTCTCAACAAATTTTAAAAAATACAATAAAAACGGTCTATTTAATGTAAACCTACATCAATATTTGTTGTACTTACCTAAAATAACAACACATGATATATTAATAACTTGTAAACTATTGCACAGTCAGGGTAATCTCAAAGTTGTACGTGTACCTCGCACGTGACTGTTTGGCATTGGATGATTTAAGCGAGGAAAACACCTTTATTCTTGGGCGACATCTATGTCGAATAGTTCATACTGACTTATACTACATTAATAAATACAAGCTAGAGAAAGGGTATAGCCGGATAAGCATGGGCCAGCGGCCCCCGCTCCGATTTTCCTGATTCCTGTCTTAAAACATCGTTTTATGTCTAAAAAACATTGTGTAAAATTTCAAATGTCTACCCCCACCAATAAGGGTGATATTGAGGTAAATTCCCCCGCACTTAAATGCAATTTGCTCTAAAACGAGAAAAGATATAGACATGGGATAAACGGCAAATAAAAGATATAGATACACTCTACATTTCAGATTTTTTCAGAATTTTTTGCTAATTATTTATAGTTGAAAATAATTAATTAATTTTTTGGGAATTTTTTAAACTATCTTCCCCTAGGTTGACACCTACCAAAAAATTCTATAATATTGCTATGATTCTAACCTATTTTGTAAAAAAATCTCAGAAGTGTCCGTTTGGTGGAACAGTGTCAAAAAAAATAAAGTATGCCGGCGAACGCTCGGTTTGATCAGTAACGACGCAGCGACCGATTCCCCTTGCGGCGGCTAGTAACGGGAGCGAACGGGAAGTCGGCGCTTTTCTTGTTTTTTCTCTTTTTTTTATGTATTTATAAACTAAAAGATTTGTATTGTCTAGAATATAATTGTTTAGACTTCTAACTGTAATCATGTATTAGAAGATTTAGTCGCATTTTAAATGTATTAGCTTTTCCGTACAAGCGCCGACTTCCCGTTCGCTCCCGTCACTAGCCGCCGCAAGGGGAATCGGTCGCTGCGTCGTTACTGATCAAACCGAGCGTTCGCCGGCATACTTTATTTTTTTTGACACTGTTCCACCAAATGGACACTTCTGAGATTTTTTTACAAAATAGGTTAGAATCATAGCAATATTATAGAATTTTTTGGTAGGTGTCAACCTAGGGGAAGATAGTTTAAAAAATTCCCAAAAAATTAATTAATTATTTTCAACTATAAATAATTAGCAAAAAATTCTGAAAAAATCTGAAATGTAGAGTGTATCTATATCTTTTATTTGCCGTTTATCCCATGTCTATATCTTTTCTCGTTTTAGAGCAAATTGCATTTAAGTGCGGGGGAATTTACCTCAATATCACCCTTATTGGTGGGGGTAGACATTTGAAATTTTACACAATGTTTTTTAGACATAAAACGATGTTTTAAGACAGGAATCAGGAAAATCGGAGCGGGGGCCGCTGGCCCATGCTTATCCGGCTATACCCTTTCGTTTATATTGTAATAAAAATAATCAATTAACGGACTTGCCCCGTAGACGGACTTATTGCACTCAACCTTAATAAGAAAACCGTTTACGGTAAAATACAAGAGAGAAAATACTTCAGATCTCGCAAAGGGTGAACTATACCCTGTATTGTCTATATTTGTGCCGTTTAACAATCTATAAGGGTTGAAATGGCTCGCAGTGAAAATAAATAGAAAGTTCGAGTGTTAGGTATTTGGGTTGCGCTGGTATTCCAGCATTTCAAAAAGCGAAGCGATAGGCTCCGGCGGTATTACGGTTGTCCCGTGATTCAATTTACGATTCTCGTGCAACGATGTGCTCGTTTATGTATTTTGCACGGTAACACGGAAGCGGAACGCCGCCGGTAAGCAGCCGCGCACGACATATTTCGAAGCGTGTCGCGGGCGGCCAACTAGAATGCGCCGCGCCGTCAGAGATAGTGCAGTGATATCGAACGTTCGAATCTAACTCATCCCCAGAGCCTCCGACTCCGTGGTGCAGCAAGAAGTATGGTCGAAGATAAATCCGCCGAGCGGACACTGAAATGATAACGTGCTCGTGGAGAAAGTGGAACAACGAACGTGTTCATATTGTTTTCCCGGGCTCGCAGCCAGCCGAATAGGAACCTGGACTCTCGCGCGTCTCGAATTTTCACGGTGCATCCTCAAGCACACGTGCACCCGGCTGCACACGTTGCCGGCCGGTCACTAAATGGGCACCGTTATGATTATCGTTAAACAACGTGCTTGGCGCCATCGCGACCTGTCGGGTATCAGCAGCTGTCGCGACGTCGCGACGCGACGCGACGTAACGATTCTACACCTGCGGACGCGTCAAATCTCGGGTGAAGTATTGCCCGGAGCATTCGAGCGCGACGATCACCATGAATGCGGCATGATAGTCACGCTTTAGGGAACTTCAATGGAGCTGCAAAGGACAGCTGTGCGAATTGATTTAACTAGACTCCGCGCTATGACTAGAACTGACGTGCCAGGCCTGAGAATGTTGGGATTCTCTAGCTGTGAGCAAGATTAATTAAGGGGTATACTAAATTTCGAGCGATTTTTAGGAGTTTTTCTCAGGAAAAATATTGAAACTTTTGCAGTGAGATTTTGCAGATATATTAACTGGTATTTCTAGTATATGTGAGATTTTTTATAAGTAAAAATAATCAAAACTACGCCAGTTATATATTTTTTTATAGAGTACATTTTGAAAAACATGGGTCGACAGATGTTTCGACTAAACGGAAACAAAAAATGAAGTTATTCATTAATTAATATTAATGTAGTTGCAGTCCGAAATAAAATAAATTAAATTTATTTGACTTCTGAGAGTGATTTGTGATATTTTTTATTTGTTACTAGCTGTACCCGGCCACGCGTTGCTGTGGCTCAGTCTGGTTAAATAAAAAAAAAAGAAAAGAGACAGCGCAACAGACACACTTTTCTAATTTATATATTACGTTCACCTATCTCTCTCTTTCTCCCTCTCTCTCTCTCCCTCCCTCCCTCCTTCACTCTCTCACTCCCTCCCTCTCTTTCCCTCCCACCCTCCCTCACTCTCACTCCCTCTTTCTCCCTCTCCCTCTCTCCCTTTCTCACTCTCTCACTTACCCTCTCCCGCTCTCTCACCCCCTGCCTCACCCTCTCCCTCTCCCTCACCCTCACCCTCTCCCACTCGCTCTCCCTCTCCCACTTGCTATCCCTCTCCCACTCTCTCTCTTCCTCTCCCTCTCCCAATGAGTACCTCAAATTGAATACAGGTTCTACCAGTCAAAAGTTATAAGCAGAAACGTGCACAAAAGAGAGCGAAATGTCGTCTTTGGCCACTAATGACGTCACAACTTTTGAACGAATGGACTTTTTCGAAAGCGGTTTTCTCCTAAACCTTCCCGAAGAAACTCTGCGTCTAATGGCTCAAACCTCAGCTTTTTACGTTCAGCCGTTCTCAGTTGATGCCGTCACAAACATACAGACAAACACGATTTTATTATATAACAGTTTTGACCATATTTCTGCTTCTAACTTCTGTAAAGCTGTTGGACTCATTTTGTAGACTTTCACACGCTAAGTAAGCCTGTTCGCCCACAACTTATTTCTGACAAACGGTCCAAAAGTTACGGCCGAAAATACCTTACAGCAAAACTATCAACATTTTCGAGTTTATATCGTCTTTTACATGACCCCTTTGATCGCGTCGGAGAAAAAAGTGTAAATATGATAGTTGTAGAGACTTTTTCGAATGCGGATTGTCCTAAAACCTTCCCGAAGAAACGCTGCGTCTAATAGCTCAAACCCCAGCTTTCTATGTTCAGCCGTTTCGAAGATCTTAGATAATGAACAAACCAACATTTTTATTTATATAGATTATTACATTCATACTATCTGTTAACAAAATTCTGATACCATCACAAACAATGTAATCTTTTGTATAAACTCACAACATAATTGGAAACATAATTGGAAGTCTGTTTCTAACATATCTGATCATGGCCGACCGTTTCTACTTACTAACGAAAAAGAAGCTAAGGACTATCAGATTTTATTTTGCTCACAACATTGATCAACTGAACTAAGTTTATGCAGCGAAAATCAATTTTCGCCCAACCTGGGATTATAAACTTTTCAGATTATTTGTCGATCGAGTTTCAGTGTAAATCCGGAATTAATTTGAAATTTTCGTCGACACAAAGGTGGCGCAATTAAATGTTATCGCCACTACTACACTTAAAAGTGACATGACTAAGCTTTGAACGTTCACGGACCATGTTACACTTTGCATTCTACGCTCCCCGGGCACTCTGCGCGACGGCGTCAACGGATTCAAAGTCGCTACCTCGTATAATTTCGAAACTTTACGAGTCTACTCTCGTATTCTACGAACTTGCATAGAACTTGAGAACTTTTCACTTGCAAATCCGTGAACGTGAAAAATTTCGAAAAGATTTCTACGGAAAACACACGCTGAAAAAAGGGAGACGATCAAACGGAATCGATAGCTTGGCAGAAATAACGTTTTTGTTATTTCATGGTTGAGGTTTTTCCTCGTATGAAAACTCGGCCTACGAGATGGTCTCTCTGTTAACCGATGATTTTAATCGTGCGCACCGCAATGGCCGATAAATATTTCCTCGTATTCGACTGCGCAATATTTCGCGTTTCGTAACTGAAATTTTATTGACATTAATTTATCGACGGTCCGTTATTAAATTTTGCTAGGGGAACGCTAGGAATGTTTGACTGGATTCAACATTGTCCGTTGTTATTATTACAGCGCCCGTGAGTGGATAAAACATTTCAAGTATTTTACTTCCGCGATCAAATACGGAAGGATACGGGAAGTTTCGTATGTAGTGGAACGCCGGAATGTTATAATACTCGCGAAAAATATAACAATTAATTGATTACTGATCGCCAATATGATCTGTAAACGCGAGACCGGAGCGTGCCCGGAACCTCATCGAATGCGAACGAAACGGTAAATATTCGTGGGACCGACACTGACTAAAAACAGATGTTGCTGGTCAGCCTGTGTTTCACCGAACTCCGTAATGAACGACTACGTGAGAGACTTTCTAAACGCATAGATGCACGATTGGTGCTCGAATTGCGAACACGTTCATCGAACCATAAATTTTCGACCTATTTCCACAGCTGGCACGTTTACGTTTATGTTTCAAATAATAGCAGTCCTTGGTACTGCCTTTATGAAACTTCGCTGACAAAAGACCCTCGATGCAACAGCATGGAAGTCGACTCAGACCGCATAAAAATACTTTCAGCTTTCATTAAACGATAATATATCTTTACGGTATCTTTTTAAGAAATATGTACAAAATGCAAACTGTGCTTCATCAAAGTTAACTGTCTTCAAAGTTTACTATTAACTTTGAAGACTTTCATAAAAGTTTCCTATTAAAATATTCATGATACAATATTCTCTGAAATTTTATTTTTATCGTTTCCTTAAAACAATGTTAGTAGTGAATTCTTTGAGTATTGACTATTATATTACTGCACTGAACTTAGTGATATTTGTTACCTAATAATAATAAGTTTAAAAGATCCATTCCATAAGACATTCCTTCCAAGAATGTATAAAAGAAAAATCTAAAAACTGTGTAGGCCGCTGTAGAACAGATTTACGTAGAATATGTAGAGTACTATCATACTTCTTAGAAAACCCAATGAATAATAATTTGATCATCAATCTTGAAGGAGGTACAAATTCAAGAGATCATCGCATATGTATTTCCATGAAAGTGTCATAAATTTAAGATTCTTCGAGTTCTAATACTTACACAGTAATATCAATTTTTCAGTAGACGATTTAATCTACAATTACATTACGAGTTTTGTAGATTGTAGACTTTTATGTTCTTGGATGATCAGAGAATTAATTACACTATGTATTGAAACTATAATTTGCAACGTCATTGAATATTGTAGAAAG
The DNA here is from genome assembly GCA_933228785.1 of Lasioglossum pauxillum. NCBI lineage: Eukaryota > Metazoa > Arthropoda > Insecta > Hymenoptera > Halictidae > Lasioglossum > Lasioglossum pauxillum. The sequence continues at coordinate 16,929,081 of OW121702.1, read as the reverse complement.
TTTTGATCATTGACATAAGGGTTAATAAATCCCGAAGAATGTAATGATTAACTTCACAATAATGTAATTAGTGAGCTGAAATTAAAAATTCAAAATAGCTGGAATGAAAAATGGACCAGCTCCCCTCCTCCCTCCAAACACACCCTGCCAAACTATTCAAAATAAGGAAAGGTATCTATAATAATAACTCCCCTAACATTATCCAGAGGAAAGACCAAGTAATCAATACGCGACGTAGAATTGGCCACTCAAATATTACACACCTCTATAAAATCACGAAAAACCCTCCAACTCTCTGTCCCCTGTGTAACATACCACTATCTATCGAACATATCCTTCTCGAGTGCCCAACCCTTCAAGCACAACGACAAGCTCACAACATTCCAACCAATCTGAGTTAATGTCTCAACGACCAAAAGACCATTGCACTTGTTCTTACGTTCCTCGAAAAAGTAGGCCTATAAGACGGAGTGGGGTAAGTCCGTCTACGGGGCAAGCCGTTAATTGGACATTTTTATTATAATATAAACGAAATTTCTCTAGCTTGTATTTACTAATGTAGTATAAGTTAATATGAACTATTCTACATGGATGTCGCCCAAGAATGAAGGTGCTTAAAACAAAAAGCTCGCTTAAATCAACCAGTGCCAAACAGTCACGTCCGAGGTATACAAATATTGATGTAGGTTTACATTAAATAAACCGTTTTTATTGTATTTTTTTAAATTTTTTGAGAAAAACACTAAGATGCTCTTGCCCGTAAATATTACTACACGGGGCAAGTGCGTACTATCACGGTGCGGTAAGTCCGTACTGTATGGGTAACTATAAAACTAAACAATATATTTAATGCAATAAAAAGCATTCTATAGCAGGCTTGATATATATCCCCTTTCATATTTCAGCGTAAAAGTACATGTTTCTTTAAAAATGGATAACTATAAAACTAAATAGTATAATTTAAAGCAATAAGAATCATTTCATAGCAGGCTTGTTAATCATTCTTTTCTTGCCCCGCAGCACTTGAAACAAGGTTCGAAAGCATTTTTAACTCTCAGTGACGGACTTGCCCCATTTTCGGGGCAAGTGCGTCCTAGTTGACACTTTGTACAATATCCTATCAAAATGATAATTTTCAAGCAAGATTAAAATCCTACATTATACTAATTCATCAGTAATAACTGTAGCAAGAGTTTGATACGAAATGAAGTTTTTTCATACCAGACTGAAAATACATCAGTTTAAAGTCCAACTTTGCAAACACTAGGGCGAACTTACCCCACTCCATCTTACCACAACATTTAATTACAACCACACTTATGTATTATTGCGCTAACAAAACATTGTATTTACAGTTGTACACCAAAAGTGGTCAATAAATAAACAATAAAACAAAAAAGAATACATTAAAATACGTAGGAGCAAAGTTACAGATTTTCCATCAAGATCAAATCGTTTCGTCAAACTGTGCGTCGTCCTTGAAGAGAGAACTAGTCCCACCGACAATTTCTCTAATAATCTACAAAGACAGCAGACCCAGAGCCACCAACCTGAAATCTGTGCACGCGAAGCCACGTCTTCTGGAGAAGCCATCGAAATCAACGTGCCGCAACTGTCCACAAATTCGAATAGAAAGCGACCGACAATGACGGTCTCGGGCACTCGGCCCTCAATCGAACCAATTAAAAGCCTCGGGCGGCAAAGAATAGATCGTTGAAAAGTTGACCAGCCGGCCGCAGCCACGAGAGGGGAATCACCGGAAAATTATTCGAATATTAAGCAGGCCAATAACGTCACTCGTTGATCAGTCTACGACCGACCCAGTTCCATCAGCGTGGAAGCCGGTAAGTTCGCCATTTTGTCGAGCGGTTATAGGTAACCCGTCGAACAATTCCATCTCCCGTGGAGGATGTACGGTTCGCTGGTGTGAGATCCGGGCGAGCTTTCGGTAGTATGGGATGGTGATTAGCTTGGCAGAAGGCCTCCATTCGCAGGGCTAACGTAGCGAAGTCGTAGCAGCGCATCGCGGGGGTGGAGCTGGTTCAAGGGATGAAGAGGAGGAGGAGGAGAAGGAGAGGAAGCTGGGAGGCTGGATCGGTCGTGTTAAGTAGCATTTAATTGAACGCCCTATTCAAGTTCGTTAGTACACCGGGCGCAGTTATACCGTCGTAGAACGGCTGCCAGCGAACTATTAGTAAGAGTTTAATTATAATTACCGGGAGCCGGCAATGGGATATCGGCAGGCTTATCGAGGCCACGGCGTAAACATTCGCAGATAATCCGGAGGAGGAGCGACACGTCGATCCGGGGACAGATAAAATCTCCGCAGAAATCATCATCATGAAAGAATCCGCCGCCGCCGCGTCGCGCCGGCTCCTCTTTGATGAGAGTCACCCGCCGGAAAAAGCTCGAGGAGGCGTGGAACACGCCGCACGATAATTACCAGTTTCGTGGCAAATTTGCATTCATGCGCCGTTTCATCGGGCCGATCCAGGGACAGGTTCCCGGACCGGCGATCCGCCGATTAACTCGTCGTTCGCGCGACTCTAATCCGAGCATCGACGTCTTAATTGGCCCCGGCTGGGGATAAGTGTCTTGTATTTACAGCGGCGCCAAATGTCTCGCCGAGACGCAACCCGTTCACGCTTGTTTAATCAACCGATTGCCAATTGTACGATTCTCTACACAAATCAGCGACCGTGTGTATCGGCATGTCTCTCTTGGTTCTTGGATATTGCGTAGATGGAATTATGTACTTCGGCACATGTGCAAGCTATTTACATAATCATTCTGCTTACGGGGTTCGTGTAGGTGTGGCTTATTAAAATCAAGTGCCGCGGATCTTCATATTCTCTGTGGGTCTCCGTATCTTTGGTCTAATCAGGTTCTCCCGGTTGATTCGGTGAATACATTAAGTTTTTGCCGGTGTATCGAACTTAATTAAAATAGCGATCTCGTAACAGGATATACGTGTGTACACGGGAAAATTTAATTTTATCGGGTGTAATCTGCGAAATTTATATTGGAGTGTCGAACACGGAAATTCGATGTTATTCGGAGTATTATATCGAAGCGAAAATTTGAAAAAGGTACAGTGATTGTTTAAATGTTTTTTCAGGTTTGTATTATAGCTTGCTACGTGTCCGAACGTGTGCAACAATTTTTGAAAACGTTACGCTGCTATTTCGGGTACGTGCGTTAAAGTAAAAAACTCAGAGTTGCAGAAAAAAAGTACAACCTTTTGCCAACTTCCACCATCACGAATTTAGTTTTAAACACAGTCGTAAACTCCACCGAACATATTACCCGCCGGGCTATTCTCTTCTGCAAACGTTTTCACTCTCGTCTTTCCCACCACTTTCATCTTTACTTTGCAAGACGTCTCTGCAATATTAGATAACTAATTATTCATCACACCCTGATTTTTCCTTGGGGAAACAGAAACTTTCAGAATATGTATAATTGAAACAGATCTACAAAATGTATTTTTCTTAATTTGCGATATAGATCCTCATAAAAAAAGTTGTAAAGTTCTACTATTTTCTCTGTAATTCCAACGAATTGCAGTGTTTTCAAACATTTGTTTCCCGTCTTGCAGTAAACTATTAAATTGCTCTAACTTCTCAAAAAATATCCAAGTCGTATGATCTGCTATTAAAAAAGTAATCGTCCTTTTAAAAGTGTCCGAATACTACCGTGGTTCACTGTATGATACAAGCTAATCATTATTCTCCCAAAGCAACGTTTCACCTACTACAGAAAAAGGATGTAAAAGTTTCTAAGGCGAGTATGCGTGGCAATAAAATTATGCGCGTCCCATCTATCAGGTCAGTAAGCTCCCGGAAGTGTACGTGACCCGGTCTCTCGCCGAGTGTTAATCAGTCGAATGGCAATTTCTATTCTCCAGGGTCCGAGATACTGTCGACCGTCGGGAATCGCGACACGCGCGTTGAAAAGATTACGAGGCGCGCGAGCACGATATTTTCTGTTTCTCTTAACAATCTCGAGAACAAGTGGCCGTAGACGGCGCAGAGGGTGGAGGGCGAGTGCAGCGGCGAGTATTTCAGGCACCCGGGAAGAGGCCTTTTAGAAAATCACGAGTCGGAAGCGAGTGTGAGAGCGTGCGAGCGCGCGCGGTCGCTCGCGACTGCTCCCGTCGAAGAAGAAAAGAACAAAGAGCGCGAAGCGAGCGACCGAGTCACGAGGAATAATAAAGATCGGGGAACGGAACGTGCCACGGGGGAGAAGGATTGAACGCCGTTGGGGAAGGTGAAAGGAGCGCTTGCCCGTTTAAATCGCGATTTCTCTAGCCGCCCCGTGATTCGCGCAGGAGCCCTGATATACACCAATCGATGTTTAACAAGGCCAATCGCGCACGATCGACCGATGTGACAATTAAGAGCATATCGACGACTGCAGTCGCTGGATTCGTTGGCCCTTTCACCCCCGCTCGCCAACCCCCGACTCGTTTCTTTTCAATCCAACGCGTGCGCCGGGGACTACTCCGCAAGGAAAATTAGAGGATTACGAAGCCGTCGAGGCTTGGAATAAGCTGCCTCTCTTTCTTTCTCTCTCTTTCTCTCTTCTTCCGACAAAAGAAACCGATGACAGAGAAGGACAGATTACGGGGAATGTTCGAACGCCGCAAACGACAGCGCATTAACGGCTTTGCTAACAAAAATAAAACGTATCGGGTCGCGTGACGAAAACTGACGTGAAAAACGTCGAGACTGACACGAGAGGATTTCCAGGAAAGCAGATGCTAAAATGTATGAAACGGAAGATAGTTGATCGATACTGCTTCCTGTCAATCCACCCGGACAGCTCTGTCATTTTCCACTCCCGGATGGTATTGACTTTTCTTGTGTCCGATTGTGTTGCGCTGTGGCCTGTTAAACAAAGACCCAGTTTTACAGTAAAATGGGCTAACGTTTTTATCTGTTGGTTTAATATTAACCCACTCGCTTGAAATTTTCCGTCGGACTCGGTCACGTTTCGAGTCATTCAATGAAACAGAGTGCTTCAGCAATGAAATGTCAAGAAGCTGAATAATGTATTGTAGAATAGAATTAATTGTGAATCTGTTGACCATTCGGGGCACAAAAATCGCGTATAAAATGGAGTACAATGTAATTAAACGTTGTAGAATATTTTTTAAACAGCAAATTAAATATGCCAACTACAATTATTTCAGTACTCGTTTCCCACATCCGAGGCACAAAAATACGTGTCAAAAATGAAGCGCAATATAATCGAACCTCATAGAAATTGGTTGGTATTGGCATTATCGATCGTCATATAGAGCCTTAAAAGTCTATTTATCAGCCGCAATTAGACAGCGCATTGAATACGATGGTCTAATTATTTCGGTGCTTGCCGCGCCCGTTTAAATCATTCAATTACTTCATAGATCATTCCGCACATGCACACGGGCGCGTCGGAGGGAGGAATATCGACGAGCAACAAGGGTGGAGGTAATAAATAGCGGATCATTCGGGCGAAATAAATTTAATCACCGACATTTCTATTACTACGCGAACCATAAAATACGATATTACAGAGGAATGGGACTAGCAACGCGTCGCTGTTTCCAGAGCGATTGATCGATCCCAGATTCGACCGAGTCGGCGAGATTGATACCGAAAGAATGTTGCGCCTGCATCATGCACCTATACGTCTTTCTCTGTTCCTTGCGATAGAGCAGATCGTGCATGAAAGGCGGCGGCGATATTAATTCACCAGCCATTTTCTCGGGCACGGCCCGACCCGACCCAGCCCTCCGATACGTGATTTACAGCGTCATCGGATGCTCGTCGAGCGACCGAGGATTTATTGTATGAAATAGACAAACGAACGGACGGACGTTCGTTTGTCAGCGCACACTTTGCAAACGCGGGACGATACAAATTTTCGTCGGGATCCCGCGGCCAGGTTTGTTAACACCTCTGAATTATACGCGGGCATCGTATTATGCACTCGCAAAGCGATACGGTCGTTGCTCCCGCTCGCAATCTCGTCGTATTCGGTCGTTTGGCTCGGCTAACCACCAATCGATATCTCGTTTAATACTCGTAAAAGTTGAATAATTCGATGGCACGGTTTAAACGAGATAAGAATTAAAAGATAACGCACCGGCGAGACTTTGTATCGTACATGATCACTATCGTTGAATCGTTGTTCCTCGAGCACGTACGCAGGTGTCTCATTTAAGGGTTATGTAAACTACTTTTATTCCGATTCAGTTTTGCATAATCTACCTACTGGTAAAAGCAAAATCTTTTTGTAGAAAGACGGCGAGCGCATGAAAATTCATTGAAGCAGTTCGAAATCACGAATTCAGACAAAAATGTTTTAACGTGATTAATACTATGTAATTTTCAAATTATTATAACTACTGCAGGAGTTGAAATATCTACAAAATTTGTAATGATAGGGGTATAATGTAAGTAATTGTTGCTCTCACAAATTGCTTCGTCTCTTTATAATTTTACCACTATTTCCACCATATTGAGGGGTTAGATGACAGTCGACACGCCTACTAATGAGTCTACTAATGATAGGGAACAAGAAGCTGGCTGCTGGCCATTGAAACGATCACAGAATCGCGTCCGCTACTCTCTCTAATCATTCCGCTATACCCGAATGGCACAACTATAAGTAGGCTGAATCTTTCAAGCCACCATTATGGCTAATAAATAAACCACCAGTAAAATTTTCAATAAATGGCTGTCGAACGAATGAAAATCTTTATCTTCATTCATCTGCATCTTTAATGATTGCTAAAACCTGCTACTTTATAAATAAAATAGCTATAAACATAGAAGAATGGATTAAAATAATGTATCAATAATATATTACGTGTGCAAATTAATTCGTGGCTGCTACAGTTAATCAATAAATGGATAGAGGATGTTGGAAATTATTTTAGCCAATAAAATCTATTTTAGGTGTTTGTGAATAATCAATAAATTCCACTTAACACGCACGTTGCATCCTCGCGATTATATTTAAACAAATTTTGGATGTCTATTTTTAATACGTTTGACACGTTCATTCGTAAAATGTAGCCAGTCGTAATTTAAAATGTCGTGTCCGGCGTGACGTCATAGATTTCCTACTTCCGCGAGTCCGCGTATTATTTCGATTCAATACACCGCGCACGAGTCGGAAAAATTTTCTGACGTTGTGTATATCAGGTTGATTCATTGTAATTTGAACGAGCAGGCCTGAACCAACGGGACCGTGAATTCGATTTTATCCTAGCAACGGCCATACGAAAATTTCATTCCGTCTCACCGGCCAATCCGATACACCTGGAATTTTCTCATCGGCGTAAATTTACTTCGTTGACCCATGGCTACTGGCCTTCCCCCTCTCTCTCCACTCTCTCTCTCTCACTCTCCCTCTCTCCTCGCCGTCCCAGAGTTGCTTAACCATAACTCTTCTGAAGAAAGAGTCTATATAAACTTTACGTTCCGGCGTCTTTATTAAGAGAAATTGCTTATTGCAATGTGTAAATCCATAATCAAACGAATGACCGGCCACCGCTTGCCTGCACATAACTCCCAATTTCACCCTTCCGTGGGAAATGTCAATTCCTCGGGATTGTGCAACCCATCGCTATAAACCATCGCGAAAGCAACCGAAATCTTTCTTTCCTCCTCAACGAACGATATCGAGCGGTGGGTAACAATTGTTTATCGGAGACCCTGCAAGAAAATACGAAGCTCTGTTCGCGTTACACATTTTCTCGACAGGAAGTGACTTGTTATAATCAGATTTGGGCAAAAATTTTATTTGAATAAAAATTTGAAATAAAGTGGGTTTTGAACCCTTTTATTCGAAATTTTTATTTCAATAAAATTTTCGCCCAACTCTGGTTGTAATACACCAGTGTAACGTAAAAGAATAGTTAAAACTATTTGTTTCTTAATTGTAGGCATCTCTTTGTGGTGATGTGCAATTTCATATAGAACGTGCCTGATTAAACAGCGTTCTTAGGCCATTATAAAGATGAACATCACAAGTGTTTCCAGGGCAAAAAATAAGAAAAATTTATTGTATGGAAGACGACACGTTGTAAAATGAAATATCCATTGTCATTATCAGACTGCGGATCTTTATGCAAAATAAAAATAGTCGATTGTTCGAAACAGATGTTTGAAGTTGATTGTTCGAAACAGAAATAAAATAAAAATTAATTTCCTCTTCGAATAATTTTAACAAAATGAAAGTACGTAAGGCGACAACATTATTAAATTCTTGTGGTGTTCAGTGGTGTTATTTCGCGACGTATTAATTTTCGTCGCAAATGCACAAAATTCTCAGTCTAGTGATTATAAATCAATTTCATCTCTCGAGAGTTTTTCTATTTTTCCAGTAACGGTTTCCAATAAAAAATTGATCGACCATTATGAAGATCGACAAGTGGCCGAAAAATGAAGCGCACAATGGCGGGTGGAAGTCGATAGAGCAGGAGATCCGCTTCGATTTCTCTATTATTGAGAAACTCTGAAAACCAGGCGCAACAAAGAGGCAATCGACCCTCCTTCCGGCTAGCTCAATTTGTTTGCAGAACCGGACCGTTCGGCTTAATTTAACGACGAGTACGTGGCCGTACTTCGTGAAAACCCTCGACAGTATCTCGTGATTTTCTCGAAAGCGGGACATGTGAAAATTTCCCTCGAGCGAGAGCGCTCTCCATTTCCCCCGTTTAGTCGGCCGCGAAAAGAAAAGCGCGACAAATTCTTCGGGAACACGTTCGCGAAACATCGGCCGACACTCACGTGCTTCCCGATATAGATCCGAGCGAGATTGCCTGTGCTCTTCTCCCCCGTTGTAACGAAATAAAATATCAACTTTATCGTGTATGTACAGCGGCCCGTGCGAAACACTTTAATGCCCACGGTTCACGCCGTAAAATAACTGCACTAACAGATGTTCGATAATATTATGAAATAGAAACGTTCTAGACGGAAACTTCTCTTCAAAAACTAACTTCTTCCATCCGATGCGATGGTATTGTATCTTTTATTCGCGATGGGGACGCAGGTTGCATTGGCACGAGCACAATCGTCGTAGATGCCATTTCTGTACTTTTCATCAGTTATCGATACTGCAATAAATGTATCACAGCGAGACATATTCAAGTGACACCGGTTTCGATGAAGTTAAACTCGAAGTAGATCTTACAAAAATACATCGATTTCCTATTGGTTCGTATCGATGGTGTATAAGCAGCCCTCAAAATTGGCACAGTTTGATTTCTCGCTGAAAGATACACAATTTTACCGATTTTGTAAAATAATTGTGTTAAATATTTTTAGAAGAATATCCTGCCAAGGTTTTCTCAGAAGTTAACTCGCTAATTAAGAGAACCACTGCACATGTGACCATACTGTACGACCATATTGATCATGTGCATTCCCTTATTTTCCACCGAGGTATTGATCGGTTGACACCATTGTTTATACGGGCAGATAAATTTCTTATTGCAGAGAGCAGACGGTGCAAACAAAACAGCAGTGACAAAAGTATCGATTATTCAATGTTAAGCTGAATCATCATATTCCTCGCGCGCTATACCAGTGCGCGTAGTATTAAGAAGACCAGCAAGTGACTGGGGTTCAGCGGCATTATCATAAACGTTTCATATACACAGTTTAAGCAACTTACATCACAATAACTTCCGAAATGTGTCAGACATTCATGAAAAGCTGATCAGATGGTATCTACGGAGGGTTACACGGAAATTCTAATTATATGAAAACGTCACTCACTTGTGGCATTACCTTTCACTTATCAAGTCCATTTATACAATGAACGCCGCCCTTCCATTTGGTTTTTTGATACCAACATTACTCCGTACCACGTATATTTCACGCGGAGAGAAAAATACTTAATGAACCGGTGGTATCGGCTATCGGATGATCGGAATCGCGGTGTTCGCCGGTGTACACGGTGAAAATCTATTTCCGGTATAATTTCTGAAAGTCTTCGGTGCAACCACGCTATCAATATCAACGCGCAATCCTAGATAATGTGTTCGGAGCGAGCTTTCTATTCTCCGGCGGTAGTGAACCGTGAAAAAGAAGAGCGGGGAAATCTCGCCGAAACGTTTTCACGCTATCATTTATACGGAGAGGTGTGCACAGTGTGTATGTCGAGCGATATCAGTTCGCGTAAAGTATTCGCCTGTCTCCGGGCACGATCGAGGGAGAAAAAAAAACGTAGGGGAGGACGACAGCGAGAGATGAAGATAGAGGGGAACGAAGAAAACACAACGGGCCACGACCGCAAAGACACGAAAAATATCTAGCCCTGTGACTCGCGAACGGTGCGCGGTGCGGCGCGGTGTGCTCCAGTTTCCACGCTGATACGACATGTCCGTCCTGTAAAATAAAACGCACCGACAGAGCAGTACTTTTGCGCCGGCCGAATACTCTCCAGCGTACATTTTTTATTCTCATTTCGCCTCCGTACGAAATCGAGCACGGCCAGCCGTTTATATCGCGCTTAATATTGGCCCGGTCCCGGTGACGTTCGAACGCGATAAACCTTCCGACCGTGCCGAGGTCGCGTAATTTTTCGTTGGGCATCATATCGTGCGGAAAATCAACAAGGTCATGCATACTTCGCTCGGTAATCGCAATGGGCGCTCGATAGTTATCGAGCATAGTTATGCGCAATAATACGCCCTCGTGGAAGTGCAATTTGAAGATTAAGCCTTTCAGTCCGAAGCGGAGCGAGAGAGGAAAAGTTCCCTCTTCCTCTGCCAGTACTGCATTAGTCATGTGACATTGTGACACATTCACGGCAGAGATGAAACGCGACACGTGACCGTGCGGAAGCGTGGGGAAACAGCGTCGTAGTAGGGGAAGGTAGAGTGGGGACACAAGTCTTAATCTGGCGACACTGGATCGAAGATCTTGCGGTAGAACCTTGACTGCAGTGGCGGGAAACGGGCCGCGAACGCTCGTTCGGCTAGATTGAATCGACTGAAAAACTCGACTTTGTTTAATACAGAGGCTACAGCATACCAGCTTCGCGCAGAGATTGAAATAGAAGCAGTCAAAGACATAGACATCAAGCCAGGTGTCAAGAGACTTTATTGACCGAACCAAGAGTCCAGTTGAATCCCACTAAATCTGGAACCGAGGGACTCAAAGTGATGCAGAGTCAGGAAATTCGAATCGGATACATCGAAAATCAAAAGTCCCGAATTAAACCCGTCGGAGCTGAAACGTTGGACTCGAGCTTATCACAGTCCTCTAAATTCGAAGAGGATCTACTGAAATTTGAGAAACGCGGACAGGACTAACTTGCTGACAAAGATTTGTAGATGTCAATGATTACAGTTCGGATACTTTGGTATCTAAGGATCTGGTGGGCCCTAGAAAATTTAAGAACCTACACTTGATTTAGGAATTTAAACTTGATAGGCTTCGAACGCTACTGAAGTCTGACGCAGTTTGGATTCAAAGTTCTCAGACTGGTAGATTACAAACTCTAAGTCTGATGTTGTCGAAAGTTAAAGATTCAAGTCGAGTACTTGTTAAATAACCTACTCTTCAGAACAGGCAAATGACATTCGGTTCAGTCTTGTACAAAAGTTTATACAACATCAAAGAAACCAACGTTGGCAACAGGATCAGGGAACAGTATACATTGTACTTAGGAAGTAGAATGTTTAAACTTTCAAAGTCTGCTTTTTGAGTTTGGAGGGTATCAAGCCTGTCTCTTCAGATCTGACTTGCTTCAGAGAGATTTTGATCAAAAATTAAAATGACTATTGTCTGTTTCTTCTATGTTTTGTATTAATGAGTTCCACATTCTTATGCAGTTTCTACCATAAATTCTATATAAAATAATTATTCTGCATAAATCATCACTTTGACCCAAAGTAGCAGACGTACCCTGTTCTAATTTTCTAGTGGCGAGTTCAAACGAAGAGGTATGGCAAAAAAGTGCTGCATAAAGATTAGAGTAAATCCAGTCGTGGCTGTCATGAAAGTGACAAAATCATCGTGTTGGAAGGATTAAAAGCAGTTATTTCGTTTTAAACAACGTTTCTGTAATTTCGAGGCTGCTTTCGTCTAAACAATTTTCCATCCTCTTAGTTAAGCAGGTTTGCAGTTAGAGAATTTCCGCGGCATTGCAATCCATCGGTCCGGAAAAGTAATTCAATTGACTGCCACAATCACCCGGCAAATTGGCTAAAGCAAGTGCAGCGCGGCGTGCGTATACGTCTCAAAGAAGGATTATCTAATTTCAACAGGTACGTCAGGGGCGGCGGCGCGTCCCGTTCGCGAATGTAGGCAAATTAACAGGCAGACAACGCAAAGGCGAAGTGGAGACAAAAGGGAAACGTGTTTATTCGAAGGGTGATCGCGATCGCACGTGAGGGATCGCTCCGACCACGGCACGGCCGCAATTTCCAAGTTGCCGCGGCTGAGCTCGATCCCTTATTTAGGAGATCTTCCCACGTCTTGTCTCGCGGGACTCTTGTCTCGGGGAAGCATCAATTTCTGGAACAGGTGCGACGTGCCGGGGCGTTAACGCGGGGAACAGCGTCAGCGTCGAAAACCTCCTAAGAAAAGTTTCGCGCGCTTTCGATCTCGATGGCACGCTGCGCGGCGCGGTGCGGCGAAAGCAGAAGAGGAATTCGTCGCTGTCCCGGAACGACGAATCATTATCATTAGCTTGTTGGTTCTTGCGTGAACGGGTACAAATGTGGCGCGGCATCGGATCGGTTCCTCGATCATTAATCGAATTCCAATAATTGCATTCTGCGCGCGACGTAATTGCGTTCTGATACGCAGATCGCTGTTATTAGGCGACGTCGGCCTCGGTTTTCGAAAGCAAATACGCATCCGCGTACGTAGGAAAAACCGGAAACTACCCGAGGCCAGCCGAATACCGCCAACGGTATGTCGTATGCCTTGGAATTCACGCAGAAATTCCATGGCGGAGCTACCCGCTAAACTCGTCTCCCAGGATCTTCTGGAAGCGCTCTCAATTTCTACGGCGACAGTGGTCCTCCTCCCCTCTCCTCTCGTCTCTTCTCCCTCTCGCCCTTGTTCTCTGTCTCGCTTGCTTGCTCTCTTTCGCAGACTATTTCCAACTCATACTCCCCGAGCAAGGAGCGGCGAAGGTATTGGCGGTGTTGCTGGTTGGTTACAGTTTTGCTGAGCTTCCAGGCCATGCACGCCACATGGCCGACGGCGCTATTGTAGGAATACCTAAAGGGTACGGCTAAAATATGCGCGTCCTTGCTTCGGGGTTAAACACACGAGCTGTTGCGACATCGTTGCCCCACCCTCCGCGCCGTCTCCCATACGAATTTTCAATAACGCCTGCCGGAATCCTCGTCGATATTGGCGGAAAGCGCGGCCGGGCAAACCGTACCTGCCTCGGGAACGTCTGAGTGCAACGAACCACGGACCTTGCATGCGTAATGCATTTCCTTCTCTCGCGGAACTATTCGACGCCTCGCATTTTATCGCCGGAATTTTTCTATTGGCGAAATACTATTTCGGAACTGATTTCACAGTGAATCTATCGAGTCATCGCGCCCCTGAAACCAGCCTTTCTAAATTCAATTCGAAACGATAGGGCTTCGTACTGTTTTTCGTTGACGAACGAATGTTTATGCAAATTCATAGTTTACCCTGACAATTCTCTCTTCCGTTAGCACCTTTAATATCCAGAAACGATATAATTTATAGACAGTTTTTATATTTTTTGAACTGCAAATCCGACTACTTATTTTGTAACAATTAGTTCGGATAATCGAGGTTCTGCCGTATCGTGGATTAAACAAGTATATATGATACTTTTGTCGTGTCTGGTGTAATTTCGATCAGTAAAATTTCACGATCATGTTGCTACAAGTTTCATGTATAAATTATTGCACCTAAAAAATAGTGTCTGAATGGAAAATGACATTTTATGTAATAAAATCGTGTTACAAAATGCTGTGTAAAAAGATTTTCGATATACTAGAAGACCTAGACGATTTTTCAATAAAACAGACCACGTAAGAATAAGTGTTAACCACTTGCACTATAACATCGAATGTCGAACAGAATCTATATGTACAGTTACTCGAATTAATATTCGGACGCTCTAAAAAATGAGCCACAAACGTTTAAAGATGGTAAAAATTGCAGATTTTCACGATTTTCAGCCTATATCTAAGAATTCTTACATCTTCCAATGCCTGTCGTTTTTTCCCGCGTCAACCTATTCCGATGAAACTTTTACAGTGAATATAATTGACACAGACCTACAAAACGTACTTTTTAAATTTTTAATATAAATCCACATAGAAAAGTTGTAAAATGGAACTTTTAGTATTTTTTCTACAATTCAGACCAATTGCTATTTTTGAAAAATTTTTTTTGACATCCTGTAGTAAACTAATAGTTCTAGCTTTCAAAAAAAGTTCAAATTGTATAGTACAATATTAAAAAAGTTATTGTCCTTTTTAGTGCGTCCGAATATTAATTCGAGTAACTGTATGTCACATCAAATAAATTGTCGTACAAGTGGCTAAACCGTCAAACTTTGTTCACCGTGTCCCATTAATTTTTAAACGTGGATTCATTACTTCTGGTGTCGTGCCGCCAGTCGCGGCGGAGCTTTGCATACGAAAAGCCTAACGATTCTCCGGTTGATCTAGCATCGCGTCGGCGAAGAGTATATTTCTTTCGAATGGCCATTCTATGCGCGACATATCGCCCGAGAGAGCTTGATATATTGCCGCAACAAAGTAACTGAACTCTTTCGCCCTCTCGAGCGGACTCTCCATCGTAACAAGAATCGATCCTAACAACTATCGAGGCACGGGTCGCAAGTGGAAGTTAACGCACAGTGGCTGAAACGCTCCAAGTTTCCATCGATCCTGAAATGGCTACTGGTTCGATTGTTCGTTGCCCCGGAGGTGTACGAGGCGCGTGATTACCAAGTTCTTCTCGCCGGAAATGTCCACGGGAAATTTACGAACTCGGGAAAGAAGCAAACGGCGTTCCCTTAACGACGAACTTCGCTCGATTGCGAGTTTCTCTTTATGATCATAAGAAACGGTCCTCTCGCCAACGGCCACCAGCCGGGTATAATGGACTAAACGCTTTCCGCCCTTCGACAAAGACGGCCGTCTCTCGCAGAGAATTCCTAATGCGGCGTGTTCCGCGGCCCCGTTTAAAAAATTACGCTTTTATCTGCCGCTTTATGGTCTGGTCTCGTACCACACCGCGGTGTGTCGCGCATTCGTTGCGTAAATGCGAGGAGTCCCAAGCTGATATCTGCTACCTCTGAGGACACTTCTATCCGGGCGGAGGGGGGGAGGACTCTCCGTATTTCGGTCAAGTGGCAGCATTATGCTTCAAAACATTTTCACGCGAGCCCGTTTTCCACCGTTCCCATTGGCGGATTGTACACTCTCGTGCAAGCCCTCAGACGTAAGCATTCACACGCCAATACGAACTACTGCGTGCAACGAGCAAATGGAAATTTTAAGTGCTCCCGCGGCTGAAACGTGTGCATTGGTTGCCGCGCCTGCATCCCGTGTGACCGTCCATAAATGCACTCGTCTTCCTCTCACGTCGGTGTGTGCGCGTTAATGGCGGCACCACCAAGGCAAGTCTTTTCGTTCTACGGATGCGAACGTGTAATTAAAGCTCATCGAATCGCACCCGGGACACATTCCTATCCCGTAGGAAATGGCCTCGCAACCGAGGAAACGATCCGACATGGAAATCATCTTTTTATAGATAATCGGAGGCCCCCGGATTATGCAATCACTGAATCCCGAACGTTAGCGTTAAATAACGGATAACGATAAATATTCGAAGAATATTTCACGGTTCTAGATTAAACCTGCTGAAATTATTCACCGTATAATTAAACTGCCGCAGGTTCCGTACGCTCATGGCGAAAGTTGGCGCATCAAGTATTAAATATATTAATATTTAACGTATTAATATACATATTAAATTCTCTAAATATACAGTATCTGGCTTATTAAAATTATCGCAGAAAGAAGTACATTTTTATTTGCGTATTTGCATGGACGTAAAATATTTTAATATCAAAATCGGTACTGAACTACGGATCTTTTTACGAAATAAGATTATTCCGCATCGATTGTGGGAAACAACAGTTAAATAAAGATTCATTCCACCCCTTAATAGTCTTTCTACGTTGAATTCAACATAAAAATATTCTTGGATTTTTTTATATTTTTCACCGTTTTATAGTTCACTCAGTTAATTTCTAGTCATTACATATACACATTTACTAATTAATTGTCAGATATTTTGCTTTTAAATAAAAGCTTCTTCGCTCTGCCAAGGATTGTGGTGCAATATCAAGTTTAAGACGATTCCAATTAATGTGTAAAATTGGAAATTAGATAATTTTGTAAATTACGATTGAGCTATACAGAATTTGGTATGTGAGCCAGACTAGTCGATAATTTGCCTGCCCTTTAACGGGATCGTAAAGTACAAAGTTTCTACAGAAACGAGACCGTTGTGAACAGCAGCTATATCCGTGATACAAACGCAACAATGTACGAAACAGCAGACAATACAATGAAAATCGTCTCATTTCGCGTGGAACCAATTACGTGCGAAAATTGTGGGTTCTGCGTGCGTTTGCATTCCCGCGGTGTCGTAGAACGAAACGGGCGAGCACATATCGCGCGAAAACCCCAAAAACGTAAATGACCTTGTTCGCAATCCCTTTATGCAAATATTGGACGTCTTCTCACGTGAAGAGAAATTCTAGCAACGTGCATGTTTTATCTGGTATCCAGTTGAAAAATATACCGTGGACCCAACATTATTTCTCTTGAATTTTTGTGAATAATATTTATTACTAGCGGTAAGGGTAACTCGATAATCAAATCCGATAATATTCCTTCCTCACATTACTGTTTCCACGTTTTGTATTACTGCAATAACTTCGTTCGACACATCTAAGTTCATAAGCTCGAAGTTAGGAGTCTCGAGAGTGCAAGTTTTAAATTGCTCGACGTAATTGAATCGGAGAGACCAATCTTGGAATATCAAAGTTTACCTACGGAAAATTGTACGAGTAATGATAAACCAAACTCCTCGTATTCTTCTGAAACTAACCAGAGCAAAGGATTAATTGGGCTCATTATTTGCGGCTCAAGATGCAATAAAGGTAAAGAATTTCGTAGAGTTTAATACGAACAGTCTAGGTCAGGAATGAAATATTCAGATCCCACAAGTGTTCCGTAGATATAGATTAATTAAACCGAAACACTGTGGTCTAAAAGTCAGTTCTAGCGGGAATAAATTAAAAATATCAACTAACGTAAATCTGTTAAAATTTATACTTGTATGATAGTTTGATATGTATACTACAATAACAAAAGCAAAATTAGTAAATCACATCACCGTATTATTGTTGGCCAGACTGTCAACATTCCAATAACCACATTTTGTTTTTCTGCGTTAGTCAATTGCTACAAATTATAACCTTAAAATATCGAGTTCTTTCTTGAAGTGTGCATAAATTGTGTTAGTATCTTGTTATATGTATATGATATTATCGCTATGGCTGTAACTGGAAATGGTAGGTTTACGTTTCCTTCACACACTTTATGATATATTTTATGAACTGACACTTATTAAGAAAAAATTATTAGAATGTCGTAAGTTTTACCAAATTTGCACGCATTTGCACGCGTTGCGAAGTATTTAATTTGAAAGCTTGCTTCATCTCCATAAACGGCAAAGAGAAAACGCGATCCCCCGCAATCCCATTATCATTGTATTTTAATATTTTAGTAAACGTATCTACGATCACCCGCTTGGAGTTGTTCGAAGAATAGTTCAAATTGAAGAACTTGAAACGAAAGGATTGCGTTAGTGGATTTCTAGAGGCTATTTTTACCGGAAGGAATGTGAGCGGACACAATATTGAAGGAATTTTAGAGAACTTTATCAAAAATATTGAGAAACGTTGGAAAATAGGCAATAATTATAAAGATAGATTTCTGTCAAAAAATAAGACTTGGTTAGAATCGACGATAGTATTCCCCTTTAATGAGATTGACATTCACGAACTTGAACTCGCAAGAGTTGGAAGGCCATTAAAAATTTTTAATGAATGTAGTATTAGATTAACAATTATTATATTAATAAACAAGTAGTCAGTATTGAAAATTAAGTTTTATTTACTTTACTCAAATATTTAAAACTAATTATTACACAAAATGTCATCCTCGCACAATAATTAATTCGCACTAGAACTGACTTTTAGACCACTGTGCGACAGGTAGAAAATATATTCTCAATACATTTCATTGATAAAAAAGGTAATCTAACTACCACGTAAACTAGGCTACTGGTATTTATATTTTATAGACGTCGACGACATGTGTTTTCCGCAACAATTTGACACAATTGGCGCAACAGACAAAAGTGAGATCAATAGAGGGCAAATAATATCACACCACCCTCAATATTCGAGTGACCGCAACAGTGCGTTAATGCAATCGATAGATACATTTGCCGGTCGACCATAAACAGTTCGATGAAATTTCGGACCTTTTTGCGGAACCGAAACGTTTTGGAAATTGATGAATCAATATTTTGTGTACTC
The DNA here is from genome assembly GCA_933228785.1 of Lasioglossum pauxillum. Lineage (NCBI taxonomy): Eukaryota > Metazoa > Arthropoda > Insecta > Hymenoptera > Halictidae > Lasioglossum > Lasioglossum pauxillum. The sequence continues at coordinate 16,910,442 of OW121702.1, read as the reverse complement.
CATACGATTAAAACAGAAGATTATTACTATGATTAACTTATATTTTGGTAATTATATTAACTCTTTAAGTCATTTTGGTCATAGATAACGAAACTATCGTCCGCAATAAACTATCAGCAAGAAAAGTATTTTTATAAAAACGCTTAAAAAAATAGAAATTCAATTCTACAAAAATCTAGAAATTAAAAATTAATATATTATTGTCCAAAGTATGGACATGCACCACAATTTGTGACGATATTTCCAGGAAATAATTAATTTAAATAATAAACGATCCAATTGAAATTAAAATGTTAAATGTAATTCGTTCACGTGGTTTTAATGGTTTCTCAGCAATTTCACCCGAGCATGAGCAATCCCGTGAGTCCGAGTAATCCCGAAACGTTTGAGAACGTGAAAAATATAATGTAACATTTTTATCTGGGATTTTTCAATCCCGCGAGCGTGGAGGTACAACCCACGATAGCAGAAAATGAATGCCGCGGCACGTAAGTGTATTCTCGTGTAGTAAGGACAAGTGTGTAAGTCGCTCGACCTCTCGTGACTACGCGAACTTACACGTCAACCGACGAGTACTCGAGCCAGGCTATCTAGAATCTTTCAATTTCTCATACTTTTCTGCTCAAGAATCGAATGCCTATTACGGGTTCAAGTGGCCATTGAACATTTATAGTCATATTTTCACGTGTACGCTCATCACACCGATAAAGACACTCTTTTCCCTACAGCGACCGATTTTCGAATGCTGCTTTAGGGTTCGTTCCGTAAAAAATATCTCGATATTAACCCTCGAAAGACGACTGCATTTGACGACTTCATGGTAGTCATAGCTGGGTGTATTCAAATTTTTATGCAATTTTTTTGCATATTCTTCAACCTGTCCTTGATCTTCTTGTTAGACACGCTATTCAGTTTATTCTACTTTTTATTTCAATATTATACTATTTATTTTGAAGTCATTTGAATCTTTACTAAACATTGACTATGTTTAACACTAAACCTACCGAGCCTTAAAAGTAACCGGTACATGTTCCCTTATAAAAATTACAAGATTGATTTTATTTAGACTTTGTGCAGCTCCTATTGTATAATATGTGCTCCACTAAAGATATCTATACAATCATTTTTTATGAAATTATTTTTATTACATCAATAATCGTAAAATAAAAAATCTGCAACCGGTCATTTTGATCGGTGATGGTAGGTTTAGTGTTAAACTGTTATAATAAATATACAGGATGTCCCAAAATTCCTTCAAGAGCCGGAAATGGGAGGTTCCTGAGATCATTTGAAGCAACATTTTCCTTTGCAGAAATGTTATCTACGGCTTTGTTTAAGTGTTATTATCGAAAAACACAGACAAATCAGATCTAGACGCAAATTGGCACAGTCGGCCCGACGCACCAACTGTCTATTGGCCGACTGTGCCAACTCACGTCTAGGTCGCGCTCTGATTGGTCCATGTTTTTCGTTAATAATTCCTAAACAAAGCCGCGGATAACATTTTTGCTAAGGAAAATGTCGCTTCAAATGACGTCAGGAATCTCCCATTTCCGGCTGTTGAAGGAATTTTGGGACACCCTGTATATTATAGTAATAGTTTTTTAACTGTGTTTTTCTCAAAATTGTTTATACTTGACAGATACCTCTTAGCAATGCACACATTTTTCTCTTCACCCTCGGTAGAAATTGATCGAACTATTTTTCGTGAAAGTTGACAGGAAATAATCCGGTACATGTACCATTGTTACCGATCCCCATTAGCGATATTGTTTTTATAATATTAAAACACATACATATAATAACCTAACGACGTTATTGGTATGCCATGCGTACCAGGAAATATAAGAGGTAACGTAATATTTGTACAACTTGAATGTGGATAATGGACGCTTGAATAAATGATAACCTGTTTTATGGGTGATCATTCACCCATTTATTCGGACCAAACAGAATAATTCATTGGTCAATCGAAAGACGTCGAAACGAACAGAATCATTACCATGGATAATTATAAAATGCAACAAAAAGGTATACAGCTGCGGCAATATATACGAACGAATCTTTTGTTTCAAGGTTAAAGCTTGGATCATGGCAGCAACATACGATCGCAAATTAACAGAAGCTTTCCCAGCGTACATTCCTAAATTTCCCCGAGATTCGTTATAAATCTTCCGGCACGAGCTGCTAATCATCTCAAAGCCGACGAAATAATCATTTCCACCGATACGTTTATAAATTCAAAACGCGCGGTGCATAACCGGGCACTATTTAACGACCGTGTTCGCGCAGGCAGCAATAAAACGCGTGATTTAATTAAAGCAACGCGACGGGGATAAATCGCGGAACGAAATTAAACAATGCATCGGCGTCAGTCGCCGGAGTCAAGCGTGCTATAATGGAAACGGCATAATTGCCGTCGAATATTCCGCTTTAAATGACAATTAGGTCGCAGACCGTTTCGAAACTGCGCTGAGGAGGAGAAGGAGGAGGAGGACAGTGTTAGCAACGGAGCCGGTGGTCGATTTCGGGCTGTGCTAAGAAAGAGCCGATCGTCAAACTGCGCGCGAAGTGGTTCTAATCGCCCAATCACGTGGCGGGAGGTCGCGAGACACACTCGCGATAACGAAGTTCGCACACGGTAAATGGTTTCGCAACTTTGCCTAGTCAAGGGGGGGAGGGTCGAAACGATTCCGCGTGGTCGACAGGTGCGGGCAGCAAGTGTAGCCCGGCGACTGAACGACGAGAGATCGAACGGTGAACGAGGAAAACCGTGAATAGACAGAGAGAACGAGAGGAAGCGAGCGAGAGAGAAAAAAAAAGAGACGAAATCCTTATCGATATTCCACTGATTTCCATATACAAGAGCATTAAGCCGGGGAGGGAGGAATTTGACGAGCAAGCGGAAAGCAGCCATACGACGACGCGGAATCCAAACAGTGGGAAGCAAAGCGGGATTCGCGCGTCGAACTTCGCGAGAGAGAGCCTGTTTACATGAAGATCAAGAGGCCAAAGTGAATTTCAGTTCGCTGATCCCCGCCGGAAAATACCGAGTACATATTCTCAATTAACGGCGGTGGTCCCGGCGCGAAAGCCAAAGGTTAATAAAAGAATCGGAGTGGGTGTGACTCTTTTTGGCTCCGGCCCGCCTTCACCAGGATGCTGGCTATTTTTAATTCTCTTTAGCCGAGGCACCGCAGCCCCGTAATGACCGGCATTAACCAATTAGCGCTCGCCTCCCTCCCTCGTACCGCCGCGTTTTCGCTTTTTTCTCCGCGCTGGCCACGGTTCGAGATACTGGAACAGCCGTTCCAAACGGGCCCGCGAAAAGATGCAACACGCCGTGTCCACCTATTTTCAGCACCATGTGCCATCAGGACTAACGCGACTCGTTCTCTCGCTCCCTTTCTTTTCCTCCGTCTGTTTCTATGACTACCCGCGGTTTGGCAAAGCTCTCGACTCGCCAAAGCGAATATTATTTCTGCGGTGACTCGACTCTTTGCGCCGGATCGTCATGCGATTGGCTTAACGAGGCCGTGCACCCCCGCCGGAAGACGGGTTACGAATTTCTCGGGCGAAATGAAAAATTCGTAAACGCCTCTGTCCAGTATCCCGCTGGATATTTTAGCGAGACTTTTCATCCCGTTTGCAGACCAGCCAAGACCCTTGAGACGCTCGATTTACGAGCCCGCGGTCGATCGAAAATAGAAACTTCGGATGACGTTCGGTCGAGGCACTCGTGGCCGCAGGAGATTGTAAATTGTAGATAAATAAGCGATCAAATGAGACAGATAGACATAATATAGTCAGAATTTTATAAAGAACTAATATAACTAATATTATCTGTACATATGATACATAGAATTCGTCGGATACTTTATGTGCTTATCGCGACGTTTTGTACGTCGAAGAAAAACATCGTTTAATATTGTCAACGTATATTACCAACACTATTATCATTCCAGAGACACAGTTGTTTTGAATTTATAAGAAAGTTTATTTTGAAATTTGCACAAATGACAAGTTAGAAAGTAAATGTAACCTTTGGTCACATTTAATTAAATTTAAATAAATTGTTTAGGCAATCAGAGAAGCGGTTCTACTATATTTGACAATATAGGTCGAAAGAGTAGAGCAACATTTGTTTTGTCCGAAGCATGGTTTTTGCGAAAATCGTCGAGTACGCGTGTCATTGAAGAGGTTGCGTCTGTTCATGGTCGGCTGATTCTACTTTTCGTAAGTACTGACGCGCGTTGATAGAAAAAAGTAGAAACGGTAGGTCATAGCCCGACGCGCCAGCCTGTACGTATTCAATAACGCGCGCAGCTCTCTTTCTCAAATCCGAGTTTTTCGAAATCGCTGTTTGATTTTTAAAAATTTGATTTCATACTTTCCTGTTTTTATCTTGCAGAACCGACAACGTTACAATAATTGAAGCAAAATAATATTACATGCAATGCTATTTATGATATTCAACCTTAATCCAATTGGATTTACAATTTCAATTCAAAATTAGTTAAATCTGCTGATTAGTAATAAAAGTGGCCATACTACTAGGTCATTCTTATAGAAAGAATTTACCAAACAGTTTAATTTGAAGTATTTCAAGTTACATTCAAATAAATAGGTCTGTTTTTCACAATTATACGTATCATATATTCTCTTTATTTCGATTATTGACGTAAAGGGTAAAATTTATTCTGGTCCGTATTCAGTAGCTCTCAATGATTAGAAACAGCGAATTTATAAACTAATAAGTAGCACGGCATTAGTCGGCGGTAAAGTATGAAAATATCGCCGGGAGTAAAATTGGAACACGATCGGGGATGAATTATAATCCCTGGACGTATATTACGGTATTGAAAGAACGTTTTCCAATATGGTAATGGCAAAAATTATTTATGCGATCGCAGGTCGACATAGGTATTAGAAGCCCTGGGAAATATTGCGACGAGAACGAACGTCTTTTCTATATTCCGTTCGGATCAACAATTTTCGGGAGTAAGATATTACAATGCATACAGGGAAATTCAATTTCCACCCTCGTACAAGACACAGTAAGCCAGAACCATAAATTCACCGGTTCAATTCGATTAGAAACCGCTGTAAAACCAACATACAAACAAGCCACAAACATACACAAATCGAATATTACCAAAAATCAATTTGTACCTCTTCTGTATAACATTACACGACCGCCGACAGTTCCACATTACATACAAAAATTACAGAAATAATAAACCTTAAATTCAGTGATTTAAACCGTCATAAAAACAAACCTCAACTATAGAAAAACCAAACAATACCAAAAATCAACCCATTACGAGCCCTTCTGCATAATACATTTGAAAATCGCAGAGACAGCTTACCAAAATGGCGTCTAATTAAGAGGCATATAATTTCTCAGACAAACGATCGAGAGAAAAATATATATCCGCGTCGAATAAACGAAAACATAACAATAGAATGATAAAACCATGTGCACTCTGGTTAATACATTCCATTTCCGATAAATATCACGAGCATTTGGAGTAGTATCGAGGCGCGGGCCGCGCTCACACGTCACCGACTCATAAATCGGCGCGACAGGGCGCCATATCGATAGATAAATATAGTGTATCACTTACCGGATAAACGCGTGAAGTTGCTCGTGCTGTGGGGTCGGTTGCACACACTCCAGAAAAGTGGGCACACACGCGTAAGAGAGAAAGAGATGAACGAGCGAGCGAGGGATGGATAGGGTGGGGAGGGGGGGAGAAGCACCAAAAGCGAGAACGGTTGGAGAGGAGTGGGAGGTAGGCGCGGGTTCACCGATGTCCCAAACAAAACTTACGTTAGGCTAGGTCACGTCAACGCCAGATTACACCGAAGACGATCTATCTCCCGCACTACCCATGCCCTTCGCCGGGAACGATCGCGTCCCGACCTGCACGTCGACGGCAAACACGCGCGCACGACTATTCACTGTGTCCTCCGCGTCGACTGGGGAACAGAACCAAACGTTCAATGGCGTCCAATATCCTTTTAAACGACTGCCGGCGGAGAGGGAGAGGGAGAGGGAGAAAGAAGAAAAAAAGAAGAGAGAGAGGAAGGGGTGGTACCGCTGGCAAACGGAATCGCGAGCTTCACGTGCTGGATAATAGTCTTTCAAAGAGGATGGAACACGACGCTTTCAAGATGGAACACACGGGGTACGTCCCATTGACAGTTTAGATTTCAGCGTTGACGACAGTTCGCGTACGTCCGCTCTAGATAAGCTGCGTGCGGTCACTTTACCCGTCAGTTCAAATAATTACAAAACTGATGCTAGTATAATTTTTAATATTATCTCATAGAAAACGAAATCCGTCCGAGAGGCAGGGATGAAGTGACAAACTGACCGTTTAGTATTTCTTTATCGTGGAGTATTGTTTACGTGAAACTGGAGAATAAGAGCAGCCGTGTAAAAGGTTATCGTTCGGTACCGGTGAGAAATATGCAATTTACGTGGTTGACCGATGGCCCGTCCCAGTCACCGTCCGCGTAGCATCGTTGCAAAAAAAGTTAGGCGTGGAAACAACGTGGCGAGACTCGCGTGACGACCGTTCGCAGGTACGCACACACGCGTATATACCGTACGGGAGGATCTGCCGAGAGAGGGCGACACAAGACCTTCACCGATGCGCGGTTCGAGTGCGACTGAGCGAGTCGAGGCAAGCCCGTCGAGCCGAAAGCCACAAGCCGCGTCAGCCGACCGGCGGCGACGGACCAATCAGGGCTGTCCCCTGCGCAACTACCCGACACCCAAGAATTGACCACATGCTCGCCCATTCACCGTTTCTTTTCTACCCCCTTGTTCCGTTTCCTCTTTTTGCGATAAGACATCGCAAATCCGCGCACCATCCCCCCCTGCGATCGCCATCCTTTTTTTCTTCCTTCTTCTACCCTACTCCGGCGCGGCCATTTATCGCGAGGCCGGATTCCTAAGATGGATGGATTCATATTGTTTCTGGTACGCGACGTTTCCCTAATACGTTTCTGTCGTGATTCGTGATATATCGCGGACCTACGTGAATGTGACATCCCGCGACCGGAAAAGTGAAATAAGACGTTGCGGTCACCATTACTCAGGACAATATTGTGCTAATGCGAGAGAATCTGGAGGAGGTCTTAATTGCGTGAAAAATTGAGTAGCGGATTGCGTTGCCGCTTCTGTATTCACTGATCTGGGAACAGAGAGCATTCAAATTGGGAATATCTGTTAAGTTAGGTGCACGAGGGGTTTCCGATCTCATGTGCAGAGAAAAAGGGGCTAATTTCACAGAAAAAAATAATTAAAAAATATAGAATCGATGTTATTGCCCTGAGAATTTGGGTGGGAATTAATTGCTTGAAAAACTGAATGCTATCTTCGTGATAATTGGTCCTGTACAGATAGTATTGAAATGGAGGATATTGTAATATTCTATTCAATTATATGTACAGGGATTTTCTGGTTTAATTGTAAAGCTAAGAAGGTTATGATTCTATAGAAAATTGTAAGTCGAAAATATAGAATGAAGTAGTTTCAAACGAGACGTTGTATGAAATGGTTTTCGATAGGTATTAAACCCCTTTTTACGAAAAGCTTAATTACGGTAAGATGTTCGAATTTATCCATTTCACTAGCGGTGTAGTTTTTTTTTTATGATCATTATCAATGAAAAAATTGTGTGTTTCCCTTCTGAAGACCGAATAAAGTGTAGAATCTCTGTCGAATAATTACGAGCGATGTTGTCCTTAACATTTGCTACTATAACTACTTTTATAATTTGCTACTAACTAATATTTAAAAATGACTAATAGTAATATAATCGCACGATAGTGACTGATGAATAAAGATTGATAACTGATCATCAACTACTAATTCACTAATAAGCAATAGCTAACGATTACTTAGAGCTGTGACTAATTATTTGCCATTTAGTTATCAGTAACTAATAAAAAAGTTTTTACTAATGACTAGGGGTGTGCGAGAGCCCAAAATATCGGGTCGGGTCGGAAACACGAAATTTTTTCGGGATCGGGACGGGTACCTGAAAATTTCGAGAACTCAGTAATCATTTATATTCATTTTAATGAATACATTCATAGTTTCGGATTTTTTATTCTAGATGTTTTCGAAATTGAAAGAATGTTGTCCATCACGAATTCTTTTCAAGAGTGTCTTATGTCATATTCTCGAAATTTTCGGGAACCCGATTCCTTCGAAAATCTCGAAATTTTCGGGAATCTCGAAATTTTTGGGAACCCGTCCCGACCCGACTCGTCCCGACCATCGAGTTCCCGATATTTCGGGTTTTCGCACACCTCTACTAATGACTATTTTGTTATGACTAACATTCAAAAAGATTAGTCATTTTTAAATATTTGTTGATTATTACCCTACTCAACATTGTAATGATTCGCAAGATGTCGAAACTTCTGAATATATTAATTAACGTTTCCATTTAAAAATAATTCGGAACAATTGAAAAATTGTTTCAATGTAATTACCTGGTTCGTGAACTACAAAATGAACTGACTTCATAAAAGAAACCACAACCAACAAGTACTGTCATATTCCAGCCGTACTGTGGAAATTAATAGTGAAGAAAATGTATCTGCTACGCGAAGCCTGGAAAATGGAATGTGAATATGCACCATATACACGTACCATTCATACATTGACGTGCTTTCTGGCATTCTTCGCAGCATCTACGTGTTGCGGTTTCTGACAACTGGATAATCAGATTGTTTTTCATAAGAAAAATGTTTGACATGGCAGAAAACTTCGCTCCGTATTTTCGATTTAGTATTACTCATCATAATCTCGTACATACTCTGTAGATTGTAAATATACTTCTCTCAGTATCTAAAAAGCATTATAATCACCCTTGTTTCAAACAATCTGCATACGAATACAAAAACTTGTTTAAACTCCTCACGCGAGGTATTTTGCAACCGGTGGAACAAAATTCGTTAAAATCATGCAATAAAGTTTTGTTGAACTTTCTTTTCGAGGAAAGCAACTACGGCTTCACTCACCGAGTGCGCGACTACACGGGAATGTTGTAAACGGAATTAAATTCTAGTTCTCTCAGAAGCAATATTCTACGTTCTCAACTAGCCCTTTCAACGTAGAACAACTCTTCGCTAAATGTGCAGAAAAGGGGGCCTCAACTCCAATTTCGTAGATATGTTATAGAGGGACGGGTTCTGAGTAACATTCACTTTATCTAAGGTGGGGGACGATCGTAGTGCCAAAGTTATAACTAGACAGCGTATCTTTATGCAAAATAACGATTTTCGACCTGAACTACAACAAACTGGAGAGCAATAGGAATTTATTTTCTCTCTTAATATGGGTAGGTTAGGTTGAAAATAACAGTATTTTTAAATTCTTCTAAAGTTTTTGCTATTTGAAATTATACCTACTCATTTTTGAGAAAAGAAAACGGTAGTTTTGACACTACATTTAGTTCAATATAACTGGTTTCCATCATACACCACACAGCAAACATTGATTCAATATTTAAATCTACTCCAACCACTTCAATTCTATAAATGTAATGTAAGGTGGAGTTGGATAAGTCCGTTAATTGGTTATTTTTATTATAATATGAACGAAATTTCTCTAGCTTGTATTTATTAATGTAGTATAAGTTAGTATGAACTATTCGACATAGATATTGCCCAAGAATAAAGGTATTTTCCTCGCTTAAATCAACCAATGCCAAACAGTCACGTGCGAGGTACACGTACAACTTTGAGGTTACCCAGAACGTGCAATAGTTTACAAGTTATTAATATATTCTGTGTTGTTATTTTAGGTAAGTACAACAAATATTGATGTAGGTTTACATTAAATAAACCGTTTTTATTGTATTTTTTAAAATATATTGAGAAAAACACTAAAATGCTCTTGTCCCGTAAATATTACTACACAGGGCAAGTCCGTACTACCACGGTGGGTTAAGTCCGTACTAAATGGATAACTATAAAACTAAACAATATACATATTTAATGCAATAAAAAGCATTCTGTAGCAGGCTTGATAATAATTCTTTTCTTGCCCCGTAGCACTTGAAACAAGGATCGAAAGCATTTTTAAACTTTGTTTTAATATCACTGTATACCCTTTCATATTTCAGCATAAAAGTACTTGTTTGCTTAAAAATGGATAACTATAAAACTAAACAATATAATTTAATGCAATAAGAAGCATTTTATAGCAAGCTTGTTAATCATTCTTTTCTTGCCTCGTAGCACTTGAAACAAGACTTGAAAGCATTTTTAACTCTCAGAGACGAACTTGCCCCATTTTCGGGACAAGTGCGTCCTAATTGACACTTTGTACAATATCCTATCAAAATGATAATTTTCAAACAAAATTAGAATCCTACATAATACTAATTCATCAGCAATAACTGTGACGAGAGTTTGAAACCAAGAACATTAAGTTTTTACATACCAGACTGAAAATACATCAATTTAAAGTCCAACTTTGCGAAAGCTAGGGCGGACTTACCCCATTCCACCTTAACAAGAATAATTTTCTTTTTCTCATAACTACACTGCGGATTTTATGCATTTATAACGAAAATGGAATCGTACAACTTAAAGCAGTGGACATATTTAAAAGATTTAAGGACATCGGTGTATTAGTTTCAGCTTAATAAGATAATTAAATGACGAAAGAATTTTTGATTTGGTTCATTTGGCTTGTAATCGATGCAGACCATTTTTATTTTTCATAAAGATCCGCAGTCTACTCATACCTTTTGAACCGCGATCGTCCCTCGCCTCGGACAAAGTACATGTTGCTCAGGACCTTCCCCTCTGCAATATATCTGCGATTCAGCAAAATCGAAGTTAAGACCCCTTCGCTGCATAATTAACCAACTGTTCTTCCAGTTGTAGAATGTCGTGTAACAAACTCCCCGCTTCTCATTCCGAATTTATAAGGCTGCAGACATTCTGCGATATCTATAGTTCTACCAATCGGAACTGGAACTTTTTTTCCCGGCCTTGTAAGAGCTGGTCGACGACCGAATATGGCGGCAAAGTTTCCGTGACCTTGCAGCCATTTGCTCGAGTTCTTTGAGCTCATTCAGATTATGGCCTTACAGAGAGCTGGCGGCTGAAGTAGTCGATTCATCGGGGAATTAAAAGTAATGGCAGTCTGACTGTTGGCTTTTCGAGTACGTATTATCGCGCTTTGAAAAGGACGGACAAAGCGAGAGAATGATTAGCCGGTGCACGCTATTCTTCTCTCACACGAGCGCGTGCAAGCAGCGTGACAGCGTCGTTAGCCGGTTATTAGTATACCGTTTGTTTTGATTTCGAGTGGCAATCAATGGGGTTCAATTACCATCTTCTCCGGTGTCTTTGTGCACGCTTTGTGCTCCGGCGAGCGAACGACGCGGCGCTTCCCATCGTGTTTCTCTCTTTCTCTTCTTCTCTCTTCGGCACCAACCGATAATCCATTTGAAGATACGCTGCAGCGCGCATCTCGCGCACGATCGAATTGATATCGTGAAACGCGGCGTGACGTGTCGTTTATCGCTTTTCGCTCGAGTTTTTCCGGGGGTAGGTTACGTGAAAAGGTTTGCTTCCGGCGCAAATCTAATATCGTTCTTACCTGCGCGAAGAATGGAGACGCAGGAGAGTAGCTCACGGTGAAAATCGCGGCGTCAAGATCCCGTGGGACGTCCCCGAGAAAATCCTCTTGCTAGCTCGCGTTCGCGCGCGCGTGCCGACTCCACGGTATTTTATTTTCATAATGCAATCAAGAATACGGCGTGTTCGCGCCTCAACGCGTGGGCCGTTACTTCTCGCGCGAAATCGCGATCGACAATACGGCCGAGCGATCTTGCATTAGCCAGGGAAGCTCGAACGTTCCTTTGATGTCATCTGATACGCGATAGATTATTCCTGAAACGTTCGTACGGCGCGTACCTACACAGCAAACGAGAGAATTCCGATTAAAGGTCTCTTTAACGCTCGTGCGCGGTGATCGTTTCTTATTCGTAAATCAAGGGATAGATAGTGAAACGCGATATAATGAAAGGCAAGGATTTGATCGATCTTCCAGTCGTTTCACCCGCCCTCCACTGCGATTGACTTCGTTGCTATTCCATGGAATCGCTCATAAATGGATGTCGCACACATGCTCGGCTGCTTTCAAATCGCTCACGTATCCACTTTGCATCGGGAACATGAAATCCGGTTTATTATCTGCAGACGTGGTCACCGATGGGATCCTCTTCCCTTGGTTTTCTCGATCGGTATTGAATCACTGATCTCCTTAATCTTTTTTCCTTTCGTTGTTGCTGTGTCGGTTAGTCAGCGATTCTACAATAACAAGTCGAAATTATTGAAATATTCTTCAGCGTGTTAGTTCAATTTAAATACAGATTTCTGAGAGCGTCGTCTAATTCCTTGGCTACTGGGGTTTGATTTAAGTTTACGGTTCTTTTTGTTGTAGCAGAACCTCGACGATTGCAACAGAATAATAGTTATTTCTATTATCTACATAGAGATCAACACATTTTTTGAAAGGGCATTCACAAGAATTTGAATCAGGGATTTATAGATTTCTTCGCTACTGGTGTCTGATTTAAGTACACAGTGGTTTATATTGTAAATAGAATCGTGGCAATTATAACAGAATAATAGTTATTTCTTTTGTCTACATAAGACGAGATGATACATCTCTCGTTGCCAGAAAAAACGCCGCATGTCACAATTTCAAAAAATTTCAGTTTATTCATTAATTGAGATTTATAGTATAGGATTTATAGATTTATTTATTATTGATTTATAGAAAGGCTTAAAAACATAATGCAATTGAACCGAAATCCCACGGCAAACATTAGTGACTAAAACTTTAAACGGCAATATCCCGAAAGTGAAATTATGTGACATGTGGCGTTCTTCCTGACAACCACAGAAATATGCACACTGAATCTTCTGAAGTGAAAAATTCAGGACTCTTATTTCACTGTTTTTCTCGCTAGAGATATTATTCACAGTCATCCATCGCAAGTGCTCTAGAAAAACCTCATTTCTTCTAGTATAGCACTATAAACCTCTCTCGTCCCATCGTCTAGAGTATAGAGCACGCATTATCAATGTAGCTCCAGCGCATGAACCTGGCTGGCAGTCCCATGACGAAACACGACTTTTCTCTGAAATAAGTTTTCCTCTATTTCTAGAAAACGGGGGACAAGATGCCAACCTTCATCTTCGAAAATATTCCTAACAATATCTAGAAAAATTGATGATCAAGTTCAAATAGATCCAGAATACTGAACTTCTTATAAATGATGATCTTTTGTGCTCCAAACACGAAATACTAATAATATCCAGAACATTTGATGATAAAGTTCAGGTACATCTTCTTACGCCACTTTTTCTACTTAAAATATAAAATACCAAATCATGATGTAGCACGAAAACAGCAATTGTAGTTTACGTCTAATTTAATGGATCACGGTTTCGCTATCCATCAAAGTGGTCAAAATGCAAGCGAATTCCGATACTGTGTAATAATTATCTTGACGTGTTTGGTAATGGGCTGATCGCGTCTGTCCGAAATCCCCGTATCGGATTTTGAAATAACACATACGTGTAACTGGGTTAAGTATACAATAACGACAGTTACAATCAAGTGGAATCACAGACGAGCCGAGAGACGATAAATGCACCGGGAAGTGTACATGCCTGTACGGGATATTTACGTACTATGCCTACGTGCCGTGAGATACAAAAGTGTACACATGCAGGAATATCGAGGCTGAGGAGAAATCGACGGTACTGTAAATACACGGGGAGAGCGTTGATTAACTACTGCTCGCTTGTACGTCGCTTCTGGTAACTCACGCTTGAATTAAATCCAATGAAGATCGATAACCACAATTATGTTCGAACCTCTGTACAATTATCACCGGAAACATGGAAGTGTTCTTTTAACTTAACGATATGTCTGTACGAATATTTTACAGAAAATGAGAATATTTCAGAGATAAAAATTGAAAAGAAACTATTCAGGGGAAATGTGTGTTCGACTTCAGCTGTGGGTTTGGCAAATAACACTGGAATTCATTGCGTAACTAGTTTGTAATCGGATAAGACATTTTCTAAGATGTATGTTATGTAAATATGAATAATGAATCGTCTAATACAAGACAAAATATCTAGATATGTTACAGAAAATGAGTCTGATTATTTCAAGATTACAAACTGATGGAAAAATATGTGTTTTACCTGATTTTAATTGGATTAAGTTGAATGTTTGACAAAGAATAAGAAACTAATGGGATAGGAAATGTTTTAAGGTGTCTGTTATGTAAATATGAATAATGAACCATCTTCTAATACAAGACAAAATATCTATTATACAGAAAATGAGTCCAACTATTTTAGAATGCAATCTGAAAAAAAGCTGACAGAAAAATGTGTGGTCGACTTGATTATAATCGGATTTAGCTGCGTGTGACTGATAAAAAGAACTGGAACACATTGCGAAACTGGTTGCTAATCGGATAAGATGTTTTTTAAGGTGTCTGTTATGAACATATGAATAATGAATCAGTCATTTGTTATTACTCCATTTCACGCACCATCAGTATCCTACCTGTTCAATCGTCTGGTTGAGTGATACCACAGAGAGGCCTACTCGGTCGTAAGAAACCTAGATACTGTGTCTCCCCTTACACTCGTGACTAGCCCATTGTCATAATTTACGGGAGAAGTACGATATATTCACTTGCGCATGAAGCGAATTGATTGCAATCAGAGGAATTCGTATTGTGCTTAACCAACAATAGCACACACTTCACGCGACATTTAATCAGTACATTGCGCAAGCTATACCGACAACGGCGCAACTATTTGTCCACCTATTCTGCGAAACATTCAAATTTGAAACAATTGAAAAAATAACAATTTTCAACTTAACACTACACCAGACGGGACACCTTAACTAGTTTCTCAACTTTTTTTTCACGATGATTGAAATTAGCAAAATAAGCTTTTATATCAAAAGCGAACATAATGGGTTATCCAAAAGTACCTGTAGGATGTTGAATGGGAATATCTGTCAAACGCCATGTTTGTTTCTTGTCACTTTCTTGTATTTCTAGCCTACAATCAACGTGTTAAAGTTATTAAAATTCATTTTGCAAATCTGTGTTCAATGAAAAATACCCATCATAAATTACGTGATTTTTTCGGCATACACAATCGAGCATCAGAGCAAACAATTTGAAATTTGGTTAAAAAATTTGATGAAATTGGATCTGTTCATGGTAAACCAAAGTCTGGCACACCAAAAACAGCTAGTTCGAATAAAAACATTAACTGCTGTTCGTGAAAATGTTGCTAATGACTAGACTGCGGATTTTATGCATTTATGACAAAAATCGGTAAGTACGACTTAAGGTAGTGGACATATCAAAAAGAATGAATGACATCAGCGTATTGGCTTCAGCTTAATCAAATAATTAAAAGAAGAAAGAAATTTTTATTTCACTCCCCCCTGTATCTTGCAATCGATGCAAACATTTTTTATTTTGCATAAACATCCGCAGTCTACTAATGACCCATCAACATCAATTCCACGTCATTCTCAAGAATTGTCTTTCACACATAATTGTCATAGATGATACCTGATAATTAAATTAAAAAACCAATAAAATTAAAAATAGTATGTTTTTTATTTTTTAAAAACTTGCTATATATATAGTCTATTTTGGATAACCCTATACCAATGCAAAACAGTAAAAACTTTCACATAAATTTTCGTATAAATTTCAAATAAATATCCTCCAGAGTACTAAACAATATTTTACCTGAATGTGTACAATGGCATAAGAAACACATGACGTATCAGAGACATCTTTATAAAGAGGTTACAGAAACAAATTCGTAAGTACATATGGCTCTTGCTTTTTACAGGATCCAGAAGAATCTGCGATCTAATTATAACTATGAAGATTCCTAACGCTACAAATAGATGCGTCCAACACAGAATATCACTGGTCGCGATATGTACGCAATGATATCATCAGCGACCGTGTTAGCAATTGACACGGGGCACTTTCAGCCAGGGTAAGCAACGCTGGCAACTATACTAACTCTTACCAACTACGGTCGAACGAACCGGGTAAACTCTGGACAAAAAGGGTCTGAACCAATTGGAATTCCGGATGAACTGTCAAGCAGACGTGATAATCATCCAGGGTAGGCTAAATAGAGACGATTGGATTGCGCGCGATGCCGCGCGTGGCACTATCGATTGACTCGTTATTCAGCCGTAACAGCATCTTAATAGAACGCGTATAACGTATTAGTTAGTATAAGCGGTTTAGGCGGGGCTCGTGCATTGCGACTTCGGTATCACGAGCTGCCAATGATTGGTTCGGTTCGAAGTCGGCGCAAGTTCCAGGCCAAATCCTAGCATCAGGTTTAACGGAGTCAAATGCGAGTGCGCCCTATAATCAAAACATTATAGGCATGCACCGGGTGCTGATCATGTTATACAATCACCCCCTTCGACGGAGGGGGTACATATACTTCTATGAGCTGTGGTTTCTCCCCGGCGAGGCGCGTACACACATCTGTGTGTCTCTGTATGTATGCACGTACGTTCCCCGTGTGCACGCGTCGCGACACACTGGGTTATCCGGATCGAATGTCGAACGTCGATGCGACGATGTCCATGTGTGGTTGTACACGGGACACCGATTCTCGTGACGCGATGCGATGTTGCTCATGGTTCTCGAAGGAAAAACAGGGGAGAATTCATAGAACACCTGGCCACGGCCGGATATCGAAATGGGTCGCCAGATTGATTGGCATTCCGCGCGTTGTTGCTCCGAAATCGACCTACCGAAAAGATCAAAGGAGCTCCGGTATGCGATTCGCATTAATCACATTGCTACAAGACAACGGCCAAAACGCGCGCATGTCCGTCGATAGCTCCAATTATGAAAAACGGAAATATGGAAAACGGTCTCGGTCACGGAGCTTTTATATTGTCGAAGCAGATCCGATTGATTGAGCTGGCTTAACCCTCCAAAACATTTCGAAACTACGAGATAATCGTGTACCGGTGTTATTTTAAACAATAAAAAGATTACACGAGTTTGAGAGCGTCAATACATTTCTGAAGATAGAACTAAATTCTTATTTTAATTCTATGTATTATAATTAATGCAAACGATTTTCATTTCCCATGAAGATCGGCAGTAATAAGTGAATTGCGTGATAGTTCCTTTTAAAAAAATTCGTAAAAATTGATAAAAGAATGGCATTCGAAAGCGAAACAGGGTTAATTGAGTGAAAAAGCGGCACGATAGCATAGCGAACGAAATGGAAGGATAATGAAAAGACAAGAATTCGGAGGCCCTCGGGGCAAACAGAATATTCGTGGGGGATGCGATCGCATGCGAGCGAGTGCCGGTGGTTCCAGTATCGTTTGGACATGGGTTTAATCGAGATTCCGGGTGGAGCGTGGTGGTGGGCGTGGACACGTTTCGCATCAGGAAGGGTATGCGTACTGAATACAGTAATTATGATTCTCGGACTCATCGCATTCAGAGGGAAATGAACTTGGCGTCCCGACACGCGACTTCATTAACGAATGACCATGTTGAATAGACCTAAACATCCAAGCTCCTCAACTCGAGATTCCCGGCTCGCCCGACCGGCGAAACGAAAGAAGGGGGTTAAGGGGCATGATTAATTGCGCGTCGTCTAATTACCAATTAGTCAGACAGACGGAAGCATTGCATAAAAGCGCCAACCGGCTGGCTGTTTTTCCCATTTCTTCTACTCGGAGCCCCACTGTCTTATGGAGAAAGCGACGTTTAAGTCGTGACATACTTCTTCTTCCTTAATTACGAGTAAACATTGATATTGGTATCAGTGTGCGCATGTCAACAAAGGATATCACTGGGCCACAAATTTTATAAATATACATATAAAAATATTATTGTGAACCTAATAAACGTATCAAGAAAGGAAACACATTTTTATCTCACTCTATGTTGATACAGTTTGTATATTTATAATTTCGTAAAAAAGAATCATACAACAATAAACCTGTATTCATTTTAAAACTTGAAGCCTCTACTTTCATAATTC
Organism: Lasioglossum pauxillum; assembly: GCA_933228785.1. Classification (NCBI taxonomy): domain Eukaryota; kingdom Metazoa; phylum Arthropoda; class Insecta; order Hymenoptera; family Halictidae; genus Lasioglossum; species Lasioglossum pauxillum. Next base: position 16,892,292 of record OW121702.1, on the reverse strand, counting down.
ATCGTTCATTTTCTGTAATATCTTTTTCATGACGTAACCAAATGGATATAGAAAACCATTAGAAAATTTTTTTCACTGACTGAATCTATGATAGAAGCTTCTATTTTACAATCAGCCCTAAATCTTGATATACGATTTTTCTTCGGTATTGTTCTTCGCTTCTGTTCCACAAACCAACTAAAGGTATCGTCTATTTAATTGAAAATTGGAAATAGAGTTTAACTATATTTTGGAGCCGTAGTATTGATCAGCGATTTAAGATTTTCTAAAATATTTCTGACGATTATTCTATAATGCTCTTTGAAAATAGCACAGCGGTTCGCTACTATTGTCTCTAAATCTTAGAAGTGATATCGACATTTCAGAATTAGTATGAACCAGAGGTAAGCAACCGGCCTGAACTTTATTGATTTCCATGATATACATAGGTGTTGTTGCCATTCCCTTCCCCCATTTCTCACTATGATCTGTTACTACCAGAGTGGATGATATTCTTATCGAGTTCTGCGATTTAAATGTCATATTTGCTATACCCGCATTCCATCACCGGAAGTTATCAATATTGATTGATATTGCAGTTTTCGATGTTTACAAAACGGGATACTACCCTAATAAAATCATTATACTACAACTTTATCGTTCTATACAAAGAGATATTAAAATTAGAGTTTATGAGAAATACTGTCATTATATTCGCATTAATATTGAATCTGTTATTCCGGTAAAGTAACAATATTCTGCGGAAATGAAAGAATGTACAGAAGCCAGAAACCAGAGAAATAAATCACAAAAACTCTATTGTTCCATATTATTGTATATCATCCTGCAACAAGCTTAATTTCCAATTTCCGTTCCCTCTTTTTCTGTAATTTCAATCCCATTGCCGGAAGTTGCTTTATTCTCTTCAATATGCTACATTATTTTGGAGAATGAATACTCAATGTTTAAATATGATTGTTTATATAAAATACAGTTTATCACATATCGTTACACAAATATAAATCACTCTGGAACCTTGATTATCCGAATGAATTAAAAAGACGTGGAAGTGGAAATTAAAGAATAATACAATTGCTTAGTATCAAGACTGTTTCAATTCCTTATTGATTTATAGCATAAATCATGTAATAGATGAATCTTTTTACATCGAAATATTTGTACATAGAACCTATTCAGACAACAGAGAAGTCAGACATTTGAAATTCGGATAATCGAGGTTATACTGTTATTTATAGATTTTATTGCGACGTCGACCTCGACATTTTGTTCTTGACAGCGAACGTTGATCCCTTTTTAGGTCATCCTTCGAAGAACAAAGATTTCCTCTCATATATATAGTCTATTCCGCGCATTTTTTTTATCGTAGATGCTCCTGTTTTATGAATATCCATAGAGAATTTCCATTTAATTGAATGTCCCGTGGGAAGAGATACTTTGCCTTACTTTTCTGACTTTATATTGGTCAGCATAACAGAATATGGGTAATATAGTAACACTCAAAAGGATGGAGGGTCGTTTCGCCAGGGGTGAAGGGCGTTCTCTCGGTGTTCTTGAAATATTTATGCGTTTGCCGCCGAAAGCGTAAATATTGTATGGCCTTCGATATCGCGGCTTGTGGTGGGATATACGTCTTGGTAACTGGGGGTCGAGGACGTAGGGCGTTAGGCATCTCCCTTCCGTCGAATCCATTTTCCTTATTTATCGCCGGCAATTGTTTTTCGATATCGTACCTCGTGGAAAACCACACGGCTTCGTTTCCCTCCCGTCAAACTGTTTTACGCGCAACCTCGATCGTAAATATTAAACAATGAATATAGATACGCGCTGCGAGATGATGAAACTGGAATTCATGTCCCCATAAAACTATTCCCTTCTTATCCGGAGTATATGCACGACGTTTAATGAAATTTATGCTCACGAGAAACAAGGATAATGTACTTTTGACGAGCATTAAGCGCGCGAATTAATTTGCGGCCTTGTCTGCGTAAATTTGGAGATAATCTCCTCCATTTTCTATATGTTTGCTCCATTTTGTAAGTCACTAATCAATTATCAAACAAATACTGCTTTTATTTTTTACCTTTTTAGGGCGTGTAGAGTATTATTAAACAGATGACGCTAATCACACGTGTCGCAAACCATATCTCTCCCTTTCCTTCGTAGCAATTAATTATTTCCTTAGGCTAAAGAACATTTTTATCAAGTTAACTGCAAAAAGACAGTGTCTAATATAGTGTTTTCTCATTTTGGGGGGCTTAATATAATAAACAATTGATTAACAGTGATAATCACGAATTAATTTGTACATTGAATAAAACTGACTCGGCAACTGCGTTATTAAGTCTCCTGACAAATCTTATTTTCTTTGGCCGTTCAATAAAAGCAATATTCTGCCCGATACATGTTTAATCCTCCCTGACGTCCCTATATGCCTCGACACACATCACGTACTTCCCCACGAGGCTCCCCCAAATCCCTTCCGAAGGAAAAAGATGGATCTCCCATTAAGCAAAACGCCGAACAAATAAAGATTTTCCCTTGAAACGCAGTACCCCCGAGCTTTATCGAAAGCCAGACGAGATTTGAAGAGGCGCGGCGGCGCGGAACACTTCGGAATACATAGCCAGAATATAGCTTATTTTATTCATTCGGGAATATTACTCATGCCAGAAGCTTTGCTCGCCAATACGTGATTGCATATCGAAGTTCTGTTAACGGTTGAACAATGAGATACGAAGATGTATGACGTGCCTTGCTCGTAGAATGTCTTGAAATCGGTACATACCTTCTACATAAGAATACAGTGATAAGCATGTAAACGAAAGAAGCATTTCTGTAAAGATTAGTGTAATTTAAATTGGTGCAGGAAGAGTAAGAATATTTATATTCTGTACACAAGTTTTTCATTCATTCATCGAATAGGTACAGTGAGTGTACCTACAAAGAATTCGTACACCCTATAAAATAGAATAACTGTTTAAATAATTTTTTTACCAAACGACCTGATTTTTTATAATCAATTAGAAGCATTGGTTTACGAAATGATATACAAAAAAGATTTTCCAAAAATTACAATTTACAAGATTACATGCAAAAATAAAAAAGGCACTTTTTAAAACTGTTTTATTTGGGCCCTTAATGAAAATTTAAAATATATGTTTTGTAGATCTATGTTAGTTATATACATACTGAAAATTTCATCGAAATCGGTTGATTTTCACCATTTTTAACCGCTTGTAGCTCGTGTGTATGTTAGTAGATTTCGATGAAATTTTCAGCATGTATGTAACTACTATAGATCTACAAAACATATATTTTAAATTTTATTTGAAAGCCCACATAAAAAAGTTTTAAAAAATGCCGTTTTTACTTTTTCATGTAACCTTGTAAATTATAATTTCTGGAAAATCCTTCTTGCATGATATCATTTCGTAAACCAATGGTTCTAATTGATTATAAAAATTCAGGTCGTTTGGTACAATTATAAAAGAAGTTATTCTGCTTCAAAGGATGTACGAATACTTTTTACACTCATTGTATGTAAACGTAACATAATAGTTCTCTGATATTTAATTTGAATAATTATATGAAAAATGTATTTTTAAATGATATAGTGGATCAAAAATACCTATATTCGCACACTCAGTTTTTTGTGTTAATGTCAAATTCGAAGAAATATTGATTCAGTCTACTGTTTTGAAATTATTTTAACGCTGATAATTCACCATTAAACAATACTATGTGAAACACGAAAATTTTGTATTAAAATGATATTGGCACACACTGCCGTTGCCGTGCAGTGCAATAAATGCAGACAATTTTTATTTTGAAATTATTTTCATTGTGAAAAGTCCACGAATAACCGGCACTCGATTTCTGAACTCCGTACGGTGGATTTACATACATCATTAAAAACGAAACATAATATTCATGTTTTCGCGAACCCTTTTCAGAGCCATCGGTTCGTTAAATTCGTTCCGGTCGATTCACCCCGGGGAAGACTGAAAAGGAACTCGAACGATTTTGAAAAAGGATACTGTTCATTCGGAGGGTAGGGACATTTTGTTAATTGCGGTTCTTCGTTAGAATAAATTATTCGCCGGCGTTTCCACGCGCCGCGGCCCTGCTGCCGCCGCGCCGGTGCCAGTCGCACTTTCCTTTTGTTCCGCGTTCCACGGATCCCCTTTGACAAAGATAACGAGGCTGCTCGAAAGGAATTCGAAAGCTAAATGCAGAAACGCTATATATCAGGCCGTCGGCCGCGCCACCCTTCCGTCTTAGAGGGTGGCGGTGACCTCTTTGAAAACAGAATCACCCAACCCTCGCGAGCGGATCCGTCTGCTGCTGGTGCCGCATCCAAAGTCTGCGGAGCTCTCGGGTTCGCGTCTCCGGGCTTCGTTTCCACAAAAGAACAGAATTTAGTGTACACAATTTTAGTATGTATATTTATGCATAAGCTGCGCCCGGGCGACGCGATGGCGGAATCTTGAGGAACGGGCCGATGTCACGACGCTCCGAGTCACGGACAAATCACGGTCTCGATCAAATGCGGTTAAGTCACGAGCCCGGCTATTGTAAAACGGGGAACGGAATTACATGTAGATACGTACGTACATCCTTCTCTATACAGTGGACGAAATTTCTTTCAATTTTTTTAACGACAGAAATTGAGAAATTGAATGGCGGTTTTGATACTCAGTCAAAATAGACCCGAAATCCGCCGTCATAGGGTTAAGAGAGAGTACGTTGCAGAAAACGAAGCTATTCCTGCAATAGCTGATTGAATCCAACTTTCTACATGTACTATGAATAGATTGCGGATGTTCGTGCAAAATGAAAATTGTCTGTATTATTTAGTAAATGCAGAAGTTACTTAGGCAGTTATTTCTTTCTTAATTATTGTAATCAGGTGAAAATAGTAACAGCATTTTGAACATTTTAAGTGTTTTTATATGCTGGGTATTTAAAAAAAAAGAAGGAATGCAATTTTTTGATTGGACGCCATCAAGTTTGTGTTGGTACTTACAATAAGTAGAAATGGTGGGTCATGATTCCAGCAGCGTTGTCCAAGGCCCGTTCCTCTTTAAATTCAATCTCGCGCGGTCCCCGCGCCGTTGGATTGTTGTAGTATAATACGGTTAAGTGTTTCTACTTGTTATTCGTTCCGATTAGCATTTTTAGAGCGGAACTTTGTACTTCGGAAGAGTTTCCCCTCCACCGGTCTTTATTAATAACGACGGAAGGTCCTTATTAGAATTGTAAGGTCGAGAGGAAGCGCATCAGCTTTACGACACGCGGGCTATTCTACGCGCGGAACTTCTGCTCGCTCTATAAAACACGAAAAACTCCTCATGCCTGCCTTTCATCTCTCTCTCCCGTTGTCGGACGGTCGTTGTCCCGCTAACGAGTCACCTGCCAAGTCTTGTCTAAGCAGATTAATGGAATATTTGCTGCGTAGTTACGTAATCACCGAGCCTCCAACCCTATCCCGCCCTTCGATCGTGCTGCTCTTCGTACACGCTTCTCGTGTCGGTGATAATCGCGTCGAAAGTCAGGAAGTTACAACGTACACCCACCCCCAACACAGATGAGCAAATCGTTTGCAGCGTGTCGGTTAATTCGCCCTTTGCATTCAATGGATAGAACGCCGATAATATTCTGTAATGTTGACGAGAACGTTGTTAGAATTTCGCGTCTCTGATCGGATTTGTAGCTGTTTGTTGCAACGAAAGCTTTCGCCAATTCTGGTTCGCCTTAATTGGAACCTCGAACAGCTCGGTTATTATTTAGATGTCTTATTTGGAAGTTAAGATTTTGATAACCTTGGCATGTTTTGTCAATTTCGTCATTTTAAACCATCTTTCTCGAAGCATGTCGAAGAACTTTTGGTAAATTAGAATTCATGACTGGTGATTTAAGATCGATTTCTGATACGGTTAGCCAAAACAGTCTGCATACACCCTTCAATTTGTTGGGTCTGTCACAGCTGGGGTTGCTAGATCTTCTGTATTTGATACGAGTCTTCTATATTTGAACTTGATCTCCTATATCATATTTGAATAAAAAATCATCTTTGTTTGAATAAAAAAGTTTAAAATGTGCTGTGTGCCTCTTTTACTTGAACTCCTATATTTTGAACCTATCTCATATATACATAATTGCAGTTTTCACTACCTCATTTATATTTGGATAAAACATTTCTGGCAACCCTAGTGACAGCATAGTTCAAAGTCATTAAAATCAATAAGATAAGTTCGTAATTCCCAAGATCTAACCCAAGATCTGCCCAAGATTCTTTTCTGCTTCGTTTGATTTCCTTAAAAAGTACTACAAGAAAAAATTGTTCGCAGCGTTAACCTTGTCAGCATAATCCAAGGTAATGACCAAGATCTCTCCCAACCGCAAGGAATTTTTCTTTCCCTTCTCGGCCGCAATGGATTATGCGAAACCATCAGCGGGACTTGTCCGTGCGTTTAGGGGTGCGCGAAGTATGGGCGGGCGACGTTCGTCAGCCAGTAAATCAGGTCGCAGCTGCTTAAGAGATTGGCCCGTTTACGATGAAATCCGTGGAATATTTAAAGCTGCGGAATACAGGGACTAGTTAGCGACCTTGAGGTTTGCCGGCGCGGCGTTTTCGAGCACAGATGTTGTGAGTAATCGAAGCGGCTGTGGAGCGTCGGTCGAGCGCCGATTTCCCTCGGTTCGGCTCCGGTAGGTATTTCTCGTTAAATTTAAATTCAGATAAATTAAGGAAGGCGTCGCTGCGTGCCTCGTGGAAAAACAAGATCGTCGTCGCGACGTAGGCGGGCATATCGACGCCCCTCTCTCTCTTTCACTTTCCGCTCCATCTTGTTCCTCGAAACCCTCTTTCTTCTAGCTAGTCCCTGTTCCAGCTCGAAGGCGGCGAAACGGGCGAGCTTAAGAGGGTGGGTGTTCAGATACAAGGGGTATTTTTAACAGAGTTAAGGTAAGGATTTGCATAGACAATAAGGGCGCCGCGATATATTGCCAAAACTTTTAACGCGCAACCCCAGCCGTCGAGGCTTGCTCACGCTCTCACTCTTTCTTCGCGGTATGAATAAGCCGTAAATAATTTCCCATTCGACTTTCCCTCTCGTCCGTCTGCACGATAGCGAATTTCTTGCCCGGCGAGTACCACCGACAAAGGCGAAAGCTTTTCTTCCATTCAGCTTTAGGCCCGCCTCACCTCTTCCGGCTGTGACTCACCTTACCCGAACGTTTCACTTTTCATTAAGAGATAAAGCCGGCATTAGCGTCTGAAACCAACACCACCTATATAGGTGGTGTTGCTGAAACGCGATACACGGGCTCGTAAAGAGAAGACAATGTCCTTGCAAGTGTTTATTGATTTTGTGGCAGGAGTTTGTGCGCGTAAGTACACATGGTACACATCTCGAATAAAAGATCGTGAATTTCTTCGAGTATGTATGTTCATCTTGCATGACAATTGTTCTTGTCACTTTTATGTCAGTCACGTCTGTCTGATATTTTTTTATCGTACTGACAAACCAATTTTTAGGACAATATACTAACCCTTGAAGAGCATATTTCTGAATCATACACAGAAGCCGACTATAGGATCGTGACGTCACCAGTCACCCTGTGTAATGGTACGTTCGTGGGACAGTTCAAGGAACGTGAAGGGAATCTCTGGTGCAACGCATGTATGAATCCGCGTTCTCGCGGAACACTCACTAATTAATTTTGTTTTTATATTCAACTAGAATGATTTTTTATTTTCTATCAACTCGGATTTATTGTTTGACAGTTGATCGATTAAACCTTCTGGTTCTATTTCATAGTTAGAACATTTTATCGAGCCAATATTATGTTCGTACTGACATGACGATAAGATTCCATTGCTTTTTCCACGTGCTCTAGTGTTACTTTTGAGCCCCCAAACGTTTAAATAAATTTGAGCCCCCAAACGTTTAAAAATTCCTACGGGAATACATCCTAAGATCAAGAAGTTCCTCCTAAATTCGTGCGAATTTTATCAAAGTTGCAGATCGCGCTTATTCGATTTTTCAACTCGATATAATATTTCTTTATAAGACTAAGTGCCTCTATAAGGTGTACATATAATTGTCCATGCTTTAAACGAACGCTTAAAGCTGACAACGCTTTAAAATCTAGCTTCTTCGGATACGTACCATTTATGTTGCAACCTCATGTAGTTCGTTAGCTAACCGTTCCATTTCGGTAGAGTCCGCTATCGTACTAGAGCATTTTCTACAGAGTCGGTAATTCAGAACCGTAGGGAGAAAAATGCATTACATGCAATGTCTGTACGGTCGAGTATAGACACGTTCCATCAGAGGGTTGTGCCGTAGCAACCCTCTATAGTTGGGAACCTTTCACCACGATGGCGCCACTATTCTCGTACTAGCCACCCTGCCATCCCCTTGTCGATAATCCTCTGTAGTACCTGGGAACATTAGCACAGGGTTGAAAGTGTTCTTAAGATCGCCGGTATCTTACTTCCAGCTTTTTCGCGTCCTTATTTCGCAGTAAGGAATAAATAACGAAAGCGTAATCTTTCCAGTTTAATTTACATGGGTGGCACGGGATCGCAAAACAAAGTGAAACGAAATTCAACGAGATTTACAACCCCCGCGCCTCCATTATCCATCTGATGCATATTCAAGTTTTCTTCGGCGCATACAGATCAAGAGTAAAAATAGGTTACTCAGGCCAGCCTTTCGTGATCTGCTGACGGATAAGCGGGTTTGCTTAATTAATGGCTGTTTTTCGCCAGTAATACATACAATGTTTGTCCAGAATAAATGTTACTTCGTTAGAATATTGTTGAAAAGAATTTAAATCAACTCGTAATCGTGAGAAAGATTATTTATCACTACAAGAACGTATATTATAAAAACAGTCACGTTTATTAAGTAATTCATCTAAACGGCGCAAGAAAAACTGGATAGAATTTCATCTGGTTATTCCGTTTTAGACATTTCTGTTTTAAAAATAAATGCTGTGTGCTCGCAATAATTCAGCACAACCCGTAATTTGCAAAATATCCGCTACCCCTCGCCGTATAATATCGACTCGGGCTCGTGGTGAATATTTTAAATTAAATTTAATAAATCCGAACGTTATTCGGTTCACGTAACTCGAGATGAAATACTATTTTGCGGTTATCAATATTTAACATTTCAAGTCACTGCGCATCTACGCTGAATGTACAATTCTTTTCCGTGCTGGGAAATCGTTCGAAACAAAACAACGCGAATAATCACGAAAAACTTCGTCAGACAATTCACGAGATGGATTTAGTTATCTACGGAACGTAATATCGACGAGTTCTTGATTCGCCATTTGAGATTACGCGTCCGATGACCTATAATTTCGAGTTTCCGCAATATGCTTCTGCATATTACTTACTTATCAGCAACCACAGGAATCTCTCTCAAACACGCTCAAAGGAACCATCGATATCCGTGGGTCCTGACACTGGCGTAACGTGCAAAGGCACATCGGCAAATTTGCCAAGGGACGGAGAGGACAGGTCGCGAGAACGACGTCATTACTCAAATTCTCATTAACGACGCCAGAACCGAGCCAGCCAGCCAGTTTATTAATTAACGCAGTCAGGGTGGCCCCTTAATATTAGACGGAGAATCTCCAGTGAACGAAAACTTGTCAGTAGGATATATCGCTGTCGATTCTCATTAACGAAAAGACAAACGACCGATCGACATTCTTGATCGATGCCTCGGACGCTTCTGCAAATTCCTCGAATTGTTTCAAACGTTCTTCTCTTCTGCGATACCTCCAATTCGCAAATGGCAATTCTTGACACTCGGTGGTAGCTTAGGGTCTTCCATGACTTCAGCAAAATTTGTGCTAATGTATTGCATTTTGAATGTTTGGATTTTTTAACCTTGCATGCTAAAAGATAATTTAGTAGTACAGGATATCGTTACTATTAATATGATGGTTGATAGTGATGTTGTCTAAATAAACAGAAAACCATTTTATGTTTAAAAGGAGATGCCTCGATTTGCCTACGGTGAACGCAACGCATAAAGTAATTCAAGACGAGAACAAATCGCGTAATATTAACATGAATGCATACCTTTGGAATCCGCCCTTTTGTGAATACGTCTCATTACCCTTTCATAAGGTGTCAAGAAAACGTATTTCAGCGTCGCACAGCAAAAGTCCTGTTCCATTTGTCGCAATGTTATGACAGAGTGGAATACAGGCCCCTCTAGTGTGCAGTCAAGGAGAACGATGGCGGTAGTGTCTGGATCAAAATAAGTCGCGCCTGTGAATTCTTACAAAGTTTCATGGATTTTTCATCTTCCGGATAGGACTCGGGTTGGCTAACGCAAATTAATATTAACTCTTTGCAGTCGGAGCTATTTTAACTTGAAAATTAAATATTCTTTTCGACCTACAATAATTCCATTGTAAGGTGGAGTGGGATAAGTCCGCCCTAGTTTTTGCAAAGTTGGACTTTAAACTGATGTATTTTCAGTCTTGTTTGTAAAAGCTTAACGTTCTTGGTATCAAACTCTTGCCACAGTTATTACTGATGAATTAGTATTATGTAGGATTCTAATTTTGCTTGAAAACTATCATTTTGATAGGATATTGTACAAAGTGTCAACTAGGACGCACTTGCCCCGAAAATGGGGCAAGTCCGTCTCTGAGAGTTAAAAATGCTTTCGAACCTTGTTTCAAGTGCTACGAGGCAATAAAAGAATGATTAACAAGCCTGCTATAAAATGCTTCTTATTGCATTAAATTATATTGTTTAGTTTTATACTTATCCATTTTTAAATAAACATGTACTTTTATGCTGAAATATGAAAGGGGATACAGTGATATTAAAACAAAGTTTAATTACAATAACTTCCCTATAAAATCGGGAAGTTAAAAATGCTTTCGAAACTTGTTTCAGGTGCTACTTTTTTATTGCATTAAATATATTGTTTAGTTTTATAGTTACCTATACAGTACGCACTTACTCCACCGTGATAGTACGCACTTGCCCCGTGTAGTAATATCTACGGGTGCATCTTAGTGTTTTTCTCAATAAATCTTAAAAAATACAATAAAAACGGTTTATTTAATGTAAACCTACATCAATATTTGTTGTACTTACCTAAAATAACAACACAGAACATATTAATAATTTGTAAACTGTTGCACGTTCAGGATAATCTTAAAGTTGTACGTGTACCTCGCACGTGACTGTTTGGCATTGGTTGATTTAAGCGAGGAGAACACCTTTACCCTTCGGCGACAACTTATACTACATTAATAAATACAAGTTAGAGAAATTTCGTTCATATTATAATAAAGATAACCAATTAACGGACTTGCCTCGTAAACGTAGTTATCCCACTCTACCTTAACTTGAAAATTAATCATTCTTTTCGACCTAGAATAAGTCCATTGTATATGATTTTTTCGTTTTATTGATATTACAGGGAAATTAACGATTAACGAGTAATATCAGTACTTCTTCAGATGCTCAACAATGAAATTCGAGTAGTATCGACGCATCTGCAATGGAGTTTACAAATTGAAGTCGAGCAGATGTCCCGATGGAAACACTTGTTCCGCCACAGTTTCGACACAAGTGACACAAGGTCCTCTCGCAGGGAAAAATGGAGTTAATCTCGCGGGCCATGACTATGCGGTACATAAGCTCAATGACGGTGTGGCATGCTTGGCTGGTGTATCCCTTTTCCCCTGTCAGCGCGACAATGTCAGACCGTGTATAGTACGTCGTAAAGATCGCGCGGCCGAAAGGATCCTCAAGAATAGAGTATTGCTTTCCAGATATCCTATACTCGTAAAACAGTCTTAATGTACCCCGTTCGCAACCAGTGATATCGATCCCTGTTCTTTACAGAACACACGAGGACATGTACCACAGCGGGTACAGTGTCACCGAACGTCCTCGACAACTACTTTTTCTGTATAGTGCGCTTCGGAATTATATCAGCTTCTTTTATGATAGTCTACCCTCCCCGTTCTGCCTCGGAGCGACTACAAACAGCGTTCGCACTACTGCAGAAACTTCTGTGTCTGGCTGCACACGGGATTTTAGGAAGATGGGAATTTTTGTGAATGGCGATGGCGATAATAAAAAAGAAGGTTCTATCGAAATGGCTCGGAAGAAATTTTTACTGTCCACCGGAATCACCGTAGAACCCCGCTCGATGCAACCAGCTTTTCCCAGTACGAGTTGTTAGAAATTAAGGAAACCATGATGGGGATCTGTGTGGCTATACAGGGTGGGGCAATAACTATTAGCACCTCAGATACCTTCGAAACTACAAGTTTCACAGAAATATTTGCTGAAATAAAATTGCAAAATACTTTAAAACACCATTACTGTCGTAGTAAGACGTTACACAAGTAAGTAAACGCTAACGTCTTAGTACGACAGTAATGATTGTCGACATACATAGGTTAGTACTTTTTATAACGAATATCCAGCTGCATCGATTGATGTATTAAAAAACTAGAGGGTTATTGTTGCTCGCTCGCTTCGCTCGCTCGCGAGTAGGACTGTTCTTGCGAGAGGGTTAGTGGCACGCATGGCTAGTATAGGGCCTACTACTATTAATGTTTTTTATTTGGTGTGTGACTCTCCAAGAGTCACACAAAGAACTTCCCGATTCGTTACTCCTTCGCCAACATCGCCAACATCGTTTTTTTTGGTACTTTGATCGATATTCTCCCAAAATGTATTCTCGGGAGTAGAGATGATTAACATACTCTTGCATTGGGATCATTTTCGATTATTGTAAGCGGTAACATTAGCATAAGTTGCATAAATAAAAAAAAATTTTTATGTAATTACGTTTGTTTCTTCGGTGGAAAATTTCCGTCCTCTCGTATAAATTGCATTGTTGAATCAACTCCTTTCGAAAAAAACTAAAAAAATAAAAAACTACTGGACCAAAATGGACCAAAATCTAATCAGCTATAAGTTACAGCGGGGCACATCGATTGCATCATTCATCATTCTGATCGCGTTGTTACTTTTTCAGAAAACGTTAACGAAAAATTTGATAACATACAAACATACATACGCACACACACACACACGAACATTTTGCTGAAAATAGTCTAAAATAACTGCAATGACCATGAAACGTGAAGATCTGTTAAAAAATCGATTTTCGATTTTCGGGGTCTCAGTACAATAACTTCCCTATAAAATCGGGAAGTTAATTACCTCATTCCATTTAAAAAATGAAGGTGACCTTCAAATGTCCGAAGTACTTCCACCTACAAAAAAACTATTATCGCCACCGGAGGGCCTTCGTACTGTGCAATTTTATTTGAGCAAATATTTTTGTGAAACTTATAGTTTCGAAGATATCTGAGGTGCTTATAGTTATTGCCCCACCCTGTATAAGGGGAAATATGCAATGGATAAGTGGGAAAATAAATCGTGCGAATGATTGCTGCTTCCTTTTTGCTACTTCTTTTTGTTCTGTGCAACCACTGGGGGTCTATTGTATCTTCTACTTCACAAGTTTAGTGAGAAAAGTGAAACACAAATCTATTACAGCAGTATAAATAATTAAGAATATAGACCAGAACATTCCAGGAGAGTTTCGAAAAATATTTTGTACGTAAAATGCGATCTTTCATCATGTTTTGGAAGCAAGTAAGTGTACGATGTCTTTGAAGCGACGTTGTAATTAATTGATCACGTGCCCGCGCATTAGGGGGAGCTGTCCGCAAGATACACTAATTACTTTCTGTTCCTTTCGGTGAAAAGAAGCATAATTTCGAAGTGGCGAGCTAAATGCGTCGGGTATTATAAATGTATTTTTCCTCGGCAGGTACGAGGTTCTAGACATTTGAATAGCGTCATGAACACCCCCTGGGACTACGTGTGGTGTTTTTCACTGCGTGATGCAGCACTTGACTGAAAAATTCCCAGCCGGTTCACTATTTTTTCCATTCACCGCGCTCTATTTTTCTCGCTCGTTATTTCACCGGCTCTTTCTCGCTTCTCGCCGCGAATGATTAATGACCCATGCCAGGGAAAAGGAGCCAGGCGAATAAAAGTGTACGTCTACCGGGTGGAATTTTGCTCTTTCGCGTGCGTTTGACATGTTTCCACCGTGTTTGTCGGACTATTAATGCTCGGCCGCGAAATAATAACGATATAAATCATCCATCTTCGCCGAGGTGTGGTCGTGGATCAATTTAACGTCGCGAAGTGAAATCGATAAGCAGCCTCTTTCCCCTCTCGTCTCGTGTTGCCGCGAAAATAGGGAAATTATCTCAAGATTCGACGCCCTCGCCAATTTATTATATCCGACAACGAAAATACGGTCGGGAAATTCGGTTTTTTTCCCCGAAAATTTGCCGAATATAATCCAGCGTATATTCCGCCTTTCTTAATACAGAAGAATATATTCCTCCGTGTACCTACCATTCGACGCAAAAACGTGTTTGCGTTCATGGTTGACAGCGATGTAAAGTGTGCTTTACGAGATACACGTCGCGGTTGTAAAATGTCCGACACAAAAACGGAGGTAAACACCGTCGGTAGTTTGACGCCAAGGAAATTGTTCTTCGTCGGCCATACTGTCCTTATTAAACCGAGAAGAGTCTCTAATTTTCTTTGAACGTGGCGGACAGACGTTCGTCGCTAAAACAGCTACGTAATTCGCTGTTTGTCAACAGATGTAACACCGCTACTGTGGGAACGTGCATTTCGGTGATTACTTTTTAAAACGCTGTTTACGTTTCAAATGGTAAAAATGCCAGTGTTTTATGCAAATTGAAAAGCCACGCTGAATAGGAGAATTATTAAAGCGCGGCTGGTTTAACGCGGCTGCAAGTTTGTTATAATATCTGCGATTGTTGGACGAATTCGGCACGAAAATATTCATGCCGCGTATTCGTTCTGCCAGTCTCGCTTTAGAGAACAGAATCAACATTCCTTGGAAAATAAAGCCTTTACAGGGCTCTGCCGCATATTCTGCCGCCGAAAGTAAAACTAGTGTGCTCACATACAAATTAGTGTAGAAGGTGGTCTCATTCGCGCTTTAAGTGGCTGTCTTTGAAGTACAGTAGGACCTCGGTGATTTCACTCTCGATACGCGCGGTGGGGAAGTTGTCTAGTTACGGGAAACACATAATACGCGGCAGTAAGTTCAGTATGTATCGGGGAAATTTTTCTCGTGCAACTACCGAGGTTCTACTGTAGTTTCAAAGGAGGTATTTTCCTAGTTTTCTTCAAGGAATGCGTCTTATAACCCGAGACAGTGTCGATGTTTCCGCAGATTGATACTCCCGCTAACATTCTCGCAAGGAGATAACCTATTAATCATTACGGGCTTGTGAACTGCACCCTCAAAACACAGCCGACGTCACGGTTCAGGAGCCGCGGCCTGCTATCAAGATTTATCCTCTGTTGTCGAATTAAAAGCCCATTTTGCCGCTTAATTAAGCCACGGCTGGATACGGTTTCACTGTAAACTATCCGCGCCTTTGAATGCCCGGTCGTTCACCAGATAAACACCGAGCGCGCGCGCGGTATAAGCGCGAACGACGATTTCATGAACCATTACGCGCGAAAACTCGCATGAAATACCGCTGGGGAATTAATGAGAACTGCCATCGGAATAAAATCTCGCGGACAATTTGGCCCTCTCCCCGTGGTTTCAACAACTTCCATTCAACGTCTACGCGAGTTTGTTGCGAAACGTTCAAGGGATGTTCGGGCGAAAGCGGAGACCCGAAACGGTCGGTCCGCTTGAAAATCATTAGGCCAGGGCTATTGATAACAGTACCCCGTTAGCAGTGGCATTGCGGAAGGAAGATAGCAGCCACGACTCTTTAGCACCGGAGGACAGAACGGAAAGGGGAGAAAGAGACCCTTCGGTCCTCGCACCTCCCCATTTTTTCGAGATAAAACGTACAGCCCGCATCAAAGTATCCAGTCCTTTTTACGGTCGCGTTCTTTTTTAAGCGTTTCAAACGCCGTTGCTACGCCAGTCGCGAATCGAGAAAGCACGCTTCTTTTTTAGCGATCCTTTCTCGCACCCCCAACTTCACCCCCCTCCCCCCTTGTCGTGCTCTCTCACTCTTCAAATCTACTGCTCTATATCCCCGAGTTTCTCTTTCTCGCTTTACCTTGACGGGCTGATCTCAACGGTTTTAATGGCACGGACGAAATGACGCATTGCAGAATTTAAGCCTGCTTTCTCTCCCTCTGTGAACCTCCGCACTCTTAACGAGTAATTACTACGTTCGTTGTATGCAACCGGGAAGAAAACGCCAAATGGACTCGCTGCGTGTGCCTTTGAAAGGGATTTATTGTTAACCGTAAAAACCGAGCGCTCGCGCGGACGACGCTCTGCGCGCTCGTTGTTTTCGGATTCGGATCGGTTTTAAAAGCTTATCGGAAACGGGACCATTTGCGAGCTATACTTTGTGGCCGAATTTAATGGAAATTTATGTACCACGTTTTGGCGAACTGCGGGAGTCTCGGCGATTCTTGAGGTCCCAGTGGCGTTTCCTGTAAGACACGAACGCAAAGTAACGTGGGAACAAAGTGATTGAATCCACTATCAGTTTCTTTCGTTTCACGTGAATAAAAGAGAACGTATTTTTACAATACTGTTCGTGAGCAACTCTTTAGTCTCTTATCTGATAACTAGACTGCAAATCTTTGAGTAATTGTTGTGTAATTTCATTCTTACAAAAATTAAATTAAGTAATTATTCATTTTACCACGCTTATATTAGCTTGTCGAGTTGTCGTTGTTGTTGTTGTTGTTGTATGCGTCAAATCTTGTAATCGAATTTTAAACCACTTCCCGAATGCAATATTAAAAAACAAATTTAAAAAACAAACTGTGCGTTCGGGAGAAAAAAAATTTAATATTAAGGCCCTCCACACACGGGTCGATCGGCGATTCGGTCGACGCGATTCCAGTCGCATGCGATTCCTCCCTCCACGTGACTTCCAATGCAAATGAATGGAGAGCCACACACGGGTCGATTCGTGGTCGACTGAAACGGCTCGACTGAAATCGCCGCGGTTGTAATCGCGTGCGATCGGAAGCGAAGTTCGTCCACACACGAGTCGATCGGCGATTCGGTCGACGCGATTCCAGTCGCATGCGATTTCTCCCTCCACGTGACTTCCAATGCAAATGAATGGAGAGCCACACACGGGTCGATTCGTGGTCGACTGAAATCGACTCGACTGAAATCGCCGCGATTCTAATCGCGTGCGATCGGAAGCGAAGTTGGAAAATCGCGTGGATCGTACGATTCGCGCGACTCCACAGGAGACGATTTTTTCACTCTCTTAAATCGCATTTCTGAGGTAAAAAAATTGCTTAATTCGATGTAGTATCACTAATTAGAGCTTAATATACCCCCACGGTGAAACCTGCAAGTCTAGCTTTCCTTCTAGCAGCAAAAACGTCGAAGCAGTTTGGTTTTTATTGTTTTTGACAATGATCTCCCACAACAAAAAATCTGAAAAAAATCGAGGACACCGCTTTTGATGGTAGCTTATTCGGGCACTATTAATAGCATGTTTTCATATTTTTGAGTGAAAACGTGAAAACGCAATTCTTGATGTTTGAAAAACACAAATTGACTACAATCGACCAGTGTGCAAATGGCAATCGCGTCCGTCACATGAATCGTATATGACGATCAAGACGTACGAACTTCACGACGCGATTACAATCGACTCGTGTGTGGACGCCATTCGCGTCTGTTGCATGAATCGTACGACGATCAAGACGTAAAAACTGCACGACGCGATTACAATCGACCCGTGTGTGGACGGCAATCGCGTCCGTCGCATGAATCGTATTTGACGAGCAAGACGTACGAACTTCACGACGCGATTTCAATCGACCCGTGTGTGGAGGGCCTAACTGTCACACCTCGTCGCGCGTACGTCGTACGTCGGTAGTATGTCATCGCGTTCAGCGATCCCCACTCCGCGCGCTAGCGCTCCCTACTCCACTACGCGTTCCCACTCCGACTCATCTCCACTCCACTGACCCATTTCGCACTGAAGGATCTCAGTCAGTGTGGTGTTCCGTTCATTCAGCTCCATTTCGGACAATTTTGGACTCCATCAAGAGACGTCGTCTCTCTAATATCTTGCGTTTCTATATCTTACTATTTCATATATTGTAGTATTCAAACCAGTATACATGCTATATCTTGCGTTCCATTTAAACAAGACTAAAAGGTAGAAAATAAAAAAATGTATTAAAAAATACTTTTTAAAAACCACGCTTATATTAAAATGCACAAGGAGAAAATAATTTTTTTTAGACATGTAGTGACTATAAATAAAAGCGTGTGTCGCCCACGAAGATTACGTCAATATAGTTTAGCGCCCCACGCTTTTATTTATAGTCACTAATGTCTAAAAAAATTATTTTCTCCTGTTTAGTGCATTTTAATATAAGCGTGGTTTTATATATTTTTCTTGCACTTTTTAGATTTGCCCATGCTAAAAATGCATGTACTGATGACTTCACATTTTTTTCATTGAGCTACTGAAACCTATTATAAGTTTATTTCAGCTTTTACAATTATACATTAGGCTTACAGTCAGTGTACAATGACAGTCTTAATAACCGCTAGAGATGTAGATTGCAGTCGTTTAAAACCTGGGAGATAAAATGACTTCACCTCTTTGATATTCCTACTTTTTATACAATCTCGAACATTGCCGAATATTTAAAGTAAAACGATTCACATGATTTGCAAAACAGAACATACAATTTACATTTACAAAAATTTATAATTTTCTAAAAATTGATTGACACTATTTCTGGCTGTCCACCTCGTTCTACATGTGGAAAAGGTTCATCCGAATTCGGAGGTCAGAAATGCTCGAACAAAATTCCATTAGCGATCAATCAATAAAACGGACGGCTACCGTGAACGCGAAAAAATTCGCGTGTATTCGCGGCCGACACCTGTTCGCAGAGAAGGTGGCCCACGCGACACGACGACGTAGCCTGAACGAGCAAAAAATCGTTCAGCCGGAATACTAACGGGCCGCATCGAAATTATAGCATCGAATGCGATATTGGAAGGAGTTGGTCGATACAATAGGTACATTTAGTGGAATTGTCGCGGGCGGTGGAGCGACAGAGAAATACCGATAGACAGAGGGAGAGGGATATAGTCAAATAGGAAGGAAGAGACAGAGAGAGGACACGAGTAGGAGGAGTATGAGGATTGTGCTAGTCCACCGGAGGGTGGCAGCTACCAATAGGGGTTGCATAATTTATAGCCTTGGTTACACCCGTACCGGAATTGCGCTCCGTTCGTTGTGTGTTTGCATAGTGTCAGAACAATATCGCCATGCGAAAGTTCCGCGTTCCCTAGAATGCGATTTACGTCTAAATTGCCAAGGTTACAGCGCGGTTACCAGAGCTTACGCGCGATTTTATCCGCGTGCGCAGACGACGCGCGAAATTGATGCGCTGATGTAACGCTTAAACGCGGCGGGGCCGACATAAAATCGACGGATTTACGAATGCCGCCAAGTTGACGATGCTCGCGCATCCTATCTCTCGGATTAAGCTTTCGAAAATTGATCTCGGAATGCGTTTCTCGCGGAAATTACAAACAAACTGGACACTGCGTGAAGTGACACAAAGTCGCAGTCATTTATGTACGTGGCAGGTGTACAGATTCATTCGTGACCCTTTCTAAAGGCAGTGATCTACATCTTACAGATAGTTCCCTTATTATTCTGAAGGTAGACACTGTCAATTCCCAATGTGACAAGATTTGAACACAAGGTGGCAGTTGAACAATTACGACAGGTCTAAAATGAGAATCAAAGACATTGTTAACGGTAGACTATTTTTAATAGATTTGCGGTCCGCAGAACTGGAGCAGTTTCTGCAACGCTCCGCGACCATAAAAATGTTTGCAATGGTCTCACGCTACCCGCACCCTAGTGAGGATTTTTTTCAAAAAATAAGGAGACTGAAGAAGATGAGTTACCGCGGGTAGGCGGCGCGATTAAAAGCTGTAGCATTTTTAAAATGGACCGCGGTCGCGCAGAGTCTGTGGCAGCATTAGCGAAAAACTTTGGTCCCCTTTGTAGCACGTTTCCCGGATAAATCCATTCCGTGGTCAGGTTTCGCTTTCATCTGTATGTCGAGAGGATAATGGCTGTATTCCCAAACGGCCGTGGCGGCGAGAGGCTCGGTAAGAGGCAGCAAAGCCTGGCTCACAGACAGGCCGATATAAGGGCGAGAGAGCACGGGGATCGGTCTAAATCTTTTACACCAGATGCGAAGATGATCAAAGGATACCTTCGTCCACGTACACTTGTACCTCGGCGCGGGTTTCTGCACGTGATATATGTTGGTCCGCGGCCAAGAGATGATACTCTCTCATTCTCTCTCGTCTCCTCTCGCTGCCCCGGTTTCCGTTCGGAAGTATTTATTTTATTAATGCTCGCCATTCGTCCGTGTCGGCCCGGTGTAGCCCGGCTCTAACACGCCTCTGGCTCTCTCGGAGACACACACACTTTTTCGAATGCAGCACATGCCGTTGCGCGTGTCCGTGCCTATTTCTGTGGCCGTCGCGCGCTCCTTTATGGGAAAAGACACGGAAACGGGCTTTGACTCGCCGACGCTTTTCCCTTCTATCTCGTGGAAAACACTGACGCCCGTGGGAAACAACGACGCCGACGCCGCGATCTCCTACGAGAATTTCGACGGACGCACGTTTTCTGTAAACGCTCGCACCTGCGACTCCCAGAAAATTACACTGTTGGAAGTAACACGCGCTTCTATTGAATACCACCGAGCCCCGACATTGTTCGCAAATATTTGGATCTTCGACAGGACATTTCCACACTATCGCGCGCGCCGGGTTCATCTTGTATTCTCGAGACCGGCGACGCGGAAATACGTATCTACTGGGTGTATACTCTGTAACTGCGGTATTGTTCGGGTTAATACGGGTATTTTATCGGAAATGTACGGGGGTCAGCAAAAGATTTGTTATATTAGCCCCTTGTCGTAGAATTGCGTCTCAGAGATGGATTTTGCACGATAAGAACTTGATTATTTTTAACGTTCCATCATATATTCATATGTGAAGTAGCGATCTAAGCACTGTATGAATGTACAGTAAAGTCGCGAATGTACAGTAATATCGCGTACGCGATAGTTGTCAGGCGCCTACCCACTTCACTGCCGGTATATCGGTGTAAACCAGCACTAATCCAATGACAAAAAATGACAAAACTTCTTTGTTTTCCATTATTTTTTTATAGGACATTCACTAACTTATTTCTGGCATTTGTTCTGATTAAAATATCACTAAACACGATATAATTTCAACTGCATTTAGTGGTTCAATCGACGATGAAAGTTTCGGGCGCACGGAAGGACAGCGTATGGGAAAGAAAGAGACGCGGACAGTCGTCGTCGCCGGCACAGTTCAAAGGTCCCCGTGTTGGCTGTCCTTCCTTACGTCTGAAATTTTCATCGTCGATTAAACCACTAAATACAGTTGAAATTATATTGTGTTTGGTATCATTTTAATCAGAAAAAATTCCAGAAATAATTTGGTGGAAGCCCCATAAAAAAATAATAAATATAAAGAAGTTTTGTACATTCGTACAAACGAATTACGTCGATTAATTCACACCGACATGTTTCGGCCGCGCGATCTGTATTTACATGCTGTCCTTCTCTAC
Source organism: Lasioglossum pauxillum (assembly GCA_933228785.1). Lineage (NCBI taxonomy): Eukaryota > Metazoa > Arthropoda > Insecta > Hymenoptera > Halictidae > Lasioglossum > Lasioglossum pauxillum. Next base: position 16,870,554 of record OW121702.1, on the reverse strand, counting down.
GTTCGGCTTTTCGTTTGTACTCTCAGCCGGTCGGCGCGGTAGACGTAGGCATAAAAAAATAATGTCGGTATGCGATAGTTGTCCGTGCAGGACACTGGCTGTTTAACAAGAATCGCGACTTTGCTGTATATTGATTTTGAAGCAGTACAATAATTTTTTGAAATTAAATTTTATGGAAAAGGAGTAAAACTAGTATTTTTCTGTAAAACAAGATCGTGTATCGGTAAGATAAATGTAAGAGTTAACACGAGGAGAAAATGATTATTTTATACAGGGTGGGGTGTTACAATAAGGTTACCTGAATAACTGGCTTGCTTTTGAAGATGGAAAAATCTTCATCAAACAAAACGTAGTTTGTATCGAAGCACTCATAATCTGATGTTACTAATTTTTTTATAGGTGGAGATGTCAAAGAGATATGAAAGTCAACTCTATTTTCTTCAATGGCACGGAATGGTTTTTTATTTACGTAGAAATTTCCACCACGACTTGTTAAAAGATCTGGAGTTCGTGGTGGGGATTGTGGTTGCCACATACTATTCCGATCAGCTTAGACCGTGCGCCACCTCTTCCGTTGCACCACCTCAATTTTTGCACTCATATTCGGTCGCGTTTCGGGCAGCAGGCTAGGTACCACTGTACTTCTTGAACCCTCAGAACCCAAGAAGACATTTAACTAGATCACCCAGTATAGTTTCCGCCCTATTTCGCGCACGCTTGCATAACGCGTCTAGATTCGCAAGATTCCGTTTCCCGGCGTTCACTAACATTTTCCGCTAGAGAATAAAAAAGGAGGACGGTAATAAGAATAAATCGTCAAAGGAGCGGGCAGATGGTGGTTGACAGGGAGTCGACGAAAACGAGATGGGTTGGATAATCCCTTGGGTCCTGACGATGGTCGAACAGATATACGACTGGTGTTATAGCACCTACCCGTGTCGTATTTGTTTTTGGCTAACAAGTCCGGTGCGACGTGTATCCGGCCCGGAGCCCTACTAACGTATCGCATGTTTGCCGATTATTTCCATGTCGTCGTTCGCGGCCGTTATCGGGTCGACTTCCTTAAGTTTCGACCGTTGGGAGCCGTTCCCGATCGATAACGATATTCTCATAAAACTTTATACGCCGAAAGGATCGAGTTTAATACGGCCCGTTTACGATCGATCGTAACCGAGACATGAAACAGAAATATTCCCGGGGAATCACTTCAGAATAACGCGCGCCCGCGATAGAGAAATACTTGAGACGTTGCTGTCCCTGCGCTCCGGTGCGGCATCCGTCGAACTCCCGTAGAATCCTAGACCTTCAAAAGTCTGGGGTCTGCTGAGATCCCTTCAGCCACGAGACAAACGATCTTACGAGGAGGAAATGAATTTTCGGACTAGTTAGAATATCTGCCGATCGTCGTACACGCAGGAATCTTGGTGTCCCCGTCGTTTTGAGCGTTCGCCGGAAGTCTGTCGTTCGTTCGGGACATCTAGCCGGTTCATCTTGGGGGACGGGTCGTGGCAGCCTTTCTCCCTTTGTTTTCAAGTTCGGCAAAAGCAATAAAACCTTATTATACGCGAGCGGAATTTCAATGGCGCAACGGGTACCGAGTGCAAGGTGGACGTGGAAACGCGAGCTGAAGAAGGGGGTTGCGTGGAAAGTGATCGATGGGGACATACGTCAAGCCGGCGGGACGGACAGCCAGTCGGCCCAGCGACAAGATGAGAAGGATGAGAATGTCAGAAGGAAAGGAAGAGACGGAGCAAAAGGTGTGGGCGTCGATGCGACGGGGCTGCGAAGGGGCCACGGCTGCCAGGTGGCGAGACAACACCTAACGTGAATACAAATTACTCTCCTTGTGCTTCGGTTGCCAGCGCCGCGGCGCTTCATCCCACGGACTGACACTGCCAATCACGTCGGCCTTTCTGGATTAACGTCGACGACGACGCGTCGTCAGGGCACGTAATTCGCGATGGATTATTACCGGGACTCAATCTCGCTGCGAGCCCGATTGCTATGTATGAAAACGTGTAATGATCTTACGATCGAGAAAAGAGCTTACCTTGCCAATTGCCTGCCGGGATTATTCATTTATCGCAAAGCTCTCCGCTAATTTCATGAAATTACCCCGCCGAACGTTTCTACCCGGTTCCGTGTTTCAATCGGTCAGACAACAATTTGTTCTCCGGATATTGAAATTCATAAATATTAAAATATTTGTTTCCAATATAATGTTTCCAAAACGTTACTAACATTTTCTGTGACAAATTAGATCATAGATTAAAGTGTTACATACTATACACAATATGTGTAATGGTCTTTCGTCATTTAAATAGTCAAATTATATTTGTTTGCTATTGTATAATAATGATTTTTGTAACACTCTCACGCCCCACAGACTCTAGCAAAATTTGGTTTTGCTTAACACATTACCGGTGATTATTACATAATTTTAAAAATTCTTTGGTACATGGTTAAACTCTTTTTAATTGAACCTTCAATAGCAACAGCAATTTTCATTGAGAACTAAGAAGTCACCCTCAATAACGTCATCTAATAGTTTCATTTCAGATTGCAATGTGAAAGACAATTTCTTTGCTTTCTTTTGGTGCAGCACAATTATTGAAAATCCTATTAATAGGTTTCCGGTAGGTAAAGTGTTAAGAGATTGTATTCGATTTTCATAAAAATGTTATGTCGCTCATGTACGATCGAGGTAGCACGGAAGGTGTTGACAAATTGTATGTGTGTCAAGCTAAATGAATATATGTTAAAAGTTGGACGGGACATACAAATGGTAATTTGTAGACAATAAAGTATGTCAAGGGTTCGCAACGAGGCAAATCCGTTTCCGATCCGAGTGGCAGACATTCCGTTACCCAACGGTTGAATTGGGACTCCATGAGCAACAGCGAATTATTGCGTCCATTGTCAGGAATGAAGTTCCATTTTGCTATTCAATGCCGGTTGAACCTGTGTCAACGGGGCATTACAAGCGATTATAATATCACCATTCATGCATACAAACATTACGTTATTTACAAATGTATGCTGTCACATGTTACCATTCAATATCTCGAACTCCTCCCCTATCCGTAGTACCAGCATGTATCCTACTTCGAGGCAGGTAATTACATCCTGTATCGATCAGCTCGAGATTAATTTGACACTGGAAATACCGAATAGAGATGTTTCGTCAATTTTGATTCTGTCGAAAAATTACAACAGTCAAAGTAACATGCTCGTTAATGGATCAATTAAATTCATAATTTTCGTATAATGTATACAGGGTGTCTCAGCTGATGGTGGCCACCTAGATATCTCCTTTATTTTTAGTGGCACAAGAAATATTTATGGCATAATTTAAATGGTATCGAAGGAAGAATATCATAGAACAACAATTTCTTCCGTCCGGGTATTTTTTTATAGTTTTTTCAAGGCCATAGTTATTTTTTTATAGGGAAAACTTATTTTTTTTATTCCATCTTATAGCGGCTGGAAAAATACATTTGAATATGCTTAAATCAGTAACAAGATGGAATAAAAAAGAATAAGTTTCCCTTCGATTTTCCTCCTTCGATACCATTTCAATTATGCCATAAATATTCTTTTTGTGCCATTAAAAATAAAGGTGGCCTCCTTCAGCTGAGACACCCCGTATATTCAACTTCTTATCAAAAGTGAGCCAATGAAGATGATTGATTAATTGTATTTCGAATAATTGTGGTTATATAGGCACATCTTTTACGTGATACAATTGCACAATTTCTAGTGTTAGAGTAGGAAGGACATTCTGAGCATATTTGATTGTGTCAATGTTTTGCCCCACTCTGCCCTATGAAGTAGCACGCCAAAATTCCTCGACACAAAAATGGCAGCCCGAAAATAGGTGAAACATCAGCCGTTCCCGGCAAGCACATCAGCTTGCACACATCGAGACTGGCACTTCACGCGGCCGCTTGTTCCAACAAGATTACCGACCGCAGAATCCTTCCGCCGGCATTGTGATCGTCACGTTTTTCCGGGAACGAAGCAAAGTAGGTACGTGCTACCGGTGTGGTTGACGGTCTCCGATACGTGACCGGGCAAATATAAAAGTGGCCGATCTTCGACAACAGAGGTCTCCGGCCTCGTAAATCTCGCTAATCGGACAAATCCGGCGTTAATACGTCGAGAGGCTCGTGCCGTTCGTTAACCGTCGTTGCGTATGCGTGGATACGATCGTGTCGTCGCCGCTTCGTTTCGTCGACCGGGCAATAGCCAATCGGTCACCGTTGTAGTCATTGTTCGCGCTGGCATCAATCGACCCCTGCGCCACGGCCAATAATATGAATCCCGGCGCGGCATTGACCGGGCCCGACACACATTCGGCCATTGTAATGGTTTGTTTAATGCGACATTAGAAATTTGTTTCCGCCGGCAGCTGCCTGGGAGGGCATGCATTGTGACGCCGCGCACAATGGGTACGCCTCGCATTCCCCGAAGAACGAGCGCGGAGGGAAAATTTGTGGGTACGGACGAAGAAAAGGAGAATAAATGCGGCGAGAGCTCCATCCTCTCTCGCGCCCAACAACAACCCCATTCGCGTGCCCGCTCGACGTTTTCCACTTCGAGCCAGGGCCTCCGCACCCTGAAGATCAACGTTTAAAAATTCAGCGAACTGCTTCCGCCCGGGCTTCGTTATCCTTTCCCCCGTCCGTGAAATTCCTCGGTTCTTTCTCGTTTGCGCGACCCGGTGTATATTTGGATTACCGGGAAGCAGATTAGTTTCCTTATCGTCGGAAACAGCGGCCCGGATCCTCGGCCTTTCGAATTCCAGCGAAACGGATCGTGATGCTTCGGAGGAAATGATTTGAAATGGGGGATCTAGATTTCTGATTTTTACGCCGTGACTTATCGTACGAAATAGTCGGCAGAGTCGACAGTCACGTAACAGCCGAACGACAAAATGGAACGATGTACGAGCGAGGTTACGTTCCGGGCGCTTTTTCCCTCGTTTCCCTGCAGCCATGGGCTCTAGATCGATCGATATCCCTTGCTACCCCGTGCACACGACGTCTTCTACATTGTCGCACCCAGTACGTGTCCTTCCCAACCCGTGCACGGCCTCTGTCCTCGTCGGCTAGACGCTTTTCCAATTTTCCGTAGCAGCCACGAACGGGCTGAAACAATTTAGGTAACGTCGAGTCTGATCGAATAATATGGAGACTTCAGACTCCGATATGGAGAGCGCAGTCTCCTTTTATGATCGTGTTCCAAATAGGTTCACTTGAATGAGCATTGCGCCGCGAGACGATAGATTTTTCTCGAGAACTATGCCCCGACGAGTGCCTTGCTTACCTCCCTTTGCCCGTATTTCCTTATCGCCCGTTGCGTTTCACGTTTAACGGTTTAGAGTGTGTTCCACTCTGCGGGCGTCGTTCTCCGATCATTTTTCGGATAAGGAATTATTACTGTGGCTCTTCATACAAAATAAAATAGTTCATTAATTGCAAGAAACAAGTATTACATGGAAACACATAATAATTTTCATGAGTAACAAATACTATTGGGAGTACAAATAAGTCTCCGCCGTTTTTCATCTTAAATTGGACATTTATTGTCCAACGGTACCTTATGTTTTATTCAAAGTATTGTCCATCGCTGGCCACTACTTTTTCCCATCTTTCTGGCAGCATTCGGATACCGCGTCGGAAGAACGCTTCATCTCTTGACGCTATCCATGAATCGACCCAATTTTTGGTATCTTCATGTGATGTGAAGTGCTGCTCAGACAGGCCATGCGTCATCGATCGAAACAAGTAGTAATCAGAAGGAGCAATGTCTGGTGAATATGGCGGGTGTGGTAAAATTTCCCAATTAAGTGTTTCCAAGCAGGTTTTGACCAGCGCCGCAACATGAGGACGAGCATTATCATGCAGAAGAATGATTTTGTCGTGTCTGGAGTAACGTTCTTAAACTTTTGAAACCACGCAGGATAACTTCTCTCACTTAATGCAGCCCTACCATATGCTTCTACAAGCAATCGATGCGCCTCAGCTGCAGATTTCTTCAAGTTAAAGAAGTAAATCAGAACTTCCCGCAAATGACGTTTATTCGGCTCAAAACTCGACATTTCCGCACGAAAAAAATATACGACGCTGATACACAATCGCTAATATTTCGAGGTTATGTTGTTGACAGATGTGCAACCTTACGATATGACGTCTTACATCTGACACTAGCCGCCATAACTTACTGGTTGCGCTATCTGATTTCAAACGGTGGAGACTTATTTGTACTCCCAATATAATCGAATTTTTAAATTCTTCTGACATTCTCACTACTTTGCGTTTCATCTACTCATTTCATCAAAAATGCATAAAATTCTCAGTATATTTTCGTACATTTTACGTTTCATACATCATGCTCTCGTATGATTTAATTTTGATCCGGAATGACCTTGAGTAATTATTAGACTGCGGATCTTTATGCAAAATAAAAAAATATTTGCATTGTATTCTTCTTTTAATTATCCTTTTAAGCTGAAACTATACATTGATGTCCTGCAATATTTTTAACATGTCCACTGCTTTAAATTGTACGTACCCATTTTTGTCATACATGCATAAAATCCGCAGTCTAGTAATTATATTCACCGAATACCTAATGAAAGGGATTATCACCGTGGGTATTTGTCTTTAAAAACAACGAAAATGCATAAGGTGCAAACATTCAACCTGCACATAAATTTTTCAATAGAAAAATGCTAGTTCTCTGAAGGTCAAACTGTGATTAAAGATAAAACAATTTAGTATCGTCCACATAAGAAAAGATAAAGAAGAAACGTCATTTAAATAAAATAATTTCGAAACACGAATAAATTACAATGTCAGGAAACGATCATAAAATCGATGATCATAATAATTGCAATAAAATTTGCTCATAACATTCGAATAGGCGAACACTGTCGTCTCTGTTCTCTCGACGAGAAACGACGCGATGCACTGAATAATTCACCAGAGACGATTGGGACACGCTATTAGTTTAGAAACGTTCCTCTCCGGATGAATCTTGATAGCGTAGGAAGACTGACGTCTGGACAGACGGAATGCAGAGAGCCCTTTGTTGCGGCAACGATACGTCGATGCATTAATTGATGTATGAAGACCACGGCACCGAGTGCATCGTGCATCGAGGAGTCGCGTGCACTCTCGTTCGCCTCGAATTAATCTCGAATCGAGCGGGTCTTCCTTATCGATGAAAGCACGCACGGGAAGCCATCATTATCTAAACTCGCCGTCATAAAACATGCGTGTGCACGAACCCGGTTGACGTGTTTTATCTCTAAGCTCGATCGAGATGCATTCGAATGTTACGTATGCAATCGGACGCGTTTTCTTCTCGTGTTTTTACGGAACGGTTCTGTGATCGGGCCGGCAGCGGACATTTTCCTGGCGAACGCGATAAACCGCGGTGGTAATATAAATCACCGAGATCGATTAAGCTCCGCCTCTGATCTCTCTATATATGGGATCGACTTATAAATTCAAATCGAATTCGAAAGTAGATGTAATTGGCCAGTGTTCCCGTGGCTGCGCGGCTTAAAAATGCTATGATAAATGCGCGGACCGAGGCGGTCGATTGAATTACAGCCAACTCGCTCGAATCAATTAATGTGTATTTCCGTTTGTCGAATGAATTCTTTATCCGGAGGCGGAATATTTCATAACGAGGTGTATTAAGAGATTATTAAACGCTCGGGCTAATAGTAATGAGACAAGATTTATCTCGGCGACGCGACGTATATCTGCGACGACGACGTGTGTGCGACAGCGAACGTCGAGATTGTATTTTTAAATCGATGTACGTCGTTCTAGGATGTCTGAATTCAATTTCGGAGCGATTCATTACCCCACGGGTGGCGAGCAATTTCGATACCGTATTTTTATACCGCTCAACCCTCTCCTGCAACATGATATTCGAAATCTGTTGATCATCTGTTCCCCCACGTGACACGTATAGTCGTTGCATGCTCGTTTTGAACGATGTGTTCCTGTAATCTTACGCTGGAGACGTCAACGAGGTGTAGACCGAATCGTTGTGTCGGCCTTTTTTGTCGTAGATGCATCGGGGAAAGGGGCTGCAGTCATACAAGCGGCGCCACGGTTTTTACGAACTCGACTATCCCTCGTTATTTAAAAAATTGCTCGTGTAACGGAGGATAATTACTGAGCGAATGAATGGGGACTCGAAAGGAACATTTCAGTGATATAATTATCGCGCAACGTATATAAATATAAGAGTAATGAAATTATCAGTTTATGAAAATGTAACGAGTCAGCGTTGCTACTTCTTCCTTTGATAATTTTAATTACTTGAAAATAATATTACCCTCATAAAACCCGTAGTCGATATAATAATTAAGCGGAGCAAAGTGATCAAAATTCATGCGGAAAGTTAATATTCATCGATCAAAGTTCACCAAATTTCGTTCGAGACGAGCGGACGCGATTTTTCTTTTTCGACAGCGAGGTGGCGACTTAACGATGCGAATTCACGTGTCCGTGGACAGGGATCGATGATCGAGAGTAAACACTGCGCGTGAACGTCGGCGAATTCCCGATAAGAGAGCTAGTTCACGGCAATGAAATTATATGAGCCGTCACCGGGCGTGTATCTGGTCGCGCGGCATTACATTAGCGGGAGGCGTGTCACGATGAGACAATGAATTCAAGATCACGTCTCTTCGGTGGCCGGGAGGCGCGAACTTAAACCGAGTTACGAAATTAAGTAATTTATATTTATGTATTCACCGAGTGTAACAAGATAGGCGCGCGAGGTGTTGGTACTCGCTCGCTTGCTCGCTCGCACGCGAACGGCCGGGCCACCCGCTCCGGTCCGCTCGGCTTCGGCGCGTTGTCGTTTTGTCCGTGCGCGCGCGGCGGAAAACAAAGCTGGTCCTTTTTCTGTTCCACGTTGTGGCGTGAAATTTGAGAGCACGAGGGTCCTTTAATCAAAGAACTCGCGGACCGTGGCAGCATCGTTTTGATGCCGCATCAATTATCTCAATCCTTTAAACCGGCTTGGAAAAATCCGTGGACACCGGGCACCTGGGGGTTGAATCCATCTCCCATTGTATTTTATAACGATAATTTTCGAGTCGCCTGTTCTTCAAAAGGTTTCGGATTACGCATATTTCGTGCACCGATCCTGCAAGACTCGGCTGCAGACTGCGTTTGTGGTTTCTGGATCTGCAAGAGCCTGTGGGGACCCTCGAATTCGCTTAACACGGTGTACAGGCGATCCCCGAGTTTGTCCGGGGTTACTACAGACGACTGGAAGCCTCACAGGATACCACATAGACGATCACGGATTCATAGTATCCGGTAGAAGGGATTACAGATTCATAGGACCTGATACGCGGAGGGACGGACTCGTCTTAAGCGGTCACTGGCGTCCCGACTATGTAGAAAGGTTCTAGTAAATATCAGATGCGAGCCAGGTCACCAGACGACCCTTTATCACACCGGAATAGACCTTGCGGAAACCATCTCGGTTAGTAGGGACCACGTTAAACGCGTTTACGCTCATCGAAACACCATCGAGGCTATCTGGCTTCTTAGCTATCTGGGCTACCGTCTCTGGGATCCCTAATATTGTAATAACTTTTGTCTTGAGCGAGGTACGTCGTTACTGGATTTTGGATATACATCAGGTCTTTAGCTGTAGGGGTTGAAGATTCCTTTCGAGATTTTTTTGTTTTACTCCCCTAAATTCTGAGATTTTGTGAGAATATAATGAGAGCAAAATTTTGAAGAGAACTCTCGCCACATTTCCGTTTAAGTTTTAAAATTTTAATCATTTCACGTCCTTAAAAAATGCAGGTTTTAGCCTTTTTTAAAGTTTTATTCTATTATTCTCTTACCCATTGGAATATTTTTAAGTTGAGAACATTCATATAAGCTTGTAAGAGTAGTCTTTCGGAGTCGCAGATATATCACCAGACCTTTCTACACCCCTCAGATACGTTTTAGAATATCATTGGATTCGTAGACCCTATTCAATCGATTTTAAATCGTGAAATCCATCGTAAATTGTCCCTCACAGGACTACCCGGGTTCCTAGAAATTTTAGCGACTGTCGAAGACTCCGAGACTTTATGACATCTGGTTAGGATACCTTGACCTCCGAATGACTCTATGGTCCCATTGGACCCTCCAACCTCCCAGGACCCTTCTTGAATTCTTCGGAATCACTGAACGTTGTCTAATCTTGGACTAGTCGTAAAATTCAGGCTGTGTCCTGTAACTGAGATTAGGGTTAGCATAAAAATCCAGCGATGCTCTCTGATACTACGGATGCGAATGAATTTATAACTCCTTACGACGACGCAAGGTTTAAAAGAGCATAATAAAAAATATTTGCGTTTGCAAGACACAGGATCCAAATAAAAAGTTTGTATTAAGCTTGATTTTCTTATTCAGCTGAAACTAATACATGTCCTTGAATCTTTTTACTATGTCCACTGGTTCTATCTATACGTACCCATTTTTGTCATAAATGCATAAAATCCGCAGTCTAGTGATAGTAAACTCGAATGAAAAAATAACTCGTCATCCCAATTAAAAATGTTGAACAAATTCGATTGCTCTGTATGCAGAGAATTCTTATTTTGCATAAAATACTGCAGTCTAGTTATCGCTATTTGTACACGGCTGTCAGAAAATGCACAGAATTCAACATCAGTGAAACACCGTCCACATCACCGCTGACCCGAAACTCAGCTCTTTGCTCCGAAGCAGTCATTCAACGATTTGTACCATCCCACGGATCAGCAGTCCCGAAAGGAAAGAAATTGTACCTCGAAGGGTAACTCCCCGATCCGTATTAACTCGGTTCCAAGGATTATTCAGCGGACACAAAAGCCTTGTTAATCACTTAGCGTCTAGCGCGGTGCATCCAATAAGCGTCCTCTCCATTGTCGAACGGCGTCGACTCGATTTGTCTAAGGCGCCGCGAGACACCGAACAATTAGGGCAAAGGTACAAAGCGTCCTATCATTCCTGCCCTCTTTCTTTTTCCCCGGTAAGCCGCGCAAGTGTGGCGGGGATGATGGTCTCACGGGTGACCCATCGTCGTCGTTCGAAGTGAGAAATTCACCCTCGTCCGTCACACGTTGACGTCCCCATCCACGTGCCACCAGAAGGGATACACTCCCTGCTTGGCCCCTCCTCTGGGGGACCGTAGAAATACCCTGTCATCTCTTTCGTTTCCTCCGAAACGCTATTGCCTCCCGGTTGTTCCGAAATTGCGTGTCAGCCGGAAAAGCCACAGGGTAATTACTTGCGCGAAACAGCAAAAACAAAAGGATGAGCCAAGCGAGACAGACGCTCGGCGCCGTTTGCTGTTCCGACGCCCGTGGAATTTCGTTCGATCAGGGACATTTTGATAGACGTTCGCTCAAATTCGCCGATCGATTCGATAGAAAACAGGCTGTTTAATGAACCTTCGCGCATCGGGTTCTGATAAAATCGATGCTGCTTCCAGCTTGGAACCTCGGCCGAGCGGTGGCGCCAGCCGCCAGGATTTCGAGAAAATATTGAACCGGATAATTCATTCATAAACCCGCACCAGACAAAGTCGATATCGGGCGAACGCTTCTGTACCTTGTTGTTAACTTATCCGCGGGAAAGCTGCCAAGTGTCCGGCTCGCATCAGCCGGGCTGACGAACCCTACGTGACCCCTTAATCTTTACATAGAGTCTTATTGCGCTGGTCACTCTAATTAAGCGAGTGTTACTTTCATCTTTTATTCCTTTGTTTGCCGCAAGTTCCGCGAGCTATACCCTGCTCGTGGATACTCGCTCTCGAGTTTCAGGTCCGCGGCTACTCGTGTTTGCGCTTCCTGTTCAGTAATATTGAATGTAAACATTTTCATAGCACACGTGTAACAATTGCATTTGCCATGGCTGATCAATTTCCGAAGAAATATGTGGTAGAGCGTGGATCTATGTGGTTATAGAAATAGAAACGTGGCCTAGAATTTGTGACGCTCACGTCTGCTAGAATTGGATTCGATGAAATCGTTCGCAGGCTGATCATAGATGGATGACTCACAACTGTGTCATACTTAGTATGCGGTTAAGTACAAAACTGTGAATCAGAAGAATTTCAGAACATTGCTAATTATCTAAAATTATCGAAAGGAGAAATGCATTTTCATTCAACTTCGTTACTTCACAATAGGATTAGGAAATATCTATTGCACACTAAATCCGAGGTCTGTACTGAACAACATACATTGTTCATCGAGAAATCTCGTTATCAAAATAGTTTCTTGATCCAGAGTGCACAGAAAAGATTACTATGTTCCCAAGGAGAGTGTCCAAAGCATTCTTCCTATTTCAAAAGCACAGCGTCTCTGAAACTCCTGGCCAGCGCTCCGTAAATAAATATACCAAAGATCAAATCTATTAAAGCTGAAAGCAAACACCCGAGCAGTATTACCGAATTTCATTATTCATGGCCCGGAGGATCGAAACTACCTGCACAGCTCAGCGAATAAGATAAAAAGAACGACCCGTTCGAGAGAGTCGGGGCCGAAGCGTTCGGTTCGCTTAGGAGGGCCCCTTTTTCTTTCCGTTTGGGCCTGGAGCGGGCCCGGGCTGGTTAGGATTATTTACGCAACGACGTCGATAGCCGAGAGGACGGGCCCGGTACGGCGTACGTGGAATCGGCGTGCACGCGTCTCGGAGCGAGTATATGCAAAACATGGGCGGAGCTGGCTGATACTCTCGCTCAACAATCTGCACTGTCATCAGCATGCGACGAAACGCAACGTGGCTCGTCGCGACGTATTGTCGAGGCGTCGACGTCGGCCGTCGCGTTTACGCTGAACGCGACGTAACGAACGCTGTTAAGATCGCGCGAATTTTAATTTAGACGAGGTTCGCAACAGGCACGCGACTTCGTTGCTATGTTTGAGAGAAAATTTTTCCTTAAAAGGGGTAGACCACATTGACTATCCAAAAATGTGGCATGTTTTCGGAAATTTTTTTCAAGGATAATTATTCAGTGAAAAATTGGAGTTTTATGGAATAATTTTCTACCGGCGATTATCCCATAAATTTTGGAAGTCTGTGTCCATGACTAAAGATTTTTTAATGGATCCTTTGACAGCAACAGAAACTTCAATCATAAATTCAAATAATTTTGATTGGGAGTATTGTGTAAAAGATTGTTAAGCTTCCATTTTTGGTACAGCACAATTATTAAAAAGCCTATTCATAGGCTCCCGGTAGATAAAATGTTAACATAACTGCGAACTTTATTCTCCATATTTTTCAGTAGAAATGTTAAGAAATGCAGCCTTTTATTGCCACATTGTTGGATAGCCGCCATTACTAACAAAAATTGAAACGTTTAAAATGAATTTTACTTTTTATTCTCAAACTGGACGGTATTATCTAAAATGTTTGAAAGACACTCACGTGTCTATTCAAATTTTTAGCCAATTTATACAGAAAGAAATACATTTGCAGAATAATTCCTCCTGGATGCATTTGTACAATCTCAATAGTCGTTAAAAATATTAGAACCCGTAAGGACAGCGTTAATCGATCGCCACTTAACGAGTGCGAATCCCGATTTTCCGACTCGTAATTGATGGCTGGCGAGCATAATTTACGAACCTCGTGGGCCAAGGAAACGAAAGGGACAAGGCGAAAAACAAAAGGAAACGCTCGCTCGGCTAAACTACTTCTCGTGTTCTGCCGAGTCCCGGGAACGTCGTATAGATTCGAACGTGTCAATTGCAGCTAAGGTAACGAGGACGTCCTACAAGAAGGACGTCGCGTGGCGAGATAAGCGGCCGAACTCGCCTCTCTGTTCGGCCATTAAACTAAATCCTCGTTTCGACGGCTCGTTAGCCGCGGGCACGAAAACGTCCTCGAAAAACCTGCCTCGGCGAGTTTCTGTTTCCATCGGTTCCCGCACACGTTCGATCGCGAGCGATCCGCCGATCGGTCGACAAATCGCGGCCGTCGACAGGGATCTCATCGATCTCTTTTCCCGGTCGGTTTTAAAGGACGATCTCGGCGCGCTCCGCCTCGAATATCAATCTTCCGTAAAAAGTTTCCTCGATCTCGCGGTCCCGGGAACACTAACCTCAAACAACGGGAAAATGGTGTCTGTAACGCGCAATAAGACGCGCCGCGTTTATGTATTTTCGTTGGGAGCGTGTGTTCGAAGAATTTCGGAAGTGAACGATCGTCGCCGGTTTGCCGACAAACAAAACCATTTATCTGGATTCCGTTTAAGTCCGCGCGCACTGTCCCCGTTGCGCGATAACCAACGGGGACTATCGGGCTCGCAATTTCCAATTCGAGTGTCCGTCAGGAATGGCTGCGCTGCTCGCCGATTCAAGCTCTCTCCTCTCCCCCCTCCCCTCTCGTGCAGCTCGTTAACGGGGAACCACCGCGCCGGAGAGAAAGGAGAAAGAGCTCGAAGATGGCATGAGCCGATACAGGGTGAGCTATGCCCATCGCGAGCCTCCTCCGAGAGAATCTGGAGCTGCTCCTCTCCATTTATCAATGGAAGAACGAGCAGGAAGACGGAGCGAAAAACAAGAAGTTCGTTGGGGAGAACGGGAACAAGAACGAGGAGGAGGGAAGCACCAGGCCAGGGAAGGCTGGGCCAGTGCAAACTCATTCGATCCTGGAATAGTGGCTCGTTATTTATCCGCCGCCCTGGTAATAGATCCTAGTCTATAAAGTCGCGTTGCTCTTCGGTAATTGGGAAGAAACGAACCTCGAACAAGGGAAATTGAGAATGGAATCTGTCTTGGCTCTGTGTCGCAACAATGCGACCGGCGGGATTGAGTTCGCTAATTCGAGGTTAGGTTTTGCCCAACGATCACTGATTGTCCGAGGACGCTGCAGTCAGTCGAACATTATAAGTTCGGCAAATTAATTGCCGACTGGAACTTGAGACACTCTCTCGGTTCGAGTCCTTAATTTTCGGCCTTAACTGAAACCGAAGCTTCGCTCTTAACCATTTTATCATCTTAATCATTTTATCATTTTAATCATTATCATGGAATATAGTGTTCCTTTAACACTAGGTGTATATTGCTTTTTAATAATGCTTTTTAATAACTCCATCTGTTCGAACTGGTTCGGTGGGTCTGGTGTTAACTCTTAACTGGTATACTGGGGTCCCTCGTGACCCCAACAAAATGTCTGTATACTAACTTTCGCTACTGATTATTTAGTTTTAAATTGTATACATGAGGATGTCTAGGAAAATTTATACACAGAACTTTATACACTTCGTGGTCTGAGTGAACACTGTGCCACTTAAGGGTTAGAAAACTTAACGATTTTGAAGCAAAATTTTACTGAAAGTGTTCAAACTCAAGCTATGATTACGTCATCTTATCAGAGCCGTCATAAATTATAAAAGCAGGATTCTGGTGGATGGAACGAAGTTTAGAAAGTACATTTTGAATTCGTTAAGATTAATCTGGTAGAGCGATGTGCTGTCGCATTTTAATTAGCAACCAGAATTCGAAATATCCAGGAGATTTTAAGAGATCACGAGTCCGCCGGTGGAAAATGTAATATCCCAGGATGCGGAGATCCGAAATATCAGGACTAGGAATGGTAGGAAGTTGGAACGGCCTACTTTCCACTTATTTGCTGGCCTCTGGCGAATTAATCTTCCAGGAAACTGCGTCCGCCTTTCCGCGAGCGAGAGGCCGCGCGCCCGCTCGGTCCCTCTTTTTTTCTCCAATACTTTCCTAACAAATCACGGAGAAAAATCTAGCAGAGTTCGCCGTCGAAATCTTTCCAACTCGAAAGACGCTAGTTCGACGAAACTTTCCGCCAGGAGAGGTATTTCGGAATGAATTCAGGCTGTTTCAGAATTTAGCTGCTGTAATCCGTAAGTTCTACAACCGCTTCGAGGTTACAAAAAATTCTGTACAACCCTTCCTCGGCGAACGCACCATTCAAAGTTTCGTTTCGAGAAATTAGTTCAAACCTCAGGAATTATCATACAACCATGAACTTTAATTTTATTCGACTCGTAGTTTGTTATCATATTAAATAAGTCATTTTCATTTTTGGCATTTCCCGAGTCTTTTTCTTAAAATGATATTTAAGTTTCGAACAGTTCACAATTTCAATCCGAACTAAACATGAGTGTTTCAATTATTATAAGAGTTATTCAGGTACAATTCAGTCTGCATTGACTTGTGTAATAAATAATTGTTGCATATGGATCGCTTCTAGGTTCATAAAGAAAGATTCATAGAGAGATGACACTTATTTGTACTTGAAAAAGTAACCATTCTAACAATACTAAACTTACTTTCTAGAAAGAAAAATTAATATCATTATGCATCTGGTATATTTTACCATATAATCCACAAGGATCATTTATATTCAATTTATAATTTCGAATCGTAATTTTTGTGGGATGAAAAAATGTTTGTCAGATTCCATACGGAGAAGAATCGTTTGAAAATCGCGTATGGAGCTGCAAATTGTTTCGAAGTGGGTTATGTCGGCAATCGGAAGAGTCCCATGAAAAAAGTGAAAAGTGTTCCGAACGCAAGTGGACCCTGGTTACGAAGTTAAAAGTGGCTCTTCGCAAATTAACTTGCTACGATGGATTCCGCTCATGAGTGCACGAACGATCACCATTTTTTCCGCTCGAAGGTGTTTCAATGATAGCCTGCACGACCTTTCCCCCTGTCACACAGCCAAGTGCGTCTTCGATGCTCGACACTCGTAAAACTGAAGCGCATTACGGGCCTCATGAATCGATGCACGTAATTTTCGTTCCACAGAGCATTCTTCCTTTGAGACGTCACGCATTGTTCGGCCGAGTGCTACTTACGCGGGCACGAATTGACAATGAAGCGAACCGAAATGAACAATTATCGATTGCCCTTACTGGTCCGGGCAAGAAAGTCATTACACGGACCGAAAAATTCGAAAGAACCTCGTCCGTCTGCGTCGTAAAAACGTAATCGATGGATTCAAACTAATGGACTCCAGAAACCAATTTGTCAACGTACACATTAAGGCAAAATTATGTACTTTCTTCGTTCAGGACAGAATGTCTTATCGTACATCTCCTGTGACTTTTTAGTAGAGACATAAATATTCGCGTATCGAAAAAAAAATTGTAATATATATATAATTAATTTCTAATAATTTCTTTACCAAATATTCAAAATGGTTCTTCCATTTGTGACCTTGAATGACCTTGAAGATCATTTGTCGTATAAAAATGAATTCGTTTTGTTAAAAGCCTTCATATGATATAAAAAAATACATAACATTCGTTTGTACAAAAATTACAGACACCATTGAATTGCTTGCAAAATCAATATAACTTTTCCTCTTTCAGGTTTTTCTAATGTTTAATATTTGCAAGAAAAACGCTGGCCACTGTCAGCGTGACCACCCTGTATATGTCAAAAAAGAAAGATATGTTGAATGCCAAGTAGATTAGGAAGTAGTAGTCGGACAAAAATCGAACGATGAACATCCGAGCCGTCGCGCCGCGAGTTTGGTTCAGTGTGCCAGTAAAGCAATTTGCGATGAAGAAAAGTTGAATGACGAATGAAGTTTGATTCAACTGTAGGAACGAAAAATATTTTATCGCATGTTTCGATCAAAACTCGTGCAGCGACGAGTTACAACCGCACGGACCCTGCCGGCGTTCGTTTAAACGCAACCAGCTCGCCGTGGAAACGTTGAATCAGCTATTCGTGAATTACCTTCCTTCCAATTCCGCCGCTACTTCGTGAACTACGACGCCGGTGGTAGGCGTTATACCGCCACCGTCGACGTTTCCATGGCCGAGGCTAACGAGCCTGGCTCCCCAAGTGTTACGCTAACTTTTTAATAAGCTTTTGACAGATCGTAATATTCGTCAGGCCAGGGACACCGATAACTCGCATTAATCAATCACTGTTACAAAGCACTGATTAAAACTACACTCCTCTTTCCTTTTACCGTCGGGATCAAATTCTGATAGGTCAATTATCCTTCTTTTTATTTTCTACGATGCTAGTACAACAGTACTTCAATCACTAAAAATGAGTAACTGAAAATAGTAAGGACATTAGAACAATTAAAGAAATATTATTGTATTATTTTCAACCTGTTCCAAATATTATAAAAGAAAATAGCTTTTAATCTTTAGTTTGTTGCATTGCAGGTAGAAAATTTGTATTTTCATAAAAATCCGCAGTCTCTTACGAAATATCTCTTAGCAGAATTCGGGAAATTGATAACCATGAAATAGCTTTTAGACATGAACCACTGAAATAATTACAAAATAGAAAATAAATCGTGAATATAGAACAAAATTTTGTTATACGCGGCTTTATTTTCAAGAAAATTAGATTTGAGAATTCACCATCGTACTACTGAATAGGAACAAGCTGACGCGTCTGATCATGACCTGCCAATTCCACTTCTCGTAGCTACTGGTGCACGCGGACCTGGCGAATTTTCAAGTTCAATTTCCTCGAAGACGAAGTCTCATTTAGAAATATTCAAAGAACAGAATCATGTTCTTTGGATTGTAAAGAGCTTAATCTTTAAATTGTCCCTAATAACCTAAGAAAGACATTGATTCGCAAAAGTATAATTTCTACAAATGATCGGTTATAATGTTGCAAATGGCATCAGCAGAGCGTCATCGATAGCCGTGCAATATTTCACGTCGTCAACGTTGCTCCCTTATTCCTCTCTTTATCTCAGCATTCGAGCCACCCACCTCCCTGGTAATTGTTAATTTACTTCGAGCAAAGAAGTGCGTCAACGTCACGATCGTGCGGTGGCGGCTGGGGGCGAGGAACAGGGAGACATTACTCAAATACTCATTAGCACGGTCGAAATAAACGCGCGGCCCTGGTCGCTAATTAACGCACGAGACAACCCCGTCGTGCAACTTGCCTCTCGCAGCCCCGCAGATGGGTTAGGGTGGTTCTCAAGATATTGTGTCGTACAGAGCCCCATCTCTCTCTCTCTCTCCCTTTTTTTTCTTTCTCTCTTTCTCTTGTCCCATCGTTTACCCGTGCGAGCCAGCACATCGTCTCGTCTCGGTGTGCGTGAAGGTACCTGGCATTACCTGTTTTAATTAGCCACGAGACTAATGCGAGATCGACGTGGCCAATCCGGAATCCCAAGATGCCGTGGCCACCTCGCCGGCACCAAGACACAAGGGCCGAGAGGAAAAGGATCGCGCGAATAAAAGTCTGGCGAAATGTCCGCGCGGATATCATGAAAATTCTAACAGGCTCATTTTTCACCCGGAGACCTTTTTAAACGGTTAATGAGAACAAATGCGGGTCGTTACGCTTAAGCTGTACCGGCTTTCTTCTCGTTTTCTGTTTCCTTTTACCCGGCCACTGCGGTCGGAACTATTGTCGGCTTCCACAAAGATGGAGGATTTTTAGTGAACTCCTTCAGATATTTTCCTTGCCGTACTCGTTAAAGGTCCTCGGGAGCATTAGGAACTTCGTTCCGATGTGAAAAGTGTTGTCCCGTCGCGACCGGGCTGCGAGTACTCATGCAAATATATGTTTTTTCTGGCGAGATCCGGAAGTGGAATTAAAAATGATTTGATTGCGTCTCGTAGTATAAGTATATTCGAGCAGTATTTTTTTATTCATCAGTGGAGTACTGGATTATGATATAATTAATTGTATAATTTTCGACTACAAATGGCTCATTTTCAATCACTGCTATACAAGGTGTATCTCAAATATATGTTTTTTCTGGCGAGATCCGGAAGTGGAATTAAAAATGATTTGATTGCGTCTCGTAGTATAAGTATATTCGAGCAGTATTTTTTTATTCATCAGTGGGGTACTGGATTATGATATAATTAATTGTATAATTTTCGACTACAAATGGCTCTTTTTCAATCACTGCTATACAAGGTGTATCTCAAAATTCCTTCAACATCCAGAAATGGGAGATTCCTTAGATCATTTGAAGGGACATTTTCCTGAACAAAAATTGCGTCCGCAGCTTTGTTTAGGAGTTATTAACGAAAATACGGACCCATCAGAGCGCGGCTACAGCGAACGGAGTCCGACTCTACGTCGCCGTTGGCCGAGCCAGAATCAATCCGCTGTAAACGCGCTCTGATTGGTCCGTGTTTTTCGTTAATAACTCCTAAACAAAGCCGCGGACGCCATTTTTGCAAAGGAAAATGTCTCTTCAAATGATCTCAGGACCCTCCTATTTCCGGATGTTGAAGGAATTTTGAGACACCCTGTATATTCTATGTAAAAATTGCCTGCGGATATTTATGCATAATATAAACTGTCTGAATTGTTTGAAAGCAATCAAATATTTTGTTCAATCAATGTTTGAATCATAAAATCTGCAATCTAGTAATAATCATTGACGAAACTCTAGCTTCGCTATGTTTTACTTGTTCCCACGTTTCGCGAGCGAGGTGGAACGACAAGTTTGACTTTCCAGTCCAAAAAACAGAGGTAAAATTTGTCATCCATCCTTTCTCGACCGTTCCTCACGGCAGCGAGCGGGACGCCGACTCAGGATCCGGACCGCGGGCCATTAATGAATTACAAAGCTCGAAAAAAGGATGCTGAAGAAACGTTTAGCAACCCCGCTGGTATTCCCGCGGCGCGCTGAAAGAAATCATTAATTAAATCGTAGCTCGAGCCGGTGCTCCACCACGACGAATAACCGTGGCCGAGCAAAACCGAGTGAAACGGTTGCCGAAAATTTATGACGGTGAACTTTCTTAACAACCTGTAACCGGTGCGCGGCTCGAGGCGGCTTTCCATTGATAATCACTCGCGCGAGCTTGCGCAACTCGTTGTCGGACCCTGAGCGATGAAGGGTCGTCGCGATTCCCTCGGGACAAAACTCTTTGCTCATTCTTGGCGGTTCGAGTAAACTCAAAAGGATCCGGAGTGATCGGAGGAAGGGGAGCGGGGAGGATGGTGAATCCGCGAGGAATGAACGGTCTGCGAATCCTATGAAATTTAAATGTACAGCGGGGAGCTTCGCGGACGGACAGGAGACGTTGGTCGTTTGACCAACCGGAAAGCCACCGTCGGAACGGACAGAAAACCAACGGACGTCCAAAACGAAGACTCCCTGGTCGTGCAAAAGGGGGGAAAAGAACCGGGAAGACCGGTTAAAAGGAGAAGAAACGAGGAGAAAGGCACCGCGCTACCGGCATTCGGCCACACAAGCCCTCTCATTAGCGAATCTGCATGTCTCAGTCCTCAATTATCTCATCCCCGCGCGCACCCGTTACTCTGTTTTCCCTTCGAAATTCCAGCTGGACGCCTAATACAATATAACCGAGTTCATTTCGTGCCAATTTGCATGTACCGGCAGCTAATTCCGCGAAATTGAATTTGTCGTCGCGCCTTTCCTTCCAGCACGTGCTCCGTCTGCCGACCGCTCGTAAACCGGCTGGACAATAGTCTCTTTTTACCTTGTCGATACCGTATCGACTGTTCGCTCTATAAACTCATTTGAAGCCTTTGTTCTTCCGGCCGAGTCATTTCGCAGAAGTGTCTCCAAATTAATAGCGATAAACACTTGCCGTCAAGACTACGCCCCTTCAAACGAGTATTTCATCGAACACACCTGACATCTGTTACTGAATTGTCCATTAATTTCGCGTCAAAAACATTTTCCGACAATGGTAAATGTAGTAATATTATAACAATGAATATGAGCAAACATTGAGGATATGTTCTTTTACAAATCTTCAAATTATTGACAGTATTAAAACATAATGCAATGCTCTGTCACGATGCTTAAATTTTTTATATTTGTCAAAAGTACCATTTTATTATTTATTAATATTATTATTAAACATTATTATACAGGGTGAGTCACTTAACGTTGCCACCTCAAATATCTTTGTTGTTTTTAAAGATACGTCAAATGTCTGTAGGACAATGTTGAATGGTTCAGTGGGGTCAGTGGGGTTCAGTCTCACATGATACCAAAAATATTTTGGTTTTATTTATTAACTTCCCGATTCATAGGGAAGTTACTGTAATTACGCCGAAAATCGAAAATCGATTTTTTAGCAGATCTTCATGTTTCATGGTCATTGGAGTCATTTTAGACTATTTTTATCAAAATGTTTGTATGTGTGTGTGTGTGTGTGTGTGTGTGTGTGTGTGTGTGTGTGCGTATGGCCGTTTGTATGTTATCAAATTTTTCGTTAATGTTTTCTGAAAAAATAACAATGCGATCAGAATGATGAATGATGCAATCGATGTGCCCCGTCGTAACTTAGAGCTGATTACATTTTGGTCCATATTGGTCAAGTAGTTTTTTAGATTTTTAGTTTTTTTCGAAAGGAGTTGATTCTACAATGCAATTTATAAGGGAGGACGGAAATTTTCCACCAAAGAAACAAACGCAATTACATAAAAAATTTTTTTCTTAATTTTTTTTTTAGATTTAAAAAAAATTTTTTTTTTTAAACTGATGCTAATGTTACCGCTTGGAATAATCGAAAGTTATTCCAATGCAAGAGTGAATTTATCATCTCTTAGATCCACAATTCCCTTACATCATCTTAACATCTCAGGCTTCAAGAGACTTGTAACCGAATTGAAAAATATACCACCCAGGTGATAAACGCTTTCCATTTCTGCCAAAGGAGAAGATCCAGCCTGGTTTACAGTTACTAATTACCTGGACACAAGCTCAACACTAAGCTCTCCATCATAGGCGGAACCGTTGTTGTCTCGATTATCGACAAACGTCGATACCAGAACCAGAAAACGTGGTTTATGCTCGTTGCGCATCACTCGATAGGTTCGAGTTTCCAATTCGAAATGACGAAGTAATTTACTATCGGTCAACTGATCCAGAAAAATCTCTAATGGTAAATTTACACTTCTTCACTATGAATGAACATCACGGATGAATCTTGCCCAATGAATATGGAAGATGAACACTGGAGTTTATACTTCTTCAATGATTGAATTCAAACGTGATCAAAAAATAATTTACAGAGGAACTTCTGTGACAGTAAGTGTATAGACTTTTTAAACAATTCTGTATACAATTCTTTACACATTGACGTTACACTTACTGCCGCGTGAAATACATGTACACAATCTTTTTGAAACAGTTTCTTTGATCGCGTTGTACTGGAGTCTCCCATATGTACATCAAAACGAAGCATTGAAGCTGAACGATGAAAAGGAACACTGTTCATTTGTTCGGACTGGTTTAGACCTGTCACTGTTTCATTGTGGGCGAATCATCCAGTCAATTCATCAAAAGTAGAAACTCTGTTCACCAAACATTCTGAATAAAACGCAGATGAAAACAAGCTTTACACGCGTTGCGGCAATCATCCGGTTATGTAGCTGTTGTAGGAATCGCTCGACTTTATCTCTCACCACTTCGTAAATAATAAAAAACAGAAAAATTTGTCATTGCCTTAGTATTGTCTCGCCGATATACCTGACTGAGCTTTTTGATCCCTCGGGAGGTATACCCCGCAGTGAAGATAACTACGCGAATGAAGCGTACAATGCTATATATTCTAAATTCGCCTAATGTATACTTCGTTCAACGAGTCCGCGAGTCATTCAATCATCTATATAAAGAAAAATGTAAATGTTCGTTTGTTCAAAATTTTTCATCTCCGAAACGGCTGAACGTAGAACGCTGGTGTTTGAGCCACTAGACGCAGCGCTTCTGCGGGAAGGTTTTAGAGCAAACCGCATTCGAAAAAGTAAATTCGTTCAAAAGTTGTGACATCATTAGTGACCAGAGACGACTTTTTCGCCCTTCTGCTTATAACTTTTGACTGATAGCACCAATATTCAACTTGAGCCACTCATTTGATTCAGCTCGCCGAGTTCTTTCAAATGGTCACTGATCCGTTTCTGTGGGATGCATAGTTTAGGAGTTGTAACACAAAGAGTGTGCGTTTTTCTTAAACTTTTTTGGTTTACCGACTTTTCAAACAGCTGTAGCTTTTCCACGGTAGGTTTTTGAAAAAATCTGAGATCACCCTGGCGATTGGAAATTTATTTCTCTACAACTTTCATATGTGACATTTTTCTCCGACTCGATCTAAGGGATCATGCAAAAAACGATATAAACTCGAAAATGTTGATAGTTTTGCTTTAAGGTATTTTCGGCCGTAACTTTTGAACCGTTTGTCGGAAATAAGTTTTGGGAAAACAGGCTTACTTAGCGTGCGAAAGTTTACAAAATGAGTCCAACAGTTTTACAGAAGTTAGAAGCAGAAATATGGTCAAAACGGTTATATAATAAAATCGTGTTTGTCTGTATGTTTGTAACGGCATCAACTGAGAACGGCTGAACGTAGAAAGCTGGGGTTTGAGCCATTAGACGCGGCGTTTCTATGGGAAGGTTTAAGAGAAAACCGCATTAGAAAAAGTCCGTTTGTACAAACGTTGTGACGTCATTAGTGTCCAAAGACGATTTTCTCGCCCTCTTTTGGGCACGTTTCTGCTTATGACTTTTGATTGGTAGCACCTCTATTCAATTTGAGTGTACTCATTGTGAGCGGGAGAGAGAGAGGAGAGAGAGGGAGAGAGAGGGAGATAGGTGAATCTAATATATGTATAAAGTAGAAAAGTGTGACTGTTGTGCTTTTTCTTTTCTTTCTTTTCAAGAAGATATATATTTTAACAATAAAATGTCAAATATGAAATGAAAAGATGCTATACAGTCTTCCACGAGACTTTTGTCCACTTAGATTGGATATTTTTTCATCTGTGCATCGGAGAATCCCGATGGCGGACATTTTTTCGCCGGATATCTTCCCGCGGTCGCGGGATAGCTTTAATAACGGTCCCCTTTGACCAGACTTCGAACGACACCGACCGTTTTGTCGATTGTACGGTGCACGGTGATTTCGACAGCGCAACCCGGGTTCGGAGCTATTAATTTGTGCGAGCGGAAATTCGAAGCGTATCAGTCCGTCGTCAAAAGTCGAGCATAATAGAGCGCGCCGGAGATAGAGCCGCTTTGTCTACGACTGCCACGATACAACGACCTATATTCCCATTTGTGTACGAATGTTTGCGGTAAACGCCGACGCCGTCGCGCGAAAACGATCGATAAATCAATTCGTGGCAAGTCCGCAAGCGCGCAGGCCGGGGCACCGCGCTGCACACCGGGAAACTGTTCGTGTTGCAGGTAACACGGAACACTTTTTCGCCTTTCTTTTTGTCTTTAAATAAGAGCACGCCGGTCGATGAAGACGTACACGCGAGCCCCGGTCACCCGTATAAATTATAAGCGATTTAAATTACACGTGTTCAAATGCGCGACACATGTACGTACAGCCGGAGACTGGCTTTACGTTACGACACACCTGTACCTCTTTTAAAACCACTTGCAAATAAACCTCCGGGTTTACGTGGAACAAGCAGCTTTTGAATAAAGACATCCTTGGCTGACGTGAGTCGCGAAAAAGTGCGACCTGACATGAAATCCAATTCGTCGCGTCCGCGAGAAATGAAAAATTGCGTCTGGGTACTTGGCGCTCCCATAAAAGTAGGATTTCGGAGTTTTATGCTATTATTATGGGTTTATTACTTGTCCATCTTATTGCTTTAGCTGCTGTAAAACAACTGATTTCTTCATGTTCGTGCTATTAATTGTACTCTCCGAGAATGCGATATAGTACGTAAAATATAGTTTCAGGTTTAAGGTGTACACAAAAAATTAATGAATCTACACATTAATAAAAGTAGATAAAAGTAGACATGTATACCTTCACCAAGATAAGTATAAAGGAAATGTTCTACACTTAGAATCTGTAGCTTTCTACATAAGCCCAAATGTAACATTTAGAAAATACCATATGAATAATAGAATTATTGGAATAATTGCCTTCTAACTTTTTAACACTAAATCTACCGAGCCTTAAAAGTAACTCGTACATGTTTCCTTATAAAAATGACAAGATTGATTTTTATTTAGACTTTGTCAGCTCCTATTGTAATATGCGCTCCACTAAAGATATCTATACAGTCATTTCTTATGAAGTTATTTGTATTATATCAAGAATCGTAAAATAGAAAATCTGGAACCGGTCATTTTGACCGGTGATGGTAGGTTTAGTATTAATCAATTAATATTCGTAACTCCTGGAGTATCTATGCATTATAACTAGATAGCAGATTTTATGCATTTACTACAAAAACGAATAGGTACATTTTCAAAAAATGAAACCATTAGAAAAATTTAAACATACTGTTACATTATTTTCAATCCATTAAAGGTATTAAGAAAGAAAATAAACCTCCACTTCATTCCAGTGTCTTACAATTCAGGTACAACAGTTTTATTTTGCATAAAAATCCGCTGTCTAATTATAACATATCCCAAAAGAAATTTAACAATTCATAAGGTTGTACCAATGTATTTCAAGACAGCGGAAAAATAATTTAAAAGTCTTAGAGTGCAAGGAGCTAATCTAGAAGTTCACCCTCGCCTGAACTAAGCTGGAACGATACTCAGCACATTAAAAAATAATTTGATCGGCGTTCGCACGGTGCGGGTATAGGAAAATGTCGGGCCCGAATGAAGAGCGTTCACATATTCCCATAGAAACCGATAGCATAGGCGATAATGGAAGGTTGGCGGGTGGTAGGAAAGTTTCGAATAAAAGGCAAGTTTGGTCCGCGTTCCCCCATCCTTCGGCACACGTTTCTCCGTCTTCGTTGAGCGGCTGTTCGGAACGATGGTGCTGAACGGGCCGGGCCGGGCCGGGTCGGCGCGGTTCGATACAACGAACGCGTGGTGCCTGCACTAACGACGTTAAAACGCGCAGGGACGAAGGCACGGCCCGTGATTTCTTCGTTGCCATTTCCCGGAGAAATTTAATTTGCTTAATCGGCGAGAGGGGCAGTGGCATGGCAGCAGCAGCAGCAGTAGCAGCAGCGGTGTAGGCAGGGAGTGGCGCAGGGAAACTTTCAACAGAGTTGTACTCTCGAAAGCGGAGAGAATTCATTGGCGTAATACCGTGCCTGCGTCTTGCGCCGGTTGTTGATCAACCGGAGACCGGTATTACGCGAGAACCGAGCACAAAACGACAGAAAAAGATTGAAGGACAGGTGGAGCGGGAGCTCGGGAATAGCTGAATGCAAAGCCGCGGAATATTTCCTTATCTTCGCCGCGATTCTTCCACCACCTCTCTATTTCCAGACCCCGCTTCCGCTCTTTTTCGCCCACGCATCCTTTTTAATCCTCCCCGTAGATTCGCGTATTTCTCCGCCATCGTGCTCCACCGTCGACTCGCTTTCAGCCCGAGACCGATGCAACGCTCTGAAGGAGTCACGCGTCGGTTTACGCGCCGCTTGAATGGCAGCGCGGTATCGTTAAAACTCATTATGAAATTAAACGCAGCGGAACT
Source organism: Lasioglossum pauxillum (assembly GCA_933228785.1). Lineage (NCBI taxonomy): Eukaryota > Metazoa > Arthropoda > Insecta > Hymenoptera > Halictidae > Lasioglossum > Lasioglossum pauxillum. Next base: position 16,843,137 of record OW121702.1, on the reverse strand, counting down.
TGTGAAAGCTGTCTGCGCTCAACAAATAACCATCCCGCCGAGACGGTAAACTCGCTGCCGAGGCCGACGATGGGGTCGCGATGTCCTACGAACGACACCGACGCGAATGGATTCGCGATGCGTTTCGCGCCCCGCGAGAAACGCTTCCAATGTTCCCAGACGTGGCCGTGTACAGAATCTTTATCGAGCAACGGGACTAAGATCGAACACGGTATTATGTGGGTTTATCTATCTGACGGTGCTCGTTCGGATGGAGACAGGATTAAATGTTGCTGGGTTTTCATTCCGAGACAGCAGCGATTTTAGTGCGGTATGTTATTCGAGCGTCTAGATTTTTTAAAGATATGTCGTTAGATCTTGTAAAGTAAGTATTCAACAAAACTGCAGTGGTTTTTCAAGGTATTATAGCTACAGTTTTATACGATTTCTATGTTATACGTTACTTAAGGTAGCATGATCTTCTTCAGAAATTATATTAGATCTTGTGCAGCAGATATTTCAGAAATCTTCAGTGGCGTTGAAGATATTGCAAGTCAAAAGTATTCGATCAAATCAATGAAGCGTCTACCATGGTAACTATTCATATAGTCGACGTGGAAAGAGTTTAAGCCTTGAGGAATTTGTTAGGGGTCTTATTGTTTAGACAAGGTATATAGAATTTTAGAGCCATAACATTTAACATTTTTCGCATAAATTTTTCTTTTAAAATTATAAATCGGTGTAATAGTGAACAAGTAATGTGCAAAGCGAGGGATTTAGTGTTTAGCGTTAGCGTTGGTGTGAAGTCGAGGGGTTAAATGGTGTTGTAATGCTTCGTGACGCTGCTGGATTTCCCCCGCAATTTCCACGCGACGGCGGACAAGGCATTATTTTCCATTAGGTAAAAGTACAGAGGGCCATCAAACCTAGAAATCTCGAATTTTGAAGTGCGTAGTAACTCGTTAATGGTGGGGGTGGTGTTGCGGAGAAAGGGGTTGGCAGCAGGAAGAGAGAGCCTAGCCGCGGCAGTTACGCCCATGGGTCGTCGAGCTGACGCGCAAAATGCTTTTCTCCGCAGGCGGACGCGGACGGAGGGAAAGTGGTCGGGGGTGTGAATGGTCTAAGAAAGCGTCGGCGGAATACAATAATTACTTCACCTCAGATTTACGAGGACCGGGAAATTGAAATTTTCGTGCCACGCCGGGCACGAAGGCATCGTGCCGCGCTCCGCACGCAGTACAGAACATTTTCAATTATGGCATTATAATTTGTTGCCTCTGCCGCGGCGAATGCGCGGCTGCTGCCGGTAGAGATTATATTAATTTAATTTCGTCTTCTTTGACCGTGTCGGCCGACCCGACAGCCCTTTTGCCTCGCCTCGTCTCACCTTGCCTCGCCTCGCTTCGCCGCCGCGCCTACAGAAAACGCACGTTGCTACTGCTGCTGCGTGCTCACTCGCGCTCACGCTCACGCCTCCACCTATGCAAATATCCACGGGAAATTTATGCTTCAACTCGCGGACAGACGCTTTGATATATTTTTCAATTTTTCCGGCCCGCGCGCTTGCCACTCCATTTTGCGGCGACTTTGAAAGGAGAATTTATATTTACGGCAGATTTTCACGTACCGGGGTTTCAGTCGACTGTTTGCCGGTCTCGAGCCCGAACAAGAAATTACGCCGCGTAATTGGACGTTGCTGGCTGCGGAATCATCCGAGGATATAACGCATCCGCGCGAAACGTTTAATAAACGCCACCCCTGGTTAACCTCGGCGAAGCTGGGTCAAGAGTGCAGCGTATTAAGTGCGTGAGCGGAAAGCTCGTAGAAAATACCTCATCGGCTTCCTAGTCAAGTCGGGCTTGTCTGCAGTTAAGCTCGTCGTTCTCCCTGTTTTGTCTATCTGGCTGTATTATTCGGAGGAAGAATATCTGCATGCAGTCGTTTATCAACTACCCTCGTGCCTTCATGAGAAATAATTGCATGTAAGAATTATGTGAGAATTGTTTTTTTGTTTGAAGCGTGATATTTTAAGGGAATACATAGCACAACACAAACAATAAGGGATCAATCATTTTACAGTAAGTAAAAATGGTAAATGCAATTTCACCCTGAGGATTAAGAGTGGGTAGTGAACACTGAAAGATCAAGATGAATCGTATATGTGATTAAAAAGTAAACGAACTGATGAACTAACTTGACAAATTAGATCTGCGAAGCAATACTCTTGTTTTCGAATTTCGCACAACGACATACGTCGTGACCTATGCAATTCCGGGCTCCGATTTCCAGGATTCGTGTGTTACACATTTGAGTGCCCGTTTCTAATGCATTTCTATGATTCCGTCAGAGACCGGTTAATGCAGTACCATTATTTCTTCTATACGGTCGACTAGGTAACCGACAGATTGTCTCCCATGGCATACTATATTTCTCGCCTGTCTCCCGTCTAGCCAGCGGACCGTGTGAAAGGGGTCTATCTGTGGCCGCGTGTTCGGTGGTTCGATTGATTGTTCACCGGACTCCGATCGCGCGGTCACGACAGCTCCGTCGAAACAGAGCTTAAGTATTTGTAACAGTTTCCGCGTGTTTTCTGTTTCCCTCTGGAAGACCGGCTCTCGCGTTCGAATCGTTGGTTCGAGCTGATTGAATCAAGCATTTCGAAGGAAACGGATCATATTTCAAGCATTTAAGCCGATTAATTATAGCCAGCTTTTCAGCCGGCGCGGCTCGTAAAGAACGAAGCTTTCCAATCCCGCCTCGGGAACGGTAATCTAAAGCGATACGCGAGTAGAAATCGTCGAAAAGTCATTCCCGCTCTCGCTTCTTTCCCTCGGTCAAGCCAGCTCGTTTATCATCGGTTTAAGCCGCGTGCGTTTGCAGTAAATTGCACTCTCTACACTGCACCGTCATCCCAGACGGTGATATAGCGTTTTCCCGCCTTGCTACCGCCAATCAATGCGACGGAAATTGACCGTCTAACGGCCGTTCGCAATGCGTGCACCTCCTTTTGATATCTCGTTTCTCCTGGCCAAACAGAAGGCGGCTCTGGCACGCTTTGAGCACGTGCCGATCATCCTACAACCGTACTTCCACATTCTCGATGGACATTCGAAACTACCGCCTCTTGAAATTGCATCTGCATAGAGATTATTACTTCGCGCGAAATATCTCGCTGAATTTTCAATTAAACGGCAAAAGGCGTGCTCTACAGCTTTTCTAAGAAATTCTTTCCAGCTTGCAGTGTCAGACCAGACCTTTCTCTTCCCAGAACCAGAAACACTCGTCTGAGTACATCCCCGTCCCTCAAAACACGCGACCACGTCGCAGCAAGCGTGCGCATTAGTTTTGCCGAAGACAAAGCGGTAACATTATTCTCGGCGTACACGACACGTCAAAAATTTCCGCGAGCGACGTTAATGTTCTCGGCGAAGGGAAGTAGAGAGTCACAGACGAGTCGTCGGTCTGCAAACAGCCGTCGTCTCGTTACGATCCCCTTGTTCCACCGGTTGACACGTCAACAAACGGATCCGCGGTGACGTAACCGCGCGTCGATGCTCCGCGTCCCTCGATCCTTGTCTGTCGCTTTAAAACAACTTGCCTCGCTGCGCCGCTCGCCTAAGGGCGAAAGCATAAAAAGAATCGAGTAGACGTCAAAGAGAGGAGCGCTATGTTTGAGATGAGTAGTCCGCTTGTTGCAGCGTGCGGGGCGCGTAATATGCGTGCGGGCAATGCGCGCGACGACGTTCGATAAACGGTATCGCGACGGAGTTATTTCATTTCCGAACGAGTCATGTGTAAAATATCAAATAAAACGCGCCGGCTGTTTATTTAAGTGGCCGTTCGTGGCCACGGCCTTGGTGGCGGTCTGCACGGAGGAGGGGCTCGGATTTTCGACGATAGGGGAGAAAACGTTAATATCGCGCGCGGTACCCGCTTTCCACCGAGTTCCCGGCTCCACAAAGTGAGCGAGTGTTGACACTAGCCGCTCATACCAGGCCCACCCCTCCAGCCCTTCAGCCAGCCACCCTTTGCCAGTCTGTATCCTCCACCTTTCGCGCAACCCTAACGCCAGAACCACCCCCACCGCATCCGACCTCTACCTTCTCTCGCTCCTTACGCTCTGTGACCCACCCCCTATCCTCCTCCAACCATTCCTCTTTTTCTCTCTCTTTCCCTGTCTCTCTTCTTTCTCCGTTGCCAGCTCGACTGGCTATAATTACTTTCGCACTCTATTTTTTTCCAACGGCCAACTGCGAAGCCTCGCACGAAACTGACCGCGTAACGATCAATCGTTTCTGCGCGAGCGGACCCAACGTTATGCCGGTGCGTACACACGCCCGGAACCTGCCCGTTTCTCAACTGTTCTTTTTCCTCGTTCGCCGCGAATTGGGTGCGGTTCCCTCCACGCATTCCGGATGGTATTCGCGCCGGCGAATCGTATTCGGTAGGCCTCGTTAAAGGAGTGGGCGGTCCTCGATCAGGAGGTTCCGTCGTCACGCGTAGGAGCAGCGTAAGTTGACTGGACCAAAGACTGACCGAGAGACGTTTTTGTCGAGTCCGTTGTGCATAAAAGTAATAACCTATTACAATCATATCAAGATTTTTAGTAGTTGTACTGTTACAAAAGAGACCTTCTAGCATTTCCTCAATTGCAATTGTTTCATAACTTTTAGTTCCGATTTCTGAAAAAATCCAAGTCTTTAATTAAACGTCAATAATGAAGAAAACGATATTTCGTCATGCATTCACAACATTTGGTCACGTAAGAAGTACACTCCATTCACAAACAGGATACAGAGAAGATTATTATTACCACGCTTATATTAGCTTGCCGAGTTGTCGTTGTAGTTGTTCTATGCGTCAAATCTTGTAATTAAATTTTAAACCACTTCCCGATGAGTTAGAGACTTGAAACTTTCAACATAGCTCAGAACTCGATGACAATGCAATATTAAAAAAGAAATTAAAAAGAAAACTGTGCATTCAGGAGAAAAAAAATTTGTATATTAACCGTCACACCTCGCAACGCGACGCTCGGTAGTACGTCATCGCGTTTAGCGATCCCCACTCCGCGTGCCAACGCTCCCTACTCCACTACGTGTTCCTACTCCGACTCATCCCCACTCCACTGGCCCACTTCGCACCGAAGGAGCTCAGTGTGGTTGTGGTGTTCCATTCATTCAGTTCCATTTCGGACAATTTCGGACTCCATCATGAGACGTCGTCTCTCGGAGTCATTCCTCATGCTATCTCGCGTATTTCCATATCTTGCGTTTCTTTATCTTACTATTGATATATATCTTCAATAATATCTTACTTATACTTGCGTTCCATTTAAAAAAGACTAAAAGGTAGAAAATAAAGAAATATATAAAAAAATCTTTTTAAAAATCACGCTTATATTAAAATGCACTAAAAAGGAGAAAATAACTTTTTTAGACATTAGTGACTATAAATAAAAGCGTGTTGCGCCCACGAAGATTACGTCAATATAGTTTAGCGTTCCACGCTTTTATTTATAGTCACTAATTCCTAAAAAAATTATTTTTTCCTTTTTAGTGCATTTTAATATAAGCGTGGGTTTTAAGAGGTTCTTTTTTATGTAATTCCAGTCACCGACGATCTGACAGCTAAATTTTGGAAGCTAAATTTCGGCACGTTTCTAATTATTATTATTATGAAAGTTCCGCGGTGTCGTGTCTTCGCGGAATAAGGGTTCTAAAGTTTCTCCAATATCGCAGCGATCTTCATTAGAAGCCGACACAATGACACTGACACATTAAACGAACGATAATCCGGGGCCGGTGCAACTTTGCGCTACCATAATATACACCTTCATCGCATGAAATACGTCGGTATACTTTTTAATGTTCCACGTAACGTCCCTCACCAGGATTTAAAGTACACGTCATCGAGTGGTCGATAGCTCGGGGCCGGTTGAAATTGAAATGGACTCGAACACCATAAGCAAGTGCATCGCATTGCAACGACGCTCTCGGCTGTCTACCGGCCAAGTGAAAAGAGGGGCCAACACGAAATTTATTTCCAGGCTGTCAAGACGATTCTGCATGCGCCGTAGGTGCCCGTCTCGATCATTACGGACGTGCTTCGAGCGGTGCCGAGAAAAAATCGGCGGAACTGTGAGGAGCGGGAGGTCCGGACTGCAGGTTCACTTTTCGTGGTTTGTTTCTCTCTCCTCCCCCTGATCCTTCGTTTTGTTCCTCTTCTTCTTCGCGGCCTTCGTGATCCCTACTTAGGTCTCTGCGAACCGACTGAAAGTGGGTGATCAAATTATTTGGGCTACTTTTTTGCAGAAACTAATGAATTTACGCTAAAATACTTTTTAAATGAAAGCACTTATAAAGTATTAAATTGAAAATATGTAATAAATTGAAAATTGAAAATAGGTTTTAACCATCATCCGTCCCTCGTGTCAATTTGACACAGTTTTCGCGAATTAAGGGGTACTGTTCTGTTATTTGTCGGTAAATTTGCCCGAAAGTTTGTGACTTTTATTTTTTTAATGTGAAACACATATACCTAGCATTGTTCATGGAAAATAATAATGTCAAAACTGCAAGTCGAATTTGTTACGAAAGAGTCCCTGTGTGTCAATATGACACATGTACTCTTACGTACTGTCGCGGAGTTTTTCAATCACCATTATTTCAATGAGAAATTTATACGGCATTCGGAAATTGAAGGAAAATTGATTTTTTCTAAATTAGAAGAAAACGTATTACTCATATAGTATGGAAATTTACACGGGACGCGATCGAAACTGCCACACATAAGTAAAGCAGGGTCAACGCGTAGTGCTACAATTAGTTGAAGGTTTGGGTGGACGCAATGTTATGTGTGACAATTTTTTTACTTCACACGAATTAGTAATTATATTACAAAAACAAAAAATGACGCTTGTAGGGACCATACGAAAAAATAGAAAAGAAATTCCACAAATTTTACTCGATACGAAGAAGAAGCCACTTCATCATTCGGAGTTTGTTTTTGAACACATACTAAAAGGTACAATGGTGTCTTATGTGACAAAAAGAAGACGATTTGTTATTCTACTTAGTACATACCATACGTCAAAGCAAATGAGTAGTGAAGTAGATAAAAAATCCTGAAATAATAAAGTATTATAACGCTACGAAAGGAGGCGTCGCGTCGATGTCCTCGATGATACGGAGATGGTGGGCACATACAGATGTAAGCGCGAAACAAATAGATGACCAATGGCAATTGTTGCTAATATGTTAGATATATCAGTATGCAATGCTTTTATAATATTTCTTTCACTCAATGTAACGTGGAATAAAAATAAAAAATATCGTCGACGCCTTTTTTTTAATGAAATTGGACATTCTTTGGTGCATTCGTATATGTATTACGTTTCGCACACATCTACCGCGAGGATCTAATGCGACTGCACTTGTTGTACAAATAAAGGGTATACCAACAGTGATTGTACCGTCTTGTAGTAATCGTATAATGCATACTCCACCAACAAAAAAACGAGCCCGGTGTCACATATGTGAGAAATGACCGAATGTTAATATACATAGTGCCCGATGTGATTTGTCCAAACAACAATATGTCCCACACATCGCTTTATTTTATGCCAAAATTATGCAAAAACTAAGATGCAGATGTTAACGCATCCATTTGAATACAAAAATATCGAAAAATAACTTTCTATCTTGTCATTTCGTCGATATTTTACCACTGTGTCAATTTGACACCGAGGGACAGATTCAGTTCGCGAAATGAGGGACGGATGAGGGTTAAGAGGTTGTTGTAAAGGCAAAGCTTCAATCTTTACGACCATAGTAGATTGAGTCGTTAAATAATTTTCACAGTATTTGCAGAGACTTTTCAATACATAGTATCTTCTAGAAAACACGTATATCTTTTATGTGAAGCTGTCACTTTCACATTCAAAGCTGAATAAAAGAATTTTAAAAAATCGTACATTAAGTTTTGGGGGCTTGTTGTTAAGGAGATGTTGTTAAGGAGAAACAGCAATCTTTAAGCCCATGGTAGATTCAATCGTCGAAGAAATTTTTTTTGGTTTTTGTGGACGTATCAACTTGTAGTTTTTCAGGAAAAAATGACATATCTTCTGACATCTTTGACAGAGATGCCAAATAAAAAATCTTTTCGTCTTTTAATTATCTTATTAAGCTGAAAATAATACACTGTTGTCCTTAAATCTTGTTAATATGACCACTGCTTTAAATTGTGCGTAGCCATTTTTACCTTAAGTAAATGCATAAAATCCGCAGTGCACTAATTACAAATTGATTCGTATTCGAGATGAAAGTCCGTGCTAAAACTATACAGTCTCTATCCCTGCACTGTTATTAAACGTCGCAGAGAATTTCGGGTATCGACATAAGGATTAAGCACCGACAATTTTCGGAAAATTCGGAAATTTAGTGTGCCGACACTTTTTGCAGAGCCACTCTACGCGAGTGTGCATGCTCGATATTCGTCGCCCCACCCACGCATCTGCCACCACGAGCCTGTGGGGATCCGCAGGGGATTCGTGGCCCCAAGCGCAGAAAGAGAGCCGGGAATCTTGTTTATCCCCGCTACGGTCCGAATAATAGGACCGTATATTTTGGCGGGCACGCTAATCGCCAGTTATTAATATTGCATCGGTTCCCGAATCCCCGGATTAGAGACATATCTGCCGAAATACTCTGCTGTCCATCCCTGATAATTGATTGTCACGGATTCGTCATTTCAACCCTCGTACTCGACCGCACCCCTCCCTCCCTCCCTCCCTCCGCATTCCTCGCCACCCACATTTCTCACGTCCTCGTTATGCGCGTGAAATTTTGGGAAATGCGTTTCCTTCGTTTGATGATCGCAGATCGAGAATTACAGACGGTCGCTAAATTGCTCAGGGTAGACTCCACGTGCGCGAACTTCGAATATTTGAGACGACCAGATCTTTGAACGTGTTGTGAGCATTCGCTTGGTTCAATACTTCGACTCAGTCATATATTCCTGAAATTATTTTTCTATTTAACACTAGACCTGCCGACCATCAAAAGTGACTGATGTGTATTGTATTATAAAACTAACATGATTAAATTTATTTACATTTTGTTCGATTTTTATTATAATATATATTGGAGTAAATAAATGTATTCAATCAATTCCCATGAAAATATCTTTATAATTTCCATAATTGTAAAATAAGAAAGTTTAGTGTTAACTGAAGAACCAATTTTTAGTCTTTTTAATTCCAGTTGCTAAATGAATTGATATTCTGCATATGTTCAAAAGAATTATTCGTGTTCAAAATATTTTGGTTTATGTACGTATACTTTTAACGATCTCCATTGTGTGAAGGTTCTTGATGTAAAATATCATTTGTAATATCACTATATGTACTTAATGATTGTAGAAGATAGTAATAATTCGTTCAGCGATACATTATACTTCTGCATGCAACCAAATTAAATGTTTCTACACGGTAAAATAATTATTAACATTTCCGGGAACGTATTTCAAGTACAGACAATGACGATGGCATATTAAAAATCTCTTTCACGACTGCATTCGTTAAAAATTGACAAGCATTCGCGTTATGACATTTATCCATTTAAAATCGCTGCAGATTGAATAACCTACTGGCTGAAATTATTTCCGACGACATTTCGCGCAGAATAAAATGCTGTATATGAAAAAAAGCAGGGCGAAACGAGTTCCAAGATATGTTCAACGAGCAACGAGACAGTATAACCAGAGGCGACATGAAGTCGCTCTGGGGTAAAATCCGCGTGTGGCCTACGCGCAGACAGAAAAATCCGAGAAACTTGTCCCCGAATAGAAATGTCCTGTCCGAGGTTCGATCGCATGCATTCTATCATTGGTAGTACCAGACCTAATATATCTGTAATGATATGTTTATTCGCGAACGAGTACTGGAGACGGTCGTCGTGCATGGAGCCGCACGCAAAAACTATCAATTGAATAATGATCGGCGGACAGGCTGGCAACCGAGAAAGGGAGCGAAAGAGAGAGAAAGAGAGAGAGAGAGAGAGAGAGAGAGAGAGAGAGAGAGAGAGAGAGAGAGAACGGTGGCTGTGTGCGGATCGATATTAATTCGCAGTTCTAAATTAAGCGGGGTACAGTCCGGCCGTTCCATGATCGGTTACCAGTATCGGTTCACGTCGATCAGAGTCATTTATTAATTTTACGATTCGACGATTCACTGGATTCCGAAAGCGCGGCGGACGCGCGCGTTCGAGCTGGTAGGTGCATGCGTGGCTGGCGCGGGATCATTAATCACACGCGTGATCGGCGCGCGATCCATTTTTCGCACATGCTAATCGTGGTTTATTAATATTGCATCGATTACGGGGCCGACGTACGGCTTACGCAGGAGGGAGAACCGGACTCGGACCCCGTGTAATTGATGATCGCTCGAATCGTCGTTCGATTCTGTTCCTCTATCCGTTCCACGTATATCCGCGAGGATTATGCGCGGCGAGAGTCTTCATCCCGGCATCGGTAACCAGCTGACATCGCACACATGTTCGCTCGGCTCTTAAGACCACTATACCGCATCACGAGCGGCTATTCAATTAGCCGAAACCGTTGTATATGAGCGAACTTAGATGACAGAGAGGTTGGATCAGCTGCACGGGGAACTACGACTTATCTTCCCTTCAAGTGTACTCCAAACGATTGATTCAATAATATGATTCCTTGTTAAGAGACCTGTCGCTCCATTCGTCTGCTCCTTTCATGATGTATTTGAAATGTATTTGAATGAGAAACATACTCTTCAACAGTTAACAAAGTAAAGGAAATTCGTATTTTATGATATGTAAGTAGCACTTGTTAAAAATTCAGTTAAATATCTTTGCCATATTGATGTGGCAGTCATTTCCCAACCCATTTCTGTAAAATATTATTTGTTGTACTACATACCAATTTGAATCATGTTTCGAAATAATTTGTGACTACAGTGCTCCCGCGATTGTTGTGAGAACCTCGGGGGTATCGAGTCTCAGGAAACGAAATGGTACTACGTTTTTTTACGTGTGCCGAACATAGATTTCTTGGATAACTTTTCCAAGTGTAAACATGAAGATTGTGGGTAAACAACGGTGCTAAGAGGGAAATTGTTGTATTGTACTAATGCTATTCCATATCTGAGAATGATAGATAGAGTATCATAAAACACCCTAATACCTTAATTTCTTTGTAACGCGATCGACCGCCCAAGGGGGAACCCCCTAGTAGTGGGGATCAAAAAGTCACATCATCCGCATACGCGAAAGTCACATCAATCGCGGGAACACTGTACACCTCACATTTACATCATATTCATCTAGTACAGTATTGAGCTAAATTACTTACCGACTCTCAAGCTCATTTCTAAAAATCTGACTATGTTAAAAATCTCAAAATATTTCATTTCATGTTACGAAGAGCATTTATCACATTATTCGATACTCGCTACAACAACATAAAGTCCACAGCGCGTATACAGCCAAGAAAGTTTCTAAAACATGTCGGGCGTATTTCGCACGTTCGTCGGAAATTGTTTTTCATATTGGCTACATATATTTCCATTTGGGGATTTGCTTTTAATTTGTAGGATCCCGGGGTACAGGGTTTCAATTTGGATGGTGTAGCGCGAATATTCGACTGTGTGTTCCATGTCACGGCGAATCGCGCGCAGCACGATCGCTCAATTTTCCGAACGTCCCGTAAACACGGCCGATTAATCACGCGTTTACGCGCAATACGTCACACAGCCGGTCGACAATGTCTAGTTTTCGGTACAAGCTCGAGACATATGCTAGCTGGCAGGAAGGCGAGCTGCGAGACTCGAAACGCGGTTCGTATTCGCACAAGCCCCTTCGTGACTTAATGGATTGGAATGGGGCAAAGGTCGAACACGTAATTGCGAGTACGGGGCTCGAGGACTGTAGAACCGAGCCGGGGACCGAAGCGATATTTCGAACTTCGTTCGCGAACGCCGTGCCCATTTGTCCATGAAGACTGGATACCCTCTGCCTTCCGTGGATTGTACTTTTGCGAATTGGTGGCTCCCGGGCTCCTTGCATAGCTTCTACCCCCCGATCGATCCACGGGACAATAACGTTGGATCGAGGCCAGGGCGCGTTCTCGAATTTACCTCCCGAAACTCGAAATCAACGCGCCGCATTCTGTAATAAACAATACCGGGCCACTCGCACAATACGTATTCATTATATACCATTTCATTAAACGTATCAGTAAACTTTGCTATTGTGCCGTGCGAATCTATCACTTTGCCACGTTTAGTTTAATTGACGTTCGTGCGGCTCCAAATATGAAACAATATGTTCGATTTGATTTGTGGCTAATTACGTAGAATTAGGAAACATTCTAGTGACCAGACCAGACATTTTAGTGCAGTTATTATTACAATATAATTTTAAGAAATTAAATGATGGAAATTGCATACAGAACAGCAGTGTAATCATCGATGTTCATCAGGGAAATTAAACATAAACTTCTCATTCTAGCGTAAATAATGATATTATTTTATGATATACAGGGTAAGTCACCTGACGTTGCCACCTCAAATATCTTTGTTGTTTTTAAAGCCTAAGTATGAAATCTACAAATAAGGGGCTTCGACAATTAGTGAGTGATTAACGAGTAGACTGCGAATTTTTAATGTTTAATGCAAAATAATAATGTTCTGCGTCTGTTATATGGACTAGGAGCTACTTAGAAAGTTTATACTAATTAACTGGATTATACAGGATTATCATTGTAGGTGTTTAAAAAGGCGTGCATCCATTTAAACAAATGAAGGTGACCTTGATATCTCTAAAAAAGATCACATAAAAACAAACATATTAATGGTATCATGTGAGCCCCACTGAACCATTCATCTTTGTCATTCAGACATTTGACGTATCTTTAAAAACAACAAAGAGATTTGACGTGGCAACGTTAGGTGACTCACCCTGTATATTCAAAACTTGAAAATAATCATTTGTTACGATCTTCTATATCTAGTAACTACTAATGTGATCTAAATAATTCATTGACAGGTTCTAATGTGGACTTTAAATAAACAATTTGTTATATTAGGCCATAAAAGTCAATGGCAAGGAAACTATGTGCAGGTTCTGTAATACAAGATTCTTGATTTTCTGTACGTGTAAACTAATCTGTGGCTTTATGTGCCTCACAAATAAAGGGCCTTTAGGAACAGATGCCTAAATACCTCGAAGGCATTATAGGATTTAGAGTATAATAGTTTAGCAGGCCAGGTGTTTAACACACTAGTCAGCTTGGATTTAGTATTTCAGTTCAGGGTAGACAAACATGTTTTATAGTCTAGTAATTACGTATTATATTTGCATAGAGACGCCTGAAAAGAGCAGGATTTCAATATCTATTTAGTCCTTAATGACTTGACGTGTCTTCTTGTAGCTATTACTTGGTAATACAATTATGAACGAAGCTTGGACAAAATAAACACATTGCAACGAACGTTTGTGCTAGTCGATTGTATTAAGATAGCCAATAAAAAAATGTGTTTCCAACCCTTTCGCCCGCTCAAAGGAGGTTATTTATCCGATTCGTTGCCGTTTTGCATTCCGCGTAGACCGGCGAGTCGCTTTTTAGCAGAATGGTTTTCCAATCGGCGTATGACGGTCATGAAATATTGATAAAAGCATGTTCGCCTGTTGGTTTTTTAAATCGTTTCCAATGACCGCGGCGGCGCTCCGTTCGATATTTATGAAAGCCGGTAATATCCGGCTGGAATCGGCCACGGTAAGCCCGCATCAATTCAATCTCGTCCCACAAAGCTTGAATTTTAATTATGAGGCGAATTAATTTCGCCGACGATAAATTGTTATTAATCGTTATTAGTCGTTTCCATATGCTCGTCGCAGCGGCAACCGTTTCCTCCATCGAAATATACGCGAACAACAACGTCTGGACCCGCGGGATGCGATCATGCTTATGGAAAAAAACAATATATTCCAAAGAAATATTACGAGGGAGTATAGCGTAGCAAAAGGGATCTGCTAACAAAGGGTCTATCCTCTATCAACTTCTGAGAACGAGCGGCCTTTGTCCACCTAACTGCATTATGTAAGGACTAAGACCCTTCGATTTTTCTCCGGCGGCGGACACGGGCCGGGCGTGTCGGTATCTGTGCCAGCTAATAGTTGCCATTAATTATCGGATCTGTATTGTCCATTACGCGTCCGTTGGGCCGCGTTAGACGAGTTATGAGGGAAGACCCGTCATTCTCCGCGAATACGCCTCCGCGGCTCGTAATCACGGTTACACACGCGTGTCTGAAACGTCGCCGACGCGCGGAACACGACGGAGTTTTAATGGCGTTCCCGCGGCGGGAACTTTCTTCCACCGGCGAATTAGAATCTCGTAATTTAATCGAAAGTTTTCTACCCGGCAGGCCGAGGCCGCCTGAAACGCTGAAAAATACTACTCTGTTCGGAAAGTTCCGCGGAATGATTTTTTTAACAGCAACGCTGTGGCGATCTGTTCACCCGAGAAATAATATTCAATCTTATCTATAAACAAAGCAAGTTTCGCTAGCCCGAGAAGCGAATCGCTTATAGCAACACGTTTAATACAACCTTATTCATACAACCATACAGTGAATATAAACCTCCTTCGTTTTCTAAGAAATTATGAACGACATAGAAAATCTAATCACTGCAGCTGAGAAATAAGTAATCATTTATAAATGCATGAAGATGTTTTGAGAAGGAAGGCAAAGAAAGGAGAAATCGATGGATTCTCACACCATCTTACAGGTCGATTCTCGCGCGTGAGTCTCCCGCATATTTTAACGTGATCGTTCTTGATCACTCTGAACATTCACCTAACTTAGTCCGGAGTGACTTTTATTTATTTCCAAAGATAATAAACGTCATGCGAGGAGGACGTTGTAGGAGGACGTTGAATTGGTTATGGATGACGTCGAAGCAATAAAACGAGAAACGATGAGAGTCCTGAACAGTGTTTCACAAGATTTCCAGCACCGTTCTGAGCAATGAGTCCTGACTACTTTTAGGGATACTAACTCGGAAGGAAATCGAAGCACCAAATTTTGTTTACGTGATTCTACGAACTCTGAACGATTCTTCGTACTTTCTTCGTCTTGGAGTGACAACCTGACCGAAGTTCAGTGGATGCTGGATTGTCGCGGCAGAATCGGGCGGAACGTTCGACGCACGATTAACTCGCTGATAGATTGCCATCGACTCGAGCCCTCTAATAAATAGGCCATACTTACCCTCTCCACCGCGTCCTGATTTCTGCCACCCGCCAATTATTTCGTTTCTGAGTGGGGAAAGTCGACCGAGCGCCGGAAATCGTGACTCTCGGATGGTTTTCGTTACAGCACTTCTGGAACCACGCCAACCCTGGATGACGGTAATAATGTGGAGCTACGGAACAGGAAAAAATTTTCCCTACTCTTTCAATATTTTCTCCTGACGTCATACTTCCCTCCGTTACCGTTCCACATTCATTCGACCGGCTCCGTGCAACGCTTTTTAATTGTATGTTTGCTACACGTGCTACATGGACACCTTCGTGAACAGAAATCAAGAACTATTTCAGTAACGACTATTCCCCTCGAAATGTTCATTGTATATATATATATATTCTTTATTCTCAAATATATGCCTTTCGGCGTTACATTTTTTTTTCTCTTCATCCTGCATTACAACAATTCTTACCTAATTACATTTTTACATTTTACATTTACTTATTTCTAGCTTATCCTAATATTTACAAAACCAAACAACAAAACAATTACACACTTTGTATCTCTTTGTTCCTCTCTATTTTTTCTTTTTTTTTCTGTCCCTATCTCTCTTTAACCCCTCTTTTCCTACGCTACTTATACACTATTTTGTTTCCCACTCTCCCTCTCTTTCTTCTCCACCCTTTCTCTGTTTTCCCTTAGCTTCCTGCCCCAATTTCCGCCTTTTCCACTTTCGTCTAGTATTTCTTCTATTTTTCCTTGTATTTCTTCCATCTCCCTACACCTTCCCACTAGGTGCTCCAGCGTCTCCTCGAAATGTTCATTGTAACTCTTTTTTATCAATTCAGATTTGTTTATAATACTTGATACAACCGGCTTGAATCTTTTTAGAGAGTTCTTGCAAATATTTGTAAATTTCAGTTGTCGGACAATCATTCTTACAAGGGATGATCACGATGAAGTAACATCTGCAGATCATAATGAAACTTTGAAGGGATGTCTTAGTGAACTCTTACGAAAATATTGCATACATATTTTTATATGGACCGTCGTTCATGTCGATGGGTTGAAAACAGCCCCTAAAGATCACTTCTAGATCGTTCTGTATTTTATTGATTAAATGTGTACACTTTGAATAAACCCAAAATTCTTACATTCTCTTCACAGAAACTCATTATGAAGATTTTTATATCACTTTATATTTCTGTCTCTTATCTCTCGTTTCGAAAATTCACACTGTAACGTTAAAAGATGAGCGACTGGGGGCAAAGAATCATAGAACAAAATTACTCAATGGGTTGCTGAAACTAAATGTTGAGTAAACGAGTAATCTAAACGTGGGCGTCCGTAATTTAAGAGTTCTAAAGTGCAGCCACGAACGTGTTGCGTTGAATTGGAATTTCCTGGGCAAATTAAGCTAATCCTCCGCTGTAATCGAAGCCGTTCGAGCCGGGATCATCCGGTGAAAACTACGGGTCATGCGAAATCGAACGCATCGGCAGAGCGGTCGTGAGCTACGCGAGCAATTCTCATGGTACTGGAGAGTGTATCGTGAATGGGAACGTTCCCCGAGCCGACAATAATTGAAACCGCATTCTCGGTGTCCATTAATGACCTCCACCCTTCCCGTCTGCTGTCCGCCATTTTCAAACCTTTTCCTATTTCGCCATCTCGATCCATCCAGCAACCGTCGGGGGCTCCTCTTTTCCATTAGGCTTCTTGCTCGGCGAAACCTATGATTTGGAAATCCAACGGGGACGATGCGAACAGGTAGGTGTGCAGTCGCCAACGGGAGATATATGGGTTACGCCGGAAGTGGGGGGGTTCATACAAATTGAATTTGTGCAATTACGAGAGTAATTACGTCGGTATTAGGACCATTACCTGCGCGCCCATCGTGCAGACTCCGCCCACCTCCTCTCTTTACTTTGACTTCTTCCTTCGTTACTAATGAACGACACTACGGAACCTCTGCATCCGATCGTTTCCCGCTTAATCGAGAAAAGTGCGCGCGCATTCCTGATTCGAAATGCACTTCCCGAGACATACGGGTGGATTTGTATTGCTAGAACACTTACTCTCCGAGGACACCGCTAATGGCAACTTCCGATTGCTGATTTGCACTTTTTCTGTGTTGAAAATGTATGGTTAATTTCAATCTTATGCGCTGTTATTATTAATATGCTATTGTTGAAATATTTTGTAATAGGGCATGGGCAGTGTTGGGCAATCAATAAATTTATTTAAAGAAATAATCATTTAAATAAAAATTTAAAGAACAAGTTATTTGTTATTTGGATACTCAAATAAAAGGCAAACATAATTATTTATTATTTGAGCAAGTCTAAATAGAATTATTTAAAATAATTAAGTTAATTGTTATTTACAAATACAATATCAATTATTATTTGTATTGACAAATGGGCCCCACCACTGGCGGTATACAGTGAGTGTACAAAGTATTCGTACACTTTCTAAAAACTAATAACTTTTTTATAATTGTACCAAACAACATGGCTTTTTGTAATTAATTAGAAGTATTGGTTTACGAAATGATATGCAAAAATAATTTTCAAAAAATTATAATTTACAAGGTTATATGCAAAAATAAAAAAGGCATTTTTTTAGCTTTTTTATTTGAGTCCTTCATGAAATTTAAAAAATATGTGTAGTAGATCTATGTTAGTTATACACATGCTGAACATTTCATTGAAATCGATTAACATACACACGAGCTACAAGCGATTAAAAATGGTGAAAATCGTAGTTTTACACGACTTTTGATCAGTTTCTGCTTAAAATCCACAGAATCGTACATCTTTCGATGCGTGTCGTTTTTTCCTGCGTCAACCGATTTCGATTAAATTTTCAGTATGTGTATAGATCTACTAAACATATATGTTAAATTTTCATTAAGGACCCAAATAAAAAAGGTTTTAAAAAATGCCTTTTTTATTTTTGCATTTAACCTTGTAAGTTATAATTTTTGGAAAATCTTTCTTGCATATCGTTTCGCACAACAATGCTTCTAATTGATTATAAAACGTCAGATCGTTTGGTACATTTATAAAAAAGTTGTTAGTTTTGAAAAAGTGTACGAATACTTTGTACATCCACTGTACCCGAAAAGGTTGCTGTAGCAGCAAAAACGCGCACGTGTTCATATACAAAATACAAGAGATAAGAGAAGACCAAAAACTGTTTATTTGATTTCCACCTTAATCGAAATAATAAATAATCTTTTATTTGGAAATAAAAATTAATAAATTGATCACTTTTGGAATTATTTAAATTATTTTCATTTAAATAAAAAGTTTAGTTATTAGTTGCAATTAAAATCACACGTTTATTTATTATTTAATTATTTATTATTTAAAATAAAATTTGCCCAACACCTCATGCCGCATGAGGGTACATATTGGAAATGAGGAATACATAGACTGATTATCCTGCTCATACAAATGTGTAATAATTTGTTAGTGGATATTTATTTTCAAAGAATTCGTTTTCATATCAAGAAAGAGAAATAGAAGACCTACCTTGCCCCTTATATGCACACAGTACGCAAAGCCACGCCCCTGAATAGACGTGGCTTCATACCTCGTGGCTCCTAAGGAGCCAGAAGCAGTGCCCCGCGGGGCCATGTACACCCACGTTCAACCTAACCACTTGAGAATCAAACTAACCGTGTACGTAAAGCGTATCCACCATATTGGCTTCACTTCAGTGCAATACAACGCAAGCAGCGAGTGTCCACGCAAAAACGAGCGAGTCAAACCACAAAGGTCTCGCGTCAGAGGTCTGCTCTTGAATGCCTCCCCAGGATCATAGCCAGTGACAGCCTAATCACAATCAACGTCCTCGATGCTTCAGGCTGGCTAGGAAGCGACGTCTGAAGTGGTCCGCGACAAAAGAAGATGCTGGTATTCAACAGCGATGACTCTTGTCGTAGAAACAAGGGGGCGGGGAGGTTGCGGGGAAGTAACGCGAGGCTCCTGCGTGTTCTATCTCGTCCAGGGGATGCAAGGCGCAACCTCGAGCGGCAAACAGTTGTAAAGAATTCGTGCACGAGCTGGCTAGGCTCTCGGGTGGGTGTGCGGGGGGGAGTCGCTATCTACCCGAGGCAGGGGCTCCGTTAACTACCATTTATCGCGAGCCACGCCGCTGCGTAATCAATTCCTCTGCTCACGCCCGGAATTTCAAAACTTTTCAGGCTTCCCTCTTCTTCCACTTCCAGCTTGTCCCCTTTCGTTCGCGTGCTCGCTCTCGCACAGCCGTGTTCGTCCCGGCAAGGGACGCAGGGCCGAGAGCGAGAGAGGGCCTGTTGCGAGGTTTCGCTGTGTGACTTATATCAGATTAACCCCTCGGCGCCCCCATGCCGCTAATTTCCAATTAATTATCTTCGCGCTGACGCACCGTGAGAATGTGACGTGATTATCGTGATTCCCAAGTTTCCACGGTTCTCCGACTGTTTTCCTTCTGTTCGGTTTTTTCGCTCCTCCCTACTCTCTTCTCACGAGGGAGTCTCGTAGTCTTTTTCCTCTTTTCAACCCCCGTACTCCTCCTCCTCGTCCTCCTCCTCCTACTCCGCCTCTCATCCTCTTCTCTCTCTCCTGATACGAGATCCACCGGAACCGCCGACACACCTTTAATCCGTAATTAAAGTTTGAAGCGGCAACGTTCTCGCCAAGAATGTGGAAGATACTAATTTCCAGTGCGATATAATTACCGGTGAATCCGCCGCGGGGAATTTCGACTGTAAATTATTTCTCTCCCGGGAGCAGCCCCCCGGTTTCTCGAGATTGTTACACGGCTCGACGCGCAACGCGAATTTTAAATCGGGCCCTCGTACCGATATCCTGCACACGCGTTTCTTTCTCTATTATTTTTTTGTTCGTCCTCTCCCGACCTTATTACCCCTGATTAAAGCACCGCGCCCCACCGATTCGCCGAAACGGGGGGCGCCCGATATCGGCGACGCGACAGACCGATATCGAGAGAGGCGAAACGTAATGAGCTCGTTCGCCACGTTCGAACGGCGCGCCAATTTATACGGGGCAGGGCATTGTAATTCGACGAACGCAATTTGCCCGGCTACAATAATCCGTAATAACTCCCGACGAATTTATCTTAACTAACGACGCTTGAAATAAGAAACACGCGAGGGGAGAGGGGACCGACCGAACTGCGGTTACGGGAACGAACCGAAAACGGAAGCCGAAGACGAGGGGGGCCAAGGGACGAGGGAGAAAAGCTAAGGGAAAAGAGAGACGGGCGGAGGGTTACGGTTGTAAGACGTTTTCTTTTTTTTTCTCTCCTTTCCACCCTCCACTTAAAAACGACCGCCTCGCCGCCGCGCTGGCTCGCGCTTAATGGACGCGAAAAATATTGCGGCTGCTCGGGGGGACGGTAACTGGGGTAGCTATACACTGGCCCTGATCGCACTTGCCACTGTTCTAAAGTGAAAACCAACCCCCGACCGACCTGCGCGCCGGCTCATTACTCTCTTTCCATTATTCAATTAATCGTGGCCATTTATTATCGTTACTTAAAGGCGTGAATCGAACGGGGACACGCATTGTCGGCCGTGATATTATGCCCGGTGAAGAGCCGCTCTTCGAAAGACAACGGAAGAGGCTGCTGCCGATAGGAGAGGCAGGGCTGTACAGTGGTGGACAAAAATATTGGCACCGTGCGATACTCTTTATGCTAAATAACAATTGTTCCCTTGAATTGCAAAGAACAAGAGCCACGTAGACATTTCTTTCTTTAATGATTTTGATCCTCCGTGGCCAACCTGAGCGATATTTCACCATTGAATTTATTTCTTTCGTTCCAACGATTATTTCAGAATTGTTGTAGATTTTTTGGGAATCTAGAAACAGTAAAAAATTATTGCTTATTTATACAAACATAATCTGTCAGCTGCTTTAAATTGCACTTACTCGTTTTTGTCACAAGTACATAAAATCCGCAGTCCACTTATGGTATATGTAATTAATGA
Source organism: Lasioglossum pauxillum (assembly GCA_933228785.1). Classification (NCBI taxonomy): domain Eukaryota; kingdom Metazoa; phylum Arthropoda; class Insecta; order Hymenoptera; family Halictidae; genus Lasioglossum; species Lasioglossum pauxillum. The sequence goes on along the minus strand of OW121702.1, from coordinate 16,821,871 downwards.
AATAATGAGTTCTAACATTTTGCGACGGTCAGTCAAATATTGTGTAAATTCGCTTAATAACTTTACAGTTTTGTGCTTTTATTAATTTCTGTCATAAATAAGTAAACTCCGCAGTTTGGTTATAATTGTTTGTACGTGAAATGTTACACTTTCCAGACACTTTTGTCCGCCACAGCATAAATGCGCCGAGACGTCCTAAAAAGCGGAAAATTGCTCGGGCGTAAGTCCGGGGTTCGGCTCCTTTTAATTTTAACTGCCGGCAATCGAGTCACGCCTCAAGGACCTTTTTTACTAATTAATATAATGGAAACGGCCTTGTAGAGAAGATGCTCGAGAAAGAAATAAGAAAGATCACGGATAAAACGACAGAAACGACGGACAGGGGGACTCGGACCGACCCGGGAGGGGGTGGGCACGGGGGTGAATTTATTTCTCTGTGAGTCTCTTATCGAGACGTCGCCCCGTACGGGGTCCTCTTCTTCTTCGCGAGCACATTCTTTCGAGGTCGTTGCGCCCCGAGGATTATACGTCGTAAAAGAGGAAACTCTTAAACGCTTTTATCTTAGCATTTGCTGTCCCGAATGATTGCATTCGTCGCAGATGGACCGAATACAAACAGATAAAAGTGTAGCCGGATGGTCGAACGATGGGACTTCGATGCGCGAGCGCACCTTGTGCTCCTGCAGTCACTCCATAGAATTAAGTGTCGGCTTGTTTGCGACTCGTGCAACAGAAGTTGAAGAGTTGTCACGCCTTCTGTCGCCGGGTTCGTTCGTTAAGTGACAGAAACAATAGATGCGACTGTAGAAGAATTTTTAAATAGCATTCTATTCTTCCAAAATTCTCGAAGATCATAATAGAAGACATGAATTTGCGTTTAGCACCAGTTTTTTTTACAATTGATGATGATGAAAATTGTTTAATGCTTAGATCCAAAAGTCAGCAATCTTTGTAAGGTGGAGTGTGGTAAGTCCGCCTCAGTTTTTGCAAAGTTGGAATTTAAACTGATGTATTTTCAATCCGGTTTGTAAAAACTTAACGTTCTTGGTATCAAACTCTTGCCACAGTTATTAATGATGAATTAGTATTATGTAGAATTCTAATTTTGCTTGAGAATTATCATTATGATAGGATATTGTACAAAGTGTCAACTAGGACGCACTTGCCCCATTTCTGATAGTTAAAAATGCTTTCGAACCTTGTTTCAAGTGCGACGGGGCAAGAAAAGAATTATTATCAAGCCTGCTAAAAAATGCTTTTTATTACATTAAATATATTGTTTAGTTTTATAGTTACCCATACAGTACGGACTTACCCCACTATGATAGTACGGACTTGCCCCGTGTAATAATATTTACGGGGCAAATGCATCTTAGCGTTTTTCTCGATAAATTTTAAAAAATATAATAAATACGGTTTAATGTAAACCTACATCAATATTTGTTGTACTTACCTAAAATAACAACACAGAATATATTAATAACTTGTAAACTATTGCATGTTCAGGGTAACCTCTGTAATAAGTTGTACGTGTACCTCGCACGTGACTGTTTGGCATTGGTTGATTTAAGCGAGGAAAACACCTTTATTCTTGGGCGACATCTATGTCGAATAGTTCATACTGACTTATACTACATTAATAAATACAAGCTAGAGAAATTTCGTTCAAATTATAATAAAAATAACCAATTAACGGACTTGCCCCGTAGACGGACTTACCCCACTCCACCTTTCAAAGAAGTGCCTGCACCGATTAGATAATATTGCACTTGCTGAAGCTCTATGTATTTCTATTTGCTGGTTTGAACTTTGAAGTAGGAATTAAACAATTCTCAGACTCTAAGGTATGTAAGTAATAAACTGCGGATTTTATGCATTTATGACAAGAATGAGTAGGTGAAACACAAATCAGTGAAAATATCTGGCGATTTGAAAAGTACGATTATATTACCCGTGGCTTATAATAAGATGAATAGAAGAGAAGGAATAAATGATTATGCAGCTCCTCTTTCTTGCAATCGACTTGGAAAATTTTTAGTTCGCATAAACATCCGCAATCTAGTAATTAAAGACAAATTCTGCATTACTGACAGTTTGACTCTGAATGCCGACTAAAGTGGGTGCAGTTTTAGTGACGTTTCACCGTGGACGTCGAAGGACCGGTGTCTCCTTGCGAATGATCCGAAAGTGGAGCATATCGCGTCACGCAAAAGGCCGAAAAGGGTTGAGCGATGACACGAGGAAACAGGGCAGCCGACGGCGATACTGAAGGGGCAGGGAGCGGAGGATCAGATTGATTAATAGGGGGTACATCTGTTACCGGCGAGCGAGAGGGTGGATGGCAATAGTCCGGAGAAGGGTAGCTCGCAGTTAGCATTAATCACTGCAACACGCCGCGGCCTGACTGTCAGGTCCCGTATAATGCCCATTGGCGTGGAACCAGTCGGTCTTTCCACCTGGGACAGATCGAGGGGGTCCCGTTCGAGTACATTGGACCGTATAAACTTACCATATTACCGGCAATTCGGTTACGTGTTCGCGGAGATCCTCAGGATTATCGTGGTGGCCATGCGTGAATTAATTGGGGATCCTGTTCCTCTGAAGCGAGCGCCGGAAACGGCACCGGAGAAAACGCCCGTTGAAATTATTGGGAAAGTTTCCCGGGGCCCTGGGTGTTGGATTATCGAGGTTGTACCGAACGCCAGTACCTCTGGTAATTATAATCATCCTTTGAGCGGCTTAGTTTCCCTCAGGATACCTCCCGGGGCTAGAAGTTTTTTGAGTTAGTAGGTCAGGTTTCCCTATAAATACCGGCCGTCAATTTAACCATTGATAATGCCGCGAAATATCACCCTTTGCGAAATTCTAATCCGACAAATATCATTTACAATTTAGAATGATTAATTCAGCCACGTCTAATTTAAAAGGTTTCTATACAAAAATTTATATCGAGAGGCGAAGATTAAATCACGGGTGCTCATGCCAGATTTTTTACCATTGCTTAATAGAGAAAAACAAGAGTCAAGCCAAAAAGGAATTTCTTCTGCTCAAGGCTTCAATGAAAATCCAGTAAAAATCAAAACGAAGTTCTTATTAAATTTCTATTAAAATATTTTTGTTCCCTCATGTTTCACCCAGTCATAAGTGCATGAGAGATTGAAAAATTTCCAGAAAATGTATTACGAATCGATGGTGTAGGAACGAGACATGGCCACCAGAAAGGAAAGTGTCGAAATCTTTTCCATCCACTTTCCTCTGTATAACCGGTGCACCGACTTTGCGAGAATCCATCATCTGTCCCTAAGCAGCGGATTTGACAGCTGCGGGGTGCGGCCCGTGAGCATCGGCCCAAAGTATCCAAAATTCCTGGCATATTGCCCCCTCGTGACTGTAATTAATGAAGGGGGTACCGCAGTGGGTACGGAAGGCTCTCAGGAGGGTGCCAACAACGAGCCCGTCCCCCATCGGCTCTCTATTCTATTTATTATATTTAATTCAAGCATCGTGGCACAAGTGTAAGTGTACAGCGTCGGCTATAAACCACTTGCATTATGCATCGCGCAACGTGCGCAACATCGATTTCCGGAAGGGTGTATTGCTCGGATAAAATTCTTTCTACGACTCGTGAAATGTTCGTAACTCTGCTCGTATATCCAAAAAGTCCTTCAGAGGATGCCTCCTTTATCCGGCAAGTCCACAAAATTTTTTCATAACTAGTTGTCGTTTTATGCATTTATCACAAAAATAAGTAGGTACAACTTAAAATAGTAGATGAGTTTTAATAATTGGAAGATATTAATATACTATTTTGAACTCATTAAAATTATTTAATGAAGAATTAAGTGTCTGTCAGCCTCCCGTCTCTTGTGATTGATGCAGAAAACTTTTATTTTAAAAATCCGCAGTCTAATAAATAAGTTAATATTTAAAGTCCCTTATTTGGGCTATTAACTTATATTTTTGAAATTTTATTCACGACAATAATTACTTCACAGTGCTGTCGATTATATTTTATTTCAATTTTGAAGACAGTTCGAGATTTCGATCATTTCTGTCGGAGTAATACAATGATTCAGAAGTTCATTGAAGAAGTACTCAAGTATCGTGGAACGAAACCATTGAAGATGTGAAGTACGTATTGTATAAATGATTGTAAAAGGGTTCGTTATAGATAAACAACGATGTTCGGACACACTGCATCGTCTAGCCTTCTTTAAGAATTCTCGGCGTCCACGCTAGGCGCCGTATATTCTATTGGAATTAATTAACAGACACACCAGGTGCAGTATATATCAGTCTATGTACACACGTATATCGAACCAGTCTCAGACCATAGTCGAGCCAAACCGGCCGTCTTCGCAAACCACAAGCACCGAAGAGGAACGATCTCGAAACAAGAGAAATATAGAGCTGCTTGTAAGACGTACGTACAAACCGACGATGTGCAATTGGCCCAAAACAATACAACATAACGTTGTCCCGCTAGTATGTTGTTGCACAATTGCTATTTTACAAAGGGAGTAACGAATTAGCCCTTTGCTCGGTGAATTTCCGTCGGGGCGTTCATCTCTTGCATTAAACATTCAAAACGGAATACAGAGAATGTTACAAATCATTACTGCAGCCTCACAAGGAAACTCCAATGATATTATACTATGCAATATAGTATATCGTGATGTTTAGTTTGCAGAGCTTTATGCAAAATAAACATTTTATATAATAGATGTTAAATTGACGACATAGTAAAACATTTTGATGAAACGAAATGTAGTATAATTTGTTCAGAATTTGTAAAAATTCAGAATCAAAAAATGTATACATTTATGACAAAAATGAATGGGTTTTTCAAACGGTTTCAAACAGTAGAAAAATTGAAAGAATATAGGAATGTCGATACATTCTGTTCGACACATTCCAACGATTAGGAAAAGAATGGAAACTCTATTTAGATCCTGTGTCCTACAAACGATGGACAAAATTGTTACATTCCGGGACGAAAAAATAGTACAATTTGAAAATAATGTAATTTCTGTTTATTATACATTAGAAATTCAGTGTTTTTTATACACATATTTTTAGTGTGTCTTTCTTAACATATATGAATGAAATGAAACGAAGCTTCATTAACTTATCTAATTTTATTGAATGAAGTAGAATTATTAATGAAATATAGAGGTACAAAATGATAGCACACTTAACGAAAAACTTGAAATATAACAGAATTAATCGATAAAAATCAATGCTCGATATTTTGTAGGTCCCCCTTTACAGTCAACGACTTTAATCATTCGGTTTGGTAAATATTTATACAATTTTTTAATACTGTTTTGGCTAATATTCTCCCATTCATCTAAAATGTTCTATTTTAAATCGTTAATATTTTGGAATTGTATGCTATTTTGGTACACAGCTCTGGCAAGATGTCCCCTACAATTTTCAATAATGTTGAGGTTGGAGATCTTGCTGGTCACTCTAAAACTCGAATGATTTTTGACGAGAAGTATTTCTTGACCGCTTTTGCCGCGTGGACTGCGACATTATCTTTTAAATGTGTTTATTTGCAGCAATTCTTGCAGCATTAGTGTTTAGTTGTTCATTTATCATTTCAATATACCGTTCACTATTCATTCGTCCTTTTATAAATTTGATTTCTGTTTTACCCCAGTATCCAATATCGACTCAAATTATCACACAGCCGCCTCCCATTTCGCGGCGGCTTAAAAATTGATGTTCTTCATTAAAATTATGATAGTAATAGCCTACGTCGTCTGGACCAACCAAATTAAATCATTTTTCGTCAGTAAATATGACTCTTCACCACTTTGTCCTCATATTTATATGCTTTTCGGCAAATTGTAAGCGGAACGCTTTATGCTCCTTCTTACCAAGGTTTCTTCTGCAATTCTCTTCGCGCTAAGTGCTTCCATTTTTGTAAAACACAACGTACATTCTTTCCGTTAGTGTTTACCCCAACACTTGCAGTGATTTGTCTCGCAGTCATCCTCGAATTTGATGCTGTTCTCAATGTTGCACGTTTTTCACGGGCAGTTAAACTTTGTGGGCGCCCAGAACTCATCTTTTTCTCGTAATTTTCAGAATTTTTTAACAAGCTCATAATAACTTCTCGGCATCTATTTACAATTTTTGATATTTGCGTAATTTAAACCCGTTCTTCCTTTAACTTCAATATCGTATGTACTTCACATACACTTAGTTTTTTTTCGCGACCCATTCTTAACGCTTTAGTATGTTGTTTTATTAAATAAGTATGAAAGAAGCTAGTACCCACTTTATCAATTACATTTTGCAATGAATGTTTGCTCTTGAGTAACTTCTACACAACTGACAAATGTAAAACTGCTATTTATGCTATCATTTTGTCCCGCTTGTGGGCCCCAATATTTACGTTTCCATTTCGAAAATTCTATTAAAGTAAATATGGTGGATGATATTCAGTACATTGTACGTACAGGCATGTCAGAATATATTGACATATTAAAATTTCAATTTCTTCAGTTTAATGTACCAAATGATGAAAAATAGAAGACGTGCTATCTTTTTGTCCCGGAGTGTACTTAGCATAAAGTTCCACAGCCGTAGTTCATACATCCACTGTATTTTCAGCTGGAGAAGCGTATTTTTTCCAGAAAACATCAGAAACTATTCCCAGACAAGTAACTCAGTTCGCTCTGTTCGGCAGGGTCAGTTACATTTAATATCCTCGAAGCTGAAACTTATAATATAGCGAGTAGATTTGGCGCGAAACATCGGCACTGAGGCAGCGCATCAAACTGGAATCCGCTGTTCGTCAGACAATGGCGCGGACCGCAGACGTTGGATAATGCCGTGACGGTGAAATCGTAGCCATTCAATCCCTTTAACGCGGAATTAATTAAGAGATACGTTATCCCAGACATCATTCACGGGAGTACCCCGCCCGAAGCGAAGAGCTGGCCACCTCGATGAAGCGACAGCTTCCGTGGAAGGAACCGGTACCAGGAACAAGACCGATGCACGGATGCGTGGGAGCTTTGTCGACGTGAAAGACGCCGCTGTTGGTACGTTTCGCGCGCGGTTTCGAGTCAAAACGGCACAATGGGAATCTCCGACCGGGCACACACTACCCACACGAAAGCCCCGTAAATACGTCGGGGGCTCTTTAGCCACTGGCACGGCTAACGACGTAACGTTTACATTGGTCCCGTGGAAATTACCCCAATTAGCCACGCGAAGTCTACCGTCGAGCGAACGACTTCAACGTTAGGACGCAAGTCTATACGCGCGTGCATCGCTGAAATAGAACGCAATTGCCATTATCACCCGGACACGGAAGGCAGCAAGCTGTTCTGCGCCTTTGTATTACTCAACCTGAAGCCCCTTTCAATGAGGATAGTCGCCGATGGGGCTAGCGTTGCCTGTTTCATGCCTAATCGTTCTTCAGAATAATTAGCGTGCTCAGATGTTTGTCTTTACTTAATAACTTTAGTACATCGACAAAATGCATCGAAACCACCGACTAATAATAATTGTTCACAAAATAAAAATTGTCTGCGTTCATTGCAAGATACAGAAGCTATAATACTTTAAACGCTTCTACTGGTTTGCGTTTGATTTATTCATTTTTGTCATATTTGGATAAAACCAGTATTTACCTTACCAAATAATGTATCAATATTACTGATTAATTTCAAGGGTCAAAGATGACAATGAAGAATATAATTATGTGAACGGCAATATTCGGACTGTGGATCTTTATGTAAACTAAAAATTGTTTGCAGTGATTGCAAGGCACACAAAACCAAATAGGAATTGACTTCTCTGTTTAATAGTTTTAATAAATTGTAAGCAACATACATTATATCCCCAAATTCTTTTAATTTCTTTATTATTCGAAATACCACCCATTTTATCATAAATACGTAAAGTCCGTAGTCCGATAATAATACTCTGTGTTTCGATCAAGTTTCTAATCAAACAGAACTTAGATTTCACGAATTTGCATGTATCATGCTGGTTATTATCAGTAGATAGTAGAAATCAGACGTTACGTTTTGGTTGTACATTCCACTGTCGGTCTATTGGGAATCCGGCGAAAGATCCCCAGCCAGCTTCCCGTTCGGAAAAACTTTCTCGATTAAAATTTTGTTCGTTTCTCCGTGGAGTTCCGTACGTAGACTGGAGTGGGCAGCGGAAGTAAATAGTATTCACGGGAGCTCGCCACCGATACCGGTGTAAATTCTTAACGAATTTACCATAAGTTTATGTTCGTTCGTTTGACGGCAAAAAAAACATCCACTCCGCAAGAAGTTTCAGTAAAAATTGTTCCATTCTCGTGAACAAAATTCCTAGCCGTAATAAAACGCTGCTGAAAACATTTAATTTACGCAAAGAAAATTTATTTAATATTCCACTCACCGATAAACTATACCATTCACTAAATTCTGTACACGTTTGCATTTGGTAACAACTATAAAAGTCAAAAATTCTAATTGGAGTATACCTTAAATTTTATAATAAATTTACTAATTTATATTTTAATTTGAAATTTCCTCTCAATTTTGAATTTTATAATAAAATTACTAATTTATACTCTAATTTAAAATCTTCCTCTTGAATTCTATAATAAATTTACTAATTTATATATTAACAATTTGAGTGCCATCTGCCTTAAGGACTTTAATAAGGACGTAATTTATTTAGTGAAATGAAAATTTTTGGAAATTATTTTCAAATCCGGACAGACCAGTCCTTCCATTTTTGGGAGACCTGACATTCAAAGTTCCACTGTGCCAAAATCATTGATATTTTTTCAAGTAAAGAGACTAAGTGGTACTGATTTAAAAATCGATCAATATTACATATTTATTAAACTATACACAGTGCATCATTTTTTATGCAATTGATCTGCAAATAGTATCTCCTTGAAAACAATTTGGCAAGAAATTTGTTGAAGAAAAACTTCGACTATTAAAGTTATAATCGGAAATTTATATTATGTGGATATGTAACACTACAATTCGTAGAATTTAGTAGCAAACAAATTCTTGCTTTCAATAGTTGCTCAAATATTACCATTTTTATGCCATGCGACTCCAAAGGGCTCGCACTGTCCAAACCGCAATCAAATCAGCTCAATATCAGATTACGCATTCAAACAAGCCTTTCGACCCGTGCCATCATTTTTGCATCGCGGTACACGGTCCGAGGTTGAACAGGATGTCCATTCACGCGAAAAAAAAGGACTATAAGACACCGTGCCGCCGCGAAAATATTTGACTTTCAGGCAGCAGTCGTATAAAAAGTCCACGAGAGACAAAATTACAAACATGCTCGAGGTTCTCCGTAGTGTGTGCACGAAATCGACAAAAACCGGTGGTGAACGTTGAATAAACAACAGCGAAAACAAGCCACTCGGCTTCTTCAGTGTCCGGGAACGATCTCTCCACGAGAGCGGGCTCGTAACTCCTAGCTTCTGGTTAGGGGGCTGCGTGCATCCGATTCTGCGAACTTCGTGCTGACCCAAAAGGCTGGTAGCTTCCTCGAACGAAAGGAACGAAAGCGAGCAGAGCAGATGACGATAGAGGGGGCATGCGGGGAGGATCATTCGAGAGCACAAGTTTAGTCTACGACAGTGCGCGGCGACCATGTGTCCCCCATCGGAAAACATTCAGAAGAGGCGCACTGACAACTTGTCAGCGGCAGCGTCAACGTTTGAGGGCCAACGAGAGACGTCAAGACGGTACAGTGTAAACACAGGAAGCGATGACGACGTGGAAGCAGCCCTCCAGGAAACAGTGACCTCTCCATGATCGCCGGCTCGCCTTTTTTCGTGCCGATTCCGCGTACCTACGTCTGATAATTCACATCTGTAGCTACCGATGCACTCTGTCAAGACTACATGAACTTCGTTTAGTCAAGGTTCGCGATACTGGCGTGACTTCTTCGCTAGTTTTCTGAGAAAGCTTTTCCTTAATGCTTTTAATTCTTTATTAGTAGGCTGTTGCAGGTGAAATGTCATTACCTCTGCTGTCTTTAAAAGTACGGGAAAACTTTATCAATCAAAGTTTTGCAGTATAAAGATCACTACAATGTGGACATAGCAGTTTTTCTTACAGGGGAAAGAGTTTATAACCAGAAGTAAATTTTTAAAAGTTATTAATTAGAGATGTGAACGCTTTTCGTTCGTCCGTTGTCTGATGGTTAAACAAATTATTAAGAGGCAAACCAAGCAGTAAAAGCGAAGCTCCCACGAAAGTGCAAGGAGCTTGACACATTCCCCGCCGTCACGAATTTACTCGGAGGGGTTGATAGCCAAAAAAAAGGCGCGGATGGCAAAGGAAGAAAAAGGAAAGAGACTGGTCTGGTCGCCTAATTGTGGCCGACGTGGGTGCTGAAAGATGACATCGTGCGGACCGTGAGACTCGGCCCCGGGCCCGACGCTCGACCCGCCTGTGTCACTCGATATCGTGTTTTGGATTCTAATGGCGTTTACCGGCGTGTCAGGTTGAACCGAGAGCAACAGTTGGCGTAAGTTACGCGTGTGTTAACACGTTGTTGCTCGAAACACTGAATCCGTCTATGCGTTTGTTTGCTCATTCTCCGCCGGAGTATTGTGTTACGCGCCGTGTTGTGTTTGCGTACCGGGGCTTTTTTCGCATCGTCGGCTGCCTGGAATTTTATTTTGACAGCGATCACTTGTTTGGGAAATGGATTGCGGCGGTCGACGGACAGTTACACGGGCAAATTTCGCGGCGAGTAATTCATTGGCAGTTGCATCGCGCGCCTAACGGCGTCTAATCTCTGTGTGGGCGCTACTGTTCGGTGCTTTACACTGTGCAACGGTGTAATGACACTGGATATTTTCGACGTTTATATCCAGTCAACGATAATTGAACAGCCATTTGGGAATTGTGTAATTTATTTAGATATTCTTTCAAATTCAGAATGAAAATGTCAGTACAATTAAGCAAATTTCTCGAGACGAAATTGTTCGAGAATATAAGACATGGTACATTCAAGCTACCCTCACCAAGGGTTAAAGTTGAAAATTAAAAACAGACATGAAGGCGATTAATTAAAACAATGTATCCGTACGATAAAAACAATAATATTAACTTATTATTGATCACAAATATTCCAGACTTCGAATTTCATATAGAATTTTACCAAGCTATAATGAAAAATAGATAACATAAAACCTAGTTTTTAATTCTCTCATAAAATAAAACGTTAGAAACAGTGAAGTGAGTAACTTCAATACTTGGATATCAAATAAAACTTCATTCAAAGGGGCTGTCAGACATAGAAAGCAACAGAATTGACTAGTTCCATACTAAAAACGATACGAACGTTATCACAAAAGCAACAAATCTTACAGCATACTTTCCCCAGTATATGATTATTAAAAATAAAAATTCGAGGGTTTCCGTGGTCAGATTGCACCTTACAGCGAACACCGGTGAAGGGAGAGTAAGTAATTGGTATAGCGCCAATAAAACGCCAACGTAACTCGACCAGAACTATACCCTGGCGATGAAACAATAGACGAGGTATCGTTCCTCGTGCCCGGCAGTGTGTTTGACTGATAAAATACCGGAGGATGTACACCGTGGATTTTCATTCGAACCGCACACATCTCCCGCGCAGATGGCAATCTCAGATACACGCCGCGACCCGTTATACCGGCGCGATGAAATCTCGCATTCGTCGTGCACGAGCCTCAGTTACAATCTGCTACCCATCGTCCATTAAATCTCTATTACACCCGCTGAAAATCTCCAGCTGCACACCCAGGCTCCGCCGTGGATAGGTCGCAGGTCGTGCGATATTGCAACCTGACCTACGACCCACCACTTCCCACGCAGTCATACCTGAGCACACATACCCGCCGCTGTCATCGCGATTTCGTTATCGAAATGTTCTCACGACCGACCGCCATTCCTGCCTCTCCTTCGATCGAGCTGTCTCGAAACCGAACTAATAAATACTTGATATGGTGGCAAGAACAAGTGCCAAAATCTATCAAAACTAACTTCGATATTGGAGCATTTCTTTGGGCGAGTTCGAGTAATTCTAGTTTGAAAATTTCGTTTCGTACTTATTAGTGAAGAAGTCTCATGTTTCTCAGAAATAGCTGCACCAAAGATCCTAGCTTAAATAAATAAAATATTAGTAGTTAATTAAATAGAATATTAGTCGTCCTGAATATCAGTTTATTCGTTCTGAAATGAAATAAGTTATATTGTAAGGTGCAAACTTCTGTATGAAGTAATTAATAGTAATTGACAGAACGTGTTAATATTCAGTCATTTTTGCTTTCGAAATTTCGAAATTACGTTCTTTGCATCCTAACAAAAAGAGTAAAAGGATTAGACGCCATAGAATTCGCCTTTAATTCAGAAGTCCAGAAATTTTTAAAAATAATTAACGACTTCATTTAAGATGATGAGGAGCATCACTGGTTGGAAGTGCAAGTGTACTGTTAAAAATACGCGTTTCATGGGATGATCTAATCAAGTCACGTGGTTTTGGTAGGACCTAGGTCAAGTATACATAGACACGGATTGCCTTATGGGACACTGCCCCGGCATGTTGAAATAGAGAATAACGAGACCGTGTCTACCCGGGACAGTGAACACAGAGAAAGAGCAAGATGGATAGTCTATCTCGTTCTCTAACGTCATTTGCTCTGAAGTGTTGCCCTCGGGGGCAATTCAGAATGCTTCCAGAGCAAAGAGTGTTTGTTGCCCATGCCTAATAACCTCTACAATTTGTTTCCAGACTACAAAATTTGTTCATGGAACCTAAATTCTTTTTGCGTGTCCTGGGCACTGCTTTGTGTGTCTATTGTATTCAAAAAGCTTGAAAATTTATTAAAATTAATTAATTCGAAACATTGAAGTAGATAGGTTTGTAAAGCAAGAAAAAGACTTGCGAATATACAGGGTGTCTCAGCTGAAGGAGGCAACCTAAATATCACCTTTCCCTTTAATGGCACAAAAGATATTTATGGCACAATTTAAATGGTATCGAAGGAGGAATATCATAGAAGAACAATTTCTTTTGTCCAATTATTTTTTCATAGTATTTTCAAGGTCATCGTTATTTTTTTATCGGGAAAACTTTTCTTTTATTCCATCTTATAGCGGCTGAAAAAATACATTTGAATATGCTTACATAAGCATTAACAAGATGGAATGAAAAAAATAAGTTTTCCCGATAAAGAATAATGATGACCTTGAAAAAATTATGAAAAAATCAGACAAATAAAAATTGTTCTTGTATGATATTCCTCCTACGATACCATTTAAATTATGCCACAAATATTTGTTTTGTGCCATTAAAATAATGGAGATATTTAGGTGGCCTCCTTCAGCTGAGACACACTGTATATACTTTACCTAATAAAACACAAAATTGCGGGAAAAAAATAAAATACAAAAGCGCGGGAATTTATTACACAACCCAATACAAAATAATTCTGAAGAATCCTTAAGGACATGTGTTTCCATAGTAGCCAAGCTCCTTAAGGTTGCCACGTTATGCAAAGTAAAGAATTAAGCGAAAAGCGTGATTCTTAAAATGAACAAAACTGCAGTATTTTACTGTCATCTGTACTGGAGATATAATTATCAAAAGTATCGATCGGCTTTCCAAGCCGAATTATTGCAAAAAACTTATCTTCATTATTGATATCCGCGTTCATCAAAGACGGAATGAATAAATCCGCGAATATCGAAAAAACAACAAAACTGCTCGCGTAATTTAATTTAGAGATTCAATCATCGCCGGCTCTGTTCCACGCTATTTTCACAGAATTTCCAATATTTTCCTTCGTGATGCAACTTTAACACGCGCAACGTGATAATATCATTCCCGCTGATGTCCAATAAACCACATCATTCCAAATGGTTTTATCGACACGTTCCCGTAAACAATAGGATGATATTAAAAATTGTATTTTCACGCGATATTTCAAACGATTGGTCGATTATGAAATCACGCGACGGAACGAGGAACATTTGAATTACTCTCGAAGCAATGTTTCGTTAATATACTATCAATTCAGTGAAAAAAACTCAAGAAAATTGCTTTTTATGGAGCCCTTGTGTGGTTTCTAACTTCCTTCTAACTTCTAAAAAACAATTCAACTCTTAGTATTTTTTTCAAAATACTTTTTGTCCGTCGTGTAGTAAACGAATTGGTTTAACTTCTAAAAAATCCAGGTCGTATGGTCCCATACTAAAAAAGCTATGGCGATTAAAAAGTATGCCAATATTATTTTTATTTACTGTATTTCAGCCACGAAGAAGGTCTCACGGAGATAAGTTACATTTGCACAGTGGTCAGTGGCGAATTCGCATTTTTGCGGGATCGTTTTCAAAGTTTGCCGGACACAGCGGGTGTTCCATAAGAGATCGGATCGCTGTCAGGCAACGGAAGCTTGCGAATTTTCCTTGGTGGGTACATCGATTTCTCGCGACAGCGTATCGTCTACGGTTCGCGGCGATGTAGTATTTTCCGCGAAAGGAAACGTGGGCGGATAAGCCTGGAAGTGGCGCAACCGGGTGTGATAGAGGCAATCAGAGAACCCATTATATCGCTGTCATGAGCTGAAGAGGGTAAACTCATGGGACGGCAATATTACTTATAAGCCTTTTACTTCTGATTCATAATGCGTTATCACGAGAACGTTTTCGATTCGCGTTATTCCGCGCGTCGGAAAACCGATCAGATATCAACGAAAGCCCTCGATAAATTATTTCATGGCTTACCGCGAGCTTCTGTTAAGCGAGAGAGTGCCTGATGTCTATTACAGCCGCTAACAAACGCTACGCTACAGTATAGCCGATACCACGGGCAAAACACGGTTTTCCCTCTCATCAACTATTCGGTGAAAATAATTCAGTTTTAAAGATTCAATACATCCCCGAAATTTGTTAGGGTAGCACATGCTCGACGATCGATAAACTTCGTTCGGGCTTCGAAATTTTAACGATACTAAATTATGTATATGGTGTTCCGAAGTTAAACGACCGAACTTTGCCAACATGTTCTACAGGTGGAAAGAAGGTCAATCGAGCAAACTAAACATCTACACGCGAACTATTCTCATGCAAACTGTATATGATGTTTTACTAACGGCGCACGAAGTGAAGTGGAAGAGCCATTTGCGTGCATAATGGTGGAGGGACGTCATATTCGAATGTAAACGATTGCAGAAATTACCAAAATTATACAAATTGAATATTTCGAAATTCTGCATACTTTACATTCTCTTTCTTTCGAATACGCAAAACATTTCGCCTCAGTTCACTATCCGTTTCTGTATTTAAATTTATGTTATGTTCGAATAGATTCTTTCCGCCAGGAATAGCAAGGAATTTTAACTTCGCGTTACTTCGTGAAACCATTAACACTAAAACCGCCGACGACTACGATATTTTCTTTTCTTGAAACGTTTACAGTCGTATCGTTTGCTTGGTCATTAGCGACTATAAACATTCCCAGTGGCGCGGTATCCTGACTACAAACTGTCTGGAAGTTTTATTATCTCACAAACATAAATAAAGTAGAGGACCGAAGAATTGCATTTAGATTGTTCCCAATGCGGTTTCTTCCATTTCCCGTCTTAATTTTCGCTGTACGCGGAAACGTCAATCCAAATATCCGCTGTTCGGATATACATATTTTCGTCAGGTCCCAAGGTGTCTTTCAAGACTCCAACAAAATTTCTTTAACTTCTTTAGATCAGTTGTACTATCTTCGTTAAATTACCTGGTAAAAAATTATAAGCCACTTTTCTTTTATATATAACTCCTACAATTTCAAGTATTATGACCTGAAAAAATTGTGCATAGCATAGTCGAAATGATAGAAAATACGTATGCAAAACCAGGTTGCAAAACAGTGGTTTGATTTCTTTAAGAAAATTTCGAAGCCCACGAACAAAGTGACGTTTCAGACCGGAAGTCCCGCTTAATAGGTAAGAGAGAGGCCGAGCTTGCGCGATCTCTTGATATAATCCGAATACTGGGAGTCACAGGTCGTGGGGTCAGGTCGTCGGCAGGTGCGGATGCAGGTGTGCGATCAGGGGGTGGTCCCGTAAGGGCGCAAACGCGAGCGCCCCGCAGTCGAAACGGGAACTATCACAACTTAATATCGATCCGGTAATTCTCGCGGCGCTCTTTGCCTCCCTCCTGGTTCTCCACCGGTTCTCGAGCTCGCTCATTCCCATAGTTCTCGTTCTCTTTTCCCTCGATGCATCTATACATTCTCCACGGAGGGCTTTCCCTCTCTCTCCGGCCCGGTTTCTTCGGCCGACTCGCTCCCACCCACGTCTTTCCGGCAGCGGCCGTTTCCTCACTTTCAAACTCCCAACAACCGCGGGAGAGTCAGTCGCAATCAATATGGCATCCTACTTATCTCCATGCCAGGGGGTTTCAACTCTATCTGTTCCCTTCGGCCATTCCTCTGGACTACGCTCGATACACTGTCACGAGCACGTACCGCGTGGATCGCGAAGAGGAACCCTCCGGATTTCGCTGCCTTTGACACCAATCCGATGTTCCTGATGTTAACGATACACCGGTGATCCGGGTTATCGATGCTCATCTGTGCTCATCGATAAGTCCGGACTCGGATCCATGCAAAAACCACCGATTGAAGATCGTTGGTGCGTTATCCTGTCACGGAAAGTACATGATTAGAGAATTGTACCGCTGATGGAATGAATTGTAAAGATCGAGCTCGCGAGGTTGGAGATAGTCGAGGGCTAGATTGAATTTCCGGGACCACACACCATTGGAAATATAATGTCCCATAAATTCAATCGTGGACAGTGCTACAACTGATTCTGTGACTCATGGCTTCAATTCTTGTTCGGTCTTACCTGTAACTCACATCGTCGCCTTTGTAAATGCTGACGAATACATTGCTTGATAAAAGTGATTTATAAGTTTTTGGACAAAGGGTTAAATAACTTTAGGAAAGTTCAAAAAGTATAAGTTTCCGAGGGTCTCGGAAATGCAAAGGGCTGAGATACCAACAATTTTCGAATGCAAAGGAGTACAATAACAGGGAACTTAGGGATGCAAAAGGCTAATATTCCGAACGTCTTAAGAACGCAAAGGACCTTAATACCAATGGACCTAAGAACGCCAAAGGGTCAGTATTCCATGAGCCTTCGGAATGCGTAGGCAAACTTTGGCCTAGTTCCGGAAGGAAGAATTCTTTCGCAGTATGATACTACACGGTCTAAGGTGTATAAAGTTATACCTTCGTAAAATTGATGGGGAAGTTATAAAACGTGTGTTCGCCCTTATATGGATCATTTTTACCTTTATTTTCTTCGGATACCTACCTGGTAAAATAATAATTCTGTACATCATGTCAAGGATTATTAATATTGACATTTTCCATTACAGTGTTTAGCTATTTTATAAAATTGGCAGTATTCACCTTTTATTAAAAGCTCGATAAAATGACTAAAAAGAGATCGTACGACGAGTTTTAAGGGGTTGTTGTAAAAAGAAGCTTCGATCTTGAAGTCCATGGTAGATCTAATCATGAACTTTTTCCAATGTTTTCACAGACGTATCAATTTTTATAGATGAGGCTACATATAGGCACACTCAACCCTCTAAGTATTAAATTGATTCGCAAGAAGAAAGACCATTGCAGGCGAAGTGTTTCGCCATTTCAGCGGATAAAAATGGCGGACATCGCAGCGTCAACATTTGCCAGATTTTTCAGTTTCTCCGTGAATCAGGAATTCAGCGAAACATCAATCGCAATGGTCCCTGTCCGCTCGAAATTTCTGCCCGTCAATGCACGAGTTCTATTCTATGCACCTCGGCCAGGTATTTATCGGCGTTCGATCAACATTCCAGGCGGTGCGTGCACGCGCGTGCGGCGGCGCGCTACGCAATCCGAATCAGCCGCGCTTTATCGGTCGTCAACCGGAAGCGCGCGTTTACACGGACCGCCTAAAGGTGACTGCTTGCCAGGAGCCCGTGCATGCACCTATCTCCCGCGCGATCAATAAAATTCCCGTGCCCGGTCCGACCGCTAATCACGTATTTCGAGTTTCGAAACCGCTCCAGATTTCAACGGGAAGCGAGCATCGACGGTGAAAAGGGAGCCGATTTCCGTTGGACCGGGTCCAAGCGTGTCGCGCCGCCGATTCTCGCTCGCAAAAACCATGACGCCCGCCATTTTCGACGTGTGCCGGACGCAGAAATAGAATTTCTTGTCGCGAATAAACTTGCTCCGGCTTGACGTTTCCCAGCGTTCCTAGAACTTCGTGGGTGACGGTTTGATCTTTTGCGTGGGTGCCAAAGCTGAAAAAAGGACTGGCTAGATTTTCGATTTGCAAAAATTGCCTGACCCTACTGCGATCTTTGGTCCCTGCTATCAATCACAAAAATGTTCAGGCACTACTACAACTTTTATTTCTGCATGTCTTATGCCGTGGTTGAATTTATTAGGTTGTCCCAAAAGTTCTTTTTGTGCATTTGATGTCCCAGAAATAGGAAGCAGAATTGTTTGTTCAGATTTATAAATGCATTTTGACGTTACTTTATCTCGTACAGCGAATTTGATTAGGATCTGCAAGCTGCTTTTAATAACAGATAGGATCTATATCAGGAATAAAAACACGGATAAAAGAGGAAGGTCATTTTAAATATGTATATTAATCGTCATCGACATTCGTCAATTCTAATTTTGGAATTTATTCTGAGGAGCTGTCCCTTTAGAAGTAGGTTACCATTGGCGATTGGTATTTTTAAACAACGTTTGCCATAAAAGCACCGCTATTTTAAGGAGCTGTGTGTGAACCATGTGTAGATGGTGTTATTATTCTACATATTTAAAAATCTATTTTTATGCGAATGTATTAAGCGCACTATTATCTATTGTTAGACTCCGTGGTATGCAAAAGGGTCAACCAAGTATATAATTACTAAGCTAAATCTCAACTATGACTTTCAGAGATTGCTACTTGGAGGAGAAACGTAAACGTGGTCTCTTACTCTCGTCGCGTGCCTAACCACGGTGCTAAAATTCGATGATCGAGGACTCCAAAAGAAAACCAGCGAAACTTCACCGTCACGTATAAACGCATGGCTGGCTATACACCGAGATAAAACATCAGAACACGTCCAGCCAGCACCCCGAAGCGTGCACGTGCCCTATCAATTACACCGAGTTTTCGCGAGATCGGGCCCTTAACCGTTTCAGAATTCAGAAAGGCCGGTCCGCGTTATGGATCACGGAAATCCAAGATTAGCGGGAGACCGTCGCGAAATAAATCAATTAAGTTGACGGGTCGTTGCGACGGCACGCTCACATCTTCGTTTCGTCTTGTTAAGCTCTCGGTTGGATTGGCAGTTCTCCTTTTTTTTTCATTCTTTCCTCTTCTTTTTTTCCCCTCGGCAACGCGGCGGTCATCCCGCCTGGTAATAAAAGCCTCGACGAGATTTTCTTGTCAGTGGACGGCTAAATAAACTCGTGAACGGTGCGCACACGGTGCCTGCGGTGTATATAGGTGGCGAGGAATGCTTTCCTTTTTGTTTAGTCCGGTCTCCGTGCGCGCACACGCGCGACCGCCGCTCACACAGAGATCAGCCGGACGTGTCGGGAGATAAAATGACGCGCGTCTGCATCGTCATTCGTGATAATGGTGGTGCTGGCTGCATTCGAGGCGGGGAACGATGTCGCTCGTTCTCGCTGTCATTTTGCCGCGTTATTGTTTTGCCCGGCGCGGAGACACGACTTGAAAAAATGTAAAAAAAGAAAACTAGAAAGAATGATCGCGGAGGACCGGTCCCCTAATTCACGGGTCTCGGAGAGTTCGCCTCGCACGCGATCGTTTAATAATTCAACGACTGTCTCTAATTGATGCAAATAAACTTCCTCTATCCCTCCCCTCTCTCCGCGAGCGTCGAGCGCATCACCGACTCGGATTATCGCGATCGTTTGCCCAACGCAAACTCCGAACGTGCTTTTCACCCGCCGCCGGTCTGTACAGTTGTCGTGCAGTTTCTTCTTCGCGAAATTATCGAGTGTTTTAGCAGGGCGTAGCTCCGCCGATCGTGTATTAGGGCCCGATGAGAAGCACGAGTCTTTTAAAGTCACGTACACGCCTGTAACAAGGTATCGCGATGCAAGTTGCTGTCGCGCCTCGCCTCAACTACGACGCATCTGCTGCGGAGCTGGTATCTGCAACCTCATCACGTAAAATCAATGTACAATAGGGACCGAAGTTATATTCGACTATTTGTTACCGGCAATATTACGCTGTACTTAATCGTATTTGCCGCCAAAATCCCGCCCGAAATTCCGCTAGCTCCGCACGGCAATTTAAAGTTGCTTTGTTAGCGACTCGGAGAGATAAGAATTCTGATGCGAAAGCTGATATGGAAATAACAGGTAGGAGAAACACTATTATCTATAGATACACACCAGTTATCCGGACGCTGTCCAGTACATTACATCAATTTGCAATATCAATGGTGCAATTATATAATTGAAGCAGAAATTGCCAGGTTCGAGCCGCCAAGTTTGACGACTTTCCAAAAACTCGCAAGAGTCCCTAGGGTTTCAACCCCTGCGGATCCGCAGGAACTATTCTTGGTGGACCTCGGTGGACCTTTTAGGTCTTTCCCTCCTCCCCTTCTTCGATTCATCCTTTCCTTCACCATTCCCTCCTCGTTGATCTTCCCTCCATTTCACCCTTCTTTCCCTTTTCCGCACCCCACGAACGTGTGTCTTTACAAATAACGAAATAAACAGGGGTTCCAAGTTAGGTGGAACGCCATGTATACAATATCTGTAATAAGTTTTGCAAATTAAGATCGACAAGACATTGATGTTTGCAAAAGGGTAGTGGCCTGAGGGTGGCTATCCATCCCCGGACTATTCTACTTCTTCTGGGTATGGAGATTATACATGATTTATACATGATCTATACGTGACTGATTATGTGTACATGATGTATATCTCTAAACGCAGATCTATTGATCCTTGGCAGTGTATTCTTCCTTACTTACAAACACATTTTGTGTGATAAAGTACCGCAGTGCACGTGTGGAAAAAAGATAATCTTATTCTTCTATTCGTTGCGTTCTGATTTATGAAACTTTATTGGTAGATTTAATAAATCCTCTGATTTAATCTTGATTTAAATCCTTTAAAGTTATCACTTAGAATTCTTATGTTAAGCGGAATATGCATTAATTTTGCATATTCCGATCAACATGCACACCCGGCCATTTCTTCTAGCATTAATAAATAATGAAGAAACTAATTTAGTTGCACAACGACTTCCCGTAACTCGCTTTCTCGCTAATGCCCCACACATTGCACATAAATGGAGCGTGTATCGAGATCGGAGATCGCATAGACCAACACAAAAGAGTATCTCGACCGGTTCCACTCGATCGAGGTGATTCCTTACAGGGGGTCCCATTCGAGTTGCAATTACTGGCGGCTGGTTTGCAGCACTATACGCGCATTCGTCGGCCGGAAGCGTCCCCGACGCGGAATCGATGCAATCGCGAACGTCGCCGCGAGGTATTCGCGACAGGGTGCGTTTGGGGTGCAACTGGCAAATCTGGTCACGGTCGAGGGAAATGAAAAGAACGGTAATTATGAAGCTTGTATCCAGCTGCGTCCTCCAAACTTGAATAGAAACTGTTCGACGATCGTGCGAACGAGGGACGACCATTTGCTAGCTAAGTCCATCGAAGGCAATCGGACTGCTAAACACACGGAACGTGTTAATCGACGAGAGCTCGGCAAGTTTGCAAGTTTCGCGCTTACACGCTCGTGTAGCGCCTCGTTCGCTTGCTGGTAAAAGTGTCACGAACTGCTGCATTATTTACGATAGAATCACCGTTAAATAAGCCCGTTCGAGCAACTATGACCGGACGGTACGCGAGCGGCACACGAATTACTGACCCCATCCGCCGGTGATTCGTTCGACAGCAGCCAATCGCCGGAAAATTTATTTCCTTTTCTGCGCTTTTTTTTCGACACAGCTCGCGTGGAACCTTCCACGAAACGAAGTATCCCGGAATGTAAATAGCCGGCGAGTTCCGCACCGCGTTTCACCGGCACCTGTAACTGTCGGCAAACAGTGTGGTGGTGATATTATTTCACGACAAACAGTTGCGTTCATGTGATCGGTCGCGCGTACTGAAACGGCCGATACCATTCCTGTGATTCCCTCAATTTTTTAGTGATGTAAAGGGTTATCCAAAAGTACCTTTAGGATGCTGAATGAGAATATGTATCAAACGCAGTGTTTGTTTCTTGTCACTTTCTTGTATTTCTAACCTACAATGATAGACAATTTTGATAGACAATGAAAAATATCCATCGTAAATTACGTGATTTCGTCCATCAGAGCAAACAATTCGAAATTTGGTTAAAAAATCTGATGAAACTGGATCTGTTCATGATAAACCAAAGTCTGGCAGACCAAAGACAGCTTGTTCGAATGAAAACATTGCTGCCGTTTGTGAAAGTGTTGCTAATAACCCATCAACATCAATTCCACTTCGTTCTCAACAATTGAGCATTACTTTGAATTGATGTCTGTAAACGCGGTCGAGGTGGTCATTTGACAGATATCGTCTTTCATACATAATTGTCATAGATGATACTTGATAATTAAATTTTTTAAATTATTTGGTCCCCTCAGAGTTTCAAATCCATTTACCACACTCCCTCTCTTCCACTCTCACCACTATCGCCTAGACTCAGCGGGACCTACAGTTTATAAAGGTGGGTTCCGAACCACCACCTGATAATTAAATTAAAAAACCAATAAAATTAAAAATAGTAAGTTTTTTATTTAAAAAAAACTTCCTATTGTCTATTTTGGATAACCCTATATCTAATTTTACGTGCTGCGTATAACATGCAATCTTCTTCTCATTTGCGCAACATCGCCTTAAATGTCGTAAGATATCAACTCTGGAGAAAATAATCATTCAGACAATATTCAGACAATAATCATCAGAAAATTAATGACTACACCTATATGTACGTAAAAACAGCACAAAATACAGATTTTAGCTTTGCCATTTATACAGGGTGTCCCAAAATTCGTGTACTTCCCGAAAGGGGGTGGTTCCTGAGACCATTTCAAGCGATATTTTCCTTTGCAAAAATGTTATCCGCAGCTTTGTTTAGGAGTTATTAATGAAAAACACGGATCAATCAGAGCGCGACCTAGACGCGAGTTGCCACAGTCGGCCAATAGACAGTTGGCGCGCCGCACAGTGGGCCAGATCGGCGCGCTAGCTGTTCACGCGTATTTCACCATTATTTCAAAACATAAAGACCACATTAAATATATCGTCGGATTCGTCTTGGCATCAGCTATAATATTATTGAATAAAAAATATATAGTTATAAATAAATAATGAAGGTAAACACCATTTTTTATTAAAAAAAAGAAATTATTGAAATTTTTTGTATTGAGATTTGTAGAAGACTGAGTACTGATTACTTTTTGTAGGAAACATTTTTTTGTTACATCACCGGAAATGTCTGTAAACTCGTGTGAATAATGAATAATATTTGAAAACTGGCTATTCAGGTATTCAAACAAGAGTAATTCATAATTATTGAATGAATGAAGTTTATTATATTTAATGAAATAACAAAAATGTGTTATTACTGTCTTATTTAAAAAATTACAAAAATTCAAACAAGATTAAATATTATATTTTACAAAGTTCCTGACTATGTTCGATTGATCATACGGATTTTCTGCTTATAACTCTGTTTATCTATGAATAAACAAAAATCTATACTATAATTCCTCTTAACAAAGGTAAAATACAGGTCTTTAATATGGAAAAACTGCTCTGATGCTATACTACGATGCTGTTACTATAATCTCTCAAATACAAATGATTCAACTGTGAGCTAGTAATAAGTTCGAATGTTTATCAATGGTCGTATAATCTAAAAACTTCATAAGATAGGTCTGGGTTAGGTCTTTACACTCTTAAGCGCTGCTGAGTGGTCGTCAATGCGTCTCGCGCAACGCGATTCGCCGCGGAATTGCGTGACACGCGACGCTTTAAACCATCATAATTTCCAAGTTTGGATCGATTTGGATGTGAAATTTGCAGGATCTTTTAGAGGAGACGTTGCTGAAAATGTTTCACTTTGTTAGAGCACGACACTATATAACACTTTTAACTTATCCCTTGTCAAAGGTGAAAAACTTTGACGGTATTCCTTGGTTGACTAAGTATTTTTTTTATAACAAATTATAAACATTAATGTTTAGTTCCTGGTGCGTTCCCAACATAGATATACATTCTTCATACAAAAACAAATTGGGCACTTAATCTTTAGTAGGTTTTCCAGGACATCGTTATGAAGAAAAGGAATTTTTTCGGTGATAAATCGTATCTGAAAAAGTTTGATCTTTGAACGCTTATTGTAACGAGAGTTTTTAATAACTTTAATTAATATTATCGTTTTTGAATGTAATGGACATTTAAGAAACATTGTACATTCGTTAAAAATCGATATGAGGACTTCGCTTTTTTAGCTCATGAACAGCTAGCGCGTCGATCTGGCCCACTGTGCGCCGGTCCGACTGTAGCAACTCGCGTCTAGGTCGCGCTCTGATTGGTCCGTGTTTTTCGTTAATAACGCCTAAACAAAGCTGCGGATAACATTTTTGCAAAGGAAAATGTCGCTTGAAATGGTCTCAGGAACCACCCCCTTTCGGGAAGTTCACGAATTTTGGGACACCCTGTATAAGGCATTTGTATTTTAATGCTCGATGGTTCCATTGTTATAGAGTGATCCAATTTTTTAAGTTCCTACTGTGCATTTGTGGATACCATCAAAATTTGATATCCGTTTTAACCCTTATACGATCCCCAGGGTAAAAATTCACCCATTTACTATTTTCATATACTGTAAAATCATTGATCCCTTTATGTCTATGTTGTGAGATGTATTTCTTTAAAATGTGACGTTACAAATGGAACATAATTTGTTGATTTCACGTGTAGAGCTAACATGGGTGAATTAATAACCTAGTCGCTTTTATGCAACTATTCTTGAGAAGCGTATGAGGGTTAAACAACAATGTAAGAAAATGTTTTTACTAATTCTGACTGCTGTCATTATGCATTGACTTTTTCCCGGAGTTCAATAGCTACACTAGTTTCGTCGAAGGTGAAGACATATTCTACGTCTGTCTTCGTCGATCGTTCATAGCGCAGTACCATCAAATATTCAGCAGCCATATTGGCTGCTAGCCGCAACGTTCGCCATGTTTGGTAGGTCTAGACCTTAGACAGTAGATCTGTAGGTGGAACTCTGGTGCATTGATTTAGCGTTGTAAGCCTCGAGCAGTATAATTCCCTGCAGAGAATGCTTAAATCTTTATCACGGAAGGGGGCAAGAATTTTCCATCAGAGATTAAGTTCTTAAGTAAAATTAGTAGTTGCCAACCCGACGAACAGACGCTAACAGAGCTGTGTAGGTACGTGGTACTTTATCTGTATATGTTCTGCTTGTTGTATCTTGATATATTCTTTATATGTTTGAAAATAGTATTTTGTACATTCCCTCTTAACCGTATTAACTTCTCTTTTATGCTGGGTTGGTTCTGCTTTGGGTCGCTGGAATTTGAGATAAAGATACGTAATGTGGTTATATTTGCTACATTGTGACGATAGTAAGGGGTACAATTATTACGATTATGCTAAATTTGAGGATAATGTTCCCCAGTGGCACATTAAATCTGGACTCACTTTACATGACGAATAAACTGCGGATTTCATGCAATTATGGCAAAAATTGAGAGAAATTAATAACATGAATTTATTATTTTCAATGTATTAAAGTTATTAAAATAAAATTATTAAAATGAATGCACAAAATTCTGATTTTACGGAGATAAAATAGAAATGGAATTTTCGATTAAAATTAACACTGATCTAACTAGTACACAAAAATAAGGATACAGATCCGAAACAATTACTTTTTAAGCATGCTATTGAGCTTTTCCTTAACTCCGGGAGATACTTTCACCACGCGAAAGCAAATACCGTCAAACCACCGCGTCAAAATCATGAAGCCTGTTTCCCCAGCCACTATTTGTCAGTCTACCTTCGATATTCGATCCAGGAACCGCACAGCTTCCGCAGTCTGTCGATAAGTTAATCACCGAGTCGTGCATGCACCGGTGCCGAATCCGAGCAGTGTTCGAAAACACTGTCCGCCGTTAGATCGCCGGTCCCGGGGATCGTAATTGCCGTTCCCTAGGTCTATTATCGGCTCACCAGGATATCCCGGACATCTCCCTAGGATCCTGTATAACGCGTTATGTAATAACAATGGGCGGTGGGGGCCGCGAGTCGTGACGATCGTCGACAGCGCTTATTATAATAGCACCGTAGGACGTCGCCTTCGGCAAGGATGGTTTTCGTGTTATTTGCAGATCGTGCACGCCCGGTGCCCCGTGCAACTTGGATCAATTGCGATGCAGCTCTTGTAGGAGCGAGCCACGAGGCGGTGCATAGCGAGCAATGTTATCGACGCGGGGTGGCGAAAGGAAGAGAGGGCCCGGAGAGAATCGAGAGAGAATCGAGAGACAGACACAGAACAGAACCGAGAGAGAGGAGAGCAAGGACGAGACGAGGGCGAGCGGGGAACTGACAGAATGTATCGTGCAGAAAGGGACAGTCGGAAGGAGCAAGGTTGGAGGGGGTTGGATTGGCGAACAGATGCGCAGCACGATCGTGAAGCCCGATGTATTGCGTTTGCTAATCCCCAGCATGGCTGACAGTATAATACACCGCTTTGCAAACAGCAGCAACATCGGCGCTGCCTCTGTTGCAGTTGCAGTTGCCTTGCAACCCCTTCGGCACCTCTCCCGAGCCAGCTAAGTATGCACGTATGTACCGGCGAGCAGATCCGACGCGGATGTACGTGTCGCTCTCGTATCCGTATACGCAGGACACGAACGTTTACTCGTTTAAAGGGGGTGCTAGAGAGTGCAGAGGGCCCACGAAAACCCGGTCAATGCACAGTATGGCGGATCACAACGATACTTGATGACCATTAATTTTATAAAATTTCTATCATACCGCCCCCTGGAGTTGTTCCATTCCGTAGAAAATTAATTCATATGAAGAATGAAGTTAAGAGGCTACATTTTCAATTAATCTTTGGTCTTGTGCAAATTATGTTCATGAAATGGAGCAAGTCTAGGGCGTCTAAAAGTTCGATGGTTGGAGAGCGAAGTTCACCCTGAAGTACAGAGATCATGCACAGGAACACATGGTCAACTTACAATACGGCGGATCTTAACGATATTTGATGATCATTTTTTCGCAAAATTTCTATCATACCGCCCCCTGGACTTGTTCCATTCCGTGAGAAATTAATTCATATCAAGAATGAAGTTAAGAGGCTACATTTTCAGTTAATCTTTGATCTTGTGCAAATTATTTGTTCATGAAATGGAGCAAGTTTAGGGCGTCTAAAAATTTGATGCTGACGAGTGAAGTTCACCCTGAAGTACAGAAACCATGCACAGGCACACCGAACGAACGATCCCGCGGCGTTCAGCCTTCCAATCTGCTGTATGGTGCAGCCGTTGCTTCTCGGAGGCATCTCTCTTTCTTCGGCGTTTCAATAACCCACTGTTGATCGTGGTCGTCTGGAGTTGGTGCACGTGCAACGAGACCCGACTCGCGACTCTTTGGTATTGTTCAAGTCCCGGTCTCAGCCACGTGGGACACATCCCCGGTAAAGAACAGTCTAGCATCCCCAACAGACGACGCCGCCTCCGTCGTTGTTCGATGGTTGTCGAACAGTCGCCGGATACGACAAGGCCCCCCGTCGATGGGGACCGAAAGAATCGTCTCGGTGAAACGTCGCGTCGAATGAGGCAGGTCGATTAATTCTCGCGAACGATTCCATCCCCGAGGAGCGAGGGGCCGAGAAGAAAGGGAATAAAAACAATCGACCGTGAACTTGTTCCAGCCGAGGAATCGTTCGACCGCCGCGCCGCACTGCACTGCAGCTCTCGGTCGCGCAGACGGGAGAGACAAGGAAAAAAAGAAGTGCAAAGTGTAGAAAGAAGAAAAAATTGACGAGCAAACAGCCTGAACCGTTCACAAAGGCTCAGCGGAGCGTCTGGAACCCGCGGGTAATTTCATTTTGCTTTTCTCGATGCGCGGGACCAGGCCCGCCGAAGCCCGTTGACAAAACCGATGCAACCGAGGCCAGAACCCTCGATCAGCAAACGCGGATAGCCACCCCTCCGCTGCTCCGGCTCCTCGAGTACTTGGTGAATCAAAGTAAAATGGACGACAGTCGGAATCGCGAACCGTACAAAGGCGCGAACAATGACCCATTCAGAGTGGGAATCGAGCTGAATGTGACCCGGTCCTGGGACCTCTCGATATACACGTATGTATGTACCTTGCCACTCCGTGCTTACCGGGCCTGAATGAAGGACGAGTCTTTCCTGGGAACGAGATAATCTTGCTTATAGAACTCTCCGCAAGCGTCCGGGGCCCCTCGAGCATCGAGTGTTCCTCTCTCTAGCTAGCGCTGATAACAAAAAAAAAGGGGCGAGTCTTCAAACGAAGAAAATCTCGGGTGAAAAGGATCGTCCTCTTTGATCTCGACAGGAAATGAATACAAGGAGTGTTGACCTTTTTGTGGCGGACGGGGTGAAACGAGGTTAACGCATACTGCGGCTTGCCGTTTTTCGTCCCGCTCTTCCTCAACCGCGAATATGAGACCCCGACGATGTAATAAAAATGTTCTTGGAATTTTTATTCGGCCGCAATTAAATAGCAGTTTTATTAAAAAATCGAGTCCCTGCTGAACTTTGCCGCCGGGGCGCTCCACAGTTTTATTATAATACGATGAACAGTGGCTTCGTTAATCATTCACCGTGGCTTAAAATGAAAGTTCCAAAGTGGTATTTCTATAAAATTGTTATCGACTGGAATGATTAATTTGTTTCAATCTATTGCAATTTTATGGACACCTTCTTTGCAATAAGACTTCTCCATCCAGTTTGATAATAAACTAGAGGGCTATTGTTGCTCGCTCGCTTCGCTCGCTCGCTCGCAGGGTTGTTTTTGCTCGCTCGCTTCGCGAGCTCGCGGGTAGGACTGCTCTAGCGAGAGGGTTAGTGATACGCATGGCTAGTAGGGCCTACTGAAATTAATATTTTTTATTTGGTGTGTGACTCTCCAAGAGTCACACAAAGAACTTCCCGATTCGTTACTCCTTCGCCAACATCGCTAACATCGTTTTTTTTTGTACTTTCATCGATATTCTCCCAAAATGTATTTTTGGGAGTAGAGATGATTAACCCACTCTTGCATTGGAATAAGTTTCGATTATTCCAAGCGGTAACATTAGCATCAGTTAAAAAAAAAAATTTTTTTTAATCTAAAAAAAAAAATTAAGAAAAAAATTGTTTATGTAATTGCGTTTGGTTCTTTGGTGGCAAATTTTCGTCCTCCCTTATAAATTGCATTGTAGAATCAACTCTTTTCGAAAAAAAACTAAAAATCTAAAAAACTACTTGACCAAAATGGACCAAAATCTAATCAGCTCTAAGTTACAGCGGGGCACATCGATTGCATCATTCATCATCCTGATCGCGATGTTACTTTTTCTGAAAACGTTAACGAAAAATTTGATACCATACAAACGGACATACGCGCACACACACACACACACACACACACAAACATTTTGATAAAAATAGTCTAAAATGACTCCAATGACCATGAAACGTGAAGATCTGCTAAAAAATCGATTTTCGATTTTCGGGGTAATTACAGTAACTTCCCTATGAATCGGGAAGTTAAAAATTATTTATATCCTTTCAAATTTGATACAAATATATTCAGCTCTTGTCCTAATATATTGTATCTACCTCGTGATAAAAATTTTTAGAGAAAATCTACTAAAACTATACTTTATACGTTTTATGAAATGAAATGTTCGACTCAAATGAAATCCTTTTTCTCTGTGATCGATATTTTACCATTTTCACAAACTCAAAAATATTTTCAATTGTCTCATCTTAGAATAAAATTTTTGTTACTCGTTATTCGTTGCAGTCATAAAGAAAATTGTGATACAGAGGATTGATATTTATCACGAGGATAACTTTGCGGGAAAAAACACGAGAACAATGTTTAATAACAGCCAAATAAAGGCTGTTGGGAATAGACAAGACGCCAGATAATAAAAAGTCTAGACACAGCACTGGCGGCGTTCCTTCCACACGAGTAAATCGTCCGATTCGAGCAACTACCGGGTAAAGCACGCGATTCTTCCTTTTCTTCGACTTCTCAACCTCTGACGTGCATTGTCTCTGATTCAAAGGCGACACGAAGATTGCCGGTTGATAGGTTATCTTCGGCTGGACTGGTTTCCGCGGAAAAAAGCCTTCAGACAGAGAGAACATCGAAAGGTTTCGATTGTCTTAATTTTAAGGGAAGAACGCCAGCCGCACAATTTCACGTAGCGAAACCTGATGGGAAAAATTTCATTACGCGCCGCCTTCCCATTTTATTTTTCGACTGGAATCTCTGAGAAACTACCTCCACTTCGTTCTTAATTCTCTTGCTCGCTTTGAACAATTCAAATTACGTGGATATTTGCTGCTATCGGAATATTAAAGTTTACTTCTTTGCTATCTCCGGACTGCTATTTGTGCGGATTCCCATTTTTGCTAGCAATTTCCAGGAAATTGGAATCAAGTTCTATTCCTTGCGGTAATTGAACTGTTTGTGCAGAAGTAGAAGCTTCTACCAGTGATTTTTCAAGGAAATAATTGTCTGCGTGTGTTTAGTACTAGTCGATAAAAAACAAATAAACAATTCCTTCCACGTTTACAATGCACGAGTAATATTTATCAGATAGGGTAGTTACGATGTCTCAGTTTGATCGATACACTTTTAACAAATTAGTAGAAGAAACCCCAAAATTTCTATTGTAAGCAGTTTCTATTGTTCTCACCCGTGCCGATAACAAAAAAGGAAGGAAATTAAGCAGCATTACCAGGCAACATGTCTGTCGATCCGTTATCCGAAAGACAGCAGGTGATGCCCAATCGACTCGACTGCGAAAGGAGGGGGCTGGCCTCGTCGAAGGTTCAAAGCAGGGTGATAATTAGTTGGAATTAATTATCCCTACGTCTGGGTAGTTTTAATAGTCGAAAAGGGTGGTGTGGGCGAGGATCCGCGGTGTCGTCGAACGAGGGAGAAAAAAAAATCGGCAAGTTGAAAGTTATTCGTCGGACGCGGGTTGAACGATCCTCTCTGGCAGAGGGCAAGGTCTCCGTGCAGGCGCTAAGTGACTGATAAAGCCTGGTGAAATCCAATTAGGAGCTTTTAATACTTATCGGTCTCTGGCCGACGCGAGCCGTCACGTCGCAACAATATTTTACGATTCTTCGGGGGTTGGCGGGGGTGGTTGTAGGCCGGGCTCGTAATTGCGCGCACTTATACCGCGATTTATCAGCCAGGACGTGAACATTCGAGTGCAAACGGATTGGTTGGCAATGCGGGCTTTCAAAGCGGGTGAACATATATCGCCCCTTGTGCTGCTGCGCGTTTGTACGTATGTGTGTGTGTATGTTCATTCGAGCGCACGCATGCGTTGGAGATTCTGCGAATCGGATGAACCACCGACCGATGTAGAAAGTAAGGCATCGTTTGATAAACGAACGACAAGAACGACCAGATAATGACCAACCCGTCGTTCGATAACCTCTCGTTTCTAGTGAATCGTTCTTTTGTGCGCGATTTCGTTCCGCGAAGAAATATTTCGCACGCGTACGAGGCCTCGCCTCGTCATGCATCCGGAACGGCTCAATCCGAGGCACGTTTACTGCTCTGATTGAGAGTTATGGCTTCCTGATTTCGCATACTCTAGACCCGGTTTAAACACTACAAAATTAAAGAAACATGGATTATAACTGATAATCGATTTTTTAGCTCCTGTGTATCGACAGTGTAAAAGCAATTTCAATTTACATTTTATTGTGCTTTTATCGGTGTCGATAACCGATAAATCGATCCGTTAGTAGGCTAAGTAGATGCTACATAAATAGCCGATCGTAATCAACGGGTGCAGACTGCCCGGGATTCAATACCGCCTGTAACGTCCGCTGCAATTTCAATTCTGCATAGTTTAATCATCCCCGTACCACAAAAAACTAGTTTCATTTCCAAGAAACCGAATATTAACTGTTCTAATAAACAGAGGAAAACGAGTTTGATAGATAGACTGCGGATTTTATGTATTTATAAGAAAGATGAGATGCAGTAAAAAGATAGAGAGGAAATCGGAAAAAGAGTGATCGATGCATTGTTTTAATTTTACTAAAATCATTAAGGATAGAAGTAGTCGCTGTTCCGCAGTAATTTATATCTGCAATTTCTATTCGTAATTAATGTTAATATACGAATTTTTACCGAGCCTCTATTATACGAACTACGGCTCAGCGTACTATAACTTCTATAAACGTGTATTCTAGCGATGTTCCGGACAATCCCACGATTTTTATGTACGAAATCAACAAACTTCTACTATCCGAACGTAGACCTTTCTTATGGGCACAAATTAGAGCCAGAGGAGGTAGTAGTTAGTGAGCCTCTATTATGCGAACGGCCATGTATCCCGTCTTCGGATAAACGAGATTCTACCGTACTGGTACCTCAAGTGCAGGTATCGAGACCTACTAACAAACAACAAGTGGATTAATCAGTTCGTAAATTTGGATGGCAGAAACTGAGCGAGAAGTTTCGGACTAACCCCATTAAAGTTTCGGAGGTATACATAATGAATGTCTCAGCTGTAGTGATAACTATAGGAGCGTGTTCGCTTAAGAATACTCGAGGAACGCAAACGGAGTCGTCAGCGGAGCATCAAGCGAACGTTTGCCACTCGAGGCGGGTCTCGGAGACTCGTCATTCTGATGTTGATGAGGCCGGTCTTGCGTGAAGCTCCGATAAGCAAGTGAATGCCCGACGTTCCTCGCTAAATTTCTTTCGTCATCTGGCAGGAGCGTCTCTCTTCTCTCGGCGTTCTCGCGATATTTTTGCGACCAATTTTCGCTGCACCTGTTGTTCACTCCCCGCGATATTCCCCGTTTCTCGTGGTCTACGAGGCTGCCATTTCTTCGGTGTAATTGGGTACTCTACGCGGCGATCCTGTAATGGGCCATTGTCCATTAAAATACACCACTCGTGCGCCTTCCCTCAAAGAGCGGGTCCGGCGAGGCCGGTGATGGGTTAAATTACCATACACGAACTTTATGGAAGAAATCAAATTGCCTGGCGATAATATGGATTCCCATTACGAGGCTTGTCGCCGGCGCGAGCCGTTTAACGCTTGCGCGGCCATTCACGGGTAATTTGGAATCTCCACGATCGTGTATCCTCCGTTTATGCTATTATAAATAGGCGATTTAAGTCGAATCTTTTAGACGACTTAACCTGTTCGCTACCACCGTCACAAATATGTGATATTCATAATCGAACAGTTTACTTAAAAACAGTAAAATTAATTTTATGCAGTTCGTTGTTTAAAGTCATAGCAGAATGAATAATTTTCAGAGAATCTGCGACTTTCTTCTGCTTCTTCTGCTTCTTCTTCTTCTGCTAAACTGTTTTAATCATTCAGAATTTGGTACGTTGCATTTAATAAAACTTTCGAACAAGGAAGGTAAGCAACGAAAGAAATGCTGGTAGCGAACGTGTTAAGCCTGTAGTGATCGTGATCGTAAATATTCATTCATAGGTCGAGGTGTATCTGAAAGTAACAAGTGCTAACTAATGCGAAACGACTGCTATCGCTGTAAATGAAATGGGACACCTCAATGGCCACGACGAATGCATCAAAGAATGCTACTGTTTGTGAGGAAGTGCTACAGTAGTGGACAAAAGTTTAAGGACGCTCTAAAAAAGACGATAACTATTTTAATATTGTACTATACAATTTGAACATTCCTGGGAAGCTAGAGCAATTAGTTCACTACAGGATGTGAAAAGAAATTTTTTCTAAAATTGTATTTGATCGGAATTGTTGAAAAGATACTGTAAGTTGCATTTTCAACTTTTTTCGGCGTTGAAATGAGCTACAAACGTTTAAAGATGGTAGAAATTGCAGATTTCCACGATTTTCGGCCTCTCAACTACAATAAATCTTAGGATTCTTACATCTTTCAATGCCTGTCGTTTTTCCCGAATCAACTGATTTTTATGAAAATTTCACAGTGCATATAATTGACACAGATCGACAAAACGTATTTTTCAAATTTTCAATATAGGCCCATATAAAAAAATTGAAAATGCAACTGTTAGTATTTTTTCAACAATTCTGATCAATTGCAATTTTTGAAAAAATTTCTTTTCACATCCTGTAGTAAACTAATTGCTCTAGCTTCCCAAAGAAGTTCAAATCGCATAATACAATATTAAAATAGTTATAGTTTTTTTTAGAGCGTCCTTAAACTTTTGTCCACTAATGTATAAGGCTTCTGCTTAAAAATATTTAGAATTAGTTTTTTACGGTCGCATTAATATTTTGACACTTTTTAAAAGACGATAACCTTTTTAATAGTGGACCATACCATTTGGATTTGTATGAGAAGTTAGAACAATTAATTTACAACATGAAGAAGTTATAAAAAGCAATTTTTAGTATTTTATTTTCAATTCCGACCAAGTGCAATATTTTCTAAATTTCTTTCCCGCGTCATGTAGTAAACCAGTTGCTCTAATTTCATCAAAAATCCAAATCGTATGGTCCAAAATTTAAAAAGTCTATTTAAAAGTGTCTACATTTCTTTCCGAGAACAATGATAGTCGACTTTTTAACACTTCGTAGTAGGATCCTTTGTGCGAAGAGCCCCGGCAATGAAGACTAAAGTACCGCAAACAACAGTTGTTTCGTAATGATTCTACACATGTGTTGGTTCATTAGGAATGACCAAACACCCCCCAGAACCAAGAATAGAATAAAATATGTATCGCCGTTCGAAAGGGGCGTGAAGTGACCGCAACACGCGGGACCCTGGCTTTTGTAAGGTTGAATTGAACCGTCGAGAAAACAAGAAATTTCCCGGAGGACCACTGGAATACGGGGCTCGACTCGTTGCGCAAATATACCCGGAACGCCCGTATGCTGAATCTTGTATGTGATTTCACTGTCTAATCTAAATTTAAGGCTTCGCGTTTTCCGCGTCGTTTGCGATCCTAACGTTGCTCGTCGTTTGCGTGTTCAGCGGCAAAAGTTAGACAGTCTATAAAAGAATTATCAATCGAAAAGAAATTCTCCCCTCCTCTTTGGTATTTTTACCCCAGCGTAAGTCAATTTTATTCATACTGTGAAAAGTATTTCGCTGTTCTTTGGAGGTGGAACACATTTATGTAGAGTCAGACCTTAAAAAAGTAATTTTACTATCTGTTGAAATTAAATATACTATTTCCTTTGAATGAATTCCATCGATTCAAGTGGCAGGTCATTTTATCACCGTAAAAGTCGTTCTGGAGTTACGAAATGACTGAAAGCTTGTATAAAATATAAAATAAAATCGAAGATGATTGCATTCGAGTAACGAAACAATTCGAATAAAATTCATTTCTCTCTCTCGAAACAAATTCGCAGCAATCCCCAGACTACTATTTCCGAATGTGATCCATGTTTTTTTACCTGCATCGGAGAATCGCCGGCTGCGAGAGCGTGCCGCTAATTAATTGACTTTCGGTGAGCGTATCGCCGCCGCGATAATGTTCACGGGCGAGTCACCGTCGACATCATTTTGTCAGCGTCCGACAAGATGATCGATATCGTTCACCGAGCGCGGTGTTCTCGACTCAAGCCGATTCGAGTGGCTCCGGCGCGGTGCGCGGCCTTATCGAAAATTTCGCGTTGTGTGTGGGCGGATTCGCGCACACACGGCCACGCAGCCTACGCGATAAACGTTGGGGAGAGAGGGTGTACTTGAAACCGGGCGACAGAGGGTTGTCTGTCTCTGACGCTATGCAGCCAGGATATTACGGAAGCAGGTGTGTACACTGCTTAACAAACAAGGAGTGATTAATGGCGGCCTCTCGTTGGTCTCGATAGCGGCGGCGTTGTCTTCCTGGCCTCGCGCGCGCGCGTCATCCTCAAAGAATGCGGGCCGCAGAAAATTAGCAGGTCGGAAAAAGGCGGGTAACCTAACCGCCGAGATGTAACGGCACCATCCTCTCGTCTGTAATTACTTGGAAAGAAGACAGACGCAGAACCGTTCCGTATCGCGCGCGCGCGATCACCGCCGACGATTACCGTCGCGGTTCGCCCGAATGGAGGCAGACTGACGATGACGACCGATCTGGAATCTAGTTGACATCCCGGAAATTACGTGCCGCCATTGCCGCTCTGGTAATGGGGGATACTGAACGCGATGGGCTCCCGATTTCACCGTTCGTCATGTATATTTCGTGGGGATCGACCCAAAAAGACCGCCGAAAGAATGACTACCTTGTTTTCGATGGACAATCTATCATATCGCACGTCGCTCCGATATACCCTCGCAGCCAAAGCCGTCTTATGGGACCGAAAGAAACCGAGACGGGAAAAAACCGATGGAAAAAGGAAACGCGTGTTCCGCTTGATGATAGGGAAGTAGGACATTATTGCCTCCACTTTGTACCGAAAAGAAATGGTACTTTACACTGCTGCGGGAAAATTCGGAAGCTGCACGCTACTTTTATATCAATTTTTCTTATTTATATTTTTCAGTTCATAATATGTAGCTGGATTTATTTAGAGTCTTATTCGAATATTTCACACACAAGACAAATCGATTGACTACACCTCGAATTTATTGACTTTTTCTGGTAAAACAATTGATTGACTTTTTAAAAATAAAGTATGCAATTGTTTCAAATCGAAATACAATTTAATTATTCTGTTATGAATATCGAGCAATAAAATAGCAATGGACATACATTTTTTTCCATTAGAAATTTATTAACTACAAAGATGCTCTAATGGTTGTAGAAAATAATCGAACAAGGCGTACTCTACTCTCTAAAATTAGCAATAGGATAGGCACAAACGACTATCGGAAAATTTTGACGTAGTTAAAAAACCAAAAATGGTAATTATTAAAATATCTAAAGTACATTTCTAAACGATATCGTACCTTTAATTCCCCATCAAAGGAACAGAATTTGATGATCCTATTTCACCGAAATAGCCTGGTTGATCAGCGAATGAATGGTTATCCGACATATATTAAACAGACGGCGGAAAAATTCCCGAGCGCGAGTAAATTTAAATTCGTTAAATTTAACGAACACTTAAACGCGCCGGCAATTGTCGAAGATTAACAAATTCGTGGATGCGAGTCCGTTCGAGTGCGTCCGCGCGTTCTATTACGATGATTATTATTCGCGGGTCGTCGGCGCGTCGCTCTTTTTTTCCATTAGTATAATTGTTTATTTTCGGGAAATATAGTTTCGATGGCACTCGAGCGGGCGACCAGCCATCGTTAAAACTTTTGTAGACGCATCATAGGAAAATTCTAATGAGATATAACTTTGTCACGTTCCGGCAGTCTGTAACGAGATGTTCGATCGGTTGTGTTATACGCGACGCGCGCCAACACAGGATCGATATACCTATGGTTCGCGTAATATATGGTACATCAAAGGTAATAACACTCGACTCCGGTATTTGCTTTCGTATGTACGGACAACGATCGATCGATCATCTACTCTCGCTTTTAAACAGATATTGAACTTCATTATATTTGCCTGTTTAGCCGGCGCCGTTCAATTTCGCGGTTAATTGTTCATTCCGCGCTCGCAAGAACGTGCCCCTTGCTTTTGTTAACTGCGAAACCGACCAGGCATCAATGGAATGTATCAGCCAACATACATTGTTAGAACGTTGCATTAGATAACAATACAGATTGATTTTAATCGATCGTAATTGGGAATTCAGAAATTGAATTCTCCGCTGTACTACATCCGTATCTCTAACTCTGTGTTTGTTAAAATATTTCCAGTTAATGGATCAATAGAATAATTTTTTGTTAAGAAATGCTATTTATATACAGATTGGTAGCATCTATTAAGAAAAATGTAAAAAGTATTGTTTTATCAACGTTCTCTATGCAAAATAGAAATTTTCTTCATCAATTGCGAAACACAATAACCATATAGAAGATTCTTTTTGTCTTGAATAATCTTAATAAGTTGGAAATAATATATTGGGTCTGGGAAAGAGTTCGTGGCGTTTTTCCCGATAGATGACATCAATTGCAAATAACTCAGGAAACACAGATCGCAGCGATATCACTAAACGCTCGTTGGAAAGGTGACACTTCAAGCGTTACTTTGAGTGTATAAACATCGAAATTGGTGCAGTGGTTGGAAAGTTGTTTGCATTTGAAAATGGAGAAAAGTAATGAGAAATTGCGCTATATTTTGCAATATTATTACGACAAAGGGAAGAATGCTGCGCAGGCTTGTGGAAAAATTTGTGCTGTGTGCGGTGGAGGTACTTCATCAAAATCTACTACGTGGAAATGGTTCGCTCACTTTCGTTCTGGTAATTTTGATGTGAAAGATGAGTCATGTTCTGGTCGTCCAATCACTGAAAATCTGAAGAAATTCTTGAAAAAGTCCAGCAATATAAGCATATCAGCAGTGTCGATATTGGTTTGGAGCTAGGCATTGACCACAAAACTGTTTTGAATCATTTACACAAAGCTGGCTACAAAACGAAGCTGTATGGGTGCCTCGTGAGTTAACATTGACAAATTTAATGAATCG
This sequence comes from Lasioglossum pauxillum, assembly GCA_933228785.1. Taxonomy (NCBI): domain Eukaryota; kingdom Metazoa; phylum Arthropoda; class Insecta; order Hymenoptera; family Halictidae; genus Lasioglossum; species Lasioglossum pauxillum. The sequence goes on along the minus strand of OW121702.1, from coordinate 16,783,004 downwards.
ACATCTTTGACGACCCGTCAAAAATTGCGAGAGCTTAATTAAGTTGCTTTCGAAAGAAGTTTATGAAAACCACTGAATTCAGTTTATCAACCAGAAACTACAAAAGTTCTTCACCGATGGCATCATGGCTCTACCCGAAAAATGGCGAAACATTGTCGATAATAATGGAGCATATTTGGTTTAAATAAATTCATTTTCACACTATAAGAAAACCAGTTGAATTTTACTAAAAAAACGTCACGAACTTTTTCCCAGACCCAATATTATGGTTCTTAAATTCGTATAATCTTAGTACTACTTTAAATTGCATCGGCTCGTTTTTGTTATAAATAAGTAAAAATCCGCAGTCCAATGACATGTCATGAATGTGTTCCAACTCTTCAAGGACGACGTCTGTGCGCGATATTTATCTTAACGAATGTTCCATAAATTATTATTGGATTATCCAGGCAATATATTAATACATTCATCTATTATTACTGACCCTCTATAATGTTGAAAATAACTATGAAAAAGAGAAATTAATCAATATATTGTGCTAAGATTGGAAGAGTAAATAGCAACATGTATGTTTAACCAAGCAGTGGTTATGTTACAAGGAGTTCATAACGGATATAAAAATTAAAGAAATCGTTTAGTCACCGATTCGAGCGTTCAACGAAGAAAAAGGAGCGCACAAGATGAGAACGCATGAATATTCGCCCTGGGCACGTAGGTACATAGGTCCGATTGTTCCCGAAAGGCCACTTAAAAATCAATTGAACTGTGAAGCATCGAGCACTTTCGGCGCGCGACTACGGTGGCCGTGAAACAACGATCGTCTAAGAACGTTTCTCGTCTTCCTCGTTCTTTTCCGAGACGGAAAACAGGGGAGAGAAGCGTCTCCTGAAAGAGCCGATTCACCGAACTGTAAGCACAGCGAGACGCGCGAGCATCGAGGGGTCGTCAATTCAAATTCACGTCGATTGAGCGTCTCGCAGCGCCATTAGCAGATTGTATCGCGCACTTCTCTGCCCTTAACTAATTTCAAAGTTCCAGTGACCCGCCGACCCGTACACCAATTACGGGAATGCGTCGTTACGCCGATTGCCAATGACGCGATTAGTTGTCGCCGTCGATTCCTCGTTGAAGACGCATCGCCGTCTCCCGACGTTTGACAAACACTGAATCCTTCCGTTGCTGCCGAAAACAACACGACTCGCATCATCGTACAGGGTGGTGAAAAATTATTGGTCATCCTTTTGGGAGGTAATAGAACTCGTCGAGATTGCCAACATGGCATCATAAACATGGCCCCGCAAAATTACTTTTCAAGGTGATTTTCAAGGTCAAAAATTTTTACTGGCTTAATCGATTCTACTCGTCGAGCTGAACAAAAGTCTGAAAGGGACCATATGCCGGAAATCAATATTTCATAGAGAAATCTTCGTTTGAAGTTTTTTTTTTTGCCTGAAATTTCAGAAAATAAATCTGATGCTTATGAAGTTTATAAAATCATGTTGTGAACATCCTGATCATGATCAGCGAAAATCAGCCCCCAAAACTGACCCTGAAAAATTTGTTTTCGCGGTATAAAATCTACTTAATCTTTTACTCTTAGCGCTACTCAGGAACAACGACGCGGACGTGGTAACTTGGTATAAGACAATGGCTTTCAGAGCACTCCAGAAAAAAAGTCCAAAGGGTTCAGGTCAGGTGAACGGAGGGGCCATAAGTGTGGCGCAGGATTACGACCGATCCATCGAGTTCCAAAAACTTCCTGTAAAAAAGCGCGGACTGACCTGCCGAAATGCGGTGGAGCACCGTCATGCATAAAAAAATGCGATTAAGGATATGCCTCTGAACCATACGTCGCAGTCTATTCAGGAGCGTATGACGTAGAAACCGCAAATACTCAACGCTTGATAATCGGTTTGTGAGAAACACAGGAGCCATATAATCAGGCCCATGTTATGGTATGAGCGTATGAGCAGCTCCGAGCACTAGGATCGTTACGGGGAGCGAGACGCGCGACCGGGTCGAGGAGACTTCGATTCTCGGCTGCCGCTTGTAAATAAACACCGCGCTGTCTCGAAGCAACAGTTACTTGTCTCGGAGAGAAATAACATATCGTTCCATAAGACATCCATTATTTGTGCTAAAATATTTTAATTTGTGCTTTTCCGTTTTAATTCTCAAGCAATTTTTGCGTTGAATAACATTGCTATAGTATGCCTCAACATGGTAGCCGTGGTGGCCGTGGTGGTCGTGATCGAGCGCTTCGAGATGGACGTGACCAACGTCTGATGCTTCGAGCAATTGATCGTGCTCATAGTAATTACACGCAAGCACGAGCTCTTTATGTTAGTTGGTTGCGACGCCAAGCTAATGGCAGACCATTACGTCCAGGATTCGTGCCTGATCGTCGAGAATTTCAACGACTCGATGAACGATTCCATGATCAGGAGCAAATAAATTTTGCCGGTTCTGGCCACCGTAGGGCAGGTCGCCCTCGTGTGTCTTGGAGAATTGAGGAACGTGTGATCGCTCTAGCTCGAACATATCCTGTCATGGGATCACGACGAATAGGCGCGCGAGTAGGGATCCATCATGGAACCGTCTTGCGCATTCTCCATGAGGAAGGTCTACGACCCTACAAAGTGCAGACTGTCCATGAGCTACGACCTGGGGATTGCACAGCTCGACTTCGTTTTTGTCGGTGGATGCTTCGCAAGATCCGAAGAGATAGGCACTTTGTGAAACGTATAGTGTTCACTGATGAATCGAGTTTTTCCACCACTTCGATTTTGAACCGACAAAATGTTCGCATCTGGGGCAGCCGCAATCCACACGCAATGGTCCAAAGAGTTCAGCAGGGTCGTGTTTCAGTTAATGTTTGGGCAGGGATACTCGGGAATGATTATATGGCTCCTGTGTTTCTCTCAAACCGACTGTCAAGCGTTGAATATTGGCGGTTTCTACGACATACGCTCCTGAATAGACTGCAGCATATGGTTCCGAGGCATATCCGTAATCGCATTTTTTTTATGCATGACGGTGCTCCACCGCATTTCGGCAGGTCAGTCCGCGCTTTTTTACACGAAGTTTTTGGAACTCGATGGATCGGTCGTAATCCTGCGCCACACTTATGGCCCCCCCGTTCACCTGACCTAAACCCTTTGGACTTTTTTTTCTGGGGTGCTCTGAAAGCCATTGTTTATGGGTCTGGCAGGATTTTAAGGACGGCTCAGGATTTACGAGATCGAATTGAAGAGGCGGTTGCCATTTTAGCACAAAATCGAACTGTGCTCCGTAGAGTGCGAGATAATTTTGTGGAGAGACTCCAAGCTTGCGTTCGTAACGGTGGTCATCACGTTGAAGCTGGCAAACAGGCACAACTGCTCAGAGCTATTGGGGCCAATGGGTCAGTTCTGTTTGTCCCTAGGCAGCGTCGACGACGATAAAGTGAGAGGCAAGGGGAACTCACTGTTAATCAAGTCACCCCGAAGTTAGAGGCAAGGGGAACTCACTATAATCAAGTCACCCCGAAGGGAACAGAAATCTACCACGTCCACGTCGTTGTTCCTGGGTAGCGCTAAGAGTAGAAGATTAAGTAGATTTTATACCGCGAAAACAAATTTTTCAGGGTCAGTTTTGGGGGCTGATTTTCGCTGATCATGATCAGGATGTTCACAACATGATTTTATAAACTTCATAAGCATCAGATTTATTTTCTGAAATTTCAGGCAAAAAAAAAAACTTCAAACGAAGATTTCTCTATGAAATATTGATTTCCGGCATATGGTCCCTTTCAGACTTTTGTTCAGCTCGACGAGTAGAATCGATTAAGCCAGTAAAAATTTTTGACCTTGAAAATCACCTTGAAAAGTAATTTTGCGGGGCCATGTTTATGATGCCATGTTGGCAATCTCGACGAGTTCTATTACCTCCCAAAAGGATGACCAATAATTTTTCACCACCCTGTACATTGATTCCATTGCAATGAAAACTCGTTACCTCCAGTCTAATAAACTGGAGCAAAATGGAAATTGATTTCCTTCCTAATGTTGTTACTATTTCAAATTACACCTACCCAGTTTTGTTATATATGCATCAAATCCATCTGTTGATTGGCCACTGCAATTAAACTAAGAGATGAGGGTGTATATTCCTATAGAATCCTCACACTGTTGTACCAAAACAGGTTCGGTGCGCAACACACCATCGATTAGTAGTTTGCATTTTCCAGACGTCTCCCTTCGAAAGCGCCTTTCGCGTGCGACTAACTAAATGAATGATAGAGGGACATTTCAGAGTAGCAGTATTCTATAGTAAAAAAAAGTAATCAGATTCGCGTCTCAGGAAGTCTCTCGGGTCGCTTCATATTTCATAGAGGCGGCGGTGGGGGTGGGGGTAGAGGACGTTGAACAGCACTTCTCGTGAATATACACGAAACTGTACTTCACGCGAGCAGAAAAGGCCCGCGACGCTTTCCAGATTCCTCGAGTCATCGTATTCTGTCCCCGTTGCCGTGATCGCGGCTCGTGGCACCGTTCAGCCACCAAACACCGTGAAAAACGCGGGTGGTGTGTGAGCGCGCGCGATGGTCGGGGGTCGACGACTTCGAAGAGCGCCGCTTGAAAACGCCGCTCGTCGTCGTCTATAAAAATCCACGCTCAAAAGTCCCGCAAATCGATTACCGGCGCACGAGGAACAGCGATATCACATCCAGATCATAAATCACTGTCGCGCGCGGGTAATCGAGCGCGATACGCTCTCGCAGTCACTCGAGGTTAGTCGATATTAATTCTTCGATCGAATCGGCGGAAGGTCGAGGCTCTCGTGGATGACGCGCCTGTGGAAAACGGGCCTCTCTCCCCGCACACGTTTTCGGAGGTTTCCTCGATCCCTGTGCCAAAAAACCCGCCACCGCGGCGTGTCAACCCCCAAGAACCTCTTTCTTTACCTTACTCTTAGCGGCGTTCAACCCTCTACCCTCTACGATCCCTGCTAAGTGCACCTCGTCTCCTGCGCCCACACTTTTCCACTTCGATATTCCTTGCTCCCTTCGGAGCCAGTCCACTGCGGTACGATGAAAAATTCTTGCCACAGGCGGCCTACCAACCCCTATCTCCTCTCCTCTCTTCTTGGCCTTCCCTCGCTCTCCGCTTCTTCCGCGCACCGCCGACGATCAGAAATAAAAGTTCAACAAGTAACTGCGAGCTCCGATCATGACGCCCAGTTCTCACGTTTCAGCGGAACCGGCCCGGGCAGGAGTATGTGTGATATTTCCATATGAGGTGTCTTGTTTCAATCAACACGGGAAATTGTTCCTTGAAATATTTGAGGCAATGGTTCTGACGTGACTTACTTGGTTTTATAGGGGATTATTTAGGAGAGGTGAAAATGTCGTCTCTGAAACGCCAAGGTAACCTCCGTTCTGTCAACTATCACCATGAGGATGTTTTTGACGCTTTCATGGCCGAATTTTGTTCCACATATTTTTTGACGCAACTCTGTGAGATGTTCATCTTCGGTTTCGACCGAGGAAAAACAGAATGATAAAAATATTTTATCGAATGGCCTAAACTGATTGTGAACCAGCGTCTACTGCTGCTTCGGTCTAGACTAACAAATTCCAGCCTCTCGTAAATAAGTTTATGAACAAGCTTCCCCAGTCAACACGCCTAGGTTTCCTCTATTCGCCAATCCAACGGTAAACGAACTTTGGATGATTAGCCAGGGTAGCGAAAAAAAAATGAATTACAGGCAAAATGGAAGTAGACTTTGTAGCGTTGCGTCGGCGGGCCTGTCCAGGATGATTCTGTTCGTATAAAGGATAGTCCTGGACCCTTGGAAGCGATCCAAGTTGAACAGGGTCGCTGTTGTGTGCCACTAGCATCGGGCAATGGGCCGTGCTAATCGCTCTACTCAGTGCCCCTTTGTCCCCCTCCTGCTCCGCCATCCTTTCAGCCCTCTTACTCACTATGGTGGTTCCTCTCTCTCTCCCTCTCTTTCAGTCTCTCCTCATCGTAAACCGTCCTCTTTCGTCGTCCTCCGCCGCTTCGCCAGCGTCTGACAATGTTCCACTATCCCTGAAATTGCGTGAAATCATATCGGATCCACCCCGAGCGTGCCATACTTTCCTAACTGCCGACAGCTAGTTCGACCAATGGGCACGCCCTTTCGGCATCCGAGAAAAGTTCCGTCGATCCGAGCAAGAAGTTTCCCGGAGACAATGCCGCACTTCGTTTGCACTGGCGGACCGTTAATCGCTCCCTGCACCGCATTCAACCGAATTTTCATTTTCGCCTCTCAATAAGGGAAGTTCGTTTTGCCGCCCTCTTCGCGCCGTTTCTTCGACGAGGAGTTCCCGACGCCGACGCCGACGCCGCGGGCTACTGTTTTAGAGGATCGCGTTTTCAGCCACTTTCCGCCGAGAAGATTGCCGGGAACACCCGGCAGAATTGATTTTTCGCGACGAACCCGATTGGAAATGCCGTTGCGTTCGCGCGCGAATTTTTCCGCGCGGTCCTCTGATTTATTGCCGGCCTATGCTCGTCGACGTTCGACAAAAATTGTAGCTCGCATCCTCGCTTTATTAATCTTCTCGTGCTTTGATCTGGCAGTTCCTCGAAAAAGTTATCTTTTTCTTGCATTAAATAATTCCTGGCAAATTGTCACACAAATTGTCAACTGGTGAAATTGTCACACATGTGTTAAAATGTTTTGGTTTGTCAAGACTGAGTGGAATGAGATTGTCCTGCTTAAATATTGTAACTCTTTAACACGTCAATGATAAGTCACGTCGATTATATAAAATTTTTATTGCCAACGCGTAAGGTAACTTTATTATTTTAAAGATAGCACGGACAGCAAACTTCGGATATCACTACTGCTCCTGATAAACAATTTCATGGTAATAAGCAGACTGCGGATCTTTATGCGAATTAAAGACATATTTGCATTGATTGCAGGTCACAGGAGCCAAATAAAAATTGTATTCTTCTTTTAATTATCCTATCAAGCTGAAACTAATACATTGATGTGCTTAAATATTTTTAACACGTCCACTGCTTTAAATTGTAAGTACCCATTTTTATCATAAATGCATAAATTCCGCAGTCTAGTAATAAGTAATAATCTACTGTTTCTGTTGACAGAATGTTTCATAAAACTGTAAGAAGTCTACTGCAAGTTTTCTAGACAGATACGATCTCTTTCAAACCAGTCGGTAGCAATTAAAATCAGTAAGTTATCTCCGTTTCGTTAAACATCTCGTTCCTTATCACATCAGCATCGACATCAAAGTCTACCGTAGAACGTTCGGAACACGTACCCTTAGGACAACGTTCCGGGCATTCCATCCGTGTCTTCAACGAAAAGAATCACCGACGACACCCACGTTTTACCTGCCCGGTAGAATCAATTTTGTCTAGTTAATGACGATCGACCCTCTCCGGGTTCCGGAAAGGGGCGCGCATTCCCGACTTCCTTTCGTCTTGCTGCGGAATCGTTGACCCTCGTGCGCCTTCAATAATGAATAAAAGGTGTGCCCATTCGTAGGATAAGAGGGACTCGGTTCTCGGCACCAATAAAATCGCTAAGGATAAATTGAATCGAGGTAACCCCATCGATCCGAAGCTTCCTTTGATCTTCGAAAGGTCAATCCTCGTCGAAACTCTCCTGCGCCAGGAATGGCCAACCTTGCGGTCGTGCCAACCGTCGCGATGACTTCGAAAAATCGATGCAACCCTTAACGGGAAGGGACTTGCACCCTCCTTGAGCAAGCTATTTTGCCGTCATCGAATAATTGCACGAAGTCTGCGAAAACGCAAACCTCTATTTAGACAGGTTAATTCGCTGAGCAACAATTCTACTCGAAACTGTTGCGGTTCTAAATGATCATTAGACTGCGAATCTCAATATACAAATTAAAATCTTTCCGGAAACCAATACAGACGAATATACAGGGTGTCTCAGGTGAAGGAGGCCACCTACATATCTCCTTTATTTTTAATGGCACAAAAAGAATATTTATGGCATAATTTAAATGGTATCGAAGGATAAATATCATAGAAGAACAATTTTTATTTGTCCGGTTATTTTTTCAGTTTTTTCAAGGTCTTCGTTATTTTTCATTGGGAAAACTTTTTTTTATTCCATCTTGTTAATGACTTAAGCATATCTAAATATATTTTTTCAGCCGCTATAAGATGGAATAAAAAAAAAGTTTTCCCGCTAAAAAATAACGATGACCTTCAAAAAACTATGAATAAATAACCGGACGACGGAATTTGTTCTTCTATGATATTCCTCCTACGATACCATTTAAATTATGCTACAAACATCTTTTGTGCCATTAAAAATAAAGGAGATATTTAGATAAAATTTTTGCATTTTCCAAAAATTGTCTGCATTAACTGCTGATCACAGGAACCAAATAGGAGTTTATTCCTCTCTCTTGATTTTTTATTAACTTGTGAACAATATGTTAATAACATTTGCTTCTTTTAATCTCTCTACTGTTTAAAATTACACTCACCCATTTTTATCATAAATGCACCCACAGTTTAATTTAAAATATTTCCTTTGAGACACAAAGCTTTCGTGACCATACAAAGCTGTCTTGAGTTACGCACTAAACATTAAATTTAATTGCAACAAAATTGTATGCAAACTATTTCAACTATTCAATTACAACCAGTTGATTTCTCAAAACTATTGTAAAACACTAAATCAACTACATAAGACTACGTTTGGTGTGAGTCTTTTATAGTATAAAACAAGATAATAACACTCAACTTACCATATGAATGCAGACTATGTTCAAGCTTTCAATGCACAAAGCCTGCGATACGCTTTTATACCTGTACACTCGAAGGTCCAGCAGTGCAATTGAAGAGAAAGCATGTTTGATGATGAAAGAAGTCCACCAATGATTCCTGCAACAATAGCTGGTCGGTTTAGTCGGCAAATCATCGCGATGTTCCGGCATGATAAACGGCGCGGATTAATTCACGTGTTCATTAGTAGGTACAAAGGTGGTGCAATTGAAATCTTCATTGCGCGAGGCGCTGCAAGGTAGCTGTTGGGAATGGCCGGTGTATCGTAGCCGGGCAATTACGTGAAGGGCCGTCTGGGTGGTCCAATTGGAATGGATTTCACGCATATAATTGCTTAATGGCGCCAGCATGTTTAGGCATTATTACTCACTGCAAACGGAAGGGTGGCGCGCCGGGGATAATGGAGCGATGGTATTGTAACAGTTTAGAGCCTCGAATTATTCGAGATTAAATTGTTAGTTTTACGAGTGTATTGTCAGCTTCACGGGAACGCGGGAGGGGGTTTATTGAGAGAACGTTCTGCCGAAGGTGCGGGGGGCCTAGGCGTTTGTTCGTACACAATTACAGCAGCAAAGCTGGGAGAAATAAATCGGTCTTGCTGGAGAGACGGAGGGCGATCGCTTTTGTTGAACTTCCTTCTCGAGTGGCTGGAATAGTGGCAAACAATTCTGCTTAATCTTTCCGCGAGCCCGATAAAGACGCGGATGTTCAGCAACAGAAAATATTACAAAACTTTTTATCGGCCTCAAAGGTCGAGGAAGTTCACTTTGCAAGAGCTCCAATTTAACGAGCTTATCTTTAAACCGGTCTCTGGCTAGAGGAAAAGTAGCACGGAACACTCTAGCATTCTTACAGGTGATCAAAGCCACGGCTTGTTCGGGTTGCACGAGGATGCTTCCGTACCATCCACCAGCTCTCCAGCTAACAAATTAATATCCATAATTCGTGATGGAGGCAACGTGTAAGCTGCCTCGAAGCGGATACGAGCGGGTGTATAAAGCACGACGATATAAACAATTAAGTGCAGTTATAAACGCGTGGGCGGTAAAGAGAATAGCTGAGAATAAATCGATGGGTCGTTAGGTAGCTTCCCGAACTAGGGAGGAGATAAAAATGATAATTAGCATCGCGGTCGCGAGCTTTTGAATTAAACATAAACAGCTCAACTAGGTCAGGACGATTTTACCTTTGGTATCTGTGCCAGAGCATCTGAAACGCCGGCGACTCTCGTCCCCATCGGTTGTTGTTCCAATCAGTTGATGAGGCTGACTTGCTTTGACTGGGTAAGAACAACAAAACGGGAACGGTAAAAACTGGGGAAAAAAGAAAATAATATCTCGTGTACCGCGACAATAAAGCCGTAATGATGCCAGAGAGAGGACAAAGGTAATAATGACGGCTGTAATATCCAGGATGAAAAACAGTGCAAAAGCACGCGGGGTCTCTCGCGATCGGGGTAGGGAAAATAACGGGATATTAATATCCCCCGTTCCCGGGCTCATGGTATTCGATCCCGAAGGGACTCGTTCCGCGGCAGGCATTAACAATTCGCCGCACCACTTTCGGGAGATACTTTTGCGAAGAAACGCATTACTCTGTGCCGCCCGGCTGCCCGTGCTCGATGATTAGTGTCGTTTTAGTTTTGAGTGCCACCGTCGTCGACGACGACGTCGACGGAGCCGACGATCCATCCCCCTCGAACGACGCTATTGTGCCGGCTGGGGGAAGACAGTGGTAGCTTTGATTACGACATTGTGCGAACGAGAGTCCCAGACGCGGCGTGACTTCGCTCGCCTTAAGCTGCATTCACATCGTCCCGGGAATCCTTCGACACCAGGATAACGCTGCCTCCATCTGCCAACGATAGAAACGACAATTTGTACGGGATTGTTCTAACCTTCGTTTCCGCGCGCGGATTTTAATTTGAAGGCGTGCGAGCCGCGTTCGCCAGACAGCCCCGCGGTTTATTAAAAATTGATTAGGACACATCCGCCGGAAATTAAGTCGAAATACACGCGGAATTGGAGGTCGATTGAATGGGCGAATGCATGGGCGTGTTTTTGTTCTTGTTTGGTGCTGGAGGATGGTCGATATAATGTTTAGTTAACTGATTATGTGTACTTTGTGGATAAATTACCGATGTTCAAATTGTTACCATTTTGTGAATAAAAAACATCAACAGTATACTCGTGACAAATTAATTATTTCGCTTGGGCACAGTTTATCCGATGTTTTTACCCATAAATGTAATTATTATTACAACCGTGACGAGTATACTGTGAAACCAGATTATTATTGTTATTATTGGTATTATCATCAAAGTGGCGATGAAACGAACTCAAATAATTAATACCATATAATTAACGCTTGCAACAGAGAGACTCATCGCGAGAGTGTGAGGAATTCTATGTGTTATCTAATTATCTTTGAACAGCTCCAAGTCTGAGGACGCGAATTATATGTTCATTATTACAACCCCGCGCAAGATTATTAATTAATACGATCTCTTTCAGTTGTGATCATTACGGATGTTTAATTATCAATAATTTACTAAAAGAGAAGAAATAGTTGTACGCTTATACAAGCCTTCCCATTTTAGAACCCGATCATTTTAGAAAAATCACGAGTTAGTTCATTTCTATTCAAGACCACGTTTTTTACCTAAAATACCTAATTACCTAAAATAGTGTCTGATGAAGGACCTATGTCAGGATTTTTAACTTTTATAGGAACGCAATTAGGAGCTTATTTTGCTTTAACATTTAATAAAACAAATCGTGAAAAAGTCTTTCAGTTTTCAGTCTTTTACCAATGGAAGAAGGGCTTATGTCATTTTCATCTGGTTCTTATTATTGCAATTTACGCTTTGAGTTCATAATTGCGCTTCTATAAAATTTAATGGCATGTAGAAGGGTGTATTCCATAAAATAGAATAAATGAAAACAATTCGTTGCTCAATGTAACAGTACATCCTTCTACCATTTTAATAAGCTAAAATATTAAATATTAAATAAGGAGGAAGTGGTTTCAAAACTATGTATAAAAATACTCGCGGAATTAATATTTCATGGAAATAAAGGGTTTATTATGAAACCATCAGACGAGTAGAAATTAAGTTATCAAAACAGGAATGCACGTTTCACGGAACCAATCTGTTTCTCAGCCGTCAATCCGAGCTCACGAACGAAAATATCGTATCGATCGCGTCACGGTGGCTTGGAAGTTCACCTGTCGGCGTGACTCTGATATAGATCTCGAAATTTGCACGTAGCAGGAGATACCCTTCGCCTGGCTGAGAGATTCGTTGGTGGGGATCGGCATGGAAGAGGGGCTACAGAGCGCAGAGAAGTGGTGAAAAAGCGACAGCCTCTCTTTCACGCAATTACGCGGAGCGAAATTGCGAGACCCGTTTGGATCCGAGCGGCTAAATCGATCAAAGGCCGCGGTCTCCGCGCGACCGGCAGTCTACCGATTGGAAATTTCGACAATTTGCCGCGGCCTATTCGATTTCCCGAGTGCCGACGGCTTCCCTCTCGCGAAGAACAGAGACGTCGGCGATCCCCAGGTACAATAAAATCGTACAAAAGAACGACATGATTGTTCCGTGCCACGTGAATCGGCTCGTTGGGGGAAACGTAACGTTTGAAAAATGACTATACATCCGTTCAACGCCAAGCACCGTTTCACCGGCCGCGACTATTTATTATTCCACGTGCTTTGCAATTCGGGCGAAAGTTCCGTTTTAACGGTGTAAAGTTGCCCGGCGAAATGGAATTTTTAAACAGCTCCATTTATTTACTTGAGATCCAGAAGCTGCCGCGAGTAAATGAGCGGGGAACGTATTGCAGCACGGAGTGCGCGGAACGAAGGGTTGTATCTTTGTTTCAATTGCAGGAAATGACTCGTCTAAGTGAGTCCTCTTACTCTGTCGTCATCGCTACAGGGTGAGCTCGATGTGTTTATAACGTGCACCAACGCCACGTGAATCAAATTAAATACATGTGCCAATGTTATAGATAAAATTTTTTGGTTTGGCTCTAGCTAAGCAAAGTCACTTTCCAAACTTCCTAAACTTTTTAAAAAGGTATTCCGAATTTGAAGTTTTAAGCAATTAATGTGCAAATGCACTTGTCGGAATTCTAAACTTAATTTGCGACGATACTGTAACAGGAGCAAAAATAAAGAGATAATTGATGTACTTAAAATACCCACAAAAATTGGTACAAAATGGGATTTGAAACAGGAATACCGCGTCAAGGTTGGTTGATTTAATTCGGGATAAGCTTGAAGATCCGGCGTTCCACATTACCCGCCACAACCCTGATCAGCGTCCGCATCATCTGGAAGGTAAAACAAGCGCAATTCCGTCGAAGGAAGTTTCCGGTCGCCCGTGGTAACCTCCGAAATTCTTCACGGAGCTCTGCGAAGGCAGCGGAGGACCCTTAAATTCATCATCGAACCGCCTCGCCGCTTAAAGGCACGGCTCGTTAAGCCCGAAGCTTATGATTCACGATCGGCTTTGTATCCACCGGGTTCCGTGTAAAAGAAAAGAAACGACAGAGAAAGAGAAAGGGAGTGAAAGAGATCCACCGGGTACGATGGATGCCGGAAAAGGAGAAGAACGGTAGAGGAGCAGCGGCGCTACGATTCTTCGCCGGCTAGGATAATTGAGGGTTCCGTAAATCAATATCGGTACAAGGGGGTGCACGCGGATCGGTGTTTCGGTGTATTATACAGCGCGCCAGCACCCGAAATATAATTAAGGAGGCGACTTTTCAATTTAAGTACAATATTTTAAAAGATATAATTAAGGTCCTGGCCAGCTCTCAGCGACCAGGCCACTAATTGCGCCGAGGGAATCCCTCGGGGATCCTGGTCCGAGGCTCCGTAGCTGTTAGTATTTCTATGGCTGGACTATCCGTGTGGGGTCGGGCACGTTCACCTAGCCACACCTATGGCACACAAGCGTCCCGATGCCCCGTACCACGGTGCACCGCAGCACGACACGAAACACACCATGGACACGTCCTGCGGCACGCCATGGAACACGGCTACCACGACCGTCCCACGGGAACGATCCATCCGCGTCTCTCTCCCCTATCTCCTGCTCACCCTTTCTCTCTCTTCCTCTCTTCCTCTCTCGCAGCGCTCCAACGTTAACCATCGCCTCCCTTTCCTTACCTATTTCCTTCTTCTCGGATTATTTCCTTTTTCCGTCGCACTCCTGTCCTTTTTTCCTCGGCGTTATCGAGTTCAAGGTCGACCGGTCGAAGGTAATTTTCTCGAGCTGATCGCTTCCGCTCGTCCCCGGAGTACGATCCACGGGCACTCCGGTGTCTTTTTCCTGGTTCCACCCCTTTTCCTCGGTGAATCGGCGCGTGGCTTTTCTTTTTATCGTTCCACCCCCGTCGCTTCGCCCTCCCTCCTCCGTTACTGCGCTTTTCTGTTTTATTTTTGTTTTCTTGTTTTCTTCGTTTCGTTCACTCCGCGATCGCTCGTTTCATAAACTCGTTGGAGGAAGGGGTCGAACGAGAGACAACCGAGCGAGGCCGGGATGGAAATTGGTTCCAGACGGGTTCGGAAACTGGCCGGGAACGGTTGAATTGGAATTTTTCGAGGTCCGTTTGGATTAAAAAGGGCATCCTTCGATCCTGTGGGAAATACCCCCGGCGAAAGGGGTTATGTACGCGTTGCGGAACCGTCGGAATGCCCGCCCGGTAGATTTACGATCTTCGACTAGGGCTTGGTTGTTGAAAATTGACCGGCACCGGACTAGATTAAATTTGAAAAAAAGAAAAGCCACGTCCGGTGTAGAGAAATTCCCCTAGTAAGCGGTCTCTGTCTTCTATTTTGTCCGACCACGGTCAGGCATGGCGAAAAAGTCATTGGCTAGGGAGAACGCCACGTTCATATTCCTTTGGCTTTAATAACTTCGTTGCTTCGACTCTGGAAATAAATCAACCCGGAATTTAGGGATGGAGTGGACAGCTGTTCTTTCGAAAGACAGACTCTAGGACATATTCCAAAGTGTCAGCCATTGATATTCGTTCTCAGGCATTCGTTCTTAAAAATTTAACCCCTTGGCACTACGATTTTCTTGACGTCTACAAAGATTATTATATTATAATTTGACGTTGATTATACACCGATAAAACGTGACGTGACGTGTAATTGCATATTATTTGCCACTACCCTATATCGCGAGAAAATTTCCCAAGAAGAAAGAAAGACGGCAGGATGACGACGAGTTTTAAATACACCCCGGACAAGATCCACAGTGAAATTTAACTAACGTTATTAACGCGGTCCGCTTCTCGCCCCCAGAATCGGCGTTGCTCATAAATAAAATATTAGGCAGCCAATTAGAAACTCCGGCCGGGAAATTAATGAATCCAGGCGTCGCGTCGAGGCGCGCAGCCCGTCAGGTCTTTCGTCTCATTATTAAAACACCGTGCGTACGGGATTTTCGAGAGGTCGCCGCCGAGAACGTGGACCGTAACGCTCGGCGTGCTCTCGTTTCCGTGAAACACCTGTTTATCCGTGTCATCGAACGATTTTCTACATTTTCTAGAAACGCCGGGAAACATTGAAATTCGTCGGGGATTTTTTTTCGATCAGCCGAAACGATTGTTTTTTTTCCAGTCACTACTTAGGGACGAGGCTGTACGGATTTCATTTTCCCCCCTGATACTGTTGTCGGGAACGGCGACGTTGCCTGCCGAATCGCAACTCTGAGGTATTTTTAATATTCGAATAATCCGGCGGAAGCAACTTTCCGCGCGAAGTTGCCGACGCCGCGGAAGTTAGGAAAAGCGTAACAAGATTCCGTCCTGTTAAAAGTCCGGCGAAAGTTCACCGGGCATAAAAAGCGGTGTTAAATACGAATACACGGAGCCACCGTGAAAAACAGTAAGTGATTAATTGCGGCTTCTTATTTAACTCGATGAAAGTTCCTCGGGAATTTCCGCGGCCGCCTTCGGAGGGGGGGGCCGCGAGCCCTTGCTTCGTTATGCAAATAATAATAGCAACGTGGTAGGCGCGCCTCTTTGATGCGTTTCATTTATCTTCGTTCGGCCGAGACTTCCAACAAAAATTGACTCTCAAATAGATCTCCCACTTTAATCATTACCGGGCCAGTCCCCGCATAAATTAAACATTCCGACACGGCCTCGTCTGTGACAGAACTATGAATACATAGAAACACGATCACAATATGGGGTTTTGTAGTATGTAAAATACCGACATCGCCAAAACACAGCGGCATTGCCCATTTCATTATTTAGAAATTCAAAACCGGTTACCCTGTCCTCCTTCCATGGACCGGAAGTATGTAAAAAATGTATTGAACCCATTGTCTGTCTTAGGTTGTTAAATGACATTTTTGTGATCATCATGAACAACTGAACAAAGAGATACACTACCAAAGTTTGTCAGTCCCTCGCGAACTGTGGACTACAGACCATCCAGGAATTCGAAGGGATCCTGGAGGACTGCATGAATTAAGAAATTTTAGTTAAATATTTTGTTAGGAATTTGTAGTATTAAATATGTGGAACTACTAATTTATGTGATATAATTACCTACATCGATAGTGTGATAGAATTTATGTATTTTGTAAACATTAATTCGGCTATAAATTTCAATGCCCTTCGTTTGGTACTTGAGGCATTTTGAAATGCCGTATTATCATTATCGATTGAGATGTCTACTTGTCTACTTAGAAGTCTACTTTGAAATACAATAATCACTAGTATTATACTATAATATAATTGTTTCATACATTTATAAATATGATATAGACAGTTGTATTATAACAAATGATTGTCAAAGATTTAATTTCGCCAATATCCATTCACGCGAAAAAGAAGGTACCGTTGTTCGCAATAATTCTTACTGGAAAATTTCACATCGGCGCGATATTGTCCTATTCGTTCACGGCGATATTGCGTTACAACATTTCAATAGAATTCAATACTTGATATTATGTAATTGAAGCAGTATATCGCTTTGCCTCTGCCGATTGCCGAAACAAATGCGCATTAATCCCGAATTCGTTGGAACACAAGCCGCGTCATTATCAGATATAAACATTTTAATGCGAAATTCATCGGTGGCGGACCCGGGCGATACACCACTGTGCATGAGCGTTTTAACATAGAATTAATTGCATCGAGAGATTCACGTTACCGTCAGACATATACAATTCGAAATGTAGAATCCGCCGCGACGGGATCCGTGTTACCGTTGAACGCAATGTTCTTCTGTCATGTTCATGTCGTTGCGATTAAATGCAGAACAGTCTGTTGTTTCCATATGTTTCTCACGATAATAATAATGATAACGGTGACACTGATTTATGAGCAAATATAGATTATCAACAAAAATGTTTAACTTATCGCTATTGCTGGTCTATGCTCTCCTACAACCTCGCTGTAGCTACCTGTACACATTTGTCCAACGTTTAACAATGAAAAGGATTAATCAATATTATTCTTTTCATTATGAAAAGATACTTTGATAAATAGTCTGCGGATTTTATGCATTTATGACACAAATGGTTATGTACAATTTAAAACAGAGGAAATATTAAAAAGATTTAAGGCCACCAGTGTACGAGTTGCACCATAATAAGATAATTAAAAGAAGAATGGAACTTTTATTTGGCTCCTGTCTCTTGCAATCAATGCAAACATTTTTCATTTTGCATAAAGATCCGCAGTCTAATGATGAATTTTGAGAAGAGATGTATTAATATTTTACGAGTACTAATAAAGAGATTAAAAATTTAATCAGACAATGAAAACAAATTGCTTAAAAATAAAAAATATATTGAATGACCGTAATGTCTAGTCTACTCCTCACTTCCAATGTACAGCTTCATTTCCACATACATAAAAATCCCTTAATTTTCAGTTTCATTAAATAAATATGAAATTTATATAAATTTTTCAATTTATAAAAATCTCAAAAATATTGGAAACCTTAATATTATACACCCACATAAACAATTATAAAATAGTATATTAATAATAACGAGTAAGATGGCTGTATATTTTCATCAACCACCCTGTATATTTTCCATTTTTCTAGACAAATTGGCCCAAGCTGCCGCTGATGTACATGGGACTGTCATTGCAACAAAAATCTCTAACCTGACTTTGCGTTCTTTACATTTTCCTGATTCCAATCTTGGAGAACATCAAATACACTGGTCCAAGTCCATCAGCGATTGTTTCTTTGTTTCCCTGTCGAACGATAATCTTCGATCGGACCAGTGCGGTAGTTAAGTGTATCAAAATCGTAGCGTCGGGGAGGTTGCCGGGTCAATTCGAGAATGACGGTGCTGTCAAAGCTACGAGCTTCGATTCCGACGCGTTCCGCGTAGGAAGAGATTCAAAGGAGCTCGCGTCCGGACATCTCCGAAGGTGATCCTCTTTGTGAAAAAGCAATTGCAGCCGCCGATCGTAGAAGACGATAGTCGTCGGAGAACGGTGGGGGCATAGAGCGTTCGAACTCTCAGCCGGTTCAACCCTCCCGAGAGCACAATATCGACTCCGATCGATTATGCCTAATCTGACTAAAACTCTCCTCTGTATACCTGCCGCTAAACGACGTCGATGCCTCTTTCGAATTCGTATCAGCACTCGGCAATCGTTGCCGACGTGACACCTGCTACCTGCTACTTACTTATCTTCGCCAGGTCTTAAAATCGTCCCACGCGCCCCATACTTATGTAAGGGCCGTCCCTTAGTAGGTACGCGGCCAGCACCCAGATGGGCCTGGCCCGATAAGCCCCCTGACAGTCATTCACTTTGTCGACGAAAGAGGATCACCGTGTCCCCGTCAAAGCGAGCCCGGCCCGGTCCTGTTTTTGCCGGTAAACCGGCAAGGGAGGACGATTATAACGAGCCCTGGTCCACCGGCTCCGAATCAATTCGACGAATCTGTATTGTATTCGATCGATTCGCCGGTTTTTGCGTATCTACTCTTGACAATTACGAGCCACTTGCTTCAAGCGGATACACTTTGTACCTTAATGCGATACACCCTGACGTGGACGCTACGCAAAAAATCTTTTTCGACGCCGCGCCGCATCCGACGCTGTCACTTTTTGCGCGTCGTACGAGGTCGGAAAAGTGAGTGGTTCAGCTCGGGAGACATGGTTCGCATTTTTGCGAATCCAGGAGCAGGTGGGAGCCTCTATTGGTTGACTTTGGTGGGGGAACTCCGAAAGGTTGCTGGTTTAGGGTTGCGTTCGATAAACATTTTACATACTTTAGCTTCGTTACTGATATATTGTTCTACTCAGAGTAGGGCAATAATCAACTAATATTTAAAAATGACTAATAGTCTTTTTATATGTTAGTCATAGCAAAATAGTCATTAGTCAAAACTTTTTAATTAGTTAGTGATAACTAATTAATAATATTAATGTATGTTAATCGCACAATAATGACCGATGCCTAAAGATTGGTAACTGATCATCAACAACTAATTCACTAATAAGCAATAGCTAACGATTACTTAGAGCTGTGACTAACTGCAATTTAGTTATCACTAACTAATCAACAAGTTTTGACTAATGACTTGCTATGACTAACATTCAAAAAGACTATTAGTCATTTTTAAATATTAGTTGATTATTACCCTACTCTGGTTCTACTAGATGATTCCAGATATTTGTGCTCGGATTGAACACAAAACATAAGTGATTACATTTCGAGATAACGGTGTTATTAATCACCTGACTGCGGATCTTTAAGCAAACCAAATTGAATGCTATCTCTTCCCATAATGATTTTAATAGAGGAGAAATCATATATTGACAACTCCAATTATTAAAATTTTTCAACAATTTTGAATTTCATCCACTTAATTTTACAATAAATGCCTAAGGATCCGCAGTGTAGTTATCACTATTTTCTATCATTCTCTGCGAACGTTTTGCAATGTGGTTTTTTACACGTTCTTAGATATTCTGTATGTGTTTACAATCTAAATTAGTAGTTTACTATCTAGACGTTTTAATCGAGCGTGCCTCGCATTGACACACGATCTTCCTAGTAAGTAAATCGCTGGACAACGAAAGTATCTTACAAGTGGCGATATTTCTTTGATGCAGACTATACTGTCTATTTATTATTCTCTTAACGGGAGAAATAAAGTAGCAGCTAGTCCACGGTAGTTCACAGGTAGGACAAACTTCTGTTTTAAAGAGACTATATCTCAGGCAAAGAAAAGGAAGTTCGAAACAGTAATCACTTAGAAAACTTTTCTTTAGCACCCTTAAAACCTTCTCGACTAGAGACAGAATCGCCAACGTAAATCAAAGTAACAGTTTTAAATAAACTTGCACCAACAATTTCTGTCATGTGTAACGAGCTTTCAAACAAATAGACAAATCGAATAGGTAGGTAGCAGTCCCCATGCGAAACTAAAATTTTCTAAGTCAACTGCAGAAACCAGAAATCGAATGGGAATATACATACTCTGAATGACTTTTTCAAGTCGAAAATAATGCAACAGTATTCTTGAATTCGTATAATGTCTTCGCAATCTCTCTACTTTTATTTCACGACAATTGTTTTTCATAGTAAATGTATAAAGTCTGCAGTCTAATCGTTAGATTAGGTGTGTATACGTTTACATTAATTACGAATATAAATATAAAATTTTATTTTGCATTCTGTTATTCTACTAATTATAATTAGACTGCGGATCTTTATGCAAAATAAAAATGTTTTGCATTGATTGTGGCAATCAGTAATAACATAAAAATTGATTTCGTCCCTTAATGACTTTGTTACATTAAAAGCAACAATACAATATTTTTGAGTTTTTAAAATCTTTTAGTGTTTTATATTTCGCCCAACCAATTTCTTCACAAATGCATAAAGATCCGCAGTCTAATTATAATAAATATTCCCAGCAGTCATAGGGTTTCGAAGCGATATAATTTTCGATTCGCGATAAATTGCAGGACACAAATGCGCGACCACGCTATGTTAACTGACAAAGTGCACTTATTGACACAGTCGCGCTGCTTGGGGCGGAAACCCCCTCTATAAGGATCAGTGTCCATAATTCAGCGATCGCTCCATTTGCCGTGCGGTTTATTTCAGTTTTGTTCCCTAGTCGCTAATTATGATCGTTTTGGATAATCAATGACAGGACTGAAACAACAGTCTATCCCCCGATAGGGTGTGCCGTGCGATTATAACGAGATTCGCGAAGTGAGAGGGACTCCAACCGCTTGGATAAAACTGCTCGTTCGTCCGCGATCGCACGGATCCCCTGAACCGGCTACTGTATTTTCGCAAACATTAAAAAGAATAATTTCCGCGAGCGGCGGTTTACGGGCACGATAAATTCCCCATCGCCGCGAATTTCCATTCTCCAGATTCCCCGGCGTTTCACGCGCGGCAGGTTTCTTCAAAGCACACTCGTCCGCCGCCCCGTACGATAAAACGACTTTTTCTCCACGGCGATTTTAATGCAGCTCAAAGCGGGGGCCGCCGTTATGATTAACTTTGTATAATTGCCGGCGGCCGGAAGGAAAATATACGTTTAAATCTCGAGACGTCAGGAAGACGGATGACGCGGCGACGGGGCATAAACATGTTCTCTGTGGATAGCAACATGGCGAATATTTATAGAAAGACGCAGAGGCATTGTTGCGTGAGGCGGCCGACTCCATCTTTTCCCTCCTTCGAGAGCCTTTTTTCCTCTTTTTACTGTGTTCCGCTCGTTCCGAGGCCCGACACGCTCGTTCTGTCCGAGTCTTTTGCACGGTTTCACGGTGAAATGGCAAAGACGCAGACCCCGTGTGCGTATCGCTATAATTACGCGGGCATCGATAAGTGATCTAGGCCGTAAAAGACACTGTACACCGTAGAACGATTATGCACGCCATCGATTCCGCTCGCTTTGTAATTTCCAGCCTGCCCTCGTACCGATGCCCGCTCATTACTTTCGCCGCTCGGTCGATTATGCCCTGCTACGCGATCTATTTTCCTCTCCTTCGTCTCTGCCGCCCAGCAGATCTCTCGATCTCACGTTACTTACGCGAAACGGTCCCTCCTCGCGTGGCGAAAATCTCGCGGTCGGGCTTTGACCGATGCGTTCCGTGCTCGAGCGATTCGCCACGGCCGGGAAACGCTAATTATTTCAGCGTTACCACTATGTTTAATCATTTTTTTAATTTTCGCTACGGATCCGGCCAATTATACGCTTCTCCTGCATCCCATATTTGAAATCTTTTCCTATTTAGCTGTAATCATAACGTTTTGTTGATTTCAACAGACGTGCAAGCAAAAGTGCTCACTCACTGGACAGATTACCTTACATCGTATTGTTGCGAGCTTCTACCATTATTGTCAATACTGTGAATACTGTGTCAATCCTATCTCGTATTTGTATTGTGTCATTTTTCTATACTAGCTGTACTTTCCAATAAAATCACGCATTATCGAGATGTAGATAACTGTTTCGAAATCTGGCCTTGAAATAAATATCTGAAGTTAAATGAATCATATACTTATTTTGAAGGTTTGAGTCAATTCTGATAACAGTCAGGCCTTCATTAAATTCTAATCTGTGAAGTGTGTTAATTTCTCAATACGAATTCATTGGAAGTTTGGTGCCACGTTTGAAATACTCTGGACCTGAAACCATCCCGAGCCATCGCGATCGTCTTGTATCGAAAGAAGGCTGTAACTACATTTCTGTAAGAGAACCGATTAGCATTTGTAACTTGTGTATCAGCTCAGTTAAAAATATCAGTACAATTATCCACCAGACTGCAGGTCTTAGTTCCTAGGTATCAGATTGCACGTATAACGGATAGAAAGATGTAATAAATAAAGCAAAGCTACGAAGATTCTATTATAGTTTGTTCGACGAACGGTGGAAAGGGAAACGTAGAATTTGTGGAGGTGAGGGCAGCCCAAGGAAGAAACTACGCCAGGTATCAGTTGATCAATGAATTATCGTGCGCAGTTTTTGCTTATCAACGCGAATTAGAAGTAGCTATCGTAGTTGCCCCGTGAAACGGCCGCGAAGCCAGGGGGTAGGTCGGTAAACGTTGGTGCAAACCGGCAGGGAACACCCTCGTTCGCGAGATCGAAGCGTGTGTGTGGTTAATACGTGAGAGTTACCTGCCTGCCGACACGCACTCGTCCGTTATAAGATCAATATAACGCGTGCACGTATATCCTCACGTACCTGGCTTCAACCCTCCTGCCGGTATCCGCTTCGTCTCCCTGGCCTTTCCCATCTATTCGCCAAAAAACTGTGCGAAAAGGGCGGCGTTCGCGCGCGTACACGTACTGGGTGCTCGATTCGCATTCCTTATTGTCAATTCCGTCCTATTATTTTCGATATGATCTACTCGAACAAAATTTAAAAAATCCAAAGTACAAGAAATTTCAATATAGATGGTATTACCAGGCTGGGGGTATCAATGTAAAAATTAACCTTTTGTAGTCTATCTCAACTCGAAAATTAAACACTTCTTTCGACCTAGAATAATTCGATGAATACAAAACGTATTTTTTAAATTGTCAATATAACCCACATAAAAAAGTCGTAAACTGCAACTTTTAGTATTTTATCTACAATTCCGATCAATCGCAATTTTTGAAAAAATTTTTCCTCACATCCTGCAGTATACTAATTGCTCTAGCTTCCCAAAAAATTTCAAATCGTATAGTACAATATTAAAAAAATTATTGTCTTTTTTAAAGCGTCATGTAAATGGTATTGATATTTATTTTCAAATTTTGCCACAATTGATTCGGTTATTTCTGTTATACTATTTTACTACCATTTATTATGTAAAGTTTCAATACTCAGATGAGACGATCAAGACCATATACCCAGAGAATGGTTTAAGAACACAAGGTAAAATAGTAAATACACAATCTAGCCTATACATACAGAATAGCGGCGACAAATTCGAAGGTGTATAACATGACGAAGGTGACAGTGAATCCGAGGAATTCGGATCTGTTTGCTGTGACAGAAATCCATGTAATACAAAAGGCAAATAATGTCAGACTTGTAACAACAGATGTCGGACATCGCAGGGTTGGTGAAAGCAAATATAATAGAGGGCGAGTCACCTAGAAGCTTGCACACGGTTGTGCAAGGTAAATCAGCACCCGTCGAGACAGGTATAAAACAATTCAGAATGCACGAAAACGGATACGAGGTAAACAGGGATTCCTCGATACAGGTCCCGGGAAACCGAGAATATAAAAGTGCATAAAACACAAACCTAACCCAAACCTTTGGAACGTACAAATCAATCTAACGAGTCCTAACTTGCACCTACAGGGTCTGTCTGGAAAGTAATGCGACAACATTTTTTTTAAAATCTATTAAACATATGGGTACAAACCTTTAAATTTCTTCAAAGTAGGATCCTTGGGTGTCCACACATTTTTTCCAGCACGATTTCCATGCATCGTATGCTCCCTGGAAGGCGTTTTTTGGAACTTCTTCCAAAGCGTTTTTTGGAGCACTTCCAACCAAAACTTTTCCGTAGATTACGGGGAAAACAATAAACGGTACTTCTTAGTTGGATCACAACACTTCCTCAACCCCCGTACAGTCCTGACTTGTCTCCCGCTGACTTCTTCTTGTTTCCAAAAATTAAAAATGTGCTAAAAGAATTGCCATTTTGAAAACGAGGAAAGCGTCGAAGAGGCTGTGACGAGGGTACGACGAGAGGTTCCAAAAAACGCCTTCCAGGGAGCATACGAAGCATGGAAATTTCGCTGGAAAAAATGTGTCGATGCCCAAGGATCCTACTTTGAAGAAATTTAAAGGTTTGTACCCATATGTTTAATAGATTTAAAAAAAGAAATCCTGTCGCATTACTTTCCGGACATACCCTGTATGCAAGACAATTTCGAATACATAAAACAGGAGATAAAACACTTTGAAAGTAATGAATAAAAGTAAATCAAGGAAAGGGTCTTTCTGCATTCTAGAGAAAAGCTCTTCAAAGCGACAAAGATCAAAAGGATGTAGCCAATTAAAAAATATGTGGTCTTTTGACATCTTCAGACACTTTACGTTCCTTGCAACTGGTGCAGGATAATCTATGTATTCACAACCATGAAGACTTCAATCTTCCAAGACAGCATCCTAATCTTTCAGAGATACGAGACTTCGGACACTATCGCGTACCCAAGACTTATACACTTTGAATTGCAAACTACCTGCTTTACGACATGCAAATTATTTTATAACCACTTATATAGATCTAGGTGCTTTTATATCTACGCTCAATACTCCTGGGTTCTTTATACACGCTTTTACAAGAGACTTAGGCTATCTTATCCTCGCTACTATACGTATTGAACTTCCTCCAACTTTTTCCTAAGTGTTCTAAGTTATCTTACACTCGTGTTACAGATTTTACGCGCTTTGTACCTGCTGCCATGAATTCTAGGCTATCTAAGCATGTTTTACGACATACTTCCGATAGCATGTTACCTGATACCACGCATTCAGGTATTTCTTGTACATATTGACACAAACGAACAACAGTTTTAGTTGTCATTTAGACTGAATCGCGTACTGTCGTCGAGTCATCAATTGATTTTCACACTATGAAATTTAGAAAGAGATATTTTCCGATATACCGGGTATTTCACCTAACTTGACCATCTTAAATATCTTCGTTATTTTTGAAGATACATCAAATGTCTGAAGGACAAAGTTGAATGGTAAAATGGAGCTCATACGATACAAAAAAAATGTTTGTTTTTATGCAATTTTTTTAGAGATATGAAGGCCACCTTCATTTTTTTAAATGGAATGAGGTATTTTTTAATACGTCAATCGATGCAGCTGGACACTCATTATAAAAAGTACTAACCTATGCATGTCGAAAAGTTAGTAGTTGAGGATATATTTCAATTCAAATAACTCTAAAATACCATTACTGTCATACTAAGACGTTAGCGTTTACTTACTAGTGTAACGTCTTAGTATGACAGTAATGGTATTTTAGAGTCATTAAAAAACAAACATTTTTTTGGTATCGTATGAGCCCCATTTTACCATTGAACTTTGTCCTTCAGACATTTGACGTATCTTTAAAAACAACACAGATTTTTAAGGTGGTCAAGTTAGGTAAAATACCCTTGTATATGTATGACCCGTATAATGCCCATATAGATATTCAAAAATGGCATAAAATTTATGTAAATGGTCTTCCAATGTCTATTGTAGTTTATGAGCTATGAAGGCATACATAAATGTGGAGACTAGGATAAAAGGGTGGTTTCTTCCTTGAAGTACCAAAATAGTGTTAATCACGTGAGGAACGATTCCTGAGTTGCTCTAAAAGCTAGTAAATAAGGTGCATAAAAATCGACATAAATCAGTGTGCCATATTGTATACATTATAATAATAAATTATAAACGTACTGTATAACTTAAAAAGGAATTTAAGAATACTGTCATACTATTTTCAACTAAACAGAATCATCTAAGAAAGAAATAGTTTGCAAGTAATGCAGTTTTCATTTTGTTTGAAGAACTCGATTTATTACGTTTCAATCGCACTTCGAACCCCAACATATTAAACTGCAGAAAAACGCAGAAGTTCCACGTGACCTGCCTGGTTATTTTCCGACCTCGTCGAAGGCGGTAGGGTTGAAACTAAGAGTCTCCCCCAAGAATGCCAGAAACGCCGTTATATTGCAGACACCCGTTGGACGCGTGCTCGCATGGACGACGGTTCGCATGCCAACACATATTACACCCTCGCGCCCTCCGGCCGCGTCGACTTAATAATGCACTCATTATTTTATCAATACCTGGAATATCGGCTACGACACGTCTCACGTATACGGGGAGGGTCGAAAGGTGTTCGCGCAACAGCCCCCATAGCCGTGTCTGTTCGCCGGGGCACTACCACCACCCGCCCTCTTTTCACTATTCCCTGGTCGAGGCTGACCAGAAGGGTGGAGCACCGAGCGGCCATGGGGGTGTCGCGGGGGCGAGTCGGAACGAATTTATGGCCGAGGCATATAACCCGCGCTTGATGGCGAGCTCGTTTCGAAATTGCCCGGCTATGTAACAACTGCGAGCATTAATATTTGATTGGCTGCACGGCCGATGGACTCCACGCGAAAAACGATTTTCCTCGAAATTTCGGCCCGTTGCGTCGGTACCCTGTCATCTCGCAGTTTACACGATTTTTCTTTTTCCACGTCCACCCCCTTCCAGCCCTGCGATCGCTTTTTATTATCGGCGTCTCGCAGTATTCCCCCCCCCCTCGCGATATGCTAATCAGCCTCGTCTTTCAATCGATTTTATTAAGGGGATGTTCTGACATAACTTTTAAAAAATCAATTTTTTTAGCATTGTCTTTGAATATGTAACTTGTATACAAAAGAATTTGTTGTCGTAAAATTAAGTTAGTTATAGACATTTAACCCTCTATTTCCTTCTACAGGGTGACGCACCTAAAACACAACCTGGCTAACTCGGTTGCTGTTGGTGATAGAAAAAATGTATCGGACGAAACTTCCATGATTTCGAGGGTGGCATAATTCCATGTTATAGTTATTATAGGTGGTCACGCAGAGATATGATATACTTTTCTATGCACTAACTGATACGGGGTTTTAAAACACGTACAGTGATCTACGACTCGAGGTCATTCAAGGTCGTTGAAGGTCAACTGCGATGGGAAAATATTTTACTAGGTGTATTTTACTCACCCTGTATACAGATGATGCGATAATCGAGCGAGACTGTAGTAGTTGTTCCGAGAAAAATTCATCAAAATTGTTAAAAAACGGCACGCAAACCGGAATACTTCGTAGATCCATTTCAAGAATCAGCGCGAAATTCCGCGGGGGTGGGGATTTTTCCGTTAATTTTGACGCGAAGGCGCCGTTATCGTCCGCTTATCATTATCCGCCGTTAATAAGGAGCCCGGCCGCGCCGGAATTATCGTTTATCACGGTCCTCGTGAGCGTAGCTCAAACACGTTGACTCGTTTAATTGCGGATATCTCGTGGGCGACGTGCGAGATGGGAAAAGGCTTTTACCGATACAAAACTACGGGACCGGTGTATTATTTAATCAGTGCATCGGCTGAGATATTAGCCGCGCCGCGGCTGGGCCTCGATAAGTGCTCGAAGAACCTTATTATTGGACGTTATTTACTGATCCATTTAGGGCGCGTTGCACCATAGTCCGATGCACCGACGCGACGGGATCAAATATTCAGCGGTCGTGCAGGTGTGCTGTCAGGTAACTATCGACTCTAACTTTTGCAAACCATTTGCTGCCACGGTTTATCGCCCCGCGGTGTTCACGTTGGGAAAAAAGAAAGAAGCATGATGCGAGAGACGTCGCGCTAAAGTTATGGGATCGTCAATGTTCTCTTCTCTATCGCTCTCTCTTGCGTCGCGGATAGAAAGAACCGGGCAGCTAACAGCCGCCGGTTTTCTTTTTATGGAATCTAGATTTCTGGCCAATCAAGCGAATTTCTCAAAGTCCCATTAGCCGGCGACGATCTGCGGCCGTGCGTCACCGGCAATAACAGTTACTTCTAAACGCTCCTGTAATTATGGACGGAGAAACGGCCGCGTGATAACGCGCCGTTACGCTAAAATGAGGAACTCGTCGGCTTGAGGGGGTTTCTGGCCTTGATGACTGGAAAAATCGATTTTGTTCCACTGTGTATGCTGATTCTTCCACGATCAGAAATGTCTCTGGAACGTTTTTTTGATAGAGAAATCGAATATTCGCCGAGCCATGCACGGTCGAATAGACAGTAGTCACGCGAACGACTCGTAATTAGACCGAATACATATATGAATTCTATAAGGGTTTGCTCGTGTGTACACTGCGAGTTATTGGGCAAAATAAAAATTGTCTATATCTATTGCAGGACATCGAAGCTGCATACACACCTACAGTGGATGTACAAAGTATTCGCACACATTTTAAAAACTAATAACTTTTTTATAATTATTCCAAACGACCTGATTTTTTATAATCAATTAGAAGCATTGGTTTACGAAATGATATTCAAAAAAGATATTAATTAATTTCAATGAAATTTTCAGCATGTGTACAACTAACATATATCTCCAAAACATATATTTTAAATTTTCATTAAGGACTAAAATAGAAATGTTTTAAAAAATGCCTTTTTTATTTTTGAATGTAACCTTGTAAATTATAATTTTTGGAAAATCTCTTTTGCATGTAATTTCGCAAACCAATGCTTATAAGTGATTCGAAAAAACCAGGTAGTGTGGTACAATTACAAAAAATAATAATTATAATTGAATGAACATGATATATACAAACAGCATTATTCAATTCACTAATTTTTTTTCTGCCATTCGATCTACTTAATTTTATGTGTGGACAGAAATGTTGTTCGACGTTCTCGAGGTACGTGCATAATCTTAAAAAATTTATTGATATAGTACAAAGCAATGTAAAAAGAGATGGAGTACAATTTTAATTTCCAAATGTCCTTTTGAAAAATAAATTTCAGCAAGTAAAACCATTTTATGATTCCATTGGATTAGTTAATTAAGAATGAAGATGATTTTGTGGTAGCACGTTCACTATAAAATCGCCGCAACGCGAAACAACCCATATGAAATAGGAAGGGGTTGTAAAGGAACTATTGAATCAACTGACAGAAAAGAATTACTGTCAATTGTGTAACAAAGTTGTATAATAAATAATGTTTGTTCTCTGGGGAACGTGCTTACCGGGAAAAATCCTCAGCTTAATCTAATGCACCGGTCGCATCACCCCCCTTCCGTGTTAACACGAAATTGTTTTCAGGCGTCCCTCATAAAAACCAGTGGCACGTATCGGGATCGGCGTTTAATGCTTCCGAAATGATGCGCGCATCAGCGAAAGCAGCGAATTACAAATTAAATACCGGCGCCGATACGCTTCCGAACGACGCGGGGTCGTGGAGGGGGGAGAGGGTTTCGCGCGCGAACCCACGCATAAAATTCTCGGGAAATCACTTTCGGGTGGCGTACGTAACATTCGCGCGTCCCCCTTTCAATCCCGGATATGGTGGAGGATTAACGGGACTGGTGGGGTCGCGGTGTTGTTTAAAAACGCGCTACCCCATATGCGAATCCAGCCACGTGGGTCTAGGTGCAACTTGGGGGTGGATCCACCCTCCGGAAAAGGGATGATGGCCGGCCGGGGAGCAAGGGCAAGGGACTGCACTGTTCGTAGGTTCGCTCGACGTAGACGCACCTGAGCCCACTCCGTTTTCCGAGCATGCTAATTCCCACAGACGGGGCTCTTTAAGCCCGTCTGCGCTACGCGAGTGCCGCTCATTGTGTGCGCGGCTACGCAACAAGCCATTCCGCCAGCAAATAAAAATAAAACAAAGAAACGCTTTGGAAGGCGAGCAGGAAAAAATCTTTCTGCGTACGCTCAACACACGCGCCTAGAAACACAACACTGCGGCTCTCCCGTTGGAATAGGTTCGACGACGCAGAACGACAGCCGACATTATCGCCGGGAATATTTTAAAATTCTCCGCACAGCGCCGGGGCCGAGCTTGCATACCGTGTGTTCCGAAAATTCAGGATGATCTGCGATTTAGGAAAAAATACCCTCTCAAGTGGAAGAGGATTCATTTTAACATTGCCCGACGATTCGTATAATAAATGCACTGGTAAAAAGAAAGGACGGTCAAAGTAACAGAATTTGCATGTAAAGGGACACACATTTTTATAGTGAAAATTTAATCAAAACTAGAGGGCTATTGTTGCTCGCTCGCTTCGCTCGCTCGCGAATAGGGTTGTTGTTGCTCGCTCGCTTCGCGAGCTCGCGGGCAGGACTGCTCTTGCGAGAATGTTAGTGGTACGCATGGCTAGTAGGGCCCACAGCTATTAATGTCTTCCTTTTTGTGTGTGACTCTCCACGAGCCACACAAAGAACTTCCCGATTCGTTAGTTGCTGTATATTATTATTATTATTTATTAAGTGTACGTTTTAAGAAGATTATACGTTTTCAGGGAAATTCAATAGTTTTCTACTTATCAAAATGTTTGCTATATGGCGTCGCATTAAACCAATATCGTATGCTCGTTGCTCGCTTGGTTCCTTGTTATAGCATACTAATGTTGCAAAATAAATTGTCTTAATTAGTTTTTCGCAAACGATACAACTCATCATTATTCGGGTTTGCACTATTGATCTTGGTTTTCTTCGATACTATTAATTTAAATTTTCTCAAAATATATAAACCGCTCAATTTTGAAACTCTGCTCAGTCCTACATACAACATTTGTAAAGTTCGTATTTCTGATGTTTTAAAATCCATACATACTTTCTCGTATGTTTGTCCCTGACTTTTATGAATCGCAATCGCTTCAGCAGGAACCACTGGAAATCGACTACGTGTAATTTGTTATTTTCCTTCACTCGAAATATTTACTTGATTCGATATTTTTTTATTATTGGTGTTAAATTTTGATTTATATTTGCATTTTTCATATAATCACGATAACGAGTTCTTACTTTCACTCCTACCCTGGCCAATTGAAAATCTAACCACAATATAGACGGAATTTTAGTATTTTCTTGAAAAGTAATAAATTTTAATATTCCGCATGCTCCATTAACCAATTCGTCTTCAACGTCAATGTTATTAATTATCATATATTTTATATTAATTTTCAATTTAATCTCAGTTAACAATTCGTTTTGAACTCATTGTTTATTTAAAGATTGTAATATAAATGTTTTTGTACTTTCATCGATATTCTTTGAAAATGTATTCTCGGCGATGATTAACTCACTCTTGCATTGGAATAATTTTCGATTATTGTTAGCGGTTACATTAGCATTAGTTGCATAATTGGAAAAAACATTTTTTTTAATTAAAAAAAAACAAGAAAAAATTTTTTTTTAATTTTATAAAAAATTTTTTTTTAATTTTATAAAAAAAAAATTTTTTTATATATGTCTAAATATATATATTTAGTTACGTTTACTTCTTCGGTGGATACGCCTTTCGTATAAATTGCAATGTTTAATCAACTTCTTTCGAAAAAAACTAAAAAACTACTTGACCAATATGGACCAAAATCTAATCAGCTCTAAGTTACAGCGAGGCACATCGATTGCATCATTCATCATTCCGATCGCGTTGTTACTTTTTCTGAAAACGTTAACGAAAAATTTGATACCATAGAAACGGACATACGTACACACACACACACACACACATACCGACATTTTGATAAAAATAGTCTAAAATGACTCCAATGACCATGAAACGTGAAGATCTGCTAAAAATTCGATTTTCGATTTTCGGGGTAATTACAATAACTTCCCTATAAAATCGGGAAGTTAATTAAATCTAAATCTCTAATGATTCTTTCGCAAATGTTGTGCTTTACTTTCTAAAATGTTACACCCGAACATATAAACGAACTTCGAAGAACAACCAAATTATTCTATTATCTAAAACAATATATCCCCACCTGCCAAAAAGAATGTTCGTGATACGGTACAACTTCTTCTTTCATAAGCTACTTTTTAACATTCGACAAAGGATTCGTGTACAACGACAAGAGCTAGGTCGACGGACTTCCGGTTAATCACGTGACTTTTCTACATGCGCGTTGCGATGCTAATCTGTCTCAACTAAATTACATAAGTTCCCTAATGATAGCAGGCTCGGTGTACACCTGCGTGTAAGCATAGGAAAATTGTTCGTACTAAGTTTCATTTAGTACAATTTTCTTGACCGGCAGGGAAGGATATGGCGCGACAAATTCGATAACAAAACGCGGCAGGGAAACGTGATCAGCGGAGGTGTATGCAGTGGAACTGTTTTAGCTCGGTACAATTCGATCGCAAGCCGTCATTTTGGAGACACTCTGTATTTTTTCTGGGCAAACGTAGAGGTGCGGCGTTCCATTAAAAACGTCGGCAATCGTGGTAATTATCATTCGTACGACGGCCCTCATATATGGCACCGGTGATTGCGAGTTTTTTCGAAACAAAAGGGACGGAAAAAAACGAGCGGTTGTGCACGCAAACCGGCTTCGGAGAATGGGAGGGCGGGAAGAGGGGGTTGGTGTGGCAAGGAAGCGACAGCTTTTCAGGCGGTAGTTCGAACGGTGATAAACGACGGTAAATATTTGCCTTCTGCTCTTCCTGCTACGGCGCTGCTGTATCGAGCTCGGGAAAGGATCCTGGCGTGTAAGTCGAAAAAGGAAAAAGGAGGAATAGTGGAAAAACGGTTGGGGAACGAAGGAAGACAGATTCCTGTTTCCTTGGGAGAGCTCGATGACACCGCTTCGGCTGAAAAACGAAGTGTTGCCATTTATGCGAGCGTCTCTGCCGGGCGAAGGGAGGATGAAAGAAAGCGAGCATCGCGTTATCCTTGAGATTGAAAAGAAATCGCTCGTGAACCCTTTGAAGCGGAGTTGCAAAGCCGACGATCGGCGACTGTTGCGAAACATCGTTAGTTATCGGTGGGTGGGGACGGAGGCTGGAACCGACAATTTCGCGTTTTCAAAGGCCGGTCCCGATTCAGTGAGCTCCGCCGCGATTTGCCGGCGGCGAATGACCAGTAACCGCGATAAAATTATCGTCCGGCAGAACGGTGCTACGAATGGAGTCGGGCCGTTCTGTAACGAACCAAAGGAAAGGCTAAGGAGAGAGCAGGAGAGAGAGGTGGAACGGTAGAGAGATCGGGCAAAAGTCGAAGGAAGGGGTGGAGAGAGCGCGATAGCAACACTCGCGAGGCATCAAAGAGCTATAATTGGACGTCAGGTTGTAAGGGGATCTATATTTAGGACGATGCCTGCGAAACCGTATGGGAGGCCGAGCGGCCACCTTCTCGCAGGGCCTACCAGTGCAAAGGGCAGACCTCTTAACGTCACGAGAGCCACGAATTATTGCGCCATTCCGGTCACTTAGGGTGCGACCGGCCCTTATTACCGGTACACCCACCACCCCCTTACTCTCACGCCGTCTCCCGCTCGATGCTTCCACGTAGATCGATGGAAAACCGCCTTTCTTGTATTCAGAGCTGTTGTTGTTTGATTCCTCGCGCCCTAAGCCACCCCTCTCTCAATCGATAGAGAACTATACCCTCCTTTTCTCGGGATCTTGATACTTACTAGAACCAGTCACCTGTTAACTCGATTTTGTATTGTACAACAGCACAATAGTTCTTATCTAGATAAGACAATTGCATATATCAGGCCAATAATTTAGAATGAAACGTTACCGAGGACACAACTCTGGTTGCTTAACGAAAATCGAGACAAGCAGCACATGAAACTATTTTTAAGTAATTTGGGTGCAGATTGTGCAACCGCCGTTTGTACACAAGAAAAACTTTTACTGTATGACGTGATTTTATCATATTTTTATAAGGTCATTTGATCAAGCTGTGTTAAGTAAAATGTTCTTATTTTATATATCATATATTCGCCACACCGTTCGAGTTAATCTGACCCAAGTAACAAAACTTCGTGTTTATCTTAACTACTGTCATCACATTTCTGAACTGGTTTTATCCATGAACACACGCCGAGTTTCATAATGTGAGATATTAGATTAATACGGAGTCTATTTCTATGTTGCATTTTATCCCTCCAAGAACAAAGATGTTATAAATATAAAGAAAACAATTTATGGAACATATGATCTGGCCCTTGAATACTAGTATATTCTTGTTTCGTGATGGTTCATGTGGCTAGATCTTCGCAAGGATTGCTTGGAATGGTCACGTCACACGAAGTGCGCACAAAACTGTGGCGATCGTCCAGCATTTTATTACAATTAAGCACGAAATCATGACATTCTGTTGAAGCAAGCATTCCGAGCATTTCGTCGTAATAAACATTTTAGTTTAGACTGTCGTGGACATTGAAGGCAGTGAATTGTGTTTAATAATTCATAAAATATCCAAACCGACTACTTCTCGAACGATTACCTTTTCGTTGGTTTGTTAAATGTTTCTTGTCTCGTTTTGTAAATGAAATCAAAAACAGAAGTATGTAAAATTGAAACTACCGGACTAACATTTCGCAAGCGCAAAGTTAATAGTTGGTTTTCCCTCTTAGAGGAATAAGAAGTGATTCATGAATTGTTTTATGATACCCCTTCTTCTTCTTGTTTCCCCGTGGCGGAAGCTTTCCATAAGCTGTCTCTGAATATTTCAGCATTGACATTTCGTCTTTCAACATTCTATCCCGGCTTCCGCTGTGGGAAAAGTTGATGCAAGACATTTTCTTGGCGGAATGACTGTGGACGATAGTCTCCGATAACTGTTCTTACTTTCTTTTCACTCGCGTTTCCAGCGAGAAAAGAAGCTTTAGCTGCGATGTGTTAATGAATACTTGAACGCTATCGATCGGAGGAAGTGACTGCTGCGAAAGCAACGATTCTTGCATAAGACAACCCACTTCTTGAGAAAATACGGTATTCATCTTCCGATAAATAATAAAATGAAATCTTGAGAGCTGTTAAAAAGTATTTCAATCTGAATTTACCGTTTTGCTTATATTTATGCAAATTATTATATATTATATAAGAATATTAGAACAGTTGCACAGTTATAATGCTAGATTAAATTTTTATTTTATATTTAATTTCTGCAAAAAATTATATTGCACACGGATCTCTTCAGAGTGAGCTACATATTTACTTTTTTAAACAACACAATCTATCTAGGAAGCTGTTAAAATATATTTTAATCCGTATTGAATATTTCACGAGCAAAGTCGGAATTTTGACGGCACATCGCGTAAACAATGGCGAAGTCTTCGAGGTTATTAAAGACGACGGAAATATTAATGTTACAGGCAGTCGATAGTCCCCCATCATGGCCGACGCCACGGAAGGGTGAATAAAATCAAATTTTCGCCTAAGAAGCAGCGGAACATGATTAATGTATGTCACGTAGCCTCTGGGATAGAAGGAAATGAAGCAGCCCACACATTTAAGGATGTTTTTCAACTTGAATTTCTCCTACGGGGTGAATAATATCGCGACACCGGCGGAGGCGGAGAATAATCCGTGGACTTTCCGCGTTCGTTCGTCCCAAGTTCGCAGGAATATTATGATCACGAAAAAACGCCGGGCCTAATGAATCGTACTCTGGAACCATTTTTCTCATCCCCACCCCTCTCCGCCCCCAACGGGTATTTTTTGCTTGGACCCTTACCGAAGCGCGTGTAACTTTATTAAAGGGATCTTGTATTCAATTTAGAGAGGATTCCGAAAAGACATTTTTCCTCCCGGTTGATACGTTCTCCCCTTCGGCATAAAAAAGGAAAGTCTTAAGCCCGTAAGCTCATCAAAATATTTAGTGGGCTCGTTTCTTTTTCTACCGAGCCGGGCAACGATGTAGTATTTTAATGCGGATCGATGAGGAACGCAGATGCGCCTCCGAAGTTCCCGGCACGCGACCATACTCGGAGCTTTGCGGTAATCACTTTCAGATCGGGATCGTTCCAGAATCTACAGCACCACCTCCCTGTTTGAAAAATAT
Source organism: Lasioglossum pauxillum (assembly GCA_933228785.1). NCBI lineage: Eukaryota > Metazoa > Arthropoda > Insecta > Hymenoptera > Halictidae > Lasioglossum > Lasioglossum pauxillum. Next base: position 16,746,632 of record OW121702.1, on the reverse strand, counting down.
GTTATATTTCCAATCTATGATTACATGTACAGTGTGGAACCTTTCTAACAATTATAAGAATTATTTTTCGCATTTGTCTAGAATTTTGTACGAGTAACGTGATTAAATTGTAAGTTACACTTGGATAAATTCATCTTGCTATTTCAAGGTTTAATGTTACCCACCTTTTTTGGATTCTTTTTAATCGTGAGCTATATGGCTGGATAAAATTATGACACCTACACACAGTTTTTTACATGTGCAAATTAACATATATCAGTCAAGATGCGTTGATACCATGTTTATGATCTGTAATTTTGTGCAAAACTTTTGGAAAATTATTATTAATTATTTTTCAAGAAATACTAGAAGGTGATCCTTTTTACCAAGTTTATATTAGCTTGCCGAGTTGGTGTTGTATGCGACAATCGTGTTTTAAACCATTTCCCGATGAGCTAGAAACTTGAAACTTTAAACATAGCTCAGAACTGGATTACAAATTTTTAAAAAAACTGTGCGTCTAGAAGAAAAAAAATGTTTATATTAACCGTCACATCTCGCCGCATGACGCTCAGTAGTACGTCATCGCGTTCAGCGATCCCCACTCCGCACGCCAGCGCTCCCTACTCCACTACGTGTTCCCACTCCGACTCATCCCCACTCCACTGGACCACTTCGCACCGAAGGAGCTCAGTGTGGTTGTGATGTTCCGTTCATTCAGTTCCATTTCGGACAATTTCGGACTCCATCAAGAGACGTCGTCTCTCGGAGTCATCCCCTCATTCTATTTTGCGTATTTCTAAAAAGCGCATGACTAAGAAGTAGAACATAAAGAAAATATAAAAAGAATTTTTTAAATACCACGCTTATATTAAAATGCACTAAAACGGAGAAAATAATTTTTTGACATTAGTGACTATAAATAAAAGCGTGGAGCGCCCATAAAGATTACGTCAATATAGTTTAGCGCTCCATGCTTTTATTTATAGTCACCAATGTCTAAAAAATTATTTTCTGTGGTTTTCAAAAAGTTTTTTTAGAACAAAAATAACTTGATTTTTCAAAGAAGTTTATGCAACTTAAAAAGAACAATTCAGTGTTGAAATATTTCAAGTCCCCGAGGAGAAGCGTATGTTACTGACAGAATAGAAGAGGAGAGAGCTTCATAAAAATAACATGTCGGTTTAATTAGTGGGATTTATCGATTAGCCATGTACGGGGACAAAAGTGTCTACATATTCTCGAGCAAGCAGGAATATTGCTCTCCGATCAGCAATTTTCTGACTCGAGTACCTCAAGCACCTTCGACCCGACACCACCCTCGAAGTGCTCAAGCGTTCATCGAGTGTTTCCGTACACCCTTGGGAAGTCGAAAGGGTAGTGCTCCACCGGCTTGAGCAGCTTCGTCTCGATTTCCGTCGAGCAGTTAGTAACGCGATCTGTCGTCGATTTATTTTCCTCCCTTCCCGATGCGATTCTTTTCTTTCTCCTCTCGCGTTCTCCCTACTATTTACTCTCTCTCTCTCTCTTTCACTTTCTCTTCCTCTTTTTCGTTTCCACCCTTCTTGCACACACCACCGGTCAGAATATCGGCTCGCCACGATCTAACCGAGGGTATTATTAGAACTCACGCCAGACGTCGTTCACTGAATAATTAACAAAGTCACGAAGCGGACCGAGTTAAAATCTAATTGCAATATGAGACACGCCGTTCGTCATTCGTCGTTGGGGAGCTTAAATATTTATAAAGACGATTCGAACGAGAGAGATCTTGGTTACTTAACCCGAAGCACGTTTCCGTCCGCACGAAAATATTCTTCCTCTCTCCGAGCTTGTTCCAGCCGGGGAAAATTTTAGCCGGGTCGTATACTTTTATTTGCAATCGCAGCCCCGCTAAAAAATGAAATCTTAACCGGGGATTTCCACGGAATGAATTTGGTTGCGGAAAAAATGAGATTCTGCGTTTACAGAACGAGGCCGAAAGAGCGCTACTGGAGAAAAGAGCTCGACGATATCTCGGAAAAATTTATATTTCGTATTTAATCTTAATACGGAAATAAATAGCCATTATATTCTAACCATTGCACTACGAATTTTCATTTGAATTCACATTTTTGTCTATCTGCTGAAAAGAGGATCACACCAAAAATTTATCCCGTTACGTGTTCTGTCAGTTTGGGTATGAAGGTTGAACTTCATCAGAGATTATTCAAAATTATAGTTTGCGTAAACTTTGCATACTTTGTTAAGTTTTATTAAAACTTTTCTATTCATTATTAGATTTTTGTGGAACTTCTACTAGCATATTCGTGGCACTTTTTTTAGTAAAATAAGTCCAAACATGATATAGAACTCGCAGTTTACACTGCAACTGTTGTATTATCCGCACACTCATGTTCCACTCTATCGTGAACTAAATTTTGTGATCCAAATTGTGCCGTGCTTGGTATCGTTTATACCAGGAAAATGTCACGAACATGTACTAAAAGTATCATAAAGAAATTATTAAAAACAAAAAAAAGGTATTAACTTTTCTAGTTCGAAGCTAGTGCATAAATCGAGGCAGTATTGTGCTGTGGAATCAATAAGATCGGACTCAATGTCGAATGTTAAGGTCGATAGCTATTGTCCAGGCAGTAGCGGCGGAAAGTATGCTAAACGCGGGACGCATGAATGGAGGTCCAACCCCTTCAGCGATCCCTCCGGCAGGATTAACGGAGTCACGGGGTGCAGGACGTAAACACACGATCCTGTGGCGGGCTAGGACGTGTGTGTCCTGGTACAGCGTCTGACAGGGGGCTGAAGACGGCTCCATTCTGAAATGGGATTAACGCCGGCGCGAGGAATTCGAAAAAGCAACCCTTGACAGCTTAATGTCGATCAGAGCCTAAGCCGGCCATTTAACCCTCGAGATCGCTTTGGTCATACGCGCAGCTGATTTACCTCGGTTTGCCTCTTATTTGCCTTCGCTCTGCGAAACTTTCCTCCCTTCCCCATCATCCCCTTTCTTTTTCTTTTTTCGTTCGCGTCTAAATCCTTCGACTCGCTCGTTGAGAATTCGCGCATCGGGGAATATCCAAGTGGCTCGGCCCGTTATGAATTCGTCGAGGGGAGCAGGATTTCTTTTCTCGAAATTTCCCGTGATCCTTTCGCATTGAGGAGATGTTTTCGCGTTGAATAAAGCGTCGCCTGTGGCACCGACCTACCTCTCTCACGACGAGCACGGATCCTGTTTCTCTTATTTGCGCGTCGACTGCGAACGACTGACGCCATGTTGCAAATGGTTTGATTTTGCGAATCACATGGCGATTTTATGGATGATCCCGTTTACTTGACACTAAATTTATGAAGCACTAACAGTAACTATGTTACATTCTTTTATGAAAATAGCAAGCATTCCGAATTTGCAAGCATTCCGAATTTCCAAGCATTCCGATTGTACCATGAATTATGAAACACTCTGTATAAATTGCTTCGTGAAATGGATTTATAAAAAAATATCTAAAGAAGGTCGAAAGGGTTGGATTTAATCATCGCGATTAAACAATGTGTTAGAAACTATTATCATGTGAATTAAATAATCGCAAACTTTCAATGTGAGCTTTAAATTTAATCGAAAGTAAATTAATGATTAGAATGCGGAACTTTATGCAAAATGAGGCTGCAACTAATACAGTGATGTTCTTAAATTGTTTAAATCTGCCTACTGTTTTAAACTGCAACTACTCATTTGTATCATAAATGTACAAAATCCGCAGTCTATAAATGATTAATTATTATTCATTTTTCATTACTAGATTGAAAAGAAAATGTTCAATGACAATATTGGTACTTACGTCCTCTCCTACTTGAAGAAACCACGACACGTTGCGTCTCGATCTCGGCTATCGATGTCATCTTTTCCCTCAGGCTGTGTGACAGGAACAACAAATTCATTTAGTTTCAATCGACAAACCGTCAATGAATAAATCCGAACTAACAGGAAACAAATAATTCGGGTAAACTTTTCCTTAGCTAGCTTGCCTATTTTATACATTTATGATAAATAAAATGGAACAAACTTGATTTCTATCGCACGACGCGAATTTAAATACGATTGGTTGTCACAAAGCAAGACTATATTGCTGCAAATAGGCAATACGATTCGAGAACTAATTTAAATCAATGAAAAATAAATAATTTGCTTGAACACAGTATAAATTTAAATTAAAATTATGATAAATAATCTCGATTTCTATCGAATGATGAAACACATAAACGATACGTACTGCGTAAAGGTCCTTGTTTAGCGTCGTACACTTCCTGCGTCTTGATAACAAGCGACGCGGTTGACAAGGTCAGAGGAAAGCTCGGAGATAACGGAACACGCGTACATTTGCTTTGACTTTGGCGATTGTAATGATTCGCGGTCGGATTCTTGGGCCCGCGAGGGTCGGAGGAGGGTAACAGGCCCGAACTGTGGTGGTTTATAAACATTTGGGCGCCGATTATCTCCGATGACCAGCGATTGCCCCCGAATTGGGACCGGCGCACAGTGGGCCAGATCGGCGCGCTAGCTGTTCACACGTATTTCACCATTATTTCAAAACATAAAGACCACATTAAATATATCTTCGGATTCGTCTTGGCATCAGCTATAATATTATTGAATAAAAAATATATAGTTATAAATAAATAATGAAGGTAAACACCATTTTTTATTAAAAAAAAGAAATTATTGAAATTTTTTGTATTGAGATTTATAGAAGACTGAGTACTGATTACTTTTTGTAGGAAACATTTTTTTGTTACATCACCGGAAATGTCTGTAAACTCGTGTGAATAATGAATAATATTTGAAAACTGGCTATTCAGGTATTCAAACAAGAGTAATTCATAATTATTGAATGAATGAAGTTTATTATATTAAATGAAATAACAAAAATGTGTTATTACTGTCTTATTTAAAAAATTACAAAAATTCAAACAAGATTAAGTATTATATTTTACAAAGTTCCTGACTATGTTCGATTGATCATACGGATTTTCTGCTTATAACTCTGTTTATCTATGAATAAACAAAAATTTATACTATAATTCCTCTTAACAAAGGTAAAATACAGGTCTTTAATATGGAAAAACTGCTCTGATGCTATACTACGATGCTGTTACTATAATCTCTCAAATACAAATGATTCAACTGTGAGCTAGTAATAAGTTCGAATGTTTATCAATGGTCGTATAATCTAAAAAATTCATAAGATAGGTCTGGGTTAGGTCTTTACACTCTTAAGAGCTGCTGAGTGGTCGTCAATGCGTCTCGCGCAACGCGACTCGCCGCTGAATTGCGTGTCACGCGGCTCTTTAAACCATCATAATTTCCAAGTTTGGATCGATTTGGATGTGAAATTTGCAGGATCTTTAAGAGGAGACGTTGCTGAAAATGTTTCACTTTGTTAGAGCACGACACTATATAACACTTTTCACTTATTCATTGTCAAAGGTGAAAAACATTGACGGTATTCCTTAGTTGACTAAGTATTTTTTTTATAACAAATTATGAACATTAATGTTTAGTTCCTGGTGCGTTCCCAACATAGATATACATTCTTCATAAAAAAAAATTGGGCACTTAATCTTTAGTAGGTTTTCCAGGACATCGTTATGAAGAAAAGGAATTTTTTCGGTGATAAATCGTATCTGGAAAAGTTTGATCTTTGAACGCTTATTGTAACGAGAGTTTTTAATAACTTTAATTAATATTATCGTTTTCGAATGTAATGGACATTTAAGAATCACTGTGCATTGGTTAAAAATCGATATGAGGTCTTTCATTTTTTAGCTCATGAACAGCTAGCGCGTCGATCTGGCCCACTGTGCGACGCGGCGCTGCGTGCGATGCGGAGAACGCGTTACCTTCGAGAAAAAACATGACGTCACGTCCCTAGTCCTACCAACGTACCGATACATAGACCGGGTGACTAGTGACGTCACGATCCATACTGTAGGCTTCGTACGATTTTAATACTTTCCTACCGAAAGCTTATCAATAGGATTTTCAATAATTATGCTGTACCACAAGAATGCATTAAAATTTTCTTTTACATTACAATCTTAAATGAAAGTATTAGATGACGTTATTGAGGGCGATTTGTTAGTTCACAATGAAAATTGCTGTCACTGTTGAAGGTTCCATTAAAAAGTGTTTAGCCATGACGCATAGATTTTACAACATTATGCAATGATCACCGGTCGGTAATGTGTTAAGAGCAATTTTCGAGTATATTTTAGAATGTATTCTCGTTGGAATTTTGGTGGAGGATAGTACTTCATCATAGGTGTACTTAGATTAAAAAGGAAACACGAGAGCATATGGAAAAATCAATGAAACCTGACTGTCACCCCAGACAAGATGGACTCGATTTTAAAGTGATACTTCGAGACAATTTTACAATGTTTGGTTAAATTAATTATTATTATTATTTATTATAAACGGACCGAAGCCCTTTTACATAAATGTTTACAATAGAAAAAAAGACTAAGTAAAATAGCAAAGAAGGGACATACACAAAAACTAATTGTACAAAAGGTATGGTATTATCAGATAATCAGCGTAATTGTCTTTTAAAAGTATGTGAAGAGACCCACTAAAAGAATCAATAATATTATATAGAGTGTTAGAGTCTGCAATAATACGATTAATTTTTGATTGATAAATTTTGATTGATTTTCAACTTTAAAACTGAGGAAATTTTCAATTCCAATTTGTACTATCATTTATTGACGACCCAGTGTACATAAGTCAGAAGTTGTCGATCATTTCAAAGTACCAGTTTAAAGAATGTCGCAACTCTTAATCTTCAGTTGTACAGTGATACGTCCAACAGTTTCCACGAAACTAATCAACGGTCTTAAAGAACGCTTGATTCTCCTTATCGAATAGAGATACTCATTGTTAGGATCGTGGAAAGATTCGTTCGATGACCTTATTGCGTCTTCTTTGTGTCCGAATGAAAGATACAGTCCGAGGGATCAGTTCAAATAAGATAAAACCAGCTATCGTTAACATTTGGATTTAAATCGTGCGTCGGTCCCTTTATCAAACAGACCTTGAAACAACGGTGCGTGTGTTGACAATGGCTGACCATTACAGACTTTATCTACTCGCCGCTCGGCGTCATCGTTTTAAAACAGAAATTCTCTTTGTTTTTGGGCATCGTTCATCTGTCTATTGACTCCATAGTTTACTTTTCCGTTCTGTATACACTATAAAATCATTCCGAAAACATTATATATTTTATAGTATTATTATATTATCATATTACACTATTATATTGTACCTTTTATTAGCATTTTTATAGTTTACTATTTATGTTACTTGTATTTTTATTATATTGCATTATACACTACATTATTATATTTTAGTTTTAATGTTTTTCAATGCTATTTTCTGAGGTTATATTTAAATCAAAAGAAGTACGAACTATCTAGTTTAAAAATTCTATAATTTAACTAACTTATATATAGAAAAATTGATTATTCGAAATAATAAAATATGTTTAATAATGGTAGAGATAATAGAAAATATGTATGCAAAAGCTGAATAGAAAACAGTCGTCCGATTTCTTTAGAAAAATTTCCAGACAAGGCCTACAAAACGACGCCGAGGACGATAACGGTGTCGCAGACGGCGGGGAAATACGTTCGAAAACATTGTATCTGGCAAGCATCCGCGTATCCCGGCCGTACCTCGCGGTTCCCCTGGGATTTAACGAGGGATGACCAGGATCTAAGCTATACCCCTGGAGAAACGTCCGGGATATAGGAAATACAGAAGCGGCGATCCCCCAGCGCGGAGCAAAGCCCGCGAGCTTACCTGTCTAAGCTCCTCTCAGCGACTAGCACGGCCATCTTTCGCGCTCGAGAAGGCTTTCGGTAAATCTCGGGGGCCGGCAACAATATTTCTCATATTCGTGCCTCGTCACGGGAATCGTGGCTGGCAAAGCATCGAACACCGAACACTTTGATCATCGACTGGGTTCGAGCCACTTTCGCCGGCGCACAGGGGAGAGAACGAGTTCGAAGATTCTCGTCGAAAGTTCCGAAAGAAAAGTAAGGATCCTCCCGTTGTGCGTTAGTTTTCGATGATCTGGCCCCACCCGCGGAGATCTCGCATACGTATGCGTTCGTTTCCAGGAGAATCGAAGAGAGCCGAGGCGTTCCTCGGGAGACGAGGAATCCAGTTTTCGACTTTTAAGTTTTCAATGTTCGCGAAATTTATTCCGAAGTGGCTCCGTAACGTCGACGGGGCTCCCGGAATATCGAGGAACGTCACGGAACCTTCTATTTTTTCGTCCCCCGTCCGCCCCCGCGGCTCCCCAATCCAGCCGGTTCCCGTCGACCGCTCTAAATGCAGGTCAAAAGAGCTCGTTCCTCCGCTCTCCTTCCGCCGGGCCGCGTCGGGAGAATTTTTCGAGTCTCTCGGAACATACACGTAGACAGACAGGCACATACAGCCCCCCTGCAACGTGCAAACGCGCACACGCTCGAAGAGAGAGGGCGCGCACACGATATCTTTCCAGGGCTGTGAGTCATGCGGAGCACGTCGACGGACCGTTTCCCAATATATTTCAGGTATGCATGGCGCTTTCCACGATAAGATATTTCAATATTGACACCCTGTCAGTATTTACCAGGCAGCGAGAGAGATTAGGCGAGCAGTCGGTACATATTTGTACGAGTTTCACTTTGGGTGATTGTACTCGGGGCCCCGCTCGACGCCGATCGTCGCCGGAACGCCAAAGAGAGACGCACTTTGACGGCCGCGATTCGATTTTGATAACGTTTCGTAACCCCGGACCAAAGGTCCGTCTACTACCGCCATTTCCGGGAAACCTAACGGAACCGAACCGAACCGGCCGTGCACACCGCCCCCGGGCGAATTCGTGTTTCAACCGTTCACCCTTTCGAGGCGACAAAAGCGGCAAGTTCGCGTGAACGATTTATGTAAACCAGCCCTTAACCGCGGCTCTGCAGAAGTCGGTGCCAAATAATTCGCAATGCTAATAAAAATACAGTTGTCTCGATGTACGTGAAAATTCTCGGATCGAAACGTCGCGCGTCGTCGCTTAGATCGTGCACTGACACTGTCCAATTTACATTTGCCTTCTTCTCTTTAATTCTAATAATAATTCTGATCGAAATGATTAAATTACGTATTAAATTACGTTATAAATAATTATTTCGGCAGTTATAATGCCCGATAAATAATATGTTAATACAAACCACATTACAACGTACGTTAACCAGTCCCACAAAAATATTTCCAGCATGGATTAATAACATTCCATTAGTGTCGATCGGGATTAATAAAATCACGAATATTAAAAGCAATATACGGTATTGGAAAGCGATGCACGGTTACAGTGAAAACAGAAAACCTGTGCGAAAATATCCATAATGATTATAATTAATAACCGAGAGCGAAACGTTCGCAGAAAAATTGATCTCATCACGAGAGAGCGAGGGAGCCAGAGCGGGCGCTAACGAAACGGCATGCGCGCAGGCAATAATCGTGCTTCAATTTCGAAAATTTGATTCCGCCGTTACTCGGATATTTTATAATTTGTTTCATTCGACGCGTATCGTATCGCTCGGCGTTGGTATTCTTCAATTCCGGTAAACAGACGGGTAAATGAAAATTGCAGGCTGGGCCGAGCCGAGCCGAGCCAGGCACAGATTAACGAAATGTATTAACTCTGATGATCGCGCATCGCTACAAAATTCCACGGACACGATTGAAGTCCCGGGGAACGAAATTACCGTCGCCGATACCCGATCGCTTCCCAATCAATCCGCCGCCGTTCGTTAGCGGGAAGGAGGAGGGAACGCCTCTCGATTTCGAGGGCGGTGGATGATAAGGAAAAGTTTGCGTTTAATCCCGCCACTAGCTGCATAGCAGAATCTGCTATACACGCCGTATCATTAATATTTTCGGTTGTTATGTATACAGTAGTGTTCATTTAGACTAGATCGGTAACGCCCCATTCTTCCTCTACCATTTACGATCAACTCAATTGATGATAGAATCACAAAAGAAATATACACAATATACAACTAAATATGTTGTACCTTTTGGGTCACTGAACAAATGTATGTCTGGCAAAATGTCAAAAAATGGACAATTTCGTTGACCCTTCAAAAGCCCGAGGTCAGACCAGCAAAGATATCACTTTCGGATCAATGCGGTTACCATTATAAGGGAACAATTAGAATTTTTAGTGAACAGAATAGTTAAAGAATAATTGTTTATGATTAAAACAATTATTATTATTATTATTGTTTATTGCTTTTTTTGCTATCCCTTATGATTTTTTCCACTCTAAATCATCAATCAGTTCTTGCAAATAATGACATTTTTAAATTGTTTAAACAATACCGTCATAAACAATTATTCTTTAACTATTCTGTTCACTAAAAATTCTAATTGTTCCCTCATAATGGTAACCGCACTGATCCGAAAGTGATATCTTTGCTGATCTGACCTCAGGGTTTTGAAGGGTTGAAACAACGAAACTGTCCATTTTTTGACATGTTGCCTGACATACATTTGTTCAGTGACCCAAAAGGTACAACATATTTCATATTCAGCCATTTTCGTGGAGGACCCATTTCACGTGGTTTAGTGCGGGGTCCTTTCTTGTTTCAAAGAAATTATAAAACAGAACAGATTGTAAAAGTCTTTTCTATGAAATCGACTTTCATTGTAATAATAGTATCCCTTACGCGAATTTTTTTTTGACGTATAAGAATAAAAAATTTGTAACTAATTATAACACTTAGGGACAGAGAGCACCCGTTTTCCACAAATTTTAGACCACCCTATATGCGGAACCCTCCCCATAATAAAGGGAGAAGGTTTCTTTACTCTAGTGCTCAGCTAAAATCTGGATCTGTAAAACTTAAAACACGAGCCTTCCCCATTTATCCCCTACCATTTACAAAGAGAAATCATTTCTGTAGAAATATCTCGTCCAGGCTCTTGTGTTACAGGCGACTGTATACGAATCGTTCATTTATTTTCATTTCAATTGGCCCCCTCGTGGTGATCGCTGCAGATCTTTCTCCTGGTTTTCAGACACGTGGCTCGATGCCGACTGTGTTCCCGCAGAGAAAATGCAATATCGCGAAGAAGGGATTGAACCAGCGCGAAGCGGTGGGACCGCGAGGAAGCGTGTAACCACTAATTGCGTTGCATTAATGGCGCCCATCATCCGCCGTAACAAACGCAAGCCCCCGCGCGCCGCACTAAACCGATTGCGTGAGAGACGTTTAAACCCGTTCCCCCGGACTTTATCGTTCGCGGGTCACTCGCGTGATTGCGCCGCCGCCACTGTAAAAACGACATTCAACGAATGTGCAGTATTCCCCTTTTTTATCATTCTCTTTCTAACTTCGTCGCCGATTGTGGAACGAAAATGAATTCCACTCTCTCTTTTATTATTTAGCGGATAGCGGTGAAAAATGATAAAGAGTTATGCCTTCCTGTAGAACTTCGATGATTATCTTAAGGGGACATGTAATGTGCGTGCATACCGGCCGCTCGTTTTGTTTGCTCGCTAGGAAGTAAAACATATGATTTATGCCTCCGTGAAAAATGTTTAATATGTGTTCCTGTACGGCACGGTCGTTGCTGGTTTAAAGTGGGAGGGATACGATCTTAATGAATTGCATTTGCCGATTTACTTCTGATTTCTGGAGTTAAGTTAGTGTGTGTATCAAAAGGATTGATTTAGAGTAATGATGTGTTGTGTCGATTTTACAGCAGATTGATTGCATGCAAGAATTTTTATCTTGTATGAGATTTTTCATTTTTCCCCTGCGATTAATTAGCTCCCACTAGCGCATTAAAAAAATCATTATGCGTGTACTCTTATATATAGAATAATTAATATTACAGTAATTGCAAAGATTATAGTTATAATGCTTCATGTTCCAGGGTATAAATGACGAACGCGTTACATATTCGTATTTTTAACTAATTATTTTACAAAAGTTTGTTTCGATGTGTACGTGATGCAACAGGAAGCGTGGGACCGATACTTGTTTGATATCATTAATACATTTATGTTTCCCAACGATACCATTGTGTGTATCAATCTATTGTAGGATACATCTCCAAACAATTTGGAACGTATTGACATGATTAACAATCGCATCGATACGTGTTTATTCCATTATGTTTGATTCCTATTTAATTGCAATCACAAGTTCATGGCTGAAACAAAATTTGTATCGCGAGCCATACACGAAAGAGGACGGGTTACGTGAAACGAAATATTTAAACATCTTTTTTGAAATTAAAGATGAAAGCAAATGTTCTTATGACACAATCAATTCTTTTTGTTTGTTATATGATAAATAGACTACGGATTTATGTATTTATGAAGAAAGTGGCTAAATATAGTGTTGAAATATAAATCGGTAAAAGATTAGAAAAATTTAAAAATATTGTAATGTTGTTTTTAATGCAACAAAATCATTATGGAATGAAATTAATTTTGATGTTACTACTGCTTGCCACAATCCCTGCTGAACATTTTGAGTTTGCATAAAATTCCGCAGTCGAATGATAACACGCGTTTTTAATGGATTTCTAAATCGCTTAGGATTTCTGAGTTCCATCATAAATGAAAATCAAGGTGATATCTAATTGGTTTAATATATAATTGATGAATATTTTTGCAGATATCTTTACGAGTATCTCATGGTCATATTCTATCGATACTACATGGAGCGATATCAAACGTATTCGACTAACATCAATTATATTATATTATTTCCATACTGTTTGATACCGCAGCACAATACTCAGAAACGTATACACACTGTAGCATCGATAAACAGTATTGAAATTAGTTATCACTCAAACATCGAGCACGCTGTTGTTTATATCGCCCCGGGTGCTTCAAAATTAATTAAAACGACTACTTACGTTAAAAATGTGTATCTCGTTATCCTGGATGAAACAAGTTGGGTATAAATTGCAAAAATATTCGTGATACTTTTCTGATTGAACCGATTCCAAACACGACACAATTTGCGTAAAATTGAATCTTTACTGATTTCTACAATTATGTTGTTTATGGATAAACACATACGGATGCATGTGGATAGGTATCACCGGTTCGGATAATCAAGATTCTACTGAATCATGAATTAAACAAGTAAATATAATCCAAATTGTACCGTGTTTGGTCTCATGTTAGTCAGAAAAATGTGACCAATATGTTGGTAAAGTTTCACAAGAGAATAGTAAAAGACAAAATGGTTCTCTCCCTGTATATCATTGTAATCCCATGACACTTCCTACCGGGCTTCTTGAGGAGTGTATACTTCGGTAATGGGGCTAAATTTTTCGTAAATATCATGCACATTTCTTTCGCATGAACCGAGACGCTACTGTGTTCCTAAATTCAGCGACAGTGGCCTTGTATGGCAGTTTGTCTGGACGGCGAAGGCGTGGACGGGATGATCGCGCAAAGTTTCGCGCCACGGAGGCATTAAGCGGAAGGGGAAGACGGCTAACCAGGAAAGAGGACGAAGAAAAGGGACGGTTCGGTGGTGTATGGCAACGAGGTTCGCGTGTCCCTTCGCATTCTTCGGCGACGAACGAGCAAGGACGCGATCCTTGCTCGTGCGATATACCGTGGACGCGCCGCAATATGTATGCCCGCATTATCTATCCTAGACTATGCGAGTTTCCGAAGCCAGCCGTCTGCGCGGGGCCAAAGGTCGTAGCTCCGGTCGGCCAAGGGGTCTTTGATGATAGCTTCAGATTTCTACGGAGAAAATTGAGAGGTACAATAAACTGCGATCGCCTCGGACTTTTCTGTTTCCGGAGGACTCGTTCCGGAGGAATGCCAGCGTGAGTAATACTTATTACCGGGTATGGCTGTCGGTGGGGTTGGGCAGATTCTTGGACGTTGCGAATCATACGCTTCACTGGACGGTTTATCGTTCTTTCGGTCGAAACGTTCCCCGTCGAATCAATGTAACCTACCGGGGATAAGCTTTCGTTTCCTTTAATCCTGGTGCTGGTCTGCCGTAGTTAACAAGCGCGTTAAGCGCCGACTCGGCGATAAAATGTTATGACCAACGAAAATTGGAAGATCTGCGATAGCGGAATTGCAAAAATAAAATGTCTTGACGATGGGGCGGTGGGCGGGATAGCGGAGCTAAGAGGACCTAGCGCTGACTAACTAAAAGCTGTCTTAAAATGACTTGGCATTTTAAATTGCGCGCCACTTTTTTTGTGGAGAACATAGAGTACTAATCTTTGACAACTGGCATCAGGAAGTATTGATGTTTAGTCATGGAGAATTACACGATCGAGCAACGCATAGAAATTGTGAGAATTCACTACAAAAAATGGTAAAAATTTAGCAGAGTCGGTTCGGAAAGTCCGCACATCTTTTGGTCATCAAAACGCACCATCTCGCAATACTGTGGTGCATTTAATCACAAAATTTGAGGATAGGGGCTCAATTCTGACCCCGGAAAGCTGTAGCCGGCCACGTACCGGTCGATCGAATGAAAATATAGCCGCAATGAGTGCGAGTGTGACGAAAGTCCTTCCACCTCAATTCGCCATCGTGCTCAGCAATTGAACATTTCAAGAAAGATATGAATTTACTTGCGTACAAAATCCAATTGACACAAGAACTACAGCCAGCGGACCATGCGCAGCGCCGTAGATTCGCCAATTGGATATTGGAGCATCAACAAATTGATGGTGATTTTTCGAAGAAAATCATCTTCAGCGATGAGGCGCATTTTCAACTTAGTGCCTACGTAAGTAAACAAAACTGTCGAATTTTGTGATTAAATACATCACAGTCTTGCGAGATGGTGCGTTATGATGACCAAAACACGTGTGAACTTTTCGAACCGTCTCTGCAAAATTTTCCATTTTTGTAGTGAATTTTCACAATTTCTATGTATTGCTCGATCGTGTAATTCTCCATGACTAAACTTAAATTAGTACTCTATGTTCGCCACAAAAAAAGGCGCGCAATTTAAAATGACAGGTTATTTTGAGACACCCTTCATAACGAGTTAGATGACGTGTTTCCTCTTTGAAATGAATTCATTCTAATTTATTTATCTTTTTAATAGTTCTGTATCCTTAATAATTGCTACATTTACTTTAATGATTGAATATGGATTAGAAGAGCACAGAATTTCATTGTGTCCTTAAAGATAGGCACAGCGTTCATGTTCAGTAGATTCTGTTTGAAGTGTTCACAAGTCTAATCACTCACAAATTATTAATATAGTTAGGAGAAATTTTCTGTTTTACTAGGATGACGTTATAGTGTATAGCCTCGGTGACATTGTCGCAGATGAGAACGTGAGCAGATCGATGACCCATTAACTCAGACTAACGCGCTCCACTTTCTACCACTTCTTCTTACTGGAAACTATGAATGTAGGTCTCCAATAAACAGAATTATGCACTCGTAATTCCAGGATAACTCGAGGGTTATTCAATTATGCAAATGTTACGAAACATGCTCAACTGTGTACTTGATCTGGTCGCCCTTGTTCGGCATTGACTTCGCATTGTAAAAGAATACGAATAAAATCACTGTTGTTAGAACAATTATAAGTGTACGCGAAATCAAGTGTAGCCAGCACACAGCAACAGATAAAAATTGTTATAACCTAAGGTTCGTGCACGTATCTGTTCTTCATATTCCCACAGGTACAGTACACCTATAATGGAAAGGAACATTCTTGCAGATCCTCAGGTAGGAGGGAAAATAACAGGTCAATCACGTTACATTGATGAAATAAGAGAATCGTGACCTGAAAATGAGCAGGAACAGCCGGTGGGTTATTACATTCTAATGCTCTTCTTGGACGTATTCCGTCTTAACAAGAATCCCGCGTTTTTTTGTGTCAGCCAATATCCCCTTCAACTCCGTTTCTCTATTATTAAACTGAAAATAAGATTCTCTTAATTTGTAAAGGAACGTTCAATTTACAAAATGGATTTGAGCACAGTAGAATTTTAAAAGCGGTGGTGTCCCCCCAAACCTGAATTGTGTTAGTTTATCATAGGGATTCCTACTTGAACTCTTTCAGATCGTGCAAGTCCCAATAAATAGACTAATGATATCGGCGCTTAGGTACGATCAATTTTAAACAAGTCCCAATAAAATTCGGTTCGAACAACTGTATGACGATTAAAACTAATTTTTAACGAGAGACGACGAATTCACTCGCGAATGACCGACGTGACAGTCAGCGTGATAAACCAGCAATAAGATTTTTTAATTTATAAGAGGTCAATTTAAAACTAGAGGGCTATTGTTGCTCGCTCGCTTCGCTCGCTCGCGAGTAGGGTTGTTTTTGCTCGCTCGCTTCGCGAGCTCGCGGGTAGGACTGCTCTTGCGAGATAGTTAGTGATACGCATGGCTAGTAGGGCCTACTGATATTAATGTTTTTTATTTAGTGTGTGACTCTCCAAGAGTCACACAAAGAACTTCCCGATTCGTTACTCCTTCGCCAACATCGCTAACATCGTCTTTTTTTTGTACTTTCATCGATATTATCCCAAAATGTATTCTTGGGAGTAGAGATGATAAATTCACTGTTGCATTGGAATAACTTTCGATTATTCCAAGCGGTAACATTAGCATCAGTTAAAAAAAAAGTTTTTTTTTAATCTAAAAAAAAAATTAAGAAAAAAATTTTTTTTAATGTAATTCCGTTTGGTTCTTTGGTGGAAAGTTTTCGTCCTCCCTTATAAATTGCATTGTAGAATCAACTCTTTTCGAAAAAAACTAAAAATCTAAAAAACTACTTGACCAATATGGACCAAAATCTAATCAGCTCTAAGTTACGACGGGGCATATCGATTGCATCATTCATCATCCTGATCGCGTTGTTTCTTTTTCTGAAAACGTTAACGAAAAATTTGATTACATAGAAACGGCCATACGCACACACACACACACACACACACACACACACACACACACACACACACACATACAAACATTTTGATAAAAATAGTCTAAAATGACTCCAATGACCATGAAACGTGAAGATCTGCTAAAAAATCGATTTTCGATTTTCGGGGTAATTACAGTAACTTCCCTATGAATCGGGAAGTTAAAAATGATTCGAAAACAGTAGAATATTAGGGACGAATGAGAATCCATGGCGACTTTTGCGGCGAAAACACCGATCATAATGAGTTTACAAGAATTCAGACTTTCGGCGCGTTGAGTAAACCACCCCCTCGTACACGCGTGCATTACGCCTCAAAGTGGCTCTTTATTGTCCCGCGATAAACGGTCCATAAAGCCGTAAACGCGATAAAACTGTGTACGATTCATGTGCACGGTATAAATAGTCACGAAGGTTCTTTCACCGCGGAACGAAAATACGTTCGCACCCATGCAAACGTACCAATCTCTCGCGACGTTCCGCCGCGCTTAAATCAACAGCCTAGCCGGTTGTACATCTCCCCGTGGACATTCTTTTTCTCTACACTCGGCATGGACGATCGCAAAGAAAGTCGGCGTATCGCCCGGCCCGGTCGCCGTTCGTGACGTGGCCAGATATGTACAACGCTGTTGGATCGAAGAGCAAACGGAACGTTGCGAGACACTGTGTTGAATCGGAAACGCGCGGCCTTTAAAGCGAGGCTACAGCCTCTTTTCTGTTCGGTGAGGCATCAATCACTGCCGAAGCTGACGGGAAATTAGTTGGTCCCTCCAGGCCATGTCCCGCGCTGTCAGTAACGCCACTACCTTGCGTCTGATGATGACACTACCGGTTCCGATCGGTATCGAATACTGCTTCCGTATTCTGCTATTAAATTGCAGATTTTATGCAAAATAATTGATAGATCAAAAACAGTAAATATATTTAAAGAATTTGTTCTTTGAGTAAAGAACTGTTCTTTTATTCTCAACTTTTTAAAGTTATTAACAAATAAATTGCTGCTTCCGTAGTATATTATTATTAGACTCCAGGTATGATCATTTGTTTACTATTGTTTGCCATTTGCCTTTTTCAAAAACTAGTTGGAATTGGCATTGAATGCATTGATCGAAAATGAAATAAACTCTCGGGACAACCTAGTCAAAGAGTAGAAACTTCAGAAGCAGAGACTCGTGTAATTCTTTCGAGGAAATAATGAAGTCTGCAGGTGGTATTCATGTCACTCGAACAGCTAGATTCCTGGAAGTACTATGTATGTACATAATCGCACCCTAAAGAGAACATTCTTTAGACTGTATAACTACTATTATGTCCATACCATTCTCATACTTAAGGGGGCCGCCGCGGCCGTGCAAGAGTGTGCGGGCACACGCACACATCGCTAAATTCGCATATACGTATATGCAATTATGTACAAGGTTTACGAGAATACAAAATGACGGTTCAACATTACAATGAGGAGTTTAGAAGCGGTCAATTGTGATTCCTAAAAGTCAAATCTAGATGCGCCCGGTGCCCAAAATGCATAGTTTTACGTTATAGAGGAATAATTTGTAATATTCGGCAGACACCGCCTGCCACAAGGCATCCGAAGCAAGCATGATATCACAAGTGGCCGCCACTGACAGATTTTCGTAACTATTGTTTGTGACATATGGCTCCTTTGAAACTTTTCCTCTTCTCGATGAGTAGAATGCGTTGATGCAAAAAAAAACTTTAACACTAATTTTCTGTGTTATAAACAATTTTGCGGAAAGTTTTTCTTACAAATGTCCACCGATCCAGAGGTGTAGATTCACCCCTGGAACGGATGACCATTACTTTTTTTACACCCTGTACAGAGGCGGTGATGCGTATTTTTAGTTGATTAATTAATTATTTAAACACGAAAAATGTTTCGGAAAATAATACAGCACCTCGAGGTTTCGAAATTTTGCACTAGTAGCACCACTGTCTCTTTCCTAAACTGCACGTTACAAATGTTATAATAGAATACGGCTAATAATGCAGGTCAATATTATATTGTCCACCGATAATACAGTGTCCATCGTCCATGCAAACACTATTGAACAAAAACACTAGTACGCGAAGCGGCTATCTTCTGACGTTTTGCTTACTTCGTTGCCTCGTGACAGGCCAATACCAGTGGTGTTGGACAGGCAATATCTGCCGAATATTATAAATTACTCTAATAACGGTATAACGGTATAACGTACGACCTGCATTATCAGCCGTATTCTATTGGAACATTTGTAACGTGCAGTTTAGGAAAGAGACGGTGGTGCGACAAGTGCAAAATTTCGAAACCTCGAGGTGCTGTATTATTATTTGTGACATGCGGTGTCTACCGAATATTACAAATTATTCCTCTATAACGTAAAAATATGCATTTTGGGCACCGGACGCATCTAGATTTGACTTTTAGGAATCACAATTGATCGCTTCTAAACTCCTCATTGCAATGTTGAAGAATCATTTTGTATTCTCGTAAACCTTTAAATTGCATATACAGTGGGTGTACAAAGTATTCGTACACTTTTTAAAAACTAATAACTTTTTTATAATTGTACCAAACTACCTGAATTTTTATAATCAATTAGAAGCATTGGTTTACGAAATAATATTCAAGAAAAATTTTCCAAAAATTATAATTTACAAGGTTGCATGCAGAAATAAAAAAAGCAATTTTTAAAACTTTTTTATTTGGGCCCTTAATAAAAATTTAAAATAGACGTTTTGTAGATCTATGTTAGTTATACACATGCTTCAAATTTCATCGAAATCAATTAACATACATACGAGCTAGAAGCGGTTAAAAATGGTGAAAATCGAAGTTTTGGGCGACTTTTGATCAGTTTCTGCTTAAAATCCACAGAATCGTTCATCTTTCCATGCGTGTCGTTTTTTCCTGCGTCAACCGATTTCGATGAAATTTTCTGTATGTGTATAATTAACATAGATCTACAAAATATATATTTTAAATTTTGATTAAGGGCCCAAAGAAAAAAGTTTAAAAAAATGCCTATTTTATTTTTGCATTTAACCTTGTAAATCACAATTATTTGGAAAATCTTTTTTGCATATCAATTCGTAAACCAATGCTTCTAATAGATTATAAAAAATCAGGTCGTTTGGTACAATTATAAAAAAGTTATTAGTTTTTAAAAGGTGTACGATTACTTTGTACACCCACTGTACGTATATGCGAGTTTAGCGATGTGTGCGCGTGCCCGCACACTCTTGCACGGCCGCGCCGGCCGCCGTTTTTTATTGAGAATGGTCAGTTCTCTTAACACAATCATTTCCGACAATTATGAAATAAAAATAGTATAGTTCTATCATCTCACGATAAAAGTATGTATCAACTAAATCGTCTGGCTCAGTGTTTGCCAAAGCATGCATACTATTCATTAAAATGTCGATTAATATTTACCGTAGTGTGCGTAGAGTAAACTCAATTTATTTAATACTTTCGCACAAGAGCGTCCTTGTATGTTTAATAATTGTTGCCGGGAGCGATTTGGCGAAAAACATTTAAAAAGTATAATTACGGCGGCGCCGGTACGCCATCCATAATCTTTCAAATTAATTGAAACCGCTTTTTCACGAGGATTTCGCGCGAGCAGGATGAAACAGGAGAGCCCAAAGCCGATTTCAACATCCCACGGGCGATAAATATTCCCGTTGTCCGTTCCTTCCTCGGCTCGATCATTCTTCTCCGCCGGGGGCAGCGTCAAAACGTCCACTCGTAAAAATTTCCCCGACGCGAGTGGCCGAGCGCGCTCGAGATAAGGCGTGTGCACGAAAAAACCGTCCGTGGTGCTCGCGGTGCCGGCCGTCAGACGGCCGAAGGAACACGGCAATCTCGAAAACGGTTCTGACACTAATGTATGCGGGCATCCGAGAACAAGACACCCGAATTCTTATACGGTTGCACGGTCATCGCGAGCAGGATTTCCACGGTGGATGTGGCCTGGGCTCTGTACGCGCGCACATCTCGACGCACCTTTCCCCGGCGCCACTGCAACATTAACCTCTTATGCTACAATTTATTTCTTGGTTACTGTGGTGAGAACTTCTTTGTCGTTAATAGTTTATAAGAAGAGGGAAGTTTATCTACAGAGCGTCTCAAGAATCCTACCTTGAAAGGAGTAGGATTCCTGAGGTCATTCCAAGTAACTTTCTTATATTCTTTCTATGTATATTATATTTCATTTTTATATACCTCTCTCCTGGGAGCAGAACATCTACAATTTGAAGTACCTCGACTTAAAAAAGTTATGTGGTACAGTCCAAATAAAGAAAATACATATGCAAAACCTCGATACAAAACAGTCGTTCGATGTCTTTACAAAGACTTCCGAACAAGACCTCAAAAATGACGCTTTAGACCAGAAGACCCCCTTAAAAGCTGGTGGCTGGTCCCCGGCAGGGGCGAATAAAAGCCGGGCTACACGAGGATTCCTCCATTTCTCGGGGAGATCCCGGACAATGAAAGAGGGCGCACGGTCTGGCAGGTCAGAGACGGGAGTCAACGTTGGTTGTCGGCGGAAACGCGAGCGCTGGCGATGGACACGCAGGAAAAGAGGCCTAGCTCCGTGGCACCTGCAACACCTGCTTGGCAGAGGCAACTTTCCGCGAGCAACGCTGGACGCCGCTCTCCCACTCTCTCTCTTTCCTCTCCTTCTCTATGCTTCTCTTTGTGAGGTCCGCGCCTCCCACGTGGTGCGAGTGTCTGCGCCCGGCCGGCGTGTACACAGCTCTGTAGATGTTGTGTACCTACGTACTCGGCCTGTGCACGTATGCACGACATCAGGTGGGAACACGACATGCTGCCTGCTGCACATTGCAGTCGACTCGACTCGACCCGACTCGGCTCGACTCTACTCGACTCAGCTTGACTCGAGTCAAGTCGTTGCCGAGAGCTGCATATGTGTGCCCCACGAGAAACCCGTATTTAATCGAGGCGCGTTTCTAGAAGGCGATAATTTACGCGCTCTACGTGTTGCGAAATAGCCGGCTTCTCGTTATTACGGCCGGCCGAGTTTGTTCGCGGGATTTTTGACAGAATAGTGGGGACGAGGTTTCCACGAGCATAATGAACGCAGCAACGATTCCTGCTCCTGTGCGTGGAGCACCGAGTCGATGTTGTGACACGTCGATAGCGTGGCAGTTTCGGTAGTTTCAATTTAAAATGCTCCTTAATAAGCAGGCTTAATACCACTGAATATCAACATTTTCCCTAATTTTTTGTTCCAAAGAGTTCATTGATTCACACTAGTTTGCTACCAGTACCCAGAGTTGGGCAAAAATTTAATCAACTATTGACGACTAAATTTCTACTTCAATCCTTAATCGTAATTAACAATTACTCTCCTAGTTTAATCGTTAATTGCGGTTAACGATTAAACAGTTGTTAATCGTTAATTGCGTTTGACGATTAAATTTCTACATTAGTCGTTAATTGCGATTAACGATAACATTCCTTTCAATCGTAATCGTCAATCGGATAATTGATTAATGATTAACTGCTGAAATTTCGAAATGAAATACGCAATCAATACTGTATGAATACTGAAAAAAATGTAAACTGAGTTTAGGTGTACTGTCATTTGGTCTATATATAATACAAACCCTGTTTACGTGCTATTATGTTTTTTTCGATGATCTCTTTTTTTAATCAACGATTGACGATTAACTTCATCAATCGATTGAATCAATCGTTGATTTTTCGATGATTTCTTTTTTTAATCGTACACATTAATCGATGATTAAAATTTTAATCGATTAATGCCCAACTCTGCCAATACCTACATATCTAGAATACCTCGATTAACCGGAACCCGATTATAAGCAAATATGCGTTTAAATATGATTATATCATGAAGGGAAATAAATTTTCAAAAATAAGAAATTTATTTTGGAATATAATGAACTATGTCCCTCGGGTCTCGATTATCCATCGGGCCTTAATTTGTCCGGGCTGTTTGCCTCCCGATCAAGCCGGTTAATCGAGGTCCTACTTTACTACCATATTGCATTTTTGAGAGCACTTTCCACAATATCGCGATTATGTGATACAACATAAATGTTATATTAATGAAAAGTATGTTCTAGAAATATTTCAAGATTTTTTAGCACTATGAGTGCAGGAGGATCCACAGTGCAATTATAATATCACAATCTTTCAATATTACTAATGTATCGCATATGTATATCGACAATCTACATCGTCCTGTGGGGGATTGAAATTTCTATCAGGGCTCCCCATGGTCATCGCTAGATCTAACAAATGCAAACGTGATGTAGTCCCTTTGACATTCTACAAATTCCCTTCATATATTTCTCTGTATCTTTGAGAATATATTGAGGGCAGATAGATTTTACCTCAAAATAAGAGATAACATTGCCTTCGATATTAGGTAATATGTTAACTACCGAACCTCCATCCTAAAATCCCCCAGAATCCCCGAAAATTTACATATACAGGGTGTCCCGAATTTAACTGGCAAAACTTCAGGAGCGTGTAGGGGACCGAAAAACTAAGACAAAAAGTCTTTTAGAGATTTGCTCGTTTTTGCTTCGTTTTGGAGAAAATCGCAAAAAAAGAAACAAAACAAGTTTTCATTTTTGTACTTATTTATTTACATTTTATTTACGTTATCATCTATTTAATGTAGATATTGTTCAAAATGTTGCCATCTTGCAGCAATGCAAGCATTACATCTAGCACTAACTTGATAAATTGCAGCTAAACATTGTTCTGGTGATATTTGGTGCACTGCATCTGTGATTCGATCTCTTAATTGCTCTCTTGAATTGATTGGCACCGAATAAACTTTCTGCTTCAAGGTTCCCCATACGAAGATAGATAGATGAAAACGTAAATAAAATGTAAATAAATAAGTACAAAAATGAAAACTTGTTTTGTTTCTTTTTTTGCGATTTTCTCCAAAACGAAGCAAAAACAAGCAAATCTCTAAAAGACTTTTTGTCTTAGTTTCTCGGTCCCCTACACGCTCCTGAAGTTTTGCCATTTAAATCTGGGATACCCTGTATATTCTAATGGAATTCAGTTGAAGCAAACATAATAAAAATTAATTTTTGTTGTACTACAATCGAAAAACAATGTAAAACTTCCGGGTTTCAGGCGAAAATGTCCTCTGTCCTAGATTAATTTTACAAATGGCAACCTATGCAGCAAAGGTATTCCAAATTTGTTCTATGTCTCTTGCAAAGTGTAAAACACAAGATCCACCTGATGGGGCACTGTTGCGAGCACCAACATCTATCAAGATCGAATAAACTGGAGCGTCTCGTACCCAATTGACAATTTCCACAAGATCAGCTCGCCGATAGATGCTCATCCAGGATTTAAATTTCGCAGACAATCTCACCGCTAACGAGAGTA
The DNA here is from genome assembly GCA_933228785.1 of Lasioglossum pauxillum. Classification (NCBI taxonomy): domain Eukaryota; kingdom Metazoa; phylum Arthropoda; class Insecta; order Hymenoptera; family Halictidae; genus Lasioglossum; species Lasioglossum pauxillum. The sequence goes on along the minus strand of OW121702.1, from coordinate 16,722,244 downwards.
TGTATTGCGTTGGCGGCGACGACGACGTTGCAAAGCAGACAGACGGTTCGATCAGTACACCTCGAGCGGTCAGAATCCGCCCATAGGAGACGTCGTGTAGATCGGCTGGGATAATCGAGCGACGGTGGTGTCGCATAAAGTAGAAACCCGCCGCGGGGTTGTTGCGGGCGCGAACAAAGAACGGAAGTGCGCGGGAATCGATGTATGTACTTCCTCCGGCTGGTTCTATATGCGACTCTGTGCACGCGGCGCGTGCGTCACTTATCGCGATTACGCACGTCTCTGTGTGTACACACATACGCGTTCTACGCGTGAGTCGCGTGAAACACGAAACGGAAATCCCCGCACGAAGATCCGTGGGCTGTGTTCGCGGCGGACAGCGTGGAACCGCGCGCGTGTACAAGCTCGTACGGCCGTACGCGCTCGCTCGCAAGCAACAGCGCACGCGACGAACGCCGCGCCGGCAACATAAAGTCTCCATTTAATATCTTTACGAGAGCCGCTGAAAATGATGAGGTTTCCTGTTTTTTAATAATGTGCCCGCGTGCACCTGAGCCTCGTAATTCTCGCCTTGGCGCGCCCCTCTTCCTAGAGGAAAAGCTGTTCCCCGCCTTTCGCCCCACTATGCTCCCTTCGTCGCGTGCTATTCCCCCACTTATCCTTTCATCCCCACCCTAGTTAGTCTGCCTTCATGCTCGTCCTTTTATACCTCGCCCTAGGTTCCCTTTCGGAAATCTTTCGTCAGTCCTTCCGCAGGTTCTACGATTTTCTCAGACCCGTATTATATCTTTTATTCCTGCGGCAGCAGGTGTTATTGTATTATCTGACCCCCGTCTCTCGCACCCGTTTCACGTTCTAACCCTTCCTTCCTCCCTTCCTTCCGCCACCACAACGATTACCGTTCGCATTCCGAGTTACCGTCCTTCTCCCTTTTTCCCGCGAAGAGGATCGCACTCATCCTTTCGGCTGCGCTCGTAGATTCTCGTACTCGTGGCTCTCGTTTTGCGTTCCGACTCGCGCCTCCGCTCTATCCCCCCAATCCACCTATCCGGTCTGTGTCTTTTTTCAAAGTGAGCCACCTACCGGGGCTGTCGCGCTCTCCGCCTGACTTTGCAAATCCTTCGGTAAGCAAGAATCGCGTGTCTGAATCCGCGAGGATCGGCCATTTTTCTCGGCGCGCGACCCCGTTCCTTGCCCCCGAGATCATTCCTCGCGTATTTATTCCACGCCGATTTTCCTCGGGACTTTATCCCGACGTTGTTTCTCATTTTGATGATGAATAGCTGGCGAAGCTTTTCGACGATGTTGGGGATAGAGTCGCGAGATAACTAATGTGGAGATAAAGTTGACTTGCGAGGATCTGTGGTTACGGCCCTGATCAAGTGGTTGATGAACACTGCATTGATGTATACTTGCACAGAGAACTACAGAAGATGGTATAATTAGTGCAAATTGTGCAAACGTTTGTAGGTTTTATTCCGTTTTTTCTTTCTTGTCGCTAGACTGCGAATCCTTCTAGGTTCTAGAACTCCTTTGTAGGTAGCACAATTTTACTCGAGCTCCGCATTTTTCTTAAACCATAATAACAAATTACGAGAATACTAGAACGACAGATATGTTATTGTAGTTAAAATGAAACTGATTTTGATTGTAACAAAATATAACCAAACATGAAAATTACGCGGATCTGTAAACAGTGTATACATAAATATAACGAGTGCATTGAAGTAACTAAAATCGTTTGTAGTATGCAATTGTGTACACAATAATATCAGATGACCAAACTCGGAGTCCGCGTATTTTCTTTCTGAAAAAATGCAGCAACACTCGCCGAAAAATATGCAGCGAAAAATCACACATGAATTATCCTCGGTTATTTTAGCGGCTCGCGGTGGTTTCTACGATCAGCAGCGTCGTCGCTGTGCATTTTCAAATTCGCGTGTCGCCGGCCAAAATTACCGCGAACAACGGATCGCAAAAACCGCACGATACTCGGTTCTAATAAAACGAATCGCAGCCCGGTGATTTAAATTCCGCACGTGTCCAGGGCCGAAAAAAGCTCGGGAGAGCGTTTCCCTTTTTTCCGCGGCGCGCGCAAGGACGAGATACTGGGCGGCGCGGCGCGGTTCATTTTATCACGGTGACCGGCGGTGACCGGCGGTGTGACCGTCGGTATCGGCGCGCCGTTCAGGAATTCCTGGACACACCCCACCGTTTAGGGGCGGCCGAACTTCCGGATGCCTCAGCGACACGTTTTTTCGCCGTTAGGATCCACGGCGACGCGTAAATCATGCGCAGCGTGTTCTCACCGTGGAGGCCACCTCGTTCCGGGAAATCTCTTCCGACAGCCTTAGCCGGCGGCCAATTAAAATACTCACGTTGCCGAAAAACTCGAGGAATAACCCGAACCCCTTCGACCGTCTCCTCTTCGGGCCCCGCGCGTCGTTCGACCAGTGATGCGCGAACTTTGCAACAGCGTTGATAAATCTCATCCGGCTCGTGACAGATTTCTGCAAAAAAATTCGGAAACACGTGTGCGCTCGCATTCATAGCCCCGGCGCTACCCTCCCCGCATTGGGGCGAGCCTTCTGAGAATCATTAACGTTGCCCGAGCGCGGATCGTTGAATCTAATTAATCGAACGATCGGCTAGGCGCGCGCCCACATATGCTCGATTCGCGCGGACTGAATTCTTCGTTTATCCGGAACAGCACTGTCTGAATAACCAATTTGTCGAACTCGACATTGAACTCCTATTATACAAATTTATAACTGGATGCCAAATTAGAACCAAATTAAACTGTGAGAAAGTTAGGATAAATTAACCGTCTAATTTATTTTAACCCTCTGTAGTCAACCTGAAAGTTCACTATTGAATTTCTTTCTTTCCAATATTCATCTTTTTCCATTAAAGCTTTAAAAATTTTACGTTACAATGATTATATATTAAAATACGGACTTCAATATGTATTCCAGAAATTTTCTAGATTTTTTCAAAACCTAAGATAGTAAAAATATTATACTTTTTAAATAGCGTCATGTTGCAAGGACTATTCAAATAGATTATTATTTTATTATTGATTAATTGATTGATATAATTGAGTAATTATTTTTTAGATATCTTAGATAGGAGCCGTCGAATTTTCATTGATATTCTCTCGTGTTTCTATCATGTTCTTCGATACTACATTCCATAAAATGGAATATCACTTTCAGATGTGAATTTTTCTAAAAAAAACTCTTAGAAAAGTATCCCAGTATTTTTTAAAATAAATAGTGTAATTTCAAGAGGACCACACGTTTTCGTGTACAACTAGAATAATGATTAATTCTATATTTGTGCAGAGATAAAGCTGAAAAGGCGAACGAGACCGACGAGAAATTGGACGCAATACTTTTATCCCGGATAAATCTCTGAAATAACAGACCGTACGTCGCGGCGGTTCGTTTATAATTTCCTGCGCTTTTAATTCCGAAAGCGCGCCGACGTCCGCGCCGCGTTTTGGAAATAACGTGCACGCCATTCCCGCGATAATATAACATAAAATTTCCTTTTTTTTATTTCGGCCGGTGCTACGCCGCCGGCGACGCGTCGCGGTCCCGCTTTTTGAGCAGCGGTAAAACATTTGATGAAATATCGCGGTTTGTGTAGCCGAAAAAAAGACCGTTGATTTCTGGTCCTTTTTCCATAGCACTGGCCGGGACTTCGGACCGCGCGATAAGCGAACGCCCCCGCGACCGATGATGTAGCGGCGTAATTTCGCGGTTTGCAAAACTTTCGGCCGAGCGTTTACTTTGTCTGCAGTTTACACCGCGTTGTAATTGATATAATTTTTTGGCGAATGGTTCCGGCGGTAAATATCGTTGGCGCCAAAGCCGATACGCAGAAAAACACGGATCTGCCGTGTTTAATGAAACGTTCAGTTCCGTTCGTGGCGAAACGAGAGTCGAAAGTTCCCGCGATTAAATGGGAATTAATTAAATCTGACAGCGAAGCAGCTACAAAGTAATCGTTGCGATATGCCCGTCTAGAAAGTTTCATTAGAGTGAGCATATTTACTGTGAACGCCGGTGCGACTAACAAATCATGGGAACGCGTCAATGGACGCGCTCATTAATTTTCAACGAAAGAGGTGTACGAAACGACCTTTCATTAGGATACACTTCACATTTAATTCAACACTCGCTCGTCGAGAGCGCGAGGTAACGATGTAAATCGTGCGCGTCAGGTGTGTCACCAGTTCACGGACATATGCAGATAAGAGTCTGCTTTTATTTTAATTAGAACGACTTTACAAAGTAGCCACTTCTGGTGGAAGAATGCTTGAAACGTTTGTATTTATATCTGGAAATCTTTCAGCTACTTATACAGGGTGTCCCAAAATTCCTGAACTTCCCGGAAATGGGAGGTTCCTGAGACCATTTGAAGCGATATTTTCCTTTGCAAAAATGTTATCCGCGGCTTAGTTCAGGAGTTATTAACGAAAAACGCTGACCAATCAGAGCGCGACCTAGACGCGAGTTGGCACAGCCGGCCAATCGACAGTTAGCGCGCCGGGCCAACTGTGCCAACTCGCGTCTAGGTCGCGCTCTGATTGGTCCGTGTTTTTCGTTAATAACTCATAAACAAAGCCGCGGATAACATTTTTGCAAAGGAAAATGTCGCTTCAAATGATCTCAGGAACCTCCCATTTCCGGGAAGTTCAGGAATTTTGGGACACCCTGTATAAATATTACCTGTACCACATCAATGTGGAGCGTAGAGTCGCCAGATGAGGAGAATTGACTCGAATTGAGGGGAAAAAGTTACCCACTGTCTTCCAGTATCGGATTAGTCACATGATATCGTGGCACATGCACGACAGAGACGGAACGCGTCACCGGGCCGTGGCGGAAGCGTGGGGGAAGGTAGAATTGAGACAAAAGTCTTAATCTTGCAACTTCTGACGTCAGTAAATCCTGCATACATTTTCATATTATCTTAACCCTCATACGCCGCATAAAAGAGACTAGGATAAATTAAATTATGTTCCATGAGGATCGTATAAGGGTTAAGCGACTTTTTATAGTTCGTAAATTTGATAGAAAAAGTCGAATGTCATCAATACTATGCATTACATATTACAACCTTAATGGCATGCACAAAATCCACTCGATTTTTCTTACGTGAAATACCAACTCCTATCTATTACAAATGTTTGGTTGCGAACTGGGGAAGGAAACCATTAAACAACTGTCTCTTTTATACAGCTACTAACATTAGTCTGTCATATTAATTACTGACGGCCGATCGAGTAATTCTATAAAAAACAGAGATCAGCGCAATCGGAGATTCTATCGAAATTAATGCTCGGATTGTTGAATCGGTCGCGGTGGGCTTAACGGCCATAATAAAAAAAATACCTCTATCCCCTAATCGCGCTAATATCTTTTTCACGGTTGATCCGAAAAATCCGTAAGCCGGAAAGTCAGCCATCAACGGTCCGAGCGGATGATTCATTCATCGAAATCGCTTCTCATGACGATTAACGGGGACCGGCGCAGCGGGCGTTGGATTAAAAGCGGTCGGAACGTTGAAATTTTCACGGCCAATATTCGGAGTTACACGTAGTCGGGGTACACGGACACACTAACATCCCCCTCGTGGAAACGAGCATAACAGTATGTATCCCGGTAGCTGGATCCGGCATGCAGGACCAGGCATTTTGGATCATTGTTCGTGGATGCAAGCATGGCTTTGAGGGCGAGCAAGAGGGAAAGAGAGCTCGACGCCACAATGCTATTGTGTTCCGACCGGCATAATGGCGGCCGGCATTATAAATGAAACGTCTGCAACTAATTTGGGACAAGGCGTAGCGGCGGGATCGTTTCGAAGGACCGCCGGGCGTCGTTTACACCGCGTACAACTATGTCCCCCGTGTTCTCGTTTGCGGACGCGAGAACCCGCCGTGCGCCCTTTCGCCCTACAGCAATTTTCACCGACTAACTAATAAGCAGTAGCTTTTTAAGGCATTACTCGGATAACTGTTCCCTTCGCTTCAGTCGTTTCATTCATTTCGTCCCTCGCTGCGCTTTCGCTGCTGCCATTCAGATTTGATAGAGAAAACCAGGGAAATTGAAATCTGAGGTTAAGGAGAACTGTCGTGCAATCATAATGAGGACAAGTGATGTTTAAGAAGTTTTTGAGAACAACGATATTATTATTAGGCATTTTTAGCATATAGACAGATAATACAATTTTCTTAATTGTCGACAATGCAAATTATCTTATTTGAAATTTGTCTCATGTTATGTCAGATTCTTGATTTTCAATTTACAAATTATTCATCGTTCCGATTCTTAATTTACAAATTATTCATCGTTCCGTCGTATTGATTTTTTACCATTGTGACAGTTTAATACCAAACGACGAATTATACAATGTATTGGAAGAAAAACGAACGCTGATTAAACAATATTATTGATTAAAAATACAAATTTGTATTTTATCAGCATGGGAAAATCTTTCTGCTATCATCAGTACGACCTAATTGTAAGTTGAATTTACACCTTCTCACTTTAGATGATTCGTCGGAGAACAGTTTTCATCCTTTTCCATCTCTCACATCCACTGTCTATGAATTATCTGCGATGAAACCAGATATATGATAGAATAGTCAATACATCTTTTATATAATACATATTTTTAAAAAAAGTGAATATTCTATTGCGCAGATTAAAAGCTTATAACTGTACTGCGGATTATATGCATTTTGATCATCTAAGACCTGGTACAGTAAAATGTTTGATAGTTCCATAAAACTTTAATCTCGTTTAAGCTATGAAAGCACCTCTGATAGAATAAAGAAATTTTTGTAAGGTCCTATTTTCGATAGTCTCGTTCACAGAGAATATTGAAAGTATGAATGATATATTTCATCGAGGGTTAAATTTGTCGGAGACATGCTGAAATTGATTAAAACTGATTCGGTGCTATTTCCTTTCGTAGAGTTAGATGGTATGATTTACCGAGTTTTCTTTCAGAGGGGCTATCCCGACAGCATTCATTTTTAGACGGGGATATATTTATTAGCCGTCGGAGTCTCAAAAGACGTATTTACGATGCAGCCGCCGAAACGCACTAATTCAACGCACGTTTCTTGCGTGAAGAATCGCGCTTCATTTGTGCGGCTCTCGCAGGCCCGACTGGGCGACCTGCCCCTTTCCGGTCACCGTTCCGGAAAACGAAGACAAGAAATCGAGCAAGCTTCCTCCGTTCAACCGCAGACCTTCTCTCCCTCCCGACGTTTTACAACGGGCCGCTGGTTTTCCGTCGTTCGTCCTTTATCCGGTGAAAATGGAATTCCAGCCGCTTCGAAGCGCAAAATATTCGCCCCGTTTAAGCGGACCTATTTTAATTTACGAACTGTCTCGCACCGCGCCGCACAACGCGCCGCGAGGTGGCCGAGAGGTTATCCGAGATTCATGAAGAAATATTTGATTTCCATGGAAATTTCCGAAGAAATTGAATGAGAACCGACACGGGGAAAAAAGTTTCCTTTCGCCGCCCCTCTCCACCCTCCGGCATCGTCAGCTTTCGCTCGGATCGCCTTATTTTCACAGTCCAATTTAATAATTAGACGTCGTAATTGAACCAACGTTCATCAACGGGTACCGCAACTTAAACAGTCCGTTGAACGAGACGAAAATTCCCCGAAGACAATTACGTCACGACTACTTAGCTACGTTCGTTTTCTTAAAAACTTTTCCCTCTTTCGGTCGGAGTCGAACCTCCAAAGGGGGTGACTTTTCTCTTTTTCTTTTCTTGATTTTTCGTAACTCTTGATACTTCGTGTTGACGTTCGCCTTTCTCTCGCGCTGGCCCAGGACCGTGAGAACCGAGGTAACCAGAAACTATCGCGTGGCCACGGGTGAAAAAGGAGCCAACGCCACCCCCGGTAAAATAACAGACATGACAAACGTCCGTGGAATAGATTTTCCACCCTCCCTGGCTTACCAGACTGGACTTCCGCCACTCTCGCTGGATCGCCGGGAAATAAGGCCTGGCAAAGTACCAGACACCAAAGTCCAGAGATATCAGCCTCTTATTCCGTCTTCCTTTCCCATTTTCTTTGGGGGATGTCCCATAAAGAGAGAGAGAACGCGGGCCGGCTCTCTATTGCCATCGATGGTATCTTCGATATTCGTTCTCGGATTGAAAATCAGTTTCTACGGCAAGCATTATGCACTCGGTGCTTTATCGTTTCTGACGGCGAAGACGTCGTACGTTTTGTCCGCGAATTTTGTATCGTTCCACGATCTAAAGACTCCACGTATCAGTATAAACGTATTGTCGACTCGCCCTGCACATATTTGAATCTACAGAACAGATATTACGCGTTCTTAAGTACGACAAATACTCGCATAATGGACCAATCCGATTATCTTGTTTCATACGTATTGAATTTGTTCATTGCAATGGCTTTTTTCGATCAAACGAAACAATTACTCATGCATTTCGTGTGGAAAATATTTTTATCAATGGTAAAGGTCAACGACAAGGTATGAATATTGGTATGAAAATTAATATGTAGATTGCGGATCTTTATGCAAAATAAAAATTGTCTGGTTAATGATTTTAATAGAGGAGATATCATACAGTGTCTCAGCTGAAGGAGGCCACCTAAATATCTCCTTTATTTTTAACGGCACAAAAAAAATGATGGCATAATTTAAATAGTATCGGAGGAGGAATATCATGGAAGAACAATTTTCATTTGTTCGGTTATTTTTCATAGTTTTTTTTAGGTCATAGTTATGTTTTTATTGAGTAAACTTATTTTTTTCCATCTTATAGCGGCTGAATATTTGGATATGCTTAAGTCATTAACAAGATTGAATAACAAAAAAGTTTTCCCGATAAAAAATAACGATGACCGTGAAAAAACTATGAAAAAATAACCGGACAAATAAAAATTGTTCTTCTATGATATTCCTCCTTCAATACCATTTAAATTAAGCTATAAATATTTTTTTTGTTCTTGTTGTTTTATTAAAAATAAAGGAGATATTTAGGTAGCCTCGGTCAGCTGAGACACCCTGTAATATTGACATCTGCAATTTTAAAACTTTTCCAACAATTTTGAATTTCATGTACTGAATTTTGCTATAAATGCATGAAAATCTGCAGTCTATTAATATGTTCGAGTTTTTATAAGACACAGAATGAAAGAATTTAGAACTGGCTTCAGGAAAGGCTCGATCATTTTCCTAGTACTGAAACATTTTTCTAGCAATCTCTAACGCCATCTTCAATGTTCAAAGTATTAAAGCATGTTCTAAGGATTCGCTGCGACAGTCTCGCGAAGAACATCAGTGAATTCTTGTTCCTTCAGCAGAACCGCAGTCTCGAAGCTACTGTGCCACGTGGCTATCTAGCGGCAGGACCGATCGGTCGATGCTTCACCCATTTTGTCGGTTGAACGATGAACGCCCACCGACCGAGAACGGCCCGAGACCGCATTCAGAACGTGTTTGTGCCGGTGGTTTTCACAGTACCGGAAGACCTTTCGAGGCGATGAGCTATACTCGCCTTCCTGTCAACGGCTAACGAGGCCCGCCCCCTTCTTACCCCTATGCTCGCACCGCTTTTCACCCTGGCGAGGCGCCCTGCCGCGCTTTAGCCAAACACTACCGGACACTTCCACCAGTCTTTCCTTCCACCGAAGGAAACTTGATTTACTGCGCGCCGACTACCGGCCATTTCTTTCGGTCGCAACAGCCAGAACAGTCGTCGCCTTTCTTCGAGTTGATTGTTAGGCTCGACCGCTACCGTTACGCTAACTGATACGTGATCACGGTCGATGTTCACCTTTCAACACACGTCAGGGGTCAACACAGTTCACATAATGCAAGCTAACTGCTACCAGTAGTCGATGACAGCGATTATTAGGATCTTCATGCAAACTGAATATTTTCTCGTCGAATGCAACGGAAGATTGCGAGGAAACGGAACATCCATACCAGTGTATCGATGCGACAATACTTATAATAACTTCTTTGTTTTTAATTATCTTTTTATAATACTTTTACCACGATATTCGTGACATTTTCGTGATTTAAACGAGTCCCAACACGATACAGTTTGGATGATGCATATCTGATTAATCAACAATGCAGTAGAGATACAAGGATAATAGAACAGTTACCTGGCTACAGTGTGAGTTTCAATTTTAAATTAATCTGTTCACGTACAAAATCTTTTGATAGTGGAGGATTTAGATATCGGTGATGATCGGTGACACATTTCCAAAAACCTCGTTCCGAGCGTCCCTAGACTCGAACGTCACTAAACAATTTCTTCGAAATCTGGCAAACGAGGTAAACAACAAATTTCGAACATTTCCCAAGCAGTATGCTCAAGATGCGAGCACTTGAGTCTCCCTCGGAGCGAGGAAGACGAGAAAGGAAGTTGCGCGGACGCATAATGTGCCGCTTTAGTGTCCATTATAACTGAAGTGACGCTTGACAATAAGAGCTGGTAGGGTGGGGCAGGGGGGAGTATAGTAAACTGGTTATTGACTGAAAAATTTCGTTCGAGCGAATCTCAGTTAAACGGAGTTGTACTTTTCACGACTTCGTAGAAGAATTGTAGACGTCGAGGATCGGAATGACAAGTTCAAGCGACAAGTTTATCAAACGAAGAGAAAAGATAGAATCAGGACTGAGGATTCTGGCGGACGTCTGTCCCGGGCGTGTTCCACGGTACCGTTTACTTTTCCCCGGTGAACAGGAGGAAGATCTTGTTGATTGTCTTTAATTAAAGACGCAAATATAATTGGCCCACGGGGGAGAACGTCACCTCAAAGGAGACGAGGCCCGACCGCGAGGGAGTAGACAATGGCCCGGTACAATGAGGCCGCTTTCTCCTCATCCCGTTATTAGAAACGCGGCCCCCTGTTTATGGCAGACTCGTTCCATCGCAGAAGAAGAATCATCCCCCACTTTCGTTGTTAACGTCTATCGTCCAGCCCGGTAATTAACCATCGTCGGACCCCTATCCTTGCTCGGCTGACCACAGGCATCCCGGTGGTGGCGCACACACCGTAGCTAGGCCATAGCTTGCGCTTTTCTTCAAGCTCGCAGGCGATATAATGCCACGGCGCGCGGCATGGGCGGGCTCGACAGGTACTTCTGGGAAATCGAAACGTGTCTGGCCGTTATTAATCTCGCATCGACCGACGTGAAATATGATTTCGGCCCGCGGACCAACCTTCCACAACCGACCCCCGCGAACCATTTTTTCCTCGTGACGCCCTGCATCCTTCTCTCGGATAGAACGCCCGGCAAATGTTTCTTGTATTGCGGGGAATAACCTTTTTTCGATGGAATATGTAACAGGTTGTCTTACGAGGAACCGATGGAAAGTAATATCGCATTATTGCACTCTGGTGGCTCGGGAACGCGGAGCGGAGGATGAGTCGCTGAAATTTTAGCACCTCCGAGGATCTTTGCTTATGCTTCTCCCCGGCAAATGTGTCTCTCGGTGTCGCGAAATGGTTCCCGGTATATTTCACTAGAATATTTTCATGTTTCTGTCTTGTTCTTTTCCGTGAAGACTAATGTTGTCTTTGGATAAGAACGACGAAATACTTATTTCGAGGAAAAAGTCGCAGCAATTTTTCATGATAGTCTTTATACAAATACAATATACCTAGACGTTCATTCAATAGTTTTTCAAGTCATTTAAATTCCGTGTACACAATTAATCTAAACTCTAAGCAACGTATGGAATACAAACAGAATACGAAGGTAACAATAGAAAAATCGTGACGCCTGCGGAAGCCCATGGTGCATAATGACTTCCCGCGTCGCGCAGCCGAGTGCAAAGGGTCAAACGTTAATGGAAACATTAAAGAGTTTACACCGAACGGCTCCCATTCTGTGGCGCAAAATTCGCTAGTATCCATTATCCGCTCGGGCACAATACGCGCGAGCATAATCGACCAAGCGTGATTCTCATTAATAACCAGATTACGCGGTTTTTGCAGCGCGAACCTCTTCGAAATAGACGAAGCCGCATAACAGCTGGTGTACGGGGACTAACAATAAGCTTCTCGGCGGGGCATCAGGTGAATTATCGTCGCGGGCCGGTGCGGCGGTCCTTACGTCGGGATTTTCAAATTCCGCGCCCTTCGGCTTCTGCAACAGCGGCGACTCTTGAGCGGCAGTTTTTCTGCACGCTCCGGGAATCCGTTGCATTAAATCTGACATCGCGCAGGCCGCATAAACAAAAGAGAAGAATCCAAGGATGTCGCGGGCTACCTCTGAGCTCCTGTGCTCGCGAGGGTATAGCGTTCACGCGTGTTCGAGCACAAATAAACGAGCCTGTGCACGCGTGTGTGCGCGCGCCGGAGTAAAACGGCGGTCGAGCTTTCCCAAGTGGCATGCGGGATCCGTCAGGGGTATTCAAATATACAGAGTGGTATTATTTACGAGCGCTGGATACACGGGGTGCCACGGATTCCCCTGTAAAAAACAACACGTGTCTGCGCTCCACCTCGCCCGGGGGGCGAAGCGGGGGCTTCGGTCTCTCTGAATCCCCAGGTCCCGTCTCCGTATACGATCTCCGCGAGATTTAGATTTCGAAATGACATCTAGCTCCTGGGGGGCTAAACGGCCGAAACGCTTGCCCAGAAAACGCGTTACATTTGCATGTGCGCGGATTTGGGGTCCCGACGCTAAATGAAATAGCATCGCTGCGAACACCCTGGACTCTGCTACATTGAATCTGGATGGCTATGGATCTAGATCCCCGTGCCAAGTCCTGTTTTCATGGGTAATTTCATCGAGCCAAGACGAAGTATCTTTTGACAGGAAACTTCCGAAATGGTGAATAAAATATTGACTTTTCTGGGATGTCTAGTAACTGGACAGCGGATTTTATGCATTTATGGCAAAAATTGTGTAATTTTAAATGGTAAAAACATTAGAAGAATTTTAAAATACTGTACATACATACTATTTTTAACCAATTGAACGTAAAACAAAATAAATTTCTATTTCAGTCCAGTTTGTTGCAATTCAGATGGAAAATTTCTCTTTTGCATAAAGATCTAATAACCATAGAATATTCTTAACAACTTCTTGTGGAAACAGGAAATTAAATAACGATTTGTGAAAAACAATTGCGGTAGTCTGTTCGTGCAACCATGTTTTAATTTGCATCGATCCCAGTTTCGTTACTTAACAGACTCGGAATATCGCGTTTATAGTTGCACGTCATTTGACAGTTTTCTTTGCAATTTTTATGCAGCATTCATGCGTCTTGTACCCGAAAGTAAAACAAATGGCTAACTAAACTGGGCACAGTAGTGTTGCAATAACAGAGGCTCGGGGAGTTGAAATTCCTGCATCGGGCCATTTGTTTCGATCACGTTGCGCGCAAAGCCGCTATTTTTTCATGGCATTCGAACAGCCAGACGTCCGTGGAACGGGCCGCAAGCTCGCCATTTAATTTTGTGACTGACGTCAGTTTACCCGGGCGACTGGGGTTAAAATCATCGTCGGCTGTCGAACAGCATGCTACCGTTCCCGTCCGACCGGCACTTCTGCCTGAAAACTCACATAAATATTCGGCTATTTGTTTGGTCGCTGCTAAGGAGAGAACGCAGAGCACGCGGCCAGAGACCCAGCCCGGACCGTTTCGTCCTGTTTCCACGAGGTTTACGTTCAAAACATACTTCTTCGGGGAAAGATGAATTGGGACATCCTTTAAGTGCCGTGAAACATACGATGACGTACAGGATACTTTCCAGAAGAATTTGCTGTGTAGAACAGTTTACAGAGTTCCGCCATTTCCACGTGGGTGGCACACTAGAAATTGTCAACGGGCTCATAAATCAACCATTTCTTATTCAAAATAAATAGTAACGTCAATTTAAAATTGTTTACGCGGCGATTCTATACTCTTATCTCGGCTCTCTGTCATTGAACGATTAGCTGGCACAATGTAGCTCTCATAGATTCAGATATCGCTGTTATCAGCCGTTCGATTCTTTACCGCGTTTGTTTGACTTTTATCTGTGTGTATTTTACGTCTCCCTTTGGGATAACATTTTTGGAAAACATTCCTCAGAAGAACCATCATTTCCTTGAATTGTGAATTCAACGTTCAATCTGATTCTACTTTAATGTTTGTAATAATATGATCGTGTTTAAATGTCACATACACTCAGTAAAATAAGTCTCCGTACACCCTTTAAAACAGAAATGACCTGATGTTTTGTTAGCAATTAGAAACATTGGTTTACTGAATGATGTGCAAAAAATATTTTGCATGCAAAAATAAAAAAGACACTTTTTTAAACTTTTTTATTTGGGCCCTTAATAAAAATTTAAAATATATGTTTTGCAGATCTATAGTAGTTACACACCTGCTGAAAATTTCATCGAAATCGATTGACATTAAATATTGACGTTAAAATAGGCGAAAATCGTATTTTTACACGACTTTTGATCAGTTACTGCTTAAAATCCACAGAATCGTACATTTTTCGATGCATGTCGTTTTTTCCTGCGTCAAACGATTTCGATGAAATTTCCAGCATGTGTATAACTAACATAGATTTACAAAACATATATTGTAAATTTTTATTAAGGGCCCAAATAAAAAAGTTTTAGAAAGTGCCTTTTTTATTTTTGCATGCAACCTTGTAAATTGTAATTTTTAGAAAATATTTTTTGCACATCATTCCGCAAATCAATGCTTCTAATTGGTTACAAAACATCAGGTCATTTGATATAATTATAAAAAAGTTATTCTGTTGGAGACTTATTTTACTGACAAGGGAAGGATCCTAAGTGTCCGACTTCGATTTTGATAATTTTTTGTGAGATGATGGTATATGGATCCCGAATTATGTATGCAAAATATTAGGTGTAGTTACTCAATAGTTTTAAAGATATAAACAATTAAAGTTTCATACTTTGTTGATATACGATGATTTGAGCTGTAGTTTTCGAAGTTCCTGAAACTTTAATTGTTTATATCTTTAAAACTATTGAGTAACTACACCTAATATTTTGCATACATAATTAGGGATCCATATACCATCATCTCACAAAAAATTATCAAAATCGAAGTAGGACACTTGGGGTCTTTCCCTTGTGAGTGTAGAGTATCCAGCGAATGAACTCTTAGGCTCTGTTGAAATTAGTATTTGCAAATTGTTGAATCTATTAAAATTATTGTCAAAAATTGTGTTTACTTTCTTCTTAATTCAACAGATAATTTTTTAAATTTGATTATAATAAAATTTCTTATGACCATTTTGTTTGTTTCACGTTACGTCCCTCTGCATGTCAGTCATTGCCAGTTAGACGATTAAGTCTAATCTTTTATATCTCTATAAATACACACAGAGGGCTGTGGATTTTATGCATTTATGACAAAAAAGAATATGCGAACAATAGTGAAAACATCAGCAGAATATAGGAGCATGGTTGTATTATTTTAAATAATATATAAGAATTGGGAAGAGGAGCAGCCACCTTAGTGAACTCCTTGTAACCCAGTTAGACTCGACGAGCTCTCCAGATCCTCCGTTTAAAATAGTTCGAGCGTCGCAATTTGTCAGCGCTATTGAATCCACCGCCACGTTGTCAACCCTCGCGGAGAACGCAGCCGGCCCCATAATCAACCGAGAAGAGGCTCGCCCCGAGGTCGATTCGTCTCGGCCTCAATATTTGCATGGGCCTGGCGACAAACGGTTGCTGTCACGGTCAGAACAATGCTAATGAAATCAGCGTTAATTTCGCTGTGGTGCGGGGCAGCTCGTCCGCGTAGACAAAGATCGTTTTCCGCTCGGCGCCGTTCGAATGGCGGGCAATAATTAAATGTGCACGGTAAGTCACAAGATTAAATGGTGGACCTCCCTTCCTTGCGCATCCCTTGGCGAGAAGGGCCCGGGCGTAGGGTGTGCGCCCGTGGACGAACGCCCTTCACCTTCGGTGAATTGGAGCTGGTAAGTGGCGGAGCGGAGTGCCGAACGAAGCGGATCTCCATCCGTTGCCCGTCAGCCCCGAGAAATTTCAATAAGCCAATTCGGGTAATGGATTGGCACGCACGTGCGTGTGCGGCCGTGTCGGTGCGGTGCTTGTGAGGCTGCAACGTATTGTCCGAATCCCGATTCGTTTCGTTTTGGTGTTAAGGGGTCGAACAGTGCGGTTGGGAGGTGGAAAACCGTTCCGAACGGCCGAAACTCCGAGTGGACCGAGCTAGCTGTTTCTGACGTGGGTGCAACCGAGGTTCGTAAATACTTCTCGACATTCGTTACGCGCGTCTCGTTTATTGGTTCCGGCGAATTGTTCCGAGAGAGCCTGCCTCTCAGACATTCGAGATCACCGCGAGGTGAGGGGTGGCTCAAAGATACCAATCCCGATCGACGCGACCGATGATGGGTTGTCGTGATTTCGGCCCTCGATCCACCAAAAATTATGGCCGGCTGAATATGGGTTGCGGCCCCACAATCCTATAGGGATCGAGAGCGAGGGGTACACAGCAGAGGATCCTACGCGAATCAAGGTGAACCGGTGGCGTTAGAATACACCTGGAGTCAGCAAGCGGTGGTATTTCAGCCGCGGGGTAGCTGTTATTATTTGGCCGCGTACGAAGGCTACATTCTCCCTCGTCGACGGCGAGACCCGCTGCAAGAAACCGATGGAAATTATTAAACGGCCCGGCGTTTATGTAGATTTATTGCCGCGAAACTATTGAGCCCGGCCGGTCCCGAACTGGTTTGCGATGGCGGCTACAGAAAGCGTATTCGCGGTTATTAGACGCCGGTTAGCCCCTCGAATGAATTAAATCGCTGTCTTCAAACAAATTGTGTTACACATGCTCATATAATATCTTGAGGAAACCCCTAACTTAGATACAAACATTAAGTGAATCGAAAAAATATTGCAAGACTACATTTATAATTTTCAAAACATTATCTATGTTTGGAAGCTTATAATTTCGTGAAAAAGAACGTTGTACATTTACAGTATAGTTTCAGTATAGTCATGGAATAAACTTACATGTCACGTACATTCAAAATTTTGTGAAATCAGCAACATATTCGAAATTTCTGCACGTTTTCGAATATTTTATGAAATCGAAATATGGTCAGTATGAAAGATTTACAAAATTGCGAGTCACTTTAAAAATTGAGCTAACAGCAAAGAAGTTAAATGCATCAACGGTTCTGGAAATATTTGATCAACTATGCTTCTCATCCAAGGATCATGTTTAATCCTTCAAAATGAAAAATTGTAGCACACAATTAAAATACGAGTCGAATCCTGTACATTATATCGTGCAATAAGCAAATATCGTCGTCTTTCGCTTACCATTTTTGCATCTAACTTTTCCTTTTTCTCGACAGTGACACACATGATAATATGATAATAAATGGACCACTCTTATGCATTCTAGGTGACACATCCCATGCTTCCTCCGAGAAAAATTCGAACAGATAGTCGTCGATCGTTATCCGTCACTTAACGGCGCTGGTATTAAACACGTTTTCACTGGTGCACTGGTCGAAGGACCCGCGTCCGCCTCGCAAATAATTCGTACTTTGCATACAGAGTGCTCGTGCGTATTTTTTCGCGAGTACGCTTGTACGGGACACGAGGTATTTATGTAAATGGCGAAAGTATTTAATGAATAATGTAAATAACGTGTGCGGCGGCGTGGCGCGAGCGTGTTTCTCAAAATTCGTTGTACGTTCGCGCTCGTGTACGGCGATTCCTGATCCATCTGGTAATTAATAAAAAAGGGAGAATCACGCGTTGTAGCTCGTTATGCATCCGCCGAATTTTCAGTCCGGGTTTCTTGGCGGCTCGGCGTGAGCGGGCCGGTAATTTAGGCTCTTAAACCTCGACCGGTCCCCCTATTTGCATGCGGGATGAAACGAAACACCATGGAGATCCCCGCGGAGGCCGTTTAGCCGGTAATGCCGTGATTCCACCGTAAACACGCTCTTTGTGTTGCGCGCGAGCGAAAGAAATGTCCTGCGAGAGGACTCTTCAGCGATCGAAGCGTTCGTAAGACGTGCAATTTATTCGAATCCCGGTTAGAGGCACCCACGCGAGAACGGATTTCCGTTTTCCAATAAAATCCCGCCCCGGCACAGCCCGTCCGCTGCGTTTATGGCAGCCGCCTGCGTATGTGTGTGCTCTTCGTGGAGCGCGCGCGCAAACAATGTCAAACTCTCAAGGAAAACACCCGCGAAAGTTAAGTGTAATGGTTTTCTATTGGCCGCGCGGCGGCTAAAGACTGCTCGACGGCCTTACTCGATAAATAGGGGAATTTATTTTGCACCTGGTTAAACTGATGCATCTCGCGTACACGCCGTGTTTCCTTAACGTATTTACCTGGCCGGTTTATGCGCCGGCCGGATCGATACGCCGTAGAAAAGTGCCGGGATAAACATGAAAACGATGTTAAATATATATAGAGAGGAAACTATGGAATCCATTAATACCGTTCGATCGTTAGGGGACTTGTTCCGCGCACGATAACGCTAAACCCTCGCCTCGATTATAGAAGGTGCAAAACAAGCGCAAACGTTCCGCTCTTGCTTCTTTCTTGCACTATTTACCACCGGAACGTGACTGGTCGCTGGAAGACCGCTCTGGATGGTCATGCTAAATTGATTTCTTCCACTTCGTTTTGATTGTGCGTATATTTCATAAACAGTTTCATGCGGAGAAAATTTATTGCGTTACGGGCGCGTGGATAGACAATACAGTAGACCCTCGCTCGTTGCACGAAACGGGACCCAAAATGCATAAATCGAGGTATTCCCCCGCTCCTGAATTCTGTTACACCCACAATTCCCACCACGATCCTCATAACGATCGACAATTCCGTGCAATAAACGAGGTGCTACTGTAATCCTGAAACGGTTGAAATTAGATGTAAGTTTTCCTTAACGCGTCCAGACGTATTTTTGTAATTACACCTATTTAAGCTGCAACAATATTTCTTTTGTTGATAGAAATTGTCGATCGATACCGGAAATGAACGTCGCAAGACCGGAAAGGCTCCCTACAACCGCTGAACCGTTAGGAGACTTGTTCCCCGTGCGATAACGTTAAACCCTCGGTTACAAAAGGTGCAAAACGCGCAAACATTGCCCTCTTGTTTCCTTCTCACGTTATTTACCACCTGAACGTGACTATCGGCCAAGAAACCCCTCCAAATGGTTTTCTTGGTCTTGGAGACTCTTTTGTTCTGGAAATGCCCGCAATTACATTTTTTCTAGAAAAACTCTGAGAAATTAGCTGAGGTAAAAGTTTTCCTTGTGCTGGTAAGGTTTGGATTAGAATGATAAAAATCCTTCTTGAAATCGATAGACATATTTTCCTTTTCATTGAAAAACATTATCAATAAACCTCAAAAAAGTACATCAATGATTGAAATGGATAAGAATTTGTTACCGGATATTTTTTGTTTTTAGGGGGGGGCAACTTGTTTTTAAGACTATAGTCAGTATCCAACGGTACAGGCTGGAATAAGGAACATTTATCTTACTTATTTGGTTGTAACGTACAGATCCAATCTAACAAAAGGGTAAAAAGAGTTCGATCGTTAGAAAACTTGTTTCTCGGAAGCAAAAGCAGCAAAATGCACAAATATCGCGTTCTCCTTTCCCACGTTATTTACCACCCGAACGTGACCCTTGGCCGCGGAGCCTCTTAAAAGGATTCGAAAGTGGCCAGCGAAAAGGATTCGAGCCTCCGACCGCGAGAAGATTTAAGAACGTTGTAAAACAGTGGAATAAAATGCTCGGGTTCTATGAGGTAGGAAAAGCTGCGGCGTGTATCCCGACCGAGTTTTCCTTTTGTACGACGAAGTCAAAGGACTCGGTCCTTTGAGGAGCCCACGAAGGACAAGGGCTTATCCCATTGGCACAGTGACCTTCGCGACCCAGCCAGTTGTCCCGCCGCTTGTAAACGTCCTTCCACGGTAGCAGAGCGAGGATTTACTACGGTCATAAATTACGTCGGAGACACGGCGCGGGCCTAACGAGTGGACGTCTTAATAAGGGCTGATTTTTTCCGAGAGGAACGCACCTAATCGGATGGAGCATTCGTCGGAGAGCCATAAACGGTGGCCAGGTTTTTGGTGAAGTAGTGACCGGATGGCCGAGATACCCGTGTCTTCCGTCCCATCGACACACTGACCTTGTCAATGCAGGTCCCCTGCAGCAACTGCCGATGGTCCTGCGGTAGCAGGGAAATTTACAGGCGTCATAAACCAGTAAAAACGGTTGCCGCTGCAAGTTCAGCCGACAGGGCAGTTTTATTTGTGCCATACATCCCCCGATGTGACGCGGCGTCGGCGTCGGCGCAGCGTCGCCCCAGCACATCGTCTTCTGCCCTCTAAAACGCACAAAAGTAACAATGAAACGCACGATCTCGAGCGACCACCATCCCCTCCCGAAAACTTTTCCACCTACAGGCAGCACAGCAAACTTTTCAGCGAGAACACTTTGCGCTCCTTATTCCGCGAGGCGCGCAGCGTATGTGCACGGACGCGATATATTTGCCAGGCCGGCGGACCGACTCCGACGCTGCTTCTTCTTCTTCTTCTTCTTCCTCTTTCATAAATAAGAATGAGCTTAGCCCTCTTCCCGGCCCGTCCTATTTGTCGTTGCCTCGCGCCGAGCACCAGACGGAAATGAGGAACTAAGAAACATTGAATTGGAAAAGTCTCTCCGCTCGTTGTTGATGGTATACGTCAGCCCTGATGACAGTATTATGGGAGTCCTTTTTTCTAGGCGGGTTCGCCCGGGAATGTTTGATGCGGCACGACGCGCTTCCGGTTGGATGAAATTTGTTTAGTCGGGATCTAGTTACTCTGCGGCTTTTTGTATGCACGCGGAATTGCGGATGCTCTTCCTAAGTATTTGGATGTTTGTCATGGTTCAGGAATACTGGGTGTGTCTGAACATGTGGTACACACTTCAGTGAACTGGAGACGCAAGGACAGTCGAAAAAGTTTCTGTGAACGTGTGTCCTAGTCGACCTTATTGAAATGTTTATTGCTATGTTTGTAAATATCTTAAGGAAAGGTCAAATAGACCACGTGTTCATATAAACTTTTTTCATTGTTTTTGTATATATACTATAATTTATAACTACTTTCAATTTATACGTATATTTCTTCAAGTTTGTTTGTCGTACTTTAATGTCCAATTAATTAAAATACTTTTAAATTTAGAGCGGCGGTAAAAATGGTAGCGACCATGTTTATTATTAATAAGCAAATCTGTTTGCTGCAGGACCTTTGGTGGTCCTTCAAGAGCTACCGAAAACACTTGTGACGGTTCTTTGACGACCACTTTGATAATTTCGGATGTACCTCGAAGACAGGGTCCCCACATCCTTTTCAGGGCCACTGGTGGCGTCCAGATTGTTTTCTAGGGTCACCAGCCCACAAGCACTCGTTCTAGGATCACTCTATGGGTCTAACAGCTACACTTGAACGTGTCCTTCGAGTATAGTGTCGTGGGAAGGGGGTGGAGTTATCGATAGCCTGGCAAAGATACCTGACTAGCTCGGTAAGCAGAAGATATTACTGAGACTATACCATTTAAAAAGTCAACAGTGACCGTGAACTTTGTAAAAGGAGGGCCGCAACTCCAATATTTGACAACCATAATACTTCTATTCTCGAGCCGCGTATCTCGCTGTTTGAATTTTTTCCTTGAACCTTTGAAACAGCGCCATACCCGAGAAACACATTAGATATCCATCTTGCATATTTTGTAGCGAGTAAATTAAAAAATGCGCGAATGCGTAATTTGTAAGATCAACTGGAAACTAGGTTTATTATTATAATAACAGACGGTAGTTCTCTCTCCGTTCGCCGATGCTTCAACTGTTATATCTGCATAACATAAAATCATAGAATCATGACAAATTAATAAATGAATGTATACATCTTATATGTATACATACTTTTTCAGAGAATATTTTCTGGGGCTGGAGGTACTCGCCAAACTGAAAACCAGAATAACTCACCGACCGAAATGGAGGGCCCATGGGAATCCTCCGTTCTTTCGTTCTGGGCTGGTGGAGAGCATCAGTTAACACAGCCGCGCGGCAAACGGCCCAAAGATAATGCAATGCGGGGGCAACTCCGCGTCATTGCCCTAAACGCGCGCGGCCAGGTGAAGCGGCCGGTGCGGCGCGGCGCGGCGGAAGAAGAAAGGAGTGCCGCTCGTCACGGTGATTTTTTGCCGTTAATGAAGCTGTCCTGCCGTTCCGGGTAAGCTGCGAAACGGCTGAGCATTAGCGACTACTGGTCTCTCTCCCTCAGTGCCGGTGGTAGCCCTGGGTACTCTCGCGCGACAGTGCAATTACAATAAACTGGCAGCGTCTCGCTACCGGCACGCCACCGTCTGTCGACGCCCGCTGTTTCACCTTCCGCTCTTCCTTTCTCTCGATTTCAGCGTGTTCTCGCCCGCGGTAGGTCGAATGCTAAGCTTCACGCTAGGCGCGGTGGGGTCGAGGCTTAAATTAAATCCGGCTAATGTAACCGTCGGGTATATTAGATCTCTTGTCTGCGGGCGCATGTCCTTCCTCCCCGTTTGCGCCAGGATTGGTCCGGGGACAGGAACCGGGGGCGGCAAAGAGCTGGGTGGAGAGAAGAGAACGCATAGACAGAGAAATTGTTGGACCACAGAGGGGAATCTCTGATCCTCTTCTTCGTCGGTGGCGTCGTAAAGGGTGTCGCAATCACCGGTTAATTTGTACCCGCGCGCCGGAATCCTTTTCCTCCGCCCCCTCGAATCTTTTCTTTTTCTCTTTTTATCGCGATACGCTTGTCAGCGATACCTATCCATCGCGTACAGATGCAAAAAGAAAGAAAAACGAGAGTGCAAGGGGTGGAAGTAAACTCTTTCCCCTACTCAGTGGACTACCTACTGCCTATCGGTGGTAGGGTTCTCAGGACATTTTCAGTAGGGAAATTGCGAGCTTCAAAAGCGCCCCGTCGCGTCCTTGCTCTGCTAATTTCTCCTTTGAACCTTTGTTACGATCACGCGTGCACCTTGCACCTTTCGTCGCGTCGCAGCCTCTCGCTGCATACGTCTCTCTGCACACGTAGCCCCCGCACGAACGGGGAACCGTTGCGAAAGGATAGCAAAGAGGGCGAGAGAATGAAACGGAGATGAAGAGGGATCAAAGAGAAACCAGCGAAGGCGGCGACGTTGTCTCCCGGCATCGGATGCTTCGTGATCGAATCGCTAATTAGCGCACGCTTTCAGTCGGCGAACTCTTTGAGCGGAGTAGCTGCTTCTCGACCCCCACAGACCCGGTAATACATTCGGATCGAGTAAATCCACTTTAAGGCTCGTCGCGTTACGTCTCGCCGAGCCGAGCCGCGTCGCGCAACGGGATCGGAGAACTTCGGCTGGGACAAAGTTGTCCGAAACGATTAATCGTGTTTATTCCGTGATTGACGCGGAAATGGATTCGCCGATCGGGCCCCCGAAGTTTCAACATCCGCCCCCGATTCTTGGTCTACCGTGAAATCGTCTTCGACTAACCGTTGCACGGCTGCTACCGGTTAATTATCGGACGACGATCGCAACGACGCTGACGGAAGACGCGAGTCAAAACGGTGATAAGTCATAAAACGCGGCCTGACTCTGCCCGACCGTATCGATTCTTAATACTTGTCAGGTTGTTATACACTTCGCCAGCTGGGGAAGGGATTCCACGGTGTACTCTGGGGCGCCATAAACATTAATCCGAATCTCGACGGTTCGCGCTCTCTGCCCCCACCGCGATCGAACGAGTCGAAGCCCGAAACTGACAAGACACAATATCTTACAATTCTCGCGATTTTATGGGCCTTTAGGGCTACGACAACGATAAATCCTCGTGAACGACGAAGGCCCGGGAATTGATCAGCTCGGGATTAAGGATCCCCCCCACCCTGTTCGGTCGTATGATTAATATAGCCCGGTTACTTTCTATTTTATTTATGATTTACATCCACCCGCTAACGCCTTCGCTGCGATCGATACGTTCTCGTTACTGTTCCCCTAAAAAAAATTGTGCTTGTGTTATTCGGAATCAATGGAGAAATTAATTTCACGCACGTTCTTAATTGAAAAAGTATTTAAATCCGAATTCCTTTTTGTTAGTTTGGTGGAGCACTCGTACGTGCAAGACAAATGTTCCTTTCGAATTTATGACGCGAACAACGCGTTCTTCAACTTTTCATTATTTGCACGAGATCAAATTTTAACTTTTAACCCGGAGACTTTCCGATCATGAACTATTACGAATTGGATGTACAATAGAATTATACATATCTTTCATTATGGCACATATACAGGGTGGCCCACATAACTCTGAACAGCTCAATATCTCCGTTACTTTTCGTTGTACAAAAAAACTTCGTAGGACAAAGTTACACTGTTTGAAGGGCCACATATAACGGTGTAAGGGAAAAAAAATTTCAAGGTCATTTTTATGAGATTTCAAGGTTATCGATGTTTTTTTAAATGGAATGAGGTATTTTTTAATACATCAATCGATGCAGCTGGACATTCTTTATAAAAAAGTACTAACCTATGTATGTCGAAAAGTTAGTAGTTCAGGAGATATTACAATTTAAATAACTCTAAAATACCATTACTGTCGTACTAAGACGTTAGTGTTTACTTACTTGTGTAACATCTTAGCACGACAGTAATGGTATTTTGGAGTTATTTAAATTGAAATATCGCCTGAACTACTAACTTTTCGACATACATAGGTTAGTACTTTTTTTATAAAGAATGTCCAGCTGCATCGATTGATGTATTAAAAAATACCTCATTCCATTTAAAACTAGAGGGCTATTGTTGCTCGCTCGCTTCGCTCGCTCGCGAGTAGGGTTGTTTTTGTTCGCTCGCTTCGCGAGCTCGCGGGTAGGACTGCTCTTGCGAGAAGGTTTAGTGATACGCATGGCTAGTAGGGCCTACTGCTATTAATGTTTTTTATTTGGTGTGTGACTCTCCAAGAGTCACACAAAGAACTTCCCGATTCGTTACTCCTTCGCCAACATCGCTAACATCGTTTTTTTTGTACTTTCATCGATATTCTCCCAAAATGTATTCTTGGGAATAGAGATGATAAATTCACTCTTGCATTGGAATAACTTTCGATTATTCCAAGCGGTAACATTAGCATCAATTAAAAAAAAAATTTTTTTTTAATCTAAAAAAAAAATTTTTTTAAATCTAAAAAAAAATTAAGAAAAAATTTTTTTTTATGTAATTGCGTTTGGTTCTTTGGTGGAAAATTTTCGTCCTCCCTTATAAATTGCATTGTAGAATCAACTCTTTTCGAAAAAAAACTAAAAATCTAAAAAACTACTTGACCAATATGGACCAAAATCTAATCAGCTCTAAGTTACGACGGGGCACATCGATTGCATCATTCATCATCCTGATCGCGTTGTTACTTTTTCTGAAAACGTTAACGAAAAATTTGATTACATAGAAACGGCCATACGCGCGCACACACACACACACACACACACACACACACACACATACGAACATTTTGATAAAAATAGTCTAAAATGACTCCAATGACCATGAAACGTGAAGATCTGCTAAAAAATCGATTTTCGATTTTCGGGGTAATTACAATAACTTCCCTATAAAATCGGGAAGTTAAAAAACATCGATAACCTTGAAATCTCATAAAAATGACCTTCAAATTTTTTTTCCCTTACACCGTTATATGTGGCCCTTCAAACAGTGTAACTTTGTCCTACGAAGTTTTTTTGTACAACGAAAAGTAACGGAGATATTGAGCTGTTCAGAGTTATGTGGGCCACCCTGTATATCTTATTCAAAGTATTAATTAATTACATATTTAAAATACAGTAAGATGTTGATATAGAAGTCTTTATTACATATTCACAATCAAATATTAAACGATTAAACCACAAGAAAGCTTGTGAGACAACTAGTGAGTAAAGAAGCAACTTTGTTATTTGTTTCGTTCTGCACGTATCGAGGCAATTGGGAGGGGTACTTAATTTCGTGGAAAAATATTCCCCTACAACCCCAGAACCATCAGAAGAGAGTACTGTATCTAGATAATCTCCAAAATAGAAAGTCAACGACCATTGGTAACTCAATTAGAAAATCTGCGAAACGTGACTACAAAGAGACAAGCATCGAATCCTGTTCGGCTCGAAAACAAAGGCAACCAGGTATGTACCACTGAAACAGCAAACTCGCATGATTCTCGAGTATCGCGTCAGGCGCGACCGAACGAAATTCAATCTCGGAAACATAGTGATAGTCACCAAGGTGGGTCCGGCTGGTTTAATTTCAATGGCTCGAACTTACCGCAAATCGATCGCGGCCGGTCGACCGGGATTCCAGTCGATCGTGGAAACACAGCTCGGTCGCGGTAGGAGCGAGTCTGTCGGCGGCATGGCACGAAGGCACATATACACGCGACATAAGTCCGGCCGCTTAATTAAGCGTGCGCGAGTGCACACGGCCCACCCCGTAGCCCCCTGGTTCGCCCCGCGTTGGGGGTTGGAAAAAAGATCAATAAAATCCCTAGTCTACGGGCGACCGCATTCATCGGCCACCCCATTTCTACAACATATTTTGCAACCTCACCCCCAAAGCAAGCCTCACCGGGGTTGCCTGTTCGCCCCCACCGTGTGGCCCGCTCGGACCTCCCTCTTTAGCGGGTCCACGTGCTCGTTTCAGCCCCACCGCTGCGTTCTTTCAAGGGGAGGTGGAGGCCCGTACCGGAGAACGAGTTTGCGAGACCGCCACTAGGTGGCAATAGAACGGGAGGAAGGGAGACAGGACGAGCCCGAACGCGATCCGACCATCCGTTCAACCAGTGCGAGCGAGACAGTGCTCCGTTCCCTCGACCCTTCGTCCCGCCGGCTACCCACCAACGAGCAACTGGAGGTTCTCGTCAGCCTGTCAGTTAGTGCCGTGGCGCCGTGACGGTACGGTGTAGGTTGCTACGTTGTTTTTGGCTGATCGTTCGCCTCGCGGAACGCGTGTCTCGCACCCGATGGGCAACGAACCCATCCGTGACAGACACCACACCAACAAACACAATCAGTGATCCCGCGAGCAAGTGACTGCGAACCGACCGCGTGTGATCCTTAGCCTGTTCGTTTGTTATTTTTTTTCGTTTTTTTGACAAAGGGCTTTTGCCCGAAAGTCAGCATACCCAGTTGTAGATAGGACACAGTGCGTTTTGTACATGCGGTACGTGCGGGCCGTGATCCAGTGCTCCGTTTCATCATCCACCGAGATCCCAGGAAAAGGCGGGAACACCGAAGAGCCTGTCTGTGATCGATGATTATTTACGTGCTGTTCGGTGTGTGCGCGTTCGATGCCTGACCGACGTACAAACGGCACGCAGTGCGATCTCTGAGGTGAGCATTCTGCAGATTTCTCATTTCTGGTCGGAACCCGCGCCGCGCCGGGATAAGTGACGGGACGCGCCACGTGAACCTGCCGCTTCAACGCTGCGATGTAGCGTTTGGTGATCTTGTGTCGTGACAACTGTAATTTTTGATCATTGAAAAATTAGACCTTCCTCTTCGAGAGAAATTTCGAAGAGGTTCTCCACACTCTTCGTTCCCCTAAATTTTCCGATAGATGCGTGTGAGATCAGGAGCCCCAGACTAAACTCCAAAATGTGGAAATTAGGAAAGTTAGAGGAATCTTGAGGTTGGGGGTTCGAGGACATCTTTTTCCTGAAATCCTGAAACATATTCTTTCTAAAATAATTCATGAATATTATCTGGTATCGTCTCTCTAGTTCCCTGCAGCGTTCTCCATTGGCTAGATCACATCGACCCCTAAGTTTCCCCAATCCCTAAAACTCCCCGGTCCCGGGAAACAAGAGCAGGGCATAAAGAGCATAATCTCGAGGAGTGTATCATGGATCGTTTGAGCCGCGTGTCGCGTCAGTCGGCCTCCCATAATACGACTTATTGTTCGCGAGCCGACGGCCGTCGAGCTGGAATCTGATTTCGTTCTTGATTCAACGTGAGTGGGGTCCGGTGTTAAAGTCGGCCGACGTTTTCACGGTTTTCGGGACCTGGATAACATCGATTAATCCGCTAAGCCGCGTTCCCGCGACGGAATCGAGAGGGCGAGGATAAATCGAAGGAGAGCGGGCCGTCGGAGATGAAGAGAGAATAAGGTGGATTAGCGAGAAGAGACCCTCGAAGGGATTCGGAGGGATCGTTCGAGCCGCGGCACGCGAAAGGGAGCGGGACAAATGAAATTTCGTCGTGGCAAATTGTCCGAGAGCAATGCCGCAGAAATCGGCCCGACGATTAACGCTGGGGGATCTCTCTTAAGACTTGCTAATTTGCTGGCCGGGATAATATCGGTAGGGGCGATCCATTAGCGAAGCGATCTATTTGCCGCGGATCGCCCGGATCGGTACGTGGACTGGTTCGCGAATCGGTTGGGCCCTCGGGATACATCTCACGTCCGGGAGCCCGTGACCGCCTGGAAATGATGCAACAGGCAATGATAGGCGAAAGAGAAAGGGGCAGAAACGGAATTGGAAACGGTCCAAGCGGACATCGGAATCGCGAGAACGCGTTGAACCGGCGGACGATCGGTCGGGCGCGATCCAGGGCCTAAAGAAAACGATCGTTCTCCGGGATCTACTGAAGATGCTGGGGCCAGGATTGATCGTCGAGGTCCTCCCGCTCGAATTGGGGCATTCCATTTTCTGAAGCTTCCGTCGGAAATCGGGCGATTGTAAAGTTTTACGACGAGAAACCGAGAATCGGTCGGTCCCCGTCGGGCCACGATCCCGGCACATCCGATTTCAGTGAATTTAAGCGCAGCCGGGAAAGTAGGTTTTGAATATTGATGAACCGGGTATGAATATATTCATAAGACTAACAGTTTATTTCTGCAGTCGAGTCGATTCGCCTCTCGCATTGATCAATCGACGAAGATTCGTGGAACCGGGCTCGTAGTAAATTCGGCCGATTAATATTCGTAGGCAGCCGAGGTCCGTCGGTACCCTTGTATACCACGCTTCTTTCCGGCGAATCTGCTCCAGCAATGCCATCGGCGAAATCCCTTCGTTCAAGTTTCTCCGCTGGTTCGACGTATGTCTCGTGAATTCGCGACATCTCGCTCCGCCCCCCGGCGTCTTCATTATGAAATCTCTCTCGGTGTGTTTTACGAGGAGGCTCGCTCGCAGACGAATCGACTGAAAGCGGCACGCGTCGTAACTTATCGTCTAGTTTATTATTAACAGCCGTGACGACAGTTTCACGAGCTCTCTCGTCGAACCCGAAGAAATACGGCGGATCCGCGAGCGAGCGGGCGTCATCGACAAATTCACCGGGCGGAGGGGAGCCGATAAATTTTCGTCTGGCCCGGAATAGGTGGCGTCGTTCGAAATAATCGAAATGCTAATTATTCATTTGCATAATTAACGCGAGCACGATAAAGCGAGCTGCGGCGCGCCGTGAGTGGTCCCACATGCCATCGAAGATTAACGGTAGCCCTGGCCCCTCGCTGTAATGTTCATTTTGAATATTAACTCCTCGAAAATGGACGCGCGGTCTGCTCGTCGAAACGTTGCCGACGAGTTTCCACCGGTCCAATGAATCGCGAATGACGGTCCCCCGATCCCCCGAGCGAGCTCGCCGTTGCAAACCGACTCGCAAAATCGCTCGTCTCCTCGTCTCTGGGACAAACCGTTCGATCTTCGAGGTAAACTGTTCTTCCAGACGTTTTCAAACGCCGCCGTAATTTTCTCGCCCTTGTCTTCTACTCCAATTAAGATTCTAGAAAGCTTCGCGTGGCGGAGGTCGTTTAAATTCCCATTTTTCTGCTACCCTCCGAGCCCGGCGGACGTCTCGCATCGATTCAGCAGAACCCAGCCGTCACTTTCGCCGGCGAGCGTAAATTGACCCGGTCGTTTACGGTCAATTTCCGAAAAATCTCGCGTTCCCACCGTCCCGATCCCGGAAACTCCCCTAGCCGTCTGGACGCCATAACTTCTTCTTCCGTGTCCCTTTCTACGTCGCTCGCGATCACGGCCAACAATTGGCGACGCGAATATCCTTCGTCTTGCAACGATGTATCTTCCCGAGCTGATTGTATCCAATCCATTATCCGATCCGCGAAGGACGCAGCGATCCACGATCAGATTTATCGGTAAAACTTTTTTCCAAGGCTGTATTATTTGATCGTAATGGGAGAATATATCGGAGCTTGTAATAATGAATTCCCATTAGTCTTCTGGTATGTTTCTTGCGAGCGTCGCGAAGCGACGTTCAGATGTCAAATATTGGTTAACGATCGTTTTTGCTCGACAAAAACTGATTTGTGCGTTATTCAATTACTGCTTACTAAATTATTGAATTGCATTAACACATATAGTGCAGTGATGATCGAACACAATTTTTCTATCATTGATGGGAGTTCTAGTCTATTTTTCTATCATTGCCACCAGTGAACAATTGTCTTTTTTTCTTGTGTTCTTTAACGTCGCATTACTATAACAGTGTTCAGGTTTCATCCAGTATGTTTATGAATTTCAGCAGGTCTTCTCTGCTTTGTTTCGAAGTTGTAGATTTCATCAAGTTCTTCACGTGTGTCGAATCTTCTGCTCGTCTAATCTCTCGCACAGTGAACAATTTGACAGCGAAGTGTAATAGTCAATTTTTCAAGTCTCTCTATTCATCATCGCCGCTTCCGCTACCCTCTGGCTTTCCTCTCGCTGTCTCTTAATTTCGCACAGTCCCACATGAAATCAGCTGGCGCGCATCGCAATTAGAAAGCCATTATATCCTCCAGCGTTGCTCGCGCGTGTGTGTTCATTCTCTGTCGAACGTCCAGAGGGGCTGGATTCCCGTGGAGTTTCTACACCTTCTGTCGGTGGGGGTAGATGGATGTCCAGCAATCAGGTGCACCGACCCCCAACTACCTTTGAATTCGTCCGCGCGCACGGCAGCTGCCTGATATATTCTTGTTGACGCGGTGCCATCACCGTGCCGCCCCGAGCCCGCCTGCTGTTTCCTTTTCATGTTTCGATGGTAGACACCAGCTTAAGAAAGAAGTCCCGGCCCGTTGATCCACTCGGTAACATCGTCGACCCCGAAGATCTCCTCGGAAATTGACCGTGAACGATTTACGCCACGCGTACCAAACGACGCGTGCGACAACGTCACACCCTGGAACTGAGCGTTTATCTGCGTTCCTGCGCTGTAGGCTACCCTGCTCTTTTCATTAATCTTCCCATACGATTTTCAAATTTATCGCTTCCGATTTAACATCCCCGCGTATTCCTGGGTTTTTGTCTGGAGGCAATATTAGCCCCTCGGGGACGAAGTGTTTTTGAAACGTTGGAAATATTTGTCTTAGTAAGCTAAATGTCTTCAAGTTTAGAAAGAAAAATATAAATGTGTACTGATCTGCTGCTACGATTTAATACAATTATTTATTTGTGACTTTAAGAATATGGACCCGGTGTCTCCAACATAACGACAGTAGCTTTAGTAAGATTTATATTTATAGTGTGCCTTTATTTATCCAAATAGTAGAATATTATCATGTTTTGATTAGCTCGCTTTCTTGTTTGTCTGTCTGTTCGGTACAAATTTTAACAATAAACCTACCACTGCCGGTCAGATGACCGGTTTTATATTTTTCATCTTACAATTATTGAAATTACGAAATTGCTTACATGGAAATTGATCCGATACATTTGTTTATCCAAGCACATATTGTAACCAAAATTACACAAAATATAAATAAATAAATCTTTGTAATTTTTGTAAAGTAAAACATTTTAATCGCTTTTTTTTATTGAAGCTCTTTAGACTCTTTTTTAATCGCTTTTAGTACTCGGTAGGTTTAGTATTATGTAATGACTAACAATAAGACATAGAATTTGATTTCGATTTAAAGAGATAGAGTGACATCCATGCTTAGTAGATTCTCTTCGAAATTTTCATCACGAGTCTGACTGGATATTGTAATGCAAGGGGTAGTTCATATAGTATGTATACGATTAGTATTTTCTTTCTCTGTTTTTTTTTTAATAAGTTAGAATTCCATCTTTCGTTAACACTGACTACCACACGGATTTTGTACGTTTCACAGAAGCTTCACCTATTTCATTCATAGAAGCGATCAGCGTTATTAATAACAATTGTTATTTACTTGGTAACTCACCTCAGGCTACAATCTAGTTAATTTCAATATTAGTAAATTGATATTCAGTGGCATTAATTTGATGAGTATCATTTTTAAATAATTCCATGAATAAATTATCATTAATAAGTATATAGACTGCGGATTTTATGAATTTGTGACAAAAATGGGTAGGTGCAATTTAAAATAGTAAACCGATTCAAAGGATTAAAGAATGTCAACATATTATTTTCAACATATTAAAATTCTCAACAAGGAAAATCAATGTTCACTTAGCTCTGTATCTCGTGATTGATGCACAAAAATTTGATTTTGCATAAAGATCCGCCGTCTATTAATAAGCTAGTCGCGTAAAATTTCGTTCAAATAATGATAATAGTGTGGGCATATATGTGCCACTGGTGAAGTGAAAGGTCAGATGAAATTCCGTTTTCCGTATCGAGAGTGCAGGACCAGAGAGCCACAAAAAGAAATGAAGTAGAGACTACAAGAATTCGACAACATTTTGGAAGATTTACGAACGGGATCAATCGCACGGAAAGAATCGATAATCGTGGGTCCCCCGAGGTGTCCACCATTTTATTCCGCTCGTTAAAGGTCTCGTTGGATCCCGGCAATATTGACCGTCCGGGGGATAGTGATATCTCGGACGAGGGAGTACGGGGGCATAACTCTCGCTTAATAAAGTAAGACCATCGGGCTGCGACCCCGCGGACCGACCGCAAAAGTGGTTTAATCGTCGGGTATCGCGGAGGAAAGAGAGGGTGGCCGGTTGCGCTCTCGCACCGATTAGCGGCGATTTCTGTGGGCCGGGCCATTTGTCAGGGCCGGTTGTAAGCGACGCTGCCTTTAACCGGCGTTGTTGCGCTATAATGCACGGAAACGATTCTTTATACCAGCCGCAGAATCGATTCACCGGCCTGGGCTAAACCGATCATAAATCTGAATGGCTTAGAGTTAACCTAAATGGCTGGTAGCGGAAGCGAGATGGAGTAACGCGGATAGAGAACGAAAGAAAGAGGAGAAACGTTCGATAGCGTAGAGAAACGTCGGTCGAAAGAAATCGAGGGGATTCGACATGCTCGCGTTCCTGTATTGCTTCAATTTTAAACAATCGCTGATCCATTCTACGCTGTCTTCCGCGTTGCTCCCCGAAAAAAGTTAAGTTGGTGGACCGACGACATCGGTTCAACTTTTGAGTCCTTTGTTTGAATGGAAAAATAGAGAACATTTCATGCACAGTATTTTCCATCGTTAGCTATACCTTTTTCACGTAGTAAGTGGATTCGGCAGAAAAAATTCGACTCGTGTGAAGTAATCCAATCGGAAGGTTATTTTTTTATAATAATAACTGAAGTACTAGTGCGAAACTTCATGTTGGATTAATCGGAATAAAAAAACTCGTGGAGTAATATCTGGTGAATATGGCGGATGTGGTAGCGCATCTCGTCCAAGCAGTTCAACGTTTTCTTGACTGATTTTGCATTATGCAATCTAACATAGTTATGCTGAAGAATAACTTTTTCATATTTTTTGTGTTTCGTTCAATGCTCAACTTAGATTGACCGATGGTTTAGTAAGATTTAGAGATATTAAAATTTCATCTAAATCCATAAATATTACAAGCAGTCTCACGTTAAATAATTATTAGTACTTTGAGTGGGACTCATCAACCCCACTTAAGGGCTGATGGACATTGTCAAGTGTGTCTTATTTCCATTTTAAACAATCGTCGATCCGTTCTCCGCGCTTTTTCGCGCAGCTCGAAGAAAAGCGGCGCTGGAGGACCGGCGACACAGCCGAGATAAAATATGCAGCGCATAATGCTACCTCCTGAGGGATACACCTGACACGGGAGAGAGAGAGGCTGTACCGAATATATCCGCCCTTGGGGATAAGCGTGCCGGCCAATAACTCATTCTAAATACTTGTATGCTAATAACGACGCCGCATTGCAACGAAAATTTACCGTCCCCGAGCGTTCCACAGCCACTCGTCCTCGCGGTGTCTCTTCGTTCTCTTCTCCCACGCGTCTCTGTCTTTCCTCTTCTTTTGCTTGCACGCGTTCTGCACAGCGTCCTGTCGCCGTTCCCAAACCCCGTGGCTCGCAAACCCAGCCCGACGCCGGAACTCGAAGAACCAGCATATTAGCTTCGCATTATATATGCGCGTCGCCGAAATTTATGCAACGGACCGGTAATCCCACGGAACCATAAAGTCCGCTATCTAGATCGTTTATCCGCGACACCTCCTCGCCGACCTTCGCCCTCCGCCCCACGATTATCTCGGTTCTTTCCTCTCGACCTATCTTCGGGCCTCGTCCTCCGCTTCCAGAAAAGGAAATTGAAATCCTCCGGCTTGAATGACCCGCGAGAGACGAACGGGAGGTGCGGCAACGAATGGCCCGGAAAATTAATGGACAGGTACCTATACCGTGTCTCTCTTTGCCCCTTCAATTATGGCACTTGTAGAATATGCCAGATATCGAAATCTGCGGACCAACCCGAAGTCGGTGTTTGGATTCAGTGCTCGAGGTTTCGACAGTGGCATTTGATCAAATGGATTTTTATGATTCTGTCGTGAGAATTAGAACAGATAGAATTTTACTTCCGGTATTAGAAATTTATACTGATAGATACAGGAAAATGGAAGTTCTATCGAAGCTTTCTGTTTTAGTATTTTTGTAACTAACTTCTTACAATTAATTTAATTGGTACAATCTTCTCGCTATGAAAGCAAAATTTTTCATATCAATAAATTGTCGTCGTAAGACGGTTTGACAAGCTCTCCACCACCTAAAAGCGAAAATTCCTTACGACCTGAATGGAAAGTTTGCGTGGGGCGTGTGCGACCCACACGGCACAGAACAAGTGGTACGAAAAAATAACATTTATGATTCCCTCTTCATGTAGATAAAAGTATGGATGTATGTTCGATTAAAAAAGATCATTCTGCTGAAAGAAGTTCGTCCAGGTGGAGTGACACGGTACAGAAGGAAACAGGAAGTGTCTTAAACCCCGACCCTCTTTCTTTCGCCGGGAGAAAGTAAGCAAGCAAGTTGGCGTTGAATTCGCAACGGTTCTTTAAGCAGAATTTTCGAGTGTCTTATCGTCGAATCTGCGGGGACAGCGAGCGGTCGAGCGTAAGCGCACGCACGATCGTGCGGGGAATTGATTGCAGCTTATGGGTAACGTTTAGAGACTGTATCCGCGTCGAGACGACCGGCTCTATAAAGTCGCCACGGCGGAAATTATAACTCGGATGCCGCGGCGGGCCGCGTAAAACGCCCCCTTTTACGAAATAATTTACCAGCCCGACTCGTTAGCGGGGCATTCAGAGTGAGACGCAAAGGAAGAGCCTTGTTAGCCACGCGTACTCGCCCCCCTACCATCTTGTTCTCCCTTTCTCTTGCTCTCGAACTGGCTCCGAACGGTCCAGGATTTTTCGGCGAAACAGGAACGTTCACGATCTCAGCTCTCGCCGCTGGCGAACACTCCCTGCATCCCGATCTTCTTTTATGGCGTCTAATTGATGCGTCGCGATTTGCATAAAATCCGACGGCGGCCCGAGCTGTTGACACCTTCGAGAAATTTTAATGCGCACCCCCGTTACGCTCGTTGATAAAGTGCGAGACGTCGTCGCAGTCTCACCCGCGGCTAATAAAGTCGTTCCCTTTCTTTCGCGACGAGAATTATCCTCCGATTTCATTCGAAACCGCTGGCCCCTCCCTGGAGCCCCGGGGGCCGAGAATTACGGTGTTTCTTTCGGTTTAACAAGCGTCCCGCCGCAAATTGTGAGGGCGTTCGAGGAGAGGGTGGGAGAGAGGGCGCCACGAGAGACCTGGAAATCATTTATTGCCGGCGAAGCCATAAACTCGGATTCTCGGACAGCTGCACGCTGTGCCTGTGTTACTATTCACAGGCTGATTCCGAGGAATGCCGAAGTAATGCGCTCGTGTGGGGAAGTGGCGAGGAAATAACCCGGTTTTGACGCCTTCGATCTCGTATCGGATCGCATGGGCCGTGTACGCTAATTACATCCGCAGGCTCCAATGAAATTATTGCTTCCTATCTTGCGTCACCTTAATCGGATTATGAAGACGCTCAGTCCTAATGAAAATATACCGTAAACGGACGCGATTAGATGTACAAATTCATTTCTCCATTTCTTCGTGTCAGCCACGGATGCGTGTAATGGCGATTAATTTGGCGAGCACAAGAACAGTCGCGAAAATAGAGAACATGTATGCATATATACATTTTAATGATTTCAATGAACTTCGAAACATTTTAGTCCTTCGCTGCATAGTGTATCATATCTGATACAGTTGACAAATCTGGTATACATATAGTAAACTAAGAATGTGTTTGTTACTATTCTACACATTTTATGTCATTTGATAAAATGTTGTTTTAATTTTTTAAAATATTTTTCCCTTAAATAAAACACAAAAACTGACCTTCTTTCAATTTTTTCATCCCGATTAAAAAAATCATGTAGTGAACGGTTAATATACACTATTGACGTTAAACAATGACAAGTATATTTTTGGAAGTGATTCATGTAATTTTATTTCTTAGCTTGTCCAAATTAATGGGTCTATTCGTAACTGGTATATAATTAAAGGAGCACTGAATTATTTACGTATCCTGCAACTTCGTGCAAAATTGTATTAAAATGTCCACTTTAAAGGGTGAGTTATCTAATTCCTTTAATTCTGTGGAATTGAGTAAATCCACACATTGTAATGCCTATCAATTTATTGAATCGCATCAAGCTGCTTCTTCAAAGTCTGCAATTACATCTGTAGCACGTGTGAAGAGATTGTAGAACGACTACGAGTATCAAGGATATCGATTCCCCTTTCGGTATCAGTTTCATCGAGGAATATTTTTAATTAGAGAACCACCTCAAAAAAACGACAATCTGGTGAAATCGGCAAGTGTCGTGGCTCGTTCCGGCAATCGTCGGTGAACGAAGAATATAATCGCGGTCCGGCTGGACGCATTTCTATTCTGTGATCGTTCAAATTTTACGAGAAGCCCCCTAGGGTTCCTCTAACGCGTTCGGGCATGAGCGGCCACTCTAACTTCGAAGTGGCAGCTTGGCTAAAAGCTTTCCGCAATTTTCGAAACGATTATGATTTCGCGAATGGTAATGAGGTCAGGACCGAACGCATTACGCCGGCCAGCCCTGGCAATTCTCGCTTCGAAGTCACGACAGTTTAATTAATTTATTGACCGGACTTTTCTCGTTATAGCAAGTCCGTCGTCGCCCGCTCGGACTGTTTAGCAAACACGAAAGCGCGCACGTTCTCAAGTAATTACCCCGCGCCGCTTGATTTACAGTTATGCCCTCTCGCGCGCGCGCGCGACGCGACTTCGCGTTTGCATCTCTCAAACATCTCGTAATCTTGCCCTCGAGAGCGGGAAATGGAAATTCGAGACCGACTTCGAAACGCTTCCTCGTTCGCGGTGACTCAGACCCAGAGACCGGATGCTTTATTTCGACAGGTACACTGCTAAATGGTCCCTCGTGGTCGCTCGAAAGCTCGGAGACTTTCTAATACTTTTATCAAATATTGTCTTGCCCGTTTGTCTAACTGGCGAGGCGAGGAACGAGCAGGATTTAGGTCCGTCGTAACGTCCGTATAAAGGAAACATCAAACTCGACGTTTACTTTTACATCGTCGTTTCTTCGAGCGAACGCCGTTCAGAGAATCAAATAGAGGGATCAGGATAATTATTAGCGGTAATTTTCATGGTAACTTTCCGGTTCGACGTCGGAATGGTCGTTAACTTTGCTTCGAGTGCGACATATTTTACTGGGTTATGATTGTTTATGTCGCAATTACGCTGTGCGCGGATCTGATTACTTCTCGAGCTTTGTTAATAGACTGCGAGCTTTTATGTGACGATCGCGTAAGCTCATCGTAGCTCATCGATGTTTAATATGTGTCTATTAAAATTAGTGTTCCTAAATCGTTATTCATTTTCTCTTATAATAACAAGGTTAGACACGTCTTAATAACTTACAGAAATATAAAATAAAAATCGAATCATTTAACCACGTGCTCTGTCAAGTACTTGAAGAAGCCACGTCTTATTCAGAATTTCCGGTGCGCTCCAAAAATCCCCGGTTCAACCTGCAACGGTAGATCACCTTATTTCTGCATCGCTCTCATCCACCATTCATCGTGGCACAATCCTCTGCACACCGGCAACAACAATAAAAATCCCGTTTCTCCGGACGATCTTTCATCTCTCCCGGTCCTCTCGCGGAACAATTCGTCACCCTCGGTTAAGAAGGAACAAAGGGCCCGAATCCGGCGTGAAATCAGCATGCAGGTCGGTGTCCTAAACGCGTGACGTTGTATAAAACATTATCCGTCTGTCTGGAGTGGGGTTAGAAAACGTCGTCGAGTCGCGTGGTCACTGGCAAACGACGACGACGACGACGAATTTTTAAACGTCAGACCACGTAGAATCGGCCTCTGTCGTGAAGGAATTGTTACCCTTTAATGCATGCGGGTGTCCTTTGTGCCTTTTGAGGATTTCTCTGTTGCCCGGCCCTCCGTTCCCCGTTCGGACCACGGCTCGTCCCCTTTTTCGAGCACCGGTCACCGTGTGCTGCTCACCCCGCATACAAAAACGCGAAAGTAAAGGGACCGGACATACAACGCGTGCCGTGGAGGGTCGAAAGGTGGCGGAGGGAGGGGGCTGCAGAGTCGTGGAAGGGAACGTAACGCGAAGCGGGGGCAGACAGGGGGGTGGACCCGTGTGGTGTGGATGAAACGAAAAGGACGGTATATATGAACAGAGGTGGGCCACGGCTCCGGCAGAGTGGGAACGAGGTGGTAACCACCACCTTGACGGACACAGTACAACGTGGACACAAGAAGCCTCCCTTCATTTCGTATTCCATTTCACTCTCATATTCCCTTTTACCCTGCTCGTCGCTCATTGTCTACTTTTCCCGTGGCCCTGTGTACCTCCTGGACACGCTCTTTGTTTTCCACGCTCGTTTCTTTCTCTTCCGTGTGTCGTGGAAGTTTGATGGACACCCGGCCAGTCGATACCGCTGATTAGAGGAGGCTCGGAGCTTTTTTTTTCAAACATGAATGACCAAAGCGCCGTTCGCCGATATCGTCGAGGAGGAATCGACGATAACCCCAGAGCCTACAGAGATCAGAGGATTCAATCGTGGCTTCAACCGTTCATTTAGATTTAGATTGAATTCTTTCTGCCTCGAACCACTGGCTTTCATTTGGATCTTGCTTATCGCCTTCTGGCCACGATCGTTTCAACGTTGTGGTATGTGATACTACTTTAAAGTAATATTAATTATCAAAGCAACACTAGGCGAATGTCCGAGTGTCTGTCTTGTTGGATTTTAGCCATTAGAGCTTGCTGCAAAGCAATATAGCACATTTTTCCTTTCTCCTTTGTTAAAAACAAAATTATCGATGTAGAACATAACAATAAATGACAATTTTTATGATATTATTTATTAATCATTTTCTTGCAACCCTAGGAAAGACATTCGTCCAGGAGAGTTGAACATGTTTCACTTATAGGTTGCAGATTTGATGCATTAAATCAGTAAAGATAAACGCATTAAAATCAGTAAAGAAATTTCAATACTGATTGTGTTTCTTCGACACAGGTATTTTTGACTTTACATAAAGATATGAGCGAGCGTACGATTCTCAAAACCGCTAGATCCAGCTGCAGATTTCCACATTTCCCGGGTTGCAAACTCGACCGGAAATGCGACACAGCCGACAAATTTCACTCGGAAAAACGTTCTAAAATCGCAGGGAAAGTACTGTTTGACGTACCGCGTGCTCGAAACCCGTCGTTGGCCCGGGCAGCAACTGTCCCGATTGTTCAATCGCGCACGATGGAAGCGATTCTTGCCGGTTCTGTGGAGCGGGTCGCCGGGCCAGGTTTTTTTCCTCGGTGCATCGGCGTGCCGGTGAAACTTGGAATCAATTTCAGATTGTTCCTGTGGAAATGGTAGGCGCGGTCGCGTGCGCCGGGCGATCGCGGGGGTGGATACCGCGGGGAAACAATAAAGCTCGCCACGGTGCGCGGAGCTTTAAGAATTCAAAACAAACCGTGAACGCAGCTTCCGCGGGATTATCCGGACGCTTCGGCTTGCCTTCGTCGAGGATCACCGAGGCTCGAACGAGATGAATCCGCTCTCCAAACAAGCGTGAAGCACCGCCGGTTTCAGAAGGACAATGAATTATTCTGTTCGGGCGAACGTTTTCATTCGTCTCCGCTGTACTCTCCGGCGGCCCACGAAGAATCGTGAAAGGGGAAAAGAGGAATAGAGGATGGCTTTCTCTCTCTCTTTTTCTCTTTCGTGCCCGGACCCTCTTTATACCACCGAGATTCTCTGCTCTCTCGAAGAGGTCGCGGTTGTGTATCGTCAGGCAGTTTTATCTCGCTAACCGAGACCACAAAGCTACGTTGCCTCGACCCCCTGTGTCAGCCGTGTCCCACATTATGCGTCATATGGAAAGAAATTTCCGGCATGACAAACTCAGAATTACACCGATCGAGGGGTGCGCCACGTCTGAGGGAGCTTTTTGGTCGGTCCCTGATACAACTGGCTGATATTGTCAACTTTGATCAACTTAATCTTCCCTGCTTATCAGTACTTTAAACCTAGGCCAGACCTGGTGCCATTGCCCCATGCATTTGTCTCCGGGTATCTTTACAGACGACTGGAATCCATTCTTTTTTATTTCGAAGTCTACCTTTTCATAATTCTTTCTGATAATTTTATTTCAGTTTACGTACATTTACTCTTTTATTAATCCCTTGCCGCATATTTGTTTTTAATCATTCTTCAGTTACTACAAAAGAAAATCTTTCGGAACATTTTCAATTTTTAATCTCCGTTTTCCTGAATATTGTTTGATTCACCAGGTGTAGGCAATCCTCTCTCATCATCTGTAGGCGGATTCACAAATTTCGATCTCCCAGACAAGTCATAAAAAAACGGAGCGCTACGTCATCGTGCAAGCGATCGACAGACATCCCATAATTCCGGATTAAAAATCCAGGCGGCCGAAAGCGTTTGATTCGTTTTATTCCCTTTCGGGATGCACATTTCCGAATTCCTCTCGCGTTTGAGAAATTATACGGGCAAAAGGTTTCGACGATCGTCGACGGTTTAATTCCACGGAAAGCCGACACCAACGAGGTGGAAATTCGGGCGTGCGCAAGGAAATTCGACGGAACAACAAAAAGCAAACGGGGCTCGCGGAAAATTACGGGAAAAAAATGAAATGAAAAGAAAGAAAAACGGAAAAACAGCAGCGAGAGAGGCGGGGGCACTCGACAGAACAGGCAAAGGCCTTCGTGTAATTGGTGCCCGCGGTACGCGAACGGGCATTTGTTCCGGAAAATGAAGACGTATCTTTTTCGATGTTTGTAAGCGCGGGCATAAAGGCCGGTTCCCTTTGTGGAGCACAATTTTATCTCACCGTGGGGATCACGCGGTCCCCGATTCCCTTCCGCGTCCGTCCCCTATTATAACGTCACGGCAGTAGGAAATTTCCGGGGCGACGGTCGCGCATGCACGATTAAACGAAAAATTGCCGTGAACGATGCCCGTTAAACTAGAAAGAGCGCGAGAGAGGGAGAAAGAGAGAGATGGAGAGAGAGAAAGAGATAGCCCACCGGGTCGAACTTTTCATCTTTCTTTTGCTGCCAGCTGCAAAACTGAAGCGTGCGCGCGCTCGCCATTGAACCAGGCCAGAGGGTTTCGCTGTTCGAAGAGTCTCCGGTTGATCGACAGTCTGCTTACGAATTCAATTACGCCGGGTTATCGACTTTGTGACTGCGATCCAGTCCAATTACCGCTCGGCTGTTCTCGGAGCAAGCTGCGACAGCGATTAAAAACGAACGAAACGGCGGAGGAACAGAAAAAAGGAGAGTAGACGAAAAGGAAAAAAACGGACGCGATGAAAAAGAAAAATAAGTTTCTCGCGTCCGGTGATTACAGATCGACGGTTTCAGTCTCCTTCGGATCGTTTGATCTGCGAGACGCGGTCCTTTATGCGTTTCCTTTTCCCTCCTCGAGTCTCCCGGCCGCGCGTATTAAACATCAAATTCGCCGTCTTATCGTCTAATTAACAATCGTTTTTTGTCGTGCGCCCCGCCGATGAAGGACGTCTTATCGATTCGCCTGGTCTGTGTTACGCGACGAGACGCGATTAACCGCCTCGACGTGTTCGTTAAACGAGCTTCTCTTCTCTTTTCTTTTGGTTTTTTTCTCTCTTTCTTTTTCGTTCCCGATGCCGGAACGGTGGCATTGTCTCGCAGCCAATTAGCTTACCGCGACGCAGCCGCGAGCATTTAGCCGAGAAAGCGCTCTCGATTACGCGGTGGCTCGGGCTCGCTTCTTAATTTACCGCGCCGTGCCGCGCCGCCAGCAATTAGCGACGATGAAAAAACCGATCGGTCGCGCGAGAATTCCAGCGTGCCGGGCTTAGAAAAGCACGTGCTCTCTCTCCTCTCTTTCCTCTCTTTCCTCTCTCTCTCTTCTCACCCTCCTGCTCCGAGGAGGTCTCCCCTCTCCTAGCCCCTCCGGTCCCGATCGGATTATAAACGCTCGCGGGGACCTTTATTAATCCTGTTATACGGTTCGGGTGGCCGACAACCAGCGAGGAGGTCAATCAGTAGTAATTACTCTTCCGGTTCGGAGATTCCGCTGAGCGGTGCAACGCGAGATTTAATCCTTGACCCTTCGCGCGCTTAGGTTTCACCGAGCGATCAGGGGACTCCGGGATTATTAGCCCGCGACCTTGATCGCGCCTCGCTGCCGCGAGTTCATTCAGATTTCATGCGGCCGTCCGATGGGACGCATGCTGTTGCGGTTCATTAAGCAATCACGCAGTTGTGTAACATTATTATCTGATGGGTGGAGCCTGTGTGATGGTCTCCATTCTTCGATAATCCAGAGTTTTGATCATGCGATCAGTATCTTAGACAAATTGGAAAAACGAATCATTCTGTCTTCATAGTTTGAATATTTATATGATGTATTAATGATCATCCAATTTACTAGTAATTCCGCTGACGATTTTAATACGACGGATAAAAACAGACCCGGGCACTGCTGAAGTAGGTTTAAACAAAAACGGCCTGGGTTAGTAAAATACACGTCAGAATGAGTGAGTATCCACAAGGTTAGAGGGCACTATAAAGGGTTAAAATTGACAGGTATTTGTATAGGATGTTCCTAATGGGCAATCGAATTTTTTCTGATTGTTCTGTTAGGTTTTAAATAAAAACCTAGTATGTTAAATACATACGCTTTCTGTCAACCCTAATCGCCGGATTACTGTTGACTCAGTGTTTCGATTTAGTTCAAGCCTATTACATGAAACTCGACTCTTTTAAACTTATTAGGGATGATAACAGCTCATCTTACTGCCCTAACACTGAGTACGTCGCAGTAACTAGAGTACGAATGTTTGTATAAACATTTTCTGAACATACTCTGCGTAACATTTAATAAATCGAAATATATGTATGTATATATAATGAAACGGATTAAAGAGACACTAAAGCAAAAGGCGTAGTAAGAAATAACAACGAAGCATAAAGAAATCA
Source organism: Lasioglossum pauxillum (assembly GCA_933228785.1). Classification (NCBI taxonomy): domain Eukaryota; kingdom Metazoa; phylum Arthropoda; class Insecta; order Hymenoptera; family Halictidae; genus Lasioglossum; species Lasioglossum pauxillum. Next base: position 16,678,381 of record OW121702.1, on the reverse strand, counting down.
CAGCAACTATTAAATGTCCAATTCACAACCTAAAAATCGATTTTTTCTGTTGAAACGGTCCCAGATCGAGACTTCGATAGCTGAGCCAGATCTACATTGGAATAAAAGATCTGAATCAGCTCCCCCGTTGGTTTTCACTTTCCGGAAGCTGCCGGGGGGTGTTATCGATCGTTGGATTGCGGGGCATCGATCTGAAGAACGCGGAAAGAGAGAAGCGGAATGAATGGTCGTCGTCGTCTTCGAAGGGGTGGTCCGGAAACGTGGGAGCGTGAAGCCATTGGAGTGTCCCTGTTCAAATAATAAGTCCGAATGGAAGTTAGATTCCGTCGCGATTGCCCGGGGCAATTCCAGAGCGCGGGTCGCAATATCCCCAACCCCGTTTGGTCCACCAGTCAAGATGGTGGCGCTTAGGGCAGAGGTGGAAAAAGGAAAAGCCGGCGAAAGAACTCGCAAGGCTTTCTATCGCGCTTCGCCTCTCTCTCCCAGGGCCGAGCTTTCGGGGACTTTAATCGCTTTAACTGGTTTTTGCGCGTCGAGGGACTCTGACAGACAGGACGAGCGAGCCGAACAGAAGGGATAGAAAAATAGACGAGGCGAAAGTGGCGGCCGAGGAACGAAAGGATAGGAGAGAAAGAAGTGGGTCTCATTGTTGGATGTGCCCGGCGGAGGAACGACTTTTCTGCGGATCCAGAAACGACAATAAGATTGTCACACGTCTTCTCGTTTTTTCCACCCGTTCCTTTCTCCTCGAACGCGCCCTCCCCACTGTTGGCCTCCCGTCGTTCATCCTTCCGTTCTCCTCGTTCTCCTCGTTCGTCTCTGTTCACCCTTCTAGGCTCATCCACCGTCGGATCGTGCCACCGGGCGAGCGTGACTCGTTATTTCGCTGGAGATCCCTCCAGAAGTCCCCTTATGGAACTTCTTTCCCCCGTCCAAACTCGGCTCCATTGTCGGATCATCGCGACCCCATTGAATCGAAACCCTCCACGAAGGAAGTCATCGTTGCCGACGCTGCTGCTGCTGCTCGACCAGACCCACCAAACACCACGACCCACTAGCTCTCTTTCTCTCTGTGTCGACCACGTAACCCGTCAACCCGTGTCCTGTACTCGATGCAACTTCAGCTCTCTCACACTCAAGTGACTACTACTTACGTGCATTTGTTTACCTCTACCAACTAGACTCGTTGGACCAAGTATAGACCCGTTGCTAGCAACCAAACGTCCTGGACGACCGCGCGAGCTGTGCTACGACGACGACGAAATACGGAAAGGGAGAGCACGAGTTAAATCGATACCACGCTCTCTCGCTCCAGGCATCGACACAACGCCGACTCCAGGGAACACCGGGGCAGAGTAATTAGAGGGAACAATCGTGTCAACGGGGAAGAAATAAGCACGGACTCTTCCGCGAGTTTAGCACCCGAGAGATTGCTCTGGCCAAATGAGATCTCGCGCCGAAAGTTTGCCGATAACAAGCATATTTCACTCCATACGCCGCTGCTCGGGGCCACGATTTGTGTGTTTGTGGGACTCCGGTTCGGGAAGGAACCTGCTATCTTTCCGAATTGATTTAAACGTTGGAATTGTTGAAAAATATATGTTGTGTCTATCAGAGCTTTTATTATATTCTGAAGGAGAGATTTCAATTTGTTCTTCGCTGATTAAACATACTAATTATCGAGACTAAATTCGTTCACAAGGTGGCTCAACTGTTGGCAAAAGACAGCGGATGCGATAAAGCTTATCTGACGGAGTAGAAAATTCATTACACATGCTCGCGATAAAAAATATGTGGGGGAAGGCGTATAACGATCCCGGTTACGAGCAAGTATATATTATAGATCGTAAACCGTTAATGAAGCTATGAAACGCATCGATATCTAGTCATAACGATTATGTGTTTAATAAATTCCTAGTAAGCCTAATAACAGGTCTCGTAAAGGACCCATAACTCCTTAATTTTATTAACGCCTACGGCGGAGAAGAATATAGAAACGACCGTAAAAATTCCATGACAGTATTTATATCGGTGTTATGCAAAATAGTTGCTTAGACCGAGGTAGTTTCGTTTCGATTTGCCGCGACGTCTTTCGCAGTTTCTTTAATATCCTTCATCTCGGCGGGCATGTTTTCGATATTCTATAAATATCCCATAGGTTTGCTCCGTTTCTGCGCCGCGTCCTCGATGGAGACGCGTTCCGGAGGAGCACACGCTCGGTGCACAAAAGAAAAGAACTCCCTGAAATATTCAGTACGCCCCCGCGTCTCCGACTGTCACCCGCGCCAAACGAAAGAACTTATCCGCTGCACCTGCCCGAACTCGCGCACGGAAGTTTATCCGAGCCGCCCTTTCGGACGAGAGATCAAACGGATATCCCTGATAATCCACTTAGTCGAGGCAGGGAGTCGCGAAAAAAGGGGAAGAGGGAGGACAGAGAGGAACGATAATAGGACGTCCCGTGGAGAGGAACACTCGAGGGCGCAAATCGCAGTCTCTTCGAGCAAACCGACCGAGCGTGAGCTCGCATCGACCGTACAGAATCAAGCCAGGCCCTTTCTCTTCTATCCCCGCTCGTTGAACTAGGGCCCAAAAGTCATGGGGGCTCAAGGGTGGCGAACTAGGTCCGTCGACAATGGGACAGGCGATCACGTAGATCAGAGTCCCTCGGCTCAGCTGCGCATTGTGAACAGGCTGCTGAGAAACTGAAAAGGGGAGCTTCGATCTTCAAATCTACATTCAGTCGCGAACAAAATTTACCAATGTTCTTCGAGGCGTTTCACTGTGTAGTATATACTTCCCCTCCTCCTCTCACTACATCATCATGCAAAACCTTTTCCTGTCCAAATTCACATTGAAGGGATGAAATCAACCCCGGAAAATTCTGCTATTTTTCAACTTTTTTCCTAATAACAGTCAAACCTGTTTTTGTGCGGTCTTTCTTTATCCGATTTTTTCTGCGATTTGATTTGTGCGATTTTTCTGATATGAATATCGGATCAGATTAGCAACATATCTCGGAAGACGTTGTAGTTATCAAAAAAGTGTTCCTACAAAAGTTGTTTGCTATGACGGGCTACATTACATAGTATCAATTGTTTTCTTGTGGGTGGAGTGGAGGACATTTCAAGTTCACCTTGATTTTTTTAAATGGAATGTCCTATTTTTTATACCATAGATCGATAGAGTATCAAATTCTGAGTTGAAAAGTGTTGACCTTCATATGTTCAAAACCTAATAATTAACGAGATACTATCCAAAGAAGAAAAACAAAATTGTTTTGATAATATCTCGTTAACTATTAGGTTTAGGACATATGAAGGTCAACACTTTTATACTCAGAATTTGATACTCTATCGATATATTGTATAAAAAATAGGACATTCCATTAAAAAAAATGAAGGTGACCTTGAAATGTTTACCACTCCACCCACAAGAAAATAATTGATGATACGTAATGTAGCCCGTCATACCAAATAACTTTTGTAGGAACACTGTTTTGATGTCGACAACGTCTTCCAGAATATCCTGCTGATCTCATTTCAGCAGTACACCCTGTATATGTATTGAAAATTTGTACATTTTGAAAATTTCTCCATGTTTAAAACGAGAAATTAAAATTTTTTTAAATGTTTCCATATGTCATTTGATTATTTATTTTGTTTGGGAAGCACTTTCTCGCTATTTCGTAAAGCTTTGACATATTTTCTAAGTGAGACCTTTTTCTGCGGTCCCCATGTACCGCACAAAAACAGGTTTGACTGTACATATATGAAGAATAAATATTTTTAAAAATCAGCTACATATGCGCTACATAATTTCACAAGTTTTTGAATTTCCGGATTCGGGATCATTCCTTGTTAGAAGCTGAATGATGGATTATGAAAATAGAGACTCCAATTTTTAAACTAAGCTTAGGTTGATTATTACACAGTTTTTTAAAAAATAAAATTGTTTAACTCTTTGCGGACCAGGTACTTCTAAAATGTTAGAAACATTTTCTTCGACCGCCAAAGTCTCTCGAGGTATCAAACTGGGTCCGACGACAATGAGACAGGCGATCCTCGAAACTGGCGGGTCCCCCAGATCAGACTCCCCTGATTCAGCTGTGGTGCATTATGAACAGGCTGCCGAATGATTCGACATGGCCAGGAAAGGGGATTTCTCGGCGTGTTTAAAAGAGCCTAGCCGGCTTATTAATTCGCAGCGTGCTCCCTTTGTCCCCGTTCGTTATCCGGCTGCCAACCATGTCTAGGCGTGGAAGTCGGCTTCCCGATCCCGGACGGCGATACCAATCCGTGACTCGGTTTATGCGAGATCGGCCGAATCACCATGAGATGGAAGACGCTCGTGATCGAGCGGATTTCGCGCAGATTCGTCCCGCCGGATTCTCATAGCAAGAAACGTGCGCTCGTGCACCACGGGCCATCACGGCTCCATTTCTTGCCTCGAAATCGTGGAATTATTCCGTACCGTCCGTGAAGATCCGCCGTTGAGAAACTTCCGTCAATGATGCTCTATGTTTCTGAAAAGTTCCCACTCTTCGGGAACTTTGACAATGTGTCCCAACCGATTATTGTCTACTGGCGGTTTGATAGCGTGGATTTCACCCTATTTTGTGACGCGTAGTATTTTACTTAGAGTTTTGAATATGCATCTAAAGGAATCCATTTTCATTTATGCAAATGCATTTTATCCCAGACAATCATCTTCAACCAATAAGTTCGATATCAAATTCAACTTTTACCAAATACTCCATGATAAATTTATCAATTTCAAGAGTCTTACCAATCCCAACATTTCCAAAACCAAAGATCTGACACCTATTGGGTATACAAATAAGTCTCCGCCGTTTTTCATCTTAAATTGGGCATTTATTGCGAAAGAACGGTACCTTATGTTTTATTCAAAGTATTGTCATCTTTCTGGCAGCATCGGAAGAACGCTTCATCTTTTGACGCTATCCATGAATCGACCCAATTTTTGGTATCTTCATATGATATGAAGTGCTGCTCAGACAGGCCATGCGTCATCGATCGAAACAAGTAGTAATCGGAAGGAGCAATGTCTGTCTGGTGCGTACGGCGGGTGGGGTAAAACTTCCCAAGTAGGTTTTGACAGGCGCCGCAACATGTCGACGAGCATTATCATGCAGAAGAATGATTTTGTCGTGTCTGGAGTAATAATGGGCGCGTTTTTCCTTGAGAGCTCGGCTCAATCTCATTAATTGTGTTCGGTAGAGAGCCCCAGTAATGGTTTCATTCGGTTTGAGCAACTCATAATACACGACACCAAGCGGTTCCCGCAAATGTCGTTTATTCGGCTCAAAACTTGACATTTTCGCACGAAAAAAATATACGACGCTGATGCACAATCGCTAATATTTCGAGGTAATGTTGTTGACAGATGTGCAACCTTACGATATGACTGATTTCAAACGGCGAAGACTTATTTGTACTCCCAATACAAAGACGAGTTCGGTGAATAATAATTAGACTGCGGATTTGATGTGTCTATGACAAAAATGGTTACGTACAATTTAAAGCAGTGGACATATTGAAAAGATTTAACAGTGTTTTATTTTCAATCATTTTTTATTTTGCGTAAAGATCCGCAGTCTAATAATGATGTATCGCGCATCACAGCGAAGTAACGTGTTCCATCGCCAAACCGTGACCGCTGAAATTCGCGGTCACGAATGGGAAAGTGTTTTCGCACGAGCAATCTGTAGCAGTGTCGCGCGCGCGAGACGAAGAACGGAAGAAAATGGAGGAACACGTTTATTAGAAATATCGCGTCGGGATATCGCGAGTGGACCTTCCACGACAGCGTGGCTCACGGAATCGGCCGCGCGATATATCGTGGAATGTTGTTTCCCCGTTGAAATTCCGAACATCTGGAATCGGGCCAACCATTTTTATTGCCACGGGCCGCTGTGTCCGACGTTTTCCGCGGAGATCGGCCGCGTACCTCCGAGACTCTCCCGCAGCAAGTCATGAATATATCTTTCTGTCCCGACCAATAAAATTCTTCGAGTCGACGACGAGACAGCGTGGAAGGTCGGTGTCCGAGTTGCGCCGCAGAGTTACATTCGCCGAGACCTTTTCACGGTGATTCCGGCCACAGTTGAAGATCAAGGGTGCACGGATCGATCACGATTTTCACGGTGCGGCTAACTAGGACACACAGCTGATGATCGTTCCAGTGATATACAGCCGACGAGTGAATGCGACGGAGGACGGCTTCGAATGAAAAAGAGGAAATTCTATCGAGAAGCAGATGCGGCCGTGTTCGAGCAGAAACCACGCGCACAAAGCGCCGAAAATCCCCCACGGACCCTCCGATTTCGACGGGAGGAGTCGGCGTTAGATATGCTTCAGGGAGCATCGGCGGAGTCCCGAGGAATGAGCTTTTCTAAGCTGGCTGCCTTTCCCAGGGGCAAACTGCCGTTCCTTTTGCCCTCGTTACGCTTTAACGATAATAATTCTGCCCTCTCTCTGTCTCTGACGCGCGGTAGCCCGTCGGCCTGGGAAATAGCAACTCTCCGCTCGAAATCTCGGATACTCGGATACTCGGCCATCTCGAGTATCACCTCGGGGTTGTACGAAAGTTTATGCAAAATGTTCGGCAGATCAATTCTCGGTCTAATTTCCATACGAAGTTATCTTCCAAAACTCATATTAATTATCTGAAGAATATGCACAGAGACAATCAGTGTTAATACACTGAACCTAGCAGATTACCAAAACAGCAAAAACCTAGGAAAACTCAATCGTGTCAATCTTGTAAAACAACACATGCCAGTTAATTCAAATATAAAATTAAACTGGACAATGGATGAAATAATCGTCGGTAGATAATATGTTAAGACTAATTGAACATGATATACACGATTTTCGGAGTTTTCGCTAAACAAGACGGGTAGAATTGAATCGCGAAAATCGTTAGTCACTTTTTCCGCCGACTTATCTCCGTTAATTCACGGTGGCCGTCGGCGTTTCAATTTCGGCCGAAAACTAACGGGCAATTCGCGTAGGACGAGGCAATATCGTGTGCACCGAACCTTATTCGTCACGGCGATTTGCGAGCGTCAACGCATCAGTGGGAATCGTTAACCCGAACGCTGTTCGCTCGAAGTTTCGGTCACAATTTCACCTTTTGTCGTTGCAGCGCGACGAGCGGACGCGAGAGGGTTGGTGCGCAAGAGTGGTACGGGGGTGTGCGAGCAGCGGGCGTTGTTGCGCGAAAATTAACCGGCGCGGCCGTCGTTCGGGATTGCAGCATCGCAGCTGGCCTTTTACGGGGACGAATTTGTATGTAAACAGGCTTCGATCGGCACCGGCTATCGGCAACTGGGGCCCGACGATCCGAGTTCCGAGAGCCCGTTCTCGGGAATTAATGTTATTAACCCGATACGACGCCTGCCCGTCGCGAACACGCGTCTAAACTTGCCGTCTCTCGTCTCGTCGAGGAGGCGACACGTGTTACTCCCGGTGTTATGAATCCCAAAATCCTGGGGGTTCTCCGGAGTTCGACAACGGGAAACGGGTCCAACGAGGCGACACGGTCGGAAGTGCGCCGCGTGTCGCGAGTTGCAAGTTGCAGCTCGCGAAACGTGACGTTTATCGAACGAACCGGCACAGCTCGACGGCGCGGGAAATCAAGTTTCACCGCGGCAATTGCCTGCGATAGCAGCGCACGTTTCAAGGATCGGGCCCACGCGGATTATCCCGTGCACGTAATTTCGTCTCCGCGAACCGACCGATTGACTTCGCACTCGGCTGCGAATAGAAAATTACCGGCGGCGAATTAGTTTCGAATTGCGTTAGCCGGGGACACACAATATAACCGGACGCATTTGTATGTAAACAAGCTTCGATCGTACCCCGGGCCGAGAGAACGCCCCCGCACAGCCCCGTATAATGGAATCGGAACGTCGCGCCGCGCCGCACCAGCGAAGTCATTGACGGAAATTAATGATATTAACTCAATACGTCGGGCGCCGGCCGGATACGGATCGACATAACTTTCTAGACCGCACGTTTTCATCCCCCCGAGCGCTGTCCTTCGCCCCGCGAGACAAATACGCCCTCGCGGAAGCCATCCGGCTGATTCCTAGCCCCCTTCTCTCTCTCCTTCTTACTCTCTCCTCGTTTCCGCACAACGCGTCGAAGCGAGAACAGACGCCAGGCACCAGCTGCCCCATTTAATAGAGCAATAAAGACGCGAATGGGACTTTGATTTATGCGCCTCCTATTATTAACAATCCCGGCTCGAGACGACCGGGTATCAATGCCCACGACTTCGGTTTCGCTTTTAAGATCGAATTTACCCCCGTCGATCAGGATCAATGGGATGTATCCAACCCCCATAGTTGCCGCCCCTCGATCCGATGAAAAGCGCCGGTTATAAATCCGTTTTTTACGGCGCGTGTCGATCCTACCCGATCTCGATCGTAAATGAACCACTATCCCGCGAGTCCATACAGTGATGGACATAATTATATAACTTTTGATATATTTGAATGTTTTGTAGACTCCACCTCGCTTATGAATTAACACTAAACCTACCGAGCTTTACAAGTAGTTGGTAGATACATGTTGCCTTGTAAAAATAACAAGATTAAATTTATTTGTACTTTTGCGGTTTTATTTGCACTGGTCCTACTATAATATCTGCTGTACTAAATGTGTTTATTTAATTATCTACCACACAACAATTTTCATAATTTCAATAATTGCGAAATAAAAAGTCTGGAACCGGTGGTATTAACAAACTCAACGGCTCTTCATAAAATAGTGATCTGTGTTCAAAAACCGCTTGACAAGATCGGCGCGCTAAAGCCGAAAATCTGCTACGCGACGACCTGACACAGCGATCTCCTTTCTTCCACAAACACCGTTCGTTCCCCTAGAAAGTCAATGCCCTTTTTTAATCACCCCGTGCACTTAACCCCCCGGCTGCCTCGCCGAGCTTTTCGAGGAAGCTGCACAGTCAAGTACCCTCACGTATTCTCCGCGGGATACCGATCTTCCTCGTTCATGGAAGAGGCCCATGGAAAAAGGAGACTCTTTATTCGTTCCTCGCGCACCGTTTATCGTGTGCCATCGCTCGTGCTCTTGACCGAGCCGAGGCACGAAGGGGGAGAGAGAGGGAACGGTCTACCGTATCTCGATCATCGAGGCGCCAGCATGTAAATGAGTCGGGAAGCTCTCGGTAGCCGGGCTGGTAATCGAATCGGTGGCAAAAAATCGACCGATATCGATCCACCGAGCAAACTACCCGTGATTTCGCAAGCCCCAAACCAGACACACCGGAATCATCCTCAACCGAGAATCGGTGGCCCGTTCGACGTTTCCGGGGAGAGCCACGTGGCGCGCCATATTTTTAGACCGGTCGACCGATACACGACAGGTGGATCGTTAACTGCGAGTCTCCCCGTTGCCTCGTCCCTACCCTCGCTCTTTTCACGATGCTTTCCTGCCTCATGGTCGGTGACGGACGTCCTGAAAGTCGAGGAGCGCGAGAAGAAACGGTAACGGTGACTCCTGTGTACACTTACAGGGCCGAAGGAAATACAGTAGGACCTCGGTAGTTGCACTCTTGATACTTGCATGCGGTAGGAATAGTTGCTTGATTACAGAAAACACGTAGCACGCGATGGAAGTGAGGCTTCGACATAGTAGCAGTGGGAGATTTCATAGGCTCGTTCTACTTGGTCGACAATGACTCTCTCGACTATATCGGTGAAAACAGAATGTAGATGAAGTAGGATAATTGCGGGAACCTCGATACTTGTAGGTTTGTTCTAATAGGACATTTCATATATTTTAATATTTTGTACTATTACAAGAAGAAATTTTACACTAAATTTCTAACAGGTCTTCTAAACTGAGCACATCAAATTTCAAATTTGTATAGCACACAATAGAAAAGTTAGAGAAGTAATATAAGCATTAGTTGATCTTGGGCGAACAAAATGATTCGGCTTTAGGATGCCGATTTTGAAGAAAGACGTTTCTACGAAGAGCGATCTAGATATGAGTAATTAGATGCCATAAGCGAATCAATGGCAACGAAATGGGTTAGGAATGTTAACGAAGAACAGTCGACTATCTATGATCAACGGTGATTTGCTGTGCGCAATCGGCTATTAGAACCCGACATTTCACGTGTAGCAATCTACAAGCTTTTAGCAATAATTACGTATTTTTCCAAGCAGGTCCAACCAGAATATTTTTCCAAAGCTAATCAACATTCAAGATAGAGTTTCAATAACGATTCGAGCACACGATTAAACTCACACCGACCAATTTTTTATTGCCACTGGCTTGAAACAAGTCACTCGCGGTCATGTTGATAGAAGTTGAAAGGGCTGGGCTCGATTTTTATCGAATTACACCGCAACATAGTTTTCCCGAATACAACGTAATTACAGTCGAGCCACGTCGATTAGATCGCTGCGCGAAAACCGCGTCCGACCCGCAATTTTCTGCTAACCACCTGTTTCCGGCGTTCAGCGACCGGTCCACCTACAGCAACGCGTCGACCTGTGTCGGAATCCATTGGTATCTCTTGTTATTTATGCGAAATTACATGGCCGCGCCGACGCGACGCGACACGGAAAAAGAAAAACATCGACATGGATTTACGGGGGAGCGCGTGCGGTGTCTGGCCATTTTATTTCCGTTTAACTATAATTGCCGGGAAAAGGGGAGACTGCCGGAGTAGTTCTGCGTTGTCGAGCGGCGGGGTTATTACGGCGTTTAAATTCGTAATAGCCCGTTAATTTCGAGGTTTCGTTTGCTCAGCTGCAATCGATTACAAAGAGAAGGGTTGCTGGCCGGTGCGTGAGCGACCCGCGTTCACGGGTTCGTACCCGACTATGCGAGCAGAGCGTTAATCGCCGTGCGTTTTTCCTCCCGGTTCGAACTACTGTTTTCCGATTCATCAATCTCGGGCAAACCTCGTTGAAACGCATCGAAGTCGAAAAGGGCTCCGCCGCGAAAGGGTTCGTCACGGGGCCACGGTAAAAAAGCAGCATTATTCCCCTGTCCGCCCCTGCTCCATCCCTCTTCGCTCTCGACGATGAAAATTGTGTAAACTGTACTTACGATGGAAGAGGCCACCCCCGCGCCACTCTCCACCGCCCCTTATTATTTACCCGCGCATTATGAGCTTTCGTGAAATACGAGGACCACGGCGAGAGCCTACTCTACCGATGGTCAACTAAACGCTCGTTGTGTGCAGACGGATTTAATTAACGATTCGAGTAATGAAAGTTTGTATCTGTACCGCCGTCGCATGCGCGTGCTGCCAGGGCAAAAAATGATGCACTAGACGCTCGAGGAGAGATCACTTTTAATTTAACTCGATGGGGAACCGTGCGGCCACGTCGCATAATTTCTTTCCTTGCGATACTACGACAATTTACTAATATTCCTTCCCAATGTCTTTTAATGATTCTGCTCTATAGAAAATGGAGACAATTCCTGTTGATAGAATTTTATAATTGAACGTTGCATTTCGATGAATAAAATGTTGTAAGAAGTAGATTTTACTCTTAAGTTGTGCCACATTTACTCAGACTGCGAACTACCATTTGGGACTTCTCTAAGATTCAGTAATAATTGACTAAGGTAGTTTTAAGTATTTAATTTGAGACTGAAAAAATTGTTGTGCGACATCGTAGCGAAAATGAATGTATAGAAATTTTGTTGGAGTGGTGAGAGACTCCAGTATACATTTTATTCATTGATTTTATTTTGAATAAATCTTTTTACTTTTAATCTAACAGAGAATTATGTTTTTTACAGGTATGTTCCCTTCATGGTTTTACAATCTGGCGATAAAGTACGTACTAGCAATTAGTGAGTAAAGGTCGTAACATCCATAAATAAATGAAACAACATAATTGAAAGTAAATGAATTGATGCACTCTGTGCAGCTTAGCGTGGCTTGCATAAGATAAAAACGTAACACCTTTCAATATCACAGTGGTTTACAGAACATTTACTTAATTCCTCATTATTCAAGGATCGACTTGCACCATTTTTGCATCAAAGGATTCAAATATTAATTTAGTGAGCCACTGTAGATCGTACAGGGAGGTGTATACGCGCAGCATCGGGTTTGCGAATCAATTAGCGAATGGCCGTTAAATTATTCCGATGGGCAAAAAGTTGCTATCAAAGGCAGCCGAGTAATTTGTCTCATGGCCACGAAGGGAAGGCGAAGAAGCGGCGATGAATCACAGCAGCTGAAAAATTGTCGCGCAGACGGCAGGTAGACGACGACGACGACGAAGGGGAATAAATCCGTGCGCGGTTTATAATCAGCTTATAATTAGAACCTTTTCCGCTGGCTCTGCCTCAATGCCCGCCTCGAGTTGACACATTCGAATCACGTAGAGGCCACGCTTCCTGACCAAAAAAATCCCTCGGCATTGCTTTGCGCGGAAGATTTTTCCCGTAATCCCATTGAGCGCGTGCTTCGGCCGCTCGCTTGTGCTCGGAGCGGGTGTTCGCTCGCTCGTACGCGCTTCGTACACGCGCGTATACAATAGTATGCATCGTGCAACGAGCGCGGGGCACGTGCCGGTCGTTATGACTTCCTCCGCAACCAAATTTAATTTACAACGACCGCCCATGCCGCTCAATTTTCGTCCTCCTCTCCCCCTTTCCTCTCTATCCAAGCATCGTTCTACGGAGCGACTACCGTTTCTAGTATACCCCTCGCATTTTTCTGTCCAAAGAAACGCCGCTCTTCATAAAGAAGCTAATTCCATGTTTTCCGTCGGAAGGTTTATGGTGTCCTCCGTCGGCATACGAATCGCGGCATTAGGAACAATGAAGAGCACAGGGGAAACGCTTCTGTGCGCACGCGGAGAAAATGAGAGACGTTTGACCGAATAAAGCATCGTTATGGCACCTCGCTGCAGAGTGCTCGCATACGTCGCGTCGTACTCCTTGCGTTCAGTGCCAGCAATTGGAAGACGATTTTTAAAGTGGGTCGATCACATCAATGATCACTAGACTGCGGATCTTTACGCAAAATAAAAATTGCGTGCATCAACTGCAAGACATAGTAGTCATTCAGAAATTTCTTGCTTTCTTAAATAATCCTAACAGGTTTAACCTAGTACATCGGCATTTTTAGATTCTTTGGATTTTTCTATTGTTTTAAATTGCACCAGACCGCTTTTCTTATAAATGCCCAGTCACACCAACTTCAAACTAGAGGGCTATTGTTGCTCGCTCGCTTCAATCGCTCGCTCGCAGGGTTGTTTTTGCTCGCTCGCTTAGCGAGCTCGCGGGTAGGACTGCTCCTGCGAGAGGATTAGTGATACGCATGGTTAGTAGGGCCTACTGCTATTAATGTTTTTTATTTGTTGTGTGACTCTCCAAGAGTCACACAAAGAACTTCCCGATTCGTTACTCCTTCGCCAACATCGCTAACATCGTTTTTTTCTGTACTTTCGTCGATATTCTCCCAAAATGTATTCTTGGGAGTAGAGATGATAAATTCACTGTTGCATTGGAATAACTTTCGATTATTCCAAGCGGTAACATTAGCATCAGTTAAAAAAAAAATTTTTTTTTAGTCTAAAAAAAATTAAGAAAAAAATTTTTTATGTAATTGCGTTTGGTTCTTTGGTGGAAAATTTTCGTCCTCCCATATAAATTGCATTGTAGAATCAACTCTTTTCGAAAAAAAGTAAAAATCTAAAAAACTACTTGACCAATATGGACCAAAATCTAATCAGCTCTAAGTTACGACGGGGCACATCGATTGCATCATTCATCATCCTGATCGCGTTGTTACTTTTTCTGAAAACGTTAACGAAAAATTTGATTACATAGAAACAGCCATACGCACACACACACACACACACACACACACACACATACACATACGAACATTTTGATAAAAATAGTCTAAAATGACTCCAATGACCATGAAACGTGAAGATCTGCTAAAAAATCGATTTTCGATTTTCGGGGTAATTTCAATAACTTCCCTATAAAATCGGGAAGTTAATTAATTTACATAACTAGAGAACAGCAAATATCATGCTGTAGTGACAAGAATAAATTCAGAGTTTTGAAAAGAATTGAATTTTGACTCCAAAGTTGCATAGAATGGAAGAGTCAAGTGTTATAACGAAAGGAAAAGAAGTTTGAATCATTGTCACGCAATGATTCGAATTCGAAAGAAATGCAGACCAAATAAAGGAGCCCGTCGTTCCATTGAAGATCGATTTCACCCGCGGAAGGAGCAGAATTTCGCGTAGCGATCCGGAGAATGTCAATCGTCGATTTTCCACGGGACGCTCCACGAAATTCCGAAAGTTCACCGGGCAAATAGAGAGTGTCGCGACGCGCGATGATATTTAAATGTGAACGACCGTCTCGAGACACGAATCCCGCGTATCAGCAGGACTGTTGGATTGCTACCCTACACGGGCATCGGCTTCCTAGACCGTGTCCTTAACGGGCCGCCGGTGATCGATTTCCAATAATCAGGAATCGAACCTGGCCGGCTTCAGTTCAGCATCGGCGTCCCGTCGTGGAAGGATGAATCGAGGAAAAGAACCGGCCACGGTCTGGTGAGCACCGGTTACTGTATTTGGCAAACTTGAACGCTGGAACCTCTGTTCTGTTTCCTCCGCGGTGCGCCATGCCGGTGTGTCAGTCAAATCGAGCGGCGCGCGCATTAACAGTTATTAAAGTGACTGCTGGAATTGGCTGGGGCGAAATTGAAAATACTCGAAATACGAGAACGACAGGGTCCTCGGGATGGGTGGAGGGAGATAGTAGGTATCCCAGGGATACGACGTTTCAATTAAAACAGGGTGGGGGAGACTGGATCGGAAGCGATCCGTCAAAATTTATTACCGAAATTAAACGCGCGCCTCCATAGACGTCAATCATCCTCGGAGCAATCAGTCGCTGGCCTGGACTCTGCCAAATACACAGCGTTGCCGTCTCCATATCCCAAGAAAATCGAACATAAATCTCCGAACAGAGGAAAACATCGATAGGGGAGAGAGATCGCGGAGTCCGGCAATTGTACATTTCGCCGGGCGAGAGTATAGAAGCGGAGGCGCGCCTACCGCTTAGTCAACCGTGCCCTTAATGGCCAGCCGGGGATCGATTTCCGATAATCAGAAACCGAACACCATCAACGAGCCGGCTGCAATCGGAGATGGTAGAGGAAGAAGAATATGAGAGGGACGGGAGGGAATCAAGCGATTCGAAGGAACCAAGAGAAAGAGAGACGCGAGAAAGAGAAAGAGAAAACGGTACGCGCGCGAGACTCGGTTACATCAGCTGGGTGTGTCCTTAATCCGAGGAGAGACAGAGAGAGAACAGGGTCTTCGTTTTTCGGCTGCGGCGCCAGGTCGGGCCGATCCGGGCCGTTTAATTAAAACTTTTCCGCGTCATAATTGCAATTTTCGCGAGTCGGACGGAGCCGCGAGTGACATCGGGGCCCGGCGACGTCGTAGATCGACGCCGCGCGACGTCTGGAAATTTATCGTTAATTACTTTTTATTTACGCCGCGTGTCCGACCGAGGCGTTTATCTGCCTAAAGCGCACTAAAAGGTCGCCAGGATTTTATGACCTCGCCGTTCGACGGATTTTACGAGTCGACGGTTATTTACAGTCGGATTGATTCGGACGTTCCTTCGGGGCATCCCGCGCGAGTCTTAAATCCGCGGGACACGGTGTATATCTCGCGAAGGAGATTCGCTTTTGTGCCGGCCTCGCGGCTGTAAATCCTGCGAGACCTGTTAGTTAGTCAAACGCATAATTCTGCAGTACCCGGTGGGGGTTGCTGGAAGGGAAACCAAAAAAAGACATCACACGCGAATACGAATCGCGAAATTCTGGTTTCTTAGCGTCGTAAATTTCATTAACGGCGCGATAAGCGGTCGCCGCTGGCCGCTATCAGACCCTGCGAAAAACAAAGGACGCTATAAAGAGTTTGGCCGGCCGACTACTGGACTGCCAAGGATCATCGAGTGACTGGAAGAACCGGCTGCCGGGCTCCGCAAAAGTACCAGTGTCCTGTTTGAGATATTTCTGATTAGGAAAAAGTATAATGCTTTGACTCCCGTTATCTAATTTCATGCTTGGATCAAAACATTTTTACTTGTGTAGGATGCTGATTTCTAGACTTATGCTAGCGAGAAATACAAGCAAGTCAGCAAATCTTAAGCTCTTACAATCGGATTCATAATCTCATAGTTATTTAACTAATTAGCGTAAGTAGAGATCGTACTTTACGTTCGTGTATTTATCATTGCGTTATTCATTTTGCTCCATTTATTTTGTTTGTTTTCTCACTCTGCTACTAAATTGGAGGATGTATAAAAAGCTAGGCATTATTGTAGGGCTTCATCAATAATATAAAATGTATTGCATAGTAGAACCTCGATTTTCTGAACCAATAATGTTCGACTTCTTTATTCTCTAAATACGTTCCACACGGTGGTATAAGATTTCCTTGACTATTTAAAATTCATATACAAGACAATAAACGTGAATTTTTAAAAATAGAATGGTTAGTTCATTTTAAGACGATCTAGCGACTTTCGGACCATCATGTACATCTAAATAGAATGCAGGTGCAAAGAAAAATGAAATTGTGATCAGCTTATCGTCTATCTAACACGTTGAGATTCTAATTTTAATTTCAACTATAGCGGGGGAGATTTATGAAGTTATTGACTGCACGCTTGTTAGCAGTCCATTACTATCGAAGCCGTGAGTGCATTAGGTTTTTCGAACACGGCAATCAGCGCATAAATTAGTGTTTAAGGAAATGAAACGGCACTCGAATTTTTGCTAGTATTTAGGAGAGACTTAACTGAGATACCAACGGCGATAAACAGGCTGCAGCGATGGAACACGGTGTTCGCGAGGTTGTTCGCGCGTGACTCGCCGCTTCCTCGGTCCATTGCCTTCGAAAGTCATCGGCGTGGCCGCGGGTAAGCGATTCGCGCGTTGTCTTCGCGCGTTAACGAGCAGCTCGCGTAATAAAGTAGTCGGCGGCTTGCAGCCGAGGCTTGTCAACTAGGAAGGAACGGGCTCGCGAGAACTTCCGGTGTTGGCGTGATTTCCATAACGTATAGTGGTGCACATCATTTCGTAAATCGCTATTGTACACAGAAATAAATGGAATTAAATGTTTAGGAACGACGTGTGTGCACTGTACTGAATGCGTACTCCCCTCTCGCATTCGTCGGAGCGCGCGGTAGTGGGGATATCACTCGAGCGTCGGCAGCTCGTGAGCAATCAGTTACCCAGGCCTGGTCTATGTTGTTGCTGTGATAGATTTCAATGAACTACAGTAGAACATGGTAGAAGTTGGAAATAAATTGGAATTGAGATAAGCATTGCTATTTATTATGGATGGAATTATCAATGTTTATAAACGAACCACATATGTAACAAACCATATTAGTGTAACACCAACGATGTTTAATTAACAACTGATAAATTTTCCACACAAAACGTTCCTTCATGCACACTCATTTCTTTATTTCGTTCAACCAAATTCGCTTCATACATTTTGCCTTTCACTCATTGTGTCTCTCCTTGTTTTTATTGATTTCGTTCTTACATCTCATCTGCAATGCAAACAATAATTCTCATAATTGATTTTCATACATAACACGCACACACATTACCTATTATACTTGTATCTTCGCTGGACAGGTGACCCCACAATGACGCGAGGACGACAGGAGACACGGGTCTGGAAAGACAGCGAGCGAGAAATGTTGAAAGCGAAATCGTCGGTCAATCCACTTAATATTCGATGACTCGTCGCGCTCAGGTGCGACAGAAGCTTCGACTCACCTACCGGATATACGTTCCTGTGGGACACGGGTTTACGAGGCACACGCGAACTCTTCCTGCCGCGCGAGTCCCACCGTCCCTGTCCCTTCGGTTTCCTCTCCACCCACGCTACTCTTCACGGGAGCCTTCCCCGTGTCACGAAGAGTCAGCCCACCTACCACCGGAGTTTCATCAACACCCGTACGCACGTCGCCGCACGTGACGCGCATTTATCCGGCCGGTTTTTTTGTTCGAGCCAGGGCCAATTTTCCAAAGTCCACCGGGCATTAATCATAGCAGAGACGGGGCTAATAACCGCCACGCCGGGAGAAAGTGAGCCCGGCAAACACGAGACCACCAGCCGCCATTGTCATTACCCAGGGTACACCTCGGGATTGCCGGACATCGTTCCCGGGAACCGGAACGGCCACGAGTTTTCTCCTGTTAATCAAAAAGTCTCATAACCGCCGGACATCGCGACGCTGATCTATCGGATGAAATTTCTAGCCGGTGTGATGTATGTCTTCCACTTACTTCAACGCCACACCTAGCCCACTGTGATCCCGAATCAGGATCTACTAGTTCTCAATTAGTATAAGCAACTTCGTTAAAAGTTTGACACAGAGTATATATTGTATTCACTGTGTACAAAATTGTGGTTTGCAGTCTTGGTTTGTAGTCTAAAGACGCCAATTTATCATGTTTCGGATGTTATTGACAGGAAAAATGTCAATGACATGGTGTCTATAATTTCACAGGTGTTAGCAACCCGATAGTTCAAATGGCACTCCTCTATCTTAGCTGCGATTCCAGTAAAAACCGGTGAGCGCATCCGGTCGACAATGTGTAAATAATGACGTGCCTTCTTATAGGAATAGCACTCAGGAAATGAAACAACGATTTGCGAATGCTAATTTCAAGAGACATGCGACTCAAGCGTTCATTCAGTGGACAGGTCACTCTATTACTAATGCGGCAAGCCGACGCCCATGCTGTCGCCCTTTTTGCTGGCCCCAGGGGCGGTTTAAGAATGCGTCGACACACGACCCGCACGGATAACGTTCGCGAGAACAGGGAAAGAATTTTAGTGAACGCGGACACGCCGTGTACGGCGCGCGGTTTGAGAAATGGTGTCTCTTCTGGGCTAAAACCGGAGCATATACGAGCGGACGTCCCGGCGACGACAGCCTCGGGAAAAAAAGATCGAGCGTATACGACGAAGGGCACGATAAGCTGCCAACCGGGTGATCTGTTAATTGCTTCGCCCGCTTTCTAACGCGACGAGAGAAGAATGCATCGCCGGCGTCGTTATTTTCGAAGCTCATTACGCTCTTATAAACGGAGTCGAAGACACGTCCAATTTACCTCGTCATTTTTTCACCCATCACGAGCCCCGCGTGATCTGTTAATTGCTTTACTTGCTCCTTGGAATTCGTCGCCTTGGCGTCGTTCGTCACGAACTCGTCGCGGCCTTGAGCATTATTATTTGTGAGGGACACCAATTTACCACGTTGATTTTTGGGGGGACTGTGGCTGCTGTAATATTTTTCTTCGAATTCGTAATTATCATATATTAAAGGATTTTAACCTCTTTAACCCACTCAGATCCCCTGAAATTAATTCAGACAAACTTTATGGAATGTTTATATGGAATAATACTGTAGACTCGTGTATACCTGTATGAAAGTTAATTATTTTGTTATTTAATGAATCGCCACCATATTGGCCAGATAGTCTTTGGGTTCCAATGTTTACAGATAGTTTCTACTTCATTCAACTGAAATTAATAAAATAGAAATGTTCTGTATTCTACGCGCACTCAATAAATCGATGCATGGTCTAAGACGCACGTGTCAGTACTCTGCAAAAATGCGATTGATGTCAACAAATTGGAGAGCTCGCCAACGATCGACAGGGGCTAATATTTCAGCTGGTATCAGACGTTGCAACGGGTATCGTCGAAAAAGCACTCGTCGGATCGCAGCCACTCCTTGTTAGTCAGGAAAATGTGTGTTCAACGAAGTATCAGTTCGGGTGTCCACGCCCCCGAATACATCCCTCGTCTCCTGGACTCGATCGAAGCGTCTACAATCTGTTCGTGCTCAATTAACGTTCGAACCTGTTCCCACTTGTCGCGAAACTTTTCCAATATTTTCGATTACCCGAGAGCGGTGACGAGTATGCTAACAACCAGATGCTCATCGCGAAGTCGGGCTGAGAGCGGTAAAGAGAGAGAGTGAGTGGTTCGGGGGACGGTGACCCTTTTCACTATTGATTTTCGAGATTTCGAACCGCGAAGGGCCACTCGCCTCCCGCGAGGGTAAATATTGGATGGTTGAGTCTGACGTTGATTACGCGGAAGGGACAAATGTAATTTTAATCGCTCGAGGGGCAAGGTCTCGCTCGTCCGGGGAACGAAAGTTTGAACGATCCTGTACACCCCAGTCGCTCGGGGAGTCAATGAAAATATCGAATTGGCGGTGGATCAAAGCAGCGGCGGGGGAGGGGGTGGAACCAGACGACTTATCGAGGTCAGTGGACACATCGCATCGGCTCGCCGCAAGCCGGCCAAGCGACAGACAGTATCGATCCTCGGAAAAATCGAAGCGACCGGTTCCATTGTTGCCGACAAGAGGCTCGCGACGATCCTCCACATCGGCTGACATTTTGCCTGATCTGTCTGAAACGAGCAGACACCATTCACCGGGCATTTCGATCGGAGCTAAATCGAGCACACGCGTTGTCCTGCGGTCGCGTTCATTGTAGGCGGTTTTCTATGCATATGCTAGCTCGCCCCGTGTGCTGTATACTTCAAGTTCTCGCGTGGTGCTCGCGGAAGTCTCTCTACGAGATCGTAAACCACGCGTATAGTTTCCAATTTCATTGTTCACGACACCGATCCCGCCTGATACACGTCGCGGACGATCGAAGAAGACGTGAACGCTCGCGATATGAATCGATACGAGGTGTTCGATAAATACGGACTGAAGTGCCGTTGGCTTGTTGAAAGGAAGCTCCGGGCATAGATCGTTAACACGAAAGTGATCGTTACCGCTGGGTCTAGAACCTCTTGCGATCTAGAATATTTTTAACAATTTTACTTTGATGATTTTATGTCAGCCGACGGCTAGATCCATTTGAATACTGACGCATCTAGTTTTTTATACATTTCTTCACTTGCTTAGTTAATACCACAGCTACCAGTGAAAATGTTTCTAATTTTTTCTTTTACAATTGTTGAAATTACGTATAAAACTGTTTCCACCAGAAATTTTTGAACTTTATTATTAGACTGCGGATTTTATGCATTCATGACAAAAATAGGTGGATGTAATTTAGATCAGTAAAAACATTAAGACAATTCAAGAACGTCCATATGTTATTTTCAATTTATTAAAACTGTTAAAGATAGAAAGAAAATTTTATATGCTCTCTGTGTCTTGTAATTCACGAAGAAAATTTTTATTTTTCATGAAGATCCGCAGTCTATTCATTATTGAAGCACATATATTAATAAAAATGGCATCAAGTGTGAATAGACACAGTCGTGCTTTTATTGCAAAGCGAAATAGATCAGGGGAAGTGTTTCTTACAATTGATCCAGACGATTTCGAGTTTTTAAACATCGTCAGTGTAGTTATAATGCATGGTCGAGTTAGCTAATTGTTTCACTTGGTGAGTAGGGTGTCGGTCACAACAAATTGTCTCCCGTGGTCTGCCCGCTTAGTTCGAGTCTAAGTTAATAATACAAGTTTGGTGAAGTGATACTCCATTACAAACTAAGCTCGCCTTCATAACTAATAATAGTATTACTTACACGTTGGTGTCAAATCTCCGTTATGCGATTCCTGTACCGAAGCGTCCAATAACAATACATACACATTGTGACATTCATTTGACATTTTGTGAAACAGTATTTGAAAAGACGTCAGCGAAATTGGATAATATTGTTGCAAGGTATAAGTGTTCGAAACTAGTGAAAAACGAATTGTTTCAATTTTTGTTACAGCCGCAGCTAAAAAAGTTATAGAAAAACGGCATTTACTGTTCTCGATTCCAAATGCAATTTTTACAAAAACTTTAAAAAACCACGAATCCTTTGAACTTATCTGCAAAGAAGTTTTTTTTAGGGCACATCGAGACTTTTTATTACATTTCCGCTTATTTATCGGAGAGTGTAGACGGGCGAAAGTCGTGACACGTTTGCTCGCAGCGTGTACTAAAAAGCGAGCAGCAATGACAACGCGAGTATGGTCGTCCCGGGACAAATACGGTCGGCGTAGGAGACGTAGGAATCGCGGGAGCGGAGGTGACATTAACGAGGAACGTGTATCATCGGATATCAGCGCACGCGAATCGCGTAGTCATCGAGCGTGGCCGGCGCGTCGCGTCTCGCGGCGTGGCACAATAACCAGGCCGATATTCGCGAAAAGATTTAACGACCGCTTCTGGTCGGTCGATGGGTGCAGTAACCTGCAGGGGCGTGACCGGTAACCTTATGGGCGCAACACGGTATCGATTCTATTTAACGATAAGAGGACAGGACGACGACGGTGGAGCAGCAGCGTGTGTCATATCGAAAGGGAACTAACGGGGCCGACACTTATGCTCGAAAGGGGACATTCTCGCGATGCTGGCAAATTTTACGATCGGCGTCCCGGTGAGAAAGAAACGAGAGATCGTTCGCGAGGCGAACCGCATAGGAACGGTGTATAAACACCGTTTGCACTGTCTATACTTGGTCACTGAAAAGTGAAACATACTTTAAGACGCGGCAGCGTTGGACTTTCTTGCGCGTCCCGTCGTCGGTGAACGAATTCGAAAGGTACATTGTGCGTTTTCGAGTGGTTGGATATCTGAAAAGCGAACGATTGCTTCCATCAAAAGCCTTTCCCGTGTATTTGCAGTTATTGTTTCGAAAGCATTTTCGTCGGTTCCGGCAAAGGGACGGCTGTCGAAGGGCTCCCCTTCGAGCCAGTTAAAATATTGTTTCCCCGCGTGGGAAGAAGGCGACGCCTTAGTTGTTCCGTTTTTTCAAATTGAATCGTGCCTGTCCATTCTACCGCGGCACACGTACTGCTCGGAAGAACGTGTAGGAGCGCGAACCTGTGTACAGAACCAGCGAAAAAGGAAGAACGAGCCGAGGAGAGCGGGGCTTCGACGAACAAACAGCTAGAATTCGATTTGTCGATTCGTACGCTCGAAAATCGAGCAGTCGTTCGGGCGATAAAACGGAGAACTCCGCCGAGAAGGAGGAGGAAGAGGGAAACCCCTGTAATTCACCTGACGTTCAAGATTAGTGGCGATCTTCAGAAAATCAATACTTCAGCCCGTGGACCAATCGAAAGTTTGTCTCGAGTCACGCACGGCCCCGATGGGGACCATGATTACCACCCCCAAAACACTTCGTGTTTAACCTTCAAATCTTTTCATACCTGGAATCCCAGACCCTCGAAAATCTTCTCTGTCTTCGCAACTAACTAATATCTCTCGACAACTTTTACAAAATTTGTTTTACCTCTGACATTTCTTTACTTTGCGTCATTTTATTTTGTCTGACCGAAATGTCTACTTGGATTCATTTTATTTTACGTTTTTCAAAAAACAGCCAACACATTTAACGAATTTAAAGATATTGTTGTATTATATTCAGCTGATTAAACTTATTTAGAAAGGGAATAAACGTCTAGCTGATTTAATACACAGGTAGCTTTTCTTGTATAAAAGTTAAAGATAGCAACTGAATCTCCATTTGTATAAACATTGAAAATTGTGAGTGGTCATTATTTGTTACCCAGGAGCTGCACGTTCTACAGGGTGTTCCCGAAATAGTGGTACAATCGAAAACAATTTAGAAGGAGGAATAAGATCTTTCTGTTTAATTTTCATTTTCGAGAAGAACAATTTTGAAAATCATATCGCGTGCTCTAGCAGGAATTTGCAGGAAGTAGTCTGCGTCACAGACGCACACTTGTGAGCAGAATTCAATGCGCTAGTAAGAAAGTTTTCTGTGAATATCATGGGAACTTGTAATTTGCGTCAAAAACGAAAGTCATATTCGTATTCAGCACGTCGAAGCGTTTGACGTCTAATAGGTACCGAAGGGGGCAATGGTAAAGTTCAGCCTAGCCAATTCCTCTCTAATAGCGCGCGTATTCCCCGAATTTTCAAACTCGATTTAGTCGAAAACGAAGCATCGAACAAAAAAGAAATGATTCCCTTTTTCCGACTTGCTTCTACATGTGGACTGCTTGTACCACGATATCGGAAACACCCTGTATGCGATGTTTGCAAACGAATTGAGACAGAGAAAGGGAGCAGCAAGCAGCTTACAAGTCGCCGAGGCAAATAGTGATTCATTACGGGAAAATTCGCTGCATTCAGGCAGACATCCGACGAGCAAAAAAACGCAGATTTTCCGGGGACAGCCGCCGCCGCCGCCGCAGCGTTCGGAACGTTTGTCATCGGCGGCGCAGCCGGCACGTAATCTAAATAGTAAACAGGGCGGGAGCTACAGGTTGAAGAGGCCCACCAGGAAAGAGGCAGAAATGAAAATAAACTTGACTTCCTCGACGCGTTATCGTCGGGGCTGCGACCGGCGAAGTCGCTTCCCATTTTTCCCCCGGTGTTACACCACGCCCCCGGTCTTTTTCGTTCACCTGCCACCCCTTTATCGAGCATCTCGCGAGGCACGTACCGAGGAATGTACGCGACCGTTCATGACTCCACCCCCGCAATAGACTGTGTCCGTAGTTTCGTGCGAACAATTTCTCTCCGCGGCGAGAATTTATCGCGCTGCATTTTATAAACCGTTTCTGCAAAATAGAATTTCCATGTCTTCGTTGGCTACGCTAGGTTTGTACATTCATTTCCTAAACGCGTACCCTTCAATTCAGTTGAGTACGTTGGTTTCTAATTTTAATCTAAATATTTTATTTTCTCTTTTTTTTCTGCAAAATATCATCTTGATGCCTTGCTGAGCTGCATTAGTTTTTTAGATTCAGAATATTTTATAAGATCATAATTTTCGTAAATTTCATATTTTATCTGTCATCTTTTTTAAATTTGATATATTAACCCTATAATTGACTGGATTTCTACGTTTATTTCTTTTTTTAATCATTTTAGCGAGTTGAAAATAATACAGAAATGTATAAAAATACAAGCAAATAAAATCATTTATAACGGTACTATAAGCCAAGGGTATAAACGCATCTCTAAATCTAAAAATACGCGAATGTGTGAAGCAATTGCAGCAGCAATTCAATTAAAGCGTTGAAAGCGCTGATGCTATTGAGAGATCTTAATTGGCCCGCGATGATCGACGAAGCGAACGAGAAAAGAATCCGGGTCTGACGAGTGTCGGCATTAAATACTCCAGTATGCCCAACCAATTGTAGTTCATGACTTCCTAACAAAAGATTAAAATATATATACATTTGCTGGACACACGGTGTTCACCAAAAGAAAATCGCGACGCGCAGAATCGTCTCGATCCTCCTTAACCCCTTTCACGACAGATTTAACGTGTCTCCAGAAACGGGAACACGGTCGATCTCTTAATGTACGATCCGACGAGGGTCCTGCAAGCGAGGGGAGCCTTATCCCGGTTTTTGTTCGGCAATTTATTCGCCGACAACAGAGCCGCTATTTCTGGCCGCGTAGAGAAAGCTCGATCGTGTAGATCCGAAGTGGTTGAAAACAACAGGCGCCTTCGGGACCGCGGGGGAGGGGACGATTTCTTGGTAATTGCTCGCCGCCTTAATTAATTTTAACGAAGTTCGCGAATCGCCGTTGTACAACGCGAAACTTGCCGTCCATTTTTCGAAGCAGTTTGCGCGCAGACAGTTTCGAGACCGTTCGCCGGGGGTGAAAGAATCTCTGATGAATAGCCGAGTCGCTAAATAGTCGCGTTAAGTGGATTGTTCGCTGCTTTTCTTGGGGATTGGTGTTTTCAACGTCGTAATTGTCGGCGATTTCGACCGAAATTCGCTTAAGTTTGTTTTGTCGATTACGCGAATACAGTCAACTTCTATCCAAAGAAATTTCTTTCAAACGAGAATCATCTGCTACAGGATTATAATTCTCACTTAACTTTTCCGAAGCTTTCAATGCAGTTCACGCCAGTCATATTGCTGCGAGCTTTCATTACCTCGAAAGCTGAGATTAACGGAGTCGCCAGCATCGAAGCCTCGAAACTTATGGCTGTAACCGTAAAAGCTAAAAATTCTTGAAATTTATTGCAGACCATGTACTCCCGAGATATAGTGTAATCGAGTGTGCTATTTCAAGTAGTTTTTAAACAGCTGATGGAATCCAGCGTGGCTGGTCGCTACGTTAACGTCTTCATTGCTCGGCTATGGATCCCGCAGCACATTGATTCAATGATGCACATTTTCTATTACGTTAGGGTGCGTAATAAGTAGTCCTACGGCGCGTATCCAATAAGAAAAATGAATTTCGCGGTGGTCGGGGGTTATTCAGACCCACGGCAGTCTTGAATTATACGACTTTACGTGGGTACACCCGGTACGCAACGGCCGGAGGCGCCTCGTTAAACCTTTCGCAGTCGCGCATAAATACGCTGTTCGCGCGATGCTTCTTTTTCAGGCCGAGTAAATACGTTGATTATATTCCCGGTGCCACGAATAACGTATCAATTTCTCTCGCTCCCGTACAGGTATTACTGGGGATTTACCAGGGGCCGGCGGAGAGCGTCATTTCGAGCATCGAAACGCGCAATTACGGGCATTTCCTTTTTGCGAAGCCGCCTTAACGATCGATAGGAGACGGTCGTACACGGCCGATTAGTGTACCACGGTTATGTCCGACTATCGCCCGATACGCCCACTAGTATCGTTGCATAATTAACTGTCCTCTAATATGGCTGCGGATCGGAACTGGAAATGAAAATCATTGGGACCGAGATACGCGCACCATTACACTCTCTCCCTCCCTCTCTTACGCTCTGGCTCGAGAATTTGTTATGCGAAGATCGCAATTACCAAGACTGATGGTCTGTCACTTTCCGCGAGATTGAGCAGGACGCCAGGATGAGTTTGCGGTCATTTTTTGAACGCAAATGTTCGTCGGAGCACCTTGTAATTATGTGTATACTAAATTATGTAGACTCGAAAGAAGATACGCGACTCGGCCGGCAACTAATTAAGAGGCATTAATAAACGAGTCGAACATTAAGCAATTCAGAACGAGCAGAATCTCTCGGGTTGTTTCACTGTAGAATCTGGAGATCGTTAAAAGAGCGGCATTACACGCGGGAAGTGGATGTCGTATGATTTTTCAGAATCGTTATTACAAAGATGTTACACTTAGGGAAAATAGAGTGTGTTTTTATTATTAATATGCTGCAGATGGCGGTGTAACGTGGCTCCTTTATGGTTGTAATAAATCTAAGATTATATCCACTATTAAATGTTTCAAGAACCTTGTATTGGAGCGCCGTAAAATCATGTTTTATTATATTTTATTCTGAGGTGAGTCACACATGATCATCTACATAATAATGTTTTATTATTTAGTAGTTATTAAGTCCTCTTCGAGCACATGAGTCAATTTCAGATGTACCTATGCAACGAGCAATAATTATGTTCACTTGGAATAAAAATAAAAAATATTCTTTTGATAATGCGTCTCCAACAATTTCAGTACCCTCTGTATAATTTATAATAGCTCCGGGAAAGAAGTGAATGTGGATGTAAGATAAGGTTGAGGACGTAGAATAAAATTCTGCTTGTCTCAGATTTTATTTCCGAGAAAAACCGCCGCGTCGGATCATGACCTGCTGATTCTATTGTACTCGTCACAAACGCACGCGAAGCTGGGAGGTGTACAAAGTCAATTTTCCCGGAAACGAAGTCGTATCAAAAACAATGCTATTCCACCTTCGCCACTTACTTCTTCCCGTAGAATCATCCTCTTTTTGTAACAGCGTATAAATATTTACCCCGCAGAAACACACAAAACCAAGCACTCGTATTTGGTTCTCGTCGCTTCGTGCTCAACAGCGATTAAATATTTATCAACCGCGACATATTTGCCCGAAAACATAGAACACGAGAATGTTTTCGCTGCAGTGAACAAGTTGTACCAACATCCCACGTCTGATTCCGCGTTTTATCTGTAAAGTGGAGCACGAGAGTGTCGGCAGTCCGGCAAAAAGCTACCAGGAACGACTAATAGAATCGTACACCGAGGAGCAGGGAACAAACGAGCGGCAGTAAATTCAAATAGATTTCCCGCGAAATTCCATTCTTATCTGTCACCGCTTTTTTCCCCCGGGTTATTGCCAGTGTACCAGCTCGGGGGCCTCGGTATCAGGTCGTCGTAGGCGTTCCAGCTTGTTCGTTGGGTACGCCTAAAGTGTCGTCGAGGCTGTGGCGGCGGCGGCCAGCCAACGCTAGGACTATTATGCCCATCTGCCGGCATAACGAGACGTAATTGAAATCTCTCGTATACGAACGCACGGCCAGGCTTTCTCACGTTAGGGCCACAATTAGCTTTATTGTCGCGTCTGCTTGACGGGGCCATCTCCTCGCTCTCTGTTGTGTTCTGTTGGCTTGTCGTTCGGCCAGCCCGACGACGTTCACGAAGACAGAGGCGCCGGTCTTCCTGGTAGGACGAGAAGCAGGCCTGATTGCTCGGTGCCACGACGTTCCCCGGTTGCTGTTATCGGCGAGCCGGCCCTATCGCGAAATCCGATGCCACGGGAATTGCGAGGAAATGGCGGGGGGACGGCGTTGCGTGGCACTTAAACCCCTCCTCATACCCCCCACTCTGCGAGAATCACCTAACTCCGGCTCCCTACGCGATATACGTAATTATCGCGACGCTCCGCGGCACCGCGTCCCTTCCGGGTGGAGAGACTTCGACGATCTGCGCGACGATCAAGGAACGTTACGCGTAATTGAATATTTTTCGAACGGAGGGCTGACGTTATTACGCGCAATGTGATCGTAATGGCCGGCCACTGTGTGCGGCTGCACAGATAGCAGCCTACTATTCATGGCTAGACAGAGGATCTTGCAAAATATACGTTTTCTGTCTGAATCGCGACAAACTGGAATAGGTATTTTCTACTTTTAATTTTCTTCCTCAATATAATTTAAATTCTTCTGTTTCTCTGTTTTAACTTTTAATTACTCGCATATAGTACATACAATCTCAAAACATAAATCGTGTGTTTCAAGCATAAACAAAGGTATCGGATACACTAGCAAATATTTATTTTGAATTAAAGTAGTTTTTTGATTGAATGAAAATTTATTTGTGTTTGAGTCATATAAAGTTCCATGTAACCAGTTACTTACACTCAGTAAAATAAGTTAAAACAGAATAACTTTTTTATAATTATATCAAATGACCTGATGTTTTGTAAGCAATTAGAAGCATTCGTTTACTGAACGATATGCAAAAAAGATTTTCCAAAAATTACAATTGATCAGGTTACATGCAAAAATAAAAAAAGAATTTCTTTAAAACTTTTTATTTGGGTCCCTGGAAATTTAAAATATATGTTTTGTAGATCTATGTTAGTTATACACATGCTGAAAATTTCATCGAAATCGGTTGACGCAGGAAAAAACGACACGCATCGAAAAATGTACTATTCTGTGGCTTTTAAGCAAAAATTGATCAAAAGTCGTGTAAAACTTCGATTTCCATCTATTTTCACCGCTTGTAGCTCGTGTGTATGTGAATCGATTTCGATGATATTTTCAGCAAGTGTGTAACTACTATAGATCTACAAAACACATATTTTATATTTTTATTAAGGTTCCAAATAAAAAACTTTTAAAAAGTGCCTTTAAAAAGGTCATTTGGTATAATAGTAAAAAAGTTATTCTGTTTTAAAGAATGTACGGACACTTATTTTTCTGAGTGTATGTAGAAAGTAAAAGTTAAATTATACCTACATACTCATTTTTTATTATAGAAGGAATTTTTATGGTCCCAGTCCTTATAATACATTGAATGCTCATTTTGCATAAAGATCCGCAATCTACGTACATTGTAACTAAGAGCCTGTAAAAAAAGCTGCATCCTAGCCGCAGCATTCTCAATTTCAGAAATTGCAGTTTAAGGAATCTGAAACGAGTTGTTCTCGTTCTACCAGCCAGCTACCAGCAAGCACAGCAGTAAAGGCCCGTTTCAAAGCCTGATCACCACAACCATTTCCACAGAGTATTTCGCATTTGTAGGTGGTCGCTAACGCAGTCGGGTAGAAGATAGCAGAAAATCGGCTCGGCGGTCGCAAACAACGAAATATCATATTACAATTCGTTTCGTC
This sequence comes from Lasioglossum pauxillum, assembly GCA_933228785.1. Taxonomy (NCBI): domain Eukaryota; kingdom Metazoa; phylum Arthropoda; class Insecta; order Hymenoptera; family Halictidae; genus Lasioglossum; species Lasioglossum pauxillum. The sequence goes on along the minus strand of OW121702.1, from coordinate 16,648,227 downwards.
AGACCAATTTCCACCGGTCGATTTATCTCGTCGCGCGAGCGCCCCTGTGCGACGCACGAGGGGTTTTAACCAGTCCGCGGCGAGCGAAGTTGTTGTTAATTATTACTGCCAGCCATCAGCGGCCGTAGGTATCCGTTTGGACAGCGGCGGTGCCGGTTCTCGAATCGTAACTCGGTGCGTTAATTAAACGTGAAATTTCGAGTTCCCGCTCCTGCGGTCACCCGGCCAGTTCTCGTTTATAACGAAAAAAATCGTTGATCTACGGCGGATAAGAGGCGGTTGTGTGTCGGCTAACGGGATTTTTCCTGGACACCGTCGACCGGGGAGGAGTTGCTATGTTATTGTGTCCGGTTCGATCAAGAAAGTTCTCTCTCGTTAGGGCCGGAAAGGTGCGCGCATATGAAAGCGGGAATGCGAGAAACGGCGTGCGGCGCGGCGTGCACACGCGTTCAGGGTCGGAGGCGTTATAGTGATCTCCGGATCGGGTATATCGATACGCATCGGCCGGCACGTCCGCGCCCAGGCGACAATAATCTCGTTAAGAGCGGAATACGTACCCGTTCTCGCCCTGGGGAAATAAACGACACCGGCGCAACCGGGCCCACGATAATTTCGTCACCAAGGAACGTGGCTCCCGACCATCCTCGTCGGCTCCTTGGTAACCAGCCTTGTAACAGACGGGCCAACCAAATCGACGAAAAAAGAGCGAGAGAGAGAGAGAGACAGTGAGGAACAGCGGGCAGACGGATCGTTCTCGAATTTCGTTACACGCTCGTAAATTTGATCCGGCGATAATGTAGTCGTCGACGACGTGAGGCCGACGTTCAGTATGAAAAATGACTGCGGACCAGAGCCACCTCCGAAATCGGAAAGAGTACGCCTGCCAGCGGGACTCCTTTGTGATACTCTCCGACACGTGATTGCGAACCAGCCAATCTCGGCAACCGAAATTTCCGACAGCCTCTTCATGCACCTTCATACTCCACCGAGTCAAATGAATCTCGTTAAAGTCGGGTTTTACTATCGGTATTTCCGAAAACAAGGTTCAACATCGTGTACCCTTCCTGTCTGTTTAACGTCAATCGTGATTCAGCTACTGTCTACAAACATTTTGCTACTGCCGCTTAAATGGGAGCACTTATGGAAATTGATGAAACATGAAATGTCACTTCAAGAAATACTTGTGTTAAATACTACGAAATTTATGCATTTAAATGAATAATTCTCAACTCATTAAGTTTACCAACCCCCTGCCACGGAATGTCGAATCAGACTCGTGGTGAGTTACTCATTTTTTTAGATCAAAATCTAAAATATCAACTTTCTCTCGCCTAGGAGATTAATGGGAACAAAGGAAATCGTGCGACAAGGAGTTAAGAAAATAAATGAAAGTCTATGGAGCGCCTGTATGATGAACAGTAATTGAATTTACATTTGATAAAAATCGGTAGCATGGTAATAGCAGTTCGAAAACTCGATGGTATCGATTTCGCGGGTGGAAGTTATGGCCATTGATTCGAGAATGAAACGTTTCCAAGCAACGCGAGTCGAATCGGCCGTATCATTAGCCGGTCCCGTGGTCTTCGTGCAGCCTTCTTACCACGAATAACTGAACGGAGACATTAGGCACGTAGGTAGTTCGCGTGCTACCTAATGTAGGATCTTGATCTGGTACTAGAATAGATCGACGAGGAAGAATGTTCTTCCGAGCGAGGTAAGTCGCCCGCGGAATGTTAACCAGACGTCGTAACTCGCGTTTATCGGTTCCCGATGTTATTAGTTCCGCCCCGTGGTACTCGGAGAGCCATTCAGCAGACGCTCGTTCCTCCGTTCACTATATACCCACTCCTTTTAATTGTTTACCCGTGGTCTCGGTAAATTAAACTCCGCCAGGGTCGATCGATACCATACACCCGCTTCTGATGACACCTCGGGGATCGTGCGACTAACTTTGATTCCGCAGATATTTTTCCTAGCGACACTATTTCGTCTCGAGCAACTCTTCGGCGACAATGCTACAGCAATCCACGGCTAAAACTGTGATTGAATGAATTTCAGTGAAATTTAACCGTGAGTTATTGTACTATTTTATTTAAAAAAGCTCGCGATGCACTGCCAAAAGGAAGCTATCGCTGCTAGTCGTTAGACTGCAAACTTTATGGAAAATGAACATCTTCAGACAGTCATATATTCCTCATTTAAAATTTACAAACATCAATTTTTATTTAATCATCGAGAAATAAGAAACAGCGCGTTTCAAGTTTTTATATCGACAATAGAAATTCTTTCTGCAAACATTGCGTCCGTGCCAAATGGAAATGCCTTGTAAGTTTCGAAAGGCTTCGCGTATTCGAATATCTCGAAGTATCGCGCCCAGGCCGTCAGAATTTCAATTACGTTCGACGTTTCTTCCGACATTTTTTCCGAAAATTCCCGACGTAGCCGAGCTAAAAGCCGAGTTTCGATGAAATACCGAATTTCGTAGTTGAGAATGGATTTCTCGAGCGTCTCGAGGTATCCTGATCCCGTCCATATGCTCGCCTCACGTGCAACGAGAGTTCAATCGTATCGAAGTTCCGCCGAATCCCTCTTGGTGCTCGAGAAACACAACGATTGGAATCGAACGGGGAAACTTGCGAACTCGGGATTGTACAGAAGTTTGCGGTGATGGAGTTTCGATGTTAAATGCAGATTTTTACAGCGGCGACCAAACTTTCGATCCAGCTTGCCACGACAGATCCTCCATTTGCCTGTTATGACACTGCCATCGGATTGTAGTTTGCGTTCTTACTTGATTCGGTTACGAATGCACTCCTGTCCCGCGTGTCGCTTAAAAGCATGCATTACGTAAATCATTCTGCAACTCCTGATTGCGTAAAGAGAAAACTCTACGCCACCGATTTCAAAGGAAGTTTCTTTAAAATTCTGAAAAATGCAGTCGCTTTTGCAATTGCTTATTTTTACGTGTCAGGTTTTGAAATGATCGCTACTGAAATAGTGTGGATTTCAATCAATTGCTAGGGTACATATACAGGGTGGGGCAATAACTATTAGCACCTCAGATATCTTCGAAACTATAAGTTTCATAGAAATATTTGCTGAAATAAAATTGCACAGTACGAAGGGGCCATCCGGTGGCGATAATAGCTTTTTTGCAGGTGGAGGTACTTCGGACATTTGAAGGTCACCTTCATTTTTTTAAATGGAATGAGGTATTTTTTAATACATCAATCGATGCAGCTGGACATTCTTTATAAAAAAGTACTAACCTATGTATGTTGAAAAGTTAGTAGTTCAGGAAATATTTCACTTTTAATCATTCTGAAACACCATTACTGTCGTACTAAGACGTTAGCGTTTACTTACTTGTGTAACGTATTAGTACGACAGTAATGGTGTTTTAGAGTCATTTAAATTGAAATATCTCCTGAACTAGTAACTTTTCGACATACATAGGTTAGTACTTTTTTATAAAGAATGTCCAGCTGCATCGATTGATGTATTAAAAAATACCTCATTCCATTTAAAAAAATGAAGGTGACCTTCAAATGTCCGAAGTACCTCCACCTGCAAAAAAGCTATTATCGCCACCGGATGGCCCCCTTCGTACTGTGCAATTTTATTTTAGCAAATATTTCTGTGACACTTTTAGTTTCGAAGATATCTGAGGTGCTAATAGTTATTGCCCCACCCTGTATATTATTCAAATTTTTACATGTAAAATATAACATCATTCATTTTCTATTTTAAAAATACACGAATCACAAGTTTTACAGATGTACAATTATATAATTTTAACGTGCTCACATTGAGGGCTACTTTCACCTCTAAAAACGAGAACGAATACGTGCAGAAAAATATGGGATTATTTTCCCTCTGTAATTCCAGTTACGATTAATTAAAATTCACTCGTATCAGCTGACCGATCTCGAAGCTGCAGTTCAAGGAGTTTTATTATCAAAAGCTGAGTGTTTGCTGATAAAACATGTTTTATTCTGAACCTTTATTATTTTTGAAAAGGTCTACCAATTTTAAAATTCTCACTACGAGGATAATTAAAAATTCCCGTAAAAACCCGAGAACATCTACAACATGTGATGAATATTTCCCTCTGTTTCTGCAGTAATTAATTGAATCAGTTGAATAAATTTTTGCGGAAATTCTTAAGCAGTAATTCAAGCTTCTTCGGCAGCAGAAAAATTTGGTCGTTTGGAGCTGGTACGTGAAAGAATTATCATGTTACAGTGACGGGAGCCGGTGGATCGATCTGGACTCGTTACAGCGGACCAATTAGAGTCGGAAGTCATTACTAATAGGGGGTAGGATTTTTACGGCGATTCCGGCCGTATCTTCTCGGCATAATATCTCCCGTCGGTGACGAGTCCTCGCGTATCCCGGGACGTATCGGTGGTACAGCGTCGGATGTCCATCGCTTCGTAATTAATACCCTCGCGCGGAGACACGTTGACGGCTCGTTTTAACGCTCTGTCGAGTCTCCCCGTTAAAATACAGGATGAGGCGTTCGACTGCGTTCGTCTCGTTTCTCTCTCCCCGTTCCGTCTCTCGTTTTCTCTGTTACGTCTGCTTCCGTTTAACTCTCGTTCCTCTCGCTCCGCCGTGTGTAGGTACTGTTTCGTTTTCTGCCCGCTGACTCATCGATCAATCCGCGGAATGATGCCACGCGTTTATACACCTGCGCTACCTGGCCCGCTTGATTGATGATATAAAGGTGTAAACGGTCCGTTGTCAATCGTTCGGAATGTGCAACGCGGCCGAATGCAACGCAATCTGCAGGCCAGACGCGTACGTTTGGCCGTTTCCTCCTCGACGTACAAATACGCGAGCGCGTTTCGTGCGGATCGGTTTAACAAGCTTTCTTTTTCCCATCGCCGTCTCGCATAGTTATTCTCCCGGCCAACGACGCGAAACCGATCTATCTGTTCCCCGTTCAATTATCATATCCGGTGACGCGGGCTCGACCGATAAGCGAGAGACATCGGTTTGGACGGAATAACACGATAAGCCGGGGAATTTATTGTTAATCCTGAACGCTAAACGTAATAAACGATCGCCGGTTATAGCGACGCCTGTTTTTCGCGTTTCTTCCGCCGCTGCGCGATGGATCTACGGCCTGCAACTCGACACCCGCATAAATTCGACGAGTTTATTCGGAATTGGCGTGTCCAGGACGAACGATAATCACCTACACAAACGTGCAGAGGAGTACCGACGTCTCTGACGATGATCGTTCTCCTTCGGATAGAAGTCCGCGACACGCTCGAGTCTCGTGGCACTTGTTCAAACACAGTTCTCGCCAGGAAGAGCTGGAGGAGGGAGGACGTCCTGGCCACGATGTTTGCGCAACACGGCCGGGGTTGGTTTCGCCCGCTAACAGGATTCTTACTTTATCAGGAAGAGCCGCGGCTGATTAGTCGGCAGAAGGAAGCGAGAGTAATTTCAAGGCTGGCTGGCGCAGCTGAACCCGGCAGCCTAGATAGCTATGACAAGACGGGAGTTTACACGCTAGACGGGAGTAATTACATCCAAGTTTCGGGGCTGGCCTCTCTCTCTTTAACCCGGCTTCCTCCTCTACCACCCCCGCCTCTCTCGCCACAATCGTTTCCACTCTCTCTCTCTCTCTCTCTCTCTCTCTCTCTCTCTCTCTCTCTCTCTCTCTCTCTCTCTCTCTCTCTCTCTCTCTCTCTCTCTCTCTCTCTCTCTCTCTCTCTCTCTCTCTGTCTCTCTCTCTCTCTCTCTCTCTCTCCGTCTCCCGTCGTCCCGCTGCACCGCGTTTCCGTGTCTCGTCCTCATCCTCGCGATGTCTCCCCGATGCAACCGGTGTACCTCGACCTCTCCGGCTGCAGATAATGCCCGCGTGCGGTATTATCTGCCGCGAACCCGCCCCAAAACGGATGCCAAGGCTACGAGACGCAGGATTAATCAGCCGAAGACGGTGCCCTACGCGTTGACGGCACGGATTTCGCGGCTGTCTTGCTCCTCTGAGATGTCAGCCAACAGGGTCGATGACTCCCGCACAGATATTACGATTATTATGATTATCACTGCCGCGTCTTTAGTATGCAATAACCAAACCCGGACGTTAGCTGCGCCTCGTTTTCACGATATTGCGCCTGGGCCTGCTCTAAACCCTGACCTATTATTGGTCGGCGCATTTTAATGACCTGTCTTGCGGTCTCCTGATTAGTGCATGTGGGCAGCATCTCCGTTCCAGCTGAGCCGAATTTTGTTCGATCATCTTTCGGTTCAGTTATTTAGTCAATGTCTCTAGTGGAGGCTGTTAACTGTGTAACTACCTAACCAGTCAAAATTGTTCTTCTATAATTACTGAAACTAGACCAAATTTTTCTTCGAAAATTTTCGAATGATATTGAGCATACTGTTAGGAGCAAAACTGATCACACACACTTTAAATCAGAATAACTTTTTTATGAATGGACCAAACGACTTCAATTTGTTTGTAAAGCAAGATGAATTAGTTTAGTAGATGACGTCTAAAAAATGCATTTCATCGGGATTGTGAAAAACAATAGTAAAAATTGATTTTTACGGCTTTTTTAACTGGGCCAATAACGAAAATTTAAAACATGTCTTTGGTCAGTTTGTACAAATTATATACGCTCCGAAAATTTCATTGAAATTGCTTAATTGGTTTACGAGTTACAATCGATCAAAAGTGGTAATAAGACCAAAAATCATGAAAACTTGCAATTTTTACCACTTTCGATCGTTCATAACTTGTAAACCAATTAACCAATTTCAATGAAATTTTCGGAGCGTATATAATTTATACAAGTTGACCAAACACATCTTTTAAATTTTCGTTAATGGCCCAGCTAAAAAAGTCGTAAAAACACTATTGTTTTTCACAATTCCTACCAAATGCATTTTTTCAACATATTTTTTAAAAGTCGTCTACTAAACTAATTCATCTAGCCTTACAGAGAAATTGATGTCGTTTGGTCCATTCACAAAAAAGTTACTCTGATTTAAAGTGTGTGTGATCAGTTTTGCTGGTAACTGTATATTGCAATAAAAATGATATGAAGTCTGATTAGTAGACTGTGGATCTTTATGCATTTATAGGTTCTAAAAATGTTTAATAAATGCTATTAATAAAATATTACATTCCACAAGATTTAGTACGATTTGTATTTATTCCAGAACTACAAAGGCCACTACCACTGAAAATACGATTTTACGTGCTTCCACTTTCTTAAACTTTGCCTACAAAAATTGAAAGTTGCATAGACCTCCGCAGTCTACTGATTAGATACAGTCCCGTCATTATTACAAAGTTATACACATCATGTATTACTCGGTACATACTTCTACCGTTAAAAACTGTCGGATAAAAATCAACGATATGTCGATCAATAAGGGCAATCCAGATCATGCAGGGCAAAAATAAACTTCGGGATTGAGTAGAAGGGGTCGCGTTTAATCCGTGCCAAAGCACGGAAGTCGCCAAAGCTCGCGGGCTAATTGGAAGTTACGAGGACGTCCACGAGCCAGCATGAAGCCATCCGTAGTATTTCCAGTTGTCCCGTTTATAAATCATTCCACCCCTCCCACTGCACCCGCACGTAATGTAGAAGACAATTCTTCCTCGATCGCCCGGAACCCCGGCCACCAGGCCGCCGTTGGTTCCCCTAATTTCTCGGGCTCGCGCGTCCTCCCGTTCGTCGCGGGCTCCATTTTATCTCTTCCCCGCGAAGGACTCGTGCGACTGACTGCTTCGCCTCGGGAGCGGACCGGTAAGAGGAGCCCTTTTATTGTGCGCCACGGACTTTGTCGAAGAATTCTTATTACAGGCGGGTCGCGGTGCTCGCGCCCGAAGAAATCTCATTACCTCGTGCGGGGATAGAATTGCGTTGACGAAAAGTTCGAAAGGAGGTGTTAAGGCTCGCGCGCAAAGAGAAAATCGAAGGAGACAAAGTCCATCCGGCTGGACCTCCCTCTCGGAAATCCCTTCTTCCTCAGTCCGTGTCTTCTCGTTCTTTAGCGACTGCGAGGGCGGGGCTCTCGGAGAAAAAGGAAACTCAATTTTCCACGGATAACGGAAACAGAGGGGGTGTTACTTAGGGACGGAGAAGGGGGAAATTCGGTTTCAGTTTCTAGATGATGCGCGGGCTCGTTAGCCGCATTCTTCGCCGAATTGTTCGTCGGCGAATTTAGGCTTTAACCCGAAGAACGGAACTCTCGAGATCATTGTGCAAGCAGCGTTCATCGCCGATGGGAATTTCGCTCGTCCCCTAGCTCCTTCTTTCGCAGACGTTCTCGCGTATCACGGAGTCGTGACACGGGTGTATCGAGGGGAAAATCGATGACCGTGATGGTAAACGTTGTTTAGACACACAATACACGCGGGGGAAAGATTAATGATGCCAGCGCGGTATCATTGCGCTGGAATGCATCCCGGCGTTCATTCATCATCTTGTTCTCGAGTCGCCTCCATTCTGTCGGTGACTTATTATTTATTACAACGAACCCCGCGTTTTCCGCCTTACGAGGGCCGTCCCTCGCGCGAGAAACGTTTCCCTGGTTCAAGGTGCACCGGGTGCCCATAAATAAGGGCCTCGGACCCGTTAACGTATTCGTCACGTCTGCGTCTCGGCCGACGGTAATTAAGCGGATGCCTCGTGTAACACGCTGAGAATCAGCCGATCGTTTTCTTTTTCGGAGGATACAACACCTTCACAATTTTCTCAGCACTTTGTTATCGTGTTCCATCGAGAGAAAGATGTTTGTGCATCAACAGAAAGATTTACGGCGGAATTTACCGTCAGAATGTTTCATCTGAAACTAATTAGTAAGGACATTTCATTGTTTATATTTATGTTCGTTAAAAGTAATATAAAATTGTACAAACTGTCGAGTATAGAATTAAAAAAAAGTTCACATTCTCAGTGCAGTTGCAATAAATTTATTAATACATTCGCTACCAGCGTCACGCATGTGTCACAATTTTCGAATATGAAATTAATGTGTTGTGTGCCATCATTTACAATTGTGACACATAATATTATATTCAAAGAATGTCTATGTCATTCACATTTCATGAGATGATGAGTTTGTGTTTGGGATCGAAGATCAAGGATTAGATCGCGAGGAAAGTAGACAATAAGTTCCAACGAAGACTGAAAAGTAGGGTGTCGGGAAACGGCTCCGGCATAATTGTGGCTGGCAAATGCGAGTCGTATGCAGGCGCAGCGGGTTTAAAACGATCCATTAAACCATCAGCCGGCCATTGATTTACGTTTCCTTGTTGGCTGCTTATGCCTCCTTATTATCGCAGCTAAATCGTGTCATAAATCAAACGGCGTCGCATGAAGATCCCCCCGTACGAATGTACACGACACCCCGGACCCGGTTCCAACGACGTGGCATAATCTCTTTTGTAAACGCGTCTTCTTTTGTCCGGCGTTCCTTTGCGCGCAGGAACCGTCCCGTTCTGTTAAAGTAGTACGCTCCCGTGGAAGAAGAAGCCGGCACGTGAATTACGACTGGAAACGAAATCTCGCGTGATCAAAATAAAATAGCAGGGGAGAATCGTTTCGAATGATAGAATAGGAGACGGAGGGGGGAAGGAATCTATCGATGGTGTTTCTCGTTCACGATCGACTTGGCTCGACTTGTTCCAAGCGATAAATTGTATTCGTGTCCTACGAGCAATAAATTAATTCCCGGTGGGGTTCATTGCCTAATTTAGAAAGGAATATTGAGACAGTTAACTAGATAGGCTAATACCTTCAGTTAAGTAGGTAATGTCACTAGTAGGGCTTTAGTCACTACTTAAGTAGATAATGGTAAAGTTACCGGTCGCTTTTCGCCCGCGATTACATCGTCCACTTTCTGCAGATGATTTAGATGACGCAACGCAGACTTTCCATCACTTACATCTTCTTAGCGACGCGACGAGTTTATTGAATTGATTGGAACGTTCATATTGCTTATGTCTAGCCAGCAAAATCTATAGTACATGGAGGGAGTAACGTTGTTTTAAACAAGCTCTTCATTTATTTTGCAGCTACATTGATTAAAACTGCTTTATCGTTCAACATTTCTTATATGAAGAAGAACATTGCGAAAAGGACATACATGTTTAATAAATTGTGCTCAAAATCTTCCCTACGAGTTTGTTCCAATATTATAATCCAAGTGGTTGAACATTTACTGAGGAAGAAAATCAGAGGAAGAAAAGATGGCAGATTCACATCAATGACATTATTGACCGATTTCCAAGGTCACTCTGAGCGTTGCAAGGTCATTTTAAGATTGTAGTAAAATAATGTAAATGGTGCTGCCTTGACGCCAGAAACAGGATAGAATTAAGGAAGATGAAAAGAAAAGAATTCGTTTACGTGGTCGCAGCACATGCAGTTTGGGACATTTGCGTTGGGGTAAATTCCAGGAGCGATATTACAGGTTTCGGTTTCACGAGGTTGTCGTGCGGCAAGATTTGAAATCGCGGGGATATTCGTGGCGCGCTCGAAAATAAGAAACGAAACCGGGGAAAAACGTATCGGTTTACCGTGGATAAAGGAGCTTTACGAGTAGCAATTCCTTGCGGCCGCGGCTCGCGTCGGGTTTTCATAAAAAGAAACACAGGTGTCGGGCGCGGGGCGTTGGATGCGCAATCTGCGGCACCTGTCGGCGGCAGGAGAATGAAAGAATCCGGGCAACGTCTTCGGCGTAGCCACGGTGAAGCTGAAGGCCACAAGGCCCGGGGAATACAAGAGACGTCGCCGGGAGAGGGTGAGGGAGAGAAAGAGAGAGAGAGAGAGAGAGAGAGAGAGAGAGAGAGAGAGAGAGAGAGAGAGAGAGAGAGAGAGAAAGAGAGCGATCCCATGCTTCATTTCAGCCCCACCTTATATTCTATCGTCGGCCCTTGGTACAACACGAATAGCACCGTGCCAGGGCGACGCTCTTTCGTGAAGGTGCCGTTCCAGACATCTGTTGCTCGCTCTCTTCTTCCCCGCAACAAGGCATTTGCATAATTATAATCTCGCCACGGCCGTCTCGAAAACTCGAGCTCCGACGCGGACCGACCTGTGCCTCGTGTACCACCTTCCACATCCGTTTCTGGCCTTGTTGTTAGGAAGAGGAAGAAAAAAGACTGGAGAACTCGGGGAAGAACGAGAGGAGGAAGATGAGGAAAAGAAGGAAGGAACGAACGAATTGCTTCCGCTAACCATCGCGTCCGCCCGGGCTACGTCGTGTCTTATTGAGGCAAAAACAATCTCGGCGCCGTCTAAGGGCAAGTGACGGCTTAGTTAAGCCATTTTTACCGGGCCGCGGAACAGGACATTTGCATACAATCTGTTTACGTCCGACGCTACGCGAGAAACTTTGTCTCGCCGAGTTATTAGCTCGGATGAGAATCTGATTCCGCTGGATGCCCCGACCTCCCTCTGATTATCCTCGGATTTTTGTTCCGTAATTAGGTTCGACTTCTACCCTGATCCCCTGAAAAGTCTTTCTGTGGTAAGTCTTCGTTGCGTTCTGGTCTGATGTTCAAATTTTTAATCAGTACTCGAAAACAAGAAACCAGATCCAGCAACTTGTCTAGACTAGTTACCATGTTGATTGCGAAATTATAACTTCCAGAAAATCCAACAAAATCAAATGAATCAAATTAAATATTTTAAATATGAGGTTGAAGAACAAGATTATGTTTTATATGATTGTAGATTGTCGTAACAAAATATTTTATTTTTCATGGTAACGTGCTGGCACATTGTCTTGAGAATGAGGACATTGTTTCTAGAGGATCTGACCACAAAGTGGAGCAGGAAAGGGTGCCTTTGGCAAGAGGACTCTGTTAGACCACGATACTTACCCTGGAACCTCGAAAGAGGGTCATATTGTCAGCATACCAAAATTTCCGAGACATTAAACGACTTGTAGCAAACAGTGCCCTTTTGTGGGCATTATAAATTAACACATCGATAAAAAAACCATTTGCTTTTTATGCAACACGGTGAAAACATTAGAAGTATAAACGATGAATAAAAGCATGAAGAGGTGAGATGAATTTTGATGCAACTCCCATATCTAAGAGTGAAGCATTCATCCAGAATCAGTGAAAAATATGTCGAACATAAAAAGGACGTTTAAAACAATTGTAGCCCGTTTCACTAAAAATATTAAGAAGCAATCTCCGCCAGCAAAGCGTTTTCTTCATGGCTGTCAGCAAGGGTGAGAAGATCGGGCCTCGATCAGCGGAGCAATCAGCAAAGTGACCGTAAGAGAAAACCTCTGGCGGAAAGAGATCCGTCCTTTGTACGTCGGGAAAAAATCGGCGGCGATTGAGGCGGACTCTTTTATAAATGGAGCATTTCGGGGTCGTGAGAGGTGACGAAGGACCGTAGGGAATCTGAGGGAACCGTATAGACGGCTCCGACAATGCGGGGGATAGAGGAGTCGTCCTTCGGGAGGATCCTCGAGAGCGTCGTCCCGTCTTCGGGTTCCGTATAGACGGGATTACCGTCGCAGGACAGCGGCGAGCTGTGCAAACCGGGCTGAAGGCGGAAATGAGTATGAACGGAGGTATTTTCGCGAGGATTTCGCCGGTGTCTGAACGCGCCCCGGCCGCCGTTACTCGCGGCGAGACCGAAGAGGCCGGAGATTTGACCCTGGCCGGTTGAAACGTTGGCGGGCCAGGAATCAAGAGATGGAGAAAGAGTCGGGTGTTCGAAAAAAAAATAATAAAAGAAAAGCAGAATGAAAGAGAAGCAGCTCAAACGGTGGATCTTAAGGGATTCCGGGCGTCGATATAATTTTTCTTCCTCGGCCACCGGGATCGTCTCATTTTCCACGATTTCTTCGCCGTCATATAGCGTTCCGACATTGGCAGTGATTTCTATCTATTGAATTCCTCGTCCCTCTCTTTTCGACCGGCGCGTTCTCGCGGTTCTCCGCTCCCTTCCGTCTCAGCCGGGGTGTCAAATGATGCGTATAGAATAGACTGGAAAGCCGGCTGGATCCATTATCGATCCTTCTTCGCCGGAGGAATTCAAGCAACGAGTCCTAGAAAGAGGAAGAGAAGGAGAGGAGCAAGGGTATGGAGTCCAAGTGGAAACGGCGGCGGGAGGACTGACAGGGGGTTGGGGCGTCGATGGTAAGAGGGTCGTCGGGGAAGAAGGAGAAACGAACAACCCCTCGTGGAACTTCTATAGGAGGAGACCGGTTCCCGTGTCGGAGCCGTTGGATGCCGTGCCACCCGGTGATAAGCCCTTACCAGCCACGGAATTGCCTTGAAACATCGACCGGACCTTGCCGATGACGCGGAATTGCCCCCGAAGCTTTCGTTCGGCGAAATTATTCGATTGGCCGGGGAGCGGGGCTGCTCCCACGACGGGAAACCGTCTCATTGGCTTGACGAGTCTTCGGTAATCATCGGGACTCACGCATCGCGGCGCGACGACCGACGTTTAGCGTGACGGAACGACGCGACGCGACGCGTCGACGTCTCGACGAGGAAACGACGAGAGCGAGATCGAGACTTTCGATCGGCCGCGAATCAGGCGAACGAACCGGGTCCTGAAATTGTCGAATTACCGGTCGACAACCGGTGGTCACGTTAAATACTTCCAGGACACGAGGTTCCCCTTTGTTCTGGATTTTTACGCCGACGCGAGCATTGTCTCGTGCAAAGAAAGGTTCTCGGAAGGCCCGACGAGCTTAAAGGTTACAATTCTGACGATCGTTCCCCTCGCCGTTATCCGTACGCCGATCGGAGCAATTTATTATAATCGTGCATGAGCTTCGACGTTCCATATACCGTCGCAATCGTTACGTTTCCTCCCGTTCCTCGTGTTTTCTTCCTTCCTTTCTTTCTTTCTTTCGTTCTCGGCTCTCGGTCGGGCACAACTTCTTTCGTTGTTTAAAAACGGATCCCCATATATTTCCGTGGCAATCCGCAATGACCGGCCGGTGTCATTTGCATTCGACGTTGCATGTTCCATCAGTTTACTCTGGGAAAACATGCAACCGAGGCGACCAAAGCATTTACATTCAAATTCCTTTCTTGTCTGAAACGCATGCGATGTAGAAATGCAAACGTTGCCAACAATTGATCCTCGTACGTCGTTACGGAAATAGGAAGGAACGCTTAAGGAAGAAACAAAGCGAACTAGAGTAAATACGAAGCGTGCCTCGGGAATTCCGAAATAATCGCGCCATACTCGAAATACGAAACCGTCGTTCCCGTTGTTTCGCGTCCGTGCTGCAACTTTCGTCTACATTCCGCTTCCCTACGTGCACAATTATTCCCCTCGCCCCCGTATCGGAGGAATGCGCCAAGAATAATACCGTTTACCCGACATCGTTTGATAAGCGTATCAAAATAAACAGTCAGACAAACGGTTCCGCAGCCGCTCTAGCCAACCTGCTACCCAATTATCGCTGTTGCCTATCGCGCGGCACAAGATTTCCGAATATTTCCCTAACGAACCTCTCGCACTCGGTGCGTAACAACCGTATTCTCGAAGAAAATTCTCAACCCTTATGAATATTCACTAGCCCTTTTTCGTAACTACACCGTCTCTAGAACACTGTAGTTTCCACAATTCACAGTACCGTGCGTTGGTATGTTCATAGAAGGAATGGCGTCAAAATTAAGATACAAATATATTTAGTTAAATCATAAATAATTATTAGACTGCGGATTTTTCTGCATTTATGAAGAAATTGGCTGAGTGAAATATAAAACAGTAAAATTGTATTTTAATGCAATGAAGTCGTCAAGGGATGAAATAAATTTTTATTTTATTCCTGCTTCCCACAATCAATGAAGAACATTTTTATTTCGCATAAAGATCCGCAGTCTAATAATTATAAATTCCCACTGTATATGTTCGGAGAAAGATTGAAAGAGTTTGTGAAGGTTTGCGTGGATGGTTCCGGCCGAGCCTGCTGCGGGTTAAATGGCGGATCGGTGTCGAATGCCTCGAAGTTCATCCGGAGAAAGAAAAACGCTCCTTACGAGTTTTAATTGAAAACCAGGCGGCGGGGTTTATGAAGAAGCCGGTGGCAGTCGAGAGGGCGGAAGGAAAAGGGAAAGCAAACAGACACTAATTGGAGCTCAACCGCCGATGTTTACCGGATTACCTGCGATGCCGACGTCACTGGCCAGATGGTTCCTCGTAGACGAAACTAAAAGGGGAGGCTAGATTTCCCGGTAGACATAATAAAAATAGAGAGAAGGGGTCCGAATGAGTAGAGAGAGAGATAGAGAGAGAGAGCGAATAGTCTAACAAGCGATTCGTACGAACCTTCGACCCCTGGACCTCGTGCCTTGGCATTAGCATATATTGGATTATGTAGATACTGGAAAGGGAATCGCAAAGGGCAGCACTCGGGATAAGCTGTATACAGAACGGAACCGAAAAGAATCAGTCGAGTTGAATGAAGTCAGGCTGCATGAAACGCTCGGAGCCGAATACTCGTTCGAGCGACGAAAGGACGACGGGGATAGTTAAGTTTTATCGATTCGGTAAAAGCTTCCTCCTGTGACGCCCGCGATGCATCCCGTACACTCGATTGTGTCTCGTCCTTTCCCGGATTGACCCTTTTTTTCGTGTTTCTGCCTTATACGTACTCGCTGCTGAATCCCAAGCCGGCGAACATTATTAGCGACTATTTCGTTTGTGTTCTAGATCTTGTAATTCATTTCTGTTATCCTTCTGTGCCTTTTTGTTATGTATAATATTTTTCAATGTTAATACTACTCTCTAATATTTACATTCGACGATCAATAATTTTTTCCTACATATAAGTATTCATTGAATAACTCCTATTATTGTTCTGCACCTTTTTGCATTCGAAAAATAAAATATCTTCATGTTTAGTGGGACTTTTCAATAGAATTTCTAGTTAAAGTTAAAATACAATTGCAATTCTATGCTGTACTAAGTATAGCCAAATTATTACTCGTTTAAGAAATTCCATGGTTTCGCTTCAAGAGTTAACATGACTTTCGCACATAGTGCCTCCAACTCCGCTGCCATTTACTTATTCAAAATTCCGTCCGACTCATACACATTCCATTACCAAATCCGCGGTAGCACAGATAAATCTGCGAACGAACGTTTCGCAGAAAATGAGAGAGAGCGAGAGAGACAAAATCTTATTCCGTTCTGACAGTGATTGCAGTAAATGATAAAGCCAACTGCAAGGGAACGTTCATACGCCCCTTACGAGGAGAGTGAAACAAGATAAGCAGCTTGATTAAATGAAGTCTCTGTTGGTTCAGAAAATTAGACAGACAATTCCAACCTTCTCTGCATCATACACGGTCTAATCTCGCCGCCCAGATCTGGAATTACGGCGCGTTCATCATTTTCAGTCCTCCGCAATATCATCGCGAACTTCCCTGCTGTTAGGTGACTCCGTGTCTCCAACGTGAAAGAATTTTGCAAAAATACCGACCGTCTCTAATGAATATTTTAATCTTTCATACCACTGTGTAACTTTCAGGTCACACGTTTATTATTTCCAGTTTTCAAGTTCTGTTCTATTAACCTTTCGTCGACGGTGCCCGAGTTTACTCTAACCCAGAGTATTAAAGTCGTAATTTACTTGAGTGAACAGCTCACACATCAGGAATGATAGAAAGACCAATGTATCTACAAGAAGTACATTACAAAAATGTGTTTTAAAAAAATTGATAATAAAGCTGAGAATGGTCTTAAGAAGCTGAATTATAAAAGTGCGAAAAGTGTCCGTCGTTCGAGAGTTAAAACGTTGGAATGTTTTATGTGATGCATTTATGGCAAAAATGAGTATGTGAAGGGGACTTAAAATCTTCAACCTACTAAAATTGTTAAAAAAAAGTATAATGCTGATTTTGCATAAAGGTCTGCTTGGAATTGGGTAAACAGCTACCAAAAATTATCGACCAGCATCTATTAGTGTTCGCGATAGAACAAAAACAAAGAACTACCGTAAAGAGTGAAATTAGATGTTAGAGGGTAAAGTTAGAAGCGAGAACAAGCTACACGAAACGGTTTCTTGTGACCGAAGTCTTCTGGCCGGAGGTGGGCAGGGACGTGCGAGGGGTAACTCGTAAATTACGAGCTACACTCGAGAGAAACACTGTCCTCGTCGGTTTGGCGGCTCGAAAATTGCCGGGAACGCAAATTGGCCCGTTCAAGCATCAATATCGCCGGTCTTTAATTTCGGCTCGGCCCGGGTCTGGTCTCTCGTTTATATTCGCCCATGCACGGTAGCCCGGAAACTTTGTACCCCGGAGCCGGGGCTACTTAAAAAAATATTTGCATTCGACTGGTAGCGACGGATCCGCAAACTTCTACTTATTTTTACCGGGTGGCCGACGCGCGCAGCGCTCTATTTGCATAGATCTTCAAAGTCCGTATAGAGGGTCTCTGTACGCGGCGAATTGAATTTGCAATATTATTTCGCCCCTCGTCGGCCTGCTCTCGTCAACGGGAACCCCGTCAAAATAACCTGTACGGTTCAACCCGAAAGCTCAGCCTGTGATATTTTATTTATCGTGTTGCGATACGCGCGATCAAGAACCACGGCTCAAACTCTGCAAGACAGGAATTTCTTGCATAGATATCGACTCTTCTTTGAAAAACTACTTCTAGTATTTTCTCTGCAATTAAAGAAAATGTTTTTGCGTCATGTGGTGAACTAATTGTTCTAACTTCTCAAAAAGATTTTTTTAACAGCATCAGAATATTAACGGGAGTTCCTGTACATAGAATGACATCCCGTATCAATTTTTACTTCCTATTTCGTCATTTTGTATCTTCTTTATATTCTCAGTACATTTTACTAATTACTATGCTGCGGATTTTATGCATTTATGGCAAAAATGGGTGGGTGTAACTTCAAACAATTAAAAAATTACACTTCTTGCAACTTAATAAAACCACTGACGCGAGAAATAAATTCCTATTTGGTTCCTGCGTCTTGCAAATGATACATACCATTTGTAATTACATTGCCGAGAAGTTCTTTTTTTAGAATGTTTGTACTAAATGAAGATAAATTTGCTTGACAATTATCCGTCTCTATTACGGTCATTGTATAATCATTCAGGCAACACGTCGCCCTGTACATCCACAGCTCTGATTGGCTCCCACTATCGCATGTCAAACAAGCGCGTCAAATTATAACACAATTAGATCGAAATCAAACATTGCAGAGCGGCGAGCGGTTGAATTTTCATGCGACAGACGTGGGTACAAAGGTTAACGACGAATCGTTTTGATAAAGCGCAGCGCGGCGTATCCTCGACTCGACTAATTAAAACTTCCGGTCATTATCACAGCAAGATAAAAGATCAAAGTCGCCTATTGTTGTCTCAATCCGCGGGCGAAAGTGTTCCCCATTCACCGTTCGCCTCTTTCAATGGGATCGATCGTGGCCCAGTAAATTCTCGCGACTTCGATACATTGTTCCCTGGAGACCTCATTACGTCGCATTAAGCGGCCATAACTTCTAGCCGCGTCGCGTCGGCCTTGGAACTTCGCGAACTTCTAGAAACACGGCAATTTTTCACTGCCGTCTTGTCAGCGTGCAGTTGCGGGGAATTTTTGCGGCTTCTCATTACGTCGCGGCGAAGATAAGGTCTGAACTGCGAGAGGAAGTTGCTGGTACCTGTTTCAGTGGCGATTGTATTCGAGATTGCCGGGTCCGCGGGAACCTCCCATCGCCTTACGTGTATATTTGCTGGTCGAATTCGAAAAATCGACGAGCGGAATACGAGGGGGGAAACGGCTCGATCCGGTCTATCCGATCAATCGTTATAGCGCGGCGGAACGATGTGGTTAAGTGTGAACGCAATTACCACCGCAACCACCTACGGTGGTATCGAATAACACGTATTCGCGAGTAGGGAGGCGAAGAAAGAGAGAGAAACAACCGAGAGACCGGCACTAACGAGCATACCGGCGAGAAGCACGGTTGCAAAGCAACTCTTCGATCCTCTCTGTTCCCCGCGCCCCTCTCTCATTTTTACTGGGTACACACGTCCACCTCGCTCTTGACCCGTACACCTTGCTCTGTCTGCACCGTGCGAACGCGTTCATCTTCGGCCATTGATTGCGATCTCCCGCTAACGAGCTTACCGCCGGGTGCGAAAATCTTACCTGGGGCACCAACGGCCCCGACCGACCTGTAGCTTCCTTTCATCCTCTTCTGCGTTGCCTTGGCCTGCTCTCCTCGTCCTCTTCGGGCGCCTACCTGCGTGCCCGATGATAATCGAACCAGCAGGATTGCAGAGCGCACCGGCTCTCCCGAAGCGCGATCTTTATTTACAGAATCGATCAGCGAGCTGGACACGATCTTTATTTATGACTGCCGCCGCGACGTGACCGTCCCGAGGAGCAACCTCGGTGCAGGTGCAGCTTCCAGGTAATCGTGCCCGACTGCTCCGGGTGCAATCGAATCGATCCTGCACGACGGCGGCGAAAGTATCTCCGTTTTTTGGCTGACGCGCCGCGAATATCGATCACCGGAAGATTACTCTTGAATTTAACATAACCCTCCGATGGAAACGTTTCCTCTAGGGGTGGAGAAGAATCGCAGGACTTTCTTCGGGATTAAAGATGTTCGGTCGCGTATGTGCGATCGATATTATACTGCCACGGCAATGTCGGGACGAGGATATTAACGTCCCGTTAATGGTATCGATTTTCCATTCCGTCTCCCTGTCGCGTCGCCGTCGCCTAGCACTGTCGAAGAAGAAACTAAGACCCGGAGAGTCAAACGAACTGACTCCGGGGGTCGCTCTCGTTTCTAATCACGGAAATGGCAAACGCCACTCTGGTCGGACGACACCCCCAGGATCGGTTTCAGCGCTGAATTACATTGCCCGAAAATCTTAAGGGGGATGCTCGCGACACAATGTCGTCCACGCCCACGCAGATGGCGCGGCCCGGGGTGTAGTAGTTAATTTCCTCTGTCCAAACAGCGCTAATCCCGAGTGACATAAGCCAACTGACGGCTAGACCTAGTATATACACTCGAAGTAGAGGGGCACGGAGCGGATGGCACCGGGGAGAGGGATATATGGAACCCGGTTCCCTAAACGAAATAGACTGTTGCCACGCCGCATTTCTCTCTACTGGCCCGTTAACAGGGAAACATTAATTTGTCTCGTTTTTTCCCGGCCCCTCTCTAGCTGTTACTCAATCTGGGATATGAGGGTCGCAGGTCTATCTGGTAGGACAGTCTTCACCTGCGTCGGCGATATTGTCGCTGAAATTATAGTCTTTAACTGCTTGCACTATAACATCCAGTCAGACTCGTGATGAAGATCTCGTGCAAAATGTACTGAATATGAGTACTATTAATTTCTATTGAACCGAAATTAAATTTTACTCCGCTCTTGTTGGTGTGTAGCTATTGAAGAATACTACACATACAATAAAGATTATTTTTCTTCTTGGAAATTCTATTTAACCGTAAAATTTTCTTAGGTTCTTCCTGGACTAGGTAAAATTTTTATTCCCTTTTTTAATGTTCAAAATCTCATTCTTCTAATGCTGGTTTTATTAGATTTCAATCATTAATGACGAACATGAAAAATGATGTTATGTTAATTACAAGACTGCGGATTTTATGCTTTTATGACAAAAATGAGGATTAAAAGACTTCAACAGTGTCGAAATACTATTTTGACCATATCAAAAATATTAATGAACAAAATCAATTTTTACTTAGTTCCTGTAGATTGCAATTAATGTATAAACATTTCATTTTGCATAACGATCCGCAGTCTATGAATTACAGTCTATTAGAATTATTGAGATAGAAAATACTTGTTTATTTCAGGTTGTCTGAGGTAGAAAATTTTTACTTTTTGTTGTCTTATTTTTTGTTTTCTGACTTATACTCTTCTTTCTCGGGAAATAAAATATCGGAACATTTTCAGCTAATGAAAGAGCCCGCCAATCTCGATCAATGAATAATTCCAGCACCAGGTACTTCGGCTCCAACGATTAGTTCTGGCGCAGTTCCTAATGCGGACATTCAGATTCAAATCTGCTCGTTGAAACCCCGATGATAAATACCCCGGGAACAAAATCACGAAATTGATTTGCTCCCTCGTCAGCCCCGCTCGCGCGCTCCACTTCCCCGGCACAATGGATGATTTTTATATTTACCATCCGGTTTATTTACCGAGCCGGTGTATTCATACGTTGGATCAGGAGGGGGTACCTTCTGACTCAGCCAGGCCCTTACCCTTTTAACCCCCGCGGTAAATAGAAGTACGCGTCGTAAAAGGATTTATAGGATGCCGCGTGACACGCCGTCATCCCATTACGGATCATCGTAAGCCTATTTGTTTAGGATCCGAACGGTCACGGGCTTAGATCGTCGCCTAATTGTCTGGCCAGTGCAGCTTGCAACCTGACGTTCGATTGGCCGGATCCTCGTTCACCAGGATCCACCCTAATGTCATCTTGCCACGGCTGACGCGTTGCTTTTGTTGGCACCGTGAGAAGCAGATGCGCTAAATGCTCGGCCTTCCGTCTCCCTGTGGCTGTTTACTTTACTAACAAGACGAAAGCAGAGTCCTTTTCCTGATGAAGACGCGGCAAAAGTGGTGGCACAAGCAGGAAGATGAACTCCGGTTTCTATTTCAGAATCCTGCACACTTACAAATATTTATAGGAAAGATCTTACGGAGTGATCTTATCTCGTGCAAAGAACAGTGTCTTAATGAATCTACTGATTCCATTAAAGCTATCTTGGCAGGACACCGAGACTGAATCTACAATTTCATTCTCATTTCTTTCTCTTCCAAAGTTTTATCCTTTCCTTACAATTTTCTCATCTTGGTATGAAAAGTTAAAATCAAATTATGACATCCATGTAGTTATTAATCATTAGTAGACTTGTATGTACGAATTTTATGTATTTATGGCAAAAATAAATACACTCAGCGGCAATATTAAGTGGACACTCTTAAAAATCGCATAACTTTTTAAAGATTGGTCCAAGGGACTTGAATTTTTTAAAGATGTTAGACCGACTAGTTCGCTAGAGAATAAGCAAACAAAAATTTATTAAGGTTGTAATTGGTAGGAATCATACAAAATTTTTAAAAATGATGTTTTGTCAACTTTTTTATCTGGGCCTGTAACGATAATTTAAAAAATGCGTTTTATAGATTTCGGTAACTTATATGCATACTGAAAATTTAATCGAAATCGGTCAACATTGCAATGAGCTACAAACGTTTAAAGATGAGAGCTTAAGGGTGAAAGTCGCAGATTTTCAGTCTTGCCAGGGCATTTCGCCCTTACGTGATCATCTTTAAACGTTTGTAGCTCATTGCAATGTTGACCGATTTTGATGAAATTTTCAGTATGCATGTAGGTTACCGAAATCTATAAAACGCGTTTTTTAAATTATCGTTACAGGCCCAGATAAAAAAGTTGACAAAGCATCGTTTTTTAAAATTTTGTATAATTTCTACCAATTGCACTCTTAATAAATTTTTGTTTACTTATTCTCTAGCGAACTAGCCGGTCTAACATCTTAAAAAAATTCAAGTCCTTTGGACCAATTTCTAAAAAGTTATGCAATTTTTAAGGGTGTCCACTTAATATTGCCGCTGGCAGTATGTCAAACACGAGATGATAAAGACATTAGAAAAAAGCAAGGATACTATTATACCATTTTCGACTTTTCGAGTTGATTCAATGAGGAAATACATTTCCATTTAAGTTATCTAATCTTCTCTAACTAGTCTCGCTTAAGTAATTCATCAGTAGATTGCGGATTCTATGCATTTGTGACAAAAATGGGCACGTACAATTTAAAGCAGTGAACGAATTAAGAAGATTTAAGGACATCTGTGTATTAATTTCAGCTTAATAATTCAGATTAAAAGAAGAAAGAAATTTCTATTTGGTTCTTGTGTCTTACAATCAATGCAAACATTTGTTATTTTGTATAAAGATCCGCAGTCTAGTAATGAGACATTAATTACCCAAACCAAGGTCGTAGGGGGGGGCTTCCTTCAAAAACAGATGTAGACAATATTAAAAAGGATGGATGATTTCTGAGTGTATCAACTAACGCTAAAGATCATCTTGAGCTATCTAACTTCAGATTTGAAGTTCATCGACGAGCCAGAAAGTCCGAAAAGAATCTGTTCTTTCACCTGCCTGCGCAGGTACACGTGTGTACTTAATAGGCGTGAAAAACGACGTTTAATAAGGTGCGATGTTCGAGCTGTTGCGCTGGTGGACCGTTGTCAGTACAAGACATCGAGCTAATTCACGGCGAAGGATTAATTAAGTAGTAGGGCGAGCGAGTCCGGGGAAGAGCGATCATTCGAGTTGGCTCCGTGTTGGTACATCGGAATCTGTTATCGTTTCTCGGCTGACAGCTGACGTCTTACTAAAGGGCACTCTTCCTCCTACTCCTCTGTTTTTCCCCCAGCTGGATTCCGAGGTGATATATCGATTCAACGGTGCGATCTCGTACGTTTCACCTGGAGGATTCGACACGATGATGGTTTCACCGGGTTTTACCGGCGTGGAGCGCGTTGTTCAGGGATTCGATCTACTGTTCCGGGATTCGATGCGCCTCGTCGATGAAGGTTATCGGGCTATCTCACGAAACTAATTAATCGTGTGTCTAACCACGATCATGCGGACGAGCGTTATCCATCAGTCGATCGGCGGGAGGTCAGCGAACTGACATATTGTAAGTTGACTTACTTAACCGGGATCAATCGGCCACGATACGATCGCGGACGGTGTTTTGTCTTACCGGACAGACTGCAGTTGTGCATCGATTAATCCCTTCAGCCGGATAGACAGGTTGTTTGACAGATCCGGTAGGAATGCCTGCGGAGGGATGAATGGTTCAATTTGTATGTTGTCACTGACCAGCTAGACGGTGCTCTTGAAAATATTAATTGCGACCTGGACGATCTTATCGCGGTCCTAATGGAAAGACGAAACGAGCTTTCGAAAAGCTAAACTCGTTCAGTCTCACTATCCTCAATGTGGCCGTTTCAGTCGTTTTTTTCATGATCGCATTTAAACCGAGAACTCAACGTAAATTCTTCCAGAAGATCGCTAATAGACGAATATGCAAAACAGAGGGAGGGAAAAAGTTGTGTACAAGTGTTTTCTCTTTTCGAGTAAATTTGTCACTTTGATTGGCCGGGATTCTTCAAAAGTTGCTAAAGTTCAAACTTTCCTAATTACACACCATTTCTTTAAGTGCAGCGACTTAATGATTTCGCAACATCGCGAGAAACGCTGAGATTTTCTTTGCTCGAGCGTCTTAATCAGTCACGCTAATGAGTTCTTCATCCGGATGAACATTCCGGGAAAAAATCTGTGTATATGGAAAGTCCGGGTAACTTTTTGCAGAGTGTGCCTTCGCATGCAGTCTGCGGGAACTCTAGGCATGAGACGCGAAAGTAAAATAAAAGTTTGCTTCATTAAGGACTAGTTACCATGAAGACATTCAATTGACGTATCATCTCGGCCGTTTTGCCCCGTCGTCGTTCACGGAATTTCTCGTTTTACTACCAGCATCGCCCTCGGATGGTAAACTCGCGAAAAAAGGAGAAAATTCGTGAGAAACTTTTAGGCTACCGAAGTTCTGGAGGAAGAGAGGTCGCCTCCCCCTCCCTACGGTGGAGAAAGAGAGGGAAACAGAGAGATCGTCGAGGTTGAAATTACAGAGTGCTCGGTACCGCCTAAAATCAAGGAATCCGCCGCGGGTTGCGGAGAACGATGGCCTCTCTCTCTCCTTTATTCGAAACACTCGAGATATCCGTCTAATCGGTCATTAATGAAACCGAGGGATCCCCGGGCGTAATTAATTTCTTAATCATAAAACTTTCTCGAGGGCCTCCGCGCGCGCGCTAGCAACGGGCCTTCGAGTTTCGAACGCGCCGCCTCTCCAGTGTCAACGCTCTCCTCGTCTCGCAGAAACGCGTGCAGACGCTCGCGGGCGCAAAAGGCGAACATTAGCCTGCTCGTGACATGGTTTTCGCGAACTTTGCTACCCTAACGCGCGCTCTCGGCTTCAAATTATCTCGTCCGCTTTATACCCCGGCGTTGCCGGTTCGGTCAAAGGCGTGTTCTATCGTCGATCAGACTTATACTCGACTCGAGGAGGGTTTAATTTCGGATTAGAACGAGATGATGAGGATGATGTGCCTTATCGGCCGTTTCGGCGTACGTGTCGCCAGATTAAACTGAAATCAATTGCCTCGTAAACGAGGATAATCTGCGTGACAGTGTTCGGTTCTTGATTATAAATAACACGCTAAAAAATGTATCTATCATTATAACTTTGAATTTAATTATTATTGGTTAGGTAGTTCGTATTCTTTTTGAGTGTGCTTCTTATTTCTCAGGAAATAATAAGATTCCGGTTTAAGTGGCGTTCTAAAGTGATTTATTCGCGTAGAACTTTTATTATACAGAATAGAAAATATTTGGTTCACAAGAACACACTTCAATCTTCAAATGTGTGGTAGATTCAGTTGCGACAACAATTGTCCAACATTTTTAGAGACGTTTCCATTTGCAACAGCTTCGATAAGAAACGTGTCCCTGTTTCCCACCTACTGTCATGCAAACTCGGGGTTTTTTAAATAAAATTACAGGCGATAAATCCAGATGCTTGATAAAAGAAACACTTCGTTATTAGTAACGCTATGTCTGACCTGCAAGGTGCAAGCATTCGACGGCCAATTACGCCGAGCACCAGTAGAAGTAACATTGTTCGAATCACGGTCGACCCAGACCCTGTCCGGGTCTCAAAAGTTACGTTCCGATGATCGCCCGTTTCCACAGTCGGCTGGTCGTGACCGGTCAGTAAAGGGAGTTGCTAAATTTAAGCGGTCCCGTCGGTCGTTTCTCAAGCATCCACGGTTGTCTGGTGTCCGTGAGTCCTGCTCTGACGAACCAGATAATTGTCCGCTGTCGGATTAAGGAATATCGTTTCGAGGCCGCCGGTGTCCCGGTTTCGCTTGCCAATTACAACCCCTGTCTTCTTATCCTTCCCCATCCTTCGCCTCTGTCTTCATCCGCGCGACTTTCTCCATCTGTTCTGAAAGTGCCGGCACTCGGAGAGAGCCGGTAAGGAGGCCATTTGCCCGAAACGATTAGCGAAAACGGTGGCAGAATCTGGCTTGGTCGGGCTCTCTCGCCGGTTCTAAAATTACCTTCGAAAAATCCGGCGGAACGGATGAAACCTCGAGCCTAGGGCCGGGGGCCAGAGCTTTGAGGGTAACGTCGAGTGGCGGTGATCTAAATTTACTGCCGGCCGTGTAAACGACACAGGAGCCCTTCTACATACCGTAACATTCACGGACAGACTGTTGCTACGAGTACCATGAACGAGCTGGAGGTGACGGCAGCTTATCTATGCTCCGATTTCTCTGTGTACGCCATTCACGCCGGTCATCGTCTCCCATGCGTCACCCACTCTCGTTGGATAACAGAGAGAGTTTGTACCCGCTGCGGTGTTCTTGTTACCATGGGACCCCGACACAACGGCAGAGCATCCCTTTCTCCCGGGTATGCTCGCTCTCTCGCAATTTTTCTTCGGTTTTCTCGTCGCTCTCGTCCTTTTTGCACCACGCCCACCTGTTCAGAGGCAGAGCGTAACGCGACAACGGCCCACCAGGAGATCGCCAGAGATAGAAACGCGATACGGTGCTCGGGCCGAGAGAGCGATGATGGTTTATCGGCGTTTTGACTCGTCCGCGGCCGAATCCGCTCGCTTGTTCTTATCCGCCACGAGTCTCTCGACACCCACCTGTTCAACGGAGACCCCTCCGTCGACAAATAAACGAGACAACTCGGCCGGTGGGACTGAAACACGGGGGGCAAGGGGCACCGTACACGGACCCCGTTATCTGGCTTTCAACGGAGAATGGAAAGAAGTGGTTCCCCGTGATGTTACCGGCGATCCTGACGCGATGGAAGGATTGCCGTGCTCTCCGAGCTGTGATAAGCCCCGCCGCGGAATCGCACGGAATTACCTCGACCGGGTATCTGGAACGAGAACTCGGTTTTATGAGCGCGCGAAACACTGTGAGCACAGCCTTTTCGGTATGAGAGAGAGGACGAGGAACATTCCTGACCTCGAGGAACTTTTGTACGGAGATAATCGATGTGGGTGGACCGGGGGCTAGCGCTCGGCATGAACGCTGCGCCGAGTCAAATTTAGTGGAGAATGGACAATTGCGACGGGAAATGAACGTCTTGGACGGCAGGTCGACTGGAAACGCCGGGGAATTGTTCGAGTAGCTTTTACAGGATAGTTCAAAATAGTGACGGACGAGGTCGATTTGGATTCTCGCCGTTGTTCGGATATCGACTTTGTTTTATTATGATTAGAGAGAGATTGCGGTCTCTGTAAAATGGTGCAAATGAGGACAAAGATACTATACTGTGAAGTTCCAAGATTTTTATCTTTTTCTTACATTTATTAAAAGAAAGGAGACAGTTTTTCTTGCAGTTGTTTCAGAAGTTTGTATTTTGCACAAAGATCTGCAGTTTTGATCATTTCTGGATATATTATAAATCTCAATATTTAGGTAGGTAACTGTTCTGCAGTTTCCCGATAAGTTATACTTCTGGGAAACGTGATTTTATACATTTCAATTGCTTCTATCACAATTAGTTTGCCTTAAACGTGATACGACTTGGATCGATCTGGTTCCCATAATTTCGATGAATGACGGTACAGCAGTTTCCGATTTCCAACAAAAGAGTGTTTATCTTTTCACCAGGTATTTATCTTTGGCGACGAAATCGAGCAAAGAGAAGAGGGCCGGAATAGATTTCACGTCGAGTCCTTTAATTTCAACAAAAAGATATTTGCCGTCCGAAAAATCCGGGAATCGGACGGCAAGACGCCGTTGTTTAAGTAAAGCTAATCTTCTTGAAGAGGATCGGTCTTCGGCGCGGCCGTTCCCTATTGAGGAAAGCCGGTAAAAGAAAGAAAGGAGTTTCGATCCGTAGAATCGTTGAACGGATACTCGACTCTTCCTCCGTCCGGGCACCAGACTTGGAAACTGACGTCTTAAAAGTCCTTCGTTAGTTTCCCAGCCCACGAGACGAGAATAATCCGATCCGTCGCTCTTTTTCCACCGTTCCTCTGCCAGGAGATTGTGATTGCACGAGGGAAACCCAACGGAATCGACTCGGGAGAAAGGAAGAAAGAGAGAGGGAGAGAGAGTGATCCTCGATAAAAATCGTTCACGCATGAATTTCGACATTAAGGGAGAAAGAAAAAACGGCTGTCCGTATTATTACCTCCGACGTGAACGCAGGGGTGGTAGCGTTCCGTCGACAAAAGCTCGAGAAGAAAGAGAGCTCGTGTCTGGTGGACCGTGTTCGAGGCTCGATCCTCTACCTTTTTCGAGTATTTTGATACGTCGAAAAATCCTAAACAATATCGGCGATCGATCGAAACGAAATCACGGGTCCTGTCGTCGCCCGGCTGCCGGTCAGGTTCTCATTATCGACGGACTGTGGTGTGCAGAGAGGGCGAGAGAAAGAGAATCAGAGAGAGAGGGAACACTGGGGAAAAATCCCACGAACCAAAGCAGTTTCCCCGATTCGCGATTGCGTGCACGCTTGATCGACCCCGGAAACGAAGGGGCTCGATTAGTCTGCGCTCGATACAAGGTAGCCGATGGATATTTGTGCCGGTGTTTGGTCCGGCGTTACGCACGGAGGCCGGGCCGAGTGCCGGCAATAAAAATGCCGCGGCCAGAGAAAAGCGAGACACAATGGAAACACAATAAGCAAGAGTGGATGACGATCGACGATGTGGGGAATGAGACAAGAGGCCGAAGAGGGAAAGGGGGCCGACTCGCTCCACCGCCGCTACAATTGGCGGCGGCGGTGGTGGCGCACCAGCCACGACGGTGCAATCTCATTCGCGCTCTCTCGCATGAGCGAGCAGAAAGCGCACTCCGCCCTGAATCCCTTGTGCTTTCTGCACCTACGCCATCCAACCCCATCCACCTCCTAGACCCGTCACCCCTATTCCCCCTTCGCCCCTGCCCCCACAACCCCTGACACGTCTAACTCTTCCACCTTCAACGTCTAATCCCGTCGTCTGTTTCCTCCTGACTTTCTAATCCTCCGGGTCGTTAATCATTTCCCGTGAAATTCTGCTACGTCTCGTGATGAACGATGCTCCCTCCCGACCAGACTGCTTTTTGAAATACTTCTGTTTAGTATTTATGTTTGGTATAGACATACTTCTTTCGGATTGGTCGCGGGAGAAACAGTTTACCGTTTATTATGCATAAAGCGCCGAACGATCATCCCCCCAAAAATGTAATCAGAACTTCCGAGTCAAAGCTTATCACAGGGATTGCCTCTTCAATTCTTATAGATTGCACGAATCCCAATGAAACCACTGTTAGGCCACTTGGTACTATGAAACAAATGAATTTTTAAAGATAAACAAAGAATTATGTCTTAATATTATTACATAACTTGTTAAAATTACTAATGGAAGAAATGCATTCGCATCTAGCTAGCATCCAAAGTCTGATAATAAATTTTGAAATACTCTTCAAAGCCAGTACGGTGCACAGACTTGATCCCTAAAAGGTCAAAGGGAGTCCCTAAAGGCGCGAGAAGAATTATTTATACCTAACCGTTAAAACCCCAGAAATCAAGTTCGTGGCGATGACGTTGGAAGTCTTCACCCTCGACGTATTCGACGACAATCTAGCCGAACGATCGAGTAAAAAAGTTGGGGTTTTACCACGTTAGTGGCTCCAGTCTCCTTTGTGCTGGAACGGTGTAAGGTTTCATGGAGCCTGGATGCTATTGTTCGCCGAAATCGCAGTATAACGTATTGACACCTCGAGTCATCACCCTAGCGACGATCGCGCGCCGCCTGCTTGCCCAGTAATTCGAGACACACCCGTGTACTACCCCTGATCCTGCAGGATCTCGTGTTGCGTCCCGTTTCAAATGAACACGTGTTTGTACACATCCAACTGCTCCCGGAACGTGCGATTGAATATTGTTTCGCGCAGTCGCTCGAGTTACCGTATCCGTTCTCTTGTAAAACGAGTCTTAACGGGAGCAAGAACTCGCGCCTGGACAAAGGGGTTTAAATGCGATCCAGGACGTGACACTGTTCGAGGATGCCAGATGACGATCAAAAAGGAACGATCAAATTGATTCTTACTTCATTGTAATCGCAAGCGCTCGATCCCTTTTTATTTCGTCACCCTTTATCTGATCTACGATTCTCTAAACTCTTTCATTGTTTCGTCTTCCCTACTGACCGAATAAATCAGGGCTTTTTGTTTGCAAAAAGGATACTTAATCTACACTTTACTACTTCCAAGAACGTTTCTTTACCTGCTCTCGTTGAAACTAGTAATGTTAGAACCTACCAACAAATTCTATGACATTTTAATTGGTTGATATATTCGTTAAAAAGTTGCAGTATCTTTTCCTAATATGACGTAACCAGCGTCAAAAACGACGTGGTGCGAATGCGTTGAAAGAAAAAATACATTTTTATTGAATCTCTGTTTCGCACAACAGACTGTAAAGAATGGACAACTCATCACTTCTCATAAAAACGAGCCGGATTAAGCAGCAGGCGTTAACCGGGAGGCCAAACTGGCGGACCCGCGCGAAGAAAGAATCGACTTGCGTGTCAAGGGTAGCCGTCTGATTAGTAATTAGCCGAGCGTTAACCACGTTCTAGTACGGGAGGGCGGGAGGAAAGTTTCCGCGTGAATCATTGCTCCGCCTCACACCTCGCTCCTAACCAGTCTTCGGCTTCGGATCAGCCTTTTAACCTCAATTAACGCTTCGACTTTGCGTCGGCCGTGTAATCACGGTACAATGGGAAGAGAACAGGCTTCACCTTTACCTCGGACGGGTTAAAAACACTTCGCGAGGTTCTTCGAAAGAAAGAGTTCAAAGGGCAAGGAAAACCGTGGACCAGTGTCGCGCGTCGAACGCGCCGCGAGTTTTTCCTATTTACGCGGTGACGCGGGCCAAAAATGCAATCGTCGACGCGGCGCCACGCGATGCAATTACGGTGGGAATGCAAGGCACGCGGGGTTTGATACCGGGCCGACCCGCACGCCGCAGATACGCCGTGCCTTTGCACGAAAACAACCCCTCTGTCCCTCGGTGGAAGGAGACGCGGCTGAAATTCCAGCCGGATACGAGCCCCCAAAAAGCGGCTGCCTCCGCGAGACGACCGCCCATCCGCGTATCTCGATCACCCGTCGCCGGGGCTGTCATCTGTGAAATCACTATTCTGGGACGGACACCGTTAAAACTCTGAACACCTTCGCCAAGACCCGGACAATCTTAAACATCCCTTACGAGAGAGAAATCTGAAGCGACAACTTTGAAAAGTACTCTTACAGAACGTAGTTCATGCAAAAATATGAGGTACATTTTTTTTGTCGAATCTCGATCATCCTTTGCCAGGGTTGTCATCTCTGAAATCACTGATCCAGAATGGACACCGTTAAAACCCTGAACACCTTCGCCAAAACCAGGACTCTCTTAACACTAAACCAGAGGTGGGCATTATTTGGCGAAACAAATATTTCAAATACTATATAATATTTTAGATTTTATTTTGCATAAAGAAAATAGTATTTTAAATAAGATATACAATTTCGAAAATAAAATATTTCTGTTTTAACAATCTGAACCTCAAAATAAAATATTTTTATTTCAACAATTTGATCCACAAAATAAAATATTTCTATTTTAGCAAACAGAAACACGAAATCAAATATTTTACTTTTTGCATTGTTATAATACTCTGAGAAACCGCATAAACATACAGTCTATCTTATCGTTAAGAAACGATTTACACTCATAAATGTATTGAATTCGAAGCATTATTTTCAGCAATAATATTTAAAATTGAAATTGAAAATGAAGACAAAATATAAATATTTTCAATATTCTCCAAATAGAATACTATTTTCAAAAAAATTACTGCCTCAAATAAATTATTTTATTTTCAAAAATTACTGCATCAAATAAAATATTTTATTTTCAAAGTTGTACACATACTTTAAAAAAAAAAGAATTATCTGGTATTTACTATTTAAAATACTATTTTCCCCAGCTCTGCACTAAACCTACTTTTTTATTTTTTACCGGGCTGCCTCTCTATTATCAACTTCACCCGAAATATGGCTTCTCCAGGGACCTACAGTCCGCATTAACTCCTGGAGAAGCTAGCTTCATGCCCAATTCCACAGCCGTTCTTTTCATAGAACAGTAAACCTACTACCACCGGTCAAAACGACCGGTTCCAGATTTTTTATTTTACAATTATTGAAATAATAAACATGATTTCATAGGGAACGGTTGTAAAGATATGTTTAGTAGAGCACGTATTACAATAGGGGCAGCACAAAGTCTAAATAAATCAATCTTGTCATTTATATAATGGAACATGTATTACTTTTAAGGCTCGGTAGGTTTAGTGTTAAACATGCCTTCGAGTAGGCGCTGCGTCGGGTCTGAGTTACGAGTACCACCTTGAAAGTACTTGGTGCAGACTACTAGAAGTAAAGAATGATTTTGTGGTAGCTGTAACTAGTCTAACTTAATATTTATAAGGAGTAAAATTGGCAGGTGATGATCGGACACATCAACTAATTCTTATTTAATATCTCATTTAGTAGGAACTTCCTACACGTCATAAGTACAGAACGATATATTAACCACTCAACAAAATGTTCCTCAGTTTAACTGTAACTTAAGTGACGATTAAGATGATGACAAAGAAAGCAAGAGGCCTAGATAATTACGAAAAATTTCGCAGAATATCCTTAAAGTTAGGACAAATCGGGAGAAACGCGAACGGATGACAGCCCCACCCTCCGTTCAGTTATCGTTACCTGATGCCGATCAATCGCCTAACCGGATCCCCGGAACGACTGCCAATCAATGCGCCTCGAATGTCGGTTAAGACTCCGACGGGATAATAGCAGACCGCCTCAGGATGCTCGATTTCCTGCTCCGCCAGTTGCGAGATGGTGTTAAAGTGAACGGTACAGGGTGATCGGGACCGTTTCCTGTATTATCGCCGGATCGAAATCTACCGGTCTTCGGAGATCGTTTTCACAGATATGGTTCCTTTATAATTTGAGGTTTGTTGATCGGCTTGTCGGCCAGGAAGTATTAGGTGTTACTGGATTTCCGAGTGTCGGCGGTTTCTTGTGGAAACCGTTCTGTATTCTATCACTGTCCGCTGGAATAAGAAGCGTAAATGTTAGATCGAAACGCTTGGAGCAGAAAAAGTTACAGATTGACGTAAATAACGAAAGAAATTTATTGGATAATACAGGGAAAAGGAAGCTTGCACGATTGCTTGTTGTATATGCTCGTGTGGGAGTCCAACTTTTTGATGATTTGCTTTGAAAATGCAATTTTTAGTCTCACTGATCATGAGTTTTGTGAAAATTGGACCTGGCTTTCCTTGCAGTGAGTCTATCAAACAATCAGCGATTTCGTGTGCGAACACTTGATACGAAATTATGATTTTAGAGACCTGAATCTTGTATCTACAAGAAAAGGTTGAAGCTTGCAATATGGTTTGTCTTACTGATTGGGAGTGACAGAGAGTTCCGATTGTTGTAAAAATGGTGATTATCCTCGCAGGAAACCTGTCAAGAAATTGGACAGTTCGTGTACAAACATTGGATACTCAATTATGAATTACGATCAGTGCTGAATGCGATGAAGAGCGCGATTGGTAACACCGTCGATCAAATGGAGAGCGTGAAAGATGCTACTGTACGGGATCGATCAAGTCTTCTCTATTTTCAAGCGGCATCGCGCTGAAGGTGGCCGTCTTGACGGCTGAAACGAATGCTTCTATTGGGTCACGGTGAATAATTCATAGGAAGGTCGGCAGCAGAGTAGCCTCCGATAAATAAATCGGTGGACCCCGTTTTTTGTCGTGCGTTATTGTTGCGATATCGATCAATCATCCGAGAATTATTGACAGGCTCTGGCCAGTCCGTTTCAATCAGATACATACACTATTTCGCTGGACATTTCTGTTCCCGAACAGTTCAGTCATTACACTGTGGTCATTCTGTTCGACCGAGGTGACGTATGGACGCTAATCAAAGAAAACAGACACGTGCAGCGTACAAATTAGAAATACCGTAGCATTTCGTAACCCTCATTCTATTGAAAATTAGCTGAATACTGGCAGACGTATTTGATGTAGGAGAATATACATATGTTGATTGTATAGCTGTTACAATAGAATAATCAATCATTTGGTACTGAATTTTGTACTAATTTAATATTGTAATTCTAATCTGCATTTACCGTCATATTACTGTGACTAACTTTTTCACTGCCATTTTTGCCTTGTACCCCACAGAAATCACTAATCCTTTATACATAATGCAGTATAATTTTGAAGTAGCATATAACGAGTAAGTATAATATTATTTGTGTTGCGATTTTGTGGTTTTGTAATACAATTCAAGTAGCATATTCCGAATAAGTATAATATTATTTGCCTTGCGATTTTGTGGTTTTTATACTAAACAAAAAATATTTTCGTCGTTTGCAAGACACAGGTGCCAGATATGACCACTGCTTTAAATTGATTTAAATTTAAAGTTAAACCACTGATTTAAATTAAATTGTCCAATTATGAGGTACATTTTTCACCTTTGATTACAGAGTTTTCATCCACGTCAATGACAATCAGGTAGCGTTTACAGCTGCATGTGAACATCGCGATATCGTTAGAAACGAACAAATTTCTGTTTCACCGTATTTAGAGGCCCGAAACTTTTTAATGCTCGTGCCGACAAGTTTTTCCCGCAACGGGCGAGGTCTGCGCGGGAATCCTTCGTAATGAAGACCGCGAGGAAAAGTATATATTCTCGACTCGAGATTCACTGGTTGCGAACGGCGTCGCAATATTTATTTCGCGACGGAATAAATGTCTAACGGCGGCGGCCTCCGGTTGCATTCCAGCGACTCCGCTGTTCTCCAGTGTTCTCCCTTGGGGGGTCTTTGTTGAAATGTTTTCCGGCGGCGAAGGCCGGTAGTCGTGCAAACAGCCGCGAAAAATAATGTAACACGGTCCCCGCGCAGCTCCGCGACCGTCGTAATACAAATGGGAAGTTAAAAGGCGGTTCCTCGCGTTTCCTAGCCGGCTTGCTATACCTATAGTCGCGGCCGCGGCCACATTTGAAATCCTCTTACCCGCGGAGTAGCAGGAAAAAGTCGGGTTACGAAAAGGGGGAGACGAAAAGGAGAAGAGAGAGAGAGAGAGAGAAAGGAGAATGGAGTTGAGGGCTGTGAAGCGAAACAGCGCTCGATGCCCGAAGAAAAGAAAAGGAGAGACCTAATAAGAATGTCAATCGCAATAAAGAAGGCTTTGCATTTGATAAGCATCGTAAAAAAGCGCCGCGTAAGGTCATTACGTATACGGATCCGCGAACTGCAACAGCCTACGCCTCTCTCTCCCTTCCCTGTCCCAGTCTCTCTCGGAATACCTCGTTTGCCGTAGCTCATCCCGAACACGGTGATCCCAGGCTACGATCGAGAGTCTGCGCTGCTGGCCTGCCTTTGAAAGATCACTTCGGGAAGCCTGTATATCGCTGACTATACACATATGTATACCTCGCCTCCCGTCCGACTATCGGAGGCGCGGAGGTATCGACCCAGTGAAAAAGCTGTCGTAAAAACCCACGACGATAAGCCGGCCCTTTTTTCACGGAGCCTCTCAAAGATTGAAAACGGGGAGCCGTGTTGTTCGATCGGCGTTTAATCCGCTGCTTTATTATACAGATTTAATCGCTGACAAATTGCGCGAGAACGATGATACGATTAGAGCCATCCTCCGGGAGGATGCGGTAGTAGCTTGGGGTTAAGGCTTCGCACGAACCCTGCTGCATCTTCGAGCTTCGGAATATCGTTGCCTACGTTTTCTTTCCATTTTTACGCCATATTTTAGACTCAAGTCTGTACTATCTCGAATTTTGTGACCTTCTTGATCTCTAGTTAATCAATCTCCAATATGGTGGTTGCAAAATTTATATCCAAAACAAAGGTATAATTGATTCATCGAGAGAACCACGAATTAATGTGTACACACATCGAGAACAGTCACCAATGTTTCCAAATATGCTTTATATAATTCCAATTATTTTCCAACATGAAATTTTTAGTTGTTTCAATGAACGGTAACAATGATGTAAAATGGGGTACGAATCATCTAATATCTTTAAATGAGAGCATGTAAAAAACCAGCAGTGTGTAATTTTTTGGAAATGTAGTGCACAAAATCTTTAACTAGAAAAATAAATAAGGAATCAGTACTTCTTGAAAATAACAAATTCTAACAAAATCAGAGGAGGTTCACATGCCAGTATTAATGGGCGTCGTGGCACGGAAATGCTGTCGAGGTAGCTACGCAAACGGATCCTTATGCCTCGAGTCTGGCACTTGAAGCGGCCACCGTCTATGACTAATTATGAGAATCTAGGGTGGACCGCGTTTCGGGATGTTAACGGGCCGCGCGCCGCGTAATATCCCCGCATCCGGTTTTAATAGCGGCGTACGGAGTGGCAGTTTCGCGGACTCGGTGAATATATTCAGGGACAGTGTTATTCCAGCTGGCCGCGTAGTCATATATCAGCAACGATTCTATGCGCGGTCGCGTGCGGAGTAATTACTTTTCGGTGCGCGCCGGCATCGCTCAAAAGGCAACATTTGCACGCGACGTGGAGCCGACGTGCGGCGAACGCACGCACGCACGCATGCATGCGACTACACACGCACGCAAATACTCTCTCGTCCCCGTGGAAAGTATAAAAAAAAAACGAGCGGAGAAAAAAGCAAACGGCTGCCACGTTTCGAGGATCGACGGCGACAATGGCTTCCTGTTTCATCCCTGCGGGGCGTCCAGCTGTCTGTCTGGACTATGGTTGCGCGAATGAATCGTCCTCCGACTCCATTGTGCCCGGTTTCCAGTTTTGCGTCGCGATTGTTGTCCGACATGACATCTTCACCGACCGATCCTTCATCATTTTAGCAGACTGTATTTTTTTTCTAGCACCGTCCTCCACCTAAATGGGACGCTTCCATTCGGCATCGTTGACTTTATTCCACGATACCTTCCACCCCCTCCCCTGGTTTGCTCATTTTTCGGGAAAGGTGCGACCGTATATGGGCCGAACAAATTTCCGTCGTTGGCAAACACAGACGTTCTGACAAATAGGCGGAGTCGCTTTCTGTACTTTGTCTGACACTTCGATGCGTGAGATATTTAGAGTTCTTTATAACATTTATTAAATGTAGAAATTAATTGATAGATCTTCATAGAATTTACCGATTGTTTGCAAACAATCGACGTATAATCTCCGCCATTGCGGATGCATTTGCTGTGTCCTACAAATAATTAACTTTCCAATTCTCTTTTAAAATTGTAATTTTAATATCAGAAGCGAAAGTGTAGCTGCAATTGTAAAAGTGCATTTCCGTATTTTTACTACGGTCTGTTTCGAAAAGGAGACCGGAATACCTCGCATGAGTCAGGAATAATAGCAGTGGAGTGGACAGCTATTACGACCATCTGTACTCTTCAGGTTTTTTCGCAAAACTGCTTAACGGGGGATGACTCAATCCATACATTTAAATACTGTCTTCCGTCACGTGTAACGTATCAGTATAATTCGCTTAAATATCATTCTTAAAACACTAATTCACTTGAGAAAATCTAATTAAAATCTAAATGTACAAAATACTTTCATTAGTAGATTAAATATATTCTTTGAGTAATGTGTCTCTGGAAATCACGCAGCTTCGCATATTCATTATCTAAAGAATAGACAATTAATCGTGACAAACGCGTTAATAATAACGCCTAATGAATATAGTTTCAGTGGGACAAGGAACCTTTGTCGACAAGTACCGCGTACACTAAGCGTGAAACGATTAAATTAGGAATGTATTACGATTAATTAGGTCCAGAAGAAAGTCACTTTCTTCGACGACAATGACGAGTTTCTCACGCGGCAGAATCTGAATGCATGACTCATTAAGAAACTCTGTTGGGCAACCGTCGAACGAGCATGGTTCGGCTTCCAGTTGAGCGGCTCGATTAGTTTCTTTTCTACGTGACCTCATCGCGCTACACGAAAGCAACGTCTTTATCGTTCCCGACTCATTTATTTACCGAAATTAAGTTCTATTAGACGGTCCGTTGGCTGACCCGAGTTAGAACCGGCCCGTGTTAGAGGTAATTCGGTGGCCGCCTAAAACTGTACGTTCTCGGCTAAACGACCGCGGGTGTATTCAATGTTGCTCAACGCTTCGAAAAAGAAGATTGCTGGTCGGTGGCGGGGCGTCTTTAACGCCAACACGTCCGACGCTTAACGTTAATTAGCGGCCTAATGAACGCGGTGGAAATAAAACCGGAGCCATTTCGAGAGAGGTGAGAGCGTTAGAACCGGAAACCGGTGCTTCGAGTGTGTATTCTCGCCTTCCACGGCTGACAGCCGGCCCCGAGGAAAGGTCGTAGAAAAGAAGGGGACAGTTGTTTTACCGACGGTGGACCGGTACCGTGTTCGGGACACTCCTTTTTGCTAATAGCATGCACGCGACCATCCGGACCACACGTGCGCAATAATGGGTAACGCGTGGGTGTGTGCCGGTGCCGGCAGAGACAGCCGGTCGAACGACCGTAACACCATGACCTCTCTCTTTCTCTCTGACGTCCAACTTTCCGTCGTTCCATCTGCTCCTTGTTACCCGTGGTTATTAATTAGCTTCGCCCGATGCATCTTCCATCCGGCGACACGGCGTTACGCGACACTCTCTGACGCTGCAACAAGATATCCATCTATCGCGCCGCGACTTGCAACTTCCGATAGATACTTTGCCTCAGACCAGATCGCCGCATGTGTCCCCAAAACCTCACTTCAGGGGCCAGACCCGCTCGAACTTGATGAAAATACACTGGGTCCTTTGGGAATTTTTCTTGTATACAACGAAAACGATTTTTAAGAAAAGTTTCGGAATAGTCACAGAGATACGCGTGACTATACATAAATATACTAGGTAAGACACCATATCGCTGCTCCGGAAGTATAATGACACAACTGCAAAAATTGAAATTTTACAGGACAAGCAAAAGAAGAGTAATTCCAATTTGTCTTAATAGAATGGCCTATAGATTCGGTTTAATTCTTCTATGAGAGTAGTTTATAGACGTTGTGGGTTATTATTGCAACTTTTAAGTTATTTCAATTTATAAAATAATAAATACCAGCCTCACAGTAACCAGTACTATGTAAATACGTCATTGTTCTTTACAAACATCTAGTAAATGCATTTTTGAGACCGCCAACACAATAAAGTCAATTTCACAAAATTTTACAGTTGCGTCATTATACTTCCGGAGCAGCGATATGGCCTTCGTACGTTTAGTTATGCTTTTTGTCTTTCCATTACCTATAATGTTACACTAATCAAAATACATCGTTCCATTTAAAAAACGACGATAACCTTGAGATATTGGAAAATATGACCCGGAAATTTCTACAGTCAGTCCAATAAGTATTCGTACACCCTTTAAAACAGATTAACTTTGTTATAATTACACCAAATGACCTGATGTTTTGTAAGCAATTAGAACCATTGGTTCACTGAACGATGTGCAAAAAATATTTTCTAAAAATTACAATTTACAAGATTGCATGCAAAAATAAAAAAGGCACTTTTTAAAACTTTTTTATTTGGGTCCCTAATGCAAATTTAAAATATGTGTTTTGTAGATCTATGTTAGTTATACACCTGCTGAAAATTTCATCGAAATCGATTGACATACACACGAGCTACAAGTGGTTAAAAATGGTGAAAATCGTAGTTTTACATTTTTTCGATGAAATTTCGATGAAATTTTCAGCATGTGTATAACTAACATAGATCTACAAAATATATATTTTAAATTTTCATTAGGGACCCGAATAAAAAAAGTTGTCAAAAATGCTTTTTTTATTTTTGCACGTAACCTGATCAATTGTAATTTTTGGAAAATCTTGTTTGCACATCATCTAGTAAACCAATGCTTCTAATTGCTTACAAATAATCAGATCGTTTGGTACAATTATAAAAAAGTTATTCTGTTGTAAAGGGCGTACTTATTGGACTGACTGTATGTAGATTACGAATACCTAGAAAAGCGACAATTTTTATCACCTCCCAAGCGAGGAATACGTCGAAGAAGGCAGACCATACAGATATATATAATCAGCCCGAGGTGACGTAGAAGGAACGCAGACGCGATAGAACAATTAACAACGTCGCTCCCGCCGCGTTTTCCGGTGTCCACGGTGTCGACTGGCAAACGTTTGTTTCTCGCGCGATCTTCCTGCGACGAGACAAAACGAGTGGCTCCGGGGTAGGTTCGAGTTCGATTGTTGTTATTAGGCCAGTCAAAGGGTCCCCCACTCAGCATGTGTTTGTCGTTTGGCCGTGATTGTAACCATAGCAAACAAGACGTTCTCGTCGAGCAATTGGTCGCGGTGTAATGGATCCGTATCTCCGAATGCTTTTCCGCTTACGTAGTTGGAGAGAACGGCTCTGGCGCAGGAGTCCGCTAAGTCTTAACGAACCGGGGAATCTTTCGGTAATGCCTCGCCGTGTCCGGAATACTTCTGTGGTAGTATCTCAACTATTACACCGGCGGTAGCAGACAATCCCGTTGTTACGGACCGGGTACAGCCGGTGAGAGGAAGGCAGGGAAAAACTTTTCTCCCATAGAGTCCTGCGCACCAGCGAAACCGACGCGACTCGACGGTACGAGTCGCGACGAGACGGCTTCCGTTGCGATCCACCCCCGCGCAAAGTTCCCCAACTTTCCCGGATACCCAAAACCAACAACTTCTTTGGCCGATCATAAACCGCGAAATCTGGAACGCAACGACGAGGCAGCGGCCCTGAAACGGACTGAAACTACGCGAAGCGACGCACAGTGCGTTGAAAGGCCCGTTTTCCGGACGAAATTTCATTAGTCGACAGTCATAGGTGATATGAACAAAAGGGGAGAGTCTAGAAGAGACGATTATTGTATTCGTTTGACCTAGCGGTAACCTTGAAGAGTTCTGTAAAGATTAGAGGTGCGCGAGAACCCGAAATATCGGGTCGGGACAGGAACACGAAATTTTTTCGGGATCGGGACGGGTACCGGAAATTTCGAGATTCTCGAATTTATCGGGATTCCCGAAAATTTCGAGAACCCAGTAATCATATTCGTTTTAATGAATACATTCATAGTTCCGGATTTTTTATTCTAGATGTTTTCGAGATTGAAAGAATGTTGTCCATCACGAATTCTTTTCAAGAGTGTCTTATATCATATTCTCGAAATTTTCAGGAACCCGATTTCTTCGGGAATCTCGAAGTTTTCGGGAACCCGACCCGTCCCGACTCGATTTCTTCCCGACTCATCCCGACCATCGGGTTCCCGAGTCAGACTCGTGATGAAGATTTTAACAAAGTCTACCAAATATGAATGTTATGCCTTTTTTTTTAAATGAAATAAAATTTGTTTCGCTTGTAATCAATATTTAAGCATTCAAATAGATGTAGCCACACAAAAAATATAAACTTTTCTATTCTACGACTTTTTTCGGGATAAAGACGTTCTAATTATAAATAATCAATTAAAGACGTTCCAATCACTGTAACTGTAAAGGAAATGGTACGGCAAGAGGTTAATTTAGAATTTCAAAATATATTTATCACTTGCAGATGAAGTATCCAGGTATAGTTAATACTTATTCATTGATTTTGACATCATTATTTACCTTTGTAATGGACGTCTAGGAAGAGTTCCGCGAAGGGGTTTTCACATACCAACATGAAAGTTGCTTTTTGTCCATTGTCAACGCACCGAGCGGCGCGGCACGACGAGACTCGAAGAAAGTTAGCGGAGCTCAGCCAGGCTCGGATCGATCGCCTCGTCAAAGCGTGTCCGGTTCTCTGGATATGGTCCTTGTTGCTCGGCCGCATCTTTCGGGGCCAGTTGATTCGGCTCCGTCCCAACCAGCCCCCAGAACCTCCCGCCGAAGGCAGCCAACAGAGGCTTTCCCGCAGAAATGTAAATACCGGTCGGCCAATCAGCCTGATTGGTCCCATTCGCTCGAATGCTCGTCATTCACCGGCGCATATAGTGCGCCGTAAGGCACGGTGCCGGTGGCTGTTATATGCTCATGGATCGGCCCCATTGTTCGCCGACTATGCATGTGCTCTGGCACATGCACGGACATATACGTCTATGCCTTGATGTTGCGCGCCGGTTACATTCGCATTGCCCGATTCCCGTATCGCTTTTGATACCGTCGAATGAATTTGCGGGTACGAAAATGACGCTGCGAGCGAGCGTGCAACTGCTGACTAGAAAGACTCCTTTTGTCGAGCGGAGCCCGAGTCCTCTTCATGTTCGCCACTTGCGGGGGCTTCCCTTCGACCGACGACAATTCGCGGATCGATGCTGCAACGGTGCATGTCTTTCTGCGATTTCGGCTCTCTTGTTGTGCGAACGCTCCTCCGCCGAGATCTATTATCTCGAGCATTTACGTTGCCGCGTGTATCTTAAACGTGGAACCGTTGCGAATTTTCCTGTGCCAAACAGTCTACGGAACTTTTCCAAAAAGAATGCACACTGTATTTAAGACTTTCATACGATCTTATTCATTCATTTAAAACTGAAATACAATTGTATTCGTCAACCATCAACATCTAAGCGCTCAGCACAGGAAAACTACAATTTTCAAAGTGAAAACTTCTTTAGGCACACCGCGTAAACAATTGCTGGGCAGTGAACGAGTCTGATCTGTCACGCTCCGAGATGAAATGCTATCCGGGTAAACTCCTTGAGTTTAAGGAACGTGTTTTCACTTCGGTCGTGCGGTCTTATGCAAAATCTTCTATTTATGAAAGTTTCAATACGCACTATTCTAACTACTTTAGAATTTTTGTACACTATGTTTCATGTAGACAGATTTAGTCCCAGGCAGTACCAACGCTTCGAAATTCGACTTTCGCGAATTTTGAAAATGGCCAGAGCCCCGAAGAAGCCAGTACCAGAAATCGATTTGCATACAGAGTTCCGGGGCGCGGAGGGCGAGGGTTTTCTGCGTACTCAGGAAGTTCGCTAAGCCAGTTCGTGTACGCGGCTACGTCCGTTCAATTTGTACGGTCGTTAGACGGTATGGACGAGGATCGTTCGGGTACGTGGAAACGCGCCGACGCGACGATTCCTCGTGCTGATCCCCCGTGACGGGAATCGTTGCGTGCCGCTGGCTCATTGTTATGGCAATGAGCGTTCCCGCCGGTATCTTACAATTTTAGAGCGCGCCCTGCAAATTGTCTTCCTAATCGCAACGCGCGTTTCATTCGCTCGATTACCTGGAAACGTTATTTACGAAATCGTGCGGGCATCATCGCGTGGAAATTTAAACGCGCGCCCCCTCTCGAACCGTAATAGAATAACACCGGGAGCATGCGATTTGCAATCGTGGCGATTTT
This sequence comes from Lasioglossum pauxillum, assembly GCA_933228785.1. Classification (NCBI taxonomy): domain Eukaryota; kingdom Metazoa; phylum Arthropoda; class Insecta; order Hymenoptera; family Halictidae; genus Lasioglossum; species Lasioglossum pauxillum. The sequence continues at coordinate 16,604,638 of OW121702.1, read as the reverse complement.
TCCGCGAACGTGGCCGCGACAACAGGAAACCAGGCTTGTCGACGGTGGAAAAACCAAAGCGAGGGATCATGTCGTCCATTCTCAGAGATAACGCATTCTTTCGCGAGCTTGTTTACAAGAAAGTCCAAATCCGGAGATTCAGGGAAGAGGAAAGAAACGGTGAGCCCCACTCGAGAAGATGAAGCGCCGTGTCCTCTTTTCTTAAGTAGCCGAGCGGTTGTACCTTTCCTTCCTTGCTCTCTCTGGTTCGCTCGTTCGCCACCCCGTCGCAGCCCTTGCCCTTTCTTGCCGCGTCGGGTTAGAGGAAGAACAGGCGAGAGAAACAGTCTACGTACCGGCAAGAACGCTCACAGACTGCGCGCGAGTTTCTAATCTGGTTTAACTTGTTTACCGGTCCTCGATAAAGGAGCAACGCGATTCGCCGGTAGCTTTCGCGTCCGCTGCCTCAAATCTGACTCGAAATTTATGATCCCCGGTAAATATAACCCGTGGGAGGGTCGTGGAAAGTCCGAGGAAAGGGTAAGCCGGCGGAGACGACGACGTCGCAGAAACCACAACATTTGTGCCGGCATTCGAAACCGTGGCTGCTCCGCAGACTCCGGTTTTTCGAAGACTCCGTCGAAGTCCCGGAGCCGGTGAGCCAGCTGGTGTTTTTACGACTTCGCACGGCACCGGTTATAAACCGGCGTTGTCCTAACACCGTTCTCCGTCGGGGCGTTATGGCGGCCGTTTCGAAAAATTTCGGAGATATCCCGCGCCGTATATTCCCTGTCAGGCTATTGAACTTTTAGTAAGAGCCGAGATTTTACACTCCCGTGTACTTCCCCCGGTGAATTATCAGTTTATTGGCTTCGCGTTTCCACGTGCTCGCCAATGCCAGCCTGAGCTGGCTTTGCGGAAGTTGAAACCGCGCCGTGTTCGTCACGAAGTGTTCTCCGAAATACGGATGCCGGATAAATATATCCTGTAGGTGACGAATTTTACATTGGAATTGTGTCTATCGAACATGGGGATTTTTGGACGCTACTGTTTCAGTGAATTTATTTGGAGACGTAAGACGTAAGTCTGTTAGAATTTTTACGTAAATGCTGAATTTCGAATAATGTACATTGGAGTAAAACATTCAGGATAATCGGAGTCGAAATTACAGAAGAATTTTCAAGAGTCTTACTCTAGATTGCTATACACTGTACAGCAAAAATGACTGCGATGTGAAACTGTAACGACCTTAGAAAAGTCTGAGAACACTGCTGTATTATTTTACGTCTAATTAAAACGATTGAACGAATGCATATTTACGGTAAAATAAGAAACTTCTTATTTTGCATAGAGAACCCGCAGTCTGATAACATTTACCGCTCGGGGAGTTTGCTCGAAGATAAAATATCTCAACTTAGGGCGCCACAGTGGAAAGTTCCCTTCGCGCGGTAAGGGAGTAACTTTGAATGCACGCGAGGAGTACGCGAGCGGCGAACAAAATGCTGTTGCGCTTTCTACCCGGGGAGGTTAATCTTATGAAATCGCAAGCGGTGTAGGAGACACTTTGATGTGTGTACGAGTTCCTTGACTCTTAGTATCACGCATCCGCGGTCACGTGGACCGCGACGACACGGAGGAGACGACGACGACGACTCCGGCGGTTTTAGCATCGCAGGATCCGTTTTAACGAGGTTGCTCGAGGGGGTTCATTGAGACGGCGGCTGCTGGTTTGGTAACCATGTGACTAACTCCTCTTCCCCTTTCTCTCTTTCTCTCTCTACCGCGAGTTCATTTCGTTCGTTCCTTTTATTATTTGCCTCTTACTCCCTTCTTTCGGTCGGTCGTCCTCTCATCGCGTTGCCGTTACCACCGTCTAACCTTTATTTTCTTCTTCCCCGAATTCTCGGCATTATTCAACGGGCGCACGTCTCTCATTGAGGATGCACGCACGTACCCGACTACCTGCTACGACGACGAAGGTGAAGACGAGGCGAACGACGACGGCGACGAGCAGGACGACGTCCTGGAGTCGCTCGAAATCCACGATAAAAACGTCTCTCGCCTTCTCTGCAGCCGGTTCTACGCACATGGGGAGAGAAAGAGAGAGAGAGAGAGACCGGCCTCCCCCGGAACGGTTCGAATTTCTGCATCGCAATGAGCACCGGGAATCGGTCGTTCCTTCCCTCCCTTTTTCTCTTTATCTAACCCACCTCGACGTTGTCATTACGTTTTTCTACCGGCGAACGTGGTTTCGTGACTCGACGCGCTGCGGGACATGTCAACGACGCTGTTACCGATCATCACTGGAATTTAATATGCGACATTAACCCTTGTCACAGGATACGAAACTTTCTGCGACTCGTAATTACCTTGTATCGGAAGGAACAGTGTGCGTATAAGCGTGAGTGCGTAATTAGTTTAATACAATATGGACGGCTCCTCGTCGCATCCGGCTTATCGCGCAATCTAACAATAACTGACGGTGAACGTGCATTCCGCAACTAAATTCACGCACGCATTCACCCGCGCTCACGCTAATACATACATATACTATTTCAGCCAGTATTTTTATGCCTCGAGTTTAGATGAATTTATAATTGCTCGAGAAATTGGACGTCTACAACAATTTCGATGTTGATCAACGAGATCGTACAAAACATTGTACAAACTAAATGAAATTAGAGACACAGGTACCCGGATATTGACATAAGGGTTAGCAACCCTTGCAGCTGCCTTCTCGTTTACTTAGTTTTAAGGTAAATATTCATGAAAAGGCAGCCACGAGGGTGGAACAATTAAAGAAATTCATTCTGCAACGCAAACAGAAAGAAAATGGAAATTTTGCGACATCAAGGAACAGAAAACGAGTGAATTTCGACCTTCGGGAACGTGTGAGGTCGAAACAACTATTCCAGACGCATCTATGACGCATTACCCGATTACTAGAGCAACTGGTGCTCGTTTAGTCGCACTAAATTTCCGAAATTCTATTGACGTAAAATACGCTTGCGGTGTCGCGGTCGGAAGCGTGATTAAAGCTAACGTTACATAAGCGTTATTATAAATTTTATAGACACGGTTCTCGGCAACGTAACGCGATACACTCATCGACGCTAAATCCCGATTACACGGCCGGCGTTGCTAATTGCACGTATCACATTATAAACTTTAATCGCTTTAATTACTTATCGTATGTAATTAAGCGTTTATTGCTGTTGCTCCTCGCGCTGGCCGTTCGATGATTCTGGTTCAGTGATGCGCTCAACCCCATCCCCCTTGCTCACCCCCGCCGCACAACCTCCCATCCCAGAATACTCACCCTTTCGGTTGTTCGCGTCGGTCCGGCCACTAATGAAAGTTTGAATCGCAATTTTACCAAATTAAAGCCAGACTAATAGTCAACGTTATTTCGAGGCGCAGGCCATCGCTATTTTAATTATTATTGTGCCGCGATACGTTCTGTGATCCAATCTAAACGTTCATTAGCCAATTCGAATAACGAACGTTCCGCCCGTCTACCCACACCCTTTTAGTTTAGTTACAATGATCACGTTCGAGCCTCCGAAGTTTTAATACCTTTCAATCTTATCGTTCCATTACAATTAAAACCCTTATGCTCGATCGAAAGGCAATGGGAATATTTGAGAAATATATTTTATTTGCAACTGATATACATAATATCATACAGTTTATCATTTGTCTTCTGTTCAGACTTGAAAATTAATTTTTGTACTTGCACAATTCGCATATCTCAATTTTTATAGGCTACTTCATAAAATACATGGTAAAGAGCAAATTCAATTTATCGACTAGAAAATTCTCTATGTTAACAATGTATATAAAAAAGCACTGGAGTATAAAGTTTTATCACTTTTTTTGTCGGATTGTATAATATTACATTGAGAAAAGTTGAACATTTTGATCCCCTGAGTAAAAGTTCAGCCAAAATTTAATTTAGTTAAATACTAATTTTACTAATTAAGGTATAATTACTAAAATTAATTTTAGTTATCATTGTTGTAAGGTAACATTTGACAGCTGCTTTCAGTAGATTTAATAAGAGGAACACGCAAGACCACAGAAAATTTATATTTTCGTTGATGGCAGCTTAATGTCAGATGATTGCCACTGAATGTTCGAACGTGAGAGCGTCCGAAATTTTGTTTCGGCTGCGAAATAAAGTCACGCGCGAATTTATCAGCCGTTCCGTACGTTTAACGATCGAGACGCACCGAACGCTTGCACGCGTCCCATCATTCCTCACTCCCTAACTCTCCTTCATGGGGTGGTGGAGTGTAATGAGCCCCAGAGGGCCTTCGTCCTTTTCTCATTAAAACGTCAGGAGACGTCTTATTGTGCCTCGCATTACCTTCATTATCGTCGGGCGCATCGCGACCTTGCGACTCAATGGGTGCCCAACATAAACCGGCGCCCAAAACTATTTTATCACTCGCTGTAATCACGAAGAGGAAAACAAGCCTGAAGACAATCCATTGGTATATACTATGGAGAGTCTGTAGTCCTTAATTTATCATTATTTTTTAATTTCGTCAGACGTAATTGGGCAGAAGCTGCATTAATTTTTTTCTTAAAAAATCAAAGAGCATTTTCTATCAGGAGTATGTCGATTCTTTCGCCCTTCTGGCATTTGTAAATTTGAATCGACAACTATAATTTCTACCTTCTACATCTTTGTGTAATTTTGAAGTACATACTGACACATTAATATTTTCAAGTTTATTCATTCACGGCTATTACCAAATCTTATTTCACACAAGAGTGCCAATTCATTGTTTATTTGTATCCAGAAAACATTTTCAGTTTCCGAAGTATAGAAAGACTGTATTTGCAATGTTTTATTCTAAAAAATAAAATCCTACGTACAAAAATTAAAAGAAAATTTTACTAACTTGATAGTAGTAGGTGCATAAAATGACGTTTACCTAAGATAACAAAATGTGCAATAATTTATAAATGTATAAAGATGATTGATTCAAAAATTCCCCGCTAATAACAGATTTTTATGTTACAGGTAAGCAGACAAAAACTTCATCAAGCTGATCCGTTGTCGAAACCGTAAGTCCGCCAACGAGCAAAATCCGCTAAAATCAGAACGATTCTCGTGCCGCGTTTCTTGCATTCTCGTCCGGGACCTGAGAGTACGCAGACCGTGGATCAAATAAAACATCGCTGAACGCATTTACGTTGGGAACAAAGCGCCGGTAATTTCGAAATGAAGCCCGCGCTTTGAGTTCCCGTCGTTGTTCGTTACATTCCGTTTCGTTCTTTTTTGTATATCGCTCTTCCTTTGGCCGGGGCCGTGTGTACGATCGCAGCGTGTTTGATCGTTGAGGAAAGGATTCTAGTAGGAAACTGCTCGAGCCTCGGCGAGTTTTCGGACTCCCGTAGGGATCCCTCTTTTTCCATAGCAGTAAACTGTTTTCTTAGGCATTCGGAGCTCTTCAAAAATTCCTAAATATTTACTCGAGCGAAGGACCCCCAGACGGACGACACTTAAACGGTATTCCACGAGCACGGTACACGAAGATGGGCTTAAGCTCACTGAAGGACGGATTAGAGCCCACTCGTGCACATTCTCTCTTTCTCTCTTTCCCTGAGCTTCGTCTCCGTTCGGCTCTCTCTTTTTCTCAAATTTCCGCTTCTCCGACTCACGTGCAGTGCGGTGTTTGCACTAAGGGATGGGAGATCGTTCTTTGAATCGCGTGCACATCCCCGATTTTACATCGGGAAACGATAGACCGCAGCAAATCGCCCGTGAACATTGGAAAACCTCCCATCGGCGTCGCAAACAGACCAGAATAAAACGAGCAATTAGGACCTCGTTGTTGCTGTTGTTATTAAGCTATTTTTTTCAAAAAGATTGTTCGCTTTCACCTTGTCCTCCTTTGTGAGAACGATTATTGTCAACCCTGTTCCGCCGGGGTCAAACCAATTACTGCTTCGTGACCTTCTTGTTGCGGATCACGAAAGTGAAGTGTATATTCCGAGCTCCTCGGAAACATAAAATTATACGGTAATTGCCGGCTCGCCTTATCTCCGCCCGTGAATATTCGAGACCGGGAACTCCCCATGATGGAAGAATTCACAGAAACACCCTCATCGATCCGCGGAAATGGGTCAAATGTGCTGTGCTTCCATGTAGTTGACCATGACTCAGCGGACGTTCCACCCGACGTTCTTATCCATATTTATAAGCGATTGATATCTCGGTAATACTCGCTATGTTACGAGATAAATTAATACAGACAGTAACACGCATTCTATATTTTCTCGCAAGTTAATAAACATGTAGATCTAATGATCAGATTTAATTCAGTTCTTCGAGGACGAATGTCGTCACATTGGCGACGTCAGGGTCACGTATATCTAACTGTGAAAGTTGCAAAGAAATAATTTAATTGTCAGTACATATTTTTTCCCAGAACTCAAGATTTCGATACAGATTTTAGCTTTCTAAAGAAAGTATATCCAATATCTCCGTTGTTTTCAGTGATACAAAAAAATATGTAACGAACAAAATGATCTTGTCAATGAGGCAATTATTGTAATAGAAAATATTTTTTTCTCAAAGTTATATTTTCCGAAATTTTCAAGGTCAGCGTCGTATTTTTAGGTAGAATGCTGTATTTTGATTGGTACAATGTCATAGCTATTAAATTAACGAATTCAACAATATATATAATAAATATATTGACCTTTAAATGACCTTTTTAGGAATTATTCTAAGTACATCACTCTCCACTTAAAATATATTTAAAAACTTAAAAACAACAGAGATATTGCAGGTGATAATCTTGGATGATTCACTCTGTAACAATTGTAGACCGTTTATTCGCGGCTTAAAGTAACAGAAAGATTTTGGACGATGCTTGGAAATCGTTCGCCACGATATTGCCGAATATTCGCCGTTCCCTGCGTAAAGCGTCGATGTTTTCGCCGTGAAAGAGCCCTTCGGCCGAAGGATGGGCCGATAAACGACGGCAAGCATCCTCCCGGCACCCAGGATTCGACTCCTCAGTTTCAGCCGACGTTCTTCTTTCTCTTTCTTTTTTTTTGCAGCCGGTTTCAGGCCACGCGCCGATGCAAAAGCATTCCCTTGTTCGAAGTTCCCGCGTCTCCACCCACCGATTCCTCCGTCGGATCCGCGATTTCCGTCTGAGAGCTTCGAAAAGTTTCGGCGGCGGTCGGAATACCGGACTGCATTAAACATGAATAAACGATTTATGAGGGCGGAACGGCTGCGGGGCGGAACAGGGAAGCTCCCTAACAAAACGAGGTCTTCCAGATAGCATCGTGCTCTTTTTTCGATCCTCCTTTCAGGATTACGCGCACGCGATCCTGATCTCCTCCTCTCTCTTTTTCTCTCTCCCTCTCTATGTCGGGCTCGTCGTTGTTTTCTTCGATAATTAATCGTCGTCGCGGAACACATGTACCATCCAGTTCGAAAGCTATTTTCTTTGACATCGCGGCGAGTAATAACTCTCGGATAATCGATGAGCGCTTGTCGATACATCACGATCGCGCAAATAACGAATTATCCCTGCGCTCGTCTGATCCTTTGACAGAACCGATCTCCGCGTTCCCCGGCGAAGCTTTTGTTTCAAATCAGCTAATGGAAAGCCCTGCTGAACCGTACAATATAAAAATTAAAAATATCATGCTGCAAGATATCAATGTGAAACGTACCCGTGCCGCAAAAATAACCGAAACATCGCTGAATCGCAGAGAAATGTTGAAAACGTTTAATTTCGCGATATGTACTTTGATGTAACCGTATCATTGATACTTCGTCCATTAGGAAAATACCTGCGTACGTATTAAATGTACATACAGTTTTAAGGGACATCAAATTTTCATCGCAAAATTTTTCATCCATTTTTATCAGGTTATTTAGACAATTGTTGTATTTTTCACGGTAATCCCTTGACATTAAATGAAATTCTATGTGATTAAAGGTACTATTTGTTTTTTAACTTATCATTTGTTTAAGCTCGACAATGATTCTTTTTATAAATTCAAAGACATTGCTGGTAATATTTGACATTAATATAAAGTAATATTTTGTAACAAAATAATTTAAATAAAATAAAACTGTCCGAAAGTTAAAATTATGGCCAAATAAAAATAGCGAAGGTCTTCCAGTGTCTAATCAAAGAATTCTATGCAACGCACACTTCAAAACCGAAATAACAATACCACTCGAAATGAAATTAACGGCGCTACCGCTGAATATAATATTAACAGCATTAAACGGGTAGTATAGCAGTTATAATGTAACAGTATAGTTTCTAAATCCGCATCAAGGATTCCGAGTTCATTCGTCTTCCACCGAATCGCAAGTTTTCGGGATTTTCGCGGTAGAATACCGACGGGGGCGTTATCGATGGGAAAACAGATAACGAGCGTATAATTCCTCTTTACGACGTCTCTATCATTGGTCGGGACTTAACGCGGCACCGTTCCCGCGAGTTCGGAAAGTTTGCTTTCCCGCGGTTCGCCGCGAGCTAATTTGCGAGCGTCAGCTGCGTATTTCGGCGACTATTCTGAGTTCCCCGTGGCGGCGTTTCCAACCGAGGCGGTCGGGGGATTAAAAACGCACACGATGAAACAATATTTCCGTTTCGCGCGGCTCGTGGCCGGAATTTTTTATGACCCTCTCGCGGCCACATCGAAAAAATTCGTAACTATAGACCGCAACTTGAGTCGCTGCGAAGTAAACGGGTACAGTAAAAACTTACTTAAAAATAGCTGCGAGATTCTTGGTTTATATCTGTGATTGTCAGGAAAAACGCCGTATGTCATAATTTCAAAAAAATTTGAGTTTTTGCATTGATTAAGCTTTACAGTATAGGATTTACGTGTTTACCAGAAAAAAGTCATGAAAATAAATTCGAAAGGCCCAAAAAAATAATGCAATTTAACCGACGTCTTATGTCGAACCATTAGTGATCAAAACTTTAAACGGCAATATCTGGAAAGCGAAAGTATGTGACATGCCGCGTTCTTCCAGACAACCACAGATATTTCGACTGAAAAATATAAAATTATTAACACATTCGCACAGGGCCATTTCTGACACGGCTACACAATTGACGACACTTTGCAAAGTTACGTAATTCAAAGAAAGTCATACAACGTGTTGAAAAATAACAATTAGCAACTCTCACTAATATTATTGGAGAAATGGAACATGCCAATTGGCGTCTCTGCTCAATAACGTTCGAAAAGTGCATTTTGCATATTGCAACCGATGCAGTGAATGTATTAGAATAAAAATTAATTTTCAAATATAGACAAATCAATCTGCCATTCTAATTTGATCGATCATGTTCATTAAATAACTTGGTATTTCGAACAAATGCATCATATAACAGCGGGGTATAAGAAAATGAAGAAATTGTTCAATATCTTCATCAAACAATCGGTGCACTTTCACCGTACCTTCTTGAGTGTTGATAATAATTGGAAGCATTTTTCTTTTCTTTTGATATCTTCAAGTTCTTTCCTCTCCTGATTTTGCTAAAACGAAGACGACAATCTGTGGAGAGATTGTGCTCGTCAGGATCGAGGCGGCGCGACGGCGCCGGTCACAGCCGAGAGCAAAAGTTGGACATCAGTCGCGGCATGTAATTAAATTATCACATTCGCGACATCCGCAATAACGACCGCTCGTAAAGGCGCGTCCGCGTCGGGAGAATCGGGCATCTATCTGCGACACGTCCGGGCGCGTGTTTTGCGTTGAAAAACAAAAGAAAGCCGCGGCCATTAATTCTTCTTCGCGGTGATCTTTTACTGCGCCGTAACCGCCCCCTAGCAAGACGAACGCGCGGATATATTCTCGACGATCTTATGCGGTTATTTTTTTTTCATTTCTCTCTGCGCGGAAACACGCGAGGTTCGACGCGGTCCGAGGAGTCGCGGCCGTTAGCCGACGTTAATTGCTCGGCAGATTTAATTAGCCGGTAAAAGAGCAATCGGCTCTCTCCCCGGAGTCGTTGATTAATTGAGCAAAGAACGGGAAGCTGTTAATCGATAATTAATTTGCGTCAAAAGCTAATGCGCCGGCAGTCGTCGGCCCCTGAGGGATACGGTTGAAATAAAACGGCGCATTCTGTCCCCGGTTAGAGTATCACTTCGACGCCGCCTTGTCAGCAATACGCATTGTTCTCGATATCCATTCCCAATGGAGTGTCGAGGCTCCATCCAATTCCTGGAGCCCCTCTCCATCCTCGACCGAGCCGCTGCTGCTACCGCTGCTCTGCAGCAACCTCTACTCTCTTCGGCCAATCGAGCCTCTCGTTAATGCACCGTCTCTGGAGCGATCGTCACTGAAATCTGCATGGGAAGGCAGTCGAGGGAACTGCTTCCGAGCGGATCCGTTGCTCATATTTCGCGCACGAAGGATAATTAGAAGAGAGAGGGAACAGGAAGCCTTGATTGCCAACGAGAAAAAGGAGCAGGGCTCGGCCGAGTGTTTTCTCTTTGCTTTCTCTCTTTCACCTGTGCTTCCCGCTTTCAACCTCTCCATTCGAGACAGATTTTTCCTAAATACCGGGCTGCTTCGAGTTTATAATGACACAAGTGTCGTTTCTTTTATTTTATTCGTACACAGTTTTGCTGTTATCGATCATGAAATTGATGTAAAGTGGAATTATATTTTTGGTATTTACTTAACTAGGTTCGAGGATTCACTTTTACTTGTTTAGAAAACTGTGCCAGCTGTACATGCAGAAAAATGTGTGGTTTCATTTTAATCGACTAAAAAAGGTAGCTATCAGAAGAGAAAGGTACATATTAACTATCGAGTAAAATGGATAAGTAGAGTAGGCAACCATAGTCAGACAAACATTTCAAGATGTAAGAATTTCTGGACAGGTATTAAGAATAAAGGTCGTCGCTCACTAGAACGCACCGGCGCCCACCCGGCACCGCGCGGCCTCAGCTGTTTTGGAATTCTTCTATGTATTTTAAATGGATGTGCGCACATCTATCTAAAATACATAGAAGAAATCCAAAACAGCTGAGGCCGCGCGGTGCCGGGTGGGCGCCGGGGCGTTCTAGTGAGCGACGACCTTAAAGGAATCATTGGAAATTCAAGTAAAATAGATAAGTAGAATAGGCAATCGTAATCAGACAGACATCTGAAGACTAGTATAATTGTTGTACCTCTACTGCTACGAAGAAAAAGAAATAAATTAGAGAACGAATAAAATGGCGAAGTAAAATAGACACAATTACAGCAAGAATTATTGTACTAACGAACAATCATGGCCAGACAAGACGACTAATATCAATTTCTGCTGTATAAGAAATTATTGTTATCGGAATACGGTTCGAACAAACTTCTATTCCAAATTTTCGTACTCGAATCACGTACTTTTTCTGCCTGTAATTGGCCGTTCACTTTGATCGAGTTCGATTCGCAAAATATGATTCTAACAATCTCGAGAGCCCCGGGAACCAAATATAATTCCGTTCACTCGACAGAAGAAGGCTCTGAAAGCGGAAAGCTTTTTCAATCCCCGACGCGATGCTCTTCCTTAATTCAATTACGGTCCGTGGAACGCGCACGACAAAACAATGCTCGAAATTTACGGCCGCACCGCGGAACGCAGATATCAATCCTCTCGAGCTGCCTCAGCACCAATCACCGAGTCCTCCTCGTGGCTCGTTCGGCGAGGAACTACCGCGAGCAATCTGCATGAAAGGTAGAGAAGCAGAAGTGCACTCGAGAAACATCGACACGCATCCACCGTTCGGTTACTTTCTGTTTGTCTACCGTGAAAAGCAGCTGAAGAGCAAACAGAACAGAACGAGAGATGGAGAGACAGAGACAGACAGCCGGAAAGAAAGAGGAAGACAGATCCAAGAGACACGCGAAATCATTGATTCCTCGGTAAAATCGTGTTGAAAAAGGAGAAGTTTCGACGGGGGACTTTAAGACGAAAGGGGGAGAAGAAGAAAAAGAATAATAAAAAGTCGACGAAGAGGAAGGGATGAAAGGGGCGAGAGGCGTAGCGTTTCACTTGTTCCGAACATAAACTGGAACGGCAGACGTGTCGGTATGAAAATTTCAATCGGCCGGGCTAAAGTGTCGGCGTAGCGACTGTCGAGGAGGAAGCGGCGGCTACGTTGAAGCTGGAGGTGGCTGGTGGTGGAGAAATTCAGGTGGCGGCGGAGGGAACGGCTGAACGGGAAGGGTAAAGTGGCTCTGGACCGTGCATAGGTGTGCGCTGGTCTCTCTCCGTCCTCTTTCGACCCGTTACCGGCTCGGCTGACGCCGTTTCACAGCCTCCCCCCTGGTGGCATTCTCTTCTTCTATCGTGCTAGGCCCTAGCCCCCGGCGAACTGCATAATTCATGGCCCTGCTACACAACGACCGCCTCCCTAGCGGACCCTCTTCTAGAGGGCCGACGCCAGCCAGCCAGCCAACCCTTCTCCTGCCTTCACTGCCACCTTCTCTACCTTCAACCTTCCTCCACCTGGCGAGCCAGGGTTAACCTTGGTCGGCCGCGTTATTGTAACGTCACCGCGTGCGACTCACCGACAACCAGGAGGCCGCTAACTAGCCAGAAGACCGAGGGAGAGAGAGTGAACGTCGGCCGTACTCTCGGATAAAGTTGGACCCGCGTTCTACGTGCATCCTAATGCGCAGAATGTGGGCGAATATTTCGGCTGAGTTATGAACGACACACACCCCCCGCCGAGCCAACCGAGACCTAACGAGAGAAGCACGCCGAGGGCGCTTTGACCGCTCTCGATCGTCCTCGAATACCTCCCATGACAGGGATCAAGAGACCGGGGTAATGGATTTTTACGAGTACCACGAGGAACACGGCTCTTCTACACGAAGGGATGCCTTTACATGGACCGCTCCGGCGCGCGTACCTGTCACTTTTTATTCGGCATTGTGCTCTTCCGATGCTATTTTAGGCTGTCGGTCCACCGAGCCGAGGATACAGGAGGCTGGTGAACGGGTATCGTGAGATCTCGATGGGCACACAATGGCGGGACCAGTCAATGAGATGCTCATTCCACTTAGAGATTTTCTAAGGGAACCTTGTGATTTTTAAGTTAATCTGTCAATCTCTATAAGAAATGTAATCGTGTGGTTGGGTTGGAAGAGCAAACATTGGGATTAGCGAATAAATTTTATAACATCGTTTGGAGACACTGATGTCTCCTCTGAAGGCTGCAATCTTTTATTCCGATCTTACAGTTAGCCATTCAAACATTGTTTCTGTTAAATAAAATAATCCTGAAAAAGGAATAGAATAAAAATGCCACTATTCCTTATTAACATAAACGTATCCTTGTACTTCACAGATTTGGAAACTTCAGCAATCAATGTTGTAAACTTGATACGCTTTAAAAAGCTGATACAAGAAGACCTCGAAAAATCGTTTCTACATTTTGCGATCTCCTTGGGTTTCATTTATTCGTGGCGCCCTATCGCACGTTGACAAACCGCACGAGCGCTCTCTCAGAAGTGTCTCATTTCTTCGCAGCGAGTTTCGTTCAGGAATGATTACTCATCCTACAGCCGACTGGCGAAACTTTCCAAATTTCCGTGACTCCGGCGTGATCCTCCGGCCAGAAAAGTACAAATTGCTCCACTTTATCAGCTGGAACCTTGCGACTGGAGTCTCTTAACCGTCTCACGCGTCGCCGCTTATCAAAACTTCCGTCGCGCGATAATTTAGTGGGTGGAGCGGTTTGCCAGAGTACATGATTACGAGAAAAAGGCGTGTAGTCGAGCGAAGTAGATCGGAGACAACCTCGCGTCGGATCGTTGAAGAGGACAAGCTGGACGCCGCGCCGGTTCGACGTTGAATCTTGATTTAGATACCGACCAAGTTGTCGCCGTTTAGTTCCCGGCGGCGGAATCGCGCTTAGGGTGCGAGCTGTTCAACCTCCTCTACTGCGTGCTGGTCGATGGAAGACAAAGTGCTGACCCGAAGCTATGCTCGAAATTAATACGAGGCTGGCTCTGGACCGACGATGAACTGGACAGTGTTCTGGTCGCCTGACTGGAACGAGACGAAGATATCCCGGGGGCTGAACCCGCGACTCGCTCGTTTCCTCCCGTCCTCGTGCATCGGCAGAACAAGAAGAAGAAGCGTACCGGTTTTCGCGCTGAATAAATGCCGGAGATGCGCTGCCATCTTGGGCTGCCATCGGTTGCGCTCGAAGATAAACATCAGCGCCGGCAGCGTCGACCGCGCTAACAGCACACGGTAGTCAAAGGGAGCCCTCGTAATTAGCCGTGCTTGCGGCTCTCCTCTTTTTCGCGCTGCGAACGCCGATGCCCAGGAGAATGCTTGATTACCGCCATTTGTGAACTGTCTGGGAGCCGATCAAAGCTCCGAACCGCGATCACCCGTGAAAAAGCAAAGAGATCTCGCGTCGAACGCTTCCCTGACACGACTTGCCTCGATCTTTAACGTTTCCACGCTCCTCTTTTAAATGGCAGCATTTACCGCTCGTAGACGCGTTTGTGCGTCACTTCGGTATCGTGGAAAGAGAACACCGTTCGTAGAATTTTATAAATTGTATGGATCCTGCTCGGAGCAAATGGCATTCTGGGATCAGCGATGTTGCTTATAATTTCACGGAAAGTTCAGAGCCCTCGTAATTAGGCGTTCGTAAACGCCGATACCGACGAGAATGCTTGATGGCCGCCATTTGAAAACTGGTCAGCAGCCAATCGAAATGCTGCGATTGTTTCTGAAAAGCATCAGCGTTGGATTGAAGCACAAACGTTGCTTCTGAATCGCACTGTTTACGGGTGCAGACGCGTTTGTGCGTCATATCGGTACGGTTTTTATTGGTGTTCGCGATCGGGAAATCGTGGAAAGAGGACAGCGCCCGTGGGCTTTTGTAAATTTTATGGATCCCGCTCGGAGCAAACGGCATACGTCCGGGACCAGCGATGTTGCTTCTGATTTCACGGAAAGGTCGGCCGTAAAACCTGTTTGTACGTATCTCCGAGGCGACGTACTGCGACGTCAGTACACCGGGGAGCGCTCGTTGCATTTCCGGCAAGATACTGTAAAGCGTGAGTGACTTGGTTGACCGCCACCGCCGCTCCGTGGAAATGCTATTTGCGACTGTAGGAAAATCCGGAGAGCGACAGCGAGCCCCCGTCCACTTTGCCCCCCCCCCCCCACTGACTCCCAGGCCAATCTGAATTTTGACGACGTCGTCAAAGGAGGCCCCGGTTCGAAAGGCTCCCGCAGTCGAAACGATACGCCGCGGGAATGAAATTAACAAATTGAATTGCCGCGCTCGGGCTTGAGAGCTCGCGAGAGCCCGGCTCGAGTGCCTTCCGAACGGGTCTCGATTTAAATTATGAGATTCGCCGAGTAGAAACAAACTCGGATGTATATTCGAATAAGTTGATTAGCTTTATGAAAATTTCCGAGGACCGAGCGGATACCGGGCTACATTATTTCGATCGTTGTTTATCTATCGGCAACGTCACTGACGGAAACTGATTTTGATGACACATCTAAAATTAGAAGAGAAAAACAATCCTTGACTATGGTGTAGCCAGAAATAAAAAAAGGAGAGAATTAATGAAATAAAAAAAATAGACCTATGACGGCCGCGAACCTAGTACATTATAGGCAGCTCCACAGAACGCCTAACTGAGCTGTTGGAAACGTGATTAATATTTTTAGATGTAATGTTTATACTGTAGAAATATTAATTAAGTTGATTTCATTTTTTCAATTTTAAGATTAGCTTACTTCTTCGCGAAAACGTCGAAACAATCGGTTTTTATATTTTTTAACAACGGCGCATCAAACCAAAAAATCTGAAAAAATTCATGAACAATACCTATAACAATATATCGCTACTGTAAAAATATAAATGTGGACACTCTAGAACTTCCATGTGAAATCTGCATTTTTGAAGAAGTTTTTGATTTTTTACAAGCAGGATTTCCACTTTAAAAATCTAAAACCAATTGCAAAGTATGTATTTGGGTTCTTGACATATGTCAGATTTTTCTCAGAATTTTTAAACATCATTAACCAGGGAAAATAGGCCAAAAACTGATTTTTCGATTTTACCCCATAAGTACCCTCCCGATCGAGATACAAGTTTGAAATTTTGCACAGTATGTTTATTTTAGTGCCCTATCGAATGACTCATCGTCGATAGAATTCGGTTCAAGGGCATTTTTGACTATCTTATAACTGTTTCAAAGGACTGTTTGTATGTGTTTCATGTAGCAGTAAATGAACAACAAATTGTTTAAAAAGAATGTACACTTGCTGTCATGGAAGACAAGTTTTTGATTGTGTTGTAATTCATGTGCAGTGGCATTAATTTTATAGCAATCGTTTTTAAGCAATAGTGCCAGTCACCGGCAACTCTCGCGGCATCCAACGTGCTAATTTTGTTTAGTTTCGGAGGACTGTCGTAGTAAAAATAACTTTTAATCTATTTACTTTAGTAGGACGGTTTTAGTGCAACGAACTTTCTCTCGCTTCGTGTGAAAGTTTATTATGCACAAAATGAATTAAAGTTCCTCCGTGTATTATTTTTACCTCGAAACCACGTTGGCTCAAACTTTACTTTGTTCAAAAACCGACCGTTTAATTCGGAGTTTGTCTTTGCGATTAAAATACACTGTCGAGAGTTAATTCATCATATATTAATTTATCTTTAATTAACTAGCTCTTTAAATTTCTCATTGAAATTCGGAGGTTGTTGCTATTTTACTTACTGTTTCCCTAATAAGGTTAGTAACGAAATGATGACACACCCCTAAGTCAATTATCAAATAAACAAATGTGTCGTTGCCAATGCGTTTAAATTTTCATTTCGAGTATTCAAAAACCAGAATTCATTAAATATCTGAAATTGGTTTAGACTAAACATAGCCTATTTTGATGTTACACCTCTCAATTAAATTCTACTATTTGGACTGCAAATCGTAATCGATTAATATATTAGGCAAGATGCACGAATTTTTTTTAACAAAAAATCACGACTTTCTGAACGACTGAATAATTAGGAGAACATTTAAAAAACCGTTCGGACGCCGATCGTGCCCATAAAAGTTGAAGCAAGATCTATAGCACATCGAGTCGAATCTGATCCCCCGGACCATAAGAGAATCCACGGTGGATTCATAGATCTTCGAGAAACGTTTCCATCGAGAATCCCGGAATTAGTTGGAGGAGTTATTACTCGTCGGCTGGCCGAACAGGGTGAAAGGAAAGAGGTCCCTCCAGCGCACACGTGTTTCCACCTTCCGCCTTGGCGTCCAAGTATTAAAGCGGCGACGGCGGTGTGCGCGCGCGGACCCACCCGCGTCGCGAATTCTCTCTACCGTCGTCGCCGGAGCCATCGTCGTCGACGTCGGGCGTCGGCGTCGCCACGAGAGGGTCTACGAAAATAAGTCGCGGCGCGCCCCGGCAATTACGGGAGGACGACTTCGTTGAGTTTTAATTTGCCTGGGCACTCGAGGAGCGAGCGCTGCCGCGCGCGCGCTGCTCCGTCTTTCCGCGAACTTGCGCGCAAATTTATGCGGCCGCACGATGGAAACAGCCGCTCAAAGAACGCCACGCGCGACTAATTCTTTCCACCGGCATCGTAAATCCCCCCCGGGCTGTAAACCGCGCGTTTTCCTGCTGCGGAAACGGACTGTTTCACCTGGGCCGGAATTAAAATTAATTATTCTCAACCCCCCTGAACTGCGTTCAGAATTTCCTGCGGATTTAGATTTCTGTTTCGACGAAATCCTGCCGGTTCTTCGATCGAAAGCTCGTCGCAACAGTCCATTAGTGCCGGCCATTAGCGTCTGAATACTTGCCGTGATCTAATTGAGAGCTCAGTAGTATTACAGTAAATCCTCTATAAACGCAAAAGCCTCGGGGTGATTCGTGTGCATTTATCGTAGACGGGACACTATTTTTTTGAAGTTCAAAGGCCGAGCCGAACGTAGAGAAGGACAGCGCGTCTAAAAAGAGAGACCGCGCGCGACCGAAGCTACTGCGACTCTCCGGGTCTCTTTCTTTCCCACACGCTGCCCTTCCTTGCGCTCGAAACGTTCATCGTCTATTAAACTACTAAATACGGTTGAAATTATACTGTGTTTGGTCTTATTTTAATCAGAGAAATGCCACAAATATATTGGTGAATGTTTCATAAAAATATAAGTAATAATTAAAGAGATTTTATATTGGTATTACATTGTGAGGACGCACGGGGCTTTGAACTGAGCCGACGACTGCGACTCTCCGCGTCGCATTAGTAGTGGTTCACCCCGATATACCCGAGCCGAGATCAGATTACTATAGTGGAGGGGATATTTTTTTGCGTTTATCGTGTACGGCCTCTTTGCGTAGATAGAGGATTTACTGTACTTTTTCAGCTGACGCACTTTCTTGAATCGTACCGTTTTAATCATCTAGATAATCTTACTCGGAGACTGTCCCTTTGGGTCGACCTTGGAGGCAATTAAGAAAGTACTTGTAAAGTACTCCTCAAGCTTCGTTGATTATGCAGCAGATAAATTACCAGTAACACCATGTGTGTGCTTTCACATAAAGTACTCGTTTAAAAAAAGCTCAATTAATTTTGCCCGAAAAAATGATTTTTAAAATACAAGTCAAAAAACTCATGGATGTATTTATATCGAAAGGTTTTAGATTATATGTTTGTATGTTTTGTAGAAAGCCCATATAAATGTCTCATGGAGTACAATGTGTATTGGAGATTTCGGTGGAGGATCCGTGCTCTGGCACTGAACAAGAAAATTATAGTGCAGCGGTTTTCCAGCTGACTGGGAATTATATATTGAAAAACTTGCGGCGTCTGATCCGTCGTTTTGGGATTTATCGATGGCGGGTCTCGCTATATTTTTCACGGGAGCGAAGCCACTCGAGGGTGCACGGAAACTAGTTTGGATACAAATTTTTCGCCTGCGCTCGAGAGTTTCTCGACGAGCTCCGGTTAACGATCCAGAAACGCCGGTAGTGCGGGGGGATGCAATGGTGTACGCTCGTTTATATGCCTGTATGCAAGTACTGTGCACCCCCTAAACCCCCTGCCAACCCCGGCCTCCATTACCAGAGCGTGTCTTTTCAAGAAAATCGCGGCTCCTCCATAAAACGACCGTGCAAACGTTCTCAAGCGCAGAAGAACTTGTTTAATTTTAATTGCATCTAAATTAGGGGCGGGGGTGGACTCGCGCGCTCGACACAGCTGCTTGGAAATTTACGACTTTCCGGCGTGTAAATATCTTGATACGATTCAATTTCCACAATGCCGTTTCCCATTCATTCTGTTCGCATGCTGCCCTTGTAATTGAAAAATTTTGTTCTTTGCACCGCGCGGTACAAAAACTTCCTTGGAAAAACTTTACTTAATGGTTCGCTTCTGAAAATTTCTTTGCGCCCTTTCGTCTAGCAAACATTAATGAATTCGCCGAGTTTGCTGTAACACGCAACGAACGAAGACTTAGGAAAATTATTTCTGTACCGATCGCTCCACTATGAATGTTAACACCTTACATGTAGAAAAACTAGACTTTTTAATGGCTGACCTGTATCTAAAAGAAGCTCGACAATTTTCTTTTGAATAATATTTTCAGAAGTTGTAACATTATATCCATTCAAATAATATACTAGATTGCAAACAATATTAATATCGTTTTTAAATCGTGTTTAAAAGATCGTATTCTAAATGATTATTAGAAAAACTGCAATTTTATAATTTCAACCCATTAAATTACACAATAAAGTAATTTCTAAGAAAGATTATGCGAAAAATGCATATACGTCACGTTTATTCCGGAATTGAGCAAGGATTTAAACATATAGGGGTTTTAAATGTTGTCCATAATTTCCGAGAAAGTTCACAAAATGAACTTTTCCGGTACCTACAGGGAAGGGTTTATTCCACAAGTCTGGCTTGTTTTCACGATCCCTCAAGGCAGTTATTTATCGCGGGCTGGTCCGTGGTGTATCAGGTCGTCGAATATGTTAGAAAGAGAGGAATCGGACAACCGAAGGATGACTTATTCAAAGGGAAGGGAAAGGCGAATACCGTGGAAATGGAGCGTCCAGAGCCCGGGCACAAAGGCACTTTATGTGGCTGGTCCGCGGTAAAAGTCGGCGTCCGTGGTGTTTCAGCGGATGAAAGATGGCAGTGTGCGTATCGTAGGAAGCTAAGAACAAACGAGCCACTAAATCCAGGTGATTTCTCCGTTCCCAGGCGGTATCGCGGGGGTAGATTTACAGGGGATGTAACGTCGGCGCCAATGCTGGAAACAGCGCGCGAACCGTGGTCGGTTTCGACCAGCAACTATAAACCCACCCTCTAGCCGGCCCTATCGGACTCGATATACAGTAGATTCGAGATCGAAATTTATAAGAGTCCCGGTGCCCTCTAGATCCCCGAGTGGCTCTAGCTGAATTACGGGGCCGCGAAGAACAGCTCGAGAAATATAACGAGAAACGAACGTTCGAATCGGGGCCGTCTTGCTCCGTAATGATGGCGAACTGGCAACGGGACCCGCTGGTAATCAGACAGGATCGATATTAGGGAATCCAACGGTGGGTTAACCGCGACGCGTTCCACGCGGTCCACGTGACCAATGATTAATCACGCGTCACGATAAATCCAAGCAGTCCGGGAACGACTCCGTCTGCGACACGGTCCGCAGACTCTCGTGAGTAACTCAAGCACGGATGCACCCTATGACCTTAATTACTGCGTCGACTAATCGATCCTCGGCATTGTGATCGTGCTATGCCAGACACCGGTACCGACGTAACCGCTTCATGCTGAACGGTATCTTAATTGCCGGTCGGATAATCCGATTCAGCCACTTAATCGATTACGCGGCTTCATGGAGCTGTCGCGGACTCATTCACCGGGTATCCGATGGAATTTCCCATTCGGTATTCCGCCGTTCCCCTTGACCTCAAAAACTCCGGGAACACTGGTGAAACCTCTCCGGACGACTTCATTAAAATCTCTTTCTACCGTGGTTCCCGAAAGAATCGCGCGTTTCGGATTTTTTGGGGTTTGGCGGCCTCGGCAGCTCGCGATGGCTGCCCGATATACACGGGGCCGTAACGGGCAAGAAACGCGTCATCGGTTCTGGGATTTTTTCACGGCCCGCTGAATAACGAGGTACCCTAAACTTCCCCAGATAAGCATCGCGTAGTAGTCAGTAGTCGGAGAAACTGCCGTTAATTAGCCAAAAAGTGAAGGCTCGCCTGTGCATCCCTCCCCCCACCCGCTCTTCGGCCACCGTTCGGAGTCTGCTTCTTGCTTTTTTGGATGCGCCACGACGGCACCACCATGAATAAAGTGCAGTCCTCTTTCTCCTCGTGGCCCACCCTCCATCAGCATCCGCTGCACACCACCTCGTCGAACAGAAGAACAACCAGCCGAAGGTCCCCGCGGCGTTCTCCGTTTCATTCGTCCTCTCTGTCTCTCTTTCTCTCCGGTTATCTCTGCTCCTCTTCTTCTCCCTTTCTCTTCGCATCTCTCCCTCCCCCCCCCTCTCTCTCTCTCTCTCTCTCTCTCTCTCTCTCTCTCTATTTCTCTCTTCCACCTCGCAGCCCGAACTCCCGATCCTAATCTCGATAATGACGCGTAATGGTTGCTGGCGTGAATGTAGCTCTTTGTCCGTGGCTGTTGTACCGGTCGTATATCTGTCCGGTACAAGAGCCGCGCCATTTCACACCGGCGAAAAGCACGGGGGAGGCCGAAACGGCCGTTTTCAGCCTGTTTTTCTACGCTCGTCGTGGTCCCTCCTCGTACTCGTGCTCTGAGAACTTACGTTTAATTGCTTCCTACCCCGGACGACCGACGAACCCACGGTTTGCACAATTTTATCGGTTTCTTATTGGTCGTTCGATGGTTAACCTTTCGACGGGTTAGCGAGCCCGACATGGCGCAGTGCCAACTGTTTGTTTGCCATCGGTTTAACCGGCGAGCGCAGGAATTAGTAGCTCAAACTCGGTAATAAGAGTTTTATTCGTTTGAAAAAGGATGTAACATATGTTTGAAGGAAGTAGCTGATTCATAGGAATTTCATTTGACTCGCGCGAGATCAAGAAATTCAATTTCGTGGACTGATTGCGAGGATCATCTAGAGAATACACTTTGTGAAATCACTTTTCATAAGTTCTCATAAGTTCAGAAATTCTGATGATATTCTTCATTCTTTATTAAAAATTGTATTTTTATTAGACAGAATGGAGTTTGGAAAAATGTATCATACTTTAAAATTGGTCGTTTAAGGAGAGTAAATTGAACGATGTATCTTGGGGAAGATGAATATTTGCAGCCTTATTTATGATATTTATTCATTTTGAAATATACTTTGGGATGATTTAGCTATACATCTTTCAGTAGAAAGATGTTTACAGTCCTACTAGCGATACTAACAATATAAATTGTAAATTAGTTCCAACCTAGGCATTGGTCCAGATCACAGTTGTGCAGAATTACAATTGAATTACTCCAGGAATTATAATTACAAAGTAATTCAGTTATATTGTAATTTATAATTCAGATCTTCATTCAATTAAATTACGATGTAATTCGTAATTGCAATTGGAGTACAATTATAAAATACATTGTAATTAAATTACAATGTAATTCGTAATTGCAATTAGAGTACAATTATAAAATACTTTGTAATTAAATGACATTAATTATGAATTACGATGTAATTAAATGACATTAATTATGAATTACGATGTAATTAAATTAAAATAAAAAATTAAAGAATAATAAAGTAATAGGTAAGAAGAGGTTGAAAACTTCATGTGAAGGTTTCAAACAGAAGGAATTTATTTTTTATAAATTATAAAATATTAATTTAAATAATTAAATTTCAACCATAAACATGAAATAGCGTTACGTATTATGGACAAGGACGAGGAATAGAAACTACGCCGCACAGACAGCAAACATGTATATGAAAGAAAAACATAAAAATATATCGCACTTCTTCAAAGTTCCGGGCTATAATTTGGAGAGCTGTGTTTTAATTATATTGTATTTCAAATATATTGTATTTCAATTACACATCTGATCAAAATACTTAGTAATTGCATTAATTGAAAGGTTTGAATTATGTAATTCAGTTCCGACGTAATTGAATTACTATATAATTGAAATACAATTGCGTAATTGAATTACAGTGTAATTGAATTAGCACAACTCTGGTCCAGATTTGGCTGCTTTCCACTGCGACATAATTATCAATTAGATATTAGAAAAATTATATGTCAAATATGATTTTTGGCGTGTTTCATCATAGTTTTTATATAGATTTAAATAATTTAGAATTGTTTTGATTAGACCGTCAAAGGGTCAGACTGTTTCATTGATCAATCGTTTGTGGGTTTTCGTTACAGAAGCGGTTATGAGAGTTCGATGACCACAGGTTAGCCGACCATCCATCGACGCCACCATGGGCTACCTGCAGACGTGCCTCACCTTCTACCTACTGATCCTCTGCACCTCCGGAGGACTGTCTATAGACATATGTGAGTACCCTCGACGATCCCTCCGACGACACTCGCCAGGAACGTTCAAATATTCAAGCACTATCCTCGCCGAAAGTCTTTCCACTCTCAATTAAGCGTAATTGACCGCCAGACGCCGATTCAGGAAAAATGAATGAAGACCGATCGGGGAACTGTCGATCTTAATACATTTTCGTAAACCCCGCTGAGATTAAGGTTATCTCGAACTTCCTTTATCCTGGGTTCGACTCTCTAGACTTCGGGCTCCCTGGAGGGTCGCAAAGTGTTCTCTGCCGGGTCACCACTATTATTTTTAATTTCCACGCTTTTTATAAGAAACGATGGTTTTCACTTATTCCTACGGGGCTGATATGTCTACAAGACGCAATATCAATCTTTGACAAATGAAAAAACAGTCTTTCGTCAATCTTGAAGTTGAAATTCAAATACAAGACTTCCAATTAGGTAGATGTTGCTACAGTCGAATTGCATTCTACAGAATTCATTCTTAATACGTTCTTTCATGCAACACGTTGTCATTGGTTTTAAGAGCTATCTAATTAATTAATCGATTGTAGATTTTTATGAAATTCTTTAAATGCTCTTTTATTGTTTCATGTTTCATTTATCCATTCCTGCTATAAACGCATAAAGTTCTCAATCTACATGTTCTAGTTACTATCATTTTGACTTCCTTGCGTTTCAAAGTCCTTAACCTCTCGGTGGCAGTACTTGGGTCCATTTTGACCCAGAGTTGCAAACATTTTAGCTTTCTAATTTTCTATTGGTCAGTTCAACTTGTTAGCGATTTTTATTAGACCGATAAGATCAACATTGATTTTAAACAAATAAGTTCAAAAATATTTTTAAAAAATTATTGTATACAAATTTGAGTGGATCTAGCCATGGCTGTTTCGCAAAGATTAACAAAAATTGCAATGAAAATAAAATTTTAGTTTCTTTTAACACTAGAAATAGCTAAAATGGCGGGTTCGAAATTTTTTATTCACAATTACCGAAATTGCAGAGTGCATCAACTGTTAAAAAAGTCTGACTAACAATGTGGCATGTTAGAGGTTAAAACAGGAAGGGGTTGCAAGGTGTTCGGCAGCTGTAAAAAAGCTATGAGTCGAAAAGTTCGGGGGGTGGAGGGGACAATGCTTGGAACAGACAGGTTGTTCGCCTTAGTTTCTCATCGAAGTTACGAGAGATGTTCGAAGGCACGTACTTACATGGCAGGGTACGCTTGTTTACACTCGAGACCATAATTCTCGCGGTGGTAACGGGCTCTGTGCGTTTGGGGCGGCCGATAAAAACCGCAGAGGAATCCCGTTGCCTCGGGTTCTTGTAGCGGGTTGCCACGCATTAAACCACGGGCTTCTACTCGATTTCTGCACCGCGCCGGTCGCTTTCCATCCCATTGACTTCGGATACCCGGGCAAGCAGGGCAGGCAGGCAGGGCAAGCAAGGCAGGCCCGTAGAGAGTCACCCTCGTGTCAGGTAAACAGGCCGAGAAACTTGCAAAGTATCCGGTAAGAGTTCTGCCCGGGAAAGGCTCTCAGGTACTCGTTCGTGAAATCGAGCTCGAACCCGACGTCGTCTGCGGAACGTATTTCGCACCCTCCCCACCCACGCGAACTCCGTCGGAACCTGAAAGATGGATGGGGTTGCGCTGTTTCGGCCCGGGTTACATGTTTCGAGGTCTATGTACATGTGATATACATAACAGTTTTAGAAAGAAATAAATCCGACCGGCGAGGCGGCGGAATGTTTAATGGACTGGGCGGAGAGAGGGAGAGAGCGGGAGACTGGGAAACGTTTTTGTTAGACCCCCGATGGGTCGCGGCGCGAACCCAACCGGAATTCGAATTTATTGCGCCGCTTCGGTTAATGATAATCAAGCCGGACCATAATTGCCCTGTGACTCCTCCGATGGGAAGAGCAACTCCATTTTAGCGGCTCATCTCCGCTATTAGAACTGGTATCAAACATAGCACGTTAGTATGTATACTAACGCTAATCCAGTAAACTTTCTTGTTCTCAATTGTTTTTCTTTTTTAAACATTTGTGAACATGTTTGCCACGTTTTTCTGATAGAAATTATGTCAAACACGATACAGTTTGAATCACATTTGCTCCTTTAATTTAGAGAGTACAATTTCAATTCTCGAAGTCGACGTTGACGATATCTGAGTTAGCCGAAATTCACATGTTCCATATGTAAGCAGTACGGATGGATTTTTCGCAAATATCGTGCACATCTCTTATACACATTTCAAGACATTACTGTATATCGAGTTCCATTTTATATATTGTGTTTCATTTTACAATCATAGTAGTAGCTAGACGTTCACAAGACGTATTCTATTAAATTGATGTGAAAAATTATAAGTAAGGTTTATATGCTTTAAAATAATTTTTCTAATGTCAAGTTGTGGCATTTTAAGCTCCCATAAATTTTTAGAATTTTTCATAATTAAAAGAACAAGCAAAATTGTGTGAGTTTGCTAAAAAGTCCAGGGAATATTTGCAGTAGCTTGCTACAGTAAAGTTTCTGGTGGAAAATTTCAATTTATCTTGAACTTTATTGTGTCCAACTGTACCTTCCACGTTTCATCCCGACAGAAACACGATGTAATAAAGTTTTACGAAACTGAAAACTCTTCTGTAAGCGCAGCTATTACGTTGAAAATCAAAAACGAATCACGCCACAAGTATTCTCGGGTTCAAAAGGGGTCGGAGGAAGCAACAGATTCCATCACGCCCACATCCTCAAATCCGCAATGACCCTCTTACCCACTCTCCGTGCACCCTTGAGCCCTGCCATCTCTACAAATACATATTCAAAGCGTACAAATCCGCCCATCAGCCGATCCGAACACGCGAGAAGGAATCTCGAAGAGCCGTATCGTGCCGAAAGTGATGTTCCGTTCCGAGCAACAGATACGTGTCGGGATTAATCCTCATGTAGCCATTCATTATTTTACGTTCTTGGATATGATGGGAACATATGCATACCAAATACATAATCATATAAATGAAAAATATGGGCATGGAGGATTTGAATGGTGAAAAATTATTGTCTAATATGTTGACTGCGCATGTTATGCGTTTATAATAGAAATGTGAGTGAATCTTTCAGATAAATTCAGGAACAGTACTATTTTATTGTCGATTTATAGAAATTCTTTAAACGGGAAGTACGTATTTAATTAATTCTTGTCACGCATAATTCTTTTCCAAAAGTATAATTTTACATGTAGATCAACAATCTATTATTAGATGGCAGAGTTGGGCATTAATCGATTAAAATTTTAGTCCAGATTGATTGATTAATGTGAGAGAGACTAATGTGTGGGAGACTGATTCAATCGATTAATGAAGTTAATCGTTAATCGTTGACCAAAAACGAAATTATCGAGAAAAAAACATAAAAGCACGTAAACAGAGTTTGTATTATTGACCAAATGACAATACACCTAAATTCATTGTCAGTTTACATTTTTTTCAGTATTCATATAGTTTTGATTCCGTATTTCATTTCGAAGTTTCAGCAGTTAATCATTAAGCAATTATCCGATTGACGATTACAATTGAAAGAAATGTAATCGTTAACCGCAATTAACGATTAATAAGTATTTAATCGTTAACCGGAATTAACGATTAATAAGTATTTAATTGTTAACCTCAATTAACGATTAATAAGTATTTAATTGTTAACCTCAATTAACGATTAATAAGTATTTAATCGTTAACTGCAATTAACGATTGATAAGTATTTAATCGTTAACTGCAATTAACGACTATAAACTTGGAGATTAATTGTTAATTGCAATTAACGACTATAAACTAGGAGATTAATTAATAATTGCGGTTAATTGAAGTAAAAATTTATTCTTCAATCGTTGATTAAATTTTTGCCCAACTCTGTCAGATGGTGAGTCGCGCAGAGTATGTATTGTATAAATGCGATGTTTAGTGGTCGTTAGCTATCTTAATTCCGAATTCTTCCAACGAGCTGTGAGGGCTGTGCCCTTCAGCAACAATCCCCTCCTAAGGAATGTGATTTTTAGCGAATTGATTAGTGGGAGGGAAAATTGCTAGTGGCAATCTTGGAGGGTATTTTCCCGTTTCCTTTAGCCCCCAACTTGCTCAGCATGGAGGTGGAGGACAGGTCATAGGGTCACCGGAGGCGGAGATTCATGATACGTCACTGCTATTGATTCACAGGAAGAAATCCTTCTTCCTGTGAAATGAGGTAATAAAGCACTAAGAACAAAGAAGTCACGTCCGTGTCGTAAAGCTTGACTTTAGTCAATTTCATTTATGAAATTAGTATGATCTTAACGAACGACTGCCCGAACGCCAGCAAGCTGAATCGCGTGGCTGGGTGGCCCGTGGCGATCGCAGACAATAAGTAACGATTGGCAAAATATAAA
The DNA here is from genome assembly GCA_933228785.1 of Lasioglossum pauxillum. Classification (NCBI taxonomy): domain Eukaryota; kingdom Metazoa; phylum Arthropoda; class Insecta; order Hymenoptera; family Halictidae; genus Lasioglossum; species Lasioglossum pauxillum. The sequence continues at coordinate 16,576,686 of OW121702.1, read as the reverse complement.
CGGTGTTGATCCGACGAAAGCTAGAGCACCGGGTATGAGCGAGGAGGAGGGACGTCGCGCGTCGGCCCTCCTGCGGTGAGTGAACTTGTGCGTCGAACCGCGTTGATAAATTCGCGGTCGTGTTAAGCGGGCCAGCCGCTCGTGGAGAGCACGAGGGCCGGCTGGAAGGGCTGCGGGGCAGTTAAAGCGCGCATAAATTGCAATGTTAATGTTGCCTGCGATACATAAACATGTTGTACGTCGGTTGGATTGCGGTCTGGCCGCTCTGCGCGGGCCTAGTCTCTGCACGCGTAGCGCCGGGACTACGCACACAGCCGCGCGTGCACGCACCTCGAGAGGGGACACGCGTTCGGTTTCGCGTATTCGAGTGCGTGCACACGGATGGAACCGACCCGGTGCAACGCCACGCGACGACGCACGCCTTGCCTCGCCTCGCCTCGCGTGCACAAGCCTCGACATGGCCGACTCGCGATATCGTCGGCAAGAGGGACGAGGCATACTCTGAATTCTTGGGCCTGGTAGCTAACCAACGCGCTCGAGAATGTTAGGCCCTTTTTATCGCGGTCGGATCGTAATGGTGTGAAGTCGTTTCTTGATAATCTTAATTGGGCAGGTGGGAAATAATGAGATTTTTGTGGACTCTGAACTATCTAGTCCGGGATTTAGCTACTAAAGCAGTTCTTGTACGGGGATTGCTTCTTCGAGGTACAATATAGCTTCTTTAAGTCAGCTTTCTTCACCTAGATGCTAGGTGTTTAGTCCTCTGGTTAGCAACTGAGGTAGCTTCTTCAATTTATCTTCTTTAACACGTTCACTACCGGGCGTACTTTATTGGTTTTGCCTCCGACACGCAGTAGAGTCGCAATACGAAAAATATTTTCTAACCATATGATGAATTACCTACAATACTGGAATGTACATTTTTAATTTTCGAATTAATATTCGAAAAGTAGAATTAATATTAATATATTTCAGAGAAAAATTAAGAAACCGAGCATAGCAAATATTATTCATGCTTAAACAATGAAAGGTCTTTCGTCTAATATAAAGTTTGAAACATAGTTAAATCGATATGGAATGTTAGTAAATGGTATAAACTATTATTTCTAGGTACCGATTAAGAGAAATTGGGGTGGCACCAGATAAGCCATTTTCAGAGAAAAATACAATTAAAACAGATGAGTACATCGGCCATAAAAAGCACCAGCAGCAGAAGTCAATGTGTGACTATGGCTCACAATGTTCCTCCCGTTTTTTGCTCCTTTACTTAGACAAGAACTATGGCCCGACTTAGCTACATGAATCACCTAATACAGTGCGTGGGAAAGAGGGAAAAAAGGTCACTTTATTTTGAGAATGATGTGCTCAGTGCAGCGCTCGATTCGCTCATTTCCTTCCTGCTTTGGAGATTAATACTTAACAGGTTTTACTAACAGGTTCTCACGACTAAATACGTTCATGATTTTAAAAGAAAATTTAGTTATCTATTATCTCTTAAGATAAACGTTCCGTACACTTTAAAGTAGAATGCGTATGTTTTAATCATGCGTAAAAAGTGCAAAACGATCTTATCGATTTTCGCATATATAAACAAATCTTGAAACACTTTCGAATGAAAATGTTGTATGCAATTAATAATCAGAGGGAGAACAAAGTTTTAGTGAATGCCCTCTCATTAATTGCAGTGATATAAAACTAAAAAATTCTGTAATGGAATGATACATAAAAACGACTGTGACCAGTGGAAGTTAACAAATTTTTTATGGCGTTTGAGGGAACCGTACCAGGTTTGCAAACGTTGACCCCATCGTACATTTTTCCCGGCGTGTGTGTTATCAATCTAGTAAAATGTTAAAAGGAAGATCAATATGCAAACTAATTCACACAGAGATAACAGTCGGGCCGAATTGTGTGCATAACTGAACTCGTATGTTCAGAGTAGTATGATACAATTGCGAACACTAGGCGGGAACATTCAGCGGAGGGGAATCTCGTCCATAGTAGAGAATCGTTACGCGAAAACCCTCTTGCGTTATGGCATTGTCATCGGTCCGTTACCTCCCTGGAACCCCGGCGACCCCTCCTTTCCAATTATCCGCAGATCCATTAGGTACGCGCACGCCACTGATGAAATTGTCGACGTATTAACATAACCGAAAGACAATTAAAGCGTTATGGCACGTCTCGCGGCCGGCATACCTCGCTGATTTTGGGTTGGCTCGCCGGAATTTCACGGTAGATGGCATCTTAGGTGTGCCCGGAATTTCCAGTAATTTTTAAATTGCAATGAGTCAGTGGTATTCACCGAGGGACGGACGCGTCACGCTTGGACCTAGCCCCTCTGCGGACCCCAAAATTTTCCGGTAATCCGACAAATTTCTCGGAAAGATCAATTTCGCTTCACTCGACCTTTTTGGAGAAACTAAAAGTTTCGTACCCACTCGCATTTTTTTATTGTTGTAATTACAGTATTATTTTAGTTGTGATGAGCAGTATTAAATGTAGATTGGTTTTACTCAACGCTTTATTATAACACACATATAGGATTTAACTTTTCAGTTGTCTGGTCAGACTGACTAGGTCAGAATATAAGCAATTGAACATAACAGGTGTCAGCACAAACGATCGGTACACACGATACTAATTAGAATCTACCTTATCGACAGACTTGCCGTTATTACAATCAACATTTATCAATATTAACTAATTACTTAATTTTGGACACTTCAGTCTAACAAGGGAAGAACCCGAAGTGTCAAACTTTGATAATTGTTTGTGAGATGATAGTATATGAATCCCTAATTATGTATGCAAAATATTAGGTGTAGTTACTTACACGGCTAATGGAACTTCGAAAACTACAGCTCCAATCATGGTATATCAACAAGGTATGAAATTTTAATTGTTTATATCTTTAAAACTATTGAGTAACTACATCATCTCACAAAAAATGATCAAAATCGGAGTCGGACACTTGGGGTCTTTCCCTTGTAAGCACTCGCAACACAAAAGCAAACAGACAAATATTGATTTACACCACTTCCGCTTTAAACCGCGTATGTGTACAGTGTACCGCGTACACAGATACGTATGAAGCAAAGGAACGCGAATAAAAGAATTTTAATTGAAATGGATTACAGCTTGCTAATTACTCAAGTAGAATTCTCCGGGTTCCGGCCTCCGGAAAACGAAGGCGGAATTAAGCAATCCTCGTTACGGCGCGTTTCCACGAGACGGAAACCACGGGAAAAATATTCCCGTCCGCGAACAACGCGGAATTAATATCGCCTTGAGTTTCGAGCACGACACCGGCCCTTAAGAAAGGATTTCCTCGATAGTCGGGTTGGCCCGACAATTGCGATTGAAGAGACGAATCTCGAAGGGGGTTTCAGCCCTCGGAGGGTGCACTCGAGAGTTCGGGGATGTGGTGTTTGCTTTTGCGGGCAGACTTATGAAAATACAGATCCACGGGACAGATTGACGGGCAGGGCCGAGCTGTTGGAGCCCGAAAGTCGTGGATTATTACGGCCGACGTCGACGTCTGACAGGCCTGACGTCCTTTCAGCGCGTCAGCCTCGACGACTGGTCCGATTGCAACCCTAACCGCTCTCGATACCAACGCCGGGTTAAGTCGATTGCACTTGAGATGATCTAGCCGGGGATCGTTAAAGACGAGAAGACATCGGGCAGCTCGCAAGTCCGCGTGTAAACTGTCGCTTCTGGCACGTGATCAAGCACGGCGAGATCGAGCCGCGGAACGGGGTAAGAAACAGATGTCGGGACACTCGCTTGGGAATGTTTACGCGGCGAGGATTTTATATCCGAGAGACATACGACGCACACGTGTACCGGAGCGCGGCCCCCTTTGTCGTTGCCAGCGATTCGACGTTTAAACAAACTCCGCGAAAGTAGCGTTGCAGTGTTAATGACGCCGCGGGATGCACAAAGGGATGACGGATCGCGACGATCACCGTGACGTGTGATTCCCGTCCGCGAGCTGTCGCGAAGCCTTAGAAACCCGCGGAGTTTATTACGCGGCTCTGCGAACATCGTTCCAGCGATTATTTTATGCTGCGAGTGAGAAACAGTTCGCTTATAACTGGAACGCGGATTCTTTTACGATCGGCGGGACGTCTGCAGATTTTATGGGACCCGCCAGGATTTTTGATGTGAGTAATAAGTGCTAGATAGATCTTATACATTTACAGGATTCCTGAGACGTGCACGATATTTTTGTGAACATCGGTGAGACAGTATTGAGCCAATGGCGAGAATGTTTGTGTACTTAATTATTAATTTATATAAATCTGATGGACATATTTGTGACATTTTTCTGATTAAAACAAAACCGAACGCGTATAAAAAAATATTCTTGAGGGATGATTCCTTCAATTGTTATACGTAAAAACTACCCTTTGAAATAGTACAACTTTTCGTTAAATATTTTATATATTTTTATTATACATATTATCATATTATACATATTATATATTTTAATTAAACCCAGTGTAAAAATGGGACTGGAGATTGACATTGTCTAGGGACTACGAAATTCGATAGAGTTTGAAAGTGCAGCCAGTAATTCTTGAAACCTGTATATTAAAATGAGAGTTGAAATAAACGGTGCTACGAAAATAAATACAGGCTAAGTGTCAGCCAGAAATGCTTTCAAACCTGGCTGGAAATGTGACTTGAGATTGACGTTGCCTAGGAGCTACAGAATTAGACACAGAGTTAATTCCATCAGAACTCTTCTACGACCGCGACTTCTGTCATTTCGAGCTGCAGCCGCAGAAGTATCATGCACGAAATCGGCGGGCAAACTTTACCGCGAGTATTTTCAATTAGCGTGGTACTCGCTCACGGAATCACGTCCCCGTTTCCCGCATCACGGTGCGCGTAGAGCACGACATCAAAGTCGTACGATGTCGCGATTAACAAGCTCCGCGCGGCGAACTCGGTGCGATATTCCATGCGGCCGAGGTCAGAAACATAACTCTCGCCCCGGAGCGACGTGGCGAGGTTCGCTTTTGATAAATCCAGGCCACGAAGGCGACCGTAACACATGCTCGCCACGAGCCCCGCGTACCTACAAAAGGGGTTGGAGCCTCGACCCCTGAGGAGTGAGCGAGCAACTCGCTGCACGCAACTCGAGACGGTGATTCCACGACTGCGGGGAGGGTCACGGCTGAGGGGAGGCTAGGGAAGGGTCCGTTATACCGTGCAGAGGGGTGCAAAAAGACTGGGACGTGGCGAACTAAGGCGAGGCAGGGCGAAAGGGAGGCGAAAGGGCCATGTAAAAGTAGTACTTCCGTTTCTCCAGCCGTCCCGGCGCCAGGGAGACGAGCATGCGCGAGACACGCGTTATCTTCCGCCTGCAACCGCTGTTTGTTTTTCCTAAAAGAGACGAAAATGGCTCCCCGGCTCCAACAATACCCGGGGAAAACGGTGTTTCGCTGCTCGTAGCTCTTTCGAAAGGGTGAATGCGCTGTGCCCTGGAGACGGAAAGAGGGAAAAGCGGACCTTCGTCTTCGGTGTCCTCCGACAAACATTCATTCTAATTTCGCCAGGGCCTAGATGAGGGATGGGGAAAGAGGGAAAACACCGGCAGGTGTCCACCTGCTAATTCCGTTGAGTAAATAAAACGCGGCGGTCGTTGTCATAATACGGCAATTACCGAAGAGCGCGTAAGCTCCTTCTTTGTTTTGTTTGCCAGCGGCGCGGTAACGTTTAGCTGAGTAATTCCGAGTAATACTCCGCGGGAAAGCAAACGTCTTCTCCGGTTCCGGGAACGCGCGTTATTCCTGGCTGAATCCGCGGTGAAATTTTGGGATTCCGATATTAGCCGCGCCTCCCCCCGGTGAAAAATAGTGATTCGTAAGTGAGACTTGATTTATGCCGTAATACCGTGCCGTAATAAGGTGGGGCGCTTAATATGTTTTTCACGAAAGACCCGGCGAGTAATTAATTTACATTCACGCCCGCGGAGGAGGAAAACAAGGCGAGAGAGAAACGGGCAGTGGTGGCATGGCGGCGCGGCGGCGGCGGCTGCCTGGCCAGAACCGCCGACCCTCGTACATCGTCATTAATAATAATTGTAGAGTTAACAAAGGCGGGTCGGGGCGGAATTATTAAATCCGGCAAGATAGAAAATCCCGTTGCCGGGCTTTAAGCTGATCCTCGGCAGCCAGCCACGCCAGTCTTTCTATTTCTTTCGCGTGGCACTGCATTCCTGTCCTTTCGCTTTTAATTCGCTTAATGTCTTCTCGCCACGGCCGCTGACTAATTTTTTAACGAGCCCGGATTCGCGATAACTCTCGCCCCCCGAAATCCCTGATATTTTCGTTTGCTGCTATTCATTATTTAAGTCACCGAAATCAACTTATCCCCCGGACGGATAATGCCTGGTTCGAAGTTCTTGGTTGTCGGCGCATTCCGCGGCTTCGCCGGAAGCGCGGAGCGGAGAAGTCGTCCTCCCCGAAGAAAGGAGCGGTTATCAATTTGACAGTGACACGGTTAAGAGAGGGAGAAGGAGGACCAGGTGACGGAGGGTGCAGGGAAGACGACCGGCGAAGGAGGGGTTGCGAAGGCATTCAATTTCCCTCTTCTCGCGGAAGGAGGGCGGCACACACCCTTCCGTTCGGAGCTGCCACTCTGCGAGAGTTATGGTCGCCGAATGAGTGGCTGGGGCGGGCCAAACGTCGCATAACTTACTTCTTCTTCTTCTTCTCTCGTTCCTCTGCTCTTTTCCAGGATGTCTATAAATACGAGGATCGAACCTGCCTGCCCTGCCACCGGCCGACACTAGTTCCTTCGTTGTCCTTCCAGTTGGGGTGCACCCACTAACGATTATCGTTTAGATGATAATTTAACGGGGGACCTTCGGTCAATGACGCGTGCCGATCTTTTCGGAACCTTGCAGAATTGTATCGGACAACCACGAATTTTCCTCTGGCTGGTGGAACTAATTTCGTATTTTAAGGGAGGAGGACTATCAGGATTATTCTAGTTGTACCTTTTCCGAGATCTTCACGTCACTATGTTTGACAAGTACCTCAAGGTAGTTCTTGGAGTCAACGTGAGACGAAAATGAAGAATGATGTTATCATGAAATTGTCATTTTATATTTAGATCGACTTGATTACTACTTAAGAGAACTCTCTGTGTATTTGTAACAAAATATTCCTTAAAAATTAATGTTGAACTATCCCCAGAAATTTTAATATTTTCACTTAGGAGAAAGCTGTCCTCTTCGATTCACCCTAATATGTTAGAATAGTTATTATTAGACTGCGGATCTTTATGCAAAATAAAAATGGTTTGGATAAATTGCAAGACGCAAAAGATAAATTAAAAATTCTTTTGTTCTTTAATAACATACCTATTGTCGTGCTTAAACTGTTTTAATTTCTTTACTGTATTAAATTGCACCCACTCGTTTTTGCCACAAATGCATAAAATCAGCAGTCTAGTTATTGTTATTAATTTTGTTTTAATCTATTTTAAACCACAAATTTATCAAATCCGCAGTTTAGTAATCAATAAGGTTATGTATCAGCTCCTGAACTTCATTTGCAGAGTATTTCTTTTTCTCGCAGTATTAGAAACATTAATGTATTCGTTTTACATACCACTGTAAAGGCTTTTATTAGCGTCGGAGAGATTCCATTGAAAAGAAATAATTTATGGGTTCTCGTGAGACGTCGCAGCCGCAACGTGTTACTGCAATGGACAAGTTCTTGTTCCGTGGAAACTTCCTATTGTTGGGTTTCAGTCCTCATCTTGAAGCATTTGCTCTACTTGGAGGAAACTTCTCGTATTCAAGTTCGTTTGGTGTTCGAGAGAGTAGTCTTTTCTCTGTCGGGGAATAGTAGAGAGTGTGTTATGGCTGCGCGTTGAGTCCCCAGCCACAAGTGGTGTGTCCAATCTCTGGCTTTATTTTTCTTAACTACACTTGAATTACTAAAGCCGAGGTGTTTGTTCGAACGCGTCTCGTAATCTCGTGACCGTGTTTTCTTTCCTACCGCTGTTTCTTCGCAACGAGACTACCCTCTCTAATCAGTCTCTCGACAACCTTTTCTCTCCTTTAACGCAGCTTTTCTTCCTTTCCTCCCTGGTTCGCTCCCTAAACAAACCCGCAGTCTCCAACGTGACATTCAACTTAGGATCTGCTCCATTTACGTAATGCTTATTCGAAACCGTTCGGCGCTTCGTTTATTTTCAGTGTCACTGTTTGACTTCGCCGTCTGGAAACCTGACACAGATGTGTCCATTGTAATTTAGGATTTCTGAATCACCCAGTCATTGTGTGCACTTCGAATAATCTTCTAATTGGTGATACGCTGAACATACATCGTTCAATATCTTGATTTTTGTTACTGTTTCTTCAAAGAATGAACACAGTGTTATCGTAAATTTTACTGATTAGAGAAACGCTCTAAATGGTAGGTCGCAAGCTAAAACTGAATGTTTCACTTTTTTCAAGAAAATTATGCAATTAATTAGAATATATTTATTCTACTACGTTTCCTTGTATTTAATAAACTGCTAAAATTTTAAGTGTGACTCAAATGAGCTCATCTTACTTAATCTCATTTGTAAAATGGTGTCTGGGACAAAGTTTTTAGATTCTTAAAAATGTATAGGGCTGAGTGCTTGGAATAGCAAGTGCACTATACCCACGTGATGACGTATCGTATAACCACGTACGAAGTACTTCAGCGTACAAACTTCAATTATATTTCTATTTTAAATGCAGAAAAACTTTTGTGTAACATCTGCATTGCAATTCACGCAGAAAGATACGGTTTAACTTGAAGAATCCCGGAAAAAATGTAATTAAAAGCCGATTGATTCCCGACAGGCTCGGAACCTAAGGTCACAAGCGATCCCGAACGCAAGCAATAAAAATCGCATTTCTCGTTGAAAGGATTACGTTGTAGTCGTACAGTGTTAGCGTTCACTGGTCGTTCGCAAGGAGGGGGTGGACGAGGAGGAACGAAAAACCAACGGGGCGAAATTTCATGCGGCAAAAACGGTGTTGTACGCGCGTCGCTTCAACTCCCGGGAACAAGTGCCTCCATGTAGAGAAGTTAATTACCAGAAATAAGCGGCCGTCGAGTCGTAAAACTTGCGTGGAGCCGCGACTTGCCGGGAACCCGCGTGTGTATCTCGTTAAAAATTTATTTACGAGGAAAGTTCACCGCCCGTATTAGAACCTTAATTTCGCGAAAAGTACTGGCTCGGTATGTCCTCCAATCATTCTCCGCTCTCCACGCAGGCTTTCGACATTGATTCTATCAGCATTAATATCACATTATTAATATCCATTATTTTTTAGAAATAAAAGCGACCTTCAATTTTGTAAATAGAATACTGTGTATTTGTTTATATCATATGAAAGGATGTGCCAAAACGAATTCATTCTCTTATAAATTCTTTTTCGAATCAGAAAATTGATTAAAATGTATTCTGAATTGTGCATTTTTAGACACAAATGACTTTGTACTCATTTTCAAAATAAAAATATCGTTGACCCTTGTATATCACTTCCTTCAAACAGGTTTCATACACATTTGTGCGAATTTAGTAAGCGCAGCGCACCGACTCCGATTTTTTCGCAAGCGATCATCAACGACGAATTTTATTCCACAATGATCGCGAGTTCTCGCGATTCCTCGTGGTTATTTCGAACGAAACACGGCCCGTAGTTCATCGGGCTTTCATTACACGTCTCGAACGCGGCTTCCTCGCAACACGCAGCCCAAGCAGCTCACGATTATGGCCGACGCGATCGGATCCCGGATACGTCGTGCGATTCTTCGTCGGCGATAATTGCGATACCGTACCTCGCGATACCGAGAACCGCTTTTCAATAACCGGGTCCGAGGCGCGAGAAACATTTTCGATCATTCGAAATTACACGTCTGATTCGGTCGCCGCACTGCACACGATCGTGTATCACGCGACCGGACGAGCAGGCTATGTGAATAAAAATGAACGACAGTCCCCGAGAAGCATCATCAAAGAGGATCAGATTTGTTTACCGAGCGCGATCACACTTCCCGGGAATCGGGAAATAATATACGCTCGTTTAGCGGGAAACCGTGTTACGAAAGAAGGGGTTCGCAGTTCGGGAAACTCGATAAATCCGGCGCGGCGGAATGGCGATGAACGACAGCTGCTTCCTGAATCCGCTACGAAAATTGTCGATGATCGTCGACTGGCTCGTTAAAGTGCGCACACCTTCAGCATTCGTGAAGCCTGGCAATTACTTTTATTGCTTATACAATTTTATTACTATTTTACCGTCCGAGGTTAATGTACCGCATTTTTATTCTTACTTCACCGCTGTACATGGAAATCGCATTTAGCTCCAGATCGTTTCTATCTGCCTCTAAAAATGCTAATTTGGACACTCAATAAAATGTGAACGTGTATGCATGAAAATATGTTTTAGAAAAGCGCTAAATTAATATACTATTTACTGTTTTTAAATTACGAGAATCTTTTATGTGGCATTATTAAGATTTTTCTCGTTCACTGTGTAAAAATTATTATGGCAAGCGATTGCCTTCGTTAATCGAATATTTCCCCAGGGAAACGAACGATTTAATTTTTCCTTGTGAAATTTAATTAAATAGCATGCAAAGAAACTTGTATTTGTATATTAATTTTGCTACTGTTGATCGACTTGACTTTAAATTTTGAAATAATGCAGATTGTATGTGAACGGATTCAATCCCTAATGAAACGCGATATATTTTTGAAGAATAATTACTGGTCACAGTCGGAAAAATTTAGGTTGCCGCGATATGTTCCCCAAGAGGCATTCGCAAAGATATTCCCATGATATGATTAGCGGCGCGCGATCATATCGAACAATTGAAACGTACAAATGATAATTACGCTGCTAGCGAACGAAAGAGCACGGCGGAACGAATATGGACGTATATATAATCAAAGCAATTTCCTTTGTTTGCAGCACAATGCATCGCTCCCCTGGGGATGGAATCTGGTGTGATTCCCGATGCAGACATCACAGCGAGCTCGAGTTTCGATAGCGGAAACGTCGGGCCACATCGCGGACGGTGAGTGAATTACCGTGTATTACCGTCTCGTTTATGGAGCGCATTATGCAGATGCGATGCAATACGCATTCGGAAATATGATAAAATTAACCCCTTTGTGAGCAACGTGGAACAGAGATGCAATTTCCCGAAATCAGCGCGCTTCGTTAAGTGACCTATTTGGGGATAAATGGAAGCTCGTTCGCTGGGAAAAGACACTACCTTGCAAATCCCGCTTGCCGAAAGAACAAACGAATCGTTCCGCGGATTACTAAGAACATTACAGTACGTCACAATTGTTTCAATTAGCTTTCCAAGTTTTTATTAGCTCGCCACCGTACGTAGCCGGCCGCCCGCTGAATACCTCAATTTAGAATCTCAAAACTTTCAAGCCACGGCGAAACGAAACTTTTTTACAGAATTCTCAAACGCGAATTTTATATTACGCATGCCACTGTGCAAGTCATTGTCCTTTTTTTCTCGTCGCGCGAACTCCCTTTTCCCGAACACTGCGAAATTGTTGGCGAGCTGAAGCGGAAAGGCACGAGCAAAGACTAAATATTTTATGGTCGTGGAACTTAAATAGCGTCAATTATTTTTCAATGGACGGATTGTTCTTTATTAAATCATACGTTCAGATAATATATGTATATCTGTAATTTTATATTGACACCTCCTGATTTACCTACCTTTTCAATAATTGTGTTGTAGCCAAAGAAGTTTAAAACTCTTCTTCTATACAATACTACCTTATGAAATGATTAAATTAAATTACTGGGGTGACTGTTGGGTTATGATTGAAGTTGCTATTGCTGTTGAAGGTACTTTTAACACTAGATCTACCGAGCACTAAACGCAATTGGCATACATTGCCTTATATTAATGACAAAATTGCATTTATTTAGATCTCGTTCGAGTTTTATTTAAATATGTGCTTCAGTAAAGAAGTTCACTAAAAAAATTTCTCAGAAAAATATATATATAATAGCAATATTTCTAAAAGAAAAAATCTGGAACCAGTCGAAATGACTGGTCTGGTAAATCTAGTGTTAAAAAGTCCTCGGTCATGGATCATAGACTATTCAAAATTATGAAATGTGTTCAGAAAGAAAGTAAAAATTCTCTCACTGCATCGGTAGGTAAAACATCGAATATCCACAGAAATTCGAAGTTGTATAGTCCTCTGTAGTGTTTCGGTAATGATGTTATAAATTGCTCGTAGGTAGATCTATTTTACCCATGGAAAATTGTCAGTCATCCATCAATTTGTCAAGGGCGAGATTCAAAATAAATTTGTTATCGGTGCGGATAATGCATGCAGCGCTCTTCTTCCCAAATAGAAGAGACGATTTGTCAGGATACCGACGGCCGGACGTTTTAAAACGGGCTGCAGATTGATGTCGGGGCAATTGTGCGATGGTGATCGACGACAGCCGAGAGAAAGAGGAGAGAAAAAAAAACACGGAGAAAGAACGAAAAAAAAAAAGACAAAACCGTCGACCGCGGCGCACGATTACGTTTCTGACTCTGAATGCTTTCTACGGCTTAAACGGATGATCCTCTTCCTGTCCGTCATCCTGTCCGCGGCCGAGATAGCTCACGATCGGGACTCGACCGGTCACCGTATTAATCACCGACTACTAAACTGCACGTCTAATTCGGCCTTCGAGCTGCAATGAGGATTAACGACGCGACCGTGTCCTGCATGCGGAGCCATTTGTATCGAGCGTTCCGAACGTCTTACGCGTCGTTAACGTACAGTCGACGAAATTTCTGTAACGAGTTTTTCAATCAAAAATTTAAGCAGAAGTTTTATCAAAATTGCCCAAATTCGTTAAACTTGTGGTAGGTCTAAGAGATCTTAAAAACTCGTGGCTTTGCGATCTTTAAATATTAGTTATAGAGGATGTTAAAAATTAGTAACTACGAAATCATGACTATTGTTCTATCCGTCAGGTGATGGTTAGCTAAAGAACACGGTCTCACTCTACCCAGACTCCCCTACCACCGCACGCACTATCGCTATTGGACCAATCGTCGTCGTCCTCGGCCAATAGCAACAATGCGTGCGATGGTGGGGGAATCAGGATACAGAGAGAACGTAAACACTTCGCCCAGCCATCATCTGACGGACAGTACAGTACATTTTAACTTTTTCTTCTGATGTTAATATTTTCCCTCGTGATATTTTCGTGGAACAGAAAATATTTAATTACTATATACATGTATAAATACTTTCTGAATAACCTGTTACACGTGAGTAGCATTAGGGTGAGATACATTAGTTGCTTTGTTTGTTCTCGACACCTTCAATGATTGTGTCTCTTGTAGCCATGAAGAGAAGATAATTTCAGACGGCATGGATTCGCGTCACGACAATAACTATAGCGTAATGCAGAGGTCAGCAGAGCTATTAGGTCGAGTAACAGAAAATATTCCGACATCGAAGGCGCCTTCCATGGTGTCTCCGGGATGAGGAAAGCGAACACGTAATACGAGTTAGATACGCGTATTTTAGGGTAAACGGAGTCGCATGGGGTAAATAGGGTATTCACCGGGAAGCCCGCAGTATCAGGAAGCCATGGGAGTGCCGTTGAAGAAGGTCTAGACAGTCTACTAGCGAAGAGTGCTCGCAAGCGACGATATCGGCATTGCATCGAAAAGGCTTTCCTTGCTTTTATATCGCGGTAAAAAGGGGAATATCGCGACAGCTTCTTACACGTCACAAATGATCATTCCTGGATTAACAGTATTTGTCAACGAGCCAGCCTTCTCCATCGAGACCGTAAACACCTTCGTATCTTTCATTCAATTTAAAAGTCCGAGGCCGTCGATCGCTATCAAACAGTTTAATCATCATTAAACCGTGCTTCTCGTCCATTTCTAGAAGATAAAGCCGATTACAACATAATAAAATGAAACTCGAAAGAGGTTTAACGTCGACTTCATTTTCATCATCGCCCAGTAAAACCATTCGTGGGAATACTTGCAAATGTCCGACCTGTTTTTATATATTAATCTACGGAGACGTTCATTTGCATGGAAACGCGGTAACGTGGAGAATGGGCGTAATTGCGTATTACTCATGCATTATCCTAAAACATTAGCCATCCTCTATACACCGAATTCAGGCGTTTATAAAATTTTTATTCCGGCTGACTCAATTTGCAGTAAAACTCGACGAAATCTCATCACCTGCCTTGTGGGAACGTGGTAGTAGCACCTATACACGGCGAATAAAATATTTCCAGGATTAAAACGCGGACGTAAATTATTCAGGATTCGTTTAACATTCCGCCACGGGGCATAAAAACCTCGGATGACACGGCCGTTCTCGCATTCTAATGCATCTGGACCCGGTGACTCTTTCGAAAAACGATCAAACGTTATCGCGGAATTTCAAGGGTCGTTCGACAATATGTTTTTCGAGTCGAACGATTCGCGAGCGCCGGTTCATTAACGCCGTGGGTGGTCTCGTTCGTATCTCGTGTTCGGATGGTGTGTCTAGTGTCGTCTCCTTTCTTCGATGTTGTTCTCGCTTGGTGAAATGGTAATTAGCTGGCACGAATAATCGGAGGATACGCGGCGACTGCACTGGACAAGGACACTATGGTTTACGAAGAACTATTAATGTACCTTATGAAGCTTTAGTAGTCGTAAACGTTATAAACTTCACGTATTATACAATGTTTTTATTGTGGAACGATTTGTGCAATCATACAATTAGTACTCGCTGGTCGAGGTCGATGCGAAATTTCTATAAGAAGTATCGGAACTGTAAACCGCAGTAATATTCGGAGACTTTTAAAAGTATGTTAACTTTTTAAATATTAAATCATACGACTTGGATGTTTTTTGAGAAGTTAGCGTAATTAGTTTACTACAAAATATGAACAAATTTTGTAATAAATTGCAATTGGTCGGAATTACAGAGAAAATATCTCTATTATTAATAATTTTATGGAAATAGTGTTGAGGACAAAGTTGTGACATTTTAGAGGACACATACAGAGGCACAGTCATTATTCCAAATATTTCAAGGTCGTCAGAATTTTTTCAATCGGAATGACACTTCTTCGACATATTCTTCTTAAATCTTAAATATTAAGTCACACTCGATTGCGATCAGAAATTCGGTTGTGAGGCAATTTTGCCGCCGAGTGATCCTGTCCCACGGACAGCAAAAGTTGGCCGAGCACGACGACGTCTTCTCGACCGAACGAAATAAATTCCAGAGCCGCCGTAAGCAATGGAACGCCCTCCTCGGCGTCGTCATTCGTCTTCGCATCTCGCGTGCCGGTGGATGCACGTCGCTCCCGGTCCAGAGTCGACACATTCACGGAAGAAGAACGTTTTCATCAAACGGCTCGGGGTGTCGCGAGGTCAGAAAGGGAGGAAGAAGGGGGGCTGGGGCCACTCTCCCCGGTCGCCGTGGGCAACAAATCATCTCCGTCCGGGGGACTCGTAAGTCTAAAGACCCGGGAATAGCTCGAGTGACTGGCTTCGTTCGCGTTCGACAAACCATTCCTCTCGATAATCGGCCTCTTGGTCTTCACTTGGGCCTGGCTTTCGGCGATTCCGCCGACGTGGCTTCTCGCAGGCTGAAGTCGGCGTAATCGTCCGTTCCGAGATTTATCGCGGAGCAGGGTGGCGTGTGCTCACCCACTCCCTCTCGCTGTCGTTCTCTCACGATCTCCCTCTCTCTCTCTCTCTCTCTCTCGGCGCTCGGAATGTCTTTGATGCCTTAGACTGTATCAAAGTGGCAGCCAAGGCAGTTCGAGCTCTCTTAATGGGCTATGAGTTATGGTCCGCGCTGGATACTCCTCCCTCTCTCTGTCGTGTTCCTATTTACCTTTCTCACTGATCCTCTTTACTTCGCCGTTCGCCTTTTCCGCTCGCCTTTTATCTCCGGTCTCGTTCTTTCCCGATCGGCCCCGGCTTCCTTAACCGAAAGCTCGCGCCGAGACACCGTCGCCGAGCTTTTACTACCATCCGCCATCAAAACAACACTTAAAATTCTGACACTTCAGAGAGCGCGGTAGCTCATCGCTTTATTGCGAACACTTCACTCAGTGCTCGCGGATTCCCGCAAATGCCCCGCAATGCTTCGGAAAGATCCGCCAGCTAAAGCAAGGCTGCCGTGTGCGAGCTGCTTGTCTGGGGAGCTAATTTTTATGGCAGATTTTATGGCATGACAGTTGCGGCGCGTCCTGTTCCGTCTGACCGAGCTAGTTCCAAAGAAATCAGAACTGCATTAGCAATCGCAGCAGCTCACTGCTTATATCGTAGGGAAATATTTCAACCACGTTTCTCCTCCCTATGTCTTGTCTTGATCTCCAATTACCAGATGTCGAATTGATACGTCTACTTCTACGTACTTTAAATTCACATTATAACATTCTAAGATGGCAAATCTAACTAGCATATCGAGGCCTGAGAGAGGTACAAGATTAAAGGATCCGCTGAAAGTGGCCATTCGTGTTTTAATATTCCCTATAACATCTTCTACGGTCAATTTTCATTACCTCGCGGCGGAAGCTGCTCAAAGAGATCGGTACGCGAGCAACGGAATGTCATCACAGGAAATTACTTTAAACATGAGAAGTACTATGTATTTAGAAATCATCTTCTACAACCTTGCTCCTCGAATTCGTTCAGCACAGCCTACCAGCTTTTCCGTTTGCACGGTTTCGTTTCGCGTTCAAAGGTGTTGCGCTCCAGATGTCGGTCTCTTTGCGATCTTCAGCGCCGGCGTTGCTCGAAAAGTAATCTTTGGCGGAGCGATTTGGTCGTCGTCTATTTTTTCTCTTCCGCAAACTTCAAATTGAGTTTGGAACACGACGTGGAGCGAGATCGCGATCCGAATCCTGTGGTGGGGCACATTTTTAATGACAATACTGATAGACTGTTCGATCTGCTGCAGAGACTTTAATTCGTTTTTTATTTGTATTAGTCCACTGGTCAAACATTCTAGAAGCTTCCAATTTTATAGATAGACAGATGTTCTTGTCATTCATTCTTCATCTGTACAGTCTAACCTGTCTAACCTGTTTTTTTTTATGCGGTATATGAATATCGAGATTCTGTACCGACTACATGGTAACAAAAAATAAATCAACTCTAATATTTTGAAGACACGAAAGTGATTTCGAACCAGTTCATCACAAGAGTATGCGCGTTTTGGATTACGACGAGTAGTATTGAATTATGTACATTTTGAAAATTTCTCCATGTTTAAAATGAGAAATTAACATTTTTTAAAATGTTTCCATGTGTAATTTAATTATTTACTTTGTTTGGAAAGCATTGCTTTGACATATTTTATGAGTGAGACTTTCGCGATCTCTAAGTGAAAGCGGTCCCTCTCCACCGCATAAAAAAATTTTCTTTAATATGTTGTGAAAAATTATTTGTTAAAGTTATTTATGAAGTTTGTGAATATTTTTTTGTGCGGTCCCTAACTACCGCAGAAAAACAGGTGTGACTGTATTAATTCGCTGGTTAAGGACTGTAGTAGTTCCCAATTCTATGTACATAAAATTTATTCACATACGTTGAAATGAGCGTAGATAATATTAATTCCTACAGAATCGTTGCAGCAAAGTGTGCATACATAGTCCTGAAATTTAGATCTGTCAGGAGTTTATTCGAAAATGTAGCCAACACGTCGCAACTGCAGTACTTTAAGAAAAAAGTAAATTAAAAATTGCGTAACTTCAATCTTTATTTGTGTACAAAATTGATCAAATAAAATGTACAATATCCGAGACCGATAAAAATTGATATTACGCGAACGTGTACACCGGGTCTAACGCCCATCAAAATAATTCTTGGTTAAGCACACCTCGCGGTGAAAATCAGCTTAAAACCGTCTCGTCTAGTAACTACAGTAAAATCAAACGGGGCAGACAAATCGCAAACGACGTGTAGCATGTATCTGCCGGCAAAGCGGTCCGTTAATAATTCATTGTGAAGGAAGAGGTGCCAGGAAGTCTCCGGGAATCGCATCCTCGGGCGCGCGTGTTATTCAGCTCGCTGGTAAAACATTTATAAGACGAGATGCTGGTTAATGAGAAACTAAAATGATAATTAAGCACGGCGAGTGAGACGTCAAACGGAGAAACGGACCGATTATGCACGAACCGGCTTGTCCCCGGTGTTCCTCGGCGGACCGGCTTGAAATCTCAGCGGAATTCCTTTCTCTCCGTATCTGTCTCGCGAGACGCGTTTTTCGCGGTAATCACGGGAGCTTTTTAATGCTGTAGACGAGCCCGCGAAAGGTATGTGCGAATACAATTATTAGCCGGCTCGAAGTGGCTTCCCCGCGTTTCTCGCGGCGCGGAATGGAGCGGAGTGGAGCGGCGGTGTGCCGGCTCATCTTTAATTCATGCCATCCGGTGGCTCGACTCGATCGATAAATTATAATTTCACCCCGTATCGCCCCGGCGCGAGGTGACGGTTATCCGTCAGCCGCGCGGAGGATCACGTATTTATACGATTTCCTTTCTACAACGATGTAACATTTCCGATTATACCCTCCGTCCTTTTTCGCTCGCGACTTGTCGAGAGATTTTTATCGGCACGTCGATTGCGACGTCTCGCTCGACGACGAGTCAATAGGATTTCAGGACAAAAATCGTGTTACAACATCGCTGCAGGGTGACGTAACTCGAAAGTACAGTGATTCACGGTAATATTCGACCACTCTCGAGGTCAGTCTCGTGCGAACGCTGCAAAATTTAATTTAATTCATGAATTTTTTTCAAAATGATGCTACAAGACATGATTTTTTCGCACATTTTCTCTTGTCTATCCGTGTAATTTGTCTTTTTATAAAACTAGTCTGAATTCGCATTGGATACATTACAATGGGACAATCTAATCACTGAATTTTTGAAGTATCTACTTGTTGGTCTAACTAAGAAATTATATAATTCTTGGACAAAACAACCAGGGACAAACAGGGTGTCTCGGAACGGGTGGTACAAGCGAACGTGGGACGATTCTATTTACAATCAATTAAAATAAGAATCGTCTGGCGCGTCTGATCATGGCTAAACAATTCTACTTCTCCTGAATGGTGGAACAGTGGTAGCCGCTGAATTTTGAAACTAGAATTCCCCGAAAACGAAGATTCAACTGGGAAAATCTTATTCGTTTGTTCTTACTTATATTTGTTAATACATAGCATCATCTCATGGTCGTTCGTACCATCCTAAAACACCCTGTACACAAATGTGTAAAACTTCAAGTAGAATTCTATAACACTAAACCTACCAGGCTTGAAAAGTAACTGGTACATGTTCCCTTATAAAAATGACAAGATTGATCTTATTTAGACTTTGTGCGGCTCCTATTATAATACGTGCTCTACTAAACATATTTATACAATCAATTCTTATAAAATCATTTTTATTATTTCAATAATTGTAACATAATAAATCTGGAACATAACAAATGTTTTGGATCTTCGATTTCTAGTCGATTGCAAGCTGATACATTTCCGAGGATATTAACACACGTGTGTACATCAGTAAACAAATAAAAATTCATTCTTAAAGCGTCTGAAAAATCCCGCAGTAATTTTGTTTCGGCCTGTACGGCTTCGAACGCAAATGCAAACAGGAGGATTTCTTTCACGCGGTTGACAGTATCATAAGCCCTTGAAAAAAAGAGGAACTCCAGTCTTCTAGGGTTCGCCGCGTGTCAGTTCCCAAGAAACGATTCGACGTTCCACTTTTTTCCGGGGACTCGCCGTTAAAAAAAGGTTTCTCTTGCTAAGGGAAAGAATGGTGAAGCTGAGGAGGAAGGGGAAAAAATAAACGCCGGTAATCCCAGAGTAAATATTTACCCTTACAGGCTGAGGCAAGAGAGCCACGGAGGCGCCTGGTGCCCGAAGCAGCAGATCACGAGGGAACCACGCGAGTGGCTAGAAATCGATCTTCACACGGTCCACATGATCACCGCCACCGGCACTCAAGGACGCTTCGGCAACGGCGAAGGTGTCGAATACTCGGAAGCTTACATGCTCGAATATTGGAGGCCGAAGCTCGGGAAATGGGTTCGATACAAGGACGTACGGGGCGAGGAGGTGAGTTCTTGTTTCATTTATGCGATAATTGAAGAGATTATTACCTAAGAGGTATCAATTACACCTCGTTTGTCACAGTAAGCATTCTCTTTTTAAACACCCATTCTCTTTTTTTAGCCTACTCCAAAACGTTTGATTTCTTTCTGTTTATGCTGTAAAGTGCATTCCTTTAACCCTTAGGTCCAATAAAAATTGCTGTATCATTATCCAAAATATTTTCCATATTATTAAATTTATTTATATTGAATAAATTTCTAAAAATGTAAATGACTACTTAACGTTCGATTAAAAATCATTTGGACAATCCAACTCATATTATGCAAAATATGATTTTGTTCATGAATTACAATATATGGTGATACATATAATAGTTGAACTTTTAGAAATTTCTTAAACACAAACATAGCAATGTAAAAATTATTTTACGTAACAAGATGGCAATCTTTGGCTATATTATGACTCTTTATTGATTCATAGTAAAAATTACATGGCAAAGGATTATTATAACCAGTGAAAAATGTTGTTCTCTTTGGAGAACGCATAATGAATTCCCGCGTGTCAGAAGTTGCGAATTATACTCACGGTTAGTGAGGCTCGCGATCGATCTTCTAAACGAATACATCGATGTTAAGTTAAACGGAGTTTATGGCGGAGTAGTTATTTCTCGAACGCAAACAGACGAGCAGACGTAGGACAGGAAGTTGTAAATCACTCTGCTCGTATTTGTTGCCTCAGAAAGCATAGTGGTCTTGTTGAGACAATGTATGGCTCGAAGGAGTTAATGTGATCATGTAAATATCCTGAGGAATTTTATGCTCTCGCGAGATGAAACGGAGTTAAATTCTGTACGCGTTTAAATAAACTTTCACAGTGTTCTGAGAATTGTGGTTATATCTGATGGAATCTAAAAAAGGCAAAAATCTATGATTATATTAAAAATATGAACGTATAGAATTATCGAGCATTTCAGACGCATAGTTTTTTTTATACTGTAGCGTAGTCAATTCTATTCCATAAAAGTGGAACTAAATTGAAATTTAATTTGATCAAAAATAAAGCACGATCTCTGTAATACATATAAGATTGTGTAAAGAATGAAACCACTTTCTTAAAATTAAACCTGCTATAATAGATGTTATTACTTTAAAACTCAAATTCGGAACAGTAAAAATACGAGAACTAAGAGAACGGTTAAAACGAGGTAAAAGCACTAAGGTAATTTAAAGTGACATCAAAGTTTTATTCTAATTCTGAGAGCTTGGATCGAATCGTTTTCCTCCACATTTGGCTCGAATTTTCGGAAACCGTGGTGCAAAAATACCGGCGGAATGATCGGTAATCCACTTACCGAGCCAGTAGTATAATAAGAGAAACAATGGAGGGATCATTCGACAGTTGATAGGCAGATCGGCTATTAGCGTTTAGGGGCGTGCGGTAGTGTTGCTCGTCGGATCCCCGTTTAGAAGCTGAAACCGCACAGCGAGGAGGCGCATAATTCAATTCAATTAACCGGTCACAACAATTCACCGGCGCGAAAGATCAACGAGGTTACGTGTAAGCGGAATCTCGCGGTTAAATTTAGTCACGGGGCGATACGCGTGTGGAGCTCGTCGGCAGCTTGCTATGGCACAGAGAAAGAGAGAGAGAGAGAGAGAGAAAGAGAGAGAGAGACACGAAGCGAGTGCGCGCGGATTATTGAGAATGATTTGTAGTTGTGTCCGCAAGTCCGCGGGCCAGTAACTAAACCGTGACGTTAACAAGACGTAAATCTCGGCGGTAATATGCTGTGGCCGGTCAAAGTGGTTCGCGGCCGATGCAATTTACCGGAATAGATCGGTAACCGTGAACCTACGACTTTAATTAGCAACACCCAACAATAGGGGCGGAGACCCCGTTCATTTATTCCCCGTGCGGGGAATATATACGTCTCCTACCCGTGTTACTCTCTCGCTAGAGAATCCGGTGAATCCACCGGTTCGGGTCTGACATCGATGAATGAACTGTCCTCCGAGCGTACTACGGCCACGCGTCGCCAAACTGCTTCTGTCGCCCGGCGATACGCTATTATCGCGCCCCGGATGCTTGCCACAGGCTCTAAATCATTTTGATTTAACGACTTCAGCAAAACTGTTTTGTTTTTGCCGACCGTAAATACTGGCCGATGTGTTTCGCTCAAAGCGATTCTCGAAGGAAAGAGCTCCGCTCGGTGCGTTTGAGAGATTCCTGCTGGCAGAAGTATAGTCTGGCCGGCCGAGATTGGAATCGCAACCTCCTCCGAGTCGAAAGACCAGGCGGGAATGAGATCAAAGGCATTACTTAGCCCGGGAGACTCCGATTTTTGACGAGAGATTCTGGTGGAACAGGTTCGAAAAATCAATTTCGCTTCGTCCCGATCGAAAGTAGATTTGAAAAATGCGAACCTCAATTTTCGTTGACGATTTGATGTTGTTCAGTGCATTCGATGATGAGTACCTCTGAAGTCCTTTGTGTAATCCCAGCGTGACTGTTTAGAAGAAAATCATTCATTTTTTGCATTCGCTTGGCTATGACAGGTGCTACACGTCACGCCAACGAGGGCTTGAACGCCAAACATGTTGACATGATCGCACGCTTGTAGGATAAATAAATAAATGCAGCTAAAAAAATGTTTTTGCATCGTTTGAAGATGTATCTCGTAAGAATATCCATTCCCATAGTAAAAATAGTTTTCTGGAGAAATAAATTCGTACCAGCAACTTTATAACTGTTAGAAGCAACCTCTTTTCTAATTGAAAATATCTAATTGATGGTCATAACAGATATTCACTCCACTCGTAATCAATTCAGGCCCATAACAAGCTGATAATAAATATTAGCAGACTCTTACTTCAGAAGACAAGCCGCAGAATTGCTAGTTCGTGTCCGATTAATAGTAAGCTAGATTTTAACCTTCTGCGCTCGACTAGCATCTACAAAAGGCCATGAACGTCGAACGATGATTTACAGACTTATAATTATAACTTATAATACTTGTGTATTTAATAGATCGTGAACATTTACACACAATGTTTAATTATTAGACTGCGGATGTTAAGCATTTACTATTGTATCATTTTCAACTGAATAAAATGATTAAGAAAAGAAGTAAATATCTATGTAGCTTCTACATCTTGCAATGAATACAAAAAATTTTAATTTTGCATAAAAATCCGCAATCTATTAATTGTAATGTTTCCTTTTATCGATATAAGTACTTAAAAATTCTTAAGAACTTGCTTATCCTCTTCAGCATAGTAGAATGTACAATTATTAATATATAAATAATCTTTTTACAAACATTTCTGAAGATTTCTGTGAACATTAATGTTACACGCGATAAGTGGTAATTGAAATCCTATAACTTCGTCCGTGCACTTTCGCCAGGCAAACTGTATAACATATTCGTCGTCTATCTCGTAGCGCAAAGTCGGATAGAGAGTGAAGACCGTCGACGTCTCGAAAGAAGTCTAAATTATACCCTCGAGCAGAAATCGCTGTCAGACATGGCCGACAATTTTCATTGAATTCCGACGCTCGGCATCCTCGTCCCGAAACAGAAACAAATATAAATCATCTCGACTTAGCGACATTGTTTTCAGTTTCCCTCGGCTTTATGATTTCCCGTGGAAAAGCGGGTAGCGAACGGAAAGGAGCACGTATCTAGGTGGAGTTCTAAGGAACTTCCACTATTTCGTGATATTTGTTCTGAAGAGCGACGCCGGAGCCAATATAAGTCATTTCGCTCTGCCGACAATAACATTATTTTCGAGTATTTTTATTTTATTTCCGGCGGACGCGACGCGAACGTTTATTCCAGGGGAACGATCGTGATTCCCGAGAACAGAAAGGATAGAGGAGGCGAAGAAAGAGGGAGAGCAAAAGAGAGAGAGAGAGAGAGAGAGAGAGAACGAGAAAAAGGAGAGAGGGTGGTAGAAGGAGGAAGGAGGTGAACGTCCAGTCGACGAGGTGGATTTCCTTGGAAGTTAGTACGTGGAGAGAGAGGGTGCTTCGAGCTTATTTGTATAGGAGGGTGGATCAATAAAACGAGAGAAGGGAAAGTCGTCGCGTGCACGCGGGTCAGACGATTTCGACTCACCTACATAGGCGTATACCTGGCTGAATAGCCGAGGTCCTTCGAACCTACAACGCCGCGCATCCCACGAAGGTCGGATTCGACGAAATTTAACCTCCCTTCTTTGACCGCGCTTCCATTTGCATACCGTCGCGATATAACCTTCACCTCGCGGATGCTTCCTTCGCCGAGGCAACCCGACTTCTCCTGTGGATATTCTCAACAATAGTCGGCGAGAATGTTTCTCTAGAGAATGGTCCGTTTCAATTTTCGATATTCGAAACCTTATTCCGTTCCTAAAAGCATTCTCCTGCCAGTTTAAAGTCGCCTTACTTCAACGTAAAGGGTGAAAAGCTGCAGAAAAAGTTCAGAATTAATTGATTACGGTGTATAATCTTTGGTTCCGAACAGAGTGTATTGTATCGCTATTTAGTTACGTAACATCCACTGTAGTTTAAAATGACAGTTTACCATATAATTATGGTACAAGAATAATAATTAGACAATAGTATTAACAGAATAATATTTATTTATTTGTAGTAGCATCCACAAACACACACAGCTCCATAAAATGACAGTCCACTATTAAATTGAGGTGCAAAAATAAGATTTCGCGATTGATATTCAAAGAATAATACATACTGTGTTTATATTTTCTCATACATTTCAATCCAGATAATGAGTAAGATATTTCTACTGTCGTATCACAGAAACGTATTTCCACGACTCAGACACTCCGTTCATTAAACACATCGAAGCTTGTATAAGGCTGCGACTCTCCAGAGGATCTCGAGATCCGAAGATTTTAATTAAAACGTCTAATTAAATTCCCAGGCTTACATCTCAATCCAGGAATTAATATACGTCCGGCGATCGTGCACTGAAGTATGCATAATCCATGACATTTAATTTCAACGTCACATGTTTTACGAGTGACAAATCAATGGTCAATGGCGCCGAATACCGACGCGACGTCCAGACTATCTAATTTGGTACGATAACCTCAGTTTTAATTACCTACATCGTTCGCAGAGACGCACGGTCGTGGATGAGAAATTAAAAGAATGACATTTATGAATTCGTAATAGATTACGGTCCCGAAACCGCGCAGCCTCCCGCGGCTCGTTTTAATCTCGCCCACAAAGCGGTCTAATTGAGTAAACGAGTGGGTACGACGCCGGACCGAAAAAGAGCGAAAGGAAATCGAGAGATTCTCGTTAATCGATGGCGGTCATTATTCGTGGAAGCGTGTGCTAGGTGAAAAGAAGTCGTTCGTCGAGCGTTCATTACCGTCTGGACGTTCACCGGAAACAGGTACCGGGTTCGTATGAACCGGGCCACCCAAAAAACTTGGTCGACGGGATAAACCGGCAGAAATTCGTGTCTCTTTCCACCCGCTGCGAGGTCCACGCTGTCCCCCGCTTAATTACACAACGACACTCGGCTTATCCGACGTATAATCTCTCCTAACAGCTCGGCTTCGGCCGGACAACGTCGGTGGTACCAGCGCGGGTTGTCAACGGGTCGGCGTTTACAGTCCTCTCTCCAGTGAAACCGACGAAAAAAAGAGAAGGGCCAAAAAAACACTCATCGTGAATCGTCTAATATTTTCAAGCTGAACCGTATTTGGTATGACGGAGACAGGCGCGAGAGAATAAATTGCTGATCCCCGGTGCTGACCTCATGGTCTAGCCGAGTTAATCGTTTCCATAAAATATATCCGCTCGTTCAATATTTCGCTAAAATTCCGAGAGTGTAATTTGCTCGTAGGAGCCGAGAGAGGGTGGTATTTTACGTTTTCTCCGGAGAGGAAAGACGTATTTTTATTGCAAACGCTCCCCGCGATGACGCGCGGTTTAGGCCGGGAAAGTATTAGCAGTGGCGCGGCGCTGCGGCGGCTGTCTGTATAATCCTCTTCCGATCGCGTTTATGGTAGTTTTTCATTGACGTCCGATGGGTAAAATATTGTTGTATCCGATGAAGCAATATGCTTTTGTCCTACACTAAACAAACCCTCCGCGTCTATTTGCAGAAGTCAATTGACTGGCCAGCTCTTGTCAATAAACGTTATCGATTGAACGAGGGCTGGTTTGCGGAGTGGCGAGGCAAAATATTTGGACCTCTCCGTGCGCTGCGCGTCACGGGCTAATCGAACACTCTGGGTTTTTGTGAATGAAGCATTGCGGACACACTGGGTCCACTTTCGTCCTCGATATCTTATAATTGAGGATCTGTGTGCAAAATAAAAAATTTTGGAAATTGAAAGTCTATTCTCATTCTCTTAACAATTTTAATACTTGTGTCGTAACAAGTTAGCGATTCTGAAATTAAAAAATCCAGACGAATACCATGCGTATAACACCGACGTGAATAGCGTTTCACCTCGGTGCGTGACGGATCAAACTCATTCACTGCTCAGCAATTGTGTATACGGTGCGCCTAAAAAAGTTTTCACTTCAAAAACTATAAACGCCAATAAATCTCAACACTTTACGTTGGGAACATTCACGCGAAACCAATATAATTAATTGATCGCTGACCAAGCTGCGGACAATTATAGCGTGCACTTCAACTTTAAATTGACCCGGTTATTATGAAATGGGATAATCCGCGTAGGGCTGGAGAAGCCATTAAAATTAGACCAGTGTCAAGAGCCCTCTTGTTTGACGCGCATAGAATGACATATCCGTTTCTGTCAGGAGCGGCTGTCTTAACAATAGGGTGGCCCATATTTTTCAACATTCGATTATTTCTTGTACTACTAAATTGCTACAGTCCTTTGTACCTGCTCCAAAATGTTTCAAATGTGGAAAGAAATTTAAAAAACTAATACTTTCAAAATAACAGAATTATGTTGCAAAATATAAAGCACTAAACAACTATTAGAATTACACAGCTACTTCCATGGAAAATGTTTCGATAAATCTCTTTATTCCAGCATATACTATGATAAAAATTGTACACAATCCACATACAGTGTTGTCATTTTTGTAACGTAAACCATTTCAATCAATTTTAGTGATTTAGTGTGCTATTATTCTAATGTTAACCGTGTACAGGGGGGTCCAGTTGAACCTCATGCATTTTTGGAGCAAAATGAAAGAAAAAATTCGTCTGCATAAGTATTTGTGAAATTTTATTGATTTTTAAAAGATAAGTATACAATATCTTAAAAACTTGAAACATATAGATAGCATTCCTAGAAAATTTTTGGAAATTTCCTATTCCTCAACTTTTCATTTCCGTGTTTGTGAACCTGGGGTGCATTTGCTCCCCATGCACAGAGAGAAGGTGAAACTCCTATCAAATTAGACAGGTAAGATAAGAAAAGATCGAAAGTCGAAGGATAAGGGCCACCCTATTTGACAAGCATCGCGTTCGTTTCTTTTTCGATTGGAAGTCAGAAACACGATTGCGTCAGAAGGAAACACGATTAAAAGATGATCGTCGTCGAGCGAACCGGGCACGTTCTCGGTAATTGGGACCGGTAGCTGACACCGTTTTATTTGCGCTCGTTATTCCGACCGCGACGCTGCTACCTGATGTTTAGCACATCGAAAAGCGAACGCGTGGAGAGAGAGCGTTAGTGTCGGGCCACGGCGCGCGGAGCGGCGCGGCGTGACGGGCTGAGCCGGGCGGGCCGGGCCGGGCTCTAGCGAACGGTGAAATACAATGAGCCGACACGTATGAAATTTCGCTGCGCGCCGCGGAACCATCGTAGACAACTACCTCCCATTCTCTACTTCGTTACAAGTGTTTAATGAGCGCGCCGCGGTGATCCGTACTGACCCGGCCAGCTACGCTCGTTAAGAGACTGAAATATGCCCGCGAATGGAACACGGTTCTGAAAGAAGCCCGCTCCAATGAGAAAATAAAATATCGCCGAGGCGGTCGGCGTCGGGAAAAATTTCGATGACGTCGCAGCCGAGTTCGTGCATCTGTGTACGTGTGCGCGGAAACAAGCCGTGACGTAAATTACGATCGTGTACACTCGCGCGACGCAGAAGTAATAGAGTAAGCACAATATACGCGGGGGTGTACCTGTTTTAATGGAGACGAATAAAATCGGGGCAACGAGACTGGTTTCTTTTGTACCTGTGCTGTAAATGCAATATAGTTTATACCAATGTGGATACTAGGACACAATAAATTAATTCCTCCTCCTCATATAAAACATGAAACAACAATTCTTGAAACATCTATAGAATGGTTCAATTGTTAATTCAGTTACTTAACACTTTGCCTACCGGAAGCCTATTAATAGGATTTTTAATAGTTGTGCTGTATCGAAAGAAAGCATAGAAATTTTCTTTCACATTGCAATCTTAAATGAAACTATTAGATGACGTTATTGAGAGTGACTTGTTAGTTCACAATGAAAATTGCTGTTGCTATTGAAGGTTCCATTGAAAAGTGTTTAGTCATGTACCATAGATTTTTCAAAATAAAAGTAGGGAAAGAAAACCACGTTGAAAATTATAGTACAAAACATAAGAGGAAGACATTCAAGTAAAAGTCATGATTACTGAAAGCACAATTTCTCGAGTCTATTGAGTATTAATATTGAATTTTACGCTAGCTATTACGCTACATACGAGGCTGTTAAATATTAAAATAGAAGGATCTACGGGGTGCGTAAATTTGCAGTGGGATCTTAAATCAACGAGCGTTATTCCCATTGGAAACGGCTAAAGGAAGCTGGAACTTTAGCGAGGTCTTTGATGATTTCCGAAAGGATTCTGCAAATTTTTCGCTTATTCCGAGAAAAGCCGAAGGCGGTGGCCCGGCAAAGCGGGGCGAGCGAAAGGGCGAAAATACGACAGCATTTACGAGCCGTCGACTCGTCCACCAAGAAAAATAAGTAATCTCGATATTTATCTCCGCGCCCACGCGTTCCGCCGCGAAATGACTCGCGATCCCGGGACTTTTCCAACGTCGGGCCGAACGATCGTGTTTCTTAAAAATCATCCAGACTTCCCCCTGTCTCCGCCTTTCTGCCACGACTCGCTTTCGCTATAGCGGTGTTCCTTGTCACATTTCGTCGCAGACAAATGCCAAGCCTCCGGTCGAAGAAGTCGTAGCAGGGCGTGGCCCACCACCAACGCCCATTTTATGTTAATGTTTCCGTGCGTTTCTTGATCCCGAATAGCCCCGGCCCGCGGACGGCTACCGAACAGAAGCCGCCGTTGATGATGAGTCCCGTGTCGTCGAGGAAGATCGTGACGGATAAGTCGTCTGACGGTTTAATTAGACGGATATTTACGCAACGGGTGGTCCCCGAGGTGTAGCCGCACGAATTTCCTCCGGTGCGTCACGTGCTCGCGAAACTCGTTCGTTCGTTGACCTTTTTGAATTTCACCGGCGTTCATCGATTTCGGGGCGAACCGTTCCATCCCGGGACAACCGGAGTTGCAAACGCTACACCTGAAGTCGAATTTTTAAAATTGATATTTAAAAGTGCTTTCAGACGAATGAGAAATGCGTAAAGAATTTTAAATATTTGCTTTAAGTCTACGACAGCGTAACGAGATGTTGAGGTCCAGGCAAATTCTCATTTCACTTTCGTTGTATTTAACACTAGATTGACGTAGCACTGAAAATGACTATTGTACAATACATCATAAAAATAACGAGAATAGGTTTAATGCGTCCCTTAAACGCTAAAGTAACAATAACATATTTAATTAGGGACTGTAATAGGTACCTCAGAATATTTTTCGAAGTCCAAGACAATAAGAGATCAGTGAGAGCCATATTGCCAGCGAACTGTTAAACTAAAAATCAGCCAAGATCATAGATCAGAGTCATGGTGAATATCCAGTTGACTCGAACGTCAGAAAAGAGACTGGAGAGTCCAAACTTGCATAAATACCGGCAGCCTAATTACCAGGCTAGAATGGCTGCTTGTAGCTGGATGTTATCCGGGCTGAATTATTGTCTCTGTCCCGTCGGTTTCGCGTCCCCAGGGCGGAGGAGGAGCCGGGAATATTTTTAGGAACATTATTACGAGTCGTTAAGGCATACCACGGCGCCGCGATTTCTCGTTTCACGCGTTCTCAGATAGAACAACGGCTGTTCTATTCAGTCCCGAAGGCCGAAACGCGTGTATCAAGGAGGAGGATCGGGAATTTCTCGGACGGCGCGGCGTCTCGGAGGGTCGTCCCTTTCGAAACAAAGGACCTCTTATTTTCCACTTACCAGCTTGACAGCGCTTCTCGACCCTGCCACACGAGATTCTCACGTATGCTCGCTTACGTGACCGTGGTTTATCGCGCTCGTGATCCCGACAGGTGTACACGCGTGCACTGTGCCCGAATCTTTATTATTGATACCCGGCATCGATGGTTTATGGCATTTTAATGATACCTTTCGGGAACCATACTTATCCCCTCCGGTGACGCTGCGGAGGAGGAAATTGCTGTAGAGATAAATATTCGAACGATTCACCGATTCGACCACTTTAGCGAATGTTTGCACGTTGGACGTCGAATTTAATACTTTCCTTAAGTACTGTAATCTCCGGCTGGAGAACAGCTCTTCGGCACTTTAGTACTCGACTATGTACTAACTTGTGTAATCGAAAATTTGCATGTGGTTTTAGTGGTTTATCGTTCTATGCCTATCTTTTGTACTTTTGTTGATGATATCGTAATGTAATAGGTAATATTAACGTAATATAAACCTTGTCCGTTCTTTGTATCAATCTGACACATTTTTCACTAATTCTGAATAAATAATGTATCCCACCCACCGTCAGTATAAATGTAGTATTACGTCTAATAAGCTGATCAGGTGTAATTCATTTTGAAACATGTTTGAATCCTCCAGTGCATGGATTGCTTTAGTTTTCTTTAAATTATCTTGTAATTCATCAATGAATTTTTGTTTTACTAGGAGTAATGTTATGCAATACAGCAAGAATAGCGTTACGTGATCAGCTCTGCATTAAAGTATCACTGCACAGGCGTTGTTCTTGTGACGGTTAAAGATTCGAAGTGTAGAATAAACTCTCTTCGATCATGTCAATCTTGTAAGACAGATTGTTGTGCAGAGTATGTAACGAGTGGCTCGATATTGTCTGTCGCAGGTGATCAAAGGGAACACGAACACCTACTTGGAGTCGAAGCACGAGCTGGAGCCGCCGATGTGGGCAAGCAAAGTTCGGTTCTTGCCGTACAGTTATCATCAGCGCACGGTCTGCATGCGCGTGGAATTGTACGGTTGTCAGTCGAAGGACGGTATCGTCTCGTACTCAATGCCACAGGGTGACAAACGCGGTAACTGGGAATTCTACGACGCGACTTATGACGGCTACTGGGACGGCCAGCTACTGCGCGGCCTCGGACAGCTGACCGACGGCAAGATCGGCCCGGATAACTTCAAGATGAGCTATTACGATTACGATCGAGGCCAGGGATGGGTCGGATGGAGGAACGACACCAGATCCGGCCATCCGCTCGAGATCAAGTTCGAGTTCGACCACGTCCGGGAATTTTCCGCCGTTCACATTTATTGCAACAATCAGATCACCAAGGATGTACAGGTCAGTCTCAAAAGTTGTGTATGATCACTAGACGGCGGATCTTTATGCAAAATAAAAATTGACTGCGTCGATTGCAAGAAATAAAAACCAAATAGAATGCTGTTTCCTCCCTTAATAATTTTAATAGATGAGAAATCATATATTGACATCTTCAATTTTCAGAAGTTTCCTGCAATTTTGAATTTCATCTACCATTCTCATTTTCCTATAAATGCATGAAGATCCGCAGTCTAATAATCATAGTATAATTCGAACACGGGGTATGAACGGGGTGAGGCAATTATTTAAAATTATTTAGAAGATTATCCTGATAGTTTCATTGCGAATACCTAAACTGATTTGTTAACTGGCTGTTAAACACACTGCGATTCTTTTCAATAAACAGCTACATTCAGCTGCATCATAAAATATAGGCGATCACACATACCTATACGACAATCCTGCAGGCTATCGTTGAATAAAACTAGTAACAATTTATCTTCATTACATTAAGAAGCAAAGCAGCAAAATTATAATAATAACCGATCGTAATGTAATACTCTCTAGCCTTCAATGGACTTGAAGCTGCGAGGATGTTCAAGAGCAGCTATTTATCTGATAGTACTGAATGATTTACGCGACTTGCTGAACTAGCTCTTACATAGCAGAATATATTTGAATAGAATTTCCATGAAACATATTCAAGAAAACACTTTATACAGGATCAAAGGATTTATGTCACAAGTGAAATGTGGCTTACTATATCAATTCGACACGCTGTTATAGAATCCGTAATATGCTTCGTCGAGGTATTCTCAATTACCCCATAAAAAATATTCCATCAATTTTTTCCACTCAATTTGGAAGAGTGTGTTTTGGCGAATCTCGCGTTTCATTCAATGATTATTGACAGTAACGAAGTTTGGCGTGTAACCTGTAGCAGGGTCGATTTCGGATCGTGATTTGGCAGGCAGAGCAGAACGAACAGCAACCAGAGCCTTCCCCAACGTTTGCGGGTCGTGATCTTCGTATCCCCACGAATAAACCCTCGGGCAGATTTTTGGCCCCTAGGACAGTCACGTACATAGGCTCTACAACAGACTAATTTAAACTCTGTGTTTGACACTTCATACTAATACTGCCACTCCGCTATTAATCAATTCTTTAAAATGTCTGCAAACAAAAAAGACAGATATTTTCCTAAAATTAGGCATTAACCCTTTGCGGAAACTCCACAGAATTTATTATGCTCAAGTAATATCAAACAAACTTTCATTAACACTTAGAGGACGAGGATTTTTTAGAATATTGGAAATATGTTCCTCGAGAAGCTGAATCCTACACCATTGTTTTCTGGGAAGAAATATATCGCTACTAAAATAATTAAACTGTTTGTTTGCTTTAACTTTAAAAAGTAAATACATTTCCGCAAATGATTGCTATAGATATGAAATTTTTATTGACGTCTAAATGATAAACTACAATCAGCATACACCTTTCTAAAAAGAAACTAACAGAAATAGTATTAACTTGATCCCTACGAGTTTTTTTAGTTCACCCAATTTCACGTAGCAGCGAAGAACCAGTCTTTTAAATGTGCTTTCCTTGTTCCGAGATAGAAAAGAAAATTGCGCAAGAATGTGTTAAACGCAGCACGTATTCCGTCATTTAACTTTCATACGCTGCTTTGCAGTTCATAATCTTGTTCGGTAGAAAAAAACCCTCGGGAAACAACCGAGAAAAGCTCTCGATCCGCAAAGGGTTAAACGTCGTCTTTCGCCCGTCGATTTTTCTAATTTTGAGATCGATCGGGCCCGGCCCGACTTCCCTTTGTTACGGATATCCATTAGAGGATAGAATTTCCCCCGTAATCTTCTTATCGGCGGCTCGCTTTGAACGCGAGCCCGGCACCGCGTTATTTTCAAATTTCCTGCGTGATCGTTCACCGAATATCCGCGAGGATGTGCGAAAAAATGTGGATAGACGCTCACGCGCGACAGGGAGGAAATTGGAAGAGCCTGCGGCGGTGAGTCGCCAGAGCTGACGATACAAAGAAAAAAAGAAGATGAGGACGAGAGAGAGCGAGAGAGAGACAAAAATAGTGGTACAGATAAAGAGAAAAATGCCAGGCGCGAAGTCGTGGCGAAATGTGCGCGAAGATCTCGCGCCAGTCTTTAATCCATGGCCTTGGGAGGATGAGGCTAGAGGAATGGAAGGGGGTTGAGGGGGTTGAAACGATGGTGCACGCCATGAAATCCAGTTTCCACGACCCGGAGTCAAGGTCGGGCGTAGAGGATGGGTAACGAGGCGCAACAACGCCGGGCCCCTGGGTTTCGAACGGATGAAAAGAGAAAGAGGAAACGAGCCAGAGGGTTGCGGGGGTGAGTCTTCTGCGATGCGATTTTACAGGGTGGCAACAACGGCCGCCCTAGGGGTCGCCGCGGTGGCGCTTGGGTGTTGCCCGTTTTCTCGGTGAAAATTTTCCGGCCCCGCGAGCTTCCGGCCACGAATTTCTATATAATGGCCTCGCCGCGGTATCAAGATTTATTTCAATGGAACCCCTCATTACCCTGGCCAGACCTCGCTCCCTCTTCCTCGCTCTCCTCTCTCTCTCTCTATGTTCCATAATCGGCCGACGAAAAAGGGGCTGGCAACAACAAACAATCCTTGCAGAAAGGAGCAGCCTTTAAGACGCGGAATTTCCTGACGCTGTTCTCGCCGAATATCCGCAACCTCGGTTTCGTTTTATTTCTTTGAGGTCGGATGAAAAATCGTGGACAGGGTCAGAGAATGGACGACGAACATGGCGCGGTTGGCCTCCCCGGTTGCTTTAAATGAACGAACCGTTTTACTTTTATCTTACTTTTATATGAGATCGCGAGATAGTCCCGGGAAATCTCGGGCTGGTTGCTCCCGCTTTTAAACGGAGAATATTGTTCCATTTCCTTCTTTATGCGTTTTGGAAATTCTCGCTGGGTATCCCGCGTGTTCTATTCTTCTACGTTTGGCATATTAATGTGACTCGGTCTTCGTGTGCACGTTGTGCGTCTTTGAAATTTTTTACCATTTATGAGTTGTCCAAAAAGAGTTCATACATTCTTGTTTTACATTATACTTTTGCTAAAGTATTTAATTAAATCATGATAGTGTATTCCTCGATCTCTTGTCACTGACAACAACTGCCAGTCACTGTTATGATAAACCTTTTCTGTCTAATAATTTTTGTATAAAACTTGAACCAGCACATTCGCGACACTTTTCTGCTCAAAACGACCCCAAACACGGTTGATCTACGATTAGAGGCCCGCTTATCCGAACTACTCAGTAAAATATGAGTCTTCGGCAGATGAAGTATTTAAAAATTCGATGGTACCAAGAATTTAAATCAGCACAAGCACGCATTTTCCCCGAGGTTCGTTGATCAAGGTATACCGATCCTGAAGACGGACTTCAGCGCGCAGAAATCGCAAGTTTTCCGGAACGACGTGGCTTGATGCGCGAATCTCTATGTAATGGGCCTCGAAACACTCTGCTCGCCGGTATCAAGATTTATTTGAATGGAGCGCCTCATTACCCAGCTCGGGGCTCGATTGTGTGCCGGAGACCAGGCAAGATGGAGGGCCGTGGAGAGGCAGAAAACGAGAGGTGGCGAAGGCAAGGGCAGCAGAAGCGGCTGCATCGGTTTTCGAGTGGGGAGTTCGCGAAAGAGGAAGGAAGGAAGGAAGGAAGGACGGAAGGAAGGAAGGAAGGAAGGAAGACAGGAAGGAAGGAAGGTTCGTGGAAGACGGGGAGGTTCTTTGGAGAGCGAGAGAGAAGTTGGCCTGGGTTAGGTGCGCTGACTCTCTCCGTCACGCACAATGGTGGCAAGCAACGAGCCGAAGGAGCAGATACGCCACGTATTCAAATACAATACCGACAGTCTGGCAAGTCGGCAGTCTATGACTGAGGTATGAGAATCCCGAGGAAAGGGGTGAGGGATCGGGCGAGGAGGTAGCAGCCACCCCTAAACGCCCCCTCCTATTAACAAGCGCTCGTTCGCGCGGATAGGACACGTCTTCTGAAAGACAGCACTTCAAAGCATCGCCGGTCTCGCTCCTCGTCTGTCCCACATGCCCTCGCCGTTTCGTGGCCGCCGGTTCGTCTTCCTCGGCTTCCTCATACTCCCGCAGACCGTCGAGCTTCCGCGGGCTTCGATGCCGTGCTCCCTTGAAAATCCATACGCGTCGTCGTTGCGTTCGTCTTCGGGGCTAAGAGAGTTAGATAATCTCAGCTTTGTAATCTCCGTTTCCAAGCCCTCACGCTCTCGCGCTCACCCCCATCGACCAGCTCGAGATCCCCCATAGACTCGCTACTGTTCCACCCGTTCTCAGCTTTTGCTCTTGCTCTTGCTCGCCGCACCGGTGCGTCAGCCTCTAGACCAAGCTTTCCTACTCTTCGTTTCCGGGCTGGTATTCCCAGCGCGTAACTATCTTACGCTTTCCCGGAGTGGAATTAGCATTCCGCGCGACTACGACTACGACTGCGACTGGAAGCGCGACTAGCAATTATCGGAATCGTCGGTGTCAACCCACTGTTGCCTCTATAAAGTTGCTCGTTACATCCCGTAATAAATAGTCGAGTATTCGGGGAATCGCACGATGTATTAATATCCGACGGGTTCCCTGGCACGCTCGATCCCATGGGCTCCAGTCCCGCGCCACCAGATGCTGATTTATGCATATAGTTAATATTGAATATTAGTCGATATATCATGTTTAGGAAGCACAATGAGCGGCTTAGTTTCGCTGGCTGCGAAAACCTTTACGAAGTGTTGGGAAAGACGCGGGAAGGAACATGTAAATATGTAATTGTTAAGGGACGATGCAAATAAATCTGGATGTACTATTAAATATAGTGGTACCACATATTTTAACTGTTTGTTCGGTTAGATATACTATATTTCACACGGTCGAATGATCAAATTGTTGAACACACACTTCCCTTTCTGTTCGCAGGTATTTGCCGAAGCAAGCATAATGTTCAGTGTTGGTGGCCGGTACTTTACCGGTGATCCAACCGTGTACTCATATGTGGAGGACCGGATCTTCGAGCACTCGAGGAACATCTCGATCAAGCTCCACAATCGAATTGGCAAGTTCGTCAAGTTGAGGTTAAGCTTCGCCTCCCGGTGGATCATGATCAGTGAGATCACCTTCGATTCCGGTGAGTATATTTTACAAACACATCAATGAATAGATTGCTGCAGTTTGCGAACATGCATTTTAATATAAATATTTGCCATATCGAAAATATGAATAATTTTTGCCAAGTGTTTCTATGCACAGCGCGTTTAATCTCGCCGTAACTAAGAGGTCGATTTGTATTTATCCAAGAAAATAGTAACCTATGACAATTTTACTGCTTTCCAACGAGAACGTAAAGCGAATTTTGAAAACACCAATGAATAGATTGCTGCAGTTTGCTAATATGAATTTTAATATAAATATTTGCCATATGGAAAATATGAATCATTTTTGCCAAGTGTTTCTATGCACAGCGCGTTTAATCTCGCCATAACTAAGAGGTCGATTTGTATTTATCCAAGAAAATAGTAACCTATGACCATTTTACTGCTTTCCAACGAGAACGTAAAGCGAATTTTGAAAACACCAATGAATAGATTGCTGCAGTTTGCTAATATGAATTTTAATATAAATATTTGCCATATGGAAAATATGAATCATTTTTGCCAAGTGTTTCTATGCACAGCGCGTTTAATTTCGCCATAACTAAGAGGTCGATTTGTATTTATCCAAGAAAATAGTAACCTATGACCATTTTACTGCTTTCCAACGAGAACGTAAAGCGAATTTTGAAGATAGATTGAAAACGGTTGCCCGGGTATTGCCGTAAGGGTTAAAACGAGCGATTTACGTAAAAATGCTTGAAAAACGACGGAGCTTGGAGCACAATGCCGTACAGGCTCAGCAGAAATTGCGAGTACGTTACGAGATCAGTGAGGAGTGGTCGATTTGCTATTTCCAGACGTCGCTCACGGCAACTTCACCCCTGAAGCACCGCCCACGACCGAGGCACCCAGATTGCGGGATCGGATCTCAGCGCGTGACAATCCTCTCCAAGCCGAAGTGCCAGTCGTAAAGCAGGACGATCCTACTTACATGGCGGTGATCATCGGCGTTTTAACCGCGGTGATCCTCCTGCTGGCTGTTGCGATCTTCTTGATCGTCTCGCGGCACAGGCAAAGAAAGAACTTCGCCAGTCCGCTCGGCGCGAAGAGCGCGATACCCTCGGGCAATCATCAACACCTGTCTCCGGAGTCCGCGTACGGCACCACGGAGAAGGATCCCTCGTTGATGACCTACAGAGTCGAGGAGCTCGATGACCGATACACCGGAACCAAACTGACGACCTTACCCCGCGATCTGAACGATCGTCTGCTGGGAGACGTCAGGCTCGACGAGTACCAGGAACCTTTCCACGAGAACAAGTACAGGGAACCGCCGCACGCAGCTTACTATGGATACAGTACTGTTGTTCTAGACAACAAGGACCTCCATGATAGCGTTGAACAGTCTGGTGAGTACCAATCTTTCTACCAACCTTTCATCTCCCCTGTGTCTTGCGATTTGGACCTTTCAACCGAGTGACTCTTTCATTATGAACGCTGGATAAAGACAAATCAAATTTTCCCATCCCTAGTTGAAAGGTTAACAAACCTTTCTGATTGTTCGACTGATTGTTCGACTACTTGAAAGTATAGTTAAAGAAGATACGATCTGGTTTTGTTTACAGATGCCACTTACGATTACGCAGTACCAATGCCCGTGCCTAGTGTAAGCAGTGACCAGGATAGCGTATTCTCGAAGTCTTCATCAAGGGGCAGCGCGAAGGTGAGTGTTTATTAATCTGATTTCATCATGTTTTAAATATTTTTCCAATAATTTCAATGTATTGAATGTTTCTCCCGTGTCTTGCAATTAACTCGGACAATTTTTACTCTGCATAAAAATTCGCGATCTATCATACTTTGTTCTTTTTCATAAAAATTGTAAAACCGGTTTAATCAGATTTTATCGAAGCCCTAGCGTTAGCAGGGTATCCTGAAAAATACAACACGCAATTCCATGGACAGAAAGTAACACGTTTCATTTCCTCTTCTGTTGTTCCGGCAGGCGTGTTTGCAGAGCTTTTTCCCTCCGCCCCCGCCGCCGATGAGCGCGCCGCCCCCTCGAGGTTCCAGCAATCTGACGTACTCGAACCCGCCGAGCCCGGAGCCAATTTCCGAGCGCGAGCGCAGGGGAAGCAAGCGCCGCGAACACTCGTTGCACAGATATGCGTAAGAAGCCCTGTACCCTGCGGAATGCACGCGGCACGCCGCTGGATCAAAGGTACGATGCAGTTTCGTACACTCGAAGTAGAGAGGTCACGCGGTAGATCCCCAACCCTTCAGCATCCACGGACCCTTCCCGAGTCATCTTCGCGTTCTAATCGACTCTATATCGCGTCACAATCTCTCGCTAACCGAAACGCGATCTGTAAATAATACAATCTAAATTATCCACGCAACGATCGAACCTTCGGTCGCTTTTCGACCAACGATCGTCTCTGCGTTGCTATGATGGAGAAGGCATCAACGTGGATGCTGAAGGACTAGCGAGAAAAAGAGAAAACAAGAGAACCGGAGGATGAAAAAGACAGGTATATCTCGAATCGACTGCACCAATCCGGAATAAATAGAGACAAGTACGCTCCGCGATCGGAACGCGTCGTTCTCTGCGTTCAAACTTTGAAGCACCCAATTAGATCGTATAGCGAATCGGTATGTTCGATGCAGTCGATCCCATCGACATCTTTCTCGACGAACACTGCCATCGGCGCACTTTCCGAAGCGTAGCATATAATACTAGCGGGTGTACCTCGAGTAACGTGCTCTAGAGGACTTAACCTACTTCCAACGGGTAGGAGGACGCGTAAACCGGAGTTGTAACTACAATTGGCATATCAGTTTAACGACGGCGCGCGATAGCGCTGTCTCGACTCTTCTGGAAACTCCGATACGTTCGGAACAACCGCGATCCTCGAGCATCGATGCTCCGACCGACCATCTTATCTCCGCGATTACTATTTTCTGCGAGTTTTACCGAGTACAGGGTGTGCACGACCACGAACCAAAAATATTTGCCGCGAATCGCCCGTGCGAAACAATCCATCGGTTTTTTACACGTAAGGGTCGGCGGAGCTTCGACTCGATGGGTCGAGCGTGTACAATATTGATCGACAAACGCGTTTCACCCGTTGAGTTATAAAATTCGTCGTTCGCTCGTCGTGTCGCTCTTTCATTAAGGAATCGAGAGGCGCAGGGTGGTGTCGCAAATGAACATTAATTCAGTGGATCTATCTGATGATTCAAGATTTCGCTTGTGCTACAGCAGGAGTGTCCAATTCGCGGCCCGCGAGGCACGCTTGGCCCGTTCTCCCACTTCTTCATTCCGCTAAGGTGGGAGGTGACGTTCCCCCACTATTTATCACGACGGCCGTACCGCCAGAAGTGGGGGAACGCGACGAAGAAGAATTTGGACTGTCCTGCAGTATAATTTCTTGATTCCCTTCACAATTGTCAATGGTTTTATCAAGTATCAGTAATTTCTATTACCTTGCGTATGCTTCTCAATGAGGTAAAATACAAAATGAAGTGGAGCTTCGTTGAATCGTATTCCAACAATTCACCGGCCCTTGTCGATTTTGACCGATTTTAGGAACACGAAGGAGATCTAATTGTTCATGGGAGGCTGTAGCTTTTTTACATTATACAAAGCGAACGACGTAGAGAGATTCGGCTCGACCTAGAAACCTTCTGCAGCCTTTCACGAAGACAGAACTTGCCATGGCAAAATCTCCTTCTTGTTTCGAAATTGTTGTTAACAATTGATCGAGAATTGTCGTATTATCGCACAAAAAAGTGTATGTCGAAGCTTTCTCTACATTCGACCAGTTTACCTCGTCGGGACTACCGAATGCTAATAAAGCGAGCACCCTGTACATCTTCCGCAGACTTCTCCCCCCGAGACACGCGGAAAAAAAAAGTTATTTCAACTCTCTCTTAAATTCCAAGCGACGGGTGAGTTACAGGCTTCTGCGGCCCCACCCAGCCTAAAAAAAGAGTCATATTTTTCGTTGATATCGTACACGCACACAGGGCTCGCGTGCTCCGAACGTTTTTCCGCTCACTGCCACAATTCTTTCCACGGCGCGTAACCACGCGCGCGCCAGCGCGTTCTCCTATCGCGATTCCGCGCGCGGAACAAATCCGCGATAACGGAGCCGCGCGAACCGAACGGATTTCCAGAAGGCGTCCGCGGATTTAATGGTTTCGTCTGTTCGGCGCGTATGTGCTACCGGATCGAGCTCGCTATCGATCCGTGTTCCAAAGCGGAATGCTTCAAATTGTTTCCCTTTTCCATCAAACATGGAGAAGTACGTACACCTGGTGTGCTTCGAACTGTCTGGCAAATATTACTGATTTTTTCAACTGATTAATTCGCTGACACATTGACTGCTAAATTAGACATATGTGGGTGACACAATTTTTCGTGTATCTTCAAAAATTTATATTGTTCATAGCACAGTTGTTTGGGCAGAGTATCATTAGGGTTTGTATCATCTGAAAGAGTTCAAGAAGTAAGTTGATGCTCAATTAAGTCGGCGTTAAGTATTCAATTTTGATTAAGTATTCAATTTTGGATAATTCCTTAAGTCTACAGGACTTGGTGAGTTTCAAATTTTCTTACAAAAGATATTGCACGGTGTTACACAACAAGTGTAGATTATTTTAAAGAGATATCTAATAAAACGAAGCAATCTAATTTGACATTACTATCTTATCATTCGTAGTGTTCTACACAATTAATGTGCCATAATAATTTTCATTATGTATTACACTCGAATATATTACTTTATTGTAACACGATCCAGATGGAAGATTAAATTCGTTCATGCAAATCCGATTTTTGTTCAACATTTTCCATACTGAAACTTTCAAAATTTATTTTGACGATCGTTGACATAATAGCATCTGTTTATAAACATTTATACTCTTCGATTTATGTAATATAGTCATTATTAGACTGCGGATGTTATGCATTTATAACAAAAATTGGTACGTACAATTTAAAGCAGTGGACATGTTTAAAAAATTTAAGAACATCAACGTATTAGTTTCGGTTCAATAAAATACTTAAAACAAGAAAGAAATGTTTATGTAACCTCTGTGTCGTGGAATCGACGTAGACATATTTTATTTTGCATAAAGATCCGCGGTCTAGTCATTATAGATAATATATTTTGCCAGGTGTATGTAAATCTTTCTATTCGACCGTATCGTTGATTAAAATCAATAGCGTAGATCGGTGTCGATCAGCCGGTCGAACGTGATCGACGAAGATCAGAGAACGCTTCGATTCGGAAAGTCGCGAGGAAAAGGGAAAACGCAATGAAAATTGGCTGGAAATATAGAGGACGCTAGCGAGCTTCGATGCAGCCTCACACAAGACTGATGTCAAGTAAATAATTGAGTGTCCGGAGTAGCACGACTGTGCACACGCGCACATATACTCGACGTATTATTTATTACTGCAGCATATAGCGCCCCGTAACGAATCTTTAATTTATA
This sequence comes from Lasioglossum pauxillum, assembly GCA_933228785.1. Classification (NCBI taxonomy): domain Eukaryota; kingdom Metazoa; phylum Arthropoda; class Insecta; order Hymenoptera; family Halictidae; genus Lasioglossum; species Lasioglossum pauxillum. Next base: position 16,534,245 of record OW121702.1, on the reverse strand, counting down.
TACGTATACATATACACGCGTATATATGCGATATACATATTATACATATACGACGGCGGAGGATGAGGAGAGCGAGAGAAAGAGAGCGGTAGAGAGAAGGAGAATGCGGGAGGAGAAACAACAAATATATATACATATAAATAGATATATATACAAGAGAAAGAGCGGTTGGTAATTATGTATTATCGGCGGATTTTAAGCGTATGATATAACGATATATTGTAATAAGCCCGACTTTATTTCTCTATCACTTACCGACATCGCCTTCATGCAACGAGGAAAATCGAGATATTAACCGACGTAAGGAATCGACAATACAGGGATGAGACAACAATAATTAATACATGTGTACGTAAAGAACGAGCGAGCAGAAGGAATAACGGGGGAGTGAGGTGAATCGCGAAGAAGGGAAAAATCGACCACATTGTGATATATTAAGCAAATTAATAGTAATAAAGCGGAGCGGGAGGAACGAATCGGCTCGACGGTGGTTTATAAAGAGGACACGCGTCGGAGTTCACGCGTGCTTCGATGGGAAGATTTTTCGTTGAACCTCCTTCGAACCAGCAATCTATCGACTTTTTTTTTACCCGAACCACTGAAGGATACTTCGATCCGGTTTAATTTCACCGTTCGAGCGCCGTAAGGTCTTAGCAATTGATCGACCACGATTCATTTTTTGTCGGGAAGTCCTAAGGTTGACGCTTTTCAGTATATCGCGTCGATGGCACTCGATCGGTCGAAATCTGTCTTCAGGTATTCTAGCCTGTCCCTGTCGAGTATGATTTCACGTTTGCCCATTCGCAGCTCGAAGATGTTCGACGAAGATGTTCCCGGTTTCCGGCGCGGAAAGCACGCGTCGCATCTACAACGATCGGAACTTAACTATGTATATTTAGTGTTTAATAGTCGATATCGTCGCCACGTAGAATGTTAAAGTAAACCGTAAGAGTGACTGCTTCGAGTGCTTCGAGTGTAAATATAACCGTTAGGGACCTCGTGACACGTACACGAACACTCTATCTCACACGAACACATACACACACGAACACGTACAATACGCAACACACACACACATCTGTACACTCCTTTCAAGCGCCTTAAGTTGGGGGGCAAGTAATAACTTCGTCGCAATAATAATCGTCGTTTCCTTTTTCTATTCTACTTTCGTTTCTCGATACTATTTTCACGAACGCGAGGAGAGAGAGAGAGCGAGAGAGAGAGAAAGAGAGAATGGAAGAGAGACAGAGAACATATATCACACGCAAGCGACTATCTTTACGTTAAGGATTCGGCGGCGGACTGATAAGAGAACGGCTGCTTCGGGGCTCTTCGATATCCTTCGATAGGGTAACGATTTTAATGTGTTTCGACCTCGGACAATGGATTGGACGCTCGAGCTCATTGATTTTGCACGATGCTGCTCCGTTCATGCTGTCGGGAATGTCAGCGCTGCCCGTCTAAAACTCTTTCAAATCAGATTTGAGACAACGAAGTCCCCACAGAGAGTGTAAATACTGCCAAAAGTTCAAAGGATAATTGCATTCTTACAGCATTTATTCAGAGTTCATACAATTTTTATTGTAATATGTGCTCCAATAGAGAAGTTCCGCAATTTTAAAAGCAGTTTCTCTTGCAACTGGTACAGAACATTTTCGCTTTGACAAATGTGTAATTACTTGACAATTTTCCTACAAAAATTGGAATGATAAAATAATGTGTTCAGATTTAACAATGAATTTTGAAAACTTGTTAGCCAAACGCCGTCTATTCTTCATAAGGTTTTCGACGGTTATAATGCAGTTTGGCATAGTTTTGGAGGCGCAGAAGCTAGACCGGCGGTCTGCGAGTCTGAGAATTTCCGTGTGCGACAGCGCTGACGTAAATCTACGAGCGGGCTGTCATTCCGTGGAACAATGGGGGAGTTGACAAGGTGTAAAAGTAGGAATCGTGTCTGGCCGTGATTCACTGCCTCCTCAGAATGGTCTCGAGCGGCCAATTGACTTCGATCCGGCTATAGTCGGAGCCGTTCAGGTTTCGCGCTTCCGATGACAGGCTTTACGCGGTCGTGAACAGAGAAAGCATAGGAGATCCTTATCGCGCGCCGCAATTTTTCACCGAACTTCTGCAATAACCCCGGCACCGAGCATTAAGTACCTTGAACTTCCTGCACTTCCAGTACCTAGGAAGTTCCCCCCTGGCAATAATCGTCAATTTATCTTAAGCGTGCAGAGGCGGTAGGGAGTGACGTTCACGCGCGGACTATACGTTAAGGAAGAATTAAATCAATAACTGGGCCCGCGGTAGAGAGAGAATCAAGGGGGGTTAGATTGTAACGAAGAAAAGAAGCGGGAGAAGAGAGAGAAAAAAAAGATAGACAGGAACGGGGCGAAAGAGAATAAGAGGAGCGAGAGAGAGAGGATCGTTAAAGCGGTGCTGCTCTCCGACACGGAGAGGTAGATAAAGATGACGGAGGAAGGTACTCTCGTGCCTGCTCACAGCGTACTTCTTAGCGATACTTTATGGTTCCTTTGTGCACCGAAGCTGCATGCTGCCGACATGTCAATGACAACGCCAAGTGTGCACCGAGATCGTGGCGATATCGCACGGCCGTTCTAAATCGTCGCTGCAACGCCGCTTATTCCGCGAGTTCCGTTAAAGCTACCTCGCCTAGCGCCGTGATCTCGCCTCCTCTATACCACCGAACAAGAAATATCCTCTCGGTTTTTCTGCCTACTGGCCGTGCCAAATCGCTGGTAACTGACTGATTAAACCGTTCGATCAACGGGGAATCATTCCTCGGAGAAGTCGGTCCCAGAAGTTCCGAACTTTATCCTTTATTCTTAAATTACATCGTTCCCGTGTTAAGAGAGTCTTCGTGTGCATCAAACGATCGTAACTTTTCATCAGCTGTCCGAACTCTGCCGAGCGATTTCACGTCTCCGCGATAAATCAGAAGCAGCATTATAGCGCGGAACATCTGTACTTAGAAACTTTCCTAGGTATTTTTCTCTCGACGGGACGCTTTCCTGGAGTTTCGAATGGATTCAATATGTTTGTTGAACACATGATTCGTTGCATTCACATTTTATCTAAACACCAAAGAGTCAATTAATATTCTTTTCCCTTTCCTTGTGAGTGATTAGTAGACTGCGGATTTTATGCATTTATGACGAAAATGAGCAGGTGGAATTCAAAACAGGAAAAAGATTGAAAGAGTTTAGCAATGCCGGTATACTATTCTTAACATATAAAAATCATTAATGAGGAAAATAAATTTTTACTTAGCTCCTATAGTTTGCAATTGATGTATAAAAATTTTATTTTGCACAAAGATCCGCAGTATAGTGATTAGAATTCCATAAGGGCTCCTCGATTGAGGTGTCCTCAATTGATATCTAATTGGCAAATTCAAGTATAAAAATAATATGGCAATATAAAAATGTCTCTTCGAGGTTTTATTGGGGGTTAAATTAGCCGTGCGAAATTCGTCGCGGACGTCTTCTGTGTTGCAGGCTCGCTGCATGTTCGATGCAACGACCTGTTGTGACCTAGGGTGACCAATGAGTCAATATCCAATTGGCAAATTTCGGGGGATTTTTGACAAAGCCGAGACGCCTCGCTCGATAAAAATGTTACCTCGAGGTTTTATTGGGAGTCGAGACCAGCCGAGCGAAATTCCTCGCGGACGTCTTCCGAGCCGCGTGCTAGAGGTTCGCTGCATATTCGATGAAACGATTACCATTCCCGGCGACTTCTGTTTCCTGGCGCGCCCTTTATGAGCCCCGTAATTTTTTCTTGGTGCCATCGACGTCGGATACGAGGAGATACGGGAACACGGTCCACCGATATCGGGGAGATACGACGCGATCGGTTCTGCATCGGTACGCACGATACAGAAAACACGGAGCTAGACCGAGGCAGCCGGAGGAACTCCCGGGTATAAATCAGCCGTTACAACCCTTTTTCAATCCGACATGAGAAATGCGGGAAGAAGCTCGCCCCGTCACTGCTGGGGAACGGGGGGACGACTGGCCCATCTTTTATTCGACGACGACGGCGACGTACAAGTGCGTGCGCGTACACGCGAGACTTGCGAGTTGAGGACCGAGTAGAGAAAAGAGGAAAGAGGAGAAAAAAAAAGAGGGACGAAGTGCCGTTTGATCGACCGGCCCTCCGGGCTGCATTATGCACAAGTGTGTGCCGTGCACACGGTCCTACGCGTATCGGTGCGCCGGATCGCTGAGAAAACTTCGGTCTAGCTCTTTCACTTGATTACCAGCACGATCGAACTTGCGAACCAACTGGATTTATCGATCCTACGGTTTCGGGGGAAATCTTTTACCGAACGCTCGAGCCGGGGAACGTTATTCTGTTTCGTTAATTCCCGTTTTCCGGGACCATTTACCATTCAGTTTACGGGAAAAATGTGTTCCAGCTACACAGGAGCTCACTTGATCACGAAGGTAATGAACGCTAAATGATCCAATCAAGGTTTGCAATTTTTTGAGCCAATTTCTGATACGTCAAAATGAAGAGTTCGCAGTTTCTTGGATTATTGAAATTATAGTGCTGCATTCATGGAGAATTATTCAATAATATTTATTATTTTATTGAATAATATGAAATAATCACTTTTAGCGATCTACGGAGCCTGTGTTACTATTCCAAGAATTAAGAAAAATTGAAGCAGTATTACTTAAATGAATTTAAACATAATGACAGCGCTTAGAATACTCTTTTACCGTACTAGGTTGCATTTCATTCAAGAATAAGGAAAAATCTAAAAATTCTACATCCACCGAAAAAATGAAATTCGACGTATTGGAATAACATCGTGGACCATTGATTTCGAACGAGTAATTGATGTAATCACAGGAAAGCGAGGTAGCGGCACGTTCGGCCACGGTGCCAGACATTCCTCCGTGTGACTGTCAACGCGTGTCCCGTTACTCGTTGACAGTGGCGGTGTCGGTGCACACATTCGGTGTAAAGTGAATCGGATCGATGTTTCGTGGGGATTGGTACGTGGCGCGGTAGCCGAGTAAAGAATTCAGTAACCGAGCGAGAGGTTGTTAAGTTGACCCGCGTTGCACCGGCATTGATCGTATAAATATGAACGAGCAGAGAGAGAGAGTCGGTTCTGGTTTACGTGGGGTTTTGCTTTGGTGCACGCGAGTGTAGCGCAGGAGAAGGCGGTGAGCAGGTACGGGGTTGGAAACAACGACAACGGGTTTATATCATAGGTTTAATAGGGTCGACAAGTTAGAAACGTTCTCGCCACCCACCCCCGATACTATTAACGCGCCGCATTATCTCTCAGTGTATATAGCGATTGTAATTTATACATGTATGTGTAATACGTATTATAAATACGCCCGTCGAAACGCGGGACAGCGACCATTTTGTATATAATTGTATCATATAGCGTAACGAAAGAATCGTACGAGAGAATGGGAGTAATTATACAAAGTGCGAGAGAGAATGGGAGAGAGAGAGAGAGAGAGAAAGAGTGTGTGTGTGCGATGTTTGCGTGTATGCTTGTGTGTTTGATGAGGAATGTAAAAGGGGACGATAACGCCGCTGTGAGTGTAATTATAATTGATCAATAGCATAACGAGTACCGGATGCATATTTGATATTTGTGTGCCTGTATCCTTTTGTATGCTAACGAGATAGACGAAAATAAAAACTATACATATTATATTGTACTAATTGCGAGCGTAGGGGAAATCTACGAGTCAACGAGGTGTAACGTGCACACACACGACTTACACGCAAGAGAAATAACGCGTACAGAACACTCTTCCATTGCATACACGAACACAGACCAGGCTATCTGTCCTGGGTGGACGAAATAAAACTTTTAGCAAAGCGAAACCGTGTTGTCATTCCTCATTTCTGATTCCTGTCTGTCTTTATCGGCCACAGCGAGAGCATCGTTGAAGAACTTCGACTGAATTAACCAAGAAGACCAGTTTTCGAAGGCAAAAACTTTTGCTGGTAAGAACATTAACAGACAGAAATAGATCATAAGTTCTTTTATTAAAGTGCACCATGTGCTGTTCAAATTCATTTAATGTTTTAATTCGTTACTGACTGCTTAAATTTATTCAATTTTATTCAATTATGCAATTTGAATCAACAAGCCATTCATATCTTCAGCTATTCATATCTTCAGCCATTCATCTTTATATTTTAAAAGAAGAGTTTCAATAGGATAGTCTCAAGGACCAGGAAGTTTGCGATTTACAGAAATTCTTGAAAGAAATATAAACAACAAATGAATGCATTCAGAGTAATTTTGAAGCAATTGCTAATACCTTGATGTGGAAGCTACACGAAACCCAGTTATTCGAAAAGTCCTGGGTTCAATTTCCAATGAAAAAGCTCAACAACCTCTGCACCGGTCGCGAATATTGTATTTCGATACACATGTCCCTATTGGGAGAATCTTTATAATCGATGGAATTAACGATAGCGTAACACCGGCGCGTTCCGCGAAACTTTCCGAATCACCGTTCCCAGCGCAAACATTAATCCTAACAGAATCGCTTGATCACGGACGGGATTAATCACAGGCGTCGAGAGCGCTCTCGTTCGCGTCGCCCGGAATTGATTCGATCGAGTACGATAATATCAACACAAATGGAGCAAGAAATCGCAGAGCGCAATTGGAGCAGCGGCGGGGTCCATCGCGGTCTAATTACCACGTAATGCTACGATAATCCCGCCGGCTGTTTAATACGGGACCGATAGAGCTTCCGTAAACGCTACTTAACCTTAATGAATGGATCCGCGTACAAGCGCGCACCTTTGATTATTTCCCCGTGAATTCGCGGAGCGTTAATTGTCCAAAGGAAAAGAAGAGGGGGGAGTTAATTGCGAGTACTTCCGTCTGGAAATTAGAGTGCCGGCAGGACGACAGTAATAAAGGTGAAACGATGAACGCGCGCGGACCGCCGATATTTTATTCGCCGTCGCCGCGGAGAACCGCTGAACAGGCCGCGTCTTTTGGCAGAGATTTTACAAGCGGACTGATGCCGTCGCGTACAGTTCCCGTCAAGACAGCCTCTCCGGTAGCTGTTGTCCTTTCATCGCACTAATTTGGCATCGTCAACGACGTCATTTGTCATTCTAATAGCCGGAACGACGGGCCCCGCGTTTTTAATGACCGCGGACCGAGCCTCCTCGATCCACGCTCCACGCTTTTCCTCCGTTCTCGCGGGTTCCTCTTTAATTTGCCCTCGACACGCTGCTTCGCGATAGCGATGGCATCAAACATGCATCACAAAAATATTCCGGAATCAGCTTATCACAAAATTCAAAACAAATCTAGAATGCTTGAAGAAATTGATTCTTCAATGTTCTGTTCTCGTTGAGCTTTTTCTCAAAAATCATATTGCCGTAAATTTTATTTGAAAATTTACACACATGTCTTCTTGCATGAATGTTTTCTCACATTGTAAAATTGCGAAGAACGAATTTAACTGAAAATTTCTATTCTGCGTCAAGATCCCCACTCTAATCATTACAACACGAACCTGTTAATACGAATGTTTATAAGTAAATGAACAGATTTACCAACGAACGAATAATATATAAATGCATTCATAAAGCACGAGTAGTACCAAAATAAACTTGATGCGGCGATATAAACGCGAGTAGAGTTGAGGTTGGTCCCATCGCTAGCACACACTCCATCGTCTGTTTCTCTCGAATATTTTCCACGCTCCTTTTCTTGCCTTTGCCCCATTCAAATACTTTCTTCCACAGAAACGAGATGCAAAGACGAGTCAGAGACCGACGGTGTCTTCTTTTTCGTTTTCCCATCTTTTATTCCTTTAGAAGGCTCCCTTTCAGCGGTTTCGTATTTAGAAAACTAGCTACCGCGCGCGCGCGGGTTCTTCTTAAATCCTAGACGCACAGGACGCGTGGAGTGGTGTGTTTAAAATGTATTCTTCCGCGTTGAATATACTCGGGTCCGGGATTGTGCTCCTTTGCCTCCGCCGCTGTTAATTAATTCCAGTGGTTATTAGTGCTCGTTACGTTTCTTTAGAGAACCCTTCGCTCTTTGTTCAGACCAACCTCCCCTCTAACCTCTCGCTCCCCGCACGGCTGACCGAGCCTTTTTCATTTTTTAATTCGTTACACGGATAATTATCGCGTTTTCGAGTTCCAGAAGCGAAAACCGTGATTCTGGCTTAACGGTTTAGTTTAATACGGCGGAAACGAGACTTTTTCACGACCGAATATTGTACTTGCTGTTACTCGAACCGCATGACACGTTTTATGTTACGTCGGGCCATTTTCCGACGAAATTACGAGCTCGGGATGTGGTGTGCACAATTTTTTCATAAACTCGAATTCTGTGTTCAACAGAATATCACTGGTGATTATTTAACAGACAGTTATTCTCCTGCCGTACGATTTTTTTCGCAGGTACAATCATTGGAACTTCTTCGTCTTTTTAACAATTACCTGAAAGAAAAAAGAAATTCATATTTAGTCTATCCTTATATCTACTTTAATCATCTTTTATTTAACCATCTTTATCGTATAAAGTACTATATACACTTTGCAGATTTAAAATTCGAATAGCAAGGGAAATACGAAATCGTGAAACTTGAGAGATTCATTTTCGACACACTTTGCTATTAGTTAAACACTGTAGATGTTTCTTTTGTAACTTGACGTAAGGAAAACACAGATCTCGGATTTTTGTTTCCATTCTGTGACAATCTTGACAAGAATTAATGTTCTCTGTCAGATTCCCGTGGTCGTTTTCTTAATCACTTATTAAACATAATACAGGGTGGGTATAAATAATAAATGAGCGTGGCAAAGGGAAAAAATATTCATTAGGGCACAGAGCTCGGGGAAGAAAAAGCGAGCCATTTTCACCCTCGCGGGAAAGTAAAACCGACGTTGTAACAGCGCTCGCGTTAATGCGGTCGCATTTACTCGAAACACCCTCGTAGACTGCTTCTTGGGTGGTTCGATGGAGGTTCACGAATAGCCGGTAGCCACAATCGGCTCCTTCACCTGGGAATGACGAAAAGGTGGGCCCCGTTAATGCGCTTCCTGCGCAACCCTCTAACGGGTGCCATTATTGTTTTCCATCCATCACTCAGCGAGCAGCGAAGCAAGTATTGCGATATATATGTATATACATATGTGTGTATATATGTATATAGATCTCACCCCGAAAATGTTGCTGCATCACGTCCGAAATTACAGTCGAATTCTATGGAGGCGACGAGCGCCTTTGTGCCGTGCTTTGAGTTCCGCTTTGACGGCGCCGTTATCGCGCGTCCTAATTTGCTTCCCGATTAGAAGTTCGTCTCTACCGCTTACCACGTTCCCGGATTGCGTGGATCCACCCTCGGAAAAGTCGAGTCATGCCTCCTGTAATTCCGAACCCCCGAAATTTCGGCTCGAATTTAAGTGAAAAAGATCTCCGTTGCCGATTCCTTCCAGCGAACCCGGCTCTGGAATTGAAATCAGTTTGCGTGGACTGTATTTGGTGGATATGATAATGATTGCTTGATAATAATCTGTGCAAATCATTCTGCAACTCTTCTCAGTAATTGTCTTACTCCCATGAAAGAAATATGTCCAAATACAACTTCAATGAAACCATTTTCAATTCTGCTGCAATGCACTCTGCTATTGATTTTTACATAATTTGTACAGCTGTTGGTCAGACCGTAAATGAACAATCTATTTGAGGAATTATTACTGTCCTATTCATTTAATATTACCTTATTTATTTTACATTTTTCTTTAGTCACTTTTCATTTTCATCACTTATGTTTACCAATCAAACTAATATTAACTATGTATTAATATTAGCTACAATTAATGTAGATATATCAGGCGAGGATTTTAAGATTCATTTTGAATTAAAAACGAAAATAAAGAGGTAAATGTATTTCATTATATGCAAATAACATTAATATATAAATGTATGTATTCTTTTTTAAATATAATTTGGGTAATCCTGAAAATATTTTTGATAATATTTCACTATCTTCTTTAGGCCAAAAAATTCTACCGTCCATGATTTAAAGCGTCCGATAACAGTTCAAGAATTGCAGTAATTTTGCTGCGGAATTTTCAACCACCCACGCTACAGTCCTGACCTCGCGCACAGTGATTACCACATTTTTCTGCATTTCAAACAATAGCTTATATTACACAGCTTTTAGGATCACGAAGAATTGCAAAAGGGCGTTATCACATGATTTATACCACAGGTGTAAGAGTTTCTTGAAACTGGACTTAATATGTTATGCGGAAACGTAGTGCATCTGTATATGCTGATTTCATTGTAATTTTAAATCAAAGTTTGCTTAAACAATGAGCCTCGAGTGTTACTTACGCATTGCACGTCTATATTTTATTCTAGCGTTATTGTATAAAAATATGTGTATGCTGATTTTATCTGTCTACAATACACTTTTTATCTTCTCTAGTTATATTTTTATTTCAAATCTTGTGCACTATATTGGATGACTATTTTTATTGTAGCCGTATTTTATAAAAGTATGTGTATGCTGATTTTATTTTAGCATGACCTTTCCTATTTTGTGCAATTTTATTTCTATTCTAAATTAAGGGATGCTTAAAAATCAAGTCTCGAGTATTACTTAGTTATTGTATGTTTATTTTATATTGTAACGTTATTATATACAAATATGTGTATGCTGATTTTATTGTAGAATGAACTTTTCTATTTTGTGCAATTTTATTTCTATTCTAAATTAAGGGATGCGTCAAAATCAAGTCTGGAATATTACTTATGTATTATAGTCTGTTTTTATGGGGACTCAGTGACAAGTACGGGCGCGAAGCAAACAACGGATCCACGAGTGTTGAAGCGTGAGAATGTATTCAAAAGATTTCTATACGATAAGCCTAATACGTACGTTATGGTAACCTCGGGCTAATAGCTGACTGTGCTAGCCGCAAGCAAATTCAACCCTCGCGCTGCCCATGGCGGAACTTTACGAACCGGATGACAGGCGTGAGGTTTAACAATCGCCTGCCCCTGAAATTCTGCGCGCGCGCGAACACACGAATACGAGATAACCACGAAATCACGGGATTCGACGCATGACTTGCCATGCGATTACAATTTTCCCGTGGTAGTCTCGAAAATTTGCGAAAACCCCTGTGATCCTGCAGCGCACCCCATTACACGAATTTTAAAGGTTCAGCTATCTGTCTATTTTATCACAATCACGCCTAACAATAGCAACATCCGCAACTATGAATTTATAAACACAGAAGAAAAATTTAAAAGCATTGTTAGATTATTTTTGTCCTACTAAAATGATCTATAAAAGAAATACATTTTTATTTACCGTAAAAAATTGACTTCTTCGATTTTAACAAACAGAACTAAAATAAAAATTTGTTTCATTTCTCAATAGGTTCATTGGGTCGAAAACAATATCACAATATTTTTAAATTCTTACATGTTATTACAATTTTGTGTTTCCTCCTTTTTATTATCGTCTGTGTAGTCATCACTGCTATTAGGGTTATTAAGAATATTCTAGCTGCATAATTTACGAATGCTCGTAAATTTACAGCATTAATAATTCTATTTCTACCAGGGTTTTCTGTGTGTCCATTATTTCGTGTTAGTGCGCTCAGCCCCTTTGTCCGGGATACGCGGGATTTTGTTTCTAATGCCGTGTACTAAAACGCCACTTAATGAAAAGGGGATTAAGGGATCGAGCGGCTCAGTTGGAGATTAATCTCTTGAAAGCTTGCGCGATGTAATCCAACGCGTTCTCATTATTCACATTCTATGCAGAAGCCAAATGGGCGATACTTTGATCTGTCAAATTATGCTTTTCGTGTCACCAAATCCCCATATCCTCACGTTGAAAAATATTTAATACATGGAACGTGAACAAAATTTTAAATATGTTTTTCTGCAACCAACATTTCAGTTACACTCTTCTTACTCAATTATAACATTTCATTTTATCTTATAGTTCTCTACATTAATTTCAAGATACAGAAGATACATAGATACATACCTATTTCTTTTCTCAACAGTCGTAAAGAATCTAAACAAACTATTTCATTATTTCCTACTTATTAAAACAATTAGTTCTGTAATAATTTCACCCACGTAAACAGGCTTTTAAAAAACATGCTTCGAAACGCCATAAATTAAATAAAAGTCCAGATTGTTGTCACATTAAAAAACGCGTGAGCAATGTATGAATAATGTTTGCTTCTGAAATTGTGTAGCAGGCTGGTCGTTCTCACGGTAAAAGCCTTTTGTCCTCCATTAGGCGACAAAACTATCTTGTTTTCTTGACATACTTATTTCCTGCCGGAAGATCCCCTCTCGGTTCGACTTTTCCTTGTCCGAGGACATCGAGGAGAGTACACAAAGAATCTCATCGAGCGTCCGGCCACCAGCGTGCTATAATATTTCACGCAATTAGCAAGTTCGCGGAGTAACACGTTCTACGGGATCCGCAACGAGAGAAATCGAGAACGTTTCGAAGACGGCGTTGAAGGAGACCCGTGACGATTCTTCAACGCGTCCGGACGCCCCGGAGGAGTATCGGATGTCAAATGGCCTTGGTCGAAGACAAATATCCTCGGGAACGGAGGAAGATACCGACGCGATGTCCGTCGTTGTCCCTCTCAACGGCTCGTTAGAACATCAACCATGGCCCGCGCGACGTTTCGCGGCATTATTTTTGCCCCTGTTTCCCTCCTAATTGCTAGCAGGAAGCCACTACTCAACGCAGCGCCGACACTTCGAAGCGGCAACGCCTGCGAATCGCGAATACGTCCTTTCGAAGCCGACGAAAATTGCTCAGCAAATTCGTAACAGCTTTTATAATTGGGCCGACGCCGCTACGGGTCGCCTTTATTTTTGGACCCGCTCGAAAACGGAGCGGAGGCGTCCTCCGCGGCGTCGATATCGCGGATTATTAACTCCTGATCTTTCATGTTCTTCAGAATTCAACAAATGATTGTAGCAAAATTTTATTATGACAATTTTATTCTTACGTTACGTCTCCCTAAATGTTCATGATTGTCTGTGATTCGCAATGAGAAATAGACAGACTATGATTAATGACTATGATTATGTTCTTAGTATTTTATTTATCAAATCAAAAAGTTTCTTCGTATCGACCCGATAGATGGGCTTATCATGCCATAACTCTGTTAATATTAATCGGATCTGACATTACTTGAGTGCGTCAGAAAGGTGATATACCACAGAGTAATTAAAAACAAGAATTTGTGATATTTGTTTATTTAGTCAAAAGTTATTACGTCTTGAAAATGAGTGAACATAAAGAAGAAATTCGATACATTTTGAAATTTTATTACAAAAACAATATATAAAAAAAACTTTCTAAAAACCACGCTTATATTAAAATACCCTAAAAAGAAGAAAATAATTTTTTTAGACATTAGTGACTATAAATAGAAGCATGGAGCGCTGAACTATATTGACTTAATCTTTGTGGGCGCTCCTCGCTTTTATTTATAGTCACTAATGTCTAAAAAAATTATTTTCTCCTTTTTAATGCATTTTAATATAAGCGTGGTTTTTGTATATTTTTTTACTTTTCTACTTTTTAGTCTGTTTTAAATGGGACGCAAGATATAGTAATACTGGTATGAAATAGTAAGATATTGAAACGCAAGATATGGAAATACGCGAGATAGAATGATGAACAATGAACGTGCACTTTGTACTGAAGGGTGCAGTCAACTTGGGCTACAAAAACTGTTCGCAATCTAATTATTATTTATTGGTGAATGTGGAAGGTTCAGGATATTACCCTACGAGGGTAAATGCCTCGAGGTCGAATTTTTTAAAAATATTCGGCGTTTATATCCATGTGCAGGGCGGAATTCTAAGGAGCCGAGGAACCCTCTCAAGCATTATGAGTTTATATGGCGAGTGTCGTGACGAGGGGGCTGGTTGCCCGAAGTACCCTGCCACTGACATCTAGAGCAATGGAACAAGTGGGTTCGATGAAATTGATCCGATCTGCCAGTCCTCTCGAGGCCACTTCGCCGTGCTCGAGCTGTTCGCAGCAAAATGCTCGAAAAGGACGCGGCCCCCGATGTCGAATTGGCCAACTAAATTATATCCGCAGCCTGAAGAAGCGGGAACACGATCTTTTTAATCATCCGATCGTACGCTGTCGCACGCTTCATTGTCCGGCATTGCTCCGGATGGGGGCTTCAGGAGAGGCTGGCACATTCAAATGTGCAACCAAGTTTCGCATTCGCAACCGCTGCTGGTGGAACGCTTTGTGGCTGCACGGCCGATTATCTAATTGATCAATTGTCTCCCTGCCGTGATAATAACCACTCATTTGATTAAGGCCACTCGTCGGTGTCGAGCCTTTCCTTCTATTGCTCGGTTCCTGTTTTGAGTTCCTAGCCGAATCACTGTGGCAGTTAGCGTCCCCTTGTAAACAGTAGCCACAAGTGAGGTTCTTGATGTTTTCATTCGCCATGCCAATTTACAAATGAAGCTTCTTCGGGTTTCCGGATGTCAGCTGCGTGGAAATCGCCGGCCATGAGGGCGCAGCCCTCTGTGGCTGATGAGGACGTCGCATTATGATGATTGCTGAGAAAGTGTCTTGAAGGTGCAGTATTTTTTGATATTTTACTCATCATAATTAGTAATTGTTGAGAATAGTAGGCGATAGCAGAAATAAACGAAATTGGTTGTGCTTTTAATTGGTTGGCTGCGTATTTGTATGCAAAATAAAAACGTTGTATATCGTTCGCAAGAGGCAGGAGCTGCGTAGATTTTTCTTTTAATAATTTTAGTCAGTTACAAATAATATAATCGAATTTCTTAAATTGTTTGATGTTTCATGCGGATACATAAAATCCGCAGTCTAATCATAACGAAAATACACTTTAACACCTTGGCGCACGATTTTCGTTACAACTACAATGATTCTTCTTTATCCTTGATAATTTCACAGAAGAGGAAAGAAAATTTATATTTATTGTAAACCTACATGCTTAAACATGGGTCACAAAATAGAGGAAGATTGTTTGAAATGTTCACAGCGAGTCAGGCTTAACATAAAACCACAGGAACGGAAAACCAGTTTATTGATTAAGCCTGAGTTAAAGGATTCGCAGTGAATGCAGAATGGGTAGTTGGTTGCAGCCGGTCCCTGTCGGAGAAATAATACTTCCTAATCGCAGAACGGTCGATCAGCGAGTCAATTAATTGGAGGGTCCCGCGGCAATCGAAATGGCAAACGCATGGGCCGTGCTTGAAATTGAGATTTCACGAGGGGGAAGGGTTCCGAAGCGGGGTCTCTGAAAGAAACGAGATAAAGAATTGCTGTTTGATTGTACGGTTAATTCTTGCCGGGGCTTTTGCGCCGCAACCGCAAAGCGACCAACCGCTGTGCGCCCAGCTGCGGGGACATCGAAACCGACTGGTCATACTCTCAGTGGCTAACTGGTAATCATGTCCCTAGCAGCGCTGCGATAATGGTGCCCCGGGCTCGATTAAAAGTACTCGTCGATATTAAGGCTTTCCTGTCCCTTGCTCTTCCACCGGCGCGGAGCGGCGTTTACAAGCGCCGCACACGTTACGCCGAGCACCATCGTTCGAACGATCCCTCCCCCACGGTAATTCCCGGCAAAATATCAACGCTGCACGCTGCTACGGCATATAACAGCGAATACTTTCCGACATTGCTGTTTGAAATTGACAGACGCTCCGGTGAAAAATTCCCCCATTATTGGAACGGCCTCTTCGCACATGTATTCATACATGCATTTTCACGGAAATGCGAGATTGATAATATTGTGTCAGAGACATCAATAGTACGTCACCAACCCATTAATAAATTTTCAAAATTTCTGCAGATTGAGGAATAATGAGTATATTCAGAAGTACTACGAATTTATTGATCATAACATTGTATAAACATATAAACACATTTAAAGACAATTCTAGTAGTTTTGGTGGAGGACATCACGAATCAGCGTCTTCAGCACCAACGCTTGGAAAAAAGGTAATTAGTGTCTTCCGTCCACAAAGTAAATTCCAATCGACTATACAGGGTGTCTATTTAGGAGGCCACCTAAATATCTTCTTTATTTTTAATGTCACAGAAAATATTCATGGCATAACTGAAATGGTATCGAAGGAGGAAGAACAATTTTTTTTATTTCATCTTATAGCGGCTGAAAAAATACATTTGAATATGCATAAGTCATTTACAAGATGGAATAAAAAAAATGTTTTCCCTATAAAAAATAACGATGACCTTGAAAAAACTATTAAAAAATAACCGGACAAAAAAAATTGCTCTTCTATGATATTCCTCCTTCGATACCATTTAAATTATGCTATAAATATTTTTTTGGTGGAATTAAAAATAAAGGAGATATGTAGGTGGCCTCCTACAGCTGAGACACCCTGTATAAAAGAAATACAAGCGACTATGAAAAGGAAATTTCGTTACTCAATATTTTATTTTGATGGAAGTTACTCCATCTCTTACTCTTGTATAGAGTTTTCCATTTTATTTTTATACACAGTAGCTAGTAAACTATTCTTTCCAGTATCTCGAAAAAACTCTTTTGAAATCAGCCACTCAGTTCTAAAGGGTGCGCGATACTTTTTTAACGGGCTGTACGCGTATGAAGCAAATTTAAAAGGGACCGGAAAATTTCGCAGACCGCAGGTTTGAAGCGGTATGTCGCAGCAATGTGGGCGACGGAAGTTCTGCCGAACAACTGTATGCCAAGTATTTTCCGGAACATTTCGAAAACATTTTTAACTTCGCTAAAGGAGCGGCGCGACGCGAAACAGATTGCAATCCTAGAATATTCGCTTAGTCAAAAATGAAGCGGAACGAGTGCTCGGGGTTTTACGATTGTTTACCGCGGAAAGGGATGCCTCTCTGTGGATCTTATGAATTCTTTAGACGCCAATGGGAAACGGAAGGGTGAGAGCAATCCTGGGGTGGCGGTAGAATAGGAAGGCGACGCGAACTTTATTCGGGTTTATGTGAGGCACCCCGTTGTAAAATTCACCGTTCCTCCACGTATCGAATTTAATCCTGTGTTTTCGGCTTGAGCTCGAAAAGTCGCGTCACGTACAAGCCGGTGTAAACTAACAAAGATGTACGGAGACACGAATCACGTGTGAAGCAACGCGCGTAGCATTGTAGTCGGTCGCTAAATTGATTAAAAATTACCGATTACCGCTGCAATTTTTATTTCGTTACTTTATCTTTCGTATTTGTGTGCTTATCCTGGATTTTAATGCTGTAGTACGGTACAGTAGATAAATACAATTTTCAAATTGTTCCCGTAAGCTGTTGGCACCTATTATACGTCATTCTGCTTATTCTGATATGCTGAATATGTACAGGGTTAGTCACCTAACGTTGCCACCGCAAATATCCTTGTTGTCTAAAAATAAGAATTTTCGAACTTTTTTATTGCAATGTATAGCCAATCGAAAACTGATCCACTTTTGTTTACAATATTCTTTTGTCAGATTAACGCAAGTAATTGAAAAGGGCACCTTCATTTTTTAAATGGTACTTCAAGGTCATCCGAAGGTCATGGTATACTAGGTCGTTGAATACCTCTTGATATGGGCTATAATACTGTTAAGTCCAAAATACCAAGTGCCATTTAAGAAAATGAAGGTGATACAAAAATATTTTTGGTATCATGTGAGCCCCACTGAACCATTCAACTTTGTCCTTCAGACATTTGACGTACATATCTTTAAAAACAACAAAGATATTTGAGGTGGCAACGTTAGGTGACTCACCCTGTGTAAGACTTTCACTTTTGCTGGAAATTACAGTTTACTAGCACATTGAATTCTGCCAATAAGAATATTTGACAATATTTGAACAAATTAAATATTTCACTCTATACAAAGAATTACGTATTCATACACACCCAATCATTTGAAAACTTCGTGATAGGTACTGACGATTTGTAGTGAACTTTCCGTGCGACAGTGAGGTTCGTATTTTCCGTGGGTCACATATTTGATATGCATTTCGTTGGTTCTTACTAGGTACAAAAAAAGGCAAATAACAAGTATATTCTTTAAAATAGTGTGCTTGGGTATTTCCACTAAGAAACTGTACCCTCAAAATCACGATTGGAATACCGGAGAAAAATGACTTTCGTCCAGCTAGATTGGGCATTTTTCCCACGGTGTGTCTCCTTGCGGTTCCCATAACAATATCAGAAAGAAATCGACTGTTTTCCCGGCGGATTTTTCGTCGGAACAATAGTTATTCCGAAGTCTGAGGGGACATTTTGGGGTTGCAGCGAACGTTACGAATCAGCCGCTGTCACATTTGGCCGTCGTGTTCGCAGCTCGAGGTGACAACTTATTTCCTCCGTTGCGTTACCCGGTGTCACAGCTTGGCCTTTGTTCGATGAATAATATATGGCGACGGGCGTCTGCATTGTTTTGCGTACTCGCGCACACGAAGGCACGCACGCACGACAGGCAACGACGATGATGCACCCACGCATACACCCTGGACACCGGATGCTGGGTCTCGCTACCTCCGCAGTCTACGCGATTTCCCGCTACGTGTCCGCGTGTACGGCGACGTATCCGCCACGACGCGTGCGAAACCAACTTTGTCGAATCGACGTCTACGGAACATCAAAAGCGCCGCGGCTCTCCGACTTCGCAGAAAATTCGACAAGATTTCGTGGGGAGGCGAGCTGCGCGTGACCCAACACTTCCGCCCACGCAGCCTTCTGGTGGTATTTTTGTGCCTAGTTCGTTTTCCTTCGTCTCGGTCCGCCGATTTTGAATTGCGCGCCCCTTTTCCTTCGAAATCCGAGACATTGTACGATCTTCGTACAATGGATCGAGACAGTACTGGTCGTTACTAGACTCTGGATTGTATGCATTTATGGCAAAAATGGGTTGGTGTAATTCAGCAATAAAAAGTTACAAGAATTTAAGAGAATCAATAAATTTCTGAAAATTTAATAAATCGAGTGGAATAAATTCCACTTGGCTCCTGTGGCTTGTAATTCATGCCGATCATTTTTATTTTACATAAAGGTCCACAGTTTAGTCATTACAGTAGAGCGTCTATTATCCATACTACTGTTGCACCATTTCTATCCCCACCTCTACATTACTGTACTGTACGCAACTACTATGTGTTTTACTTGTATCCAATCTGTTAAAGTAATATTAGGACAGTTTTAAAAACGTATTTTTTAAATTTTCAATGCAAACCGACATAAAAAATTGTAAAAAACAAGTTTTTGTATTTTTTCTGCAATGTTTTCAAAAGTCCTTCTTCACACCATGTAGTAAACGGGATTTTAATTAATATATCATGAAAGATTAAAAATATTCCATTTGTCTTTCCATTTTGAAAAATATACATCTAAGAAAATGTTTAATTTTTTTATCGAATTAACACCATAGCTTTGAGTAGAATTATTCTTCATGCACATAATAATTCCTGTATATACCTTAAAGTTTGACTAGTAAAGCTACAAAGTTTAAATCTAATATGTTTATTAGTTCCGCTTCAAAAAATTGTAGTGTAGCCACCCCTCCAAGCCTATCACTTGAAGAAGTATCTTCGCTAACGAAAATTCTGTTTTCCAAGGCGATGAGGGCGATACATAAATCAACTAATCCGTGAGAACAAATTCAGGGCATATCTCCTTGTACAGACCGACGTGTTACACCTCCTCCGTGGCATCGAAGATAAAAAGTAAAGATAGAGGGCGGTAAGAGGTTCGGCAGGTTTCACGGACCATCGAATTTTATGGGAAGACGAGAATGAATCGTGGGAATACGTAAATGCGGCGGATTTAGCGGCCTTGTCTGCGAGAAGGGTGGAAGAGGTTCCTATAAATGAGACGATTTTGCTCCGGGACGATGATTTCTATCCGCAAACAGACAGGGACGGAGAGAGAAAGAAAGAGAGAAAGGGGAAGAGTAGAATTTGTTTGCGTCACTTTCCAAGATTCATCTTGGATTTCCGAAGCCTAGCGGAGAACTTGTTGAATCGGAACTCGCCGCGAACGATCTCGCGTACTTTCCTGAAAGAAGTTCTGGGTTTTTGAAGAATTCTAATTGTTGTTTGCCAGGGATGTAATTTCACAAAGGTATCGGGGGCCTCCCCTTGACTGCTCGTACGGTCCGCGGAGTGAAAAGCACCGTGAAGGTGCCACTCTCGCAGGATGCACGAGACGGTGCTTGAATTATGAATTCATGAATTGTAAAATCGACGCGAGCATTATCGATCCCGGCACGCTACCCACGGCGTCTCTCCACGGTGACATTTACTTAAGAGCTCGTCTCGGTTTCATGCAAAGTAGAATTACCGGCTAAGTGTTGCCGGCTTTAGCTTCGATTCCGAGTGTCACATTATTTTCTCGTAAAATCAAGCTTATGACGTTATTCAGCCCTGTCCACGGGACATAGAAATTCGAAGGCAATGTCTGGTGACTGGAGTCCCATAAATATCACTGTTTCTGCATTTTCTTGCAGGTTTCGAACAAGAGTTCTTAAACAATTTCCTCACATTCCGAACATGGGTATGTTGAAACCATCATGGCAAAACAATTTCCGATTCTAATCTTGCAGCTCTTGCAAATTTAAAAAGAATCGAACAGTTCGCAATGCAGCTATTCTTTGAATTTCCTTTTAAGTGTTTGAAATTATAGCTCATGTAAAATACATCCACATAAAATCGTCAAGAATCGTAATGTAATCATTCATCTAAGAAACAATGATCGATGCCTGCAAGGTAGATTAAAACGTAATGAAAAGGAAAGAGCACGTGATAATCAACTCGGAGCAACAATGTCTCTGCATAAATCAATACCAAGCGGTTTCAGAAGAACGTAAATTACCAGTTTCGCCTTTATACGCGGGCACAATTACCATCGGTAAGCCAAATTAACCGGTTATATTTTAATCGAGCGTCGAGCATGGTCTCTTTGTTTATGCTAATCGGAAACATAGCTTTGTATAAATCACCGTTCCACCGTTCCGTAAATAATCAGTATTACGGAACGAAACATCGGTTGACGAATGCGGTCAATAAATACTGTCGATGTGTATACGGTCCAAACAAATCGGTCCGTAGCCGGATTAATATTCATAATAGCACAAAACGTCGCCGCATAAATTATAATACCCGGCAACGGGGAAAACTGGTGGGCCCGCAGTATGACGAATGATCGATACCGAGCTGGCGACGAATTTCGAAAACTTAATTTATACGCGGATGCGGGACGGTTACGGAGGAGCAGCGCGCGTGTCCTAAGTATCGTTTTCAACCGTCTACCCCGGCTGTAATTCAATTTAAATGACAAATGATACATCACGGCATCCATCAGAATGATTAGTAATTGCTTACGGCTGATGCGGACTAATGGCATCGTGGCAATATCGCCGGGGGTCGACCGGGGACAGACGATTCCACCAGACGCGACGAAAATTGTACATGACGTGTATAATGCGGTTAGCATTTATTTGAACATCGGACTGGGGATGCCACCCCTTCGGATCGGCCGTGTCGGATGTTGCTTGAAGAAACATAAACAGCGACCGCAGGGGACCTTCCTCGTCGCATTTGCCAGGAACAGCATGATCTCGTGTCCTTATTTACTTTGCTGCTCCATCAAAGCAAGCTTTATCAAAAAAGAGAGCGCAAGCTATCTTGGGTTACGCTCGACGGCGCTGCAAGAGCCTTTGTTTTCTTTCCACCTGCGATTTTCTGAACCCGCTTAAGCTTTCTGATTTTTATGCAAGTGACCTGCGCTCTTCCTATATAGTATTTATTATGGAAAAGTGTGGACAAGACGTTTCTGATTGATTGTGTCTCAAGCAATGTTAAATTACATTCTTTGATGATTTTTGTGCAGTGATTAAAAATTCTTTTAAATATATTTTCTGTGAAGCACTTCCTGCACACAACAAATATAGTTCATGTTCTCATACCATGGCGACGAACTTTCATACTGCTCCTGTACAGTTATGGTCAGACTAAATGTCTCTAGGTTAATAGCTTGCCTATAGACGATAGGCTGGCCCGATGATGTAATAAGCTATTGTAATATTGCTCTGAGTATATACTGGCCGATATAGTCTAATAATAACACAAGACTGTCTGAATAACAATGTCCCATTTGGCAATTCTTTCGTCGATTGAAAATTGAAAAATTGTCGATCACTGTTCAAGAAATCCGGAGTCGAAACCATGGTTCGACTTTTGGATAAAACAGAATTTAAACGCGACGTTCAATAATTGAGGACAGAACAGTCTAGAGACCGAAGAACGAAGATATCGTGAAATACCATCGTAAGACTGATATTAATACGTAATAGGATTTCGTGCCTTGGAAGACAACCTTCCCTAAGACGATCCCACCCAGCTCTGCTCCTTTAACCGTATCCATCCTAAAGTCAACTTCCACGGCTGTAACTACCGTGCTATGGACCAACTCCGCGGCAACTCGGCTACCTCCTCGTTAATGAGATCGAATTTCAGGTACGAAGTTTGTTAGAAACTTCGAAAGATGGGCCCGCACGGCAAGAAGCCACGCGATAGCCTCTTAGCGAACCTCTTTTTCGGACGGAATAACGATCAAACGGAACCAACCGCACCTGAAATCTTATTGGTACCCTCCAAAAAGATGCACTACAGATTCCTGATCAATATTCGTGCATTTTCATACTTCAATTCTACTATGTGTGTTTCATTCATAATCTCGATTAGATTACAACACGAGGGTGTAGGTGTGAAAAATTTTGCAGGTTTTAATTTTGCAGGATTTAGGTGTTAGGTTCAATTTTAATTCCCCTTTGTTTTATTCAGAATCTCAAATTTTAAATGAATATAACACAGTATTAGAGAAATTAAAGATTTTACAGGATCTAATAGATACATAGGGTGTGGATTTTTGCCTATATCTTATTCACTTATATCTTATTCTCTACTTATTACTAGACTGCGGATCTTTATGCAAAATACAAAATGTTTGCATTGATTGCAAGACACAGAAGCCAAATAAAAATTTCATTCTTCTTTTAATTATCTTATCAAGGTGAAGCTAATACACTGGTAGCCTTAAATCTTTCTAATACCTCCACTGAGTTAAATTGTACGTACCCATTTTTGTCATAAATGCATAAAATCCGCAGTCTACTTATTACGTTAGATAGTTTTAGTATATCTACTTCATTACTAAGGAATGTATTACTATCAAGAATAAGTTCAATCTTGTTCTTATAAAGAAACGTGTATAAGTCGCGTGTTACAAAAATGTTGATCGCAAATATCCTCGAACAGCGAACCTATTTCACCACGGAAATAAAAATGGAAAGGCTTGACCGCTTAAAACTATTCTCTCGAACCTCTCTCAGCAACTTCGCAAAAACTCGCTTCAACGGACCAGCCATCCGTTTCCCGTGCAACCAGCACTATCCCGCAACACTTCCGCGCGTATTAGCATCAGCATTGAGACAATGATCTTTCTCTGGAACCCATAGTATTCGCTCGATAAGCGGGAACGCGTGTCCGGGGCCCCTTTACGAGGCGTCTGGGTAAACATCGAAGCCGTAACAAATCATTCGATCCCCCACCCTGGCAATTTCCATAATCCAATTTGAAAAAAATTCCATTTTCCTAGCCACCTTTAAGTAAATATTGAAATATTTTCTCCTGCGGGATCGCCGGGACTACCGCGCCGAGTGGTTCCCGTGGAAAGGGACTCGAGAGACCAGAGCCAGAAGGGTCTTCGTGGCTGGTGGCGTCGTAAAAGGGACAACCGCACGAGCAGCGGCGTCAGAAACGAGACAGGGTTGTAACTTTTCTACGAACAAACGGGACGGTGCACCCCCGCAGCGGCTCGGCGCATAATCTAATTTGTACTTCGACAACTAAGCGCCTCCTAGGTTCCTCTCTCCAGTTCCTGTCTCACTCAGCTCGTCCGACGTCTTTCTTGGTCTCTTTGACTTCGAGACCCCTGTTTTGCTCTTTCTCTACCTCTCTGACTGGCTCTTTCTCTCTCCATCCTTCAGCTTTTCGCTTTATATTCCATCTACGTTCCTGTCTCTTTCTCCGGCGTTCTCCCTCATCGGACGCCCGACACACCTCTCTCTCTCTCACTCTCTCTCTCTCTTGCTTTCCTTCTCCTCTTTCGATCCCCGTCTCGCTCCAGCCAGAGACTCAAACCGACGAGATCCTTCCGCGACTGACAAACGAACAAATTGGCTCTGGTTGACGAAACAAAGCGCCCCGTCGACTACCGCGGGCGAGGGACATGGAAATGATTGTTTTAAACCCTCCCGCCACGCTGCCGGACCAGCATCATACTCATTCATCCGTGTCGGTGTGCTTTAACGACGTCGTTAGAATACCGGCGTCTAAACATTAAGTAGGATAAAGGCAACTGCGACACGGCACCGATGCTGAACAGAGAATGAATATGCATAATGCGTGGATACAAGATCGTCGGCCCGATATGTTTACATTATGATCTACCAGCAATTGTTTACGGCTGTTCGATCTCCTCGCGTAGGACTGCCCGATTCACTGTACACCGTGGTTTACTAACGAATTTACTGGTAATGCGTTTTACCTAATTTTAGAAACGAATCGAAAGATTCGAGCATCGTGCTCAGAAGTTACTCAACGTTCTTGGTTGTATTGTAAGTGTGTAGAATGGTTTTTTAGTGGAATTGGAATTTGCATGATTAAGGGTTCCAAGGCTGTGGAACGTAGATCTAGATGAGTGAAGAAGCATGAAATTAGCCCGACTGGTACCGTGTTCAGAAAAGGAAGTCTGTATTTAGGCGCCGAGGAATTTACACGCCATATTTCACACTCGGGTTAATTTAAGGGTTCTTTTCTACATTCGGATACGTTTGTGTGTGTGTGTGTGCACGCACAAAATACCTGCAGGATGCCATGGGTGTTTCTTTCTTGAATATGTTGGGTTGGCAAATAAGTTCGATCGGTTTTTGTGATTTATTCCACTTTAAAAAACCGAACGAACTTATTTGCCAACCCAATATTATCAGTAGACTTGCAGATCCTTATACAAAACAAAATTTCCTTTATTATAATATAGTTGCCTCAAAATGTGTTTTGCTGTCTTTAATCATTTCAGTATGTTAGAAACACATACACAAAAATTATAAATATTAAACAGACATGCACTAAATTAATTTCATTTTTTTGTTGATATAATATACAATATTGTGACAGTCACATATGTGAGTGTAGAGTTAAAAAGATATGCACAAAAATTGAGAACATTAAAGAGACATACACTAAAGTAATTTGGTTTTTATTATATGATATACAATATTGCGACAGTCGCACATGTTTGTCGCATCAACTCTACAGTTAAAAATACATACAGAAAAATTAAAAATGTTAAAGAGACATACACTAAATTAATTTGATTTTCTTCATATGATATATACACATAATTATGTAACTTATAATGAAAAGCAACCAAACAAAGTTGAGGCTATCAATATTGGGCGCTATAGAAAAATCACGGTTACACAGATCGCGAGTTTGATATTAATAAAGTTACGAATAATTGTATTCACGTGTCTCTCGTTGTGAAATCACGGTGCATAATTCCGTTGAATAGTTACTCGTGTGAAAAGACAATGCGGTTATACGCAGGCGAAACGCGGGATCGATTCGCGTTTTGAGAAAAAGTCACATTGGTGGACATCGAACGCAGGTGCAATAACAATCAGGCTGATCGTGTGACGATCCGTATGCACATCGATATATCGGGGCCCTGTGAAACTGCAAGCAGGCGACTATACGTTATACGGGAATTTAACGGTTCAATTCCTATGGCGGCCCGTGAGCAGCCCGTAACGTTTTGATTAACGAGAATGGAAGTCAGTGCGTACGATGGTAACAGCTGGATTAAGGGCTAATAACTATCTCGAGTGACGGAGTCGTTTAAATGATTTTACTTCACGCTTCTGCGGTTTATGGTCCAACCTTCGATCGATTACGAGCTCTGCCTCGGCTCGGAAATATTATCCGAGGAATATTAAAACCTTAAAGTAGCCCTAAAAAGCATTATGGCATACTTAAATTTTTAACTACTCCATCGTCGCCCATCCCAATAATAATAATTACAGATTTCTAGAAGGAAGTTGCAAATAAGACTCTCGGCGATACCTAATAACTTTTATTTAATTTGTTCAGCAAGTTTCTCGGAAATAATAATTTCAGAAAAGGTTGGTACATTTTATTAATTCTAACAGTTTGTCGAATTATGAATGAAATTCTTGTCGATTGTGAACAATATATGCAGAGATTCTCAACTGATGGAGAAATAAAATGAATGCATTGAATGAAATTCTCAACTACAATTTTATTAGCAGGTAACATACTAAGCCCTTCGAAAATAGAACATACACTATCTTCTGAGCGTTTCAAATATTAAATTTGCTAGAGATTCGTCACATTAGTAGAGGCTAGTTAGAGAGCCACGGTAAATCAGAAAAACAAGAACAGAACAAGCGAGAAAGGTAACAAATGTTTCGGAAACCGCCGGATTTATTTTCGACCGGGAGTTCCTGAAAAGTTAAGAAATTCGTTCCCGGGGCGATAGATCTTTCGGTAGCAAACAATTCGGTGTAATATATTTTAAACGCGGTGCCATAATTCCCGTCGTGTGTCATATTTTATCCGGATATCCGGACCGAAGAGCCTGTAGGAAACGTAAACGTTATTTTCCACATGTCTAAGCAGCAACTTTATAAACGACACGCGATCACGCTCGGCTGGTTGTACGGGAGATTGACGTTTCCCCGATAGTTGAAATCAATCGCACGGTACGTATTATTCTCCATGTGCATCCTGCCGCGAACAGAGTCGATAAACAGAGAGAAAACGGGAACGGCAAAGTTCGGGGCTGTACGCGGACGCCGAAGCCGGGCGGTTTTGACCGTGCGCGGACCGGGAACCGTGGACGAAGTGTAATTAACCGCCTTTCATTCGATTCTCCCGATATCTTACCGTCAATTTCCGGCGTGCAATCCGGAAACCGCAGCCAGCAGTTCGCCGATCGTACGGGGATTGTCTCGTCCGTGAAACGGACCGACAAATTATATCGATAAAGGGGCTGCACGAGCAAACCCGTAGTAATTAAGCCGGTGATGGGGGGACGAAGGGCGGGCGAAGGGATGGTGGTCGAATGGTAATCGGGCAACTTTACGAAATTGAATCACAAACTCGGATTAAAGTAGTCGTCTCGGGGACCCTGAATGTTTGAAAAGATTCCATCGCGGCAGGGAAAGGCGTTTCCGCGCCGTGGAAATGATTATCGTTCGTCGCCGAGTGTTTGCCGCACGATAACGAGCGAAACAACCGAGCGCGTCGGTGTAACAATAAAAAGTCGAAGATCGTCGAGATGCACGGTGACCGAAAATTTTCCCGTGGATTTCGAGTGCACGCCTCGAGTGTGCCGCCATTAAAAGTTTCACAACGGTGCGTTTTATCGCGTCTCACCGACGAGATTTCGCCTCGGTCAATTATGGCGGCTCGGCACGCCGCGAAACCTCGTGGCGAGCCCTTCACCCTCTCTCTCTCTTTCACTCTTGCCTGTAATAAAGATATTTAAAAAATTATGTACTCTAAAGCGCTTTATGGCCGTTGCACCGCTCGACGTATGCATCGAGGGAGATCCTCCCTCCTTCGTGTCACCTTCCGCCAACCGCGACTCCATCTCGCTTTTTCTCGAAAGAGAAAAGCCGCCGCGCCGTGCAACGAAAGCCAACTGCGGCCTCCCAGCCGTCCCAACCCGTTCCCAGCATCCCCCTCGTTTTATAACCCGACGAGTTTAATACTCGCATCAAACTTTTAATTACCCGACTCGTCTTACAAATTACTAACAGATGGGCCGACGTTTATACGCCGGCCCATTCGCCCCTTAAAAAAATAACGCGTGGCGAAACAATACGATCCCATGCGGATGTCTTCGGTGCCGCCTTCGATTTTCACTTTCGCATTAACGTCCTCATTGTCGCTTACTTTATCGAGATCGTCACTGACAAAGAACCAGCAACCTTGAAGTAATACAAAATTGATGCTATTTATTTAATACTTTGATGTTTGATTTTTTTGTTATTTTACTGAACTTTGAATGAAAAGAGTAACGCACTGTAATGTATTAAAAATTGGATACTGTAAATTAAGTTTTAGGGGATAGTTGTAGATTCAGTCATGAAAAAATGTTCTAATCCTTTCGGAAACGTTCCAATTTGTAGTAATTTCGAGGCGAAAAGTGTCTTAATTTTCCAGCTGCCATAACATAAACGTTAGTGTTAGGGGTTAACATTAATAAATTGTAATATTTGTAGTTGCATTACAGGAAGCCTTGTGAAAAACAGAAATTTTAGTTTCCTGTAATCCTTTTTGAATCCTTCAATCTTAATTTTGGACATGGAAGAGCGTTTATAAAATATTAGTGGAATACAGAACGATTAAATCGAACTCGAAAGAAACCCTGACACAAATTAGACTCCGAATGAAACGAGATTGAAAGTTTTGAAGTATGCATATAACTAAAATTGCGAACGGTACCGGCGCCATTAAAGGGTCGAGCTATAAAAATGTATCCGAGGTGGTTACACGGCCTCGCGTGTAAAAACTGGAAAGATTGCCGTCGTTACAGCAGCATGAACCAACCGTTCGCGGAAGTTTCATTTTCGGCGGCGAACATTAAGCCGACTGCACTGCATACAAAAGTATATTGCGGGATACAACTTTTATACGCGGCCCAGACGATTCTCCTGCGGCGTTCCTGAAAATGTAACAGGTTGGACGGAACGGCAACCGGCGCCCTTCATTCCCTTGAATAAAATCGCAATCGGCACGAAAATTGCCGCATCAAAAATACATGGCTCGCGATAAACATGCTCTTGCATAATTGTTCTTGCATAAAAGAAAGAATAATAACCAGAACCTCCGTCTCGATTTTATGAAACGATGTCTCTTAACTTTTGACTTAATATTTCCATTCTAACTGTCCTTGCATCTCGATTCAAACCAAATGGTAACGATCTAGTATTTGCAAAAACGAAATGAATTATTGTCAAATGTATTCAGTATTTTAAATAATTTTTATTAACTCAAACTGCACATAGTCCGTTATTTAATACATTTAATTAGAACGACCTAATAATAAGTTACCCCCTTTCTGCAAGTTCCGAATTACTCATGTGACATTGTGGCACATGCACGACAGAGAAGCGTGGGAAGTAGAGGGAGTAAGGGAAGATAGAGTGGGGAGAAAGGCTAACAATTAATCTGGCGACTCTGCATACAGCGGTGTATACATATATTTTTTTTATCATTGATTTTATGACGGTCTACTTCTATGTACCAAGCTAACCTTCTCCATCCCTCCTTTTTTCACGTCAAAATTTCGATACAAACGGGATGCGTCCGCGTACCTGTGGCTAATAGTTGTTGTTATGAGAACGACCGATGAGGTCGATAAATACGCAGCGAATTCTTCGTCTCCGACTCTCACCGTCAGTGTGTCATTCAACTAGTATAGACGTGCCTTCCTTGTGCGAATTAGAATATAGTGAAGTGAAATAAGTCAAATATTATTTGTGAATTTAGTTAGGACAGTTGCTGTGTGTTTGAAGGATGCGGGGGTCTTATCGATCACCATCAACATCCATCAATGGATTACGGAGAAGAAGAACAGTGGCGTCACTCAATCCTGATCACTGCAGAAAATTAATTGAAGGTACCCTAAATTCTTTCTAAAAAATTAAAATACTTGATCCAACTAAAGTTTGTATAGCGATTTTGAACGAAGTTTGGTTAGGTCTAGTCAGGATCGCAAAGCGAGCCTTGCAGTCGTAAAATCAATGTCTCCTGGTTTCTCCGGGTTCGCAAAAACCTCGTTACTATCGGAGCTCGTTAAATAAGGCCACGTAATTAAAGGCTTTCCATAACATCTCGAGTACACGGGCCGCTTATGTCGTGGCAGAGCGCGAATCAGGCGAGTTTCGAGTAGAATTTGTGTAGTTCAGCGTTTTCGCGTCTCGGCGACACGTAGATCGGCGCTCGGCCGTCGAATTAACACCGGGGAACATTAATTGTTATCGTAAACGTGTTCGTTCACAGGCAAGTTTCGTAGCATCGAATAATTGCCGACAATGCATAAATCCTCTGATGCAATCGTCGCCGTGCCCGACGCGTCCCTGCGTGGCCTCGGCCTTGTTTTAGCTTCATTGCCTCTACCCTCTATCTGCATCGGAATTCCCTGTGGCGTTTCTAATTTATGACAAGTCCGCAACGTCCGTGGGGGGGGGTCCAACAGGAGAGTCGTCTGCGTCGAAGCTGTCCTGACTATATCCGATCGTTGGCTATTCGACGGCCAGTAATAGTTTGCGGCATGATTCCTACCCGAGCCTGTCGGGAATTGGCTTCTGTAGATCGTAGATCTATCGAGATCAGACGCGTTATTAGTTCTATCGTATCAAGCGGAACTGTCAGCTTTGTTCATCCGTTTAAGATCCTCATCTTACACGCCCGACTGTTTGTCGAAAACACTATGACAAAGTGCATTGGACTCTACTGTTGAACAACTTGATTCGGGTAGTAGCAAAATTATGGAGAATTATCTTTAGTTCATCGGATATTATCCTTTAACACTAGATCTACCGAGCGCTAAACGCAATTGGCATACATTGCCTTATATTAATGACAAAATTGCAATTATTTAGATCTCGTTCGAGTTTTGTTTAAATATGTGCTTCAGTAAAGAAGTTCACTAAAAAATTTCTCAGGAAAATATATTTATTATATCAATATTACTAAAAGAAAAAATCTAGAACCAGTCAAAATGATTGGTCTGGTAAATCTTGTGTTAATGACCTGCACTCTCACGGTGTCTTTAACACTATACCTACCGAGCCTCAAAAGTATCTGGCACATGTTCCCTTATAAAGATGACAAGATTAATTTTATTTAGACTTTGTGCGGCTCCTATTGTAATACGTGCACTACTGAAGATATCTACAGGGTGTCCCAAAATTCCTGTACATCCCGGAAATGGGAGGTTCCTGAGACCATTTGAAGCGACATTTTCCTTTGCAAAAATGTTATTCGCGGCTTTGTTTACGAGTTATTAACGAAAAACACGGACCAATCAGAGCGCGACCTAGTGGCGAGTTGGTACAGTCGGCCAATAGACAGTTGGCGCGCCGGGCCAACTGTCCTAACTCGCCTCTAGGTCGCGCTCTGATTGGACCGTGTTTTTTGTTAATAACTTCAAAACAAAGCCGCGAATAACATTTTTGCAAAGGAATATGTCGCTTCAAATGGTCTCAGGAGCCTCCCATTTCCCGGATATGCAGGAATTTTGCTACACGCTGTATACAATAGTTTCTTATGAAATCAGTTTTATTTATTTTCTAATTGTAAAATAAAAAACCTGGAACCGGTGTTGGTAGGTTTAGTGTTAACAGTTTTATATTTAATTAATATTTTATACATTTTTTTATCAATTTGTACAATATTATGTACATCTGAAACATGTTGAGATTCTAGAGACTTCAGGTACAATCGAGCTTCTACTGTATATTATACAGGATTATTATTGGGTATGGGAATAAGTTTCCGCCCTTTTGGAGATGTCGTACTTAAGTACCGATCACGTATTTTATGGAACGTAGTACGTTTTTGAAAGGTCTATGTCTAAGCTTCAAAACGCAGTTAGTGGCAATTGTTTCGAGCGTGAACAGCAGTCAATTTTTCGCGTGGAAAATGTCGATTTTTGTTCCAAGTAAGCAGCATTTGCGGGAAGTCATGTTGCATTATTTTGTTTTAAAGAAAGGTGTTATATATTTACTGTATTATACTTATTATATATTTACGGGGACGATGCTCCTTTAAAAACCATGATTTCGACGTAAGGGCAAAGATTGCCATGGTGTGCCAAAAAATTCGAAGATACAGATTTCCCAGCATTACTTGATGGAAATCCACGTCAAACACTTGCAGAACTGTCAATTGAATTAAACGTCGATCGATCTACTGTTGGAAAACGTTTTCACGCTATGGGAATTGTTTATACGCTTCTTTTCAACAAAAAGAGGCGGAAACTTATTCCCATACCCAATATATTGTATATTATACGGGGTTAATTAAATTGTATTTTTATCTTTATAAAAGAAGAGCAATCTCGCAGAATATCAAACAAATTTTTATAGATACTGTTAGATTATTTTAGCTTAATATTTGCCGTGTTAGCTTTATTAATGGAGTATGTATGTATATTTGCAGTGAATCAACCAATTAGGGATTTTATTGCTATTCGCAACATC
The DNA here is from genome assembly GCA_933228785.1 of Lasioglossum pauxillum. Classification (NCBI taxonomy): domain Eukaryota; kingdom Metazoa; phylum Arthropoda; class Insecta; order Hymenoptera; family Halictidae; genus Lasioglossum; species Lasioglossum pauxillum. The sequence goes on along the minus strand of OW121702.1, from coordinate 16,501,838 downwards.
TCCGAGAGGTTGCGCGGCTCAATTTAATTCTATGGAAATGCGTACATTCCATAGTATACAGCTGTCTAATGCATGTGCATCTAACGTCGGAACCATTAATTCGTTTTCATGGCACGTACAGTAAACTCCAGTTTCACGACTATCGCCAGTATTCTACCGATATCTTTCCCTGGGATGGTTATCGATGACCAGTACGTGATGACACGCGGCTACTCGAAGCACGATATATTGCTGTTGAACGTTCCTTACGAAATTTGAGACTCGGAGGTACAGTTGCCATATATTGGAACAGTGAAAATAAAGTTTTATCAGTAGACTCGCATTTTATTACTTCCAAATTAAACGCGTTTATTGCAAAGCAATTGTTGTCTGTGATACTTTAGTTTCATTCCGAAATAATTCTTCTTCAGTGAATCGTACAATCATAGGTTTGCAATTTGTGTGACGTTTGCATAATTGCTATTTACCAGCTTAAATTCTTGATGTCTTAAATGATTTCTAAACTTGTATTCTCTGATCACAGAACCCTGCAAAATTGCAGATCATCTATATCGTAGTTTAGTCAACAGCACATTTTACGTTCACAGAATTTCTAAAAAATTGTTAACCACCGTATTCGATGTTATGATACAGATCGGATTTAGAAAATATGTAAGAATATAGATCCATGAGAATATAAATAGATCTAGCCATCAGCTGTCACAAAATTATTAAAGGTATCCGCTTTGCGTTAAATATTTCTTAACAGGTTAAGGAGGCACCAATAATAGCGCATAACCTTCTTGTTTCGCTTTCACGGCGGCTGCAGCTTCCGGTGGCACACTATTTTCTATAACCTGTTGCTGAAGTGGCGGCCAATAAAATCGGGGACATCATCCTCGCCATCATGAGCGAGCCCGGGACAAGCCCCCATGAACCGTTCCGTTTTAGAAACCGTGAACTTGATCTCGCGCGGCTCGCGAATCTTTCTCGGCAGAGTGGTTTTAAGGGAGGAGGCGTGCGTGGCGAGGGCAAGACCTTTGCCTATCCTCTCCCTTATTTAGAGCACGTTGGCTCCGTCGGAGGCCCGTGAGGTAAATTGCATCCTCAATTTTTAATAAAGCCCTGAAGGGGCTAGGAGGCTTTGTTGAACGTCGGTATAAAGTGAACTTCGACGTCGGGCAAGTCAAGCAGCGCGAGGAGACGCAACCCCCGAGCTCCGTGAGGGGCGTCGTGGGGGTGGAAGGATAGAAAGGACTCGGGGGTTGGGTTCGAAGACGAAGAGGACAACGCCGGAGAAGGACGGAAGGTCCTTTCTTCGTTTCATTGTAAATGCCAAGCTCATGACTTTCGCCACTGTGCCGACCCTGCCCACGTCGTCCACCTTTCCTGAAATATTGATTGCGGACGCCGTGGTATAACGATAGACTCGTCTAGAATATTCCTCCGAGCCTCGGCCTGCACTTTCTTATTTACTCCTTGTCTTTACCTGCGCGAAACGTTTTCACCAATTCCTCCGCGCCGTCCAGGAAAAAGTGAAAATTTCATCGTAGAGAGCGAGGCTACTGTTTTGCTCTGGTTTGTGGATTTTAAAATAGCGTTCATCGTGTGGGAACCGTGACGGGGAACTGCTGATTTGCTTGGAAGCACGCGTACAGAAGTTTGCTGATGACGCGGCACCTGTCGATGACAGCTGCTTGGAGCAGTTATCCTATACTAAAGGCGTAATACTTAATGGGATGTAACAGTTTATGAAAATAGGATTCATGGAAAGGTATGAAATAGTTTATTGCGTTCGTTAGAGCTGAAATTAGATTTTAACCCCTGCGTTATCATTTTTTCCGTGGCTACAATGATTAGTAGTAGCGGATTTTATGCATTTATTAAAACGGTGGAAACATTAAAACAATTTAAGACCGTCCATATGTCATGTTCGGTTCATTAAAATTGTTGAAAGTAGAAAGAAAGTGTTATACAGGGTGTCCCAAAATTCGTGAACTTCCCGAAAGGGGGTGGTTCCTGAGACCATTTCAAGCGACATTTTCCTTTGCAAAAATGTTATCCGCGGCTTTGTTTAGGAGTTATTAATGAAAAACACGGACCAATCAGAGCGCGACCTAGACGCGAGTTGCCATAGTCGGCCCGGCACGCCAACTGTCTATTGGCCGACTGCGCCAACTCGCGTCTAAGTCGCGCTCTGATTGGTCCGTGATTTTCGTTAATAACTCCTAAACAAAGCCGCGGATAACATTTTTGCAAAGGAACATGTCGCTTGAAATGGTCTCAGAAACCACCCCCTTTCGGGAAGTTCACGAATTTTGGGACACCCTGTACAGTTTCTATGTCATGTAATCGACGAAGAAAATGTTTTTGTAACATCCATGTTAATATCCATTTCGTGAATATTGATAACTAGACTGCGGATCTTTATGCATTTATGGTATATGAAAATGTTCAAAAAAGGCTAGAACATAAAATTTGATAGAATTTTGTACAATTTTTTATTTGTTTTGGATCTACACAGGCTGTTCCCATTAAAAATAAGATTTTATTTAATTCCACTTTCTTAAAATTTGTCTACAAAAATTGGAAAATGCATAAACAGCCGCAGTCCATTGATAACAAATGGATAGAATTTTACATCGATTTAAAGTAAAATCATAATATAAAAATATTCGATCTTGACAGACTTTGTTTGAAATCTTCAGCAAAGGGTTTGCTTTCTGTGTTATTTGAAATAAGTCAAAATTAGCAGTCCAGTCATAGTCGCAGGCTGCGAGCGAGATTTGTTGTTTACGAAGGCACCGTTCTCACCATTAAAATGCGAGACGATAATTGTCCTGGCGACCAGCAATTCGTCGCGAAAGGCAGATGCTATCGAAAATTAATTCACCCTAGCGGCGTCCCGCGCGCCATAAAAGTTATAAGCAATTAAAAGATCGGCCATCCGGTTCCCATCGCGGGTATTCACCGTTAGCCCCGCTTATAATTATCGCGGCGTGAACGGTCGATAACGATTCTTGAGTTGAACCACGCGGTCTCATTAACAATTATCTCCGATTGATACGCTTCTAACGAGCCCCCGCGATCGTGTTGCTCGTTAACACCGTGTATCGCTAACACATTTAACGCGCACGCGGTGGAGAGGATAGACCATATCGGGTATCATTTTGCTCTATCATTCATTATATATTCCAGTGTATTAATATCCGAGGCGGAAGATGATATCTTCGCGGCTAGGAGACAAAACGGGCCCGTCCGGTCCGTGGACCACGATCGATCGATCTTCCTGACGAATGAGCGGGATGCAAGATCTGGAAACAGTGTCGTATGAATAAAAGAAAACGTCCGAAACTTTCGGAACGGACGGTGGTCCCTGCTCCTTGAAAACATTCTTTCGTTCCTCCCGAACTTCTCTTCTTCCGTGAAGTATGCGAATAAAATTCAGATAATGGCCGGTCGAAACTACTACAATTATGAATTCTTTCGACGTTATTTATACGGGAATATTTATTGCACAGCTTGTATCAAACTACTTTTTAAAGCAGAATGGACGTCTTGTTAAGATTTATTACTGTTCTCCAATACGCCATTTTTCTGGAGTGGATAGAAAATAGTATATTGAATTTTAATCATTTCCGTTTGGTAACCATCTTATTAGGCAAATAATAGATTTGTACAATATAATAAATATTTTTTCAATCCAGTCATCATTCGACGAAGGACCTTTTCCAAACATAAAAATTGTTTGTATTAATTACAAGATATGGAAACCAAATTGGAATTTATTTCTCTCTTTAGCGATTTCAAATTTTTTTAATCATTTCACTGTTTGAAACTACACCGACCTATCTTTCCATAAGCGCATGAAATCCGCGATATAGTAATTTTTTATTAATGGCATTGGGTTTACAAAACAGACTATTCTCCTTTTTCTTACATAAATAAAAAGCATAATCATGATATATTTATACAATATGTGTAAGTATACATAGGAAAGGGTGACAGAAAGTTTATAATTTTATGAGGTTTCATTATAGACCGTAACTTTTCTTCAAACTCCCTTAAAGTAATGAGAAGGCCTCTTGCCGATCCAATACATATTAATAGCCTCGCTTCCGTATAGAAATTTGCATGTCTCACTAGATTAAAAACAGTAATTATGAAGCCTTTGAAGCACAGAACCCTTTTCCAATAAACGTACTTCAGTTATTCTAATCCTAAACCTACCAACTTTGAAAAGTAACTGGCACAAGAAAAGACATACAAGATGTAAAGATTGCAATGATTCGTGAAGAAATTTATTTAATCATTTCTCAGGAAACGATATTTATGATTGTAACAATTATTAATCAAAAAACCTGGAACCGGTGATTTCACCGTTGGTGGTAAGCTCGCCGCTAAACCACTAATTTCAATCACAAATTGTGCAAAAAGTGGCGCCCTCAGACTCACTACACGTCGGTCCATTGGCCAAAGAAACGCACAAAACGTCCAGAAAAGCAGCCGCCTACTGCGCCAGCGGATCAGCTAACTGAAACATCTCTTGAATCGCTCCAAGCAGAAAACTGAAGGTCGCTTTCAAGCAGCGAGCACTCGGGACACGGTCTTCTTAATTATACAGCTCTTACTTTCAATCAAACCGCCTCTGGGGCTTTCCAAGGAAAGCCATCCTACACTTGTCATTTCATCGCGAGGTTCCCTGTCCCCAGGAGGGACGGTTTAGTTCTTCGCGATCTTCTTATCGATCGTCGCGGCGCGGCGGGAAGCTCAGCCACACGACTCCGGAAGCACGCCGCGTCGTTTTGACTGCGGCCGCGAAACTACCAAGAAAGTCTCGGGAACGGATGATAATTAGGTACGAATATAAAACAGCGGAACACGTAAAGCTTCTTCGGGGAGATGGTCGCCGCGGGGGTAGACCGGGGGGTTGATCCTTGTTTACGGGTCGCGCGTCATTGCGCGCGGATACACCCACGAATACGCTTCCAATAAAACTGCCATTACGTCGATGGTTATTCGAGAAGTTCCCGTGGCAAAGTACACAGAGAACTTGTCCGTGGACGCCCTTATTGTTTCGTCGCCGGCTGTAAAATATCTGCGTCGAACGGTTTCAAGTTCATTCGCCTTTTCGACTTCTCTTTCGTTCGCGAAGAAGCGATGCTTCTTCGATTCTTATTACGAGCCACCAAATGATGCTGTAGAAGCGACAGGGTGGACCAGGCTTTATCAATCTGAATTGTTCTCGTTGCGAACGCATTTATTGCACAGAATCTGGGCACAGATAAAGGCTAAATTTTTTATGATAGGTTCGTACTACTTAAGCTTAAGTGAGGAAGATGAAAAAGTGTGTACTAGCGCTTCCACAAAAGTCCTAATAGAATATTGTAGCGAGAAATGAAGATAATAAAGATTAAATATTCTTTATGTATAATTTTGTCCGCAATTGATGCAAAAATTTTTAATCGATTTGATTCATACTATTTCCACGATTTTCTAAAATGATAAAACAGCTATTTCATTTAGAGTAGTTAGTTTGATATTTTTCTATAGTTAAATTAAAATCGTAAAAAATAAAATTAAAGTTTAATGAATTGTTGTATGAACCTTATCAGTAAAAATGTACTAATTGTAATATACATATTGGATGGCAGGACCAAACGGTTGAGAAACGCTGCCGCAGACATCGTTACGAGTAGATTGCGGATCTTTATGCATTTGTGACTCGTAAAAATTTTCGTAGACGGTAGAATTTGAAGTTCGATAGGATTTAATATACAGGGTTTAGTGATTTTCATCCTGGAAGTATTACTGAGGGGATAAGAGTCAACAAGAATTTATCTTCGAGAAATTGACTGTAAAGATGGGTATTCGAGCAAACGACGCAGTTCAGTTGTGGATTATCCATTAATATGGGTGTAGATTTATTATCGTATGGAGTTACCATATAAGATCGTTCTGATTTTCATACCGATACTAATCTTGCCAGGACACGGTAACTTCATTGCTATGAAGTTCTTCATTATAAAGTTACTGCAGATCCGTGTTAGTGACTTAATGAAAATATTCTTGGCTGGTGTTCTCAACAGTGTTCCTGCCTTGAAATTTATTAGTAAAGTGCTGCTCTTTATGCATACTTAGATTTTGGGTATTACCAAGAAGAACAAAACCAGGATTTATCTTATTTAATTTTTTTAATAATTTCAACTATTAATGCAAGATGCAATATTTCAAGTATAAAGAAAGAGAGCAAAATATTTCTGGATCCTGAGGAAACCGGGCACATCTTGTTTCAATTGGTTTCATGTTTATCGATTGGTTAAATCAAATAATTGAAGGGAACAACAAATGCATAATTTATTATTGCTTTATATTTTATATTGCTTTTTCGATTTCAATGATTCAGTTAATTTTGTTAAATTTACTCGAGGATTACGTCACGCAATGGTGGCAGTATGTAGGTAATAAACTTGGGAGCAGAATATGCCGAGGATTTGGATGAGATGGTCACTAAAACGGGGGAATCAAGGGTTATTAAAGCAGGGGAAATGTACATTCCCCTTGAAGGCCGAGATGCTAGCTGCCTTAGTGGTGTGTGATGAAGTAGAGCTGAGAAAGTTTGTTTAAACTACTTCGTCTTGATGACACTTCCGCTGGATATACGGTAAAATGCGAGTGTATTTGTTAGTTCTCGTGATCCACAAATGCAGATGTTCAAAAGTGGTTGGCCACAACTTCATCCTTCTATTTATCGATAGTATTATTTGCGGAAATAAATGTTACAACAAGATGAACACAATTTAAAAATACACTTTAAGTTAAATAGAACAGAAATACAACAAGAGTAAGAATTAAAATGGAGCAAGAAGTACACCTCCGAAGAGTTAGGACAACAAAATTAGCACTCGGTGAAACAAGTTATTTAATATGCAAAAATATAGTACATTAAACGGCAGTTTCGAAATAATGAGCGCGCCAGTATCGCGCAGCCGCGTTTTACGCGCGCAATTAACGCGAGCCTTATATGCACTTGAAAAGAACTCGAAGGGGATTACGTGACGTCATTGTTGCAGCGGAATTTACGCCCATCGTTCATCCCCACTCGATAACGCAGTTGTAATGTACTGCCAGGACGAGAATCGCTGGAAGAGTTTCACCGTGTAATCGAAGCTGAAGTTTAGTGGCACTAACTCGCTGCCGTCGAGCTGTAAGGAGCCAATTAATTTAACGAAGTGCGCCATTACCTTCCTCTTGGTGTCGGATAAGCAAAATCAAAGGCCCGAACTGCTCGAGAACTCGAGTTCTTTTTTCTCGTTTCTCCCTTGGCCAGCGCGAAACCAGCATCACGCAACTCTTCGAGTCGGAGACAGAACCGACCCAGGTATTTTTCAGATCGACGAGTGCCTATCGCACGTTCCCCAAGCAGATCCCTCCATTTTTTTGTTGGTTTTATCGAACACACGGGCCGGAATCCCTTCGTCCTTTTATCGTCACAAGATGTCTGCTGTCTGGCTGCCTAATTAGACGCGATATACAATGCAACAGGCTCGACGGTATCAGCGTCCCTTATTTTTCTGATTACAATGTTGCAGCACTCCGCAAACTATACCTTCACAGCGAAGGTGCTTCCTCATTTAGCAGATATTCTCGATCGATATTTTGGAGGATAAGTATTTTTATCTATTGTCATCTGTCTTTGTGTAATTTATTTTCGAAACAGAAAGGTACTATTAAAATGTAGAATCCAATGCTCGTTAAAAAAGTCAATATTTGCTACGCAAACTCTTTCAAAACACGCGAAGGAAACTGCGGATTAAACATTCAATGTAAACGTAACATCTGGTTCTGTATATACTGTTACGCTCGTCGTAAAATGATCCAGAGGATTTTATTAGAACACAGGTCGTCTATGTTGGCTATAATAACAGTAATTGCGCGAAGCAGACGCGGGAACGAAAATATAAAAATGACTCGTTAACGCGTCAAACGCACTCGGAATCAATGTTGCTTGGACTAAACATTTTCTAACATTTTATCATTTACTTATTTATTTATTTATAATTTTTGTACATGTTGCAACAAAAACCGTACAAAATCTAAATAGGTACAATCTTTCGACTTTTATGTAGACGTGGTGTTTAAAATTATTGATTCCATTATTAACGATAGAAGTTTCCACGAAATTCATTACAGAGCAGCACAACTTTCCCGAACCTACCATTCACTCACCTCATACCTTTTATTCCCTTTCTTATTTACTCGTTACACCCTCTCCAACTGATTTCCAACGACTTTTCCACAAGCAGCCCTTACGCCAGGCTTCATAATTGCGGGCCACAATATTTTCTCATTGTATCCCACTTTATTTGAGCCAATAAAGACCGATCATTACGAGTTTTTCCATAGCGTGGAGTGCGTGGCCGGGGCATTGAGACGTAGCCAGAGCATCGATACCGCAGCGATAAACGTCAATACGGATTATGGAAATTTATAATGAAAGAGAGGACTCGTAATAATAAGTCTTGTTAGCTGCCGTGCCGTTTCCACCGGACCACTAATGTTCCGTAATACTGCACGTTGCACCGGGCAAGAAACCGTTCGGAAACGAAAAGTTTAAGGGGACCCCCGAACCTGGGGGATACGGAGAGAACGTATATTTTACTTAATTCGAGGATCACGGGCAACCGTGGCGCAGTTTTTCTGGTCGAGAGGGGCCAGAACACGAGGGTCCTCGTTAAGAATTTCATTCTTAAAAATCGGCGGCAGCGGCCACTTAGCGGCAGGTGGTCGACCGGCATCAAATCAGACGTGTTACGTTAACTGAATTTAAATTGTCGGGGGGCCCCTGGGCACACCGTGGGATTATCATAATTTATGCGCCCTTGCGCCTTCGAATCAGCCGCGCGCCACTATACGACCGGGCTCTTTATTATAAATCCAAATCGGCTGCATAATTCCACGAGATATAAACATCTCGCGGGAGCTACGGGGGGAAAATTAGATTACGTGCGATGAAAGATATCGCGGCTCAACGAAAACCCCGCCCATTCGACGCGGGCCTGCATTATAAAAGAATCTTCAATGCACTGTAAAAATAATGTCTCAGAAATGAGCGCCGGCGAGAGGAAACCGGAAACGGGTTAAGAGCTTTGGACATTATCGAGCCACCTCGAAAGAGTATATTCGACTCCTATTCGGTCAGTCACGTCATTGCACACACTTTAACTCGGAATGTCTTTTGGAAAACAATTTTCAGTATTTTCTCTGCAATTTCTTTACTACACGTCGTGTAGTAAACTCATTGTTCTAACTTCTCAAAAAAATCTCAAAAGTACCTCAGAACTATATAGGGGATTTGATGCATGTATGAGAGAAATGAGGAACATTATAGAGTTCAAACATTCTGGTGTATTATTTTTAACTTATTGAAACTATTAAGAAAAAAAATAAAGTCTACATAGCTCCTGTACCTTGCAACATAACTACAATTTTGTATTAATCAGGGACCCTAACTGTTATAACTAGAAAGAAAAAAGTCATAGAATAAAAAGTATTTAATCGATTAAAATCGTATTGGTTACAAATAAGGATTAAAAGTGACCTAAAATCTTTTCTCTTGTTGGTAAGTGTTATCGTTAAGAGAAATTCATTTCGATCACTTGTAACAGTTATCGATGAGAGAAATTTATTTCGATCGCTCATAACAGTTATCGATGAGAGAAATTTATTTTGATCGCTTATAACAGTTATCGATGATCGAATTTCTTTTCACATGTTCGTAATAATTATTGATGAGAAAATTAATTTCAGTTCCTTATTTAATTATTAAGTTGTCTACTCTCTAATCTATAATATTTTCGTCTATATCGATACGTTTTCCTCGAGTGGAACAGAGTCGTCTGTGAACAAAGACAATCAACAAACAGATTTTGCGTTTTCTTATGGTCTGTTGATTCGTCTTGTTGTACGAAACCTTCCCAATGAATTTCACAGGCTTGCTCCTTCCGAAAAATAGTAGACGACTCAATAATTAGATAAGCAACCGAAATGAATTTTCTCATCAATAATTATTATGAACAAGTGAAGAGAAATTTGATCATCGATAACTGTTATGAGCGATGGAAATAAACTCTCATCGATAATTGTTATGAGCGATCGCAATAAATTTCTCTCATTGATAACTGTTATGAGCGATCGAAATAATATTTTCTCATTGATAACTGTTATGAGTGATCAAAATAAATTTTTATCATTGATAACTGTTATGAGTGATCGAAATGAACTTCTCTCATTGACAACTGTTATCAGCGATCGAAATAAAATTCTCTTATCGATAACTGCTTTGAGCAATCGAAACAGTTTTTCTTCATCGATAACAGTCATCGAATTATCGATATAACTCCAAACTCTGTCCAAACAATTGGATAACTCGATAGTTATCCAATTGTTTGGACATTAATAGATGTAATTGTAACCAAAAAATATAATTTTTATAAATGTTTATAAATTTTTCTTTATATTTTGTATAGATTATCTTAAATTTCAATAATAATAAACTTTTTATTAATGATTTTTATCGTAGAAAATTTTAGAATAACCGTTATTTTTGGTCCCTAATATTAATATAAATAATCATTTTAACAATACAATCAATACACACTCCAATCATCCACTTCCAACAGTCACAATGACAATCCGAGCCAAAACGAAAAATGTATTGGCTCACCGCTGCCTCCGTTTTTAACACATTTTCAAGCTCAGCCGCTTTCGTGAGTCACGATAGACGGTGACTGTTAGTCGAATCGAACAGCCTTGGTCTGAATTAGCTCCAACCAGGTCTGGTGCACGCACAGGTGTCAGATTTACGATCGTCGGTCAGCGGGACACGCGTCGAACCGACCCAGTGCAACAATTAAGACAATTTGACCATCGCATTAGCGACTCCTCTAAACTGTGTTTCCGTGTCGAACAAACCTTCAGTTCCTAGTATACGTCTGAGCATCGGGCTCTCTCTCTCTACCGAGCTACCTTAATATGCTTAGGAAGCCGCAGCAGCGCTCGGCTCGCCGGCAAAACAGTAATTTATCGGGTAAACACGGCCGTAAAACAACGCAGGGCCTGCAACGGCACACCGTGTCACCGTAAATACGGGTTCGCTGGAAACTTTGCCGTCGGATAGCTCTGAATACTTGAACGCCGTCGGTTCTTCACCGCTCGAACTTCCATAGGAATCGACGATCCGGCAAGAGGAAGACAGAGTCAGAAAGGAAAAAAGCTAGACAGAGATGGAGGGAAACCAATAGAGCGGTGATATATTCGTCCTCGAACAGGGAAACGAGTCCCCGGAGCGATGAAAGTGGGTTGTTCCGCGTGTGACGGCTCATTTTTTTCATTAAACAACCTCCATAACCGAAGGACCACTAATTCCTTATTCTACCTGCTCCGTATCCGCGTTCTCATGACAAACGATCTCATACCATACCATACTGTCCAAAATTTTGAAAATGCTCCTTTGTATCTGCAATATTATTTCACGCAACGTTCAGTGCTCGGCAGTTCTAGTGTTAAAACAGCAGTATATCGGTGAGACGGTAGCAATACTCTAATAATACTTCTTGAATTTTCATTATTTTTTTATGCAACTTTTACCGACGTTTTCGTGATATTCTGACGGTTAAAATGATACCAAATACGACACAATTAGGACCATATTTAATTGTGTAATTCGTGATACAGTGGAGCCTCGATTATCCGAACTCATCGGTGACACGTGAGTTTTCAGATAATGGAACGGTTTCGATCTTTACTGATTTGTACAATGAAGTAAGTGTGCCTTATTTCTGCCTTTGCCAAAATAAGAGATATTTATTAACAATTTCACCACTCTTCCAATATACAGTATGATGTCCCCATACAAATTATTGAGAAAACATTATATTAATAATAACAATAACTTATACGCTTCCTCTAATTAATCGCAAAATGCTGTCACATAAAAATGTTTCCTCAGTAATGATGGTGAGAATTCATCAAAAAGCACGGTGACTATAAAATTTTTGGGCAGCGCAGTTTGCATCGCGCAATAAAACTTCCCGACAACGCCGCTGTCATCGATGAAAACCAACCAACAATGAAACGCCCATTCAGGGTGACCAATTACGGTCCGACCCGCGGTCGGCCGTCTTTTATCAAACACCCGGTAGCAGGTTCTGATCATTCGAGTTTTCAATTCAGCGTCGATCAGCTATGTCCCGCAAACAAGCCCGTCATCGTCCCTTTAACGATTTATTATCGTCGCGTCGTAGTGACCAGCGCCTACTTACACGTCGTTAAGCTGCTTTCGGGGCCGCGCTGTGCAACGTCATCGTGATACAGCTGACACGATGCTCTCTTGCTTGCTTTCTGTGCGCCACGATTCTTCTGGAGGAGTTTCTGCGACTACCAGCTGTCGCTCTGAACTAGGGAGCCAGCGAGTTACTTAAAGTGTCACGAGTGCTTTTTTCCAGGGACTGACTAGATATGGAGAAAAATGATTGGGTCCTGAATGGACCGCCACGATGAACATACACTTTCGGAATTTTCGAGAATTGGTGTTTACCTTCTACTCCATCATTCTTTCTCAACGAGCGTCGGTCATCTTCCGAGCATTGTTTTCGTAGAATTATCGATCCCCTGAGCAGGGGAGCAATCGAATAGGAGATAGATGAGAAGCCCTGCCAGGAAATGGCAGTCCATAGAAAATGTTCGAGGGAACCACTTGTTACCCTCGACCAGTCACGTTACCTGGGAAGCTCGTCGTTGAAAATACGGTGTTCCGGTGTTTCTCGGTCGCCGTCTGGCGTGGATCATCGGCAGGGTGTCGACTGACTAATGAGGGTTAAGGTCGCGACGCCTTTTTCGCTGTGAATCCCGCTCTCGAAACGGATCTTCGCACCTACGGTCTCGCGAGGATCCCCTTTGTGTTTCTTTTTCCGCAGGGCTCCGGTTCCACCGCGCCGCGGGCAGTCTGCTACACTCAAAATTGATTACCTTAATTTATGGAGCGGTTAATCTGAACACGCCGATTGCTCCGGGCCAGTCCGTGTGATTTATCTCCTTTGGCGAAATCGGCACCCTTCGATTGTTAATCCGACCCCGCGAAACCTCGCCCTGGAAAGACTACGCCCGGGGAGCTGAGCAACCCTAATCATTTATTTAGGACGGTTTTTTAATTTGGAAGCGGGAGGTCGTGAATCCTGTCGGTTCTTGATGAATGTGGCCTTGATTAGCTGGAATAGGTGTTGCACGGGGAAGTGGTGGAGTGAGGAAATTGAAAATTGTTGAAGAATTGTGGAAATGTTTTAGTCTTTTTCAATTTTTTTTATAATGAATTATAATGGCTATAATCTTCCGCATTTTTGTACAATTGTTTACGGTCAAATCTGTTTTTGTGCGGTAGATAGGGATCGCAGGAAAAACCGCACAAAAATACATATTCACAAACTTCATAAGTAGCTATAACAAATAATTTTTCACAACATATTAAACAAAATTTTTTTATGCGGTGGAGAGGGACCGCATAAAAAAAGTCTCACTTAGAAAAAATGTCAAAGCTTTACGAAATAGCGAGAAAGTGCTTTCCAAACAAAATAAATAATTAAATTACACATGGAAACATTTAAAAAAATTTTAATTTATCATTTTAAACATGGAGAAATTTTCAAAATGTACATAATTCAATACATATACAGCGTGTCCTGCTGAAATGAGATCAGCAGGATATCTCGACAGACGTTGTAGTTATCAAAAAAGTGTTTCTACAAAAGTTGTTTGGTATGACAGGCTACATTACGTAGTATTAATTGTTTTCTTGTGGGTGCAGTGGTGGAGGACATTTCAAGGTCACCTTGAATTTTTTTAATGGAATGTCCTATTTTTTATACCGTAGATCGATAGAGTATCAAATTATGAGTATAAAAGTGTTGACCTTCATATGTCCTAAACCTAATAGTTCACAAGATATTTTTTTTTTATTGAGTTAACAGGAAGATATTATCCAAAGAAGAAAGAAAATTGTTTCGATAATATCTCGTTAACTATTAGGCTTAGGACGTATGAATGTCAACACTTTTATACTCATAATTTGATACTCTATCGATCTATGGTATAACAAATAGGACATTCAATTTAAAAAAATTAAGGTGAACTTGGAATGTCCTCCACCACTCCACCCACAAGAAAACAATTAATACTACGTAATGTAGCCCGTCATACTAAACAACTTCTGTAGGAACACTTTTTTGGTAACGACAACGTCTTCAGAGATATTCTGCTGATCTGATCTGATATTCGCATAAAAAAAATCGTACAAACAAAATCGCATAAGAAAAGACCGCACAAAAATAGGTTTGATTGTATTTGCTATGGGTGTGTATAAATAACTTCAGTATTGTTCGTAACATATTTATTCATTTATTTCATTCATACCAACTACCAGCGTTATTAAGAATAATTATTAGTTACTGATAATAAATTTTCCACCATACACTTAGCTTTTGTTTTATGACAATCAGTTGTAATCAGTTTCCGACTGGATTAGTTTGAGGTATAATAGGTTAAGAAATAAGTATTCACGTAAAAGTGTTCTGCAGCGTCTTTAGCAAACTGAAAACAATTTCTCAATACTATACTTAATGGTTTGGTAGAGCCATAATTTCCTGCGCATGTTTGCTAAGTTGGTATTTGATTGCTATGATTAGCGGAGATGGCTACTTCCATGAACCGTCTTTGTAGCCGTATTTAACCCTTATGTCAATAACCGGGTTCTGACGTGCAACTAGTGTTTAACATGCCCTTTCTTCCGGTTAGTAAATTACGAAACCATTTAGGACCCCTACTATTTGAATAATTTTATGTTGATTAAAGTTTGCGCCATGAAAATATAAATCAGACTTTCCACACACGAAAGCTCTGATGCTTTAATAAAACGCCACAGATAATTCTAATTAACTTCAGAAGATATTCGTTGATGAAACAATAAAAACAAGAGACAAAGGTCAATCAAATTCGTTATCGATCAATATACGTTTCCTATTAATAATCAGGCACAAAAATTGAAAATCAATGATTTCTCTGAAATACTTCTCACTAGAGCATTTTGTGTATAGTAGAGTATATTAGGACGAACTAATTGGTTTTAGAGCCTCGTTCGTTACAGCATCTGTTGGTTCTAGAATATATTGGAGTATGTATTTAGAGGTAATCCGTTCCATAGCCATAGTCTAGGTCCTAGGCTCTAGAACGAAGTTACCATCCAGTCCAACGATATATCAGCACAGAATTAAGTGCAAGATTAAGAGCATAACTGTAAAAGCAACATAAACTTAATAAATCTACCTTCCTATTCATCGTAATGTCAAAACAATTTTATTTTTGCTTCTTTAACCCTTATACGCTGCGTACAGTGATTCATATACATGCTCATACATAAGCATGAAGTCTACTCATTTAGTATAGGGCATAGGGTAAAGAACTAATTTAATTTTCTCGAATATGTCCCCTATCTTCAAAGATAGGAAAATTGTCAAAAAAGACAGTTAGATTCTAAAAGACAAATATTATGAAAAGCATACACCGTTCTTCTTAAATTAACCAGTTAACTGTGCCGACCTCTTTTTAGAGTGCGCACCTACTATATGTATACCTATGTGTCGCGAAAATCAATCGATGACGTCAGTGCATACTGGGATGCATGAATCGATCTCAAATTATTTACTCTTTTTATTTGTTCGTTTTATTTCGTCATGACCTCCAAATATTCTAAACATATTGAAATTTACGAATATATTTTAGTTTTTGCTAAAATTACAATTTAAATAGCCAATGGTAACTAACTTTTACGGATGACAAGTATACTCGTCATGACACAAAATACTGCCATTTCTCCATGACGAGTGTACTCGTCAATCACAGTTAACTGGTTAAATTAGCCTTGATCGTAGCTTATTATACAGTTACTCGAATTAATATTCGGACGCTCTACAAAACACGATAACTTGTTTAATATTGTAGTATACGATTTTAAATTTTTTGGGAAGCTAGAGTAATTAGTTTGCTGCAGGATGTGAAAAGAAATTTTTAAAAAAATTGCAATTGATCGGAATTGCAGAAAAAATACTAAAAGTTGCATTTTACACCTTTTTTATGTGGGCTTATATTGAAAATTTAAAAAATACGCGTTTTGTAGATCTGTGTGAATCAGGGACTGAAAACTGTTATGATATCGGTTCCGGTTCTCGAAACAGTTATGAAGAACCGAAATGATGTTATAACTATTACGAGAATATCGGTTCTGGCTTATATCGGTTACGGTTACGGTTCTGGAGAACCGATATTATTTCGGTTCTGTAACTGTTATTTTTTTATTTTTTTTGTTTCTATATTCATTATTTGAATTGTTATTTCAATAATTTGTTGTTAAAATAATTGTTTAAACAAATAAAGTTGTATAATTTGTTTCTGTATTCAGTATTTGAATTATTATTTCAATAATAATTTATTGTTAAAATAATTGTTTAAATAAATAAATTTTTACAATCTATGAAAATGTGTTTCGATATTTATTATTTAAATACGTGTACATTGTTGAAACAATTATTTAAATAAATACATTTTTGTATTTCTTATATGTCAGCCAATCCGTTGTGGCAATTTTTGAAAATATGTCGGTAACTGAAGGCAAATGTCGGTATATTTATAGAGAAAACTCGTTGAAATCGATGAGATGAGATGGCGGGGATATCGGTAATTACCGAAGAAACGAAATTGATATGAAGGAATATTGGGAAAAGGAAATGAAAAAACTATTGTAATGTGTGCGTGTATTTTAATTTTTCATTTATTTAAATTAAGTCGAATACACAATATGTCATCAATAAGATGCGATTTCAGGTTTGTTCTATAGTTATTTAAAATAAATTTTAAACCTGAGAACAATCGTTCAATAACAATTCTAATAACGAATATAGAAACAAATTATAAAAATTTGTACAAATTATAAAAATTTGTTTAAACAATTATTTTAACAACAAATTATTGAAATAACAATTCAAATAACGAATATAGAAGCAAATTATAAAAATTTGTTTAAACAATTATTTTAACAACAAATTATTGAAATAACAATTTAAATAAAGAATATAGAACAAATTATAAAAATTTATTTATTTAAAGATTGTTTAAATTATAAATAACGAAAAATAATTACTTACATAATAAATATATAAGACCGAACTGACCGAACACAATACGGAATACAGAATGATAGAATCGAAATCCGCAACCGAAATCCGGAACCGAAATCCAGAACCGAAATCCAGAACCGAAAAATAACAGTTACAGAACCGAAACAATATCGGTTCTCCAGAACCGTAACCGTAACCGATATTCTCGTAACAGTATTATAACATCATTTCGACTCTTCATAACTGTTTTGATCAGAACCGATATATAACAGTTTGAAACAGTTATTTCCAGAACCGTTTCAGTCCCTGGTGTGAATTAAACATATCCTGAAAATTTCATCAAAATCGGTCGACGTTGCAATGAGCTACAAATATTCAAAGATGGTAAAAATTGCCATTTCCACGATTTTCGGCCTCTAACTGTAATAAATCTAAGGGTTCTTACATCTTTCAATGCCTGTCGTTTTTTCTTTCACAGTGCATATAATTTACACAGACCTTGAAAACGTACTTTCTCAATTTTCAATATAAGCCCACATAAAAAAGTTGTAAAATGCTACTTTTAGTATTTTTTCTACAATTCCGAACAATTGCTATTTTTGAAAAAAGAAATTTTTCACATCCTGTAGTAAATCAATTGCTCTAGCTTCCCAAAAAAGTTCAAATCGTGTGGTACAATATTAAAAAAGTTATCGTCTTTTTTAAAGCGTCCGAATATTAATTTGAGTAACTGTATTTAGATGATGAAGTTACTTTCTTCATTTTGTAAAGAAAGAAGAAGTCGTCACCATTGAATAATAGAAATAATTTGAATACGTGTTCGTAGTAATATTTCAATTTCATTGCAGCATTCCTTACCACCTTTTTAATAATTTGTAACTCGATAAGTGATCCCCAAGTCCTTTTAGCACTAGCACCGACGAATGTCGTTTCGGTTAATCGATCGACAGTCGATCGGCTGGTTGTTTCCTCCTCGGTTCTGTTTTACGCCTGGTGTTTTACATGCATTAGCATCAACTTCAGAGTACGTACATATTAGAAGACGTCGTTAGTAGGTACACGGCCATATGTATGTATACATACGGAGAGAACAGCTAACAGCGTACCTACATAGAATACCGCTGGGATTCATAAGCTGGGTCACGGAAAGGAGAGCCCGAGGGGTTGAATTTGGTGCGGCCGGCGGTTTAGGCGACTATGCCGGATATTCGTGTTGCTACGCGCGACTCCGACAACAATCTCTTAGTCCCTATCGTTTAATCTCTTCGTGCTCGGTTTTTTGGTGCTGCTCGGTATGGCGATGATGACGCGAGGAATGCACCGCCAAAAATGCGGCTGTTCCGTTCCCTTTTAAAGCCTAACGCCAGGCATTCGCGTGATACCCAAAGCCATAACTATACTGCGGACCCCTTTATAAAAAGACATTTTTCTGCAGGAATTTATAAAAACAAGCATCAATCAAATTACCTCCTTTACTAATATTTCATTCAATAATAACCGAGTTAATGGGAGTACTTTTAGGGAAAATCGTTCATTAAATTAATTCATTCGTGTTTATATTTTATTGATTTTTTTTTATTTTGTTGTATATACTTCTCCATATTTGTACATCTCTAGAAATTTTGTATAAAAATCTGTAGTTTATGACATTTGCTGTCACGACAACGCGACGTCTAATTTTCACGATGACCAACCTTGCAAATCGAATACCATGACAACGCGACTTCTGGCTATTACGACACAAAGACGAGACTTTCTCTGTCATGGTAGTAAATACTGCAATTCACCATTACAGAAAAATGTAACTTTATTATACTCGCAATTTATTGCGACAATAACTGACGAGTAGAAAAATTCTTTGGGCTATAACGCTATTCAATTAAATTGTTACCCCCTTTTGTTATTCCCTTTACGTTCATTTGTCAAAATTATCACAGAAGCGATGGGTGTACTCTTAATTATGTAATAAATATAATGCAAACCATAGTGGCCAGGAAAGTCGCATTATATTTTCATTTTCCTTGAAAACAAGAAACAAAATTAACGCTCTGATTCTTGAAAGGGTCCCTTTGAAGTCTACGTAACCCAAAACCAGCCCGTCGAATGAATAAATCTTCAGCAACACACACACACACACACCCTGGCTTTTCCACCTATAAAACGCATCTCTCTTCAAAACCCCTAGGTGCGCGTATAAATCACAACAAAGACCAACGTCCGCGGTACCGTTAATTACCCTAATTACTCGCGAACAAAGGCATGGTCGAGTGTTCGTTTTCTGCAACACGTATGCACATTAGGATGGACCTTATTTACTCTTGGCGAAAAAAAAATATTTTGACACTGGTTAAACAAATAATCCATGCAAAATTTTAGATCAATCGATCGAACAACGGGAACACATGCCGTATCGAACTTAAAAATTTTCTATTTATAAAACTTGGTTTATTCCATTCTACTACATCGTAAATATACATTTAAACATCGTTTCCATGCTCTATAAGTATATGCATTGGATTAAAAAAATTTTTCTTTAGCATTATATTTACTTTGTTGAACAGTACGATTTTTGTTTGGCCTATTTTTTCTTATTATTTAAAAAAGATTTCTAAATCTTAATGGAGTAACTAATACATGAATACTAATAAAAGAAAAAAATGATAGAGGAGAAAATCATATGTCATAATACGTCCTAACTTTCTATGACCCTATTTTTTATGTAGAGGCACCGATGCACCCACCTGGAATAGCACTTTCATAATTATGGGCGTATACAGTGCGTCTCAAAATTCCTTCAACATCTGTCAATGGGAGATTCCTGAGATCATTCGAAGCAACATTTTCCTTTACAAAAATGGCGCCCGCGGTTTTGTTGAGGAGTTATTAACGAAAAACACGGACCAATCGGAGGCCTGTCGCACACTAGTCCACGCGATCGATCTATCTGTTCATTTGGTAAAAAAGCAACTTGCCCAAATCGATGTTTATTCAATGTATATTTCTTCCTAAATGTCCATGACATTCGAAAACGCTGAAATTAATGAGATTTATTGAAAATTGTGATTAGAACAAGCATTTGAAAATCAACATTTTATGAATCCTATTTGCCACCGAAAAAATTACCTCTTTTCTTATTGATACCCTGGAGAATCTATTTAATATTATGTGTCCATTTTTGTTCCAAATGAATAGTATTTGTCTATATTTAGAGTATATCTCTTGTACTAAGATTTAATATTTATAATTTATTGAAATAACGATGCTCAATAAATTAAAGAGAATCTTCAAAGTTTACAATCTCTGGTGAAGGATATCTTTCGAGTTCCCCATGGGCCCTCATTGTATCAAAGTGCATTATTATCAGCGTTTCTTCATGAAATCGTGCAAGAATCACATCCTTTTCGGTCCTGGTACACAAGTTATTATTATTTAAAGCGTATGTGTCGCCTGAATTGCGGCCGAACCTCTGGCATTTTGATGATGCAGTCGAACAATTAATATTGCAAGATGTTGAAGAAGAAAGTGATGACAATAATCATTTGTCAATATAATATACTGTAATGTCAATTGTTATTGTTGTTTATACAATAAAAATTATATTTTTGTTTTTTATAATTAATATTATGTTTTTCGCACAGTTTTAAATAAAATATTTTTAATTATGTTTATAAAATCCATTACTTCAGAAATGATTGATTATTGTGTTGATTTAAAACCTGAACCTGATTTATCAGACACTTCCGATAATCTGAGAAAAAAATGTTTTAAACAAAACTTAATCAACATTCAACAGTCTACAAATGTCAATCGAAAAAATTAAAAAAGAAATTTTTAATGCATAAATAATTAGTCAACTTGAATTTTTAAAAGTCAATATGTATTTCTGACTTAACGATATTGTAGCTGATATCAAAACGAATACAACGACCTAAATTAATATACCTTAAAACTTTCAAATAGTGCTAAAATATTAATGAACAGCTAGATCGAGCGCGTGGACCAGTGTGCGTCGTGCCAACTGTCCATTGGAAGACTGTGCCAACACGCGTCTAGGTCGCGCTCTGATTGGTCCATGTTTTTCGTTAATAACTCCTTGCCAAAGCCGCGGACGCCATTTTTGCAAAAGAAAATGTTGCTTCACATGATCTCAGGAACCTCCCATTTCCGGATGTTGAAGGAATTTTGAGACTCCCTGTATAGGAGTTATTCAGGTGGCTCGTCTTAGATGCAACACCCTGTAGTGTACCAGTTAAGGGTTCATTTCTAGTTACGCTCCTCGAAATAAACGTATGCTGGACCGAACCGAGTCGTTCCGTAGCACGGATGAAATAGTTTGGTCCATCTGGGGAGCCTGTTTCGGGCAGTGCGCGAAACCAAGGGGCGCATGGAGAACGGTTGTACAAGGCCGAGCAACAAACTCCCTCTCGTCGTTATCACGTTTTCTCATTCGATCCAGAAGGCTCCTTCTGGAAGGGGGCGGCCATTTCTATTTGTCCTCCAGAGAGCCAAACCGTGTCGCAGCTTCCGACGGCACGCGTTCGCCAACGTCGCCGAACACGGCCGGTCATCGGAGGGTGGACCGCCATTGCCGTTGCCTTGGCAGAAGGGGTGGCAAAGAAGATTCTCGACGGTGCGCACCCCATCTCCTGCCAACCGGCTGTTTTATGACCGCAGTTACACACCGTGGCCTAACGCAGCTCGTTAATGCGCTGGGGTCACGTCCACGGTCCCGATGAACATTTAACGGTTGTTCTTCTTTCCTCCCCCACGGATTCGAAAATCGAGCCTGCGCAAAATGGGGTTGCCGTTGTTGTCCTTGGTACTAATGGGCTGCGCTTCTTCGAAGACGGTCTCCGTGGAAGACGGTTCGGACACGGGATCATTTAGATACGTATCTATGTAGGGTGAGTCACGTCGTTGGGATGCGATGGACATACCTATGGGGGTGCGTGGATGGCGATGGAAAAATATTTGGAAAGAGTTATGAACATGTTTCTATGGGGTTTCTAATGGGGCTTGTTCTTTCTATCATTCTTTTTCGATATATCCTTATTAATTCTTCATTAGGTTATTTAGTTTTGGTGTACTTTTATATATTCTTCATCGTTTCATTCTGTTCTGTTGTGTCATTATTTATTCTTCATGATTCCATTCTTTTTGGCTGTATCCTTATTCATTCCTTATCATTATACACTTCCTGACAGAAAATTTTTTTCCGCAAAATAAATCTGTTTCTTTGAATATACAGGGTGCCTCAGCTGAAGGAGGTCATCTAAATATCTCCTTTATTTTTAATAGCACAAAAAATATTTATGGCATAATTGAAATGGTATCGAAGGTGGAATATCATAGAAGAACGATTTCCTTTGTTCGGTTATTTTTTCATAGTTCTTTCAAGGTCATCGTTAATTTTTATCGGGAGAACTTATTTTTTTATTCCATCTTAAAGCGGCTGAAAAAATACATTTGAATATGCTTCAGTCATTAACAAGATGGAATAAAAAAAAGTTTTCCCGATAAAAAATAACGATGACTGAAAAATCTATGAAAAAATAACCGGACAAAAAAAAATTGTTCTTCTATGATATTCCTCCTTCGATACCATTTAAATTTCGCCGTAAATATTTTTCTTGTGCCATAATAAATAAAGGAGACATTTAGCTGTCCTCCTTCAGCTGAGACACCCTGTATATTACAGTACTCACCCCCAATAGTTTGTTATACGAGCTGTACTATCTTCGCTCGAATTTCCGGTCCTGTTTCGTTCAACGAGTGTCGACATACCCTTGAGCGAAAGTGTACCTACAAAATGTGCGTTCCTGGTTGACGACACACTGTCGAAATAACCTCGCAAAGTCATTACAACAGCGAGTACGTCGAAAAGAAGTACTGCAACGAACACCAAACGTCCAGGCTACTACTTAGCGGTTAAAACACTCGGGTCCGCGTTAATATCCATAATTAATGAATCGGTGGGTATCGTAAAAAGAATCTCGACTTGACCCTGACAATAGAATTCCTCGTGTAATGGCTCGTCCCTCGGAACGCCGGTGAATGATTAATATGCTGCAACCTCTGTCGCGGCGCCTCAAAGGTTAAAAAGAGGAGAAGCGCCGTGGATTCCGGTAGGCGAAGAGATCCAGCGACCATCCGGTGGAAGGGGACCATCTGGAATGAAGTATGAACCTTCGCGTTTCGAGTCTCGTGCTGGGAAGGGCAGAGCGAAGAAGGGACTGCCGTAACCTGCCGTGGCTTGTCGGGGAAACAAAAGCCCACGGAAAGATGGTCTTTCGACAGGAACGATTTCACGAGCTTTGTTTCCCGCGATCCGATCGTTCCTGTCATCTCCTGGCTGCCTGAACGTTTTAGGGAACGTACCAATTTTCCCGTATTTCCCAGAACCCGCCAAAGGTCCAGTCACGAAGGCTCCGTCGGAAGAGAAAGGTGTGGGTGGAGCCCGACGAAGGAAGTTAAAGGGAAGGTGCCCCCATCGATATATTCTTTGACAAGACCGGCGCCGATGAATTATTCAATCGGGTAATCACGGCCGTGTCGCGATTGCGAATCATCGTACGGTTGAATGACGGCGGGATACGTTTCTGCGTACAGCGATGCCACGACGGTGTGACTTTATCAAACCGGTCCTCTGAATGCCTCGCCATTTGTATTTTCAACGGGTGACCGATGATTGACTGTTTAGCGACTACTGAATACACTGTTGACCTTGGCTAATTGGACGCCATTGTTGCGCTGCTGTATTCCGATTTCTTGAAGGTGCAGTTTCAAAAAGTTCGCTATGTGTTTCGCTAATGTGACGCTATTTTTCGATATTTTTTAAAAAATTTATTTGTGCAGGTCGCACCAAGATCTAGGTCATTAACAACCACTAGAATTTATACATATGTATGTATACAAAGTCGAATCCTTATAAATACATAGACATAGTTATAAGTACATTATGGGGAAATCAATTCGCAGTTGTTGCTATCATAATTACAGGAAACTTAACAATCGAGTTCCATTACTTTTTAGACCAATTTTTCTCTATTCGTATTTCTTTAACGTTCATGGATTATTTTAATTAATTTTGATTTAGGGACAGTCATTTTTTAATCATCCACAATTTCATCTGTTTCGAAGGGATTGCAACCTCACAGAGAACTGCATTATTAAACATTTTAAATAGACCCCATTTGTAACACAATCAAAAATTATTTCATCATAGGTTATGGAAGTCTAAACTGTGGATCTTTTTGCAAATTTGGATTTTTCTGTGTCAATTTTATTTCTTCGGTTAATAATCATAATATTTCCAAAATAATGTCGAACGAAAGCGACAGTCTGAAGTGTACCAAAGGCTGTTTGATAATCTTTTGAGAACTCTCGTAACAACCAGAGTTGTTTTATAATCATTAGACGACAGACCGTAAACAGTACGCGTGTATTAGGTTACTTTTTAGACTTCCCGCATTATACGCGTTGTATGGCTTAAGCATTTCAATATAGAAGGATCAAATTCTTTGGAGTGTCTCGTTAGTGTCGTATATCAGAGCCAGGACTGAAGTTCATGAAGTCGTTATACCGTTGCCAGGTTTGTAACGCCTTCGGGACACCAGGCAAGTATAATGTCGTAAACGGCCAGCCAGCTTCTGTTGCCTGTAAAATGACCAGTTGACACGAAATAGAAAACTCCACCTAACTAAGACAGAGACAACGCTTCAACTTCGTTTCCAAGATACATAATCGGACTTAACGAACCTTTCTACTTTCGCTGTTATTTTCTGCGCTGATAAATTATACAATTCTGCCGGCCGTCCCAAAGTAAAGAATCAAAGTTTCTGGTTGGCTCAAATGACTGTTCGTTTCACGAACATTGGCCATGGATGGCAAAGTATACTTTGTGCACGTTGAGGTTAATATCGAGTGATAATTATATTTTATTCAATTTTGTACTTCATTTTATATCTCTTTTTCAGTTTACGTACAAAACGTACAACATCTGTAGATCATTTTGATATTAATCAATCAGAATTAAATTTTTTTCGTTCCCTCTTTAAAGTTAAATCATGTATGATTTAAATTTATTTACCTTTAGCATTTTAGCTACCACTTCAATAATTGTGCAATACAAAAAGGAAGCTTGAACATCCTTTTACATTACTGGGGGTGGCTTGTTGGTTTATGATTGAAGTTGCTATTGCTGTCGAAGGTTCTATTACAAAGTCCTTACCATGAATCATAGATGTTCCAAAATAATAAAATAAAAGTAAGATTTTTTGAAGGCATTCGGACAAGACATTGTTCCCAACTGATCACGATTATTTCTAATTCTGCTCACGCCCTTGTAATTTGCATTGGTATCACCGCGAAGACATAGCACTCGTCCTGGGGAAAAATCTGCGCTATCAGGTAACCCGGTTCTCTGTAGCTTTCTCATTATCGCTGTCCAGAAAATCCCGATATCGCGCGTCAGGCTTCTCGGGATCGTCGCGACGGCTACAGAGCACTGGAGGAGAAAATCGTCGGCGATAATTACAGGGTCGTGTTCCGTGGTTCGGTATCAGCCGTTTATCCAGAAACGTCAAGCTCCGTGAGCCGAGTGGAATCGCATCCCTCACATCCGTCCGTATCGGTTTCTAACTGGATCCGATTAATATTCGTCCGGGTCTGGTCGCTCGAATTAATTATCGGGATGGCTTCAAAGTCAAGAACGCCTCGCGTTTAAGATAAAACTGCTGGGCATTCGGTATCGGGGATCGATTTTTCCTCAATTAACCGTGATATATATCACCTGTCGGTATAAACGGTCACCGATAACGGGCTGTCGAGTACGTCGTCGCGTCGCGGCGCTCGACCACGTGGGTCTGGCCGGCCGTTTGCGGAAAAATCGAGGCGTGTCAGCGGCGACAACGAGGACAGAATTACTCGTGTTACCATGCCCGGGTGCACCGTATATCTCGGCTAATGGATCCGGTCAAGATAAATAGCCGGGGAATAGTGTCTCTCTCATAGCAGCAGCGACCAAAGAGAACGCGAGCGGGTCGAAGGGGCCATCGATCGGATCTCGGATGCTTGCTGGACACGGCGACGAAGGCGCAACGTGTCGTTAATAACCGCTTCCACCGGCCGAGGAATGCCAGCTCGGTTTAATCATCGTCGGCCCCGATAGGTGAGAAACTGGCCGCGATTCTAACCGCGAAGATCCTGCCGCTAGCCGCACGAAGCGAATCAACGCGACTCGGCACCGTGCTAGCTGGACGACGCTGATTTTCGCGGTGATAGAATGGAAAGGGGACTCATAAATATTCATGGCCGAGCGTGTTACTGTGATGCCGCGAACGCGCCTTCTCGGTTTACATTTTTCCCTTCCCTTTCGCGCCAAACGCTATGAATTTTCCCCGCGTCGCGACGCGGAAAGTGTTCCGGCGACGCAGCTCGACGCGACGCGTCATCGCGGATTCGAAAAGCTGTTCAGAAACGCGCTCACGTCGGCCCCACCGCCGCCGTGCTCTTTTTCTTCACCGCTCTTTATTTTCTCGACGCGCGGCGGTGGTGGTGGTGGTGCGGTTCTCTCGCGGCCTTTTTATTTCAGAGTTGGTAGTCGCGGTGTGTGCTCGCGCACCGTTAATAATTACCCGGCAGATCCCTCCCCGCCAGGTAATCTTGTTTATTCTCGCGCCCCCGGTGCGCTAATAACCATGGTCCCCGCCTTCGATTCAATGTAATCGACGAACGAGAGGCGCACACGATATCGGTTTTTAGAGGCGGACGATACATACACACTCTCTTACCGGTTTACCGGCAGTTTGAACGTAATGAAAGAACGCGTCAATATTCATGGTCCCGCGCGCCATAATCATATGGTAAACGGACCGCATCGGTTTTAGGTTTACGAGCCGTGAAGAGGCCGACGGGACGCGGACGCGATCGCGTTTCACTGCGGGAGAAGATCGACTGCCGCTGTCCTCGCACCGTGTCCAAGGAGGTGTTAATTTCGCTGGGAATCGACGCGATGATCGCCCTGTCAACGTCGTCGACGGTCGACTTGAGTTATTACCGTGTTTTTAAACCGTGACTAAGGAGAACGTTTTTCCATGATCGCTGGTTACCGCCGTCGATTATCTTTCTCATCTCAGACTACACGATTTTTCACCGGGAATACAAGATTCAATTTTCAGGTTTTTGGTATACAGTTATATTTCAGTGAAATTCAATCGGTTAAACGTTCACGACCCACTCTTCCCCTACTAGTTTGTTATTTACCAAGAAGGAGAATAAATGCAATGCTACTGTGCAAAAAGGACGGTATGCTGTTTGTGAGAAATTTGACGATGTTTTTCCAATTAGTGCAATTTTTCTTCTGTTTCAAACCGTACCGAATTATGTACCGCTGAATGGAACCTAAATACACGAAATCCTTGGTCCACTCATCATGTGTATAATTACAATTCCGTCCAACGAGCAGATTTATTGATGCGTCAATTGCATGATAGATTTATTAGTATAGATTTATTGGTTTCAGTTAGTGGAACCCCATTTCACAGAATCTTTGCTTTTGATAAATCCGAACGATAAAGCACACAAAAGGACCAGTGACAAATTAGGTTAAATCATTAATAATTTATTTCCCGGGTCGTTAGCGATTACTGAATGTGAGACCGCACAGCTGATAGCTGGGTCAATGTGACTCATTATGGGAGTCTCCAGGTGGTACCATTTCCGTATTTCACGATTCCTTGATTATACTCCGAGAATTTCTGGCAAACAAATAGAAAACTGTAACATTCTTTTGCGTTGTGCACGACCAAATAATTAAACAAGACAGTTTATGTAATACCAATATATTTTTATAAATTACAAGGTAAATAGAAAATTTGGAAATAATTTTTACAGATTAAACATTGCCACCTTGTTTGTGAAGTACATACCGATCAAATTAATATTATCTTGTTATAATATTGAATGACAAGTAAAACAGAGATTATTAAATTATATAAATATCAAAAACGACGCACTTACGGGTGGTCCTAATCAGACATACTTATCTATAATTTCATCGGGCAAAATTCACGTTACCTTTAACGGATCATTTGCGTCAAACGGTAGCAATCTTCGGCGGGTCGAACGGCGATACCCGAGCGCAAAGGATTACTAATTGCAGCGCGACGTCCTCCTGAAATAGAGACGCAATTAACGGCCACCTACAATCAAGAAACAGTAACATGAATTAAACCAATAAGGAGAGGTACAACGAAGCTTATCATCCCTGAACAAACCCATTAGCTTCACGATGGCAGAATGGAGAGCGACTCCGGATGTCCGACAGAACACATTCTCGCGAAGGGCCGGACACAGAAACGTCGTCGCGCACGTTCCAGAGGCGGGCTGGCTTTCAGAGACACCACGGCCAAGATACAATCGAGATTACGGCACGGAGCTACCGCGATTCGCCAATTAAAGCCCATAGAGGGGCCCGCTCGATAATCACGCGCTCGTGAAACACGGTACGCGGCACGTAATACGGTTATCGTTGCATTCGGAACGGCGATCTGTCCTCGGCTACCTAACGCTGAAAGTCCCATGGATATCTACCGGCACCCTGATGAATCTTACGGGCCGACTGCGAATCTCCGTGCAAACTATCAACTGGTCAATGCAAAAGTGTTAATTAATATTTGTATCCAATCGTAGTATAATTTTAGCATGACATAGAATTCGCTTGCAGTCCAGTCAATGAATGCTCATCAGGGGGTGTAGAAGGAAATGGAAGGAACACAATTTTTAACTTTGGTACTTTGTTTGGACTAGTTAGGTGGTAAACACTAAAAGTCCCTAAGTCCCTCTCCTAGGAGGTGAGCGGGGTGCAGAGGGTTTTTTGCTTATATGTATCTCGGAAACTATGTATCCTAGCGATAAGACCATTCTATACAAAATTAAAGCTGACCAAATGTGCCATAAGATTGACTGCATTCAGTTTTTCGCTATCTCGCACAGCTTCAGAGATATCCGCGCTCAAAGTTCACTAATTGTGAAAAAGAAATTTTTGCCTCACATTTTTTGCCTTATTTGACTAGCTAACTCTCCAGCACAATTAGTGAACTTTGAGCGCGGATATCTCGGAAACTATGCGAGATAGCGAAAAACTGAATCAAATCAATCTTGTGTCAAATTTTATCAGCTTTAATTTTGTATAGAATAAGAGATATAAGCGGAAAACCGAGAAAGGGAATCTTCTGCGTGCCCCCTGCACTAGTCCAAACAAAGACCCAAAGTTAAAAATTGTGTTCCTTTCATTTCCCTCTACAACTTTTCGTTGACTGGAGTATCGATTCGTTCTTGTTAATACATTTCGTTTTAAAGAATGTGTTTATGCGTAACAGAGTTTTTCTATTCGTTCGAATTACCGAACTTACTTCCGATGATCAGTGAAGCCTCATTTTCCAGGGTCCAACACGTCCCAGCATCGTCGATTATGTAATTTATGGATCATTTCAGTCTCATTTTAAATAGCTGGTGTGTATTATAAAAAGTGAGTACATACAACCAATTGGAGACAGTACCTGCAAGAATGAGCGGAATCTCGCATCATTTACGTGACACATGGGTTCAATTCAGCTCTGGCCAAGCGCTTCTTTCTGGAAGTGCTCATGAATCGAAACTATCCGGCGAAATTTGAACTCATTTACGATACTCTCGATCCCTCCTCGATTTAACGGTCCTCGTGGAACGATAACCGAACGGTCGCGGGGCAGAGGGATGATGCTCTACCCTATTGAATACGCACCCTCGGGAAACTGTAAAGGGGTGTCTTTCGGGTGGGCCACGGTTTCCGGAATTTGTAAGGAATTTCGTTCGTTGCATCTAAACAATATCCCGCGGAGCATCGCGTCGGCTGGAGATGTTATTGGGATTAGGGTGTAGGCGTATCTCCGACGACGACAACGACGAAGACGTGGAAAGAGACGGTGGAAAGCCGGCGGAGAGTGGCATCTGTTGCGCCTCCATGAGCAACATTTACATAATCGCCCAGGCTCCACGGTAAGACGAACAGTGGCTGCATACCGTTTCCACCGACACGCGGCTTCTTTCTCCCCGCGCTCCACAAGCAAATCCATCGACTGCCACTCACTTTGCCATTGTGAGCAAGACGGCCGAGTTGATGCGCAATTACTTAAAAATACACCCACTCGCCGGGGCCCCGGGACGAGCTCGCTGTAAAACGACGCGACTGCTTGGTTTGCTCCGTTCCTCGCCGACCTAACCAGCTGCCGGAGAATCGGCCGCTTTGAATGACAAACGTTCGCTCCGCGGTGTGGAAGAAGTATTTCGTGGGATAGGACGGCCACGGATCTTTGAGACTCCATTGTTGCTCGCCTCAAAACCGTCTGCTTCGAGTAGCGCGTCTTGGACTCCCCCGTTCAAGTAATTCGGACTGATATGAGAGCACCCAACATTGTTTGAGAACATTCTCGTGTTATTTATCTATCGAGCAGCAAGGCGTTAGTTCAGCTTGGCTCGTGGACGGTCCTCCATCCTTCGGTACGCTCTTTTTCATATTTACATTCCTTTGCATATTTATTTAATCTTCCTTGCTTCCTTATTTTATTACTACGTTTTTATTAGCTTGCTTTTTTGTCTGTCTGTCTTTTTGTTCGGTACAAATTTTGCAATTAATTTTAAACTAACTTCCCGATGAGCTAGAGACTGGAAATTTTAAACGTAGCTCAGAACTGGATGGCAATGCAGTATTTTTACAAAGATTTTTAAAAAAGCCTATACGTTTAGGAGATGTAAACTATTATAAATTTAACTGTTACACCTCCCCACGCGACGCTCGGTAGTACTCACTCGGTTCCCACTCTGTGTGCGTTCGAGCTCCGTGCGGTGTTTACAAAGTTACTACGTACTACTACACTATAATGTTTGTTTACCAAGCGAAAGAACAGTTACACCGAAATTCTCCGACGAACTTTATCTTTGACATTTTACCACGGCGCACAGTGGGATATTTGGCCCGAAAAAGTGGAAAAAATTCAATTTCTAAATTTTTGCGTATGGCATACAATTTTTGTTGTTCGTTGTAGTTAAAAGTCTGAAGAATAAGGCTGCAATATTATTTTTTCTATTTGTACATCCGTGAAGTAGTAAACTTCATCGAAAGTCGAGAGATTTTAAGGCGCGCTTGGCGTTCTTAAACAGTCTCTAAGACAGCGTCTGTTCATTGGCGATTTTCATGTGTTTGAAGGGAAATTCTGTAAATTCTTGTATTACAAAAGTTGTTCAGGTAGGTATACAGAGCACTTTCGCATAGATTTTATTTTGTTATCATCTAAATTAGTATAGTTATTAATATTTGAATATTACCAATCATTCTGTAAGCTTTTTAAAAATTACAAAACTTTATTGACAATTTTGTTATAGTATAAAGCCGTATTGAGTGCTCTTTTTGGTGTCATTACATTCGGTAAAGATTCGTGATTATAAGCCAACAAAGTTTGATTCCGGATATGTCTGGATTCAAATTTTATAGCTAATTTAGAATTAAGTGTTTAGCAGCGTTTCGCGTACGCGTACGTTCGGCTACGCTTGGCCTCAAATGAAAAAGAAACATTATCCGAGGAAGAAATTTCTTATGTATTTTCCGATGAAAATTAATGGTAATCATTTTAAAATATTCTTATAATATACCGGGTGAGTCATTTAACGTGAAACAGACGTATATCTGGGAAATGAAGCTATTTTGGAGAAAAATGTTTCAGACAAAAGTTATATGGTTTAGAGGGGGGCATAAAATGGTAACATGGATTTGACCTTGAATAGTCGTTTGAAAATCACGTGAAGGTCATTTTCCATTTCTTAAATAGAACTCCTTATTTTTTGTTGCATATTCTTGTAGCTTGTTTTGACAGCTTTCCAAAACACTATATTAAAATATTTTTTTCTTAAATATTTTTCAAGTTATAATAGTGCAAATATTCCACTATCGCCTTGCTTTTTCAGGGGTTCTCGATAATCTGAGGAAAAAATGTTTCGAACAAAAGAGGAACAGTATACAGACGTCTACAAATTTCAGTATATAAAAGTTTAACAAAAATTTTTTTTTTCAAAAAATTGAGGTAAATTTGATTTTTCAAATACTAAAATGTATTTTGGATTTCATAATGTTGTAGCTGATCTTAAGGCGAATCCAACGATATATAAGTTACAACAATAGTTTTTTCGGCCACCACACCGCGGCGCGGCGTTTGTTTTCTATATGGCGCGGTCACAATACCGTCTGAAATTTACTGTACGTCTCTGTTATAATCTCATCAAAATGTTTAAAATCGCTTAAAAAATTTCACACACACAAGAATAAAAAGCAGAAAATAATTATTTAAATAAAAATAAATTTTCAAAAAATACCATGTTTTTAAAACGGACTAGAAGTATAAAATAAGTTATCCTAGCCCCATACAGATTCCTAACCCCGTACAATTAGTCCTGAAAAGTGATTGTGAATTTTTAATAGCTATGAAAATACTTGTAAGATTTAAAACAAAAAACGTGTGGCGCTTGCAATAGATAATTGATGCATGAATAGTGCACCTAAATCACTAACAATTTTATTGCACTGCAAATGCAAATGCTCTACAAATGCAAATGCTCTACACTCCTTCCTATTATCTTGCGCCCCACGTTTTTCATTTTAAATCTTACAAGTATATTCATAGGTATTAATAATTCACGGTCACAAATTTTCAGGAATATCTGTACGGGGCTAGGATAAATTATTTTATACTTTTTAGTCCGTTTTAAAAACGTGGTACTTTTAAAAAATTTATTTTTATTTAAATATTTTACATAATATAATTTATTCGCAGTCCACTTAGGCTCACGGACCGTCATCCAATTTTGTTCTTTAACTTTGGTTTTTATTTTCGTTGTTCTTTTCCTTGTTTCTGTAAGTACACGTAACAAAATGAATAGAAAGGAAAGACTGGTCACACGAAAATAGCGCACGGCAACTTGATAAAAAAACAGATTCACTCCATTGTAACCATGTACCGCACGAATGTAGAAAAGCAGGAAAACAAAGGTGAAAATACAACATAAAACTAGACACAGTGCTAATCCCAGGACCGTGAATGAAACAATGAAATATCTTAAAGAACGAAATGTGCACATAAAGATGTAACTTATCGAAACGTAAGACACAAAAGGAGAGGATGACGAAGAAAATTAATACAGATTAATGTAGACACAGTTCAGACTGTATTTTGACAGGACTGTATGACTTTGCACTTTATAATCTGTTAGAAAAAGGTTAAGAATTAATGAAACGTTAATAAATGAACTTAATGCGAAAGAGCTTAATACATTTTCGCTTAATAGAACCGTTTATCGAAGTGGGAGACTTCCATCTAAAAAAGTGACTTAGCATAAAGATTCTCGGTCTAGTAATAACCGAATGACGTTCCCGGTGAAATGAATTCACTGTCACGATGAAATTGGCATTATCAGATCCAAGAGAAGGGAATCGGTTATTGTCAAATGTAAAGGAGGCACTTGGGACGCGCCATTACTTAAAAATCCCGCTCCATTCTACCGGTTGCACCGGGGAAGGGAGCCGGCGAGAGCATTGATGCCGATGCGGATGGATATTTGACAAGGGAGATCTTCGTTTTAATGTTGAAGAAGGAAGGCTGATGTTCATCGTTGTACCTCGGATAGCAAACGACGCATCAACTGAAATGTTTTCGAAAAGAGTGGCGTCTTGGCGTCCATTAATACGGGTCATTATACCCGGCGGTTACAGCTGTCTTGTTCTGTAGACTCGCAAGAATAGAGCCAGCCATCTTCAAGGAATCTGTCGTCGACGTTGTCGTCCGCATTTTTGTTTTATTAAAAGTCACGAACTCGCGCGGAACGTCTCCCGGTCTCGGAGAAGAAAAGACATTCCAATCTGCTACAATAAATGCTCGCGGCAGGGAAAGATCTTTATATCTCGGCTGCATGGTACACGATCGGTAATTTAATCGAAGCATTAATTGACATGAAAAATGGGGGTCGCCTTATACAGAATATTCAAAGCAGCTGCTGAATATGTAATTCTCACGTACAGAGAGACGAAGCAGGAAGTAGCGTATTATTTTCTATTGAAACGTTGCGACGTTTATAGTTGATGTGCCGTAAATTTACATTTTATTGCCTTTACTTCTGCATATTCTACCGCGACCCAGCCTCTTGAGGATTGTCTGATTTTGTTAAACAAGTACTCTGATTATAGAACCGACTTGTTTCAAATATCATGTATTGAATGCCGTGATAGAATAGTGTATTTCTATAGGGTGGCACAAAAGAGGTCAATTTTGGAACCGAGAGAAATAACAAAATACTTATTCTTTAAGTAAACCTTCCATGAAATCAAAATAATTTAATTAATGGGACCGAAATTAGAGAGACAAAAGTTATCATATTGGTGAGTTTTAGTGATTAGAATTTCAACAGATCAAAAACATGCACACTTATCACTGCAAGTGTTATCTGCAGCTACTAAGTGTCTCGTTGAAGCAATGGTTGCAATGAAAATGTTAATACAGAAATTCGCTCGGTGTTTTTCAAAAGAACGTGAATAAATGATAATACAACAGCTGTCCATTCAATTCCGGCTACTGCAAACTACAGAAAACAGGAACGAGGTAAACAGTCATTGTGCACTTAGCTATGCAACATACACATCCCATTCGAGAAGATTAATTTCATTTTTAGCACAATGCTAACAAGACACTTTTATATTCACCTCCGCATCTTCCCAGCTCGCGGGGCCATTTTATTTCCAGCCGCCGTGTATCCAACCGCAACCGGCCCACGGCTTATTTGCGTAAAAGTCCGGGCTATCTCATGGAAGCCTCGGGAACAGAATATTTCCATGTCGCGTTCATTGTCCTACATTCGCCACCGATCCTCCAATAAAACTGTCAATGACGGGTAACGAAGTGAATCTCGTTCGAGAATAGGGAACAGTTAAAAACGGGGGTAGCACGAAAATGTCGCATGGCGAGGCGGAGAACGGAGCCGGGACGCGTTAATGGTATCGCTAATCGTAAATCCGATCGGGATTATAATAGAAACATATTTATATAAGCGTGTCGTTATACTATCACGCCCACGGCGGCATCAAGGAACGCACGGTAGACGGCAGTGATATGATTTGCATGGCGTAGAACGTCTACCGAGCTGCCTGCCAATTCGCTCTCGGTGCATACCCCTCGACTCTGCCGTGTGGGAGCTACACGCCACACGCATTACCAAGACACGTGTGCCCAGAATCTTTAGGTTCCACCTACGAACCGATGGAGGCGTGCAACGCGCTACACTGCATACGTAACGAAAGCATTTTGCATTAACCGCATCCACCAGCCGAGGTGCATCCCCCACGGTGCAAGCATCGTCGCCGTCATTATCCCGGCTCGCGATCAAGCTAATGCACTCTTAGCAAATTCCATATTTCGGAGCCTGTCCCCACCAAGCCTCCCACGGGCCCTGCGAGGACTAGGGTAACTGTACCGACTACTGCGGTATCAGGCTTCGGTCGTACTTTATTTTAATATTATTCCTAATTTAGCATGAAATAATAATATGTGTAAGCATTTGATGAAAGAATGATGTGTTTTGAATACAATAAAAACGTATGTACAAAAACTTTTTAAAAACCACGCTAATACTAAAATACACTAAAAAGGAGAAAATAATTTTTTTAGACATTAGTAACTATAAATAAAAGCCTGGAGCGCTAAACTATATTGATGTAATCTTCGTGGGCGCTCCACGCTTTCATTTATAGTCACTAATGTCTAAAAAAATTATTTTCTCCTTTTTAGTGCATTTTAGTATAAGCGTGGTTTTTAAAAAGTTTTTGTATATATTTTTTTTATTTTCTACTTTATAGTCTTTTTTAAATGAACCGCAAGATATAATACTGGTATGAAATAGTAAGATATAGGAACGCAAGATATGGAAATACGTGAGATAGAATGAGGGGATGACACCGAGAGATGACGTCTCTTGATAGAGTCCGACTGACTGATTTCCTTCGATGCGAAATGAGTCAGTGGAGTAGGGATTAGTTGGAGTGGGAACGTGTAATGGAGTAGGGAGCGCTGGCGCGCGGAGTGGGGATCGCTCAACGCGATGTCGTACTACCCCGAGCGTCACGTCGCGCGGCAAGGTGTGACGGTTAATATTAAAATTTTTTTTTCTCCTAGACGAACATTTTTTTTCAATTTTGTTTTTAATGTTGCATTGTCATCCAGTTGTGAGCTATGTTTAAAGTTTCAAGTCTCTAGTACATCGGGAAGTGGTTTAAAATTCGATTACAAGATTTGACGCATACAACGACAACGACAACTTGGCAAGCTAATGCAAGCGTGGTAAAAAAAAATTGGTGTCCCTTAAAACCTAATACAGTAGAAGAAAATATTAAAAAATAAATTCGATAACATTTTGTGCGTATTACTGCGAATGAAAAAGAGCCATGTACCAATTAGTGGGTACCCAGTACTGCGGATTAGAATTCGAAGTATACGAGCGTACGGAAGTCAACTATGTATCTAGGTATTAATTTAAATAAATCCCGAGTAGCAAATAATTATTTTATTTGTTAAATTTTAAATGAGTAAACCTTTCACATAAATATTGTAACTAAATACATTCTTTTAACAAATATTTTAGTAATATTTATTTGGCTGGCAACTAAATTCGCGACCTTTTGTTTCGTAATTCTTTTATTATATCGTTATAATCTTACTCAGTGACCATTCCTTTTAAACTGTATATCATTGGAAACCTTTTAATTTTGCGATTAATTTGATATAAAATACTCGTACTTAAAAAATATATATTGTCACATCCGGTGGTTCAGCCATCATTAATAATTAAATATAATCAATGATGTATTACATATACTTTTGAATTTCTTTTTTATGTTTAATCTAATAATGTTGTACGAGAAACTAATATTCAATACTCTTGTTAAAATCAAATCGAACTATCGTATATTATACCACACTGCGTGCGATAGAATTAAGAAATTCATACTTCATTCGAATCGTCTTGAGCGAAAGAACTGCGTAGGGAAATTATTTCATTAAATGACCAGATCACTTCCAAAAATAAATCATGATCTAAAATCCGCTGAAGACTGTCCATCGAGAATCGATGAGTAATAATTCAGCGTCGCCCTACGTGTGACGTAGATATAATTCGATCTGGCCAGGGGAGTTACAGATAAGAAAGCAGCTAAGAAGAAGCTGACCTAGGAGATGCGCAGGATAATATGATCTAGCTATAACGATTATGACCACAATAATCACCTGACAAAATTGACGAGACAAAGGACTGATCAGTCTATAAAAGGGATGACTCCTCAGGAGGAGCACACTCGCACTCACACTCAAGCGCACTTAAGGACACTCTCTATACAAAAAAA
Source organism: Lasioglossum pauxillum (assembly GCA_933228785.1). Classification (NCBI taxonomy): domain Eukaryota; kingdom Metazoa; phylum Arthropoda; class Insecta; order Hymenoptera; family Halictidae; genus Lasioglossum; species Lasioglossum pauxillum. The sequence continues at coordinate 16,464,167 of OW121702.1, read as the reverse complement.
GTACAATCAATAATCAATATTTTTATTATCAACTACAAAAAGTATTAAAGTGAAAGTTTTTATTATCAACTACAAAAATGATTAAAGTGAAGGTTTTTATTATCAACTACAAAAATTATTAAAGTGAAAGGTTTTATTATCAGCCAACAAAAAGTATTAAAGTGAAAGTTTTTTAAATTAAATTAACAACAGAACCAAGCATCGTGCAGGAAGATACCACCACTGTGAACCAGCCAAGAAGACTGTTTAGCGGTAATTACTAACAAATTATAATAAGATTTTCTAAAATATTATGTATCCGAAATTTGACGCTTAAAATATAGTTCTGCTTATTTTTATTCAAACAAATCAAAACTTCAAATTATTTTTAAAGAGTATAACCATCTTCGATCTCTTCGTACCAGTTCCACAATCAAAATCACTTAGAATATTAAGAAATCCTCGATTACCCGAACCGAACCCGGTGAATGCAGGTAGGTTCAAAACTGCGTTATATCTCAATTATAATCTTTTCAATCATTTCAATATATTTAAACGTAATTTCAATTTTTACTATTCAAAATCTAAAATACGTCCACCTCAGGACGTAACAATATAAATGACTTTGTTTGAGAAAATGTGGAGGTCGCGAACTTAGTTGCCAACCTAATATTATCTTTATTTTGAAGCTGTTTTATATTAAAAACATTGTGAAGTTTACAACATTTCACAATTGAATCGAATAAATGTGCTAAATATTCCGTGGAATGGGTACGGTGACTACATTCTTTCTTTATTTCACTGTTCTTTACAGTGAATTTCTTTCTGAAATGGCGATTTTGTCCGTTATTGTGAGAATTGGATCAAAATTGAACATCACTGGGCTGTGGAAGTTGTACATTTATAATAAAAATTATAATAGATCAAATACAAAACAGTAGATGCATTTAAACAATTTAAGGATACTGTTCGTTGTCTTCAGCTTTATAAATAGCATTATGAACAGGAAAGAAAATTCTGAGGGCTGGTAACACTAAGATAACGAAACCATTTCTGTCATTATCCCGGCCCGCGATCAAGCTAATGCAATCTCAGCTAATTCCATGTTTCGGAGCTGCTGCCCCCAGCAGCATCCCGCGAGTCCTCCGAGGACTATTTTCGGAAATGGTTCTGCCGATCGAATCAAATAAATGGATGCTTCGACAGATGCGAACGAGCCACGAATCGGGATTTTCCCTTTACTGACGGCGCTTTTGTGCGCTACAGCATGACCCATATCTGGAATATAAATGGACCTTTCATTGCGTTCTACCGAGGAAATGTGCACACTGATTTGCGAAGATTTTTTAGTGCGTGTCGTTGGGTTTGTTCTTTGATGGTTTGAAATGGAGAAATGGAGAGGATTGGGAATTGTTTAATAGAGTACTTGAGCGATACAGCATGAGCCATTTCTGGCTTATGAATTCACTTTTATGTCACGATTTGTACTTCAGGTAAAGACAATCAAATCAATTTAATGCAGGTTATTATTTAAAATTATAACATACCTTATGGAATTCGTGCAATTCATGACTTTTCTGTGTTAAAAATTTTTTCATATTTTATAAGAGGATGCAAACATACAATTTAATTATGCATATAATAAAATGTCAGTATATATTGTTCATCTTAACCACTTGCCGTACAAGTCAGACTCGTGAAGATTTCAAACGAAATAGTTAGTAAAAATTGCAGATGTACGATAAACATGAACTAATCATCCTGGCTATGGAGAAAATGTTCTTAGCACTTGAAAATATCCTCGCCCGTAAAAGCTCCGTAGAATCTCGCGATAATGAAAACTGTTTTCGATAGAAACGATAACGAGCGCATTAAGTAAACGCTTTCGAAAAAGAAAATAAACCAAGGGTCCAGTTACACGTTCGCCGTGGTTTATTTTTCCCGTTTCACAGAAACAGCGCAGCCCCGCGATCACGACAGGCGATTCGCTTGTAAAATGTTGCTTTCCTAAACGAATTCCGTAGATATAATCATCGAACCAGAATTTCCAGCGATCACGCTCAATTATAAACATGCTCCGCAGCCCCGCGCCGCGTCGCGTCGGCGCAGTTCCTCGTTTACATCACCTTAACTAGAATTAATGTAACTTTCACCGGGCGTCAATTTATCTCGCCCATCGGCCGATGAATTTTCATTTGGTTTTTCGCTGAGCGGGGCCGCCTATTTGCTTTCTGTTTGACATTTTACAAGAACTGGTCGCGCGCTCGCTGACACTAATCGCACGATCTTCGCGAGTTCACGGCAATAAATATCGAGACTGCACGCACGAATGCCGGGAACTACGGAACAGGTCGTTCAGCCATTAAAAATCCCGATGTTCTCGGGACTTACTTGCCAGAGAACGAGACGGAGAGAGAGAGAGAAAAGAGAGAAGAGGAGGAGGAGGAGGAGGAGGAGGAGAAGTTGCAGCACGGTATCGCGTTCCCATCTGTGTACGAGTTCCCGGTTGGTTCCCGTTCTTCGCAGGTTAGGCGTGCATATTAGGGTCGCTGCCGCTTTTACGCGACGAAGTTTCAATGAGTCCGAGATTATGCTTGGCGTGCCTCGTCGACGGGATATTAACCGCGGTCGGGCAAGATACGGCCGCGGTGCACGCGCCCGAGCACAATGGAGCGATTAAAACAGAGACAACGGGTCCGTCGACGTTTTCCATCGAATCGACGACGACAGTTGAAACGAGGGAAACCGTGCAACGTGCAAGTGCACAGATCACAAGCTCGAAGACATCGGGGCGACGTTCAACGGCCGCATTAACCAGGCCTTTGTTATCGAGTGGCTGGAACTCGCGAAAAGAAACCAGCTTCGATAACCAGCGACCCACATTCGCGAACCAACGACAGGTCCCTTCCCCTAAGGGCGTCTAAACATTTTCACGGGGAAAAGGGGAGAGAATGTAAATTACCGGCACACGGCGCACGCTTTCAACGTGAAACTGGAGCTGTCCCGGAATTTGCCTAATCGATTCCATCTTCGATGCAAAGGGCCCGCTTACATAAGCACTCCGATACGCCCCGAGTGCTCTTATCCGACGGGCTCCAAGAAATGTAGGCGAATCCAACCTGAGGAAAATGGAATCCCATGCATGACGACCGGGCGCGCACACCGTTCGTTCGCGGCACCAGTAATGGAAAACCGTGCAACGCTATTTGTGGAGCGACAGGGAATCTGTACTTGGCGAATTGGAGATTATTTAAGTATGGCTGGCTGGGTGCATCGCTGAGGCTCGAAGCTTTATCCCTCGGTCGTACAGTTCGCTCTAACCGAAATAATCATTTTGCGAGGAAAGAACCTTTCACGGAAAAATATTAGAGAAAGTGTTGACATTAACATACTTTATTGGAACGATTTGAGTGTGTTATTCGATGGGCACACTTATCTTTTCTATATCAAACTGGAAACTAGTACAGTGGTACCTCAGTATACGTCTGCTTTGGAGTACATCCAATTCGGAATACGTCCTGTTTGGACGTGACAAATTTTGTTCGGTATACGACATAAATTTGTTGTGTAAATTTTGCGTCATTTTAAAATAATTATCTCGGATGAAAAATTAAACTAGAGGGCTATTGTTGCTCGCTCGCTTCGCTCGCTCGCGGGTGGGGTTGTTGTTGCTCGCTCGCTTGGCGAGCTCGCGGGCAGGACTGCTCTTGCGAGAATGTTAGTGGTACGCATGGCTAGTAGGGCCCACAGCTATTAATGTCTCATTTTGTGTGTGACTCTCAACGAGCCACACAAAGAACTTCCCGATTCGTTAGTTGCTGTATATTATTATTATTATTTATTAAGTGTACGTTTTAAGAAGATTATACGTTTTCAGGGAAATTCAATAGTTCTCTACTTATCAAAATGTTTGCTATATGGCGTCGCATTAAACCAATATCGTATGCTCGTTGCTCGCTTGGTTCCTTGTTATAGCATACTAATGTTGCAAAATAAATTGTCTTAATTAGTTTTTCGCAAACGATACAACTCATCATTATCCGGATTTGCAGTATTGATCTTGGTTTTCTTCGATACTATTAATTTAAATTTTCTCAAAATATATAAACCGCTCAATTTTGAAACTCTGCACAGTGCTACATACAACATTTGCAAAGTTCGTATTTCTGATGTTTTAAAATCCATACATACTTTCTCGTATGTTTGTCCCTGACTTTTATGAATCGTAATCGCTTCAGCAGGAACCACTGGAAATTGACTACGTGTGATTTGTTATTTTTCTTCACTCGAAATATTTACTTGATTCGATATTTTTTTATTATTGGTGTTAAATTTTGATTTATATTTGCATTTTTCATATAATCACGATAACGAGTTCTTACTTTCACTCCTACTATGGCCAATTGACAATCTAACCACAATATAGACGGAATTTTAGTATTTTCTTGAAAAGTAATAAATTTTAATGTTCCGCATGCTCCATTAACCAATCCGTCTTCAACATCAATGTTATTAATTATCATATATTTTATATTAATTTTCAATTTAATCTCAGTTAACAATTCGTTTTGAACTGATTGTTTATTTAAAGATTGTAATATAAATGTTTTTGTACTTTCATCGATATTCTTTGAAAATGTATTCTCGGCGATGATTAACTCACTCTTGCATTGGAATAATTTTCGATTATTGTAAGCGGTTACATTAGCATTAGTTGCATAATTGGAAAAAAAATTTTTTTTAATTAAAACAAGAAAAAAATTTTTTTTTAAATATGTCTAAATATATATTGTATATATATATATATATATATATATATATATATATATATATATATATAGTTACGTTTACTTCTTCGGTGGATACGCCTTTCGTAGAAATTGCAATGTTTAATCAACTCCTTTCGAAAAAAACTACTTGACCAAAATGGACCAAAATCTAATCAGCTCTAAGTTACAGCGGGGCACATCGATTGCATCATTCATCATTCCGATCGCGTTGTTACTTTTTCTGAAAACGTTAACGAAAAATTTGATACCATAGAAACGGACATACGCACACACACACACATACCGACATTTTGATAAAAATAGTCTAAAATGACTCCAATGACCATGAAACGTAAAGATCTGCTAAAAACTCGATTTTCGATTTTCGGGGTAATTACAATAACTTCCCTATAAAATCGGGAAGTTAATTAATAATGAATTATATTTGGAGTTGATGTATTATTAACTGACTGATCAGTAGACTGTGGATCTTCATGCAAAATAAGAAATGTTTGCATTGACTGCAAGACACGTGAGCCAAATAAAAATGCCATTCTTCTTTTAATTATCTTATTAAGGTGAAACTAATACACTGGTGGCCTTCAATCCTTTTAATACATCCACTGTTTTAAGTTGTACGTACCACTTTTTGTCATAAATGCATAAAATCCGCAGTCTACTAATCATACAAGGACAGTCAAACCAGCTGAGCCTAGTGAAAAGCGACAGAAGACGGAAAAAGAAAAGACAGAATGTCAGATTTTATTGCAAGGGGACTCTTCTTCCACAAAATGGAACATCATTTTTTTCTTTTTGTATTTTAGCATTAAGCAGATTTTAAATTTAAAAATCTATGATAAAATATCTTTTTTTATTTATGTGTTTAAACAGCGTTTAAATTATTTTACAACCCCATTAGTGTAGGTACAATATCAATACGAGTTTTTTTTATATGAGAATGGTTTAATCAATTTTACATTACTTCTTATGGGAACGGTTGATTTGGTATAAGTCCTATTCGGTATAAGTCCAAACATCAGGAACGGATTAAGGTCGTATACCGAGGTACCACTGTATAATGGTCCTTTTACTGAAGCTTCCACATCTTCAGGCTATGAAAAGTGGTCATAGGATCACAATTGTTCCGATAACAGTGGTCGACTCATGGTACATCGTGTGGTGATTCTACGTGTGAAAATAAGTCGAAAAATAAGAAAAACATCTTTTTACCCAAGGCTTCGTTTTCGAGAAAATTTTGTTTGAAGAGTAAGTAGAAACGGTAGGTCATGAACAGACACATCGACAGATTTCTATTTAATTTCGGTTCGTAATCTCTTCCTCTATAACAGACCTGGGCGACGCTGGTCCGAAAAACACATGTTGCTATTTCTCTCCTTCTCTTGCTCGGTAAGCTCTCCTTCTCTTGTTCGGTAAGACAGTCCCAGAGTAGTAGCAACATGTGTTTTTCGGTTCAACGTCGCCCAGGTCTGCTCTATAAGGTCCGTTTGTGAGAAAAATGAGTTTGAGGAGTAAGTAGAAACATCACGCACAGACATACCCGCCAATTTCTATTATAATAGCGCGCCGAGTAGTATAGTACTCGGTGAATTTTCAAACCCATTCGCGAGAAGTAAACTCGTGTAAAGCGTGTGCTTCACCAAACAATACGACAACGAATTAAATCTAATGTCGATCATATACAAAGACATGCATGCACAAATATTTGACAAATTTGCAGATACGGGAATAGTAAAAGTAAAAAACAGTCAATCAGAGGAGACATCACCTAACTAGTACACCAAATCGATATTCGACTGTACAAGTGTACCTCTAACTGATCGACGAATTCAAATAGGGGCACGAATAACAAACTTCCTCGCCAAGACCATCACCAACCATCAGTTACTCTGTTTTCTCACTAATTGGCTGACTGACCAATCCTGATATGTTTTAGCCGATGGTGGAGTAATACACACAGAGTAATATAAAGTTAGACACTTTGTCGAGCTGGGATATCGGACAAACAAAAATGACTGATAGAGGCAAAGATTCAATTTACTTTTCCATTAGTTGCATTTCCTTTTTGATTGAGCTGTTTCATAGAAAATTTTACGAATGTTAGAAAACTATATAAAACCTTACACATGAAAGTTGTCTTCCGCAATCGGATCTATATTCCAGTAGTACTGAGATCTATACCTCTAATTTGCTTCAAATAATTAATCGAGTATGATTCAACGCGTCAGCGAGGGTGGTACTCGCACACCACTAGTCAGATCAATACTATAAAAATGTATCTTTGACGACCTGGTTCAAAGATATTTTTATTATAATTTTTAAAGACCACTTAATCAAATCGAGCTTGATTAAAACTTGAATAAAATCTATATATTTTTATTCTCTATAATAGAATATACATATTTTTATTTCAATATAATCATTCGACGTGTATTCAGTTTTCCAAATACAATCTTTCATGGCAGAGGTCGATTGAATTTACTTTAATTTTTTATTTATTTTAAGTGCGCGCTAGTTTTTGTAAAGTTGGTTTAAACTGATGTATTTTCAGTCTGGTATGTAAAAACCTAACGCTCTTGGTATCAAACTCTTGCCACAGTTATTACGGGTGAATTAGTATTATGTACGATTCTAATTTTGCTTGAAAATTATCATTTTGATAGGATATTGTACAAAGTGTCAACTACTATACACTTTCCCCGAAAATAGGGCAAGAGCGTCTCTGAGAATTAAAAATGCTTTCAAACTATAAAAATAAAATAAAATGCTTTTTATTGCATTAAATTATATTGTTTAGTTTTATAGTTATACATTTTTAAACAAACAAGTACTTTTATGCTGAAATATGAAAGGGGGCACATGTGTCGATGAAAACATAGTGTCGACCAAATCATGTCGATGTAGACGTTTGTAGATGATTTGACCTTGTCGATGAAAACATAGTGTCGACGAAAGTTAATTAATTAAATCGTGTCGATGAAAGCAGTGTCGGTGAAATGAGTTGTCGACGAACCCAGGTTAACCCATACAGTACGCACTTACCCCACAGTGATAGTACGCACTTGCCCCGCGTAGTAATATTTACGGGGCAAGAGCGCCTTAGTGTTTTTCTCAATAAATTTAAAAAAATACAATAAAAAACGGTTTATTTAATGTAAACCTACATCAATATTTGTTGTACTTACCTAAAATAACAACACAGAATGTATTAATAACTTGTAAACTATTGCACGTTCAAGGTAACCTCAAAGTTGTATGTGTACCTCGCACGTGACAGTTGGTCATCAAAACACCTTTATTCTTGGGCGACATCTACGTCGAATAGTTCATACTAACGTATACTACATTAATAAATACAAGGTAGAGCAATTTCGTTCATATTATAATAAAAATAACCAGTTAATGCACTTGTCCCGTTTACATACTTACCCCACTCCACCTTATACTAATTTTTTAAAAAGTTGTCATCACTTGTGTTCCAAATCATCTACTGCCATCTAAATCAGCCTCGTTCCTATATCATAACACTGCCAATCGATGAGACCAACGTACCCAACCAGACGACAGCACCGCGCGCCTAGAATCCCGTAACACCAGCAGGTATTTCTTCTTACCTGCTCGCGCGGTATGCGTTATTCAGACGCGTTTCGCATAATCGCGAGCGGAACTCACACGGTCGGCCGCAAACATCGTCTGCGGTGCAGCGACCAGTTTAGGCGTTTCCGCACATATTTGCCCACGCGTAGGTTACATCGGTTGCGCGGCCGTGGAACACCGTTCCTACTGTACGGTATCTCGATCGTCGACAACTACACAGGGTAGATAGTCCATAGAATAGCAGGGGTTTGTATCAGGGAGTGGGACAGTGGGGGGAATGAAAACGAAGAGGATCAGCGGTAGAGAACGGCACGGATAAGGCACGGTCGCGTAAGAAAGTTATTTACGCAGTGATGATCTTATTTGCCGAGTAGTTTCCGCACAATGTCGACGCATCCGCGGAGCGGAATCCTCGGGAATCGGGCGATGCTGCGGGTAGCCGAGCCACGACAATGCCGGCACCCGGCAACAACAACAACAAGAAGTAGAACAACAACAACAACAGCAACAACAATGAGAAACGAGCCCCGACTAGGGTGCGCGACGGCGGCTCGTGTGTAGCCGAGAGGAAATGCGATAAGAGGCGGGGATAGGGCCCGCGATACGCGACTACGACCGTCTCGCGATCATTAGGTAAATGGAAATGCTATTAAAGCGGTGTTCGTCCGCTCGCGTCAAAACCGCCGTTTCTGGGACGTCGTTAGGCAACTTTATGCCCGGCAAACACCAACAAACACCGATACACCCGCTCCCGCTGCTCTAATTAAGATAAGAAAAAGGAAGTCAACCCGGTCCGATGACTGACGTCCTCCTCCTCCTCCTCCTCCACCTTCTGCATCTCGTCCCCTCATACTATTTTTCTCTTTTCGCCATGGGATTATTCCGTGAACGAGGGTCGATCGTTACCGCGACCTCGTCCCCGCCGCCGATTTATATCCGGCGAATCGCGCCCGTTAATCCCGGGGTTAATTGCTCCGGATCAGCTTAACTCGATTCAAATTAAGTTGAACGGGCTTGTTGCCGTTCCCGGTGTAATTGATTGACGCCCGTCATACGTGCCCGCGTTTTTTCACCGAAATAACTGTTGTCCGATGACCCCGGATAATTGCAGCAACCTAGTGCCGCGCGACGCTGTGTTTGGAATCATTTAGGCGGCTCTATTATCGGGCTTCGCGAACCGGGAACCGATCACCGGTGTATTGCTCTTCTCAAAATTTATCCTTCGATCGTTTTTTTTTGGTATTAGCCTCTGGTCTTTTGGTGGTCTTAAAATATTTCCTGTGTTTCAAAAATTAAAATTAGACCTTGTGTGTCATGAAGAAATTGGCTGGATGAAATGTAAAACAGTAAACGATCAGAAAAATTAAAGAGAGAGGGAGAGTATCGTAATATTGTCTTTAATGCATTAAGGAGGATCTATACCCTCGGATTGTAACTAGAAAGGAACTAGAATCTTACTAGATTTTGGGTCTAAACATGGGTTTACGCGCATCGATTTTTTGTCCTTATTTGAGCCGATTTATGGCTGGGTGAGGACTCATCCTATAGAGGAAGGTTAAATCCGGCGCGCTCTGCTATTGATTCAACGAGATTATGTTTATATCTAATAATATGAGTACCCAAAGTAGAGAAAAAATCTAGAAAAATAACCGCAGATTTCAATGTATTTTTCTGTCTCAAAGAGACTTTTTTGACTGATGTGATGAGCAGAGCGCGCCGTGATGAACCTTCCTCTATCAAATGAACTATTGTGTAGCTCAAAATATGCTCGTATAAGGACAAAAAATCGATGCGCGTGATTTCATTCACATAGCAGAGATTTCCCCATACATATTACGTTCATGAAGACAGAAGTTATCTCTGATGTAGAGCCAATCTAGAGCCAATTTTATTTCAGTTAGTTAAGACGAGATGGTGCCTAGTCAGAAGGACTGTCAATCAGTGCTGTGATATTGTGCAACATTTCACTGCTGCACTGCTGTCAATGTGGAATCATAGCAAAACTGACACAGACGAGGTACATATTCTCATCGGTGGCACTAATATTAGTGCGACCTGTCCTGTATAACGGCATTCGCGACGAGCTGAATAGAATATGGAAATGGCAAGCAACTCCATCTCGTGTTCATTATGCAGTTGCGTGTTTATCAATATTACCAAACTTTTTTTCAGCACAGAGGTTGATAACATTGATAAATACCCCAAAATCTGAGGGTATAGATCCCCCTTAAAGTCATTAAGGAATGTAACCAATGTTTATTCTAAATACTCCTGCTTCCCAGAATCAATGCATAACATTTTTATTTTGCATAAAGATCCGCTAATTATGAGTTTAAATTTTGCAAGAAATTGGAGTTGAATAAAAATTGATTTCCTCCCTCGATCATTCCAAGTAGCACGAAATGAGTAATACTCTGAAATTTTTCGAATGCTTCACAGTTTTGTATGCCACCTAATAATTTTCCTGACAAACGCATATAAATGGTTAAGACTACTCGAGCTTCCAGAATGAGAAACAAGTCGGTTTTCACTGTTACTTTCGCATCGAAAACTCCTCGCCTATTTAATCCGGTATTAGTGTGATCGCTGCTAGAGCAGGAGCATCATTATGTTAAGGGGGACGAGAAAATCGATTCAATTGAGGCAGTGCTGCGGTTGGTCGCGGGATACAGCGTCTGGACTTTTCACGTGTTAATGGTCTTTAGTTCGTCAGCGTGGCCAGCAATTCTACCGCAACAGATTCCCAACAACAAAGGATATTTAACTCCCGTTCGCAGACACCAGAGCGAAATGAGTTTGGCTAACTACCTGTAAGCCGCTTACGAACTATTAGAGCACACAAAAGCGGTTAAAGGTATTCCCGTCCTCTTTTTGCCCGTTCCAGCGACCGGGCCGAAGCGGCGCGGCCGTCCAGTCGCGGCGCGGCGGCGAAAATTTAAAAACCATTATTAAATGAATCCCTTTTGAACGCCTCAACTCAGCCGTAAAGCTTGTACACCCCCGGATACCCGTGAATCGTAAAAACGTATCGAACGTCATAAAGAATTAAAGGCAGCCGGCGTGAACAGATGATATTTCGCTGATGGAGCACCGTCAATCCACTGTGCTGTTTCGTTACATTCATCGTGTATCTAGCAAACTGTCAACTTTGTGCAGGCAACAACGATGGTAAACCTTGCTGTACCGTTCGTCCATCCGTCTAGGCTGTCGACGTTAACAAGTAGCCAAACAGCTTCAGAACGTAAAGTTCAATATCTTTACGATTAGCATGCTTTGATGACGTTGATGTACACACATGCAACATCGGGAACACAAAACGATACGACATGACTTTCAGTGACAGATCCTCCACGTCTTCTATTACGTAAATGCACGTGCAACACCATCAGAAAGGATTCAGAAAATTATAATTATTTTTTTATGAAATGTTTAACCACATATTTTTCCATGAGTCCACACATGACATGATTCGGAGCTTATTCGAATACATGTTTCACAAATGAAATGATCCATTGGCAATTTGCATCTGTATATACAGAGTGTCCCAAAATGTTGTATTCCATTGGAAAGCAGTGGCGGTTCAAGTCAAGTAGAGGCCCCAAGCGATAAAAATTTTCGGGCCCTCGAACTCAAGTTAGAAATAGAGTAGCAAGAAAACTCTCATAAACTTATTAACAAAAAAGAATAGTAATGAAAAATTTCATAACTTTACACGTTAAATGAATTTATTTAAAAATTCATAAATTATTTAAAAATTGGGGCCCCACGCGGCCGCTTAGTCCGCTTACCCTTAGATCCGCTACTATTGAAAAGGGTGATTTCCGACGTCAGGAAAAGTGTTGTTAATATGATCGTAAAAGTTTCATAAAATAATCCTTAGAAAACTGTTTTATTATCAGATCACCTCACCGATATCGATACTTCGTTATCCATCGGTAACTCGTTGGTATTAATTTCCCACTGGCACATCTTGAAGCTCATGCTGCGTGCGTGCACGCGTAAACAAAGTTGCAGAAAACAGGAATAATAGTTGGCGGTGGGTCGACGAACCGTGAGCGAGCTGAAAGCATTCTAATAGAAGCGACCGGCGAACGAGGAACACTGATACCGGAATTGTTCGTACTCCTGCATTTCCGGTTTAACGACCGGCTGTGATACCTGGCACAACAGCGGTTCTGTACAGCTGCGTTTTTCCGCATTCTGTTCTCCCGACTCGCGTGCACACGGTTGACTTGCAGCATGATCGATCAACGCCGCGATCTTCGCTCGAAGACAAGTCGCGTCGGCGCGAAAGATGTTTCGATCGAGGGGTAGTGGCATATAATGGATGCTATTAGTCTGTGGACACAGGTGTTAACGTCGCCTGGACAATTTTCTTTTATTATTGTTCAGTGACGCTGCGAATTATTCTCGCACGAGGAACGACGCGACGGCTTGGCTCCCTGTGTCTCCTGAAAATTACATAGTGCTCGAAATTAATTGATGTACTCGGTACGTTGTCGAGTGAAATTTCTTTGAGCACCCATTCCAGGAAACGTGTCAGATAGCAGGCGTCATATATTCCTAATTTTATCTATTGTATTACAAAGATAACACAATCTTTTAATCTGGCTAGCCCAACGGACACATTTTCTCGGAACTTTTCAAGGAGCAAGTACCTAATGTAATTTTAAATCTCCCCAGCGAGCCATGCTCGAGTGACTGCCTAACAGGTAATTAAACTTCGCTCAGGATAGGTAGTGGGAATTCAGCGACCTCATCGACGGGTTTACTCTGTGGTCAAGGCAATCTGTCATAAGATTTGCAAATTGCACAATCTAGAAACCGTGCATTTTTCTTTGTCAGGTATTAAATGTTCTTAGTTTTGTCTAGTATAAAACTGTCGCAATACGAACATTTTTCTTTAAATCCTTGCAAGGCTGAAATAACTGCCCAACCAGTAATGACACAAGGCACTCTTTCATAAGATATGCAAATTGCACAATCCAGAAACCGTGCATCTTTATTTGTGGATCGAGTGAAATTTCTTTGTAGACTCATTTTAGGAAACATTCGAGATACCCGGCATTAAATGTTCTTAGTTTTGTCTAGTACAAAACTGTCGCAATACGAACATTTTTCTTTAAATTCTTGCAAGGCTGAAATAACTGCCCAACTGGTAATGACACTTCGCTGCTGGGTTCACTCAGTGGTCAAGGCACTCTTTCATAAGACACACAAATTGCACAATCCAGAAACCGCGCATCTTTGTTTGTGGATCGAGTGAAATTTCTTTGTGGACTCATTTTAGGAAACATTCGAGATACCAGGCATTAAATGTTCTTAGTTTTGTCTAGTATAAAACTGTCGTAATGCGAACATTTTTCTTTAAATCACTTCACCTTGCAAGGCCGAAGTAACTGACCAGCAGTTGGTCAAGGCACTCTGTCATAATATTTGCAAATTGCACAATCTAGATACCGTGCATTTTCCTTTGTGGATTTAGTGAAATTTCTTTGTGGACTCATTTTAGGAAACATTCGAGATACCAAGCATTAAATGTTCTTAATTTTGTCTAGTATAAAACTGCCGCCATACGAACATTTTTCTTTATAATCTCCTCACCTTGCGAGGCTGAAGTAACTGTCCAGTGGTTGGGCAAGGTACTATGCCATAAGATTTGCAAATTGCACAATCCAGAAACCGTGCATTTTTCTTTGTGGATCGAGTGAAATTTCTTTGTGGACTCATTTAAGGAAATATTCGAGATATCAGGCATTAAATGTTCTTAGTTTTGTCTAGTATAAAACTGTCGCAATATGAACATTTTTCTTTAAATCCCCTCACCTTGCAAGGCTGAAGTAACTGTCCAGCGGGTAATTTAACTTCGCTCAGGATAGGTAGTGTAAATCCTGCGACCTCATCGACGGGTTTACTCTGTGGTCAAGGCACTCTGTCATAAGATTTGCAAATTGCACAATCTAGAAACTGTGCATTTTTCTTTGTCAGGCATTAAATGTTCTTAGTTTTGTCTAGTATAAAACTGTCGAAATACGAACATTTTTCTTTAAATTCTTGCAAGGCTGAAATAACTGCCCAACTGGTAATGACACTTCGCTGCTAGGTTTACTCATTGGTCGAGGCACTCTTTCATAAGATACGCAAACTGCACAATCCAGAAACCGCGCATCTTTGTTTGTGGATCGAGTGTTTCTTTGTGGACTCATTTTAGGAAACATTCGAGATACCAGGCATTAAATGTTCTTAGTTTTGTCTAGTATAAAACTGTCGTAATACGAACATTTTTCTTTAAATCACTTCACCTTGCAAGGCCGAAGTAACTGACCAGCAGTTGGTCAAGGCACTCTGTCATAATATTTGCAAATTGCACAATCTAGATACCGTGCATTTTTCTTTGTGGATTTAGTGAAATTTCTTTGTGGACTCATTTTAGGAAACATTCGAGATACCAAGCATTAAATGTTCTTAATTTTGTCTAGTATAAAACTGTCGTAATACGAACATTTTTCTTTAAATCACTTCACCTTGCAAGGATGAGATAACTGTCCAGCGGGAAATTAAACTTCGCTCCGGATCGGCAGTATGAATTCAGCGACCTCAACGACGGGTTTACCCAATGGTCAACGCACTCTGTCATGAGATATCCTGCCAATCGCAAAATCCAGCCAGGCGACCGTGCATTTTTCAACGTGAAAAAAACGTTCCTCTCGGCGGTTAATTGTACAGGCAATTAAGATCCGGGACAGTCGAGTGTCTACCAATACTAGAGCGTGGCTGTATACACATATTGACGTATTAAATTACGGGAGCGACGGTACTGGCGGTCCTGGCGACGCCGGACCGACGACGCATCGCGGAATCGCTAATGGAATACTCTGGTCCGGCGTATTGTCGAATTTCGCCGTTCCGCCGGATAAAAGCCGTTAATTCGCAACCCCCTTAACGGGCCACACTAATGATTCCGTTTTGGCTTGGCGGTTCGAGCTGTCACCGAGCCGTCACGCGCAGATGCAGCATGTCCAGCTTATTCCTCCCTTTCTCTTTCTCCACTCTCCGTCGGCGTATACTCTCTGTGTTACAGTGTGATGCGATACTCTCTACCTCCTATCGATTCGGTTTCAAAATGATTACGAGTGTAGCCGTAGCTCCTGTGAAATTTAAGAGGACTCGTGTGCTCGGAACGCTCGGAGAGGAGAATGAACTTTCATGGTTCCGAGCAGGAGTTTCCATTGTACCTGGAAATTTTAATTCTTCCACTGGAAAATGTATATTTCTCGGCAAGTATATCAAGTGTACAAATTGATTCACTGAACTCACAGTTAATCAATTGTGGTCTTAATTTTAGTTCGTCTTTTATCTATAATAAGTGTACAGTTAGGAGCAAAACTAATCACACACACTTTAAATCAGAATAACATTTTTATGAATAGACCAACCGACTTCAATTTCTCTATAAGGCTAGATGAATTAGTTTAGCAAATGAAGTCTAAAAAATCTGTTGAAAAAATGCATTTGGTCGGAATTGTGAAAAACAATAGTAAAAATTTATTTTTACGACTTTCTTAGCTGGGCCAATAACGAAAATTTAGAAGATGTTTGGTCAACTTGTATACATTATACTCTCCGAAAATTTCATTGAAATTGGTTAATTGGTTTACGAGTTATAAACGATCAAATGTGGTAAAAATTGCAATTTTTCAAGATTGTCTGCCTTTTTACCACTTTTAATCGTTTATAACTCGTAAACCAATTAAAAAATTTCAATGAAATTTGCGGAGCGTATATAATTTATACAATTTGATCAAACACATCTTCTAAATAAATTTTCGTAATTGGCCCAGCTTAGAAAGTCGTAAAAATAAATTTTTACTATTGTTTTTCACAATTCCGACCGAATGCATTTTTTCAGCAGATTTTGTAGACATCATTTGCTAAACTAATTCATCTAGCCTTACATAGAAATTGAAGTCGTTTGGTCCATTCATAAAAAAGTTATTCTGATTTGAAGTGTGTGTGATTAGTTTTGCTCCTAACTGTATAAGATTTAACAAATATTAAAATCATTGCAAGATTTTAGCACATCATCTACCGGTGGTTATTCCATAATTTCTGGAAGTCTATGGCCCATGACTGAGGATTTTTTAATTGGTCCTTCATCAATTACAGAAACTTAAAGATTTTTTAAGCTTCTTTTTGGCACAGCACAATTATTGAAAAGATTAACAGATGAAATGTTAAGAGTATGAATACATATCTAGCAACTTAATAAAACCACTAACGAAAGAAATAAATTCCTATTTCGTCCCTACGACTTGCAATTCAAGCAAACAATTTTTATTTTGCATAAAGATCCGCCGTCTACTGATAATAAGCACACGAATGTGTTGTTAAAGATTATGTTGTGTGATATGCAAGGGAGGAAATCGATGTTGAAGAACCATTGTAATTGTGTGGTCATTCAGCTGAGGGTAACGATGTGAAATGCTTGGCACGAAATATTCTCTATTCTCCTATTCGAGCAATGGACTTTTATTTAGAACGGAACTTCTTCGAGCACCTAATAGTTGTTTGGAGCCACACCTCTCGCAAACACGAGCATCGGTGACCGTTCGAATTCTGGGGCCGGAAACGGCGCAGAAGTCCCGGCCATACCAGTGTTCACCGTCGAATCGCACGGTCGAGGAGCGCGCGACGAGCACAGGACGGTGAAACAATGCGAATAAATATCTGACCAATGTCGCGAGGCAAAACGACGGTACGTAGCCGGGTTGGTTTATCTATATACGCCTGTTATCCCGCAATTTCGAAGCGTCTTGGCGTCAGGCCAACGCCGATATTGCGGACCTCGGCTGCGTCCTCTGCCGGACTTCGCTAACCATTGTCCGGCCAAACGGGCTACAATGCGACGAGTAGGTTGCCGGGGTCATTGGAAATTCTGGAAATAATAGTAGCCGGCATCGGCGCGGTGGTTGTCGTCGAATTGGTTTCTCGGGGAATTAACGATAGGCCGTGGTTTATAACGTTCGTGGGAGAGAGCCGAGAGAGAGAGAGCCCAGTATCGATCCTTTCCACGGAAACTCGGGCTAATTCGTACGTTTCGGCTACCCACTCACGAAAAACAAAGGAATTACATTGATTGTCACCATTGTTTCTGCTTGTGTTATTCACGGGTTACCCTGGGATCGTCGACAACTCATTTCACCGACATTGTTTTCATCGACACGATTTAACCGACATTAACTTTCGTCGGCACTACTTTTTCATCGACATGGTCAAATCGTCGACATGATTTGACCAACACTATGTTTTCATCGACACGGTCATCACATCGACATATGTTTTATCGACAATCTGTGTTTAGCGACAGGTTTGAGTTTATTCGGTTCCACTGGCACCAAATTCGTATTTGCTAATGTAGATTAACCGTTATTATCATTGTTATGTTCTCGACGCATTTAGTTGCTTGTATAATAAATAATAAAGAGAATTACAAAGCATTGTTATTTATTCGGTTGGCAAGAACGTAATTTCGGTATTTTAAAGTGAAATAAAACCCAATTTTTTTATTTTATTCAAGCAATAAACTTTCACTAATGATGATGACCTGGCATCGCACTTGGATCAGTTTTTAGCCGATGAGGACTAGAAGTTTCATGAGCGCAGAATTGTGAAGCTAACGGAAAGATGGCAAAAGATCATCGAACAAACAAAATTGGAGTTGTTTATTGCACCTGAAAATACCGAAATTACTTTCTTGCCAACTCAATAGATCAAAGTTTTTATTGCTACTTTATTAATCAGAATTTCTTCAAACTTTACTAATAGGCACACATAAATGAACAAAAATCAAAGTATTTCATTTAATTTCAAACATAATTGTGTAAATACAGGGTTATCCAAAATAGACTATAGGAAGTTTCTTTTAAATAAAAAACATACTATTTTTAATTTTGTTGGTTTTTTTATTTAATTATCAGGTATCATTTATGACAATTATGTGTAAAAGATGATATCTGTCAAATGACCACCACGACCACGTTTACAGACATCAATTCGAAGATATGCTCAATTCTTCAGAACAACTGGGAATTGATGTTGATGGGTCATTAGCAACACTTTCACGAACAGCAGTAATGTTTTCATTAGAACCAGCTGCTTTTGGTCTGCCAGACTTTGGTTGATCATGAACAGATCCAGTTTCATCAAGTTTTTCAACCAAATTTCGAATTATTTGCTTTGATGGACGATTATGTATGCCGAAAAAATCACGGAACACTGATTTGAAAAATAAATTTTAATAACTTTAACACACTCTTCAATCGTATACGACTCCACTGTTAAAATTGAGTATCATTGTAGGTTAGAAATACAAGAAAGTGACAAGAAACAAACATGGCGTTTGACAGATATTCACATTCAACATCCTTAAGGTACTTTTGGATAACCCCCTACATATAAAGAATTTGAATAAACAGAACGAATGCTACGAATATACATACAGGGTGTCCCAGTTTTTTCCGGCCAAACTTTGCCAGTGTGTTCTACACGCAAAAGTAAGAAAAATATGTTATATGAACATATGCTCTTAAATGTTTTATTAAGGAGTTATAACTAATAATACAAAATGATAATGAACTGGCATTTCGTCGACACAGCGTACGAACGTATTATCAATACGGGTCAATTTTTGTTAGATGCCAATCCTGTATTCGTAATAACGGACGTCATTTTGAAATGTTAACTCGTTAATAAAACGTTAATAAAAAATGTCGATATCAACTACTTCAGCAAGTAAACATAAGACTTTATGTAAACACAAACAGAGATATTCATAATACGTTCGTACGCTGTGTCGACGAAATGCCAGTTCATTATCATTTTGTATTATTAGTTATAACTCCTTAATAAAACATTTAAGAGCATATGTTCATATAACATATTTTTCTTACTTTTGTGTGTAGAACACACTGGCAAAGTTTGGCCGGAAAAAACTGGGACACCCTGTATATAGAATACAAAACATAACAAAATTGTACAATAATTACACAAATATCAAGTAATGAAATTAAAGCGATATAAACAATGAACTCAAACCTGTCGTTAAACACGGACTGTCGATGAAAACATAGTGTCGACGAAAATTAATGACGGTCAAATTGTGTCGATGAAAACAGTGTTGGTGAAATGAGTTGTCGACGATCCCAGGGAAACCCGTTATTCACGCCCTATTAGCAAATGGTGGTACAGAGATATTAGCTTGTCTATCTTATACGAAACTATTCGTCAACGATTCAGCTGCATCATCTAGGTTTCTTGCAATCCTTGGATACTAAACGACATTCTTTAGCTAATAATTTTTAAGGTGACGTGATTAGTTATAACAGCGGTAAATTGCAGGTGAAATACATCATTATTTTATAATAAAATTTGGAGGTTTGGAGGCTGGAGATTTCTCTTGACAAAAACATCCGTTAAATAAATAGTTACAACGAGATGTGAAGAAGCTTGCGTACTGGACAATAAATTGGTGAAATAGATGTTATTATTGTTGGTACGTTATTAAAACAATGTATAGCACTGTCAAAGGTGCAGGGCACACACAGTCGATCGTTCCATTGGCCTCGATGGTTCTCTACTTTTATCGACAGTTCTATCGTGGGGCTCTGTGCACGAGAAAAATCGTGCAATTCTGCTGCAGACAGAAACACCCAGGCGATATTGATGCCGCACTGTCAACATGAAGCAAGCGCAGTTAAACGTACACCGATACACCTATCAAAATCCAATATCGATACTTTCTAAATTTTTTAAAATCCTATAGATACCCGTGTGTAGCGCAATTCGCCTATAGGTCCGCGCAACAATAAAGAATGCCGCAGACGAACTGTCGATGCGAATATTCGATTTGGTCTACACCGTGCATCGATTCCCGACGTGTCTAGAAAAAATATCTTCGACGCATTTACAAGACATTGATCCCGTAACTAAAAATTATATTGTCGAATTTAAATGAATAAAAAATTAAAATTTGCTGTTGTATTTTCTCATTGAATATATTAAAAACAGTTTCCTTTCATACTACAATGAAAATACCCTGTTTTATTTCTAAGACAAAATAATTATTTAACGTTTGCGATATGCACATATTCTGTAGAATTGGATGATAGGTTCGCAGACAATATTTTATTGAAAAAGTCTAAATGAAAGACATACGTTAATAAGATATTATTCGCAGATGACCTTAACAGTAAATGCAACTAACACTGGAAGGGACCGACGTGTCATTTTCAAAAAATGGCAAGATTGAATTTGTTTGGATTAATTCAACATGTTCCTTAACGAAAAAATGGATTTAATAATTTTCTAATTGTGCGATTAAATATATAGAACCGGCCAATTTGGCCAGTGGTGAATTAAATTCATTTTTAATGCTCAAGAGTAGACATCGAACGATCGAAATGTTTTAATCCTGAAGTATTTTATCAAGCGTTTTACTGCGATTACTATATTTAGTGATGAAACGTCACGAAATGACAGAAGTGATGTACGATTCGTCGTTTAAACCCACCGAAATTTCTATGGTAGTCCCGGACGCCACGGGGAGCACTTTGCTTATTACGTTGCCCGCAATATTTGAACAGTCGATCGGCTTCCCTCGGTTTCTCGGAAGAAAACTCATTATCTTAGGCAATAATACCGACGTTTCTCGATCCTGGCCCCCTCGCCCCGACGGAGCTAGACCCCAAGGAACAATAACGCCCGGGGAAACGTCTTCTTTCAGAGGTAGGCTCAGCTCGGTACCGTCTTGAACCGTATCGGCTGTCCTCCGCATTAAAAATATCAATCCATCAGCAGGCGCCTCCGTGACAAAACACGAAGAAATACCGCCCAAAGCCTTGCTAGTTCGACGAGGGATGGTGCCCGTGTAAGAAAAGTGGCTTTTCGGTGAGCCACCACCGAGAGGCATATCGGTCGACCCTCTCGTCGCAACTTCGACCGAGCATAATCCAATTTGCGTTCTTCCTTCCAGAGGAACAAATGAAGAACCATGCTCGTCACTATCGGACGACGTGCGACGACTTCTCGATTCGGAGACAATCGGTTTTTCTTTTCTACCGAGCGACAAGATGACAGCTACTTGCCTCTGCTAGTCGATTTTTCGTACAAATAGTAATGAACAGATTATTTAACCTGTGTAATGTAACAATATTTTCAGACTTCATAGTTCTAGCTGATATTTCTGTACTACGCTTGTAAAATCAATCAATAGTTGCATAAGAAAGTAGAATTTTTCTGTGACAATGAATGAGTATAGCGCATGTTTGAAGAGCTTGTAAAATTATTATTTATTTATTGATGCCATAAACCTAGTTTGGTTCATATAGCATGCATTACTATGACACTTTACAAAAAAATAGAGAAGTATATAACATAATATGTATAAAGTGGAATTATGTAGTATAAACGGAAGGCGCTAAATCCTAATCTTACATTTTTTGATAAAGTTAAAAATAAATATTAGCGCTATAATATCTCGTACGCTTAGAAAAAATTTTATAGTGTACGGAGGATAGTGTTTACGATTAAGGAGCAGTTCAAACAGGTGTCCTCGTTCTGAATCATATTCTGGACATTGCCAGATAATATGATTGAGATCCTGAGCCTCCGCTTCGCATTCGCACGAATCATCCGAAATGAAGCGTACTCTCGCCAGAGAGGCATTTAAATCATAGTGATTCGAACGGCTTCTGTTGACAAATGTAACAAAATCTCTCGGTAAATTGAGACCCGAAAACTAAGGTATTCTTAAATCGCTAAAGAAATGTTGAAAAAAATATATACCTTTGTGTAAGGCTTCAGTCTTAATTTTATCATTCGATGACATTCTCATTTGTTATTTAAAATCGCTAACGAAATCGGTAAACGGTATTTTGACGTTCGATACGGTTCCCGATTCTGTAACTTCTTTGGCTAACGAGTCAGCCTTTTCATTTCCTATTAAGCCAATGTGCGCTGGGATCCAGATAAATTTCACAAATTTTGTATTACTAGTGCAGGATATAAAATTACAATATTTTTTCTTAATTTCTAAGAGCAGTTTGTTACATCGCGAATTTAACAAAGGTTTTTGTAAAGCTTTGACTACACTTTGCGAATCTGTGAGAATGAGAAAGTTTGAATCAGTGTGGGAGCTAACCACATGCAAAGCTTGATTAATCGCAAAACATTCTGCTGTAAATATGGACGCTTGTCTATGTAGGCTCATTTTTTGGCTCATATTTAGTTGTGGGCAGTAATAAGCCGCCCCCACTGACTGTGCATTTTCTGTTTTACTGTCATCTATGTAAATCTCAATCGTTTGCGGAGGGGCCGATTCAATAAAGTGCTTTAAGACAGCATTAGGGTTGGCTGAGTTCTTTATACAGGGTGTCCCAAAATTCGTGAACTTCCCGAAAGGTGGTGGTTCCTGAGACCATTTCAAGCGATGTTTTCCTTTGCAAAGTGTTATCCGCGGCTTTGTTTAGGAGTTATTAACGAAAAACACGGACCAATCAGAGCGCGACCTAGACGCGAGTTGCCATAGTCGGTCAATAGACAGTTGGCGCGCCGGGCCGTCTATGGCAACTCGCGTCTAGGTCGCGCTCTGATTGGTCCGTGCTTTTCGTTAATAACTCCTAAACAAAGCCGCGGATAACATTTTTGCAAAGGAAAATGTCGCTTGAAATGGTCTCAAGAACAACCTCCTTTCAAGAAGTTCACAAATTTTGGGACACCCTGTAGATTTACCCATTTCAAGGTCACAGCGTGGGATGTTACCTAAAGATCTGTAGTTGCTGGAGTATATGGGATGCCTTTCAAGAGCTTGTGAAAGTGTGTTCTTCAATCGCCCATTTCAGATTTTACGTTCACCCATTTTTCTTTGCGTCGTACAACTAAATTAATAAGTTGAAGAATATTTCCAGTTCTCTCACACGTTATAATCTCCATCTTGGCACGAAAAAATATGGATGCACTAAAGGGTTACACGCTGAGTGAACGCGTATAGCGAGTGAATCGATTCTGAAGAACGAGTGGGTGGAAAATTGGCAGATCCTTATGGTCAATGGAGTCTGCTTCCGGGAACGAGAACGCCATCCCCGTCTTTCGAAATATGAGAACATATCGAGTGCGCAAATGTCATCCCGTTCGTCCCCGGTCGACTAGAATAGACTTTACGTCTGCGAAACTTCCAGCGAACCAGCTTGAAAATTTATGACACCGGATTGTTTACTGTCTGTCAGCGGTAATCGTGTTTGGCAGAACTGGGCTGGCAATCTTCAGCTCGTTCGCAGTTCATTTTGTCAATCCTGGAATTAAACATGAATAATTCGCTGTTTCATAGACTTCAGCGAAATTTTTCACTAATCCTATTTCTTATTCCATATCATTATTATAAGCTTCGATTACGCGTGAACTAACAGAGAAATTAAGAACAGTATATTCTTAAAACAAACAATCGTATAATCGATATGCACTAAAATGTTCTATCCTAGTCTTGAGTGACAATGACTTGGAATGAACCGAATGAAACGGGTTATTTATAATATTCAGAAAAACCTTCTACATCTTCTGTTTGAAGATCAACTTGTGAGAGGATAAAGTTTCTCTGTGTCTTTCACTGAATGGTTGTACACAGCAAGTAAATAAATCTTGCCTTTTTATTCATTCACAATCATTGCAGGACTATCCACGACCTGTCGAACCCAAACTGCGATGGGTTTACAAATTGTAACAGGGAGGATCCTTCATTCGCGTGAAGAAATCCTCGATCGATTTGTCGGCTTAGCGGCAATCACCGTGCGATGAGAGTACGCGGTTCGAAATCGCAATAAAAGAATCGCAGGGAATCGCGTGGCGTGGAAAGATGAGAAAAAGGGAAGGGGAGTGAGAGAGAGAGGGAGAGAGGGAGAGGGAGACAGGAAAAAAAGGAGCAGAAGACGAAGAAGAAGGAAACCGGCGTTGGTAAAGGGAATATAAAGGGGGATGGTGGAACCCCAGTGTCCGCTTGGAACAGAATCCAGTAGCCATTGCGCAGTCCATAAAGTTCTCTCTTGCCTTAGAATGGTGCTCTTTTCTCCCTCGAGCGTTAAGGTATACCCCATAGCGAGCATCAATAGGAATGCCATTTGGGACTGCTCTAAAAAACTGCTAATAGAGCGTCGAGCTTCGGAATGAAAAAACGAGGGAAAAAGAAGGGAAAAAGAGGATCGGAATTGCTCGAGGAAGACGAATTCAGGAAATTTCGTTTCGGGAGAGAAGTGTCGAATGACTCGAGGGCCGACACGTTTTGAGACTACATTTTCCGCACGTTCCCGACTCGCCAGGACCAACTAACTGAAAAATAATATTGCCATTTGCGTTCTACAGCGAGGCACATTCATTTCTCGAATCTCGGGAAATGAATTGTCGAGACTCCAAGTGTTTTCCAGGAAATTGATTTAATTAGAAGTGGATAACGACTTTAAAAAAAAGTGTTTATTACCGGAGACGCTTTGAGAGTCCAATTGAAAGCGATTCTCTTCCCCGAGGAGTTACGTCTGCATTGTTTCGTTAAGAAAAGGGGGATGCTGGGGATGGAGGAGGCCGTCTTCGAATGGCTTTTGTTCCCTCGTAAATCCAGACGAAATCTTACTTTCATGCCCTCCTTTTTTCCGTCACCCCGATACAAAGGTCACTATGCCCAGTCGCCGCTGGACGTTCTATAGGACCTTTCAGTATTCGCCCATTAATGGGACTCGATCGACCCTCCTCGTGGCATCGCTTTATTTCACTGCTTGGACAAGACGCGAGAGAGGGCCCCGGCAGTTATTTCGAGAGGGCAGACCGCTGAAAGAAAGTGCTGCCTTATTCATTGGTCTCCTGCTCTTATCAAAAGGATCCCCGTTCTGTTCCTTTTGTGCCACATTTTTCTGCGCGGTGAAATTTTCATATTCGAGATAAACGTCGTGTTATTTATTCGCTCCTCTCGGCCACTATTGTATGGTCTCGCTTGCCAAAATACAATTTAAATTATTTCGTATTTGCGAAGGCGGAAGCAGTTTTCTTCAAATTGTTAGACCTTTAATTGGGTGGACATAGTGTTAATATTTAATTCTTCGGACTATAGCGAAGTCACTATTACTATGCACCCTAGCAAAGATAGAGGTGGAATCTTTTTATTGATTTAATTGAATGGACAAGGAGTCAGTATCTAATTCTTCAAATCGTAACAAATTCCCTCTTCCTCTATGTAAAGTCCTGCAATTACAATTTCTAGTTTTTAGAATTTTTTGAGGGAGAGGGAACGAATGTTTTATTCCATGTGTTATTTATTGGGGCAAAATCGAAGTACAAATTTTCTTTTATTTTGTTAGAGATACTGTTCCATTTTTTTGTGGAAAATGACACATGTCTCACGTATATAGAATGTGCAGTTTATTAGCAAGTCAATGAGACATCCCCTGCAGCAGACACAGTTAGGGGTTGAAATCTGCGAGTCAGAACCGGTCTCTAGCGCCATCTCTGCGAGCATCCCTGAACCCAGTCAACCACCAGTATCATCCCTCCCGAAAAGTAAGTCAGGGTTGTTTAAGACACATCGTTTACCTGGAATTTACCGAGTTTCGTTCCCGGAGCCGTTGAACGTCTGCTGCCATCTGTAATGACTCATTTGCCCTCGTTTCCAGCAACCCGATGAATTATCGAGCGTCAACCACACATTTTTTCTTCTCCATCCAACAGACAATAATCACCGAATCGAACGATCAAATATTTCACGAATCGTCCAGCGTTCCACATTGTATCCCATCTCCGTGGAACCAAATGCATTCTCGTTTATGCAACCGAGTCAGAGATCAAACGGTAATTCCGAAACACGATTTGCATACCTCTCTGACATGGTTTTTGACTTACTTCCGTTCGTTTCGCCCAGTACGGAAAGGCTCGAAGGAGTCAGCACCGCTTTGTGAATAATAAAATCCCTCCCATCGACAAACCACTCCATGTATCACCCTCTGCATCTCAAAGATGGATGCGCGTGTACATGCACATCCTTGTTGCTTTGCATATAGCCTAACTACGCGATACCGATACGAACAAAGAAAGTAAGTCTCCCAGGCAGGAGGGGATCCTTTTCGAAGTGGTCGTCCTCCAGAGCCGAATCGATTCGAACTTTCCAGCTCGCATTCCATCCTCGACACACACGTCCCCTTCAATCTCGTGTTATATCCGAATTCCATCCATCTACCCACATGCCTAACCCACCTCCATCTGACTACCGTGTCACCCCTGCCACGAACAAGGCGGTGCCCTTTTTAAGGCACATCGGCGCGCGTATAATTTCATTCGTCGGCGAACCGCGAACCGGATGATAAACATGCTAGTGGCTGCAAGTTCGAGGAACGCCGAAAGCCTCGGAGAATTCCCGTTCCCGCGGCACGTTTAAATCTGCATGGGCCACGAGTATACGTCGCCTCTCAAAAATTCCACTTAACCTTATTCCCTCAGACAAATCAGCAGCAACGTGTGCGAGAACTTCGAGACCCAAATGTTACTCGTGCACAGACGCTATTTCTTACCTTGATTTCTTGAAAAAAATGTTTCAACACGAGGAGCCATTAGTTGACTGGATTACTGTAGGACCTCGATTAACCGGCTTGATCGGGAGACAAACAGCCCGTGGCAAAAATTAAAATGTACATTACATTCCACAATAAATTTTTGAAGTGAATGAATTTTTGAAACTTCTTATGGCAGAATGTGTAAGCCTAATTCGCGTCACGGAATTTGCGACAGGAAAATGCGTAACGGAAGTGGTGGGGATGGTTAGCCGAGCTAGTCTTAAATAAGAAATGGCTGTATCTCGGGAACGGGGGTGCGTCCTACCGCAAAAATAACGAAATTTTCAAAAGGCTCAACCGAAAGCATATAGGGTATGCCCGACCACATGACGTATGTAGACTTGAATTTTTCAAAAAAAGAAAAACATACGCGTGGAAAACCACGCGCGGCAGAAGTAGAACTTCTTGCAGTATAGTATTGTTTAGAAGTAAATTAAGATTGGAAATGTTAAATAATCCTAATGAAGTGACAACAAGATCAGGAACAACTCTTGATGCAGTATTTGCAAGACATTTAGACAATATTGAATCAAGAATATTTATATCATATTTTAGCTATCACAAGCCAATTGTTTCAATGATCGAATCATGGAAAATCATAGAAAAAATAATGAACGATCAAAATTTGCGACGCAAAGAAGGAGAGCGTATGGAAAATGCTATGAACACATAGTTCTCGATGCAAATACTGCATCGAGAGTTGTTCCTGATCTTGTTGTCGCTTCATTAGGATTATTTATCATTTCCAATCTTAATTTACTTCTAAACATTATTAGACTGCAAGAAGTTTTACTTCCGCCGCACGTGGTTTTCCACGCGTATGTTTTTTTTATTTTCGTAAATTTATTTCCCTTCATAATATAATCGTATTTAAACGCATATTTGTTTATAATCGGGATCCGGTTAATCGAGGCCCTACTGTATGATTGGCTCGGATAATCGAGGTTTTCAAACAAGTAATTACGATCCAATTTGTGTCGTGTTTAGGCTCGTTTCAATCAGAAGCGTGTCACGAATGTGCTGGTAAAAGATTCATAAAAAAATAATTAAAAACTAATACAGTTTTGTCATTGAATTAGTATCGTATAACCGATAATTTAACGTTACACTACTCGGAAATCAAGCTTCTGGCCTCCTCAATGATTGATGGGAATAAATATCGTGCACATCTCTTGCACATATATCGAGGTATTACTGTACTCGAGGAACGTAACGCAGCGCGATTCGACCGCGACGAAATTAGGTACCGCTTGATTGTCTCCGTTCCGAAGGGAGCAGCTTTGTTAATCCGTCAATTTGATTTTCCGCGATTAAATCTCGCGGTGGTAGATTTACCATGCTCGAACGGCCGTGTACGTGTGCGGGAGAGGTTCACGTGTATTATAAAGGTGTACGCGAGAGCTACGTAAGGACGGGCGCGAACTTGGGTCTGTTTCGGATCTCCTAAATACCAATTAGAGATGGAAACTTCCCCTTTCATGTTGATTCCGGCTCTCTGAAGTTATCCCGAAGTTCGCATTGTTCGCTTCTCTTTGGGAGCCTCCCGATCCTCTCCAACTCTCTTAGCTTCTTGCGTCTCGCATCGTGCCCCCATACCGCTACCAATCCGACCGACAGCTACCGCGTTAGGGTTACGCAATAATTGTAAAGCAGAATCTGCCAACTACTTTCCAAATATTGTGCCAGCCCCCACGTCAGACGACGTCAAAACCACCGGGACGTCTCGTCCCCGGGAAACGACGAGCGCTGATGGACCTGCGGTTCACATTCTTGCTGGTACTTTCCGGTGATGAAAGTTGCAATCTTATCTCGCTGCTCAAATCCACTTTCCGATATGTCGCTGTAGCTTCTTCTCGTGAGTTTTATTGAGTAGAGCTTCAAAGATTCGATCGAATTTTGCTCTTCGTGCTCTCCAACTGCATCATTCAATATACGAAAAAGTTTCTCTATTCTGCAATTCAAGGTCATCCAAAGTCATAATATGCTATGCTGTTAATTTGCATCGATAACAGTTTTGATAAAATACGAAGTTAAAAATAACCAGGTTTATTTAATAGAATATCGATGATCCTAAAATAACTTCCAAAGTGGTGTGATATATAAACAATGTTAAAAAGATCAAATTTGTTTACATTACAATATTCGCTCCACTAGATAATACAGTTTTTACATTTTCTTGTATCTTTAGTACCAACAGAGATATTTTGTGTTGCACGAAGAAGCAAAGAAAATCCTTTTTTAATTTGTTGTGGACGTTGTCGGGCCCCAAGGCCATTTCAAGGTTTAGTAATAAAGACAACAACAACAACGCCATACTGTAAACATAAACATACGTGGTGCTATTTGTAAAAAATCGATGCACTTCAAATAGCTTTAAAGATAACGTGATGCTGATAATTTTTGCATAATATACTTTACGGCAACCTGTTTCTAAAGTATACATATACCACGAGAGAACAACGGTTTCATATACGCGGTTTATAGAAATGAAACGGATTAGCATGAAACTGAAATCGAACGTTGTACACACATA
The DNA here is from genome assembly GCA_933228785.1 of Lasioglossum pauxillum. NCBI lineage: Eukaryota > Metazoa > Arthropoda > Insecta > Hymenoptera > Halictidae > Lasioglossum > Lasioglossum pauxillum. The sequence goes on along the minus strand of OW121702.1, from coordinate 16,434,633 downwards.
CGCTGCATACACCCGGTAAAAGGCTGCGAGCAGTGGCGCGTTACCCTATGGGCAACTTGGGCAAATGTCCGGGGCCACAAGCAAAAGGGGGCCCCGAACACAAACCAAGATCCAAATTCTACGTTTTTCTCTTAAAAAAAATTTCAAACTCTAATTTGGGAAAATTCATAATATATACTGCGTTGTAAACAGGGGAAGTGCACTTCCGTCCTTTGTTGTTTTTTTTGGGGGGGGGGGCAGGATAAACTTTGGGGCAACAGAATAAACTGTCAAATTTATCCATATTATCTATTGGAAGTGATGTAACCAATTGTGTTAATCTTAACGAACTAATTATTAATTTTGCGGCAAAAGAAGCTCGAAAAGTAAATATGTAAATAAATATTGCAATCATGTATGCATTAGATTTATAATGCTCTTTATATATCAATATGTGTAACTGTTTACCAAATACTTTGTATTTTCATGTAAAAGGTTTTCATGGATGAAGGAGAATTTATTTCACTTTTTATGCAATAATAAATATGTAGATGTTTTTAAAATTGTTTCATTTTTTCCAACGTGGAAGTTACATTAGTTGGAGTTAGGGGCCCCGAAATTCTACTTGCCCACGGCCCCAACTAGTTCTAACGCGCCAGTGGCTGCGAGTGATTGCGAGCTGCGCGCATGCGTTGTGCATTGGGAAGGGAGCGTACGGAGTGGGAGTACTACCAATTACGGCGAAGATGGGCAGCGACGAACGAAAACTGGTCGTTCCGCGGGGTTATTCTCTCGTGGGATATACATATTTGAATAAGGAATCGATCAATCCGGGACAGAAAGTTGCAGATCAACTTTTGGAAGGTGATTGTATAGAGAAACTGCCTCGAGAATTGTTCCTTCAATTTCGCGGAGCAGTCGGGACAATAATAGCCGTCAGGAAGAATACTTTGAGCGTGCCAATTATTCGAGTAATATTTTGTCGGTGGCCGCAAGATTGTCTCCAGGATACCGTATGATCGTCGCGCGCAGTATTTTCATCGCGACACTTCATTCGCAGATTCCTCCTTAATCCCCGGTATGCAGGCATCGCGCTGGGTCGACGAGCGTTGATATGATTTCATCGTGGGCTGTAACCGAGGAGAGAGCGAGCAAGAGAGAGAGAGTGAGCGGAATTTCCGCGAACATTTTCCGAGGACGCTCAAAATTCCCGTCACAGGCCGCGGAATGTGCGGGAGAAGACACTTGAAACATCGGGGAGGTCCCTCTCGCCGGAGAACTTAAATATTCTGCGGTGCTCCTCGGTAAGACCGATTCGAAGAAGATTTAGTTTCGCGTAGGGTAGAAGGGATGGAAGAGAGAAGTAAGACAGGGACCAGAAAGGGTAGGCCAAGGGATGAGCGAAGGGCCGAGGGAGACAAAGGAGAAGAAAGAGACGAAACGACAGCGAACCCCCCTCCCGGTGTGTCAGCTTAATGGAACGGAATTGAAATCATTTGCCTTGCGACAGGCACGGCACGTCGTCGCCTCCTGAGCTTGGCAGTCCGGTCGTCGTCGTCGGTTTGTAGTTCTTTCCTCGGGCCCCTTACTCTCTGCTCCTCTCTCTTCCTTGATACCCTCCTACGCACCGTTTCGTCTCCTATAATTGAAATTCTCGAAAGGAAAAAAATGCGACTCGAGGGTTACACAGGAGCCGGGGAAGAACCGAGAGAAACAGTGGAACCTTTCGAGACGGATAGCGCTACTAATGGAGTCCTGGTTAAGCGTTGGTCCGAGGTACAACCTTCATTACATTTATCTCCCCGGGTTTGTGGTCCTCCCCAAATGTCGGCCCGGAGGGTCTTCCCCCATCGAAACATAAGGCCGTTAAACGATTTAATTCAATTCGCACGGCACGGGAGGAGGCACGAGGGGCTCGCCGCTGTGAATTTAACGCCTCCGATAGTTTCGCGCTACGCTTCGGAATCCGCTCGTGTCGAACTCCGACACCTTACCTCAGCGCTTTTAACAGATTCTACCCTAACCGGTCACCCCTTTTCGTTTGACACTACCTGGCTCTTTTTTATCCTACAACCCCCTCCGACACGGTGCATTCGAAACCGTTTCCGGATAGCTGCAACGTATGGATTTTACCGGTAATTATTGACGCTTCGAATTAGGGCCACGTTGGGAATAGCATCGCCCGGGCAATACGGTAAATAGTTTCCGATGATTATCCGATGACTATTCATAGTTATTCAATTACGTTTTGATTACGCCTGTTTCCGGAATTCATTCGGTTAATAGCATCCGCATTCCATTCATCTTTTGGGATTAGTTTCGGCGATAATGTTGGTTTGGGGATGTTTCATCCCATGGAAATAAAAACATCAATGTGGGATTGAATTCGTGCGGGTTGGTGCGTTATGTGATATTCATTTTAACATACCTACAAGTTAGTAGCGTTATTCATGAAGTTGAGAACTTATGTTTAGTATATTCAAGAAAAGCAATTTTTAAAGAACAGATTTCTTGTAGACCTTTTAAAAAGTTCTAAAATTTTTCATATTTATTAGAGTCCATTGAACTTTAAAACTGTATCTTAGCTTTTGAGATCTCCTACAATTTCTCTTTTATAAAACAACATTTAATCAATTCACAAATGATTTGAACAACTGGAACTTGGAAACAGTTGCGTACATCTTTTGTTAGTTTTTCGTTCGATTACATATTGGAGAGCTGGTAACGCGGGCGCAAAGGGATCAATTCTCCAGGCAATTGCGATCCAGCAACAGTGCGAATGGAAACGAAGTTGTGCAGCCCGGGAGTTTCGGCACCGTAAACATTTCGATTTCATTTTGCCTGGCTAAATTCACTTTTCACGAATCACGGCAGAACTATAAAGATTAAAGGAGAAAGGGCGTATAAGCTTTCTCGAGCGAACGGAGGCGAATGACTTTCCACCGATTCTCACCCTCCGCGAACGAAATCGCCTCCGGCGGGTCCCCTAGATATTAAACTGTTCAACATCGGCCGAATCGTTCGTTTCGATGCGTTTCCCGACGACTTCTCCTGGATATTAAATTTGGTTTCTAAATGCTACCGCCCAGATATACTTCGTAGAAAACTCCGTTCCCGACACGAAGACTGAGAGAAATTTTCTTCCCTGCTCTGCACGACCGCCATTTTGCTCCTTTTTGTACACAAATACTTACGCAATTCTCTTTGCGACTAAACAGAATAGACGATTTCGAATTTATTCAATTTTACGGGCAATCTACATTATTAACGCTTCTTACGTATCCACAAATCCTTTCGCACTTTTCTTCGCAAATTAACAATACGAAGGATTTCAATTTTATTAAATCTTAACAAACATTATGTTTACTTTAATTACTGCGTGGCTATTTTGTTTAACAAATAATAGACTTTTGCGTATTTTCGACAAATTGAATAAAACTATGTCGAATTTTGTCGATTTTTCATCTTTAATAACTTCGTAAGAGAAAAATTTTGGACACAGGACGAGTTCGCTACATTGAGTCTATGCTATAAGGGATGAAATCAGAGGGCAACCACGTGAAAATTTTATACCAAAATTAATTTGATTAATGCTCGAAAAGGTACTTTTGTTTGATTAAAAGTAAAATGAAGTTAATTGACGCTGTACACGGGACGAGTTCGCTAAATTGAGTTTATGGATAAGGGTTAAAACTAGGGGTAGCCACTGTGCAGATTTTCGGATAAAATAGATGTGATAAGCCCTCGAGGAAGAACTTTTGTTTCATTGGAATAAAATGGAGTTAATTGATCCTGGACACAGGACGAGTTCGTCTTTCTCTGAGTGGGCGTAGTTCTGACAGTAGCACAGTTTCCACCCTTTGACCTTGCTGCTGCACTTGTGCAACTTGGGACCGTGAGATCGTCGGCACATGGCGGTCTCGTCACCCTCGAGCTAAATTTACGCAGGAACATTTCCCTCTATCTTTTCTTATTTCTTCGGAACCCCCGCGGCCTCGTCGGCGTCGATCTCTCTCTCTCTTTCTCGTTTCTCCTATTCAGTGAACCGTTCTCCAGCTCGACGCGAGAGCCCGAGAGAGCCTCCCCCAGAAAAGCTCGTATATTTCATCCGGCCACGGTGCTTTCCTTTAATGGATGCGGTTAATAATATATCAATCACGTTTATGCCGAGTCGTTAGGAATATGTTGCACGCGCGAAACGAAAAGAGGGTGCTCCCGAACCCGGTCGATATCTCCTGAGAACAATCGCATTTGTGATTAATGAACGCGACAATGTCTGTATAATTTATGTCAAACTGAAAAATTGACATAGTCATCATCCATTAGGAAAAGCACGGTGTACTATCAATATTTTTCATGCATTTTCATGACGCTTTATAATTTTATGTTATCCTGATTTTAGGAAAATTGCATGGCTACGTAATTACATAGTGCAAATCAACATTTATTGCCACTACTGTTTCAATCCTTAATCAGACACGTCCTCTGTAACATTGTTTGATTAAAAAGTTTCTGCTAATTCTTTCAGTTTTACATAAATTTTAGAGTAATGTAAGGGACAAGTGAATGTTTCAGCATTCAATTGGTAATAAATTCTGAATAGTTAGTTTAGTTTTGTTAATTTCTTGTTTTTCTACTTGTTTTATCGGTTTATAAAAGTCACCGTCCATGAACCTATATTTGCAATGTAAGACATAACGATTGAAGCACGGATCTTTTATTAAAATTTTTATTATACATATCAATGAAAGCAAATTCATAGAATTAGTAGTAAATTCAACGATTGCAACCCTATCCGGCAAATGCAAAACTAGATTCGCTGTAGTTAGCAGCCTGCATATCATGGTTGCCAGTCTGAATGCCACGCTCCACACCGAATTCAAAACAGAGGAATCTAAACAGAACCTCAATTTTGTAGTTCATGCCAATCCTCCCTACAAAGCTCAGATTTCATGGTGAGTTATCAAACAACTAATTCAAAGCCATAATATCGTTAGTCAAGCGCAAGATACTTGTAAACGTACATTTAGACTATTACGAGTAATTTAGTTTAGAACTGGCAGCGATTTCACAGATAAAAACTCTCCTTCGCGGAAATGTTATTTTCTTGATATTTACATAAAAATTAAACTAATAATAGTGCTGATACTTTCTCGCAGTTTCTGCTAACAGTATATTGAGGTTAGCAAAACTTTTAGTATCTGTGACGAAAACTGAGTTGGACAAACACAATTATATTCAATATATTAAAATTAATTAATCTCTGGGATTTGAATAAAGCTCTTAATTAAAGTCTAACTTAAAAATAAGAGGAAAATGAAAATGATTTGTAATAAAAATTATGAAGGTAGCATGAACAAGTGAACGTATCCGATTCCCCATAAAATCAATTTAATATTTTAATACTTTGATTTTAATAATAATTTCAGACAGCACTTTGATGCTTTCCCCTTCTACATCACTCTGAAAATACCGGACGTTCAATTCGCCATACCTCGGTTCAGAAATATAAGGGACGATTTAACCGGGAACCGAAAAGAAGAAAAACTCGCCTGCATTATCATTTCAAATACCCGACGATTAAATTGGTCGGATCCGCTGAAATAATAAGGTTTGTTTTTTACGATGGAATTATTCCAGAGACTAATTCGTCGGGCCGGGAAAGGATGGTAAAAGGAATATTTCCGAGAGAGAATGTTCGTCACAACCTGTTCTTCTTCATTTGCGTGAAGTCTCATCTGCTTTAAGGTCATTAGCGACTGTGTAAGCTGCCGGTTACATTCTACCGTTCATCAAGTTACATCTTGCAACTTTCCAGAAGGCATACTATACTGTTTGATAATTTATAATTAGACTGGGAATTTTATGCTTTTATAAAATCTGCATTATGAGTAGATCCAACGCTAAATAGGAAAAATATCTAAAGAAAGTAAAAATACTTTTATCAAAATTCTTTAAAAAAGAAAAATGTCTATTTGTATCAATATTCGCGATCACTTATAATTTTAACATTGAATAGGTAAAATTGAAAATAGAAAGAGGATTAAGTGAATTTAATATGTGAAAAAATTGTTTTAAATCTTTCAAAATTATTTTATGAACTTTCTATCTCTGGTACTTAACGAAGGGAACGTATATTTCATACAAAAATCGGCATCCATTATTATTTCTCGCGCATCAAGTATAAACGGACGGAGAAAAGGAGAAGCACATCTGCGCTTTTTCCGCTGACAGAAATAAAAAACAATTCTCTCGCCAGCGAAGCGTTTCTTCATCGACAAAAAGGACGAGTTGGAATATCGATTCCACGAGTCGTTAAAGTGTCCATTACAAACACGTCATGGTTTAATTGACGAGGAGAGCGTACCGACGCGCGACGCGGCGACGCGTCTCGAAAGGTGCAGCCGGAAAATCAGCTTCTCGGGACGGTCGATTTAATTGCATCGTTAAAATTCAACGATCTATCGTTTCCGAGATGGCATTTCCGATTCGCGGATGGTTTTTTTCCACGAAGGGAACCAAGATCGTCGATCCGACGGGGCGCAGAAGAAGCCGGGGGCCGCTCTGGTTCCGCGGTCAAAAACGGGCCACGGTTTTTCATGGTAGTTTTGGAAAGCGATTAGTCAACATTGTTTCTGGCGCATAGTTGCTGGCCCGGCTGGCGCCACGACGTAACGAGCTCCCCGTGACAAAAAAGCTCTTGAAGCGCCGAATGTCTCCCGTCCCGGTAGCGTCATTCATCATCGCGGCCACCGACCATGCCATTAAACCATGCCAAACGATCGTCTGGTGGTTCGACAATGGGGTCGAGTCGGGTCGTCGAAGCTAAACAGAAAAAGAAAGCAAAAAGAGAAACAGGAAAGCCGTCGCTGGTGAACGGTCGGTGGAGATACACTCTTGGACAAAATGATAGCACGTGTGTGCTACCCTTAATTTTTCCAAAACCGCACAGAATTTCTGCATGAAACATGTTGAGTTCCGACGTTCATTATTGGAACTTGTGTTGTGAGCTTGAGTTTTGATTGATAATAAATCAGAGCCTAGCTGAAGGTAGTTGAATGGACAATTATTGTAACAATGACAATACTGCATTGCTCATTAAGGACGAGCGTTATTAATAGACTGCGGGTCTTTATGCACTTATAGCAAAATTGAGTAGATGAAATTGAAAATTGGTGGAAAATTTTTAAAAATTGAAGATGTCAATATATGATTTCTCTTCCATTAAAGTCATTAAGGGAAGAAATAACATTCAAATTAGTTTCTATTCCTTGCAATCGATGCAGACAATTTTGATTTTGCATAAAGATTCGCAGTCTAGTTATTAATAAACGACACTATAGTTCTTTTCTGTGGGACACGGGTTGTCGCTTATTGAAGCCCAATATGTATCTGATCGGTGTAAAACATAAATGGGCGGGGCTTACACGATTGATTTTCACCTTCCGTCGCGTACCAAATTAGTTGACATTAACCAAGCTAGTAACCTAACCTAAATAAATTGTAACCTAATAAATGTACTAATTATATACTGGTTCTTAAAGGGTCGAGGGTGGCATACACGTGTTATAATTTTGTGTAGGAGTGTAGAAACGGTGTCGCGCGCGCAGATAAGCGGTATCTGAGACAGACGTCGTGATCGTCGACGGGACGAAATAAAGCAAAACTGGCTTCGGATCGAGCAAACGGCTCCTGATAAAGCAGATTTATGAACTGTCCCCGTAAAATATGCGTTTTAAACAGCCCGTATATGGGACGAGGACGCACGGGGGTTGGAACAAGGTTGACTTCGACCCTCCTGTAAACAGCGCAGCGACCACCGAATTTACGCCCCACGGTAAAAGAACGATCTTCGCAAGTCGACAAGTCGACCGGCGACCGTGGGGGTGGGCGACAGAATTAATTTCGAGCGTCGTCGAGAGTATAAACACGAAGGGGTCGAGGGACTATCTATCGCCTCCGGGCGCCGAGGACCTGTCGCTACGCCCCTGTTTCACTCTCCACGGATTACGAGTGTTTTCTTAAGGCAGTGGTCCTCTCCGGGTGGCAATTTGTATTCGAGATAAACCGGTATTGATGCCGCCGATATTTCTCAGTCTTATAAAATAGATGCTCCTGCCCCTGGAGAGGGGGGAGGAAACCACCCCCACGAAGAAGAGTCGCCGAGGAAGCGACCACGAAGAAAAAGTGGCCTGTTCCCACGGAACCACGACGCGCGCTGCCGCCGCGCCGGTGACCCCTGTTACGTGACCCCGACAAATGACAATTTATGCTGAAAAGTTTAGGGGCAGGGCGACGCGCGTGAAATCATTCGCACGAGGCCCGCGAGGGGGTAGGAAATGATACACTGGGAACGTGTTTATTACCAACTGCTGCAGAAGAATTTTTACCAAGTTAGGGACCGTGTCCTGGAAGACTCGAACAGCGTTGAACTATTTTCGTGGTATGCCTTTCGATGCGAGGGTGGTTTGATTCATAGGTTCGGAAATGAAATTTTATCCCATAGATGTGGAGCGATATTATAAATTGAATTATTTGTAAGTATTCTGTTGAAGTATCGTGGTTATTTGGTTTTATTAAATATTAAGTCGAAGGAAATGTTCCAAAATGCGATTTTAACCGTGTACAGCACAGTTCATTATAACAATCTTTATATGAAGTTATTGTCATTTTTTTTGTATTTTTAGACGTCCTTAATGGTATTTATAATATAGCGACAACTTCTACAATTCTGCTTTAATTTCGAGTTTAAATTGGGTAATTAATTTCCTCTCGCCAACCCAGTTGTGAATTATGAAACTTGGAAATTGGCTATTATAAGTTATGACCAAACGTCACAGAAGAATATCTGATAAGTATATGCAAATTGAATTTATTATTTTTTCTAACCCTGTATAATTATCACTTTATGCATCAAAGGTTAATATTCGGCACACTGCAAATTGATAGAATACTAAATTGTCAACCGTGGAACACGTATTGTACCTGTTCGACAATTATGATATTCAAATTTGTGCACGCAAATAGTGAATACGATTCGAGAAACTTGGAATACTTAAATTGCTTACAATCAAGAGACATGTATATTAATATAGAGATAATAATTACGCAATTAACGGTGAACCGTTCGTGTTTGTAGTCACTAAATATTATTATTGCGAGACAGATACAAATTCGAAATTAATTATGCTTCTCCAGAGGAGGTTATTGCCACAGAATAATATTGGTCGAGTTCGCAATTGTCAGAAGATTTGATTCTTCTCTTATTTATTTATGTAATAATGTGTCCTCGTGCTTTATGTGTCGTAATATTTGGAGGTATTACGCTGTGTCAATACATCCTGCGCAGAGCATGGGGATGGATTTATATTGCGAAGCTAAAGTTGTTTTAATACATATGATTTATATCTGAAATGGTGTATGAAATTGAATAGCAATATATCAGATGGGCAAAATTAACTTATTTTTCATTTCAAAAATAGTGACAGAAATGTGTGAACAAAATGGTAGTACAAGTTTCTGAAACAAGATCCAGCTTTACAACTAAAAAATATTATTTCTCTCACACACATTTGCAATTTCATCCAATAACACCAATCTATTAACAGTCGACATTAAATCCGGAATTACACGATATTACTCTAAATAACGCGGAATTTACATTGAAGATCCGGATCTACCGATAAGCTTATACTAATTGTAAGCTAAGCTATGTTGTGTTACGCCAAGCTTACAAATGATTGGTATAGTAACGTAACTGCTCCACCAAAAACGAAACATGTGTAAATTTAGCATAGGATAGCACAATGTTCCCCAAACTATGTTTCGTAGAACTGAGTCAGTGTTCCGTGAAAAATTACCAAAATTATGGAATCTAGAACGGTTTAAATGCTGCTATGAAAATGTAATTTATTCCCGATTCCAACTGAAAGCAATTTAGTAAACTGACCCTAACATTTAAAAAACCAGGATGCTTTAAACCATTCTTACTAAATTATAACTACAGACTAAATTATAATATTGGCTGATAGCAAAAGTCTTAAGTTACTTAGACATAGCTAAGAGATAGCAAGACACCGTTTTCGAAGAAAAACTTTTCTACAGTAGAGTATCTATGGAAAAGGAATCCACAAAACTCAAAATAGTCAAAACTTTTTGATTATTTAGTGATAATTAGTGACTGATGACTAGACTGCGAATTTTATGCATTTATGGGAAAAATGAGTAGGTGCCATTTAAAACAGTGAAAAAGTTACAATAATCTAATAACGCTAATCTAATGTTTTCAGCTTGTTAAAACGATTCAAGTAAGAATTAAACGTTTATCTGGCTCCAGTCTTTTGCATATGCTGCAGACAATTTTTATTTTGCATAAAAATCCGCAGTCTACTTGGTGACTAAAGATTGATGACTACTAATTCACTAATAAGCAATAGCTAACGATTACTCAGAGCTGTGACTAACTATTTGCCATTTAATTATCACTAACTAATCAAAAAGTTTTGACTAATGATTATTTTGCTATGACTAACATTCAAAAAGAGGTCATTTTTAAATATTAGTTGATTATTGCGCAACTCTGGTTTGGAGACAGTTGTAGAGAATGGTGGTGAATAGTCACCATAGTCACGTATAGACGTATGATTAACAATCCGTTTTATTTTCAAATCAAGCACGAACTTTTGCACCCTTCTATTACTTCGATTTCGCAAAATTTCCGGGGTTGCCAGGTCGCCAAAGTGTTAGGCACTGGGCCACCAAATTCCATTACCAGCGTCTTCGTCGGAAGAAAAAACGGCCCGTTACCCAAAGGAGCGAAAGGACGTCGATAACGCGCCCCCTAATCTGACCCTAGAGATTAACGCGATCTCGTTTTAACAGCAGCGTATCTCCGCGCCATAATTCTTATTTTTCCGTGCACTTTGTCACCGGTGGCGTCCGTTGCCAACCGTAAAGGGGCCACATCGGAAATGGCTGAGCTGTAAATACCTAGCTAGCATCCCCGTAAGTCGTAATAAACCTGGAGGGAGTGGAACAGAGGAGGGGGGAGTCCGGCAACGTGTTCCCCGTGTAAGGCAGCCGAATTCCCATCGGGAAACAATACGCGGAATGTTACGTGTGCGGTTTTGTCCCGAAGGGCGAGGGGTCGCACACCGGGAGGCTGCTCTTCTCCTAAGTTAGCGCGATAGCTCCTTATTGGTCTGGGCGGAACGACCTCGAGCAAGATCCGCTAGGTTTTCTATCGCACCCCCGAGCAAGGATATTGGATTACAGTGATTTTCAATTATGAGGGAGTCCCGTAGACGCGCGCAAAAACCAGGCAGCGGGTTTAATCGGGACAGCCTTGAGCGTGAATTTTTTTTCCCGGTTTTATTAAAATTTGTATTGACGCGGACGCTCGGCCGCGGCCCGGAATGAAATTTCCGCGTCGCGAGGAAGACGGTAGGTAACGGGTCGCTGGCAGTGTCTCCGGTTTTTCTATTTCTCCGATCCTCGCCGTGGTAATCCGACCGTTTTTATTCGAACGGGTACGTGTAATCGAGATGTAAGGTGCCCGGAGATAACGGGGGTTGATAAATTCATCGGAACGACTCGAAATTTCCGCGAGCACCAGATCCAATATCGGACGAGTAACTGATAAAGAGAACTCTCAGTCGGGAGGATAAGGTGTGCGAAAAACTCTCCCGATGAGGAGCTTCCCTTGTTCGCAGAACTCTCGAGGTTTCGCAGTTGTTCGTAGGGTGGCAGCACTCTTCAATCCTGCACCCCTGCACAGTGGTTTTCAGCCCGGGGGATGAAAGCTCGACGGGGATCGCACGCGCATGTCGGTAGAATCGCGTTTGCGTTTAATAATCCGTTATTACCGAGCCCATTTATTAAATAATAAACAATCGATTACATCGCGTACGCGCATTGTTTCGCGTGTTTTCATTACGGGGCTGGCCGGGGCGAATCCCGTTTTCAATTCTACCCCGCCTACCCGAAACGAGACTACTCGCCGGACACTGATTAATCGCGCGGATTAAAACGGACGGCCGTCAGATTTGTTCAATGACAGTTATAGGCGCGTAACGAAGATATTTCATTATTACAGGCATCGGCCGCCATTACCCGCTGACTCGTCCACTTCGAAATTCCGTGTGACGCTAACAATAAGCGATATTGCCAGGCCGGGAAAGGGGGTCAACGATCGGGCGCCGTTCGTTCTCGTATCGTTGTTACAAGAGTGACAGATTGAAATCGTCAAGCGACGAGTACACGTGTATACAAAAAGCCGAAGATGTCCTGCCCGCCCCAGGATGACACTCGAGACGACTGTGCGCCGAGGGGCGACGTGCTGTCTCGCCCCCTTGAAATAGAAATATCCTGTGAGCGCTGTAAACATTCAATTTATCCGGTGTCCTGTTTCAACGGAGTTTTAAGATAGGCCGAAACGCTACGCTGACATCACTTTATTCTCGCGTAAAACGATCCGCCATTCATGCTACCCGATCGCGACTCCCCCACGGACGACGACAAGACTCTATTTGCCGGACAATAAATAGTCTTCATGGCTTTAGAGTTCTTCGGAGTAAGTTCTGAGATGATGGTGGCGGCGCGAGGAATTAGATGTTGGCTTAAGGAGATGCAAACGTTTGTTCGAAGTTGACATTGTTGAGATTTTGTCTGCGGGCTATTTGTAATTTATTGTATGTTTAATGGGATGGACGAGAAAGAATGCTATTATTAATTGTTGTTTGCACTACTCTAGTTAGTTACCAGTTAACTAAGTTACATGAAATTTATTCCCTCTTTCGCTTAGTATTTGTTTTTATTTTAATCGACAGCTAAATGCATTGATGATGAAACTAAAGGGGGCAGAATTTTCAATACGTCTACAATAATGAAAACGAATATTGCAACAGAAAGCCACAATTTGTCACAGTTACCATTCATTTTAGTTCGTTACCGCCGTTTATTTCAATAACAGTTTTCATACGTACGACCTATAATTCAATGCAACGAGTCTTCTATATAAAATATTATGTTTGAAAGTTATAAACTGCTACAAAGAAATGTAACACTTTCTGAATGTAATCTACAAATTGTAGTTAAAAGTTACTGCATTTCAGAGGAAATAAAACAATAAATATTTCTTATTAACTTCCCGATTTTATAGGGAAGTTATTGTAATTACCCCGAAAATCGAAAATCGATTTTTTAGCAGATCTTCACGTTTCATGGTCATTGGAGTCATTTTAGACTATTTTCAGCAAAATGTTCGTGTGTGTGTGTGTGTGTGTGTGTGTGTGTGTGTGTGTGTGTGTGTGTGCGTATGGCCGTTTCTATGTAATCAAATTTTTCGTTAACGTTTTCAGAAAAAGTAACAACGCGATCAGGATGATGAATGATGCAATCGATGTGCCCCGCTGTAACTTAGAGCTGATTAGATTTTGGTCCATTTTGGTCAAGTAATTTTTTATTTTTTTTCGAAAGGAGTTGATTAAACATTGCAATTTATACCAAAGGCGTATCCACCGAAGAAGTAAACGTAACTATATATATATATATATATATTTAGACATATTTAAAAAAAAATTTTTCTTATTTTTTTTAATTAACACGTTGACTGCCAGGCGTATTTTCCATGGTTTGCCCAAGGCGCCAACGTGAATTTTTCATTATGCGATGGGGGCCACCGGTGACCCCCACGGCGCTGTGGCCAAGTCGAGTGCCGGCCACCGGTGACCCCACGGCAGTTAACGTGTTAAAAAAAAATTTTTTTCCAATTATGCAACTAATGCTAATGTAACCGCTTACAATAATCGAAAATTATTCCAATGCAAGAGTGAGTTAATCATCGCCGAGAATACATTTTCAAAGAATATCGATGAAAGTACAAAAACATTTATATTACAATCTTTAAATAAACAATCAGTTCAAAACGAATTGTTAACTGAGATTAAATTGAAAATTAATATAAAATATATGATAATTAATAACATTGATGTTGAAGACGCATTGGTTAATGGAGCATGCGGAATATTAAAATTTATTACTTTTCAAGAAAAGACTAAAATTCCGTCTATATTGTGGTTAGATTGTCAATTGGCCATAGTAGGAGTGAAAGTAAGAACTCGTGATCGTGATTATATGATAAATGCAAATACAAATCAAAATTTAACACCAATAATAAAAAAATATCGAATCAAGTAAATATTTCGAGTGAAGAAAAATAAGAAATCACACGTAGTCAATTTCCAGTGGTTCCTGCTGAAGCGATTACGATTCATAAAAGTCAGGGACAAACATACGAGAAAGTATGTATGTATGTATGTATAATATCAGAAATACGAACTTTACAAATGTTTATGGAGCACTGAGCAGAGTTTCAAAATTGAGCGGTTTATATATTTTGAGAAAATTTAAATTAATAGTATCGAAGAAAACCAAGATCAATACTGCAATCCCGGATAATGATGAGTTGTATCGTTTGCGAAAAACTAATTAAGACAAATTATTTTGCAACATTAGTATGCTATAACAAGGAACCAAGCGAGCAACGAGCATACGATATTGGTTTAATGCGACGCCATATAGCAAACATTTTTATAAGTAGAAAACTATTGAATTTCCCTGAGAACGTATAATCTTCTTAAAACGTACACTTAATAAATAATAATAATAATATACAGCAACTAACGAATCGGGAAGTTCTTTGTGTGGCTCGTGGAGAGTCACACACAAAATGCCATGAAGTACTACTAACATTCTCGCAAGAGCAGTCCTGCCCGCGAGCTCGCGAAGCGAGCGAGCAAAAACAACCCTACTCGTGAGCGAGCGAAGCGAGCGAGCAACAATAGCCCTCTAGTTTATTATCAATAATCAATTATCAATATTAATTGTTCGACTGCATCATGAAAATGCCAGAGGTTCGGCCGCAATTCATGCGACACATTCGCATTCAACAATAATAACTTGTGTACCGGGACCGAACAGGATGTGATTCTTGCACGATTTCATAGAGAAATGAACGCTGATAATAGTGCACTTTGATACAATGAGGGCCTATGGGGGACTCGAAAGATATCCTTTACCGAAGATTGAAAACTTTGAAGATTCTCTTTAGTTTATTCAGCATTGTTATTTCAATAAATTATAAGTATTAAATCTTAGTACAAGAGATATACTCTAAATACAGACAAATACTATTCATTTCCAACAAAAATGGACACATAATATTAAATAGATTCTCCAAGGTGTCAATAAGAAAAGAGGTAATTTTTTCGGTGGCAAATAGGATTCATAAAATGTTGATTTTTAAATGCTTCTTCTAATCACAATTTTTAATAAGTTTCATTAATTTCATCGTTTTCGAATGTCATGGATATTTAGGAAGCAATATACATTCAATGAAAATCCATTTGGGTAAGTTGCTATTTTACCAAATGAACAGCTAGATCGAGCGCGTGGACCAGTGTGCGATATAGAAAAATTATTATTGAGCGAACAGTAATTCAGAGACTAGTTCAGAGGATTACGAAAACTTTGATAAAAGTTTGATAAAGCATAACACTTCATGAGGGAACAAAATTTAAAAAAAAAAGGTACTGCAATATCATTCTGTATATATTTAACTATCTCAGAAAGCAAAAATTATATAATTTAGACAAAATTTTTTAATCGACTTTTGGCTAACTTTCCCAGCCAAATACTCCACTGTGCACTGTATAAAACCGAGTAACAGAGTTTATCGGAACATCGCGTATTCGGTCATCGACAAAACGCTTGCTTGTTAACAGGCGCCTCATTTCCCGAGTCTCGAGGCAGTGTACAGACCTCGACGAAGACGTTGTAACATCAAACGGTAACGTAACTTCGTGCCGCAGCGTATCGTGTCAACGTTTTCGTTGAATTACATCGAGTCGATGGCGGTCGGTTGTGGTGGTTGTTGGTTCGCTGCGTTAAGAAGCTACCGCGACGCCTCTTGCAACGCGGTGGCCGATCATTACGGCGCGGGGCGATCATTATTATAACCGGTATGAAAATGATCGGAATCATTATCGCTGTTAGCCGCCTCGAGACACCGTCGGTGCGACGTCGTAACCGGCCGCGACGTTCTCCTCTGGTCCTCCTTGTCAAATTTGTGGCCGGGCCGAAGGGCCGAAGTAAGTGCAATTATGCTAATCAAATCAAGGTGGGCAAGATGCTCGAAGAGCCACGGCGGACATGGGAAGGTAATGAGAGGTTACATCGCTGAGGGGTCGGAGTGCCGGTATTAGTTGAGGTGAACCTCAAGGTTCCTTCCGCACGGGAGAAGGAGGAGAAAGCGAGTCGAGCGGCCCGGCGCGAGTAGAAATGGTCAGGTTTCTTGATCCCTGATTCTAGGGCCGGTATAGAAGGTAAAAGGCAACGCCCTACCTCGTTCCCGAGACCCCGAAGAACTCTAATTTCAACGTAGATCCGCCATTATCTCGCCGCGCGAACTCCTGTTACGCTTAGCGGGCATCTCCTCTCCCAGGATTCCGATTCTCCTCTCTCGATCTCTCCCGTACTCTTGCTCGCTTTCTCGTCCTTTTTTCCACCGAGAGAACCATCGAGGGAACTCGTGTTCGTCGATTCGTAACTTTGTAGGGGGATTGGTCGAAAATTGCAGAATGAGTTATGGATGATCCTCGGGAGGCGCACCTGGTTCCTTTGAATAGATGGTCCGGAGTGTTAGGGCGCCGATAAATAGGTCAGACCATCAAGAGCTTCCTTTTGGGATATAAATTAAAATTTCATGTCGAATATCCTCGTCGAAAAGAACTCTGCAATCAAGCAGGTGGAACGACTTGATCGGATGCTGGCAGCGATAAGAAACGTTTTGTTTTGTAAACATTGCGGTGATAGGGGTGCTAATACCTAGACCCCAGATTTTTATGCAATATATTAATCATCAGCATCAATTACGTGAAGCTGAGGTTGTACGAGATTATGTGTCTTCTGTGGATAATTTTAATAAGATGGAAGTAACTTAATTTTTCTAATGAGAAGGATATAAGGATGTCCGTATGAAACTACGATTTCATTCGAGCTACCAAGAGTTTCTTTTAGGATATAAATTAAAATTTCATGTTAAATATCCTCGTCGAAAAGATCTCTGCAATTAAGCAGGTGAAACGACTGGATCGGATGCTGGGAACGATAAGAAACGTTTTGTTTTGTAAACGTTGCGACCGTAGAGGTGATAATACCTAGACTCCAGATTTTTATGCAAGATATTAATTATCTGCATCAATTACTTAAAGCTGACGTTGTACGAGATTATATGTCTTTTACGGACAATTTTAATAAGATGAAAGTAACGTAATTTTGACCATAAATGAATAAAATCTGCAATCTTAATGAGAAGGATATAAGGATGTTTGCAAGGAACTGTGACTTCTTTCGTTAGCTGTGGCTGCACAGTCTGCTTCATATTTATCCGCAGGCATATTAAAGACTTTATATCTGCTGCTACAAGATTCAAAAGGTGAATTTAATTCCAAACTAATTGGCAAGAGAAATCCTCTTTGATATTTTGGTGGGTGCAACAAGATCCAGTAAATTCACGAAGGAACTGTAAAGACATGCGAGCGTCAATGCTTTTACTGGCAGGCGTGGCCAATAAGTAGAAACGGTAAGTCGTGGACAGACACGCCAGACATTTTGAATAGTACTTTAAGAACTTGTAAACAAACCCTAAAATCAAGGAAGATTATTCTGTCCTTCGTTAGATGAATAAGAAGACGATGCGAACAAAATAGAATTGACATCACTTTATCTTCGACTTCAAGGTCAAAAATAATTTTGCGGCAACGTTTTTTCAGAGTTCCATCGATTTCGAGGTGTGGAATCACGTCATAGTGGTCGTGACATAATTTCGTCGCACCCTATACAATAAGTAGAAACGGCAAGTCATGAACAGACACGCACTATGAGAACTCATAAATGAAATCTTCCAGCAGCAATACCTCAAATGAAGAAGGAAATGTTTTTCGACTTTCTCGAAAACAAAGCTTCGAATTAACAAATATGATTCTACATTTTCTTATTTTTCTATGTAGAATTATCTGTATATAGAAAAATCGAAGATACTAATGACTAGACTGCGGATTTCATCCGCAGGTACTTTATCATGGATACGTACAATTTAAATCACTGGAGGTATTGAAAAGATTTAAGACCACCAGTGTACTAGTTTCACCTGAATAAGATAATTAAAAGAAGAATGAAATTTTTATTTGGCTTTTGTGTTTTGCAATAAATGCAAACATTTTTCATTTTGCATAAAGATCCGCAGTCTAATTAATAGTGATAATAATAATAAATCATAAGCTTCCGGCCTTTTGTTATATCATAAGTTAAGACTTAACATTATGAATTGCGAGAGCATTATACTTCGGCTGTTTATTGAAGATCCTCATAATAAGGAAAACAATGCGATCTCGTAGATAGAACAATGCGAGTGCAGAACAAGAGAAAATAATCTCAATTCTTAGCATTATCGATTGTTCAGTGTTTTCTAGCTTGCCTTTGAATTTGTTGGAAGGTAGAACGAAAACCACACATACACACACACATCGAATCTGTTTTAGCTGTTCATACGCCTGGATATTTTTTGCAAACCGGAGAACGAAAGAGGAAAATTTTAGATTAAAAATGTTCGTTCAAACAGACTCGCTATTCCGCGAGTTAAAAAACGAAAATTCCGTGCGACGCAAATTCGAGGCTCCGAAGTAACTTCGCCGAGTGAATGCCGACTACAACTTTGATCGAAGAAATTACCATACTTGTCCATAACTCGAAACCTTTTTGTCCCTTTGCTCCAGTTTTTAATCGAATCAGAAACGCCCTCGAAATTCCCATTGTTTCGCAAACAAGTTGTACCGCGGGGAAGTGGAGAAAAACCGACGAGCCAGCGCAGCAGCGCGGGGCAGAACTTGCCGTTCCGTTGGAAACGAGATTAAACAGTCGGAAGTGTGAAAAGCCCACGCTTCTCTATGCCTTTTATTCGGGGCGTTCTTTAGACCTTTCTTGCCCCCACGCGTAGGGTAACGGGCAAGCTTGCACCGACGCTTTTCGATCTCGCCGAGGAAAGGAGATGGCATAATTTATGCAAAGGCCGAGGTTAATTTGATTCTGAATTCAGACGAAAATAATCTGCCCGGATCCGGCCGTGCCACCGGATGAATTTTACCTTTTCGAATCAGAAAGGTAGACAAGGGGGGAAGGGGGGTCGACGACGGTAGAGAAGAGAGGACGGTACGGGGGTTCGACCGGTCAGAAAGCCGGAGGCATGCGCGATGAGCTTTTCTCCGTCGGCGGAGCCAACGAAATTAATATTTAATTTTCTATCCCTCATCCGCCGCGGAAGTTCCTACGGCCCTCTTGGCTTATACGCCACCGTGCTCGTGGTTTTATTGCCCTGGTGGCCGAGCGTACACGGTGCTCCATTGTTTCGCGGCTGTATTATATTGCCACTCGAAACACGGTACTTTCTTCTTTGCCCTCTCCTCTCCCTCTCGACCCCTTGATTGCGCCAACGAGCCACGTACGGCCGAGTGGTGGCACACGGCCGCTGGCGACGAGCCGGACGTGCCAACATGGCGAATTAACGGCCCAGGAACCAATAATCCGACGGTGACCGCGTTCTTGCACCAAGATACGCGATACACAAAGTTTACAGGCGATAATAGTCCAATTGATCCGGTCGTTTAATCTCATTTAAAGCTTCGCTTTTTTAGACACCACCGTTTCGCCCCGGGCCTTCCATTGGGCTCAACAGTGAGGGTGCATGGCAAACTTGTTAGACACTGTGTCGTAAATGTTTTTAAAGCAATTAATGATTTAATTAATACGTTCGCTGCCGAGCGACATTTTCAAAAACGTTTCCACCACGCCAACAAATTTTAATTAATTGTAAAATAAAAATACAAAACATGTATTTACGGGAAAGATATTGAATTTAGATAATTTTTAATTACTTTATTAATTATACGAGTTATATCGTAGTCGGCTTTTGCGGTAAAATGTTTTATGACAAACCTAAACACAAACCTCGACCTACGAGATGACTCGTTGTTGACAGCGGACGTGTTAATAAATTACGTTATAACTTAATTATATTTTACTTTACCCTCTTATGATAGCTATTGAGACCAGCATTGCGCTTAATGTGAGCATGCCGAGGAACCAATGATTGAAGTTTAACCCTCATCCATCCCTCGTGTCAATTTGACACAGTTTTCCTTAAATAAGTTACATTGTTCTGTTATTTGTAGGTGAATTTATGCGAAACTTGGTGACTTTTATTTTTTAATGCGGAACATATTACTGCAACCTAAGATGTAAATGTTAACTCATCAATTTCAATGAAAAGAATATCGAGAAGTAACTGTTTGATTTGTTATTTCATCTATTTTTTTTATCATTATCAATTTGACACCGAGGGACAGATTCAGTTCGTGAAATGAGGGACGGATGAGGGTTAATTCAATTATGAACTTGGCTTTTTTGAGAAGTTAGAACAATTGGTCGGGACTGCAGGGAGAACACTAAAAGTTGCATTTTGCAAATTTAGAGAGCAAAGTATATAATTGGAGACTAAATGTTCCAAATGTTCTAAAGAAGTTAAATCAACTTGATTTTTCAAATTATCGTACAAGCAGAAGTTAGTGTACAGAAATTGTGGTGGGATCATGAGTAGGGATGGGATCCAGTTCAATATGTACTCACGAATCCGAGTCAATTTCAATAACCAAGTTTCATTTCGTGGGTTTCGATTACAACTTAAAAGCAATAATGTTTCAATGATTATATTTGAAAAGTATTCATTTTATACGAACTGATATCGAACCTCGGAATGTGTACTAACAAGTTTCGAAAAGATACTTATAAGTACTTCGGTGTTGAAAGGAATCGAATCTTTCACAAGTAACACGAATCTTCGAAATCAGAACTGCATAGTAGATTTTAAGCATTTTCTTTACTAAATTCGTTACTATTTAAGAATAATATTTCCGATAGATTATGAAATTATAGTTATACATGTTGAATTAAATTATGCATTAGAGGACAGCATAATTGACTCTAAAGGTAAAAGAAATAATGATTAGAAAAATCGGAGAATTTCCGGTACGATATTTATGAAATAAAAGATGTACTGATCCTCTCGGCGCACTGGTTCGATCTAATTTTACATCAAAGCAACTTTGCAAATTGAATTAAATTTTCGACGTTTCGATCTATGTTCAGATCATTTTCAAGAAAAATAATAACTGCGTCTGTGAATTATTAAACAGAAAAACTAAACATTGAATTTCAAAATTGTGTATTTTGTTACTCACTAGCTTAATGAAATTATTTCAACTAACTTGGAACAACATAACACGTGCTGTTCTCATGCCGTTACACAAGCCACTGAGACAAACGTGAAACCAATTGAAACGGACCAATTAGATCATCGATCAACATATGAGCCAGTCGATATTTGGCGGTTATTTCAAACCGTGAAAAGTCATAATCACAACTTTTAACTGCTTGTATACCAAGATGTCATGGTCATATTAAATTAACATAAATTTTGACCAATTTGTGAATATTTCTGTTTGCAAATGATTACATTTAGGTGTTATTGCAAGTGGTGAAGCCACAGGATATTAAAGTTGTTTGGAAAAAATTCATCATCAAACATTACTGATTCAGTAATGTTGCGTAGTACGCATGTATCTTAGGTGTTTCATACCTAAGATTTACGCTACGATGTTTAATGATATGAATCGTTTCTAATAATATCCTTTGATTTAAATTAACTTCTTTATCAATTGCTTTTGCATTTTCAAAGTCGAATCTGTAGTCAAATTCTATTGAATGTCTTGTCAAAGCAGTGTGTTGTGTTGAAGGTAGGAAGATGTTACGTTTATGTCCTCTGATACGTGTTTCTGAATGTCTCGACGTTTGTCCAATGTAAAATTGGTTGCATCCCTTACAAGGTATTGAATATACTATATTAGAACTTTTTGAAAGTAGTAACTTGTGTTTAATTGATGGAAACCAATTTTTCAGGTAGTATGGTATTTTGAAAATTATGTGTATTCCTACTTTTCTGAAAATCCTTTTAATGTCATTGGAAATGTTTTCCACATAAGGAAGGACTACGGTGTTTTTCCAGTTAATAGGTCCCGATAGGACCCGATAGGTCCCGGTCATGATATTCATGAAACTTTCGAATCTCTTTGACCAAGATTCGAATATACTTGCAAGTATCGAGACTGCCTGGCATAGGTTCGAGTATACTTAGGAGTACTATTTCTGTCCTTCGAAGTACTTATAGAGAGTTCGAATTCAATCCATCAAAGTTTCGAACCTGTTTGCGAGGTACTTGATCCCATCCCTAGTCACGAGAGTCCCAGTATAGTTAAGGGTTGTTCTAGCATCAAGATCGGAACATACAGCAAAAGCGTGCCGTACCGTACAGGATCGCGACCGCAAGTAGCTCGCGCGATTCATCCGACAGCGGGAACATTAGCGTGCGTCCGGATCGCATTCGACTATTATGACGTAAATACGTCGTGTATGTGGAATGCACCGGGGTGGAGAGGGGGTGTGCGGTACAAAAAACACGGGCAGGTCAGCGAATGTTTCCTGTACGCAGCACGCGACGCCAGGCAATGAGAGGTCGGCGTGCCGGGGGGGGGGGGGGGGGGTAGGGACAACTGTCGACGACGGAAATGCAAAAGTTCGATTTATGCTCCGGTACATTGGCGTATGCGTTTGTACATACGTGTACGCGCATATGTACGCATACATATACGTTTGTATACTATACATAGCGTACGCGTATACGAATATGTATACTATATCGCGCTTGCATATCAAGGGATGAAGCGTGAACGATGATGCATGATCGTTCCGCGTGCGCCCGAAACCCTCTGTCCCTCTTCTGTTCGATGCTTTTTTTTCTCTCCCTGACCAGCATTCTATCAATGTTTCATAGATCGCGTGATACCGGACGAAAAAGTACGGCCGAATTCCGACGTCGATAGCGCAGACACCCCGCCACCCCTCTCGCTGGATGAAACCCACTCTTGCGGGGCCCACAAACCTGCCGGGGTTCATCATAGTGATGCATCGTATCTCCCGGCAACGATAATACACGCGAGCCCGCGCATATCTAATATCCGCTCGCTCGACGATTCAAGATTTATACCCGCGAAAGGTTTCTGTTCTGTTTCGCCTCTTTTTTTTCTCTATTCCGGTGCTCCTGCGAGGCTGCGCGGTATGAAAATTGTTGCGAGCCTTGCGTGCAACCATCGGCAGCCTTCGGGAGCGAGTTTCCCTCCGTTGCTCGGAGATGCGAATTTTTGCGACGGATATTCGCCTGCAACGGGACTGCGGAATATCCGGAGCCGGTTTAGACGTTTTTATTAACCTTCTGCATGTCTTTGATCATTTTATGAACCTCCTCTTCGGTTTTGTTTGTGACTTGCAGGGTAATACTGCTACAGCTTTCTTTCGATAGAAGACGACGATGTTTCTTTCGCAAGAAGAAAATCTCTGTCCCCTGGCCCAGAGTAGGGCAATAATCAACTAATATTTAAAAATTACTAATAGTCTTTTTGAATGTTAGTTATAGCAAAATAGTCATTAGTTAAAACTTTTTGATTAGTTAGTGATAACCAATTAATAATATTTATGTATGTTAATCGCACAATAGTGACTGATGACTGATCATCAACTACTAATTCACTAATAAGCAACAGCTAACGATTACTTAGAGCTGTGACTAACTATTTGCCATTTAGTTATCAGTAGACTGCGGATCTTCATGCAAAATAAAAATTGTCTGCATCGATTACAAGCCACAGAAACCAAATAACAAATTCTTTCTTCTTTTAATTATCTCATTAACACTTTACCTACCGAAAGCCTATTAATAGGATTTTCAATAATTGTGCTGTACCGAAAGAAAACATAGAAATTTTCTTTTACATTACAATTTTAGATAAAAGTATATTAGATGACGTTATTGAGAGTGACTTGCTAGTTCACAATGAAAATTGCTGTAACTGTTGAAGGTTCCATTAAGAAGTATTTAGTAGGGGTGTACGAGAACCCGAAATATCGGGAACCCGGTGATCGGGACGAGTCGGGTCGGGTCGGGTTCCCGAAAATTTCGAGATTCCCGAAAATTTCGAGAATATGACATAAGACACTCTTGAAAAGAATTCGTGATAGACAACATTCTTTCAATCTCGAAAAAATCTAGAATAAAAAATCCGTAACTATGAATGTTTCGGGAATCCCGATAAATTCGAGAACCCGATTTTTTTCGGGAATCCCGATAAATTCGAGAATCTCGAAATTTTCGGGTAGCCGTCCCAATCCCGAAAAAATTTCTTGTTCCCGACCCGATCCGATATTTCGGGTTCTCGCACACCCCTAGTATTTAGCCATGAACTATAGAGTTTTCAAAATTATGCAATAATCACCGGTCGGTAATGTGTTAAGCTGAAACTAATACACCGATGTCGTCAAATCTTTTTAACGTATCCTTTAAATTAAATTGTACATGCTCATTTTCGTCATAAATGCATAAAATCCGCAGTCTAGTTATCACTAACTAATCAAAAAGTTTTGACTAATGACTATTTTGCCATGACTGACATTCAAGAAGACTATTAGTCAATTTTTTTAACTATTAGTTGATTATTGCCCTACTCTGTTACAAGGGATATTACCAAAGTTTAACCCTTAGCACTCCAGTGGTGACTCCGAGGCGCCGGTAAAAATTGCTGCACCATTGTTTAAAATATTGTTTACATTACTAGATATGTTGGTGTCTAATAAATTATTAAACATTTAAGTACTATATGTTAAGAATCATTGAATCTTAAGAAATCATTGAGGATGGAAATGTTACAGGTCGGAAGAAATGTTTAATTTTCGAGTTAAAATAGCTCCGCGTGCAAAGGATTAACACGCCGATTTTAATAAAATTTATACAGGATGTAGCTGGATGTGAAATAAAGTTGGGACTGAAACCATATTTTCGCTAATCAAGCCGAATCCGCAATACGTCGAAAGAACATCTTATATCGAATAGTCTTATTATTCGTACTTTATCATGTACTGAGTTGTATGGAAAGTTTTAATAGATTAGAAAATTTTCTTCCAAAATTCTGTTAGTTTTTATCGACAGATTGAAGCTCGAGTTTTTCTTATTTCAATGTACAGCGGCAGCAAATGAGTGGAGCGCGAATCTTTATGCAAAATAAAAATTGTCTAAATTAACTGCAGCATACAGGAACCACATACACATTCATTAGTATTTTTAAATTCTTTAATTATGTAAATAATACAAAACTATGAAGATATTACAAGAATCAAGACTGCTATTATATTATTTTGGACTCATTCAAATTATTACAAGAAGTACATTGTCATGTAACTTGTGTTCCTTACAATCCGATTTAGAAAATTTTTACTTCGCATAATGATCTTAAGCCTGATTTACTGTGAACAAGACTCGACAGACTAACAACGACTAGGGCTTACCAATTAGTCACTACAGACGCAACCAGTCTTTTTATTCGTGAACAAAAGAATTCGGTGGTTCGCCGAAAATCCCATGGTTTTCCCCGGCAGCGTGGGATTTACGTTGGACAGAGAGGACCATAAAATTTTATTCAAATGCAATTGCTTGGCGCAATAAATACGATGATTTTCAATATCCGCAAGGGCGCACAATGCATCTGGATTTCGCTGAAAAACAATGTTCAACGTGTTCCACTTTCGTGATTTTATTCGAACTGGAAAAGGGGATTACAATTAAAATCACAACGAAAGGGGGAATAATGAATACGGCAACGGGCATATGAAACCCCCGACGAGTCTCACCGGTGTTCGTGTGACGAACGTCGTCTGGAATTTTCGTGGAAATGCTCGATCCCAGGCGATCTGTCTTAATAGTTCCACGCTTCCAGCGGGCAACATTTGTTTCGCCGTCATGAAGTTACACGGGCCAAAGCAGCAGTTTACACGTACCGCAGCTACGTAGCCAGCGAGCGCAGTATATTCATGCCAGGTTTAGCCAGGTTACCTCGTAGAGAGAAAGATACCCGGCCGGGATTGAAAATAAATTTCACTGAGAGCCTAACTCGTACAAATAGCTCCGTACTGATTTTAATGGCGGTACCACCGTTTCAGAGTCAACGCCGTTTTATCACCACTGTCTCGGAAGAAAGCTGACCGTTTAATGGAGTCCGGTGACATTCTTCAACGTTAATAAAGAACGGCGCCGCCATTTCGCAAAATTATCGTCGAACAGCCAGGAAACGATTAATATAGTAATGCACCATTGGGGGAAATTGATGAAGAGAACACGCGTGTAAAATGTGTGTTTGAATTAAATCTCATCCAAACTAGATAAGGAACAGTGTCACCATTTTGAAAAATTGTCGTCGAACAGCCAGGAAACAATTAATATAGCAATATTACATTCGTGGAAATTGATGAAGAGAACACGCGTGTACAGATGGCGCTGTCTGTATTTTAATTAACCTTTAACTACCCGCACCCTGAATTTTCACGTAACTATCCGCGCGGTGTATTTAGTACACCACATGTATCACTGTGTGACTGAGTACTTCGCGGAGCACGAGAGAAAACTAGCGGGCAGGGAAGGGGTTAAGAACATTGCCTTTGCGTTCCTCTTGCCCCGATCCCCTTCCGCTACTTTTCTCTCGTGCTCTGGACAGTACATATATTATTGTATTGGTGTACTTTTTACATCAGCGCGGGTAGTTAAAGGCTAAATCTCATCAAAACTAGATAAGGAACAGTTCCACCATTTTCAAAAATTGCCGTCGGACAGCCATAAAACAATTTAATATAGCAATAATTCGTGGAAATTGATGAAGAGAATACGCATGTAAAGATGGCGCTGTCTGTGTTTGAATTAAATCTCATCGATTCTACATAAAGAATGGCGCCACCATTTTGTAAAATTGTCACCAAATAACCAGGAAACTATTAAGGTAGCACTGTTACATTTTTGAAAATTGACGAATGTTACAATTGTGTAAATTATTGAAGAGTACACGTATGAAAGGATGACAAACGTTGTCGGTGTTCGAGTTCATTCTCATCGAAACCAGAGAACTACAGATGTCATTCAGGTCATGAAACTGGATATAAAGCTCAATGGGTCCATAAAGCATGATATAGATCGTATTGGATCCGCGAGACAGTTCACAGTATATCAAGCTGGCCATATTGGATAGGCAGAACTTGATGAAGATGTTATTCGATCCGTAGAACAAAGGATCCACAGGTGTCCTATTTAAAGTCGCGTCACTTCGATATTCATTATTTGCATTATTTCTCACCCGGATGTTCTGCTAAATAATTTTCACCCTCAAACGGTGGATATTGTCTCATTATTTTCCGAAAAGTATGTCACAACAGCGGCATAGCGGGATTTTCATTTCCGAGAGATTTTTCTGCTTTAGTATCTATTGGAAGTAGAAATAGTGAGCCATGGTCGGACACCATTGACTAAGCATTTGGTTTTTTAAAAAAGTATAATATAACCAATCTACCCTAGTACGTTATCAAGGACGAACAACTAGAGAGGTCTTACAGTGCTTTTAAAAATTTAAACAACCTATGTACATCTTTCCTTTTATCGATAATCCAGTTTGCAGAATAATAATGTAAGCATATAGATGCCCACTGAAATCTAGAAATGGACAACGAGAGAGGCACTACTGTACTCTTATAAATGAAAATGAACTATAAATTACCTTCGGTGAATTCTTTGCGTCCAATGTAATTTACATCGAGTTCTACGGATTTGAAAGAACCAGGATTGTAAGTTGTACGGATGCAATAATACTTCTTCAAGATTGTGATTACAATGTGTTCCACTAAGTCCTTTATTAGGTTCTATAATACGATTTGTATCGAGTTTTACATAAAGAAATTGCATCTTTAAATTCATCGAGCCTCGTAATAAGATCTCCACGGATTTAAGGCAGTCTTACTCGGCTCTACGGACGGAATGACATCAGCCCTGAAGTTTATGAAGCCGATGCCATGCTCTATCGGTTCAATAAAGTGTTCGTCGGATTTTACGACTCATAATGTCCGCGTAAAATTGTATGCTGCTTGTATTTATTGGATTTTACGGATGTAACTGTTATTGTCGTTAACCTAATGAGTTGTCCCAGGTCGTTCCGAGAGTCATTTCAATTACAGAATCCTTATCAGAAGCCATTAAAACTTCTCGCCGAATCGAATCTAAACCGGTAATATTATCCCGAGTGTCGTTTTACAGCGCGATAGTCTTTGCTAACGGTGACTGTGCGGCATAGAAGAGTCTCTCTAGTCGTTTCAGAGACTCTTTAGTCCACGCTGCGCTGGCTACCGGTTATCATTAGCGCGAGTGGGATCGCGTGAACAGTCGCTGCTGCGATTTCCCAGTCAGATGAAAACGGCACGCAACGAAACGCGGCGAATAAAACAAAACGGTTCGGCTTGGAAGGAGCAAACGGAAAACGAGGAAAGCAAGCACGACGTCCGGGCAATTCCTAGAACCGTTTGGAATTTCTTTTAAGCCATCGCTGAATGCTCTGCACCGTCACGTTACATTTTGTCCGACGCACACGTTTCATCAAACTGCTGATAAAAACTTTATTCTGGTTAGGAAAAAATTGTACTCGATAGGAACAACTTTCAATTGCAACCGCTGCAGGGTTGTTATAAAGGGGCGACTCCAATCTTCAAGAATCTTTAGATAGTACGTACTCCATTAAAATTCACTTTTATGTATTTATATACACTTACTCGTATTAATATTCGGACGCTCTAAAAAAGACGACAACTTTTTTAATATTGTACTATACGGTTTGAACTTTTTTTGGAAGCTAGATAGTACAGTCATTTGGTTCGAAAAAAAGAGGTTATCTGGAAAGTTTTCCGGGAGTTTTGAAAATGGGTAATTTTATAGATTTCGATGTGCTCTTTCCGAATTTTAACTTTGCCACCTCGTATCTTTGCCGCTCGCGCCGCCATATTGGAAAATGGAGCCTAATAGCAGTTTTTTGACAATATCTGCTTTCCGACACATTTTACGATAAAAACATTTATATACAAACTTAAACTAGAGAAAATTTCCTACAATGTATGCAATAACAATTTTTTTTGTAAAATCAATAGTTTTGGCATACGAGCAAATTGTACATCAACATGCATTTTGGCTAAAAAACTCATTTCCACACCTACCACCTAACCACCTTGAGGTAGAGTAAGCGGCGCGTTTTTTTATCGTAGTGTCCCCAGTAGGCCTAATCCACATGCAATGCACAATTCCGAAATTTAGCGCAATCTTCTTCGCTTTGCTAAAAAAAGCAAATATCGAACTTTTTTTTTAAATTTTTTATTATGTAGTCCATCATACCAAACAACTTTTGTAGGAACACTTTTTTAATAACGACAACGTCTTCTGAGATATACTGCTGATCTCATTCATTTCAGGAGGACAACCTGTATATGTATTGAATTATGTACATTTTGAAAATTTCTCCATGTTTAAAATGAGAAATTAACATTTTTTAAAATGTTTCCATGTGTAATTTAATTATTTATTTTGTTTTTATGCACAGTAAAATGTTTTTCGTAAATATACGAAAAACACGTGTTGGTGTAGTTGCGGCGCTCGTACGCCAAAACTATTGATTTAAAAAAATTGTTGATAAAAAAAAATTGTTATTACATAAATTGTAGGAAATTTTCTCTAGTTTAATTGTGTATATAAATGTTTTTATCGTAAATTGAGTCGGAAAGGAGATATTGTCAAAAAACTGCTATTAGGCGCCATTTTTCCAATATGGCGGCGCGAGCGACAAAGATACGAGGTGGCAAAGTTGAAATTCGGAAAGAGCACATCGAAATCTATAAAATTACCCATTTTCAAAACTCCCGGAAAACTTCCCAAGTATAACTACCAAATGGCTGTACTAAAAGCAATTAGTTTACTACAGGTTGTGAAAAGAATTTTTTTCAGAAATTGCAATTGGTTGGAATTGTACAGAAAAAATACTAAAAGTTGAATTTTACAACTTCTTTATGTGGGTCTGTATTGAAAATTTTAAAAAATACATTTTGTAGATCGGTGTGAATTAAACATATTCTGAAAATTTCGTCAAAATCGGTCGACGTTGCAATGAGCTACAAACGTTCAAAGATGGTAAAAATTGCAGATTTTCACGGTCTTCGGCCTATATCTACGAATTCTTACATCTTTCAATGCCTGTCGTTTTTTCTGCATCAACCGATTTCGATGAAACTTTCACAGTGCATATAATTGACGCAGACCTACAAAACGTATTTTTTAAATTTTCAATATAGGCCCACATAAAAAAGTTGTAAAATGCAACTTTTAGTATTTTTTTACAATTCCGATCAATTGCTATTTTAAAAAAAATTTTTTTCACATCCTGTAGTAAACTAATTGCTCTAGCTTTCCAAAAAGTTCAAATCGTGTAGTACAATATTAAAACACCTATCGTTTTTTTTAGAGCGTCCGAATATTAATTCGAGTAACTGTACGTTTACATGTCATGTCATTTACAGTTTAACTAGCTGCATTTCTTCCACTTACAATAATCTATATAAATAAAAATGTAAATGTCCGTTTGTTTGTAATCGAACATCTCTGTAACGGCTGAACGTAGCAAGCTGGAGTTTGAGCCATTAGACGCAGCGTTTCTCCGGGAAGGTTTACGAGAAATCAGCATGTGAAAAAGTCCATTCGTTCAAGAGTTTTGACGACTTTTTCCACCGGCTACAACGTTAACTGTTTACTTCAAGTTATGTGAATGTGGCGCGTTTGCGAAAACGTTAATGTATAATAACACTGTCCAACACCAAATTTGTTCCCTAATTACTGTTGGGTCCATCTCATAGAGTTTTTTGCGCTGATTCCGAATTTGTCCTTAATTTTTCTGCTATACGCACAGTTTTTTAGGAACATGGCTTTGAAAAAAAAACATAATTTTCAACTTTAAACAAATATTGTGAGTTATTATAAAAGATATTGAATTGTTCTTTGCAACAAAAGATTCTGTAGACATGAGTTGCCGCCAGTGGCGCTCAGGACGGGATACGGAGCGGTGAACGACCGTTCTGGTGGTGAGTGCCACTGGTGACAACTCATGTCGGGCGAAGATATTTTGCTTTCTGGTTCGAAAAAAATGTCGATGTTCTAAACTTGAAAGGGTGGTTTCTCAAGATAAAAGTCTGCTCTATCGCGTGGTATAGTTCGATTTTC
The DNA here is from genome assembly GCA_933228785.1 of Lasioglossum pauxillum. Classification (NCBI taxonomy): domain Eukaryota; kingdom Metazoa; phylum Arthropoda; class Insecta; order Hymenoptera; family Halictidae; genus Lasioglossum; species Lasioglossum pauxillum. Next base: position 16,403,318 of record OW121702.1, on the reverse strand, counting down.
CGCTGGACCCTTATTTTTTGAGATAAATCGAAAAATATCCTCAAAAATTGGTGCGAAAGTGGTGTCCCTCCGTCTTTAATGATTGTTTAAACATGTTTAAACAGTGATAATATATTAATATTGGATATCACTGTATTCGGGAAAGTCTACACAATCTTTTGCTGTAAAGAACAATTCAATATCTTTTATAATAACATCACAATATTTGTTAAAAGTTGAAAAATATGTTTTTTTTCCAAAGCCATGTTCCTCAAAAACTGTGCGTATATGAGAAAAATTAAGGACAGATTCGAAATCAGCGCAAAAAACTCTATAAGAAGGACCCAACAGTAATTAGGGAACATAAAAATAGTTGAAATTTGTTGGACAGTGTAATGGATATGGTTTCGTGTTGATTCGCATTATCACCAATGCGTCTCGACGAGAATCTTCTCAGTAGTATTCTGCTGCAAATTATACCGTGAAATATATATAAATAGAAAGATTGACCTATTCGGAGTGATTTGTTCTGTAAGTTTCTCATTGTATTCGAATTCAGCTGAGTAGATTGATCTGCGTTTGAATTGAAATATTTGATTAGTGTTTTTAAATTATTAAGTTTTTTTTTGTTTCTTAGTTCGTGTTTTTTTCTTAAGCAATTTTACATCGGTTACAGGTAAAAACAGGCTTTTAAAAAATTCTGAGCCACAGCAACGAGTGGCGTGGGAAATCTAGTAAACTAATATGGACTATATATAGTAGTGAGGCGAACAAAAATTGAATAAATCTATAGAGAGTCATGAGACCTTTATATTATCAAAAGGACCCGAATCGCTGTAATTCGTCCAACAAAAATGAAATTACTCTTATTTAGAGATCATGGAAAGAATTAAAAAATGAAATAGATAAAATTGCTGATTTTTCGCCCATTTCGCGATTGTTTCTTTAAAAATCCTCATTGCAGATGACTGTTCGGTAACAGGCAGATAGTCACAGGCTCCCAGAAAGTTTGCAAATCCAAGAACGTCCAACATTTTTTAGTAGAATCGCTGATCGGCACCGTCGCGCGTCGTTCGCGCAAACACGATTTTCCCGAGTGCCGATAATCAACCGGTGCTTCATGATCTTTTTTATTCGACGCCGTTCGTAATTCGCGAGTACAGATTTTCGGGAATTTTCGTTTTATCGGAACATTTTGGAACGACGCGGGACCCGGTACTTTCGATGGCTATTAATAATACTGATACCATTGAAACAGTTGCGTCCGCGTGGCTCCGTTCTTCCCGGGTCCCCCTGCCGCACGTTTTTTTTTATGCGTCCTCGATAATCCCTGTCAAAATCCAATCGAATATGGACGAGAAATTAATGGAATATTTTCGTTATCGGCTGGCGCACCGTACGCCGTAGATAGGAGGAAGAAGAGTGGCCGAAACGCGGCGAGGAACGAGAAACGAGTTTATGGAACCCGCGGGAGCGACGCTAATTGTCCGCCCCACTGTTTCCGGCGTACTATTACGTTCGCGCCGAATACGCGTTTTGTTTCCAGGCGAGCCTGTCGCATTAAATTAATATTACCATCGCTAAAAAGCCTGAATGACTCCGCCGGACGCGACCCGCAACACCGACTACAAACGCGTTCGAATTTTAATAAACGATTGGCCCACGAGCCGTTGATACACGGCGGAACATTAACATAAACAACCACGTGCTCGCGCGAATCGACGCGCCCTTACCTTCGCGAATAAATCGATCTTTTCAACGTTAACGTGCAATTTTATCAGCCGTGTACGGGACCACCTGACGCCTTCATCACACTCTTTATGCTAATTGCGACTTTTGTCAGCAAGAACATACCGAAACGTCGGAAATGTACGATTTAATTACAATTCACTTTGTGATAGGTCTTGCATGATGTAAATATATTTACAATGTACATGAAATGGTAATCAAACGGACGATGTTGGAATATGCTGTAAACGTTAACCGGAGTGATTCAGTCATTGTCCGGCATGTGGCTGGAAAATTAGTTGTAATAATGGAGTAATTGTATGGAGGAAACATTATTTTTTAACTTTGCTTTCGCGGTTGACTGCAGATTTCTATGAAAAATAAAATTGTTCTAAGCGAGTCGTTACAAATTCAACAAAAATATGTCTTCTTCTAATAATTTCAGTACGTTGAAAATAATATAACAGTCTCCTAAAATTCGTTTGTCTGTACAATCCCGTTTTTCAATCATCCATTTTTGCCATAAATGCTTTCAATTCGCAGTCTAATTATAACATTCACATTGTCGAAAATTATACGGGTACATCATATCTCATAGGAGCAAAAAATTCATGTAATTATAATACTGTACTGTGATTAATGGCAATGATAAATTTTCAGAAAAACTTTTTTTACGATACCATAGCTTCTTTCTTCTTCGATGTAGTAATTTTTAAAACATCATTTCTTCATTGCTACTGTCGAAATGTATATGAAGAATTATTAACAATCCAAAAAGAGGTATGCGACTATATTAACAAGTTCATATTTTCCTAAATTGTACTGCAAATTTTCTGCATGGATGATACGGCCATTTAAAGTAGAAGGAGAAGCAGGGTTTAGTGCAACATCACCGTCATTTTTAATTTATTACATCCCGCAACTCTCAAATATAAATTTTTTGTTAATCGCCCTGGGGAAAGTCGCCGGAGCCGGGATTTTCCGCAAATTTAATCTGCATTCCTTTTGCGACATTTAATCCAGCGTGGCCACGAAATTTTTATTTTGCGCGGACTCGTTCGCGGAGTTTCGAGTCCGCGTAAACATCCGCGCCGCCTAGGAGCGAAATTCCCATCTGGAATTTCATCCGGCGAAGGCTGCCGGTTTTCGCTCGTCTCGAACGATCGCGATAACGCTCGCTGTGAAATTTCATGTAACCGGCCGCGAAAAGAAGCGGGGAATAAACGAGACACCGAGCCGGAAAGTGAAACCCAGTAATTACGAAAACACGGGGCCCGGCCGGTCAATACGCGCCGGGGAGCAAATGCGTGAGATAACGCGTGCACATAACCGCTCGGACCCGGTGAGTTCGGCCGTGGAACGATAAGAAATGCCTTTAGTCTCGCGTGTCACGTTATTTCACGTCCCGTTTTGAATATTTATAAGGGCCGTCCCGTGGAAAGGGGGCCGCGTGCATTTTCATTTCAAAGTTGCAGACCTATCGCGGCCAGATTGGAGCGAAGATATTATAAGTGAAATATTAAATTTCTGTCTCCCTTGACTCCCTTTTAGCTGCTCACCTGTCGCGCGACGTCTAAACCACTCCCGTCGTCCCTTTGGACTTCCCGGAAACAATTAAACTGTTTTCCAACGTTTATCACAGTTTCTGGCTCGCGTGGATGCCGCACCTTTTTTTGTCAAACAGCATCCTTTTCTTCGCGAGAGAGCTTTTAATATACTTCTTTAGTCAAGCAACTGAATAAATCCACTTTTCTTATTATTAGTTATGAAAGAAGATCAGTCGTGTTCGGCGTTTCGTAATTCTACAGTCATTCGAAACTTTTATGGGGTAAAAGGAAGCTGTTTTAAATCAATGTTTATCTGTATGTACATATTGAATTTTAATTGCAGATTGGTGCATTTTCCAATTACCTTATGGCTTTAGATGTAGTTTCAGGAACAGTATCAATTTTCACGTTTCATAATTTCAAATTTTCCTGCTCACCTTTCACGTTTTCTGAAATGAAATTTTCATGTTTCGCAGCGTCAAGGGTTGAAGCGCGGTGCATTGAATTAAAATCGATAATTCCGAATTGTCGAGGAACGGTCACCGTTTTTTAAATTCGTGAATTCGTGTAAAACAATGGAGGTGTATGTGAGTTGGTTATCGTCAAGTCGTTCATAATATTAAGTGTACCAATCAATTTGTGATCATAGTCATAGTTGTTCATTTACAATCAGAACATTAAAGTTTTAAAAATAATCTCCATCAATTTTTATATAGTTCTACCATTTTTAACCAACATCAAAAAAGAGGAGGTTAATCTATTCCATCTGTATGTGCCTTATTTTCGCTTTTTTTCCTATGTATGTTCACCGATTACGCCGAGATGGATGGACCAATCCGAACGAAACCTTTTATATCTTGTAGAGTATGTCACCGGGGTGGTCCCGTGAAAATTTTGCATTTTTTTATTCCTTACGATTTTATTTGTGAAAAATGAATTATTTCATGTATGTTCACCGATTACTCCGAGATGGATGGACCAATCAGGACAAAATCTTTTGCATTTTGTAGGGTGTCTCCCGCTTGGTCCCTTGAAAACAAATTATGCATTTTTTCATTCTTTGCGGTTTTTATTGAAAATAACCAATAAGAACATCCTGCGGTGTTCTACGCATTTTGCTCGTTCGTGAAATTAAAAATTTTATAAAAAAAATTAAGCCTACTTCGAAAAAACGCACTAAAAAGTATGAAATAATTTCCGTTTAATTTATGTGAATACACACGAACTTAAATACAATCTCTAATCGTATTTTCTGTAAAAATTTTCCACTGTATGACTTTTTCTTGTTTGCAATCTTTGTATTATAATCTATAAAATGTACTTTAATATCATGTTGAAATAAATCTCATATGAGATTTTCTATAATAAAAAAAAAAGAAAAAACTTAAATACAATACAATCTTTTCGGAGGCGGCGCACTATGGTCTGGAAACCCGTTTTTCGTGGCCAAAAGTATTTTAGCGTTATTTAAAGTTGAAGGTTATAGTATGCTAGGTCGTTGAATTCGTTTCGACACCAGCAATAATATTATAAAGTCAGAAATATATGGTAACATTTAAAAAATTGACGTGATTCCCATTTTTATAAACAAAAAATTTTTTTTAAATTTTGTATATTGAAATTTATAGATATGTAAATACTGATCAACTTTTGTTGGAAACATTTTTTTGGCAGAACGTAGGAAATGTCTTAAAAATCGTGTTAACAGTACTATTCTGCCGCAGGAATAACATAAGTAATAATACTAGCACAAATAAGATAAATACATAAATAAAATCACTAATGTATTAATGTACATCATATATATGCATTATTTATAAATGTGCATAAACTATAAAAAAGACGATCGGTAAACAATCGAACGGAGATGAGGCTAAACAAAATTGAAAACAAGCCAAACCCGTGGCAATTGTTCTGCATTGTTATGCCGCAAAATGGTTGTGCAGTAACGGGTAACGATGAAAAACTACATACAATAACTGTATATACAGGGTGAACCACGAATTGTAAACAGTAGAGATTACTCTGTTATTTGCAGTCCGATAAAAAATGTTTCTATCACATATAACATGGTTTCAAAAGAACTTTCACAAGATTATAGCAAACTTTTTGTACAAAAATTAAAAAAACAATTTTTGCAATATTCTTATGTTATGATACGTACCGAATTTGCCTTGAAATTCTCTAACAAATAGGCGTAAAAATAGATCTTGAAAAATCATGAAAAAAAGAGTTGACAAAAAATTTGCTATAATCACGTGAAATCTCTCTTGAAACCATGCTATGCCTGATAAAAACATTTTCGATCGGAGTGCTAATAGCAGAGTAATTTCTACTGGTCACGATTCGTGGTACGAATCCGAGTTACTTGTTCGGAAAAATGCGAGCTACTTAAAAAAATCAGAAATGTCTATAATTTCATATGCAAAAGGTTCCATTTATGCCGATTTGTGCCGTTTTCGTAAAACCGTTCTCAAAGTTTGTCAAGCAGCTGGAAGCGAACACGTTCGGAGCGCCTGAAAATCCCGGTTACTATTTATTAAAAACGTTGTACAACTAAAACGGGCAGATACGGGCAAATTAAACTTTATACACTATATTCAGAAATGTCTACGATTTCATATTCAAAAGGTTCTATTTATGCCGATTTAAAACCTTTCTCAAAGTTTATATTGTTTAAACTTGTCACTATTTGTTTATGGATAAAAAGATGCTAACAACAGTATTACACACCTAAAATATACCTGCTGACACATACTAAATTATCATTTAAACTTGTATTTTGATAGTCTATGATGACTATTTTAAACGTTTTTTTTAATCTGAATTTTACGAAGTTTGTCTTCAAAACGTTATATCTCAGCAATGAATAATCGGAAAGCATTAATAATTTGGATTTGGAAGCTTTGGATGGTTCTTACTCTGTTCCAAAAAAAATTTTTTGAAAATCTTTATCTTGAAAAATTGACTTTTGGCCACGAAAAACGGGTTTCCAGACCATAGTGCGGCGCAAAATTGAAAATTTTCGATACTGGAAATTACGAAAATCCTGAAATTCTTCTACATGCTTTCACATATTAATGTATCTTCTCTTCCCACCTACTAATTTTCAAGTCTACCATATTCCAATGAAATCATAATCAGCAACATCTGTCATTTGCAAAATTTTCAATTTTGCGCCGCCTCCGAAAAGATTGTATTGTATTTAAGTTCTTGTGTATTCACATAAATTAAATGGAAATTATTTCATACTTTTTAGTGCATTTTTTTTCGTGCGTTTTTTCGGAGTCGGTTTAATTTTTTTTATAAAATTTCTTTATGTACATGTGAACCCAGTAAAAAGTTCGGATATGTAGCAAATGTAGTACACCTAATTTATTTGAATTCGCTACAGAATACTATTTATTCTGAATATTATTATATAGTTTCCTTGCTTAAACAACTACTTCAAAATATAATAATAAATACCGAATTATTGAACAGTAATTGAATCCAATGGAATCTACAATTTTTACAAATACCTGTGCTCGTTGTTCTCGTCACCGTCACCGTTTCGAGTTTCCCTCTCGAATCTCGAAACGTTCCGAGTCATACGTTCACGGGATTCAATAGTATAATCCACTTACCGAATCTGTTTATATTCTCAATAGCAGCGATAACTTGCAGAGCGGAGTTAGGGAAGCCAAATAAAGTACCCTCACCATTAAGATCCCTCCCCAGAATGAAAGTTATCCCGCTCGTTGCCGCATCAACGAACAGAATAATACAACGTGTTCCTGTGGCAGTTGTCACGCTGCGGTTCCGATATTTATTCGACTTATCGACTTCTAATGAAATTTCCCGAATCGATTGCGGGGGCTAGGCCCGCGACAAGTGAAACTTCGGCACGGTTGCCGACAGATGGGAAAGCACACGCGACCACCTTACACGTCATGGGGTAGAAAAAACATGGGGGATGGGGGTGACGACGGGGAGAAGGGCTCCAGGACATCTTGTAGGCAGCAAACCTTAACCACCCTTCAAATATTATTCCCCGGCAATCAAGGGTTCTTTAAAACTTTCTCCTTTTGCGAAGCTGACATCGCACGGTGACAGTGACGGGTACATCAAGCCCTGAATATTTTTCTAACCTTCGGCGATTGCATCGAATGCGTCGCGCTTTGTTTTCACAGAAAATAGCAGCGAAAATTGAGCAGAGCCGGCAGAGAAACGCCGTCCGACGGCAGCCCTTTCGGAATATTTTCTTAACAATTTATCCGGTCGAGAACGATCATCGGAAATTGTTATGTATGTCCTCCATTAGCCGGAAAAGATAAATACTGGGCCGGCTATCCAAAGCCCATTTGCGGAAACTTTTCACGATGGGTATGTAGCCGTTCTGTGGATAGAACGTCTCGACCGTGTGATGATTCTGTTTTAGCCATTTAAGTGCTCTATTTGTTTCTTATTTTCGTTTCAAACCGTCCTGCAGATGGGGAAATTGTTGATTCGGAATTGTAGCGGTCGGTCTCTTGAACCGGAAAGCTTTATTTAATGCCTTTTATCTTTTGTTAAGCCGAGCTTCTGCTTTGCCAAGCAGAAAAAAACAACGGTAAACGTTAAAGTTTAAATCGTTTCACAAATTCCTTGCAATCAGAAAAGACTCCTTTTTGAGGTTGCAATTCTCTCAAGCTCCGACAAAAAAACTGAGAACTTATAAGTAATATTTTACACATTACAAGTTTCTCAAAATTTTAATCTTTCCAATTTCTCAAAAAAATTCAACTCGTCAGATCCAGTTTTAGAAAAATCACTCCATCCTGAAGGGTATGTAGAGTTAATTTTAACCGACCAGAGATCAAGAAACAAAACTTCCTCACGGTACGAATAAGGAAAACTGGATCTGCCAATTAGCTGCATTGTTTCCGATTCTACGGAAAGATTGTCCACACAAAGTTACATTATTTACATCCAACGATTGTCTTCCAATATTCTTTCCAGGAAATTTGAAGATCCTTCTCAAATGAAATATCCACGGACGTTGTGCGACGGACAATTTCGCCATCCGGGATCTACAAATAAAGTTGTCAAATCTTGCATATAGTTTATCAAAGAATAAACAAGGATACCAGGAAATGCAATAAGTATGAAACAACCGGTTCCTCCGGCGCAAGGAAATTGTCCTCGGTCCCGGAGGGTACGCTGCGCGGGGTTCTCGAGCGTAAGGCGCGGCATCGCGTCCTGCTCGCAATTCGCCGTCAAAGCGGCTACTTTATTAATGCGAAATCGCTTAATCCGTTGAACGGGAGGTCCGGAAGCTGCGCGGAAGGCCGTGGTGTTCCTTTATTTACCGTCCGGTAACGTTAATTCCCCGGAGCGGATCTTTTTCCTCGGCGCGGCGTTGTGCATGAGCGGGCGGAATCGATCGGAACCGGACTCCTCGCGGTGGCAGCGCAGCGCGCGCATCATCATCATTCGTCAACATTATTCACGGTCACGATACACGCTCGTAACACCATAGCAAGGAAGGAGGGGTGAAGGAAGGGAGAGGACGAGTGGCGCAACATCGTCTAACCCTCGGCGAAGGCGAGTCCCGCGTCGGGACGATTAAATTTCACGCGGCGGCCAGGAGAAACATGTTTCGGACGGTGCAAGGGGCTCCCGGGGTGTGAACCCGTCGCTTCCCTGGACCATGGCCTCCACGGTGGTCGTAGACAGCCGCAGACCCTCTACTCTACCCCCATAGCACCCTGGCGGCTCTACCCCATGACGCAGCGTCGGCTTCCACGTGAACCCAGCGTAATCTCTCGAGGGCGTGGACGTGTCTCGTGAATGGATCCACCTGCCGGAACGTTATTGTCCGCGACGATGAAACCTTCCTAAAACGTCGGCTTACCCTGGATCATCGATAATTCCCCCTGAAAGGAACGCGACGAGTCATTTTTCGGGTCAACGATACGCGAGAGCTGTCCGCGAGGGCCCGGCACAATGGGCTCGGATAGGGTAATTGTTTACATCTACAAATCCTCATTCTGATGCCATTGGATTATGTTGTCGGGATTTCGCCCGACAATTTTTGTATGTACACGCTGTCGCTTGGATCTGTTTTTCGAAATTGGTTTGGAAATGGGTTCTGTAAAAATGGCTGGAATATACAGGGTGTCTCGGCTGATGGAGGCCACCTAAATATCTCCTTTATTTTGAATGGCGCAGAAAGAATATTTATGGCATTATTTAAATGGTATCGAAGGGGGAATATCATAGAAGAACAATTTTTTGTCCGGTTATTTTTTCATAGTTTTTTCAAGGTTATCGTTATTTCTTCATCTTGTGTTTTTTATTCCATCTTGTTAATGACTTAAGCATGTTCAAATGTATTTTTTCAGCCGCTATAAGATGGAATTAAAAAACATAAGTTTTCCCGATAAAAAAATAACGATGACTTTGAAAAACTATGAAAAAATAACCGGACGAAAGAAATTGTTCTTCTATGAGATTTCTCTTTCGATACCATTTAAATTATGCCATAAATATTCTTTTTGTGCCATTAAAAATAAAGGAGGTGGCCTCCTTCAGCTGAGACACCCTGTATATGTATTCGCATGGTTGTTGGACGAATTTACCGATATTGTACCTCATTGAATTCGTCTCAATTTCAAAAACGAGCGTGACCTTGACTTTTTGTAGAAAAAATGGTGTTTTCTCCATTATTATATTTTTCATTTATTGAATATCGACTTTGACCGCTGAACACCTGTACATTAAAAAGCGAGCTAATAAAAACATGGTAAAATAGGAACTTCAATACGTATTCCAGAATTTCTTAGGATTTTTTAAAACCTGGGACAGTAACAGAATTAGTCGTGAACATAAACTATATAGAGGGTTAATTATATTAATTTTTTACTTAGTAATATCTAAATAATTTTCATCTCAATCTTTACAGAGTAACGAGACCTTGCACAGCATTTAAATTACAAGATCGAAAATATACATTTTTTAAACGTGCAGTTTTATGTTTGCTCAAACGCAACACTAGAAACGTTTTCCTTTCGGCACACATCAACAGTAAAATTTAAAACATAATAGGCAAAGGGATTGAGTTCGGTTGGAGCTTTAGTTTGTGTTTTACACAATCGAGCGGGATTGCATAAAATCTGCAGTTGAGGTGTCGGAGATTTCACCGGAAGCTGCTACAAAGGCGAGTTAGCGGTACGCGGTACGAGATTTCACCGTGAAATGTCAGATACCGAAAAATCAGATGAAATCGCAAATAGCAAATAATCGCACAATAATCCAATGAAAACAGTCGCGCTCAGATTGCCGACAGTAAGCTCGGACCATTCGCTTTGGAGTTGTAAAAAACCGAAGTTCGCAACAGTGGCATGAGAAATCTAAAGTTTTTACGATGACGAAAAGGAGGGTCGTAAATTCTACAGCGTTGTATTGAATTCCATGGACTCAATGGAACATGGTTTTCTTGATTTTCGTCCAGTTTTTTCTGACACAAGAGAAACACATTTCGCTCTTTTCAGTGACAAAGCATGGGAATTGACAATTTTTGGGTAGCACCATTTTACTTCGAAGAGTACAATAGCTTCTGCGAGTTTCTATCGACTTTCCCCGTCGATCCACCGCTTCTACAGATACATATACTTAAATCTATTTCTTTTATGCTTATACTTTTCCTTAGGATTCGTTCTTCGAATCTTTTGAGTGCTTCGTTTGTATAATCTGAAACTGCTAAACTTGTGTCATATACAGGGTGAGTCGATACGTGCAGTGTTGGGCGATAATAATATTTATTTAAATATATAACCATATAAATAAAAATTTAAATGAAAAGTTATTTATTATTTGAATGTTGAAATAAAAAAGAAAATTATTATTATAATTATAATAATAATTATATTTTATAAAAGTTAATTATGTATTATTTGAGCAAGTCTGAATAGAATTATTTAAAATAGTAAAGTTAACTGTTATTTACAAATACAATTTCAATTATTATTTGTATTGACATTGTATATACAGCATTGTATATACAAAATACAGGAAATAAGAGAAGACCAAAAACTATTTGTTTGATTTCCACCTCAATCCAAATAATAAATAATCTTTTATTTGCAAATAAGAAATAATAAATGGATCACTTTTGGAATTATTTAAATTACTTTTATTTAAATAAAAAGTTTAGTTATTATTTGCAATTAAAATCCCACGTTTATTTATTACAAATTTATTAATTTATTAAAATTTGCCCAGCATTGTATACGTGTTATGAGACCTAATGGCTTAAGAAATTAAATTTCCGTTTATCAAACCGAGTAGTCAAACTGTACCTATTTATAAATCCAAGGTCATTGGAAGGTCACAGTGTACCACATCACTGAGCGCGTCTTGAAATCAGCTACAACCAGAGTTGGGCATTAATCGCTTAAAATTTTAACCAAGATTAATTGATTAATATGTACGATTAAAAAAGTGATCATTGAAAAATGGACGATTGATTCAATCGATTGATGAAGTTAATCGTCAATCGTTGATTAAAAAAAAAATCATCGAAAAATCGAAGACTGATTTAATTAATTGTTGAAGTTAATCACCACACGGTGTATCCATAAATCGTAATAAGGAGGGAGAAAGAGACAGAGAGTGGAGATGGAGAATTGCCGGAAATATATCTCAACAAAAACTCAATTTACATTTTTTTCAGCAGTTAATCATTAATCAATTATCCGATTGACGATTACAATTGAAAAGAATGTAATCGTGTCAACCGCAATTAACGACTACAGCAGGAGTTTAATTGCTAATTGCGATTACCGATTGAATTAGAAATTTATTCGTCAATCGTTGATTAAATTTTTTCCAAACTCTGACTACAACGCTATGAAGTTAAAAATATGTATAAAAAATATAGTTCTGTCGATATCATCATATTGCTCTCTTTGAACGATTTCGTTCCACTCTTGAAACTTTTGTTTACCTTTCACAACAACAGAGAAATTCAGATGTTTCGATTTTCGTAACTCACCCTGTATATGTATACTTGAACCTCCTATTTCTTTTTCACTTATTATACTTTTACTCATGATTCACTGTTCGAAAGTAACATTACCAATACCGATCGAAACTTTGTTGTCTATAAATAGCAGGCGGGATGGCAGTATCGATCTATCATTTTACGACTACGGAATAATCGTTCATTTTATGGAGAAGACACTTCATGGACTGACAAGTGAAGTGTCCGATATAAAACGAACCTTCCAAAGCACACTTTTTGCATAAACTTATATCGGCAGCCAGTTTAATAAGCAATCCTCATCACGACCTGGAAATGGAACAATATTATTCCTTGATTTCTACAGATAATGTTGAATGACGTCGAGTACTTCATTTAGAATTCCTGACAGAGGAAGGTTTATTATTTACATGCGAATCGTAATTAAAAATAAATGAAACCGTATTTCGTCTCTCTTCATTACAATTCCTGTCCCGATAATTTATTGACGTGCTGTTTAAAGATTCTATTTCAATGGTTAAGTACTATGTAAATACGTGAGTTTTTACTGTTATTCTTACAGAAATTCGACTAACAATTAATAGAATTCCGTTTGACCGATTCATGAAAGAAACGTGCATTTCAACAATAATTATTGCTGAAATAATTAATAAAAACAATCATTATTCTTCTTCATACAATTTAATTTTCGAACGCATTGGAATCCAAATCAAATTAAAGTTGTATTGAATTTACTTTTCAATTATTATTTACTTTCGTAATGCTATCATACTCTATATTAATTAATAACGTTCGCAAGTGGAATCTGTACTACGTAACTACAAACTTCCAACAATGCTCATCGTCGACAATGTACCATATATCTTTGAACAAATGTTTACACTTCTTGTGCTCCCTACTTGTATATTACTTCGTATTATTATTTGTAGGAAGCAAATATTTGACTCTGGAAAACTTCACTTTATTTCTCCACAGTTTACCGTCCTCGAAATAATTTAGTTGTCATATTCGTTTAAAATAACGTATCAGCCCTGCATAATACATACAACATTTTTTTGTGACTCAATCCACTGTAGAATTGGAGATTGAAACTTTTCCAACGACCCCTTAAAATTTGATATATGATTTTTTCGGCTGTTTCATGGAACATAAATCAGGAACAAGATCGTGTAGAGCTCCCATGGTGTACTTTATATTATTGTAAAGGCTGAACACGTTTCTTTCACAGCTCGGTCGAACGACTAAAAAAAAATCGTACACCAAATTTCAAGGAGTCATCGAAAAGAAAAAAATCTTCAAATCCAGGGTAGATTCAACCACAACAAAATTTCCAATGCCTTTTAGGAGGGGTGTGCGTGAACCCGAAATATCGGGATTTCCGAAAATTCCGAGAACCCAGTAATCATTTATATTCGTTTTAATGAATACATTCATGGCTTCGGATTTTTTATTCCAGATGTTTTCGAAATTGAAAGAATGTTGTCCATCACGAATTCTTTTAAAGAGTGTCTTATGTCATATTCTCGAAATTTTCGGAAACCCGACCCGATCCGACTTGACCTCTTCTCGACTCATCCCGACCATCGGGTTCCCGATATTTCGGGTTCTCGCATACCCCTACCTTTTAGAAACGTTTTAATTTGTATAATTTTCCACCACCCGCAACGAGAGCATGTAAGAAGAAAATGAGCGATTACGAAAGTAGAGGCTCTTAACCCTTCGCACTCGGAGCTATTTTAACTTGAAAATTAAACATTTCTTCCGAACTAGAATATTTCCATTGTAAATTATTTTTAAATTTGGTGGACACGAAATTGATATAATACCTCATACAATACTTAAATGTTTAATAATTAATTAGATACCAACATATCTAAAATCTTAAATAATGGTACAGCAATTTTTAGTGGCGGCTCAGAGTACTCGAGAGAGTGCTAAGGGTTAATCTTTCGAAAATCGGTAAGCGTGTCAATACTTTTCGGAGCCACTGAAAAACAATTACCCGCGGACCCCAGGCTCCCCAAATGTTATTTTTCAATTCACACCGAAAGTCGACGCGACGTGCGCGAAACAGGACCCGCGAAAGGGGTTGCACCCCATCGGCGAATGGGCCAGGGCCTCGCCGATAGCTGCAGACGTTTTGAATAATTCAATGAGAAGAACTAATTGTGTTTATGTAAATGGTGTGTAGGGGAGGTCGCACGAGATGGAGAGCGGTGTGCTTGATTTCCCAAGGATGCGGGATGTCAAGATAAGACGTGGCCTCGACGGGAGTTGAAAACGGGGTTGGTTGTCGGCTGTATCGGCGCCCCATCGAGCTTGAAAAGTTGGAAATGGACAAGGAGGCTGATCTGCGTTTGCAGACTTCAATCATACTTCAGTACAAGCATGGTTGCACTTTTCGGTACGATGGGAGATATTTCCCCATTTGTATTAATAATAATTGTTTCTCCATTACACTATGTTACAGCTGGCTTTTTATTTTCGTGACAATTTAACTCACGAACGTACTGATTTATTCCGGATTCATTTTGTGCTTGATTTCCCAAGGACGCGAGACCACGAGATAAGACGTAGCCTCGAAGGGGGTAGAAAAGGGGGGTGGTTGACTGCCGTATCAGCGCCCCATCGAGCTTGAAAAGTTGGAAACGCATTGGTACGGTTTGGGAGGGGGGTCTGGCACGCGTGTTTCCATGCAGCCAGGGCCACGAGCATATGCAGCCCCTTCGCTATTTCATGGACAAGAGATCCCGCCCCTTGATTAAGCCAAACATAACCTCCGAGGGATTATCTAAATTGCTTCGTGAAATGAATTAACGGTGCCCGTCGATGATCGCCCTCCCTCCTCTCCCTTTCTCTTTCGTTCTGGATGTGCCGGAGATTAGAGAGCCGCCCGATCAACGATAATGATAACTAAAGGGTAGTCGCCGGCACTTACGGTTTCGGCAATACGCCGCGCGCATTTCAATGTCGAATAGGGTGTCGGCAACGCTCCGTTATTTTTCCACTGTTTTTTCTTCTAAGCGAGAACGAGGGTAAGCTTCCGTTCGGATTTTTCGTAGATTTCTTTGGGGATGGTGAGCCAAGGGTGTTCAACCCTTGTGGACCGTTCAGCCCTTATGTCAGTACCAAAAATTTTCTGTGATGATCAATATTCTCGTACTCTTCAGACTTCATGTTTGCAGCGACAAAAGTAAATTTAATTTAGAACAACTAGAACATGCAAAGAATGTTGACTCTTCACTATTATAGACGTTGAAACTACTGAAAACTAAAGGTAGATTAATATATTAGTTACCCTTAGCAGTCTAGGGGTGATTCAAAGTCACCATTGCTGTACCATTATTCATAATATTGTTTACATTATTAAATATGTTGGTATCTAACCAATTACTACACATTTAAATATTGTATGAGGTATTATGAAAACAATCGTACAGGGTGTCCCAAGATTCGTGAAAATCTCGGAAATGGGAGGTCTCTGAGACCATTTGAAGTGCCATTTTCCTCAGCAAAAATGTTATCCGCGGCTTTGTTTAGGAGTGATTAACGAAAAACACGGACCAATCAGAGCGCGACCTAGACGCGAGTTGGCATAGTCGCCCAATCGACAGTTAGCGCGCCGGGCCGACTGTGTTATATGATTATTATATCTGTGAATTATTCTAGGTCGCGGGAAAAATGTTTAATTTTCAATTTAAAATAGCCCTGATTGCAAAGGGTTAATAACTGAATAGTACTTTTCGAACTCCGATTTTCTCGAGAACGAGCGGTCAAATGAAAAAAATTTGTTGTATATTGGTAACTTATTTTTTCATGAAGAATCACCCTCTCCATGGTTGTACCACCAATACTAACAAGTCTTTTGTGAGACAACGGTATATGGATCCCTAACGATGTCTGCAAAATATTAGGTGTAGTTACTCAATAGTTTTAAAGATATAAACAATTAAACTTTCATACCTTGTTGATACACCATGATTTGCAGCTCAAGTTTTCGAAGTTCAATTGTTTATATCTTTAAATCTATTGAGTAACTACTCCTAATATTTAGAAGACATCATTAAGGATCCATATACCATCGCCTCACAAAAGATTATCAAAATCGAAGTCGGACACTTGGGGCCCTTCCCTTGTAAGACACCCTGCATGTTAGGAGAAGCGAACTCGAAGAATTTCGAACAGCCTGTGAGTATGGGACTCAATTTAGATAAGTACTTGCTGAAGCATAGAATAACATAAAGAACAAGTCTTGAACTAATTGCTGACGCGTTGTAGGTGGCGACGTTTGTACTGGCAAGTTCATAATCTGCAACGAGCGTTTCTCTTTCCTCGGGAAAACCCTCTTAACGCTTCTGCATGGGAGGACAGCGCGGCGTTTACTGTGTGCAACCAGCTCGCGGCCACCGGCGCCGCAAGAAACCGCTGTAAGTGCATTGTCTTGTAAAAAGAGAAGCCTGGCTCGGGTTCAATTAACTTAATGCAAATTGCCTGTCGTAACCATGCTCATGCACCAGTCGAAAAGAAGAAAGGAAGACCGGCCAGAAAAAACCACGCGAATCCCCTCGAAGGTGTTTAACCGAGCTCGGTGTTTTCCTCGCGCGGGCGAACGGTGATCGGGATGCTGCTCCACGATGTTACTGAAATTTTTGCTTCCGGGAACCCGTTTCAATGGGACACTTACGGAAAGCAAGATTTTTTAACTACATACATATTTTTGAATCCCACACGAATTACCCCAGGCACAGGAAAGTTGATAGTTGACGTACGTACACGTGGAAATATTAATTACGAATTAATATTGCTATAGAGAGACGTTGTTTGTAATTCTCAACATAGCATCTTTCGTACTAACATTTCTTCGCAGTCGAAAAGTATATTTACTCTAAGTAGCAATTTTTTAATCATAAATGTTTCTCAAAATCTTTTCATGTTATATCTTCTTGTTAGACTTGAAAAGAGGCAACAATTTTAATATTCCTATTGACAAAATTCTGTATTCCTTACACTAATTTTCGCAACTACTAATTTTTATACTATCTTTTAGTTTATCGATTATAGCGGCCCTGAGGAATTGAATATTTCATTAGCCCCGAAAAGCCGATATTGTTGTATTAATATTTATGATTCAGTTTAAACGAAGCGGTTCCAACATGGTTCCAGCCACATGCGAATTAAAATAGCTTGATACCATGTTTTCAGTGGTTAATTAAATTTATCCTGTATAATAGGTATGAAATGAAATTAATTCGTGATCACGTCACATTGTTGTAGGAATTCTAGAAAGAGATATTCAAACCATAATTTAATAACATCATTTCGCCATTTACGATGCGTATGAAATTCCGAAAGATGCTTGAACAGCTATAGAAACAGAATAGCAGTGTGACGAATATGTTTACCACATTAGTAGATTTGCAGCACGGGGCACGTACTGTTCAGATTTAGCACCTTCTCAGGTACTCACAGGTGTCTGTTTGATCAGATGTTTGCCTTTACAGGTATCGTAATTATCCCTGAATCCATAGAAATACGTCTCACGTGAACAACTCGTTAACGTTACTAACAATATGAAAACGAGTTGAGGAAATAATGTGTAATTTTAGCAAGCGAATCAATTATTTCAATAACTATCAATAACGGAATTGAAGTATCGGGTACGAGCATTTTTACCAAAGGAGCAGAACTTCATAACATTTATGACAACGCTATCGATAGGAACCGTTACAAAGCATGAAAGATATCGGGAAAGACGTTTTCCAATATCACCTCCCATTCAAACATATCACACTATGCGAAGAAGCAAACATCTGTCATGGTTTTTCCCGAGAATTTGACGTATGAAATGCATTCGCATAGCGGAATGTCAGACAAATTGATTCTAAACTAGCAGAATACAATTTTTAAATGTATTCCGCACCGCGAAGATGGCGAAGAAGTTCCACTAAATATCGATCTCTCTGCTGCTTGCTTCTCAAACATACCGTTGCAATTTTTACATTTGTATAACTTACTATTAGTCTTTCAATTTTAACTTGAATTATTATAATACTGAATCTCGTTCATTTGATTAAAAAAGGATTAAACTTGAAGATCTAAACTTTATAATTCTTTTAACTACATTTGCTTTTATCTATTCAGTTCGTCCAAATGTGCAGGGTGTATACAAAATAATGGTCATCCGTCCTAGGAGTAAATCTATACCTCTTGATTCGAGGATATTTGAAAAAGTAACTTGCCGCAGAATTGCTTGTAATGAAGATAATTGTTGTTAAACATTTTTTACATCAACACCGTCTACTCATCGAGAAAGGAATCATATGTTGCAAACAAATACTTATCCCAACAAAAACATACTGTAAACAAGAGCCAAGTTCCTATGGCCGTAAAAAGTTGTGAGATCAAACAAAGTACGGCCAAGATCGTTAGCTTAGAAATAGTTCTTGCACTACTGAAAAAAGCGTTTGTAAAAATTAGTTTAAAAGAAAGCTATTTAATTTTTAAAGAGTTACATGGAAGGCTAAATTATTAAAACTTGGCCGCTACCTAACACTTTTTATGGTCATTGGTTTAAAAACGGCCAAGTTTGAATAATTTAGCCCTCCATATAACTCTTTAAAAATTAAATAGCGTTCTTTTAAACTAATTTTTACAAACGCTTTTTTCAGTATTGCAAGAGGTATTTCTAAGCTAACGAACTTGGCCGTATTTTGTTTGATCTCACAACTTTTTACGGCCATAGGAACTTGGCTCCTGTTTACAAGATATTTTTGTTGGGATTTCGTCAATTTTTGTTGATATTTCATCAATTATAAAGCAGGTATCAAAGAAAAAAAATCCTTTTCTAATCTGCAAGACAAAATCCAAATTCAATACGTTTGAATTTTCACGATCGTAAATTTTTGTATATGCACAAATGATTTCGGCGCTACAGATTCGATCAATAATACTAGAAATTAGCAATTTTGCAGAATTATAATTTCGACGTTTCGGTTCGGTTTTGAACCATCTTCAGGAAAAGTCCGCGTCTGTGAAATAGACACTGTTATTCATTAAAACAGAACAATTTTATGATTTAAACCAGAGGTAATGTAACGTACTTGCTAACTTTGAAAAAACACAGAATGAAGAGCGTAAATAAATGGTACTTGTCTATACGAGGGTTTAAACTGTACTAGACTGTAACCGTTGCGACAACGTCAAGGCAGAAAACATAGAAACATCGTAGAACTAACTAGCCAATACGGTATCAAGGATCAAGAGACGCCAAATCAATATTTGGCGCGCATTCAAATTTTAAATATTCATCAACACATTTCCAGCCCATGTATTACCAAAATTGGTAGAAAAAATTAGCAATCATTTACTGTGTGTAGTTTAACATAACTATGTTAATGTGCTTAACCATATTTATAAACTGGAATTCATTATTTAGATTATTATAGAAAATCATCATAAGTTGATTACTGATTCAGTAATGTAGTGTAAAGGCCCTAGGGGTGTAAGCATAGTGAATTTGCCCTTGAAAGATGTCGGCACGATACTGAGAGGATTTTTAGGTACTAATGAGATAATAAGATCCTGAAAGTTTCAGATCTCTAACCCATTTGGTTTTTGAGGAAAAGCAATATATGTAAAAATCAGAAAAAATGAAAATTCTCTGAAACGCGTGAATCGATTTATTTGAATTTTGGATATGTTTTGGGGGTTGATGGTAGCTTCTAGGAAAAAAATTATGAGCTATATCGGTTGATAAAAACCTCGAAAAAAATGACGCTTTTGTTTTAATTTTGATTTTTAACTATGATACGATCCTGGCACAATTATGAAACCATTTTTTTCGAATTCCTCATCCATTTTTCTATG
Organism: Lasioglossum pauxillum; assembly: GCA_933228785.1. NCBI lineage: Eukaryota > Metazoa > Arthropoda > Insecta > Hymenoptera > Halictidae > Lasioglossum > Lasioglossum pauxillum. The sequence continues at coordinate 16,383,194 of OW121702.1, read as the reverse complement.
GATTTATGAGCTTTTAAGATTTTTAAAAAAGGTACGCCATATTGCAAAAAAATAAAAACCATTTTTTATGCAAATATTCACTTTATTTATGTATTTTATGCCTAAATCTTTATTTTTCTAATGCTTCAAGATATGTAACTAAAATTCGTTGGCCCGTAGAGGCAACTCATGGAATGTTAAAACAAAAATATCATTTACTTGATCAAAGAATTGACAATAAAATGCTTCCGAGAATTGGAAGTTTTTTCAAAATTGCCTCATTTCTACATAATACGTACAGTAAGCGTCTTACTTCCGACTCAGAGTTTTTGGATGAAGTCGTCGAAACAATGAAATCACAAAATAGTGTAGAAAATACGTTAGCTAATGAAGTTCAACAAAATGGCTGGCAACGTAAAAAATTGCCGTTTCAAACTATTTCATCTGAAGCTCTAGAAGACTTTCCAGAAATGACGGAAAAAGATCTGCGAATCTTTTTCACCGGTTCTTATCAATTGAAGCAGGCTGTGTCGTATTTAGCAGAAATGCTTGATGAAACAGGTAATCTTACTATTCAATATGTAAAAGACCAGTCAAACATACTCAAAGCTCAAGTTCAATCCCGTCATATCAATAAGAAGGTTTATAGATGTTTTATTGAGTATAAAAAAAACGCTATTGGTCCCAAAAGCATATTGAGGCATAGTTGTGAGTGTGCAAATGGTCTTAGAACAATTGGATGTTGCTCTCACGTTGTTGCTACTATTTATTACTTGTCACACGGAAGATATTTGACAAAAATTCTGAGGCCTGCTGAAACACTAAGCGAATTATTTAATAGAGACAATGTTGCGCCGGTGATCGAAGATGATAGTGATGAAGACTGATAAAATATGATCATAAACTTTTTCTTCCAAATATACCTTTCAAACATTTGTTGTTATTTATTTATAATTTAGCAACTAAAATCTGTTTCTTATGTTATAAGCGCACAATGTTTAAAATATTTTAGTTAATATTCATTGATATTTTAAAATTTAATTTTTGATTTAGAAATGACTATTTAAAATGAGGTTAAAAGATATATATGAACGACAAAAATAAAGATTTAGGCATAAAATACATAAATAAAGTGAATATTTGCATAAAAAATGGTTTTTATTTTTTTGCAATATGGCGTACCTTTTTTAAAAATCTTAAAAGCTCATAAATCCATAGAAAAATGGATGAGGAATTCGAAAAAAATGGTTTCATAATTGTGCCAGGATCGTATCATAGTTAAAAATCAAAATTAAAACAAAAGCGTCATTTTTTTCGAGGTTTTTATCAACCGATATAGCTCATAATTTTTTTCCTAGAAGCTACCATCAACCCCCAAAACATATCCAAAATTCAAATAAATCGATTCACGCGTTTCAGAGAATTTTCATTTTTTCTGATTTTTACATATATTGCTTTTTCTCAAAAACCAAATGGGTTAGAGATCTGAAACTTTCAGGATCTTATTATCTCATTAGTACCTAAAAATCCTCTCAGTATCGTGCCGACATCTTTCAAGGGCAAATTCACTATGCTTACACCCCTAGGGCCTTTCATTAATCTCAGGTTTTTCGTACCTAAGATTGACACTTTGATGTTTCATCATGTGAACAGTTTCTAATAATAATCTTTGGTGTAAATTACTTTCTTTATCCAGTATTTTGACATTTTCGAAATCAAATGCATGGTCAAGTTCAAATAAATGCTTCGTCAAGGCGGTGTGTTGTGATGATGGCAACAATATATTTCTTTTATGCTCATTGATCCTTGTACTCAAATGTCTAGAAGTTTGTCCAATGTAAGAAAGATTACAGCCTTTGCACGGTATCTGATATACTACGTTACAACATTTTAATAATGGTATTGGATCTTCGATTTTTGGAAACCAACATCTCAAATAAACAGGGATTTTATAGATGGTATGTAGCCCAACTTTTCTGAAAATCCTTTTAATAGCGTTGGAAATGATATTAACAAATGGGAGAACAACTGTGTTTTTCCAACTAATTGGACCCCTTTTAATGTATTTTTCCTCTTTCCGTTTTTCTATAAGAAGAGGGTGGTAAATTTCAAATATACGTTTTTTTATGATGTTGGAAATCAATTGAATGGGATAACCATTTAATTTAAGTACATTTTTAATCAATGCAATATTGTTGGGTCTAAATTCAGGATTGCTCAACAATATCGCACGATCAACCATGCCTTTAATAAGTCCAATCTTATGTTGTATCGGATGAAAAGAATGAAAATTCAAATACCTCCCCGACCAAGTGGATTTATGATACCAATTTAATTTTAACTCATTGTCTGCTCTAATTATGCTAATGTCCAGGAAATTTAGACATGAATCCGCTTCAATTTCATGAGTGAATCATTTAAATCATAAAATTGTTCTGTTTTAATGAATAACAGTGTCTATTTCACAGACGCGGACTTTTCCTGAAGATGGTTCAAAACCGAACCGAAACGTCGAAATTATAATTCTGCAAAATTGCTAATTTCTAGTATTATTGATCGAACCTGTAGCGCCGAAATCATTTGTGCATATCCAAATTCAATGTATCGAAGATTTACACTCTGCCGGCAACGCTCGGATCCGTTTGCCCCCTGCCCCTATAGACGATGCTCGGTGCAGTTTCTTTTGTTTACGTTAGAGCGATTGTTTTTTTCATCAGTATTTGTTGCGACTTCGAAGCTAATAAAACGTATACTTATGTATATTATACTGCTATGTTCTATCCTACGTACCTATTTCGTAATGTTTTTATTCAATACAACCCCTTTAAGATGTATAATTTCAAACTTTGATAATGATTCCTTTGAGTGTTTGTTATGGTGGACCTATGTACCAAATTTCAAGCTTGTAGCTCAATAGGAAGTACCCAAAAGGTTTTGATGATCGTCAGTCAGTCAGTCAGTCAGTCAGTGACAAATTTAGCGATTTTTGAGGTCCTATATCTCGGAACCTACTAATGTTGGAAGATTAATGTTTTGTCAATATTGAGACGTGATAGTATTTAACGAGTGTACGAAATTACATCTCTCCATCTGCCTCCAGTGCCGAGTTATAAGACTCTAAAAAACGGCTAGGTTGTTTCGTGTAAAAGGAGGTAGTGCGAGAACTTGGCTGGTGCACTACCGTGGACCTATATTCAGATATAAGCTGTTGAAATTTTTGCAAAATTTGATTGTGTGGAGTTATACGTATGGACAAGAGCCTACTACCACAGTCAACATGACCATGTCCGATGAGACAGAACATAATCACGTGCCGCGAGAGAAACGAAATTGAAAGGAACATTCGTTGCCTAGCCTGTACTAGATCATTTTGTTTCCCTGTCCATTCAGATCATTTTAAAGTTGTAAAATAATATGAAAGAAAATATAACTGAAAAGGATGTTATATAGCAGGCAAAAAATTTGTAATAAACTTATAAATTACGCCCTCGACGACCAACAACAATACAAAGTTTCCCACTCCTCAACCTAAAGTTTTTCCGACACACCGGCGTCCAATTAGCGAACTATATCCCCACCTAAATCTACCCTTAATCATTCGCGAAAAACCGAGGTGACATTCGCAATACTATTTTGATCGTGGGGGGAGTCACTTCTTCTCGTCACTGTCAAGATTTCGGAAAGTGTGTTGCGTAGTGTTTAGTGATTATGTAGAAGTGTAGTGTTCTGTGCCACACAGTTATTAAGACTTATTCGTGTAAATGGCAGTGTCTTATCTATCTGACGAAGGAACAGAAGATTCGGAAAAATTTGTGAGTAAGTACCTATACTTTAGATTAGTATTTCATAATGTAGAATCCTACATTTCATTTATGCTTTGTCGAAGAAGATAGCTGCAGGATAACAAGGATTTCGTATATCTCAGTCTATGCATTACTGTTTAAGCTTAAAAGTTTTGGTACACACGATCAGTAAAGTACTCCGAAACTTGTACTCTTGTTGTTCTGTTAATATTCCAAGTTTCTTGACCTACATAAGCGAACAAGGGAAATGTCGGAATAATTTCCATTAAACATACTCGTGCTTGACAATCTCGCAACCATGGAGAAAATATTCTGCTGGCTTGTATACAAGTCACTGTAATTGATATTTCATGTCATAGAAATGCTACGTTCTTTCAAAATCTTTCTTTGTGTATTATATATAACTGGATTTCTTATAAAAAAATTCATAATTCTGCTACTTATAATGTTCTTCAACTGTACTAGATTCCGAGAAACTGAATTAAATATGTTTGCCTCTTTGTTATGGTTACAATTGTAAGGGTTGCTTCCAACCCTACAATATTAACGATGATGAATAAATGAAATGCTTTATATTTTCTAAAATTCACCAACATTGCATAAAAAATAACAATAATAAAAAAAACGATAACTTTTTAGATCTTGTACTATACTATTTGAACTTTCATGGGAAGCTAGAGCAAATCGTTTACTACAGGATGTGAAAAGAAATTTTTTCAAAATTTGCAATTGGTCGGAATTGTATAGAAAATACTGAAAGTTGCATTTTACAACTTTTCTATGTAGGCCTATATTGAAAATTGAAAAAGTATGTTTTGTAGGTCTGTGTCAATTAAATGCACTGTGAAAGTTTCATCGAAGTAGGTTGATGCGGGGAAAAACGACAGGCATTGAAAGATGCAAGAATTCTTATATATAGGCCGAAAATCGTGAATTTTCACCACCTTTAAACTTTGTAGCTCATTGCAACGTCGATCGATTTTGCCAAAATTTTCAGGATATGTTAAATTGACACAGATCTACAAAACGTATTTTTTAAATTTTCAATATAGGCACACATAAAAGTATTTTATTCTATCTTTTAGTATTTTCTATACAATTCCGACCAATTGCAATTTTTGAAAAAATTTCTTTTCACATCCTGTAGTAAACGAATTGCTCTAGATTAGAGTAACTGTACGGTACCTAGATGCTATAATTAATGGGCTTGCAAGTAACAAATATAATTCTAATTTCATTTCTAAACATTCAAAATATATTGGAAAAGTCTGTTCATTGTAGCATATCCTCTAATGGATTTTAAAGGTATTCCAAATATACAGTGAGTGTACAAAATATTCGTACACTTTTTAAAAACCAATGACTTTTATATAATTGTACCAAACGACCTGACTTTTTATAATGAATTAGAAGTGTGGTCTTACGAAATCATATGAGAAAAAGATTTTCCAAAAATTATAATTTACAAAGTTACATGCAAAAATAGAAAAGGCATTTCTTAAAACTTATTTATTTGGTCCCTTAATGAAACTTGGAAATATATGTTTTGTAGAACTATGTTAGTTATACACATACTGAAAATTTAATCAAAATCGGTTGACGCAGGCAAAACGACACGCATCGAAAGATGTACGCTTCTATTAAAAAGTCGTGTAAAACTACAATTTTCACAATTTTTAACCGCTTCTAGCTCGTGTGTATGTGAATCGATTTCAATGAAATTCTCAGCATGTGTATAACTAACATAGATCTACTAAACATATATTTAAAATTTTCATGAAGGACCCAAATAAAATAGTTTTAAAAAATGTCTTTTTCATTTTTACATGTAACCTTGTAAATCATAATTTTTGGAAAATCTTTGTTGCATATCACTTCGTAAACCATTGCTTCTAATTGATTATAAAAAATCAGGTCGTTTGGTACAATTATAAAAAAGTTATTAGTTTTTAAAAAGTGTACGAATACTTTGTACACCCTCTGTACAATTTTACCACTTACATTAGACATTGAACCACGTTATCACTCCTGCAATATGATTGATACTTTCTAAAATTAACCAACAATGCACAGAACTAAATGCATGCTGCTTATTAAAAAATTTTTTTACGAGAAATAACCGTAATTCCAGTTTTATTTTTGAGTATCATAATTTTGTTGAAAGAATCCGTTCACTGTAGCATTACCTCAAGCTTCTAAGAGTTGCGTATAGCTATGGGATTAAAAATATTATTGCGGTTAGTAGTCCGCGGCTGAATCTAGATTACAAACACGGTAAGCGTATCCAAAGTTTACATTCCCGCAGACGCGCGCCATTACCCTAATGTAGTGAACGTGCAATATTCTGTTATAATGCTATCCAGCGGATTGAAAAAATCCGTCAAAGGAAGAGACTCAAAGAAAGCAAAGGGCCGCCTTTGCGGCGACGTCCCTGTTTTCGGCTCGATTCCGATGGAAGTCCCACAAGACACAATCCTCCCCTTTCACAGACGAACGCGCGCGACCGCGTCACTGGATCTCTCCTGATCGACAGCATATGCGCAACTCTGATGAATTACATCAACGGAGATAGCACAGGAATTGTGTTTCCTGTTGACGTCGTCCAACATAAACGCCGACCGTCCAACGCATTTACGAAATTACAACGCACGAGCACTGCTTAGGGACACGTCGGTTGAATTTGCTATACGATTTTCTTTACTGTCTTCCTCATTCAAATTACAACTATTTATCGAGATTCATTGACCAATTTATCTTATTATAACCCGTGAACATTTAAAAAAATTTTGATTCTTTATCAAATGGTGGGAAGACTACCCCTATGTGAAAAATAGGTACTGGAGTTAAATCATGTGTCAATATGTATGTCGACCGTGATGTAATATTTAGATGATTTCATCCAGGTGATTATGTACGTTAGGTTATATACATAATTTAATTTCTCATTTTATTAAATAGGCAAACAGATGAAATTTTTAAAAGTAATGTTTCTAAACATAATTGAGGGGTAGAGCCAGACAAAGGTATATTTTCTAAACAGAAAAGTTTGCATCGTCTACAATAAAATAGTATATTATGCGTTTTCATCAATACTTCCACAATAATAAATATCTACGGAAATTTTTATAATCCATAACAATCCGCAGTCTAGTAATTACCACGCTTGCATTAGCTTGCCAAGTTGTCGTTGTCGTTGTATGCGTCAAATCTTGTAATCGAATTTTAAATCACTTCCCCATGAGCTAGAGACTTGAAAATATAAACATAGCTCATAACTGGATGACAATGCAATATCAGAAAACAAATTTTAAACTAGAGGGCTATTGTTGCTCGCTCGCTCGCGAGTAAGGTTGTTGTTGCTCGCTCGCTTCGCGAGCTCGCGGGCAGGACTGCTCTTGCGAGAATGTTAGTGGTATGCATGGCTAGTAGGGCCCACAGCTATTAATGTCTTTCATTTTGTGTGTGACTCTCCACGAGCCACACAAAGAACTTCCCGATTCGTTAGTTGCTGTATATTATTATTATTATTTATTAAGTGTACGTTTTGAGAAGATTATACGTTTTCAGGGAAATTCAATAGTTTTCTACTTATCAAAATGTTTGCTATATGGCGTCGCATTAAACCAATATCGTATGCTCGTTGCTCGCTTGGTTCCTTGTTATAGCATACTAATATTGCAAAATAAATTGTCTTAATTAGTTTTTCGCAAACGATACAACTCATCATTATCCGGGTTTGCAGTATTGATCTCGGTTTTCTTCGATACTATTAATTTAAATTTTCTCAAAATATATAAACCGCTCAATTTTGAAACTCTGCTCAGTGCTACATACAACATTTGTAAAGTTCGTATTTCTGATGTTTTAAAATCCATACATACTTTCTCGTATGTTTGTCCCTGACTTTTATGAATCGCAATCGCTTCAGCAGGAACCTCTGGAAATTGACTACGTGTAATTTGTTATTTTCCTTCACTCGAAATATTTACTTGATTCGATATTTTTTTATTATTGGTGTTAAATTTTGATTTGTATTTGCATTTTTCATATAATCACGATAACGAGTTCTTACTTTCACTCCTACCCTGGCCAATTGAAAATCTAACCACAATATAGACGGAATTTTAGTATTTTCTTGAAAAGTAATAAATTTTAATATTCCGCATGCTCCATTAACCAATTCGTCTTCAACGTCAATGTTATTAATTATCATATATTTTATATTAATTTTCAATTTAATCTCAGTTAACCATTCGTTTTGAACTCATTGTTTATTTAAAGATTGTAATATAAATGTTTTTGTACTTTCATCGATATTCTTTGAAAATGTATTCTCGGCGATGATTAACTCGCTCTTGCATTGGAATAATTTTCGATTATTGTAAGCGGTTACATTAGCATTAGTTGCATAATTGGAAAATACATTTTTTTTAATTAAAAAAAAACAAGAAAAATTTTTTTTTAATTTTATAAAAAATTTTTTTTTTAATTTTATAAAAAAAATTTTTTTTTTTAAATATCTCTAAATATATATATATTTAGTTACGTTTACTTCTTCGGTGGATACGCCTTTCGTATAACTTGCAATGTTTAATCAACTCCTTTCGAAAAAAACTAAAAAACTACTTGACCAATATGGACCAAAATCTAATCAGCTCTAAGTTACAGCGAGGCACATCGATTGCATCATTCATCATTCCGATCGCGTTGTTACTTTTTCTGAAAACGTTAACGAAAAATTTGATACCATAGAAACGGACATACGTACACACACACACACACACACACACACACACACACACACACACACACACACACACACATACCGACATTTTGATAAAAATAGTCTAAAATGACTCCAATGACCATGAAACGTGAAGATCTGCTAAAAATTCGATTTTCGATTTTCGGGGTAATTACAATAACTTCCCTATAAAATCGGGACGTTAAAAAACTGTGCATCTAGGACAAAAAAATTGTTCATTAACCGCCACAACTCGTTGCGCGACGCTCGGTAGTACGTCATCGCGTTCAGCGATCCCCACTCCGCGCGCCAGCGCTCCTTACTCCACTACGTGTTCCCACTCCGACTCATTCCCACTTCACTAACCCACTTCGCACCGAAGGAGCTCAGTGTGGTGTTCCGTTCATTCAGTTCCATTTCGGACAATTTCGGACTCCATCAAGAGATGTCGTCTCTCGGACTCATCCCTTCATTCTTTCTCGCGTATTTCCATATCTTGCGTTTCTATATCTTACTATTTCATACCAGTATTACTATATCTTGCGTTCCATTTCAAAAATACTACAAAGTAAAAAATAAAAAATATAAAAAAAAACTTTGAAAACCACGCTTATAATTATATTAAAATGCACTAAAGAGGAGAAAATAATTTTTTTAGGCATTTGTGACTATAAATAAAAGCGTGGAGCAAACACGAAGATTACGTCAATATAGTTTAACGCTTCACGCTTTTATTTATAGTCACCAATGCCTAAAAATATTGTTTTCTCCTCTTTAGTGCATTTTAATATAATCGTGGTTTTTAAAAAGTTTTTTTTATATATTTTTTTATTACATTATATAAACAGGTATGTCAACCTAGAGGATTCAAAATTTCAACAATAACTTCTTTCAACCAGAAATGTAGTTAGAGAATAGAGATATACGATGGAATGATAAATGAATGTTTTATTTTTCTTTTATGCATGTACGTAGATCAATCGTTTTGATTAATACCTGATGATTGCTGGAGAAGATGGCATCGAATGCCGGCACGCAAGTCACTTAATTCACTTGAAGGACTCTATCGTTTCTTCGTCAGGTAGCGTGATCGGGAAGCACCCGATCTCCCTGGTTAGCCGAAGAAGATTCCCCCCGACGTCAATTAATGAGAGCTAATTACGAGGCTTAGCCTCTCCGCCTGCGGCCGGAGCACCCCGAATGTTCCCTCCTTTTCTTTTGCGAGCGCTCTTAATTACGCAAAAATACGTCTCTAGGATTTTTCTCCGCGATTCATCATTTCGCCGGTGAATAACGGGACGAAATCCGTCTGCGCGGGGGATCTGCTTGGCGAATAAATTTTGTTGACGGATGAATCGCTATTTTTGTGCCGACGTTTCCGATAGTCTTTCGACGCTCGCTGCTCCATACAATTTTGATACCGTGCGAATTTAATCAATTCTAAACAGATTCATTCTTGGTAGTCTGCTGACTTTACGTATTTCATAGCATTTTTTATCTTTTAAAATCAGAGAAACGTAGTTGAATATTTAAAAAGGTTTAATGATATTTTTATATTCGTGGTAATAAACAAGAGAACATTTTTTAATTTTTACAACATTAATTTTTTCAATGTAATTCAACATTTTTCAATCGCACAAGCATGTTTGGAAAATTTTATATTTATCAATTTCAATTACTACGCATTTTTTATTGATGACACGCTTTGACAGAAACCTTTGAAACTTCAAGAAACTATTTGACCAAAGTAATATTAAACAGATGCTTATTTTTTTAATGTTGCGGGATTAATATTTAGAAACATATTTTTCCTCACGTATTCAGAGGTATTCAATCTCGAGCGTCAGAAGATGCGTGCTTTTCTAACAGGAGAAGAACTTTTTTTATCTAGGTCTTAAAATGTCTCAAAAACCTCGTCACTCGTATCTGAAGTGAGCGTAGAGAGTTAAGAAGGGACTGCTTATGTATATACATTGCATATACTCGTATTTCGTCGAATTCTCGAAATATGTAACATAAACAGAGCACATTGAAGCCGCGGTACAGTGAAAAGAAGTCTTTTTATTCGGTATCCCATCATCTGATGAAGTGGATTTTTATTTGAATAAAAACTCTCCCGCCTTTTTAATTGATTAAAACAGAAAACGAAGCGTACACACTTAAAAGTTGTCACGAAACACAGTTTCAATATTTTTATCGGCGACTGCGCTCGATGATCGTAGTAACACATACAACTGTAACAGAAACAATGAAATTTGATGAAATTCCTTCGGACGAGTGACGCGCGTTGTAGTTTGACGAATGAACTTTTTCAGTAGGAGAGGTTCATCGTTTCCGAAGGCTAACGGCGGATCCGACCGATAACAACGGGAATAACGATGGTAATACGATGACTTGCTTGCAAATCCACCGGACGCCCTCTTCCTCATCCTAGGGATCGCTTTTCATCTGGTAACGTGTAATCCGAAATGGCGTGTGTTGCGCTCCCGTGTCCAATGCAATATACTCACGTACATACGCCGCGTACTCCATACAGGGAATTATAAATGGGCGAAGCCCAGCTGCCGGATGGCACTCGTGCAAAGCCAAATCGAATGGAGACACGCGACACTTTCTCTCTTACACCGGTTCCCTTATTCTCGCCTGTCCGCCCTTCGTTTCTGCTCCATTCTTCTCGATAGTGCTCCGGTCACTTTTAACGCGGCGACGAAACATCGCCGGCAAAAATCGATTCCCTCGGTATCCGTTCCCTTTGTCGACGATACGGATTAAACACGTTTTTTACCGTCGCTGTGCGAAGACAACACACGAATAGCACGACTATCGATGCATGTGCAAACTCCAGCACCGAAATTTTACTTATATCGTGTACATTGTTTCTCAATCTACGGCGTCGAACATAAAAAAGAATAGAACTTGTCCATTTCTAATGATTCCTTTATGGGATACTTATTAACATGTTCTTCACACTTTTCTGATTAAAATGATTCCAAACACAACACAATTATCCGAACCGGAAAATGTGTATGCATTTTTAGGTATAAACTGTGTGTTACATTATAATGCATTTACTTTTACGATTTACTGTACGATTACGATGCTTCTTGTCTTCTATTACGAAAGAAAAAATATATAAACAAAACTTTTTAAAAACCACGCTTATATTCAAATACACTAAAAAGGAGAAAATAATTTTTTTAGGCATAAATGACTGTAAATAAAAGCGTGGAGTGCTAAACTATATTGACGTAATATTCGTGGGCGCCCCACGCTTTTATTTATAGTCACTAATGCCTAAAAAATTTATTTTCTCCTTTTTAGTGCATATTAATATAAGACGTGGTTTTTAAAAAGTTTTTATATATTTTTTTATTTTCTACTTTTTAGTCTTTTTTAAATGGAACGCAAGATATGGAAATACGCGAGAAAGAATGAGGGGATGACTCCGGGAGACAATGTCTTTGGATGGAGTCCGAAATTGTCCGAAATGGAACTGAATGAACGTAACTCATGAGTACTGAGCTCCTTCGGTGCGAAGTTGGTCAGTGGAGTAGGGATGAGTCGGAATGGGAACGCGTAGTGGAGTAGGGAGCGCTGGCGCGCGAAGTGGGGATCGCTGAACGTGATGACGTACTACTGAGCGTCGCACGGCGAGGTGTGACGGTTAATACTTAAATATTTTTTTTCTCCTAGACGCAGTTTTTTTTAAAATTTGTTTTTTTAATATTGCATTGTCATCCAGTTCTCAGCTATGTATAATGTTTCAAGTCTCTAGCTCATCGGGAAATGATTTAAAAATCGATTACAAGATTTGACGCATACAACAACGACGACAACATCGACAACTCGGCAAGCTAATATAAGCGTGGTAAAATATGTATATATTTTACGTAGTGCAAGATCATGTAATATAGTATATCATGTATATGGACAATGTATATAAGATCATGTATATAGTAATAGTAGGGAAATTTTGACAAAATCATAAAATTTGTTGACAACAAATTCAGTATCTAACTGATTAGGTTCCAATCAGCATTTTACTTGTGTTTTCGTTGATTAATCCTGTCTATGCACTGGTCCAATGGAACAAGAACCGTATTTTCCAGATCCGAACAATTACTTGTAACTTTTATAATAATATTATTCCGGAGCAGTATGTGGAAAACAGTATGTTCCCGTAGACGTTCATTGCTCAAAACGACGTCGATATTTCAATATTTGCCGAGCTATATTTTCCTCCGATCTGCTATTTTTTCGTCCGGTAGCCTGACCCGCGGACCCGTGCCGCGCCGCCTAGAAAAACATCCGCAATAAGTGAATCGTGGAAACAAACGAAACCAATATTCTTCCGTCAATTTCGCGCGGCCGGTAGTTTTTCGGATTCGCTCGGAAGTTCAGTTCTTCTTTTTTTTGTTCTCTGAAAATGGGGTGCGAGGGTGGATTGGACTGGCTGGAGCGAGAAACGCAGCAAATCGATTCCGGTCGCCGGGGTTGCTTTTACAAAGCATTTGAGGACCACCGGTACAAACTCGCCGTCGCGAAAGATTAACTCCGCCCTTTTAATGTTTTTATAGAGGTGATTAACTCTGCGCGCCAACCCCGATCTCCACGGACGACAACCAACCCTCTTTTCGGCATCGGAGCGCCGCACCGTCGGACCATGGGCTTCTCGCCACTCGATGCAATTGCAATTGTGCACGAGTGTCGAGTGCCATTTCGAAATTGTCGCTGCGTTCGTGCCCATTAATCCTATAACCGACGCGCCCGGATAGCTTAAGCGATATTGCTTGATCGCGGCGTTAAAGAGTCACGCGCGATTACTCTCACGCTCCTCCGCCGAGGAGAGCACGTGGACTCGTTCGAAGGGGTGTCTCCGGGACTCCAAAGGGGAGCTTATTCGTTTCGAAGCCCGTTGTTACCCAAGATCGCCGTGCAGATAGAGAACGGTGATCTGCAACCTGACGTTTCAATTTAAATTTTGAATAATGAAGTGCCGTCTATCCTTGAAGTTGCCGATCGGATAAATGGGGTGGTGGAAGGGTTCTCTTTTCGTTTCATAATTAATTAAGTACTTACTGTTAGGACATTTCTTTTCTTCATAGATATTTTGAGAAAACTTTTATTCTTCATTAAAAGACCGAAAGAACCATCCCTCTGTATATTATATTAGTGTGTATTTTGCGGATACAGAGGGATGTTTTTTACCACGCTTATATTAGCTTGCCGAGTTGTCGTTCTTGTCGTTGAAGTTGTATGCGTCAAATTTTGTAATCGAATTTTAAACCACTTCCCGATGAGCTAGACACTTGAAACGTTAAACATAGTTCAGAACTGTATGACAATGCAATATTAAAAAACAAATTTTAAAAAGACTGTGCGTTCAGGAGAAAAATAAAATGTTAATATTAACCGTCACACCTCGTCGCGTGACGCTCGGCAGTACGTCATCGCGTTCAGCGATCCCCACTCCGCGCGCCAACGGTCCCTACTCCACTACGCCTTCCACTCCGAGTCATCCCCACTTCACTGGCGAACTTCGCACCGAAGGAGCTCAGTATGGTTGTGGTGTTGCGTTCATTCCGTTCATTCCGTTCCATTTCGGAGGCATCCCCTCATTCTATCTCGCGTATTTCCATATCTTGCGATTCTATATCTTACTACTTCTTACCAGTATTACTATATCTTGCGTTCCATTTAAAAAATACTAAAAAGTAGAAAATAAAAAACGTAAAGAAAACTTTTTAAAAACCACGCTTATATTAAAATGCACTAAAAAGGAGAAAATAATTTTTTTAGACATTAATGACTATAAATAAAAGCGTGGAGCGCCAACGATGATTACGAAGATTAGAATATAGTTTAGCGCTCCACGCTTTTATTTATAGTTATTAATGTCTAAAAAAATTATTTTCTTCTTTTTAGTGCAGTTTAATATAAGCGTGGTTTTTAAACAGTTTTTTAATATATTTTTTATATTATGTATTCTCTTTAAAGTAAAAGCTTCCAAAAACAATTAAAAAATAGAATATCTAGGTGCGCGGTAGTGCACCAGCCAAGTTCTGGCACTACCACTTTTACACGAAACAACTTAGGCGTTTTTTAGAGGCTTATAACTCGGCACTGGAGGCAGATGGAGAGATGTAATTTCGTACACTTGTTAAATGCTACCATGTCTCAATATTGACAAAACATTAATCTTCCAACATTAGTAGGTTCCGAGATATAGGACCTCAAAAATCGTAAAATTTGTCACTGACTGACTGACTGACTGACTGACAGATCATCAAAACCTTTTGGGTACTTCCCATTGACCTACAAGCTTGAAATTTGGTGCATAGGTCCACCATGATAAACAATCAAAGGAATCATTATCAAAGTTTGAAATTATACATCTTAAAGGGGTTGTATTGAATAAAAACATTACGAAATAGGTACGTAGGATAGAACATAGCAGCATAACATATGCATAAGGGTACTTTGGGGTTATTCCTTCGACCATTTCCTCCAAACTGTATTTTCGTATGCGTGGGCGGGCCGGCCGGGCCTCTCCGCCCCTCGCCACCTATCCCTAACTAATTCTTGAGAGGTCGACGGGATAATCCCAAAGTACCTACATAAGTATACGTTTTATTAGCTTCGAAGTCGCAACAAATACTGATGAAAAAAACAATCCCTCTAACGTAAACAAAAGAAACTGCACCGAGCATCGTCTATAGCGGGGGGGGGGACGGATCCGAGCGTCGCTAGCAGGGTGTTACTCTTCGATACATTGAATTTGGATTTTGTCTTGCTGATTAGAAAAGAATTTTTTTCTTTGATCGACGCTGCGTTGTTTAGATTTTTCGGGACAATGTTTCAAGTAGGTATAAATAGGTAGTAAAACGAACATGCATTTATTAATTTACTTAATGTCCACCTTAAAGATAAAAAATGTTTAGGATTTAATGAATCAGGGATAAGAGTAATAATAACCATAAACTTGATAATTGATGAAATTTCAACAAAAAGTGATGAAATCCCAACAAAAACATTCTGTAAACAGGAGCCAAGTTCTTATGGCCGTAAAAAGTTGTGAGATCAAACAAAATACGGCCAAGTTCGTTAGCTTAGAAATACCTCTTGCAATACTGAAAAAAGCGTTTGTAAAAATTAGTTTAAAAGAACGTATTTAATTTTTAAAGAGATGCATGAAGGGCTAAATTACTCAAACTTGGCCGCTACCTAACACCTTTTATGGCCATTAGTTTAAAAAGTAACGGCCACACATCGAAGAAGTACAAATACCGGACCCTAAAATTCCAAAACCAAGAATACAAAGAAAAAGAAAATCTCCTGCAATTAGAAAAAATAATCAACTAACAAAGAAAAAAAAACATCATAAACATTAAACGGGACAAAGTTATTATAATTATAAGGAGCCAAGCTCCGTTGCAAAAGTTGCATCGTCACAAGGTATAAATAGGCAGTAAAACGCACATGCATTACTTTCTAAACTAATGGCCATAAAAGGTGTTAGGTAGCGGCCAAGTTTGAATAATTTAGCCCTTCATGCATCTCTTTAAAAATTAAATACGTTCTTTTAAACTAATTTTTACAAACGCTTTTTTCAGTATTGCAAGAGGTATTTCTAAGCTAACGAACTTGGCCGTATTTTGTTTGATCTCACAACTTTTTACGGCCATAAGAACTTGACCCCTGTTTACAGAATGTTTTTGTTGGGATCACTTTAACTGGATACAAGTTACATTTTTTTAATAGAAAAATGGCCACCACCTATACACCACTTTACATAGTGTATCAATATGTATGTGGACTGCTGTACAATGTACAGAAAATTGAGTGTGCAAATTCGGTGGTCACGCGTGCTCTAGAATAGAAATAGACTGACGCGTCTGAGCATGAACAACCAATTCTACTTCTCGCGAATCCGTCGAACTTCGAACTCGATTTTTCAGAAAACCAAGCATCAACCGAAAAAATGTTGTTAGTTCTTTTTTACTTATTTTCGCATGTAGACCTCGTGTTCGCTTGTATCACCCATCCCAGGACGCTTTGTACATGTGTCATTAAATTCTTTTAATCTGAAGTGAAATTCTATTCTGCGTTATCGGAATTTAGCTGTTAGAAAATATATTAGCATACGCTAGAAAGAGAGAGAGAGAGAGAGAGATCAACTTTCTTCTGGTACGAAATTATACGAATAAATCAAAAGGGTTTAATGTGAAAGATTAGCGGTAAATATTTTGCTAGTGCCCAGGCGCAGGATCAAGCACGCTCGTTAGCCTTCACAGACGGTTCAACCGCTTCCGTGCGAATTAATAACAGCCTCATTAGGAAAATGAACGAAATTTACAATTTTATATGGAACCGGAGTTTCCCAGGAATCCTGTTTGCCGCGATCCGCTCGCGGAGGAGTTTGCTCTTGACGGAAGCCCTTATCACGGAGCATAGACCCTGAAGCACTCGCTGGCTATTTTTCGCCCACGGACTCACCACCACCATCGTCATTGCCGTAGACACCACTGTTTCGCGGTGCCGTAATCACGACCTTAACCTCCCGAAAACTACGACCGAATATTTCCACTGCTGACGGTTAATATGCTAAACATTCCGTGCGGAGGCCTACAATGCCAGCCGGGAAAACCATTGGTCCCTTTTTGCGGGAAAGTAATGGCGGGACATTACGGTACCCGTGAGGATACCCTTCGCGAAACCACCCCCGAAATTATCGTCGTAATTACGCAGCGCGTGTCATGAAAGGCGACGTCCTGATACACGAGCTCGTCAGGGCCGCCGGACGAAACACCTTTCACCCCGACATTTTCTTCCGCTGTAAAAATTAATCTTGATACGCCGACGCGCATTGTCCTCGGTCGGAGTTATTACGCGAGTACGACCTGCGAATTACCGGTTTCGTTGGGTACACTAGTCATTCTCCTCGCCTTCAACCCCTGGGTCTCTGACTGGAAGGGAAATTGAAAATTTTGCGATTTAATAATTTTTATTATCCTATAATTTGAATTCGAATAATTAGTTCACTACTAAGAATAATATTAAATTATTCTTGCCTCGGTTATATGTTTTCACAATTTTCATGCAACAGTGTGCAACAGCACGCTGGTCGAATATCGTTAATTT
Organism: Lasioglossum pauxillum; assembly: GCA_933228785.1. NCBI lineage: Eukaryota > Metazoa > Arthropoda > Insecta > Hymenoptera > Halictidae > Lasioglossum > Lasioglossum pauxillum. The sequence goes on along the minus strand of OW121702.1, from coordinate 16,365,527 downwards.
TCCTAAAACATTGTGTATTTTGTGTTACACTATTCTCCGTTTTCAACCAACGTACAAATAATTCCTTCAACAACCACATTCGCGAATTTCATCGAATATTTTTGACCAGAGGTAGCATTTCCAACGTTCGGATTTCGTTTTCATTTATCTTTCCATTTTATGTATGAAAAATTTTTTGTTTTTCCCATTTTCAGATTGTACGCTATATTTACTTGCGAACTCGATACTGAAAAAACAACATGATAAAAAGGTACACATCTTACTGGCATTTTAAACATTTCCGGGCAGACGAAAATTTCCATTCGCCACTTCGGTCTCGCGATCAGACAGGTTCCAGCAGCCAGGGGGTGAGCGTAGCGCTTTTTGAGACTGGCCCGTGAAAAAAGGAGACGCATAAATTCTCTGGCATAAATCACCCCGGTGAAAGGGTAACTTCTGACCGTCTGATGACAGTGAATTTATTCGAGTTCCCTCATTAACTGCGATATTTTAATATTTCCCGAAGCTCGCGCGGATCCCTGCCGTGAAAACGGGCCTTTCTTCTGGCGTGGCGTGGATAAATTATCGTCACCTCACGGATCGTGTCCTGGACCACGTGTTGGTCGGGTATCTCGTGTGATTCTTCTCTAGGGATCAGGTTTCGTAATCTCGCGCGTGTACAGGACCTTTCATCGTACCTTTCTCCGGCGACATGATTAATGACGCCGGTCGTTTCATGCTCGGACAACAAGCGGCCGCTGCTGCAACGTTTTCGGACATCAACGTAGCAGCGCCGTGATTCTTACGACGGAATTGGAATAGTTTGCATGCGTGTCTCTAAACAGCCTGGAAAATGATTTATCAACGGCGGAGGATGGACGCGATTAATGTTGACGGGAGAGATTCGATGAAACGAGCTCGCTGCAAGCGTTCCCCGATTTACATTCCCAGACTCTTCTTCTTAGTCGGTTTCTGTTTCGTAATTTCCCTTTCGTGAAAAATGACGGACGCGTGAAGGCAGGAAATTAAAAAATAGAAGAGCGAACGCGCATACGGATAGTGTGCGCACCGTGTTTTACATAATTCTGCACGGTGAATTTTGAAGAACGCGAGCAGGTAGACCGCGGGTGTTGCGGATTTGCGGCAATAACGTTTCAGAAAATTCGCCAAAATTTTTGTTTAATCCCAGGCTTCTTTCTGCAATTTAAAAATTTTCTAAGAAAATTCGACAGAAGTTCAATGGAGATGTCTTACTTCTTTAAATGACTGTAGTAAGTCGATGAAAGTAGAATATTCCAAAAATCTTGTTACGTCTTCATAGCCTTGTATCTCTCTTATTTATTTTTATCATAAATGCACAAAATCCGCAGTCTATAAATCGTGACTGTTATACATAATATTACTCTCTGTAAATGTATATTTACAGAACACTTTCATATCTGTAGCCATATTATTTAAATTTGTTGATTTAAAATCGTATTTTATATTCATCCTCGCACCTGTGAATACATTTGTAATAAATTATTATTTTTGCAAACTCATCTCACGCACGAACTGCAAGATATTCAAATAACATTAAATCAGCTTCTGCAGGTCTCCGAGTTTCATACGTAACGCATAGAACATGATACGCTTCAAAAAGAATACTTTATTGGCCAAAAAATATATAATGTCCTAAAGGGAATTTCTGATCAGATGTAACCATGAACGCGTTAGCTTTTTAGGTATGTAGACACGTGGGATTTATCAATTGACTAATTAATGATCTGAGCAGCTGAGCTATCCTTAACTTCACTTTTTACTAAAATTATTTTCAGAGTACTTTTATACATGAACTGCAGAAATTTTATTGAAAATTTTTACCTAGAAATCTGTGCCAATTTTCATTTGTCCATTATATTACCAGAAACACCAGCTACCATTTTTAGAAAACAAATATTGCGCTTAGAAAATAGTACTAAAAGGTGGAATTGCAGTATATCTTGGAAATGCGAAATGCGTTTGGAACGTACCAGAAGCGTCAATCACAGCAACAAGAAATAATTCCATAAACCTAGGGGGGGGGGAAACAGGGGCACTACCAGTTTTTTTATTTGAGTGGCGTTTTCAAGGTCGTTTGAAGGTCGACTTTGTTTTTCAAAAGGGAACCTATATTTTTTATTATGGGATCTTGTTGTACGTAAAAAAGACTAGCAATTTTCGTAAGATACATTTTTTATCTGCTGGTTTCCATTTGAAAAAACAAAGTTGACCTCCAAATGACCTTGAAAACGCCAGAACCAAATAAAAATCTGATACTGCCCCCTCTTTCCCCCTCGAAATCCTTGGACACGTGTTTTACACTTTTTTAATACCTTTCATACTTCTCGAGATATTCGGCTGGAAAGTTTCCAAATGAACACCCTGTATGTTTGAGGGGCCGCGTGAAACCGTATAAATTGCATGCGGCATTTCCCGTATTTTTGGAAGCGGAGGAGATTAGCATTAGCTCGCGTAAGAGCTAATTGCCGCTGCATCCACGGTAGTGCACATTCCCCGGATAGTATAATGAAGCAAATACTCTCTTAAATAAAAATAATTTCTCTTTCATCCGAGAGGGAGGGGGAAAAAAAGAATCGCTGCGAATAGTATAATAGAACATCGTTGCAAGATTGGGTGCACAATCCTAGGGAATTATCCTATTTACCAACACGTTATTAATTCAATGTTATTCAGCGAACACAACGAAGCCCCGCGGAAATGTTTCTGCTCGGTGGCACCGTTGTACTAAGTAATCAATCCACTTCACCATGAAACGTTTCCATTGGTGTCGTCAAACGGGCGTCGGTCGCTACCCCTCGAGGGTCTCGTCTGCGGCGCGACGGCGAAATTTGCGCGCATTTCACCGACAATTCTGCCGCGCTACAGTCGCTGCCCTGCCGAAAGACCGTGAAAGTAGAGAAAAAGTAAAAAGGAACGCGCCGCGGAGGAAGGGTAGGAGAAAGATTGACGGTAAGAGGGGGAATGTAGGGGTTGGTCGGGGCCAGGAGGACGGCGTGGCAGAGGAGGGACGAAAAAGGAGAGCCCACAGGAGGAAAGAAAGAAAAGAAAGGACTTCAAACAGTCGCTGCATAATGCATCGGCTGGCTGGCGCGCAGTATCCAGCCGTTTCTTCCCGCACAACCCTTCGAAATAAAAAGCTTTTCGCCTAAAGGCTAACTTTCGCCGGCAGGTACGCTAACGCCACCCCTCTCGGCCGTGGGCACTTACCCGATGGAACCACTCGTTAGCCAACGACTCAATGGAGGCACACGTATATCTTGAGGGCTCACGCGAGAAGGGGGTTGCGAACCACCCCTCTCGCCACCCCTGCGAAAGGGATGGTTTTCCAGGCACATATTAGACCGATGCGCATATCGGCGCGAGCTCGCAAACGTGACTCCAATATGCCTTTGAACACCGCGCGCGCTCTCGCGTACTTCCTCCTACCCGACCGTATTTGCATCGTGTAATCATCGATAATTACGGCAGAATGACGGGGACCGTTCTTGCCTTGCGATACGCTCGTTTTGCTTCGACGTATCATTTTGTCATTATACGCTCCCGTGAGCCATCGCACCCAGTATTAGGGTCGTCACCCGCTCGCAACCGGCTCGGGACCAAACCGAGTCCTACGAGATAATTAGCCGCTTCAAATATTTGACATGCGTCCAGATATTCCCCGGAAAATATGCGAAAAACTGGAGTGCGCCCTACTAACTCATCGATCGGCGCGTTTGTGCACCGCGAACATGTGCGATTCTCTGAATGAGGGGTCGCGTTATTTCTTTTATGAACTGTCCTTTAATCCTCGAAATTGAGATCCAATCGATTCTTCGGCTTCTTTCAGAAAAATTTTTTTTTCAAAATTTCATCGTCAACAGTCAAATATTACTGGTTTTTTAAATGCTCATTTCAATTTTCTCTGTTTTTAAAATTACATTTCTTGCATAGAATCACTGTTTTAATGATTCCAGTTTTTCAAAGACTTCGTGGTCTATCTGACTTCATCAGATAATTTTATGTAATTTTCAATGTATGTACAATGTATTGAAGAGAAAAACAAAATTAAAATTGCCTAGTTCGAGGTACGATTTGACGGTCGCGTCTTGTTAGCTTTACTGCACTGAAACTCCAGATTCTAAATCGAGCGAAATGAATGGAGAATACTTTCCGGAAAAGTTTACTCACAGCATGGCGACGTGGTTCGCCGAAAATTCACAATTCGGCCTCTTCAAAGTAGTGAGAAGCAGCATATCCACCTACTTTTCCACTTTCTGCTGTAGCATCCGTGCCGCAGACTCACTAGAACTTTCTAATTCCTATCTCCACACCAAATTCATAACATGCAATCTAAACTTTTCTCGTATTTCCGATGTAAAAAGCGCTCAGTACTTAATAGGTACTTATTACTAGACCTAGAGACTTTATGCATCACAAGGAGTTCGTACAAAATGTATTAGAAGTAAGACTGTAGAAGTCAATTTCACAATAAGTATTTTATTTTTCACAGGGGAAGTTACATTCTGATTGTCACTCATTCAGAAAAATCAATCTACAAAATTAATTCGGCAACATCCTCGTTTATTCATAATTTTTAGTCAGCACGTATAAAACTTTGCACTAGTATATTTATTATCAAACCAGGACATGTAAAGACGAAGGAAGTGAAATTATTAAACGTTTTGGCTCTCATGTACTACAGAAAAGTTAAAATGATGTTAAAGAAAATGAAGTACACTGACCAAACAATTTTTAATACTATTCTATGTACTAGTCAAAACCAATTTCAGTAATTTCGATTACAATTTATGCGTGTTTACACACTCATAATGTTATAAAAAGTGCTTGAAAATTGAACTTAACATCACGTAGTAAACTTCCAACATCTCAAAATAATTGAAGTTGCATGGTCCAATCTTAAAAAACTCATCGTCTCTTCATCATCCGAATATTCCAGTGAGCCATTGCATGTACACTCAGTAAAATAGGTCTCCGTACACCCTTTAAAACAGAATAACTTTTTTATAATTGTACGAAACGATCTGATTATTGGTAAGCAATTAGAAGCATTGGTTTACTAGATTATGTGTCACATTCAAAAAATAAAATAAGCATTTTTCAGAACTTTTTTATTTGGGTCCCTAATGAAAATGTAAAATATATCTTTTGTAGATTTATGTTAGTTACACAAATGTTGAAAATTTCATCGAAATCGGTCGACGCAGGAAAAAATGACACGCATCGAAAGATGTACGATTCTGTGGATTTTAAGCAGAAACTGATCAAAAGTCGTATTTTCACCATTTTTAACCGCTTGTAGCTCGTGTGTATGTCAATCGATTTCGATGAAATTTTCAGGAGGCGTGTAACTACTATAGATCTACAAAACATATATTTTGAATTTTTATTAAGGGCCCAAATAAAAAAGTTTCGAAAAGTGCCTTCTTTATTTTTGCATGCAACCTTGTAAATTGTAATTTTTAGAAAATATTTCTCCCACATCAGGTCATTTGGTATAATGATAAAAATGTTATTCTGTTTTAAAGGGTGTACGGAGACATATTTTACCGGTGAGTGTAAGTAGGTCAGGCAAGCAGGGAAGCATGCTTCAAATTCCGTCGGCGGTCAACGAAAGTAAAGGGTCTGGGTGAAAAAACAATTACAGAATGGAGAAGTCGCGTGTGTATTATTGAACGTTCAATATCATGCCCGACAAACGACCGTATTTCACCGCGAACAATACGTGCCTCTCCGGTCCGTGCATTATACATTTCGCTGCATCTCGGCCCGTGCAAAGGGTTAATATTTCAAGGCGCTCATAAAAGCTTCAAGGTAAAGAATATCTTGCCGGGGTATCAGAAAATAAAGGCGAGTAGGAGGAGGAGTAGGAGTATAGTGAACCTGTAGTGACGATGGGGGGGCATGGTCCTTGGTTCGATGGTTTCCTTCGGCTGCAGGGGGGTCAGTGTCGTCGAAAGAGGGTTGGCGAGGGTGAGGTCGCGCATAATCTAATTTGCCGGCACTCTGCAGGCAGTGTTACCGGTTTCGCGCCGATGTTACGCCACCTCTGACAAGTCTCCACCCTCGGAGACTTCGACGAGCCGTTGCAGGGTCGCTGGCGATCCCTCGAGTGCAACGGCAACGCATTAATAGGCGCGGTACACGCGCATAATACGCGCGTCCATGCGAACGTGCGCGCACGCTTGTCTAACCCTTCATAAAGCAGCCCGGCCCTAACCTTCTTACACCAGGCCCTGGCAAGTGCCCGGAACCCTTCGGGCTCCGAGGGTGAATCTCATCGTCGCTGTTGTCTCTTTCCTTTTCTCTCCCCTCCCTCTCTTTCGCTTTCACTACCGCGGAACGGGCTTTCTACACGATTCTCGCATTACCATGCTGACCTTCCGTATTTTCCACGGTCCGCTATTAGTTAACGAGCTATCAAAACATTCCGTGTTTATCGTACGCGATTACTCGCTGCCTTCCGCCACCGCAGAATCGCGAACATTTCCGGGAGAGAGCTCGAGTATTGATACAGTGACCACTCTTTGTTGTCTTATTGTGGAAACCTTTCTCTAAATTCTCGCGAGCTTTCCAGTATTTATTGAACGAGAGAGGTGCGGTCTATGGTCTAATCATTTTTGGAGGAACCATGGCCAAAAGTAGTCGATCAAACACATCAAGTGTTTATCATTCTATTAATTATTCATATTTTCATACATCATGCAATATTTTCTGATAAGTCAAACAATTCATCATTTCATGGATATTTTTCTAAAATATATTCAATGTAATATTAAATATCATATTTAGATCGAACATTTTCTGGCAGGGATAGTATATACAGGGTGGTCCACGCAATTTGCATACCTATAATAACTTCCAAAGTATGCGTCGCACGGTAAAAATTTTCTATACAGAAGTTACATGGTCTGAAGGAGTACATTATGTAGTGTATTTATTTTTTTTTACAGGTGGACGCGTAAAGGACATGTGATGGTCAACTTCGTTTTTTTTAATGGAATGAGGTATTTTTTAATATATCAATCGATGCAACTGGGCATTCGTTATAAAAAAAAGTATTAACCTATGTATGTCGAAAAGTTAGTAGTTCAGGAGATATTTCAATTTAAATAACTCTGAAATACCATTGCTGTCGTACTAAGACGTTAGTGTTTACTTACTTACTTGTGTAACATCTTAGCACAACAGTGCTAAAAATACCTCATTCGTATAAGCCCCATTTAACCATTCAACTTTGTCCTTCACACATTTGACGTATCTTTAAAAACGACAAAGATATTTGAGGTGGCAAAATGTGGCGACCCACCCTGTATATTATATATATTATAGGGATAGTATACCATTCAATTAAACATGGATTACATATATCTTCGACTTTTGTTAGAGATTTCTATGAATCCTTTTGTTCTAAAATATAAATTTGACTACAACATAAATTAGATTTATTTTTAGCTGCAGAACACAACGATAAATTTTCCAGAAAACTTGTGGAACATTCGAAAAAGATAGCTCGTCGACCGAAGACACAAATGCAAAAAGCATACCCACAAAAAGTATGTAGAACCATACAAGCATTATGTATAAGTTTTCTAAATGACCATAACAAATTTAAAATGTAGACAAAAATTGGACTAATTCACAATCTCTCACGTTTGGCACCCAAGTGTCCCTAACCATTCAAATTAATGTTAATACCTACAAATAACGAACTTGTTGACGCAAGTAATTAAATTACCCGCGCCACCAACATGCAAAACGTGTGCTAGATTAATAGGAAGTAAGTGGTTTATTAAAATTCGCATCACGAGCCAACAAGCTACCCACCGGAATTCAATTTTATTTCGCAAAGTCAATTGAGCGAGATCTGCATATTTTACAATTAGCAGCGGAATAATCAGTTCAGCACATTGAAACGGTTACTAATTACCGATTGGTCCGAAATGGTTTGCGAAAACGACGGACCGTTAGTCTGAAACCTGATACGTGAAACAGTACACCATCGATGAAATTTCGGAAAAACTAGAAACACATCCGAACATAATATGGATAGAATGGCGCGAGAAATGTATTTGCACAGACTCATGGGGGTGCGGGCGTTGTTCGATCGGGACTCGCAAATGGTTATTTACTTGGCGCACGGCGAATTGTAGAAACAAACGGTGCCCGGCGCGGAAGTAATAAATATCGTGTTGTAGCGAAATGTAAATAGGATATTAAATATTACCAAACTGTTGCTGATCCGTCTGACAGAGAGGGTTGACGGTGTCGTTTCCACCCCCGTTCGACGCCCCTCCATTACGCAGCTCGCGAACGCGCGTAACAATGTAATTTGAATAACTGCCCTAATAAATGTCTGTCGAGCACCGGAATTATATCTAACGTGTAAAAAGAAACGCGGAAGCTTTTCCCGGCGAGACAAGGGAGGCGACGATGAAGCGTCGGCAGCGTCGCGACGCGTCGCGCCTCGGTTCGGCAGCGCATTTTCTCGAGTATCCAGTTACTCCACGAGGAAGAACTCGGCGAATTCTCATGTCCATTAGCGCGGAATTTTTCTTATAAATATAAATAAGCGTATCGCGACGGGAAAGCGACCGACGGGAAAATGAGATGCAACACCGAGAGACACCCTCCCGTCGGCAGCGGCGCGTCCCATGGGCCCCCACGATACCTACCGTGAACGAATAAATTATCCAAGCGCGAGACTGCCGTTCGACGGCTGAAAACGTGCAAGAGTGCGCTAATTAAATTTGGACGTGCATTACCGGATGACTAATGGCGGCCCACGTCAACCCGTTCCTAATCGTGACGATCCACCATTTTCCACGGCAACGACACCCTCGTCGCGATATTTGCATCGACGCACTGTTACCTAAAATCCCTGCAGACGAACTTTTCACATTTTCCGAGCTGCTTAATCATTCGTCTCCATTCTCCAGATTTCTTCTGTCGAGAAAACCGAGTAGAAATGATTCGTAATAATTCGACAGAAAGGACTTTGTGCAATATAAAAATTTATCTTAATTGCAACAAACTGGAGTAACAGTTGGGCAGTAATTAATTACACGAGTATTTAATTACATCTTCAATTACATATGCAAAAGTGGACTATAATTACAATAAGAAAATTACAGAACAATTACACTGAAGTAATTGTTGGACTCAATTACAATTACTGTAATCATGTTAAGTGATTGCAATTACTCCTTTCACAATTACTGTAATTTGTTTTTGTAATTGTAATTGTGGTCCGCAATTACAATTACAGGTAATTGTAATTTTATTTCTGCAATTTCAAGTAATTTTAATGCAATTACAAGTAATTGTAATTGGCAGTAGCAATCACTTAACGCCATAATGGCACTAAAAAAAAGTAAATTAGATATGTACTCAGTGGAAATGTCTAAAAAGAACAAACAAAAAGCACATGTTATACAGGGTGGCCCACATAACTCTGAACATCTCAATATCTCCGATACTTTTCGTTGTACAAAAAAACTTCGTAGGACAAAGAGATTTGAGGCTTTCACGGATCGGCATCATACAGTTATTTCTGTTGAGGTTTTCGGGTGTAAGCCGTGTCCTAAAGGAAGAGATTTCCCAACGTTTCGCAAGCATTGCAGCTAGCTTCATCAGGGGGTCGGAAGATACCATTACTGTCGTACTAAGGCGTAGTGTTTACTCACTTGTGTAACGCCTTAGTACGACAGTAATGGTATTTTGGAGTTATTTAAATTGAAATATCTCCTGAACTACTAACTTTTCGACATACATAGGTTAGTACTTTTTTTATAAAGAATGTCCAGCTGCATCGATTGATGTATTAAAAAATACCTCATTCCATTTTAAAAAACATCGATAACCTTGAAATCTCATAAAAATGACCTTGAAATTTTTTTTCCCTTACACCGTTATATGTGGCCCTTCAAACAGTGTAACTTCGTCCTACGAAGTTTTTTTGTACAACGAAAAGTAACGGAGATATTGAGCTGTTCAGAGTTATGTGGGCCACCCTGTATATTATCCGACTCCAACTTTGAAATGAGGGTCATTTTGAAAAGTAATGGTAATCGTTTTTGTGAAATATCAAATAATTAGCTACAAATAAATATTTAATGAATAATAAATATTTCCTAACATATGCTTTTGGTTTGTTCTTTTAGATATTTCCATTGAGTAGGTATCTAATTATTGTTGTACTTGCAACTACCAATTACAATTACTTGTAATTGCAGAAATAAGATTACAATTACATGTAATTGTAATTGATAATTGCAATTAATTTGGCTCAACCAGTAATTGAAATTGCGGACCACAATTACAATTACAGTGATTCGTCAAGTAATTGCAATTACCAATTACAATTACATGTAATTGTATGTAATTACATGTAATTGTATGTAATTACATGTAATTGTAATTGTATTTCTGGAATTTCAAATTACAGTAATTGGTAAGTAATTGTAATTGTAATTGAAATTACAATTTGCCCACCTCTGAATAATAGGTGCAAATAAACATAATATTTTAAAACTAGTCTTAAAATAAATGCGTATAATGTTAGAGATGGTTCATTCACGGTTCTCTTGAAACAGGAAAGATAATTACAGTAAAAATTCCAATTATTTTACAGCTATTTGAATATTTGTGTTCGACCCTTGGTTAATAGAGTACAGAATTACGAATCGATAATTTCTGACTTTATGTGACCCCTCTTCAATCTGTATTATGTACATTTGCAATCAATCATAATCGAGTTCATATTATAATTTAATAAATACGAAATTCAACGTGATTGAATATATTTTTGGTTACTATTTATCTGCTGAAGGTATTGAACAAATAGAAACGTGCAAAATCATGCACAGACTACGAACAGCAGATACAACCGAATGTCCAAACATTCCGAACGATTTAAAGGCGTAACAAAAATCAGGAGCAATATTTACAGAGTCGATTCGGCTTCCGAGAGAGAGAGAGGGAGGCCAGAAAAAAAAACAGCGAAAAAAGTCCATAAAAATTTACAACAATACGCGCGCTAATCTCGACGGATTTATGGGCCCGAAAAAACTTTTAAGTCCGACATATTGTTCTGTATATTATATAAAATAATATTCTCCGAACTCAATGCGAGGATCCGAGCTTAATCGGATAATGTAGCACCGCGCGTACACCGAAGCCATGAAATTCATAATTCACCGGGTGAGCCTATCGTTTGGCCGTGCGAGCGAAAAAAAGGAAAACGGGGAGAGAAAAAGGAGTCCGAAATTCCGGCGAGTGTAATTCTTCACGCTTAAGCGGTGAGTTTCCGCTTAATCGCGTAATTGAATGAGACTCGTCGGCGCGGCGGCAACGGCGAATTCATAGTTCGCTTGTAATCTCCGTTTTCGGCTCCATTCGCCGCAAGTCGAGCGCGATCGAGTTCGAGAGGGGTCTAATAACAGGGTGTACAAAAGCACATTTTGAATCCTATGGGTCCTCGGGCCAGCATTGCGCCTCTCAGCCGCTGAAAAATAGACCCGACATATATATGTATGTTTGCTCCCTCGGCAGTAACCCTTCGATGGAGGCCGACGTTATGGCGGGTACCTTCGCTCTCGAGATGGGTCTACGCCGCGTCCTTAGGGATTACTAGACGACCCCACTATCCACCATTCGCGAATGTATTGAATATAAAAGTACCTAAGTAGACAGTGCCCCCGGAATAACATACTGCTCGTGCTCCTCCACCGTGGTGCATAAAAGAGGGGAGTTTCGGCTGTCTTCGAACCCTCGAGCGCGGTGTAAACGAATAATAACCACGAATTACCGTCGGCCAACCCCTACGATGCCTTCCCGCAGCCAAGAAAATATGTATAGTACACCATGTGGACTCCTTCCGCGGACCACCATATGCAGCGTCGCGGACAGATTTTCCGAGGGTCGAACATGGATACCGGAATACAATTGCCTTTTACGTTAATGGCCAGGATTTCGGGGTTGTTTCGATAGATAGCTGGCTGGACAAAGCTAGAGTGAATAGAACAAATGTTGGCACAGCTTTTCGAGGTAACGTTTAGGCTGTACTGACAGACATCGCTCCCTTTTCGGGGTAATGCGCAGAATGCAAATTAGGAGTGGTTTGTAAGAAAGTAATTCGCGTGGTTGAGCAAACGTTGAGGAAATAATTATTTCGTTATATCGTGAAAAAATTTTTTGAGATAATTTAATGTGTAGCTAAAATAGTAAAAGGTAGTATTTCAACATGTAGTACTTTGTCATAAATGAAAACAATGTGCTGATTTACATAGAAACATTAATTATTAACAAATACTGCACCGGAAACGGAAATCTTTTTTATTCATTATCTTAAGCATACGCCAATGCAATTAAAGTCTCCAGACAAATGCAACAGGAAGAATAGCGGATGAGAGCATTCTTTCCTAATCTCAGGGACCGAAGAATTCGCCTCAGCTGCAACATTGATATCAACCTGCTCAATCTTAAACAATGATAGGAGCTACGACGGCAATCTGAGACCCAAAAGACAAGCAGACATCAGCAATCAAGCCGGAAAAATTACTTTGACCGTTTCTCCTGTGTGGTGTCAATTTCGGTTAATTCTTTGAATCAATTAGTTCAGTCGGGGTTGAGTTTCTTCTGAACTATTTTTGACATTCTTCAGCGATGAATCGGTTCGACGGATGTTTCGTTTAATTATTCGCTCGCATATTATATTTCGGATTCTGTGTTCTTAATTTGTTCAATGAAGTTTTAAATTCAAGTTGAGATTTTAGGTTTGAAATGAATCACTTCCGTGTAGTCCACTGCGAAATATATCATCTGGATTTTCCTTAATTCTATCATTCGCAATATGGTATAATATATGATAATTCAATATTAATTATTAATTATCGTATTGGATATTTTATTTCTCGTGCAACATTATTAGAGAAAGTATAAAAAAAAATTCAGAAAATATATATTGATTGATTTTATCAATTATTACTAATGGCTGGACCACCGGACGTGACGCTAGTGAATTATTTTTATATTTCACGCACCCGAGCTACTTCATTTCACGTTTTTTAATTGAACCAACGCCGGCTTATAAAAATTCAACTGTAACTCATTTTAACCATTTTTTAATGCATTGTAAAAATCTGGTATGAGATTGACGATAATCCGTCTATAGACATTGTTGTAAAATCCGATTTTCATATGAATAAGATATTCAGAAATAAAACGGAATATATGGTATTCTCGTCCAAATATGCACGTTCTAGTACAGAATTTACCGGAAATTTAAAATCCCACATTATCCACTACGTCGCTCAAAACCGTTGGTTTAAATAAATTCATGTTGTGTTGTTGGACATGCAGTTTTATTTAAGCTGCAAATATTTTATAACACAGTCTTTTTACTTCATATCTTAAATAATTCGTGTTTGATGCATACAGACGCATTCTACTGATTGTTAATTTAAGATGCAAATCTAATTTCGGCAACATTGGCCGTCACTTCTCATCTCAAATAATTTACTGTGAGATAAACTGAAGACATTGCAGCATAACTGTGGTCCCTTTTTTAAAAGGGTGATTTTAAAAAATGTTTCTTTAAATTTACGTAATTCACTTTTAAAAAATTGATCGGAGGTCTTTAGACATAGAAAAAAATATTGATTTCACCCAGAACTGCAAGGGTTGCTTGCACGCTTTCGACTTGGCCGATTGCCGATGAAAGCCGAAAGCTGGCGGATTCGGAATGAGTAGTCTTTTGAGGGAAACCTGGGGCGACACAGAGGTCGGAATAAAACCGGCATAGAAGGTCGACGAGTAGTAGCAGTTATCTCTCGTTAGGCCGCGCAACAATGCTCGTCGCATTGCATTGTTTAGCCTCGCGCCAACAATACATACCCCTGAGTTGGTTATCGCCGTTGATAAGTGGCATCCGTTACTCCGTGGGTTTATGGCAATTTGAAACATTAATTGCAGATTAAACAGAGGTCGCAGGGATACTGTGCAGAGGTAATTATGCCGCGGTAATCTCCGGCTGACCAACCGCTCACTATGCCTGAGCCAATCCTAAACGTTGCATTGGTTTCGCCGTGCATCCATGCGTCGTTAATGTGGGCTGCTCGAGTGTGTACACACGCGGGACAGTTCTGTGTACGAGTGTCGAACACACGGACGATTTGCCATACGTGATTGACAGTACACACGTGCGAACGTAATGGACATCGACGTTTGCACCAATTGCCAACGTAAAATCGTAAACTGTCGTCGTCCGAGTCTGTTCGTGACAACATGAACCTTGACGCCGGATTTAGGAGCGTCCGGGGCTACTATACAAAATCAGGGACGTCTATCAAAGCTGAATCGATGGCGGACGTTTATCTATACGCGATTGACGTTACCCAATCGACGTTTTTTTCTTCATTGAATTATAGAGAAATCTTCGAAACGAAAATTCGAAGTGCTTTCAAACACTTCAGACCCGAATCGATTCCATAAGCCAACTATTATTTTTTTTCTGTTTTCGTATCGATTACCGATAGTCCGCGAGACACCCTCCACGACCATAATCGCAATCCCATAATCGATACTGCAAACATTTTTAATATCCATCGTTCCGGGAAAGCGTCCTTTGACGTTCCATATTAACCTCTGGTGTGCAATAACGAGTCAAACTCGTGATCAATGTTGTGCCTTTCGTTCAGGACGAAAAAAATCGCACATTTTTGTAACATACATTGAACATACATTTTCTTTCTTATCTCGAAATTATAAATTATATTTCCCCTTGAAATTATCTAGGGTTTGAAGGGTTGATACTTTTGATAAATTCGGAACAGTATGAAAAAATGATGGACGTGTCTCCAAATCGTATGATAAATTAACCTTTAGCACTCGAACGGTGACTCTGAGGCGCCATTAAAAATTGCTGTACCATTATTCAAAATATTGCTTACATTACTAAATATGTTAGTATCTAATCAATTACTAAACACTCAAGTACTATGTGAGGTGTTATATCAATTGCATGTTCATACAAAGAAAAGAATTAATACAGAATGGAATTAGTCTAGGTTGAAAGAAATGTTTAATTTTCCAGTTAAATAGGTCCGAGTGCAAAGGATGAACATAACATTTTTATTACATACGAGTATAAAGAATATTTTTAATCATCGTCCTATAGCAGTCCTTTTCAGTCGCATTTTTAGTTCCACATGGCTTAGTAAGCTCTCGTTCGACAGAGTTGAATTTTCTCATTTTACGCAGCGTATTTCCCGCTTATTCCACCGACAAATGATATCATTCTACAGGGTAGCTAATAAGTTATCGATAACTGATCGATATTCATTAGCAGCGTGTCTATCGCGAGCTGGTACGCGTCTTTTCAAAGGCGCCTGACCCGAAACAGATTTCAATCGCAGATTTAATCAAAGTGCATCCCCGATGGATAATTTCGCCGGTGTTTACGAATTCAGTGCTTTTGACCGGCTCGGCCTTTTCGAGGCTTTCAGGCGGATGAGAGGCAAAGGTAGAGAGTCGCCGAGGGCTCGTAATACGTGCCGTCGTTCCCCGAGCTCATCAGTAACGATAGCGCAACGCCATAACTGTTCCCATAATGGAATTCGTTAATACGGGATGTCGTTTGAGACACCTCGTTTCCGTAATCTTGCCCCGGCCAGGTGCACCGTATTCCGGATATACACCCCGGCCCCGGAAAAAGCGAAGAAGGCGTCGCCGAAGCGAAGGTATCGCGAACGGTAAACACCTTGTTTCCACGCCCGATGAGAACGCAATTTTCGAAGGACGCGACAAAAGATGCTGCCTGGTATCGCTCGGGCCTCTGTAAACTGTTCCTAAGTAGACGCAAATAGAAATTTGTGAGCCAGGATAGAGAGAAGCCGACGCTTTGAAAAATAGACTCCCGGCATCTTCGATCTTTCATCTTTTTAACACAAGTAGTGAGCATGACTCTTATATTTATGCCTGTGTTTTACGACGCATCTATCTTTTGCTTGTCAGCGATGGATTGGACTAGTTATTTATTTATATCGTTTCGTATAGCGGTTATATTTTATTATTATTAATAACCTCGGTTATAGCGCGAATCCTTCATACAAGCGTCTCCCACCGCGAGGTGTTCGAGTTACCCTGGGTTGGTCGACAACTCATTTCACCGACACTGTTTTCATTGACGATTGGACCGACAGTAACTTTCGTCGACACTATGTTTTCATCTACGCAATCAAATCGTCGACAAATGTCTTCATCGATACGGTTTGGCCGACACTAACACGGTCAGATCGTCAATGAAAACAGCGTCGGTGAAATGAGTTGGCGACCAACCCAGGGTAACCCGAGATGTTCGAGGTTCTGGAACTGGTGGTGGGGATTGTGGTCTACGTCGAAACAATGGAAGATCGACACTACGAATCACTATGATTGCTTACCTATTTCTAATGTAGTATAAAATGGTCACTTTCGATGTTAAGTCGTTCAGAAAGTCTGCAGATTTTTTGTAAAAAAAATGTGTTCATCTTGTCCAATTGTTTTTTTTTTTATGTTATTTAACGTCGCTTTTTCGAACTCCTTTCCGGAATTATTTCACGACGGGACCTACAGTTTTTATAATGTGGGTTCCGAACCACCTTGGGCACCACAGTCTACAGAGCACATGGAGTATTCCAGAGGTGCCGGCGTATCCAATTGTTTTAATCGGTCACAAGTAGTAATTTTGCCTGTCTCCTTGCCTTTTCACATATTTATTCCAGAACACCTAATTTGTGAAAAGCGAAAGACAGCAACCACAGAATATGAACGCAACATAGGCCAGAGCTTTCTATGAGCAGTCCGCAGAATTGTCTGAACGACCTAATACTTCTAAAGCAAGGATAAGCGTTGATCCACGAGCCATTGCAGCCGAGATCCCGGCAAAGACGAAACCAGGAGTGTCTCGAGTAAAAGTCACCGAAGAAATCCTCCCCAGTTTCTAGTTCACGGTCCGTAAATGCAATAGAACAGTTCTCGATGGAGTTCGAAAAAACTCGGGGGCCGAGATGAACCGGGTGACGCGGTAGCAGACCGTTCTCCGGTGATTCGAGAACACGGTGGCCCGTGTGTGTTGGCGAGGATGGGCCACCATAGAGAGGAAGATAACATTTAGCCAGGGTCCTAGAAATATTCTGATCCGCCCCTATCCGACGTTTCACGTCTCGTCCCATACCGTGGCAGCTGACGGCCTCACAAAAGTTCTCCAGCCCCCTCTTTCCTCTCAGCTTCCTATCGTTCCATCCCCCTCGCCCCTTTCGCTCGCTCTCTCTTGCTTTCTTCTCTTCCGACTTTCCCCGTATCCATTCCTCGTTCTCTTTCTCCGTCTCTCTGCTATATCAGCTGAAGCGTCATGCACCGGGGCCACGGCCCTCGACCAGCCGCGAACTCCCTCTTTCTCTCGCCTTGCCGAGCAACAATGAGGGGATTTATTTTATAAACACGGGATATCCCCCGCGAGGTATTGTGAAGGGAGAACCTCGGGAGAAAAACGTGGAACGGGGAGGACGCGGGGGCGGATCCAAAGAAATAAAGGTTCCCGTGACTCACGTGCCACTTCACGGACCGCTCGCTCGTTCGCTCGCCTTTCCTGGCCAACTCGGCCACGATCGAGTACTCCTTTAAACAGCCCCGGCTACCGATCCGGGGTTAATCCCATTTCGGTAAGATAGACGCCCGATCAAAGGTGAACAGATTACAAATTTTTCCGAGTGCACCACGCCACGAATGGAGACGTCTCGAACTTGCCGCGATGGGAATCATTGCGGACTCCGCTGCAATGTCGATGGAATTAAAGCTCCTGAAACGTGGGCTGTGGCCTTTCCATGGGGCACAGTCAATGTTCCGACCTTCCATTACGATCCCTTATTCTTTTATCCAATACTCTTATTATTTGTTGGACAAATCTGGAAACGCATATATGCGTCGCACAGAGTGGTATTTGGGCGGAAAACCTGGCCAAAAATATTTTCTTGTTTTTTGTACGTTATACTGTTACTTCATGAGTAAAAAAGTCATTTCTAACTACATACTAGTGATAATAAGTATATTTATGGGTGTTCATATGTAAAACTAAGGCGTAAGGCAGCGTCAAGGCCGTCAAAATTTATATAGGCAGCTACGAATATAAAAGAACTTTTTCAATGCAATAGAAAATTGTATTTGTTATAAAAAACCATAAAAAGTCGAAGAAAATATTAAACGTTTAAAAATAAACTTCTTAAAAAAAAATAAAAAATATTTAAAACGAATTAAATCTTACAAATACTTTAATAGCTATTAAAAATTCACGATGATAAATTTTCAGAACTATCTGTATGGGACTAGGAAAAATTATTTTATACTTTTTACTCCGTCTTAAAAACGTGGTATATTTTAAAAAATAATTTTTTTTATTTAAATAATTATTAATTTATTCATATAAGTTGTATTGTCATCTAGTTCTGTGCTGTGTTTAAAGTTTCAAGTCTCATCGGGAAGTTAGTTTAAAGTCAATTGCAAAATTTGTACCGAATAGACAGACAAGAAAGCGAGTTAATAAAAACATAGTAATAAAACGGGCTATATTTGGAGCTTTATTTTTTTTTAATGTGAAAACTTGTGAAAACTCTTTTGCGGTATACTAATTCTAGATATCCTGAAGTTTAACACCGCGTAACTTTTATGCCGTTGCGATGAGTTGTATATGTTTAAAAACACTAATTTATGCAAAAAAGTCATGAAAATCTAAGAGCTCTTAGTCAGACTTGTAGATCGGTAAAAACACGTATAAAAACAATTTTAACATTGACAAAAATATGATTAATGTAATGTACATTCCTCCTGTAACAATATCCATCACAAATTTCGCCACAAAGATCACTTCCAACATCAAAATTATCACAGGAAAAAGATGCGTACGAACGGAATGCTGCGATCAAAGACGTGTGTATTGAACAAGTGCTATGTTCTAAGTGCAGGCACGGGTGACTGTTTAGTAAACACAGCTAAGGAGTGCACAGCGCGATAGCATGTTTATTTATCTATTTTGAGACGCAACCACAACTCTCTGTGTAAATTTTTACAATTTTGATTTTTGGCCAGATTTCCAGCCCAAATACCACTCTGTGCGTCGTCCGGTGCAAATGTGTTAACTAGATGTTCACCCGGTGGATGGAATTATCAATGTTTATAAACGAATCATGTAATTAACGAAACATATAACATTTAACACTTATTATGGAAGTGCTAACGAAACCAGATATCATTGATAGAACATGTTTAACATTACTTTATGTTTCATTTTAATCGAAAGAAGTTAGAGAGAGAACTTTAACAAGTTGACCTCATCAAAAATGGTGTGTACAATTTTGAGCACACAGTTTCTCAATGAATCGTTCGCTCCATGTCGGTCATGTACAATACACAGGCAGGAATTGTTTACAATGTGTCTCGACACAGAAAAGAAAACATTTGCAGTGCCATCAGTGAGACAGCATCGTCCACAGAGCCTACAGCATTGAGTACTCCATTCTGGCCTACTACCCTGCTTTGTTCAACTCTTCTTTGCTTGAAACGTATTAACTTAATTAGACAGTACTGCGATAGGCTGCGATAAAATGTGGATCTTTAGCAGAGTTGGGCAAAAATTTAATCAACGATTGACGAATAAATTTCTATTTCAATCGTTAATAGCAATTAACAATTAATCTCCTCGTTTAGTCGTTCATTGTGGTTAACGATTAAATACTTATTAATCGTTAATTCCGGTTAACTATTAAATACTTATCAATTGTTAATTGCGGTTAACTATTAAATTTCTGCTTTAGTCGTTAATTGCGATGAACGATTATTAATCGTCAATCGGATAATTGATTAATGATTAACTGCTGAAATTTCAACATGAAATACGTTATCAGAACTGTATGAATACTGAAAAAAATGTGAACTGAGTTTAGGTGTACATATTGTCATTTGGTCTATAATACAAACTCTGTTTACGTGCTTTTATGTTTGAAGTTATTATTCCTGGAAAGCTACGACCACGTTCTTGTTGAAATATATTATTATTTCTGTCAACTCTCTCTGGCTCTCTCTCCCTCCTTATTACAATTTATGGGTAGACCATGAGGCGATTAATTTCAACAATTGATTAAATCATCCGATTTTTCGATGATTCCTTTTTTAAATCAACGATTGACGATTAAATCAATCGATTGAATCAATCACCGATTTTTCGACGATTTCTTCATTTAATCAACGATTGACGATTAACTTCATCAACCGATTGAATCAATCGTCGATTTCTTTTTTTAATCGTACATATTAATCAATCAATCATGATTAAAATTTTTATCGATTAATGCCCAACTCTGATTTTCTGTTTCTGATCAATTTGCGTCCTACAATGTATATGTATGTTCCTATTGTTCATATAAATGTATGTTCATATTGTTCATATATATATATTAATATATTTCAATAATTATGCTTGAGGTGTATTCTTTTCACCTTTTCGAAATTATTTTTCTTCGCTATTTCCTGTTTTCAATTATTTGGCTATAATGAGATGTTTTACTGAATATTAATAATTTCATTAAACTTGTATAATACATTCATTGTCATCAATTATTCGCCGTTGACAGTTGTACATTTCTTCCTCACAATTTCTTTGCTTTCCACACGTTTAAGACGTCCGTACAACAGATTCCAATTTCAAGTCTAAAGAAATTGAGAGAACATTTAATTATCGTTTAATTAAAAACCAATGCTGCAGAAGTGCCGCTTCACGTCGAGAACGTTGCAAAAAGAATACTCTGCAGCGAACATTCGCGTTCGTAGTCCTCCAGAAATTAATACAAGAGGATCAATCGTACAAATGTACTTCAAGATCAACATTAACGAATACAAAACAGTATTGTCTCGATCCTTTTATTCTACACAGTTCCTTTATTTCATCTCGAAGAAAATACCGTAAACTCGAGTGCATCCAAACCTAAAATGGATCAAATAGACCGACCTTTATCTAGACAAGTAATTTAAACTTCTATTGTAGATATCGCTTGTCCACGAGTTTCCAGGAGAAGTCACCCAGATATCGATTCACGTTTTTAAAAAAGCGAAATAAAATGAGACGGTAAACTCAACCGAGAAGCGAGGTCGCGGAGTAAAAGCAAAGAGAAGAGCCCATAAAGAAGACTCGAACTCAACGGGAGTAAAAACTGTCACGTTAATTTCCGTTCAAACATTTTTTCCCCAGCGACAATGGCGCCGGGAAAGTAACAAAACATTTGTAATGCACTCCACGTTGTGCGGCGAGATACACAGTGCCGTAATACCATATCGTCGAAGGGTATAAAGTTTGCATCGGAGCTCTCAATATTTATCGAACACTTTCTATAGAATTGGAATTATACCGCGGGAGAGTTTCGAGTGCGACACTTACGAATTAATTGGCCAACGTTTCCGTAACACATTCGCTTCTGTACACGGCGAGTCAACCTGCTTATCTAGCACAGACAGCTCTGGTGCAACCTCTGGTGGTGGAAGCTCGATTGTGCTGCTAGCTGGCCGAAGATAATCACATTTTTGGCGAGAACGGTGTCCGCGTGAGACATCACCGGTTTTTCTGGGATGACAGCTCGGGTTCTGGGACCCGCTCCACTTCCACACTGTGCCAAATAAAACACTGCGAACAGGCGCAGTCACGAACAACCGCAAGGGTGAAAAATTGTCTGCTTGTTGAAGTTTGGCCTAAGTACGCATAACGCAGACCCAGAGTGTGACGATCGAATACAGATCAACGCAATTTTTCGGACAACCACTGCTCCATATTCTTTATTCAAATATTCTGCTTTTGACATTTTATACATTGCAATGAAATATTCAATCCTCAGCCGACGAATGATTTTGCGTGTAGAACGATGTCTGAGCGGATCTATAGTGAAATGCTGCTTCCACTTGTATTTCAAATGTGTAAGAATTTAAATCTGCTGCTGAAAGATTAGGATTTAAATGGGGCGTTTATAACCGAGTCAAAATGGACTTCTGCCTTTTAAGGGTTAATGTTAACATGAAATTTTAATAGTAACATTTTGTTATAATCCCAGGATCAGTTTTAATATTATACGAAAATTTATGGTTAAGCTTATACAGATGACAAGTTTATAAATGATACATTTGATCATATCAAAATCCATATAATTTGTACGTCAAGGATTTGATTGAATGGATGTATAACAGAAGTTAAAATTTATAGATAGAGAAATATAGTTATTCGACATAACAATAACAGAATCTATGTTACACATACAGCCTTTTCCAATAATCGAAGTTATGTAAGTTCCAAGTCCAAATGATTTGTATAATTATTATTATTTTTGAACGATCAAAGAAGCATCCTGTTCACGAGGGAGAACAGTGAACATACTATTATTGTAATTATTATGTAATTTTGTAGTTCTCAGTTCAAATGATTTGAATAATTACTGTTAATTATTATTTGTTAATTCCAATGAAGTAGGTTGAAACATATGTGGAGGTTTGAATGATCAAAGAAGCATCCTGTTCACGAGGGTGAACAGTGAACCCTAATATTATTGTAATTATTATGTAATTTTCTAGTTCCCAGTTCAAATGATTTGAATAATTACTGTTAATTACTATTATTTGTTAATTCCAATGCAGTAGGTTGAAACATATGTGGAGGTTTGAATGATCAAAGAAGCATTCCGTTCACGAGGGTGAACAGTGAACCTAATATTATTGAATTTATTATGTAATTTTCTAGTTCCCAGTTCAAAGGACTAGAATAATTACTATTAATTATTATTATTTGTTAATTCCAATACAGTAGGTTGAAAAACATGTGAGCGTTTGAACGATCAGTGTGATTAATCGGGACGATTAATCGTCAGGATGGCCGAACTATAGGGTTGAAGTACGGATGTATGCGTGTATTGTATGTATGCGTGTTGATAGGCAGTCCTATATATGATTAAATTTATAAAATAGAGAATCGCAAAGAACAGAAGAATTGTAAAATTACAATAGCCAACGAATTGTAAAAAGAAGATCAGATCGAGACGAGCGCCCGCGAGAAACACGTCTGTCAACGATTGGTTATCCGTGCGTTTTAGGTTTTTTGCAAATAAATACGGCTTATTCCTTACAAATATCGAAGCATCCTGTTCACGAGGGTGAACAGTGAACCTAATATTATTGTGATTATTATTTAATTTTCTAGTTCCCAGTTCAAATGATTTGAATAATTACTGTTAATTATTATTATTTGTTAATTCCAATACAGTAGGTTGAAAAATATGTGATGGTTTGAACGATCAAAGAAGCATCCTGTTCACGAGGGTGAACATTGAACATAAGTTGAAGCTAGTGCTCGTAGCAATCGACCGAAGATGAAAGCAGTTGACATTCGCATAACCGCTTCACCATATCCTCCATTCCTTCCAGTGGTTTTTTAATTGACGAACGCGTGCCTGTGAATGTCTCAGGGACATAGGACCCGATATCGAATGGCCGGTCTACTTTAACAGCGAGAAAAGATTCTGCGGATGACACGGGAAGAGTGGGACTATTAAGTTGTCAGGGAACCTGATATCCTTTGACCGCGTCCACTCGCCGCGATGTCCGCGGATGAGCTCATTGAAATCATCCGGGCAACTGTAATGAAAAAGTATCACGATGTCTGGCCGGTGCGGAAGAGAATGGACGCGTCTTTAATGGGACGTAAAAGAAGGTTTAGCAATGAATGGACGTCGCGGCCGGGCAAATGAGAAGAGCGTTTGGTGCGCTGACGTTCAAATAGTCTGCTCGAATTAGCTGCTAGCGACGATTTCTGTGGCTTTTATGCGATTTAAATCTTAATTGTGACTTTGCGGATCGGGAGACGACTGTGTCGCAGTATTCAGGGAAAAAAGGAGACATGAAATTAGCTTGTATAGCTTTCACATAATGTGCACTTCTATCCTTTTCTTACAAACAATATAGGTGTACTAATTAGAACACGAACATCATTATTCCAACAACATTTAAATACACGGTGTCTCAGCTGAAGGAGGCCACCTAAATATCTCCTTTATTTTTAATGGCACAAAAGATATTTATGGCATAATTTAAATGGTATCGAAGAAGAAATATCATAGAAGAACAATTTCTTTTGTCAGGCTATTTTTTCATAGTTTTTTCAAGGTCATCGTTATTTTTTATCGGGAAAACTTTTTTTTATTCCAACTTATAGCGGCTGAAAAAATACATTTGAATAGGTTTAAGTGATTAACAAGATTGAATAAAAAAAAGTTTTCCCAATAAAAAATAACAATGACCTTGAAAAGACAATGAAAAAATAACCGGACAAATAAAAATTGTTCTCCTATGATATTCCTCCTTCGATACCATTTTAATTATGCCATATATATTTTTTTGTGCGTTTAAAAATAAAGTAAATATTTAGGTGGGCTCCTTCAGCTGAGACGTCCTGTATATAAATCATTTGTGATATAGATAAATAGCAAGTTTGTTATAATTATTAAAGAGAGACTCGATGTTAAAAATAAAGCATGAGAATCAAGAATTCGCAATAGCAGTAATATATTTTATCAATTGAGTTAATCCATTCCCGACGTTGGGGGTTGTTTCACGCCAGAAACGTAAGAATCAGATTTAAGAAAGTGCATGTCGAACATTTTCCAATAATTTGTTACAATAAGCAGCTCCGAGGTTACAGAAAGATACTAAACAGTAACTCAAGTCGTTCTGCTTGATCTTCTCTTATATTTCGTCTTAAACGGAGCGCCTTCCAAGCAATTATTTGCGATCCCTCGGCGCAGGGCCTCATAAGAAAAATCTATTTTCAGAAATAACCGCGAAGACTTAGTTTCCAGCCTAGTGCACCAAGGTAATCCACTTCCGAACGAAGGAACGAAGGCGGCACGCATACCGGTGGAAGTTCCAATTACAGAATGCGACTTATTCAAGAAGAATAATGTCCTTTCCGATAATACGGGAGCCGGTCTTTACTTAACAAGCAATAACTTCGGTATTTCTTGCCCGGGCTCTCATTACGGGATCGGCGATGCGGTTCAATATTTCATGAGTCAAATCACAACGGTAATTGTGCCAACTGCGGCGCGGCCCTTCTAGCCTATCGAGGAGCAAAACTATTTGTCTTCGGCGGCAAGACGGTTTTCCCGGAGTCCGTGTCCCCTCGACCCCATACGTCCCTGATAAATATTTCAATTGCACCTGACCGGGGATGGAGTGAAATAATGCGATCGCCTCGTGTTTTCCACGCTGCGCCCGACCAGTTTTTGCGTTCGCGGCTTCATATTTCATCGTTCGGTAACGTGACTCGCAAGAACCGACTCCGTAGCCCGCGAGGAACGCATGCGGGTGGTAAGATGAAAATCAGACAGCGCCATGGGGATAGAAAGAGAGGGGAACAACGTGATGTTACCAATGGGGTGGAGAACAGCGGGAGAGGGTTCGAGGGGAGGCGGTCCCCGCGGATCGTTAATAATAATTACGAATTACCGTGTTGGTCTAAAGCCACGTCGGGGGGATTGAAATCGCCGCAAACGTAAAGTTACGACGAGGATTTATAACGGCCGGGTTGTCGACGTCTCCGCGAGGTGTAAATTGCTCGCGAGCGAAAGAAAGCCTGTACTTAAGCAGAACGGCCGGGCTGGAAATTATATCGGCCGCTACGCGTTATCCGTAGTTACGACTCTCGAAGAACGGATTTCTCGAAGAACAGATGGGAGGGAACAACGAGAGAAAGAAACGGGGTAGGGCGGAATTCTGCGACGACGTAAAAAATATTTTATGGGCTTCGCGAATTATTGTGCCCCAGCTTCGCTTCAAGCTCCTTCGACAAGGTTCAACTTCGAGGTCGTCTTTTATAATGCAAAGATTTTAATGTAAAAATTTTAATGTAAAAATTTTAATGTTTCTGTTAAATTGTTCTTTGTTTGTGTCATTCGTCTAGAAAACACCGAATTAATCAAGTGACACGATCTTTCGTAAGGCTGGCAGTCTTCGACAGTTTCTCTTCGGTGGTTGTAGGACGAGCGTGGGTTAACCAATCATGATCGATTTCTTGTATTCTGGTTGATAGACAATCACGTGAAACTTCAAGAACATTTTACCTAAAATAACATTTTAAAGTACATTTATATTTCCACAATCAAAATGCATTAACCCTTTAGCTACTGGTATATATTCACAAATGTGTCTGTCTAAACACAAAACAAAAAAAAGAAAAGTTGTAGAAATACTGATACATTCATTCCTTATCTATACGTATTAGACTGCGGATTTTTATGTAAAATAGAAAATGTTTGCAGTGATTTCAAGACACAGGAACCAAATAAAAATTTCACTTTCCTTTTAATTATCTGATTAAGGTAAAACTAATACACTGGTGGCCTTAAATCTTTTTAATACCTGCACTGTTTTAACCCTCCACTGCATAATTTTCTTAATTGGGATGAAGAAATTGAAAGAAGGTCAGTTTTTGTGTTTTATTTAAGGGAAAAATATTAAAACAAATTAAAACAACATTTTATCAAATGAGATAAAATGTGTAGAATAGTAAGAAAACACATTCTTAGTTTACTATATACCAGATTTGTTAACTGTATCAGATATGACACACTATGCAGCGAAGAGTTAAATTGTAAGTACCCATTTTTGTCATAAATGCATAAAATCCGCAGTCTAGTAATTATTTATGTACATTATAATGACAAAATTAGAGGGGTTAATCGGGGTACATAATTACCTCCCCGCTTTGCTAAGAAAATTAGTCCCTCTGAGCTTGTTGTCTTATTTATAAAATAAATAAAAGTCAATAAACGACCGCCGTTCCCAGCATAATTCTTCAAATTATTGACGGCGCTCGTATCTCACGAAAGTTTCGTACCGTCGCGTCGTGTATTGACGACAACCGTAGTTAAAGGGTTAATATGATTATTAATGTGCAATTTATCAGAATTTTCGAATTAGCTGAACGTACAAAATTACGTTCCAGTTTTGTATAAAACTGTATAACTCCATTTGTATAACCCCATGGCATATAACTTCGTGTCAGCCTCTTGACGAGGAGTTAAAATCAAATCTGTTAAGCATGAATGCCATTTCTTTCTTTCAAGTAGGAATAAAATTTGTGTATGTAGGATTAGAATATCCTTCTGTTATCAATATACGGTAAATATAAATTTTATTTTTCTTCCAGGAAATGATTAGAGACGAAGAATATCTAATTATTATAACCGTGAAGAAAACATTGCCTTCCATTTTTAAGGATAGGAGAACAAGACTAAAAAGACTGCATCTATATTCTGCTTGCAAAAGTAAGAGATTTGGTAATCGATGTAAAAGGTCTCGAAGTTCGAATTTTAGGGAAAGATTTTCGAGCGTGTCTTCGCCGATTAGGGAGTGTGGGGGAGGACCTGTGAAAGCCACGACACGTTTCTTTACACCATGTACAGCGGCTGGCTTCGGAGCCGTAGATTTCGCTGGCTTGCTGGGGTAAGTGGACAGGAAATAGTCGTGGCTCGTTTATCTACCGGTGACGTTCTCTAGAGGCAATATTTTTTAATCCGACGATCAACGAAACGAAACGAACCCCTCCTCCTGCGCGCCGTTACGTTTTAACGTCTACAATTCCCGGCGATGACATTTTTCCGCGAGTGTACACGCGGACGCGAAAGCAGATGGAGTTACACGCAGTTTTATGGTTGGGGCCGGGTTATGGCGACAGTTACCAGGCCGACACGGTGAAAAACATTCGTCCTGACCAGGCTCTCGTTCGCTCGGGTACAAGATGTAATCGGAGGATGTAATCGGAAGATCTAATCGCATGACCGACCACGAGGTAAGAGAAGCCGGAAAATGGGGCGGACGAGTGGAAACGCGTGTCGAACGGTGTCACGGCTCCTCTTGAAACTAGTTCAAGGAAAATTGTCCCGCTCATCGGCGATCTATATCCACGATTGTCCGCTCCGTCGATTCGCCGAGTGGAACCAATTATTCCGTGATGCACCAGTTGCAGTCCAAACTTCCGCCGTCACGTGACGAAAGTTCGACTCGACGGAGAACTCCCGCTGGGAAATTCCTGCCCGCGAAATTCAGCGACTTTCCGTTCCGGTGTTCCTTGCGAACTACGCGGTGGGGACTCTTTTCTAATTTTCCGTCGCAGAACGCTATCGGTCTTCGCCATCTTGCCCAGGAGAACTGCTGTTTAAACCCTGGCTTTGGAAACGCCTTTGGAATTTACAGGTCAGCGAAAAACTCCTCGTACACCCTTTAATCGGAATAACTTTTTAAAAAAGATATCACGTTGATTTTTTTTTGAGATATTTGAAGAACTAGCTAATATAAAATTTTTTTCAGGAAATTAGACTGCTGTTTAAAGGCTTTAGAATTGCTTTCGAAATTTACAGTCCAGAAAACCTCGTACATCCTTTAAAATAGGACAACTTTTTAAAAAGTAATACAAGTTGTTTCAGCTCTTTTCGAGACGTTAAAAAATCATTTTACTGTCTATTGAATAGAACAATTTTCGAAAGAATTGTATTTGGTCGAAATCATGAATAAAATAGTGAACGTCACTGTTTGTTAATCTTTCATCTGTGTATTTGATGCATGGTTTTTGTCGAACTTCGTCAGTTATGTATATACATACTAAAAAATTCACCGAAATCGCTTTAGGCAGAAACACGCGACAGACTAAAAATCGTGAAAATATTTAGATTTATTACAGTGGTAGACTGAAAGTCATGAAGAGCAGCAATTTCCATGACAATATTAATTTCAATAAAATTTTCACCACATATACAATTGACATTAACCAAATGCAGTTTTCCAATTTATATCCTCAGATAAAAAAGCTGTAAAGATGTGAATTTTCTAAAAATTTTATTTATACGCCAAAAAAGCTCGAATCGTTTGATTTACTTTGTAAACATTTATTCAATTTAAAAAGATGTTCAGGGGCTCCTTAACTGACTGTGTATTTAATTCTCATTATTTAATAACACGTCTCACGGTAAGAATTTAAAAATTTTCAGTTGTGCATAATTTGCGTAAATACAATGGACGTACGAATGCGCGGATTAATCTAAATGAGATTTGTACCGTGTTTTTTAACTAGTAATGGTAAAATTCAGCCAATTTTATTGTTTCATATAAATTCGTTTGAGAAGAATCGTGGATTACACTGTGGTCTTAAAAGCGATCTTCTTAATTATCTTTAGCAGCATTACTTCGTTAAGGTTTGCTCCGTTTTTATTACCTTCCGTCGTAATTACAAAAGTGCGTGCTTCAGATTTTCCAGCAGAATATAAGAACAGAGTATAACGCAAACATGGCGCAGGAACAGTGGATGTAATTCTTTTCATACTTGAGGCACGTATTGTTATCCACCCGTAATTATTATACTTTTATCTTGTATATAAATCGACGTTAGATATAATTTTCTTTATGGGACGCTTATTTTACATATTATTATAAAATTAATCTGAGTTGTGGGAGCTATTGTTTTATTGGATTTCATATTTTGAAGTAAAAGATCATGTTCATAGGGGAGTAGCGTATATCGATAATTCATTAAATTTTGCTCCATATGATTTCTGCTATCATATCCTGCATCAACTCTCCGTAATCACGTATGTACATATCACATCAACGTCCGTCTATTATACAATGTTTCCAATTGTTATCGACAGGCATAATGCTAGAGTATTATCTATTCTAAATCAATGATGTTGCAGCGAAATGATTGATCAACAAACCTATCACACCACACCATGTTCAG
This sequence comes from Lasioglossum pauxillum, assembly GCA_933228785.1. Lineage (NCBI taxonomy): Eukaryota > Metazoa > Arthropoda > Insecta > Hymenoptera > Halictidae > Lasioglossum > Lasioglossum pauxillum. The sequence goes on along the minus strand of OW121702.1, from coordinate 16,335,658 downwards.
ATAATCGAGTATTCGTGTTTTAGTACAAGACGATGTTTGCTAACACGTACGAGTGTTATTGGAACTGTAATTGTTTATCAGAGTACATTGCACTGGTTCAATAATTTTTCTCACATTACTGAATTAAATCAACATCCATTATCATTTCGAAAATACTTAAACAGATAATTCACGTAACAAATTGCCCCAGCCATGTGAAAAAAACAATTAGTGCCCGAATAAACGGTACAAAACCAAGAGAAAGATAGAACGAATTATTGAAGAAAATAATTACATGCCACCGCAACACAATCAATCTTTATAAATAGTGCGAGCCGCACGAACATAGTCCGTGCTCAATCATAGTTTTCAAAATCCAATTTTCTCGGAAACGAAGTCTCGCACAGACAAACATCATTGCACATTCCGGATTTATTTTTACACGAAGTGTCAGCTGCTCGTCATTCGTAACGCGATTCTCGGTACGTTCGGAATATCGATCCGTAGACATGCTTAACCACTCGTATTCGAAATAACCAAAAAAGGGGACAACGAATTGAAAACTGTCAATCTAAATTGCTTTTCTCACGAAACAAGCATCGCGTTTTTAACAGTCACGAACTAAAACGCTTCACCAGTATTCTATTCACTGCGAGAAATATCGAATGCCATTCGATCCGACTAAAAAGTCTCGAAAGAATAGAAATAACCCTATGAACAAAACAGAAACTGGAAAGTTAGAATTTCTAGTTTGCATTATTGTCGTCGAACGTTTTTACTGATTGACTGGTATCAAGGGGATACCCTAGCGGTGGGGATAAAATGTTGACAGTTACGGTGGAGATCTTTGCGACAGTTACCGAGAGGTAACTAGGCTAAGCGCCGCTATCTTCGCTAGCATTGCAGCTAGTATTCCAATCAGTATTGCTTGCAGTATCGCAGCTCCGTGGTGCATGTACTTTTGCTTGATTAATGTGTACGATTAAAAAAGTGATCATCGAAAAATCGGCGATTGATTCAATCGATTGGTGAAGTTAATCGTCAATCGTTGGTTAAAAGAAGAGATCATAGAAAAATCGGAGACTGATTCAATCGATTGATGAAGTTAATCGCCATACAGTGTAACCATAAATTGTGATAAGGAGGGAGACAAAGAGCGGAGATGGAGAATTGACAGAAATATATCTCAACAAAAACTCAGTTTACATTTCTTTCAGTATTCATAATTTTCATTCCGTATTTAATTTCGAAGTTTCAGCACTTAATCATTAATCAATAATCATTAATCGCAATTAACGACTAAAGCAGAAAATTAACTGTTATTCCCAACTAACGATTGATAAGTATTTAATCGTTAACCGCAATCAACGATTGATAAGTATTTAATCGTTAACCGCAATCAACGATTAATAAGTATTTAATCGTTAACCGCAATTAACGACTAAACTACGAGATTAATTGTTAATTGTGATTAACGATTGAAGCAGAAATTTATTCGTCAATCACTGATTAAATTTTTTCCCAACTCTGCTTAATAGGCATCAAAACTTGAGGATGGGGAGCAATTGTAGTGCTCAGCCCACTATTCACCTGGATCTGTCATGTTGTTTTCGATCCCGAAAAGAATTCTACAATACTTTCCCCAGTTGGCCTAATTCCGGCAAGGATTGAAGACGACGGTCGTCGCGCGGAATCAAAATCGGACCCGTCGACAGCGACTCGCGGAAGATTCGCGCGGTGCGGACGCGCGTTCGTTCGCCGCACTTCGGCTAATTGAATTATTAACGCCGGTCAGGTGTGAAGGATAGATGCTCCGGGGTTAGCTAATTGTGGTGTCGTAAATAATAGAGACGATCCAGCGTGTTGCAGTTCACCGGGGCGGCGGCGCGGCGTCGCATGGAAAAGGGTGGCTGAGTTGGTCGACGTAGGTAACCGTGGCTGTGGATCCGCGGGTAGCAGGCGGTTGGAGGGGGGCAGCGTTGAGTGCTCCCTGAATAAACAAATACCGAAGCGTGCTCATTATTTACGACGGTACCGCGTTGCGGGGTCCGCTGCGGACGCCTGACGGACAGGCTCGGTCGGTTATATATCCAGTTGCGGTATAAACGGGGGTGATTTCCGGTAGCTTGGCCACCCTCAAACTCGCAGCGGCGCGCGATGAATAACGAAAATTTCTGCGCGCCGCGGCCAGGCTACTCCTCGCCACGAATTTTTCCGATACACGGTTTCATCGGCCGTAAAATTCGACCGGGGAACCTGTTTTTTTCCCCCCCGGTTCCGTCCTATTCCGTTTCGTTCCGTTCGCAGCGCGGGCCCGCCACCGCGCCAATATTAAATCGGTGATGGATGCCCGGAGAATGTCTGTAAAATCTGGGCCGTCCATTTGTTTTAACAATTCAGTTAAAGAGGATTACTACCCCCCGCGCGGTTTATTACTTGGACCATAGTAAACGCGCCGGGTTGTACAGCGCGCAAGATGCAGCCAACAACCGATGCAACACAATGCGCAAACCGTGCACCCCGAAATACTAGCGCGTATTTTCTGATCCGATAGCCGATAGATGATTCTTATAGATTTTCATGCGTCCCATGCGAATCTGAAAATTGCAACCCCCTCATCGCCATCGCGGTTTTTTCGACTGGTCCCTTCTCTCGATCCTCTGCACATTCGTACTCTGTTTTTGAGTTCGATTAAAGCTTTATATAATCGGGTTTCTGAACTGTCTTCTTCGTTCTCTCTCTCTCTCTCTCACTCCGCGTTGTCAGTCTATTTTCGAGTTTGATTAAACCTTCAAGGATTGAGTTGTATTATCGGTTTTCAGCCATGATCTTTTCATCCTGGAAACCTGTCTGTATGACGTGTTTTTCGAGGTAGAAATATTCTTTATAATTATTATTGGACAGGAATGCTTGGGAAAAATATCATATTCCAACGATTCGCGTTGTTTTTGTTTCTACAACTCGTTTTGCTTATACAGAGTGTATATAAAAATGTAGATTCTGCAAAAATGAAAATACTTCCGGGAATATTACAACATGCCTCAGCCAAGAAGAGAAAGAAAAGCTTCTAACTAAAATGTTGGACTGTAGTAACGAGATGTTTATACGTGGACTGCGGATTATATGCATTTATAACAAAAATTAATGTGTCAAATGCAAAACACTAAAGACATTTAAAGAATTTAGAAATACTGTTGTATTGTTCTCAACTCTATATAATTATTACGAAAAGAAATGAATTTCTATGTGGCTCCTGTATCTTGTAATTAATACGGAAAAATTACTTTCAAAGTGTCACTATACGGAGTAAATTATAATAAGAACACTAATGAACCCTGTATAGTGTATAGCAGTGTTGGGCAAATTTTATTTTAAATAATAAATTATTAAATAATAAATAAACGTGTGATTTTAATTGCAATCAATAACTAAACTTTTTATTTCAATAAAAGTAGTTTAAATAATTCCAAAAGATCTATTTATTATTTCTTACTTGCGAATAAAAGATTATTTTTTATTTTTTGAATTGAGGTGGAAATCAAATAAATAGTTTTTGGTCTTCTATTATATCTTGTATTTTGTATATACAATGAACACGTGCGCGTTTTTTATCTGCTATAGCAACCTTTTAAGGTATACCGCCAGTAGTCGGGCCCGTCCGATAAAAAATACAATTGAATTTGTTATTTATCAATACAAATAATAATTGAAATTGTATTTGTAAATAACAATTAACTTTATTATTTTAAATAATTCTATATAGACTTGCTCAAATAATAAATAATTATTTTTGCTTTTTATTTGAATATCCAAATAACAAATAACTTATTATTTAAATAAATTGATTTATTGCCCAACACTGGCGTATAGTACCACTTTGGAGGTAATTACATTGAATTTTATAAAAATCTGAATACATGTTATGGTTCATTATAATTCATAATAATTCTATGGCATGTCCGTAATAATATTTTCTTATTCATTAACATCATAGTCTGACCTCCTTTGGAATGGCTCTCTGATCGATTATAATGCTGGCGACACCTTGTAACACCGACCCAATTCTGAGAATCCGTAACACAAAATTTTCATACTTGCATTTCACTGCATTTTGTAAATTTTGCAGCTGCAAAATCTTGTGGATATAAACAAATCAATATTTGAACGTTAGTTACATTTTGATATTTTAAGGTATTTTCTAGATGGAAAGGGCCAAGTTTGCACTGTAAGGGAATATCGAGAATATTTTTATATTGATGCATCATGATATTTAATACGCGGTAAAGAAAGTAAAAGATATTTTCAAATAAATAAAAGTCGACCACATACGATTTGTTTTGTACGGCCATAAAATACTCGCGGGATATCATTTCATATCGGACCTGTCAACAAAGTGTGCTCACATGGAGCTATCGAAAATTCACGATTCGCATCATTTGTTCCAATACGCGTAGGTTGTAATGCTATCCGTTGGATACACGAATGGTACCACGGATTTGCGGTAACGTGAAAGATTTTATTTGTTATGGGAAAATATTGTTTGGCCGTATTCTATAAAAAAAAGGATCTCAGGAAAAAATAATGATCGGAAGATAAGCGTAAATGATTATGCTTACATTTTCACTTCGTGCAATATGTCGCGGTTTACATAATTTTCCGCTTGAAAAAGTGGAATTACGCAGAATTCGATATCCGATATTAATTGCCTCTGCAAACAATACGTTAGCAAAACTACATAAAAATTTAATCGACTTTTAAATACAAAATTGTATCAAATACGTTGAATTTTAAGCCATGTTGAATTTTAAAATATAAAATCGTGTTATACTCCACTGAATCTTATATTTCATTTATTAAATTTGAAAATGTGAAATTGTTTGAAGACCTGATGAAAATATGAAATTATTTTAAAAGCTATTGAATTTTAAAATATAAAATTATGTTATACTCTGCTGAATTTTAGATTTTATTTAATAAATTTGAAAATATGAAATTGTTTTAAAGGCTATTGAATTTTAAAACATAAGATTGTGTTACAGTCTACTTTATATAATATTTTATTTTTTTGGTGTCGCATGCTAAGAGTGCATAAAAATTCACAGTTCAGCATTGACCACTTTAGAAGGACATTTTAGGTAGGACAGGGTCGGATTAGTTGGACTGAGCCAAGGGTTGCAGCCACTGCGTCTATGACGTGCTTAGCACGTTGCTGGTTCGTTTATCTGCACTGACTCAGCTCGTTGAATAAACCCCGAACTTAGGAGAGAGTGATCAAAAGTGACCAGAGTTGTTTAAAGAGCCGAATCGGCAGTGGCAAACAAGTTTAAACTCTTCTTACATATACAATTAAAAGTATAAAATTCGGCTATGATTTTCTATGTGCAAGAGGATTGGAAGAATAATTGCTGAATCTTAACTATTCGGTCCTGTTTCATGAAATAAATAATTCAAATTTATAGGATCCTTTACGATTGCTGAATTTAATACACTGCTGATTTTGTTATTCAATATACAGGGTGGTCATTTCATCTGAAGACATTGAAATATCTCGAGAACTATGCATCGGATTAAAACAAGTGGGTAATGAAAGTTGTCCCCCTTCGCGACGAACAACGCATAGTTCTTGAGATATTTCGATGTCTTCAGATAAAATGGCCAAACTGTATACAAACTACTATAACAAATTTTCATTCCTCATCGCACTGAAACTGTAAGAACGAAAATTTTAGTCCGCCCGAGTATCGAGAATCTGGACAAGAAGAATTGAATTTTGCATAAAAATCCGCTATTCTCTAATCAGCATTCTCTCCCTTGTCACGAAAGTTTCTAACATTCATCCCGAATTTCGTTCCCGGGCGAAATTATTCAATTCTTCCAGCAGGGTTATCGAGCGATCTATCCAGGACCAAGTGAATCGTTATACGAACGAGCCGGTATCGATCAAAGTATCGGCTGTCGTTTCTCTTGTGTAACAAGAAAATTATGAGACAGTGACCAAAGAGAATTGGACGTATAACATTCGCATCGACCTAGTTCCCTGTCACCGTTGTCTCCGCGGAGAACTTCATGAAATTACGTTCCTCCCCCCCTCTCCGTTTATTCTTTCTCTGTGCCGTCACGGAGGGTCGTTTTCAATCGGGCCGATTGAAATTCGAAAATTCGAAACGCGGCGCAAAACACGAAAAGTCCATTACCAATTTTCGGTTCGTATTTCTATCGGCCGCGCGGGCTGAATATAAATACATTTTCCTCCTGATATCTGTATCAATAGAGCCGCGCGGATACGAGGATACACAAAGGCCTGACAATTTCACCCGGTTCCATGGAACACAACGCGAAATGTGAAAAATTCAACATCGCGTATCAGATTCCCCTGTCGGAGGATAATTTCCGCAACACGATACAATCGCGAATCGCTCGGAATCGGGGGCTGCAGAATTAGCGAGGCCCGCAATTTCGCGAGACAAGGTCGAAAGTCACTGAGGGACGCCATTAACTCCCATACACTACGCCAATGAATTTCCTCTGTTTAAATACTGCAAAATTTTGTACAACTGTTTATATAACATTGATGCATATGCTGTTGGAAAGGTAAATTTTATTGAATTAATTGGTTACTGTTTATCACTGATCCAAGGATCATTATGCAAAATAAGAATTGTCTGCATCTATTGCAAAACACAATTGCTATATAAAGGATTCTTTCTTTCTTCCATAATTTTAATAATTATTTCTACTTCTTATTTACGTTCTATTAAACTATAATTGAAGGGGTGGATGGATAAAGGTGTCAAGTTTGTTTTCTGTAAAAGAGTTTTTAACAAAATATGTTGTCCTTTTTTGATGAATGAAGATAATTATTATCTTTTTTGTATTGGAGATTAACCATAACAATATATATATTTGTAATAGATTTGTGTAATTATCTTCAATCATCAAAAAAGGACAACATACCTCGCTAAAAACTTACAGGAAACAAACAATTTTGTTACTTGACACCTTTATTCATCCGCCCCTTCAAATGTTCTAAAATTAAAAATCTAAAATCACTTCTACTCCTCAAAAATAAATCGCTTGGCATACAAAGAGGTCTCGGAGACGTCATAGGTTTCTTAGGAATGGACTGCTACTATGGACTAGAGGTTTATGCAATTTTTAATTCTTGTAGCCAAAATTTGAAGAATGTGGAAACAAATAAAATAGTATTTTCAGTGGTAGTAGCCTTTACAGATCTGATATACAGGGCGGTCTACGCAACTTGCACACCTATAACTTCCAAAGTATACGTTGCACGAAAAAGTTTTGTATACAGAAGTTGCATGATCTGAAGCGGTACATTATGTAGTGTATTTAATTTTTTTACAGGTGGACGCGTAAAGGACATATGAAGGTCAACTACATTTTTTTAAATAGATTCGAACATCAATCGATGCAGCTGGACATTCGTTATAAAAAAATACTAACCTGTGTATGTCGAAAAGTTAGTAGTTCAGGAGATATTTCAATTTAAATAACTCTAAAATACCATTACGGTCGTACTAGTGTTTACTTACTTGTGTAACATCTTAGCACGACAGTAATGGTATTTTAAAGTTATTTACATTGAAATATCTCCTGAACTACTAACTTTTCGACATAAATAGGTTAGTACTTTTTTATAACGAATGTCCAGCTGCATCGATTGATGTATTAAAAAATACCTCATTCCATTTAAAAAAATTAAGTTGACCTTCACATGTCCTTTACGCGTCCACCTGTAAAAAAATAAATGCACTACATGATGTACCCCTTCAGACCATGCAACTTCTGTATACAAAACTTTTTTGTGCAACGCATACTTTGGAAGTTATTATAGGTGTGCAAGTTGAGTGGAGCACCCTGTATATAAGAATCGTATTAAATTCTGTGGAATTTTATATTTTATAATTTGTTGAAAATTCTCAGGTGCCATACATTCATAATGATCCGCAGTCTACTTATGACATTGTAGACATTAACGCAAAAAAATATATAAAAAAATGTTTGAAGACAATAATAAAAGCGTGGAGTGCTAAACTGTATTGATGTAATCTTCGTGGGCGCTCCACGCCAGCGTCGCGGCGAGGTGTGACGGTTAATATTAAAATTTTTTTCTCCTGAACGCACAGTTTCTTTTTTTAATTTGTTTTTTTACATTGCATTGTTATCCAGTTCTCAGCTATGTTTAAAATTTCAAGTCTCTAGTTCATCGGGAAGTGGATTAAAATGCGATTACAAGATTTGACGCATACGACAACAACAACGACAACTCGGCAAGCTAATGTAAGCATGGTAATAAAATAGTGATTAATATTTATAACAAATACTACCAGCAACATGCCTATTATTATTATATTATTCCAGGAACACATGCAGAAGTTAAGTTAAGAGGTTAAACAACAGACTGCGAGTCTATATACGAAATAAAAATCGTCCAAGTCAATTGCAAGGAACAAATATTTTTTGCAATATTTTCGAAGAGTTGCATCTCACCTGTTCCTAATTGTCATGGATGCATAAATAATGAATTGGTACGTTCATCGTTATTCAACGTTACATATTTTAAATGACACACACAAAAATTCAAGGGGAGGAAGACGTATTATTCGAAGATTTTGATTATTAATCAGCCAACGTTAAATGCAGGGTATTCGGTTGCATATGATTCTTCGAGGATCGAGCGATGCACCGGGCGATCTTCGATCGAATGCATACGTCAAGTCAATGTACGACCCCGGAGGATTAAATCTGATTCGGAGCTGTTTGCAGCTGGCACTTGGTCGATCGAGATCGTGATCGAGACGAGACGAATCGAATCCCGTTGATCTTTCGCCTTTGCGGACCTCTTCATCCGTGGATCATTGTCTCCGGTGACAATGGACGGTTGGCGCGTGCTGCTATTTATAGTGCGGATCATTAGAATTTAAACAACGCCGCTGCGGAGCCACGTTGCTGGGAAAGTCATTCATCATCGTTCTTCTATCGCACGTCGTATAAACGTCCCGTATGACACGAATGTAATAAATGATGCCGCGGCGGTCATGTGTTTTATAACTTTGATTGCGGTCCGAGGCAGTGTTTGCGCCATTGAATATGTACCGTTTGTTTTGCCTGCGAAGATGTAGATCGTTATACCGCGAAACGTAATTATTCGAGGCTTATAATACTAATGGAAATGTTAATGATATTTGAACGGACCGGACACGGCGTAAATGGCATCACGCGAACGTGTCCAATATTTACGGCCGGAAGCACGACAGAACTGCTTTATTTATAATTTGTAATTTGAAAATTCTACACCGTGGACAACGCCGAACGGAATCAACATTTCAAATATGTATAGCTGTACGAAAAATAGCTAGTATAATTACCAGGCTGAAATTTGTATATTTTTGCAGTGAAATCTTTGAAATATTTTAATGAGATTTTTTCCAATTCTCATTTCTCTGTGAATTAATCGTTAACAGTCTCTGGACACGATCGAAGATTTTCAGTCTACAGATCACTTTATCATAACGTTCATAACAAGACGGAAATAGGCTTTTGTTTACATGATCCGCGACCCACCCTGTATACAAAATATGCTCGATGTCCATGGACAACTACATAACTACTTTATTTATAATTTGTAATTTGAAAATTTCACATTGTGGGTTTCATGGAAGGAGTTTTCAATATGTATGGATGTATAAAATTTAGATTACTAGACAGTATATTCCCTGTACAGTTTCAGTCAAATGTTTGAATTATTTTAATGAGGTTTTTACCATCTTCCCCGTCAATTTTAATTTCTGTTCAAAAAATTGTATAGTGATGTGTATAAGCAATATACAGGGTGGGGCAATAACTATTAGCACCTCAGATATCTTCGAAACTACAAGTTTCACAGAAATATTTGCTGAAACAAAATTGCACAGTACGAAAGGGGCCATCCGGTGGCGATAATAGTTTTTTTGCACGTGGACGTTCTTCGGACATTTGAAGGTCACCTTCATTTTTTTAAATGGAATGAGATATTTTTTAATACATCAATCATACTTACTTGTGTAACGTCTCAGTACGACAGTAATGGTGTTTTAGAGTTATTTAAATTGAAATATCTCCTGAACTACTAACTTTTCGACATACATAGGTTAGTACTTTTTTATAACGAATGTCCCGCTGCATCGATTGATGTATAAAAAAATATTTTAAGAATTAATTAAAAGAATTTATTTTTTAAAGTATTAAAAAATATCTCATTCCATTTAAAAAAATGAAGGTGACCTTCAAATGTCCGAAGAACGTCCACGTGCAAAAAAACTATTATCGCCACCGGATGGCCCCTTTCGTACTGTGCAATTTTGTTTCAGCAAATATTTCTGTGAAACTTGTAGTTTCGAAGATATCTGAGGTGCTAATAGTTATTGCCCCACCCTGTATTCGTTGTTTATACAGGGTGGTCCACGCAACTTGCACACCTATATGTATAACTTCCAAAGTATGCAGTTGCACGAAAAAGTTTTGTATACAGAAGTTGCATGGTCCAAAGGGGTACATTATGAAGTGTATTTATTTTTTTACAGGTGGAAGCGTTTAAACGGAATACTATATTTTTTATACCAAAATATGGAAGAATGTCGAATTCTGTGTAAAAAAGTATTCACCTTCATTAGTCCTAAACCTAATAATTAACGAGTAAAATTTTCAGGAAATAAAGTGAAGTTACTCGTTAATTATTAGGTTTAGGGCTAATATTTTGGTATAAAAAATATAGTGTTCCATTTAAAAAAAGAAACAAAGTCGACCTTCAAATCTCCGAAACGCTTCCACCTGTAAAAAAATAAATACACTACATAATGTACCCCTTCAGACCATGCATCTTCTGTATACAAAATTTTTTCGTGCAACGCATACTTTGGAAGTTTTATAGTTGTGCAAGTTGCATGGGCCATCCTGTATATATATAAATAACTGCTTTGTTTATAATTTATAAATCGAAGATTGCGCGAGGAAGGGGGTGGTATCAATGTAATATCTTCGGTATCTATAGGTGCACGGGAATACAGATCATGTTGTAAACAGTTTTCCCACTATATGATACTGACCCTGCATAGGAGTAGCTTCATCCTTTCTATATTTATTAAGACGTAGTCAGAGTTTGGCATTAATCGATTAAAATTTTAATCATGATTGATTGATTAATGTGTACGATTAAAAAAAGAAATCGTCGAAAAATCGACGATTGATTCAATCGATTGATTTAATCGTCAATCGTTGATTTAAAAAAGGAATCTTCGAAAAATCGGATGATTTAATCAATTGTTAAAGTTAATCGCCTCACGGTCTATTCATAAATTGTAATAAGGAGGGAGAGAGAGACAGAGAGAGGGAGCAAAGAACGGATGGAGAATTAACAGAAATAATAATATATTTCAATAAAAACATAAAAGCATGTAAACAGAGTTTGTATTATAGAGCAAACGACAATACACCTAAATTCAGTTTACATTTTTTTCATTATTCATACAGTTCTGATTACGTATTTCATTTCGAAATTTCAGCAGTTAATCATTAATCAATTATCCGATTGACGATTAATAATCGTTAATCGCAATTGACGACTAAAGTAGCATTTTAATCGTTAACCACAATTAACGATTAATGAGTCTCTAATCGTTAACCACAATTAACGTCTAAACGAGGAGATTAATTGATAATTGCGATTAACGATTGAAGCAGAAATTTAGTCGTCAATCGTTGATTAAATTTTTGTCCAACTCTGGACTTAGTGACTTTTTGCGCTACGAATTTTGTGAAGAGGAAGTTTAAACTACTTTCGAAATGCGAGTATTGTAAAAGGTGCAATTCGTCAAAAATGAGTCCGTGAATTTCAAGCATGTATCCCGCGACGACATTGTACAAACAATCTCGCGGTTTCGTGGCAAAGAAACTGTGAAGAGCAAACGAGTTTTTTAAACCACGACGAGATCCACCTGAACGAACAGACTCGACGAAAGGAAACTCGTCGGCTCAGTCGATGACGAGAAAGAGACGCTGTCATGAAATAACAGCTGCCGAAACGTTTCTATTCGGAAACATTTTTTGCTCGAAATCGAGGAGAAATGCTTCTATATTTATACAGCATCTCACAGTTGCACTGACACGTACGAGACGAACAGTTCGGAGCTGTTATGCGAGATTTTGCTGGCTGTACATACAAAATTCTGACGATTACATTACACTAAATTGATATACAGGGTGTCTCAACTAATTTGAGTATCCTAAATATTTTGCTTATATTTTAGAACAAGCAAAATCACTGTCAGCGCGAACGCGGAACCAATAGTACTTTGTATTCTGTTGCTATACTTCCCATATGCTATGTTTGCTCGTCACCTGAGCTCGCTCTATTTAAATGTATGTATGTATATGATCTATCTCTTGAATGTTCCCTCTGTCTCTGTATTGTCCTCAGTCGTGTCAGTCTAACTCTCGCCGTCAAAATAAACGGATCTAACTTCAAGTAATCGGTGTGCTTTATTTTTTGTTCACTTCTTGTAGGAGACAATCGTTGAAACTACAATGGGTGTACAAAGTATTCGTACAGCTTTTAAAAACACGTTTTTTATAACTGTACCAAACGACCTGATTTTTTATAATCAATTAGAAGCATTGGTTCACGAAATGATATACAAGAAAGATTTTTCAAAAAATTATAATTTACAAGGTTACATGAAAAATAAAGAAGGCATTTTTTAAAACTTTTTTAGTTGGATTCTTAATGAAAATTTAAAATATATGTTTTGTAAAAACGACACGCATTGAAAGATGTACGATTCTGTAGATTTTAAGTAGAAACTGATCATACGTCGTGTAAAACTACGATTTTCACCATTTTTAACCGCTTGTAGCTCGTGTGTATGTTAATCGATTTCAATGAAATTTTCAACATGTGTATAACTAACTTAGATCTACGAAACATATATCTTAAATTTTCATTAAGGGCCTAAATAAAAAAGTTTTAAAAAATGCCGTTTTTATTTTTGCATAACCTTGTAAATTATTATTTTTGGAAAATCTTTCTTGCATATCATTTCGTAAACCAATGTCGTAAACCTTCTAATTGATTATGGAAGCTCAGGTCGTTTGGTACAATTATAAAGAAGTTATTAGTTTTTAAAAGGTGTACGAATACTTTGTACACCAACTGTATCACCTTTTGCGATCGATCTTTGAGAATCGCTCTCTATTATCACCAAGATGGGGAAATTGAGGATGCGAATCAAATAATAAGTATATGAAGGTCATTGTAATTTTTTAAAATAGTATTATATATTTTTGTCAATGTGATGTGATCGTCACGATTAAGGCGAATCCAATTACCTATCACACTATGACCTTTATATTAGAAATGCAAATAAGTTCCTTCCCCTTTTTCTCTACGATCATAACTTCTGACTGAATTCGAATTACTTCCCGATTTTAGTGGCATCTGAAAGACCGTTGCTTTAGTTTTAAGAAGAGTTGTGAAGAGGTTTCTAAGAGTTTCCAGTCCTATGCAACAATTTTAAGCAATATGGCGTGCGAGAAGCATCATTTGCAAATAAGTTCCTTCCCGTTTTTCTCTACGATCATAACTTCTGACTGAATTCGAATCACTTCCCGATTTTAGTGGCATCTGAAAGACCGTTGCTTTAGTTTTAAGAAGAGTCGTGAAAAGGTTTCTAAGAGTTTCCAGTCCTATGCAACAATTTCAAGCATTATGGCGTGCGAGAAGCATCATTTGCATCACTGCTTACTTTTTACATTCCAGCTTAGGAAATCAGCTGTTGAAGCTACTGAAATGGTTTGTGCGGCACTGGAAGAGAACGCTGTATCTTACAGAACATGTAAAAAGTGGTATCAAAGATTTAAAGCCGGAAATTTTTATTTGGACGACGACGATCGTTCAGGTGCACCGAGAAAGTTTGATGACGGTCAGTTAGAAGAATTGCTCAACAAATATCCGACCCAGACGCAAGAAGAATTGGCAGAATGATTGGGTGTCACACACCAGACAAGATTTTATTACATTTTATTACGTAAAATTTGAATTTGGAAAAAAAGGGGAAAGTACTTATTTGCACACCTAATACATATAACCTTGAGTAAAAAAAAATTTACAATTGTTGTGTAATAGGAGAAGATAGTAAGGCAGTAATTCTCAAGGAAAATTAATTATATCCAGACTGCGGATCTTTATGCAAAATAAGAAGTGTTTGCATTGATTGCCAAACACAGGAGCCATATAAAAATTTCATTCTTCTTCTAATTATCTAATTAAGGTGAAACTAATACACTGGTGGCCTTAACTCTTTTTAATATAGCCAATGTTTTAAAATGTACGTGCCCATTTCTGGCATAAATGCATAAAATCCGCAGTCTAATTATATCACAACGAATGCTCAAAATGGCGCCCATTATCCACATTATAATTTCACACACGTGTAAACCGCAAAAATTGGCGGATCGGTCAGACGTCCCGCTATCAGTATTTCTCCAGAGAAGAATGTCGTGGATTAATCGTGCGTTTTCCGTGGCTCAGTTCCGGATCAAGTGGCGAGACCCGACGCGCCGTTTGTCTTTGATCACTCAAAATCGAATCCGTCGGTCTTGTCGTGCAAAGACGCGCTCGAACCGCGTGCGTCGTCGTCGTCGGTGTTCTCGGCATCAGCATAAAACCGAATAAGAAGAGCGCACCCGCGGCATCGGGATCCCGAATCCCCAAACGAGATTGACTGCGTCGAAACAGCTGAGTCTCTGTTACGCAACGAGCTTCCAGGAAATCCGTGCCCATCCACGGAACGGGTGCATTTCTCGTGGATGAGGGATGGCTGAAGTGTCCTTTTCTCCTGCGACTCCTCCTCCACCCCGGCAACAGCGTGCACACTGGTACGCGTATCCTGTCTCGCTGTATCCAGGAAAATGTAATGGGTATCGAGCGTGAAGCAAGAGCGAAATTTGTTCTCGCGCGCCTCGGCCATCGAGTACAAGAAGACACCCTGAGCCTGTCCTTCCCCCCGCACGGTCGCAACCCCCTGTTCCTTTCGCGCCTACACGCATTCCTTTCTTCCTCTGCCCCCGCCCCCTATAGTTCCTAGGTCTCTCTGTTCGCCTATATTCCCGCAGAGAATCGTTCCACGGTGCATTGAAAAATAAATCTCAGTAAAAGTCCGGGGTCCCTGTCGATACACCGACATTATGCAATATCTTTCTATGTTGCCGCCACCGGCGCGCCTCGCCCTCCAAAGGGGGCGAGGGTGGCTGCTGGGGGGATCGAAAGGAATGAGCGTAATATCCCAGATGGGCTGTACGTTTCGGATGCTTAGGTAAACCCGGCGCGTTTGTGTGCAGGCTGCGTGAAGCCTCTCGCGCGCATCCTATACACGCAGTATGTGTCTATTACAAGCCCGTTCAGCCTTGCCGTAAGCTCGGATCCGCGACGTTCTGGGCTCCATCTCTCTTTCTCTCTTCATCTCCTTCCTACTCCTACATCCTCTCTCCCTTTCTCTCCCTCTCTCTCTCTCTCTC
Organism: Lasioglossum pauxillum; assembly: GCA_933228785.1. NCBI lineage: Eukaryota > Metazoa > Arthropoda > Insecta > Hymenoptera > Halictidae > Lasioglossum > Lasioglossum pauxillum. The sequence continues at coordinate 16,320,109 of OW121702.1, read as the reverse complement.
TCTCTCTCTCTCTCTCTCTCTCTCTCTCTCTCTCTCTCTTTGCTCTGACTACTTTATCCTTATATCACGAGTTTAATTTCCCATGGATCCGCGTCCGTAGGAGGGCCTGTCGGACGCCTGTCCCAGTGTAACGTCGCGCGAGAACTCTTACCCGACGCTACGCTTCGCAGGAACTTTCGAGCCGAAGAGATTGAATGGATTAAATTTTCTTTCGCAAATCTGCGTTCGCCTTGCTCTTCCTCCACACCCCTTTCTGGGCTAACTGCGATTTACTTTATTATGGCGCCGTTTAACCAGGGGATTGGAAGACCATTCCAATCTGCGATGGTAAAATGGAGATTTTAGTTGTTGAGAAGCAGGAATCAAACAGAAACATTCCTTCTTATAACAAGGTTAAAGAACTGAATAGAATCTATCAATATTTTTAACACATTCCCGCGGATGACGGCTATAGGTGTCAAATGGATTAAATCTTCTTTCGCAAATCTGCGTTTACTAAAATACAATAACAACTAATATCTAAAAATGACTAATAGTCTTTTTGAATGTTAGTCATAGCAAAATAGTCATTAGTCAAAACTTTTTGATTAGTTAGTGATAACTAATTAATAATGTTAATGTATGTTAACCGCACAATAGTAACTGATGACTAAAGATTGATGACTGATCATCCACTACTAATTCACTAATAAGCAATAGCTAACGATTACTTAGAGCTGTGACTATTTGCCATTTAGTTATCACTAACTAATCAAAAAGTGTTGACTAATGACTATTTCGCTATGACTAACATTCAAAAAGACTATTAGTCGTTTTTAAATGTTAATTGACTATTGCCCTACTCTGTTCTGGGCTAACTGTGATTTCCTTTATTATGGCGCCGTTTAACCAGGGGATTCGAAGACGATTCCAATCTGCGATGGTTACAATGCTGATTTTTGTTGTTGAAAAGCAGGAATCAGATAGAGACTTGTCCTTTAAAGGGCTGAAAATAATGTATCGATATTTTTTGTTCAGTGGATGGAATTATCAATGTTTATAAAAGAACAATTCAATTAACGACTGACAAATTTTCCAAACAAACACGCTCGCTCATACACACTCATTTCGTTATTTCGTTCAACCAATCCACTTCATACATTTTACCTCTCACTCATTACGTTTCTTTCTCATTCTCGCCACACATATCCATACATTCATCACCCTTGTTTTTATTGAATACATATTTGTATCTCATTCACAATAAAAACAATCATGCACACTTTTAATACATTCCCGCGAATGACGACTATAGATGTCAAATCTCTCCCTGCACCCGTTTCAGGACTAACTGCGACGCTTTTTCGATTTTACTTTTTATTTGTCTATCCCGGGCTTTTCCACGAGAGGCAGGCGATTTAAAAAAAAAACTTGACAATATCCTGCGCCGGCTTAAATTCTTATTCACATGATAATTAAAATTGTAACATGTGGCTGTCAGACCGGCTCAGGTTTTCTCTTTAATCTTTCGACGTTGTGTCGGGTACATTCACGTATTTTCGTAAAAATTCTTGCCAGAGGTCGTTGTAACGTACCTATCTCTAGATTATTTTCTGTAAACCCGGGCCGCATAAATAACATAAAAGTAATTACGCTTTTGATTTTATATCTTTCGAAAATGTATCTTTCTCTCTCTCTCTCTCTCTCTCTCTCTCTCTCTCTCTCTCTCTCTCTCTCTCTCTCTCTCTCTCTCTCTCTCTCTATCTCTCCCTCTCGAAAGATTAGGATTGAATTTGTAGTTCAAAACACAAAGTAATTACCGCTCGTTCAATAAATATTAACTCGTTTCGACCAGAGTTGGACAAAAATTTAATCAACGATTGACGACTAAATTTCTACTTCAAACGTTAATCGCAATTAACAACTAATCTCCTCGTTTAGTCGTTGATTGTGGTTAACAATTAAATACTAATTAATCGTTAATTGCGATTAATCGTCAATCGGATAATTGATTAATGATTAACTGCTGAAATTTCGAAATGAAATACGTAATCAGAACTGTATGAATACTGAAAAAAATGTAAACTGGGTTTAGGTGTATTGCCATTTGGTCTATAATACAAACTCTGTTTACGTGCTTTTATGTTTGAAGTTATTATACCTGGAAAGCTACGACCATGTTTTTGTTGAAATATATTATCTCCTTATTACAATTTATTGCAATTTATTACAATTTATGGATAGACCGTGAGGCGATTAACTTCAACAATTGATTAAATCATCCAATTTTTCGAAGATTCCTTTTTTTAATCAACGATTGACGATTAAATCAATCGATTGAATCAATCGCCGATTTTTCGACGATTTCTTCATTTAATCAACGATTGACGATTAACTTCATCTATCGATTGAATCAATCGCCGATTTTTCGACGATTTCTTTTTTTAATCGTACACATTAATCAATCAATCATGATTAAAAATTTAATCGATTAATGCCCAACTCTGGTTTCGACTACTGATCGTGGTTTTGATCACGTGTATTTAGGAGCACATACTTTAGTGCCTGTCATTTCAAGTACACGGGTACACATGGACTATTTCACGTGTATTTAAATACACGTGCATTAATGCATCCTCATCTTAATTAGTATAATTTTTAGAACACTGATATTAATGTATGTATCGAGACTATGGTATCATAATTTCCGCAGTTGTTGGTACAACAATAAATTTAACCCTTTGCACTCGGAACTATTTTAACTGGAAAATTAAAAACTTCTTCCGATCTAGAATATTTCCATTCCCTATGATTTTTGAAATTTTATGGATATGAAATTGGTATAATTATAATATAATAAATATAATAATATAGTATAATATAATTATAATATAGTAAATATAATAATATAGTATGATATAATTATAATATAATAAATATAATAATATAATATAATTATGATATAATTATAATACCTCATACAATACCTAAATGTTTCGTAATTGATTAGATACCGATACATTTAATAATGTAAACAATGTTTTGAATAATGCTACAGCAATTTTTAATGTTGCCTCGGAGGGGACAACCGAGTGCAAAGGGTTAAACATAATTTTTAAAGTGAAATAGTAATCTCGACCCATCTGCTAGACCTTAGAACCAAACAAACAGACACGAATTCGAAACAATCATTTTAAAACGGCAACAATCCCAGAAAAATTTGCTGGTTTTTTGTGGTACAGTCGGTTAGTCTTATACCACTAATATAGAAAATGGATATTAAAAACCATCAAAGGCTTTAGCAATCGCTGGACGGCTGATCGAGCAACGATCGTCGTGCCGCAATTAATAACGCTAAGAGCGGCGGGCGGTCTGGTTCGACAAAGTTCAGGAGTCGAGAGACGCGCACCGATCGGTTCCATCTCATTTCACTCGGAGCTATTTTTTTCGATAAAGCAGGCATTACCGATGACCTTCGACCGGGGTGCAGAGTATCCCGGGAGTGGAGGTCCCAAAACGTCGAGGTAAGCATAGCGTGATCCAAGGTGGAGAAGCATCCGTGGCGCGGCAGCTGGGTCATTTGTCGTTGACGGCACCCACGGGAAATCACGTGATCGAGTCTCACTCTCTGTGTGATTGCCACTTCGTGGACGATCGATTCCTCCAAACAGCCACAATGCTCCATTTAATATGTGTCAGATGGCAGGCCGCGTCACAATTCGACATCGGTAACGACTTGGTCTGGGTCGACGTTTTTACGTAACACCACAGAATAGATATAGGAGTAGGCGAACCACCATATTGAGTTTCGTGTCTCACATAGTCAAACATCCAAACATTTTTATTCTTTATTTATTTGTTTACAGTTTATTTTAATGTGGTCGCATTAACAGCGAGGTCATTAGCGACCACATGGTTTACACTTCGTTAGAACATATTTGACATGAATCTGTAACATATCGAAAAAACGTAGCAAAAAACGTGGTAACAAACGCCGTGGTAAAATAAAGATTCGACGGAGAATCTCAGTGTAACTGTCCTTTCGGTTGGTAAACAAACATTATAGTATAATAATACGTTGTAACGCGCAGTGGAGTAGGGAGCGCTGTCGCGCGGAGTGGGGTTCGCTGAACGCGTTCACGTACTACGAGCTTCTTGCGGGGACGTGTAACGGTTAAATTTAATAGTTTATTCTCCTAAATGCATAGGCTTTTTTAAAATTTGTTTTTAAATATTGCATTGTCATCCAGTTCTGATCTATGTTTAAAATGTCAAATCCTAGCTCATCGGGAAATTAGTTTAAAATCAATTTCAAAATTTATACCGAACAGACAGACAGACAAGAAAGCGAGCTAATAAAAACGTGGTAAAAAGGTGTGTAGTTAACACTTAACAGTACATATACATAGATCGATGGATTTAAGGAAGAGGAGGACGTTCCTGATGTTGTCTTCGTTTAAATTCGTCTCGAGGTCATTTTCAATGGAGAATCTGGATCGTTCCTAAGAATATCTGGAACATTCGAGTAGTGTATGGTGGATACTGTTGGTTACGCCACATGTGGTACACTCCGGGGTGCTTTGTTTGGCTATAAGGAAGTCGTGGATATATGTATCTCGAATATCTTATATTGTGGAGCGTTGTTTGGGTGCCGTTAATCTAGTTGGCATTTCAAAAATCTCTGATAGCTCCTTTAACAGAGGATTTTGCGTCCAGAAAACTGATTTTATAATTGTCGTCCCAGGATGGCAGATTGACCGAAAATTTTTGTTTTGCAAGGATCCTAGGAATGGCCTTATAGTATGGTCTACCATGTGGGAGTTTTCCAGTCATTTCTTTCTTAGCATCAAGCCATTGCCATTTCTTTAGTACACTGGTGTACAGCCAATATGTGGTACATAGTAACAGCTCTTGACTTATGCAGTCAATATAGCCTCCCAGATCTAAGAGAAAAACATAAGCGGTCCAGTCACCCTCACCCTATACATGGAGTGGACCCAAAAGGGCGATCGGTACACTCAGGTGAGCGAGTAGTTAGATCAGCGCTCGGATTTACTTACTCGCGACGGCCGAGTTTCGAAGGCTACGCCCCCTCGACCAGGCCGCGCGTCTCGCTCACCGTGGCGGTCCTAGTTCGGAGCTCCTCAGTTTAATTAGTTTAGTTTATTAAAGAACCAGGGCTTTAGACGTTCTATACTCGCTATTCGTGGCGCCTAGGAGAACTAGGACCACCACGGGGAGCGAGTCGCGCGGCCGGGTCATGGGGGCGTCGCCTTCGAAACTCGGCCGTCGCGAGTAAGTAAATCCAAACGCTGAGTTAGATAGTCTCAATAAGTAAGATCAGTATGAACCTTCAGACAGGACAATCGTGCACACGGTACATCTGACTAGCATAAGCTTCACAGTCCTCGTTAGTGGTGATCCTTCGATTGTAAACCGCACCCAGTGCTATTGCAAAGGACTTTACTGAAACATCAGTCCAGTCCTTAACATTAATCAAACTCAAATTAATATAACTCAACAGCAAGTCGGTCGTTAAGGACAAATTGGTTATTACATTGTCTTTATTTATACATTGTAGATTCATACATAAAATGTTTGTATTTTACATTTTATATCACTTGTACTCTCAACATTTGCAACAAGAAGTAGACCTACGTCACCGCATTCGCGCCACGGACCTTCTTCTTATTTCCCCACGATACACGATTTCTATTGTAACTTTTTTGGTGATAAATAAAGAATAGTAGTTACTACACTTCATGTGTTCTTTTTTTCCCACCCCGTACATGAATAGTCGATAGTAGAATTAGATTAACATCTTCAAAAAAGAGGTGGCAGGAAAATTTTGTGCTACCTCTTTCTCTATCATATTTTCCTAGTAGAAAGCTGAAAATTTTATAAAATCTTCGAAAACCTCGACAATTGAATTTTGTATTAGGCGAATATGACAGCGAAAGAGGTGGCATGAAAATTTAATGATACCTCCTTCGCTATTGTGTTCCTCCTATTAAAAACCTCAAAATTCCCGAAAATTTTAAAAAATCTCGATAGTTGAGTTTTGTATTACGAGAATATGATATCGGATAAGCCAGACGGTCAAAAATGTTTAGAAAACCTCGAAAATCGAATTTTGTATTAGGAGAATATGATATCGAAGGAGGTGGCACGAATTTCAGTAGTACAAGTGAACGACAAGCCAGACGGCCGAACATTTTCAAAAATTTAGAAGTACAACTTAACGACAAGCCAGACGGTCGAAAATTTTCAAAAATCTCGAAAATTTAATTTTTTATTATATATCGAAGGAGGTGGCACGAATTTCAGTAGTACAAGTCAACGACAAGCCAAAAGACCGGAAATTTTCGAAAATTCAGTAGTACAACTTAACGACAAGCCAGAAGGTCGAAAATTTTCAAAAATCTCGAAAATCGAATTTGTGTTAGGAGAACATGATATTGAAGGAGGTGGACGAATATCAGTAGTACAAGTCAACGACAAGCCAGACGGCTGAACATTTTTCGAAAATTCAGTAGTACAACTTAATGACAAACCAGACGTTCGAACTTTTTTGTTTTCAGAAATTTCTCTATTTTTAAAATTCCAAATCACTAGTGGAACTCAACGGGAAGTCGGGCGTTCAGGAAAAATTGGTGATTCAATAAATATAAACGCAGATACGTATTTCTATTAGATTGTCTTTATTTATTAATTGTAGACTCATACATAAAATGTTTTCACTTTACATGTACATAACTTTTATTCTTAAAATTTATAACAAGAATGTAGACTGGCTCAGAGAAACTCGGCAGACCGTCAGACTTCTACTGCAATACTGTAATACTGCAGAGTGCGGTCACAGGCGAGGTACAGACAATTATATTAGATGATCAGTCCATTGCTATACTGCTAAACTGCTATGGCCTTGCTTCTGCTGCGGCAGCCGATGGATAAATCTGCTAACACCATTTGTCGCAAATGCTCGAGACACTATAATCAGTGTTGCCAGACCGGGGAGATTAAGGGGAACATAGTTACCTTGTCTCTGTCGTTATCGAATATCACGGTCCCCATCCGTGAGCGAGTCCCTGAGGAACCTGCGATCGGAGGAATACTAACTTTAAATCAGAAATATCAATTTTAATATCAGTAATTTTGAAAGTTCAGAAGTAAAAGAAATTCAGAAATCGAAATTGACGATGTTGATTGAATAAACAGGTATTCCGAAACAGAAACTGAATGTTTGGATGAAGAACCCCTGAAGAACTCTGAAGCATTGAAAAACCCTCGACCCTTAACCCTTAACATTGTTGAAGGTGGGCCGAGGTAGCTCTGGATAAACCCTGGTCAGCCCATGGTCCAGGAGCCCGTCTGCTCCTGCCGAAATCCCCGGCCCGACTGACTGACTGACTGAGCGGTCGCCAAACTCAGGTGCGCACTGCGCACGTGCGCAGTAATGCGAAACTCTCTCCACCCCATCTAATTTCGGTTGATTTCGATCGCCGTGAAAGTAATTATTGATAAATTGATTATTTCTGGCTGGTTAATGTGTATAACAATTCCTTTTGCCAACCATATCGACAAGCTCTCCCTTGACCATCTTGCCATCTAACTTGTTTAGTAAGAATGCCTAATAGTACTCTAGACACAGAGTAGCTATTAAAGCATGTCTTAACGCATGTCAAAGTAAGCATATTATATTGAGAGCTATACCTCGTCTATGGTAACACAGCGAACTAGACCGGTGTGCATCATGCTCGCGACAAGGAAGCCTCGTTGCCTGGCACTCGAAACAGTGAAAAATTATCGCGAATAAAATCAGATGGTTATATCCGCGCGAAAGTTACAAGTCGCTGGAGAGGAGCCAGCGAAACCCGCATTTTAAGGAGAACGTTTTGGAAGCCCACACGTCAACGTGAATATTTTTCCATTAGTTCAAGTCATCCAACAGTAAGGCAAGACCGTGATATATCTCGTACAGGTTTGGAGTTCAAAATAATGCTCAATACTAAATCAAGCGATCACTAAATGTGAATACTGCGATAGAAAAACGACAATACCGACGAACGCATTTTTAAACCAACGCTATAGGATCCCACATATCAACGCAAATATTTTTCAGAATGTCTGACAACGTCGAATTGTGCGAGAACGATTACAAGATAAATGTTATGAAGTAAAAATTGTTTAATGAGATTGCTACTAGATGAATGTCATTAAGTAAAAATTGTTTAATGAGACTGCTACAAGATGAATGTCACCAAGTAAAAATTGCTTAGTAAAATTACCACAAGATAAATGTCATCAGGTAATAATTGATTAATAAGATAAATAATTAAATAACACATCATATCAAGTAAAATCCATATAATTAAATAATTATTAATAGTTGCTAACAATAAGGAATAGTAAAGTTCACATTACGAACAAGACATACTATAGCTATGTAAAATGGTAGTAAATATGCATAACAAATTTCCATTTTTTGTTTTAATCTCGAACGACCACAAATATTAAAATTATTTCCGAGGAGGGTAGTAATCATCCATATTAAAGGATACAAGAAGCCCTTTCAAAAAATGTAGAACGTTCAACTCTAGTTTAAAACATTCCCTTCTATCTCCAAACCTGTAGGCGTGATTCAGAACGTGTGTGTTTCTGTGAATCACCCTGTATAACGTACGTGGCGTATTAGTAGAAATATTTCGCGTTGGCGTCAACAAACACGCGTGCTTCCGCGCGAATTCCGTTGCTGCTGCAAATATTCGTGTTGGTCTGCGGGTTCCATATAATTTACGCGACGGCTTACGCGTTTGTTCACACCGACGCGTAAAATTTTCGCTAAGACCGCGAATTTGCAGCGTTTCTTTATACGATAATTTTACTCGCGATTCAAAGCTTTTTTGCTGGCGCACTAATCGCCGAAAATCATTCTGCATTAACTTTCCTCGTGAAAATTCCCAGATTATGAAAAATAACCGAGTATGATGTAATGTTCGAAAAAGTATTACGTATACTGCGGATATTGTGCATTTACGATGAAAATGGGTACGCACAATCTAAGCAGTGGTCATATTAAAAAGATTTAAGGACATCAGTGTATTAGTTTCAGTTTAATAAGATAATTAAATGATAAACAAAATTTTTATTTGGCACCTGTGTCTTGCAAACAACGCAAACGTTTTTTTATTTTGCATAAAGGTCCGCAGTCTAGTAATAAGATGTGTTTAAAATTATTTTAAAACTTTTTATTTTATATTTGCCTGCAGTTGTCAGTTGCTCAGTTTTGCTATAATTAGGATTCTTCAATATTTATAAGACTTGCGATAACATAGATCACTCTAAGTAAGTATATTTGTAAGAATTTAATAATCAGGCCAAGAACCGGATCAAAAACTGGTAAATGTAAAGCAGGACCCTCTATAACGAGCTCAAAAAATAATTTAATAGGCATTATTTTATTATTAGCAATTATATGAATCACAACTAGATGTGCGCTTAAAGGAGAAAGAATATTTTCATCGTTCAAGCGGTGCCAAACAGATGAACACAAGTGAACTGATCAGTGATCCAGCGAGTTTTTTTTTAGTTTCGCGGACTACATTTCATAGCGGAAGCCGGCACGGTGTTGAAGATCGACGGGTTAATCCTTGACAAGGCCGTAAGTCTCGTCGAGATCACGTCAAAGGCCGTCGAAGCGGAGACTGTAACGAAGTAATTCATCTTACGCGCTTCTTACCGAAAACTGTCATGCTCGTCCCTCGTCCAGTCTTAACGGATCGCCAGGATTTAGCTGGTAAGTAGCAATAAGCCTCGAGAATTTCGGCTTTTAGGAACTCGGGCAACCTGGCGGAAAGTGCACGGTCGCTGGAAACGGACCGACTTCGTCTACGAGTGCACGGTTCCGACACGGCATATGGCGACGTTGAACGAAGTTTACCCTTCCGGATCAGCCCAGTTTAGGGTGGCCACGCACTGTGTGTGTCCGAATAGAGGATCGGTATAGTTTTGTTCGACAAGAGGGGACGAAACTTCCTCTGTCCCGTCGCCCATTTCGAAGTCCCGATCGGAGTATCCGGAACTCTGTTCGGGCAAGATCCATTTCGGTAACGTCCAAGTTCGCGGATGCGTCGCTATGAATCTTCGATTCGCCATCGGCGCTGCAACATCGGTCACTCTCGAGGCTCCGGGGGACTTTCGCGAACGCGAACTTCTGCGCCGGGCGAAAATTGAACGAGATCTGCGAAGGCCGGGGGCACGGACAAAAAAGAATGATTTATTATTCATTAAATAGAAACAACGCGGAAGCGCTTAGCGCGGGAGTCGCGGAAGGAAGTTCTTCATTCTTCGTGGAGGACGGGTCGAGGGGAAGGGATGAACTATTCAAACCCGTGGCCAGGGATATTCTTCATATCGTTATTACTTATTCCATGGACAAGTAATAGCGAAGTTTGCCGGGGTCCCGCCCTTATAAGGCGTTCTCTAATCCCTTGCATTACTTTGACCCGGTTTCGGCCGCGGCGTGCGCGGCGCTCGCTTGCTAAAACAATCGTAACTTTTCCTGTTTCCAACTACCCAAGGCTCGTGCTACGTATGCAGCCACGCTTCCCCGATGAATATTTCATATTTACGTTACGTTGCCGACTCTGCGCGCGGCGCGACGCGCGGCGGTCGCCGGATATAAAACGATGCGATTTTCGATGCGGAGAGTTAAATCTAAAAATACAATGCCTACTCGAGGTGGCGTAGCCCTGGCTATCCGGCGGCCGCATAAAATGTTTGCCGAAGGAGACGGGAAATTATTTGAGAGCAAATTCTACTTACCCGCGAGAGGGAAGAGAGGGGGCAAGGAAATGTTCCGCGCGGAAGTTCCAAGCAAAGAACTCCGGCTTCCCTTTCCGCGTTACTGTTCTTTCAAAGGATTTCCCAAGGCTTTCGTTTAATTAAATGATAAAACAATACAGCCGAGTCGGAAGTTCGCCACGGCTACGCCTCGCGCACCGCGTTAAATTCAGACCCCCTTTAGTCCCCGCTGCCCAAACGAACGAACCGTTTACACGATCCTTCGGCCGTTTCCACGGTAAACAGACAGCGTATGGATGAAGAAGATTATCGGAATGGCGCGCGGTCGCCGAATCGCTCGATCTGGCCCGGCGAAAATGAAAAATCTGCGCACTGGACTGTGAAAAGCGTGTTACTAGTTCATTGTGGCGACTGGACGCCTCTGCTCGTACTTTGGCGATCAGCAACAGCCGTTTCTTTATTTCGATGCAGCGACGTTCCTGTTTCCAGTGGAGTGAGTATGTTATTTGGAAGTATACGGTAATGACGACATTATTTATTTTTTATGCATTTCTTCTGACGTATTCGCGGTATTTTTCTGGTCAATGTTCGGATCGTATTTACTTGTTTAATTGAAGATTCATTTACTTGTTTAATTGACATTTATGTATTTCACATGTTCAAAGGTGTAATAGTGGGCATGTATAAAATGTGTAAAGCGTCATTTTAAGGGAAGAGTATAAATGAAGAAGTTTATACAACAATTATCAAGAAACAAGACAATTTGACCGATCTGGTAGTCCAAGCGTCAATTGAGCCGTTTATTTTGAAAGTAGCCTAAGTCCATTTAAGTTTAAATTGAGATATTTAAGAGTTTGCGTTTGAATGAAATGAAAAATATACGTATAGGATACCAATGTGTCACATTCCTTAAGTGTATGTAACAGAGGTAAATTTACAATTCCTATTAAAATAATAGCAATTATTAAGTGAATTTGTGTCTTCTTACCAAGAATGGACTTAAGCCACTTTCAAAATTAACAACTAGGTTTGTCATTACATTTGAAACAACCTAAGTCCATTCGATATAATTTAAAATGCTTCAAAGTGAAAAAGCAATATTCAATTTATTATATATTTCATTACGAAACTTGAAAAACACCATCTCAAGCATTCTCATCCATTGATATCTTATAGACAATTTTATATGGTTCATTTCTCGAAAAACGCATCCAGCATATTTTTAACCAATTTATTGTTTCTCAGTTAGAATTCTTTACCATTTTAAAAATTGCAATCTCCAAAAATCTTGTTCATACGAAATCCTCTTGTTTCATTTCATTTAAAATAAAGTTATTACCATTCCGGCACTTCTCGATAACATTATAATAATCTTGGGGAACAAACAGTAAATTATTTTTCTTTAATCACATTTCAACGACACCAAAACCTCTGTCATTTGGTAAAAACGAATGTTCTGATACTAAGAATTTATGGTCCATTTGTCAACTGACAAAATCTTTGTAATTTTAAATATATTAATTACAATTTGTTTCAGAATAAAAAGATAACGTAGAAATGTAAATATTGAAATTAGTAGCTTGATTTTTCTCGAAAATGGACTTGCAAGGGAAGTTACACAACCGTAACACGCCGATTTTAATGAAATTTTGGTATGATATAAAATTCAAAAAAATATTTGACACGTATTTTTTTATAGCGGCCGACATTCATGTTAAGGGGGTGAAAATAGCTCTCAAAGTTGGGGTGAAAAATCGATTTTCTTGAACATCTCCGAGAGTATTAGGCCTACACAAAAATTTCAAAATGCAATTTGTGCGTCTTTGAAGGACGAATCTTTCAGTGTATCTTTTCTCGGAGATATTCGAGAAAATCGATTTTTCACCCCAACTTTTAGAACTATTTTCACCCCCCTAACATAAAAAAAAACGTGTCAAATATTTTTTTGAGTTTTATATCATACCAAAATTTCATTAAAACCGGCGTGTTACGGTTGGGTAACTTCCCTTGTTAGGCTACGTTCAAAACGAACGGCTTAAATACCGAAAATTTTTGGAAAATTGGACGTACCAACGCTTCTCGTATTCGATAACGAGAAACCACCCCCTGCAGAATTGTAGCACTGCGACCGGAACGCCCTGTATTTGACGAGCGTGAGTATCGTGGCGCGATATTAGAGCCGTCGGAAGATTAATTCGACATTCCTGTGGTACGCGTCATCAGGACTGGCGCAGGCAATAATGGATTACACGGTCATCGGATAAACTGCGGCCCCCATGGTCGTCGCTCGGCTGGCGCACGGGGTGGCGTCGCGTTAAGCCGCAAGAATAAGACTTTATGATCACGCCGAATGAGAAAAACACCCACTGCGAGAGTGCAGCGTGACTCACTGTTGCGAATATACAAACTCGCAGTCGTGCAAGGGGTGATCAAGGGGTAGCATGCCGGCATTTCCCTTCGCGGGGCGCCATATCCGTCAATATCACCGAGTGTTCTTAAGCCCATATTACAGATCCTGCTGCACCTGCGTTCCGATCTCTCTCTCTCTCGTGCCGAAACCGCTTTGATGGGGCACAGAAAAGCCCTGTAGAAGGACCTGGGAGAGAAAGAGAGAGAGAGAGAGAGAGATGATTGTGCTCTGGAATACCGGGGGAGGGAATTCAATTTATGGGGGTGCATATTAAAGTCGCTCGAATTGTCCAGCACGGCGGGAACCATGGTCCACGAGAACGAACATGCATAGAGTCCAGGATTTTTCTTTCCCCGTGTTCTCCTCGCTTTTTCTTTCCTCGATCTCTTTATACAGAGAACCCGGTGGTAGGTCGCTTTTCATCTCTGGCCACGGGTTTTTTGCCGGACCGTTATGCGGATCACGATTTTCGCTCAATTTTATGCATCGTTACAAAAGCTCGCAAATGAACGTTCATGGTGGGCTCAATGGGTCGAGTGAATTGGCGCAAACAAATGCACGTGATCATCGTTTACCCAAGATCTGATTCACCGTTTTGTGTCATTATAAGAGTAGAATATATTGGGGATGAACGTTTTATACTGCACAGCAGACTGATGTTTTGTGATTGAAGTAGTCCTTTATGCGATGAACAAATCAAATTTTTAATCGCTTATCGGTCCATCGAAACTCTCAGCCGAAGTATGATTTTAACTTTAATTATAGTTTCACTTTAACTTAAATACAAACTATAAATCGTATTTGATGAATATTAACGTTATTGATTTTGCTGAAGTTAAGTGAGATACTTTTCTTTTTATGTTCGACCTTCGGTGCAAACGTGGCTGTATAATGGGTACGGTGAATGAAATCGTGACAGAAATTCTGGGCCAAGTAGTTAAGTATTGAAAGCGTGGCTCTTTTGACTTTAAAGAATTTTGCCTCTAGCCAGCTTTCAGGTGAAATGGATTGTTTGAACCTAAAACGGGACGCATTATGTAGGCCAAAATATAATAGACCTTCTGCTGATTGCATAAGCGTGAAAATGGTATTTGGAACCGGATTCGGTGTCAAGCCGCGTACGAAAATGCCTGTGCTCGCTCCGATAGATTAGGCAGAAGAAAGCTTATGCACTGTGTGTGTTTCGTCCATTGACAAATAAAAATTATCTCATCTCCTGATAATGGAAATTTCCTTCGAGTCTATTTTAGTAATGAAATGTTATAATTACGTCTTGTATGATATATTGAATTTCATATGGTATTTGTACCTTCACATTTAAATATGTCTTACCAATTAGTTCTGATTAATTACATTTCCGCAGACAATAATTTTTTCAATTGCGACGAAATTGAATTTTAAAATCAATCTAGCCATAAAAACTCTCATATGGCAAAGAATTCCATTGCGGTTATATAATTAAAAGAGGTGAAACATGAAAATTGACTTTTAAAGATATTCAATGTTTTATAACAAACAATGAATTTACAATTGTACAAGCAATTAGAACCTACTAAAGAAAATGAACTGTTTTCCAGGTTGAAAGGCATCTTGCGAATTGTTTCCACATTTTCTGTTACTTTAATCACAATTTTTTCTTGCAATATACATATTTTTACCGCGTCTTACTGCGAGCTTCATTAAATAGTTCTTGCAACGGGAGTGGTTTTTGTTCACAGTCGGGTGGAGGACTGTTTCGCAGCCAAGCAAACAACGAAGCTGGATCTACTTTAGGTCGCGATAAAGTTTATTATCTTCAATAAAAACTAATCAAACCGTTATGTATTATAATGACTTAGGTTGACTAATCAAACTGTAATCTTAATAAATTTATCGAATTATAATCAGATTACAAATTTTTTAATCTACGGTTATTGAGATTGTAATGATAGGGAATTATGAATTCAATGAATTTATGTTTTTGGACATATAATAAAAATCACTGAAGCTCTGAATAAACTCATTCTCGAATAATTTTTATAAAGTAATGCAAAATGCTCGCTTCTCTGGTGCTCCGTGGATGTAGTATTAACTCTGCATGTGCAACCGGGGTCGTTTATGTCCGGAGCGAAATTTCACTCTTGAATTTCTTTCTTTTCAAAATTTAAAAATAATGCTTTAAACATTTGACGTTCCGACTATTATATATTAAAATATGGACTCCACTACGTATTCCAGAATTTTGTTACATTTTTCGAAAGCCTAGAACAGTAAACAAATTATTCGTGAATACAACAATCCAGTATTTTTCCATAAAATAATCAGAGTACTGTTACTAATACGTAGACTGCGGATCTTTATGCATTTATAGCAAAATTGTGTATATGAAAATCGAAGTTGTTGAAAAATTTTAAAAATTGAAGATGTCAATATATAATTTCTCCTCTATTAAGATCATTACGGGAAGAACTAAGATTCAATTTAGTTTCTATTTCTGCAATCGGTGTAGAAAATTTTTATTTTGCATAAAGATTCGCAGTCTACTAATAAGAATATATTTATTCTGAAGAGAAGTATTTGCTAAGCGGTTTCGCATGTTTCTGTCAGATCAGCCGCAACTTCCTGAGGGTTAAGCAAGCACACGAATCAATATGCTTAAGCATATACAGACATAAACCAAATGCGTATTTCTTCCAATTTCTTCATGGTACGCACGCGAGCGTTCGCATGCGCGGTTTGCCGGTTCGTCGACTCCTTCAATGCGCGTCTCCTCATAAAATCGACCCTTTCAAGTAGATTTTGGGCTCGTGCTCTGCACACCATCTCACAGACACAAAACCCCGCCTAAAATACTGCGGGTTATAAGTGATATTACCGAAGTATATCCTACACTACGTGTTTCTCGGTCGAGACTCTTTCCGGTTCGACCCAAAGGGCGGACCTTAATCCCCGATTAGACCGGTGCCCGGTTAATTTTCAATTTGTTACGATCATGACTCGAATTTCTGCTTTTCATTCTGTGGCCATCAGTCATAAGGCGTTTACCTTTATCCCTGCTGTCCGTTCCGTCGACTTGGCTGCTCGAATCCCGTTCAATCGATAGCATTTCTGGATCCATTACGGTCTACGCCTTAATTTAATTTGATGCTTTCTCAGATCTAAGGCACATCGTTTATCACGAATCATGCCCGCTATGACGAATCTAGGGACTTATAGCTAACCCACGTTGCTTGTGTTCGATCCATTGCCTCTCGTATGCCCTTTCAACATTATGGGTGTACAAAATATATTGTGGTTTCCATCCATTTTCACACTCTATTTTAATTTTCTAGCACCGAAATTGGATTTAATTCATAATCTATACAGACAATTAATTCCACTAAAACTTCTGCAAATATTTTTCTTCTCCACATAGTTTAATCAGACCCAAAGAATTATTCATAGCCCATTAACACTTTCCAGCGAGAAGCGTGTGGTAATAAATTTATGCAAAATGAAACTTTCTTGCATCAATTATAAGAAACAGAAGACAAATCAAAATGTAACTCCTCCTTAAATCGTTTTAATATGATGGAAATGATATACAGAGTGGTCCACCTAAATATCTCCTACAATTGTGCGGGTACAAAAAATATTTTGTGTGCTATTTGAATGGTTTGAAGGAATGGCAAGAATATTTTTTTCCAAAGGTCACTTTTTTCGGAGTTATCAAGGTCATCGATGTTTTTTGATGCATAACTACATTTTTATTTTATTCCATCGGGTAACTGATCGAAAAATACATTCAGATACGTATAATAACATGACCTTGAAATGACCTTGATCTTCGAAAATTAAAGTTTTATTATTATACATTTATTATTATACATGTTATTATACATATCTGAATATATTTTTCGATCAGTTACCCGATGCAATAAAATAAAAATGTAGTTATGTATCAAAAATCATCGATGACCTTGATAACTCCGATAAAATGACCTTTGGAAAAAAATATTGTTTGCAATATAATGGTTCCTTCAAACCATTCAAATAGTACACAAAATATTTTTTGTACCCCCACAATTGTAGAAGATATTTAGGTGGCCGTATTTAGGTGGACCACCCTGTATATTGACACTGTTAAATTTGTTTAAGCTTTCTACTGGCCTAAATACCACCTATTCACTTTTCTCACAAATGCATATAATTCGCAGTCCTGTTATGACTTGTTCCAGTTAACAACAAGCTTTATTTGTGTTTTTATTTGTTCAAAAATATGTATTCAACGGTACATATACATTCAGCCTTATCATAATATTTACTATAACGATTATCTATTAAAGAGAATTCCTTTAATTTTTCGTAAATGAAGTTCATCCTTAATAAAAAAAAACTTTTTAAAAACCACGTTTATATTAAAATGCACTAAAAAGGAAAAAATAATTTTTTTGGACATTAGTGACTATAAATAAAAGCGTGAAGCGCTGAACTATATTGACGTACTTAAATCTTCGTGGGCGCTCCGCGGTTTTATTTATTGTCACTAATGCCTAAAAAAATTTTCTCCATTTTAGTGCATTTTAATATAAGTTTTTAAAAAGTTTTTGTTTATATATTTTTTTATTTTCTACATTTTAGTCTTTTTTAAATGAAATGCAAGATATAGTAATACTGGTATGAAATAGTAAGATATAGAAACGCACAATATGGAAATACGCGAGATAGAATGAGGGGATGACTCCGAGAGACGACGTCTCATGATGGAGTCCGAAATTGTCCGAAATGGAACTGAATGAACGAAACACCACACTGAGCACCTTCGGTGCGAAGTGGGCCAGTGGAGTGGGGATGAGTCGGAGTTGGAACGCGTAGTGGAGTAGGGAGCGCTGGCATCGTAGTGGGGATCGCTGAACGCGATCACGTACTACCGACCGTCTCGCGGCGAGGTGTGACGGTTAATATTAAAATTTTTTCTTCTCCTGAACGCACAGTTTCTTTTTTAATTTGTTTTGTAATATTGCATTATCATCTAATTCTGAGCTACGTTTAAAGTTTCAAGTCTCTAGCTCATCGGAAAGTGGTTTAAAATTCGAGTACAAGATTTGACGCATACAACAACAACGACAACTCAGCAAGCTAATATAAGCGTGGTAAAAAGGCAGTAAATAGAAAGGAGATAGGTCAAATACAAATTTGAAAATTTGATTGGCTTGACATTCGGGTACCGAAAGGTTGCAGTATAAATAAAATCTTGGAAGGCTTTGTAGTTTTCTGATGAAGGATTTAAAATATTCATTGTATTCTACGCGTGAGAGGAAAATTGATGGAATCGTTACGAGCTAGCAGTGGGATTTATAGTCGGAAGGGGTAAGAAACGCACGCGCTTAGAGCGTCATTACGCAACATATTTCCACCCCGAGCCCCACTGTTTAACAATTCACGGGCTTTTCTTTCCCGAGCCGTCAGCGCGCGGCAAAAGCTAATTATCGTTCGCCGCGCGCTGACTGCAAAGTCATTATTTACACGGGTCTGCAATATCAGCCGTATAAATGCCTACTCCCGCTTTTAAGGGGATGGCCGAGGGAGGGGGGACAGTCATGCAGAAAGAAGCCGTGCACGTGCGGCTAATAAGCTTTTTTATCGCTGACACAATCGGCCGCGTTTGTGCGCGCGAAAAAGGGTTTTATTTAATTATAGGAGACATTATATATTATGCGCGTTGCGAAACGTCGCGCGCAGCGCAGAGACAGCGCGCCGATTAATTTCGCAACGGGTTGCTTTGTGCGCCGCGGCGTCACGGTCACGTTTTATTGAAGGGCGGAAAAAACGCTGTCGATAAAACGCCGCCGCAGTGATACGAAACCGTCAGAACGGGGAAAGGCTAAATTTTCAACTCCGTTAAAAATCGAGGAAATAGAGGGGTGCTCCGGTTTTTAATTTTCAAAAAAATTGTTTTGCATTTTATTTAAGCCTTTAACTCTTCAGGTATTATTCAGTCATGGACATTTAAGGAGATTTTTAATTCCTTTTTTGGCTCATACTGATCAATAAGGAGTGTATGTTTTTCAAAATTTTAATTACTTTTATCTAACCAAAAACACACATATACTTCAAATGCCAATGAATATGTGTGCAAAATCCGAGAGATTGAGTAATTTTACAGAAAAATATTCCGAAAAATTCGTGCAAAAACGGATTTGGGATCCAGGATATATCCATTAACCATAATACTTAAATAATTAAAACTAGACAGTCAATATAAAATTGTTACTAGAATCGAATACGCGACATAGAAAATGTATAATGCATAAATAATGAATGAATTTTTCTCACGTTTCGGCGGTTTTGGACCACCGTTTGGAACTGAAGCGCAACGCGTTTCGGGTCGATTAAAATTCAGCCAATAAGCGGGGCCCCGGTCTTATCTTGAATTTCTTATCGCGCGGGGGGAATCTTCGTTTCCGCAGGGTTTTAATCGAATCATTTAATTAGCACTCTTGCAGTACATATTTTTATTTTGTTGCAGAACCGAAGCCTTTGAAATAGGATTTAGATTCCTGACAAAAATATATTCAATATTTTAGGAAATATAAATATCCATTAGATTTGAATCATATCTTTCAATATAATACGACACAATGATAAAAGATATAATGGAATGATAAAAACATGGAGTTTTAAAGTTTTCCATTAAAAATGAAGTAGCTAGAAATAATTGTATTGAGATTATTGAATTGTTCATAAATAACAAAGCAGCGTACTCATGTTTTCCAAGAAGTAGGGAAGAATGTATGAAATATACTCGAAGAGTTTACAAGAGTTAAACAAAAGTTGGAGGGTTACCTAGCCAAAAACACAAATATACTTCAAATGCCAATGAATGTGTGTGCAAAATCCCAATCCGAGAGATTCAGTAATTGTCCAGAAAAATATTTCGAAAAATTCGTGCAAAAACGTGCTCGGAAACCAGGATATTTATTAACCATATTACTTACATAATTAAAACTGGACAATTTATATAAAAATTGTTACTAGAATCGAATTCCGCAACCTAGAAAATGGAAAATAATAAATGAATATTTCCCACTAGAGCGCAGCGCGTTTCGGGTCGATTAAAATTCAGCTAATAAGCGGGGTCCCGGTCTTATTTTGAATTTCCTACCGCGCGGGAGGAATCTTCGTTTCCGCGGGGTTTTAATCGAATCATTTAATTAGCACTCTTGCAGTCGGCACCGTCGCGAAAGTTAACTGACAGACGGCCGCAGATTAGATCGAATTATTCGGGATTATTAGATTAATAGCCTGGGTCCCGCCTCTCCCGCGCTGAAAAGTTATGATTTCAGCTTATCGGCGGGCGGATACAGCCTGATAAGCCGATTCGAGAGAGCGTGGTTTTATAACGTGAAATCGAATATCAGCGGACGGGCACGCGTCCGCGAATTTTTCCCGGGGTTTCTTGGGGATTCATAGAATTTCATAGCGGGAACGCGGCCTCGCTCCGAAACGTTCTCGCGTGAGCCAACAATCGACTTCAATCAATAAGCCTCATTCAATGGGAACGAACAAAAGTGCGCCGACTGTAAAGTTTACCCCCTCGCGGGGGAGGAGGGGTGGGTACCGCCTACTGTTAACTTTTCCCGTTTCGTAGTATAATTCTCCTATAAAAGCCGAGCGCCAAACATCGTCAACAAGGGCGGCCGGGCCGCGTGTCTGCGCGCGAATTACACCGATTCACGCGAATGAAATTAATTCTGGCCTGGTGCGTTAATTAGAACACGGCGTGTTGGTAATCCGAGAAAAACTTATTACCCCTTTACCTGCCGAGGCGGCAGGCTTGTTGTTCGCCGACAACGGGTATCAAACGGCCGATGCTCTTTCTCAACCTGTCCGAAATTGGATCGTCGATACGCGCGAAACGCGGGGGTGAAAAACTTTCCGTCTGGATAATTCACTCCGAGGAGGGGGACTATCCGAACGGTCACGTGTGCTACGAAGCTACGTCAATATTCAACACGATTAAATATTATCAAGTAACATTCCGTGAATGCCTACGCTAACGCGCCCGAACGATCCGGACGTGGATGCTGTAGGGATGGTTAAAAGAACGCTGCAACGTTTCGTGAGGATGCTGAAAGCGAGGGTGCGGGATAGGTAGAAAAGGGAGCTGCGTCTGATAGAAGGGATCGAAGGGAGACACCGGGGGTAGTTTCAGTCATATCGACCACACCACTTTGCCCCGCTATGCCATGGCATGCCGGTGAAAACACCTGAGCCCACCGGCTACCCCCTTCTCAACCTCCCGCAACCCCTGGCCGTCAGTTGACTCACCGAATCCAGACATTCGAGCTTTCACCGGTCGCCATACTGGTCGAAATATACTAATTTTTACCGTTCTCGCTGCTCGAACCTTCTGGAACAGTCGACACATTTGCTGACGTGGCTCCATTTTCATAATTATTGATGAATTCGTGGTAGTCGAGCGACTTGATCGTGAGTGCATTGCGAATTTTTATGCAATTAACTTATGTCGAGAAATTTCGCCGTGTCGCTTGTGTCAGTAAGTGTACAGTCTTTTTAAACAGTTTTTGTATATGTAAATTTACTGTCACATCAAAAATATATAAACCTTTGTCTTCTAAATCTTTATAAACAGTTTTTGATCGCGTTGCACGGGAGTTTACTGTATTGACGACATCAGGACCATGTGCATTTAACTATTAACCTTTAACTACCCGCGCTGGTGTAAAAAGTACACCAATACAATAATATATGTACTGTCCAGAGCACGAGAGAAAACTAGCGGGAGGGGAACGGGGCAAGAGGAACGCAAAGGCAATCTTCTTAACCCATTCCCCGCCCGCTAGTTTTCTCTCCTGCTCCGCACAGTACTCAGTCACACAGTGATACATGTGGTGTACTAAATACACCGCGCGGATAGTTACGTGAAAATTCAGGGCGCGAGTAGTTAAAGCTTAAACCTGCAAAGAAATACTATAATTCAATTATTGTAGTAACGAAAGATCAGTACATATTTTTATTTTTTTTCAGAAGCTTTTGATATATTGTAGAATGTAGATTTCTGACAAAAATATATTCAATATTTCAGGAAATATAAATATCCATTAGATTTGAATCATATCTTTCAATATAATATGACACAATGATAAAACATATAGTGGAATGATAAAAACATGGAGTTTTAAAGTTTTCCATTAAAATCAAGAAGCTAGAAATAATTAGATAATAAATAACAACGCAGCGTGCTCATGCTTTACAAGAAGTAGGGAAGAAAGTGTGAAATATACTCAAAGAGTTGACAGGAGTTAAACAAAAGTTGGAGGGTCCCTATTAAAACAATAATTACCAGACCATAGACAGCGACTTACAGAATACAACAAACGACAACAAGAAAGTGCAGAAAGAGCAAACCGACGGCTTCCAAAGGATCTATTCTGTCTTGTCCGGCTTTGCCGTGCGGCGAACGTGAAAATACGGGGAGGGAAGTACTTTAATGAAAGAATTACAAGTTGCAAAAGTGAGAGACTTCAAAGGCGAAAGCCTCTTATCTCCAGTTAGATATCGTGGTTGTCGAAACGAAAAACGAACGGGGGTTGGGGAAAAAAGAGGAGCAGGGCCGACTGGGCAAGGAGGGCACTCCGCGACGCGGCAGAAGGAACCGTAGGAGATGGTTGGGAGCTTTCGCGGAGCATTTAATCTACCCCCGGTGGGTGACCGAGCTTGAAAACCTCCGGTCGAGCTTTTGAACTCGGTTCCGCGGCGATTTAAGAAGAGTCACTCGGCCGGCTTCAGCTACGCGAAAAGTATTAAGCCCAACAAGGGGGCACTAATTGGAGCAAATGTCGTGGCGACGTTCGCTCGGGGATGGGTCCTTTAAAGCCCGAGCTTGTTTTCGCGTCGGCAAATGAGACGGAAACCTGGGGGGACGACTGTTGCGAAAAGGGGTAGTCGCGAGTCTCGATCGTCGCGGCGAAAGGAGCGTCCAAAGGGAAATTTATTCGCTTCGGATAGTTTCGGCTGGACCCTCGGTATGCAAAGTTCCCCTCCGGTCGGTCTCTTTGTTCTTTTATAGTGGACGAAATTTTTATGAGCACTATGATTTACCAAGAAACATTAATCCTTGGACGACGGACCGTTATTACAATTTCATAATTGATGATTAGACTGCGGATCTTTATGTAAAATCAAAAATGTTTACATTGATTGTAGGACACAGGAGCCAAATAAAAATTGTATTCTTCTTTTAATTATCCTATTAAGCTGAAACTGATAGTTTGATGTCCTTAAATCTTTTTAACATGTACACTGCTTTAAATTACATGTACCCATTTTTTTCATAAATGCATAAAATCCGCAGTCTATTGATGATTTTTAGGACCATTCACTGCTTTATTTATTAATTCTTTTAAATCGTATTTTTTTAAGTACTTCTTGCAAACACGTTAGTCTTTCTACAGAGTATCCCAAACATGTTGTCTTGATGTACTTGAGGACTGAAAAGGTATTTTCATTATATTTAACAATTACTGAAATTTGTTTACTTTACCAATCTCATTTTAAGCTTACATGATGATGTACATCCATTACCCTTTGCACTCTTTTGTCGAGTGTGACTCGACATCAGAGAAAGAATAATGTAAATAAAACGGGTTCTTATGTGTATTTGGTTCTTAGCTATTTATTTATAATTAGCTCATTTTTTAGATAAAAACAAACATAGGTTCCACAAATATAAATTACAACAAAGTTTGAGAGCAATATTTAATATAATTAGAGGACAAAATTGTTTAAAATAAGTAGCTAGTCAAGGAACTGTCCTTTGAAGTGAATTTCAAATAAAACACTTCAAATAATGGGAGTTGTCGGCAACAAAATTGAAAAACAATTCGGACTGCGAAGAGTTAAGACATCTTGGGTCTATGATGAGTTTAAACATGTTCGACATTCATGAGTTTGGACGAGTTCTTACGAATTTGGACGACGAAATTGCTACTTAAATTTTTGATCGAAAACAGTAGTGTTCTTATAAAAATTTCATCTACTGCATTTTCCGTCAAGTGGCTTGTATTTCGCGAGAGCCGACGTCTGTCCAATTTCGCTCACTGCACGCGTCTCACCTGTCCGTGGAGAAAAATAATTTCTCGAGAGGCAGCGGCCGGTAACTACGAAAGGCGTGAAGAGTCCACGCGATTCCGCCTCCGGCCTCTGCGCGAGTGGCCGTGAAACAATACCCCTTAAGCGACGGTCTCTGGTCGGAAGAAGGAAGAGAGAGAGAAACGGAAGAAGAGGAATAAAAAGAAACTGTTTTAATCCATCGGCGGCCTTTCTTTGCCCTCCTCGCCCTCCTCGCCCCCCGATAACCCCCAGCTATTTTTTCCCGTTCCTTCGTTACCGCTTCCTGGACCTCCGACCGGCCATTTTTCTGCAGCCAGGTTTTTTCGAGATGGTTGCATTAAATCGTCGAGTAAAGGGCACGCGTTTCACCGTAATGCAACCGTCCGGTTCAAGCACGCTCGTACGTAAACGTCAAGGGCCACAATGCGGACCGTCGAGCCGCTCCACGAATGCCTCAATCATTTTTTTAGAACACTGCCTCAAAATTCATTCCGTGGATAACCTGTTCTTCTTCGCCGCCGCCATCGAATAAAGCAGTCCTATCCTTGTAATTTCATTATTCCGCCCGGCGAGTTTCTTTGCGAGCGGTGCGTTCACATTTATTTCGCGCGTTACCCCCCGCCGGCGTTCAGCCTCGCAACAAGGACGCGCTGCGGAACCTACAAGAACATAAATGTAATTAATCTGGCTGGAGATGTTAATGTATGGAATTGGAGAGGATTCCAGGTTTATTAGACTAGTATCGCAAAAACTGATATTCTTTCCTCTGTGGCGAAATTAGCCTTGCTCAGAGGTGCCATAAGCGTTGCATACTTTTCGCGACAAGGGTACATGTGTAGCTTCAAAATACAGTGACTCTCACTTATATTCGGACACTCTTAAATGACCATAATTTTTTTAATATTGGAATATTATACGATTTGAAATTTTTGGAGAAGTTAGAACAATGGATATGCTACACAACAAAATGACAAAATTTTTGAAAGAAAACTGCAAGTTGTCGGAATTGCAGAGAAAATACTGAAAGTTATATTTTCCAACTTTTTTATATGGGCTTCTATGGAAAATTTAGAAAACACGTTTCGTAGATCTGTATCAATTAAACATATTCTGAAAATTCCATAAAAATTGGTCGACGTTGTAATGAGCTACAAACGTTTAAAGATGGTAAAAATTGCAGTTGTTCGCGATTTTCGGCCTCCAACTGCAGTAATTCTAAGGATTCTTACATCCTTCAATGCCTCTGTCGTCTTTTCCCGCATCAACCGATTTCTATGAAACTTTTACAGTGCATATGATAGACACAGATCTACAAAACGAATTTTTAAAAATTTCGATTTAGGCCCGCATAAAAAAGTTGTAAAATGCAACTTTTGTATTTTCTCTACAATTACGATTAAATGCTCCTTTTGAAAAAATTTCTTTTCACATACTGTATTAAACTAATTGTTCTAACTTCCCAAGAAAGTTCAAATCGCATAGTCCAATATTAAGAAAGTTATCTTTTTTTTTAGGACGTCCGAATATTAATGAGAGTCACTGTATTTAGGGTAAGAGTACCTTATTTGGATAGAAATTACTTGATTAGTTAGAATTGAGCATATACACCAGTAAACATTAATGTACCTGCCAAAAGATATTTCAGTAGTTATAGTTATAAATTCTAATTGTAGACTTTCGTAAAATGTGTTTTTGGTTTATTTACATTCTTTTTGCTTGAAACAAACATCGTGTTTATCTTTAAGAAAATAAAATCTTGGATATTTAGGTAGATTTTAAGTGAATAAATGTGTGAAGACTGTACATTTTTGAACCATAATTCGAGAAAGCTCCTATTGATCGAAATTAATTGCAATATTCTTTCGAGCACATAGCGTTTATCAACTCGTATTTTTTGGAACATCAAAAATTGGTAAATAACTAGCTCCGCAATTGGAAAGCAGTTTCAATTCTAAACTCTGAATTAAAAATCTGTTTTTCAAACCCGTCGAGCAATCATCTGCCATGCGATAAAAATCAAATGGAAAACGTTATACATATAGATTACAAGCATTAAAGCAATGTTTGCATTTAATCACATTTTGTATCACGAACAGTGTCACGTAATTCAATTAACAATACACACAGGTGATACTAAAAGTGCACGTAAACCCCCGTCTTTTTAATCGGAATATTTAAACTATCAAAATTCTCATCTTTCGAATAATATACTTTTAATGCATTATATTTCTATGTCATTTTGATTGTAGTTATTACACTGGTGTAAGTTTAACGTGGCAGAAATGGAGCGTTCGAATTCTCATAAACATCCAAATCGATAACAGGTATGTATCTGAGAGACAGGTGTCGCACGGACATTGAAATTCATTCGTAACCATGGTGATAAATACAATGTAGGTAGTCTATAAGGAAGTGTAAGGTTTAAAATCTCAAAATTCATACGTCATCAGCATCGTCAAACAATATATTAGGTGTGAAAATGAATTCCTTCCCCTTTATTTCTACGATTATAACTTCTGACTGAATTCGAATTACTTCCCGATTTTGGTGTTCTTTAATTTTAAGAAGAGTCGTGATGAGCACTCTAACAAGGGAAGGAGCTCAAGTGTCCGACTTCGACTTTGATAATTTTTTGTGAGATGATGGTATATGGATCTCTAATTATGTATGCAAAATATTAGGCGTAATTACTCAATAGTTTTAAAGATATAAACAATGAAAGTTTCACAGCTGTAAATCACGCAACCTGCTTACACGGCTAATGGAACTTCGAAAACTACAGCTCAAATCATGGTATAGCAATAAGGTATGAAACTTTAATTGTTTATATCTCTAAAATTATTGAGTAACTACACCTAATATTTAATATTTCGGACACTTGGGGTCCTTCCCTTGTAAGAGTTTCCAGTCCTATAGTCCTATGCAACAATTTGAAGCAGTATGGCGTGCGAAAAGCATCATAAGCGTCACTGCTTATTTTTCGCGTTCCTGCTTAGGACATCAGCTTTCGAAGCTACTGAAATCTTACAGAATATGCAAAAAATGGTACCAAAGATTTAAAGCCGGAAATTTTTATTTGGAAGATGTCGATCGTTCAGATACACCGAGAATGTTTGATGACGGTGAATTAGAGGAATTGCTCAACGAAAATACGACACGGACGCAAGAAGAATTGGCAGAAAGATTGGGAGTCATCAAACAAGATTTTATTAAATTTTATGTATGTAAAAGGTAATCAAATCTTGAATTTGGAATAAAAAGGGGAAAGAACTTATTTGCACACATAAAATGTAATTCCAGAGATTTGAGGCAGGACACTGCTCGGCGTCATATAGCTTTGGTGTAAGCCATGTACTAAAAGAATTGTTTTCCCGCACGTATGGGAAATAATATACGAGGTATTTCACCTAACTCGAGACCAGAGTTGAGCATTAATCAATTAGAATTTTTACCAAGATTGATTTATTAATGTGTACGAATAGAAAAGGTAATTATTGAAAAATGGACGATTGATTCAATCGATTGATGAAGTTAATCGTCAATCGTTGATTAAAAAAAGAAATCATCGTAAAATCGGAGACTGATTTAATCAATTGTTGAAGTTAATCGCCGCACGGTCTATCCATAAATTGTAATCAGGAGGGAGAGAGAGACAGAAACATATCTCAACAGAAACCCAGTTTACATTTTTTTCAGTATGCATACAGTTTTGATATCGTATTTCATTTTCAGCAGTTAATCATTAATTATTAGAGGTGTGCGAGAACCCGAAATATCGGGTTGGGACGGGAACACGAAATTTTTCGGGATCGGGACGGGTACCCGAAAATTTCGAGATTCTCGAATTTATCAGGATTCCCGAAAAAAATGGGGATTCTCGAATTTATCGGGATTCCCGAAAAAAATCGGGATTCTCGAATTTATCGGGATTCCCGAAAAAAATCAGGATTCTCGAATTTATCGGGATTCCCGAAAAAAATCGGGATTCTCGAATTTATCGGGATTCCCGAAAATTTCGAGAACCCAGTAATCATTTATATTCGTTTTAATGAATACATTCATAGTTTTTTCGTTTTTTTATTCCAGATGTTTTCGAGATTGAAAGAATGTTGTCCATCACGAATTCTTTTCAAGAGTGTCTTACGTCATATTCTCGAAATTTTCGGGAACCCGATTTCTTCGGGAATCTCGAAATTTTCGGGAACCCGACCCGTCTCGACTCGACTTCTTCTCGACTCGTCCCGACCATCGGGTTCCCGATATTTTGAGTTCTCGCACACTCCTATTAATTATATATCACTAATTATCCAATTGACGATTATAATTGATAAGAATGTAATCGTTAACTGCAATTAACGACTAAAGTAGGAGGTTTCATTGTTAATTGCGATTAACGATTGAAGTAGAAATTCATTCGTTAATCGTTGATTAAATTTTTACCCAACTCTGCTCGAGATCCTCTTCAACAGTAGTCAGTAGTTCAGTATTCGGTTCGAAGGGGAAAAAAATTGTCCCAAGGTCACTATTTTGAGACTTCGGAACTAGAAGGTAAATGTAAGATTCTAATATACTTCCAACGCTTCGTAATTAATTTTATTCTGATTATAACCATCCTAAAGGCCCAAGGTAGACCTGCGAGAAGTGAAACGTATGAACCCAAATTATGATCTATTTAAAATTTGCAATTAGGGGTTGACAGTCCGAATACTCCGAAACATCGAAATCGATACCAGGTAAATACCGGCGAGATAGGTGTCACGCGACATTCAAATTCATTGGTAACCTTGGTGGATAGGTGGCCGGGCGGGTGTAGGATGGTCGCGTGTGCCGGGTCGGATGCACGTCGAACGAGCTTATTTTTATACATTAAACCGAGATCCGGGCGCAAAAGGGGGTGCTAGGAAAGCCCGCACGGCTGTCGGAGATGGTATCCTCATCCGGCAGAAAATCCCTTTGCTCGTAACTGAGGCTGGCTGGGCGCAGTAGTAACGCTAAGCTCGACGGGAGATGCCGCCTGCGGTCTCCATAAACAGCGCTTACGCGACGGGGGTGGTGTAGTGCGGGGGGCTGAAGGGGTGGTATGGGTTCTTCGGGGATGGGTGGGTGTAATGTTCCCGACCCCTTGTTGTGTACGTCTCACCCTGCTACACCTACTACAACGGGGAGGAACACCTCGTCGTTTCGCGGCACCTTAGTTGGTGGCAGCCAGCTCGTGCCTTGCCAGGATACACGAGGCTTTAAGGATGCGCCAAGCGCGAAACAAGAGACGTCCCTTTTCGACGCCCGTGGAACCGATGGATCGTTTCTTGCCTCTGTTACCCGTGCCCGCCTCCTTCCGGAACCGTCACTCGTGATCCCGTTGGGAAAACCCTTCGAAATATTACCGGGTAAAAGTCCGACGCGAAGCCTCGTCGTCTATCTCGTCACGGCGACGTCTGTCTTCGCTCTGGTACCCTCCCCCAGACGATTCTACGCCCTCTCTTCTCGCGAATATAGCTCGACGCGGAAGAAGTCCTGGCGCGGCGCGGCCGTAATTAATATACGAGCCCAGGGTTTTAATTATCGGCCACGGAGAACGAGAGCATCGGGGGGACGGGGGTCGGGCCGCACGTGTCACGCAGTCGCGTGATTTAATTATGTAATTAAATCACGGAGGACCCCAACTTATTGGGAATCGGCCGATGGAATGAACTACGAGCAGCACGAAAGGTTGCTCGACTGGCGTTCCTCCAACTGGCGCTAAGTTTAACGTTTAAAAGCAGCGCAAATACTGGCTGGCGAGAGAGCGCGAGAGACTGTCCTGTTTCTGTTTGCCCGGTTCGATGTTATTTACACGTGTCGTTGTGACGCGATTAATTCCGAATCCGGTGTTAAGGAAACAGGATTATCGCGTCGGTTTTGCGGCCGATTCGTTTAAATATTCGCCCGTTTATCGGCGCCGCTGGAAAATCTCGCTGTCCCGATAACGTGCGCGCGCTCTCGGAAAGAACGGCTCGGCAAAATTAACCGGGGGCACCGTTCCTGCTCGTCGATGTCCTCCACTATTGACATAGAGTTGATTGTACCCTGGTAACAAGGCACGATCGTCCATCTAGCAGGCATTATGCGGACGCTATAGTCATGCCAGGCACAGTAATCGCAGCCCGTACGGCTGTAATGCGGATACCAAAGCCCTTCATCGTCGGAACAGCTACAGGGACACCCTTTCAGAAAGCGGGGCTTGTAAGGCAGCGCGGTACGGGTTGCGTGTTTTTAAAACATCAATTTGTCTTCGCTACCAAATAGGGAGAGATGGGCGAAACGGACGGGTATTGGCACACTGCAATTGTTTGGAAGATGGAGGGTCTTCCATCAAACCTCGTACGAAACACGAAGATTCACCATGTGCTATTTTAGATAATGGCAGTCAACAGATTATTCTACTCAAATACCGTCACACGACTTTCTATTCAACACATTTTTTCCTTCATTTCAGTCTGATAATTCTTTAACACTCGGACTTGCAGTTTGTTTTCAGAAAATTTTTATTTGAAAATGTCATATTTCAGAATTTACACAAACATATTTGTAAAACACACTCTATATGTGGAATATGCAATTGTATTCAGTCATGCTACTTGTACTAGTAAATGAAATCAATCACGAGAAAGGAAAAAAAATTCTACTTGGGTCCGAACGAACCCAAGCATCGCCGACTGAGTATTTAAAAATTGAGGGAAAATTTTAAATTAAAATATAAAGTAGTATATTTATTGTAATTTTTATCGATCGATTTTATCACAGATCGACAAAACGTATTTTTTAAATTTTCAATATAGGCCCACATAGAAAAGTTGACAATGCAACTTTCAGTATTTTTTCTGCAATTCCGATCAATTGCAATTTTTGAGAAAATTTCTTTGCATATCCTGTAGTAAACTAATTGCCTTAGCTACCCGAGAAAGTTCAAACGTATAGTACAATATTAAAATAGTGATCGTTTTTTTGAGAGCGTCTAAATATTAATGGGAGTCACTGTATTTAGGGAAAGAGTACCTTATTTGGGTAGAAGAGAGTTGACTAATTAGAATTGAGTATATACACTGGTAAACATTAATGTACCTACCAAAAAATCCTCCCAATTCCGGATGTTGAAGGAATTTTGAGACACCCTGTATACATATATAAAATACGTATATGGACATACAAAATAAATATAAACTTTCTTCTTCTAAGAGATTATGAACGACGTTCTAATCACTGGAATCGCAAAATGAATCCTTGTGTATGGGGTTAAATTTGCAACGACCTTGATAATCCAGTCAAACCGAAGTGTTTGAACTTGCGATTCGTCGAATAAATTTTCTTCGTTCCCAGACCATAAATGCCGTCTCTACGTCGAGGTAGAAATTGGAAGTTGGAAGGGCCTGCGACTTCGTTTCGCCCTATAACCACAGAAATAACCTGCCGATACGTCATCGGTTCCGCCGAATCTCGGCGCACCGGTGACACGTAACCGCGCAAGGTGAGCAATAATAGACGGACGGGTTGTGCATGTAACCCCGGGGCTGAAACAACGAAGCGACACACATAGACATAGACACGCCTCGAATCGGCACTCTTTGCGCTCGCGCGCGCTCTATATTTAATGCCCGGCCCGCGAAATGTAGGTCGGGTTTCTGCTTCCAGACATTAAACAATTCAGAAGCCGGCAGGAGTTTCGATCCCAAAGTAGTTCCGCCCGCTTAAGAGAATCTCCTCGAAGCAATGAACAAGGGATCCGTCGGATTCCAGATTGCCCCGCGACCCAGTAAAACCAGCCCGTCAAAGGCTTTCACAATTACACCGTCGGACAGGAAACGCGTTAATTGAAGCGACCGTTTAAACATCCTCGCGCCCCCCTGACCGCGGCAGTGAATCGGCCCGGGGTTTTAAAAGAAGGGGGGTGGTTGGACAAATTCATTAGAATCTGCGAATTGAAAAAGGGGACGAAAGACGCGGGACCCGTTGGTACCCGGGAACTCGGTCAAGGGATAACGAATAACGACAACCATGTATTACATGACCCGGTGGGACGTACCTTGGCTCTCTCGGGCGTTTCTTTTAGATCGTGCGATTCCGGGCGTGCCGTTTATACCAGTCGAGTGGCCGTAATGAATTCTAACTACGGCCGCTTGTTTCCGACTCGTCGTAGGCGGCACGACGACGCCGCCACGATTTACCCCCGTTTTCAAATCTAATTTAAGTTTAATCCAATAACCGTAGCTCTTTGATCGGTGCTTTGCTTTCTCTGTCCTACCCTATCCTCTCGTCCTTTTTCCTTGCTTTCGTTTTCTTCTTTTTTTTCATTTTCACGGACGCGATTCGCCGACGAAACCGGGTCGAGCGGCTTCTCGCGTCCCTATCCCCGCGCGTTCATTAAATAATACGCAGCGGACGTAACCGAGCGAATCCCTCTTGTCTTGTTCCGTCACGGTTACAACGGGTACGCCCCCTGAACCCGCCGCGCCAAGGAATTCGATCCTTTTCTGCGGTTCGGCGGCAGGCGGTCGAGCTAATTGGAATGTTTGGCCGGAATATCTGGAGCACTATACTCGCCGACGACAGAATGCACACTGCGACGCTATCGGCCGATCGCTGACATCACGGACATCCCTGTGTGGTCTGCGAACGGCACCGAAGCCGATCGACCCGCGCCGCGTCTGGCCGCCTCCGACGAATTCTTTTTTAAAATATGTATCGGCCCGGGAACGTCGCACCGGCCGGCACGGAAACGTCAACTCCTTCGAATCCAGAACATTTTCTGGCGCAGAGGAAACTTTTGTTCCGCTTCTTCTTCCTCCGTCCGGCAACTTCCTCAAACCGATTTAAGGAATTTTCACACCGGAACCGGTGTACCCGCCGGACCCATTCTTCGCGTGTTCGCGGCCGATCGAAAATTTACGATACTTCGGGGGTGGGATCTGTGTCTGCGACCCGACACGCGATCGAGGCGACGGAAATGTTCAGCTTATGGAGGGTCCCTGATCTCGACGATCCAACGGGTTACATACGAGGGCCAGCCAAATGTAGACCGGATTTTTTCGGAAAATGCTGGTGTGTTATTTTTCTATGTTTGTTCTGCTACAATCTACACGCTCTTGCTATCGGAGTGGTCATTTTTTTATTCCAGTATCATAGAGAGGGCTTTTGGCATACAGCCAATTGCACGCGGAGTGCTCCACACCTTCGTTACTATTGACGTGATATCCGCCTAATGTCTGTTTGAGTGATGATAATCAGAAAGTGACACGGTTAGACAGTTGAGGGGATGTTCGGGAATAGTCTGATACAGTTTCTTAATTTTTTCACGTGTTCAAACGGTCAATCAGGCCCCAAATGACTTAAATAGTGTCTTGTTTCGATGCATTTGTGTTGGCTTAACCCTTTGTCATACTTTGACAAGCCAGACTCGTGATGAAGGTTCTTAACAAAGTCTAACAAATATGAATGCTACGCCTTCCATTTTAAATGAAATAAAATTTGATTCGTTTGTAATCAATATTTAAGCATTAAAATAAATTTAGCCATACAAAAAATATAAATTTTCTCTTCTCTTCTACGACATTTTTCGGGATAAAATCGTTCTGATCACTGTAACTGTAAAAGAAAAGGTACGACAAGGGGTTAATTAAGAGTCTTTTATATGCAAGGTCACGCGAAGTATTATGGGTCATACTGAGTCATAATGGGTCATTTTTGTCATAAATGCATAAAATCCGCAGTCCAATTATCATTGTCACACATTATTTTCTATCATCAGAAATAATATATAAATTCTGTTTAGGATGCTCAAGTTACATGGAGCAGCTTGTAGATCCTCGGAGGTTCCTTGCACCTGTGCGGCGTTCAGTAGTAAAAATGGCAAGACATACCTCGTTCATTCGAATTTCGTTGGACGCTTTTAGAGGAATATTTTCAATTTATGCCACCGATGTATGTAAAAGGTCGATTTTTTGGACCGGCTACATCAGACTCCTGAAGCACGGAGGATCCGGACTCTTCAGGCCGAATAGACGAAACGTCGGGAAGTAAAGCGTGGATACCTTGTGGCTGGCATCAGTGCAAGCAGGCGCGGCGCAGGGGTACAAACGTGAAAGAGGAGGCTAGGTTCTACGTAGAGTGGATCGATCCGGCTGCCAGGTCAACCCTCGCCGCGGCTCACTCTCCCTGTGCCCGTCCGTCCGCGAGGTATTTTGCGTTTATATCGCGACGTTATTACCCGCGCGGCACACACCGGCACACCTTTGGATACCTTCTGGAAATCGGCTGGAATTAGGCGGGACCTATTCCATTCTGAAACTCTCCGCGCGTAGGGACAAGCGCAAGGTCAGGTAAATTACCTGGCAACGACAAGGACCACGTCCCGATGTACCAACCGTAATTTCAGAGATTTTAGGACACCCGCAATACCTACGGCGGATTGCCACATTTTTGCGAAATTTTACAACTACGGTAGAACCTCGGTCGTTGCACTCTTAATGCTTGCATGCGAACCTCATCAGTTCCATTTCGTCAACACGCGGTGGAGATAGTTGGCTAGTTGCGGAAAACACGTGACACGCGACAGTAAGAGAACCGTGAATTCGACATAGTTGCGACATAGTGGAAGCGGGAAATTTCATACAGTTGATTGGGTACCTCGATAGCTGCAGAGATCTCGTAATTCTACAACTACGGTAGGACCTCGGTCGTTGCACACTCGTTGCTTGCATGAGAATCTCATTAGTTCCATTTTATCAACACGCGGTGGGGACAGTTAGCTACTTGCGGAAAACACGTGACACGCAACAGTAAGAGAAACGTGGATTCGACATAGTAGCGACAAAGTGAAAGTGGGAGATTTCATACAGTTTATTGGGTACCTCGATAGCTGCAGAGATTTGGAAATTCTACAACTACGGTAGGACCTCGGTCGTTGTACTCTCGATGCTTGCATGAGAATCTCATTAGTTCCATTTTATCAACACGCGGTGGGGATAGTTGGCTAGTTGCGGAAAACACGTGACATCAGTGATATGCGGCAGTAAGAGAACCGTGGATTCGACATAGTAGCGACATAGTGGAAGTGGGAGATTGCATACAGTTGATTGGGTACCTCGATAGCTGCAGAGATTCTACATTAATTCTACTACCGTAATTCTACAACTACGGTAGAACCTCGCTGGTTGCACTCTCAATGCTTGCATGCGAACCTCATCAGTTCCATTTCGTCAACACGCGGTGGAGATAGTTGGCTAGTTGCGGAAAACACGTGACACGCGACAGTAAGAGAACCGTGAATTCGATATAGTAGCGACGTAGTGGAAGTGGGAGATTTCATACAGTTGATTAAGTACCTCGATAGTTGTAGAGATTTCGAAATTCTACTACTACGGTAGAACCTCGCTCGTTGCACTCTCCATGCTTGCATGCGAACCTCATCAGTTCCATTTCGTCAACATGCGGTGGGGATAGTTGGCTAGTTGCGGAAAACATGTGACACGCAACAGTAAGAGAACCGTGGATTCGACATAGTAGCGACATAGTGGAAGTGGGAGATTTCATACAGTTTATTGGGTACCTCGATAGCTGCAGAGATTTCGAAATTCTACAACTACGGTAGGACCTCGGTCGTTGTACTCTCGATGCTTGCATGAGAATCTCATTAGTTCCATTTTATCAACACGCGGTGGGGACAGTTAGCTAGTTGCGGAAAACACGTGACACGCGACAGTAAGAGAACAGTGGATTCGACATAGTTGCGACATAGTGGAAGCGGGAGATTTCATACAGTTGATTGGTTACCTCGATACCATAGTTGCAAGCACCTCGATACTTGCAGACTTCTCAGCCCCCTTTCGAGCAGCTACCGAGGTTCTATTCTACTCCATTCGCACTATAAAATTTACTTAGACTAAACCTACATCCAAATTTTTCGAAACCGTTACACAAAACCACCAGATCAAAATTGTTTAGAGTTCGTAACATTGTCGAAGCATAGCCGAGTCTTAGAGACTTGTGATTCCTGTCTAATAAACTTGTTCTTCCGAGTCTGGGTTTCTAATCTCTGTATTCCAATTCGTCGTGGTCCAAGTACTGTAATTCGCGGACGGATACGGCACAACAGAGCCGACCCCGGAAGCCAGAAGAACGACCGATAACGATTTTCGGGCGCAAACCGCTCCATCCAACTGCCAGAGATCGTCGAGTCTCTGTGTTGGAGCAAATCGACCGGGATTGGTTACGATTAATTCATGCTACTTTCGGGCTCGAACCGATATGAACGGCTCCGATCGATCCCACCTGAATATTGGCTCCGGCGAACGAGAGGAGAACGTCGCTTATGATCAATCGTAAAGCTCCGGATGGGACCGTTCCGCGGATTTGGTTATTAGAGGACTTTAAGAGAGGATTGATAATGCGAAACGGTTATTAAATATCGAGGGGCTGTTACGTCGAGTACTTGTGGACAAAGATCCAGCCGATTACTCGCGACACTGTCGCACGATGTTCCGTGTTAAAGTGTTTCACTCCCGCCGATTCGGATTATCGAGCACGTACGATTTATTCTCGTCGCTGAGTGGCTGTTTGCGCGGGAATTACATTTTAATGAACAAATTCTTCGCGACGATTCCCATCAAACTAAATATGAAATGAATCTCATTCAAGAATAAAACTTGTTAAAAGTTTATTGGAATTTTCGCGTTATTGCGTTCCGCGTGCTTTCGCGTGGCGCGTATGCATGCAGCCCGCGCTATAATTATCGCGGACATGATGACATGAATTTATCCGTGGTTCTGGAATTTTTATCTGTTAGACGCTGTGCCTGAAACGTTCCGAATGCGCAACGTGTGTTTTAGAATTCTTTCAAAAGTGTCTTTTGAAGAAGAATTTTGTTCTAACTGTGCAATTTCGCAGCGAATGTCATTCGTTTTGCGCCGCAAGTGACTTCATCTGAATGAATTTCCGAAACTGACGTTTACGGTTCAAGAAAAACTGTATTTTCAAATTCTACCTAACTGATCAGGCATGCTCAGCAAACATCCCTCTACATTAAACATTTTAATTACACTGTTAGATTAAGCTTGTACGTTTCAAATGTAAAAC
This sequence comes from Lasioglossum pauxillum, assembly GCA_933228785.1. Lineage (NCBI taxonomy): Eukaryota > Metazoa > Arthropoda > Insecta > Hymenoptera > Halictidae > Lasioglossum > Lasioglossum pauxillum. The sequence continues at coordinate 16,282,716 of OW121702.1, read as the reverse complement.
TTGCATTGAATTGATTTTCATTTCAAACATTATTTAAAATTGTAAAAATTTTCAGCCGGATTTGACGTCATTCATCTCGGAACATTTTCCTCTCACAATGAATACTGAATCAAAAATACCGTAGAAGTACCTTTAAACTAACATTTCAAACGGAACCATCCCTGAATAAATGTGCAGGTTTTTTCGCCGAAAGATGAGTCAATATTTGAACAATTCCACGTGATTATAGAAAAATGGTAAAGCAACGATCATCAATGTTTGCGTGGACAGAGTGACCGGAGACGTGTATAATATGTACTTGGACTGGTGGTAAGTGTGCGAAACGAGAGTATAAGCGAGACGAAATTTCGCGAGATCCGTACGGAATGGGCCAAGGCAGAGAGCATAGTCAATTTCTGTTGACCTAACGTGTACGGTCAGCGGAATCAGCACGTAGAATATAAGTATCTGACACAAAAATATCGAGGTCGCAGCAATACGTGGTATATCTACATCGGCATCGGATTATTCGACGTTTTCATTAGCCATTGACATCGGCCACGGAAAATATCGATTCGCAGCCTGCAGATAGGTGCGCGCACACACGTACACGTGCATACGTACGTCGCTTTCTCTGGCCGACGCGTTAATATTAATTTTCGAGCTTTTACATCCCCCCACGCCATTCGGTACACTCGTAACATAGATTAATTGAGAAAGCCTGTTACCGAGAAACGAGACAGTGGTTATTAATGGCATAACAAAATATCGAACGCGCACACCTCCGGGGCCCACCTTCGCGACTCCCACAATTTTAAAGGGCGATAAGTTTCGGGGTCGGTCCAGGACGGGCCGCGCGAAGGAACAACGAGCGGCCGTTGATTAATGGCTTCCGTTTTTTCAAGAATACAAATTTCTGCCGCACAGATTAATTTTTATTATCAATTTATCGTGACAAGAATTATTGTCCGCGTTGTATATACTCGGCCGGCCGCGCTGGAATCTGAAATCCTTCGTAAATTATTAACATCGTAGAGAATCGTATCGGACGAAACTTGCCGCCTTTAAATCACAGCAAAGCAGCGGCGGGTGCTCTTCATTTTTTAAACGGGACCGGTCACGTCTCGTTCTTTTTTCCCTCTTTCCCGCCTCCTAGCAAAGTTTCTGATGTACAAGCGGAGAGAGAGCGAGTGTCCCCGGCGAAATTATTATTTAACGTACCGGCGATGATGCATCTGCGCGACGAGTATTAGCTAATGACGAGCTAATATGTATTAACATTTATATAGAACAACGAACACCGTTCGGACTATCCGATACCATATTTTCTTACTCACTTTTAATGCTTTGGAACATGCTTCCGTTGTTCTTGCCGCGTAAATTCGACGAAACTTCGGGGAACGACTCGCTTTTTAATTCGAAGCGGACAGTTTTGAGGGGGAATCTAAAAACTGTGCACAATCTTACGGCCGAATAAGCCCCCGGGAACGGTAAAAAATGATTCTTGTTGTTCGCTACACCGAAAACATTTATTTGCGCACGCCACTAAATCTAAGCTCCCGAAAGAAAGGAGGGAGTGTAATGACGGCGTACTTCGCAGGAACAATTCCGGCTTCTCCTCTTCCAGCAGCCGGATAAGCTGAACTCGCCAACCACTTATCAGGGAGAAATTACTCCGTGAAAATCTTATTTCGCCTTTCTGTTTACATCCTGCGCGGAAAAAGTCGCTCCGCTGAAACCCCGCTCTTGAAACGACGGTATCGGAATTGATGATGATGAAAGCGAGATTATTTGCGTCCCGAACCGACAGCACTTAATTATTATTGTAGGCTAACAGTACGGAAGTCTCAAATACAATGTTAATACAGTTTTATACAATTTTATTAAAATATTAAGTATGTAGATTAATTCAGTACCTTCTCGAGATAAATGTATCGTTTATCTCTGAATAAATCCGCACACGAAAAGACAGTAAATCAGTTTCAGATAATTCTAAGAATTATTTAATTTTATCACATAGAGATTGAACTTCAGTTTAAAATAAGTTTGTTTTCAAAATCTGCTTGACGTAAACCTCCAAATGTTAATAACACATAGAAAAAGCGATAAGCAATAAGCAACTGATTCTTAACTTTTTCTCGACAAAAGAAAATACGAATTCTTTAAAAATCCCGGAAGAGACGCTTAACCCTTGTACAGCATTCTTCAATTTATCCGGTTGAATGTGGGTCAAGTCACTTTCTATCATATATGTACGATTTTAAATAAACATGTGAAGATAAATAAATGTATTGTGTACCTGTGACATTTGCATAAACTCGAAAATCGGGTTTTTGAATGGCGTCACTTTTGCAGACAGGTTGTGTCTCGGATGCAAGTTAGCGGAGTCGCTGACACCTAGGAAGAGAGGAGAAGTGCAGTTGAAGGGACAAACGTAAAAATGGATCGTGACCCAGTGATCCCAGGGCGCGAGGCGCCGTTCACGTAAGCTGTCGATTTCACGGTGGCGTACGGTGGCAGGGTAGCTTCTCGGAACGAGTTAGAGGAACTGTCAAAGACGTCGAGTCAAATGGGATTAGAGGTTTATACGGCGTAAGGTCAGCGTACGCTTAAAGTGCTTCAACGATGCGTTCCATATACACGCAACAGAGAGGCGTTGCGCGTGTCGCGCGTACACAAACTCGCACGTCTTACAAGCCCCTTAGACGTTTGCGACGCGTTCGCTGATTGATTCTCTGAAGTGATTTCGCACTATCGACTTGCATTATCATACGCAAGCCAGTTCAGCGCAATACCTCGAGTGGGTACGGTTGATTCATGGCCAGGCAATATTGTTCTCTATCGCGCCACCGCGACGCACGCCGACGTTTCAGAACCGGCCATGCAATCAGAGACGCGAAAATTGACGTTCCGTACCCGAACGTCGCCGTAAATTCTCATTTCGAAATTGGTAATCGAATTATTAATGTTCCCGACTTGCTGATGGTAATTGCTACTGCTTCAACTTTTTTTTTCTAATCAGAGCGTGCATTCCCGTTCGCGGCCGTACTTCTCTTAACAACCTGCTCCGCGGTCATGATAGTTAAACTAAAAATAAACGACGTGATACAATTGCTTTTTTAATTTACTGGTAAATTGTCCCATTCAATAACTGTCTGGAATACGCCGAAATCGTTTATTTTATTGCAAAAATTTCTGAAGCCCGTGACACTATGCATTGGTTATTTAATTGCCAATTTAATAGGAGAAACGCGGGCATCGCTTACCCTGATTGATGAAGGATATATTGTATGAATGTCATTGTTATTTCATATCAGCACAAAATTTAATTTTTGAGACTACGAAAATAATTCTGCCATTCAACAAGGATTAACAAAATCATAGTCATTCCAGCAACGACACTCTATACTCTATGTAAAAGGTTATTCGGTATGTTTTATCGATGAACTAAAATATTGTATCTTTTATATATTGAATCTTTTCTTGTAACGGGCTCATAGTAATCCTACCCCACTATTTACGTTACGAGATTAGCATGGTTCCAGTCGAGCATTAATAAATTCATCGCTGTAATCGGCTTAAACGAACTATAGGTTTTCGAAGTAGAAACAGACTAGGTCATGCGCAGACATCCGACATTGACCATTGAGCATCAGACACTGAAAACGTTCCACCAGTGAACAGAGTAGCGAAATTAAAAAATTCATCTTCTCTATGGTGACAATTTCTACAATCATTTACGTTCAGATTATGAAGTAATTATGTTTAGGACTATTCACGTTTAAGATTATTCACTGCTTCGTGAATAATTGGCTTGTAAACGTTTCGATTAACCCGCAAAGGAAAAAGTTCCTTCAGACACCTTCGGGAATTTCCCCCTTCATGGAAGTACAATATTTTTGGGATATCCTGTATAATAGCGGGTGTATTTGTTAAATATTTATACTTGATTTACTCGAAAACGGACTGTCAAACGGAAAAATGTTATTCCTACTTTTACACGTGTTTTTGCATGTACCTGTCTTCTCATTGGCACAAATGCTCCGAATTGTGAATGTTCGATCTGTTTCACAGGTTTATCGTGCACGCGAGCGAGCGGGCATATTTTTGCCCCGTGTGCGCGCAACAATCGATTCGCGCTCCGAAAACTGCATGTCAAATTTTAATATTTCGTCCATTTTACCGTGTCAAAACATCCTTCACGCCGAGCTGTCCCAAGGTTACATTTTTGAAAGGAATCCTCTTACACGGTCCGTTCGCTCCTCCACAGAGCGGCTGAATGTTCGCGTCGACGTTTGACATTCGTCGCGCCAGACGAACCGAATCAGACCTCGGGGTCTACCGTGAATCGTAAAACGCGAATTGCGCAGGAAGGAGGCCTGCGTGCGACGTGGTCTCTCGTACACGGGGTTACAGTCATGAAAACGTAGTAATATCGGGCCCTGCCTGGGCTGGTGAAACTCGAATTCATTGTTAACGAAAAAAGAAAAATTCGAGATGGCTAGGAAAACACCGGAAAAAAGCACGGGCCGATCGCAAAATTGTATTTCGTAAAAATGCGTTTGTTGAATGTTGCAAACCAAAAAACAGCCGGGTAAAAATTGTATTCAGCTACGAGCACCGTACTCGAATTTCGGAAATCCTTTGATGGCGAAATTTGTATGGGCGAAATGAAAAGACGAGATTGCTTATAAAAGCTATTTCTCGTCTAGTGATTGGTATACATATACTGTAGAATTATGTTTCGGTAAATTAATTTTGCATTATCATGTTATCATGTATATACTCGTTTGTTAATTAATGTAAATGTTTGTTCACTTTTGTCATTAATGTGAGTGTTTTTTGAAGTTAAAGGAGGTATTGTACTGAAATTCTATTTGATTTCGTAGAATTTTATATTTGATGAAATTTTTTTAGCAGATGAGTATACATATACAGTGAGGGACGAAAGTATTAGTACACCCTTTAAAACGGAATAACTTTTTTATAATTGTACCAAACGACCTGATTTTTTATAATCAATTAGAAGCATTGGTTTACGAAATGATATGCAAAAAAGATTTTCCAAAAATTATAATTTCGATGAAATTTTCAGCTTGTCTATAACTAACATAGATCTACAAAACATATATTTTAAATTTTCAATAAGGACCCAAATAAAAAAGTTTAAAAAATGCCTTTTTTATTTTTCATGTAACCTTGTAAATTATAATTTTTGGAAAATCTTTTTTGCATATCATTTTGTAAACCAATGCTTCTAATTGATTATAAAAAATCAGATCGTTTGGTAGAATTATAAAAAAGTTATTCCGTTTTAAAGGGTGTACGAATACTTTGGTCCCTCACTGTATATCGTGTACGGGCTACACTTTTTATATTAAAAACGCGGAGAGCAAACATTGTAAATATCCGGAGCTCGTGCAGGTAAATACTTATTACAAAATATAGAAAGTCAATAAATGTCGAACAGTCCGTGTTCGCAGTGCACTATTCATACACGACAATGCTATAGCTGCGAACTGTGAATTGCTTTAGAACAATATACTGTAATAACAATACAATAACGCGTTCTCAAAAATATGTTTCGTATATTTTAGAAATAAAAACGGTATATACTGTACGTTCCTGAACTCGTAACACAATTTACAATGCGATAAATCAACATGAAAAAATTAGTGAAAAATGTAGAATGACATTTTCTTAGAATTCCTTTGAAATAACAATCGACGGTAAAAATTTGCTTATTCTACTTTCTAAATAACAAACTCCCATTGGCGACTACCTAAAATTATTTTCTTTGCCCTTGCAAATAAAATTATCCCATTTACAAAAATGTAGATCTATAAAGAAAGACGAAATTTGTACAGGGTGTATAGAAACTAATGGTCATATCTCTGGATCGGTGGACAGTTGTAAAAGAAACTTGCAGCAAAATTGTTTATAACAAAGAAAATTGTTGGTGAAGTTGGTTTTTACATCAACACCTTCCACACATTCAGAAGAGAAAAAGTTTCAAAGAAGCCACATGTCGCAAACAAATAGTTATTAAAATATAAGCTGTTAATGTTTTTGCAAAATTTGAGTGTGTGGAGTTATACGTATAGAAATAAGCCTCCATACCTACACACTACAGTCCACCTGATCGTGTCGATGAGACAGAACATAATCGTGTGCATGCCTCGAGGAGACAAACGAAAAAAGGGACATTCGTCACTAGGCCTGTACAAAGTCATTGTCTCCGTGCTCATTCAGATAATTTTGAAGTTGCAAAATATGAGAGGAAACCTCTCATATTTATTATATTTAAAACCTCTTATACTCATTGTTACACGTAAGAGTACTATATGTAAGAGTAGGTACTTACAAATTTTTCAGAATGTTCCGTTCCTCCGTCGGATCCACAACATACTGCCATTTACGCGAATAATAACTATGAAGCACGGAACATCACACTTTTACACAATCACTAAACACTACACAACACACTCCGAAATCGTGACAGCAAACGCGAAGAAGTTACTCCGACCATGATCAAAATAGTTAGTGATTGTCACCCCGATCTTTTTTTGTGAATAATTAAGGGTGAATTTAGGTGGGGAAATGTAGCGTTTGTTAATTGGACGCGGGTGTGTCGGAAGGACTTTAGGTTGAGGAGTGGGAAACTATCAAGGAAATTCCTTTTCGTATTGTTTTCGGCCGTCAATGGCGTAGTTTATAATTGTATGTCCGCTTGTTGTTTCGGTGGGTCTGTCGCACGTGTTGTCCATCTGTCGGAGTTAAAGCTGTCGGAGCGCGGTGGTTGTAAAATAATCGGCCAGTTCGGAGCTAATCCGTGTGCGTTTTTTGTCTGCTATAATATCCTTTTCAGGTATATCACCAGTAGTCGGGCCCTTGTGCTCGCGCCAATAATATGAAGAAGTGATACGTGACGGAACGCAAATCATTCTCGAAAAATCAGTATCTTCTTGGAAACGATTATTTTTGTTTCAATCGATCAGTGAGCGAATACGTTGTGTGATGGGAGGGCAGAGTTTTCGCGTGGAAGTCGCATTTAGATCGCAGAACTATTTTGATCATGGTCGGAGTAACTTCTTTTCGTTCGCTGTCACGATTTCGGGAACTGTGTTGTGTAGTGTTTAGTGATTATGACGAAATGTGGTATTTTGTGCTTCGAAAAACAGGCACATTTATTCGGGCGTATTCGCGTGAGTAAATAATAGTGTGCTGTGGATCCGACCGGAGGAATAAAAGATTCTGACAAATTTGTAAGTACATACACTTTACATTAGTATTTTATAACGTAGGATTAGTACTTGTATGTATAACAACGAATATAAGTTTTCACTCACATTTTGCAACCTCTTATCTGAATGAGCAGAGAGACGATGACTTGGTACGGGCCTAGCGACAAATGTCTTTTTAAATTTCGTTTGTTCCGAGGCACGCACACGATCATGATGCCATATTTGTCTTTCGTCTACAGGGTGTTCCAAAATTCGTGAACTTCCCGAAAGGGGGTGGTTCCTGAGACCATTTCAAGCGACATTTTCCTTTGCAAAAATGTTATCTGCGGCTTTGTTTAGGAGTTATTAACGAAAAACACGGACCAATCAGAGCGCGACCTAGACGCGAGTTGGCACAATCGGCCAATGGACAGTTGGCGCGCCGGGTTGACTGTGCCAACTCGCGTCTAGGTCGCGCTCTGATTGGTCCGTGTTTTTCGTGTAATAACTCCTAAAGAAAGCCGCGGATAACATTTTTGCAAAGGAAAATGTCGCTTGTAATGGTCTCAGGAACCACCCCCTTTCGGGAAGTTCACGAATTTTGGGACACCCTGTATATGTATAACTCCACTTTTGCAGCTTATTAAAGCTGCTTAAAACTTTAGCAGCTTATATCTCGATAAATACTTATTTGCGACATATGGTTTCTTTCAAACTTTTTCTGGTCTCGATAAATTGAAATAAAAAGCACTTTAACAAGAATTTTTTTTGGCATGAATAATTTTGCGGAAAGTTTCTTTTACAAATGTCCACCGATCCAGAGGTACGATTCACCCCTACGACGGATGACCATTACTTTTTCTACACCATGAACAGACATAACACAAGAGAATGAAATTGTTGCGAACAATTGTGCATAATCTAGTCATAGTTAAAGCTAAAGATTCGACACTTACCCTTCACCATTCTATCCCGGCATCCCCCAAGATCTCATCACGGATGCAAAATCACAGTCCTGCATGCAAAATCATCAAGATCAGATTACTCGGAGGATCGTGTTACGAGGCGACGCGACGGCTCTCGTCAGGTGTGACGAAAACGCAAAGGACGAAGAGGCAAAATTCTGGTGAACTTGGAAGATCGTTCTCGGTTGGTCGCGTGTGCGGGTCAGATATACAGGGTGTTCGACGAGACGTTGTAAATATTTTAGAGGGTGGGTTTACTAGTCAAAATAAGGGAATAATAAAGAGAGATTTTGTCCTCGAAGTATTAGACTTTTTTAAACCAGATTTTTGAATGTTGGGATAGACAATGTCTTGAAACGTTTTAACAATAATTTTTTCCGTTGCAAAATTTTTTGGTTAAAAGAATAATCTAACTGTTAAAAAATTCAGTTGTTTGTTACTTCGTAGAAGATAACTCCTCATGTTAATTCGTTTATTGCGTTAGACTTCGTTTGAATTCACAATGAATAAAAACTTTTATTTTCTATGAATCTCATAATTTTAAAATTTTATTCATCTTGAATTTTTTAATTTGGTTCAAAGTTCTTCTTCGTTTCGGATCAAAAATAATTTGATCGTCATAGATAATAAAATTTGTGCGTTTCTGGTGTTTTCTTCTGTTTCAATCTGAGCAAAGAGTTGGAGACAGCTATAAACATTTGTGGTGTATGTTACAATTGTTTATAAATTTTGTATCTCAATTAAGCAATTCGCTTCGGCTAAATAAAATTTATGGAATCCCCACTGCACCATTAAGGTTTAGTTCAGGAAATTAAAAAATGTAGGAAATCAATTGCTACAATTTTAATATCCCCTGAGGATACTGCAATAAGAAAGAGTTGATATTGCAGATATACCTTAAATTACGTTCTTAAAATTTAGACAAATTCATACCATGGGACACTTCACTCGAATAATCTATTCTCCTTCCTTTAGGTTATTGCAAGGTCAAGTAACTGAAACCATTTGTTTACAAATTTTCCATATTATTCCAATTTTTCGAGACACTTCGGGTTTTTTAGGTAAACCGGTCACATTGCATATGCTCATTTTTGCAAGTATTATTATGGGTCCATAGGTGATGAGAGGCAGGCTCCGTTCAATGGTTAACATAAGCTATGGCAGAAGTACTTACTAGGAGGCGCATCTTCGTTCATCATGTGCAACCACACTACATAGGTTAGATTCGCTCGATCGTATCGATCGATATTCGATTCTGCGGACCACAATTATAAATGTTGCTTTTTACAAGTTTCTTTATCGTGACAATTTAAAAGGTACGTTCAATAGATTTCTACAAGTTCTATGCATGCTTTGAAAACATTAATACCTTGATTCTAACCTTAATTCTATTTTATATTCGATTAATAAAACTTCTGGAGGAACATATATTATTAATAGTCTGCCGATTATATGTATTTACGACAAAAATGGATGGATGTAAATTAAAACACGGAAAACATTAAGACGATTTAATAAGGTCCATATGTAACTGTAACTTTCAAGTTATTAAAATTGTTCAAGATTTACAAAATTTTTATATGGTTCATGGTTGCACTGTCACGCAATTGACGAAGAAAATTTTTATTGTGCATAAACATCTGCAGTCTAATTTTTAAACAGGTATTTTGAAGTAGAATATAAAAGTTTATTTTCTCATTCAGCATTATTCAACGAGTTGGAAATTATGGAATGGAAGTTCCAATAAATACACATTATTTTCCTACAGTTGTCTTCAGACTGCGGATTTTAATGCAAAATAAAAATTGTCTGCATTGATTGCAAGAAATAGAAACTACATTGAATTTTATTTTTTCAGTTAATGATTTTAATAGAGGAGAAATCATATGTTGACATCTTGATTTTTAAATTTTTTCAACAATTTTGAATTTCATCTACTCAATTTCGCTATAAATGCATAAAGATCCGCAGTCTAGTTATCTTAGATAAGAAATGTGAAGAGTCAACAAATTACAGTTACATCGGAACTAATTGAAAATTCGAACTGTTTCATTCCACCACAGTTTAAGACCACGGAGCCGAACACCCTGTATGTGCACGGATGCTGGTTTAGTTGACGGTGTCGCCACGGGTCACGGTGGCGCTGCGCCGCCAGCGCGATCCTCAGTTCGTCACGGGGTCGCGAGGGGTACGCATTGCCTTCGTCGATTGGCCGTACCCACGTTCGTTGTTCGTGACGCGCGAAAACCATACGGGAGCGCGCTCGTCTTGTTTTCTCATTCAGTCGAACGTTGAAATCCCGTCGGCGGTGATCGTTTCTTGAATCAGTGCTGTCACCTTGAAACATCGGCTTATTATTTTTGTTTTCTGTGCGGTGCCATGCGGCCAGGTGGCGGCTGCTAGCGTGATTTATCCCCGGCAACGTTTTCGCCACGGGACGGGACAGTGCCGTGAGAGAGGGAAGATCAAACGAAGGACACTGCGGTACCTGTGACAAAGAGGCTCCCCCCTCGCGCTGTCAACGAAACGTGAGTGCTTCCTTGCCCTCCCCGGGCTTGTTTGACTTTCTTCTTCTTCTTCTTCGACTCGGCAATCCTTTCGGCTAACGCTTTCGGCAACGTTTCCACACCGGCTGCCGGAACCGAACGCACGCGTCCGAACACGTCCCACCGAGGAAACGTACCTAGACTCGTTACCGACAGGTTCGACAGACTACGCTTTTGACGCGTGGCTCAGAATTCCTGATCGAGGGACGTGCTTTCCTCGCGTGCACGCCGATAGAGATAGTCTTACTGCGATACAGTTCCACTTCCGATCTGACCACGCTGACTGTGTTTCATCGCCTACTGCAATCTGGTGAACTGCCTTTTTTTATTCTGTTGTTGTTGATGTGGGAACTTTGGTTCATTTGAGACACGTGATTGGGATCGGAATTAGTAGGTAGGAGGTTTCTATGTGTGCAGATTCGGGGAATGTTTTGCGGTGATTTTTAGTTCTCGTTTTCGGATTGTTGCCTCACTTTTTCAGATTTTTATAGGTTACACCTTGTTACAAAATTATTTTCAATTTGCGTTTATTTAACTGTTATATGGATACCCAAGTATTATATTAATGAAACTGAAGATTTCATACGTAAAAAATTCGGTACCATTATTCTTTAATGTTTTTAACATGATTTGAAGGAGCAAAATCGTGACAGTACGGACAACACTAATTATATGAATGTTAAATAAAAGTATAGACATTTTTCAAGTGACGCAATTTCCAAAAGAGCAAACTAGTTATGTAAGTGTTCCATATATTTTTGTAATAATTCACTTACGATTTGAAAATGTTTTCCATCTCCATACATATTATTGGACAACGGATCTTTATGCAAAATAAACTGTTCATGCATTATTTGCATGGGAATAAAGTTATACAACGATTTATTTCTTATGCAAATAATGTTGATTGAGAATTAATTTTTACTGTTTCAAGTTTCACCTACTCATTTGTGTCACAAATACAATAAAATCCGCTGTCTCTACATATAGTAATCTGACAGCAAGGCCTTCTTTTTAAATGAAAAGACGACCAAATGGAATTAATTTTTTATATTAATTTTCTATTGCTTTGTAACGCACCAGTTGGCAATTTTGAAGATCGTATAAAAAGTTTACACATTCGATCGGCAACTGCATTTATTCACAGTGCAACCATTTAATATTATAAATACATTCTGGTTAATACCATAATCTTGCAATTAGTAATATAATAATTTATATAAGATTATTTCTGCCCGATTATTTCATGGGGAAAGAGTAAATTTCTGAACGCTTGTGAACTACGTACGTGTCACTTTTGACAGCGGATTTTATGCATTTATGACAGAAATTAGTAGGTGTAATTTAAGACGGTAAAATGATTAAAAGAATTTAAAAATGCTGTTACATCATTTTCAAACTATGAAACATATTAAGAAAGGAATTTAATTTCTATTTTAGTGTGTTGCAATTCAGGTAGAACATTTTTATTTTCCATAAAGATTCGCTGTCTAGTTATGAGCTACAATAGTTTCGTGCTGACTATAATGAACGAATCCAGAAGTGGCCCGTTCTTGAAAGACATTACCAAAAGAAAAAAAAGATAACAAGAAAATCATAACAAGAATTCTGAATAAAAAGTACAGTGAGAAATGCAGAGACTTAGTTTGCGATCTGCCATGTTGGAACGTGTTATCCCCATTCGTACCGTGTGACATATTCAATATACAGATCATACGTAGACGGGGTATGGTGCACTGCTTTTGACGCTTGCGTTTCACTGTGCGTATCGGAGCCTTTCTTCCCGGTGCTCGTAGGGGTGCTCGTAGGGGTGCTCGTAAAGTTCAAAAGAATCTGGACTACGTTTTAGAAATTCTCGTGAGATCCCGATGGACTTTGACCGATTCCACGGAACGTCCGTCCGATAAGATTAATTTGGAAAATAAATCTTGGCTTAAACAAACTCTATTTAAAGACGCCATCTACAAAACAGGGGTTCGAAGAATACTTATAGTATCGGGTGGTTCGTGTATTCGTGGGAGACGATCCAGCTGTGCACATTGTTTGGTTCCAAAGTGAAACCGAAAGTCGTCATTGTTGGGAGATTAGTATTAAACATTTAATCCGTTTGTTGATCGGCGTACTGTGTATTCAAAGCAGGTGTCGTTGTCTGACTAATCATACGCTCGCACTGATTTCAAGTTCAATATTCCATACAACATCATTGAATAACAGTGTCCAAAAAAAACACACGACTCGCGTTTTCCTTTGATTTAGATTTGAAAATGCAATCTACGTCGACGAGAGATCGCTTCGAGTGTTTTGTTTCGATTCCACGAAAGATCGGAAGAGTACAAGGACCTTCGAGGAATGAATAGATCCCAGTGAATAGATTATTTAAATTGATCTGAAAGGGGCAACTCCTTTCAAGCTAATTGCTCCACGTTGTTGAGTAACATTTTTCAGATATATTTGCGAACACACCCAGAAAAAACATGCACTTCTGCCTACCACGAACGGTATAATTTAGCAGAGTAATGCATACATTTCATAACTATTAGTTACAACTATTCCAATCGCGCGAGCTCGATTTTCGAACACAGTCCGAAGTAGAGAACAACAAAAATTCCGCAAACCGAGCGTCCAAAATTCACGGGAACAAAATCAATTTAAGTCAGCAGAGTCGCGTACAATGGAACGCGGAGTTGTAACTCCTGACAATGGGAATAATCGAGCAACAGCGCGATTGATACGATACAAAAGGAGTCGGGTACGTAGCACGATGCTAAAAACAATCTACATCGTTATTCCGACCAGTTTCCGCGTTAACAAGGTTTACAACAATTTCACGGTGGGAATATTCCGTAATGATCGTTGGCCGCGTGCATCCCGCTGGCCGAAATCTGTGCGCATTACGAGGACGATCGCGTTTCGCACCTATATACCTACGTGCCTGTCCGGTAATAATCGCTCAGAGACGTAAGCTGTCAGGAGGCCACGTGGAGACTGCACCACTGGTTGCTTTCGCCCGTTAAATGATTCTCTAACAATACCCTGCACGTTTCTATAACGTCTCTGTTTTTGATTAAAAATTTAAGCAGTGATCTCATCGAGTTTGTTCGAAATCGAAGGAACTCGACCAAACTCACGAACACCCCAACATGTTTAAACTCGCGGTTGGTCCAAGCTGTCTTACAAACTCGAGACTTTGTGGTCCTCGAATGTTAAACAGCTTTAGAGGATGTTAACTCTTGAATAGCACCCTGGGGTCTTTCGTAACCCCAGCAAAAGTTCACGGCTTTTCTCTGGTGCATCGCTAGGTAATTGCAAATATGAAGTTTCTTTAGATTCTTTTGAACGTTTGGATCTTGTAGCCTTAAGTGTACCTCAGTGTTCACGGAATTTTCCATTACCCAAACGATAAAGAATTTCCTTTCACATATAAAGCGAACCGTAAGAAACACGACATATTGCACAGATCAGTGAAGGTTTCACAGACATCACTATTTCGGATAATCGCGGTAAATACGATCGAAATTGTCCAAATGCAAATTGAAAAATGTCACAAATACGCCGGTAAAATCTTGCTAAAAAATTAGTTATTGCCATTACCTTAATACGTTATCAGTGTCGATGCTATCAATTTGCTTTAAAACAATTATCATCACATCGGTGACACTAAAATCAATATATTCGTTCTAGAATTAACTAAACTATAGTGTAAGAGAGAGAGAGAGAGAGAGAGAGGTGCTTTCATTATCAAGTAACTAATAATAATCACATAATATTACTATAAAATATCTTCCACTAATTAGCAAAGTATGAACAGGAATGCACAACTTCAGTGCATTATTTATTCGTAAATTGTTTTTATCAAAATTTCGTAGTGTATCGGGCGTGTGAACGCCGTCATTCTACTCATGACGTTCGATGTCAACGACTTCTCAGGAGGCACTCACGATCCATTCACTATGCCGATCCTCGCCTCTCGCCGCGCTTCGGCTCGAGAGATTTCAGCCAATTTTCTCAGATAATACTCGTTCCATGGAAATACAGTTTCGCGCGATTTCCCCGTTACCGTGCACTCCGCCCCACTTCCCCGACGCCGATAAAGCCGACCGACGCATAAATAATTAATCGCACGCAATCAGCGTGTTTGCGTCCGCTCCGCGACCACCGCACGCGAAAATTGCCTCTATCTGTCGCGGATCGCGCAACAACGACCACACGTTTTCGAATCGTTCAAGTTTAGACAAGCTCTTTCCCGGCTCGTATGCATGAGAAACGATTCGGAAGTTTCGTTCTCGCGCGCCCCGCAAACCCGGTGCCGGTGTGAGGATTTCGGATGCGTGTAATTTGCCGGAAGTTTGTTTCGCCGTTTAGGCGGAGTTTCGAGGGGATTTGTTACTTTTTCTCGTACGGGGAGCGGTCAGAAACGCGTTATTGGAAGCTCTATTTTCGGAAACTGTTCCGTGCGGTTTGCTCGGAAATAGTGCACAATGCTTAACGCTGAAACCATCGGGCACTAAACGTGATTGATACGTATTACTTTGTGTAATAGTTACAAGACTGGACTTATTTTCTTCAAAATGCAAAAGAAAGAAGCGCCCGGCCATATTTAACAGAAAAGCGTAAAAAATTGAATTAGAATACAGTAAGTTTTGAAAAAGGATTCCGCTGTTTAATTGAATGGTTCTGAGAATATGTGTTATTGCGGATTATCTAATACTTTAAATGCAATAAATGAATCATTGTATAATACAATTTCTATATAAAAATATTGTTTGTATCTTATCAGGTAGAGGATAATTATACTGAGTGCTTCTTTCTTTTGCACAGTAGTGTATGTGCTTGAATACAAGAGTCATTCTACACTCAGTAAAATAAGTCTCCGTACATCCTTTAAAACAGAATAACTGTTTTTTAATTATACCAAACGATCTGATTAATTGTAAGTAATTAGAAGCATTGATTTACTAGATGATGTGCAAAAAATATTTTCTAAAAAGTACAATTTACAAGGTTGCATGCAAAAATAAAAAAGGCACTTTTTAAAACTTTTATTTGGTTCCTTGATGGAAATTTAAAATATATGTTTTATAGATCTATAGTAGTTACACACCTGCTGAAAATTTCATCGAAATCGATTGACATACACACGAGCTACAAGCGGTTAAAAATGGTGAAAACGCGACTTTTGACCAGTTTCTGCTTAAAATCCACACAAAATCGTACATCTGTCGATGCGTGTCGTTTTTTGCTGCGTCAATCGATTTCGATGAAATTTTCAGCATGAGTGTAACTAACATAAATCTACAAAACGCATATTTTAAATTTTCATTACGGGGCCCAAATAAAAAAGTTTTAAAAAATGCCGTTTTTATTTTTGCATGTAACCTGATCAATTGTAATTTTTGGAAAATCTTTTGTGCACGTAATCTAGTAAACCAATGCTTCTAATCGCTTATAAATGATCAGATCGTTTGGTACAATTATAAAAAGTTATTCTGTTTTAAAGGGTGTACGGAGACAAATTTTACTGAATGTATATAAATCTAGAAAATACATTTAAAAATTTTTTGTTACAAGGCGAAATAAAAATGTAAACAGCAACGTCAATATATTTTGTTACAAGTCCAAATAAAAATGTTGTGAACAGCAACTTCAAAATATCATCTAGCAATCTGATTCATCTAGCTTGGCAGGAAAACTCGACTCTTTATATTTATAAAGTAGTCAGTGTGATTTAAAGTGTGCGCCATCAATTACTTACTCCTAATAAGTAACGAAAAATCAATCATGACGAAAGTTGCTGGAGACATCAGAATCCACAATAGTGAAGTACAGATGAGCAGTGTACAAATCGATGAACAGCTGTATGAGGCATTATATCTCTCCAGACAGATAACAAATAAAGGTTGTTCCCTGATAATTTCTCTTCCTCTTTTTGTTCCTGCGTCTTCCTTCCCATCCTCGATTTTTTCTCTGCCCAGTCTCGTCTCTAGCTTTCCTGTTATTCCGGGCTTGTGTGCGTAACCGTAGGCCGAACAGGTGCCCATCTTCTTGCTAGCTAGTCACCCCACTCGTGCACAACAGCTTTATTGTTGGATTTCTTGCGCCTCTCCCGTGGATCAGCCCACCCCCGAACCGCACAAACACACGGGTCGAAACGGACAGAGAGAGAGAAAGAGGGACACAGGAGCTGAATAGTACTCGCAACTTGCTTGTTTATTGATTAACCATTAGCTAAATTAATGGTGGTCCCCGGGCACGATACAGTGCCGCTATAAAGCTTATGAAGGTGAATTAGATACGGGACACTTGCGCGAATTGCACTTATTCATGCATCGCGTTGAGTAATCGTCGTCGTCGCAACGGCGAATAGAAGATCGTTAATTTATCCGGTAATTTTCATTGATCGATTCCCGATCGTTAAGGAACGAAATGGTTTCATAACTAACGGGTTTGTCTGGAATGCTAACTGTTGTACATATGTACATACATATAATATTTGATTAAAGAATATAGAGTACATAGATGTTTGAAGTCGGATGAACACGTCTTTCTATATTCTGTATTAATGGATACGGAGCGACTGGGAAAATCGTGTCGGGTGACGGTACCGCCTTCCCCACTCGAACTACTGAGCTCATACTACCATTATATGTCTTCTTGTACGTGTAATTGTCTACACTAACGATACGTGTTATATTAGGTTGCCGAGATGGTCGTGCTCGCTGGGAAATGTGATCGAGGAATTGCATTAGTAGGAGCGCGGCGTGTGCGAAATTGAAATGTGCTTGGCAATCTGTAAAAGGAATCGACACGAATCGTTAGATCGCCGTTCGTATTTTAATATTTTTCGAGCCTGTTGGTAGGCGGAATCAATCGGCGATTTATAGTCTTCATCACAAGTGAAATGGAAAGTCAGCCATCGTTAAACTTTGAATTTTTGCAGACGTGTATCATTTTTTTCTGGATAACTTGAATTGTATTTAATTCACTCGTATTGTTTAGTGGAAAATGTAAAATTTATTATAGACTTTATTTTCAGCCTGAGATGATACTCGACGTTTTACAAGTGAAATGGTGCAATTTCATTTTGGAAGTTGAACGCACAAGATTTCGCAATTATTTAAATAACCGTAATCTCAGTGACGCGAACGAAAATCAGTTTAAGTTCTAGAAGTATTCATGGTCGAGATTCATAATATCCCGCATAAAAACCGGACACAGGAAGATAGATCTCGTTAAACCAGGCGAAATTTTTTCCCTGCCTTTCCCTCTGTCTTCATTTTAAAAAGGCAGCCGCAGTTCATTCTACTTTCTACAATCGTCCGGACTATATCAGCGTTACGTATCACGATTCTCCATTTTCTTTATTTTCCTCGCCGGGATTTCTTTCCAGGAATTTCTCAATTTAATTAGCTTCTTAATAGCAGCCCGACTGATCTACAATCTGAAAATTTCAACAAAATTCCCTGAACGTAAACAGGCTATTTATATTAGAGTTCTTAAGAAGTGTAAATTTCTTTCTGATTGCGGCCATTCGTGTAATGGAAATCTGCGAATTCGCTTAAAGAACCTCGAGATGCCCGCGAGTATCTGCCATTTAAATATTCACTGTCTGTCTCGAAATATATCCTTGATTTCATTAAGCTTTCATTTATAATAATGAGTCCGCAGTCCCGTGCATAAATTCAATTAACAGAGACTTTGAGACGGCCGACAATTAGCGATTAAATCTCCGAGAAACCGATTTCCACCGTCAAACGAAAAATGGATAAACCGACCCGGAGCGACATCAATCCGGGCCAGCAGCAGCGGCGGCGTCCGTCGACGTGTTATGAGATGATTAAACTTCCGTTATTTCATTTCTAAATAAAGAGAACCGGGGCCGCGCCGCTGCGACGTCCATTTTATAATGGCAAGAATGTCAAACAAGTAGGATGACAGTGCTCCGCGAAGAAGAAAGCAACACTTGACTATTTTATGTGCCGCGCGCTCCTTTTCGCTCGGGACCACGGAACCCTCTTGCATACGCTAGTTCAGTTTCAAACTTTAATTAAAAAGGTGGAGTCGCAATAAGCTTCCCACCACCCCCGCGTTCAGCTCTCTCTTGCTCTCCCTTGCTAGTCCTCTCTCTCTCCCTTTCGCTCACTTGTTCTCGTTGTCGCACAGTTCTCCCCCCTCAACGTCACCGAAACCGCCCAGTCGGAGGAGTCGAGCTATTTTAATTTCATTTACGAGAAATAAACAGAACAATCAAATTAACGTAGGCGAGTGAATATGCACGTCCGGCAGTACCTTTGATGCATTCTCGAACTGCGTATTTTCGGAACAACTCCCGACCACCACACCATCTCTCTCTCTCTCTCTCTCTCTCTCTCTCTCTCTCTCTCTCTTTGTTTTTCTATCTGTGCCACCCTCACAAATGTATTTCCACCGGGTGTATCGTAATGCGCGGAAGGATGGAGCCACAAGTAGGATAGGAATTCGTGTACACCAGTACGATTTGGTATTCACTTTGTACATTTGCGAATTAACGAGAGTCAGCCTACAAAATCTCCCGCCGATGCGATATCCCGCTCCGGATGCTGCCTCTTGCTGTTATTTATTTATTTAACGTCGCGAACCCATTAGGCACAAAGAGGATAAAGAGTGCTGTTGATGCGATTAACGTAAGATTAGCCCCGAAGATTCCATCGATAATTTTCGTATTTCATGAAATACACTCGCCAAAATAGCGGAGCATTAAATGTTCGTCCAAATATCGTTGATTTTTAAACTGTTAGTCCGACGTAAAAGCCGTACAATATATCATTCCGGACGCGTTTCAGAGCTTAAAGTTAAAGCCTCCACTTTCGGAATCCCTAATTAAACGGTAGTAATACTTTGCTTTTTCACAAACTAGAAAGTCAAGGTACTTTTTCCTTTCGATTATATTTTACATTCAAACGACTCGCATTGACATTGAAATCTTTTTTATAACTACAATCACTATGAAATTAAAATCTCCCTTTTACAGCGTCCTTTGAATCCTTAATTTTCCGTAACCATTTCGCTGGTAACTTTTATATTAAAAAAAATAAAATCGCTGAAATACTAATTTTAAATATTAAAGTTCAAGATACATCAAATTAAAAAGTGACCATCATAGAGAAGCTAATTCCTCAAATTCCTTCCTAATTGTACAGTTTTTTTAACCTAAATAGGTATTAATTGAACAAGCCAGAAATAAAGGTAATTGTGCATTGAAAAAAAGATGTCTCCCACGTGAGTGACTATTAAGCGTTATTAAAATTAAATGTACATACATGCATTTGGGTGTTCTAGAAAAGGTTAAAATTTCAGTGAAAAATTAAATATAATTTACGTACAACTATTCAGTTTTCTAATAATAGCGACACGACATATTTTACTTTGATGAACGAGTAATGGAATATCAATTGCCTCTAAAAATTCGTCGCCTCATTGGCATAGATTACATGAAACAAAACAACATTCCGTTCATACATGTGGTCGAGTTAAGGCTAATTAAGGGGAACGATTTGATGGGTGATCCGGTGTTTAATCGGCGCATACCGCGGTACTTTCTTTCGTCGAATCAGTGATTCACATCCGAGAAGATGGATTCGAGACGATATTTCCCGGTAGAATGATAATCGAGAAGGAAGTACCGCGGACGCGCGGGGAAACAGATACGCGACTTTTTGCGAGCTCTGCGTGCGTAGAGCGAGGCGCTTCCCCTATGACTCAATGTTCGAGGAACCGGGAGCCTGGATTTATGGTCGCGATAATAGTTAATAAGCTTTCATTAAGGATTCGGGGAAAATCGCTCGCATATCTCGTGAAATATTCGCGAACGTTCAATTACGGGCGTTCGCGATAATAAATTCTCGAGAGCGCGGCGGCTACTATACGGTGTCAAATGGAGCCGGGCCGCGCCTCTGTTACGATCTAGAAATTAAATGAAAATTAGTATCGCGTTTTCGACGTTAGCTAATTAAAAGCGCAATTATTTAAGAGTTAGAACCGGCCGACGGGAAAACAACGAACGCGAAACGCTACGAAATTTCTGCGTTATTTCGCGGAAAACGGCCTGGGCTAGCGGCTACTGTTCAACGAGAATGCGCCACTCGCGAATTCGATTCAGCTCGACTTCGCGCACCTAACAATAAGTATTATACACCCCGGAAAACATTTATCGCGAAATTACCTCGTCAACTTCCCGCACGAACAATCGCCGAACAAAAATTTCCTTCAATCACCTCGTCGGAATTAAATTCTTCCAGCAACTTCATATTGCATTTTATGTGCTAAACTATATTAGTCTAGTTTGCGAGTCGTTTCTGTCAAGAGATATCTGAATTTAGTCCTTTTCGTTTCACTATTCTTTTTTTATTTAGATTCCAGTAGTAACTTCATATTGTAAACTCTATTGGGAGAAATGTTAGACATTTTAAATATAAGTCTTTTTTAACATAATTGTAGCAACAATTTTCTGATGGAAGAAAACCAGGTTATCTCAGATATTCAAGTGAAAATTAAATACATTGTAGAATATATTTTTATACATTCTGAACTTCCATAATTCTTAATTCTTATACGTTCCTCGGGCTGGAGATAAACCCATGTTCTAAAAACGGTAAATCTTTATCTTCTTCTTGTTTGTAAGACGTATCTCTTTATATAAAATAATTCTTTAAGAATTATCATAGAATCCATTGTGCAGCTAGTTCTGCAGCATTAATGGCAAAACTGAATGGGTAGAAATTAAGATTAGTAATGAGAACTTTTCGTTCAGCTCCCGCATCATGCAATTGACGAAGTTTTGCAGAAAGATCCGCGCGCAGTGCACTTGTATCATTTATAAATTAAAATCCAAGACCTCAGCGACGCGCAGCTTCGCAAGAAGCAGAATTCACGGATGAATATAGATTAAATCAGGGCGTGTATACCATTTATAAATGAGACTGAGAAATCTCATACATTTGAAATTCGGCTAGAGCGGAGGAGCTCGCAGATTAAACTGAGATGTTTATGCCGCTTATAGATTAAACTGCGAGTCCCAAGGAATCCGGAATCCTATAACACTAGAGGGGCAGTTGTAATTGGATAGTCCTCTTACGAGAAGAGAATTGCTTCTTTTATTAGCGGTGCGCTTCCAGAGAAAGGGCAACGCTGCTCGTGTCGGAGCAATTATAAGGTCGTCCGAAGTAACGAACGATGACGTCCAGGTCATCGCGAAAAGACGTAGCCGTCGCTCGCAATTTGCTGCCATGCTTGCAGCAGTATTCAATCCTAGAATGTGGACGGGGCTTAAAGTCGTTATCGTTCGAAAACAGAAAGAACTCTTTCAACAAACAAATTTGTTAATTAACAATCTTCTTTTGAAACATCACCTCGAAAGAAACTTCATTAATTTCCTGAAGATGGGTGGTAAAAATCAAGATTTTCATGCCAGATAAAAATTGTCTATGTAAATAATACAACAGGTATTCTGCATTCCGCCAGTTCATTTTTATTGTAAATGCATAGAACTGCAGTCTGCTGATCTAACAATTCTATTGGCAAGAAAGTAATTCCGGTATTTTAAGGTGAAATAGAGCTCAATTTTTCTATTTGGGCAATAAACTTTAATGAATAAGATATTTTCCTTTTTGTTCGATGATCTTTTACAAAATAGAATAAATAAGAAAATATTTCATTGATTGAAGTTCATCGTTTGAATAAAGAAATTCGGTTTTATTTCACCTTAAATGTATGCATAGAATTATAAAGTTTAAAATTATTTAACAAGTCTTCCGGTAAGCGTTAAGGAGATGCTTACTTCATTCAGCCATTTGCAGTCGCATTCGTCGCATCCCGTTGGGCCAGGGAAATAATGTTGGCCATCGTTTTCGCACAAATACTGTCGTGTACGGTGTTCCACCGTGTTGTGCCGAAAATCTTAATTTCGCCCGGACGAAATATTTATCGAGTGTACACCGGGCGAGCACAGGCGAAGTAATTGCGTGCACGACATCGTCACATTGAAACGGGCCGGGCGACCATAATGAATAATCGGCCTGTTCGCCGAGTGATCACGCGCGTGAGATTACGCTCGCATTTTCTGCACGGTACTGTCAGCATCGCGTGCGATTAACACGTCGATTTCAACCGCTCGGAAACTCGACTTTTTCTCTTTCTTTCTCTCTCTCTCTCTCTCCGTTGCTACTTCGTCCGGTTTTCCCTCTCCCATTCTCGTAAACATTTTTATAGGGATTTCGCGATAAACGAGGCTGTATCGGCCTCGGGGATCGCGACCCGTTGTTATTACCCCCGAGTAATTCTTGCGTTAATCGTCGCCACCATTAATATGCCAGGCTTCTTTGTTTCTTCCTCGCGTACACGCGAAAATACGCTGTTTCATGGCGATATAATAAAGTGTCTGCTCCGAGACGCGGGCTCCTTAAAATAATTAGAACGTCACGGCCACGATAAATTCTATGGTCCAGACTATATTTAACGATCATTTTTTCTTTTTCTTTTTTTAAATGCACAGTCCCTTATTAATTACGAAAACAGAGAGATAAAGCGAGTTATTATTCCCTGGGAGGAAGTTGTAGCTAGAAACGTGATCCCCGTGCAGGTGTTGTTATCGCAATGCGTTCTTTATCGAGCATGCTTTAACACTTTGATTATTTTAATACCAGATCTATAGAGCTCTCGGAGTAGTCATTTTACATTGCTTTATACATATGAATAGGAGAAATTGATTTAATCAGATGTCTAGAATTAAATTATTAAAAAATGTGTAGTTCTAATGTCATAGCGGCGTTTTCATAGTTCAATATTGAAAATATTAAGATAATTATACATTTATTTTTAAATTAAATCTACTGAATTTATTTGAAATGGTACGAATACAAGGGGAAAATATTCAATTATTTTTCGTAGGTTACACACTCGGCTAAACCAGTTTTTTAATTGGACTTAAAAAAAATTATTTGTATGAATTTAATGCGACTCCTCCGGAAGCTGTACGAATTTTTTCCGTGGCGTATTTAATACGCTTTGCAGTTCCGCATAAATAATTGGAGGCTTTATTTGCGATATAATCTTTTGTCGGATTTATCATCAGGAAATTGCGTGCAACAGCGCGGCGCATTCAACAGATAGAAGGAATAAATGCTACGTATACAAACGCATACTCTATGAAAAGCTTTATTTCCAGGTTGCAACAACAGAACGAAATGTTGTTACCGTACCGTACAATTCAATCAATGATTCATTCCGACATGTGGGCAATTGTTGTCAATATACAATTCATATTGTTGGAAATTTGAATTAATCACTACACAAATTTCATTCCACTTTTTCGTTGTTTGAGGCAGGCCAATATTTTTTGTTCGAATGAATTGGATGCGAAATTTCTCCGTAAAATCGCGTAACGAAATGGCAACGACGGAGTTAAATAATAGCATAGCTCCACAAATGAGTGAAATAATTGTCGCAAATGCGTTCTATTTCCTCTCGAAATTAACAATTCTGCGGTCTCTGATTTCCACGTATTTTTAAACGTCGCACGCCTTTTGATGAATTTTCCTATTTCCATTTTTAATTTTCCCATTCCATTAATCCGAAAGTGGGATATTATTTCACTCTTACCGCGTTTGATAAAATTATCAGAGTTACAGCACGAAGGACGTGTATTTTTATAATTTATAATCATAGACTTTATAAGAACAATAATAAGCATGCAATGTAACTGGATATTTGATTAAAAGTTTATTGTTTTAATGTAAACTTGTTAATTTGTGCAAGTCAATTATCAGTTTTTTGTTAAGTGAGTCAACAGGCCGTAAAATCCATTATAAAAATAATAAAAAATTGTGTATAGCTAGACATTGATTAACAAATTTATCAAAGTGACTCTAATAATTCGACCATCCGCAGTAAGTCCAAATATTTTTCACAATCAGGTCACAGACGCACCTGTTCCATCTTAAATTCAATTTAGGAAAGAGAATCAGTCGACACTCGATTCGCAGTAACCATTCCCCCGAGAATGACAATTCGGGCAGCCCGGAGGGCGTGAAAGGGTCAATTTAATTAACCAAAAACAGCTGATGGCGGACTAGAAACGAGACTCCGTGCGCCCGTACTTTTCCATCGGATAAATGTTTCAAACAATCCGGGGTGGTCTGTTAAACGTTTCCTGGTTGTAACGTAACGCCGATCGGTAGTTGGTAAACGAACGCTGTCGTAATGGGTTAATGCACGCGCATACAGAACCCGCGTGCACGCATTCCCGTTGCGTTTGGCCCGCGATAACGCGTGGGTGGTTCGCACTTAACGGAGAACAGGGTCGCGTGCGTTTTTTATCTGCTGGTGAAGGTTTATGGCACGGAAACGGTATTAGTATCCCGATAAATTATAATGCACTCGGGTGGGTGGCAAAAGTGGTAAGGCTCGTGGCATTTCGGAGATGATCGGCCGCGAACTATCGCCGTCGGGGAGGTGGAGCATATTTCGCCCACCGAGACAAACGACGCATCGCCCTTTGCGAAATATATCAGGCGTGAAAGATAGGGCGCGTACGTCCGACCAGCAGGGAAATTTAACGTGACATCGTCTCGCGAACTTCCCGCGAAGTTTCGCTCGAGACGCCAAGCGCCGAAGATCGATTCTCGCTGCTGCTCGAGAGTCTCGGCGCGGCGGCTCCTCTCGCCGGATACCGGCCTTTATGCAACGCGGTTAGGCTTGCGAATCGCTTTCGCTGCCCAGACCCCCGCGCGCTCTCGACTTTTCCCGGCCAGAACCGCAACTCGAAATAGCGAACAGAATGACGAGCTCGACCGACGGGCCACTCGAAATTATTTGGAAAGCCGCCGAGACGTTAAGTCGCCGATCGAGACTGACTTGGACAACTGCTGATGCCCCCGTGAACAGGTGCTTCTCGGAATGCTCGTGAACTGGGCTAAGATCGTCGATCCGCATTGCAGAGCTTCCTCGAACTCGCGCGAAATATTTGCGATATTATTTTAGACTGGCATAGATCGGGTCGAAATTCAGAGGATTTCACGCGCGAGTTACTCTTTTGGTAACCATACTTTTTATTGATATTAGAGTTCATTAATATACCACGACCGGTTGGATTGAAATCACAAAAATGCTTCCATTAGAAACTATTCAATGAATTTCTTCATTGAAGCACATATTTTCATAAAAATTTCGCCAAATCAAAATAAATTCAGTCTCGTCATTTTTATAAAATTACGAATAACAGTCATATTTTGTTCATTATTTTGCATTTCATTCAATTTTCTTATAATTGCACGAAGTCTGCAGTTATAATATATGTGCTTTGTGTTACTCAACGCTGCAGCTTATCATGAGTATGATTTTAACCCCTGTGTGACCAGAGCACGTTTTTAGCATATCTGTATAATTACACTGCAGATAAGACTGAAATTTTCTGTGCTGATTTCAAAAACCAGAAGCTAAATAGAAAGTTATAGAATAGAGACAAATGCAGAAACATAAATCGACCACTATGTTCTGCATAAAGAATGTCGGTCAGACGAAAATGACAAATGGATTCAGAGAGTGAGAGGGAGAGAGAGAGACATGAAGAGAGAGAGCGAAAGCTGG
Organism: Lasioglossum pauxillum; assembly: GCA_933228785.1. Lineage (NCBI taxonomy): Eukaryota > Metazoa > Arthropoda > Insecta > Hymenoptera > Halictidae > Lasioglossum > Lasioglossum pauxillum. The sequence continues at coordinate 16,256,385 of OW121702.1, read as the reverse complement.
AATGCTCGCGAATTACGCGTGAAATAATTTCACTTCAGTGCACACGCATAGCTGTGTGCATAGCTGTTCCGAGTAAAATAATCTTTCAAATAGCGGACAGTCTATTTTCGTTTCAATGTGAAACAGTCTGTTCTAAAATATTATTTAAGCATAGTATTTCATTTGAAGAGTACCGGGAATAGTGCTGGTTCATTTCGAAGTATTTCTATTTAGCTTTGCTGTACCTATGGGAGAGTAACGATGAAAGGGTTTGGAAATGTTGGAAAGTGCTTTTTCGCTTAACTCTAGTGCCATGCAAGTTTTAAATATGTATAGATTAAACTTCTCGAAACATACGTTACATTGAATTTCATTCGAATGGTTCATCGCGAGACCTGTTTCCTCAAAACGTGGCATTAGTTTCCGAATAACGTTTCTTTCATCTCGCATTAACTCTTTATCGTACGATCTTCTTCACGGCTACAATAACCGTTAGTGTTAACGTTACATTCAATTTACCGATACTAGGTTGTCCCAAAAGTTTCTTTAGCGATATGCACGTTTAATACTTGTTCATTAATGTTTCATGTTGCAAGGCTCCCTCTTATTTAATGATGCCATTTGCCTATTATTATTGAGAGAACAAATGAAATTCTACTTAGGTTCCGCTAAATATCCGCAGTCTAATTATAACCATAAATACCAAAAGTATTTGCGCAATGTTTACCCAACTGTCTCAGCATATTATTCCACCCGGTCCTCAGAATCCAGGGTACCAATGAGGAGAGAAAGAAAAGTAAGCACCAACCCCTAACGTACCATCAAACTGCACCACTCCACCGAATTCCCTGGCCATTAATGCCCACTCCCGTCCCAGTAGCGCAGTGTACGATCCATTCCACTGGTTCGGAACGTCGGTAGCAGCTAATTAGAAGTGCAAACATCGTGTTCGACCCGTGGAGGCCGGCGCCGTTGAAACGCTAGCTTCCGCGAGATAATGCGTTATTAGAGTGCGGGTGGAGTGGGCGTCGCGGAAAATGCTTCAGAAGACGCGACTGGGCGCAAACTTCCGAAAGACGTTAACTCGTTCCAGCCAAAATGGCCCCTGGCTCGAAGGTGGAACGGGGTTAAAGGGTATCAACGACGTAGTCACGCAGGAATTAATTCAGTGCGTCAATTACTTCGAACTCTTTAATTCTGAAAAGAATAAACCATGCCACAAAAATCTGAATCGTGAGATTGCTGTAAAAATTAATATATGTAGACCTCAGGCACTATAATCTTTCGAATTGCCATCCCCAAGCTTTTGGCACCTGTTACACGACGTTCTACTCGTTTTAATGTGCTGAATCCGAATATAATTTTCATTTTTGGCGAGAATTGTTGTAAAAATTAACAGATGCAGATCCAGGTGTTATAATCTAATTGTACACAGTCAGGCAGAGATTAATCAAGAGCTTTAATCACTACATAGACTGCGGATGCGTATGCATTTATGGCTTTTGAAAATTTTCAAGAAATGCTAGATAATGCTAGATAACCTTCGACAGGATTTAGTACAATTCTGATAATTCTGATACAGTTTTGATAACAGTTGATAAACATATCATTCATTGCTGTCGCTTGTTTCGCTGCCGACGGACATCACTTTGACCACTTATAACATGAACAGTAAATTCAAATATAATCTTAAATTTTAATCGTAAATTTTATCATATTTTTTGGTACTGAAGATCACCTGAATACAAGTCACCTACAGGATGGAATAAAAAAAAGTTTTCCCGATAAAAATAACGATGACCTTGAAAGAACTAAAAAAATAACCGGACATAAAAAAATGTTCTTCTATGATATTCCTTCTTCGATACTATTTAAATTATGCCATAAATATTTTTTGTACCATTAAAAATGAAGGAGATATTTAGGTTGCCTCCTTTAGCTGAGACTCCCAGTATTTCTATTTCTTTCCCCTTCTTACAATTCTTCTAAAAAAATTGCAAGTTGCATAAACTTCCGCAGTCTATTAATCACTGTGGACACTTTCGCGATGACAAGAAGAAGCCACTAACAGCCAACTCCAAATATCATGAAATAAAAACGTGGTAAAATGATAAATAAGTGAAAAAAGTCGGTCGCGATCGCGGGTAGGTTTGTCCGCGTTTGCTGGCTCCCACACGATGGGAGCACACGTTGTTTCTGCGGTCCTCGAGGGCAAACAGGAAGCCCAGGATCCTTCGCAGGACCGGTCTACCGGTTTGCACCGCTATCTGTCCGCGGCAGCGCGGCGCAAACATTTGTTCAGGACAGGGGACGAAACCGGGACGAAACGCGAACGGCGGCGATGCGATATCAGTAATAAGATAACAACTGTCCGGCGAGCCCCGCTGGTTTCCTCTCACCTTCCACGTGTGAGTGTAACGGGGGCCTCTCTCTTTCCGTCGACTCCTCCGATCGGCCTGTTTCGCCGGCCGATGCCTAACCCGCGCCTCTAATGTGTAGCCGAGGCACGCTCGTTTGTTCAAACTTCCTTATCGAGGACCCTCCAGCGAAAGCCAGCTTAATTCACCGCCACCGGTGTCCCACAGTATCGACTGGCTATCGAGCGGATTTTTGTACAACCTGCGCAAAGTCCCTCTCCACGCAGAAACATTCCAGATAGCCCACGATGTCCACCGAGGGCTCGCCTAACTCCGAAAATAAGTGTCCGCACTGGATCAACCGTGGCTTTTGGTTTTATAGCTAATCCTTCGCGGTCCGAAGCTGTCCCACACTTTTGTTTCTTTCCTCGACGTCGCGTCGTACAATTGTGTTCCCATATTTAACTGTACTAAATTATTTCGAGCAACTATGATCTACAGTTGTCCTTACATATGTCACTTTGACATTACTGACGTGGTTTTGGTGGGAATTATTAACCCTTTGACTGGGGGTGTTCGAATAACCGTAACTCAACCCTTTGCATTTGATTGCTCCCTCTGTGAGGATGTCATAAATCTAGTCAGCAACTTGGATGTTCCTTCCGAGAGTACAGTATTGTCTTGATGTACGTGCAAACTTCGAGAGCGAAGTGTCACTTACATCCTGTACAGACACTATTTCTTGATCCAGATCCAAATACTGATTCCTTATGATTTTTCTATGAAACTTTTACTAATATAATCGTGACACTTTTTCGATTGAAGTGATACCAAGCATCGCACAATTTGAATTATATTTACTCGTTTAATCCTAGGTACAATAGAACCTCGATTATTCGAACCAATCGGTGGAACATGAGTGTATCAACAACAGAACAGCCACCTGTGCTAGATTATGTCCTTCCTGAAGTGTACATTGAATTGTATGTCGATGATAAACGTCAATTGGACAAGCAATCGTGCTCCAAATTATTTCATAATATATGGGCTCATTTCAAAATGTTACTGTTTGTAAAATTTTCATAAAAATATATTTAAAAACAATCAAGTGCCATATTCGAATATTAATTAAAAACAGAAATTAAATAGTGCACGTCAAAAATCTTATGAAATGGCTTCATAAATTTACGAAGTTATTTGTATAGAAAAATACACAAATGATCTGTTGGAATTTGCGCGAGGATTTGCAGTCTAGCCACACCATCACTTCGGTTTCTAAAATCGTTTCAAGACCGATATGATAATGATTTCTGAACCTCGGAGGGTAGAACGGAAAGGAGAACTATCGCAGGGCAAATGTTGATCAATCGAGATAGAAGCAGCCGGGAGCTGATTGAATTAAAGTTGGAGTGTCGAAGCGTTGTCGCGATTATTTCGGTATTCCTCCCGATATTGAATACCTGATCCCCGACGATTACTCTGTCTTCCTGCCGGCGGGAACCGTACGGGAATTGAAATCTTTCAAATGCCTTGGATATACATGGTGGCTCGTATCCAATTTCATTCAGAGATTAATAGAACATCTTTATCAAATCCATTTTTACCTGTATTTTAAAATCATCGATCTTGTTCAGTACGTTATCAATTTTAATAAAACTTTTTTACTATATTGGAAATAGGTTTTTATTCGCCAATTATGGGAGCTTTAAAAATGCTGCCATAGAATCTGAATTAATTCAGTGTTGTTACTTATATGAGTGTACGTTTACCAGCTACTTTTAACCTGTTAACTATTTTGCTTCATTTTTCAAACGTGCAGTTGTATGCTTAATTATTTTCAAGCATTATTTTTCGCACTCTCTTAAATTTTATTTAATCGCAAATGCGAATTTTTTCCTAAATGATGAGTATATCTACTCGTAATTAGACTAAAAAATTCCAATTTTTTATGACGAGTATACCGGACATAAACAGTTAGGAACTTTATACTTGATATGTTTAGCGTTGGCGTAGTTGTTTACGGTTACGTTCTTCGCGTAACAAATTTTAGAGGAAGATCCAATATGGCTCTGCAGTGACGTAATAATTGATCAGGTTCGAAGTTGAAGGAAAACTCGAGATGTTAATAATTTCTCGAGAACGTAAAAGAAAACTAGTGCACAAGAACTTTGCAACGTTGTCCAACAGTTTCTTGTATATGCAGTAATGCGAAAAGTAGTCGGAAATGAGGGCTGCATCGTTAATTAAGTAACAATATACTTTCTAGGTTATGATGGAACAATAGTATGAAGAAGGATGTAATTATGAATGTTCCAGCTTGCATAAGAAAATGAACAACAAAACCTTAGTAAATTTCCATTATGATGATCTTGGTGAAGAAATTACATTCGCCAAGCAAACATTATTCATCATAATTAGAGGTTTGGACTGTAAACAGAAACATAAAAATTGTATTTGTTATGCTAGGAGTCCCATTGCATTACCAATGAATAAACTAAAAATTCTCAAATCTTTATTTCAATTGAACCTAGAATAATCCAAGAAATGAATAAATACTCATGGTCCAGTAGCACGAACCCCGTCGCACGAAGCCCATAAATGTACTAAAATCTTGTGTGGTGTGACTCCCAATCTTTCTGCCAATTTTTCTTGCGTCTGGGTTCGATTTTCGTTAAGCAATTCTTCTAACTGACTGTCATAAAACTTTCTCGGTGCACCTGAACGATCGTCGTCTTCCGAATAAAAATTTCCGGTTTTAAATCTTTGGTACCACTTTTTGCATGTTCTGTAAGATACAGCGTTCTTTCCTAGTGCCGTGCAAACCATTTCAGTAACTTCAACAGCTGATTTCCTAAGCTGGAATGTAAATAGTAAGCAGTGATGCAAATGATGCTTCTCGCACGCCATATTGCTTGAAATTGATGCATAGGACTAGAACCTCTTCAAGCCATCATCACGACTCTTCTTAAAACTAAAAGAATGCTCTTTTAGATGGCACTAAAATCAGGAAATAATTCGTATTCAGTCAGAAGTTATGATCGTAGAAAAAAAGGGGAAGGAACATATTTGCACACCTAATAGTTTCGAGCACATGTGACAAACTGCCCACCCCGTATAGCGGCGCCCGTACGTGCTCATAATAGCGTTCTCTGGTTCGAAACTCCGTACATGGATATCTGGATGCAAATGGAGAAAATATCCGGGAATATTCTTGGTCCAGTCGATCTTTGCAGACTCCCCTGGTCCCGGTACGCACGGACAAAAGGAGAAAAGAAACGATAGTGTACGTGTGCGCACCGACTCTCGCACACGCCTGTCGGGCTCACGCGTGATCCGTTTATAATAAAACAAAAAAGAAGGAGAGGAAACGAGGAAGAGAGAGAGAGAGAGAGAGAGAGAGAGAGAGAGAGAGAGAGAGAGAGAGAGAGAGAGAGAGAGAGAGAATGGGGGGAAGAAAACAAGGATCCTTTTCGACGACTTTTTGTAATGGACCGCAGTTACCTACTCTCATCCCCCAACGTTGGCCACCCTCTTCTGTTCGAGCGAGTGCACGCACGGTTGTGCGTTTCTGCTGCCTCGCGACAAGGAAGAGAGGAATGGGCGAAGATTGGCATTGGGTGTTTGCGAGCCCGTACCCGTCCAACCCCATTTTCGTACGGTGTGAGAGTCGAGCATGTGGCAATAAACAATTTGTTACGGCGAGGGTCGAGGCCTGCAGCATACGCTCTCGCGCATTATGTCCGTCTTGTTCTGCTGCACGCATTCGCCCTGCTCTTGCACTGTGACAGCCTCGAGCGAACGCAACAATCAATAACGACGCGTCACGCGTTGTTTTCTGCGATACCTCCGTCCACGGCGATCGTTAACCTTTCGATTATCGCTGCGGACGGCACCGCGATCGACGGCGATTCAGACGATCACGGACAACGCCGCTTATCACCTCCACTCTGCCACGCATTGATAATGGAACGCTCCGTGTTTGCGCGTCGGATACCTTAGATTCTTTCGTGTCGTTTCAACGCGATCGCTGTCAACGTTTGCTTCGGAAATACGGCAGATAAGACTGCGGATCTTTATGGAAAATAAAAAATGTGCATTAATCGCGAGACACAGGAGCGAAATAAAAATTTCTTTCTTCTTTTAATCGTCGGATTAAGCTGAAACCAATACGCTGATGTCTTCAAATCTGTTTAATATGTCCACTGCTTGACCCATTTTTGTCATAAATGAATAAAATCTGCTGTCTAGTAATGATACATGCGAAAACCTCGGCACCGAAATGTCTTTTACGTAGTGTACATATTTCTTGATTTATTGATATTAATTCTAATGATCTTTTTATTTACACTTTCATCAACGCGTGATTTTTTTCTGAGTGCAATGATACCAAACGTGACACGATTTGGATTGTATTTGCTCGTTTAATCCACGATACAGTGGAACCTCGATTATCCGAACAGATTCTCGAAAAATTCTTCTGAAGCAGGTAGCTAAAAGCACATTGTTTCAGAATTTTTAACGAACTATCTTCCTTTTATCGTATTATTTTTCCCGCGTCCATATTGCTTGTTCTAACACGTTCATTAACAAATGCCCGAACTAAACACAAAAAAACACTTATCCGCCCGATAATTGATGCAACACAACCCATCTGATATAATTTTTAACGAGGTATTTTTACAATTTGAAATTCCATTTTCTCTTCTCCCAGCCCGTTCATCACGGAACATTTTCAGCCGAAAAACGAAGACCCACGTTCCCAGTTCGAAACCAATTACTAAAAGTTCGTTACGCCACCATTATTTCCAAAAACCACGCTCCTCATTCGACAACAAGTGAAAAAATAATTTCATATAATAGAGACATCAGTAACGTTCGTTCCCCATCGAATTAACGGAACGGTCGCAGAACGCGCAAAAATGTCGGCGAAAAATCCACTTGGCTATGGTTCGCGCGAGGAAGACGGGGAAACGTTGAAAAGGGGAACGGGGCACTCTTTCCCCTTTTTCTTCAGGGGCTGCAACCCTGGAGCGAGGCAAGCCAGCCGGCGGCATTTCGCAAACGCAGACGATAACGGGGTAGCGTAAACTAAAATGAGATCGCATTATGTACACCGGTGAAAAGGTCCGGGAAGGGTGGTCTCGCGTGCGGATCATATAGCTGCCGATGCAGGCTCTCGTAAAAGTGTTTTGTGTATCACGGGTACGCGTGCACGCGTGCACAACTCCTCGTTTCCGGCGTCGTTTCGCACGAAAAATCAGTGTATGCGACGCGGAATTTGAAGTCTGCTCGTCTCCTGTTTCACAGAGGAGACCGGAGACCCTTCGAATCCGCGTCGACGCGCTTATAAGACGCGTTCTGCGCGCACCTGTCGCAGCCTCTTCATTAGACCCGCGTATCTATTGACACCTAGCCGCCACGCTTCCTCCCTCTGCGTCAATGCAGCCAACGACGAGCTTCAACAGCGGATTTTCTTCGCGTATTTTCGAAAGCTAACAAACTTCGCGTAAAAATGCGACGCGCTGTCTACGATTCTCCCCGGCGCCCCTATCTGTCGACGACCGGGCTTTTCATCCGCTAAACCATTCCGTTTCCACGCGTTTGTATCGCGCTCCACGAAACTTCTGACTGACGTGGCTGTCGGGGCGACGCGATGGAAACCGCGCGGTAACCGAACTCCATTAATCACACGGCTTTCGGCGCTTAATGAAAGGGCAAAATATCGCGGGCCGAAAACGCGGGACACGGACCGTGACAGCGGCCGCGGTGGGGGGGGGGCTGCTGCTGATGAGTCCTGCTACGTCGAATCGCCAGCAATTTAGCACGCGATCATCCATACTGGATGTCTTCAGAAATTCGACGGAAAATTTATGTTAATGGGAAATACAATACTGGGCCATTTGCATACAGGCAAGTGTAATTTCACTACTATTAATTCATTATAGACACCATCTCGTAGTCAAACTCTTTATTTAATCTGACAATCGTTGTGTTCGTCGACACCGTTTATGCATATAACATACCGGTACAACTCCATACTACAGTAAGTCCTCTATAAACGCAAAGGCCTCGGGTGGATTCGTTTGCATTTATCGTACACGGGACACTATTTTTTGAGCTTCAAAGACAGAAAGAAACGAACGGTGATCGTCAATTAAACCACTAAATATAGTTAAAATTATATCGTGTTTGGTCTTATTGTAATCGGAATAATGCCACAAATATATTGCTGAAAGTTTCATAAAAAAATAAGTAATAATAAAAAAGATTTAATATTGGTGTTATATTGTGAGGACGCACGGGCCTTCGAACTGTGTAGTAGTTCACACCGATATACCCGAGCCGAGATCAAATTACTACAGTGGAGGGGATATTTTTTCTGCGTTTATCATGTACAGCCTTTTTGCGTTTATAGAGGATTTACTGTATTACTACAGCAAGGAATACATGTTGCTCGAGATGAAGTGTTTAGTAGAAACAGCATTCACTCAATTTGGCTACCTAGTATTAATAGAATATTATGTGTAAGGAAAGGCCGAAAATGCGCGCAATGATCGATGTAACCGATTACACAATTTATTTTTCCACTTCCCTACGCCGTGATTCCCCATTCCTGGACATGTAGCCGCCACTATTTCCACCATGCGTTCCAGAACACCTAACAATTCGTGGTGGGGATCACTAGACTTCAATGAACGAGGTCCTACTGTATTTATATTTTTGATGTGAGAGCTTCTTCAGGCGCACTGCGTACACAATTGCTGAGAGGTGAACGAGTCTGATTCGTCACGCTCTGAGATGAAACGCTATTCGGTAAACTCGGGGGAGCCGGCAGTATTGGTCTGTTATTAAACCGGCTTGCTTATTTCTGTACATACGAGTCAGTGTCTTTAACAGGAAATAACTGTGACGCGTGTGTAAAAGTGAACAGTTAAAAATATATTAACAAATTCATCCTTTCGTCTAAATCATACACAATTTGACACCCAATAAGCCATGAGAGATCGAGAGGAAACGTTAACATTGGAAACGCTTGCGCAGGGTAAACGAATCGAGCGCAGACTTCGAGCGTCGCTGCTGGAAACTTCGATGATCAACTTCGCCGGTCGGATGCTTTGTTTCCGTTCGCGGAACGGGAGAAACATTGTAGAGGCAGAAAATGCGATCCGCTTAAAGAGATTCCTCGTCGTTTTCTTTTGCCTGGGCACAAAGGGTGGCCCGTTGTGCTTTAGCTTTGTTGCGTCGCTCGAGTCGTTATTCGCTGTTTGTGTTTCTCTGTCGGGGACGACTTTTTGTCCGTCCATTGGAAAATATACATTCATCGACGGTCTCCTTAGCGGGAAATTTATTCTGCGATTGAATTTGAATTTCTCTCTGTCCTGCTCTCTCTCTCTCCCCTTCGTTCGCGACAAAAGAGCCTCTTGTTCCATCGTGAACATTCGCCGACACAATGCGACTTCCTCGAACACACTGGCCCGGGAAAATTATATCACTCTACGTTCAGATCTTTACTTGTAACTTACGCTATATAGAGCGTAAAAAAGAAGAAAGAACGATCCGTGCACACCGGTAAACCAGGAGATAGCACGTGTGCTTTGGGATTCTATTGAAAAACTTGGAGCCAACTATTTTCATAAAACGCCGGTTGCATGTCGAACGTGTACTTATAAAGGAGCTGCAGTTTGGACGGAAAGTATGCCCGTGCAAATCTAAAGCGTGTGCGTAGAATTTTATTAAATCAGGCCTCCGAAAGTTGTTCTGCGGCGGGTACACGCAGAAGCACCAGCCAACCAGATTGGATCAGAGTTAGCGGAGACCTCATCAAATAAAAGCGCCGAGAATCCGATCCCCATTAGATTTACATCGCTATAGAGCAAAGTTTGCGCGCAGATTATTGATATAGACCCCGTGGGTTCATGGACTTCGACGTGGAAGTCATCGTGTTCGACACTGACGTGAAAGAACATCGATATTCAACATGAATCGTGTTTGACCTGTCGGACTGAACAATGATCTCCGTAGATTTATAGAACTCGGCGTATTGAATACAGCGGCCATACACGTCAATTAGTCCTGCAAACTAAAATTAATCGACGCTAGGTTCGTTCGATAGGCAATGTTCAACTAAAACCGTAGATCACTGAAAAGAATTTCAAAATTTAAGCCGGTAATTAGAGACAACTTGAAATAATGTAGCTCCTGGTACGTACAACAGATGCAGAAAATTTGTATATCGCGTAAAGATCTGATCTGCTGATGATAGTCTAGATTCTATAATGAATTATTTTATGGTTGTTAGTTCGTCATTACTATTCGGTAGCACGTGTTAAGCTTCATTCGTGTTTTTTCGCTGGAAAAGCAAAGATTACCGTTCAAGTGTAAGCTTCAGTGAAACCTGATAGGGATCGTGTTGGATCCACAGAACTGTATGCAAATTTCACTGGATCCGCAGAACTTGCGGTGGAGTTTCGCAGGTTCTGAATGTCTCAGGCGAATGGGTACTATAATCTCAGTTACCTGCATTTGTAACTCCGTATTCTTCGAATCCCACGAACACTGAGACACTTGTGAAAGTTGTGAAACGTTTACTTTAGTTTTCACTGGTTTATTATAGACCATTTTAGAACTATTATACTCGATCTACATAATCGACACCTTTTTGGAGATTGTCGAGTCTGTGTCATGTTCTTCCCCCACCATACGGATTTAATAAAATTGAGATTTATAGATCCCCCAGCGAAGTTCCTACCAAGTTTTACGGATTCAATGAGCCTTGCCATAAGTTTCCCGGATCCAATGCATCGGTTTCTAAGAATACAGTGCATCGATAGACTCTTCCACGGACTCAGCTGCGCCCACAATGTTCTACAATGTTCTGTAAGCCTTCCGAGATCGTCTTATGCCTTACGCTATTGATGTCTGCTCGCAACTTGTGAATGTTGACTCCTCAACTATTTCCGGAGTTCGTCTACAAGGCAAAGAAGAAGTTTCTTATTTGCAAACACACAGCTGTTCATTCTTAAGTGAGAAAACTGAAGTGCTCTTACTTAATTTAGCAAGTTTATGAACAAAGTTCACAATGTCCAAAGGGAAAGATATAAGTTCGTAAAATATGTCGGTCAAAAAGTAATTTCGCTCGCCTCAAGAAACTTCAACGACGACGTTCCCTGTATTATATTAAAATTTATAAAGTATATAATGTCCTTTACATTGTATAACTCCCTGTCATCTTCCAGATAGTTTCGCGGTTCTGCCCTTGAGGAAGTTCCTGCTTCTTTAAACATTGAAAATTGTGATTTTGTTTCTTCTTCGTAGTCTCGCAGATTATAGCTCGCAGTTCTATACAATCCGCTAAAAGTTGATTCGTGTAAAATAATTGTTTTATAAGGTGAATATCGCGGTTATTACAAGGTTCCAACCGGATAATTTAACAGGTAAAAAAGCACCGTGTTACTTGCGAAAGCAACAGTAGGAAGCCGTTATCTCTGTCGGCGAATCTGGACAACATGGCGGCAGGTTTCCAGCGTCTTGGTCCGACAATGGAACACCGACGATAATGCCTTATTACAAGGTGTACGCGTCATGCGTGCGCAACCCGTTCGCATTGTAAGTTCATTAATAACACGGTTCCGATCCGAGATAACGTTAGAAAATGGACACGGCCGGTCTGTTGTCGGTGGTTTCTCGTTCGTAGAACGCAGTCACGCATGAGCGAGGAACACTTGTCGCTTGGGATCGGTTAATCCATCGGGTGTAGTCAACGAAACAGACGAGGAAAATCGAATGTGCTCTATATAGGGGAACCAGGTGTTTCCGGGAAATTATCGCATTCGCGTCCATGGTCCGCGTATATTTTAATGGTGGTACGCGTATCGGCTACGATACGATGCCCCCATTACTATTCATGTCTCATTTGTATGTGGCTGGCGCGGCGAGCGTGTTTTATTTTCTACGGCGGCGTCCCGCCGATCCCCAGGTACTTAAAAATCGGATTCGGCCCGGGGGATATCTCTCCTCGTGCTTGTCTAAATAAAGCAAAAATTTGTCGCGGCGACCGTTTCGGCCGCCGACGGAATCGCCCTTCATATACATAAAACACGCTGCGACCCCGTACATGCATATGGACGCCGCGGTTGATGACGCGTGACACGTGCGCGTCGTCGTTGGGAATCAATTAGCCCGACATGCACCGCTGCCCCTGGGATACGTGTTACACCTTCCCCGGCGAGTGGTCCAACACTTTTCGCCGCTCCACATCCACGCACACGTACGACCAAGGCAGCTTCAGGACCACCGGAATACGCCGCGCAGATTAACCCTTTGCGGACGACCATTCTTTCGAATGGGGTAGCTAAATCTTATATCAAAATTCTGAGAAAAAAAATACACTGATCTACGACAATTGAATTATTTCTTTGCGATTTTAATCTTTTTACTGAAGACGGTGTACTAATACGTCATTCGAAAATTTGTATTTTCTTCTTAACGGGGTATTCTGGTTTTGCATTTTTAAAAAATCGGGTTTCCTTTTTTTACATTTTAGAGTTATGGGCGTTTGTGAGAAAATTGAATATATCTTCAGATTTTGTGCGATTTTAAACTTATTTAATCCTTTTCAAATAAACACAAAATGGAGATGGCAATCTCATAAATACAGAACATATAGGATAAAAAATGTCATCAATGTTTTATTTAGGTAAAAATTGTTCGTCCAACATTCCTGTTAAAAATCCGATATTCTATCTGCGGTTGCTACGAAAAACGCTGCATGTTACAATTTTCAAAAAACTTGAGATTATGCATTCATTGAGCTTCGTAGTATAGGATTGACGTATTTACCAGAAAAAAAGTTATGAGAACAAATTCGTAAGGCTCGAAAAAATAGTACAATGTGATCAAAACTTTAAACGGCTATATTTCGAAAGTGAAAGTGTGTGACATGCGACGTTCTTCCTGACACGCACAGCTATATGCAATAGCGTAATGGATAAATCCAAATATGTTTGGGAACCTCGAAGTGCAGTTTCTCAAATGGGTGTCTGGGTCGAGGTGCATGTTCCCTGACAAGGCTGATCCCCCATACGTTTTATAATGAACGAAGTAACTGAAGCCTGATGTCCGGTGACTATCCAGCTCCGGGTTTACGCGAATATGCACGTGTAATCCCAGAAGGGTTTATAGGGCAGCGTCGTCGCATATATGTACACGAAGTTACATACCTCCGGAGTGATCAGCTATGGTAGGTCGAGGGGAATGCGTTGAGGTTTCTGTTACCCTCTCGTGCCGCGCCACCCGTTAATTAAAACCTGCTACGCGAGCGTGAGTAAACAGAACTGCAGCGGCTCGTGTTAAATTTCGCTGATCATTTTTGAGTAAATAATTGGAAAAGCCTTCCCGATAACAATCCGTGTGTTCGTTCTTTTCTCTGCTTCATTTCCGAGTCTCCCATCGCTTCCTCCGATCGTAAACGAGCCACGTTTCGAAAAACACGGGAAAAATCGAGACAATTAAACGTCTAATGAAAGACGAATACCGTGGGGGTGTCAGTAGCGGAGAACGTGGATGATCAATGTCTACGATCGCGCACCGCGCTTAGCATACCAGAATTATTTTTCGTCTATCAACTAGATTGCGGTTGGCCCGTTATCCGTTTATGCACCGCAACCAAGTGATACGTGGCCAGCAACAGGGGTCAATATTATCCAATAGCAGAATCGATCCATAATTATTAAGCAAACACAATGGAACGGGTTCCAAAGCATGCCTGGACAAATATGATTACATCGTTGATGTGAACATTCCGATCAATATAAACTGCGCGTCGGTATTCTCTATCCAATTACGCTTATGGGATTCTGTCTCTACGTCCGTGGAAATCAATCCTCGCTGGTCGCGCATTGATGGTATCGCCTAATTAGTTTGATTATCTCGTGACTTCCTGGAGTTACTTGATCATCGAACGAGCGCCGCTGTTCTGCGGTATTTTCGAAACCGAGCGAAAAGCCGTTTGTTTTCGATTATATTTCAGTTTCTTACGCTAGTTTTATCCTCGCCAAGCACGGAAGATATTGACGAATAAAAGACGAAGAGAATGGCGACAAGAAAAATGTTCTTTAATAAATTATGACTCGGCAGTACGTAAATGTACCAGCGATCGAAAGTAGAACTTTGGAAATAAAGTTTCTGAAATTTAGTTCGGATTTGTCAGAGTGCGGGAAGTTAAACAAAGCTTAAAAATTTGAAATGCAATATTAAAAATGACAGGATGTTGAAAATATGTGTTTTTGATTTACAGAAGCCCTCAAATATAATTCCATGCGATTGTCTTTATAGTATTCTGTAAAAATATGCAGGGTGTGGCCGGACGGGTGGTACAACCAGGCAGGGGATGATTCTACATGTAAAAATCAGTCGAAAAAAAATGAATAACATTTTTGACGCCTCGTTTTCGAGAAGATAGATTTTAAAGATTCGTTGGGTTCGCGTGCTTCAGTATACACAGGTAGTAGAATCGGTTGGTCATGATCAGACGCGTCAGACGATTCCTATCAATAGCACGTATATTTGCTGCATTTTCAAAATCGATCTTTTCGAAAACGAGGCGTCAAACGAAAAAATGTTATTCCTTCTTTTCGACTTATGTTCACATGTAAAATCATCCCCTGCCCGGTTGTACCACCCGTCCGGCCACACCATGTATATTTACATGAACATCCGTAATAAAACGATTTCACAGATTCACAAACAAAAACAAAAGCAATAATCGAAATTACTCTGACGAAATACGAATACGTAAATATTTATTTTTATCCGTTGCCTTTATTACCACTAAAGCGGTTCCAGCAACAGTCAAAATTTATACGACATATATGTTATTAGAAAACATTGAAATCCCATATTGGTATGAAATAAAATCATTTTATGCAATCTCAAATAAAATATCTGTGGTTGTCAGGAAGAACGCCGCATGTCACATTCTCTCACTTTCGAGATATTGTCAATTGCATTATTTTTTTGTGCCCTTCGAATTTGTTTTCATGACTTTTCTTCTGGTAAATACATAAATCCTATACTATAGAGTTCAATTAGTGCATAAACTCAAATTTTTTGAAATAGTGACATGCGGCGTTTTTCCTGGCAACCACAGATATATCCTATCAGAATAAATGTATTCAACATAAAAAGTTATCTCTCGTGGAAACAATACTGAATGAGGTTTATTGAATTGCGAATCGCAGAAACCATTTAGAAATAAATTGGTTGTCAGGTAAATACCATCAATGCGGCTGGAATTTTGTTTGATCCGATCATGCTTCTGATAAAATCGACGAACATGCGTGCGTCACGTGCTTGATCGTGGCAAAATGATCTATGATGATATATGCGATGATGTTTTATGACCAAATGATCAAAATGTCATTACGAACATGTGGTGACAGCATCGTTATCATAATCGTTGCCATGGCCGTGACCATTGAGCAGCAACATTCATTAAAACCATTGGTTACTGTCATTGATCATTAACCACAATCAGGATCATTAACCAAGACCACTAACCATTACTAATGATCTATATCGTTAATCAAAGACTTTCAACCAAAACTATTCGTCAGGATCATTAACCAAGCTCATTAATCAGAATAATTGATCGGGACTACTGATGAGTAACCAATAACCGTCAATCATCGATCATTAACCGGGATGATTGATCATTGTCTAGTACCATAAGACCATTAGCGATTAACCAAGATCGTTAACCAAGACTATTGATCATTAACCATTAACAGTTGATCAGTAGTATTAGGGAGTCCATTTACCATTGAAGATTGGTCAATGCCATTGATCATTGACCATTCATTATTGCCCAGGACTATTCACCATTTATCATTGATTTACTAAGACCATTAATCGTTGTCCGATGGTATGAACCAATGACTATTTACCACTGACACTGACCATGACTGTAACCCCAAACATGGCCACTGACAACGGCCATTGACTACGGCCGTTGCCAGGATGATATAATTATCCGAGGTAATAATGCGGCAAGACAATGACCATGCTCGTTATCATGTAATAAATTGGAGCGAGCGATAGATGACGTGGAACCGCGGGGCTGGTGCGTGTTTTTGGGCGCGTGTAACGCTATTCATCGCGCGTCTAATTAACAGAGCCTCGAGGTGTCTTGACCCCGGCATTGTGCCGGCCACGTTGCGGAGTCCCTTTGCGAGCCGCGAGCGGTGAGAATTTAATTAACCTGCTCTGCATTTGATAGCCGGCAAAAACTTCCGGTCGGTGTCTTTTGTGAAGTGGTCGTAATTAATATTCGTCCCGACAGAGGCAAAGAGCAAAAGCGCACCGTTGGGGTGGGTACCACCCCCGCTCGCGACGAGCAACACGCGACGCTGACTGCCAAAGGCGGAGCAGAAGAATTTTCGGATGACGAACTTGTCGCTTTTCAAGCGTTTCCCGGTGAACCGCCCACGACGGGAAGAGTTTAATCGGTCGTGCAAATCCATCTATCTGGAATAGCTACGAGTGCTCCTTTCGCTTCGGTTCTCCTTCCTTAAGTAACTGTCTACCACCGGAATGTTGGCATGAGATTACCAACCTCGCGAATTTGCAAAATCAACCGTACATTACACTTCGCTGGAAATTTCGTTCCGCGCACAGGCTGCACTTCCGTTTTATCAATTCACATGTGGTACATATTTCTTAAGGATGTTCTGGAGGTACAATGGGAGACAAAAGTAGAAGAAATTCGAAATCCATTCATATATTCGCAATGAAAGCCATTCATGAGTATATTTTGCATTAAACTTTTGCGAATACTGTACCCTCTGTAGCTATATTCCGTGGTCTACACTTGTCGCGATTCCATGCTAGCGAGAGACAACACGATAAATTTGACGTTTCCTAACAGTTCGTAATTTTTTGCTCTGTAACTGTTTAGTGAATCCTAATAAATTTTGAACATAATCAATTACATAATTTTTACTACAGATAAAAGAAACTGGAGTTTCTAGTTGCTTTTTTTCAAAGTTTAAATAGGGTTTGAAGTGGTATTTTATGAATTCTCCATAAGAAGACGTGTTAAAATGTGCAAACTTTAAGTTGCTATAATTCTTAAACGGTGCAGTGAATCGAACCCAAACTTTGGTAATTGTATTAATTTAGTAAGAATTATATCTTGTCAAACTTTCAAAAACTTTTATATATTGCGTTTTTATATACCTCCAGAACATCCTTAACCCTCAGACGGCGGGTCGGAGTCCACAATTTTATGTATCAGTATTTTTAAATACATTTTTGAAGGTACATCTCGTAGACCCTTCAGGCTGTGAAAAATTAATGAGATGAAATAAATGAAAAATGATCGCGAGAAGAAATCAATTTTTATGTAACTCCCTTTTCTTTTAATCGATGCACACAACTTTTATTTTGCATAAAGACCCCCAGTCTAGTTACGTCTAATGTAATAACTACTCACTTAGTTTAATCGTCAGAAATCGAATTCTTATATGATTCGGATGCTCCGGGTTAACCACTTGCCTTACAATGTCGAGTCAGACTCGCGATGAAGATTCTGAATAGAGTCTAATAAATATGTATGCTATTAATTTCCTTTAAATCGAAATAAAATTCTATTTTGGTTTTGTTAATGTACAGCTATTGGAGAACACATAGGCGTACAATAGATATAAAGTATCTCCTTTTTTAGGGAATTAAGAATTACAAAGAAAGTTTTAATCATTGAAATTGTAAAATAAATTGTCGGGCAAAGGGTTAAAGATTGAATGAATCTGGTGAAGCGGACTGTTGAGATGGATCAAGAAATATTCTTTAGATAGCGTATATTCTATTTTGGTTTGGAATTATTATTTTAATGAGATGAGAAGAAAGATGTTCGTAGGATTTCTAAAGTCCATTAGGATTTCGGGGATTTCATAAGAGATGATTCAGACACCGTCGTGAGTAGAAAGCACGCGCTATCAAGATTATCTCCATCTTCTCTGAAGAGGGTTGGAACGGTTTTTGTAAGCACGTAACTCCAGAGAAGAATCAGTTAATTACTTCAAGGCAAGCTCGATTAAGTACCCTTACACCGAACTACAGTGTGTTCCAATAAAAATGCTGAAAGATCAATTTAGACGAAAGTTCAAATCACCATCGACTGCACGTAAAGAGTTATCGCTATTTACTGCAACAAGTTTTCGAAGTGCCTGCCGTCGCTTATTCGTCGATTAACAAATTCGTTTAAAACAGCTTGAAACATCCAGTCGAATTTTTTTTTAATCCAAAGCGTGTTACAATGCTTGTAGTTCTGAGGATACTTCACTGAATACAAGAGTTCGGAAACAAAGGCATCTCACTTGTAAATTCAGATAATCTGAAATCATTTATTTTTCAAAGTTCATGCGTACTTAAAACTTCCCCAGGCGCGCACACTGTGCAGCGAAACTTTCGCAAAACTGTCTGGAGTTGTTCGCACGAAATGGAAAAATAAAGTTCACTGTTTTATGTTGGGGACGCTCTCCAGTCTTGTTTATACCAATTATTATGCTGGCTCAAAATGCGTAAAAATGCTTTCTTAAGGGATTCTGTTCGGGAGTGCCACTTTTTGTACCAATTGTTAGAACTTTTTTATTCTGGAGAACCACTACACTTTTTAAATTAGGATTTCCACACACATTTAAAGGCATTTACAGTAAAATTACATGAGTGATAAAAAAATATGTCCAGTCCTTTTGCTAATCAAAAGCAGAAAATGAGGATATGAAAGAAAATTAAAAAGAATTGATTTTTCATCTAAAAACCAAAATGCTGACAAAATTATAAACACCTCTGTTTTATTCAATGTTCATAATACAAATAAAGTTCAGCATCAGTATCAAAATTAGTAGGAAGACACTTTTCTGATATAAATAAAATTAAATATATACATTTTCAGTTGTTCATTCACAGAGCCATGTACGAAATTCTAGATTGAAAAGAATTTGTTCGCACACAACAGTTTCCTTTAGTCAATTATACAAGGTGTCCCAAAAATGTTGTGCTTCCTAAAGTGATCGAAGTAACTTTTTCCTTTGCAAAAATTTCCTACTTTGTTAAGAAGTTAATAACGAAAAACAGAGACCAACCAGAGCGCGGCTACAACGAATCCGTCCGCAGTAGCCGCGCTCTGATTGGTCCGTGTTTTTCGTTGATAACTCTTTAACAAATCCGCGGAGAACATATCTGCAAAGGAAAAAGTTGCTTCAAATGGTCTCAGGAATCATCCGCTTCAAGGAAGTGCCAAATTTTTGAGACACCCTGTATGCAAATCTTGAAGCAAGGAGGAAAAGCTCGAAGCTGGACTGTAGCCGTAAAGTTTCGCATTAAATCAGTACAATCGAAATTCCTGCAGCAGCGGGCGCTGAATAAAAGAACGGTAATCGCGCGTTCATTGGCCTAACCGCGGGAGTCAGTGTTCGGCTAGGTCCATCGAAAGTGAAATACAGTCGCGTTATGTTCCACCGCCGAATTCCATTCATGCACGGTGTGGAAGGAAACGGTGTGGGTGACCGAAGTAAGAAAATGGAGAGGAAAACGCGGAGGTAGAGTGTGGCGAGGTATGGTTACGGGGGCGGAGGGCGAGACACGCAAGGGTGGGGAAGATCGTATACGCGGGCGAAACACGGCAAAGCAATTTCTGTACAACCACGTTTTCTCGTTTCCGCGAAAGGAATCTTCGCCGAGACGTCGGAGAATTTACATGCGCGTTTCACATGTGTGCGGTGCCCGTCTGTGAAAAAGGATGAACTCTCATGAATGGCCGAGAACGGCGCACGGGTTCCGCCTTATTGCGAATTATTCCGTACAGCTTCGTATAGCTTATCGACGCTCTCTCCGTTGGAACCTGACGAGCCCGCGCCGTGGCGAGTGCACTATCGATTTCGCTATCGTTAATGATAATTAAAGCCTGACACGATGAGATTTCGCTAATGGAACACAATATACGGGCACGCGGTATCATATTATTACTCGATTTTCCTACGAAAAGATGCTCGGAGAGCTCGCAGAACAGTATCGCACCCCTTTCTTGACCTTGTTTCCCTCTTTCTTTCCTCTCACCTCGCCGATCGTATTTCTCAGCACCTTCCTAACAGATTTTCAGTAATATGTCAAGGGCGAAGCCGTTTGATTTTATAAATGTAAAATAGAGAATTGTCTGAGCGAAACAGTCTCGTTGAGATTGGATTCCTCCGGAAAATACCTGTATTAACCGCGAATTTTGTGTCTGCGGATAACCTTAAATTCTTGTTTGAAGATCTTTCCTTAATGCGTCGGCGGTCTTGAAAATATTTTCCCTTGAAGCTTCAATTTACAGCCTCATTTCCTTTGAAACTGAATGTAATGAAAACTTTAATAGAATCCCGTGCAGGTTTATTCAAGAGAGCTGCGTTACTCCACCAAAATTAAAGGATCAGTAAATTATGACCGAAATATTGTTCATCTTTTAACTTCATGCAGAAATGTCGTGTGTGGAGCAACGGTTTTTAAAATCCGCGGGGCAGCTTAAATTTTCTAAATAGAACAGAAACAAAATTTATGTCGTCTCACCATTTTTTAAAATAATTTGTAGTTCCCTTAATTTTGAAGCGTGTCTTTCCTTCTTTAATAATTTTGGTGAATTGAAAATATAAAAAATATAAAATGAAACCACCAAAGAAACCAAAACTAGGGATGGGATCAAGTTCAATATGTACTCACGAATCCGGGTCAATTTTAATAAACAAGTTTCATTTCATGGGTTTCGATTACTACTTAAAAGCAATAATGTTTCAATGATTATATTTGAAAATTATAATTGAAAATATTATTCATTTTATACAAACTGATATCGAACATTGAAATGAGTACTTACAAGTTTCGAAAAGATACTTATAAGTACTTCGATATTGAAAGGAATCGAATCTTTCACAAGTAGTACTCGAATCTTGGAAATCAGAACTGCGTATGTAGTAGGTTTTTCAATTTAAGCACTTTCATGATTAAATTCGTAGCTATTTAAGAATAATATTTCATCATTTACAATACTTGGTTTGATCCTATTTCTTTTTTATCCACGATATTTCCTGCTTCTGAAAGCACTCTTTCTGAATGTACAGAAGTGGCCGTAACACAAAGATAATCACGTGCAATTTTTGATAGAATGGGGTACTTCATTGAATTTTCACGCCGAGATAATAACGGATCTTCTTTGCGTTCTAAAAATTGTGATTTTACATAATTTTCCACTTCTAATATAGCAGACGATGAAAAAATAATGATTAGAAAAATCAGAGAATTTCCGGTACGATATTCATAAAAGTTTCGAAGCTGTTCGACCAAGATTCTAATATACTTGCAAGTATTATTTCCGGTTACCAAAGTGCTTGTAAAAGGTTCGAAACTGTCTGGCATAGGTTCGAGTATACTTAGGAGTACTATTTCTGTTTTTCAAAGTACTTATAGAGAGTTCGAATTCAATCAAAGTTGGAACCTGTTTGCGAGGTACTTGATCCCATCCCTAACCAAAACGTGAATCTTCAAAATTGCATTTCTATAATTGAGTTATAAACAGTTAATTTAATGTTTATGCTGCGTTGAATTCTGACGAATACAAGAAAGTTCAAAGATTACGTCGAAACCGCCCCCGATTTTTAATTCTGATTTTGATAGGCGTGCGACAGACTTCAATTAAGCGTAACGCTGCCGTGCAAAATTGTTTTCGAAAATGATAAATTCGCGCGATCAGGTGAAGCCTGCTTATTACGAGTGGAAGCAATTTGGAGCACGAATATCGTGCTCGCGGACTGCGGAAGCGATAGCCGGCAAACAAATGTAGCGAGAGCGTGAAAAGCGTCAGAGCAGCGTGTTGCGCGGCTGTTCCTTCGACGAAACGGGGGCGCGGGGGCAGGGTGTTCATGCTCGCGCGGATAGCGGATGAATGGGTAAAGAAACGTGGTTATCGATTTCCGTGAAACGTCCTTCCTACTTTCGCCATTTATCGTTGAGCGATTGGCGCCAGCCGACTTGCCGCGGAACGGTTATCGCTTTTATTAATTGCAGGCTAATCGAGAATCCCGTGCAGCCGTAATGCGATCCCGTGTCATTGGAATTATCGTCCGAGTCCCATCTGCCCCGGTCACTTAACCATCGGCCCGCTTATCAATCCACTCGCATTAATGACGGCCAATAGAAATTAATGGCAGGCGTTAAGGTTAACCGCGCGCACGACCCCCTTCCGGGTTTCCATCGCTGAGCGCACTTTCGCGCTCGGTTCGATCATGCCCGCGATCGAAGCCTGCGAAAACCGGCGAAGAAATATTTGCAATTGCGCGGCGAGAAATCACCGAGAGCGCGATGAATATTAAAACCGATGCAAATTGCAGTTCGCGTAACGAAAACAAATACGGAACGCCCGGCTAACGCGGTATAATTAAACCGGAGAGAAAATCCCGGTCCGATGTAAACCCACGGGATAGTTTACCTATGCTGCTTCCGGTCCGAGAAAATCGAATTTGAAAATTCAAGAACCGCCGGCGCGTAATTCGATAATCAGCCGGTCTGTTATTCATTGTTTCCGTGTGCGATCAACGGACGCTCGCCGCGCTTGATCTAGCTCCATCCGCCATTCTACATGTTAGCTGCGGAAATGAACTGTTCTTTATTAAAGTAGATGTGACTATTCGAAGGGTAATATTCCACTATCTTTTCAATTTTTAAACCAGTAGCGTTTGCATACCACAGTTTATAATATAACAAAAACTTTTCAAAAACCACGATCATATTAAAATGCACTAAAAAGGAGAAAATAATTTTTTTTCTGGTTCTCCATAAAATACCGAATCCAGTTAAATGTTTAATAACATTTTACTATAAAAATAAAAGCGTGGAGCGCTAAACCATATTGACTTAATCTTCGTGGGCGCTCCACGCTTTTATTTTTATAGTAAATTATTATTAAACATTTAACTGGATTCGTTATTTTATGGAGAACCAGGAAAAAAATTATTTTCTCCTTTTTTGTGTATTTTAATATAAGCATGGTTTTTAAAAAGTTTTTTTATACATTTTATTTACTACTTTTATTGTCATCGGAAGCAAGTGTGTATACAAAATTTCAGCAACATTGGACCATGGGAAGAGGTTTAAAATTTGATTACAAGATTTGACGCATACAACATAGTAAATATGTAGTAATATAGAAGTAATGTAGAAACTCTAAAATTAATTTTACTCGAATGTTTTACGATAAAAATCAATTTCTTCATCAATGAATGTTCCATAATGGCAGGCAACGTATTAATTAACAAGTTCGTGTTTACCCACGAATTTCAATTATATCCTATCATAATTTTATCACATTCATACCTATTTCGCAAATTTTCCATGATTAAAGATCACCGAGTGTATCTACTTCGCGAAGTTTAATGAATCGTTGTCGAATCGAGGTTTGCGCCGATCATTAATTATGAAATCTGCCCCGGCGCTTTTGACTGGCGCGTACAAATTAATACTGCATCGCAGACCATATTACTTTATCGTTTTATTATGTAAGAACTCCCCATAAAGCTTTTTATTTAACGAACACGACGTTCCGAAACACTTAGCATTCCCAGTTAAGATAGGGAATGGCATTCATTCGCCCGATGCATTAAGCAATCGCGTCACGTTTGCACCGAGCCGATGCATATTTAGATAACGCAATCTAAACTGCGAATAATAATTCCCTATCGGACAGTTATCGCCAATTATTACGAATTACCGGGTCGCGTGGCAATGGAGGAAAGAAGCGCCGAAGTGACGTGGAAGAACAGCAAAACATCTGGATTCACGGGACGAATGATAACGTCCCTACGACGATTCCCGGATGCATATGCATCTCCCGTGCATGAAGACGCGTTCTCGGTAAGGTTAACGTCTGTGTAGTTGCGTGCCGATCGAACTGTTGTGCTCGTTGAAAGTAAATGAACGAGGGGCTCTTCCCCCACATAGTCTCTTCTTTGTAAAATTGTTTTACTGTTGACACGTTGCACATGCATTGCATGAACCATAGCAGTACCTCAAAGTGAAGTAGATACATTCAACGCGTTGAACACTGTAAATTAAAAAATATTTCTAACTTCTGTATTTTCTTTTTAATATCTGTTCGAAGCTATATGATCCTGAATTAATCACAAAATAACTGTTTCAATTAAACTCCGACAACAGAGTTGAACCTTCAATGTACAAAATTAACTCGCCCCAGGAAAGAAATTCTTTAAAAAGTACAAAGTTCGATGAACAACTTCCGTTTACAAAAGTTAACAGTTTCGACCCTTGTTTTCAAAGGAACTTATTCTGAATGTAAAAAGTTCTGCATTAACCCTTAAGTGAACCTCCAAACTGATAAAAATGCGTGGACTCGATTAAATCATATTCAATATTCATCTGTATCGAAATGGTAACTAGATCCAGTAATGGTTCTATAATTAATAGTAAAATAATTATTAACATTACTTTGAGTAGGGCCGCATCGGGCCCAAACACTTAAGGATCAATGAAACACTTTGGCCGTGAAATGTCAATAAACTCGGAGGTTAATGGATTTGGTTTGCGAGCGGCTCAATTGCAAGAATAGTGCACCCTACGGAAGTGAAATGTGCGTGCGCTCGAAGATCTGCTGTAGGGCAGACAAATCAATTTGCGTCTGGTCACGACCGAGCGAAAATAGAATACGCTCCGGAGGAAAAACTGGCATTATGTTCGCAGCCGACGCGACGCCGTCACTGACCCTCGACAATGGTGTCGGAATTTCCCCGGCGAGGAGGGAAATAAGGGACCGAGCGAGTGGCACCCTCGGCTTCGTTTAGTCGCAACTTGCTTTAAACGAGATTCAACGAGGAGCCTTATCTCGCCGGTCTATTGGCGAGATCGCTGATTGCTCCGTTCGTTCGTTTAATTTACGATGAATCGCGCGCGTTGCAAGCGTAATAAGGCTGGACGCGGGACGCCGTCTCTCGTGCGGAATGCTCGTAAGCCTACATTCGAGTAACGAGCCCGGGTGTCATAATCGCGCTGCGTGTGCTACCGCGAGTAGCAACAGAAGAGAGCCACGATCACACGAGACAGAGAGAGGGAGAGAGAATGAGAGAGAGAGAGAGAGCCGAGAGAACACGTAAATAAGGAACGCCGGCATGGCGAGTGAGTTATTATCATTTCTTAATTAACTCGAGAAATTCCTATTTACTTCTTCGCCCGCCCCCGGCCTCGGTCTGTCGCGAACGTTTATTATCCGGCCAACGGGGGCAGTAAAACACGCGTTCGAGATACGCAGCCTCGATGAAATCCTCCGTTCAGACCATGGCCCGACGGTGATTGCGAACGTGGCGGCTGATCAATGACGATTGAAAAATACATACCCGTGGAAATTAATTCTGTCACTTTTTATCCTGTCGATCGCAAAAAGACTTTCAATGTAACACGTTCCCTCGCACTTTCTCTTTCTGGATCGAACTCGGAAACCCCTTCTTTCAAGTGTTCCTTTGTGGCTACGGGAAATTGAATGGGAAACAATGCGTGTAAAGCTGTGTCCACACGGAACCAGTATCGAGTAACTTCCTGTCGCCTCTTGTTGCCTCCTTCTCCTTTTATTCGATATGTTTCTTCGGTGTGGACGTGGTCGAAGGATCAATCGATAATGTTTTCGCTCGGTTTCTAAAAAGAAATGTATTACAGTTACGGACTTCTTTTTTTGAGAATCACATATTAAATTCATATTGAAATTAGAATTGAAATTGAGATTGATATTGAAATCCTAATTCATATTGAAATTGAAATTGGGATTGATATTAAAATCCGAATTCGAATTTGAAATTCCTATTGAAATTAAAATTGAAATTGAGATTGAAATCCAAATTCAAATTCAAAGAGGTCCAGAATGCGATCCAAGTGTGGTTACCCTAAAAGTTGAACCTTTTTTAATGAACGGATAGAAAGACTGGTGGCACGACACGATAAATGTCTTAAATAGAATATCGGAAGTTTTGTCAGACTGCATTTCGTCGCGATGTCACAAGACAATCGCCGAGACTGAAAGATGATTCGACGTTTCCACTTGTCTCTCATCACCGACCAGAAGATGCGCGGTCTAACACAAGCGTGGAACACGCCTCGGTTCGTCGAGGATCGGCTGTCGCGCGGTGTCACTCGTCGTCGATTTGCATAACGAGATTATTTCATCCGCGGCGCGAACGGGACGATAATCCCGCGCGTATGTAAATCGGCAACACGTGAAAGGCGTGCGATCATGGTTCTCGAGGATGAGGATCTTTCGTCGCGAGCCAGCACGCCCTTCTCGCGCGACAAGACGGCGACAAAAGCGACGTGCCTGTAGAAATTCAATGACCGACTCGACGATCCATCATCCGTGCGTCGCACAGTGTTTCGAATCGTGGATCTAGCTAGACGAAATCCCAAATTTTACTGCATCTACATATGTATTACTTAAAATATAAATTTTTACTTTGTGCGTACGAGGATTACTACGTGATTTCTTTAGTTGTTCCTTGCTCGGTATCCCGTAACAGAACATTTCACGATGGCCACCAAAATGAGTTTTGTCCAGTTCGATTGGCAATTCGTAGCACCGTGTTACTGAACGATTGAAAAGTCCGTGGGCGACGAGGAAACAAAGGAGAACACGCTTTGTGTCGTCGCAGAAACCGTCGGGCTAACTCGGTTACAGCTTCGAATGAAAAATAGTAATTAGCCGCTATATTTCCTTTCGAAACGCGATTGTTCGAGACAGCAACGAGCCGTGTCGAGATCAAAGTGGTTGGCGGCGGCCCGACGTTGTTCTTCAAGGGCGAGTTGCGGCGCGACGACGGATCATTAATTCATCGCGAATTGAACAATGGGCGGTTGTCGGGCCGCTTTGCTCGGCGCGCCGCGATGTCAAAAGTTAGCGGAAAGTAGGCTAACTGGCCGGAGGGTCCGGCAGGAGGGTCTGTAATCGCGTGTAAGCTCCCATTTTCATCCCCGTCCGTCCGGATTCGCTGTGAAGAGGGTGGACGCTCGGCTGAAAAGGATTTATATATCGTGATACAAGGGATACATGGGGGCCAGGCCCGAGTCACGGATAACAGAAAGGAGAACGAAGGTAGCAAACGGACGTGCGATGGATAAGAGCAGAGAGAGGGAGAGAAAGGAGAGAGGCAGAGAGAGAGAGAGAGAGAGAGAGAGGGGCAACGGCAACATCAAATTCAAGTACCGCCCTTTTGTTCAGCTCGCTAAATTATTAATGGGCGCCACGTTGTAAGAGCCACGCGAGCCCTCGTCCTGTGTTCGTGCAGCTTCTGCATATCCAGCGACGTGAACGGAGCCGGGCGTGACATAAATATGTAACGTAACGCGCTGCCATGAAAAATGTACTCGAGATTATAAGCGAATAGAGGCGACCGGCGAACGAAACACCCGTTGCACCATGGGTAGCAGTTTCCAATGCTAGTCTTGACATTATTTCGCACGTCAGCCTGATGTTTCCCCCGTTTCGTTGCTCCGACGAGCCCGACTCTCAGCCCGGATACAGCACGGATTGGCAGATCCAGCTACTTCGGAATTCCAAATCGAATTTCTCCTTTGCTCGGTAATTGATTTAACCGTATCGCAACCGGGAACCAACCACTGTGATTTAATCGCCAGGATTTTCTTTGTTTCCGCCGATTCACTTTGAATATTCAATCATCCTCGGAAGGTTATTTATAATCGTTCCATTTGACAATTATCTACATAATTACGTTGATAATCCAGACTTTTGAGAGATACCGTTGATCTACGATAACATTCGATTTTAACGTAATCCCAGACGCTACGTGTAAACCATCGATCTGCAGATATCAATTTTCGTGCGCTAATTTATGAAAACTCGAATCAAATTGATATTCGTATACTCCATTAATCCTCGTATTAAGCGCGTCTAATTGCCACGTTCGTATCGATTTCGGAAACTGTGCCGATTGCGATATAATTGGAAAATTTATTGATCTGTAATTGGATTGAAATGCATGAAGAGTGGTTGAAAAATTCGAAAAGTTAAATATCGTTTACGGGATTTATCCTTTACATCATTAGCCTTCAAATAAAATATGAAATCTAAATGCAATTTTCATTTGTATTTTATTTATTCTTTGTCCGTGCCTTCGATCATTTTATAACAATATAATTTAGCATTTTTAAATAATTTAATTTCAAGCGCTCCAATATTAAAATTTTTTAGAAGTAGTGATATAAAATGAAGGTAGGAAATTTTAATTTTCTATGACATCGATGGTGGAAAATCACTTTTAACCCTCGGACAATGGACAGTTTTTAAAGTTATATAATTGGCAATGCTTAGAACCGTTCAAAGCTCTAATTAATAATTTTTAAAAATTCAATTTTGATGATATCTCGTGCAGACACATTAGTTATTTTCGATATCCTCAACGAAACAACTATTCAGTTAGTTTAATTGACACAAATTGAGTACTGAAATGACAATTTGGATATTCCCAGTCAAAAATGACTCCGGCACAGGAGGGTTAATTCATAAATATCAACATATTATCTAAAATGTCGCTACACGGATTTTGAAAAATAACATTCACTGCAGACATGAAAACAATTTCAAGACTAATCAATTTTGAAAGGTTTCTGAAACATCGATACTAAATTCGAATAAAATGCTAGAAACTTCCAGAAAATTGGATAGAAAGAAATTGCACGTTTTCCACCACGAGTATGATGCACCCTCTGGAGTACAATACCAATTCCGTCACTGTTTCCCCGATGCACCCATATTTTCCTACGAAAAAAACCACCCTTATTTCCCCGACAATACTAATATTGTCCACGCAAAATGTGCCACCTCGGCCAAGTACAGGCATATGTCCGAATAAAATTCTCGTGTCGGATCGGTCCCCGAAAAGTGCTGCACATATCCATTAACACCCCTAGACAGCATCCCCCTTTCCCCCTAAAAGCTTAATATTCGAAGATGGTCGAACGTGCTTCTCCCTGCGAAGGATTTTATGACCCGACTTCACCATTCAGCGCAGCCTACAAATCCCGAAAATACTTAAGAACGGTCCGGGGGTGGTGGGGATAAATCAGACTCACCCCTGGCCAGGATTCGCGGCATATTTCACGGGGTTAGGCCGTGAGCAGCGGAGTATATATCCGCAGAGCGCACCTTTTTTCACCATCCCTAAGTTTCGCAGGGTAATCGGGTAACCCGATATATCGACGATATTTTCGGTGGATCTAATATTAATTCCGCAATAAATCAGAGCGGATGCCTCGGTGAAAGGGCTCGCTCAGGATTTATTGGTTGGCAGGTATGACGATATGACGATATAACTCGATAAAGGTCTGGCACGAGCCTGAAAGGGAGGCGGAGAGACCAGCGGAGAGGAGAGAAGAGAGAGAGGGTTCTCCGTCCTTTTTTTCGCTCGATGCTCTCGTTCCCCCCTTGCCGTTTCGACACTCTCCGATTCTCCCTGTTCCTCCGCTGCACCCTTACTCTTTTTTCGCGGTTGCATCGCGCGGAGATCGGAGGATGGGGATGAGCGCAGCGCTGCACAATGCACCGCGGCAGATGTGCCCTACTGAATGCAATCATGACGCGGTTTCTCTCTCTCACTCTTCCTAGCGCTCCTCGCAACCCCTGTGCGTTCAGTTCTCTTCTTTTAGAGCAGTCTCTTTTTCGCAGATACGCTGTCAACCGATTCCACCCGCAGCCGAGATGGTTTCGCAGCGTTTCCTCGGCGCACGCGTGCATGAATTAACGTGCTCGATCTCGGCCAAGCACAACGGATACGAAACGACAGCAATTTCGTATATGAGCGGCGAAACGAATCGACGGTATTCGCTTGATTACCCTTCTTCCAGCCATTCCGTCGATTGGCTCGAACCCGTTACGCACCTGGTCTCATTAGCCCCGTTCAATTTGCTTAAACAGTGGGAAAACGAGCTGCCCGCGTAGTCACTTACGGTTCCGTGGCCGGGTAATTTCTTAGAGTTCGATGCTCGTAATCGAACCTCTAGCCGCCGCCACCGCCACCGGTTATACTCTTTTAATTCACCGGAATGAGTATCGTTCCGTCGGTGCGTGTAATTATCTGGGAAGATGTTCTTCGATCTCTCTTCTTGCGCCAAGCCTTGGTCATATTTTTTTAACCGCTACGTCGTTATGTTCGCCGTATATTTTTAAGGAAAAAGAAAGAGCTCGCAGTCTGCCCGTGTTAGTCTTGTAACCACGCTCGGCGCGCTGGTTATTTTAACTTGTAAATGGCGAGACGAGGACAACGTGATCGATACACCGAACGCCCAGGTCTTTGAAGTTTGACTGATATTCCGAGGAGTTAATTATCGGTAATAAGTAAATTGAATCCCTTTATATCGCCGCTCTAATTTGTTAATGCACTTTTTAATGGGAATATGGTAATTGGACGCGGCGCTTGTTGTTTCTGTGAATCAGCGCGGCCAGGAATCAATCCCGGCGAATATTGATCGGCGCGAACGTTTCGTACTGTATTCAAAATTCCCTTCAATTACCGCGCGAATTACGTACGATAACTGTGGATCACCAGTACTTCTCAACTAGCGTGTTGTGCGTTCTAAAATTATTTTAGACTGTCTTTCTCTATGTAAATAACAAAAGTTATAACGTTTGATAATCACTACACTGCGGATTTTATGCATTTATGACAAAAATGTGTACGTACAATTTAAATCAGGGAAGGTATTAAAAAGATTTAAGGCCAACAGTGTCTTAGTTTCACCTTAATAAGATAATTAAAAGAAGAATGAAATTATTATTTGGCTCCTGTGTCTTGCAATCAACATAAACATTTTTTATTTTGCA
This sequence comes from Lasioglossum pauxillum, assembly GCA_933228785.1. Lineage (NCBI taxonomy): Eukaryota > Metazoa > Arthropoda > Insecta > Hymenoptera > Halictidae > Lasioglossum > Lasioglossum pauxillum. The sequence goes on along the minus strand of OW121702.1, from coordinate 16,225,137 downwards.
TAAAGATCCGCAGTCTAATAATCACTAATGACAATAGATATTATTTGTCCAATTATTATGACAAAAATATACAGATTGTATATATTCAACATTTTACTAATACTAAGTATTTTTGTAGAATACTGAAACAATAAAGATATTATTTAGAAAATGTGAAAAATATGTACTGATCTTTGTACATAATTAAATTATTTATTTGTCACTTCAAGACTTAGATGTACAGTTCTGATGTCAAGGTATCGACGTTCGTCTTGACAGTGTCAAAAGTGATCGATACTTGTCCGACGAAATTGACTATAGTTACAGAATATCAGTTGTCTTCGAAACGAATTTAAAAATATAAAATCGTTCTGTCAGAGATTAATTAAATTAGCGGAATTTTATATTTCATAAATTAGTAATTGATTTGAAATATTGCTAGGCTGGGATCGAATAATTCTCGCTGTAAAGAGATTCAGGTGCAAGTATCGTTCGAGAAAAAAGTTTGCGAGTACGGCTAACTTTCAGCAGCGGATCAAATAGCACGATGATACTGTTACGGGTCGGGTGGTGGTTCACTATTAAATTGCACCCTGTTCATATTCCGGATCGATAGCCGCCGACCAGAGATTTTAATTGGCCAGTCGACTTATTAAGACAAATTAAAACAATTACGACCTTTTAATAGTGCGTCATCGGCCGACACACAACAGCACAGGTGTGACGTTTCGACCCTTTGATGAAGCGGCAATATTAATGAAACGTTCGGATAATTATTTTAAAAGGACACGATAAATATGGGAGAGTCTCGCCGGTGATTATATTAGACTGCAGAACTTTGTGCGCGTAAATTCGAAAGATTATAAAGTGTTTGATATTAATTATATTTAATACTGTTTTATTTTATTTGCGATTTATTGGGACCGCTTGATAAAGGAGACTTTTGAAACTTTCTTTAACAGAGTTCCAAAAACACTTGCTTGTATGGAGTTTTTGAAGAACTATTTGGACTTTTTGGTGCACTTTTTACTGTTACAATTTTCATCGAGACTACAATGACCAGAACTTCTTAATCTACAATGACTTCACAGAAGAGGGCAGGAAATTTTGTATTTATTGTATGTCTACGTTCGCTTTAATGCTATAATATTGTACAGAGTGTCCAGAATTTAAGTGGCAACACTTCAGGAGCGTGTAGAGAACCGAAAAACTAAAACAAAAAGTCTTTTAGAGATTTGCTCGTTTTTGCTTCGTTTTGGAGAAAATCGCAAAAATAGAAACAAAACAAGTTTTCATTTTTGTACTTATTTATTTACATTTTATTCACGTTATCATCTATTTAATGTAGATATTGTTCAAAATGTTGCCCTCTTGCAGCAATGCAAGCATTACATCTAGCACTGACTTGATAAATTGCAGGTAAACATTGTTCAGGTGATATTTGGTGCACTGCATCTATGAAAGTTTATTTGGTGCTAATCAATTCAAGAGAGCAATTAAGAGACCGAATCATAGATGCAGTGCACCAAATATCACCAGAACAATGTTTAGCTGCAATTTATCAAATCAGTGCTGGATGTAATGCTTGCATTGCTGCAAGAGGGCAACATTTTGAACAATATCTACATTAAATAGATGATAACGTAAATAAAATGTAAATAAATAAGTACAAAAATGGAAACTTGTTTTGTTTCTTTTTTCGCGGTTTTCACCAAAACGAAGCAAAAACGAGCAAACCTCTGAAAGACTTTTTGTCTTAGTTTTTCGGTCCCCTACACGCTCCTGAAGTTTTGCCATTTAAATTCGGGACACCCTGTATACAAAGGAAAAGAAATTATGACATACAGTCAGTGTAAAAAGTATTCGTACACACTCTAAAAACGAATAAATTTTTAAAAGTTACTAGGTAATGCATAAATAATTTTGTTTTTTTAAATTGCTATGCGAGAAGACTTCGAACCCAATAATTTGGAGATACACCAACACTTCACACAAAAGTGATAAGAAGTGATGCTAGAAGAATGATCAGTGCACCCAGAATTTCGTTTAAAAATTGATTGTAAAATCGTCAACTTATGTAAGAGATTCTAGCATTTTAATCAGCCGCAGTACGTTCGTCAGGAAACTCGTCTACCGTAACCAGCAGCCTAACTTCTGCGTGTGAGGAGCGAAAACGTTAAGCGTCCAGTGTGCAGGAGGGGGCGAGTCGAATCGATTCGATATGGCATGGCGGCAGTCGTTTCGACTGCCGCCGCAATAATGATCTTTTGTTTAGAAACGAAAGGTGAAATAAATTGAAGGCAACAGAGGGATCGAGAGAGCAGAAACGCCCGGTTGCTCGCCACTCCCGATATCAAACACGGGATCGTAGTACGTGTTCCCACTTGTCGTTTGTTCTTCCTTCGGACCCCGACACTTTTTCCCCCTTCAGAGACAGACGTACGAATTATTACCGGCAATAGGAGCCGCGTGCAAGTGGTTCGACTATAATGGACGCGAGGACAGAGAATTCAAAGTGTACGGGGCACTCGAAAAACGAGTGCACCGACGTGGCAAGGTATCGATGCTATGGAACCCTTGCTCCCTCATGGTGTATCGTTGTCGGTCCGTTCAATTAGAAGGACGGTCTGTCGCTCTTCGACGCGGCATCGCAAATTAAGACGGGAATGCAAATGCTCACTGTTTTCGCGAGTGCACCTCCATCCGCGACTCATTGTACTGCGAAATTAATTCTTTCTTGGAACCCTTTGTATCCGAAGCTGTTTTAACTACACAATCAAGACATTTTCCTCACCTAGAATATTTCTACGCGATGTTCTTTCTTGCATATGGGCTTTATTACTACTACTCGTACTTGCAATGTTCAAGTTTTTAGAAACTTTTTACCATGCTTATATTAGCTTGCCGAGTTGTCATTGTCGTTGTATGCGTCAAATCTTGTAGCTGAATTTTACATCACTTCCCAATGAGCTAGAGACTTGGAACTTTAAACATAGCTCAGAACTGGATGACAATGCAATATTAAAAAACAAATTAAAAAAAAAACTATGCGTCTAGGAGAAAAAAATATGTTAATATTAACACGTTCCGTGCCACGTGTACCACCGGTGGTACACGTTAAACGTGATTTTCAGGCCACAAAAAAAAGCTTGGCACGGAACGTGTTAACCGTCACACCTCACCACGCGACGCTCGATAGTACGTCATCGCGTTCAGCGATCCCCACTCCGCGCGACAACGCTCCCTACTCCACTGCGCGTTCCCAGTCCCACTCATCCCCACTCCACTGACCCACTTTGCACCGAACGAGCTCAGTGTGGTGTTCCGTCCATTCAATTCCATTTCGGACAATTTCGGACTCCATCAAGAGACGTCGTCTCTCGGAGTCATCCCCTCATTCTATCTCGCGTATTTCCATATCTTGCGTTTCTATATCTTACTATTTCATACCAGTATTACTATATCTTGCGTCCCATTTAAAAAAGATTAAAATGTAGAAAATAAAAAAATATGGTTCTTTTAAATAATAATGTGGTAATTGGTACTCTTTGCACCCGAAGCGGTTTAGCTACACAGTGAAGACATTTTCCTGACCTAGAATTTACAACGCTTAAAGTTTTAGAAATTTTTTAGATACAAACATAGTAATGTGAAAATTCTTTTAAATAATTATATGGAGTCTCCATATCCGCCTTGGAGTCACCATTCGATTTGAAAGGGTTCTTTAAAAATTTTTTGATGGTTTCAATACTGTCATTTTCTTTTTTCGTTACAGGAAAAATAGTTTTATCTCTCTCAAGACGATGTGTACCTAGATTCATCTAAATCCAAACTAAATGCATAAAATCTGCAGTCTACTAATGGCACAATCGTTCTGCAATAAAGGCATTATAGTGTACGTGATGTTTCAGGTTTACACCCAGAAAAGAGCATGAAATATATTAATATTTTTTCGTGAATCATAGTGTCCATATAGAAATTTCGGCCATTGTACGCCCACTCGAAAAATCACAATGATTATGGGGCCATGGAACGCCGCGCTGAGTGGAAGCTCGTGCCGTCATGTAATCGAAATAATGAATTACTCGGCCTACATATTCGATGCTCCAGCTCGCCCGACATTCTACACCTCGTTTTAATTAATTAAATTCCGCAGCGGGAGACTCGTCGAAACGGTTCCATTCTAGACGTTAATTATTTTCCAAATTTTATGGGTTTTTCGCGCGCGACGATCGTGTTTCCGGAATTCCTGCGCTTTTCTGATCGCTAGACAAAAAATGGTGGACGTTTGCGGAACACGGAAATGATCGATACTGGAGAGAAAATGGTAATCGTAATAAAGGTTTCAAGTTTCCTTCGATAGAGAGGAAAAAGTAATATTAAGTTTCGTGTGGGTGGAACAGAATAGAAAGGGTACATCCATTTCCACTGGATTTAGAATGTTTCTTGTATCATTATTCGCGGGAAGTAGTTTATTGTAAATAATTTCTTAGCTGGGGAACAAATTATATATTTAATGCGAGCGCGTGTTTACTGCACAGGTACAATATTCATAAGCTCAAAATAATGATTTCCACCTGATTAATTCGGACTGATTAATATTCATATTTATTAAACTCTGCGCATTTCGACCGTATAAATACATGCGCATGCATTGCCCCATTATTATCTACAAAAAACTTTACAATTTTTCCTCCCAACCACATGCATTTAAATTTTGCAATTATAGAAGGGTCAGTGCAACAGAATTATCACAAATTGCGTAATATGTGCACTTTTAAATGATGTACTCGTTTAAAACAAACGAATCCATTTATTTTCCATAAAGCTCTTAAACGTCATTGTTTTATCTAACTTTTGAAAAATGTATTAATAATGCATTTTTCTATTTTTATATTATATTGTTTGATCATTTATTTGTTTAACTGTGCAAGAAATGTGATACAGAAAGCAGCTGGGATTTTTACAGTTTGTGTGAGTGTGTGTGGTCTTGTGAGGCTCGAAAAGGGTTTGATCGCAAGATTGTAGATTCTCATCTCGGCGGAGAGCAATGCTCGGCGTTTTATTATCTGTTCGATGGCGACCTCCCCGAGGAAACGTGCCGTGCTTTCGGTGAAAGGCAACTGGACAGCGGAATAACTCTTTTTCGCAATTACTTCGGTGCCTTTGCCGCGTACGGAAACGCACGGCGACTAGCACGACTGTACACGCTTTTGCGTGGCACTTTACGCTTACGTCGTTGCGTGAGCAGGAATTGAATCGGTCGCGCCAGAATGAATTGCATTAAACCCGATTCGATTTCGTCGTTTCGTTCTGCCCTCACCACTGCAACAAGTATTCCTTCGACAACGGGATCGAAGGAAAGAAATTCTGATCGAACTGTAATTACAATGTTCCACTGTTCGTTCTTACTTTTTACGGAAACTTTCAATCCTGTACTGTATTTAAGCTTCTTCCGTCTTCTGTACCAGGATGGCGCATTTTTGAAAAAGAATTTATGAAAACACTGTGCTGTATATAAGCCTTTCTTCTATCTGAAGGGATTACGACTAACTATCAATATGAGAGTCAGCGGTTCTTTTAGAAATTTTTTTTAAATGTAATGGACTTATTTCAAACAGGTTCATTCAAGGGTATATCTCACAAGAATTTATGTGTCTTGTGCCTTAGGGGACGGGTGGAGTCTCTTTTAATGAATCAAGGTGCACTATAAAGACGTTCGGGGAGAGATATCACGTTAATTAGTCATTCGTTTTGTTGTCTCTTTGCAGGTGGCTCGCTCAATGCACGTGACAGATAATTAAAATGTAATTAAACTTATGCCGAAATCGTAGAAGGTTGACTCCGTGATATTGCTTGCAAACGTCAATAAATATGAATGCAATTTCAGCGGATAATTAAATTCATTATTTTAAAAGGGGTCAGTGCTTTGTAACACACTAACTGAAGTAGTACCTTGTTATGAAATTCCATCTTGAATTATATATGCACATATTTATTTCACAATTTCAATGGAGTGTATTTCAATTCCATACCCAAGACATCCACCTATAACTCTAATTAATTGATTAAAACCGCTGGCCAGTGATCAGCAGGTGTTTTATAAACGAATTTCAAGCGTAACTAGAGTTTTCTTTCCAGATTTTACAGGCAGACAGCAAACAATTGTAACATTAATGGCTTTTTGCAAGAACATTTACCAGATGTAAAGATCTCTAATCCTCATTAGATGCATCGGTTGGTACTTGGCGAGAATGGGGATGAAGATGTTATAAATGAAATTGTCAACGGTTTTGTGAAGGAAACACGTTCGTTAATACAAGTTCGAGCCGGTCGGTTCTTGAATATTCATCCCGCACGATGTTCCACAATGCGCCATTGTTGCATTTCAATAGAATGGTTCTCATTGTTCAAATGTAATGCTTGCACGAGCCGGCCACGAGGGGGTCGCTCATAAACACTGACAAGCGTGAGAACCACGAGGCCGGCTGCTACGAGCTTTCCGTGGTGCACGCTGATTTTTGCACGCTGACAAGCCCACCGAGCACCGTCGAATCTCATCTCTTCCTCCGATTAATTAATCTCTTCGCATGCCGAGACCCGCGAGACGCGTAAATCAGATCGTGCCGAAAACCGCTGCACCCAGATCCACGTTAGATTGCTGTAATTACTTGCGGCGGGGTTTTCAACGCGACGCTAGTGCAAAGAAACCGCATTCTCGCGTGCATTAATTTCGCGGGGTCGAGAAAATTAAGCAGACACTTTGGAAGACAACATAACGTTCTAATTAAACAAACAGGCAATTTAAACATTTCAGAAAAAAGATACTGTCGAAGATGTTGAAGCGTAACTTCTTTTTATTAATCTGTCAATTTGACGAGACTCGGTGTACGTCTAGTGCAAAGCTCAACCATTGTTGTCAGTCTGATTTTATTTATATTCATCAGTTTTGACAGCTGCTTTTTTCACTTTGTGACGAATAGAATATAAGGGTAAACTTTATTTTACCGGATTCAAAATTAGTACCTTTCTCCTACGAATTATGGTGTATTTGGTATGTGATCCAGTAGATTCGAACAAGGAGAGCCTAAGAATCGAAGTTTCGATCCTGTAGGATCAATAGTTGAGGAACTATGGTCGCTTAAAGTTGAGCATTTTTGACTGGTAAGGGCGCCGCCATATTGGTTTGTAGTGACGACCGCGAGCCGCTTACCTTGCCTCCTCCCTCGACCTAATCCTAACCAACTCAGTAAGCGGCGCACAGTGGGGTATTTGGCCAGTTTGGCGCGCCAAAACTATTGCAACGTTATTAATAATGTCAAGGTCATAATATTATATATCGTTGGATTCGTCTTAACACCAGCTACAACATTATAAATTCAAAAATACAATTTAATATTTAAAAAATCGAAGCGATCTTGTTTTTCTCTTTTAAACAAAATTTTTTCAATGTTTTTTATATTGCAATTTATACATGTATGAATACTGTTAAACTTTTATTTGAAACATTTTTTTGTCAGTTATAGAGAAATTGCTATTGCAAACAAATTTCACGCGTGGCTGTGGTAAAGATTTAAACACAAAGTTTAAATAACAAAATCATAGTTTATTAACAACGAAACACTTAATTCTAAATCGCTCAAACCTCATTTTACACTCACTGTTATAAATAGACTGCGGATTTTATACATTTATGATAAAAATGGGTACGTACAATTTAAAAGAGTGGAGGTATTAAAAAGATTTAAGGCCACCACTGTATTAGTTTCACCTTAACATGATAATCAAAAGAAGAATGAAATTTTTGTTTGGCTCCTGTGTCTTGCAATCAATGGAAACATTTTTTATTTTGCATAAAGATCCGCAGTCTAGTTATAAATAACTCGCTGTAATGTATCTCTGAAACTGTCCACTCTGTCCCAAACACTCTTCATTGCACGTATCCGTAACTATTCATTTTGTAATTTATCACATTCGCTTCGATTCATACTGACTTATGTAAAACTATACAATATTTATAAAATAAATTATAGCTAATATTCTAAATACGAGTCTTCGGGCTATAGAAACACTACAGAACACTACACTATTCGAAGAAACACTGACACTCGATTGCTAAACTACCATTACATTGTTCCGATAATATAAATTAATATTCTAGCAATAATGATATTCATTTTCCTTCATTTACTTCTAAGTATCTATCATCTGCAGCTCAATTATTTCATCATTATCAGTCATATGATATACGGTCGGTCCATGCCATACTGATCTATATCGCATAAAAAGGTATGTTTCAGCAGCAATCTGCACATAATCTTTTAAGGATTGTATAAAGCAATGTCTACTTATTAACCTCACAAAAAATTAAAGAGGTGTTATGCTGAGAAAAAAAATTATTACATGATACATATTAATTTTCTGAAAAAAATTATCTCACTTTCGATTGTTTATTCTATCAAAACCACCGAAGAGTATAAAACGAAAAGCAGGAAAATTACTCTATATACCTTCCTTTACATCCTAGAATCCTTTACATCCTTCTCCTTGCGAGAAAGGTCATTTATTTAACACAAGTTTTTCCATGCTTTTCTCGGTCACGAGAATATGTTACTTTCAAGTAGCTATAGGTTACTAAATAGTAATGTTTATGGAAAAATATTGTTGTAGATTACTCGCATATACAGGGTGTCCCAAAATTCCTGAACATCCCGGAAATGGGAGGTTCCTGAGACCATTTGAAGCGACATTTTCCTTTGCAAAAATGTTATCCGCTGCTTTGTTTAGGAGTTATTAACGAAAAACACGGACCAATCAAAGCGCGACCTAGATGCGAGTTGGCACAGTCGGCCAATTGACAGTTGGCGCGCCGGGCCGACTTTATCAACTCGCGTCTAGATCGCGCTCTGATTGGTCCGTGCTTTTCGTTAATAACTCCTAAACAAAGCCGCGGATAACATTTTTGCAAAGGAAAATGTCGCTTCAAATGGTCTCAGGAACCTCCCATTTCCGGGATGTTCAGGAATTTTGGGACACCCTGTATATTCAGGTACATGGGTAAAAAGTTTTAGTCATTTTGAACAAACTAAAAATTTCGACTTGGCGCGTTAAACGGGCCAAATACCCTACTGTGTGGCGTGCGACCGTCACTACAAACCAATATGGCGACGCCGGTACGTGTCAAAAACACTGCAGATTGCTCAACTGTAAGCAAGCATAACTCCTGAACTATTGATCCTACAGGATCGAAACTTAGATCTGCATCCGCTCCGGGTACAAATCTACTGGAGTATACACCAAATACATCATAATGCGTAGGAGAAAGGCACAAATTTTGAGTCCGGTAAAGTAAAGAACAGCCGAATACAATGCAATTAATAAGAATTTTTGACCTTTTGACTTTGAAATTCAAGTTCTAGGTTGAGTAACAAACAATATATAGCTGAAACACGAGATGTAAAGAAATCTGAACCTATTTTTCTGATTCCGCAGAGGAATTTGATAATGTGAGAGATCGATCATGATACGTTACTTCAGGTTTCTCAGGCAGAAAAAAGCGGGTGCGTTAAGTCGGACTCGTCGGCGGACGCGTGATCAGCAAATTGCTATCCGGCTGGCTATCCAGTCGGCCATAATAGATCCTCATCAAAGATCTCACAAATGTCAGCAAAAAGTTCGGAGGAGAATCCCGATCGCGCAAACCAGTTCAAGTTGCATCTCGATAACCGGGATCGTTTTATTTTCGCAAGCTGTGGAGGCTTGTGGTTGTCCGGGACGATCGATTTCCCGGTTGCTCGATCGAAATCGCCAGGGCGCTCTCGCGCGGCCCAGCCTCCGCGGATTCTGTGATATTAAATGTAATTGGCCTCCGTGTCAAGTACTACTTTCCTCCGTAAGTGGATGATAAATGATCGCGACACACTCGGTGTTCGTGGTGTGTGTCAGATTTCTCGGGAAACGATTGCGTGAAAGTGGCTTAATCCACTTCGTCTCGGGCGGAGCGTGAGAAACTCGATGCCTCCTCGGTGTTCGGGTAAGCCCAGCAAGAACGTTATGGGGAGAGAGGGGGTTGGATAAAATAAAGGCTGAAGAAAAGAAACTGCTGCTTCCATTTTCGCGGAGAGGAAGAACGGCTCGTCTCGCCAGCTCGTAATAAGCGATCGCACGCTTGGCGGTTTAACGACTGGCGTGCGAGAAACCGGGGGTAGGGGGGCGCGATTCGTGTCGAATTCACGGGGTCCGATTTCCTCCTTTAACACGCTTACAAGCGGAATTGCTTAATGACGATACTCGTCCTCCCGTTCACTTAGTTTAGTATGATGCCAATGGGGAAACCGCGACATAAGTGGATGGTGTCCTGTGTGCTTCCAAGCACTTCTACGGTTAAGTGCACCAAGGGATGCCGGAGGGTGCAATCACACCACCGCCGAGTGCGCGCTGCCAACGCGAGGGGGCTGCTGCGGCCAGACTGGTTGTCGTGTCGTTTTCGTGGCACTCCTGTTATGCTTTTTCACTATGTACCAGCGCCAGAAAAAACCTCCCGAATCTCCGGCATAATGAATCGTAGTTCTGGAACGAGATTCAACTCGTACAACTCTCATTAATATTCAGCCTCCCTTTAGAAGGGAATAACTTTTTTAAAATTGCATCCAACGATTTGGGATTTTCCGGGTAGTTGGACAGGTTAGTTTACTATATACTTAAAAGAAATTTTGAAAAAATCGTAATTGGTCGAGTGAAAATTTGATCGAAATTAGTTGACGAAGCTATGAGCTACGAATGGTTAACGATGCTAAAAATCGCAGTTTTTCATGCACTGTTTCTGAATCATTTACAAGGAGAAAGAATTGAATAAAAATGTATTTCTTCCGTTAATAATTTTAATTATTTTCATTTAATGGACTGGTATGATCTTGTATTGCTTTTACTGTTTTACGGTTCATTATAATTGCATCGTACATTTTTGCACAGTTCCTCATTTCGTAAATTATTTTATGGAAACTGAAATAATTTAGTTCGCAGTCCAAAGAAATAAATATCAGAAATAATGGATAACCACAACGTTCCTTAGCATTCCAGCAATTTGCAAACAGCACAGACACATAAACATTCTCAATCTGCGATCGATGAATATTTATACCGGCAGTTGCCAAAGTTCCAAGCTCATTACATTCTAGCGGAAGTTCGGCACCTATTATCTGCGTCGAGTTCCAAATACAATTCAAAAAGCGCCCCATTGTGTCCGACCGAGGGAAATCATAATACCGGGTAAGTGGTCCCATCGTATCACCAAAAATCTGCTTTATCGCTCTCTTCGTTTCCCCGGGTCTTTTCATCGTAATTAACAGAGAAGCTTGTTACCGTGGGCCCATTGTTTAACTCCTTCCTAAATTAAGCGAAAGAATCATATTAATCTCCCTCGGAGGTAACATAAAATACGCGGCGCGGAGGTTGGGGGAACGGAAATTTATTTCGCGAAAGTTTCGCGAGCGCTCGCCACGCAAAATTATAGCCCTCGAACGACACCGGGGGCAAAGAACGAGACGAGAGCTCGGTGGAGTTTTCTGCGGGGCCGTTCGTGCATAAAAGGTCGCCAATACTGCGTACACTCCTGTACAACAGGACATGCGTGCTATCTTTAATCTCTTGTAAAAATAATTTCTGAATGAGACACACAATATCATAATTTTTACGATGGATAGGGAAGGATCCTGTTCGTAAGTGAAGTTCGCTGGCTTTTTAAGATGCCAGAAGAAAAACAGGCGGAATAATAGCACACTCAAGCTTTGTGGTAATATTGTTCACCAGCAGAGTTGGGCAAAAATTTAATCAACGATTGACGAATTTTCTAATTCAATCGTTAATCGCAATTAACAATTAAACTCCTACTTTAGTCGTTAATTGTGGTTAACGATTATATTCTTTTCAATGGTAATCGTCAATCGGATAATTGATTAATGATTAACTGCTGAAATTTCGAAATGAAATACGGAATGAAAACTGCATGCATACTGAAACAAATGTAAACTGAGTTTTTGTCGATATATATTTCCGTCAATTCTCCATCTCCGCTCTCTGTCTCTCTCTCCCTCCTTGTTACAATTTATAGATAGACCGTGTTGCGATTAACTTCAACAATTGATTAAATTAGTCTCCGATTTTTCAAGAATTGACAATTAACATCATCGATCGATTGAATCAATCGTCCATTTTTCATTGATTACCTTTTTTAATCGTACACATTAATCAATCAATCTTGGTTAAAATTTTAATTGATTCTATTCTCAATCCGAACTCTATTCACCAGTCTGTGAGTTGTCATGCAGTGAATAGTTTTATAGTTACAATTAACCCTTAAGTGATATTTAGGTAAGACCTTTCTAAAATTCTATATAAATTTTCTCAGATATCTTTAAGTACACTCATTCGCGATAATATTCGGTATTCTCAAAAAGACTACAACTTTTTAAATAGTGGACCATACTTTTACGGGACCCTGCGGTTGCAGACCGAAAATCATGTAAAACTGAAATTTTCACCATAAACGTTTGTAGCTTATTGCAACGTTAATATTCAACATGGCCCGACATTTTAAATATTGTACGAAACGTCGCAAGTTAATATGTAGACTGCGGATCTTCATGCAAAATAAAATGTGTCCGAGTCTATTGCAAGAGACAAATTAAATAAAATTATATTTTCTCTATTAATAACTTAAAAAAATCGAAAATAATGCAGCAATATCATTAAATCGTTCTAAAAATGCATAAAATCCGCAGTCTATTAATATAATTCGGTAAAAACTCCTGCAGATGATGGAAGGATAGAAATTCTGGCAAACCGTCAACATCATCAGACGGGAAAACGGAAATTATTCACGTACGCTCAAATTCAACATTGACGTTACAAGAAGTTGCTCAAGCAGCAATCTGCAAACATCCGAAGTGTTTGACGTGTTCTCCGAACCTGTAACAATTACAACGTCGGCGAGTACAATTACGAATTCACGAAATTCCACGTGGACGTGGAGCAATCAGAGATAGTAGACTGTGCTATAATTTTGTGGATGAGTGTAGTATCCGTTCGGTGTAGTTACTTTTTGTTCCCGGCGCGCACCCGTCTTTCCTTGCCTATTTTTTATCGACGGTCCACGTGGCCAGGGCGGAGGCACGCATGCTGTCAGATCAAAAGGATGAAAATGCGGGGGAGCTGCGGCCGGGTCCGGCAGAAACAATGAAAGCAAATACGGGCAATGGAAAACTACCAACACAAAAGAACGAAAAAGCGGTTATTGCAAGTTACAAAGGACCATGCCCGGAAAAGTACCGTGGATATCCAGTTTGCGCAAACACCAAGATGAATAAAAAACAACGCACATACTGATGGAGGACTGCAGCCGGGTCGAGAGAGAAGGAGAAAGAGTGGGGGGTAGAGGGTGGCTGGAGAAAGAGGGAGAAGGGGAGAAAACAGACGGCTGCGCGGCAGCGATATTGACCAAAAACCGCCGACTGTGGACCCGATATATCGACGGTCACAGACGTAACCGTCATGCGCTCCGTTTTACCGACGTACAATGCGCGTCAGAAAAAAAGAAAAAAAAAGAAAATAACGCGCGGCAGCCCAATAGGCGGGTGGAGATCGATCGAGGCTAAAAATAACGCGGAAAACCCTGCGAACGGTAAAAGAAATTCGCCGGCTGATAATGGAGGGGAGACGGACGGGCGAGGTGCGGGCAATTACGCGCAATTTGGCCCCGCGAAATACCTGCGAAACGCAAACTAATACCGGGGGAGCTGCGCGCCGCTTATCGCGTCAATTTGTACGTTGAATAAACGCGGCCCCGTACAAATTCCGCCCGTATAACTAGATAGCCCGTGTTTGAGCCACAAATAACGGAAGTCTATTTTCACGGATTGGACCGCGGGTGCTGCGAGCCCGAACAGCGAGTGGTCGGGCGCATGATCGCGGAAACGTCGACTCTTCGCCGACGAGTCTGCGGTCGAATAAAGTAGGCCGGAATCAAATCGAGAACTCGATGGCCACGGCGAATGGGAAGACCCAGATGGCCGGATACGGAAGAGGCCGCAGATGCGAGATAGTAACGCGACATTGAGCAAGAGACAATATCCACGCGATACCGCACTGCCTCGACGCGCCGCGCCGCGTCGAGCTGTATCGCGACTTCGCGGTATTACCTGCCGTTCGATTGAATTTGCAAACACACGAAATATTTATGCCGCGAACAACCAACTAGCGAAACTGCATAACCTCCGGTGTACGGTGAAACTTCTGAATAACCTACAGTGGCGGAAATTTAAATTTTATATTCAAACATTTGATTGGGTTTAATACACTACAGGATCTCCGTTGCTGTCTGTTACAGCCTTGTAACAAATTACACGGTCCAACAAATTTCAACTTTTTTTTGGGATTTCGATTCTCACTATGAAATTCTTATAGAGTTTTTTGCGCTGATTCTGATTCTGTCCTTAATTTTTCTCCTAGACGCACAGTTTTTGAGAAATTTGAGGTTGAAAAAATGACCTATTTTTCAACTTTGAACAAATATTGTGATGTTATTATAAAAGATATTGAATTGATCTTTACAGCAAAAGATTCCTTAGACTTTCCCGAATACAGTGATATTATTTAAACATGTTTAAACGATCATTAAAGACGGAGAGACACCACTTTTGCACCAATTTTTTACGATAGTTTCGAATTTATCTAAAAAAATAAGGGTCCAGCAGAAAATCGAACTCTACCACGCGATAGTGCAGACATTTATCTTGAGAAACCCTCCTTTGAAGTTTGAAACGTCGACGATTTTACTGGATCAGAAAGCAAAATATCTTCGCCCGACATGAGCTGCCGCCAGTGGCGCTCATTACTACAACGGGCTTTCGCCGCGGCGCGGCGCATCCCGTGGAACGTCTATTCTAGCGCCACTAGCGGCAGCGCATGTCGTGCGAAGATATTTTGCTTTCTGGTTCGGTAAAAAGGTCGACGTTCCAAACTGAAAAGGGTGGTTTCTCAAGATAAAAGTCTGCTTTATCGCGTGTTATAGTTTGATTTTCTGCTGGACCCTTATTTTTTTAAATAAATTCGAAACTATCGTAAAAAATTGGTGCAAAAGTGGTGTCTCTCCGTCTTTAATGATCGTTTAAACACGTTTAAACAATCATAATGTATTAATATTGGATATTACTGTATTCGGGAAAGTCTAAGAAATCTTTTGCTGTAAAGATCGATTCGATATCTTTCATAATAACATCACAATATTTGTTCAAAGTTGAAAAATAGGTCATTTTTTCAACCTCAAATTTCTCAAAAACTGTGCGTCTAGGAGAAAAATTAAGGACAGAATCAGAATCAGCGCAAAAAACTCTATAAGAATTTCATAGTGAGAATCGAAATCCTTTTTGGCTGTTGGACAGTGTTATGTACACTCCTTTCTCTACGGAGAATAACACAAGATTTTACTCTATGGAAATAAATATACGCTTTCATTTTATTAATTGGTGCACTTAAAATGCATCATTATTATGGCGAAAATGTCTTCCATGAATGCAATCCGTTCTGAACAATTTTTCATCTTCCATTTTTGAATTGCTTCGTCGTTCCAGTTGCTCGAGTTACACAGTGCTCTTTATTGGATAAATTTTCACACTGAATCAATGAAATTTTAAATATTCATGTATGAAGAATTACATTGTTTCTATAATCTTAAGGGACATTGTAGTGGGTACACCACACCCTGAGCAACGAGGTTAAACATGGAAACAAAGAGACGTAGAAAATAGATTTTTAGCTTAGCCGCCGTAATAAATTGAGCAACCAGTGTACAGTGGATTTCCTTGAGCCGTGATCAAAATCCGCCAATAATCGGAATCAGTGCGGCACGGTTTCGGTGCGTGTTACGGAACACCGGTGACCCGGTTGAAGCAGCAAAGTGTTCACCGCCACGAAATTAGTGTAGCTCGTTCCGTTCTATATCCTGTTCGTTAAGCAATTTCTCGTCTAACCGCGAGATGCGTGGTTAGATGAGCGGATGTTCAATATCGGCAGGCATTTCCGCGGAAATGGTGCGCGAGCGTTCGCCTCAAAAGGGTTCCAGCCTATTTGCGTCAAAGATCGTCGGGCCGATCGGTGTTGCACGGGAACAACGCTGCCCTAAGAATTTTCCTTAATTACCGACGCGGGGCGGAGGGCCCGACATTGATATTGAAATTTCATCGCGCCGCGGGAATTATGAAATTTTTCGGATTCTTCGATTACATGGCCCCGTTACATGTTTACCGAACTATACGGAGAGCGACCGGTAAATCCGGAATGTGGAACGAAAATTTCTATTGATCCATCGCATACCATTTCCGCGACCTTCCTTCGCGTTCTATAATTAAAGAGACCGGCGGACAACAATCGGCCGACAACAACATGCCCGTCACGTAACACGACGTGATTTTAATTGCACGCAATTCATCAACATTCAATCGGAGGCAACGGCAAAGCCTTTGAGCGGTAATTAATATCTTAAATTAATTAGGAGATAAATTTCGATAGAGAATAAATCCGAGCACGCGCGGGCGTGCGATGTCATTACGCTTTGAACATATATTAGTATTATGTAATCGTGTGTGTCGTGCACGCCGCTCGTTCTCCTGTGTCGTGTGTTCGTCTCGAATCATTTTACTTCTCTCTCTCTTTCTCTCTTGCTTGCTTCTTTATTTCTTTCTTTTCCTTTTCCATTCGCTTGGATATTTAATACGCGAAATTCGTCGTTCGAGAGACATCCACCGAAATATTGTCCGATGCGATTGACTATGACCGAGGAGGTACGAGGGAACGTACGTTTGAATTATTGCCAATATTTCCCGGGACGTAATGCACGGCGGAGCCTACGGACAACGTTAATCCTAACTGACAATTTTCGTTCTCCCTCTACGTGCACCAACACGTGTTCCCATCTCCATACGGGCTTCCTTTAAACTTCGTTTCACTCGACATTCGTTCGACAAGCCAAAATTCATGGCGCGTTTCCCATTAGATCACGATAATCATCCATCAGGCTTTTTCACGACTCATGCTCCGCGTCGGCGCGTTCGTATTCGAGAGAGACGGAAAAATTCTGTCTAATGTACGACCAGTCAAACTTTCTTTTACATTTTGTGATGGATGACACGCTGATATGTGTATGCAACTTTATTATACACACAATCAGTTCTGGAAATGAAAAATGTATGATTTTTTTTTAGTCGATATTAATCTTACGCGCAATTCTCGCATTCGCTACGTCTATGCTTTGCGAATTATAGTGACGTTTATTCCGAGAAAAGCTGCTGAATTATACCTTTCATTATATTTTCACAATTCAATGATTTGTAACAATGAAATAGTAATAATGGTAGATGAAGCCTGAAGATAAGAAAATGTTTACAGGCAAACAAAATAATAGCCAAAATTTAGATATTTCTTGAAGAATATCAAAATCATATCTCATTAAGATCCCCACAGCTATATCTTCTCTATTGTTAATAATTCCAATGCATGTGCAATATAACATATATGTACATTTAAATTTTTCATTATTATTATTTTCTATTAATGGTAATAATAGGAGATGAAGCCTGAAGATGAGAAAATGTTTTCAGGCAAACAAAATAATAGCAAAAATTTAGATATTTCTTGAAGAATATCAAAATCATATCTCATTAACATCCCGACAGCTGTAATTTCTCTATTGTTAATAATTCCAATGCATGTGCAATATAACATATACATTTAAATGAAAGAATTTTAATTACTATTTCCAATACCATTTTATTTCGAACGTGCCCGGCTCCGATTGAAATTAACGGTGCGAAATAAATGTTATCAAACAGGTACAATTTCCCATTTTCATTTCGAATAAAACTTGCCGGGGGTAGACTCTATTTGAAATCTCCATCAGAAGTCCGCCCCGATATTACACGGCGAGTGGTTCCCGCGATCCATCCAGTATTACTGTCGTCTGCAACAATGACATCACTCGGGGTACGATCAGGCGAAAAACTAACATTGGTCTCATTGATCGAAGCGGAGGATAAAGCGTTCCAAGTGACAGAGCCATCGGAAACGTTTTCCCGGTTGGTTTCAGCCGACGACGATTCGTTTCTGTCCGACGAGCGTCGACGAGCGTCAGACATCAGACAGTCATTCTTCGTCGCAACGATCTCGCGTCCAGAGCTATTCATCGTCGCGACAATCGGCTCGTTACGCCCCCTCCCCCCTTCTATCGGCATTACGATGATCATCGCCAGATTCCGCGGATAAAGACGGCCGTGCCCGGAATATAATTTACAATTTAATTAGCCGACGCGGCGCGGTGTCAAAAAATATTCTCGACGAACGAAGACATTCAGTCTCGGATGAGACGGTCGTGCGTGCGACTAACGAACGCCTCCTGACTTGTTAGACATTCATCCGGCGTCGGAACGACCGCACGTTTCGTCTGTCGACGAAGCAACAATCCGTTCGTTAAGCTTTTTCCCGGTATTGCGGCAATCAAGTCAAGCCCGGACACTCGATACAGCCGGATGACGGCGAACAGTCATACGCCCGTGAACGCACCGATAAACCAATGGAAAGCGTCTTCGGGATTGCTTACTGCTTCCAAGAATGGACGGCCGCGTGCCGTAACACCGATAGTTCCCACCCGTGGAACGAGTATTCTTATACGGACCTATAAACGTCCTTGCGTGCCCATACAAGTGATATCGATGTCCCTTCGCGCAATATCCGCCACGGTTGGATCTTCAAGCCGTGGTTATTCGATTTGGGGTAGGAGAAAGCTGCCAGGCACATCTAAATCTCTGCGAATTAATTCGTTATTGTTTTTATGGAATTTAGTATTAGTCTTTTTATGACGACGTGTTGGTTTTGTGTGCACTAAATTAATTTAAAACAACTAGGTAGGATTCATGTGAATTTTCAAAAAACGCCCCTATTATATTTCCTTGTATGTATAACATTGTCTTAACTGTGTTAGAATACTTTGCTGAATATAGATCTGACATTGATCTTCGGGTTGATAGAACTAAAAGATAGCACAAATATATGCATCTTAATTGTCTGAGAAAGTTCGAATACTTTGCAGAATAATTTTAGGAATACCATATAATGTATGTTACAATTAAGTGTCTTAAAAGGACCCTACACTAAACCACGTGAAATGGGTCCTCGGCGAAAATGGCTGAATTTGAAATATGTATAATGTTGTAAATACCTTTTGGGTCACTGAACAAATGTATGTTAGGCAAAATGTCAAAAAATGGACAGTTTCGTTGTTTCAACCCTTCAAAAGCCTGAGGTCAGACCAGCAAAGATATCACTTTCGGATCAATGCGGTTACCATTATAAGGGAACAACACGAATTTTTAGTGAACAAAATAGTTAAAGAATAATTGTTTATGACAGTATCGTTTAAACAATTTGAAAATGTCATTATTTTAAAACAAATAATGCGTTAGGAAAGCGCTATCCGTCATGATTTTTCCCACTTTAAATCATCAATCGGTTCTTACAAATAATGACATTTTCAAATTGTTTAAACAATACTGTCATAAACAATTATTCTTTAACTATTGTATTTACTAAAAATTCATATTCACTTCAGGCTTTTGAAGGGTTGAAGCAACGAAACTGTCCATTTTTTGACATTTTGTCTGACATACATTTGTTCAGAGACCCAGAAGGTACGACATATTTCAAATTCATCCATTTCCGCCGAGGACCCATTTCACGTAGTTTAGTACGGGGTCCTTCCGAACACATTGCAATTTTGTATAAAGTAAATTATTTTAGTAAAAATTAAAGATTGCACGGATATGTGTGGCTTCATACTTTCAATGGCTCTTCTACATTACTAAGTTGAGAGAGAAACGACCGAGATTTCTTTGTCGCGTCTTCTCCACGTGTCCGACAAAGCTCACATTTATCGAATTACGGTAAATTGCAAGAACGCGGCTGATTCTCGAAACAATCGATGTCACGAGCGTATTAATTTCGACCGTCGAGTTAACCAGTTTACCCGGGTAACAGGTTAAAGGATAACAGAATTGCACGACAGCGGCCGAATTAATCCACTGTACTTCTTCCAACAAGTGTGGATTTCGGGTAGCAAGCAATCGTCGCCGACGAACCGGTGGTAACAGTCACGGTCATAATACGATTTCGTCGGAGCTGTGTCGTTCTCTCTTTTTCGTGCCGCGACTCGTGATTAGTTATCTGGCTGGAAGTTACGACGTTGACTCGAACCAATTGTTTCCTTCCACAACTGCTCCTCCTAATTACTCGTCGACAGCGAAGCTTTCCTTCGGGTCCGGGACCAACCCCTTCCTCCCGGAGTCAGAGACGCGGACAGCGAAGAAGCAATCAAGGAAAGAACGAGGGGAAAAAGTAGAGACTGGCCAGCCACGGTGAATCGAACGCTAGGATTCGACGGATGAAGAGGAAAATGTGAAAGGAACACGAGGACGAACAGCCAGGGGAGGAAACGAAGGAGGAGGAAGAAGAGTTCAGCTGCGTGCACAGTACGCTCCATTCATCGTGCCAGTTGCCTTTATACACAGCATAATTACATTGAATCACAACACGGTGTCCGGATGGATTAATGATGCTGGATGTATAGCCCGGTTTTACATTACCGCTCATAACTTTGCAACCCATTATCGTTATAGGTTTCGTTACCCCGGCGATCCGAGTGAAAATTTCATTCTTTCTTCAATATTCAAATATTTACAAAATTTTTCTTGAAATATTTCGATACTGTAATTCTCTTTACTCCTAGCAGGGCGAATGCTTTGGACGATTTCATGGCACTCATGGCTAGATCCATTTAGATCTTTAAGTCACAACTTTCTATATCTATTTTTTCGAAAAATTTGAATTCCACACTGTTACCTTCTTCTTTTATTTGTTAAAAATGAACACGTAGGCAAATGTAAAAAGGCTAACGTAAACCCTTAAGTTATGTCCAGATTTTCTACTATTATGAAATGCAGAATTTATTGAAAATATTATTATTACTCTCGCTATTTAATTTTTGCTGTATTTCGTTTACTGGATCGTATATCCCGAGCTCCGTCGTCTCACCGTCCGATTTGTTACAAAAACAAAATTGTACATTACCACTGACAAATGAACACTAACTGGGAGTGTATTACTTTGCGTAGTATATTATACAAAATTCGCGAATTGCAGGATCTTTCGTCGAGGTGAGAGAACGATTTAGTAACCAGCGAAGCCGACAATCTTATGAACTAGTACTATCAAGATCCTCCTGTTATATGTACCTTGAAAAGTAGCAAAGATAACTTACGTACATAAGGGAAAGTTATTCGGAGCGTTCCAGGGGATGGATAGTATTCATTAAACCCGCGATGAGAAATGTCTACCCAGGTCGTTTTTCATTTCTGCAACTTCTCGAAACAGGGAGGGAAGTTTTAACAAACTTCGCGGTCCGCGGAATCTTTCATTTCCAAAGGAGCATCAATTCAATTGTATGTATCTTGGCGGAGTTGGGTTCTTATAAATTGTTCGATCCGACGGTTCGAAGTGCGTTTCATCGATCTCCTCGCGGGCTATTTACTCTGGTAACACTTTAAGCCGTGCCCTAACGGCCCGGTATAATGGTTTTAAGTAAGTAGCCGAAGAGAGAAACAGTTGAACGACATCAAAGAGGTAAGAATCGAATCGGGGAAGCCCGTGTTGAAAGAACAGGAAGCGTGGAACGGCGTGGAGAAATGAAGAACTCCGAGAGTGAGTACACGTCGGTGTCAAAGTGGTAGAAGGCTGGCAGGGGCTCTTTTGTTGCGCCGCTCGAGACGCTTGGCATTATTAAAATTGGTCCCGCGGAAACACTTAACCGCTTGGCGGGCGGTGGCCAAGCCTCGAGGCGTCTGAATTACGAGCGAATATACATTTCGAAACGGGCTACACCGACGACACTTATTTCCCATTCAACCGGGGCTTTCGCTGGAACTTTGTATCGTTAAGCAAAATCGATGCTAGCGGCCGGCTTTATACACTCGAGTGATTTACTACACGCGGCGATCTTTCTTGCCACTTTGAGGAATTTCTGCGGTTAAGTTTAGAACCTTGTTTGGAACCCGTTCTTTTCAATGAACGATTGTCTAGTCAACTAGCTAACGAGGGCTCGTTTCACTCTTTGTCAATAGTTTCGAACGTTCTTGAGCTTCGATTTCGGTCCTGTATCTAGATATTACCAGTCAGACAATATAAAACAATGTAGTACACACTGGTTGTAAGATTTTTATTAACCTTCGATTGATTGAACAAGTGTTTTTATTGGTAATTGCTCATGGTGAAAGGTCTAAAACAACCCTGAAAGTTAGGGACGAACAGTATTACTGCTTGAGGAACATGAAAAATAGAATTGTATATATGTACACTAAAAAATTACAGTCGGTATTTAATGTATTTATCGATAGAACGAACGATTTTTTGGTCAACTCGCGAACGAGGGGTCGCTTTACTCTCTGTCAATCGTTTCGAACGTTCTTGGAGCTTCGATTTCGGTGTTGTATCTAGATATTACTAGTTAGACAATGTAAAACAATATACTACACGGGTCCCATGAAAATCACCGACACAAATTTCCCCGACAACGCCTTTAACCGACAACGATTTTGACCGGCAACGAATTTGGTCCACAACGACCACAGTCGGTGGACCAAAGGTTGGTGTACCAGTTTGGTACACAGTATGATAATATTGTATGATAATACATGTGATAATACTGTATGATAATGCATACTGTGGTTGTCTGAAGTTGTGGATCAAATTCGTTGTCGGTTAAAGGCGTTGTCGGTCAAATCTGGAGTCGTGAATGTTGTCGTTGAAAACCGTGTCGGGGAAATTTGTGTCGGTGTGAAGCTTCGATTGATTGAACAAGTGGTTTTTATTGGTCTTTGCCCATGGTGAAGTAGCGAAAACAACCCTCAAAGTTAGGCACAAACAATATTACTCCTCGAGGAAAATGTTGAAGCAAAATCCTGGATATGTTAAACATGAAAAATAGAATTGCATATACCCCAGAAAGTTACAATCACTATTTAATATGTTCGCCGATAGAATGAACGATTTTTGAGTCAACTTAGTTTTACTTCTTCGCCAATCGTTCGAGGCGCTCTTGGAACTTCGATTTCGGTTCAGTAGATTCAGACAGTAATAGCCAGACACTGAATATGAAGCGATGTAGCACGTTCAGGTAAAGTGATATTTAATTTTCATGAAGCTTTCATTGATTGAACAAGTGTTTTTATCGGTCATTGCGCATAATGAAGGGGTGCAAACAACCCTCGAAGTTGCGGGATGGAAAATACAACCCCTGGAGGAAAATGTTTGAGCAAACTTGTTGATGTGATTGTTCACAGAATTGTTTAATCATACGTTAAACATAAAAATAGTATTGTAAACAAGGTGATAGTATATCTTGAAACTGATAGCACCATTAAGGCAAGAGAATATTCCTTGCTATCAATTTTCATAAAACTGAACAGATTAACAATCATCATTAGACGCTACTGCAAGTTATTCGACGATCTCATCCCCTATTTCCTTGGACACACGCACGGACGCGTACACGCGCAAGTTACATATAATTTACAATATGTAGAAGAATAATTATTCAGCGGGTCGTTTCTCTCGATGTTTCAAGTTGTCAAGGGAACGACATGAAAAGAAGATTGTAAATCTCGACGTCGGAAATTTTGAATTGAACCCTGGGATTCATTGCTGCGAGTTAACCGTTATTTCGGAATGCTTCTCTGTTCTCCGTTCCCTTTGCTCGTCTACAGTTAACGAGGAGACTGACGCAGCAGGTAATTAGTAGGTGCACTTCTTGGAGGAAAGCAGACGTGTAATGCGAAACTCCAAAACAACAACGCCGGACTTGTGTACAGTAGTTACCCGAGCGCCGCGCCGTTCTCAGAGGATTTTAAAAACTGGCTGATTTAGTCGGGGGAAACAGTGAAATAATTAGCAACCAAATAATTGCTTTGCCGTTAACGCCTGCAACGACATCCCCATAGGTATTAAACTAATTATCCGTAATTTATTCAATATTTTCAACTTAATTGCAGCTTTTGTAATGGCCTCCGCCGGAAAATTCGTTACGTCGCGTTGACGGGTTAATAGCCTCGTAATTAATTAAGAAACTTTTTACTTGCGTTAAGGACATGTATTTCTACAAAAACATTCTGTTATACAGTTTTGCTATTTTTATTTTCATACACATTTTTATACTATTATTTCATTAATTCATTGTATCAAAACAATTTATTGTATAGGTTTTCGAAAATTATTTATTCTGTTATTCATTTAGCCAGACAATGAAAACATTTGAAAATGTTTAGTCTAGCATAATATTTCATGCCTAATGTAAATATATAAATTATATAAAGTCGCGGTTTATTAATATCGATACTGATGTGTAACCAGTGTTGAGCAATAAATAAATAATTATTTAAATAAAAAATTTAAATAACATGTTATTTGTTATCTGGGTATTCAAATCAAAAAGCAAAAATAATTATCTATTATTTAAGCAAGCCTAAATGAATTATTTAAAATAATGAAGTTAATTGTTATTTACAAATACAATTTCAATTATTATTTGTATTGACATTGTATATACAGCATTGTATATACAAAATACAGGAAATAAGAGAAGACCAAAAACTATTTATTTGATTTCCACCTGAATCCAAATAATAAATAATCTTTTATTTGCAAATAAGAAATAATAAATAGATCACTTTTGGAATTATTTAAATTACTTTTATTTAAATAAAAAGTTTGTTTATTATTTGCAATTAAAATAACACGTTTATTTATTATTTAAAATAAAATTTTCCCAACGCTGTGTGTAACATTAAAACATTGTCACTTACTCGAAATCCCCGTTTCTTTTAATTCGCGAATGGTTACATTACGTTGTTAATTGCGAGTGTCACGGGATAAACGTTTCGACCGCGATCCGCTTTGACAAATAAATGTTACGATCGACATTCAACGCGAAGGTTAAGAGTAGTAAAATTGAAATTCGCAGAGCGGCCGGAGTATTAGCGACGCGTATGACCAATTCAATCGCATCTGCCGGCGATTTTGCATTTAATATTGCGCCCATTGTTTGTACGCGGTGGGATTAATTTTGCGCCGCGGTTTATTGGTAACGCCGACAATATTGCTGGCTAATTTACTTATTGAAGGGTACCAGACCTTCACCTATGCTCGGTAAACATTATTATTCAATCGTAGATTATATCTGCATAGGGGATTGTAATTGTTCTATTGATAATGTCAGCGATATTGCCTTTTCGACTGGCACTCAAGAGACGATTAGCTTGTCACACAGTTTCATTCGTCGTCATAAGGGTAGCGACAACATTTGTCCCTCCTGACCGAGTTTTAAAATTCGAAATGCAACAATTCAATACATATTATTAAACTGTAAATTTTACGCATTTATGAAAAAAATGAGGTATAATTTCGAACAATAAAGAATTTTAAAATTATGTATTATTTTCAGCCTATCAAACATATTAAAAACCCAAAGTAACTTTCTATTTCACTCGAGTATGTTGCAATTCTGGTAAAAATAATTTATTACCACGCTTATATTAGCTTACCGAGTTATTGTTGTATGAGTCAAATCTTGTAATCGAATTTTAAACCACTTCCCGATAAGCTAGAGACTTGACCTGTGCGTTCAGGAGATAAAAATTTTAATATTAACCCTTCCCACCTCGTCGCACAATGCTCGGTAGTACTCGGTAGTACGTGATCGCGTTCAGCGATCCCCACTCCGCGCGTTAGCGCTCCCTACTACACTACGCGTTCCCACTCCGACTTATCCCCACTCTACATGGATAAAAAGGAGAAAATAATTTTTTTAGATATTAGTGACTATAAATAAAAGCGTGGAGTGCCCACAAAGATTACGCCAATATAGTTTAGCGCTCCACGCTTTCATTTATGGTCACTAATGTATAAAAAAATTATTTTCTCCTTTTCACTGCATTTTAATATAAGCGTAATTTTTAAAAAGTTTTTTTTATATATCTTTTTTGCGTAAGATCCGCAGCTTACTATGCATCACGGGGAACTTAGTGTCTTGTGAGTAGAAAAATAATAAAAAAAGGGAGAAAATTCTTTCTAATATAGCTTCTACCGTTATTACTAGCCATCACTGCACGATGTAGCCCGGAGTTCCAGCATTCCGCAGTTCTGGATCCATCGGTGACACGATAACGATTCTGGAATTTACATTCAAAGGAGGCGATACCTCTCGCTTCGATCCAGTGCAGCGGGCTGGCTGCCGAGCGAAAAAAGCTCACGCATGGAAATGCATTTGCACATAATCGCGCGCGCGTCACTTTTTCCCGTTCGTCTTTCTTTTCTTTTATTTTTTTGTCGTTGCACACGGCCGGTTTTAATGACATATTATTAGCGGCGGGACGCGGCCTCTCGTTCATCTTCTCGTCGCATGGCGTCCCGTAACAGCCATGGGGCGACGGTGTGTGTACCCTTTGGCAAAGGCCGACTTTACTAGCGCTTTTAATGCCAGGTCCGTGGCGCATTACTCACCGCAATGTAAAGTAGGCGAACATGTGTAGAACCCGTGGTCCCGGGGCTGTACCTGGCCTCGAGTCGGTACACAGGTAAGTACCTGTGGGCAGCATCGAGTGTATATCGCATATATCACGGGTTTAAGTACCGAGAGCGTGGCCCTTTCAACCTCTCGCAGCCTCTCCGGTGAGCCCTTGAGCCGGTCAGTCCACCAAACGAAGACAAAGAGCCTATCCTTAGGGGAGAGGAGAGAAAGAGAGAGAGAGGATGGCACACTGCGAGAAAGGGCCCCGTGGAAATCGTGACCGATGAAATATGCAACGTTCGCCCCCATGTATTTCTGTCAAAATATTTCTGTAAATCTTCGCGATTCGTGATTCCTGTGACCCCACGCGGGACCACAAGAACGGAAGGACAGCTACGACTCTCGGCGGCTGCCAGAAGATTCAGGATACACCTGGGAGTCGCGGCCCGTATACTTTCGCCCTGGCCACCAAGAGAAACTTTTCCTTCCAGCGTGTATATACTTCGTAAACGAGCGTCTTTTTATTTACATGAAGACAAAGCGCGGCTTCCGGGGAGACCCAGATTTCGTGGAAATGGTAATCCCCGCGTCGCGCGTTTCCGCTTCGGATTTCCAAGGGATGCGAATGCTGATGAGATCCTGCGGCTCTCCGTATACTCCTCGCTGTGATGATAGCGCAGAGTTTTTTAAATAAAATGCACTTACGGACGGATGCCGCAGCCAGATATGCATGCCATTTTTTCAAATGTCGCTCTGGCGGATCTATCGCTACGGATATACACCGACTCCCATAACTGATCGAACTCATTTCAAATCGGGATTACTTTTTACAAATTGACCAAACGTCTCCAATTTTTCTGTAATACTAGAACTAGTCAGAGTTGTGCAGAATTACAATTGAATTACACCAGGAATCATAATTACAAAGTAATTGAATTACATTGTAATTCAGTTGTAATTTATAATTCAGATCTTCGTTCAATTAAATTACACTGTAATTCGTAATTGCAATTGGAGTGCAATTACAAAATACTTTGTAATTAAATTACATTAATTACGAATTACGATGTAATTAAATTAAAATTAAAAATAAAGAATAATAAAGTAATGGGTAAGAAGAGGTTGAAAAATCCATGTGAGAAGGTTTCAAATAGAAGGAATTTATTATTTATAAATTTATAATATCTGAACAGAAATAACTTCTGCGTTACACATTTTTTACATTTCAACCATAAACATGAAATAGCGTTACGTGTTATGAACGAGGACGAGGAATAGAAACTACGCCGCACAGACAGCAAACAAGTATATGAAAGAAAAACATGAAAATATATCGCACTTCTTGAAAGTTCTGGGCTATAATTTAGAGAACTGTATTTTAATTATATTCTATTTTAATTATATCGTATTTCAATTATATTGTATTTTAATTATATCGTATTTCAATTACACATCTGATTAAAATACTTAGTAATTGAATTAATGGAAAGGTTTGAATTATGTAATTCTGTTACAACGTAATTGGAATACAATGTACTTGAAGTAGCACAACTCTGTAACCAGTTTAGTACAGGGTATTCGATTAAGAACTGTTATTTTAATTTTAAAAAAAACAGCTTTTTTAAAATTCTATTGAAATGTCATCTCTAAATGGAAGACGCTTTAGAAGACGTGTAAAGAACATTTTGGAAAATTACACTTGGTCAGAATTACGAAGAAAATAGTAAAAATTGATTTTTACAACTTTTTGTAAAAAATTGCAAGAAAGGAAAATTGAAAAAGAAAGTCATTTTTAAAATTTGCAATATTGCAGCTGCGGATTATTATGCCAAATTAAAATTGTCTGAATTCATTATCTAAATTAATTCTAAATAATTTGAATATTTTGAAAACGAAACAATAATATTCTTAAACGCCTTAAATATTTTCATAAGCAAAGCACAACGTCCTTTATGCGACGATATCCATTCAGCTTTAATGAACTCGTGGAGAGAGAAAACGAATTTTTCCGTGACAAAAATAATAAACTATTTAATCCAATAATGTACGTCCACGGTCCGGTGCTAACAAACGCCTGTATTGTAAAAGTATTTTCGGTTCCAAAGGTATAATTCTCACGGTTGGCAAGAGATCCTGGCCAGCCCCGGTATCGGTGTCCGGAAATTAAATCCCATATGTATCTTTCTGAACTTTTTACGAGGGAATAATTTTTGCTTGTGGCAAAAATGTGCTCGCATAAATAACGGAGTGACGGTCGGACGCAGGAAATACGCGGCAATAATGTTGACATCGTCTTCTTATGGAGAGCGGCGTTGCACTTCGCATGCATTAAAATCGCGTGATTATGTCTTCTGGAACGGTTTCTTTTATTCAAGAAAGATAAAGTGTCGGTATCCTGCGTTTACGATCTGTTCTACCAACGACTATATCATTGCTTCCTGCGTTCAATATGTTTAGCTTAGCACTTTAAAGCAAGACGTTCCCGAGCGTATTTCAATCGTATTTTTTGCTTTATTTTCGTGGGAGGTGTTAAAGAGGTTGATCGGATTAAACAAATTAATAGTATGGCTGCTCAAAATATCTTATACAAGACACGTTTTTGAACATATTATACATTTGAAAATTTAAAAGTTATCCTACATTTTTATATCTTCTATCATAATTGTTCCATCAGATGTACAAATTAATTCGTGAATACATGCTTAAGATGAAAAATTTATTGAATTATTATTTGAATGATTATACACACTCCTTTGTAGGAATTCAGTGTAGTGTAATCTAGTACATTAGCGTGAAGACGTAATAAAACATTAACAATGTGTTATGTAACGATATTAACCCTTTGTACTCGGAGCTATTTTAACTGGAAAATTAAAAATTTTTCCGATCTAGAATATTTTCATTCCCCATGTTTCCTGAAATTTTATGGATATGTAATAGGTACAATACGTCATACAATACCTAAATGCTTTGTACCGATATACAGGGTGGTCCACGCAACTTACACACCTATATAACTTCCAAAGTATACTTTGCACGAAAAAGTTTGGAAACAGAAGTTGCATGATCTGAAGTGGTACATTATGTAGTGTATTTATATTTTTTACAGGTGGAAGCGTTTCGGAGATTTGAAGGTCGATTAGTTTTTTTAAATAGAATACTATATTTTTTATACCAAAATATGGAAGAATGTCGAATCCTGAGTAAAAAAGTATTGACCTTCATTTGCCTTAAACCTAATAATTAACGAGTAAAATTTTCAGTAAATAAAGTGAAATTACTTGTTAATTATTAGGTTTAGGGCTAATGAAGGTCAATAGATGTTTACTCAGAATTCGACATTCTACCATATTCTGGTATAAAAAATATAGTATTCCATTTAAAAAAACAAAGTCGATCTTCAAATCTCAGAAACGCTTCCACTCGTAAAAAAAATAAATACACTACATAATGTACCCCTTCAGACCATGCAACTTCTGTATACAAAACTTTTTCGCACAACGCATTCTTTGGAAGTTATATAGGTGTGCAAGTTGCGTGGACCACCCTGTATTTAATAATGTAAACAATATTTTGAATAATGGTACAGCAATTTTTAGTGGTGCCTCAGAGAGGACAACCGAGTGCAGAGGGTTAAACGTCGACATTGCGAAAGGACCTTTTAGGACGACAACCAACTAAATTTGTACGCTATTCCCGTCTCTGAAAATTGATCTGGAAAATTTGTACGTTGTACATAGCTCCTAATAAAGATGCCTTGAAGTCGAGATAGCAGGTGAAAAAAATGTGAAAATCTCCCTGGAATCGAGCGGGATGGTTGTCGTCCCGCCTACAACACTCGAAACGAACAGGAGCTAGGAACAGAGCAATCGATCACGTCACAGGTTCCCCGTTCAAAAGCTCTTCGGAGCATTTCTGTCGCAACGGCCCCTTGCCTCGAGAGTCGTTTACAAACACCCCCATAAGGTATCGCGCAGCGTTGAACAAAAACCACGAAAGGACCGCGGTCGGCTGGGTTGGCGGCGGCAAGGGGTTCACTTACGAGGAGAAAAAGAAAGATATGAATAAATGAATCGGCGGTCCCCGTTATGAGCCTGGGCTAAGCTACGGGACAGCGGGAGGGTGGCGCGAAAAAGACGAAGGGATGTATGGGACACGAAAAGAGAGCGCAAGAGAGAGAGATAAAGTGGGAGGGGAGTGATGAAGAGGGAGTAGGGGAACGGGCGAATAAAAGCTAGCGTCGAGCAGATGGCTGGTGCGCAGCCATTAGCTAATGGATCCCTAACACCAGTACACCGGAGAGTCATCCGCTAGGAAGTACAAACCGGTAGGTGGACTCGTCTATAGGTGACGGTGTACCCGTTGCACCCTTTCTCGCTCGGGGAACCCGTCAGCCAACGAAATCGCGCGACGGCAATCGCGCTAAATCACAAACGGACCGACGAATGACGCGCTTTTCCGTCCGCAGCATCCGCCTTCCGGCGTGTTTCTCCGTTCGATCGACCGTGCACGCATTTCCACATGCACAGAGACACGCTACACGCAGTTGCACCCGTACCCGGCCGAACTACGAAAATTACGGGGACAGCTGCGCATGCGATCCTCGGATGATTTCCAGTCACTTAGCGTGTCATCCCACACGCACCTGCGCTCCTATGCCTCGACGCGGCGCCCAGGCCTTTTTACTCGATACAAGACGGATCCCCCTTCGCCATCCTATACCTACGGCCCGGTTATTATTATGCGGGACACGCCGCGATTAAGTAGAACGCTCGCGCACAGATCGCGCAGTATCAAACGCCCGGAATGACGTGCATGGGCGTAATTGGGGTCGTTATTGGGTATTACTTGCTACCTTGTTTTCTCGTCGAAGCGGGCATCCCGCGACGACAGCTTCTTTTTGCCAGGTACATGTCGTCGACTGAACGAGCCTCCGCTTTTTGTTACTGCCCGGCAGGTGCTCGAGAGGTGAGAGAAATTGGTATCGCGGAGATGATGTTATGCATAGATACACCTCGAAGCTTCGCGAACGTACAATCATCCTGAATCAGATTGAGCGAGGAAATTAATTTTTTAACCGATCCCCTAACAATTTAAGGTGATCACGAGAAGGGCCTCGCCCTCTCGAATTGCTGTTAACCTTATCAAATACTGACGATGCTGTTGAAAATAATATCTTCTAAAGCAAGAAAATCCTTTATACTCTATATCAATAGACGCCTACTTGGGTGCGTACTTCCAATTCTTCTCTGAATTTTTTCGTACACTTTTGTTTAAAAATACGTTATTGCTTTGAAGCATATACTGAAAGTACGAAGTCTAATATTATTGAACGTCGTAGAACATTTGGTGTGTTCATACAATAGTTGAAATAAGAGAGCTTTTCCTGTTCTTCCAAATTTCAAGCTCACTCGCTAGAATAATCCGTAGCAAACACCGCGCCCCGATCTACCCCAAACAATAACGCGAAACAACGCGATACGCCGGCTGTAATAACGCAGGTCCCGTGCGCCGGAGCTTCATAAAGCACAGGAGAGCAAGTTTTCGGAAACGAGATCGACGCCAGTCAAAGAGTTTATCGCATTCGCGGAAGTTACCGCGGAACGTGCACACACAGGAACGTTATAACACGTTCACACGAACCGCGCGGTATCGATTGCACGCAGAATCCACTTAGACCTCTGGTGGCTAATTTTCCCGTGAAGAGAGAGCGGGAGGAGGAAAAAAGAAAAAATATGGAGGATAGGATATATCTCGAGCGGGTGAAATTATTAATTCGCCGAGAGTTACGATGTCGAACGATTTAACCGTCCGAGGAAAATAGGGCGCGACGGGGGTGTGGGTGCAGGGATACGCCGGAGAGAGACAAGGGTTGGTATAAATGGTCGAACTTTTTAAAGCGTGCACGGTCGCCTCTCATTTTTTTTCCTCTCTCTGTCCCTGTATCTATCTCTGCCTCTTCTCTCTTCCTGTTTCCTCGAATCGACGTTGCACGCTTCTGTCGGGGAACGGACGCTCGGCGGAAAATGCGAGGACGTCGGAAGGGTGCGCCGCGATTTCGGGCTCCACCCCCAATTACCTAAAATACACTGGCGTCGCGGCGTCCCCGGATATCTATAATTAACGCGGTGATCGCACGGTGCGCTCGGTGACGCGTGAATTCGGTATCACTTTCCAATTTACGGCTGTTATGCCGGCGAAGAACGAAGGCAGTCGTTACCCGGCGATGATACGACCGCGTCACGGTTCGCCGGCCGCACGCTAATTGAACATTTCGAATTAAAATCCGCGACAGTTGGCGATTCTCGTTATTACTAACTAAGGCCGCTCTACCGGTTCTTTCTATCTTTCTATCTTGCTTTCTCTCTCTCTCTCTCTCTCGCTCTGTCTCTCGTTGCTTTTCATCGCCCCATTCTTCACTCTCCATCTCTGTTCTTCTTCACGCGCTCGGTTCTAGCCACGTGCGAACTCAGTTAATTTTCGTTAATAACAGCTATCCCATGACCCACCGCGTTAATTATTTCGCAGGTTGCTTTGTAATTAGACGCGCGAGCGCCACGCTTGATTAGACGGTCATCAAGTCTCTCGCTATTGCCGTAGTTTTACCGTGTTTAGCGCATCCCGAGCGATTATTTCAATTTTCTTGTTATCGTTAGCTGCTGCGTCGTTGCGAGCAAACGCGTTTGATTGTGTCGGGTGAGGAGCAGGGCGAAGATCGTTAGAGATGATTAAGATGGGAATTTGAGGGGCTTCGTTGTATGTAGAATTTTATTTTATAGGTTGGTTGTCGTTGCGAGCAGATCTTTGGGTGGAAACAAAATTGTCTGTTGCGGGAATCGAAGTTAAACATTTTTGTCGGATTTGATTTATTAATTTTTGCCATAATCGTTATTAACATTTCCATGTGTATAAAATGGAAATTGTTCTACATAATATTTTAGAAATAATCGCCGGAAGCTTTACTTACTTTACTAACGATGCATTATTATTTTGTTTCAGGTATTCAGTGTCTTAACGGAGATTCACACACTTCTCGAAAATTATCGTCTGTAAACGGTAAGTTATAAATTGCTGTTTTTTAAATACCAATGTTACTGTAAATTCAGTTATATAAATATCCAATTCACGTAAATGGTTGAGCACCACAGATGTGCCACTCTAATCAAAATCCTTTCCTTGGAGTGAAAAATACTGGAGACCACCATATAAATTAGTGCATTTTGTTAAGAAATGTCCGACTCTGATTTAATTCAAATTTATCAAATTTATCATGCTACCCCGAAATTTAATTAAAGAATGTATTAGATTGTCTGGGTTAGGTCTGGCTTCGATAAAAAAATTGATAGCACTGTCCAACAAATTTCAACTTTTTTTATGACTTCAACATACTGTTGGGTCCTTGTAGAGTTTTTTGCGCTGATTCCGAATCTGTCCTTAATTTTTCTCCTATACGCACAGTTTTTGAGAAACATGGCTTTGAAAAAAAACATTTTTCAACATTAAACAAATATTGTGATGATATTATGAAAGATATTGAATTGTTCTTTGCAGCAAAAGATTCTGTAGACTTTCCCGAATACAGTGATAGCTAATATTAATACATTATGATTGTTTAAACATGTTTAAAGCTAGAACAGGCGTTCCACGGAATACGGCGCGGCGAACGTCCGTTGTAGTGGTGAGCGCCTCTGGCTGCAACTCATGTCAGGCGAAGATATTCTGCTTTCTGGTTCGAAAAAAACGTCGACCATGCAAACTTGAAATGGTGGTTCCTCAAGATAAAAGTCTGCTCTATCGCGTGGTACAGTTCGATTTTCCGCTGGACCCTTATTTTTGAGATAAATTGAAAAATATCCTCAACAATTGATGCAAAAGTGATGTCTCTCCGCCTTTAATCATTGTTTAAACATGTTTAAACAGTGATAATATATTAATATTGGATATCACTGTATTCGGGAAAGTCTACAGAATCTTTTGCTACAAAGAACAATTCAATCTCTTTTATAATAACATCACAATATTTGTTTAAAGTTGAAAAATATGGTTTTTTTCAAAGCCATGTTTCTCGAAAACTGTGCGTATAGAAGAAAAATTAAGGACAGATTCGGAATCAGCGCAAAAAACTCTATAAGAAGGACCCAACAGTATATAGAAAACAAATTTGTTGTTGGACAGTGTAATTAAGGCTAAAACCGCTTGGAAGTAATTCGGCAGTGTCCTTGACTTTATGCATGTATCAAGATTCAAGCGACCCTGGCTCCCTGAAGTAACTAATTACCAAAAACAATAGAATTTCTTTCCCTCCATTTTCTCCGTACGGTTGGGCGAAAAACGCTGACTGGCAAGTTGGCTCGCATCTTGTACAATATTTCTGGGATAACCTAATCTATACCGTGGCTGGAGCCGGTGGAACACAGTGGGAAGTTGGGTAAAGCGGAGAAACAAAGAAGCCCCGGGTTTTTTAACGAACCGTAATCATACTAAATGCCGTCGGCAAGTTGTAAACAACGTCGACGCAGCGGAACGGTGAATTCCTGTTGCCCGGGAAGCTAAGACGGAAGCACGGCCTGTTACGTCGCGTTACGAAAGGGATGAAACGGTCGGATAAGGAGGCCTGTGGGGGTTGGAGAAGGGTTAACGTTGCCCTGGGTTAGGTATAGTCGCTCGTCTACGAGGCCGTCTTACCGTTTTCAAGCACCTCCGCTAAATATTCATTACGTCGAAAACGTAAGCGTCGAAATGTTCGCACGAGCACCGCGCTTTGGCCCCGTCGTCCTCGAGAAACCGTCCTAATCCGCGGCGCACGTTTCCGCGAACGGCAGAATTAAAATCGCACCGCGATTTCGGCTCGGAAAGGCGTGCCGTCACGCGCCACGGATTTCATCTCCAGACGGGGCCAAGTTTCACTCTCCGCGGCTTCGGAGTCTCGACGGGAAAGAGACGCGCGTAAACTCGTTGAAAAGTTTCGCCCTCTTCTCCTTTTTTCCCCCGTTCCCCCGTCCTCTTCAGCTCCTCTCGCCCACCTGCGACAGGAATACAAAATTTCAATTCGCTCGTGCGTTCCTGAAGACTGAATTAGACGGATCCGTTTCATTCTTCGTGGATAAATCTGCAACCGCCCGGGAAAACTCGACGCTCCTTCTTTCAGACGGTCCAACTTCGAGCGAGACGCGAAAGATAAAACGCGGCACGTCTGTGACTATCGAAAGAGACTTTTCCATTATTCGTTGACGCCACGTCACTGCAATTTTCTTGCTATCACGAGAGAGACAGTTCTTCAGCTTGCTAGGTTTTTCAACCCGTTGTGAAACACGCGTCTCTGTAACACTCGACACTTTGACATAATTCTTTCAGTAATCTCAGCAAAATTTTAGTGTATTTCATAACCAAAAGAAATATTTTCACAGAAGAGGAATTCGATCGTTTCGGTTTCTAGATTTTTGAAGACAATAAAGGATGCTTCTTTTCAGTAGGATGGCGCAAGTATAATATGCATTCATGAATTTGCAAAGAGTGGAATGGATCGATGAGCCATAATAATAGACTGTAGTTTCCCCGATCAACAGATTGCAGGTCTCCGCATCTAGCACTCAAAGTAAGACGTCATGCGTTATTCGCAACGAGGCTCCAATCTGCGAGAGATTGCAAAATCTATTCCGATTGGAAGGTCTAAAGAAAGAAAATTACAGAGTGTAGATAATACCTTACACGTCAGCTTCCTTGTTCGTTAAAAATTGCGATCGGATCGTGTCAGTGAACCTGAGCCACTCGAGCACAGACTGCTATCTTTAAATCAAGTGAATTCTTCATCGACGTTGGCTTGAATCCGGAAGATCTGCATTTGTAATTATTGAATACATCACGTGTTAATTGCATCATAAAATTCAATAAATGTTTAAATACATACCTTTGCAAGATACGCGGGGCAATTATTTGCACGTTCCGT
Source organism: Lasioglossum pauxillum (assembly GCA_933228785.1). Lineage (NCBI taxonomy): Eukaryota > Metazoa > Arthropoda > Insecta > Hymenoptera > Halictidae > Lasioglossum > Lasioglossum pauxillum. The sequence goes on along the minus strand of OW121702.1, from coordinate 16,188,556 downwards.
GTTCCATGAACTATTAATTCGGCCGATCACGTTGTCTGCCGTTAATACAATCGCGAATGGCTCAGGGGATATCGGAATTTATCAGACAATGGGCGAGATTTGCTTTTAAAGTTTGAAATTACCGGTAGCATGCCGCATTGACGTAACCCTTGAATAAGTTACTTCGCAATTCCGCGCACCATTGGCTGCTTCTACGCCATTGTTTGTATTCATCCAAGGTATGCACGCTCCTTGTCAGCCCCTTTGAGAACTATTGTACCAAAGGTTCTCGGCAAACGTACTCTGATCTGAAGGTAAGGCACCTGCCTAATCTAACTCGATAACCAGTGCCTATATGTGTAGACTGGGCAAACGCCCCGAGCGGGGAACGAAATCCAAAGTGAGTTTTCGAAGGGAATTATGTTGAATCGCTGGACCCTTTCCTCTTCCACCCTTTGTCACTGTTAAATTCATCCTTTCTGGTCCTGCCATAAGAACTGCATTGTTGTAATTAATTTGCGTATGCCGGTTGGTCGGATTTCTCACTAGAAATTAAGCGTTTGTTTTCAATCTTAACTCGTCCTCTTAAATTTAAAGGGGTAGACTCGTTTCTCCGGGATTGCAAGGGTGTGGGATGCGCCTTCTTATTGTTCGATAATGCAAAGATCGGGTGTTTCAGTAGTCAAAAACGCTAGATAAAAGATCAATCTAGGCCGCGATCGCTCTCAAAAGTGCTATTTTTACGTTTACGAGGCGTAATTTGCATTATTCGGAAGCATACAGTTGCGCATGTAGCTATTTTTATAAAGCTGCGACAGCTACATGCTGCCGAATAATGCAAATTACGCCTCGTAAACGTAAAAATAGGACTTTTGGGGGTGATCGCGGCCTAGATTGATCTTTGTCTAGCGCTTTTGACAACTGAAAACCCCCATCTTTGCATTATCGAGGAATGAGAAGGTGCACCCGCACCCAGGCAATCCTAGAAACGAATCTACCAACTTAAAATGGTTGATAGATCAGACTTTTATTTGATCTAGAATGTCATAGAATTATTTACAGAATCACCAATATTTGCTATTCTGATTCACTTGATATTTCACTAAAATCTGACCACGGGAATTGCGAATCGCACAAAAATCAGTAGTGATTAGCTTGTTTAGCAAATCCGTCACGTTTCGCATTCCTCCGGTCGGAGACCACGCTACACGTTCGAGGTAATCTAGAGCAGCGTGCCGTCGTGTGTCGTTTCGCCGATTTCATCGAACGCTGTTATTTCCCTGGATGCCACTGGAAAATGCAAATAGGAATGCTAAAGAAAACACGGAGCATACGTGTAGATTCTCATCGGGCCGGCAGCAAGTGCTTGTCTCAATAAGATCGACACGTGAATACGCACAACGCTGTACGATGAGACGCGAGGCGACGAGCGACGTGGCGTTTCGTGGTGCGGCGGGGCGCGCAAGAGCTTTTCAAGCCCCGATTCCGTGGCACGTTTCAGACGTTCTCATCCCGTTGCGTTTGTTTAGCCCGCACGAAGAAGCTCATGATTGCTCAGGCTTCCATCGGGGCAAGAAGTCGCGGTCGCAGACGCGCTTCCTGTCTCCGCCCCGACTTCCTCATCCGTGCACACGCGTATTCTTCCTCTCCGCAGCCAGTTTGGAATAGTAAATAAGAATGGGTCCGCATCCTTCTTGCTCGGTATAACGTTCATTTTAGCGGGGAATGCGGAGAATGACGGTCGACGGGGGTTAGAGGACGACAGGAGGAGAAACGCGACGTGGAAGAAGAGGGGAAGGGACAGACAGAGGCAGACACGAAGCGTTGGAAAGAAGGAAACGGTGGGGAAAAGAAAATGGTGGAACGCGGGGTGGTAAACGAGCGAAAGAGAGAGAAAGAGGGAGAGAGAGGATGGTTGTCCAAGACAGCGGGACATTGTTCAAATTGCGGAGAGTGGAGACATCGATCACCGTGGTGCCGCCGCAGCTGAGCCCCCGGAGACAGACACCAGCGACCTAACCGTCCCTCTTCAACCTCTTCAGCCTCGCCCTCTGCTTCTGCCTCCAGCTCCCGGCACCCTGCTATATAGTATAGTCTAGCTATACTGTAGTATAGTCCGCCGACGCGTTCCGCTGGAAACTCTACCACGTGGTGATCCATCCAACCAACCCCACCTGCGCACCGACGCGTCGCGTCGCCTCGAACGATGACTGCTAAATTTTTCAACTGCACCGAACCGCCTTACGTTATTATGCTTTTTTCCGTCTACCGGCAATCTCGTTGATACGTCCGGGGAGCAAAGCTGACACAGCCCGGATAATCAAAGCAGTTTTACCTGACATCGACGATGCGACAGTTAACTCTGTCACCGTTTGTTTTCTCTGCTTGATCGGATTTGTGAAGAGAAATGTATTTATTTATAGAATTGGATCTATGTAGGATCGGGTTTGGAATGAGTTGGCCTCCAGCAATATGTGGATAACAACGCGTATTTATTTTAACGATATTTGGGTAGATGAGGTAACAAGGTGATGTTTGCTCTCGCGACGATCGGACACGACTGTGATTTCTAACGTTCATCCTTCGCTCGTCGCTTTGCGTTTTTCATCTAACCCCGCGGCCCAAAACAACGCTGACCGTCGCTTGGTTTAACGGAAATTATTAATTACAATATCGCTTGCGCGGGGCATCCTTCATCTATCTCTTTTTTAATTGACATGTGCAAAGCCAGCTGTATTTACTGATGGAAATGAAGACGGAACGTAAGAAAACAATGTAACGTTAATATTCGGAATATCGTTGTGTCTGAGATGAGGAGAGATCTTCTGTATTTTATTTCGAAAAATGAGGCGACGAGCAATTTCCTCCAACCCCCTCAAATATTTTTTGCTTCGTCAGTGAATGTTCGATAAGCACACTGCCACGATCGTTTGCTGCCGACGAATCCCGATGCGAGATTCAATTATTCGTGAAACTCCATAAACCAATGTTGTCCGACGTAATCTCCCCAGTTTCGAGATCCTCTCTATACCCGTTAGTTTCTCTACTCAGCTCGCATTAAACGCCGTATTACGTTGATTCCCTATGCACGATGCCTGTCAATGATTCGTGTCGTCAGCAAAGCACGGACAACAAATTAAAAATTAAATTAAATTAGAAATGCTGTTGCATTTTCAGCTCATTAAAATTATTCAGAAAGAATATCGATGTCTATGCTGCTCTTGTTACTTGCAACTAGTGCAGACAATTTTTATTTCTCATAACAATTCGCCATCTAGTAATGACGTTTTCGATATTTAATATTTGTAATAAATAAATTGCAAATTTTTTGCGCAAATAAAAATGGCAAAATGACAATTATTGCTTTTCAATAAGTCGAAAGTAATGCAACACAGCGTGTTCAAATTTTTTGCACAGTTGCACTATTATGATTCTGATCAATTTCTGTTATAAATGCGTAAACTCCATAGGCTAGTGACAAATGTAGAATTTTATTAGTAGAATGACTGTGGATTTTATCACGATATTATTAGCTCGCTTTCTTGTCTGTCTGTCTGTCCGTTCGGTACAAACTTTGCAATTGATTTTATACTAACTTGCCGATGAGCTAGAGCCCCACCTTTTTCGTTTTAAATCTTGCAATTATTTTCATAGCTCTTAAAAATTCACAATCACAAATTTTCAGGATTATCTGTATGGGGTTAGAAATCTGTATGAGGTTAGGAACTTATATGACGCTTTTTAAACATATTTTTTTTAAATTTATTTTATTTAAATTATTTTATACTTTTTAGTCCGTTTTAAAAACATGGTATTTTTAAAAAATTAATTTTTATTTAAATAATTATGTATCTCCAGAAAATTCTTCCGAAGAATCAATAAAATTTTGTGGGACGCTGTGCCGTTACTTTCGCAGCCACTTTAACGTGATGCAAAGGCGATGCGTCTTGGCCGGGCGGCATCTCGGTCGAATCGAGTTCAAACAATTTAGAGAAGTTTACAGGGGAACGAACAAGTTCTTAGGAAATAAGTAAGTCGATACCTCGGCCGAAAGATCGAGCGGGAAATAGAACCCGAAGAAGATTTACGAGGGAGCGGGGAATCGTCGATCGAGACCGGCCTCGGCCGGTCGTTAAACTTCCTTTACAAATCGGCTCGCGCGAGTGATGCATAGCGATCGAACAGCCTGAAATTATTTTCCGTCAGGTCCGGGGATAATTATATTCTGATCGCGGGTCCGTTCGCGATCCAGCTTGACGTAAATTACCTTAGACTCTTTCGAAATTTCCGTGTTTCACGTTGCGCGCGTGATAAGTGACCGCGAATTAACATCCCGAGCAGCATCTTATTCATCGTCCCCCGAAATCACCGTTGCGAAGAATATATTTTATCCCATGAGTCGGTAGCGTCAAATTTGGTGGTCGGTCTCGGTGTGTTTACGGTTATCGTAAAAATGTCGTCCGCAATTTAAATAATGTCTCCATAAAACGAGATTGAATGACTTAAATAAGCTGGTCCCATCTTGGCCGAGTATATGGCCCCGTAATTGTTTTAACGATGCTCCAATGAAATTTCGTGGACGTTAATCGCAACAGTTCGATATCATATTTCCCCGGAAAAGCTTAGACTGAATATGAAATCATGACAAATGCTTTCTCTCTAAAATTCCAGTTTTTAAGGGATTGCGACAAACATGAAATTTAAAACGGTAAAAGAATTTAAGAACATCGGTGGATTATTTTGAACCTATTAAAACCACTAAAGGAAGGAAGATAATTCCAATTAGGTCTTGTTTCGCGTGTAAGCGTTAATTTTATTCTGAGCAAACTTGTAGAAAAGGAACCACGCCATTCTGATCAACATTTCCCTTTAAAATTTTGTCGGTAGGCTTTAGTTTGCGAGATAATTGCAAACAACTGCACTTGTAAATGTAAATTAGCCTAGAAATTCGCAATCTACTTATAAGAGAAGTATAACATACGCTCCACCAATGGACCAAGCAAAGTAGATGTTAAAAGTATCGTCGAAAGTATGTCCAACGAATAAGAAACGGTAAAGAGAATGCGACGCAAATCGTCGAGGCAAATCGTGCTTAAAAATCAGTTCCGTGGATTTCGTGGCCAAAGAGCGAAAAAGCCAGGAACGTGTTCGTGTGTCACGCATGCGTACACCGATGGATAAACCGAGTGACCAATTTCGTCTATTCTTGCTCATTAGATATTCAGCAGCAGAAACAGGCCGTGCGTCCAATCCTGATAACGCTGAAATTTTTATACCCCGACATCGGTGGATAAATTCTTGGATACCGGCCAATACTTTCGCGATGCGGCCATTCTGTATTCTCCAATTTATTCCAGATCCACTTCGCTATTTATTTCAGTAGCGAATCCAACGTCGATTCCGTTCTCAGACAAATGTTCTGGCCAGCCTCGTATCACTTACAATTTTCCCCCGCCCCGGCCCGGTAACGTTTCGTCTCTGGTGTACGATACTTTAAAGAAACGTGGTTTCCGATATCCGTTTCTCATAGATAGTCCCCGGGAAGTAGATACGCCGGAATCTAGAAACGAAGTTAATCCGAGTGCCCCATCATTTTTGTAATACTTTTCTAGTTTTGCAGATCAGTTCTCAACTTTGACTAAACCTAACTGCTTCTGATAAATGGAAAAACTACGACGTTTAATCCTGCAACGGTACTTTGAGGTATTTCTGATTGTTTACTGCTGTATTGTTGCATAATTTTTTTCATAGTTTCAATCTCTGTTTAACATCTGAATGTTAAGAGCATTTTAATCAATTTTTGCAAAATTTGTGCATAGTTAAACTAATTTACTATGTCTGATGAAACAAGCAACACCTCTAAAATTGTATTTGTAACTTGTTAAATGGGGGAGTTAATTTTATACACATATAATATTCAAGTTTTATGTGTTCAGATTATTAAGAAAATACTTTAACAGTCTGATAATTCCATTAAAATTCGTTGGGGAATATTTATAAACGTGTCGTCCAACTAATCGAAGGCCAGCACCGTCGCCATCAGCATCGACGTAATGCACACTTCCGATGAAGCAGCGGTGTGAGCAAAGATCGAGGATATTTACCTAACGGTTTACACGTTACAGTCTCGAGTACACCCTTCCCCAGGTTACACATGTTAATCTCAACCTAGTTACGCTTTTCGAAAGAAGGAACGCCTAGGTGTATAGGTATAGTCGCAGTTCCTCATCCCATATTGCCGCTTAAATTTTACGAGCCTGGAGCGATCGGGGCGAAGTAGACAGCTATTATAACCGACGATGCACGTCAACTCGCTTCTTTCTAAAAACAAGCTATAATAAAGTCAGTTAGGTAAACGCGGCATTTGCTCCATCATCCAGGCTCCATACACCGAGTATCAGAAGCTAACAGAAGCGAACGCACACATAAGCACACACAAAGAGATCACGCGACGAATAACAAAGCACTCGATACTTCAAAGCATGCTATCGCGTCGAAGCATCCAATAATCCAACACGTGAAACTTTCTGCTGGGGTATTTTTTCCGAAAAACTTTTAACGACTGGCCTGGTTTCGAAGAAACCCTTGTTGTAAAGAGATTTACAGCGTTCAAATTGTTAGAGGTACTTGAATTTCTAAGGGAATGTCTAGCTCTACTGAATATTTAATCATTTCTTATGAAGTGTTGATATTAAAAAAAATCTTCATGCTGTGGCTCTGATAATAATTTGATCTCCCACTGCAATTTGATCTCCCAAAAACAAAGAAAATGTTAAACTTTTTCCGAGATGAAACTCATTCGAAATTTGTCGTTATCATTGTGAACACCTCCGATAGCCCTTCGGAAATTGGCTTGAAGGACTCTGGTCACTTGAAGACATTCCCTTACCTGTCATGGAACTGAAAATATGCTCAACTTTAAGCGACCATATCTCCTCAACTACTGATCCTAGAGGTTCGAAACTTCGATCTGCATCCGCGCCGGGTACAAATCTACTGGATTACATACCAAATACATCATAATTCGTAGGAGAAAGGCACAAATGTTGAGTACGGTAAAGTAAAGAGCAGCCGAAATTTCAATTGCTTTTGAGTTCGCTTGAGAACGCAGTTTCACGTGTAAAGAATACATTCCACCGACTTATTTTTTCACGAAGAACATCCTTCTCTCAGTTGTCTGATTACTGCACGGGCTAGTTGCGCAAAATGGCCATTCGGAGAACAGTAGTTATAGTAATGGAGGTCCCGGACGACCTGAAATATCCGAAAGCAGCAGAGTTCAGACAGCAACGAAGAAATCTCGCGGAGCGGCTAAGAAAGTTCAGTCCTCTCGCGAATTATACTTCGAGTGTCGGCCAATCTGTCGTAGATGTCCGTCGCTGACGTGAACAACGCGAGCATCTTCCGGCAGAATGGCAAGACGCGCGTTGCAGTCGTGCTCGAATTATGCTCTTGTCTACGGTATTAATGGACGCTGTTAGGAGGCGCAACTCAGCCCCGGCTGGCATGCAGTAAAGCGCTTCTGTAAACTATAGCAACATCTTCGCAAGTATTAGTTCTCCAACCACGGAGAATACTTCACCGACTAGAATTGGTTGTTTCAACACTGAGCCGTTCGACATTCGGCTCTCCTGGCTTTAGAGAGTACTTCAGCCGTTACTCCTGCGCGCGGTATACAAGCTACTCAAGCTTGAGTGGTTCTTGCCAGTCTCACTTTCTCAGCCAGCGAGCATATTTGGTAAGACGATACTCTGCCAGCGTTGGATAACAATGCGACCTCGTTCAATTCTGCTGTTTAACTTATCGCTGCCGCGCCCCCTCCCCCTCCTCCTCCACCTCTCTCTCTCTCTCTCTCTCTCTCTCTCTCTCTCTCTCTCTCTCTCTCTATCTCTCTCTCTTGTAAATCAACTGCAAAATTTCGGTGTGTTGTTCTCCGAAAGCCGATTTTATGCATCCACTATACCACCGGGTAACGATTCGACGATCATTGTTGATTTGCGGCAGCCCGTCGACCTGCACCGTCGAACATAAATCCTCCGGAAATGTACGGTACACGCTGTTCTCAAGAAAATACCAAGTTGGTACATTTTCCAAGATGCGGCTAGAATTCTGCAGTAGATCTTGTTCTCTACCGGAGCAAAATTAAATATTTACAGCAGCTTCAAACCCACTTGCTTCTACCTTGAAAAGCTCGTTAAACATTTCTTTGTTTTCTGCTCGACATACACGAGGTCAAAAATTACGCAATGTAATATCAAACCTCAAGATTATTTTTTCGATAAAAAAGAATCATAAAAAAAGTAATTACTTGTGTTTGAAACATTCTTTTACATTACAGTTTTCATGATGATAGAGATAAGCGTCTGAGTCTGTATTATACTTTTGAACCGTGAATATTTGCCGCGACTCTATTAAAATTCCTACGATTTCTTTTGAAATGTTTTGCGCTGACGCGGATGATAATTGCAGCCGGTCCCGGCAATCCTTTCGCTTCTCTTGATCGAACAATTTCCCGGTCATTACGGAAATTGTAACGGCGCGCTCGGAGCGGTGCCGCGCGCTGCCTTCCGGGACGACACAAACACTTCGATACCCGCGAAAATGCTGAATACACAGTTTAAAGTACGCTCGGAATTAAAGTCAATGTCACGCTCTGTTACAACCAAATGATCCGACCTAAGTCGACCAGCGAAGTTTCTGCCTGCCGGCGTAGTGTAAATGTACCCTTAAAACTCGAACCCCCACCCCTCCCCCACCACGCCGTCACCCCTCTGTTCTTCCCGACCAGGCGCTGTTTCATTCCCCTTCGTCGAAACTTTCGTCTCGACATAATTCTGTCCCGAGGTTCGGTGTCCTCGCAAAAGTACCTACTACTAATTAATCCTTTTAACAGCGCTTAAATTTAATTAATCTGAAAGTTATGTGGTCGAAACCCGGCTCCGCTCGACGGCCGCTGGCTCTCCGACGCTTTTTGTCCTCTCGCCAGTCGATTCCGCGACGACGACGCGACGGGGGGATGAAGTGGCCCGGGAAATTCGTCGTTGGAAATCGTATACATTAAGCAAGCTTTGAAAATCGGATTTCACGTCGTTTCTTCCCCCCCCCCCCCGCGAGACGTCCTTCCAGGATTATTCGTTGTTTTATTCTCGGTCCCCTGGATTCGTCCTCCTCCTCCGATCTTCTTCGGCCTTTTGACTTCGCGTTATCGTACTCGGCAAGTCTGTCTCTTAGCAGATTACTAATTCCCCGGGGTTTGCGAAATCGCGTGGACCCGCGAGGTACCGTCAGGAACTCGTCCTTCGCGCGACCTTCGAATAATAGCGACTATTCGGATTCTTCGTCAAGTTGGACGAACTTGAAATGTGTTGTTCAGGTCGCTTAACTACTTTTGTCTTTACGTGTTACCGCCGATTCGTTTCTGAGATATTCATTTAGTCCTCTCATGACGATGCACAGTGGAGTATTTGTCCGAGTTATTGGAACAAGTGTACCAGTCCTATTTTTTTTATTTATGAACTCATGTAGCGTCGTTATGCATTGAAAATAAAGTCGTTTGTAGTACTCATTCTTCTCTTCGCCCGTTTCTGAAATATCGCTCGGCTATTAGGATCGTTTATATGTGAAGAAGATGTGTTAATTTTTTCTTCGGCATTTTTCACTTCCTTATTGTTTAGCTGTTCAAAATTATTTGAAACGCCCCACAGTCTGGATCTGGCTCGAAGGACCAAAATGAAGCGTCCAAAATACCGCAAGTCCGTATACGCGGAGTCGTAACTCCCGTTCCGCTTGCTCGCGACGATAATCGGAGCTTTGACGGTGTTACAGGAATAACACCGACTATTTGAAATAAGTTCGACTCTTGGAAGTTAACACTTTATATACAGGTATCCCAAAATTCCTTCAACAGGCGGAAATGGGAGGTTCCTGAAATCATTTGAAGCAACATTTTCCTTTGCAAAAATGTTATCTGCGGCTTTGTTTAGGAATTATTAACGAAAAACACGGACCAATCAGAGCGCGACCTAGATGCGAGTTGCCCTAGTCGCCTCGGCACGCCAACTGTCAATTGGTCGACTGTGCCAACACGCTTCGTGTTTTTCATTAATAACTCCTAAACAAAGCCGCGGATAACATTCTTGCTAAGGAAAATGTCGCTTCAAGTGATGTCAGGAACCTCCCATTTCCGGCTGTTGAAGGAATTTTGGGACACCCTGTATATTTAAAAACTTAACAAGATGCAATAAGACGATGAGGTTCGAGGTAAAACTAAGGTTGTTTCGGTTCGAGCGATTTTCGTAATCTGCTTTTCGGTGTCGCGTCGTGTATAAGGTCGGCTCGGCATTTTACCTTATTGGTTGTCTTAAAAATGGATGGGGATGATAAAATGATCTCTATTGGTGTGTGGGTGGTGCCTTTTGGTCGTAGGAGTAGGAGCCCTTTGGTAAAACTCTGTTTAGTCTATGGAAACTATTAGGTGCGAATGATATGTGAAAACGATACGGAAACTAAAGTGTTGCTTATATTGGGTTGGCAAATAAGTTCGTCCGGTTTTTGTGATTTATTTCAATGTAAAAAACCGAACGAACTTATTTGCCAACCCAATACAAGAAGATTGCCCTGTCAATGGTTCGTGGTTCGCTCTCGAGGCGGTCCCGAAGTGGTGTCCGATGACACCCAAACTCTGGGACCGTTGCGTCTGCTCGAGACCGAACATGATTCAAGTTTGAAGGTGACCTATTACTTGCTGCGATCTATGAATCCATCGTCGACGAGTCGAGAGCGGCGAAGCTAAAAGAAAGACAGCGGCGTATCGAAGCCTGGTTCGGCAGGCTGTTCCTCCCCTTCGGTATCGAATAATGAAAAAACAACATTAACAGATCGCGGCGGATTAACCGCGCGATCCGGCCGCAGAAGCTTATCCGGCTTTGCACGGTTGCCCGTTGTGTATCTTCGGCCGGAGTCTATGATCACACCGTAGGAAATTTACGATCTCCACACTTTCTACCCTTCCGAAAGTGGAAACAACCATCAGCCCCCCGTCGGCCGGTGGTTCTCTGTGCATTATCGACGCTGGCCCGCTAAGTTTCGCCGGGGAGGAAACGCTGCACGAGCCGATAGGGGATAATCAATCTCGAAACAGAACGTTCCCCCAGAGAGATTGCGGAGCGGCGAAGTAAGGGTGGAGAGAGCAAGAGAGAGAGAGAGAGGGGGGCAAGGAGAGACGGCAGGGTACGTGTGTTTGCATTTGCGTGCTAATTTGCCCTAACCTAATGAGAAACCGGCTTGCGCAAACTCTTCCTCGGAGCCGGTTTCACCCCCCGCTGAGCGTTGGACGAGAGTACCAGCCCTCTGTTGCTGCCCACCGGGCATAAACGTGTTGAAAAATTGGATCGCGAAACTTCGTGGCTCACCGGGCTCGTTGTGTTTGCCGTGGCGGCGATCTTTAATGAAACTAAACCCGACACGGTAACTAACGGCGCAGGGCTATTTGATTAGTTTTCGGTATTTGCCGATCGACGGTGTTACGATAACAACGGAACACATGCGGCCCCGATGCAACTTTCGAAATTAATTTGTTAACGCAAACCAACCCCTTCAGCGATTGGGTATCGTCGTTTTGTAACGAGCACTGTTCGCCCCGAAGCATTTCAATATTTCCCCGTGAATCCTTATAACATCCAATCGTTGAATTATATTGTTTCGGCTCGCGTTCTAACAATTACCCGAAACCACCGTACGTTAATTAATAATGGATATTATTTAGTTGATTGCGATCGTTTCGAGGCGTTCTTCCTGTAGAAATTGTTCCGGGAATATCATGTTTTACGTCAAATTAGTCGGTGATCATTTCCCGCGGAATCAGAACGAATTCTTTCGTTATGTTATACATCAGCGGTCCCCAACCCCCGGGCAGCGGTCCGGTACCGATCCGTGGATCAAATGGCACCTGGCCGCCCAAGGAATATTAAATACAATTAAATTAATATTATTAAATAAAAACAATCTAAAATATAAACAATTAAAGTCCCCCACATCAGCGGGCCGCGGTAAAATTATCTAACATTAACCAGACCGCGGCGATAAAAAGGTTGGGGAGCACTGTTATACATTATTATTCTCTATGCCAGCGTAATTGTTTGTTCGGGAAAATAAATTCGATCTCGAAGGAATCGCGAGCTTCGAAAACGAATTTTAATTTCTCGGAGACTGCTACGAAGAAAATACAATTTCCTCGAAGGATATACTTACAACTGCGGATCTTGAGGGAAATTAACAAATTCTTACATCTGTTGCGAGAAACCCGAGCCATTCAAGAATATCTTTCTCTTAAATTCTTTTAATCTTTATCCTATTCCGAATGACTGCATTTATGACAAAAATGAGTAGGTGTAATGTAAAACAGTATAAACGTTAGAAGAATTAAAAAATACTATTATATCATACTCAACCTATTAAACACATTAACAAAGAAAATAAATTTTCACTGCAGTTTGTTGTAATTCAGATAGAAAAGTTTTATTCTGCATGAAGGTACGCTGTCTACTTATAGCATGCAAATAGAGAATGTTACATAAAGAGTTGCACGAAGTTGGACCAACAACTCCGCCCACCAATTTCCGATTCTGTCACTAACTGTAACACACCGAAGTTCCTCGGACACAGGGTGTACAGCGGCGGCATAATCAAAGGACGAACTTCACGTGAGCCACCGCGAGGTTCGGGTCTCCGGCGGCACGCGTTAAAAATTTAATATCGCGTGGTTAATAAATCAGGTGTTCCATCACAGTACCCGAGGACGTTCTCTGAAGATGGCGGCTCGGATTCATTCACGAGGTTTCTTAGGAAGGTTTCCGAAGGACGCGTCTCTGGTCCGACGGAATTTCTTTTCCCGAACGAAAATTCGTCGGGAAACGAAGTATCTTCGTCAGCGTCGGAGCGGCTGGGTTCCGAAGGGGGTTGAAAATGAAATCAAGGCACAGGTTACCTCGGACGTAATTGTGTTCGGGCCCCGGTACCGGATCGATGGCCGCGGGGCAAATGTTAGCGCAACAATTAAACCGGCAGGAAGAAGAAAGGAGAAAAGATGGAGACAAGGGCTCACCTCGGTGAATGCGACTGCGCTGCTCCCATAGACGCGCGCGCGGCCGTCATTATGCGGGAGGACGAATGAATCGCGACAAAAGGAGGAACGGCAGGTAGTAGGAAACGGGCAAATGTTTTCGAGTAGTCCCACTTCCAACGGATCCATTGTTATTTAACGCGGGCACATTGAGGATGAGCGCAGGAGGCTTGAAAGACGCGAAGGAGACACGCCGGGGAAAGGAGAGGACAGCCGAGAAAGGGAAAGCATTGTTCGAGTTCTGTTAAATACGATCCTCTTTCCCTTGCACGTGCAAGGGTGCTTGATATTCAGCGTATTTCCAACGCGGCACGGTTATCAATCAACCCTTTTTCCTCGCGATAAACGCGGAATTGGACAATACCGACCAATTTCTTGGTTCACGGACGATGGAATTATTTCGACGCGAAGGGGATTCGACCGGCCGACAACAGACGCGTTTGTCGGCTCGGATACAAGCTACAACACCTACTCGTAAGCAGAAACTTTATTGGTAATTATTAGGGGTGTGCGAGAACCCGAAATATCGGGAACCCGATGGTCGGGACGAGTCGAGAAGAGGTCGAGTCGGGTCGGGTCGGGTTCCCGAAAATTTCGAGAATATGACATAAGACACTCTTGAAAAGAATTCGTGATGGACAACATTCTTTCAATCTCGAAAACATCTAGAATAAAAAATCCGAAACTATGAATGTATTCATTAAAACGAATATAAATGATTACTGGGTCGAAATTTTCGGGAATCCCGATAAATTCGAGAATCCCGATTTTTTTCGGGAATCCCGATAAATTCGAGAATCTCGAAATTTTCGGGTACCCGTCCTGATCCCGAAAAAATTTCATGTTCCCGACCCGACCCGATATTTTGAGTTCTCGCACACCCCTAGTAATTATTAAACTGCGGATCTTTATGCAAAATAAAATTTGTCTGCATCGATTGCAAGAAATAGAAACTAAATCGAATGTTATTTCTTTCCTTAATGATTTGAATAGAGAAGAAATTGTATACAGTCAATCCAATAAGTATTCGTACACTCTTTAAAACAGAATAACTTTTTTATAATTGTGCCAAACGAACTGATTATTTGTAAGCAATTAGAAGCATTGGTTTACTAGATGATGTGCAAAACAGTTTTTTCAAAAATTACAATTGATCAGGTTACATGCAAAATAAAACAAGCATTTTTTAAAACTTTTTTATTTGGGTCCCTAATGAAAATGTAAAATATATGTTTTGTAGATTTATGTTTGTAAAGGGATCCGGCTTGAAGGACCAAAAATGTGACGGACAAAAATCTGGAGGATGCGGTCTTGCTTGACCAGAATGAAAGGCACGTGTAATTGAAAGAATGGAATGACTGAGAAGAGTGAGACAGGATCGCAGAGTGATTGGTATGAAAGACAGAATGCAAGATTGAACGGAATGGATAATTGTGGTAACGGTTGGATTTGAACGGAAGAGAAGTGGACTGTATAAATGATATTGCGAGCACGTATGTATGGATCTACGATAAATAAACTATATTTGCACTTTGTGATGGTTTGTCAAAAGGTATTACATTGTGTCACGGAACTACTGTACAATGAGTTTGAAATAAAGATGACTTTTAAGTGTTATAGTAATGTATGATATATAAACCAAACTAGGTTGACGGCATTAATAAATAGATAAATAAAATAAATAAAGATAACTTTTAATGCTTCGGAAGGAATCGCTTTGTATGACGTGGATCAGCTGATCGTTTGTCGCAGAGAGTGTTTGCCGCAGACAGAGTGAGGCGACGCGACGGTTGTTACTATCTTTTATTGTCTCGATCCATCTGGAAGTTCGTCACGCACCGGTGGTTCCGGTTGAGCGTTCGCGAACATTTCAGAAGGATCGAGAATGGGTTTAGACCAACCACGCAGGTGATCTATCGCCCGCGTAAGCCTCGATGGCATACGCTATCGCTCGCGATTTCGGCGGGGTCGCGCGGTGCCAGTGTGATAATATGGCGCTCGGGCGCGCAAATCTTGAACAATGTTAGTTATACACATGCTGAAAATTTCATCGAAATCGGTTGACGCAGGAAAAAACGACACGCATCGAAAGATGCACGATTCTGTAGATTTTAATCAGAAACTGATCAAATCAAAAGTCGTGTAAAACTACGATTTTCACCTATTTTAACCGCTTGTAGCTCGTTTGTATGTCAATCGATTTCGATCAAAATTTTCAGCAGGTGTGTAACTACTATAGATCTACGAAACATATATTTTAAATTTTTATTGAGGGCCCAAATAGAAAAGTTTTAAAAAGTGCCTTTTTTATTTTTTCATGCAACCTTGTAAATTGTAATTTTTAGAAAATATTTTTTGCACATCATTCAGTAAACCAATGCTTCTAATTGCTTATAAAACATCAGGTCATTTGGTATAATTATAAAAAAGTTATTCTGTTTTAAAGGGTGTACGGAGATTTATTTTACCGAGTGTATTAATATCTTCGAATTTTTTAAATTTTCCAAAAGATTTTGTATTTTATCTACTCAATTTTGCCATAAATACATGAAGATCCGCAGTCTAATAATCATACAGAAAAGAGTACACCTCATCGATTTTAATGACCTTGGATTATGTTGCCAAGGTCATCATTCGCCGCTCGACTTTAGTTTCTGAGATATTCTAAAGAAACTGTTGCTGCTACTATTGGGTTGGCAAGAGAGTAATTTCTACAATCTAATTTATACAAGCAATTTTTATACAAAAATGAATTTTAATGAATAAGATCTTCTCCCTTTTGTTCAATGATCTTTTGCCAAAAAGAATAAATAAGAAAATATTTTATTGATTAAAGTTCACCGTTTGAATAAAGAAATTCGGTTTTATTTTACCTTAAAATACCGAATTACTTTCTTACCAACCCAATATTTAGAATGGTTTCAGCACACACTTCCTACGGGTAATTATACAGAAAAGGATACACCTCACCGATTTTGATGAAACTCAAATATGTGGTAGAACTCATACTTCTAAGCAATTATTTCCTGTACGTTTACCACCGCTACTTAATTTGAAACTGCAAGAATATCAACCATTATTATATTAAACAATTTATGTAACACAGGCTTCGCCTTTGCATTTATCATAATCGCCTTAAAACAGGTATTTAAGCAAACATTTTGTTTCCCGTCACCCAACATAAATAATATAACCATAAAAACATTTAAAACTAGCAATGTTGATTGTATAACCCATGGAAATACTCTTCTAGAAGCCCCGAGACCATTAAGCACGTCCTCGCAATAAGCCGATTATTCTTTACACCCAATGAACGTCGATTAAACGCGGACTGGAATAAAAACTCTGATTAAACCCAGAGAGCCAAGCAACAAGAAACGATTTAACGCTGGAAAAAAAGGGGGAAAAACAATGTTTTTTCACAACACTATTAATACAAAATCTGTCCGACAGACAAACCGCAATTTGGAGATGAAGCATCTTTGTCTCCATTAAAACGCGAACAAGAAGACAAAAGAATGCAAAATTTCGTTTTTTTTTAAAATAAAACTCGATGCGATCTCTGCATGGAACGGATGTAATGTTTCATCGGTCGGCTTAGAGCAGGATTACCATTATGTTTCACGGATTACACGTAGCATCGAATATACCGCGGGCAACGGAATACATTTTTTATCGGAGGGAAAAACAGCGGCGAGTCGATTTTTGTTTTTTAATACACGCCGTCGAGTGATGGCTGGGCGTGCTAGGGAGGACGGTGAAGGGTGCGAGGGGGTTGGGAAGACCGCTGCGCAGTATGATTTTTATTTAAATTTACAGAGAGGTGTTGTAATGCATCGTCGAATTGGAAACTTGATGCGCGTCGGCTAAATGAAAATTTGTTGACACGCCCGCCCGGTGACAATAAACTTCTATTTCATTGTATAATGCCGATCGAGCACGCTCCAAAATAGAAATCCCAAGCGTCATCATCCCCGTACTTGTAATTCGACCGTTCGTTTCGTACTTTCAATTCGATACGTGCATCGGCGAGCTCGGACCCGTGACTTCGGTGGTGTCGCGAGAATTATTCAAAATGCAGGGAAAATGACGCGGAACGTAAGTAATCGCGAATGATATGGAAAAAAAGTGGTTCCTGTATCGTTCGCTCGCCATTTACTGCCTATAAAGTTTGAAAAATAGCATTCTTGCGGCTCGGCCTCGGCGTGGCAGTAAAAAAGCTGTCTGTACGCTGCCTCGCCTTTATACGGCGCTTTTACGACAGTATAAAAATATTATTAAAAACGATGGAAAACAGCTCCGTGAGAGACCGGAGGGAGTCCGGCTCGCCGGAAAGCACAGGCAAGGAAAATCAATTAGGAGTGTATTATCGCGTGAAAAGTTCGCGATAGAAAATTACTTCATAAAAACAGGTTTCAAGTAATATCGAATAATTATAGCGATTCTACTTCCAACGGGGCATTAAACTGCATTACGATGTTGCATACGAAACCTTTCCCTCGCAGAAGGGGCTGCCGATGCTTAAAACTTTTTGCTGTCCCGAGCACTCTGCAGAGAATTTCTTCCGGGACCTATTAATTTATTGTCTGTTTAATAAAAGAAAGTCGAGCGGTTGAAAAATCTCTCGAGTTATCTTTTAGGTTACTTTTTCGAGTAATGTCTATTTTAAACACATCAGTTAATAAGTTTTTCTTCAATTTTTGTCTTCTCGTTAAGAAGAATTTAATGAAACAAAATTTCCTATTTTTTTGGTGTAAGAATGTTCGAATTTTGTATATTGTCAATGCAAAACGATATTTGTATTGATAACAATATTTGATATTTATATCTTCATCATCAGTCTGAAATAGTGAATAATTATATATAATTAACGAATAAATTGTTATCCTTATGGAAAACGCCAGCTGAAATATAGTATGTAATTATTGTTCTTCCACAAATGGAGAAATAGCTTTACTACCATGTCGCGATCAATTCATTCGGGTAGGACTATGATGATCTCGTTCCTACCTTTCCGTCAGAAGTAAAGACGTTTGCTGTTTGGCGTACAGGCTACATCCGTCTGCAATCCACCATACATCCCTGCATTTAGCGTAGTTTCAAGATGGAAAATAAGCTCATACCTCCAATCCGGACATAGAAAGGAAGTAAATCCCTGCTAAGGATGATCAATCCACATAAATTGCAGCCTGCGATCTCGTTAGCTTCTGATCGCAACTAAGTAAGATGTTGCGATGATCTCTTGTCGGAGTTCGAATGTTTGCTCCTGAACGCTTTTGGGACGTATGAACGCCGATACTCATAATTGGAAGTGTGCTCGAATGTCGAAGCAGTTCACTTGTCTAAGATATCATGAATATTCATAAATACATGACCCAGATCATAATTGGGACACTTGATATTTAAGCTAATTATAACTTTGTGGAAAAGAGTCGTACAACAATTTACCCTGGCTCATTTTACAGTCTGAAGCCTCTACTTTCAGAACATTCTGTAGATTTGAAGACTGAAGCTGTTCCTTAAAAATGCCGGTACGATTTTTTGTAGCTATTCTATCAAACCTTGGGAAGTAGCATTCTAAAGTCAATGAGAAATCTTGTTTCTGACTATTTCTGTCAATTTAAGTACAGAAAAGTTACTCCATTATAATAAGCAACACACCCTTATATTGTAGCCTGTTTGGCAGTTAGAGTGGGGCTGGACGTCTCGTACGATCGACAAATGTTTGTCTGTCCGCGTTCATTTGTCCGGTAATTGTGACTGCGTTCGAATGCGTGCCGAAGGCAGTGATTATTCGAGGCAACCCCGTAAATTCTGTTCGCGGTCTAAATGTTAGCGGGCTGCGTACGGTCACCCACGGTATATACATCAGTGCCGAGTGTCTGGTTACCGCAGGAGAGTGTTCGCAGCTATTCAACCGGGGCCGAAGAACCCACTCGACTAAGTATTTTCAACGATCCGTCCCTGGGCGTTCGCTCCTCTCCTTGGTAGCTCGGTCAGATATATACGTGCCGTTGAATAACTCGTGGTCATTAGCAACCGGTCCTTTTTACATAGAGTGCCCAGTATGTAACACCCTGACGGAATACCTCTCGCGCCATCCTAGACCCCGGGAGCCTCTCCTCCCACGGTCCCGCTCCTTTACAACCCCTCGAACCTCTTTTCAACGGACTGCAACGATAATGAGTACTATTTCGGTAATGAGGTCGCGCGCCATTGAAAATCGCGGGGAAGCACGCGATCCACGCTCGCAGAAACAGTGCCGAGCGAGTGCTTGGGAGACCGTAAAACTTAATGAACGGAGAAATAACCGTTTCGAAAGAATCCCTGGATCTATTTCCTACCGAAACCCCTGGCCTCGCTTCCTATCCTTTTTACTTCTCCGCCCCCCGGGGAATTCCCATCTAAACGACCAGTCGACTTTTCACTCGCTGAGATTCGATCTATCCGCCCTCTCCCGAAACGCTATCAACGCCCGGGAATTCCTCCGCTCAAAAACGCCCGCGCGACGGTGTAAATCGACTTTCTTGTCCTGCCCGCGCACCACTGTTCTTCCACTTCCTCCACTTCTTCGTCGTCCGCCGCTCCTCCTTCGCCCGCGCTGGCTTGCTACCCGCCGCCCTTTGTCCGGAATCGAAGCTGCGGTAATCATTTTTCAAAGAGCTTCCGAAAGTTTATTCCCTGGAAAATTAATCGTCCTGTTTAACCCTTATTTCTGTATCCTGGCTTTCCGGCTCAGCGTAATATTTCTTCGTACTTGCGAACGACTCTGACGATGTTTCTTGACCATTCTGAACAATGTCGACTTTTCACGACCTTCTCGAACGTATTCTTAAACATGATAATCTTTTCTAACCATTTGAAACACTGATTTTCAATCTCGAAGTCAGCGATCGTTATTCACGAGATAATTCACATGAGCGAGCAAATGAACTCCCGTCATTATCTGGATACAACGATACATTCAAAAGCAAGCTAATGGAAGGTCAATCCATCCATGCTCCTTCATGTTCACTCAATCATTCCTAAACCAATCAGAATCCAATTGACCGGATAGAACGGCTACCAGCCTCGAACAGAACAATCCTAATCTTCTCATGCAACACGCCAAACGTTGCAAATGCCTAATAACGCCTGACATACATTTTGGTAACCCTCAGCTGGCGAATAACACCTGTAAGATTTCGGTATTCTCTGCAAAATAAAAAATCCATCCAATCTCGAGGACCTTATTCGTTTCGATTTTAATTTTAATTCTAATCTGAAATAAGGTAGAAATTTTAACCGAACGTGCATTTGGTAAAAGTAATCATTCGTATTAAGTTTGAACTGTTCCGAATCACTATAAATATGTAGTGGAAGCTTCTGAAATTTCGCAGGAATTCGAGGCTTGTGTGAATTCGTACGCGTAGTTGCAATCGCAAGATTGTTCGTTCGCGTTGATTATTTCCCTGTATCTGCGTCGAGTCGTCGCCACCAGGAAGAATAGAACAGACGAAAGGAACGCGAGAGAGGTGGTAAAGTGGGACAACGCAGAATCGAAAATCAGCTTCGTAGTACGACGACGACCTCGGCCCTGGAAATTTCCGGGCCGGTGATAACGTTCCGCCCGAATAGATCGTATCTTTTTCGGTGAAAAGTTGACCGAAAGAGCGAGGGAGAACGAAAAGATAGGTTCCCGGCCGCGAGGCAACGGCGAAATCAAAGGAGGGATTGTCGCAGAGATTTCTCCTCGGATCTGCTCTACATGTTATAGGTTACCACGTCATTATACGTGAATTGAGTTACCGGCGGCTCTCCGGTGCAGGCTCCTCCGACGCGACGCCCCGAAGAAAAGGGGAAGAGGCGGCGAAGCATCACGCAAACGAAGTGGATCGTTAAAGCCGTCCTTCGATCCTTCCTCTTTCGCGAGCAAGTTTTCACCACCCGGGAATTTAGAGATCAAGACGGAAGATTAATCCGGCCGGGAACATCGCGACCTTTATTTTCTCCAATAAAGTATCTTCAAAGCGATTGATCTAGTTGCAAGTTACCTTTATCGGCCGACGAACGCCTGTCAATTTTCACTCGAATTACAATCCTGTTAAGATTTTAGACCATTCTTAACATGTTCTGATACATTTCGATTTTTCGTGATCATTTTATACATGTCTAGTAAATTTCGAATCGTCACGACCATTTTAAACTTGTTCTGGTACATTTCGGCCTGTCGTGATCATTTTAAACATGTTCTGATAAATTTTTACCTTTCGTGACCACTTTAAACATGTTCTGTTAAACGTATTGTCACGACCAGTTTAATCTTGTTCTGGTACATTTTTTCTTTCGTGAGCATTTTAAACATGTTCTGGTAAATTTGTACCTTCCGTGACCATTTTACACATGTCTGGTAAATTTGGAATTGTCACGATCATTTTAAACTTGTTCTAGTACATTTAGGTCTTTCGTAACCATGTTAAACATGTTCTGGTACATTTCGATCTTTCACGACCATTTTAAATATGTTCTGGTAAATCTTTACCTTTCGCCACCATTTTAAACATGTTCTGGTAAAAGACGATCTTTCTTAGTCATCTGAAACATGCTTTAAAAAATCACGATCTTTCTTGACCATTTTGAACGTAGTTTTTAAAGTGACATTCTTTTTTCAACATTTTTAGCGTGTTTTGTATAGTGACGTTCTTCCTTAACCATTTTGAATGTATTCTTAAAAATCAGATTCTTTCTTGACCATTTCGAATGTATTTTCAAAATCCAGGTTCTTTCTTGACCATTTCGAATGTATTTTCAAAATCCAGGTTCTTTCTTGACCATTTCGAACGTATTCTTAAAAATCAGGTTCTTTCTTGATCATTTCGGAACTTTTCTTAAAGATCACATTCTTTGTTCACCATTTCAGAACATCGAAGAGATCTTTAATGACCACGTTGAACCATGACGATCTTCCTTAATCATTTTGAATCGTACTTGGAGCAATTACGATCTTGCAACATTATCTCGTGCACGTTCTAAAAATCGACCATTTTTTTCATTTATCTTGCTCACGTTTCGAGAAACGGCGACACCAACAACAATTAAATCACTGTCCACAAAGTGCATATAGCGAGAGCTCGTCCGTTCACAGACACCGGCTGCGCATCGTGTGTTCTCAGCGGCGCAGCGCTGTGCGTTCGCCGACAATTCGAGACGGAACCGCGAGTCAAACGCAGTTCGAGTGCGAGCATTAAGTTGCAAATTTTCCTAGGGAGATGACGCAACCGCGCATCGCAGGGCTTGAATTAATTCCAGTGACGTCTCGGGTGGCGCGTTACAAGGGAAATAGATCCGAAGCTCACGCTGACGCGCGCGCGAATCCACGCGCGGCGGTTCATAGTAAATTAGTTAAGTACTCGGGGAACAAGGACTCGCGACATCGCGGGACAACTGCTCAGCTTGTAATCTCTGACACGTCGTTGAACCGGAAAGTCGTGTGTGTGTGTATGAGACCGACGTTGTACATCGGATACGTTGAAACAACGGGCTTGTGTGTCAGTGACCTGGTGCGTTCTATACTCGTAGCTAAAATAAAGAAGGAGTAACGGCCGTGGATACGGGAGGAACGCAGGAGACAAGAGACTCGAAAACGGAGAAAAAAGAAATGTAAGAGCAGAAGAGGAGGAGGAGGAGAAGAAGAAGAAAGGAGACGGTAGGAAACGATGGAGAGGCAGATGTGATAAATGGTAATTGCGCAAAAGTACCGCGGAGGACACGAGTAACACCCGTTCCTCATTAGAGGCTTGTTAGGCCGCCGAGACACAGAGTGACGGAATGCGAAGAGAGAACCAGAGGGCACAGAAGTCAGAGTGTTCGCGGAGGCGCCGTATTTTCTGTTTTACACGCTTTATCTTCTATCCTTTCACAGCCGTCTGCTCTTGTTTTAGGTCAACTGCCGCCGCGGAGACTCGCCTCTCTCTTTCTCTCTTTCCGTCTTAATAACCGATCGCTTTGATCGTCTCGAGCCGCTCACCCTTGTCCGAAATCGTCAAATGAGATTCTACACAAATTAGATTCTCTCACGGACTCTGTCGCGTTTGATACAGCGCTGTCAAAGCGCATGGACACCGCCGGAAAAAATCTTTTGAGAACGCCACTCGTGCAGCCCCCTCGCTGTATCTTCTCGTCCCACTTGAAATATGCACGGAGAAGTTACAACGCTGTTTAGAAACTTTGTAGTTCACTCGTACGCTTGCCCGTAGCTACGGCTTCGTTGTTATCTGTGAGATAATATTGCTTGAACTACGCTCGCGCGGCGAACGACGAGATTTTGTAGGGAATTGAATGTGGTGGTCTTCCGGAAATTGGGGGAGGTTTTAGTCATTATTTTGCTGGTTACGAATTTGTTTATGCAGACTTTAATATCGGAAACTAATCAGGAGAATTTGAAGTAAGTAACCTTTTAATGAAAATTAGGACTGTATGAATTATAAATGTCGACGAGTATCGTCCAGAAGGATAGCCAATCATGATAAAAAAATCTTCTTTAATGGACTCTGTAATTTCTAATCTTTTAAAAGACAAAGGGTACCACGACAATAGATTACAGTAATGAAAGAAAGGAAATGAAGCATCGATGAATCGCGAATTCGAACCGTGTTTCTGCATTGTTCAGCCAAATTGGTCGGTCCCGAAGCCGCGAGCACCGCTGCAGCCAATTTACAGGACAATCGCGCGGTGATTTGAATTTTTATAGCACTTTGAAGAGTTTCATTCGACTCTGGCCAGCGGTATTATTGTTTAGCGTTCGCCGCGGATTTATGGGCCCGACATTTCGATCCGACCTTTCGACCCATCCCTTTTTCCGTTACTTTTCGCGAAGCTCGTTATTCCTTTCGAAACAACCGCCGCACGGAGTGGCTTCTCCGCGGCGAAGTTTCTCTCTGGTATTTGATTTAATAGGACGCTATAAAAGGGGTGCCCCTCTCCTACCCCGCGTCGAGAGCGCGGAGACGTTATTTTGAAAATGTGGAAGATTCCTCGGATACAAACATGTCACGACGCGACGGCGACATGAAAGCCGTAATTTAAGAACCGCCGCGCGGCGCTTTTGAATGAAAACTTAAATCACTCGGTGCCTTCTTCCAACGTTGAATGCTTTTTCATCGGGGGCAGACGTACACCACATTGAGATCCGAATCCGAGCACGGGGACATCTATACACATGAGTCTGAACTTTGGAGGACCGGGGATTTTATCGAATGTGAAGCTTTTCGTTTTTGGGATTGGGGAATTAAACGGGACAAGTTTCAATTAAGCGATTCAAACATGAAATGTAGAAGCTTATGTAGAGTATGTTATTTTATTTGCTACTATGCACGTGTAGAAAGGATAAAGGTCATTTCAGATCTATTCAAGTGACCTTTTCACATGTGGAAAATGGAATTCCCAACCGTTAAAGAATGTGTTAAAAATATTAATAAAATACGATAAATTGTATCGAAGGGATGACGATCTAAAAAAGCTTTCCTGTAAGTGGACGCATAGAGGACATGTGAAGATCAACTGCGTTTTTTTAAATGGAGTGATATACAGTCGCCGCGGGAAGTATGTTGATACGCCTCAAAAATGCATCTTTTCTATTTTAAATCAATAATTTAGGAATTAATCGAAAATATATATTATGTATGTTATTTAATATAGTACAAACTAGCATGTGTAGTACCAAAGATGACATAAAGTTTATAATAATGACAGACAAAATTAAATAACCTTTTTATCGATTGCGGAAAGTATGTTGACAGCATTGAAAACTCATAATTTGGTGTATTCTTAGCAATAAAACGACATAATTAATATGAAGTTTGATGCCCTTTGTTTCTTATGAAACATTCAAGTCTTCTAGGCATAAAAACTGATTTATTATTCCGAAATTTCTCGTTTACACTTTGATATAAGTGATCCCACAGGTGATCAATTAAATTCAAATCAGGACTTTGAGGCTAGTTCGTATTTTTGTTTGGGGTTGTTATCTTGCTGGAAGATATAATCACAGTGGATGTTCAGTTTTATTGTTGAATCTTGTAAATTCTGTTGCAGAACATTTATATACCCCGCTACTGTTAATATCCCGTCTATAAAATGTAAATTGCCAACACTATTTTCAGAAAAACAATCCCAAACGTTGATTTAAAGCATTCACCTTAAATCTCCATACATATTTTGTTCAAAAACAAATCACCAGATTTCTGGAAGAAGGATATATTTAGCGACGAGTCAACATTTGATATTCGGTGTTGTAATAGAAGAAAATATCTATGGAGAAAGCAAGGTGAGTGCTTTATTCAAGATCACTGACGGTCAACTGCGATGGAAAATATTTGACTCTGAGTTGACGCGTCCACCTACAAGAAAATGATTAACATGAAACTCAGTTCGTGCTCCCTCCTCCTATATGGCGACTCTGCTGGTGTATTGTTATAATAATTTTGTATACTAACTAATTTTGTAACTAATTTTGTTAAATTAGTAGTGTCAAAAATGACACAATTTATTAAAATAGACGAAGTACCCAGAATACATCGTTCCCAAAAAAACTACGCTCCCCAGTTCCCTTTCAAAGACCGCAAACACCCCACCGCGCGAATTAACGCTTCAGTCGCAGTTTCGATCGGCCCTGCCACAAACCCCTGAAGAGTAAGCATCCGGTTCGACGTAAAAACTGTAGGAGCGCACCCTTTAATATTCGAAGCCACTTACACCTCCCGTGATTAATGATACAGCATCGGTTCTCGTTAAGCTTTCTTCTCATTATACGATTAATCCGCGCGATGCGAGGTAGCCGGCTCGTTTCTCTCGCTTGGCAAATCTATCAATAACAACGACTCCCCTCGCATTACCGGCGAAACGCGTTTATATTACGCGGATCGATCCGCATGATCGCTGCCCTAAAGAGAACGTATTGCGAAATGAAAAGCACTGTTTCGTACAGTCGGAGAGCCGGGCCACGGAGACCGCAGGAAAATTGCGCGCTATTAAGGAAGCGAATCCGAAAGAAATTGTGGCGGACCGGACAAAGGAGGAGAGACGAGACGTAACGTGGAGAGGGAGAGAGAGAGAGGGGGGTTCCGGAATAAAAAGAGAGTTCGGGGGAAGCCAGTTTATGCATGTAAATCGTCCGTCCTGACTCGCTGTTTGTTGTTCTTTGCTTCGGCAGAGCGCGTCGGCGTTTTACGTGCGCCGCTGTATTTTATTGCGAAAGGTAACTATATATGCAGATACGTGCACACACGGACATGCGCGCCCCCTGTAGCCCACCACCATACATATACATGGGGCCGAGTGTTTCGCTTTTCCACCCCCGCTTTTGTACCATACACACCGCCCGTCGCCCTCTCCTTCTCTGCATCTCTCTGGATTCCCTTCGGCGGATCAACTCGCGGTGCATTCACTTTTCGCAGCCGGTCGATTCATCGAAAATCCATGTATTTGCGTTATGTATATTCCTATAAATAATGGATCTGATATACGGTGTCCGATATCTTTTCCGTCCGCGCGGCCCGCCTCGAGCCACTGCCAAAATTGCGCGGATGCATTTCAATTTTGCCGGGGATCGACGGTGATTTATGCGGTCGTTGTCGGTTTTCGAAAGGACGACGGACGCCGCCGGTCGAAGACACTCCTCCCCTGGTTACGTTATGTATCCAGGACTGAGTTATCCGGTTATGTCACTTCGATTTCGCCCGCTGCGGATTCACCGAGCTGCGAGTTTATGACAGCACTCCGGAGAAATTAGTGCGGAACGAAAATACTCCCGAGAGATGTACGACTTGTTATTTGAGCGTGAATGCGGAGAACGAATTCAGATGTTGTAACGGTGTACTACCGTTATTTGCGATGAATAGACTGCGGATTTTTATGCAGAATGAAAGTTTTAGTAGTTTATTCGAATTTCAGTATGTCTGTACGTGGCCGACTGTTTCTACTTACACTGTACGATTACAATTATACAAGGTGGTCCACGCAAGTTGCACACCTATAATAACTTCCAAAGTATGCATTGCACGAAAAAATGTTGTATACAGAAGTTGCATGATCTGAAGGGGTACATTATGTAGTGTATTTATTTTTTTTACAGGTGTACGCGTAAAGGACATGTGATGGTCAACTTCATTTTTTTTAATGGAATGAGGTATTTTTTAATACATCAATCGATGCAGCTGGACATTCGTTATAAAAAAGTACTATCATATGTATGTCAAAAAGTTAGTAGTTCAGGAGATATTTCAATTTAAACTAGAGGGCTATTGTTGCTCGCTCGCTTCGCTCGCTCGCCAGTAGGGTTGTTTTTGCTCGCTCGCTTCGCGAGCTCGCGGGTAGGACTGCTCTTGCGAGAGGGTTAGTGATACGTATGGCTAGTAGGGCCTACTGCTATTAATGTTTTTTATTTGGTGTGTGACTCTCCACGAGCCACACAAAGAACTTCCCGATTTAATAGTTTTCTACTTATCAAAATGTTTGCTATATGGCGTCGCATTAAACCAATATCGTATGCTCGTTGCTCGCTTGGTTCCTTGTTCTAGCATACTAATGTTACAAAATAAATTGTCTTAATTAGTTTTTCGCGAACGATACAACTCATCATTATCCGAGTTTGCAGTATTGATCTTGGTTTTATTCGATACTATTAATTTAAATTTTCTTAAAATATATAAACCGCTCAATTTTGAAACTCTGCTCAGTGCTACATAAACATTTGTAAAGTTCGTATTTCTGATGTTTTAAAATCCATACATACTTTCTCGTATGTTTGTCCCTGACTTTTATGAATCGTAATCGCTTCAGCAGGAACCACTGGAAATTGACTACGTGTGATTTCTTATTTTTCTTCACTCGAAATATTTACTTGATTCGATATTTTTTTATTATTGGTGTTAAATTTTGATTTATATTTGCATTTTTCATATAATCACGATAACGAGTTCTTACTTTCACTCCTACTATGGCCAATTGAAAATCTAACCACAATATAGACGGAATTTTAGTATTTTCTTGAAAAGTAATAAATTTTAATATTCCGCATGCTCCATTAACCAATTCGTCTTCAACGTCAATGTTATTAATTATCATATATTTTATATTAATTTTCAATTTAATCTCAGTTAACAATCCGTTTTGAACTGATTGTTTATTTAAAGATTGTAATATAAATGTTTTTGTACTTTCATCGATATTCTTTGAAAATGTATTCTCGGCGATGATTAACTCACTCTTGCATTGGAATAATTTTCGATTATTGTAAGCGGTTACATTAGCATTAGTTGCATAATTGGAAAAAAAGTATTTTTAATTAAAAAAAATTTTTTTTTTAAATATGTCTAAATATATATATATATAGTTACGTTTACTTCTTCGGTGGATACGCCTTTCGTATAAATTGCAATGTTTAATCAACTCCTTTCGAAAAAAACTAAAAAACTACTTGACCAAAATGGACCAAAATCTAATCAGCTCTAAGTTACAGCGGGGCACATCGATTGCATCATTCATCATTCTGATCGCGTTGTTACTTTTTCAGAAAACGTTAACGAAAAATTTGATTACATAGAAACGGCCATACGCACACACACACACACACACACATACGAACATTTTGCTGAAAATAGTCTAAAATGACTCCAATGACCATGAAACGTGAAGATCTGCTAAAAAATCGATTTTCGATTTTCGGGGTAATTACAATAACTTCCCTATAAAATCGGGAAGTTAAAATTCTAAAATACCATTGCTGTCGTGCTAAGATGTTACACAAGTAAGTAAACACTAACGTTTTAGCACGACAGTAATGGTATTTTAGAATTATTTAAATTGAAATATCTCCTGAACTACTAACTTTTCGACATACATAAGTTAGTACTTTTTTATAACGAATGCCCAGCTGCATCGATTGATGTATTAAAAAATACCTCATTTCATTAAAAAAAATGAAGTTGACCTTCACATGTCCTTTACGCGTCCACCTGTAAAAAAAATAAATACACTACATAATGTACCCCTTCAGACCATGCAACTTCTGTATACAAAATTTTTTCGTGCAACGCCTACTTTGGAAGATATTATTGGTGTGCAAGTTGCGTGGACCACCCTGTATTATTGTCTAAATAGAATACTCTACGGCAGCGGTTCTTAAATTGTGGCCTGCGAAACAATTTTGACATTAACTTTACATCTCCCAACTTTTCGCTTTTATTCAAATAACTCATTTAATAAAAATCCTACATGGTCAAGACTTTTTGTATTTGTTGTTACATAACTAGTTATTAATATAAATAAACAATAATTAGTAAAAATTTATTATCTTTATTCAACTGCAAATACATTTTTGCCAATACAGTATTTTTTCGATAAAAGTCCCCTACACGGGTCTGCCCAGGGTCATTTATACGCCAGCGATACTATTCTTTGAGTTTTGCCGAACGTAGAGAAGGACAGCCGAGCTCGAAAGCCCTCTGTCGCCGAGAAGTGTAAACATAACTAATCCGATGACAAACTTCTTTATTTTTCATTATTTTTTTTATGGAACTTTCACCAATATATTCGTGGCATTTTTCTAATGCAAAATGATATCAAACACGATATAATTTCAGCTGTATTTAGTGGTTTAATTGACGATGAATGTTTCGGGCGCAAGGAAGGACAGCGTATGTGGAAGAAAGAGACGCAGAGAATCGCAGCGCGCCGGCACAGTTCAAAGAACTTCCCGTACGCTGTTCCTCCTTGCGTTCCAAACTTTCACAAGTAAATATCATCGGAATTATATCATATTTGGTATCGTTTTGCATGATAAAAATGCCACGAATATGTTGGTGAAAGTTCCATAAAAAAGTAATGACAAATAAAGAAATTGTGACATTCGAATTAGTGTGGTCTCAACGATATACCCGAACCGTATGATTCATACTTCTCAGCGACCGTGGACTCTCGAGTTTCATGGCTCCTCAAGGGGGTACACCACACAGTAGTGGGGATGGTTCTGGGACAATAATCGGCCAGACATTTGGGACACTTACGGATAAAATACTGTATTTATTATCACGTGGTACCTATGAGATTATTGAGCCAGAAATTTAGTCTCAAGGACGACGTAAAATGCCGGGTTACCATGGGTTCGTCGACAACTCATTTGACCGACACTGTTTTGATCGACACGATTTGACCGACAATAACTTTCGTCGACACTATGTTTTCGTCGACAAATAATTTGACCGACACTATGTTTTCGTCGACAAATGATTTGACCGACACTATGTTTTCATAGACACGGTCAAATTGTCGACGTCTGCTGCTTTCATCGACAGTCCGTATTTAGCGACTTTATTATAGGTACACACAAATGAACGAAAATCATAATATTTCATTTAATTTCAAACATAATTGTGTAAATACATATACATAATTTGAATGAACATAACACGGACTGTCGATGAAAGGAGCAGACGTCGACAATTTGACCGTGTCTATGAAAACATAGTGTCCGTCAAATCATTTGTCGACGAAAACATAGTGTCGACGAAAGTTATTGTCGGTCAAATCGTGCCGATCAAAACAGTGTCGGTCAAATGAGTTGTCGACGAACCCATGGTAACCCAAAATGCCTAGGCTTGGGATGGGGTCCACAAATAAAATGTACAAGACGATGGCCTCGGACTACATAAGTTTAAGGACCCCTGCTCTACGGTATAATCCTTGTCTCAGACTATATTAGTGATGTCAGATGCGGGGAGTCACGGTGAAATGATGTACCCCCTCTCTGAAGACGGGGAATGAGTGGGGCGAATGGGAGACACGTTTCACGTGCGCGATGGGGACCGTAGAGTGTGCGCCTGCGCACGGTGCTGGAATGGAATAGTGGAAGGGGAAGGAGGAGAGTACATGAGCTCCGTTTGGAGCTCATTCTGGCATCACTGGACTGTACATTCAATTTTCAGAAAAGCTAAATTCGAATTTAAGCATGTCTGTTTATTGTCGACTGTTTCAGTAACTGTTGCAGTAACTGTAGTATTCATATTTCTAACAACTTCTTCTGAAATTATTATTTAAACAGGAAACTATTAAGCTGTCTTTTTAAGTTCAGCTCAATCATTAAAAAGTCTATTATGTAATAGGCTTTCGGTAGCTGAGGTGTTGCATCATAAAATGTTAGTCGCATGAATACTAAACAACGTTTTATAAAAGGAAGATCGTACAAAAAGAATTTATTTGACTAATTTAATTGTACGTTATGTTCAGCTGTTATATTCATCTATTATTTTTATGTCCACCTGTTATTTTTATTTGATTGTATGCTCACTGTATGTATTAGAATGTCGATTCGAGTTTTCGAATAAGAGGGGACCGAATCGATCGAGCAGGCATTAAGTCAGTGTTTCCGTGGAATTGTACGGATTTAATGAAATATGAATATGGGTGTTTACGCGAAAATTGCTAGCGGCGCATGCGAAATTACTTGATTTGGTGCCAACGATCGAGCCCCCCCAAAAAATGGCAGCAACCACCCACGAGTTAAACGTTCCTCTTTCGCTCGGCGGCGATCATTATCGCGTGCGTTCATCCCGCGATGATAAATCACGCGAACGACCAATAAACGCCAAGCGGCGTGTAGGTCAGAAAAACGGATCGGGCACAGCCCGCAAAATTCCCAAGCGCGCGGGATAAATCCATCGCGCAATTGGTTAATTAACGGAGACATCTTTACGCGGCTGCGACAAACGATCGGACCCGAGCGAGAATTATCCGTGACGATTGAACAGTCAGCGGCCGCAGATGTTAGTCCCACGATGCGTCATTTTCAATTTAATCCGCATGATTCTCGGTGAGAACAAATCTAACGTCTTCAGCACTCCGTGCTCCGTTTTATCCTTCTGTACTCATTAACCTTTAGACGCTTCTCGTTATCAGAAATAGTTGTACGCATTTCTGAGCCAACAATTTTTATTCATGATTTTATATTTGAGACACATTCGCGGAAACTAATTTTATAGTACAGAGTGGCGCAAAAGTCACTAGATCATATTAAAATGAAATAACCCTTTCATTTTTTAAAAATATACATTTACTCTTTTATAAATAAATTCTAGTCTACTGAATAAATAAAAAATGAAAATTTCCTTCGTCAATTACAAAATGCAGGAACCATATAAAAATGTAACAATTGTAATAAGTTTAAAATAACATATGGATGTAACTCTAGATTTAAGAATTTTCTTATTTAAATAAAATCATAAAGTACATTTATGAAATTCAGTGATTCATGGAATGCAATGGTATCCATAGCATAGCAACAACATAAAATAAACATGTTAACATTATAAATCCTGTGAGATTCGAGACAAAAGTGATTAAAATAAATGACTTAATCATCCAGAAGCAAATGAAGAAATAAAATATGCATGCAGTCGTTCAGACATGTAAAGTTATTAACAAATTCATGATAGAAGTTATTTGGAGAGTGTGATTCACTGTCATAAACAGAGTACGTTTGTGATCAATTAAGTTTTCATGTACGATTGCGCAGACTGTTAACAAACGAGATTGGATACTACCTGATATAATTTAATAGCTGTCATATTTTAGGTTCATAGAGAGTATGTGGAATAGGAAATCTGAATTTTGCCACAGAGGTAGAAATATCTCTTACTCAGGACTAAATATTCGTTCCTTGAACGAGGATCGCCTTTTAACGGTCACAAAGTACCGACAAATAGCAGAAAATTGAATTCTAGCAGTTCCTAAGATATGTGGAATGGAAAACAGCGAATCAGTGGCAAAGATCCGAATGTAATTCAACGTTTGAGGAGAATTACGTTTGGAAATGTCCCAACTTCGATTCCTCTAGCCATTTTCCTTCCTCTTTTCACTGCATCAGCCGAGTGACTCAGCATTGGTTGTCGCCTCTTGGACGACGTTCGTCTTGAAGAAGACTAATGACTCGGTTAGGTGAGAGATTAGGGAACAGATGAACAAATACCGATGTCACCTGGGCACGCGGCTAAGTCGAATAGTTATGCAAATTTCACCGTGCGTGTGTCGATCATGCAATTTGAAGCATTCCAAACCTCTATTTGTATTCTGTAACGCACTTGGTACATTGGCACTTTTACATGGAAAACACAATGTTCCTTGTAGTTACTTAGTTATAATCAGGAAGCACTTATTATAATATAATTAATATTGTTATTTCTTGTTGCAACATTTTGTTTGAATGGCCAATTGATTTTTTTGAACACCTGATGAATAATGTTTAATGTCGTAATATTATGATCATAAAGTAAACGGATATATTAGAGGTGTACAATGTTGTTATTTCTTTTCACAACACTTCATTGAAGACCCAGAGTAGTAAATTGGTGGACACCTAAAGAATAATGCCCAATTCGTAGTAATAAATAAAAAACTGTAATAATATAATTAATATTGTTATTTCTTCCTGCAACATTTTTTTTAAGGCAGAGAATGGCCACTTGATTTTTGTGAACACCTGATGAATAATGTTTAATGTCGTAATATTATAAACATGAAGTAAATAGATATATTAGAGGTGTACAATGTTGTTATTTCTTTCTACAACACTTTATTGAAGATCAGGAGTAGTAAATTGGTGAACACCTAAAGAATAATGCCCAATCCGTAGTAATAAATAAAAAACTGTAATAATATAATTAATGTTGTTATTTCTTCCTGCAATATTTTTTTCAAGGCAGAGAATGGCCAATTGATTTTTGTGAACACCTGATGAATAATGTTTAATGTCGTAATATTATAAACATGAAGTAAATAGATATATTAGAGGTGTACAATGTTGTTATTTCTTTTTACAACACTTTATTGAAGGTCAGGAGTAGTAAATTTGTGGACACCTAAAGAATAATGTCCAATTCGTAGTAATAAATTGTGTGTTGTATAAAGAGATTTTGAAAAAAAATCCGAAGTTATGGAGACTTGAAAACTGAGATAATTAAGATTTCTAAAATTTGTAAAAAATATTTATTGATAGAAAACATATAGATAAACTTAAGTAAAAATGAAACTAAACCCGTATGCCCTGTGGTACGGTTCAAATAAGAACCATAAATACGGTTCACTAGCTTCCGAGGGTTTCGTATCCTGTCCAATCCTTATTTCTAGAAGTACAGTTTTCAATTTTCGAGGGTCTCCTTCATTTCTCCGTGCTGGACAAAGTGTCTCGAGAGGGAGAAATCAGCTGTGGACAGTTCCATAACACTCCATCAGCCACTAAACATCTCCTTCATCTCCGTTCCGCCACGAAACATCGACGTTCTCAGTATATTTCCGGAAGTCCTCTCCATTCCAGTGGACTGGTCGGTGCGTCAAGATTTACGCTCGACGACGGATCTGTTCTTTCCTTCATTCCCCGAAGAATAATGGACATTAATGGCGGCGGCAGCTAAACAGCTCTCTCTCTTTCTCTGTCGACGGTTCTCCTCGACCTTTTCTTTTCCAGCTCGGTAATCCGAGGGTCAAATAAAATCATTTACGAGCTGAATAAGGGTCTCGTACCCGTGCCACTTTGGACCCGCCGAGAAAGTACTCGGCTTGAGTGTTGATTATAATCCCCCCAGAGAAAATAAGCGCCGGATCATCCAGCGTCATTGTCGGGCAATCATTGTCTCGACTCACCTGCGGACGTCGAACGTTCCGCCGACGGATACGTGTTACACAAGTTTCGTCGGTGTTTGCTATTGAAAGTAGTTCCCGTGGAATCCGAGTCACGTTTGCGCGCGCACGGACACACGCGTGCCGAGTTTAGGGTTGAAAACTATTTATAACGGGACGCCGAGCACGCTAGTCGCTCCAGCGGTTCTTAATTGACTTTCCTCTCAAGCGCCGCCGTCGCCTTTGAACTCACCCTGCGAAGGCAACGTTACGCAGAAATATTTGCTGCAATATTAAATTATTAATCATCGTCGCCCGTTACGTTTGTTACTACCGCCCCTCGCAGCCTTCCATGAGAGCTGCTCACAATTAAGCATTCCGTGTGCAACCCCTGTGACAATGCCCAACATTTTCTGCAATGTTCGACTCTGTTCTACGTCATTGTTTCGAGAAAATTTTACTTTTGCTTTTTAATGCCCTTCGGGTTCTTTGTCTCACTGCTTCGCGTGGTAATCAAGTTTGTGCCAATATGATTAGACTGTGGATTTTATATTTACAGTGAGTGTACACAGTTTTCGTACACCTTTTAAAAACTAATAACCTTTCTATAATTGTACCATACGATCTGACTTTTTATAATCAATTAGAAGTATTGTTTTACGAAATGATATGCAAAAAAGATTTTCCAAAAATTATAATTTACAAAGTTACATGCAAAAATAAAGAAGGTATTTTTTAAACTTTTTTATTTGGGCTCTTAAAGAAAACTTAAAATATATGTAAAATGATCTATGTAAGTTATACACGTACTGAAAATTTAATAGAAATCGGTTAACGCAGGAAAAAACGACACGCATCGAAAGATGTACGACTTAGTGGATTTTAAGCAGAAACTGCTCAAAAGTCGTGTAAAACTACGATTTTCACCATTTTTAACCGCTTGTAGCTCATGTGTATGTTAATCGATTTCAATGAAATTTTCAGCATGTGTATAACTAACATAGATCTACTAAACATATATTTTAAATTTTCATTAAGGACCCAAATAAAAAACTTTAGAAACATACCTTTTTTATTTTTGCATGTAACCTTGTAACTTATAATTTTTGGAAAATCTTTTTTGCATATCGATTCGTAAAAGAATACTTCTAATTGATTACAAAAAATCAGGTCGTTTGGTACAATATAAAAAAGTTATTAGTTTTTAAAGAGTGTACGAATACTTTGTACACCCACTGTATATCCGTAATTAAACTCTACGAAATACCAAACTGTTCAAACACTATCTTTAAATACGACTAATATCGGTTCATTGCTACATTTTCTTGAATTTATTTCAATTATTAACAGAAGAAATACATTTTTATTTAATTTCTGCTTCTCATCACTTCTAAATAAAGACAATTTTTACATAACTTCTGTTACTTACAATATATCTAGACAACTATTAAAATTAATCGTATAAGCAGAGTCTTGTGCCGACAGCCGAACGGAGCGGACATGTAATCGCGAGTGCCATTATATCCAGTCTCTGTTTACAGTCGTGCAAGAACCTTGCTAAGTGAGTGAATCAGTGAGAGTGTGTATGGACGATACAAACCCACATAAGGGGATTTCTGAGTACAGGGATCCCTTAGTTAATTTTCACAGTGAAAAACAACAAAGTGATAAAAACC
The DNA here is from genome assembly GCA_933228785.1 of Lasioglossum pauxillum. Lineage (NCBI taxonomy): Eukaryota > Metazoa > Arthropoda > Insecta > Hymenoptera > Halictidae > Lasioglossum > Lasioglossum pauxillum. The sequence goes on along the minus strand of OW121702.1, from coordinate 16,152,136 downwards.
AACCGAAAATGCAATCATACGCATCAGCAGCAACAACAAACCCGTTCCCCCGAAACGATCAAGCAATAATACTAGAATCAATAGAAGGAATACCTATCAAAGATTACTTGAATTCTGTCGCTAAAATAACTCAACCGAATCAAATTATTTCTATCTCACGAATATCAAATGGTAGAGTATGTATATATCTGGACTCTTCACAAACAGTATCACAAATAACCTCAAAATTCAAAGAGATAACAATTAACGACCACAAGATCCATCTGAGACCTCTAATAATCCCTTCTCAGAAAATCATACTATCAAACGTCTACACCTCAATACCTCATGATGTTATCGAACTTGTTTTCAAACAAAATAACATCCGTACCACCTCAAGACTGGCCTTCATCAAAACGGGCTTCAAAGAACCTGAATTTGCACATATTACTAGTTTTAGACGTTCAATATACGTAAACTCGGAAGACGTTGCCAAGATTCCCCAATCTTTCCTAATCTCACACGATAACACGCAATACAGAATCTTTGCAAGTACAGATAAATTAAAATGCTTTCTCTGTGGTCTCGAAGGACACATTGCTAAACAGTGTCCTAGAAATGACAACAACCAGCTGAACAAGGATGAATCAAGCAGCAAGGAAGATACTACACCAAAAACTGTAATCCCAACAAGGACAGACATCCCGCAATCTGTAAATGCTGAAGTAATAAACAAACACTGCGACGAACCGTCACCTTCTTCTAACAAGAGGCCATTATCAACTTCTGACAACAGTTCCATACAAGAAAATAATGCCGACAATTTCAACAAGCCGAAGTCTCCTGTCTGCAACCCTAACAAAAAAAAACCCAAACGCTCAAAATCGATTGACACCGCAATTAAAAAAGTTAGTGAAATGCTGGAACCTGCCAAAAGTATCATCGAAGATGGTACTAATAATTTCCCACTGGATTTTATTCAATTTCAAAGCTTTCTAGAAAACGTTTTCGGTGTTGAAAATGCAATAGCTGTCTCCCAAGTATACACTCACGATACACAGGCCTTACATCAAATGATACAAAAAATATACCCGTCACTAAAAGACCGTAGCATTAAAAACAGACTTCACAGAATCTGCAAAAAACTAAGTAAGGATTTACCAGATGTCTACCAAGACGAACCACTTCCCATGGAATACATGTCAACTCCCGCTTCATCTGACTTTGAATCTGACATTGATACTTCATAACCCTTTTCGCTTCCTTTATTTCTTCTCTTTGGTCTGTAATTCCCATTTACCTTTATACACCATGTCTGACATCATCCAGTGGAATGTCAATGGTTTTCGCCCACGATTTGAATTCATTAAATTACTTCTCAACGACCTAAATCCCGCAATTCTCTGTGTCCAGGAAACCAACTTTAAGAACAATAACAAGACAGAACTAACAAACTACACGCTTTTTCACAAAAATAGAACCCAATGCTCCCATGCAAGTGGAGGCATTGCTGTGTACGTGAAAAACAATTTCCACTGCGAAGAGATCCCACTATCAACGAACCTTGAAGCTATTGCTGTTAAGGCCTATATTCCCCATAAACTCCATATAGTTAATATATACCTACCAAATTCGCAAGACTTCACCAGCGATGATCTATCGGACCTATTGTCCCAAATACCAAAACCCTACATAATATGCGGAGACTTTAATAGCCACAACCCTTTATGGGGATCCTCGCACCTAGACTCCAGAGGAAAAGCTATCGGAAAATTCATCGAACTCAATGACTCAATACTTCTAAATACGAAAACAAATACACACTACAACATATCCTCAAATACCCACTCAGCTATCGATCTTACTTTTTGTAGTGACGACATTGCTCACTTGAGTAACTGGCAAGTTTTGGACTCCGCATGGGACAGTGACCATTATCCTATTAGAATCCATATCGATTCTCCAAATTCGACTCCACCAATAAATTACAATCGAATTAAATGGAATTTAAAAAAAATGAATTGGTGCCTGTATGAAGAAGTGGTCCACAACAAAATAACTTCCGACTATCAACTTGATGAAGAAACCGATATCAACCAACACCTAGAAAAAATCATCCAAATTATAACTGAAGCTGCAGATAACGCTTCCCCAAACTCCAACCCTAAAATTAAAAAAATGAAAATCCCTTGGTGGAATGAAGAATGTTATTTAACTAGAAGAGCCTTCAAACATGCCCTAAATGTTTTCAAAAGACATCCTTCCATGGAAAACAAAATTAACTTCAAGAAACTACGAGCAATCTTTCGCAAAACTATGAAGACTAGCAGGAAAAACTCCTGGATTGACTTTGTCTCCAATATAAATATAAAATCCGACTCTAAACTTGCCTGGTCCAAGATACAGAGAATAAATGGAAACTACAGACGAACAGATATAACAGCAATAACATCTCCAGATAATCAAGTATTAACCAATCCACAAGATATAGCAAACTGTTTAGCTGAAACTTTTGCAAAAAACTCAAGTGACGACAACTACAGCTCCAGATTCAGAAACATCAAATCTAGTGTCAAAGATCTGTCCCTTTCGGATATCTCACTCTCCCATATATCCCCCATTGATGATCCTTTCACCACATCTGAGCTTCATGCAGTCCTGAGGTCCATCAAAATGTCTAGTCCTGGTCCTGATGGTATCCCTAACACCCTCCTGAAACATCTTCCCGAATCAGGAAAAATCGCTCTACTTAACCTATACAACCGAATCTGGGATCAGAAAACTTTTCCAACTGCATGGAGATTAGCTACAGTAATTCCAATTTTAAAACCTAATAAAAATAAGCTCGACTGTGCTTCATATAGACCAATTGCCCTAACCAACAATATCTGTAAAATCCTTGAGAGAATGATTAATGCGAGGCTAATTTGGAGTCTAGAATCAAGAAACTTACTTTCAAACCTACAGTTTGGATTTAGAAAACTACGATCCACGATGGATCACCTAACCACTATCCACTCATCTATTTGCAGTGCATTTGCCAACAACGAACACCTGACAGCCATCAGCCTTGACATTGAAAAGGCGTATGATATGGTTTGGAGAACAAGAGTCTTGCACATTCTTAAGAAATTTGAAGTTGGAAACAATATGCTAGCCTTTATACTTAACTTTCTTACAGATAGACACATCCAGGTAAAAGTTCAAAACGCAATTTCAAACAAAATATTTATACAGAATGGATTACCCCAAGGTTCTGTAATTAGTGTTACCCTATTTATCATTGCTATTGACGAAATTTCTACTAACTTATTTCCCCCAATCAAAGGCTGTCTTTTCGCGGACGATTTCACCATTCTTTGTCGAGGCAAAAACATAAATACCACCCAAAATATCCTCCAAAAAGCTCTTGATAATCTATCCTTATGGGCCGACCGCACTGGATTTATTTTTTCCAAATCTAAATCCGAACATATTACCTTTTGGAGAGGTAGAAGAACACTTCCCGTCATAAATCTTAATATAAATTCCGATCCAATCTTCTCAGTAGAGAAAATTAAAATACTTGGACTCGTATTTGACAAACGAATGTCTTGGGTTCACCATGTCAAAAACCTTAAAAATAATTGCCTAAGAAGACTAAACATCTTGAAAAGCCTGGCTTGTAAGAGCTGGGGGGCTGACAGAAACACTCTATTAATAACTTACAGAGCTTTAATTCGGTCGAAACTAGACTATGGATCAATAATATACGGTTCAGCAAACAAAAGCATCTTGAACATACTAAATTCTATCCAATCTTCCTGCCTAAGAATTATTTTGGGTGCATTCTGCACCACACCTGTAACCAGTTTGGAAAGTGAACTAAATGAACCCCCACTAAACATTAGACGCAAATCATTGGATATCTTCTACGCTCTCTCAGTCTCATCTGTCCCTAGTAACCCAGTTAATGAATTCTTCCTCCCAAATAACCTACCAAATAATTTCAAAAAAAAATACTATCCCAAGCCCATTTCATTGAGAGTACACGAAATCGCAAAAGAACTCAATATGACTCTCCCAAATATTGAAGATCGAGTTCCATTCTTTCTTCCCCCATGGTCTTCTTTTAACATCCCTTCAACATTTTTATTTAATGAATCCAAAGACCAATACAGTGACACTAACAGCATAGAATTAAACACTGTACTCCAAGATCTCATTCACCAAAACAACTTCACGCCCATCTATACCGACGGCTCTAAAACTGCTACGTCCTGTGGTTGTGCCTTTGTTACCGAAAACCACGTTTTCACCAAAAGACTCCCTAATATTTTTTCATCCTGGTCATGCGAATCCCATGCTATACTACACGCTCTATTATTCATTCAAAATTCAAATAAAAATCGATTTTCCATATTCACTGACTCCAAATCTGCTCTTGACGCCATTGGCAAACCGACGCAACATCCCACTATACAACGTATCCAAAAAATTATAACAGAAATCCAAAACGATAATAAAAATATTAACTTAGAATGGATTCCTGGACATGTTGGCATCATTGGTAACGAAGCCGCAGACAAAGCTGCAAAAGAAGCATGCAATCTACCAAACTGGGACGAAAACTATAAAATCAGCCTTCTTGACGCAAAATCCTATGTTAAGAAAGCCATCATAGATTTTTGGAATTCAAATTGGATTAATGGCACCCAAACTAAACTGCATAAAATAAAATCCAATGTATATGAAACCATAAACGATTCTCATTTTTCTAGGAAAGATCAGGTCGCAGTCACTCGCATCCGAACAGGACACTCAAGATACACTCATGAATTCCTGATTACCAAAGAAAACCCACCAGAGTGCACAATATGCGCCGTGACCAATAACATCCAACATGTTCTACTTGAATGTTCTAAATTCTCTGCACAACGATCCAGATTTTCCATCAAGAATGATCTCAAGACAAATCTAGACGAAGACAACATTGGAAACGTCCTTCTCTTTTTTAAATCTATTGATATATACAAACTGTTATAAACTCTTTCTTCTTTTTGCTGTTCCCCACCATAATGTAAACATTAACCGTAACCCTCCCCATAAATAACATGTAAGATATATTCAATGTAAACCATGTGGTCGCTAATGACCTAGCTGTTAATGCGACCACATAAATATAAACCATAAATAAATAAATAAATAATCGTATAAGCCTTATTCCGTGCTGCTCTAATCCTGATACAGGACTGCTTCAACAACGAATATTTATTTATGAAATGCAAGGTGTTTAACTGTAGCACTTGATTCCTTTTTACATTTATATTTTTGTAAATGAATATTTTCGTTGCATCAGAGAATTTTATACACAATAGGTGAACCATACACAACATTTAGCACGTAATTGAAAAAGTATAAACCACTTTTAGTGACACCGGAGAACAGTTCGAAATATCGAATGCGTTCGCGAGGAACAATTTTTTCAGAACAATTTTTGGAACCTTTTAAATCAATTTTATGTTTCTGTTGTATAACATAGATCGTCGCGTTTGAATCACTGCTGTCAATAGAAAAAAAGCGTGGCACTGTGTGACCATAAACAAAAATCTGGAAAAAGTGCACGTACAAGTAAACAAAGAGAAAAATGGCAATCCACCATTGGGTTTTGTTTGAGAAACACTGTCGGTTTAAGTTATTTCTTCGTGGAAGCGAGATTGCGAGAGCTCGATGAGGTTCGACGGTGTTTTCGGTCGCAACAAAAATACCGGAAGCTGAAAAGCACTCACCCATTGTTAATTGTAATTCGATTTGGTCTCGAGGTAGTTGCAGTCGCACGAATTGCGGAGGTAGGGAGGGGACGTCTGTTGGCGAGGCGAGTTGGTGAAAACCATAAAAGGGTCCTCTTCTTCAAGACGAACGTCGTCGTTGTCGTCGTCGTCGTCGTCGTCTAGCTCTTTTCTAGGAGCACTCGAGCGGAGAGTCGAGTGGTCCCGCGTTAGAACAACGAGTTTTATACAAGTCAAAGTCGCGACTATACGCTCCGACGCATGGCACTTGTCCGAGGCTGCACTTGTATCATGGTTATATGCACACGTGCCCCTGGAAAATCAACCGCATTGCACGGAGCATTTCATATAGTGTTACTTATGCAGTCCGCTTATTTTGGGCTATCAAGTGAAAGGAAGATTTGAATAGACGTTGATGGCACTTGCTTTACTGGAACATTATGATCCTCCGATCAACTCGAGAACAGCGCCAAGCGTGTACGAAATAAATTTTATGCAGGGAATCAGACATTAAAGTCGGCAAACAACTTCGTCAATTTACTAGACACTTGTTAGAATTTTGTAATTATTAGGTCAATCGGAAAGTTCCGTCCGTTTAGTGTCGAGTAGCTTGGACATCTTTCAATAAATTCAATACATAACAATATACGCTTGCATCAATAACGTCGTTTTTTCCACATTGAAAATGTTGGAATTTGAGTTGAATAAACGTCATTTGCGCGAAGAGTGTTAATCTTTTGCTTCAATTGGAAGAAAACTGCAGCTGAAGCTCATCGAATGATTGTAGACGTTTATGGCGATAATGCTGTTTCCGATAAAACATGCAGAGAATGGTTTCGACGCTTTAGAAATGGTGATTTTACTGTGGAGGACAAAGAGCGTTCTGGACGGACACGAGTATTCGAAGACGAAGAATTGCAGGCATTGGTGGATGAAGATCCATGTCAAACGCAAAACTAAATTGCAGAAGCGTTAAATTGTGCTCAATCTATCATTTCCGTTCGTTTAAAAACCTTGGGGAAGATCTACAAGGAAGGAAAGTGGGTTCCATATGAACTCAAAGTCGATATCCAATTGTTCCATATGAACAAAAGTTGTCAAAGAAACGTTAGAAGCACTTCGTTGGGAAGTGCTACCCCATGCGACTTATTAGCTAGACTGTGCCCCTTCCGACTATCACTTGTTTTGGTCGATGGCACACGCACTTTCTGATCAACGATTTAATTCTTACGAAGATGTCGAAAAATGGATATCTGACTGGATGACCTCCAAAGATGACTCATTCTTTCGTTGCGGAATTCGCTTGCTGCCCGAAAGATGGGGAAAAGTCATCGCTAACGATGGACAATATTTTTATTAATGTACTTTTTCATTTTGTTTCTTAAATAAAGCTCTACTTTTTGTAAAAAAACGGACGGAATTTTCCGATTGACCTAATATAATAGAATGAAATTCTCTGATAACTAGATTTTATACATTTATGACAGGAATCGGTGGGTTTCATTTCGAACAATAAAATGATTGGGGTTTTTGTTTTCACTCTAAAGGCGCTGTTAATCCTGGGGGCGAAAGGGGAACTACATCCATAATCTCGAGAACGAGGCGAATGAAATACATATAACACTGTCCAACAAATTTCAACTTTTTTTATGTTCCCTAATTACTGTTGGGTCCTTCTTATAGAGTTTTTTGCGCTGATTCCGAATCTGTTTTTAATTTTTTTCCTATACGCACAGTTTTTGAGGAACATGGCTTTGAAAAAAAAACATATTTTTCAACTTTAAACAAATATTGTGATGTTATTATAAAAGATATTGAATTGTTCTTTGCAGCAGAAGATTCTGTAGACTTTCCCGAATACGGTGGTATCCAAAATTAATACATTATGAATGTTTAAACAATCATTAAAGGCGGAGAGACGCCACTTTTGCACCAATTTTTGAGGATATTTTTCAATTTATCTTAAAAAATAAGGGTCCAGCGGAAAATCGAACTATACCACTCGATAGAGCAGACTTTTATCTTGAGAAGCCACCCTGTCAAGTTTGGATCGTCGACGTTTTTTTCGAACCAGAAAGCAAAATATCTTCGCCCGACATGAGTTGCCGCCAGTGGCGCTCGGGACGAGATACGGCGCAGCGACGGGATACGGAGCGGCGAACGACCGTTGTAATGGTGAGCGCCACTGGCGGCAACTCATGTCGGGCGAAGATATTTTGCTTTCTGGTTCGAAAAAAACGTCGACGTTTCAAACTTTAAAGAGGGGTTTTCAAGATAAAAGTCTGCTCTATTGCATGGTATAGTTCGATTTTCCGCTGGACTCTTATTTTTTGAGATAAATTGAAAAGTATCCTCAAAAATTGGTGCAAAAGTGGTGTCGCTCCGCCTTTAGTGATTATTTAAACATGTTTAAACAATCATAATGTATTAATTTTGGATACCGCTGTATTCGGGAAAGTCTACAGAATCTTTTGCTATAAAGAACAATTCGATATCATTTATAATAACACTACAATATTTGTTTAAATTTGAAAAATATGTTTTTTTTTCAAAGTCATGTTTCTCAAAAACTGTGCGTATAGGAAAAAAATTAAAAACAGATTCGGAATCAGAGCAAACAACTCTATACAAAGGACCCAACAGTAATTGGGGAACAAATTTGGTGTTGGACAGTGTAATTAAAGGTATCAACACATTTCTTTTCCGAAGACGTCGCTTTGCTATCCCTATCAAATTAAGTGAATGCCTCAATGTTAATAAGAATATCAACCATGATAATTCTAAAATCCATCAACATGTACCACACCCTGTAATCATTATATACAGTGGGTGTACAAAGTGTTCGTACACTTTTTAGAAACTAATAACTTTTTTATAATTGTTCCAATAGATCTGATTTTTTATGATCAATTAGAAGCATTGGTTTACGAAATGATATGCAAAGAAGATTTTCCATAAATTATAATTTACAAGGTTAAATGCAAAAATAAAAAAGGCATTTTTTAAAACTTTTTTATTTGCGCTCTTAATGAAAATTTAAAATATACGTTTTGTAGATCTATAGTAGTTACACACCTGCTGAAAATATTATTGAAATCGATTAACATATACACGAGATAGAAGCGGTTAAAAATGGTGAAAATCGTAGTTTCCTACAACTTCTGATCAGTTTCTGCTTAGAATCCACAGAATCGTACATCATTCGTTTTTTCCTGCGTCAATCGATTTCGATGAAATTTTCAACATGTGTATAAAGAACATAGATCGAGAAAACATATATTTTAAATTTTCATTAAGGGCCCAAAGAAAAAATTTTTTAAAAATGCCTTTTTTATTTTTGCATGCAACCTTGTAAATTGTAAATTTTGGGAAATTTTCTTTTCATATCAGTTCGTGAACTAATGCTTCTAATTGATCATAAAAAATCAGGTCGTTTGGTACAATTCTAAAAAAGTTACGAGTTTTTAAAAGGTGTATGGATACTTTGTACACCCACTGTATAATAGCTGCTAATCGATCTTTCCACAATGTACTTATAACTAGTTCTAAGTATAAAGATGTAATTTACATGTTATAATTCTTGTGGTCGCCAATGACTTTGATGTTGATGCGACCTGTACATAAATAATTAAAAAAAGACATATTTCTTACAACTTAATGCAACTACTGAAGAGAAAAATAAATTCTCCTGTTTCGTCCATATGTGATTCCATAAAAATTCAAAATTGATAACTAGACAGCGGATCGTTATAGAAAATGACAATTTTCTACTTGAATTGCAACAAACTGAAGTAAAATAGAAATTTATTTTCTTTGTTAATATTTTTGTCATAAATACATAAAATCCGCTGGCTACTTGGTAACTGATTTTGTCCATAAGTCAATTGTATCGAATACTACCAGCATTTTAATTACAATCATGCCCCCCTGAGATTTCATGGTCCTGTTTTAATGAATAGAACGGTTTCATTGGTTCAATGTTGGTTCTCACCGTATCTAACGCTTTATTAAAGTGATATATACAAAAAATGATCTTGACGATACCCACGTATTAATAGCAGAGCTGAATGTTCCATCCATCACAGTATCGTGTCACGAACCTTCACCTCGCCACCAAAATCTTCGGTACTCTCGCAGATTACTTACGAAGTTCTGAACTCCTAAAGTGCTTCGTCAAAAAGTTTCGCCCATTTAAAATACAGCTTTTCCACAGATAAAATGCTGAAGCGTAGAACGTCCACGATACACCGAATTTACCGAAAATGTTTCTAAAGCATCTAATAAATACAGAGGGTGGGCAATTTGTTTCCGACCGGTGACACACATTTCGAAAAGCACCGGAGATTAATTTACCGAGTTTTTCCCGGGTCTCTTCCCATTTTTCTGTCAGCCCGGTGGCCCGACGCAGCATAAAACTGTTGGAAAGCTAAAAATGGGTCGCAATATCGAGAACTACGTAATGGTAATTGAACGTCAATGACAAACCGCGGGTCATTCTTCTATCGCTCGCGTGCTCGACGGTGTGGGTGTGTGTAACACCATTGCGTATCCGGCGTCGGGTAAAAGCGATCGGTCGAGATGGCTGAAATATTTCACGGTACATCTCTTTAGCTCCGACGATCAGTAAAATTCTCCTTTCGTCAGCATTGTTACGGAAAATCAGTGTGCATTTTTCACGAGTCGGCGCACAATAGGAAAGAGGGCGGGAGAGGAGGTGGGATATACGCGGAGGCATCCGAAGCCCGGGCTCTCCCATTGTCATTTTTCCATCCGCGTTTTTCTTTCGCGAAACTCCATCCATTTGTTCGCGGGGGATCGAAGTTTGCGAATGCTCCGCAGAGCCATTCGGCCCCCGGAACGCTACAGGTACCATTCTGATAAATGGAAAGTCGAGCGCGGCCTGTACACACAACGCCATAAATCTAACCGTCGCGATACACGATTCTCGAATAAAGCCCTCTATAATTTTCAAGGCGCCTTATCCACCGACGATGTCTGTCGACGCGAAACGATGAACGGGGACGGCACCGGCATACTTTCTCCATTACTCTTCGACGAGCCGAGTTCACTTCCTGCGTCCTAAGGTAGCCAGAAAATCTTGTGAAATCGCGGGAACGTGTCACCACGCCGAAAAGCAAACCGGAGGATGCGCGATTTTCAATGGGGATCCCCGATCGAGCCGAACTCCTTGCGAAATGTCCCCGTTTTTGCGAACAGATGTCTCTCGCTCTCGACCAAGTGATTCAATGGATGTCGAGGAAAATTACTATCCGCTCCTCGCCAGCGATTTCCACGCTGGTTGGCAGTTTTAGAAAAATTTGGGAAAAATCAGTAATACAGACTCAGCGTAAACATTGATACTTAAAATTTTTAGTTTATAGCCTGATTTATGGCTAGCACTACTCCTGGAAGAAAATATTCGACAAACATCGTAAATCTGATTCCTCGACGAATTATTTGAACGTCTATATCAAATATAGTTTAAAAGTCTTTGATATTTTATATTTTATTTATATTTGATATTTTAGAAAAATGAAATGGCAAAAAGAGAAGTAGGATGATAAAAATAGAACACTTTTTAATATTTCTAACGAAGATGAATCTATCCTAAAATCAAGAATAACTTATTCCAACAAATTATGCATCAAAACCACAGATTTAAAATTTCATATTAGCAAGATTATGCAATAAATTCGGATTTACTTCGCGTGTTTCAACGCTTAATAGAGTACACCATTATTCTACAATATTAATCGGGACAAAACTCACTCAGCAAAATATACACAACCCGCAGCATTTACTATAGTTTATTACTATTAATCCAGCCAGACATATATTAATACAGAAACTAACGTTTCATTTAATCCTGATCAGCCATCGGATTTGAAGCATTTATAGCCTGATTCCATAAAGTTCAATACGGTTGAAAATTTAATAAAGTATAATTGAAGATATATATATATATATATATATATATGTATACGTATAATTTCAATAAATTCGCGTGATTAGTTTCAAATCTGCTGCTAAAATATAAACGTCCAACGTTCGAAATTGTGTTGCAACGTTCTTGTTTCTGTTCGAAATAGTGAGCTTCTTCATTAACGGAGAAGCAGAACATGGATTGTATTTATGATTGTTATCGGAGGTCTCGTCCCCCGGCAACAGACCAAACTGTTTGCCGCGTAAATATTTGAAGAAAGCGACACTCGCCGGGCGAAATTCTGCTAAAGCCCGTGTCGCAGGCAAGGGACAGCTTTTCTTTTTTGGGCAAGCGAAATTCTGGGCGAAATGGATTGGAGTCGTCGAAGCGTGCCTTCGAACAGAACACGAGGATCATGTCGAGGATCAAACCGCAAACTCGCCTTGATCCGTCGACGGTTTTTTGCTCGTTGTAAAATTCCCCGTCCGCGTCGCGAGACTTCTGACATCGTTACGATAAGACGTCGCCGTTAAGAAGGCAAAAAATGGAGAGTGAAGAACATTTTCTTGAAGAGCTCTATAGCAACGCGCGACTTCGAGCTTTGTCCCTATCTACCAGTCAAATCATCTCACGCGGAAAATGTCTGCGGATACTTTAACCCTCGTAAGAAATACTTTTCACGATTTTCGTGGCAGCCATGGCCACGTTCACTCAAATTCTTCAAGTTTCACAGATTTTTGAACCTACTCCTTTGAGATTAACGTTGATCTTATTATTCGATATAATATCAGATCGTACCATAAATTTAGTTATTTTTAATACTTTATTTTCATTTATAAAGCAGACGGATTCGTCAGAATGACGAATTTTGTTTTACAATTGTGATTGTATAGATATTTTTATGGAGACATACTAAAACATTATTAAATCTTATTAAAATAGCGCAACGGTGTCTCGAAATTCTTGAACTGTTTTTACATGTTTGTAAAATGTTTTTGTTAGAAATGCATAAAATCTTTTAATTAGAAATTGCCTTTTGAAAGACAAGACAAATTGGTAAATTTTAAATCTCAGTTGTTCTTGTACTATCAATTATAAAATCGTCGACTATAACTAATTATTATTCGACCACATTTATCAACATTCGTAACGAGTCATAACGAAGTCGTTAAAATTAGAACACATGTATATTTGTAACTAAAGAATTTTACATTACAACCCAAATGATTTAATCTGGTTGGAAAATTAAAACTCGGTCAGAACATTTTTAACTCCGAGTCGAACTGCGCGGCGTCCGAGAGTTACCATATTAACAACCGGTTAAATCTTGCGGATTTACCAAGCGCAGGATAGTATACTGTTCGCTGTAGCATGAAAATTCTGAAAAACTTTTTATATCACGAAACGTTAAAATATTTTTAATTTTCTGAACAAAGGGGACGGTAATGGAAGTTGTCGGAAACTTTCTTCAGTTCCCGGAGATAATGAAACATTCCCACCAACCAGTGTTTAATTCTCGTATTATATATTTTCCGAATAAACAAAGCCGTCTATTTCGACGTTAATACTTTACTTAATTAAAAATCGCTGTTCTGTCTTATTCCTTCTGCGTTTAATGAAATCATTTCACATCGAACATGTAGATTTCTATAGTTTATGTTAGACTTTGAAATTATTCTGTTGAATATCTTTTCCTGGAAAATGGTAGAATCATTAACGAACAGTATACTCAGTGCCTCGTATAACTGTGCCAAACTGATGCTTTACAAAAAATAAACCTTTCAACGTTTAGAGACAAGTAAAAAAAGAAGTATATTCAACCAGACATAGAAAATTATTGGAGCAGGAGCACAATAAATATAGTCTACGCATAATGCTACCAACATTATTTCTAAATATACTTTTGCATTTAGCAATCATTTATACTTCATACAATAATGCGTCAATGTGCAAATGTAAATAGTTGTTACAATTCGATCACATGCTGTAGTCTTTAAAATAATCTTTAAAAAAATGAAGAGCATTCACACATTATCTTCAAACGTATCAAAATAGAGACAGACAGCTAACTTTTATTTTGCACGAAGATATCATTCTATCGACTAATCATTCTTGCATAAATGACTCTAGCCTCTTTCGGTCGAAACGAATTAAAATAATCGACGAACATCAACGGAAGAACGAGTTGGTAATTGATTAAAAAACAGAAGAAAGAATGCCGATCAGATACACGTTAAGGTATGTCACCGTCCACGAAAAATGTCGACGAATAACTGTAAAATTCTTGAAAGGTTCGTGTACCGAAACGGTTCGAGGGTGAACGTTAGAACCAGAGAGCTTGTCGGTTTAATTATCAAAATGAATTCTTAATGGCCGGTCGATCGAGAGATCGGATCGCGGTGGAATCGCCGGTAAACGACCGGTCGTTTTTTCATGGTCGAAATCGACAGGAGAATTTCTGTCTGGGCGCCGTGATTCCAGAAAACACTCGGGCCGCGCCCACGCGTTACAAGCTCCGCGCCGGTTCGAAAACGGATCTCCCGCCTCAGGCGTTTTACGGATAATTAACTGACATTAACGTTCCGCCCGGACAGGCTACGCGACTCGTAAATCTCCCTCGCGGCGGTGCTTGCGCGAGCGCATATTTTCGAGCCCGATAAGAATCGCTTTTTCCCTCCAGTTACACTCAATTTTTCCTTTGTTTTCTTTAGCTCCCGAACCCGAACGCGGCGCGCGACAGTTTCGATGACGCGGCAGATACACCAATCTCTCGGTTGCATCTTGTTGCACCGGAGATCTCGAAAGCCCGCGCCACCGCGGCGTCAGCTCTTCTCGAGCCATCCGTGTAATTAAGGTCAACGCGACGATCGTCGACGACCAACCCGTTGCAACGGACACGCGATTTTCTTTCCGCTAAGTCGATCCGCAATCGACGAAATGGCCGATGGGAAGCGAACGGAAATCCGTCGCAAGCGAAGCGGAAAGACGGTCGGTCGAATAAAACTGAATTTCTACAATTTTGTTTGCGTTCCTTGGAATTTTCTATATCTATTATTTTTATATGCTTATTCTCTACTGTTCAAGCAGTGGATGGAATTATCAATGTTTATAAACGGAACATGTATTTAACAAAACATATTAACTCCTCGTTAAAATACGGCAAGGGGTTAAAAAACAGAAACGATGTTCAATTAACGAATGATTCAATTTCCGAACAAAACGCTCCCTTTTGTACACTCATTTCTTTATTTCGTTTAACCAATTTCACTTCATACATTTTGCCTCTCACTCATTACGTTTCTTTCTCATTCTCACCACGCATATCCACACATTCACCTTTGCTGCATATGGAATGTCTGATTTCTGACAACATTGCTATTCACAGCAAGTGCTAATCAATTACGGAATAAAAACACTGTCCGACGTAATAAGTGGAATAGGTGCACGATTAACAGACACGTCGGTCGTGTAACACAGAATCCAACGTTGTACAATGTTATTAGTCTTCTAGAAGATATATTGAACTTTTCTGCAATATTATATACTGTGTCAATAAAAACATGCTCCGGAATATCTGAAATATTGCGACATCTGTGGACACCATTGCGCAATATCGCTTCACCTTTTTCGGTCGTGTTTTCCTCTGTTGTTTTTCCTTTCTCAAACAGCTATACAAGCTATCTAATTCCCTGTGATAAAAACGGATCAACATAAATACGAATAATTCAAAATAAATGATAGATTCAATGTATCAAAATTTTGTACTTGTATTTCCTTTTGTGCACAATCTTTATGCAAAATAAAAAATGTTTGCATTGATTGCAAGACACAGGAGCGAAATAAAAATTTCTTTCTTCGTTGAATTATCTGATGGCTTTAAATCTTTTTAATATGTCCACTGCTTTAAATTGTGCTTACGATTGCAACGGATCTTTTCTTCGGAAACTTTAAATAATCGTTTTGCTATCGATGTGTAACTAGCATACTTCATTATCGATCGGTAACATATCTCGTATGTCTTGTATGAATAATTGAGAAAAAAACTATATCTTCTCCATACACCTACTATCTGTGATTTTCCAGCAGCGAATACATCCGTAAAGCGTAATTGGCCTTTAAAGTGTTATTAGTTCCGAATGGTACAGGTACTCGTGCAAAAAAAAAGCTTTTGTTTAATTGTTATAGATAGTCAGATTTTTATTTTTGTCTGCCGAGGTCGGCCATTTCGAGCGTTGCACGCCATGGCAATTTTATCGCGACATCGATTACGCCTCGTCGCCCATTGCAATGATGTATGGCTCGCGTACCGTGTCCGTTTAATTGCGGATAATAGGAAGTTCGATAAAGCTGTAGAGCAACTTTGGCAGCCTTTATACGTCGCTCGATATAATTAGAGAATTCGTCGAACGATTATTTCACTTTTTCTGTTCCGCTGCGCGAGACGCGTAATTAGCGATGAAGGAACGTTTAACATTGACATATTTTATATCGACGGTTCAATTACTTCGTGCTGCATTATAACCAACGTGCTTTTATAATTCCTGTTTCATAACGAGCGTAATCTCTGTAATATGTTTTAATTAAAAAATTTAATGGAACGGGTAATTATGAAATTCAGGTTAGAGACATTAAAACACGAGATAATATATAACTTTTATTATATTTTGCTTGAATTATTCTGTCATCCTTCATTACTCGGCAAGTTGAATATTTCATCGAGAAATATTTATAAAATGTACTTCAATATAATTTGTGAAGATTTTATCAGTTGTATACTTGCTGAATATTCGGTATACATATTCTGTCTGCGCTTTTAATTCAAAAAAACATGATGCGTTGGGAACTGATTACTGGAATTCTCTATTTACATCGAAACGAACGTTAAATCTGTAAGAAAACATTTACTCATACCCAATAATATTTCTGCAATCCCTGATGTTTGATTAATTTCTGCGCGAAAGCTTCGAAAAGTTACTCGTTACCGATGTATGATTAGTAATTTCCCATCACATTAGTATACAAAAGGGTAACCTTGATATTAATAATTAATTTATAATATCGTGATGTACCATTGATTGGAAACCGTGCGATGCGGTGATTATGTTGCGAATACAATACCACTCAGAATTAGACCATTTAGTTAAGATCTTGTACACCTAGCGACACGAGAGCACTTACACAAGATTGAGGGCAAACAAATCGAATTATACGAAGTAACAAGGAGATTGGTTACTATAACCGTTCCAATTGAGTTCTCCCTCCGGTACTAATTGTTTGATTACCTCTGCCAGTTTCTACCTGGCAGCATAATTCAACTATTAACAACATTCAACGAAATTTCATTTGCCGTTCCAGAATCGTGTAGACGACGTTTACCAATTGCTTAACATTTATACATCGGACCATACAGGAATTCAGTTTACATTAGGTCAGTCCACAAATAATTGTGGATTTGGTTGTTTTAAGAATAAATTCTGTCTGCTAGATTCTATCAGATTTTATCAGATATTCGCGACAGTGTTTACGCAAAATCAAATAAACAACCTATTTCAATTTACTCTCTTTTTCTTTCCATATTCTTCGGGAATATTTTAAACGCCGTACGTATATTATAAAAGGCCCGCATCAAATATTCGTCAGCAAAAAAGAATGACGAAAGATGCCAAAAAGATTCCTATGTAAATTAAATAGTCTGAGCTCTCGAACACACAGTGATTACGCTAATCACTCCGATATCTTGTCGGAGCTAATATTCTAAGCCGGTCGCCGCGAAATTACACGGCACGGCATTATTCAATCAAAAAGGAGAAAAGTGTGGGACGGGAATCGATGTATCCGATACTTATCAAGCCCCTATCATTTGCTAAGCAGCTTGTACCCGCTCCCCGTGAGCTGCCCTATCAGATCCCCAGAAACAAGCGGCCCGGGGTCGTGCATTGTTTGATAAAGTCTCAGGCCGACGGATTATAACTAATGGGACATCGGGAAGGGAGACAAATCGTGGGGCTAGGCTTTGCTCGGCCCCGCTCCGCTTCGCTCTGCTCAACTCTGCGTTGCTCTTCTCTGCTTTGTTCAACTTTGCTTTCCTCTCCTTTGCCTTGCTCTGCACTACTCTACTCTGCTTTGCTGAACTTTGATTTGCTCTGCTATGCTCCATTCTGTTCTACTCTGCTATGCAATGCCCTGCTCTCTTCTACTCTGCTGACGGCTGGTACCTTTAGAAGGTCACTCAGGGGAGTGACCGTGACAACATATGTCCAGGTCAAGGTCATCCAAGTTGTCTCCCCTAGACGTAATATTTGCCGCCATCTGTACTACTCTACTCTGCGCTGTTCTACCCCGGTCTGCTTTGCTCTGTTCAATTCTGCTCTGCTCTGTTCAACTCTGCTCTGCTCCGTTCTGATCAACGCTGCTCTGCTGTGCTGTGCTCAACTCTATTCCAGTATAGTTTGCGTTGCACTGCTATGCTCTACTCTATTCAAGTATGGTTTGCGTTGCGCTGCTGTGCTCTACTCTATTCAAGTATGGTTTGCATTGTGCTGATGTGCTCTACTCTTTTCAAGTATGATTTGCGATGCGCTGATGTGCTCTACTCTATTCAAGTATGGTTTGCGATGCGCTACTGTGTTATACTCTATTCAAGTATGGTTTGCATTGCACTGCTGTGCTCTACTCTATTCAAGTATGGTTTGCGTTGCACTGCTATGCTCTACTCTATTCAAGTATGGTTTGCATTGCGCTGCTGTGCTCTACTCTATTCAAATATGGTTTGCGATGCGCTACTGTGCTGTTCTCTATTCAAGTATGGTTTGCGATGCGCTACTGTGCTGTACTCTATTCAAGTATGGTTTGTGATGCACTGCTGTGCTCTACTCTATTCAAGTATGGTTAGCGTTGCGCTGCTGGGCTCTATCATGTCCTGGTCTGCTAAACTCCGTTCTGCTCTGCTCCGGTCCGCGCCGTAACCGGCTCCACTCGATCGGGAATCTTCGGCCGCGGCCAATAAAATATGCATGCACGCCCGCGAATCCGTGTAGATACCGGTGCTTTACATCCCACGAGACGTTGTACGCGTAGACGTTTCGCGTGTATTAATCTGCATAAACTCATTGCTATGCAAACGAAGAGATTCGACGTCGAACTAGGATATCACGGGGAGCCTTCGCGGCTTACAACCGTGGCTTAGCGGAGCTCTTACCTTCGGCGTCGGGGACTACGGTGTGCAACCTTCCCTCTTTCAGCCACCGCCAACGGAAACACGCATACGGGGGTGCTGCGAAACGTATAAACAGGAACATCGGTCCCGTCCATAGGCACACGTATAAACACCGCTGTATATTGTTCCGGCAGAGCGTAGCGATCGTAAAACGGACCTCCTCCGTCGCGTCGATGGAATAATAATTGCAAGAGCCCCGGGTATCACGGTGAGCTGAAACGGGCCACCGTAAACGACCAAGACGACCCACGTGTCCCACCTGCCTCTCGGGGGCCATGGTAATCTCCTCGGCCGTCCCGACCAGATGAAAAGAAAACAATCGATGAATAATTTCGCTATCGAAACGCTAGCTCCGCTCTCTCCGAGAGGGAGAAGAAAACAGGGGGACAGAGAACACAAGCAAAAGAGGGAGTCCCAGAGGAAGAGAGACAGCCCCGGAAAAATTGATTCGAATGTTTCGCGGCGAGACTAAGCCACCCTCTGTCTCTCGGATACCGCCTTTTCGCGCGAACGATGAATTGAAAAATTTGCATAGCTTCGAATCACCGTTCCGATCGAGTGCAACCCCTTTGACCGCGCAGCCTACACCCCTCTTGGGCTAAATTCGTCGTTCAGCCCCGTGAAGTTCAGCAAGGTACTCTAAAGCCTTGTCCAGACTGACAGACAGTTGTCCGCAAACTGTCCGCGGACGGTGAGTGAACAGTCCGCAGACAGTCTGCATACTGCACATGCTGTCTGTAGATAGTCCGCGTACAAACTTTGAATAAACCCAATCTTTCAATTGAAGAAAATTAATTTTTGTGGTAAAGCGTGAAACTTGTCAAATATTCGTGATTTTTGCTATAATCCCAACACAAACTATCCACCTTTAAAAAACTAGTTTACCTTTTAGGATCTAATGATTGATTTTGTACCTATAGAATAATAATAGAATAATAGGATGTAATGATAATATCAAAAATCAGACATTTCATATGCACGCAATAGTGTTGTCGCGTAGTGTACCAGCGCAGCTAGTTGAAATAGCTACTTTGTTTGATCAGCCATCGTGGCTGACGTGCCTCGCCATTGTAACGAGTCTCCCGGCCAACGGGGCTGAAAGAATTTTCAAAGAGGAGCGAAGACGGGGAGGAAATGTTCCGCGGGACCTTCCGCCACGCCGTGCCGGCGGAAAGTGCTTGTGCCCTGTAAACTGTGGATTTTCTGCTGCCACGCCGGCCCCGGTCGTACGTTCCTGCATGTATGTTTAATGCGAGCACGCGAGGCCTACGACCCACCGACTTCTTACTACCGTTCGCCATTACTTATTCACTTCCGGCGCAATTACCGCGGCGTACTCCATCAAAGTCCAGACACGGGAATCGCAACTTTCTTGCAACAGACTCCTCCCCCTTCGTCCGAGGATATGTGCACGGCCACGTTCGCACCGAAACTATCGCCGTGCTACGACTCGCGTCGTGAACAACAGTGTCGAACTAATAAATCTATGGACATCTTCCGCAACATTGCCGGCGCTCGTGAATTTATTATTTCGAGCTATCGCCTTCCCACGCCATACTACTAGAGCCTGCTCTCCAACATCTTCTAACGACTGCCACGGCTTGCTGTGCTTGTTTTGCCAGTTTTTGGAATGTGTATGTTACTGGTGATCGCGGAGACAGCTGGAGGTCTTTGAAATTGATGGCGCGTGCTATTTTTTGAAATAAAAATTAACCCTCAAACGGTGTAACTATTTTCTCATATTGCGATCTGCTTGCTACAATCTTCCTAAAAATTTACAAAATCCAAACGTTGAAAAGAAACTAAAGAAATTTGCATGAATATTTGCAACTATCTTGCAATCAGCGAAAAGCAGTATACTGGAAATTTGGCTGGGGTCGCCAGAGAATCCACAACGCCATTTGGGATTAATTTTATTTTACTCTTTTTACTCCAATCTTGATGAAGTGTCACGGAAATCTAGGTGCACGGTAGTGCAACCAGCCAAGTTCTTTTTTTTTATTGAAGCTCTTTAGACCCTTGAGTGGGTCCATTTCACTTTACAATGTGGTATAACAATTTTACAGGTTGGTATTACAATGTTACAAGCTGTACTTATGATTTCAATAGATAATTTACAATCTTTGAAAAATGACTGAATATAACTGCAAGCCTTAATATTAGGTTCCACTGTGAACATGTCAATATTTAGGGGTAATCGGTAGCCCATTTTACCTAAAGATCCCAAAAGTTTGTGCCTTTGGACGTCGTATTTATCGCACTGCCATATGACGTGGTTTAAAGTTTCGTCACTTTGATCACAACTACACATATCGTTAGAAATTATGCTTACACGCGCCAATGAAGCGGCTAAGTGACAATGATCCGCCGGCATCCTATTGACCGTACTAGTAAAACACCTCTTAAGTCTTTTATGGGAGAACCAGGGTAGGGAACTGACACGGAAAAAGTTTTGGAAATAATTTTTGCCCTTGAATAGCCCTTGCCTCTTGATTATTTCAGTAGATTTCTCCTTGGCCTGTTTCTTTTATGTTTCATATAAATCTGTGAACGGAACTTTCGGAAAATTGAGGGAGGTCGAGGAAGTAGCCAACTTGGCTGCCTTGTCCGCGTCCTCATTACCCTGAATACCAGAGTGCGATGGGACCCTGAATAATTTGACATAGCTGTTATGTTCATTTCTAATAAAAAAGGTTATATTTCCTTTTTATTTCAGAAATGTGTGAATTGATCTTAATGTTAACTATGGGGGATTCTAAAGTCTTCAGACAACTAAGAGAATCCGAAAAGATATGAAAATTGTGGATTTCGTGTTCTAATACAATATCGAAGGCATCACTTAGAGCTAAACATTCGGCAGTGTAGATAGATGCGAGAACCAGCCAAGTTCCTCGCACTACCTTCTTTTACGCGAAACAACTTAGCCGTTTTTTAGAGGCTTATAACTTGACATTGGAGGCAGATGGAGAGATGGAATTTCGTATACTTGTTAAATGCTATCATGTCCCAATATTGACAAAACATTAATCTTTCAACATTAGTAGGTTCCGAGATATAGGACCTTATATATCTCTTTTGTCACTGACTGACTGATTGACATATCATCAAAACCTTTTGGGTACTTCCCATTGACCTACAAGCTTGAAGTTTGGTACATAGGTCCACCATAACAAACACTCAAAGGAACAATTATCAAAGTTTGAAATTTTACACCTTAAAGGGGTTGTATTGAATAAAAACATTACGAAATAGGTACGTAGGATAGAACATAGCAGCATAACATACATAAGTATACGTTTTATTAGCTTCGAAGTCGCAATAAATACTGATGAAAAAAACAATCGCTTTAACGTAAACAAAAGAAACTGCACCGAGCATCGTCTATAGCGGCGGGGGGCAAACGGATCCGAGCGTCGCCGGCAGAGTGTTAATCTTCGATACATTGAATTTGGATTTTGTCTTGCAGATTAGAAAAGGATTTTTTTCTTTAATACCTACTTGATAATTGATGAAACCTCAACAAAAATTGATGAAATCCCAACGAAAACATCCTGTAAACAGGAGCCAAATTCCTATGGCCGAAAAAAGTTGTGAGATCAAATAAAATACGGCCAAGTTCGTTAGCTTAGAAATACCTCTTGCAATACTGAAAAAAGCGTTTGTAAAAATTAGTTTAAAAGAACGCTATTTCATTTTTAAAGAGTTACATGAAGGGCTAAATTATACAAACTTGGCCGTTACTTTTTAAACCAATGGCCATAAAAGGTGTTAGGTAGCGGCCAAGTTTAAATAATTTAGCCCTCCATGTAACTCTTTAAAAATTAAATAGCGTTCTTTTAAACTAATTTTTACAAACGCTTTTTTCAGTATTGCAAGAGGTATTTCTAAGCTAACGAACTTGGCCGTATTTTGTTTGATCTCACAACTTTTTACGGCCATAGGAACGTGGCTCCTGTTTACAGGATGTTTTTGTTGGGATAGAAATTTGCTCAAGGGAAGAAAGAAAGAATAACATTTTTTATTTGGCATCTCACATTTGGGAAACTCGAATTTGAATATCTGTGGGGTTCACGTGGCCTACAGTAGCACTTGCAGGAAGTAGAACCGGTCGGTCATGAACAGACGCATCAGCCGATTCCTATCTAATGGTACTCACACGAGCTGAATTTTTAAACTCGATTTTCTCGGGAATGAAACGTAAGAAGTTTACATTTGTTAAACCTCAAAATCAATTTTAAAATGAATTCAGTTAAATAGTCTTAAAAAACCTATCTAAGACTTGAGAAAATTTGCAAGATTACACTTGTTAAATCTCAAAAATAATTTTGGAAGGAATTTTTTTTTTTTTTGTTTGTTATTTAACGTCGCTTTTTGAACTCCTTTTTCGGAATTATTTCACGACGGGACCTACAGTTTTTATAAGGTGGGTTCCGAACCACCTTGGGCACCACAGTTGGAAGGAATTTAAAGAATTCTACCAGATTATTGAGGAATAAATTACTTATTGGT
The DNA here is from genome assembly GCA_933228785.1 of Lasioglossum pauxillum. Classification (NCBI taxonomy): domain Eukaryota; kingdom Metazoa; phylum Arthropoda; class Insecta; order Hymenoptera; family Halictidae; genus Lasioglossum; species Lasioglossum pauxillum. The sequence continues at coordinate 16,128,741 of OW121702.1, read as the reverse complement.
ACACACATTATTATAAATAAAGGATTCGCATAAGTTAAATAAAATCACGGGCGCAGCTTGCATTTCGAAAACTGCATGCAATGCAAATTGTCCTACGGGTCAGAGAGCCAACCATTTGTCTGACCATTCGTCCACGGATTAAAGCATTTTCGTTCCTTGAGCGCATGTACTTTCTGTACATACATTTGTTAAAAATAATGCCCGTTTTGCAGGTACAATTCGGAACGAACAGAAAACTTTTTAAGGGAGCAGTAATGTTTTTGATTTATGAATGCCTGTGCCGTGTAGCGTTACCTTTTTTAAAAAGAAATGTTCAGAATTTGCACCACTTGTTTTCATACAAAGTTGAACACGTTCCTGCGGAGAATATTCCATCGCTTGAGAATTCCAAATCGTTTTGTTGCAAACGAAAAGTATGTTGGGATCCTGTAACGTTCCCTGGTACACATACTTTCGTAATAGTCTCACTTCCGAATAATATTTTTTAACTTCATTTTAAAACAACATTATTGCAATGGTTTCCGTTGCTAAATTAACAGAAACAGCCTGGCAATAATAATATCGTTCATTATTACCAGACTGCGAATTTTATGCGCTTACGGCAAAAACTAAATAGGTGTAAAACTCAATATATCAGTGTCAACTTATTAAAATAAGTAAGTCCAATAAGAAAAAGATTACTATTTGACAGCTGTCTCTGGCAATTCTCAATTTTTATAAATATATTTAGACTATACCATAAGAATGCTGATGATGATACGCACCTTGAAGGATTATCTCCATCATCGAAATTTCTTCGATGAGACACATGTCCGTATAATATTAATCTAGATTGACGATATTAAAAAATTGATTAATATTCACAATTTGTAAGTACTCGACGCAAAGCATAAGGGGCACATTTCATATAGGTACCATTTAATAGTACTATAATCACGGTAACTTTAAAAGCTGCACATGCATCGATGGCAGCGAATATTAATGCGCAGGGACGCGCATCGATCTATCAGAGTCCTGGGGCAGGATAATTAGAGAAGATACATCTATATCGTTTTAACGACACGCTGTCTGGCAGGGAATAAAAATGGATCGGCTGACATCGACGGAACGGCCGCGGGAAGCCTACTGGGAGCTTTTAAAACCCGTAGTTTTCCGAATTGATCCTAGTGATTCCCTTTCTCCCTCTCTCGCTTTCTCGTTTTTCCATTCATAAATCTTTTTTTCTATCGACAACGGAGGCGTTCTGTTTCCATTCGCCGCGCGATTGCGTATAACGCGAAATTCGTCGAAAGTAAAATGAAACGAAGAATTCGACTTGCTGCGCTCGGAATTTCTTCATTCAAGCCTTCCCTTCTGAAGGGGCCGGAATTAATACAGACAGAAATTTAAATATCGCTGGGGAACTTTATTCTCTTTCAATTTTTCATTCAACTTAAATCGAATAACTTCGTAAATTAAATTGGAAACGCTCGAGGAGCACACGCACTGTTATCGCGCCTCGGGTACTCGGCGAAGTTGCCACTTTAATTTTACAAACCACGCGGGTACGATTCGACTCGACTAAAAAATGGTCTTTGTTCCAAAGAAAATTTCGCTCCGAGTTCCGCGCTATAACAGTTCGTAAGCGTGGCGCAAAATGTCTGCAGGGTACTGCTTGAAACAGCAGCAATTCAGATGAAAAGTAAAGTCGCCATGTATTTGACACTTTATTTACCGAGAGCCTATCAACACCTTACGAGGCGGGCCCGGATATACTTGTGTTTTCGTGGCCGAACATTGCCGAAGAACGGGGACAATGTTATTCCATTATAGAACCAATATAATTTCGGTTCTCGAGAATCGTAACCGTAACCAATTTAAGCTAGAATCGATATCTTCGTAACGGGTCCCATGGAAATCATCGACACAGATTTTTCCGACAACATTTCATTAATTTTTTATTTATTAATTAATTAATTCAAGAACACTCGGTTTCATATTTTGTTTTTCCACTGATTTTCATTCAATCCACATTAATTATTTAATTAATTAATAAAGAATTAATGAAATGTTGTCGGTGAAAACCGTGTCGGAGAAATCTGTGTCGGTGATTTCCACGGAACCCCTTCGTAACAGTTATAACTAGACTGCGGATGTTTGTGCAATTTGCAATTTTTATAGACGAACTATGAAAAAGTGAAATAAAATAGAATCTTATTTCTGGTGGATGTTGCCTTTGCAGATCTGAAATAAATAAAAATTGTACTAAATTCTGTCGAATTTTATATTCTACGCTTTTTTAAAAATTTTCAGAAATGCGTAAAGATCCACGGTCTAGTTACAACATTATTTCTGTTCTTAATAACTAGAGTGCGGATTTTTATGTATTTATGAAGAAACTGGCTGGATGAAGTATGAAACAGTAAAAGACTAGAAACATTTAACATTGTAATGTTGTTTTCAATGCAACAAAATCATTAACGGATGAAATCAATTTTTATTTTACTCCTGCTTACTACCAATGCAGATATTTTTAATTTGCATAAAGTGTGTTTTCAATCCCTGTTTGCAACGCGCAAGGTTCTACTGTGCAAATTCGCCTAGAGGTTTCCCTAAGTTTCTTAATAACCACACCTTTGCCAAAATCCCAGGCAATCGACGTCAAACAGTGATCGATCAGCCTCAGAATTAGCGGAAAGAGGAGTCGCCGGGGACTACAAGGGCAGACCCGTGCATCCCGATTTTAACGAAGTCGACCGTCCCTGTATCGTATCGCGAGTCGAAGGGCTTTGACAGGAAACATTCGACGGAGCGATTCGTCGGCCCCTCTCGAAACCCCATCGTACAAGTTCCACCCTCGAAGAACTATCGTTAGCGGTGGCGTAACGGTCTCGTTCGTTTTTTGTTTCAGGTTGACGAGGCAGAAATGGCACGAGCGGAGTCACGGTGAGAAAAGGGCGAGGGTGAAGCCCTCGCGCGAACCGGCAGCCATGGCGGAAAGCTTCGGTTTCTTCGCCGGGGGTGCGATACCTGCCGTCCGTCTTTCGCTTTTTCTCGCTCTGGCCGGCACCACGAGCGCCGTGGACCTCTGTAAGTACATCTAAGCTGTAATCTGCCGGGGCTTTATAGTTTTCATCGCGAAAACTTCCTCTTATAACTTATTAACGTCCGGTCGCGCCGCGACGCCGCTGCCTCCTCGTTCTCCTAGCGCACGGAGAAACTGCTTGACCGCGACCGACGAACTTTCGATCCGAAATTGACTTTGGCCCCGCACGGAAAAGCTGGATTTACCGGCGTAGCCCACCGTTCGCGTCCCCGACCCTCCTTCGCGTCGTCAAATTGGAAACTTTTAGCGGAAAGTTGTATTTAAACAACGTTTCACGGCGGAAAGGGGACGAAGGACTGAACCATGCGAACTCGTAATACGCTCGAGTAATACCGGCTCTCGTAGCTATACGTGCATCGGCGACGTACGGTTTTGTTTGATAGAAATTACTTTGCGGTGATCGACAAACTTCCGATGTAAAATTGAATCGGGCCGCTCTATGGCGGTCTCCGGTCGAACGGAACGTCTGCGGTGGATGGAGCACGGTGCGCCGCGTTCCAAAGTGTCTCGAGTTGCTGTCCCATATTTCCCAAACAAAGTCTCTGCTGGTTATTGATGTTCTCAATTGAAAATTCCGAATTCTCTGTTTGGCAGTTCTCCTGTGACTTCCTCTCCTATTTTTCTGCATTCTAGGGGTGAAACTAAATTTATGCACGTGAAAGTGTTCTTCAAACTTTGGGAGGTTTAACTGGTCATCAAATAATTTAAGAGAGCAACCATCCTCTTGTTCGTCTTCTTAAACAATCAATGTTTCCGTCACCCAAATATGGGTGATGCATAGACAGCGGATGTCTATTAGTCCAGTCAACGAAAAATTGTAGAGGGAAATGGAAGGAACACAATTTTCAACTTTGGGTCTTTGTTTGGTCAAGTTAGGAGGTAAACCGCTTATATCTCGGAAACTATGCGTCCTAGCGATAAGACCATTCGATACAAAATTAAAACTGACAAAATGTGCCACAAGATTGTTTCGATTCAGTTTTTCGCTATCTCGCATACTTTCCGAGATATCCGCGCTCAAAGTTCACTAATTGTGAAAAAGAAATTTTTGCCTCACGTTTTTTGCCTTACTTGACTAACTTTAGCTCAATTAGTGAACTTTGAGCGCGGATATCTCGGAAACTATGCGAGATAGCGAAAAACTGAATCGAATCAATCCTGTGGCACATTTTGTCAGCTTTAATTTTGTATGGAATCGTCTTATCGCTAGGACGCATAGTTTTCGAGATATAAGCGGAAAACCGAAAAAGGGGACCTTCTACATGTCCCCCTGCACCCTGCTCACCTCCTAGGAGTGGGACTTTTAGTATGTTTACCTCCTAATTAGTTCAAACAAAGTCCCAAAGTTAAAAATTGTGTTCCTTCCATTTCCCTCTACACCCCCCTTATGAGCATTCATTGACTGGACTATATGCAATTTTTAATGTTTGTAGACGAATTTTAAGAAAATGGAATAAAATAGAATCCTTATTTTCCGTGGTAGTAATCTTTTTACATCTGAAATAAATTTATATCCTAGCAATTTTTGAAAATTTTCAAGAGCCATAATTGCATAGACATCCGCAGTCTAGCGATATAGCATTCAATAAATTTGAAGACAAATGAAAGTGCACTTTCTTCTTTGATAATTGTAATAAGCAGAAAATATTTCACGTCCTTAAATTCTTCTAATGTCTTCACAATTGTGTATTTCACAATAAGCTATTGTTTAATTCTCGCTTTCATCGATGTCTTACTTATATTTAACTCGGGAGCTAGGAACGACTTTCATTAAACTTGTTATTTGAAAACTAAATACCTTGAGAAATGATTAAACGGTATGAATATTAGTAATTCCATCAGAAAAATTACAACGGACAGGGATCCCTATCTAAACTTCCTCCTTAGGGGTTGAAAAGTTCAATTTTAAATTACTGACACAAAGAGGGGAGTGTACACTCGATAATATCTTGTCGAACTTGCAAAGAAGCTTTACATTGTGAGCATAATACTAACATTCCATCAGCGAAGAGGATGAAAGCGACGGGAGTTTATTACTTTTCTTCTCGGAGCATAAAGATCGTTATTAAACATTGACCCGATTCGCGAATCGACGAGAATTTATGGGACGATCCGTTCGAGAAATGGATAGCAGACATTTCATTTCAATTTTAAGGGAAACTTTCGCAATCGCTTGCCGACGATCCGGAATTGGATTTCGAAGGTACGGGTCGTTTGTCGTTCACTGAGGTCTCCAAACAATTCCGATACTTCTGACGAGTGAACTCGTTACATCGAAAAGTAACGCGGCTGACGGCGACAGATCGTTTAGCGAAACTAACGGGCTCGGTGGATGCTGACTAAGCCACTCCGACATGCAAATCGATGCACACCGGTTTTTCGTACGGGTTGAGAGCCGATCATCGGTCAAACGTTCGATGAGAGTAGCTTGGGAGACGTCCGCCAAGGGAAATTTACTTAGACGTTTATTGACCCATTAAATTCCGGCGCCCTTGTCCCGAGACGGGTAAACCAATCTTCTTTGTTGCAACAGGGAATTTTCTCGACGCTTTGAAAGTCCCTCTACCTTCAGCACTGACAATCGATGGACAACTTGCAAATACAGAAACAAAGCTTCCAGAAATTTTACGGACTGGAATTCATTCGGTACACTGAATGGTTCGTGAATTCATTGCATTTTTCATATTCGCATTACGAATATGAATATTCGCGTATAACCATTCATTTAAATCATTTAAAGGTGAGTTTTATCCTCGTTGAAATATGATACAACCTATTCAAAAATATCATGTATTTGTGATAAATGATTATATAAAAATTGATGTATGTATACGCTGTTGATTTATTAATTGATATTAAACACATCCGAATGAAATCCTGCTTTTGTATTGTGAAGAATAAGCTATTACCGTCATTGCGAATATATTGAAATTAATAGAATTTATTATCCTAATGATGTTAATTATAATAACAAATTGTTCTGATTTGACCATGCACTGGCTCTGTGTATTATCGGAAATTATTACTGGCTCTTGTGGCTATTATTTATTTATGGTTCAGTAACTATGCATTTAGTCTATAAAATACAGTAACAATAAAACAAACAAATTTATCCGTTTTCGGTTCTAGAAACTGTCAAATTTGCTGTTTCTATATTATCGTGTTGCACTTTTTGTTTCCTTCAGGCGTTTCTCTGAATAAAACAAAATCGGTAGAATTCAATTGCAAAATAAATATGAACGAACAAGTGTCAACGAGAACCTGTAGAACAATTTTCACGAGCTTGAAAGGGTTAAAATCATGAATGCGATTTAATCCAGAGGAATTAGTTTCGTCGCTGCAATGTTTTATTTGCCACGAGTTACCGCGGACGTTCTATTAAAATAATAAATCCATTAGTCATTTCGGCATGGGCGATAACAGGGTTCGGATCTCGTCGATCATTCTCGAAGACGCGCGACCCGGAAGAGCCTGAGTGGAGGAAGGGAGGAGAACTATCGCCATAACTTCGGCGGGTTTGACCGTCCGTTCAATGAGAACGGTTTTTCATTAAAGAAATGGAAACGCTATCGTCGAGCTCTATCAAATAGCTGCTCCTAATTGCGATATAAATTTTCTCGGCGCGTCGACGGAAGAAGTGTCCCCGTTTCGTTCGCCCATTCATCGGGGCGTCAATAGAGCAGAAGTAATTAATGATGTTTTTCTTGGAGGCGAGGCGTAACTCGACCCGTGGAAGGCTAGCGGCTTGTTGAAAGAGACGCCGAACGTCGTGATTGCAGGGGATGACGACGGCGACGGCGACGACGGGCGTCTCAACATTGCACTTTGGATCCCGGGATTGAACGATGCGCCAGGGTCGCACCTCTTCAACAAGGAGATCGGAGAGGAGCGCCGGTTTTCCGCGCCCCCGAACCGTTATTCAGGATCGATTTACGAGCGCGATATCTCACCGGTGGCTCGTTAGGTCGGACGTGCCGACAAAGGAAACGGATTCTACCGGAGAACGAGCCAAGTTTACCCCGCGCGGGGGTCCGAGAAGTTGCACGGAAGGGTCGTGAGAATTCTGGGGGGTGCGGGATGCCGATATATTCAGGCTTCATTAATAATAATAGCACGCCATGTTTGATTCTCGGGCGCTTCCTTTGTCTTACCCTCGAGCCGCGTTCCCATCGATCGCCATCGATTTTTACCGATACACCGCAACCCAGGGATTTATCATCTCCTACGGTTATCAATCATTGCGGCGGAATTCGCGCTATGAAGTTACGATCGAGCGAGGTAATGATTCCAAATGAAAAAGTCAATTCTGTGCCGTGAACTCTGGGATTTACACGTCTTCGAACGCGACCCTGGACGACACCGAGGGTATTGACCGTTCTCCATCGATCTCGTTGGGTTCTCGCTATTGACTTTCATCTGGCTATTGTGAAAAATAAATAGCTGTGTATAGTATGGCAATTACTTGTAGCGGCTCGATAGGTAACAATCGAAACAGGTTCGTTTCTTCTGTGTCCGCCGTGGAAAGACAGCTAGGTTAGCGAATGTAATTTGCTCTGGTAATAGTTTCGATGAACCAAAAATAATCTGTAGTAAATGTTCCTTCACTTTGTAGTTCACCAATTGGGGAAAGCTTTTACATGTGCGTGTTGATCATGTGTTTGGAACCTCTTTGTGTCTAACATAGTCTTAAATATTGAAGGAGAGAGGAATTCATACCTGACAGAATTTGTCTGACACTTAACTCCTTAACCCCTTGCTGTATCATTCTCTTCACAGCGATAATAATTCTTTATCCCTAATAATTTTCTAAGAGAGAAAGGAATTTCATCTTACGTTGCTTAAATATTGATTCCTGAATAATGAACAGTTTCGACACAGTTTGTCACTTAACTCCTTAACTCCTTAACTCCTCGACGTATGATTTTCTTCACAGCGACAATGATTCTCTATCCCTAATAATTTTCCAAAAGGGAAAGTGTAATTTATATTTATTGTGTGTCTACATTTATTTCGTCGAAGAATTGAATTATTTCGACGTAACCGTAATGCGATAAAATTATTCCTTATTAATCCTTAGCACTCGAGTGACGCCTCACAGTCACCGCTAAAAATTGCAGTACCATTATTCACAATATTGTTTAAATTATCAAATATGTTGGTATCTAATCAGTTATACACATTTAAGTATTGTATGAGGTATTATATCAGTTTCATATCCATAAAATAAACAAGAATCATACACAATGGAATTATTCTAGGTCGGAGGAAATGTTTAATTTTCGAGTTAACATAGCTCCGACTGCAAAGCATTAAATTATTTTGATATTGAACTCGTTAATTGAGGCAACTTTTACAGAAGATATCTAAGGTTAGAAGAGAAGATTGCCATTCGCACCTGACAGATTTCCTTTCACGAAAGCTTCGTTACGCCGGTTTAAAAGAGCGGACATAACAGATTCAGTTTGAAATGTTCATCACGAGTCTGACTGCAGCGGCAGGTTGCTGTTTTTTGGACCGTCTGGCGTCAATTTAGCGAAAGACAAACAGGTGGAGCAGAGAGCTAAATGGCACGACATTTCGTGTACCATTCCGTATTAGTCCAATTGTGCAGCAAGTTGCCCCATTCCCCTGTCCGAAGCATAGACCGATGTTCTTCCCAGGACAAATTCGTAGTCCGTAGGAATTTCATCTTACGATGATAACGTTCCTCGCTCGAAATCCACCGGGCAGAATTACGACGGAGGATTCGTCCAAGAATGGTACAAACTTTTACTGATATTAATGGCCACCTACATGCCCATTCTGTTTCTCGATGGCTTAGCAGGGATTCCTTCCGTTATAAGCTCGAATTCCCCGCCATTAATTCTCGCGGAGTCTCTGGCTACTCGAGGCAGAAGCCTGCAACCTCCCATCACGGTATTCCGGTACACCTGCACTCGATATCCGGCATTAGGTGCTATCGTTATTTGCCGCGTATTCCCTCCACTCTGTCGAACGATGCCCCAGCAAATTTTACCGATCCGCGTTTTAGTTGGTAATAGAACTTCGATATGCATAAATTGCAATCGACACGGGCCAACCGTTCCCGCCACGACCACACTCGCCTCCGTCGATAATCGAACCCATTCTCGTAGGCGAACCGGACGGCCTCGGGAATTCAATGTATTCTTCATTGCACCGGCTCGAAATAATGCAGACCCTGTTGCGTGCTACTCGGCCAGCCGAGAATGCGAAACTCTTGATAACACCTCCAGTTAACGGGTTAGAACAAAGTGATGATAACACTGTCCAACACCAAATTTCTTCCACAATTACTGTTGACTGGTTCTCGTAGTGTTTTTTGCGCTGATTCCGAATCTGTCCTTAATTTTTCTCCTAGACCAGGGATGAGCAACCCGCGGCCCACCACACTTTCTCGTGCGGCCCTTCAAAGATTTTACATTTTGACTTTTAAAAATTCCTACAGTGACAAACACGTCACATTTTGCACACTTAACACATTACCGACCGGTGATTATTGCATAATTTTGAAAAATCCATGGTACAAGGCTAAACACTTTTTAATGGAACCTTCAATAGCAACAGCAATTTGCATTGTGAACTAACAAGTCACCCTCGATAACGCCATCTAATAGCTTCATTTAAGATTGCAATGTAAAAGAAAATTTCTATGCTTCCTTCTGATACAGCACAATTATTGAAAATCCTATTACAGTAAAAGCTGTTTCGTTGTCCAAACGCCGGGGGTATGAGCGGACAACGATCGTGCCCGGACACTATTTTTGATTTATGACTGCGTCTAGATTTCGCATCGACCGCGCGAGCGAGACTTCAGTAGAGAGCCGAACATAGAGAAGGACAAAATGAAATACGGATCTGTTCTTCGTTGCGTTCGAAATTTTCATCGTCGATTAAACCACTAAATAGAGTTGAAATTATATCGTGTTTGGCGTCATTTTAATCAGAAAAATGCCAGAAATAAGTTAGTGAAAGTCTCATAAAAGAATAATGAAAATTAAGAAGTTTGAGAATTCGATTCACTCGATTCAATGTGTGATGTTCACACCGATATATCCGAGCCGACGCACAGTGGTCTTTTTCAGCGATTTAGCTGGCCAAAATTATTTATAATGTTTAATGATTCCACAACATTTTCAAATCATATATAATATCATTTTTTATTTGTTTAAGTATTTTAAAAACATTTTTTAATACTTTTTCAATATTTTTTGGTACGTTTTTAAGTAAAAAGCAATATATTGTTGAATTAAACAATAGAAATTAATAATAAGGTACTTACAACTGTTTCTGAAGCTTATAAAGTAGAATCGCAAGTTGTTGTATCAAAATCTTCAGTTGAAGATTGTTCTGAACTAGATGAATTTTGCTCGGAATCTGATGTACTGCGAATTTCTGCTGGTAAAAGCATGTCCATGGTTTCACTTGAAAACGGTTTTGTTTTTTTCCTGGGTATTTTTCTTATTCCACTCAAAAGGGGGTCGGATGTTAATAATAATCTATTTAGTACATCCAAAGTGCATGTTTCTCTGGTGAACTTTCGGGCATAATTTTGTCGATATAAACGAAAATGCTTATTGCGGGCTTCGGCTGCTTCCTCTGATAGTTGACCGATCGCAAGTGGAGAATGTTTGACTATTATTGCACTATGCATTAAAAAAGTTTTCCACGTTTATTTCATGGCCACTTGATATAGTTTCTAAAATTACTGCTAGGCGATATATGAGGTTTTTGTCCACTCCTGTTATTTCTGCCGCTAAATAACAGGATATTTCCTAAAAGACTGATACAATGAGGCAAAACTGCATTCGGCATTCTAGTGTTTATAAAACATAAGAAGATCGTTTCATTTTGTCTTTGTCATCATTCAGTGTTTACGTCTAGAAAGCGTGCGCGCCCGAAACGCAAGGGCCGCTAAGCGCGATAAACAAAATGCTGTAAAATGAACGCGGGCAGTCTCGGGCTACTAATTTTTGTGTTGCTGTAAGCCCAAACCTTTGACAATTACAACCGCGCTTAAAAAAATTCCCGGACGTACCCTGATGTACAATATAATTACTCATAAAGTGTTACAATCGTAACAAATCTTATTTACATACTAATCGTTTTGAACTGTAAATAATTACCAAAAGATATGCAATAAAAAGATACAAAATTGTTGAAAGTATAGTCCATACTTACTTGCAAAACTTTCATACTGGAAAGAAATGTGTACAACTTACTTGAAACATAAAAACTGTCTCATCGAATTTTAGCAGCAAGACACGTACTACGAAAATCTAACTTCCGATGAAGTACAGCACTTCATGGGTGCCTGATTGATAAAAAAAATAGTAGTACATTGTCCCTCATCTATTACACTATAGCAAGCACCAAAAATTTCAAACTTTAGGTAAAATTTTTGAAATCGACTTTTGGCCAGCTAAATCGCTGAAAGGGGCCACTGTGCGACGTCAATCGTCGCCGCTATGCGGAGCGATTCGACGTTGACAGGCAGTGGATTGGGTAGGCACTGGACAACGATCGTGCCCACGATTCAGGACAACGAAGGAGCTTTTACTGTAATAGGCTTCCTGTAGGAAAAGTATTAAGAAAAGAAACTCCTTCAGAAACCCGAACATATGGCCAGCATTTACAAAAATTGATAACGGAATTTGAATCGCGATTTAAAATATTTAGGTCAGAAGAAACCGTTCTTAGTTTTTACATTTTTTCTTCACCAGTTAATATAGACGTGGAAACAGTTCCGGATGATTTACAAATGGAATTAATAGATTTACAACGCGACACGGATTTAAAAAATAAATTTCAAAATTTTGACATACATAATTCCTATAAAAATTACATGAATTTAGAAAAATTCCCAAGATTAGACGCACATGCAAAGTAAAGAATGACGCTTTTTGGAAGCACCTATATTTGCGAACAATTATTTTTCGCAATGAAAATAATTAAAAGCAATCACCGATCGAGATTAAATGATGTACGGTTAGAAAGCTGCGTGCGAGTTGCTGTGTCGTCTATATCTGTAAATATAGACCAATTGATGGCAAAGAAGCAATGCCAAATTTCTCATTAAATAATCTTTTTCCACATATATCTTTCGCCGTTTTTTTAATAGTATTTCTATTAACGAGTGTTTTATTTCTGTAATTTTGTTAATAAGGAGATAATTTGATTTCATCATTCAGTGTTTGTATTGTCATAAGTTCCTTATATGCGGCCCGCACGACATTTTTAAATTTGTAGCTGGCCCGTTGTAAAAAAAGGTTGCTCATCCCTGTCCTAGACGCACAGTTTTTGAGAAACATGGCTTTGAAAAAAAGCATGTTTTTCAGCTTTAAACAAATATTGTGATGTTATTATAAAAGATATAAAAGATATTTAAACATGTTTAAACAATCATAATGTATTAATATTGGATATCACTGTATTTGGGAAAGTCTACAGCATCTTTTGCAGTAAAGAACAATTCTATATCTTTTATAATAACATTACAATATTTGTTTAAAGTTGAAAAATATGTTTCTTTTTCAAAGCCATGTTTCTCAAAAACTGTGCGTCTAGGAGAAAAATTAAGGACAGATTCGGAATCAGCGCAAAAAAGTTGTATAAGAACCACCCAACAGTAATTAGTAGACTGCGGATTTTATGCATTTATGACAAAAATGAGCACGTACAATTTAAAGCAATGGACATGTTAAAAATATTTAAAGACATCAATGTATTCGTTTCAGTTTGATAGGATAATTAAAAGAAGAATACAATTCTCATTTGTCTCCTGTGTCCTACAATCAATACGAACATTTTTTATTTTGCATACAGATCCGCATTCTAGTAATTAGGAAGCATAAAAAAAAGTTGAAATTTGTTGGACAGTGTAATTAATATACTGTTATATTTTTACTATCAAGTGAGCATATAAAAAATGCTTGCAATATTTTGAAAAATAATTTCTCTTTATATACCGTTTTGCAGAAATACATACGTCGATGTTCGAAGTGGGAAAATCAACAAAATTTTTATTCTATAGCCATCTGGCTACCATTTGAACTAAATAAAGAACATATTGATTTGATGTGATTCCATCACTTAAAGTTGAAAGGATTCAAATCAGGAGATACTATTTATTTTAGAGTTGATTTCCCGAAAGTGAAGTGTCGAATAAACAAATTCTTCAATTCACCAACTATAGACCACTCGGTATCTTGTGTTATTTTATATCAATATGATAATATCGACGATGCGTAACAGATAAATCCTTCATATCCGAGCATCCATCCGCAGATACTAAATCCAAAATCGTGGTCATAATAATGAGATTAACACCAATAAATTCACGCGAATGTTAATATAATATAATAACGAATAATAATGCATAATTTAATACGAAAATTTGAATACGAGAGAATGTATACAGAATTTTTTTACAGGTCCTAGTACGATACTTCGTAATCACTAGACTTCGGATTTTATGCATTTAATATTAGAAGATTTTAAGAGGCACTGCTAAAAATTTCTCTATACCATTATACAAAATATTGTTTACACGATTAAATATGTTGGTATCTAACCAATTACTAAACATTTAAGTATTTATCAATTTCATATCCATACAATAAAAAAAATCGTATCTAATTCATGATCATATCTAATCATTAATATATTATTTTCAATACATTAAAATTATTAGTGAATAATATAGATTCATGTTTAACACTAAATCTACCACTGCCATTCAAATGGCCGGTTTTATATTTTTCTTTTCATAATTATTGAAATTATGAAGTGCTTACGTGGAAATTGATTCGATAAAATTCTGTATCCACGCACATATTGTTATAAAAAGTTGCAGAAAATCTAAATAAATAGAGCCTCGTCATTTTTGCAAACAAAAACATGTTAATCGCTTTTAGTGCTCGGTAGGTTTAGTGTCAACTCTCGTGTCTCGCACTTGATGCAGAAACTTTTTATTTTGCATGAAGATCCGGAGTCTAGTAATCAGATGAGTAAACACTGCGCCAGTGAATGGTTAATCTCCACTTTCCAAACACACTTAAATGTCGATTCAACCCTGGAATTTCCAATACCATGGAATGCGAGTCTCGAATAGGGAGTCCCGAGCAGCTCAGCATCCCAACAAGTCCAGCGAGGAGCATGGTGCCGAGGTGTTTTGAACTTTCCGCGATGCGACGACGCGTGACGGGAACAAAACCGTAAATAACGGCGGGGGGAGTGCTCGCGCTGGACAATATTGTATCAAGATAGTCCGTTCCTGGTAGCAGGATACATTGCGTCCTCGTAACGCTGCCGTGTTCCCCTATGAAACAATTTGATCGGTCCCGGAGATACGGAAACGTTGAGGTAGTCCTTCCTCCCTGGCTCCCATCTCGAAGGAGAGGAGAGACGGTCGTATACAAGAACGTAAACCGGCTCTATCCGGCGGATTCATCTCGGTTAGCTGGTTATTTAGCCGTTTATGATCCAGAAGGGGGGTTTGGACCAACGGAGAGAAAGAGAGTGGAGGTAGAAAGAAAAAGGGAGAGGAGCATCGATATACCCCTATATGTAAATTCGTGGGAGCTTTAACCTGCAGGATCGTTTCGTTTGTTTCAGCCCAATGCATCGCGCCGCTCGGCATGGAATCCAGAGCGATCCCGGACGCGGATATCACGGCCAGCTCTACCTTCGACGCAGGAAACGTCGGCCCGAACCTAGCACGGTAAGCGACGCTTTTTCATTTTCGATAGCACGCTCTCGACCCGATACCCGGCCATTCGTCATTCGTATCTACCCGGCACCTTCTGTTACGCTGGCTGTGCGCCATCGAATCGCAATCGACCAGACCTACACGCGGGGTAAGGGACACGGGATACCTAACGTACACCTAGGCAAGGCCGAGCACAGGGCCCTCGAGCCTCGCTTCGAGGGCGCGCACTGTCTTTACGACGGTGTTACACGCCAGCTTGTATCTGCGAATAGCTATTATAACGATGGATCGCGACGAACGGCTCCGCTCCTAACTGATGGCGGGATGCCGCGAGGGTAAGCTGTTTCGCGAGCTGCTACTCCGATCCAAAGTTTTACTGCCGCTTGTTCAACAGCCGGCCACGTTCTCCATTGAGAATCATGGGAAAGCTCGAGATGTAGTTTCGTGAGAATGAGTATGGGAAATGGGTATGGCCTTCGATCACGGGCTGTTGAACCTCGATGGATCTGGTGGTTTAACTCCGGCGAACGTACGTTCTTTATTTAATCCTTCGACATCATCGCACAAAATTGATTACGGAAGGTCATTATGTGCGATATGTTTCATGCATTATGCAGAATGGGGCGTTAGAAACAGGTCACCTGAATAACTCGCTTGCTTTTGAAGATAGACAATTTATTTTCTATTGCAGTTAACCTTGAGTGACCTTGAACGACCTACAATAGGCCATTGTATTCGTCTTGCAACACACTATCAGAATGTAAATAAAAAACCATACCGTTCATTGTCGTCTGAGGACGCAAGAGATGAGAAGATTGAAAATTATTGTAGATACGTTCAGGCATCGTCAAATTACGGAACGCAAATAATTATTTATTATTTGAGCAAGTTTAAATGAATTATTATTTAAAATAATAAAGTTATTTCTATTGACAAATAATAAATTAAATTGTATCTTTTTATAGACAGCTGGGCCCTCCGGACGGGCCCGACCACTGGCGTATACCTAAAAAGGTTGCTATACCAGACAAAAAACGCGTACGTGTTCATTGTGTATAAGAAATACAAGACATAAGAGAAGACCAAAAACTATTTATTTGATTTCCACTTCAATCCAAATAATAAATAATCTTTTATTTGCAAATAAGAAATACAATTGCATTTAAATAGAAAGTTTAGTTATTATTTGCAATTAAAATCACACGTTTATTTATTATTTTTTAAAAATCAGGGATGATACGTTCGGGCATCGTCGAATTACGGAACGCAAAAATAATAAACGCTACTTATTAATATTTATTCATTACACCGCTCAATGACACTCGTCGTCACGTTCCTCGCCGAACGACCAGCTAAGAACTGCCCCCCACCATACTACCCCAAGATACCACTTCCGTTACACATTTGTGTGACATCCTACGTCACGCTTTTAGCCGAAGGAAACCTACAAGATTTTCAATCTTAAAATGAGTAACATCCGATTATGAACGTCTCAAAACCAAGTAAGTTTGGTCTGATGCATTTTCTTATACAGTGTTTACAAAGTATTTGTACACTCTTTAAAAACTAATAACTTTTTTATAATTGTACCAACGACCTGATTTTTTGTAATCAATTAGAAGTATTGGATTACGAAACGATATGCAAAAAAGATTTTCAAAAAATTATAATTTACAAGGTTAGGTGCAAAAATAAAAAAGGCATTTTTTAAAACTTTTTTCTTTGGGCCCTTAATCAAAATTTAAAATATATGTTTAGTAGATCTATGTTAGTTATACACATGCTGAAAATTTCATTGAAATCGATTAACATACACACGAGCTACAAGCGGTTAAAAATTGTGAAAATCGTAGTTTTACACGACTTTTGAGCAGTTTCTGCTTAAAATCCACAAAATCGTACATCTTTCGATGCGTGTCGTTTTTTCCTGCGTTAACCGATTTCAATTAAATTTTCAGTACGTGTATAACTAACATAGATCTACAAAATATATATTTTAAGTTTTCTTTAAGAGCCCAAATAAAACAGTTTTAAAAAATGCCTTCTTTATTTTTGCATATAACTTTGTAAATTATAATTTTTGGAAAATCTTTTTTGCATATCATTTCGTAAAACAATGTTTCTAATTCATTATAAAAAGTCAGATCGTTTGGTACAATTATAATAAGGTTATTAGTTTTTAAAAGGTGTACGAATACTTTGTACACTCACTGTATGTTCATAAGCAAGCTAGTTATTCGGGTGATCTGTTTATAATGCCCCACCCTGTATATTTTCTAGAATTTGAAGATAGGGAGAATATTAAGGATGTTCTGGAGGTATATAAAAACGCAACATAATTTTTGAAAATTTGACAAGATATAATTCTGACTAAATTAATGCAATTGCCAAAGTTTAGGTGCGATTCACTGCACCGTTTAAGAATTATAGCAACTTAAACTTTGCACATTTTAACACGTCTTCTTATGGAGAATTCATAAAATTCCACTTCAAACCCTATTTAAACCTTGAAAAAACGCAACTAGAAATTCCAGTTTTTTTTATACATAGTAAAAATTATGTAATTAATTATGTTCAAAATTTATTAGGATTCACTAAACAGTTACAGAGCAAAAAATTATAAACTGTTACAAAACGTCAAATTTATCGTGTTGTCCTTCTCACTAGCATGGAAACGCGACAACTGTGTAGACCACTGAATATGGCTACAATCAGAGGGTACAATTATTCACAAAAGTCACTTACAATTTTTTGTAATATGAAGACAATTTGATTAAAAAATAAATATAACATGAAACTCACTAATTAAACGAAAGCTTTTTAAATTAATCTATTTTTTTAATGCAAAATATACTCATGAATGGCTTTCATTGCCAATATATTGATGGATTTCGATTTTCTTGTACTTTTGTCTCCCATTGTACCTCCAGAACATCCTTAAAAATGAACACCGTATTACTAGGTCATTCAGAAAGTTCGTAGCCTGACACATAGGTGATATTGGTAGCAGCAGAAACATATCGTTGTTGAAAACATCCGTCCTTGATGTGAACATACCATACATTCCAAATCCATCTGTCAAATAGCTTGCTTGAGGCAGCTGATTAAAGTAGACGTGTTTGCTTTGATAGAAGAATAGAAAACTTGAAAAATCGTGCGGTCATTGAATATTTATATAAAAAAGGATTAAGCGGAAAGGAAATTTTTGATGATATGGTGAATGTGTTAGGGGACAGTGCTCCTTAACATGGTCGTACAGACATTAATGATGATCCACGTTCAGGACGTCCAAGAACTGCAACCACTTCCAAAATTATTGATCGTGTCCATGATTTGGTTTTGGAAGATCGCCGACTAACTGTGGTTGATTTAGCTGATGCCACAGGCATCTCAACTGGATCAGTTCATGAGAACTTAACTAATGAATTAGGTATGAGGAAGCTATTGACAAGCTGGGTGCCGCATTCGTTTTTGGATCAAAAACGCATTCGCGTGAAATGTTCTCAACATCATTTAGATCGTTTGCAGAAAATAAAACTGACTTTGTGCGTCGATTTGTAATCATGGATCAGACTTGGGTTTACCACTATGATCCTGCAATGCGACAACAAACCGCAGAGTTGACTGAGCCCGGCTGTTCAGCTCCAAAGCAGCCAAAGTGATCAAAATCGACAAAGAATGTCATGGCATCCGTTTTTTGAGATGCAACAGAAATTTTATTAATTGATTACCTCCAAATCAGGAGAATAATAACAGGAGAGTACTATTCAAACCTTTTGGATCAACTGGATGCACAAATTCGGGAGAAAAGACCTGGCTTAACGGAGAAAAAAGTCATATTTCGCCAGGACAATGCATCGGCTCAAAAAGGTGTTCTTGCAATGTCTACGTGGCAGGCATTTCTCATCAAATGAAGAAGTTATAGCAGCCGTAGATGAGTAGTTTAGAGATCTCGAGGGAAATCATTTCAGAGATGGAGTAAATGAATTAGAAAATTGCTGGAAAAAATGTATTGAGCTTAAGGGTGAATATACTGAAGAATAAATATATTTTGACTCTGAATTGACCTAGTACCTTGACCATGTAGAAGCAAACTGAAAGTGCATTGTCGTCCCTGACGGGTTAACAGTCCTTCATGAGTATACATCGAATGCAAGACAGAAAAATCGTTCAAAGAATGTAAAAACAATATTACGTAAAGAAAGAAATAAATGTCTATGTAGCTCGAGTCTTGCAATAAAAGCAGACAATTTTTATTATGGATAAAAATCTGCAGTTCGGTAATGCATATATCTAGTGTATTGAATTAATTATATTATATTAGCTTTTGTTCGTTTTATTTCATCGTATTTCGATCCTCATTTTGACAACTTTGCAAGCGAGTGCTCTTTTGCTCGCATGTCATAAACCTGATGTACAAATTGTTACTGTTATTGTTATTACTCGAGCGACTGCCACTAAGTCATATCACTAACTACATCAAAAATTCAAGAAGTTCTCCCGGCAGCAAAGTCCTTATCGATACCAGAAACGGCAATAACTTGGATACACTTCATGCGCGAGTCCACGCGGAACTTGGTAACGCTATAATTACTCGCACAAAGTCGTTTAAACGGTAATTTAGCAGATCATTTACGCGGCCCACGTATGTCTAAGGGAGTCGCGTGAAACCTGGCGCAGCTGAAGGAGCGTGTCCAAGACGGAAAGTAACTCAGCGATATCGAGACGAAAGAAGTATTTAATCGTTCTTAGCTCGGGAGGGTAACGAAAATGAATAGTTCAGTATTCATTAATTGTGACGCGTCCGCTATGAATACTAAAAACGCGTCTGGCTCGCGCCGCGCCAGTGACTCGTTAATGCCTAAAATCCGGTTTATCGGGTTTGCGTGCGCGCATGGCGAAAGACGTTATCGCCCGTAAACAAAGAGAGCACGGCGCGCAGGGGTAATTATTTCTAATCTGACCGTCGCGTCGCGACTCTTTCCGCATTTATATGCGAAAGCGTGCGGCAATTATTCCGCGTTTCTCGCTGTCGCCCCGCGCAAAAAGGAGGGCGGAGGGAGTGGGAGAAAAAAAAGCGACAGGAAGAAATAATAAGGAACGGTTCGATCTCGCGCCGCGGCAGCACGCGAGAAAGTTGATGAATTCTAATCGGTCGGTCGGGCGACGGCTAATGCATATTCCAGGAAGAATAAATTCCGCCGGGAAACAACGTGCAATTAAATCACCGCCAGTTCGTGTCTCGCGTTTTTCCGAGACGCGTCCGTTCCGCCGCCGACGGTAATTAATGTTTATGTGGAAAAGCCGCGTCCCGAAGAAGCGGTGTTTATCTACGCAACTTCCTTGCAATTAATTTCCCGTTAATAGTTCGATCGAGCGCGTTGATCGAACGCGTGAAAGCGTGTCCCGCGTTTATCGTTATTCGACGAGGGACACGTCCCGTCGCCGACGCAAATAGAGAGCGTCGTACTCGTTAACCGAACAAGAATACGGTGACGTCTCGCTAATAGTTCATGGTGCCGGGCCACCGACCAGAGAGAGAGCCCGAGCACCTCATTAGCTCACGCCGAGCCTCTCCTTGAAGCTACTGGGCCAAGAGAGGGACAGCGTACTGACACTGCCACTGACGAACTGGTGTTACACTCTTACAGGTTTGAAAGTACAATAAGGTCTCGATTTATGTGACGATTTCAGGTTCGAAGTGTCACTTGTATCGTGTACAGACATTATTTTATTGGGAAACTTTTATCGACATATCCGTGACACTTTTCTGGTTGAAATGACACCAAACACGATGCAATTTGGATTATTTATACTTGTTCAATACACGGTACAGTAGAAGCTCTATTATTATCCGAACTGGTGAGCGAAACATGAGTGTCTGAATAATTGAAGGGGTGGATGGATAATGGTGTCAAGTAACAAATTGTCTGTTTTCTCAGATAATATCTAATTTCTGGGAAGAATGAAGATAAATAATAACACAAATCAATTACAAATATATATGTAAAACAAGCTTGACACCTTTATACATCCATCCCTTCAATTGTTACCTAGATACAGTATTATATCTTTACTGATTTGTGCGACAAATCGTCAGAATTGGGATTGAACGTTGCTTGTAACTAATGTTCCTTCTCGAGCATTCTTTCTCGAGAACTTCTGGAGTATAATTGGTTATTTCTCATTTCTCGAGAAATTACAGTATTTCTTTATTTTTCGTAATTCCAATTCCAGAATTGTTTGTAATTCCAGTATTTTAATGTAGGTATTTAAATATCTCTGTTACTTGTGATTATACGAAAAAATGTCAGAGGAGAAATTTACACTATTCAATAAATATAATGGCAAAATAAAAAAATTTTTTGGAAATCATATTTCGAAATTTGAAGTTATCGTTAGTTTTATTTAAAGGAGGTCATATAATTATTATATATTCCTATTCAGAAAAAAAGACAAATCCAACGATGTGCTATGTTCCATAGATAAGGTGAATTTCACAATTTTCAAAATTTTCAATTTAAGTGCGCCACGTCATCCTTTTATCCGATCGATCTCAAACTTCGCACAAATGTTTTTCTCGCATAAGGGAACAATACTGGATAGTTGCGTGCATTGTATCTCAATAAAAAAATTTCTCCAACTATAGCTTAGGTCCACCCTAATGTACATATTGGACAGGAATAAACATTGAGTTAATGTTTTTTACGCTTTCGATAAATATTATCAACGATATTCCAAATATCATAAGTTTTCCAATATTTTCTTATTTTATTAAAAATTCTAGAGAACTCACGAGAAATATAGTCTTATTTCTCATTTCTCGAGAAATGAAAAATGTTGAGAAATCAGGAACACTACTTGTAACCAACAGAAACTGCCTGACAATATATTGTTTCTGTTAATAATTGTAATGAGTCGAGAATAGTATAACAGCATTCTTGAATTCTTCGAGTATTCAAAACTTAGAGTAAACCTGTATGCATTTAGAAAGCGCGTTTGAAATTTCGATACCCGGCGGACAAGGGTGGCGGAACACGACAATGGCTCGGCGTAAGGGAACAATTTATTCCGCAAAATCCTTGCCCGTAATAATTACAACGGGTGCCGGTGGAAAGAAACAGGCCATTCGTCACCGAGAAAAAGGCCACATTTCCGTGAACCGTGCTCGGAGGGTTCCGTTCTCCGTGAGCATTAGAAGCACGCCAGCCCGCGGCCCTCTAATACAATTATCACGGAAGGATGTTTGACGTGCTCCGCCGGCGTAAAAAGAATATTACACCTGGCTAGTGGCAAAGGGTTGGCCATGTAACGCCTCTTGTAGCCGACAGTGCAACGCATGAATACAAGATGCGATGGTAGCGCGTGCGCCAGCTCTCCTCTACCCCTTTACCGTCGTTCCTCTGCACCCTGTCGCTGCTGGTCCTGCTGTTCCGTCTCGCTCGCGGTTCATCCCCCTGTTCGGTCTCTCTTTCTCGCTCTCAAGCCGTGCTCTCCCATCCCCGGCGTTTAGATATTAATGCATAGGGTCCAGTATTCACCGGCGGTTGCAGTGCAACAGCGGTTTATACGAATATTCCATCCCACGGGACATATCCGCTGTACAGGCCGCGGTTGTAACTCGGAGCGAGAGCCAAACCGGCCGAGCAACGAGCAACACAAAGAGAGAGAGAGAGAGAGAGAGAGAGAGAGGGTGAGAGAGAGAGCGTCGGTCGGCGGCCCCGCGGGCTCTCCGATATTAATACATTCCATTACCGCAGACAATGACCGGCTGAATGGGCCTCTGACTCTTGATGAGCTCCGGGGCGCCCCCGCATCGCATTCGAGAGCCTCCTTCGCTCTCTCGTCCACGTCACCGTCTAATTTAATACACCGCGACCCCGGGCGAAGGTGCTTAGAATGGCTGATGCGCCGACGAGTTGCCACGCGAGAAAAGAATGCACGAGATGATACGTACGGACCGCCTTAGATTCCCCGACAGCCACCATATTGGTCTTCCATAGCTCATACTATGAACCAGTTTCACGATAAAGTAGGGCCCTGCAAACGGATCGCGCGACTGGAGCCCGGGGTCTTCAAGCTTCACACTGTAGAATAATCACCCCCAAAATATCCCATAATCAAAAACTACTTCGAGTCTGCGTTCTGTACGCTAATCGAAAACGAACCGAACTAGGGCAGCCAAATATTTGCGGGTGAGAATAATTAAATATCCTTGAATATATAATCCGTAATAATCATGTTGGTCTTCCGTAGATCACACTATGAATCAGTTTCACGATAAAGTCGGGCCCTTGCAAACAGATCGCGCGACTGGAGCCCGGGATCTTCATACTTAACACGTTGACTGTGGAACAATCACCCCCAAATATCCCATAATTAAAAACTACTCTGAGTTCTGTGCGCTAATCGAAAACGAAACGAATTTTTCGGGCAACCTAATATTTGCGGGTGAGGATAATTAAATATCCTGGAATATACAGAATGTCCCACACAACTGGAACAGGCTGCACCTACTAAACGGTTGCGAATAGAAGAAGATGTGATAAGTAAAAGTTGAATGGTGCCAGACGGTGCATAATATGCAACTAATTGTATGCACTTTTGTGCATCGGTGCATCAGAAAAATGCAACTGCACTTTTTAAAAAAATTGAAGCCTACGTTTTTGACTGCACCAATAGATGCTGTTTCTTGTGCTCTACATAAAAGTACAACATACTTATGCCTTAAACTTATTCGTTAGGAAGTTATCGAAACTAAAAGTTCACTTTATTATAATTCAGAGAACTTTTAGTTTCGATAACTTTCTAACGAATACGTTTAGGACATAAGTATGTTAGTACTTTTATGTAGAGCACAAGAAACTGCATCGATTGGTGTAGTCAAAAACATAGGCTTCCATTTATTTAAAAAGTGTAGTTGCATTTTTCTGATGCACAGATGCACAAAAGTACATTCAATTAGTTGCTTATTATGCACCGTCTGATACCATTCAACTTTTACTTATACTTATAACATCTTCTTCTATTCCTAATCGTTTAGGAGGTACAACTGTTCCAGTTGCGTGGGACACTCTGTATAATCAGTAGACTGCGGATTTTTGTGCAAAATAAAAAATGTTCGCATTGATTGCAGAACACAAGAGCCAAATAAAAATTGTATTCTTCTTTTAATTATTCTATCAAACTGAAACGAATGCATTGATGTCCTTAAATATTTTTAACATGTTCACTGCTGTAAATTGTACGTGCCGATTTTCGTCATAAATGTATAAAATTCGCAGTCTAATAATCAGTGATATAATCAAATACCGCAAATGCATAAAAATTCGCAGTCAATCAATTATACAACAGAACCGTGCTCGTGATTCCGACAGTTAGTATGTACATGATAAGAACCCCTCTACAGTAACCACCCCATCAACCGATTAATTAAATGATGGCGAACGAAGGGAGTTCAATTTGAATAAAACACAATCAACGCTGAAATTTATTATCCTGTTGCATCCAAGAGATACAGTTCCAATGTACAGCCTTGCCCGAATCTTTGTTAAATTAAACAGTTGTACGTGCGATGTCATGGCAGAAGCTTTGTCAGGCAAACGTAGCTCTGTTTGATGACTTGTCCGAGTCTCACTTTGGCTACACTGCGAGAGGGTTAATTACTTCGCTCTGCTTTTTCGTCTGTACCCGTTCATAATTGCACACTTTACATGAACACAGAACGGTGGGACGCAATTCTGTGCGTGAATCTTTAGGAACTGGAATTGTTTGCTGGACGCGACAGTTAAATTTTCACCAACAACTGGTTTACAGAAGAAGTAACTCTGAGTATCTAACACTTGAACAATTATTAAACTAGTGACCTGAAAATTCTTCTAGCCGAAATAATGACATTTTTCATCAATTGGTCTTATCTCGGTAGAAAATAGCATTTCTGTTTAACACTAAACCTACCACAATCAAATGACCGGTTTTATAGTTTCCAATTATCGAAATTATAAAAATTCATTTATGGAAAATAATGGAATACATTTCCTTGTTGAAAATTACAGACAATCTGAATAAATTGAGTGTTGCCATTTTTCTAAGGCAATATATACCAGATACTTTTAATTATTAGTAAGTGTAGTGTTAACTAGATTTATTTTCGCGTTTCAAAAAGTTTCTTGTTAAGTATACGAAAAGTCAACAACATTTTTCTTTGACTAGCCTTACATTTGTGCTCTACGCTTGGCCAATACTAATAAAAAATGAACCAGTCCGGAAATTTCGGTGCAGGAGGTTGCCTCATAACCGCAGAATTAGCTGAAAGGATATTTCCCAAAATTCCAGCGACATTTCGTTACGGGGCCGAGGTTCATTCGCATATTAAACACGTCCGCGACGTGATTTAATTAACCGGCGTTCCGATATCATTTATTAAGGATCGATGATGGAATGGTAACGTTGCTAGGGTAATTTAATGCGAGCTCCCCGGTTTGGCAGGGGCGGTGATCGATGGACGAATCGCCGAAGACGCTTTTCATACGGTGGAAAAAAATTCGCAAGAACAAAGACGGGGAAATTAAATACAAAGTTTTCTCCGGTGGCTAAGGGTGAAAAGCGGAGGCTCTGTGCAGGAAGTGCTGGGAAAATTGCTTCCGGAAAGATCACGAAACAATTCCTTGTCAATACGAAACAATCTTCGAGCGTGCCCCGTCTCGAAAAACTGAGCACTCAGCCCGGCTTTTACTTCCTTCAAGAATATCGTGCAGCTGCCGGTTCTTTCGCGCGTCTTTCTCCGCACTTGTTCTTGCTTCCGCTCGACAGTGTTACCGGAATGGACGCAATTAAGATGGCGGGAAGGACGATGCACCGTTCAAAGAAACTGCGCCGGAGTCAAAAGGCGTCCGACGAATTTCGTCCCTCGTACGAATATAGACAACGATTCACCCGGCGAAATTCAATTGCAATTGCCCACTGAAAACACGACACTTCGCGACGCTCATTCGTTAGTTCACCTCGGTTCATTTGTATGGGTTTACCGTTGCCGCCAAGAGAAACGAGGTGAACGCAACAGGCTCGGTAAATACACATTTTTATAACAATTTTCCTATAGTCGTCGCGGTGTGTTCGGGACTCACTGCGAGACTGTACGGAGCACCAGACACGATTTAGCGATCGTTTTATCTTTTCCCTGGTCCATTCACTCATCGCTTCCATTTCATCGCGACATTGGGGAAATTGAGAGCCTGATGAAGTTATTTAGAATGAATGGGGAGCGTAATTTTGTTATATGGAGGGAGATATTTTCTGGGAAAACTGTTAATACTTGAGTGACCGAGAAGAGCTTCCATTATCACGTTGTCGTGTAAATACTTCTAATAATCGGATGATTCTGAAATTATTTTTGCGATGTTTGTTTTGAGGCTTTCATTTCCATTTATTTGAATTTCAATCTATTTGATCTTATCTATCTTATCAATCTTTAATTTATCTAAATTTCAATCAGGAATAGAGTCTTTCATGTAACGTTAATTTATCCCTTCAGCAAAATAAAAATTTCCTGCATTTATGTTTATGCAAATTCAAATATTGTTTACATCAATTTCAAGAAACAGAAGGCATATAGAAAATTCTTTCTGTCTGTAATAATCTTAATAAATTGAAAATAATATGTTAGCGTTCTTAGATTCTTTTAATCTGTGTGCTATTTTAAATGACGCCAGCTCATTCTTGTCATAAATGCATAAAATCCGGAGTCTAGTTATGACATATAGGAACCAGTTAAGAACGTTCTACTTCCAATAATAATCTTACTAGATCGAAAATAATACATTGCTGCTATTCAACTCTTTCAAATTCTACGCTGTGGCGAATTGCAGCTACCCAATTTTGTCATAAACGTATAAAATCCCCAGCCAAGTAATAACGTATCAAATAATACGAAGTTTACGTGTACATGGTAGAACCTCTTCGTTGCTGAAGATGCGTTCCAGAGTCCCCGTATCTTCCGAAAAGCTGCATCCAATTTTGTCCATAACAATGCTCCCCGAAGGAACTGCTTTATTATCCTCGAAACTCGTGGCCAACAAGAATAAACTCGCATAAAAATGCACAGGGCAGTAAAGTCTTTCGGCAATAACTTTTAAAAGAAGTATTTACGAACACGTCTTCTCTGAGAACTTTTACGCCCAAGATTGTAGTCGCTATCAGGCCGCGGGTTAACGTCCGGCTACACTGTGCGCAATCTGCGGACTTAAACAAATGTGGTTTCCCAGTTGTATATCTTTTGGTTAATAACAGTTTTCCTAGATGCGGCGCGTACAAATCTCGGCGGATCTTCGGCGTCTACCCTTCGCTCTTAAGGTACAAGTACGCGTTGGAAAAATCAAGGCTGTCAAGATAGGCAGTGACTTTGCGGCAGCGATAGAAATACGGCGAGGCAACGCGAAGAACGCGGCAACGTCCATTCTCGCAGGCTTTTTTTTATGCAAGCGACCGCCTTAAAAGCCATTACTTGATACACTGTAATTTAGAAAGCGCAGATAAGACTGCGCTTAGGAAGGCCGCGCCGCTTTATACTCGCACTCGATTACAGGCGAGGCTTTAGAGGGTACTAAAGCGAATACTATTTTCAATCTTTCCTCGGCCAGGTCGGCACGGGGTCAATGAAGTCCATTAACATTCTCAAACGCGTATATTACGCGATCAATTCAAGAAGGTTTTCGAAATTCAAATTCAATCTTCGGGGTAACGGGAAACCGATCTTCGCGATAATCAGCTTTGGCCAGATCATGCTGCTGATGGTAGAATTAAAATACGGACGCTCGTACATTTGCGATTTTTGTGCTGCTCCTAATGGACATACGGAGTTTACGTGAATATCCACCGGATTTATTAAGCAGTTCTATCACATTGATGTTCAGACTGCGAATGTTGAACGAATTTAAAAATGTTGTTACATTACTTTCGACTCTTTCGCAGATTAAACAAACAGTACTATTCTTGAATAGTATTGCAGGATGAATCCGTACAAAGGTTAATAAGTTTCTGAATATCACGCGATCATTATACAGGTATTTCTAAGGGGGCGAGTTCCCTTAAAAAGGAGATTTGCCTCGGAATCCCAGGATCGAACAAAGTAGTAAGATTCGACGGAAGAAGGGAGTCGAGGGCGTAACGGACGCCATAGATTCGGGGCGAAGCAGTAATTCGGGATTAAGAAGGCCGTGTTCGATTATTCGTTACACACGTTCCGCTGATACGGGATCGAAAACCGGAATTCAATTTGCGCGGCGATATCAGATCGCACGGGACGGGACAAATTTCCACGGGGTTCAATAAGCGGGCTCCTGAAATTCCTCGAAGCAATACCAGCCGGCGAATAGGAACATCGTCCTGCCGAATGGCGAGAGAGGGAGAGAGAGAGGGAGAGAGAGTGAGAGAGGAGCCAGATAAAACACAGTGGAGAACTGGCTCTTCCCAGCCTCGGCAAAAGTTCGTTTGCTAAGTGCCGGGAATGTCTTCTTGATTTCGCGAGGGAACGCGAACGGACCCTTTAAGGAGACAGTCTGCAAGCGAACGCGTATCGTGATAACGTTTATGGCAGTGGCCGAGGTGCGGCTACGATGTTCCCTCAATCTTCTCTGGAGTACACCCTCTTGGTATCGGGTCATTGTCACGCCGTTCTACTCGAAATTGCAAATGCGTGTCGGCTGATCCGGGAAGATTTGTCGAAAAAGTAGCAGAAAGTCCGCCTCAAGCACGCTATTTAGTTAACGATTACAGGTGGTCAGGCCGAGGAGACGGAGGCAAGGGAAAAGACAAAGGATTATTGTGGCGGGCCGGCTATATTCTTGGTTTAATCTTATCACGGCGATACTCGGACTCGTTATCAAGTCGTTCCCAACGCGTTCGGCTCGATATTCTATCTGAACTGATTCTGGATTCTCTATGCAGGACAATAGTGATTCTTCGCGCGAATACGCGTATCTTCGAAGATACCGTAATGGCTCTCTTGATATTTTTCAAGATAGCGACTAGAAAATGTGTGCGGAAGCAGCCAAATTTGAAATTGAGCCTGGGCTCAATTTAGGAATTACAGTTAATTAGTACTGCTAGTAACACTGTAATTGCACTGTCCAACAAATTTCAACTTTTTTTATGTTCCCTAATTACTAAATTGTTCTCGATCGTACATGAATAATATTATCCCAATTTTCCCTACTTACTGTTGGGACTTTCTTATAGAGTTTTTTGCGCTGATTCGGAATCTGTTTTTAATTTTTTTTCCTATACGTACAGTTTTTGAGGAACATGGCTTTGAAAGAAAAACATATTTTTCAACTTTAAACAAATATTGTAATGTTATTATACAAGATATTCAATTGCTCTTTGCAGCAAAAGATTCTGTAGACTTTCCCGAATACAGTGATATTCAATATTAATACATTATGAATGTTTGAACATGTTTAAACAATCATTAAAGACGGAGAGACACCACTTTTGCACCAATTTTTGAGGATATTTTTCAATTTATCTCAAAAAATAAGGGTCCAGCGGAAATCAAAAACAAATTTGGTGTTGGACAGTGTTATTTTTCTTCTTCAAGGTATTCAGCTAAAACTCAAAGCATCATTTTAACAACCGTGCCATAAACGTGACTAATTCGCATTGCCTTTTAAACATAACAAAACCACATTGATCGAGACATTGCACGTCTTTGTGTGCAATAAATGTTCATAAAAACACTTTAACACTCTGAATAATTGTGAAATAAAAATTTTCAGATTCTTAATTTAATCTACTTAAGATTTATGAAGAATCTGAAATTCTTCATTTTTACTGGTTCGACATTTCTATAGTTAATAACTATCCAAGCATTTTGAGTAAGTATATGGGGGTTCGATCTAGGTGCTGGTCCAAATTAGGCGATTCTACCCTAATTAGTACTGCCGCGATATGAGAATGGAGACGTAATAAGCATATTGATAGTCAATCAGATTTTTATGCAAATGCAAGAGGTAAGCGTACGCTTTCGTTAGCAATGCAAATTTTTATACTCACGTAAAGGTTTTTATAGTCTCGAATTTATTACGTTCTGCCCGTTCGATTATGGAGGGTGTTTAACGAGAATTGGGTGCTATAAATGCACAGATATTCTTTTTTCTAATCTTATTAATTTAGAAATATTGGAAAATGTCTACTGAGTGAATCAGTGCTCAGAACATTATTTTATGAACTCTTTGGATTTCATTTCCTAAACAGCACAATTAGTTATTTTTCAAATATTTGGGTACACCCTATAAACAAGCACTAACGAACATCTTAATTCTATTACAATTTTATTCATATTTTCCGTACTGTAACAACGCAGTGAGTCTACTTGTTCATTATTATCGTTATACCACTCTATTAGGTAGAATGGTAGCTACTCAATAAAGTGTAAATTCGATTAAAAGGGAGACAATATTTTTTTAATTAATGGGTGCATAATGATTACACTCTGTGAAAGGCACTTAACCTTTTACGACCACTCGATTGTACCTCGTAACACGTCATTAAAAGGGATAACAAAATTACTGTCAATATTAACCGTCAATCGTATTAACCGCCGTTGAAATAATTAGTAAACTGCGGATCATTATATGAATTGAAGTTCTTACGGAATAATTATCGAAAACACGAATTGTACAAAAGCATATAATTGTAGTAATTGTTTTATCACGTAAAGACAAGTATCATTTTTAGCGGCTGTTGTAGATACATAATTATCACAAAGTTAATTAGTTTAAAAATGATATACTGATAATTATATAATATTTAAAAAAGTATGTCACAAACTTTCATTACCGTTTCTATCAAAATTCATGGAAATTTACGGTAACAAATTTTTCTCTTTTTAATAAATATGTATATCCACAGTAATTAGCCTACACATAGACTACCGTACGCTAGTGTTTCGGAGTGATCCACAGTTTCTAATGAACACAAACGCGAACGCGCCGCGATTCCCCAGAATCCGCGTAATTTTCACCAGTAAATTAATTAACGTCCATAAAGTGTCCGAAACCTTTGGCCGGGTGCTTCAAACGCTCGAAATTTTGCTGGTATACGTAGACTTTTGTAAACGACTGCAGGTGCGCGGTATGAATGCATGAAATCCCGCAGTCCACTCACGACTGCCGCGCAAATCTAATATTCCATTTCGAACGATTTCCATTGAAAACCAATGAGCACAGAACATTTCTACGGATTCTACGGTAAACGTAGATCTAATTTTTACATACAAATAGCCGAATTCGCGGTCGAACCCTCGAATTTTCATCGGAGGTCAAAGCTCCTAAATCAGAAGGGGCCGGAGATTTATTTTTTCCACGCATTTGTATGTCCCAGATGATTTATCCTCAATTCAGGCTGTAGAGATTCCTTCCATCTGCATTTCATCCAAAGTGATTACTGCAGTGACACGCCTAAACATATCTCTACTTTCCTCAGGTCACCCTAACTCATCGCTGTACGTATACAGGTTTTCCCAAAAATGTCTTATTCCCTTGAACAAGGTGATTCCTGAGGTTATTTGAAGAAGTAACTTTTTCCTTTGCAAAAATATTCTCCGCGGCTTTGTTTAGCAGTTATTAGCGAAAAGCACGGACCAATCAGAGCGCGGCTGACGGATTCTGGCTCAACGATAGTTTTCGTTGAGCGTGGCGTTGGCATTGGTCGATCCGGAAAACGTCCCCTGTAGTCGCCCTCTGATTGGTCCGTGTTTTTTGTTAATAACTCCTTAAGGATGTTCTGGAGGTATAATGGGAGACAAAAGTACAAGAAATTCGAAATTCATCAATATGTTGGCTATGAAAGCCATTCATGAGTATATTTTGCATTAAACTTTTGCGAATACTGTACCCTCTGTAGTTATATTCAGTCGTCTACACTTGTCGCGTTTCCATGCTAGTGAGAGACACGATAAATTTGACGTTTTGTAACAATTTATAATTTTTTTGCTCTGTAACTGTTTAGTGAATCCTAATAAATTTTGAACATAATTAAAATTACATAATTTTTACTACATATAAAAGAAAACTGGAGTTTCTAATTGCGTTTTTTCAAGGTTTAAATAGGGTTTGAAGTGGAATTTTATGAATTCTCCATAAGAAGATGTGTTCAAATGTGCAAACTTTAAGTTGCTATAATTCTTAAACGGTGCAGTGAATCGAACCCAAACTTTGGTACTTGCATGAATTTAGTAAGAATTATATCTTGTCAAATTTTCAAAAATTTTGTTGCGTTTTTATATACTTCCAGAACATCCTTAACACGTTCGCTGCCGCGCGACATTTTCAAAAACGGTTCCACCACGCGAACAAATTTTAATTAATTAATTGTAAAATAAAAACACAAATCATGTATTTATGGAAAAGATATTGAATTTAGATAATTTTTCATTGCTTTATTAATTATACGAGTTATATCGTAGTCGGTTTTTGCGATAAAATGTTTTATGACACAAACTTCGACCTACGAGATAACTCGTTGTTGGCAGCAAACGTATTAACAAAGCCGCGGGGAACATTTTCGCAAAGGAGAAAGTTTGTCGAAATCATTTCAGGAATCAGCCTTTTCAAAGAAGTAGATATTTTTTATTCCGAGACTTCTTCAATTAATAATTTCATTTCCATTCATGCACGTATTTATTATAACTTTAACATGGATATGCCCCGTTTTCCTCTGACCCAATTAACTTCATTCTTCACAGAGATTATGTTGAGAAACTGAAAGAAATCTAGCGACAAATTTTCCATTGATAGAAGTAGCTAAAGTCCACCGTACAGTCCACACGGTCGAAGCTCTGCGCCCGGTAAAATCCCGACCACGACCACGTGTCAATTCGCGTGGCCAACGGTGTCTGCATAATGCAGGATCGAGATGGTGGGCCGAGACGGTGTCACGTGCCCGCTAATTTCGGCGAAGCCGAGAATCGTCCGCGAACCGGAGGACGTGATGGAAAATTTAAGTTCGCCACGGTATCTCCGCGCCGCGGCCGATTTAATGCGGCCCGTCCGTCATTCGGCCGGGACGGCCGGACACGGTTCCACGACAGCTGAAAACAAAGTGGCCCGGTCCCCGTGAAAGACGTCGCTCCCTCGCTCGTCCTTTTTCGACGACACGGACCACACACGGCTCTCGCGACGCTCTCCCGAACGCGGAAACCAAAAAGGACGTCGAACAGCACGCGTGTAGGCAGCGAAACGGACGCAACCGCGACGGAACGAGCCGCGCTGTGGCGTAAGAGTAGAAAAAATGAGTTTTGCGAATGATACATGTGCACGAATTTTTCAGCGGGATTTATCGCTAGCATAGTTCTGTCTGAGACTCGATGAATACGGCCGCACCGGATAATGCTTTTATGAGTAGACTACGGATTCTCACGAAAAATGGAAATTGAATTAATTGCAACATACAGAAACTATAAAAATGTTAATTTTTTGAATTATATTAATACTTTACCTACCGGGAGCATATTAATAGGATTTTCAATAATTGTGCTGTACCAAAAGAAGGCATAGAAATCTTCTGTTACATTGCAATCTTAAATGAAACTATTAGATGACGCTATTGAGGGTGACTTGTCAGTTCACAATGAAAATTGCTGTTGCTATTGATATTTCCATTAAAAAGTGTTGGGCCATGTACCATAGATTTTTCAAAATTATGGAATAATCACCGGTCGGTAATGTGTTAATTTTTAATCATGGTTACTCAATTCCATCTGCATCTGCCTTTTCTTTCCGCTTCTTTTTCTATGTATGTTTACCGATTACTCCGAGATGGATGGACCAATCAGGACGAAACCTCCCGCATTTTGTAGGATATGTCTCCCGATTGGTCCCTTGAAAACAAATCTTGCATTTTTTTCATTCTCTGCGGTTTTTATTGCAAATAACCAGTGAGACGGAAAAACCATCCTACGGTGTTCTACAAATTCTGCTCGTTCCACTAGAAAGTGTAAGGTAAAAGTATTTTGTAAAAAAAAATTAAACCGACTTCGAAAAAACGCACTAAAAAGTACGACATAATTTCCATTTAATTCATGTGAATACGCATGAACTTAAATACAATACAATCTTTTCTGAGGCGGCGCAAAATTGAAAATTTTCGACACTGGAAATTACGAAAATCCTTAAATTCTTCTACATGCTTTCACATATTAATGTATCTTCTCTTCCCACCTACTGATTTCCAAGTTTACCATATTCCAATGAAAGTATAATCAGCAAGTTTGTGTGTATTCACATAAATTAAATGGAAATTATTTCATACTTTTTAGTGCGTTTTTCCGTAGTCGCTTTAATTGCATCCAAGCATATGTTATAATAAAAATCACAGGAATGTCATTTTTATAAGGCAACACGTGCCAGCCATTTTTAGAGCTCGGTAGGTTTACTGTTAATCGACTATACCAGTTTTAACCATCTTTCGAAGACAAAGGTCTCGTTGTGCCCACGACTCGAGCAATTTCCACAATTTTACAAAAAATTTATGAACCAGAAGCTAATCAGTATTAAAAAAGACTTTTTCTATAAAAATTCAAGCTAAAATAGTTCCAGCCAACTTTTTAGCCGAAATATTCTACAGTGTCCCGTGTGAAACAGGAATTACAATGGGGGGAATATCGGTGACTGGACGTTATCACTCGCGACGCTAATAATAAGTGGAACGGTAATGGCGGCCGGCGGAGAACATTAAACCGGAAAATATGAAATCGACGGAAACACGAGCTGCGAGGCATTCCAATTGACCGTGAAGGGTGGAAATGGCAATGTCGCCGCCGAGAGGGTGCACACACATATATTGACGTTAACGGTAATGCAAATTATTATGCGGTGTCGAGCCCTATGCCTGTACCTCGTAAAGAGTACAAGATATTTCTGAACTTTTTTCGTTTGCAGAACCGAAAATAATTTCAGAATCCTTTTACCGAAAAAAGAAAATTTGCGGTGCACGAACAAATCTCTTCTGGAGCCGTAAACATAATGAAACTATTGCCCCAAAATTTTTCTTCGTTTTTATCCAAGGTGTGCAATGTAAATTCAAAAAAGTTGTCAAAGTGGTGGTTTCTAGGTTTATTTTAAAATCATTAAAATTATAAAGATACTGTGTCTTAAACTTTACACTTTTTATTATTAAATAATTGAAATAAATGCAGTCTTATAATTGTTATATAGTAATACAAGATTTATTTCTTTTAGTTACTGGATCATTAAAAAAAATTACCAATTTTTCGTCTACTATTGAACAACCATTCAAAAGCAATATTTCCAAAAGTCTGATCGCTTACTCCAAATCTACAATAAAATTTCCTTGCGCTTGGTGTGTTCATTGTTCATCCCATCTCTAAACCGTGGGTTAAGGCTAAAGTCTCATCGATCGCACGCGTCGCCTCCGAAGCTTTAGCTCACACCTGGTATCTCGAGGAGTAAGCGTTCTCCGGGAGACGGCAATTAGTTCTCAATAAGAAATAGTATCAATTAACGTTAGCATGGGGAGGCTCACGTCGGAGACTGTCCAGTGTTACTCGGGGAAACGCCATAAACCCTCTGCAGGTTGCCATTTGTCTATTATTCCGTCTCAGAATTGCAGGTTGCGGTGGCGCGCGTCGAACGCTTACCGTGTCGTCGTTAGATGGTATCGGCTCGCCTCCTTGGCCCGTTGTGCCGACAACGGGGAACCAGTCCATCCGAGCCGGTTGTTAAGGATAAAGAGGTACTTCTACCACGCGAGCTGTAAATCTTGCGAAAGCAGCCCCGACTATTATAAAACGACGAGCCCGGGCCCCGGCGCGTTTGCCCCGGAGAACGCTGCCGCGCGTTATCATTCTCGCATTGATGGCCGGTAAGCACAATTATTAGCGAGACGGGGATCTCTCGCGAGGCGAAAAAAAGATACAGGACGCGCGATGTTCGAAGGACAAGCCACGCAGAAGAGCGTTAATTCGAACTTCGCTGCAAATTGCCCGACGTCCCATCGAGTAAATAGCGCGGCACGACACGTGAGAAGCGAGGCGAGGCGGTCAGGTGAAACGAGTTTAGATAAACTGGACTCACTCCAATCCGCGTCAGATAAGGGTGTCAATGTTCGCGGCGAACCGATAAAACTATCGCCGTTAGGTCTCGTTCACGCGACAGCTCAACCTGCCGGCGAACAAAGTCCCTGCGAAATCGAGTCTGCCGATGATAAAATGACGGATGGAGGAGATTGTGATAGCCGAATCAATTCTTTGCCGATGAGACTATCTTCTGACTCACAGTCGTCCCAAACCCCGAAAACACGGCCAAAACCTCATAAATGAACTTCCTCCTAGGAATTTGTAATTCTAGGGTTGGGTAAAGTGATGTTATGACCACCGAATGCCACCAAGGAAAAAGGTAAAAAGATTATGGTACGGTTCTGCAGTCAGTTCAAAGTTAGCCTTCGTTTGATGAGCATTTGTCGCGCGCATTAGTAGGAAATTGAACGCCCCCTTCTAAACTATATAACTTTCAAAATAGTGCATCAATTTCAATTCTGCAAAATGGATGCAGTTCCTGAAAGTAAGTAGAATGTTTACCTGTTTTTGTATCTCAAAAATTGTTAGTCATTACGTTACACGATGGCAATATTCTTTGGAGAACGTAGAAGGTAAAACTTGATGCGCGTATTGTAGAAACGTAGACATAAGTTAAAAGTCCCACGTTGTCCCACCAAAATTTCTTTTCTGACGTGTTGCTAATACATTTATCTTTCAAAATTTATAAAAACCAACCTCCAATAGTCTCCTGTTTGCTCATACGAGGGAAAACTTTGTTTCATTTCTATGGATTTTAAAATGCGATTTTACAACTATTAGTAATGAAAAACGATTCGGATGATTAAATCTTATGTACATAATTTACAATTATACTAATTATTGATATACAAAGTGCAATTTTGTTTGTCATTTATACATTTTTACCTATCAACCTCGCAAAACACATTTAATGCGAATTGTTGTCTAAATTATATTCGGCATTTTGTTTTTCAAATTTTCGAGTTCATATTCGTAATCAGTGACCCCAAAGACCCCAAAAAGATCATTTTCCAAGCAGACCTAACCATTTTTTAATGTATATGTCCGCCCTATTGGATCCGTCATTTTGTTTTTTGGAATTTAAACTTCATATTCGTAATCAGCGACCCCGAAAACCACCGAGTACGAATTTTTGGGTGCACTCAAGTACCTTTAGAAGTTTTGGCCGGTTTTTCTCGATTTGGGACCACTGTGCGACTGCTTCATTCACTTATGGTTCTAAAATGTTAGACGCACATCTTCTCACACGTAAGTTAATGTCTGAAATCATCGTTGCCCCAATAAAGAGATGCATATGCGACATTCTTATAAAACTATTTTTTTTCTAGAAGTACCTCTTGGTAAGATAAAGTTCCCACTGAACTTGTGCGATGGTGTTCAAAATGATTGAAATGGGATGCACTCCATGGAACACTAAATTTTAGAATTTTTATTTGTCATTGACCCTTATCATGTCAACACAGAAGCTGTAAATTTCATTACATATTTTCGTGAATTTTTGAATAGGTCTTACCTAACACTCCGCTGTCTGAAAGTCCGACCAATGCACAGGACGTTAATGTCGTTCGAGTATCAAACAGGAAACGCACTATTTTGCATAACACAGTGTCGGCAATAACCTACAGGTTTTCTAAAGCACTTAAACACGTTTTAAGTAATGTTATCTATGGGGTTGATAGCTGTGGTGAAACGAATTTGGATATCAGCACATCATCATTAACTGGCTGACAAGTATGACGTTCTCGTGGAAAAGTTGCTTTCTAATTTGTCCGACAAACCTCAAGTTCACTCTACAGATAAAAATTGGACTTGAAATTGATGTTGCTAAGGTGCTAGGAAATTAGACACAGGTTTAATTTGTGTAAATCAGAAAACCAATACTATCGGAACATTGTTCCGTTAAATTCCATCAAACCACTGAAATATAATTAGTGGTTGAAACATCTTTGTCGTAGAATTTCATTCCGGCATAGATGAAAACCAGTTCGAAATCTTCATCAGGAATCTGACTCTGTTACAGGGGTTAAATATTCAAAGGACTACATTTTCAGAATGAATGCAATTCCATTGACCACTGCCGTGGGCACGTCGCTTGAAATAATAGATTCAGCCACTCTGCTTATCACGTTCACACCACGGAACATCTCAGTATTCTCTAGCACTTCGGTCGACGTCCCCTATTTTCCTTGAAGGTTCCCCGCAGATAAAGCTTATTAAAATCAACGCCCCGCTGGCGAATCGTAAAATCCCCGAAAACGCGTCGAGTAATCAGATTTCGAAACTGCGAAAAACTTAATGAACCGTTCGCGGTTTAGTTTCGTGACTGGGCGGAGGGAGAAGCAAATTACCATCGCCGAAAATCACCGGTCCACAGAGGGAGGAAGGGATCTCAGCGTGGCATAATTCCATCTTGAAAATCACGCGAAGATTGGAGCCCCGGTTCCTGCGGTTCTCGGGAGTCTAATTGGAAAAATTGAATTATCCGTATCGTAATCGCGAACGGTTCGAGACGTCGTCGCTCCCCGGGGCGACAATTAACGATAGGGCAAATATTCCCAGGGTACACGTTGTTAAGGCACGCCTCGAAATATTCGGGTAATGAAGAATAATGCACGACGCTAAAACAAACTCGGAGTCTCCGGCCGCTTAAACCTTGAAGACGCTGAAGGTCCCACCCCGTTCGCCCGGTTTCCGCGCTATTCAGCCCTCGCACCTTCTAAAAGATATACCAACACGTATATAGGTATAGCGTGACGTTACGACGACGAGAAGCTTCTCTCTTAGCCAAGCATTTAAACGGTCCACGCAATTAGGGAAGGCGCTTCGCGCCTCATGTTTTATTCATGCCGACTCGGGTCCGGGCTCTCTCCGCGCCTTGCTTTCGACCCCCCAAAGATTAAAACCGAAGCACGGCAACGGCCGATGCCCCGGCTTACAACCTGGACATATTAAATGGCCAGGTTGCACACCTTCGATCGGCATCACCTGTAAACCTGGGACACCGGTCTCCGCTTCCCATTCTAGCCCCAGAAGACGGTCCTGGACTTCGTTTTTCGTCCCCGTGTATCGCCTCTCGACAAGGTAATACCTGGTTCTTCGGTTACTTGTCGTTTACCTTACCATCCCCCTGGCCTATCATCTCTCTTTCTCTCTCTCTTTTTCTCGTAATTTATGACGGCCGCGCGCTTCTTTTCTCTTTTTCGCTCGGTCGTTCCTTTTCAATTGAGGGGGCTGCTCTATTTGTAACGATGACGAGCGAGGGGAACGATGAGAGCGTCCGAAGCCCAGGCAAACTTCCCATCGGCTAGTCCCAAGGGCGAAGAAGTTTCGCGAGGGTGCGAAGATTTTAAGGTGTTATGATTATTCCACTCGTTTTTAATTTCAAATGAGCCCGACGCGCCCGACCGTCCGCTGTTTGTTTTTTAATGACGATTGAAATTAGTTCCCGGCCCCGCCGGGAACAACGAAACGGGATTAAGAGTTGCGAAATTATATTCTGCGAGCCGGACGTCGCACGTCTCGCCACGAAATGCGCGCTTCCTCGGCTCTTTCTGCTTCCGGTAACATCGCGTTGGAGACTGATAGGAGAACAGTTCTTGGATCGAGTCTTATGTTTGATTTTTGATAGCGACGTTATAGTATATTAAACTCTTAGACAGCCTATATATTCCTATATATCTTCCACATATTTTACCACGCTTATATTAACTTGCCGAGTTGTCGTTGTCGTTTGCGTCAAATCTTGTAATTGAATTTTAAACCACTTCCCGATGAGCTAGAGACTTGAAACTTTTAACATAGCTCAGAACTGGATGACAACGCAATATTAAAAAACAAATTTTTAAAAAAACTGAGGGTCTAGAAGAAAAAAAATTTTTATATTAACCGTCACACCTCGCCGCGCGACGCTCAGTAGTACGTCATCGCGTTCAGCGATCCCCACTCCGCGCGCTAGCGCTCCCTACTCCACTACATGTTCCCACTGCACTGGTCTCCTTCGCACCGAATGTGCTCAGTCAGTGTGGTGTTCCGTTTATTCAGTTCCATTTCGGACAATTTCGGACTCCATCAAGAGACGTCGTCTCTGAGGAGTCATCCCCTCATTCTATCTCGCGTATTTCCATACCTTGCGTTTCCATATCTTACTATTTCATACCAGTATTTCTATATCTTGCGTTCCGTTTAAAAAAGACTAAAAAGTAGTCGCTTATATTAAAAAAATGCACTAAAAAGGAGAAAATAATTTGTTTAGACATTAGTGACTATAAATAAAAGCGTGGAGCGCCCACGAAGATTACGTTAATATAGTTTAGCGCTCCACGCTTTTATTTATAGTCACTAATGTCTAAAAAAAATGATTTTCTCCTTTTTAGTGCATTTTAATATAATCGTGGTTTTTAAAAAGTCTTTTTTATGTATTTTCTTTCGCTTCTTCGAGATCGACGTGGCCTTCTTGGACTCCATACAAATAACTAAGAATTTCAACCAACTGCTGAAGAATTAGACTTGTGGATAGAACGTTTCTAATTCCGGGACAAACTGCACCCAACAACCTGCGCCGTCCGAGGATTAAAGAGTTCACGAACTTCTGAAAATTCGAGCGGAAGCAAAGCAATTTGCGCAACACAGGTTTCGAACAGCACAACTGTCAAGATTTTGCTATCGCGACACCCTTTGTTGATCGCTGAACCCAAACCTTAAGTGAAATTTAATCAACCTCCGTTTATGTTCCCGCTGGATTTACTGGCACGATAAATCGTTGTCATCGAGAGAGTGGATCCAATGAGGCTAAGACTAAACAGTCTAGATAACCACCATGTATTTTCTTTCTCATTGCAAATAGAAAGTAAAATTATTTAGGTTTGAACAGATTTAATTTTTGAACTTCTACATTTAAAATTTATCTTAATTCAACATGGATGTTACAAACATCTTTACAAATATGATCTTCCTGAATTCTATTTCTTTTTACATTAATCTACGATTATTTTAACTATCACCCCAATAAAATAATTGTAATTAATACATGAAATACATATACTTATTAACCCTTATCGTCCGTTAAATAAATTTCAGCATTTTCCATAGTATTTAATTTTAATTTTTAACATTGAAACAGTTTATACTTCATAGTGAGAAGAAGTTTACGCAGCTGTGTAAATACAGTAAATAGTTATTACCTTCCTTAAATTAAATTCAGTGGCTTCTCGAAGCTCTGTAGCTTCTTATAAACACAAACAAGTTGTTCCATGAATATTCCATACCATGTTATTAATTTCGTGCAATGTCGTAAAGTTCCGACAGGACTCTTTGACTTTAATGAAGATATTCGCGATTCGCAGTCTTCGCGTGGCGGTCGAAGTGTGCTCACGTGACTCAAGTGATTTGGTAAGTTTCGAAGTATCACTTACAGAGCCCTGTATTCTACGGTATCTACTCTCGCTTCTTCTCTGAAATTCATTAAACGACTAAAACTCGTGTTTCTTTTTTCCCCTGTGGAGAGGGGGAGTGGGGTGGGGTGCTTTGATCGCGGATACGGTACGC
This sequence comes from Lasioglossum pauxillum, assembly GCA_933228785.1. Taxonomy (NCBI): domain Eukaryota; kingdom Metazoa; phylum Arthropoda; class Insecta; order Hymenoptera; family Halictidae; genus Lasioglossum; species Lasioglossum pauxillum. The sequence continues at coordinate 16,087,290 of OW121702.1, read as the reverse complement.
AAGATCAAGGGTGCAAGTTCTTCTGGAAAAGTTGCCGGGTTCGAGGGCGCTTAAATTTATTATTGGAAAAATGAAAATATTAAAAGTTGCCGGCGAACCCGGTATTCGCGACGATATTGGAATTTACTTCAAAAAATTTTGATAAACAAGACGTGTGGAGGCGGGGACTGGCTGAGGGACTCCGATGCAGATAACCCGCTAGTTTAATTAATTCGTTACCGTTCAGAAAGTACCGGCGCCGCTCTGGTTGGAAAACAGAGCCTGATCCCTAAAAGGTCCGGGAATAGATCGAATCGTTAAAGTTCATGGAATGGCCCCAGGAATGCCGCGTCCGATTATTCTTCGCCTCGATACCGAGAACATTCTTCGGGGCGCTACCGAAGTTACGATCCTCCCCAAACTTCTGTCTTGTTTAATTCCTTTTTATACCTTCTTCCCGCCGGGATTTAAGAATGCTACACGATTTCATTAACACTTACTCCGACGAGATGCTGAGATAAGATTTACTTTAAAAGCGAGCTGGAACGCAGCACCACCCTTTTATATCGAAACAACTCGATATCCGGGAATATATGATAAAGATCCTTATTTGGAATCATGATGAAAAGAGTAAACTGCAGGTTTTATTTACTACTATCTTGAATTATTGAATTATGCACTATTATCTTGACGTTATACAAATTATTAAAGAATGGAAATACTTTCTGTTTGAGAAAGATCCGCAATCTATGAGTACAGTAAAGTCTCGATCTAAGAGAAACCCTCGGGTCCGTTTCTACTATTTCTTTGCGACCTTGTTAACCGCGTCGAACGTAGAAAAGGAGTCTATGGCGTAGAATAGGCTACTAAGTACCACTAACAAGGGAAAGACCCCAAGTGTCCGACTTCGATTTTGATAATTTTTTTTGAAATGATAATATAATTAAGCAAAATATTAGGTGTAGTTACTTAATAGTTTACAAGATATAAACAATTGAACTTCCACGGAACCTGCTTACACGGCTAATGGAACTTCGAAAACTACTATGACTGCGAAACTTTAATCGTTTATATCTTTAAAACTATTGAGTAACTACACCTAATATTTTGCATACATAATTAGGGATCCATATACCATCATCTCGCAAAAAATTATCAAAATCGAAGTCAGACACATGGGGTCCTATCTTGCAAGTACAGTTGAAATTATATCACAAATAAAAAAATGCCACAAGTAGGTTGGTAAAAGTTCTATAATGAAATAAAGCAAAATAAAGAACTTTTGTAATTGGAAAATTTAGATACACTGAAATATTAGTATAGCACCTCGTTTATAAGAACCAATTCATGCTGAGCTTCATATGTACGAACTCTTCGCCGAGCCTCTACTATCCGAACTACAGCCCAGTGTACTATTAGTTACATGAGCGTATTCTCAAGTACATAGAAGTTATAAGATAAAGGAGTACTATATTTCTTAACGAAGTATTGATATTCTGACATTGTAAATAAACCTTTAGCGAGATTATAACACGGGCAAAAAAATATTTTTCGCATTGTGATTCTAATGATCTGATCACCCACTGTAAGATGTGATCACTTCAATGAACCAATGAAATTAGTTTATTAAGTTCTTTTGTTTCAAAAGGTAGCTAAAATGAATATTCGAGTACTGAACCGTTCAATATCTGTATGCAATACAGATACATTGATTGACAGATCTAGGACTCTAAGTGAGACTAATTACAGTCCTGAACTACATGTGTCTCTCATCTGTTTCAGATTAAAATCCGAGAATCTCGGTGGCGCGTGGTGTCCCAAGAATCAGATCACCCAGGAAGCCCGAGAATGGTTGGAGATTGACCTTCATACAGTTCACTTGATCACTGCCACCGCTACTCAAGGCCGTTTCGGGAATGGTCTCGGTGTTGAGTATGCAGAAGCGTATCTGCTCGATTATTGGCGACCGCGCCTCAAGAAGTGGGTTCGATACAGGGATATTAAAGGGCAAGAGGTGAGTAAACGTGACCCAACTTGTCTCATCAATGTCTTACCTTCCAGAGATTACTTAACCCATTTATGAACATATAATTTAGCTTGCCTTTTTTGTACAAGTACCCAAGAAATTCTACACATTGTCATCATTCTACGCATCCTTAGCCAAGGACCATAGACTTTCAAAAATTATGAAATAATCGTCGGCAAATAATATGTAGACTGCGGATCTTTATGCAAAATAAAAAATGTTTGTATTGATTGCAAAACACAGGAGCCAAATAACAAATTCAATCTTCTTTTAATTATCTTATTAAGGTGAAAGTAATACACTGGTGGCCTTAAATCTTTTAATACCTCCACTGTTTTAAATTGTACGTACCCATTTTTGTCATAAATGCATAAAATCCGCAGTCTAATAATATGTTAAGATAGAATAATCTTCTTCAATGCAACCAACGATGATATCGCTGCTCCGGAAATATAATGACACAACTGCAAAAATTGAAATTTTACAGGACAAGCAAAAGAAAAATCATTCCAATTTGTCTTAATAGAATGGCCTATAGATTCGGCTTAATTCTTCTATGAGAGTAGTTTATAGACATTGTGGGTTATTATTGCAACTTTTAAGTTATTTCAATTTATAAAATAATAAATACCATTGTAAGTACAATTATGTCGATTTACAAACATCTAGTAAATGCATTTTTGAGCCGCCAACACAATAAAGTCAATTTCACAAAATTTTACAGTTGCGTCATTATACTTCCGGAGCAGCGATATAATGTTCAGCACAAAATGGGTTAATCATTTTATTGAATCAGAGATAATATACAGGACGAGGCGCCTAACCTGATCACATCGGATAAGTTCTAAATTATTTGTTCTACTAAAAAATTATTTATTTAGTGTGGCGTACATGACTTGGTAATTTTTAACAAAGCACCTAACAAGTTTTCTTAGCAACAATCAAATTACAATATCTGCTAAACTAATCATTTTTTTATATGCATGGGTAAATACTTTTTTATAGAGAATAGAAAACCGCATCAATCGATGCATAAAAAATGTATGGTTCGATTTAAAAGACCAAAGTTGACCTTCGAATCTCCTGAACACCTCCACTTATAAAGAGGTCATGTACACCATATATCATGCACCCCCTGAAACAATGCAGCATCTTTAGAAATAATTTTTTTCTAGAACACATAATGTAGACGTTATTCAAGGTAATCAAATCCAGTGTTGGGCAATAAATAAATTTATTTAAACAAAAATTTAAATAACAAGTTATTTGTTATTTGGATATTCAAATAAAAAGCAAGAATAATTATTTATTATTTGAACAAGTCCTAAATAATGAACTATTTAAAATAATATAGTTAATTGTTATTTACAAATACGATTTCAATTATTATTTGTATTGACAAATAATAAATTAAATTGTATTTTTTCTGGACGGGCCCGACCACTGGCGGTATACCTGAAAAGGTTGCTATAGCAGACAAAAAACGCGCACGTGTTCATTGTATATACAAAATACAAGAAATAAGAGAAGACCAAAAACTATTTATTTGATTTCCACTTCAATCCAAATAATGAATAATCTTTTATTTGCAAATAAGAAATAATAAATAGATCACTTTTGGAATTATTTAAATTACTTTTATTTAAATAAGTTTAGTTATTATTTGCAATTAAAATCACGCGTTTATTTATTATTTAATTATTTATTATTTAAAATGAAGTTTGCCCAACACTGATCAAGTCAGGTGCCTCACCCTGTATGCCGACTATCATAAATGCCTGAAATCCGTAGTCTATTTATGTCTAATCGAATGAATGATCGAATATCCGACCGACAACGACCCCAGCAGGGTTCAAACGCAACATGTTCTCGATGTTAGCATTCCGTTCGCAGAATTGGCAGCAGGATCGCGATCAAAAGTGCACGTCGTAGTATATTGATAAAAAGCACCGTGGATGCCATAATTTATGAGCTGGCCGGGCGGCGTGGCAGTCTGCGCATCTGCTCTCTGTTGGGATCGGCGCGACGGGCGTCCAGCTGCGCCCGGAATAGTCGAAACTGCGTTCGAATTGGCCGGTCTCGGTTGGTCATTGGCCTGAAATAATAATTCCATCCCGATTAAGATGGCGAGATTGTTATTCCTGGTGGTGACTTTCGAAGCGCAGAAGCCGGGCGAGCGTGGCGCGCGCGAGCCCGCAAGTTCAAAGCGGGTTGCTCTCTCTCTCTCACTCGACGATCAAGAATCGAAGACCAGCCGGGGGATTATCCCGCTCGAAGCGTAAGCCGCTTATCACGAATCCGTAAGCTAATTTCGTACCGGCGATGCACCACTTTGTCGAGCTCGGAAACAGAACCTTTGGGCTTTCTGCCCGTGAGTTTCGCGAACGGATTCTGGCCCGAAACGCGACTCCCAGAGAAATCTCGAGCATTCGAGCTGCCGAGTGTTCGCCGGGCGAAATTAATTATTGCTCGGCTTGTATTAACGCGCTAGACGTCTCTGTCATTACAGTAGCTGCTTGAGCCACTTCCATAGAATGTTGAGCAAACATTTCCTAATCCATCGCCGGAAAGAAGAATAAGTAATTTTGCTTTGAGTGCCGTGTCACCCAGAAATGCGAAATGGAATTGTCTAGATTTATAAATAAACTTTGACGTTATTAAGTCGAATGTAGCGGGTTTGGTATCTGCAAACTGCTAGGAGGTTGGCAGTACACTGTCAGTATCACATATCGTATTTTTATTAATTTTATTTGAACCTTTTTCGCCTGTATCAATTTTATTTTTGTTATAACTAATATCATTTTCTTTCGAGACAAGTAAAGCACTTAAAAACGTAGGGATCACTCCCACAAGTTCAACTATAAAGTGGTTACCAAACTAAAGTACGTAACGGTTATCGGCCTTGAGAACGGGAGAATGTAAATTGGATGATTCGCAACAATGTCCTTACGGCGCGGCGTAGCGCGCGGATAAAAGTTGAGGGAAAATATGACCGCGTAACACTCTTTTCCGCCATTACACGGGCAGATTACCTATTAAAACACTGATGATATAATTAGAAGCTATACTTGGCAGAAGCCGGTCTTCTTAAGGAAGTTTCAGAATGAATTAATCATCCAATTAAGAAGCTTATCGAAGTACCGAGAGCGTTACAACGAAGAACGAGTGGGACGATAGATACCAGAACAGTTTTAACAAGTACCGGTTGAAAGTGTAGCCGATACGCGGAGCGAGCCTGTCGGTGTTCTAAGAGACTCGTAAGAAGCTCGCCAAAGGCGACACGACACGTTTTTGTTGAACTTATCGTCGGTTACGTCGGCCGGTGTTTATGGAGTTCGTCGTGGTGTTGCTGTTACGACGCTTTAAGTCTTGGCTGTGGCGTTGTTCCCTCGGGTACAATTCCGGAGTGACGTGACAGTCATTAATGCACGAACGATCCCGGGGCTCCGGGTTTACGAGAGGACGAGCTACCAACCAACCGGTGCGCGGCGATACGTTCGAGAGAAAGTCGCGGCGAAAAAGCTCGCCTAACTGCCGAGCAAATTGACCGACCGATCGGACGTCTCCGCGTCTTTGCCGGACGGTTAGCATCTTATTAATATTGATGAACCAACTGCGCCAGGATTAACGCGCCGAGGGACAGTGGTCTTGCTTGCCACCCCTATAGTCCGCCAAGTCGCGTGCTCCACTTTGCGATTTCGTGTAAACTCTAATTTCGACACCGAAACCGTCCCCAGCCGAATCACGATTCTTCGGCGATGCTCGTTACCCTTACACCGATGTAATGGCAGCTGCTGTTACGCAATTCAGATTGAATTGAAACGGTCTACCTTTTGCACTAATTCCTAAAAGCATAACCATCATCTCCGGAATTGATTTCTTCTCTTATGCCGGAATCATTCCGAGGCGATCCCGAGCCATCGTCTTATACACTCACCGAAATTTCTATAAAGTCACTGTGTTTTGTAATGAATTGTTATAATTATACCATACACCAATGAAATTTGTATTTCGTAGCATTTCGAGATTACGTAAAGAAACATACACACCGATTTCGAAACATAAGTATGACCATTTATTGATAAAAGAAAACAAAAATATAATTTTACACAGAACAAACTGCGAAATTGCTGTAATGTCATTTTCGTTTTACATGCATAAAGTTGAAATTAACAATTGTTTTTTTTTAATTATTTCTATTTTAATATTTAGTGTAACCTCCATTTTTTAATTATATTAAAAATACGATTGGGCATTGACGGAACTGATAAATAAAATTGTCATCTTGAATATTTTCTGTAAAGGGTATTAAAACCATGTCTAACAAATCTATATAATTTTCCGTATTCATTTTGTGATTTATGTAACACATTGGAGTTTTTTTGTCGGCTTTGAACGCAGCCAGTATCATTAAGGCACCACCGCCAAAGTTACGACTCATTGTCACACTTTTCTCATTTCTCAGATCGTGCCAATAATATTTAGAGCCATGAAAAAATGAGTCCCACTCTTCCGTCCAGGACATGTGTGCCCGTGCGAAATCAAGACGGGCCTGTTTATGCACTTCTTTAAGGCCTGGTTTACGTGGCATTTTTGTCCACACAAGTTGCCCGGAAGAATTATAAAGTTGTTGCACACGTCTTGTTGTTACTGGAAGCTGCAATTCAGCTCGAAATTGTGCTGCAGTTTTCCTTTCCTTAGCCGCAGACCTCATTATTAATGAATGTTGTCTGACAATTTTTTATTACCACCTTTAAAATTATTTTCTCCGTAATTTTCACGTAAATTGATATAATTACTAATCGCAATGTATGACCGATTAATTTTCTTAACAATTGCGCGATTAGAGAAGCCCATATCTTTATAAGCATCGATTGATGCTTTTTCTTCACTTGTTAGTACTTTTCCTCTCGGCATTCTAATACACCTGAATCAAATTATAATAAACAGGATTTCTATGAGTTCTAAAACTAATACTTTCGGAGTATTTGCAATTTTCCGTAGTTCTCTGCTCAGAATACAGAGAAACACTAAGTGACATTATAGAAACTTCGCACTTGTGTTCTGCACCACACAAAACAAAAATTAAAATGAACGTAAATAGTAAATATAGCGGTCTAGAGGGGACAGTTCTTCTATCCGAGTGTCAACAAGGCACAAAACCTGATACGATAAATCAACAAAAAGGGTGATATTTTCAAAATATCTATGAAAATGAAGATGAATTTATAGAAATGTCGGCCACTATATCGTAATGAAACTGTATTGGCATAATATCCGGGTGAGTTAGCAGAATATCCGAGGGTTAACAATTATATTTCATCGGAAATAGAATAACAGTATCTTCACACTTGTTGTACGTTTTTCATTGTACTGCATTTAAGTAATTCTTTTGTCAGCAATGCATACAATCTACAGTCTAGGCATTTTATATAGAAAGTACTTGTATCTTTTAGATTTTTTTGTACTGAAAATGAATAAACAATCAGAATGTTCAGCTTATCGAGGAGCCATAAATCTTACAGAAACACCATCAAGTTAATCCCCATTCATAGAAACCTGGTATACTTCATAGTCGTGTCAGTGAAATAGAAATAATTAGTAGCTAAGTAGGTGTAATAAAAATATTGACAATACCATTACAAGATGGCAGATGCAATCACTGAATGCAAATCTTTTATGAGCCAGAGAGACCAGCAGCGTCGTCATCTGAAAAGTTTTGCATTCTGCAGGAGCTCGTAGCTCTCGAGGAAAATAAAACTGTGAACCTTCTTCTCTCCGGGAGAAGCAAGCCTTTCTTTTTTAATAAATTGGTTATCGACCATCTCTATACTTCCGCTGTCCAGTTACTGCCTTATTAATATTGATAGACCACTTGCGCCGGCGCTAATGCACTCGGGGACTGTACAGCTTCCTTCAGCTTCTAAAGACGTCGCCTCCGTCACGTGTTCAACCTTATGATTTCATGCAAACATCAACTTCCAGCCCCGGCCTCATGATTATTCACTAATTTGCGATCAACCTGTCCCAATTATCGGCCTCGAGCGATCTTCTTCTTCATTTTCTTCGAGACCACGCTCGCCTCACTCGTCCGCTAGAACTCATCTTGCTTGTAAATTGAACAATTACAACAGATCGAACACCAAAAATCGAAAAACACGTGCGGTAATTGAATGTTCAGTTCGCGGGAGACTGTTTTTATCCAACGGAAGTCGCTCGAATTAAAATAAGATCACTCGAACGCGTGATGTTGGTGTTCGGCAGAACAAACTTCCCTCACGCGTCGCACACGCTAACTTAATTACGGGCAAAAATTGTTGGAAAATTAAATATTCATACCTGACTGAGGAGGAATGTCAGACTTCATGCATGTAAACTACACTTCATTGAAAATTGTTTATACAATCTGCCATTCCATTACTGTTCGGAATTCGTCACCTTCATTACTAAAGAATCATTTTAAACGTTAAAGTCTTCGAATATTTTGTTCATATCAGTTTCGAACGTATGAAACATTTTCGTATTTCCACGTAGCAAATTCGTAATACTTTTCAAGGACTTCCATTTATGACGCAAACTGCAGTTGAAAATTCGGCAGCTGAATTTTAATCCCACGTACACTTCGCTCTTAGCAAGACAGCCAGAAAAATTTCTTAATTACTCTCTGGTGTGCATGATCCTTTACCACCCGGATCCTTTAGCGGACCCAACGCTTCCTTTTCAACATTCTCGCTCAAAAGAGTCCAGACTAGTTTCGTAATCTGACCTCACACTTTTTACGGAAATTGTACAAACAGTAGCAGAAATATTTTTATGGAGACCATACCCTCGTACTTTTCCGCTTCGTTTCGTCTCAACTACTCTCCTCGCTTTTTCACCGATCGGTTACTTATAAATCTTAGCGCTTTCTCTTTCGCTTCCCAACTTTCCCTTCGTTTTCTTTACCAACTATCTTATTGTGTTATATTTTCTTCTTTCTTTAATAAGTACGAAGAGTTCTGGTTTCGGACTTCCAGGTCACATTCGACACATTTTTCTTAAAACATTCTCTATAAAAAAATATATAACTCGTGTAATATTGATTATTTTTACATTTCAAAAATAACGCACGTACTTTAACTATCCATATATGTGTGCGCAAAATCATAATACAAAAAGTCTAATGCTTCTTCCGAGAAAAATTTCTCAAAATTGGTAAATACGAACACCCTCTTAACCCTGAAGTGGACCTTCAAATCTACTTTAAAAATGCAATGAATTCAATTATACAGGGTGTCTCAAAATTTCTTCAACATCCGGAAATGGGAGGTTCTTGAGATCATTTGAAGCGACATTTTCCTTTGCAAAAACGGCGTAGCGGCATTGTTTAGAAGGGGTCCCATGGAAATCACCGACAAAAATTTCCCCGACACGGTTTTCACCGACAACATTTCACCGACTCCAGATTTGACCGACAATAACTGTGGCCGACAACGATTTTGACCGACAACGAATTTGATCCGCAACGACTTGAGACGACCACAATATGTATTATCATATGTGTTATATGTATTATCATACTGTGGTCGTCTCAAGTCGTGAATCAAATTCGTTGTCGGTCAAATTTTTTATATAATTAAAAATAATAAAATTTTATATTAAATTTATATAAATTTAAAATCGAACGCCTAACGCCCTGAGCCAACCGAGCTGTTGGTAAACTGATTGATTTTTCTAGATGTAACGTTTATACTGTAGAAATATTAATTAAGTTGATTGCATCTTTTAATAACTGCTGAACAATGTTCAACGTTTATCAGTGCCTGATAGACTTAGAGAATAAATAGAACGTAACAATTTTAAGGTTAGCTTAGTTCTTCGTGGAAAAAACGCCGAAAAAATCGGTTTTTATTTTTTTTAACAACGGCGCACCAAACCAAAAAATCTGAAAAAGTTCATGAACAATACCTATAACAATATATCGCTACTGTAAAAATATAGATGTGGACAGTCTAGAACTTCCATGTGAAATCTGCATTTTTTCGATTTTTATGAGGTTTTTGATTTTTTAGAAGCAGGATTTTCACTTAAAAATCTGAAACCAAATGCAAAGTATGTATTTGGGTTCTTGACATGTGTCAAATTTTTTTTTCAGAATTTCTAAACATCATTAACTAGGGAAAATAGGCCAAAAACTGATTTTTCGATTTTACACCATAACTACCCTCCGGATCGAGATACAGGGTTACAATTTTGCACAGTATGTTTTTTCTTGGTGTCCTATCGAATGACCCATCGTCGATATAATTCGGTTCAAGGGCATTTTTGACTCCTTATCCGGCTATGTCGGTCAAAATCGTTGTCGATTAAATTCGTTGTCGGCCAAAGTTATTGTCGGTCAAGTCTGGAATCGATGAAATGTTGTCGGGGAAATTTGTGTCGGTGATTTCCATGGGACCCGTTTAGGAGTTATTAACGAAAAACACGGACCAATCAGAGCGCGGCTACAGCAAATTGATTCTAGCTCGGCCAACGGCGACGCCACGCTAAACGGGACCTGTCGCCGAGTCGGACTCCGTTCGCTGTATCCGCGCTCGGATTGGTCTGTATTTATCGGTAATAACTGCTTAACAAAGCCGCGGACGTCATTTTTGCAAAGGAAAATGTTGCTTCATATGATCTCAGGAATTTTGAGACACGTTGTATTTAATAATCATTAGTAGATTGAAAAATAAATGTTCGCATTGATTGCAGGTCGCAGGAGCCAAATAAAAATTGCGTTCTTCTTTCAATTATCACTGTCCAACAAATATCAACTTTTTTTTTTGTATTTCGATTCCCACTATGCAATTCTTATAGTGTTTTCCGCGCTGATTCCGAATCGGTCCTTAATTTTCCTCCTAGACGTACAGTTGTTGAGAAAATTGAATTTTAAAAAAAGACATATTTTTCAACTTTGAACAAATATTGTGATGTTATTATAAAAGATATTGAATTGTTCTTTACAGCAAAAGATTCTGTATACTATCCCGAATACAGTGATGTACAATATTAATACATTATGATTGTTTAAACATGTTTAAACAATCATTAAAGACGGAGAGACACCACTTTTACACCAATTTTTGCAGATATTTTTGAATTTATCTCAAAAAATAAGGGTCCAGCGGAAAATCAAACTATACCACGCGAAAGAGTAGACTTTTATCTTGAGAAACCACCCTTTCAAGTTTGCATGGTCGACGTTTTTTTTCGAACCAGAAAGCAAAATATCTTCGCCCGACATGAGTTACCGCCAGTGGCGCTCACCACTAGAATGGGCGTTCCATGTGAAATGGCGCGGCGAACGCCCGCGTTTAAACATGTTTAAACAATCATAATGTATTAATATTGGATATCACTGTATTCGGGAAAGTCTACAGAATCTTTTGCTCTAAAGAATAATTCAATATCTTTTATAATAACATCACAATATTTGTTCAAAGTTGAAAAATATGTCTTTTTTTAAAACTCAGTTTTCTCAAAAACTGTACGTCTCTGAGAAAAATTAAGGACAGATTCGGAATCAGTGCGGAAAACACTATAAGAATCGTATAGTGGGAATCGAAATATTTTTTGGCTGTTGGACAGTGTTATTGAAACTAATACATTGATGTCCTTAAATATGTTTAACATGTCCACTGCTTTAAATTGTCGCAAATGCATAAAATCCGCAGTCTGTTCATCCGTATCGAAATGGCAAATAGAAAGTAAGATAGTAAAACTACATTTAACTCCACAAATGGTTACATTATTAATACACATTAAATAATTACTAGCAGGATTTCTGCATCCACAGATCATTGTAGCATTCTCGTTGCCGTGCAAATAGAGTAAACTGTTCGTCGTACATCTCACAGGTTTCTACACCTGGAAGATTTCTCTTGTTGTTGTATGGCCGTGTGTGCGCCGTGACACGTGATAATAATTATCACGGGAGGAACGATGCTACTGCCGTAACTTCAAAAGACTCGTAATTGAGGCTCGGGGCGGCAACTTAGCTTCTCCTTTCCATCTCCGATGCCCCTGCAAGGAGCAGGACCGTTTTTCACCGGAACCGGAGTTTAATAACGAACAGTCGTCGCCGGCGGATCGCAATTAACCGGCGTTCCGGATGATTTCTGGCGGTTAGATTCTATCGACGCTGCCGAATTAAACGAGATTTTCCGGTGGCCCGCCGATGTAAGTCTCCACGAAAACAGCATGCAATTTGCAAACCGCAGTCTGCGGGAAATGGGTTCGCTCGTTGCTGCACGGTTAGACCGAAGTTAAAGCCGCCACTTCGCTGTTTTACTGTCGGACGGTGCACACCACCGCTCGGATGCCTTTTGGCACGAGAAAGATTTTATTCGGTCGGTGCGGGTAGAATGACGATTTCGTTTGCTGTAAGAATTATTGATGCTGTGTTGCTAGATCCGTCCCAGATGGAAAGATCGCGACTCCCGACTGGCTGGATTCAGATTTATTTGTTTATTACATATGAAACGGGTAGGATCCGAGAAAGCTCGCTTTTCAACTATTAATAAACGTAAAACGGAGACGTACTTTACGGGGATTATAATATTTGATGTTGTACTTTCAAACGGCCGACTTTTCTTCTGACATTTTGTGCTCGCCAGACGTTCCAGATTTTATTGCTTTATGCGTGTTTCTATGTTTATTTATATTTTTTGTATGTCAGTTTCTCAGACCTTGTGGTAGACTGAAGATAATGATTTACCCTTAGCAATCGAGGGGTGACAGATTCACCATGAAAAAGTATGGTGTTTAACCCTTTCGTCGTGAAGATTTTAAACAAAGTCTAACAAATATGAATGTTTGGGATTGGCTGAATGAGTCGGCAGCGTCAACGCGCCGATTTACTGCGCTGCCCCGCTATCGGCGGACCCGCATGTAACCGCGAGATCGAGAATCGATAAGCAGCTAGCAGTAGCTTAGACCAGCACCGTCGAACGTCGATTGAGATCGATTATCGACCCCAAAAGGGGGATTACTATTGGCGGATCACTCTATCGATCTGCCAATCAATAGTTCGACGGTGACGGTAAACTGCCAGCTGTTCGACTCCGATCTCAACGTTCGTCAATCGTTGCTTACCTTGCTCACGAGAAACGTCGAACGTCGTCTTTGACCGGTTTTTCGCGAGTAAGTCGATTCAATATCTGGATTCACGGACGCTAATCGTGAATATCTCTAACGCTCTACAAAAGATAACACACTTGTTCTTATCTATATCTCTTTATTACAAGTATCAAACCAAAACGAGCTTGTGTTTTGGTTTGTTACACCTCTCTGCTGTACATAGTTCGTTGACATATTTTGAACGAACCCCAGTTGGGGAAATAAAGTTAGTTCGACGTGAAGTGACTTGTTCTACCCCTTCTAATCCGAAACAATGAATGTTACTCGTTTTTTTTATATGAAATAAAATTTGATTCGCTGGTAATCAATATCTAAGCATTAAAATAAAGGGGTAGCCATACAGAAAAAGAAATAATCTTTTCTCTTCTGCGACATTTTTGGGGATAAAGACGTTCTAATCATTGTAACCGTAAAGAAAATGATACGGCAAGGAGTTAATGTGCTTTTTACACAAGGTGATTTTGCATGTCACCATTAAAAATTGCTGTACCATTATTCAGAATATTGTTAACATTATTAAATATGTTGGTATCTAATCAATTACTACACATTTAAGTATTGCATGAGGTATTATATCAATTTCATATCCACCAAATGAAAAAAGTCATGTACAATGGCATTATTCTAGGTCGTAAGAAATGTTTAATTTTCAAGTTAAAATAGCTCTGACTTCAAAGGGATGCACACGTTGCTGCAAACATAACGTTCTATTATACACTTGAAACTATCAGAAACTCGAATAAAAACAAATCTGATTTTTCTTTAAAATTGATTTCTTTCATAATACTGATCAATGACTCGCAGAAAACCATAAATTTCAACAAAGATCGAGGGACTGCGAGATGGGAGAATCCGAAAATCGATGCAGCAATTACTGAGTCGTTATGAACCCCGTGCTCTGGAAATTCTAAAGAATAATTTTCGCAGCGGTTGGAAAGCAATTTTCCAGATTATCGTCGGTCACTCGGTACTTTCCGAATCCGTTTTAATCATCGCGCAACGCGGAGGCCGTTAACTCCGCTTTCGCTGTCTTAGGCGAGTAGCATGTGAAAAAAATGGCGTCGACCGACGCGACGCCTGAATCCCAGGAATCCCTCCGCGTTTTTATCTTGCCTACATCATGATAGTTTTTAATGAGCACTGACGTACTTCCCGTTCCAGTTCCGGTCTTCTTTTTTGCGCCGGGCTTCCGACTCGTTATTTTATTTAATGCAAGGTAAGCTGCTAAGGTGGGGATTGCGCCATTTAATAGAGGATCCCCGAAGAGGGATGCTAGAAAAAACACATAACCGGTGCGTGGAGATACGCAACGAAACGATACGGAAACGCATTCCCATTCCAGGAAATATATATGTATATGTATATATAATCCTTTTCATTTTTTACCGACGCGAAGCCGGCGCGGCGCCAAGAAGAATATCATTTTATAATCATTGTCCTCGCGCGAAAAAGCGTCGGAGCATTAATTACCCGTATTTTAATTTGACGAGCGGGAGCAAAGGACGGGCCCTCCTCCTCCTCGGAGAAGGCGGGTTCTCGCAAAAACTTCAATTAATCAGAGTGACCCGGTTTCGTTCTCAAAGGAAGCGACGCGTACTCGTGTACAGCGCCAGTTTTAAAACGGCTCTTAATCATGCTTCCCGGTGGAATACATTGACCCTCCACGGCAGATTCGCCACCCACCCTCGTCTCACCCCCTGACCCCACGGGTTCGCCAGAATTTTTTGCCCGACAGATTTTGCCATGGCGAACTCAAACGCGTTGAATATCAAAACGTCGCTTAATCACCAAACCCCGGGCGACAATGGAATGCTCGTGACATTGATGATCCTTCTCAATTAGCGCTGATATAATAGTAAAATATGATTGTATTTAACCCTTGTGTCTCTCAATAACCGGGTACCCGGGCACTTGCAACTTTTTGAAAAATTTCTTTAATGCTTGTTTGGCCAATGGCGAGGTTATTATAGATTTTTATATTTTATTATTTATATTTTATTAAAATTCAAAGAGTTCGACAATATTAATATTCAATTGAAAATCTTGTCTATCCGTCCGTTTCTATACAACAACGCGAAGTGTTGACAACAAAGCACATTATAGTTCAGACACATGATTATTACTATTGTCGACCTGAATGGACCATGTTCCCGCCATACGGTTGACCGCTAAACTATCGAGGGTTAACCTAAACTATGTTCCTGTAGGTGATTATGATAGTGGCCCGAGACATATATTTTCTAGTTTATGATACTTAGGACAGAATTATCAACGCCATTATACGGCGAGATAAGGGTTCTACATTATTATGATCTGGATCGAGGTAATAGAGTGTGGTTTACTTCACATTCAGAATATACATAGATCATTTTCTCTACTCAATCTCTGGTACATAGAATATGTACACTGTATACAATATTGTTACCACTGTACATATACGGCAAGGAGCATATTCCACACACTTTAAATCAGAATAACTTTTATATGAACGGACCAAACGACTTCAATTTCTCTGTAAGGCTAGAATAATTAGTTTAGTAAATGACGTCTAAATTAGGGAAGCCGATTATTTTCAAAAAGATCGATTTTTCTGAATCGATTATAATCGAAGCTTCAAGAATCGATCCATGAAAAAATCGTTTCCAAAATAATCGATGTTCTGAATAGTCGATTTTTTAGGAATGTCTAAAAATGATTAAAAAAAACGAAGATCAAAATTTTGTTGGACTCTTTTATTAAAGAAATATTAGACTGCGGATCTTTATGCATTTATAGCAAAATTGAGTATATGAAAATCGAAGACGTTGAACAATTTATTACGTACTTGTTTCGCTCATGTCGTTACGCGTCAGCCAATGGTCGCGTGGTCGGCCGAGTACGAGTATGGAATTAGTCAATGAACGAGTTCCGTTAGAATCATTATGCGCAGTAGAATTGACGCGTTTTAGGAACATTTATACAGGGTGTCCCAAAATTCCTGAATATCCCGGAAATGGGAGGTTCCTGAGACCATTTGAAGTGACATTTTCCTTTGCAAAAATGTTATCCGCGGCTTTGTTTAGGAGTTATTAACGAAAAACACGGACCAATCGGAGTGCGACCTAGACGCGAGTTGACAAAGTCGGCCCGACGCACCAACTGTCGATTGGCCGACTGTGCCAACTCGCGCCTAGGTCGCGCTCTGATTGGTCCGTGTTTTTCGCTAATAACTCCTAAACAAAGCCGCGGATAACATTTTTGCAAAGGAAAATGTCACTTCAAATGGTCTCAGGAAGCTCCCATTTCCGGGATGTTCAGGACTTTTGGGACACCCTGTATAGTTACTTTTGATGCTAGTTGGATCTCTTTATACAGTCTCCACAGTAAACACGCTACGGTCTCCACGTACAGTCATACAATTTGCCATAAAAATCGATTATTTTTACAATTTTAGAATCGATTATTTGTAAAAATCGAATATTGAAGAATCGATTCTAAAAATCGATTTATTTTATGAAAAAACTCGATTTTTTAAATAATCGATTAAAAATCGACATCCCTACGTCTATTAAATAAGTTTAAAAATTTCATTTCGTCGTAATTGTGAAAAACAATACTAAAAATTGATTTTTACAACTTTTTTAGCTGACCCAACAACGAAAATCTAAAAAATGTGTTTTGTCAACTGGTATAAATTAAGTATATACGTTCTGAAAATTTCATTGAAATTGGTTAATTGGTTTGCGAATTATAAACGATCAAAAGTGGTAAAAAGGCCGAAAATCTTGAAAAATTGCAATTTTTACCACTTTTGATCGTTTATAATTCGCAAACCAATTAACTAATTTCAATGAAATTTTCAGAGCATATATAATTTATACCAGTTGACCAGACATACCTTTGGATTTTCGTTACTGGCCCACCTAAAAAAGTTGTAAAAATCAATTTTTAGTATTGTTTCTCACAATTCCGTCCAAATGCATTTTTTCAACATATTTTTTACACATCATTTACTAAACTAATTCTTCTAGCCTTACAGAGAAATTGAAGTCGTTTGCTCCATTCATAAAAAAGTTGTTAATACAGTAATTCATTGATCTTCATTTAGCTTTTAATTCATATAGTTAGTCGTTTAATCCATTTCGAGCTCATTCATTGATGCATTAGTTTTTTCATGCTAATTATTGTTATTTACCCTCCATCAAATTATAATGTTACATATAAAAATATATTCCATAATTTTCCCAGTAAAAATTTCTTTCTTTCGTCAATCGATACATCTTTACAGCCTCTTCAACCCTTATTTCAATAGCTGAGTGCACACGTACCGATTTCCAGTTTGCGAAGGTAAATGTTTATTCGACAAAAACATAAATTCCGCTTTCTGAAACAATTATCAATAGACTGGGTTGTATGATGTACAATGCCTAATTTTATCGTGGAAAAATGTCGTGAAAAATTTGAATATTCGGGTGACAAGGGTTAAAAGGTAGCAGAGGTCTTGGAGACCGCGAGCTCGTCCCATAGTGCATCGATCAGCGAAATTGTACACGCGAGGAGCGTGTGCGCGAGTTCGACGACTTTGGCGAGGTTGAAACTCGTGTTTAAGGGATGCGGCACGGTGGCGGCTCCCTTCGAACCGCTTAATTCGTCATTATCGTGTCACGCGAACAGCCGGGAGGCCGGGGCTGTCAGGTTTTCTCGGTGGGTCGGTCCGTGACGCGGGAATTCCGTGTGGAAATTCGATAATTACCGAAAGGGACAAGCGGAAGGTAGGCTGCGTAGGGTGGCTGCGTGAGAAGACGAATGCGTGCTCGACCGGTTGACACGCAAACCGGCGTTGCGTTGGATCCCGACGATCCGGGGCTACGCGTAAATCACGCGCGTGCACACGCACGGCAGGCATTTTCAACGCGAGCAGAGAGAGAGAGAGAGAGAGACAGAAAGAAAGAGAGAAGGGAAGCGAGGAAAAAATAAGGGTGGCCGAACGGAGCGATATTGCAGCCCGGTGTGTAATGTTAGTTATAATGTTGCACGCACAGGAAACGGGGCGCATTAGCGAAACGTTGTCCGCGCGGGAAATAATTCGGTGCCGTCACGGAATACGCGGCGCGGCCGCTTTATCACGACCGATTGTTATTCTAACTGGAACCGTAACTGTTTCTAATGGGCCGGATAGAGCGAAACGCGTTTCACCGGAAACGAGATCCCGCTCGCTACCGGAGATACTGCGGGGGCGAAATATCGAGCTGCGCGCCTGCGGCCCGGCCCGGCCCGACCCGACCCGGGAAATCTAACCACGAACGAGCAACGCTCGAGTATTCCGAAGGGTTTTTCTGTAACTCGTTGTTACGTGAGAGTGGAACCATCTTGAAATCGCGGAAAGGATCTTGTTAGCAGCGAAGATCGCGTGAGTGCGGCTCTGAATGCAGCCTCTGATATTTACGGGCTGATCCGACGGCGAAGTGAACGCGCTCTCGAACCTTTATTCGGCGCATTCGTGTTGCTCGAAATGTTTATTATCGTACGCGAGTATCTAATAAAATTGATCAAGTCGTTTCTACACTGCTCCACAGAATTAAAGGAACACTGAATTACAAACGAAATATTGTCGAAGTTTGGACTGTTCAAGAAAGAACTTGCTTGGCCTGTGCTTTTTGCGATCGATGTAAACAATTTTGATTTTGCATCACGATACGCGGTGTAGCTAGTAAAATTTTCGACCTCAATTTAATGTGAAACAATTAAACAATCGAACAATATTCTGACTGTGTTTAAAGGACGAGTTGTCTACTCGGTTTCTGGGAATCTCTTTCAAAGATTCTAAAAGAAAGAGACTAAATAACAAGTTGACAACCAGTGAAAGAATCGCAGGATAGTTACAGTTTTAAACAATTAGACTCAGAAGCTACTACACTCAGAACACGCTTCCAGATAATTTTTAATGAACAGACTGCGGGCGTTTATGCAGGATAAAGATTTTCCAATCCAATTGTAAGAAACAGAAATTAATTAAGTGTTCGAAGAATGTTCTTAAATTTTTCTGGTATCCGCAGTCTGATATTTCACTTGCAAGTCATTTTTGTCATAAATGCATAAAGTCCAGCAACGAAACAAATATAGGAAGCGTATTGAACGATTTGAAAGGATGTCTTCCAAGAAATAACAAATTTTCCTTCAGTCACATGTTATAATCCTTCCCCGATCCTCTTACCTTATCCTGACATGGTCGATTGACCTCAAATACGATATCCGTGCCCCAGTAAAATGTAATCAGCCGAACTTCGAGAGACTTAGTTCGGGAAAATAAGTAAAACGTTCTCTTAAACATGTCATTCTATTGAGGACTGAAAATCCAATAATAGCGCGGAGAAGTAGTTCAGGGAAACGCTCATCTGAGAAGCTGCCCCGCATATACGCTCCAGCACAATAATTTTCCTTTATACGTCGCGTCGATAAGCAAAAACGATCATAAGCGCAAGTTATAGGTGCTTGAAAATCGCGTATCTTAAGTGGAGGACGTCTGCCTCGTCGAATTTTTCCACGAGGATAACTAACCTCTTGAAAAGTTTTTCCTGTATTAGATGACGTCGCGTCGTCGGGGAAAATGAAATTGGAATTGCTAATTTTTGATCGACAGCTTGTTGCATTTAAGGACAAATTCTTCAACAGATACGACGGTAATTCTCAATTAATGAAAAATATATTTTGAACACATGACTGATTCGACGATAATATATATAATATTATCTTTCATATCATTGTATAATAAAATAATTAATAAACGTTTATATAAATATTCTCGAATGCTGCAAGCTTCCTAATGAACTTCGCGAGCTGTATTTTCTTTATTGAAACCTTTCGTCAGCTTTCTCCTCGATTCCACGCTTTCAGAAACCTTATCAAAGCTATTGTCCTAATTAATAATCCTCCCATTCTTCTTCTCTCTCCCTGAATACGTTAGTTGTCCTGTTTGACTGGAATTTCTACGAATAATCGAATCGAATGAATAAAGAATATTCGTACGATGAGTTTACGGAATGGTAGCTTTACAGGGGCGTACAATGCCGAATTGATTTTCGTGCATAATTGAAATATGTTTACATTGAATTCCTCTCGTGCAGAAAAATCACGATTGAATGGCGATATTATGACAGACATAGCTTTTGTCCCTTATCCTATAACAATGTGCACGTGGAATGGATATCGCGATTCCAAAGGAAAATAATAACGCTCGTTCGAGGCGAAACAATTGGTTCTCGAGCTTTTCCGCGTCGTTTCCCTATTCAAAAACGAACCGTATCATTCGTCCTCGGCTGTGCCAGGCCACAATGTAATTTTACAGCGTTTAAGTGATGAATGAAGCGTACAGAAGACGGCGGCTACCTTCCTTCATATTGTCCCGGTGCTCCGAGCTATTAACTGTATCAGCTTCCTCCTTCGAGTCCTTGTCGCAATTTCTCCGGCTTTCCATAACAGACATGCTCATTTTTAATAATACTTATCTCCTCCTCGTTCTTTGCACTCTTCAGCGCTCCTCGCACACTATCCTCCGCTAGAATTGAATTGAAACGCATTTGTAACTGCGTGTACTGTTTTCAGACACTTATCCTAAAAATCTTCATCAATTGCAAGGAATGGAAACCAAATAGAACGTTTTTTTCTTTCTTTAATCATTCTAATAGATAGACAGCGGATTTTTATGTGAATTACAACAAATTCGAGTGAAATACAAATTCATTTCTTTTCTTAATATGTATCAGGTCGTTAAGTATGAAACTTGACAAATAAAACATAAATTTCAAACACATTTGTCAAGATTCATACTTAACGACCTGATATAATAGGTTGAAAATAATATGACAATATCTTTAAATTTTTCTAATAAATGAATAAATAAATAAATGAATAAAATTCGCTGTCTGGCATATTGGCATATGGTAATTATCTGAAGCTTCCCACTATTTTAAGTGTCATCTACTCAATTTTGTCATAAACACATGCAAACCGCAGCCTGATCATTAGACTGCGGATCTTATGCAAAATAAAAATTGTCTGCATCGATTGCGAAGAATAGAAATCAAATGTAACTTTATTTCATCCTTTAATGATTTTAGTAGAGGAGTAATCATATATTGACATCTTAAATTTCCAAAATTTTCCAACAATTTCGAATTTTAACTACTCAATTTTGCTATAAATGCATAAACATCCGCAGTCAGATCATATATGATAATATAACTGCATTCAGCATTCCAGTCTTTGATTAATGGTCTCTTTCTCTGAATATACTTCTTCGTTTAAAAATGTTAACAAGTCACAAATGATACAGAAATATAATCATAATATTTTCACAGTTTTGTATTTCATCTATTCATGTCTGTCACAAATCTACAAAATTCGTAATCTAAATATTACGATCACCAGACTGCGACAGTTTGCAAATCGGTACAAAAACGAAATGAAGTCGGTCTTTCCGCTTTCATACGGCAACACGCGGTCACTTTCAACGCTCGGCAGATCCAATGATAAGGGAGAATGTATGAAGCATAATCCTAAGCTCCCCCGTGCGAGTATTTCTGCGAAGATTATTACGTTTAATCAGATGTGGCCGTCCTATCTGGAGTTCATCGTTTTCTTTTTATCTTCTCGCGACTGCTGTCGAGTAATAGAGTTTGTGTGCCCCCCGCGCCACTCAATAAAGAAGCGTCAACCCTCCGCAAAGTAGCAAAAAGTTCGCTAAGAGACTGGCCAAACGTCACGCGACCGATCGAAGTGCTAGATTGCTCGCAATCACCAGAAACAAGTTTCCAGGAGCGAAACCTCTGCGGCCGCGCGTGAAAGGGTGCCGGTGTTAAAAATTACAAATTACACGGGACGCTCGCCGGTTCGACCGTGAACCGGGGAAACCTCGAACAATAACGCAGATCGATATCAGCGATAATTGCTCGGCGCTTAACACTTGACCCCCGTGCGCATGCACTGGGGCGTACGCATGCTGGCACGCACGCGTTCCTGCAACCGAGGGGGAAAGTAAAAGTAACAGGAAATTGCATTAGAAGGGCACTGACGACGATGCATCGTCGTGTGTGGATGAAGCAGGTAGAGTTGCAAGGTCGTCTAGCGTTTCGAAGGTCTCACAGTTAGAGTAATGAAAACTGATATCCTTAGACTACGAAGACACCCGTGCATCCGTTCAGTGGCGTCGGACCTCGTAAATAAAATTGTCCTCTCCTCATACGCCGAATCCACTGACCAATTAGGGTAAGGTTGCTCAAGTCGTACCCCTTAAGAGAAAAACCGTATAAAACTTGTGTTAATATTGTTGTTATTTATTATAACGGAATTAGAAAATCTATATGCTTTCACGTAAAATAAACTAAATCTTTAAAAACTTACATCGGTACGACTAAAGGAACCGGTTTCCTAAGTCGTACCTAAGAATTCAATTAAGCAACAATAACAATTAAAACGTATTTTTCATTCATCTGTTTACATGACACATAGGTATTCAGTTAGTACAAACATCACATACACATTTGTTTGTTCTTTTGTCAACTCCAGCACATACATCGTGCACCCATGATTTGCATTTCAAGCATTGAATCATGTTTTCTTCCCGATCTTCTCCACAAACAAAACAAAACCAATCGCTTTTCTTCTTTTCAATTTTTAATGCCAATTCCTTTTTATTAATTACTGCGTTTCTTTTATTTGCCGTATTTTTTATGTTTTCTTTATTCTTTATTATTTCGTTTCGACCAAACAATTATGTAAATTCTACTGAATTTATATTTAATAAGGAACATAATTTTATCAATAATTTACTGCAAGATGAACTACCAAATATATGCAGAAAATTATAAGAAAATTGAAATGAACTTACTTGATGACAGGATTTATAATGAGGCTGGTGTATGGCAGACAATAATACGTGAAGCATTTTGGTTGACTCAGATGTATATTTGGTTGCAGTTGTATGTGCTGTTGTCGCCGTAGTTCATTCAAAATACAAGTGGTACGACTTTATCCAACCTTGCCCTATATGCACAATCGTCACGAAAATATTGTTAGATGAACAACGATGTAACAAGCAACAATTTCTGCAATACTTCACCTGATTGTTTCTTAAGAGCAAAGCTGTATTCTTGTTCAGAAACTTTCGGCCCGCAGCGGAATCAAAAATTGTTTAACCTACAAACGGGAAGACACACTCCTGTGTCCCCATTGTTATGCGCTCATCATTTCAGAATCTTGCCATAACAAAAGCCGTCAAAAAGCGATTACATTCTAGTCGGTGGTAACGCCACTTTTATCTCTCGCGTTTATGCCTCGAGGTAGACGGGAACGTTTGAAATTCCATGTACTTGAGGTACGGGCTAACCATTTCGTTTTTTTTACGGTAAATAAATAATTAAGGGTTTTCAATGTTTGAACGCAACCCTTAGGCCATTGGCCAGCATCCCCAAACCAGCCGGCAACCGCCACGCAGGTCATCGTTTCCTCCGAGAAACTACCACTTGGAAAACCCTTCCCAAGGCGAACCCTTAGCTCCCGGTCGGCGTGTACCTTACTGAACCCCGGCTGGCAAACCCACCCCTCTGTCTGGGGTCGATTCTTTCTCATTTCGGGCACCCTGGTAGCACGTTACGCCATCAACGCCGCCACACTTTGCACTGGCGTAGGAGCACACGTTTGTTCCCCGGGAATTTAATGAGATTGCAAAGCGCGCACAGAATTTAATTTCTCGGAATGGATCTCTTAAATCCATCGCATGCTGGGAACGATTCCTTCGAGCCTCCGCGCACGCTCTCCTTCGACCTTTGAATAAACCCCGGAATTGTCGAGTTTTTACCGTAGCTGTTACTTTAATGATTTTCTTCCCTCTCCCGGCGCGGCAGCGCAAATGAAGCAGATTCGAATGACAGAATTATTCAAATTGATATTTTCCTCTTGATCGGGTTTGGGAGTTAAATATCACGATGAAACTGTAAATGTATGTAAGGGTATGTCAGTTTTCATCCCTTAGGAACGATATTTCGCTTTGTTCTTCTGTAGAACGTTTTATAATAATGGATATAATTATGAATCGTGAATTATGAATATTTGCTTTTTATGAAACTGAATAAATAAGCTATGAAATAGTCGATAGCTTGCAGCCAAGTGCAAACTAGAGGGCTATTGTTGCTCGCTCGCTCGCTCGCAGGGTTGTTTTTGCTCGCTCGTTTCGCGAGCTCGCGGGTAGGACTGCTCTTGCGAGAGGGTTAGTGATACGCATGGCTAGTAGGGCCTACTGATATTAATGTTTTTTATTTGGTGTGTGACTCTCCAAGAGTCACACAAAGAACTTCCCGATTCCTTACTCCTTCGCCAACATCGCTAACATCGTTTTTTTTTGTACTTTCATCGATATCCTCCCAAATATATTCTTGGGAATAGAGATGTTAAATTCACTCTTGCATTGGAATAACTTTCGATTATTCCAAGCGGTAACATTAGCATCAGTTAAAAAAAAAAAATTTTCAAATCTAAAAAAAAATTTTTTTTTTAATCTAAAAAAAATTAAGAAAAAAATTTTTTTTTTAATCTAAAAAAAATTAAGAAAAAAATTTTTTTTTATGTAATTGCGTTTGGTTCTTTGGTGGAAAATTTTCGTCCTCCCTTATAAATTGCATCGTAGAATCAACTCTTTTCGAAAAAAAACTAAAAATCTAAAAAACTACTTGACCAATATGGACCAAAATCTAATCAGCTCTAAGTTACGACGGGCACATCGATTGCATCATTCATCATCCTGATCGCGTTGTTACTTTTTCTGAAAACGTTAACGAAAAATTTGATTACATAGAAACGGCCATACGCACACACACACACACACACACACATACGAACATTTTGATAAAAATAGTCTAAAATGACTCCAATGACCATGAAACGTGAAGATCTGCTAAAAAATCGATTTTCGATTTTCGGGGTAATTACAATAACTTCCCTATAAAATCGGGAAGTTAATAATAAAATAAAATTTAGAAAATTACAGACTTGTGATATAATTTAGATTTGACGAAAATTACTAATAAATGTACTGCGGATACTTACGCAGAATTTAAGAAGATGCTATCTTACAATAATAGAATTAGTCTACGGTACGTCAAGTAGCAACATAATTTCGTTTTTATTATAATGCATTGTTAGCAGAGCAGCAACGCATAACCACAAATCGAACAAATTACCCTGCCCTCCGTTAATGCCGCACCCCATGCTGCAGCGACTAAAACAACATCATTAGAGTTGGAATAGGAAATTCTCCTCCATCCAGCATTACTCGTTAGACATAGCCCCATCTGATTTTCATTTATTCAAATCGATGCAACACGCTATGTCCAGTACACGATTTGCTATGCTGGGGTCCGAGCATGAATTGATAATTTCACTACTTGCTGGGACGGGCCATTTTCTAGAAATAGAATCGATTACCTGAGAGTTGGTGAAACAAACACATCTTCGTCTAAATATACATATCTACTCTGAAGAACTTTTGCAAGAATCTAATGCAATACTTGCCGAATCAAAAAAATTTGAAGACAAAGGAAGCTTTCCATCTCAAAGTTGTAACGTTACTTTGAAACATGTTCCCATTAACCAGAATTTTCATTAAAATCTCTGTCCTTTGCCCCAAACGTAACCGATCGACTGTTTCTACGCTGGAATTTCCTTTCAGCAATCCGACAGAACCAAAAACGGTTTACCCGCAACTATCCAGCAATATAAACAATCGGCATTGGAAGCCAACAATCGAGGCGAACAAATAAAAAGGAAACAGC
The DNA here is from genome assembly GCA_933228785.1 of Lasioglossum pauxillum. Classification (NCBI taxonomy): domain Eukaryota; kingdom Metazoa; phylum Arthropoda; class Insecta; order Hymenoptera; family Halictidae; genus Lasioglossum; species Lasioglossum pauxillum. The sequence continues at coordinate 16,061,322 of OW121702.1, read as the reverse complement.
ACGCTTTACAGTGTTGCTGATTCATTGCGACTCGTTAATTAACACTTTGTCGGCAGACCTATTTGACAACAATATAATTGACGATGTTTAAGATCATTCACAACTTAAAAGAACATAAAGATTAGTCTATTGAACCTAATGTATTCTATAATTTTATATAACTAAATGATATTCTATAATGTATCTATAATTAAATTACAATTCTGATACCATTGGTATAAATAGATCCAGACTTTCCTGGCGAAGGATTAATCACATATAAAAATCTGACGAGCTTCTGCAAGTATGTACCTATACTTCCCAAAGGTACACTGTTACTTTGAAACACTTTTACATGCTCCCATTACCCAGAAGTTCCATCAAAAGCCATGTCCTTTGCCTGAAACACACCCAATCGATTGGCCCAGCTCAGGAATCTCCCTTCTCCCTATAGAACGGTACCAAAAACAGTTTGCCCGCAAGTATCCCGCCACATAAACAATAAAAGAGCAAGGCAGTCGGGCGTGCGGGTCAGACGAGTCGAAAGAAGCAACGCTTTGCGCGGGTGTAGCAAAGGAAGGAACAGAAGCGGTGGTGGTCGCGGTGGGAATAGAGCGGTAACAGTAGTCGAAGTCGATGCTTGGCCGCACCGAAAAGAGATAGAGGCCGGCCGATGATACGGAACGTGTACGTTGGGGTAGGGAACGTGCGCTGAATGTGTCGTGCCCGCCGCAAAACGCTCTGTCACGCAACTGTGTTGCATGCTGCACGGCACAGCCACACGTCGCCATATCGGTGTGGCAATGGTGTGTACACCATGGCAAGTGCCAGACGGGAGAACGCGTCTGTATAGATATACACATATGTGGAGAGTACGTACACATGTACGGTGGCCACTATGCCTGGTTATCTGCTCGCAATGGGCAACGCCAGCTCGCGTGATCTCTTGGGACCTTTTCCACCTTCAGCTTTCTACGCGGCGTCCACCCCGTGCCAAAGTCAGATAAACCGCTTATTTTATTCATAAACCCACAACGTGAAATCAATATTGCATCACGAAGACAGAGAGGCAGAAATTGCGCAAGAGAGAGAGAGAGGGAGAGGGAGATTGCGGGAATATGGTCTCCCGGACCAGGATCAGAGAATGCGGGCGATGGACGTTTAACTCAACCCCATCACGGTCATTCCTCTGTCTCCGTCTCTCATTGTTGCTCAAGCCCGCCTTCGTGCCTGTGATCCTCCTCTCCCTCCGACCATCTCCGAATCCCTCATCCCGTCGTCATACCTAACGTGGTGGAATGTGGGATGAAATTAGTCCTTAGCCCCCAGTCTGATGCGGTGGAACGCGGTGTCCGTCCTGTGACGGAATGTCCGAAGCCAGACGCCCGGTATTCCAGCATGTGCCGAGGCGTAGAAACGCAACTTCACGGCGATATAAATGTCATCGAGCGAGAGAGCACGGGGGGTAGAGCTGTTTTGACAGAACACTGTCACCAGACGAAAGGGTGACCTTGCCGGGGGATTTGACACGAGACGATTACGCTTTTTCCTGTCGGCGACACGTCCGACGCGGTGAAAGGCTGTCCCGAAACGCGAAGGGAACGAATGTGTTTGGGGTTTTCGGTTCGCGAACGATCGATAGACCCGATATTCGACCGAGCGTTGCACTTTTGATCACGTCAACTGGATTAACTCAAAGCAGGCGGATGGTAAATGTTTGAACAGCGGCGGGGCGTTTAGCCAGTCTCAAAGGAACGAACATTGCCAGCTTCTTGGGCTCGCTGGAGATTCGGCCAGTTTCGATCATTCGAATTGCCACCGTTGAACATTTTAAATTGTACATTATTTGGGAATTTTATGTATGTAATTATTTATCAGAAGGCACCACTCTGGGAAGTGACGCAGAGGTGTTAATGGATATAATTTACAGTAGAGAAAAGTTTGGGAATACCAATGTATTATTTTCATCTTACTACAACTATTAACACTAGGTTACGTGCAGTGTTGGGCAATAAATAAATTTATTTAAATAACAATTTAAATAACAAGTGTTATTTATTATTTGAACAAGCCTAATTGAATTATTTGAAATAATACAGTTAATCGTTATTTACAAATACAATTTCAATTATTATTTGTATTGACAAATAATAAATTAAATTGTATTTTTTATAGACAGCTAGGTCCATCTTCAGTTCCGACAATTGACGCGATCTGTTCGCTTCGAGTTTCACGCGATTATTCGTTCCTTCAGAATTTTTTGCAGTCTATCTTTTAATCCACGTCATAAAATCGTTGGCAACGAATTCACTGTGATCCTAATGAAGTAAAAATCTGGACTGTCTAAAAATGTTGATGGACTAAATTAATTTTTGTGTCGGTCGCAGAAAATAATCCAAGAAAATAAATTGTCAGATTTAAATTGTTAATCAATTTTTTGAGAGGTTTTTTACAATGATTTTTTTCTAATTTTTAATGAAATGCGCGCGAGGTAAGCTCGTGGCTGTGCAGAATTATTTTTATTGGAGTCTATGGTGGTGTACCTGAAAAGGTTACTATGCAGACAAAAAACGCGCACGTGTTCATTGTATAAAAAAATACAAAAAATAAGAGAAGACCCAAAACTATTTATTAGATTTCCACCTCAATCCAAATAATAAATAATCTTTTATTTGCAAATAAGAAACAATAATTTATTTAAATAAAAAGTTTAGTTATTATTTGCGATTAAAATCACACGTTTATTTATTATTTGAAATAAAATTTGCCCGACACTGGTTACGGAGCACTAAAAATTACTATTTCACACTATTTTATCAAAATAACAAGAATATGTCTATCCAAATTTTTAGCCGCTTTATAAATAATATATACTCGAGGAAATAAATTTGTTAAATAATTCCTCGTGGATGCATTTTTACAATATCACACATATTGGAAAAGGATATAATACGACATAGTACCCTTTTGTTCTGGCACTAGTGGTGTCGAGCGGACGACTCCAAAAGAAGAAGAGGGGATGGAAATTTCCTATTCTTAAAACAAGCATTGATGCCGTTTTACCAGACAGAGCTATAGTCACCCCTGGTACTCCATAGATGTTAAACATGTTCGAATATTTATGATCGGTACAGTACGTCGTTTGCTAATTGTTAGACCCTAAGTCCAATCGTGGCCTCCCAAAAGGATCGGTGGAGGTCGGCCGATCGATTGAATTACAAATTCGCTATATTTGTCCGAGCGCAAGTTCTCCACGGTTCGATAAAGTCAAGCAGAGCCGAAGTGTCTCTGACAATGGGTCGTCCTGCCGGCTAACATTGGCACAAGTGTATGCGCTGTCTATTGTAAGGGGGAATAAAGAAATCAATGTTTTCCTGAGCAGGGGTGTGGGGGTAGGGTGAACAGCAAAACTCAAAGGGTAGACCGAGTGCCCGGAATTGTCCTGGTCTTTAACCAACGTTTCCACGGTTCCAGGTAATACAGGGTAACACGAACACGTATTTGGAGTCCAAGCACGAGCTGGAGCCGCCTCTGTGGGCGAGCAAGATCCGTTTTCTGCCCTACAGCCATCACACGCGGACGGTTTGCATGCGGGTCGAGCTCTACGGATGTTACTGGAGCGGTAAGCTGTTTGCACTCTCCAATTTTCGTAGAACTTCCCACCGCTTAGAATACTCGCCGGACTGTCCATTAACCCTTATGCCGTGGCTGCGTGCACAAATTTGCTTTTCGGAATCTTGCTTGCACAATTATCCCTTTCTTCCTTTGACGGATCAACATCGAATTAAACGTTTAGTCGAACGGATGGTTACACACTGCGTTACACGCCTCAGTTGCGTTTACACGCGCCACGCCTCTATAAATACAAACCATTGTGAATTTAAAGCTAACTAACCCGTCTGCGAGGGGGGCCTCTCGAAAGAGGCAACTGTGTACCTTGCCGATCGATCGGGGACGCTAAACGATAACATTGGTGTTGTTTCATCGTCGCCAAAATGCCATCTGCATCAGTTATTACTCATTTCGTTATTTGCACAGCGTGCTCAAACTGCTCCCAGACTGATTTTTTACAGACATACTAGCAGCCCCATGTGTGAACTTACAATCTTCTTGTTTCACAATGTTCATTCGTTCTTTATTATTGAATCATAATAAATTGCTTGATTTTACACGTTGTCGCAATTACAAGAATGTCTGCTCGAGGACAACGAGCACAAGTCAGTCGTCGTTACAAAAAGCTTAATTATCTGAACGGGTTTAAAGATGTTTGATCGGAATCACAAAAAATTTCCAGCTCGAAGTCCCAAATGGGTTACGAAGAGAAGGGTTAAGAGACCATCGACCCACCTCTTCGATGACTATACACCTTGACCTTTTTGCTGTAGATGGGGTGGTGTCCTACTCGATGCCCCAGGGCGATAAAAGGGGTAATGGATGGGAATTCTTCGACGTCACCTACGACGGTCTATGGGACGGAGAGCTGCGCCGCGGCCTAGGTCAGCTGACGGACGGCAAAACAGGGCCTGATAACTTCAAACTAGGATATTATGATAACGATCGCACCCAGGGCTGGGTCGGATGGAGGAACGATACACGTACCCAGCCGGTCGAGATCAAGTTCGAGTTCGACAAGGTCAGAGAATTCTCGGCCATCCACATCTACTGCAACAACCAGTTCACCAAGGATGTCCAGGTTTGTGACGATTGCTCCGTTGATTTTTATCTTAGATCTCGTTTCCATGTAGTAGCTGCCGCGCCGCCTCAGATCTTTTTTCCATTCGACTATTTATTGCTGACGCCTCGAACATTCCCCGGTTCGATCTGCGACCCCATAACATATCCAACAGTTAGACGATCCCTCTTAAACCGCTCGAAAATATCGCCCAGGTGAGAGGTAAATTTCGGATCGATCGAAGAAAGTCTCGAATTACGATCGTGCCCCTGCCGCCCCAAAAATCTCATTAACATTTAACTCTTTGGACCCGAAGCTATTTTAGCTCGAATGTTTCTTCCGATCTGAAATATTCGAAGCGTGTTAAACGTTGGCCGTAGATTTTAATCATTTAAAGTGAATTTCAATTGGTTTACGAGTTAAAAAATGTTCCAGGTTTTCTATACAATTGTCGATAAATTAAACGCCTTTATAATAACGCCAATTTTACATTCGACGTAGAAATGAATATAATTATTTATTGATGCCATAGACCTAGTTTGGTTTATATAGCATACATTACTATAACACTTTACAAAAAAATAGAGAAGTATATAACATAATATGTATAAAGTGGAATTATGTAATATAAACGGTAGGCGCTAAATCCTAATCTTACATTTTTTGATAAAGTTAAAAATAAACATTAGCGTTGTAATGTTTCGTACGCTTAGAAAAAAATGTATAGTGTAGGGAGGAGTGTTCTCGTTCTGAATCATATTCTGGACACTGCCAGCTAATATGATTGAGATCCTGAGCCTCCGCTCCGCATTCGCAGGAATCATCCGAAATGAAATGTACTCTCGCCAGGGAGGCATTTAAATTATAGTGATTCGAACGGCTTCTGTTGACAAATGTAACAAAATCTCTCGGTAAATTGAGACCCGAAAACCAAAGGTATTCTTGAATCGCTAAAGAAATGTTGAAAAAATATATACCTTTGTGTAAGGCTTCAGTCTTAATTTTATCATTCGATGACATTCTCATTTGATATTTAAAATCGATAACGAAATCGGTAAACGGTATTTTGACGTTTGATACGGTTCCCGATTGTGTAGCTTCTTTGGCTAACGAGTCAGCCTTTTCATTGCCTATTAAGCCAATGTGCGCTGGGATCCAGATATATTTTACAAATTTAGTATTACTAGTGTAGGATATAAAATTGCAATATTTGTCCTTAATTTCTAAGAGCAGTTTGTTACGTCGCGAATTGAACAAAGGTTTTTGTAAAGCTTTGACTACACTTTGCGAATCTGTGAGAATGAGAAAGGTTGAATCAGTGTGGGAGCTAACCACATCTAAAGCTTGATTAATCGCAAAACATTCTGCTATAAATATTGATGCTTGTCTATGTATGCTAATTTTTTGGCTCATATTTAGTTGTGGACAGTAATAAGCTGCCCCCACTGGCGGTGTATTTTCTGTTTTACTGCCATCTGTGTAAATCTCAATCGTTTCGGGAGAGGCCGATTAAGTGCTTTAAAACAGCATTAGGATTGGCTGAGTTCTTTATAGATTTACCCAATTCAAGGTCACAGAGTGGGATGTTAACTAAAGATCTGTAGTTGCTGGATTATATGGGATGCCTTTCATTTGTCGAGATACCTTCAAGAAATTCAGAGATATTAATGAAACTTTCGAATAAAAGCGAGTGCTTTACTCTACTGTCAGAAAGTAACGTTGTGAGATTAGTATTACTACCAAAAATAATTTTATTTGATACTAGGTCTTTAAGTGAAAAGCACTTAAGAAGGTATTTTTTTGCAAGAAAACTGCCTCTGTCCAGAAAATTGGTGGTCTTAGCTTCACCTAATAAAATATTGGTGGGCGTACTTATTCTATAACCTAATGTGATTCTGATCGCGGCAAATTGAATACGATCTAGTTTGAGTTGCAAGTTTTTGTTTCTCGGAAAATAAACGAAACAGACTCCATGACCGGCTTGATAAGACTACCATAGATCGTCCGTCGTTCATAATGTTTAATAGTTTAAAACATTTTTTTCTTACAGCATCAACATGAGTTTTTAAAAATGAATATTTTTGATCATAAGTTTTCAGCGATTTGTAATCAAACAAATTTTGATAATGTATGAATTGCTTTAAAGTATGGCCGTTTTTAGTGGTCGCTCATAACTATGAAGGGTTAAATTTACAGTGTTACAGCCATCAAGTTTGTTACACGTGTACGTAAAGTATTACGAAATGTGTTTACATTGACTAAACTGCTGCCTCATGATTTATTTCGTGACCACGCTCGCAAGGTTATATACTCATCGTAAATGCATGTTTACTTTAAAAATTATATATTCATACGCGTAGAATAATATTTGCCTTCAACTGATGCGAACTGAATAATATTAATATTTGTTAAATTCAATTTAGTTTTCACCCTGTGCTCGATATTATAAGTCAAGGGCTGGAACGTTATAAATATTACAAACGTGTAATTAAATTATTAATTTCAGCTTGATCAATAATTTAAAATACCGTTGAAAATGGTTTGATTCTACTTTTAAATATTAATTACAAGTCTACATTAAATCTTTGCGATAATAAAATTAAACAATGGCTTCACGCATTCCAAAAATTTCACTAAAACCCGAAAAGGTCGGACCACTTTCATTTTTCCGCACGACAATCCAATATTTATCACGCAAAGTTTAATGGAATTAAAGTTGACAATGAATAGAATTTGGAACTATGTTTCGGCGAGATTTACGTTTCCACGAAAAAATGTCAAGTCACTTCAATGTTCCTTTCCAATATCCAATATTTTTCCAGTTGAAAATTGAATAGCATTAAAAGTAGAATTATAAATTAAAATAATTTTGAACAATTTTTTACATACTTTATTTTTAGCAAAAACGTGCTTTCAATTTAAACTCTAAGTTCCTTTCCAACCTTTTGATTAACAAAAATTTCGTACAATGAAAAATCGATAGAATGTTAAAAATGCTTCAATATGCAAAAGGTACATTTTCGTTAAAAACAATGGATGTCGAACCACTATTGTGTTTCTCTTCGATGATCCAATATTTCGCCATATGAAAATTTAACAGAGTTAAAAGTAGAATTATAAATTGATAAAATATGAAAAATGTTATGAATTTCCTCAATGAATTTCCTCAAGAAATACAATAGTTGTTTTCCGATAATTTAATATTTCACCCGATACAAGTGTAGCAAAACTCACAGTAGAATTAACAATTGATAAAACCTTGGAAAATGTTTAAATCAAGAACACGTTCTGCCTAAAAATAGACGACGTCAAAATTTTTCCAAGTGCGCCGTAGTAATTGCAGGAAGTAGAATCAGTCGACAATGATCAGACACACCAAACTCCTATCTAATATCACGCGTACTCTTTGAATCTTCATTCTCGATTTTCTTGAAAACAAAACCTTAAACGAACAAACACCATTCTTTTTTCCGACTAATTTTTATATGTATGTAGATTCGCCTGTATCGTCCTGTAGACTACCAGATCGGTGGCGCACTGTTTATTCAACAAATGTCGGATCACGTCCGTGTACCTTCGGCGTACAAATCGTCGGCAAAATAAAGACGGATGGAGAATCGGGGCAGATCCGAGGGAAGGGATGGCTTTCGCATCTAATTACCCGTGGTGCAGCCCCGCACAGCCGGCGTGGCGTAAATACGCAAAAAGCGGGGAATCGTTTACCCTAGCTATTGGCGACGTTATTCCTTAGTCCTCGCGAGGAATGCGCAAGCAGCGTCGATCAACAGGCTTACCATCCACGGTTGCTCGGGATCGTTTCACCGTCACCTTCTTCCCCAGACCATCGCGTAGCATCTTGCTGGCGGGATGCTGCCTGCCTGCCTCTCCCTGCGTCCTCACCCCATGGTTGATTGAATATTCTACTCGACGCTTTATCAGCCAGACGCCCGCTGAATATAAATACAATCTGAAACGGTAATTCCGGCAGTTCGATATCTTCGAACGTGGCTTATTGGCCCGATCGGATCGTGCCGTTGCATCCAAACAGGAATAATCGCGGCGGACGATCTTTGTTATTAAACCGGAAATTAACCATTCGCTGGCCTGTTTTACAACGCTGATTGCCAACAGCTACGGCACGCGAGGCGTGCGATGCTTCCCTTGGTGTTTGCCAGATGAAATTGATAACGGTGATTCGATATGCCTTAATCTACGCCTGGGGTTCCCAGGCTTTTGTGAGCGACCCCACGTCGCACTAACAGGGGTCTGTGGACCCTTCTTTAGCATGCACTCTTCAATACACACACTTTCTGTAGGCTTTTCTCCTTCTTTTTCTTCGGGGAATATATGTAGCAAAAATTGTACATGATAGTGAACTGTCAATATACAGTGGGTGTACAAAGTATTCGTACACCTTTTAAAAACTAATAACTTTTTTATAATTGTACCAAACTACCTGAATTTTTGTACTCAATTAGAAGCATTGGTTTACGAAATGATATGCAAGAAAAATTTTCCAAAAATTATAATTTACAAGGTTACATGCAGAAATACAAGAGGCAATTTTTAAAACTTTTTTATTTGGGCCCTTAACTCTCATCCGTCCCTCGTGTCAATTTGACACAGTTTTCGCGAATTAAGGGGTACTGTTCTGTTATTTGTCGGTAAATTTGCCCGAAACTTTGTGACTTTTATTTTTTTAATGCTAAACACATATGCCTAACATTGTTCATGAAAAATAATAATGTCAAAACTGCAAGTCGAATTTGTTACGAAAGAGTCCCTGTGTGTCAATATGACACATGTACTCTTACGTAATGTCGCGGAGTTTTTCAATCACCATTATTTCAATGAGAAATTTATACGGCATTCGGAAATTGAAGGAAAATTGATTTTTTCTAAATTAGAAGAAAACGTATTACTCATATAGTATGGAAATTTACACGGGACGCGATCGAAACTACCACACAGAAGGAAAGCAGGGTCAACGCGTAGTGCTACAATTAGTTGAAGGTTTGGGTGGACGCAATGTTACGCGTGACAATTTTTTTACTTCACACGAATTAGTAACTATATTACAAAAACAAAAGATGACGCTTGTAGGGGCCATACGAAAAAATAGAAAAGATATTCCACAAATGTTACTCGATACGAAGAAGAAGCCACTTCATCGTTCGGAGTTTGTTTTTGAACACATACTAAAAGGTGCAATGGTGTCTTATGTGACAAAAAGAAGACGATTTGTTATTCTACTTAGTACATACCATACGTCAAAGCAAATGAGTAGTGAAGTAGATAAAAAACCTGAAATAATAAAATATTATAACGCTACAAAAGGAGGCGTCGCGTCGACGTCCTCGATGATATGGAGATGGTGGGCACATACAGATGTAAGCGCGAAACAAATAGATGGCCAATGGCAATTTTTGCTAATATGTTAGATATATCAGCATGCAATGTTTTTATAATATTTACTTCACTCAATGCAACGTGGAATAAAAATAAAAGATATCGTCGACGCCTTTTTTTGATTGAAATTGGACATTCTTTGGTGCATTCCTATATGTATTACGTTACGCACACATCTACGGCGAGGATCTAATGCGACTGCACTTGTTGCACAAATACAGGGTATACCAACAGTGATTGTACCGTCTTGTAGTAATCGTATAATGCATAATCCACCAACAAAAAAACGAGCCCGGAATGCTAATATACATAGTGCCCGATGTGATTTGTCCAAACAAGCAATATGTCCCACACATCGCTTTATTTTATGCGAAAATTGTGCAAAAACTAAGATGCAGATGTTAACGCATCCATTTGAATACAAAAATATCGAAAAATAACTTTCTATCTTGTTATTTCGTCGATATTTTACCACTGTGTCAATTTGACACCGAGTGACAGATTCAGTTCGCGAAATGAGGGACGGATGAGGGTTAATAAAAATTTAAAATGTATGTTTTGTAGATCTATGTTAGTTATACACATGCTTCAAATTTCATCGAAATCGATTAACATACATACGAGCTAGAAGCGGTTAAAAATGATGAAAATGGAAGTTTTACACGACTTTTGATCAGTTTCTGCTTAAATCCACAGAATCGTTCATATTTCCATGCGTGTCGTTTTCTCTTGCGTCAACCGATTTCGATGAAATTTTTTCTGTATGTGTATAACTAACATAGATCAACAAAATATATATTTTAAATTTTTATTAAGGGCCCAAAGAAAAAAGTTTTAAAAAATGCCTTTTTTATTTTTGCATTTAACCTTGTAAATCACAATCATTTGGAAATTTTTTTTCGCATATCATTTCGTAAACCAATGCTTCTACTTGATTATAAAAAATCAGGTCGTTTGGTACAATTATAAAAAAGTTATTAGTTTTTAAAAGGTGTACGAATACTTTGTACACCCACTGTATAGCCATCGGAGAACATACACTCAGTAAAATAAGTCACCGTACACCCTTTAAAACAAAATAACTTTTTTATAATTATACCAAATGACCTGATGTTTTGTAAGCAATTACAAGCATTGGTTTACTGAATGATGTGCAAAAAATATTTTCTAAAAATTACTATTTACAAGGTTGCATGCAAAAATAAAAAAGGCACTTTTTAAAACTTTTTTATTTGGACCCTTAATAAAAATTTAAAATATACGTTTTGTAGATCTGTAGTAGTTACACACCTGCTTTTCATCGAAAATTTCATCGAAATCTATCGACATACACACGAGCTACAGGCAGTTAAACATGGTAACAATGCGACTTTTGATCAGTTTCTGCTTAAAATCCATAGAATCGCACATCTTTCGATGCGTGTCGTTTTCTCCTGTGTCAACCGATTTCGATGAAATTTTCAGCAGGTGTGTAACTACTATAGATCCACAAAACATGCAGTGAGACCTCGGTTAACGCTGTTTCAAGTATTACGCTGTAGTATTGGAATAGGAATGTTTCGTTTAGCACACGAATTTATTGGAACGTAACACCCGCGTTAAGCGGGGTCTTACGGTATATTTTAAATTTTCATTAGGGACCCAAATAAAAAAGTTTTAAAAAATGCTGTTTTTATTTTTGCATGTAACCGATCAATTGTAATTTTTGGAAAATCTTTTTTGAACATCATCTAGTAAACCAATGTTTCTAATTGCTTACAAATAATCAGATCGTTTGGTACAATTATAAAAAAGTTATTTTGTTTCAAAGGGTGTACGGAGACTTGTTTTACCGAGTGTAGAAGCATATCATAGATATACATTAAGAACCGAAAAATAGTTCTGATCAATCAAATTTAAGCACATTACTTAGAAGGAAAGATACACGTAGGGACGATTTTAAACATTTTTCATACGTTTGTATTCATTTTATTTACTCGTTCAACCCCGTTGGGAATCCGAGATCTAAGAGATGATAACTAGACTGCGGATCTTTATGCAAAATAAAAATTTCTTAGCTGAATTGCACCAAACTGGGGTGAAATAGAAATTTATTTTCTTCCCTATTGTTTTTATTAGGTTCAGAATAATGTAATAGTATGTTTAAATTTTTCTAATATTTTTACTATTTTAAATTAGACCTACTCATTTTCGTCATAAGTGCATAAAATCCGCAGTCTAATGATAACAGAGATTAAGAGATCTAAACATACTTGTCGGTGAAAATTGCAGACTATGAAGTGGTAGACTTTTTATAAGATAAAGAAAGTGATCATAGGGGTTGTCCATTTTTCTTAATAACAGGATTAAGTGAACTCAAAATATTTTTCACCTCGAACTCGTGAACAATTTGACACTTGTTCGTTTAGTGAAATGTGTTCGCAAGGAAGGCAGCCAACGGTGTATAAACAAAAACCGGTACAGCCATGAAGTCAGACGTGTCCAAACCACCTAACCAACCAGAACCAGACTCAGCCCAAAGAAACCCAGCCGGGGTCCGTCGAGGGTTGTTCAGCCGGATTTCGTTAACCGTACATGACCCCAAACCGCGAAGGATTAATTCAACCATGCCCGGAGGCGCCATACATTTGCGAAGCAAAACAAGAATAAAAACCGAAAGCTCGTTTATCCCGGCCATGTTTCTGTAATTGATAAAGCATGCGAAACATTAAAATAAACGCCCCTCGGTCCCCTTCGTGCGATATTAAACCGTTCGTCTGTCGCCATTTTCTTTCGAAAGGGTCCCCTCCGCGTGAAATTAATATAAATCCACAAATTTAATTCTCAAGCGGCGCACAGAAAAAACGCTATCGCCGGCCGTTCGAGTGCAGCTACGAAAGTTTTCGCGTCTATTCGTTACGTCCCGTAATCCCATGCGTGGCGGACGCCGGAAATGAGTTCGCAAGCTCGGATTATTCGAATTGGGGTGGGGAAAACGGGGACAGGGGGTAGACATTCTTCGTCGAAGAGGCGACCAATAATTCGATCCCTTGTATAATTTCCGTTTCGCAACGATTCGCGACCCCTCCACGTCGTTCACGCTCGAGCCTCGATAATGTAATGCAAATGCGCCCTTTCCCTCACCCCCATCGCACCCCTTTTCGCATTGATATAGATACGATACAGACGGACGCACGGCTCCCATGCGAAATCATCCTGACGATGCGATTATTTCCGTCCGTCGAATAAAACTGCCGGGAGATCAAACTCCGGATTTATTAATCCCTTATGGGCCGAATTATTTTGCGAACATAGGTCAAAATTGCCCGAATTTCTTTATCGTGCATTTACGCAGTGATCATTATGCTCAATATCAATAAAATTACAAAAAAGTGTTCCGCTTGATCTATAACATTTTGCTTTGTTTTATAGGAATTTCTAGTGTTTATAATGATTCATTATATTTTAAGAATTTAACTAAAATGTCCGCTCAGTTTTGTTAAGGAGTCATTTACGGAAAGCACAGACCAATTAGTCCGAGAGTTCGGCTCGGCGGCAGGTGTCATCGAGCGTAGTGTTGGTGTCGCGCCGTGGTGAACTAGTGAACAAGAGAAAGAGCAAAAATTAATTTATTTAAAACTCACTTATTCAGCCGCAAATGCACTTGCTGCTTCGAGATGCGTATCAATGGGCCATTCGGAAATAAACTGCACAGCTGACTTAAGGGGTACGATACTGCCGAAAGCTAAAGCTGACTATACGTCCCTTAGCATTTACGGCTGAATATGTGACTTTTAATTAAATTAATTTTTGCTCTGTCTCTTGTTCACTACTTTACCGCGGCGCGACACCAACGCTACGCTCAATGACACCTGCCGCCGAGCCGGACTCTCGGACTAATTGGTCTGTGTTTTTCGTGAATGACTCCTTAACAAAACCGAGCGGACATTTTAGTTAAATTCTTAAAATATAATGAATCATTATAAACACTAGAAATTCCTATAAAACAAAGCAAAATGTTATAGATCAAGCGGAACACTTTTTTGTAATTTTATTGATATTGAGCATAATGATCACTGCGTAAATGCACGATAAAGAAATTCGGGTAATTTTGACCTATGTTCGCAAAATAATTCGGTCCTTAAGGGATTAATAAATCCGGAGTTTGAAACCTGACGCCTTAGTGAAACCTGCCGCCGAGCCGTCCGTGTTTTTGTAATAACACCTTAACGAAGCTGAGGCGGATATTTTAGCAAATGAAAATGTCATTTCAAATGACCTCAGGAACCGCTCCTTTCAAGGTTGAACGACATTTTTGGGACGCCTTGTACAGCGGAGCAACGCCACGTAGAAAATAAGAGAAATATTTGCAAATGTATACAAGCCAATCTTTTAGACGAAATTGAAACTTGTTGCACTTGAGCAAAATCCGTGGTTCCAATTAAACGATTGCAAAGACTGAGCGTATAATGGCGTTTTAAAAGACCGTTACAGGTCGTTTTAATCCGACAGGCTGATTTCCGAGATAAAAGTGGGATTCTACTAAAAGGTCTTCGTTAATTGGATAGCTCTACCTCTGAACTTCAAAATTTGCATCTCATCGGTTTCATTCAATTCAAACAAATTCCAAACAAATTAATTTCAATTTAATTTCTCAAAAGACTGCATAAATACTATAATATTATACATCCCTAGACAACGAAACTATAATGCGTGGAAATAAAATTATAAACGCTGTTCAACTATTAACAAAAATACTTTACTGTACACAGAGACAGAATAAGTGAAATATAAAAATTGCATTAATTATTGAATTTATTAGTTGAAACACTCTAATGTTACAAGATTCAGATTTGCAAAACCTTAGTTGTATAGAGATAGCAAACAGAAATAGCAAACTATTGCTTAGAAATTAGCTTACAATTAGAATTAATTGGTGAAACCTTTATTACGACTCATTACACGCCCGTAAAAAAAGCAATAGAATAAAATTGTTTAAAAGCACTGGTATTTCCAGAGGTTTTGCGTATCAAAATACGATAGCAAAATTTCGTAAAACATATTTGTTGTCCCCATGGACGGAGCCGGTCCGTTGAAAAGCTCGGCGGCAGCACGGGTTTCCGCGGCGACTCGGCGCAGCGGCTGTTATTATTTTTCTTTTATAGCCGAGGAAATATTTATGCAGGCATATTAACAACAACGGCGGCGGCACGATAACGTGAATGCTTGAAGCGCCAATAACGCTGGTTTCGAGCGCGCGCGCGTATCCCCGACCCGGCGTGCTCGTATCAAATCCGCTTTAAACTCGCGCGAGTGTTTTGCTCCGCGGTATAGTGCATTTAAAGATTTGCCGGCGCGTGCGGTGAAATATGCATGGACGATTATTGAACAGTACCATAAACGAGAGCCCCCGAATTTTGATTCGGATAAAAGCGTTCCTCGGGACCGTTCCCGTGCACGCCAAACTGAGAGACGCGTTTCGACGTCCAATCAATATGGCGGAATTGTCCGGCTGTTATACGGTACAATGGTAAACAAAGACCGCTTACTCACGTCCGGCCGGAAAATTCGATAATCACTGTAATTATTATTCATTAACGTTTTGTCCTGCGACGAATGCTCCACCACATTTGTCCCCGCTTATAAGCATAATCCCGAACGTCTAGCGAAATTGAATCGCCATCGTCATTACTAGACTGCGGAACTTTATGCAAAATAAATATTGTTTGCATCAATTACAACAAACAAGGGCCAAGTAATAATTTCGGTAATTATTTAGAAAGAGGGTTTCCTCTCAGATTTTGATCATCTTGAAATATGTTGTCAAGGTCATCATTCTGAACAACTTTTTCCTATACATGTTACCGCCGCTCGATTTCAGTTTTCGAGATATTCGCAAAAGCTATCGCTAATACTGTATTGAATTTTTCGTATTTCTGCACGTTCTGCGACAACGTAAGCCTATCCTGGCAAGGCGTTTGTTTACATTTTGCTTCTAAACACGCTGCGGAGATGAGAGGGAAAACAGGGTCTCACTCTGATCATAAATATATAGGGTGAGTTTTCAATTTTGAAAGACTACTCCTACATTTTCGTATGCGAGGTCGGGCGGCCTGACGGCCGGCCCTCTCCACCCACCACCACCTAACCCTAACTAATTCTGATCGCATGATTTTCATTACTAGTTCAAATTCTGTATGACGGCTATATAGAATGCAAAAATTATGCAATCAGAATTAGTTACTGTTAGGTGGCGGGGCGGAGAGGGCCGGCCCGACCACGAATACGAAAATCCAGAAGTAGTTTTTCAAAATTGAAAGCTCACTCTATATATGTATTACTAGAATGACTCCGTGTTTTCTTTCTCATCTTCGCAGCGTGTTTAGAAGCAAAATGTAAACAAACGCCGTGCTGGGACAGACTTACGTTGCGTTGCTGCGGAGCGTGCAGCAATATGAAAAATTCAATACTGTATAAGCGATAGTTTTTTGCGAATATCTCCCAAACTGATATCGAGCGGCGGTAACAGATATAGGAAAAAGTTGTTGAAAATGTAAAAATCTATAACATATTTCAAAATGAACAAAATCTGAGAGGAAACCCTCTTTCTAAATAATTACCATAATTTCTTTCATTCTTTAATAATGTTCATAAGCTGCAACTAATACATTGATGTTCTGAAATTTTTTAAATTTGTCCATTGCTTTAAATTGCACCTACCCATTTTTGTCATAAATGTATAAAATCCGCAGTCTATTCATTACGGTCGCGGTCGCGAGATACGCTTCGGAACCTATTAGATCGTTGCATATTATACGCCCGATTTTTAATAAGTAGACTTATTGATCAAACAAGGCACCCTTGTAATCGACGTGTACTCTCAATGACTTACAACTTTCTTGATCGTATTGCGGTAGAAATGGAATTTTTTGGTAATTCTGGAGATTGTCGTCTCCATTTTGTAATTTCTTTAGCGATCAACGAATAGTCCGTTGGTTAATCGCTTTTTGATCAAATGTCAGATAATTCTATCAACAATATGTTGTTTAGCCACTCATATAAAAAGTGTGCGAGACAATTTTATCGATTGACGTTCAAATAAAATTGATTTAATTCTAAAGTTATATACTTATGATCAGCTTTGTACCTCAATGTGATATAAAATAAACCAGTAGACTGTAATAGTATTTCTTGATCAAAACGCTTTCTAGCATTTGCATATTTTAATTGCATTAAATAAATCCTGAGACACAGTAAATTCTGTCTCTCATACCTCAAGCCAAATTATAATTCACAGATACTTGTGTAGGCACCTTTTTAGATTAAGCAAAACATGATGTGCTTTCAGGATTAGTCTCGAAGCTACGTCCTTATAATATATTTAAATGCAAACGTAAACTACTTCACGTAAACGAATTTAACTATTAGTATTCTCTAGTATTGTTTTTGTTTGCCGGACGTTTCTCTAAAAATGGAAAGTACAAAAGTATAAACAATAGTAGCACGCCGATATTTCTATGAAACGTTGCACACAATTCGATATTTCTCGTGAACATGATGGACTACAAACGAGTTTTGCCATTGCATCCGCTCAAAGGATTTAAAAGTTTATTCAGAGACCCCTTTATCCCGTGATCGGGTTGATATCGGAACATTTATCCGAATGACACCGTTTAATTGAACTATTCAATCGACATCTGCCAGAGGAACACACGAGGAATCTAAATTTCGGTATCAGCGATTTCGCGCGAGCGAGCGAGCGAGCGCGCGCGCGCGCGGCCACAATAAAGCTGACGACATTTTATCCGGGGATAGGAGAGCAACAGCGGTGGGTGGCGAAAAATCATCGGGACATTTCGGCGAGTTTGCCAGGTAACCGACGTTTTTTTTTACGAGCCAATTAATACGAGGATCGGGAAACCGGGCGAAAAAAATGTCGAGCGGTAGGAAAAACGCGTTCACCGCGAAACGCAAACACGAACCCGAAACCACGGGCACGGACGATCGGCGAAAAGAGCGTTTCCGCTTCGATTCTCCGGTCACAGAGGTTTTCCTCCGAACAAACGCAACGAATGCTTTTTCGACGGTCACTGACAGGATTCGAGCATCGGAAACGTCGAATGCACAATGGCATTGCGGGCTGACTTGAAAATAGTAACAATATTTACAACCCGATCAGACAAAGACAACAGTCAACCTTTGTTATTTCTAACTTTAAGTTCCACTTTAAGTTCTAGGTTATTGTTTCTACTTTGATTTTGTCGTTTCTAAGAATCGATCTTTTCTTCAATTGTCTGTTAATTACTGAAATTTATTTACCTATTGTACAGGGTGTATAAAAGGTCATCCGTCCTAGGGGTGAATCTACACCTCTGGATCGGTGGACATTTGTAAGAGAAACTCGCCGCAAAATTGTTTATAACAAAGAGAATTGTTGGTAAATGCACAAATGATTTCGGCGCTACCGGTTCGATTAAGGATACAGAAATTAGCAATTTTGCAGAATTATAATTTCAACGTTTCGGTTCGGTTTTGAACCATCATCAAGAAAAGTCCGCGTCTGTGAAATTTAATAGACACTGCAAAATTGCTAATTTCTGTATCCTTGATCGAACCGGTAGCGCCGAAATCATTTGTGCATAAACAACAATTTACGATCGTTAAAATTCAAACGTATTGTTGGTAAAGTTGTTTTTTACATCAACACCTTCCAATCATCCGGAAGAGGAACAGTTTGAGAGAAGCCACATGTCGCAAACAAATAGTTATTGAGACATAAGCTGTTAAAGTTCTTGCAAAATTTGATTGTGTGGAGTGATACGTGTAGACAGAAGCCTACTACACAGTCTACCCGACTGTGTCGATGAGACAGACCATGATCGTGCACGTGCCTCGAGACAAAGACAAACTTTAACAACAATTTCCTTTGTTATAAACAATTTTGCGGAAAGTTTCTGTGTTACAAACGTCTACAGATCCAGAGATGTAGATTCACATCTAGGACGGATGATCATTACTTTTTATACACCCTGTACACTATTCCACAAACTTGCGTTGCCTTAACCCTTTGCACTACGATATATTTTATGGTTACAATGATTAAAACATCTTTTACGAATTTTTTAGAAGAGCAAGGAAAGAACCCCGCACTAATCATATGGAAAATTTCTCCCGGTAAAATCAGTTGGACTTTTCATATGTTGTAGCTTATGATCTACTGAACAAAAGATGTAATGGGCACAAAGCTCAATAAAGGACAGTTATTGAGTTATAATCAGGCAAACATGACAATTCGAGCTACCGAATACTCAAATCAGCGACCACCACAACAGAATCCAAACGAGTAATATATAATAAGATCATTTTTTTATTAATCCACACACACACAAAAACACACACACACACACAGCAGAGAGGGTGGGGTCCTTATCCCTGCTGTGACACGTAAAGATTTTTGTGAAAGATTTCTGTTCACAGATCTTTTCATGGTCATTCAAAATTCAAAAATAATGACACCACCTAACAGATTTTGTGAAACCCTACTATTTTTGTTTCAAACATTTTTCCAGAAAATATATACTTCCCAAGATTTGAGTATTCGGCAGCTCGAATTTGTCATGTTTGACTGATTATAACTCGATAACTTTCCATTATTGAGCTTTGTGCACATTACATCTTTTGTTCAGTAGATCATAAGCTACAACATATGAAAAATCCAACTGATTTTACCGGGATAGATTTTCCATATGATTAGTGCGGGGTTCTTTATATTTATTGTACACTTATGTATTCTCCAATATATCGACAACTAACAAACTGACAAATAGAAATTTTGGTTTGAAGAAAAAAAAATTAATGTATAATTAAAATTAACTTTGCCCTACAATATCGTGTCAGAATCATAATAAAGATTCTGAACTGAGTCTAATAAATATGTTTGTTATTAATTTCGTTTCAATTCAATTTTGATTCTATTAATGTACAGCCATTGATAAATTTTCTTCATTTTTTAGGAAATTACGAACTAAAAAAAGTTCTAATCATTTTGTTTCGTAATTCCTTTATTGTATCATTATAACCTCATTCAGTGGCCATTCCTTTTGAACTGTATATCATTGGAAAGCTCTGAATTCTGCGATTAATTAAATATAAAATACTCGTGCTTAAAAAATATATGTAAATGTGTTTGTTTGAGAAAATTTGGAAGTCGCGAACTTAGTTGCCAACCAAATAATTCTTCGTTTCCTCTGTTCTTTAAACCACTAATTCGAGCGCAAGTCCCATTATTTACCATAAAGCGTTTTTCATTACCTCGATATACTTTCAAAAAATATTACAAACCGTGGGACACCTGCAGCTGCACATTCCATTAACAACGCCGGCGAAAAATTCCAGCAGCGATTATGTTAATCCGTTTAATTAAATTCTCTCCGGCGGGGTTAGTGGAACGTTGTTCGAAGGGAAAGTTTTAGAAAAAAAAAGAAGAGAAAGAAGTAAGGAAAGGGGATGGAATCTCCATTTTCAAGGTCCCGAAAGTAAGAGTAATTACGAAGTTGACGATTCCCAGCTCCTTTCACAGCTCCTCGTAGCTAATTTCGTCTCATCTTGCAAGACGGCGTTTCCTTTTTATCCGCGGCACGGAGGCCGCCCCTTTTGGCAGCGGTGGCATAAACGCGTGGGAGGGCTCGAGGACCGTTTCGTATCGCAGTCTATTATCGCCCGTAGCCGGTGTGTCTCGCTGGGTTGGTTCCGTCGAAGGGGAAAATGTTATTTGGATATCAAAGATGCGCCCACGGGCGAAAGCCACGGCTACGGCCATTGTTGTGAGGGTTCCGGTTTATGAGCTTGCGAAGCTCCCGGTTCACTCTGTATATAAAATCTGCCCGCGTGGAAGGGAATCTGGTGGACGATCGGGTGTTCGGCTGCTTCTGTTTCGAAGCCCGACCACCAAGAGGGCACTAACATGGCGGTTTCGCAGGAGCCGCTGCGTCAAAGACCGACCCGCCGTTTATAGTCTGGCCGGCGTGTTTGTGTGCGTCACTCCCTGGCCCTTTATACTTAATATTCTCTCTCCCCTTTGCTCTTCGTATTCCCATATTTATGCCCACTTAGGGTTTCGATGGCTGATCGGATTTCACGTATTTCATCTTGCACTCCGCGACGCAAACACTCTTGAACATGATTACAGCAATGCCTCGATGTATGAGAGAGAGATGCGCACGATATTTGTAACGTATTGAATTTTTGTCGTGAATATTCGAGACACTTTTCTGGTTCAAGTGACATCAAACACGACACGATTTGGATGGTATCTACATGTTTAATCCACGATGCTGTAGAACCTCGGCTATCCGAACCGTTGATATCCATTATCCAGGTACTCACGCGTTTCACGTCTAAACAGTTCGATCTATAGCGATTCATAGCACAATTCAAAAAAACACAAGACAAATTAATTAAAAAGCTTTTGTAACACCTACACTCCTCGACAAAATAATGAGACACCTAGCATATTTTTAAATTTCTTGTATTTAAAGGTGGAAAATGTACACTATGTTATATCCTGAATACTACATACTATCTCCAAAGTAAACATGCGAAATCTTAGGATTGTATCGCAAACCATAGCAAAATTAGAGAAAGATATGTGAACACGAACTGACATTGCTTCGACAAAAGTATAAGACATTTGGCCTATTTTCCAATCATGTGACTTCTACCATTAAGTGTTCTACTGCGAACGTATTCAGACGTTGAATCTTGTGATTTTCTTACAGTGTAAGTAGATTTGTTATAACGAAAAATGAATAATGGGTCGAGGAAAGCAGATAGATGAAAGTGAGGTCGATCGAATCGTTCTGTTGCGCTCGGAAAAGTACAATATAAATAAAATTGCGAAATTATTAAACAGATGTAGGTGCGCGATATATAATGTGTTGAAAAATCCAAGTGCTTATGGAAAAACGAAAGGAAGTGGAAGTTAGCGTTACTATCGAACGAGATAAACGTGCAGTTTTGGGTGTTGCGTCGAATTTTAAGGACACAGCAAGACAAATAGCCGAAGAGGCAGGTGTGAAAACAAATTTAAGAAATGTACATCGCATTTTACAAGGAAGAAAACACATTAAACAGAAGAAATTAAAACAACGGCCACCCTTAATGGAGAAACACAAAGCAACAGGCCTAATTTCGCTTGTGAATACGTCCACTGGATGAAAAACTCGAAAAAAGTCATTTTTAGTGTCGAGGAAAAATCCAATCTAGATGGCCCTGACGGCTGGGCCTACTACTTTCATGATTGCAGAAAGGAAGAACTGCATTTAAGTTGCCGTCAAATGGGTGGTGGCAGTGTTATGGTATGGACCGCTATTGGTTACTATGGAAAAACAGAAATAAACTTTTTATCAGCTCGGATGAATAGTAATAAATATATTGAACTAATAACAGATCAGTTAAACAAGCCTGCAGCTCGTATCACGCGTTGCGACTATATTTTTCAACAGGATAATGCAGCAATCCATACTGCAAAATCTGTGAAACAATCCATTCTTCCAAAAAATATTAATATTTTTGAATGGCCCGCTCGTTCTCCCGATTTAAATATTATAGAAAATGTGTGGGGAGATTTCTCAAGACGATTCTACGCGAATGGGAGACAATATAATAACGTAAATGAACTAAAAGAAAGTATAAATCACAATTGGACATATTCAGAACAAAAACGAATCAAAAAGTTATATAAAACTATCCGAAAGCGATTACTAGACGTAATTCAATTTAAGGGAGGTATCACAAAGTATTAATTTTGTATTTTTATTAGCTTAATTAAACATTTTACTGTTAGTGTCTTATACTTTTGTCGAATTAATGTCAGACCGTGTTTACATATCTTCCTCTAATTTTGCTATGGTGCGCGATACAATCCTAAGATTTTACATGTTTACTTTGGAAATAGTATGTAGTATACAGGATACACCGAAGTGTACATTTTCTACCTTTAAATATAAGAAATTAAAAAATATGCTAGGTGTCTTATTATTTTCTCGAGGACTGTAACTGTCAGTGTAACAATAAGTTGTAGCTAACAAACTTGCTATTTCTGTGGTTGTAAGAAAAAACGTCACAATTTCAAAAATTTGAGTTTATGCATTAATTGAGCTTTATTAATCAAAACTTTAAACGGCAATATCTCGAAAGTGAAAGTATGTGACATGCTGCGTTCTTCCTTAAAAAGCAAAAATAAACGGAGAAATTGGCGATCGGAGTATAAAGTAATATAAACATCTCACAAGTTCCAACTGACCGATAAGCGAGCTCAAAAGAGCTCCGAGCATCCGAGAAGAAAGCGTCGACACGGATCGCAGTTTCCGTCGCACGTCCGCCTGCATAAGTAACAAGATCACTTTGCAATTTTCTTGTATACCCGGCGAATATTTGACATCGCAATGTAATAAACGTAACGACCGAGACGTCTGCGAGTCAATTTGCTTAGCCGTTCCCGTCCCTGTACAGCCGGAGAAGAAACGGGGACGAGACGGGTCACGGTTATGTCTGATAAGATCCTGCTGCACGTCGTTTCCGGCAGTGTGCAAATACTTTTCGTCGCTCGTATAACTACCAGGCATCCGCGTCCTATGACCTAGCGCAGTTCGTCAAAGTGCATAAATTCCCGTGATTGCATCCGGCAGGCGATGCACCGGTTCTTCGCCCGTTTCAGTTACTTCGGCGTCGATTTTATTTACCAATGCTCTTTCCGACTCCATTTCAATTCCCAGAGCCTTTCGACGGCCGTCCGTCCATGGCATAATGTATAGCATGTCTAATTGACAAAATGAGGTGCAGTGGTGATGCAACACCGGCTGCACGGTGATCCGACATCGGCGAAACGAGGATAAAATTCATTGCGTTGATATTTAGTGGATACGGAAAGTAATTAAACTCTACATTTCCGGAGCTCGAAAAATTGTAGATAATTAAATTGTAATAATTTCGTGAAAACAAGTGGAATAAGCCAGGACTCATTTCGTGTTCATTTTCCTCTAACAAGCGACATTACCTAAGTGTAAAAAGAATCGTTGTCCTAGACCCCCAAAAATAGGGGTTTCACCCTCAACTTCGAGGGATATTCTCACTCCCTTCACATGAATGTCAACAGTTAAAAAAATACGTGTCAAATATTTATTTTTCAACAAACTATATCCTGTATAAAATTCATTAAAATCGGCGTGTTACACTTGGGTAATGTCCCTTGTAAGATATTCTTACACGAAGACGATTTTCCTCAAAAATGCTACAAATTCAAACACCTCCAACAATTTTCCTCGTAAATGAAACTGCCATAGATTTGAAGATTGGAGCATCTTCTCTACAAAGTCCTAAAAAATTGTCGAAACCTTTGTGTCCCATATTTCTACCTTACCTCCGATCCCTACCTTCTATCTCTAAAGCTGCGCTGCCCGAAACAATAGAGCA
Source organism: Lasioglossum pauxillum (assembly GCA_933228785.1). Lineage (NCBI taxonomy): Eukaryota > Metazoa > Arthropoda > Insecta > Hymenoptera > Halictidae > Lasioglossum > Lasioglossum pauxillum. The sequence continues at coordinate 16,036,811 of OW121702.1, read as the reverse complement.
CGTGCACGACAAAGGGAGTTTGTGAGGCCTCTGCGCCGCTTTCGACGATGTTGGACTACTGCGGGGCGACTGTTTTAACGCGGATCGAATCCAATTCCGCGGGCCATGAGTTTTTAAACGGGGCCGTAGACGCGACCTCGGCCGTCATCGCTTAAAGTGACAAACGTCGACGCTGCTAATTGCCTCGTTTCCGTATTCCGTGGTGGATCGCGATTGAAAGGGTAAACCGACGCGAAGGTAATCGGGACGAGAGAGAACGAACGGATGAGAACGGTGACGCGCGGTCGCGATTCTTTTAAAACGTTTACACACGTGCCTCGGGTTTGTTGCGTCGTCGCAGCACGGTTTAGAACCCCGAAGTAACATTGCTCTTCGAGTGGCAAGGATCTGTTTGCACGGTGCAGGTGCGTCGCGATGCAACCATGTTCCGCGGTGGTCCCCGGACAGGGAAAATAAAAATGTCTCGTTCGGAGCGCATTGGCTTCCGTCGAAAGCTCAATTTCTCTCCGTTGAACCGTGCCGGTAAAAGGGGGATTTACTTCCAGATCAGTTATCGCGCTTCATCAGGTATATTATATCGGATAAGCTGAACGGTTCCCTCTCATCGTGTCTGATTCCTGGTGGGCATTCTCGCGTACTCGCTTTACGCGTGTACGTGTCTGGTTCCACTACACCTGTCCCCGAGTTTCGATTGAATATGCCCTGGCGGCGGACTGTCGCTATCGACACGACACGAGAAACGAGGGAGAAGCAAACGAGTTTTATGACGACCCACCACCACCACCAGTGCCGCCGCGCCGCCTACACACTGACAAATGTACCGGGACATCAATACCGATATCATCGGATAAACGCCTCGCCCGTCACCGGGATATCGTTTCCGAGTCCCGCCGGGCTGGGAACGAATCTTTCGTAATTGGATTTACATGACACGAATTACGATAACGAAATCTTTGGGAAGCCGACTCGACGCCGCCAGATCCGCTCCAGATGTTGCCCTGCGGTTGTCACAATGACGTTATCGACTTTCGACCCGTGCCCCAGCTATCTAGGGGAAGTTTTCCTTCAACGGATAATTTGATCACCCCCCTGGAGCCGTGAAAGAGATCTCGATGCTCGTATTGTTTGACGAAATCGGGGCCCGCGTCGATCCAGATCGCGAAACACTTTTTTTAGCTCGTACATATACTTGAACGCGATTTGCGTGTGCAGTTGTTTGATCCGTAAATCACTGGGTCGTTCACGGTGTCTTGACGAATCCAATATAATTAATCTTCGACTAATGGACACCAAATAGACACTCCGGTACTTGCGGTATGTATTGATTTCCCGAGACCCAGCGCTAACGACGTACATAGATCTCTTACATTCCGATATAAACGTCATGCCGTCATTTAACCAGTTTCAATCCTTAGAAGCTAAACTGCGGCTCCTTCGGTTGATAGGACACTGAGCGACCTTGTTTGAATACCTAACCACTTCAAACTTTGCAGAGATCAAATTTTACCAAATTCGTGGAAACGTCCAAACTCGTCCTATCGAACGTTAAGCTCGTGGCCATCTTAAGAACTCGGGGCTTTGAGATGCTCGAATGTTAAACAGCTGTAGAGGATGTTGAAAGTCGCGGTAACTAGCCGTCGAGTTTCTCATAACTACCCTGCGCAGTTGAACAAATTGACATGAACCATATTAGAGTTTTTATGTGCCTGTACAAAGTCGAATCTGTGCAAACTAAACTTCTCTAAAGTAGTATTTGCGAGTTCTGAAACATTTTTAATGGCTCCTGCAAGTTCGAATTATTTGAATGAGGACTTGGGAAGTCTTTCGCTAAGCCTAAAATAATTAGGGTAAACTGTGCAATGATTGGCACCTTAAGCCAAAATCTTAGTAAAAATCTTTTTATCTTTTTTTGTAATGTTTAAACGAGCTTACCTTGCTATTATTATAAGCTAATAGACATTTTTCTAGAAAATCAAACAGTTTTTAGAGTCATAAATCTTTTATTATCAAATATATTCATTGAATAACAATCGTAAGACAAATAGTACAGTCATTGGCACATTTGGTACAGTTATTGGCACAACATGATCAGTTATTGGCTCTGAAGAACTGAATAGGAATATTAACTAAATAAAGATAAATAATGGAAATAGTTTGTACTGCATGTAGGTTTAAATTCTGCATAATGTATAATTTACGTCTGAACTAATATCATCAGCTTAATATGTAGAAATAACTTAAGAGACGAAGATAATGCTCAAAGAAAAAACAGAAAAATATTTTAAGGTTCACATGAGTCATCCGATTCAACTCTTTCTTTTGTGGTGAATATTCCTCTTGTGTAAATTTGAAATAATTAATTTTTGTTTATTTAAGAGAAGATCTTTATATGATGTACATGGTGGAACAATCATTTCGAATACGATCTTTGGCTTCTTTCTTTCTACTGCAGCCGTTTCTAAATACACAAATAGATAAAACAAATTAAAAATGCTAACAGCTTCAAGCAATGACTACGAAATTCTCGTCACATATAAGAATATGAGTGATTTGCACAGGTAGGTAAATAAATAGTACAACGATTGACTCTCTGATGTCCATTGCAATGATTGGCACCTTATTATCCTATAGTGATTGGCTCCTTCAATGTACAATCACTGGCAATGCCAAGAATTGATAATAAGACTTCTTTCAACGAATTAATGTCATATTTCTAATTTGTTTTAATGATTCAAACCATCAATCTTTCGAATATTAAAAAAAATCCAAAACTGTATATCTAGTCATTGGCATAGGTGCCAATTAATTAAACTTCCAAACAAATAAATGAACCATTCGTTGGCACCTGAAAATTTGAGGTTATGTCTGATAAACAGTAAGAAGTAAACGTTAAATAGGTTATTTGATTTATAATTAATCATATACGCACTTATTACATCTGTAGTACAGTCCGAAATTAAGTTATACAGCGATAAAGTATACTTACTCGTAACGAAAATTTTAACGAAACACTATTTACACTGCAATGTGCTCATCCGTCGTTCTTACTGATTGTCCCCCAGCGTTGCTGCATACAGTCATATGCAGGGTTTCCATCTGCGAGTCCCGCCAGGCCCCTTACCCTTCCGCACCTCGACCAGCTGTGCTGCGGAACCCGCCTTTGATTCCCCCACTCGTCCCACTAACGCTGACGCGTACCACGTGGAGCAAACTAACGAGTGGTATGCGTCAGCGTTAGTGGGAAGAGTGGGGGAAACAATGGCGGGCTCCGCAGCACAGCTGGGCGAGGGGCCTGGAGAGACTAGAATATGGCAACCCTGGTCATATGTGGAACTTTTATGAAAACTTACAATGTTGCTTTGAAATATAAGTAAGAAGCAATATAAAATTATTTTCTATACCAGGGATTCTTAATATTTGCCGTTTAAATCGAAAGTGCCAATAACTAGTGCAGTGCCAGCAATAATACAGTTTACCCTAGTCTCCAAGTATACGAGCGTATCCGTCAAAATTTGCGCGAACTCGCAGAAATTGTAATCAAATCTGCAAGATTTCGTGTGTTTTTGAAATTTTACGAACCGCGTCCTAAATAATTTAATCGGTAGAACACAAATTGCGTAAACGTCGAACGTCATTAGCCGGATATCGGTTATTTCGATGTTCAATGTTATCTGTATTATTAACTTCTAGACAGATGTCATTTATGTTATCTGTGACTTATATGTATATCTGGCGTTCGTGCATTGTTGTCTCTGGAGTTTAACACGGTTCGTATCGATTCGAGCATGGTCCAGAATTATTTCTGTCAAACCTACATTCGGCTCATTTATACCCGCGAAGAAATTGCGAACCAGGTCATAAAATGCACCACTCGAGACGGTCAACAGGGTTATGCGAACGTAACCCCGTTATACTCTAAATAAACCCCGCCGTGATCACGGATAATGTCTCAGATTTATGATCTGATCTTGTACCGTGTCGAACTTTGAGGACCCGTGAAACTTTTATAAGGTCCTGTGCAATCACGCGACTCTCATTCTCTGTTACACCGAGGACCGTATTTTACGGTATTCGGAAATCTCCTTCGACGAGACCTCGTTTCAAATCGGCTCTATCCATCAACGTCATAATTCGTCTATGTCTGTTTTATTTCATCTACGCGCGAGCTTATTTAGGTTCTCCGATGTGTTTTAAGGCTGCCGTGATCAATCTCTCGAGCTTGCCACAAGTATAATAAGAATGGATATTTATTTCCCCCCTTTTTATCATACTATGCAAATTCTTGATCTTAGAAGCTATCGCGAGCAGAATTTAACTCTGTTTTCTTCTGACCCGGTGCCGAGCTATCCGTAACGTTCATTTATCACGCTATGATTCTTTTATCAGCCTTCCAACGCTGTATGTCAACGGTAACGAAATGATTCATCTGAAAGAAATTCAGAAATACTGCTAGCTCGTAACCTAAATGTTTCAGATTTTCCATCGCTCTTGTTAGAAACAGGTCACCATTTTCAAGATCTATAAACTCTAAAGAATAATAATATAAGAGCTTTCGCAGACTCACTGACCTTTTTGTAAATCTAGTACAATTTCTCAATAATGTAATTGATTGTTCGCTTCCGACCTTTCGCGTTCATAATTGCCGATTCGCAGCCATTTGTCTACGAGCAGTACGGTTTCTGTTAGGAGGCCGGTGGCGTCGCATAAATTCAACGTAGATTACGTGTTAGACTGTAATATTACCAGGTGTAAGGTTAACTAAAACAACTTTCAATCATGTGTTACAGGTATTTTCGCAAGTCGACATACTGTTCAGCATCGGTGGGAAATATTACACCGGCGAGCCGATCACGTACACTTATATGGAGGATAAAATATTTGAGACATCACGGAACATTACCATCAAGCTTCATCATCGGGTCGGTAAATACGTCAAGCTGAGACTCCACTTCTCGGACAGGTGGATCATGATCAGCGAGGTGACCTTTGACTCCGGTGAGTAAGCGGGACCGATCGTTTTTATTCAAGCTACGGCCGCTCGACAAGAATATATTGGATTCTTTCCCAAAGAAAGGCCGGATACGCGGAACGTGTAATTCTTGCATGATATACTGCACAATCTTTGTCGAACCGTTCCACACGGCAGTCTGAAGCGGAGAACGATAAAACGAATATACACTCCGGAACAAAAGTTTCGCGCCGCCTATCGGTGGCGCTCGAAACACGAGATATCTATCTTCAATAGAGAAAATAATAAAAAAACTTTTTATTGATAATAAAAAAACTTATATTAAAATGCACTAAAAAGGGGAAAATAATTTTTTTAGACATTAGTGACTATAAATAAAAAGTGGAGCAATATAAACTATGTTGACGTAATCTTCGTGGGCGCTCCACGCTTTTATTTATAGTCACCAATGTCTACAAAAATTATTTTCTCCTTTTTAGTGCATTTTAATATAACCGTGGTTTTTAAAAAGATCTTTTTTATATATTTTTTTATTATCTACTTTTTAGTCTTTTTTAAATGGAACGCAAGATATAGTAATACCGGTATGAAATAGTAAGATATAGAAATAGAATGAAGAAGTCGGAAATTGTCCGAAATGGAACTGAATGAAAGGAACACCACACTGACTGAGCGTGCGAAATGGGTCAGTGGAGTGGGGATGAGTCGGAGTGGGAACGCGTAGTGGAGTAGGGAGCGCTGGTGCGCGGACTGGGGATCGCTGAACGCGATGGCGTTACTACCGAGCGTCGCGCGACGAGGTGTAACGATTAATATTACAAATTTTTTTCTCCTGAACGCACAGTTTTTTTTTAATATTTGTTTTTTAATATTGCATTGTCATTCAGTTCTGAGCTATGTTTAAAGTTTCAAGGTTTTAGCTCATCGGGAAGTGGTTTAAAATTCGATTACAAGATTTGACGCATACAACGACAACAACGACAACTCGGCAAGCTAATATGAGCTTGGTAAGAATAAAATAAATATTACAGTGGCCAAGAACTGGTCGAATTCGGTACGAAGTACTATTTTGATAGGAACAAAAGGTTTTTAAAATTTTAACCCTCTATGGACGAGGACTTTTTAAAATATTGGTTAATACAGTAATTAGATTACTATTTGTTTGCCACTTGAAGAATTAGATACGCGAACCTTTGTTTTCAAAATTAAAATAAGATTTACAAAGAGATAATCAGAAATCTACCTACAGAATCATTTGTTCGCACCAATTCATTCACACTTATTTAAATAAATGAATGACATTGAGTTAATTATACAGTTCTGATTTAGACATCTGCGATGTATCTGTTCAACGATCATTTTGCACTGAAATGCCAATCAAATGATCTCCAATAAATGATAAATTAAGTGTAATGATAGTAAATGAACCGTGATTGCATTGTCTCAAATTTAATTCAATGCAGCTGTTCTAGCTCAATTAAATGCAATATTCTTTGCACAAAGGAACATGTAATTACCACATAGTATCTAAACATATCGCCCATTCATTAGGTCGAATCACAAATAATTTTCCACTAGAGAGTTAATACAATTAATTGTATGTTCGTAATTATTTGCACCGAGTTGTCATTTATCAGGCAACTCAAATGACGAGTGAAATACAGATTCATGTGCAAAATTTAAAATGTCTGCATCAGTTATGAAAATCACTACAATTTGTTCTTCATAATTAACTAATTATTAATAGATGCATCATGGCTACAGTGACGCTCATAATCGATCAGTATACTGCGGATCTTTATGCATTTATAAAGAAATTAGTTGAGTGAAATATAAAACAGTAATAGATGAGAAAAATTCAAGAAAATATTGTAATGTTGTTCTTAACGTAACAAAGTCAATAGGGGATGAAATGAATTTTTATTTTATTCCTGCTTCACACAATCAATGCAGAATATTTTTATTTCGCATAAAGATCCACGATCTATTGATCACACACACTTTAAACAGAATAATTTTCTTGTGGACCAAACTACTTAAATGTTCTGTGAAGCTATAGGATTATCCAAAAGTACCTTTAGGACCTTAAATGAGAATATCTGTCAAACGTCATGTTTGTATCTTGTCACTTTCTTGTACTTCTAACCTACAATGATAGACAATTTTAACAATGGAGTCGTATACGATTGAAGAGCGTGTTAAAGTTATTAAAACTTATTTTGCAAATCCGTGTTCGATAAAAAATACCCATCGTAAATTACGTGATTTTTTCGGCATACATGATCGTCCATCAGAGAAAACAATTCGAAATTTGTTAAAAAATTGGATGAAACTGTATCTGTTCATGATAAACCAATATTTGGCAGACCAAAAACAACTCGTTCGAATGAAAACATTGCTGCTGTTCGTGAAAGTGTTGTTAATGACCAATCAAGATTAATTCCACGTCGTTCTGAAGAATTGAGTATTTCTTCGAATTGGTGTCTGTAAACATGATCGTGGTGGTCATTTGCAGATATCGTCTTTCCCACATAATTGTCATAGAAGATACCTGATAATTAAATAAAAAAACCAATAACAAAAGTAAAAAAAACTTTCTATAGTCTATTTTGGATAACCCTTTAGAAGTAGCAGTTTAGTACAGGGCGTGTAATGAAAATTTTGGAAAAATGGAATTTGTAAAAACGTTATTCCGATTTAACGTGTGCGATCAATTATGGTAGTGTCTGTATATCGAAGTACCTGCACGATGCATGGCAATATTTTTTAGCAGTACTGTACACCGCGTATTGCGAACTAAGGGGACCAGCCAGGTAAAAAATTGGCGTGGCGCATCGGACCGCGGTTGAAACTTAGAACGAAAAATTTCTGCATGTGACGCAAAATCGTTTCGGTGGCCGGGCACTGTGGAGCGTATGTATGTCTTTTTGCAATTCCTCGCCTTTCGTACACGATTTGACGTGACCGGTCTGCGTGGGTTTCGACGATTCCACCCTCTTTTCAACCTCGAGCCCCTCCACGCGATTCCGACAGCTCGGCTACCGACTGTCAATCACTGGAAAATAAACCCGAAGCCCGGCTCGTATAAATTGATACACGGTAATTGACAACGGCTTATTATATATCTGTCAGTCGGATGTTTTCGATTAAGTCGCCCAACATCCACCAGAGGGGAAAAAAAGAAAGGATTCGCTTTGATCGCGCGCAAAGACGGATCTAAAGCTGGCATCGTGTCTGATCGTTGACTATTTTATTAGAGAAAAGGTGAGTAGCCTCGGACAATACCCGGATAAAATGCTCGATTTTCCTTGTGTTTCTTTAAAATATGGTTACAGTATTATTATTAGCGGTATTAACTTATTATTACACTGCGGATTTTATGCATTTTTTATGCATCAAATACAAAACTGAACACGCGTTAGAAGAATCTACTAATATTTCCGACTTGTTACATGATTTAAAAAGAATATACAATACATTTTCAATTAACTTCAGTTTCTTACAATTGATTTGAACAATTTTTATCCTGCATAAAGTTTAATTATTACGTTTAATCTAGTTCAATTAATTATGTATCTAGATGCTGATTTAAATTCATTTCCTCCCTTCTAAATTAAAAACATTTTTAATTCGAAATGAAAATGATGCAATAAATCTATTCTTTTGGATACATATTAGGTCTAGCCATGACGAGTGTTAGGTGATCACTATACTGCTCACTTTTATGCAAAATAAAAATTGTCTGCATTAATTCCAAAACACGGAAGCTGCATAAACATTTATTGACTTTTTTAGTCATTGTAATCAGATGCAAATAAGTCAACAGCAGTTTTAAATTATATAAATGTTATTCCCATGTCATGATCATTATTGAGAAAAGTGTTCGCACATAATCTTGAGCGGCAGTGTACATGCAGAATAAACTTGATGAAGTATGATGGTCCCAGTAATCAAACTTTCACGGCGGAGAAAATTGAATAGGATACGCGATTCGTTCGGCGCGCGTGCACCGACTAATACGCAACTGTACAGTGCATAGACAGCCGCGTTATCGACTATCATTCCTATTTTAGCAAAAGAACAGAGATATTAAAATGTCCGGAGCCCACCCCGTATTCTCTTTCTGTATTCACTTGATTTTTCCGATTTTTACATCAACGCTTCATATTTCCTTTCCACGCGACTGGAGAGTCGCCGGGATCTGTACGAGGTAATGCTCTCTGTTTCAATAGAATTCAACTTGTCCGTATCGTCGACGGTGGAGGAGGAGGAGGAGGAGGAATAACATCGCGAAACGTTAGACAGGGGAAAGCGCTTTATCAACGGTGATATATAAAATCGCGGAGCACGTCGCCGTTCGGAGGATTGTCCTCGATCCTCTTCACTGAATATAAGTTTCGTCCGATTCAAATGGAAATCGTTTCCTTATGTCGAGTTTACCAGTATTTACGGAAGATTTCCTGCCTGTACCTCCGGTTCCCGAATAAAGAGGATTTATAATAGGAACGATACCAGGAGCTGCTGCGCGGATCCATGGAAACAGGAGCTCTCTTTGATTTTAATACGAGGAGCGCCCGGTTGATCTGCGCTCCAGCGAAATATTTGCGCAACCTCCCGGAACTAATCGATCGGAATCAGAAGTACAGTTCAGCCCGGCCGGCGTATCGAGAAATCGTCCGTAACGCTTCGACGCGGTGAAAATTATTTTACAATGCTAAAACAATTTTATTGTCGACGTTGCGACGGCAATCATCCTTTGTACTCCAACCCCTGACTCTGTGTTGGGTGTCTCGAGCGCCTTGTTAAGACCAATTCTTTGTGACTCGTTTTGTCAGCTATATTTAAAATATCAATTTTCACATTCATCTATGCAGCTCCCGTATTTTGCAATTAATCCCTTGACGTACAAACACGTCGCTGAAGTAAAATATTGCTTAACAGTAATGTCACGTATTACCAGCAAGTCTATTATCATCTCAGAAACGTATTTGAATTTATACGAGAATGCATTGTTACCCAAATACTAACAAGGAGAGTGCAAGGTCGATGAGTCTCAGATTTGATTGAAACTGTGTACAGTTATAGATCTCATTCTCCTGTTAATGTGCATACCCCGTTATAAGCGTAGATAATCAATAGTTTTTAAGATATTTATAATTACCATGAACATACAGGGTGAACATTATAAAGTGTTACAGACGAATACTTCAAAAATATCGACTATACGCAAAAATGTTTCAGATGAAAGTTGTTCAGTACCTAGGGGGACATCATGTGGTGGAACTTTTATTTTTCCCGGTGGACACTCCAGGGTGAGGTGAAGGTCACTTTCAGTTTTTTATATGGAAATACCTACTTTCTATATCATGAATCGATAGACTATCGAATTCTGAGTAAAAATATATTGACCTCTATTTGTCCTGAATCTAATAGTTCACGAGATATTATCGAAACAATTTTCTTTCGTCTTTGGATAATATCTTGTCAACTATTAGGTACAGCACATATAGTGGTCAACACTTTTATACTCAGAATTTGATACTCTATTGATCTATGGTTTAAAAAATAGGACATTCCATTTAAAAAAAGAAAGTTGACCTTCATCTCACCTTGGAGTGTTCACCGGTGAAAATAAAAGTCCCACCGCATGATGTCCCCCTCGCTACTGAACAACTTCCATCTGAAACATTTTTGCGTATAATAAATATTTTCGAGATATTCGTCTGTAACATTTTATAATGTTCACCCTGTATGTTCATGGTAATTATAAATATCTTAAAAACTATTGAGTATCTGCGCCTATAATGGGGTATACATATTAACAGGAGAACGAGATCTATAACTGTACTTTTCAATCAAATCTGAGACTCATCGACCTTGCGCTGTCCTTGTAAGTTGGAAAATAACTAGTACCTTTAGTCCCATCGAATTTCATTTAATTTGTGCACCAAGGGGTTGAGACGGACAATTTCTATGTTGCATAAAAGTCCGCAGTCTCATCATTATGTCTCGGGGAGCGGGATGCCGTCCAAGAAAACAGATCGGGGAACTTTATTAGCCATCAAATATCGCAACGGTGAAACTGTTGCGCTTCGAGTCGAGACGAGGCAGACTTGGTGTTTTGTTTTTCGACGAATTAGTTCGCTTTTCCAAGCGATTGAATCGACGAGCGGGCTCCGGTTTGGTGCAGCTACGTAAAGGAAATCCAATTAATTCGAAGATGACGTACAAAATCCGACGAGAGAATAGGGCGGGCAAAAAAGTACGCGATCCGAACGACCTTTGCCGGAGTGAAAAGGCCGAACAACAAGAACGAAACGCTCTAGAACTCTTCGTTTCCAGCTAAGCGAGCACAGGGACCCCTGTGTGAAGAAAGATTCTTTGTTGGCCGGTACCGAGGAATTAAACGCAACGGCGCTCGAGTCACCAAACAATTGAACAGGGAAGTTTGCCCTCCGCGTAAAAACCGTGTCACGAAACTCAACTTTCGAGCTTTATCATTTAACCGGAGAATGCCTTTAAATAGGCATCAAAGACGTACCTCGAGCGGAAGAATCGATGCTCCCGAGAAAAGAGAAGCGATCGAGCGAACAACTGCCCTACGCGACTGCCACCCGTCGAGTCGCGCGTGAAAACGACTCGACTGATACATCAAACGTCATGATTTTAACCCTTCCTGCGTGTTTTTTTTTCTTTTTAGTTCTAAAGAAAGGAACAAAATTACGAATCGAACCCGGCGCCATCGCGGCGGTTTAGAGGAAACATCTTAGCATTATACAAGGCATCCTCCGCACAAAGGGTCCTTTGTCAGCGAGATTTGCCGACCTAACAACGGGCTCATAAAGTGGGCATGAAACTTTTCCAGTCTGCGCTCCACCATCCGCTGTTTTTTCATCTCAAAGGATGTACATGGAAATGTACCCCAGACAATTTCCCCGTCGAGCAAATAGCAGCTGGAAAACCGTGGAACGTTGACGGAGGCGGAACGTATGATCGCTGAATCGATGCGTCTGCCACCACCGACTTCCCTGGGTGCTCCATTTCGACGCTGATATTTTTTGTAACCGGTCCAAGTCGAATGCAAATTAGGCGGATGAATATTTATACGGTGAAATTAATTACCGGGAAATATAAAATGGACATTCGATGATCGACTTCTCGAACTGTTGCTTTTCACAACATTCTCCTGTAGCATCGGTAAATCGTGAATATTTGTAGGAACTGTGGGACTCTAGCTATCTTGCAGGAACTCTGGTTCCTCAAAGTAAACATTCAATGACGTTTATCAAGCAGAAAATTATCTTCTTCGTAAAGAACTTGAGTGAAAAGTAGTACGAATATGTAGAAAATTGTAGTGTGACATGTGGAGGGCTCAGTGTTAGCATGTAAATTTCATTATTTCACCACGTTTTTATTAGCTCGCTTTCTTGTCTGTCTGTTTGTTTGTCTGACTGTCTATTCGGTACAAATTTTGCAATTAATTTTAAACTAACTTCCCGATGAGCTAGAGACTTGAAATTTTAAACATAGCTCACAACTCGATGACAATGCAATATTTTTGAAAAATTTTGTAAAAAGCCTATGCGTTTAGGAGATATAAACTATTAAATTTAACCGTTACAGCTCAGTCTGCGTTCGAGCTCCGTGCGGCGTTTACAAAGTTATTACGTATTGTTATACTAGATACAATGTTTGTTTACCAAGCGAAAGAACAGTTACACCGAGATTCTCCGTCGAACCTTTATCTTTGACATTTTACCACGGCGTTTGTTTTCGATATGACGCGGTCGAAATACCACTACATGTCTCTGTTATAATCTCATCAAAATGTTCAAAATCAATTGAAAAATTTCACACACACAAGACTAAAAGGCACAAAATGATTATTTAAATAAAAATAAATTTTTTAAAAATACCAAATCTTTAAAACGAACTGAAAAGTATAAAATAATTTTTCCTAGCCCCATACAGATTCCTAACACCGTACAGATAGTCCTGAATGTGATTGTGAATTTTTAATAGCTATGAAAATAACTACTTGTAAGATTTTAAACGAAAAACGTGGGGCGCATGCAATAGATAACACTGTCCAACACCAAATTTGTTCCCTAATTACTGTTGGGTCCTTCGTATAGAGTTTTTTGCGCTGATTCCGAATCTGTTTTTAATTTTCTTCCTATACGCACAATTTTTGAGAAACATGACTTTGAAAAAAAACGTATTTTTCAACTTTAAACAAATATTGTAATGTTATTATAAAAGATATTGAATTGTTCTTTATATAAAAAGATTCTGTAGACTTTCCCGAATACAGCGATATAAAATATTAATACATTATGATTGTTTAAACATGTGTAAATAATCACTAAAGGCGGAGAGACACCACTTTTGCACCAATTTTTGCGGATATTTTTCAATTTATCTCAAAAAATAAGGGTCCAGAGGAAAATTGAACTATACCATGCGATAGAGCAGACTTTTATCTTGAGAAACTCCGCTTTGAAGTTTGAAACGTCGACGTTTCTTTCGAACCAGAAAGAAAAATATCTTCGCCCGACATGAGTTGCCGCCAGTGGCGCTCGGGACGAGATACGGCGCAGCGATGGGATACGGAGCGGCGGACGACCGTTCTAATGGTGAGCGCCACTGGCGGCAACTCATGTCGGGCGACCCAACGATTTGTTTAAAGTTGAAAAATATGTTTTTTTTTCAAAGCCATGTTCCTCAAAAACTGTGCGTATAGGGAAAAAATTAAAAACAGATTCGGAATCAGCGCAAAAAACTCTATAAGAAGGACTCAACAGTAAATAGGGAACATAAAAAAAGTTGAAATTTGTTGGACAGTGTAATTGATGCATGAATAGTTCACCTAAATCACTAACAATTTTATTGCACTACAAATGATATGAACTGTTGTGCGAGTTTTCTCAACGGCAGCTACTCTCTACACTCCTTACTATGTATTATCTTGCGCCCCACGTTTTTCGTTTCAAATCTTACAAGTATTTTCATAGCTATTAAAAATTCACAATCACAAATTTTCAGGACTATCTGTACGAGGTTAGGAATCTGTATGGGGCTAGGAAAAATTATTTTATACTTTTTAGTCCGTTTTAAAAACGTGGTATTTTTAAAAAATTTATTTTTATTACTAGGTGTGTCGATTAAATTTCACATTTCTATATTTTATCAGTGCTCTCAAAATTACTTCCCTTAATCGATAAAGAAAAATAAGACAATACGTCTTCTAAATCGAAAACTTAAAAATCGGAAAGTACAATGATACTGTGTCATTGAATAAATATTTCCAAAAACTGCAATCTAAGAAAGGGAAAACAAATAAAATGTACGAATACATATTCACAATAAACACTGCAACGTTTGACGAGAGTTCGTCATTTCAGAAACACATTTTAGACATTATAGAAAATCGAACTGTCGAAGGGTTATAAAATACTACGCAGAGCTAACTGTTTCAATAGACTTCTACTATCCACTAAAACCGTTCCTGCTGACATAAACTTGATCAGCGTCTCTAAATTTCTCAATGACAAATTAAAACCACTAAAACGATCCTCTGTCCGCGAGCGCGCCAAACGTATGCATTAAAACGGTAATGAGATTACTGAAAATAGTGTTCGCATTTGTACAATATTTCCGCGGGAAGTTGGATAGCATTGTATGATTTAGCTAGTGACTAATAAAGTTCTCCGTCCGCGGATAACGAACCGGCAGAAGGCCACGATTAATTTCATCCCCTGTTCGCGAGCTTTTTCATGCAAACCATGCGAGCTAATCTCGCGAGGCAACGGCCCCAGTAATGGGATTATTAACGAGACAAGTTTAGGGAAAATTTTTCGCAGCTGGGACCCATCCCTCTTTGTCGATTAATAATCGAGTATCCGAGATCTTAAGGGGTGGTTCAATTGAGTCGCTAATTTAAAATTAAAATTAAATATCTACGTAAAGATCAGCTTTGTACTTTAAATTATAGTGCAGAATAGACCTGTGGACTCGAATAGCATTTTTACATAAAAAGACTACGTTATATTTGCATTCTAAAATCGGACATTTCATATGCACTACCCTAATAATTTCTTGAAAAATGTTTTCGTGAATTCAATTTTGCACCGCGCTGTAGATAAGCGGAGCGGCGGGGATGAACAGGGGATGAAAAGAGGGTGGAAAGGGGGCACGCATCCACCTGGCAAGGCGATCCGCGCGCACGGCTTCTCGTATTTCCCTGACCAATTACGTCTCTCCGAGAGGAGAACAAGAAGGAAGAGTGAAATCCCCGCAGGACCGTCGCGAGCACCGGATGCCGGCTGAAAGAATCGGACCGAGCGCATCCATTATTTTTTACTCCGTCGCTTTCCGGCCCTCCCGGCAGACGTGCTTGCCGACAGATCGAACGATTGTCTTCAAAGAGATTGCGAGGAAATAAACGGGATAGAACTGTCGCTAAACTTTTTAACGAATCCCTTTCGCCGTCGACGACGGGAGTGTTTGAAGGGCTGCGAGGCGCGATTGCTACATTTCCTGCCGAGACTTCGCCGGCGAAGTGCTCGTCTTCGGTTATTGTTGGAAGTTGAACGTTTTCCCGGGAATAATCTCCATCGCTAACAACCCGATGTCTTCTCTTCGATTTCTCTTCTTTCCGGCCGAGAAAAGTACAGTAGTTCTCACTTAAATTCGACTAAATCTGTCACGCTTAAATTTTCACGAGTCGTCCCCAGTCTTACTCTATCATTTAGTCTAGGAAAGAGAGTAAAACTGCTAGAGGGCAGGAAACAGACGCAGGTACTTCATTTTCGTCTTACTTTCTCTAACATAGTGCCAGTGGATTGTTGAGATTTTTCTAATTAAGATGAGTCTGAGCACGGGGTATACAGGGTAAGTCCGCAGAAACAGAACACCTAAATATCTCCGTTACTTTTCGTTGTACGAAAAAACTTCTTAGGACAAAGTTACACTGTTTGAAGGGCCACATGTAACGGTGTAAGGGAAAAAATTTTCAAAGTCATTTTTTACAATATTTCAAGATCATCGATATTTTTTTAAATGGAATGAGGTATTTTTTAATACATCAATCGATGCAGCTGGACATTCGTTATAAAAAAGTACAAACCTATGTATGTCGAAAAGTTAGTAGTTCACGAGATATTTCGATTTAAATAACTGTAAAACGCCATTACTGTCGTAGTAAAACGTTACACAAGTAAGTAAACGCTAACGTCTTAGTACGACAGTAATGGTGTTTTAGAGTTATTTAAATCGAAATATCTCGTGAACTACTAACTTTTCGACATACATAGGTTAGTACTTTTTTATAACGAATGTCCAGCTGCATCGATTGATATATTAAAAAATACCTCATTCCATTTAAAACTAGAGGGCTATTGTTGCTCGCTCGCGAGTAGGGTTGTTTTTGCTCGCTCGCTTCGCGAGCTCGCGGGTAGGACTGCTCTTGCGAGAGGGTTAGTGATACGCATGGCTAGTAGGGCCTACTGATATTAATGTTTTTTATTTGGTGTGTGACTCTCCAAGAGTCACACAAAGAACTTCCCGATTCGTTACTCCTTCGCCAACATCGCTATCATCGTTTTTTTTTGTACTTTCATCGATATTCTCCCAAAATGTATTCTTGGGAGTAGAGATGATAAATTCACTGTTGCATTGGAATAACTTTCGATTATTCCAAGCGGTAACATTAGCATCAGTTAAAAAAAAAATTAAGAAAAAAATTTTTTTTATGTAATTGCGTTTGGATCTTTGGTGGAAAATTTTCGTCCTCCCTTATAAATTGCATTGTAGAATCAACTCTTTTCGAAAAAAAACTAAAAATCTAAAAAACTACTTGACCAATATGGACCAAAATCTAATCAGCTCTAAGTTACGACGGGGCACATCGATTGCATCATTCATCATCCTGATCGCGTTGTTACTTTTTCTGAAAACGTTAACGAAAAATTGAATTACATAGAAACGGACATACACACACACACACACACACACACGAACATTTTGCTGAAAATAGTCTAAAATGACTGCAATGACCATGAAACGTGAAGATCTGCTAAAAAATCGATTTTCGATTTTCGGGGTCATTACAATAACTTCCCTATAATATCGGGAAGTTAAAAATATCGATGACCTTGAAATCTTGTAAAAAATTATCTTGAAAATTTTTTCCCTTACAACGTTGCATGTTGCCCTTCAAACAGTGTAATTTTGTCCTAAGAAGTTTTTTTGTACAACGAACAGTAACGGAGATATTTAGGTGTTCTGTTTCTTCGGACTCACCCTGTATAATGGAAATAACAAAATTAAGGGCAGGATTGCTATAAGTCTATGAAGGTAGTCGGATGTACGGAATGTCTAGACCTATTTTAAGGGTCGGTCACACGGATTGGTCATGTTCGCAGGGTGCGTCGTCGGTTCGAATCAGTTTTTCTCGGGTCCGCCATTTCCTGTTGCTGGCGCGCGCGTCCCCTTGAATCCTCCACTCTTCCTTTCGAAATAAATGAACGCCCGGCCGAATCAACGAGCATGAATTTCACGCAGCGCGCACGAATGAGATCCGTATGAAATTATCTGTCTGGAGGGGGTCGATACGGGGTGTATAGGGACTTTCGAGGAAAGGGTTGCTGCGACGCCGTTGAAACGGGGTGGCGTGGCGAAGTTGTTGAAATAAAGTAGTCCGGCTGACGCGTCATTAGCAACAGCCCGTTGCGAAAGCTCCTGTTTCGGGTGCTCACAAAGGCCTCCTCCTTTCAGCCGCGGCATTAATCTGCGAATCCTTTCGAATCCGTTTCGTCACGGCTGCGATTCGTTCACCTGCGTGAAAAACAGTTTCGACAGACCTCCTCCTTTCGGGTCAGGATGTGAAAGGATGAAACTTGATTAACGAGGGGGTCCGACGTGCTCGCCGCAGAGATCATTTATTTCCGACGGAAAATTCCACCGACTAATCGATAACTAATCCTTTATTAGTTCGATCCGACCAACAAAAAACATCCTTTTGTTCCCCGAACTCACCTGTTTTAGTTGGACCAGTTAGCCGGAGGAACAGGCTTTTTAATCAATCCATCGACTTCGTCGAAGCTCCTGCAATTACTATTTTTGATTAATTAGTTCCTGCCTTTCCGAATCGTTAGAACGCGAGTCGAGTTTGCCGAGGTTCGCGCAAATACCATTTTTGTTTCTTCACATTGTCGAGGTACAAGTTACTCTACTGTCGAAACTTTTAGGGAGATTTAGCAGGCTTTAATGTGGAATTAGCGGAAATTATTTTTGGACGAATACAAGAGTGGAATGCAAGATGAAAGCTTTATATTTCAAGAATCTTAGCATAAACTGAGATGATTGCGGATACCTAAAACACTTTTAGTGCTGGATCTATTTATATAGTGTTCAAACTTTGTTCATTACCTTGTTGTTTCAAGGATATTCAAAGAAAACCCGACTATGCTCGTGGCAAACTGTTGAAAGAGAAGCCAACACACATAGTATCAGGGAACAATGAATATACTGACAATTAGCAATATGATCGAGAGGATGTCTGCGCCATCGCGTAAAGGGGCTGTTTCGCGTCAGAAGCGAGCCGTTCGACAGGTTGATCATCGAGGAGCGTTCAGCGGACAATGGCCGCGATGTCGGCCGATAAATAAAAATAAAACGCGAGTCGGGACGCGTTAAGGCAACGCTTGGCCGGGACGTCTGACGTGCTCGAAGCACCGGAAGCATCCATTCGCCAGACAATCCCACGGTGGCCGCCTCACAATGGCGGACGTTCGATTAAGCCCAGACCGGTTGAAAACGAGGTCGCGGTTGGAACGAAGTTCCGCGGCTCCATTTCCGTTTCGAGCGGTAAATCAAAGAGCGCTTGAAAATTTCCGAGCCTCCCTTCTCCTCCTATATATGCCGGCGTACTTGCGTTCGCGAAGATCAAGAAGCGTATTAGCGGCGTTTGACGGCGAGCGTCAGCTGCACGAGCCCGCTACACGTGCATCATGCTCGTCGCGAGCCTGGGTCGTCACCTCGACGCGAGAAAACGCGGCAGAGAGAGGGTGGAGAGAGAGTGTGTGTATATGGAAGAAAAAGAGAGGAAAGAAATAAGGACCGTGCAAAAGCACGCGAGGAAACCGCGCGACGATAGACCTTCTTACCGAACTCCTTTCCGCTCTCGTTCTTTTATCGATTTTATTTTTCATTCCCACCAGCGAAGAAAGGCATCCCGCTGCATCTCTACGCCGCACGATGATTTATACGCGGAAGATCCACCTACGTAAGTTATGGCCCACCCTTGTCGCAATCGCGCGGCATCCTGATCCGATCGTAAATCTAGCCACTACTGTACTACGGCGACCGAGTGGATGCCGAGCGACGGTACAGCGACTCTGTTATTGTTTTGAATGGCGAAGTAATCGCGCCTGCAACCGGGCCTGCTATAATTAAACGGGGATTCGGTATCGCGGGAGGTCGGACCACTTTCGAAAATATTTAGTCGAGCTTCGGCAATGCATGGCGTCGTTCGAATGCTGTCACGAGCTGCGCTTATTAGAAATCTACGTGCACGGTACATAGTGCACCAGCCAAGTTCTCGCACTACCTCCTTTTACACGAAACAACTTAGCCGGTTTTTAGAGGCTTATAACTCGGCACTGCAGGCAAATGGAGAGATGTAATTTCGTACACTTGTTAAATGCTATCATGTCTCAATATTGACAAAACATTAATCTTCCAACATTAATTAATTATTTATTTATTGACGCCATAAACCTAGTTTGATTTATATAGCATGCATTACTATAACACTTTACAAAAAAATAGAGAAGTATATAACATAATATGTATAAAGTGGAATTATGTAATATAAACGGTAGGCGCTAAATCCTAATCTTACATTTTTTGATAAAGTTAAAAATAAACATTACCGCTGCAATGTCTCGTACGCTTAGAAAAAATTAATAGTGTAGGGAGGATAGTGTTTACGATTTAGAAGTAGTTCAAACAGGTGTTCTTGTTCTGTATCATATTCTGGACACTGCCAGATAATATGATTGAGATCCTGAGCCTCCGCTCCGCATTCGCAGGAATCATCCGAAATGAAGCGTACTCTCGCCAGGGAGGCTTTTAAATTATAGTGATTCAAACGGCTTCTGTTGACAAATGTAACAAAATCTCTCGGTAAATTGAGACCCGAAAACCAAGGTATTCTTGAATCGCTAAAGAAATGTTGAAAAGAATATATACCTTTGTGTAAGGCTTCAGTCTTAATTTTATCATTCGATGACATTCTCATTTGATATTTAAAATCGCTAACGAAATCGGTAAACGGTATTTTGACGTTTGATACGGTTCCCGATTCTGTAGCTTCTTTGCCTAACGAGTCAGCCTTTTCATTGCCTATTAAGCCAATGTGCGCTGGGATCCAGATAAATTTTACAAATTTAGTATTACTAGTGTAGGATATAAAATTGCAATATTTGTCCTTAATTTCTAAGAGCAGTTTGTTACGTCGCGAATTGAACAAAGGTTTTTGTAAAGCTTTGACTACACTTTGCGAATCTGTGAGAATGAGAAAGGTTGAATCAGTATGGGAGCTAACCACATCTAAAGCTTGATTAATCGCAAAACATTCTGCTATAAATATTGATGCTTGTCTATGTATGCTAATTTTTTGGCTCATATTTAGTTGTGGACAGTAATAAGCTGCCCCCACTGGCGGTGTATTTTCTGTTTTACTGCCATCTGTGTAAATCTCAATCGTTTCCGGAGAGGCCGATTAAGTGCTTTAAGACAGCATTAGGATTGGCTGAGTTCTTTATAGATTTACCCAATTTAAGGTCACAGAGTGGGATGTTAACTAAAGATCTGTAGTTGCTGGAGTATATGGGATGCTTTTCATTTGTCGAGATACCTTCAAGAAGTTTAGAGATGTTAATGAAACTTTCGAATAAAAGCGAGTGCTTTGCTCTACTGTTAGAAAGTAACGTTGTGAGATTAGTATTACTACCAAAAAGAATTTTATTTGATTTGACTAGATCTTTAAGTAAAAAGCATTTAAGAAGGTATTTTTGTGCAAGAAAACTGCTTTTGTCCAGAAAATTGGTGGTCAATCTTCCAACATTAGTAGGTTCCGAGATATAGGACCTCAAAAATCGCTAAATTCGTCACTGACTGACTGACTGACTGACTGACTGACAGATCATCAAAACCTTTTGGGTACTTCCCATTGAAATTTGGTAAATAGGTCCACCATAACAAACACTCAAAGGAATAATTATCAAAGTTTGAAATTTTACACCTTAAAGGGGTTGTATCGAAAAAAAACATTACGAAATAGGTACGTAGGGATAGAACATAGCAGCATAACATACATAAGTATACGTTTTATTAGCTTCGAAGTCGCAACAAATACTGATGAAAAAACAATCGCTCCGACGTAAACAAAAGAAACTGCACCGAGCATCGTTTATAGCAGCGGGGGGCAAACGGATCCGAGCGACGCTGGCAGAGTGTTAATCTTCGATAAATTGAATTTGTATTTTGTATTGCAGATTAGAAAAGGATTTTTTTTCTTTGATACCTACTTGATAATTGATGAAATCTCAACAAAAATTGATGAAATCCCAACAAAAACATCCTGTAAACAGGAGCCAAGTTGCTGTGGCCGTAAAAGAACGCTATTTAATTTTTAAAGAGTTACATGGAGAGCTAAATTATTCAAACTTGGCCGTTACTTTCTAAACCAATGGCCATAAAAGGTGTTAGGTAGCGGCCAAGTTCGAATAATTTAGCCCTACATGTAACTCTTTAAAAATTAAACAGCGTTCTTTTAAATTAATTTTTACAAACGCTTTTTCAGTATTGCAAGAGGTAATTCTAAGCTAACGAACTTGGCCGTATTTTGTTTGATCTCACAACTTTTTACGGCCATAGGGACTTGGCTCCTGTTTACAGGATGTTTTTGTTGGTTGCTAAGAACTGGAGCATATAGGATGATTGTTCCAGTAGACAATCTATTAATCCTTCACTAGCATTAGAGATTGTTTGGGGCCAGGCGAAAATTTCTTTGTTGAACTTCTTCCTTCGAATTTTGATTTTGATTACAAAATAAAACTAGAGGGCTATTGTTGCTCGCTCGCTCGCGAGTAGGGTTGTTTTTGCTCGCTCGCTTCGCGAGCTCACGGGTAGGACTGCTCTTGCGAGAGGGTTAGTGATACGCATGGCTAATAGGACCTACTGCTATTAATGTTTTTTATTTGGTGTGTGACTCTCCAAGAGTCACACAAAGAACTTCCCGATTCGTTACTCCTTCGCCAACATCGCTAACATCGTTTTTTTTTTTGTACTTTCATCGATATTCTCTCAAAATGTATTCTTGGGAGTAGAGATGATAAATTCAGTCTTG
Source organism: Lasioglossum pauxillum (assembly GCA_933228785.1). Classification (NCBI taxonomy): domain Eukaryota; kingdom Metazoa; phylum Arthropoda; class Insecta; order Hymenoptera; family Halictidae; genus Lasioglossum; species Lasioglossum pauxillum. The sequence continues at coordinate 16,014,426 of OW121702.1, read as the reverse complement.
CATTGGAATAACTTTCGATTATTCCAAGCGGTAACATTAGCATCAGTTTTAAAAAAAAATTTTTTTTTAATCTAAAAAAAAATGAAGAAAAAAATTTTTTATGTAATTGCGTTTGGTTCTTTGGTGGAAAATTTTCGTCCTCCCTTATAAATTGCATTGTAGAATCAACTCTTTTCGAAAAAAAACTAAAAATCTAAAAAACTACTTGACCAATATGGACCAAAATCTAATCAGCTCTAAGTTACGACGGGGCACATCGATTGCATCATTCATCATTCTGATCGCATTGTTACTTTTTCAGAAAACGTTAACGAAAAATTTGATACCATAGAAACAGACATACGCACACACACACACACATACGAACATTTTGATAAAAATAGTCTAAAATGACTCCAATGACCATGAAACGTGAAGATCTGCTAAAAACTCGATTTTCGATTTTCGGGGTAATTACAATAACTTCCCTACAAAATCGGGAAATTATTATCACTTACAATGTATACATTAAATTAGAGACCTCGATGAGTATCTCAGAGTTGTTTCATATTTTTTTACAACGTGGAATAGTGAACATTTAGAAGGAAGTGTCAAAGTACTACTTTGTAAAAGATTTGTGTGAAGAAATGAAGCTACACATTGGGAAATAGACTGATCATTAGACTGCGGATGTTTATGCAATTTTCAAATTTTGCAGACAAATTTTAAGAAAGTGGTTCCAAATAAAATTCTTTTTTTGAGTGGTAATAGCATTTGTAGATCCCAAAATAAATCAAAATGGTACTAAATTCTGTTGACTTAAATACTCCAGCATTTTTTGAAAATTTTTATAAGCCATAAATGCATAAAGATCCGCAGTCTACTGATCATTCTATTGATTCATCTATACAGGATGTCTCAGGACGGGTGACACAAGCAGTGCGTGACTCCGAGATAAACAAAAATTAATAACAAAAGCGAATAACATTTTATCAGTTAACGCTACGTTCGAAAATTGAATTTGAATACCCCACCATTATGACTTACCAATTATACCTCTTGTCAATACTAGGATACGCGAATCTGTAGAGTTACAGTCGGTGTACAAAGTATTCGTACACATTTTAAAAACGAATCAATTTTTCTGTGCACGTAATGAAAATTTAAAAGATGTATTTTTTAAATCTAAGTAAGTTATATAATATGTACAAAGTTTCATTGAAAGATGTAAAAATCTTTGAATTTACGGTTTGCGATTCATTTAAATCGCAGATTCTTACGATTTTTGATATTTTCAATCAATTATATTTCGTAACATCCTTGATCGATTTCGATGAAACTTTGTACAAGTATATAACTTACGTAGACCTACCAAAGGCGCCTTCTAAATTTTCATTACGGGTACTTATAAAAAAATTTAAAACCGTGACTATTTCCTTCGCAATTGCGACCAGTAACAATTTTTAGAAACAATTATTTACACATTAGCTAACACATTTACACATTAGTAAACTACTCCTTCTAACGTCTGAAAAGAAACTCAAGCTGTTGGGTCCAATTTTGAAAAAGTAATTTGTTTTTTAATGTGTACGAATACTTTATACACCGACTGTATGTTGTACAAGCTGAAGAACAGAGGATATCAAGCGAGGCAGAATACAGATATGATAAACAAATGATTGCCGACGTTGATTGGCGTTACAAAACATGAGAGTGAGGTAGACATTGTTGCGAAATAATGGTGATTATTATAGCACGTTCCTACAAGATCGATAATCGTGAAGATTGAACAATTCATTGGGTACGCTGAACAAATGCGGATACGCTTCATTTCCGAATACAAAAGGATTGTAAACACAGTAACCACATTTGGCGAATGAACAAACACTAAAGATTCATGCAGAGTCCTACATGATGGATTTTGAATAATTGTGTTCATTAAGAAATGTCGACGAATTTTGACAATCGTTTGATGTATGGAAACAAAAGTATATTTATATCACAGTCCAATTTGATTGGCAGAAAATTCTGTGTTTTTCGGTAAAAAGAGTTCCGAGATGAAACTTCGCTGATCTTCAACAACTGATTAAAAATAGATCAAAGGAATGATCTCGATCACAATGCAACGCACTTCTTCCGTGCCAGAAATCTGCCGGAGCCTTTTAAATACCCCAGCGTGTGGACTCAAATCCACTTATTTACAATGTGAACGTTATACACTGCGCAGAATGTTTCAGCGAAAAGGAGGGGAAAAAAAATCGTTCGATCAATCGCAGCACACAAAGCAGGCGCAATTCAGCACACAAGCACGCGCTGGTTAAACGAGCCCGACAGATAAAGAATTTAATTGGAAACTCAATTCTCCGATTATGACACTCCAAGTCCTTTGCAGGCGCGTAACCGTGACAAGAATTTAATTGTAGCACAGGCCGAGGACATTGTTTAACTTAACGCGTTGTTTAGCACGGCATATGCGAGACTGTTTCATTTAAATCGGCCGGGCACGCTAAAAATTCCACCTCTTCGGGATGCGAGACAATGTGGAAAAGCCGAGCTCGTTGTTCAATTAGGTATCTTAATTTTCGCGACGTCCGCGAAACCTAATTACTCCCACTTGAATTGCGTGAAATTCGCGACAAAACTGCGGCTAATCGCGTCGACACTCTTTTGCTGTTCTCTTGTCTGCGTGATTCACAATTAAACTGCATTTCATGCATTTATTATGAAAATCAGTGGATGCAATAGACAGATTAGAAGAATTGCAGAACATTCGTTTTCTTAAAAAATTTTCTACCTAGTTCGAGCAATTTTTATTTCATATGAAAATCCGTAAAATTATATTTTTGAGCAGCATAATCTTGAAGTACTAAAAGAAATTTTTGGTATACGAAAATCGTGTTTCCTTCTAAAGTGCCTCGTTTTCGATAATTTCTACGTGTATTATTGATAGGTAGAATTTCAGTGTCCCGCATACAGTATTGTTTTGTATAAAAATGAGGAACGCATGAAAATTAAATAAATAAGAAACAGAGGAGAATAAAGTGACACGTAACACGAACATTCATAATTGGACTGCGAATTTTATGCATTTATGACAAAAATGGATAGTTGCAATTTAAAACAGTGGACAAATTAAATAATTTAAGGACATCAATGTAATAGTTGCAGCTTATGAACATTATTAAAGAATGAGAGAAATTATTACTTGGCCCTTGTATGTTGCAGTTGATGCAAACAATTTTTATTTCGCATAAAGTTCCGTAGTCTATTCATAATACTAAGTGTTTATTGTTTGCTGGTATTATAGAATAATATTAAGGTCGAGTGGGGTAAGTCCGCCCTAGTTTTTGCAAAGTTGGACTTTAAACTGATGTATTTTCAGTCAGTTCTTGGTATCAAACTCTTGCCACAGTTATTACTGATGAATTAGTATTATGTAGGATTTCAATTTTGCTTGAAAATTATCATTTTGATAGGATATTGTACAAAGTGTCAACTAGGACGCACTTGCCCCGAAAATGGGGCAAGTCCGTTTCTGAGAGTTAAAAATGCTTTCGAACCTTCTTTCGAGTGCTACGGGGCAAGAAAAGAATTATTATCAAGCCTGCTACAAAATGCTTCTTATTGCATTAAATTATATTGTTTAGTTTTATAGTTATCCATTTTTAAACAAACATGTATACTTTTATGCTGAAATATGAAAGGGGATACAGTGATACTAAAACGAAGTTTAAAAATGCTTTTGAACCTTGTTTCAAGTGCTATGGGGCAAGGAAAGAATGATTATCAAGCCTGCTACAAAATGTTTTCATTGCATTAAATATATTGTTTAGTTTTATAGTTACCCATACAGTACGGACTTACCCCACCGAGATAGTATGGACTTGCCCCGTGTATTAATATCTACGGGGCAAGATCATCTTAGTGTTTTTCTCAATAAATTTAAAAAAATACAATGAAACGGTTTATTTAATGTAAATCTACATCAATATTTGTTGTACTTACCTAAAATAACAATACAGAATACAGGGTGGGGCACCTAAAACAGGTCACCTGAATAACTCGCTTGTTTTTGAAGATAGAAAAAATGCATCAGACCAAACTTACTTGATATCGAGTAATTGATATATTCCTTTAAAAAAAAAACAGAGTTGACCTTCATATCTAATTGACGTTTCCACCTATAAAAAATTAATGACATCAGATTACGAGCGCCTCGATGTCAAGTAAGTTTGGTCTGATGCATTTTTTTCCCACCCTGTATATTAATAACTTGTAAACTATGCACGTTCAGGGTAACTTCAAAGTTGTACGTGTACCTCACACGTGACTGTTTGGCATTGGTTGATTTAAGCGAGGAAAACACCTTTATTCTTGGGCAACATTTATGTAGAATAGTTCATTCTAACTTATACTACATTAATAAATACAAGCTAGAGAAATTTCGTTCATATATATAAATAAAAATAACCAATTAACGGACTTGCCCCGTAGACGGACTTACCCCACTCCACCTTAATTCGAGAAATTGCTATAGTACACAAACACCAAATAAATGAACAATCTCAACAGCATCGAATGTGTACTACTATCTTCCCGATAAAATCACCCTTCGGATCCAGGAGGATTCAGTAGATTGTTTCTTGACAGGCCAGACGGTGGTCAGCCGACGTCGGGGCACCTGTGTGTTGGGTGGAAACTCATTCTCGTTAAATTGCGAACGAGCCGGTGGCCATTAGTGGTCGATGGGGCGGTCCTTGCCACCTGTCGGGCCCGGCCTCCGCGAAACAAAACCCCTTTTCACAGTTAACCCCCGTCCCCTCGCGGCGAATGTTTAATATCAGATTTCATAGGGGGCACGCGAGGGGCCGTCGGTAGTAGACGGTTTGTCAGAGGTGACAGAGGAGAACGCGACGCTCGCCAAGGCCGCGCAAAAGCCGATATCAAACGCGACGACAGCTTTGTTTCGCTGCGAATAATCCTGCGAGGGATCCACAGAGCGCCGCAACGCTCCGTGCCGTGCGACCAGTAAAAAGCTCCCGTGAATCGAGAGAACCCGGGGAGAGGAAGGCTTCATCGGTGAAACCCGCACAGACTTCAACACACTTACCACTCACGATCGTCCTTCTTCTCTCCACCGTGGCTTTTTCCTGTCGCGAGCCCAACGTTTTTACCGCTCTGATGAACGACCCAGCGCCGCTAGAAAGCTCGAACGTCTCGCCAGATTTTATTTAACGACACTGACAGAGCCAGGATTCATGGACATCCGGGCCGCAGTTGTCCTCGCTCGATGCTCGGAAAAAGGATACGAATTGCGTCGATGTCGATCGAGAGGTCGCTCGAAGATGCTCGATAACGTTGAACCTTGAGTGACTTTTTTGACTAGAGGGACCTCGGTTAAGACGCCAAGTCCTAGTATACAGGGTGGGTAGTAACTGGTGGTACTACAGGAGGTAATTCTATATTACAAAATAAATTGAAGATGTAAAATACAATATTTTTTATACGCGAATCTATTTCCGAGAAAATCAAGTTTAAAAATTCGGTTAACGTGCTAACATGCAGGTTTTTACTGATTTATACTATAAATTCTGCAGTATGTGAACAACATCGAATGCTCAAGATAAAATTATTATAGCTCCAGGAGGTTCTAGACTGATTGTAAAAATCGTTCATGACCAGGAAGTTCCTCGATTGTCCCTCGGTGGAGAAGGTCGTTTACGGTTGTCAGACTGAAAATGTTTCATTATTTTCTTTCGAATATTACGTTTACTCCATCGTTTTAAACTCAAGTTCCACAACGAACAAAACAGATTTATGTGTACGAGAAAGAACGACTTGTTTCTAGAAGAATTTCTCCCTTCGGTCTTCTCTTTCACCGGTACATTACACAAAATGGCGCTCGCCCAAATAGGATGACTACAATCGTCTAACGAAAACAAGGTTTCGTCTCTTTTACGAATGCTTCCTTGGAAATTAGATTCTAAAAACTTCAAGAGATCCTCGGAGGCTTACGGAAACTACATCAAGAATATGACGAAAATATCAAAGCCAAGAAAACCACATAATGAAAAATCAATATCGAGACAAAACAAAATAAAAACTCATTTGTTCCTGCACAACAGTGAACAATTTTGGCCACCCAATTCACACGCCTGATTTCCCGGTTTTTCAAAAGCGAGGTATCACTTGACTCATTTGGCATTATTAAAAATTCCATTTCGTTGCGTCGGGGAAACCCGGCAGAGAACAGTTCCGTAATTAGACAACCGGATCGTTGAACGGCCCATCGATCAAGCGGTGAAATTCCGCGAATCCGTGTGCGCGCACGCTCGCGGTTTTTTTTTCTATCGGAAAGAGCGCGCAGCTTGATTATGCGCTCCACGTGCACTCACTCGAGTGCCTTCTTTCCGCTTAATGATTCCGCGTACACTCGGCGGTTCGTACCCCGCTAATAGTTTCTGCCCCAAATGTTCACCGTAACAAGGCCGTTTAGTCATGTTCCGCGCCATGGCGCGACCCCATAAAAGAATTCCTGATCCTCGATATCTCTATCCCTCTCCGGTCTCGGGGGAGACCGTTTTTAATATTCCGAGGAGAGGCAAGCAAAATAAAAAAGGAAAATGAATGTCGAGCGAGGGACGGCATTCGTCGCGACATTTTCAGTGACCCAATTTCGAACAATTTGCACGGTCGCATCGAACGACGAGAAAAGCGAACTCGTTTAATCCGCTGTTCCCCGCTTTTTGAAGCAGGAGTAACGCTGTTGCGGACCGTTCTGCTTTATTTTCCTCATTTCTTTTTTCTGTCTGCGCAGACGTGGCTCACGGCAACTTCACGCCGGAGGAAGCACCGACAACCGAGTCACCAATTCAGAGCGACGTTTTCGTCGAGAAAAATGGCGCCGCGGAGGGCGAGCTTCCGGTCTCCACGGCGAAACACGATGACCCGACGTACATGGCGGTCGTGATCGGTGTGCTAACTGCGGTGATACTCCTGCTGGCCGTCGCGATATTCCTGATCGTCTCCAGACACAGGCAACGGAAATGTTTCGCAAGTCCCATGACCGGAAAGGCGCCCTCTCATCTCGGATCCACCTGCGCTACCGTCGAGAAGGGAGCTGCGCTGATGGCTTACACCTTGGAGGACGACGAAAGGTATTCTTTCAATTTTTTACACTATACAGTAGTGCCAGTGCCGGATTAAGCCAGCGCGGGGGCCGTAGCATGTCATCACGAGGCTCTAGGCTTTGTATCACGGCCGCTTGTGTGCAAATGTTTCGGCGCTTCTTCGATGAGGCGCCCGTGTGCGGGGTACATCCTGCCTAACCGCACGCGATGCGGCGCGGCGCACACTGGTCCAAACCGACGAAATCTGTGTCAAAATCAAAGAACTTTCGATAGAAATGAGATAGAGCGATGAAATTTTTTTAAAATGAAAGCAGAAACTTTGCAGAATATGGTATAATTATGGAGATTGTGATACGAACATTTTTTAACCTTGAAAGAATTCGTTAAACTTGCACAACTTCAAGAAAATTGTGGTTTTTCCAATACCACGTGTGGAAAAAATTTTTTTTTGACATGCGACACATTATTTCCCGTAGATTTTTTCACGCTGATTTCAAATCTGGTTTCAAAATTTGTCTACGACCTCAGGATTTTGCAGGAAATCGATTTTTGTGAACACTTATGAAACTTATGAAATCATTTTTTCGTTGAAATGAATTTTTAACCCACTAGTTTGAAGGAATATTGTATTCTCATACATAAAACACATTAGAAATAATCATAATGAGGTATTTGATCGTTTACTTAACGTGTATCACTTGACGAACGATCACTTGACGTATCGCTGCGATTGTTGTAATACATTACAGTCACGCTGTATGATTATTTTATGATTATTTTTAATGTGTTTTATATATGAGAATACACTATTCCTTGAAACTAGTGGGTTACCAATTCATTTCAATGAAAAAATGATTTCATAAGTTGTGTTCACAAAAATCGGTTTCTTGCAAAATCCTGAGGTCGTAGACAAATTTTGAAACCAGATTTGAAATGAGTGTGAAAAAATCTACGAGAAATGATGTGTCGCATGTTAAAAAAAATTCTTTCCGCGCGTGGTATTGAAAAAACCACAATTTTCTTGAAATTGTGCAAGTTTAACGAATTCTTTCAAGGTTAAAAAACGTTCGTATCACAATCTCCATAATTATTCCATATTCTGCAAAGTTTCTGCTTTCATTTTAAAAAAATTTCATCGCTCTATCTCATTTCTATCGAAAGTTCTTTGATTTTGACACAGATTTCGTCGGTTTGGCCCAGTGTGCAGCGGCTCTGTTTTGTATGGCGCCGGGCGCCGAAAAGCGCGGGACCCGTAGCATTTGCTACTTCTGCTATAGGGCTTAAGGGTGCACCGGAGCAAAAATATCACCATTTCGGCGACAGAGACGCAGATATGTTTCTTTCAGGAAAGACACTGACGGAGAATATGAAATAGCTTGATTTTTTCGATCACGCGGTCGGGCTGCATTTAGCGAAGAAGCAATATTTTTTTATGCTCTTTGCGTATAGTTTTAGTGGACGAACCCAATGCGAAACTGGGGAGCCACTAGGTAGGAAAAATCTCTATTTGGATAATTGGTAAGTCGCAAACGAACCTGATGCGAAATCAGGGAGTCGCTAGGATAGTTAGTAGGCTCCGTAACTAATATAATCTAATTGATACAACCCGAGCGGTAAGGTTGTATCGTGTGGGAACGTTCAATTACTGTATTAGGATATTGGACAATAATTATGGGTTTAATAAATCTACTCTAATTACCAAAGAACACAAATATATTCTAATTATAAAGATCTGTGATACAAATGTGTAATTGTCGCGAATGGAATGAAAATAAAAGATTTAGAATGTACAAGAAGGAATTTACCTAACTATGATACTCGGTTTTGTCGCACTGGCAATGCGGGGGACTCGGAAATAACATCAACATTGCCTAATAGATTTTAAACCGAACTCGCGGAATCTATAAGGTTAAACTTTGATTTGAAAGGTTTAGCTCGATCTCACTAGAAGTTGACTTTCCGAAATGCAGCACGACGTAACGCAATACGTCTCTACCGAAGCACTATCTCCCGAGAGTAAGAAGCTAAGGGTTTATATACCCCTACAATGAATGGAATGCTCTGTTCATAATTTAATCGCGCTTAGAGATTGGGGCTTAGGGCCAGACTCTCATTTTTGTCATTTCTAATGAAATCGGAGCCAGAGCTCGGTCCTAAATTAAAGGGTTCAACTATGAAAGGTTATCTAGGACGCTTCCTGCCAGAGACGATCTGGAAGAGATTCCTGTGAGAAAACAAACGGAATATATTCTCTATCCGTAACAGCATTGAAATATTTTCTGCATTATTGCGGGGTCCCGTACAGAGACCTTTTTTTGCAATTTGGCTCATGGAACTTTATAAACAACGAAAGTGTACGTTTTTATAGAAGAAATTTGTTTCTGTACACTTTTTCCAAAAAAGGGCTCTGTACGCTAATCCGCAATAATACAGAGAGTATTTCAACACAAGGAGCATTTGGAGAAAGTGTACAGAAAAGAATGTCTTCTATAAAAACGTACACTTTTGTTGTTTATAAAGTTCCAAGAGCCAAATTGCAAAAAGGGCTCTGTACGGGACCCCCCCCCCCCCGCAATAATGCAGAGAATATTTAAACACAAAGAGCATAAAAAAATATTGCTTCTTCGCTAAATCCACCCCGAGCGCGTGATCGAAAAATCAAGCTGTTTCATATTCTCTGTCAGTGTCTTTCCTGCGAGAAACATATCTGCTTCTCTGTCTTCGTAGTTCACCTCGATTGACGCTGATAATGTTATTATTTCCGCGCCGGCGTACCCTTAAGGTGGCACCTCCTATGCGCGTCTGGATATACCGTTTTGCGATCCTGGGGCCTCTTATACTCCATTCATCACGAACGCAAACTTGTTCGCCCAGATGCACAGCACAAAGTTACGACGAGTGAAGTATGGATCGCAAAACACTGCGTCCAGACGTGCTTAGGAGATCCTACCTTTAAGCATCCGCCATTAACCCCTCGAAGTCCAAAACAAAATGGGACCTCGGGCTTCGAACGGACCGATTGAAACTTGTTACGTAGGTACTCACACTCGCACTAACTGGACCGCGGATTTTACGAATTGGCGACGAACTTGTGCAGATGAAATTTGAAATAGTAGGAAGGCTAACAAAAAGTAAAAACCATCTAGCTTTTCGCAGCCACAGATTTCATTGCATAAAATGTTCCAAATTCCAGATCGACAAATGCTTCCTGTGAAAAAGAAATATTTCGCGGACATGTTCTTTTGTCTTTGCACGCGGTGGACCGCACCGTCAGTCATATTCTGCATTTACGTTTACGTTGCAGCTAGTTGGTCAAAGCAGTCGCCCGGAAAACGAAGGATCCGAGTGCAACTCTCGGTTCTTTTCTCTGCGCAGTTGTAAAGCAACAAATGGATTCCAAAAAATATCGTCAGAAACGTTTCATTTTTTTGAGATACTTTCGTACAACGTTCCAGCATCAGCCGTGGCTAATTGAAATTTCGGTGGAAAATTGAATTCATTCCGTAATGGATTCTTTGAAAAATGATACGAATGATTTGAGTACATATTTTTGAAAATATTTTTACTCTTACGAACCACGTTTTTGATACTCGTCTTGTTGGTATAAAAATGTGAGCGATAACGTTTCTGTGTGCTGAAGCTATCGTTTGTGTGAAAGGAAACGACGCGGATATGAAGGATTTGCGGCTTTCCCCGATGTAGTAAATATTGCTGTTAATAATATTAGCTTTCGAGATAGGCCTACGGTTCCGTGTCAATTTCGCGTCGACCGTTTGCAAACATCGTGGTTTACCGATTTTAGAGCCATGCTTAGACTCCAATGAAACATTGTTTGCGAACTGTCCGCCTGAAGGCAATAAAGGATCGATACAATCGCCTGTTAAACAATGTTTACAGATCATTTGTAGACAATCCTATAACTACAGAAAATCCTATGTTTAATGCAGGACACAATTATTTCAAACTACTCCGTTGTTATGATATAAAATATCGTTTCGTGCACCTGCACTTTACAGCGGAGACTGTACAAACAATCGCACTCAAATATTTGAACGTTGTCGATGGTATCGATATTGCACTTTTACTGTAACACAATATTTTAAAAATGAAATGTCGTGTTTGTGAAAGGCAAATGACTCCGATGTCCATGTTTATTATTTATTTATTTATTTTATTATTTTCTGACAGACATTACGTCGAAGACTGCAGTCCTCAAAATAGTTTTATTTACGGACCATAATTTGTTGAGAGATTTCAACTAAAATATTACAGAGATAGTGTTCACATGTATCTTGATATCCAATATATTTTATATATTTCATATCCCAGACATTTTATATTTTTCACATCCCAGATCAAGCCCGGGCAACTTTTTCCCCGCTGTTGCTCCACGACTCCCACTGCCAGTGTACCGGTTTCTTCACTATCAACTATTTCATATTGCCCCTACCGTGCTTTGCCTCGCGTGACTGCTAGACTAATCTCCTCAACCCCCTCCTGCACTCCACAGGAGTTTGGTGGGGAGATCTGTCCCAGATCATAAGATTGTAATCAGTGTTGGGCAAATTTTATTTTAAATAATAAGTAATTAAATAATAAATAAACGTGTGATTTTAATTGCAAATAATAATTAAACTTTTTATTTACATACAAGTAATTTAAATAATTCCAAAAGTGATCTATTTATTAATTCTTATTTTCAAATAAAAGATTTTTTATTATTTGAATTGAGGTGGAAATCAAATATACAGTTTTTGGTCTTCTCTTATTTCTTGTATTTTATATATACAGGGTGAGTCTCGTAACGTGACGATCTCAAATAACTTATAAGTTATTTGTTGTACAAAAAAAATGTTCTGATTTTTGTTACTTCGATTTTTTTATCAAGATATAGAGGTCACCTTCAGTTTATTAAATAGAATGCCTAATATTTTTCATTGAACTCGGATGAAGCACAAAATTCTGCGTAAAAAAGTATTGACCTTCATATATCATAAAATCTAATAGTTAACGAGATATAATCGATATAATTTCCCATATGTATAATAGCTATTACCTGGAAGCTAGTAGATGCTGGAACTGATACCCTCAATTTGAATAAGTATATATGGAAAATTATTTCGATAATATCTCGTTAACTATTAGATTTATGATATACGAAGGTCAATACTTTTTTACGGGAAATGTTGTGCTTCATCCGAGTTCGTTCAAAACTATTGGGCATTCTATTCAATAAACTGAAGGTGACCTCCATATCTTGATAAAAAATCGAAGTAACAAAAATCATATTGCAGCACTGTATGTCCTCCTAGGAACTATGCAGCATTTCTTTGAACATTTCTTTTGTACAACAAACTTACGAGCTATTTGAGATCGTCACGTTACGAGACTCACCCTGTATAATGAACACGTGCGCGTTTTTTGTCTGCTATAGAACCTTTTCAGGTATACATACCGCCACTGGTTGGACCCGTCCGGAGGGTCTAGCTGCCTATAAAAAGATACAATTTAATTTGTCAATAACAATTAAATACAAGTAAATAACAATTAACTTTATTATTTTAAATAATTCTATTTAGACTTGCTCAAATAATAAATAATTATTTTTACTTTTTATTTGAATATCCAAATAACAAATAACTTGTTATTGAAATAAATTTATTTATTGCCCAACACTGATTGTAATTTATGCAAAATCAAATTTCCTCTGTGCAATTTACAAAAGCTAGAACGCAAATGCATAACTTAAATAAAAGGAAACCAAATTTTATTCGGATATTTAAGATCTAGAAAACTTAACTTTAGACTCTTAACTTTAGAGTTTCAGTTTTATTAACTAAATTAGTTCGACTTTGCGTGATTTTTTCATTGCAGTCGCGTGTCAAAAAGTGTTCAAACGTTAATGCGAGTCGCTGTATTTCCTGAACGGCAAAGGGCTTGCTAAAAATTTGCTAATAGGAGACGTCGCGACCCGCGACATCCTCCCCCAACTTTCGAGGCATTCACGGTACTCCGCAACAACGGAAGCCACCTTCCAATAAACTTTCTATCCGCCGTGCTCGTTAGTGGATGTCCAATAACGTCCAATAACGGACATCCTCGGGCAATATATCGAGTTTGTATGGCACGAATGTCTCCAGACGAGATCCTCGATCCGTCGTAACTTGGCGGCGCGTCGCGCACGTTTCAACATTGATCTTCAGCGTTGCCGTCGCGCCGCTTTGTACAACCCGATATCGCCGTTCCAAGGGAGCATCCGAAAAAAGATGGGCGCGCTTTTTCGACTACGTGTGTACCGCCCACCCCTTTGACGAATATCTAACATGCACTCGAGCTGAACGACGACGTAACTTCCATGCAGAAAGGAGTACCCACTCGAAAAATGATGCACTTCCGCCGCTACAGAACGCGCTTTAAGGTCCAATATTTTTTATGTCGCTGCATCATACGTATTCCCTTTGCATGGTTTCACTATTATTCTTTCAAACGACTCATAAACTGCCGCCGCTTCGCGCAGCCGTAAACCTGGACCACACAGGTGACAACAATCACATTCGAAGGGAGGCCATTTAGAAATACGTGTGCGTGTGGTAATTCCTGGCTGTGCTATGGCAACTGATCGTTAGACATTGTATTAGACAACTGGTGTCACGAATTGCAGGTATATTCACGTGTTACAACTTTTCATAAAAAACATTGCGACCTATTGTGATCACTGGACTGCGGATTTTACGCATTTGTGGCAAAAATGGGGAGGTGTAATTTAACACATTACCGACCGGTGATTATTGCATAATTTTGAAAAATCTATGGTACATGGCTAAATACTTTTTAACGGAACCTTCAATAGCAACAGCAATTTTCATTGTGAACTAACAAGTCATCCTGAATAACGTCATCTAATAGTTTCATTTAAGATTGCAAGGTAAAAGAAAATTTCTATGCTTTCTTTTGGTACAGCACAATTATTGAAAATCCTATTAATAGGCTTCCGGTAGGTAAAGTGTTAAAATAGCAACAATATTAGGAAAATTTAAACATACCATTATATTATTTTTAACCTAGTAAACATGATGGGGAATAAAATAAATTTCTATTTCACTCCAGTTTGTTGCAATTCAGGTAAGAAATTTTTGTTTTGCATGGAATCCGCAGTCTAGTGATCACCATCTTATTTTCAGAAACTTTGCAATTTTTTTTTTGATTCGTCGGCTAATTCTTTTACTTTATGATGTCACAGTAATCCTGTTATATTCGCGACAAAATTTTTTTCACTTCTACTTTACTATTTGATGGATGCAAATACCTGAAGGAATGCTAAATATTATTTAGAACCAATTTCTCTCGATTCGTCTATAAAAATTTTAAAAATGGGACAGCTGTGATCATAGATCTGCGGATTGTCTGCATTTATAACAAAAACGTATATTTTGACGTTCCTGTGATAGATGAATGAAGCAAAGGTAACGCAAATACCAATGGTAATTATCAAGATAAAATTAGCCACGTTGAAACACGTATGTATTCGGAAATATCTGAACGAAGCCGTTTGAGCAAACACTATATTCGACACCGTCGCGCGGTTATTTCTCTTTAGACAGGGACGCATAGTGACCAGTCAGTTAAAAGCAGAAATTCTCGGCGGGTCGTCACGGTAAAGAGATAGGTTGTACTGTGAAATATAAAATATTTCCCGGCATCGGGGGAATTCAGTTCCCGGAGCTGAGAGCATTTTCCAACTTCCATCCGCGGTCCCGGGCAATATTAACGCGGATTCCCGCAGTGGTTGACGGTCGGAAACGAGTTCGTTTCTTCTTTCTAGATACGCGGGCGGTTCGTTGCCGACGTTGCCACGGGACCTGGGCAATCGTCTCCTGGACATCGTGAAGCTCGACGACTACCAAGAACCGTACCAGGCACTAAAGTACGCCCCGTACTACAGCTACAGCACCGTTGTTATGGAGATGCAAGACATGATGCTGAACAACAAGAGCACCAACATCAATCACTCAGGTATGCCGCGTTCGTGCACGCCGCCGCGCCGGACCGGTGTTGTTTTACACGCATATATGCTCGCGAGCGCGCGGGCGCAGGCGAGCGCTCACGTGGCGCTCGTATATTTATACCGGTATACACATTAAACGGTTGCACCACGAGTACAGAGCAATCCCTCGGTAGTATACGTACGCGTGTACCAAACAACAAAGCGTTCGCCTGACCGCAATCAATACATCGCGTGCCCCCCGTTATACCCCTTCTGGTCCGTGCCCGTTCCTCCTTTGCTATATCATCCACAGCGGTGTACGCGAACGGTGCAGTTGACACATCGTACGATTATGCGGTACCGGAACTCGGCACGGTGCCCCTGCTCAACCAGGACGGCACAGGACGAGGCCCTGCCGTTTCCAGCAACGCCACCGACCAGGACAGCCTCTTCTCCAAGACCTCCGCTCGCGCCAACAAGACCGAAGACAAAAAGGTACGCTGTCAATCTTTACCGTTCAACGTTCAGGCCCGCTAATCAGCGTCCTAATCTTCGCAAGGCTTCCGACGATTTCATGGCAGCCGCTAGATTCACTCAGACCAATGTTTCTGAATATACTCTATAAGATAGAGGACACATCAAGGTCAATTATAGTTTGTTAAATGGAATGGTGTATTTTTCCATTACTATGTAATAGGGCGTTTTAAGACGCGTAGAGGAACCTACCAGTCAAGGTAATTCAAGATCCTTGAAGGTTATCTGCGATAGAAAATATTTTTCTTCGAGTTGACCTTCATGTGCATGCCATTCTTCGTGGGTTGATCAACCATATTCAAAATAGTAATTCATAATTGTTGAAAAACTTTTTAAATTGAAGATGTCAATATATGATTTCTCTATTAAAATCATTATGGGAAGATATAACATTCAATTCAGTTTCTATTTCTTGCAATCGCTGCAGACAATTTTTATTTTGCATAAAGAACCGCAGTCTAGTCATGAATATTGAAAAAGTTACAATTATTGTAGCCGCGAAATAAATCGAAGGGCAGAGGTTTAATCCAATGAGTAATCTCGTGGCTAAGGTGTCTACCAATATTCTCTGTCCGACACGCTGTTGTTGACACCAGCTCGCTCTAGTTGGCTCAACCTTGCTCTCACCTGCTCCAGTTTGCTTTGCATCGTTCCCTCGAATCCTCACAGTGTACCCCAACCTGCTTCAACCAGTTCCATTCTGCTCTAGTCAGTTTACAACATGCACCAACTCCCTCGAGAGTCCACGAACATTAACAATTATACGTAAATATATCCATATTTATGTTCCATATTTATCCAGCTGCGAAATTATAAAATTTAAATTATTTATATATAATGAAACACGGATGCAATGAAACGTGCTTTCGTCGAGCGACTGCTGAAATATTAGAGTATCCGAATGGTGTGTAGAGGTACTAGGCGCTCCACTGTAACATTTTCCAGGTTTAATTGATTTTTAAATAATAATTGGAACGCGAGCTCGGCGTTGACATGCCGGGAAATTGCCACTCTCGTTTTAAATAAATAAACAGATTTAATTTTAAACAGTTTGAAAGGCCGTTGAAATTGTCGAACATACAATTATTCATCAAAGCTTTCACGCTCGTTGAATACTTCAAACGCTTTCGGCTCGGGCGGCAAAGCGACTCTTTAAATGGTTCAATCTTTTTCTACGCGTACAGTCTAATTCGTTCCGCGGCACGAAGTTTCCAGCGAGAACGACAAGCATGGAAACGCGAAAATATATACTGCCGACAAAGGCGGTGCTTAACAAGGAGGAAAAATAATCGCAACGTCCGATCGAGAATAAAATAAACGAACGGGAGAAGCGTAGGAGAGAGAGAGCAGCTTGGCTACGTTATCGCGGCGATCTATAAATAATGACCAATCCTTGGTGAAGGTAAAACGTACCCGTAGTTCCGCAGTAACCATTAAACGTTCCCCTCATTCGTCGGGAGAAGGTTCGCAATTAATAATTTAAATCAATATGGCGGAACGAGTGCACACGAGTTCGAGCCGGCTATATCTCCCGCGGGCATAGTGCATTGAAAATTTCATCTCGATTTAAGATTTCCGCGGAAGAATTACACCCCCCCCCCCCCCCCAGAAATTCTGGCGCGAACGCCTCGCTGACGAGCTCCCTGTCTGCGCCATTTTCTTCCCTTTCGAGGCAATTTCTATCTGGTCGCTATCCTTAAGCTGTCTTTAAGCAGACGCCACTGTGACACAAAGAGATAATTGTAGATGTAAGACGATGATAATAGAATAAACGTCTTTGTCCTTGTCGACGCCTCTGGCACGTGCACGCGAGCCCAACCTTGGAATTCTAAACACCTAGTCCATCCTTCTGCGGCTTCAAGGAACAAATGGCCACGCAAAACGCATTGGATGTTGTCATTGTCTTCAAATCAAGTGCCTTTGTTTCCTATTCTGAACATGGACGATTGCCTTTTGTTTCTTTACCGTTATCATGCTGATGCTTCACTCTTCCGAAAGTAATATCGGGACTAATAATAGTCTCATTTGCTTACGATCAACCTTTGCGGGCACAAAATTGGATAGGGTAATTTCGGGAGAGATGCACCACATTTTGTTTTCTGATTATAAAAATTTTATTAAATACAATTGAAAGTGTACACAGGCATAGTTGAATTCTTTATTCAAATCTCTTTAATAAAATATAACGTTACATGAGTAAAACTTTTGTATTAATATATTAATATAGTGTTTAAAAAAGGTCGAAAAAGTGCATCTCTCCCTAGGGCCTGGGCTGAGATGCACTCCTTCATTTATAACCTCTTCTCTTTACTTCTATTCTTTTTTTTTCTCTACCACACGTGTTACATAAAGTAGTATACATTGTACATGTTTCATGGAGCGTGCACGAATACGGAAAATTCAATTCGGTACTAGCAATAGTATTTTGCGAATATCTCGAAAACTAAAAGGGATCCCCTCATATATGAACAGGAAAAAGTTGTTCAAAATCTCGAAATCCATAAAAAATTTAAATTTCATCAAAATCGGAGAGGAGTACCTCTTTCTAAATACCAATATTAATTAATTAAAATGTAGGATGTTAACAAATAGTGTGTCAAACAACAAGTCTCAGTTTTAAATCGCTTTGTCATGAATTGAAAAAGGGATGGTCCTGACGAAAACTATCCCTAAATTGAGGGAGAGACGCACCTATACAAAAACAAGAACCAGTACAAAAGATTTTATCATAACACGCTGAAAAATCGTAAAGGAGAAACCATTGTCTCTATTTAAGTCGATAGTGATAGTTAAAACCATACAATAAGAACGTAATAACATTTGTACTTACCACTGACAAAAATATTTCGTCAGGAGTTTGGAGTACTAAGAAGTTTTTATGCTTCTGCTACACGTAAATGATTTGATACAAGTGTTCTTCGAAACGAGGTTAGTTGCAATGACACGCGAAAAACAGTTAAAAATCGTCCAGTATTGTCACAATAAAAACTGGTGCATCTCTCCCATTGGCGCATCTCTCCCGAAATTACCCTACTTCAAGAAATAAATTAATTGACGCAAAAATTACGTATTGAAAATTCTAGCTTGAATGTTACGAACTGGGGAAGATATGCCCACGACTGTGACAACTATAAAAATTGCCACGAGACGTTATTATCCTTAGGTAGGTGGCAATATATCTACAGTAAAATAAATCTATATCAAGAATCACTGTCCAACAAATTTCAACTTTTTTGTATGTTTCCTAATTACTGTTGGCTAGTTCTTATAGAGTTTTTTGAGGAACATATGGCTTCGAAAAAAACATATTTTTCAACTTTAAACAAATATTGTGATGTTATTATAAAAGAGATTGAATTGTTCTTTACAGCAAAAGATTCTGTAACTTTCCCCAACACAGTGATATCCAATATTAATACATTATGATTGTTTAAACATGCTTGAAATTTAATACTTCGAGAAACAATCTACCTAAAAATGGAAGATATTGTTACAGCTAGGAAAGGGGAAAATGGTGATCGAGCGTCGCGTGAACTTCCACTATTTCTAGATTTCATAGTTTCGGAAAAGTAACAATATTTCTACAGTAAAATAAACAGACCTCTATCAAGAATATCAGAGTACTGTGCACAGGCTCCTGTGGGATGAGCGAAAAGGTAGAAGAGGGAAAAAGGGGAAGAGGTACGCACGGTCGACGTCAAACGCGCTAGACGTTCCCCAGGGCTCCCTTTCGCATAAAAAATTACCAAATTACGACTAAAGGTCAATAGAAGAGCGCCGGATCGATAGCGAGCCTCCTTCGAATTGATCAATACTCTTTCGAGACCGATCTCTCCCGATATCGTTATGTATATCGATACTTTGCACGGTAAAGGTAAAGTTACAGCCATGTTCTCCGCGTTGTATATGGCGAAGACTTGCTGAACTTCATGGTACTTTCAAATTCCAGTGAAAGATGATACAGCTTCATTTTATTCTCAACTTACCGGAACCATTTCTGAAGAAAATAGAATTACGTTTAAGATCTCTTAAATTGAGCCCATAAAAATGTTGCGCGAAGTTTCTGCTGTTTGGTGATGACGTATCGTAAAGACCAGCTGCAAATTTTAACTCGCAATTTATTGTGCATTTTGTTGGTGTAACAAGCTTGCTGGTTATTGGTCCACGGAAAGAAGTTGCCTAGATTGCAGGAAGTGTTTTTATTTATCCTGCATTCTTTCCCGAAATAAGTTTAGAATTACCTTTCTTGTCATTTTGTGGCTAAGAAATTTACTTTTTTTATTTATCATAGTTTTTAAAGGAGCATCGACCCCGTAAATATACATAGAATAAATATAATACATATAGTAAATATACAACACCTTTCTTTAAAACAAAATAATGCAACATGACTTCCCGCAAATACTACTTACTTGGAACAAAAGTCGACATTTTTCACGCGAAAAATTGACTGCTGTTCACGCTCGAAACAATTGCCACTAACTGCGTTTTGAAGCTTAGACATAGACCTTTCAAAAACATGTACTACGTTCCATCAAATACGCGATCGGTACTTAAGTACAACGACATCTTCAAAAAGACGGAAACTTATTCCCATACCCAATGTAATTATTTAAATTCTTTACAAAGTCGTTTAAAATGATTCACAATAAACTTATCGAACAATAAAAGTGATTAACATGTGTTGCTTTATAAAAATGACAAGATTCAATTTATTTAGATTTTGTACGATTTTTGTTATTGCACGTACTTGAATAAGATAATTTATTCAATCATTTCTAGCGGAAAGGTCTTTAAAATTTCAATAACTGCAGAATAAAATATGTATATGGAATCATTTTTTTAAAAGTTCAAGAAAGTCTTCGATTTTATGCAACGTCGTGTTTGTTTAATTAAATCAATTCGGTCTTATTCGTATCTTAATTCCGAATAAATAGTGAATTCATTTTTTTTTGTTATTTATAAACGACTGCAGTAGTTTTCGTTTAAATCTCATGCTATTTACACAATTAACAATCACTTATCATGACACTAATTTGGTACGACTGTATATGTTACGGTAAATGTAATAAATTGGTGATTATATATAACAACCGGTTATTATGCATAATCACCGGATTAATCACATTTACCGTAACATATGCAACAAATGAAGTTGGGGAAACTGAGAACGAACGAGACTTGAAACACGAAACAAAAATAGTGAAAAATCAAAGAAGTACCGCAACCATTTTCGGGGGAATGTGTACGCGTGTTAAACGAGTCTACAAAAGTATAAACACAGACTGGATAATTAAGGTCCTGGCTAACCGAGCGAGCCACCGCGTATCAAAATAATGACGCCGGCCACAATAATGAGTGCCGCGAGAAGTTACCGGCCGGCAAACAAATAAAGTATCGCGTATTCGGCACCGCTTCCGCACAATCTGCAGAATCATTCGATTGATCGATTCGCCGATATATAAACGAACCGCCGTCAACGGGATATGCGTCGAACCCTTTCGCGGATACCCTCGGAGCAACCCTCGTGGAATGTATCATCATTACGCGGTCCGGTGCCTTCCGGGCCAGTTCGCTCTGTTAATTGCGGAGAGAAAGCGCATCGTGTAATCACGTTTGCAATCCTATCCGGCGTCCCGATCCGCCCTGCCCCTCGCCCGATGGCCAGGTTGTTCCCGTTTCATCCCCCGGTCTTCATCCGCTTTCTCTCTCTGTCGGCTCGCGTGCCGACATCGCAGGAATATTACGCGATTCGGCAACCTGCGCCTAAATCGCGCCGCCGCGCCGCGATCTGCCGGAATAAAAATACGCCGCGCCAAATTTGTAGCCTCCCAGTGATTTATCTCCTCCCGGCGCAGCGGCATGCACGCAGAGGCCGACGTATTTTTCGAGAATACCGACGACCCCGTCGCGCGAATTTCCCAGCGCATAGCGGCTCGCACCGTCCCATCAAGCTTTAAATCAACGACTTCCGCCGCGGGGGAGGAAGGTCGACCAATCTGCACGAAAATTCGAATCTTTCACTTCCAAACGTCAACCTGACGGTCAACTTGTACGAGCCTTTATCCTGGTATCGTCAGATTAGCGAGTTTGCTCCACTCGAATTTAGCCTGGCTCACTTTTCATCGTTTAACTGGGGATGACGAGTTAACTTGTCTTTCGTGTTTGCTATTACGTGTTTTGCATGGATTGTGGGAAGCAGGAATAACATAAAAATTAATTTCATCCCGTAACGACTTTGTTATTGGGTTGGCAAATTAGTTCGTTCGGTTTTTGTGATTTATTCCACTCTAAAAAACCGAACGAACTTATTTGCCAAACCAATACATTAAAAGCAACACTGCAACATTCTTGAATTTTTTAATTTTCTTACTATTTTATATTTCACTCGATCAATTTCTTCATAAATGCATTAAGATCTGTAGTCTAGCTATTCAGAAACTCTCCATTTGCTCCTTCATTCAATGAGTAACTCTTTTAGCTCGTTGTGCCATAATTTGACTGCCGATATTTTTCGGTCCAATTTTGAAAAAGTTTTTCGTTTTTAAAAGGTGTACGAATACTTTGTACACCCACTGTATTTTCTTTTGTTATATCTTTAGTAGGCTGAAAACAATACAATATTTTTACTGTTCGCAGTTACACCTAATTATTTTTGTCATGAATGCATAAGATCCGCAGTCTAGGCATAATATCCATCTTGCTATACAGGGTGTCCCAACAATGTTATATATACTTCCTTAAAATCATTAATTATATATCTCAGCTGAAGAAGGCCACCTAAATATCTCCTTGATTTTTAATGACACAAAAAAAATATTTATGGCATAATTTAAATGGTATCGAAGGAGAGATATCATAGAAGAACAATTTTTTTGTCCGGTTATTATTTCAGTTTTTTCAAGGTCATCGTTATATTTTATCAGAAGAACTTTTTTTTTATTCCATCTTGTTAATGACTGAAGCATATTCAAATTTTTTCAGCCGCTATAAGATGGAACAAAAAACAAGTTTCCCGATAAAAAAATAACGATGACCTTCAAAAATCTATGAAAAATAACCGGACAAAAGAAATTGTTCTTCTATGATATTCCTCCTTCGATACCGTTTAAATTATGCCATAAATATTTTTTGTGTCATTAAAAATAAAGGAGATACATATTTAGGTGGCCTCCTTCAGCTGAGACACCCTGTATATGGTATTATATGAGAAATGAGGAAATTAATATTTTTCTTCACCTAATACCGCTTAACAAGCTATTGTATTTTGTCGAGATTGTTCTATTCGAAAAGAATTTCTGTGAAACGAGTTCAACGAAGAAGAAATTGAGAACGAGTCTGCAAAAGGAGACTGAAATGAAACTTCTTCATATAGATCCCGGGTTCAAAACTGAATAACTTGATGTCTAGGATATCGATCGGCTAAGTAGCCGTGCTTTCACTCTTGCAGCTTCTCCAAACCGGCAAGGAGCTATTCAGAGCGTCGTCGAATTGCTTCCTCTAAGCCTAATATTCGAAAATGACTGCCTTCTACTTCAGAAATCCAGAATCGATAGATACTCTACTGGTGGCTCGATCTCCTCTTTGCCAGGAAGGCTCTTACATATTCACCCGGATGAAGAGGTTTCGAAATGGTCGCGCGAGTTCCGCAGTATGCAACTAGATTGACTTCAACACAATGCTAGGAAAGTGTTCGATTACGGTGATGTTCTTGAGTTACCGGAAATTTATGTTACCGAACGCAGAGAACAAACGAATATACATATGTATCTCTGGTGGGCGGACTAAAAAATATAAAACCACGTTTCAAATAATATAAATTATCATTAAATAGAAAAGAGAATATTTTGGAATCAAATTAAGTCCACAAGTAGCACTTTAAATGTGCGTTTTTGTACAATTAATAATTATCAGTTATACTCTTTTGCTTGTGAACATGATTAAAACTAAAAGCACCGAGCAGAAACATAGCTGGTTCCAAAAATGCATTTATTGGAGTTTTACAGTACTTAATTTACTGATTATTATATTAATAGATAAATTAATAATAATAATATGTAACTACTTAATACTTAATAATAATATAATAATAATTAACCGCTTATTGCCGCTGGTCTGATTTTACTGACAAAAACTATCTAACAAACCACCGCATTTGCATAGACCTACTCTACCAGATAATTGTAATACATAATTTGTTGCACAAATGCAATTCACTTCGGACCACATCCGCTATATTTTAATGTTATGTACCGTATTAACTGGTAATGGAAATGAATAACTAAACAAACAGAATATACATTCAAGAACCGAAACGCAAAGCAGATTACTATCTGAATTGAGGACGTATGGACGTATGAACATGTTGCAGGTAGAGTCTGAACAAAGCTTAACAGTATCAACTTAATACACTCTGTAAAAATAAACCATAACAGTTTGTAGAAAATTTAAAGGTATATATCTCCAGATTGTTATTACTAAATTTTAAGGTGGTCCACTCCACATAATTGTGACGGACACCATAAGGCAGGCCTGGCCAACGCGCGGCCCGCGCGCCGCATATGGGGCGATTTTATGTTTCTATTGAAACTTTTGTTTCTTGTCGTTTGTTTCCTAAATAAACGAAGTGTCATTCTTATAATGCGCAAGTGCGACTATGAACTCCAGTTCCATATTTGATATCTTTGATATAATTGAGTTACAGTGCAACAATGAAATGAAACAAATTTTTTCGTCCACGTCAAAATTGAATTTTTACAATACTGATATTACATTTGAGAGATATTCCAACTTAAGATATTTTGCACAACGAGTTGTAAGTTGTAACTGCTTTTGGATCCACATATGTTTGTGAAACATTTTTTTCGAAGATGATTTCATCTAATTTACAAAGAGTTCATCACGTGCTTCATTAACTGATGCCAATTTAGAGAACCAGCTAACAAAAGATGTACAACGTCGAACATAAATATAGATTTACCAAAATTAAGCAAAAGAAAGGATAAACAAATATCTCATTCATTAAGACTCGAGAATTAATTATATTGAATCAAAGTATAACAACTAGAGGGCTATTGTTGCTCACTCGCTTCGCTCGCTCGCGAGTAGGGTTGTTTTTGCTCGCTCGCTTCGCGAGCTCGCGGGTAGGACTGCTCTTGCGAGAGGGTTAGTGATACGCATGGCTAGTAGGGCCTACTGATATTAATGTTTTTTATTTGGTGTGTGACTCTCCAAGAGTCACACAAAGAACTTCCCGATTCGTTACTCCTTCGCCAACATCGCTAACATCGTTTTTTTTTTGTACTTTCATCGATATTCTCCCAAAATGTATTCTTGGGAGTAGAGATGATAAATTCACTGTTGCATTGGAATAACTTTCGATTATTCCAAGCGGTAACATTAGCATCAGTTAAAAAAAAAATTTTTTTTAAATCTAAAACAAAAAAAATTAAGAAAAAAATTTTCTTTTATGTAATTGCGTTTGGTTCTTTGGTGGAAAATGTTCGTCCTCCCTTATAAATTGCATTGTAGAATCAACTCTTTTCGAAAAAAAACTAAAAATCTAAAAAACTACTTGACCAATATGGACCAAAATCTAATCAGCTCTAAGTTACGACGGGGCACATCGATTGCATCATTCATCATCCTGATCGCGTTGTTACTTTTTCTGAAAACGTTAACGAAAAATTTGATTACATAGAAACGGCCATACGCACACACACACACACACACACACACACACACACACACACACACACACACACACACACACACACGAACATTTTGATAAAAATAGTCTAAAATGACTGCAATGACCATGAAACGTGAAGATCTGCTAAAAAATCGATTTTCGATTTTCGGGGTAATTACAGTAACTTCCCTATGAATCGGGAAGTTAATAAAGTTTTATTCATTTTGTATTTGTATTACATTTTTTACAAGTATATTTGCCTAAAGTGTAACGTAACGTTACTGTAACGTTACGCGTCATCAAAGTGGCCCGTGAAACCATTTGGGTTGGCCAGGCCTGCCATAAGGCAAAAGTTTAAAACACGAACATACAAAATATCAGATGTCATCATCTTGAGATTCCTTCGAAATCGTATCAGCCACGCCGAAAAGAATTTTGATCGGTCCACTAATACCCAAAATATTTAAGATTGGCTTAGGTGGTCCACGTAGGATTACATTTAGATGACTCAAGCGTGAGGCAACATATGAACGATGACACCTCTCAGTAAGAAAGTTCGATTCGAACGAGAATAGCCGAAATCGGTCACGCGATACCCGCGGCGTGCAGCTGGATTGATTCGAGCACAATGCTCCGAAAGTGGTGGCTGCGTCGGGACGTCTGTGGGTGAGTGACACCCGACAGCACCACTCGAAACAGTCAAAACATTTCGGGCGGACTTGTCGGGCCTGGCCTTGACGCATCCTAGCTACGCCAATCATTGTCCCGGCGTGATCCGTCATTAGACCGAATCGGGTGTGCTCGGAGAACGTGGCGCGGCACGGCGGGGCTATCGATGTAGCTTTACAATGGGCCGATGTCGAAAGTTATACCCGTCACGTACGATTGGTCCTTTCGGTGGCCCCTCGTCGCGATCACGGTCTCCATTTTTGTGCCACCGTGTCCGGTAACAACGAACATTATGGGAACAATCGGTGTCGTCGGGAATCGTTCCACGAACGACGAGGATCGTTCCGACCGGATCGAAATCACTCGAAACAAATCTAGACGCCTTTGAAGGCGTCAACGTTGCGTCTCGGGTTGCACGAACTACGCTCGGACACTTAACTGATGCTCTAAAGTGACGCTAAAGTGACGCTAAACTTTATAAAATGAAAAATGGAGGGAGATTATCTTGCTTCGAAATTAATCTTTTAACATTTTCCGAGGAATTGAGAAACAAACAACACACTAGGTTTTTATTTTACGTAGTTCTTAACACGTTTGTCATAGAAATACAGGGTGTCCTAAAACTCCTTCGCTTCCCGAAGGAAGATTAATTAACGAAAAACACGGACCAATCAGAGCGCGATCTAGACGCGAGTTGGCACAGTCGGCCAATAGACAGTTGGCGAGCCGAGCGATAGACAGTTGGTTCGTGTTTTTCGTTAATAACTCCTAAACAAAGCCGCGGCGGCCATTTTTGCAAAGGAAAATGTCTCTTCAAGTGACCTTAGGAACCTCCCATTTCCGGGAAGCAAAGGAGTTTTGGGACACCCTGTATTTAAAAAATGCGAGGACTGTCATAGAAAATTTTGGAATAATTCATAGTAAGTTTATAGTACTAGATTTATTTTAAGGATTTGAGTGAATCTAGCAATGGTTGCCATTACGCGATTCTTTCGCCAATTTGAATCTCTGCTACCCTCGACGAGACGGGACGAGTATGTTTGCCCGGGATCCCGTCGCAGACTTTCCGTAAGGAGAGGTCGGTGGGAATTTATAGCAGCAATTTCGACACTTAAATTATTGTAAGTCTGACGTGATCGTGTAATAGATCAGCGAGGATTTACGGGTCCGGAGATCAACGGAATAATTCATCCGATGACTGGGCCGCGCCATCCCCCTACACATATAGTACCCCTACGCTCGTGGCGCGGTTAGCGTGATCATAGATCGTTGATTATCGACCGATACCACGAGCGATGCATTGTTCTTTTCTGTTCCAGTCTCCGACTCAACAGGAGGTACTGTCGGCCCTGAAGAGACGTCTGGAGCAGACGAGCGTCCCACTCTTCCCACGGCATCGCCTCCGCATGCTCTCGAAACTTGCCGAAGGGGCTTTCGGAACGGTAACGACATTGTTATTAGAGTTCGACACATATCTATTTGAAATTAGACACGCCCGCCGAACGCTCGGCTCTCTGCGTTCGTCACGGCCACTCTGATAACAATTTATTTCGCGATAATTCACCACCTGGTACACCTTGCATCGCGTGAACCGATGGTTACGCTCTCCATTCGTTTGTTATCCTCTGATCTTCGTGGCATAACTTCGCGAGAACGATTCAGATATTTTTATCGAATCGTTGCATCAATTGAGGTTCATTACGTTAGCATCTGTTGTGCAAATAATAAACACAGTAAGATAAGGTACATGATGTGGATTTGAAAACTTGAAAGCAGTTTCTACATTTTATTTAGTCGACGTACCGGGATACAATGATTGTTAATGTAGATTAGGTCCGGGCAACTTCTTCTATCAACTATTTCATGTTGCCCCTACTGTGCTTTACACTCAAATCGTATCAACCCCCTCCTACACTCCACGGGAATTTGGTAGGAGGACCCTAGGAGGAGGGAGAGGAGTCGAAAGTTGCCCAGGCCAGAGCTGGGCAAAAATTTAATCAACGATTGACGACTGAATTTCTACTTCAATCGTTAATCGTAATTAACAAGTAATCTCCCAGTTTAGTCGTTAATTGCGATTAACGATTACATTCCTTTCAATTTTAATCGTCAATCGGATAATTAATGAATGATTAACTGCTGAAATTTCGAAATGAAATACGGAATCAAAACTGTATGAATACTGAAAAAAATGTAAACTGAATTTAGGTGTATTGTCATATATATAATACAAACTCTGTTTACGTACTTTTTCGATGATTTCTTTTTTTAATCAACGATTGACGATTAACTTCATCAATCGATTGTACCAATCGTCGAGTTTTCGATGATTCTTTTTTTTAATCAACGATTGACGATTAACTTCATCAATCGATTGAATCAATCGTCGATTTTTCGATGATTTCTTTCTTTAATCGTACACATTAATCAATCAATCGTGATTCAAATTTTAATCGATTAATGCCCAACTCTGGCCCAGGCCTGATGTAGATCGATTCGAAACGACGACAATAGAGTACTGGTAATATACGAATAACTTCGTGGCACGAGTATATTATCATATTATGAAAATGATAGAAGCCTATAAACGATGTGAAATGACACTTCCTAAGTAGGTTTACGTTCAATGCTGCAAATAAATCTGTCAAACAACGATTTACTCGAATTTCGGCCAGGACAACTGCAGTATACTGGTACGGATAGTAATTATTTCGGTGGGAAGGGGCTTCTTCCCGGCCTTATATCGCATTACATTCGAAAATTGAGCACCACCGTTCGCAGCAACTTCCAAACCGCATCATCACGGTTTCGCAACGTCAAAGCATTCGCTCCGCGCAATTTCCGCAATATTATCATAATACACTCCCGGTTTCTGAAGTGTCACTTTACCACGGTGATCCAGTGCATCAGGATACTGTAATGTCATCGAGCCGCAGAGGTTGAATTACACGCAACCGATGTTACAACGAACTGCGGCGATCCCGCAAACGGGATAGAGAGTCATCACCGGCGCGGCGCGGCGCCGATTCGACTCGCAAACGTGAATCCGTGCGGCGCAGCCGGCCAGGGCTCGCCTTCGCCGTTTGTTAAACGACGACAGAGAAATCAATCCGTTTGTTGGCTACACGCAGGCAACTCGCCACCGGGCACGCGACAACAATACGTCGATTAACGAAGTGTCTGCTCTGTTATTCTTCCCCGTCACAATAGCGCCTCGTCTACCCTCGTCGAGGATAATTAGTTTAGTGCGCGTTAGAGCGGCTAATAATTCTCTTTTGTTTCCTGCACGGGCGCTGGCACGTCGTTAATGATTGGCCGAGAGAGACGCCTTGCCCCCGATTCGGCCTAGTCAGCCCCGAGGGCTGCATCCGCAAGTCTGCATGCAATTCGCGACTTCCCCGTCGATCTCCGATACAATTGCAATCCTGCAGTAAGCAGTACGCTTGCAAATCAACGTTCGAGCATGCTGTGCAGTCCTAATTTTGCGTCGGGCTCGAACCAGCCCCTGCTTACTTGCAATTTTGCGGATCAAGCTGACTAAATTACTTTTTCTACGTTTCTCAAAAACATGTTTGAATGATGAATGAAGAGGTTTCGAATGCTAGGGAAGTTTTCGATTATGTTGATGTTCTTGAGTCACCGCAAATGTATATCTAGTTGGCGGACTACAAAATATAAAACTTTGTTTAAAAAAATGCAAGTTATCATTAAACAAAAAGGAGAATATTTCGGAATTGAATTGGATGGGACTAAACACGTGCAGTCCTAATTTTGCGTCGGGCTCGCACAATCATCATCTGACTGCACCAGCCCCTGCTTACTGCAATTTTGCGGATCAAGCTGACAAAATTAGTTTTTCTATGTCTTTCAAAAATATGTTTGAATGATGAATGAAGAGGTTTCATTTTCTAGATTGACTTCAACACAATACTAGGAAAGTGTTCGATTATGTTGATGTTCTTAAGTCATTTATGTTACCGAACGCAGAGAACGAACAAAAATGTATCTTTGGTGGGCGGATTGAAAAATATAAAACTTTTAAGGTTTAACGACAAGAAGGATTTTAACACTAAGAACAAAAAGGAGAATATTTAGGAATCGAATTAGATGGGACTAGAGTTGGGCAAACGCTAGTCACAATTGTGATTATTGATGAATGACTAAGTAAATACTGAGAGTGACTATGACTACATAAGTATTTGAGCGTAATGACTAATGAATAATGACTAAATTTTTATTAAGGATGACTATTGAATACTGACTACAATGACATAACTAATGACTAAATACGCAATCAGAATTTCACTATGACTAATGACTAAAAATGGTTATACGTTAAAATAAGACGTAATAATAACAAAAAAATATCCTATTAGTTTATAAACATATTTTATATGTTTGTTTTAATAAGTATTTTATACTGATTATGACACGTTTGGTCACTGCAAATTCCGATATAGTTTAAGTATACATATTAATGTATGTTAATCGCGCAATAGTGACTGATTACTAATGATTGGGGACTGATCATTTAAACTAACTAATGATTAATCATAATTAATAAGTAATAACTAACGATTACTTACTTAGGGCTGTGACTAACTAGTGCCATGTAGTTATGACTAACTAATCAAAAAGTTTTAACAAACTTTTTTTATGTTTTGACTAACAATCAATCAGAATATTAGTCATTTTTAATTATTACTTGATTTTTGCCCAACTCTGGGTGGGACTAAACACGTGCAGTCCTAATTTTGCGTCGAGCTCGCACAATAATCTCCGGACTGCATCAGCCCCTGCTAGAGTAAGGCAATAATCAACTAATATTTAAAAATAACTAATAGTTTTTTTTAATGTTAGTCATAGCAAAATAGTCATTAGTCAGAACTGTTTGATTAGTTAGTGATAACTAAATGTCAGATAGTTAGTCACAGCTCTGAGTAATCGTTAGCTATTGCTTATTAGTGAATTAGTATTTAATGATCAGTCATCAATCTTTAGTCATCAGTCACTATCTTGCGATTAACATACATTAATATTATTAATTAGTTATCGCTAACTAATCAAAAAGTTTTGACTAATGACCATTTTGCTACGATTAACATTGAAAAAGACTATTAGTCATTTTTAAATATTAGTTGATTATTGCCCTACTCTGGCCCGTGCTTACCTGCAGTTTTGCGGACGAAGCTGACCCAGTTACTTTTCATACTTGTCTCAAAAATACAGTGGCGGACAAAAGTTTAAGACTGTCTAAAGAAGACGATAACTTTTTAAATATTGTTCTATACGATTTGAACTTTTTTGGGAAGCTAGAGCAATTAGTTTATTAAAGGATATGAAAAGAAATTTTTTCAAAAATTGCAATTGATCGGAATTGTTGAAAAAATACTAAAGTTGAATTTTTAACTTCTTTGTGTGGGCCTATATTGAAAATTTAAAAAATACGTTTTGTAGATCTGTGTCAATTAAACATATTCTGAAAATTTCGTCAAAATCGGTCGACGTTGCAATGAGCTACAAACGTTTAAAGATGGTAAAACTTGCAGATTTTCACGATTTTCGGCAATAAATCGTGAAAATTCAACTTTTAGTATTTTTTCAACAATTCCGATCAATTCAATTTTTGAAAAAATTTCTTTTCATATCCTTTAGTAAACTAATTGCTCTAGCTTCCCAAAAAAGGTTCAAATCGTAAAAAAAGTTATCGTCTTCTTTAGAGCGGTCTTAAACTTTCGTCCGCTGCTGTATGTTTCAAAGACAACAATTTTGTCTCCTATTCCGATGATTCTTGCGTCTTGCAATCTCACTCGTACTTCTCGGAGAAACTTAATCGAATACAACTACATCAACGAAAGTTTCACGGTACAGACATATGTATAACACGACTCCGGAATACAGAACGAATCTTAAAAGACCAGGAGATCGAGGTCAGTTTCCTTTCGGCGACCCAGCGCGAGTATTAATCGTGCCCTCGACTTCCTGCCGGAGTGGGACTTTAAACAGTCGGGGTTGAAAGTTGCGCGATAAATTCACGAGCGACGAGTAATCGAATTCAGAGATCATCCATTCTCGTTAGACGAATTTACGAGTAATAACGAGCGGCTTGGTTCGCCGACTTTTATACCGTAATAAACGCACCGGTGCCAAAGCCCGTTGTTCGGTCGCGGATTTTTCTTCATTCGCCTGGACAACGTATAAAATGATACCGGTATAATGTGAACAAATTTCGCTTTGCGAAGGTGTACGTGGCGGAGGCTGAAGGGATTCCTGAATACGGGACGACGACCAGCGTCGGAAAGCGTCTCGTCGCCGTCAAATTTTTACTGCCGGAAGCCAGCGAGAAGGAAAAGTAAGTACACACGCATACATATACGTATATACAATATCCGCACATAGGGGTATACCAACGCGCGCTATACATAGGTATAGACACACGGGGCTGTATCGCTCGAGCAATTTGCATTCCGTCCCGTTGTTACAACGGCTCGATCGTGCCACCGCCACTTCCTTCGTCTCCTTCTTCCTCCGCGCGGGGCGCGATAAACATTTTACAGCCGTAGAGAACGCTCGGTTACACGGGACGTGATTTTACGAAAGATTTGTTCCGCCATCCGGCAAAGGTGGACCATTGGAAAGTGAAACGATTGTTAGAGAATAACGGGGGGAACGAAGATAGCGGCCGGCGAAACATCGATTAAGATTCCCGGTTGCAGTCGCGAATTCATTTGCTGCGGTGTCATTCGATTGTTTTATCCCCGAGATAAAACCTTACGGTCTGCGACACCTGAAATCCTTATTGTCGGCAGTGCCGTGTTGCTCCGCCGTAGTAGGACCGTAGAAAGTAGAGAGTAGAAAAACTCATGCGAACTTCGAAGTTCATGTCATAAACGCGGTTTTATGGGACGACGTTCCACGTGTTATTGCAATTTTGAGACTTTCCGTCGTTTTCACTTCGTTGGTTATTGCACTGTATTATTGTGGTCGTTCAGTATGTATTTTATTATACTATTTAATGGAAGTATAAATAATTACAGTAGTAGACGCTTGGCTTATTTGGTCGAATAATTTTTGCTTGTTAGAAAATAAAAATGTTCTACATCCATTGTGAAAAGCAGAATGGAAATATTATTCCACCCTTAACAATCGTGATACATGAAAAATACCAGGACACAGTGGTTTTTCATTTTTCTCTGATATTATAGATAGTACTGTTTTAAATTATATCTACTGACCTTTTTATGCATGCACAAAATCCACTAGTAATGTTCAATGGTCACTTTTAGTATTTCTACTTCATAGAAAGCGACTGAATAAAAATCAGGACAAAATGTCCTTTGTAACAAAAATCTACACAAAATGTCCAATAATTTTGACATGAATTCAAGACGCGTCACCGTGACTGATATTTCCACAAATATCTCTTTTCAATTTCTTCCGAGTCCGCGCGCTAAAAAATGAAAGGATTACGATGCAACAGGGCTGGCGTAACATCGCCGGAGTATGCAGAGTACGGGTGGCTTAAAAGATAAAAGAAACGAAACCCATTACCGGAACAAACGAGCTCCATCGTTCGGAAGGAAACGGGCGGGGCACGATAACCCCGGAATTAGTTACAAACTGCGAGGGCTTAAAAGTCTTCGGGACCGAATCATCTTTCCGTACGCTTCCGGCCCCCTTTCAGCGAACATCAGATAACTCATTCGCGCCGATGCGATGGAACTTCACTCTCGTCCTCCCTCGGCGCGGAGTTTCTCGCTCACAAAAGGCTGAACTGCTACGATATCCGATGGACGTCGTCGATTTTCGCTGGATGGAAGCTTTGTCATCTGCTTCGCCGGATTCGACTCGTCGTTCCTCCCTCTGGCAACCCTCTCTCCTCAGGATCCCCTAGATTCTCTCTTCGGATTCTTCCTCGCGTCGTCGCCACGAAGCGCGACCGAACTCTCTCTCCGTCTCTCTCTCCCTCTCGATACCCTATCTCACCGGTCATTGTATGCAAATCTATTCCATTCGTGGAATCGAACTGGCCTTTTTCTGATGTCTAGCTTGATAGCCGCGAGAACGATCGTCTTCGCCGGTATATCTGGACGTTTCACCGCCGTGGGGTTTCCTCTATAAACAACACGCCATGCTGCGGGGGACCGTGTACCCCGGCTTTCGGAAGAAACCGGGACATTCGGTACCAGACCTATGCTATGAATTTTATGTCCAGCCATTTCGGCCGGACGCCGGCCTCCCGATGCAGTTTGAATCGCTCGGTATCGAGACCTATGCTACTTTTTGCACGACTCGCAGAATAGATTCGATTCCGTTGCCACCGTGTCCCCGAACCATTCAAGATCCCCTCTTCGTGTTCGACGAAAGAACCCCGGATACAGTATGACCAGCGATGAACCAGAGCTGGGACCATAACTGTTGTCATCAGGGATCGACAGAAATGGTTTTAGTTCTTTTTTTAAACCTACTTTCGTCCAGGATTTTACAATTCCTCATCAGTGAAACTATGTTAATCCTGAAATGGTATACCGTTTTCTCAGACTAGAAAGTACTACACTTCCCAAAAATTCAATGAACATTTTTTAGCATACTTTCGGGTGTTTAATTTAAGATTATAAAATTTAAATGTTCAGAAGAAGTTCAAGACATTTCGTATTTACAATTGTCTTATAATGCCAATACGAACATCAGGGTATTCTCAATAATTATAAAATAAGTCTGAAGCGGGCCAGTTTGATTAATTCGTGGTTCTAGGATTGAACATTTCACTTAAGAATTATTTTTGGAACTGCATTAGGTTTATCGTTCCTCCTGATCACTAAATACTTACAAAAAATTACTATTACAATATACAATTGCAAAAAACGAAGCCATTACATCATGGTAATTAAAAATGAATGCTTCATTAATTAAATGAAAGCATCATTAACTTCGAGAGTAAGCAGTAACGAACGGGCACTTGTTCAACGTCTGTGACGCTCGGAAACTGGAAACTCACGAGCAAAATGGCAGTGTTCATGTTCGAATGGTTCCCACAAGCTTCGAGCGGTCGTGACCGAATAGATTTCGAAACTCGCTCTCCCCGTTGCGTTTCGAAAAGACGTGCACGATTTATCACGTGAGCCGATCGTTTCTGTTAATGTACTCTGCCCGTTCGGTACGGTTTATCGTCGGTTCCTGTAAATATCGGTGTGTTCCGAGTGCCGCGGCTCACGCACCCTCATAAATAAAAAGCAAAACGATCGGATCCATGGCGTTTCCACGGGTTCCTCGGCGTCTGCTCACGCAACAAGTCTCCCGCCGCGAGGATGACTTATCGCGCCCCTATCGTGATCGGAGTTTGCTCCATTTCCTCGTGTCCTTTTCCACCACTTACACCGTCTTCACACCCTCAAGGACAAAGATGCGGTTCTTCCACTTCCGATCTACAGGTTGAACCGCGGTGATCGATAGACGAAGGATCTTCGTGCAAACGTTTTCTGCAGCTATTCAAAGCCTGCATTTTTCAAATCCCTCTGTAACTCACCCGGAACGAGTTCTCAAATTGATTGTTTAGTACCATGTAATTTTAACCTCTATTGGTGCAATACAATCTTCTTGTTTCGCGATGTTCGTTCATTCTTAAGCGGCCACAGACGATCAATATTATCGTTAATATATATTGCATAATAATATTGCTGGCTCACCCACACGAGACAATATTCTTGCCCGATAAGTTAGTGCATGACTGATGACACAAAGGAATAAAATTCGTTTCTGAAGTTAGTGCGCCATGAATGAAATTTTTTAACTGCAGTCAGCGGCAATAATAAGTGGACACCCTTAAAAATCGCATAACTTTTTAGAAATTGGTCCAAAGGACTTGAATTTTTTTAAGATGTTAGACCGGCTAGTTCGCTAGAGAATAAGTAAACAAAAATTTATTACGATTGCAATTAGTAGGAATTATACAAAATTTTAAAAAACGATGTTTTGTCAACTTTTTTATCTGGGCCTGTAACGACAATTTAAAAAATGCGTAGATTTCTGTAACTTACATGCATACTGAAAATTTCATCGAAATTAGTCAACATTGCAATGAGTTACATATGTTTAAAGATGATCACGTTGACCGATTTCGATGAAATTTTCAGTATGTATATAAGTTACTGACATCTATAAAACACATTTTGTAAATTATCGTTACAGGCCCAGATAAAAAAGTTGACAAAACATCATATTTTAAAATCTTGTATAATTCCTACCAATTGTAATCGTAATAAATTTTTGTTTACTTATTCTCTAGCGAACTGGCCGGTCTAACATCTTTAAAAAATTCACGTCCTTTGGAAAAATTTCTAAAAAGTTATGCGATTTTTAATGGTGTCCACTTATTATTGCCGCTGACTGTAGATGCAGATTAACTAGAAGCAGATGTGCGTATTGTTCATTTTTTGTTATCTCTTTACGCTTGATATTCCATGAAGCAGGTAAGCTCTGATACACATCGATACACTCTAAAATGAATTTTCTTTCTTCCTCTCTTTCTTTCGTAGGCAATATTGCGCAATATTACCCACAGACGAAGCAATATTTACGTGATTGTACAATAAAAATCAAACTCTCTTTGATTGACTCAATATATTGCGCAATCTTTCAATTTGATTTACAGACGATCAATATTATTGTACAATATCAATTATTGTGCAATATATTGACGATAATATTGATCGTCTAGGGGCCGCTTTAGCTATTGACTTGATACGTTGTAAAGTTTTCTACCTACAGTGGGTGTACAAAGTATTCGTACACCTTTTAAAAACTAATAACTTTTTTATAATTGTACCAAACTACCTGAATTTTTATAATCAATTAGAAGCATTGGTTTACGAAATGATATGCAAGACAAATTTTCCAAAAATTATAATTTACAAGGTTACATGCAGAAATAAAACAGGCAATTTTTAAAACTTTTTTATTTGGGCCCTTCATAAAAATTTAAAATAGATGTTTTGTAGATCTATGTTAGTTATACACATGCTTCAAATTTCATCGAAATCGATTAATATACATACGAGCTAGAAGCGGTTAAAAATGGTGAAAATCGAAGTTTTAAGGTCGTCGCTCACTAGAACGCACCGGCGCCCACCCGGCACCGCGCGGCCTCAGCTGTTTTGGATTTCTTCTATGTATTTTAAATGGATGTGCGCACATCAATTAAAATACATAGAAGAAATCCAAAACAGCTGAGGCCGCGCGGTGCCGGGTGGGCGCCGGTGCGTTCTAGTGAGCGACGACCTTTAGACGACTTTTGATCAGTTTCTACTTAAAATCCACAGAATCGTTCATCTTTCCATGCGTGTCGTTTTTTCCTGCGTCAGCCGATTTCGATGACATTTTCTGTATGTGTATAACTAACATAGATCTACAAAATATATATTTTAAATTTTGATTAAAGGCCCAAAGAAAAAAGTTTTAAAAAATGCCTTTTTTATTTTTGCAATTGTAAATCATAATTATTTGGAAAATCTTTTTTGCATATCATTTCGTAAACCAATGCTTCTAATTGATTATAAAAAATCAGGTCGTTTGGTACAATTATAAAAAAGTTATTAGTTTTTAAAAGGTGTACGATTACTTTGTACACCCACTGTAAATTACAACAAACTCGAGTGCAAAAATATTAATTTTATTTTTTAATGTGTTTAATAAATTGAAAATAACATAACAGAATTTTGAAATTCTTCTAATGGCTTCACTGTCTTTACACCTACTCATTGTTGTCATAAATCCATAAAATCCGTAGTCTAATTATAACAAATTATTTTGCACTGGAAAGTGAACAACTCAAGATAGTCTTGAAGAGTATGTATATATACAATGTAGTATACTTGTGTTGAAACTCTCTTTGAACCAATTTATACCAGATAAAAACATCCGGACGTCTTTCGTTGCTAACAACGAAATAATTGAAACTCCGAGTGTAAAAATAATCTCGAATGAATTTCACGTAAAAATTTCGCATATCTTTCGGAGAAAATTTTTTTTAAAATTACGCTTTTTAATCAAACAATAATTTATGGCTCTTGCAGATGTTTTGAACTGAAACTGGATAAAAACCTTCACAGGATATGCACTCATAAATATTAAAAACACCTTGCTGTTTTCCAATTTGGCTCTTTAACGAAGTATGTAAATTTTGCTCTACATACATATCGTCAATATCACTAACGATATTTGTTGGAAAAACATTCCTAAATAATGAAACATTCTACACGCGAAAACCGGCGAACAGTGTTCCATTCCCCGATATCAATACGCCAGGTTTCCGCAGCTGTTTGTGTATAATATTTACGTTACTTTTGTCCATATTTGGTTCGTTACGATAAAAAGCTCGGTCATGGGAACCGACTTTAGTATTAACAACGAAACATTTCGCGATGGTGGAAATTTTCGCGGTTATTCGGCGCATGATTCCGCCAGCTCCGCGGCATTGTCCGCGTAGAAAAATAACGGAGAAACTTTCTCATTCGGTTAATTAGAGTTTTGGAAATAAGGTTTTAATTGAATCGTGCACTCTCCGTTTTCCGCGAGCCGTGTCCTGTTTTGTCCGTCAACATCAAGCGCGAGAGCTGATGAGACAAACGTTTAAATAACCCAAATTGCATGGCATTCGTTCTGTCCGCAGGAAAAACCTTGCGCTCCGCGGTTTCTTATTTCGTGGACATGAATATTCATCGGAAATGTTAATTGTCCCGCTCGTATTCAGCGTAACGAAGATCGCGCCAATGAAATTGATAGAACGATGGAATATCAATCGACGACATTGTCAAACCGTTGTAGAAGATCGAATTTCAATCGGAAACTTGCAATTGGGACGTTCCAATTGAATTTCGCTGTCGACCACCGCTTCAATGCAAATAAAAAAGTATTTCAAAGAATTAACGGATTATCATAGATCTTCATGCATTTATGGCACGTGCTAATTTTGAAAATACAAAATGTTTCTAAATTGGTACAAAAGTTCGTTTTTAAATTAAAATTCAAAGATTTAATTAAAATATTTATTCGATAACATGTTTTCCGTTCTTTGCTATTACGTTTCGCCATTTTTTAGGTAACTTATATTATGGAATAAATCTATGAATAAATACCTTAATTTTTCAATCATTTATTTTCTTTGCACGAAATCTTATAATTCTAAATGAAAATTTTGAAGAAGAATATCGATTAGAAATATCTATTTTCGACTCTTAGCGTCACGTTTCTATTTATCCTATAAATCCAAATTTTCGTAAAAATTGAGATACATTCGTGAATCTCGAACAGTTTACAATATGAAATCTATTTATTTTGAAAGTGGTGTAAGTCCATTTTTGAAAAAAATGAGATATTACGTAATTCATGCTTAATTTAAAGTAAATAAAATTTTTAAAAAAATAAAAAAAACAAGAGAAAATGGACTTACACGACTTTCAAAATAAACGGTCCATATCTTGGGACAGGGGCGAAATAAAACAGATTCATCCACTTCAAAGAGTGTCTACAAACTATTGGCAGCGTGCTTTAAAGATCGGGCAGCACACCTAAGAAGCTAATACGAAACACCTTGCGCCTTAAGCTCGGCGAAGGCCGTAGCTCCGCCCACGCGGGGGGTTCGAAGACGCTGCGGCGATGGTACGCACCAGAATTCGCAGTTTATGGGGAATCGATACCGGCGCCTCGTAGTTTTGTTAACAGCCGCATTAAGCTATCACGCGAGAGTGCCATTACCAAGTCGATCGTAAGTAAGCCCGAAGTAACGATGCTGCGTGGAAACGCGCGCGACCGTTGCCATACGTGTACCACTTCTGGAAAGCAGTGTGCTCCTTCAGGAGAGTTTCTATCGGTTAAAGGAACGCACGGCCGGGCCCCCCGAACTAATCGAATCGACCCGAGTCGTTTACTTTGCGCCAGCATGCAAACGAGATGCCGGAACTTCGCGCGAAAATCTTACGGTTATTTCGCAAAACGGACACCGTTCGGTCGAGCAAAGTCCATTTGCTTTAACAATCCCCCCTGGTTTTCTCACCCCGAGTCTGTGTACGGTATTCCCTGCTGCGACTTTGTCGTTTCGAACCGAATGAAAATTTGCCGAAATTCATGGAACTGCGGTATTATAACTTCTATGCATGGAGAGGAGGGAAAGGGACGGTCTAGTATCTTCAGAGTTCAGATTAAGACTTGTATCTCCATTCTACCTTCCCCTTCCACGACGCTGGTCTCCACTTCGTCTCTATCGTGCATGTGTCCGGCACTCGCAGAGAGAGGGAAACTTTTTTGACTCCTTGTTTATGGACATTTCAAATAGGTTCACTTCAATTTGTTGACATAATGCTGTGTTTAATGCAGTATTTTTGATTTTACTTATTATTATTTATTCAATCTAATAAAATTAACAAAATACACAGCTCAATTGAACAACACAATGTTAATTAATGTCAATTACAAATTTTCTATTACAACAATTGAATTTTAGTTGCGAAATAAACATAGGTTCATTATGTATTTTCACATAAAAATTTAAAAAAAGGAAAAGATAAAAATAATTCAGTACTTAGTTAAACCACCTTTGTGTTTTATAACTTCAAATACTTTGCGTGGTATTGATTTAATTAATTTTTATAATGTTTCTAATTTAATTTGAGACCACGCCTCTCTAATCCCATTTTTTAATTCTGAAACAGTGCTATACTGTTTTCCGTTGCCGTATACCTTCCGTGCTAATATTTCCCAAAGATTTTCAATCGGATTTTAGTCCGGACTCCTTGATGACCAGGGTAAAACTTCGATTTTTACCCTCCCAAAGTAGTTTTTAATTGTTTTTGCACGATGTATTGCTGCATTATCGTATTGGAATATTAAATTAAGTCCACCAATCTTCTCGCCATATTCGTCCAGTACGTCTTCCAATAGATCCCGATATTTGTCTGCATTGGTTTTTGGAGGGAACCACATTATCGGAGTCCTACTGTTTCAGCCGAATGAAGCCCAAACCATTACACATCCCCCTCCATGTACTCTTGTCATTTTTACACTTTTTCATCATGCAGATCGTGTCA
Organism: Lasioglossum pauxillum; assembly: GCA_933228785.1. Classification (NCBI taxonomy): domain Eukaryota; kingdom Metazoa; phylum Arthropoda; class Insecta; order Hymenoptera; family Halictidae; genus Lasioglossum; species Lasioglossum pauxillum. Next base: position 15,973,359 of record OW121702.1, on the reverse strand, counting down.
GTAATATTAATACCCATCTGGGCCGTCCAAATTAAATCTTTTTCGGTCAGAAAAGATCACCGTCTTCCACTTTTCGGTCCATGACATATGATATTCTGCTAACTTTAATTTCTCCACCTTGTGGAATTTAGTCAGCGGAGGTTTTTTCGCTTTTTTAGAATATTTAAGTGTCCCACTCGATCTCACAACTTGCTGTACACGTCGAATACCAACTGGCACATATAGTTTCATTTTTATTTTAGAGGCATTAAGCATATTTTGCCGTGATTTTTGAAAAATTTTACCTTTATACCTGTGTGTTAATTTTTCTGGATGACCTGTAGATTTTTTACTTCTGTATTTTTCTTTTAATTTTAAAAAATTGTTTACGACATTTAATGAGCTTTTCAATTTTCTTGCAATTTCTGTGTTAGAGAGACTCATATTGTGGAAAGCAATAACTTGGGCCTTTCGTTATCATTTAACGATTTCTCCGTGTCATTGTAATCTAATAATATTAAACGAACATAAAATATTTTTATAATTCTATAACTTCATAAATCTGTGTACTTACCACACAAAAACGTTCAAAAAATTGCTCTATCAATAGTAATTTTTGAATATTTCTCCGTGAACCTAAGATTATTTCGTATCTCGTACTCGATAATTTTCAAAGAATTTTTGAAACAGGTACATCTTTACACTAATACTGTTGATAGTCGACTGACTGTTTACACAATGTGTAGAACACATTCTTGTGAAATAAAAAGAAATGCCACAGTGAACTTCCGAAAACGAAAATAAAAGTAGAAGCAGTAAACCAGCCGATGCGGCTAGTGAACCTATCATTATTTCGGCCACTGTATAATATATTACAGTAAATCCTTTATAAACGCAAAAGCCTCGGGGAGGTTCGTTTCCATTTTTCGTATACGGACACTATTTTTTTGAGCTTCAAAGGCCAAGCGGAACGTAAAGAAGGACAGCGCGTGTATAGAGAGAGCGACTGCGACTCTCCGCGTCCCTTTCTTTCCCGTACGCTGTCCTTCCTTGCGCCCGAAACGTTCATCTTCAATTAAACCACTAAATACAGTTGAAATTATATCGTGTTTGGTCTTATTTTAATCAGAAAAATGCCACAAATATATTGGTGAAAGTTTCATATAAAAATAAGTAATAATAAAAAAGATTTTATATTGGTATTACATTGTGAGGATGTGTTGAAAGTATTTATTGATTTGTACTTCGAGTGCTGTGACTTGTTGCCCGAGTTCTCAGCCCGTTGGGTACAACAAGAGCAGAAGAAACCTCGGAGCAGAGTTGAGCAAAAATTCTATATTCGAAATTTTTATTTAAATAAAATTTTTTCGCAACTCTGCCTCGGAGATTCCTACTAGTTTGTTACGAAACGCATACCTCTGACGTATGTTTATTGCTAAACATGTTAGGTGTGCAAATTCGTGGCCCTCTTTAACATATTCCGGGCCGAGCCGTTTTCCTCGATTTTTCTTTCAGGCCATTTGCTTTGTTCTATACTTCTATACTAAAGTTTTTATAATGCCTCATTCTTTTTGGTGGGAATATATTCTACAGTCTTAAACCTGTTATAAAATATCTTTTTTTAGCGCATTAAATAAATATGTCAGTGTGTACCACCAGTGGTACACGCGATCTGAAATTTAACGTGGTACACGTGGCACGGAACGCTGTAACTTTATTTTAAATCCAAATCCTGTTCACTCCAAATTGACGATTTATTATATCTTTAAGATTTGAAAAAAAATTATGTAGTAATATTATTATTGCGAATCTCTTCAGGTTAGACTTCCAACGTGACGTCAGGATTTTGGCAGCCCTGGAGGATCGAAATATAGCTAGAGTCCTGGGAGCATGCTGCCGCGAGGAACCATACTGTGTGGTTATGGAGTATCTGGAGCACGGAGATCTCTGCCAATTTCTAAAAACGCATATCACTGCCGAAGACGCCCACTCCATGCCAATCGGTGTCAAAACTCTCAGGTAATCAATAACGAGCTACAAATTACAATCTCCCGGACATGAATTTACCTATCACTCGACTGACTGCAAGACGCTAACTTTTGAATATTAACATAAAGAAGGGGTTTATCTTCGTTTTTACGAACTAACAAAATTCACTTCGTGCCCTGAGTAGGGATGGGATCAAGTTCAATATGTACTCACGAATCCGAGTCAAGTTCAATAACCAAGTTTCATTTCATGGTTTTCGATTACTACCTAAAAGCAATGAAAGTTTGAATGATTATACTTGAAAAGTATTCATTGTATACAAGTAGTTATCGAACCTCGGAATGAGTACAAACAAGTTTCGAAAAGATACTTATAAGTACTTCGATGTCAAAGTAATCGAAACTTTCACAAGTAGTACTCGAATCTTGGAAATCAAAACTGCGTATGTAGTAGGTTTTAAGCACTTTCTTTATTAAATTCGTAACTATTTAAGAATAATATTTCATTTACAATACTTGGTTTTATCCTATTTCTTTTTTTATCCATGATATTTCCTGCCTTTGAAAAAACTCTTTCTGAAGGTACAGAAGTGGCCATTATACAAAGATAGTCACGTGCAATTTTTGATAAAATGGGGTACTTGATTGAATTTTCACGCCAAAATAATAACGGGTCTTCTTTGCGTTCTAAATATTGTGATTTTAGATAATTTTCCACTTCTAACACAGCAGACGATCGGATAGGTATCGTATTATTTGTAATTGCTATTTCATTGTCAAAGGATAACCAAATTGATAATTCGCTACTGTGCCGATTTTCGGACATTTGCGTCTGTGAACTATCACATGTTGTAGATGAATTATCATTATTAACATAATTAGTGGCTATATCAGTCAAGCCATCCCGTGCTCGAGGTATAGATTCATCTTTAGAGAGAGCTAATGTTTTGAATCGTGGATCCAATAATGCAGTTAACATATACAAATGATTATTCTCGACATTACCTAGATAATGTTCGATATAATATATCAGTTTCTGTCGCAAAGTACATTCCAAACTACAATCATCAGTAGAAGCATGTAAAATTATGAGACCCCGTTTTCTCTCTCATCTGCACAGCATGTTTACAAAAAAAAGTAAACAGACGCTGCGCCACGCCGGAACAGCCTTACGTTGCCACGGAGCGTGCAAGAAAAAATTTCAAAAGTTTCGAAACTGTTCGACTAAGATTCGAGTATACTTGCAAGTATTATTTACATTTACCACAGTACTTGTAAAGGGTTCGAAACTGTCTGGTAAAGGTTCGAGTATACTTGGGAGTACTATTTTGTTTTTCGAAGTATTTATAGAGTTCGAATTCCATCAATCAAGGTTCGAACCTGTTTGCGAGGTACTTGATCCCATCCCTAGCCCTGAGATTCTTTAAGGACTACATCGCCGACGGAAAATGTTCTTTTCAAAATAAAATGAATTAATTTTAATCGAGACTAGGAAATGTGTCCAAATACTTTTTGAATCATACTTTTTTCTGGGCCGTGTTATTTCAGAATCTTGTAATATAAGATTGTATGTTAATCCTTTGCAGTCGGAGCTAGTTCAACTTGAAAATTAAACATTTCTTCCGACTTAGAATAATTGCATTGTATACGATTTTGTTCATTTTATAGATATAAAATTGATACAATACCTCATACAATAGTTAAATGTGTAGTAATTGATTAGCTACAGCAATTTTTAGTGATGCAACCCTCGACTGCTAAGGGTTAAATTGAAACAATTAACACAACCGAGAAACAACACAATTCTGACTATTTCTGTGACACGATCTTCGACGCCGGGATCAGGCGGCTCGGTAAAATTAATCAGTCGCCGGGAGAATTCCAAAATAATTCCCCCGCGGAGCAACAGCTCCGCTGGCGGGGCTCAAGATTTACGATTAGTTTCATCCGCTGTGGCAAGGCGTCGCGTCGCGAAGTTAACACCCAATAAGTTTCTCCGGGGCCGGAGTTTGAAGCGTTTATTAATCGTGAGCGACGTAGTCTTCGTGCAGTCACCGAGTCCTCGGCGTTTCCGTCGTTTCTACAACCTCTCTCCTCTCTCTTTCTCTCTCTCTCTCTCTCTGCACCCCTTAAAACCCACCCCTGGAAAACCCAGCCTCCCTTGTCCCCGGGCTCGCCAACCCCCCGAAAACCTGGAGAATGCGACTACAACTTTGTTCTCCGAGCGGCTCACGTCGTTTCCTCGTTTCAGTTTCAACTGTCTCATCTACATGGCGGCTCAGATCGCGTCGGGCATGCGGTACCTGGAGAATCTGAACTTCGTGCACCGGGATCTGGCTACTAGGTGAGTACGATGGAAGTTCGCGCGAACGTATCAGCCGCGGATCTGCCTTTCCCACGAGAACGAACGGGCATCTTAGCGACGAGAATCCTCTCACACTATCCTCTTCACCGACACACGCGGACGGTTTTGTCGTTCGGAGACACGTAAACGTTGTTTCGACTTCTCAGCCACACCAGGAATCGGCTAACGGGCGATGGAAATGCGCTAGAGACTCGATTATCCGAACACCGTCTCGGCTAAACGGGCGCTCGATTAGGCGAGCGACGTTGCCCGGGATTGTTGAGCCGAATTTCGTGGTGTTCGCGTTTTAACCAACCCACGCGCGGCGGCTTCAACGTCTACTTTGACCCAGATTATCAAAGTCGTCAACTTATTACCGAATGTTTGCCCATTAAATTATTAGTTATCGGAATAAGTTTCTGCCGTTTACTAGTAGTCTGAATACTCGTAGTACTTGTATGTAATTTGAAATGGTGGAGCATGTCGGCGATAATACAAGCAATCTTTAAGATAGTACAAACAATCCAACGCCCTAAAACTATTGCTAAAACTATTTAAAATCACTTTAATTATATTGATTTCGACGAACGTCTAAACGCGATTTCGATTAACAAAGTGATTACATCACGTTACATTTATGGAACGTCATTTCATGAATGTTTTTATGGAATATCGTTAACGCTTCTATTACATGTGTCCAACATCGTATTCACGATTTTAATAAAATATTCTCTGCTATGGCCGGTATTTTTTGATTACGACGAAACCGTTAATCCGGAAGATAAATCTTGCTTTATCGTGTCCTTTATAAGTGAATTCATAGAAATTTTATGAATACAATTTAGGATTTGGAAACATCTTTAAGCGTTTTGTTTTTCTCTTTTTTCAGTAAAAAATGTTTCCATCAATAATTGTTAAATATAAATTTTAAGGTTCATACAATATTTCATAATATTTGATCCTTTGCCATTTTAAATCAAAATTTAATGAATGTACGAATATTCTGCAATATATTCATAAAATGGTCCATTCCATTGGAATTATTCGGAATATAAAAATCAGTAGAAAAATAGTTTAAATGATTCCTGATCCGTTAATTAACTGTTGGTACCAGGGTCGAATAAAATTATACGTTTATTCACTAAATACAGATATTATGTATTTAATTTAATGAGGGTTTGCAGACTATAATGATCCGCCTCAATTTAAAAAATTAATCATTTCATAATTTTAATAATTTGAAATTCTCGTCTACATTATTAATAAAAGTGACTACCTTACATGTTAATTAATTTTAATGCAAAGTCCGATAGTAAACTGGCAAACGCGAAACGAATCAGAGTGATATCCTCGAAAGATAGGATCACGTTCTAAATTATAATACCCCACATCGTTGTATCAAGCTCACCGGAAGTTGAGGAATAAAGTTTTGTAACGCTCGACGAACGTCAGTCTTCTGAAAGTTCTAAACATCCATTAAAACGAGACGAAACTCCGCTATTGAGCTCCTCTGTTGTACGCTTACGTTGAAATTAAATTATGGCTTTCCCTGGGTGCATTTCCATAAGCCCCAAAACAAACGAAGCCGGAAACCCACATGGGAAATCAACGATTCGTTAGTGATCCGTCGAGCGGAAAACAGCAAGAACACCGGCATATTTTCGTCGAAAATAACGATTAAACCCGAATTTCCCGGTCATTATTGATAAGTTTGTCTATGGCAAACAATCCCGGTTCATTATGAAAAGCAATTATTTTCGTTCCTTTCTTCGGCATAACCTGTAACATATAAATGGTATATATGATACAAAATCAAGATAGTTTTCAATTCTCTATTTACCACAAATTTATAAATCATAATGAAATCCTTATATTAATTATAAATGTATAACGACAAGCATATTTTGAATTTCAATGTCATAAAATTAAATATAAAATTCATCTATTTTAGTACCAGTAGTCGGACAAGTTTTCTAGTACGCATAATTTCTAGTTAATTACAAAATAAATTGTACAGATACGATAAGAATTCGTCAGAAAAAGAACAATTCTTTCAATTTCAATTCAAACAATTTCAGCAATAAATCGTGAAAATCTGCAATTTTTACCATCTTTAGGCGTTTGTAGCTCATTGCAACGTCGACCGATTTTGACGAAATTTTCAGAATATGTTTAATTGACACGGATCTACAAAACGTATTCTTTAAATTTTCAATATGGGCCCACATAAAAAAGTTAAAAATTCAACTTTTAGTATTTTTTCAACAATTCCGATCAATTGCAATTTTTAAAAAAATTTCTTTTCACATCCTTTCGTAAACTAATTGCTGTAGCTTCCAAAAAAAGTTCAAATCATATATTACAATATTTAAAAAGTTATCGTCTTCTTTAGGGCGGGCTTAAACTTTTGTCCGCTACTGTATATGATACAAAATCAAATTAGTTTTTAATTCTCTATTTATCACAAATTTATGAATCATAATCAAATCCTTATATTAATTATAAATGTATAACGACAAGCATATTTTGAATTTCAATGTCATAAAATTAAATATAAAATTCATCTTTTTTCGTACTAGTAGTCGGACAATTTTTCTAGTACACATAATTTCTAATTAATTACAAAATCAATTGTACGGTTACGATAAGAATTCGTCAGAAAAGAACATATAAATGGTTGTACATATATGATACAAAATCAAAATGGTTTTTAATTCTCTATTGATCACAAATTTATAAATCATAATCAAATCCTTATATTAATTATAAATGTATAACGACAAGCATATTTTGAGTTTCAATGTCATAAAATTAAATATAAAATTCATCTGTTTTAGTACTAGTAGTCGGACAAGTTTTCTAGTACGCATAATTTCTAGTTAATTACAAAATGAATTGTACAGATGCGATAAGAATTTGTCAGAAAAAGTTGATGCTTTAATTAGTCAATTTAGTCATTCAGGTAATTTATTAATGCAATCGCGCAACGATAACAACAAACATACCGATATTAAGAAACATACAAGATTTTTGAACATTTACGAATAGCTAAATCAATTACAAGAAAAATTATAACGTAAGATTTAAAATTTAAAGTTTACATGCCGCCTGAAAAAATGTGAAGAATGGTGAGAGATTAGGTTGTTCCGGTCTAGTCTGTCGAGGCCATGATATCCGGGTCTACGTAAGGTGTCCAATATTCAGGATCGGGGACTCTTGACTTTCGCAGACAAAAGCTTATAGCCGGTATGCAACGAAACCCATCCACGTTTCTGTTATTGAAATGCAATGGCCATTCCGTCGAATCGATGAGGGGAAGTGTAGATGCACATATGTGCATATGCGCTCTACATACATATTCACGCTAACCGCGGCGCTCTTACAACACGTGGAACCTAGTTTCCGGTTGACCAGTGTCTCTCAAACGACCGCTCGTAAATCTTAATAGAATACCAGGATGCACTTCCTGTGCGCTCCCGGCGCGGTATTATTACGGCGTTGCACGTGCCTCAAAATGCCCGTAGGACGATTTAAGTCGACGATTGTACCACCGGCCAGAAGTATCAAACCACCTGACTTATTGTTACCTTTCTCTAAGAAACGGCCGTAATAAGATTCAATCTTTCCGAGAGCGGATTATATCCATTTCATTAAACGCCCATTTAACAACCCCCTCCTGCCTTCTAACATTTTGCGGAATAATCTTCGCTCCAGATAGAAAAGCAGTTTATATCTCCCCGTTTGCATCCCGTTCACGAAAACGCGATTTCCAAACGAATTTGTTTCGCTCGAGCACGAACTGGTATTTCCCGTTTGTTTCTAAAGTACCATAATACTGTTGAATGCAGCGCGATTTCAACAGATTTATTAAGAATTAAAAAGAAATTACTCGTGTTCATTGAACTTTACTTCGAAGTATAACTATTTTATGGTTACTTTGTTATTTTAAGCCGTTAAAACCATTTTACGAGCGCCCCGTTATTTCTGTGCTCGAGGACCGTTTTATGCTTCCCGCGATGTTGTATTTGGAGTATTTAAAAATTATAGGTGTTTATCCGATATTTTCCATCTCGGCGTAAAAAGTTACGTATAATGATTAGTGATGTATAATCTTCAAATGTATTTGTGTCTATTTTATGAGAATTTAGTATAGTGTTACGTCCTGAGGTGGACGTATTATAGATTTTGAATAGCTAAAATTGAAATTTAATTTGAATAGATTGAAATGATTGAAATGATTATAATTGAGATATAACGCAGTTTTGAACCTACCTGCATTCACCGGTTTCGGTTCGGGTAATCGAGGATTTCTTAATATTCTAAGTGATTTTGATTGTGGAATTGGTACGAAGAAATCGATGATGGGTATACTCTTTAAAAATGATTTGATATTCCTTTATTTTTGAATAAAAATGAACAAAACTGTATTTTAAGCTTCAAATTTCGGATACATAATATTTTATCGAAAATCTTATTATAAATTGTTAGTAATTACTGCTAAACAGTCTTCTGGCTTGATTTTTACAGATGGTGTTTCTTCCTTCTTGATGTTTGGGTGGTGTAAATTACACAAAAAAAAGAACTTTCACTTGATATTTGTAACTGAGTTAATACTTCTTGTAATTGATTATTATTTGATTTCGTGAAGACTTGTGAAGAGAGTGTGAAGAATAATATGTACTTTTACTAACTGGAGATTTATGAAGAGAGAGTGAGTGAGTGAGTGAGTGAGTGAGTGAGTGAGTGAGTGAGTGCGCTCCTCATGAGGAGTCATCCCTTTTATAGCCCGATCAATCCTTTGTTTCGTCAATTTTGTCAGGTGATTATTGTCGTCATAATCGTCATAGCTAGATCATATTACCCTGCGCATTTCCTAGGTCAGTTTCTTCTTAGCTGCTTTCTTATCTGTAACTCCCCTGGCCAGATCGAATTACATCTACGTCACACGTGGGGCGATGAACAATTATTACTCATCGATTCTCGATGGACAGTCCTCAGCGGATTTTAGATCATGATTTATATTTGGAAGTGACCTGGTCATTTAATGAAATAATTTCGCTACGCAGTTCTTTCGCTCAAGACGATTCAAATGAAGTATGAATTTCTTAATTCTATCGCACGCAATGTGGTATAATATACGATAGTTCGATTTGATTTTTAACAAGAGTATTGAATATTAATTTCTCGTACAACATTATTAGATTAAACATAAAAAGAAATTCAAAAGTATATGTAATACATCATTGATTATATTTAATTATTAATGATGGCTGAACCACCGGACGTGACAATAGTTTATGGGTGACTATTCATCACGGTCGTTAAAAAGTTTACGTTACCTGCAAAATTGCGGCACGCAAACGGATTTCACAGTCGAGGGACAATTTTGCGAGAGTTTGCCGACGGATCATTAGGGGGCCACGCGAAAATATGGCACCGGCTTTTCCCAGGCCGATTGACAATCCGACCAATCCGTTGTAACTGGAGATCACCGCAAACATGGCGAATCCATTTGCGAAGGAACTAGAATTTCACCGGTGGATCCGGAATTTAATCAAAATGTAATGCCGACGATAAACGCCTGACTCGATGATAGGCGTCAGCGTGACGAACTGACAATTTCCCGTTGAAACATATGACTCTGCGGGAATTTCACCGCGTTGCGTAAATTCTTCGTGACTTTGGGGCTCGGAAAGAGAAACGCAAATACCCGCGACTACGCACGCATGATCCCTTTTGTCACGCGACCCCCGCGTTCATCTATCGTCAAATATTTCGAATAGTCGAACTATTCACACGAGAAATTGAAACCATTAAACCGGCCAAAACAGTGATTTTTTCGGGCAATTAAGTCTGCGAGAATTTTGTACTTTCACAGTTTAGCTTAAACACAGTGGGGTAGACAACTTTCAATGAAAACATCGAACATATTTTCAAAAAACTTTTTTCTTCATTAACCTTTAACTACCCGCGCCCTGAATTTTCACTTAAGTACTCGCGCGGTGTATTTTGTACACCATATGTATCACTGTGTGATTAAGTACATATGGACCGTTTATTTTGAAAGTGGTGTAAGTCCATTTTCTCTTGTTTCGAGAAAATTAAAGGTTAACATATCTGTTATCCATGCAATTTCATTTACCGACCAATATTAAATTGTACAAAACATAGGAATTTTTTCAGAAATTAAACACAGACTAGTTATACATAAAAAATTTACATTAAATTAAGCATGAATTACGTGATATCTCATTATTTTCAAAAATGGACTTACACCATTTTCAAAATAAACGGTCCATATATCATTGTATGAGTACAAGAAAATACATTGTCTTGATGAATTATGATATTTATTGAGAAAATAACGATAAATGAATATAATAATTGTTAATAAAAAAAGAAAATCTGGTGACATTCTTTTCACATTCGCTTTATTCGCTGGTCTGTTCACCGATCTTGCACGAATCGCATGTAATAACGGTGATCATATGTTGTTTACATACTGATCTCTTGCAACTGTCGCAGATGATAGTGGTTACTCGATTCTTCTTCCTACCGCAGATGAAACATCTCGCTCGTTTTTGGCAGGTGGCGGCTCCTCTTCATTTCCTTCTTCTGTACGAATGAATACACGGAAACAGCAGTTCAAGGTGCCGCCACCAAAACTATACTTCGTGTGTATTTTGTGGATACATTGGGCGTAGGTTACATGAAGTCGCAGTGGTGGGGGAAGTCGCACTGTGATGGGACAGCATTTTTTGAAATAATGGTGTACTTTTTACACCAGCGCGGGTAGTTAAAGGTTAAACAATTATTGCAATTGGATGTAACCAGCGAGCATTAAACAGCATTAAAGTAATTGGTATATAGCCTGGTCTTTTTATGGTACATCAGTTTATTCAATAATAATTGTAACCCTTTGAAGTCCGAATTATTTTTATTGCCAACAACTCGTTTCAACAACGTTTTATTTGAAATTTACTTCAAAATTTGTTTACCAATTATATTAAATATAGCCCTCAAACTTCGTTGTAATTTATATTTGTTTTAAACTGAAAAGTAAGACAATTAAATAAATAATGGAAGAACAAAATACATTTGAAACCCCGTTTCATTTACATTTTTGTTTCTCTGATGTTGAGTCACACTCGACAAAGAAGTGCAAGGGGTTATATGTTCATTTTAATCCTTCGTTTGGAGTTAAAATTAATGTTTTCAATTTAAGAAACAGAAAGATACCTGATAACAGAATCGTAATCTACGAAAAATACTCTAAAAGTTGTTCGATTTATATATCTAAACAATTACGAGATTTGTGGATTTAGTCCTGGCTTTTACGATGTCGGAGCACCGTGAGGGAACAGGCGAGCGAAATCGGCGTCGTTCAAAGGGCATGGAATAAATTCGAATGGTCGGCAGCCACGCGTATGTGTCAACGACGTGGACGTCGGTCTCCGGACGTCGGCGCCTTATTTTATTCGGCATCGGGGGCCGTATAAAGTCATTCTCGGCGCCGGACCGAGTGGAAAAGAGGAAAGAATCGATTGCTGATCAAACGGTAATGCAATTCAATTGGCGAGGTCCGAGAAAGGAAGAGGGCCGGGGCCGAAAGGGTCGTTGCCGGGGGTTGCGGTGTGCAACGAACGCGTGTCTATATTCACGGTCGTTCGGTAATAGCCGAGGAAAATGGGGGTGAGAGAGGACGTGCGTGTGATCGCGGATAAAAGTATACCTTACAGTATATACATATATCGGCTGGGGCTGGCCGTGTGGGTGGAACACTTAAGGGCGGAGAGAAAGACGATGAGGTTGAAAGAATCGGCGGAGACGCAAGCTGACGGTTTTCGACGTGGTCTAGGCGATGGCTGTGATACCGGCGGTTGTGCTGGTGTTGCCAGAAACAGTGATAGTGGTCGCACACGCCGCAGGAACGTGTAGCCCGACCGTAGAGAGCGACGAAGACTCAATGTAAGTACTCCGCCGACCGAGTACGCCGCCTTTGTTCCGACTTCGATTACAAATGTAGAGAATGGCTTTCCCTGCCTCGCCATCCTCCCCCCTCCCCTTCCCATGCTCTTACCCTTTCTTCTTTTCCACTCGTCCTTTTCTTTCTTAGATCGCTCAACCCCCCCTTTAACTCCTCTTTATTTCTCACGACGAATGCTACTACCCCTCCCCCCCGCTTCGATTCACCTCCGCACTTACCTTTTCGATCTAACGTTGAAGCATCGCGAGGTCGAAGTCCTACCGATTACACGTGACCGCACCACCATGAAGCCCCTAACGCGGCTTCTAACGCTAAAGTATCATCGAGGATACACTTGATCGCACTCACAATCGATAATAGCTATAAGAGAGACTCTCCTCCACGTTGTCGGGGGAAATGATGGGAAAGTGGGCACTTTCTTCGGGACGATGTCCTCTACGAGATCCCGATCTTTCGTGTATTGTCTTCTTTGCTTCCGGTTCGCAACTGTCTGCTGATTATTCGTTTGCCAACGGATACTGAATTTTTGCACGTGATGTCGGTGGCAATTCGAGTAATATTGATTAACACATTACCGACCGGTGATTATTGCATAATTTCGAAAAATCTATGATGAACGGCTAAACACTTTTTAACGGAACCTTCAGTAGCAACAGCAATTTTCATTACGAACTGACAAGTCACCCTCAATAACGGCATCTAATAGTTTCATTTAAGATTGCAATGTAAAAGAAAATTTCTATGCTTTCATTTGGTGCAGCAAGATTGTTGAAAATCCTATTAACAGGCTTCCGGTAGGTAAAGTGTTAAGGTAGAAAGTGAACAATTTGATGAACAGCATCACAAATATGCAACTTAGTTGTTATTACTTGAAAGGCTGACCAAAAATATTTCTGGGCAGTAAAAGTGCACAGATCAGTACTAGGACACATAATTTTGCTAAAGAGTCTTCTCCATCCCTTGATATTTACTAGATTTACAGCGAATTAGAAGAGTAAATTGTGCAAATCTATTCCGAGATCCTCCAGAATTCGAACTAGCCTAAGGTTAATTTTCGACTGTAAGGGTTGTAGTACTATCGCACGAGTGACACATCGATCAAAGTGGCAAAAGTGTCGAGTTTGCTTCCAGTTCAATTGAACGGATCCCGAACCGAGCATTGCCGGGCTGCACTCGATTATTCGCGTAGGGATATTCATTTGCATTAAGTATACTCGACCGGTGAAAGCCGTATTACTCGTAGGATGACGCTCGGTAAGTCACACAAAGGTTTTCGATAGGATCCGGCGAGAGCGAATATTGCTTATTGCATTAAGGGTCCTGACCCGGGGACTTTGGTGGATCAGGTCACCGTCGTCGTCGCCGGTGAATTCGAAGAGCGTGGCACAGCCAATCACAGTGATCGATAAAGCGCCGCTAATTACCAAGGTTCTGCCTCCAAATTGGAGCTTTGTTCCGCCGATGAAATTAATTGACTCCATTCACTCGATAACGCTGGATACTCGAACACCGTTCGGTTGCTCGTTTGTCTCGGCTGAGAATTATAGTTCGTCTTTGAAACCTGGGAGGCAGTTCGCCACCTCACGAGACCAGAATCGAAACGCCGTCAGCCAGATACTTCACGGTGCTCGACGGTCTTCTGTCAGAGCACAAACTCGTTTCATTCCGACCGGATGCTGGCCACTTTCCTGTTTCATTATTCCGCAATCGCGTCCACTATTCACGCGAACTTTAAAACTACATTGCATGTCACGCAATAACCTCCCAGTTTTTAACTTCGGTCCGTTGTTAACGTTCCTGCCGTTAATTCTTCGCTTCGAACCAAACTTTGGAACAGAAACAATGCTGCAGAAACAATCGATTTTGTTTGCCTCGCTGGAGAACAATGTGATTTGAACCCTTTGCACTCGGAGAGGTATTTTAACTCGAGGATTTCTTCCGACCTAGAATTATCCCATTCTATATGATTTTTTAATTTCATGGATATGAAATTTATACAATAACTGGTATAATAATTTAATGTTTAATTACTGATTGATACCAACATATTTAATAATGTAAACAATATTGTAAATAATGGAACAGCAGTTTTTAGTGGTGACTCTTAGTCAGAAACAATAAAAGGGAACATGTTGTACAGAGTGATTCAATTAGCTTGTTGCATATTTAACATTAACATTAACCAAACATAACCTCGTTCTACATAATCTTCTGGATTAAAGTAAACACCATTCTCATCAGCATATTCTGTCAATAAATTACAAGCGGTTCTTCGTTGTATTTCTACGTACAATATTTTGTACTTTAATATTCTCAAAATGGAAATGTTGTGTCAAAGTAAAATGAAATAGAGATCAGTAGACAGGCAGCAGAAGCGAATCATCATTGGCGAATCCGTTTACGTGTCGGTTAGGAGTTTGCATTTCGATCGTCGATTTGAACCTGGCGTGACTTTGGCCAGCTCATAACGATCTCGAATGATCATTCAGCGATCCGATCCGGTGTTGTTGGGATGGTAAAGTTTGCTGTAAAGTTACGTTCGATTGTATGGGGCCCAGGCGTGCTTGTACAGGAAGCGTAGCTCATCCACACGTACGTGCAAATGCAGCCCGCTGGCAGCCATTCCTGCTTCCGGTCGGCTGCGATGCACAGAATGCGTACGCGTATGCAGATTGGCGGCCGCGCTATTCAGTCGACATACCGGCCGAGAGAGAGATCGATTTGATCCTGGCTTTTTCATTCGAGCTGAATCGATCGGAAAAGTATTCGGATTCCCCGGCTGCCGAAGTCGAAACCTCTTTGCCTCGTGTCTGCGGCCCGGTCTAGAATTATCCGAAAACGCTCCCCTCCGGTGTAGTTTTCCCTTTGAGGCGCGCGGAAAAAACAAAAGGCTCCGTAAAACCGCCGATAGAAACGGTGGTCGCGAGCAAAAATAAAACAAGCATTCGTACGAAAAGGTAAAAAACGGCGCCGTTCACCAAAAATGCGTCAATCAAATCGCCCGGTCGAGGAGTAAATTAGAAAATTATTAATCCATTCTGTTTATGGAATTCTGACAATTTGTTTAAAAACTATTTTCCAAGGTACTTCTCGTAGATACGTTAATCTTTCTGTTGTTTCCAATACAGTGGCTATTTTTCTAATTAATTCGACAGAAACTACGTGATTCGATGCCAATTATGATACTCTGGATCACATTAGACTCAGACTCCGCCGTCGAAGGGTTCAATAATACGCAGTAACGCGTTACCCTATGGCCAACTTGGGCAAATGCCCGGGGCTCCAAGCAAAAGGGGGCCCGAAGACAAACAAAGAGCCAAGATCCAAATTCTACGTTTATCTCGTAAAGTTATTTAGTTGGGCTTAGGGGCCCCGGAATTTTATACTTTGCCCAAGGCCCCAACTAGTTATAACGCGCTACTGATAATACGACAAGTTCAGCTGGCAAAATTGCATCGCTCGATATAAATACGTGCACCGAGTGTTCGACTACAGGTGGGAGAAAATTTAAGGGATGGTTCTCCACGACAATGTAAGACGAAGATGAAGAATTAAAAAATTGCGATTTCGGCTTCGGCTTTGAAATGTCAACGATTAAAAATCCGCCTGAAATGCGGCAACCCGACTAACAGAGATGTACATTGCGTAGTTCGTTGTAGAGGCGCGCGACGGTCACCTCTGTTGGTCGGGTTGCCGCATTTCCGGCGGATTTTTAACACTTTACCTACCGGAAGCCTATTAATAGGATTTTCAATAATTGTGCTGTACCAAAAGAAAGCATAGAAATCTTCTTTTACATTGCAATCTTAAATGAAACTATTAGATAACGTTATTGAGGGTAACTTGTTAGCTCACAATGAAAATTGCTGTTGCTATTGAAAGTTTCATGAAAAAGTGTTTAGCCATGTACCATAGATTTTTCAAATTTATGCAATAATCCCCGGTTGGTAATGTGTTAATCATTGATAACTAAAAGACGAAGCCGAAATCGCAATCTTTTTACTCTTCATTTCGGTCTCATGTTATCATGTAGAACCACCCCTTACGTTTTCTCCCAAAAGTGGATTTGTATTTTATATGTGATAATACTACATGTAAAAATAGGTCGAAAAAGAGGAATAACTATTTTAAAGTCATATTTTATTAAACAAAGAAAGAAGTAAAATGATACATAAATATAAAACATTTGTCAATTTCTGTGATTTTTTAAGGGTATTATTTTGTTAATTTTTTATTTTTATAATTTTATGTCTGTGCGTATTTGTACCTTATGTTTTCCTTTTTTGTATTTTTGAATTAATAATCTTAAATAAAAAAAATTAAAAACTTCTATTTTGAGTTGTAAATATGTCTGGTTTCTTAGTTGTAAAAATTTGAAACCGGTTTAATCCGGTTTCATGGAAGAGTTGCAATTCGAAACCGGTTTTTTAAAAAGTTGGTTTTTGTATAAACCCTAAATATTTTCATCACCTTATTTATTACCGTCTGATGCACGCCTTAAAACCATGTACATTCTATTTAGTTATTTTTTCTTACTGTTAATAGCAGCGGAAATAATTTAGGTGTTCGAGTTAGAATTAACACCCTGTATATGTCATATGATTTCACAGTATTAGAATATGACGTTAATGCACTAGTGCTCGGTTACGTGTACACGAGTCAATTCCGCTCTTCTCCCACGAGAATCACTTGTCAGTGTCTTAAATTCATCGAAGCTACCTCAGTCAGTAGAGAAAGATAGAGATTGAGTGCAGTGTAAAGAAAGAAGACAAAGAAAGGCGTCTTGCTCGCGAGAATTTGACTGCTGCGAACTGGTGTAAATTTAACCGAGCACTGCTGTAATAATAAAAGCTCGTAACAATGATAGAATTCGAAAATGCTCCCCTCCGATGCGTTTTCCCTTCGTGGCCCGGAAAATACAAAAGGGGGAACTGCGAACCCGCCGACAAAAGCGGATGTTGCGAGCAAAAAGAAAACAAGGATCAAATGAAAAATGAAAAACGGTATCGTTGACCGTTTCCGATCGAACGACAAAACCTGATGGATCCGTGCTTTCCACTTCGGTAAAATCGCCAGTCGACGATCGAGGAGTAAATTAGAAAATTGTTAATAATAATAAAACCTTGACCGGCGACGTTCTCGAAGTTAATTAAATGGCAGGTCCCGGTCGAATGTTTGTAGAGTGGAACCGCGACACGGTCGCGCTCATCGATATCGTGATTTTCGATTACAGGAATTGCTTGGTGGGCAAAGCTTATCACATTAAAATCTCGGATTTCGGTACGGACAACGAATTGTACGCGTGCGATTATTACAAAGTCGATGGCGCGGTGCCGCTGCCGATACGCTGGATGGCCTGGGAGTCCATATTTCTGGTAAGCTTCATTCGAACGGTCCAATTAGGACGCTTACGCCATTAACACGGCCTGCATGTGTATTTATCTTATTCTATATATCGATTATTTAGTAATTTGCCAAATGGTCCGCATATTGTGCATGAATAAATTTGTGATTTGTCACGATCATGATTGCGGATACTCGGTTCGAAGTGTATAATTATTTTATCATTGTTAGAACACCGAAGGATGATTAACTGCTAATATCGATGTGATCGGTTTTATCAGTTGACTGCGGATCTTTATGCAAAATACAAATCTCCTACCTCAAGTAGAAATTTATTCCTTAATAATTTTAATATGGTGAGATTAGTGCAATAGCATTTTTAAATTTCGTTATTTTCTGCTTAATCCGCAGTCTATTTATCAGTTTTTAAAAAACCATGCCTAATTTTAACCCCTTTCGAGAACCCATCACAACCCGTCATATTCGGATATTCGCACGCCTCTAATCGTCCCGTCGCGTCGCGAGCTGTAGCCTGCGACTGATATAAGTTCCGCCTGTCTAACCGATACAATCTTCGCAGGGCAAGTACACGACGAAGAGTGACGTGTGGGCGTTCGCGGTGACCCTGTGGGAGATACTGAATCTGGGCAGACGTGCCCCGTACGAGCACTTGTCCGACGAGGAGATGGTGCAGAACCTGCGACGGCTGCACCATGCCGCGGACTGTCCGGACAACAACAGTGGCGAGAACAACGACTGCAAGGAGAACACCGACAATCGCTTCGACTATTTGCCGCGGCCCACTGCCTGTTCCAAGGATATTTACGACCTGATGTTGGAGTGCTGGCGACGGGAGGAGAACGAGCGTCCGACCTTCCGGGAGATCTCGATGTTCCTGCAACGGAAGAACCTCGGGTACGCGCCCACGTCCTGATACTGAACGTTCCGCGACGTCGATCAGCACGATGTTCACGGCGTTTGTCGCTCGTGCCCGGCCAAGAGTTACCTGAACAGGGGACCGGAAACTGTCGATGACGCGCTCTACCCTCACTGGATCACCGTGAGGACCAAATTCTGATTGCCCTAGATGACAAGCGAGCCTTCTCCGGTGGCAGCTTCCGGAGCTCTCTTAGAGGACATCAGAACGAGTGAGCGCAACGACCTTGATTTCCGGGCTGAGAACGTTCAGCCTCGGCCTAGAAGATTTCTCGTAGGTTGACTCGAGTTGACAGTTCGGGACTGTTTCGAGAACCTGACGAATCCCCATAGAGCCCCTATGGATCTTCTGGCACACGCGGACAAAGGAGAGACGCACGAGATCATCGAAACGCAACGACGTCGGAGCAAACGATACGAACTGTTTCTTAGATACGTAAGATCTGTTAGGGAATACAAACGTGAAACTGTGAATTCGACAATCGAGCGGGTGAACGCGGAGCTAGGTTCGCGAAGACGAGGATCGGTATGATTCTTTGGAGGACGCTGCTCTGCGGGAACTTCCCTATGCGAGGAACGCACGGGATTTACGCGGGTATCTCAAGGACTTCGAGGGTCCATAATGATCGTCGAAAATTTAGGAGCAATATCGTGTAATCGTAATAATAGCTGTGAACATTCCTTGCATGGTTTAAAGATATATCCTCGCGATAAGATAAGGGACTTCAGCTATCGGATCGTTGTCCGATCTTTTCGTTGTGAAAATGAAAGAACGAGAGAGAGAGGGAAAGACGACGAGACCGGTATCCCCTAAGAATCGTATCAACGTATGGCAATACGGAAACTGAAATATCAAATTCTTCCTCGGAAGAAGCTATTGATAAGGAGGTATACATATGAGAATCGAATGAATGCGTATGCCTGTGAACTGTGTAGCTGGGTGTAGTATCATGATCGTTAGGCGTTCGGTGGACATGCCTCGATTCACGAATGTACACGACGGAATCGTATCAAAATTGTGTCCAGTATATTGTGTTCTTGTTGATTCGCAAATTTCGATTGACAATGGCGTCGACTGAAAACTAGTAGAGACGACTCGGAGGTGAAAACTCGGGCTTTGAATGCCTCAGACTTTTCCGATAAATGGAATCGAATGTTTGTAATTGAAAAGCTAATTTCCTTTGTCGAGATAGCTTTGCTAATTCCAGCATTATAAAATGTGCAATGTGCAAGTACTATTATTTCTGCAACATCGTGATCTTCATCCGAATTTATGACTTCTACAGTCACGCATCAGACAAACAATATCTACTGATTCTCTTCAGGAGTGACGTCTGTACACTGACTCTGACAAATATTTAGAGATTGACTGCACAAAATCAGATTATTACTCGCGATTCGATATCTACGAAAAATATATTTATAAACAACAGGCAAACGTACAGAACGAAACTGATAATTGGGCGTGACGCCTGAAGAGTGAAAGAAAAAACAGATGGAAATCGTTAAACAATTTTCCGTTGTCGACGAGGTTGATTATGGTCGTGTGATTACGAGGATTCGACGGATATCATACATGGTGATCGGAACGGTATACATATTCTCTGTTAAGAAGGGACGGTGGTGATAAGGGCCGCGACTATGACACATCATAATTGTAACTTTACATGATAGGCGGGATCAATACAAACACAAAATAAAAAAAAGCAACTAGACTATTGTACATATAGGCGTACGTCGAGAGGTAAGGGGCGTTTATCATTATGCTGGCACGCGAATGGGACGGAGATTAGCAGCGGAATCGCACGGAACTTGAATTCGAGATCTGCTCCCTCTATGGGAGGCGGTATATCGTCGAAGACCAAAAAGCAAAGCTGCCGGAGAGCGGAGTTTCGCCAGATTCACACGTGAAAACTGAAAGCACGTTCATCGGGGCGACGACATATCGAAGACACCTCGTTTCACGCGGGAACGAGGAACGAAACGCCAGCGAGGGGCTTCGACGTTCCAAGCATTCGTTCGGCGACACGCTGTTCTCACGACATTCGACTAATTAATCACTCGAGCCGTTATGTTCCATGTATTTATATCAGATGAAATAACTATCGATAGCATTCGCAATATCTAGCGTGTAGGTAATGTTACCGTTATAACATTAAAAATACTATTTATATATCTTAATGTAATTTTCGCCGCGTAAGTAGTAGATAATCAGAGACATAGCCGTTCGTATATATATATATATATAAAAGTGGAAAACACAGAACCGTACGTCCGTTGAATTTAAACGTAACAAGAATCGCGCTTCTCTGCCGTTGAACCAAGAATAAAGAACGAAAACGAAAGGAAAATAGTAGAAAGAATCAGCGAAATGTCACGGTGGAAAAATTGTCGTAGCTCGTAATTTATGGGATTATCGATATAAGAGATTTAGTTCGAATTGTATTCGTAGATCGATTCAACGATTTAGCATTTTATACGGTGAGATGCGCAGGCACGTTGTTCAAGATAGCGGTAATAATAGTCGCCGGAACGTTTAGGCGTTTAAACAAAAGAAAAGAAAGAGGAAAGCGTACCAAAAAAAAACGAAAGACAAACCGATGAAAAAAGAAACTGCCGAGAAACTGCGCGCGCGTTATATTAGGAAAATGAATCGTAGTTGCGTTTAGATTCATCGATGTAAGCATATTGCTGCCTTTGGCTGTATCGTTGCCCCCCCTCCCCTTCCCCCCGCCCCTGAACCCACTACTGCTAACGAGTAACTCAACTTGTCTACTCATGTGATAATTTAGTATATCTCTACGTACCTACCTGTACCTACTGGTTCGGAATTCTCAGTAGCAAAAGAATTATTCATCTTGCGCTGCGCTGTTCGATCTCTGTTCGAAACGCGATCCAGCGAAAACGAGAAGAATCGAATCGAATCTATTCCTAACTATCAATAACCAGGGATATCAACGAAAATGGACATCTAACTGGTCCGGTTTGCTTCTGTTCGCAAAGATTCGAGACACGCAACCCATTCTCTGCTGATAAGGAAATTTGCTCTCCAATATTGACTGTTTCTATACACTTTCCTCGAAACAGAGGTCGTCTTGTTTCTCCGCGAAGGAGAAATCGTTCGAAGCAGTAATCCTTTCAAGTGCTACTTCGATGACAAGCAAATCTTTTCTCCTGTGATTTTGAATACTTCGTCGTTTCTTTCCGTTTACGACAGGCTCATCCAATGACGGGGATCTTCGTCATTGGTCGCTCGGTGTTTCAATCGATCTAGTGTTTCATCGACGTCGCTTCGCGAGTTCTAACGTTGATTTCGATGATCCACTGAACGTGAATTGGCAATCGGTGAACAGTTTCTCCGCGACAGTTGTTGTTCGCCTGGACTTGGTTGCGGAATCTTTTGCGTTTCCTTCGCTAGCGTAACGATCGACAATCACGCTCATGCCTCGAAGGCTTCCGGGATCGTTCAATCTTCCATGTTGGTGCTGTCGCAAGTGCCATTGACACGGCGAACAATATCGTTGACAGTGGGATTATCGTCGAATTAGGATTTCACGGTTCGCTCGCGATACATTCCTAACTGAAAACAACGATCGAGTGCGTTTTACATGACGCGTGGTGTCCAAAATTCTCTTATAGACCGCAAAATCTCGCGGGAAACTTGATTTGTAAGACGTGGCCGTGCGTGTGATCCACATTTAATCGTACACTTGTGAAAATTGTTTATCGCCATGCAATTTCTGGTGCATCGACGACGTAATATTTTCACATGATGCTCACAGGAAAATCAAACAGTTGATTTTGAGGAATATTATTTGATCTTTCGCTACGAACAAGTAAAGTGTGCACAACAAAACGATTTTAAAGTGAAGCTCGAGTCTTATTGTATTGCTTCTAAAGAAAGTAGTAAATATTAGTGAAAATATTCTACAGAACAAAATTGAGGTTTCTTCTTCACAACCTTTCATTCTTGTACTTAAAAGTAAATATACTATAGCTCTTGGAAACGCATATCATTGACAAAAATCAACAAAAAAACGTATGTTTCCTCTCGGTGTAATTTATACGAGATTGCACTGTCTCTTTTAGATACTTTATGTTAATTGTAAACAGTTTTCGGAGACACCGTTGTAGAATAGAGTTGAATCGCTAAATTTTCATCGCGACCATCGAACCACACCATGTAAAACGACCGGCCCAGGAATATGACTTGTTTTTAAGCGGAAAGTATACCTCTAGCTTTTTGCGATCGTCGAGACAGATCTTTGTTGTTCTGCGGATTTGTAGAATCTGATTTCTGGCACACCCGATTGTTAACCTAACGTGGAATTGAGAGAGCAATCTAGAGATAATCGCGGAAGACTGTAGAGAGCTCACCTAGCTGTATTTCTATTCAGGCACGGGCAATCTCTGGCTTTTTCATTGCGGTGTTTCGTAGCCGCGTTGTTTGGCGTTCGTTTTTCCTATCAAACAATTTCTGCATAGGAAAAGAATGTATTGGTAATCGGAATCTCGGTACGATATAGCATAGCAAACGTTTCGCTACACGAAACTATCAGTATTATTTCTATCAGCTTGCTACGTAGCCCCTATCTGTTTTACGATGCAGTTAAAAATGATTTATGAACGAACAAAGTATTATCTATTGTGCAATTGAATAGAATCAGCGTGATCGATAATCGGTATCCTTGCAAGGTACATATATATAATCACGTTAGCCCGCAATCGTTCTCTGGTGATTATGTGCTATAATTAGAGTGCAGATCTTTATACATGCATTCATGGTATTCGCGAATTTATAAATTACAAGGAATCGTCTGAACAAACTAATAATATTCTCGTTTTCATCACAAAGAATTTTTCTCCTATTACGCTTTTCGTAAAACCAAGTATAGCCATGAAAACAAAGATCCTCAACCTAATTATAATCAACAGCTTAGTTAACGATTACTGATGTTCGATCTTTGACTTGCCATAGCGATTCAAATAGATGTTTGTAACCGCGTGAACGCTGATTGTTGCAATCCGATGGGCTTCAGCGAGGAGGATACAATGCGAGAAGATAAATTAATCGAATAAAGTCAGAGAATATTTTACAATTATTAATTATATTTCGTGTGGTGACGACACTTGATTGCTGTACCCTGAACAAGACGTAAAACGATGGATTTGGAAACCGTTCCTTCGTTCATATTTATTGTTTCTTAAATGCGGGCAAGGACTTTTAGATGCTACGTTAGTTATCGAATGAAAATACGATTATTATAGTTCAGTTGACCGCCGATGACCATCTAGATGGAATCGTGATGCTGATCACTAGTGATTGCTGATAATGTTTGGTAATCGATGAATTTGTAAATATTCCATTCCGAAAGCCGGTAACAAATTAATGTTTCTTCCAGATGATTATCGTCGAACAGGTCTTTGAAAAAAAGAGGAGATAGAGAAGACAGGAGTGAGCGAGAGAGAGAGTGAAAAAGAGAGAGTGAAAAAGAGAGAGAGAAAGAGAGAGTGGGAGACATAGAGAGAAAAATCGTTGATAGGCCGTGAAAGGTTGCCTAAGCCTGCTCTACGCTATTGAACCTTAATCGTTATAGTCATAAAATTATTTTGTACTAAGAACTGTTTATAATTTTGTATCTAATCTCTGTAAATATCAAGCAGATTGTCTATGGCTAATAAAGCTTAAACAAAATCGACATAAGTAGACTATGTAAAGGAATATATAAATATATAAATATATATATATATAGGTATTTATATTTTAATTAGCAACTAAGAAAGCGAATGGAGAGGATGTAATTAAATTTCACATAGGCGAGGACTGGTAATACACCAATGTACAACGATCTAGGAACTATTTGTATTATACAGGTGACAATTTAAGGGACAAATCAGTAAAAAACAAAAAAGTATACATGTTAATCGATAGCCACGTATGTGTACAGGGCATCGTCATTGAATATGTATCTTTTAAACTACGAAAGAAAATTTCTATGGAAAGTCGGTGTTTTCATTGCGTGTTATCAATTCGATGAAATATTTGTAAAGTGTACTTCTGGAATTCTTTATCGTATCCGAATCTATCGTTGTGTTGAGCGTCGGTATTAATATGTGAACTGCAAAATATAATTTCTTTAATTTATCGTAAAGCAATATTTCTTTTGGAAAACCCTGTACAGTATTACGGCGTAGGATGCAACTAGTCATTTATGGCACTCTATAACGATTAAATTAAAGTGTACCTTCTACGTTAAACGTGACATGCGAAACGTTTATAAAGAAAGAACAAAAAACAGGAAAATTATGTATAGTGAGATGTGCATTGACTTTCTTTCGTTTATCGTTTAGTTGCAATTACTATATATATATTTGTATTCTATTGCTGATAAAACAAAATAATCATCGGTTGCTTTATTATTTCCACTTTCATCAATCTGTCTCTGAATGCAAACTACCATTTAAACATTACTGACAGTAATCTAAGTCTTGTGAAAGATAATTCTATTCATGTATCTTATATGTATGTCTCGTAAAAGCGGAAGTACACGTTGTAAGTTCAAGTATGCGGGAAGCACAACGATAAAACCTATTTGTATCGAACAGTCAAATGAAATGATATTACATATTTCAATGAAAATTTGTGATCTCTTCAAAGTTCTCACCTTTCTTCCCTACTACCAACGATCATGCAATATTTCAAAGATGCAGGAAGTATTGTTCTCATTTCTGAAAAATATTTTAAGAAATTTATTTAAAACGCTATGCTTCTGCAAACGGGTCAGATCCGATCCGGCTGAAATTGTGCAAATACCTTAATTTTATATTAAAAAGATTTTTTGAGAAACATTGTCCATTTATTTTAATTTTAATTTGGCATTGGAGGATAGTACTTTGTCATATGGGCAGAGAGCACGTGGAAAAAGCAATAGTATTCTATCGTCAATATTCGAACAATATTGACTCGATAAAATTTAAAAGAAAATGTTCAAAATCATGTCGAAACACAGAGGATATGAGAATGCTCACGCTCGGGTTTTGGCCGTGCCCATACAAAACTCAATTGTCGAGATTTTCGAA
Source organism: Lasioglossum pauxillum (assembly GCA_933228785.1). NCBI lineage: Eukaryota > Metazoa > Arthropoda > Insecta > Hymenoptera > Halictidae > Lasioglossum > Lasioglossum pauxillum. The sequence continues at coordinate 15,947,702 of OW121702.1, read as the reverse complement.
AATTTTCGCCAATTTTCGACCGTCTGACTTGTTGAGTGCACTACTGAATTTCGTGCCGCTTCCTTCGATATCATATTCTCCCAATCAAAGTTCGATTTTTCGAAAAATTTTCGAAAATCTCGAAAATTGAGTTTTGTATTACGAGACCATGATATCAAAGGACGCGGCACGAAATTCAGTAGTGCAACCCAACGACAAGTTAGACGTTGGAATATGTTTGTTTTTCAAAGTTCCGCCATTTTTGCAATTCCAAACCAGTACAGTAACTCAATGACAAGTAAATTTTTGCGGAAATCAGTAGTATAACCACCGACGATTGCCAGCCTTATAGGAGTTCGTGTCGCCCGAATATTTCGGTGTTTCTAACGCCCTCTAGGATATATTCTGGCTCCATCCAGAGAAACAGAAAGCCACCGACGGCATTTTGTCGGTGAAGAAGACCACGCAACGCATCGGTGAGAAGGCGAATTATCACGAAACCATATCGATTATTATTAAATGTTACATTCTCCGCCATATTTTAGACGATGTTTTGGAACTCCAGGCTAAAGATGATGTAGGATCTGATCCAGGCTAAAGATGATGTAGGATCGTGTCCATGCTAAACATGATGCATACAGAGAGGAACTAGCTTCAATCACCGACCAGATACTATTATTTAATAGTTAATATCATTTAATAGTATCTGGTCGGTGGTTGAAGCTAGTTCTGATCCATTACACAGATTTAATAACAGTAAAGTGGGTTCTGTTTCCTGCTAAAGATGGTGTAGGTTCTGTTCCATGCTAAAGATGATGTAGGAGCTGTTTCAGGCTAAACATGATGTGGAGACAAAAGCGGCACGGCCAAACCCCGGGCGTGAGCACTCTTATTTCCTCTCTGATGCATATAAGATCTGATCCAGGTTAAGCACTAAAGTAGGGGGCAGCACTCTCACTTCTCTCATTTCCTCTCTGCATATACTCTCTGGTACTATTTAGTAATGTATTCTATGATCATGTACTACACGTGTTAGACAATGTGTAATGCACGTGAGTGCGGTGAACATCAGTACAATTCGTTTCTTTTTTAATTTTCTTTGTTAATGACAAATTCAATTGAATAAACGTAAAGTTTATATACACTTTGTCATCATGAAGAACAAACCAATTCGTCATAAAGAATGCAACACCTTTCAGGTATACACATAACCTATGAAAACAACAACCGCCTTGTTTATGTTTATCAAGTATTATTTCTTTTATAGTTTAAGCCGTTTTCCGAAAGGATAAATGAAATTGACGTTGATATATTTCACCGTGTCACACATCGAAATGAGGAAGATGATGAAGTCGAAACATATTTCCATCAAACTCTTCAGAAATGGAATCTTCTTAACCTCACAGAGGGTTATTGTAGTTTTAAGAAACAAGTTCGTGACATTGTCACGCTTGCTCAGTTGATTAATCAGAAACAGTTTGTCATTGACACGCTATTACAATACTTGGAAAAGAAGGATGTTCTGTTCCTGCAGCCAATTTTAGAGTGAGTAATTTCTCCATTTCTTAATTTTTCTACTGTCATCTATATATGTAAGTACTACGACGATTTATCACTAACCATACCGGGTACAAGATGTATCAGTTTTATAAAAATGACAAGACTGAATTTATTTAGATGTTTCACAAATTTTGTATTAATACCTGCTCGAATAAAGAAATTTATTGAATAATTTCTAATAGAAGCAGCTTCATAATTTCAATAATTCAAAAATAAACAATATAAAGGCATTTATTTGACCAATCGCTGTATAGTTAGTGTTAATGAATCATTTATTATGTAAAGATAGTGTTGACAACCAAAACTCAATCGATCACACTGATGAAAATATGTATATAAATACATAGACTGCGAATGTTTATGCATTTTCCAATTTTTGTAGACAAATTTTAAGAAAGTGGAATTAAATGAAAACCTATTTTTAATGGGAGCAGCCTTAGTAGATCTAAAGCAAATAAAAATTGTACAAAATTCTATCGAATTTTATATTCTAGCCTTTTTTGAAAATTTTCACGAGCCATAAATGCATAAAACCCGCAGTTGGTTATAAATCTGTTTCAATGAGTGTTTTATATGAGTTTTTCTTTGTAGATTAGTGGTAGCTGTGTCTAAAGATCTGCAGAAAGATTTTTACGAGTATTTCCCTCGGTTTTTATCAGTCATCACTGATTTATTACAAACCAAAGACACAGAACAGCTAGAGTATGCTTTTACAGCATTGGCATATCTGTTCAAATTTCTATGGCGTTATCTGGTAAAAAATATTAATACTATACTGGATCTGCTATTGCCATTATTAGCAGATACACAACCAGCTTATATAAATAATTTTGCAGCTGAAAGTTTTGCATTTGTAGTGCGTAAAGTTAAAGATAAAGATTCTTTCTTAAATACTGTGATCACTATCCTAGAAAAAAGTCCTAATGCTGTATCAGGCTGTGGGAAATTATTATTTTATGTGATTGCTGGCACACCAGGACAATTTCACTCGTGTGCAGAACAAATGCTTTCATTATATTTGAATGCATTGAATAACGATGATGTTAATCAAGATTTAATGTTTAAAGTATTGAAAGAAATAACGAATTGCTTTGTGCAATATATACATCCACACAAATGTCAAATATTTTGGTCTGTGCTATTAAATGTTATGAACACTTCTATCGAGAAGACTAAAAGCTTCCAACCAACAGCTGGAAAAGAAAAAAGTTTGATTCTCATAATGCAACTATTGTGTACAGTTATTAATTCTAAAAATGGAAGGTTCGTCTTAGAACCAGTGCCATTGATAAAGAAATTAGTACAGACTCTGGATATTTTCGAAGATGACAGTGACGTTCTGCAAGAGACTCTAAATGTAGCAGTGGCTATTCTTTTAACTGCCAATGTTAAATTAATGCAAGAAACTTCGAGCCAGATATTATTTAAAATTATGGCTGTAAAGGATGTAAAATTATTATACAGAGCTGTTGAGAGTTTGATGGATTATTCGGCATTCGAAGCAATGATATTACCGCACATATTACGACATAGTGTCACTAATCAATTCACAAATGATTCCTTACGATTATTTGCCAACATAGTGAAAACAAAAGTTCCACTAAGCATAAATGGAATTAATTTGAATAACTGGCAGAAGTACATTTTAGACATTCGAGGTGCAAAATTAGAGACAATTGACTTCTTCCTGAAAGAATTAAAAGGTTTATCAGATAATAATGTATCAACCAACACATTGCAAATGTTAATTGTTTTACCACATTTGAAACCTTTACCAGAAAAGCTCGTAGACGTTTTAAAAGAAGGGATATTGTCTCTATATGGGCGGATATTGAATGATGCTAATACAGAAGATGATTTAAATAAATTATGTTTCAGTTTTTTATTAGCATCTGAATCAGCAATCCATATTTTAGAGCCTGAAATTTTACATAACTTCATGGAAACACAGGCTATAAAGATACCGGATCTTTTAGCTAAATATCCTGACAATAAATTCATTTTGAATGCAATAGATTTATATATAACATATTTCAGTATGTCTGAATATAAAGAAATGTATATAAATGTTACTGTCTTCGACAACATAAACAACAGTCTTGCATCGAAATTGAGTTCTCCTTTCAGCGATGTTCGACTGGTTGTAACTCATTTGTATTCTTTATATTCTAATATTGAAGAAGTTAAAGGTTCTATAAGTGATACCGAAAAAAGCCCTATGGAACTTATGTATTTGGCAGAATGTGAACCTATAACGGTTCAAACTTACAGAAATAGATTACTGCACCTACAGGCTTTATCATTTGAAAGTACAACACTGTCGAATTTAAAAGCCAAGTATAATGATATTCCGCTTAGGTATTTATTAGGATGTATGTACATAAACTTTTCCATACTATGGGACCATGTGAGTAAAATTATTGCTACGTACGCGAACAAAGAATGCGAGCAATTTTGGCAAGTATTCTTAACAGAATTAAAATCGTGCCATAAGGAGGCACCAGACTATAAAACATTGTACGAGTGTGATATCATTTCTGAAATAGAAGTTGAAATACAGAAAGTCAAAGACAAGCCTGATTATCAAAATCATACAATCCTGTTGTGGAAGTGTATGGGAAATTTTTCGCATTATTGTGAAATGAAGAACAGGGACATAACAGGAATATTTATCGATTATGTAAACGAGAATTTCTTCAAGACAAATTCCGAAGACGGCAACTGCTGCAGTATCTTACAGACACAAGTGCTGGACACTCCCGATAGCAAAATGGAAGTTGATGCGGATGATGAAATTGATCCTGAACTTGAAGAAAATGAGGACGAGAAGGATAAAGCAGAACAGAAAATGGAAACGGAAGAGAAAGAAGTTCCTCCTACAAATAGAAAATCGAAATCAGCAGACGCAAAGTCGAAACAAATGTTTATGCCGAGTAGGGTTTACAAGGCGAAGGTTTTAATTGCTCAATTAGAGATATTTGGCAACATAGCAAATCCGAGAACGCTATATAGGGAATCAGAGATGCAGAAAATTTATTTGGATTTATTGTCCTCGAAGAATCCTGACATTCAAAAGGCTGCCTTGAATTGCCTTCTCACTTATAAGCACAAGTATCTACTGCCGTACAAAGATAATCTCGTCAGTTTAATCAGTGAACAGAATTTGAAAAACGAATTGACACGATTCAAGATAGATGAAGAGAGTAGCATGATACAGAGCGAACATCGTAAAGATATTGTACCCATATTAATGAGACTACTTTATGCGAAAATGGTATCAAAGACAGGGATGAGAACTGGTGGTAAAGGAGGCGGACTTATAAGACGAAAATTAATTCTGCGTTTTCTAGCTGGCACTCAAGAAGATGAAATGATCATATTCGTAAAAATGGCGTTTAGACCCTTTAATAAGTACATGCCGCTTGAAGTCGATGAAAAAGTTAATTTGGAAGAGTTAACGCAAAACATCATTAACTCTGTTAACCTGAATAACGTGGTGCCACCTAAACGTTTGCAAAGCGCTATCAATTTACTTGGAATTTTAATTGAACAGTTCGGCAGTAAAATGGGACAGAAATTGTTACCCTATTTACTTGGTTTGGTCATATGCATTTTAGCGGAAGTAACTGGAATCTTGCAGAGATCAGATAAAGTTCATGTTGGCTACTTACCATCTATTAGAAATGTACGAAGAAGTTGTATCTTAATATTAGTACGATTCTGTGCTCACTATGAGGACTACGACTGGAGTAAACATGAAATGGACGCTTTGTTTAATACAGCAGTCTTTCCATGGCTAGAAAAGTTGCCTATCGAGGGTATCCACAGCCCTACGCCTTTACTAAAGTTGTTTACCACATGGAGCCAAAACTCGCGTTATTATCCGTTATTTATCAAGTATCGAGCTGACAATAAGACAATCAGTCCTCTACCATATGTTATGCGTCTTTTATTGGGTCCGAAGACACATCCATCTGTAGTTAATGCAATACTTGAAATGATTGAGAGAATGGTAACGTTGCAGGATTACGGAAAAAGAAATGAGAATGATATGGAAACTGATGGGGCCTTGGTTCCTTTAACGCCGATACTTACTAATTTACTAGAAACAAACGACGAAGCTCTGTCTAGCGGTGTCAACTTTGGGTCTACTATACTTTTACCTCACGTTTTCAGTATTTTGGAGTATATTAAAAAGAAACTGGAGAGAACAAACAGGGGAGTAAACAAGACAGAGTTGGTGATTTTGTCACGCATCTCTGAATTTGTGAAAGACGCCGACGCTTGTGATACTCTTCTTACTCTCATTGTACCAATATTAGTTAGGCGAACCGGCGCTAGAGACGGAGAGGAAACGATTATTGAATTAATCACCACAGTCATAAACCTCATCAAACACATTAAAAAACCAGAAATCCATTTGCGTGCAATTTTACCGCTATTGGGTACAATTTCGTCCATTCCTGCACGCAAACTTTTCTTGGGTCTCTACCAGACTATTGTTGAAAGATCTGCAGAAGAGTCTCGTGAAACGCTAATGCAAAATTACAATATAATAAATGCTTTAAATGCATGGGATCGAAGGTGGCTCGATCAGCCAGATTTCCAGAAGAGGCTGGACGCATTCACAGAGATTAATAGTGTGGTGGAGAAAGATGAAATTACGTTGGAATTTGGAGTAGCAGTTATTTATAATTGTTATTATTTTCTTAAAGCCGATGCAGATCTAGCTATGAGGGATTATGCAGGACAATGTTTAAAACTTATTGGTCCGAAATTGGCAATGAAATACAGAGAAAACACAGTAGATAGGCGTTATCTAATGGATGAAACAATTTTAGCGCTCATAAAGAAGGGGATTGTTAGCAAAAGTGAAGCTGTACGACTTAATTCAATAGGTTTTTTGGGAACCATGTCGATGGAGTGTGTGGAAGCGCATCCTGTCTTGCGTGATTTATCACTTTTGACCAACAAAATAGATCCAGAGGTGGACTTCTTTGAGAACATGCAACATCTACAAATGCACAGAAGAGCTCGTGCACTTCTTAAATTTTGCAGCTTAGCAAAAACGCTGGATAAAGCTCCAAATCCAAGAACATTAACACAATTTATTTTACCACTTGCATCTTCGTATTTATGCAATGAAGCTTTTATACACAAAAACAGTATTATCGATGCTGCGATAGAAACAGTTGGAACAGTGTGTAGACTTCTACCTTGGCATCAATACGAGATTATCTTGAAATATTACTTGGGAAAATTAAGGAATTCTATTGAGTATCAAAAGCAACTCGTTAGACTAATCGTTGCTATTCTAGATTCTTTTCATTTTGACCTATCAAAGTACAAATTTGTAGACGAGTCCTTAGGAGCAGGACGTAGAAAAGAAATGACAGGAGATAAACCAATTTCTTCTGAAGAGGAGGAGAAGGATAGAAACGTTGCCGAGACACTCGTTAGCAAAAATGTTAGTGAAGAAGATAACTTAGATGATGCTTTAAATTCTGATAATGTGGAGAATTTTGAGGAAATTGTAGAAAAAGAGCAAGTGGAACTTGTGATGGAAAAGCAAACAATACTATCGCAACAAGGAGCAAAAAGGGTGGTCTTTAGCATATCCAGAGAATTATTGCCTCAGCTTCATCGTTCTATTGTGGCAAGAACCAGTCGTGAGAGTAGTCACAAGGTTAACAAAAAGAAGGTTGCAGCAGACAACGAAGAAGAAGAGTTAATGAGAGTTCCCATTGCACTTGCATTTGTTAAATTATTGCAGAAATTGCCTGAATTTATTTTAAATGGCAACTTACCCGGGTAAATATCAGCATAACTTGCAATATTAATGTAAAAATTAATAGGAAATAATTGCTGTTATAAAAACGACTCACGTTATTTCAGAATCTTTATGAAATTGTGCACCTTTTTGAAATCACGCCTAGAATCGGTGAGGCGAATTACTCGAGAGGTATTGCAGAAGATCATGGTGACTCTGGGTCCAAAGTATCTTCACTATTTGTTAAGAGAAATGAACACATTATTAACAAAAGGTTTTCAAGTTCATGTACTTGCATATACAGTGCAGTCAGTGTTGGTTTCCTTGAAGCCATATTTCCAGAAACTTGATATCAATGAAAACCTTCAGAGCATATTATCTGTAAGTTGTGTCACATGTACGACTAAAAACAGTAGTGTTAATAACGTATTAATAAACCCTCTATTTTCATTAGGTGTGTAAAGTAGATCTGTTCGGTTTAACCGCCGAAGAAAAGGAAGTTATTGGAATTGTGAAAAATGTGTCAGAAGCAAAGTCTACGAAAAGTTTCGATATTTTTCATATATTGGCAGAGTACATTACAGAATCATGTTTGGTGGACTTGATTTTGCCGTTGAAGGAAGTACTAATCAGAGCACACTCGCATAAAACGATTCAGAAAGTGGTGGAGTGTTTAAGGAACGTGGTATTGGGTCTAGCTGATAACGCTTTTATACCAATCGAACAAATGTTGATATTTCTTTATGGTATAGTTTCCGAAAGCATTCCCCAATTGCTGCCTCAGAAAAAGGAGAAAGAATATACAGAAAAAGAAGCGGAAGTGTTAGCCAGACGGAAACCAGACTTGTATATCATACCACGGCAGCCGAAAAATAGAATGGGTATAAAAGCAGTTTCAAAAACATCGAAAAATACTAATGTACATATCATAATGGAGTTTGGCTTGAAACTCTTCCATATATTGCTGAAAAGAGACAAAATATCTGGTGAAGCGTTTGCACCTTTCATAGATCCGTTTGTACCAATTACGAGCGATTGTTTGAAGTCTCAACATGTTAAGGTAAGTTACCTCAAATATTAGTAGATTGCATAAATTCGTGCCAGATTTGAAAATAAAATTCCATGGTTAAATTTTCTTTAAACTTTCTTGACAACCCAATATACAGGGTGTACCCGTTAAGTTATGTCACCATTTTTTAGGCATTTCCGGTAGTGTAATTAAAAAATGTTTTAGACAAAAGTTTGTCAGTACTTGGTGAGCTACATGTTCGCACGTTCTTAAATCTGAAAAAATGCTTTTTACGTAAAAAGGTAAGGTCACCTTGACTTTTTTAAATGGCACCACATGTTTTGGGACATCATAGGATTGTTGCTGACGGCGAGACGAATTCAACAGTGTATTATCCCATGACCTCAAACCAGAGTTGGGCATCAAAGATCCTTTCGGATCCTTCAAGATCCTTTTGGATCCTTCAAGATCCTTTTGACCAGCTCGAGACTTGAATGAACACGTTCCGAGGCTGAGGATCGGGCCCCGAGGGCCTGAGCTCAGAACACAATAGTAGTACAATAAACACAGCCGGGCAACTCCACGGCCAGTCAGGTAACACTCCGCATGAAACCGCTAACAAGTGAATTGCTAAACTTGTTTATTTTCCATAATTTCCTCACGGAAGTGACACGAGCCAGTTCGTGACGTTCTTTCGATTAAAAGACTAAACTCGATAGAATTCGGGCTGTGCTTACTGGTTTTACTCGTGAAAGTATCCTCGAAATTTGTATATAAATACAATTTTGCCCATCTCTAAGGTAGTCAAAACTACTAAAAATTCTATTTAAATAGAACGTAACAATTTTAAGGTTAGCTTAGTTTTTCGCGGAAAAACGCCGAAAAATCGGTTTTTATATTTTTTAACAACGGCGCACCAAACCAAAAAATCTGAAAAAATTCATGAACAATGCCTATAACAATATATCGCTACTGTAAAAGTATAAATGTGCACACTCTAGTACTTCCATGTGAATTCTGCATTTTTTCGATTTTTTTGAGGTTTTTACAATTTTTTACAAGCAGGATTTTCACTTGAAAAATCTGAAACCAATTTCAAAGTATGTATTTGGGTTCTTGACATGTGTCAGATTTTTTTCAGAATTTCTAAACATCATTAACTAGGGAAAATAAGCCAAAAACTGATTTTTCTATATTACCCCATGACTACCCTCCGGATCGAGATACAGGGTTGAAACTTTGCACAGTTTGTTTTTTCTTGGTGTCCTTTCGAATGACCCATCGTCGATATAATTCGGTTTAAAGACATTTTTAACTACCTTACAGATGGGGAAAAATTGTATTTAAATACAAATTTCCAAGATATTTTCACGAGTAAAAGCAGTAAGCACAGCCCGAATTCTATCGAGTTTAGTCTTTTCTTAATCGGAAGAACGCTACATTACGAACGCGACATTACGAAAAATAAACAAGTTCAGCATTCGCTTGTTAGCTGTTTCATGCCGAGATACCTGACTGGCCGTGGAGTTGCCCGGCCGTGTTTATTGTACTACTATTGTGTTCTGGGCTCAGGCCTCGGGGCCCGACCCTCAGCCTCGGAATATGTTCGTTCAAGCCTCGAGCTGGTCAAAAGGATCTTGAAGGATCCGAAAGGATCTTTGAAGTAGATACAGATACTAGTTACACATGTATCCGTAGCTTCGGATACAGAAGTATCTAATTAAATTTGTATCTAATTACATATCTTGCCCAACTCTGCCTCAAACTCGAAAATTTGCTGCAAATGTAATTTGAATGAAAAATTATTTCTTACAAAATAAATCAAGTTACATCAGATGTTCGAACTGCGGACTGCGAAGATGTTCGAACATCTTCTACGATACCGAACTCCGCTCTTTGTACAAGATTTTTGGTGATGTAATTAGGGCGTCTCGGTTTATGTTTACTTTCGTCGCTTCCCATATTGTGTTTGTATTTATGACTTACGGTTCAGAATCATCAGTTTGTCATCGTGTCAGCAATCTAATCAGGTTATTGACAGTATTCCTTCTGTCGTAGTTTAGTGTATCACGATTTAATCTTTGAGAATGAGTAAGTTTTCAAATACAGAAACATGTGATGTTATCTCTTTTTCAATGGATGTGGAAAAATTGCACGCACGGCGTAAGATTATACAAAGAAACGATTACCAAATAGAATTTGTCCTTCTAGGGAAACGTTCAGACAATGCATTATTAATGCTAAATTATTTTGAAGCTAATCCGCACGCATTTCTTCAACAAGTTGCAAAAGAATTTAATATGTCGGTCAAAAGTATTAATAGAATTACGAATATATTAATATTAATAGAATTACAAATATTTAAAATGACATTAGTTCAAGAACTGCGTGTTACTGATGGACAGCGGCGATTAGAATTTCAGGCGTGATTAGCTCATGAAGATTTGCTGCTAATGAAGAGGATCCTGAGATTTTTATGAAAATTATGTGGACAAACTATTCTAAATTTACAAATAATGATGTTTTCAATCGACGAAATCAGCGTTATTGGTCAACAGAGAATCCACGCTGGACACGAGATCGCAACTTTCAAACTAAAATTAGTGTGAATGTTTTGTGTGGTATTTTAAATGGTCAGTTAATCGGACCATATTTCTTCGAAGAAAATGTGATAGCTGATCGATACCTTAACTTTTTGGAAAAAAAATTCCATACTTATTGCAAGACATTTCACTGAACATTAGAAATGATATGTACCTTCAACAAGACGGGTGTCCTGCCCGCAATGCTATTATAATTAGGGGATATCTTAATGACAAGTTTAGAAATCGTTGGATATGAACGTATGGTCCAATTCGTTTCGATTTTTATCTTTGGGGATGTCTACAATTCGTCGTATACGACACAACAATCAATAATGTTCAAGAACTTCGGAATACATAGTTAAACAATGGCATGCAATAACATAAACCGAGACGCCTTAATTATGGCGACAACGAGAAATCTAATACAAAGAGCGGAGTCCGGTATCATAGAAGATGGATCGCAATTCGAACATCTGATCTAACTTGATTTATTTTGTAAGAAATAATTTTTCATTAAAATTACATTCGCAGAAAATTTTCGAGTTTGAGGTAATTTCAAGGTCATAGGATAATACACTGTTGAATTCGTCTCGACGTCAGCAACAATCCTATGATGTCCCAAAACATGTGGTACCATTTAAAAAAGTCAAGGTGACCTTACTTTTTTACGTAAAAATTATTTCTTCAGATTTAAGAACATGCGAACATGTAGCTCACCATGTACTGACAAACTTTTGTCTAAAACATTTTTTAATTGCACTACCGCAAATGTCTAAAAAATGGTGACATAACTTAACGGGTAGACCCTGTATACAAAAATTGTGGTAATTGTAATGTTCTCTTCTAACGATCATTAATCGAATAATAAATTAAACGATCTCTTTTGCAGTTGAGCACACTAGCTCTACAATGTTTAAACTGGCTGCTCAAGATGAACCTATCATCGATACAGGAGTCAATCTCTGAAATTTGTACATCTATCTTTAATATACTGCACAAATACGCTGCAGCTGGTCTGAGTAAAGGAGACAATTTTGATCTCGTCATGGCTGGCTTCAAGTGTATGTCCGTAATCGTTCGCGATGTGAAACATTATACAATTACAACGGACCAGCTGAAGGCTTTGATTATGTACGCCGAACAAGATCTTCACGACAATGACAAACACGCGACAGCATTTGGACTGCTGAAAGCAATAATCGCCCGCAAAATGAATTTCCCAGAAATTTATATTGTCATGGAGAAAGTTGCCACTTTAAGCATCACATCCGAGTTGGAACACGTTCGGCAGCAGTCTCGTTCTGTTCTTTATTCGTACATAATGGAATATCCTCTTGGAAAACACTTGAACAAACACATTGCGTTTTATCTGACGCAGTTAAACTATGAGATGCAACCTGGTCGACTGAGCGCATTAGAAATGCTTCACAGCATAGTTACAGGATTTCCAGTGGTGGGTAAAGTCTCTAATATACAGGGTCTGTCCGGAAAGTAATGCGACCACATTTTTTTTTTAATCTATTGAACATATGAGTACAAACCTTTAAAATTCTTCAAAGTAGGACCCTTGGTCGTCGACACATTTTTTCCAGCTCGATTTCCATTGCGTCGTATGCTCCCTGGAAGGCGTTATCTGGAGCCTCTCGTAGTACCTCGTCGCAGCCTCGTCGAGCACTTCCAATCAAAACTTTTCCGTAGATGACGGGGAAAACAGTAAATGGTACTTCTTAGTTGAATCACAACACTTCCTTAATCCCCGTACAGTCCTCACTTGTCTCCCGCCGACTTCTTCTTGTTTCCAAAAATTAAAAATGTGCTAAAAGGATGCCATTTTGAAAGCGTGGAACGCGTCAAAGAGGCTGTGACGAGGGTACTACGAAAGGTTCCAAAAAACGCCTTCCAGGGAGCATACGAAGCATGGAAATCGCGTTGGAAAAAATGTGTCGACGCCCAAGGATCCTACTTTGAAGAAATTTAAAGGTTTGTACCCATATGTTTAATAGATTTTTTTTAAAAAAATGTGGTTACATTACTTTCCGGACAGACCCTGTACTTCGAAATTGATTTTCAGCTATATTGATCATTTTTTATATATGCAAATAGAGAACTCTGGTTCTGAAGTCGGGTCTCATATTCGTAATGGCAAGCCCGAGTTTGGTGAACGACGATGACCCAACCTGCCGCAAATTGTGCGCCAAATGTATTAAAGTAATGATTACTCGTATACCTTATAATAAAAGGAGCAAGCTCTTTGACATTGTTCTAGAGTGGTTAAGAGATACCGAGGTAATTACCAGAGATTCATCCTGACAAATATTGTTTTACGATTTAATACACAAGTAAAATTTATTGTTTTAGGTATCGCACCGTTCTCTGGCTGCTCAATTGTGTGGAATATTTGTCAGTGTAGAGAAAGACACTTTCGAATCTCGTCTAAAGGAAGTGTTACCTCTTGTATTGAAACAATTTCACGCGAAGTTCGACGACAAAGAAAAACCTGGACGTTTCGTGAAATTGCACACAGCTGCTGAATTAAAAATGCGACCCAACATCAAAGATCCAGAGAGATTGAAAGATCATCACATGTTCCAAGTTCTACAATTGTTGTTAAAAATATCGGCGAACTGTACAGCATTCCTCAAAACTGAGCAGTACAAAGAAGCAGTTTGCTCATTTGCTGGTAAATTCGATGCTCTATTTTACGACCATTCAATTATTATTTATACTTTATATTAATGCAATTTGTTATACATTTCAGAATACAGTCAGTCTTTATTGGCGCATCCGCACGCGTGGGTTCGTCTAGCAGCGTCTCAGATGATCGGATTCATTTTAGCCGCACTTGATATTGACAAGATTCTAGATCTATTAGAAAACCCGGATAAATGCAAAGCAGAATCTGGCTACATGTACTACGATCCTGCTAGTATTATAAGAAGCTTGAGTTTAGATTTAATCGCGCAATTGTTACCAGATACAACGTTTGAAGATCTGATAGACCAAACCGTGAAGAATTTAATTTTTATCGCGAGAATTCTAAAATCTGTTAATACATGTGATGATGTGATCGTCGATAAAGATGACGAATCGAAAGAAAAAGACAAGCACCAGTTGTCTCTTCCTTGGCTGCTTAGAAAATTCAGAAAGTCTGTGAATGTAGAAATAACGCGGGCTCCTAAATCGAAATCAGTGGTATGTATATGAAATGCTATGTTCTTATATTTTTGTTATTATTGTATTCTAACGAATGGTATTTTTCAGAGAACTGCTTTCTTGAAATGGGTAGCCGGGATCGTGGCAACCATACCCATAGAACATTTGAATGGAGTACTTTTTAGCATAATGTCTCCGATTGCACGCGAAATGGCATCGATTGAAGAGCATAATATCGCTTTACGCCGATTAGCAAAAGAAGCAGCCACAATGATAAAAAAACGAATGGGTAACGAAGAATACACCAGGTTACTCAGTCGTGTACAGCAAAAGTTGGACATCAAGAAAACCGAAAGGAGGAAGATACGCACGCAGCAGGTACATTTTCATATTTATCGTAATGTTGTAAATTATAATGTGTATACTTGATTGATAATGTGAAATACTTGTCGTTGTAGTACGTAACGGATCCCGAGCTTGCTGCGAAACGTAAAATAGCTAGGCAGCAGAAGAAGAAAGAAGCTAGGAAGAGGAAAACGAGTACTATGAGAGGGAAAAAAATGGTAAAGAAACGTCCGAAGAAAGAGGTTGATTTAGACATCGTATGAAACGTTTAGTGTACATAAAATAAGGAAAATATTGCAGAAACGATACTTTGCAGTATCTTGTGACGTCTGTATTAGATTATTTTGTATGATGTATTTATGATACCGTTTTTCAGACAGTAATTGTTGTAAATAGGAGAGATAAACCTGTAAATATGGACGTATATTCTTATTCCTTTATGACGTTGTTCTGTAAAATAAATCATTCTGTGAACGAAGATAACATTTGACCCAAACAAACGATTATTCTTCAAATATAGTTTCATTTTTACAATCATTTTTACAAAAATGCCCCGCGATTTACGAAAAAAAGAAGCAAATTGAAATAAAAAGAAACGAACGATATTAAATACTATGCTATTCTTAACATGCTAACTCCTCGTGGTGCATTATAATGATACATTATAAAATTACTACAATAAATAGTATCAACCGGACGACGCGATGGATGTAATTCTTCCACGTGGATTCAATCCGCGGATTTTGTGCATCGATAGCAAACCTGAGCGGATGAAATACAAAACGGTGGAGTTTCCAAAAGAATTCGAGAGTATACTAGCCGTAGCACTATCATCCGGTTAAAATGAAAAGAAACGAGGTGGGATTTTCTATTTAAAAAATTCGTATTTCACGTAAAGACACGCAGTGCATAAGGCGCATTGTAGTAAGAAAAACGTGTTCCACCATGAGAAGTGGAGGGACAGAGCCGAGGTGCGCGGGAACATTACTCGACTGTAATCGACACCGAATCCGATGTGATAGCCCGGAAAAAGTTGTCTAACTATATCCGCCATTGAAGCACCGCCAACTTTCGTGTCTTCTTCTTTTCATTGACGTTGACATGGACGGGGGGCAAAGGAGAGTGACAAACAGCTCGTAACCCGTGGCTGTCGAGCTTATCGGAGGAGCTGCATTATTGGCAGCGGTTCGAACGCGATATCAATCTAAACGATCGCGGAGCCGGAAGTCCAAGCTGGGCTTTAAAACGCTTCGGATAGTCGCTGCCCGACAATAGCCGTGCGTTAGATCGTCGGTGAACCATCAGGGACCACAGCTGAGAGAGCAGAGAGACTTCGTTCGTCGACACGCTACAGAATAATCATGGTGACACTGATACTGCTGATCGTGCTTTTCATACTACTTTATACGCTGGCCAAGAAGCGTGGGCACGACCAACCTCCAGGTAAGCGGAAGCTGCGTCCACCGGTGTTGCACCTGGTTTGCAACCGGTCGCCGACGCGCTCGATGAGGTCAATCCATCGATCTCCATTCACCAACTATTTCTAGCTCCCTTTTGCTGTACCTCTTGCTTCCTCTCTTACTAAATTAACCACGCGCGGTCGAAATAACGAGCTAGACTATAGGTAGCACCCGGCTTCGGTCAAGCCAAGCCTCTGCAAACGGTAACAGCCTTCTCACGCGTATACACGTAAATACACGCTCGGGAATGAAATGCAGCTTGCGATACGTACGTGACACGTGAATCGAAGAGTTCTTATGTCTCCATGTGAAAGGAATCTTCGGAGTAACGTGCCGGATTTTTTAACGACACTTAACGCGACCGCTTACTGCCGCCTCACGTGCGCGACTTTGAGTTTCATGAACTGAAGACTTGAAATGAAAACCGGGGTAAGTGCCAAAATCATAGTTTTGAGTTATCCCTCTTTGAAAACTCCAATATAGAAAACCATGTTAAGTGCCAAAGAGTAATATACGTGAGAAGTGTGCTAGCATTGTGTGTGCATTAGAGCTAGCACATAACTCGCTTTTCAAATTATTGGCGATGGAAGTTAGAACGTTTTTAAGTGAAGACATTTTTTTTGTATTTTTGGCACTTATCCCGGTTGTCATTTCAAGTCTTCAACTGTTTGCATACCAACGTCATTTCATTTAACATACTGTGGCCCACAAAAGTATTCATACGCCCTTTAAAACAGAATAACTTTTTTATAATTGTATCAAGCGACCTGATGTTTTGCAAGCGATTAGAAGCGTTGGTTTACTGCAAAAAAAATTTTTAAAAAGTTATAATTGACAAAGTTACGTGCAAAAATAAAAAAGGCATTTTTTAAAACTTTTTTATTTGAGCCCTCAATGAAAATTCAACATATATGTTTTTTAGATCTGTGTTAGTTATTCACATGCTGAAAATTACATCGAAATCGATCGAAATGCTGAAAATTGTAGTTTTTCACGACTTTTGATCAGTTTCTGCTTAACCGATTTCGATGAACTTTTCAGTATGTGTATAACTAACGTACAGTTACTCGAATTAATATTCGAACGCTCTAAAAAAGACGATAACTTTTTAAATATTGTGCTATACGGTTTGAACTTTTTTGGGAAGCTAGAGCAATTAGTTTACTACAGGATGTGAAAAGAAATTTTTTCGAAAATAGCAACTGATCGGAATTGTAGAAAAAATACTAAAAGTTGTATTTTACAACTACTTTATCTGAGCGTATATTGAAAATTTAACAAATACGTTTTGTAGAAACGACGTTGCAGTCGACGTTGCAATGAGCTACAAACGTTTAAAGATGGTAAAAATTGCAGATTTTCACAATTTTCGGCCTATATCTAAGAATACTTACATCTTTCACAGTTCATATAATTGGCACGGATCTACAAAACGTACTTTTTAAATTTTCAATATAGGCTCACATAAAAAGGTTGTAAAATGCAACATTTAGTATTTTTTCTACAATTCCGATCAATTGCTATTTTTGAAAAAAAATTTTCACATCCTGTAGTAAACTAACTGCTCCAGCTTCCCAAAAAAGATCAAATCGTATAGTACTATATTAAAAAAAGTTATCGTCTTTTTTAGAGTGCTCGAATATTAATTCGAGTAACTGTAGATCTACGAAACATATATTTTAAATTTTCATTAAGGGCTCAAATAAAAAAATTTTAAAAATGCCTTTTTTATTTTTGCATGTAATGTAATATGTATATAAAGTATGTTGTGAGCCACTGTAGAATCCGGCTTCCTGTTTTTCACCGAAAATACTATACAAACTAATGATTTCATCTTTGACTCATCCTCAAATTCCGTCCCATCCTCGACCTCTGCCCTCGCCGCATCATATTCGAACCTTGGCCTGGCCACGTCATCTTCAAAACTCTGACCTTATCATTCTAGCCCTTGCAATTCCTATACACCCACCATTCGAGTTAGAACCTATAGATTTATCTTTTCCCGTTTTCCCTCAATAGGGCAGATAGGCTACTTTATATTCCGCTAATGTACAATATACGTATACAGATTGAGTCACCTAACGTTGCCACCTCAAATATCTTTGTTGTTTTTCTTTAAAAACAATCTTTATATATCTTTATACGTCAAATGTCTGCAGGACAAAGTTGAATGGTTCAGTGGGGCTCACATAATACCAAAAATATTGTTTGTTTTTATGTGATTCTTTTAGAGATATCAAGGATACCTTCATTTTTTTTAAATGGCACTTGGTATTTTGGACTTAACAGTATTATACCCGTATCAAGACGAATTGAACGACCTAGCATAGCATGACCTTCGGATGACCTTGAAGTACCATTTAAAAAAATGAAGGTGACCTTTTCAATTACTTGCGATAATCTGACAACAAAAATATTTTAAACGAAATTCGATCAGTTTTCGATTGGCTATACATTACAATAAAAAAGTTCGAAAATTTTTATTTTTAATCGACAAAGATATTTGAGGTGGCAACGTTATGTGAATCACCCTGTATACATATATTGTTAACGTGTCTTCGGCTAAGTTCCGTTGTATCTTATGAATAAAATACTCATTAACGGAACACAACTACCGATTTCGACGTCTTCGTTGTACATTTTTATTGCTCTGAATACATATAATTGTTTCCGAGGGCAATTATATGTATACTAGGCGCGTTCACTTGTCAAGTTACATATTTTGCGTAATCATGCAATGTCCCGATAAATGTGACTTTAGTCTTTTTTTAAATACAATGCAAATTAGTCAGTTCTCGGTCATTCTAGTGTTATTATTAAACTGCGGATTTTATGCATTTTTGACAAACATGAGCAACTGCAATTTTAAACAGTAGGAACATTATAAGAATTGAGTAAGAATGTCAATACATTAATTTTGTTCTATTAACTGTATTACCCCTCAAACGACTACAATAAACGTAAAAGGAGGATCCAACAGGCCCACATATGGAAATTGTTGAATAAAAAGAAGTAATCAATTTTTGTATTGCAACAATTTCGTTTAAACTGATTTATTATCTCACTTTATCATATTTTTTGCATAGTATTGATTTTTGTTTAATGCTTCGAGCACTTTTATATAAGTTTTATTACGGAAACGAATCCAATGGACTCTTCTGGTCGTTTATTGAGAGTTAAAAAATGAAAGAATTTTTGTACAAAAATCCCCAGTCTAGTTATTATAAAGTCTGTACTAGTACACTTGTTTTCATGTCTGATTGATGTTGAAATGAATACATTAGATTTACAGAGTGCTCTTGGTATTCTTAGTCCACTTATAGTTTTCGGTGAGATTAGAATAAGGGTGTGTTTCAAAATCGACGACCAGGAAAACTTTATCACTATACAGGCCGCCTAAATAACTCGGCTGCTATTAGTGTTAGGAAGAAATGCATCAGATGGAACTTGCTTGGTTTCGAGGGGGTATTAATCAGATGTTAGTAACTTTTCTGTAGGTGGACGCGTAAAGGACATATGAAGGTCAGAACTTCATTTTTTTAAATGGAATGAGGTATTTTTTAATACATCAATCGATGCAGCTGGGCATTCGTTATAAAAAAGTACTAACCTATGTATGTCGAAAAGTTAGTAGTTCAGGAGATATTTCAATTTAAATAATTCTAAAATACTATTACTGTCGTACTAAGACGTTAGTGTTTACTTACTTGTGTGTCTGATACATTTGTTCCTAACGCTAATAGCAGTGGAGTTATTCAGGTGGCCTGTTTCTGGCGCTTCACCCTCTATAAGCAGTATCGTATTTGAGGAATTTATGGTTCTTCTGTATATGATAAGATTGCATTTAACCGAATGCTATTGATGTACAATGCTATTGACGTACAATGCTATTGACGTACAATGCTATTGACGTACAATGTTATTGTACGCCACACATGCGACCGTTGGCTCACTGAAGAAATAAGAACATTTCTCCTAAACACATACAGAGACTCCTTCTAATATTCGGGGACTCTACGAGAGAATAGTTTTTTATCAACTCGGACTTTTATACAGAATATTATATAAAATATATGTTTAAGCACTGACTTAATACTTAAACAATAGTACGTCATTGTGAGAGAGAATTATAATAAACAGGGTGGCCCACATAAGTCTGAACAGCTCAATATCTCGAAAACTATGCCATCGATTTTAAAGTTCTTAGTCTTAAATTGCATGGAACTGAAGGGCCTTTCTGACTACATAAACGTGGAGTGGCCTCCCTTCCCCTTTAACGGGGGAGGGGAGGTACCTTTGTAATTTTAAATGGAACCCCCTATAAAATGTTACATATTTAGATTCTACCGGAAAAAACAAGTCAATTTTGTCTGAAACATTTTCTTGTCAGATACTTCCATGATGAGATATAACAGTTTGAAGTTTCGAGTTGTAGGTACTTGAAGCGCTCGGAAATAGCGTTATGGAATTGTACATGCGCGCTTGAGTCCTTTGCTTATTCGTGAAAAAATAAAATGTACTTTAAATTAAATGTTCAAAATGTTCACCACGGACTTGTAAACATTTATTTACTCGAAACATCAAAGTTATTCTAACATTTTTTAACATTTCGGGAGTCACTGAAGCGCAAGCGTCACGTATTCTTTGTTTCATATCCTCTTTTGTCGTCGGTGGTTCAAACATAACTTTGTCCTTTACATATCCCCATAAGAAAAAATCTAATGGTGTTAGATCGGGGGATCGGGGAGGCCATTGACGAGGTCCCCCACGACCTATCCATTTGTTCCCGAATTTTTCGTTGAAAAATTGCCTGGTGATGATTGCAAAATGTGGAGGAGCACCGTTTTGTTGGAACCACATTTCTCTTCTAACGTGCAGTGGCACATCTTCCAAAAGCGCAGACAAATGATTTTTTAAGAAATCACAATAACTTGCAGATGTTACAGTTTCTTGAAAAAATAAGGTCCAATCACAAAATCTCCTATTAGGCCACACCAAACATTTAAAGACCATCGATGTTGAAAGGGAACACATCGCATCCAATTTGGGTTTTCCACGGCCCAATAATGCAGATCATGTCTATTTACATGCCCTGAATTCATAAAAGTGGCCTCATCGGAAAAAAGTATTTTGCACAAAATGTCATTTTCCACAACACCCTCTAGCCACTCACAAAATGTTACGCGGTGATCGTAATCTGCTATCGAAAGCTCTTGTGATAAAACCATGTGATATGAATAATACTTTTGCCGTTTCAAAATTCATTGAATTGATGATCGACTAATATGTGATGTTTGTGCAAGTGTACGTTGACTAATATGAGGATTTAATGTAATTGCAGCAAGAATACCTGCACTATTATTTTCATTAGTGACAGCTTTAGGTTTATTGCGAGTTTTTTTACACAATTCACCGTGCTCGCGAAGCCGCTTTTCTAAATTATGAAATGTTGCATGACATTTTTTGATACCATAACATCCAAAAACCATCACTGCTGCACGCCGATAATTTTTTTGGCATTCACTTAACGTTAATAACATATTCACTTCTGTGTCAAACGTAGCCATAATCACAATGTTACTGCTTGAA
Organism: Lasioglossum pauxillum; assembly: GCA_933228785.1. NCBI lineage: Eukaryota > Metazoa > Arthropoda > Insecta > Hymenoptera > Halictidae > Lasioglossum > Lasioglossum pauxillum. The sequence goes on along the minus strand of OW121702.1, from coordinate 15,926,252 downwards.
TAACAGCTCTAAACTGAAAAGGTTTTCATAGATAAGTGAGTCAAACTCAAGAATTGTAAATATTATTGTTTGTGTTTCTTCATGAATAAGCAAAGGACTCAAGCGCGTATAATTCCATAACGCTATTTCCGAGAGCTTCAAGTACCTACAACTCGAAACTTCAAACTGTTATATCTCATCATGGAAGTATCTGACAAAAAAATGTTTCAGACAAAATTGACTTGTTTTTTCCGGTAGAATCTAAATATGTAACATTTTATAGAGGGTTCCATTTAAAATTACAAAGGTACCTCCCCTCCCCCGTTAAAGGGGAAGGGAGGCCACTTCACGTTTATGTAGTCAGAAAGGCCCTTCAGTTCCATGCAGTTTAAGACTAATTGTAAGAACTTTAAAATCGATGGCATAGTTTTCGAGATATTGAGCTGTTCAGAGTTATGTGGGCCACCCTGTATATTAATATTATTAACACTTGAAAAATAGACTTCAACAATGCAACAACTTCCGTAATTAATACATGTTGGTTCGCACCAATTGGAAGCAAATGTTGCTTTTAGATATTAGACGCATTATAAGATAAAGAATAATTACTATCAAACATTTATTAGTTCACGGCCACGATAATCCATATAAGGGTTAAAAATTTCGTTATCTTAGGGCTAATCTTGTGTATTGAGCAAAATGCTTGTGAAAATCCACTAACAAGACAAACTGGAAAAGTTCCGCGACGATTAACTCCTCAATGTTCTGTAAATGAGCGATAGCGACCGGTTTGATTAAACCAGCAATGGACCTGGAGGGTTTCAATTAACGCCTACGAGACGTTCCACGAATGATAAGAAATTAACTCGGAATTTGATATACTGCACCTCGAAAATTGTCTGACTATCTTTTTATAGTTATAAAGTTACATGTATACAAGCATGATAACATCTTGATTGAAATATTATTTCAGTCAGTTTAGTTAAGTTCCGTTAAATTGTAAGTTTCTTTATCATTCATGAATTATTTATTGTACGGAACGTTATGTTATAATATTTTTATAAATTACATTAGCAAATATAAACATACTGTTCCAACAGGATATATAACGTAAAAATGTAACACAGAAAAGTGCAAAATGGAATGTAAATTCTAATCTTTCTAATATTTTAAATTAGCAGAACATTTGATTAGATATTAACGTGGACAAAATGGTCGGATTCCTCCGTTATAGTTTTGGCGTCAGCCATTATTTCAAAAATGTGTATGTGTGTATGGGGTATTATAAAAATAACAAGATTGAATTTTTGTATATTTTGTGCGATTTTTACTATAATATGTAGTGGGTGCAAAAAGAATTCGTACACCCTTTAAAACAGAAGAACATTTTTATAATTGTACCAAACGACCTGATTTTGTATAATCAATTAGAAGCATTTGTTTACGAAATTATTTGCGAAAAAGATTTTCCAACAATTATAATTTTACAAGGTTACATGCAAAAATAAGAAAGGCATTTATTAAAACTTTTTTATTTGGGCACTTAATAAAAATTTCAAATATATGTTTCGTAGATCTATGTTATTTATACACATACTGAACATTTCATCGAAATCGGCTGACGCAGAAAGAAACGACACGCATCGAAAGATGTATGATTCTGTGGATTTTAAGCAGAAACTGATCAAAAGTCGTGTAAAACTACGATTTTTACTATTTTTAACCGCTTGTAGCTCGTGTGTATGTTAATCGATTTCGATGAAATTTTCAGCATGTGTGTAACTACTATAAATCCACAAAATATATATTTTAAATTTTCTTTATGGGTCCAAATAAAGGAGTCTTAAACAATGCCTTTTTTATTTGTGCATGTAAATGCAATGCTTCGAATTGCTTACAAAACATCAGATCTTTTTACATCCACCGTATACTGGAGTCAAAAAAAGTATCAATTCCCATGAAAACACTTTACAATCTCAATAATTGTCAAATAAAAAATCTAGAATGTGTCATTTGACCCCTCGTGGGAGGATCAGTTTTAATAACAGGAAATAGTGAAATTGTCCTGATTGTTACATTTTTTTCTATAGAAAGTTAGCGTTTTTATTTTCCTCTTTTCAATTTCGAATTATTTTCCAGGTCCATTTCCCTGGCCGATTATTGGCAATCGGCTTTTAGTGAAGCGATTAACGATGAAATATGGGGGATTGCATATGGCAATACAGAAGCTTTGCAAGGAATACGGTGAGAACGTACTAACCTTGCATATGGGTATGGAGAAGGTGGTAGTCGTTTCTGGACACAAACTGGTGCTCACTGTGCTGAAGAACGAGCCGTTCGATGGTCGGCCTTGGAACGAGTTCATCAAGATCCGTAATTTGGGAAAGAAGCAAGGTACGTGCTAACGTCAACGTGTTCTTCCATGGAACTCGAAAAGTGGTAGATCTAATGTCAATTAGTCGATACAGATTAGCGACAGAGAACTTATTTCAATCGGGACACAAAAAATACATTTACGTATACCCAGAAGGGGTAGTGTGGGACTCGGGGGACACAGGTGGTCGGTGTCCCCAATACCCACTAAAAAAACCACACGTCTAGGACTGACAGCCCTTTTCTCGCTCTCTAATGTCCTTGAGGACAGTCAGGGCCCCGCGCTTTTTGCATTTTTCCTGACTGCCTCTTTTCCCGGACTCACTTCCACTCCTGTTCTTTTCTAAAAAAAAGCTTGATCCACACCTAGATATTTGTTACCAAAAAAATTTCTCATATGTCATAAAAAAACAGGTAAAGTAGTCGAGACACGTCATGAAACAATTCATACTCTTCGAGTATCGTTTCTTTTCCTCGTACATCGAATTACAGCGTGACCATGAATAAACAAATAATTCGCAGAATTTCGAACAGGTAACATTTTACTGTCCTCCATCAGAATAAATAGCGTTTTAATATTCACAATTGTCCAGCGAGTAGTATAATAATTAGACACAGCGGATGTTCATGCAAAATAAAAGTTTTCTGTTTACCTGAATTGCAACGAACTGAAGTAAAATAGACATTTATTCCGTATCTTAATATGTTTAATAGATTGGAGATAATATAATAGTGTTTTTAAATTCTTCTAATGTTTTTACGGTCTGAAATTACACCTATTCATTTTGTCATAAATGCATAAAATCCGCTCTGTCTAGTAATAGTAAGAAGTTTACGTAATAACTAGACTGCGGATAGTTATGCATCTACGAAGAAATTGGATGCGTGAAATATAAAACAGTGAAAGACTATAAAAATGTAAGTGTATTGTAATGTTGTTCTTAATGTAACAAAGCCATTAGGAGATGAAATCAATTTTTATTTTACTCCTGTTTCCCACTACAAATGGAGAACATTTTTATTTTGCATGGAAATCCGCAGTCTAGTAATAACTAAATACATATTGCATGAAGTGTTCATATTTTGTTCACCGATTATGCTGTCCGATGATTAATCGTCGCGAACTAATCTTTCTTGCAAGGCATTTCGATGAACGATGGACAGGACTGGAAGGATTTGCGCGGTTGGATGGTTCATACTCTGAAGGACTTTGGCTATGGGAAAAGCGCGATGTCGGATATGATTATAGACGAGATGAACGAGGTTCTGGACAAGCTGAAGGGCGGAGGTGTGAGACGATTGAAGCCAATATTCGCACCTGCGGTGATAAACGTTCTGTGGCGTTTGTCGACGGGAAAGCGCTTCTTGGAGGGCGCGAGGTATTTATGCGATTTCTCTGCGACTATGTACTCACACCTGTCAACTATCTCACGCTGTGCATTTTACCAATGCATTGTTACACTTCTCCCAAACCTTTTTACTTCAGTTTTCAATTTTTAACCATCTACTGGCAGGAACGTCCCATTTCTTCGTAATTTTCAATATTTTTGTCGTAAAAGTGTTTAAGTATTTGCTTTGCGCATTGAATTAGTAACCAAAGTATTTCAGAAATTTTTCCAAATTTTTTTGAATGCTCAAAACGATGAGAAATCAGGCTAGGGGAGGAAATATCCTAATGGATATTTATATTACATATACAGGGTGTCTCAGCTGAAGGAGGCCACCTAAATATCTCCTTTATTTTTAATGGCACAAGAAAATATTTATGGCATAATTTAAATGGTATCGTAGGAGAAATATCGTAGAAGACAATTTCTTTTGTCCGGTTATTTTTTCATAGTTTTTTTCAAGGTCATCGTTATTTTTTTATCGGGAAAACTAATTTTTTGTTATTCCATCTTATAGCGGCTGAAAAAATACATTTCAACATGCTCAGGTCATTAACAAGATGGAATTAAAAGAAGTTCTCCCGATAAAAAATAACGATAACCTTGAAAAAACTATGAAAAAATAACCGGACAAATAAAAATTGTTCTTCTATGATATTCCTCCTCCGATACCATTTAAATTATACCATAAATATTTTTTTTTGTGCCATTAAAAATCAAGGAGATATTTAGGTGGCCTCCTTCAGCTGAGACACCCTGTATATTAATCTGTATAATGATCATAAAACACCGTATTTGTGGCGATTTAATAATTTTAATATCCTGAAGATAAGCCTCTACTGTCAGCATTATGCAGTAGTAATTTACATTGTCTTGTCCATTATGTTCTGACAGTTAGCATTGACAGTTAATCTGTCGATTTGCATGCAAAATAATAATTGCCGTTGTTGATTACGAGATAAAGGGACTGCGCAAATATTCATTTTTTTTTAATTTTAAGAACTCGAAGATTATACCTCAGTGTTTCTTAAAATTCTTTTAAGGCCTTCGCTGTTTTGCATTTGACGTACTTGTGCGTTTTGTCACATTTGACGTTTCCGTCACAAATGACGTTTTTATCATGAATGCATAAAATCCACAATCTACTAAACTAATAGGTATGATAAAATTGTCCTCGCCAGCTCCGATCATTCTATGTAAACTCGTAATTTACGGATGACCGCCTATAAATTAATTTCTTTGATAATCATAATTGCCTCGCATACTTTTACGCGTTGGGAAGATATTCCTATGGAATATATGTATGTACATCGTCGTTGAAAATTATTTGATCGCTCGTTTGGCGAACGATGTTCAGTTTTCTTATGAAATAGATCAAAATAATTGATTTAATTAATTTTTATTAGAACATCTTACCATCAAGAAGTGTCATGAAACAACAAATTTTTTGGTTACTAATTACTGCGAGGTTGCCAAATATGTTACCGCCGTTTGTTCGACACTCAAGAAAACGGCGTTGAGCACAGTGCTGGAATATTGCAACGGTTTCACGTGCATGTGCGACGACTTTTAGCATCAGTAATGTAAAAGTGTGGCAAAAATGAGGTACAGTAAATCCTCCATAAACGCAAAGAAATATCCCCTCCACTGTAGTAATCTGATCTTGGCTCGGGTATATCAGTGTGAACCACTACTAATGCGACGCGGAGAGTCGCAGTCGCCGGCACAATTCAAAGGCCCGTGCGCAGCGATTCTAACCCGACGTCTAACCCTACTCCAAACCCGGTTAAACAAGGAAGGTTATTGTAACCCGCTGTAGCCCATACTATCCTCGAGGAAACGGTTCTCAAATCTTAGAGAGAGCGGGTTAACCGCTCGGAGCGGGTTACTATTAAATAGAGATTCACGGAATATAACCCGAATCATAACAAAAATATTGACGCACAGGATGTTCACGATTCATTTTAATTTGGTTTATAGTTTCTAGTTTCTTTTACAACTATCGAACTACTAAGCAACTAATTAATTTATTAAAGAAAGTAAAATATCACTTGCTGATATTTTACTTTCTTTAATAAATATCTTCAGATATAGAGATAAAAATTAAAAAAGAATCTTCTGAAAGCCTATAATATATCGCTAATCGACACTGAGCATAATCTGAACTATAAATGTTTTCAACACAACGTGTGTAATAAGAATGGGAATGGGTGGGCAACCCATAACAATAGAAAATCGAAGAACAGTTGATCAAGATTTTCTCCGTTTCGCTTTTTTCCATTCGGCGTCAAGCAATTGCCAATCGACGCTCCAACAATGATACCACAATACCAGGTATTCTTGGCTCATTATTGCCTTATTATACAATATATACAGTAGCAGACAAAAGTTTAAGACCGCTCTAAAGAAGACGATAACTTTTTTAATATTGTACTATACGATTTGAACTTTTTTGGGAAGCTAGAGCAATTAGTTTACTAAAGGGTGTGAAAAGAAATTTTTTTCAAAAATTGCAATTGGTCGGAATTGAATAAATAGTAAAAGTTGAATTTTTAACTTTTTTATGTGGGCCTATATTGAAAATTTAAAAAATACATTTTGTAGATCTGTGTCAATTAAACATATTCTGTAAATTTCGTCAAAATCGGTCGACGTTTGTAGCTTACCTGAGGACTGCCCGTGCGTCCTCACAATGTAATACCAATATAAAACTTTTTTATTATTACTTATTTTTTTATGAAACTTTCACCAATATATTTGTGGCAGTTTTCTGATTAAAATAAGACCAAACATGATATAATTCCTACTTTATTTTGTGGTTTAATTGACTACGAACTTTTCGGGCGCAAGGAAGAGCAGCGTATGGGGAAGAAAGAGACGCGGAGAATCGCAGTCGCTTCGCCCGCGCGTGGTGTCTCTTTACACGCGCTGTCCTTCTATACGTTCGGCTCGGCCTTTGAAGTTCAAAAAAATAGTGTCCGTCTACGAACTTTGCAAACGAACCTACCCGAGTCTTTTGCGTTTATAGAGGTTTTACTGTACCTTGGTCATCCCGCATAATCTCGCAAAATTTTTTTAAGATTTGATTTTGAAATATGAATATAATTCTGAACTCTTCCGGTACTTTCCTACCAATAATAGTTCTCCACTACTTTCCACACAAACTTAGGACGTAGACATGTGCCTGCATTTGTTCGCGCATGCTCGTGAAACCCGTGCAATATCCCAGCAACTGGTTGAGCATACGCGTCGAGAATCGCGATACCCGCGGAAAATCTCAAACAGAATCTAACGATCCGCGGCAAGCGTTTAGAAGCGACTCGCAAGTAGGTCTTATGTGTTCGATGTTCATTCGGCTGTGATCGTTAATTGCTGTCTTTCGAACGTCGCCCCGCAGGTTACATTATTTTATAGACTTGATGGAACGACGGGCGAATGTCTTCGACATGGTCGGCGGGCTTCTCACCACTTTCCCTTGGATCCGTTACATTGCACCCGAGGCCTCCGGCTACAACGTTCTCCTCGAGCTGAACAAAGAGCTTAAGGGCTTCTTATTGGTGAGAATCAGTTAAACTACGATTTTATTTGCGTCGAACGAACCCGTAAGTTCTTTATACAATAATAATTTCCATATTTTGATGTGCTACTGAATTACACGTGTTGTAGCTAGTTCTGAAATAAAACAGAGAAAAAAAACTTCGGTTTGCAACGAGTTAAGAGGTCAACTAAAAAGACCAACTTTACCAGGAAACTTTTATATAAAAGATCGGTATTATACTATTATTCAATAGTTGACCAGTAACGAAAAATTCTCTGCGTGAATAATAGTAAATGCCTTTTATCTGTGTCGTCCCAATGTGCCACATTGGCTTTGGTACGCGCCTGAGGAGCAGAGTTGGGCAAAAATCAACTAATAATTAAAAATGACTAATAGTCTGATTGATTGTTAGTCAAAACTTAAAAAAAGTCAGTAAAAACTTTTTGATTAGTTAGTCATAACTACATGGCACTAGTTAGTCACAACTCTAAGTAATCGTTAGTTATTGCTTATTAGTTATGATTAATTATTAGTTAGTTTAAATGATCAATCATCAATCTTTAGTCATCAGTCACTATTGTGCGATTAACATACATTAATATGTATACTTAAACTATATCGGAATTTGCAGTGACCAAACGTGTCATAATCTGTATTTTATATGTTTATAAACTAATAGGATATTTTTTTGTTATTATTATGTCTTATTTTAACTTATAACCATTTTTAGTCATTAGTCATAGAGAAATTCTGATTGCGTATTTAGCCATTAGTTATGTCATTATAGTCAGTATTCAATATTCATCCTTAATACAAATTTAGTCATTATTCATTAGTCATTACGCTCAAATACTTATGTAGTCATTACTCATAGTCACGCTCAAGTATTCACTTAGTCATTAATTAATAGTCACTTTTGTAGAGCTTCTGAAGTTATTAGTCAATAATCATAATTGTGACTAGCGGTTGTCCAACTCTGCTGAGGAGCTGCGAGCACTAGGGCCGCTACGGGGGGCGAGACGCGTGGCCGTGTCTTGGGGGCGTAGCCTTCAAAAATCGGCTGTCGCGAGTCAATAATTCTGAGCGCTGCTCTAGGACACTCTAGGTCAGGGGTGGCCACGGTAGGGGCTCCTCAAACTTCTGCTTTCCCCACCAACCGTTTCATGCAGCACGCTCCTCGCGGCCGCGATGCACGAGGCTGGCGCACCAGTGTCGCCAGATCGAGTAAATCGAGGGGAATACAGTTTACTCCCTCTCTGATGACCAGATTAATACGTGACCAGTCTACGGTCTTAGTGGGGGTTGTTGGAGTATGCTCATGGGGAAAAGGAGAAGAGGAAAAATCGACCACTTTTGGTCGATTCTGACCGTACTTCCTCAATAGCAGTGTCGCCAGAATCGACCAAAAACGGTAGATTTTCCCACTTCGCCTTCTCCCCTTCCACTATTCCATTCCATCACCATGAGCATACTCCAACATCCCCTAAGAAGACCGTAGACTGATCGCGTAACATGCACGTATTAACCTGGTTATCAAAGAGAGGGTAAACTGTATTTCCTTCGATTTCCCCGATCTGGCGACATTGCTCCATAATAACAACGGATGCTGGAGGGGACACTGCGGGCTATGGTGGGGACGGTCTTGTCTCAATTGAAACAAAAATTCCCACCCCTGCTCTAGGTCAAGCCCGGACAACTTCTTCCCCGCTTCTTCTAGCAGTAAATTCTTCTCCTACACTCCGCAAGAGTTTGGTGGGGAAGACCCAGGAGTATGGAGGGGAGTCGACTGCGGCTCGCAAGCCATAAGTTGCACAGGCTTGCTCTAGGTCTTCTGATTTCAGCGACTATTTTGTCTCCTGGATATTAGAGTGGCTAAGCCACGTTCTCTTTTTCATAATTGTCGGTGAAAAAGTACGATTGATTAAAATTCATAAATATTCGTAGTTCAAACATTTGATTATACATTATACATATGTATACATGGTGGTCCACCTAAATGTAACCACCTAAATATCTCCTTCATTTTTGATAACAAATGTGTTTAATGCAAAGTAAATGGTGTTTTTCCGGAGTTTTCGAGGTCATCGATATTTCTTTTCTTATAAATATGTTTTTTTCCTTGCATATTCTACTTAGCATTCGAACGCATTTAGGTATATCATTAACATGACCATGACGTAACGTCTGACTTCTAAAATTGCAATTAGATATGATATTCATCATCGATAATACTGACAGTAGCAGCGACAAGCGAGAACCTGCAGATGTGTAAGTCTGAAGTCTTATGTCTGACAGTTTAATCGCTAATATTAAGTTTCCAAGCGACCTTCACTTACTTTTTTTTATCCTGAAGTCTTCCAAATGACATCCTTCCACAGATATGCATAGTTTAAAACAATCGGTGACAGACTGTAATGCTCTTTCGATGGAAGTCAGAGTTCAGTTCAAGGACATGTTATTAATATCTCTGAATGCATTTTAAAATCGACTAGAATATGCAAGGAAAAAGATACGCATTTATGATAAACAAATATCGATCACCTCGAAAACTCCGGAGAACATGATCTTGAGAAAAATATAACATTTGCAAAGCACATCTTGTGATACCATTCTGAACATTTGTTATGTCATCAAAAATGAAGATGTTTAGGTGACTCCTTTAGGTGGACCACCATACTGACTGCTCGACCGAATTCGTAGTTCAACTAATCATGTTACATAATGCTGTCTCCTAGGAAAACATCAACGAACACAAAAAGGGCTATGTCGCAGGTAGCGAGGCGGACTTAATCGACAAATTTCTCTTGAAGATGCTGGACTTGAAAGAAACCAGTAATGTTTATACGGGTACAGTATCAGTTACACAAAATTCTTTTGTATGTAACATACATACATATATCAAACATTCTCTTTACACGTGTATATCATAATTTACGATCGAGAGAGATCGTCGTTGATTTATTTTATGCATAAGGCTGTTAAACTTTCAGAGGACCAATTAGTGATGGTACTGGTCGATCTCTTCCTTGCCGGTTTTCTAACCACCACGATAACGCTGGAATTCCTGTTCCTCAATATGATAGTGCATCAAGATGTGCAGCGGAAGCTACAAAAGGAAATCGACTCGATGGTTCCAGCCGATAGACTCCCGGACATACCGGATAAGCTCAAGTAATTAAATCCTAAATTATGATCGCGCGAGCATTAGCATTCTCGGTGAAACGACATCATCGATATTAAATTGAACATTTCATTATTTCAACCTCTTACTTTACGATATTAATTTTTTTAATAGAATAGAATGCGGATTTTTACGCTACATAAATATTGTTTGCATTAGTTGCTGAATACAGAAGCTGCAAACATATTTCTTTTCTTCATGATTTTAACAAGTTGGGAATAAGTCTACAGTATTATATTAACCCCTTGCCGTACTTTGACGAGCCAGACTCGTGGTGAAGGTTTTCAAAATTTGATTCGTTTGTAATCAATATTTAAGCATTAACATAAATGTAGCCATGCAAAAAATATACATTTTCCTTTCCCTTCTACGACATATTTGTGCATAAAGACGTTCCTAATGATTGTAACTGTAAACGAAAAGGTACGGCAAGGGGTTAAGTTCTTGAAACGTGTCAACTATTTCGTATTCGGTTTAGTAATTCTTGACAGCAATGCATCAAATCCGCAGTCGAATGATAAAGATCGTACAAGATCCAAGTAAACTCAGTCCCAGTTACTTTCCTAAGGCGACCGGCTACATTCCATCCGCTTCAAGCACTCGATAGGCTTAGCGTCGCTAAAATTCTCATTAGTATACCTTGGATTTCGCGGCGATGTGTGTCGCAGTAACAGTGAAGTGCGCGCAGGGTTAAAGAAAGGCAGCACACGAGAAAGCCGAAATTCTTTATTGTTACAGGCTACCGTATACGGAGGCTGTAATGAACGAGTCGCAGCGCATGTGGCCTGTGTTCCCTGTGATCGGACCGCGACGAGTTCTGCAAGACACGAATCTCGAACACTTCAAAATACCGAAAGAGTCTACCGTCCTAATCGACATTTACTCCGTAAACAGGGATCCAAACTTGTTCCCAGATCCGGATGTATTTAATCCCGAAAGGTACTTCAAGAACGGGGTCTACGAGACAGATTCGAAATCTTTAACTTTCGGAAGAGGTATGTGCGAAGCAGACAAATTTCAACCGAAATTAAATGTACATGCTGCATGGCTGTTGAGATTAGTATTCGCAAAAGCTATTGTTAAAATTTTAAAACAATGTTTGATGGCTACAGCTGCTATTAGAAATCTTATATTAATGGACAGAGGTACCCCAGTGAATGCTAATTGCACAAGCAAACTTATCGTAGGACCATTCAACCACAAAATAAGAAATGCTGATCTCATAATAATAATACTTTGAATACGCGGGATGTCGTTTGAACAACTTCTAAATAAATTAATGTAGTGCCAATGTATAGAAGATTTTTTGCAACGCGATATCTGTGGACTTACAATAGAATTATTGCATTAATTTCGACATGAAGTCTCATAAATAGATATCGGATCTTTCTGCAAAATAAAAATTTTATATCTGAATTGCAACAAACTTGAGTGAAGTGGAATTTTCTTTCTTGGCACGTTTAATAGATTGAAAATAATGTAACTGTGTTTATACATTTTTCTAACGGTGTTACTTTCTTAACACTAAACCTACCACCACCGGTCAAAATGATTCCAGGTTCCAGATTTTATATTTTACAATTATTGAAATAATAAAAATGATTTCATAAGGAACGGTTGTATAATACAAGGAGGTCCGTTTAAATAAAGACACCTAAATATCTCTTCAGGTTATTGTGATGCAAAAAATATTTGTTACGTAATGTGCATGTTGTCAATGGACCAAATATCTGGCAAGAATATTTTTTTCCAAAGATCATTTTTTCGGAGTTATCAAGGTCATCGATGTTCTTGATATACAACTACATTTTTATTTTATTGCATCGGGTAACTGATCGAAAAATACATTCAGATATGCATAATAACATGACTTTGAAATGACCTTGATCTTCGAAAATTAAAGTTTTACCTTCAGATCAAGTTAGATTGTGCCTATTCATTTTTATCATGAATGCATAAAATCCACTCATAAATGTTAGTTTTTCGTTTAATAGGAATTGTGGTCATTCAATGGTCAGCTCACCCTAGTTATGTGTGTACGGAGACAGTCTATAGAACGTGGGAGATTTTTTTATTTATGGTTTCTAATCGTGATAGATCAGCATATCAATGCCATGAAACCAAGAAACTTGATCTGAACGGAACGCGAGCATCGAGGTAACCAGTTTATTGAGCCAAGAATGGTCGATACGTGTCGGAATCGTTTGTACGAGCGAATGTCGCTTCATTAAAGTGCCATTGCACTGCAACAACCTCGGTAGAATGACACCTTGTCGTCGTTCATTTCCGGATATCCTTAGGAAAGCCGGAAACATCGCGCGAGAGTAAATGTCGTTGAACTCGTTAATTGGCCCTGTCGTTTGCTGACTTCGCGATTGAACGCGTAATCACTGGTTACGAAAAAAAAATTCACGGATAGAATTTCCCGGAGGAAATAATAAAACGTTACCAAACGGCTGAATTCTGTTACTCTGTGTTTTACAAATAACTTTCCAATTAGATCTGATATATTGTATTGGTTGTTATCGCGTTATTATTTAATCGAACTGCCAGAAAATTGTGTAATATTATAATTGTTTGCAGGCAAAAGACGATGTCCAGGTGAAGTTCTCGCCAAATCTGCGACCTTTATGCTATTCGCCGGTGTGATGCAGAAGTTTACTCTACTACCGCCCCCTGGCCAGGAGCTGAATTCCATAGAAATTGTTCCTGGTCTTGCAATATCGCCGAAACCTTATGATGTATTACTTGTGCCACGATAATATTGCCAGAAAAACCACTTAGCCAATTGTAGATATCATCTATTACCATCTAAATAAAATATTTTCTAAAGTAATGTTTCTATCTCCACTAAAATCTCCGGGACATTCTTTTGCTAAATGTTTTATAATGACTGTAATAAAATTAGACATATTAGGTTAGCAACTAAATTCGCGACCTTTTGTTTCGTAATTCTTTTATTGTATCATTATAAAAAAAGCTCTGAATTTATCGATTAATTTGATATAAAATAATCGTGTTTAAAAACGTGGAGAAAATGTGGAGGTCGCGAATTTAGTTGCCAACCTAATATAAAACCAAAAATTTGTTTCTCGCGATATTATTCGAACGATTCAATTGATATAGTTTAAATATATACTAGAATATCGACTATGTTTAAGGACTATGTTTTGACTATTAGCGTTTAAATACTGGATTACCACTTGTTATTACTAAATAAAACACTTACTCCACCGAGCAATTGTCTTCAATGTCTAACCCTTAACTCAAATTATGCAATTTCAACATGATAACGTCGCACAAAATTTTGTATTGCTCTTAATCATTTCTAAAAACTATTGTGTCATAAATCATTTTCGTCACGAGCATCGAAAAATAAAACGACACAAACTTGAAAAATAAAAAAACCGAAATTACTTTTACTTCCGATAGTCAAAATTATTTTTGATCAGCCTATGATTTGATGAGGTTTGCTCGCAGACACAATTGACGCGAGTGTTTGTACTTAATTGGTGGCAATGCTTCTCGAAACACCAATGTTTCTGTGTCTCCGTGTAGCCCAAGTTCGCGAGTCGAAGTAGCTTCGGCCGCAGATAGACGCCTGCTTGTTTAACTTCAACAAATTTTTCTCTCTGATATTGTTTATTGTTTCTGCCGCGTGAAAGTCGTTTTACGTGTTCGTCGAAATCATCTCGTTTCGCGGAAGTCCAAATGTAAGTACGGTCGGCGCGCCACGTGGCCACGTTCCGTCCTTTTACATTGGTCCCGAGCTTCGATTTGTAAATAATTCCTTGAAGCTGGAAAACAGACAAAACGCCACTGTTAAATGTCCACACAAAGTGTGTTGACAGTACATATTATACAATCAGAAAATACTGACGTCGAATAAAGAAACAATAACTAATATTCAATCTGTATTTTCACATCAAAGAAAATTACTTTGATACCATAAAATATTGTTAAAAGCTTTCGGTCGAATGGTTAAATATCTTTTGAAGTTTTTCCAAAAATCAATTTAGAACAGTAATGTGCAATATATTATATGTACTCACAACTATCGCCAAACGAGTTCCGTTTACGTGTTATCCGAATGTGGGATGTCCGATCTCTTCGTGAGTTTCAAATAGTACGGTTTCGGCGAAATAGCAAAACCATCGTAGCCATTCGGGTCGGGTTCGCCATGCTCCGGAGAAATTTCGATGTCGAAGTAATGTATAACGTAGGCGAAGAATAGGAATATGGTACTGCGTGCCAGCATTTCTCCCGGACATCGCCTTTTGCCTGAAGAAAGACTTCTGTATGTTAAACATTTTAGGAGAAGTTTATGTGAAAATATGCGGAATTTAATTCGCCCGGGACATTCCAGGATAAATTATTATTCAAATCCGCCTCGTAATAATTTACGATGCATGAATCAGACAACTAGTGTCTTCGTGGAAACGTTTCATGGCAAATATGTTTTACGCGTTTCACATTTGCATCGATTATTGCATAAACGCCGGTAGCCTAATGACTAGACCGCGGATGTTTATGCAATTTCCAAGTTTTGTAGACACACTTTAAGAAAGCGGGACCGAATAAAATCCGCTTTTCATTGGTAATAACATTTTTAGGTAGGAAATAAATAAAAACCGTACTAACTTCTATCGAATTTGATATTCCAGTATTTTTTGAAAATATTTATAAGCCATAAATGCATAATGATCCGCAGTCCACTAATGACTATGCTGCGGATCTTTATGCAAAACAAACATTTCCTAATCTCACTGTGAGTCACAGCAATTAGACAGAAGTGAATTTCGTTTAGGACCATTATTAACAAAAACAGTTTAAAAAACAGATTAACACTAAACCTACCACGAGGGGTCAAATGACCCATTTTAGATTTTTTATTTGACAATTACTGAAATTGTAAAGGTGTTTTCATGGGAATTTATTGAATATATTTTTTGATTCCAGTATACATTACAGTAAAAATCGTTCAAAATATAAATAAATTTAATCTTGTTATTTTTATAATACTACAGGGTGTCCCTAAATTCCTGAACATCCCGGAAATGGGAGGTTCTTGAGACCATTTGAAGCGATATTTTCCTTTGGAAAAAGTGTTACCCGCGGCTTTGTTTAGGAGTTATTAACGAAAAACACGAAGCAATCAGAGCGCGACCTAGACGCGAGTTGGCACAGTCGGCCAATCGACAGTTGGTGCACCGGGTCGACTGTGCCAACTCGCGTCTAGGTCGCGCTGTATACACCCTGTATACACATCAGTCACTTTTGATAGTCGGTAGGTTTAGTGTTAAGTAACTTTTAAAATCTTTGCGGAACGATTAGAGTATTGAAAAATTTACCTAAACTGAAAGGTATGCTCGCGTTGTTTTGTACGAACTTGCCAGTTCCATCTAGAAATCGTTGCGGTCGAAATACCTTTGGATCATCCCAGTAAGCTGGATCGTAGCTGACGCTGCTTAAATCGAGGAGAATGATCGTGTCCTAAAACAGTGAATACATGAATATTTAACATCAAAACAGTACTACTTTGTCGGTCAACATTTATTTTCGAGTGACACATACCTTAGGAATATGGTATCCATTGAGAGTTACGTCTTTCGTTGTGTTGTGTGGCAATCCGAGAGGCGTTAGAATCAAATACCGTTGTATCTAACAAATTTGTAATTTAAATTACGGGTTCTAATATTTATAACTTGTGATTATTGAGATTGTAAAGATGCCTTCATGAATTATTCAAAAAATGTATTTCTTTGGGTATATATTCTAAAAAGGGTGGTTAAAAATAGCTAAACCTAGTGCTAAAATTAGAAAAACTGAACGAACGCATTCACGTGTTCGGTTACCTCCGCTAGGAATGCTTCCATCATCGGCAACGACGGCAGATCCTCCAGCGCTGGAAATCGCAATCTCCCAACAACGTTATCCAATTCCTCCTGCAGTATTTTAATCCATTCCGGATGCAACGACGTGAACAACATCATAAACGCCAATGTGTCAGTGGTGGTTTTCGATCCGGCTAGAAAGAGGTCCAAGCACAGGACAAGCAGACTTTCTCCTGGTAATATTGAAATTCTCTTTTAATATCGTTTCAATGATTTACACTAGAGATACTATAAAATTGCTCACGATCGAAGATCGTGTCGTCACGACCGCCATTGTTGGCCGAAATCTCCAAGAGGAAAGCGTCGATCAGATCCTGCGGCTGATTTCCGGTGAGTCGCTTCTCGTGCTCGCTGATCTCCTCGTCCAAGAAACTCCAGAGCTTCCGAAGGATTTTCATCAGATCATTGTAACCCGATGACTCTGGTATTATGAAACGCAGGAACGGCATCTGCGAAATTATTCCGCCCATTGTGTCCATCAATCTGCAACAGAAACAAAATGATTAATTAACCCCTTGCCTTACAATGTCGTGTCAGATTCGTGATGAAGATTTTGAACAATTTCTGATAAATGTATGTTATTCATTTCCTTCAAACCGAAATAAAATTCTATTTTGGTTTCGTTAATGTACACCTATTGGGGAACATATATCATGAGCCAAGAACTGGTGTGGAGGAGAGCCGGAGCCGAAACTGAGAGAAATGCGAATAGCGGGGCCTCGGACTTCAACGGCTTGGGCACTAGGATGAGTAGAGGGCAGAGTTCGGCAAAATGTAATTGCAATTACAATTACAATTACATACCAATTACTGTAATTTGGAATTGCAGAAATACAATTAGAATTACATGTAACTGTAATTGGTAATTGCAATTACTTGACGAATCACTGTAATTGTAATTGTGGTCCGCAATTACAGTTACTGGTTGAGCCAAAGTCATTGCAATTACCAATTACAATTCCATATGATTGTAATTTTATTTCTGCAATTTCCAAGTAATTTTAATGCAATTACAAGTAATTGTAAAATTGGTAGTTGCAATTACTTTCCAACAGACGACGCTCGCGCGTGAACACTCGCACACCGCTAGGGTACTCTCCCACACCGCTAGATCATGTATACGTACGCGAGGATTGCAAGGGTCCGGGATTCCACTTCTGATTTCTCGATAATGCAAAGACGGGGTGTTTTAGTAGTCAAAATCGCTAGATGAAAGATCAATCTAGAATCTAGGGCACTGTTTGACTCAAAAGTCCTTCTTTTACGTTTCCGAGCAATTGTTTTGCAATATTCGGCTGCATGTTGCCCGTCGCGTCGGAGAGGCTACTACGCCGCACAGTGGACCAGATCGCCGCGCTAGCTGTTCATGAGCTAAAAAATCAAAGTCCTCATATGGATTTTTAACGAATGTACAATGTTTCTTAAATGTCCATTACATTCGAAAACGATAATATTAATTAAAGTTATTAAAAACTCTCGTTACAATAAGCGTTCAAAAACCAAACTTTTTCAGATACGATTCATCACCGAAATAATTCCTTTTCTACATAGCGATGTCCTGGAAAATCTACTAAAGATTAAGTGCCCAATTTTTTTTAGTATGAAGCATGTATATCTATGTTGAGAACGCACCAGGAACTAAACATTAATGTCCATAATTTGTTATAAAAAAAATACTTAGTCAACTAAGGAATACCGTCAAAGTTTTTCACCTTTGGCAAGGGATAAGTTAAAAGTGTTATATAGTGTCGTACTCTAACAAAGTGGAACATTTTCAGCAACATCTCCTCTTAAAGATCCTGCAAATTTCACACCCAAATCGACCCAAGCTTGGAAATTATGATGGTTTAAAGCGTCGCGTGTCACGCAATTCCGCGACGAATCGCGTTGCCCGAGACGCATTGACGACCACTCACCAGCTCTTAAGAGTGTAAAGACCTAACCCAGACCTATCTTATGAATTTTTTAGATTATACGACCATTGATAAACATTCAAACTTATTCCTAGCTCACAGTTGAATCATTTGTATTTGAGAGATTATAGTAACAGCATCGTAGCATAGCATCAGAGCAGTTTTTCCATATTAAAGACTTGTATTTTACCTTTGTTAAGAGGAATTATAGTATAGATTTTTGTTTATTCATAGATAAACAGAGTTATAAGCAGAAAATCCGTATGATCAATCGAATATAGTCAGTAACTTTGTAAAATATAATACTTAATCTTGTTTGAATTTTTGTAATTCTTTAAATGAGACAGTAATAACACATTTTTGTTATTTCATTAAATATAATAAACTTCATTCATTCAATAATTATGAATTACTCTTGTTTGAATGCCTGAATAGCCAGTTTTCAAATATTATTCATTATTCACACGATTTTACAGACATTTCCGGTGGTGCAACAAAAAAATGTTTCTTACAAAAAGTAATCAGTACTCAGTCTTCTACAAATCTCAATACAAAAAATTTCAATAATTTCTTTTTTTTAATAAAAAATTGTGTTTACCTTCATTATTTATTTATAACTATATATTTTTTATTCAATAATATTATAGCTGATGCCAAGACAAATACGACGATATATTTAATGTGGACTTCATGTTTTGAAATAATGGTGTAATACGCGTGAACACCTAGCGCGCCGATCTGGCCCACTATGCGTCGGCGTGACTGCAGCGTCATCTGACGGGCAACATGCGACGGGCATTACATGTAATTGTAATTGGTACTTGCAATTACTTTGGCTCAACCCAGTAATTGTAATTGAGTCTAACAATTAGTTCAGTGTAATTGTTCTATTAAACCACTCATTTTTATGTTTTGGACCATTTCACCGTTTTCTTATTGTAATTATAGTCCACTTTTGCACATGTAATTGAAGATGTAATTAATTACTCATGTAATTTTTTTAGCGAGTATGGATCGCCGAACATCTGCGTCCTGAGCCACACACTACGTGCGTGGAAAAAAAAAGGAATTTTTTTGACCACTCCTTTATAAAAAAAACAAAAAAGCTATTGGGGAACATATAAGCGTACAATAGATATAAAGTTTCTCCTTTTTTAGGAAATTAAGAATCACAAAAATAGTTTTAATCGTTGAAATCGCAAACTAAATCGCAAGGCAAGGGGTTTATAGAAGTCTCATTCTTTAATCATTTCAATAAGCTGAAACTGACGCGTAGATATTTTTAAATATTAAATATTCTACCACGCTTATATTAACTTGCCGTATTGTTGTATGCGTTAAATCTTGTAATCGAATTTTATACCTCTTCCCATAGACCAATCTTGCTGAAATTTTGTATATACACTTGCTTCCGATGACAATAAAAGCAGAAAATAAAATATATAACGAAAACTTTTTTAAAAACTATGCTTCTATTTAAATGCACTAAAAAGAAGAAAATGATTTTTTTCCTGGCTCTCCATGAAATACCGAATGCAGTTAAATGATTAATAATATTTTTCCCAAAAATTTTAGGCAATTAGTTCAAAATTTCTTCTGTTATAAAATTAGTGTCGGAATAGATAGAAAAATTTAATATAAATTTAAATAAAACCATGACATTAGCGACTATAAAAATATAAGCGTGGAGCGCTAAACTATGTTATGATTTTATTTAAATTTATATTAAATTTTTCTATCTCTTCCGACGCTCATTTTATAACAGAAGAAATGAACTAATTGCTTGAAATCTTGGAGAAAAATATTATTAATCATTTAACTGGATTCAGTATTTTATGGAGAACTAAGAAAAAATTATTTTCTTCTTTTTAGTGCATTTTAATAGTTTTTAAAAAGAATATTTTTTTGTCATAAATGCATAAAATCTGCAGTCTATACTAATCATTCTTGGCGGTAGCGAGACTATATGTATAACTTGTGTTCTTGGTTTACCTGAACGCGTCATGAACAACGTGAAGAATCTCCTTCAGCTTCTCGTTCTCGTAGTCGAACCTGTGGCCCGCGAACATGCACCAAAGTGCATTCAAAACTGCAACATCGAAGGCTGTGTGCATCAGAACTGGACCTTTCCCGTTGGCATGACAGAGGTAATTAACCAAGCACTCCGCCTCGATTCTTGTATGCTTTTCCATGATCGTTTGTCCGAATCCGAAAGCTCTAAGATGGCGCATCGTGAAACGACGATTCTGAGACCATGATAGGCCTTCCGCGAACAATATACCTGACACAAGAGATACAGATTATTATTATCGTCTACGGAATCTAACAAAAATTCGTTTGGTAACCGGCATGGATGTTTATGGAAGAAATTCTGTTGCGAGTACCTTTGTTTTTTCCGAACGCGCGAACCCTGAAGAAGAATCCGGCCGGTCTGCCATTGAACTCGTCCCGGAGGAGAACTTTCTTCACCAGATCGTGCGTTGAAATCACAACCACCTTCTGGTTTCCTAATTTCAGGCCCAAAATCGGGCCGTACGTCTTCGCCAGCTCACGGAACGCCAGGTAACCGTATCCGTGTTTTCTTTTGAGTCGTTGGAACGTGAGGAAGCAGCCGAAGAACGGTAGCCATTTTGGACCTACCCGAACGTTAAACAACATGACATGAACGTGGAAAACACCTTT
The DNA here is from genome assembly GCA_933228785.1 of Lasioglossum pauxillum. Lineage (NCBI taxonomy): Eukaryota > Metazoa > Arthropoda > Insecta > Hymenoptera > Halictidae > Lasioglossum > Lasioglossum pauxillum. Next base: position 15,905,304 of record OW121702.1, on the reverse strand, counting down.
CGCCATATGTACTATGGCCATAACTAAAAATCATACTAAATACAAATGGTTGCATTATGTTCTTTAACAATAAAAATATAAAATGGTGGATAGAACGATATTCTTTGAATCAAAGTATAAAATGAAAATAGGCGAAACATCACCTGAGAATTGAGATAACTTGAGACTAGAGATTGTATCCTTCAGTAACAATAAAAATAATCACAATCCTGAAATCTGAACGTTTTTAAGAAAATTATGTTTATAGAGAATTAACTTTTTGAAATTGGAAATTGGATTACTTTCGTCCTCCTCAAATATTTTACAGTGAATGTTTATCCAAAGGATATTTGCTAAAGAATAATATTATAAATTCATTATTCAAGAAATAATTCCTCCACTAAAAAAATTAGATGTATAACGATGTAATAATGGATTTGAATTGTTCTGTGAGTCAATTTTTTCCAAATTCACAGCACGACGACGCACCCGGTGGAAAATGGCGCGGCTTGAGGCAATCGTAGACGCAGAAGACACAGAGCAGAAGGAAAAGAAGAGAGATCGTCACGTACAACATCTTCGGATACACTGATCCTTCACTTCGTAGCTTCGGATACGGTTACTATACCAGTCATATATACGTATGGTAACAAAAACGTTTCTGGTGCCACCCTGTGATATTATCGGCTTGACACCCATGGCCTCCGACAAAAATATCTTTTTGTGTGGGACATCCTTTTCATGGAACTATTCTTGCTTGCAGCCATGTTACAGAACTCTCCATCTTCTTTTTTTACTATGAGGCTGCGATGCACAGAAATTCGAAAGATGGATTTTACGCTCTTGCTGGTCGGGAGCTCAAGATTATCTTCCTGTCAATAGTGATAGATAACTTCCTTTCTATAATACATTCGAAAAATCGGATATTTATTTAACATATGTAGAATAACACTCGTATGGAATAATTTTGGCACCTTCTCTGAAATAAATAGGGTACCTTCATTTGCACATACTATGCAGGGTGTCTCAGCTGAAGCAGGCTATCTAAATATCTCCTTTATTTTTAATGGCACAAAAAAATATTTATGGCATAATTTAAATGGCATCAAAGGGGGAATATCATGGAAGTACAATTTTTATTTGTCCGGTTATTTTTTAATAGCTTTTCAAGGTCATCGTTATGTTTTCATCAGGAAAACTTACTTTTTTTTATTCCATCTTATAGCGGCTGAAAAAATACATTTGAACATGCTCAAGTAATTAACAAGATAGAATAAAACAAAATTTTCCTGATAAAAAATAACGATGGCCTTGAGAAAACTATGAAAAAATAACTGGACAAATAAAAATTGTTCTATGATATTTCTCCTTCGATACCATTTAAATTATGCCATAAATATTTTTTTTGTGTCATTAAAAATAAAGGAGATATTTAGGTGGCCTCCTTCAGCTGAGACACCCTGTATAAATATTAGTAAACTTTATAGTGTACTCTATAAATGTAACTTTCAACAAATATATATCTTTATAGATATATGTCCACACAAATGTAATTAGAATATTCCTAAATTAGACAGATAATAAAATTTGCGTATGAAACAATTTCTATAAATATTTAGAATTGACGCAATAAAACAGATAAAAAATATAAAAATTGCTGGTTGGAGGAACATTACAATAGCGACGAATTTCACGAGGAGGTTATGGTAAAAGTTTGGACACGGCAGCATTGCGAAACATCTTTAATTTTCTCGGTATATTAATTTGCTCATTCACATGCAAGCAATTTATCCACTGTGCAATTTCTGTCTAGAATACACAATGCATGAAACAATGACCGGAATAATGCGGAACTCTTTTGCATACTAGAAATTTCACTTCACCAGAAGATGGACTTCCGGTTGAGTGCGACGGTTATGGCTCCGATCGAAGACTATGCGAAAACGAGATTTAAAAAAATAAAAGATAAGTTCTACGGTCATGCAAAATAGCTCTACAAAAATCTATTCGATGAACTAACAATAAGACACTAAGCGACAGAAAACTAAAAAAAACAGCTCGTTTAAGAAACAGAATTATGAATATTTCGCGACAGAAGAATCGTTTAAAAATCTTTAGTGTACGATTCCTTCAATTTGCTATATCGTAAAACATGATCCGTTCGAAACTGGCAGACTAATTAGAAATCACGATTGATTATCCAGCGACTTTGTTGCAGGCCTTTCCCGGTATCTTATCGATCGACGTCGACGGAAAAAAGCGTCGCGAGAAAAAAAGAAAAATCCAGTTTGACCAGGCGCGGCACGATAAGAACAACGCTTTCGAAGCGGTTTGGAGATTATTTCCTGGTTGCAGCTGAACGATGGGAAGTAATCCGACCGGACTGGTACCGCTTTTCAGTGAACCTGAGGGGAAATCGCAGCGATCTCGCAAGTTCAACGACGGCCGGATCATTAATTATCATCCGGCATGGCTCGTGATTTATTTTCGTGCTATTGTTGACCTTCCCTAACGCGAAACTCTCGATATCCGACGGAGCATCTTCATCTCTTCTTTCGTCTTCGAAAGTTGTAGACGAGATGATCTCCTCCTTTTTTATTTGATATTTGTCGACGATACCGAATTGTTTATCATATTTTACTGGTGCTCCTAGAAGATTTAATAAATCATCTCCTAAAAGGAAAATGGTACAAACAATAAGCAGGACAAGGTACGATTAAAATGGTAAACAAAGCTACTGGAGCTCCTGGCTATTTGGAAAAGAAACAGTCAAGATATTTCACCATGTACACAATTTTTGAAATTACTCTTCACTCTTCACTCTTCGCAGTGAAAATTTCCCTTGTTATTTAGATACTGCATAATGTTTAATTTCGTTTTGCGTGTGCTTCAAAGTATTCTTTAAATCGTTCGCTACCAGGGTCTCATGGGAAATACGTCCACCACAGTCCATGATTTTTTTCGGAATTATATGACACCAATTGGGATAGACTTTACGTATTTATATTTAGAACATTCTAAAAAAATGAAATAAACATTCTTTTAAACTGGCACACATATGTGTCACTGGGCTATAACAATTCTGTTCAAAACACACGTTTCAACATGTCTTCATAAATTCACCAAAAACGTCTGTCACACGTATAAGACGGCTGGTAGCGAACGAGTTAGAATACGTGTACAGATGAAACACAATTTGTCGATTTAAAGTGTAAAGCAGAAGTATACTATACAGGGTGTCCCACGCAACTGGAACAGGCTGTACCTCCTAAACGGTCGGGAACAGAGGAAAATGTTACAAGAAAAAGTTGAATGGTATCAGACGGTGTATACTACGCAACTAATTTTACGCATTTTTGTGCATCGGTGCATCAGAAAAATGCAACTGCACTTTTTTTTAAAATGGAAACCTACATTTTTGACTGCACCAATCGATACAGTTCGTTGTGCTCTACATAAAAGTACTACATACTTTTAACCCTAAACTTATCCGTTAAGAAGTTATCGAACCTAAAAGTTCACTGAATTATTTCAGTCTCGGCAAGTGTTCCGGAGTACCTACGTTATGTTCCATTATAAATTAGAGAACTTTTAGCTTCGATAACTTCCTAACGAATAAGTTTAGGAATATCTTTTATGTAGAGCACAACAAACTGCATCGATTGGTGCAGTCAAAAATGTAGGTTACCATTTTTAAAAAAAGTGCAGTTGCATTTTTCTGATGCACCGATGCACAAAAGTGCACAAAAGTAGTTGCGTAGTATGCACCGTCTGATGCCATTCAACTTTTTCTTATGACATTTTCCTTTATTCCCGGCTGTTTAGGAGGTACAGCCTGTTTCAGTTGCGTGGGACACTGTATTACTGAGGAATAACGAACATAAAACATGAATTTTACCTGCAAAATTGTGTTAGGATTTCGTTCTGTCGTCGTTTACATTAATTTTAATGAAGATCTGGGTTACCAACATCTGTTTTATTGTACAAGCGATTCTGTTCTGAATGTTCGTTCGTTAATATTCATGAGCATGGGTGTAGAACAACCATACTGGAACATCTATCACGAGTGGTGTTCGCGATCACGACTATACTTACGTAGAGTGAATCTTTACGTTATCATTTCAATACGCCCACAGGGGGCCTCTATTACCATGAGTTTCCGTTATTTCGATGTTCGACTATGTGTACGTTGCGCTATTTCAACGTTTTTTCGCGCGTTCAATTAGCACATTACAGTTAGGAGGAAAACTAATTAAACACACTCTTTAAATCAGAATAACTTTTTTATGAATGGACCAAACGACTTTAATTTCCCTGCAAGGCTGGAAGAATTAGTTTGGTAAATAACGTCTAAAAAATATGGTGAATATAAATGCATTTGGTCGGAACTGTGAAAGACAGTAGTAAAAATTGATTTTTATGACTTTTTTAGCTGGGCCGGTAACAAAAATTTAGAAGATGTGTTTGGTCAACTTCTATAAATTATATACGGTCTGAAAATTTCATTGAAATTGGTTCATTGGTTTACGAGTTATTAACGATCAAAAGTGTTGAAAAGTCCGAAAATCTTGAAAAATTGCAATTTTGACCACTTTTTATCTTTATAACTCGTAAACCAATTAACCAATTTCAATGAAATTTTCAGAGCGTATATAATTTATACGAGTTGACCAAACACATCTTTTAAATTTTCGTTATCGGCCCAGCAAAAGGAGTCGTAAAAATCAATTTTTATTATTGTTTTTCACAATTCCGAGCAAATTGCTTTTATTCAACTAATTTTTAAACTAATTCTTCTAGCCTTACAGGGAAATTGAAGTTGTTTGGTCCATTCATAAAAAAATTATTCTGATTTAAAGTGTGTGTGTGTGATCTGTTTTGCTCCTTACTGTATGTTATTTGTGCAATTTCCGATTTTCATAGACAAATTCGAAGAAGGTGAATTTAAATAAAATCCTATTTTTCATAAGAATAATCTTTGTAGATCTGGAACAAATAAAAATTGTACTGAATTAATAAAGATATAATATTAACATAAAGATTATAAACTAATTTCGAACGGTCAGTAAACGCGATGTAACGCAAATCGTCTAAATCCATTTTCTCCGCAAGTTGGCTTCTAATTCACGAGCTTGTAATTACTACTTTTCATCACCGTTTAATTCCCCACGCAATTGCCATTGTAAGAAGCACAATAAATCGCTCCATTGGGACAACAAGCTATTATTATTCGATTATTGTCGCTTTCTAATGCTACAATGTTGTACTGTAAAGAATCGCATTCGTTTTGACCGGCCAGTATTGAATCCGCGCGAGGTGACTCCGGTTGCGATTAAAGGACAGAAAACGAATCAAAAGCGACTGTAATTGTGCATTGTTGGCTCGCGTACGGCCCTCATTTCATGCGTCGAAACCCGCTGTTAAAGTGTAAAATTGATCGTTATCGTGGTAATCGTCGGCGCATTCAACACGCAGGATTTCCATTTGAATGTGCGCACGCATGGAGACGCGTAGAAAAGAATTTTCTCGGGAGAGAAACGACCTTGAACGCGCGGACCATCCCGGCAAAGAGAAAATCATGAACGTGGAAAGAAAAGACGAGTGAATCGTTTGACGCGTCTAACGAAGCCTGTGCGGCCGTAAACGCCAGCAGAATTTAATTGTAGTCCACAGACTTGCTGTTACGAACGGTTACCGGTGCAATTAATTTCTCTTTCGGAACTTAATGATCTCAAGTACATTTGCACTCGGTCTTTCAGGCTTCCAATCGAGTCAACTAGAATTTATACAAGGTTCAAGAAGCTTGAATGTAAGTTTCAAGGTTTCAAAGTATTTGAACGCACTTTAAAGCAGTATAACTTATTTATAATTTTAACCAACGAGATGTCTTGTAAGCAATTAGAAGCATTGGTTTAATAAATGATCTGCGAAAAAGATTTTCCAAAAATTACAATTTACAAGGTTGCATGCAAAAATACAAAAAGCATTTATTAAAACTTTCTCATTTGGACCCTTAATGAAACTTTAAAATATACATATGTTTCGTCGATCTATGTTAGTTATACACATGCTGAAAATTTCATCAAAATCGATTAATATATCCAAGAGCCACAAGTGGTTAAATGTAGTGAAAATCATAGTTTTTCGCGATTTTTGGTCAGTTTCTCGTATTTCGATGCGTGTATTTTTTTTCTGCGTCAACCGATTTCGATGAAATTTTCAGCATGTGTGTAACTAACATAAATCTACAAAACGTATGTTTTTGAAATTTTCATTACGGGCTCTAATAAAAAAGTTATAAATGGTGCCTCTTTTACTTTCTTATGTAATTCTTAATAATTGCAATTTTTCAAAATCTTTTTTGCATGTCATTAAAAAAAATGTCATTGAAAAAAAATCAGGTCGTTTGATCCGATCATAAAAAAATGATACTATTGTCAAGTGCGTTCAAATAATTTTGTGGTTCACTGTACAGTGGAAGAACATCTACACCTCTGGGTCGCTGGACATTTGTAAGAGAAACTTGCCGCACAGTTGTTTACAAAAAAGAAAATTATTGTTACAGTTTTTTTACATCAACATTTTCCACTTATCCAGAAGAGAAAAAGTTGGAAAGAAGCCATATGTCGCCAACAAATAGTTATTGCGATATAAGCTTTTTGCAAAATTGGATTGTGTGGAGTTGTACGTATAGACAAAAGCCTACTACTACAATCCACCCGACCGTGTCGATGAGACAGGACATGCTCGTGTGCGTGATTCAAGGCAAACGAAAAAATATTTCATTTTAAAAATTTCTTCTAAAAGAAGAAATCCGTCTACTTTTAATTTCATTAAACAAAATAAATTTTAATCAATAAATATTTTAATTCGTCACTGGGCCCGTACCAAGTGATCATCTCCCTGCCCATTCGGATCATAAAGAAGTTGCAAAATGTAAAGGAATACCTTATATTGATTGTTACACATAAGAATATTAAGGGAGTAGACTCGTTTTTCCAGGATTGCAAGGGTGCGGGATACGTGGTCTCGTTTCTCGATAACACTGTCCAACAGCCAAAAATCTTTTCGATTCTCACTATGCGATTCTTATAGAGTTTTTCGCGCTGATTCCGAATCTGTTTTTAATTTTTTTTCTAGACGCATAGTTTTTGAGAAATTTGAGTTTGGAAAAATGACCTATTTTTCAACTTTGAACAAAGATTGTGATGTTATTATAAAAGATATTGTATTGTTCTTTACATAAAAAGATTCTCTAGACTTTCCCGAATCCAGTGATATCCAATATTAATGCATTATGATTGTTTACATATGGTGAAACAATGATTAAAGACGGAGAGACACCACTTTTGCAGCAATTTTTGCGGATATTTCTCAATTTATCTCAAAAAATAAGGGTCTAGCGGAAAATCGAACTACACCACGCGCTAGAGCAGACTTCTATCTTGAGAAACCACCCTTTCAACTTTCCAAAGTCGACGTTTTTACCGAACCAGAAAGCAAAATATCTTCGCCCGACACGAGCTGCCAGCAGTGGCGCTTACCGCTAGAATAGGCGTTCCACTGGATACGCCGCGGCGAACGCCCGTTGTAGTGGTGAGCGCCACTGGCGGCAGCTCGTGTCGGGCGAAGATATTTTGCTTTCTGTTTCGGTAAAAACGTCGACTTTGGAAAGTTGAAACGGTGGTTTCTCAAGATAAAAGTCTGCTCTAGCGCGTGGTGTAGTTCGATTTTCCGCTAGACCCTTATTTTTTGAGATAAATTGAGAAATATCCGCAAAAATTGGTGCAAAAGTGGTGTCTCTCCGTCTTTAATCATTGTTTCACCATATGTAAACAATCATAATGCATTAATATTGGATATCACTGGATTCGGGAAAGTCTAGAGAATCTTTTTATGTAAAGAACAATACAATATCTTTTATAATAACATCACAATCTTTGTTCAAAGTTGAAAAATAGGTCATTTTTTCAAACTCAAATTTCTCAAAAACTATGCGTCTAGGAAAAAAATTAAAAACAGATTCGGAATCAGCGCGAAAAACTCTATAAGAATCGCATAGTGAGAATCGAAAAGTAAAAAAAAAGTTTGAATTTGTTGGACAGTGTAATACAAGAATCGAGTTTTTCAGTAGTCAAAAACGCTAGATAAAAGATCGATCTAGGCGGCCGCTATCGCCCTCAAAAGTCCTATTTTTGCGTTTACAAGGCGTAATTTGCATTTGCAGTAGCTATTTTCATAAAGCCATGACAGCTACATGCTACCGAATAATGCAAATCACGCCTCGTAAACGTAAAAATAGGACTTTCGAAGGCGATCGCGGCCTAGATTGATCTTTTATGCGCGAGAACGCGCAAACCGCACTCTTGCAATTCTGGAAACAAGTCTACCGCCTTAATCCTGCATTACAAAATGCTAATATCAAGTATAGGTACTTACAAATTTTTCAGAATCTTCTATTTCTCCGTCGGATCCACAGGACACTGCCATTTGCGCGAACACGTCTTACAAAACACTACACTTCTACACAATCACTGGATCAACTCAACTGAATCACTCCGACCACGGTCAAAATAGTTGTTCGGAATTCAAATCGAGGAGTTTACCGGTCGATTGAGATCCACTGACAAACGTCGCTCCTTATGGGTTTTTCCTATATGTTTCAAGACGCGTGAAGAACACACACTGTTTGTTATTATTTTCGACGCCGCGTTTCCAACGGCTCGCTGTTGTGACCCGTAAACCACCTCCATTTGAATCCCGAAACAATCGACTCTGCGATCGATCTGCATCAATCGCGTAACACCGCGTTCGCCGATTCGGCGTCTTTTGGGGACCCCCTCGGCGAAGCGAATTCCCATTCTGATTCTTTCATTCGCGCTCATCACTGTTCGATTACCATCTGTATCTTTCACGCTGTTCTCATTCACTTTTCTGGGACTAGCTCACTTCAGTAGTTGCAATCTCAAATAACAAATATCTTTAATAAAGTGACGTGCGTATTCAAGCGAAATCAAGCAGTTCTCCGCGAGTTTCATTTACTCTCCGTTCCGTGAACTTCACATTTCCTCGCGCGTCCAAATCTGGGCGATCCCGGTACTCAGCCATTCCGACCGTCGATCAAAGCCGAACCAATAGTAACAATAGTAAAAGTTGTCACCTCGGTTTTTTCGAGAACGGTTAAGGGTGGAATTAGGTGGGGAAATGTAGCGTTTGTTAATTGGATGGGGGTGTGTCGGAAGGACTTAAGGTTGAGAAGAAATTCCTTTTGATATTGACTTGGTCGTCAATGACGTGATTTATGAGGGTAGTCGCACGTGTTGTCGATCTATCGGGGTTGAGGTGGTTGTAAAATAATCGGCCGTTTCGGAGCCGATTCGCATGCCTTTTTTGCTTGCTATAACGTCCTTTATAAGTATATCGCCTAATTCGCTGAAGGAACGGTGAGATACGGTAGCATTTTATAATGCTTAGGACTTAGATTAATCCTTAGCACTCCGAGTCACCGCTAAAAATTGATGCGCCATTATTAACCCTCATCCGTCCCTCGTGTCAGTTTGACACAGTTTTCGCGAATTAAGGTGTCCTGTTCTGTTATTCAGCTCGAAACTTTGTGACTTTTATTTTTTTTTATGCGAAACACATATGCTTAGCATTGTTCATGGAAAATAATGATGTCAAAACTGCAAGTCGAATTTGTTACGAAAGAGTCCCTGTGTGTCAATATGACACATGTACTCTTACGTACTGTCGCGGAGTTTTTCAATGACAAATTTATACGGCATTCGAAAATTGAAGGCAAATTGATTTTTTCTAAATTAGAAGAAAACGTATTACTCGTATAGTATGGAAATTTACACGGGACGCGATCGAAACTGCCACACAGACGCAAAGCAGGGTCAACGCGTAGTGCTACAATTAGTTGAAGGTTGGGTGGACGCAATGTTACGTGTGACAATTTTTTTACTTCACACGAATTAGCAAGTAGGAACCATACGAAAAAATAGATTAGTAGGAACCATACGAAAAAATAGAAAATAAATTCCACAAATTTTACTCGATATAGAGAAGAAGCCACTTCATCATTCGGAGTTTGTTTTTGATCACATACTAAAAGGTACAATGGCGTCTTATGTGACGAAAAGAAGACGATTTATTATTCTACTCAGTACATACCATACGTCAAAGCAAATAAGCAGTGAAGTAGATAAAAAACCTGAACTAATAAAATATTATAACGCTACAAAAGGAGACGTCGCGTCGGTGTCCTCGATGATATGGAGATGGTGGGCACATACAGATGTAAGCGCAAAACAAATAGATGGTCAATGGCAATTTTTGCTAATATGTTAGATATATCAGCATGCAATGTTTCTATAATATTTATTACTTCACTCAATGCAACGTGGAATAAAAATAAAAGATATCGTTGACGCCTTTTTTTTTATTGAAATTGGACATTCTTTGGTGCATTCCTATATTACATTACGCACACATGTACCGCGAGGATCTAATGCGACTGCACTTGTTGCACAAATACAGGGTATACCACCAGTGATTGTATAGTCTTGTAGTAATCATATAATGCATTCTACTCCAACAAAAAAAGGAGCCCGGTGTCACATGTGTGAGAAAAAAACCCGAATGCTAATATACATAGTGCCCGATGTGATTTGTGTAAACAAGCAGTATGTCCCACACATCGCTTTATTTTTGCGAAAATTGTGCAGAAACTAAGATGCAGATGTTAACGCATCCATTTGAATACAAAAACATCGGAAAATAACTTTTTATCTTGTTATTTCATCGATATTTTACCACTGTGTCAATTTGACACCGAGGGACAGATTCAGTTCGCGAAATGAGGGACGGATGAGGGTTAAACATGTTGGCATACAGGGAGGTCCGTTTAAATAAGGACACCTAAATATCATATAAATTCAGGTTATTGCTATGCAAAAAATATTTGTTACGTAATGTGCATGGTGTCAATGGACCAAATATCTGGCACGAATATTTTTTTCGAAAGGTCATTTGTTTCGGAGTTATCAAGATCATCGATGTTTTTTGATACATAACTACATTTTTATTTTATTGCATCGTGTAACTGATCGAAAGATACATTCAGATATTTATAAAAGCATGACCTTGAAATGACCTTGATCGTCTAAAAATGAGTAGGTGTAATTTAAAAAAGTAAAAAAAAACCATTAGCAAAATTTAAAAATACTGTTACATTATTTTCAATCTATTAAACATATTAAAAAAGGAAATAAACTTCCACATCACCCCAGTTTGTTGCAATTCAGGTTCAAAATTTTTAATTTGAATAAAGATCCGCTGTTTACTTATAATAATGGATATAAGGTATTCTTTCACATTTTGCAACTTCAAATTTATGATCCGAATGGGCAGGGATACGATCACTTATTACGGGCCTAGCGACAAATGTCCCTTTAAATTTCGTTTGGCTTGAGGCACGAACACGATCATGGTCTGTCTCATCCACACGGTCGGGAGGACTGTAGTAGTAGGCTTTTTGTCTACACGTACAACTCCACACAATCAAATTTTGCAAAAATTTTAACAGTTTATATCTCAATAACTATTTCTTTGCGACATGTGGCTCCTTTCAAACTTTTTCTTTTTTGGATGAGTGGAAGGTGTTGATGCAAAAAAAACTGCAACAACAATTTTCTTTGTTATAAACAATTTCGCGGCAAGTTTCTCTTACAAATGCCCACCGATCCAGAGGTGTAGATTCGCCCCTAGAACAGATGACTATTACAGCTTGTCAAATCTAGCTGTGCGGCTGAATGTCTCCCGCAAGGAGAAATTTTTGTGTTTATTTTCCCATTCCTATCTTTTGGTCAGGCGCACAGCTAGATTTGACAAGCTGTACGTTTTGTACACCCTTTACAAACTTGATCAAGAACCCTGGAACTTCTATTGGGACATTGGTCACGCAACTAGAACTTCTACTCTAGAATTTTCTGAGTTTCAACGGGAAACTAGAACGTTTTTGTGGGCGGCAGAGGCCCAAAATTATCTGTGCTGAAGAATTTGATGAGCTAGGACCGAGCTGCTAGGTGGTAGGGAACGCGGAAAGTGTGACGAAACGCGCGCAGAGAAAGAGGACCACTAGGAAAGTGAAAACTGCAATCGACAGGGTCGATTAGAAAATACACATACGACATTTCTCCGGCTGTTTCTTGATCGAACGATAGGTACTCCGTGATGAAAAGTCTGACCCCCGACGGCTAGATCGGGCACAGTTTCTCTCTTGTCGGACTTCGCAGCCGATTCTGTCGCGAATCCGCACACGATCAGCCGTTTGACGCCGCGATGTTGCGCCTAGCGATGGGACCAAGTTTTGTTCAATCGCTCGCAAAAAGATAAGTCCTGTATCGATCCTGTTCAATAATTAATTAGAACAACGTAAAGGCTTGACTTGCTCCATCCGGCCTGGTGACTTTCTTGGATAACTCAAGCATAGTTCCGTAGAAAATTCTACAGAAGTTCCTTTAAATGGAAGTTCTGTAGAAAACTCTACAAAAGTTCCTTTAAATGGAAGTTCTACCAACGCCTGCCACTCACTTCACGATGTCATCGCTTCACTATGTTTTCATTATTACAAAAATACTCTCATACATTCAGGAATCGCATAAATCGCATTCATTCTATTTTGAAGACCTAGCATACCTGTTGGCTGAAGTATCATTGACTCTTCGAGGTTCGCTGTTCATGACCAACTTGAAAGACATCGATATTATTCTGAATAGCAATTATACTTTCAGTGATCATTTTTGTTCGGATCAATCGATATGCTCGATAGAGCATCCTTTCCATTTCTACGGCGCGCGCTTGGTCCCATCACTGGTTACACCAGCACGAATTAATTTATGCCAATGGCACCCGTGTTTATGTGTAGGTGTACGGACACTTTCTCCGTGGCCTGGGTCTCCCCATATACGAGCTCGGCTTCCTTCCACGGAACAAATCTCAACTTTCTCCGGTTTCGCGGCCGGACCCGCGTTGCGTCATGTCGAGCGTGGGCATGACGATGACTAGGCGAAATAATAATGCGGAGGTGTTAACGAATTTATTATCACCGGTTGCTCGTAACACCGGAGATTAGCCGGTTGGCGATGTTAATGCTGGTAATGGCTCGAATCGCGGCGACCGGTGAAACGAGAAGAAAGTTGTAGACAATGAATCCATAGAAACCGGAACTTCCATCGTCTCATAAAGTATTCTAAGTCAGCCTATCTTATGTTTTAAAGGTACGTTTTGCTTAATGCAGAAGGTTTGAACAGTCCAAAAGAATGCAAAGGGACCTGAAAGAGTCTGTTGAAGATATCTGTTGTTTAGAGTCTAACTCTTCATACGATTTAGTAAATGTGTAGTAATGATGTTAGCAGCAAGTGACTTCGAAAAATTTCTTCTTATTCATAACGAAGTACATCTTATGTACAGGTTTCGGTGAAGACATTTTGTTTTCGTTGACTTCTTGCTTCTATCCGAGCGTCGTCTCTAAAGAGTTCAAGAAGGTCGCTTTTGCTCGACGAAGATGGACACGAGAAGGAACACAGCGTTTAACAAAATATTCACTAACTTTATTCTCAACGGCATCGGTTAACAAAGTAGGGTAACAACAACATCGTATAAAAAGAAGACTATACATAAAGGATACGTTAGATACGAGGCGATCTCGTCGAAGGAGATAGTGAAAGGGTCGTGTCAGTCGATTAATCGAAGAGAAACGCTTAAGTCTCTAGAACTTATTGTAGACCTACGGTAATATATACAGCGGCTTATTATACAATACTATCTCGGACAAATCTTTTGTACAAGCATCCTATGGGGGGCGATGATGTGTTTAATGATTGGGGAACGCGAAATTCGCCGGCGTGCCATTTTGTTTAGTCGTTAACGGCGGCGGAACCAGGTCCTGGCTAAGATCGGGACCTTTGTCGCTGGGTTTCGATGATCTGTCCCACCTAATTTTGTTCTCGTCTACTTGACGCTGTCGGGTCGAGCCGTTTTGCTTTGAGATTGTCTCCGGACTGTTCGGAACAAGTTGCGAACCTTGAACCTGGTTATCCTTCCGATCCTCCCATCCGTGATGATGATGATGGTCCTCGGACGGGAACCATTCCGATATCCAAACTGGCTTCCAGATCTTCTTCCACGCGGGCACCCAGATCTCCTTCCAGGCTGGCACCCAGATTTGCTTCCAGGCCTCCTTCCACTCGAGCTTCTTATCAGGGACCCACTCCTGCTTCTTGTCCGTCTTCCAGATCTGTTTCCAAGCCTCCTTCCACTCGAGCTTCTTGTCAGGCACCCAGATCAGTTTCTTCGATGGCTTCCAAATCTGCTTCCACTCCTCTTTCCAGACTAGCTTCTTGTCATCCACCCAAATCTGCTTCTTAGCTGGCTTCCAAATCTGTTTCCAGGCTGGCGCCCACTCCAGCTTCTTGTCAGGCACCCAGATCTGCTTCTTCGCGGGCTTCCAGTATTTCTTCCACAGCGGTTTCCAAATCAGCTTCTTCTTCCAGAGGTCGTGGCTCGTGTACTCCCAGCCGTGGTGATCTTTACCATGGTAATGTTCGCCAGGGATGCCGACCTTGACCCATTCCGGGATCCAGATCTTTTTCCAAGCCGGTACTTGAATCTCTTTCCACGCAGGAACTTGGATCTCCTTCCAGATCGGCTTCCAGATCTTCTTCCACGCGGGTACCTGTATGTCCTTCCACGCCGGCACCTGGATAGGCTTCCAGACCGGTTTCCAGATCTTCTTCCAAGCTGGTACTTGAATCTCCTTCCATACAGGCACCTGGATCTCTTTCCACACAGGCTTCCAGTACTTCTTCCAGACTGGCACCTGGATCTCCTTCCACACCGCCTTCTGCGTCGGCACCCAGATCGGCTTCCAGATCTTCTTCCACGCGGGCTTCCAGATCTGTTTCTTCGCCGGCTTCCAGATCTTCTTCCAGCCTGGCTTCCAAATCAGCTTCTTCTTCCAATAGCCCTGGTCGTGGTGATCATGATGATGATGATCGTCGTGATGTTCTTCGAGGCCTCCGCCGCCACCACTGCCACCCGAAGGACCATAACCACCGCCGAGGTCTCCGCCACCGGAATGACCTAACGCGCTGATATCTCCGCCGGAATGGCCTAAATCACCGCCGAGGTCGCCGCCACCACCAGAGTGACCAAAACCACCGCCGAGGTCGCTGCCGCCGGAATGGCCGAAACCACCGCCGAGGTCGCCGCCACCGGAATGGCCAAAACCACCACCGATGTCACCGCCACCGGAGTGCCCGAAGCCACCACCGAGGCCACCTAAGTCGCCACCGCCGTGTCCACCCCCTAAGTCGCCACCGCCGTGTCCACCCCCTAAATCGCCACCGTAACCGCCAAGGTCACCACCGCCGTGACCGCCGCCCAAGTCATCGCCCCATCTCTTCTGGGCCGCTGTTCCATATCTGAAAAGCAGAGTAATGATCATGAATAAAATAACAATAATTAATTAATTATAATTAACTTATTTATTTCGTCGATAAACAAAATTAGTGTGCTAAAACGAAAATTATTTATAACCTGACCCAGCGGATATCTGGAAAGATAAATCGTTTATTGTCTCAGCCTTTCCCGCGCTAATTAAGACAGTGAGAAGTTAATTAACTCGAGTATTCACTGCTTTGTTCACCTCGTACGTGAATCGACGTAAACTTCCCGAAAGAATTTGATTTCGCGAACAATGAAGACTCATTGTCAGGCCAATATATTGTCCTCTAATAAAACAAACATACGAAATTTGCCAGCAAATGTGAGAACGTCTCAAAGTTTCAATGCGTTTCTCGCGAGATTATAGACAGCTCGCTGTAATTACGGACATGTCAATCTTTAATTAACGAAGAATACGTACGGTACTTGCTGTTGAGACTGTTGCTGAGACTGCTGCTGCAACTGATTCTGATCTAACGCTTTGCTCGCCACAAGAACGGCCTGCAGTAGCACAACTAGTGCAGCCTGTGAACATAATTGAGCGGAGATTGTAGGGTTTTGCTGTTGAACGTCGAACGAGTGACAGTAAACACACGAGGTGTGTTCAACACCATCAGTTCTTCTTTGGTTACGGTGTTGACAAATCGCGAACGCGCATGCATATATTGAGCCTCTGCACACGAGTTTATTTGCGCCAGTCGAAAGAATCACTCTCTTTTATTGAAACAGTTGGAAGCGAGCTACGCTTGCGGCTCGTCGCTTTCGAAACTCGCTGTTGATCGATAATCAAGTTATACGTTTGCCGATAAACAGCGGGCCACAATGAACCTCGCAGTTCTACTCTCGGACGCTTGCCTCATTTCCGGTATACGACTAGAAACAATTTTCCTAGAGATTTCAAAATTTAAAACGTTACAAACAATTTGAAAAATATCTAAACACGAAATTAAATTAAGGCAATGATGAAAAGACAAACAATTTATATTATCTGTCCTGTTTAATAAATTTTCCTAAATGTGTAAGTTACATGACACTATTCAAGAATTTAGAATTTCTTAAAGACGCAAATTGCTTACAAAATTAACAAAAGTGATGTATACAGACATTATAGGAGAGTATGTTTTAATAAAATAGAGAGTGTTTATATTCGATAAAGTTTAGTGCAAGGGAAAATTGCCTTTGAACCTCAAAAACGGGATAAGACTATTCAGCCATCAGCATTTAGAAATGCTTACAAAAAAGAATTCTATTACGGTGTGACACAGTCTACATAAAAAGTTTGGAATTTAAAGTAAAAGAAAGCGAGTACTTTCGCGCATTAATGGCGTTTACGATTCTCCGCGGAGGAGCAGTTCTCAAAAACAGAGAGACTTTCGATTTGGAACGGTCCCGTGGTCGTTCGTGAACGAAATACGGTAGCCCGACCTCCAAATTTTCGCGACGGGTTTTACCGATTTGTGTTAATATATTTGTATCACGACTGCCCTCAAGAAGCACGGGAAGGTACGTTTGTCCTCGAATAAGGAAACAGGTATGTAACAGGAACAGAATGATGCTGGAATAACAAATGTACTCGTCAGAGAGTATCAAGAAGTTACCACTGTGTCCAACCACTGTGAAAAGACAATTGACAAATGTTGTGCGTCAACTAGAATTCAAAAAAATGATGATTAACAACTCCAGGATTGGAATTGGAATAAGTGGTATGTTTAGACAAATAGAATTGCAGAATTCCCTGATAATCGTTTCAATTTCTAACAGACACTGAATGGATAAACGTAGCGAAATAGAAATGGCAACGAATGGTAACTGTGTCCTGAAAATTCAATGAAAAACAAGATTATTATAATTTCTTCGAACAAAGTATCTGGAGTACCCGGCGAATTGGTAGAATGAGAAAAGTACCATTTCCAAGGAGGGACATCGACAGAACCATGAGCCACTTGTTATGGTTGTCGATCGGGTCACGTGTTACAGTAATGTCTCCATATGTGCACGATATTTGTTAAAAATTAGGTACGCCTTAAAGTTACCGAAAGTGGCCGAAAAATGTAACAAGATAAAAGAATAAGAAATATCAATGAAACAAGGCTAATCCGATGACAAAAGTTTTTTGTGTTCAATTATTTGTCTGTAATACTTTTACTAACACATTTGTGACGTTTCAATTTGGGTCACATTTGCTTGTTCAATTAACGATTCAGTAGGTGCTCGTATCCAAACCGATGATATCTAAATTCTCAATTATTACATGCCCAGATATGACATGCTCTATTATACAAATCGGTAAAGATTTAACTTAGCACTGTAGCTAGACAACTGTTCCATTGTCCGACCACTAAAATTCCACTGAATGTTTCGGGTAATCGAGGTTCCACTGTGCCGCGAATTAAACAAGCAAATATGATCCAATGTCACGAATACGTTGGTAAAAGTGTCACAAAAATAATAATTAATTTTGTCTTTAGCGATTAGTAGTGTCTCACAGATACTCTAGTGTCTAGTGTTTTGTTTACTTGCTATCCTTTCAAGGAATAGCACACGATGTATGTGACATGTCGGTACCGTGGTTTCTCACATATATCGAGACATTACTGTACTTACTCCAGATACAATGTCTCGTAGCTTCACCGTGTTCCGCGTGCCAGAACGGTGCCGATAAATGGTACCGGGAGCCTTCGTTTCGCGTTCGAGGATCGAGCACGTGGACGCGGATGATGACAGAGATGATTCGCGAACGGAATAATCGGGAACGATTGTTGAAAAAACTTATTAGAATATAGTGAACTGACCGCGCATCCCGAGCGGATCCTCATATTTCTCGCAATGCCGCCCGTCGGGCTCGGGCCGCGTACTCTTGTTCCCTAAGTGCAGGAAAACGTATCTTACTTCGTCCAATCAGCGGAACGCCGTAGTTATATAGGCGCGTATTCTCCCCCGGTTGGGAAGGTTGCTAGTGGTGTGCCCGGGCCAGGTGGTGAAGGTGGTGGTAAAATTGACCAAGTGGAGGAGGCACGCTCGGAGAAGACGGTGATGGTGGTGGCGGTCCCAGCGGACGTGCGTTACGGAAACCTCGTACCTGCGTTGCGTAGCGATGGGTCCGATTCGGGCCCAGCTGAAACACTTCTTCAATCAACAGGTGAGATTAGACCCCTGCACGACACAGTCAAAAAATTTAATGCGACAGTGGTGTAGGTCAATATTCCTCTGTTTTTGGTTTGACACTTCGCGGGTTTAGTCACCGTTAAATAAAATAATTGTAATATAATTTTAGCGTGGCTTGCACAAAACAACATCCTTCAATATTTTTATTTGTATTTTACTTAATTCCTCATTATACGATGGTTAACTGTTTTGTCTTGCACTATTTTTGCATTAAACGGCTCGTATATACCATTTTTATTATGGAATGTGTAGATCTATTATACTTATCTTGACGAGATTAAGATGTAAAAGAAATTTAGAATCGTAAATATTCTGATTCAATTATACATATATTTGAATGGCATCCAAAACCAGAGGTTGGGTACACTAAACTGTAATATTTATTAGGTAATTCTTCTGTCCAGTATTTCATGCAAATGAATGGCGCCGTCTGCCGTGTATGGTTCGGCGAAATACACGACATTCCAGATTTGTGTTTTACGCGAAAAGAAATGTATACTCGAAATGCAAATGTGTATACCAGCTACGATCACCTAGCTGAAATGATTCATCAAACAATAATAATCATTATACTGTTCGAATTAATTGAATGAAGGAAGGTACTCAACAGTGCTACATAAAATAAGGATACTATCTACAGAATGTTTATAACTATATATTATTCAAAAAGTAAATTTCGATTCGATAGAATGTTCAACAGATTTGGTATCTAAATTGATCTATTTCCTCTTTCCTAAGTATTCCCCATTTTTGAAATTTTATTTTTCCAAAAGATTTTCCATAAAATATTAGGACCTAGACATTTCAGCAACTACGCTGTTTTTGAGGATAATATTGTCTTAATTAGGGACCAAAAGGTGGTCCTCTTCTTCCTCGAGAAATTGATATTTTATTTTCCCAAAAAGTTTTCCAAAAGAAATTAGGATCTAGCTCAGCAGCTACACTGTTCTCGAGGACAATATTATTTTGATTAGGGACCACGAGGTAATCGGTCCTCTTCTTACTCGAGAAATTAAAATTTTATTTTTCCGAAAGGCCTTCCAAAAGAAATACGGACCTGGTCACGTCGATTTCTAGAATGTTCGCAAACACAACATTGTTGTATGCTACGATAGCTCTTCTTCCTCATGAAACTGCCACTCCATTTTTCCAGAAGATTTTCCAGAATAAATGAGGACCTAGACATTTCATCAGACTGTTCTTAAGGACAACATTGCCTTGCTCAGGAATTACGAGGAACTCGATACCATCGCTGGTGCCGCTCTCCTTCCTCCGCGGCAGTGTCCACCTCCTACGAACCTGGACGATCTTTCTTTATACCTTGGCGGCCCATCGTTCCGGAGAAAGTGATCGGGAACGCGATCCGGTCGAGCGAGTCAAGCGGTTTCGTTCCCCGTGGGTATTTACGCGAGTCTGTCCAGCGAAGGCGAAGTTCATGGCACGGCAAGGTTATGCATCAAGGTTATACTTCTCGTGCTCCAGATCAAAGCACAAGGATCGCTGATAGTCGGAAGGAAATCGAATTCGACGATTTATTCTCTGTCCAAATTTCTTTCTTCTCATCTCGCGAACATTTTAATCGATTTCTGAACGGCTGTTGGTCTGCCGCAGTTTCTCTTCCGGCTGGCCCCCAGGGCTGAACCATCGTCGCTTTTCCTTTCACGCGCGCCCTCTCCGTGCAGTAATTGACCCCCGAAAATACCCCGGAGCGATAACGAGGAGAAAATTCAATGTACCGCTCCTGATGGCTGACTTACGGTACGCCTGTTGTCATAGGCTGTTTCGTAAGCGATGGTGAAATTTTGTTCACCATTTGCGCCGGCGAATTCCGATCGGAGTTATTGCTAAAGTAAATAAATAACTAAGAAATGGAGCGATGTCGATGGCCGCCGGAATCGGACACGGAACTGCAGAAGGTTGTATAACTCTCGGTGGAGCCTCGGAAGTCAGCTTCTTATTTGCATACTGACTGAGTCGCCTACTTTTAACGCTTTTTTTCGCGAGATATAATCTCCCCGTTTCTATCGAACTCTTTGACTCTCGAGCGACCGTAAATAATCTGTTTAACCGCTCTAAAGAAACAGGATATCTTTAATACTTCGATATTTATGCGCTGATGTGAAACTTCACTTTTTATGGTTTCTCGGGTCCATTTACTTTCTTCTTCTGTGTTAGAATACACTATGTGAATGCGACAATGATCCACATCAACTATAAGAAACAGGGGTTGAATTAAAATGTATTTCTTCTAATCTCTACACAGTTTGGTATTTAGGGGAGGTGGTTGGGTTGTGAGACGGGTTGGGTTGTGAGGCAGTCGTGTTTATCCATCGCGCAGTCGCGATAATTCCAATCTGTCAGCAGTCAAATTTTTGTTTTGACGTCTGCTAGTTTTTGTGCTAGCACCGAGGTGTATAGACGTGTTGCTTATATTAAATATGGACATCGCGTGTAAAAATCAATTTCCAAAACTTTTACTCATTTTTTTAAAAACATTATTTTGTTGAGTGAACCAATTGAAAACGGTGAGTGTGATGCATTTTTATATAGTGTTTTCCTCACATTTTACGATGAAATATTGAGTTTTGCGCATATACGACAAACACAGTTTTTTTTCTGTCACATTCGGAATGGCATCATGATTAGGTTATGAGACACCATAGTGGTTGGGTTGTGAGACACTTGTTTTTTGTACTAGAAACGAACTAGAACTGTCAAATATCGTTGTTTGTGTTAGAATTAAGTGTTTATTTGTTATTTAACGTTTGTTTTGGTTTATTTTTTGAATTTATAGTCATGAACACTCCAAGAAAATCGCCCGCAAACAAAGAAATTAATTTTAATGCCGTGCTTAGTGCCGTTAAAGATCATTTGTTGGAGAAGAAAGGCATAAAAAAGGCTGCCAAAGAATATGGCGTTGATAAGAGCACGTTACAGCGTTATGCGAAGAAAGTTGACAGCCATTTTAACGATATTTCCACAGTTTACGATGAAGAATTGATGGAATTTTTGCGCACATCTCATATGCACATACCATCGAACACGGTATGTTTTTTGTTTTTTTTTTTTTGTTATATGGGCAGTCGTTCATTTTTCACATGCAAACATTGTGACAGCGACTTGGATGACGAAGAGGAAGATGATTATTGAATCCTTCCATTCATTATATTTTTTTTACTTTTCTTCGCCATTCTTTGCCTTTTTTCAATTTTTTGCCATTCCTTTTAACTTCTTTGGCCACTTAATTGCTGTAAAATAAATAAAAATTCATTTTTGCTTAAAGTTACACGGGTTTTACTTTATATTTTACCACTTTTAGTTGATTTTTTCGAGTGACTCACAACCCAACCACTTTTTTCAGGAAGCCAAAAATCATGTCCTCGGAAAATTGGCCATAAAATTTTACTTGTTGATAAAATCACTAAACATTTTCCTTCACCTTTCCAACGGTATATAAAACTCTTTGATATCTTCATCAAGCAAAAAGTTACAGCCCAAAAACAAAACCCGTCTCACAACCCAACCACCTCCCCTACTATAAATTCATAAAAATCAACAGTCCGATCATCACACACTTGACAAATATTTTTCCAATACATTCTCGATTTGAATTGATTCAATCTTGATTAAGAACAAGCAGAAATCTGTAATTCGACTTTTTCATTCAACATTAAAGTATGACAATTGTTTTGAAAATAGACTTTTGATGACACTCGATTGAACATCGAGAACGTAACTGTCTTATTATGGCACTTTTAATGAATCGAAAGAGGAAATATCTTTTTCTGCGCGTCCTACACACGAAACCCCGATTCCACGATCCCAATTAAACGGAGAAACGAACTTCACGGTAACGAAAGTGTTCGTACAAAAACACCTCGAGTCCCGAACCGTGCTATGCAAAAACTCGCGGAACTAATTGTTGCTTCCAATCACAGGCGCGCGGCGCCCGCGTGGAAATAAATTTCTGTCGTTCGTAGGATTTCTAACGGCGCGCCTTTCATTAATTACACATTCGGGCAGCCCATGCGTACGATAGCTTCCGACTGAAACGCGTGCGATTCCATCCCAGCGATTTTATTGCTCGTTAAATACGTTGATTTTTACACGGGACACGTAATCCTTTGCATAATCTTTGTCACAAGGTCGTCGTAGTTCGATTACGCTGACCCTGAAAGAAAGAATTTGTGGCATGCGGTTTGTAAAAATTTCATAATTTCCTAACACGCCCAAAATCAAACCTATGAAATATTGGCCAAATCAATGGAGAATCTTAAAAATTTGATTGCGAAATTTTTCGTGTCTTACTTAAGTGCGACTTCCAGAATGTCTTCTTTAATTTTGACGAAGTAGAACCTTCTTTATGTGTAAATTGAATAGTATCATTTTTTTGTGAAACAAGAAATGCATTCAAATCTGAAGATGAAGATCAAACTTAAATTTCGTTTGTAAGAAGAATACAGGCTTTACGAGAAATGCTAACACCTGTAAATCTGTAGAAAATGTCTTTCGTAGCACAATGATGCAGCAAATAAAAGTGAATGTTCTAAAAAAATGTTTTTCTTTGTCAAAATGAAAGAAGATATTCTGAGGGTCACATTTAAGTGAGACACCCTGCGTAGTGGTTTTTAGTGAAATATGTTTAATTTTAATGGAACAATACCGATAATAGAAATTCCTCTTTGTCGATCGTAGCTTACTAACTAAATTGTTCATTAATGTTTTCGGCGCATAGGTTCGATCCAATTTTAACTAACAAGCAATTTTGCAAATTTTTTAATTATTCTCAACGTTTCGATCCGGATCGTTTTCAAGAGAAATTTTGTCTGCAGAAAAACCGTATATTATAATTAGACTGCGGATCTTTATGCATTTATAATATGTCGAAATATGCAAAATATATGCACAATATAGGGAATGCACGTACGGATCTGTAAAATAGTAATTATTTCATTGTTTTATTGAAATGAAACTTCTTTTGGCAGGGTGTAAGCGTTAAGTGGCTAATTTCTCGCGACATGGAAATGTGTAACGGAAGTGACATGTTTATTATAATTTAAATTACAATATACCACAATAGTTTTTTCTATAGTGTCGATGGTAAATTGATGCCTCTTGTCTGTTAAAATTAATTTATACGCTGAAAAAGAGCGTTTCACATCACATGACGTTATAGGGGCATATTTAAATTTACCCCAATGATGTGCCAGAACCTCTCGTGGTCCTTCAACGTGTTCACCCTTAAAAATCTTGCTTATTTTTAATAATACATTAAAGTGTACATTTCGTTCTAATACAGATTCCATTTTATGTGTAACCTTTTCTCCATAATCGTCGGGTATAATTTTTAAATTTTCTACAACTGTAGTTACCAAATTTATAGATTCCGATAGAGGTAATACTATTATTTCCAGTTTCTTCATAGCCTCCGATAACGTTTGGAAATGGCTCTGAATAAATGTTAAATTTTGTTGTAAATGCTTACATCGTAATGCTTCTTTCGCCGATTTAATTGACCAAGCCTCCTTTTCATCGAACGATTCTATGACGTTTTTTATTCCTTCTAAATGCGTTGCATAAAAAAACGCTGCATCCAACCAGGTTCCCCATCTTGTTATTACAGGTTCTGGTGACAATGGCATATTTTGTAATTTATTTTTATAAATTTTTAGGCACATCCATCTTATTTATTTTGGCGTAACGTTAAATAGTCGAATATTTATGCAAAAATGCAAGAAATATGCACTTATGCAAAACATATGCAATATGCAAAATCAAAATTATATTTTTAAAATCCTCTAATGACAAAACAAATTTCTGTCTAGGTCCCAGTTTTTTATCTATTTTCGATAAAAATATGCATTTGCATAAACATTCGCAGTCTATTTATAATGTATGTTTAACTGAATAGTGTAATAACTATTATAATATACATTACAGATGCAATTTCTCTTGAAAAGGATCCATATCCGAATTGAAACGTTGAGAATAATTTAAAAATTTGCAAAATTGCTTGTTAGTTAAAATTGGATCGAACCTATGCGCCGAAAACATTAATGAACAGTTTATTTAATACCGATAATGCTTGTGAAGGAAATAAGACTACTTGTAGCCAGTGTTCATAAGTGTTCCTCGTAAGAATGCATATTTACATAAACTTTTGGTCGACTTATTATAGTTACCGTTTACGTCGGAACGATCGCGTAAAATCGCGTGACCCGCCATAATCGCGGCGCATAGGATGGCGTGCTTATACGCGATTAACCGATTTCCGTGCGAAGAAAATGCAAATCCTCGGAGCATAGCTAGAGTCCAAGTTTGTCGATCAGGAGCTGCTACACCGACCCTGGAAACTTTCGCGAGATTGAATCGTCTTGAACGACGCAACAAGGAGGTTACAACCGACGTCGGGTTCTACTTGAAAAGCTCGTAAATTGTAGATGCCTGTACGAGTGAAAGCACGAGAGCCGACAAGAAGAAAATTTGCAGCACAAATACTGAAACCTCGTGCACTTTTACCGCAGAGGTTACTAAAAAATTGAATCGCATTGGAAATCGAAGTAGAATCGCTATAAGCGGAATCCAGGACGACTAGGACGGCTCCGCGTGCCGATTACATTAATAATCGTGCTACTGTTCCACAGGTATTATTTTGTGTGTTCACTTAACACATTCTTCTTTGTTGTTTATACATATTATGCAAAGAAGCTGGAGTAATTTTAAAGATTGGGCATTTACTTGTTGATGATTGGCGGTGAAACAAAACAGAGAAAGCTAATGTTAGACATACAGCGTGTGTCAAAAAAACATATACAAGACGGAATAAATTGTTACTTAACAAAGTAAAGTGATTTCTAGACTGCGGATTTTATGCAGTTATTTAAAAAGTGAATAGACCAAATGCAAAACTGTAAGCATGTTTAAAGAATTCACAGAGACTTTTGTATTATGGTGATCAATGATCAAGAAGAGATACAAACGTCTCCAGCATCTAACAGGTAATGCAGAAAATTTTTATTTGTCGTGGACATCCAGACTCTAGTGATCTGGTTCGAAGTAAAGCAGTTAAAGATAACCTAAAAGTTGTTGTAAAAAGATAGAAAGCTGAAGAATGTCTTCGGTGTTTGTCCCGTTGCTCGCAAGGGAACAAAGCTCTGTCTCGAGTGTGTTGGTCGACGTAGAAGCGATAAGTTGCTAAATTTCATCGACACACGCATACGTGTTTGCGGATGAAAGTGAATTCTTTGCTGTACGTTAGAGAGTCAGACGTCTGGGTGTCCATGAAACCGTGAGGATACGTTCGCCGCCATTCTGGCGCGTAAATCATCCGACCGCGTGCTCCAGATTTTCGAATTCAAGGGTCCCGAACGATCCGGGCCGGTCGTGGACGTTTCACCTTTCATCGTATCCGGGATATTTCCACCTGACATAACTATTTCCCTCCGGCGAAAGGATTAGGCGCCTCCTGAAAGTCTCGATTCCTCGAATTCCACTTACCGTTTATCCTCCGTCGTGACTCTATGTCCATGAATAGACCGTGGAACTTTAGACAAAATATAAATCTTGCATCACAATTCTATTTTCGAAAATAATATGTTGATATTCGTTCGTTTAATATTTCCACTTATTCTAGATTTCACCCACTCGGTTTTCTAATAAATGCATAGAATCCATTACTGAAGAAGGCTTTCTTTGACTGACGTTGAATATTATAATTATAATATTATCAATTAGACTGCGGATCTTTATGCATTCATGAAGAAATTGATTGGACGAAATATAAAACAGTAAAAGATTTTAAAAATTCAAGAATGTTGTAATGTTGCTTTTAAACGAGCAAACTCGTTAAGGGATGAAATCAATTTGTATATTATTCTTATTTCTCACAATCAATGCAAAATACTTTTATTTTGCATAAAGATCCGCAGTCAAATTATAATTAATTGCAGTTGTTAGTCTGCGGATTTTTCAATAAGTTTTCACAATTTTTGTAAACTATTTTATAATAATCATATTGATGGAAAAAATTTCTATCTCCAACTGGGCGATTCCTGCTTGAAATCTTGACAATTTTTTTTACTACAGAGTATGGTTTTCTTTAAGTTTGGAATTAATTAAGGTATAATTGCGACAATATTTTTCTTCAAGAATGTACAATATACATTTTCTACAAATGCATAAAAATGGACAATCCGTTTATCATAAATGCCAAATGTGATTGGACGCAAGTTTTGAGTCGCCCTGTAAAAGGGGCGTCCAGTTGGCGCCGGATAGCTACGTAGACGCGTAAACGGATAGAAATGAAACAATGTGTGTTTACTGTGTGACACAAGCCGTTTGCGTGGGCCGAACTTGACAGACTAGCGTTTGAAATATTTCAAAGGCGTGACGGCAAATAAAAGACGAAGACATTCGAGAAGTTAGTGTTTGCACTCCAGTTATTCGGCACAGTACCTGCGGTTCGCTTTCTACAGGACTCGGCCCTCGACATACCTGCCGATTCCGCTTTTCGAACCTTTTTCCTCGATATTTAGGTCACATCCGAGAACAAAGAAACGTTTCCTTGTTAGATAATGGTTAAGAACTGGAACGTGAACATTGACAACAAGGCGCAATAGTTACACTAATAACTTCATTAAGAACCATCATGTCCTTAGCAGTTCATGGGATCCGCGCGCTTTCAAATCGCACGAATTAACATGCGAAATTAAGGGGACTCGGAAATTAATGCGTACGAAAATGCACGAGTCGCAGAATCTCAGGAGCAGCGGCACAGAACGAACACGTGACTGAGGACATTCTCCCGTGACTCGTTAATTTCCGACGTCATGATCGCTTATTATGAAACAGCTTGTACATTGCTTGTTATTATACGATTCGCGAACAGTCCACGCGAGGTTGAACTGCGAAATTTCACCTTGGCGAGACAAAAATCTGTGAAGCAAGCGGGTGTACAAAAGAAAGTTTTATCTCGTCTATTCTGCCCGCGATACAAATCTCCTGCGACCGCGGTTCCCTCTTGCATCACGAATGGACCTGGTATTTCACTTTCTACCATAAAAACTAACACCTGCTACAGTTGAGGGCATCTGAACCGTAAAAAGAATGATCCCCAAATTGCGAAAGAATTAGAGTGAGAGCTTCAAAACAGGTTAAAAAATATATGTAGTAAAACAAAAATGCTTGATGCAAAATTGAGTTTGAACGAACCTATTCGTAGCAGTGATAAAATCGTCAGAAGTGCAGATCGTTGTTAATCAAATAAGGTTTTTGTTTTGTTTTCTTAAGTGAGTGCCTGTTATGTTCCCAGCTTCCGTTCGCGAGTCCATGAAACCCTGTATTTGCATAAACGCAGTTAACCGGTAATTCTTTAAAGCCGTTTTTTGAAAGCCTCAAACTTCTTGCCCGCGTAATTTCGCGCGAGTGAAAGGCGCCCGGAGCGATTTCGTCGGAACACACGTACCTACGCGTGTACACGCACGTTCGCATGACCATATAAACAAACGCTATCGTGTTACCTAATCGCCACCACCCGCCGTCCATCGACAATCAACGCCTCTTCACAGTTTTCGCCAATTACTGCTCCCGGGAATCCATTTCGATGCTGCTGTAACAGCGGCGGATCCCACTTCGCGGTCAAAAAATCATAAAAACAATTTAAGTTAACCACTTACGAAGACATAAATTGTATAAAAATTTTTGCACTCAGGAGTGCAACAATAAATATATAATTCCATTTTAAATTTCAGATGATTAATGCTTTTTCTAATCCTAAAAAAGCCTGGACATTTAAATTAAACAAATATTCGTCTGACAACGTATACAAGGTAAAAACAAACGTGGAAGTTGAATATTAAAAATGATTCGTCGTAGCCATTTTGTACGCAATACAACAGACTATTTTATAGCTATAACAAATTAATCATATTCAAGCTTCGACACGCAGCATATGGTAAGACGTTAAGGAAGTAGACTCCTTTTTACAGGATTGCAAGGGTGCGGGATTCGCGTTCTCATTTCTCGATAATAGAAAAATGGGGTTCTTCAGTAGTCAAAAAAGCTAGACAAAAGATCGATCTAAGGCGCTATCACCCTCAAAAGTTCTATTTTTTCGTTTACGAGGAGTGATTTGCATTATTCGGCGGCATATACAGTGGTACGAAGTATTCGTACACCTTTTAAAAACTAATAACTTTTTTATAATTATACCAAACGACCTGATTGTTTATAATCAATTAGAAGCATTGATGTACGAATGCAAAAAAGATTTTCCAAAAATTATAATTTACAAGGTTACATGCAAAAATAAAAAATGAATTTTTTAAAACTTTTTTATTTGGGCCCTTAATGAAAATTTAAAATATATGTTTTGTAGATCTATGTTAGTTGTACACATGAAAATTTCATCGAAAGTTGTACCATTCTGTGGATTTTAAGCAAAAATTGATCAAAAGTCGTGTAAAACTACGAGTTTCACCATTTTTAACCGCTTGGAAGTCGATTTCGATGAAATTTTCTGCATGTATATAACTAACATAGTAGATCTACAAAACATACATTTTAAATTTTCATTAAGGGCCCAAATAAAAATGTTTTAAAAAATCCCTTTTTTATTTTTGCATGTAACCTTGTATGTAAATTATAATTTGTTGAAAATCTTTTTTGCATATCATTTCGTAAACCAATGCTTCTAATTGATCATAAAAAATCAGGTCGTTCGGTAATTATACCATAATTATGTAAAATTATTAGTTTTTAAAAGGTGTCCGAATACTTTGTACACCCACTGTAGCTATGAAAGTAGCTACATGTGTAGTTGTATGCTTCCGAATAATGCAAATTACGCCTCGTAAACGAAAAAATATGACGTTTGAGGGCAATAGCGAACTAGATCGATCTTTTATCTAGCGTTTTTGACTACTGAAAAACCCCATTTTTGTATTATCGAGAAATGAGAACGGGAATCCCGCACCGTTGCAATCCTGGAAACGAGTCTACCGCCTTAATTGGAGATTTACCGAAGCTGATGATTAATAGAAACGTGCTTTGATACACGTAATTGTTGTGCCACATCGACGATCGACCATCGAACGTTGCGTTACTCAAGCAGAGAGCTGTTTAGCGTTCGATTAGCGTGTCGTCGATGTTTTCGTTCATTATGCCGAATTCGTTTCGGCATGCGACGTCCGTCCGTCTGTTCGCCTGCGTCTACACATGTTACAGCCGAGCCCCGGTACCTCGGGACATCCGTTTGGTTTCGGAGTTCAAGTGAAAGTAACGAGTACTCGCGAGCCAATTGATGTAACAGCCTCGCTCTGGACTTTGGTCTCCATCTCGTCATTCCATTTAGGATCGCGACGCCTCCTCCCTCTCGAAACAGAATGAATTGCTCGCTATTAATAAGTGGGCGCGTCGGTGAAAGGCATTCGCCCGTTCATCTCCGGAATCTGTGGCGTCAAGCAGAAAAACGCGGGGTGTCGTTCCGATGGCGATACAATCGGACATTTTGAAGAAATTGGCCTTAAAAATTCGGTTGGTACGCATCTGACTGACACCGGTTTTCACTTCTCCAGAAAATATCTTTAATGTAATTATTATATAATGATTTTTATGCCTTAATTTATGGATAATCGGATTGAATAAATTCAATCGAATAATTGAAATGCAACACCCTGTATGTTAAGGTTCGAACAGAGTGAAAGATGTACAAAATAGAGAAAATCGTATGACAGTACTTAGAATTCTCGAAGTCATTCTAGTTAATTGAAAGAAGCGTGTACAATTGGATAACTGTTAAGAAGCTCCGCGCTGTCAGATCTTATAAATTTTAGATAACTTTCACTTTCAACGCTTGTTAGAGACGTGTATAGCTACCATAAACGTTTAATGTTATCCGCGTCAAGGCACCCAGATAAATTTTAATCCGTGGAACAAGCGTGACTTATGAGGATCGAATTTAAATGAAAAAAAGTACTTCTTCTCGGGACAGACCGATACAAATTGAATCTGCTAAACAAACACTTGGAATCAGAATTAAATGCATTTGTAAACGTACAGTGTAGACAGTGAATGACAAGTGGCTATAACGTCGATCATTAAAAATAAAAACTGATGAATGTTAGTGTAAAAAACATCGCTATTGCACTGTGCATCTTGCAAATTTTTACTTTCACAGATTATTTTATGAAGACCAGACTGAGGCCAATTTCACTGAATAAAGAATTCCTTATCATTATTACTAGACTGCGGATCTCCATGCAAAATAAAAATTGTCTGCATCGATTGCAAGAAATGGAAACTAAATTGAATGTTATTTATTCCCTCAATGATTTTAATAGCGCAGAAACCTTCAATCTTCAAAAATCTTTAAAAAATTGACATCTTCAATTTTCCAAATTTTCCAACAATTTTGTATTTCATCTACTCAATTTTACTATAAATGCATAAAAATCCGTAGTCTAATTATTACACTGTGGAGCTTCATACAACTCTTCATAAACTATTTTACAAAAGTACAGAACAAGGCAATTTGATTGAAAAAGGAATTCCGTACGGTAAAAATAAAGAAATGATTTTTAAAATAAACTTAAAAACAGTTATTATTACTTATGCAACGATTGATTCTTCACTCTGTTAGAAAGTGTTAACCGTTAATTGTCACATCCTCGTTTGAAAGTGAATTGCTTGGATTTTCTTCGGGTATATGGCACCAGCTTGCACATGTTCGCTTTGAATTCTTGGCACGCCGTTACGTAGGTACCATAAACACAATGGCCCTCACGTATGTGGCAGTCGGATGCACACGAAAACGGAAGTGGTTTGTTAGGATCGCGGAAGGATTTGAAGGAGGATGAGATCTCATGCATCTGACGCGGAATAAACAAAGAAAAGCGACGGCTTAGGCCGGAAGACGAAATTGTCAAAGTTCACGCTGGAGAGTGTTAGGATACACTAATCGCCAGTCCTGGTGTGCAGGCATTAACTTTCTCACATTATAACGACTCTATGATTGCTAGAACGTTCTCACTGAGCAGGAAACGTTATTCAAATCGCTGTGGGATATCTGCTGTTTAGTGTAGCTTGGCTGATTTTCGTCGGTAATTGTTCTGCGAATTCGAGTACGGAACCAAAATGGCGGAACGCATCCATCATTTTCCGTTTCGAATGTTTTCACCATTTTATTTCGACAAATCTCCGAGGAGTTGAAAAGTGAGTAATATATATAGAAAATTGTAATGTCTGAACAATTAAGAATATATTAGGTTGACAACTAAGTTCGCGATCTCCACATTTTCTCAAACAAAATCGTATACAGGGTGTCCCAAAATTCCTTCAACAGCCGGAAATGGGAGGTTCCTGAGATCATTTAAAGCAATATTTTCCTTTGCAAAAATGTTATCCACGGCTTTGTTTAGGAGTTATTAACGAAGAACACGCGCCAATCAGAGCGCGACCTAGACGCAAGTTGGCACAGTCAGCCAATAGACAGTTGGCGCGCCAGGCCGACTGTGCCAACTCGCATCTATGTCGCGCTCTGATTGGTCCGTGTTTTTCGTTAATAACTCCTAAACAAAGCCGCGGATAACATTTTGCAAAGGAAAATGTTGCTTCAAATGATCTCAGGAACCTCCCATTTCCGGCCGTTGAAGGAATTTAGGGACACTCAGTATATACAGGGTATTCATTTGAAAACTTTCCAGCCGAATATCTCGAAAAGTATGAAAGGTATTAAAAAGTATAAAACATGTGTCCAAGAATTTCGAGGGAGAAAGAGGGGGGCAGTATCAGTTTTTTATTTGGGTGGCGTTTTCAAGGTCATTTGAAGGTCACCTTTGTTTTTCCAAATGGAAATCAATATTTTTTATTACGGGATCTTATTGTACGTAAAAAGACCAACAATTTTCATAGCACACTTGTTTTTATCCGCAGGTTTCCATTTGAAAAAATAAAGTTGACCTTCAAATGACCTCGAAAACGCCACCCAAATGAAAAACTGATACTGCCTCCCCCTTTCCACCTCGAAATCCTTGGACACGTGTTTTACACTTTTTTAATACCTTTCATACCCGTTCGAGATATTCGGCTGGAAAGTTTTCAAATGAACACCCTGCATATTTTTTAAGCCCGAGTATTTATATAAAATTAATCACAATATTCAGAGCTTTCCAATGATATACAGTTCAAAATGACTGGTCACTGAATGAGGTTATAATGTCACAATAAAAGAATTACGAAACAAAAGGTCCCGAATTTAGTTGCCAAATTAATATATGATTTATAAGTGGAGTGATTATTTCTCAATTATCACTGCAAAAAATGAATCCACTATTTAATTCAAGTGTAACAGTACTTTCGGTTGTTAGTGGAAGCTGTCGAAGTTGCTTTTAATTAAAGCGTAACACCGGTATCTCGGTGCAAATCTTGTTAATTAAGTAGGCATCAGAAGAATATTTATTGGACTTAAAACACCGCAGCAAGAACCATAATTCACCGACAGGCATAAATTTTCCAGCTCGCGGTTCGAGAATTTCTACCTTACCCCTTGACATTTCGTACAACGTGTAGAATATATTACAGACGGGAAGCGATCGGTGATACACTCTCCTCCCACGGTATCGAGATGTTTCATCTTTGTGGACAACGTAAGTATCGCTCTTTGTAAAATTCCCGTTCTCTTAAACTTCGTCTCGCAAATCGTGCGTGCAAAAACGCATGAATATGGTAATTATAAAATAGACAGCATCCGAAGTTGAATTTTTACATCGAGATAAGGATTATTTACAACGGATCATGCATTAGCGAAAAAAACGGAACATTACAGTGTAGACTGCGGGATGTTTTGGCATTTTGATAGTCGAGTTGACAAAAACGAGGCGCGGACAGAGAAACTTCCGTTCCTCCGGTAAAAGTTCCATGAATTTTGAGAATACAATAAACGGGGACTCGTATAAAACATCGTTAAAATATTTATCTTGCGTTCTCGAAATTCTTGTGCGAACAAGAAAATAGCGGACCGACGCGACGGAAGGAATCCTCTGCATCCTCGAGGTCATCAAGATCACCGGAACGCTCTTTCCCCGTGCGACTCCGTTGGTCCCTTCTTTCCTGGTTCCTGAGCTGCATCGCGCAGACTTCCTTCACGGGAAAGTCATGGTCGCGGTGCATCATGTACAGAGTGTCCCGGTTGAAATGTGCACTCCGAATATCTCCATAATCGTCGATTATGATGGACGTGTATCCGTGAAAGTCGCTTGAACGAAAATTGTAAGTCCTAAACGCAATTTGAAGTAAACCCGACGATGTAAAACGCACGACCCCGAGGAACTTCCTTGTTGCTCCGTAGAAATTTAATTACCTCGTTAAAGGCATCGTCTTGAGGCGATCTGGACGATTTAATTATACAGCGAAGCCTGCGTTCATGTCTGTTTTTTTTATATTTCAAGATTACACACTTGGAAAAAGATTATAATTAATCTTATAGATCATTGCTGTTATTATTATTCGATACATTGATTTGTCATCATGAATATCGTTTTCTGTTGCTTCTTCTTATATTCAGACAAGCAAAAAACATAATAGAAAAATAATCTGTACAACACAAAACGAAACAATTCTAAATTTGACGAAATTTATTAATCTCTTGCAGTATGATTTTAAAATTTGTCTTTAATAATTTCATAAAAGAAAAACGAAAATTCACATTTATTGTATTTGTTGTCAATATTGACAACACAGAAGAAGAAAGTTTTAAAATGTAATTTCTTTGAAGGAAGTTTATAAAATATTCATGTTTTGAGATGTCTTATGTAAAACTGAACACCCTGTGCGTGTGCATCATCCTTTAGCCAGGAAGATGCAAGTGCAGGAGAAGGTGACCGATGCACGAGCAATGGGTTCCCCACTTGTAAACGAGCAAGCGCACGACCATGCTTCCGCTGTAATGTAACGAACGAGTAGAGAGCTGGAAGATGCATCGGTGACGAACCTTTTAGGTCGAGAGTGAAACTACTTTTCGATGCAGCCGCCTGATCGAGCCAATTAAGACGCGGTGAGAATGCTCATGCGGGTGTACGAGCTTCTTTAAATCAATTTTTCCAGAGGAACCTACCATAACAGATTTCTAATTCAGATTTACCAGACCTTCAAGCCGCTGAACGAGTTATTCTGGATTCTGATGCGTTAATCAGAGGTTGATCTTGATATCTATAAACGGGAGAGACATCTATCGGCTGCGGATTTCATGCATTCACAACGAGAATTAGTTAATTTATTATTATTATTTTCATGCATTTGTAACAATGAATCTTCAATCATGTATCTTCAAGTTGTAATTGATACAGGAAAGTATTTTGCATGAAGATCCACACAGTGGATTCATGCATTTAAAATTTCAGTTAACAATTTTGGGTCTACTTTGACCCAGAATATTAAAATTATCATTTAAATGCACAGTTCCTGGTAAATTAATTATAAATGTACCATTGTTTTAGTAGAAGCAACAGAGAGATTAACGTGTCTACAAGTACCTTCAAAAATACGTTTTAGAAAATTGATGATAAATTGATCGTTGATACAATCTTTCCAAAGATATTCTACTGTTATCCAATTGCTTGATATACAGGGTGTCCCGAATTTAAATGACAAAACTTCAGGAGCGTATAGGGGACCGAAAAACTAAGACAAGAAGTCTTTTAGAGATTTGCTCGTTTTTGCTTCGTTTTGGAGAAAATCGCAAAAAAAGGAACAAAACAAGTTTTCATCATTTTATCATCTATTCAATGTAGGTGTTGTTCAAAATGTTGCCCTCTTGCAGCAATACAAGCATTACATCTAGCACTAACTTGATAAATTGCAGCTAAAAATTGTTCTGGTGATATTTGGTGCACTGCATCTATGATTCGGTCTCTTGATTGCTCTCTTGAATTGATTGGTACTATGTAAACTTTCTGCTTCGAGGTTCCCCATACGGAGACAGATAGATGAAAACGTAAATAAAATATAAATAAATAAGTACAAAAATGAAAACTTGTTTTGTTTCTTTTTTTGCGATTTTCTCCAAAACGAAGCAAAAACGAGCAAATCTCTAAAAGACTTTTTGTCTTAGTTTCTCGATCGCCAACACGCTCCTGAAGTTTTGCCATTTAAATTCGGGACACCCTGTATAATTTTTATCAGAACTCTTACTTTGTGGAAACAGCGGAGAAATGTGATCTATGCATCGAATAGATGCAGTTGGATCGTTGCATAACTTGGAGTCACCGAAAAAATGGGTGCCCATGTCCCTTTCAAGTTTATCAGAGGTCAGCATAGTTTATCAGAGCATAGGGGCCAGAATTTCCGGAAAAAGACCGGGGACAAAAGATCGCTTTCTCTGGAAGGCGCTCATTAATAATGCATAAGCTTCGCGTGATTTGCAAGCGGACGCAGGCTTTTTTCTCATGTTCCCGCAAGATTATAAATCCGCGAATTACTTATATAACGACGTGCACGATGTCGGCTTGTCAAGCCGGAAACTCTTCCGTGGGCTCTGTGAATTTTCCCGTGGTGATTTTTTTCTGTTGTCCATCTCGGGCCAATTTTTAAAGACACTGACTAGGAAGTCGAGGACTTCCGGTACCGACACGGATGAGTATAGTTAGAGTGCCGCGCGAGTCGCATCGTCCGCGGACGATGCATTCGAGACGACTCTAATTCGAAAGTGAAACTCTCGACTCTGTAATCAATGATGATCCCGCGCGACCAGTGAAATCTCGATTCGATGTCACGGGACGTCGATCCATTAATGGGTTTGATCTAGAAATTCTGATCCGATCGAGTGTTTGCATGTCGCGAAATTTTACGAAAGGCTTCGCTGGAAATCTCGGGACGCTCGAGGAACGTTCTTCGCCAGTCATTTTTCGCTTTCATTGAAGATGACGTACCTATTAGAGTCAATACAATCTAACAGACTCAAACTACTGAAAGCTTTAAATAACGTCATTGTTGACCCTGGCACTCCGTTGAAATTTATAATCTACTGCCCAGAGTAGGGCAATCATCAACTGATATTTAAAAATGACTAATAGTCTTTTTGAATGTTAGGCATAGCAAAATAGTCATTAGTCAAAACTTTTTGATTAGCTAGTGATAACTAATTAATAATATTAATGTATGTTAATCGCACAATAGTGACTGATGACTGTTCATCAACTACTAATTCACTAATAAGCAATAGCTAACGATTACTTAAAGTTGTGACTAACTATTTGCCATTTAGTTATCACTAACTAATCAAAAAGTTTTGACTAATGACTATTTTTCTATGACTAACATTCAAAGAGACTATTAGTCCTTTTTAAAATTTGTTGATTATTGCCCTACTCTGCTGCTGCCTAATATTAGTAATGGCTATAGCCTTATTTATGTTAGAATACAGCGAACCAATAAAATATTCTCTTTAGAATGAAATGTTTGTTTCTGAAATAGTTCATACTGAATTTGGCGATTTAAACTAAGTACTTTAAACGAAGTAGAAAAGAAATGCAAACAAACCGATCGGTGATCTAAAATTCATGGTTTCTAGTTGAAGTTCACTGCCTATTGCGTGGGCACAATACGTAATACTGCACGGTCTGGGTTAGGTGTATAATATCGATGTAAAAACATAATAACAGGTGCAAAATGAGAAACGAGTGACGTGACATGGAGCAGCACATGACTGGCCAGGCAAGATGCGTTCGATCCCAATTCGAAAGTGAAAATTGTTTCGATCCGCATCCAACGATGCGCGTTATCTAGGTGAAATTACGTTTCTAATAGGCGGCGTTCCGAGGCCGTCATTATCCGACACATTGACCTGCATGTTTCATTCACGTTACAGATGATTTCATGTTACGTACCGTGTAAAAGCAAATAGTGTGTTATTCGCTTCGCCGCTCACGTAACACTTCTATACCCTTCGCCTAACCGTTGCGATGCATGAGTGCGTCCCAGATTGAAATTTTGAGATTGAAATTTTGAATTCGAAAATTTTAGTGTGAAAATGGAAAGTCCGAAATTATTAGGACTCTAAAATTCTAGAACTCTAGATCTCTAGAACTCTAAATCTCTGAAATGTTAAGTCTCTAGAACTCTAGAATTTTGAGATTCTAGGACTCTGAATCTCTCGAGGGTCTGGAGCTCTAAGACTTTCAAACTTTGGAATTCTAAGGCTCTAGAACTCTGGAATTCTAAAACTTTGCAATTTCTGAACTCCAGAAATCTAGAACTCTGGAATTCTCAGATTCTAGAACTTTAGAACTCTGGAATTCTACGACTCTGAAACTACAATTTTAGAATTCTGTAATTATAATATTTTAGAGCTCTGGACCTCTGGAATACTAAGATTGTAGAACTTTAGAACTTCGAAATTCTAAGTTCTGAAACTCCAGAAGTCCAAGTGCCGAGTCCTTCACGGAGCAGAATTCTAAGATTCTGAAAGTTTAGAACTCTCATCCTAAGATACTAAAAAAGAATTGTATGACGTGGGAAATCGACAATTGTAAAACTGCAGGACTCCAGAATTAAAAAATTCCAAAGTCTAAACTTATGAAGCGCAATTGAACACATTACCTCAAGCCCTTTTTGCATACAAATGAAACCAAAAATGTTTAGCACTTTCACAATGTATTTTGCAGTGCATTTACAGAAGGTTATGCACACTCTTCTTGCAAATAAAACCTTAATCGCTCACGAAAACGGAACTGTGAAGTTAATGTTGGATTTCTAGAAATACGGAAGGTAGAAAAAAGGTGAATAGAGTCACGAAATAAAGGAGAGATTCACGACGAGGCAAAAAATAGATTGACAGAGGCATAGTTGAACCTTGTGCTCGTCTTCGTGGCAATCTTCATGTGAAAGTGGCCTTCTGCATAGACGTCCGAAAAATGGCCAATCATTTAAAAAACGACATGGTAATCTCCGACTTTCGACGGAAGCATTCGGCCAATTCCTGGTCACACCGTGCAGTGATAGAGGTGTAGACCGAGAAAGTATGCGAACTATTAATTAATATTCTGCAAATCGAATAGATTCACATGGCTGCATCATTGCTAAAGAATTCGAAGCACTAGAAAACTCGTGTTTGCTTCGATAAACTCAGAACTTAATGTTACAACTCAAACATCCTGGAAAATGAAGAACTATATAATCGAGTATTATAAGGCTATCAATTTCATAATAACGGAGAAATTTACAAAGATTACTGTTCTTATCGAATGCTTGACGAATTAATTGATCAATAACGCAGAACAATCGAAACCACTGAATGACGACGAGCATTGTCTGGTCTGGTCATGACTCCATTAATGATGTCTGTGGATTACAAGTTGCTGCAAATCGTACGAACGATTCACTTTCTATTGGGTAATACATGTGATCGTATATGCCCCAGAGGCGCGGCATACATAAAGCATGAACAACTTTCGATCATTCGACTCGCTACGAATAGACCGAGGGTGCAAGGACACTCGATTCATCGCAATAAAGCTATTACTATTACCATTAATGATGTACTAATCATATTAATGATATACCATTGACCAACAGTGTTTTTCGATGCAGGTAACGTTAATGAATAATTTAAACACAAATAATATTCTCTGTTGGCAATGCTCGAAATAGTGTATAGAATCAAAGGAAAGATCTGCAATGTTTTATTCATTGTTATTATAGCAGCCTTGCTTATTATACCAATTTTGTCAGTTCTACTTTTGACCATTTTGATATACAAACATTTTCAAATTTCACTAAAGTCGTTTCATAAAATGCTTTGAAAAATTTTCTGTTAACAGAATATTGATAATAAAGGAAAATATTTTTAAAGTTTCTTGAGCAAGAATATTAGTCAAGAAAAACGGATAAAAAAGGCAGAATTATGAATCAACATATTAAGTCTATTGAATTTTACAAAATATTAGAATTTTCACATAATCCATTTAAAAGATTCAGGAATTTTCCGTATTCATAGCTCCCGCGTGACATAAATAATAAGAGACAATCGCATTGTTTTCTCCGTTGCCTCTCGTTCAAGTACTTCCCCCTACCTAGAAAGTTTGGCACCTTAGAAATTTAAATATCTAAGCAATTCAGCGGACGTTTACGAGCTTCTGGTTACGGAGCTGTCAACACCTTTTATTCATAAATTTTTTATTCGATAATGGTGGTCCAAGTGGTACTAATACTTAATATGGACACTATTAACCATGATTTATGTAACTCTCTCAGTTGTCAACAGGTTTCCACTGTAGACAACTGTTCGTTAAGCAACAAAAGAATTTGTAACTTCGCCCATAGTTTTCTTTAAATCGTCTCAAACTACATGAGGCGAACTGGCTTAATTGAAAAGTATGCTTCATAGATCAACACGAAGAAACCGATCCTATTGTTATCGATCTCTAAATATTAATTATCAAATCATACGTTTAGTTTAGCTCAACGAAAATAAAATTATTGCTTGAGTAACGATATTTTTATTGAACATGCAACTTTATTGAGCATCATATATTTTGTGATTATTAAAAACTGCGGATTTTTAGGCACTTACGAAGAAATTGGCTAGGTAAAATACAGAATAGTAAAAGATTATAAAGATGTAAGAATGTTGTTAGATTGTTTTCAATATATCAAAGGTATTAAGGAATGAAATCAATATTTGGACCGTTTATTTTGAAAGTGGTGTAAGTCAATTTTCTCTTGTTTTTTTTATTTTTTTTTTACATTTTATTTACATTAAATTAAGCATGAATTACGCAATATCTCATTCTTTTCAAAAATGGAATTACACCACTTTCAAAATAAACGGTCCATTTATCGAGCCCCTTCTTTTCATAATCGACATAGAATATTTTTATTTTGCATAAAAAAATCCACCGTCTAGCGATTATTTATTAGAACCTTGTGCGAATAAAATTTAAAATAGCAGAAAGATTAAACAAATTTAAGAATGTCAATCTATGGAAATTCGTAAAGAAGAACTTTCTTTTTGATTTGTCTTTTGCATAAAGATCCACAGTCTACTCATCCACAATTCGAAAATCCATTTAATACTCAAGATGGCCGAGTACTTGTGCGATCTAACGTAGTCGTGCTCGATCCTCGATCGCGCGAGCTCTGAGCTCGACAGCGCCCGTATCTAGAATATATACATACGAGCAGCGGAACTTTCACTTTCCGCGGAAAAATTCGATGCCTGTGTGAAACGAAGCTTTTCGTCGAAGCTCGCTGCACGCTATTCGATGTACAGTAGGGGTCACTTAAGTTTGCAAAGTTTTTCCAAAGGATGCCGCCAGCGTAAAAAGAGAAACACGCGGCAAAGAAAATTTGAAAATCAGTCTTTTTTGTCTTACCTTCCCAAATATGGTATCAGCAGTTTGTTGACATTCTTCCGATTAAGATGAATTGACTAGAAATTTTGAAATAATCTCCAACACATGCTGTTATCGCACAAAACCAAATTTTTCAAATCCGTCAATTTTTCTTATTTTTATATCATGCTAAAGGCCGAAAACTATTTAAGAAATAGGTAATTTAAAGGTTCAGAATGCCACAATTTCGTAAATATAGGATTTGCCTTTACTCCAAATTCATCCGTTTGCAAATCAATTTCACTCATTTGTAAATCAATTTCGCCCTTCTGTAAATTAATTTCACCCTTTTGCAAATCAAATTCAACCTGTTGCAAATCGATTTCACCCATTAAGAATATTTAAAATTAATTACACTTGAAAGCATCTTCAGTGCTGAGTGAATTAACTCTCAATTCTAAAATTTATCAATTAGAAAATTACTATAATGAATATGTATCTACACGCGGTTTTCATACATTATAATTTAATGAATTGGTAATTACTTGATGTACAAGTTTGCAATAAATAAAATTTTGAATTTCTTAACAATTAATTAACATTTGATTTGATTTTTTCTACAAAAACTTACTTAAAAATACTGTATTTCCAATTGTTGAATTTGATTTGCCAAAGGGTGAAATTGATTTTTTATTCGGACCTTAACTACATATTACATTCATACTCATGGCTGTCGACCCATGTTTTGCAAAACATACTCTATGAAAAACTATTTGATTATTATATCTATAAAAGACATTTCGAGTATTTGTACTTTTAAAAAGTCACACATGTACATACTTCAAACAACAATAAGTGCAAAATGTCAATACAAAAAATTAGACAGTTCTCCTGAAAGAAATTAAAATTGGTGTAAAAGCAGTCTCGAAAATCAGAATATCCCTTTAAATATAACAGACTTAGCAAATGGAAGTAACCATTACCTACTGCCTACTGCAACAGTTTAGCCGGTGTCGAGGCGTTTCAAGTCGCTGCTACCACCTGTAGGCAGACGATCGAAAGCGGATTTCCTTATCTCACGCGCGGGCATCGTGATTTAAAGTTGCCGTGAGATCGTGGTGGAAGAAAGTAGGGGAACCGATGTTCGTTATTAAGGTCGAGGTAATGAGGAAGACAGAGAGAAGTGCGCTCGTCTTCATGACCGACTTCCATTTACCTCTAACCGCAGATCACGCATTAATCCTTCGACCATCTTGCCGATAAAGCCGCATCAATGCGATCCTTTGTTTTTTTTCTAGAAAACGAGGAATCGACGAGTCGCTAGACCGTGGATTTATACCTTTATGATTTACAATGCGGGTATGTACGGTTTTTATGCAAATGTAGATCTGTATGGGAAGGTTTCACCTTCGTACGACCGCTGGAATTACCTGGGAACCTGTTTCGCGCGAAAATTACTTTTTTCAGGCTTTTTATTGAGCACGACCCCTTAATGATTTTATTATATTCCACAGAGGTTGAAAAATGCGATTATTGTAAACATTTTGTACGTCGACCTTTGAAAGATCGAAACCATAATTTATGCGTCTGATAAATATTACTAAAATTTAGTCTGCTCAATTTATTCCTTAGAAGTCAGCTTCTAAATCTAAGATTTTATCATATCGTAATGTCAAATAAAAAAATCAAGTTTCTTATCGAAACTTGCATCCGTAATGGTGACTGGAATCCGCTTCCTGTTCGACAGCTAAAATGTCCAAATGATCAATTCAACGAGATAAAATGATTAAAGCCTCCTATTCGGCGATAAAAACGTACAAACGATCGATTGATCAAGATGGAACGGCGCCGACAGCGGAATTCTCTGCAGACGATGTCTTCTTCGTCGTGGAACTTTCTTCTCGTTACATGGGCTCTTTAGCGCGATCGTGACTTCTTCCTCGATCGATCTTCTTCCGCGTGGGACACACACACACGTTTGCTCCATTAATCAGCCTTGGGAACTTTCCTTCTCGTTATTTTCGTTTACGCGCGCTTCGCAAAACGTCGAGTGATAGACTGCCCGTGTGTCATTTCCGGTGTTCCTCTTCTATTCACTTACGCGAGCGCGTTCACCTCTCGTCCCACACTTTTTCGTGCACGGAAAACGGAGAAAGTAAAGGTCGCGAGTGCGAGAGCCGCGACCCTGAAGACCCTGGGACACACGGTGTGTCTTTCCCTTGAGTCTCGTCTTATCCCTAGAAAGCATCTTCCTTCATAGAAACCGCGCTTTCATCTGTGAATTAATGGCTGCCCAAGGCGACGAGTGACTCCTACGTGTTTATGGCGCCTCTATTCCCCGGATCACGAGGAAACACGGTTGTCGCACTTTTACTTCGACTAATTTGACGGCACAGTCGGGAACCGAGGCTGAGAACTTCGATCGCATCGCGCGATCCTGAGAAATGAATATTACTGTAATACCCATTACCGTCCCCAGGAGTTCTTCAATCTTCGCGATTAACTTCAACAACGCGTTAATCATAATTACAAGTAATCACGTTAATTACTTCATTTCAATACCTTTCATTCTTGTTCGCTGTCTGATTTTTGCTTTTTTTTATTTTTAAGTCTAGCGACCACAACTGTGAAGCGGAAATTGATTTGTTTGTAATGTTTGAATTTGAATCCTTGCGTTGGTAACTAAGTACGTATTTAAGATTCTATGAGTCGATATAATAGTGTCCCGAAGAATGGACGTACCTACTCGAACGATTTTATGATACTTTCTAAAGAACATAGAAAATTATAGTAAACAGCTACCCAGGTATAGCCAACATAAGAGCTTATATAAAGGCTTAACATAAAATTTATATAAGGACTAAATAATCATATTTGTCTTCTCCCCGCAAGAATGCGCAGTTGCGTCGGCAACTGGATTAACTGGGAGAGTATAAATAAAAAAATACGGTATTTTATTACGACAACATACATAAACATCGTACAAAAATATCGATAGGCGTGTACCTCTGAACAACGGTTATTTACAAGTGTGAGCTAATTACATTCGTCGAGTCGTAAACGGATTGTCCACGGTGCAGCGTGTAGCACGATCGACCTACAGCGGGCTCTTCAAGAATAAAGAAAATGGACTCGCTGTCACGATTATCGAGTTCGTGGCTCTCATCGCCGGCAGAAGAGAGAACACTCTCCTCATTTTTAATCTACACTACTTCCCGGCGTACCACGAAGACGTCTCTCTCTCTCTCTTTCAGTTGTTTCTTCTTCCATGGTGTTCCCGACCATCGGTCGCCGTTCGATTACTTTTATCCCACGGTTTCGCGACACTCGGGCTCCATCGTACCTAAGATCGTGTTCTGGATTGTGCGGCGAATTTCCAAGTCGATTTCCGATCCCCGACGATGTATACCGTAGATGAAACAAGTACAGTACCTCTTAAAAACGACCAGAGGTCGAGGAATCCAAGGCCTCTATAGCTTTTGCAGTTGGTAGACAAGGCGTTGGAAACTTGTACAATTTTATCGAGCAATTTTCACAGGA
This sequence comes from Lasioglossum pauxillum, assembly GCA_933228785.1. Taxonomy (NCBI): domain Eukaryota; kingdom Metazoa; phylum Arthropoda; class Insecta; order Hymenoptera; family Halictidae; genus Lasioglossum; species Lasioglossum pauxillum. Next base: position 15,860,788 of record OW121702.1, on the reverse strand, counting down.
TAATCTTGAAGTTGGTCCAGCTGGTTGGAAGCCACATTAGATCGTGACAGACTTCTATTTATTCCACTATGAAAATCAGCGTTCCCTAAACTGGCATCTTGTGTAGTAAATCCTGGCGAGGTTTTATCTCGAGACACCTGAAGTTTAGGGTAGCTAATTGTACAAGTTTGCTATGCCCCGTGCCCTACGAGTAAATGAGTCCTCAAGTGAACAGGCGATGTAGCATTGCTGTCAACCAGCGTGCTGTCTTGATCCATTTTCTTGCGGGGTCTACAGTAACGAGGCAATGCGCGAGCAAAGCGTCACAGTTCTATCAGCCTTAACGAGCCAGCAGAACGCGACGCGCCGCTTTCCCGAAAAGCAATTTCGGCGGCGATTACCTGCAAGAGGTACGGGCTCGCAGGGGGGACCCTAGAAAGTCACTGGACTTGTTCCGCAGACGATACACAGGGGGGAACGGAACAACAACAACGACAACGACGGTTCGCCGTCCGGACGTGGGGGATCGAGCAAGATCTCACGGCAGGAATTTACTTGTAGCCGTGGTGCTCGTCGTGGTGGGGCTCCGCGGGTACCCAAACTTTCTCCCAGACGGGCTTCCAGATCTTCTTCCACGCGGGTACCTGCACCTCTTTCCAAATCGGCACCCACTTGCTCTTCCACTCGTCCTTCCACACCTGCTTCTTCTGCGTGACCCAAATCTGCTTCTTCTCCGGCACCCAGACCTGCACCGACTCCTCCTTCCAGACTAGCTTCTTGTCGCTCACCCACACCTGCTTCTTCTCGGTCTTCCAGATTTGCTTCCACTCGGCCTTCCACTCCAGCTTCTTGTCGTTCACCCAGACCTGCTTCTTCTCCGTGCGCCAGATCTTCTTCCACACCGGCTTCCAGACCAGTTTCTTCTTCCAGAGGTCGTGACTCGTGTACTGCCAGCCGTGTTGATCCTTGCCGACGTACTGTTCCCCGGGGATTCCGATCTTAACCCATTCCGGTACCCAGACCTTCTTCCAGTCGGGCACTTGGACCTCCTTCCAAGCTGGTACCTGGATCTCCTTCCACACCGGCTTCCAGACCTTCTTCCACGCCGGAACCTGGACCTCCTTCCATGCTGGCACTTGGATCTCCTTCCAGACTGGCTTCTGAACCTTCTTCCAGGCTGGCACCTTCACCTCCTTCCACGCTGGGACCTGAACCTCCTTCCACACCGGGACTTGGACCTTCTTCCATTCCTGCTTCCAAGCTAGCTTCTTCTCCGTCTTCCAGATCTGCTTCCATTCCGGCTTCCACGTCAACTTCTTCTCATATCTGCCTTGGGGCTGCGGCGGCCCGTAAGATTGGGCAGGGGGTCCATAAGACTGGGCCGGGGGACCATAGGATTGCGACGGAGGGCCATAAGAACTTGATAATCCGCTATCGTGACCTCCTCCTCCTCCTCCTCCTCCGAAGGATCCGTGACCATCTCCACCTCCGAATGATCCGTGACCATCTCCGCCTCCGAATGATCCGTGACCATCTCCGCCTCCGAATGATCCGTGACCATCTCCGCCTCCGAATGATCCATGACCACCACCTCCACCACCATGTCCACCATGATCGTCACCGAATGATCCTCCGCTGCTGTAGCCAGAGTCACCGCCGAAGGATCCATGACCCGATGGGGCACCGTAGCTCGATGAAGGAGCCCCGTACGAGGACGACGGAGCCGATGGTGCTCCATAGGAGGAGGACGGAGCTGATGGAGCGCCGTAGGAGGAGGACGGTGCTGATGGAGCACCGTACGAAGAAGACGGCGCCGATGGTGCGCCGTAGGAAGAGGATGGTGCTGATGGCGCGCCATAAGAAGAGGATGGTGCTGGTGCACCGTAGGAGGAGGATGGTGCTGGTGCACCGTAGGAAGAGGATGGTGCTGATGGCGCGCCATAGGAAGAGGATGGCGCGGGTGCACCGTACGAGGAAGATGGTGCTGATGGGGCACCGTAAGAACTCGACGGTGCGCCATAAGACGAAGAGGGCGCTGCCGGAGGAGCGCCATAAGAGTTCGATGGTGCGCTATAAGAACTTCCTACGTTTGGCACTCCGTAGGACGCTGATGGTGGACCATGTTGATTCAAAGGAGGTGGACTTAATGGTGCTCTGAAATTTTTGGCTTATGTTCAGCACTGTTTTTATGGTTTCTTGATCCAGATATATCGGAGCATGCACGGATTAAGTATACTCACTCTTTCTTCGTCCTTATGGGATCTCCAAGAACGGAGACGAAAAGGAAGCAACCCAATATTAACTGAAAAAAAGATCGAGTGTTATAATTTGAATACATGTGCATGTACGCATCTGAAGTAATAAGAATGGGATAATGAAATGCCTTCGCCCGAAAAAGAGTACCATAAATATTGCGTACAAAATGAATAAAGTGAATTCATTCGGAATTTATCACTCTGTCAAATTGACACGTAAGAAATACCTTGTACGCAATAAATAATCATTATCACCACATTGACCCTTCTCATACCTCAGGCCAGCTGTACTACCGTCGGAGTTGACTTAGCATTCTTTATTTCTATACACGATAGAAAGATGTTTGACACGGCCAACGAAAGTCGTTGAGTTAACAGAGAGGAGAAGAAAGTATGTCAAATGAGAACCATGTTACCAGTTGATAGGAATAAGATGGGACATTTGTCTCATCCCAACGACAATAGTCCCTTCGGAATGAACCCGATACCAGTTGCCGGAAGAAAACACGCTGTTCAACCAGCCAGAAATGCAAATGAGACGATCATGGCACGCTGGTCATGTAGGTGACTGCCACAGCTCCGTAATTACCTAGTAACACAGTACCTGGCCAGGAATTCCGTGAACGCCGCGATACGATCTCTTGTATTCTAACCGAAGTAGCGCTTCATACACGAGCATTATACTAATTATTAAATCCCGATTCCGATCTATACTACATACGGCCTTCACCCGTTATCTAACTTTCCTCTCGCTACGAACTTGTACATGAAATGAACTATACCTCGCGTGTCCCGCGTTCGCAATTGCGGAGATCCGGAGATAGTTCCTGGCAACTCGAGATCCACCTTATCAGATTGAACAGGAAGATCGAGTTACAATGCTGCGTTTTATTTTTAACCGTTCGGTTAGATTCGGTTGCTAATTACTCATCCTTTGTGCGCTTTTTATTCTCTAGTTAACCCTCTTTAAGTTAGTTACCCGCTACTTAACCCTCGTGTGCTGCTCAGAAACTGTTGCGTGAAGAATCCCAGGATAACACTTCGCCCATTTTTGCTTTAGAATTTAAACCAAAAATTATGTACCATTTATAATGTCACATTGATCGAAAGATCCTCTTGTAACTATCACTGTTGCTTTCTACTTTAAATAATAAATCATGTTTCATTTATAATGTCGCATTTTAATATTTAAAATAATTAATTATAATAAATAAACGTGTTATCATATTATATTTAGAAAAAGAAAATGAGAAACTCAAACTCGATTCCGCGAATCGCCTAAGCGTGAGCAGACTCGCTACTGCATTTTACCCACATACTGTCTAATTGGACAAAAAAATCGACAGAATTAACCGAATAAGTAGACTGTGAATATTCGTACAGTTCCAGAACACGTTTTGTACTATTTATATAAGAAGTCTCCACAAAGACAATAGCTTTGTATCATCTTCATTATCTTCCGCGTTGCATAATCAATTAATTTTTGAAAATAGGGAATTGCACAAGCATCCGTAGTATAATGACAAATGAAAAGATGGAGTTTAACGAATAATCACCGTTATTAAATCTAATTCTGGTATAATTGGCAAAAAGTGCAGCACAAGAGATAGATGACGGATTGCTGAAGAAAATGATACAAGTTAGAAATAAATACTCTTGGATCTTTTCAGATGAATCATTTTTACACGTCCTGATTATTTCTACATGATCTTATTTTCTTTCGTGCAAAAGGGGACTGCCACGAATTATCCATTCGTAATTTCCTGGAAATGGCACGGAACCTTCCGCGATAAAAACGGAAGCGTAGAGAGAAAACGAAGAGGCCAAGTTTGGAACGAAGGTCTCAGAACCACTCTTTCCCATCGACATCTTTCCGGTTTACGAGCGCGTCTCTAAAAAATGAAAGTGTCCGCGTGCGAACCGCCGCGCCGGACAAGCGTAAAACGTAAAATGTCCCCGCGAATTGGGTCGATAGCGATCCCTGTTTTCTTTCCCGAAGCGGAGGCGCCTCGCAAAACTCGTTCCAGGGTCGCGTGTTAACCGCGCGAAAGTGGTCCTCTCGATTTCGTTTCCCTTTTCAATTATTTCGACCGCCCGCTGCCATTCCGCTTCCGACAGAACGGCCACCGGCGAACCAGGTGTCAAGATCAAGGACCGTATGTAGATGGGAACATCGATACGAGGCCTTCCGATCCTCGTTACACGCTTGTCGAGCGGTCTATCATAGTTGGCCATCTAACGTGCCGGAACGAGTTTAGGCGACCAGGATCCACGAAGGATCGAGGAATCGATAGAAAGCGGCTCCCGGCGATATTAATTTTGACGACGCAAAAGGAAAAGTGTGACGCGATGTTCGGTGTGTTAGGCTGGTCTTCGACGGTGGACACATGTACGAAAATTGTTGTCATACGGTGGCCAGTAAATTAATCTAACATCTTTAAAAAACTGAAGTAAATTAAACTAAATTAAATTAAATTTGGTGCGTGAACATTTTTTACTGTAGTTGCCAATTTGCTATTTGAAATGTTAGAGATTCTGAAGATCTTGTTTTTCTGTACATTTACTTTTAGAAATTGATAGCGACGTCTCTGATATTTTTGAAAATATATGTTCCGATAGTAATTATTCGTGATTCGATACATGGAGCTATGACCCCGAAAGAAGTTCATTGTCGGTAGCTCGGTAATCTAGAAACTTAGTGGTTACGTTACACGAGGCGGATAATTGAGTTTATAAAATCAATGGTATAGTTTCACAAAACGTGATTATTCGTGGCAAGAGCACACTGCTCGACTTTCCATTCTACACTGGCGAGCAGCAACAAGTTTACCTTGTTGTGATTTCTGGATCGAGAAAACCTGTATCGAAACTCATTTCCCGTGCGATAAAGGCAGTGAAAGAATGGAACAAGCAATACTGCAGGAAGCTGCTAGTCGGTCACCTAATACGGCCTGTTTCTTTCTGACCAGGGTTAAGTACTGATTTTTATTATGAAACGCCATTTATTATGAAGCGTCACTTTACCTCACTTCTTTCAAATAATTTATTTTCATTGCAATACTGCAAAAATATTTCATATTACTACGAAATTGTAAGGCAATCCACTAAGAGTAAATTAATATTAGCACTTCAGTTATAACGCCATGTATGTGTGAATGAAACAATTTGTAGCTTTGAAATGAAAATTAATTTAACTAAATTTTGTTTGACTATAGAAATCTTATTGAAGCTCGCAAGGGCCAGGAAAATGAAGAAAACAATTCTTGTGATTAAACATCTTCAACTTCTACGTAAAAAGGGAAATTTTGTTGAGATCCTCTAGCTTCACAACTTGATCATTGACCACGCGAATGTGAAATGAGCGTATACTTAAGAGCCACAGTGTGACCCAAGGACGAACATGGACCAATTCACTTAGGTTTCCCAGTAATAACCTTAGCCCGGTGGTGATACGATATCAACGAAAACCCCGTCTCGAAACGGAAAATCTAATTCCACTAATTTCACTACGTCCTCCAAGGCAATGGTCCCGGATCTATGTGTCACAGAGGAGCACGTGGTTCCGGGCCACGATGTACTCAACAGCAAAATCGAAAGCCTAACTCCTGCGACAAAGGAATCAGCGAAAATCGGAACGAGAAGTAACTTGGATCGATCCACGTGTCCGTGCGTGCCATAAACGCGTGAAACCGGCGACAGTAGACAACGGTAGTTTAGTTTGGGCGGACCTAAAGGGCCCAGCAATATTTCGCGGAATCACCACCGGGCCCGATCACTGGGTCCGACGCGCGAAAAACGAAGATGATCACTACAGTTCACAGATGCACCACGGACACACGTGTTCGTTGATGGGATATCAGGATTCGCTTGTACACTGACCAGGCTAGACCGCATCTTCCGGCTTTTTAGGGGGTCTCGATCACCGCTCGAAACGAAGATAAACGGCAGAGGCCGCCGCCTTTTCGGATTTTTTTCACGTCGTTCACGGTTTGTCACTTCTCTGACGAATTCCTCGTGGCCACGGGGCCTTTTATAGCGAATCCTCCTCCGTCTAAGCGGCTAGTTGTCCTAAGCATAGAAGCATTTCGTGGGGGGGCACCATGAGCGGCATCGCGACGCTATATGGGGGTCCCAGCGACTACATCCTGAACTCTCCTCTGGTGGGGACCACGATCGCATAGTAGACACCTCGACGGCTCTCAAGCGAGCATTTACGGAGGTGTTACACACGTGGATCCTTTCCTTTCTTTTTTTTCTAGTAGAATTTGTTAGAACGCCGGCCCGAGGGCCGATTTTACTCGTGAAAATCGTGAGCCGAAGCTTTTCGGACCGTCATTAGACGATTTTCCCGTTCCCACGGGAGGATCACTTTCCTTCTCGAATAATTATAAGGTCGCTTTATATAATCCCGGGGGAGAAGAGATTGTGCGATTGTTTGCTATGTCGATGGTTTGCAGAGCGCATGCACTTCCGTCGTTGAAGTTATGGTTACATGGACGACGAGAATCCTTGAACAAAATTAATGGTTGAGAGAATTTCAAGTGAATTTTAAGACACAGTGGGATGGATTCAAACTATACAACATCTTTAAATATGTAGCTGACGATGTGATTAAATATATGAATATTCGTGGCCATCTTAAAGTACCTTGATTAAACAATACAGCAATTTTGTGGCTTTATCGACAAATTTCAAGAAAGTGAAGTCAAGTAGAATCTTATTTTCGCATTCAATTCTATTCAATCCAATAAAGTGAAATTGATAAAATGTATTAATAAAGTACTCTATGAAAGGGCATATTTAAATGCATATTTGTGTGTAGCTAAAAAAAATCTCGTGTACCAGTTGTTTGTACAACAGAATGCCGTTTTGTTAGTTCAATGAGATACATAAGTATGTGGTTATTGAATCCCCACATGGTCTATATCATCCAGAAATGCTGGTATCCACCGGTAAGCACTCTAAAGCGCGGCTTGCTTTCACTGGCAGCACGGTTATAGAATTTTATGCAATCGTACGCTAGTCAGTGAATCTTGGATTTGCATGTAATTCCGGGAAAGCGTTAAAAGGATCCGCCATTACAAGCTTGATACTCGTCTCGTTTCCGATAGCTTGCGTGTCGCTTCTATTCTCCTTATCGGACGAAAACGATTCAATCTGAAGAGTTAATTGAAACCGACTCTCTAATGTTCCTGTATCTCCTAACTTCGCCGATGCCCCGTCTACCCTAACCTGTCGATGATAACGAGCAAGGCGTTCGACGTACCCATTCTTTGAATAACGAAACGTCGCGGCAAGACTGCGGATCTTTACGTAAAATAAACATTTTCTGTTGCAAGAAATAGAAGCTACTTAGGAGTTGTTGGCTAGTTACTCCACCGAGATTGTTGGGGAAATGAGGAGAAACATAGCAGCAATTTTCTTCGACTTTCTTTAACACTAGGTTTACGGGATCCGTAAAAATGACGGCTTCTAATATTTTTAACACATGTACACAACAATATTTTAACATATGTTCTACCTTACAGAAATGACTATTTAGATTTTGTGCAATTTTTATTATAATATGTACTTGGATAAAGAAGTTTATCGAATCAATTTCCATGTAAGCAACTTCATAATTTCAATAATTCTAATTGTACGATGAAAAATGTAAAACCGGTCATTGGACCGGCAGTGGGAGGTTTAGTGTTAATTCACGATTGTTAAGATTGTAAAGATGCATCTACGAAGGATTATTTAAACAATTGATTTGTTTATATATATAATTACAAATTAACGTAATTATGTTCAAAAATGAAAACGCAAATGAGTCAAGGATTATTCCCCCAGCTGTCAGAAATGTCGAGAAAAAGGAACAGAGACATACTGAAGGCTTAATTTCCCAAAAATTACACAATTATGATAAAATTGTTAAAAAATTAGGCAAAGAAGAGGTCAAAGATTAGGAATTATTTCTGCTTCATAAGAATTATTATTTTTAGAAAACAATGTACGCAGATGAGTTGCTCAGCCTCCCCCTATAAGCTGGAATAAATTTGTTCTCCAAGAAATTCCTTGACTGGATTGTTCGAACTTGTTCACTCGCCCCAGGTGTTCGACTTTCTGTAATCACAGACATTTGTCAAATCACGTCTCTAGGTCGTGATGAAGGCCGAATACGTTCTGTTGGGTCCACGTGTCGAGATCGGGTTTTGTACATTGCCCAACTGGATCGCCCAGGGCCTGCACGGATTACGCAACAGAGGAGATTCGGTGCAATGTGAGAGTTTCCCCGTGAACGAGGAATGGGGACGATACGATCGGTAGCAGGTGTGAAATATTAATGGACGCACGCTCGCGAAATTTGCTTGCTCGCCACGGAGATCGTGAGCGGGATTGTCGCATAGTACTTGGCTCCCGAAACGAGACTATTTTATTCAGTCTCATGCAGATTATTAGTTGCGTCACACCACCTTCTCTCAACTCGTTAAACAATTTTCTCCTATTTTGTATTTTGAATTCACTTAAACATCCGTCTCTAGAAGAAGTGCCTGCAAAAATATGTTTCAGAAAATTGACAATTAAAGCAATGAATGCTTCTAACCATCCTAAATTATACATTTCCTACATCAATTACAAGAATTGAGAGCTGGATGCAGATTTGATTCTTTCTTGAATTATTTTAATTTTTCTCTTGTTTTAAATTGCACCAACACATTTTTATTATAAATCGATATTAAATTATTCATTTAACAAATGATACCAGATACGAGTCCGTGTCCTGTTCAGTCTATCTGAGTCAAGTATTAGTTTACGAGAAGAGCTAGTTTTAGCCTATTTCGTGACATGAAAATTCTTGACTGAATTCCACCGATTTTATAGGAACGGCCCACTCTGCGCGGTTCTGCGGTGAAACTTCGGATTCGGCTTGGAGAAGAGGATCCTTGATAGAGAAAAGAGAGAGAGAGAGCCAGGCGGGGCCCGGCCGCGCATAGACGGAGAAATTGTCGCCAACGACGATGGAATTCGTGTCGCGGCTGAATTAAATTTGATTTACGAACGGTCCTGACCAGGTCTCTCCGGGTCTCGACAATTTGTCCGATACACGAAAAACCGGGATACTTCAATGTGGTAACCAGCATTGTCGCCCACGTATTGTCGCCGTCAATATTCCCCCATAACCGGTGACTCGATCGAGCCGTCGATTATTGTAATTTATGTAAAGCAAATGGTAATGGCGCGATAACACTTGGTTAGGAATCACAAGCTCCGATTTCGAGGATAAATGAATGAATACCGCCTACTAATTAGCCGGGGTCGTTGATTATTTATGAGCGTGAGTCCAACTTCCCTGGATGACCTACTGCCTGGACCCGGCAGCCATCAGACCTTTCTTCTTTCTCCGACGATGTTGCTCTTTCACAATCTCTTCCTGGGAATTAGAAAATACGCACGATGAATGCCCGGTTTCACGGCCGACACGGCGTTCTTTTTATTGGCATTATTGTTAGAGTTGCTCCGGTATGGCATAGTGTATTAATTGAGCTGCCTCTCACCTTAGAAGCGGTGAAAGAATGCGTTTCTGCACTTTTATGGCGCACCGTGGACCATTATCGTTTTCGGAGAAACGTGACGGATTATGATACGCCTGATCACAAGGCTGCTGTGAGGCAAACTTGAAGAATATTGCTGTTGTAAGGAACAGACGAGTAATCAGTCTAGTTGCTGCAGAAACTTTGAGGCTAAGCATGTAATGACTAGACTGCGAATGCAATGATGACAAAAATGAGTACGCGTGATTTAAAACAGTAAGAAGATTAACAGAATCTAAGACTATCCATCATTGAAAGAAGGATGAAATTTTGATTTGGTCCCTGCGTCTTGCAATTAATGCAGAACATTTTTATTTTTCATAAAAATCCGCAAATAATGACACATTAGCTAGCTGCTATTGAAGTAACATGAAATAAGTCCTATAAAATAATATATACTATACACAAAAATTTGAATAAATGTATGAAATTACAATTCATCCAGAGAGAAATGAAACATTTCAAGGTACGGTAGAACCTCGTTAGTTGCAACCTCGTTTATTGCATACTAGCAACTCCCACCACGTTTAATATTCTAGACCTCATAGTAGGGATTGTGTGGATACGTAGAAACAAAAAAAAGATCGACACTACGAATCACTATGATTTGTCGTTCGTTGCACAACTTCGATTTTTGCTCGCGTTTTCGATGTCGTGTCGTGCAACGAGCGAGGTTTTACTGTATTCGGGAAGCAGATAAATTTTCGGGGCAGCGGAGCGTAGAATCAATTTAAAGAAAGGTATGTTCTTCAGGGTACGATGATCTTTTACATTTAGTGTCAAAGAAGTGTACTGGAACCTGCAACCTGGAAGTGCATTTGCCAGCCGCAGAATGTAGGTAAAAGCAGTCGCGGAGGTGTGCCGGGACGCGTCGGAGCGGTGAAATGCATCGTGATGCGCGGGAAAAAAGATGCGTGGTACATCGACTCGGTTTTACCGGTTGCAGAGTCACTTTGACTTTCTTTCGATTCCAGTCGGGTCTGTTACGAGCATCGATTTGATACCTTTCACCGTGCCATCCTCCGCTTCCGCGATTGTTAGAACGACACCGGAAGTCGCTGGCGACCTGTCGATCGAATACAGATCGTCGCATCAACGCAGAATCGGTCGTGACTGGGTTCGGTTTCGATACGAGAAGCAATTTACAACCAATTGAGTAGCTCGGTCATCAGAACGCTTTCGACGAATGCGGTGGCAACGATTTTACTGTGTCATTGTTAGTAAAAAAGATGTGCGCACAATTGAAAATTTTAAATAAATCATTTAATGCTTTATAACCCCTTCAATTAAAACATCAAGACTACAAACATATTCTTTTGAATATGAGAAATATGAATGTGATTGATCCAAAAGCAAATTTTAATTGTAATTATCCTTGCTGAAATACTATGTATCATTTTAATTGAATGTTATTTATGGACCAACTGATTTCTCAAAATATAAGTGCACAAAAATAACGCACATGGTTTAAAACGAAATACTTAAGGATTAAAGTAGTGTGTCTCTACAGCTACATGAATTAACACAATTTGTTAAAGACAAGAGCTTTTTAATCATTATAACTATACAGCGGATTTGTATACACAATACAAACTTTCTGTGTCAAGTACGAGAAACTGAAGCCGAATAAAAGTTCCCTTTATGTTCTTTAAACAAAAGCTCATTGATAGACTTCCTGTAGGCGAAATAATAAAAATGGCGGAAGAAGTCAAGGAGAATGAAAAGAATAATAAGGCAGCAGAGAATAATTGCAATCGAGCCCGAAAGGACAATCATAAAGCTCGTAAGACAGCTTAATAGCTCGAAGTCTGCATCGCTTTCAATTTTGACGTAGAACCATAAACGATCTGTCGGAGGAAGATCAATCATTCGGCGATTCCAGGTCACGAACCTGCCTTTTTTCCCTAGGAAACTTGTTGGAGATGTATTATTGACCTCGGAGTCGTATCCCGATGCGCCGCCAGAGAAAACAGCGCAGAATAATAACGCGAGTTTCTCGCTACCGATAAAAGTACCGTTGACCCTGCGATCATCTTCATGTCGTACGAAGAACACCGTGGGATACCCGCTCGCGCATCAAATTTCTAGTGAAAGTGAAGATATGAAGTATTACTTATTCCTGGTTCATAGAAAATTCTAATTAAGCCAGCTCCGCTAATGTCTTACACTAATGCGTTTTGCCCAGCCATCCATTTATTTCTGATCATGTAAAAATCCGCTAATGCGTCTTGCCAAATTATTCCTTTTACATTTTTGATCATATAACATTTTATACGATTTTACTGTTTAAATACCGTACATAAATCAATTTGTTAATAACAATGTAGATTTGGTAGATTGTATGAGATATTTTATAAAAATACAGGATTCGAACGTCAACATCGTAAAGAATATAATAAATCGTGACGAGTAATCTTAATAGTCTGTTAAATCAATTAAATTGTGGTAAAAATCTTATTTTTCAACAAGTGTTTTTACCAATTTTTCTTGTAAATTCGTTCAACTACAGCCCATTCCATAAATGGGATTCGATTGACGGACAAGTTGATCCTAACAGAGTTTGGTTTACTTAAAACATTGAAATAAAAATTATCAAGTTTGATAAAAAGATAACGTCCTATATGAGGTAGTCAAAATGTGATAAAAGAATTCAGAAACTGGGAATTGTAGCTTTTCTGATAACGTGATACCGGAGTCATCAGATTAAGACTTGTGTCCCCACTAACCTTCCCCTTCTACGACGCTATTCCCCACGTTTTCGCCGTGGCCCAATCACGTGACGCGTTTCGTTTCTGTCGTGCATGAGTCACAACGTCACGTGACTAATCCCGGTACTAGCAGATAGAGGGTAACTTTTCCCCCTCCATTCATGCTCTCTCCCCTCATCTGGCAATTCTGCGTGATACCATTACCGTTTAAATATGAAGTATTAACACATTTCGGGCGTAGAGCACAATAGAATTAGGCGTATTAGTTTCGGAGGTTAGTATGAAATGCACACCGCTGAAAGTTGTCATTACCGTTTATGATCGGGCCAGTTTGACTTTCTTTCGATTTAGGGTTGCAGCTGTCTTCTCCGCATTTTATATTCCAAAGGATAATGTTACTTTCACTGTGCCTGGAGCGCGTACGATTGACAGTAGCGTTTGAATCATTTTGCGAAACAACCGAGAAATCATCGTTCTTCGTAGTTGAGCGCTTCTTTTCCTGAAGAAAAGAAATAAGATTAATCATTTACAATCTCGTTCGTCTTTTTGTTCTTTTCTTTCTTGTGTCGCTGTCAAAAAAAAAATTATTTCGACAGGTGCGGTGGAACGTGACTAACGATTCTTCCTTTCGGTTTGATAGTTTGATCGATTATATTTGATGTAACGATTACGAAACGCGTAATATCTATTAGCTGGTGAAAGACCGTTTCAAGTTCCACTTTCGAACTATGAAAGTAATGGCTCGACTCGTTTTTAGTAAACTTAATGACAATTAAAAATGAAAATGTTCTGGAACTTTATTGAATTCCGTTGAGACTGTTATTTCATCTTATTTTGATCATTTAATGAGCTAGTTTGCAGATCCACAATTTAATGGAGATTCATTACGAGTTCGTTGCGTGCCACGATAGATGAATTTATTTTTTAACAGAAAGAACGGAGTCTGCATTTATTTTAATCAATGTTATCTGCACGTGGTATAAATGCATTTTCACTTCTACTAAACCATTAACTTGTCATTTATATTCGTTTTCACTTTTCAGTAACTGTTATCATCTCATACCATATCCGCGCTGTTTCGTAACAATAATGATTTTCTCTTATAATTGTTTAAATTTCTTAAAGGGCGGAACTTCGTCTCGCTGGTTGTTTTATCGCCATTCTATAATTTCCGATACCTAACAAGCTAACGAAAACGTTTCGTAAAATGAAGAAGTATCTACGTGCAACTTGTCGAAAATTAATTGGCACTGTGACAAATGGTACCTTAAAATTTATTCTCCGATTAATCACTGTCCTGTATACAAATTGGACGCTCGTTCGATGTATTACACATTGAATCATGGCGCTTTTCGTGCGCCATTTGTGACATTCACTCTCCGCAAAAATATATGCGCACACGGAACACAGCTTTCCAACAGAACCAAGAACGAGCATTTCCTTCGGTGAAAGACTACGGACAAGTTAAAGACACTTGGAAAGTTCGACTAAATATACACAAGTGGATTTTAGACCCCGTCTGAAAATATCTGAATAAATTATCTAAAAATATTTCGGTATTTTGTCTTCCTTTTAATCCCCAAAATTCGCTTTTGAATTCTCAATAGAAACCCGTAATTCCTTCGCGAACGAAAACAAGAAAAAAAACGATAAAGAATTTTGAGTGTTTCCTCCTCTCGGCGGTGGTATTACCATATACATAATATTCGCTTATGGTCGATAAAGGAGCCTTTGATCGACGTCAAGCACCGCTAGATGCTGCGAAACGATCGGAGAAAGTAACTTTTAACTAATCCTATTTTTGATGTCCACGCAACGTCATTTCGACGACAGGAGAATATGAAAAAAAGTATTTTACATATGACACTGTTTTTTACCTGGTATCTCCCACGGAAGAAATTCGATACTTTCTATCGATAAATGATTTTGCAAAAATCCTGACGGGCCGATTCGTCTTGTTCTGCAATTTCAATTTCTTTTAGTCTTGAAATAGACGTCTTATGTAACATTCCTTTTAACAATGTACGAAGCGATCCATAGTTTTTATACGAGGTATTCTTAACCAGACTGTGGATTTTATGCTTTCATGATAAAAATGAGTAGGTCATATGCGAAACAGTTAAAGCATTTAAATAACTTAGAAGTATTATTGTATTATACTCAATCGACTAAAATTATTACGAAAAGAAATAAGTGTCTATGTAACTGCTGTATCTTGCAATTAATGCAGACAATTTTTAATCAAAATCTGCAGTCTATTTATTTTCATTCAAACCATTTTAGCCCTTAAGTGTACTTACTGTCAAAATTTTCTAATTAGGGTAAACTGTACAATGATTGGCACCCTAAGCCAAAATCGTAGTAAAAATCTTTTTATCTTTTTTTGAAATGTTTAAACGAGCTTAACTTTCTATTATTTCTTTCCATATAAGCTAATAGTTCTTCATAGCTACAATAATTCGAATTTCTTTGTCCTGAACAGTTGGAAACCAGAGTCACCGGATTAAGACTTGTGTCCCCACTCTACCTTCCCCTTCTACGATGCTATTCCCCACGCTTTCGTCACGTGACATGTTTCTAATCCAGTACTGGCAGAGGGGGGGTAACTTTTCTCCTCAATTCAACACTAGAACATTGATAATGGACGAATAAAATTTCATTTTCATTCAAAAGAGATCGATGGCATATTAGATATTTTCGGTTCTTTGGGTTTCCTTATTACTAGACTGCGGGTCAATAATTAAACTGCGAATTAATAGCAAAACAGCAGCAAAATATAAATTTATTACCACGCTTATAATTAGCTTGCCGAGTTATTGTATGCGTCAAATCTTGTAATTAAATTTTAAACCACTTCCCGATGAGCTAGAGACTTGAAACTTTAAACATAGCTTAGAACTGGATGACAATGCAATATTAAAAAACAAATTTTTTAAAAAACTGTGCGTCCAGGAGAAAAAAAAATTTAATATTAACCGTCACACCTCGCCGCGCGACGCTCGGTAGTACGTGATCGCGTTCAGCGATCCCCACACCGCTCACCAGAGTTCCCTACTCCACTACGCGTTCCCACTCCGACTCATCCCTACTCCACTGGCCCACTTCACACGGAAGCAGTGCTGCCAGATGAGGGGAATCACGCCGATATATGATGTACCCCCTCTCTGATGACCAGAGTAATATGTGACACGTTGCGCATGGGCGACGAGGATTGAGTGTTGCGAATGGGATAGTGGAAGGGGAAAAGGAGGAGAGTATTTCCGAGAACTGTGGCTCCGTTTGGAGCCGACTTGGCAGCACTGCACGGAAGGAGCTCAGTGTGGTTGTGGTGTTCCGTTCGTTCAGTTCCATTTCGGATAATTTCGGACTCCATCAAGAGACGCCGCGTCGTCTCTCGGAGTCATCCCCTCATTCTATCTCGCGTATTTCCATATCTTGCGTTTCTATGTCTTACTATTTCATACCAGTATTACTATATCTTGCGTTCCATTTAAAAAAGACTAAAAAGTAGAAAATAAAAAAATATATTCAATGAATAACAATCGTAGGACAAATAGTACAGTCATTGGCACATTTGCTAACAGTCATATGTGGAACTCTGTTATGAAAACTTACAACGTTGCTTTGAACTATAAATAGGGAGCAACAAAAAATGATTTTCTATACCAGGAATTTTTAATACATATACTATAATTCTTAATAACTACTGCAGTGCCAGCAATAGTACAGTTTACCCTAATACTAAGCAATCCAAATGTCCTAAATAGATTTGTACGCAGCTTTTACTCACTCGTTGTTGATCTTAAGACTTGTGTCCTCACAAATCAGGTACTGGCAGAGGGTGAGAGAGAGTAACATTTTCCCCTCAATTCGAGACAATTCCCCTCGTCTGGCAACTCTGGAAGAACACAAGATGTGACGGCTGAATGAATCGTGTACGAATTGAATGTCCTGCATGGATTTGCCGTTTCCACGCGGAACAAAGATGGCCATTTCTACCATTCTCCTTTCACCGGCGTGGAATTATTAAATTCCGGCGCATCCGCCAGCGAGGAATTGTTTATCGCGAACGTGTCCGCAAACGGATTAACAGCAGATGCATTTAATGTCGCGAAAGAAGATCTCCGGAACTGTGGCCACCGCGAACCGTTCACTTTCCTTCCGCGTTCACCTGGCATTAATCGCGCCTGGTAATTCGCACGACGGGAGAGACGCTAATTGTAAGATTAATTTGCGAGTATTACGAGCACGCTTCCTGCGGCTTGCAAATCAGGTGAGGATTACCGAGTCGTAGGACTCGGTCAACTTAGGCGAATATCGGGTACATTCTTGGTTTCAGCCATTAACCGTTCAGGGACGACGTCTGATTCTCTATTTCTTTCTGTAGAATCGACATTATGTGGTGTTATAAATACTGCCGTAGTATGTTGATTAATTCGACAATTCTCGTATTTTGCATAGCTGTTTTCAAAGTTAATTTTCAAATAGCAAATTAACATATTTCAAACTGCAGTGTCCGGATATTTCCTGCACGCCCTGTACAACTCGAAGAAAAAAGTTCCTGATCTAACTAGGAAGTTGAAACAAGAGGAATTCGACAGATTGCTCGGTTTGGATTCGCCGTGTATCGGCCGTTTCTGCGGGCGATTCTGCTGGCAGGTTGTGCAACCCAGCTACCCGTTCGTTGTGCACACATGCGTACACGGTAATTCGTCGTATTTGCAAACGAATGCAAGCCATTGTCCCGGAATTGTTGATTACACGAGTCCTCCGACCCGCTTCCTGTCCTCTTCTCGACGCGACGATCGCACGAGAAGCATGAATTCTCTCACCTGTTCCGAACACCGAGACAATTCTCACCTGCAAACCTACCCAGATTCAACCCCAAGTTTTCGAGAAATTTAACCCTTAGTCTTCCATTCTTAGACTTATATACTTAATAGTTCTTTGACACTAAACCTAGTAACACATGTATCCCTACCTTTATTTACTTTATTTACTCTAAAACAACTAATATTTTTTAATATAAAAATATAGTTTCTTTTATTTAGAAGTATAAATTCATGCTTTTTGAATGTCTTGACATTTTGGGGATGAATATTCAAAGGATAAAATAAAAACTACAATATAATAATGTAAATCAATCAAAATTTTGTTGGTTTTGTTCACTTTTTTGAAAATTACACTAATGACACGTATTACAACATATATTAAACAATCTGGAAAAATTTATGTAATACTGTGATTAATATAGTCACAGTGATTTTGATGATATTATATTGTAAATTGAATGAAGTACAATACACGTGAAATCACCAGGACACGAGTGATCCCTTCACAGTTCTAGGGTTATGCGATACTATTAGGACCTTGAATAAGTTCTCGCTGTTTCTTCAAAGATGGCAGTAGCAGTACCCATCTACTTGTAGACTCATCTACTTGTAGAAAATCGTGGGGTAATCCCGGCCATGTATCAACATCGTCTGCAAAACCAAATATCCATGGTTCGAAGCTTCTTCTCTGTATTTGGTGGGATCAGCAGGGTGTAATTTATTATGAGCTGCTCAAACCGAATGAGACTATCACGGGGGAGCGCTATCGACTTCAATTGATGCGTTTAAATCGAGCCTTAAAAGAAAAATGGCCGCTATACGAGTAGAGACACGACAAAGTGATTTTGCTACATGACAACGCTCGTCCTCATGTTGCAAAACCAGTGAAAACCTACCTGGAAACGCTTCAATGGGAAGTTCTACCCCACCCGCTGTATTCACCTGACATAGCCCTTTCTGATTTTCACCTATTCCGTTCGATGGCACATGGCCTAGCTGACCAGCGCTTTCATTCTTATGAAGAAGCTAAAAAATGGATCGATTCTTGGATAGCCTCAAAAGACATGTCGTTTTTCCGACGCGGAATTCATATACTGCCAGAAAGATGGGAGAAAGTGGTCGCTAGTGATGGGCAATACTTTGAATGAAATGTTTTTGTTCCTTATAATTTAAATAAAGCTTTTATTTTGTAAAAGAAACAGCGAGAACTTATTCAAGGCCCTAATAGCCAAAATGTTCATTTAACACCAAACGTACCAAGTCTGAAAAGTAACTGGTACATGTTCCCTTATAAAAATGACAAGATTGATTTTATTTAGACTTTGTGCGGTCCTCATTGTAATACGTGCTAAAGATATCTATACAACCATTCCTTATGAAATCATTTTTATTATTTCAATAATTGTAAAATAAAAAATCTGGAACCGGTCATTTTGGCCGGTGGTGGTAGGTTTAGTGTTGAAGCAGCGTTTTACACATCCAAGCGAATTACAATTGCGTGAAACTATGTACAATATAATCTAATTGCACGCGAATTAAATGTGAACGTATTAAATATGTAGATGGTCTGGCGAACGTAATAATTTAGTTATTTTTTCGTGAGCTGTGTGTACACTAGATTGCCAAGAGAAGGGGAACAAATGGCTATTTAATCGTCTTTGTAGTGTGCTATTAAACGACGTTTAGTCTTCTGGTCTTTAGGATGGCTCGAGAGGAGGCGTAACATCCGTTGGGTCGGTAGCGGTAAAGCGGAAGAGGTGTCACCGCAAATATTGTTGCGCTAACGACCACTTAAGGATCTCGCTGGAATTAGCGGGTTGGCCATAGGTGGCACATTTTATCGTGCCAGAAATCGCGAAACGAACCTCGGCCCGATGCTACCGGACAATTATGCTTTCATGTAAATGTACCTCATTAAGATGAACGAGGCGAGATGCCTAATCGCACGCTGTCCCTGCAAATTAATCCTGAACTGACGGCGAACATTAATCACTTATTCTCGCTTAAATTACCCATTACGCGGTTAATTCTGTCTTCCTAGCCATTAAAGTGCCAAGTCCTTTCTCGAAATTCTTTTCCCCGATAAGATTTATCGTGCGGAGTTACTGACTGATCTGTGATGTCACTGGTATCCAAATAAAATCATTTTCAGAAAGCTGTGCATCCTAAAAGAAACGAATAAGGTCCACATTTGGTAGACGATGTTTACTATAAAAGTTCTTGTACTATTTAAATTTTATTTTCATTTAGTTTAAAGCGCAGCTCCAGATGAATATTTCAGTAAATTTTTACAAGGTCCTTTTACATTGAATAATACTGCTGGACCTTCATTTTATTCGGATTTGTAGGGCTCTTGTTATAAAAAAGTTTGTTAAAAAATTTCTACTATTAATGTTTCATAATCTCTGTGATTATGAAAGGAAAAATTTAGGAACAGTCCAGTAGTGTTGATGAACGAATAATGCTTTCTTAGAAGCTCGTGTTTCGGATTTCAACCCTCCGAGAATGCAAATGCAGATAAACAGCTGCAACCCAATCATAAAAGCCGTGCATCTTTCATCTACATATGAAGAAGCGATAGAACTTTCGACAAGCAGAATAATAGTGAATCAGGAGTGGGAAAAAATGTTTAAGAAGTGTAATGGAATTTCAAGCCACTTTCTCGTTTCGCAGCGCAAGTGACTCGATCCCTATCGCGTATTGTGTTCGCGTGTAATGCACATTGTACGAGTCCTTTTCTCGCTCTTTATTACATATAAAAGAATAGCGTTAGCGGCGCACGGTAATTGCCAACTCCCGTGGCAAGATTCTCCAGTAAAGATTCCATGTAACAAAGGTGTAGATATTGAAGGCTGTTGATACGATAAAAGGCAATAAATCAAATTCTAGGAGGAGTTTTCTAAAATTATTGCATTGGACCTGGTTGTAAAATGCATTTCTTTAAACGGATATAGAAGCGTGTATGTAATTATTATGAATCTCATTATTACGAAATAACATTGTAATTATCATTCATACTTGTCCTTCGTGTAAGATTCTGAGCATTATGTGTAAATATTTGAGAGGATGGTCGATAACTTATGCAAATCTTTGTACATCTGTGTGATGGCGTGCTATCTGATAATATTTTATAACAAAATTAATTTCTTTCTAACGCTAGCTCCATCGTGAAGTTCCTTTTGTGAAATTTTCATAAATATCCACTGTGCACGACTAATATTAATTCTAGAAACATTAAAAAATGGCGGAGACTTCTCGAATCCACCAACCAGATACATAATAAGAAAATAGTGGATGATTGTATGAATTGTTAATTATTAACCTGCCAATCGGGTGACTTTTCAGTTCTAAATACTTACAAATATGTAACGCCAAGCAAATAAAATAACAAAAATTCTCACGAGTGGTAAAAATGTGAGGAGCAGAACATTCTTAATGAAAAATGGGAATTAAAATATTGTATTATTTTCAACTGCTCTCCTTTTCGGGAGACCACACCCAAAAATCGTCACGTCTGTTATGCTACACCCTGTACAAGCTTTTGTTTCTACGGAAGGCGTGTCTGTCGGAGCACGCGATGCTAAACGGTCCCGCGCCATTCGTCGGCCGGAATAAACAAACGGGTCATTAAAATTCGCCGAAAATACACGGGCGATCCTGTTCCAAGTTTTCGAGGATTAAGTCGAACTGTTGACACAGCCGGTTTATAAGTTTACTGGAAACCGATGCGACTTTCGATGCCCACGACTATTTTTAATCCCGTCGTGCGGCAAAACAACCGGCGCGAAGTGAACATGATCGATGCCCGCCGATCCCCTGATCCATTTCCCATGTCTTGCGTTTCGCCGGGACCTTATATAATTATTGCAAATTCGTAGAAACGTGTTAGAAATATATACGGACACTGTTTTGCACGCAAAGTCGCGCGGCTCGCGATGTGTGCAAACGGCGCGTACCGTGATTTCAGATTCGATCGGACACACGTAAGCGATTCGCGTGACCGGAATCACAATTGAACCAAAGTTGCGACAGTTTTGGTCGCTACCCCTGGATTTATGGGTTTTACTCAAAATTCAGGCGAACCGCTCAGATTTCATTTATTATTTTGTGTCTCTCTGTTTCACAAACATCGTAAAGTTAATTGGATTTATTAGAAAAATTCTTTGTAAAGAGGTGTCATTATTTTTATACGAATATTTTAAAAGATCTCCCTTTAACCCCTACATGTTCCTCAGGATAAAAATTGAACCGTTTATTTTTTCACAGATAATCATAAATTTGTAATAGTGAATTGAACATTGTCGTGCTCGAGTACGAATAAAATGAAAATGTACAGGAAGGAAGAAATTGTTTTCAGATTCGAAAAAAATCGTTCAATTGTCAGCAAATATTGTAGCACATTCGAAAATCGAGGGGAGACAAATATTTGATCGACGCAGTTGCGTAGAATACAGGAAATACGTAGAGTGCGTTACGCAAGATAACGCAAGTAGAATACATTTTCGAAAGTGCGTAATGAAGAATCCATGTACCGCTGCATTTCAAAATCGTGTAGAAAATGCCAAAGTTCAAGTATACAGGAGTCGTAATCGGAATGTAGACCCGACATTTCTGTTACTGCTGCTTCGCGTGCATCGGTGAATTTCGAATTGACGATAAACGTTGTACCACTTTTCTCGACCGACAAAAATTCTGAGCGGGTCCACGAAGCGTTTTCACCGAAACACGATGATTTCACAATTGTACGCTAACATTTACAATTACAACTTTATTGGACGTACCATGCTTTCTTAACACATTGCCGTACACCCTTTTCCTAGATCCTCGGAAGCATACTTTTCCTTTTAAGTGTTCCTTTGCTGCTTCGTGAAAGTAGATAAAGAGACAATCAAACGAGGGAACTTGTAAAATAAGACTGTTCTAAAAATAGAAAAGAAAATTCGATATCATTTTATCTGGTAAAGGGAGTTACCAATTTTTAAAGCTTCAGAATTTTTCCATATTTTTGTTAATGTTTTCGACTTCCAAAAAGATCGGGGAAAAAATTCGAGGATGCTTATTAAAGTCTCTACCATAATACTGCTATCAATCAAAAATAAAAATTTTATTAATTAAATCCGGAAAAATGACCCCCCCCCCCCCCGCCTTCCCTTTGAAAGAATTGAAAGGTGACCCCACGGAAGGGTTAAGTTGCTGCCAAATTAAATTAAGATCATCTTATTAACGTATTCATAGGAATGCTACAAACGGTATTGTGGTTGTAGACACCGACCTTTTAATAACTTTGAGTCGCCTTGATCACGCGACTGCGATTAATTTCATTGAGAATATGCATACAATATCGCCCTTGCTCTCACCCTTAATTCGATTCTGAAAGAATCGACATTTACGCATGACGGTCGCATCCAGGAACACGCAGAATTCCATCTCACGATCCTCGAGATCGCGACTCGTCCCTCATTATCACCCGGCACCTGTTATCTCGATCGTCGCATCCTGCCAACCATTATTCTCCATTATCTCTACTACTTGCATTCATCCGAACGGAACGCTCAAGCTTTGATCGATCTTTCTAATTACCGACGCCGATATCGAATCGATCTCGCCGATGACTCCGTGTTATCATTGTGCCTGGTCACCTTGTACACTTTCTTAAACGGCAACTCAAGTGAGAACCTCTAAGAAAATCTCAAGTTTTTCCACTATTTTCGCAAAGAAGTTTCAAAGATACATGCGCGAATTCTTGTAGCAGAATTTGCAAAATTAACGAAGTTATGGCTAGACAGCGGATCTTTACGGAAAATAAAAATGGTTTACCTCAATCGCAACAATCAGGGGTTACATAGAAGTCCATTCTTGATAGTTTTAACGAGTTAGAAATTATGCAAGAGTATTCGTTTTTAGAAAAGTTAAAAATCAATTTTCAATTCGGTGTAGCTTTGCACTGAATATGCCTGGCGTGTCTGATCATTATAGACTGTTTCTACTTACAATGGATACGCCCGAATACGTACAATGAGATGTTCGAAGTCCACATTTTCTTTCAAGAAAAAGGTGTTCTACATTTTTCATTTATTTACATGTGGTGATCCTTCCAAAATTCTTTTCGCATTTTTTTTTAGAAAGTTTCAAGATGAGCTCCGTTCTATTAAGTGAAATATTATCGAACTGTGTGTGGCCAAACGTTTTTTAATGTGATTGATTAGCATGACCTTCAAAATGATTCTACTTTATTATCAATTCTATACACCTGTACAAAGTTGACCGAAAGTCACGTTTTCTAATCAACTCGGAATATTTATATTAAACGAGCGTTTTTCAACGTTCTTAAATGAAGCATGAGGTTTTATTTGAAGTCGTGACTAGATCTAAGAAAATATTCACAAGCGCAAGTATCGTCAAGGAACGTCTCTACACTCGTAGAGATTCTTAGTGATTGAACACAAAAGAATGAATGAAAAAGGAATCCGTTCAAGTTCTGTATAACCGAGTCGTACACGTGTCGAAGAAACTAAAAATTCAACACTAAACACAATCGAACAGTGGCCGTGGTCAAAGGCGTACATTGTTATCCACTTTGCGCTTAGAATAGCTTCTATCAAAAGAGACGTAAACGCGTCACTTTAAATACAGGTGTCAACATCTCTAGCAAAGATAAGTATTGAAAAATTTCAAAAAATAGAGCAGAAAATCTAGCAATATATTTCCATTGTCGTGACACTCGTTTGAATCGTCACAAATTCTAATAAATGTTCTCCTACGATCTCTCTACTCTATTAAAAATATTCTAAAATGCAGACTCTAGTCTTCCTCGTTCTAATCTTGCCAATATCTGAAAAATGTTAGAACACGTTAATCGTTTGGCAATATTCCCATACTCATTATAGGATGCTTTCACGTGACTTTTATCGATTTCTAAATTGTAATGATCATAATCTTCCGTGTACGCTCGTTGGTTATCTAAATTAGCCTGCTAAGAGCGTGAATTGTTAATTGCATCAATTAAACGGCAACGCAGTCGCATTTTTCACGGTGGAAATGGAATACGACCGTTTGAGCTGGTTCTATTACACACGTCTCCTACACATGTACGACGATCATTGAGAAACATTTTTTTTTAACGCCACCTCATCGACGAATGCTCAACCGATGACGCTGTCACTTTCTCCTTCGTAACTATTTTTTCACTTTCAGCGTACGTACGCGTTTGGCGCGCAATAGAGAGCATTTCGCCGCCGTTAATTATTAATTTATACGATTTAACACAAAGCGATCGGCGACTGGAGATTATTATCGTTGATCACGATCGTCGCGATGACTCTACTTAAAGAGGAAATTACCAACAGGCCTTGTCCGATGAGAAAAATTAACCAGCCTCTTGAATGTGTATTATTTTACTACATAGGAATCGAGCACCGATCATTATCGGAACGATGACTTTTGCGAACCCGAGCGAGTTTATCTTCTCGTGCGTTCGGATTACAGAGAAACCACTGCAACGAGGATGCACGTAACAATAATTACTTGCATTTACTTTTATATAATTTTTAATGTTCTTCTTATTCTTGTAATACCGTGATACTTTGTCCGATGATTTTTCGTTTTTAGAGAAAATTCGAGCTTGCAATTCCTATGACAATTTTAAGGAACGTTCTTCCAAAAGCGTTCTCGCGTAACAGATATTTCAGAATCTGTATAATAAAAGCTGCACAGGTACAAATTACTAAGAGAAATAAATATATAAATAATATTTGACATTTTTAATATACTTTAAATGATGTATTAAGAAAGAAAGATATTATCTTCACATTAGATTATATGAATATTTCAAATGATATTTTGCAAATCAATATATCTGTGCTTCTCAAAGAAAAAAACTAAGGAAGTATTAATTTTATTTAAACACACAACGTTTTTATATCACCTAGTTAATGCTTTATGTATGAAACGATTAGTGGATCGTCTGCAACCAACAGTGAACAATAGTTCTATTATTCAAAAGTGGAGCAACAGAACAAGATAACGAGTTTCCACCGACAGATCCATTCTCTGGCTATTGAGGACCGAGTGCTGCCGGTCAACGTGTTACGCCTGGTAATAAAATGGCTATTGGAAAACACATTCAGTAATTTCTCTTTCGAATTCTGTGTTATTAAATTTTAGGTGGCCGACAACGGCTTTCACTTTCCTTTGTCAGTACGCGGCGTCCGAAGGACAGCCTCGGAAGAGGAATAGTAGTGCCGCAGGTAGAAAAGAATAAAAAAAGGTCTGGAACTATGAAATATGCCGTTTCGAATCTGTCGAGATGATTACATGGTTCAGGTCAATTGCCACACTACGCCGAAGTAGGAAGGAAGGATTGCATTCCGTGGCAACGGGACAGAAGGATGTTCGTGACTTGGATTCCTACGACGACGCGACGCGGCCGTGCCTCATTTCTTTCGACTTCGTAACACGCGATTGTGTAACTTATTATGTACCAGGCGTCGTCTATATTGTGGACAGGCTACAACGGGTCACAGGTTGTCCCAATAGAAACGCGAATAGATGCACAGGATCTGTATTGGAAAGACACGGCGCGAATATGCACTTCTCAGATTTCTCCTGTTCGGAAGACAAGAAACAGTCGATGGCGCAGAACTTCGCGAAATTGTCTGCAACATTGACGTCTCCTTGCGCGAGAGTACAGTGGGTGGTCGAATTGTTAGAGCCACATAGATTAATGATTTTATATGAAACAGTCAATTGTTAAATGGAAACCTTGCTGCACTGGATATTTATTATTAGACAGCGGATTGTATGCACGTATGACAAAAATGAGTAGATGTAATTTAAAACCTATTAAACATATTACACATTGTTGCAACTCTGGTAAAAAGATTTTTATTGTACATAAAAATCCACGGTGTCTACTTTATTATACAAGATTGCAGATTTTATGCATCTCTGACAAAAATGTATACATAGGTGAAACATCGTAAAAATATTAGAAGAACATAAGCATATGGGCACGTTACTTTCAAATAATTTAAGATTGTTAACCAAAGAAAAAAATAAATTCCCATTTAACTCTCTTACAAATGATGCATAAATATTATATTTCGTCACGTGGATGAGGAATATCGTTTTCCTAAAGTGGCTCTCATAATTTGATTGTAGTTGACAAGTCGATTGCAGCACAGCTTTGTACAAGTTCTACATAAACTAATTATAAAATCAGGAAACCGGGGTCTTTTGAAAGTAGCGTAACTTAAACGATATCATATCTCCACTCGACTGGAATCTAAACCATGTAAAAAGTGTCACCCGTGTGTGTTAAATTGGTTTCCGTAGAGGCCCGTCACGGAGCGTTCCATTTCCCTGTGACAAGGTGAAGAACAGGAAACGAGATTTCACTGAAGTCATCACAGACGTGTTAATTAGTGCGTTTGTCTCGGTCACTTTCGCAGTGGCCGGTGTGCTCCCACCTTGGGGAGTTCCGACGGGACGGGAAAGATCGTCGAGATAGCGATAAAGTGAAAACGCATCTTTCGCAATTATCCCCGAAATCCTTTTTTTTCTTCTCGGTTCGCATTTGCATACGGTAACGCGGACAATTCGGCTGGAAGTCGGTCATTCGGGGCCACCGTGTATGCAAATCACCACGAAAATGACGGTCAGACAGATTTATTCGTATACTCAACTATACTCGGAGAGGAGTCCCGGAATGTCACGTGACAACTTCTACCTAATTTTCATGGAATGACACCGTTCGACCGGTGTCAGTTCAATCGGAGTTGTATTTTTTTATTTTCACATTGACAAATGTTCCTGGGCCAGAATTTGTGTGTAACCATAATGTACACGCGGCTACATAAATTCCTTTCACTTCGATGTGTAGAATTTGTTCCTAAGCTATGTATATTTCACCTTTCCAAGAAGCCGTAATGAAATAATCGAAATGACTTGATTGTTCGACGAGGTAATCACAGTTCGATGCCTAACAATTCTAGAGATAAACAATGCACACTATCATTGTCTGATAAGCGATAAGCAACTTTCATGGAAAGTGTTGAACTCATGGAATTACAAATATTATTTGTCTCGTTCTCAGAAATATGGCGATAAAACTGTCGAACAATCTGTCCAGATTGATTATTATCAGTTGTACACCTCTGTGCTCGACGATAGTAAGTTAATTGCGCGCCTGATAGGAATCGAAAAGAATCTATTGATAAATCGGTTATCCAAAATAATCAACCAATACGTAAGAACTTGTTCAACATGTCAGAAAATTAATTATAGTACTTCGAGATTAAGACATCGAACGAGTAAAAGAATCTTCGAAATGTAATTCGACACGATTCTTGATTAAGAAATTAAATTTTCGAGTTACCTAAATTATTCAGTAAACATTGTAGGAATTTTTAATTAATCTAAAAAACGACCACTCATGTATAAACCTGTAGTTGTTAACGATTGCTAATTCTCGAACTTAATTTTCTCTAGAATGACATAATTATTCTCTATGAATCTTTATCTTTTCTATGAAATATTGGGAATTATAAACATCGTAAAATTGTATAAAATATGTGATGCTTCTTGCAAGTCGAATTATGTTGTTCTAACTTGCACAGGTGGTTCATTAACATCTCGTTAGCATCGAAATTCTCGATCGGCACATTTCCTCGAAGTCTCTTGATTATGTTAACATCACCTGCGACGAGAAAGAAGTTGTCTCAGAACTTTCCGCAAACTTGACCTTCCCGATTTCACGATCTTGTACAAGGCCGATTTGTCAATCGCGACGATCGATCATCGCCTCGCGACACCGCCAGTCCACATAAACGTCCAGGAAACCGGTAATTTGTCATTCACGATTTACCGATCCGATTGAATTACGATCACGAGCAAAAACTAACAGCCAAAGATGTCCACGCAGTCGGCGATCGAACTTCAATCGAAGAAAAATGATCGAACGCGTCCCAATGACACGGCTTTTCACTCGTGAAAGTCTCTTTCTCTTTTTCTTCGGTTTTAAATGTTTTCGAAAGCGTCGAAATCCGAGAATTAGCTCTGCCTGAAAAATCTATGCGCTATGACCAATAGAAATTAGGTAGTTCGTTTAATTAACAGAAACATTCACTTTACGTTCAAAGTTTCGTTAAATTAAGTAACTAATCGTTAATTAACTCGTTCAATTAAAGATAAAACAGCTTATTGTGTAAATAAGGAAAAAATATTGGAACATCTTTGTTTTTTAACAACAAAAACATTAAAATTGACCGGATTGTGTCGTCTCATAAAAATAAGAGTACATTGATTGGAATTTGACTTGGTTGTCATTACAAATTCATTTATATTGCGTGATGTTTATCGGCGAGTGTAATACGCAAAATACGATAAACTCGCATCAAGTTTCAAGGAAAGCCTCCTCATCATTTCACGAACTCTTCACAGAGAAAGAGAATGAAAGATAACGCGGTGTATCGTTCCACGAGTACAGTTCTGTAATTTCCCTTCGGCTACTGTCTTCAGCTTCAGCCGTACGAAAGCTCGAGCATCCATTTGTATTTTTCTCGGCGCGACGACGAGAGACTGGAAGATAGCATACACAGAAAAGATGGATTGCGATATCGAAGATACACGGGCGAGGTCTTTAATTATTTTCTAATGTCTTCCGATTGAAAAATAATTAACAAGGAACAATCGTATCCGTCTGTCGATTGCGACAACGCGATTGCCACAGGCACCGCAAAATTGAGAAATCCCGATGAAAGAAATCAATCGGCAATTCTATACGCTGTGTCATAAGTTTTTCCATATATTATTTCCTGCTAATTTCTAAACTAAATAACTATTCAATTTGTTCAATAGCTCCTAAAGTGCTCTTTACGATCGTGTGTTACTTTTGATCCACAGCATTGTGAAAAGTTTGTAATTCATTTCTATCATTTTGAAGTCCCACTTTCTGTTCTCGCGATCCTTTTTAAACAAATAATGAGAGTAAGACTCCGAATTGATCAGTATCATTTTATAATTCCTGGAATATTGTGGAACTTTTGATCGATTGCTTTTGTTGTTAATAGAAAAATCGTACTGTCTGCTTCGATAATTCTTTTTAAACAACTAACGGGAGCAGAACACTTGATTGATTAGTTGAAATTATACTCGAATGGAGTCCCTTCACTCGCCTCGAAAATTGCACGAAAATACTATACAGGAAACACGTGACTCGCCTTAACATTAACATATGAATCTAATCGCTCGCTCTTTACCAACAGATAAGACGCTGCCCTGTCTGACAGCACGATCGTTTAGTCTTCGGGTACCTCTGATTCCGGTGACAATGACGGGTTTCTCGGTGTTCCTCCTCTTGGCGATTTGCCTCGCGTCTGGGGCTCACGGTAAGCACAACTACATTTCTAAACAGCGTTTCGGAAATTGCCCAACGCGATTTGTTGCAAAAACGGGTCGAATTTTATGACAGACACGAGTAAATAATAACAGGTAAGAAATACACCGCGCCAACGGAAAGGGAAAACTAAATGATAGCCTCACAGTCGGGAACCAAAATGTCGGACCATCAAGTTTGACAGCAAAAAAACGAAAGACTTGTTTCATTGAAAATTATACGGATTTTATGAATTTATTATACATATACTTAATATCTGTAGTTGTAAGAAAAAACGCCGAATGTCACAATTTCAGAAAATTTGAGTTTATGCATTCATTGAGCTTCGTAGTATAGCTTTGACGTATTTACCAGAAAAAAAGTCGCGGAAACAAATTTGGAAGGTTCGAAAAAATAATACAATTTAACCGATGTTCTATGTCAAAGTATTAGTGATCAAAACTTTAAACGGCTATATCTCGAAAGTGAAAGTGTGTGACATGCGGAGTTCTTCCTGACAACCACAGATATATGTTTAAGGGTAGCGATATAGCACCATCAACTTAATATTGTTAAAAGAAGAAACAATTATTTGGTTTTACTACCTTACACCGATGTATTTTATTTTACATAGAAGAAGCTAGTTAAAATATTACGATACGATTGCAGCGATTAGTTGCCAAAATACTAGATTGTGTTTCGCAACAGATGTGAACGATGTGGTGATAAAGAAGCGATAATAAATAACACAGAATTCGGTAGGTTACAAAATAGTAGAGATTTATGTGCGGGAAATAAATATTGACATTGCCGTTTCCGGGTTTTGGTTAAATAATCGTGATTGAAAACAATACGTCAGCGAGACTAGAAACCTAGCGTTATAAATCTTTCGATTTTAATGGTATTTGCACACAAGAAAGTTCAATTATGAAGACACTGGGGTCGTTCCATCTCGGAACTATTGCCGTAGAAATTTCGCAAACAAAGCGCGCAAGTGTAATCCATAGGTTATCCGTCGTTGTACACCAAGGAATTTCTCGATTCCAATTTTAAAACTCGTCAAATATACCTAGACGTCCGAGCTGAAACACGCGTTGTTTGAGCTACTTGTCTTTACTGTGCTAACTTTCGTTCGTACGTCGATCAGAAACTCCTCGCAGAAAATATTTCGTTTAACAATGGCACTAATGCTTCTGCAAATACTGGGAATTAACAACATTCCACGATTTTAAATATACGTGATCTCTGATGCAACTTTTAATGATTACAGTCAGAATTACTAATCCTACAGGCACCTATCTTTTATAATAATCACTGTTAGTTAATGTGACCCTCGCCTGTTTTCATTCGGACATTGAACATCTCCGTTTCAACATTTTCTCTAACCACGCCCTACACGCATAATCTAGGCGTTTCGATATTTGCACTTTCTTTTAACACATGCTGCATTTTGAAGAGTTAGTTGCTACTTGAATACTACTTTTACTTAACAGCGAAAAAAGGATTCGGTCCTGGCGAGCAAGAATGGGGCTACGTGAAAGTACGACCGAACGCGAACATGTTCTGGTGGCTTTACTATACGACGGCAAATGTTTCCTCGTATTATAATAAACCGTTGGTGATCTGGCTGCAAGGTGGACCGGGTGCATCGTCTACGTCCTACGGAAACTTCGAAGAGCTCGGACCCCTCGACCTAAACTTGAATCCGAGGAATTACTCCTGGGTACGGAAACGATCCAATACATAACGAAAAAATCGCTCGATACAACTGAGAAACAACGGTGTCGAACAGATAATCCGAACAACAAAACAAAAAACATTTAAAAAATAATAATTCGCCCTTGTACGGTGGAGACTTAGGTCCATTTTCGATTCGGATTGCAAATGGAGGGCCCACAAGCCAAACAGTGTAAATCCTTGAAAACTGAGATAATCAAGTTTTTTAACGTTTAGTTATAAAAACGTATTCACAAGCAGATGACGTACAAATGTAATAGTGTCCTGGGATCCCTCATGACCCCGGTAAAATTTACTGTACCCTGATTTTCGTATCAGTATTGCAAGAAAATCGTAAATATGAAACTTCTTTAACTTGTTTTGAACATTTGGGCTTTCTAATCTAAAGCTATATGCCCTACAAGTATTTCAGGAAATTTTTACTGAATTTTTATGAAGATTCCAGTGTACTACTCCTTAGACTAAGGAAACGGTATACCGCTTCAGGGTTAAGCAGAAAAGAATGAAACTAAACGGCTATGGTTCAAATAAATTGAGAAAATTAAGTTTACACCGATTGGCTTCTGAAGCCATAACAATAGAAGCTTGTCGAGTACATAAATCACTTGAGGAATGGAAAATAAATGACTGGATAAGCTTCAAGGTGTTGACTTTCTTTATCAACTATTGATCGATACTCCTACAGGTGAAAGACTACAATGTTCTCTTCATCGACAACCCAGTCGGCACAGGCTTCAGCTACACCACAACGGCAAACGCCTACGCAACAACAAACGCACAGATCGCCAGCGATCTCGTAGAATGTATGAGGGGTTTCTTGAAACAGCTGCCGAAATTCGCGAATGTCTCCACTTACATCACGACCGAGTCCTATGGTGGAAAAATGGGCGCGGAGTTTGCTCTTGCTTGGTACAAGGTGAGAGTCCCGAATCTAAGTAAATTTATCGTGACTTGAAAATTTGTAATTACTAGATTGCGGATTTTGGCATGACAAAAATTATTAGGTACGATAAAAGACAGTAAACCTCCAGGAAAAGGTATGGAAGCGATTAAAAGTAATCTCCCTACATGGGATTGACGAAGAAAATTGTTACAAAACAGAAACGAACAGTTCACCGTTCCGAACACTAATGTTTTAACGTGTTTGTTGAAAATGCAGGCACAGAAGGCAGGGACCATTAAAAGCAAGTTGAAGGGAGTCGCCCTCGGCGATGCCTGGATCTCCCCCATTGACTCCGTGATGACTTGGGCACCCTTCTTACTCGAGACGGTAATATTTTCAGCGTTAAAAGCGTCAATATTCCAATAATGTGCACAAGATTCTGGTTAGATAAGTTTTTTACTCTGTAGATAGGAAAATGTGCAATAGATAAGGTAGATAAATACAATAGAAGACATGTGTGAAGAGAAATGAGTGCAAACGGGTGTTCTATTCCTAAATATTGCTTAACTTTATATTTCAAAAGCGGCTATGATTAAACTGTTCGTTACTTGCTGCGCTCTCGGTAAAAATTCGTCGCTTCTGAAAATGAGAAATCATGTCCGGAAATCATAAAGCTTAGAACCCCTGGTCCTTAATGAAGATACGCGGTTAAGAGCGTTCGCGGTCGAACGTGATAATTTTAGATCAAGAACTGTGCTTTCGTTGAAGGAAAAAATGATTTCATAGGGAATGGTAGACACAGCCGGTTACAGGCAGATCCACCAAGCAGCGAACGCGACGAAGAAAGCCGTGGACACCGGAAAGTGGAGAGAATCCACGAACCTCTGGAGTTACACCGAGAACGTGATTTTAGATGCCACCAGTAACATCGACTTTTACAATATCCTGACGAAGACGAATCCCGTCTACACAAAAGACTCTAGTGCAGTGAGGCTTCTGTCGGAGCCAACACTTAGCAGAGGTAACAAAATACGTTATAACTAGACAACGAGTTTTATGCATTTATGAGAAAAATGAAGTAAAACTATTGGTATAGATAGTAAAGCTATTAATGAAAGAAAATAATCTTTATTCGCCTCCTGCATCTTTCAATTGACGTACACAATTTTTAGTTTATCTAGTAACAACATAATATACATACAAACATAATATACAAACATACATACAACATAATATACATTGAGCAGTTGTATTACGATTGTGAACCGTTTTAGGAGATGTGATGAGCACCTATGACGTTAATCTAAACAATTTAATGAATGGTCCAGTGAAACGAGCGCTTAATTTGACGTCGACTCATAGCACTCAGTCTGGAACAGTGTTTAACAAACTGCAAGTGGACTTCATGAAACCTGTTATCGACAAAGGTATTTTCTAGCAGAGTGAGATTCGACGGTTTTATTTGGCAAGGTGAGAATGCAAATAACTAATGCTCGTGTCAATTTCTTCGCAGTGGAGCTTTTGCTGAATCAAACAGACTTGAAGGTGGTGGTGCTCACTGGACAACTGGACCTGATCGTGGACACTCCAGGTACGTATGCCTCATTTTTAAGAGATAGCTCATCTTGCATTCCTCTTTAGAACTGTACGCGCAAATTACAGTAACTATATGATTTTATATTTTCAATCATTCTAAACTTCGATTTTAGATAACAGTTAATGTAATCATTGTTGGTAGAGTAATTTAGTAATTCATTTTCTATTTGCCAAATATACAACAACAGTTTGCAAAAGCGATAGTCTTCTACCACTCTCGAGGGCCGATTGTTTTCTATTGATACAACGCTTTAGGTACGCTTATCTGGGTTGAGAAGATGAAATGGATAGGCTCTAACTGGTGGATGAATGCTAAGAGAGAGCCTTTGACCTCGCAAGGAGTGATCGAAGGATACGTGAAATCTTTTGGAAACTTCTCCTTCTATTGGGTCAATCGAGCTGGGCACATGGTAGTGATATTTTTTAGTCATTAATATCGCGTAATCTGAATGAGAGGACAAGAAAGTTTTCAATGATTCTCCTATTTTCCAGGTTCCCAAGGATAATCCGGCTGCAATGGCACAAATTTTGAAGAAGTTTGCTAATTAATAGTTGCGGTGGAAATCAAACTAAAATAGTGATTAACCCGAACTTATATGTATTTACAAGCTTCTTGTCAATCTACGTAACTAAAATGCATATGGATATTTAGACATCTAATTTTGCATTAATTTTCTTCTTCTAAAACATCTATTCCCATCACACGAACAAAATCTTCCAATTGGATTCCAATAATTCCAATTTTACATTCCCAAAAAATAAAATGATTTTCACACTTCTCGAGAAGTCTAAGAA
Organism: Lasioglossum pauxillum; assembly: GCA_933228785.1. Taxonomy (NCBI): domain Eukaryota; kingdom Metazoa; phylum Arthropoda; class Insecta; order Hymenoptera; family Halictidae; genus Lasioglossum; species Lasioglossum pauxillum. The sequence continues at coordinate 15,826,056 of OW121702.1, read as the reverse complement.
TCACAGTTACTAATTTTCACCATTCTTAATCGTTAATGAATCTGTGGAACAGGTTTTAAATGTTCATCACATATCATCTGGTAAACCAATCCTTTTAGCTTCGCAAGAAAAGAACTAAAGTCCACTTTAAAGAAAGTTATTCCGATTTAAAGTGTGTTTGAACATCCACGTTATGGGCTGAATCTCGCTGCTACTTCCCCGCAAAGAAATGGATTCGGGCAGGCTAATCATGCTCCCTGTTAACGTCGCGAGTCGTGTAGAACGCGCGGTCCTCGTTGTTTCCGAGAAACATGCGGTTTTACGAGGACCGTCGGTTTGTTTTGCGCGATCTAGTCGATCCGCGAGCATCAATGGCGGCGGAACGGTTTACCGTATGGGTGTCGGTGGTCTGCGGCCGCAGTGAATTTTCCCACACTCGTAAAACGCCGTAGAAGCAACAATCCGAAAAACCGTGGCCCGCAGACGGCCGCCGATTTTGTCAATAAGGAACGATTGTTTACATTCGGCCGGATACGAGGCAGTAAAACGGAACGATCCGCAAACAAGACCGCCTGCGCTGACGAGGCATTTCGCTCGCGAAGAGCAAAGGCTTCTGCGGTTCCACGGGCTCGTAAATAAAACTAGCGAGAAACTTTCTTCGCAGCTACGAAAAAAAAAACATATTGCTCCGATTTTTCAACCGATGTTTTCGACTCTGTTGCCGCTCGAATGGTACAGTACAATCTCGATTATCTTGGGATGCAATACGCGTTCATATAACTGAACCCTTAAACTATGTATAAAGGGGGGCCATTAGCGTCCGAACGATTTCGAACTGTTTGTAAAACTCCCATATTTTGCTTCATACTAATTTACAATAACAAATATGTCAACATTTGTCTAAATCATAGTAATCTGAATTTAGGATGTTCGAAGGCACTATATGTGTATTTTAAATGAATATGAAAATCAATAAGAAGCGTTTAGTACCAGAATACCGGATTCGCAGCGAGAGAGGGGCTGCCTTTTAAAAGAAAATTATTTTTACCATCTGCTCGACCTTCTATAAATGTTGTTCTTAGTTGTACCAGACGAAATGATTTAAGGAACGCGAAACAGGAGCGCAGGATTCAAGACCCGTGTTTTCGAAGAACATTCCGAGGAAGTTCCATCCGGACCTAAGTGCCGCCGTCTAAATACTCGAACGACAACTAATCCGCTGGTTCCTTCCATCGCAAATCCACCATGATTTGTTTCGTATTATTTCAAGACGACGACGTCCGACTACGAACGACAGCAGCAGAAACGGCGCACAAACAAATACCGCTCCTTCCCTTAATCTTTCTTCTGTTCGCAACATCAAAAGCTTCGAATCCTGTTCGCGTTCAGAGACTGAACACAATTTACCAGGAAAAGATCTTTAAATGAGCCTGACTCGTACGAGAAATATTTTTCAAATTCATTTTTTAAATTCTCGACATTTTTGTGAGACATTCTAGACTACGTATATCTATCGAAATGTTAAAAAAGAAACGTTAGTGAGATAGTAAAATTCCATCTACATCCACAAATAGTTATCTTGTTTATAGTCACACAATAAATAATTATTAGCATTTTAAGTGGGGCCCCGTGAATTTGAAAACTTCTGCTACACATATACGGCAATGAAATTTCGGGAAATAATTCAGTACTTCTGTGGGGTAGTTCGATATTTCTCGAAAGTGACGGGGATGGTGGCAGACGAGGGGTAAAGCGGGCCGAAGAGGAAGACAAGAGCGGTTCCGAGAAGCGGCACGGTTTCGGTATAATTACCGCAACTTTGTTTACGTATCGGCTCGTTTACTGCCGACGTGGGTGTTAGAACAGCATATGTGTAAACAGCAATAAAACACGCACCACCGGTTCCCGTATAGGTAACCGCCTCCCTCGCGTGGTAACACGCAAACGGGAGTTCTCCGGAAAGGCAGGATGGGCGGAGCTGGACCATCCTCCGGATCGTCCGTGTCAAATTAAACACCCTTCGTTAAAGAATTACTCCTACTAGCCGCAAATCGTACTGAGAAATCAGTTCTCCGCGGTACCGAACGCGAACTAGTCCGAGGAAGTTTTAGTCTCGCCATCGAAAACGGTCCTCGAGCATCATCGACGATGGCCACGACTTCCCTCCGAACGATCTGAGAGATTCGTTCTGATTTAAACAGCAAATCTCGTTGAACGGTTGTCTCGATACGTGCCTGTTCACAATGAAGTGATAGCTCTGTCTGCAATTGCGGTTCTTACGTTCGTTTGGAACGAAGTGGACACTCAGCCTTCCAACCCCTGTTTCGGAAAACTGTGTTCGATGGCCGATTTAATGTTAGTTCTACTATGACCAAATGTACAGTGTGATGTAGTGTTCTCTTCGTTAAATACTACAGAGTGTAGTAGAATTCTACAAATGGAGGAAAGGAGAATAAGAATCTGGTGACCTTGAAGCAACTCAAGCCTCCAAACTAATTCGCAAAAGGAAGAGGACTTTCGAGAATAGAAGAAAAATACAGCGGATGTGATTTCACTTAGAAAATTGTGCAACTAACACTTGTCAACGTCTTCTTTCTTAGCAGCCTGAGGAGGTCACAATTTGTTAACGTTTACTTTGTCAGCAACTCTACAGGACTACATTTCTCAGCTACACTGACAGATACCGATCAGAAAGATACAAGCGACGAAGTACATAGAGCAACGAGTTTACAACCGCATGCTCTAACCACCGACCAATGGAGCCAAGTAGCAGCTGTCAAGACTATCCTTGCAACATCTCCAAGGCCTACGGTTGCGATCTGCGAAGAAGTTACGAATTATGGAATCCAGAAGAGATCTTCCCGACCATGTGCCCCCTGCCGAGTTACTACAGTCTGGTACCGGATATGTTCAACTCGAGGACACTGCCATTTTCCTGGAACCTCCCTCTGATAAGATACAAGCCCCAGCCTCGATACGAGAAGCCGCCGTATTCTTATATTGCTCTAATCGCCATGGCTATCAATTCCTCGCCTAAGCAGAGACTCACCCTTTCCGGGATTTACAGATTTATCATGGACAGATTTCCTTATTACAGAGAGAACCGGCAAGGTTGGCAAAACAGCATCAGGCACAACCTTAGCTTGAACGACTGCTTCGTGAAGATACCGAGGGACAAAGTCGTCGGGGAGGACAATGAGGAGGATCAGGTTGGGAAAGGTAGCTACTGGACCCTGGATCCATCAGCTAGCGAAATGTTCGAGCACGGGAATTATAGGAGAAGAAGAATGAGGAAACAGAGAGGATTCACGCAGGACAAGCAAGAGCAGAATCATCCGATCCTTCCGGTAAACGAAGACGATAGTTCTATGAACGTGTACCTAATATCAGAAATGAAGCTTGCATTTAAGTAGTATAAAACGTAGAAAGTAAAAACAATATCTTAGAAAGGGTGATATATCTACAAGCCCTTCAAATTTTGATAATATTTACTTGTAATAAACGAAAAAGGAATCGACATGTACTCGTTTAGCAGTCATGTATTCATGTTCAAAAAATAGATAGATCTTACTTATTTTATTTTAATTTTTACATTTCAAAATAAAATCGTTCGTTTCAAGCGTGCAGAAGGAATAAAAAAATAAAAAATCTGAAAATAATTATCAAGTTGTTAGGCTTGTCCCTTAAAAAGTATTGTCTCCTGATTTTGTAAGTAAATAATATAAATATAGCTTGGAAATAATTGTTAATTCGATAAATTTAGGCGAATATTATTTAAAATGTATAACTATGTCTTGGTTCTTCAGGTTTCAGAACAACTTCCTAATTTGAAGAGGCGGGAAAGAAAGAGTGAATATAAAATAGTCAGAGCGAAGAACGACGAAGAAGAAGCACAGACCACGAAAGTGAAATACGCGGAAACCCAAGGACACTGTGTGAAATCAATGATGTTCACTATCGAGAATATCTTACGGAAATCTACCCACGAACCTGCCACTTACAATTAGCTATTTGCATTCGACAAATCGTGTTATTAATTTTCACTTTTTGAGAAATCACAAAAATTTGTTGTTCTCTGACATCACTTATGGAATTCTTTATATACATATAGGGTGTCTCATGTAAGTTTCTCTTATGTAAATTAATAAGGAATAAAGTTTATTTAAAACCTAGCATAAGCAAATATCTTTTTATACTAAATGTTAATAATTTGAAAGATACAAAAATCAAGTTTTGTTTCGTAAATGAAACTTTATATTTTTATAAAATCACTTGATTAATAAATAGGTTTACTTAAATACGTTTGAAGTTACATCCAAAAACCTTTGTTACATCAGACACCCTGCATATTAATACTTCGGCAATTAATGCGTTTAACTGAAATGAAATACAAATTTTCCGATACTGATCAAACCTAAAGGAAGCATAAAGTAATAAAAATTATCTTCTCAATGTCCCCATTATTTATTACAAAAATCTTTGCATTTTATACATTGGACGTAGGTGTATAAACTTCAAAATTCTATTTAACCATTACTCCGAAATATTGTATACAAAATTATGAATTAACTAACGCACATAGAAGGAAGACATTTGTATATATGAATTATTTTAATAATCTTGTGCTGTTTGTCCGAAAATAAAAATGATCAAACATAGATCAATTATGTTTAAAAATTTAATTTAATCAATTCCTTTTCGATTAAAAACGTATTTTTTCATCTTCATTCTCAAATTTCTTAAAATCTGTAACTCATAATATTAACAAAACAACAATAAACGGAGAATTATTATTTCGCTATATATATTAATACATAACAGTATATATATTAATATATATACATTGTATATATGTTGATATACACATATTATTTGCTAAAGAGAAATTACAGTAAATGTTTAATACAAACTACATACAACATTATTAAGTTAGATAAGAATGTACGTATTCCGGATCAAGTACTATATAGACAAAGCTATCTGTTTTTAGCACCTTAATCATTTACTTAAAGAATTTGTCTGTCCTTAATCTCAGAAAAATGTAGTTTTACAAAATTACATACGGATCTGTGTTAATGTCGTAATTATATTTTAATTATATATACTACTGTCTCATAGAGACATAGAATGTATTTTAAGAAATGCATTGAGTTACTTCATAGATAAGAAATAATATTAAGCGGTTGGATCCCTTCTCATTAATTCTAAGTCGGCATCCATCATATCTTTTACAAGCTCCTAAAATGAAAACGTTTAATAGCAAACTGACAGCTCGTAATCGTATATGTAGATATAAGATAAGCACCTTAAATGTAACTGTAGGCTTCCAGCCTAATTTTTCTTTCGCTTTGGTAGCATCGCCCAGTAAAACGTCCTAGGTAAATAAAGAAGGTCATTGTTGATTATGTAAGAATCTATAACATGTAGTTACATTCTATAAAACAAGATTGATGCGTACTACTTCTGTTGGACGGAAATACTTGGGATTTATTTTAACTAATACTTCTCCCGTTTGTGCATCCTTTCCTGTCTCATTTACACCTTCACCTTCCCATTTAATTGTGCGGCCTACATATTGGAAAGATACTTCCACAAATTCCCTAACACTGTGTGTTTCTCCCATTGCTACCACATAATCATCTGGAACAGGCTGTTGCAACATCAGCCACATCGCCTAGAAAAGTATTGAATGCGCAGCTTTAAAATTTTGTAATGTTTCTTACAAGCCGCTAATTTATATACCTATACTCTTTACCTTGACATAATCCCTTGCATGGCCCCAGTCCCTTTTGGCATCTAAATTTCCCAGTTCGAGAAAATCAAGTAAGCCCAAGTGTATTTTTGCTACTGACCTAGTCACTTTTCTAGTAACAAAATTCTCTCCTCTACGAGGACTTTCATGATTAAATAATATTCCATTACATGCAAACATGTTATATGCTTCCCTATAATTTACTACAATCCAGAAGCTATATAATTTTGCACAGGCTGAAATGCCAAAAAATATGAATCACTCTGCTTCAGAAGTAATGTACTTAACATATAAAATAATAGTTGAATAACTAATTACCATAAGGGGAACGAGGATAGAATGGTGTTTTCTCATTCTGGGGTACCTCTACTACTCTGCCATAAAGCTCAGATGTTGATGCATGATAAAATTTCACAGTTTTTTCTAAACCACAGGTACGTATTGCATCCAACAATCGAACTGTTCCGACTGCGTCTACTTCAGCAGTATATTCGCTTACTTCGAAACTTACCTACAAGAATGTATTATGGCTATACAAAAAAAAGTGATTGATTGTTTTAAAGTTCAAAGTTGAATAATGTTATGCTTACCATAACATGACTTTGAGCAGCTAGATTATAGATTTCTGTTGGCTGTACAAGACTAATTACTTTAACTAAACTACTAGAATCCGTCATATCACCATAATGTAACTTCAGTTTATCCTGACGATGACTTTTTGGATCAGCATAGAGATGGTAAATACGAGCTGTATTAAAAGAACTGGCTCGTCTAATAATTCCATGTACATTGTACCCTTTTTCTATTAAAAATTCTGCTAAATAAGAACCATCCTAAAAGAAATTACATAAAACAAATCATTTCATTTATATTTACTGTGTACGTCATCACGTTTGTTGAACAATTTTATCCACGTGGCAAAAACCATTTCATGTTTTGAAACACCAATGAACGATATGAAAAAAAAGTATGAACTGTCAACCTTACCTGTCCGGTAATTCCCGTAATTAATGCAACACGTCTCTCGCCGCCGGTTGCCATTTCAAGGGATGCTCGAAAAGAAATGATTTTTCTGCTTTATATACTCCTGAAAACTGTCAGGCTCTACCTAACGTGTAACACCTGATAAGGCAACACTTTTTACGGTTGATTTGTTTACCATACATTCGAGCGTTATCTTACAACTTCGCACAAACACCTGCCGAAGGAAGTTCTATAACTACAACAAGCTCTAAGAAACTTCATTTTGAATTGCGAATACACGCAGAACAGCGAAAGCGGCTATAGGATTCGATTTAAACATTTTAAATGAATTAATCGCGTACTTCTATTGTTTTAACGATACGTAATCATTATTTATTTATGTTATTAATGAAACTATACTGACTGTTTGTCACTCCTTTAATATATAGTGGAAATTATTCAAAAATATTTCAATCTTTTACACAAACTTAAAATTTAAAAAGAAACTTACTGATATTGCCACGTCCTTGTTGAAACAAGTATAAACTAACCAATCATCTATGTTAGTATATAAGAAGTCATATATACATGTGCGTGTGTACATGTGTGTGTGTCGAAGAAATTATTTTGCATTGCTGCCATCGCCATCGTCGCCGCAAAGTGTAGTGTCATTCACAGCGAAAAGTTTTGAGTTCATTGTTTCTAAAGAGAAATTTGATAAACATGGCTCTTTCGTGCGAAAATCCAAACCGATCCTTGCCTGATTATGAGACACAAGCTGCTAAAATGAGGAGTTTCAGTCCATATGCAGACAATGGAGGGTAAATTTCAAATATAACCTAAAACCCTTAACGATGATGTTTAAAAACACAAAGATATCTAAGTATTTCACTGTAGTAAGCACGTTATTCTAATTTTCTATGTTATTTCTTAAAAATTGTTAATATTTTATAATAGTATATTCTATAATATTGCCAATATTACACAAGTTGTTTCTAAATGGATATTCTCCTTTTTGATTGCAGGAGTGTCATAGCCCTTGCAGGAGATGATTTCTGTGTAATAGCAGCGGACACGCGTCTTAGCACAGGATTTTCTATTTATACCAGAGAACAACAAAAATTATTTCCTCTGTCGAAGACGACTGTCCTAGGATGTTCTGGCTGCTGGTGTGACACGCTCACTCTGACTCGTCTTTTGTCTGCTCGTATGCAGGTAAACTTTCTAAATGCATCTAATTTTCAGACTGATTATTTATATATACTTATTATTAGACAGCGGATTTTATGCATTTATATGACAAAAATGAACACATAATTTAAAGCAGTGGACGAATTGAAAAGATTAAGGAAATCGGTGTATTAATATTTCAGCTTAACATGACAATTAAAAGAAGAAAGAAATTTCTATTTGGCTCCTATGTCTTGCAATCAATACAAACATTTTTTATTTTACATAAAGATCCGCAGTCTAGTTATTATATTTAAAAGTTATGGAATTATTCATTACTATTCTTATTTCTCCTGACATAGATGTACAAACATGAACACCAGAAGGAAATGTCAACACCAGCAGTAGCACAAATGTTATCGACAATGTTATATTACAAACGCTTCTTTCCATATTACGTTAGTAATATTGTTGGCGGAATAGACAATGAAGGTAAAGGTTGTGTGTACTGTTATGATCCAATTGGACATTGTGAAGTAACTAAGTATAGAGCAGGTGGTTCTGCTGGTGCACTTTTACAACCTCTTCTCGACAATCAGGTATAATGAATATACTGTAAAAGCGAATATACTAGTAAAAGAGAATATACTATATTTCAGTCCATTAATTGCATTATGTTTCTTGCAGGTTGGATTTAAAAATCAGGAAGGAGTTGAACATGTTCCCTTAACCGAAGAAAGAGCAGTTTCAATAATAAAAGATGTGTTTATTTCGGCTGCAGAAAGAGATATTTATACTGGTGATTCTATAAGCATCAAAATTGTAACAAAGGATGGTATAAAGGAGTCAAGCTTTGCATTAAGAAGAGATTAATTAAATAAGATAAAAGTAATGTATTACCAGGTTTCTGTACGAATAAAAATAACACTGAACAGTGTAATTAATGTTTATTTAGTAATTTCTTTTTATATACAAGCTACTGTATGATGTATGATGAAATATTGCTACATTATAAATTAATATTTTAATCTCTATATGCAAATATACTGATATACGATGCTTATGGATGCATATGTCTATATATATATATATATATAAATTCTATTTTTTAACCATTATAAAATTGATCACTGATCTATATGTATATACATAGCAACAACCTCATAACGTTATTTGCATTAATACAATGTTGTTTAGCCTACCTGAATCGACATTCAAGAAGATGAAATAATAAATCTGTTTTATAATAGAATCAATGGCGTGTATTTAAAAATATAACAAAATGGCATATAAAGATAAATTAACAGTTTTGTCGACAGTTCCAAGTATTAAGGTGCTTGTAATTTTCACACAATAGAAATCCTACAATATTTTTTACAGTTCTGTTTAGGGAACGATGCATAAGGATATAAAGTTAAAATTTGTTTCCCTCCCCCGAGATTCACTTTTTTGTCCCGGGGGCTGTTACCGGTTTTCCACGATCTTTTCCACGCAACTTTATTCCTAATACTCGCTCAATTTTACCAATTACCATTTGGTTGGGTATACCACGACCTGCTTCATAGTCATTGATGACTTGTGCCTTTTCATTTACTTTCTATATAACAATGATAAAAGAAGTATATATGTCTAATACGCCCACGAATAGAAATACAAAAACCTTAGAATATATGTAAATAATTACAAAATACTTACTGTCGCAAGATCTTTTTGGGACATTCCTTTATTCTGCCGTCCCTGCTGAATTAATTTACCAAGGTCAAGTGGAATTTTGTCATGCTTCAATTCCTCAGTTTCTCTGTCTAACTTTGCAGTGTTTTTAGTTGTTACATGTTGTCTGTTTGCACCTCCACCCCCTATAAAAAGTATAAAATATATTTTTAGTTTCTTTCTTTTCTCACAGAAAACAGCACAAAAATTCACTTCTTTATATATTTATTGTTGCATATTGCGTCGTATTATCTTTGTATACACACTGTTGCTTCGTTGTCATTGCCACCTTTTATAGTATTTCATGTATGAATAAATCCTTTGCAAATCAAATAGCACTCTGTATTACAGTTTTTTTATTTCGTAAAAATCTTTCAAAGAAACTGTACTCACACTTTGCTTGTGTTTCAACCGCGAATCCTTGACGACGTGCAGCATTCACCGCCTGTAAATAAACACAATTACACAATCATGTGGTTACTGTATGTTTCGAAAACGAAATACGCCGAAACTTCAATGAAATACTATTACCTGTTCCGATTTAAGTACCGATGCCTTTGGTGGACGTTTACGAAGAGTAATAGGAGCCGTGTCCCAGTCTGACATGCTGCACGAGTCTGTTATAATAGCAACACTCAAGAATTATATTATCGATGTCGCATGTAATGCATGTAACTACTGTGCGGTATTATACTTGCTATGAATCTTCCAGTAAGTTCTCTCTACGTTCCAAAAAGCACGATCTAATGTGCGACCTAAAATCGACCCGCACCGAAATTGTCCAATTTTCCGCGAGCACTCTTGAAGGTGTCTCTCAAATTTGTCATTCAATGCCACGCTCGTAAATGTTCCGTCGATGCTGTTAAATGTCAGTTTTCACAATACTTTTTGATTTTTTCTCATACAAAACAATTTATTGAATTGTAATTACGATTCAGTTTTTACATTTTATCAATCTAAGTCGTGTGACCGCGACATTTGAAAAGTACAGATATAAATATATATATATATATATATATTATATTATTTCGAATTTACATTTCAGTTTTTTGATAAATAACGGATCATGTTTGGAATATTTTTCGTCAGACATCAATCGTTAGATTGCTTTTATTGATACGGATTGTTCGTCACGAACGTTGAAAACATGCAAAAGATACAATAAAAATGTAACAAATATATATTTTGATAAAAACTGCGATTTTGTCAGACTACAAGATTCTATTTGCATATTTTGTTTACAATTGTGATGCGGCATAACAAATATTTATTGAAAGTATGGTTGTCGTATATATTTAATGTTCGTAACATTTATTTCATTTTATACTGTTCCCCGGCAATGATGTTTTCACATTTTATTAGAATTGACATTAATTCTGACCAAAGGTTAATCAGATCTTTTTTCCTTTAACCTGTTGTACTGATATTTAACGGTTTACGTCGTTAATGATAACTTCATAGTTCGTTTTCTCTTGTCATGCAAGCATAGTGATCGGTTAAGTCGCTCTTACATCGTATTTTGCATAGGTAATTCAAAACGCAGGCTTCTTTGAAGAATTCTAAACCAATGCGAGATGTCTTTCATTAGTACACTTTGGAAATGTACATTTAGCCCCCGGCTTTTTAAAGTTTATGAAATAACGTGGATCGGTCGTTTGGTCGACGTAAGTATAAATTTACTTTATACGGGATTCGTTAGTTGTTGCATTTAGGTTATGCATCTTTTAATTGATTTCAGAAGTCATATGAACCAAAGAGCATAGAACGATGGAGCGATCACATTGTAATTTGTGTAAGTATTTTCAAAGAATTACAATATTTCGATTAAATTAAATATCGTTTAATGCTACATCAGTTAAATCATTTACTAAGCTGACTATGAGATTGCAAGTGACAGTTGTAATGTACAAATCTGCTTTTAATTTTACATAAAAATAAATTTCATTTATTTGGAAATAATAATAACACGTGTCAATCTTATTGAATTTATTTGTTTTCAGTTTGCAGCAATTTGGTCCATAAGCCTATACACAATACCATTAGTTGCTACCTTTTTTTATCAACGCAATAATCCTTTAACAGATAATGTTTATCTACTATGTAAATTTATAACTGGAGCTGGTATAATTTTAATTGCATCTTTGGCAGCACGTGGCTGCTCCAGAGCAAATAATCCAACATACTTGAAATTTTTAAAAACATTGAATGATGCGAATGCACGATATAACACAGAAAATAAACAGGAACTTCAAAAATATGAATTTGAGTTTTGGGCGTGGCCTGTAGATTTCAAAATTGCAGAGGTGGAAAGGTAAAATACTTGATTTACTATAATAATAATAATTAGATCAAGTTCTTTTCTAATTCTAATTATTTTTCAGGGAAAAACCACGTGAGAAGCTAACATTAGAAAAAATTGCAGTATCCAGTGGTCGTATAAAGAGACAAACTAACAAAGAATTTGTATTTAGATTACCTTGTAAATTATTATCGTGTATTGTAGCTCATACTTTTGCTATTAAAATGATATATCCTGGAAGTATATCAGTTATTAACTGGGCATTTCGTAAGTTGCCCAATATAGTATGAATCTATATAATTTTACCATTACGTTACTATTCTATAACAATGTTCATTACTATCATAGGTTCTACACTTTTAAAAGGACGAATAGATTTAATAAAGCAAGGTGGGGAAAGATACAAACTGTTATCAGCAGATAACAATCAAATTGACACTATGTTGGTTGATAGGCGAAACAAGTAATATAAACACTAGTAACTTCTTTTCCAAAATCGCATTTCACAAAAGATTATTTTGAAATAATTCATTTTCTGTCTGCAGAACAAATGAAGGGCATATATTGGTAATTACATGTGAAGGAAATTGCAGCTTTTACGAGACTGGCATTATATCTACTCCATTAAAAAAAGGATATTCTGTGTTAGGATGGAATCATCCAGGCTTTGGTAACAGTGCTGTAAGTGTTGTTTTTGCAAATAAATATTTTGCATTTCATTTATGGTAATACTCCGATGAGAAGAATTGCTGTTACTCTTATACACCAATATTGCAAAGGTGAAATTTTGGCAATTGTTGCAGTTAATATCAATGATATATGTATATTAACTATAATTGAAGTAATGGCAAGACTTCTCCTTCGGCCAAACTATGATTATAAAATTGTAACAGTAAGACATGAAAATGACTACAAAGGGTGCCCCGTATCCTCTGCAAGAAGAGAATGCTATCGATTGTGTAATGCGTTTTGCAATCGAATACTTAAGGTTTCCCGAGGAACAAATAATTCTTTATGGCTGGAGTATCGGTGGTTATACTGCCACTTGGGCTGCAATGAACTATCCTTCTATTAAATCTCTAGTAAGATCATATATATATATATATATCTTTTTGCTATTGTTTAAATACTCTACAGATTAATTGTATCGTAAAAAATATAAAATATTTCAAAAATAATTGTGCTAAAATGCAGCAACGCATGTTCCAGGTATTAGACGCAACATTCGACGATGTACTTCCGCTAGCCATTATGACAATGTCCTCCTCGTTAGAGGGTTTAGTACGGAACATTATCAGGGATTATTTTAATCTAAATATCGCGGAACAATTAACTAGGTACATACATCATAGCATTCCATGAAAATGTTTTCTTTAGTAATATCATTCTGTAAGACGATTCTGTTTCTTTGCAGATACAAAGGTCCTGTATTGATCATAAGAAGAACAGAAGATGAAATAGTATGCACACCTAGCAATTCTTTAGCAGGAAATCGTGGTAACATGTTGCTTACAAAACTTTTCATAATACGCTATCCGTACCTGTTCTTAAACGAATCACTGTGTGGAGAACTTTTAACACGATTTTTGTCCGCCGATGTTGCTACAAGAAGTAAACGAATATTAACATGTTTATTACTCAAATTGATGTTTGTGTAGGACAATGTAATATGATATCTTTGAATTTGTTTCAGAATCAATAATTGATATGGTAGAGATTGACGAAAAGCAGTGCTTAGAATTAATCGCGGAAGATATACAAAAAGCCGGCGGTATTGTAAATTATCCTTCTACACTTGGGCAAGACTGTCATTGTAAAATAAAACAACAACTTACACTCTTTCTTGTATGTATAAAAATAAATTTAATTTTTTATTCGATGCACATTATTTTATATATTTGATATTTCAGGCAATGATGTACATGAAAGATCAACCAACGACACATTGTTCACCATTAGCCGTGGATTTATTTCATCCAGGGTGGCATCCAACATCCACAACATCCGTGAAATAGCGAAATAAAGTTCTGTGATGTTATAATTATCTAATTATTGGGAACTTTCTTTCAAAGTTCTAATTTGTACACTAGATGACACTTTCAAGAGTTACAATAATGTAGGGCTCAAGGTTTTAAATTAGTACGAAAAGAGTTTATTTACACTGTTTCTTTAAACACGTAATAAATATTCACGGAACTCATAAAACTATTAATGCATTTGATCTTGTTTTTACTGTTAAAAGTTATTTATTATATATGAATTCCAAACTATGTTTCGTATTCCAAGATTATAAGTGTAATTTTTATATTTACTTTGAACATTCTAGTCTAATCTTCGTACACGTTTAATAATTAAAAAGCAGGCTTATAAAAATTTAGATATCTACAACGACAAAAAAAATTGATTAAAATACGTGTATTTTTAAACCATATAGTTATGTTAAAAAATTTTGTTTTCATTATTCATTAGAATGTGACATTTAGCGGTACGTCAATAAAACATTTTTATTTTCAAACATTTGTAACTAATTTGAATCTATTGATGTGTAGGTGTTATGTGAATAATTGTTATAAAATACGAATTTCGCACGGAACACTTAACCATTAATAATCTGTATACATTGCATGACATATAGCCATTTCTTTTTACAAGGCTGTATAAAACCATGTATGTTTTACAACTTTCAAAGTATGTAACAATAAATAGATATACCTCATATCAATGTTTTGCAAACCAATGTATCTTAACATTTATTATGCATTCATCGTACCATTTAAAGCTCGTAAAAGCGAATCTTTCGCTTCCTGACACGAATCTACAACTTTCTTTTTATTTTGCATTGGTTTATCCAGAAACAGCTTCAACGTGTTTCGAGTATCATCCAAAAAGTAATCCTTATAAATAATCGTCTCCAATGCTTTAAAACAACCTTCCAAGTCCCAATCAATTTTTCCACTTTGTTTGTTTTCACTCTGAAATGAATTATGTATTTGAATTTGATTATTTGTATTAAAAACAAGTATGGAAATCAACGGTGTATCCATCCTGAAAGATACTCACTTTAATTAAACCTAAGTTGACTAATAAAGCATTATTCAAAATAGACGTTTGATCGTTTTCCTTTGCAAAGGAAAATAACTCTGAATACAAAGAATTTGTTATGACTAGAGCTTTCATTCTCACATCAACATAGCCACACGAACATAAAGATGATACTTTCATAATTGTAGTTGTGAATTCTTCTATGAACATTTGTTCAGAAGATGTATCAGCTTTTTCCGATACTTTCTAAAACACAGAAGTATTTTTAAAAGTCATTAAAATATTATCAAATAATTCGAATGTTATAGGTGCTTACTTTAGCCTGATCAATGAAATGTTGCACAATGTCTTCTTTCGATAATAATAATTTGTCATATGTTGGCGATTTTAAAAACTGTGTAACAGTTACTGTTGATGCTGTAACATTATTTGGTATTGTATTGCCATTTTCAACTGCATCCTCCTCTTCCTCTTCCTCGTTATCTTCATTTTCTTCACTGGCACTGTCGGTATTGTCTTCTTGGTCTTCATCCTCATCATCATCCGTTTCATCCTCCTCAAATGGGCCCAATGAATTAATTCTTTTAGAAGTAGTAAGCAATTCTCTCAATATAGTTCGTCCTTCATTTCCAAACAAATTGCCATCTAATTGTAGACTCGTCAGGCACTCTTTATCAGCCATAGCAACAGCTATTGGATTAGCACCCTCTGTGCGAATTTCATTAGAAGTGAAATTGACTTCCTTCAGTAAAGGATGGTTACCCTCGATTCCCAATGCCTCCGCAAGAATTATGCATCCTTGGGTTTTAATCAAACAGTCTCCTAAATTAAGATGTTCCAAATTTTTTAAATTTGGTAATGCTTTAGCTAGAGCTTGAGCTCCTTTCACACCAACTGTATTATCATTTAAATTTAAAATCTTCAATCCTGGATTGGCTGATAATCCAGTTGCAAGTGCTGCAATGCCTACATGATAAATACCATTCTGGGGCATTACAACTTCCTCTAAACTAGTCAATTTCTGAAAAACTTGTGCCAATGCTTTTGCACCCTCATTTTCTAATCTGTTCCTGCCTGCTACAAACACCTTCAATGCTAGAGGCGCTCCTACAGATAAAAATGGTAAATTATTAATCGATTAATATTTTCTAAAACTATCATGTCAATAAAATAGCTTACCTGTTTTACAGCTATTTTCATAGCAATCAGACAATGCTTTCGCCAACATATTACCACCTGATATTCCAAGCCCATTGTTATTCAACCTTAATTCACGAAGAGTATAACATGCATTGGAAGTCAAAAATGAGGCTAATCCTTGTACACCAATAGGTCCAAAAGCATTATCGCTCAAATCTAATTCAATTAGACGAGTACCGGCAGAGCATAGACTAGAACCAAGGAATTCAATGGCCTTTGGTATTTCAGACTTCAAACGACCAGTGAACATATCTTTCCAAAGTGCACGTTTCAGAAAAGAACCTTTTTCCTCCAATATCTTAGCCACTGCTTTGGCAGCAAGTGGCCCCAAAGTGTTACCTTCTAAATCCAAAAACTCTAATTTGGGGCATTCTCGTATTGCATTCACAACTTCCACCGCTGTTAAATAATGAAACAATTAACGCCTACCTTGGATAACCTAATATAGGCTCACATAATTGTAATTTTGTATCGTACAGCTTTCGAAACGTACAAAGAAATGAAACATTAAACAAATCGAAACACTTAAAATTTCTTACCATCTACTTCAGAATCAAGCTTGAGTGACCTCTTCGCGAAGGATACACCGGTGCCGGTAGAATTTTGAGTAACATTTTCCAGTTGACTTTCGAGCTCACTTAAATTAAACGGTGTCATATTTCAATTTGATTATACTTAACTGCACTACGTAATAATAAATTCTTCCGTTGTAATCCTTCACAATGCCTTGGAGCAAACAGTACTATAAATATTAATTTGTTTTTAGCGGGAGATAAAGGCCATCATCGAGAACCGTTCGTAATGTTGATACAATGCAGTGATGTGATTGAACCCACCGTAACTCGCGCATGCGCGGCAATTTCAGCCTCAGTAACGTAACTATTTCGATGAAATCGGGTAGCTTGAGCACCCCGCAGACTTTTATAATTGAAACTTATTCTTTATTTTGAGGATGGGATAGGGAAAGAGCACTGCAATAACTACGCAAAAGAATTCATAATAAAACAAGGAAATAACACTGGTACATTCCCGCCAGAATAACTGCCTCAAGGCGTCAGTGCTACGCATGCGCGATGCGCGCCCAGAATGGCCATTCGCCTAATTTTGATCTACAGGGTGAACCACGATGCACGAATCGTGATCAGTAGAGATTACTCTGTTATTATAGCAGTCCGATCGAAAATGTTTTTATCAGGTATAACATGGTTTCAAGAGAGCTTTCACGTGATTATAGCAAATTTGTTGTCAACTCTTTTTTTCATGATTTTTCAAGGTCACCTTCAATTTTTTGCAATACATTCGTATAATTTTTGCAAAATTATGCACGGTGACCAAGATGTCCTTTCTATGCAAACATTTACTTTACTAATGTTAAATTAGCCGGGCATCTGCGAAAAAATCCACCCAATATCTCATCACTGTAACGTTGTGTAACGTACGCGGGAAAAAGTCTACCAACTGTTCAAGGAAAAATATTATCTATCGTTTTCAGGGTAGTGTCACTCTAATAGGAGAACTGTTAGCAAAAGTTTAGTACCGTAACACAAAATAAAGATGTCACTATTTGCAAGAGTAATTCTCAAAGTGTCCGCCAGATGGAATTGATGACAACATTTTGGTGCATGTTGTAAACAAAAATATACGATTTCAATGAAATAGGTTGGAAAGTTTTGTTATTCCGGTTGAATTTAATTCTGGAGTCCTGGAGGCAACAAACTCGTTGAATGCCGTTTCAGCATCTCTCTGGGATTTAAAGCATTTCACACGCAAGAAGTTGTCGAGGTGCTTAAAAAAGTGATAATCGGTGGGCGAGAGATCTGGTGAGTATGGTGGATGAGGTATTTAGAGTTTTCTAGCCTAATTTGTTCAACTTTTGAAGGGTCGGTCGGGCGACGTGTGGCTGGGCGTTGTCGTGGAGAAGGATAGGACCATTTCTGCTGACCAGTGCTGGGCACACACCTTGAAGTTTTTCATGCATCTCGTCGATTTGGTGGCGGTACTTTTCAGCTTTAATGGATGCACCAGGATTCAGGAAGCTATGGTAAATCAAACTGACCACAGACCACCAAATTATCACCATGACCTCCTTTTGGTGCAACTTTGGCTTTGGTAAGTGTTTTGAGCCGATCGTTGATTGCGCAAAGGAAGGGCAGATGACCCTCACGTTCTACGATATGTGATGTGTTATGCGATATGCGATGTGTGTTGTATGATCTCGATGTATGTTCTGCAATATGCGATGTATGTTATGCGATATGCAATGAATATTATACGATGTTGATGTGTGTTATGAGCAGAGTAGGGCAATAATCAACTAATATTTAAAAATAACTAATGGTCATCAAAACTTTCTGATTAATTAGTGATAAAAAATTAATAATATTAATGTATGTTAATCGCATAATAGTGACTGATGACTAAAGATGACTGATCATCAACTACTAATTCACTAATAAGCTATAGCTAACGATTACTTAGAGCTGTGACTAACTGTCACTAACTAATCAAAAAGTTTTGACTAATGACTATTTTGCTATAACTGACATTCAAAAAAACTATTAGTAATTTTTAAATATTAGATGATTATTGCCCTACTCTGGTTATGAGATATATGATGTGCGTTATACGATGTAGATGTATGTTCTGCGATATTTGATGTGTGTTATGAGATATACGAGGTGTGTTGTACGATCCCGATGTGTGTTACGAGATATACGATGTGTGTGATGAGATATACGATGTCTCTTATACGATCTCGATGTGTCTAATGAGATATACGATGTGTGTTATGCGATATGCGATGTGTATTGTACGATCTCAATGTGTGTTATGAGATATACGATGTGTGTGGATGTGTATTATACGATCTCGATGTGTGTTACAATATGTACGGTGTATGTGGATGTGTGTTATACGATCTCGATGTGTGTTACGAGATATACAATGTGTGTTACGAAATGTGCGATGTGTGTTATACGATCTCGATGTGTGTTACGAGGTCTACGGTGTGTGTTACACACATCGAGATCATACAACACACATCGTATATCTAGTAACACACATCCTACATTTCGTAACACACACCGTAGATCTCGTAACACACATCGAAATCGTATAACACACATCGTACATTTTGTAACACACCGTAGATCTCGTAACACACATCGAGATCGTATAACACACATCGCACATTTCGAATTTATTATTAAAGAAATGTACAATGTGTGTTATACGATCTCGATGTGTGTTACGAGATCTACGGTGTATGTTATAAGATCTCGATGTGTGTTACGAGATCTTCGGTGTGTGTTACGAGATGTACGATGTGTGTGGATGTTATTATACGATCTCGATGTGTGTTACGAGATATACAATGTGTGTTACGAAATGTACGATGTGTGTTATACGATCTCGACGTGTGTTACGAGATCTACGGTGTGTGTTACACACATCGAGATCATACAACACACATCGTATATCTCGTAACACACACCGTATATCTAGTAACACACATCCTACATTTCGTAACACACACCGTAGATCTCGTAACACACACCGTAGATCTCGTAACACACATCGAAATCGTATAACACACATCGTACATTTTGTAACACACCGTAGATCTCGTAACACACATCGAGATCGTATAACACACATCGCACATTTCGAATTTATTATTAAAGAAATGTACAATGTGTGTTATACGATCTCGATGTGTGTTACGAGATCTACGGTGTATGTTATAAGATCTCGATGTGTGTTACGAGATCTTCGGTGTGTGTTACGAGATGTACGATGTGTGTGGATGTTATTATACGATCTCGATGTGTGTTACGAGATATACAATGTGTGTTACGAAATGTACGATGTGTGTTATACGATCTCGACGTGTGTTACGAGATCTACGGTGTGTGTTACACACATCGAGATCATACAACACACATCGTATATCTCGTAACACACACCGTATATCTAGTAACACACATCCTACATTTCGTAACACACACCGTAGATCTCGTAACACACACCGTAGATCTCTTAACACACACCGTAGATCTCGTAACACACACCGTATATCTCGTAACACACATCGTACATTTTGTAACACACACCGTAGATCTCGTAACACACATCGAGATCGTATAACACATATGGCACATTTCGAATTTATTATTAAAGAAATGTACGATGTGTGTTATACGATCTCAATGTGTGTTACGAGATCTACGGTGTGTGTTACCAAATGTACGATGTGTGTTATACGATCTCGATATGTGTTACGAGATCTACGGTGTGTGTTACCAAATGTACGATGTGTGTTATACGATCTCGACGTGTGTTACGAGATCTACGGTGTGTGTTAGGAAATGTACGATGTGTGTTACGAGATCTACGGTAAGTGTTAGGAAATGTACGATGTGTGTGGATGTGTGTTACGAGATCTACGGTGTGTGTTTCGAAATGTACGATTTTTGTGGATGTGTGTTATAAGATCTCGATATGTGTTACAAGATCTACGGTGTGTGTTACGAGATGTACGATGTGTGTGGATGTGTATTATACGATCTCGATGTGTGTTATACATTGTTTTGCGCTTTTCTTTGAGTCTGGTCATTGTTAATTGCTGTGATATGCATTTGATGTAGTCTTATTATGAAAAAATTTGTAAATAATGTGTAACTTGCGATATTTGTAATGAAACAGTG
The DNA here is from genome assembly GCA_933228785.1 of Lasioglossum pauxillum. NCBI lineage: Eukaryota > Metazoa > Arthropoda > Insecta > Hymenoptera > Halictidae > Lasioglossum > Lasioglossum pauxillum. Next base: position 15,805,235 of record OW121702.1, on the reverse strand, counting down.
TTATCGCGCTTGATAATATGGTTTCAATTTATTAATAAGTAGAAAGTTGTACATATACTATTTGTAATTGTTTTAATGTTCAATAAACTATGTTTAAAATGTATTAAAATGTTTTAATTTGTTTTATTTTTAAATAAAAATTATAAATTAGCAAGGAATGGGTAGTATGGATTTTGAATCCCCGCGTTTTACCCGTTAGTTGTGTAACACAAAATTCAGATGGCGCTGGATTTCCGTGCTAACAGAAAAGTACATTGAGTGACACTACCCTGATCGTTTTTTGCATTTGTAGCAATTTGTAGCTTGCATGTTGCATGCTTGCATTTTACAACAACAGAATATGTATACTCTATGCATTGGCGTGTATATTGCCTATATACATATTGCTCATATATAATAATTTTTTTATTTTTGTTCCTTATAAATTATGCGTCATGTTATGCGCCGTTTGATTACAGCGAGTTAAATAGTTCATATGAAATTGCTATTCTAATTACTACGGAGCACAGAGCATTTTCATAGCATCAACTGTGAATTCTCTGTGTATATACCACTGATATATATACTATGGATACGAGATTCCCATAAGCCAGCCGTACAGCAGTTGAAACATATTGAAGAGTGACTTTAGATGCAAGCGCTGCGAAGAGGACACCACTGTACTAACGGAACTAGCGCGAAGTTTGAAAGATTGAATTTACAAGGGACGCGTATTAATATAGCACAATAATACGAACTGCTTGTATGAAGGTTAAAATTTAAAAAACTGGTTGCAAAAAATAATATTCATGGAAATAGTGAAATAAATATATTTATATATAAATATAATATAAAAGAAACAGGAGTAATGATTATTGGAATTCGCAGAAAGTGAATAGTAATTTTAAAAATGTTTCTAAACATTAAACATTTAATGTTTAATGTTTTAACATTTTATTTTTTTTTATTTTCACTAAATATGCACGACAAAACACGATAAACAGTAAAATACACGCCTGCTCCAAACCACGCTGTAAACCAAAATGGTTAAAAATGGTCGTTCTCCCCAACGCGCAACTACATTGCGAACAACGCCACCTGAAGAATGGCAAAGTGTAGAGCACTACGGGGTGAAGAGGAGTACGGGGGAATATAGTACAGCGGTGTCCTCTTCGCAGCGCTGGCATGTAAAGCCACTTCAATATGTTTCACAGCATCTCGTATCCATAGTATATATATCAGTGGTATATACCCAGCTAACCAGGCGTGCCTTGAGCCTTGAGCCAAGCCGGCCTAGGGCAGAGATCGGCAAATCATTGTCCAATTTACGCTCGGAGCTGCTCAAGGCCGGATTGGCTGAATTTTGGACGACCTCCTGTGCGCGCATATGCCGCGCTAGTGTCGTCCGTAGGACCAGGGTTTGGACGGGTCAGGTCGGCCGCTGGACGCTGAATCTGCCTTTGTGGCAGCACCGTCGCACTGATGTGGCGCATGCCAAATATCGTTTTACAGGGCAACACAATAACAAATATGAGAACTAAATAAAATTTGTATGGGTATTTCGAATTGTCGAGAATGAATGTGAATACAAGGGACAAGTGCTGTATATTTGGCACGATAAAAATTTACTTCGCCGACATCTGTCACATTAGTGCGACCTACCTTCGCTGACAGTGCTGCCCTGTAAAACGATATTTGCCAGCCACATCGGTGCGACGGTGCTGCCGTTCGGCATACACCACATCAGTGCGACCGTGCTGCCACAAAGGCAGATTCAGCGTCCAGCGGCCGACCTCATGCCGACCTCATGCCGATGTCCAAACCCTGGTCCTACGGACGGCACTAGAACGGCATATGCGCGCACAGGAGGTCGACCAAATTTGGATTTTTGGTTGGCTGGGTACATATTGTTCGCTGCTGGAAAGAAGTCTCGCATAATCTTCATAATCTGATTCGTTGACGCATTGTCACTTTGAGTAATAGCAAAATGATGTACGCGTACCCAGATAGCACAGCCTGCCCGAGCCCACCACCGGCCCAAACCTCCCGAGGCCCGTGACCTACAGGTTACTATCTAACACAATGCTTGGATCGGCTCGAGGCTGATTCCGTTGGATCCGTGCCTGATTTTTATGCGCGCAATGGCCCGGAAATAGCCAGGCATGGGCTCGAGCCCACAGCCTGCCGGCCGTGCCAGATTTCAGCCAGAGTTTAAGAGGGCAGCACGGTCACACTAATGTGGCCAATCAGTGCTTCGATTGAGCCCAACTTTTCTCGCGCATGCGCGTCACAGTGCGGGTCGCATGGAAATGAGGATTGCAAGGGTGCGGGATTCGCGTTCTCATTTCTTAATAATACAAAAATTTGATTTTTCAGTAGTCAATAACGCTAGATAAAAGATCAATCTAGGCCGTGATCGCCCTCGAAAGTCCTATTTTTACATTTACGAGTCGTAATTTGCATCATACGGAAGCATACAACTGCGCATATAAGTGCTCTTTAGCTTCGTGGTACTGCGACTTCTCAACAGACTATAGCATTTTGCCCACATCCGTCATTTGGTAGATGAAGTAATCTTGGAACACGGCATGTTATCTGAAGTCGGGTTTATAAGCATGTATATATCTAGGTGCCGCGTGTTCATAGGTTTACGCCCGCAGTTGCAGTCCGCTGCTGAACAGTCCGCACCCGTGCGTTCGTGAAGTGCGTTTCAGAAAACTCTCTTCATCGAGATACCGACGTATATACACACACGTACACGCGTACACGAAATCGAATTTCAAAAGCGTTGGAAAAAGGGTTCGACGGTGGTGAACGACATACTTTCGACGGGGAAAGCTATCGGTGTCGAATTAGCGTTAATGTGGCCAACGTATGAAACAACGGAACAGTTTATCGGTGACGAAGCTGGTGGTTGTTTTGAGGCTGGAGTGTTACCCGATTAGAATGGTTGCAAGTGTCGCGCGCACATCGCTGCCAGGCCGTAGTGTTGTGCCAAAATAAATCAGAGAGTTAGTTTGTTCCTCGCTGGGAACTGCTAGTGGACGAATGTGCCTCACCGTTTGGATCCGTTTCGAAACGGCGGGCCGAGCTATGCGGAGTCGCGATTACCCGCTCTTTTGTTTCGAGGACTACGATGGGTGTCACAGCCACCCGCTGATGTGCATTCCGGTATTTTAAAAACGATCGGCCTCGCCAAGCGGAAGTGTTTTTCGCTTGGCCATCACCATTTTACCTGCCTCACTGTGGATTTCGATTTCCTGGCCTGACTGCGTTATACACCTGAAAAAGGGGGCTGGCAACACGCGATTCGAACTTCGTGTTTTCCAACAACCTTATCCGCCCTGACGTGATTCGCCCGGTTTGCCCGCCACAGGACGGGTTATGTTTCCCACTTTCATCGGGATCCTAGGTAAGCTTTGCATTCCTCGCGATACGATCGCCGATCAGTCGCGATGGATCATTTATTTTCATTTCCATTCGAGTTTTTTCCGCCTTTACCTACGTTATATCATGTTGATTATCTCCCGAAGAAAATCGATGCCCACAATTGAGAGGCCTTGTCAATGACCCCAAGTTTAGCAACAGAATTATTTTCATTGTCTTTTTTCTTCTTCTCTCTCTGTTTCTCTCTCTCTCTCTCTCTCTCTCTCTCTCTCTCGCCCTCTTTCTCTTTCTCTCGTTCTATGTTTTGTTTCTCTTTTGTTTTACTATTGCGTTACATACTACGCAAGAGTATATCGATGCACGATCGCATTATATTTGTATCTGTGATTGATATTTATTTACCGAATGTGTTTTCGCTTGATTATTTGAAAACGTACATAGCTTCTTATATGAATATTAACGTTCATTTCGATTGTTCCTTTTTTTCTTCGTTGTTGAGTCTACGGTAGGTTCGATACTTCGTAGTGAATGATATATAAAATATTTTTTGTTTTATTGGACAGTAGACACCCGTAATTAGTATTGTTGGGTAAACAGTAAAATTATTGATGAGACAAATTATCAAGTCAAGCAGCTGTTTCATATGTTTTTGGTATTTATGTAAATGAAGTTGTAAATAAAAATTTCAGACATTCATTATGAAGAATATTCAGAACTCAAAGTTCATTCTCCGAGTTATATGGACTACAAGTTATTCAGATCACGATAAATCTGAAAAATAGGGTGTAGACTTTTTAGAAAAAATACGTTTTGAATTGTAACTTCAAAAAGAATTAACCTGTTGTATAAATTATATTTTACATTCGTGCTATTTTATTGGTAACTATATAATTAATACAAATAATTTCACATGGGAAATAATTATATATTTAATATAGATAATTAATAAGATATGTAGGATGTTCTAGGAAAAAAGATAAGGTCTTTTTATTAATATTCTTAAAAGTCATATTGTATAGTTGAAACAATAGTAGACTATTATACATATAGTACTTGTTTGTTTCTCTATAATTCTATTAATTATATTAAACATTATTTGCAAACATAAAAAGAAAAGTGAACATAAAAAGCCAAATTTTGTAAGTATCCTTACAATGACTGTAACATGTGATTTTTATTACAACATTGTACAAATATAAAATACTAGAATAACATACAATTAGTGTTTTCTTGGAATTATTAAGAGATCATTATTACAAATAGTATATTGTCACTTAAAAGTTAATATTATTTTGTATAAGAAAAATGGATGGTTATCATAAAAAAGGGATGCAAATCTTCATTCAGTGGACAGTTTTGTGGAAAAGGACTTGCTGCAAAATGTACAAGAATCTAAGAAATAATGTACACAATTCGTATATGGCTCTCTGCTATTTACATGGTATTATTTATTGTAAGAGTTTTAGAGTATGTCATTATATTCTGTTGTACAACCTTATACAATTCACAAATGTACACCAATATAAAATAACACTAACAATAGCACATTAACAATACAATTACATAGAATGATACTAATAAGATGAACATATGTATTGGGCAATGTTAATAGAATTACTACTGACACTGTTCAATTTTTTTATGAATATTATGCCATGTTTTTCAGAGTATTTTTTATTTGATCATATTTCCATTACACTATTTTACTATTTTACACTATTTGTTCTTTTTGAACTTTATAAATAATTACAAATAACTTAGAAATAATTTTGTGGCAAAACTTTTCTCACAAAAGTAAACTGACTCAGGGGTGTAGACTCTCCTTCTAAAGCCATGATCACTAAGTTTTTTTAAACCTTATTCGAAGAGGGACATTCCAGAGATGAAAGAAACATAACATCAAGGAACTTTCAATTGTTCCTTTATTTTTTTTAGATATTCAATCGTGGTGGGAGGTGCCAAGTATAGCACACTTCTGCTCATTATTTAGGGCTGCCTTCAATCTTCTGGACTTTGATATTGAGGTACATACCTGAATGCTGTCTCGTATGAGTAGGCATTGTACAAGAGATTTGTTAGTACTGCTTTCAGCTTCCCGGATATTAACTAGATGATCTAGTCTAGATCATGCTTTGGCTTTATTATGTTACTAATGGCTTATGCATTATCATTTGGTTACTGCGTTGATTAATGTTTCGACCAACGCGCGTGCCTATGTGTGTACTTGCGTACTAATTTTCTATATTATTCTAGGACTTAGAGGAAGCTTTGTTAACGGATGGTGGAACGGAGGGACATTTAGTGCAAGAACTAATAGTCAGATTACTTGAAGGTTGTTTACCCAATGACACTCGCAATGACATCTCCACCTTTAATTACCAGATGTTTCTTCGCAGACTGTTTCGTAAGAAATGTCAGGTAAAATAAATTCTTATATAATTTGCTGTTAAAAAGAAACGCATAATGTTCACATTATCATGAAAAATAATCAATATGTTCCCTTTCTGTTTGAAGGAATACAAATGCGAGAATCCTTTTAATACAGATGTAGATTTTGAATTATTGCCTCTTCGTCAAAAAGTAGAAATACTGAGAGCCCTCTGCGACTTCAGGCTTGACGCTGAAGACGTGGTATGTATTCTAACTAAACTAAGTTTGTTTATTTTTCATTTTAATTCGATGCATGTTTAATTGTTGTTTTATTTTATTTTTTTATATTTGTTCACAGGAGAATTCATTAAGTAATTTGGACTCGGATAGTCTGCGAGTCGAACCTTTAGGACATGATCGTAAGAATTCTGCCTATTGGTACTTTTACGGCACTCGATTATATAGGGAGGACTACATTGACACTTCTAACAGCATCTCATACAAACAGAAAAGTAAACCTAGGGATAAAAAGCGTAAAAGACGACGAAGCAGAGTGGCGAAGGAGGAAGAGGAAGAGGAGGAGAAGAAGGAAGACTGTTTAATACACGAGGAAGGGAAAGAAAGTGTCTGGCAAGTTGTCTGCTTTACTCAGCAGGATTGGAGTCGCTTAGTTGAGAAATTTCGCGATTCGGTAATTGTTTCATTGAACGAGTGTTAATAGCTTTCTCCTTTAGATCTGTTTAATAATGTTATTATACTACTTAGGAGTACGATACCGAACGTAAACTCTACCGTACTCTGTCCAAGGATTTCATGCCCGAAATCCCCAAGCTTTTTGACTTAAAGGAGAAGCAACAAAGACGCAAATTATTGCAACGCAATAGTTCGCGAGTTCTTCGTAGCCACGAGCCTGCAACACAGATGGAAACAGTCATGGTCAGATCGAAGATCAAAACTAAAACAAACAAAGGGAGCAAAAAGGGGACGCAGAACTCGAAGAATGTTTACGTTAAAGAAGAGACACCGCCGCCATTATCTTCGCCGCCCGTTCAGAAAAAGGGACGGCAAACTAATAACTCTTTAGCGTCGGCTGTTGGTCAAATTGTGATCCACACCAGAGACGAAGTGGAAGGATTAGAGAAAAAGAAAGGGGTTGGAAGTAAGAGCGATGGAAATTATGTATCTTCCAACTATGGGTATAAATATGGATATTCTTTTGGAATCGAGGAAGAAGAGCGCCGAGTTGGGATGCATAAGGTTCTTGAGAGTCTCAAGGATCATAAGGATGCGTGGCCGTTCATTGATCCGGTGGACGAAGAATACGCGCCACGGTATAATATAATTATGGAGTTTACAGTAATGTTTCCCTGTTAGTATGTCTGTCGGTCTCCCCTCTACTAGATTATCAATTTTCTCACTTCTTCTGGACACACCTTCAAAAGAGGCGATTACGATTGAAAGGAATATAGGGACACAGAATAAGTGATCTATACATGAAAAACGAAACCGCCGAAGTTTGTTAATGGTTCCGAGTAGCGAGCTACTAGAGACACATTACTGTACAGTCAAATATATTTTTAAACTTGGTATTAATATGACACTGACATTATTTTTCCCATATAGATACTATAGTGTTGTACGGAAACCTATGGATCTCAGTACAATGGAGGAAAAACTTGATGGTGGTTTGTACAAGAGTTTAAATGAATTTAAACGGGACTTTCGTCTCATAGTGGACAACTGTAGGCAATATAATGGTTCTGATAACGGTTAGTATTATTTAATTTCTTTTTTTAATGAAGGATAAGTCACAAAAAACTAAAAAAATGTTTATGTATATATATATATTTTCCTTTTTTAAATTCATGACATTGCAGCTAATGCCGAAATAATGACCTTGAAATGATCTCGGACTCGTACAGTGCTCAATTTCTCATGATTCATCTTATACGTATACCATCTTAGTTTCTATCAATATTTACAATTACAACATTGTATTCTTTTGTGTAGTTAGTTTAAGGTGACCTGTTTTCAAGTACTGGGTGTTTCAGTTATTAACATCTAAATTATGCCAGTAATTAATAAGTAGAATTAAGGAAAACCATATTACATATTTTCTCATTGCATTTTTTACATTTACATCAATAGAAATTTATTTACATGTATAGTATTCTTATGTAATCATACTTGAACCTTAAACGTTATTTAACTTCTTTACAGAGTATACTGAAATGGCTTTCAATCTTAAAGATGCGTTCGATAAGGCTGTAAATCGGTATTTAGAATCTGAAACATCCAGCGACGAGGACCTGTCGTCGCCAAAAGCGTTTCTCACAACTCCAGCATCACCGTCGTGTCCTTCTCGAGTTTCCTCTCCGCATCAAAACCGCAAACGATCGAAAAAGTCCACTAAAAAATCGAAATCATACAAATCTGAAGGCAAAGGAAAGTCCAAAGTAAACGAGAAGAATGACGAGGAGGAGAAGCGGGGTAAAAATTATAAGCTTCCAAAGAAGAAGAGGGGGAAGAAAAAGAGTAAAAAAGCAAAGGATGAGGAATCCGTGAATGAGGAGGAACAAGAAGATCAGGAGAGCGAGGATGCTATGTCCGAGGCGAGTATTGTAACGTCGAAAAGAAGGAAACACATAGAAGCGAACAATTTATTGTTGAAAACCAAAAAGCTGTCGTCCAAAGAGTCGGAAGAGTTGAAGAAAATGAATAAGAAAATTAGTAAGGAACGCCACCAGCAGAAAAAGGAAGCGGAAAGTGTACGTCCGATGAAAGAAGCAAAGGAAAATAAGAAACGGAAGGAGGACTTTGAGGAGGATTACGAATCCCTAGTCATTGCGAAAAGTAAAAGCGGAAAGATCGAGAAACAGGAAATCGAGGAGACCGAAATACTTACAGAGAATGCAAAAAAGAGCAAGGCAAAGAAAGTAGAGCCTCCTCCAGTAGATGAAGAGGTATCTGAGAACAAGGACAAGACACAGCATATCAAAACGAAGAAAAATCGGAAGAAAGAAAAGACGGCGTTGAAAGTATTGAAGCCCGAGGAAAAATCCGAGAAGAGTCGCGGGAAGGACAAAGAAAAGAAATCAAAACAAAAAAATGATGACGTGAAAAACGGAGAAATATCCAGCGAAATAGATTCCAAAGATTTAGATCTAGAAAGCGATGTAGATTCAAAGGAGACCCCTACGTCTAAGAAGATTACTGCATTTATAGGTGATAAGGACATAGAATCGTTGGACGGTTTAAAGGATAAGCTAAACGAGCGACGGCGGGAGGAGAAGTTGAAGGGCGAGAAAGAGAAACAGAAGAAAACAGGGAAAAGCGACTTTCACAACGTGTATTCAAAAAAAGTGCCTTCAAACGGTAGTACCTTTAACGACAGCGATAAAGCCGGCGTCAAACGACCAAAGTTAAAAAAGGGAATGAAAGAAGAAAAAGTTCCTACCACGGAGGATCCTGTTAAAACACAAGACCAAGAGACAAGCGAAATTAAAAAAGCGAAATCGACAAGCAAGCATACCAAAGGATTCGGAAAGGAGGAAAGCTCGATGCAAGCATTGAATCAGGCAACGGAGCAAACACTCCATGTAAGAATATATTTTATTTCACGTTTAGATAATTTGTTCGATAATATTGCGACACATTCTTTTATTGTTTTTTCTTTCTGCCTCTGAATAGGACATCAACAAATGGTTAGACGACGCACCAAGGCTTTCCGAATTTTCCTCCGGGAGCGATTCTCCGATATTTCATTCCTCTGTTGAATCTGCTCGATCTGGACCAAAGGTAGAAGCGCCGAAAAAACGACCAAGTTCGATTAAGATCTTTGGTCCTCACGGGCCCAGTAGACCAAAAAAGATACAACGCACGATAGACCGTTTGCAGCCTGGGAAAAGTAAGGGAAATTTACTGTTAAAGAAACCGCTTAATTTACCTAGCGCGAGCGTTAACGAAACGGCAGACCGCCCGTTGGCCAGCGACAACGATCAGGCGAACAAGAACGCCGACGAGGAACCAAAACTTAGTTTAGGAACAGTCCTGAAGAACGTAGACTCCATTCAGTTAATTTGTAAAAGTTTAGTATCCTCACCCAATCCTAATTTGTCGAACGACGACGAGGAAGAAGATCATAGTGTTACTCCGATAGCCCCAGTACCTACATCTAATGAGGAGAAATCCTCTACCGGGAAACCTGTTGCGCAAACACCCGTAGAGGTTGAAGAATCAAAAGATAGTCAATCTAACGCGAAAGAGGTGCAAAAACCTAAAGCAGCAACGCCAAATTTGAGTGCCTGGTTTAAGGCGTTCGGTGCACCTAAATCAAAGAAGAAGGACGATGAATCGGAAGATGGTGCAACAAAGAAAGATGGCGAGCTGCAGGAAGTGTTCTGTGGGAGGCAGAGAAGAATGAGTACTGGCGGTAGTAGTGTGAGTGAATCAGTTTCCAGTTTTTCTCAAGAATCACCGCCAGGACGATCGGGTCGCTCTCCGCAAGCGCAACCCATTATAGCTTCTGTGGAACCACAAATAAGGGGAGCAGGTTTCTATCAGGATGCTCTGTCTACGGGAAGTAGTCCTTACAACAGCCCTTATTACGCTACTCCACCGAGATACAGCGCTCAATTACCACCCACTCCGTCACCTCAAAATCATCCTCTTTCTCCAGCTTACCCATCGTCGTCTTATGAGCAAGCACCTCTTTACTCTCAGGTACCGCCTCAGGTACCCCCTCAACAATCTCAACAATCATTTCAGAAGTCACCCCAGGAAAATTCCGGGGAAGTGTATCATCAATTGTCGCCTACGTTTCCACAGCGTTCTCCGCAAGCTAATTTTCCTCAAAGTTCCGCACAGAGCGAATCATTTAATCAACAGCAAATCCCACCAGCTAATCAAAATCCGTCTCCAGTCTACTCGCAACACTCCCCTCAACCAATACAGCAGGTGTTTTCACAACCTTCCCCTCAACCACTACCATCGAATTACTCTCAACCATCTCCTCAACAATCGCCTACCCCTAAATACCAACAACCGTCTCCACAACAGACCACCACGAATTACTCTCAGCCTTCACCTCAAGCAACTAAGTACTCTCAAGCTTCGCCTCAGCAACCCCGTTCTCCTTATTCTCAGCCTTCACCGCAAGCACCACCGCCCAATTATTCACAGCCGTCTCCTCAGCAGCAGCATTCTCCTTATGCGCAGTCCCCACAGCAGTCGTCCGGATATTCTCAACTTTCGCCTCAACCGCCATCAAACTACTCTCAACCGTCTCCCCAACCTCCTCCCGTTTATCCGCAACAATCAGAATCTTCAAATTTTTCTCATCCGTGTCCTCAAACTCGCCCCGCTGGTTACTCGCAACCATCGCCACAGCCTCTTACAGGATATTCCCAACCGTCTCCGCAACCACGAAATTATTCCCAGCCCTCGCCACAGCAACTTCAAACCTTCCCGCAACCGTCGCCGCAAGCGGCACCCACGTATTCTCAGACTTCCCCGCAGAGCGCGTCCTATTCTCAACCGTCCCCGCAACAACCGGTTAAATATTCTCAACCCTCACCTCAACAGGCCGCAAATTATTCACACCCTATACACTCACCACAGACTCCACAGAATTATTCACAGCTGTCGCCTCAACAAGCGCCACCTAACAATTACTCCCAACCATCACCGTCGCCTCAGCAGTCCCGCAACTACTCGCAACCGTCGCCATCACCTCAGCAATCTCGCAGCTACTCGCAACCATCACCGTCACCTCAACAATCCCGGAACTATATGCAACCGTCACCGTCGCCTCAACAGTCCCGTAATTATTCCCAGCCGTCACCGCAACAGAAGTCTGCTTGCACGCCACAACCCTCGCAACAAGCTCCCAGTTACTCACAGCCGTCGCCCCAACAGAATACAAACTACACGTCCCAACCACAGACCTCTAAAAGTTCAGAGGAATGTTCACCGAGTACAGCAACACCGTCAACTTATTCTCAAGGATTCAAACACAATCATGGTTATATACAATCACCAGCGCCATCATCGATCAGCGAAACGGAGCACCGATCAGAGTATCTTAAGTCCTCCAGCAACGTCGAAAAGTCTTCAAGTAGCGAACAACAGAGGAATTTTACTGTCCCGACGGAGGCGTCGCTGAGTCTGAATGCAAACCATCAGATCTATCAGTCGCCGAATCAGTATCCACCAACGTTCGGGAACAACTATCCGAACCTGGACCTACAGAGACCGAGTCGGGAACAATCGCAGCAACAGCAACAAGCATCCCAAGAACGCCCCAGCTTCACCGATCTCAGCGAATCTTTGAATGCACAGAAGTACGTTCAACAGCGTTCGTTCCTTGGTAAAACGTCGACCGCCAGTGATCAGCTATCGACGCAGGAACAGCAATCTCAACTATTAGCGTTCCAACAGAACCTGACGACGCACGAATCTCTTTACCCGAGTGGTTTTCAATCATCCGGGTATGCAATGCCAAACTCGAGACCGGTTTATCCAAGTCCACACTATTTTGATGCTAGCTCGAAGACTGCCACCGGTGGACCTGTAAATAGTTCAGCCAGCAACCTTCCGCCCGTAAAGAAACGTATATACAGTGAATCATCCAGCGATGCAACTCGCAGCCTAACACAGGAGGCTGCAGCGAGATCTGGCCAGGAACAGTTCGCCTTCGATCCAATAATGGCGTTGCCGCAACCGGAAGCAATTTCAGCTAGTCAATTCGATGCCTCGTTCGTTGGGAACCTGGCCGATCCTGTGACCACGAATCCAGCATACGCTCGCCTAGGTCTAGGTTTAGTGGGCCGTGCAAGTAAGGAACAGCAACAATTGTTAACAATCCCTCGGCCACCACCGACGAAACCCGAACACCTTGCGTACGCGCGTAGTCCAGCCACTGGAGCCGCGGAATTGGAACTGAATCTTCTTCAGAGTCTGCAAACCGCGAAGAATAGCCAGAGCATACTGTCTATGTCGCGTAGAGGTGGGGAAGGGTCGGTGACGGGCACCACGTCTGCGCCAACAAAAACGAAAAAGAGTAGAAAGAGCAAACAACAACAACAACAGCAGCAAGAACAACAAAATGTCGGGAACGTGTCGTCTGCGGTAAGCACAGAGCCGCAATCAGCACCTGGTATACCCGGTTTCTCACAGTACACCGGTACACCAGCAGATTCTATCGGTCTGAAAAACAGCGGTATGGTTCCGCCAGCTGGCAGTGCCTTCAATTTCGCCGCGTCGACTAGCACCACTACCAGTTCACCTTTCTACGATAAAGACCCATCGGCTGCAGCGGCAGCGTTCGCCTTTTTGGACGAGTTTCGAAATCCAAACAGTTATTACAGTATGGCGCTCAGGCAACAGCAACAACAACAACAGCCACAGGTGCCGCCTGTTACGGACGCTACCCAGCAGGCCTGCAACAAACTCAGCAATCAACCGCCGAGAAATTATCCGCCTCATCCTTTTCTTCATTCCGCGCAGAGATCAGCAGCGTATGGACCACCAGTCTCGGCTTATGTCACGCCCCATGGGCCAAACTTAACAGTGGACCCAACTGCATACCAACAGTACATTCATTCCCTTTATGCACTTCAACCGCCGCCGCCACATCATCATCGACCGTCCTGGCTTTAGCTGTTAAAATCTGTGTAATGGGCATCTAAATATTTCGACTAGCGCTGTAAAAATCGAAACGTTCGAATTATTCGGACTACAGTTTTTCCTCCATAACGTCGCGCGACTTAAAAGATACCGATACATTTGGGAACAGTCAAATTTTGTCTTCACCCTAATTGGCTGACCATTTATTGTTGGATAGTTGAGTTACGAAACGACAGGTGTACAGATGCGACGCTTCGAAGGAAGAACTACTTCAAGTTCGAACTATTCAAACTTCGGATTATAGTAAATATTTCTAACTATTGAAATATCAGTCGTTATCAATCACTTATTATCTTCACTTAATAGTGTATTCACTTGGCCAAGATATATTAAGCGATTATATACTCACAAGGGTCTAATCCCTTTTTAATACAACACTAAAGAACTTTCAAAACATCAAGTTTTTGTAACTAAAAGATTTGATAAATTTCACGAGAATTCAAATTCAAACAAGTATGTATTTTAAACTAATCCATCCGAAATGACTACTTGATAGAAATGATATTCAAATGGTTAGAAATACTTGAAACAATTTAGAGTTGAGACTAGAGCTGTGACTTATGAGATACCCGGGTAATCCATGAAATATTCGAGTAAACAAAAATTACTCGGTACCCAAATACTCGACTGTCTCATGAACTATCCGGGTGTTTCATAGGTACTTGGGTACCCGGGTATCTTACATATTCGAGTAAAGGTGCTCTAGTTGAGGCGTTCGAATAGTTCAAACTTTATTTACAGCCCTAACTTGTACGACACTTCGGTGGATATGCCGTCCCTCGTTGAGCAGAAGGAACAGCGTTTGAAACGGACACATACCTCTGACAAAAAGTATTCAGAGGAACAAATTGATATATTCTGCAGATATACATTACTTCACTGTAATCACGCTATTTTCCAATTGAATATTTTTTAGTAGTTTTATTGCTTTATATAAGGATTTTTTTTTAAATATATAGTTTTTTCTTTTGATAATAGAGGTGACAGACATGGATGGTATAGGATAGATAGTCTCCGATATATTTTTGTGCTTCGCTGTCAAAAAATTCTATAATTTCCTAATTCTTGTTGACTTGAAACAAACGAAGATAATAGCAATATTAATGGTGTAAGAATCTCTATTTTATGTAGAGAAATAACGTGCTAATTTTATCAAAGTAAAGTGCAATTATATTTTTATCATTTTTAGTTTAATATATAATATATCTATTCGAAAAATAATTGTATATAGATGATTTAAGTGTTTATCTGTTAATTTTAGTGCTGAAGTTCAATATAGTTCTTGAGATAATGGGTCTATTACGAGATCAGTATTTCCAAACTAGCAACATAAATCTGTATAAAACATCGAATCTATCCTATACCTTGCCTATGCTAAAACTTATTGCTGAACATGATTACAAAATTTTACATTAATGTCGTGTTCAAATTCTTTTTATAAACGCTGTTTCTTTAAATATTGTTTGTCACCATATTCGCTGTCAGAACTTTTTTCTCTCGCATCGCAGTAGTACCAGAGTTTTCCTGGTTAAGTTTTATTAACATCAACTCAAATCTTTTCAATTTGGGGGAGAGAAAGCGAACAATTTATTTATTTTGTCGATTTCTGAGTATTTTTTCACTATCATTGTGTCGTCAAACAATTCGATAATTTCTGTAAGAAGAACTCCGGTACTGACACTGAAAGACAGAAAAAAATTCTAATCAGTACGTTCCTCGACAACGTCGAAAGAAACACCGTGAACTCGTGAATGTCAAGCAGTAAAAGAATCTCGCAATCGTGATCGCTCATTTCATTTCTTTTCTTTTTTCTTATTTATATATATATATGTACCGTATATATATACGTGTATTTTTTACTGATTGACTAGAGAATAACGGATATTTCAAGCT
Organism: Lasioglossum pauxillum; assembly: GCA_933228785.1. Lineage (NCBI taxonomy): Eukaryota > Metazoa > Arthropoda > Insecta > Hymenoptera > Halictidae > Lasioglossum > Lasioglossum pauxillum. The sequence goes on along the minus strand of OW121702.1, from coordinate 15,789,920 downwards.
CTCCCGAATTCGGGTGCCGGATTTTCCACCGGGCTGTCCTCCACCCACTTTTCGCATTTGTTTCCCGTTTTTTACCGAAAGCGATACAAACTTTGACATTTTTACACGATTTATGAGGAAAACAGAAAAGAAAAAGATGTTTAGCTTTTATCGGATAATCTACTTATGTAGTCATATGTACATAAAGAGTAAGCCTACATCACGTGGGAATTTTTGATAGTTCTTTTTCTAATGAACTAGTCGACAACTTAGACGCGTGAAGTTCAGTCGCTAGTGACCGGAAGTAACCTTCTATCAAAAGTTCCTCTATCTACTAACGCTCTTACAGCGCTACTATCTATTTCTCTTTCTCGATGTATCGGGGATATGAATTATGCAATATTCGATTTTCTAGCGAAAGAAGCAAATTTATCACGACAGCGCTCGTAACAAATCCAGCCTGTCGTAAATATTTCGCCTTTTCCCGAATTTATGTTCGAACAAACAAAATAAAACTAAAAGAGAATGACAAAACGTAGGGTATACGTGATTTCTAAGTTTGAAGAATTTCTGTATGATATCGAGCGCACTGTTGCCGGTGTATCTTATGTAGAGTATATAGATTCGATAGTGTGTAAGCTAGAATTCGTTTCTTTGTATATAAAATACATATCCTTCATAGACGATGTGCTCGATGTAAAGAAAGATCTGCAAAGTCAAAGACCTTGTAGAATCGTCCGCGGTAGGTTACGAATGGAGATATGTAGGGAACTAGATGTGTATGGAGGATGAATATGTGTATGCGTGAGTGCGTGTTGAGTGCACACGTAAGTAAAATGCGAGAAACCGGTATATGTGTGTATACGTATTTGTGTGCCTGTGTGTGTGTATGGATATGAACGAAATTGTAATACGCCGCAATCATACATTAACCCACCTTATTGCTAAAAGAAACAGATGGAAGCGGTATATTAAAACTTATAAATATATACATATATATTGTAAATGTATATTGTAAATGTATCGATGACAGATTAAAGCACAGTTTGTTACAAAATCCTTTGTAATTCATTATTGATCCATTGTCTGATTATAATGACACTTAATGTTGTACATATAGTTTATAACTAGACTGCGGATTTTATGCATTTATTATAACAAAAATGAGCAAGTGTAATTTAAAACTGAAAATATTAAAAGAATATTAATATATTATTTTCACCACATTATAAAATTATTAAAGAAGAATATTTTATAATTTAGCTATAATTTAGCTCCCGCGTTTTGCAATTGATGTACAAACTTCTTATTTTGCATAAACATCCCAATTCCAGTTATAACTTCACTCATACATATATGCATTTACGAAGAAATTGCGTTGGATGAAATATAAAACAGCAAAGGATTAGAAAAATTTAACAATTATCGTAATGTTGTTTTTAATGCAATAAAATCATTAAGGGGTGTAATAAATTTTAATTTATCCCTGCATCCCACAATCAATGCAGAACATTTTTATATTCCATAAAGGTCCACAGTCTAGTTATAACTGTATATAATTATTTGTTTTATGTAAAGTATGATTCTTTATTCTTATAGTCTCTTACTGGTCCTGCGAGCAATTATAAAGCGTTACAGCAAAAAGTCCCTCAATGGGATCAAATAACGTCACGGTGCCGAGAATTGTTCCATCAACGTACCAATTATATATATTGCTGGAATAGCACCATGCGCACACTCCAACGTCCCCCACTCAGTGCTTCGATCAGTCGCACCTTTTCTCACGCATGCGCGACAATTTCAGCCTCAGTAACGTAACTATATCGATGAAATCGGGTAGCTTGAGCACCCCGCAGACTTTTATAATTGAAACTTATTCTTTATTTTGAGGATGGGATAGGGAAAGAGCACTACAATAACTACGCAAAAGAATACATAATAAAACAAGGAAATAACACTGGTACATTCCCGCCAGAATAACTGCCTCAAGGCGTCAGTGCTCTGGCCGCTCCGCAACCCAATAGTAGATACGTTACTGTTTTCTCGCGCATGCGCGAGAAAAAGGTGCGACCGATCGAAGCACTGCCCCCACTAAATGTAAATTGTAAGACCGTAGACCAGTGATGCCAGCCAGACGGATCACCTTTTCTCGCGCATGCGCGGCGATTTTAGCCTCAGTAAAGTACTATTCTCGAGAAAATGTGCAAAAATATGGCACCTTGAGCGCCCCGCAGAATTTTAAGAAATTGATGTGATTTGATTATGAAAAACGAATGTATGACAAGTGTATTTCTGTATATTCTGTAACTCGTAGGACACGTCATGGAGCCTTTTTGTCCGGAACAGATTGTTTCGGTACATTCCTGCCGACCACTGCTGACGCCGACATAGCTGCCTCAGGGCTCTGTTACATCATTGCCTCATCATAGATACGTTACTGTTTCGAACGCGCATGCGCGAGAAAAGGGTGACCTGTCTGACATCACTGCCGTAGACCGCGGACCACGGTGCCCGTCAGTGCCCGTGCCGTAGACTGGTCTGGTCATCAGAGAGGGGGTACATCATCTCACCGTGATTCCCCTCATCTGGCGACACTGACATCCCTATCTAACGAATGAGTTAGACTACATTATAGCTTTGTGACGTTATTCAGATTCTTACTATAGCATTTCCCCCACTACTTATCCCAGAAATCCCTCGATCTGGTAATGCTCAATTTATGACATTAATCAATTGATCGTGGAGAAATGCTTTTATAGATTTTATTGAACCAATTGATTTTTATTCAAACAGAACGGTGAACGCAGACCAGTACAAGTATTAAGGACTGTTTCATTTCGTTATTATATATATATATATATATATATATATATATATATATATATATATATATATACGTGCGGTAAGATTTATAAGAAAATTCATTTTGTTCTCAACAATTTGAAAAAGTATTCTAATACAAATTTCAATTGTATTACAAACTCAATCCTTTCGAGGAGGCGTGCATGATAAAACGTAACATGATAGTACGCGTGGAATGTGAACACGATAACTATTTACGAGTTCCGTATCATTTCTAAGTTTCAGCTAGGGCAATGAAAATTGCAGATGCAACAAAAAACATTTATAATTAACTCGAAGATAGTGAATTCTATGGTTTCGAGGATAGTACACATGCGAAACTAAACCGTAGGCCATCTGTGAAATATGGTTTGACATCCTTTTATTTCACGAACGAATTACAAAATTGGCAACTTCCACGTGAAATGTGTGTTTATAAACAATATTATTCTATTTATCGCAATACATCGAACTCAATTGTATCATTTTACGGATAAATGCGATTGATAAGATCTTTTCAGCCTATCAACGGTATGTTTTTTTGTTTCATTTTACTAAAATTCGAGACAAATCGTTTTTGTATTTGATCACATTATGACATATATAAACGAATGTGTAATGTGTAAATGATATGCAAATACAATTGCACTTATTCAGCAATGCGTTTCATTTGCAGATAACGGTTTGTGTCTTTAACCTATTTAGCGTGCAATTTCTACACGATCGCAAAATGTTTGAAAATATAAACATGGACTTATTACCGATAAAAGCCCACTATTTTTTATTCAATGCTGGTAAGTAAACTATATACATACTTTGAAATTTGAAGAAACATGTAACGAGCTGTTAACAAACTGATGTTATTTTGTTTCAGCCACTGGACCAATAGTGCCATTTCTACCAACAATTGCAAAACAATTAGGATTTTCTGGCTTTTTAGTAGGCACAATATACACAATATTACCGATTTCGGGTTTAATAGCTAAACCATTGTTTGGTGGTTTGGCTGACAAATATAAGATTCATAAAACATTGTTTTTAATATTTCAAGTAGTAGTCGCTATAGCTATGTTTACAATTCACTTCATTCCTGAAATAGACAAAGGTGCAAATGTTACGTTCAATTGTAAAAATGTGGCATCTGTACAAATCTGTTCAAAGAATGGATTTTCAGATGATGTTGTACAAAGTGTATTAAACATGAATCATAAGAATGCATCATGTCAGGTGTGTGTTTCATGATATGCTATAAATTGTAATAGGTAATTACTAGAGAGCTGATCTTTATGCATTGATTGTGGGAAGCAGGAATAACATAAAAATTGATTTGATCTCTTAATGACTTTGTTACATTAAAAGCAACATTATAACATTCTTGAATTTTTGAAATCTTTTACTGTTTTATATTTCACCCAACCAATTTCTTCATAAATGCATAAAGATCTAGTAATTACATCTTGACTAATTATACTTTCTTGTCCTTTCAGCTATCCTGTCATGCCACATCAGATTTTTATACTGAAATATGTAATAGCTGGAATGCGACACAATTTTGCAATAAAGTTAATTCAAGTATTGCAGATACTGAAACAGTGAGTTTTACTATAGGATTTGATGAATATTTTGATCTTCAGGTAAGTCTCTTACACATTAATTTTATAAATTGTGTATCTAATTAATGTATAATAGAATAATTAAAAAAAATACTTTTGATTTTCAGGTGAAGACATGTATAGACATCAATGTTCGTACTGCTACATTTTCAGATGGTATTGTACATAGATCAGGTTGTCAGAGGTACATCAGAACTTCATGCATAATTACATGTCATGATAATCCAGATTTTAGACAGCTTTTAGAAAAGGCTGATAATACTACTCAAACCACAGGGTATCAATTTCATTCGTTTCTATGGGCAACCATAGTTAGTTGGATTGGAATGGCAGTTGTAGTCAGTGTAGCAGATGCTATTTGTTTCAATCTCCTTGGTTAGTATATTTTGAGTTGACTATTTAAATATTTTATAATTCTTACGTTTTCGCATTACAGGAACTGAAAAAAGAAAAGAGTACGGAAAACAAAAAATGTGGGGCAGTATCGGATTTGGTATTTTTGGAATTAGCGCAGGGTATTTAGTAGATACATTTAGTGAAGGAAAGATTTACAAAGACTATACTTGTATATTTTATATTATGCTGGTCATTATGATTCTGGATATTATAGTATCAACGACTATTAAGAAGGTACATTTTCTTTTTTTTTTTAGCACACTTTGTTGTATTCGATAAATCAAAATAGATAGTACAGAAGTTAGATACTTCTTACTTATCAAGAGAATGAAAAAATTGCCAGGTAATGGGAGAAAGCAGTATCATTACAGAAAAATCAAGATTGCTCTGAGGAGGAAGCATCAATAATAGGGGAACTATTTACCCTCTGTAAAGAGGGTCATATATTATCATTTGGATGGTGGTGCATAGGTGCTGGAATGTGTACAGGGGTTGTATGGAACTTCTTATTTTGGTACACCGAGGAGATAGCAACAAGCTCTCAAAAACCATGGCTGAAAACCTTACAAGGCCTTTTTACTGGTATACAGTGTTTCTTAGGAGAGCTACCTTTTAATTTCATCTCGGGAAATGTATTACGAAAACTGGGTCATATAAATGTTATGAGTTTAGTTTTATTAACCTATGCAATTAGGCGAGTAGTTTATATTATATCGTTATATAAAAATATCATATTGTTTTACTTATTATTACTTACCCTATATTTTGTTTTTTACAGATTTATGGCATACAGTACAGTAACAAACCTTTGGTGGTTCTTAATTATTGAAATGCTTCATGGACCATCTTTTGGTCTTTGTTGGCCCACTATGGTATCATATGGCGATAAAGTAACACCACCTGGTACTAAAGCCACCATACAAGGGTTTATCGGTGCTATATTTGAAGGGCTAGGTTGGACGAAATAAATTAGTAGCATAATTTTGACTTACTTCAATCATCTGTTAACATATACAATATTTATACTTTCAGGTGTATCAAGTGGTAGTTTACTATGTGGATGGTTAATAGACACATATGGTGGTGTTACAACATTTAGAGCTTTTTCATTAGGTGCATTAGTGTGGTTAGCTATTTTTGGCCTGCACCAATTGTATCTTCGAAAACTTAAACCGTCGTCCAATTACATGGGACATAATCGTGAGTAACGATTATGAGATTACTGAAGTAACCATAAGCGTATTATAGTGTACTTAAAAAGGACATATTTTAGTTGAAGCAAAATATTCTTTTATTTGTTGATCTTTTCCAGATTTGGCAAATTATGCTAATCCGGATGATGCAATTCTTATGACAATGAGTCGCGAACTGCAAACTTATTAGTAAAAGACAATAAATTTTTCCTAGAAACTTTATACACATATACTTAGCTCGTTTACTTTGCAATGGCTGTTTTAGCAGTACATAGCAGCATTTCCTACGATTATAGATCAATTCTTCATATATTTGTGATTTATGTTTTTTGTCATATTGTAAATAAAGTATTACTTGTTCAGTATTATGTATTCTCGTTGTCGTCGTGTTCGTCAATGTATTCATCTTTTTTACAATAAAATCATTGTGTTTTGTCTATCATTTAACAATTAACTCCTACCATGTAAAACGATATTCTAAATACCGACAAATAAAACATAATTACAGATAAGTCGAAGGGAAGCAGTGCGAGGATGTGATTTCAGTCGAAACTTAGAAAATTGCTCACAAAATATCTCAACCATTTATTCATCGTGAATTCATTGTTTTCTTTTCTTTTTTAAGAGTGAAATTATGTTATGCTAGTAATTTCATTAATTACCAGTGTGTAGTTTAAATTATTTATCGAAATCACGCGATAATAATATTCTTTTATGTATTCCGCATAATATGTCGATAAAAAGCTACAAATAACTTTCTTCTGATTTAATACCACGGCAGTGGATAACAGTTGCTCACGTGCAAAACAGAATAGCTGCATGCGAAAAGACTCAATGGTCGTTTTTGTGTAGCATCAGTCATCCGTAGGATTTCGCTTCTGTTAGCTTTGTCGTGATGGTGACATAGCCTGGTTCGGTACAGGCTCAACGATAGCCTGGAGATTAGGAATTTCGCCTGCGGTATCACAGCAGTCATTCATTATAATTCCAGTACCTGAATGAATAAAGGCAAGACTTCCTTCGCTAGAAGAAGCTAAACTAGCTGACAGTGGAGGTGATCTTTCTTTAGGCGATGCTGATGAAGCTAGATTGTTCATAGTAGTGGTACTAGATGTTGCCGGTTCTAATGTACCATGAAGTTCAAGTATACGACTTTCAAGAAGAAGATTGATTTCAGCTTGTGCTTTATACTTCGATTCAACAGCTTCCAGCTCGGCTTCGTGTTGATCCTTTGTTTCTTGTAAAAGTCGTTGTAGCTCTACAAGGTGTGCTTCCTTTCGTGTATCCTTACTTTCCATTTCGCTCAGGCGTACTTTTAAGGCTTCTCCAAGAGATGTTCGTGTTTCCAATTGTCGCCGTAAATCTTTAAATATTAAAACGTTCACTTTTCATACTCTAATTTTCATCTAGACGTAATAAATATTAGGTCATCCCATAAGTTCGTGCCGTTTTTCGAGCGGTTGCATATCCATTTTTTTTTAAATACCTATGAACTGCTGTTTTAGGTATTTTCAGAACATCTGACATCTCCTCAACTAATAAACTTCGTGACTTTTGTACAAGGTCTCGAATTTTACCACTTCCTACAGGTACGTGATGAAAGCGCATTTTCTCCGTAAACAACACATATGTTGTTCGTGGCGATTGTTACAGAACTACCTTTCCGAAATTCATATAACATGAGATGTCGGAAATGGGCGAAATACGCATTTCGCTTATGATTTTTCACTACTAGGAATCACTGCGTTCACTATTTCACGATCTTATACCCAAGAAAAGCTTCTCTATGTTCCCGAACAGCTACGCTTAAGTTATATTGGGAGCCCAAGTTGGCCATCCCGCCTCATAAAGGTACCCGCCGGCTCTATCTCCTCTGTTTGGGGGACAAGAGTAAGGAAGGGGGTGGTCAGCGAACAAATGGTACTACTGAGGAAACTGGAAACTGGGCATGGACCCTACCAAAAAAAAACGGAATCAAAAAACGCAAACGGAACATCACTTAAAAACCTTTAAGGGAAAGGCCGGGTGGACGGAGCTAATTGCTGAACACCGACCAGAACCGAGGATGGTGGTCCCATCCAAACAATCAGCCATATATTTTCTAGGATGTGTCAAGCCCACCCAAGAAGGAAGATCCCGATGAACCTGATATCAAATCTCTGAGGAGACAGATTTCGGTGAAGTTGGTGAACCCTTCCTTCTCAACCCCATCGCGAAGTAGGTCGGCAGGTGAAGACCGAATGGAATTGATGTCTCGGCCCAGCCGAGATTTCGATGAAGTCGGATTGGATCCGAAGTAGCAGTAACTTCTTCCCAATGGTCAAAAACAATACGCGGTCCCTTGCATTTGTACTCCCAATAGACTCACAGCATAGGCGGGGAGGGATTAGCCCTAGGGGAGGGTGTGGAATTGCCCTAGGGGAGGGTGTGGGTAAGTTTCTGGACTATCCGGAAACAGTGTAGGGACGGGCTCAAAACTTGACACATTCGACATGAAAATATGGTGAAGGGGGGGAGTCTAAAAGGGCAGGCGAGACACCCTGCAGGTCTGAAGGTGAGGGGGCCCGACGTTCACACCGAGCCGTAAAACAGCTCAAAAACTCAAAAAAATTAGGTAGCATGGCCCGTTCATCAATGACGACCGACCCGTCTAGTAAGTCGACGACTCTGAAAATGGCCCTGGCCGAATAAAACAGAGGGGACGGCTGAAAAACGAGGACAATTGCAACCCGCTGAAAGGGCCGAGTGCCGGCAGCGCCAATTGTGAAACTGGTGTTTAAAAACCGGTGTGCCCTAAGGAAGCGAGGGGCGGCCGAACCGCCCCTCCCCGGCAATAAACACGACTACTACTACTACTACTACTACGCTTAAGTTAAGTGCATTGGTCTCTTATCGCCGTATGTTTATAAATCGACGCGTGAAATGTATACACAAAAGTCGGCACGTACTTATGGGATGACCTAATACATCCAATACACTTACTAGTTAATTCTTCCGTATATGACCGTTGTATTTGAGTTGCTTCTTGTTTGCTCAATGGTGACAAACCTCCTGTGGTTTCTTGCAGTTTCGCTTGAGCCTGTATATCGAATAAAATTTTATAGATTCAAGCTGATAAAAAATTTTAAATCAAATATTACCTCTCCAAGCAAAAGGTATTTCTTTTGCACAGTGTCAAGAGTACGTTCTAATTCATTGCTGCGGTCTGCAGCTTTTAAAGCGACTCGTAGTCGATGCCCTGCATCAAAAAGAGATGCATCCGTGGAACGAATTCGTTGTTCACATGCCAGTATCTTTTTCTGCTCGTCTTTTAGTTCAACTTCTATGGATTCAAGACGATCCTTCAAAGTTTGATTTTGTCGTTCTTCCTCCACACACTACATCATTGTTAATTACATTAGTTGTTTGCTTTTTAATTGTCACTAATCACACTGACCAACAGTTTAAACTTTCTTTATTTGTTCCAACATTCAATAGGTCATTCTTGTAGACTTTTATTTGCTGAATAGTTGTCCTCCATCACACTCAGTTTTCTCAAAAAACTGTTGACGTCGATGATCTGTGACGATACCTTTTGTTTGTGTTACAGCTTTCTTTGATTATTTTCATATGATAAAAGTCTGTTTAGTCGTGCGACGTTGTTAAATTTTATTTTAGAATCCTATTCGTTAAATTAAATTGAAAAATACCCCCAAAAAAATAATGGACGGCAGATGCCTCGGTAGCCTTAAACGGTGTTTAAACATGTTCAAATGTTTCTGACATTATTAAAGTATATAATTTTATATGAGATTCTGAGAAACATTTCTATACCTTTTACAACTAAAACACAAAAAAAATCTTTATAATTGGAAACTTTAAAATCAATCTCTCAAAAAATGAGGATGATGGAGTACAATATTTGTTAACTTCGTAATCAGCGCATGAATATCTATAAGCATCACGTATTGGTTATTGAAACACAAAATATGTGTTAAACAGTGTTATCAGAATTTTTATTTGTGTCACCTTCGTTTGCCAGTGATGCAATGCTTCTTTATACCGTTCCTCAGCTTGTAAAGCTTCCTGTTTGTTACTCTCTAATTCTGCTTTCAACCCTTCCACTTCTTTTTCCATTAATTTCAATCGATCAGTCTACGTAACAAGCAGTTTATATTTACCGATAATCGAAATAACAAACCGAATTTATTTCTAACAAGATACCAACTAACCAAAGCATAATTGTGCTCTTCCAATGCGCGCGAATCTCTCAATTTACCAAGAAGTCTTCGATTACGTTCAGCATGGACCTCTCTACGCTGCCGTTCGAACTGCAATTGAATTTGCATTAGCTGCAACAATTGACTTGTACATTCAGCATCCAAGCCATCTTCATCCCCAACTTCATCTTCTCCGTCGTTTTCCTTTCTTTGTCTTTGCTTAATGGCGACAGTCCCTTTAAAAAATTATTTCATAAAATCTCTATTAATAATTGGAATCTATTGTGCTTTGTTGCATTCCTATACTGACTTATTTTATCACCAGAAATATTATTAGCTCGTGTGCACGCTTCGACGTATCGATCAAGCATCGCCGTTGGCGATAATCTATTTTCAGTATTTTGTTGATTACGTTTTTGTATATTCATTTGATTCTTTTGATCCAAAATTCCTAGTAACAAGTATTCATATGGAAGTACATCGAACTGGGTCTGGGTTCCAGTCTCTTCCATTCTTTTTGCCCTCATCAGTTTCAGTTTATCCGCTTTATCGTTATTAATTTGTTTTTCGACTTCTATGTTTGGACAAGATTTACTTTTCCGAACCTGTGCGAAATTTATTTTGTCAACAAACAATTTTTCTATAGAAGTCTATTAAAAATATTTTACCTTGCAAATAGAATTAGTGCTCGAATGTTGGGCCGGAATTTGATACTGAGAATATAGACGCAGTTGGTAAATCCTCTCTGTTAAGTCGACTACCAAAGTATTTTGAATTTTTTCATTATGATCCTGTTGCCGGTCAACGTACTTCGGACATTCTAGCTTTCCAGCAGCCTGAGAACTTACAATCTCTAAAACCTGCACCATATCTACCGTTGTTAATATGCAACAATCTTATAATACAGATATATAGAAAATACAAAACCTCTTGATCTTCTTGCCACGAATCGTTTTTCCCGTTCTGGTTTGTATCTATTTCCGCGAATCTTCCATCCTCTTCCACGTTAACTGATGGTTTTTGCTGTTCCTTCACGGCCTGTCTATCCGCGATGATTTTACTTATTTTGTGCGAAATGAATCCATGTGCATTGTTACCGTCTCCAGTCCCAATCGTAGAACCAGAAGTTGGTGTTGATGGTCGAGAATTTAATCCGACTGTGCCATTGCCAAACGTGGTTAAAGCACGAACTGCAGCGGACGAGACAGGTACTTGCCTCGTTGATAATTTCCGTACATCCTGCGTAAAATTCAAAATATAATTTTGATCTTCGCTCTTAAGGGAGTAAACTTGTTTCTAGGATTGCAAGGATGCGGGATGCGCCTTCTCATTTCTCAATAATACAAACGATGGGGGTTTTCAGTAGTCAAAAGCGTAAAAGATCAATCTAGGTCGCAGTGGGCCTCAAAAGTATTTCTAATTTCTACGTTTACGAGGCGTAATTTGCATTATTCAGAAGCATACAACTGCGCATGTAGCTATTTTCAAAAAGCTGCGACAGTTACATGCTGCCGAATAATGCAAATTATGTCCTGTGAACGTAAAAATAAGACTTTTGAAGGCGATCGCGGCCTAGATTGATCTTTTATCTAGCGTTTTTGACTACTGAAAAACCCCATTTTTGCATTATCAAGAAATGGGATGGCGCATCCGGTACCCTTGCAATCCTGGAAATGATTCTACTACTTTAATCCTTGTAAAAGATACCTTCACAGGAGTTGTCTCAGGTGTGGCTTCGACCGCAGCTTCTGGTGGAGATGTACCACTTCTATTATTATTGGGCGTTGAAGGAGCGGATCGCTGTTCGTGAGACGTAGCTGGAAACGGAGGGCTTTGAGGTGGTACTGTCATACTTGGTGACCAGAAAGTCTCATCTTCACCATTGGTAACTTCCAATGGTGGTAATCCTCCGCTAGTATTTATTGGAGTACATGTAGAAGAGTGATCTGGAAAGCATACTATAGTGACCAGAGGTTTGCGTGAACCCGATGGTCGAAACATTTCGGGATTCACTAATACTTCGGGATTTCCGAAAATTGTCGAAAATCCTGATATATTCGAGAACCCGAATGTGCTCAGGTAATCCCGAAATTTTCGAGAACCCGTCCTGATCCCGAATAAAGTTCTCAACCCGCCCTGACCCAATATTTCGAATTCTCGCACAGATCTAATAATGACATTTATAGTTGTATTTATTTATTATTTGTTTTTTATGTCGTATCAACTGCTATGGTCATTAGCGACGGGACCTTCAGTTAATTAAGGTGGGTTCCGAACTATTTTGGACACCACAGTTTTAGATATCACATGGAAATCTTTTTCCGATGAGAAGACTGCATTGGAAATATTTCCAGAGGTGCCGGCGGGATTCGAACCCGCGATCACGGGTTTTTAAAAATTTGCTTAAAAAATAGAAACATACCTGGAGGTGGTGTGGAGCGCGAATTTACAGTGTTGAATACTTCTTCTCGACACTTGTCTAACGTGAAACGACCACATTCTGCCATAATATCGTGATGTTCCATTTTTTTCCATCTGAAACACAATTAAATAGTTAGAGTATCACTACGATTGTCGTACACTACTGTGCAAAAGAAAGTAGCACCCAGTATAGTTATAAGATATAATGACAAACAATATCTTTATGTAGAAATTGTATTGTACAATGATTGATTTATTGCATTTAAGGTGTTAGATAATCCGCGATAACACATATATTCTCAGAACTATTCAATTAAACAGCGGAATCCTTTTTCAAAACTTACTGTGTTCTTATTTGATTTTTTATGCTTTGCTATTAAATATGGCCAGGTGCTTCTTTCTTCTACACAACAGCGTATATCATCTAACGATTTACGACATGTTCCTGTGTATTTAGTTTCTAAGAATACACTATACACAATATAAATGAATGTTAGCTTGTACAGTGTGCAAACACTACCTTGCAGCAGAGATCTCTGCATCTTTGGATGCTGTAACAAGTAATGGATGCATGCGCACCGAATCCAGCATTGGTCTAATTGTGTGAGTAAAAGTAGTGAATTGATCTCGTTGAATGTATTGTTGTTTTAAATATGAAATAAAGTTGCACGGATACATAGCATACAGCCTGTGAAACAAACTATATAGGCCCACCTGTAACAAGACAATGACATTAATGATTTGTTTATTTGTTTACATGAACAGCGCAACTCACTTGTAGGTGTAATAAATATAAATGATTTTTATCAATAGTTCCTGCTGCTGTGGAGGTAAAATGCATAGGAGATGAGAACAACGACAATGACTGATGATGATAGTAAGATGCTAGCCGGCCAAACACTTCAAAAATTTCTGAAAGATATGGCCCTAAAGCAGCTGGCAACATTGGTAACAACATTACCAAGAGAAGAAGGGCACTCATGAGAGACAGTGTATCTGCTTCCAGCTGTAAGTATATTAATTAAAAAATCACAAATATTTGGTAGTTTTGTCTGTAGCAGATATTTCACTAATAATGCGACTTACTTTAAGTAACTTAAGTAAATCTCGAAATAAAGCATGACTGGCAAGCTTATACAACCATGTAGGTTGTCGACGAGCAATATGACCTAACAAAGTAAGAGTCTGAATTCTTTGGCTGCTATTTCCTTGTTTAGAAAGAGCTTCTGATAAACGATCTAGAAGATGTTTGTCGTGTGGGTCTCGAACACTGGCTAATACCTCGACAGCCCTTAAGGAATTTGTGGACAAATAATAGTCAAAAAGTCCATTTACCAACCAATTGTCTTTTGCTAAAAAAAATGTATTGACACATGATATAAAAGAAGGCTTCAGATTTCAATGAAAACATTAAATCTATAATTTTACTTACTACTCAGGAAAAGTTCGTGGAATACTTTCTTTATTTCTTCTACCTCCCCTAGTTTATTAGATTCCAATAGGCAAAAGAGATCGGTACTGCTTATTGTATTGATGTTCATCGTGACGACAATGAGTGTTCCAGCATAGACAAATAAAACTTAGCTTGATCATCCGATCATAAAATGGAAGTAGAAGTGAATTTATAAGGCTTAGCCTCATCCATTTGTCATTTGTTATGTAGTGCAGACTTCATAAGAAGCACAGGGATCCTTGGAACACCTGGAACGTGACAGGAAATTCAGCAGAAGTGATTTGAAAGAAGTACATTTTTTTTTATAAATTTCATGCTCTAAGAACTGTCAATTCGTACAAATCGGCATATGAATTTCGATATTATAAATCTATACGAAGCACCGTTAAACGATAGAACTCTAAGGCTATAGAAATGCAAATTTTATGTAAAATATTGCTAAATTGACACTGAATATTTTACTCTAAATGTATAAAAAAAAATTGTCGGTACGGCTCTGTGGTATTCGTAAAGAGGTCATTCAGTACGATATTCGCGAAAGACTTCCGATGAATATGATTTCAGTTTCTAAATGGAATGTCAAACGCTAAGTTTAGCTATAAATACATCAGTTGAAATTAACAAATTAACTTACCCAAAGTTCATCGAGTACTTCGACGAATCTCCGCAAGTTCTATGGCGAATGGTATACCATCGTAGATATACTGTAGACCAGCAGATTGGTGCGCATTGATGTCGTTACAGCACAGAGTATATCTACAGCACGAAACTTTTGTCATAGAGTATTTTTACAGAAACGAAACTTCTGTCGAAATCGGTGATACCCATAATCATAAATTGAGTAACCTTGATATACCACTTACAGGCTGCGATGTCATATTTCTTTAGATGGATATTTCTATACATTTTTCTGAGCTACTCCGGGTGAAAGAGTTATATGAAAAATTGAAACACTAATAACTTGCGTGGGGGGACGATGTGGGAAGTAAATCGTGCATACCTATATATTAGGGAAGAGTGTACTGAAAATAGTACAATTTCCCAGACAGCACACCGGCTCGATTTGGGCCTGCTTTTTATGCGCGCCATGGCCCGGAAATAGCCAGGCATGGGCTCGAGCCCACAGCCTGCCGGCCGTGCCAGATTTCAGCCAGATTTCAGCCCATTTACAAGATTGCAAGGGTGCGGCATTTGCGTTCTCATTTCGTGATAATACAAACATGGGTTTTTTCAGTAGTCAAAAACGCCAGATAAAAGATCAATCTAGGCAGCAAACGCCCCCAAAAGTCTTTTTTTTTCCTATACGAGGCGTAATTTGCATTACATATGTTATGAAAATAGCTACATGCGCAGTTGTATGCTTCCGTATGATGCAAATTACGACTCGTAAATGTAAAAATAGGACTTTCGAGGGCGATCACGGCCTAGATTGATCTTTTATCTAGCGTTATTGACTACTGAAAAATCAAATTTTTGTATTATTAAGAAATGAGAACGCGAATCCCGCACCCTTGCAATCCTCATTTCCATGCGACCCGCACTGTGACGCGCATGCGCGAGAAAAGTTGGGCTCAATCGAAGCACTGATTGGCCACATTAGACTCTGGCTGAAATCTGGCTGAAATCTGGCACGGCCGGCAGGCTGTGGGCTCGAGCCCATGCCTGGCTATTTCCGGGCCATTGCGCGCATAAAAATCAGGCACGGATCCAACGGAATCAGCCTCGAGCCGATCCAAGCATTGTGTTAGATAGTAACCTGTAGGTCACGGGCCTCGGGAGGTTTGGGCCGGCGGTGGGCTCGGGCAGGCTGTGCTGTCTGGGAACCTATTATGTGTAAAAACTTATTGTACCCTATTTTTAATTATAAGAAAAAATGACATTTATGATATCTTTATTAATTATTAAATATATAACACCTATTTTTTTCATTTACTAAAAATAATGATTTTAAAATATAAATAATAAATTATGTAAAATTAGTATGTTCTTTAATTCGTGTTGCACGTTTTAATTTCCTTTCTATATTCTCTAATTTTAGTTTTCTTTTTTAGTCCCTCGTTCTAGAATTTTGTTCACATTACAGATTTATGAATTATTTGAAATTGTACATAAGAACATGAAATATGTAACTACTATAATTGCATAAAATAAAAAAATGTAGAAGATTTGCAGTTATCGAAAATTTATACAACTTTTCATTTCCTTCACTTTTAATTATTTAACAACGTTCATTATAATATTTGGAACATAATTCATATCACGAGTGTCATACGTTATTATAGGACAAAGGGTTAACTAACACATTTTTTTTCTAGTTTCAACTTGTCAGATATTTGTAAGCAATCTGTAAACATTTTTCATACTTGGCGGTACAGAGTATGCGCAGAAAAACCACCAATCAAATATGTGCGTCTTTCGTACCCTGCCTCCTCCGCAAACCAAAACCCCCCCCCCCCTTGCCTAAAATGCTAGCTCACGCAGGGTAGTGTCACTCTAATAGGAGAACCACGGTGCATTGTACAGGTCTGCCGACTTAGCATCTCTGTAATGTAACGTTGACGTTTTGTTATAGATGGGTAGTAATTCCCCGGCCGCCGCCAGGCGGCGCAAGGACATGGGTCCCGTACGTGTGCGAATGAGATTGTGTGTATTCGGACGCGCTGCTGACGTAATTGTCATACATACAATCACACTCATTCGCACACGTACGGAACCTATGACCATGCGCCGTCTGGCGGCGGCCAGAGAATTACTACCCGCCAGACGGCGCATGGTCATAGGTTCCGTACGTGTGCGAATGAGTGTGATGTGTGTATGACAATTACGTCAGCAGCGCGTCCGAATACACACAATCTCATTCGCACACGTACGGGACCCATGTCCTTGCGCCGCCTGGCGGCGGCCGGAGAATTACTACCCATCTTTTTCAATTTCTGAGGGAAGTCGGCACACCTGTATAATACACCGTGCTCCATCCCTATATTTCTATATCCATGGTGCGTTCCGTTTCACGCATCAGGCGCATAGATCGCATTGATACGATGCGCGCATTGACATCGTTCCGTTTCGTTAATCCGCATGATGCGCGCTTGGAAACGGAACGCTTTCCCATGCATTTGATGCGAATCAAAAATGGCTGCTTACATGGGTGACAAAATAAAAACATTGAACAAGAAGAATTGAACAATTGTAGTGATTTGAGTGATGCTACCGATATGAGTGACAGCGAAGATGAATTGGAAGATATTTTTGTAACTTTTGATTTGGAATTTATTTATAATTACATGTTATGTACAAAATATATTGATTGTATATATTTTATACCTTGAGTAGCCCTCACAGCACTTTCCTTGTCAAGCAACAAGGTCAATACTTCGTTGCTTTCTTCACAAATTGTGCTATGTTTCACAATGTGCTTTACCTGCATCTGCTTTTTTCAAATCTACCGCTAATGCATCGGCTACGTACAAACGCATCACTTTTGAGTTCTCGTATGGTGACACTACCCTGAACGGAACGCACCCTATGTGTTACCAGTTGGCAGCAGCGCCAACTGCGCCATCTGCAGGAGTAACTAGGGAGTTACCACGTGTTTCCTACAGAGCTGCTCACACTGTTTGCTTTTATTTGCACAAAAAATAACGTTCACATATAAGAATGTACGTAAACATAAATAAATTAATGTAAAATAGGGTTTTTGTAATTCTTTTATGTAAAATGAAACTGTGTTCGACTGAATTTCATTTTTTTCGCGCATTCGATAATTGCGATTTTGCGCATTATTGTCATGCTGTACAACAACCAGTAACTATATAGTAATGTCAGCGACTACATAGTAACGAAACAGTTCATGACGAGATACTGTTCATCTTGTTCGGTGGTAGCGTCAATCTCGCTGATCGAGTTTGTAGAGCATTTTGGAGTGTCGATTGGAAATAGTTATTCAATTTATTATAATATTATTATTTTAAATAATAGAAGCATTTGAAGGTATACACGTATGTTATGTTTTTTTAAAATATTTATAAACGATAGTTACTAATATTCTCAGTAGACCTTACTAGCTACAGACGTACAAACTACGAACCCGTATATTGCACGTTATTAGCGTTATATTTACCGAAGCATTATTTTGTTAAAAGTATACTTTCGTTAGAAATGTACGTACGGAATTCTTTGTCTGTTTATATTTCTTAACATATTTCTCATTTTTATTAACTTCTTTAACTGTTGCATTTTAATATTTTATTTAATATTATTGTGTTAATTATAAATTTCTAATTGCAAAAGATATACATATAAATATATAGATTACGAGTTTTTATGAATGTTAGTAAAAATTGTTTACTTTAAATATTCTATTAAATCGATAATAAATTAAAGTTTTGTACAATAATATATATTGTAGTTATATGTAATAATAAATGTTGGTTATATATATATATATATATATATATTTTATGTACGCATAAAATCTACAGTCTATCGGTGTGTAATTAGTATATGTAATTAGTCGACTCCGGATGTTTATGCAAAATAAAAAGTTTATGCATCAATTGCAAGACGCAGGAACTAAATATAAATTTATATTCTTCGTCAATAATTTTAATGTGGTAAAAATAATATAATAATACTCTTAAAGTCTTTTAATATTTTCACTGTTTTAAATTGCACTTACTCATTTTTGTTACAAATGCATAAAATCCGGAGTCTAGTAATTAGCAAGAAATTTATGAGTTTTTTGTAGATAAGATTTCCACGTATGTAAACATTTTATATTATATTACAGAAATGTCTGAATCAGATCTCTTAGCTACAGATCACATCGATGGTCTAGACGGACTTGAAAATGGTCAAGATGGAGATGCCATTATGCAGTGCGATGGTGTGAAGCGAGAATTAAATGAAGCAAACATTGACGATCCGGTACCTGTCTTTTGTCAACTAGAAACAAATGTTGTACACAATAAACAATATTACACATTTATACATACATATCCTATGTTACTAATTTATCTTTATTATTTTAGGAATTAGAGGCCATTAAAGCACGTGTTAGGGAAATGGAAGAAGAAGCAGAGAAATTAAAGCAATTACAATCTGAAGTGGACAAGCAAATGAACATGGGTAGTCCACCCGGTATAAGTGAGTTATTTAACTTCTTCAATTTAAATATATAATACGTTATAAGGTATTAGAGTATATCGAATAATATTTCTTAATTTGTAGCAAGTCCATTAAATATGTCTTTAGAAGATAAAAAGGAAGTAGATAATAGATCCATTTATGTTGGTAATGTAAGTTGATATTTTATTAAATTTCATTATGTTTCAAATTCAATGTCACTAAAATATTATTTATATATTGCTGAAGGTTGACTATGGCGCTACAGCAGAAGAATTAGAGCAACATTTTCATGGTTGCGGTAGTGTCAATAGAGTGACTATACTGTGCAATAAGTTTGATGGACACCCCAAGGGATTTGCTTACATTGAATTTGCAGAACGTGATGCTGTACAAACAGCTATGGCAATGGATGAATCTATGTTTAGAGGACGACAAATTAAAGTAATGCCTAAAAGAACAAATAGACCAGGATTCTCTGTAACTAATAGGTATTTAAACAAAATACAGAATAAATTTCATTTGTATATGCTCATTTATGCATAGCACGGAAACACTATACATATATGTATATATACATATTAATATTTATAATTTACATTTTCAGGGGACCACGGGGAACGCGAGGTTATCGAGGTATGGCCAGGGGAATTGTACGTGGCAGTGCATACTTTGGATATAGACCCACAAGACGACCCAGGTGTGTTTCATATTCGATGTGTCTTCAATTCCAATGATTTAAAAACTTTCATATATGCTCATATATTTCATATATATTTCATATATGCTCTCTTACGCAGGAGTTACAGAAGGGGTTACTACATGCCGTATTGACCGTTTTAAAAGATCTTACTACTATTTTACAAATTAAGGTAAGTTTTTACAATATGATTTACATTATAATTTAATTTATCAATTTCTTACGATTGTTCAAACATAAAACGTCCAATACTAGTATAACTAAAGATATTTTATACTTAAAAATATTTATGTGTTAAAGATAAATATTTTTAATAAATTATAGGCAATACATTTGCAATATAAAATGAATATACAAAAATTATTTTGTTTGAACAATAAAATTACAAACAATGAAGCAATACATTTGTAGGAAAGGCTGGTGAAGCAACTACTGATTTTAGATATTATTGTAAAATTAGTATAGATATTAATAATTAATGACAAATGATAAAGTAAAAGATATTTCGAAAAATTTTACTAGCCATTCCTGAATAAATGTACATTTATTATTTGCTTAGTAGTAATTGATCTATACATATTTTTGATTACTGTTTTAATATTCTGATGTATCTATTCAATTTAAATGATATAAATTTACTATAACTATTTAAAATTAAAACTATCGTAAAAGAATCTGTCAATTTTCTACAGTGAATATTATGAAAATTATAATTAGATACATTGGCTTTATTAGGGATACTGTACAGTGCTATACATTTATACTCAGGCTTATCACCTGGCCATATTTTACGTATTGATAACAGAATGCCTATATTGATACATTATCTTGACAAGAAAATGATTCAATAGTCCAATTGCATTTAATTTACTGAAAATTTGAACAACTTAGAATAATTCTTTCCCGAAAACTATAGAAAGTCTTCGATTTTTATTTAATATATTTTATGTTTATAAATAACAGGTATTTCAATCTACACTTTGAAATATGGCCTTGTGAACTGTAATACAAGATATTGTAAGTTTTTGTGCATATCTTATAGGTTACACAAAACTTACATATATATACCAACATGCATTACAGTATAATGCTGCTAAAGTGTTTAAGTAAATTCTTATGATATGTCCACAGAAAAAAAAACTGATACGATGGGAAAAAAAAAGAGAAAGAAAAAACCTCATGTCAAAAGAAAAAAAAAGATTGGACAAAGATGGGCACAATTAATCATATTTGATTTAATGAATCATCATAATGAACATTACAAATGTAGATCAGCGAGATTCGCTATTGCAGTTCAATTACACTTTTTTATACTCTAAACAGTTGCAATTCAACTGGTACTACAGCATCAGCCTTTATCTGTTTACGAGTACCTCAATCCGTTTAGATTACAAAAATACACAAAATATTGAAATGTTAATAAAATACTATTAATATATAAAAATTTTCCTATATATGTGTATATATACATTTTTATGTACATATACATACATGTGAATAACACTAAACACTAAATATTATTTTAACTAAAAGACGGCGTAATCATTCAATTGTTATAGAGTTATATATACTATAAAAAAATTACGTTTGTACTTTCAGTTATAATCAATAAAAAGCACGTCATTCCTTTTATATATATATATATATATATATATATATATATATATATATTTGTATAGGTTACACAAAACTATATAAATATATATATATATATATATATATATATATATATATATATATTGTAAGGTGTGATGGCCTGTAATTAATTTTAAAATAGTTTCGTTTGTCTTAGGGCACTTAAGTATATTTATTTTTTTTAACAATTATAGTTTTCCCTTAAGTGAAAAAACCTCTTCACATTTTTCCAACTGACATTTTTATAACTCGCGACTACAACCCTAAATAATTTTGCAATATAAACACATAGTTTATTTTAACCATATTGGTAAAACATTATGCATTTAAAATGAGACATCTCCTATATGTGATAAAATTTACATGAAGTAAGAGAAACTTTTATACCACGTAAAAATGACTATGGTTCTCAGTCGAGATTGTACTGGGATTAAAGTATATTAAGGCAATACTAAATTGTACACAAAACTATATTACCATCTGAAAAATTGGTTTTAGGAATCTGTAGCGTAGCTATATTAATTTTAGAAATATTTTGACATATTATAAAGGCTGATATAACAATGAGAAAAAGAAATGACAATGTTGGTGTAGT
The DNA here is from genome assembly GCA_933228785.1 of Lasioglossum pauxillum. Classification (NCBI taxonomy): domain Eukaryota; kingdom Metazoa; phylum Arthropoda; class Insecta; order Hymenoptera; family Halictidae; genus Lasioglossum; species Lasioglossum pauxillum. Next base: position 15,767,771 of record OW121702.1, on the reverse strand, counting down.
AATCTAGATAAAATGATGATAACATATTTCAAATTTATGTTACAATAAATTTGTTTCATGGTCTTGAATGTTAATTTTAAATATAAACAGCAATTGAACTGCAATGTGAATATCTAGAGTAATATCATATTACTATAATATATATAGTAAATTTTGTATGCATAGTAAGTGAAAGTTGCTAAAATTATAAGTTGTTATAGTTTTTCTATAGTGTATGCCATATGTGTTGATATTAATGTGTGCGACTTTCATTTATTTATTACTAACTATATATCCTCAATTTTATCTGAAACACATTGCTACTAATTTGTAAGATGCGTGTAAAATGTTTTTGAACCATTAATCCACTGTGCTATGATGTTAGGAGGAGAACCAAGTTTCCACGTATTAATGATCGAGCTACATTTCGTGACGTTACTTCCATGTCGCTAAGTATTTTGCAGGTGCAGTGCAGCATCAGCATCAATTGAGTGATCATATAAATTTCATGAACAATTTTTACGTTCCATTTAGAAAAAAAATAAAGAGGAAAGAATAATTAAGATATAAATGTAACATATAAATGTAATATGATTGGATGGTAAATAAAGATTTTCTTGGCTTAAATTCGCAAATTTCTTCGTAGTTTCACTGAAACTCATATCATTATAAGAGTAGGTAAGATAAAACTGTATTCAAATAAAATAGTGGTTTACGTTTATTAACAATCAGTGGCAGTTAAATCAACATTTGTTTTTACATTTCAGATCAACAGTTTAGAAGGATAAATTTTGTTCATACAAATCAATAATATACATATATATTATTACAACAGATATAATCAGAATATCGTTATATTATTTATTTTATTAAAACTTTGTATTTTGTTATATCTCTGAAGGCATATAAATGCATAGTTCATTTCTAAAAGTTTGTCAGTTAATGCAAAATTTCGTAAATATTAGTAATAACAGAAAAAACTGAAGACCTGAATTCAAAATACTATACTATAATAAAATAATTAGCTAACGTCATTCATAATAATTCATATAATAATACAAACATAATATTATATTTTCAAAGTATATTGGTAAGATTCTAGACTAAAATCGTACTATTTTTGTTTGCAGTGTTAACATAAATAACATGCATGCCAATATATAGCAATTGCAACTTTAAAAGTTGCAAAGGGCGAGCTCCACATAGGGTTCATATTGGTAATTTGTGTCTCTGCTGACGTTTATTCAGGCGTCTCAATAGTCCCAACATTTCCTTATACTTCCTGCGAATCTCTGCACACTAATGATTCAAAATATGAACATTGTACATTATAATCATTAGACTGCGGATATTTATGCAATTTCCAATTTTTCTAAACAAAGTTTAAGAAAGTGGAATGGAATAAAATCCTATTTTTCATGGGAACAGTCTTTGTAGATCTAAAACAGATCAAAATCGTACTAAATTCTATCGAACTTTATACTATAGCATTTTTTGAAAATTGAAAATTATAAGTCATAATAAATAAGTCATAAATGCATAAACATCTGCAGTCTAATAATCATTGTGTCATTTGACTAGTGATGAAGCTGTATAACTTAAATGCCAGTGAAATATTGGGATAGTTTTTCCAAAAGCATCACATCCATAAGGATCAACAGTAACAACTGTGACGCCTAGCCGTGAAAGTCTCAAATCTCTGACCACAAAAAATATGGAAGTATTGTTAGTAACATAATTACCGAATTTATTAAACTAAGAATCTTAAACATTAGTTATACTATAGTCTATAACTATATAACGCAAAGTGATGTAATCGATAACAAATAATTAAATTCTCAAAACAGTTTTTACCACTTGATACTTGACTAACATTTAAGTTAAGGCTTTCGCATATTGTTTCTTCTCGAGTATAGTATCACAACTGGTAACGGAAATAGACTCAATGATCGTAGAGCTCTAACAACTGAGCCAAAAAACAAATAACATAAACACCAATAAAGATCAACTCATGGCATTAACACCAGCTTATATTGCATTTAATATGGGAGGTCACTTACCGTTAGCGTCTACATAGTTATCCTGTTACTTCGTCACGTTATACCTAAATTGATTTGGATTACATATACCCAGTCAGCACAGCCTACCACCCGACCCAGCCTGCAGATTACGGGCGAACACAACGCTTGGATCGAGCCCAGGGCCCAGGGCCTGTAGGCCGGGCCGGGATTCAGCCTGTTTTTGAGAGGACAGCACGGTCACACTAATGTGGCCAATCAGGCCAATGCCAGTATACAGAACACAAGGCGGGTCGCATGAATGTGGCAGAAGTCGTTAAAGTAAAAAAATAAGACTTTTGAGGGCGATTTGCCTAGATTGATCTTTTATCTGGCGTTTTTGACTACTGACAAAACCCCGTGTTTGTATTATCACGAAATGAGAACGCGAATCCCCCACCCTTGCAATTTTGCAAATGGGCCGGATACCGGCCCGGCCTGCAGGCCCTGGGCTCGAGTCCCTGCAGATGGCATGCGCGCACCGGCGCGGCCAGGGACCCGGCCAAAATCGAGCCGGCGTGCTATCTGGGTAAACACGTAACACAGATGCCAAACAACCTTAACAATCTGATCTGCTCAATTCGTATGCAGACTAGTCACACAAAAATGATAGACCCAATCATTAGAGGTGTGCGAGATCCCGAAAATTTTGGGATTCCCAAGAATATATTCGAGAACCAGCCTTCCCAACCCGTCCCGAACATCAGGTATTTGACATTTTCGGGTTCTCACACACACATCTATCAAGCATATAATAACTTAGTTTTTTAAAAACTGAATTACTTGTTTGTTTGAGTTGCGTTGTAATCGTTAATTTGGTTATCATGGCACACTACATGCAAATATCTTCAGTATTATCCATATTCCGTGAGACAGTATCAACATCTAAGGATGAGATGCTCCCCATTCTTCTTGTTGCATTAAAAGATCTGCTGACACCTGAATTGCATCACGAAGGTATACCAAACCCCTTGTTGCTGCTGCATTAGCTAATCGGTAAGAAGTTGCTGAAAATCAGGAGGGTATTACAGTACATGCCTCTAGTGAACTTGTTGAAGAAAACTGTAGCTAATAGGGTTCAAGCAAGAAATACTCTGAGATATCTGATGAGGATCCATCCATCCCCAGTAGATGAAGTTAGATCCTTACTCCTTGAGGTCATCAACAAATGTAGACGGTGTACCAGAGGATTAGTCACCGAAGAACAATCAGCTGATTTTTGTCTCACTTGCTCACAACATTGGTGTCTCTGACTAGGTGTTAACCTTTTACCAATATCATGGCTATGTGATTCCAGTAGAAAAATTGGTTGATTGATTATATCTGGCTATCACATTCAGTATGTTGAATAGCAAGGTCTATTATTCGAGCCTATCGTGTCAGCTACAGCCCAAAGTGTCATACAACTCGAACTGGATATAATAGTAGACAACAAATAATGTAAACCTATCATACAGAAGCTCTCACCTGAAATCATGTATGGATGTAACATTTAGAACATAGAGATCCCGAATAAATTTTCTCAGGATTTACTAAGCTTTTATGAACCAAACAACCAAGAAGTGGAGCACTCCTCCATAAACTTACATTAAGGGAGTAGCCTGACCAATATTAACGACGTCGAGGGATTCACACTGCAGAAGGCTCAAGATGCGGGAGTCTAAAAGGCTTCAATTTGTTTAGCAAAGCCTGTTCTTATAGTATTCAACAAGTAAAAAATATAGCATATGATAATAAAACGTTAAACATTTATCTCTTCTAAGCTCAACGTACATTTTCGAAACGATTATTTACCTTCGTTTCTAGGTAAACAAATTCTATAAATGTAACTTATTATAACATACACTCATGCATACTTCTGACAAGAGAAGGATCCCAATTATATGATTCTGATTTCAACAAATTAGCTGTGTCGTATGTGTATTGTACTGTTAACGTAGGTGAAGTGGAAGATTATAAGACGATGTATATTTTTAAATATACATGGTGTCCTGTTTGAAGTTTCACACGCAATTACTTCCCAAATCGTGGCTCGTTGTAAAAAATATTTATAATACAACTTTACTTTGCTGGGCGCATCTTACAGCAGTCATAAATCTTCTCTAGGTGGGCGTACTTCCGTATAGTTACGCTAAATTTTGAACGGCACTTAATGACCTTGTATGACCTTGGAAGACGAAAGTATTATAAGTCAGTGAATTCGTCTCGGGATATGCTACACGCTTACCAAATTAAAATGTACAATTCCGTATAACAAAAACAGAGGTCACCTTGAAATTTTGGAAGCACGTCCACCTAGAAGAGATTCGTCTTCCACGAAACAGAGTAAGTTTTATATAAAATATTTTGTACAACAAGCGATAGTTTAGGAAATAATTGAGTGTGAAACTTCAAATGGGACACCTATATCTATATTATTCATGTCGTTGCGTTTGCTACTCAATCAAACGTTAGTTGTCAGATCAACTTGAAATTTCGCATGTAGATTACTGTAGAAACCATAACACTCCGAAATTGTTAAATTTGACCTCAAGAAAAATTTTTAAAATTGTACCTTCGCATATTAATAGGAACGTAAGGATATTAAGTATAGATGTTAAATAGTCTTAAAAATATAGATAATTAATCCTGTGGGACACATTGTAAATGTAAATCAAATTGACTTTTTGGATGACATAAAATATCATAGTATCTGATTTGAAAAGTGAACGTGATAACCGCAATAAAATTGTAAAATAAAAAATATTTAGTTTAACTCTGTTTCATCAGTAATACGAGTATCTCACTTTGACAACACAATTTCAATTTACATTTACATACAATATATTTCATAGATACGTAATGTTAATTATTTATATCTTTAAAATTATCAAGTAGTCTGATCCTCCTCTTGTGAATATAAGATCTATATATGCTATGCTTCGTTAAGTTTCATAATACATACAACTATTATAATATAATTCAGGTCCTCAATTTAAATCTACAAAATTTAATAGTAATATTCTGGACTTCTTATTTCACTTTAGTCCACTTTTGATAATTTTCCGTGATCATATAATGGTTTCAATTATTTGGTCTAAAAAAACAGGACATAAGAGTGCATAGATATAAACATTGACTAGTATACCAACTCTATGGTATGTAAATTTTGTTTTGGAAGGCAATAGTTATCATTAAGAATTTAATTCAATCATTTCAAGGATTGATCGCCGTAAATTTTGTATTTGCGTATTTGAGGTTTCCAGGGTTTTTAATATTTCTACACCTTCTTCTCTGATTAACATGCTGCAGTAATGTTTTGCTAGAAATAATAAGAATGTGAAAGTAACGTAACAATTGTAGTTTATCTTAGGCTAGTAAAAGATTTACATTATGGGCCACATTTGCAGCGATTAACAATTATCAAAGTATTGGAGATACTTACGATTTTTCGTAATTACATGTTGTATTGCCCAAACTGCCCAAAGTCGAACTGGAGCATCTGGACAATGCAAAAGTGGGAAGAATGGTTGAAAACTTCTATAAGCAACCATTTCTCCTTGAGGTGTTTGCCAGTGTTTCACAGTGTGAGCCAATTGTTGCAACAATAGTGCCCTGCTTTGATGCAAATTTTTTGACCACCATACACGGTGGCCATCGCTAAGCAGATGTGCAGTGATGCCTGCCGCGAAATAAGATATGTCGATGTGTGTAGAGACCAGTAATGTAGAAAGCATAGAGAGGAATTTACGTTCCATTAGCCTGGGTCTCAAAGAACTAACCTATAATAAAATTATATCAGATGTTGCTTTCTTCCATTTTGACATTGCAACAAATAAATTATAGTAAATTATCGGGTACGAACCTCTGCTATATTATTTATCAAGCCTAATACTTTAGTCTCAACGCTAGACGCCCCTTGAAAAGTTTCAAGCATTTCAAGAAACAAATCCATTCCACCTTCTGCCATAAAAAGTGAACATGTTCTAGCACTTTCATCAGTTAAATTCCATAGTACACTTAATGTAAATTTCATCGTTGTATCTACTAATTTAATTTCAACCTTAGACCTAACTATTGCAAGTAATTTAGACATGTATTGAGGATGTGCTGCAAGCATAGACGTTTCTACTGGTGTTATCTTTGCTACCGCAATTGAGGCAATAGCAACAGACATGCGAGTCATTGATGGCTCATTAAAAGTTAACATGGAATTCATCACTAATTTTGCACACCTATAAAAACAAGAAACAATTAGATTACAAAATATTATTACATGTACAATGTACATAAAAACTTCCAATATAAATATTCATATATTGTCAAATGAGAGACTCATAGTAAAATCACTCACAATTAATCTTCTTTTATGTTTATAATATTTTTCATTGGAACTGAAGGATTTAATTAAGAAAGTTTTATAAAGTTATTACCTGAATTTATCAAAATTAATTTGTAGAATTTGATCACTACATAAAGTTAGTAGCGCATTCATATGAAGTCGATAATTGGCTGGATAAGACTCCATCGCTACCATTGTTAATTCAACAACTTGCTTAAGTATAGATGGGTGAACCATAATGGCAAGTTCACCTTTGGTAAGATTATAAAGACACGCGGTTGAAGGTAGTTGTACACCACATTCGTGTTGATGTTCTCTCATAATAGCTAATACCAATTTTATGACATCAACCCGTGTTTCAAAAAAGTTATGCGTTAAACGGAATAAATTAAGTAAACATTTCTCAAGATAAACTGGCCTAGATGTATACCTCCTAAGAGCTTCCAAAGTTTGAGCTTCTGATGCTATACCACTAACCTACAATAAAAGATAATAATAAAGAAATGTTTCTGCAATGCGCAAACACAATATAAATACACAAGTATTATTTGGGAATATATCAGTGTGTAATACTAATAATAATAATATCAATATATCTTACAACAAGGTTAGGTCTATAGTCTTTGTTTGTTGAGTCCGTTAAACTATCCTCGTAACAAGCAAGTGTATAAACAAGTCCTAAAAACCTTAAATCTGGATGGGCTTTGATAAATTTTTTCAAGTATTTCAGGTTGATATCGACTTTACCTGTAGTGAATATAAAACAAAAATTTATATTTGTTCAGAATAAATATAGTAAATAGAACAAATAGAACAAAGTCCACTTAACACCTACCAGATAAATCTAGACTAATTAAATATGGCATACAATCTACAGCTTTTAAGAAGTCTGTTAGAGTTGGTTTTCCATAACAGACATTAAGCACAGAGTTAACACCATGCGTGTCCCTTAATTCAGAAATGTCTAAATGCCTTAATTCATCTAACTCCAATAATACTGAGAATAATTTTGCATTTTCATTCATCTTCAAGTCGTACATGTAAAGTGTTTTCAACCGATTTTTACAATTTCTTAATGGTGTTATATCGTCAACTTTTGTACAAGAGATATCTAGATTTTCTAAAAGAGGAAGGTCGTTAACCACTATTTCCAAATCATATTTATTAAACTCTGTTCCAGATACATTCAACGAATTCAATGCTTTTAATTTTCTTGTTACTACCACACAATACCTGCAATATTATACACACACACAACTGTCAATATTATTGTACATAAAAAAGAATATTTCATCTACAAGAAAATATATTGAAGTGACATCTATCAATTTTTATGAACTTCTGATCAAATATCTTGCAAAATATTAGAACTGAATTAGATATATTAAATTTTTTAGTTATCCAAATACATTTAAAAGACAGCACTTGTTTGTTAAATTTTCTGATCGGATATTAATATACCCGTTTGAACTAACCTAGTATATATTTGTCTATGTAAAATACATATTTAGGCACAGAATATAGATGAATTGAAATGTTATATCAAAATATACGAATATTACTTCACTATGTTCTCTTGTTAGTAATAATTTGAAAATAATCAATATTAAATACCGTGAAAATTCCTGGAAACTTCCTTTTGCTATACTCAATGACCTAAGATTCTTTAAACTCCAATCACCTAAACAACTTATCAGATCATTAACTGATATCTTTAATCCATTTACTACTAACTCTTGAACTTTGTGTTGTTTTAAAACTTTTAAGCCTTTCGCCGATAACACAGATGCATCTTTTAACTGCACGCATCTACAAGAATTAATCAGAATTAATTAATATTTTATCTATCCATGCTTTCTGTTATGATAAAAATTACTGTTTTCTATATAATAAGATTATATATATTATATATAATAAGATTCTGCATAATTTACCTTAATCTGGTAGACTTTGAATCAAAGAGTGTTATGGTCAAGTCGGATAAAGCTTTCTTTTCGCAAAGATTAGATAATAATAGTTCTGAGATTTCAGCAGGTATAAAAATATTTGGACGCTTAAAACTAAGTCTTGTTGCTGAGCTTGACGATGCATCATTGGATTTTCTACGAAATAATGCACCATTTGCACCGTTAGCCAAAATATCTGTATTACTACTATTCACCGAGGATTTGGCTTGCTGATCTAAGGATTATATAGTCTATAATTACATTTAATTATACCAATATATAATGAATCATTAGTTGACAGTACTTACTGTAAGAAGGTGGCTCTACCGAACCAGGACATAGTACGCACAAGTTCAAAATATTGTCACAAATAAAATCAATGCACACCTCGCGTAGACTTCTAGGAGATTCAAACATCTTCTACCTCTGTTCACATGCAAGTCTTTCTTGTCTTTCTTTTATTGCCTATTAAATACTTAATTGCTTCCACTGATCTAGCATTTCATTGTTTTCATTTGTTTCAATGTATCTGTCACAACATACACATATCATTAAAGTTGATACAATGTACTTTCTACATTACACATATATTATGTAGACATATGTTATGAGATCAACTAATCTATTTACATAATTTGTATATAATAACTCTTCCACTTATTACTCGAAACAAACTATTGCGCTTTGGGAATAACTTATAATACGTTTCATGAAAATATACGAATCTTCTGTACATAATAAAGCAAGAATTTCAGTAATATGCGAGAAAATCTTGTTTCTTTTATTTTGTAACCTAATAACAGAAAAAATGAAATTCTATCGAATTCTATTTTCCCGTAAATTAGTTTATAAAAGTATCAGTTTACATTCATGTTGAACGATTACATAATGACAAGCACACAAAATGGAATAAATATTTGTGTCACTACATATGTATCTGATTGTGGTAAAGTACAATGCTTATTACACACATATTGAAACAAATTTATAAAACTGTAAACTGTATTATAACACATTAATATTTATAATCCGATCACGGCAATTTTCAAAAAACAATTCAATTCTTGTAGAAATTCTTGTACGAACAACACTGATTTACAATTGTAAATACAACCGCGGAAAATCGCAGTCTCTCACCTGTGGAGAGAACGCCATATTGACTTGCCAAATGTCTAAACAGACCAAAAAGTCTACTTGGATGCATATTGTAGGATACGTCTAAAGTAGAATCACGTCTCTTACTGTACATAAGTAACGTATTAGAAAATAATAACAATGTTAATCGTAACTTAATTGTGGGGATAACAGTGCTAATTGTATTGCGTTGTGCATGTTATACTTATGATAGTTTTCATTAGTGACACGTACCTCAATGATTCAGAAAATTACAAATTTGTATTGTCTGATCAAAAGGATTTACCATTGATATTATATTTACGTAAGAAATTAATGACACTTTTTAATAACGAATGAAATCTCTTTGTTCGTACTAACAAATTGAAATTGAAATTCTATTTGTACGGGAATTCATCAGTTATTATTTAACATATCAATATGGCGGTAAAGTGGGAAACGATGTGCTTTTCAATGTGTATTACGATGTCATCACTGTACTGTAAGAATTTTTTGTAGGTAAGTCTATAAAATTGATATGTCAAGATCATTTGAATGCGTTCATTTTATAAACTTAACCATTATTTCGTATTACAGAATTGTAATTACATACGTTTGATCCTAAAATTAAGGGATTGTCGGATATCAAAGAAGCTGATTTAAAATGCAAATCTCAAATTCAAAAAGTTAGACACTTTTGTATAAGTTTAATTTGTTGTTATGAATTTTTTCCCGGTTTTTTGTTCACAAATATGTATATGAAAAAGGATGTACAGATGGAAATTCTGATATTTAATATTTCTTAAATTTATCTCTGATAATAGAATACTAACTAAAATACAAACTAAGTAGTAAAGATACAAAATATATTTACTTATACATTTTCTTTCTTTTTATTAAGGTTCAAAGAAGAATGAATTTTCCAAATTAAGGTCATGGTTCGAATCATTAATAAATATCAACCAATCTATAATGACATATTTTATGATAACTGACATTGAGCAACGTTCTACCTGTATTCATATTTAATTTCCTACAAAGAATGCCAAGCTTACGAAAAAAAGTTGCTGGCTTTATGCGGCAATTGTCGATCAGTAATTTGGCAGGAGCTGTAGAAAATATAGGTCAAGGAGAACAAACCTTGCGTAGCCCTAGATCAATGACACAAGATTTTGCAAGTGGTTGCTTTATTACAAGATACTTAGATGGGTAATCACTTTTCACAAAAATTCTATATTAAATATTGTAAGTAAAGTGTACAGCATCTATATTATATTTTTAGTCTAGAGACAAAGCAAGAAGGACCAGCAATCGTCCATGGTAGAAATCCAGAAGAACTGCCAATTAGACAGCTTGGAAACTTTCAAGAAGATAGAGAAACATGTGCTGCCCACACTGGTCCTGACAATGGACTCATAGCAGTTAATGTACAACAAAAGCATTTAAGTATTAATGATATCGATATAGATTACATTGATATGTTAGATCAAGGCGAACAATATAGAAGCAGTAAGTATGAAAATAATTGAATTCTATAAAAACAGTACAAAAGTAATAAAATTGTTTCTTACAGCATCTACAACTACTCCTCCCACAATTGCTGGTATTTCTGACTGGTTTAATCCTCACGAAACAGCATATGGAATTGCTACCACATTATATGAGAAAAATCCTACAAATAACACAAATAATGGGGAACCTATTGCAGACAGTTTTGGAATTGTAGCCAGATCAAATTCAGCTATTTTAGCACTTGCAGACGGTGTTAATTGGGGTATGTTTAGTTTTCAAGAATTTAAGAATATCTTGTTACATATTATAATCGCAAAGAACATCACCAATCTATAAATATACAAATTTATTAGGTACTAAAGCAAGTATCGCAGCTAGATCTGCTGTACATGGAAGTATGGAATATTTAAATAAAGCACTCTTCTGTCCTTCGGTTAACAATGAAATAACAACAACAAAAGATGTTTTTATAGCCTTACTTCGTTCATTCCATGCTGCGCATTCATTAATTTTACAAGAGCAAGGGATGCTCACAACATTAACTGTATGCGCAATTTTTCCACTGCCAAGTTCTGAATCTAACACAAATCAGAAGAAATACGTGGCTTGTACCTGTAATGTTGGGGACAGTTTAGCTTATGTATATTCAAGGTAACAGAAATAATTTGTTCAAAATTATTCTTTCTAGAAAAATAATATTAACAATATTAATAGGAAAACTGGAGTGAGAGAAATAACAAGAGGATCTCATGATATTCATTGTATGCGTGACATGCGCGACGCTCTTGGAGCTTTAGGTCCTGTAGACGGATGCAACCCTGAATTAAATAATTTGACACTCGCAATGACAGAAGTTGAAAATGGAGATATCGTATTCTTAACCAGTGACGGAATTTCAGATAATTTTGATCCTGTAGTTGGAAAATTTGCTGTCTTACCATGCCATAATAGTGTACCTGATTCGACTGTGAAAAATCATGCCGAAGGAAGATCAAAAACCCGTCGAAAATCCGTAGAGACTTTAAGACACGCAGAATCCGGCAATAGTAATAGAAATAAATCTAATTTACCCATAGTCGAGGCTTATCAAAGACACGAGCTAACACTTCTTAGGATGGAGGATTTGTTACGAAGAGGTGTATCTGGCGAAGGTCCACCATGTAACAGTGCCAAACATCTTTGCGAACTTCTTTTGGATTTTGCTGTAAGTTTTCAAAAGTATAACTGGAATTCAGCAATAGTGTGCACGCTTGTTTTAAGTTTCAACATTGAAATACTAAAATATTAGAAGATACCAGATAAAATGCAATACTGATTTTAAATATTAACATGAATTTAATTTTTTTTATAATAAGGTCCGTATAACTGCTGCCAAAAGACGAATATTGGAAGATACCGATTTATATTATGCACAAAGTAAAGATGGTCAATTAGTTCAACTATCCAAACAAGAACAGAGAACTCGGCGAATACAGACATTGGACAAGGTTTCCATGATACCTGGAAAATTAGATCATGCAACAGTTGTCGCATATGTAGTTGGATCATTCGATTCAGAGTATGGTTTATAAATAACAATGGTAATAAAGTTGCAGTTTTTATTTGTACGAGGAGTAATATGTTACAATGTTTTTATATAAGATATTTCTGGATATGTTGAGTAAAAAAAGTATTGTTTTAAGTATTATACAATTAAGTTGTTTATATCATTTTGTTATTTAAAATAAAAAACACATGTGCTTATTCTGTATACGACGAGACTTATTTAATTATAATTGTAATATATGTGTGTATAATTTGTGCATAATTTGACGTGTCATTAGCATACATTCAAATATACGCGACAGCAATGAGCAACCACTGGAATGTATGATTTCAATATTTCTATAATGTACGGAAAATAACGATTTATACAATTATAGCTCGATAAAATGAACATTTAAAAATATGTATCACCAAATTGCGTTCGACATGAATGATACAATTGAATAAAAATTTCATGCAAACACGCGTTTTGCTTAAAATCTTGAAATGCTAGATTACTAACAGTTTCTGTATACTGATTGGTTATAAGTAAAGCATTGACCAATCAGGATGAAGAGTTTGCTAAATGGGTGCTGCAAAAAGTTACAGTGCCATAACCGAGGTGTCGCCAATGGTAAAAGCACTGGGATTTTATAGACTTGTGCTAATGGCAGCCTTGACAAATACATGATGGCCGTTGCCACCGAATAGTGTAACGCGTACATGGAACTGTCGTGTGCCAGAAAAGTTTATTATTTTAAGTAGAATTTTTCCTCTCGTGTTGTTCATACATGTTGTTTTTGTTCGCGAAGGAATAAAAGGTTGTGTACAGAACTAAAATCATGCCGAAAGAAATGTGAAAAAACGAAAAATTGTAAGAAGAAAACACGGGTGGCAAAACCGCGTTCGCGGAGGTAATATTGACAATTTTTCATCACGACGCTACTCTCATTTTTCCGCGTCAATATGAAATACACGCATCCAGGATACCTTCTTCGAGTTTCTGAGCTATACGAACCGAAAATTTTTTTACAGATGGTTGCTTTTTCTTTTGTTTACGCCTTGTCAGTTGGGCTTTTGTTGTGTGCATCCGCGCGCCGCTGGTACCCATAAGTGAGAGTGAGATGTATGCGATTCTTGTATGCGTGTAAGTGGCTTGTGTGGCACGTATGCTTGCACACAAGCGTGCAAGTTATAACCTCAAAAAGTGTTTCCAGCTGTCGAATTTTTATTCAGAACTTTTTTCCCGCTATAAAATGATTATTTCTACCTATAAGTGTGAGTGTCCCATAACAGTGTGTTGATTTCCATTCTATTACACGTAACACAATTTCTCAATAATAACATCTACTCTGTTCGATAGTAACAGTTTCATTAAATCCACACATCAATGGTTTCCTGTAAATTAAACGAATTTCTTAAAATCCTGTCAATTTTTAGTGATACATTTGCCATGCGTTCTTTTATTATCAATAAGTAATCGAATATTGTTTACATTGTTGCAGAACACAAATTGAGTGCTGATCCTAAGAAGCCATAAGTGTATAGTGTATGTGACACTTTTAAACAAAACTGAAATGTAAAACAACCTTAAATCATACTTAGTGGTTTGAACACGAATTGTCTTGGTATCAATGTCCTAAATGTTTACAAACTACTAAATAATGTCTACTGAATATTATTTAGAATTGGGATAATACAAAGGACATATATTTAGAAAGTGACATCCAGAATTGTTTTATATACGCACAATTTCTAATGTAATGTCATGGAAAAATGTAGTTCAATTGTGTTTATACATGGATGTGATCCTGCAACAAATGTTCTTTAAAGATAAGTCAGAGTACTTTCAAAATGCAATTGTGCAGTTATTCTTTAATGGATAATGTAGTTCGGAAAAGAACTACCTATTATGCTAAACAAATTAATATTCAACTATGGTTAGCACCACAGCATGATATTGAACACAAACATCAACAACATATATAAACACAAAGAAAGTGCTGCCTAAATAACGGGTGAAATACGAAGTTACATGGATGACAGGAATAGGAGACGTAGGTCGCAGACGCGTTGAGTGGCGCCGTAGCGCAAATCTAATCTTTCCCTGTCACTGAGCTTTAGTAATCATTGGTAAGTAATTCTAATATAGCCAAATATTAGTAATACAACAATTCGAAATTAAAAATTATCTAGTATTTGAAATGAAGAAATAAGATTTCATGCTTGGTAAAAAGACAATTTTTGTTTGCGAGTTTACAATCTGTATTTTCATGTATTAAAATTTATCTATATTTATGACATCTTCTATTTCAGTTGGTAATTTTCAATGTGTATTACAAATGTATATAGGAGTACCTAGAAGCAAGCCTAGGTAAACTGAAAAGGTGGCTAGACGCTGCCCAGAGTAAAGAGGGGCTGCGTGGGCATGCAGCAGCCTCAGTCACGCCCTCTTCTCGGGGACTCAGTATCCTCTACAACTTCCCCGACTGCTCGGCGTAATAATCCTGTTGCTGTTTTAACGCATCAACAAGTATGTTTGTTTTATACATATTTTCTTCAAACATAAAAGCATTGTAGAAAAATTAATCATATATTATTACTGCTTTGTTATATTATAAATTGTAATTTTTTAGTTGCAACAATTGCAACAATTACAGGCCCAAAACTCGAGTGGTCAGTCTCTGACATTTGCTTTGCAACAAACATCAAATAATGTAAGTATTTTTTATTCAAAATTATAAGAAAAGGATCTTGTAGAGTTATTTATCATTAGACTTGGAATTTTATGCATTTATGACAAAAAAGCGTTAGGTGAAATATAAAACACTAACAAAAGTAAAAGAATTTAAGACTATCGATATACTATTGCGATATATCAATGTACTAAAATTATTAGTGGTAGAAATGAATATTTATCTGTTTCGAATACCTTGCAATTGATACAGAACATTTTCATTTTGCATAAAGATCCGCAGTCGAATGGAAGAAACCAAGTAACTATGTAATTCTATCGTGAATGTTTTGTATTGCAGCCACAAGACCAAGGAAATGGATCTACGACTGGAAATCACATAGTATATGTAAACCAACTAAATCATTTAAATCAGGGTACCATAAATCCCTCGGGGACTGGTATGGGCCTACCCCCGGCCACCCCCTCTTTTGGGGTGGGCCTTAATATGGGATTGCCACTATCACTTCTAAATACCAGTCTTACATCCCTCACATCTAATGTTATCACTACGTCAAATCCTCTGCTCAATTTGGGCCTGCCAAGCATAAATACAGGACTACCTACGATAAATCCTAGCCTGAATCACTTGAATGCTATAAACTCCAATTTAACTTCGAATATTGGTTCAAACAGTATTAGTAATGGTTTATCTGGTTTGGGACAGGATTTAAATAATATAAATACTGGAATTAATAGACTTAATACGTTAAATTCGACGAGTTTAAACTCTGGATTGTCGAATGTTAATACTGGAATTACGAATGTAAATCCAAATTTGACAAGTTTAAACTCAAACGTAAACCAGAATCTTACCAGTTTAAGCACAAACTTCACTTCTCCAAGTTCTGGTGTGTCTGGTTTAACAGCTATTAATCCAAACATAAATGCAAATTTGACGACTACCAGTATAAATTCTGGTGTAAATCAGGGTCTGAATCGACCTGTTAATGCTTTAACAACTGGATTGACTCAAACTAGTCTGAATTCTAACAATACGCAATTTCCATTCCAAACCATACAAAGTATACAAAGTATTGCACCACACATTGTTGGATCGAATATTGCACATGTACCAAGTTCTGCCATATCGCAACACCCAAATTCAAACGTTTCTACTATTTCACAAATATCGAATACTGGTACTTTAACAAGTTCCAGTATATTTACGAGCACTTCGAACGAACCAAATCATTCAACCACAGCGAATGTGAATCACGCTTCAAATGTGAATCTCACTACTAATATTCCACATCTTGGTACAATGCACTCAAATATATCTAATGTATCAACGTCTAATGTACAGCATATATCCGCATCAAACGAGCCGAATATGTCACTGAGTCATACATCTTCCTTAAGTTCCTCTCAATCAACTGGATTTCAACCTCAGCGACAGTATTCACAGGGAATTAACCCTGGCTTAAGTTCGTCAGTAACATTAACGGGCTCGTCTCAGCCATCAAATGTGGTCAGTACAATAAATACTGTAAAATCTATGCAAAACATTCAAAGTCAAAATATTAGTTCTCCAAGTAGTCCGTTCTCGATACCATTGAAAAGTCCGGCGTCCAATATCGCACCACCTACACCAAGCCCTAGTCCTAACAGGCTATTACTTAGAAGTCCAGCTTCGAATTCGATTCAATCGAACCGGAATAGCCCGAGTCCTGTTGGGACATCAACTTCAAATAATAATTTTAATATACAAATGCAAAGTCCAATGCAGAGTCCAATGAGTGTTAGCCAAATTCAAAGTCCTGTACTTAGTCCATATCCTCCTGCAAAGAGTCCTCATCTATTAAGTGGAAATAACTCTCTAAACAACAGAAGTCCAGCACCTGGCGGTAGTCCTGGTCCACCTGTGGTAAGAAATCATTTTCTTTCTTTATGCTATAGAAATTTCCTATACTTTTAGAATAGTAACACTTACAAATTTAACTGTAACATTTTTCTTGAAACTTCCAGGTCAGATCTAATACACCTATTCTGCAACAAGGTATGCAAGTATTGCAAATAATTCATGGTACACCACAGGGGTATCAATCAACACCAACACAGCTAGTAACTAGAACACATCTATTTGGAAATCAACAAATTCAAATAGCAACAACTAAACCTGCCAAGCAGCCTCCACAAATTTTACCAAAACCTCCTAATCAACAAACCGCTGGATCACAACAAAAACAACAACGTGTTACTACCACGATTACAAATCAAGTAACGTATCTAATTAAATTATAACTATTTGGACTGTTTTAAGTAATCCGTTTTAATCGAATTATTAAATGATTATGTAAGGTCACTCAACAAACTCAACCACAGTTAGTTCTTGCTGGACCTCAACCAAATCCTACAACGGCTACGATGATACCTACAGCACCAGGCCTCCTTTTAAATCAAGTATGTAATTGTATATATATATATATGTTTAAGGTTCCTATCTCATTTGCATGCTTATTCATTATGAAATCATTTGAAAGTATACATTCGTGCCTGTTTCTAGCACTTACCAATATAAGATACTTTTAATATGCTTGATTTCTATTATAACGGCTTATTTGCATTTTTAGTGTCACAAATATCTGCTTTGTGCTTCATATGTTTATCACATTTCATACATAGGTTTTGCCGTCAACCGGGCCCGTTATTGTACAACAGCAACCAGGTGGTGTTCAACTTATACTAAGAACGCCAGCAAGTGCCCAGCAACAAACACATACTGCACAGGTGATGGTTTCATCCATGCAGTCAAACAATTTCATCATATTCTATCATTGCTTACTTAATACTTACATAAAATTTTCTTTATATATCACTTTAAATGTTACTTATGATCATCAATCGTTCTTTTTCACGTGATATCCAATCATCATATCGATTTGGTATGCATATCATAGTTCACGTTCATTTATTTAATCCTTCGATCAGTTACATTCAAAGTAAATAATATGCAACTGCGACAAATTCAATAAGGAAAATTAGGAAAATAATTTGATCTTGTAAGATATATTTATTCATTATATAAAATTTATTCTTTTACAGTTAACGCAACAGCAGTTAGTAAGAGTTGTCACGGCACAAGGAATGCAATTACAAGGCATTACTCCTACGTTTTTCGCTGTGCCTAATGGATTTCCTCCAGCTGCTTCTCCAGTAATTAGACATACCCCATCAAGTCCCGCACCCGGTAAATCTTACAATCAGTAATTTATTTAAATGTTATCCTGCGAGGACTAACTGAAATACTGGAATCTTTTTTTTGTTTTTTTCCTTATTTAGCTGCGAATTCTGGAACAGGCAACTCTATAGTGATTCAAAACGCAATGGTACAAAGTCCTCAACCACAGATCTCGCAAGTCGGATCGGGTACTAACACCGGTAGTACTCCGTGCACGCAAACTGTCGTTGAACAGAGTTTGCTACCACCGCCCAAAAAGAAAGCGAAAAAAAAGAAAAAAGCGAAACGAAAGGACGACGAACCACCGAAATTAGATCTTGCTAGTATAATGAAAATATCCGGGATAGGAGACGACGATGATATTTTTGATACTGATCTTACAACTGAATCTGAGGTTTCTTGTCAAGGTCAAGTTGAATCAAGTTCAGGACAAAATCTAGGGCAACTTCCACCTCAAGTGACTACACCTACTAGTTCTACTCAGAATCTGATACAAGTACCTGTACCAAATACAACGAATACACAAACTTCTGTGTCCCAGACACTTAATAGTCAACTTGTTGCCCAACTTCAAATGCCTGTACACAGCACAATGGGTCAATTACGATTGGCTCTTGGGGAGGATGGAAGAGTTGTTTTACATCGAACACCGGAACCAAATCAATCAGAAATGGATCAGGCCGCTCAAGCATTAATACGATCGTTAACGCAAGGTGGTGGACAAAATTCGCCCATTATTTCGCAGCTTCTTGGACAGGCACAAACTACAACGCAGACTACGCAAAGTACTGTATTACAGAGACAGAAATTTGTTAGGTCACCTCTTTCATCCAGTGTTACAACAGTTACTACTACTGTAAGTCCTGCAGGTCCTCAAAGTGTTACTTGTGCTACTAGTCCACAACACGTGCAAGTATGCTCGAAACCAAGTAATCAGCAAAAAAGTGTAAATGTTCCTCAAGAATCTAATCCTGTGTTAAACGTTTGTGTCCAAAGTAACCTTGGGTCTTTGCAAGCATTGGATATACAACCATCGAAAAACATTACCGTACAAAATCTTATACCACCATCAAAAACTACTCCATCGCCTAACTCTAGCCTCGTACAACCGAACAGTAATGTTTTGACGACTTCTGATGTTCTTGTGCCGAAACCGTCGTGTACTACATTCAGTGTGCAAAGTTCTCGATTGACTAATCCGAACCAAGCAACTACTAATCAACAAAATTCTAATGTTTCTACACAAAAATCTAGTCAAGTGCGGCTCACGAATGCTTGCGTAACTACTAACGTGCGACAAAATCTAAATAAAATATCGCAAAGTGGTGCGCATGTTCAAAAGTCATTGCCAAATAGTTTAATTGTACAAAATGAACACAACATTGCGAAAAATAATCAGAATCTTCAGCAAGGGAACCAACAGGATAGTATTGCATTGCAACAAGAAACACCAATGTTTCAGCATAATCAGCATCAGCAGATAACGGCGCAGGCTGTGCAAACGCAAAACGTTCAACATGTCTTCGAACAAAATCTTCAAACTCCTGGATCAAATGTTCAACATAATTCTGTAAATATGTTGCAGCAACAAAGCTCTTGTAATACCATGCAACACGATGCTATGAATGTATTACATTCTAGTATCCAACAAAATACGATTAACATGCTACAGCAAAACCCAGCCGGTAATGTACAAAATATCGAACAAAATTTACAATCTGGAATTAGTGATATAGCTCAAGCACAACAAAATGTTATCGCCAGTATGCAACAACAAAATGCATCTGCTATTTTGCACAACACGAGTGTACAACAGAACATGAACGTGCAACAACAGAAAGTTGTTGCGCAAGCTAATACGTTTTCTTCTGTGAATGCACAACATTTTGAAAGTCAAAATACAGCTAACACCATACAGCAGCAACAGCAACAGCAGCAAGGACTAAATACACAACAAAATAGTCACCATCAAAATATTGTTATAACGAACGCTCCGGCTTCTTCTAATACTATTCCACAAAATGAATCTCAAAAAGTAGAAACTCAAAGTGCAACAATGCTTAATTCAGCGGCGAACAATATACTAAACAACGCGCCAAAAATTACACCCGAAATTTTGAATGCGTTAAGCAATTTGAATCCCAACGACCAATTATTAATTGCTAACGCGAATGGACAAATGCAAGTAATCAGTCAACAACTGTTGCAACAATTCTTGGCTGGACAATTAAATGCAACCAGCCAAGTACAAAATCAAAACCAAACCCAAAAAATAGTAATTGGTGAACCAGATGCAAACAGTCAGAATTTACAAGGTGTACAAATCAATACACCAACGAGTCAAATAATTGTAAATAGTTCTGGTGGAGCTCCTACTATTCAAAATAACATACAAAATATTGTAGTACAAGCTGCACCTTCGCAAATGCCGCAACATATACAGATCCAAAATTCCGGCTTTCCAAGTCAATTCATTGACAATCTAAATCAACAACAGATAAGGAATATAGGACAAACGAGTCAACCAAAGAAGGCGAAAATTGTTAAAAGGACAAAGACTGTTGTTACTACTCAAAACACTGGAAATGCCCAGGTATGTTCAACAAATTTTATTTTCATATTTCTCTAATGCATTTGTACTTGTTGATTACATAATGATTTGCTTTTAAATTTAATACTTGTAACAATTAGGTGACAAAAACTGTTACGGTTTCTCGTCCAACAATGGTATCAACGAATACAACAAACCTTCATAAGTTGGATAATTCTAGTAAAACAAATGCTGTGGTATCTCAAAGTACAAATCTGATTAAGAGCGAGTCTACTCAAATTATCACAAATGGTCCTGTACTTCCATCGTCTCCTGGAAGTCACTTATCGGTTCCCTCAAATGGCCAAGTGGTTCAAAAAGTGCAGACCATTCAGCTTCCTGCTCAAAAACAGCAATTATTGAAAAATATAAATTCTCAAATACAAGCTATTTTAGCTCGTAAATCGGGTACGCAACCGGATCAAACCGTTTTAACAAAATTATATCAAGAACAAGCAAAAATTTTAGCGAGTGGAAAAGTTGTTAGTACTACAACACATTCCGTTAGCAGCGTAAGTTTTTCTATAAAATATATATTATAAATTTTGCTATAACTTAATGATAATGTAATAAGGATCTTAATATTGTTCTCAATATAGGGTGCAGAAGCAAGTTTCAATGTAAATGTAGTTTCAACACTAGCGTCTACCATAACTCCGCAAAATTCTTTTAAAAATCAGACATCAGCAGTACAAACTCAAACACACACAGCTACTGCTGTAGTAACATCGCAAAATTTAAATCCAAGCATACCAACGACTGTGCAAAGTAACACAAGTAATAGTTATATGAATAATCTTACTGTGAGTAACGAAATATTCCAATTTGATACTTCCAACATGTATATATTTATTGATAGTTTATGTTGTTGTATAACAATTTGAATACTTTCAGGTACCACCATCTGTGCAAGGACAACACTGTATACACAACAGTCAGAATGTGCATCAAGCGCACACAAAGCAGCACAAAAATTATCAAAATCATGGAAACCAGATATTGAGTCCGTCCTCTGCCAATATGCAAATTTTCTCACCACCGATTGCTTCTGTAGCTACCGTGCAGGGCAACGCACAACAGTTAGCTCCAGTCCAAACACAATCGACAGGAATGCAACAATCAACGCAATGTCAAACTGATCCATTAGATATTAAACCCAACATACAAATATCAAGTCCTATTAAACAAGAACTATCTTCACCTATTCAAGTACAAGTTCAAAGTGGCTCTCCTGCAGGACAGGTAGCCTCGCCTAGAATGATTGGCAAAGGACCACAAAGGATTCAAAGTCCAGTAAACACGAATAACAGTTCGAATAAACAGATTGTCAGTCCTAATAGTAACACTAGCCCTTTAGTGAGTCCTAGACAAGGTGTAAAGAGACCTGCGTCCAGCCCAATTTGTAGGCAGATTAATCGTAGTGACATGTAAGTGTAGACTTTTTAACATACTTATTTTCATAAATAATAATTTCATGTATTTGTGTTATACTTAAAGACATGTTTTTATAACTATGTTTACAGGTTGGAACAACAACTGAAAACGGATCAAAACGATGCGATTAAGCCAGATGTAAACACACCATTTTTAAGCAAGCGGGATGCTTGTAAACGTCTTGTAAGGTATCATTGTTTAAACGAACAAGTACTTAGTCCGAAAGATTTAGCAAAAGCTGATGAGATATTTGAAGAAACTGCGAAACATCTCTTGACAAAATTCAACTCTATGATGAACAAATACACGTACCTTCTTTTAATGGAAAGCATGGTATGTTAAAGATTTCTTATTTCAAAGAGATTTAGTACGAATCATTGCATTATTACACAACTTAATAATATTTACAAATTTGATTATGCAAACTGTGTACTGAAATTGAAATAATATTACAGCGAGAAGTGAGGACATCGGAACTAATGATGATCGATAGAACTTTTGTTGCCGAAGAGCAGAGTATATTAAATAGGTTACGAGAACAAGAGGCTAAAGTTAATGGTATGTTTCTCTATAATTTTATATATTGAGAAAAAGATATCTACATACTCGGTAATAGTTTTGTAGTAACAATTGTTTCAACATGGTTTTCAGATGAATTTAGAAAGGAAGAAAAGCCATTGGTGCCAAAGGTTGAACCTGGTTTTAGAGACGAAGACAAATTATCACCACCATTAACTAACGTTTCCGTAAAACGTGAACTAGAAGATGACTTTCCAAGTGACGAAATCGAATGTAAACCAGTGATTAAATCATCAAGTTGTACTAGTGGTGATTACGACGAGTGGGTAGAAATTCAAAAGGAACTCGGTGTATATCCATCTACCACGGACTCGTCCAAATGTAAAAATAGTAATAATAGTAGTAGTAATAGTGCATGTGCTGTGGCTGTAACAAAATCGTCGAAAGCTGAAAGAACACGAGCGAACGGTGAATGTCGTGCGAATGTACCAAGTGCGAGTGTTTCTGGAGTTCAAAACACAGTTGTAAAAGACAGTTGTGAACAAGATAATGCACCAGTTTTTGAGAGACGTTGGAGTAGCGCTACAGACCTTGAACGAGATCTACTAGAAGACACTGACAGCTTAGATGGACTGGCTTTACATTCTCAAACACAATGTCCAGGCTCTCTTCACATAACTAATGAAAGTGGGAATGGTAATGAACATGATGATATTACCGCACAGGTACAATCTGCTATCGATAGCATTCTTAATCTTAAAAAACGTCCTACAAACACATTACCTGGCAGTAGTGGTAACAGTGCATCACAGTCTAGTGAATCAAAGGACACAGTGCTTGACCAAGCAGTCCGCAGCATTTTAGGCTCGTGACCCTCCTTTAATAAAGTATGTTAAACAAGTGAAGTTAATGGTGAACATCAAGCTAATTGTTCATTTTGAAAAATTTTCAAAGGACTATACATTCATTTTGGTGATTTTTGTGGTTATTGTGAATAATATATGAATTATGTTTGACATTAAGAATATGCAACATTGTTTTTTTGGTAATGCATATCTAAAATCACGCAAATTGTTGCTAAATTATTTGTACAAAAAGAATCGTGCAGCCTTAATTTCATTTATATATATGCATATACATATATACATATATATATACATGTATATACATGTATATATGTATATACATATGTATATATATATATACATATATATATGAATTAAAACAGACTAACTGGATTATGCAATTTAACATTTTTCTCCAAAGTTTTGTTCTGCAATGGCAATAACTATTCATAATATAAAACCATGTATACTTTCCAGTAGTCTAGCTGTAATAAAGCCATCGCGTTTACCTAATTCTAGCAGCTGTACATGTGGATAGATAGAGAGATAGATCAATAGATAGATAGATAGTTAGTTAAATAAATAGATAACTCGCTCAGATTTTTCAATCTGCCACTTTATAATGTAATTTTGTAAAAAGTAATTATTTAAAACCAACTTATTCCACTTTGTCTGTAGTACTTGTAGAGAAATCTTGCGAATACTTAAAACTGGGTCGGTAAATTGTACATACGTTTTTAACATGTATTATTAATATTATTATTGCTATTATTTGTATTATTGTTATTGAGATTCGCTCTCAGAATTATTATTGTATTATTATTATTAATATTATTATTATATTATTATAATTATTATTACTATTATTGTCAACGATACCATTGTCTCAAATAATGAGGAATGTATGGTATAAAGAGAAAGTAGTGGTTTAAGAGACTGAAATGGAAGACAATGAAAAAAGCATAGAAGGCAAATGATATATAAGGTGAAAAGGGAACACAAAACCTCTATATTAATTTGAACTCATTTCTATTTAATGTATATGCAGTCTTAAATGTTGAAATGCAAAATCAAACAGGCAAACATTTTTTAAGTAGATAATAGCGTTTTACAACTTTTTTGTCATCACATGAAATCACAATAGATCTGGGTAAACGATGAGTACATGTGTAGAGAGCACATGTGTGGAAAAAGGGTAAACCCACATTGGTAACATTTTAAGCAAATGATAGATAACCGGTGAGTAAGATTTAGAAAGCAAATCTTTCTATATGTGCCTTTTTTATTTTTTACATAGTTGATGACTAATAATATCATATATGTACACCTGACTCATGACTTTGATTCGCGCGATGCTAAATATGTCAAGTAATGAATGCAGATTTTTAAATCAGTAAATTAAACGTACAGAATGATGGTCTGGGTTAATGGTTTTCTAGGTATCTCACTAATTACAAAAATAATTGTTCATCACCGACAGTGCTTTTGCAAGAAGAATTTAGTTATGTAACTGTATTTTTGCATCCTTTTCCCACATAAATTCATGATAGCTCTCTATACACAGAGGCAATGAAATGTTTTTGGCAAAAGCAATCCAAGACTGACGTATATACAGAGAATCAAGCAAAACTATGTAATGTATTACAATAAGAAATAATCATTTGTACATAATATTCAATTACACTCTCGACGGCAATCGTGACTTAATGAATTCTTCAAAGATTTTAAAATTTGGATATGCTAAAGTTCTTTTGATCCTAATAAATTGCCGATATTTCACGAGTTCGTGTATGAAAATATTTTTATCCTTGCCTGTGTTAAGATTTTAATTTGCAGCATGAAATTTGATTTTCAGTACTGAGATAATTCTACGTAACAGTGTAGCAATGCCTAACGAGAGTGAAGTGATTAATACGATAAAATGTAATTATTATTACCAATTACATGATTATAGATATCATGATTCATGAATATCTTATAATGAACATATTCCTCTCCTATCACGATATTATGGAATTAGTAACATTCCATTGAACATGCAAGATATTAGGTGCCTTATGATACAATGTTCAGTGAACTTTTTTACCCCATCAGCTATGCATTATTTTAATACTATACATGTAACACACACAAAATAATTGAGTATTACATATAGTCCAAAATGATTTATCATATTTCTGACATAACTGTGTGCATTTTTAATATAACAAAGTATATTATTAGTTGCATTATCCTTTCAAACTGTATAGTTTTCATGAACTATATTGTACTCTGAATATTAGTATAGTAAGACTTTTTTTATCAAAATGCTTGAATAACGTGCTTTATATGTCTGCCTTATATGAAATTGCATGTTTTTTATGTGTACCTACATATCAATTTATACCAAAGAATACAAAATTAACTGAAATCGAACCACAATACTAATGATATGGTATTTGTAGCACGAAATTAGTAATGTTTTAAATTAATAATATTTTCCTTGTGTAGGTACACTATATATGACATTTGCTTTTGAATTAACATGACTATATATTGCTTTAAAAATATGTAATTATACATAAGAAATTTACATAATAGGATTGAAATATCATTATTCATGATATGAAAAATTGGTGCATGTAGATTAAAAACAATTAAGTGTGTGTATATATACACAATTCAAAAAATATTGAAAGCCAGTTTTTAAATGTGTTATGTTTACTAAACCGTATATCATCCATTTTTATAATTTTTCAATATTATAATAAGAAAAAGAATATTTTAAAGGTAAGTTGAAATAAAAGTGTTGCATATTGTAAATGAATGCGGTGAAAAAAAAATTGTAAATAAAAAGTGCATATCCCAAGGACAATTATTGAGAAATTTAAAAAGAAAAAACAAATATTCATGCAAAAAATTACCAAAGTCGATAATGTTTCAGAATATCAATTATTTTTTGGGATACTGTAATAAAACGAGAACAGCATGTGTGTGTCATATATAGTTTATGTGAATATGTAGATTGATGTAGATATCTCGGCATCTCTGCGACATGCTGCGTGATTTCTAGTGACCTCTTGTAATTGCATGTGTGTATAGTATACTGGCGTATTCGTCACACGTATCAATGTACCTGTTTGTAAATAATTTTTGTTATGTGTAAAATTTAGTGCATGAAGCAAAATGATTCCAGAAATGACTGTAAAAATTACCCAACATGAAATAAATGATGATACTGAAGATGACCCTTACGAAGTGGAAAAATGCGGTAAATGGATTGATGCGTGTAATTTAAATAAGGTTCGAATGATTTATCTATGAGATGAATATTTTATCATTTAGAATTGTAAGATCGAATTGTAATGGAACATTTTATTTCCACATCTATTCTACTTCCTAAATAATATTAAAAAAAAAACTTATTATGAAGGTTAAAATGTGTCTAAATACCATAATATTTTCATTTACTAATGCATATCTATTATGTGTATAGAACAAAGTTGATTCAATGACTATGAAATACTTTTAGGTGTGTTTACAATTTCCTGATAGCCTTTTACCTGATTCTGTAAAAATTGCACTAAATTTGGAGAATCGTATCAATAAGAAAGTATACATTTTGGGCGATACAACTTGTGGTAGTTGTTGCGTCGATGAAATAACAGCTCAGCATATCAATGCAGATGGTATTATACATTTTGGTCATGCTTGTTTAAATCCTACGGCTAGATTACCAGTATTTCATGTTTTACCAAAAAAGGAAATTGATGTGACAAACATCATTAATAAATTCAAATCTAATTTTGAAGATAAATCTAAAAAAATGTTATTCTTTTATGATGTTTCTTACGCGCATAAAATTGGTAAGTTTCACAATATTGTAAAAGCATTAGCATGATTGAATTTATTTAAATTGTTTTTTTTATATTGTGAATGTATTTCAATTACAGAAAGCATACAAGGAACATTAAGTCCTCTTTACGAAAATTTAATTTTCTCTTTGTTAAATTGTACTTCCAATGTAGAATTTACAGATATTAAAGATAATTCGTCTATAGTAGTCTTAGGTAGAAGTTTTAACTTGGAAAAAGATTGTGATATAAAGGAGTACGAGGCATTTTACCTTGGAACCGGTGAAAAAACGTTTACAACATTAGCAGTGACAATTCCTGCTAAGAAATGGTTCTATTTTGAAAATGACAATATTATTGAGTCCCAAGCTTTATATACTCCATGGTTGAAAAGAAGAAGGTTTTTAGTTGAAAAATTAAAAGATGCTAAAGTTGTTGGGATAATTGTAGCTACATTAGGGATTAAAGATTATTTGGAGATATTAACATTAGTTAAAAATATTCTTAAACAGAAAAATAAAAAATGTTATATTCTAAGTGTAGGTAAAATTAATCCAATGAAACTTGCAAACTTTCCAGAGGTACGTCGATTATATTATGTGAATTTTAATTCAGAACAACACTGATATTTATTTAAATATGCATATTTACAGATTGACGCTTTTGTCATGATAACATGTCCTGAAAACGAAGTATTCGATTCTAGAGAGTTTTTGAAACCAATACTTACACCTTACGAGGTAGAATTAGCTTTTAATAGCTCAAGGGAATTGGGCACCGAGTATTGTATGGATTTTCGACAAATACTACCGGGTGGAATTAATTATCTTGATCTTAAAGTATCAACGAGTGCAGACACTTCTTTAATTACCGGTGAACTTAGAAATTACAATGAAAATGTTTCGTGTTCAGATATGATGAATGCATTGGCAATTAAAGATTCAGGTATTTAAATGTTGTAGAAAGAACACCGGTAAATATTTCTCAAATAATGTTATTTTGATGTGAATTAGGTGTTGTTGCAATTGGGAAAGCAGGAGCAGAATTTTTACAAAATAGATCCTGGAAAGGACTTGAACAAAAATTGGGAAAAGATGCAGTGCATTCAGCGGAAATTGGTCGAGCTGGCTTACCAACCAGTTATGATAGTGAACCCTCTATAGAATCAAATAATAGTTGAACATAATAAATCAAATAATCTTAATGTAATGTAATTTTATTCTCATGAAAAAATAGTTTCGAGTACAATATATGTATAAATAACATAACTATATAGTTTTACACTTCCGTAAATATATATTGTATAATAATTTAATTTTTATTTTTTGCAGTATATTACTGTAAATTTCAAAACCTAACCGAATTTTATAGATTTCCACAATATAGATGATTTAGCGTATTTTTTAGCCGAACACGTGTCGCATTGCTGACGTAAGTGAGAAGCGAGATATCGAAATACATATACGATCAGCTGTGCTCTGTCAAATCGCAGAATCGCAGTACGTGGTATTCAGTGGTATTTAGTACGTTCGGGACGGGATGGTTCGGGAGCAATGTGCGTCTAAAGTCTCGTGGATAATGTAAAAATATTTAAAAAAATGAATTTATATTCAGAAAATAAAATTCTACGTACAAGTTTGACCGTTTATACAATAATTTTGGTATTTGGTGTGTGTATCACAACGTTAAATGCTGAAGAATCTTCTAACCTTAAACATGAAAATGTCACGTTGGACAGTACGAATATTACGTTGCCAGTTATTACGCAGAGACACACGAATACCAGTACATCAGTAGAACCACATACATCAGAAAAATTCGCTAATAACAGCTTGAATAAAAGCATCTCTGAACCAAATGTGATAGATACTAAATTCCAAAATATATCTACAAGCACAGCCAGATTGGATCATGATGTTAATAATGAAACCACCGAGAAAGTTAACACTGTTACTACAACAAATAATATCGCCGACAAAAATGGAAGTACCATACCAGATTTTACTCTTTCGTCGCAAAGTCCGGATATTAATAATGCGACGAATGCGAGTACAACAACTATTACTCCAGCAGAACCAGTATTGCCCGATAAGGGGTCTGCGGAAGAAGAACACAACAGTTCTATGTCCATATTTTTCGTTCTTTGTGTATTAGCCTTGGGCATTCTACTTATACACCTGATGCTGCAAACAAATTTTCAATATCTACCTGAATCTGTAGTAATTGTTTTCTTAGGAGGAGCCATTGGTATGATCATAAATCTTATGTCAAATCAGAATATAGCTAATTGGAGAAAGGAAGAAGCATTCTCTCCGACTGCTTTCTTCCTAGTACTTCTACCACCTATTATATTTGAATCGGGATATAATTTGCATAAAGGAAATTTTTTTCAAAATATCGGCAGTATCTTAGTGTTTGCTATTTTTGGGACAGCGATATCAGCATTCGTTATCGGTGCTGGAATATATTTATTAGGATTAGCTCAAGTAGCGTATAAACTTAGTTTCGTTGAAAGTTTTGCATTCGGATCTTTAATATCTGCAGTAGATCCTGTTGCTACCGTAGCTATATTTCATGCCTTAGATGTAGATCCAGTATTGAATATGTTAGTTTTTGGAGAATCTATCTTAAACGACGCAATTTCTATTGTATTAACCACTTCCGTATTAGAATCTAATAATGCGTCGACTACTAGCGAAGCCATCATACTTGGCTTAAATAGATTTTGTCTCATGTTCTTTGCTTCTGCGGGCATTGGAGTTGTGTTTGCTCTTATAAGCGCGTTGTTACTTAAACATGTGGATCTTAGAAAAAATCCTTCTCTCGAGTTTGGACTTATGTTGGTGTTTACTTATGCACCATATGTATTGGCAGAAGGCATCCAATTATCTGGTAAGATTTCCAGTATTCTAAATTAATATTACCCCATTGTAAAGAAATAAATATCATCGTTCATTTTTGTTTCAGGTATTATGGCAATTTTATTTAATGGGATTGTGATGTCGCATTATACTCACTTTAACTTATCAACTGTTACTCAAATTACAATGCAACAGACTATGAGAACTTTGGCATTCATTGCTGAAACTTGCGTGTTCGCCTACTTGGGTCTAGCTTTGTTCAGCTTTAGACATCGAGTAAAATATTCTCTACTTAATATTACTTTTATTATTTATTATATATCGTATTAATGCAATGATTTTATTCTGATCTTAGGTTGAACCTGCATTAGTTGTATGGTCCATAATCCTCTGTCTTATCGGCAGAGCTGCAAACATCTTTCCTTTAGCCCTTCTTGTTAATCGTTTTCGGGAACATCAAATCACTAGGAAAATGATGTTTATAATGTGGTTTAGCGGCTTACGAGGTGCAATTTCTTATGCTTTGTCGCTTCACTTGGATTTCAGTGATGAAACCCGACATGTGATTATCACAACTACATTAATTATCGTGTTATTCACGACATTAATATTTGGTGGTTCAACTATGCCATTGTTAAAATTCTTGAGAGCTGAGAAAAAGCAAAAGAATAGCAGTAGAAGAAAGAGGAAGGATAAAGAAGTGTCTTTGAGTAAAACTAGAGAATGGGTAAGTTTGTGAATTCTTAAATATATGTACACTTAGATAGATAATATGTAATACGTTTTTGTTACAGGGCCAAACTATAGATTCTGAACATCTATCAGAGCTCACAGAAGAAGAGATTGAAGTATCATTCCTTCAATCACGAATTCGTGGTTTTGCAAGATGGGATTTAAAGTTCTTTATTCCTTTCTTTACGAGAAGGTTTACCCAACAAGAACTGAAAGATTGTAAATCACAGATGACAGATCTAACAAATCAGTGGTATCAAGCTATCCGAATAAGTCCTATGGAATCAGATGAGGATGTAACTACTGCATCAACAGCACAATTAAATATAAATTTATCCGGTGAAAGTAGAACTCAAATTCATGGAAAACAAAGCAAAGGACGTCCAAGCCATGGGTCTATATTAAGTATATAATATATAACTGTGCGGTATGCTAAATGTGCTACCACTGCTGTGCTTATCTGTGAATGTACATAAGCGTGTATTCGTAATGTAATTTATGTCCACTTTAATTTAAAAAGAGTATTTTCTATAATCGCAAGCAGGGTTTGTTCAACTTTCCTAATTTGTATTCAACTGAATCAGTATTCGATATAGTATATAATAAGACATCACTTTGAAGAAACATTAAAATATCTGAAAAGAATCTGTTGACTTCGGCAAATTGCTTGAAGTAGTTGTATGATCGTAAAACTTTTTCGGCCAAACTTCTTTGGCGTTTAAAATATTTGCTTTGCTCTCAGGGCTTATAATTGGTGAGGGGCTGTATTTGGAGTACATTAAAATTTTGAATAATTAATGAATTTGTAATTAATTTACAGAGGGGATGAAGATTGGTCTGATTAATAATTGAATCCGTAGACAATGTATAATTATATCGTTACGTAAGTGTTGCATAAAACGGCTACATTACATATAGAAGTTAGCACAACATTATTAATGTGGCATTCATGAATGATAAACAAGTCCCTACATGCTATTATAAATTTAAGTTCCTTCTTAATTTATTAGAACTAGTTATGTAACTCACGGAAGTGGAGAAACATGTGATATTCTCAAAAAGAAATTCTAACTTCTGCACAAAAATAAGGTATAATATATATTACTTATACATATTTATTAATTTTTATATGCTAGTTACACTGCATATCATGCGAAATAAATATTTGTATAAAATGTGGAACTCGTATGGCACTAAAAACGTTACAATGAGTAATAAGTTTGATAGTTTCATAGAAGTAATATTTGATCTTTAAATTGGTAAAAATGATTCTAGATTTGTGTGTATTGTAAAATTCAATTTATTTTTAAGTACGAATATTACACACAAAAGTGTATAATAGGATATTTGCTGAGATCACTTTTAACAATTTTGGTATATTGAATAAATTCATGAATGATATAGTTTTACATTTGAATAACTCTCGTACAAAACTTTTGTTTTTAAACAAATTTTTATTTCATAACTGCGGAATTAGATTGTATTCTTGTAAATTTGATCGTACTGTTTTACTATTACCTACGTAGGCACGCAAATATCTTATTATATATTGTACATATATATATTGTACGTACAATACAGTTGATGCACGGCATTAGTACTTTACAACACGAAGTGTTTTTTTATTCAGTATTGTTTTTCTTGATAAATCGAAAACAGTTTTGTTCCTTTTTCGTTAAAAATAATTTATTACAAAACATTACAAAAGATAAATGAAGATAATTTGAGTCTTCGTCATTTTGATGTTGTTGTTTAAATGATAAGTACACAAAATGGAATACTTCTGTTCATGCTCCTTTAAAAATATTCGAAACATTTTTATTTGATGTACAGTAATATCAGTGATATATACATATACATAGACAATAAGAATAATATAGTTTGTATAATAAATGATTGATTCCAGAACAAAAAGATTTTCTTTTCTTTGCCGAATCTAAAAACAATGATAAATGCGAAAAGGGAATAAGAGAATACACGTTGTATTATTTTAGTGTGAATTTATTTTTGATATATACCGATCTCAGGAGGTGGGTAAATGGGTCTGTTATCTTATTTTTCTGCGGCAGAGCACATAACGGAGGCAGCGTCTAAAACATCAAATCCGTTTATTTGTTCGACTCGTTATCGCTACTTTTATTATGTCCTACGATCTCCTCTTATGCCTCGTTTGATCGTACATCGAGTGACTGGAGCACGAGGCACGCTTTTTTTTATAAATTACAATGTCTTGTATGTTCTCTAATTCGAAACTTACAAAACCGAAGTTCGAGCTCACCGAAGAAGAAAGAAAGACTTTCTCTTTACAAGAGTCGGAGGGGCACTTATCCTTTGTATCTGTAACTTTTAAGTAAAAGCATGTTTTCTTTTTACTGATAATTGCAATTTAAATTCTACTTTTTATAGTCAAACGCTAATATATCGAAGAACGTTATTTACCCTTTTTACTACTATGGAAGAAGTATTGTCTATAAGCACATTAGAACACACTTGCCTCCCGTTCATCGATGCTCCAGTCAATTTAAGTTACATATTATCCTCTGCGCGAATGGTCGTTTGCGCATTGGATTACCGTCCAATAAAGTTCTAAAAATGATCATCACGTATTAGGAGCGCCTACACGCGCTCTCGTCGATAGTTATATTATTGTTATTAATGCTCAGTACAGTACATGGTGTGTATATGTACAACATCGAGCAATCGGCTAAGCATGCAAAGTTAAATGATCGCTATAACGCTACGACCAATATGACTATGTACCAATCAATAAGATTAGAATACTATACTCCGATCTCATTGATTTATTACAGGATATAGCTCCAAAGGATTATAGACTCTTCATCGTTACGCGGTGTATATAATCTATTGGAGCCAAATTTCTTTTTCGACATTCGTCTGAATTGCCGATTTTTAATGCAGACACTCCGGTCTAAAAATGTGTAAAACCCCCCAATATACTTTTCAATATGTACATTACCTCATGGACGCGTGTTACACACGCCAGAACTTACGTTAATTTGGTGTTCGTTTTGAAATTGTTTCCTGCCCCTTTTGTTTTTTTTTTATTAACTTTTAGCAAATGCTCAGAAGATTCCTTCTATGAACTGACTTATACACCGTCCTACTATTCTCTTGAAATTTCGTTAATATTACAAAAAAATTGTCATTCATCCCGTAATCAATAAAATTCGGCTGTCACTTTTACACGCGTGCTCTCTTGAGTATTGACACTGTCACGAGTATCTTAATAGTCATTAAATCTAATTCAGGAGACAATATCTTTTGTTAATTATTGTTACTTCCATGACAGTGAGATTCAGTTAGAGAGAAAACAAAAAGCGACAGACTTTTTAATGATTTGGATCAACCTAATTTGAAAACGACGCACACCGTATACGCCTTCGAGCATCGATTAGCTTCGTACAACTTACAGATTTCGTCGAAATTATAACGCTTATACAGCGTATAAGCAGTCACATAAATTAAAAACTTATAATCTCTTAACGGGTTTTCGAATATTAGGTCTCTATAATAAACCATCCTCTCTCTTGAAATCGAATTATTCTGCATCTGATGTCCTTATTCTACACGTCATCAGAAACATCGTCGCTCGTCGAAACGAGAAAACGCGCATCGAACCTTTCGAATTTTACTGCATATGAATTTGCTCGTATGCCAGAGATGATAGAGGGTAGGTGGAGATAAGCAGAAGTAAGGAGTCTCTCATACATCAAGCTATACACATTTTTACTGTTAATTTCATCCTAACTATCCTAGCGCCAAGCAGTGAATCACACCTACATAAATTGTCGTTCGATTTAATTTGTATATCTATATATATAATATAGATATGTATATATGTATGTACATACACAGGATGTCTAATAATATGTGATAGAAATTTTAAGGTATATAATTCTCCACAATAATAAATGAAACCACCTTAAATTTTCTCCCACCTGCTAGCATACACCCCGTACATATATATAAAAGTATTTATAGTTCATTATATATTTTTGATAACTTTCTTTCTATGAAACAAAATCAAATTTAAATGTTGATCTGTTGGTATACTCACTGTTTGGCGTTTCTACATACTGTAAGTGCAACAGACAAATTTTCAACATCAATTTATTCGAAAGTGAAGCTTCAATGAAAAAATGTTACTGTTTGTTTTTCGACTTTTTTTCATACAGCTTCGCAATCTTTTAGAGTTGTACCACTAAATCGATGACACCCTGTATATACATATATACATACATACATACACACACACACATATATATATGTATATATTATATGTCGTCGGTATGTATAATCGTTAATGTTCGGCTACGCGATGAAATCGCGCCTCCTTGAAATCCGTTAATATACCGGTGAAAGAGATCGATCGATCGTTTGTGTCGTACAACCAGAATCGTTGTTGTAATAATCGGCAATCACAATTCGCCACTATTAACACGATGTCCCTTCGTTCGTCGATAACAATTAACATTCTATTATACATTCACGTCAAAAGTGTAAAATTATTGTTGACGTGTAATCGTGCAATGATCGTCAATGGATTTAGCAATAAGGACGGTCAGGCGAAAAGCTCGAGACATGTTCGAAGGCGTTCTTGTTTCCTTTCCTTTCTTTTGCAATTTCTGCGATCATTCTGTGCTCTAGTACTGTCATCCGCTCCTCTAAAGATTTCACTGGCCGCGTTTCATAAAATGATACCGGTATATATATCTACTATATGTATAACTTCCATTATGTACTGTACAAATTCAACACGATTGCCATCATCAGTTCCACAATTGTAATTACGGTGGGGTCGCATCATTATAAGGAAAAAGTTAGAAGAGTACATAATTCGAAACAAAGAGAGAGAGACAGAGAGAGAGAGAACCATTTAAGTTCCTAGAATACCGTTTCTTGCGTATTTCTCAGATTACAATTTCATGCATCATAGCACATGGGTAGAAGAGGCACTTTCCGCTTAGGATAGTGCTGTCTGTTGCAAACTCTGAAAAATTTTCCCCTCTGTTAGCACAATGTGTAGAAAAGAAAACGCAACTAAGTTAAGGGGACCTGTTCGTAGACAGCACTATTTATGAAGATATATACAAGAACAGAGTGAAATTTTACTGTTATCTTACTTGTTACTCTGTTTCAACAATTGTGTTAAATATACATTGATTTTGGAACCCTTCAACAGAAATTATGGTGAATCTAAATTTCTGAAATAATTATCCTCTTTTACCCGGAAGAAATTTACTATTTATTCTTCGTATATGCATTTCCATCTTGGTTTCATATGAAATGTTTTATCGGTTAGTAATACCTTTTTCCTTCATCGAAAACAATCTTAAACTGGCAGACGAAGCGAAACAGAACATTCGTTTGGAAGCATAAAATCAGAATTCAACGATACAAAACACATTTGCAACGTCGAATATCCAGTGAGCGTACTGTTTCGCTTTCGTTATAAAATAGAAGACAAGTTATCGGCAGAGAGCTCAATAATCAGTCAACAGCTCGAAGGAAAAGACGCACGGAACTTAACATCACATATTTCCTTGTATTCTCGTATGACGATATTACTTTTATGTTCACCATTATCATTCACGATCTAGAAACTCGCCTCCTTTCTCCTAATTTTACATTATTTATATGTTATGCCTTATCCGTAGAATGAAACTTATAATAACTTGAACGAAAATGTGTGCCACAATCAGTACTTCGATCATTCTTCGAAATTAGACAGTGTATATATATTGTGTTACCGTAGACATACGATTATATAATAATTTTATTACAAATATTCTGTTTCCTTTGAAACGCAAGTTTTTTTGTTTACAATGCTTGAAATTTCATGATGTATAATTGTATTTCATTAGACTAAATTACGACGACTCGGATTGGCAGAAATGAAGTATGCACTGTCTCATTCCGAATTGTAATTAATATTTTGTATCAGCCGTTTTACCAAGAATCTGGCGACCAACTCTTAAAACGATATACATATGTCTGCACACATTAAATTTGTACAAAGGTTCAGTTCCTTAGACACACGCTGCGACGCATGTGCAATGAGTATTTTTTCTCTTTTAATTATTATTAACATATTAATAGTACTATTAAATCTTCTTGAACGATAATTAAGCACAAGGAGAGATCACAATGAAAGAAACTGCCATCAACGGATCCCAATCGATCAATGTAATATACACAGATTAATGTGTTACTAAAATTTAATTTCGACATAGCAGTAACATTGCGTCTGCTCTTGCAAGTACATTATGAGTAGGTCCCATGACTCTTGGGATACATGATAAATTAAGTGACAAGTACGAAGGATAATCAAACGATGATCGTGTAAAATAATAAAATATTACGAAATTTTAATTTATCATTACTAAATGAAAAACGTGATTAACAAATTTATAAATATACAAACAGGCAGCCACTGTCGAGAGTGTTACAACCAGAAGCGTACTTTAACTACATACATAATTTGGCAAAATGTAACAAGCTCTTACTTCATCTATGATTCAAATTTTTTCTTGTCGCTCTCATTATTTTAAATTACCCGTACTATTGTCTTAGACTCAAATAATAAATTGTATCAAATTAGCAGCAATTATAAAAAGAAAAGATAAACAAAAATATTTCTGAATGATAACAATTTTATAAGATACGTTCCTAATAATTTTGCATACTATAACAATATATATATGTTTGTATATATATTACAATTCGTTCGTGTATATTATATATTAAATAATTTTATCGTGTACGTTTTCAATAACAATGCACTCGTTATATAGAAATAAAACACTGTATATAATTATGAAAGAATCTGACACTTACAGGTCATTGCTTCTTGTCACACTCTCGACTTATGATTATATCAGGATGGTAGAAGTTGAAGAATTTTAAAGGTCAAACGATAAAAAACTTGATCACTTTTTGATTTGCAGCCATGGATGCTTCAGGCACTCTGCTGCTGTAGCTCGCATACTCGGATCAAACTCAAGCATCGGAGTTAGGAACTCTTCAAACTCGCGCGCTTCTCTCGGTAACCAATCATATTTTTCTGTAAGCACCTCGTACAATCCCCAAGGTTTCAATCCAGTAATATGCTTCAACTCGCCCTTCTTATTGAAGTACATTTTTGAGTTTTTGCCAGATAGAGCAATACGTTTTGGTATTTCTCCAAGTAATTCGATAATATGAGCTAAGTGATCTTCGTCTCTATGATAATACATTATTTTAAGTTGGGAGGAAATTACAACAGATTTGTAATGATTCAAGTAATAAAGAAATAACAATATTGTTTTTTTACCTGCAATAATCTTTACCACTATGCGGTTCGAAGAGGTAGTCACCAGTCGCTAATTCAAATGCCATACAAGCGGTAGACCATATATCCGCGGAAGTATCATAACCAGATCCTAATAACACTTCTAATGATCTGTATTGACGAGTTTGGATGTCGTCCGTGAATTTTTTGTAGACCCAACATGCATTTCCGAGATCTGCTATTTTCACTTCAACATCACATTCCACTATGGCAGGATCTAAGGGCGCTACAGAGGCTCGTTTTAATTGTTTACTGTCTGGTGGTTGTAAATTACGTCCTGTAAGAGAATATAATTGAAATGCAATTAATTAGAAGCAATTAACAACTATTTCCTAAACAGTTTACCTTCGCTACACTCGTCTGTATCTTCATGATCTGGTGGTAACATTCCTTCTCCACAACTTTTTTCTACATCACATAAATTCGCATTATCCATCTTTTCAGGTTGTTGAGGTAACTGATTTTCTACTTTCTCTCCCCCACCTAAACTATCCACACCGTTCAGGTGTAATGAAGGCGCTGACGGTTCTGATATGTCAGGCGAACCTTTGCTTTCAGTATTATCTTCTATACTTTCTGTATTTATATCTTGATCCGGACTATTTGTTTCTAATTCTCCATTTTCTCTTGTGTTGTTTGCCATCTTATTTTGTTCCTCGATCTCTTCAATTTGTTCCATTTGTTTTTTCAATAATTCATTCTGACGTTTAGCTTTCTTTTTAAGTTTCTTCTTTTTATTTTTCGACATTTTAGAATTCGGAGTAGGTTCTTGAAATTCCTTCGGTGCGGTTGAAATTAATGATACTGGTAATCTCATTCCTAAAGAATGTAGTTCAGTAGCTTCGCAAGCCAACTTTCGTATGTAAGCTTCATCAACGCAAATAAGAACATTTTCGGGTTTAATATCTGTATGAATAATTTTACCTGAAAAAAAAAAAGAAACAGATCTTTTGAAATATCAGTTCGTTTTAATATTATTTTGGCGTTAGAAAGAAATTTTCTAAAAAAAATTTGAAACGCTTCAAATTTGCATTATGCGAAAGTAAGTTTCAATTTACAATGTTTTTCATAACGATTCATTGTACGAAAGTTAAAAATTATAAATATTGAACAAATTTTTCTCAAGTCTGTCTTACATTTATTATGGAGATAGTCAAGTCCTTCAAGGACTTGTCTGATGATACGTTTAACATTATTCCTTGGAATTCCTCTATAGTTGGATTTAATAATCAGTTTTAGGAGATTATGTCCAAGCACTTCAAATACCATGCAAACATGCAGACCATTAATGCCACTGATCTTGAAATCATTGAGCAACTGGACGGTTTTATTGCGTTTAGGATCACTGGGATCTATATCACGCACGTCTTTCAATAATTTTATTTCATCCAATGCAGTTTCAGTAAAATGCGATGCAGATTTCACCACTTTAAGTGCCACAAATCGTTTATCCTGCAGAACATATTTCAAGACATTCCCCTTATATACACTTAGTAACCATAAAAAAATGTTATTTCAATGTGAATATACATACTTGTAAATCCCAGCAAAGCCAAACTGTTGAAAAATGGCCCCAACCAAGCTTACGAGTTACATGATAGCGATTTAAGAATAAATCCCCTATTTTAACTGGATGATATCCTCCTTTACAGTAATCACTGCTATCCTCTTGTTCTTCGTCGTCGCTACTGTAAAGCTCATCGTCGTCCTCTATTGTTTCATTACTGGAGCTATGACGTGGGTCCAGTCTATAAATTTTATTAGAAAAACAGAAAAGAAAGAAATGCGAATCAGAAAATGCAAAACAAAACTATGCTCTTTAATGAATAATATAAATCAATAATGACACGAACAAATATAAGGTTTTATATTACACAAATCTTTAGACATAAACAAACTGTAAAATACATTACAGATAGATGATATAAAAACTAGAGAACCTATATAAAATTTCAATATAATTTCTTTTTCTTCAATATCTTTAAGAATTAGAGATCAGAATTATTAACCAAACTCATATTTTTTGAAATTATAAGAAGAACGAACAACTTCCTTTTCAGCGGCAAGACTACTTCAATACCCTTAATGTAATGTACTTTGTTTATACTTCTTGCTTCCAGAACTTCAGCTCCAGTTTTTTGTTTTAAAGAAGAATTAATATCGAACATGTCATCTTTTAATTGATATCGAGGACATATTTGCGTGTTTCATATGATACCCTAAATAGTTCACTGACAATATTCGATCAATGTGTAAATGGCAAATGAATATTAATAAACAACATCGCAGCTATGTTTGTTAAATAAAAGTTCACTTAAATCACAAGTTGTTAGCAAGGAAATAAAAAGAAATGAAATAACTCATTAATAAAAGATAACCAAGTACCTCTTGCAGAGGTAGAAATCTGAATTCTGTTGTTCTTGAGTGGCTGATGCCTTTGAGCATTGAGCTCCTGATGTCTCTGATTCACCCTGAGAATTTCCCTTTCCCTCAGCTGTCCAGCTATGTTTATTAAACCGAAATTTACTTAAATTATAAACTGTCAGCAAGAAAAGTGAAGAAATAATGAAATAATAGATTGACAAACAAGTAGAATTCATTGAAATTAGAAACTGTCAATAAGAAAAGACAACGAAAAATGAAATAATACGTTAATAAAAGATAATCTGGTACCTCTTTCCGAGGTAGAAATCTGAAATCGGTTTTTCTTGTGGAGTTGCTGGCGCCTTTGAGCATTGTGCTCCTGGTGTTTCTGATTCACCCTGAGAATTTCCTTTCCCTTTCCGTTTGCTCGGCTTGTGCCTCTTTTTCTTGGCTTGAATCGCTAGGACCCGCCTGTTCACGTCCGTCTTCGCACTCATACCGTCCTTTGCGCCTCGATTCGTCGGGCCGCTATACTTTTTTTCGCACTTCTCACACTTCCGTTTTCACTTCCCTCTATAAATTTGTTCTTTCACGTTCGAATTGAGGCACTTACATCCGTTACACCTCGTCCCCGAGTCGTCTACGAACGATGTAATATGGTTTTATTATCGTCTCATTTCTGCTCTGTACCGCGCACTTCGCTCGGCGGTTGTTTGAGTATGGCCGCCCCCGCCGTCACCGTGTCTCTCCGGCCTCCGTTTTCGAGCAAAGCAGGTGTCGTCTTCTACAGGTCGTCGACGCTGTCCTAATCTCTAACACACCACAACCTTCTCTCGAGATCGCCCTTATACCGGCGATACACTTGCAGATACAAGCGCCTTCCTTTCCGGCACACTCGCGATTTCCAATTTTTCTACAGATACCCTTCGTTCGCACTCGGTACTCAATACTCGGTATATCCTTTTCTATGCCGTGGTAGTAGACAAAGCTCAAATTCGGATAATAATTTTATAGTTTCCAATTCTTCTCACCCGATTAGAGACTATATACATTTGTGCTTTCCGATGCACACAATTTTGTCAAGTATTTTGTACTTAGCTTAAAGTTTTCTGATCGATGAAATTATATTTGATTTATTTCAATATTCCACCGCGAAGGAAAAATACTTTCATATTACATGTAACGAATTTTATAAAGATCATTTAAAGATGCGATAGAACCTGGTAAAGATGATAAAATTATGTAACGCAACGCATCTATATATGTCTAATGAAAACTATTTTAATGGAAACATGCGATTAATCTTTTATTTTCTATTTAGATTTTGAGTGTATTTTTTTTGCAATATTAAAAAGATGTATGCTTATACGGACAAATGTTAAAACATTTTTATGACTTCAAGATTTTACAAAAAATATATGTATATATATATACTTATGTAGTATGGTAGTATATATAATTTATAATTTATTTTATAATTATAAAATCTGTTGTAAGATGGTAGTACTGTAGATGTACACGGTAAAATCTACTGAGACGCTTCACTATACTTTATGTATTTCTGGTTATAACCAAAAAATATTTTTGTGGGTGACGTTTAGTCATAGCAATGTTTTAAGCTTGTTCGACGCATAACAACTTAATTATCCCTTATTTAATGTCTGTATATTTCACGTACTACATTCGACAAATACCGATACAATGGAAACAATATTCCATGAAAAGGTAAATAATGATATGCGCAGTAAAAAGATTGACGGTCTTTTCCGTATCTATACCGTATTAATAAGGAAAATGTTTTACAGCAAGAAGGTTATTTGTGCGCACAACATTGTTTAAATGCACTTTTGCAAGGACCATATTTTAATGCAGTGGATCTTGCCAGTTTTGGTCACGAATTGGATAAAGAGGAACGAATGAGAATGGCAGAGTCAGGTGTTGACAGTGAAGATTATAGACTCTTCTTAGAGGTATATATTTCTATTGCATCATAGTTTTTAGCAGTAGTTATATGTATACCTGACTCATTTGATTCATAATGAATTCGCATAAATCTATAGAAATAGAAACACTCAATTTGGCTTCAACGTATACAATATAACAATAATAACAACATACATTTGTTTAAAAGCAGACGATCTGTGTTTAATTAAACAAGCAATGTTCGTACGAGAAATGGATTACGTGTATTATCTCAACTAAATATTAATTGTTTGTTAAAATTTCCTTAAAATATTAGCAAAACAAATTTTATATAATAATATTATATATAAAAAATTATATTAATTGTTTTGTTTAGCAACCATCGGGGAATATGGATGATAGCGGATACTTTTCAGTTCAAGTTATTAGCAGAGCATTGAAAGTTTTGGAGTTAGAGCTAGTCCCATATAATAGTACTGAATCAGCAGCGTTAATGGCACGGAAAGATCCTTCGTAGGTTATTATTCATTTCTTCATACCTTCATTTTTCATGTATTTTTTAACAAAATGAAGTAATATGAGAAATTCATATATGTAGAGACTTTTAATTTTGTATTCATTATCATTTTTCATATATTAATTTATATTTTCCACGAGTATGTAATAATAAGACATGCTTTTTCAGATTGATGAGGGCATACATTTGTAACTATAAAGGCCATTGGTTTACCATAAGAAAAATTGGAAAACAATGGTTTAATCTGAATTCTATGTTGAGTGGACCACAACTCATATCAGATACTTATCTTGCAATGTATTTAACTCAGTTAATACAAGATGGTAAGCACAATTATATTGAATATGTATATATCTTGTCAAGATATATAT
Source organism: Lasioglossum pauxillum (assembly GCA_933228785.1). NCBI lineage: Eukaryota > Metazoa > Arthropoda > Insecta > Hymenoptera > Halictidae > Lasioglossum > Lasioglossum pauxillum. The sequence goes on along the minus strand of OW121702.1, from coordinate 15,724,064 downwards.
TATATCTTGTAATAATAAAATTACGTTCAATTATAATGTACTTTTTAATAGGTTATTCTATCTTTATCGTTATTGGTACACTTCCTCAATGTGCTGCAGATGATGTTCTTATGAAAAATCCAGTAATAATTGCACCAAAAATAAAAGCACCTTCGAAAACAGAGTCAAAAGGTTATCGTTTGGGTGTTAGAGAAGAGGATGAACTGTTAAAAGCTGCACTTGCACTAGGAGAAGTAAAAGTACCAAGTACTTCTAGTTCGTTAAGAATGACTAGTACTATAGATTCAAGTATATATAACAAACCGTCGACATCTAAGGAAGAAACAACAGAGAATAAGCCACAAGAAAGGATAATTCCCATAAAAGTTGAAGGCAGAGAAGAAAATGACGATGAAAATGCAGAGTTGCAAAGGGCGCTGCAATTAAGTTTAGAAAATAATAAAAAAGATGATATCGACGAATCTGTTAAATTGAGATTAGACCTACATAATGATAATAAAGTAACTCATACAACAAACATAACTGGTGAAACGGATGAAGACGATGATTTACGAAGAGCTCTTCAATTAAGCTTAGAATGTGTCACTGCTCCACCAACACCAGATCCTGAGGATTTGCGTTGGCGTCGATTAAATTATTTTGGTGTCCATTCGAGGTCATCGAGTGCAGAAACATCCCAAAAACTAAACACTTAATAATATGTGCAAATTTCGTTTAATATTATCATTATTATTATTGTTATTATTATTCTATTACTACCACTATCATTATTATTAAAGCAAACTTTATTTGTAAATTATAACTGATTAAAATTACTTTGTATACTACCAACAATAAAGATCTGGAAAATGAATGTAAAAATAAAGAACATAAATATGTATATGTTGAAACTACTAAACTTCATGTTTTATTATTACATTTTAATAATATATGTCCATCACTTTACTATCACTAATTACCTTTATTTTTAATAACACTTGTTCTGAAATTATCTCCGTTATTAATTACTTTAAAAGTACATTTGTAAATATTAACTTTTCAAATGTACACGATGTTATCGGTTAAAAATTTTACGTATTCGAAAACACTGTTGAAAACACACTTCCCCTTTATTTCCATGCGTATTTTAATTTGAATTGCCAAAATACGTTGCGTTTTTATTGGTCTTTTCTACGTGTAACATGACAAACGAACAATATAAATCTTTTCGTTGCAATATTACAAGAAAGTTATGAATCAAGATTTCAACTGCAGTTGCTCTGTGGTTGCTCCTGTTTTGTATGTGAATGCTGAATGTTGACATTCAACATGGCGGCATGTCGTCAGTGCTGTGCTGTGTCGTGGTGAGTTTTATAAAACTTTCTAAAGTCGTTCGATTACGAGCTTTATAACGAAACAATTAGATTTCGCTGGATTATTCGTTCTCCATCAAGAATATTCATATTTTATAAGCCCGTCGAGGTCTGATAAATTTTTACGATACCCATAGAAATGAGCGACTTCATAAAAAAATCAGAATCTCATAACTGGCAAGCACGTATAATATTTCGGAGTTTTGTTTTCTTCTCTTTTTGGAAATGTGTTTTATCGACTCGAATTTCAGATGGACGATTATAAAATTAATATAACGACACGTATTTAGTTATATTCCGGATATACTTACGATACCTATACCGTTACATATATTTCAAACATTTTCATGTGGGTGTTCAAGTAATCTATTCTGACTTGTAGTAAAGTTCGACTATTATGATTTAAACCATGAACCGACGACAAGAATGTCTTGATTGGTTATTCAATGTCGGTAAACAAGATTTAAAACGCGACTAAAATATAGAGAATTAGTTAAAAAACATTGAGAAAACACCACCAGTTGGATCATAAAAAGTCAATGTCAAACTGGCACTCAATTATTACGAATATTTTGTTTATCTCGTGTGAAACCACAAATAGAATATAATAAAAATATGCTGTGAATTATCTTATATACTTAAATCATTCATATCAATGTAAAGTGTAAAATATATAATAACCTATAAGTATGCCTGAGACAATACTTATTAGTGAAAATTTATTTTTTACTTGGCCCAACTACACTATATATGGTAAAAATGCTCATTACATGTATACATATCTATAAGATATAAAAAATGATGAATGTATACATTCTTTTTATATATATAACACATATACTTTTTAAATAGTATAATTGTTCGAGAAACAACTAGTTACACTTGCCATATGATTAGATGAATTAATCAGAAAATATAATATTATACAATATAGTTATTGCAGATGTTTTTTCTATTGAAAAATAAACATTACTTTTTCAGAAGAATATATTTGCATCTGTCAGAACCTTCTATTGAAAAGCTCGTGATCATTAGATTTACATTTAAATATTATTATTTATTTATGAAGAATGTTATACTAAAATAAATGTATTTCTTTAATTTTCAGCTTGTGTAATTGTTAGTTTAGGACATTTTTGAAACCAAGGCTCACTGTAAATTTCACAATTAAATGCTGAAGAAAGAAACGCTAATATAGAAATATCGGAACAACACAATCACACTCAGCACGCATTGAAGACATCTGAGGATTTTCAAGTCAACATTTATCCTTTAAATCTCCTATGTTTTTTGATTTACTCCTTTTATTAAGGATGACTGCTGTTTAAGAGGAAACGTGGTTATTCTAACGTACACTAAATTGAGTAAATATCAAACAGTTGTTAATAACACTCGTTCATACATATGTGGAAAGTATCAATGGTCTATGATGTGCTAAGAATTTTGTACTTGTATTAATTCGTAAATCAACATTAACTACATTGTTCATTTATATATTGTGTACACAAGCTTTGTGAGAAAGAGTTAGGTGAGCCATAAAGTGACCGTAATTGTGATTGCGGCTGAGATTGTGCTGCTTTTGGTTAATAAGAAAACACTTGTATTTATATTTAAAAGGAGTGCCAATATCGCACAGAGTTGTCGAGGTACTCGCAGATAAATAATTTGTAATATACGTGAAAATACGTTCAAATCCTTCCTTCCACTTCTTGGTCACAAAGGAGCCTGCATTTCTGCAGCATTTTAAAGAGCCTCTCTTCCTCTGTATTAAGTTCTTGTAACATTATAATAGTGAACAAAGATATAAGGTACCAAGAACCGTTCTGTGATATCTATGTTAACACTTAAATAATTGAAAAGACTAAAAAAAAATTTCTAAATATAAGTATATATATATATATTGTGGTGAAACGGAAGTGAACATAAAAAAGAAATTAAGTAATTGTTTCAAGAAAAGAGGAATACTTATACGTCAAGATTACATTTAAAGTTGTGCGAATTCGAAACAATGTCCAACAATCCTCAGTGGAAAACGTTCCAGCCGCCAATCATGAACTCTGACCCTGCAATACTTGATTATAAGTCCGTGGCTATACCTAATCCCAAAGTTATAATGGGATCGCATCAATCAGCAACTAATATCTACAGAAATGGTACCAACTACGGTAGCGACCATTATATGGCAGATTCACCTCCTGGGAATGGAAAAAATAATATAAACTATGCAGGTTATACCAATACACAAAAGTCACGTAAAGAAGTTAACAGATTTCCTTTCGGAACATTTACTGGAATGGAAGGAAATGCTGGTTACACAGAAGAGACATCAACAAATAATTCCACCGATCAAGATCAATCTGCTAACCAAGGAACACGAGAAACAGGAATAATCGAAAAATTATTAGTGAGAATATTTTTTTTTTATTGCTATAGTTAGTAGACTGCGGATCTTTATGCATTTATGGCTTCTGAAAATTTTCAAAAACTGTTAGGGTATAAAATTCAGAGGAATTTAATACAATGTTAATTTATTTCTCATCTGAAAAGACTACTATCACAGAAAATAAGATCTCATTTGATTCGATTTTCTTAAAATTTGTCTACGAAAATTGCAAATTGCATAAACATCCGCAGTCTGATGATCAGTTTCACATTGATATGCTTTTTTATAGTAAACATAACGTTTCTATTTTTTTTTGTTTACAGCATTCATATGGATTTATACAGTGCTGTGAAAGACAAGCAAGATTGTTCTTTCATTTTAGCCAATTTAGCGGTAACATAGATCATGTAAGAATTGGAGATCCAGTTGAATTTGAAATGACTTATGACCGACGAACAGGAAAACCTATTGCTAGTACAGTCAGCAAAATATCTCCGGAGGTGGTTAGTATGGCATATATATATATAATTTACATATTTTCGATAAAGAACTATAAACAAATGCATAAATTTGTAAAATCTTGTATGATATAGGTGCTAAGCGAAGAACGAGTTACTGGAAATGTAACCATAGTATCACACGCGAGCGGTGACTTACAAGGCCGTATTAGTTATGAAAACAGAGGAGAATGTTTTTTTTTGCCATATACAAAAGATGATGTAGAAGGAAATGTTACCTTAGTTATCGGTGATAAAGTGTCATTTCAAATTGCTACTAATCAACGGTACATCATCTATATGTTTTATCACGTTTGGTAATATATAATTGTGCAGAATTATTACAAATCTTTGAAATAAATTACAGTGGAAATTTGGGTGCATGTCATGTAAGATTGGAAAATCCAGTACATCCAGTTCGCTATCGTGGAGTAGTATGCTCGATGAAAGAAAACTTTGGCTTTATTGAACGTGCTGACGTAGTTAAAGAGATTTTCTTCCACTTTAGCGAAGCTAAATCTATGAAAGAAGAACTTAGATTAGGAGATGATGTTGAATTTATAATACAAACTCGAAATGTAAGAGCACATATTTTATTTATATAAGTAGCTGTCGATTATTATTTTATACCAATTATATATTGTTACTATATTTCAGGGGAAAGAAGTAGCTTGTAACATTACTAAGTTACCACCTGGTTCTATAGTATTTGAAGAAGTCTGCAACGAAGTAGTGAAAGGGCAGGTTTTAAAGCCTTTGGAAAGGGGCACTGCAGCTCGTCATCAAAATGACCCATTGCCTGGAAGAATTCGTTATAGAGATACCGATCATTCTGAAGTCGAAATTCCGTTTGGTGACAAAGATCAAAAAGGAGATTTTACTCTTAGGTATAGATATTTTGAAGTTGTATTACTGTTTATCAACACAGCTACACGCTAACTCTTTGTTCTTAGACATGGGGACTGGGTCCAATTTCGTATTGCAACGGATACTAGAGATCAACTTAAAAGAGCTACTGAAATATTATTATTACCTGAATCTTTTACTGTATCTGGTGAAAGACGAGAACAAGGCATTATTGCTGTTCTCAAAGATGGATTTGGTTTCATTCGTTGTGCAGATCGAGACTTAGCTCGTTTATTCTTTCATTTCAATGAAGTTCTTGATGTTGATAGAGACATTACTATAGGAGATGAAGTTGAGTTTACAGTTCTTCAAGTGAGTATATTTAAAAAGAAAATAGTACGTGTTAATTTTTTTCGTATGTTAGTTTTCTGTATGTTAATATTTTTATTATTGTTAATTGTCATAATAGGATCCTTCTTCATCATTTTCGAGTAATCGACAAAGTGCAATTAGGTTGAAACTTTTACCAGCGGGTACAGTTCAATTTGAAACAATCATAGAAAAAGATTTGATGGGTACTATAATTCAAGGTGTAAGTGGTACCTGGTCACATTTGGTACCTGGTCTCATCGGATACGTAAAAGAAAATCAACAAAAGAGTGTTATTTTCTTTATTAAAGATTGTGATGCAAAAAATATTCCAAAATTAGATGACAAGGTATATTATTATTTTTTTTTCTAGGGTATGAAAACATTCTTGATTAACTCATTGCTTAAAATGCGATTATTTTTTAGGTTCAATTTAGTATTTGTCAAGTAAAACGAAATAAAGAACTTGTTGCTGTTGACATATCTCTAGTGAATTCTTCTGGTGAGAAAACTTCAAATGGTAATAAAAAGTTGAATGGTCAAGTTTGTCAGGGCTTTATTGCTGCTCTCAAAGATGGATTTGGTTTTATTGAGACTGTGAATCACGATAAAGAAATATTTTTTCACTTCAGGTAAAGAATTTTTAATATATAAATCAATCTTCTGTTACTATAAGATCGTGGATATTTACGTCCACAATTATTTTTAGCAATTTTGAAGGAGACGCTAGTACATTGGAAGTAGGAGCTGATATCGAGTGTATAATCAGTTCTGGAAATGGTAGAGGAAACGGTGGTTGTGTTGCCGCGGATTACGTTAAATTAGTACCTCGTGGAAGCATTCCTAGGCCAATACCAGTTAGCGAAGTGCTCGATGGAACGGTCGTGAGACCATTACGAAGTGCAAATCCTGACCAGGCAGAGTATGCTGGTTTGATAAAGATAAACGCTACTAATGAAGATGAAGACATCCCAGAATACGAGTTTAGAATTATGGGACTCGTTAATAAACGCGAGCTATTACAGGCTGGCGACCCTGTACAATTGCAGGTTGATTCAGCAGGCCATGCTTGTAACGTTGTAGCGGTTAGAAAAAAGAGAAGAGCAACAGTGGATGCAGTGAAAGGTCCTTTCGGTTTTCTTGCCTATGAGATTGACGAGGGTAAGAAATTATTCTTTCACATGAGCGAAGTTCGAGATCATGCGATACTTCAACCAGGAGACCCGGTTGAATTTGTTTTAATTACGAATCAACGTACTGGTAAATCGTCTGCATGCAATGTAACACGAATAAGGTAAAATATCAATTTTTACAAGAGATTCTTTCTTCATTTGACAACAGTATCATACATTGATCTACGAATTTATCTTGTATATTTATTGTACAGCGATTCAGTCCAACAACGACCCGAACGTTTGATCAGCCGATTGCGTACTACATCTATGGAAGATACAGGTCCTAAATTAACGGTAGTTAGACAACCAAGGGGGCCAGACGGCACGCGTGGATTTAGTCAAGAAAGATCCCAGCATACCCCTGGTGCCATTCAAGAGTAATGTTGTATCGAAACGGTTACTGCTTATTCAAATTGTAATCTACATTACTTGTTTTTAGTCCATACACTTCGGTACCGAGATTATTATTATCATAAGCATGATCGTAAACATTTGCCAAATTGAGACTAATGTGACAACAATAATAATATTGATAATAATCAATTGGATTATGAACTTGTTGAAAAAAGAAACAGAATATAAAATAAAAAAAACAACGAGTCATTTTATCATCTTATAAAATATGAAAATTATTAGGGAGGCGATTTGTCTGAATTACTTAATTTGACTAAAAATCTGTCGGATATCTTGTTTTATTTGCAACACAGCATAATAGTTCTCCGAAGGATTCTAAACTAGCGTTGTGAGATATTCTTGAATATTTTAAATTGTCACTCCCTGTAAAAAATTTTATAGACATTTTCTTCCATTGGTTTATTATACATAAAAGCATAAATTGGAAAATAATTTAATATTGAACTGTTGACAACCTGCCCGTTTATAATATTCGAAGATGATGTCCCGTCTGCTTTTATAAGAATATACGTACATGTTGATACGACATTTATTTATATAATTTTCTTTAGAATATTTGTTTTACCTATAATGTACACTACAATCAGTTTAAAATGTACAATAGACGAAACTGAAGTCACATGCAAATTCATCATATTATATAAAATACTGATTGGCTATATAATCAAAAAGAAAGAAGAAAATGTATCCGTATCACTTGCTGAAACTTGCGAATTCAAATAATTTTATAGTGGAAGGAGCAGACTTATGGTTTATTATACGAATCATCGTAACGTGTAACTCTGTTGAAAAAAGAGAATATCAATGAATTTGTAAAAGAAGTTAATAACTGGCCAATTGTTTGTCCTAGATAATATATAATATATAAATATATGTACATGCAGTTAAGTTCCTGATGCAGTCTCGTGTTGTAAAATCAAACTAGTATTACGAATTCAATCGATTCATACTGCAAAAAAAAGAACAAAACTACAAAACAGTACTTATACGAAGAGTACAAGAATCGATTTTTACAAGTTTTGCCATCAGAAACAGCAAGTGAGGTACACGTGGCATTATGTAGAAATAGATGAAAGGAAATAAAAATAAGAACAAAGTGCATAACATAAGCACGATACAAACTAAGCGTTTGTCTGACAACTCATGGATCCAACACATCATGTGCATACATATTGTAAAATTATTGATGAATAAACAGTGAAAATGTCAAACCTCTCTTTTTTGTCTTAAAATACAAAATAGCTTAGCAACTGTGTTTTTTTAAAACTATTAATATTCACTGTAGCAAATAAGTGTTTTTAACTTTTGTCATATTTCTACATTGACAATTTGTAATAAAAGTTTATATATAAATAATAATGTGCAAAACTATTATGATATATACAATATGTATTTATTATGTATGTACAAAGATGTGGAAATTGTTACAAAACGTGTTCATTTTTTTGTATTTAATAGCACATGTATTTGATTTTTAATAGATAAGTATAAGAAACATTGTAGATCAGATTACAACGCATTCGTACGGAAATGGTCCTCGGAGACGTAAATAATTCAGTCCCGGACAAGCTGAAACAAAACATAATCACCTCATTAAATAGAACTTTTTCAAACAACATTTCTAATTATTATACACAGTAAATTTTTATTTTGATATTTAATATTAGGTAATACATCATTCATACTATTAGTTAGTTGAGACTGTTGTATTTACGATTACGTCGGGAATTGAATGTAATCGAATATAAGGCTGCAATTTATAAATATAATCATCTTTAATCGGTAACGATAGTAAAATATACTAACGTTTGTCACAGAGTGGCCCATAATAACCGGTTCCTTCGCAGCGACATTTAAATCCAGGGTCCGACGATATTTGTATGCAAGATCCCTCGTTCAAGCAAGGTTTCAATCTGTAGCACGTATCACTACGCTTGCCTGAAAAAAATAATTATACAATAATAACTGTAACTATACATTCTTGACATTGATGTGAGAGTACAACAAAATAGACTAAAATTTCCTGTTAATGTTGATGGAACCAGCAAGTATTTCATTACCTCTTAATGCTTCTTTACAATCCTCATTATTATTATATCTGTATTCGGAAGAGCAGCCATAACCGCATCTGCATTGTGCATTATAAATTCGACATCCATACTGCATTTGATCCAAATCGCAAGCGCGCGATCGTGTGCTTATGGCTACAATAAAAAACGTAATTATAAAGTTAAAATCTTATTCTTGGTGCGCTAAAACTTAAAATTTCAAATATTCAATTTTGTTTGCCTGAAAATTTATGAAATATTCAATTGTAATTTAACCATTATGGTTATTATTAGACTGCGGATTTTATGCATTTATGAGAAAAATGGGCACGTACAATTTAAAGCAGTGGACATGTTAAAAATATTTAAGAACATCTAATGTATCAGTTTCAGCTTAATAGAATAATTAGAAGAAGAATTCAATTTCTATTTGGCTCCTGTGACCTACAATCAATGCGAACATTTTTTATTTTGCATAAAAGATCCGCAGTTTATAAACTTTGATAACACAGTTATCATAATCAGTTTTCTGTAGAGTTAAATGATCGAAAAAATATATTTTTTTAATTATCATTTTTTACTAAATAACGATTTATTTTAATTGATAATTAAAATATACTGAATAATTTCTGACATACATTTGCCGTAAAAAAATTACCTTCGCTTCATTACGTTCATTACGTATCAAATAATAGTGGCATTAAATATACATCGTCTCTACGACGAAGTAATATTACACGTGCCAAGGAAATCTCGGCGACAAATTACGGACGCAAATTCCCTGTAAAACTTTTCTAACGAACGTTTCATACGCAGTGAACGTATCTGCAGTTTATTTACCCTATAGAGATAATGCTACGAAGAAAATATGCTGCCTCTGCAACTATTTGTACCGGATGTATCCATTGCACTTCTCACTTGTCTAAATTGATAAACGCTAAAGGAGATAAAGCACGGCTGTGTGAGTTAATTGATTTTTCGAATATTAAATTTTATCATTGTCATCATCTATATTCCTACATAATAAAAGCAGTAGAATGGAACGTGGAATGTGCATAATTGAAACTACACTTTATTATCGCACTGCATTATCTGTGTCCTCGGTGAATGAACCGAGATCTTTCTTCCAAAAGAACGTTCAAGCCTAATTTTACATTAAACGAATTATTTACCGAACGAAAAAAGATAGTAGTCAACGATTACGACATATAAAGAAATATAACAATTTATTATTACTTTCAATTTCGTCTAGTGCTTTAAAACTTCTTGTATCGAATATATCTCCAACAGTTCGAATATTATGCTGATGGAGAGTTATAAAGTCTACCTTTGACGTAGCCGTTTTAAATGTTTATTGAGATTTTTGGGAAGTCGTTTTTAATACATTTAATCCGCTTCAGCCCTTATTACTAAAAAACATCAAAAATTTTCATTTTCGATAACTATAAAAGTGATTTGATAAGAAGTTACAGTGACAGACTCTCGTCGCAGTAGAAAAGAATGAAAAAAAGATTGAAGCAAGTATCTTAAACTGATAAGTAAAAAATGTCCGCACGATAGTCCTTGATAAGAATAATATTCGAATAGTCAAGAAGATTTGGAACAATACAAACTTATTCAAGCTGTTCAAACTATTTAAATAATATGTATATAAGTTCGTCTTTCGACTGGTTCAACGTTTATTTACGAGATATTTGTTTTCTGAAAATATTTGACAATTATTTATGTTTCGGAATAATTTGGAAAATTTATCGAGTTCAAGAAAGATGTCCGAGAAGCGGTCGAACTTCAATCGATATTCTCAAACGTATAAAATGTTTCGTACCTACAACCACGAGTAGCAAAATTATTGGCAGTACCAATCTTGGTAGCATGATGGGACTACAGAAAGCTCACACGAGATCCGGACGAGGAGTCCCGATAACGATAATCCAGCCAGTGGATCGTGCAGTCCGAAAACGGAGATCGACGACCGGCGATCCGCGCCTGCGGATAGGCTTTTCCTGACCTCGGTTGGGTCAAAGGTCAGCCGTACGAAGGGGTTCGTCTCACGCATGCACTATCGCAAACAGAAAATTCTTGATGCCCGCGCTACGTAAGCGAGCAACGATACTCGCTGAGCGCGCTGAACGAACTGAACTGTTGTCTCTGCACGGCTGGAGGCAACTGCCCCTCAACAACTGCTAACTAAATACAGACTAACGCGTTTAGTTTAGCTATAAGATGTCACCAGACCCAAGAAACCATGCGTGGGGTTGTGAATCGCTCGACGTCTACTCTATTACCCACATCAATCCTTTTCAACAACTTCCTTAAAATCGTTAATCTCTTCTGCCACTTACAAGACGATTCGATAACATAAATAATTACAATTGTCGGGTTACTTATATATCTTTTTTCTATTAAAAAATGAAAGGAATTTTCCTTTTGAAAAAAAGCTCTAACAAGCATACTGGATACTATAATTATGAAGAAATATATTTAATATATCGGAAATCAAAAATAGTTACTCGTATTTGCGAATGAAATTGCCTAAGGTATTGGAGCATTTAAAGTACAGTAAATTTTTATTTACATTCATCTTCAATACATTTTTTTCGGGTCACTTAATTCTCATTTGTCATATGATCCGTCACATATTTTTTCAAACCGACCACACGGTCGAAATCATAGTTTTAGAGCTTTGAAGTAGTATATTCAAAATTTCCATTTTTACTACATTTTATATGAAAACATATTTTCTTACTGTTAATTATATTTTATAGCGTTTTTCAATGATATTAAGTATATTTCCAGAAATGTTAAATTACATGCACGCTTCCCAAAGATTTTGTAGTAGATTTGATATAAATAGCAGTGTCAGATAATTAGAGAAGTATACTATCATGTTTTTAAGTTCGATAACATTTAATATCGCGGACTTGCTTCCGGGACTAAATGTAACGCGCATCACAAAAGTTGCAGAACTTGCTTCCGCAATATTTTATAAAAAATGTTTTTATAAGATAAGAGAAATCAGCGTTAAGTGCGTTATATTGACCGCTGCATTTTATATACGAATTTAGATTACGGTTCCGCAACAGAATGAATAATTGGATCAAGACCGTTTGTTAATTAGAATAATTTATTGACGAAACTGTAATAATCTTTCAGATTCTTGGACGGATTATGAAAGTTTTAAGGCACTTCGTTTACATTGTATATCTTAATTTGAATATCAGTACCTTGATATTTAACAAATTTTTACAAACTTAATCTAAAGTTTGAATATTACTAGTATTTATTTAGTTTCACATAAATGTATAATTATACATCAACACTTTTCATTTGCGTCTTCGGTGGTAAATCTTCATTATAATCGTCTGTTATATTCTAAACAACAACATTTGTTTATAAAATAATTTTCTGTCAAACACTAGGACATATATGTTATTATTGTTAGTACCTTACATAAATGTTTGGTCATGTTGCTCGTGGATCATTGTCGCTCGTCGAGATTGGACCATGCCACCTTGCCTATTATATAATTCTCGCACCAAGGTATCTTTTTCTTGTTCAAGAATTGCTATTCGTTGACTCTTCTTGTTAACTTCCTGTTTTATATTTTTTCGCAAATTAGTATTTATCTCTTTATTAGTGTTATGGGGATTTAACAGTCAGAAATCCATTTTTTAGCTCACCTCTGTTAGTCTGTGATTTTGTTGTTTCAACCCAGAAAGCATATCTTGTTGAAGTTGCGTAGGCGTTGGAGTACTTAGAAAAGCAAGATTCATATGAAGAGGAAGACCTCCGCGTTCCCAGCTAGTAATCAATGCAGCCAAGTGTTTATTAACTTCCAGCACTCGGGCACGTTGCAATTCTAAGCGTTCTTGTTGCGCTTCAGTCCATTGCTCCTGGAAGAGGAGATAAATTATGTGTCCGTTACATTTAAAATAATCTAGCAAATTATTAACAGAAATTTCGATACCACGTGAGATCCCATGCGTCCAAGATGTTTGATCTTTTCTTGTGTGGCAGAGATTTGCTTCAAATACCATTCTCTAGCTTTATCAACTGCTGCTAGACCTTGAAGCAATACATCTTTTTCTTGCTCGATTTGTTTCATTCTCTTCATCTAAAAGTAAAAACAGAATTACTCTTTTTCAATAAAGATCGAAACACAGGTTTCCCAACTATCCAATCTAGAAAAATGTTGCATAGCGTTGTGTACATTAGAAGTTAATTAAAGTTTTGTACAAGCTATATGGTTGTACAGCATGTTAAAACTCAGTAAATATCATGCATACCCAAAACCAATCACCAATCGTTAGTTGGGAATCCTAGAGAAGAATATCTTTACCATATTATAATCAATACCATTCTGCAACGTATGACGTCTAGGTTCTCTACGTCGATTTAGAGATTTTTTAAGTTGAAGACCAACTTGATTATTCTGTAATTCAACTGCTTTACCATCTCCCAATACACGTGTTGGTCTCAATAACGTTCTTGTATCTGGCTTATAGTTGACTGCTGGTAGTTGCCGTTTTTCTATAGCTTTATCATCATTCATTAATAAACCCATTTGCCAGTTTTGTAATACTGTTCGAATTTCAGACTTGTCGAAGTTTCTATCAGTGTTAATAGTTTTAACTTCTAATGCAGCACCTGTTCTAGGAGGTTTTGGGGGTCCATATGCTTTATTTAACTTTGATTCGGCTCCGCTTCTAGCATCCATTAATTCTAATTGTGTATTGACATCCTTACGACCTGCTAATAACTGTGGCATACTTAAAGTTCGTTGCTGAGATATGGCATTATTTGGTCTTATAGTTGCTGTATTCGGAGATGTACATGTTGTTTTAGTTTGACTGTCGGGAATAAGAATTGGAGCAGATGGTGGCCTATTTGGTTGACCACTATGTTTTTTAGGATCAGGTTCCACTTGAATTTGCAATAGACAAATTTTTAGTCCAGTGCAGAACCTTTCAAAAGATAACAAACCATTCGACGGTGTAACCTTTTTAAGACTATCTAAAACACCTTTCGGAAGACCCTGTGTTCCATCATCTTGCCATCTATCTTCAATATCAGAAAATTTAACGAAACCTGTATTTTGATCATCCATTATATCAAAAAGTGTACGCATGGCAGTGACAAAATGTTTCGGCAAACCATCAGCGGCCGACGTTAGTATTTGCGCCATGTTTATATACAAGTATGCTTAAAGTATGGTCGTTCAGATGACATATAAACGTTTAAATATTTTACATTTACACATTATCTTTCTGGTGCTGGAAGATATTCCATTATGTTTCATGTAAAACGTACGACCAATGAATCATTCAGTCATAATCGGTCATCGTTAATCGATCATTGTTTTCTTAACCTGACAGGTCTCCTTTCAAGTGCACCTTTAAAAATTAAATTAGTGTCATCAAACTTGACTATATTTAACACTTTTCAGATCCATTGTTTTATTAGTTTTATATTTATAAAGCCAGTCTTCTTTTCCAAATAACCTCTTTGAACTTTCAGTCGTAAGTGGTCGTAAGCAAGCAAATGTAAGCACAACAAATGTAATAACTGAGTCTGTGTCAATGTGAAGTAATGTGAAGGCACACCGATTGTCGAAATAGTTGACCATCCCAATTTGACACTACCCGACGAATCCGACGTGAGATCTCTCTCTCTCTTATGTTATGGATACCAAAGAGGATTAAATAGAGGCACGGTGCATTATAGAGGTGTTCTGGCTACTCTCGGGAAAGTGAAAAAGATAGCGGTTGGTTCTCTGGTCGCCGCCAGATGGAATCCTAGTCATCTGCACAGTTTTCATGTACGTATGTGAATGAGATTAGTGATGGGCACTATCGACTAAATTCAACTATCGACTAGTTACTATTTAGTCGCGACATACTATCGACTATTTAGTCGATAGTTTTCAGTCGACTGAATTGCTTTAATGGTTATGTTCTCCATGTTCGATGAAGTTGATGAAACATGGATGAAACTCAGCTTTATTAGGTTCTTAAATTTAAAATATTTAATGTTATTATATATTTTACATTTGTCGTAGTAGAGATTAGTAATAAAATTAAATTCCAAAATTATAATTAATCTAACCTTAAATTATTATGGTCTCTACTATTGAAATTCATCTAGATTTACTAAATGTTAACATTTGAAACCATCGATTGATCTAGGTTTTTGCTGAAAGTCGGTTCTTTCTTTCAGACATAATCTGTCCAGCCTTTGAAAATATTCTTTCTGATGGGACAGAAGTTGCTGGAATACAGAGGTACATAATATTTTTCTGCTATTTTGAAAAGCTGTGGCATTGTGTAATAGTGTTTATTCCAAAATGCGACTTGACAGCTCTTAATATTTTCGTACGGTAAATCTATATACATATTGACGAATGATGGTTGTTGCATTTTCTATAGGTATGGATTGGTTTGTCAACTGCGATACTTTTGTTACAAAAAGATTCCAAAATTTATTGTTTTCTTCAGACGATTCTTGATTTTCTGCTGTGGCTCTATTTGTATTGGTTTCATGACTATTGGCTGTTCTGCACAAGGAACTTATTTCATCTTTTAACATATTCTGCGCTGTCTGTGCAATCCTATCGACTTCAAATACAGCTGTTTTGAATCTTGGATCTAATAGTGTGGCTATTAGAGTAGTATTATTTTGTTCAATGTAGTCAAATCTTATCTAAATATTATTTAAAATGTTATTTTGTAAATGTAGTCCTGCTGTGGTTTTTGGTATAATGATGTTTATAGCATTTTGAATTCCTCTTATTACAGGAATAATTTTGGACGCTGTGGGACATTTTTCTGCTCATACTCTAGTGGTTTCAATAACGGTATGATATCATCTCCCTGTGTTCAGCTATAAGTGATGTGGGACTTGTGGCTAATGAAACTGACAGCAGACAAAGGCACTTTTATTTCAAACAGTCTCTCCAGCATCATGAAAGAAATATTTAATTTTAAGTTAATGTATCATTTTCTGTATTGCGATGCTATGTTGCTGTAATTGATTTTTATTTTTATTTGATTTAATTTTATGTATGCATATTGGGTTTATACCTGTATAGTAAATAAATAAATAAATAATCCTTTTGGTGTTATCGATATTACATAATATTATAGAATAGGATAAATATAATAATAAAATATCAATTTTGTATTAAATGTAATAAATATTTTATTAACATAAATGAGATGCATAAATCATTCATATTTTCGGAGAATATTTGTATTAATTAATATTTAGTAGTAGAACCATTGAATTCCGTCCCTCGTGTCAATCTGGCAGTTTTCTCGAAATATCGAATTGTTTGTAATAAATTTGCCCGAAACTTCGTGACTTTTATCTTTTTTATGCGAAACACATAACCGAAAAACTTAAGATGTAAATTTTAACTCATCAATTTGACTAAAAATCATCGAAAAATAACTAATCACCTGCTTGTTATTTTATCGGTTTTTTACCAATGTGTCAATTTGACACCGAGGGACGGTTCAGTTCCGAAAATGAAGGACGGATGAGGGATAATGAATGAATTAATTTGATCGATTCAGTTCATAGCTCTACCCGCTCTACCACTGCATAAATCAGTCGATAATTCAGTCAGAGAGGTAACCTCTAACCTCAACCCTTAGTTGGGTTTAGTAAAGCAGTCACTGATATATATATATATATATATATATATATATCAGTGAAAGCAGTCGACTGAAAATAGTAACCCCCACCACTGCAAAATTCAGTCGTTTCAGTAAAACAGTCGACTGAAAATAGTAACCCCCACCACTGCGAAATTCAGTCGATAGTTCAGTAAAACAGTCGACTGAAAAATTCAGTCGATAGTTCAGTAAAACAGTCGACTGAAAATAGTAATCCCGACCACTGAAAAATTCAGTCGATAGTTCAGTAAAACTAGTCGACTGAAAATAGTAACAGCTACTATCGACTAAATCGATAGTTTTTAGTCGATAGCGCCCATCACTAAATGAGATTGTGTGTAGCAGCGTGTCCATGTAGCCCGTGTTAAGGTATATGTACGGTACATACCTTAGCACAGGCTACATGGACATGCTGAAAACTGTGCAGATGACTAGGATTCCATCTGGCGGCGACCAGAAAACCAACCGCTATCTTTTTCAAAACTTCAGCCTCACAGAGGGCTTAGTCGGAACACCTCTATAATACACCGTGGATAGAGGTGAAGGTGCTGTGGCCATGGATATAGGAATATAGCATATAGGGATGGAGCATGAGCTGGGATCAGTGGCAAGGGGGGTGTTCAGGATTGAGGAGGAGGCAGGGTAAAATTTACGCACATATTTGATTGGTGGTTTTTCTGCGCATACTCTGTACCGCCAAGTATGAAAAATGTTTACAGATTGCTTACATATATCTGACAAGTTGAAACTAGAAAAAAAATGTGTTAGTTAACCCTTTGTCCTATAATAACGTATGACACTCGTGATATGAATTATGTTCCAAATATTATAATGAACGTTGTTAAATAATTAAAAGTGAAGGAAATGAAAAGTTGTATAAATTTTCGATAACTGCAAATCTTCTACATTTTTTTATTTTATGCAATTAGTAGTTACATATTTCATGTTCTTATGTACAATTTCAAATAATTCATAAATCTGTAATGTGAACAAAATTCTAGAACGAGGGACTAAAAAAGAAAACTAAAATTAGAGAATATAGAAAGGAAATTAAAACGTGCAACACGAATTAAAGAACATACTAATTTTACATAATTTGTTATTTATATTTTAAAATCATTATTTTTAGTAAATGAAAAAAAATAGGTGTTATATATTTAATAATTAATAAAGATATCATAAATGTCATTTTTTCTTATAATTAAAAATAGGGTACAATAAGTTTTTACACATAATAGGTTTATATGTACAGTAATTTTTCAATCGGAGTCCTGGGTCGCCTATCTAACCGTAGTCCAGTGCCTACTCACTCCACTGCCGGCCAACGCTGCGCCGCGCCGTAGGGCGGCGATGTTTGATCTCGGCTCGGGTATATCGGTGTGAACACCACACATTGACTCGACTGAATCGAAGTCTCAAACTTCTTAATTTTAATGATCGGTTTATGGGACTTTAACTAGCTTATTCCTGGCGTTTCGCTGATTAAACTGGTACCAAGAACGATATAATTAGGCCAATATTTAGTGGTTTAATCGAAGATTAAAGTTTCGAATGCAACGAAGAAGAGCGTATTGAAGAGAAAGAGACGCGAACAGTAGCCGTCGCCGGCACAGTTCAAAGGCCCGCGTTGTCGCTGTTCTTCGTTGCGTTCGAAACTTTCATCGTCGATTAAACTACTAAATATTGGCCCAATTGTATCGTATTTGGTATCATTTTGCATTAGAAAAATGCCACGAATATGTTGGTGAAAGTTCCATAATGATATCATAGAAAATAAAGAAGCTAAGATTTTGGTGTTTCATTGTGATGACGCACGGGCCTTTAAACTGTGCCGGCGACAGCGACACGCTTCGGCCACACGATCCTATTTCATTCTGTCCTTCTCTATGTTCGGCTCGTCGTTTGAAGTCTCGGCGCGGTCGACGGAGTCATAAAAAAATAGCCTCTCTACGCTACCCAAGTCCGTTCAACACACGGGTGTTGGGACTCCGATCGAAAAATTACTGTATGTATATCTTTATTTAAGCCTTTTGGCCAAGAAATGGATTCAGTTTTACAACATAATTTACAGGCTTCGCAAAGAATTTATTGTCCTCTAAACACAGTCAGTTTATTTAAAAATGATCATTGGCTATTTGCTTTATCTATTCTATTAATCGCTACGTAGTGCAATCTTATTTTAATGTATCTCTTAGCAATCAAACGTATCAAATGTGACGTATGAGTTTTCATTAAACCCTGATCGTTATTGTGATCTCTTAATTTGTTAAATATATTGGCATTGATAAAACGTTGCAGTACTCTATTCATTATTTCAAGTTGAATCAACGGTTTCTTAAAATCTCCGAAAACTTTCTTAAAAATAACGGAGCCAAACGTTATAAAAGGGTATTTGCGACTGTGGCGATTGAGCTCCGTTATTTTTAAAAAAGTTTTACCAGTGGGACTTTCGGTCGTTCCTGGGTTAATTGTTAGAGTCAGGCCCTGCAATCTAAGTATATTAGCTTACTGTTTTTTCGTGAAAGGAACATATTTACTTAGCACAGTTCTGACTTCTCGCTCAATGGGGATTATTGGGTCATAAACCCCGAGGTGCGACTCAGCTGTTGCGGACTTTAATTATGGAAAAGATCCTGGGCTTAGTATTTTCTATGAGACTACCTCTTCAACAAATGCACCCTGAACTTTGTCGAAGAATCCTTCGTAAAAATGATTTTCATGGTCGTATTCCTTGAAAGAAGCCGTTTGTAAGCAAAGTTAATAAGCAGAAAAGACTACATTTCGCTAAAAAACATGTCAGTAAAAATAAAGATTTTTGAAAACGTCACATACTCTCACGTTACTCATGTTACTCTGGTCATCAGAGAGGGTTACATTATTTCTTCTTGATTTCTTCGATTTCTCCGTTCTGGCATTAGAAGGTTATGTAACTCTGTTTCAATGCGTGACACTGCATTCATAATGACGTACTGCGCTTGCGCCGGACACAGCCAATGACTGAAATATGTACGCCATTTGTAATTACAGCACTCGTCCCTTTTACTGACAATTCGAAATACCGATTTTTGAATGCAGAATTATATTTTGTGCGCATGAAAGGAGAAAAAACGAGGGAAACAGCATCCGCCACATCAGTGCAATCGTCAATCAGTCCTTGGTGCATTGGTGCTGATTGGTGCCCTTGGTGAGAAACAGTGAAAAATCAGAGCGGTATGTATATTTTGGTTATGTTTCCCAGGTGAATTTCAAAATAAACGAAAAGATTACATGAAAACTGTCGAGTATACCTTTAATTATAGATGCTAACCTTCGTGAAATCTTTATTTCTTGTTCTGTGGCTTTTGAGGTTAACAAGTTACTGATTTTATATACTTATTTACAGAACCTGAAGAGTAGGAAAAGAAAAGAGAACAAAGAGTAAAAGTGTTAATTAATGACAGCTAACTATAAGAAATATCAAGCACAGTCGTCTATAACTAAGATATACATAAAAAATAAACATGAGTTTCACGTTTGATCCTTCGAAAACACAAGCAGCCCCTACAACAACAACTAATGCTCCAACAACAAGTAAAACCAAAGATACATTCGATATCATGATATAAAGAATAGAAGAATAGTTTTATTGTATCTAAATATTTTATAGGTTTTACATTTGGCTCCATGGGTGCTGGGGATGCAGGGAAATCATTAGGATTTTCACTGGCGCAAACGCAAAGTAAACCTGCAGCTGCACCTGTATTTGCTACTGGACTAAACACTATGCCTGCTCAGGGTACTACTACTGGGTTTAGTTTTGGCACACCTGCAGCAGCACCTGTAGCAGCTCCTGCTAATACGTCAACACAGCAAACACCTGGATTAACGTTTGGTACAGGTGCAGTTGCAAGTACTGGCATTACTCCTACTGCAACTAGTACCACATCGCCTAAACTTTTCTGTGGACCAACTACAATTGGAAGTACTCCCAGCTTTACTTTAGGAGGCACTACTACAGCTACTACAGCAGCAACGCCTGTATCTGGTTTTGGAGCTAAACCTCTTACAGGCGGATTAACCGTGGGAGGTAGTCAAGCTACTTCGTCTGCTCCAACAACTGGTTTGACATTCGGTACACCAAATACAAAGGCAACAGGCACTACTTTTGCTGTTGGTACTACTGCAGCAGGTACCGATATTAGACTATAGAATGCTTACAAATTGGACATCTAAACATATAATGAATTTTATAGTTTCTACAGGCTTCCCCACAACTGCAAAACCTGGCTCTACTGCTACAGGATTCACTTTTGGCACAGGAACAACTGCAGCAGCTAGCACAACTGGGTTTTCATTAAATAAAACGTCTGTTGCGCCAAGTCTTACAACTCCCAGCACTCAACTATCATTAGGCACACCTACTACGTAAATAGATTTTACTTTAGATTAAATATGCGCATTCTGACTTGCATACTAGTCAATGAAATATTACAGTGTCACTTCATCTGCAAATGCAAACCAACCAGCTTCCATAAGCTCATTCGAAGAATCTATCAACAAGTGGACTTTAGAATTAGAAGAACAGGAGAAAGTATTTGTTAATCAAGCCGCACAAGTGAATGCTTGGGATAAATTGCTAATAACGAATGGAGAGAAAATAGTAGCTCTTAACGAAGAAGTTGAACGGGTGAAAATTGAGCAACAACAATTAGAACAAGAATTGGATTATGTTGTAAGTTTTTGTTGGTCATTTCAATAAATATATACAATTTGTGAATTACTTTTGGCACAGTATGTGTTGATTATTTACAGGTCGGTCAACAAAAGGAATTACAAGATTGTCTAGAACCACTAGAGAAAGAATTAGCATCACTTTCAGTTTCGGATCCAGAAAGAGAATATGCTTATCGTTTAGCGGAAGATCTGGATACGCAACTAAAAAGAATGTCGGAAGATCTGAAAGAAATTATAGAACACTTGAATCAAGCTAATCGTACTCAAGATTCTAGTGATCCAATCGTTCAGATCGGCAAAATACTGAACGCGCACATGAATAGTTTGCAGTGGTTAGACCAACAGACATCCTTGCTTAATCACAAAATACAACAGATCGACCAGATGCATCAAAACTTCAGACAAGAGAATGAACGAAGTTTTAATCTAGCATATAATTAATCTTAATTGCTAATTGTAAGTAATTCTATAATATAACGTTTGTACATATTCTTGCGATAAGGATACTCTATACCAGTTACTTCTATGCATTAAAAAGAGAAAAATAAAACATGGAATGATTGGTTGTTTAAAAAAATAAGTTTATTTACATTGTATCCAGACAATGTCATACAAACATACAACTATTAAATGATGACTCAGGTAGTCATCGAAGGAATAAAGTAATGTATTTTCAAATGATCCGATAAGTGTAGATATAAGTTCACCATTCTATCTTGAAGTATGTTACATTTCACATTGTCGGGATGTACAACATCCCAGGCCAAGAACATAAAGAATTTTTTAATATCAATGGTGACGGATATTTTGTCATCATGATCTTTCTGACTGCAATTCCACACCTGTAGATCCTGGAAATGTGTAGAAACTGTAGCGCTGTCCGTATCAACTTTTAGAACAAATATACCGGATTTGTCGGCGCTTAATGTTAACCGTGGACTCATGTTTTTCATTCTCTCCACGATGTTCCTTACGTGTTTAAGTTGCGGCATATCTACCGATATCTAGAAATTATAAACATCTAATTAATTCATCAATAGGACACGCATGATGTATGAATATTTACATCAAATTCTGGAATATTTGGTGCTTGATGTTCCTGCCATTCTCGACGCGGTACAACTCTCACTGGAACATCGTGCAAACATTGTCTCGATTCTATGCTCAACGACGGCAGTTCGATTTCCAGTGAAAGGCAAGGCTGACGTTTATTTGTTAGTTTCATTTTTACGCTCTTTGCAGTCATTCGTAAAGAACCTAGTGCTCTAGCGAGCATGGTTGCATCGAATTCTAAATAAATTTTGTTTTGTTCCTCAGTGACACCGTTCATTACATACTCGGAAAAGAAATGATCTTGGCTTAATTCTGCCCAAACCATCGATACGCGATCGTCACCGACGCTAAAGCACAATTCGCTCGGAGTTAATTTCAAAATGCATTGTTTCGTTAATCGAGAAAGAACATTAATAATATCTAAAACAGAAAATAGAGTTAATCTTCTCTAAATAATTAATAACATTATTAAAGTATATAAGATATAATATTTACAAAGAAAGAAATACAATGGCAACGTAATCATTCGTGATTATTTTTCGTCTATCATATTTTTATGACAAAGCTTCAGAAAAGGTTAGGAACACATTATAAATATTGAACTCACTCGTGAAGTCTCTCATAGCGATCACATCCACCATTCTACATCGGAATTTCATATTTAAGCGTGAAACGGAACTGAACGGAACGCATCCAGAATCATTTGACAAATGCCGGCAAAAATTGTATCACAAGTTCCCGCCAAAAATGTGTTTTTGCCGCGCACACTTCCAGATTATTGTTAATGCAAAATATTTGTATCATATATTTAAATATGAAATTCCGATGTAGAATGGTGGATGTGATCGCTATGAGAGACTTCACGAGTGAGTTCAATATTTATAATGTGTTCCTAACCTTTTCTGAAGCTTTGTCATAAAAATATGATAGACGAAAAATAATCACGAATGATTACGTTGCCATTGTATTTCTTTCTTTGTAAATATTATATCTTATATACTTTAATAATGTTATTAATTATTTAGAGAAGATTAACTCTATTTTCTGTTTTAGATATTATTAATGTTCTTTCTCGATTAACGAAACAATGCATTTTGAAATTAACTCCGAGCGAATTGTGCTTTAGCGTCGGTGACGATCGCGTATCGATGGTTTGGGCAGAATTAAGCCAAGATCATTTCTTTTCCGAGTATGTAATGAACGGTGTCACTGAGGAACAAAACAAAATTTATTTAGAATTCGATGCAACCATGCTCGCTAGAGCACTAGGTTCTTTACGAATGACTGCAAAGAGCGTAAAAATGAAACTAACAAATAAACGTCAGCCTTGCCTTTCACTGGAAATCGAACTGCCGTCGTTGAGCATAGAATCGAGACAATGTTTGCACGATGTTCCAGTGAGAGTTGTACCGCGTCGAGAATGGCAGGAACATCAAGCACCAAATATTCCAGAATTTGATGTAAATATTCATACATCATGCGTGTCCTATTGATGAATTAATTAGATGTTTATAATTTCTAGATATCGGTAGATATGCCGCAACTTAAACACGTAAGGAACATCGTGGAGAGAATGAAAAACATGAGTCCACGGTTAACATTAAGCGCCGACAAATCCGGTATATTTGTTCTAAAAGTTGATACGGACAGCGCTACAGTTTCTACACATTTCCAGGATCTACAGGTGTGGAATTGCAGTCAGAAAGATCATGATGACAAAATATCCGTCACCATTGATATTAAAAAATTCTTTATGTTCTTGGCCTGGGATGTTGTACATCCCGACAATGTGAAATGTAACATACTTCAAGATAGAATGGTGAACTTATATCTACACTTATCGGATCATTTGAAAATACATTACTTTATTCCTTCGATGACTACCTGAGTCATCATTTAATAGTTGTATGTTTGTATGACATTGTCTGGATACAATGTAAATAAACTTATTTTTTTAAACAACCAATCATTCCATGTTTTATTTTTCTCTTTTTAATGCATAGAAGTAACTGGTATAGAGTATCCTTATCGCAAGAATATGTACAAACGTTATATTATAGAATTACTTACAATTAGCAATTAAGATTAATTATATGCTAGATTAAAACTTCGTTCATTCTCTTGTCTGAAGTTTTGATGCATCTGGTCGATCTGTTGTATTTTGTGATTAAGCAAGGATGTCTGTTGGTCTAACCACTGCAAACTATTCATGTGCGCGTTCAGTATTTTGCCGATCTGAACGATTGGATCACTAGAATCTTGAGTACGATTAGCTTGATTCAAGTGTTCTATAATTTCTTTCAGATCTTCCGACATTCTTTTTAGTTGCGTATCCAGATCTTCCGCTAAACGATAAGCATATTCTCTTTCTGGATCCGAAACTGAAAGTGATGCTAATTCTTTCTCTAGTGGTTCTAGACAATCTTGTAATTCCTTTTGTTGACCGACCTGTAAATAATCAACACATACTGTGCCAAAAGTAATTCACAAATTGTATATATTTATTGAAATGACCAACAAAAACTTACAACATAATCCAATTCTTGTTCTAATTGTTGTTGCTCAATTTTCACCCGTTCAACTTCTTCGTTAAGAGCTACTATTTTCTCTCCATTCGTTATTAGCAATTTATCCCAAGCATTCACTTGTGCGGCTTGATTAACAAATACTTTCTCCTGTTCTTCTAATTCTAAAGTCCACTTGTTGATAGATTCTTCGAATGAGCTTATGGAAGCTGGTTGGTTTGCATTTGCAGATGAAGTGACACTGTAATATTTCATTGACTAGTATGCAAGTCAGAATGCGCATATTTAATCTAAAGTAAAATCTATTTACGTAGTAGGTGTGCCTAATGATAGTTGAGTGCTGGGAGTTGTAAGACTTGGCGCAACAGACGTTTTATTTAATGAAAACCCAGTTGTGCTAGCTGCTGCAGTTGTTCCTGTGCCAAAAGTGAATCCTGTAGCAGTAGAGCCAGGTTTTGCAGTTGT
Organism: Lasioglossum pauxillum; assembly: GCA_933228785.1. Classification (NCBI taxonomy): domain Eukaryota; kingdom Metazoa; phylum Arthropoda; class Insecta; order Hymenoptera; family Halictidae; genus Lasioglossum; species Lasioglossum pauxillum. Next base: position 15,698,548 of record OW121702.1, on the reverse strand, counting down.
GGGGAAGCCTGTAGAAACTATAAAATTCATTATATGTTTAGATGTCCAATTTGTAAGCATTCTATAGTCTAATATCGGTACCTGCTGCAGTAGTACCAACAGCAAAAGTAGTGCCTGTTGCCTTTGTATTTGGTGTACCGAATGTCAAACCAGTTGTTGGAGCAGACGAAGTAGCTTGACTACCTCCCACGGTTAATCCGCCTGTAAGAGGTTTAGCTCCAAAACCAGATACAGGCGTTGCTGCTGTAGTAGCTGTAGTAGTGCCTCCTAAAGTAAAGCTGGGAGTACTTCCAATTGTAGTTGGTCCACAGAAAAGTTTAGGCGATGTGGTACTAGTTGCAGTAGGAGTAATGCCAGTACTTGCAACTGCACCTGTACCAAACGTTAATCCAGGTGTTTGCTGTGTTGACGTATTAGCAGGAGCTGCTACAGGTGCTGCTGCAGGTGTGCCAAAACTAAACCCAGTAGTAGTACCCTGAGCAGGCATAGTGTTTAGTCCAGTAGCAAATACAGGTGCAGCTGCAGGTTTACTTTGCGTTTGCGCCAGTGAAAATCCTAATGATTTCCCTGCATCCCCAGCACCCATGGAGCCAAATGTAAAACCTATAAAATATTTAGATACAATAAAACTATTCTTCTATTCTTTATATCATGATATCGAATGTATCTTTGGTTTTACTTGTTGTTGGAGCATTAGTTGTTGTTGTAGGGGCTGCTTGTGTTTTCGAAGGATCAAATGTGAAACTCATGTTTATTTTTTATGTATATCTTAGTTATAGACGACTGTGGTTGATATTTCGGTGTTTGTTCGTCGTCCAGTGGTGTTAGCTGTCATTAATTAACACTTTTACTCTTTGTTCTCTTTTCTTTTCCTACTCTTCAGGTTCTGTAAATAAGTATATAAAATCAGTAACTTGTTAACCTCAAAAGCCACAGAACAAGAAATAAAGATTTCACGAAGGTTAGCATCTATAATTAAAGGTATACTCGACAGTTTTCATGTAATCTTTTCGTTTATTTTGAAATTCACCTGGGAAACATAACCAAAATATACATACCGCTCTGATTTTTCAACAAGGTCTGCTGATAGGTACAAACGAATTCAATCATTTGAACAGACCACAGGTGAGATGTGAGATATTGTGCGCGGCGCGAGTTTCGTGAGGACTAAGTTTGTGGGGTAAGTATAGTGGGGAACTACCGGTAGGAAAGTACCGGAAGAGTTCAGAAGTTTATATATTATATGTACATACATATTAAATTTTAATACAATACACACATGTTGTACAGTCATACTTCAAAATCAAATCATAACAGATTTTGTTAAATTAGCGGGGTGACCAAAGTACTCCATTTTAGCTCAACTTTGTACTTTACTGACGCTAAAATTGTTGCGCATGCGCGAAAAAGGCGTACAATATCTCATCACTGGACAGGTGGCGCTGCAATAAACCGTTTGCTGATAACAAACCCCTACTTTTGGAAACTAAACCATGTCGATGTCCATACAGATACATGTGTGCTGCATGTATTGTACCGGTTCCCCGGAACTTCGTTTGGGATCTGAAAAGTAACATTAAAAAGGCGGATTCGGTAACATTATTCCTTCATATAGAAGTCACGTTATCCTTACAATGACGTATATATAGTCAGTTAACTCTGACAGACAGTTTATGGTACAGTACATAGCTACAATGTGATAAAGAGGTTATGAAGTATACATTTTCAGCTCGTGAATAAATAACATTAATCTTTTGTAATATATCAATATGTGTGCAGAACAGAGTGTGTATATATGTAAAGCATACAGAGTTGCACCTTCATATAAGTAATGAATAAACTGCGGATCTTCATGCAAAATAAAAAATGTTCGCATTGATTGTAGGTCGCAGGAGCCAAATAGAAATTGCATTCTTCTTTTAATTATCTTATTAAGCTGAAACTGATACATTGATGTTCTTAAATATTTTTAACACGTCCACTGCTTTAAATTGTACCCATTTTTCTCATAAATGCACAAAATCCGCAGTCTAGTAATGAATCTATGCGGTTCAAACTAACTGAGCAATGTAAATACTACATAACTCTAATAATCTATTTAAACGTTGTATGTAATAGTTTCGTAAAGTTCCACGCGCGAAAACGTTAATCGTACGATGAATAAATAGTCTAAATAGTCACTGTTGAACACAGTAGCAGAGTGTACGTGTGTGCATCCAGAATACCACCGCATGTTTTTTAGAACATTTAGCCGGCTTGACAATCGGAGTGTCGCTTTCTGGACCAAGGCAGACTTTGCTTACGAAAGTCAAATGTTACGACCCACGCGATCGTTTACGCTTCGTGGCGGTGCTGCGTCAGAGACGAGTGAGGCGAGTCGCTCGTTCGCTTAAAACTTATAGTTCTTCGACTGGCACGACTATAATATTCCGTGTGTGAATCTCGCATCTTTTCAGTGGAAAACAGTGTGTTGTTTATTCATCCTGCTCCCGAGTACGTCAAGGCAGGAAAACTATACCATTTTCAGATATTTGAAATTTCTACAAATTCGAATTCGGAGTTAACAAATTATTTGAATGAAAAGATAAATTGCGCTCCATATCAACTCTTACATCAGACTTATGTGTGTTAAATAGTTGACGTATGAAGAAGGCAGATCGATTTTTGTGTTTAAATCAAGAAGAATTAGGAAATATACGAGAACTATTTAGTGCTGGTTTATCGCTACATCGTTCCGAGATGTGTTCCTTTTTTATCCTCGGCGAGTGACCCGTTTCGAAATTCTGATTAACGCGTTGATATCCAACAGAAAAAACTAGGAATTAACAAGAAGAACTTATCAGATTACCCAGTTTTTCATTTCGACGTTTAAAACGTCATTAAACACGGGTGATTCGTATGAATGATAAACAGGAGTTTTATTTTTACCGATTTATTAGCAGCGTTCGCACATAATGTTCGCGCTGGTCAAATTTTGCGCGTGCCTTTACTTCATTCACATCGTTGTCGGTTCGACCTTGACCGAACCGCCGCAATCGGCAGTGGTTGTTGCATTCGAGGATGTCTACGATTTGTCATTGCTAGCCAATACTTTATCGGATGAAGGAATCGATGCGACTCTGATCATACCGGAACAGTATCAGTCCGATCTCTACGAGAATTTGATCGCAGTGGAACTGGTGTTGTTGACGGTCGAAATAGATCACTCCGCGTATCCCGAAAACAAAGCAATCAAAATTTGCGAGGCTTTTTTGAAGGATGAGCAGATCGCCAAGAAAATATCGGAAATTCAACCCACGTTCGTCGTATTCCCTGGCCTTAGGTAGGTATCTTGGTAATCGACGAAAACCTCTTTGAGTATATTTAATGCAAATTGCTTCTGTTAGATTTAACATATGTAGACACGGAACGGTTCCGTTCAGCACCGATCAGGCAAACATTCTTTATCAAACATTTCTCCTAAATGTTTATAGGTATCGTATCAGGACAGACCGTATCAGAAATGAAACAAAAAATGATATTAATACACTAAACGGAACCGTTGCGTGCTGTGCGGATAATATAAATAGACATTTACTACTCTTAGATATGCACTTCCGGTGTAGTGATCTGGAACATTGTTTTCATAATTCAAACATTGTGTGCTAAATATGAAGTAAATATGAAGTATGAATTGTATGTATGGTAAAGTAAAAAAATTGCTATACAATTTTTAAAATAGAAAGTAAGAAATGAATCTTTCTTAGCTGCTGATTGGCAATGTTTAACGGAAAACAAAATTTTCTCGCGTCTCTGAACTCTGAACACTTGGAACAGATTTGGCAGTGAAGATATTAACAAAAAATTGTGATTTGTTACTCGAAGTAATAAATAAATATTAGGATATTTTTTATCAATATGGTATTTGTTATAAATAATATTGGTCAATTGTTTATAGGCACGACGGTTGCTTGTTACCATGGTCGAGAGTCATTCAGTCGATACCAGTGATATGGACGCGGAACCGGGACGAAGAGGTCTACGTGTTCGAATACACCGGCGCTGCTTTGCCGGTTCAGAGTGCAGGATTTTGGACGAGGTTGCGGACAAGTCTTTCACGGAAGTCAATATTCTCAGTGGCTAGGGATGAGTACGCTGTGTATGCTCTCCGGATAGGGGGAAAATACTTGCCAGAGACCGGTCTCAATTTAGACAATCTTTACACGGATGTTCGCCTCATACTCTGGAGCAGCGATGTCGTCCTGCGCTCGGATTTCGCTCCGCTCACACCGCTGATAGTCGAAGTAAGCGAGACGAAGAAACGATCATGCTGTCCCCGTATTATGTTTTCCTGGTATAACGTTCCACGACGTTCGATTTGTTCGATCGCAGACAGAACACTTTTACCTTGCTTGTATCCTATTTTTATCTACAGTACGTGTAACGTCTACACGGAATGTTTCGTTTTCAATTTCGCGAGTCATATTATATTAATCTTTCCTTTTATGATATGCGATGCGATGAAACTCCTTACTTGTAACAAGTTAGAACTTTCAGCTGTCCCCAGCAAGTATCTTCTGTATTTTTAAATTCACTTTTCTAATGACTAGACTGTGGGTCTTTATGCATTTATAGCAAAACCGAGTAGATGAAATTCAAAATTGTTGTCAAATTTAAAAAATTGAAGATGCCAATTATGATTTATCCTCTATTAAAATCATTAAGGGAAGAAATAACATACAATAAGATTGAGATAACAGATAAAAGAAAAGATAACAGACAATTTTTATTTTGCATAAAGATCCGCAGACTGCTAATGACTTACATTTTAGAATGTGAGGCATTCTGCGTGTGTTATGCTTTTATAATTAATAATGTTTTACTACCGACATTAATCTATCTAGATTTTAAAAATATGACCACAACATTAACAAGCTGCGAATGTTTCAGGTTGGCTGTCATCACTGTAGAGCAGCATACTTGCTTCCAGAAAAACTGCACGAATTAGTGGTGAGCTTCAAATTGGGTATAATTCCGATTTTCTTGGATGATGGTCATGAGACGATGATTGAGGAGATGGCACGATCATTACCACAAGGCAGGGACGGGTTAGCGGTGGTTTACAAGACCAAAGGGTGGCAAAGCTCAAATAAACCAGAGAACCTTTTTATTCCTGTTACGACTGATCGGCAAGACCTGATAGGTAGAGCAGATCGAAACCTTATAATTTCTGGATAGAATCCTGTTAGGTTCTTGACGGAGCTACTGATAATATAATACTTTCATTAGAAACTCGATATCCTTATTCGGATGATCACGGTGTTCACATGCACACTCGCCGTTTCTGTTAATTCACTTTAATCTTATTTCGAGCCTCTTGGATGCAGGAAGATGGTATTGAAAATGATTCCTCAGGTTCACGTTACAAGTAATTTCATTCAATGTCACATGCAGACGGTAAAGCTAAACGTAGTACAAGTAGATATCTGTAGATATGATGGATACAGTTTACGTTTCTAGTTGAATTATTTGAATCGTTCTCAATGATCATAAGTTATCCAAGACCAGATTTGGTAATGCACCGATTCAGGAGCTTCAATCGAGCCTTACAGGATACAATCGTATTTCATATTATTAAGCTTACTAAACTATTTGGATACGTAAGGACATTCCCAATGGGCAATCCACGGAAAGCAAAATTCATTGAATCTCGCTTCTCAATTCAATTTAACATTATCTGTATAAATGGGCGTCGGTGGTCGGTTAACATTACCATTATATTACAGGTAACGCGCGCGCGAAAGTGGTGTTGAGTCATTGCGCCGACACCGAACTTTTAGAATGCGGCTTTCATGGGACACCGGTGATATGTTTCCCCAGGAATGCCCACGAATCGAAGAATGCTGCTCGCGCGGTACAATTAGGCTTCGCGCGTTCTGTAGAGGATATTCGCGCCATCTCTGGTTCGGAGCTGACAAACATGGTGATGCAGATGCACCAGATCATGAATTATCGGGAGAACGCGCGGAGAGTTTCCGTGGCCATCCGCGACAGGATAAATCCTGCTGTAGACAGACTGACTCACTGGCTCCGTTATATGGCACGGGCCAAGGATAGAAACTTGGAGTTCTTGACGGCGATCAGCCCGGCAAGAACGCCTAATGAGGACCTGGAATTTTTACTCGGCTCATTCGTGGGCTGTATAGTGGGGATTTGCGTGACCGTCGGTTGCATGTTGGCATGGTATCTCTTTATATCGAAGAGGGCGCAACTGTCTAAGGGAAGGTACACCCAGTAAAAATGATTCCGTTCACCGATAGGAGTTTGTAATATTATACACATCAGGTGTACGATACACTAAACTCCTAATGGGAATTTTTTTAACACCCCGACGCATCACATTTTTGGACCACCTGCATTTAAGTTCATTGACACTGCGAATTACAGAATTTTCCCTTTATAGCAGTATGAAGCGAATATAATGATCGTAAACAGTTCCGAATGCGCAAAGTCATAACACCTGTCTACTCCACTCCTATCTTGTAAGTCTAAAGTAATAGTGTGAGGTGGACAGCTAACAAGACTACGAGCGTATTTCAGGTATCTCTTTTCAAAAAGCAAATTACTCTCTACGATTATTGCCAATCCCATACTGGCTATAAGAAGGGAACCCTATACGCTTAAGGGGATATTCTGGTTCAATTCTTTCTCTAGGCAACGAAAAACGTTACAATGCTTTTTGTACACACTGTTCTTCATCTTTCATTCAGAAACTTTTTTAAGGCTTACAACGTTCGAACCAACGTTTGAATAAAAAATTGAATCAACTGTTTTTTTTTTAATCTTGATAAGCTTTGCTATTGCCCCTACCATTTTTCCTTTTACATTCTTTGATGGTTTGACTAATATTTTATAAAAAGAGATCTGATTTCGGAGAAACGTTTGGCAGGCGTATTCTTCAGGCTATAAAGATTGACACTAATACCAAGGAAAGGTAAATTTTGTGATCTCGAAAACCAGAATACCCTCTTCAACCACCGACTGAAGATGCCCGAAAGATTTCTTAAATGTTTAATATCAGCTACATCTAATTTCTGTTTTTATTACTGGGATAGCGTCGTAATATTTTTGTTCTCCAAGCTATGTGGCACAACCTACAGCTCGCCCGTGGTTCCGGCTAGAACGGAAGTGGTTAAATACGGACACTTTTCGCATATGTATTTATATAAATGCACGTAGAGTACAGGTACATACAAATACAAATGTTACGAGCTAGGGTGTTATCGCATTGCTAATGAAGAGACGTAACTATTACGAGAATACTTGATCGTTAAGTTGATTGATCTGAAGAAAAGCTAGAAAGTACAATGTAGCGACGTGAGGAAAAATAAATTACAAAATTTTCACAATACTGCGCTCTGTATGTTACCGTCGTCGCACGAGTGCTCGCTCGTGTGCGTTTATCGCTAGATCCTTACAACGTACGGACGAATCTGTATCTATGGCTAATAATCCTCCTTCTCTTCCAAATTTTTTTCGTTTTTTTTTTGTTTTCTTTTCTAAGGCCATGTTCTTTGATCAGATCAGCCGTTTATGGTCATTCGAGCGATGACAATTGGCGCTTGGTATACAATTCGTTTGTGTGTATCGTGGTTCGTCGATCGTCGCGTGATCCGCGCGATCCATACGGTTACTCCATCGTAGAAAAATCGTTATCGATCGAAGCGATCTACGACAATAGATGTGGTCATAAAATAAATCGATCTCCGCGTAAGAAATTGATTTTTCGCTTATAGAGGGACCACACCAAAAAACGTGTGTCCTGTATCAAAAAGACGGTCGATAGTATACATTATTTACGAAATAAACGGAAAACAGAAAACAAACGTAGAACAATGCAGAAATTTGTGTTCTAAATTGAAACGAAAAGCATGATCGTACATATGAAATATCCGAGCTACGATGAATTCGGACTTCGTAATTGACTAGACAGTGGCTTCAATCGGCTTGGCTTCTGCGACGAAACGTAATAAGTGCTGGGACTTAACACCGAAATGATATCGATGTCGTTAATACTTCCTCGAGGTCGTTTGAAGACGATAGTATTACAATTTCCAAACCAACCATTAGATAATTATTAATGGTGTCGAATACATACGTCTAGGGATATACAAACGCAATACTTCATACGACCTCAGGAATTACATTAAATAAAATTCTACTTATGCTATCGTATTTACACCCTCGAACAGTCCGGCTCTTTCCCTTCACAAGGTTCGTGTGCCTTCGAGTCTGATAGAGATGTTCGAAAATTCCGTTCATCGTGACACACCCTGCGCATCGCAGATTAACTATAGTACCCATTCGCTACTCAATACACCTGTTGTCTCAATCCTCAATTGACTTATGGCGTTTTTAACATACCACGAATCTTTTTATGTTATGCTTGTTACATAGAAAATTTAAGTAGCTTCACCCGTTTCGCCAGACATACTACAATAAATTAGCCGGAATTTTAAATTGGCTTCAATTGGAGTGTATTGTGAACCGTCTGCTTATCCCGACTTTTATAAAATACTTTATGGAAATAGCCATTTACGTAGTGATGTAGTGACGTAGTTTGTTTATGCTATAAGTCTTGAGTTGTTGGACAGCTATTACCTTTGAAAAAGGCTACAATCGCACTGTTTCGCGGTGATCGGAGGTGAACAAAGAAATCGGTGTATGTATTGCGTCTCGCTGAAAGTCCCTGTAGAGTCCGTCAGAGTCGCGAATGGAAACTCGGCGAAAAAAGATCAATCGGATGTGACGATGGAAAAGATCGAGACCTGGCAAACGCAGAAGTTTTGTCACTCTGGGTTCTGTCTTCTCTCATTCTCTCTCTCCAGCCTTCGACAAACGTAAAGAAACATCGATCGATCCGTGTACATGCTTATCTATGGGTTCCATTGAAATCACCGACACGGATTTTATCGACACTCTTTCAACTAACTGGTATTCACCGAAATGATTCCATGGCGCGGTAATCCTATGTAGATCGATGGGGAATAGGTCATGCCGTGTCATTTGTATTTGCAAGTAGTAACAGCGTGTCGTGGCCAGACAAATAAGTCAGCGATGATCTATGGTGACGTTACTTGTTACTTCGTGCGAGAAATTAAAGTTACCGACTTGGGAATATTTTGAAAAGGGAAAATGTAGCTTTTCCATCAGGATCGACCCGTTTACTGGTGCGCTCGTATTTCATAAATTATAAAATAACTAATATATAAATAGTGACAATTACATGTGTAGCAATTATTTAAATGCTTGCTGAAACAGTTTACTGAAATCAACGGAGAAGAAAAATTTCTTATGAAAACGAGATCTAACTATCTTCAAAAATATTGTTCCGTAGTTTACGAGTTAACCTTTATGTAGTCATCCAAAATGTATACATTATTTAAAACCTTTCTGTATTTAACATGTTTGCACGAATTATAAGACTACAAATTACTATATTAGCGAGTAAAGAATGGACAATATTGTAATATTTTTTAGAGGAGCATTAACAAATTGTTGAAAGAAATACAGTAAATGGGTACCCGGTTGACTACACAAGGGTTGAGGATGCAGAAATGAAAGGGTCGATTCTCCTGTATGGTCCTTTTGGCGAGCCCTAGAAGGGTAATACAGTGTCGGTGAAACCTGTGTCGGCGACGTCCGCGTAACCGGCTTATCTATATACAGCGCGACAGTCGTGTGCACGCAAAATCTACAAAAACATCAAATAAAAAAGGAAAACGGTAAGAAGACAGTATGTACAGTCATTGGCAGAATTGTTCCCGATCCGAGCGACTCGAGGCGAACTGCCGACAGCGAATACACGCGCCGTATCGCTTGCACGGCCTCCTTTCCTCCCGCCTCTCCCTCTTTCTCCCTTTTCTTTGCTTTCTTCTCCGGTTATTTTTTCATCTCCTTTTCACCTCGCCTCGACGTGGACTGACTCTCGCTCTCGTAGTCCGTCTCGCTCCTCGTAACTCGCATTGTTCGCTGGAACACGGCCGATATAAGCGAGTCGTGTACAGTGGATCGCGAAAGTATTCTAACGCTTCGGGGCGAAATTTGTTAATAAACTGATTCGAGGCCTCCTACAACATTTCGTTGTGCGACGAAATCCGTTCGTTCCCGGTTTCGAGACGAACTCATCCGAACCGGGCGTCGATGCTCGATACTTTTCGTCTTCGTGTACTGTACTCGACGAAGGGCTAGAGAATTTCGAAGAAATCGAACGTACACGGTACCTTCTCTTTTCTTATGGACGATTGTTCACGGTTTCACCAATCTCCCCTCTTTTCTGCTGTTTCGCAGAAAAATTCGATAATATACTCTCGGCTTTACTGTGAAAGGTAAACATACTTGCACGTCAATTTACACATGTTAAGATAATTTACGTAAAACGCAGGTATTTACAAATTAGAAACTAAATGCTGTTCGAGACGATTCAACAGCGTCTATCATCAGCGGTCGGTGAGGCGGTACGAATTGAATTCCGAGTAAAAACGATCCAAGGAAAAGACATTTAGTTGGCTGAACGGGTCAGATTCGAGAAAGATGTCAACGATGTTCCGTAAGGAAATGGTCTATCTGCAACTAGGCTGGAATTAAGCGCTCGAAGAAATCTCGTCGTTATAAATCACTGTATGTATAAATATCGAAATTCGTACAAAAATTCACAGTCTATAGCAGAAGATTCTCTACCGTTTGATACTTCGTTCAAGCCGAATATATGTGTATATTCAAAGAAAGAACAGAAGCGATAGAATCCTCGTTCTGAATCACCGGTGGAGCTGACGCGGGGCTCGTCGGAGCTTTCCCGGGCGTAGTCGCGCGGAGCACTTTTGCGAGCCACTGTAGGTGCTCCATATTCAGGTGAAGACAAGGTGGTTTTTACGCGCTAGAGAGCGTCGGCATTACAATGAGATACCTACACATCGTTCAGGTCTTTTAACTCCGATATAAATAAGACTCTCGCAGTCGTACGCAAATGTCGCGAGCGCGTAACAGAAACGAACGAAGAATGGTCGTCGAGTGGCCTAATATTCACGCCTATATGTATTACTCTATCCCATGCTCTCCGCTTCTCAGTCGCTCGCTTATCCGGACACTCGATCTCGTCCACACAGAATACGCGCGCACACACATATATAACACTCACACGCACACGCCCGCCTCCTCTATCTTTCTCTCGCGTCAGCAGAAAACCGCAAATTATTAACATATTGAGTTTCACCGAGGGGACGACCGGGGACAAAAAGAAAAGGTACGCGCGAGATACCGAGCGCCGTACAAATTCGTCGTGAACGGGGGCACGATCGTGCGGGAATTAGTATCCCTTTTGAGAATGTTTAGTCGCCATCGGTAACAGGACACCGACCGCCATTTTGGATAACGCGTGGCTTCGGTCGGCGCCAACGATCAAACCGGGCACACCGATCTGTGCACACCGGTCTCTTAACTACTCCTCAATATGCCAACATTCGCGTAAATAATGGTGCACCTGAGAGCCAGACTAGCATAATAAGCCACGTAACTGCAACTTCACAGACACAATCGTACCTTGCTATTACGATATTAATACTGAAACGAGTCGACACAGTTTTGCTGGGGGAGCAAATTTCACTTTGGACGCGTCTGCCAGGGCTTCGTCTTCGTTGTTCCTTCCGACGGGAACGTCGTGTGCCAAGGAGTCGAGGTTTGCTAAAATTTGACGGTCTGACAGGTCTTGATCATGCACGAAGACGTATTTTTGAAAACGTTAGCGCGGCTCGGTTAGATCAGACATGGACAGAGATTGCCTTAGGCGGCACTACGCTGGCTCCGTTGAAATTGGGAGCAACGAAAGTGACTCTACTCACGGCAATTTACGAAGGAGCAACATAGAATTTTGAGACCTCGAAACCTCATGATCACACCCGCCATACGTTGCCCCGGAAGGACTTTGCTCATGCCTGATCTAGATATAAACGATTTCTTCTAATTTCAAACGTCCTCGCAGGATACGAATAATTTCATTTTCACTTGATCTGTTTCAATCTGTTTCTTCTATTAGATTTAGGAGCTAATTCGGTGCCTTTACTTCAATGCATACAGATGCTGTACAACTTAACAAAACAATTAACGATTAACGATGATAACATATGTCGTGCATGTAATAATGCATTCATAAATTCATAATTCATCGTACACTGGTGAGCTGTGGATTTTATGCATTTATGACTTCAAAGAATTATGTCAGTACGTTACTTTCAATCCATTAACATTATTAAAGGGACACCGAATTTAATTTGCGTACAGATCCGCAGTCTGCTGATAAGAGATCAAACGTCACATATTTTTGATTCCTGTGAAAATTAATGTTAGGCTGATGTACATTTTCGAACGCTGGAAGAGGTGTGCAGAAAATGTGCGAATATCGTTTCTTTGGAGAAAGGCACCGAATTCATTTCCACGTCTATAAAATCACGAATAAAATTTCAAAGAAGCAGAAAATCGATAAAAGCTTCGCTTCCGCGATTGAAAAGTTAGGCGAGCGGATGGAAACACCGTACAGCTGTTGCGTGCCGTGAGGGTGTACGACCCAGGACGACCTCGAAGATCGTTCCGTGGTAAACGGAAACAAGGAAGACGATCGTTGTCGTGTGGGGGCCGCCCTGCAGAACACGGCCGTACGCCAGATATGTTTCTCTAACCGTCTGAAAACTACGCGTAAAGTCACCGTTGCCGAAGAGTGGACTTACGACACTCTGACTGTCAGGTACAGAATGTTCTAACGTAACGTGTCACACTTTGTAGCCTCTCGCGGCGGTTTTACGGCCCCCGTGGCCGACCCCCCGTGAGATAGAGAGGGCCGGCCGGTCAGGCCGGGCTTATGGTTTTAACTTTAACTTAAAACAGCGTTGGTAGAAGCGTTAGTCTACCCGGTGATTCTTGCGGCGACCGTCGCGTCTTGTCGCCGCGTCGGTTTCGCGCCGGGGCCGAACAACCCGAGGAATCATCGTCGCGGAAAGATATCTGCCTGGACGCAGAGGGTCGTGAAGCACCTTTCGGTAGGCCGACCGGAATGCAATTGCACCACCTAATTGCAGACATGCTCCTCGCGCGTGTGTCGGCAGAGCTCGCACTCGACGTTGCAACACCAGACGAATCGGCAGCCGCACTTCTCGGTCACGTCGCGAACTCGCGTCTGGTACCCTCGGCCGCAGCACAGAAGACGACATCCGTCCAATCCGGGGGACGTCCGGTTGCATATCCTTCCTCTCGTACCGGGAATACCGAGCCTGCGAACCCACCGTCGGACCGTCTTTAGCAACTTTTTTTAAGGGGGCAGACTCGTTTCTAGGACTGCAAGGGTGCGGGATGCGTCTTCTCATTTCTCGATAATGCAAAGATGGGGTTTTTCAATAGTGAAACGCGCTGGATAAAAGATCAATCTATTTTTAGCACGTACTCTCCGTGCCTCGCAAGAAGTCCTTCGAGACGACACACAGTGTGACGTTTCGATCATTTAGGAGCATTAAATTCTTAATGATGTTGTTTCTTTTTTTTTATCGTGCATTTTGTTAAAACTACTCAAAATATGGCGATTTCTAATTGCTTTAACATGACTTTTGTTGTATTGGCCGAAAATACGTATTTTAACTCTTGCAAATTACTATTTGAAAGGGTATTTAATTTAAATGATATAAGGAAGTTGTAAACACAGTCTTACATAAATATATTCAAACTTTTAATAAACTAAATACATGTAGAGAAACACTAAACAAGCTTTTCATGAACAATACTCATGAACAATACTATATACACATGTACATTATCTATTAATTTTCACTCTCAGAACCGGAGTCGACTTCATCGTATTCAGACGAACTTTCATTATTGTCTTTTGTATTATGTAATGTAGGCACTGCAAGTAATTGTAGTACTTCTGGGGTAAGAATCCCTTTTTTTGGGGAATGTGCCTTAAACTGGTAATCAAAGGGTCTGACGACATGAACAGCCTATTAATGAGGTATATATTTGTGGCAATCCGTGAAATTTTTGTCGTGAAAAGTTCACGAAACCTTTTGTTAATAATCGCCAAAATAAACAATATGTTAAATAATAGTCGAACAAACAATAAACGAAAGACAAAAACTATCAAATGTAATAAAAATCAAACACAACAACAATTGAATAGAATAACAATCAAAGTGTAGGTTTGTGAATATCAATAGAAACGTTCTGGCTCGGATAAATTGTATTAAACAACTGCACGAGGTGATAGCGTAAGGCTGTTGAAAACAAGTGAAAACTCCCATCGACGCAGACAAACGCAAAAATTGTTTTCATAGCTGACTAGCAAGGATTCAATGTATACATTCAGTGTAGTCTCAGGTCCATATTCACTCATATAATAAAGTTTTACTCTTTAGAACATTAGTAAATACTGAAAAGTTCTTCGATTTTGTATGATTATTAACCATAATATATTATATGTATAATATTTAGGGCCTAAAAATATTGAAAACACACGACAAAAGATTGAATAATCCCAAAAATTAAATACAATAACAATTGAAGTTCAAATACACACACTTTTGTTCAGGTAAAGTATCACTGACGATTGATGTAGTTTCATCATTTGTATAGGCAGAAGTTGCGCTTGAGGCTTATTTTTCTTATCTGAATGCGATGAAAAGCTAAAAACAATAGTGATTCTGGGTTACGGAGATATTGCTTTCAAGGTAAGAGTAAATACGCAATTTTGTAAAAAATGTTCAATTTCGGAATTAAATTCCCCTAAATGCTCGAAACGTCACACTGTGCGACAGCGGGGCAAAGGTGGTCCTCGCTCGCAGCCAATGGTTACGCCGTGACGTCACACACTTCAGCCAATAAATCGGCTACAACCGGAAGTGTCAGTGGAATGAGCTAATCAGACGGCTTGCCGCCGCATTCCTTTCGAATTTCTGCCAGAAGACTTTTTGTGAGGCACCGAGAGTAGCTGTCGCAGCTTTATGAAAATAGCTACATGCGCAGCTTTATGCTTCCGAATAATTTATGCTACCCAAAACTAGGACTTTTGAGGGCGATCGCGGCACTAAACTTACCACTGCCGGTCAAATAAACGGTTTTATATTTTTCATCTTACAATTATTGAAATTATGCAGTTGCTTACGTGGAAATAGATTTGATAGATCTCTTTATCCAAGCACATATCGTAATCAAAATTGCACAAAATCTAAATAAATAGAACCTTGTCATTTTTCTAAGATGGAACATTTTGATCGTTTTTAGTACTCGGTAGGTTTAGTGTTAATCTTTTATCTAGTGCTTTTGACTACTGAAAAACCCCATCTTTGCATTATCGAGACATCCCGCACCTTTACAATCCTGGAAACTAGAGTCTACCCCCTTAACGGGCTACGTATAGCCAAAAACGTCTCCAAAATAGAATGCAGTAGGACCTCGATTGTCTAAAGCAATGATTCCCAAAGTGGTTTATCTATATCGACCCCTAGGGGTCGATTCCGAACTGCAAGGGGTCCATGTCAGCGAAAACAAAAATTAGGGGTACATGAAATGTAAATGGGGGTTCACGAGTGTTCCGTAGCGGAAGAAGGAAACACGTGGAGTCTTCGTCGACAAGATTTATGACACGGACGTGACGGAATGGCTATTTTACCACGTTTTTATTAGCTCGCTTTTTTGTCTGTATGTCTGTTTGTTCGGTACAAATTTTGCAATTGATTTTAAACTAACTTCCCAATGAGCTAGAGACTTGAAATTTTAAACATAGCTCAGAACTGGATGACAATGCAATATTTAAAAATAAAATTTTTTAATTATAAAAAAGCCCATGCGTTTAGGAGATATAAACTATTAAATTTAACCGTTACAGCTCCCCGCGCGACGCTCGGTAGTACTTCCGTGTCGCGTTCAACGATTCCCACTCCGCGCGACAGAGCTCCCTACTTCACTACGCGTTCCCACTCTGACTCATCCCCAGATGTATCGGCGTTTCGATTTGACGCGTCGCAATACCGTCTGAAATTTACTACATGTCTCTGTTGTAATCTCGTCAAAATGTTCAAAATCGATTGTAAAATTTCACACATACAAGACTAAAAAGCAGAAAAAAAAGTAAAAAAGTAAAAAGTATAAAATAATTTTTTCTAGCCCCATACAGACTCCTAACCCCGTACAGGCAGTCCTGAAAATTTGTGATTGTGAATTTTGAATAGCTATGAAAATACTTGTAAGATTTAAAACGAAAAACGTGGGGCGCATGCAATAGATAATTGATGCATGAACACCTAAATCACTAACAATTTTATTGCACTACAAATGATATGAACTGTTGTGCGAGTTTTCTCAGCGGCAGCTACTCTCTACACTCCTTACTATGTATTATCTTGCGCCCCACATTTTTCGTTTTAAATCTTACAAGTATTTTCATAGCTATTCAAAATTCACAATCACAAATTTTCAGGAGTATCTGTACGGGGTTAGGAATCTGTATGGGGCTAGAAAAAATTATTTTATACTTTTTAGTCCGTTTTTTAAACGTGGTGTTTTTTAAAAATTTAATTTTTCACTCTACAGTTGAACCTATCAAAGTGAGTAGCACTGTGTCAGCTGTCAAAAACACATGTGAAGTTGATGAATTTGTAACAATTCAATATTAGAAAGGCGGGGGGTCTACTCAAAACAGAAAAAATTGGCACGTGGCCTACGAGACAAAAAAGTTTGGGGACCTCTAGTCTAAAGCCTCCAATATCCCAACAGGATTTAAATTTAACACGTTCATTGCCGTGGTGGTCGCCAGTGACCGGCGCTATTGCCTTACACTAGATTTACGTGACCCGTCACAATGACGGGTTTTAATATTTTTAATTTACGATTATCGAGATTGTAAAGAATCAACAAATTTATTTCTCTGCGTATGTATTATTAAACAAATTTTAGATAGTTTCCGTGTTTGGGACGTGGGCTAGGTAGAACGTGATTTTGCGGATAGAGGATATTTTGAGGATAGAGTGTAGAAAATCAGCGGATGTCTCACGTGATATTTTTCTCGCAGTAGTCCGGACTGTCCTCGAGGTACACAAGGTCGGTCTTGTTCGGTCGCTTCAGATCCGGACGAGCTGGCCTCAGCCTTGCTGGTCTTCTTCCGCCGCGTTGCGCCAGTCGTACCAGGGCTGCACCTTCGTGCAACGCTGCAAGAGCTGCACCGGCCACCCTGAACGCTGGCAGTCTTCTCCAGCAGACGCGTACGCTGCACGAACCCGACATACCTGTGGCAGTAGAAAATTCCGGTCCGGTCAATATGTGCGACCAGCTAGAACAGAAACTTCGAGTCCCATGGAGATTAACCTTGCCGGGATACGGTTACGGACGAGGTGCGTCTATGAAGATCGACATAGTTGCTCGCAGAAAGTGACTGGAGGCTTGCAGAGACGAACAACGTTGATTTTACTTGTAAAGGGTCCTCCGATAAGAGCGATAGATCTTTCAATTGTCACAGCCGCTGTGTTCGTTATTCAATTGTTAGTGCAAATCATCATGGGTAGATACTCAGTTGCTCAACGCCTTGAAATTATTAAAATTTATCGCTTTATTGAAATCGAAATTCAACGATAGGATTATATCGAGAACAGCGGCTGTCAATTTGGCCTCCAAGATCTTGCGACTTGACGCCATTAGACTTTTTCTTGTGGGGCCATGTTAAGTCTCTTGTTTATTCCAATGAATCACAAACTGTTAATGATCTTGAAGCAAACATAATTCAAAAGCAAAGAAAATTGGGTTTGTCGTATTCACTCCATCAAACGCAATCGTGGTGGTCATTTATATGATATTGTATTTCATGTATTATGCCATCTCGAATGTACTTTAAAATAAAGTAGTGAGTACCAGACCTTCTCTATTTTTCGCTTTATTTCAATTCAAAGTTCTACCGCTCTTATTGAAACACCCTTTCGATGTTCTAGGTACGGCATATTACTGCTACACTAAGCGACTCAAAAAGATGCCAGAACAAGGACACAGAGGTTCTCACGAATTTCAGAGGAGTGTGGCTGGATGTCAACGGTTCAGCTAGCTAGAAGCCCCAAGGTAATTACACATCCAAGCAAATCCTTCAGCATTATTCAGTGCTACTAGAAATCTGGACAACTGGAACGTCTCGAGAGTGTTGCTGTCAATCCTAAGTTCAGAAATCCTTCGACTTACAATGAATGTTCAGGTGTTTACGTTCTACGAGCAGATATTATGAGACGCAGCTGATACTGCGCGATATGTTTCCACAGGATCTTATGGCCTCGCCTCGTGTTCTGTATTCGAATCTCGAGTGTCAGCTCCTACGTGTCTGTAATCGTACTCTACGCTCTGAAGATGCACTTTGTTTGGTGTAAAATCATCAGAGTGTCATGTCCAACGGGTCTATGAGCAATCGTGTCTAAGGTCTGGTCTGTCTTTAGACTCGTTTCCAGAATTGCAAGGGTGCGGGATGCGTACCCTTAATATAATGCAATTTACGCCTCGTAAACGAAAAAATTGGACTTTCGAGGGCGATAGCAGCCTAGAGCAGGGGTCGGCAACCTTTTGAGTCGGAAGAGTCAAACATTACAATTTACAAAATTTCAAAGTTTTTAAAGAGCCACAAAATATTTTCTTGCCAACAATAAATAGTACTCGCATAAATAAAGTTATTTGATAAAAAAAACTAATCTATTTATTCATAAGAAAAAACATCCAAAGAGCCGCATGTGGCTCGCGAGCCGCAGTTTGCCGACCCCTGGCCTAGAGCGATCTTTTATCTAGCGTTTTCGACTACTGGAAAACCCCAGTTTTGTATTATCGAGAAATGAGAACGCGCATCCTTGCAATCCTGGAAAAACGAGTCTACTCCCTTAAGTCATCGACCGGAGGAATAAATGCGTGTTATCTGTTTACTCATTGGTCACGAACTCTTTTGTTTCCGAGTCGCACGGGGTGATCCTTGGAGGACATCTATCTATCCTCTCGGATCCAGCGTGCGTGCTTCGAGAAAGGGTGACAGGGGATAGGTGAGGTCCTAAGTCGTTAAGCGGGCAGAGTGAAAAATAAGAGAGCAGATAGCGGGTAGGTTCTTATCTGCGGGATGCATTAATGGCTCACCGTGACACTTGCACACGCGTTGCATTCTCGAGCGGACGGCGCGCCTGCCAGCTTCGCTATCGTGCTTCCTCATCAGCTGGCCAGCCAGCCCTTTCGGCCCGTGCAGGACACCGTCTTTCACGGGCTCCTCGCCGCCGTCGGACCACTCTCGCGAAAACTTCTCGCCAAAGTGTATGTCCTGCGCAGAAAACGAGGACTATCGTGATACCGAACGAACCGCAGGAAAAAATGCATCCCCGGCACATGGCCGAACGGTTCCCACGATCCCGACGGGAAACAAATGAAGGCGGCCTCTTCTTCTGTCACAGGCTGTCCCGCGAAGCCGCCGCCCTAATCTCGCAACCAATCGCAATAAAAATTAGAAAAATACTTCGCACTATTACTAGACTGCGGATTTTTATGTGAAAGAAAAATTGTCTGGATGAATCGCACGGTACACGATGTACACAGGCGTTTGTTTCTTTCCTTGATAATCTTAACGAATTGGAAATAGTACAATAGCATCTTTGAATTCGTCAAACGCTTTTACTGTTTTGCAATCGAACTATTCAGGTTTATCAGAAATGCGTACAATCCGTAGTCTATTAATCATGCTCTTACTTGATAAGATGTGACGCTGTATGTCAATACAACATCTAACACTCGTCATTCCACAGGACAAACTAGAAACAAACATTCAATCACGAAAGAACCTGAAAATAAATTTCTATCTATTCAACATCAAATTCCCGAAGAATCAATTTCGCGATTGGAATCCACATTTTGCTCGCAGAACACGAACAAAGTCGCCACATCGTGATCGTACTTGGACGCATTCCAAGGAAGTCCTGTAATTATTAATCAAGAAGAAAGAAATCGGATGATCGCAGAGGTTCGTGCCCCATATAAAAATAGAACGAAAACGGCGATATTTAAAAATGAGCGATTTATAAAGGCACGATCTTTTGCAATCATCCAATGCATCGAACGCCGTAATTCAAGAGGACGAAGAGAAAACCAAGCTGCAAGGAAAAAGTAGGGAAAAAAGTGGTATGAAGGAACAAGAAGCCAGCGTGAGAAAAGACAACAGAGGTGCGCGTATAGCTCCTCTTCGGCGTAGAGCGGCCGAGGGCAGGCAGGGAGGAGGGGGACAGAAAAAGAGGGAAAAGCAGGGAAAAGAGAGGAAAAGATAGCCGGGACACGTGCTCGTGGAAGTCACGTGGAAAAGCGTCGGGGAAAGTGGCGGGTATCGCGTTTGGGATTACGGTCCGAGTCGCGGACCCGCCATTTTTGCGGTTCGGCTCGTGTATCCAGTTTCTCTGCGGCGTCGACAGCCACCGTGTGACTCCTTAACGAGGGTGATCCCCTGGGACAAATGTCTCGGACGGGGCCCGCTGACAGATTCTAGAGATAATGATGTTTACCGACTCTCTCGTCCCAGCCGACCCGGACCAGGTTTAACGAATGGAAGTCCCGTAACGCTCGTCGATAAGTCTGCATACACCGCGTCTACCTTGGAAATCGTTTACACGCCCGTGACCGATTGGAACTGACAATGAGACTGATTGGGTGACGGGATGAACGAACCTTCGGGTCCCGACAATCTCGGGAAGAATTTAGGAAACACGCCCGCTTGGTCGCCTGGCACTCTTAGGTGTTGTAGGGTGGATTTTAAGGAATTTCAAGTCTGATTTTATCGGTTAATGGACGGTTTATGGGTGGGTTTAATTCGCTTCCGTTTAACTCTACTTTATAAATTATAAACGATCCGTTCCTGCCACCAGGATTGCGGGAAACACGCTCGCTTCTGGCCTAGAACTGTTTGTGGATCAATCACGTTTTAGGACGATAAACAAACTGTATTGCACGGCGGAGGGTAAAAAAGAAATATTATATAGTCACCACTCTTTTTTAATTGTAGATAACAATGGTGATTATTAGATTACGGATTTTATGCACTTATGACAAAAATGAGTAGGTGCAACTTGACACAGTTGACAAATTACGAGAATTTGAGAACATTGATTTATTAGCCCAGCTTATTAAAATTATAGAAAAATGAATATTGCTTCTATTTGGCTCCTGTTCTTTGTAATTGATGCAAACAATTTTTACTTTACATAAAGATCCGCAGTCTAGTGATTCTACAGGGAGGTCCGTTTAAGTACGAACACCTATACAGGGTGAATTCGATAAAGCAGGACACCTAAATATCTCCGTTACTTTTCGTTGTACAAAAAAACTTCGTAGGACAAAGTTACACTGTTTGAAGGGCCACATATAACGGTGTAAGGGAAAAAAAATGTCAAGGTCATTTTTATGAGATTTCAAGGTTATCGATGTTTTTTTAAATTGAATGAGGTATTTTTTAATACATCAATCGATGCAGCTGGACATTCGTTATAAAAAAAGTACCAACCTATGTATGTCGAAAAGTACAACGAAAAGTAACGGAGATATTTAGGTGTCCTGCTTTATCGAATTCACCCTGTATATCTCGGTTATTATTAGTCGTACAAAAAATCTCCACAGAATAAAGTTGTACTATTTCAAGGGGCGAATTTGATGATGGTAAAAATTTTTTCTCAAGGTCATTTTTTTACAAGATTTCAAGGTCATTGATATTTTTTTTAAATGGAATGAGGTATTTTTTAATACATCAATTGATGCAGCTAGACATTCGTTATAAAAAAGTACTAACCATGTATGTCGAAAAGTTAGTAGTTCAAGAGATATTTCAATTTAAATAACTCTAAAATACCATTACTGTCGTACTAAAACGTTACAGAAGTAAGTAAACGTCTTAGTACGACAGTAATGGTATTTTAGAGTTATATAAATTGAAATATCTCTTGAACTACTAACTTTTCGACATACATGGGTTAGTACTTTTTTATAACGAATGTCCAGCTGCATCGATTGATGTAGTAAGAAATACCTCATTCCATATAAAAAAAATATCAATGACCTTGAAATTTTGTAAAAACATGACTGAGAAAAAATGTTTACCATCATCAAATTCGCCCCTTGAAACAGTACAACTTTATTCTACGGAGATTTTGTGTACGACTAATAATAACTGAGATATATAGGTGTTCATACTTAAACGGACCTCCCTGTATAATTGATTAATGAAATATTCTTTAAAATTTAACCGTTGAATTTTGTTTTCAAATCGTATAACCAGATTGATTGAAATAACCAGTATAATTAGAAAAAAATTAACAATGTGAAAGATATTTTCGTCTTTTCGCTGCCTAATAAAAAGTACGATTAAACACAACAAAAAAAATAAAAACAGAAATAACACTGTGCGCCGTTCACCCTCCATTATAGATCTTCTGGTTCGTCCAGAGAAACTGGCCACGTATTTACGTCCGTGTGCATCGCTAACGTGCAAGTTACGTGGCCGATATGTGCGGGGGCGGCTGGGAGGGGTCGGGGGCAGGTGGTGGGCGGGAGGTTGTTGCAACTTAACAAGCTTAGCCCCCGTAATCCCCTTGTAAGCTAGCAATGTCTACAAGGGGTCAGCCGTACGCATGAAATGCATCCGTTTACAGGACGAGCTTTGTCTTCGTCCAGGGTTAAGGTTTACGTCGACCGACCGTGGAGAGATCGAGACGACAAATTGGGGATGCCCGTGCAGGGCAGTGCTTCCCCCGCCAGTGCTTAAGAGGGTCGCGTAGACACGGGAAAACGTACAGCATCTTCAGAACCGTTTTTTCCCCCACCTTCTCTATCCAGGTTTGCTCAAACCAAAAATCCCAAACACGATTTCATATCGAATTGCGGGCAGATTCCTGTTATTTTGGTAAGTGTTAAATGGCTGGACGATTGATCAAAAAATTTGGAAAACCGCGAAAAGAACGTTGCATCTTTTTCTCTTCTTTTGAGAACCGATTTGAATGCGTGGGCATAATTTGATGTAGTGGGGACAGTTTGATCGAAGGAAATTGTTTAGACTTACTGTTGTGGGGTTGACACGGGGAAGAATAGCAGTCGAGAGTCGAAGGAACGAGCTCGTTGAAATGCAGAGGCGTATATGGAGATCAAATAACAAGCAAAGGCTTGCAGAGGCTAGTATGAACAGCTTCTGAGAAAGAGGTACCAGTTTGTTCTCTGTATCGGGCGTAGGGGTTGGTCCCCCTTAACTCGCGTGGCGTGCGCGTCCACGCACAAACGAAAGGATACTGTTACGCTTCTCCTACCTCGCTCGGCCGGAAAAGGGTGCAAAATAATCGTCGTTTGTCGGCGGAACGGAATTTCATTAACTCTTGCAACTCTCTCACCGATACGATTAGACGAGACGCGGCGAGACGATCGCGAGGGAGGTCGGATTGATTTACGATTGATGCGAGAAAGCCCGCTGATTGAGAATTCGCGGGCCTCTGTTACGCGACACTCGACGTTGGCAGTTCTACCGGTAATTGACCCGTCTACGACTTCGCGTTTAATTAGCGAACGTTGTGCAACAACTTGAAGAATTCTCTGTCGCGCGTCGGCTTTTGGATACAATTTACTGGCTACGGAGCTTCGCGCGATCTTGCGATCTACAAATTTAAAAAATGCGAGGAAATGTTCCTGTCAAGAACCACTGATAATTTATATTATTACTGCTGTGATAAATTTTCTAGGCAACGAAAAAACTTTGTTTGTTCATTTCTAATATCAGAAGATCTCGCAACACGGCGAGATGCAGTTTAGTTGCTAGTATACAGGGTGGTCT
Source organism: Lasioglossum pauxillum (assembly GCA_933228785.1). Lineage (NCBI taxonomy): Eukaryota > Metazoa > Arthropoda > Insecta > Hymenoptera > Halictidae > Lasioglossum > Lasioglossum pauxillum. The sequence goes on along the minus strand of OW121702.1, from coordinate 15,674,682 downwards.
TTTTATCTGAAGACATTGAAATATCTCGAGAACAATGTATCGGATCAAAACAAGTGGGCAATGAAAGTTGCCACTGCCACCCCTGGGGGTGGGGGTGGGAGAAGATAAAAAACTTAAATGGGAACCCCCATTTTTCATTGCAGATTTGGATTCTCCAGAAAAAAATACACAAATTTTACCTAGGACTTTTTGCATTTTGGTTCACAGATGACGCTGTAATGGACAAAAATCAAAATGGAAAAAGTCGTTGAAAATTGGGCATATCACGAGAAATACACATCAGATCAGAAAAATAAAAGTAGACTTATTTGATATTTTTAAGAATGCTATTCAATAACACCATAATTGACCCCCCACCCCCACTTCCTGAGGGTGGGAGAGGGAACTATTTCAAAATCTTCAATGGGAAACCCTTTTTTATAGCAAATCTTGGTTCTCCATTGATTTGATATTATTGGCGTAATTTCTTTCACAGATGTCGCTGCAATCGAAAGCAGTTGGAAAAATTCATTGGTTTGTTTATCAATCCTCAGGAAGTGGAGGTGGGGGTGTTATTGGATAGCATTCTTAAAAATGTCAAATACGTCTACTTTTATTTTTCTGATCTGATGTGTATTTCTCGAGATATGCCCAATTTTCAACGACTTTTTCCATTTGGATTTTTGTCCATTACAGCGCCATCTGTGAACCAAAATGCAAAAACTCCTAGGTAAAATTCGTGTATTTTTTTCTGGAGAATCCAAATCTGCAATGAAAAATGGAGGTTCCCGTTTAAGTTTTTTATCTTCTCCCACCCCCACCCCCAGGGGTGGCGGTGGGGGGTCCAGTTTGGTATCATTGGATGTCCCCCTTCGCGACGAACAACTTTCATTGCCCACTTGTTTTGATCCGATACATAGTTCTCGAGATATTTCAATGTCTTCAGATAAAAAGACCACCCTGTATTGTGGACTTTAATACATATCATTTGTTTATATTTAAAATTAGTGTCTAAACAAAGAATACAATAAATCTACACACATTTCATGCGGTACAAACAAACAAATGTCATGGAACGTATTGCGCTAACTCTGAGACGTTCTCTCATCTTCTATTAGAAGAGCATATCTTATTTGTCAAACGGTTAAATGTTGGCAATTAGTAGCGAGACGCAGTTTAGTTGCTAGTATATTGTGGACTTTAATACATATCATTATGTTTATATTTAAAATTAGTGTCTAAACAAAGAATACAATAAATCTACACACATTTCATGCGGTACAAACAAACAAATGTCAAGGAACGTATTGCGCTAACTTTGAAACGTTCTCTCATTTTCTGCGCCGCTCTTAAAACGTAACGGATGGAAACGTGTTTTCTGTACATGCGCGCAAAAATTCGTAGGAATTGTTTACGGAGCGAATATCCGCCGTTTAAGAAGATTAAGCTTGTTATGGCGGGAAATAAGATTTGGCCGTGGATTTATTTCGATCAAGCGAGAAGGAAAGGAGAGGAAAGAAGGAGGAACGCGATCAATTGAATAGAGCAGGGGACGGTAGAAGGGAGAACGGAGACGTAGACGGAGGCGGAGTAAGCCTGGCCAAAGAGCGAAGTAATCCTAATTTACGGGGGGCAGTTAGTTGCGTCCTTATTCTTCAAAGAACAACGGAAATACAAATAGGCGGTGCCCGGGAAGTGAAATTACCTCGCTGCAACCGCCCCATTGCCAATAATTCGGCCGGCGTGTCCTGACCCGGTTGTCGCAGGAGCAATCGGTGAGCTCGCCCCTGGAACAGGCCCTGGTGACGCTGTAAGCCACCCCCGCCGCTGATATTGCATACACGAACGCTGCCTCGCGACTGTCTGCGAACATGCACCAGAATTTTGTCGCTGCCGAGAAGTTTTTCCATTTTCTTCGACCCGCCGACCTTAACGGCACGGACCGTGATTACGAAACAGAACGCAGACTCCGCGTTCTCTCTCGTTTTTCCTCTCCCCCTCTCTTCCTCTTTCTACACTTCCCTTACTCTTCCGGGGAATTAGTTTTAATTAAAATTATTTCAGACTCGCCGCGAGAAGGATCCCGTTTTTTAAACCAATCCTTGACAACGTGCCTCGATAGAGCCGCATTCGCGGAAGAAAATCAGTGGAATGTTTATTAATACGTAATTGCAACGGATGTTCTGTCTACCTGTGAGTCTGGTGAACTGTATCTGGTCAAATAGTACACAACGTTTTAACTCCAAATGTATTAGGTTGTAAAGACAGAAATGCAGGATTTTTCTTCCTTTGATTTAATTGCAATTTTATCCCAATAAATACTTACCTTAATTTAATGAGTTATATGCCGTTTTAAAGCTTGTGTTACGCTCTATTCAATTATGCTTTTGATGTTTAATTTTATTCAAATTTTTATCAAATTATTTGGCTTTTATTTCAGGATGTCAAACCGCGATTTTCGCATTTCTTTTTTCTATGAGTCCAAACTAGGCCGAAGTGTGCCGCTCAAGCGGCTCGGAATATCAACGAAGTATGGGGCGAAGGTAATGAATTCATAGAAAAAAATAATGCGAAAATCGCGTTTTGACATCTTGAAATAAAATACAGGGTGAATTCGATAAAGCAGGACACCTAAATACCTCCGTTACTTTCGTTCCACATATAACGGTGTAAGGGAAAAAAGATTTCAAGGTCATTTTTATGAGATTTCCAGGTTATCGATGTTTTTTTTAAATGGAATGTGGTATTTTTTAATACATCAATCGATGCAGCTGGGCATTCGTTATAAAAAAGTACTAACCTATGTACAGTCGAAAAATGAGTAGTTCAGGAGATATTTCAATTTAAATAACTCTAAAATACCATTACTGTCCATTACCATTAGGTGTCCTGCTTTATAGAATTCACCCTGTATAATTTAATAAAAATTTGAATAAAATTAAATATCAAATGCATAATTAAGTAGAGCGTAAAACAAGCTTTAAAATGACATATAACTCATTCAATTAAGGTAAATATTTATTAGTATAAAAGTGCGATTGAAACAAAGGAACAAAAATCCTGCATTTCTTTCTTTACAACCTAATAACAGTGTCAGTCTCAAATTGTTTAAGTTATAGAAACTCTTTCACGGTTAAATGGTTAAATGGTCTTTCACGGTAAATGGTTGAATGGATTCCGTAATTCAAGCATATGTTAAAAATGATGTAGAATCAGGATAGACTCAATCTTGTTATTCTGGTAAAGCAACACGTGTCGATCTCTTTCAGTCTATTTCAGTGCTCGGCAGCTTTATCGTCAAGAACAATTTATTGTGTTATATTTTTACTTCATTATATTGTACAGCTTCTGAATAGTAAGTACTTTTATAAAAAAAACAATTTGTTAATAGTCAACGGTGCATCGAATAAAATTTCAAGTAACATAAAACCGGAAATTGTAGTTCGTTAAAAGATCCAAGAATTATTCTGATTATTTATAAAAACGTCTGCCTTCTGTTTATTCTATATTTTTCAGTTTTCTGTATCGAGTTCCAATATTAACTCATTTTTAGAGCACAATGTACAATGTTGAAGCAACTAATTTCTTGCATATTCATCGTTTTGTTATTCTGTAGAAATTGACTAGTTCAAGCAACCTTGTATCGTGGAACGCTACTGTCCGATCGAGGACGCTCGTGTTCGATCGCGCGCATCTTCAACAGTCGTGGGAAGTTTCGACGTTATCAAGGATTTGGTTGGTGGCTCGTCGAAGATTGGTAGAAGCCGCGTGTCTACTTACTGACTAGCATCACGCCGCCGTAAACGTTCTCCGGATTTTCCGGGCTGATGGAACAATTCCATCTGGCTGATCTAAACTGGTGCTGACACTCCTCTATGGCCAATCTCGCGCCCGCGCTGACTGCCTGAAAGTAAAGACCGTGAAAGCCGTGAATGGAAAGGAAAATTGAGTGGCGGGTTTACTCGAGAACGGTTTACCGGTTTTCTGTTAGCTCGTCGACCGCCAGACCCCGTTGTTTTTAAAACAAACCCGCGGTTAGACAAATCACTCTGCTTATCTCCTCGAGGTCCTCGCCGTCTTCCGGACCATCGCGAGAATTCTCTTCGAGATTCATTTCGTACTCAAATGATTAGAGCCACAGCAGTATCACTAAATGTTCACTACTGTGCAAAACAAAGAAGCACCCGGCCACATTTAATAGAAAAGCGTAAAAAATCAAATAAGAACACAGTGAGTTTTGAAAAAGGAGTCCGCTGTTTAATTGAATAGTTCTGAGAATATGTATATGCTATTGCGGATTATCTTTTAAATGCAATAAATCAATCATTGTACAATACGATTTTTATATAAAGATATTGTTTGTCATTATATTTATATCTTATAATTATACTGGGTGCTTCTTTCTTCAGCACAGTAGCGTACGTTTACAACTCACAAGCATTAACTTCACGAAATAAGAATTCAGAATAGCAAGTTTTCATTGAAAAATTTAATGTTTTAATATGGAATGATCAATCTATGCAAATGTAATACAACACTCTAACAATTTGATCACTTACTGTAATATGTGGGCAACGTGGCGAATCGAAGAGTTAACGTCAAACAATTTCGTAACGAAATGTTTGTTGAATAAACTAATACTTATCACTAGACAGCGGATTTTATGCATTTCTGGCAAAAACGAGTAGGTGTAATTTAAAACAGTAAAGCATTAGACGAATTTAAAACTGCTGTCATATTATTATTGACCCATTAAACATATTTAAGTGAAAATTTTTATTTTGCACAGAGATCCGCTGTCTACTTATCACTAGACTATAAGTGTCGGTGTAATTTTCTATTTTCATAGACGAATTTTAAAGAAATCGAATTAAGTAGCATTGTATTTCCCACGCCAACAGTCTTCGTTTTTAGAAACTAGCTAAGAGCTTTATCATATTTTATTGTCCCTTGCAAAAATTTGTAGTCTACGCGTCCCAGAACTTTTGTTTTTCCGAATCTACCGGACATTAGTAAAAGTTCTTTTGTTCTTCAGTTTAAAGATTGATTTAATATGGCAGTCTAACAAGGAAAGGACCCCAAGTGTCCGACTTCGATTTTGATAATTTTTTGTGAGACGATGGTATATGGATCCCCAATGATGTCTGCAAAATATTAGGTGTAGTTACTCAATAGTTTTAAAGATATAAACAGTTAAACTTTCATACCTTGTTGATATTTTTGAAGTTCCATTAGCGGTGTAACCAGGTTGCGTGAAAGTTCAATTGTTTATATCTTTAAAACTATTGAGTAACTATACCTAATATTTTGCAGACATCATTAGGGATCCATATACCATCGTCTCACAAAAGATGATCAAAATTGAAGTCGAACACTTGGGGTCTTTCCCTTGTAAGTGTGAACGCAACTTTATCAATGCCAGGGATTGAGCACGCGTTAGGTGCGTCCACAATTATCGAGTTCATGCGCCTAATATTAAGCTCCGGTTAATTAGATCGGTGTCAGGGAGTAACTATAATGTGTAATCAGTTTCCTCTAACGGAACAATTATGCTAATAGGTATTTGGAATCAATGTTATCTCGGCCATTAATATTAATCACGGCCCGTGTGCTTGTCTCCATTCAGTTAATAGCCGTGGCATTTATAATGACATCTCTTATAAATCGTGACTTGTGAGAAGCGAGACACCTGCGTATCATTATTTAATTCGATGATATACAATTCCGCATGAGATTAAACTTGCAAATATATTTCTCTTCGAGGAAAAATGTTTACTAATTCTGCCAGTGAAGATCATCATTTTGTTTAACGGTGGTATTTCAGAATCTTTCAAGGCCGAGATTATGAGCTCTTTTTGGTTTTAAAGAACGTGAAGAATGATCTCCAATAGGTGTCATTTTCCATGATTCCCGCTGTGTAAGAGTTTTATGGGATTAGTATCGATCTCGGAAGAAAGGAGAATATTTCCAGGTGACAAATTCGGACGGCCACCTTGTATATGTATAACGTGTAATTTTCTATCTCGGAGATCTGGAAACTGTATTTTTCAAACAAGAGACAACCGAGATTCCACGAGACTGCTCAAATTCCACTTCAAACATTCCACTCGGCAGTGTCTGTAGAAGATCGTCAGGCACTCTTAATTGCTTTTGTCCTTAATTCGTATTCGTCGAAGAGAAAATTTCGAGGAGTATCTTCCAGCTCTTTAAACAAAGCTTGCTTAAAACAAATGTAAAACAATAAGCTCGCAATGCTGGTAAATGAATGCTAAGATCAAATACCAAGATTTTAATTTCTTAGCGTAGTTTTACAAAGACAGTTTTAATTAATACGATCCCAAAACCCCCTAAAACTAATAATGTATAATCACTAATTAACTATTTGGACTCGAAGCAATTTTCAACCTGGAAGATTTTTATTCTATGTTTATTCTATGAACACTGTTCACATGATCCTGTTTTCCCCACACAATTTGATTTTCAGCAATTTCTAGAATACAGAAGAATTTAATAATTTGAAAACTGTTTGAAATAATGATATGGCAATTCTGACTGGCGCCCCAGAGTCAGCATTCGAGTGCAAAGGATTAATAATGTATAATTAACAAAGACGTGAATTTTGTCCAGTTTTTTGCGATGGCAACGAGCTTCTTTCGTTTCGGCGAAGTGTAATTTATGTTACGTTTCACCTGGTGCGCTCGAGAAAAGCTGGTTCCCTAATTGCAGAAATATCTTGCACAGAGAAATCGAACACTTGAATGAACAAAAGAAGGAACGGGACCAATAAGATGCTGAAGCCCGTTGAATGGCGGCACGAAGTGTGTGGCACGTCGATCGGGTCATCTTGAAATTTTAATGCAAACGCGACAATAAATCGGCGCGACTCGGTTCCCCTCCTCGGCCCTCATCACGTTCGAGAATGTTCGACGTATCCGGTTTGATCGTTCGGAATTAAAGCTCGCGGTGGGCTGGGATCTCTCGGGCTTATTATGAATATTCATAGCCGGTCTTTTGTCGGTAACCGGGACTCGGAAAAGCGATGCCGGTCGGCTTCGTTCAAAGAGATATCGAGGCCCGAGGCCTCGAGTTTACCTAGGCACCGGTTTCTAGACGTGCCCCCATCCCCCCATTCCCAAGACAAGATTTGTGCATTAGGGAAAGGTAAACGCGATTTTCGGGAACGTTAAGCCCGTGCGTTTCCTTCGCCGAGACGAAACAGCCCACGACGAATCGCGGGCAGGGAACGAATCGCTCTCTCAGAAGACGCTCTCGGATTTTTGTCTTGGAGAAACCATACTGTTCGTATAATTAAATTAACCCTTAACTGCTACGGTTTATTGTATGGCTACGACCATTCGAATTTCTCTGTCGTTTCCTAGAAGAAAATGAAAATTGATATTTACTGTCTGTATTTTCTAATGGCTGTGTATCGACAAGAAAATTGAATTTTATTCCGGTTTAAATGAATTAGCAACAATATTTGGTAGATCTTGTATGAAACTTGCATCACGAGTCTGACAATGAGACGATGTTATAGGGGAAGGGATTAAGTAGTACAGTGTGTACTCAGATTACGAAATATCATACTAGAACCTTTCTAAAATTCTGTATAAATTTTCTCAGATACCCTGAAGTATGTAATTTAAGAAACTTGATACTTGGGATCATCGTATAGTACAGTAGTGAAAGTTAGTACCAGTTTAATGTACCAGTTAAGGGTGAAGTAAATTAAAATTGTCAGAAAATTGACTATATACAATTTAATACACTCATTTAAAATATAAAATTATAGATAAAACACAAACAGAAAGTGAAACTCATCAACGTATCCTACCCTTTAAGTAATTCAACTCTGATCAGCAGGATTAATTTAACTCGAAAGTAAGCCTCTCCTTCTAATAATGTTTCCTGTTATACTATATTTCAAGTTTAATGAAACTGTTGTGCTATAGCAAAATTAATTTAGTAGTTTATATTTAAGATTACAATCTCTCCTAAATATCTGTTCATAATTGAATGTCAGCATTGATCCCCCCTAATTCAGGGAATATTGATGCAGCAATTATCTGGGTACACTAGGGTCCTTTACGTAAACTGTAAGGGTTATACGTGACACATGCCAGCGCCAAAATTTCAAGTTTAATGAAATCCTTGTATCATAGTAAAATTGATTCAGTAATTTGTATGCAAGATAGCAATCTTCTATACGTCTCTGTTCATAATTGAATGTCAGCTTTAATCCAATTTAATTCAGAGAATATTGATGCAGCAATTACTTGGTTGCACTAGGGCTCTTCACATAAAACACGACACGGTTGTACATGACACATGCTAGCGAACAAATTTGAAGATTAATAAAAAAAGATAATGATATTATAGAAAAATTAATTCAGCAATTCATATGTGAGATTACAATCTTCTAAGTCTCCGTTCATAATGGAGTGTCAGCTTTGATCCACCTTAATTCAGCGAATATTGATGCAGCAATTATCTGGCCAGTGTACCGAGGTTAATTATCTTTAGGTAAAATATGAGGACTCTATGTGCAACATGCTAACGAACACGTTAATTTCGGAGAAAATGGAGAAGAAAGGTATTAAAATAGCTGCAGTGGTTTTTTGCGGAAAATTCTGTGGACAAAAGAAAGCAAACATTAGGGGCTTGGCGAAGTACGTTTTGCAATCCGGTTTTTCGTCTCGGTTTTCGTCGTTAAAGCGATCCGGAATCGCGACGGAAAATTGAACGTCCCTTTAAGGCAGGTTGGCGCGAGGGCACTGGTTGGATTCGCACGATTCTAAAGAACTCCCGGAATGCCAGGCTCGAGTTGTAGCTTTCGTTTGCCGCGCGTGCAATATTTAATAGTCCAGCTCTGCAACAGTCAGGGTCTTCAATGAACCCTACGAGACGACCTCCTTCCGCGACCACTCGCTGTCGGGAAATGAAGTCGTGAATTCAGCGATCTCACGGATCGGCAATGTGGATCCGTGTGTAGAACCTCGGCGAAGTCCGTGCGAAATCTTTGAACCCACCAACGAGTCCAAGAAATATTTATCTACACTGCGCATTATTTTCTGTAACCAAATCAAACCTCAAAAAGTGTAGATTTGTAGTGAATTTCATGTGCAAGATAGTCCTCGTAGAAATATTTCATACGTATTTATTAGTGATGGGCGCGATACCAGTTTTTCTCATGAATTTTAAGCAATTTGATTAAGCAAAGTAATTATTTGGAAGGTATGATACGTATCACAAGCTTAAGTGCTTGGTATTGACATTTGATACGAGTATTGCTAAAATGAACACTGGCTGGTATTGGTATCATAAGCATCGAAACAATAATAAATACATACTGTACGTATCGAGAAATATTGATTCCCAAATAATTCCTCCAAAAGTCTCGATGTTTTAAATATGACTGTGAGTCGGACTTGACATGAACATCGAGCTCCGAACGTCAAAGATATATTTATGTCTTTGACAATCGTCCATTTTGTACCTCTTTAGCTTTGAACTCAAACGTTTAGTCACGCGAAAAATCGAGAACAGTTTAACTAACATCTTTCATGGAAATCAACACGAATTATTTATACTTTCCCTCAAATCAAATATTATTATTAGCCAGCGGAACTCTATGCAAAATAAACCTTTTTCTACCTCAATTGCAACAAACTGGAGCGTAATAGACATTTACTTTCTTTCTTAATACTAATTAATGAAAATTGCACCTACTCATTTTTCCATAAATGCATAAAATCCGCTGTCTAATTAATATCTTGTCATACCTATCTTTGCTACCTTCGAATTTATTTCTATGAACATGATAGCTTTGCAATTTGTATGTTTTACTTTTTTAACCGACTTCGAAAAAGGAGGAAGTTACTCAATTCGATCTGTATGTGCCTTTTTTTCGCTTTGTTTTTCTATACTCAAATTTATAAAGTAAAATTTTTAATACTATACCACCATATTAATTTTAATCATTTAATATTCATTACTATATAATCCTTATACTAATTTATTAATATTTTATATAAAATTTATATGAATCCCTCAAATAATATTAAATATTTAAATTTTAATGTATGTTCACCGATTACGCCGAGATGGATGGACCAATTGGAACGAAACCGTCTGTATTTTGTAGGGAATGAAAACAAATTTTGCATTTTTTCATTCTTTGCGGTTTTTATTGCAAATAACCAATAAGACCGAAGAACCATCCTACGGTGTACTATGAATTCTCGTCGTTCCACTAAAAAGTGTGAAATAAAAAAATTTTATAAAAAAAGATTAAACCGACTTCGAAAAGACGCATTTGAAAAATGCACTAAAAAGTATGAAATAATTTCCATTTAATTTATGTGAATACACGCGAACTTAAGTACAATACAATCTTTTCGGAGGCGGCGCAAAATTGAAAATTTTCCAAATGACAGATGTTGCTGATTATGATTTCATTGGAATATGGTAGACTTGGAAATCAGTAGGTGGGAAGAGAAGATACATTAATATGTGAAAGCATGTACAGTCCCTGCTCACTTTATTAGACTCACCTGAAGAATTGGTGCTGTTTGAAATCCTATAAGGAATTCAACGCTGTTTTCAACGTATGGGGTAATGATTTCGTTCTACAAGGTTGCCTTATGGGTTGCCTATCCAAGTGTAAAATTTTCTTGCAAGAGCAAAAAATCCCACTTTTACCATGGCCCGGCAACTCACCGGACATGAATCCGATTGAAAATGTCTGGGAGTGCCTGAAAAGAGAACTGGCCAAAGAAAATATAACAACAAAGACCAAGTTGATAGAGAGAATAATCTATCACTGCCACCATAACGTTGCATTAAAAGAAATTGCACAAACTTGCATAGATAGCATATCCAGAAGAGTTGCGGCTTTAAGACCAGCTGAGGGCGGATTAACAAAATATTAGTGTTTTAAGAATTATATTGATCTATTTGTGTTTGCATCCATTGATTTTGTAAAATAAATATATGGAAAATTCATTGGTCATCATTAAGTGATATTTGCATAAGGTTACTATACCCATTATTCATGGTAAAACTAAAAATATCATGATTATAGAGGTGAGTCTAATAAAGTGAGCAAGGACTGTAGAAGAATTTAAGGATTTCCGTAATTTCCAATGTCGAAAATTTTCAATTTTGCGCCGCCTTCGAAAAGATATATTTAATCCTCATCCGTCCCTCATTTCACGAAATGAATCTGTCCCTCGGTGTTAAATTGACACAGTGATACAAAAATCGATAAAATAACAAGTCAGACAGTTACTTGTCGAGTTTTTTTTTCATCGAAATCGATGAGTTCACATTTAAATCTTAGGTTTTTGTAGTTATATGTTTCGCATTAAAAAAATAAAAGTCACCAAGTTTCAGACAAAACCTACAAATAACAGAACAGTGTAACTTATTTCAGGAAAACTGTGTCAAATTGACACGAGCGACAGATGAGGGTTAAGTTCGCGTGTATTCACGTAAATTAAATGGAAATTATTTCATACTTTTTAGCGAATTTTTTTAGTGCGTTTTTTCGAAGTCGGTTCAATTTTTTTTTATAAAATTGTTTTGAAATATCTTGTTCAACCTTTTAGTATTCGAAAGTCTCCGAAATAGTTCCGTAAGATGACGCGCTATTTCACAAAGACCATGTTCATTTGATCTGCTAAGATTCTCTTTGTTATTCTACAGTCTGTTCCGACCGTCTTTTTTCGTGCTCGACCAAACGAGGCTCATACCACGTATGTATCCACGCTTGTAGAATCCAGCTTGTGCACTCGGCAGTAGAAGCGTCACGCTGTTGAAGAGTAAACTGTCGGAGATTGAATCTCAGGTGTGTGTTCACTAGAGAGTTCTACACTCGAGAGTAATGATACATCTTCACACGAGAACAACTCTCAAGAGTAGAACTACACTAATGAACGCAGGCCTGGAAGCGACGCTGCAACAGCTATTACGCCGAAAAGCGATGTAGTTTCTACTCTCGAAAGTGTAATGCACAGGTGTTCGCTTTTAAATAGGTAGAAGCGTAATGACTGCTTTCGAGAGTAACTCCCATGTAGATACGTGTGATTAGTTTAGCGAGTAGAACCTTATGATGCTCCTTCTGCCGCCTATGTAATTCGCGGGCGTCGACGCTTAAGCGAACACGGCGTAAAACGATATAATGTTTTTACTGGCTCCGCTATCTGCCGCTTTCTACCATCGAGTATTATCTACTGCAAGTTCGTTCTCGAATCAGGTAAACGTTTATGCTGTTTCCTAGCGGTGCTATCGAGCCTACATTCAAGATTAACACGTTCAGAAGATATCATGGTAATTATTGTTTCAAGGGAAGGTCTTCATTTTTCTATTGCTTCTATTCTCAAGTACAAAGTTATATTTGTGTAATTAGTAAAACCATCCCCGAAGTGTATTTCAAGGAAACTTTCGTGGAAACGTAGCATTACATTTAAGCAGTACATACATCGTATTGTTACTTTCACAAAAATGAGAAAATTTCGTCTGCATTTTCTTCAGAGCGCTATCGTAAGAGAATTTTCGAAATTCAAATAATATTAACAAATTTGCAGGACTGTTTCTGGAACTACGTTCTTCGACCTAGTACCTGGTAGATTTCTTTTTACACGTAATTTTTTGTAAAATTATTACTAATTTACTGTTTTAACCTTTGTGTCGATATTAAAAGTATTTTACGATACTCAGTAACATTATACTTTGCAGAGTCATTGTGTTAACACTCGTTATTTTAATTTACTTCAAGGAATATACCCCTAAACTTGCTCTCCGATGGAGACGCCGCCTAAGGTCTCTCATCCAGGATCTTTGGTGCATTTCAAAGCCTGTGATAATTAAATAATCTTTTTAGTGAATTGTACGTTGACATTGTACATTTACCACCTCAATGTTAAACTACAAACCAGTAAACCCTATTCCGAACCGACGCTGAAGAGCTACCCCTACACTTGCTCCCCGGTGGAGACGCGGCCTAAGGCCTCTCTCCGGTCCTGCTTGCAACCTATCTCTATCCCGCGATTCACCGGGCATCACAAAGGTATGCGCGTGAAAAGATCGTCGCGCGCATAAAGGGGAAGAAAAATGGAAACGATTCGTCGTCGTCGTCTTCGTCGATGGAGCGGGTTCGAGCGTTAAAGCGGTCTCACCGCCACGAAAAATTACACCGACAAAGTTTATACTCCGGCTCCTCGTTTCTCTCTTTCTCTCGTTCCCTTTGCCCCGCATTATATTCCTCCTATATCCTCCTCTTTCTCTCTCTTTCTCTTTCACACTGATTTTTTCCGCTCTCCTACGCCGTTCTCTCTTTCTCGGTTTCCTCTATCTCGCTCGCGCGCGGGTCTCGTGAATCGAATTAGCCGCGTGCTTCCCCGGGCATTAATCCGAGAGGTTCTTCGGCCCCTGCCGCGAGGTAAATACCTGCAGGACGGGTGGCGAGCGGGAGCATATCGCCTGCTGCTTGGCGGTCAGGTGCACGCTCTTGCAGTTCTTTTCGGCGCTCGCCGGACCGATCACACCCGCGCCGACGATCTGGGCTTGTCCGTCGGCACTGCTTCCCTGGGCCGATCCGCTATTCAGCCGGGGCTCCACTCCCAGGTACCTGAAACAATCCCGGAAGCGTTCGATGCGTTATTATCTACGGTCCCGAACGAAGCACAGTCGTCGAGTTTACGAAAATGGGGGACAGAAATCGGTATCACTTGAAAATTTAATAGAATCGAATACAATTTCATTTTCGTAGATAGATTCTTGTCAAGTAATGACTTAACGTCATCGATCACGATGAGCTTTCCCAATGAAAATCTCATCCTATCTGTTATAACTAGACTGCGGATCTTTATGCATTTATGAAGAAATTTGTTGGGTGAAATATAAACAGTGAAAGATTTTAAAAATTCAAGAATGTGATGAAGGTTTTTAACAAAGCCTAACAAATCTGAATGTTACGCGTTTCATTTTAGATGAAATAAAATTTGATTCGTTTGTCATCAATATTTATGCATTAAAATAAATGGAGCCATTCAAGAAATATAAATTATCTCTTGTCTTCTACGACATTTTTCGGGATAAAAACGCTCTAATCACTGTAACTGTAAAAGAAAAGGTACGGTAGGGGGTTAATGTAACAAAGTTCTTAAGCGATGAAATCGTTTTTATTTTGCATAAAGATCCGCTGCCTAGTTGTAACAATAGTAGAGATTATTATTAATAGACTGTGGATTATATATATTTATAACAAAATTGCCAGGTACAATTTGAAACAGTAGAAAGATTAAAAGAATTTACAGCTTAACAAAGCTACAAGACAGTGAAATAAGTTATCTGGTAGCTGTGTCCAGCAATTCATGTAAACAATTTTTATTAAAGATCCGCAGTCTAATAATAACACTATGCATTTATGACAAAAATGGGTACGTACAATTTAAACATATTAAAAAGATTTAAGGACATCAGATTCAGGTTAGTAATTTAAAAAAGTATGAAATTTCTATTTGGCTCCTGTGTTGCAAGCAATGCAAACAATTATTAATATTATTAAGACATGGAACAGGGAATGGCGCTTTTCCTTTCTTAAATCAGGCAAGAACCTTTCATGCTAGGAGAAGAGACACCGAAGACAGTGAATGAGTTAGGTCAGAGGTTAGGCAAGGAGTGGTAAGAGCGAACAAGGCCTGCGAATAACCGAGAAACGTTTCCGACCTGCAGACGATAATTTCCAGGCCATTTATCTGTGTACACGGATGCTTATTAAGGGATAGGTTGTCTAAAACAAAAATAGCCCCGTCGAAATGATATCCTCACTTTCCTCGCAGTATTTACAGCTCCATTGTTCCGTCAGAGCCCGAGCGCAACAATACAACCGGTGGAAAGAATACTGTTTAATTTCAGTGGTTCTTTTAGCCGTGAAACGGTTGTTACGAAACAACTCTTGCTGACCACAACCGGCCAGTTCCCTTAACAAGTACACACTGCTCGCTTTACCAGCCGAAGGTCAATACGGGATTCAATGGAATCCGTGTAAAGCCTCGAAGGGACAAGGGACAATGTTTTAGTACCAATAGTTCATACGAACGGGTGAAAGTTCCCCCCGTTCTACACAGAGAAAGCGTGTCAAATTCAATTCACCGGGATGTTCGATCCGTTCACGGGTGGCCGATAGCTCCGATAGAAAGGCAACTGCCGGCACAATTATCGAATTTATTTAATGCCAGCCGCGTAATAAGCACCTGCTGGCTAAACCTATACTCTCCCTCCCTCCCCCTCCAGCGTATCCACAATTGTTGCGTGGAAATATTTGCGCTCGATCGCCAAGCTTAAGCTGGGTTTACACTTCATGGATGGTACATACTCCGATTTTCGTAATGGGAGGTTCATATCTACAGAGGCTATACTACTGTGTATTTCTTTGGTTAATCATTTCAATAATTTTCAAAGTCCCATCTTCAGTCTCTATTCACGTATCCAACTTTACTTTTAAGTAATGTTTATTGCAACATCTGTCGATGTGATCGTCGTGTACTAATCGTTGTGTAAAATAAGAATTGTACATGATTTATAACAAACTGGAGTGAAATAGAAATTGATTTTCTTTCTTAATATGTTTAATCGGTTGAAAATTATATAACAGTACAGTAGAACCTCGATTAACCGGATCCCGATTATAAACAAATATGCGTTTAAATATGATTATATTATGAAGGAAAATACATTTTCGAAAATAAAAGATTTATTTTGAAATATAATGTACATTTTAATTATTTCCTCGGGTATCGATTATCCATCGGGCCTTAACCCTTTGCACTCGAATGGCGAGAGAGAACGAGAGAGAGCGAGAGAGAGAGAGAGAGAGAAAGAGTCTTAGGCGCCACTAAAAATTGCCATACCATTATTCAAAACAGTTTTAACATTATTAAATTTGTCTATATTCTACAAATTGTAAAAAGCTCAACTGTTATATAAGAAAACAGGTTCAATTTGATGTACAAAATGTAAAAAAGATTACATAGAACAAAAATGATCTTGGTTGAAACAAATATCTTGATTTTGGAATTGAAATTGCTTCGAGTGCAAAGGGATAATACGTTCACTACCAGCATTTATTTCGTTGCTTGCCTTGTTCGAAAGTTTTATTAAATGCAAGTACCCAATTTTGAATGATTAAAACAGTTTAGCAGAAGAAAGTCACAGATTCTCTGAAAATTATGCATTCTACTACGATTTTCAACAACGAAGTTCATAAAATTAATTTGACGATGTCACATATTTGTGACGTTGGTAGCGAACATCTTAATTTATCCGGGCTTTATCCGAGTTTGTCTCCCGATCAAGCCGGTTAATCGAGGTCCTACCGTATTTTTAAATTCTTCTAATATTTATGCTGTTTAATATTACACTTATTCATTCTTGTCATAAATGCATAAAATCCGCTGTCTAGGGGTAGTAAATGAACAATGAAAGAAGAACTCGTTATTTGTTGACAGAATATGATATTTTTTTGCACTGGTTGGGAATAACGATAAAAGAACGTGTTCCATATTCTGAAGAAATCTGAAAAATTTCGACGTCGAACAACCCTTTGAGGAAAGAA
The DNA here is from genome assembly GCA_933228785.1 of Lasioglossum pauxillum. Classification (NCBI taxonomy): domain Eukaryota; kingdom Metazoa; phylum Arthropoda; class Insecta; order Hymenoptera; family Halictidae; genus Lasioglossum; species Lasioglossum pauxillum. The sequence continues at coordinate 15,658,085 of OW121702.1, read as the reverse complement.
GACCCTTTAAACTCGCTTCCTTGGCTTTTCCCTTGTCGCTAGTCCACGATACCAGTTCGCGGCTACGGCTTCCCCTCCAGAATCCTCACCCGGTTTCTTCCCCACCGCCATCGCTTACCCTAGCTTGCCCTTCGTCCTTTTCCCCTCTATAATTTTCACTCGAATACCTGCTCTAATTATAGGTGGTTCGTCACGCCGAAAGTTCCTCCTGCCGTGATCCTCGGTAGCCTTACGTGCTCCTCCATAGGGCTGGCTCTGTATCGTTCTCGGAATATTTCATTGTAAAACGTGAATCACAGCGATTCCTTGCATTCAGTCTCCTTTTGCGACTGTCGAATATTTTGTGAGCCTAACGCGAGACAGATTTACGTTTTTCGTGTTCGTTTAACGTCGGGGCCTCTTTCAATCATCCGAAGCGACTTCCTAGATCGAACGTAAAATTATAGAGGGTTGTTGTAACCGAAATTATTAAATTAGCTGTATTGGTTTGTTGTAACCAAAATTATTAAATTGTATTAATTTGTATTGGTTTGTTGTAACCAAAATTATTATATACAGTCTTCTTAATTTGTATTTACTTGTATTTATGTAGTCAGTCTTTCGAATTTATATTTATTTATATCATTTATATTCGTCTTATAGGTTCACTGGATTTGTGAAACTCTTGTAAATTTAATTAGTTTTAGTACTGTTGTTAAAATAAAATCAAATTCAAGATATGAAGAAAAATATTATACTGTTCTTATGAATATTACACTTTTGCGGTAAAAGTACAAGATAACTCTACGAGCCCGACCATGAAATGAATCACGAGGCAATAAATCGAGTAAGGAATGTCTATGAATGTGAAAGAATGATAGATAATGTATTTAAGACACAGTATAGATACAGCATGGCAAATGGCACATTTTGAAATGAAGATGTATTTAAAGAATTATAATGAGTTTGGATTTAAAGGATAATCAGGTAAAAGTGAGTTACGTTTTCTTTCTTTGGGAAGGAGAACCGTCAGGATTTCAGAAGAATCAGCTGTAAGAGGAGATTCTAAAGGAGTCGAGTGGCGCACACCGTTGCTTGGCCGGTCGTGCCTAATCGGCGTCGTCGTTCTAAAAAGTGGCCGCATCATTTTATATTATTTTCGATGAGGGGTCCGGATGGTAGCCCCGTCCCGCCCGGACATAGGTAGCGCTCGTTTAGGCGGTAAATCTTAATGAGAATCAAGGGTGTGGCCTTGGCTGTCTCGAAAACGATGATTGCAACCCCGTGGGCACCGTTTAGAACGATCGTCGGCCATTAGTTTACATGGACGACACGGTGCTGCATAAAGAAAACGCGTTCTCCTCATAATCTTATCTCGGAAACTCAACAAATTTCAAATACATTTAATAAATATTTCACTCTGTTCCAAAACATTTATATTTATTTCAATAATATTTATTTGACAGTCTTTGAAATCGACGGAAACGGGAATTGTATATTCGAACATAGATTTAAACAAGACTTTATTTATAAGATATAATTATAACAAATTCTTTTAGCATTGCATGTTCTTCGAAACTTCTAACATATCGAGTAATGACAGAATTACTAAAGTATACCCTCTTGAATTTAAAATATCCATTCAAACATTTGGAACGATATTTTCTATTTAAAAAGTCAAGCACAAGTGAAAAAGGGACAATGTAGATAAATATGTCGTTGAAAATACATTTAAGTGCCAGAGACTGTCCAAGGCGGTCTTGTAAATATAGAAACTGAATTTTTCACCTGTGCGATGAAACAAGGTCAGGTCAACCAATGGCGTTTGATATCGATGAATCAAAAGCGTCAATTGGGGCAGAAGGTTTTTCATGCAATGCTCCAAGGACTGCTCGAAGCTAAATCATCAATCCTTGAGAGCGTTAAAAACGGCGCGACGATTTACTTATATTATCACTTGTTAAACATTAAAATTTCCAGCATTGTTGTATGCAGACCGCAGATTTTATGCATTCATCCAAAAAATAGGCAGGTAAAATCATATAAAAATTCAACATCGGGATGATTGTGCACTAAAAATGACTAGTTTGTACTGCCTTTTAAAAACAAGACCGAATTCGATTAAAGAAGAAACAACATTTTTATTTAGCTCCTGTTTCTCGCAATTGATGCAGAAAGTTATCATTTTGCATAAAGATCCGCAGTCTAATGATACTACACTGATACTCTTGATTCCCTTATATCCTCCTATTGTTTCACTTACTCAATTTTGTCCTAATGCATGGAATCCGGAGTCAGGATTAAACATCAGAAATAATATAATCGAACGAGATCGTCTCGCCGTGGATCGATCGAACCGTCAGAGATCTCTGAAGAGAGGTTATCGAGTTCCCGGTTGGTAGGTGTATACGGCCTCTAAACCGTCCCCGCAAGGAGCGGCTTGGCTCGGCTCGGCTCGCGAATGGTTTCCGAGTATCGGGTCCTGTCCCGCGAGGAAATCACATGAGTCATCTAACGAGGCCGACCGGCTATCAGGGCAACGGCGTAGGAGCGTTTATTATTTGTTTGCGGTTGTAGAATACTCCGTGCTCAGAGCTGCGAGCGGCCAGGCCCGACTTCGGCCAGCTATTTCGAGTTTGTTTGGCCACGGTTTACAGCGCTCTCTCTTCCTAGAGGAAGAGAGAGAGAGAGAGAGAGGACACGGTTTTATTGGCGTACCCCCGACAACGATCCTCCGGTACCGGGTACCCGGCGTTATCTTGTGTACTCGAATCCACAGTTCGAATCCGTCGTGGACCCGAAAGCGGGCCGACCTCCTGGAGGATTAGCAGCGAATCGAACAGCGTCCGTCGCTTCGAAACGTCTACGTTCCAGCCGTCAACAATCATTCTCAACACCGGTGTTTACCGTGCGGATCATCCATTGGTCAAACAGTGGCTCTGCTACCCCTAAACGTGTGCTGATAGTCGCGCAATATTGCAATCAATACGCGGTTACCAGCGACGCGCGAACACCGTCGCACAACTTTTACCCCTTGGGGGAAAAAGCTTGCCAACTAGGTCCACCGGTTAACGCGGTCAAGGACAGTTCGGGTCTGGGACGATGAAAGAAGAGCAGGCGCCGTAAACGTTCCCGGCGAAACGATAGGTGTTAATGAATTCGGAAGATTCATTCAGATCCACCCGGTTTGATACGGGCTGCCTGGTTTCTGATGAATGAGCGAGCAACCACGGTTTCGATTGACTCTCTCGAGTCTCCGTTGAAGATTAGATAAAGTGTTACAGAGGACTTTTAGGTCGACTCGGGTGGCAAGGATTTTTGGATGATTTTAGAGGTACTCTTTTCACAGGCTTCAGTTGTGGACGGTGAACGTGAAGTGTGAAAGACGAGGTAGTGATGTGAGAAGTGCTAACAATTTCGAAAGATTCGTTCAGTTCTTTGAGGCTTTGAATTGATACCTGTAGCAAGGCTCTGAATGAATTGAAGAAGAATATTATGAAGAAATTGGTAGGGTGGAATATAAAACAGTAAAAGATTTTAAAAATTCAAGAATCTTGTAATACTGATTTTAATGTAACAAAGGCGTTAAGGTATGAAATCAATTTTTATGTTATTTCTACTACCCACAATCAATGCAAAACATTTTTATTTTGCATAAAGATCCGCAGTCTAATGATGATAATTTTAGGAGTAGCCTCTGTCCAGTCTCCACTCGAGGACATTTTAGAAGAGATGATAGATGTTATCGAATTCTCGAAAGAATCACTCAAATTCTCAACACTTTAGTTACACGAATTGAACGACTTTAGATAAATGGGAGAGGAACGGTGATTTCGAAGGTAGTCTTTCCACAAGTTTCAGTTAACACATTACCGACCGGTGATTACTGCATAATTTTGAAAAATCTGTGGTATATGCCTAAACACTTTTTAATGGAACCTTGAATAGCAACAGCAATTTTCATTGTGAACTAACAAGTCACCCTCAATAACGTCATCTAATAGTTTCATTTGCGATTGCAATGTAAAAGAAAATTTCTGTGCTTTCTTTCGGTACAGCACAATTATTGAAAATCCTATTAATAGGCTTCCGCTAGATAAAGTGTTAAGCACATTTCAGATAAAATGTGAACGACGAGGTGGTGATGTGACAGGTGCTAATGAATTCGTTCAGATCCTCGACGCTTTCGGTTTGATCTGGGTAGCTTGGTTTTAAATAGATGGAAGATGAAGGTTGGTGATAGGATGTTTCAAGAGTGGGTTAAGAACATTCTCGATGAAATGTGAAGAAAGAGGTGGTGACATGATAGGTGTTAATGAAGTTGAAAGGTTCGTTCGTGTGGTTCAAGGCAGGACTCCACTTGTGTGGCAGATGTTGTGTTTTGGGCGAATCTCAACGTGAATGCTGAATAAAAAGACGTTTCTCATTTGACTTGTTTACCTATCATGCTGGCACCCAAATTAATAAATAATCTATAAGAAGAAACTGGAAGAAACGTACAAGAAACAAATCGTAGATGCTAATAAAGTACGCATTAGCGACAAACAATTAATCAAAGAATAACGAACATAGTTGAAAGTCCGTGAGAAGAAAGCGCAAGAAAAAGCCCGTTTCCCGAAGCCGTGAAAGTAACGAGGGGCTCGTTAAGCAGGCATTACAGTATTACCATAATTAATTCGGCTGATCGTCGGGCGGACAATCCATCCGTGGCGCAACAAGAGCGGAGATCGCCCCCGACACGGCCGGAATCGAAGGTTCGACAAATGAGGGGATGGTCCCGCGCGTCCGGGGCAGGAAGTCGACGTCGCGATAGATAAGGGGATGCAAGAAAAGGATGCGACACTCGAGTGCACTTGTGCGTGGGGTGGCGAGGCCGCGGTGGTAAGGGTAAGTCGAGACGGTTAGGGAATAAGGCGGACCGGTGTCGGTGGCTTGGCAAGATGAAACGAGACGGAAAGACAGAACGAAAGAGAGACCAGGAGACGGAGCATACGGGTTGAGAAAGAAAACCAGAAAGAGAGTCGGAAGAGGAGAGAAATAGAGAAAAACGAACTAGAGACAGAGAAGGAAGGAAAGAGAGGAAGGACGAAGGAACAGGGTAGGGTTGGGAGGCAACGAGGGGAATAATAATTTGACAAAGCGCCGGTCGGAAAGAAAGAAATCCATATTCAGATCCGATGATGTATCCGGGGCCGCGGGAGGGTTCGGCTGCCTCTCCATTCAAAAAGGGGAGGAAAAGAGAAGTGGAAAAAGCCGAGGAGAGAGAAAGAGAAGGAGAGAGAAAACGAGAAAGAGGAAGAGAAAGAAGGAGAGACGAAGCGTGTGCACGGTCCGCCTGGCAGCCTGCTGCCAGCCTCCTGCCTTCCTGCGCCTTTATCATCGCCGGTCTCAGCCTGTACCGGCGTGGTACCGGCGCGGCGACGATTATGATTATTATGATTTTTATTATTATTATTCGACGAGGTATCGCGTTGCCGTCATAACCACGTCGGCCCGCCGCTTTGTCCACGTGACAGCGATAGGGCCCATTTACGTCGAGAACACTCACCGCCGACATTATAATAGGGGATAAATCCCCGAAAGCCCACAATACGTCGTGCATCGTAGTATTAACCCGGTAAGTAGGCAGATATACCGGTTCAACGTTCCAACACGCTACCCAGGGCACAATACCGGGATCCGTGCGTGTGCACACTGTCGGTTGTTAGTCGGGGGTTAGGCTTGTTCTGTGTGGGTGCGTTACGAGAGAGTCGAGGCGTGGGCTGCCACCGACCGAAACTTCGCCTCGTTCTAATTAGTATCGATTACCGAACCAACAACCACCCCTTGTACTTTGCTCGGCCATTCCTCGATACCTCGGCCGTTGTTCACTTCTACCCGAACCCTCTCTCTCTCTCTCTCTCTCTCTCTCTCTCTCTCTCTCTCTCTCTCTCTCTCTCTCTCTCTCTCTTTCGTCGGTGACTTCGACGAGAGGGTGCCTTCGGGGGATAGATTGCGCGGAACGCGACGCTGTTTCGTGGGCTCTGTCCGCCAATTTCGACCGAGAAGGAAGGAACACGTCTCTGCCACGTTTATCCACTGTTCCTTCCGGCTAATTAATTCACCGGCGGTGACGATGCCACGCTCGTTATTGCCGCGCAACAGGAACCACACCAGATTGCCGTTTCAAGTGTCCCGGAATAACAGTTACAGATCAATTTCACTGATCGAAGCACTGTATACCGTCTGGAGAGCTATGTTCTGTGGTTAAATCTAGGGTTGCCAGAAATGTTTTATCCAGATATAGAAGTAGTGAAAACTGCAATTATGTATATACGAGACAGGCTCAAAATATAGGAGTTCAAGTAAAAGAAGTACACAGCACATTTTAAACTTTTTTATTCAAACAAAGATGATTTTTTATTCAAATATGATATAGGAGATCAAGTTCAAATATAGAAGAATCATATAAAATATAGAAGATCTGGCAACCCCAGATAAATCCCACTTTTCAACCCTCGATGGTAAGAAATTTTACCCTTTCTTCAACCCCTCGCCGGAATTTTTTTTAACGAGAAGTATGCAACACGTCTTTAATTCGCAGGACTGATTTCCCGTTGTTCTGGATATACAACAAATCCTAGTTGAGAAAATTTAGTATAAAGATTTAACCGTGTTAATTCGACAGAACCTGATTATTTTTTATTTTCAACATTGGAAATCTACTTGATGAATTTGTACAAATTTAGTAATTCATATATCAGTTGCGCCAGTTGCAATAGTGTAGTGGAAGCTGTATCATAGAAATATGGCGGCCATATTGGAATTATAGGTGTCACTGACTTCAACAGCAGTCCCATTGCAGTTTGCTTTTGCTACCATCCACAGAAGATTGTAATACGATTACCCAACAGTCGCGATACTGTGCATCTAGATTTCTTTGTCGGAAGAAGATACGAAACTGAAATGTAATGTGCACAATTAAGCCGACACAGCTCACAGAGTAGAACAATTTTCTTCGGAGCACTCAGGCCACTTCATTCGACGACTACCATCCAACCTTCGGGAACAACAACCTCGTTCTTCGATCACGGTCTCGGAAAAACTGTAATAGGATATCACTCGAGCTGCCGCGTCAAAGAACACCGATGTCTATCCGAGGCTGTGTCCACACCGAGCAACAATCGTCGCTAGCAGTGCCGAGAGTTTTTGTGACCGAGTAACTGGAGGCAGGTTGATAAGAACACACTTTCAGAAACGGATTCCAGGATTCTTGAGATTTTGGATTTACATAATCTGGATTAGATTTTACAGATTCGACCTCCTCGCATCTTTGTATAATCTAGTCTGAGCATCAAGTGTCTTTTCAGAAGCGATCTTTAAATATATCTTAATACTTTGGAGCTGTATAGCGTTAGGATTGGATGAGGATTAGAACATTTTATAAGTATCATAGACACTTCGAGTTTTAGGGCCTTCTTTAGCTTGGATTAACCTAAGATGGAAGCTGAGACCGAATTGCTAATCTTTGACATCTTTTACCTTTCCTGGGCTAGGTCAGGATTCAATATTTTAGTTAACATCTTAACTTTTACGAATTTGCAAAGGCGATCTTTAAATATATCTTAATGCTTTGGAGCTTTATAGTATTAGGATAGGATGAGGATTAGAACCTACAGAGGGTGTACGAAGTATTCGTACACCTTTTAAAAACTAATAACTTTTTTATAATTGTACCAAACGACCTGATTTTTTATAATCAATTAGAAGCATTAGTTTACAAACTGATATTCAAAAAAGATTTTCCAAAAATTACAATTTACAAGGTCGCAGGCAAAAATAAAAAAGGCATTTTTTAAAACTTTTTTATTTGGGCCCTTAATGAAAATTTAAAACATATGTTTTCTAGATCCATGTTCTTTATACACATGTTGGAAATTTCATAGAAATCGAGTGACGCAGGAAAAAATAACAGGCGTCGAAAGATGTACGATTCTGTGGATTTTAAGCAGAAACTGATCAAAAGTCGTGGAAAACTACGATTTTCACCATTTTTAACCGCTTGTAGCTCGTGTGTATGTTAATCGATTTCAATGAAATTTTCTACATGTGTATGACTAATATAGATCTACAAAACATACATTTTAAATTTTCATTAAGGACCCAAATAAAAAAGTTTTAAAAAATGCCATTTTTATTTTTGCATTTAACCTTGTAAATTATAATTTTTGGAAAATCTTCTTTGTATATCATTTCGTAAACCAATGCTTCTAATTGATTATAAAAAATCAGGTTGTTTGGTACAATTATAAAAATGTTATTAGTTTTTAAAAAGTGTACGAATACTTTGTACACCCACTGTATATAAGATTGAGATTGATTTTCACATTAATATTTTTATAAGTATCATAGACACTTTAAGTTTTAGTGTCTTCTTTACCTTGAATTAACCTAAGATGTGGACGCTGAAAGTGAATTGCTAATCTTTGACATCTTCAACCTTTATTGAGTTAGATCAGCATTAAATATTTTAGTTAACAGCTTAACTTTTGCTGGATTAATGTTGTGCTTTAAATCTTGATTGCTTGAAGATCCGGGATTAGATTTGTCCTCTAATTTTCTAACACATAATAATCGCAGGACTAGCTGTTTCAAATGTTTGTTAACCAGACTGAGAGTTGGCTCCCGTAATTCAGAAGTTTCACGGAGTTTAAGCCACCATTTCACTCATCGTTCAGTATCAGTGACGAAGAGCAATGGCAACGACGACAGCCGATGAAGAGGATCGGACAACGTCCGCCATCGAGTGCCACCGTAAACGTAGACGATACGCGACGAAAGAGCGATCGGTCGTCAGGTTGTCTGGCGAAGGCTCCTCCGGAAGCGTCTACAAGTTCGTTTACGAATACCGACCTTCGAAAGGAACGTGGATAAATAGCGGGCGGTTTTACGAGCACCGTTAACCCGCCGCTCGCGCTTGGTCTTCTTCGACGAACGACAATTTCGATCTGCGTTCTTTCAAAAACCCTCTTATCGTTTCCCAAATAGCGTCGGGTTGTTAAATCGCGCGAGAAAATGTTTACCGTCACGCCTCCTCGATTTTTCCAGATTCGTTTTTACACCGAGTATTAAACAGAAACACGTTTTTACTACTCTAAGCGTTCCTGGAAGGTAAAAATAATACTAAATTTCCATCACATCGTCGTTAAAATGGCGTCTGTTAAAAGATGTTGGAAACATGTCGGAATTTAATTGAAATATTTTCTATAACTCATATGAAATAATAAATGATCATGAAGTCGTGTATATTCATCAAATATTTTCGTCGTACTCTTTTGTACTGTATATCCATTCTTTGGTGAAACATTAATTAAATTAAATTAAAACATAAATGTGTCTTCGCATAACTCCTTAGGTAGGAAGTACATTGTGTTGAGAAAATTTGTTAAATTTTCAGTGCATGAGGGATCGCCCGTAGAGGGTTCATTTCGAAAAAAAACTGTAGATCGTATGAAAATCGTCCGTGGTATGATCGCGCACCCCAAACGCGAGTGGCTCCCGCAGCGAAGCGGCGAGCCATCGAGCCTAACGAGTCGTAAGTTGCACGATAATCGATATCAGCCCGTTGTTTCCTCGCCCGGAGACATTATCCGGTTTCCCTGCCCCGTGCAGGCTCCGCTTTCCTCGCGATGACACGCGCGGGCCCGCTCCGAATCTCGACTCTCGTCGGGAACGATAGGGACAACGTTCGCGCAACGCGGATTGCGTAACCGATCGGCGGCGGATTCGTTCAGTCTGCTATTCAAACGAAAGGTGCTCCTTCCTCCTTTTTTCAAGAATTTAACGTCCCAGAAAAATTGCGCAACAAAGCCGCAGAGGGTAGCGGCGAACGCGATTGTAGAAGAGGGTACGGGGGGTTACGGGGGCCGAGGGGGTGGAACAGGGGTTCGGCACAAAAGGGAACCGGAAGATTGCATCACGGAGCACGTCGATCGTAACGCGACCGATCTATCGGGTCTCCTCGAGGGATCGAGTCGGGGCGAATCATTCAGCGGGCTGCTCAAAACAAGGCCAATCTTAATTAGGGGATGCACCGGCTCCTCCCACGAGACCATCATTGTTTCCCTTTCGCTCTTGATGCGCGCGCGTACGCGTCTATGTTCGCCAGCAACGAGTCTAAAAGTGCGGGCACCGCATCATCTCCTGCCCCCATACACCCCCTCACGCCGTAACGCACCCCTCCACGAACCCCCGTGCCCCTGGGATATCAAATAGAGTACCACTGGTCTCCGCGTTTACGAGAATACCCGTACCTCTCGGCTTCGTTGCCATCCACTTGCCCCGCTCTACCTAACCCTTTACCTTTTCACCCCCACCCCATTCTTCTACCTCTCGGCCCTGTCTTCGGTACGCCATCCTCGATCCGACTCGCGAATTCGACGAATTTCATCGAGCTCCGCTTTCTTCTTGCTTTGGGGAAATCCGATTTACCAACAACAGCAATTTCTTGTTTCCAATTTCTTACAAATTTTTTGTGTCTGTTTCAAGAAACTGGGACCTTTCAGGAATGTCTTCCCTTAATCATTTCACTACGGCGGAAACGATGTATCGATAATCTTCAACTTTCTCCTCCAACCTTTTAGTTTTAATACTAAACCTACCGAGCCTTGAAAATGACTGGTACATATTTACATGATCCCTTCTAAAAACGACAAGATTGATTTTACTTAGACTTTGTGCAGCCCCTATTGTAATTCGTGCTCTACTAAAGATATGTATAGAATCATTCCTTATGAAATCATTTTTATTATTTCAATAATTGCAAAATAAACAAATCTGGGACCGGTCATTTTGACCGGTAGTGTTAAATTACAGCTACTCATTTTTGTCATAAGCATACAATCTACAGTCTGATTATAACAATCACCATAACAACCATTTTGCACCTCGTCAAAGAATATACAGGGTGGCGCCAGAATAACTCGGCTGCTATTGGTGTTAGGAAGAAATGCATCAGATAGAACTTGCTTGGTTTCGAGGGGGCATTAATCAGATGTTAGTAACTTTTTTGTAGTTGAACGCGTAAAGGACATATGAAGGTCAACTTTATTTTTTAAAATGAATTGGGGTATTTTTTAATACATCAATCGATGCAGCTGGACATTCGTTATGAAAAAGTGCTAACCTATGTATGTCGAAAAGTTAGTAGTTCAGGAGATATTTCAATTTAAATAACTCTAAAATACCATTACTGTCGTACTAAGATGTTAGTGTATATGTACTTATTTGTGTAACGTCTTAGTACGACAGTAATGGTATTTTAGAGTTATTTAAATTGAAATATCTCCTGAACTACTAACTTTTCGACATACATAGGTTAGCACTTTTTCATAACGACTGTCCATCTGCATCGATTGATGTATTAAAAAATACCCCATTTCATTTTAAAAAATGAAGTTGACCTTCATATGTCCTTTACGCGTTCAACTACAAAAAAGTTCCTCACCCTGTATATTCTAAGAAAATTAGGTTCACTTTAAGCGTCTATTCAAACGAAGAAGAAATGTCTCCCTTAACAGTAATCCGGGTCAGCTTCGTCAGTAGCTAATGCAGACCGATTTCGACTCTTCAAGAGTCGAAGAAGATACGAAGAAGCGAGACGTTCACCCCGAGGTGGAAGGAATTCAATCATGGGCGAGGTGGGCCTAATGGTCCGAACATAAATCATTCGAGGACAATAAAAATTATCAATAGAAGTCTCGAGAGGCCTGTGGTCTCGTTGTCTCGCGTCCACAGATTGCACGAAAGGGTTCTGGGGGTAATGGGGATGTCATAAAACTTATCTTTCCCTCGTGGATGGATATGACCGTCTTATCGGCCGCGTTTGTTTTCCTTGGTCTCCTCGGTGGTTCTCGGAAAATGTCGTTTCATCGTTTCCCGATCGAGAACCGTGTGGGGATGGATAGAGAAACGCGGGGGATGAGGGGAACGCGGAATTCGGCCAGTGATTTCAACGTGGCTCGGCCGGCAGAAACGCGTAGATCACGCGGTCGCCACCCTTTCATATCCACCCCCGCAGCCAACAGCCACGTCGGCCGAACCGGGTTCGCTAATTTCCTTACGCGAAAAAAGGCCAGCTTGATGGCTTGCGCCCAGAGAATCTAACAAGATAGTCCGAGGAATTAGCGCTAACGAGATTAAAGATTTCAGACTGAACACGCGCAACAGCAGCGCGTACAAGATTAAGGGGGGAAACCAGGGTGACGGTTTGAAAAAAATCGAAATTTTTATCTGTCCAGAGACACAACCTGTTTTCCATTTCAAGTAAACTTTCTTAACCCTTTATCTACCGGAAGCCTGTTAATAGGACTTTCAATAATTGTGCTATACCAAAAGAAAACATAGAAATGTTCTTTTACATTGCAATCTTAAATGAAACCATTAGATGACGTTATTGAGGATGACTTATTAGTTCACAATGAAAATTGCTGTGGCTATTAAACGTTCCAAAAAGTGTTTAGCCATGTACCGTAGATTTTTCAAAATTATTCAATAATCACCGGTCGGTAATAACTAAATAGCGTTGACTGACCAAAATTGAAAAACTGTTCAAAACTAATGTACATAATTTCATAATTCACGTGGGAACACATTAACCAAACAGACAGGACCCCTACAAATTTTGTGGAATCAAAATAATTTATTTAATCAGGCACAAAACATCCCTTTCTAACCCACTTGAATTTCATAGAATGTATGGAGAGTTTTGGTGCATTAATCTGTAAATATTAATACGGTTTAGTAAAATTCTCATGGAAATCCTTCAAGTCAAGTCGTTGCCACGTGTTAGTAAAGTTGTTCGAAAAGTACTTTAGAATTCGCACGGAAGGGGCCTTGAAAATAGTGTGTGTTTTAGACCGTATACTTATTTCCCCTCTCAAGTATAGTTCCACCAGCAAAGGAGCGGTTAATGCAGTTCTGTGACCATCTCGATCGGCGACACGACAAACTGCATGCGAGTTATACCGATTTCGGACGTGCTCACGCAATACTTCAACGTGCAATGTCGTTCGCGAGTAAACCCTGGGCAATTATGTAAATCGTCTTACAGAAGCCACAGTCAAGGAAACGTTTACGACACTGCTTAAGGGGCGAGTTCAATTAAAAGTGAAGTAAAACCGCTATTACTCTTCGCCGAAGTTCTGTCTCGTTGCACATTCTACACATTTGTACCCACGGGAAAGCGTAAAATCTGCGGCGTATGAATTTTCACATAAATGACAGGCTTTGGCATTTCAATGTTTCCTGTTGCGCTCAGTTTGACTGCGAAACCGGAAACAAAGTTATCGTTAAAGAATCTTGAAAGTTTTATTTCGTTTTTCATTATCGAAAAATGGCTTTTCGCGTGAAAGAAATGTGTGTGACTTTACAGATGTTACCATAATCTTTCGGTGATTCAGATTGTCTGTTTTCCACAGCCATGTTGAAATTCTAGAAAGTAAACGATAATGCACCAAAGAATATTACAATTAGGCTGAGGATCTTTATGCAAAATAAAATGTTCTGCATTTATTGTGGAAAGCAGAAATAAAATAAAAATTGATTTCATCTCATAATGGCTCGGTGTCATTAAAAACAACATAATAACATTCTTAAATTTTTCTAATCGTATACTGTTTATATTTCACGCAACCAATTTCTTCATAAATGCATAAAGATCCGCAGTCTAATTGTAATAATCTGAGCTTGCGTAATTAATTTTGAAATAGTCAGAGTCGGTGCAGTGCAGAGACACCGTCCCTAAAGGGGTAATCCTGATTTTCGTCATGAATCATTTGACAAGGATATCGTAGGGACAGCGAGGGCTCAAAATAGGGGAGAAAGCAATCGACTTTTTCCGCTGTTAAATCGGGAAATCCCCCTAAGACGAAAGAGCGACACCGTCAGTGAACATGTGTCCGGTAATGGGGGTCATTTACCTCGTATATCGATGATCGATTCGACTCAATATCGCAGCGGGCGGCCAGAAGACCGCGTTATTGACCGCGGAGGCCGCTAAGCGTATCGCGGCCGGCTCAGCAAAAATCACCGAGCGTGATCCCTTGTTGATTCGGTGACTCCTTGTTTCACGCGTGAACGGCGCTTAACCCGCCGCGATCCACGGCCTGAACCAACAACCACTGCGCCGTGTTTTCGCGTGATTGCTATAGCGGCCGCGTCCGCCTCTCGACGAACTATAATGAATACGCGTCGACCGGCTTACGACAACACGGATAAAATCGACTCGACGCTCGCCGCAATCGGGAAATGTTTTAAACAACTGATAACGCACGCCCAATGCGCATGAGCTCGTAATTTGATTAGAGATCATTATAACTGATAGCGTTGCATATAACATTTTTCGTAGATGAAAGCAAATTTCCTTGCACAAAATGTCAAGTCGACCAGCCACCCTTGCGAATCTGCCCACGCGCGGCAGTCGTCCGCCTCGTTCGCGATCGGCCATTAAAAAGCGCGCGCGGATTTATTTTCACTGGCAACGACGGAACAATAAACAACGGCATAATGTAATTAGCGAGGTATTCGTCCGCGACGAATCGTCGGTGGCTCGACCCGGCCCGACTCGGCTAAATTAAATATATCCGCGCGCGCACGATGCCGTGCCGCGTGTAACACGATACTCCGCTGGGAACGATGTGCAAACCGGCTAAAACAATTAGAAATACTTGCCAGTCTTGATATTGCATTTGTTTGAACGGTGTCGTGCTGCCTGTGGCGCCGCGCCGGAGTCGCGAATAATGGCTCCAGTTTCAGCGGCGCTCGTGCACAGGCTGATTCGTCACGGAAGGATAATAATAACAACAACGGAGTGAATAATAATATCGTTGTCGTTCCGACTAACCGAGAAAAATGTCGCTGTAAAGCGAAGAACAAAGTTGACACGGGGAAAAGGGAAAATGTAAATTATTCTGTGGATCCCAAATGCTACGAGAAACAAATAAGAAGTTCTATTATATCATCTATCAATAAATTGAACACAGTTGAAAAGCTCACTCTTCTCTGTAATTAACGCTAACCGCACCACGTGAGCTTTAATTAAATCAATTTCTGCTCCTTCTCTTGTTCACTACTTCACCACGGCGCGACACCAACGCTACGCTCAGTAAAATCTGCCACCGAGCCGGTCTCTCCCTAGAATCGCACGTGGCCGTGCTCTGATTGGTCCGTGTTTTCCGTTAATAACTCCTTAACAAAGGCGAACATTTTTGCCAATGATAATGCCACCTCAAATGACCTCAGGAGCAGTCCCTTGGTTGGACGACATTTTTGAGATAGCCTGTAGATTGATACAGTAAATCATTTACACGACGCAGAACAATGAAAACGGAGTCGAAATCTGGAGCAACGGTTTTCACGATTTATTATGTTCGAAAGCACCACTGTGGAAAATAATTCACGGTCCAGCGATACTATTACGCGGCCGAAGTTCCTTGTAGAAGGCAGACGGTTCATTTTCCTCATTGTGCCCGGCCGTCCCAGGTGCTTCAAAGACTTAATCTCCCTATCGTCTGCGCTTTTTCATTTCTTAAAAGCCTTCTAATTCTTTCTACTCTAAAAAAGTGCAAAGAATTCCCTCGCCAGTAGAATTTGTCCCCAACCCTTCCGAGTGTATTGAAAGTATCTGGAGCGTAGCGCGAAGCGATTGAAGTTAATTTCTTTCCAGTTATTAAAAGCATTCGCCTCGTATTAGCACTGAATGAAGTCTCACGCGAGCCGCTCTTAGTTTCACGATTATTGTCATTCATCGCATATTGTACAGAACATCGAAATTATTTATTAACAGACTGCGCATCTTAACGCCAAATTCGAATTGTATTAATTACAAGACATTGGAATTTATTTCTCTGTTTAGTGGTTGTATGAAGTTGTAAGAAATGTATTGATACTTTTTTTTCATTGTTTGAAATTACTCTTGTCTATTTATTAATGTACCAAACGATACGAATAAACGAGCACGTAATTGTTCTGTCTGTGAATATACGTAAGAGACATAGAATGAGAAACTTTCAGATAACAATGAAATCAATGGCGAACGTATGTAGATATCGTCAGTGTTTCTTGAAAGTAGAATGAGTCAGTCGTAGACGGACGTATTAACCTGCTTGATTCGATAGCACGCACGTATGACTCACTTTCATATTTGATTCTCGCGGGAACTTTATTCCGCCATTCCTTTTTACTTGTACATTATTAATTCACGTTAGGATATTCATCGGTGACTCAGAATACAAAGCATTTTCTGCATATTACATTGTATTCTGCTTATTGCAGTCATTAAACGGGAAACTATATTTTCATTTAATTTCTGTCTGTTGCAATCGACGCAGACGATTCGTATTTTTAACCGATTTCGAAAAAGGAAGAGGTTACTCAATTCGATCTATATGTGCCTTTTTTCGCTTTTTAACTTCCCGATTTTATAGGGAAGTTATTGTAATTACCCTGAAAATCGAAAATCGATTTTTTAGCAGATCTTCACGTTTCATGGTCATTGCAGTCATTTTAGACTATTTTCAGCAAAATGTTCGCGCGCGCGCGTGTGTGTGTGTGTGTGTGTGTGTGTGTGTGTGTGTGTGTGTGCGTGTGTGCGTATGGCCGTTTCTATGTAATTAAATTTTTCGTTAACGTTTTCAGAAAAAGTAACAACGCGATCAGGATGATGAATGATGCAATCGATGTGCCCCGTCGTAACTTAGAGCTGATTAGATTTTGGTCCATATTGGTCAAGTAGTTTTTTAGATTTTGTTTTTTTTCGAAAAGAGTTGATTCTACAATGCAATTTATAAGGGAGGACGAAAATTTTCCACCAAAGAACCAAACGCAATTACATAAAAAAAATTTTTTTTCTTAATTTTTTTTTAGATTTAAAAAAAATTTTTTTTTTAGATTTAAAAAAATTTTTTTTTTTAACTGATGCTAATGTTACCGCTTGGAATAATCGAAAGTTATTCCAATGTAACAGTGAATTTATCATCTCTACTCCCAAGAATACATTTTGGGAGAATATCGATGAAAGTACAAAAAAAAACGATGTCAGCGATGTTGGCGAAGGAGTAATGAATCGGGAAGTTCTTTGTGTGACTCTTGGAGAGTCACACACCAAATAAAAAACATTAATATCAGTAGGCCCTACTAGCCATGCGTATCACTAACTCTTTCGCAAGAGCAGTCCTACCCGCGAGCTCGCGAAGCGAGCGAGCAAAAACAACCCTACTCGCGAGCGAGCGAAGCGAGCGAGCAACAATAGCCCTCTAGTTTTTCTATGTATGTTCACCAGTTACGTCGAGATGGATGGACCAATCGGAACGAAACCTTCTGCATCTTGTGGAGTATGTCCCAAGGGTGGTCCAGTGAAAAAAATTGTGCATTTTTTTATTCCTTATGATATTATTTGCGAAAAATGAATTATTTCAAGTATGTTCACCGATTACTCCGAGATGGATGAACCAATCGAAACGAAACCTTCTGCATTTTGTAGGTTATGTCTCCCGATTGGTCCCTTGAAAACAAATTTTTCATTTTTTCATTCTTTGCGGTTTTTATTGCAAATAACCGATAAGACTGAAAAACCATCCTACGGTGTTCTACAAATTGTGCTCGTTCCACTAAAAAGTGTGAAATAAAAAAATTGTATAAAAAAATATTAAACCGATTTCTAAAAAACGCATTTGAAAAATGCACTAAAAAGTATGGAATAATTTCCATTTAATTTATGTGAATACACATGAACTTAAATACAATACAATCTTTTTGGGGCCAGCGCAAAATTGAAAATTTTCCAAATGACAGATGTTGCTGATTTTGATTTCATTGAAATATGATGGACTTGGAAATCAGTAGGTGGGAAGAGAAGATATATTAATATGTGTAAGCATGTAGAAGAATTTAAGGATTTTCGTAATTTTCAGTGTCGAAAATTTTCAATTTTGCGCTGCCTCCGAAAAGATTGTATTATATTTAAGTTCGTGTGTATTCACATAAATTAAATGGAAATTATTTCATACTTTTCAGTGCATTTTTTAGTGCGTTTTTTCGAAGTCGTTTTAACGCAGAATATGATCTGTGATATTAGCTTATGTTGTATTCCAATCGTCACGAATAAAATAAAAGGAGCTTGCTACAAAACGTGTTAGGATTGTCTACAAAGTTGAATGGTAATCGGCGACAGTAACAAGCAGAATTTTTGCTAACAACTTCACCAGTCGAGGAGGAAACGAGCCACGTTCGCCGGCTGTATAGTAATCCAGAGAATCTCCCGTAACCACCTACTCACGCGAAAAGTCCCATTTGCTAGTGTAATATTACTGCTGGGAAGTGCAATTTGGCGCTAGGCCTGCGTGGTTGTCAGTAACCAGATTCGACATTGTATGATGATCAGTCAGGGGGTGTTTGCATCCCAATAGCTTCCGGGTTCTCTCACGCGTTCGCTGCGCCATCATTTTTCCACTGGATTTCTTCCGACCTCGCTTCGGTACACATGTACACAGGAAAACATTTATTTACTGGGAAAACGGTGCTTTAACCTTTTGATAGCGTCTCGATCGTTCAATCGAGAACCACACTTTACGATGTTGCGGCGAATAATATAATTTTTCGCGCACACCGCTTGCACGAACCGTTCTGTCGGTGCTAGGAAACAGCGAGCAAGATAATGGAACTTCTATGAACAGTTTCATATATTAAGGACCTCTAGACGGTTTAATCGTTAATACTGTGGATCTCTATGAAAAATGTTCTTCAATAATTGCAAGGCATAGAAACCAAATAGAAAATTTTTGTTCTCATTAACACTGAACCTACCAAAACCGGTCAAAATGACCGGTTCCAAGTTTTTTATTTTATAATTAGAATAATAATAAAACTGATTTCATAAGAAACGATTGTATAGATATCTTTAGTAGCGCTCATATTACATTAGGAGCCGCACAAAGTCTAAATAAAATCAATCTTGTCATTTTTATAAGAGAACATGTACTAGTTATTTTTAAGGTTCGGTAGGTTTAGTGTTAATAATTTTTATAGTCTGAAAATAATGGTTGTCATGCTTCAAATTTTCTAATCGTCCCACTATTTTAAATTTCATTTACACAATTTTGTCATAACTGCATAGGATTCGCAGTCGACATTGCCTTATTAATCATTGCACAAATTCATATCTTTAAAACTAACATCTTCATAATATTTACACTCTTGCATTCTTATATTGCATACACTGTATACCCACATTCAATACTATCTCTGAAATTCCGACCAGTTGGAATTTTTCAATTTTTTCTCGGGTCATGCATAAAATTATTATTCTAACTTCGTAAAAAAATCCAGGCTCGAATAATCCTATATTAAAAAAATTATCGTCTTTTTAAAAGTGTCCGAATATTGTAAGTCTCGCAGGAATCTTATAGTGCTTGAAGAACTCCCCCATGCACATTTCTACCACAGGGAGCGGAGAGGATGGCCCGAAAGGGTAAGAGAAGGGAAGATTTCGATCGAGGATCGAGGTTCGGCAAGTATCCGTACGAATTAACCGCGAGTTACGACAATAAACACAGGAAACAAGGGGTGTCCCCTATCGGCAGCCTCCCCTTCCTTATCGAGCAGCCCCCGAGTATAAATTAACCATAAACCGGCAGCTCGGAATTTAATCACGTTATGGATACGTAAATCTGATATTCGAATCGATCGATCGACGCGTATCGTTGCTCGTCGCGTGCCCCATCGCACCGGGTTGTGCGCTTTAGGGCAATACGGGCACACGCTCCGAAAACACGCCGGCGGGTTGAGGGGGTATAGTTGCGGGGGGCAGGGGGCAGCACAACGGTATAGTTGGCGGAGGAGGAAGAGGGGGAGGGGTGACCCTCCGATAATATACCGAAATGCAAATCGCAATATGCTAATGCAACCGCCGACAACGTTTGTCTAACCGAGCGTTAAGATCCCGCCACGGTCGCCGGCGACTCCTTGTTTCACGCGTGAACGACGCTTAAACCGCTGCAAAACCAACGCCTGAACCAACACCGACTGTTTTCGCCCACGACCCCGTACACGAAACCTCTCCTCTCCGACCATCGCCATCGCATCCAGCCTGATATCCCCGTCCGTTTTCATGGGGGTCGACGCGGACTGCCGGGGGTAAGGCTGAATCTCGAATTTATGGTCCACCAAGGGGGCAGCCGGAGATCTTATGGAGTGTTTCGAGCTAATTTCTATGGGGCTGCCGACGCCGGTGGCGTAATTCTTATTTAGTGGGGTCTGGATGGTTTAAGGGGTTACATACGGATAAATGTACCAACCCTAAAGTGGCTTCTTTCGTTTCAACGAGAATTTTCGAGAAACGACTAGGTACATGTTGTGTCCAGATAAAACCAGTATATTAACATTGGGTGGGCTGTAAATAGGGGATGAACTTTTGCACTTTAAAAGTATATACCGCTATTTTTATACTAGCTTTAAATGTCACCCCGTAACTAGGAAACTGTGAGAGGTGTGCTGCTGTTTTCTGTAAAAATTGAACCACCGCGTTCCATCAAAAATATATTTCCCTTTCAGATACATGACGTATCTGACGACGTCAGTTACATCGAAGAAAATGAATATTCTCTATTTCTAAAGTAGATGTTGTTTTTCGAATTCTTAGATAAGGAATTTTGTGAATAGGCCTCTCTTATCGAAACAAATAGCACTCGGAGGTGGGAGTAGTTACTGATCCTCTGTTATTCGAACGGCTATGTACCCCGACGTGTTCGAACGATTGAGGAACCATATCATAAAAATAATCATAAGTCAAAAGACGACAGGAATGAATGAATTAATGTATCCCCCTAATGGTAGATAGTAAATACATAGTAGAGTGGAGAACGCAAGTATACAGAGAACATCATGGAGAATTTGCTGGCGGGATGGAGGAAGGAAAAGAACAGATAGGTGCTCATCTAGAACCGAGTAGATAGCCATACGATGGACGCGTGGGCGGTCTGCTAGCGGTCTGCTAGCGGGTGACGACGAGGGATCGGAAGCGCGATTTATCGCGCGCGCGCGAGCGTTCGCTAGCTGTGCGCTGCGAGGAAAGAGTCGTCCCGCTGGTGGTCGTTAATTCTTGTCGCACGTGTCCCGCCGCTTTGATCACGCGAGTATGCTAATTGCCGTCCGCCGCCCACTCGCCGCGGAAGATCGGGCTCGCGGAGCAGCGGGATGAGGCAGGCTGAAGCGCGGGCCGGAGCTGGCCGAAGAGCGCGAGCGGAAAGAAGAGCGCGAACCGGGACGAGGCAAACCGAGCCGCCGAAGGAGAGAGGATCGCGAAGACACGACAAACAGGAGGAACAGAGGCTTTGACTTGCTCGAGTGGATGGGCTTTTGCCGCTCTCGACCGCCGTGTACCTCTCTGTTGGCACATGCGCGAATATCAAGCGCCGAGACGCCGAGTACACCATGCGAAAACGCGTCTCTTCCACGACTTTCGGCTCTGAAAGAACAAGTCTAGGGAACTTGGGAAACCGTGTCGTTCGGGACGAAAATCAATTTTTTATTCCAGTAACCTTGCGAATTTAAGGGATGAAGCTGTGTATCCTCTTTCGTAGAAAATCTTGATTAACACATTACCGACCGGTGATTATTGCATTATTTTGAAATATCTATGGTTCATGGCTAAACACTTTTTAACAGTAACAGCAATTTTAATTGTGAACTAACAAGTCAACTTCAATAACGTCATCTAAAAGTTTCATTTAAGATTGCAGTGTAAAAGAAAAATTCTATGCTTTCTTTTGGTACAGCACAATTATTGAAAATCCTATTAATAGGCTTCCGGTAGGTGAAGTGTTAAGAGCCCTTTCACACTTGGAGTACCACGTCTTTCAGAAATGGGAGACAGAATTATTTGTCCAGGTTTGCAAATCCAAGTTCAAGAAGGTTGAGAGATAAATTTTCATTTCTTATTTATTTTCTGTTTCAACCACCTTAAAAAATCCGAAATAATATTACGATATCAAATTCTTTTAATGTCTCCACTTTCTATCTCAACTTTTTAAAATTAGATTTTTAGAGATCTACTAGCCCAGCAGAGGACGCACTGATTTTTGAGATCATCTAGCCGACAGATTTCGCAAACCTCGACCAGAACGAGATCCTGAAGGCCTAGGCTAAGCCTCGAGGAATGCTTTGGTTTATGGCTTTGCCGGTTTAGTGTCTTGCCGAATAGTTACCAACGAGACACGTAGGCCTTATACATGTCGGTGTCTAGGTGGTAGCTACGAGCTAGTACGCAAACATTTGACTATCTGCATGGCGGCGAGGACACTCGAAGTCGGTAAAGTGTATCGGGATTCGCGAGTTTCGCGAGTCGGGCACGATCGCGAACGGTGTCTGGCCCCGTCGAACAAGTGTCCAAGGAGACGAAAAGTTGGCAAGCCTGGCCGCGGGTGTTTGCTCTGTCCCGTGGGACGATCGTACGCGGCTTCGGCGTGTTTGCACGCGGAATACGTGCCCTCTCGCGCGGCTAAGAAGACAATTACCTCCGCGGGGCAAACGGACTCCGCTTGGCGGCTCCCTTTGTAAAGCAGCGCCGCTTCTTCCAACCGTTTCTTGAATTCACGAAACGCTCCTTCGGAGATGATACCTTATAGCCGGCCGACAAAAATATTGCCCTCGTGAACAGGTTCTCCGCTCTTGATTTTGCATGATTGCTTATAGAAAACGGTACTTGCTGGTACCCGAACACTTCAAAAACCGATCTCGATGGTCTTTAATTAGTAGACAGCGGGTCTTTATGCAAAATAAAAATTTTGAACTTGAATTGCAACAAACTGGAGTGAAACAGGAGTTTATTTTGGGTCTTTATGCAAATTAACATTTTGTATTTGAATTGCAACAAACTGGAGTGAAACAGTAGTTTATTTTGGGTCTTGATTCAAAATAAACATTTTGTATTTGAATTGCAACAAACTGGAGTGAAACAGGAGTTTATTTTGGATCTTGATGCAAAATAAACATTTTGTATTTGAATTGCAACAAACTGAAGTGAAACAGGAGTTTATTTTGGGTCTTTATGCAAAATAAACATTTTGTATTTGAATTGCAACAAACTGGAGTGAAACAGGAGTTTATTTTGGGTCTTTCTGCAAAATAAACATTTTGTATTTGAATTGCAACAAACTGGAGTGAAACAGGAGTTTATTTTGGGTCTTTATGTAAAATGAACATTTTGTATTTGAATTGCAACAAACTGGAGTGAAACAGGAGTTTATTTTAGGTCTTTATGCAAAATAAACATTTTGTATTTGAATTGCAACAAACTGGAATGGAACAGGAGTTTATTTTGGGTCTTTATGCAAAATAAAAATTTTGTATTTGAATTGCAACAAACTGGAGTGAAACAGGAGTTTATATCCGTTCTTTATACAGGGTGGGGCAATAACTATTAGCACCTCAGATATCTTCGAAACTACAAGTTTCACAGAAATATTTGCTGAAACAAAATTGCACAGTACGAAAGGGGCCATCCGGTGGCGATAATAGTTTTTTTGCAGGTGGACGTACTTCGGACATTTGAAGGTCACCTTCATTTTTTTAAATGGAATGAGATATTTTTAAATACATCAATCGTTGCAGCGGGACATTCGTTATAAAAAAGTACTAGCCTATGTATGTCGAAAAGTTAGTAGTTCAGGAGATATTTCAATTTAAATAACTCTAAAACACCATTACTGTCGTACTGAGACGTTAGTGTATATGTACTTATTTGTGTAACGTCTTAGTACGACAGTAATGGTGTTTTAGAGTTATTTAAATTGAAATATCTCCTGAACTACTAACTTTTCGACATACATAGGTTAGTACTTTTTTATAACGAATGTCCCGCTGCAACGATTGATGTATTTAAAAATATCTCATTCCATTTAAAAAAATGAAGGTGACCTTCAAATGTCCGAAGTACGTCCACCTGCAAAAAAACTATTATCGCCACCGGATGGCCCCTTTCGTACTGTGCAATTTTGTTTCAGCAAATATTTCTGTGAAACTTGTAGTTTCGAAGATATCTGAGGTGCTAATAGTTATTGCCCCACCCTGTATGTTTAATAGGTTGAAAAGAATATAATAGTATTTTAAAATTGTTCTAATGTTTTTACTGTTTTACTGCTTTTACTGTTTGTCATAAATGTATAAAATCCGCTCTCTATTAATAAGGCAAGAAGCTTCTCATCAAAATCAGAAATTTTTCACTAGTGTCAATGGCAATTTGTAATGATTGCGGATCTTTATGCAAAATAAAAAATTTCTATATCAATTGCAAAGGACAGGGGCCACCTAGAAACTTTGTTCTTCTTCGAATTATCTTATACAGTTGAAACTTATACACTGATGTCCTTAAATATTTTTAATATGTTCACTGCTTTAAATTGTACGTACGTATTTTTGTCATAAATGCATAAAATCCGCAGTCTAATAATGATATTTGCTTAATACATTGTCAGATGTTCGTTTCGAAAATACATGTATATGTATTATCTTAAAATATTACACGCATATTCTAGTACACCTTGTACACAAAGAGTTACTACGTATTTTAGAGTTGTTAAAGTGATCGGGCTGGGTCATAATCTCTGTAATTAACCGAACTCGCTTCTCTATTACTTGTATCTGTATTTTTTCTTGTTTTGAATTTGTGAGAAATTTATTGGGGATTAAAAACGTTGTCGCAGAAATTAGCGGTGCTGATTAAGGGAAACGATAGCTGTAATTATTTATCTAAACGATCGCTTGGAGAACCTGTTTTTACCCGATGTAGTTCCAATTCGACCGCTTTTGTTGACGTGTGTAAATATATTTGAAATGTCACATACTTTGAACATATTTTAAACAAAGTCCCATTTGTACTTACCAGATGGTATACACTTTATAATTATCATTTAGAATTAAAATCTCATTTAGATTTAAAATTCCTAATTCTCCGTATGAAACATGCTTTAAGCGAATAATAAACTGAAAATATCAGAAAATAAAAATACTAGATTGCGGCTTTTCTGCATTCATGACGAAAACCAGTAAGGTGGAGTGGGGTAAGTCCGTCTACGGGGCAAGTCCGTTAATTGGTGATTTTTATTATAATATGAACGAAATTTCTCCAGCTTGTATTCATTAATGCAGTATAAGTTAGTATGAACTATTCTACTTAGATGTCGCCCAAGAATAAAGGTGTTTTCCTCGCTTAAATCAACAAATGCCAAACAATCACGTGCGAGGTATACGTACAACTTTGAGGTTACCCTGAACGTGCAATAGTTTACAAGTTATTAATATATTCTGTGTTGTTATTGTAGGTAAGTACAACAAATATTGATGTAGGTTTACATTAAATGAACACTAAGATCTTACCCCGTAAATATTACTACACGGGGCAAGTCCGTACTATCACAGTGGGGTAAGTGCGTATCCAGAGTTGGGCAAAATGTAATTTCAATTACAATTACAATTACTTACCAATTACTGTAATTTGGAATTGCAGAAATACAATTACAATTACATGTAATTGTAATTGCAATTACTTGACGAATCAGTGTAATTGTAATTGTGGTCCGCAATTACAATTACTGGTTGAGCCAAAGTAATTGCGATTACAATTACAATTACATGTAATTGTAATTCCCAAGTAATTGTAATTGTTAGCTACAATTCCTAGCTGCAACTCATACACCGCTAGACCGGTGTATGAGTGTTTACGCGCGACCGTCGTCCGTCGTCTGTTTGGAAAGGAATTGCAGCTAAGAATTACAATTACTTGGGAATTGAAGAAATACAATTACAATTACATGTAATTGTAATTGAAGATGTAATTAATTACTCATGTAATTAATTCCTGCCCAACTCTGTGCGTATCGTATGGGTAACTATAAAACTAAACAATATAATTTAATGCAATAAGAAGCATTTTAAAGCAGACTTGTTAATCATTCTTTTCTTGCCCCGTAGCACTTGAAACGAGGTTCGAAAGCATTTTTAACTCTCAGAGACGGACATGCCCCATTTTCGGGGTAAGTGCGTCCTAGTTGATACTTTGTACAATATCCTATCAAAACGATAATTTTCAAGCAAAATTAGAATCCTGCATAATACTAATTCATCAATAATAACTGTGGCAAAAGTTTAATACTAAGAACGTTAAGTTTTTACATAGCAGACTGAAAATACATGAGTTTAAAGTTTAAAATCCAACTTTGCAAAAACTAGGGCGGACTACCCCACTCCACCTTAGATAAAATATAAAACATTGGATAGATTTGAAATATCGATACCGACGATTTGTATTTTGCATAAAGACCGCAATCTAGTATTTACATTTGATTTTTAGAAAATCAAAAGAGCCATCTTTCGGTCTGCTTTTCCCGTTTCTCATTTGTGGGTGAAACAGCTTATCGACCAATGTCGGGAAAATTGCGCTCGGAACGTATTCAAAGCAAACAGATCAATTAATTCCGTAGGACTAATGGATAATTTTCTGATCGGCTGGGTTTAAGTGACTTCATGAAAGTCAAACGGATCAGCCTAAATTTTCCATTACCGTTTAATGAGCAGTCGCAGAAATGATTCCCGTGCACCGCGGGCCGGATAATTCGCGCGGGGCCGCGGGTTAATTTGCGGAAATATCGTCCGTGCAAAATGATCCGGCGTATGAAGCTCTCCGCGTCGGGATACATCTGTTTGTGTATTACGGCAGAACGTAAACACCGTTGTTGATGCAGCGCGCTATTATGCGCCACGGTGCATCGTGGCTCGCGCACAAACACGAATTATCTCCGCGGGATTGTTAGGGGGATCCGATCCGTTCCGTTTCTCCCCCGGCGATACGTAGCCCGCCACTCGATCGTGAAAAATGATATTCGATCTGGAACGTTTTGCAGCGTCGTTCCTTTTAATCGCCGATTTACAGGCTCAATATCGTCGTACTTGCAAACACGCGATCAACATGCGCGGACAATGTACTCTTCGCGAAAATCGGAATTAAGGGTCTTTCACATCATATCACTTTCATTTTAAGGTACACAGTTCAACATACTAGGGTCGCGATCATTTAAAATTCTTTTCAAAATACAATTTGGCCAGAAATATGTTTTCCGATCATGAAATCCGATTCACATTTAAGTAGACCGTGGCCGCAATCGTTTAAAATTTTTTCAAAATGTACGTATATGTGCTTTAAACGCCATACGAAAAATAGAAATACGAATTAAGAGGCTTTCTCATATTTAATACTAAACCTACCGAGCACTAAAAGCGACTAACATGTCTTAGCTTTACAAAAATTACATGGCTCTATTCATTTATATTCTGTGCAATTTTTATTACAATATGTGCCTGAGTAAAAGAATCTATCGAATCAATTTTTATGTAACCAACTTCATAGTTTCAATAATTGTGAAATGAAAAATATGAAACCGGTCATTTGACCGGCAGTGGTAGGTTTAGTGTTAAATATAATAATTCGAGGGTTTTCCGATCAAAAAATCTGAAACGCATTTCAATAGGCTGTGCCCCTATCCATTAAAATGTTTTTAAAGAATAATAGCTGCATTACACTTCACGCGAAAAATAAAAATGTGAATTTACACCAGATTTTACTGTTTTCAGATCGTCATTCCATAAAAAATGTATGTAAAACTGCATAAAGTATGTGCAATTCTTTAAGGTTTTCAGACGATAATGTTCCTTCAAGCACGCTTCTTTCGGCGCAGAAATTTTTTCACGGACCCTGTCAGGAAGCGGAGCAACGGACAGATGAATATTTACCACCGATATAATGGATCGTTCTTACAGGAAGACGCGCGTCTATTTTTCTCTTCGATCCCCGGAGGGACGGCTGAGAGAGCGGAGCAGCAACTCGACCGAAATTTATCGGCCGCGGCTGTAAAACATCTTTTCGCCGGCTGATGATTATTCTCAGCGTACGTGCCACGCCGCTTTGATCCTTCCTCACGTATAAATCGAAAGAAGTGCGCGTTCCCGTGGAGTATTTATGAATCCGAGCAGAGGACCGAGCCGCTTCCGCGCGACATTTTAAATCTTACAACCCGCGGACGGTCTCAAAGAAACTCTCTTGATCCCGATCGTAAACTTCACGCACAATATTTGGTGGTCCTTCATATAAACTGGACAAGAAACGCGCGTTAAACCTCTGCTTCTCGAGGGAAATCGGATTTGAAAACCGTTCTCGAATTTCTTCTGTAACTCGTGGGAATTATTTCTCTGCGGTTCGATGCAGAAAAAAATTATATTATATTTAATATATATTTTATATGTATACTTCACTGAATTCGAATCTCTTCAAATTTTCAGATTATTATAGTTAAACCTTAATTTTCTGTACACATTCAAACTGGCAACTTTTTCTTTGGTCCGACTGCGTTTGTTACGCAAAATTAACACGACTTGATGACCAAGACCTTATTTCAGCTTAGTATTTCATACGCGTCTCTTCGTAGTAATAATAAAAGATCTTGAGCACGGCAATTCTTCATCGTTTTGTTGAGAAGCAAATTCAGCACCTCTCGTTGAAGCATCTTTTACGATCAAGTTAAACGTTCATCGGTCCAGTGGTCGATCTTCTATCATCTCGTTGAATTGCAATTACTTTCCAGTTTCCGCGACGCGACTCGGCGTCAAAAATAGCAAATAACAGATTCGAGGAGCAAGGTTAAACACAGACGCACAATACTGACAAAATTAACGACATAACCATTATAATATCGAGCAATGAATCATCACGCGTTTCTTGCGACGGTGGCCGCGTTGAAAGCGAACCATCGCATTAGAACGCCGTGTTTTTCGTTTTCTGTGTACTTTTTCAGGTTGGTACTACCTGCCTAATGTTTCCGGTCGCACCGGTCATTGCGACACCTCGCGTTGCCACGAACAGCTCTGAAATTTTCCGTCGCTGCGGACACCGCGGGATTTCCGGTTCGGAAAAAAAACGGGCCCGAGGGACCAGACGTGTATATACACAAGAATAAGCGTGAAAGAAGGGAAGAAGAATGTGTTATCTGCCCCTAATTTATCAGGCCGACTCGCTAGCCTTGAGATTCTAGTCCGACAGGCTGGTCATTTTTGAGCGGCGCGAACGGAAATTGAAAGTACGGTCTTCTCGGCTCGGTTGTGTGCGAGACCCGTAGACATTAACCTCTCCGTTTCCGTTCTGCGTCAGGTGTGGCTCGAAATGACGCCGGTTTACACACGGTCACGTGGACCCTTCGCTATAATCATTGCTGTTTTTTGGGTCGCATCCGGGATCGTAGGCGGCTTGATTATCGTCCTCGAATTAGGTCCATCGCCTGTCCACGAAAAGCATCAAAGAGTTCCAGAGTCCCAGAAAAATTATTTCCACTTTCTTGAATCTAACAAGGGAAGGACCCCAAATGTCCGACTTCGATTTTGATAATCTTTTGCGAGACGATGGTATTGGGTATGGGAATAAGTTTCCGCCCTTTCGACAGATGTCGTATACTAAAGTACCGATCGCATATTTGATGGAACGTAGTACATGTTTTTGAAAGATGCGTGTCTAAGCTTCAAAACGCAGTTAGTGGCAATTGTTTAGAGCGTGAACAGCAGTCAATTTTTCGCGTCAAAAATGTCGACCTTTCTTCCAAGTAAGCAGCATTTGCGGGAAGTTGTGTTGCATTATTTTGTTTTAAAGAAAGGTGCTGCGGAAACGCATCGTTTGCTCGTGGATATTTACGGGGGCGATACTCCATCAGATACAAGTTGTAAAAAATGGTTCTGGCGGTTTAAAACCATGATTTCGACGTAAGGTACAAAGATCGCGATGGTGCGCCAAAAAATTCGAAGATACAGATTTGCGAGCATTACTTGATGAAAAGCACGTCAAACACTTGAAGACTATTACGTTTGAAGCGAGCATTACAAGAAAAACGACCGGAATGGGACAACAGGCATGATAAGCCGATTCCGTTACATGACAACGCTAGGCCACATGTCGCAAAACCCGTCAAGAAATACTTGGAAGGAGTGAACAGGAAAATTTTGCCCTACCCGCCATATTCGCCGGACATTGCTCCTTCAGATTTCCACTTGTTCCGATCCACGCAGTCGGCCATATCCGGGGAGCAGTTCACTTCCTATGAAAGTATCCGAAATTGGCTCAATGAATGGTTTGCATCGAAACAACTAGATTTTTTTCTTTGAGGAATTCGTTTATTACCTGAACAGTGGAAGAAGGTTGTAGATGCCGATAGAGCATACTTTGAATGAATTTCCATTTGAATTTCTTAATAAAGAGCTTCTTTTCAACAAAAAAGGGCGGAAACTTATTCCCATACCCAATATATGGATCCCTGATGATGTCTGCAAAATATTAGGTGTAGTTACTCAATAGTTTTAAAGATATAAACAATTAAACTTTCATACCTTGTTGATATACAATGATTTGCAGCTCAAGTTTTCGAAGTTCCATTGTTTATATCTTTAAAACTATTGAGTAACTACAGCTAAGATGTTGCGGACATCATTAGGCATCCATGTACCATCGTCTCACAAAAGATTATCAAAATCGAAACGGACACTTGGGGTCCTTGTCTTGTAAGGCGAGCCCCACAAATTGATACTTATCTTTATGGATATATTAGATCGGATATAGCAAGGCTGGATTGAGTTTGTACAATTCCATTTTTAATTCTGCATATCCTTTGATCCTTTGAACGAGAGATTCAGCGTATATTTTTGTTGCATTATTTGGCAATAATATAGACAATGCATTTAGCAATCGCGTGTAATTAAAGAGAAGAGAAAGAGTAGCAATATTAACAAATTAATTATTTACATGAAACCAATGTTAATGCAATATTAACCCTTAGCAGTCCAGGGATAATTCAGAGTCACCACTCAAAATTGCTGTGTCAATATTCACAATATTGCTTACATTATTAAATATGTTGGTATCTAACCTATTACTACACATTCAACATATTCAATTATTTTAGGTTGGAAGAAATGTTTAATTTTCAAGTTAAATTAGCTCCGGCTGCAAAGAGCTAAGGCACGCTGTAAATTATCGGTATCGGTGGATGTTGGAACCATGATACTATTCCGAATTTGAAAATACTCCGGATGGATGTCTCGCAAATAAGCGGATCCAGAGAATTGAACATTTTTTCTCGGATGTTTGGCCATGACTTCGGGGTACAAGTTTAGAGGGTAAACAGCGAGGTAATTGGGCGAAAGTATAAAGAAATTTTCTGGTAGATTGACCCGTCCTCCACCCACGGTGGCGAGATGGAATTTCTGGCCGTTCCGGCGCGCGGCCATGTAGCCGCAATGAAAGTTTTCCAATAAGAAAACGAGGAAGCTAATCAGAGTTTCCCGGATGCTTTCCTGGGGGCAAGGGCTCAATGGTCCGTGCACACCTACGTCTACGCCGCCCTCGGGGTCACCGTCAGAGCCTGAGTCCTCCGCGAAGGAGGATATCGTTTCGCCCGCGACGACACACTATGATTTCGACCGGGGGAGAAACGCCACGCACGGCCACGCTCCGCTGAACCGAACTGGATTTTCGTAAAGAAGGATAAACGGCGCCGGGATACCGTCGTCTGGGGATTTCGGGAGCCTCGTCCTTGCCCCCAAGATTCTTCTACGCCAAAGAACCTGACCGGACCGTTCACCCTCCTTCGTTACTGCGAATGGAGTAGTCAATTATGTCCTTCAATCTTACTTCGTTTTGCGTTTGATTGTTGGGCAATACCGATCTAATAAGCTCACTTATGCAGGATCAAAATGTGGTGATCAATCAACGTACTATTCGTTGATGGCAAAATATCCCGAAAATGTAGATGACAATCTTATAAATGAAGAACGTCGATGACCAAAAAATTAAATTTCCATCATAGTACAATCAAGAAACTTGAAATTCAGTGACAGAACATATTGGTTACAATTGTGCTTACTGTGGCCAATAAGTTTATTTAGAAAAAATTATGTTTGTTTAACGTTGCCGTTAAAAATTAGACATTTATGTACGTTCGTCGTTTTCATTCGTAACGCGATAGTTTAATTCCTAAATAACCGACATTTTCTACGAGATTCGATGATGCTGCATTTTACAGTATCAACGCAGCGTGATCAATAATTTTGCTATTGTTCAACAGTAACCTTAGAGAAGTTCTAAAAAGATATATAAAAAAAACTTTTTAAAAACCACGCTTATATTAAAATGCAGTGAAAACTAGAAAATAATTTTTTAGGCATTACAGTGACTATAAATAAAAGCGTGAAGCGCTAAACTATATTGGCGTAATCTTCGTGGGCGCTCCTTGCTTTTATTTATAGTCACTAATGCCTAAAAAACTTATTTTCTCCTTTTTAGTGCATTTTAATGTAAGCGTGGTTGTTAAAAAGTTTTTTTTATATATTTTTTTATTTTCTACTTTTTAGTCTTTCTTAAATGGAACGCAATAGTAAACGAAATAGTAAGATATAGCAACGCAAGATGAGTCCGAGAAACGACGTCTCATGATGGAGTCCGAAATTGTCCGAAATGGAACTGAATGAACGGAACACCACACTGACTGAGCTCTTTCGGTGTGAAATGGGTCAGTGGAGTGGGGATGAGTTGGAGTGGGAACGTGTAGTGGAGTAGGGAACGCTGGCGAGCGGAGTGGGAATCGCTGAACGCGATGACGTACTACCGAGCGTCGCGCGACGATGTGTGACGGTTAATATTAACACGTTGACTGCCGTGGGGGTCACCAGTGGCCCCCATCGCATAATGAAAAATTCACGTTGGCGCCTTGGGCAAACCATGGAAAATGCGCCTGGCAGTCAACGTGTTAACATTTTTTTTCTCCTGAACGCACAGTTTTTTAAAAAATCTGTTTTTTAATATTGCATTGTCATGCAGTTCTGAGCTATGTTTAAAGTTCAAGTCTCTACCTCATCGAGTGATTTAAAATTCGATTATAAGATTTGACGCATACAACGACAACTCGGCAAGCTAATATAAGCCTGGTAAAAAGAGATTGAAATTTAACACATTATTATTTTATCATAATTGTCGGCTAAGTGACTGTCATAGGCCCATTCTCTCCTAACTTGTACCGACAATGAACAGAGTCTTGATTCGGCGTCGCGTCGTCGCGCGCGGATTCGATTTTCGCGTGGCATCGGAGCGCAGCCAGATCGGGAGAAACGGGTGCAGCCGGATGTGCATCGGTGCCCGGTGTGCATCGTGTGCAGAGCGTGCGACGTGGTTGTGCTTACGCAGACGATGCGTGTCAGGGCGTACGCATACGTACGTAGAACACGCGGCTCGGCGCGGCTGGGCATGGTCGAGGCCGTGCGTGGCAGCCTAGAAGAGACGAGAGGCCGTTTTATGGTGAACGCGTTTTATTGCCCTCGGCAGCGTATGCGGCCACGTAGTCGGCGAGGCTCAAAGGCCCAGCCGGAACAGTAAAGGCTAGTTTAACGGTGCTAACAGCGACCGCAACACGCCGAATGTATTACTATACACACGGTGGATGTATATCCCTCCACTTTCCTCTGCCCCGGTGTGTTTCGCCCGTTTGTCCGCCTTCCTTCGCCTCTTTTTCTCGCCCTCTCTCCTCCGGGTTCCGTTCGGTTCGTTCTGCTCGTTTCTTCGCCACCCGGCTGCCACCCGTTATATACATGTACATATATATACACACACAATATATATACAATATATATTTATATGTGTATCGTCTATACACGTATACATACATTCTGTCGATAGGACCGATAATTTACGGCCACGCGTGGCTTTAATTAAATTTTCTACCGGCACCGGCCACCGGGCACAACTACCACCACGCCAGGTGAATGACGGAAACCACGAAACTCGACTCGCCACGGTAAGGGGACAATCGGTCGGCGAACGAAGACGTATGCGACCTAGAAGGGGACACCGTGATACAGGGGATACACGGTGGTCTGCACGAGTCTCTGCGGATTCCGGGGAGCATCGTGAGAGCTACGTCGCCATTAATCAGTGTATAGGGAGAATTTGTTCCGGGAAACGGGGAAGCTGCCGATACGAGTGTTTCTGAAGGTTTCTGAGCCGCCTCTGAACGCTCGGATAAGTTATTGGGGCAATTGTGAGAACGGGCACCGGCGTCGACTTGCACGCTGATCGGTGCAATTCATACAATTATACTATACCGATATCATACGTTGACTGGTGACAGTATTGACTGGTTATTCGAGAGCAAGATCAATTGCTTTTCATATTCAATCTTTGATTTATGCACCAATAGGTTATTTAGAATGAGGTAGCCTATGGAGAGTTTGACATGAAGATTGACTGGTTATTTTAGAGCAAGATCAGTTGTTTTTCATATTCAATGTTTGATTTATGCACCAATAGGTTATTTAGAGTGAGGTAGCATATGGAACTAACAGAGTTTGACACGAAGATTGACTGGTTATTTTAGAGCAAGATCAGTTGTTTTTCATATTCAATGTTTGATTTATGCACCAATAGGTTATTTAGAGTGAGGTAGCATATGGAACTAACAGAGTTTGACACGAAGATTGACTGGTTATTTTCGAGCAATATCAATTTCTTTCGTATTCAATGTTCGATTAATTGATACATTAATTAGGATGAGGGAATTCGTAAAGTCTGGCATGAAGATTGGCAGAATTGTAGAACAAATTAGTGTTAGTATGTCACAAAGCTACTGGGTTCATTCATCCCGCAATGAGGAATATCAAGATCGTAGAACATGTGGCACAGACTATGGGGTCCACAGATTCTGTCGGAAAGAGAACAGAGTCCGTGAAACGTAATCATACGTTGACTGGTGACAGTATAGACTGGTTATTCTAGAGCAAGATCAATTGTTTTTCGTATTCAATGTTTGATTTATGCACCAATAGGTTATTTAGAATGAGGTAGCCTATGGAACTAGCAGAGTTTGACACGAAGATTGACTGGTTATTTTCGAGCAAGATCAATTTCTTTCGTATTCAATGCTCGATTAATTGATACATTAATTAGAATGAGGGTATTCGTAAAGTCTGGCATGAAGATTGGCAGAACCGTAGAACAAATTAGTGTCAGCATGTCACAGAAGCTACCGGGTTCATTCATCCCGTAATACGGAATATCAAGATCGTAGAACATGTGGCAGAGACTATTGAGTCCACAGATTCTGTCGGAACGACAACAGAGCCCGTAAAACATGGCACAGGTGTTACCGAGTGCATAGGAGCCGATGCAATCTGTTAGATCCGCGGAATGACCCCGCATAAAAAGAAAATACTCATAGAGGACATGTTTTCAGGGACAGTAATCTGAAGTCATTAGGAGCAGAAAGAGAGCTGCGAGTCCAAAGCTGTTCGGAATGCAAAAGATACAAATCCTTTCGGAATGCAAAGGGCCACCATTTCAAGGTCTTTCAGCTATACATCCTCAAGGTCTTAGGAACGACGAAGACCAGATTTCCGAGAGTCTCAGGAATGCAAAGGGCCCGTATTCGAAGTGTCATGGGAGTTCAAAGGCCCACGATTTTCAAGAGTCGCTGATGCCTAGACAGCGGATTTTATGCATTTATGAGAAAAATGGGTAGGTGTAATATAAAACAGTGAAAACATTAGAAGAGTTTAAGAACTTATTTTTAAGTATTTTATTTTACTTATTTTCAATCTATTAAACATATTAAGAAAGAAAATCAATTTCTATTTTATTCCAGTCTGTTTTAACTCGGGTAGAACATTTTATGTATTGATTGCGAGTCCATAAAACCGGGTGCATCGGGTGCGTAACGGTGTGGGTATTAATTAGGTTTTATTATGTAGGATAATTATTATTATGTAAGATATGTACTTCCATTAGGAATGCAATGGTAGCACGAACGAATTTTATTTGAGATACTGTACGATCTGTAAGATTACCGTAAAACGTGAACAAGAAAAATGAAAAATTCCATACGCGTCATTTTGTAATAATAATACTAACCCTGCTGCCCGTGATTGCCCTATTCTCTTCCACGTCACAGTCACCTAGTTACCCCGATAGTTTCCAAGTATCGCGATAAGGAAATCGCGAGCGAAGTCAGCGAAGAGACGCATCGCGTCTATTAGCGGCGGTCTCGCGAGTCTCAAAGAGACAAGAAGGACCCGCGCCGCGTTCCCGTGCAGGAAGTGGCTGGTGCTTATAAATAAGCTCCATTCGGCCGCGAGGGGAGCCACAGACAGGCCGAGGATTAAAATTGATTTCGTGTTTATGAAATGTCGCGGATACCTTGGCACGATCTCTCCTCGCTCCGGCGTTGCGGTCACAAGAAAGAGGACTTCCACCTTCCGAGAATAGACGCGATTTAGCCCCGGTGCTTTAATGCGCGTCCTGGAACGCGAGTTGCTATACACGCATAGGTGGCTCTACTCGGCTATACCGAACCGACGATCACGAGAGCAAATAGAACTTTCACGTAGACGAGATCAACCCGACGGCACCCAGATGTAACCAAGGTGTTGCGCGGTGTGAATTACGCAGAAACGGAGATCGCAGACGGTGTAATTTGTCACGTGGCAGTTATTCGGCTGACAAATGCGTCCAGTCGTGTGCACGATTCTCCGAGTCCAAGGCTAGTGACCTCGAGAGCCATTGGCATTTCATTGGATACAAAGCGGTACAAAATCGGCGATTAGCTCCTTTCAGTTCGTCCACTTGATGCTAGGCTCTGCGGTAGATACGCGAGGAAACGGATTGTCTCACGAGTAGATTCCAGATCTTTATAGAAAACAAGAATTGTCTGCATGAATTGCGAGAAACAGGAGCCACTTTGAAGTCGCTGTCTTTTTTTAACCCCTTGCCCTACGATTTATTTTACAGTTTCGGGGATTCAAACTTTTTTGTAGATCGTAACTTCTTAAAAAAGGAGAAAACTTGTATCTATTGTATGCCTATATGTTCTTCAATAGCTGTACATTAACAAAACCAAAATATAATGTTATCTCGGTTATGAGAAATTATTGACATGCATTTTTATCAGAATCTGTTCAGAATTTTCATCACGAGTCAGCCACGATATTGTAAGGCAAGGGGTTAATCATTTTAACAGGTCAAAAGCAATATGTCGCCACTCTTCAATTTTAATCTTTTCACTGTTAACCAAAATGTATAGATTATTTAAAACCTTTCTTTGCACGAATTCTCATTATAAGACTATAAATTAATATATCAGCGAGTAAAGAATGGACACTCAGAGAAATGTGGTAATATTTTTTAGAGGATCATTAACAAATTGTTGAAAGAGATACAGTAAATGAGTAACCGGTCGATTACACAGGATTAACTTCATTTTGATCATCAGTGCTCCCAGTCAGAAAATGTCTTCTATAGAAGGAAATGGCTTCCTATAGATCGGCAACCGCAAGGCTTGAGATTGTTCGTTAGCCTGGCTTTAGGAAATTCGGAAAAATTGTATAGCTTTTGGACGACCCAAGTGGGAGGACGCTGTAAGCCAGGGAAAGGTTTAAAACTTTCCCGACAGCAGCGCGCTAGGCTATTAGAAGACGGCAAAGGTGAAACGCTTATGGGGCGGCTGGATGAGGCTCGCCGGAGGAATCGAGGCTTTCTGTCTCGTAGGCATTCAGAAATAAGGGATACTTGTGAACGAGAGCGGTCGGAGCGTGCGTCAGTCAAGCACGTCGTTTTGGCGGGTGAACTTTATAAGCCGGGGCCGTCCGATATCGGAAATAGGTTCAGAACTGGTCGGCAGGCAGGCAGGCATTAGCTTAGTGAATTTCGCGACCGCCTCATCCCTTCCATTAGCGATTACTCGATCGCGCGCGAGCGAAGCTATTCTGCCGTGGTAGGGGTGCTCGTATGACGAGAATTATCGGAATGGCGGCCAGAGGGGACCTCGAGGGAAGGGGGGCTAGAGGGGGGGGACAGAGGGAACCAGGAGGATCAAGTGGAAGAGGGATATTTAAATCCACCCTAACGAATATTCCTCTGCCATTCCGCGGCGGAGAGTGATATACGGCGCGGCCGGATATACCGAGAATTTTATCGGTTTTTAATTCCGGCCGCGGGAGCTATCGGAACAAATTGTTATCGGGTCTACGTCGAATAACTTTCATAACACGAAACTCCCGGACCCGGTAAAAGGCCGTATCGTGTAATGCGTTACCGTGAGAGCCGTTTCTTTCCTTTTCTCTCGCGGCGCGGAGAGGTGTAATGGGAGTCGACGAGGTTTTTAGCATCGCTGGAATTCGCCGGACTCGCCGCGGCTCTCCCGCTGATTAATGGCCCGTTCTCTCCGCCGAATCCAACAGTGGTACCCGATTTTTATATGTTTCTGGTGCACTTGAATATTCACCAGGGAATACCACATTTTCACTTAGCAGCGATTGTAGCGAACCGTTTCATGAAGAATCGTACTCGTAAAAATCTGCTAGTTTACGTGACTAGTTTACGTGATACGCTTCGAGGAACCCGAAGTCGTTCATGTTCAAACTACACGCGAATTCTAACAATTAATAAATAATTTCGCTCGCGCTTCGGGAATCCTCGTAGAAGAAAAATATAACATAATTAAGGACATTCCCGATTTTTATGTTACTAGTGCACTTGAATATTCACCAGGTTTCGTGATGAATCGTACCCGTAAAAATCTGCAGTCTACTTTACGTGAAATACTTTGTGCAACTCAAATTCGTCTAGTTCAAACTACGCGCGCGAATGCTAACAATTAATAAATAATTTCGCTCGCTTCGGGAATCCCCGTAAAGAGAAAATATTTCATAATTAAGAGCACGATCGCCAAGAGGAGTGGCATCGATACAAAGGCTATAGGGGGCCGCAAGAAGAGGCGCAACCCGCCGGATTCCCTCGGGGTACGAGTCGAAGGGGAAAAAGGAACGAAGAAGCCGACGAAATGGACGATGTTAAGAAGCGACGCGCGTAAAAGGGAGCGGAAAGGCCGTGTCACCTTTGCCGATCGAAATTCCACGAACGCTCGTAAAATCGTTTATCTGCGCTTCGAGGATGACGGGAGCCCGCCTCGAGGTCGATGCTTTTCGCCGATCCGGCGCGACGCGTTTTGGAACAATTTCAGCCGGAGAGATATCCGCGGACGCTTCGGAAACATTTTTCTGCATTCCATCCCGCGAGACCGTTCTCTCTAAACGCGCCGCGCCGCCTTGTTCGAGAGGCAATCCCGGCTGAATCGAGATTCCCGTTCTTCCTCCTCCTCGAAGAGGATCGAATCTCGATCCTCTTCCTCCTCCATACGACTCTGCAAATATTCGACTCGCATACACGCCGACGCGACGTTCCGAATCGTATCGCTCGGCCGCCATTTTGGTTTCGCTCGTGCGAGGCTGATGAAAATGATTTTGTCCGGGGAAATTTTTGAATTGATAATGCAATCTCTAGAGTACACGAGGTCCTTCTACATTCATGGCATACGCGAGTTTATAAGAGTCTTTCTGTTTTTATTGGAAATGTACGCTTTTTGCTTCTACCAGTGTGCAAATAATGCAAAGCATGAAACATTGGGATTTGACAAAGATGTTCATTGAGTCTCGTCCTCTGGCTTGTTGGCTCCATCTTCTGACACATTGTTATACATTTACACGAGCACAACGATACTTCCTAGTTTGTAAAACATTTCGAAAATCGTATTAATAATACCAACGCTTAAGATGATTGAAACTGGACCAATTATCCTACTATTCTTGCAAAAGCTTGATTACTTCGCTGAAGATCATCAGCGCATTTAAACTGTCGCAATTTGCAACCTTCGTGACGATCGATTCCCCGGAACTTCGACAATCAGATGATATTGCATCGACACGGTTTCTGGAGAAACTTCTCCACGTCCCGCAAGATTGTCCCGACGAGACCCACAGTGATTCATAGGACAGCTTAAGAAGTGGAATGCCGAGGAAGACACATTCAATTGCGAGCATAGCACCAGTAGTTCCACAAGATGGATACAAAACAATACTATTCACGCAAAAGCTGAATTGGGATTACTAATGGAATTTGAACAATCGCACTTCGTCCAGCATCGTGAGGATCGATTTCCCGTAACTTCGACAATTGCGAGCATAGCACCAGTAGTTCCACAAGATGGATGCAAAACAATACTATTCACGCAAAAGCTGAATGAGGATTATAAATAAAATTGAAACTGTTGCACTTCGTCCATCATCGTGACGATCGATTCTTAGGAACTACTGGGGATCATAGGATAGCACCAGTAGTTCCACAAGATGGATACAAAACAATACTATTCACGCAAAAGCTGAATGAGGATTATTAATAAAATTTAAACAATCCCACTCCGTTCACCATCGTGAGTATCGACTCTCCGTAACTTCGACAATTGCGAGCATAGCACCAGTAGTTCCAGAAGATGTATGCAAAACAATACTATTCACGCAAAAGCTGAATGAGGATTATAAATAAAATTGAAACTGTTGCACTTCGTCCATCATCGTGACGATCGATTCTTAGGAACTACTGGGGATCATAGGATAGCACCAGTAGTTTCACAAGATGGATACAAAACAATACTATTCACGCAAAAGCTGAATGAGGATTATTAATAAAATTTAAACAATCCCACTCCGTTCACCATCGTGAGGATCGACTCCCCGTAACTTTGACAATTGCGAGCATAGCACCAGTAGTTCCAAAAGATGTATGCAAAACAATACTGTTCACGCAAAAGCTGAATGAGGATTATTAATAAAATTTAAACAATCCCACTCCGTTCACCATCGTGAGGATCGACTCCCCGTAACTTTGACAATTGCGAGCATACCACCAGTAGTTCAACAAGATGGATGCAAAACAATACTATTCACGCAAAAGCTGAATGAGGATTATTAATAAAATTTAAACAATCCCACTCCGTTCACCATCGTGAGGATCAACTCTCTGTAACTTCGACAATTGCGAGCATAGCACCAGTAGTTCCACAAGATGGATACAAAACAATACTATTCGCGCGAAAGCTGAATGAGGATTATAAATAAAATTGAAACTGTCGCACTTGGTCCATCATCGTGAGGATAAATTCCCCGTAACTTCGACGATCAGATGATATTGCATCGACACGGTTTCTGGAGAAACTTCTCTACGCCCCGCAAGATTGTCCCGACGAGACCCATAGTGATTCATAGAACAGCTGAAGAAGTGGAATGCCGAGGAAGACACGTCCAATTTGGTGAACCTGGATCTTATTGCGAGCATATCCTGATAGCGCGGTTTCCACGAACGCGGATCAGATCGGATCGGGACGGAAAGCGATCGCAAGACGTGAATCGACGACGCTGATGCCCGATGTAATAAGATAAAAGAAAGGCGGTCTCGTTCCGTCCCAGGAGAGGAGTTTCCGAGGTAGATTGCGCCGAGTGGTCTTCCTTGGAATTGTGCTCCGGCTCCGAGAGTCTCTCCTTGACTTTTCTCCGGCACGGCCGAGTCGCAGCAGTCGAGGGCAGATGCCGGATCATAAGATTCGCAAGATTCCACGGTCTTCTTGCGCGCATACACGCTCAGACAATAACTATTGCCGTTTAATTGCTACGGGGAACTCCGTGAGAGACCCTGGGGAGACCCGATGATTGATCGACGAACGATCGACCACGTCGTCGACGACCGCTGTCACGTACGCGTGACTT
The DNA here is from genome assembly GCA_933228785.1 of Lasioglossum pauxillum. Lineage (NCBI taxonomy): Eukaryota > Metazoa > Arthropoda > Insecta > Hymenoptera > Halictidae > Lasioglossum > Lasioglossum pauxillum. The sequence goes on along the minus strand of OW121702.1, from coordinate 15,616,412 downwards.
CTTCCTGCGAGACACTTCTTCATGCCGAAAAACGTCTTTATAATGATCTTTTCTTGCAGAGATATATTATATACGTGGATTTCATTGTTTATGGTTACCTATTTACGAAACGCTATTTTTCATCGAGTCTCCAACGAATTTTTCATTAACCCCTTGACATACGAATTAAATTAAATGTGATGAAAGGTACTATTTATTCGTGTACGCTCAAAACAAATGTGTTCCAGTGATGATGAAAGACACGTTACTGGTAAAATAATCCCTAATTATCGATCGTAAATGTTGAATATCTAATTTGCAGATGCTTTCGGCGCTACCGTTGCGATCAATTAATATTAATTGATCAATTAATGTTACTGGTAATATTTGCTGTTGATATTAGGGTAATTTCGATATACATGCACCATTGGGTGAGATGTATACTAATTTATGTAACATTTGTGGTAGAGAAAAGGAAAGAATAGACGTAGGGAGAATAAGCTATAAATAAAGCAGTGCATCTAACCCCAGGCCCTAGGGAGATATGCACTTTTTCGACCTTCTTTAAACAGTATATTAATATATCAATATAAAAGTTTCACTCATTTAACGTTACATTTTATTAAAGAGAATTAAATAAACGATTCAACTATGCCTGTCTGCATTTTCAATTCTTTTTAATAAAATTTGTATAAACAGAAAACAAAATGTGGTGCATCGATCCCGAAATTACCCTAAACAATGTTTTATCAGTTCAATGTGTACAATACCATAAGACACACGTGACATATCTGAGACGTCTTCGCACGTCAAGAGTTGAAGCGTGTACACAAGAGTTCGAAGAAAAACAAGTTTAACAGGCTTAATAGATATTCTAGTTACCAATGGAACGCTGCAGTGACAAAAACGTGTACTTTACAGTGTTACAGGTACACTACAGGTACACTAGTACTTCAGAAAACTTCTTTCAAGTTTTAGGAACCGCGAGTAGGTAGTTCAGCAGAGTGCTCGCGGCTAGGTATCCGCCTGGAGCGTTCAGAGAGCCGTTGAATGAACAATCGAGTTTCGGGTCGATCGATCTGGATCCATTTTGCCGAAAAGCTGCGAGGCTGCATCGGGATCCGTGGATCGCCGGAAGCGCGCACTGTGTATAGGTGATGCACGCGGTGGCCGGCGATGTGCGTGCATAGAAATGAGAGCGGGAATAGGCGCGCAAACAAACAGACAAACAAGCCGCATTCAGCGACCCGCGGATTGTTCTGTGAATTTTGCAGGAGTCATATTCATTTCTGAGATTGGCTTCTTCCAACTTCTCCTCGTTTTCTCTCTCCCCCTCTCTGTGCCATGTTCCTTTTCTTCCCCACCCTCTCTTCGTGTCTCTCGCTCTCTCTCCCTCTCTTCTCTCGTTGCCGGGCATCAGGGCCAAAGAACGAAACGATTCCATCCTATCGGAGACGCGAAAGGTAGCGGAAAGTTGGAATAAAGCGTGCAAGATAAAAGAGAGCAGGAGGACCGCTCCTGGAAAGAGGAAGGGGGACCTCGAAGAAGACAGGGGGGACGGGGGAGGAAGAAAGCGAGCGACCGGACGGAGCCGATCGATCGATCCTTCTCGGCGGAAAAGTTCCGAGAGAGCAGCTCTCGCCTCACAGCTTTGCCTACTCTACAATTTTTTTCGAGGGTATCGCCGCCGCCGCGCCGTGTCCACGAAATTTTATGTATCGGATGTACCCCGTGAAATTACTTCCGGTACTTTATCGGGACGCGACCGGGAACTTGACAACCATGAAAGTGGCGAACTCCGGGAACTGGACCCCTCCGAGGACTCCAGAGTGTCCTTGCTCTCTAATCTATGGGACCAGGTTCTCGTACGTTCACTCGTGTCTTCGATTAATTCGATTTTTATTTTTGCTCCGGACCGCAGCTCCTCGAAACGTTTTAATGAAACTCTGCTATATCTTCGCGGTTCATATGCATATTACACTGAATGTCGACAGACTAACGATATCTGAATTATACATATATCTAATTCCTGTAGCTGCAACCGTATAATTTCATTATACATATACATATCAAAAGATCAAGTCTGAGACTTTAATACACAATCTAGTTCCCCGAGGACAATGTTCTTACTGTTTCAACAATTTTCACAAAGTAAGAAAATTGTGAGTTCTCGAAGTACTCGTAATTTAGTGGAATTGAGATCAGGAATATTGTGCTTGTTCTATCGTGTACCAGATTACTCAATCTCTCAATGAGACTCTTACTCAAACTACTACTTAATCTGAAACCTATAAAAAGGACGAGTTGGAAGAAATCATAATTAACTCTTAATGAAAGAAGTCAGAGTGAATAAATTCACAAATATGACATCTCTTTGTATGAACAGTTGCGATGGCATAAAAGAATACTTAAAGTACCAAGAGACAAACATTCTAAAATATTTTCCGAAGCTTTCAGAAACAAACCGCAAAAGACGCGTCCTTTTTCTAGCATCACCGCTACCTCGAGCCTCTAGAGAAATAGGAAAAAAAAGATCGGCAAGGTATCCTCACGGCGAGGAGTTTCGTGTGTCCGATTCTTCGGTCGATTTGTTCGTCGGTTACCGCAAGCGATACCGCGAAACGGAACAAAGGACGTTTCTGATCCCGGTGCTCGCGAGTCATAAGTCGAGCGAGAGAGCCGAGGCTTGTGTCCTGGTCCCGTGGAACAAGACGTACACGTGTATTACATGGTGAACCGCGCGATTCAGCCATTCGAACATGCGAGATGAACCGATAAGAATAAACGAGATCGCGTGGTCAAAGGAAGGGACACGTTTGCCTCCTTTGTGAGCCCGACTCGGCTCCAGCCTTACTATTACTATAAAACTTACTGTATATCTTAATCATTTAATTGAAACCCCTCTAACATTTTATTGAACCACTAAATATTTTTCCTGTCAAAAAATGCTCATTTCTTTATTAATTTTTTTATTGTACTAAGTTCACTCATCATTATTCACTCAAATTTAAATTTTACTAATGGATCCTTCCTTTATAATATCTTATAATAATTCACTTAGCTCGGCTCGGACCTCTCTGCCTTGATTCAGCCACGAAAGTCGGCAATAAACGGGGAACGGGAAGAGAAGCAACGATGGGGACAGAGAGGAGGGGGACATCGGAGGAAGAATGGAGCAAGTGTCGCTTGCATCCGTGATTCGATGCCGCACAAAGCGGTAACGCGCTAGATGCCGAGATAAACGAAATCCTTTGTCCCTGCGTTTTCACTTTGCCTTACACTCGTCTCGAGTAAACAGCGAAGACGCGTCAAAGGGCCGGGGATACGGCAATCTTCGAAGATTTAACTTTCAAAAAATGCTATCTTGACCGAGATGGCGCGGCCCTGATTCGATTTCGCGTGTCGACGAAATTTCTCTTGGATCCGGGAAACAATTTGTCACGGACAACACGAACTAGTTGTCGCTTGTCCTGACAAGTTCAGTTCGCGAAGCTTGCATTTCCTGTTCGCCGCTGGTGATATTTCGACGAAATTCGATGAAGTAATCCCACGGTGCCTTATACGCTGATCCTAGAACCGAGAACCCGACCGGACAATACAAGGAAGAGCGCCCGGAGTCATTGTTGCAACATTTTTTACCCGCGAAGATAATGATCCCGGAGAAAGGAGAGCAACGATGTTGTTCGCCGAGGTATCTCGAGCGTGCCACTCGGTTTTTCTAGCGCGGAACACAAAAACCGACTCCGGTCGATCGTGTTTCCGTGACTGAACGCAATGCTGTCCAACCATGACTCGTTAGTACACGGACTCGGCTTCACCTAGTCTAACTCTGCGGTCAAGGCGACCGAAACAAGCGGAACGTGATTAACTGCTATTGTCTGCTTAAGCGAGATGGTTTTAGGGAGCACTCCGTAGAAGAGGGGCGGTTAAAGAAATTAATACACAAGTGGGGAAAGAAAAATGGGGAAAGAAAGACTAGCCTAATTTGGTCCAGCGTCTAGGTTGAACCTCCAGATATCATGAACAAGATCGAGTCTTCCTTGTTGTCGTTAGAAACGTCTAATTCTACGAATAAGAGATGTTTCAAGACTTTAATAAACTTTAAAATTTGATCCAAGCTAACACACTTGGAAAATTATTATAGCAAGATCAGAAAAATTTAACACATGGAAGAAAGCTGATGAATGTTGGAGATGATCGAGGATCTGTGTAAGAATTTGAATATACTATGTTCCTGTTGAAGAAGGAAGAAGAGTATGCAGAGTATGTCCATTAAAAGTAGAGTATATGGCCGCAAGTTCAAGAATCACAACTATCCAGTCCCGACTCCTCCTCCAAGGCAAGCTTCCACCTCGAAGAAGTCTCCGATAATCTTCCCGACCTTGCTTCGCGCCATTATCGCGTGAAGTTGAAACCGTCTGCGAATTCTCAGCGGCGCGCATCCCTCGCACGTGTCCGGGGCAACGCGAAGCAATAAACAAAGGGGGGCGAGCAAAGAATCGTGGCAGTATCGAGGAGAGAACGACGAAAGATTGGCAGGATGGACGGTCGGCCGACTGACGCGAGACGAATCGACGAAAGACGAGAAACGGAACGAGCCGAGAGGAGGACCTGTTCGTCGGTTACCTGATTTTCCACGAGCAAACGAATCGGAGGAGAACCAGTAATACCCGCGACAAAAAAGCGAGGCGCTGAAGAGGCCGGGGCCATCGCTCCGACATTTCCAGCATTCTCCACTCGGTGGATCTCAATGACAACGAGGACGGGGGGAGGAGGAGGAGGAGGAGGGACCGAAAGGGGAGAAGACCGCGACACGAAGGCAAAGAAACAAATCGTAGGAAAGAATTCGTGACGTAGGGAAAGGGGAACTTGGAGTTCTTAGGGGAACTTGTGTTGCGCGGCGAACCCGTATCTCCACCATTTTACTTTCTTTTTTAATCATTCATCACGACCAAAAACGCGCCGACGCTATTACCGGTAGTTGTTATTGTTACTGCACTTCGTTAACGCGGCGGCGCGGTACCAGGAAATTGAGATTTCATTCATGCAGCTCGCCGATTAAACTTTTATCCCGCTGAATAATACGCGTCTGTGTCAGCCCTTTCGCACGCCGACAGCCTTGACACTGCGCGAACGTATTAACGCGAATTAAGGGATGTTATTAGGGGATGTGAATTTAATATCCTCGCTGGGAAAAGTTTTCCCGAAATGGGCGATCCACGCGCGCGTGCGTACAGCGAAGGTGCTTTTAACAGCGCCGACGAACTAGGAAATTCGAGCTAAATTATGCACGTGCTGCTCCATAAATTGGCATGACGAGGACGTTAATGAAATGCCTGTTATTGGATGTTGCGACGACTTGATTTCAGGAGTGGACGAATGCGATTACACCGACGCCAATGAATAACATGTTTCGCGTCCGTAATGCGATAATGAAGAAGAACTGTTTATCTGCACTCGCGTCAGACCACAAACTCGTCCTTGGATCAAAATTACTCGATAACTTGCGAAGTGCCAACCTCACTGATACATAGTACAACTTCGCGGATAAAATGTTTCACAGAAACTGTCGGACTACATGTTCACGAGGTCAATACATCTTCATTTCATTTTCAGCTCGTTTCAAGCAACATCAGATAAACTACAATTTCACTCAGCAGAGATCCTGTCTAGCGATTAGCGCGTACCAGCAACAAAACACTTATTTCGATAAGCTCACCGAATCGCCCATGTAAATCCCGAAAGAATCGTAAGGCACAACGTGGATACGCGTCGTTCGACGCTGTAAAAATCGTTATTTATTTTTCAGATACACGACATCTGAGAGAGAAAAGAAGGAGAATGACGAGAGGGTTAAAATTCGCGTCTCGGATCGAGCGCCGATGCAGCGTAGTGGACGCTATCGATTTTACAGTCTCCGAACAGTTTAGATAACGCTGTCGGTCGTAGTCGACCGCGGTTTATCGAGCGCGATCGGTTTACGGGACGGGATCGTGTTTTTCCAGGCGATCGCGATTTCCGGGGCCGTTAAGGCGGCCCGTAACGCGGATAAATATCCAGCAAGTCTCGAATTGGATCAAATCGGGGTACATTACCTTATCTCTAGCGGACCGTAAAATGACGAAGCAACACTTTCGCTGTCTGTTGCGTTCGGGGCACCGATACCCGGCGACAGTACGTGTACTCTTGTCCAATCGGCCGAGACGGCTTTCGTCGAGATCCGCCTGGTATCACTTCTACGCGGTCGCGATCTTTTTCGCTCCGGCGCGGCGTATTGCGAAATTATCCCCCATTTATCGATCACGAGGTTTCCGTCCGAGCAACGAAATCGACATCGATCCGTTGCGCCGATACTGCGGCAACGAAAGGTGTACGCTGAGTCGAGAGTTTTTTCGTGTAGCTTTCTTTCCGTTGGAAAGCGAGGCTTGTACTCTTATACGTACAATGCTTGCGCTCCGATTCTTGAGAGTTACCGTGCATGTTACCCTGATACGGTCATTTAACGCTTTAACTCCTTAAGGAGTTACGCCACCCAGATTAATTTTTCTTTAATTTAGAGTTCAGGGAATAATTTAAGCCATGGTAGATGCAACAGCTCCCAAAAATAGCGAAGTTGCAGTGCTTAGAAGTTCGTGCGGCAGTCGCACTTTTCCTTCTTTTGCGTTTTCCTCGAAACTACATTTTCACCACTGGTGTAAGTAAAATCTCGGAAACTATACGTCGGATTTACTTCACATTTGATACACATAATTTTAATAACATTCTCTATCGTGTAGCGTAGGATTTTTTTGATACGATATCCCAATTGTTTATAACAATCGTTTAAAGTTTGATTTGTTTGGTAAAAATTGAATGTTCATTTTTACTTTCCTCGCATTTCTACAAAAATGATTTTTTCTTAATACCCCTACGCTACACGATAGGCAATTTATCAAGGAACAATAAAATCATTGCTTTTTTTGTTTCTGATAATCTTGGACTGCGGAATCACTTACACCGTCTGCGGGCGCCCTGACGGAGAAGTGTTGCGGAACAACGGATAACTCCGTCATTTTTTAATATTTTTATATAAAATTTACACTGTATATCCTTCAATGTATGCCGTAACCATGTATCGTAATAAAATAATTGGCACATTCATACTTTTGGAGAAAAAAATTCGTAAACTTTGATGTCATTTCGGCTGCCTCAGGATGGCGTAACCCCTTAAGGGAATGAAAACATGTAATGTTTAAGAATTTTTTTCGAATAACTATTGGATATACATATCGAAGTACATGTGTCATTTTTTTAGTTCAATTCTTCCTATTATTTGTCCAGATAGACATTACGAAAATTCAACAATTTTTCAGATTTTTGGAAGGTACCTTTTCATATGCGAAGTATTTAAAATCTTAAACCTAACTATGTTGGTAGTATTCATCATTTTGACCGATAGTGACCGGAAATAAAGAGAATGCTTTCTTTGATCATCGCAAACAGATTCGCACACTATGGGCGGTGTGCAGTGTACCGGTGTTGAATTTTATTTCAATCCGCAAAACAAAGGGCAAAACGGCCATTTTAGAGAAAAATAAACGGAGGACTGTCACCGTAGCTATAGTTGCCGACACAGGAGAGCCAGACATTCTCGAAAAGCTGGAATTGAGACGCGTGATCCGGAAGAAGGACTGAACGGAGAGACAGAGCTCGGGATCCGGCGAGAGGACCAGCGCGCGGTCCTCACGCAATGTTAAAGAACGATTCACCCTCTCGAGATACACCCGGAAGAGGAGTGAAGAGAGCAGAGGGTACGGAGGGGCGGGCTTCTCGAGCAACAATGAAACGATTTAAAGGAAAATGGAGGCAAAAACCGGGCACCACTTCCGCCCGGGGAACGGGTCCGAGTGGAGTAGGGTGGTCGCAGGTAGGCGGAAGTGCATCGAGTCGAGATGCAATCGTGCACGGAGTGCTTGTCGGTGGCCGAGTGGCAAACGAAGAAGGCTCTCGCGGGACGCGGACGCCCGAGGGGGTAGAGAAAATAGAATTTCGCGTGGCCGTGCTCTCTCGTTCCTGGTGCACACGCACTTTCGGCGGCCACCGGGTTGGAGAGAGTTGAAAGTAGAGGGAGAAAGAGAGAAAGAGAGAGAGGGAGTCAGCAGCAACGTGGCGACATACGGTGCAACGAAAACGCGAAAAAAGACGAGTGGAGGCGAAGAGAAAAAAAAGAAGTCGGAGAAAAAGGTGAACCCGGAGTAGACCGAGCGATACTAGCTAGCTAGCTAGCTGCCGGCGATTGGTCGGCGGACCAAAAAAGGGTTGGATTTTCGAGAGAGCGAAAGGGTGGAGCGCTCGAGGATACTCGAGAGCGCTCGAGCGTGCCGCGTTATACGGCGTATGTGCTACCCGATCTGGAGTGGCGGAGAATCCCGGGGAGGGGAGAGCAACGACAGAGAAAAAGTGAGAGAGAAGAGAGAGGAGAGAGAGATGAGAGAGCACACGCCGGTGCGGCCGCCACGCTCGGCTTTTCTCCGCTCGAGTGTACTTCTCGAGGACGAGACCTGGAGCTGCCATGCCGGTGGCAGCAACAGCAGCATCAGAACGGCCAGGCAGCAGCAAGCAGCAGCTACGGTGGCAGCAGCCTCGAGCTTCTTTCCCACAAGCTCGCTCGAAAGCTTGTTAGTGCGATTCGCCATTTTTTTCCGACCATACACCCCCACCCCACCCCCCGTCAGGCCGCTCTACTTGCGCTCTCACCCTGCTGTGCTTCTGGTTCTCCTTCTCCCCTAACTTGTCCGCACGTACACCTCTTGTAGACCGCCTCCTCGTGCACCGTGGCCCCCTTTCTTTTTTCTTGCTCGCCGAGAGGATCGGGGCTGCTCGACAAAAGGTCGACCACGAAAAAAATCGAGCCACCGCGGGGCAAATCAAGAGTGCTCTCCATTTTTGTTTTCTCTCTCCTCTCCCTCTCTCCCTCCTCTATATGTATAGACGTGTGTATATATCAATCTTCACCGATTCTTCAACCGTACGCGAATTTCTTCCGGCTTCGCCTCCCTCTCTCTCTCTCTTCGCGTTGTTCCCCTCATCGGGTACGCCCCAGTTACTGCGATTTGCAGCGCTTCTCGTTAATTTCGTACCGCGATCGGCACTCGGCCGACCACAATGCGTGGAGAATGAAGAGCGGTCGAGGCTACAAGCTGGAGAACCAGCAGAAAGAGAGGGAGAGAGAGAGGGAGAGCGAGAGAGAGAGAGAGAAAGAGAGAAAGAGGTTAGAGGATCAGGGGAGAGAGGACGGTATAACCAAGGGTGGAGTGATTATTTCTTCCTTCTCTTTCTCTTTCGTTCTCCGGTTTTCTTTCCAACGACCTCTCTCTCCGCTTTCGTTTTCTTTACGTTTCTTCGGTCATGCTCGACGAGTGCGTGCTGCTCCCTGCGATCTCTCCTCCCCCGCATCCTCGTCGAACTCGACGAACGGCAGAGAAACGAACGCTAACAAAGAGGACAGCTATCGCCCGCGCACACAGTGCATTCGATCGAAGCCTCCTTTTCCTCGAGTTCCCTCCGTTCGACCGTGAGTCACGGGAACGAACCGAACGGAAATCACCTTGCCATGAAAAAAAGGAAGAGAGAGAGAGAGAGGGAGTAAGAGAGAAAGGAGAAGGGAGAATCGAGCCGCGCCACCCCATATACACGCGTATACGCACCGCGTAATGGGCTTCTCCGGCAGCCGCAGGCTGCCTACCTATATACCTACATGCATGCTCGACTAGCTGCCTATAGGGTCAGCCCGACATGGAAATGGTCAATTTGTCTGACGAATGTGGGCCCCCGATTTGTTCCTCGCTATTTCTCATCCGCCTTTGTGCGCTGCCTTTCGCGATAAATCGGCCGATCGCAGTCGCAAGGCCGGCGAAACTTACGCTCTGCTTCATCACTGCGTAACCCGCCATTTCGAAACTAATGATCATGGACACAATCATACTGTTACAAACGCACTACTACGGACTCTCGTTGTTTATAATCGAGTCACTTCTTTCAAATGATGTTCTCTGCCAACTCCACCCTCTCATTTAGTTTTAATCTTTTAGCTGGAGATGATAAGTTCATTTCATAATTGAGTTCACCATCACGTTCCTGAAGTTCTTAATTCTTTTCTTAACACTTTGAAACATTTATTATGTGTGCAAACAAGTTCTTTCCCCCTTTCTTTCAAATTCAAGATTTTATTACATAAAATGTAATGTAAAATCTTGTCTGGTGATTCCTAAACTTTCTGCCAATTCTTCTTGCGTCTGGGTCGGATTTTCGTTGAGCAATTGCTCTAACTCACCGTCATCGCACTTTCTCGGTGCACCTGAACGATCGTCGACTTCCAAATGAAAATTTCCGGCTTTAAATCTTTGGTATCACTTTTTCCATGTTCTGTAAAATGCAGTGTTTTCCCCGAGTGCCGCACTAACTATTTCAGTAGGTTCAACAGCTGATTTCTTAAGCTGGAATGCAAAGAGTAAGCAGTGGCGCAAATGATGCTTCTCGCACGACATATTGCTTGAAATTGAAACTCTTAGAGTTCATCACGAGTCTTCTTAAAACTAAAAGAACGCTCTTTCAGATGATACCAAAATCGGGAAGTAATTCGAATTGAGTCAGAAGTTATGATCGAAGAAAAAAAGGGGAAGGAACTTTATTTGCACACTAAATAAAACTTAACCATTGAAATGAAAAGTTAATATTTGCATCTTCTGTTCCATGTATGTCTGTCCATAATGTAAGTTTTTAATAATACACTTACTCTTTTATACACTACGATGAAGTTATTTATAAATTTTCCAATTACTTTTCGTTATTTCAAGTACAGTTTCATAGAAGCGATATAAATGTAGCAATTAGGCAGACGATGCGAGGTTTAGAGGGTTACACTTTCCGAGGGTTCAAACGGTTATGCCCCCCAGAACGATGATTGGGAATCGTGCATAAGGGCTTCGCGCAGATGCGTATTTAATTAATTTATTTTATTGCTAGTCAATACTAGTACGCATTTAGTATTCTCCCCTTTGACCAACGAACGCGCAACAAAATTGTCGTTCTCAATTTTCATACCACGTCTTTATTCAAACGTTGAATTTAATCACTCGACTCTAATATGAGCCGAACAATGAAACACGGTTCAATTAACCCATACATTATACAAGGTTCAACTCTAACATGGAACCATTCATTTCAATACATTTGATATTTTACCGAATAGATGAGAATTCAATCATTTGCATTTTCAATCGAGACCTTCAGAAATCTGAACGAAGCGTCGAGAACAATGTGCACCGGCTGATTATTAAAACGCGTTAAATTAATCGAAAATATTATCGAAATCTGGGGAGGGGGAGAGGATCGTTGAAAAGCATTAATTAATTAATTAAAAATATGCTAATGTGGCGAGCAGTCAGTCCCCGAAGGAAAATATTCTCCTCTTTCGTTCTTTAACCCTCGAATGGCGGAACTTGCGTTCATTTTAACCCAGAGTTACAAACGTTCATTTATGACAGGCATGTCAAACTCATTTATCATCAAGGGCCTAATTAAGTATTATAAATTAATTCGAGTTTTTTTTCAAGTTTACTTTATTTGAATAAAACTGCTCCATTTTTTTTTTGTTTCGAAGAAACTTGGCAACGGTTTTCAGTAACCAGATTTTCAAAATTCTGTTGAATTTGTTGAGCTGTAATTATTTCTTGAATTTAATTGCACACGTTGGTCTGTTAATCTTGACCTTTCCTCAGTTTTATTATTTTTCAACGTTGAAAATAGTGGGTCGCACATATACATGTGTGCTACCACTGCTACCGAACATACAGGGTAGTCCACGCAACTTGCACACCTATAATAACTTCCAAAGTAGGCGTTGCACGAAAAAATGTTGTATACAGAAGTTGCATGGTCTGAAGGGGTACATTATGTAGTGTATTTATTTTTTTTACAGTTGGACGCGTAAATGACATGTGAAGGTCAACTTCATTTTTTTAAATGAAATGAGGTATCTTTTAATACATCAATCGATGCAGCTGGGCATTCGTTATAAAAAAGTACTAATCTGTGTATGTCGAAAAGTTAGTACTTCAGGAGATATTTCAATTTAAATAACTCTAAAATATCATAAATAATTGTACATAACATATTGGGAAATCGATCGACAGATAAATAATTGTAGAAATTTGGAATCTCAACATCCATATATTTTGGTTTCAGTACGGAATCACACTGTATTTCGATTAATTCTAGTTGTAAATTGTCAGCAACAGTTTCAAAGTATTCGGTTGCGGGCCGCAGAGAACTTGTCAACGGGCCGCGTATTTAATATGCCAGATTTATGGTATCTGAAAATTTAAAAAAAATACTGGAATATAAAATTCGATAGAGTTTGGTATGATTTTTATTTATCTCAGATCTACAACGGCTACTGCCACAGAAAGTAAGATTGTATTTAATTCCACTTTCTTAAAATTTGCCTGCAAAAGTTGAAAATTGCATAAACATCCGCAGTCTAGTGAAAAACTATCATCGGATGGTACGCTGATATTAGATGGCAATAGAATAGCCTCTCTAACGGCCTTGTCTGCTTCTTCATTCCCTGTCACGATGGAAGGAAAATATTGTACCAGCTCCTATCATTGGAAAAGAATTTGTATTTACTTATCGCGTGAGCTAGCAGTCCTCAAAGGGTGGCAGTAGGTAAGAAAAAGGGCCTAGCTTTTTACCTGGCTGTCCCACCGTGGGCCCTTCTCGTTCGAGAAAAAGGAGGGAACATCCTGTTGGTCCGTTTTCGACTATCGCAATCGAGTCAGGTCAGACCGGGCCCGGGGAAAAAACTCGAGTAGGATAGACGGTTCAAGCTGAATACCTTCGACTCATTCACCTATGAAAATCTGATTCATTGCGCTCTCTCGGTCGGTATCGGTTGGATCGTGAGGATCATCCTCGGTCAGTCGAATATGCCTGGAAAATCGAGAAGAGGCGATCGCGATAGGATCTGAGCAAGACGATTCTTCGCAGCAACCACGTCAGTACGATGATACGGGCTGCCCGTTTTCGGACGAAGATCCTTTCCCAACGATGATACAGGATCCACGCCGGTAATAGACACTACGATCCAAAGATATCGATCTGCAGCTCGATAGGACCAGAATCCGAATATTTTAACCCTCGCGAGACGGATACGTCTAACGATTTCATGGTGGTCATGGCTATATTTGATTGTTTTGCACACGTGTTTGAGATCAATGTTGATCTTGTTGGAATACGAACAGCCAATGATTGAAACTAACTGCTAGAAAATTCGGTACGATTTAATGACATGTTTATAACCAGACTGCGGATTTTATGCATTTATAACAAAAATGAGCGAGTGCAATTTAAAACAGTGAAAATATTAAAAGACTTTAAGAGTATTAATAATGGGTTGTCCAATAGTACCTTTAGGATGTTGAATGAATATATCTGTCAAACGCCATGTTTCTTTCTTGTCACTTTCTTGTATTTCTAACCTACAATGATAGACAATTTTAACAATGGAGTCGTATATTATTTTGCAAATCAGTATTCAATAAAAAATACCCATCGTAAATTACGTGATTTTTTCGGCATACATAATCGTCCGTCGAAGCAAACAATTCGAAATTTGGTTAAAAAATTTGAAACTGGATCTGTTCATGATGAACCAAAGTCTGGCAGACAAAAAATGAAAACATTGCTGCTGTTCGTGAAAATGTTGCTAATGATCCATCTACATCAATTCCACGTCGTTCTCAAGAATTGAGCATATCTTCGAATTCATGTCTGTAAACGTGGTCTTGGTGGTCATTTGACAGATATCGTCTTTCACACATAATTGTCATAAATGATACCTGATAATTACATAAAATAACCAATAAAATTAAAAATAGTATTTTTTTATTTAAAAAAACTTCCTAGTCTCTTTTTGCATAACCCGTTATATTATTTTCACCACATTAAAATTATTAATGAAGAACATAAAATACTTAGCTCCTGCCTGTTGCAATTAATGCATAAATTTTGGCTGCTCTACTCTACCGGACTCAAAATTTGTATCTTTCTCCTACAAATTATGATGTATTGGTTATGTAATCCAGTAGATTTGTACCCGGCGCGGATGCAGATCGAAATTTCAAACCTCTATGGTCAATAGTTGAGGAGCTATGGTCGCTTAAAGTTGAGCATTTTTGACAGGTAAGGGCGTCGCCATATTGGTTTGTAGTGACGGTCGCACGCCGCTTACTGAGTTGGTTAGGATTAGGTCGAAGGGGGGGCGACAAGGTAAGCGGCTCGCGATCGTCACTACAAACCAATATGGCGGCTCCCTTACCTGTCAAAAACAGTGCAGATTGCTCAACTTTAAGCAAGCATAACTCCTGAACCATTGATCCTACAGGATCGAAACTTCGATCTGCATCCGCACCGGGTACACATCTACTGGACTACATACCAAATACATCACAAGTCGTAGGAGAAAGGTACTGATTTTGAGTCCGGTAAAGTAAAGTTTACTCCAAAATTTTTATTTTGCATAAACATCCGGAGTCTATTTATAACTAAACTACGGACTTGATGTATCTGTGACAAAATCGAGTAGGTACAATTTAGATAGCAAGGCGATTGAATGAAAGAAAGACTAAATGGATCATAAGACAAGATAAATGGACATTCTTGGAATCGACTATTTTAATAATTAATTTTGTCTTCCGCGTCTCCAATTTTATCAAACGCAACGTGACGTCACAAACAGGACGCTGAGACCGTTCCTCTCTCAGTCTCTTCCGAAGATCACAGGGATCACGAAAAATATCTCGCGAATTATTTCATGGGTCCTCGACAGTTTCAACGGGAGATTAATAATTTAAGGGGTGTTAAATAATGAAGTCGGGGGCTTAATAAGACTTTCGCTACAGTATCGAGCCGTGAAATCTGTAGATTCATTCGTTTCTTTTTCTCAACGATCTTTTAAACTTTCCTGCGTTAATTTATATACTCGCGATAATAAATCTTGCGCGCGCGGGATGACACGATTACGCTTTCAGATCTACCTTGCTGGTCATTTACGGTACTCAAGCGATATTAGCAACAGTGCTCGCGAGAGGAATAAAAAAAGAAGAGAAAATGTTGGGAAGCGTTCGCAAAAGCGACGGAGTTGCACTGTGTGCACGTGTCCATAAATATTCACCGGCAGATTTATTTTCCCCGCGCTTTAGGGATAAACGATAATCTTTCACGTATGACACACAATTATTCTGCTCGACCCTATTTACTTATTTGCTTCCCTTTTCTTTCATGAACGCCGTATCGTGACGGCGATAATAAATACGGGTCATTTCGCTCGCGACGTGGGGCCGTTTAAGACGAGTGCCGTCTACCTTGATGTATTATGCAATTAGGTAAACGAATATTAACGATCTATCGGCTGCCAAGGTAAATATCGATGCGTAATTGTTCGATGCAGCGTGTTGTAATTATTTCTCCAACCACGAGAGAGAACCACCGATAAAGAAACAAAAGTATTCGATGCCGAAAGTTTCATTTGAATTCAATTTCAAATTCCATTCATTAAAAGTGGGAACTCGATGCAGATTCTCTGAAAAATTCGAACTAATCCACTCCAAGACAATGGAAAGATAGGGTACTTCTTGTTACAATGACCGTCATCTACAGAGTCTGAATACGATCTCTGAATGCGAAAGTTCAGGATTATAACATTAATAAATTTCTGGATCCAAAAGTGTAATCTACACGTGGTGGATCAGAAAATTCTTAAAGTGATGGATCAAGGATCGAGTACCATAAAATCGTGTGCCTTGGATCTAAGTATCTTGACTCCAGATTGATCTACGACTCTCTAGGTGGGTGTGATTTTGTTATTGGAGCTAGCTGCGGATTTTAATTAATTTAAGACTTCCAATTTTGAGTTGGTCTCGCTTGTACATTAAACAAAGTGTCAAATAAAATCCTCTAGACATTCCATTCCTGTCAATAGCTCCACACGACTCTATAAACGAAATACAACGGCCAATATAATCAGCGCTAAATCTTTTAGTACAATGATCTCTAGACCTGCAATAAATGCATAAAATTAGCAACTGTAGCTTGCTCAGTTTACAGCAGACTCAGCGGTTGTAAAACAGATTATGTTGAGGAAAAACACGATTGCACTAAAATTTGCTCTGGAGTTCGCTAGTTTCCGAAGCATCTCCACGACGCATTGCCTCGAGCTAGAACGAAGGCGCGATTGCGACAAGTGACACGTCGTAAATTATCTGAAATATGTAAATTGCGTTGAGAATGCTGTAGAAGCAATTGCACCAAAATTTGTCCCGAAGTCAGCTAATTTCGAAAGCATCTCTACAACTCGTTGTCCCGAGCTGGAACAAAAGCGTGATTGCGACAAGTGACGCGCTGTAAATTTTCTGAAAAAGGAGTTCCAACGTAGCGAGTTTCAGCGAGTCGACTTCCGTTAATAATTCAATTCGCGGGCTTCTGGTGGTCGAGATATCCCTCGAGTGTTTCGCGAAGGAGCTAATAAAAGAAAAGGTAGAAGGAGGCGCAGCGACGCCGGGCGTCGAGGGCCTTCCTCGAGCTCTCTCTCTTCGGATCCGACGAAATAAATGCGTACGCGGAATCGCGCGTCACATTCGCAACGACGCGTAGAGAGAAAGAGAGGGAGGGAGAGAGCGGTTTGTCGGTGGTATCATTACACCCAGGGAAGGAGGGTGTCTACTAACTTGTCCATTAATATTAAAGAACCGAGGTGCAGCCGCCGCGCGACCGGGGTGAGTTACAGGACGCGAGCAGAATGCGGAGGATAGATTTAGCATCGCGAAACGCGCGTAAACGCGCCTGCGTGCGAGAATATACAGGGTGGATCCCTCGACCGAGTGGGACACGATTTATCGGCCAGAAAGAACGATTCGGAATTTCATACGGACACTCGATCTAGTGTTTCATTGCGTCTTCGTGGTTCGAGTGTCGCTCTCCGTTTCGATTATGCATGATGCGCCTCGTCTACACCGGGTGTCCTCCTGAAACATGCTTTCTTCGTGCACCACGTTCGGAGAAGTACACCCGGTATGTGAGACTGATTCAAAGTACAGCTTGATTAACACTGTTTACTACTGCCGGTCGAAAGACCGGTCTCAAATTCTTTGTTTTACGTAAGATGCATTCAATTGTTAAACGAATTTCGCGATTTAGGCACATGCCACAAATTGTACAAAATTGAAACAACTACAATTTTGTCATGCTCTTCTATTAGCACTAAAACTACCACGAGGGGTCGAAGGACCCGTTTTAGATTTTTTATTTGACAATTATTGAAATTGTAAAGGTGTTTTCATGGGAGTTTATTGAATATATCTTTTGACTTCAGTATATATCATAGTAAAAATCGCACAAAAAATTTAAATAAATTTAATCTTGTTACTTTTATAATACTATACACGTCAGTACACTGCGTATCTTTATGCAAAATAAAAAATGTTTGCATTGATTGCAAGACACGGGAGCGAAATAAAAACTTGTTTCATCTTTTAATTATCTGATTCAGCTGAAGCCAATACGCCGATGTCTTTAAATCTTTTTAATATGTCCATGGCTTTAAATTGTGCTTACCCATTATGTAATAAATTACACTTCTGATGGTCCGTAGGTTTAGACTTTATTCACTGATTGAAACAAATGATTCAAAAGCTTACATTTTATAAAACTTCAATTTCAGTTAAAGGAAAAATGTTTTTACGCGACCGTTTAACCGCATTGCCATGAACGATTGGATTTTTTTACTATTTTGGGAGGAATCGGGCAGAATACTGCGGTACACCCGGTAGATGGTAGGCGGGTCAAATATACTCGCGTCCCCGTTTAAATCGTAAATAAAGGAGCGGCGTTTTCGGAAAGTTACTATCGGGGTTGATTTTACGCGCGGCGCACGCACTCGTTTTATGAATCGTATTCCTTCGGGATGTCGGGGCGGCGGGATATGCCTACGCCGTGAACATTCTCCGTCGTTAATAACGAGGATGACGATGTGGTTTATCGCGGTGGTACAGCGCGAGCGACGATATCGATGAAGTTTACGTCGCGTCTAACCGAGAGGATAGAACGCCGCTATGCGGCCCGGCAATATCTGTCGAATAACCGTGCACTAAAAACCGGCCGTAGTTCCGGACCAAGAATTGAAATTGAACGGTGACCCGTTCACGTGGCCGATCAACCAACCGAGAAACCTAACTGTTATACAGCTCGACCAAAAAGTTACTCCCGTTCGTCGGTCTGGTGCATCGGTACTCGAAACATGCCACCCCCTCCCAATGTTTTATTCTAAACGTACTCCTAAATGTTTTAAAAAGGGCCAGACCAATTACATAGATCAGGGACCTAACTATTGGGTTGGCAAGAAAGTAATTTCGGTATTATAAGGTGAAATAAAAATTTCTTTAAGCAATGAACTCTAATCGATCAGATATTTTTTATTTTGTTCCATGACCTCTTGCTATCTTTCTGGTAGCTTAATAAAGTTATTGGCTATTTTCATAAAGCTACGACAGCTACATTGAATAACAAAATTGGGTTTCATTTCACCTTAAAATACCGAAATTACTTTCTTGCCAACCCAATATTAGACAGGTCTCTTAAAAAGTTTTATTCTAAACACACCCCTAAATGTTTTTAAAAGGTCCAAACAAATTATATAGATCAGGGACCTAACTGTTGTACAGGTCTCTTAAAATGTTTTATTCTAAACACACCCTTAAATGATTTTAAAAGGTCCAGACGAATTATACAGACCAGGGACCTAACTGATATACAGGTCTCTTAAAAAGTTTTATTCTAAACACACCCCTAAATGGTTTTAAAAGGTCCAAACAAATTATATAGATCAGGGACCTAACTTTATATAGGTCGTCCAAAAAGTTTAATTATAACCACACTCCTAAATGTCATAAAAAAGTCCAGAAAGATTATATACTTCAGGGACCTGTTATAAATGTTGTCAAAAAAATTCCCGTTGTCTATTGGCCTGATTCATTATACATAGTTATGTACTGCGGATTTTATGCATTTATGACAAAAATAGGCACGTACAATTTAAAGCAGTGGACATGTTAAAAATAGTTAAGGACATCAATATATTTGTTTCAGCTTAATCAGATAAGTAAAAGAAGAACACAATTTTTATTTGACTCCTGTGTCCTGCAATCGACGCGAACATTTTTTATTTTGCATGAAGATCCGCAGTCTATGCATAACATTGAAAACATATCCCTAAATGTTGCGGAAAGATCTAGGAGCAGGGAGATACAGCATATCAGGAACCACTCTGCCTTAACACTAAACCTGCCACCACCGGTCAGAATGACCAGTTTCAGATTTTTTATTTTACAACTATCGAAATAATAAAAATGATTTCACAAGGAATCTTTAGTAGAGCGCGTATTACAATAGGGGCCGCACAAAGTCTAAATAAAATCAATCTTGTCATTTTTATAAGGAAACATGTACCAGTTACTTTTAAGGCTCGGAACCACTCTGCCTTAACACTAAACCTGCCACCACCGGTCAGAATGACCGGTTCCAGATTTTTTATTTTACAATTATCGAAATAATAAAAATGATTTCACAAGGAATCTTTAGTAGAGCGCGTATTACAATAGGGGCCGCACAAAGTCTAAATAAAATCAATCTTGTCATTTTTATAAGGAAACATGTACCAGTTACTTTTAAGGCGCGGTAGGTTTAGTGCTAATGAGGCATGACCTCAACAATCTTGATAACTAAGTCCGTTATAAAGTGCAATGACTTAAGTAATGTTGCTTACATTTTAGTACATGTATGTATTTCACGCATTCATTTTTATCATAAATGCACAAAACACGGGCATCAATGTACATATTGAAAGGAATTTTTCTGATCAGAATAAAATCACGCTACTAGAGGTTAAAATTGAAAGGCTATCTTTCTCAATTGTTGAAAACTGTAGGGAACACGCGACGAAAGGGTTAAAAATAAAGGACCCGCAGGTTCCAAGAGAGTCTGAACGATTTACGAGCACCGGACGGGAATTTTTCAAGGTGTCTGCGAGTTTTAAGCAGCAAGAGACAGACAAATTGTCAATGGGGATTAAAGAATCCTCGTACGTTTGGCAGGTGGTTAAGCACTCGGCCATACACGCAGAGAACCGAGAGAGGGAGAGAGAGAGAAAGAGGAAGGGAGAGAGAGATACACGTGAACGGGGTGATGCAGCACGTGGGTCGCGATCTTTTCGAAATAATTTAGGGGACGGGATGCCCCTGTACGCGCGCGCGCACATACACGCGCGCATCTGCGCGGAGTTATTTATGATGGATTAGGCCGGGATTTAACCCACGACTAATTTATGTCAGGCCACGGGATTGTCGACTCTCAACGATTTTCTCCGCCCTCCCCGTGATACACCGAGAGCAAACTCACCACCGTGGAATATCTAAGCTAGGATTCTCTCCGATTTTCTAATCTCCGCGACGCGACGCGACGCCAGGAATCTTCCACGGTCTTTCAGAATCTCGTGGAAACACGTTCTGGTAAAGCCAAGAGTCGCCTGAACATTCGAAACATCGATTTACTTTCGTCCGATTCCGTGAACTGGTGTTTAAAAATATGGCAAAACATGTTTGAAGGCGATGGAAAAGATCTGAAAAATAGATGCAGCTGTAACAGCTTGGATGCTGTTAAAAAATCCAGATAGGTCGAAATTTTGTATGTATTTTATACGAAATCCAGTTTTCTTTTTACTGGAATATTACAGGTGTAGCAACTGTTCGACAGATTACTCCCTTATGTCATATGTAAAAGTAAGACTTAGCAAAGACAGTTCAATCAGGATTCAATAGAAGCTAATTTTAATTCTTTTATTAACCCTTTGTTCTACGATTTATTTTACGGTTCCAGTGATTAGAACTTTTTTGTAGATCATAATTTCCTAGAAATTGAGAAAATTTATATCTATTGCATGCCTATAAGTTCTCCATTAGCTGTACATCAACAAAACCAAAATAAAATGTTATTTCGGTTTAAAGGAAATTGTTAACATACATTTTTATCAGAATCTGTTCAGAATTTTCATCACGAGTCAGACACGATACTGTAAGGCAAGGGGTGAAGTTAACATCAAGTTCCAGTCCTAAAACGAAAAATTGTGAAAAACTGAAATTTACCATAGAAATTGCAGTAAAATCATGTAAGAAAACGCAGAAGGGAGAAGAAACGCCCACGGAATGCGGCCATTTCGTTATCAACCGCGGCTAATCAAAGGGAACAGGCCGAGTCGAGGCGTTCAGTGAATGATCCGCTAATATAGTTGGTACGATCAGCATTCAACGATGCATTGATACCGAAACGTGTTTCGAGGCTGTTATTCCGGTCAGCTGACCGGTTAAAAGTTTGATTGGCGATCGGCGAACCGTGACAGGTGAACAAGGTACTACCTGGGTACACACGCGTCAGTATCAGTGCGTCTTTGCATCCCGACGCTGGCCGGAGAATCGTTCGAATGATATTCGTGTGGACAGCACACGCACCCAGAAGCCATGATTAATGATCGCAAGGAGCAGCGATCGGAAAACGGTAGATCAATTAATGCCTTGTGGCCAGCGAACCGACACAGATGATTCGATAGAATGGCAGAAAATTTGCGCGCGGGATCTCGGATTTGCATACCCTACACACATTTTTCGTAACTTTGCGAAAGGGACCGAGATTAATCTGTGAATGCCGAACGTGGACCATGCTTGAGTGCTTCATTCAATTTAAATTATTTGTTGCTCGAGTACGTATCAATTTATTCACACCGCGTATTGCATCATTTGCGATCATTAGACTGCGGATTTTTATGGAATTTTCAATTTTTGCAGACGAATTTTAAGAAAGTCCAATAAAATACAATGTTATTTCCAGTGGCAGTAGCCTCTGCAGATCTCAACAAAATACAAATTTTACTGAATTCTGTCGAATTTTATATTCTGAAAATTTTCGGAAGCCATAAATGCATGAAGATCAGCAGTCTAGTGATCATTCTTGTCATTTCAGGAGACAGATTAACAATAAGAGCGATGCTTTTGAAAATAGAGTTCAAATTTTAGATCTAGCTTGCTTATAAAGAATCAGGTGTATTTAAGGAACCAATTTTCTTTTTGTTTAACAGTTCGATATAACCCAATCCAGTAATTTTTAACCCGTATAAGATCCTTAGGGTAAAAATTCACCCATTTACTATTTTCACATACTGTAAAATCATTGATCCCTTTATGTCTATGTTGTGAGATGTATTTCTTTAAAATGTGACGTTACAAGTGGAACATAATTTAATAAAACATGTATTAATACTATCGGCGCACTGGTTCGGTCATTTGATATGTCAAAGCAATTTTGCAAATTATCACATAAACTTCGACGTTTCGATCTTATTTTCGATCATTGTCAAGAGATAATTGCGTTTTAAAATTATTGTATATTAAGATATTATACTGTATTTTTAAACTGAGTTAAGGAAAAAGCTATTACTCACTTGCTTTGTGAAAAATAATATTTTAATTTTGTTGAAACGGTGAGACACGTGTGGATTTCATACCGGCATGAAATAAGATCAAAATGTCGAAGTTTATGTGATAAACTGTGATAATTTGCAAACTTGCTTTTACATATCAAATGATCGAACCAGTGCGCCGATAACATTAATACATGTTTTATTAACAACTCTACGATCGATATAACGAAATATTTATTTTGGAACATAATTTGTTGATCTCACGTGTAGAGCAAACATGGGTGAATTATTATCCTAGTCTCTTTTATGCAATTATTCTTAAGGAGCATATGAGGGTTAAATGACTCGTTTGCAACCATAGGAATTGCGTCGCCATTCGTCCCCAAACGGTGGAGAAGCTGGATAAAGGTAGCAATGCTCGCGCCTCGCCGAGAAGGGGCGCTCGGACGAAGACACCCCCTCAGGTGTGTCTTCCAGTGAAAGCCTGAAGAATCGGGTTCGCGACGGTCCGTTAATCCGCGCCGGTTCCGTCGATCCCGTTTCCATTGCGAGGCTTTCCGGGAACGGTCCGGATCGAGCATGAAATTTAGCATGAATAGAGAAGGAAGATGGCGGCGACAACGACTTGACTCGTTCCCCACCCGTTGGCCCTACCCCTGTATTATTCAGTCCGCCATTATTGGACCCCTTGGTCCGGCTGTGCGACACGCTCGCCCCCGCGGGACAACGCAATTGCATCTGCTCGGAATGAGAGTGTGGCCCGATGGGGTGGGCGGCTTGCCTCGGCTCGCCTCAGCTCGCCTCAGCTTGCCTCAGCTCTGGGGGTGTTCGATTCCGATTCGATTCTATGGAACAGGGCTGTCCCACTTCTTCCCCGCTTCTTCTTTTCGATCCTACTCCTAGTTGATCGGCGTCCCCACTAATTAACGTCCCCGTGCCCCCACTTAGGTCCTCAGGCCTCCTTCAACGTCCTCTCCCGGATGAGAGAGACACAGACCAGTTTCTCGCTCGTTGCACTCCCGATCAAACGCCCGTTCTTCACGCGAACCTTGTTTCTTGCATTTTATTCATGTGAGGAATGTAGCTCACAATCAGTGGAAATTCTAATTTCGTGGAAGTGGCGCGAGCTGCGCGGCAACTGTTTCTTTGTGTTACGTGTGTACTGTGTCTCCCGTGCCATCGCACGCACGATCGCTATTGGCCGAAGGCGATGACGAAGAACGGCAGGGTCATATCAAGACCGGTATTAATAGGATATTCAATTTTTACATTATAATTCCAAACGAAATGATTAGACGATGTTACTAGGGCTGACTTGTTAGTTCACAAGTTGAAATTGAAACGATTTATCATGATCCAACAGGTGATGTGTTAAGAGAATCGAGTCTTCGAGGTAAATCGAACATCCCCAACTCGCCTAACTCCGCGCACAGTATCGCGGCCTTCCGTATAAGGAAGCGCGCGACCGTTTAACCCCTCGACAGACCCGAGTTCGGATCTAGTTACTTAAGTTCGGCGCTCCTGCAAATAAAAGGAGAGCCGGTAATTTATGGCCACCGGAGATACCGGGACACACGGAGACAGGGAGGGCCGACTGGATGAAGGGGTGAGAGGATGGAATAAAAATGAAACAGCTCTCCGAAAGAGACACGCGAAACAGGGGCAAACGGAGAGAGCATGAAGAAGAAGAATCGGAGGAATCGGGGGAATACGAGAAACTCGCATCGATAGAATCCTCCTAAATGGTGGAACCGATTGCGTCGGGTCCCGTTTTCCGCGACATTGCTTATTTTGCGAAAATCTTCGGCTGCAAGCATTGGGATGCTGGCGGAGACGAAGAGGATCTCGATGTCATTTTTTGAAAAATCATTTAGAACCATGCTTCCGATTACGAAGAGTTCGTCTTCTAAGAAGTATAGTAAAAATTATTTTTTTTAACTCCTCTGTTAGGAAACAGATTTCTTTATCTTAGATTTTACATTTTAAAAATTACTATGAATTCGTAGATTGAACGCTTTTCTTCAGCAACAACCACAAACAATTTCACGTACTTACGTTTTGTTTCAGCTTTATTGCACTATGAACGAAACGTCCGCCGCTGCCACTAGAATATGTAACTTGAAGTCAGGCAAAGACACCATGCGATGGATCCACATTTGTATCATTGGATTTTTGGCGAAATCCGCCGTATTTTTACATACGACATCGTCTCATGTAAATATACCATGCATTAAACATACACACGCGAGGCACAGGTACCCGGCGATCTCTTCGTGGTATATCTTGGATTATTCTAATGGAGACGGTATACTTTCTATTCAAAGTATCATAAAACGGCGGCTAAAAATCGTGCATCAAATTTTATGACTGCGCTCAGAAAGGGAGACTTTAATCTTCAAACCTATAAGAATTTCAATAACAAGAAGAAACGTTCGAACTCTGTTCAAATTTTATTTCCTCCAAAATATGTTTAGCAGATTGAAAACAATATAACAGTATTTTATTACAGCTACTCACTTTTGTCATGAATGCATCCGCTGTTTATGAACAAAAAATGATTAAAATGAAATGTTTGGTTTTGGAGTTAGAGAAGAATTTAAAATGCCTGAAAAACTGGATACCGTTCCTGATGGCGACTTCGTAGTTTAAGACAAAAATTGTTCTTGCTTTAAAATAATTTTTTAAGAATTTCTGAGCCGTGGATAATAAATTTTGAAAGTTGTTAAATATTCGCAAGCAAGCGTATCAATAATCGTGCCATTTTGTATTTCAAGGAACTCTGGTGCTTTTGTTTAGGAGTATTCGGTGTCTGAGCGACCCCGGCAGAAGAAAAAGGATCTAGCGGGACAACAGAGACGGTTCGTCGTGCCGCAAAGAATCGATGGCTGAATTGTACAAGCGTGTTCGCTACGGTGTGTATCGTGGAAAGGAGAGATTCACCGTAAACTGGTCGAGTTATTGGCGTTGGGATTTTCCGGAAGCGTGTCCGCGCGAACTGCACGCCAGGTTAACGGAACAGGAGGGTGCTGGTGCAACAAGGTGCAACAAGATGGGCAACGAAAGGAGAGGAGAAAGACACGTCGGGCCCTGAGTGATCTATGGCCGAAGATAAACCACGCGTTCAACAAGTGTGCGTCGCCGATAGTCTGCGACTCGACGCTGTGAACCGTGTGCGCGAATTTTTAGGGAGCTTTTCCAACATTGCAGAGACCCGATCGAATGGGACGGCAATTTTTAGGGTGCCGGGCTTACATTCGAACGATACGGGCGTCCCTTTTATGGGGCCGATGAAATTCATGGGCATATCGATGCTCTTCATACACAGATGCATCTAATACTTCGTAGAACCATTCGCCGTGTCTAAAAACAGCTGAAAAATATTGTTCTCGTAGAGCAATTGTTAAATATGAGTATTTTTAAAGTGATACGCAAAAGTAGGGATTAATTAGGGACTTTATATTGAATAAAATATTAACATTAATGTAATAAAATAGGCATCAGTTCAGCGTCACAATTTTTTCATATTTAAACAATTTCAAATCTAAATGATGGTATTTTAAAAGTAGCGATTAATTAGGGAGTTTATATTGAATACAATGTTAATATTAATGTTATAAAATAGGCACCAGTTCTGCGTCACAATTTTTTCAAATTTAAATGATAGTATTTTTAAATTAGCGATTAATTAGGGACTTTATATTGAGTAAAATAATGTTATAAAATACTCAGCAGTTCAGCGTCACAATTTTTTCATATTTAAACAATTTCAAATCTAAATGATGGTATTTTAAAAGTAGCGATTAATTAGGGAGTTTATATTGAATACAATATTAACGTTCATGTAATAAAATAGTCATCAGTTCTGCATCACAATTTTTTCAAATTTAAATGATAGTATTTTTAAATTAGCGATTAATTAGGGACTTTATATTGAGTAAAATAATGTTATAAAATACTCATACGTTCAGCGTCACAATTTTTTCATATTTAAATGATAGTATTTTTAAATTAGCGATTAATTAGGGACTTTATATTGAGTAAAATAATGTTATAAAATACTCATACGTTCAGCGTCACAATTTTTTCATATTTAAATGATAGTATTTTTAAATTAGCGATTAATTAGGGACTTTATATTGAGTAAAATATTAACATTATTGTTATAAAATACTCATCAGTTCAGCGTCACAATTTTTTCATATTTAAACAATTTCAAATCTAAATGATGGTATTTTAAAAGTAGCGATTAGTTAGGGACTTTATATTGAATACAATATTAACATTAATGTAATAAAATAGGCATCAATTCTGCGTCACAATTTTTTCAAATTTAAATGATAGTATTCTTAAATTAGGGACTTTATATTGAGTAAAATATTAATATGCAGCTCAATTTTTTCAAATTTATGTACCACCCCTAATAAGAAAGATTTTCCACGTTCTCAAGGATCCGTCAGACTGTACTTGTTAAAATAAATGCAACCTATAAACATCGGAGAATATATAAGAAATAATTTCACCAGCCACAAGATGTGTGTATTTGCAAATATTTATGCAGTGGATTCGCCAACGATCTTCGTACAGATGCATCGTTTTCTTTTTACTTGCTCTGTGACACAATTCATTTACATATAGGCGTCCCGATCAACATAGTTAGATTCGTGTATTTCTAATTTAATACGACCGGTATGGAGATGTTACGGAAAATTAAAATATTACGAGAGGTTATTATAGACGTTCCGAATGAAGTTACTCCGATCTATTAATACGACTACATTATTCACCGGTAGCTCGACATCGTTGCACCAATTCAAGCGGAATATCTTATACGAAAATGAGACCGGTAATACATGAACATAATAATCGAAGCATAATTGCAAATATCAACATCGGGGTAAGTTCTTTTTTAAATAATAAGCGGATGCGATCACTTTATTAAAAACTCGATCAAGATGCAATCCTGTGCCGCAAAAAGACCATTGCAACTGTGTCATCATCGACGGCGGTTTCAACCCTCTACAAAACTAAAATGACTGAGATTTGTGCAGAAACTACATATTTTTAAACATGAAATGAAAATTATTTTACCGTCTCAAATTACATCCACTCATTTTTCTCATAAATGCATAAAATCCGTAATTTACGTATTTCGAAATGGGGGCAGCGATTTTTGGGGGTTGCGGTGAAAAATAACGAGCGAACGCAGAAAACAGAAAAATTTCCGCGGAAGTACCAAGGGCACGAGTTTCGCAGGCCGCACGTATCAGCGAAGCCCGAACAAGCCCGGAACAGCTCCGAAATTCGGAAATTCGGAAACTCGCAGACCGCAGAGCAGGGTTCCGCTGAATCAGCTCGCGGGCCGCTCGAGTCCAAACAACATAATTAAAAGTTTGGTGTGCCACTACCCTCGATAAACTCATTGTTCCTAAGTCAATATACACGCGGCGATGCTGGGGGTAACGGTGGGAACCTGTATTACTCCCGCAATACGGCCCGCGAGCCGGTTAATTACGCGGTGAAAAGTGCGTTCTTACCGAAATAATTAGCGGTGGTGTATATATGTACACACGCGCAAACAGAAGCGGCGGAGCAGCGAACAACCATCGGAGAAGGGAGACCGAGGGATGAGGAGGAGAAAGAGGGGATGAAAACGAACACGGGGTAGAACGTGATATTGCGGTGAGACCGTGCGTGGGTGGAGGGGAAGAATGTTGGCATCGGATTGAATCCATTTGCCACAGAAATTTCTAATAAAGGCGGATCAGACTGCTTCCTTCCTATCGATCATAAATAGACTCACGATCTTACGCATTCTTCGTCTTCTGAAACTGACTATCTTACCGTCTTTCAACCAGCTGTAATCGTCTTGCGAGCACAATAGAACCCCCGAGAGGAGTATCAGCGTCTTCCTCTTCTCCAAATTCTATAAGTTAGTAACGCAAATCTGTATTTCCATGAAAATTCACAAATTTGCAATCGTCAAATATGTTGCTGATTATTTCAACTAAGAGTTGTCTGGTTTTTGCGGCTTATTCAGTTTAGTTAATTATTCATCCCTGCGCGGTGGGTCGAGAGAGGTTAAGAAACAACTGGGCAAATTATCGTGGAACGTCGGCCATTGTTGCATCAACGTTGAAAAAGTCCGGTGAAAGACGCCGGTGGCCATTGATAATCACGTTCATGCGATTTCCGCTCGCGACTTCCTGAAAGCCGGGCCGCAGCGCGCAGAAAAATCCGAAGTAGCCGGGCCGCGTTGGCCGGTGCAATTTTCGCGGATTTTTTGTTGCGCGCGTGGAACGAGTCCCGCGGCGTTCTCAGGAGAATGGATCCTGTCGGTAAAGGCTCCGGCCAAAGAGAATTACAAATCGGCGAGACGACGTGTGGCGTCGCGTGACGTGACGTGCCGCCGCGTACGCCTTAATGGATTCTCGGGCCGAGGGTGTGCGAAACGGGTTCGACGCAGAACAAGTTTTATGGTCTTCATCGAAATCCGACAGTTAACGTCGTCGTTCCCCCGGTTCCGTCGCGTCCGCGTAAAACGTCCCGGTTCACCGCGGGGGTAGATTGTTCTTGTTGCCTTCGCCCGGTGACGACCGGTATCCACCACCATCATCTCCTTTCGTAGCCCGCGGCCCGGCTGAGATACCACCGTCATTTATGATAATGTTATCGCTCCGTGTCTTATTATCACATATTTACTGCGTTAATTATAATGTACCCACTTAGCCTAATCGACGCCTCAGAGATTAACCAATACCGGAAAACCGTTCCGCGGAAAGCGTACTCGCGAACCCGATACTACGGGCTTGTGATTCCGAAACGAGTTCCGCTATTTCTTCGATTAAACTCCCCGAGAAATATCGACGATTTTAGTGGAACATTCTCCGCCATGCTTCGGTGTGTTCGTTACATGAAGCTGGAGTTACGACATTACCTTGGAGCCTCGCTATTAAACACCGAACAACAAAATTGATTGCGGATCTAATACTCTTCCCTCCGAAGTAAAAGTGTTTCTTATCGGACTAGTCAAAAGTCTAGTCTAACGAACAATAAATTAAGATTTCGCAGCAATCACAGTGATTAGAATGATAGTCCAACTGCGAAAGAATGGTTCAGTGCAAGTAAACATTGTGACTAGTCCGATTGTGTAACAACACTTCACACAGCAGAATACGCGCGTCGAACCTGTTCCTTTTCTTAATGACAAGCAATTAACGGCAATAAGGGGTCGCCTGACGCGTTCGCAAGGAAATGCCACCGCAACAGAGGTTAAGCATCGTTTAATTTCAGACACGCGTGGCTGATAATGACCAGCATCTGCACATTGTACGATGATCGACCTGGGAGTGTTCTTGCTCTGCTGGCTTCCGGGTTCGACGATCCGCCATGTTTGTCGCCGCATGCTAGAGGCGCCAACCAACGGTAGCGCCATCGATTCGTGTTAGCAACGAAGGGTACGTGAACATGATTAACCCTCGACTAGGAAAACAATCGAAATTACACAATTAGCCGCGCAGGATCAGCGGCGACCCCATACTTATTTATGAGCCCATCATTTAACCACCGACTAATTTAATGGGTCCGGTGCATGGAAAAGAGAGCAAGCTAGATATTGGACCGCTGTACACGTTGTAATATGAGGTATAACAAAATTGATCAACAGTTGAGAATTTCTTCATACATACATTAATTGAACTTACGGTTTTATCCATTCGTAATCTTCTGACAGGTATTTTGAAATCGATAATCGATAGCCGAGAATTCTTTGAATGAATTCTTGTGACAGCAATTTCGTTTATAATCCAGAAAATTATGTAATGAGTATAGTGCAACAACTTCTTCTGAAATCATTATTTAAAATGATCGAACTTGTTTCGAATATAGCTCAATAAACTTTCAGTAGATGAAGTGTTGAGAAGTTGACCGTACAGGCTGGCTGTAGAAAATAGAAAATTACTGATGCTTGTTTTACAAACTTTGTTTGTGAAATAGTTGCATAATTGGTAGGTCTATTACAAAAATTGTCTAATCTAGTAACCGGACCAATTAAGCTACTTTCATCTATCCTGAAACAGTGTCTACATCAAGTTGTGTAATAACTTGCTTCGGCAGCAACATGCACTTTGAGATGTGTCACACTGAAGTCGTCTTTTAAAGTTCACCAAACAAAACGAATTAAAAGAAAAAGATCGCACACCAAACTGGTGCATGGTGAAACTACTTCATTTACCCAACCTAGAGTCTTATTCTTTGCGAGACGGTCGCAGGCTCCGACGGCTAATGAAGCGACGTCCCCGCGATTCGAGTCAGGCTAACCTACCCGGTCAATTAGGGGCTACGACGGTACAGTCTGTCGATCGGAGAGCACGCAAGTGAAGGATCGAAGGCCGGGTTGATCGATCCGAGACGCAGCGAACAAAAGCAGGAGGAACGGCTCGCGGAGACGGGGATAACCAGGAAAACTAGGAGAGCGAGAGATCGCCATTGTAAACATAACCGAAGTACAAAACTATGCATCCGAGGTCTGTCGCATCCCGAGGAGGATGAGCCGGAGAAAAAAAAGCGAAGAGAGGAAGGAATAATGGTTCGCACATAATGAGAGGAGCGAGTTTGTGACGGGACAGAGAGTGGGCGATGCCGAGGAAGAGAAGGTGGAAGAAAGCGACAGAAAGAAAGAGAAAGAACGGGAGAGAGAGAGAGAGGAAGATGGAGGCCGTGGCGAACGAGAGCCAGAAGAGATTCCGAGACGGAGAGTCAGGGGAGATGGAGCGAGAAAGCGAAGAAAGAGGGAAAGAAGGGAGAGAGGAAAAAAGAAAATGAGAGAGTATGTCGTAGCCCGACCCAACCTCTTCGTTATGACAATATATCTGGGCCCCGAAGGAAACATTGCCCCGAGAAGTCCTGAAGGCATGCTCCGAAAGCTTGCGGCGGCCTCCTTTGTCGGGGATTCTTCGAGCGAGAGGAAGAAGCCGCGCGTAGAAGAGGCCAGAGAGCCTCTTCCCTCCGCCACGTAAAACGAGAACTATACGTACTAAACAAAACAGGATGCTATTAGGTTTTTGTCGCGTTCCACGTACCACCAGGAGCCGTGGCGATTGGCCGGTAGCGAGCCGGCTCGATAATCCAGCTTTCCTCGCTCGATATCGGGCACCGCGTGTCACAATGTTACGATAGCCAGCAGCTTTTCAGACGGCTTTATCAACTGTCTAGGCGCCGAGCCTGAACGCTCGCGGAATCGACGATCGCGATCTCGATTCTGCTTTCTCGGGGGTCTCCTCCGTGAGATAGGTATCGATCCCAATGAAGAGGATCCACGATCCGGACGAAATGAAAATGCTGCGAGAAACCCGCCGCTTTTTTATCGCCTTTTTCTGGTATTCTCGCTCCCCTCTGTTTGAATATGTTAGCCTCGCGTAACACTCCGTTTTGCTAGTACACCAGCGATAAGTTGAATTTAGAGTTAGGCATTTAGAATAACCATTGTCCCTGCATGACGCCAAATGTTTTAATTAATAAATTCAATGTCAAATATGATTTCCATATTTCATTTATTCAGAGATGGGAGATAGAGAAATGGATCTGCAAAATGCTAGATGAATGAAGAGGCATTGAATAAAATTCTCTAACTCTAATTTTATAGAATGTTTGAGGCTATCAGTCAAGCATCCAAAGCGTTAATGAATTTAATGAAGAGCTGTCTTTGACTGCATTGTCTTAAGAGAACGACTGAATTGCACCCAGACAAATGAAATGTTCTAAAACAAAGGCGACCGATTAGTACCATTTTTCTATGGAACCGATGTTCGAACCATAACCGGAATCGATAGTACAGTTGCAGAATAAACCTGCCATACATTATTCGAGTTCATCGTAAGCGCTCCGGTCAGTTATTCAACGTTATTTTCCTAACAGGTAGAGAGCCCTCGGTTGCAACTAGACTGCGGACGTTCGTGCACTTAAGATATTACCATTATTACTATTATTTCGTAGGCTGGTGGCCGTGTAAGGGTCAGAGGTCCTACCATATATTACCTCCTCGGAGCGTTGCCTTAAACGGTCCGCGAATTTTTGTTTTCGCAGGCAAGGCGGCGTATAGGTACGGTCACGAGGAGAAAGCGGCGAGAAGCGGGCGCTCGCGCGTGTGCAACTTTTTTCAGGTGTGTTCGCGAATCCGCGGTTCGCGTTTGCTTTCTACGAGTTCCCGGGGCTCGTCGGCAACGGCTGCGATCTAATCCTGAGATCGGCCCCGTCGACCAAGGGGGGAAATTGACTTCGTTAATGCGTTCGCTGGCCGCCGGTATTTACGAGGCCGTGATTTATCGCTGTTTTTCGCCGGCACGAGAGAGCCTGCACAGCCTCCGCACCGCTCCGTAACGTTGCGCGGTTGCTATCGCGGTGTTCTTCGGGGAAGAAATTGTTTTGCCGCCGGGAAATTGTACTCCCTGATAATGAGACTTCTTCGAACGAGCTCTCTTGTCGCTCTCGAAAAACCGGGGTTATTGATTCCACCGGGTTTCGCAACGAATTTGTTTCTGGATCGCATCTCGACCGATCGACGCGCGGTAGGCTGTTTGACGCTTGTAGTTTTGTATTAAAAATCTGGCGTAGAAGTCAACGCGACAAGTAGACCAAATGACCAATGAATGAACAAAGGTACCACAGTGAACAATAATTATATTATTAGGCAGCAGATCTTTATGCAAAATGAAGAGTTTCTCCCTGAATTGCAAGAAACTGTTGTTCAATAGGTTGGAAATAACATACAGTACATTGAAATTATTCTAATATTTTTACTGCTTTAAATTGCACCTACTCATTTTTGTCATAAACGCTTAAACAAACAAACAAATCGTAGGACCGTTGAGCCACGTCAAAATACAAATTGTCGACCTTACGATAACAATATTTTGGATATGTTGGATGTAGTTCGAACAATTTCTAAGTAAATTAGTAGTTAGTGTCGTATAGATGTTACCAAATAAAAATGTCTTTTCTTCTTCAATAATATTGACCAGTCGGAAGAGTAATTTATTCATATTCTTAAAATCATTTAATCTTCTCAGTGCGTTAAATTTCATTTCACACAAAAATCCCTAAAATGCTCGGTCAGTTATGAAGAAACAGAAGATCTCTTTAGACATCTGTGAACATTCAATTGACTACATGTATAGATGTCAACATGAAGAGAACATCATAAATGTTTGTAATCGTAAGTGTTCATTCACAGCTCACCCTACGTTTGTATCAATCAGCACATTGCTGCAATAAATCCAGGCGCCGGTCTCGAACATGCGCAAGATTTACGGAACCCGCCGATTTCACGGCTCGCAGAAATCATAAATGTTATTTTTCAGTCGTGTTATGCTGACTTTGATCGATGTAACGACGCGAATTTCGTATCCTGATTCATTTCTCCACGGACACTCTCGTTTCGAACGGCCGTGTGTAATATCGCTTTTTATGCATGTTTCAGTAAACGCAGATAAGAAATCAATGTTCGTAAATCTAGCGTTAATGGTTGGACTAGTCGACTGGAGGACTTTTCTTTAATGCGATACATATTTCGTCGGAAATACCGTAATCCAAGATGTCGGCACGCCGATCATCAGCGCGGCAGCCATTTTATCGTGAGGACATAAATCAAGATGCTTTTCTAATTAACCCTGGGGAGGTTCTGCTGATCCGAGAAACACGTGAGAAACGTTTCTATCCATATGCCGGAAATCGAAGAGAGGAACGTCTGTCAAGTAATATTTAAATTACAAATTAGGTAATTATGTGGCGGTTCCTATAAGTATTCGGCTATTGACTGAAGCGTATATCAAAATTATCTACATATTGAAATCGGTACACAGTGCGGTAAATCATTATTAGGATACTTAAACAGTCTTATGTTCTCGACGACAATTTCATAGCGAATTGATACTAGACATAAAAAGTTTAAATCATCTCGGCAGTTCAGGGTTAAAAAACATATTTCGCTGCGAAACAGTCGTACGAACGTGGATTTTAGAATCGCGATCTCCGCAAGGTTAACAAAAGTCTTCCAGCCGTCGAACGACCGTATCAACAATAACAGTTTCATCCTTCGACGTATTAATAAAAAAAGGACATTCCATCCTTTATCAGATCGCGCCACGCAGTTGCTATAACTTTTAGACGGCCATCGCGACTTCCAGTTCTATTGCTCTCGGTCCAAGGACAGGGAGCGTTGCACAAGGGAACCTGTTATCGGCAATACTGTCTATTTTTATGAGTCGGCAAGCTCATGTATAGCTTGGTGCTTTTTTATACCGGGGAGGCGAAAACGATTCGTAAACAAGCACAAATTGAACGTTTCAAGGCTGCAGCAAATACTCATTCTTATATTAATATTCTCTTTGTGCATACATATAACAAGTTCTATTTGTTTGAACTAACAATTTTATTCCGGGGTAGATTCGTTAGCTGTAAATGTCTTTTGGTGGTTTGCAAATGAACAACAAATTTCGTAATGGCCACGAATTAATTCGTGCACTCGATAGGAACTGTGTCGGTCACGACCTTGCCAGACAGACGGAAGATACCGCGGAATAGAGGCTTTTATTGCGAAGTGATCCCGCGTCTGGCGCGAAGGTCGTCCTGCGAGCTTATCCCGGCGTAGAATCTCGGAGAAACTCGCAGTTTGGAGGCCCGACGGGCCACGCAAGGCAATTCGTCGACGTAAGTTCCGTGGGAGCCCTCGTCCTTCGTCCTTCGACGCTCGTTCCAACGATCCCTCGATCGGGTCTATGGGGAGGTAGCCGTTTGCTCGAGTTACGACCGCGCGTTAAATCGGCGGAAGCTTCTCCGCTGTCCATGGGCGGACTTACGACGGTCAAGGCACGGGGAACGGGATAAAAGCTCGCGAAATAAAGCATCGGCGACCCTCGCGGGGCGAGATCTCTCTTCCTCGAGTCGTTCGCGTGTCTTTTAACGGCGTAAAGGTCGCCGTGGCTTGCCGTTAATACGAATTTTAATCGCTCGGTCGTAAAGACAGATCGGCCGCATGGCTGCACACGCGCGCGCGTGCAAGAGACCCGAGAGAGACCGATTCGCATGGTTCGGCAATAAAGATGCTTTTATTAAATCTCGTCGGGGCTGCGATACGTCACCGGCCTCGCGTCTTATCGCGGATCATCCTCTCGGCTCCCCCGCCTTTGTTCCAGAGCCGCGCACTAAAAACCGACCACGATGGTTTACGATACGCATCGTTCCACTCGCCTCTCTTTATGGTGATCGTGACGACTCAAAGGACTGGCCCGATATATCCGTCCGGCCCGATAGCGAGGCGGATTTAGACGCGGACTGGCGATAGTCCACCGACGCCGAAACTCGGCTTGATGACGAACGGGGATGTTGCGTTCAGCCACCCTCTTCAATTTTTGCCACGATCGCGCAGAAAATACGGTGAAGATCACTTAAATTGTATAGTAGAATCTCGCTTGCACCTCGCGCAACGAGCGAGACACTACTGTACTAAAATTTGCACGGTACAATTTTCACGATCCAGCACCGACAGCTTTTCCACTTCGCCCATTTCAATTTCTTACTGAAAGAAACGCTACCGTGTTACGGTAATTGTTCCAGTCAGCCATTTAAGGGCAGTTGCCTTTTAGGAACCTCAAAGATCTGAATGAAATGGGTTCAACAATACGTAAAAGAAAATTGATACGATTTGAATGGATCCACCCATGGTTGCCATAAAATTTTCAAATGCGTCCACCGTGCAATTGCATCGTTAAAAATAATACGCATCGAATTTGCTCTCAAATTCTTCACTATACCCGAGCTGCATCGAGTGGTTTTTCAGCAATACGTTAGGAAAAACCGGGTTCTGCTTCAGCAAAAAAATCATATTTTGAACGAGATAGATAAGTTCAAAAAAAGCACACATTAGACCGTAAATTAAATTCTTGCGTTTACGATCCTAATTTATCGATTCTAAAAGTATCTCCCCGCTAGATGCGATAGAGGATAGTAGAACCGATAAATACTTGCACATTAGAAATAGTTAACTGCGAATCATAAATTAGGTCCAATCTGGAATCCGAGCCAAATTGTTCTGCTTTCCCCTATATATTCGTGTTCGCAACAGAAAGTATAGAGAAAATCTGCAAATATTAGTTTTATGATCTAATATCACGAAACTTCTGATATGCAATCAAAACCGATCCGGTATTGACTTGCTGCGTTATCGTTCTCGCACCTACACGTCGATGTCGTAAACTTCTCAGAATAAATATTCACTGCTGAAGTATTCCAATGCGGAAATACGACTTCATTCGATAGGTATCCAGAAAATAGATAGGTTTACTTCGCTTCTTAACACTAAATGCAAACTTTGTTTCGACTCGTCGCAAAGTCAACGATGTTGAAGAAGAAGACTTCCACATCTTCTTTGTAGTCATAGCGAAACTTGTTTGCTCATGACAAACCTTTATATTTTCCGTGTCAAATTTTATTACAAACAAGCGTTTCACAAACAATATGTGTCCCTATCTCCAAAAATTAATAGGATTTGTTCTAGACCTCAAGAATTAATATTTGTGACAAGCTTTGACTCTGCAGCAGAGTGATCAGTTCAGAGGAGTTGATTTGAATGGAGGGGAAAAGGTTGCCCTCTCTCCCTGTTAGTACCGGATTAGTCACGTGACATTATAGCACATGCATGACAGGGGAAGGTAGATAGGGGAGACAATTATTTCTACGCGTTTTCTTCTGGATAAAGAAAAGCGAATGTAGCGAATAATCCGCATAAATCGATGTATAAGTGCATAGTGGATTTCGTCGAGCTGTAGATCGTCGAATCCGGATCCTCCGGCGCCACTCTAGTCGACAGCTCTCGTCACAGCTGTTTATAGTGATCGGGACTGAAAGGACTGGCCCGATATCGGTCCGGACGCGAGCGGTGCTCGTGCGGCGGATTTAGATGCGAGGAGGACTCTTTAATATCAAACTGGTTTTGTTTAATGACCCTGGCTGGCTGCGCTCGCGCTTCTTTTCGCCGAAGACCGTTACACGCGGAGCGTTCTCCGGCACCGGCCAACTGTAACACCGTGTATTGTAAAACGCGGGTCTCGGCTCCGCGGCTGTCCGCTTATCGCTTCGTCGAAATATTGCTTCATCCCGACAGCCCGGCTAGAAAGCTTTACACTCTGCCGACCGTCGACGTGACGCGCGCAGATATTTCACCGATAGAACCGTTATCGGCCGATCGCGTGGAACCGCGCGCGCGGCTTCATTAGATTCCTTTCTGCGCGTGTACCCTCGAAAAGTCGGAAATAATAAATAATAACCTACCGTGTTCTATTAAATTCATAACGCTTCGCCTACAGCCAGTCGAGGCTGCGCGATCTTCAACGCGAGATTACCCTGACCGCACATAAAGTATACCGGCGTTCTCGCGATATACATACAACTTCTCTGAAAATATAATGGGTTAAAACGAAAAGTTATGTTCTTCATTAGGTATCCTATATTCTTTTTATGAGTACCGATGAATTTTAATGATTAAATATTACGGAAAGCCGTTCAATCGTGTTGCCTATCAGTTAAATAATACAGCAAGTTGAACAATCACGATTTTATATTGTTCCAATAATAACATCTTCATTTTCATAGATATTTAAAAAATATATATCACCATTTTTGTTGCTTCATCGTATCTATACTCACAATGTCTGTTTGTTTGGATTTTTTGCAATTGCAAAGTTTGTATAAAGTGAATTATGTTTTCGTTTTTCTTTTCAATAAATGAATGTTATATTTGTGTTTTTAGGGAATACAAAATGCTACCAAGTACTTTTTGCACTGGTATGGTATAATTAAATATCGGTCATTATCAGAATTAAAGGTGATCATCACTCTAACAAATCGACGTGTTAAATGCTAATTGAGGTCGTAAATGGAAGTAATGGTTCAATATTGACTTTTTTATACTTTTGTATCCTACATAAAACTTTTTCTATTCAACTGACAATCGGAACATATCCTACTAACACGATACTAAACCTCAATAAAACCGCTCCAAATCGACTTTCACACTGAATCAATCGTCTTAGGGATCATTCAGGATGTTAGAGGGATTAAGGTCTACGATGGCACGAGATTAGATCTCTCGAATAAATTAACAGCGATCAGCGTCCGAACGAGTCGCGTAGGATTCGATTGAATCGTGCTTGATTCACGCTGGACAATCGGGGACAGTTTTACGGTCAAGCCGCACGTGAAACGAGAAATCGCGAACGATCATTGGCGATCGTTCGCGGGGTGAAAGAAGTGGGTCGAAACGAACCCGGGCACGACGTATCGTTCGGAGGCCGAAAGCCGTGTGAAAACTGGCGTGACCAGGCGTGAATTATTAAGCGTTTCGAGTTCGCGCGTCGCGTGTTCATCTCCGCGAGCAAGATAAAGCGACAGCCGAGGAGGCGAGCGTATGTACGTGTACACCGGAAGGCTGCGGCCCGTCAGCGGGGGCCGATTAATCGGCCGCGGAACCAGTTTGTCGGAAATAAAATCTGCCAGTGGAATCGTGCTTGACCGTAGAACGT
Source organism: Lasioglossum pauxillum (assembly GCA_933228785.1). Taxonomy (NCBI): domain Eukaryota; kingdom Metazoa; phylum Arthropoda; class Insecta; order Hymenoptera; family Halictidae; genus Lasioglossum; species Lasioglossum pauxillum. The sequence continues at coordinate 15,577,301 of OW121702.1, read as the reverse complement.
CAACGTGCCCGGCCTTCTCGTTTTAAAAGTCGTGCCCTGCAGGGGCGCGTCGACACCGGCCGAGAGAGACCGCTCTCTCCAAGTGCAGGCGCACTGTCACCGATTCTGCTCGAAAATCGGCCGAGATTCGCTACTTACTGCTTCAAACCAGAGGTCATCGTTTTGAACGTGTTGTTTTAAGTGCACCGTACACGTGTATTTAGTCACACGTGCATTAATACATTGGTATAAATGTTTTAAAAATTGCACGAATTAAAATAAGGATATACCAATGCACAGGTGAATTGTATTCATAAAGGTGAAGATAACACGTGCAGATAATAAACGTGTACACGTGTTATGCCGAGTGTGACTAAACGTCAATTTTATTCTGAAGAATTCCTGAATACAGACCGCTTCCTCTTATCTCGAAAAATCGAAACATCGACCACTATACGCCGCGGCGTATCTCATACCAATCATTGGGGCTTCCCTGATCGTACACGCTGTTCACGAGTTCGATCGAAGGGGATTCTTCGTCTATCGGTGCAACTTTGAATCAGACAATTTTACGCAAGCCTTCTACAGTCCGCGCAATGTTATAAATCGTCAACGTCATTGTGCAAATTTAATTTTGATTGCAGGTTGCTGAAGAAGATTCGTGACAATTGGGAATCTATGCAGCCATCTTCAAATACTTGCAAAATGTTTTTAACTTTGCGTCGATCCTCGCTTGTGAATAACAAAATGAATATTTGCATTACGTAAATATAGGTTTAAATTTGTCGATAAAGAGGTCAGGAATGTGGCAGGTTTGATAAAAAGAATTGTTCGGAAGCATAAAAATCCTCGTTAATAAAGCGAGCGTTTCACATAATGATGGTTCTCGGTGGTTTAACGATCAATTAGCAAGCTTTCGAAAAGAATTGAGCAAAAAGTGGAGGGTGTAATCGTTGCCTGAACGCATTAATTAGCAGCATACAATCGTGGAGCTCTTCATTTTTTTTTAATCCCTCCCCATTACACGTTACATTTTTACAGCGAGGAAGATGTTCCGATGGAAATGGCTCCTCAATGTCGTTTTGCTCGATAAGTTAACGATAGGGAAACCGAATTACCGTTCCGGTTTATCGGCTTCGTTGAACACGAATGATCGAGCGAGTCGAATGGCTGAACAATAATTTTGCAATTGAAAAAATACGCTTCGACTGTTCGAGAAAGGGCGACTGTTACCTACTGCAATTAAAAATCCTGGAGAAGTTCAGAAATTTCAAAATCAATCTTTCGAAAGCTATCTCTTCCACGAAAATTAATTTCCGGTATTAAATATCCAAACATAACGCATCGGATTTCATGGTTGATCGTAACTGTAACAATATTATCAGCATCAGAAAATAACCGTCATTATATCGGCTCTCCTAGAAAGAACCGCTTCTGAGAAATATTTGGTTGACCCGCAGCTTCGTGCGGATGTTTGCTAAATTGGCATTTGATTGCTATTATTAGCGAAGATAGCTAACTTCCATAACCCATCTACGTCTCTATATTTAAAGTTAATTTTCGAGAATAATTTTTCGTGAAAGGTGTTCTCGTAATTCAAGGCGCTCCCGTAGAATTGTTACAATTTCGTATTGAACCTGCACAGTTGCTTGAAAAGGTTTCTCAAAAATCACTTGTTCTCGTTTGTTAAAAGACACGATCGTAATTAACACTAATCTCCGAGCTTTGATCTACAACTTTAAAGAAACGAATAGTGACAACTAAGGCCAGCGGGTTTCGAGAAAAGACGCAAGTGGTACATGTACAATTATGCAAACATTCTGGAATACCTGCACTTCACGAGCCCATTCTTGGCAAGTCGAGCACAGAATCCAATCTTAACCATTACTCTCTAAGCAAACCTACACCTACAGTTTCTTTAGCGGCAACACCAGGTGAAATGGTTCACTTATAAATAGCTTTTAGGGCCTCCGTGCTTTATCGCTTTCCACCATTCTTTGCGACCCATTCATTTGATTGAATTCTTGGCTGTTATTAACTTTCTTCCACGGGTTAAATGTTCACGTGTCGAATCAATAACTTAACGCCGACCGTTATTGCCCCCGACAGATTTATTCATGTGTGAATTACAACGGGAGTCAGTTAACACGTTGACTTCCGAATACCGACCCTACATAGTTCCGCACGAACCGAGTAATTCAATTACTCAAACCGAAATTAGCATGTTAAAATACACCATTAGGCTGCGGATTTTGTGCATTTCTGATGAAACGACGGGTTCTAATATTTTTTTTTAAAGTACATTTTGAAAGATCATTGAGATTGCGAAGATGCGTTTGAGGAGTTGTTCGACTCTTACTCAGAGTCACTGCTATAACCAGTACCTAATCAATTACTAAACATTTAAGTATTGTATGAGATGTTATATCAATTTCATATCCATAAAATGAAAAAGATGATACAGAATAGAATTATTCTAGGTCGGAAGAAATGTTTAATTTTCGAGTTAAAATTTTATATAAAAAAATTAAACCGACTTCGAAAAAATGCACTAAAACGTATGAAATAATTTCCATTTAATTTCTGTGAATACACACGAACTTAAATACAATACAATCTTCTCGGAGGTGACGGTGAAATAAAAAATTTTCCAAATGACAGATGTTGCTGATTATGATTTCATTGGAATATGATGAACTTGGAAATCAGTAGGTAGGAAGAGAATATACATTACTATGTGAAAGCATGTAGAAGAATTTAAGGATTTTCGTAATTTCCAGTGTCGAAAATTTTCAATTTTGCATTGCCTCCGAAAAGATTGTACATATTCACATAAATTAAATGGAAATTATTTGATTTTTAGTGCATTTTTTTAGTGCGTTTTTTCGAAGTCGGTTTAATTTTTTATATAAAATTTTTTTATTTCACACTTTTTAGTGGAACGAGCAGAATTTGTAGAACACCATAGGATAGTTTTTCGGTCTTATTGAATATTTGCAATAAAAACCGCAAAGAATGAAATATGCAAAATTTGTTTTTAAGGAACCAATCGGGATACATACTCTACAGGATGCGAAAGATTTCGTTCCGATTGGTCCATCCATCTTGGCGTAATCGGTGAACATACATACAACAGAAAAAAAGCGAAAGAAGGCACATACAGATCAAATTGAGTAACCTCCTCCTTTTCGAAGTCGGTTAAAAATAGCTCCGAGTGCAAAGGGTTCAGAAAGTAAATGACGTGGCTAAAAGTGAGAGGATTCTCAGGAGAGACTGAAATATTAGCAAAAGATTATACAATGAGAACAATATTAAGGAAGACATAGAGAAAGAGATAATAATTTGCGTTTGAGCGAGTATAAGAGTGTCGTTTTAGCTGCTCGGTGTTCCTAGCATCGACGCCTTCGCGACCGGCGACGATCCGCTCGGATGCGTATCGAGAGGACGCGCGGGAGTAAGTAAATCGTGTGAGTAAAACGCGTCGCAGCACGGTGTCGGTGAACAATAGGTGGAACGGTCTGTAGGAAATTGTCCTTCGGAGCGAACGTTTCGTCATCATCCTCCGTACGTACGTGCCTTTCTATGTACGGAAACGTGATCGAGGCTCCGCGTGCGCGCGCCCGCGCTGATATTCGCGAGAGCGCTTCGCAATGGTGCATTTCAAATGCTAAAATAAACGCTTACGCCGCGGGAACCCGTCGTCGGCCCTGTAAAAACGGACCGCGGGTAATCTTATAAGGCGTATCAGACACGGGAGTTACACGGGACTTTCGCGGTCTATGCGTTTTTGCATCTCTCCCGGGATCTTACAAAATCACGGGGCGCCGATATGAATTCGAGTCGTCGCGCGGCGCCGTTAATCATACGAAACTGGACCGCCCAGGTGAACCGAATCTTTCATTAGCGGGGAAATACGTTTTTCACGGGAGAACCCGCGGCCCGTCATGCTACACTGGCGAGAATTAATTGGCGATATTGCGCGAATACGAAATCGCGAGCCAACCGCGCTCCAGAACGTTGCACCCTTCTTACAATTAAAGCTAATCTATGTGGCGCAATCGGTCCACGGGAAAAGTTGACGAATGCGCTAAGTAGAACGGCATTTTTCAATTTATGGCTCGCGGCGGGAAAAACGATTCCCAGGAGATAATCATCGGTTCGCGGAAACATTTAAATCGTGTCAATTAACTCTCTAGTGAACGGTTCAGATGTATCCGTTTTCTCGTGTACATTTCTTTGAAGAATTCGTGGCTTTTCATACGCATGTAATGCGATCGTGGTTATACGAGTATTGTTATACTGTATTCTACAAAATTGTTGCAAGTCGAGCAAACATTCATTGAGGAATTCCATGATAATTTATAGAACAGTGCAACACTACAAATTCCATTAGAGAGCCTCACAGACTCCACCCTGGAGGGTTAAAATGAAAAATTCCAATTTTTCAGCAAGCTTATGAGTAGACTCCTGATTTGATGCATTTATAGCAAAAATAGCTATGTACAACTTAAAACAATGGACATATTAAAACAATTTAAGGACATCAGTGTGTTAGTTGCAACTTAATAAGGTAATTAAAGAAAGAACAAAATTTTTAATTGTGTCTTGCAATTAACGCGAACATTTTTTAGCTGTGAATATTGAGTCCAAGAAGATCATCATTGATTTCAAAGTAGTGGATTGGAAACTAAGTAAAGATTTTAGTGGATCTAGTTATGGTTGTCATAAAGTCTTCAGAAGCAACCGTCCAAGGGTGAACGCAGAATGATCGAAGTTGTAAAAATCGGCAGTTTTATGAATGTGTAATTGCGAATCAACCGAGATTGATCGGTGGTTCCATCCTTAAAAGGCTACTCCAGATTTTCCAGGCGATCCAATAATTGGCTGTTCGTGGCCCTTTCGACCGGTTTACCGCGATCGCAATTTCGTCGGCCCGTCAGAAATGGCATGGCGCGCGGCCAGATCCAAGAGGCCGACAATTTCGCCACGCGTCTCCCGGAGGAAATTATCAGCGGACTGAAAGTCGAGTTCCTCGCGAGCGGACATTCTGATCGGACAAATGTAGATCGCGAGATTGCCAGCCGGCGCGAGCCTGTGTTCTCGATCGTCGGCTACCGCGAATTAATGTCTCACTCCTTTTCGCACAGCTGGACGTGGGTTTATCGGGCGGCCCACTTTGTGCGGCATGTCTCCGATATTATTAACTAGTTTCCCTCCATCTTTGATATTCTCGTTCGCCGACACCCGAAGAAATCATTTATCCCGCGGATTAACATTCGTGCGCATGAGATTTGCATAATTCTCGGGAAATTTTAACTCCGGCGCCCCGAAAGCGTAATATGTCTTGATCGGAGGCGAGATATGCAAAATTTGAACGGCGAAGGTGTTCCGTGGTGAATTGTGTCTTCACCCTTCGGCTTATGAAGGACTCAAAGGTACCGTTTCTATTCAAACGCTGCGGAAATCAAATATGCTTAAACCTTAGCAAACTTGATTCTATTTAAAGTATGTACCACTATGTGCATTCATGCCTTGATAATTGTAAGTCAGTATTTATAGGTATAGTTCCAATATTGGTAATCTTCCTTTTTGCAACCGTTTAAATTATTTTTCTACCTATTTAGTTAGTTAAATTCCATTTTTGACACAAAAGTATATAGAAACATGGATTAAAAATTACGTAAAAGAAATTGGCGAAGAAATGCCGGTACTACTGTATTAAAACACAGTCAAATTCGTTACGTAAAATACATTATTATAACTCTCAATATATTTTCGTAATTTTGGCTGTTTCTAAGCTATTTCACGAAATATGGTTCTCAACCCCTACATTCATATGTGTGAATGAGCCTTCATTCTTGCAACATGAGTGGTAACAGATAGGAAACAAATGTGCGGTAAATATACTTTTCTGAAAATTACTTTTCATCGAAGTTTTAATAAACTTTCCCACATACTTTACAAGTACTAGACAGTTAAATTTACAACGAAAATAAAAGTTTCCAAAATGGATTACTTTGGAGTACATAGCCGACGATCATGGCCGCGAATGTCGTTAATCATGACAGATTTAAAACTGACCCATATTTAACACCAAACCTGTCGAACTCTAAAAATGGCTGGCATGTGTTGCCTTATAAAAATGACATCGTAGAATTTATATAAATTTATAATGTATGCTTAGATACAAAAATGTGTCTAATCATTTGCAATAAAAGCATCATTATAATTTCAATAATAGTAACATAAAAACCAGAAACCTTTCATTTGGCCGGCGATGGTAGGTTTAGTGTTGCGCGAAAATCGTTTAACGAAGATCTCAAGCCCGAAAGTAGATCGTCTTCAAGAAAAGCCAACAAAACTTTCGATTAACCTAAAACTACGTGGACAATAGAGCAGGGGGGAAAATGGCGTAGTTCATACAATAAGACGGTCACAATCGGTTCAAGTGGAGGATACTTGTCTGGTGGCATATAAAAGGTATGTTATAGGTTAAAGTACGGTATGCATAACAAAAGATGTCGCGCATTCTGGAACGTCTCGGGACTAAAAAGACGTTCAATGGCATAAACGCCGGTATTCAGTGCGGGGAACATACCGTGAAGGTAGAGGAACGGTGGAAACAGTGATACTCTGCGGCCCATTTAAATAATTCGCGAAAGAAGGGGGGCGGCCGTACCGTGGAAAAATCGCAGGAGCCGTGGGGAAAGGATTCAGCCTCTGAAAGGCGCACACGGTCAGAGCGGAGATCTTATCCGAACGCGGTGGGCATAAACAATCGTGTTGTACGGACTCACCACCAGTTGGCCTGCGCGCCGTTTTGCCACGCGACGAGCAGCAACGGTACGAGGAAGAAGGTTGTCAGTACGGGCCGCATCTTCCTGTCGAATTCTTGATGGCTGGCTGAGCTTTCGTGGATCTTTCTTCTGCTCGAATCACGAAAAGAAACTAAAGGACGAAAGGATGGTTTGTGTCCCCGGCTTCAGCCACGCATTCTTACGATAGTCGATATCGATCGAGGATTCGCATCGGCGGTTGATCCCGAGGCTGACAGATCGAGAATCGAACGTCGTTCGTGATATCGAACCGATCGCTGTTACTTCTCGCACCCAGTCACCGCGGACGTTCTACCCTTGTTCCGTTTTCTTTTTCAACTATCAACCTGTGCAGAGATTGTTTACATGTTTTACCGCGGCGGGCTTGTATCACTGGGCCTCGTGAGGCGGCACACGAAACAAGAAAATCAGTTCGGTCTTGTGTCCCGGATGCGAAGCACTTGATTCGCCACACGAAAGCGTAGCTGGGACGTGAACCGCGCTTTTCGAACGAAAGCGAGGTACGCGACGCGATCGAGCAAGAAATGGAAACGATCCGATCGTGATCACCGACAAACACGGAAAGGATCGCTCGTGGATACGTTGTTGTTCTCGATAGGAGAGATTGTAACCCGCAGGAATGGAAGAAAACTTTCGTCTCGATAGAGGCGAAGCCGACACGAACGAGATGACACTCCGTGAACGCTCGCGTACGTACTGTGGCCGGTAGTCACGAGGAAAAGGGCAACGGGGCTCTCTCGGTGGGCGGAGCTTTCGGTCACTCGCGTGCACGCGATTGGTGGTGTCGTCCAACAGCCACCGAGGCTCCACTCGCGTTAATTAAGCATTTCGGCACACCGTCCCGTTGCCGACATTCGCGCGTCTCCTCGCTCGCTCGCGATTCGTTCGCCAACCACATTTGTTTCCGCGAGTTTCGCGAGAAACTCCGGAAAGAGAGAACGGCCAACCGACCTCCCAATACGAAAGTTTAATCGTGGGACCATCGGCCAACCGATTTTTCACGTTCAGGGGGGACTAACCCTCCAGCAAGAAACTTTGTCGGAGATTCGATCCTCAAAAATCGATTTCTTTTATTGCGATTATCGAAGCACAACCCCCCCATCATCCTGCCGTACCCCGCCATGTTAGAAGTGGACAATGTCAGACAACGGTCGGATGTACCGATTTGTTTCTCTGTAACACGATCGTTTTCGAACGGGAAAGACATCCGCAAAACAATCGACTGAAATCGAGATCGCTATTGCGGTATCTTGTGTCGTCTGTCTATTGTTAGTAGCCACATCATAGCTTGTAATGGAGAGCGTTGATTAAACTAACGTTTTTGTTACATGGTACGTCCTTAATCTTTCTTCTCGCTGCATATTCGTCTAGCGAAATAATATTTTCTTTAATAGATTCATTGATTTTTAAGGTTATTTCAAGATCGTATGTAAATTCAAATTATGTTTCACGTTCAAGATGTATTCCCGTTCGAACGGTACATTTTCTTCCTGGTCGTATACGATTCTACAGTATCGTAAATTGTTTCAGTAAGCATCGTAAGAATAAATACGTTAAAGTGTCCTCTTAAATCGGTATGTATTGTATATATACGATATACTGTTCCCGGAGAGTGCTCTTATAATACGTGGAGTTTTAAGTGGAGTGTGTAGTCACTCGACGAGAAATGTGTAATTTGCGCAACGCGTTTATTGCGGTTTCCCCTGGAATGTAGCAAAATGGAAAAATCGTGTTCACCATAGGAGGTAAGATATTTATTGCTCTACAAAAAAACAATTCACAGATAATAAATGTTATTATGCAATCGAACCGATGAAATGTCATTCTAACTATAACAAAAATGAAATCAAGATTTCAGTTCAACAGCTTTTCATTAGGCGCCGCGTGCTATTCAAAATATTTTATATCAATAATTTCCTTGCATTTCATTGAACATCTGCTCGTTGGTCATAATTAAACAGTTTATTTCAGCTCGCACAAATGCAAAGTTATGAATATGTAAATATATGCTTTGAAATATAATTGGAATTTTTCTGAAATCAAAATTTGTTTCAAGTTTCTGTATTTGTTCGTCTTCGGTTTGAAAAATTCAGGAAACGTTAGAGAACGATGTTCCCTCTAGCGGAGAATCATTATACTATCATCCATAGTGAAACGTTTACTCTATTGGTTAATAATTTGCAATCTTTTAAAATTTCATATTTTTTGTAATTTTTTTTATCGCTGAGAACAATTTTACATTATAAGACTTACATCATAACAAAAAATTAAGAATTTTAACAAATGATGACGTTCCAACAAAAATGTTCAGTTAGTTATTGATCATTTGTTGTCAATGTAAATTTATGTTTATTTTTATAATCGTCGATCACAGACGTGATATAGGAGTCACCTTATGGGATTTCGTGTCGCACGATCTGAAATACCGACATCGCGAAAATCAGTGGTCTTCTAGCGTCCTCTATCCACATAGAGCAGCCAAATGATAAACTAGATCACAGCGTATACAATCACGGACTTAAGTTACAAACTTAAGTTAAGTAAACTTAAGTTAAGTCAGTACAGACATTGCATCACAGACGAGATATAGGAGTAGATCAATCGCCATATGGGGTTTCGTGTCTCACGATCTGAAATACCGACATCGTTAAGAATAACTCGATTTCTTACGCCCTCTATGCTGGCGAACGATAAATGTAGGAACTAGATCCACGAGAATTTAAATCGCGGATTTAGGCATATTAGCAAGAACCGAATATTCTTAATTTCTATTACGTGTTCGTCTGTGCTACAGCAGAAGTTGGTATGTATCATATAAATCATATTATCGATTTCACGAAGTAAAATAATAAAATGGTATTAAAAACTATGTTAGAGTTGTCAAGGTCAAATTTATTAAGAGTAATACGATTTAATTGTAACAAAAGTTGTATCCTGTAACTTATAAATATTTAGTATTACAATCATTTAAAAGACAAAAGAACGCATACAGGATAAGGATTATAAACATATATATCTCGCTATGTTTAACAAAATGAATTTTATTTTCTGTTGAAACAAGGAGAACTATTTTTCTTACGCGTATTCATTGAGTTGCCAGGTACTGCAGTTGTTCAATTTGCATGGTAATATAATTGTAATATAAAATATTCGATACTAAAATTAGATAAATATACAAGGCACATGCACCTGTTACTTGTGATTATATCACATGGGCTTAATTAACTTGGTATGTTTAGCATGTATGACAATTGGCCAGCGGTTCTGAATTGTACATAACAATTACAACTCCTGGTCTGTAGGCATTAGCATATGTACCAAATTAGAGACACAGTTACGGTGGGATTTAAACAATCTACAAGGTCATACACTTGTGTATTCTGTTTGGCGTTGCGAGGGATTGTGATATAAGCCAGCCATAGCTTCCTGTAAGGCCCTTAAACACGCGACATGTGCCTTGAATCCTCCTGCCCTTTCAGCAGAAGATTCTACTCGAACATGAGCGACATAGCCACGTGCCTGTAGTTCTCTCCAGCCAGGTGGAGTAGGGCCCTCTGTAGGTTGCCGAATGGGAGTATAAGAGTATAATGGTCCTTCATCGATCTTTGGCACAGACATATAATTCTGACTTCCTTGGTTGCTAAATTTGATTCCTGTACTAAACTGAGTAACCTTAGGAGCTGTTGTTTTTGATTCTTTCTTGGTCGCTTGAATAGCAGAAGCAAACGTTTCCACAATATTCTTTGCATTTCCTTCAGAGAACGTGAGCTCATCTATCAATGCTTCCTTTTCACGAATCTTTTTCTTCTTAGCTTCCATTTCTTGTTTCACCAATTCCATCCGTTTCTCCTCTTCCTTCTGCCTCTCTAGCTCTATCATCTCTTCCAATTCATACTCGTGCCTACCAATTTTGGTCTTGCTCTTTGTGATCTGGTCTTTATTGTCTTTCTTATACTGTTCTATCTTTTTATGTGTTTCCAGGACATCAATATTATTCGCTAAATTATATATTATGGTTTCAACATCCTCCAAGTAGTCATTGTATTCGCGTAACGTCGCAAAGTCATCTTCTCTCTTGTTGAAATCCCGTAGTACCCTCTTCCTTATGTTCACCTCTTTCTCAACCATCGCATCTTCGAACAACTGCACACGGAAGTTTGCTCTCCGCAGAGGAATTTTGCAATCTGGACACGATCCGGAACCTTGGGAGAATTAACGATACACGTTAGGCTGTTAAATCGATCATACATTTTACTACATAAATAGAATCAATATACTAACCTTTAAGGAACAACAAATCAACGCAACTTTCACATAACGTGTGTCCGCATACGTTTACCATCATCTTCAGGGATGGGTTCCTGTATTTGGTGGTTTTGCATCTTGGACAAGCTTGGTCGTCCATTTTCGTAAGATAATCGAAAACAATTCCGAATAGAACAATTCAGTGCTCTCTTTCGCAGACCGACTGACCGGTTGACAGATCGAGAAAGCTCACATCACGACACGTGACACGATCTCAAAGCGAGTTCTAATTGACGAAACGATCCTACAATATTGAATAGCCACAGAGCAGCTCAAGCATCCCGTTCTGTTCACGCACGAAAACTTTCAATAATATCGCCGTGCCTCGACATAACCTCCAATGACGAATCTCACGCCATCACCGAGTCACCTGAATCTGAACCGAATCTCGAACGCGATCGATACCGTGTATCGATAACATCGCGATTGTTTACGACCGCGATATAAACAGCGATATCTGCAGGACACACGATATACGATAATATTTGTGCAGATTAAACTTCCCGCCAATAATTGGCGACAATTGCCACCGACGCTGGCTGGCACTTTGTCACGGCCGGGGTTGATCGTAACGTAAGATTATCGATAAACGAACGACCGGCGCGCGGCTCGGCGGCGGCGGTTAACGAAGGGAAAACGGATTCTCGTTCGAACAGTAAAAATCGCATTAGTTATTCAAATTTCATATTCGTATCCGGAATTATTGCGGAATCCGCGCGGCCCGCACTTTGCTTTTATTTCTCGCTTTTAACGTCCGCCACGCGGACACGTAAACGCATTAAAAGATAAACTCGTTCGGGGGACGTGAGCCGCATGTTTACCGTTGGGAATCCGCGCCTTTTTCCGCATTTCAGTTTCTCCTTTCTTTTCCTTTTTTTCTTTTTTTTTAATGTTACGATCATCGCGCGTCGTTACGTGATTATCGAGGCGGGAAAGCGGGCTGAAAGGAAGATGAGAGTTCCGGTGAAAAGGAGCCCGCGTATGGAACTCTCTGGAGAGAAAAAGGATAGTGAGAGAGAGAGAGAGAGAGTGAGAGAAATGGAACGTTTGTGAGAGACGGAGAGAGACAGACTAGTACACGTCTGTCACGCGTTTCACCTTCAACGATTTAGGGCATCGATCTTCCCTTTCAAATCCATCGCGTGGATTATACATAAAAAGAAAAAGAACGGGTGGAGAGGGGAGAAAGAAGCCGGCAAGAAAGAGACACACAATGCATGTTCATTACGGCCGAAAGAACAAAGGGCCACGGTATGCTTTGGCGGCTCGCAAGACTGCGTCCTTGTTTTCTTGCCGCGTCGCGATGCCCACGGACACCCGTTATTCAACCCGTCACCGTAAGAACGGCACGAGAGCTCTGTGAAAAATGCGCGACGACCTTTCCTTGAGCAAAGGAAGACACCCTAAGCTCGGCCGTACACCCCCGCCGCCACGTCGAGCCATACCGAATTTCCGAGATTAGCCGGAATCTTGTACCGTAAGAGATTTCCTAAAGTGAACATCTTATTACGGTGTTTTCCTCCATCCATGGGGAGCTCGCCCCCGAGAATACCGTCTCTCCGTTGATCCCCGCGATTCTCTACAAATTTAAATACACCGTATCCGAGCCGGTCTCGAATTTCATTTGAACGACCCGGCCCGTGGCCGAAAAGCCCCGAGTGCTTTAGTGGTTTAAACAATCTTTTCCAAAAGAAATGCCATGCCATTTTCCCGACCGAAATTCGAGGATTTTCTGCTTCTACCATTCCTCGTTGCTCATAATTATGTGGCTGGAAGCGAACTACATTGGAAAACGAACTCTGTGAACTCTGGAAATGAAGGGCGGCGTCAAATGAACCTTTTGCGAATGCTACAGTTAGTTGTGTTGGTAACTGAAACACACAAACTCGCAGGAATATATGTTGGTAGAATATGAAATGTATGAGACTTGGAAAATGAATTTTACGAATTTTGGAAAGCAAACGATTCTAAAAAATCGTGACTGTTGGAATGAAAATTATGAAGGGAATTTATAAAAGCAAATGTGTTGCTGGAAAGTGAAACATACGAGATCTGGGAAATGAGCTGTGCTAGAAAATGAATTTTACAAATTCTGAGAAGCAAATGATACGGGAGAATCATGATGGGCGGTATTAAATAAACTTTTCACGAGTACTAGCAATCTAGTTCCGTTGATGACTAGAACCTACGAACTTATAAATATAAATTTTGTTAGAAAACACACTATATGATTTTCGGAAAATTTACTGTGCTAGTAAACGAATTTTATGAATCCTGAAAACCAAATGATTCAGGGGATCACGGCAAGGGAGATGAGGTTCATGAAAGGTGGTGTTAAATGAGTCTTTCACGAATGCTAGCAAGCCAATTGTGTTGATGGCTGAACCACTACGAATTCATAAAAGCAAAGTTTGTTGGAACATGAAATATACGAGATCTGGAAAATGCACTGTGTCAGTAAACGAATTTTATGAATTCCGAGAAGCGAATGATGCCAGAGAATGGATCCGCCGAATCCCAGAAAAGAATTGGGCTAGAAAATGAGCCTTATGGCTGCGAATATCGGGAACTAGCTTAATTTCGACCTAGATTGACCTTAATATATAATTAATTGATATCGACCGTGAGGAAATGCCATTGTGGTCCAATTTAGACGCCCGACCAAAATCATCATCCCCTGAATATTACATTGTCATTCGTGAACCATTAGTTTCCCAAAAACAATTACTCGGTTCGCGATCCCTTATCCGCGTCTGATAAAAAAGGCTCAAGCGGTATAATTGAATGTTATATTAAGTCGGCGGTCGTCGGGAAAAAGGGAGTCGAGAATCGTACCAAAAAGACGATTGGCTAAATCGCTTCCGGTAAAATTCTGTCGCTCGCCGATCCGGCACAAGGGTTTTAGGTCTTTCGGTGGTCGGGAAAAGTGGGCATCGTTGACCATTAAATCCGTTTTAAACCAGGCATTTGGGCTGGTAAACAGACTCCGAAGAAATTCAGCGGTCAAAACAGTCGTGGTAAAAGTATCTATTTTTCTTTCGCGGGCTGGAGAGCGGGTTCTCCGTCTCTGTTTCGCGCGCATAGACCGCGATCGTGGCGATAAGCCCGATTTAGCGGTTACAAGGCGAACGACGCGAAAGAGCGGCTTCGGGCTGCATTGATATTTGTAACGGCGTTACGTGTTGGTGCGTGGCACGTGTGTGCAACAATGACGTAGACAACAACGTCGACGACGACGACGACGACGAGGAGGATGACGACGAGAAGGATCGGGCCAGCGTGGAATTCGATTCTGGACTAGGGGATGCTGCACGGCCACGCGACACGAGTGTGCGTGCAAGTAATATAGAAGCAAAAGGGATACACGCTTGCGCCGGACGGTGTCTACCCCATCTTCCCGTTGACTTCGGGAGAGGGAAAAGCGGGGCGTGTGCAAGGACAGATGGCAGGGCGTCTCTCCCGGGCCGTGTCGCATGCACTATCAGTTTCGCTCGGATGTTCGTAACACGAGTTTTATCGCGCTGCTCGACGACGGTCGCGCTCGTCAAAGGCAGACCCGAGGATAGGCCAGCGGGCTCCGTCGCCTCCGTCGTTTCTCGTTGTCGTGCACGTCCCTCGAATCGCGGAAATTAGATCACCGTCGAACCAACGAACGAATGAACGTTTCGCCGTCTCGAATTGGTTAGGCGAGCAAAGGATCGCCGTCGGGGGCTTCGAACGATGAGATCGCTGATCGTTCGATTTGCATAATAGAACGGTTAAGAAGAAGAAGAAGAAGAGGAGAGGATAGACGAGTTCGGATTTTTCCACGATTTTCTCTCGTTCTTCCTCGACCCTTTCTCTTTCTCTCTGTTTCTCCGACGATACTTTGTTCCTCGGATTCTCGTCCTTTTTTTCTCTCTGGCTGGTCGGTTTGCCATCTCGTGCTTTTCTTTTTCTCGCGCTTTGTTTCGTAAGAGGAGATCCGATCGAATGGGAACGCGTTCGTGTCGTCTGGTGAATTAACCAGTAAGAAAGACGGGGTTGCAAACGCGCGTTTCCAGCGGGAAGATGAGAAGAGCGTGTTGTGGGACGGATCACCGAGGCGGAGAAGAATCGTGGAAGATTTCTATGCATGCCAGCACGTAAATCAACCCCGAAACCAACGGAACATAATGGCGACATCGAGCGAAAAACCCAAGGAAAATCGGATGCTATCGATTCGCCCGATAGTTTCGCCCTGCGATTTTAATTCCGCGCCTCTGTGCCGGGACCCGATATAGAAAAACCATCTCTTTCTCCCACCCTCCACTTTTCCGCCTCTTTCTCTCTGGCGTTCTCGCTCTTTCTCTGTTCCTCTACCCGGCTTCTGGATTATTGCGCCATGCCAGGAGAAGATTAACGAACCGCGGGGGAAGGGATAATTCGCAAACAACCGACGAGTGAAAGTCGTGCGAAGGACCGACGACGCGAAAATCCTCATTGTCGTGGGAAAGCCACCGGTGCGGGAGGGTGAGACGGTGTTGTGCGTTCTTCGAAAACCCGCGACCCTACACACGCACAAAATAAGAAATACACACAGGATATACGGCATACGTACACGCCTCTACGTGTAAACATATATATCGAAACGACATCGTGGATCGACTATGAGAAAGAGAAACAAAAAATGAAGGGTGTACTCTTTACCCTGTGCCTATTGTTTTCGGGTAAGTGGAACTTCTGCCACACGTGTCGCGATATCCGATCCGCGAGCCCGTGATTGTTCTTTGTCGGAGTTAACCGGAACCGAAGAAATGCATTACATTGCTACGCGTTTTTCAACCGATGCTCATGGAAAATCGAAGGAATGTCGTTCGTAAGATCCACTCGAATTGCCGATCCCCTATTGAAATCCGACTGATGACGTACTTACATCGACGCGTCTCGGTCCTTTGTCGTTCGCACGGAGCATCGAAAGAGAACTTCACGGAGTGAACGGTGTCGTCGTCGGCGTTCGTTTAAAAATTTCACGGAGTCTCGGCAAAGAATGCGGGCTTAATCGCGGGATGATCACAGGAAGCTTCTCCTTTCGCGTCGCACAGCGAGCGCAATAACGGAAGAAAACGCCAGCTCGCGAGACGGAGAGATTCTTCTGTCGCGAAACAAACGGTGAACCGTCGCATTGATAAGATCAAGAGCCGCGGCGACGTGAACGCGACGCGACGCTACGAGACGCGACTTCCAGTCCGCCCTTATTCAATGATTTGCCCCGGAACGAATACAAAGGTCTCCTCCGGAGCCGGTACGGGCTGGCACGCGGTGCCGGGGACGATAAAAATTCCGCGGACATTTATTATAACAACGCGCGCGCGTTTCGTTCCGCGGCGTTGCACAAAGGAACGAGAGAGCGGAGAAAGCGTCGACGGGCCGGCGGCGCGATATACCGGCCACCCCCGCGCGTTTCCCGCGACGCTCTGTCACGTATTACGAGATAAAGTAGTTTCTGAAACTGCGTCCGGAGAAACTTCACCACCTACTTTAATACTTCATGAGGAAGCACGCGGCGGTAAGAAGGTCCGTGTCCGAGCGAAAGGGAGATATATCGTGGCTTTTACCCCCGGCACGGCGCGTCGGGACACGTTAAAATGATTTCTCGCCCCGGTTCCGGCCGTACATCGCGAACCCCACGGCAAGACTTTCTCTCTTGCCACACCAACCCCTATCTCTCTTTCTCTCTCTCGTTCCCTACCGGTAAACACGAGGAGTTAACGAAATTCCGATAACGAACGGCACAACGTGGTGAACATTTCTCTTCCCGTTCCCCCGAACAGCGCGCCGCGTCCGCCTGGGCGACGGGAAATAGCTTCTCGGGTCAAAGAACAATCCGCGCCGCAATCCGACAGCCAAAAGGAAAGTCGAGGCTCAATGATTTTCGACCGTGGCGTTGCACCAAATCCTACCAGTTGATGAGCACCAAGAAATATTCGCACAGGCTGGTTTCGTTCATCCTGCCTCTGCTCTGATCACTTGTGGTTCAACAGCTTCGTCTCAGAACCACCATTTTACTTTACTTCTTTCGGAGGTTCTTTTATTTTGCAATTCTGTTTACTTGTACCGAGCGTCTGGAAAGCTGCAGAATTTTTCAATAGGTTCTGTTTAAAATATGGACCGTAGACAATTTTCGAAGAACTTTCTCGAGTCGTGTTCTGATGAGAACGGCTAAAGAAAAGCTTTTGAGAGCGAAAGGTTTACTAGACCAGATACCTTGCTGTTCGATGTTAAATATGTTTTGTATTTTCGTATTGTGTAATAGTTGTTTGTAATCTATGTTTGTAAACGAGGCATCCGATTAAATCCGGTTAAACAACGTCCGTACGGAAATGTTATTCAGTAACATTATACAAGGCTTTTTAAAATATAATTTATTGTTAAATGCCTAATGCAAGCAACGTGTGGATGTTGTTTAACATCCGGTTTAAGATGCTTTGGATACAACCATTATACATAACCATTCGTACTGCAACAATATTCAATAATTACTAAAGTCACTGTAGAAAAGCTTGCCTGTGTGTCTCTCTCATCGAATCATTTTTAATAAGTAGTCTAAAATACCTTGTTTTCGTGGAACTTTTATTACGTAGTCATAAAATACTTCATCCACGGGAACGTTTTCGAAGAAGTTCCTCTATAAAAATTTCACATCACCTGATATTTTCTCCAACGAAACAGGTCGAACAGAATCTTCCTAAATATAAAAGATAACTATTTATTTCAATATCTGACTTATACAGCTCTGGCTTATAGCTTTTTGACGGCGTATGATACATATAACTTTATATCACTGATCTCTTTTTGCTTTCTGTTATTTTCTTCCATTTTATGTTACTTCTTCGATCTCGCTCAAAATTCGATTCCAATTTTTATTGTTCTGCTGATATAATCTCGTTTCGATGCATTTTTGTTCTCGCGCAAAAAATAACAAAAATATCAAGGCGGATAGGATAAACGAACCTACTCTGTACACAGTCGAATGATTAAAAAAAAATGCTTTTCCAACCTTTGTGCACCGTTCGTATCAATTAAATCCGAAACGAAAATTCAACCTGTAACAGTGTTTTAAGCAGCGATTCTATATGCTTGCAATTTATTGACTTATCGTACAAGTATTTAAAGCATGTAGCTTTAAAAAAATACTTTTACGGCTATCTCTCTCTCTCCAGATAATCTCGATATGTCCTCTCATAAATAAATATCCCGTATAGCAGGCACAGCAGGATTAACCTTATACTCGGAACATTTCAATTTTATTATTCTGCCTTTTGAACGAAAAAGATGTATGTGGAAAGCATTGTATACGCATAAAATGCACAGTATATAGTACAACATAAAACAATGCAGAATTGGCTCGTAACGTAAATAGGTTTCGCTGTGTTCGATATATTCCTTTATTAAAACATGAGATCTTTACCAAATGAAGTGGTTCTGTTATTGAAAAGACTGAAATTGTTTCTGGTTAATTACAATTGTTCAATGAGTCCACAATCAAACTCGTGGAATTGTAACTTACGCTACAATCTGACGATGTATAGAACATTTCCAATTTGGTGGTACGGCCGGAGGGGATGATTTTACGGAGGGTTATAAATGTTCACACAAGGCTTCGTTTTTCTGAAAATCGACTTTAACCCTCCAGGGACGACGTTCAGTTGTGGGTTTCTTTTTTTTAAATGATCGGCATTGTATTTCCATTAATTGCAAGAAAGTTTACAAGTGATTTGAAGTCCGAGGCAACCAATTAATCTGATTACATCTAACCAATATCAACACATTCAGAGTCGGTAAAATACACAGACGTAGTCCCTGAAGCGTTAAAAATTCGTCAGGTTCTCCTTCAATATTCCCAAGAAGTAGAATCGACTAATCATGGTCAGACGTTCAGCCAATTCACATCGAATAGCACGCGAATTCGCTGAATTTTCAAACTCATTTGTCTTGGAAACGAAGCTTTAAACGAGAAAACATTATTCTTTCTTTTCAACATGTTTTTCCATGTAGATTCACCTTGCCGCTTATACTACCAGATTGGTGGCACGCTGTATAATTATAAGAACGGTCCGAGGGTTAACAAATGCTGTGGATTATAAGCGTTCAGAATTCATGAAATATACATAATTTTACTCCGAAGCGAACAGGCACAACAAAAATTCGCACGATGCACCAGGGGCTGGACACCAAAATTTTCAAAGTCGAAGTTCGTGTGTAATCAAAGTTCGCGAGGGATGACTGTACCAGTGTCCCGAATGTCTCGGCAATGTGCACGGCGAGGTAACGCGAGGAGGATGAAAGGGACTACTGTAGAGCGTCTTTCTCGTGGTTCTTTGGTCTTCCTCGGCGTTCTCTCGTGCCCGGCAGCGCAGCGTCGGCGCGCTGTTTCCCATTTCTGTGGTCCAAATCGTCTGGTTCTTTTTGTTCCGGGGGTGGTTTCTGTTTGGCGGTCGAAGTGCAAGGACTGGCACGGGGCACCACCGATCACGGAATGTACGAGAACCACGCGCTGGAGCCGCTCGACCGTGGACCATACTTCGACGTGACGGCCTCTCACAATGTCACCGCGCTGGTGGGCAAAACGGCCACCCTGAACTGCCGGGTCCGGAATCTCGGGGATCGTACGGTAGGTAACGCCAGCGCGAAGAAACGAATTACGGCCGGAGCGGCGAAACGGTAAACGGTTATCGGCCGTCAGCAACGATGCATGACCCGTGTTTCGTTTCGTTCCGTTTCGTTACGTTCCGCGAGCCCAGCCCTGATTTCAATGCCCCGTTGAACGATCGAACGCCTAGTCGTTTCTGCGCCGATTGTTTATTGCTGCATGCACAGTTTTTATACAAAACTTCTGTCGAGACGCTACATCTTTCCGATAAACTCGCTCATTGTAATCGATTCAGACAATTTTTATCTGGTACCCCTTGTTATCGATGCAGATAATTTCTATTTCGGTCCCAGTACCATGTAATCGATGCAGAAAATGTTTATTTGGATCTAGTAAATTCATTTCTATCGTTCTTCTCGAAACGTTCTTGTTTTCGCCACAGATACCGATAAACATATTTCTCTGAAATAATTTACAGTGGTGGGGCATGTCTGCCATTATTTTGGGGAAAGCATGGAATTTTTCGTGAAAATGTCTTCCTAAGAATAAATTCACGTAGATATCGATCGAATCGATTGACACCCAGAAAAACCCGGGATCAGTAATTCACGATAACATGAAGATTTAGGTCAGGTTTCAGATCTAACTCGATTTCACAACTGAAAATCGTGTAGCATGAAGTAAAATCGTAGGTGGAGGAGATGGCAGAGATATCGCGTCGTACTATGGAATGTTAGCGTTCAAACTGAGGGTTTTAGTTTGCTGAACGTGGGTCGAATAGAAGTTTGTTTTGTTGACCTCCTGGCACCTTCGGGTCTATTTGACCCGAAAACAACCCTCGTTCTTAATTGAATACCTTTATCGGAAGACTTTGCAGATGATGTTGAGTCACTGGGAACTAGTAAGATGTCCGACTTATTTTCAATAATTTGTGAACGAGTAACGTCTTTCGGTTCAGACATATATAGAGAAGTAGTATAGAATATAACACAAATGAATAGATTGTATCACACAAGTCGATTTTAAAAAGCAGATGTTTAATCGAAATGTAGGTTCTCTATTACCGATTTTAATTAGAAAAATACAGTGCAAAAATATGATTGGATTCTCCCAATATCTCCATAGTTTCATATTTCACCGACGATGATGAAATCAACAATTTTTTTAAAATTAATTCTAGTTTTACCAGGTCTCAAGCTAATTGAGAATATTGTTGATTTCCATGAAACTTTACAATTATTTTTGTAGCTGACGCTGCTTCAGCAAAATAACAATTCGAACTAATTGGAACGCGCAGGTAATGTTTTTTGTTACCAAGAAAAATGATTCACTGGAACGTTGCATCGTTTCTGTTTTTGTGAATTAATTTTTGAAGCTTCATATTTGCATAAAGATCCGCACCGTCGTTATTACGCACGAACAGAACCGGGTATTGTTCTTTTTCTTGTTGTTACGGAAAGAATTTATTTACACTCAGTTTCGCGTTCCACGATGCGAGGAAGAAAAAGGTCGATGTAGCGTTGGGTCGGTGGGAAATATGCTGCTCGAAATATTTATTGCATTGCTCGAATATTAAACACGTTATCACTTATATTTCTCTTACTACCCGGTTACTTTCCAAGTTCTTGTGTATTCTTGTATGAAATATGTATATTGCTCAAGAAACGTCCACAGGAATAAGTTCATACGTGATGCATAACTTTATATAAGACGAATCAGAATTTGCATGCCACGAGGATGCGGAAAATCGATGGATCGGGAAATGTGCAAACGCAGGAAAAATAAAACAAAATATATTTTATTGTTTTGAAAAATTCTCTCGTATCTATATAACTTTACAGTCGAATATAACAAAGAAAAATTGCTATTCCTTCGCGAAATGACTAATTCCTCGTGCAGAAATGAAGCTCTACGTTAAAGAATATGTACATCGTTCGCAATTTTCATTATCTCCATTTTGTCGAACCTCCTGGCGGAGAAAATTGTCTGAACTTTTAAACAAGTAATAAGTAGAAGCACCATCGGGGGAATACAAAGGACGCGATAAAGCTTTCAATGATAATTCTTTTAGTTCTTTGGAAGAGTGATTTTTCGTGACGATTCTTCTAACGTCGCCCCATAAAACGTACAGTGTTTCATGAACATTTTAGTACCGAAGGTACCCGGCACCAAAAGTAGCTAATGTTTTATTAAAGACCGTGGAAGTGCTTTCATTGAGATTCTGCTCTTGAGTATCTTGATTATCTCAGTAATTGCGACATGGAATGGTGCGACATAGATGTGAATCTGCAGGTTCTGTAATTAATAATAAAGTCAATTATCGATATAATCTGGCTTTCGATTTTTTTCCCGGATAGTTTAGTGCCCATTATTCTGGGTAGCAACAGCATCGTACGGTCATATTTTATGAATGGCGTCGCCATGAAGAGTGCGCGCGTTCGGCGAATTCGAGAGCAAGGCGATAAATAATTCTAGTAGTGTAAATGGCCGATAATCAATCATATCGGTGCGCTGTCCATTACAAATTAATTTAATTTTATGGGGTGCAATTTACACAGCGATGTATTGTTTGTTCTACAGACTAATTTGCTACGAATTGATTCCCAGGGAATCGAAATGTCGGCTGGGAGGCAGATAACGGGGTGTAATGTAATCGACGATTTTTTCTGTTAAGAGAAAAATCCGGCAATGGTCAAGCGGCCGTTGGTCAGTCGTACTCGAAACTCGCTTTCGGGAAACCAGTTTTTCAAATCGGATTTTCTCCGAAACCTTGTTCCGTGTGATCAAAATTTTATTCGACACATTCTCGGCCCGTATTTTTTTTTGCTAGGCGGAAAAATTTCCACCCCTTTGGCGTATCACGTCCTTTTTTTTAAATGCACCTAACTGAGGGCTTGTTCCGGATACAAGGTTTGTTCTCTTGTTATTTCAAAATCTCGATGCGTTTTTGTTCCTTTCGATGAATGAAAACAACAGTGGGGTCGGTGATCGGGGGTGAACATGTTTCTGTGGGATTTAAACGGAGCGAAGCGACCGAGTGACCCAACTGTTCGACTTTGTTGCGGAAAATGAAAAGCGTATACGGGAAATTTTCGATTTATCGCGGGGCAACGGTGCCCGCCCTTTTCTGGGTTGTATTAATCATCGCGAGACATCCTGTAGATTACGGTTAATATGCTGGCTTTATAGGAACCTCATTTTTCACGAGACTCGGGGTCAGAGTTTGATAGTCACTGTAGAAGTCGACGGAATACGAATTTCGCGGTCTGTGAGCTGCCTGAGCACCATTAACCCTGGAATGACACTACGAGGTCACCAGTACCCCTGACAAATTTTAATGTTCCCTGTAGCCGTGCCAATAGTCGCCGAAATGTCGAACTTTTGCTAATCTCTATCGTCCCATTGGTGGAACCGCAGAAATAGCCAATTCGACCTCGCCTATACCTCAGGAAAATTACTTCTAATTATTATTTTATTCTATTCTGTCGTGGCGTGGCGAACTTAAAAGTCCTTTTTAATCTGGCTGAATCTTGCGCGCAATTTACCGTGCACCTTCTATTAAACAATTTCGTAACACCGTATTAAACAAAGCCTTAAATTCCTCTTTTAATTCAGAGAAGAAAAATTGTTGTACACACGATAATCGTAAGCACATAATCGCTTGCGACAGTTTTCACTATAATTTTACGTTTGTGTAAAAATGTGTGGATTAAGGTTTTGCAGTTTCGCGAGGAAAACGCCAAGGTTGGTCGGCGAAGTTGCGTTTCTGGGTAGTTTCTGTGCAAAACCTCAAAAATAAATGTTGTTCGCGACCGACCTGTTTGAAGCAAAAAAGCTGCATGCGTTCTTCAAATGTTATTTAAACGACGATTTATTTTGCCGCGGAGAGGACAGCGGTCTGCGGTTTGCTTGTTAAACCGTAAAAGGAGGAAAAATTCATATAACATCGTGTATCGTGTACCAGTAACAATTCAGCGCCACAGTGTCGCGTGTCATACTGCCGGGATAAAGTTATTTTACTCGTTCACTGACTCGAACAGCCATTGCTGCATTTCTCGTAAGATCTTCTCCCAGTTTCTTATCGATCGTTATATAACGTTGCTCGGTGATCCATGTTAATACAGCGACCGTCGATTCCCGGAATATGATAATTATTCTTTATTCCTTTTACGTATTTATTCGAACAACTTCCACTCGATGAATACTACTTTCATAAGAGGATCAACGCTTGTAACAACTAAATTCATAACACGAGAATATTACATTCGTGTCGGCAGCTCCTGCATCATCGCCACGGTTGTTATTACCATTTCGAGAATTTTAACATACACGAAATTGTTAAACATGTATCATTAAAGAAGGAAAATAAGCATAATTTCATGTTGCACCACCAAATTTTCAGCTTAATGCCTTTTGTAAATTACGAACTGTTGCACATGTCGGCGAAAGTATTTTTGGAGAAATGTACTGCTTTCATGAAATACCAGAAGAATGCAACAAAAAAGTCTTATCAATTTTTTAAATTGTACGTCGTGGTATAAGCTGCGGATTTAGATAGGAGTTTAAAACAGTAGAGAAATTAGAAGAATTAGGGGAGATGTGTAGTTTTAATATCTTAAAATTGTTGAAGAAAGAAGGGCCACCAAATTTTTATTTAATGTCCTTTACAGATTATGAAGCACTAGACATGTTGATAAAAGTATTTTACCAAACATGTACTGCTTTTTTAATACACTAGAAGAATGTAACGAAGGTGTCTCGTCGATTTTTTAAATGTTGCAACTTTTAATGTATTTATGAGAAAAATAAATTTTTTAAAAATACCACGTTCTTAAAACGGACTAAAAAGTATAAAATAATTTTTTCTAGCCCCATACAGATTCCTAACCCCGTACAGATAGTCCTGAAAATTTGTGATTGTGAGTTTTTAATAGCTATGGTAGCTGCCGTTGAGAAAACTCGCACAACGGTTCATATCAATTGCAGTGCAATAAAATTGTTAATAATTTAGTTGAACTATTCATGCATCAATTATCTATTGCATATGCGCCCCATGTTTTTCGTTTGAAATCTTACAAGTATTTTCATAGCTATTAAAAATTCACAATCACAAATTTTCAGGACTATTTGTACGGGGTTAGGAATCTGTATGGGGCTAGGAAAAATTATATTATACTTTTTAGTCCGTTTTAAGAATGTGGTATTTTTAAAAATTTGTTTTTAGTTAAATAATTATTTTCTGCTTTTTAGTCTTGTGTGTGTGAAATTTTGCAATCGATTTTAAACATTTTGATGAGATTATAACAGAGACATGTAGTAAATTTCACACGGTATTGCGATCGCGCCATATCAAAAACAAACGTCGTGGTAAAATGTCAAAGGTAAAGGTTCGACGGAGAATCTTGGTGCAACTCTTCTTTCGCTTGGCAAACAAACATTATAGTACAATAATACGTAGTAACTTTGTAAACACCGCATGGAGCTCGAACGCACACTGAGCTCCTTCAGTGTGGAGCGAGTCAGTGGAGTGGGGATAGGTCACAGTGGGAATGCGTAATAGAGTAGGGATAGCTGTCGTGCGGAGTGGGGATCGCTGAACGCGATCACGTACTACTGAGCGTCGCGCAGGGGGTGTAACGGTTAAATTTAATAGTTTATATCTCCTAAACGAATAGGCTTTTTAAACAATTATTTTTAAATATTGCATCGTCATCCAGTTCTGAGCTATGTTTCAAATTTCAAGTCTCTAGCTCATAGGGAAGTTAGTTTAAAATCAATTGCAAAATTTGTACCGAACAGACAGTTAGACAAATAAACAGACAGACAAGAAAGCAAGCTAATAAAAACGTGGTAAAATGACTAGGAGTTCAAAGCAGTGGAGGAATCGGAAGAATCAGAGGATAGTGATGTGGAAGTTTCAACTTCTTAAAATTATTAGAGAAAGATGGACATTTCTTCTACGTGTGGCGATGGATACAATTTTCGTTTTGTACAAGGATCAACAATCTAGTTGCGATGTTAAATGACAGTACAAATGCAGATCTGGAGTTAAGAGACATGGGGAATCACATGTGTTCAGTGGTTTGGTGATCGAGGTGGAAAGTATTTTGTTTCCGATAATATTTTATGGTGTTAACAGCTTGGGGATGCTTTAACGAGTACTTGGGAGACACTGCAAGGTAATGTCTATCTTGTAGCCCGTTCGAAGGATTTAGCTCCTAGTCCCGAGATAATCCTTCGGGCAAACGATCCGCTAGTTACGATCAACAAGCCGAAGAAGCCAATAAAGCCCTGGAGACGCAGTCGTTCCTCGAACAACAAAATCTGCGTATCAGTTTTTCACCCTCGCCGAAAGCGTTTCCGAAGTCTCCGTGAATTTTCACGTTGAAAATGAGCCCAAACACGGTCCCGGCCAAACTACTTTAAATTTCAAAGTAACGTACTTTATCGTTGCCAGCACTACTCTACAAACCTTCCTGAAGGTAAAACAGGCAAGGCGGTTCTATTTAATCATCGACTGACTGCGGGCCTTTAAGCAAATTCGCGTTTCTTTTTTCTTTTTAGATTATTTTATGCAAACTGAAGTAAGGATGAAGTTTGTCCCGCCGAGTAAAAGATTCCTTGCCATAAAAATACAGCTGGAACGCTGATAACGTTCGGTAATTTGCATATTTTCTTGCATTTTATTATGATTATAAACGTCGCAAACGCATAAAACTAATGAGTGTTTATGTTTACCATTGTCTACACGAGTTTACGTGTTTCCTTAGCGGTCTGCGTATTTGCGATGTCTCGGTATTTATGCAATATTGTAGTAGCACGATAGCCGACAATGTGGAAGAAAAATCGTCGAAAATTTAATCTTGAATCGTATCAAGAGAATGCAGATAAATTCCTAGGATTTTTCTTTTTGTTTCCGGTGTCTTCTACTACTGACATTCCTTTAGACTGAGAATAATGAAGGATAATATTATACACTAGTCGGGCGAAACAATTACATCGGCAAATAATAGTTGTCGGTAAATCACGACGAATTACTGGATCTATTACGGTGAAATTTGTTAAAATGGTCGGCGTGAACGCAAAGTCAGCTGGAATAAGCTTTGCGGTGATGTGCTAATTAACGAGTTATTGTTCCGATGATCGGTCCTTTGTTCCGATTAAACGATTTATTGTTGTCGATTTCCTCATCAAAAACGTAATTGTAGACAGCAGCGGATCAATGCTAGGAAATTAAATAATAATCCAATTTCTGAACGTTTCCTCTCGATATTTTATCGATATAATTACAGGAAAGTAATAACTCAATATGATCCCTCGATTATGAATAATTCAGTATTGAAACGACGCACATTATTGCGTTAGGGTGGAAACTTCGTTTGCGCGCGGCTTTGTATCATTTCTCATTTCACTTATCCATAAATACAGTGAAATTTTAGTGACACGAAGAGAATATCTTTCCATTTAAAAAATGGAATCTCACTTTCATCTCTGAAAACATACCGCAGAAGTACACAGGTGCTATTATGTTGTTTACAAAAAGACCGCACCGCTGTTTCTTCTTCCATTTTCTCTGTACATTCAATATTTACAAGAATAACAGTGGTTAGTGGTTGCGTGAGAACTCTGTATAAACGTGTTCTACGTTGCGTGAATTGCGACCCAGAACAATTTCATTCTTACAGACTACAAAAATTGAAACATTGAAGATCAAAAATCTAGTTTTACACAATAATCCCAATTAATAAATTACATTTTGTTGTTGGAAAGATTCTCAGCCACAGACTTCCAGAAATTATGGAGCAATCATCGGTAGATGCGTTAAGAGATTCAGTAACTGCATGATAACCAACTATCACCAAAATTGAAATAGGAGCGAGTGAAAATAGCGAGCGGTCTCGTAGACGGTCTAGGCCGGCTGGGGGTTAATCAGCACCGCGTAAAAACCGTTCAGTGAATAAACTCTAAACCGTAGTCTCTGCGGAGGCTCGTCGCGATTCCCGCGTCGCGATCTAATAGCGAGGCGTGACTCGACGAGGCGTGAGAGAGGCTGCGCGGACAACAATGCCGCGGATAATGCGAGTGGCGTAATATAAGTTGGCCCATTAGGATAGTAACCGTATAATAAGGCAGAACTAGTTTCTCGGTACGATAGAGACCGAACCGGTGAAGAGAGTTTCATTTTTATCCGGGGCATTGTTCGTACCTCGAACCCGTACATTTACCGGTGGGGAAATTTAAGTAAAACGGAGGGCTTCGTGCACTCTATTCTTTTTTACACAATACGCGCGAGCAGTTTTTATTTCTCGCGCGGCTGAACCATCCGCCTCTACCGACTCGCCGCGCCGCTTCTCACAGCTTCGCTCCGCTCCTCTCTCCGCTTCTTTCCGGGGCTCCACGGTATTTCGTCTTCTCTCGTCTCGGCGCGACGTTGATAACGCTCGACGCACGCTGTTTTCAGGAACACGGCCCGGCTAGAAGTTTCCCCGGTGAAAACGAATCACGTTATCGAGGGAAAGCGGCGCGGCGCGGGCGCGTATAACGGCGTGAATAGAATGAGGGATCGCGCGAGATAGTATACTTGAAGGTAACGATACGGCCGAGGTAGTAAAACCCAACGGGACCATAAAATAGAAACTCCTTCAGCGGCCTCGGGCCAGCTAAATTCCTCGGACCCAAGAATGCAGAGCGACTCGTCCACCCTGTCCTGGCTATGCTTTACTTTTCTTCGCTATTTTCAGAGAGTCGTTGCGCCAGTCAGCTCACGCACTTTTTGTAGACATTACGCGGGCAGCTCTTCAGAATACGGCATTTTAAGTGAATAAGGAGACACTTCGCCGAGAAATTAAACAGATAACGGATGTACGCGCACGTTTACTCGAATTACTGTGACGCTTGCCGACCGACGTTTTTGTTACGAGCCACTTTAGTATGTAAAACTGCCGGAATGTGCCGGCGACATAGTTGATAAATGGGGAACTATGTTTTTAATTAAATCCGTCCGCCTTGAAGAGTCTGCACCCCACATTTAGATAGCAGTGTACCTGGCCCTTGAAATCGCCCACTGAGATACGGATCCAATGATTGTTGTATCATATCTAGCGGTTCCGATCAAGGGTAACCCTATTCCGATTCTCTGACCAAGGATCGTCCCAGCCCGCTTGTCTGGCTTGAATCAACTCCATTTTACTTGCTCGACCGAGATAATGCCATATTCCACTTACTGGAGCAAGCCCGGTCCTACTTGTCTGACCAAGAAGTGCGCTATTGAACTTCTCTAATGTTACAATTCTAGTTTACTTGTTTGTCTAATAATATCTCATTTCATTAGGTGTATTCTATTTGTCTGAAACGAGCCTTGTTCCACTTTCTTGATCAAGCTCAATCCCATTGATCTTGCATGATCCAGGGTCGTCCTGTTCAACTCATCTCGTTTGAAACAGCTCTAGTTTATTCGTCTGACCAAGAACACCTTCTTGATCAAGATCAATCACGTTCTACTTGTCTAACTTTGCACGACTTATTCAACTTGTTTAACCAGCCTCGATTCTCTCTTCTGACCTGAAACATCTTCACTTTATTCTTCTGTCCGAGAGGACGACTTATTCCACTTGCTTGATCAGCCTCGATTCTCTTCTACTTGTTTGATCAAACACAGTCCCATCTTGCTTGTCTGACTTGAACCAGCTGCGTTTCACTTACTCAATTAAGAATACATCCTGTTTCACTTACTTTGTCAGGTTGAATCCTATTCTACTTGCCTGGTCGAAGACTGTCCTATTCCACTTTTCCCGCAAGAAACTATCCTATTTTACGTGTTTGTCAAATAGCGGTATTCTCCATAACTAATTAACAACGACTCCATTACATTTGCCTGGACAGTGGAATCTCATCCTACTTGGCTGGCCAAAGCCTGTCCTATTTCATTTGCCCGGCAAGAAACAATCCTATTTCACGTGTTTGCCTAATGGCAGTATTCTATTTGAGCAACCAACGATGTCTCCATTACAGCTGTTCGGCTAGTGAGGTCTTATTCCACTGACCCGAGCGGAGTGTCCCATCTCACTTGCCCAACTAGGAAACTTTCATTTCACTTTTCCACTTACCGGCGATGTACTGCCTGTCTAATCAATCATTTCGTCATCCCATTTGTCCAGATAGCAATGCTTTACTTATTCTACCTGGTTGGTTAGCGACGACTTGTTCTACTGGTTCGACCAGCAACGTCTTGTACTACTTGTCAGTACCGTCGTACTCTACTAACTTGGTCCGATGTTGCCTTATCTTATTTGCCCGGGCGAAGTCTCATTATGCCTGTCTGATAAAATGCGTTCCCGTTCTACTTGCCCAGCCAGACCCTACTTGGAAGAACTGCAAAATCGCAATAAAGAAATTCTTTGGATACAGCGAGCCGGTGAAATAATGAAATACTACGTTAAATTCTAGCGATGAAATGCAACGAGTCTTGAGGAATGCTAGTAATAAAGGTGCTACTTCGAGGTTATACAGCGTCGTAGGCGGTTGACTATGCTTACTTACTGTTTCGAGTACTTTGACACCGACACTGACCCTGAAAGTGGTTCGCAAAGGTACCGAGTGGCTTAAGGAGGTCGCGCACTCGGGCGAACCATCGACTATCGTCTCGTATCTAGAGGTTTATGACACGTCAATCACTATTGTGTCGCAAGCGAGGACGCTAGAAGCACGCGTGTGTACCAACAGCTTGAAACGACAAATTAACTTGTTGAGCTCTGCTTCCATGGATTCCGATACCATCTCCAAGACGTTAGGCTTTAGTCGATCGTACGATGAACACACGTATTGAATACGAAAACTCTGCTGTATATTTCAGTATCGTAAATTTCGGGAAAAAGTTCAGAAGCGGTCCGTAAGGGAAATCAATTTAGAAGGGGGTTACTTTAGGCAAGCTATCCCCGACATCGTTCCCTTTCATGGTGTTGATTCAGACCTGTGTTTATGGGTACGCAGGGTTTCCTATCTCCCTGTATCGTTATAGCCTGGCAGAGGAGAGAGGATGGTCTTAGGGATGAGTTATTAGGACAGAATGGCTACCCTTGTCCCTTTTATTATATACCATCTTCTCTTTCCATTCGTCTACTTATCTCCGCCCAATCATGTACCCTTCTTTCAGTACTCCACCCTACATCTTTACCTCTGACCCATACCCTTCAACCCCCACTCACATTGACCGTCTTAGCTCCTCTAGCCCCTTTCCACCAACCGCTCCCTAAAATTCGTGTACTCCGACTTGCCTGACTAAATCTACAAGTATACTGTCGATGCAACAATATACCGACTCTCTGGGGCACCTCTCAACTGGTCCCCGAGCGCCCGAACTATAGCCGACACTGCCAGCATATTCCATAATGAAAGTAATCGGATGACCAAAGTCGAATGTCTCGGGAACGACCGGTGTTAAGATATCTTCACTCCGAAGCGACGAGGAGCAAGTTCTTGGTGACATTTCGTGTTTCTTGAAAAGTAAAAACCGTAGAAACGCGGGGAACACACTGAGAGAAATGCTCCAGTACACTTTGTTGCTGGCTCGCAAACATAAATAATTCACAATGGTAAAATGGAACAATATATCGATTTTCTGTAACCAACCGAGACGAATAATTCATTTTAAAGGTGTATGCACTGAAGGTCTTTTGCACAAACTTTTATTTCGAAACTATAAAACGATGTAGCAATTTTAGATTATGTTTAAGGAGAACATAAACATATCTTCCGTGAGATAATTGGAGAGCAGAGTTGGGCACAAAATTTAATCAACGATTGACGACTAAATTTCTACTTCAATCGTTAATCGCAATTAACAATTAATTTTCTCGTTTAGTCGTTAATTGTGGTTAACGATTAAATACTTATTAATCGTCAATCGGATAATTGATTAATGATTAACTGCTGAAATTTCGAAATGAAATACGTAATCAGAACTGTATGAATACTGAAAAAAATGTAAACTGAGTTTAGGTGTATTGTCATTTGGTCTATGATACAAACTCTGTTTACGTGCTTTTATGTTTGAAGTTATTATTTCTGGAAAGCTACGACCATGTTTTCGTTGAAATATATTATTATTTCTGTCAATTCTCCATCCGCTCTCTGCTCCCTCTTTCTCTGTCTCTCTCTCCCTCCTTATTACAATTTATGGATAGACCATGAGGCGATTAACTTCAACAATTGATTAAATCATCGGATTTTTCGATGATTCCTTTTTTTAATCAACGATTGACCATTAAAACAATCGATTGAATCAATCGTCGATTTCTCGACGATTTCTGCATTTAATCAACGATTGACGATTAACTTCATCAATCGATTGAATCAATCGCCGATTTTTCGACGACTTCTTTCTTTAATCGTATACATTAATCAATCAATCATGATTAAAATTTTAATCGATTAATGCCAACTCTGTTGGAGAGTACAAAAGACACGAACACTTGTGGACGAATCTCCGGTGTGAGCAAACTGTTAATCTAATTTAGTGTCAGTTCACAATTGTTTGGTACAATATTGCTCGTTGGCGCTCCAGTAAGAACGAAGCTTTAGACGAACTTCCCAATCGTGTCCGATTTTGACGAAACTTCGTAGATTTCCGAGGCGGTCGAAATAAGAGACACATAATTTTTCGTAGCCGTGGAAACTCAAGTTTAGGGGGTGGGGTCGCCATCCTGGAAACTGCCGCCTTCCAAGCTATCTCGGGAACCGTTACAGATAAAAATACACTTTAACTTGCGAAGTTGTATGGTTTTTTATGTACGGCAATGCAACGGAGATAACTTCTTGGCGGACGGAGAAATTAAAAAAAGAAAAAACAGAAAAAAATAGCGCGGGCTGCGAGCCTTGTATTAAAGTTTGCTCTTTTGACGATAACAAAACGGAGACGGTAGTAGGTTGGCCGGGGCGGATAGTTTGACGTAATGCGTGCGGTGGAGAAGTGCGCTTTGTCAGTGGCCAGTGACGCTCACCTAATTTGGCTTTAATATAAGGGTTGTCATCTCTTTTCTTTTTCCATTTTTGCCTCCGACAAAAAGCTATCTCTGCCGTGCCGCTGTACATAATAAACCACGCAACTTTGCAATTTAAAGTATACTTTTATCTCTAATAGTGTTCTAGATAGCTCCGGGATGGTAATATCCAGAAGGGCGGTTACATCCCTTAAACTTGGGTCCCCGTGGCCCGGGAAACATGCGCGTCCCTTAGCATCTTTCTGTCCTAGGAATCTGCGAAGTTCGTTGACCTCTTTTCAAATGAAACTTGTGCAATTAGTACATTACAAAAATGAGTTCTCTCCGCTTTCCGAAGAAGCTATTAGGTTGTTGCATATGAAATGTCCGATTTTTAGCAATGACAATAAACAAACGCAATTTTGTATCGAATGTATTCTATCTCCGAAGTTTCTTGATTGTATTACGGTAAAAATAAGATATTATGGTCATTCACGTTTTCCATTTACAACGAAAATTCATTTGTTATCTTGATTTCGTAGTTCTTTTTTACCATCAACGACTAGGAAGTTAATTAATCGCCACATTTTCACGAAAAATCACATAAAAGTTATTTTTTCATAGGGTAAACTGATGTTTGGTACCCTAAGCCAAAATCGTAGTAAAAATCTTTTTATCTTTTTTTGAAATGTTTAAACAAGCTTAACTTGCTATTATTATAAGCTAATAGAGATTTTTCAGCACAATCAAACAGTTTTACGAGTCATAAATCTTTTATTATAACATATATTCAGTGAATAACAATCAGTGAAAGACAAATAGTACAGTCATTGGCGCAGTAATAAGTAAACGTTAAACAGGCTATTTGTTTTATAATTAAACATATACGCACTTGTTACATCTGTATAGTACAGTCCGAAATTAAGTTATAAAGCGATAAAATATACTTACTCGTAACGAAAATTGTTATAAAACACTATTTCTGTGATTATAAGGAAAAACGTCGCATGTCACAATTTCATTCGCAGGCTTCGAAAGGCTCAGAAAACAATGCAATTTAACCAACGTCCTATGTCAAAGCATTAGCGATCAAAACTTTAAACGGCAATATCTCGAAAGTGAAGGTATGTGTCATGCGGCATTCTTCCTGACAACCACAGATTTACGCTGTACTGTGGTCATCCGTCGGTCTTATTGGATGTACCAGCGTTGCTACAGTCATATGTGGAACTCTGTTATGAAAACTTACAACGTTGCTTTGAAATATAAATAAGTAGCAATATAAAATGATCTTCTATACCAGGAATTCTTAATATTTGCCGTGTAAATCAAACGTGCCAATAACTACTGTAGTGCCAGCAATAGCACAGTTTACATTATAAAAGGAATACACGACAGTCGCGTTGGTTGACGCTGAAATAAACTTGATTTAAAAGTAAAATTATACAATAAATATAGAACTATAAAAGTAACAAGCACGTGGTTGCCTTAGAAAAATGACAAGAATTAATTTATTTAGACCTTGCGCGGTTCTTATTATAATATGTGCTCTAATAAAGATTTATTAAATCTAGAACCTTAAATAAAATAATCTAGAACCGTCGTGGTACGTTTAGTGTTAAGGATTAGCTTTGTACCTCAAAGTTTTATATAACAAACCTATAGACTATAACAGCATTTCTTGATGGAAACGTTTCATAAGAGTCGCATTCTAAAATCGGACGTTTTATATGCAACAACCTAATAGAATCGTATGTAACGTCTCATTTATTTGAGAGGAGGGGAATTAATGGAACACCATGCACGATTACGAAGACGATTACATGATATTGCTGGTACGTGTGGAGAAGCTCCTAATATCTAAATCTTCAATTATGCAACAACGTCCTGCTGTGTAAACAGTGTTTCCAGAGAACATGAGTCCGTTTTGTACCTGCCGGTTGTTTACAATGTACATTCTCCCGTGTTTGACCGGATGAATTCTAATTGCAAAGATCTAGTATGGTGGAATGCGGTATAACGCGCGTTGAAAAATTTATGTAATTTTGCAGACAGAAAGATATGGAGCCGCAGGAGAGAATCGGACAAAACGGGACACTTGGGAAATGATGGCTTCCCTTAATGTTTTCCTCTAACCACATAAAGAAAGATATATCGTGTCGAGCAAGACAGAAATAACTATGTTTAGTTCTTTATTTGATATATTTAACACCTCCGTGAAAGCAATCCCGAACTTGTTTGTGGAAAACTTTCATTAACTACTCGCTTGACAGCCGATATATCAAATATATCGATTTTCTCTTGCCGTTGTATCATAGTCGTAATTTAACGATTTGTTATGGTTTATTGCGAGATCAAGTTTTTAGACAATCTCGTTGGTTTGATGAATTGCTGAAAATGTCTATCCACAGATAATCATGTTATCAATAGACTGCGGATGTTTATGTAATTTTCAGTTTTTTTTGTAGAATTTTAGGAATGTGGAATCAAATAAAATCTTATTTTCAGTGGTAGTAGCCTTTATCGGTTTGAAATAGATAAAAATCGTACTATATTCTGTGCAATTGTATACTCGAGCATTTTTTGAAGATTTTCAAAAGCCTCAAATGCATAAAGATCCGCAATCTAATTATCAAATACCACGTGTGAATATTAATATGCAGCTTGGGACAATTAAATTCTTGAATTCAACAGTTCAAGTATATTAATCTTCAATTCATTTAATAATTCATATTGAACTGGTTAGGATGAAGATTGAACATTTTCGAATTTATATATTTCAAAACCATCGTAGTTAACAAAGAAAGAAGATAGTGCTTCGCTTTCATCGTCCCAATATTCGATTTACTACAAGCTCGTTACAAAAGTGCCTTTCATATTTGCAATCTGGCTGAGCTGACAGTTTCCCATCAATTAATATCTAATAATAATGTGCGTATATTTCGGTGAACAATGTTCATCGATTTCCAATTTTCGCAGGTCGATCAACCTTTTCTAGATTGCAAAATTTCCCTGTGGGGCTCTCATTCAGTCGGAGAGACGTTCCGTAAATAATTTCTGATGAAAATATATGTGAAATTATTTCTGGAAACATTTACTCGCATAGGAAACAAATTAAATTATTATTCCCCTTGCTAGACAAATAATGCAGTAATCTGCTTCCTTAATTAAGCACAATTGTTTTCATATCCAGTTATTGGTCTAACTATTATCGGTTCATCAAAACTATGTTTCAAACGAAAGTGCATTGATATTAAATGAATTCACACATGTGAACAAATCTTGAATATTGTATTTTACAAAATAAGAAATCATATTCTTCAACTGGAAAGAAACGCAAATCGAAATAATAGCGTGTTCCCTTTTGTTCATTTGAGCCTGTAGTAATGTGACTTTTTTCCGAGTTGTTTTTTGAATTTCCAGGATTGTGTAATGTAATCAAAGAAAGCGAACAAGCTTCATTCTTTTGTGTAGCTTGAACCATAGAGCATTTCTGCACATTTCAACATGCAGCTATTATTCGTTCATAATGGTTTTTTGTGGTACACATAAGCAGGAAACAGTTTCATTCGTTTCGAAAACATGAACATTACGCGTGGGCAATGTTGTAAATAAGAACGCAAAACATGAGTTATCAGTATCATGAGTTAGCAGTATCAGATTATCAACATAGTAAGGCCACTATCTGAAAGTAGGATTAAACAACAGAAATACTAAAAACTTAACAGGCTGAACGCATTAAAAAAAGAATAAAGGAACTCTATTCGTCGCTATTTAAAAAATACAAAATGATACTTCTTTGTTATGAACAGAGAGCAGATTTCATTATTTTCAGCCTATTAAACATATTCAGAATTAAAAGATTTTATGCATTTATGATAACAATGAGTAGATGCAATTTGAAACAGTAAAAATATTAGAAGAATTTAAAAATACTGTTATATTATCTTCAACCTAT
Organism: Lasioglossum pauxillum; assembly: GCA_933228785.1. Classification (NCBI taxonomy): domain Eukaryota; kingdom Metazoa; phylum Arthropoda; class Insecta; order Hymenoptera; family Halictidae; genus Lasioglossum; species Lasioglossum pauxillum. The sequence continues at coordinate 15,540,635 of OW121702.1, read as the reverse complement.
TAACCCTTTGCACTCGGACCTATTTTAACTGGAAAATTAAACATTTCTTTCGACCTAGAATAATTCCATTCTATGTATATTAATTCCTTTCTTTGTATGAATATGAAATTGATATAATACCTCACGCAATACTTAAATGTTTAGTAATTGAATAGACACTAACATACAGTAATTCTTCGATCGAAGTCACAACATCCGTGTTTTGAACGGACTTCAATAGTGTAGGGAGGCTATTTTTTACCACGTTTTTATTAGCTCGCTTTCTTGTTTGTTTGTTTGTTTGTCTGTTCGGTGGCAAATTTTGCAATTGATTTTAAACTAACTTCCTGATGAGCTAGAGACTTGAAATCGGTTACATGGCTCAGAACTGAATGACAATGCATTATTCAAAAAAAAAAATTTTAAAAAGTCTATCCGTTTCGGAGATATAACAATTAAATATTTACCTGTTCACCCCCCCGCGAAACCTACGTCATCGCGTTGAACGATCGCCACGCCGCGCGACAGCGCTCCCTACTCCACTACCCGTTCCCTCTCTCACTCATCCCCACTCCACTGACCCGCTTCGCACCGAAGGAGCTCAGTGTGCGTCAGTGTGCGTCAGTGTGCGTTTGAGCTCCGTGCGGTGTTTACAAAGTCACTACGCATTATTATACTATAATGTTTGTTTACCAATCGAAGGGACAGTTACACCGAGATTTTGGGTCGAACCTTTATCTTTGACATTTTACCGCGGCTTTTCAATATGATGCGGTCGCAATACCGTCTGAAATTTACCACATGTCTCTGTTATAATCTCGAAATAATGTCTACAAAAAAGGAGCAGTTCGTTAATGATGATTTTCCCAGAGAAGTCGCCAAATCACCAGGTATGCCATTAAATATTTTACCACGTTTTTATTAGGTCGCTTTCTTGTGTGTCTGTTTGTCTGTTCGGTACAAATTTTACAACTGATTTTAAACTAACTTCTCGATGAGCTAGAGACTTGAAATTTTAAACATAGCTCAGTACTATATGACAATGCAATATTTTTAAAAAAATTTTTTAATTTACAACAGCCTACGCGTTTAGGAGATATAAACTATTAAAAATTTAACCGTTACACGTCCCCACGCGACGACCGGTAGTGCCCACTCGGTTCCCACTCTGACTCATCCCCACTCCACTGACCTGCTTCGCACCGAAGGAGCTCAGTGTGCTTTCGAGCTCTGTGCGGTGTTTACAAAGTTACTACGTATTAGTATACTATAATGTTTGTTTACCAAGCGAAAGAACAGTTACACCGAAATTCTCCGTCGATCCTTTATCTTTGACATTTTACCACGGTGTTCGTTTTCGATATGATGCGTCGCAATACCGTCTGAAATTTACTACATGTCTCTGTTATAATCTCATCAAAATGTTTAAAATCGATTGCAAAATTTCACACACACAAGACTAAAAAGCAGAAAATAATTATTTAAATAAAAATAAATTTTTTAAAAATACCACGTTTTTAAAACGGACTAAAAAGTATAAAATAAAATTTTTAAAAACGCCACGTTTAAAAGACCGACTAAAAAGTATAAAATAATTTTTTCAAGCCCCATACAGATTCCTAACCCCTGAAAATTTTTGATTGTGAATTTCTAATAGCTAAGAAAATACTTGTAAGATTTAAAACGAAAAACGTGGGGCGCAAGATAATACATAGTAAGGAGTGTAGAGAGTAGCTGCCGCTGAGAAATCTCGTACAACACTTCATATCATTTGCAGTGCAATAAAGTTGTTAGTGATTTAGTGTTCATGCATCAATTATCTATTGCATGCACCGCGCGTTTTTCGTTTTAAATCTTACAAGTATTTTCTTAGCTATTAGAAATTCACAATCAAAAATTTTCAGGGGTTAGGAATCTGTATGGGGCTTGAAAAAATTATTTTATACTTTTTAGTCGGTCTTTTAAACGTGGCGTTTTTAAAAATTTTATTTTATACTTTTTAGTCCGTTTTAAAAACGTGGTATTTTTAAAAAATTAATTTTTATTTAAATAATTATTTATGACTGCGTCTACCGCGCCGAGACTTCAATCGACGAGCCGAACATAGAGAAGGACAGAATGAAATAGGATCGCGTGGCCGAAGCGTGTCGCCGTCGCCGGCACAGTTTAAAGGCCCGTGCATCATCATCACAATGAAACACCAAAATCTTAGCTTCTTTATTTTCTATTATTTCTTTATGTAACTTTCACTAACATATTCGTGGCATTTCTCTGATTAAAATGATACCAAACACGATATAATTTGGCCAATATTTACTGGTTTAATCGACGATGAAAGTTTCGAACGCAACGAAGAAGAGCGTATGGGAAAGAAAGAGACGCGGACAGTCGACGTCGCCGGCACAGTTCAAAGGCCCGCGTTGTCGCTGTCCTTCCTTGCTCCCGAAACTTTCACCGTCTATTAAACCACTAAATACAGTTGAAATTATATCGTGTTTGGTGTCATTTTAATCAGAGAAATGCCAGGAATAAGCTAGTAAAAGTCTCATGAAACAATAATGCAAATTAAGAAGTTTGAGAATTCGATTCACTCGAGTCAATGTGTGATGTTCACACCGATATACCCGAGCCGAGATCAATCATCGCCGCCTTACGGCGCGGCGCAGCGTTGGCCGGCAGTGGAGTGAGTAGGCACTGGACTTAGATCGCACAGGCGACCCAGGACTTCGATTGAAGAATTACTGTATTTAGTAATGTAAACAATATTTTGAATAATGGTAAAGCAATTTTTAGTGGCGCCTCAGAGTCGCCACTTGAGAGCTAAGGGTTAAGCATATTAACACATTACCGACCGGTGATTATATTGCATAATTTTGGAAAATGTATGGTACATGGCTAAACACTTTTTAATGGAACCTTGAATAGCAACAGCAATTTTCATTGTGAACTAACAAGTTACCCTAAATAACGTCATCTAATTGTTTCATTAAAGATTACGATGTAAAAGAAAATTTCTATCCTTTCTTTTGGTACAGCACAATTATTGAAGATCCTATTATGTAATAGTTTACTGTAAAGTGTTAAGAAAGAAACTTCCATTTCACTCCAATTCGTTGCAATTCCAGTAGAGAATTTTTACTTTGCATAAAGATCGGCTGTCTAGTTACGAAATATACTTCTCACCGAGCTTCTTATATGTATAAATCTTTCATCCGATATTAGTACGCCGTTGTTCGAGGAATTATTTTGTCATGCCATTAAAAACAGCTTAGACGCGGCGGTGGCCGATTCGCGGAGCAGGCTGTGCAACTAAAGTAATCATTTTCGGAATATATTATGCCAGTTAAATTACTTGTAGGTCCCGAGCACTGTATCCAAGGACAAAACGAGCCTGCGCCTTTGCCACCCGGTCGCGTTCACGTTCACGGAAGCGATATATTCATTCCGCAGTTGGTAAATGCACGCATTTAACTCGGGCAAAGCGTCTTACTCGGTGCAACGAGCGGGGCGCGCACGCATAATTCATCAGCGCGTGTCAGCTCGAACGCGCGGTTCCCAAGCGTTGAAACTTTCAAGGGACCGTTAAGTTTTCATTGAACTCGACGAGCAGATCTCGATTCAGCTTCAATTACAAGAAACACTTTAAGCTCCACTTGAATTTTAAACGACTGACTGGCCAGTCCCCCAGCCCGTCTCTCTCTCTCTCGCTCGTTCTCTCTCGCCTCTGTGCCACTCTCTATCACCTCTCATCTCGCTCGTCCTCCGAGAGCGGAGTTTCGAGCGTATAGCGCCGCGCGGCCGCGGTGCCGGTGGTTTCCGAGCGTGTGCACGGTTATCCGCGACTCATTAATATTCCTTTGTGCGGCGCTCCCGTCGATTATCGGCACATTCTAAATACTAATTTACACCCTGCACGGAGAAACACGCTGAGCAGCTCGAAGAGGATGGCTGGGCGTTCGGTCCGCTATTTAAGCCAGAGCCTGATGCAAACCGTCGAAACCTTTGGGAATTTATTGTAACTAATGGATCGATCCAATGGTTCCGAAATTTTAGGGCCATTTCGCTAGAGGAGACGTGGTTACACGACACTCTTGCAACTTTCGATATTAGAAATAATTTATTGCGTATACTGGATTTATATGAAGGGAGACTTTACCGAAATTCGCCGAAAAAGGCGTCGTAGAATAAAACATGAATTATTTAGATGTGTGAAAAATCAAACCACTTGATTGAGTAGATTTTGAGATACATTGTCTCCCTGTGTCAGATGCTCGGTGACAAACAGCAAAAAATGACCTAACTTTTTCATTTGTATCAAATGCTGTTAGGAGAATATTTTCGAAGTGTTACGCCATAGATTTATTCGAAAACCGATTATTTCAATCCACTACATTAGGCTCGCCCTTTAATGTTCCTTACCTCCATGAACCTGATACAGCCACTCGGTAGCAAGAACGGTAAAACACGTCCCACTTTTTCGAATTTCATTAAATGCTTTCTGGAGAATATTTTAGGAAGTTTATACCTACTATTGAATAATTCAAAGAAAAATCGATTTTTTCGACAAGCGCTCTTAGCTTGAACCTACGTCAGCTACTCCGTAGCAAAAATGGCAAAAGATATTGAATTTCATTAAATGCTTTTAGAAGAATATTTTCGGAAGATTGTGTTATCGATGTATTCAAAGAAGAATGGATTTGTTTAGCTGCTGCATCAGGTCCTCTCTTAAAGAGTGCATTGATCATAAATCTGCGTCAGCTGTTCTGTAGGTCGTAGTAAAAATAGCCAAGAACGCCCCATTTTTTCTTTCAATAAACGCTTGTAGAATAATATTTTTAGTGGATTTTGCACTTTATTACTTATTTCTATGGAAAATTCTTTTTTTCACCCTTCGACGACGGTGCCCGAGTCAATTCTGATCCAGAGTATTAAAATTGTAATTTAATTATTCAATTTCTGGTGATTCACTCTCGAATGAACAGCCTGGCACATTGAGAATGATCGAAAGACTAATGTCTCTAGAGGGTGTTTCAAAAGGACTTGACACTTTTAAATTGGGGACAATCTTTTTTTGGCGAACATAGAGTACTAATCGTTGACAATTGGCATCAAGAAGTATTGAGCTTTAGTCATGGAGAATTATACGATCGAGTAACGCAAAATTGTAAAACTTCACTACAAAAAATATATAAAAAAAACTTTTTAAAATCCACGGTTATGTAAAAAGGCACTAAAAAGGAGAAAATAATTTTTTCCTGGTTCTCCCAAAAATTTAATATAAATTTAAAGTAAAATCATGACATTAGTGACTATAAATAAAAGCGTGGAGTGCTAAACTATTTTCACGTAATCTTCGTGGGCGCTCCACGCTTTTATTTATAGCCAAAAAAATCTAATGCCAAAACTATAATGCCAAAACTATAATGCCAAACTAATGCCAACTAATGCCAACTAATGCCAACTAATGCCACAAAAATTATTTTCTCCGTTTCAGTGCATTTAAAAAAATTTTTTTTTATATATTTTTTTATTTTCTACTTTTTAGTTTTTTTTAAATGGAACGCAAGATATAGTAATACCGGTATGAAATAGTAAGATACAGAAACGCAAAATATGGAAATACGCGAGATAGAATGAGGGGATGGCTCCGGGAGACGACGTCTCTTGACGGAGTCCAAAATTGTACGAAATGGAACTGAATGAACCACAACCATACTGAGGTCCTTCGGTGCAGTGATGCCAGAAATGCGCAACATTTCTCGTGCATGCGCGGCGATTAGTCTCAGTATAGTAAGATCCTCGATGAAATGGGGTACCTTGAGCACCCCGCAGAATTTTACAAAATTTATATGATTTGATTCTGAAAAATGAATGTATAACAAGTGTATTTGTGCATATGGTTTAACTCATAGGACACGTCCTGCAGTCTTTTTGTCCGGTACAGATTGTTTCGGTACATTTCTGCCATTATAGCTGCCTCAGGGCTCTGTTACCTCATCATAGATACGTTACTGTTTGTCGCACATGCGCGTGAAATGTTGCACATTTCTGGCATCACTGCTTTGGTGCGAAGTGTAGCAGTGGAGTGGGGATGAGTCGGGGTGGGAACGCATAGTGGAGTAGGGAGCGCTGGCTCGCGGAGTGGGGATCACCGAACGCGATGACGTACTACTGAGCGTCGCGCGGCGAGGTGTAACGGTTAATATTACAATTTTTTTTCTCCTAGACCAGTAGTCGGCACGGAGGAGACTTTTCAGGCCGTTCTCGGCTCGCGCCGCCTCCTTTTACCGGCCGCACGTCTCGTTCCCCATAACGGCCCTAGTCCTCGAGGCAGCTCAGGCGCGTACCTATCCCAGACCGTATGAACTGCGCGTGGCGCATTACGGCGACACCCGTATCAATAGATTGCCACATTACCATGAAGGTACTATTGTCAATGCGTTTTTTAACTTCCCGATTCATCGGGAAGTTACTGTAATGACCCCGAAAATCGAAAATTGAGTTTTTAGCAGATCTTCACGTTTCATGGTCATTGGAGTCATTTTAGACTATTTTTAGCAAAATGTTTGTATGTGTGAGTGTGCGTATGTATGTTTGTATGGTATCAAATTTTTCGTTAACGTTTTCTGAAAAAGTAACAACTCGATCAGAATGATGAATGATGCAATCGATGTGCCCCGTTATAACTTAGAGCTGATTAGATTTTGGTCCATTTTGGTCAAGTAGTTTTTTATTTTTTTATTTTTTTTCGAAAGGAGTTGATTTAAGAGTGCAATTTATACGAGAGGACGGAAATTTCCCACTGAAGAAACAAACGTAATTACATCAAAAATTTTTTTTTATATATGCAACTAATGCTAATGCTACGGGAATGGGAAGTTCTTTGTGTGACTCTTGGAGAGTCACACACCGAATAAAAAACATTAGTAGCAGTAGGCCCTACTAATTTTCTGTGGTATCCCCTGTAGGCCTATTCCATTATGTCGCATGATAATTTCGGAAACTAACTTTGAACAATAAATACGGAAGAGAGAGATAGATAACTTTGACAAATACTTCTTAATTCCATTGTCAAAATTTGAAACAGTCATTCAGACAAACTTCTTCGTGGACGTTTAGATGTACTCGGAATATCAGATATATCGAACGAAAGATTAGATGTCGCGGCTCGCATCGCAGACGATAGAGAAGCGTCATTGAACCGTGTGCGTTTTCCGATTTAATATTCCGCATTTTGGAGAAGGAACATTCACACAGATATGTCGATCCGAACATTAAAAAAATTCTAAGTGCGAAATTTCTGAGGAGAGCATATCTCGATTCACCTAATATTTTAAAAAATTCGACACTGTTTTCTTCCCTAGTCCTCAGAAGATTTTGGCAATGGAATTAAGAAGTATTTGTCAAAGTTATCTCTCTCTCTCCCGTGTTTATTGTTCAAAGTTAGTTCCCGAATTTATCATGCAACATAGTGGAATAGGCCTACAGGGGATACCACAGAAAAAAAACGCATTGACAATAGTACCTCCATGGTAATGTGGAAACCTATTGATACGGGTGTCGCCCTAATGCGCCACGCGCAGTTCATACGGTCTGGGGTAGGTACGGGCCTGAGGACTAGGGCCATTACGGGGAGCGAGACGTGCGTTCGGAAAAGAAGGCGGCGCGAGCCGAGAACGACCTGAAAAGTCTCCTCCGTGCCAACCACTGTCCTAGACGCACAGTTTTTTAAAAATTTGTTTTTTTAATATTGCATTGTTGTCTAGTTCTGAGCTATGTTTAAAGTTTCAAGTCTCTAGCTAATCGGGAAGTGGTTTATAATTCGATTATAAGCGTGGTAAAAATAGTGAAAATTTTGCAGAGACCGTTCGAAAAGTCCGCAAGTCTTTTGGTGATCATAACGCACCATCTCGCAACACTGTGGTATTGACAAGAAAAAAATCGATTATAAAGTTGAGAATGGTCTTAAGAACCTCAATCGTAAAGTGCGAAGAGGGCCCATCGTTCGAGGGTTAAAAACTGTTGATCTTCTTAAACCTGTGTCAGCTTTTAGAATATTTTTAGTGGATTATCGATTTTCTATATCAGTACCACCCTCCAAAGAAAAATCGATTTCTGCGACCAGCAATATTAAGCTCCCCACTTAAGGGGTCGGTCCAGCAAATGACATTAAACCATCAGCGCGCAATCAATGACACCCGTCGAAGGCGTGAAGTATGACCGTTTCGGTCGGACTCTATGACCACGGTACATCGTATAATGCATATTCAACGATCGCCAACACCACTCACAAACGGCCACGTATCGCGCGCACACGCTCGCATGTGAATTCTCGTTTCGCTGGAGCCGGCGCGCAGCGACCGGGCGCAAAAAGTTTGTCACGGATAACGTTAATAATTATTTAACGGACAACAATCGGTGTCCACCCGACGGGAATTGATGTTTGCGAAAATATCAGTACCCGTTACAGGACCATTAATTGCAGTTATCCAACCGGTCTATCGTTGTTGTCCTGGTAACAGCAGATTTCTTGCGCGCCCCGCTACGCACGCGTTCCCGTTCCCGGACCGAGTTTTACCTGTACGTAAATATACATACGGGGTGTTCCATTTTCAGCGATACTCTCCGGAATATCGACGAACCTGTCGACGATACCGAACAATGTTGCTGGACGATCGTTATGTACGAGATGTCCAATTTTTAGGCGACTTCCAACATTATTTCTTTAATTTTGTCAACTGTCAACGAGCTACGGTGTTTTAAATTTTGTTATTAGCCTGCGGACTTTAATAAACGTGAATAAGCGAAATATAAAACTGGTAAAACATTAGAAGAACCTTCTTTTACTTCGGTTTCTGATAAATTATTGGACAATTTTTATTTTGCAGATTCACTGCCTATTTGTCATAGTAGAAATTATATTTGTTGATTGTGTACGTTCTTTGAAGAATCTTTTGGCACAAATAAAGTGATGTGTGCATTTACCATGTTTTGCATGATGTATGTACATGAATAGACGTTGATTGATTGATGAAAACTGAAATTTGAACGTCAAAAATTACACACCACGCTTCAAAATGGTATATAAAACACATGCAGCATATAATGAAGTGGACTTTTTAGTTATAATGTCCACAGAAAGAGAGAGAAATGTCGGATTTTTTATTGAACGAGATTGTAATTTAAATTTATTTGAACGGAAGGATAAGTGAAATACAGTAATATAGTTTGTTTTCAACAGTACGTACAACTTTCAAAGTAAAATATTTCATTTCGCGTAAAAAAGCTGGTGTTCAAATTTAATTTGAACGATATTGGAAATAGTTGAGGTGTATATTCGGAATACTTTGAAATATTCCCGAACGATACAAATTTTTAACGATGTATTTTATTACATTCGAATAGCCGAAACAAAAATAAAAGAGGAGTTTACGCGACCTGCGTAAGTAATATCCATTATTACACATTTATATTTAGTTAATTCAGATATCGTTTAAACAAGTGATCTCCCCTCCGCTTTTTGCACGACTAAATTCTCCATTCGAACCTCGTCAATCCAAAGAGAAAAGTTTATCCTGCAACCTCCATTCAAGATATCTCAAAAAATGTGTTTTCAACCCTCGACTTTTGTGGACCGTTATCAATGCGAACAATGGCCGATAAAAAATACGTGTCCAATATTTTTCCATGCGTTATCTCTCGCATAAGTTCCATCAAAATCAACACGTGCGTCCCTCGGAATTGTTCGACTTTTATTCACGACATTTGTCGGTGTCGTCGACCCACGACGTTATGAATCGTCGATCCGGGAAATACGTAGATCGTCGTTGATGTTTTTTTTCGTGCACCATCGTGGTGGATGATTCAAGATCTAGATATTTCAATTTTTATGGAGCGACGAATACTTTGTACCTATCACAGAGAACACGCGAGCTCATTATTTATTGTGACCTTTGCGAAAGAATAGAGCTGGAAGTCCCTATTAGGACCACCCCTAGAAACTTGATGTCCGATGTTTTTTGACTGCTTCACAAAACTATTCTCATAACACTTCCCTTAATTCTGGCACGCATTCTCAATCCCGTTCCGTGCAACAAACGAGGCTCTACTGTACTTACAGATTGACAAGTTTACGAATAAATAATAACTCGGAGACATTTTTAATAAAGATGTGACCTACGATCTCAATAATCATTAGACAACGGATCTTTATGCAAAATACAAATTTTCTACCCAAATTGCAACAAACTAGATTGAAATTGAAATTTATTTTCTTTCGTAATATGCTTAATAGGTTGAAAATCATGTAACAGTCTTTTTTAATTCTTCTAATAATTTGTCTCTAAAGAAGTTCCCGACTTCTTCTTTTGCTATTTCCTTGTTTATCATTAATCCCCTCATTACCACATTATTCCTTCTGACCCTTCTACCTTGCATTTCTATAATTCTACTCATTCTTCCTACCTCTATGTTCCTGTTATTATTCAATCCTTTTAATATATTACTATTTTAAATTGCACCTAGGGTAAACTGTACAATGATTGGCACCCTAAGCCAAAATCACAATAAAAATCTTTTTATCTTCTTTATCTAAATGTTTAAACGAGCTTCATTTGCTTTTATTATAAGCTAATAGAGATTTTCCAGCAAAATCAAGTAGTTTTACGAGTCATAAATCTTTTATTATAACATATATTCAGTGAATAACAATCATAAGACAAATACAGTACAATCATTGGCACAGTAAAAAGTGAACGTTAAACAGGCTATTTGTTTTATAAAGTATACTTACTCGTAACAAAAATTTTCATAAAACACTTCTTACATTGCACTGTGGTCATGCCGTCGACCTTACTGGATGTACCAGAGTTGTTAACAGTCGTATGTGGAACTCTGTTATGAAAACATACAACGTTGCTTTAAAATATAAATAAGAAGTAATATAAAATGATTTTCTATACCAGGAATTCTTAATATTTCCCGTTTAAATCAAAAGTGCCAATAACTACTGCAGCGCCAGCACTAGTACAGTTTACCCTACTCATGTTTGTCATAAATGCATAAAATCCGCTGTCTAATGATCATAAATGAAAAATATCAGAACTCGTCGTTTCGACGGGTCCCATAAACCTAGCATTAATATCGACAATGCTTGGAAAATCGCGAATTTAGTGCGTCGACGTTTTCCGTGAACGGTGTACGCACGCGTCATCGACGCGGATCTGCATCGGGCGTTTTTCACGCGTGGTATAATGCCGTCCCGGGAATAATACGCTACAGTTTTTCGCTTTGCATGGTACATAGCTGGGAACACGCCGCGCCGGAATTTACGCCGATGCTCCGTCTTCGCTCGGCGGCGACGGCCGCGGGGGTTATTGTTTGAATTAACGCCGGGAAATATTACGAGCGCCGCGCCGAGAAGCTGGAAATTATCCGACGTCGAAAAATGGAAAAGCGGGGCTGTGCAGGTCGAGGGCCAGGTGGCGGAGGGGCTCGCGGGTGGCACCCGTGGGCGCAAGGAGCGTGTAATCGACCCGGGGCGGGGGCGCGGAGCCTCCGGCCTGCGTGGCCTATTATTTAAAAGTTACGCCGCCGGCCCCCTCTCGGTATCAGATATGAAATCAATCCCGATCGTTATTCATTCAAAGGGTAATCGAGCGCGCGTTCAATTTAAAGTTTAAGTAGATCCGCGCGCAAATTTCAGCGACGACGTATACGGCTCGTTCCGGCTCTCCGTGTTAGCTGCGAGCTCCGAAGCCTCTTTCCGCTTCGGGAACTCGAATTTTTATGTCTCTCCGCGTCTTCGCGCGGTTTCATATTTGACAACGTTGCCCAGCGGTTTCAACAGAAATTCACGATTTTAGAAACATTGTTGAGACCTCCGACTTGCTTGTCGGAACTTTTTCTCATCTGAACTTGGACGACTCTTCCTCTGATGTAGGATTCATGATTCTGAGCTGAAAGCTAGTTGAATGGTCGATGGATTTGCGTTGTCTCTGCGTTTTTGCAGGAGAGAAGATGTTTTTGCATGATCCAGCTGATAGAATACCGAAGGCAATGCTGGAAATGGAAGTTTTCGCAAAAATGCTGCACATTGAGACGTCTCTGAAAATATTGCAGAATTTTTTCGCGACTGAATCGGCCATAGATTTTTATCTTGAGGTACGGGCGAACTTTGCAGCAATAAGATACTACACGAGGCCTTTGCGCAACCGAACTTCGTAAATATTCTTCCTTGTTTCTTGAAAATATTGCACAAAGTCGCCGCATTTTACAGGAAATTTCACGAAATTGCTCGGCAGGCAGTTTAGAATGGAGCGCTTCGACTGTCTCGCGTACTTTATAGACTGCGGAGCTGTTCATGTAAATTCACACCGGAAGTTAAAGGTGCCCGGGTTGAATGAAATTATCTTTTCTTCGGCAATGCTTCGAGTAAATTAAGACTAATAGCAGAGCTGCTGAATGTAGGTCGTATTCTCGGCTCTACCGACGTGCACATTTCGAGAAAGAGAAACATTTGGTGTGTTATTGGTGATATTAATTCAACGGGAATTATACTTTGGGGCTTGTGTGCTTTGAGAAAGAGAAATATTTGTAATGTTGTTAGCGAAATTCATTGACTAATAAGATTTCAATTATGTTCGATTTAAGTCTAGATTCGACAACTTCCGTAAGAAAGTATTCAATGTTATTAAATATTCCGATCTCTGAATTTTTAATTCATAATCCAAAATTCTTTATAGACATTCTTTATTTTTCATTATTCATTATTAATGACATTATTTAATGTTACTAAATATTCCGATTTCTGAATTTTTAATTCATAATTCAAAATTCTTTATAGACTCATTCTTTGTTTTTCATTATTCATTATTAATGACATTATTCAATGTTACTAAATATTCCGACTTCTGAATTTTTAATTCATAATCCAAAATTTTGTACAAATTTACTTGGATATCTCCATGTACATAATTTAAGACTGAATAATCCACATGTTCTGAATAAGTTAAAAAATTTGATATTTGCATTATCGAACAGCAGCAAACGTTGGTGCATAAAACTTTTGTTGAGGTTATGAGAGACTCCAGTAAACCTTCCTAAAATGTATATTGAACTGATATTTCAATTTTTATCAAATTCTACGTCTCGAAGAGTAAATGAATATATTCGTATGGAATTGATAGGTATCCCTAAAAAAATGTTGAAGCCCGAGACTTTGGACAGACGATGATCAATCGGAGCGGGGTTGGGTTGTTAATTAATCCTGGCGGGTTAATCCTAAAGCCACTGGCTTGTGTCCGTCGACTCGGCCGGGCAGAAAATTTCAAATGAAAAGTTAGCTTTTTGTAGGAAAAATCCTCGAGAAAATATTGCCTCGTATAGAGCTGGAAAGGTATGATGCCGGGGTGCAGTAATTGTTTCAGGGTCAGTCATGGTCAATTATTGATTTTATCGGGGTGTATTTACCAACAGACATTTTTTACAAGATTGTTATTTTTCTTCTTTCACATCGTTTCTGGTTGATGACATCTTACCCCGCAATCCTTGTTTTATACTGGTGTTGCTATCGATTCGATTTATTATCAATTAGCGCGTGGAGCAGCTTTAGAAAAAGCGGCGGCGCGGCGTTTAAAGTCGACGTTTCGAGCGCTCGCCACAGCGCTTTGCGTAACATAACCAAGCAATAAAATGGAAAATTAAATTACCGTTGTCTTCCCCGTGGATGACCTAAATATCGCTTTACCATTTTATCCGAGAAAGAAATCGTCGACTTTGGAACCCCTCGACCTCTCGGTCTACAATTGGAGCGATACTATAGTAGATATTCTCGTTCAATGTAATTTTTGTTCGACTGATTCCGTCCTATCTCTGAAGAGCCGGAGCAGTTATCCAAATGACCTGTTTCGAATATCCAGCACGAAAGTTTAGACGGTATTTCGTGATGGTACACACGAAATTATTAACACAAATGTTAATATCCCGCAATGTTGAATCACTCAACGAATGAATGAATTAATTATGAAGTATCTTCGCGGGCAAGCAATTTCGGTTTTATGTACGCCAATGCTAATCCAGTCACCACAGTATTTGAGAGCTATTATTCATCATTTCATTTCATCGTTCCCCGCTAGATTTCTAATTATTAACCGATAATCTACGAATTCTTATGCGCATTTCAAAGCCGAGCACGCGAGATCCTATTAAAAGCCGTTTAATCCCCATTTTCATTGATCGGTTCCTGAAGATTTAATTTCGCGCAACGGTCTGCGGTCTATTAATAATTAACAGGGAACAATCCAATCTTAGCAGAGTCGAAAACCGATATCTTGCCGCGAGCCGAATGTGCTCGATCCGAATTGATCAAGGGCCGTTCTGAATTCCGAGCAGCTACAGAATTGTTCGAAAAATTGCCTATCTCGAGGGGAGATATGATCTGTAAAGCGTGTTTATGACTTCTGAGACTCACGGAGTCTATACAGCTATACCAATCAGAGTTGACCTATTTGGAGGAGTCGCTGGTATCGGGCAGGTAAACAAAGACTTTAGTGGGGTTGTCTGCTGCTGCCGGTTATCGAAACCCAGCCCGGTTAATGAGGTGCTCATTCAATAATGCCTAGCACTTATTTTTCTCTTTTCCGAGCTTTCTCTCGTCGAGAATCCGAACATATACCGCCAGGGATTCCGTTATATGTACAAGCACTATTCTTCTATTTTTCAAAACCTGCCTCATTCAACCCCGTGGAAAACAACAAGATTTTTCAGTCTGTAACAATTTCATCTCTTCGTTGATACTGATTTACGATCTCAAACAGAGAGATAAAGAAGAGATCGACTATCGGGTTCGAAACAAATCCCGCAATAAACACTGGATTGTCTTTACAAGAACTTTTACAGTATATTGCAATTGAATCGATCCACTGGTTTTCGAAAAGCGATAGTCACGCTCGGAGACACTGTTTCGAGAAACTCGATATTTCACGTATTGCTTCTTTCAAAAACCGTGTTTGATGTCGAATCTCTTTGATATTATTCCATTATCGGTTATTTCAAGATACAAGATTCTAGGTCGAATATCATACTGTTTTTGTACAGACAAAAGCTGTAATAAAATCGTGTATAACTTTCGATATTTAAACGTCAAGCGTGTACCATTTCATGAAATTTTGCTTTGTTTTTGCTGCCTGTAATAACGATTTTCAAACGGGTCGTGAATCTTTTTGAAACTTTTTGCGCCCGATGGGTTTGTAGACCAGAATTTCGTTTGCCCGCAGGGTGCGAAGTTTTTCAAGCAATTTATTACATTTCAATACAGGTTTTTTGAAAAAGCAAAATATGACAAGAAATCATACATTTTTGGTCATGCAGTACAAGTAATGTTCAATAAAATTTCAAACGTTACCCAATTTTGATTCGATCAGGCAAAGGTTTCTTAAACAAGGATCCTCTAGAAAAAATGTTCATCATTTTTATTACAGTGTGCTTAAAATAAATGACAAGCCAAACAATTATCAATCTGTAATTACAATATGATATGTGAGAAAGGATTGTTTAAAATTGTTCGCCCCTCAACTAACTTGACGAACTAACTAACATCAACGAACACTAGTGTGACTGTCATTGTATTAATTACTATAACGAAAAGATTGGATTTATATTTGTTTCGTAGAATTTTTATCGCAACATGTACACATTCTTCATTATTCCAAAAAATATAAAAGAAGAAAAAGGAGCTTAGCGATTTGACTCATCTGCTACTTCCACCGTCAAGCAAATGAATTTCAAAAACCGTTTCAGTGCATTTAACCCTCGTACATTCCTCAAGAATAGTTGCATATAAAAGTCTAGAATAATAATTCATCTATTTTTATTTTACACTTTAAAACAACAAATTATGTTTCGTTTATAGCGTCACAATTTAAAGAAGTACATCTCACGACACAAACAGAAAGAGATGAATTATTTTGCATTATTTACGAATAGTAAATTGACGAATTTTCGCCCTGATATACGTATAAGGGTTAAGTAAAGAGGATCACGCAAAAACTCTGATAAAAGTATTCATATTATACAACGTCAACAAAGATAAAAGAAGACCAGAAGGCAGAGATTCGACCTATCAGGTATTTCCGCCGTCAACTACACGAAATCGATGTATTTTCACAATAGATTCTGACGAGAGGGATTAAAAACTGCCGGTAGACAAAGAGAAAGGGAAGCTTTCAATGTCCCTTACAGGGTCGTATTGACTGTGGTGCGCGATGGGGGCGTTAAGCCGGGGCGGGTAACAGCCGTATCATTCTTGAGCCATAACTGTACTGGTGCTATCTGTTTGCGACAGGTATCCTGGGTGAGGCACAGGGACATCCACCTGCTGACGACGGGCGTCGAGACGTACACCTCCGACCAGAGATTCGTGGCGACGCATTTCCCCCAGACCGAGGATTGGACGCTTCAAGTGAAATACCCGCAGCGCCGCGACACCGGCACCTACGAGTGTCAAGTGTCAACAACACCACCGATCGGTCATTCCATGCATCTCTCGGTTGTCGGTTAGTTCCCGATACTTTCTTTTCTAGTCGTCTATTTTCCTACGGCAGTCCCAGCAGCCTGCGCAATCTTCCCGTCGGAATCGTTCTGTCATTCTACCTCTCCCTCTCGACCCCCGGGGTGCGCTCGTTAATTTTATTTTCTCCGAAACGTCTATCAGGATCGCCACCACTCCCGACTCTTCGTTTGTCCCGTCCCGGACCGAGCTTACGTTACAACCAGTTTTCCAATTCGAAATCTGCTTTGAATTTCAATTAAAACGTCTTTTTCCTTTTTGCCCCTTCCTCCACCCACCCCTCTCTTCTTCCCTGGCCGACGTCGACCGCTGTCTCCAGCCAATTTGTGTTTGCCCCGGCGGAATGAATCCGGCAAAAATAATCAGAAACACAAAGCCCCGACCGCGCCGCACGTTTCCCTCCTTTTGTTTTGCTCGCCCACCTTTCGTCCCCGCCGTTCGAAGAGTATTGAATTCGGACACGCCGGCTTCGACGGGGTGTTCCCCAGGCTCTCCAGAGATCGGTTTTATTCCCTCGAACGAGAACTACCGTTTTTGAGGCTTCGACTCCGTCCCCGGTATCGATCAATTAAATTCCTTTTATCGAGTCTAATATTCCGCTTGTTCTCGAGAGGTCTTTGTTGCCCGCGGAATCTTTATCCGGGGAACGGAACGCGCCCGGTTCGAGCGAGAGAACGCTGCAACCTG
This sequence comes from Lasioglossum pauxillum, assembly GCA_933228785.1. Taxonomy (NCBI): domain Eukaryota; kingdom Metazoa; phylum Arthropoda; class Insecta; order Hymenoptera; family Halictidae; genus Lasioglossum; species Lasioglossum pauxillum. The sequence goes on along the minus strand of OW121702.1, from coordinate 15,523,402 downwards.
TTAAGTATATTGAGTCTATCAGGACTGCAGACGGTTTTTTTCTCCACGAGATGCTTTGTTTCAGGCAAAAATTTGTCTGCTACCTGTACATTGTAGTTTTAAGATATCTAGGCAGCTGCTTGATCTTTTTATGCGCTATTGTAGAACAGTGAACGCGATGTTTATTAATAGATGGAGTCTATTAACACGTTCTGTGCCGCTTTCCGTTCAGCCGATGAACTTTCCGTTCAGGCCGATTGGAATTTCCATTGCATAACGACGAATTTTCTAAAAATTTATAGTAAAGTCAAGTAGCGGCATCTTAAGACTGTAGAATGACAAAAAGACTTAAGACAAAAGAATGAGGTATATAAAAAATGCAGTACAGAATGAAACAAATGGCCTGAATGAAAAATTATTGAAATAAAAATAAAATTTTTAAAATATCACGTTTTTAAGACGGACTAAAAAGTATAAAATAATTTTTCCTAGCCCCATGCAGATAGTCATGAAAATTTGTGATTGTGAATTTTGAATAGCTATGAAAATATGTACTTGTGAGATTTAAAACGAACAAAGTGGGGCGCAAGACAATAGTAAGGAGTGTAGAGAAGAGCTGCCGTTGAGAGAACTCGCACAACAGTTAATATCAATTGCAGTGCAATAAAATTGTTAGTGACTTAGGTGAACTATTCATGCATCAATTATCTATTGCATGCGCCCCACGTTTTCCGTTTTGAATCTTACTAGTATTTTCATAGCTATTAAAAATTCACAATCGCAAATTTTCAGGACTATCTGTATGGGGCTAGGAAAAATTATTTTATACTTATTAGTCCGTCTTAAAAACGTGGTATTTCTTAAAAATTTATTTTTATTTGAATAATTATTTTCTGCTTTTTAGTCTTGTGTGTGTGAAATTTTTCAATCGATTTTAAACAGGTCGATGAGTTTATAACAAAGACATGTAGTAAATTTTAGACGGTATTGCGACCGCGTCATATCGAAAACAAACGCCGTGGTAAAATGTTAAAGATCGACGGAGAATCTTGGTGTAACTGTTCTTTCGCTTGGTAAACAAAAACATTGTAGTATAATAATACGTAGTAACTTTGTAAACACCGCACGGAGCTCGAATGCACACTGACCTCCTTCGGTGCGAAGCGGGTCAGTGATGTGAGGATAAGTCGGAGTGGGAACGCGTAGAGGAGTAGGGAGCACTGTCGCGCGGAGTGGGGATCGCTGAACGCGATCACGTACTACCGAGCGTCGCGCGGAGGGTGTAACGGTTAAATTTAATAGTTTATATCTCCCAAACGCATAGACTTTTTAAAAATTTTTTTAAAATATTCCATTGTCATCCAGTTCTGAGCTATGTTTAAAATTTCAAGTCTCTTCGGGAAGTTAGTTTAAAATCAATTGCAAAATTTGTACCGAACAGACAGACAAACAAACAGACATACAAGAAAGCGAGCTAATAAAAACATGGTAAAATCGAGCAACAACTTCTGGGCACGGAACGTGTTAACCCTTTGAGCTCGAGGCTGTTTCAATATTTATCATTGTTAAATCTACCAGACATTAATCCATCCATTCATAATTTCCATTTATAATTGCTGATTGGCATAGAATTTTTTTACATATAAAAATAAATCGAAAAAGAGAAATTATTTTCGAGAAAATCCAGATTAAAAATCCGTCTGGTTCGCGTGCCGTATGCAGGAAGTAGAATGGGTCGGCCGTGGTCAGACGCGCCAGACGATCCGTATCTAATAGCGCGCGCATATTCGCTGAATTTTCAATCTCCATTTTTTCGAAAGCAAAAAATGTTGCTTCGCTTTTCTGACATTTTTATGTGTAGAATCATGAAGCAAGAATAGTTGGATTGAAATACTATTTCCTGTGTATGAAAAATTCGGAACCATTCTTTCTGTTTTATATTGTATGATTTTTAAATTGTAATCCGAAGTCGAATTAATTTTCTCTAACACAGTAGTATTTCTTTAGTTTGCGTTATTAACCCGTTATCGCGGAAGTCACCAACGTTATCAAATTACGTAAAACCGCCATGAATTTAATAGTATAATCCTTCAATATTAGGGTTTATACAAAAACCGACTTTTTAAAAAGCCGGTTTTCGGTTTTTAACTTTTCCATGAAACCGGTTTAAACCGGTTTCGGATTTTTACAGATAAAAAATAAGACATGTTTACAACTTAGAATAGAAGTTTTTAATTTTTTTTTATTTATTAAAGAATTAACAAAATAATACCCTTAAAGAATCACAGAAATTAACAAATATTTATGAACATTATTATTTTACTTCTTTCTTTGATTAATAAAATGTGATTTTAAAAAGCAAAGAACGTCAATTGATTTATTGCTTAGTCGTGTCTTTATTTTGGACACAAAATTCCCAGAAGTAGAAAAAACTCGCTCACTTGCAATTGAACTGGGCTTAATTGTCTTTAAAGCATTAAATAATAAATCTAAACTTTTTGTTGTTCTATTTGTAACCTCTAAGATCAAAAACTCTTTCTTTAATGTTTGAGGACTGGAGGAAGTCGCTTCTTCAGGTTCCTGGAGGTATTTATTTATTGCTATTTCCATAGCATTTTTCATCACAGTCTCTATGCGCTGTTTTCATTTCCACATACATATGTATACAGGGTGTCTCAAATTTCGTGATCGTCCCGGAAATGGGAGGTTCTTGAGGTTATTTGTAGCGACATTTTCCTCTACAAAAATGTTCCCCGACCTTTCTCCGCGATACCACTAGCTGTGTACTTTTTGATTACATCGAAATCATTATAGCGGATTAATATAAGTGTTATGTATACATTTAAAACCGGTTTTTTTACTGAAAAAAACCGGTTTTCGGTTTGCAAAATTTTCTTTCAAAAACCGGTTTTTAAAAACCGACAAACCCTATTCAATATCATAGTTGACTAGATTATACTGTATAATAGCACCGTTTTATTCAAGTAACCAACGATGGTTACCAAAAGCACGAGGCTCAACATGCTAAAGAGTTACGGCGGTGAATACAAAATCAAGGTATCTTCTAAAAAAAAAACATAGATCGTTCAACTGGTGCAGATTGTGCTCGCGGCGGTTGGATCGAGCCAGAATCGAAAAATGGTCGGTTGGCTTTCGATTTTTCAGAGTTTGCGGAAAATTAGAAAGTACACAAACCACGGTGGCAACGATGCTGCAACCGAGCGATGGCTGCGGATGAATTTCCCGCGGAAAATGGAGATTGAACTTTTGATGTAAGGTGGTATGAAATTTTTGTTTACGATGGCTCCGTGTTTTTCCTCACACAACAATTTATTCCGGAAACAGGATTGTAAACAATGACGGCGATACGATACTGCCTGACCTCGATAATAATTTGCCACGAACTGGCAATCAACAAAAGAGAAGGAATATGAAAAATACAGCGTATCACGGGTATTGTTTACTGCAAGTAGAACAAGAGAGTGATGGACAGACGCGATACCGCGGCGTACAATAGGACCCGTAAATCCGAAAATTTTCGAGTAGGATTTTACCGAAGAAGGAGTTTCGACTCGAAAAGCAAAAAACGTTTCTACCGGTGTGTTTTCGATTTGTTTTCCGATCGTTCGTGATCGAGTTGTCACGAGAACACTCTGCGTGTACGCGGTTGTCAAACCGTGTCAAACGAACGCGCGCGCGACGTAAGGTTTTTCGGGAGAACCGTAGTGTAATGAAATTGCAGATTTATAGTGGGCGGTGTCGGTAGAATTACGGTTTTCATTGTTCCATCGTTTGAAAACTCGGAAGTCAATGGTGGCGTTTAAGCCCGATTGTGTGCGCATAACGCGTAAATGTTTGCGTTACATAAATACTTGAAACGGTTGAAATTATTTGCTGGTTCACATCATTTTATTAAATCTCGGCGATGCTTTCGGTACAAATTTTCCATCTGATAACTCCGGCATATCTGACGCGAATTTTCCTTTTTCATTTGGTAAGCATCGATGCTGCCAACATGCTGGAATTGATTCTGAGATACAATCAGCTCTTCACTGAATACATAAGAATCATAAATATCGGTAATGATTCGATCAATATTTCCCCTTTTATGTTACGTGCGTTTTTCTTTTTCTTTTTAGCGACAGACGGTAATCACGTGGGAATAGGCGTAATAATGAAAAATAATTGAATAACATGAACGAAGACCGCAGAATTTATTTCTTCCGATAAAAATTGTAAAAATACTCAAATTTATTTAAATCGTTTGGGTACACATTTATTCAACGAACTGGATAAAATTCCCTTTTGCTACAGGGGTATAAATTACGAACGAAGCGATAGTAGATAGCGTCGGTTAGCAAATGCAATTAGTTTCAACAAATTATAAATTATTTAACCAAACGTAATTGGTTTTGAAATAAAGAAAACAGCAAGAATAAATCCGCTTGCAATTTCAGAAACAGGATTGATCGAGTTCAAACGAATAGAAACTATTTTTCTACAGTGAGATGTAAGAAGTGACTATTTTATATCACTTTACAAAAATAAATTGTCGTGTCGAAATTCAAACATTAGTAATTTGTTAACAAAAACATTCAGTTTTCCGATTAAAAATATTCTTTTCAAATGTTTCACTGAAAGGCAAATACAAAACCAATAAAATGTGTACAAAAGTGTACAAAAACCAATTAAAATAATTAAAACGATTAAAACAGATTAAACTGGACAGATGGAGGAAATTTATAAAAACATTACAAATAACGGAGCGTACATACGAAGAGAGTTAATTCGAAATTGAATGAATCCTTTTCTACAGCATTAGTACTCGCAAGAATAACGTTAAATAAAACCATATTAACTATATGATTATCAGATCCAATAAATTATCGGGTCCGAGATATTTTGTTTAATTTCATTTTGATTGACTGAAATCTCATGCACAATGTTCGCATTAAACGGCTCATTTATTCTCTTATTTTCCACAGAACCGGTGACGTCGATCGTCGGTGAACCAGAGATGTTCATAAACAGGGGAAGCACGATGAATCTCACCTGCGTGGTGCGTCACAGCCCGGAACCGCCGACGGCGATCTTCTGGACCCACGATCGCGAGGTATTGCATTCGGCATAGTTTACAGTCTTTCGATAGTTGCATGCTACCTGCGCAAGACCGGCGATTTAAGCGCCCATTATCTGTGCCCCGGAACTTGACCTAATTAGTCACACATTTTAGTGTAACTAGTTACAGCGAGTTCTAATTTCCTTGCAGCCACTTTAGCACCGAACATACTACGGTCAAATGGCCGACCGGCTTTATATTACAGAATTATTGGGACTATAAAAGTTCATTTATGGTAAATAATCGAATAAATCTCCTTGTCCATGCATCTATTCCATTGAAAATTCTGGACAATCTCTATAAAGTATTGCCATCTTTATAAGGCAACATTTATTGTACTATTGGGTTGGCAAGAAAGTAATTTCGGTATTATAAGGTGAAATAAAAATTTCTTTAAGCAATGAACTCTAATCGATCAGATATTTTTTATTTTGTTCCATGACCTCTTGCTATCTTCCTGGTAGCTTAATAAAGTTATTGGCTATTTTCATAAAGCTACTACAGCTACATTGAATAACAAAATTGGGTTTTATTTCACCTTAAAATACCGAAATTACTTTCTTGCCAATCCAATAGATTCTTTTAATGCTTAGTAGGTTTAATAGTTTAGTGTTAAATCATTAGCTACTTATACAATATTAGGACGAATAAGAGGAACAGCATTTTATATTTTACAATTATTGAACTATAAAAATTCATTTATGCAAAATAATGGAATAAATCTCCTTGTCCAAGCATCTATCGCATTGAAAATTCTGGACAATCTCTATTAAGTATTGCCATTTTTATAAGGCAACATTTGCTAGATACTTTTAATGCTTAGCAGGTTTAGTGTTAAATCAATAGCTGCTTATATTAGGGCCAATAAGGGGAACAGCATTTTATGCTGTTTATGAAAAATTCATTTATGGAAAATAATGGAATGAATCTCCTTGTCCAAGCATCTATTACATTGAAAATTGTTGGCAGTCTTTATTAAGTGTTGCCATTTTTATAAGGCAACATTTACTAAATACTTGTAATGTTTGGTGGGTATAGTGTTAAATCATTAAACAGCGGATCTTTATACAAAATAAAAATTTTCTAGCGGAATTGCAACAAACTGGAGTGAAATAGAAATTTATTAATACATATAATAGGTTGAAAATAATATAACAATATCTTTAAATTCTTCATATGATTTTACTGTTTTAAATTACACTCATTCATTTTTGCCATAGATGCATAAAATCCGCTGTCTAATCACTATATTAGTAAAATGACGTAAAAGAGTTATTAATTGTTGCTAGAAGCTGACTTACGCAAGCACACGTCATGACTATATCGACTTACCTAGTAACCAGCTGCTGACTTATATAAACACCTGCTGTGATTACATTGACTTTAATTGTTCCGTATGGAGTTCAACGGCACATTGAACCCCGCTCTCAAAATATATGCAAATCAATATTTCTTACACTAAATGAACCAAACATTGCTTGAATCTACATTTTTAATATTGCACAAGCGGGCATGATTCTATGTGAAAAATAAGTAAAAAAAGCGAATAACATTTCGGTTGACCCGTCGCTTTCGAGGAAATTGAGTTTGAAAATTCGGCGGTTACGCGTGCTGCTGAATAGAAATCAGCTGACGCGTCTGGTCATGACCAACCAATTCTACTTCTTGCGAATGCTGGAACACGCGACGAGTCCGTCGAACTTCAAACTCAATTTTCTCGAATACGACGCGTCAACCGAAAAAATGTTACAAGTTTTTTCTTACTTATTTTTGCGCCACGCCCGTTTGTATTGATAACTTGTAGATTTATTCTAATTTAGTGTGACCTGTATGAGCATTGGTGTAGCAGTGTTACTTAGCTTCAGCAGGTAATATTTCGAGTTAGAAAGATGGAGATGAGTGGGGGCTAAAAAAACCTTTTGAAAGGGTGTAATAAATGGTATTAGGACCGGGCAGCAGGGGTGGCAGTTAACGTGTTACCTAGTTACCACCAGATGATTTGCAAAGTTAGGGAAATGTGGAATGAATGGGGGTTAGTAAACCCACGTATTTTCCATAGAAACAGTGCAATAACCGTGATGGGGAGCAGTATGGGGGGTCGGCAGACTGTTACTTAGCTCTGGGTATGTAATTTGGTAAGTTAGGAAAATGGGTAATGAATGGGGGTTAGGAAAACCACGTCTTTTCCATAGAAACAGCGCAATAACCTGGACGGGAAGGACGTGGGGCAGCGGCAACACGCGTGCAACCGGTGACGATTGCACGCGGATCGCGGTTAAAGAAAGGCCGGGGTAAAGTGGAACGGGGGCGTGCATGGTCGCCGGTACGGTTATCGATCACCATTAGCGTGGACGAGCGGGTGACGTTAATGCGGGACTCGAAATCGGGGGAATCATCAGGATTTTTGCGTCGTCGCGCCATTCCGGTCCGCGCCCTGGCCGGGGCGCAGAATTTCGTCCGGCGGTAACGCGTGTCACCGGGAAAACGACCTATTAATGACACGACGGTAATGACGTTTCGCCGATAACTCGGACGAATTGAATTTGTAACGGGAAAAGTTTCGCGCGATCTGCCCCGCCCACGTCGCCGCGCGTCTCTGACGGGGGACACTAACGAGGGCAGGGGAATGAAATTTTCCGCATTGCTGTGTACGTGAGTTATGAACATTGTTCGCCGGTTCAAGTAGCTGGTATCGGCCACTTTATTATACAATTTCAGCAAACTCCGTTAGCCGGCTGTTTCGGAAAACACCGTCAAGATTATCGCGGTTGCCGCCGCGCGAGTCTTATGCTGTTTTCTAGAGTGCATGTTTTGTCGCGGAACTGTGTGTTCGCGTATGTTCCGGATCACTGCCCGCCAAGTTAATCTTGGGCAGCTAGTTCAATGATAGAATGATCGCAAAAGACAATGATTGCTTCGCATGAAAATGAAATCGCATGAAAACGTTAAAAGAAGCGTTTCCGGACCTGCTAGTGGACTCGTCAGAGTAAGGCTGATCTAGCAGGTCCTGCCTTATACGCGCGCAGATGATGATATGATGATTCGCGTTTCTGATTGTAACGCACGCGAGGGATCTCGACCGACGCGATCCCGGTTTATCGGGTGTCCTGACCGCTGGACAACGTACTACCGTGATGCTAACTTTACACGTATTATTGTCAAGACAACGGCTCGTGCGTTGTACGTGTCTACTCGAGGACTGGAGAATGTCACGGTGTTAGAGCGTAAAACTCAACTGAACGACTTCGTCTTCTAGTCCTAACGCGATGCTCGTTGGGTTCTCGAATAGGTAATAAGATGCACTGATTTTGATTCCTGCAGAAAGTTACATTTACCAATCAGTATACTTTTGACTGCTAGGACCTTCTTCCCGTAACTCTGACTGAGGTCCTGGGAAGGAGGAGTTGGGCGAGATCCTACTCGGTCGACGACGCGACGGGTCTCGGTAATTCGACACCGTGCGTAACGGACGCGGGCGGTCCTTCGGAGGGACTAAATTTATGACACGTTGAACAGATGCCTCAAATGGTCGCCGAATGACCCTAGTTTGTTTAATCCTTGAAGAAGATATTTGGACACGTTCGCACCATAAATCCTGTCCGAAGGATACCTACGGGTACTGTTCCTGCGCGACGGAACAATGCATAGCGCATTCTTTGAACTTCTGGAGACAATTGAGTGGGTGTCTGGAAGAAGGGCCTATGTCATTTTCAGCTTGTTTTCATTATTGCAATTCACGTTTCAGTTCAAAATTTCGAAAGCCTGACATCGGCCCTTCATCCAGACACCCATTCAGTTGATGAGTATCCGCGATTGTGTCAATGGCACTATTGAGCCCTTGAGAAATCTTCAAAAAGTTTCCAATTTGTCCATCTCTCGATCAGAAAAATGTACAAAACAGCACTGCACGTATTATTTAAGTTGACGAAGTTCCTAGTAGTTTCCTCAGATTGCTGAATTTTTTTACCAAAAAAATCCTGCATTTTGCCATACGTGATACCGTTCTGCTTCTACCAGTTTCCAAGATATTCGTTCAAATATTTTTCTCACCTCCAACTTTGAGGGCTGTTTTCATCCTTTCGATATGACGATAGTCGATAAAAAGAATACGTGTCAAATATTTTTCTGAGATCTACTTTCCAGCAAAGTTTCGTCGGCGACCCACCTCGAATCTCCAGGCGCCTTTGATACAGTAAAAATCGTATCGCATGCTAAGGCATCTTTCAGTGATACATCTGGTTATCCTCTTTCGATTAGAGATCGGTTTTGTGACGTCTCTTAGTAAATTAGGAATTACAACAAACAAGAAAGTATAGATTACGGTTCATGTTGAACATTATAGTGTACTATTTTTACTAAAAATTCCCGAAATTCCCATATTAGATCCAGTAAATAATTCCTGTCAAATCAAGCTTCGTGCACTGAAAGTTCAGCAACGATTTTTTGTATCCATTATACAGGGTAGGCTGGGAATCTTAGTATAGCCGCGAAGGGAGTAATTCCACATGTACAAGTAAATCGGGAAGAAGGAATAAAACTTTCTCGTTTGACGCCTCGTTCTCGAAAAAATCACAAGTTTAAAGATCAGTCAGGTACTTTAGTACAGTAGTGGACAAAATTTTAAGGACGCTCTAAAAAAGACGATATCTATTTTAATATTGTACTATACGATTTGAACTTTTTTGAGAAGCTAGAGCAATTAGTTTACTACAGGATGTGAAAAGAAATTTTTTCAAAAATTGCGATTGATTGGAATTGTCGAAAATTTTCATTTTCGACTTTTTTATGTGGGCCTGTATTGAAAATTAAAAAAATACGTTTTCTCGATTTGTGTCGATAATGGTAAAAATTTCAGATGTTCACGATTTTCGGCCTCTAACTACAATAAATCTAAGGATTCTTACATCATTCAATGCCTGTCGTTTTTTCCCGAATCAACCGATTTCTATGAAAATTTTACAGTTCATATAATTGACACAGATCAACAAAACGTATTTTTTAAATTTTCAATACAGGCCCACAGTATTTTTCAACAATTCCGACCAATTGCAATTTGTGAAAAAATTTCTTTTCACATCCTGTAGTAAACTAATTGATCTAGCTTCCCAAAAAAGTTCAAATTGTATAGTACAATATTATAATAGTTATCGTCTTTTTTAGAGCGTACTTAAAGTTTTGTCCACTACTGTATATTCAGCAAGTAGAATTGGTTGGCAATGGTCAGACACGTCAGACGATTCCTATCTAATAGCATGCGTGTTCGTTACATTTTCAAACTCGATTTTCTCGAAAACGAAGCTTCAGATGAAAAAATGTTATTGTATTATACAGGGTGGTCATTTTATCTGAAGACATTGAAATATCTCGAGAACTATGCATCGGATCAAAACAAGTGGGTAATGAAAGTTGTCCGTCGCGAAGGGGGATATCCAGTGATACCAAACTCGACCCCCCACCGCCACCCCCTGGGGATGGGAGAGGGAATTATTTCAAAATCTTCAGTGGAAAACCCTTTTTTATAGCAAATCTTGGTTCTCCATGGATTTGATATTATTGGTGTAATTTCTTTCACAGATGTCGCTGCAATCGAAAGCAATTGGAAAAATTCATTGGTTTGTTTATCAATAAAACAAAAACTACTTTTAGCGTTACCCAGGAACAACGACGTGGATGTCGTTGGTGTTATTGAATAGCATTTTTAAAAGTATCAAATACGTCTACATTTATTTTTCTGATCTGATGTGTATTTCTCGAGATATCCCAAATTTTAAACGATTTTTTACGCATTTTGATTTTTGCAAAAACTTCTAGGTCAAATTCGTTTATTTTTTTCTGGAGAATCCAAATCTGCAATGAAAAATGGGGGTCCCCATTTAAGTTTTTTATCCTTCCCCCAGGGGTTGGCCGTGGGGGTCGAGTTTGGTATCATTGGATGTCCCCCTTCGCGATGAACAACTTTCATTACCCACTTGTTTTGATCCGATGCATAGAATGCATAAAATGACCACCCTGTATATTTTCAACTTATTTTCTCATGTAGAATCACTCCCTGTCCGTTTGTACTCCAATTTCCAGCCCACTCTGTATATAATTATGTATGAAATACGATTTATTTGAAGGATGTAACAGAAACGGGATGATCTAACATAACCGAGTGGCTCAGACAATAAACCACGTAAAATTGGTGCGGCGCGTTAACGACGAATATCAACTTGGTATCGGCGAACGCGCCCGGGAACGAATAAATTCGCGGGCGGAAATTATTCGAGCCGCAGCTTAGGAAATGCATTATTCAATTATTTCCCCAAAGAAGTTGTTAGTATGCTTTCAGCGCACCGCGCAAACCGTTTCCCACTCTCCCCGGGCGGCCCCGTCGGCCGTGTCTTTACAAATTTACGTCCTCGCTGAATGTTGATTGCGTTCGAATTTCAGAAAACTTGCCGGGCCGTGCCGGCCGCTTTTCCAACTTTCTCCGGAGAGTGCTCGCCAGCGTCCTATTCAATTTACCACGGTCCCTGTTTCCACCGTGTTTTGCAGCATCGATACGCCGATTAGCGCCGCTGCTTCGTTATTGAATTCATTACCGAACTTCCTTCGCTAACCAGCCATTGTACACAGCTCTTTGCGGCTCCAGGATGTCTTTACACGAGAACGTGGTCAACACAGACTACCAAAGCGAGAGCCCGAGCTCACCAGACAGGCATCTTACACTTACCACTGTTCAAGCTTTCCCTCGTAAGCCTTGTTCTCTCGAAACAGTCAGTTCGACATTTTGCTTACGGTGTAGCAAGCTTCATTGGGCGTCGCATAATTGGTTGATGAAGCAGCGGTCCGATGTTGGGCAGCTCTTCTGACCTTAGTCGTACAAGCTCTGGAACAAGCTTTGCTAATTTTACTTTCTGTTCAGCCGATCTCCCTTCTATTCTAAGCAATTTTTGTAATGTAATCAATTACAGTTCTGGTCGACTCTTTCGAGACAATTGTTGTGCTATTTGATGAAGTACTTAACAATTATTCTTTGAATCAAGGCTGTCTACTTTGACAAATTCCTTTTCAGTTAATCTTATATTTTTCTTCTATTCGAATCAATTTTACTACATTGCTATCAAAATAGCCAGAAATTAATTTTTAAACCGACGATGCCTTACTCGATTAATATCTAAGGCACAATATATAAATTCTACAAAGTTTGATTTATAAAAACAGAATTAAATTGCTGAAGAAATGGTAAAAAAAGATTTTATAAAAAAAAATTAAACCGACCTCGAAAAAACGCACTAAAAAAATCCACTAAAAAGTATGAAATAATTTCCATTGAATCTATGTGAATACATACGAACTTACATACAATACAATCTTTTCGGAGGCGGCGCAAAGATTAAAATTTTTCCAAATGACAGATGTTGCTGATTATGATTTCATTGGAATATGATGGACTTGGAAATCAGTAGGTGGGAAGTCTCTGTCGAGAATTTTTAATTTTGCACCGCCTCCGAAAAGATTGTATTGTATTTAAGTTCGTGTGTATTCACATAAATTCAATGGAAATTATTAGTTATAGCTATTAATATTATAGCTATTAATTAGCAGAATTTGTAGAATACCGTAGGATGGTTTCTCGGTCTTATTGGTTATTTGCAATAAAAACCGCAAAGAATGCAAAATTTGTTTTCAATGGACCAATCTGGAGATATACCCTACACTGATTGGTCCATCCATCTCGGAGTAATCGGTGAACATACATGAAATGTAGGATCAAAGATATCTTTCGTCTGAATATTCACGAATCTCCGTCTGATATTTACAAAAACGTCTTTCTCTGTCAACCGTCACATTCGAAATCGTAATTTATAAATATCTGAAAGCCGCAATCAATAACGATAACGACGTCGCGTCGTTACTGTTCCTAATATCTGAAATTCAGCGGAGTTCACAACGGTATCACCACCCTACACTTTCGCAAATAAAATCTTAAGGAATAAAAAAATGCAAAATTTTTTTTCACGGGACCACCCCGGGGACATACTCTACACGATGCAAAAGGTTTCGTTCCGATTGGTCCATCCATCTCGGCGTAATCGGTGAACATACATAGAAAAAAAGCATAAAAAAAGGCACATACAGATCGAATTGAATAACCTCCTCCTTTTTCGAAGTCGGTTAAAAAAGGATTATAATTTCATTACATTCGCATTTGCCCTGGTGGAAAAGGTGAGAGTCATTGTTCGTCGAACAAGCGATTAAATATTTTTGATTAGCAGCGTACACGTACATTGAATGTGTAATGCTGTTTCTCTGTTCATGGTCAGCCATTGACTTCATCAACGTGAAGAGCGGCGTTCGCTACGTTTACGCGATTGTTTGAGGGTTTTATTCCGACTGATTCTTTCCCGCAGCTGGCCGGCAATTAATTTACTTTGTGGAATTGGTAAAATAGCGATTGTGAAAATGGAATTTGAATAAATAAAGCCCGGGACAATTCATCTGCTGCTATGGAGGCATGTTAAAACCGCAGATATTGACGTTTTACCGTACATTAATCATGAAAGAGTGACAGAGCCCTTTGAATATAAATCGAAATTATTCACCGACCGCGAGAACAAAGGGAAAAACAATGCTACCGGTCTCGATAACAATGCCACGTATATAGGCAGCCGACCGATGTTATGCAACCGATCGAAAACGTTACAATATTTATTGTAGCGCTCGCGTATTCCGATAATATGTTCGTAATTATTAATATTAAATTAGGCCGTGTTCACGCGCTCGAACATCGCCTGTCCGGCTACGAGCCGAACGAGGTCAGAAAATGTGGCGAAGGCTCGCTACAAGATTATCGCGGAACGAGTCACGCGATGTCCATTGTACAGTCTGTAACACGAGAGCGTGGACGCGTTATTTCTGCAAACATTATTCCTTTTCGTAAAAAACTTTATGCACACGCTTAGTAGGGTCCAGTCTCCCCCATGAGCGATTATATCTTCGCAACGTCCCGGCATGCTTTCAACCTATTTTTCCGAGTGCGAGACAGAAAGCGACCTCCATATCTTTTTAATTCGACGCACTAATGACTTCACCGTCAAACTGCGTGTTCCTCGAAATTTCTGCTTCACAACAGCGCAAACAATTTCTATGAGATTTGTAATGATGGACTGGCAATGATATCCTTTCTCGGATTGAGTCGTGTAAATTTAACCGAGGGATACCGTGAAAGGTTTTTATGTTTAAATTATCACAGTCCCGCACCTGATTCCGTATAGACAGTGGGAGATATCGCGGCCACGTTGTTGTGTTATAGACTGTACATTGCTCGCACGATGAGAGGAAGAGAGAGAACGAGGGAGAGAAATTAAAAAGCTGCGGCTTAATCGGGGAGATTTGAAAATTGTCCAACCCCTCCGTTTCAAATATTCTATCCGGCCGCACCGGCGCGGCGGCGGTGCACGAAGGAAAGTGTACTTGACGAAATTCCGTCGAGAGGCCATTATTCAAGTATTCCCACATACATATTTTCGCGGGGGAAGAGTCGGCTGGTCGTCGCGGGTACCACGAATTTCACCGCACCCTCGACAACTCGGCATTTCCGAGGACTCTGTACGCCCGGGGCAATGAATAAAACTATCTATTCCCACTATTCGGCCGGCCCCCTTTCCCGTTCGTCCCCATTGTGTGCGCGCCTCCTCCATCCCGATTCTCCCTGTTACTTTTTCCTTTCAATTTCTCGCGCGTGCCCCCCTTTTGTTCCCCCGGCCCCGTCTTCTCAACATTCTGTCCCGCGGCCCCCTTCTCTCTTTAACTTCCTCCTCAGCGTCCCTTGCCTTCTCCGGCCGTTCCTCCGCTGATTTTCTCTCATTCTCTCCACTTTCCCCATCCAGGCTGCCATTGTCTTGCCCTCCGTCCTCCTTAAGAGTGTCAGTCCTCTCTGGCAGCTCCCGCTTTGTGTACCACCGCGTCTGTCTTTACAATTCGCCGGGCGTCCACTGTCTTTCACATTTTTACTCCCGTTCTACCTCGCGCCCATTATCTCCGTCACCTTCCTTACAACACCCTCACTTTTCCGCTATCCTTCAACATCGCACACACAATTTTCCAGCGTCGTCGTTCCACCGTGTCGTGCCGCACCGCACCACACCGCGTCGCGCGCCTACGCCTCCGCCCTACACACACCCTACACCCTTCGTCCTCTACAAGTCCTCACCCCTGTTCCCCTTTCCGCCCTCTCGTTTTCATCTTTTCTATCCGCCCCACGGCCCCAACCAACCCTCCTCGCGTCTATCGACTCCCAGAGACTCTCTCTCTCTCTCTCTATCTATCTCCTCTTTATCACACCGTCGCCTCCGCTCCTCTTCCACCCCCGTTATTTATCTCGCCTATCCACCCTCTTCAACCCTCTCTCCCCCAACCCCGGAGCCCTAGTCGTCCCGCAGTGTATCAGCGTGTCTCTTTCCGTCGTGCCCTCCCATACTACCTCCCACCAGACAGTCAACACCTGCGCTACAACTCTGCCTCTTCTGCAACCCCTTCCCACGACGCTGCCTCCTATCTACCACCTTCACCTTTATTTCCATCTGTGTGCGCGCGCGTGTATATTCCTTCTGTACGCTCGTGTCAGTATCTATGTTTTTTTTCACCCCCTCGAGGGACTACTATTTTTCGACCCTTCTCCAGTCATTCTCCTCCCCTTTTCGTCGTCATTTTTTGTCTTCCGATTATTCCCTTTTCCCATCCCCGCGCCCGCTGCCTTGTCCTTCCTATTTCGCCTCTTCCGTTGGATGAAACCGGCACGGCGCGACTTTTTTCGGTCTGTTTCCAGGAAACGCGCGGATTCCCCGCAACCCTTGCTTCCGAACCGCTCAACGATCCCCGGGCTCGTTCCTCGCCGCGGGCAATAATAGCGTTCGATTGGAAAATAAACGTTCGTTTACCGCGGTCGAAGCCCTCACCCCGTTCCACCAACGATTTCCTCTGTTTCGTGAGCCTGATATATGTGCACCGTCCTCGTCGACGCTTCGTTTTCACTTCCTCGGACGCGCGCCCTCGTTATTTTCCCTTACCGGCGCGCGCCCCGATATATCCCTTGCCGCTATTCAATAAGGCAATGAATCAATTAGCTGGGAAAAAACTCGGCACGCCGCGTCGCGCCGCGCCGTTGCTCTCTTGTTTCTCCGGCCTGTCTTCTTCCCCTACTCGAACCTCTTCTTTTTCTTCGCTCGTTCTCGCGCAGCACAGCCGCTCGATCCTCCTTTTCTTACTACTCTGTTTCTTAGACTTCTGACCAACACCCCAATCCCCGTTCTCTCTTTCGATACCAAGCCCGCTCCGGTCGCCACTGATTTAATAGACACGTGCGAAATATTAAGTCTAGCAAGTTTCGCCTAGTTTACGTAACTGTGTTTTGTACTGAAATTACGCTCAGTATTTCTGGATAACTTTGTTTTCTTTATTACCTGCGATCCGCTCTTACCAACCCCCTCTCTTTATAACTGGCGCAATTACCAGCGCACTCGGTCTCAATTTTTATTGCCCGAACTGAAATGATTCAGTATCTACTACAGAGTAGGGGTAATGCATATCCTAATTTCGGGAATTGCCAATTGGAAAATAACAGAATCTACACGTGGCGAAAACCAGTGTACTCAATTTCAATGTTTATTGCTCGAACTTAAATGATTAAGTGTTCATTCCAGTGGTAGGGATAATAAACATCCTAATTTCAGGAATTACTAACTGGAAAACAACTTCTATTTTACCACCCTTGTTCTCTTTCAACCGTAGCGGAAACTAGAGTAATCTGTTTCAATTTTTACTGCTTGAACGTAAATAACGAAGTATCTTTCCGTGGAGTTGTAGGGATAATGCATATTCTAATATAAGGAATCGTTGACAGAAAAATAAATGGATCTACATGTGTGATAACCGTAGCGAAAACCAGCGTACTCGGTTTCAATCTTTACTGCTTGAACTTAAATGATGAAGAATCTACTCCAGAGTAGTACGAACAGCACTAATTTAAAAATTCTTGATAAACTAAATTTTCCAAGGATTAATAATAAGGTGGAGTGGGGTATGTCCGTCTACAGGGCAAGTCCGCTAATTGGTTATTATTATAATATGAACGAAATTTCTCTAGCTTGTATTTATTAATGTACTGTAAGTTAGTATGAACTATTCTACGTAGATGTCGCCCAAGAATTAAGGTGTTTTCCTCGCTTAAATCAACCAATGCCAAACAGTCACGTGCGAGATACACGTACAACTTTGAGGTTGCCCTGAACGTGCAATAGGTTACAAGTTATTAATATATTCTGTGTTGTTCTTTTAGGTAAGTACAACAAATATTGATGTAGGTTTACATCAAATAAACCGTTTTCTCTGTATTTTTTAAAATTTATTGAGAAAAACACTAAGATGATCTTGCCCCGTAAATAGTACTACACGGGGCAAGTCCGTACTATCACGGTGGGGTAAGTCCGTACTGTATGGATAACTATAAAACTCAACAACATATTTGATGCAATAAAAAGCATTTTGTAGCAGGCTTGATAATAATTCTTTTCTTGCCTCGTAGCAGTTGAAACAAGGTTCAAAAGCATTTTTAAACTTTGTTTTAATATCACTGTATCTCCTTTCATATTTCAGCATAAAAATACATGTTTGTTTAAAAATGGATAACTATAAAAGTAAACAATATAATTTGTTAATCATTCTTTTCTTGCCCCGTAGCACTTGAAACAAGGTTCGAAAGCATTGTTAACTCTCAGAGATGGACTTGCCCCATTTTTGGGGCAATTTAGTTGACATTTGACAATATCCTAGTTGACATTTTGTACAATATCCTATCAAAATGATAATTTTCAAGCAAAATTAGAATGCTACATAATACTAATTCATCAGTAATAACTGTGGCAAGAGTTTGATACCAAGAGCATTAAGTTTTTACATACCAGACTGAAAATACATCAGTTTAAAGTCCAACTTTGCAAAATCTAGGGTGGACTTGCCCTACTCCACCTTGCATACTTTCTTCCATATTTTTGCGCATTGTGCCTATGCCTACAAATTTTTTGAAATCGATATTTATATTCTGGTGTAATTATTGGGTGTATGGTCTATGTTATTCTTACATATTTGTTGAAAGAGGAGAATGTTTTATATATTTTTATGGGAAGGCACTTTCATTATTTCCCCAGCATTTACTGTCACAAAAAGTAACATTCTACATTCTACAAAGAGTCGTTATTAACATCTCGTGCTTTTTGATAGAACATTTAATACACGTAAAATTGGAACATTTTTCATGACAGTTCAGAGTACAGACGTCAAAAAAGAATTCATTTTTCACAAAATGATAGACGTTTGAAAGGAAAATGCGAGAAATCAAATCACAAACTCGGCATGCTTTTTCAATGTTACAATTTTCAAGAACATTCACTCGCAAAAACTAGCAGTGAAACATTTGAATCAATGTCTCCTGAAAAATATTTTCTTGTTGTTCTACGTACTCTGAAATGCGAGAATACGAAGTGGATATTTATTAGCAACTTCGCGGAGCAATTGCGGGAAGACAAAGATAAAGACGTATCAAATGTTGCGACGGGTTGTATATACAAGGCTTTGCACTTAAAGCCTTGACGGTCTTCGGAAGCACAACGAAGAAATTGCTAACAGCGCCGTATGCGAAGATACATCGGCGTAGCAAGCAAGAAAATAAAAAGGACGTTCCGCTTAGTATGCAGCTGAAGCGACTCGCCTTTTAAAATATTTCTGCAAATGTTGCAGATCGATTTTATGTCGTCGGCGAGGTAATATCATTTCTGACGGATGTTACATTCGTTTTACAAGCCCATCCGCTGAATTTCCTTTCTAGCTTACATAAACCGCGATTGTAAGTAAGACATAAATCAAGATTCGTCATCTATCAGCATGACTAGTTGAAACATAATATTTACGACCTCTGAACTTGATACATAAAATTCGAAAGTCGCCTTATCCGTGGATTTCGAAAATCTAATATCGATCCTCGCATTCTGTCCCATAAATCCATTCGTGCATCTTTTTATACAATCGTATTGGAGAGAATTAAAGTAACGAGGTATATAATCTGTAAATGCATTGAAATGTGTTTGCAAATATTGTCGCTGCGACAATGCGATCACAATTATTACGCGTTGAATTTGTTCAGCGCTTTTTGCGCTTTGAGGCGCCACTAAAAATTACCATACCGTAATTCCGGACAATGTTTACCAAATTTGTTCTTACCGAATAAATCGCTGAACCTTTAAGCGAGATATGGCCGAATGCGCTCAATTTCATATATGCAAAATAAAACAGATGAAACGGTTTAAGGACGTATTAACAATTATAACAGCAGTTTTAAATAATTTAACCACATTACAATATGGCTTATGACAGAATGACGAAGATGTCCAGTGTTGAGACTTGTTCATTCCAGAATTTTTTGGAAGTCTCTTCGGGGAAACTATCGAACCCTCTGCATTGGAATTTTGCAGTTTTGAATTAGGGATTTGAAGGTACATGTGCGATTTTCTTTAAAGCAGAAATAATGAAAATGACATGGATTGTATATTTTTTATGGAGCATGTTTCGCAAACATGAATCAACGGTTGCCACGAAATGGAAAAAATGAAGTGGTTTATTAATCAGAGTAAATGTAGTCCTAGGCAAAGCAATTAAAAATATTGATTATCTACAAAGTGGTTAATGAATAATCGATACATTATCAACAGATCGCGGATGAGTAGCTGTAATTTGAAACATTGTGGAGACCAAAAAATTGGATAGTGCCAGTATATTACTTTCAGCCTACTAAAATAATTATATTATGTAATATAATATATATACTAGGTCATTCAGAAAGTTCGTAGCCTAACAATGAAATGATATGAAATAACTAAAATAGTTAAAATACATTTATTCTTCAGTATATTCTCCCTTAAGCTCAATACATTTTTTCCAGCGATTTTCGAATTCATTTACCCCATCTCTGAAATGATTTTCCTCGAGACCTCTAAAATACTCATCTACGGCTGCTATAACTTCTTCATTTGATGAAAAACGCCCGCCAAGTAGGAATGTTCTGGGGTTTGGGAACAAATGGAAGTGAGAGGGGGCCAGGTCTGGTGAATATGGTGGATGCTGCAACAGTTCATAACATAACTCCTTCAATTTGGCCATTGCAAGAACACCTTTGTGAGCCGATGCATTACCCTGGTGAAAAATGACTTTTTCCTTCGCTAAGCCAGGTCTTTTCTCCCGATTTTGTGCATCCTGTTGATCCAAAAGGTTTGAGTAGTGCTCTCCTGTTATTGTTTTCCTGGTTTGAAGGTAAACAATTAACAAAATTCTTTTTGCATCCCAAAAAACGGATGTCATGCCATTCTTTGTCGATTTTGACCACTCCGGCTGCTTTGGAGCTGAACAACCGAGCTCAGTCAACTCTGCGGTTTGTTGTCGCCATGCAGAATCATAGTGGTAAACCCAAGTCTGATCCATGGTTAGAAATCGACGCACAAGTCAGTTTTATTTTTTTTTTCAAACGATGCAAATGTTGTTGAGAACAATTCACGCGAATGCGTTTTTGATCCGAATTTAACGAATGCGGCACCAATCTTGCCAATAGCTTTCTCGTACCTAATTCATTAGTTAAGATCTCATGAACTGATCCAGTTCAGATGCCTGTGGCCTCAGCTAAATCAACCACTGTTAATCGGCGATCTTCCGAAACCAAATCATGGACATGATCAATCATTTCTGATCAAGCAGTTCTTGGACGTCCTGAACGTGGATCATCATTAATGTCTGCACGACCATGTTTAAATAGAGCAACCTATTTTTTTACCATTGCATATGAACGAGCACTGTCCCCTAACACATTCACCATATCATCAAAAATTTAATTTCCGCTTAATCCTTTTTTATATAACTATTCCAATGATTGCACGATTTTTCAAGTTTTCCATTTTTTCTAACCAAAGCAAACACGTCTACTTTAATCAGCTGCCTGAAGTAAGCTGTTTGACAGATCGATTTAGAACAAGGGTGGCCAACCTGTGGCGCATTGGATGATAACAAGTGGCGCATTGCATCTTTACGCCTACTTATTCTTTTGAAGTAGGCGCCATAAGCTGAATCCATCATCGTATTCTCAACACCTGACAAGGGAAGGACCCCAAGTGTCCGACTTCGATTTTGATAACACTGTCCAACAAATTCAAACTTTTTTTTTACCTTTCGATTCGCACTATGCGATTCTTATAGAATTTTTCGCGCTGATTCCGAATCTGGCCTTAAATTTTCTCATAGACGCATAGTTTTTGAGAAATTTGGGTTTGGAAAAAAAACACATTTTTCGGCTTTGAACAAAGATTGTGATGCTATTATAAAAGATATTGTATTGTTCTTTACATAAAAAGATTCTCTAGACTTTCCCGAATCCAGTGATGTGCAATAGTAATACATTATGATTGTTTAAACATGTTTAAACAATCATTAAAGACGGAGAGGCACCACTTTTGTATCGTTTTTAGCTGATATTTTTGAATTTATCTCAAAAAATAAGGGTTTAGCGGGAAATCGAACTGTACCACGCGATAGAGTAGACTTTTTATCTTGAGGAACCACCCTGTCAAGTTTGCGTGGTCGACGTTATTTTCGAACCAGAAAGCAAAATATCTTCGCCCGACATGAGTTGCCGTCAGTGGCGCTCACCACTAAAATGGGCGTTCGCCGCGCCGTATTAGGGAGCTTTTACGCTAAGCTTCCCGCTTGCGTCGAGCCCGCCAACGGGACAAAGTCATAAATTTCGAGCGGGTCGACGGGCCCCGCTCGCTGTGCCCCGCTGTGCGTGGCACAAAAAAAAGGTCTGTATGGGATTCTCTTTAAGACGGGGTAGGATACCTTCAGATTGTAAGTAGCAAATAACTAGAATCTTATTAGCAAAATTGGGTTTGCGAATTTTCGCTTTTTGTCCTTATACGAGCAAACACACCATGTAAAAATTTCATACGGTACACAGTGAGCAATTTGAACGAAATCTGTGTCAAAATGAAAGAACTTTCTATTAGAAATGAGATATAGAGCGATGAAATTTTTTTTCAAATTAAAACTGAAACTTTGCAGAATATAGGAAAAATGGGGAGAAAGTGCTTTCATTTTGACACAGATTTCGTTCAAATTGCTCACTGTGTACCGTATGAAATTTTTACATGGTGTGTTTGCTCGTATAAGGACAAAAAGCGAAAATACGCAAACCCAATTTTTCTAATAAGATTCTAGTTATTTGCTATTTACAATCTGAAGGTATCCTACCCCGCCTTAAAGAGAAGCTATCGGTAGTTTACCTAAACGAACCGTGAAACCGTGGATCCCATAGAGACCTTTTTTTGTGCCACGCACAGCGGGGCACAGCGAGCGGGGCCCGTCGACCCGCTCGAAATTTTTATGACTTTGTCCCGTTGGCGGACTCGACGCAAGCGGGAAGCTTAGCGTAAAAGCTCCCTTACACGGAACGCCCGTTCTAGTGGTGAGCGCCACTGACGGCAACTCATGTCGGGCGAAGATATTTTGCTTTCTGGCTCGAAAAAAACGTCGACCACGCAAACTTGACAGGGTGGTTCCTCAAGATAAAAGTCTACTCTATCGCGTGGTACAGTTCGATTTCCCGCTAAACCCTTATTTTTTGAGATAAATTCAAAAATATCAGCTAAAAACGATACAAAAGTGGTGCCTCTCCGTCTTTAATGATTGTTTAAACATGTTTAAACAATCATAATGTATTACTATTGCACATCACTGGATTCGGGAAAGTCTAGAGAATCTTTTTATGTAAAGAACAATACAATATCTTTTATAATAGCATCACAATCTTTGTTCAAAGCCGAAAAATGTGTTTTTTTTCCAAACCCAAATTTCTCAAAAACTATGCGTCTAGGAGAAAATTTAAGGCCAGATTCGGAATCAGCGCGAAAAATTCTATAAGAATCGCATAGTGAGAATCGAAAGGATTTTTGGCTGTTG
Organism: Lasioglossum pauxillum; assembly: GCA_933228785.1. Taxonomy (NCBI): domain Eukaryota; kingdom Metazoa; phylum Arthropoda; class Insecta; order Hymenoptera; family Halictidae; genus Lasioglossum; species Lasioglossum pauxillum. The sequence goes on along the minus strand of OW121702.1, from coordinate 15,500,268 downwards.
GACCGTGTAATCTTTTGTGGGAGGATGGTATATGGATCCCTAATGATGTCTGCAAAATATTAGGTGTAGCTACTCAATAGTTTTATAGATATGGCTAATGGAACTTCGAAAACTTGAGCTGCAAATCATGGTATATGAACAAGGTATGAAAGTTTAATTGTTTCATCTTTAAAACTATTGAGTAACTACACCTAATATTTTGCAGACATCATTAGGGATCCCTATACCATATCGTCTCACAAAAAATTAGCAAAATGGAAGTCAGACACTTGGGGTCCTTCCCTTGTGAGTGCTCTCAGTTCAATTCATGCAGTTTCCAAGTTTCTCACTATTGTGGATCGGTGCTCCAGTAAACGTGTGTCTTTTGAACTGACGTAAATTAATTAATCTAGGTGCGTGCTTCCGTTTCGTCACTCAAGCAAAGCAAATCCTACCCCTGTCCTTATTTTCAACCCCAACAATAAACATAAGAAGGTAGAAGAAGTGCTTCAGTTGTACGGCGCATCTGAACTCGTATGCGAAACGAATTGGCGCATGGTATGTAAAAGGTTGGCCACCCCTGATTTAGAATGTATGATATGTTCACATCAAGGACAGATGTTTTTCAACGACGATATGTCTTTGTTGCTACCAATATCATCTATGTGTCAATCTACGAACTTTCTGAATGACCTGGTACCTTACAGCAAATACAGAAAACTATTATTTTGCATAAAGGTCCGCAGTCTAATAGTGACAATCTGACTCGTTATCGATCACTGAATTTTATCTTGATATACTTATTCATCTCTTATTCGGTAATTATTGCAATCAGGTCTGTGTCCTCCGATTTTGATGAAATTTAAATATGTTATAGATTTCGACATTTTGAACAACTTTTTTCTTTTCCAATATAGGGGGCACACTTTTAGTTTTCGAGATATTTTCAAAAAACTATCGCTAATACTGTATTGAATTTTTCGTATTCTTGCACGCTCCGTGGCAACGTAAGCCTGTCCCGGCGCGGCGTTTGTTTACATTTTGACGCTGTGGAGGTTTGAGAGAAAACAGTGTCTCACTCTGGTCATACATACATAGGGTGAGCTTTCAATTTTGAAAGAATACTTCTGGATTTTCGTATGCGTGGTCAGGCCGGACTGACGGCCGGCCCTCTCCGCTCCCCTACTACCTAATTCTACTAATTTTGATCACCCACGCATACGAAAATCCAGAAGTAGTTTTTCAAAATTGAAAGCCAACCCTATATATGTATCACCCTGTAGCTTTCAATTTTGAAACACTTCTTCTGGATTTTCGTATGCGTAGTCGGACCAGCCTGACGGCCGGCCCTCTCCGCCCCCTACTACCTAATCCTAACTAATTCTAATTTTATGCGATCAGAACTAGTTAGGATTAGGTAGCAGGGGGGCGGAGAGGGCCGGCCGTCAGGCCGTCCCGACCACGCATACGAAAATCCAGAAGTATTCTTTCAAAATTGAAAGTTCACCCTATATATGTATGACCAGAGTGAAACCCTGTTTTCTCTCTCATCACCTCCACATCGTCAAAATGTAAACAAAGGCCGCGCCGGGACAGGCTTACGTTGCCACGGAGAGTGCAAGAATACGAAAAATTCAATACAGTATTAGCGATAGTTTTTTTGCAAATATCTCGAAAACTAAAAGCGACCCCCCTATATTGGAAAAGGAAAAAGTTGTTCAAAATGTGTTGCTGTATAACATATTAAAATTTCATCAAAATCGAAGGACGCATACCTGTTCGCAATAATTACCTCTTATTCGTTTATACACGTTGTACACAACTGCACAGCTACGTTGTCAGAATAAACATGTTCCGGTTTAAAGAGATGTCCGTATTCTCGAGTTAAAATAGCTTCGAGAGCTAAGTGTTTATTCCGGGTGAAATAGAGCCGAGCAGAATGCAGAGGCGTTAAGGAATTTTAAGGGCGGCGACCTTCGCAGGGTTAATCCAGTCTGCTAGCACGATGGCGACGGCGCATCCGTGCGGAATGATCGAATCCTTGGCCTCACCGATCCACCTCGTGAATCAATTTTTTAATCACACAATTACTCCGTCTCGTCTGGCCGTCAATCCTCCGATACCGACGACCCCACCGAGCCCATTACGTCCATCGTCACTTCGTTAAACTTCTGGTCGAACTCTGGCCAGTGTTATTCTTATTTTCCGCGTCTCGTTTGCGATCCCCGTCGATTATTCTCCATCGAATGACCGTAACTTTGCCGCCGGTGTCTGCTCCTTTCTTCTCGACCGATCACCCCGTCCTGACATCCTCGCCTCTGCACCGAATGAAAAATTGTTATCACCCGGCGATAACCCTCCCTGTACGGCGCAACCCTTATCCCATGATTTTTCTTCCAGCTTACACCGTTTGGGAAATATTCAATGTAGAGGACAGGTGACGCGAGAGGGACACTCTTCTATTCTGAATAAAATGAAAAAGAATTGGGGGACCGTTCTAAGGGAACGCTCTTGCTAGCAGTGTTCACGTTGGCACGAAAAGAGCCTTAGAAAGTTCGTTGCGTTTTAAAATTAAAAGTCAAAAATAAAATTAAGATATTTATTCATAGGTTTATTCAACAACGTGTTAAGTTACTTCAAAAATGAAAGAAAGTAGTAGCACAAGAAAATATGTTATTTAATAAATTTATGAATATATCTGAATTTTATCTTCGAGTTTTAATTTAACACTTTTTAGATTAACAATTTAATACGAACTTCCGTTTACACCCAACTTTAACACTGGGTTTAAGGAACGCTAAAAACGACTATATTGCATTACTTTATAAAAATAACAAGAATTAGCCTATCCAAATTTTTAGCCATTTTTTGAATAATATACACCCAAGGAAATAAAGTAGAATAATTTGGACGGGTCCCGTAAACCAGTGTTAAAGAGTCGTGATGCAGGATTATTTTTGCTTTATGGTTTTGGAAATGTTTGATGCAGTGGACGGGTGACGTGACAGGACATTTTTCTATTTTGAATAAAACGGATAAAAAGGTGAAGGATCATTTCAGCATTACGGTTTAAAAAATATTTGATGTAGAGTACAGCTGATATGAAAAAATGAGGACCTCTTTCGGACAAACCGGCTAAAAAAATGAGAGAACCATTCTGAAGTATCATTCATGAAAATAATGCTCATATCGGGAACAAGAGAGCCAAATTTTTAAAGGACCATTATTGCTAATGGTATTCACATTTGTAAAAAGAGAGCCGAGTTATTAAAAACTCATTCCGAAGGATTATTTTTGCTTTACACAATACTGGTTCATTTAACGTAACATATCTGCAATACAGAAGTCGGAATAATTTAATGAAGAGAAGTCATATATTCACTTTAACATGTTAATACATTATTCTGTATTATTGATTTTGCCTCGTTAATTGCAACACTGCTGTATTCCACATACGTTCCGATTACTTAATTTATTAGTTATTGACTGTAGAATAATAAAGTCGTTGTTTCACGCAATTACCTAGTAATTCGCATTATTAAAAAACTTGTATTTTGTATAATTCATTTCATCGGTTTTCTTTTTGAGCGTGCCAGTCGATACGTTGAGCATCAGCGCACGTAGAATTAATTTGACTTTAAATATCGATGAACACAGTTCAAAGCCAGCGTTATCGAGTGGAAGCACATTTGGAAAATCAACTTTCTTGCGCGTCTGGTTTCGCCTAACAACAATTTCTCTGGTGGAAGGGTGGTTTAGTCTGCAAATGAATTTCCGGATTGGAGGCACGCCCTTGACAACAGTTCTTCCGGTTTTGCCGTTGTTCGGCGCGTGGCCGTTCGTCGGGGCAATCGTTCGGTTCTGGCCGGAGCCGAAACTCATCAACATCGCTGGTAAATAAATTGACTGAAATTGTTGACGCGGTAGTATCGAATACTTTGCCGCCATTGGCGCTTATAAACGCTCCGGGAATCTGTTCAGCGCGCTGGTGGAAGCGCGGCCGGGCGCCCCAGGAATTTGATCAATGTGCCGCGATCGAAAGTGGCCCCTGTTTGCGACCGGCTACGCTGCTCTCGGCCGTTCAAAGTTTCGCCGCGGCAAAGAGATGAACGCGTTCCGATCCGACATGGGTCACCGATCTGGGTCACGATATACCGGGCTCTCCCGCGGGGTCATACACTCGGTGTCTCGCCGAACTCCACCATCTTGACCCTCCATCACTGGAAACCGCTACGCGGGCCTCCATCGAGCAGAAACCGATATTTTGGTGTGTTCTACCCAGAAGTTCTCCATTATTATTATTTTTTACCATTCATCATATCGCCGTGCCTCTCGGCTTTGGTGAGGACTCCCCTCTTCACTCTTATACAACTTTATACAATATTAGGTTGGCAACTAAGTTCGCGACCAATACATTCTCTCAAAGTCATTATTACGCTTATATGAGCTTGCCGAGTTGTCTTTGTTGTTGTTCTTTTTTTTAAATTTTAAACCACTTCCCGAGGAGCTAGAGACTTGAAACATTAAACATAGCTCAGAACTGGATGATAATGTAATATTAACTAGAGGGCTATTGTTGCTCGCTCGCTTCGCTCGCTCGCGAGTAGGGTTGTTTTTGCTCGCTCGCTTCGCGAGCTCGCAGGTAGGACTGCTCTTGCGAGAGGGTTAGTGATACGCATGGCTAGTAGGGCCTACTGATATTAATGTTTTTTATTTGGTGTGTGACTCTCCAAGAGTCACACAAAGAACTTCCCGAGTCATTACTCCTTCGCCAACATCGCTAACATCGTTTTTTTTTTGTACTTTCATCGATATTCTCCCAAAATGTATTCTTGGGAGTAGAGATGATAAATTCACTGTTGCATTGGAATAACTTTCGATTATTCCAAGCGGTAACATTAGCATCAGTTAAAAAAAAATTCAGAAAAAAATTTTTTTATGTAATTGCGTTTGGTTCTTTGGTGGAAAATTTTCGTCCTCCCTTATAAATTGCATTGTAGAATCAACTCTTTTCGAAAAAAAACTAAAAATCTAAAAAACTACTTGACCAATATGGACCAAAATCTAATCAGCTCTTAGTTACGACGGGGCACATCGATTGCATCATTCATCAATCCTGATCGCGTTGTTACTTTTTCTGAAAACGTTAACGAAAAATTTGATAACACACAAACGGTCATACGCACACACACACACACACACACACACACACACACACACACACACACACACACACACACACACACACACACACGAACATTTTGCTGAAAATAGTCTAAAATGACTGCAATGACCATAAAACGTGAAGATCTGCTAAAAAATCGATTTTCGGGGTAATTACAATAACTTCCCTATAAAATCGGGAAGTTAAAAAACAGATTTTAAAAATACTGTGTGTTCAGGAGAAAAAAATTTTCATATTAACGGTCACTCCTCGTCGCGCGACACTCGGTAGTACGTCATCGCGTTCAGCGATCCCCACTCCGCGCGCCTGCGCTCCCTACTCCACTACGCGTTTCCACTTCGACTCATCCCTACTTCACTGACCCATTTCGCACCGAAGGAGCTAAGTCAGTGTGGCGTTCCGTTCATTCAGTTCAATTTCGGACAATTTCGGACTGCATCAAGAGACGTCGTCTCTGGGAGTCATCTCATTCTATCTCATGTATTTCCATATATTGCGTTTCCATATCTTACTATTCCCTACCAGTATTACTATAGTATATTGCGTTCCATTTAAAAAGGACTAAAAAGTAGAAAATTAAAAAATATATAAAAAAAGACTTTTTGAAGACCACGCTTATATTAAAATGCACTAAAAAGGAGAAAATAATTTTTTTAGACAATAGTGACTATAAATAAAAGCGTGGAGCGTCCTCGAAGATTACGTCAATATAGTTTAGCGCTCCACGCTTTTATTTATAGGCACTAATGTCATGATTTTATTTTTTATATTAAATTTTTGGGAGAACCAGGAAAATATTATTTTCTCCTTTTTAGTGCATTTTAATATAAGCGTGGTTTTTACAAAGTTTTTTTATTTTTTTTTATTATATATATTTTTTAAGCACGAGTATTTTATATGAAATTAATCGCAAAATTCAAAGCTTTCCAATGATATACAGTTCAAAAGGAATGGTCACTGAATGAGGTTATAATGATACAATAAAAGCGCGAATTTAGTTTCCAACCTAATACGATATAACAAAATACATAATTTTTGACAAGGTTTAAAAAGCTTTATGAACCACAGCTTTCAGTATAAAGAGGACTATAATATGGCAATAACAGTTGTTTTTTTAAGTGAAAAATTTCGAAGATTTCAAGTAATCCCTCATTTTTAAAATTAGGAATATACATTAGATATAAGAAACATATATCTTTCTATGCAGTATTCAATGCAGCTCGTCAGTCTCTATAACAAAAATATTATATCTAAAGAGCAGAACTGATCACACATACTTTAAATCAGAATAGCTTTTCTATGAATGGACAAAACGACTTCAATTCTTTGTAAGGCTAGAAGAATTAGATTAGTAAATGATAATAAATGATAATAAATATGTTGAAAAAATGCATTTGGTCGAAATTTTGAAAAACAATAGTAAAAATTGATTTTTATTTATTCTTTTTTAGCTGGGATAAGGAAAATTTTAAAAATGTGTTTTGTAAACTCGTATGAATTATACAGTGGGTGTACAAATTATTCGTACACTTTTTAAAAACTAATAACATTTTTATAATTGTACCAAACAACCTGATTTTTTATAATCAATTAGAAGCTTTGGTTTACGAAATGATATACAAAAAAGATTTTCCAAAAATTATAATTTACAAGGTTAAATGCAAAAATAAAAAAGGCATTTTTTAAAACTTTTTTATTTGGGTCTTTAATGAAAATTTAAAATGTATGTTTTGTAGATCTATGTTAGTCATACACATGCTGAAAATTTCATTGAAATCGCATTAACATACACACGAGCTACAAGCAGTTAAAAATGGTGAAAATCGTAGTTTTCCACGACTTTTGATCAGTTTCTGCTTAAAATCCACAGAATCGTACATCTTTCGACGCTTGTTGTTTTTTCCTGCGTCAATCGATTTCGATGAAATTTCCAACATGTGTATAAAGAAGATGCATCTAGAAAACATATGTTTTAAATTTTCATTAAGGGCCCAAATAAAAAGGTTTTAAAAAATGCCTTTTTTATTTTTGCCTGCAATCTTGTAAATTGTAATTTTTGGAAAATCTTTTTTGCATATCAGTTTGTAAACTAATGCTTCTAATTGATTATAAAAATTCAGGTCGTTTGGTATAATTATAAAAAAGTTATTAGTTTTTAAAAGGTGTACGAATACTTTGTACACCCACTGTATGTATACGTTCTGAAAATTTCATTAAAATTGGTTTATTGGTTTACGAATTATAAACGATCAAAAGTAGTAAAGTTTTCATAATGTTCGGTCTTTTTACCACTTCTGATCGTATATAATTTAAAGCCAATTAACCAATTTCAATGAAATTTTCAAAGCGTGCATAATTCATACGAGTTTACGAAACACATTGTTTAAATTTTCGTTATTGTCGCAGCTAAGAAAGTTGTAAAAACAACATCTATTATTGTTTTTCACAATTCCGACCAAATGCAATTTTTCAACATATTTATTAGACGTCATTAACTAAACTAATTCTTCTAGTCTTACTTACAAAATTACCTACCCGAATTGCAACAAACTGGGTTGAAATTGAAAATTTTCTTTCTTAATATGCTTAATAGGTAAAAAATAATATAACAGTATTGTTAAGTTCTTCTAATATTATTACTGTTTTAAATTGCACCTACTAATTTTTGTCATAAATGCATAAAATCCGCTGTCTGGTGCTTAGCTATGCTCCTTACTGTATTTACATATTAGAATATAGAAAAATGATTAATTTAGGAGATATTTCAACATTAATTTTACTCCATTCTGTAGATCGTATTTCACGTTGATTGATAAACACGAAAATATAGTAAACTTCTTGGCTCTTCGAGGGGTACACCTCGCAATAGTGAGGATAACTACTTGACCTCCAAGCGGGGAAAAATGTGACACTTAAGCGGACAATACTGTATACCACTATGGCCAGTATAGTTCAACGGGGAGAATAGATCTTAAAAATTAAAATATGATCTTAAGTTCTCTCTTGTTAATCACTAAGAATCTTATTAATAGGTTTCCAGTAGATAATACGCTAAAGAATCTTTTTCAACGGGTAAGTAGAAAAGATTGCGGTCTTCCGTGAACTTTTAAGCTTCCTACAATGGATTTCTTGTGTGCGAACGATTATAATTTTTTCATAAAATATTTCGAATTGGTAAAGATTTAGCTGATCTCGTAGAAGCAAGAGAAACGTTTCATATGGTGGCCACCGCCTCTCGTAACAGAATTACTTAAATTCAAATTTTCAAAGAGGTTCTTTTAAAGAGAGATTAGTTTTATCTTTGAAATAAACTGAGAAAGTTGGAGGTAAATTATGTCAGTGGCTTTTTACGTGTTTTACATATGCGTTTTATGTTTCCCGTGGGTTTAACGTCGATGCAGTGGTTGACCCTAAGGCAACTTTGCGGGTTCTGATCGGATTATCTTAAAACTTTCAGCAGATATTTTCTAGATGATACACTCTTAAACGTCTGTATATTTTATCCGAAATCAGATCCTTTAATATTCTAAACCGTTCCCGCGTACCTAAGTTACAGAAAAACCTCTCTGTTGACCGTGCAAAAAGTATAAAAGAACAACGTGATTGAATGAATCCACGCTCGGCCAAACAATTTTTACAATGTCGGGGATTTCGTTGAAAATGAAATATGTGGTGCACGTACACCGAGGGAGAGAGGGTGGGTTTAAGTCATCAATTAGCTGGTTTTGAAACTGGTCAAGAAATACGGACCTTCGGATAAAATTTTGCAATTTTTGCTCACCTTTCAGCACGCTGAGCTCCTGAATTTTTATCTCGAAAAATGGTCCGTCGAAATTCGTGAAAAATTAAGAACTCGAAAGAACGAGGATTACTTCTAGAATTCTATAGAATAAAGGTCTTTATCAAAACTTGACGTTATTTACATTTTTACGGTACCACTATTTTTTAAGACTTGTTGACACGCATCTGCGTACCATACATTCTATTTTTGATATATCTCACGTGTCAAGAAATAGTTTCCAACGGCTTCATCAATGACACGCTGTATAAACTCTGAGAAAACTTCACCATGATGTTTTAATACCTTCGCACGTTCTGCCCTTGCGCAGAAATAATTTATTTACACTCTGTACAATGCATCCCAGTGCAAGGGGTTAATGAAAGAAACGAATGTTTATTCAGAACATTTTTACAGTGATATACAGTCGACGTGGTAGTAGCCTGTGTTAATGGATGAAAAGAAGATAGTAAACGGAGCTTATTTACGTTACGACTGAATAATACCGGTTCTGGTAGGGTCGATTCCGAATATTAAGCCTGTTGCGGTAGTTTCGTGTTCCATTGAGGCTTTTATCGTCGCGAGACGGAAGCGCTATTGTTCGGTTCAAAGAGTCTGATTAGAATAGCGATATATTTGATAGTTTATGGGTGGGCCGTAAGTGTCCGAGTAGTTTCTGGACGTCGGGGAGCGGTGTAGGTGGCAAAGGTGGAGCCAGGCATTGTAAAAGGGGCAGACGGGCGGGCGATACTTGACTGGTACGGGCTCGACGGTGAACGGCCATAGATCATGATACGGATCTGCGCAAGATGGAGCGGTTCCTCGGTTAGCCGAAGCTAATACGTCGACGGGAGCCACGCGGTAAATAATCGACGGCGACGCGACGATGTGGTGGTAGACAAATACGCCGGACACGCTGTTTTATTCTACGGTTTATAGCCCAGTTTGTCCGCCGGCGCACCGCGCCCGAATAGATCGCGATAGTGAGTTATTGTTTCGTGGTTCTTGTCTTCGTGTAACAACGGGATAAGGCAGATTTAACGGGCGAAGGCTGATTTTGCCACGGCCACGATTAATTCAAGAACCGGAAGCTTTTTTAGGCGAGCTTTTGTTCCGCCGAGAATTATCGTTGTTGTTACTTTCGAAACGAGTGCTTCTACGCTCGCAATCGCCCGGCGAAATAAACTGTTGCCCCCCGGATTTCGACCCTTTTAGCGATCACCGAAATATTGTGAATCTAAAAAGTATTTCGACACTAAATTTCCCATTCTCGAAAAATTGTCCATATTCGAACAGTGATGACATCTTTAAAAAAAATAGCACAATAAGCCTGGACTCATTTTAGAGCTCGAAGCCTCCACTTTTCCCGTTCATTTTTATTGAACATGTTTTTGTATACCACAGCAAAACTGGGATACTGAAAATAGTTGTTTCGGTCGAAAATGTTACGGATTGAAACGTTTGTAGAAAAATTGAAAAATTTTTCTCGTTACCGAAATCACCGCAGATTTGAAGATTAAAGTTTCCCCTTCACAGTGGCTGCTTAAAACCTGGGCTACGATTTTTTCTAGATTCGTTGAGCTTTGAATGAAAGGCGTAAATGAATTTTCGCGTTAATACTGGATTATATCAATTTAAATTAATGAAATAATTATTCGGGTAACACGACAGATACATGAATGTATAATATGTAATATGTGCGAAGGGAAACGCATACATGCGAAATAAGTATATACGATTATTATTGAAATCTTAACGCGTTCCTTTGTTTTAATTTCAACTGCGACATAATATTGACGCTCGTAGGGAAAGTATAATACTATGTTCCGCTTTTGTTTGGAATACACAAACTGAATCGAAACGAAGTTTTTAATGCAAAAGACGAATTCAAACCAGAGGTGAATAATTACATCTGCTCTGCATTTCACATGAGGGAGGCGTAATTATTTCGTTCATTATTTTAAAATGCTCAAACTTTAATCAACATAACATTGAAATAACGTCATGTTACTTCTGTATGTTATAACGTAGATTAGACAAAATATTTTATTGAAAGCCAGAATCAAATTAATTAACGGCTGAAACAGATAAAATTCTTAAAAGCATTGGATCGAAATTAAATATATGCAATTAGTTTGCAAATAATCTTTTGAAGATGCATCGAATGTTACCGATCTTTTGTCGAGTTTTCATGACTGTTTCGTTAGGTTCGCATCGCGGATCACTGATAGCTTTGGGCATTAAACCACGGTAATTAATTGGCACAAAGTAATGTCAATATTATTAGCACTACATTTTGCTACGGGAAATGCTATAATCCTTCACAAGTGCGGTAGAATGTTACTACGATTCTAATCGGTATACAATTTGCAATTACAGATCAGCATTACAATGGGATGGATTCCTATTGGATCACCATGAATCATAATGCTCGGCAATGTGATCGGCAAAGTTTCAAATATTACCTTCTAAAATATTCATAGTGATTCCCACCGTCGATCAGCAACAGGTTGATTTTGCTTCGTTGCCTGATCTATTATAGGCCGTACTACTTTAACAGAGACACCGTGGGACGTGACTAGCCTGACGCGCCAAATTGCTCATAAATTATTTTGACGAGTCTGTTTAACTATTGCGTCGCACTAACCGGAAACGAAACGGTATATTCCAAGCATTTTTGGTTAAACTTCTGTCTAATAAAGACAGCTGTAATCGTAATTATGCTGTACTTCAAGTAATCTCAACATGGAGCCAGGAACGTGAATAGTACGAAAATGGTGAATGATATTATCTTAAACTTCAATGTTTAATTTTACAATTTGAATAAAAGATGCAGATTTATAGAACAGCGAGAAAATAATATACCCAAACTTCTGCTGGTACAACTTCAAGTTCAAACATAAAACCACTCTCTACAAATTAGCACCCTCGTAGCCTCTCCAGAGACTATTATAAATCTAATTTGAATGGGAAACTTCCATGGCTTGTTACATCTAACAAGACAACAAACAGAACTTTCTGTAAAACTAACAAAAAGAATATAACAGAAGGGACAGCTTATTTTAACGCGATTCAAAGAGTCGAAAGCTTCTGTTGAAAAACAGATCTCGATATATTATTTTCAAAAATGTCATTAGTGGATTCTAGCTCTAAAAACGAACTACTCTTTTTATTCGTTATTGCACCGATATTGCAAGAGCGAAAACCTATAAAACTTCGCTAGGCAAGTTGCATTTTTATTTTTGCCAATCGTCAAGATAACTCGACGGTATCAATTTCCAAGTTTTCATCCCTTCGCACTTCAGTGTTCATCGCTCAAACTTGTCGACTATTTTCGCCCGTACTAGTGGTACGAAAAATCGCATCGAAACCGGAACGACTCGTTTCCACAGTATCGATTACGAATCTGAACTTAAAATGTTTGAAAACAAAATGACGGATCCACTACGGCGGACATGTATATTTAAAAATTATCTAGGTGCACGGTAGTGCACCAGGCAAGTTCCTCGCACTACCTCCTTTTACACGAAACAACTTAGTCGTTTTTTAAGGCTTATAACTCGGCACTGGAGTTAGATGGAGAGATGTAATTTCGTACACTTGTTAAATGCTATCAATTTCTCAATATTGACAAAACATTAATCTTCCAACATTAGTAGGTTCCGAGATATAGGACCTCAATCGCTAAATTTGTCACTGACTGACAGATCGTCAAAACCTTTTTGGAACATCCCATTGACCTACAAGCTTGAAATGTGGTACATAGGACCACCATAACAAACACTCCAAGGAATAATTATACTGTCCAACAAATTCCACCTTTTTTTTTGTATTTCGATTCCCACTATGCGATTCTTATAGTGTTTTTCGCGCTGATTCCAAATCTGTCCTTAATTTTTCTCCTAAACGTACAATTTTTGAGAAAATTGAGTTTTAAAAAAAGACATATTTTTCAACTTTGAACAAATATTGTGATGTTATTATAAAAGATATTGAATTGTTCTTTACAGCAAAAGATTCTGTAGACTTTCCCGAATATAGTAATATCCAATATTAATACATTATGATTGTTTAAACATATGTAAACAATTATTAAAGACAGAGAGTCACCACTTTTTCACCAATTTTTGCGGATATTTTTGAATTTATCTCAAAAAATAAGGGTCCAGACGGAAATCGAACTATACCACGCGATAGAGCAGACTTTTATCTTGAGGATCCACCCTGTCAAGTTTGCGTGGTCCACGTTTTTTTCGAACCAGAAGCAAAATATCTTCGCTCGACATAAGTTGCCGCCAGTAGCGCTCACCACTAGAACGGGCGTTCCATGTGCTACGGCGCACACGTTCTAGTGGTGAGCGCTACTGGCGGCAACTTATGTCGAGCGAAGATATTTTGCTTTCTGGTTCAAAAAAAACGTGGACCACGCAAACTTGACAGGGTGGTTCCTCAAGATAAAAGTCTGCTCTATCGCGTGGTATAGTTCGATTTCCCGCTGGATCCTTATTTTTTGAGATAAATTCAAAAATATCCGCAAAAATTGGTGCAAAAGTGATGACTCTCTGTCTTTAATCATTGTTTACATATGTTTGAACAATCATAATGTATTAATATTGGATATTACTGTATTCGGGAAAGTCTACAGAATCTTTGGCTGTAAAGAACAATTCAATATCTTTTATAATAACATCATAATATTTGTTCAAAGTTGAAAAATATGTCTTTTTTTAAAACTCAATTTTCTCAAAAACTGTACGTTTAGGAGAAAAATTAAGGACAGATTTGGAATCAGCGCGAAAAATTCTATAAGAATCGTATAGTGGAAATCGAAATACTTTTTGGCTGTTGGACAGTGTTATCAAAGTTTGAAATTGTACATCTTAAAGGGGTTGTATTAAAAAAAAACATTACGAAATAGGTTATGTATGGAGAAAATGAAATATGCCGCTTTTCCCATAAGGAACCGTGTAAATTCCGGAAATTCGAGGTAGTGGCAAAAAGCTCAAACTGCTAGACTACGATAATGTAGAAAATGACACTGAAATTATAACAAAAAAAAAATCTAGGTGAAGTTGGGTTCTAATTCGCCGGCAGAGTATTAATCTTTGATACCTACTTGATAATTGATGAAATTTCAACAAAGATTGATGAAATCCCAACAAAAACATCCTGTAAACAGGAGCCAAGTTCCTATGGCCGTAAAAAGTTGTGAGATCAAACAAAATACGGCCAAGTTCGTTAGTTTAGAAATACCTCTTGCAGTACTGAAAAAAGCGTTTCGAAAAATTAGTTTAAAAGAACGCTATTTAATTTTTAATGAATTACATTAAAAATTAAATATTTATTATTCAAACTTGGCCGCTACCTAATACCCTTTATGGCCATTGGTTTAAAAAGTAACGGCTAAGTTTGAATAATTCAGCCCTGCATGTAATAAAAATTAAATAGCGTTCTTTTAAACTAATTTTTAAAAACGCTTTTTTCAGTACTGCAAGAGGTATTTCTAAACTAACGAACTTGGCCGTATTTTGTTTGATCTCACAACTTATTACGGCCATAGGAACTGTTTACGGATGTTTTTGTTGGGTTCGTTCTGCACGAAACTTGATATGTTCGATTTTGAAGGCGACTGATTACGAATCTGAACTTACGATGTTTGAAAACAAAATGACGGATCCAACGAAGGAAAATTTCGAGCTCTTACCATATTGGAAGCCATATCTTACTGTACTTACCCCAACGAAAAATTCATGCTTGAGGTTTTGGCCAGGATCTGGCGACTGGAAACACTGTGGGGCGTACGGTTGCGTAACTGGAACGCACAAACCGGTTCCGCAAAAGTGAGCATCACGAAGATCGTTCTCATTAAAATTACATAAAATTCTGCGAGTTGTTAGCGATCGAGTTACCCGGTCGGGAACCGGCTGCAATTCCGCTTGTATTTTGTCTGGTTTCGTCTACGAAACATCCTGTCATAATTGCCGTCGTTCCGACGCGCGCGCGCCATGATTCCGCGAAAGAGAGAAAGACGTCGAATAATTCAACGTCGCGGTCGAACGCGCGAAAACACCGCCGCGCAAAAACAGAAACGGAGACGGTAAGGGGGAAACACCGTTGTCCTGGGGAAAATCTGAAACGGAACGGCTCGGGTCGCGACGCATTAAACATTCACCGTTGCGTTCAACGTCGCGACAAACGGCCGTTCTATTAACCCCGCAAAAGGCGCATTGTCTTTTAGTCTACCGGCTGCCTCGGATTCAGCGCAATTTTCGTGCGTTTGCCATGTGCGAAAATTTCTCTGAAAAAGATAGCATCGGATAGTGAAAGGGGTGGTTCTCCGGTTCCATTTTTCCTATATTCTGATTCATAAAAGTTCGGTTGAATTTTTGCTGAAAATGTAGGCGAACCTTATCAGGTTACGTATGATAAAAGGTGGAAATAAAAGAAAAATAACAAGATCCCTAACAAAAATCGTCTCGCAGGAAATAAACGAACAAATTCTTTTGTTTATAATCTCGCGCGATATGCACTCGTTTCGACCACCTTGGCTGCTTTGGAGCTGAACAACCGGACTCAGTCAACTCTGCGGTTTGTTGTCGCAATGCAGGATCATAGTGGTAAACCCAAGTCTGATCCATGGTTAGAAATCGACGCACAAAGTCAGTGTAATTTTTTTTAAACGATCTAAATGTTGTTGAGAACATTTCACGCGAATGCGTTTTTGATCCGAATTTAACGAATGCGGCACCAATCTTGCCAATAGCTTTCTCGTACCTAATTCATTAGTTAAGATCTCATGAACTGATCCAGTTGAGATGCCTGTGGCCTCAGCTAAATCAACCACTGTTAATCGGCGATCTTCCGAAACCAAATCATGGACATGATCAATCATTTCTGATCAAGCAGTTCTTGGACGTCCTGAACGTGGATCATCATTAATGTCTGCACGACCATGTTTAAATATAGCAACCTATTTTTTTACCATTGCATATGAACGAGCACTGTCCCCTAACACATTCGCCATATCATCCAAAATTTCATTTCCGTTTAATCCTCAATTTTCGTGCGTTTGCCATAGCGAAAATTTCTCTGAAAATGATAGCATCGGATAATGAAAGGGGTGGTTCTCCGGTTTTATTTTTCCTATATTCTGATTCATAAAAGTTCGGTTGAATTTTTGCTGAAAATGTAGACGAACCTTGTAGGTTACATATAGAATTGTCAGAATTGTTTTATCCAAATATAGAAGAAGTAGTGAGAACTGCAACGATGTATATATGAGATAGACTCAAAATATAGGAGTTCATGTAAAAGAGGTACGCAGCACATTTTAAACTTTTTTATTCAAAGATTTTTGAAAATTCCTATAGGTACGTGAAGATCAAGTTCAAATATAGAAGACTCATATCAAATATAGAAGATACATATGATAAAACCCTAGTAACATATGATAAAAGGTGGAAATAAAAGAGAAATAACAAGATCCCTAACAAAAATCGTACAAAATTATTTTTGGTGACATTTTGACCTCACAGGAAATAAACGAACAAATTCTTTTGTTTAAATTCTTTTTGTTCTCGCGCGATATGCACCCGCTATGTGCCCATCGTTTACATGTGCGGCATTGATTCCATATTTCTCCGTGTTGGTCTACACTCTTTCATTTCATGAATTTGATTTTTAATATTTATCAATTTTTAATTAACATTAAATTACTATTATGGGGGATATTGATTTCACGAGGATTTCGAGAGGATTTTCTAAAGATATTTTTGAATGAACGTCAGGTTCCTTTGTTAATTTCATGAAAATGTGAGGAAACAATCTCTAATGCACACATTGCCCTTTTCTCAATATTATTAGAAGTGCATAGCTTCACCGTACGATAGCCTATCAGGAAAACGTTCTGTGCAAAGTTTCAATCCTCCACCTTAATCGAAAAGCTTGTTACGGGAAAAAATCGGATTATCAGTTTCGTTAGTCTATTTTCCCCGCTTAATTGCATGTTAAAGTTCAGAAAAAAATCTGACACATTGCAACTACCGAGACACGACAGTAAATCCTAATCGTGAGAAATTAACACTAAACCTACCACTGCCGGTCGAATGCCGTCGGTTTTATACTTTTCATCTTACGATTACTGAAATTATTAAGTTGCTTACATGGAAATTGACTCGATAACATTTCTTTATCCAAGCACATATCGCGATAAAAATTGCACGGTATCTAAATAAACAGAGCCTTATCATTTTTATGAGCTAAAACATATCAATCGCTTTTAGTGCTCGGTATTTTTAGTGTTAAAAAATGCGAAAGAACAAAGATTTCTTATGTGAATTCGAGACGAATACTATTAACTTTTTCCACAAAACCGACGTATTATCGAAACTCGGCTGCCCGAAATTTTTCCGGAGCTTAAGATTCATCGTTAAAATAGAACGGAAAATCGGCTGAGTCGAAAACATTTCGAACCATTCATTGGGATAAGAATAAATAAAGAGAACAGTTGGGGTATGTAAAACTAGATCTGCATAAATCAATAAACTCGCAGAAAACCGTACCGGTAGAGTGTAATATTATTCCGGTATTATTCCCATGCATGACAAAGCGCAGAAAATCCAGATCGCGGCAACATGTTCCTTTTTTTTTCATTTAAATTATCAGTCGAAACCCGAGCGCCTATATTTTTCTATGTGTACCTATATTTTTTTATCCGTGCAGCAATATTCTTTTTATTCGGTGTATGTTGACGATACGGGTCGCTCGTGACCCGGCACCGGGGGCAGGGGGCGAGGGTTAATATTTGCGGAGAGCTCGTTGGATGAAAATGTAGCCGACATTCCCGTGGCCTCGCCGTTAATATCGTGCGTTATAGTTAACCAGCCACGTTCGTTTGCCGGCGCGCTGAATCAGAAACGGTCCCGTTGCGGCCGCGCAAATTTACACTGGCCGGAGACGTTTCTTTATTCCAAGTAATTAAAAATACTAACGCCGACGTCGCGCGTAAACGCGTCACCGGCTCATCGCGCGGTAGAGAAACGAAATGAGCAACGATGTCAACGCGAACAACGTGCCTGCGATTCGAAAGTCCGTGTGCCCCTATGGAAGACCCGTGTGTATTTGATTTTCGTTCAACAGTGTTCGTTTTGTCTACCATTTTATATTTTAAACGGACCCGCGGAAGCCCAACCAAGTAGAAAAGGCATATAAATACTACTAAATGAGAATGAACGCTAAATTAGAACGATAAGAACGATAAAATCTACTCTGTGCTAAATTGGAGTGAACTGTGAACACTTGGAACATAATCTACTGATTATACAGAGTGCAGTAAGGTTGATTCTATTTTTGAAGTGAAACTTCTTTCCTGACGGGGCTACAATTTTCTAGTGTTACGGAAGTGACACGGTCGAGCGGTACGGAAGTGACGAAATTTCGCGAATAACCTCGAATAGTTTGACAAGTAACATTTTCATAATTAATTTACTAACTTCAAAGACTTCATTGGTGAACTTTTAAGATTGTAGAATGTAAAATGAAGCCTTGGCTACATTCCCGTTTCAGTTTTATGCAGGTTTGATGCTTAAATTGTTAGTTATTAAAAAATTTTGGAGAAGTGGTATGTTATGTATGTCTGTCCTTGTCGCACATAGTCCTTGCGCAACAATTGTTAATAATTAATTAACCAGAATTAATTTGTAAACATTTGCAATTGGATAACATAGAATCAACCTCCAGCTACTTTCACATGTAGTTTCTCATCGGATTTTGTTCCGACTGAAAGATTTATAAACAATTATCCAAATCCATGTTCTAAACTAACCTGAAAAATTTGGAAAGGTGTCAGGTAAATAAAAAAAACCTTACGCATGGAAAACCATGCGCGGCAGAAGTAAAACTTCTTGCAGTCTAGTGATGTTTAGAAGTAAATTAAGATTGGGAATGGTAAATAATCCTAATGAAGCGATAACAAGATCAGGAACAACTCTCGATCAGTATTTGCAAGACATTTAGACAAAATTGAATCAAGAATATTTATATCATATTTTAGCTATCACAAGCCAATTGTTTCAATGATAGAATCATAGAAAATCATAGAACATAGGACAAAATATTGAACGATCAAAATTTACGACACAAAGAAGGAGAGCATATGGGTAAGAAAGAGACATAGTTCATAGCATTTTAGCCAATCTTAATTTACTTCTAAACATTACTAGACTGCAAGAAACTTTACTTCTGCCACGCGTATGTTTCTTTTCATTTGACGGTTAATTTTCGAAAAAATCGAATTGGGTTCGCGTACTTTAGAATACGCAGGAAGTAGAAGAGGTCGGTTATGATCAGACGCGTTTGACGACTCTTATCGGATAGCATGCGTATTCGCTGCATTTTCAAAATTGATTTTCTCGAAAACGAAGCTTCGAAGCTTATCTTTTCATAAGAAATCACCTCGTGCTTGTACATGTTATTCGACCGCATCCTGTACATAAACGAACTCTGAACATTTTCTGTATGTTCTTCGGAGATAGAACACATTTTATAGTACTTCACACAACCACTACTAAATACGAATAAACAGTGAACATTTTAAGCAACATCTAAGTAATACGAATGATCAGTGAACACTTCAAACAACATCTACTGCATATAAACGAACTCTGAACATTTTTCACGCATGTTGAAAGACCCGTTGGGCAGGCCATATTAATAAAATACATACAGCCGTTCACGAGATTAAATCCGTCAAAGACTAAGAGAAAAGTCGACTTTCGGATGCTTGGTGAGCGTATGGAAATCCACAAAAGAACCTGAAAATAGATGTAACACAGTTTCAGTTTAAAAAAAGGAACGGTCGGTGCTCCCTGCGGAAATCGATGAAAATCCGCGTCAGTTATTAGTGGGATAAAATCATGTCGAACTGCAACACGGTATTTTTGAGCGTGAAACGTTCTGTTTGAAAGCTTTCGGATACTTTCACGTCTGGCCGTAGCTCTTTTTCAGTGTAAACAATTTATTACGGGAATGGCGCAAAAGGGGCCTGTTTACCGTGGCAAATCCGCGCGCAGCGATACGACCAGCCGGCGATCGCGGCCCGATCGTTCGTATTCGTTAACGAACTACAATCATCCACGCCTGCAAATTTCCAATTACTCTTACTCGTTTCTCGCGCGCATGATATTTCACCGCGTTTCACAAATGAACTCTCCGCGGTCGTTTGTAACTCGCATGCGAAATAAACGTTGGCGGCTGCCCGGCGGACCGGCGCGAACGTAAGCGGAAATAATTTAATTCGGTTTGGGGGGGGAAAAAAGGAAGGAAACGCCTCTCCATGTTCCCCCTTTTTATTTTTAACCCATTCTCGTTTTTTTCCCCCTTTACGGTACCTTTTTTCGGGGGTGCTCGCGCGAAAAAATAAGGGAAAGGATCCGGCCGGGTGATTCGGAGATCGAATGAAAGTCGACGGGTCGTTGCGCAGGTTTTACGCGGATCTAACGACACCGGGCGTTGGCGATCGAATATTCAATTTTTCCGTAGTTTTATTGTCCGACACTCGAAGTCCTTTGTTCAACGAAACGAAAACTGCGAGCTAGGAATACCATCGCAGTGCAGATTTTTCCAGCCTTATCGGATTTTTTCGAGCCCCGCGCGAATTTCCAGTGTCGGATTCACGCCCAATGCTTTTCGGATCCATTCTGTCCGCTTGCGTGTTCGATGCAACAGTAATAAAGGGCGATCTCGCGTAACTGAACGCGTAGTAACAACTGCAGGACTTATTAGAGCTGTTGACGATCGACTTGCTTGACGAAATTGGTGACACGATTTCAAAATATCCACAATGTTGTTGAAATGGCATGAAAATAATTTTAACCAGGTGAATAAAAGGATTAATTTTATCCCGACGAATATCCATCCACAAATACATCATTTGAATAAAAATTCACTTGACCCCTTTTCGTAAATTTTATAATGGGATCCAAATAAAACAGAACTTCATTTGTATAAACACAAACATCTTATTAATGTATTTCGAACAGTAGCAGTTTTAAAACTGCTGGGGTTAGCATATCCTGACCTAGTTCGCGTAGAGTTAATGAAAAAATTGGAAACACGTTTAAAAATAAACCAGCGTGTTTGGAACCTGTGTAAAACGTCGACGAACGAGGACGAATGTTATTAAACTCTGGATTCTCGTATTTGCAAGTAAATAATTTTCAAACGAAAGTATTGGATCACTCGACTGACAGAGATCACACAAATACATATTTCACAGAGTGCAAGGGAACGTGCATTAACGAGGATTAATGGTATTCCGATCTTATTTTTTCCACGAGCAATCTTCTAGTCAACCAGACTATCAAAATGGTAATTTCGCACTGAAATTCAAATTTGGTTCTCCACGGAGCTAGAGTCCAATTTTCAGTCGTCAAGACGATCCGCCGTCTAGGGGATAGCCATGATATGCTGGGTTACATTGGATCTACATCGTTTCACTAACTCTGTTTCGGCCACCAAGAATCGGAGGATAACTATTCCAGAAATGATCAATTGTTAACATGAATAACCTGATGTTAGGAGAAAGTAATTACACAATCGTGAAGACACGCAGGGCGATTTTTATCGTATTCAGTTCACGTTATTTATCAAACTTAGATGGTGTCGAACATTTTTGTAATTAAAAATGTTATAGTAGGAGAAACACAAAACAGTTGAAACATTCGACGAACATTTAAATGTTCCTATTATTTAACCTATTAAGAAGCAACTAAATTTTTATTTTCAATCGAGCAGTCTAATAGTAAGTAATAATAATAACAACACAAATCATCTAAATTTTGTTCTCAGAGACCAAAAATAACAGTTATTCTAACATCTTCTACGATAAAAATCATTAATAAAAGGTTGATTATTATTGAAATTTAAGATAATGTACACCAAATATAAAGAAAAAATTCGAAAAACTAAATGATTAAAAAATATCGATTTCTATACTTTTTGGTTACAAATAACAGTTATTAGTGTCCAAAAAATTGGATCCTCCTCGATAACTGTTATCGATGAAGAAAAACTGTTTCGATTGCTCAAAGCAGCTATCGATGAGAGAAGTTCATTTCGATCGCTCATAACAGTTATCGATGATCGAATTTCTTTTCACTTGTTCATAATAATTATTGATGAGAAAATTCATTTTGGTTGCTTATTTATTGAGCTGTCTACTCTTTTTCGGATGGAGCAAGTCTGTGAAATTCATTGAGAAGGTTTCGCACAACAAAACGAATCTACAGACTCTACGAATAAAAAATTTATGAAATAATTGATTGCGTACCATTTGAAAGTTGTACTATTTAATAATAGCTATTACAAATTTCGTTCATCAATAACTGCTATGAGCGGTCGAAATGAACTTCTCTCATTAATAACTGTTATGAGCGATCGAAATAAATTTATCTCATCGAATAACCGTTATGAGCGATCGAAATAAAATCTCATCGAATAACTGTTATGAGCGATCGAAATAAATTCTCATCCAGAACTGTTATGAACGAAATAAATTTCTCTCATCGACAACTGTTATGAGTACACTACGGAACTTTATGCAAAATAAAAATTGTTTGCATCAACTGCAACAAACAAGAGTCAAGTAATAATTGCTTTCATTCTTTAATAATGTTCTTCAGCTGCAACTAACACATTGATGTTTTTAAATGTTTTTCATTTTAAAACACTGTTTTAAATTGCAACTACCCATTTTTGTCATAAATGCATAAAATCCGCAGTCTAGTTATGAACGATCGAAATAAACTTCTCTCATTGATAACTGTTATAAGTGATCGAAATGAATTTTTCTCAGCGATAACATTTACCAAGAAGAGAACAAATTTTCGGTTACTTACAATCCTCATTTGTAACCGGTAAGATTTTGGTCGATGAAATACTTGTTATTCTATGACTTTTTACCACGCTTATATTAGCTTGTCGAGTTGTCGTTGTTGTTGTCGTATGCGTCAAATCTTGTAATCGAATTTTAAACCACTTCCCGATGAGCTAGGGACTTGAAACTTTAAACATAGCTCAGAACTGGATGACAATGCAATGTTAAAAAATAAATTTTTAAAAAAACTGTGCGGTCAGGAGAAAAAACAATTTTAATATTAACCGTTACACCTCGTCGCGCGACGCTCGGTAGTACGTAATCGCGCTCAGCGATCCCCACTCCGCTCGCCAGCGCTCCCTACTCCACTACGCGTTCCCACTCCATTGACCCATTTCACACCGAAGGAGCTCAGTCAGTGTGTTCCGTTCATTCAGTTCCATTTCGGACAATTTCGGACTGCATCAAGAGACGTCGTCTCTCGGAGTCATCCCCTCATTCTATCTCGCGTATTTCCATATCTTGCGTTTCTATATCTTACTATTTCATACCAGTACAATTACTATATCTTGCGTACCATTTAAAAGAGACTAAAAAGTAAAAAATAAAAAAATATATAAAGAAACACTTTTTAAAAACCACGCTTATATAAAAATGCACTAAAAAGGAGAAAATAATTTTTTTAGGCATTAGTGACTATAAATAAAAGCGTGGAGCGCCCACGAAGATTACGTCAATATAGTCTTCCGCTCCACGCGTTTATTTATAGTCACTAATCACTAAAAAATTATTTTCTCCTTTTCAGTGCATTTTAATATAAGCCTGGTGTTTAAAAAGTTTTTTTATATATTTTTGTAACCAATACGATTTTAGTCGATGAAATACTTGCTATTCTATGACTTATTTTCTGTTTGGTTATAACAGTTACGGTCCCTGTTTGTTCTTGCATATTCCTTTAATTTGCGGTCGGTTAATAAAAATTTTAGGCGGTCGCGTAAATCAATGTGGTACCCGTAAGCCTCTAATTTGCGAAAACTTTAAGAAAATCGGGTGCGGGCGATTTCAAAGGCGTTCCGCACATGGTGCTTTATTTGTGAAAGCGGGACTCGGTATATCGGGAGTGCCGTGACATTAATCGGCGCCGCCTCTTAAAGTTTTATTTACGACCTCGGTTATCTCGTGACCGAGTTCGAGCTGCCAGTTCTGAATGTATTAAATTAATTTATTAAGCAAAATTTTATTAAGCTGAAAACGAAGCTCGTCGCAGCGCCACGATGACGGCGGTCCAATTTGCACAACTTCAAACGACCCGCTCTCGCGGACGTCATTCCGGTGAAAAGGGTTAACACCCCACACTCTCCCATCCCTTGCTAAAATAGTTTCGGCTCAAATAGCAGAATTGTGACGCATCGGTAATCGCGTCAATGTCGGCCGTCGATTAGCGCCCGTGCTCAAACTCTCGTTTCCATGTTCACGAAGCCGAAATCGTTCACGGGCCGGACACCGATAAAAATAAACAATGTCAACGATCAGACACGCGAAAACAACGCCGCCGGCGATAAAGCACCAGCTAAAAGCCGGAACATTTTTCGATATCGCTGATAATTTCCACGATATTTCCCGCGGCTCGATTAAAAACGAGACGTCGCGTCGCAGTATACGCTTTCCGACAAACGAACATTCTCGATGTTGTTTTGCTGATTCCCTACGTAAATACAGAGCGTTCGTAGCTCTCGCGACGTAAAATTTATTCCTTCTTTAATAACATAAAATCGATCTTTCCTTCAATAATACGCGAGCACAGTATTATTCTGATAGAATACGCTTAATGCTTGTTTAGTTAAAACAATTTTTCCTTTGACAATTTAAAATAGATCCTTTTGTCATCGTTCTGTAGATCGTTTGGTGCTTCTTAAAATGATTGTAATTAGGGTTTGTCGGTTTTTAAAAACCGGTTTTTGAAAGAAAAATTTGCAAACAGAAAACCGATTTTTTTCAGTAAAAAAAACCGGTTTTAAATTTATACATAACACTTATATTAATCCGCTATAATGATTTCGATGTAATCAAAAAGTACACAGCTAGTGGTATAGCGGAGAAAGGTCGGGGAACATTATTGCCTTGAACATTTTTGTAGAGGAAACTGTCGCTTCAAATAACCTCAAGAACCTCCCATTTCCGGGACGATCACGAAATTTGGGACACCCTGTATACATATATATGTGGAAATGGAAGCAGCGCATAGAGACTGATGAAAAATGCTATGGAAATAGCAATAAATAAATATCTGCACGAACCTGAAGAAGCGACTTCCTCCAGTCCTCAAACATTAAAGAAAGAGTTTTTGATCATAGAGGCTACAAATAGAAGAACAAAAAATTTAGATTTATTATTTAATGCTTTAAAGACAATTAAACCCAGTTCAATAGCAAGTGAGCGAGTTTTTTCTATGTCTGGAAATTTTGTGTCCAAAATAAGGACACGACTAAGCAATAAATCAATTGACGTTCTTTGCTTTTTAAAATCACATTTTATTAATCAAAGAAAGAAGTAAAATAATAATGTTCATAAATATTTGTTAATTTCTGTGATTCTTTAAGGGTATTATTTTGTCAATTTTTTAATAAATAAAAAAAAATTAAAAACTTCTATTCTAAGTTGTAAACATGTCTTATTTTTTATCTGTA
Source organism: Lasioglossum pauxillum (assembly GCA_933228785.1). Classification (NCBI taxonomy): domain Eukaryota; kingdom Metazoa; phylum Arthropoda; class Insecta; order Hymenoptera; family Halictidae; genus Lasioglossum; species Lasioglossum pauxillum. The sequence continues at coordinate 15,474,766 of OW121702.1, read as the reverse complement.
AAAATCCGAAACCGGTTTAAACCGGTTTCATGGAAAAGTTAAAAACCGAAAACCGGTTTTTTAAAAAGTCGGTTTTTGTATAAACCCTAATTGTAATGTGCAACACTGTTGTGGATCTCAGAGTAAATCCCGTTTCTTCTTTAATAATATTGATCTACTTTATTCTTCAGTACCTTTTGAACAATGTAGTAGGACAATTTACAACCTTTGGTGGTTCTCAAAATTCATGCAACACGGGAAACTTTTATGTACGGTAACATAAAACTTCTTCTTCAATATTAAATAAAACACTATTTTCTGTCAGTTTCTTGAAACATACAAAATTAATTGATCGTATCTAAAAAACGACCACTTATATATAAACCCGTAGTTGTTAATGACTTCTTGTAGCACGTACAAATTAAACAAATATGTCTTTCTTTCTTTAATAGTTTCACTGTTTCAAATTTTATGCACTCATTTTTATGAAAATGCATAAAATCCGCATTCTTTCAATGACTCTTGTGAGGTTGATGCAACTTAAAGAATGAATTTAAAATAAAATTCTTGTTTGCCTACAATATTCGATATATATTATCTGTGGTTGTCAGGATGAACGCCGCATGTCACACACATCCACATTCACACTATATGTATAGCCGTTTAAAGTTTTGATCACTAATGCTTCGACATAGGACATCGGTTAAATTGTATTATTTTCCCGAGCCTTTCGAATTTGTTTTCATGACTTTTTTTCTGGTAAATACGTCAATCCTATACTACGAAGCTAAATGAATGCATAATGCGGCGTTTTTCCTTACAACCACGGATATACATATAAGACAGAATCGATGCTTCAAAGGACTTTAACACAGTTAGACAATGTCATACATTGTTCCATAAAGAATAATGTACTCCCTTTCCTTTCACAGATCTTATCACTATACCATAATTCTTCATTCTCTGTCGCCGCTGTAGTTGATTCGTTGAATTAAATTGTCTTCGTTCCACATGAAGAGATCTTGATGGTCATTCTTCGCATACCACTGCAGAAAAAAATGCACCTGCACAGTGCATTGAAAAAGCCTCGGAACTTTTCCCGACCGGTAATGTTATCTTCATTTCGCTGGACCGGCTAATTAACGTGAACTTTTTGCATCAACGTTCATAAACTCGTTTGTTCACATTACGTGATGTAAAAAAATGTTGCGCATTCTCAAACGAACAAGTTGGAAGAATGCACGCGATGGGGAATCGATAGAGTACAATGTGACAGCGATACTAAACTGGATTCCGAAAAAAAGTCGTATTCTCACGTCCTCGGAAGATTGTATGAGCGGCGCTGTGCGCGCATCTCGAAAGGATACGTGTTGAACACTGAATAACCAAATTCAATTTGGTCCGGGGAAGTTTTCGAATGTACATCGCAGGAGACAGGGAAAAATCCCGAAAAACGCGTCCTACGCTTTTGTCGCGGGGTGTACGCACAGCCGGTGCCGGTTCTCCCGTGCATCCGACACAGTTTCCAGGTGTCTGGCTACGAATCGACCGACTATCGCGCCCGGAAACACGAATCTCAGGTGCGAAGGGCTGAGACTTTTTCAAACATAATTATACAGTGGCACACCTTTCGCCGTATTTTCATACCCGCCTGGGATATCTGTGTGTCTTTCAACGCCCTCGGCCCCATTCCGCGCGCATTTTCCCTGGCTTCGCCGCCATTCCCACACCCCGCGCCTCCTCCCACCCGCTCTTTTGATTTATCTAGTCACTGTCACGTCGCGTTCCGCCGTCCCGTTTTGCGCGAATGTTTAAGTTAACGACTGCCGCCTGTTTTGTTGCACGTACCCCTTTGTGCTATTCTTTTCTTCGCTGCGGGAATAGCAAAGCGCCGTGCCCAAAACGGTCTCGGATCGGGCATTTTCCGTGGAGTGCCCGCGAATAAATTCAACGGACCTTTGAAATGTCAACGCTAATCCTCCCCTCGGTTCTACAACTTAATTTACCCTTTGGTTCCAAATCTACACGATGGTAGAAAATCGATACTGGAACACCTTGCCTATTCAGAATTACTCTGAGCATATTTAAGCGTCCCACGATCCCCCAATTCCAAAAATGGAACGTTGGACCAGTGTCGCCAGATGCAAACTTGTCTCCCACTCCAGCTTGCCCCTTCCACGACTCCATTCCTGGGCGGCGACCTTGGAGTCATACATTAATAACTTATTGGTTATAAGTAGACTGCGGATTTGATGCATTTTAGAACAAATGGATAGGTGCAATTTAGAACAGCCTAGAGAATAAACCAACCTACGGATGTCGATATACTATTTTCTGTTTTATAAAGTTTACAAAGAAAAAAAGCACGCGCGATAGAAGTAAAACTTCTTGCAGTCTAGTAATGTTTAGAAAAAATGAAGCGAAAAACAAGTAATGTTTTGAAAAAATGAAGCGAAAAAAAGTAATGAACGATCAGAATTTGCGACGCAAAGAAGTGCGTATTGGAAATGCTATGAACTATGTCTCTTTCTTTCCAATACGCTCTCCTTCTTTGCGTCGCAAATTTTGATCGTTCATTACTTTTTTCGCTTCATTTTTTCTAAACATTACTTGTTTTTCGCTTCATTTTTTCTAAACATTACTTGTTTTTCGCTTCATTTTTTCTAAACATTACTTGTTTTTCGCTTCATTTTTTCTAAACATTACTAGACTGCACTGCCGCGCGTGGTTTTCCTCGCGCAGGTTTTTTTTTATATATTTTTTTATTTTCTATTTTTTAGTCTATTTTAAATGGAACGCAAGATATAGTAGTTGTACTGGTATGAAATATTGGGTTGGCAAATAAGTTCGTTCGGTTTTTTACATTGGAATAGATCGCAAAAACCGAACGAACTTATTTGTCAACCCAATAGTAAGATATAGAAACGCAAGATATGGAAATACGCGAGATAGGATGAGGGGATGACTCCGAGAGACGACGTCTCATGATGGAGACCGAAATTGTCCGAAATGGGACTGAGTGAACGGAACACCACACTGACTGAGCTCCTTCGCTGCGAAATGGATCAGTGTAGTGGGGATGAGTCGGAGTGGGAACGCGTAGTGGAGTAGGGAGCGCTGGCGAACGGAGTGGGGATCGCTGAACGCAATCACGTAATACCGAGAGTCGCGCGACGAGATGTGACGGTTAATATTCAAATTGTTTTTTTTCCTGACCGCACAGTTTTTTTAAAAATTTATTTTTTAATATTGCATTTTCATCCAGTTCTGAATTATGTTTAAAGTTTCAAGTCTATAGCTCATCGGGAAGTGGTTTAAAATTCGATTACAAGATTTGACGCATACAACAACAACAACAACTCGGCAAGCTAATATAAGCGTGGTAACTAGAGGGCTATTGTTGCTCGCTCGTTTCGCTCATTAATGTTTTTTATTTGGTGTGTGACTCTCCAAGAGTCACACAAAGAACTTCCCGATTCGTTACTCCTTCGCCAACATCACTAACATCGTTTTTTTTTTTGTACTTTCATCGATATTCTCCCAAAATGTATTCTTGGGAATAGAGATGATAAATTCACTCTTGCATTGGAATAACTTTCGATTATTCCAAGCGGTAACATTAGCATCAGTTAAAAAAAAAATTTTTTTTAAATCTAAAAAAAATTAATAAAAAATTTTTTTATGTAATTGCGTTTGGTTCTTTGGTGGAAAATTTTCGTCCTCCCTTATAAATTGCATTGTAGAATCAACCCTTTTCGAAAAAAAAGTAAAGATCTAAAAAACTACTTGACCAATATGGACCAAAATCTAATCAGCTCTAAGTTACGACAGGGCACATCGATTGCATCATTCATTATCCTGATCGCGTTGTTACTTTTTCTGAAAACGTTAACGAAAAATTTGATTACATAGAAACGGCCGTACGCACGCACGCACACACACACACACACACACACACACACACACACACACACACACACACACACACGAACATTTTGATAAAAATAGTCTAAAATGACTCCAATGGCCATGACACGTGAAGATCTGCTAAAAAATCGATTTTCGATTTTCGGGGTAATTACAATAACTTCCCTATAAAATCGGGAAGTTAAAAATATAAATTGTTATTTAGCTTCTGTGACTGACAATTGACGAAGAACATTTTTATTTTGCATGAAGATCTGCACTTGATACTACTACAGATGATACACTTTGTAGTACTACTATTGATTAGTACTACAAAGTGTACTAAAATGTTTGTTGAAGTCCTGAATCCTGTGCCTAAACGGAATACAACTCTGTTATTCTCTCAAAAACCATTATAAAATATTAGGAACACACTTGTATAATTCTGTACTATCGACATATTTTTAAAAAATCAATTTTTCCGACCTATGAGACGAGGATAGTCCTTCAAAAATGGCCGAGTCCGGTCAGGCTGAGGATAGAGGGGGACGTCACTCGACGTCACGCTCAGTATCAATATTCCGGACGTTCGTTTCCGTCGGGGACAAGCCGTTCGATCTAGTCGGCGAGTTTTTCAACTTCGGTTCCGCGGGCTCGTTAACGGGCTGATTTGTGCCCGCTTCAATTAGCGTCCGTGAATTTTTTCGCGAACGTTCCCGCCATTATCGTCGTCGGAAAAAGTTTTCGGCTTCGCCGCGTACAACGGTATTAATTAGCTCCCTTGGCTAATTTATGTGGAGGCGGTAGCTCCGGGGAACAGTCTACGTTCGATGCTGTTTTATTGTCGACGCGTGAAAATTGCAATCGGGGCGATACTATTGAGCCGGGATCAGAGATACGAAAAGGTACGAATTGATTCGATTGAAATTATAGTAGAATATCGTTTATCCGAACACGTTCGGGTACATGGTGGTTCAAATAACAGAACCCACCTCCGGATCTTATTTCTTCCGATAATAGAAGACGACAAGATAATGGAAGTTTGTTGTTTTGGTACATAAAGGTTGCGCGACTCTCCGCAACAGTTCGCGTTTTCTGCTTTGTTAGCATCAGTACATGTAGGTCAGCCATGCATGTTCTATGCACTCCAGTATACGCGTTCATATAACTGTACGCAGAGCTATAGTTCGTATAATAGAGGCTCGGTCAAGAGTTCGTATACAGGGTGTCCGAAAAATGTAGTGATTCTTGAGGTCATTTGAAAGCACTTCGTCCTTTGCGAAAATGTTCTGCGTGGCTTCGTTAAGGAGTTATCAACGAAAAACGCGGACCAATTGGAGCGCGGTTAAAAAGAACGCCACACTCAGCGGAACCAATCACCGAGCGGGAATTCGTCCGCTGTGGCTGCGCTCTGATTGGTCCGCGTTTTCCGTTAATAACTCTTGAACGAAGCCGCGGAGAACAGTTTCGCAAAGGAAAAAGTTACTTCAAAAGACTTCGGGAATCATCCCCATGAAGGAAGTGCTACATTTTTTGGGACAGCATTAATTGGTTCGTATAAAGAAGATTTGGATAAATAAGATGTAATCCAGGAACGAAGAACTCAAATTAGTCTGCGAGAGATTCAAACTAGGGAACCTCCAACCGCCGAGGCCACAACCTGGAAATTTGATCCAGAAACTCGAGCCTGAGGACTCTTAGCTTCGAGCGTAGAAGTCTGAAGACTCTCAAATCCGGAGCTTCTAGGCTGAGATATCTATACTACATATATAAAAACTTTCGCATCCGGTGATTCGGGATCGAAGACCCGCCGCCTGAGAACTCTGAGGTCAGGGGCTCCTGGATCCATAGATTTAAGTTTAAAGTCTCGAAAGTCTATAGATTTAAGCTCAGGATTCACGAGTCCTGAATTTCAACCCAGTAAATTCATCTTAGAGACTCTTGCATCTAATCTCTCAGGTTCGGAACCAAGCTTAAGAGCTTCCGGCGGTCCAGGTGCAACGATTCCTAGACCCAAACACAACTGAAGGCCACGTAGAGATCCAAACCCGATACTCTACAGAAAATATCCTCGCATCACTGAATTATCCAATCTTTTCAAGGATTTATAGATTCATACTTCCAAAATGGACTGCAAATGTAGATTCCCTTTGTTTAAGAATTCTTGGATCGTAGATGAGGCGAGTGTTTAGCTATTCTCAGGAGTCCTGAAACTATATTCCTCGAGTTAGGGGTGCTTGGATTTAGGTCATTGCGTGTAGAAGTCCTTGAACGTGAATTTCTAGATTCGCAAGTCATGAAACTTCATCGATTCTGGGTCAATTGTGACCGAAGTTCGTTGATCTTCGTACGAACTACTTCAAGTTCGTCGGCTAGGTGGATTAAGTAGATTCTCATGGACACGAGTTCATTCAATTCGAGTCTCACTTCCTACACAGGTTGGAGCAATTCAATTCGTTTTTACCTAGACGAGACGGGCTGCAGATTCGTGGCTGTACGATGAAATCATTCTATTCCAACGAGCCTGGGTCGGATCAGTTAAAGTTTCACGGAACCATTGAAAGCTTTTAGACCTGGATGGCGTTAATTCATATTTCAGGAGCACAGGTTGTAATAATCCGGTTCCTGTAGGCTTGGATTGAACTAATTCAAACATTTTGATCGCAGCTGGAGCTACATCGAGTCCCGTCGGTTCCGTACCCGCTTCCTAACTCGTAGCCTTCGATTATGGTCCCGCGCGGTTTCATTTCATTAAAAAGTTCGCCGGCCATCGGCTTCGCCATCCCCTTTGTGCCCCGTTGTTATCCCGCCATTCGATTTAACAATCCTCCAACCTTGGGAACCTTGAGAAGCAATTTCATGTTAATAGCAGTTGCCGCCGACACGAGGAGCCAAACAAACCCGCGGAAACTTTCATCAAAGCCGACCGGTATCATTCGAGTGTCATTCTCCGGCAGTTCCGTCCTGTAATATTAAAAATGAAAAGGCGACTTGAGATGAAACTCTTCAAGGTCTCTCCTCTTTATACCTCAGGCTTGCGACACGGAGGTTTTCTTTACGATGTCGTTCTTATTTACGATAATGCCCAGCCCGGTAAACACTTCTTTTTTTCTGTTCTCCGTTTTGAGACGTACCGCCCGTTCCCGGGCATATTCAACTCCCGCTAATAGTGAGTCCGCGCCGCGACGCGCCGAGAGGCCGCGTCACGCAGGAATGCTTTAACGAGACTGAAACGAAGAACGCTCATTCTCGAGGATCCCTTTCATTTCGTCTAATATTCGAAGCAATTGAAATTTGTCCAGCGCGCGGCGTCGCGTCGCGTGTCAGCGTGCCGACGAGCAGGAAAATTGAATTTTCAACGCGACGCTTCCAACCACTTTTTCCACGGGTATTTCTGTTGCTGGTGCTTTTGTGCCGCGACGGTGTCGTTCTTTGTGTGGATCCGCGTCATTTCTCCTGCAACCTTGTCCTGCCCGCTGATTGTACTCGCGAGATAATTGCCGCAGTTTATATCGCATAAAAAATCGCGGAAATACAGCCATCCTCCGAGACATGCTCTCTATCTTTGGTCTCCATTTATTAGACTAGCGGTTACAATTTCAAGCAAATTTTTCATCAACCAACTACCGTGGAATCTCGATAACTCGAAAACTTCTGTACGACGAAGATTCTTTTTAATCAACTCGACGACTCGCGATAAAATTTCCTCGACCATTTATCGCGTGTTAAATCACTAAACAGCGGATTTTACGCATTTATGACAAAAATGAGTAGGTGCCATGTAAAACAATTATTGTTATATTATTTTCAATCTATCAAAAGTATTGAGAAAGTAAATAAATTTCGATTTCTGTCCAGTTTGCTACCATTCAGGTAGAACATTTTTATTTTTCATGGAAATCCACTGTCTATGAATTACAGTGATTCTTATTAATATTCGGCACTCGTAAGAATACGACAACTTTTTTAATAGTGTATCATGCGACTTTTTTTTGAGAAGTTAGAACAATTGCAATTGCTCGGAATTACAAAGATAATACTGAACTTTTTTATGTGGACATACGTATATCAAAAATTTTAAAAATACATTTCGTAGGTCCGTATCTATTATACAGGGTGAGTCACTTAACGTTGCCACCTCAAATATCATTGTTGTTTTGAAAGATACGTCAAACGTCTGAACGACAAAAATATTTTTGTTTTTATGTGATTTTTTTTAGAAATATCAAGGTCACCTTCATTTTTCCTCAAACGAGAAACAAATTATAACAGCGAAAGGTTTTATAATAAAGAAATGTAGTAAACCACGTGTTCTTAAAGTAACGTTTATTTCGAGTCCATTTTCAAAGTGAACGCGAACTCGTGTAAGTGAACGCTAATTCGTGCACGTGAAATTATCTATTACAATTTATTTTTGTTCCAATCGTGAACATTTTCTGGTTATCCTTTTTTTAAACACTTACAATGATAGTCCCTTTCATTAGGAATTCAGTGCCTATAATTACCCATGCACGTATAAACTTTCTAAGTAGCTCCTAGTCCATATAACAGATACAAAACATTATTATTTTGCATTAACCATTAAAAATTCGCAGTCTACTCGTTAATCACTCACTAATTTTCGAAGCCCCTTATTTGTAGACTTCATACTTAGGCTTTAAAAACAACAAAGATATTTGAGGTGACAACGTACATTCTGAAAATTTCCGTTTCTAGATTCCGTTTTATTCGGTTAAAAAAGAAGGCCAAAAGTTGCTTCAGTGTGGACATAGATTACATAGTGAGTTTTCTTGTGAACAATTTTGTGTTTGCCTTGCTCACATCTTGTTTGCGGGACTGCTCGAAGAAATTCCAGGTTCATCCCGTGTATTTTTGCGATTTCTCCGGTCGTCGGTCTCCGTCTGTTTCTCGCGGCGACTCTCGAGTAGTCGTCGGTCAATTAACTTACAAACGAGAAAAGACTCGAGGGGATAGCATAATGCCAGCTCGCGGAAATCTGAATAGTCATGAATCGCCGGTCGCCGCTCGCCGCGCCGGCAACGGCGTTCACCTAACACCCTTACGCCCTACAAGCAGCCGGAAGTAAACCCTTTGCCCGGTGAAAATACCCAACCGAGTTCGCCTCGCCTTGTTAGGCATTCTAGCCCATGTCCCGATAGAATGGAAATGCCTTTTCCCGCCTATCAGAACACGCGTCCCCCGTTCCCCGACGAATCATTTTAGGCGGGCCATGTCACGACCGAGCGCCGGGAATAATTTCAGCATTTACAGGCCGATTCAACCAACCAGATCTGGAATTTAGCTGCACTTATTCCGAGATCCTGCGCAGAATACTCCTGCCATCGAAAGAATCACGGAACTTTTTTCGTTCTTTAATTTCTCGGTACACGATATTATTTGCGAAGTGCTCGACTATCGGTATGACAATGACAAAACTCTTTTGTATTTCATTATTTTTTTCATGAAATCTTCAACAACGTACTTGTGACAGTTTTCTGATTAAAATTCGCACAATTCACAGATTAAAACAATTCACAGCCACCTATATGCTGCGCGATTTATTGTACAAATCAGTAAAGATTTAATTTAACACTGTAACTAATTACATCTATGTCTATGTCCCTCCGATTAGGCTCTGGCATACCGCGAATTAAACAAAAATATTTGTCATGAAAAAGGAGGCGTACATAAAACAGTCATTTTTTATATTTAAAGTTACACGGTAAATTTCAAGACTGATTTAATTTTTTGTTTTAATTCACTCCGGATTAACGCTTCACATACTTTTCACGAAACGAAATAAATTCTGCGTGATATATTTTTAGAATGTCCACATGTACCGGATACGATCTACTTACACCGCTGGTAAAATTTTGAAAAATGTTTCAAACAGAAATTGCTCGACTTTATGGAGCCCGTGTGAGCATATAAAAATTTACTGGATGCCACATTAAAACATGTGCCGACGGAAAGAGGTCAGCTACAGCGGGTTCTGAAATGAGGATACTATTATAATTTATTGATGTCGGTCGAAGAGGATATTTTTGTATTTTTTCAACAGACCTGCATTTTAAAAATACAACGTTCGAGAGAGGAATTCGAAAAACTGACAAACTCCGTGGACTTCGAAATGGAGCGATCCTCATTACTTCATAACAGTACGTGAAACTTTAAACGCATTTCTCTCGAACCGACATTCCCGTGATTGGCTGACGTGATATCTCAAAAGCCAATCATGCGATTCGGCGGAAGCCATGCATATTACAGGAGAGATCCATTTATCCTTCAAACTAGAACTAAGTCGAAATTCGTCAAATTCAATCTCTGTAACTCTAAAAACAAGCGCTCTCTCTCTCTCTCTCTCTTCGCAGAAATTGAAATCTATTTTCCAGTTAATGTGATTTTTTTACTACCTCATATTTCGTTCATTCTAATTTGATACTCCGACTACGCTCGTGCGAATTAAAACTCTTTTTGGTTTTCTGGTTTCATTCAATTACAGTTTCCATCGTGGCCGCGCCAGCCATGCGAAACGATTTGTTCGCCGTACTCTCGTGAAATTGCTATAACTTCGTGTTGTATTCAAATTTTACTTACAAAAAAGCCCCGCGGGTTCCTCAAATGTACCTTGACAAGTTTGTGTGCAGTTTTTCAATGATGTTTCAACAGAATCCCTTTAAAATTGGTTTTAAAAATGGTTTAAAAAAGCCATTTGGATTTTTTTAGTTTAACAATTTTTATTCGACCTTTAACAACTCTTGGATTTTTAATAGTGATCTCTTCTAGGGAATGATCGTGTTATGCGAATTTGTATTTTAAGAAGATATTACAAGCCAGTTTTTTCTTACAAATTCGAATTTTTTCAATTTTGCTTACCACAAATATTTTCGATGAAATACTGAATCCAATGAAAAACAGCGTGAACCAATTCAATATCAGATTACCGCAAAGCAATCACGGATACAGTGATAGTTAGGATAAAATCCTATGTGAACATGTTCGTCTGTTAAACCGTTGTAAAACTCAGAGTTTGCTGTATCGATTTATGCAAATGGTTTTCGCTTTCCTTGTTTCGAAGAAAGAAAGTTCGAGCGATTTTATGGTAGGTGCTCGAAACGGGATAAGTATAAAAGCACTTTGATAAGTTCTTACGCATGAAAATTTTAAATAACCAAGAACTTTCGAAGATTTTATTTGGCACATTCGACACTACCGGAATAAATGGATCTGATTCTCGTTGAAAGCCAATGGTTCTTATTCGAACTCCGATATATTTTGAGTAGAGTACCCTTTCTTAAATGTTCAAGTAGTTTTATCGACTGTGAGAAATTGTAACTTTCCGGTCTCGCTTTGATTGATCAAATTAATTCGTGGGAATTCCACCCGTGTTCAATTCTTTTAATTTTTGACACGGCTAGACTCGTCGAGTCTAGCAGCCCTAGTGTCAAAACCGTGGAAAAATTGAAAGAATTGAACACGGGTAAAATTCCCACAAATTAATTTGATTAATCAAACCGGAAAGTTACAATTTCTCACAGTCGATAAAACTACTGTCAAAATAACACAAATTTTGTTATTTATTATAAATGAATATCTATTTTACGTTATAATTTGGATATTCATTTTATGTTCGTTCAGATCGCGAAGATGCATTCGTAAGGAATTATTGAACAATATTTTAGTGGACATATATTCTAATACAAATTTCTAAAGACTTGAATAAATTAATTCCTATCATTTTCATAAAACAATGCATAATAATAAATTTAGTACTCTGTAGATCTAGCGTTAAATTACATCAATTCCGTCATAAACAAACTGCGGGTCGGAATGCAAAATAAAAATTCATTGTATCTGCAAGATACGGGTATGAATAAGTTTCCAAGCACAACATAACTTACAAATGTAGTGGCGACTAAATAATAAAAAACACAAAAATTCTCTAGCGAAACATGTGTGAATTTACAGTACAATTACTGCATAAATTTCAACATGAACTCATAATGTTTATTTTTCGTTGAATAAGAATAATGTTTATTAACTGGACAGTTCACGCAATTTGTCATAAACACGTGCAACCTGCAGTCTAGCCATAAATGTATAAAATCCACGATCTGGTTGCAAGAAATTCGGAACGAGTTAATAGTTGGCACAGGATCCGAGCGATACGGTATCTAATCACGGCGAAAAAGTCGGGGGGATCATGTTTGAGCCGAGTGAAGAGATCCGAATCTCGCCGGCGGCAGCGTTACCCGCGAAATTCTCGCGGAACGGCATGCCCGTGTTTCGTGCAAGAACGATAATGTCTGACGATAATCTTCGGTTTCTCGGCAACAGCAAGACAAGCGTAATATCCGCGGCGCGGCGCGTTCAGGAGCCGGAAGTGCAGGTCGCAGTTACGCTAGGCGTCCGGTTCGTTCGCGGGAGTCGCATAAAAGCGAATGGGGCGCGAGGGATTAACTGTTGACTCTAAACGGCAAGGATAGCGATCAACAATTAGAACGGAAGCGAACCCTTTTGCGTCGGAAGAGTACGCGGATGCCGGCTGGTTTTAACGGGTCGGACATTCGCCGGGATACTTCGGGGCCAATAGGAGCAGCTTTTCGCGCCGTAAAAGTCTTTCACTGTTCGCTGATGGCCCACGTGAAGATAAAGTGGACAACATGAGCTATAGGAGTGATACGTTGGCCGATGCCCCGTTTCTCCTACGCTTCTGCTATAAGCTTCGTTCCGCTCGCAGCCTCTCTTTCCTCGCCCACCCCGTGGAGATTCTGGGTACAGTTTTCTGAATGTCCAATTTGCTGTAGGTGTCGCGTGCGGGTAGACAAATCGCGTAAAGGTAAATCTTGATTCCGACGGACCGGCTATAAGGGAACAGAGAAACAATGTGTATACGTCTTATAAATGAATGGTCGCCATTTCTTCGCGCCGGAAGTACCATCGCCGGGCGCCGGCTTGATCAATGACGCGTTCAAAGCTGTAATCGCACGATGGTCGAGCTTCTTGATTCGACGGAGGAGACGCGATCCTCTCCGACCATTGCCGATAACAAAGGTCCGAGACCCCGTGGTTCTTCTTTCTTTGATCCCTCTGGGAGCATAATTGTTTTCCTGAGAATTATTCTTGCTCCCTTTTGGAAGACCTTTCTTGTGCACAGCCGAAGTGAAACCTACTGTTCGAACGCGTTCGTCCATCAGGTTAGACCAACTGTGCTTATATAATCCTCTTATTAAGTTCGTAGCAGCCTAATTTTAATGTTGATTCAACGAGATCTGGGATTTCGGTGTACTCATTCTGGATTTTGCGTGAACTATTCCAGGGATCGAGACGAGGGAAACATACGGAGCGGATTCAAAACGTTTAATTTCTTTATGACCACCGTTGTCTGACGACTTTGACCCAGACATACGGACGCCGCGCCGTGCGACAGACACGTCGAAAGGATATCTATCTAGCCAGATACAAATCGCGACACCGATAACGCGAGACGATAAAATGAGATGTTCGCCCACAAATTACTAGTCAGAATTCTTGTAGACACGCGGCTCAACCAATGAGAAAATTTCACGTTACACACACTACCGTGCAAAAGGAAGAAGCACCTGGCCATATTTAATAGAAAAGCGGAAAGAATCAAATAAGAACACAATAAGTTTTGAAAAATATTTCGCTTTTTAATTGAATAGTTCTGAGAATATGTGTTATTGCGGATTATCTAATACTCTAAATGCAATAAATCAATCATTGTATAATACAATTTCTAAATAAAGATATTGTTTACCATTGTATCTTATAATTATACTAGGTGCTTCTTTCTTTCGTACACCTTTTAAAAACTAATAACTTTTTTATAATTGTACCAAACGACCTGAATTTTTATAATCAATTAGAAGCATTAGTTTACAAACTGATATGCAAAAAAGATTTTCCAAAAATTACAATTTACAAGATTGCAGGCAAAAATAAAAAAGGCATTTTTTAAAACCTTTTTATTTGGGCCCTTAATGAAAATTTAAAACATATGTTTTCTAGATGCATCTTCTTTATACACATGTTGGAAATTTTATCGAAATCGATTGACGCAGGAAAAAACAACAGGCGTCGAAACATATACGATTTTGTGGATTTTAAGCAGAAACTGAACAAAAGTCGTGGAAAACTACGATTTTCACCATTTTTAATCGCTTGTAGCTCGTGTGTATGTTAATCGATTTCAATGAAATTTTCAACATGTGTATGACTAACATAGATCTACAAAACATACATTTTAAATTATCATTATGGACCCAAATAAAAAAGTTTTAAAAAATGCCCTTTTAACTTCCCGATTTTATAGGGAAGTTATTGTAATTACCCCGAAAATCGAAAATCGATTTTTTAGCAGATCTTCACGTTTCATGGTCATTGCAGTCATTTTAGACTATTTTCAGCAAAATGTTCGTATGTGTGTGTGTGTGTGTGTGCGTATGTCCGTTTCTATGTAATCAAATTTTTCGTTAACGTTTTCAGAAAAAGTAACAACGCGATCAGGATGATGAATGATGCAATCGATGTGCCCCGTCGTAACTTAGAGCTGATTAGATTTTGGTCCATATTGATCAAGTAGTTTTTTAGATTTTTAGTTTTTTTTCGAAAAGAGTTGATTCTACAATGCAATTTATAAGGGAGGACGAAAATTTTCCACCAAAGAACCGAACGCAATTACATAAAAAAATTTTTTTCTTAATTTTTTTTTTAGATTTAAAAAAATTTTTTTTTTAGATTTAAACAAATTTTTTTTTTAACTGATGCTAATGTTACCGCTTGGAATAATCGAAAGTTATTCCAATGCAACAGTGAATTTATCATCTCTACTCCCAAGAATACATTTTGGGAGAATATCGATGAAAGTACAAAAAAAAACGATGTTAGCGATGTTGGCGAAGGAGTAACGAATCGGGAAGTTCTTTGTGTGATTCTTGGAGAGTCACACACCAAATAAAAAACATTAATATCAGTAGGCCCTACTAGCCATGCGTATCACTAACCCTCTCGCAAGAGCAGTCCTACCCGCGAGCTCGCGAAGCGAGCGAGCAAAAACAACCCTACTCGCGAGCGAGCGAAGCGAGCGAGCAACAATAGCCCTCTAGTTTATTTTTGCATTTAACCTTGTACATTATAATTTTTGGAAAATCTTTTTTGTATATCATTTCGTAAACCAATGCTTCTAATTTATTATAAAAAATCAGGTTGTTTGGTACAATTATAAAAATGTTATTAGTTTTTAAAAAGTGTACGAATACTTTGTACACCCACTGTACGTTTGGCACACAGACGATGGAAACAAAATCTCAGAAATATAAGAATGCATACCCCATTACAGTAACATGACCCTTAAATGATCTTAAGTGACTATAACGTCGAAATTGTGCTAAATTTGTTGAATTATTTCAACAAGATAGATTGAGGGTAGATACAGTGATTCGCCTTTTGGCAAGGACTATTGTACCGGATGGATACATAGGAAGTCGCGAGTCGAAAATTGGCAATAAGCCGAGTGACAGTCAAATAATAAGAATGATAGCGTCGGACATGTTAAATGTTGGCGATCCCAATTTAGGATCCTGTGTCCTACGTAAGTAAAATGGACGCAGTGAATAAAATAAAAATTACTAGAATATATTTATTGAAACTTGAACACGTTCGAAGATAATTTAATTCATTTTGATCAGTAAGCCACGAAAATAAAATATTTCCAGTACCGAATGTTATTTTATTCCAGGCCATATTCATCCATCCATATTAATATTGATTTCAGGCACACACATTGCCTGAAATACTAATTTAATTAAGACAGATAATATATAGAATCGTATTTTATTAGAAATTGTGTGAAGTCTCTACAGTTATCGGTAAGGGAACAGGATCGAAGGGTCCCATGGAAATCATCGACACAGATTTCTCCGACACGGTTTTCACCGACAACATTTCATTAATTTTTTATTAATTAATTAATTAATTAATGTGGATTGAATGAAAATCAGTGGAAAAACGAAATATGAAACCGAGTGTTCTTGAATTAATTAATTAATAAATAAAAAATTAATGAAATGTCGGTGAAAACCGTGTCGGAGAAATCTGTGTCGATGATTTCCATGGAACCCGGATCGAATTCTACAATATATCTAGACATCGATAATTGCTTCTCAACGGCACTAACACAATTTCGATGGTCAATCTTGGAGCGGAACTGTTGGCGGCGACCTTAAAAGACTTTAACGTCCTTCCGGAACGTGCCAATAAGCGCTACAACATCAAACTTCGGTTAGTGCTCATAAGCTGCTTAGCACTTTATGGAACCATGAAATGGCCGGTCAGTCGACACTTCTATTAATTGTGAAGCCATAAGAATTTACCATCCCACGACATTAAACTCGATGAGATCGGGAGATGAATTTCCGGTTAACGCTCTTCTATAAACGTCTACAATATCTTATCGAATTTCGAGAACGAGTACGTTGAGCATCTTATTTATTCAACAAATGCGCCAAAAAATGCGCCATTTCGATCCTCGAGCCGTACAAACTTTCGCGGAAATGATTAGGAAAATATAAAAATATTTAGTAAGAATCCATAAAATATTAAAAGGGTCTCCTAACGAAAGCAATTGCGGTGGAACAATAACTGTTTTTCTGCAATTCAAATTCATTCGAAGTGTTATCATAGCCGAGGAGCCCTCAATTTTCTCGACCGTAGCACCGATGTCCCCGGCATCCTCGAAAAAATAGATCTTCCGGTGGTCGTCTCTTCGTTTAAGGTCGCATAAAATTGTCGTCACTTACTCCGCGGCCATCGAGCTCGGGAACGTCTTGATTCCACGCGCGCGCGGCAGAATTCGTACGGCCGCTGCGTCGTTCCGACATTTTCTTTTCCATTAAAAAATCCAACTTTACTGCCCGGCCCGGAGTAAGTGATCGCGAACTTTTGTCGAGTGGTATCGTACCAGGTATTATGATAGACGGTAAAATTCTGAAGGAATTGGCCATGAAGCGGCGCGCATAACCGCGCTGCTCCGCAAGGGTGCTCGAAAGTAACTCGAGGAGCGGCCGGAAAAGGGGCGTGGAGAAAGAGGGGGATGGGGTGGGGGGGTTTGAAGGAGTCCCTTATTTACGGGAACGTCTCTTTCGCCTTGAGACGAACAAATTGAAGGAAAAATAATCACCGTGGAAGCCGGGGGAGATCTCTCGAGGTAGCGAAGAAAGAACGCGCGCGGGCTCTTTATGCGAGCTCAAGAAAAGAGAGACGGGCCCG
Organism: Lasioglossum pauxillum; assembly: GCA_933228785.1. Taxonomy (NCBI): domain Eukaryota; kingdom Metazoa; phylum Arthropoda; class Insecta; order Hymenoptera; family Halictidae; genus Lasioglossum; species Lasioglossum pauxillum. Next base: position 15,457,591 of record OW121702.1, on the reverse strand, counting down.
CAGGAAATCGACGTAGTTACGGGCAACGACAGGATCTCTGATCTCTAAAAGGACGACGATCCGTCGACGTCGAGGGCTCTCTGATTTCGCAAGTGGCTGAGTGTTCCGTATATTGACAGTTACATTTCCTCGCGCCGAGGCTGTTCTTCAACGTGTTGCGCCGCTACCCATGTTGCAACCTCTCCAACCTTCGTGCTCTGTCCTTCGACGCCATCGCCATGCCAATCCTTTTTCTTCCCCTTTCATTTCTTTTTCATCGGTGGTGTGGAATCAACATCTAACCTCCGTCACTCAGACCACTCGTGTGGTTCAGCGCTGCTCGGCAAACTGGACGTTTAGAAAATTGGATCTACAATCCTCGATACCCTTTGCACCAATTGTACCGGCACCTTCAAAATTGATGCTAAAACATTTACTCTGATCCTGCGGAATTCGTGGCTTTTTCGACATGATCCCGGATTACCGACATTTGAAAATTAGACTACCGCAAGACCGGTCGTTCCGCTTTCATTGGACTCTCCGAATAAAAAAATTTTCACGGGGAAGAGCTTTAAAATCAATGTTAACGACTCTTTAAAATCCAGCCATTTCCATCTGACCTATCGGTCGAGATTTAAACGGATCTATCGTTAACTGTGATCTTTCAGCTTTTATTTGAGCCCTCAATAGATAAAAAATTTGAACAGGAAATTATTTTAAAACCTCTTGATCTCGAATTTTTCTCTTTAATTTAAGCCCTCAAGCATTTAAAAATTCTGACTGGGATGCTTTCTATAACTCGAAGAATCCTCTTAATATCGATTTAATTTCGTCTGAGCTAACGGCCGGGTTTTATTGATTTTTTAACGTGATCTCGTATTTCTTTTTAAACCTAACTACCCCGGCCATAAAGTGCGATCTTCCGTCTTTAATTTAAGACCTCAAAAGTTCGGAAGTTCCTGCGGGAATACATTGTAAACTCGCCTCGAAGAATCATCTAAAAATCCAGTCATTTTTCTTCGAGCTACCGTCAGAGATTTATCTATTTTTCGACACGATCTCGCACTTTCCTAAAACCCTAAATGGATTTGTTGAAAAGTGTGATCTTCCATCTATCACTCGAGCTTTCAAAAGTTAAAAAATTTCCAGACGGAAGCATTTTAAAATGAAATTGGCGTTACCCGGAAAAGTCAATAAACAAATATTTCTGTATATTTGTAGGCCAAACTGAACGTTTTAATAAAATGCTGATTCTAAAGAGGTTGATATTCACATCGACTGCTTCTGAACATTTACACAAAGATTCTGTGGACTGTCAGCAAATTCAGCTTAAATACTGAAAGTAATGAAAACGTTGTACACAAAATATTATATGTATATGAATGAACCACGATCAAAAATGTACGAAAATCAATAAACAGCTACGCATATCCGAATGGATAAAATCTTTTTTGAAAATGATGATATTTAATGAGAACAAATTTTTGAATGTTGACACGTTCGTCATGTGCAGTTAATTTCACGAACAAACACAATCAATCTCGTTATTATTTAAAAATCTGTTCAATTTCAACAAGCAGCTAACAAACTGACTCCGTTATTATTTTTAATTTTACCAATTTCGTTTTATTAGGTGCATTTTAATTTTTCCAATTATCAGGACTCTTGTCAATTTATTTCTTAATAAGTAATTGTTAAAAGTTATCGCGTTTACTATATCTCAGATAGCTTGTTGTTTTAAGAATAGAACGATTGTAACTACGGAACAATTTAGAACTCAACAAGAACCGAACGGTTGTTAATCTCTGATCATTTTTAGATAATTAGCAATCAGAGTACCTACATATTCTATGAGCCAATTTGCTAACTTAAGTACTATCGACGGTACCAATTTAGGCGTAATGAGAGCTTCTCCAACTAGAAGTCCTCTGTAACCATCTATTAGGTCTGCCGGCCAATGTCTCTTTAATCTTCTCCCTCTGTGTTGTTCCAGTAGTGGACATACTAAAACGTTCCTACGATTTTCTAGTTTAATACGATGTTCCTGCTACCTTCTCATTTTGCTTCTTCAACAAATAGAATAGTTGATTTATTCGGAAAAAATCCAAGAAGACACATTCCCGACACATCAAAGTACTTTAACTCTTGCGCACTGTTCTAAAAATTAAGACATCAAAAATGATGTGAAGATATTATTTATTACAAGAACGAATACATTTTTATTAAACTTCAGTTTCTTACAATTGACTCGGAAAATTTCTCTCAGTAGACTGTGTTCTTTCAGTATTGAATTGAGCTATTCATGTTTCGATTTTATATCAATTTTAAAACAGGATCAGATCCAAATAAAACAAAAATTTATCTTTCGCAATTGAACGATTTAATATGAACAAGAGAAACATCTTCTACAACTTGCCGGACTTTCAAAGTAGATTTTCTCGAAAAAAACCGAAAAAATTATATGTCCGTATACTTGGTTAATTTTTTCATACATCACCCCCTCCACATCAATACCAGATTACCCTGTATAAAATCAACCGGCGCGCGACACGACGCGTCTTCACACCCAGTATACCGCCCGCCATTTGTCAGCGATCCGCATTGTGTTTGTCGGCCCCTTTGTGGGCGGTCAACTTCGCCGGGCCGTGTGGCATTGTTGTTCGTTTTAAACGAATGTTTTTTCATTTTCTTCCAGCCGGTCGTAATTGTTTCCTCTTGCCCGGAAACCCGAACTGGGCCGTTTCCTCGACGAAGCGGGTTCCGCTGATTCGTTCCGCGATCCGAGTTTTGTCGGTCGCAGTCTGGTAATTGAGCATTAACGGCGGTCGGTGCCGGGCGTTCTTTGTCATTAACATCTGCCGCGCCGGCGATAATTAATTTATGCCCGGGCACGATATTCCTCGGTTATTTTTCTACCCCCCACCCCTAAAGGCAGGCAGGTTTCGATCTCGATGACAAGCAAGCGGGCGTGTGCAGGGCCGTCGCGTTATCGATGCACTCCTGCTGCCATAAAACGAACTTACCGTCGCTCGCGGCTTCGATCGCTCTCCTCTCTCACTCCCTCTTGCCTGTGTACTCGCGCGGCGTTCTGGCAAACACTTCCACCCTCGAACCCTCTCTCTGCAACCCGCTCCGAACCCTCCTCGTTCCGCTCGGCGCGGCGCCGCGCGCGTTTAACAAGTTCCACCGGCGCGGCACACGCTCGCGAAGCGATCCGCAACGATTGTTTCTGAATTCAATCATAGCAGGAACGCAAGCCGAACACTGCACTGGCGCGGTGAGCCGTTCCGATCGATCGATCACCGGACACAAAGCTTTTATTGCACATTTTTTCTGCACGCCCGTACACGCGCAGCTCTCACGGCCCGTTCCCGGCCTGCTACCTCTCCGCTCCGCGAGTCAATTATTGTGGGGATGGAACGCGCGGAAAACAGACGCCACCACGACGTTTAACCTCGAGAGGGAATCGGCGATAGTCGGGAATATAAATTCCGCACGATAATAAACGCGACCCGACGCAGAGCGCAGGTGAACGGTGAAACGGTCTTTGTCCGGCGCGGGATTGTTTTGTAATTGCGGACAGCGGCCTGTCGTCGATCAAATAACGATGCCCAACCCTCCGGTTACCAGAAAGACTCGTCAATCTTGCTCTCGCTTACGCATCGGGCCTCGTTGTCTCGCTTGTACCGTCGATTCGCGCGAGATCCGACACGATATTCGCTGTGCCAGCGATTTTGTCTCCCTGTTAACACTCTGTTTGTCGATGCTCTAATAGTAGTTTAGCCCTCGTACGTCTCCCTGGGACGATTTCACCCGAAAACGGACCACTGCTTTTAATTGTTATTGTTATTGCTGGACACTACCACTCGCAGTAATATTTCGACACTTCTAAACAGATCACTTTTTTTTAACTGTCGAATGCTTCCGAACACTTTTCCGTGACCACAGCAAATTTATCCGTGCACTGATTTTCGCTGGTGCATTGCCCAATAAATGCAAATATGAAATTCCTCTGAACGTTTGGATTTGTAGTCCCAGATTATATAATAATATTGGATTGGTTACATTAAAATTCATAGATATAATTCACATTTATAAGTTTATTCGGTAACATACGTTACCTCAAAAATGGCAAAAAGTAACAGAACAGAATGAAAAGTATTGGGTACATAAATCTATGATTAAATATCTTAACTTTATCTTTGAATTTTTAATTAGAAACCTACTTTGGTCTAACCCAGTATTTTGAATTATCCTCAGTAAATATTTGTAGAATTTTCAGGAAGATTATGTGACAGATCACAACAGTATTTCATTTGAGTGTATGACCATTTTATTTCCATACGACTGGACTTTATTTTCGAGAACTCGGAAGGATTTTTTTAAAAATTGCTTGTGGGCCGAAGAGAATTTTAAACGCTGCTTTTTACAACTTTTCCATCCGAGCCAGTATTGAAAATTTACAAACTGCATTTGAAAACAAAGCCTCATGCGAAACAATTTTATTCTAATGCTGATGCGTCTGATCATGACCGAGCCGTTCTACTTCCTAAAAATATTGCCGTGAGCGATGCGAATTCATCGGATATTTTCAAATTCATTTTACCACGTTTTTATTAGCTCGTTTTCTTGTCTGTCTGTTTGTCTGTCTGTTCGGTACAAAGTTTGCAATTGATTTTAAATTAACTCCCGATGAGCTAGAGACTTGAAATTTTAAACATAGCTCAGAACTGGATGACAATGCAATATTTAAAAAAATTTTTTTTTAAAGCCTATGCGTTTAGGAGATATAAATTATTAATAATTTGAACATATGCACCCCCCCTGCCGCGTGACGTAGTACGTCTTCGCGTTCAGCGTCCCCGCTCTACTACGTGTTCCCACTCTGACTCATCCCCAGTCCACTGACCCGCTTCGCCCCGAAGGAGCTCAGTGTGCGTCAGTGTGCGTTTCAGCTCCGTGCGGTGTTTACAAAGTTACTACGTATTATTATACAATACTATAATTGTTGTTTACCAAGCGAAAAGACAGTTACACCGAGATTCTCCGTCCAACCTTTATCTTTGACATTTTACCACGGATTGGCGATTCGATATGACGCGGTCGCAATACTGTCTGAAATTACTACATGTCTCTGTTATAATCTCATCAAAATGTTTAAAATCGACTGAAATATATTTGTAAGGAAAAGCAGAGAAAGCCGAGACGGTGGGCGCATGTGTGATATAGGTACTAAAATATCGAGTACGAGATTAGAGAATTTGAACAGTCTGTGTTTGAAAGTGTCAGACATAACGTCTAGAAAAAAGGAGCAGTTCGTTAATGATGATTTCCATAGGGAAGTCGCCAAATCACCAGGTATGCTATTAAATATTTTACCACGTTTTTATTAGGTCGCATTCTTGTATGTCTGTTTGTCTGTTCGGCACAAATATTACAACTGATTTTAAACTAACTTCCCGATGAGCTGGAGACTTGAAATTTTAAACATATCTCAGAACTGGATGACAATGCAATATTAAAAAAAATTTTAATTTAAGAAAGCCTATGCGTTTAGGAGATATAAACTATTAAAAATTTAACCGTTACACCTCCCCGCGCGACGATCGGTAGTACCAACTCGGTTACCAGTCTACTGACCCGCTTCGTACCGAAGGAGCTCAGTAGGCGTTCGAGCTTCGTGCGGTGTTTACAAAGTTACTACGTATTATTATACTATAATGTTTGTTTACCAAGCGAAAGAACAGTTACACCGAAATTCTCCGTCGAACCTTTATCTTTAACATTTTACCACGGCGTTTGTTTTCGATATAACACGTCGCAATATCGTCTGAAATTTACTACATGTCTCTGTTATAATCTCATTAAAACGTTCAAAATCGATTGTAAAATTTCACACATACAAGACTAAAAAGCAGAAAATAATTATTTAAGTAAAAATTAATTTTTTAAAAATATCACGTTTTTAAAACGGACTAAAAAATATAAAATAAATTTTTAAAAAACACCACGTTTAAAAAACGGACTAAAAAGTATAAAATAATTTTTCCTAGCCCCATACAGATTCCTAACCCCGTACAGATAGTCCTGAAAATCTGTGATTGTGAATTTTTAGTAGCTATGAAAATACTTGTAAGATTTAAAATGAAAAACGTGGGGCGCAAGATAATACATAGTAAGGAGTGTAGAGAGTAGCTGCCGCTGGGAAAACTCGCACAACAGTTCATATTATTTCCAGTGCAATAAAATTGTTAGTGATTTAGGTGTTCATGCATCAATTATATCTATTTCATGCGCCCCAGGTTTTTCGTTTTAAATCTTACAAGTATTTTTATAGCTACTAAAAATACACAATCACAAATTTTCAGGACTATCTGTTACGGGGTTAGGAATCTGTATGGGGCTAGAAAAGATTATTTTATACTTTTTAGTCCGTTTTTTAAACGTGGTGTTTTTTAAAAATTTATTTTTATTTATTTCTCGGTAACGGAGCGCCGAATAAAAAAATGTACTTTTTTTAGACTTGTTTGTGCATGTAGAATCACTACCCGATCGCTTGTACCATGATTTCGGAAACATCTTGTATATCTATGTAGTATTGATAGTTTGTGTACTTCGCACGTACATAACAGAACAGTGAAATTCCCTGGAATCTCGGGAAACAAAACATACGGTGGTATTACGTTGTTGCATACGAAATGTCCGATTCATATTTTCTCTAAATAAACCTTATCGACTAAAGTAAGCCAATTTGAATTCTGGAATCGAACATTTCATATGCGACAATAAATAAAGAATTTTTGGAATTGCTTTTAGCATCGAGAAACAGTAATTCTCGTTACGTGGTGTACCCTGTACGATGACGTAGTAATTAAACGTTTCATTGAATATATGAAAAGATTATTCGTTTAATACCAAAAAGGAATCCAGTACCAGAACGAGAGAACTATACGAAACCTTAATGGAATCGCGTATATTGATAATTAAATATCGATTTTCGCTTTTTCTTTTATTCCTCGTGGTCTGTAAAATTGGATCAAAATTTTTTGACCTAATTCTGGTGTCGACTGTGGCAACAACTGTAACGAAGGTACACACGAAGTTTGAAGACTGTCGACCGACAAGTGGGTTTTGAGATATCAACCAATCCAACCTAAAACTTGGTTGAAGTTTTCGATGTCGCTGCTTGAACTTCAAATTGCTATAACTACATCCAATTTTCCGAATTTCGATACACATTCGAGACATTTGATGTTTTCTTGAAATCCTATTTGCTGAAGAAAAATTCTACACGAAATAAAAATGTGTATCTTACGTTTTGTCCAGATGTGAATTATCTTGTTTTGTGTACAGTATATGTTTTATTCAGTTACATATATGCTTTCATGCAGACCAATAAATATCGGATGAACTGAAAAATGGTTGGAATTTTAGTTGCATTTTTATTGATTGGTTTCTGTATAGACCATATTTCATTTTTTCACGTTTTTATAATTCCATAAATACTAAACAAACCGAACAATTTTTAGTTTTAGTTCTGTATTTACTTTGCTATCAATGCTTCACATAACACTAATTAAAATAATATTTCTCTCGTATTTTACTCTCATAGATAATATCTGTTCAAAAGTTCCACAACTTTTATTAAACGAGCATAAAAGAAATGTTAAAACCGAACTCTTGCAACAAAGTTAAACTGTAATATATAAAGTTAACTTAAAGCAGGGAAGAAATTATTTAAAAGTTGCAAATTCGATAAATAGCTTTTATTTATCGAAGTAAACAGCCCTGATGTTGGAGCCATGGTATAAACCCTATCAAACTCCGACCTTTACGAACAACACTAACAAAGGAACATACTGAAGTTTTCATACAGCATTTGCATACAGCACGGATTTAAATTCAATGGAAAATTTGTCGACACATCTAAAAATGAATTTACAATGAATATAATACATTTCCAATATTAATTGATAATCTTTGAATCAGAATTTAGGAAAAACGAGAAAAATCGATCTACTGTGAAAAATTGACGAACGAATACAGCCTGTACTAAAAGGCCTTTGCATTAAATACGAAGTCCTAAATAAATCCTTGGCACCAAATCGAACACAACGCGGCTGTGATAAAGGTAGACATAAAGAATACATGAGACAATTAAGTTGCTATTACACTCTGTATATTCTACTGGTGTTCGTATATTGTACAACAATTTATATTACAAATTCTAAAAAATAGTTCTAAAAAAGCTTAATTTCCAAAAATATTAATAGTATGTTTTGGTTGTCACAGAGGATGGCCGATTATACTGAAATGAACGAATTAATGAATTTCGTCATTCCGAATTCAGCTTCTATGACGGTTTGGATTCCATTAATCAAGTATTTATAAACAATCCTAAATAAAAATTCAGCATATGTATGGAATTAAACTTAACCCAAGTGTTCTCGCCACAAAAAAATGAAATTTCTGTGTTAACAAAAATGTTGTAACAATAATCAAAATCTATTTTGAGGAAAAGTCTTTTAGCATGATAATTTTTCCACCCGGAAGTGAAACCTGAGGCGTTCGACGGTCGTAAAAATCCGACAGCTCTGAAAGGAAGAGATTTCTAAGAAAGCATTGTTTTTCATAAATGTTCGGGATCTCGAAAAAAATGGCACGAGAGCACGTCTACGTTCCGGCCTGGGGGGTCGGCGGTGCGCGGGTGGTTTCCGTATGGCAAGAAATGGGAAATGGAGTCGTCCGGGCCGGTGTGTAATTACTGCGAGGTAGCCAGAGTCTTTTTAAGCCCGGGGACAAATCTTGCCGGGTAAGTTCACGGCTCGTTGTAGACTCTCAATCCAGTTCATTAGACGCGTACCCCGAACGTAACAGCCGGTCGTTAAACTCTCTTGAAAAAGGTCCGCGGCTCCCATCGGATCCGCTGCGAGGAGACCGACCTCGAGATCCGTTTGTTCCGCGACGAAAAGAAGCTCAAGGCGAACGCGAAACTTTTCATTATGTCCTCCAGTGCTCCGAGGAGGAGGATGCTCTCGAAGACGGCACGCCCTTCACAACCCCCCCCCCCTCAACACCCCTCGCCAACCCCTTGGAAAAGCCCGCAAATCCCCGCGAACCCCCGCGAGCCACCCGTTTCCCCAAGCACGCGGTGTTTCCTTTTGCCGATAACGCTGTCCCGGGCGAAATTTTCCGCCTAACTTTGTTGTCCCGAGACGGATCCAGACGCTGGATCACCGCGCTCCTAGCGGCCGGAATGATGGACGATGGCTCTACCCGCTCGAAAATAAGGCGAGTTACTTCTCGAGAGTTGTGTCCGGGTAATACCGAGATGGACAGACTTATTATATGGATAAACGGAGCAAAGGGACGAGGACGTACGGCCTCGCACTTTTTATCCTCAAGCACGGCCATTCTGACTGGAGATATTTCAGGTTGAGCGGGTGAAAATGCTATCCCTACACGATTTCGCGAAACTGTATCGCTGATGGACTCGCTCCCGTGAAATCTTAAGGCGGTAGACTCGTTTCCAGGATTGTAAGGATGCGGGATTCGCGTTCTCATTCCTCGGTAATACAAAAAAATTAAAGCGTCTTCGAAAAACTCATTAAAAAGTATGAAATAATTTCCATTTAATTTATGTGAATACACACGAACTTCAATACAATACAATTTTCTCGGAGGCGGCGCAAAATTGAAAATTTTCCAAAAGACAGATATTGCTGATTATGACTTCATTGGAATATGATGGATTTGGAAATCAGTAGGTGGGAAGAGAGATACAGTCAGCGGCAATATTAAGTGGACACCCTTAAAAATCGCATAACTTTTTAGAAATTGGTCCAAAGGACTTGAATTTTTTTAAGATGTTAGACCGGCTAGTTCGCTAGAGAATAAGTAAACAAAAATTTATTACGATTCCAATTGGTAGGAATTATACAAAATTTTTGAAAATGATGTTCTGTCAACTTTTTTATGTGGGGCCTGTAACGATAATTAAAAAAATGCGCTTTATAGATTTCGGTAACTTATTATTTAAAGATGATCACGTAAGGGCAAAATGCCCTGGCAAGGCTGAAAATCAGCGACTTTCATCCCTAAGCTCTCATCTTTAAACATATGTAGCTGATTGCAATGTTGACCGATTTCGATGAAATTTTCAATATGCATATAAGTTACCGAAATCTATAAAACACATTTTTTAAATTATCGTTACAGGCCCAGATAAAAAAGTTGACAAAACATCATTTATACAAATTTTGTATAATTCCTACCAATTGCAATCGTAATAAATTTTTGTTTACTTATTCTCCAGCGAACTACCCGGTCTAACATCTTAAGAAAATTCAAGTCCTTTGGACCAATTTCTAAAAAGTTATGCGATTTTTAAGGGTGTCCACTTAATATTGCCGCTGATTGTACATTAATGTATGAAAGCATGTAGAAGAATTTAAGGATTTTCGTAATTTCCAGTATCGAAAATTTTCAAGTTTGCGACGCCCCCGAAAAGATTGTATTGTATTTAAGTTCGTGTGTATTCACATAAATTAAATGGAAATTATTTCATACCTTTTAGTGCGTATTTTCGAAGTCGGTTTAATCCTTTTTTATAAAATTTTGTTATTTCACACTTTTTAGTGGAACGAGCAGAATTTGTAGAACACTATAGGATGGATTTTTTCGATCTCATTGGTTATTTGCAGTAAAAACCGCAAAGAATAAAAAAATACAAAATTTGTTTTCAAGGGTCCAATCGGGAGACATACCCTACAAAATGCAGAAGGTTTCGTCCTGATTGGTCCATCCATCTTGGAGTAATCGGTGAACATACATGAAATAATTCATTTCTCGCAAATAAAATGGTAAGGAATAAAAAAGTGCAAAGTTTGTTTAAGGGATAAATCGGGAGACACCCTACAAGATGCAAAAGGTTTTATTCCGATTGGTCCATTCATCTCGGCGTAATCGGTGAACATACATAGAAAAAAGGCACATACACATCGAATTGATTCACCTCCTCCTTTTTCGAAGTCGGTTGAAGATCGAATTTAGCAACCTCCTCCTTTTTCGAAGTCGGTTAAAAATGGGGTTTTTCAGTAGTCAATGACGCTAGATAAAAGATCAATCTGGGTCGCGATCGCCCTCAAAAGCCCTATTTTTACGTTTACGAGGCGTAATTTGCATTATTCGGCAGCGTCATTTGCAGTATTCGGAAGCATAAAGCTGTGATGTAGCTATTTTCATAAAGCTGGAGCCAGAATTCTGGCTGCAACAGCTACATGCTGCCGAATAATGTAAATTACGCCTCGTAAACGAAAAAATAGGACTTTTGAGGGCAATAGCGGCCTAGATCGATCTTTTATCTAGCGTTTTTGACTACTGAAACCCCCCATTTTTGTATTATCGAGAAATGAGTACTCTGTCAGCTATGGGATTGCTGGGGACCATTTTCATGTTGGTATTTAACACCTTCGTAGAAGACCCTAGATATCTGTTAACGAAGTAAATAACGATATAAAAACCAACAAACAAGCACTATGCCTGGATACTTCACCTGCAAGTGGAAAGTTTCTATTAAAATCCATTTTTCCAATTGTGCTGGTCTACTCGTTTTTAAAAAGTGGTAACTTTTCATTATCTCCACGCGGAGTGTGTTACTGGAGGTATGTACTTGTTATTTTTTGTTAGTTTGTTTTTCCCTGGGATGAAAATTTAAACGCTTCTGACGATTTCAACTGAGGCTTCAAAAAATACCCTCCAAAACTCATTCGTGCTTTTAGCGAAAATATACGTAGACATATGTTGCAAATATATTATGCAAGATCTACCCCTACCTGTCCGGCTATTTTCCACCATTTTTTCTTATAAAGCATTTAAAAATTTATTAACAGCAAATACGATCGATAGAAGAAACATATTTACCATGGATAGCGAAAAACTCACAACAAAGGATAGTATTATAACATATTTACTTTACAGACGCGATTCAAATAAATCTTTAAAAAAGATCCAAACTAGGATCGAAACGTTGATTTTGTTCGACAACTAGCAAAATTGCTTTATAATTTGTAATAAACGATCCAACCTTATGTCAGCGACGAATTATTTCGAATAAATCCATCTTTGGTTCTGAAACGTTTTTTATAACTTTCAAAATATATATAATTGATACAGATCCACAAAATGTATTTTTAAAATTTTCTAACTTCTCAAAAAATCCCTGCCCTATGGTCCAATATGTAGAAAGTTGTCCTTGCAAAAATGTCCGAATATTGTCAGTCATACAAATACAATTTCATGTGAAACACTGTTTTATATCACCAATTTGCAATTTTCGAGAAATAGAGTTTTGAAAATATTCAAAAATCTGCAGCACAGTTTTAAAACCTTTGCGAACTGTGAAAATTGAAACATTTACATTTTCACTGTCGGATTTATTTAAATAAGAGAGAAATGTATTAACTAACTATTAGCAAAAGTAATTATTTAAATACACATCACGGAATCGCGTATCAACGCGATTCGCACACGATGCAATTGCGAAACAACAGTTGCAATGTAAAATCCGTCGCCTGCGCTGCAGCCGAATTAATATTTACATCAAAACGCGGATATTCAACATTTATAATTAAATTGAATCAGAGTTGACATTCGAGTCTGGTGAAAACTGTATCACTGATGGCCGCTACGGATTCTTAACGTTCTGTCAGCTAAGGATCGTTGCGGAAGAACGTTTTTCTAGTCGGATTTCGAGGGACGAGCTAAATCAAATTGGGGCGCTTTGAGACGAGAGGCTGTCATTAGGGGTGATGTGTCCTGATGGTTCAAATGAATTGAATCTTTTTTATCCATTTCATCTTCTCAGAGTACGTAAAATGTTGTGTCAAAGAGATTTCTCAAGGTTCTGGAACTTGGCGGGTATATCCTCTTAAGGGAGTAAGTCGTCCTGATGGTTCGAATGCATTGAATCTTTTTTTTATTTAATTTGCCAAATTACATAGAATGATATATCACAGAGATTTTTCAAAGTTCCGACGTTCCCCGGAATCATACTAATTTGTAGAGATGCGTTATATCGTAGTGTGTGTGTGTGTAGAAAGGGTAGTAAATAAACTTCTATTAAATAAAAATATTCTGCATGAAGTATTTACGTATTAGATTGTAACATACATGCAGTGGGTAACGAAAGTATTCGAACGCCCTTTAAAACAGAATAACTTTTATATAATTGTACCAAACAACCTGATTTTTTATAATCAATTAGAAGCATTGGTTTATGAAATGATATGCAAAAAAGATTTTCCAAAAAATTATAATTTACAAGGTTACATGCAAAAATAAAAAAGGCATTTTTTTCACTTTTTTATTAGGGCCCTCAAAGAAAATTTAAAATATATGTTCTGTAGATCTATATTAGTTATACACATGCTGAAAATTTCGTCGAACACACGTATGTTAACAAATCGATTAACATACACACGAGCTACAAGCGATTAAAAATGTTGAAAATCGTAGTTTTACACGATTGTCGTTTTTTCCTGCGTCAAGCGACATCGATGAAATTTTCAGCATGTGTATAACTAACATAGATCTACAAAACATATATTTTAAATTTTCATTAAGGGCCCAAATAAAAAAGGTTTAAAACAAACAGACAAACAAACAAGAAAGCGAGCTAATAAAAACGTGGTAAAATACCTTTCTTATTTTTGCATGCAACCTTGTAAATTGTAATTTTTGGAAAATCTTGTTTGCATATCAGTTCGTAAACGAATGCTTCTAATTGATTATAAAAAATCAGGTCGTTTGGTACAATTATAAAAAAGTTGTTTTGTTTTCAAGGACATTCGAATACTTTCGTTACCCACTGTATATCTCCTCTTTTGTAATCTTCAATATCTTCCTTTATTTATTACTAAAGTAACGGAGTTACCGATATACTATCACAAAGAGTTTGAAAACAAAAGACAGTTTCTTGTTAATAAATATATTATTAATTTATATTAATAGTGGTTATTTTTTGTGCAACAAATAAGCACGTAACAATAGAAAATTGCATTCAATCAATTATTACATCGTTCACCATTAATGGCTTCATTTCAATCACAGTTTCATTTGCATTTAATTTGAAGAAATTGGAACACATATGCAACCGAATTTATTTGTTACAGCCTAATATTTTATAATGTAGCGCAGCATTTTGCCGTTACCTCAATTATTCAATGTTTCATGAACATTTAAGGTTGATTATTTTTTCAGTAAAAATTGGCTTTAATAATAGATTTCTCTTGTTAAATCAACCGGAAATTTTCACTCCAGATGCTCCAGTCCTTTGCAGTAATGGCAGCCAGCAATCGATGTTCTAGGAAGTAGAGTTCTGAAACAAACCTCGCAATTTTGTAACATTTTAATTGGAAACGAATTGAAGCATAAAGCTGTTACATTTTTATATCTGAAATGAGAATTGTTCATGCAGAAATTATGTATGAAAAAGTTCGGAAGGTTTGGTTATTTTTTAACGCTTACGGGTGGTGTTTCTCCCCTTAATTATTATAATAAACAAACCTTGTTGGTGAAAAGAAAACAGATCCAAGTGGATCCGACGAATATGGTTGTCGAAATAAAAATGTATAATTACAGCGTCCACGAAAAACAACAAAATCGGAATTCAGTGGAACGTATTTTATAATTACATTTGGAGCCAGCGAAATAATGACCAGGTTGCGAATTTGTGTATGCAAATATGTACTTAATTATTTAAGTTACTATCTAAAAATAATGTTTGCAAACAATTGATTCCTCTAAAATAAAAGTATCGTTATTGTTTAGCACTGGTCAATGTTTCCTCGCATTTTGCAAATTTTCCAATGCTGTAAATAATGATTTTACGTGTGCCTCATATTTTATTTTAACTTTGATCAGTAGACTGCGGATTTTATGCATTTATGACGAGAAAGGGTACGTACAATTTAAAACAGTGGACATATTAAAAAAAATTAAGTCCACCAGTGTATTAGTTTCACTTTAATGAGATAATTAAAAGAAGACAGATATTTTCATTTGGCTCCTGTATCTTGCAATCAATGCAAACATTTTTGAAATAATGAAAACAAAATGTAAGTAGACGTTTCTTATAGTCAAATAACGTTATATTTAACGCGTCTCATCCAAACTCGTCCACAAAGGGTCCGTGCATCCACAGTAACCTCGAGCTCGTGTAATTTTATAGAATTTATTGCTGTTCTCTCTATTCAGATCTTTATGTGTTATAAGTGTATAAACATCCGCAGTCTAGTAATTAGTGGACCGCGAAACTTTATGCAAATTTACATTCGCGTAGACGAATTTGTGAAAACGAACGTCATGGTGAAATTTAATTTTCCTCGCTAACGAATTCAAGGTAGGAAAAGTAATACGAGACTGTATTAAGTTCCAATTAACTTTGTATTTCACGAATTTTTGAAGGTTTTTGTACAATATTAATGCGCGAAGACCCTGGCCTTTAATTGCACTCAGCTGGTAATTGGGATTACTTTGAGATTAACAACTAATTATATAAAGAAAATATCGTTCACTGCTTTTATAAAAATATTTATGAAATGATTTACTACCTACAAGCAGCTTTGAAACTATCGACAAACTTTTTAATTGAAATTCAACTTTGACCCGATTCCTGTTATAAAATATTAATATACAGTTGCGAGCAAAACTGATCACACACAATTTAAATCAGAATAACTTTTTTATGAACGGACCAAACGTCTTCAATCCCTCTGTAAGGCTAGATGAATTAGTTTAGTAAATAACGTCTAAAAAATATGTTGAAAAAATGCATTTGGTCGGAATTGCGAAAAAAAATAGTGAATATTAATTTTTACGACTTTTTTAGCTGGGCCGATAACGTAAATTTAAAAGACGTGTTTGGTCCACTTGTATAAATTATACACCCTCCAAAAATTTCACTGAAATTGGTTAATTGGTTTACGAGTTATAAACGATCAAAAGTGGTAAAAATGGCAATTTTTCAATATTTTCGGCCTTTTTACCACTTTTGGTCGTTTATATCTCGTAAACCAATTAACCAATTTCAGTGAAAAATTTCGAAGCTTTTATACAAGTTGACCAAACACATCTTTTAGATTTACATTATTGGCCCAACTAAAATGTCGTAAAAATCAATTTTTACTATTGTTTTTCTCAATTCTGACCAAATACATTTTTCCAACAGATTTTTTAGACGTCATTTCATAAAAAAGTTATTCTGATTTAAAGTGTGTGTGATCATTTTTGCTCCTAACTGTATATACCTGGTCAGTATAGAAAATTTAAATTAACTCCACAGGCTTTTATTAACAAATATTAAAGCTGACCTTTCATTCTAAAATTCAGAGAAGCATAGAACAATTATTGCTGACAATTTTCCATCAGAATTCAAATTGAACATGGTGAACTAAACTTAAATCTTGTACAATCAATTTATTTGTCCAATCAAATGTTAGGAAAATCCTTTCTCATACCAATCATTTACAAAACAATACTAAAAGGTGGAATACAGAACCTTGTTCGAATACTTTAGAATTAAATAAGGATACACGGAGAGCCACGGAGAAAATGAAGCAACGTATAAAGGCAATTTGCATGATTGCAAATTCTCGCAATTGGATCAGTGTTACGGAAACGCGACGTCAGCAGCGTAGAATAGTAGACAACTCCTAAGACTTCGGGTTAGAGCATTCGAGATAATGACCTTGCGGAAACCAAATATTTGATGATAAAATCGTTAACAATTCTTACGAATTCTTCTCTTTTTTACAAGAAACAATATTTTTACGTAATAGATAAATGATTAAGAAAAATACAGCAAGGTTAAGGGTGGTTGAAAATTTCTTAAGAATAAGGAGATGAATACAGTGTGAATACAGTGTGGCTAGTCTTTCATACGCAAATTGATTCTTTTAATGTAAAACAGTCGATGTATGTTTACAAAATAGTTTACAAAAACGACAATATTAACGGAAACTCGTCAATAATTTTTATCATATTTATTGTCAGTCTAGTGAAAGCAATTTGTTAACAAATCCTTAATCGAATCTGCTTTACCTTGGTTCCTAACCCGTAGTCAGCCTTTTTAAAAAAATTGTTTAAAAATAAGAAATATGTACCAACAAATTCCTGTACAATTGAATGAGCACAATGGTCAGTCTGTTCTTCATTCTCATTGTCTAATTTTTATGTACAGTGGCTGTACAAAGTGTTCGTACACTTTTTAAAAACTAATAACTTTTTTATAATTGTTCCAAACGACCTGATTTTTTATAATCAATTAGAAGCAATGGTTTACGAAATGATATGCAAAAAAGGTTTTCCAAAAATTATAATTTACAAGGTTAAATGCTAAAATAGAAAAGGCATTTTTTTAACTTTTTTATTTGAAGAAGAAATTTAAAGAAAATTTAAAACATATGTTTTGTAGATTTATAGTAGTTACACAAATGCTGAAAATTTCATTGAAAACGATCGACATACACATGAGCTACAAGCGATTAAAAATTGTGAAAATCGTAGTTTTACATGATTTTTGATCAGTTTCTGCTTAAAATCCACAGAATCGTACATATTTCGATGCCTGTCGTTTTTTCCTGCGTCAATCGATTTCGATGAAATTTTCAGTATGTGTATAAAGAACATAGATCTAGAAAATATGTATTTTAAATTTTAATATTAAGGGCCCAAATAAAAACTTTTTAAAAAATGCCTTTCTTATTTTTGCATGCAACCTTGTAAATTGTAATTTTTGGAAGATCTTTTTTGCATATCAGTTCGTAAACTAATGCTTCTAATTGATTATAAAATATCAAGTCGTTTGGTACAAACTCTAAAAAAGTTATTAGTTTTGAAAAGGTGTACGAATTCTTTGTACACCCAGTGTATGTATATGTAGACTATTTTCATGTCCTCGTATAAAGCATTATTATGCTATTTTACAAATAACAGCGCTTAAGATGGCTGACTACTGGAACAATTACTGTACCAAAACTGTGGTACGCAGCAAGTCAACAAAATTCGTGTGGTTTATTTCTAGAGTTTGTTGTACATTAATCTGTTAGCCCGTCTCCATGCTCTTTCTGTTTGCCAGGTGTAAATGGTCAAAAATCCGTTGTCGGGAGAAAATTGAATGTCGCGTCCGCGCGGGTAAAGGATTAAACAGTAACAAGGAGCCATCAAGCGCCCCTTGAACCACGGTGAATAGCCGTGGGTCAGGACATTAAGGTATTACAAATTCCCGCGGTGCACTTGTAGCTCGCGACATAAAGAACTACTTTGGGGACGGCATGGGTCGCGTCGAGTTACGGAAGGGGTCGCAACTCCGGAGCAAAAGGAACCCAAAAACCGTCGCAAACTTTTCGTAATGTCGCGTAATGTTCTTCTCGCCATGCTTTCTGGGAGCGTTCCTGGTTGTTCTCTTTCTCTCTCTCTTTCTCGATCGCTTCGAATCCCTCCGTCCTCGTTGCGAGGTCTATACATACGGTTCCCCGGTTGTTTCTGGGAGGGAATTTACGGATCAATGGTATCGTTCACGGTCGTTGCCGAGGTCTATCTCGGCGCCCCTAAGCTTCTCGTTTCGCGAAAAAATTACACGCGCGATCTCGTAAAAAGCCGGGTGCGTGTGGGCGTCGAACGGATCGCGGGCGTAACGAAGAATTTCAAAGCGATCCGGGAATATGATGTAGCGTAACGAGCGACGGGAACAGCCGCGGGATTGTATCGATTCCGGATGGAATTTATAGTCGCTCCGATAACATTTACTTTACGGAATTCCACCCGGAACGCCGGATTTCGCCGTGGAATCGGTCCGAGGCCGATTTAAGGCCGTCCTCCCAGCTCACCGACTTGACCGGTTCGTCTCTTTTGTATTTTTCTGCGAAATGCAGGACAATATTCGTGTCTCTGCTGATTACGTTTTATTAATTACACACAGAACGGTTTCACAAGTTTTCGTCGTCGTCGTAGAATGGCTGATGAAACTACCCTTACAGGGGTTGCTTCAATCTAAGACTTTAAAACTTTGCTGGTTGATTCCGAATTGTGATTTTGAGCAACTAATGTCTTATGGATATACCTTTGGAAGTAAATAGTTAATGAGTTAATGTTAGCAAAAGTTACAATTTTTACTGATTGCGAGTTTGACACACGCAACCGAATTTTTAATAAATAGAGACTTACGAATAAAAACGTAATTTGAACAAAAGTTAGTTATACTAAAATAAAATATTGTCTCACGGTTGCTACAGTTGGAATCCATCTCAATTCACCGAGTATTTCCTATGTAAAAAATTACATCACTCCTACCTTAATCCAATATAAAAAATATCGAATGTTACAATTATTATATAATAATTATTAAAATTTAATATAATTATATTAGTTATATTAATATCACTTATACTCATACAATATTACTTTATATGATAGTGGATTACGACTTTAGTAGAAAGTAAAAATGTAAAAGCTTCTTAATAGAAACATACAGTGGGTGTACAAAGTATTCGTACACGTTTTAAAAACTAATAACTTTTTTATAATTGTACCAAACTACCTGAATTTTTATAATCAATTAGAAGCATTGGTTTACGAAATGATATGCAAGAAAAATTTTCCAAAAATTATAATTTACAAGGTTACATGCAGAAATAAAAAAGGCAATTTTTAAAACTTTCTTATTTGGGCCCTTAATAAAAATTTAAAATAGATGTTTTGTAGATCTATGTTAGTTATACACATGCTTCAAATTTCATCGAAATCGATTAATATACATACGAGCTAGAAGCGGTTAAAAATTGTGAAAATCGAAGTTTTAGACGACTTTTGATTAGTTTCTGCTTAAAATCCACAGAATCGTTCATCTTTCCATGCGTGTCGTTTTTTCCTGCGTCAACCGATTTCGATGAAATTTTCTGTATGTGTATAACTAACATAGATCTACAAAATATATATTTTAAATTTTGATTAAGGGCCCAAAGAAAAAAGTTTTAAAAAATGCTTTTTTTATTTTTGCATTTAACCTTGTAAATCACAATTATTTGGAAAATCTTTTTAGCATATCATTTCGTAAACCAATGGTTCTAATTGATTATAAAAAATCAGGTCGTTTGGTACAATTATAAAAAAGTTATTAATTTTTAAAAGGTGTACGATTACTTTGTACACCCACTGTAGATGCTTTCACTATAAAAATCCGTTTTTAATTGACAAGAAAATATTCGCTGAGCAACAGAATGTGGTGTTAACGTGACTATTATTTATTTATAAAATAAGATGAGATGATCTAGATCTGCAAAGCTGCAACAACATCTGGAAAATTGTCCATGCCATAAACGATCGAAGATGCCCGTCGCGATTCAGGACGTAACGACGCGATCGCCTTGAAGGCTTGGACGTGGGTTTCGAAAAACGTGCGGCTCGACGCATAACCCTCTTTTATTCGGACGATTTTTAGTATTTTTTTAGGAGGGTCACAGCACTAAAGACGTCGTTTAAATTCAATATCCGGGGCTTGATACGAAAACTACGTGGTGCTATCAAAAGAGACCGGACTCCATCAGTTTCTCCACGACCGTGTCAGATAAAGTTTAATGGCTTTGCGGGATAGTTTTCTATACCCATGTGCATCTGTCCGCCGAATTTCATCGAGCTGTGAACGCTATTAGCAATTTTGTAGAAGCATGATATGATAATGGACCTAGTAATGCAAATCCGACTAGATTTCTAAAATTTTTGTCAAGATGAACACATAAATTTTTCATTCATTATTACGAACTATTAATTCCTTCTAGGTTAATATAACGATTTCAATGTTTCTTGGAAATCATTTCCTTTTGGAGAATTTCTCTGAATCGAAATATGTCTCTACCAGACTTTTCAATTTAACACAAAGCTCCACGTCCATCTTCTATTTTTCAGGACGATCATGCTCCCACTTAATTACTTACAGCACCCGTAACGGTATTCATAGCTACACGAAAATTGACAGACTGAAACAAAATGGTGTGCAGAGGTAACCCGCAAAGCTATTAAACTTTACCCTGAAACTTTGTCCGGTAGAGAGTGGACGTCATATTCAGCGCAATGTTGTCAGACTTCTAGAAGTAGAGTTAATTAAAAGAATATTATTTTGTAATTTCTCGATCGTAAATGTTTAAGAAACTAAAATATGCTCTCGGCGCAACGGTTTCGATCAATAATAAAGACAAAGCAAATTTGCAATATTTAAATTCTCAACGTTTCGATCCGGATTTGCAACATTTTCAAGAGAGATGCGTCTGAAATTATATATATAATTAATATCATAGATATTTAACAGGGGAGACAACAGTGATTACAAATTAAACTTTTAAATAACGTACTTACTAAGTATAAAGAAATGTTAATTAACTATTAAAGACCTACTGAGTTTCATGCCGGTCTACATTGAACTGAGGTACCGGCCGTTAGGATAGAGCAAACACAGCAATTGAAAACGACGTATATTGACGTTCAACCAATCAGGCACGATGATCGACAAGTTGTTGAATCGATTCTTGGCGGCAAATTCAAATTGACAAAATACCAATCCCAACACAACATAACCAATTGAATACCATTAAGACATGGTAAGAACATTGACATTCAATAGTTTTGACCAGAGATGTTATAAAACACACAGTGTTTATTGGTAGAAGAGAAATAATACTTTGTATATAAGTAGAAACTTAGTTTCTACTTATATAAAGAACTTAGTTTCTACTTATATAAAGAAGTTTCTACTTATATACAGAGTATTATTTCTTTTCTACCAATAAACACTGTGTGTTTTATAACATCTCTGGTAAAAACTATTGAATGTCAATGTTCTTACCAGGTCTTAATGGTATTCAATTGGTTATGTTGTGTTGGGATTGGTATTTTGTCAATTTGAATTTGCCGCCAAGAATCGATTTAACAACTTGTCGATCATCGTGCCTGATTGGTTGAATGTCAATATACGTCGTTTTCAATTGCTGTGTTTGCTCTATCCTAACGGCCAGTACCTCAGTTCAATGTAGACCAGCATGAAACTCAGTCGGTCTCTAATAGTTAATTAACATTTCTTTATACTTAGCAAGTACGTTATTTAAAAGTTTAATTTGTAATCAGTGTTGTCTCCCCTGTTAAATATCTATGATATTAATTATATATATAATTTCAGACGCATCTCTCTTGAAAATGTTCCAAATCCGGATCGAAACGTTGAGAATTTAAATATTGCAAATTTGTTTTGTCTTTATTATTGATCGAAACCGTTGCGCCGAGAGCATATTTTAGTTTATAACAGAATATTTGTCGGGACTGCAATTTGTACTATGATAATTTGTGCTGGTTTCAGCGATAAGCGTTATTGATTTGAAGAGTGACTAAAAATCGTTGGAACGTGTGTCTCGGAGCAAAAACCTTAAGCAACGGCGAGTATACGTCACGCTCGGACGTTGCGGAGCTTCTTATCCCGCGGAAAATATCATTTCTCTGATTCCGCGGTTTGACTCGGGTGATAGATGCGCCCGGCTTTATGTATAATTCATACGTACCGCGAGACCACCCACTACCCCGTTTTTTCCCTTACATCTGGACAATTTCTCTTCCAGGAACGTCGAGATTCCGCGTCCTGGTAACACGGTTTTATTCCAGCGAGCCGAGGACCGGTCTACTTTCAAAACGGTTTCGGAGATACGGATGATGCGGTTTATTTATTACCCGATGTGCATTTCGCGTCGCCACGAATCGCCGGTTTCTTTGTCTTTCACCGAGCAATATTTTCTGTATTGTCTACGTCCGTGATGTGTGTAATCGAACGGGTCAATTCGATGTGCGAGCACGATCGCGACAGCTCGCGGAGATCGTCAGGAATTTGTTTAAATATTCGATAAAATTTATACCGTCATCTTCGAAGTACTTCCCTTTAGTACTTCTTTAATTAACCCTGCATTGTTTTCACTCCCAAAATGCAAAAATATTCTCTTTTCCAGAATTAGAAAAGAAACACAATATTAAGTATTCTCTTAAAAAAGCTACAAGGTATTCCAAATATTTTTATTCGTCATTGTGTTAGTCGGAATTAAAACCATTCTACTAATCTATAGTAAAACTTTGTATATCTTACATTCAGAAATGCTGGAAAATATAACGAATGGTCATCAAACTCCATTCAATCTAGCCCCAGGATTTTTAAATTCAAGGTTCACACGTCCAAAAACTATTTTATGAGATAGAGAGTAGGAATTAAATCGCCTGGAAGACGTTTAATAAGCAAATTTCAATTTGAAACGAAGCTTCGTGCAGGGTAATTTGCGCCTGAATCTCCAGTAAAAAACTAAGTCTGTAAAACTAACTAAAAGTTCGATCCTCTCACAAAGGATATTATTTTTCGGGGTGGAAAGTAAATCAGAAGTACAGAATGAAATTCGTTCGTGTAAGGCACCGGTTTCGAGAAAATTGACTTGGAAAACTTGTCTGGTACGCGCACGACTGTGCTTACAGCTAGTAGAAAGGGTGAGCGATGATCAGACACGTCAGCGAGCTCTATTCAATATCACGCGAGCACCACAAGCGCATTCATATTCGATTTTCTTGGGAACGATGCGTTACACACAAATATTCCGCCCTTCATTTTTTATTTATTTCTCTCGCGTAATAAATCACCGGGTTTTTTTCGGCTGTTACGCGATTTCGGAAACACTTCATTCGTATGAATTTCCATTGATGAAATATTGGGCTGGAGGGAGAATAATATCGATCTTGCGGGTGCACGAGTAAATCAATTTACCGTTGCGTTATTGTTTTATTTAACGCTAGAACCGCCAGATGAGACGGGCTAGCTCGTTCGCAATTTTTCGTCTTGCTATTGCCAGTAAATGTAATCGTAATGTAAATATAATTGTCTGTTTAACACTAGATTTACCGGCAATTAAAATATACAGCGACCCGAATTTATATTCAGACGCTCTAAGAAAGACGATAACCTTTTTAATATTGTACTATACGATTTGAACTTTTTTGGGAAAGCTGGAGCAGTTCGTTTATTACAGGATGTGAAAAGAAATTTTTTCGAAAAATTCAATTGTTCGGAATTCTAGAAAAAATACTTAAAGTTGTATTTTACAACTTTTTTATGTGGGCCTATATTGAAAATTCAAAAAATACGTTTTGTAGATCTGTGTCAATTATATGCACTATGAAAGTTTCATCGAAATCGGTTGATTCGGGAGAAAACGACAGGCATTGAAAGATGTACGAATCCTTAGATTTATTGCAGTTAGAGTTAGAGGCCGAAAATCGTGAAAATCTGCAATTTTTACTATCTTTGAACGTTTGTAGCTCATTACAACGTCGACCGATTTTGACGAAATTTTCAGAATATGTTTAATTGACACAGATCTACAAAACGTATTTTTAAAATTTTCATTGTAGGCCCACATAAAAAAGTTGTAAAATGAAACTTTTAGTATTTTTTTCAACAATTCCCATCTATTGCAATTTTTCAAAAAATTTCGGCTGCTCTTTACTTTACCGGACTCAAAATTTGTACCTTTCTCCTATAAATTATGATGTATTTTGTATGTAGTTCAGTAGATTTGTACGCGGGACGACTGCAGATCGAAGTTTCGACCCTATAGGATCAATGGTTCAGGAGTTATGCTTGCTTGAATTTGAGCCATCTGCAGTGGTTTTGGCAGGTGAGGGCGCCGCCATATTGGATTGTAATGACGGTCGCGTGCCGCTTACCGAACAGAATAATTAATTAGTTGCTTGGTGATTATATCGGGGGGGAGAGAAACGTCACTAAAAACCAATATGGTGACGCCCTTACGTGTCAAAAACACTGCAGATTGATCAACTTTAAGCAAGCATAACTCCTGAACCATTGATCTTACAGGATCGAAACTTCGATCTGCAGCCGCCCCGGGTACAAATCTACTGGATTACAATCGAAGACAATTTTTATTTTGCATAATGACAACATCGTTGCAAAAAAAATGTAACATGAAGTAGGAATTTCAGAATCAAATCGTAGAACCAGTTATTTTGAGACTGGCGTGGTAGATCTAGTGTTAAAAATGACAAACAATTCAATGATTTCCGAATTCTATGATAGGCAGCACACATTCAGTTCATGTAAATAGTATCGTTGTCTGACGCTTGCAGAAAATGTGATTTTATTCATGATTTAGCGTGCAAGTCGTGTAATAATAAACCACATCGACGACCAAGGTGGTAATGTATATTCAATCTAGAAAAACGACATTACTTGGCGGGGAACCTTAATACTACTTCCCAGAATTTAATTTGTCTCGTTATAGTCTTTGATATCGTCCTTAATGATTTAATTACTTCCAGCTCAATGGAGAGCCAATATTACTCCGCTACGCAATGGTATGAATTCAGTAATGTCGGGCAGTCGGAATAGCCGGCTCCATTAAATGTTATTCGCTTCAACGTTTAAACGATCCGTCCGCGATTCATAATTTAAGGCTGCGTTCCAAAAGTTCAACTCTAAACGATTCGACGTTATGTGATTTCCTTTCTACGAAATGCTCGAACCTTCTCTCTGAATTATACATTAGTTTATACATATTTGAGGACAGTAAACGACTTTTTTCCGCGGGGGCAATATGAACGGTTTAATGATAAAAGTTTCTATGAGAAAGAAACGCGTGAATCCCCAACTCCTTTATGTTTTATATTTTGTTCACCGGAAACAAAAAGATGCCGGCTCATTGTGCTCCGTACGAGTATTTTTATGGTTGCATTTGCAATGAAAAAGCTCGGAATACCGTGAAAAGGGAAGTGCTGGTAACACGCCAGTCGTGTTTCGAAAAATTTCCTCGCCGTACGAAAATGCGATCTGGAAAATAACAGATTCTAAAAATGACACGCGAACATCACTTCCCTGCAGCGACAGACGTACTTATAAGAAAGTATCGGTAATTGCATATAAATAATACGCTAGATGATTTTCGTACGTGATTCCTAAAAATTCCGAAAAATGCGGACCAATCACAGCACGGCTACAGCAAACGGACTCGACGATTGGTCCCGCTGAGCGAGGCGTTGGCATTGGCCGAGCCGGAATCCGTCTCCTGCAGCCGCGCTTTGATTGGTCCGCATTTTTCGTTAACAACTCCTTAACGAAGCCGCGGGGAACATTTTCGTACGGGAAAAAGTTATTTCAAATGACCTTAGGAATCGTCCTTTTCAAGGAAATAAATTTTTGCGACATCCTGTCATCAACGTATCATATTGAGTAACATTGAAATAAATTTAGTTAAAATTAAACATCTACATAAAAACTGCAGACAGGACCTTAAAGGTCAGCTCTATATCTTAAAATTGCATATGATACACTTGTAAATTGTAATATTATTTCTAGATCAAAAAGCATTATTGCATTTGCATTCTAAAATCGGAAATTTCGTATGCAGCAACCAGCTTTCTGCGTTTTCATGGAATACAACATTATCTTCTTCGATTCCTATCTGTCTCTTCGCATTCGTGGCACAAAAGCGGAATTTCCCTGCGCAACGTCTTGATTCCCATGCTCCAGTTTTTCGAAGAAAGCTATTACTTCTCTTTGTTTACCTTTTCGCCACAGGACGATGCGTTTCTGAAGTTTTGTTTCGCTGTTTTGCCCTTCTTTCCGTGGAAATGACGTGTTGTACCGGGGGTTCGCTCAATTCCCAAACCGTGTTACAGCCGCTGCCTATGGGAGCTCCCCGCTGCGACGACTTCAAAAAATCGATCCCTTTTCCTCCGGTTTTCTTGCAGCTTGCTATTCGAAAAATATAACCCGGAACTGCGAAAAATTGGCAACGTCCCGGCTCCTGAAATCGAGCGGCCCTTACGTGCTTTATAACAGTTCGCGAAACTTTAAACGCGTTTCCGCGAGCTGACGTCTTTCTAATTGGCCGACGTCACGTCACGAAAACCTATTATCCGGCTCACGTGAAATTCTGCGGACATGTTCAGTAGGTGTCCCATCCTCGGACGAATTTAAATCGCATTGATCTCTCCAAAATCCAAGCTTCGCGATTTTCGTACTTCCCTTTTAATTTCACTTTAGAATTTCTTTTCGCGCAGGAAAAGTACTTTACATTTTAAAAGGATTTATTACTGAAGATTTTGGAATGGACACCTCGAAAAAATTCTTATAACCGTCTTCGTTCTTTTATAACCTTCCCTGCAGGGTGGCCGATTAAGGAGTTAGATGTTTGGAATATTTTTTCACGACAGTAAAAGAATGGGGCAGAAACTTTTCCATAGAGCTTCATTATATGGACCTCAAAGAGTTTCAAAATATTTTCCACTTTTTCTCACTTTCTAAAATGGAGATGCTGCAGCTCCATAGCCGAATGTCTACTCGGCCTTTTTTTACGGTATTATAACTTTCACACTTCCTATCCTGTTCATTTGAAATTTCGATATCATCTTACCGTAAAATCTAAAGAGCGAAACTCTTTTGAAGATTTTCAGATGTATATCACAGAAGTTTTAGCCTCAAAATTTCTATGCGAAAATGTTGCTTGCAAGTTTTCATCGGAAAATTCCTAAGAATAAGGGAGTATAAGTAAATGTTATAAAATATATAAAAAAAGCTTTTTAAAAACCACGATTATATTATAATGCACTAAAAAGGAGAAAATCATTTTTTCCCTGGTTCTCCATAAAATACCGAATCCAGTTACATGATTAATATTTTTTCCCAAAATTTTAAGCAATTAGTTCAAAATTTCTTCCGAGATAAAATTAGTGTCGGAATAGATAGAAAAAATTAATATAAATCTAAATAAAATCATAAAAGTAGTGACTATAAAAATAAATGCATGGAGCGCTAAACTATATTGACGTAATCTTCGTGGGCGCTCCACGCTTTTATTTTTATAGTCACTAATGTCATGATTTTATTTAAATTTATATTAAATTTTTCCATCTATTCCGACACTAATTTTATAACAGAAGAAATTTTGAACAAATTGCTTAAAATTTTGGGGGAAAATGTTATTAATCATTTAACTGTATTTTATGGAGACCAGGAAAAATATTATTTTCTCGTTTTTAGTGCATTTTGATATAAGCGTGGTTTTTAAAAAGCTTTTTTTATACATTTTATTTTCTACTTTTATTGTCATCGAAACCAAGTGTGTATACAGAATTTCAGCAAGATTGGACTATATGGAAAGAGGTTTAAAATTCGATTATAAGATTCGACGCATACAACAACACGGCAAGTTAATATAAGTGTGGTAAAAAGAATAAAAGATTTTCGTCTATTTAAAACAAGAGAACTCTGAAGCTTCATAGATCCGACAATTTTACGAATTTCATCGTCATACTTGGTAGAAGAGCCCAGATAATACCGAAATATTACGTTTCAGGCGAAATACTTCTTTCACGGGGCGAGGATGTTTACATTATCGTATCCATATCTTCTCGCGGGGGAGGGATGCGAAACGCAAAGTTTGCATTCGGGTTTAAGTTTGGAATAGATAAGATACACAGAATTAAGGAGGATAAAACCAAACGTCCTCGAGTGGAACGCGAAGTCTGCTAAAGCAAAGTCGCGTCTTCCTCGTCTGCGCAACCTTTATTGTTAATCGCTGAAAGCATGGGATAACATTACCCGATGCGAGACCCATTGAAAAACAAAAATCATGATTCACGTTTAAGAAACGCGTCCATTAAAATTTGAGATCTTTTTCCACGATGTAGCGGCCGAGAAACTGAAGACACGTTTTCCTCGATAATGCTACACACGCAAACGTCTGTGAAAACTTTGAAAAACTTTTTCAATGAAGCTTCTAAAATATTGAAGCTTCCTCTTTGCAATGACTTAAAAATTGATGTACGATTTTTTTCAATTGTTTTATCGAGATTTCAATAAGAGGTTTTTGTTCCATAAAATAGTGAGAAAAAATCGTATATCAATTTTAGAATAGTCGTTGCAAAGAGGAGTCTTCAATCATAAAATCCATGAAAGTTTCATTTACGAAAAAAATGTTTGAAAGCTTTGGAAACGTTTGAATTTGCAGCATTTTTTAGGAGAAATGGGTCTTCGTGTGAAATGTTTAATGTACATGCAATTTAATTTGTCGTTTTCAACATTTACAATTTCGATAAAATATTTTCTTTTATAGTATGAAAATAAACACTCGTCGGGTAATTTGATCTTATCTTTGTTGTTGAGAGTTCGTGAAGCAGTTGGAAAACTAGGTTGAACAGCGACAGATCCACGGAAATAGATCAACAGTTCGACAACTGACGAGCTTCAGTGTTTTCCGATCGAATACATATTTTAAGCCGTGAGTCGTTTATAAGATACTAATGAAATAACAAATCAACTTTACTAGGTCACGATAAATAGACGGACAGAGAAAATATAAAATTCCGTGGCCGGCAAATGGCGAGCGAAACGGGGAACGAGAGCGTCGGGAATATTCCGGCGAGACCCGGGCGAAGTATCCCAATAGATGGGGAAAAAAATCTATTTCCTGACGTAACCGGTTTTTAAAATACGAAACTCCCGGGCACGGGCGCGCCTGTCGCTCAAACTTCAAATGATTACTGTCGCGCTTCGAGTATTCAGCTGCTATTAAATTCATCGCTTCCCCGATTAATTGGTAGCGAGTCAAATGGAAGTCCGCGAGTTTTTTATAAATAACAATGACAATTCGGCCGGCGATCTTCCTGCGAAATTACGTTTTCGTTGCGGGGCATCCGGGAGGGCGAGGTGGAATATTAACGTTTACCATTGACGCTTTTCATCGAGGATAATATAAAACGGAGCGCGCGGCGTATCTGGTCGAAATGAAAGAGAGCTCGACTCTTCATTAATGATTTTTGAAATTCATACAGACGAATGATAATAGTTTAACGTACGGTAAATGATTATCGCTAGGATATAAATTCGAGGTCAAACAAAGCTGTGTTATGTATTATCGCCGATTGTGTCTTATCATTTTTGGAAGCCTTTTGCAACCGAGCAACGAGTGCACAAAGCAGTCTAGCGATAATAATTATCATTATTGCTCTGCATAATTGAATTGCACATTGAATTAGCCGCACCCGCGAGAAATCAACAGGAATTGAGATAAACGAATTATACAGGGTAGCCAATTATTCGCGATCTGAAAAGAGCTGTCGTAAATCTGTGAAAGAGACTTTCGCAGACTTTCGGGAAACACGATTTTCGGAGTAAATAAAAAGCCCGCGTGATAAACAGAGACATATACGCTCGAGGATCATTTGGAAAACATTTCATTCGATAGGTTTTTCGTGAACAAATTACTCGTATAGTACCAATATCCATAATGGAATACAGCGAAAACATTCTGACAAATTGAAACGAGAAGATCGGATGAAGCGCGCATCCATAGAGATTCTGTTGAACAAAGGAACGCGCAAAAAATGATTGAAATTAAATACTTTTAACATTATTCAAGTGAAGATTCTCTGTTTATAATGCAAACAGAGGTGCGCTTGTACGCGTGTATTTTTTTCTCGTTGTCTTTCATTTTCAATTTTTTTACCATTCCGCTTTCGTTATTCGTGTCCGTGCTTTTTTATTTTCCAGTTTGATCCTCGTATGCTCTGTAAAAACAGTTGCACGGAGGGTCCTCGCGTAATTTTCCCCATTTTCGTTTTCCTTATTCGAAATGTCATACTTCAAACAAGTACATTGTTTATTTCCCAATTTGATCCTCGTATGCTTTACAACACTTGCGCCACATATCGTCACGGAATTTTCGTCTATTTTCGTTTCCTTTGTTCGTAATTTTATACTTTGAACAAATACATCAGATTACAAGACAATCGTAATGAAACAAACAGTTTTGTAATATATAAAACACAAAGCGAATTTCCATTCGATGGACGTACGAGGATTAAGCTTATTGTGACACGTTCTAGTGAAAAATGTTTCGAATACATTTATTTATCGGTGTGCGTATTATAACAACAACCGTTCGAAATAATTGTAGTCTTGTTGCGTTCGTGGGGGCTTGGCAACGGGTTATTTCATGGAAAGCTGTTACTCGTTTAATAAATACATTACATTACGTTATATCACCTCCCCCCGGATGAAATTTATGGTGAATAAATAAGAGCATTACGAATAATCCATCGAAATTAACCGAGAACAGATTAAAATTAAGTCCTAAAAATACTTTATTAGATCACGACGTATATTAAACAGCACCGGGTGAAATGCTATTCAAATCAGTGGAAAGTAAATATTTCATTTGGCTCGAAATCGAACAATAACTGCGTGAATTAAATATTTTATTGGTCAATGTAAATTCTACAAATAGTCGGTTTTTAAAAGCAGTGATCGGTGAAATTATTTTGTTTACGTTTCTCACGTTATTATAAGTCAATTTGTTGAACATTTATACATATTTTGTTTTACTAAAGATACCGATCCAAAAATTTCTTTGGTATTCGTACTCTGTCTTGTACACTGCTTTGAAAATGATCAATCAGACGGAGTGTCCACTGAATTGATTTTTGGTAAGCACAGTAAAAAAACACGATTTTCGTGTTTCACTCATTGACCAATTTTTCCCGAATTCAGAAATACGGAATGAAGAGAAAATACACATGAATCAGTTTCATGAGCACGACTGTCCTTGTTTGCGGAGACGATTATCAAAATTCTGACTAATACTCGTAAAAAGCATATTTTTCAGAGTTGTGTCACATTTACACAGCCAGGGTGCAATGTGTACAAGCTAAAATCTCTGTTTCAGGCAGTGAAATAACACGATGAAATCATTCGCATTATATCCGTGTAGTCGAAGGTCAGCAAATCATGCTATTTGGAAACCGCATTACAAGAATATCGCATTACAGAAGCACTGTTGCAATTTTCGAACCGTGTTACATCTGAACCATGCATCCAGAATAACGTGTGTAATAATAGGGTTGGCTGTAGGCTAAATTAACCGATTGTTCTGTTTTAACAAACGATTCTGTACACTATTAGCTCTCGCTACTACCAAAATTGTATCTCCTCGCTGAACATTCTTTTTTTATTACTGAAAAATTATCGAAGGAAATATAAAATTTCGGAATACACAATTGAATCGCCATTTGCGGTAACGATAAACATAGTCTACTTTTAGATGTTTAATCATTAGACTGCGAATTTTATGAATTTTTGACGAAAATGAGTAGTCAAATACAAAACGGTAAAAATATTTAAAGAATTTATAAATTCTGCGTGTTCTATTGTTTTCAGCTCAATGCAATTACTATAAAAAGATACAAATATCTGTGTAGCTCCTGTGTTTTGCAATTAGTACACACAATTTTTATTTTGCATAAAACCCGCATTGATCATCTACGCCACCGTATTCAATGCTGACGAGGTAGAAGCAAGAAACAAGTAGAGTACAGCCTCACTCGTTGCACGAAACGGGACCAAAACGCGTGCAAAACTCGAGGTTATGCAACGAGAGAGTCAACCAATAAGAGTTCATCATTTGTTTCTGCGTAGCCATGCGAACTCTAGCACAAATTCCAGAAATTCTAACAACTCGCGGTGGGAATCGCCAGTATGCAACGAACGTGGATTCCATGCAGTAAACGATGTTGCAACGAGCAAACTTTTTTTTTAATGTGATGTTATTTAACGATGTTGTCGCCGTTGACTTTGATGACCCATTTCCAACGTTCTACAAGGTTATACGTTACGTCCTTTATTGCAACAATATTAAATTCTACTCACAAGAAATGAGTTAATTGCCATTTCGAGGTTGGCACGATTCATGAGATTGCTATTTGCGATGAAGCTCGACACGAATAAAAATAGATTGTAATCATAAGGTAACGAGTCAGATAAAACTTTCTTCGCTGACGCATTTCCAATTTGAACCTCGTAAAGCGAGAAAGCACGAGTGTGTAACTTTTCGCTACACGTTTCAACAACCCCGTATAAATAACGGAATGTTGAAGCAATTGAAAGTTGCACGTCATGTATATCACCAACTAAATGTGACTTTCTGTCTGCTAACTTTATGCATTACACGCGCGAATTATCGGCTTAAATTCGGCTTCAATCCATTTCTAGGAAAAACCGCACAAACGATTTCCGGTATCTAATATACAGTGTCCCAAAATTTTATATTTGAAAAGGGTGATTGCTAAGATCATATCAAATAACTTTTCTCTTTACGAAGATGTTGTCCGCGGCTTGGTTAAGGAGTTATCAACGAAAAACGCAGACCAATCAGAGCGCGGCTGCAGCAGACTGATTCCGGCTGGGCCAATGCCAACGCGTC
The DNA here is from genome assembly GCA_933228785.1 of Lasioglossum pauxillum. NCBI lineage: Eukaryota > Metazoa > Arthropoda > Insecta > Hymenoptera > Halictidae > Lasioglossum > Lasioglossum pauxillum. Next base: position 15,424,268 of record OW121702.1, on the reverse strand, counting down.
AATCAGACCCGGCGTCTGATTGGTCCGTGTTTTTCGTAAATAACTTCTGAACGAAAACGCGGAAAACATGCCCGTAAAGGAAAAGTAACTTCAAACGACCTCAGGATCAGTGTTGGGATATTGCACGGTTTTTTCGCGCATGCGCGACCAAGTACAGGAACGTATGGCCGTATATATTATGTCCTAAGTATGTGGGGAATGTAGCGAAGAACTATTACTGGTAGGAAAGTATTGGAAGAGTTCAGAAGCTTATATATTATATGTACAGGGTGTAAAAAAAGTAATGGTCATCCGTCCTAGGGGTGAATCTACACCTCTGGATCGGTGGACATTTGTAAGAGAAACTTGCCGCAAAATTGTTTATAACACAGAAAATTAGTGTTAAAGTTTTTTTTTGTATCAACGCATTCTACTCATCGAGAAGAGGAAAAGTTTGAAAGGAGCCATATGTCACAAACAAATAGTTATTGAGATATAAGCTGTTCAAGTTTTTGCAAAATTTGATTGTGTGGAATTATACGTATAGACAAAAGCCTACTACTACAGTCCACACGTCCGTGTCGATGAGACAGACGATGATCGTGTGCGTGCCGCGAGACAGACGAAATTTAAAGGAGCCTAACGACAAATGCGCCTTTAAATTTCGTCTGTCTCGCGGCACGCACACGATCATCGTCTGTCTCATCGACACGGACGTGTGGACTGTAGTAGTAGGCTTTTGTCTATACGTATAATTCCACACAATCAAATTTTGCAAAAACTTGAACAGCTTATATCTCAATAACTATTTGTTTGTGACATATGGCTCCTTTCAAACTTTTCCTCTTCTCGATGAGTAGAATGCGTTGATACAAAAAAAAACTTTAACACTAATTTTCTGTGTTATAAACAATTTTGCGGCAAGTTTCTCTTACAAATGTCCACCGATCCAGAGGTGTAGATTCACCCCTAGGACGGATGACCATTACTTTTTTTGCACCCTGTACAGGGTGTAGTAGACAAAAGCCTACTACTACAGTCCACACGTCTGTGTCGATGAGACAGAAGATGATCGTGTGCGTGCCGCGAGACAGACGAAATTTAAAGGCGCATTCGTCGTTAGGCTCCTTTAAATTTCGTCTGTCTCGCGGCACGCACACGATCATCGTCTGTCTCATCGACACAGACGTGTGGACTGTATTAGTAGGCTTTTGACTATACGTATAATTTCACACAATCAAATTTTGCAAAAACTTTAACAGCTTATATCTCAATAACTATTTGTTTGTGACATATGGCTCCTTTCAAACTTTTCCTCTTCTCGATGAGTAGAATGCGTTGATGCAAAAAAAAACTTTAACACTAATTTTCTCTGTTATAAACAATTTTGCGGAAAATTTCTCTTACAAATGTCCACCGATCCAGAGGTGTAGATTCACCCCTAGGACGGATGACCATTACTTTTTTTACACCCTGTACATATACGTTAAATTTTAATATAACATACGCATGTTAAACATCCATATTTTAAAATCGGAAAACAAAATTTTGCGAAATTATGCGGGGTGACCCCATTTTAGCCCAACTTTGTACTTTACTGACGCTAAAATCGTCGCACATGAGCGAAAAAACCGTGCAATATCCCAACACTGCTCGGGGGTCACCCCTGTCAAGGAATTAATTTTTGGAACACCCCTGTACAGAATTGTTCTTTTAATTATAAAAAAAAATATAAAAAAAGACTTTTTCAAAACCACGATTTCATTAAAACGCACTAAAAAGGAGAAAATAATTTTTTTAGACATTAGTGACTATAAATAAAAGCGTGGAGCGCTAAACTATATTGACGTAATCTTCGTGGGCGCTCCACGCTTTTATTTATAGTCACTGATGCTTAAAAAAAGTATTTCCTCCTTTTTAGTGCATTTTTATATAAGCGTGGTTTTTAAAAAGTTTGTTTTATATATTTCTTTATTTTCTACTTTTCAGTCTTTTTTAAATAGAACGCAAGATATAGTAATGCTGGTATGAAATAGTAAGATACAGAAACGCAAGATATGGAAATACGCGAGAAAGAATGAGGGGATGACTCTGAGAGACGACGTCTCTTGATGGAGTCCGAAATTGTCCGAAATTGTCCGAAATGCAACTGAATGAACGGAACACCACACCGACTGACCTCGTTCGGTGCGAAATAAGTCAGTGGAGTGGGGATGAGTCGGAGTGGGAACGCGTAGCGGAGTAGGGAGCGCTGGCGCGCGGAGTGGGGATCGCTGAATGCGATTACGTACTACCGAGTGTCGCGCGACGAGGTGCGACGGTTAATATTACAATTTTTTTTCTCCAGAACGCACAGTTTTCTTTTTAATTTGTTTTTTAATATTGCATTGTCATCCAGTTCTGAGCTATGTTTAAAGTTTCAAGTCTCTAGCTCAGGCCTGGCCAACAAGCGGCCCGCCAGGCGATTTCACATTTCTATGGAAACTTTTATTTCTCGTTGTACTTGTACAAAAAATATTAAATAAATGAACATTTGCATGTATCATTATTATAATGCGCAAGTGCGACTACGACCTCCAGTACTATATTTGATATCCTTGATATAATTGAGTTACATTGCAGCAATGAAATGAAACAAATTTTTGCGTATACATCAAAACCTAATTTTCACAATACTTATATTACATCCGAGAGATATTCCAACTTAAGATATTTTGCACAACGAATTGTGAGTGCTTTTGGAACCACACATGTTTGTGAAACATTTTTTTCGGAGATGAAATTTACAATGAGTTCATCGCGTGCTTCATTAACTGATGCCGTTGTAGAAAACCAGCTAATTGTAAGATGTGCAACGTCGAACATAAATACAGATTTACAAAAATTAAGTGAAAGAAAGGATAAACAAATGTCTCATTAATTAAGACTCGAGAGTTAATTATATTGGATCATAGTATAACAATAAAGTTTTATTCATTTTGTATTCGTGTTACATTTTTTAAAAGCATGTTTACATAAAGTGCGGCCCGCTGTAACGTTACGCGTCATCAAAGTGGCCTGGGGAAGTAGTTTAAAATTCGATTACAATATTTGACGCATACAACAACAACGACAACTCGGCAAGCTAATATAAGCTATAAGCGTGGTAAAAAGCAATTCTAACGTGAGACGTGCCATCGGTTCGGAAACAAATTCATGAAAATTTTCGCTTACACGAGACTGTCCCCGTAATGGGTAGATGTATGTCCCCGTATGACCTGATCCTCCTGCTGGGCTGGCGCGGATCGGAAAAACGTTATGATTCTTTTGCGCGCGGAGGCGGTTGTCCCATCGAGAAAGAAAAGCCGGGAGTAGAAAGATAGGGGAATTTCCTTGGATACCAGTGAGTCGAAAACCCATTAGAGATATTATCTAGCGTTCCTTCGCGCGGGAATATTTCACAAGACTGCGGGTATACCGGCGCGGCGCGGCGCGGGGGCCGGAGATGCAAGGGACGCAGGGCCGTCGTCGGTCGACGGCAAAGACTCCCCGGCGTTACAGCCTCATTTGCATAAAACGCACCTAATTACGGAATAACACTGCTCAGGGCCGTTTCTCTCCGCCGCAGAAGCTTGCCGGTCCCGGTCTACCGGTTTTAATATTTCCTGAAAGGAACTTCCGGATATTAGTGGCACGCACAAGCGCGCAAGAGAGAGAGAGAGAGCGAGAGCGAGGGAGTTGGATAGTGCGCAGTATCCGGGGAATCCCCAGCGAATTTTGGGGGTCGGGCTATCTGCGAGGAACCGCGAGGGCGTTAACAGCCGAACCAGGGCTGTCGAATAATAACATTTGCGTAATGCTACCGGTGGATGTGCACTCGGGGGCGCTGCTACACCGGAAAATTGACAAACAAGTTGTGGCGAGGGGCCTGGCGCGGGGGTGGAGAGCACCTCGACTAGGGGGGAAGTAGCCGAGAAACACGGGCGCAGTCATACGAAACCATGAAGCTTGAAACAACTTCGAAGTTGCTCTAATGGTAATGGATACTCTATCTCCGTTAGCTGTGCTGCACGCGGAATCCGCGTCCGCAACCGGATCATCTTTCGAACACTTGGCGAAAACACCTTTTCTCCTCGCTCTTACTCCCTCTTTCTCTCTCTGTCTTTCTATCTCTCTCTTGTTTCTGGATAGCTCGCCGAGCCTTGACGGGATCTGCCGAGCACTTAAAAATAATGGAAAGCGAGCCGTTAAATATGTATGATCCACGTTAGCAGCGTCGAGTTCGGGACCGCGCGGTCTTTTGGATATTATATGAGTTTCTGGGCCGACCGCGCGAGGGTGTGGATCCTCTTCGTCTTCATCTTGCTTCCTCTTCTTCTCCCAGACGCCGCAGAATTTAACCCTTTGTGCTCGCACGGACGCCTGTAGTCGCCGCTGAATATCTGAATGTTTTATTGGAATTGGTTTTGCCGAGTGTACCGGCTGGCTCGTGATAGATGGCGACGAGATGAACGGTGGTTACATGTACACCCCCGCTCAAAAGTACGTGGACGCCAGTTTAAAAGGGTACTCTGGTTATTCCTTTTCAGAAAATTAATTTTCTTTTGCATTTTCGTTAAAATTATCGTCGTTATTGGCGTTTGAAGAATGTCGCCATTTTGTAAATAATCAAGATTTTTCGTTTATTTTGGATCGGAGCGTAACCATCGTACTGATTAATTTACTTCCTCATTTATAATTTTCATAATCGTCCTAACTATTAATCTTTTCACTACTTCACTCTACGTGTTTATATCAAACTTGAGAAACAAACTTTGCACTCTGAATTATTTTTCAATTTTGTTGCCAACAACTCCCTACTATTTGAAGTGTTTTATTTGAAATTCACTTGAAAGGACAGTTCCTCTACTGCTACTTATTTTAAACAATTTTGTTCATAATCATAATTAGTAAATTATATTAAGTATAGCTCTCAAACTTTGTCGTAATTTATATATTTGTGGAACTTATATTGATAAAAATATATAAAAAAAAACTTTTTAAAAACCACGCTTATATTAAAATGCACTAAAAAGAAGGAAATAATTTTTTTCCTGGTTCTCCATCAAATATTTTATATCTATTCCGACACTAGTTTTATAACAGATTTTGAATTGCTTAAAATGTCGGAGAAAAATATTATTAATCATTTAATTGGATTCGGTATTTTATGGAGAACCAGGAAAAATATTATTTTTTCCATCTTAGTGCATTTTAATTTAAGCATGGTTTTTCACAAGTTGTTTTATATATTTTATTTTCTACATTTATTGTAATCGGAAGCAGGTGTGTATACAAAATTTCAGCAGGATTGGACTATGGGAAGAGGTTTAAAATTCGATTACAAGATTTGACGCATACAATAACAACACGGCAAGTTAATATAAGCGTGGTAATAAAGGAAGACCCAAATACATATAAGAACCCGTTTTATTTACATTTTTCTTTCGCTGATATCGAGTCACAACTCGACAAAGGAGTGCAAAGGGTTAAGAGATTTGAGTACATTTTTGAGACAATACTTTGCAACAATAAATATCGTTTGACAATAATAATATAAATTACCCTTCATAGATTTCATGGAAGAGTCTACATACTTTTGAACAGGAGTGTATATGCAGGAAAATAGCCGGAGAACCAAGATTTATACGCGAGATTAGATAACGGGACTTTCGAAGAACTCAAGTTTTCTTAAACGATTTCGGAAAAACGAAAAATCGAGTAGAGTTTTATCTTGTTCGTTAATGGCTACGATCGACCAGACCATCGTACTTACCGTGTGAAATTTCAATCAACTTTCGGCTTCCGACGTTTCTAGGATTTTTATACGCTGTAAATAGAGCTCATAGTACTGTCGCTGACAGAAAATGCGTGATCAATACCAGAAATCGTCCGGGAATTATGTTAGCGCATATTGAGAATGACAGATAGTATTGCACGGATTTGTTGGTTTTTAAAAATTGAGATCGAAAGCCGGTTTAGTCCGCGTTCGTATGTTTCGTTCAAATACCGATTTTAGATTCGAAAGTATTCATGGAATAGTGCAAGACACATTTCTATAAATATTTTAAGTCTTTAAAAAATGTACTGACTGCGATTTATTTTTTACCACAGTTATATTAGCTTGCCGTGTCGTTGTTGTATGCGTCAAATCTTGTAATCGAATTTTAAACCACTTCCCGATGAGCTAGAGACTTGAAGCTTTAAACATAGCTCAGAACTGGATGACACAATGCAATATTAAAAATCAAATTTAAAAAAAAAAACTGCGTTCAGGAGAAAAAAATTACAATATTAACAGTCACACCTCGTCGCGCGACGCTCGATAGTAAGTCATCGCGTTCAGCGATCCCCACTTCACGCGGCAGCGCTCCCTACTCCACTACGTGTTCCCACTCTGACTCATCCCCGCTCTACTGGCCCACTTCGCACCGAAGGAGCTCAGTGCAGTGTCGCCAGTTGATGACCAAATGGTCATCAATTACTCCCCTCCTTTTCCCCTTCCACTATCCCATTTCAGCACCATGCGCACTAGGGTGGTCCTTATTTTCCGACCATGAAATTTTGAACACGCCTCCCCTCAATATTGTTCCTTTTTATGAAAAAATGATATATCCAAAGTTTTAGAGCAATCGGACGTCGGGAAGTCGTGCCTCATCGAGCGCGAAGTTTTGAAATAGAGGTAAGAGCGCGCTAAATGTGAAACGTATACTGAAAATTCGCTTCTGGTACTGGTAAAGAGCAGGCTCTTGCGGTTTATGATGTATTGGTGGAGTGGCAACTTATTGATAAAGTAGCAGCACTTTTTTGTGATACTACAGCGACTAATATGGGACGATTCAAAGGCGCGTGTGTAATTTTAGAACAAAAAATCGGAAGGGACCTTTTATATTTACCTTATCGACATCACATCTATGAAATAGTTTTGCGGGGTGTTTTCGAAGAATTAATATCGAAATCTACTGGACCTAACATTTCTTTATTTAAGCGGTTTCAAGGCTTCTGGCCTCATATAAATAAACTTGATTTTAGATCGGGAGTTGAAGATAAAATGGTGAAAGGGTCACTCGACAACGCATCCGAAATAATACAGTTTGCAACCAACAATTTGAAAGTGAAACAACCACGCGAAGACTATCGAGAGTTTCTTGAATTAATAATAATTTTTCTTAATGGAACCGTTCCAAAGTTTTCTTTTCGAGCACCAGGAGCATTTCATCATGCTCGATGGATGGCGAAAGCTATATATTCATTAAAAATATTTTTATTTAGAGATCAATTTACATTGACGACGGATGAAAAAAGTGGAATACGTCAAATTTGCATTTTTCTCAGTAAATTGTATTTAAAAGCATGGATCCAAGTTCCAATTGCTGCAGAAGCTCCAAATCAAGACCTTGATTTTTTTAAAAATCTATACGCGTATAGTGCCAACAATGACCATGTAAGTCGCGTAGCAGTACAGAAATTTTCCAATCATTTGTGGTATCTAACACCCGAAACTGTAGCGCTAGCCTTCTTTGACCCCAAAATTCCGCACGATGTAAAGCAACAAATGATTGTAGCTGTAAAAGCTGAATATACCGTTAGTGATAATGATATTAAAAGATTGGTAGTTGATTCAACTAATGTAAATAAGTACGTTGGTAGCAACATCGCAGCCTTTATGTCAAAAAAAACTTTAAATTTTTTTAAAAGATTTTCGATTTCGATAGATTTTATAAATAAGGATCCCTCAGAATGGGAAAGTGATCCCAGTTATAACGCAGGCTTAATTATAGTAAATAATTTAGGTGTAGTTAATGATTCGGCAGAACGAGGAGTCAAACTTATGGAAGAATTTAACGATGTACTATCGCGAAATGAAAAAGAAAAACAATTTATAATGCAAACTGTATCAGACTACAGAAAGCGCTATCCAGACGCAAAAAAGACTACATTAATGAAATCTCTGTAAAATGTCTTTAGTTGTATTTGTTGTATTAAATGTATCGGTTGCCTTGTATACATTATAAAGTATTTAAACTCAATACCTCGATACCTCTTAGTTTCTTTTCTTCGCCTTTATATATATATGATCTAATATAATATTCATCACAACCGGTTAAAAATATTATGCTCTGATTAAATATAACATATTTATGTCGAATGTTAATTTCTCTACTTAATTAGTCTAAGAATTTATTATTAGAATTAGTCTAATTTCTCTACTAAATTAGTATAAGAATACAACTAAAAGAATTGGTATTTTCAATAAAATTCCTAAAATTTGACATATACAGGGTGGCCCACATAACTCTGAACAGCTCAATATCTCCGTTACTTCTCGTTGTACAAAAAAACTTCGTACTTCAAAGTTACACTGTTTGAAGGGCCACATATAACGGTGTAAGGGAAAAAAAATTTCAAGGTCATTTTTATGAGATTTCAAGGTTATCGATGTTTTTTTAAATGGAGTGAGGTATTTTTTAATACATCAATCGATGCAGCTGGACATTCTTTATAAAAAAGTACTAACTTATGTATGTCGAAAAGTTAGTAGTTCAGGAGATATTTCAATTTAAATAACTCCAAAATACCATTACTGTCGTACTAAGGCGTTAGTGTTTACTTACTTGTGTATTACGTTCCATTTAAAAAAGACTAAAAAGTGGAGCCATGCTTTTATTTATAGTGACCAATGTCTAAAATATTATTTTCTCCTTTCTACTGCATTTCAATATAAGCTTGGTTTTTAAAAAGTTTCTTTTTATATTTTTTTTATTGATATTTTCCTGGTTTTATAAATATTGGCGCAACTGGAACGGATCTAGTTCATTTTAACTTTTCTTAATTATTTGACTTCGTACGCAGTACATCTTATTTCATTCCATTTTGTTCTGTTTTAATTATACTTATTAATTATTTTATAAAAACTCCGAAGCCGGATCGACCTTTGTATTCAAAAGTAGTCTTTTTATGAGCTAATGATACCTCAAAAAAACATTGAAAATATGAATAACAATCTCGTCCTTTCGCCAAATATAATAACGTGTGTGTATAGTTCCAACGCTATCTGAACATTATAAACAAATTTAAGCATCATTTCTTATCCTTAATAATTTCTGAGAAGAGCAACAAAAAGTTGAAGCTTCGGATTTAATTTATGCTTACCGTTTGACGGCGTTTTATTAATATTTTGCTGCAGAAACTGGGTCAAAGTTGGAATGCGATTTATAAATTTTTCTGGTAACTCGATTCCGCCGCACAACTAAACAGATCGCATGAAATTAAATTCGTAAATATTTTTGTAGTAAACGCAAATCACCTGATATTCGCTGCGTAAACATTACTTCAGAGAGTGAAAACATAAATCTGTGTCTGTAACTACCGCGTCCAAGAGGGAAGATGAATCTTAAATAGTACGTAAACTATAAAGTTAATTGGAACGTAACACGGTTTCGTTTTCGTTAGCGAGTGAAATGAATTTTTAATGTGATTTCTATTTCCTTAGAACTCGACCCATAAAAATCTTGGAAAATCAGAGGAACATGGAATTTCTTTCAGATTATGCGGGATCTACGACCGACCATGATGAAAATTCTCTTTGTTTATCTCTTGATTCAGCTGAATTCGCCTACGAAAATGCGAATTTGCATAGGTATCCGCGGCCCAGTAATGAACAATTAGTCGAGTATTATCCGGCAGCGCGCCGACCGTGGTTCAAACAGAATTTTTTTCGAAAACGAACCGAGCTACGTAAATATTTTATGCTGCTTTTCCGACCAATTTTTTCACGTGAAAGAAGCACACTTCAGCTGCTGCCAGTGATTATGCGTCGACCTGTACCACCGACGAGTTTACAAAACGTGATTTGCATGCGCAACATAAGAGAAATCACTGGGATTTAGACATCTTTTAAAACAGAATAAAATCGATACGTTCAGGGAATAGCTATTGTTTGTTTTCGGTTTGTAAAATATTCAAAACGTTAGTTTGTTTATTTATAGAAAATTTTTGCCCAACTCTGTGTATATGTAATATTGAATTGTAAAAATATAATTGCGTTCATTGCTTCACTTGTAAATCTGGATGAAATAAGTAACTGCTTCGATAATAACAGAATAAAAATTAAATTATTCCCTCTGTGTGTAGCTTATTTTACAAAATTCTTTATTAACAATAATGAAACATATTTAACACGTTCAATGCGAGTTAGTCTGGAAGTGGCGGACGGACCTAAAAAAATGAATTTATTTAATAAAAAAAGTGATTTCCAGAGAGGTAATATTTATATTTCACAAAAAAAATAAAAATTTTAAAAATTCGCGTTGGGGTGAGTTTTAGATCGCCAAAAACGCATTCAAAGTTTAAGTCAGTTCCAGAACTGACCCGCATTGAACGTGTTAATTGACAATTATTGCTACAATATGAGAATTTTTTAATTACTGCGATGCAGAAATAATAACTTGTATTTTATTTCTGTCACAGAAATTATACGGGGATAAAAGATCAAGTTATGTTTATAGGTTTGAAAAAATTATGGTGACTGATGTGAATGGTATAAGTGTCAACCCCGAAATAAAGCCCCCTATTAAGACTGTTTAATCCACACTGTATCACAAGTGTGTGAATAAATAAATTTTTCGTTATTTTTTCATGTTTAACCCACACTGTATCACAAGTGTGAGAATAAATAAATTATTCGTTAATTTTTCATGGATGTAATAAGAATGTAATGCGAAAAATCGCTGATGTTCAAGCTGATGAAATCCGCAATAATTAGTTTTGTACCATACTAATATATTATTCAGAATGTTGCTGTATTCAGGGCGCACGAGCAAAACATCGTCCCGGTTACACTAGTCCCAATTATTGCTATAATGGTTCCAATTATTATACGAATATGACGTTGTTGCCAATTACTAAGTGCGCGACTACCAAATGAAATGATTATTATTATTATTATTACTGTAATTATTTCTGTAAGTAATCTTAAACAGTTCGATATTACCTTCATAACGCTTCCAAGTATTAAAATGTTAATCAAGCCTCGTCAATAGTCGGAAGTCGCTAATCGATCTTCGCGTAATTTTCCTCGACTAAGCGATAAATTAAAAATGACGATCCCATTAAAATTGCAAACGCGTCCGCGTCACGTCGCGGTAATGTCAAATATTTCCTTTTCCTTCGACATCAAACAGGTTGCGTTTAATTACCGACCGAACGAGCCGTTATGCACAGTTGATCAGAGTTCAAGGCGACAAACGGGTAATTAACGAATATCTCGGGGCCCGTTCGTGTCACCGCGATGCGATCTAGTTATTCGTTTCTTTGGATTTTAACGGTTCGCCGTAATTAACGCTCCGAAAACAGAATGAAAAAACATCGCGCGAGAACGAATTCCAAACCGTGCGAATGAATAAATCAGCATCAAACTCGTGAAACATCCGCGCGCTTCCTCAATTCAAACATACCATAAACCGTATTAAATCTTATCAGCGAGAAGTAATTAAGCGTTCTTCGTAATCGCGATAAGTTTCCTGCTTTTAACAGTATTTCGTTTTCTTTTTTCTTGGGCAGCCCCGCCTCGCGCAGTTTTGCGAAATCAATACAGGGGAAAATAGTAGAGGGAATTGGGTCGCGGGTGACTTGTGCCCGTCCATATTGATTAATTTATTAATTGGCGGTATTATATTTGCCGCGGGGAGTAGAGAGAGAGAGAGAGAGAGAGGGAGGAGAAAATTCACTAGGAATATTACGGAGACGCACGTCAGGGATCGTTTCGGGCGCGAACCGGTACGCGACTGATTTCACGAGCACATAATCGCGGATCCGAATGCAGTTTCGTGCCACTAGAACGGTACGATTCAAGCGGATCGCTTTATCGTCCGGTCTCATTGTTTTCGGAAAGCACGCCGCCATTTGCGACCGTTCATTATCTGGCTTCGCACGCAGCGAACCGAAAGTACCGGGTCGGGGCCTCGTAATTAATAAAACAAGGAAACACTGTTTTCCAAAGGCCTGGAAAGTCCGGCGAATATACAGCTCGATGTGTAGCGGCGCGAGCCCGAGCACTCCAACAAAGGAATGGCGTCGGGCCTTGCGAAAAATTCCAACCAAAAAAGAGTGTTCAACACGCGAAATCCTGAATTCGACGAAAGTTGCAAAACGCACGCTCCTCCACGGAATCGTATTCTCGTCTCTTATTTCACTGTGGATCTTCATTTGCAACAACCAGGTAATCTAAACTTCCCTTTCTCGATGATTTTAATTGTTTGATACAATAGTATTCTGAAGTTCTTTCAATGCTTCCACTATTTTGTGTTTCATTTATTCACGTTTGCCATGAATGCGTGAAATCGCATTTGTATACAACGTCCAGCGATAAACGTACTATCTGCAGTTTTTTGATTCGATAATATTAGGTTACGCAAAAATAATTGTTGGTTTGAACCACAATACGTCAATCTAAAAAAATAACCATTAGGTGCATCCATTAAAACATGAAATAAGTCCGTTATATTGGCACAGTTTACGAAATCGTGTATTTTCGGTAAAATATGTTTTCATAGGAACCTGTGCAAATGTTTCAATTAACGTCGAAAGCAATTTTTGTGACTTCATATTCGATTTGGAACGCACTCGACAAAATCGAAAGTGAGAGCAAATCATCTGCACTAATTAACAGATTTAACCGTGTGCTTTACGATGGCACGTCACGCGATCATGTTGAAATAACAATTTATTCGAAAATTCCCGCCACTCGTTAGATCACTAATCAGCGAGTGCAATCAACATAGTTTGCGCACGAATTACAATGACAAAAAATCTGGATATCTTTTTGTTTTTGCAATGCGTGTTTCCATAATATTGTCAAGTTTCCGAATAACATGTGAAATGCAATCTTGTGTAATTAATTCTGTGACGACTAATATTATCATAATTATCATCAATGTCAATTTATGAGAGGGCAGTGAACTCTTCACTGCAAACAGTCACAGTAAATTAAGAGCAGCATGTATAGTAACAATTAAACGCAATGCTTAATATGTAGTACAACGTGATTGTAAACAAGTAATTAAAACTAAACCTACCACCACCGCATCGGTCAAAATGACCGATTCCGGATTTTTTATTTTACAATTCGCTGCTCCGGAAGTGTAATGACACAATTGCAAAAATTGAAATTTTACAGGACAAGCAAAAGAAAAATAATCCCGATTTGTCTTAATAGAATGGCCTATCGATTCGGTTTGATTCTTCTATGAGAGTAGTTTGTAGACATTGTGGGTCATTATTGCAACTTTTAAGTTATTTCAATTAATAAAATAATAAATACCAGCCTCACAGTCAGGGTCGGCATTCTCTACAGGGTGTCCCAATATTTCTGAACTTCCTGGAAATGCGAGGTTCCTGAGACCATTTTAAGCGATATTTTCCTTTGCAAAAATATTATCCGCGGCTTTGTTTAGGAGTTATTAACGAAAAACACCGACCAATCAGAGCGCGGCCTAGACGCGAGTTGCCATAGTCGGCCCGGCGCGCCAACTGTCTATTGGCCGACTGTGTCAACTCGCGTCTAGGCCGCACTCTGATTGGTCCGTGTTTTTCGTTAATAGCTCCTCAACAAAGCCGCGGACAACATTTTTGCAAAGAAATATGTCGCTTAAAATGGTCTCAAGAACTACCCCCTTTCGGGAAGTTCACAAATTTTGGGACACCCTGTATAAAGGGGCCTGGGTGCAAGAAACCATTTGGGGTCCTAAATTTTTTGTAAAGTAAAAAAAATTACAAACACGAACATATATTACTAATGCGTGTTAATTTAATGCGTGATTTTGTTTTTGCTAATACATTAATTACTTCAGAAAAATTACATTATTTTATTTCTTGATCATGTTGGGGCCCTCTCAATCGCGGGGCCTCGGTGCATGGCATCCGCCGCACCCCCCAGATGGCCGGCCCTGCTCACAGTAACCAGTACCATGTAAATACGTCATTGTTCTTCTGAAAATGCGTCATTATACTTCCGGAGCAGCGAATTATTGAAATAATAAAAATGATTTCATAAGAAATGATTGTATAGATATCTTTAATACAGCATACATTACAATAGAAGCCGCACCAAGTCTAAATAAAATCAATCTTGTAATTTTTATAAGGGAACATGTTCCAGTTACTTTTAAGGCTCGGTAGGTTCAGCATTAATTTTACGAAATTTCTAAATGAATCGCTTCTGTAATTTTGTTGAATTCGCTATTACCATCAATGAATCTAGAAACGAAGCTTTCTACGGGAAATGATATTCCGTGTTTTTGGCTTGCTTGTCACGTAAGATTCTTGTTCGCGGTAGTTACATGAGAAATTGTGCTGATAAGCAGAGGACAAAGGCACGCAAATGAGAACAAGGGAAGGAGGATAAAGACACTAACGTGGTTTCGTTAATTTGTAAGATGGATCTCCGTCTTCATTACTTGAACGTCCCGCGGCTCCGTCTCCCGCAGACACTTTATTTACGATATTTGCATTCTTATTGCGAAGTTGTTCTACGAGTTCGTTTTAATTAAAAGCTCGGCGATTTTTATGATTTTATATTACTGCACACTGAGCTCGTTTTAGATTTCATTGTTCGCAGTTTCAAAGCACCAAGGCAGTTCTCAGTTATGAGCGAATATTGAATTTTCAATATTGTTTGCTGCGAAGCACCGTTGGAAGCATATTAAAGATCGTTTTCATTGCGTTTGCTATATTTGAATAAAACTGGATCGCAACGATGACAAATCTTCTGAATAGCTCTGCGGATGCTTATGGAAATTTCACCGCGGCCCCCTTATCATTGATTATTTTAGATCATCCGGGATTAGGGGAAAAAATTTGTTTCATCAATCGAGTATCGCATCCAGTGAAAATGAATCGAAGCCATTTTTCGTTGAATTCTAAACATTCTCATAACATGCCTACGTTCCTCTGAACACTTCTATGGCATTTTTTTTCTTTTTATTTATTTATTTAATGTTGCTCCAACGTCACAGGTCATTAGCAATACGGTACATTTTCTTACAATATTTTGTACATATTTGTATCCTTGATATACAGGGTGTCCCGAATTTAAATGGCAAAACTTCAGGAGCGTGTAGGGGACCGAAAAACTAAGACAAAAAGTCTTTTAGAAATTTGCTTGTTTTTCCTTCGTTTTGGAGAAAATCGCAAAAAAAGAAACAAAACAAGTTTTCATTTTTGTACTTATTTATTTACATTTTATTTGCGTTTTCTTCTATCTATCTTCGTATGGGGAACCTTGAAGCAGAAAGTTTAGTCGGTGCCAATCAATTCTAGAGAGCAAGTAAGAGATCGAATCATAGATACAGTGCACCAAATATCACCAGAACAATGTTTACCTGCAATTTATCAAGTCAATTCGCTTCAATTCGCAACCGTCATCTGGGATTCTTTTTAACTTCCCGATTCATAGGGAAGTTACTGTAATTACCCCGAAAATCGAAAATCGATTTTTTAGCAGATCTTCACGTTTCATGGTCATTGGAGTCATTTTAGACTATTTTTATCAAAATGTCTGTGTGTGTGTGTGTGCGCGCGCGCGCGCATATGTCCGTTTCTATGTAATCAAATTTTTCGTTAACGTTTTCTGAAAAAGTAACAACGCGATCAGAATGATGAATGATGCAATCGATGTGCCCCGTCGTAACTTAGAGCTGATTAGATTTTGGTCCATATTGGTCAAGTAGTTTTTTAGATTTTTAGTTTTTTTCGAATAGAGTTGATTCTACAATGCAATTTATAAGGGAGGACGAAAATTTTCCACCAAAGAACCAAACGCAATTACATAAAAAATTTTTTTTTCATTTTTTTTTTTTAGATTAAAAAAAAATTTTTTTTTAACTGATGCTATTGTTACCGCTTGGAATAATCGAAAGTTATTCCAATGCAAGAGCGGGTTAACCATCTCTACTCCCAAGAATACATTTTGGGAGAATATCGATGAAAGTACAAAAAAAAACGATGTTAGCGATGTTGGCGAAGGAGTAACGAATCGGGACGTTCTTTGTGTGACTCTTGGAGAGTCACATACCAAATAAAAAACATTAATAGCAGTAGGCCCTACTAGCCATGCGTATCACTAACCCTCTCGCAAGAGCAGTCCTACCCGCGAGCGAGCAAAGCGAGCGAGCAAAAACATCCCTACTCGCGAGCGAGCGAAGCGAGCGAGCAACAATAAGCCCTCTAGTTTTGTTACATTTACTGCGATTTTCTCCAAAACGAAGCAAAAACTAGCAAATCTCTAAAAGACTTTTTGTCTTAGTTTTTCGGTCCCCCACACGCTCCTGAAGTTTTGCCATTTAAATTCGGGACATCCTGTGTACTGTGCAAGACTGGTGATATGCTCCTCAGAACCTAACAGAATGTACCCATTCTGGATCCGGACAACTTAGCATTTTTCCATTAATTCTCATATTCTTTGCATTCTATTATTAGATGATTCATGTTAACTGGTACTTTACATATATCGCAGATCGTGTTTTCTTTTTTATTTAACAAAAATGAATGAGTTATTTCTGCGTGCCCAATTCTGATTCTAGAAATTGAAGTTTGAATTTGACGATCTACTGGACTTGAAAACTTTTGCATTTTTGTAATTCGTTTTAATTTTGTCAAATACCTGTTTCTCAAAAATTTCATTTAAGTGGTTTTTAAAATCGTTTAGTCTGGTATAATGGGTGATTTGTTTCATTTTTGTGTGTTGCAGACATCTATGGTATTGTAACAAAAATTATCGGAACACACCAAGATATAGATAATTTGTTTATGGTAGATTTCATGTAAAAAAACAACTATTCTTACTAGAAATCAAATTAAACTGAACACCTTTTTCTTGAAAGTCCATCATTTTCTTCAACACGCGTAATTTAGCAGTGAACACAGCTAAATTCGACATTCCATTAATTTTTTAAAAATATCAACATTCATAATCAAGTATATCTGTCACTCAAATATTTTTAATTATTCAACTTTACTGTCACTTGCATTGTGAATAAGCAACGGATTTCCGAACTGAATCGCATAATCATCGCACAAATGCAGCACAAAAGCGCTTCATTTTCTTCTTATAAACGTTCGCCGTTCGCGATTAAATGCCAATTATCGTATCGCATATTTATGATTTAATATAATCATATTTCATAAAGTTTCTATAATTAACATCCCTTAAATTATTGATGATATCTGGCATCGACATGAATATCCACGTTAATAAGATAAATAGACTATGTATTAGCATGACTACGAAAAAGCAGTTTGAATTCCGTTAATTTGCCATCGAATCTTTCTTTCTATAAACCGATGTTTATCAAGAGATTATGTACGCAACAATTAAGTTATGAACTTTTTCTGAAACGTTCTTTTATCCTTCCTGTTCATTAACGTCGGATTATTCGTTATTGCTTCCCTTAAACGTCTGATTATTCGTTACTACTTTCCTTTAACACTATTTCGACCACGATTTTGTGAATACCTATTTCGACCAAAAGGTGTCTTTTGACACCTTTGCGTTTGAATGCAAATAATTGCCAAAACTGACAGGATTTCAAATTATCAGTTAAATATTGATAATTTGAGGAATATATTTATTGATACATTGATGCGTGAAATATTTTCACCTGTCGTTTCTTTCTACAGAACCCATGCGTTTATTCGGGCAAAATCGAGGATATTATGAAATAAATTATTATAAATGGTTTCTGGAAGACGCTTATTGTTTTTTTTTCACTGTTATAGATTATAATTGATATAATGCTACAAAATGGTGTTAAAATCGTTAAGGTGTCAAAAGACACCTCATGGTAAAAATAGGTATACCATATGCACATTTTTTTTAGAACTAGGATGAACTGGAGGAAAATGATATCGCTGAATTAATTTAACAACTATTGTACGAAAAGTCAAAGAATTAATTGTGGAGAAATGATTAAACTTGGAGAACAATTTTAAGTTAAAATTTGAAGTGTCTTTTGTCACGTCTTGGTAGAAATAGTGTTAAACGTTAATTTCTACGTGCAGGAAACTCCGCTGCGTCTATCATTGACTATTTCCACTTGCAGGAAACCACGACGTGTTTTCCCACTGCAGACTATTTGTACCCACAGCAAACACTAGCGTAACTGTCATTCATCGCCTCCTTGCAATTAAACCTCAATGTGGCTGACTATTACTGACCATTTCTACTTGTCACAAGTACATTTCTACATTGCTAACTCTGCACATCCGTTAAATTACTGTCTCCTCGTAACTTCTAATTCACATTAAATCATACTAAAACGCTACTGTAACCACTTCGTAGTCATTATACCAAGTAGAAATAACTATAAATGATCCGACATATGAGATAACGTCCGACATACAGTGAGTGTACAATGTATTCGTACGCCCTTTAAAATAGAATAACTGTCTTCTAATTGTACCAAACGACCTGATTTTTTATAATCAATTAGAAGCATTGGTTTACGAAATGATATGCAAAAAAGATTTTCCAAAAATTATAATTTACAAGTTTACATGCAAAAATAAAAAAGGCATTTTTTGCACTTTTTTATTTGAAGAAGAAATTTAAAGTAAATTGAAAATATATGTTTTGTAGATTTATAGTAGTTACACAAATGCTGAAAATTTCATCGAAATCGATTAACATACACACGAGCTACAAGCGTTCAAAAATGGTGAAAATCGTAGTTTCACACAACTTTTGATCAGTTTCTGCTTAAAATCCACAGAATCGTACATCTTTCGATGCGTATAGTTTTTTCCTGCGTTAACTAATTTCGATAAAATTTTCAGTATATGTATTTGGTTGGCAAATAAGTTCGTTCGTTTTTTGTGATTTATTCCACTCTAAAAAACCGAACGAACTTATTTGCTAACCCAATATAACTAACATAGATCTATGTACAAAACATTTATTTTAAATTTTCATTAAGGGCCCAAATTAAAAAGTTTGAAAAAATCCCTTTTTAGTTTTGCATGCAACCTTGTAAATTATAACTTTTAGAAAATCTTTCTTGCATATAATTTCTTAAACCAATGCTTCCAATTGATTATAAAAAATCAGGTCGTTTGGTGCAATTATAAAAAAGTTATTGGTTTTAAAAGGTGTGCGAATAGTTTGTACACACACTGTATGGGATTCACATCCGCCGATTTTAATGAAGTTCAAACAACTTCTAACACACTTAATACGTTACTACACAACAAAAAATTTCTATGTAAACTTTCGCTACAGCACAACTACGAAAAATAGTATTAATTCGGGTGGGTAAAGTGTTAAAATTCAGAGTAAGAGTTCAGAGATTCGATGAAATACACCAGGAAACGATTGTAAATATTAAAACTGTGTCCTTTAATTAAGCAGTCCGACCGCGATAACTTACAAAGCTCCATTTAAATGGCCCGTGTTCCGCGAAACAGGGGAGGGCGACGATTCCTCAGCAATTTTTTTCTGATAGAGAGATTTACAATTCCAAGGTTCCCCGAGTCGGCAGAGTTTAAAGGCCATTCGTTTAAATAATACATTTAAACGACAGGCCATTCGGTTAATGTTCCCAACGAAGCGGCGGCGATGCATTCTCCGGGAACAGATAAATTGGAATTTTTTCGCGGGCATTATAAAAAAAGGCGGGACCATAGTTTCGCGTGTCTCGCATATTTTCTGGTAAACAGAGCGCTCGATCGCGCGTGTTCCGCTACTCGATTTGAGCGTGGATGACCGTGTGCAAAAAAGGAGGGCAACATTGAAAATCGCCGTGCGCGACCGGAAGCGGTTCGAGATCTTTTTGGTCGGGGCGGGGCGGCTCTCGATCACGCCGCGTTTCACCTAAATCACCCTGTTTAACAAGAATTCAGAAACACATTGCCGGCTATTTGATCTCCAATTGAACGATAACATCCCGCGAGGCCGAAACCAATAATTCAGTGGCGCACTTTTAACCGTCGCGCGTAAATTCACGGCGTGCCGACGCTGTTTACGTTCTCGAGTGGCCTCGCGAACAATCGGTCGTTGGCCGCGGTTTCTCTCCTCTCTCCATTCCTCCCACCCTCACTCTCTCTCTCTCTCTCTGTTTCATTTTACCTACGGAAACAGTAATCCGTTTCGATAAATTGGTAATCTTCTCTTTAATATTTCCCAGGACACACGTAATTCGTTTTAGTCACCAAGCTATTAGTCTGCGCAATAAGTCCGTCCGCGTCGGGGACGACACGTGTTTCGACAGCTGTAATTTGAAACTCTTTTTTACGGCCCCCCGTTTTTCAAACAAACGCCCGGTTTCGAATATAAGCGAAATTAAAAACGGAAAAGAGACTGTTATTGCCAAATAAAATCGGACCCCGTTTTTCATTGTTTTTCCCCATTGTCGGTTCAATAACCTCCGACATTTTACCTGCCGCCGATGATTCAACGTCGTTTTAAAAATCAAAGATTTATACGATTGTACGGACGTTTACAATCTCGCTGTTTACTCGGAGATAGTCGAATTCATGTTGTACGCTTTGTTGTACATATAACGGCATACAACTCTTGGCATGATATTCAGACGTTCCATGACTTTGTTCTGCTGCTCCCATTGTTTTCTTCGGCTAATTGCTTTGATGTTTCACGGAGCAGGTACGCTCCATTTTGAAAACATTTTTGATAATGTATGAGTTAATTGTGTTAATAAATGAGTTAATTGTGCTAATGGGCGTGTTAAGGGTGTAGACTCGTTTCCAGGATTGCAAGGGTGTGGGATGCGCCTTCTCATTTCTCGATAATACAAAGACGGGGGTTTTCAATAGTCAAAAGCGCTAGATAAAAGATCAATCTAGGCCGCGATCGCTCTCGAAAGCCCCATTTTTACGTTTACGAGGCGTAATTAGCATTATTCGGCAGCACGTACAGTTACTCGAATTAATATTCGGACGCTCTAAAAAAGACGATAACATTTATAATATTGTACTATACGATTTGAACTTTTTTGGGAAGATAGAGCAATTAGTTTACTACAAAACACTAAAAAATACTAAAAGTTGCATTTTACAACTTTTTTACGTGGGCCTATGTTGAAAATTTAAAATGTACGTAAAACATAAAAAGGTTGTATTACGCAACTTTTAGTATTTTTATACAATTCCGATGAATTGCAATTTTTGAAAAAATTTCGATTTGTCGGATAAATACAACGTTGAGAATGGGATTTCCCATTGAAGATTTTGAAATAATTCCCTCTCCCACCCTCAGGTGGTGGGGTTGGGTTGTCAATTATGGTGTCATTGAATAGCATTTTTAAAAATATCAAATACATCTACTTTTATTTTTCTGATCTGATGTGTATTTTTCGATATATCCCCAATTTTCAACGATTTTTTACCCAATTTGATTTTTGTCCATTACAGCGCCATCTGTGAACCAAAGTGCAAAAACTCGTAGGTCAAATTTGTGTATTTTTGTTCTGGAGAATCCAAATCTGCAATGAAAAATGGGGGTTACCATTTAAGTTTTTTATCTTCCCCCACCCCCACCCCCAGGGGGTGGCCGTGGGGAGTGGAGTTTGGTATCATTGGATGTCCCCCTTCGCGACGAAAAACTTTCATTACCCACTTGTTTTGATCCGATGCATAGTTCTCGAGATATTTCAATGTCTTTAGATAAAATGACCACCCTGTAATACAATATTACAAAAATTATCGTCTGTTTTAGAGCGTCCAAATATTAATTCCATTAACTGTAGCTGTCGTAGCTTTAAAAAAATAGCTAGTACATGCGCTGCTGCTTCCGAATAATGCAAATTACGCCTCGTAAACGTAAAAATAGGACTTTTCGGATCGGTGGACGCTTGTAAAAAGAACTTGTCGCAAAATTGTTTATCACGAAGAAAATTGAAGTTTTCTTATATCCATCGTTATACATAAAAATATTAAATACTAATGTAAAGAATAGGTACTTATAGATTTTCCAGGATCTCCTGTTCCTCCGTCGCATAGGACACTGCCACGTACGCATACGCGTCTTAAATCACCATGCCTCCACACAATCGCTAAACACTACGCAACACACTTTCCGAAATCGTGACAGCGAACGAGAGGAAATTGCTCCGACAACGATCAAAACAGTTCTGTGATTAATATGTTTCTTCTATCGATCGTATTTGCTGATAATAAATTTTTAAATGTTTTCGGCGCAACGGTTCGATCGTTTATTACGATTATAAAGTTCTGTAATTTTCATCTCGGTTTTTCATGATTGGTAAAGGGTGGATTTAACTGGGGAAATGCAGTGTATGTTAATTGAATGTGTTGGAAGGATTTCAGGTTGAGGATAGGGAAACTGACAAGGAAAGTCCATTTAATATTATCTTCGGTCCTCGATAGCGTGATTTATAAGTCTACGTCCGCGCGTAGCTTCGGTGGGTCTGTCACACGTGTTGTCCATCTGTCAAGGTTGAAATTGTCGAAGCGCGGAGGTTGTAAAATAATCAGCCAGGTCGGAGCCGATCCGTATGCGTTTTTTGCCTGCTATAACCTTTCCAGGTATATCGCCTCCGAACGAATATCATTTATTACTGAGAGGGGGCCTCAACCACATCCTATTGTTGCCATTGTATATAGCCGCAGTACTATTTTGATCGACGTCGAAGTAACATTCGTTCGCTGTCGCGATTTCGGAAAGTGTTGTGTAGAAGTGTGGTGTATTAATACTAAACCTACCGAGCCTTAAAAGTAGCTGGTACATGTTCCCTTATAAAAATTACAAGATTGATTTTATTTATACTTTGTGCGGCTCCTATTGTAATATATGCTCTACTAAAGATATCTATACAATCATTTCTTATGAAATTAGTTTTATTATTTCAATAATTGTAAAATAAAAAATCTGGAATCGATCATTTTGACTGGTGTTGGTAGGTTTAGTGTTAAGACGTATTCGCGTACGTGGTAGTGTCCTGTGGATGGACGGAGGAACAGGAGATACTGGAAAATCTGTAAGTACCTATTCTTTACATTAGTATTTCGCAATGTAGGATTAATATTGCTATGGGCTGCTTTTTACTTTACCGGACTCAAAATTTGTGCCTTTCTCTATAAATTATGATGTATTTGGTATGTAATCCAGTAGATTTGTACCCGGGACGACTGCAGATCGAAATTTCGATCCTGTAGGATCAATGGTTAAGGAGTTATGCTTGCTTAAAGTTGAGCAATCTGCAGTGTTATTGACAGGTAAGGGCGCTGCCATATTGGTTCGTAGTGACGGGTGCGCGCCGCTTACCGAGTAGAATTAATATACAGGGTGTCCCAATATTCCTGAACTTCCTGGAAATGCGAGGTTCCTGACACCATTTGAAGCGACATTTTCCTTTGCAAAAATGTTATCCGCGGCTTTGTTTAGGAGTTATTAACGAAAAACACAGACCAATCAGAGCGCGACCTAGACGCGAGTTGGCACGGTCGGCCCGGCGCGCCAACTGTCGATTGGCCTACTATGCCAACTCGCGTCTAGGTCGCGCTCTGATTGGTCCGTGTTTTTCATTAATAACTCCTAAACAAAGCCGCGGATAACATTTTTGCAAAGGAAAATGTCGCTTCAAATGTCTCAGGAACCTCCCACTTACGGGATTTTCACGAATTTTGGGACACCCTGTATAATATATAATAAATATTAAAATTAATATATAATAATTAATGAGTTGGTTGGCGATTAGGTCGGGGAGGGGCAAGGACAGGTGGTTCTGCTCGGTAAGCGGATCGCGGTCGTGACTACAAACCACTATGGTGCCCTTACCTGTCAAAAACACTGCAGATTCCTCAACTTTAAACAAGCATAACTCCCGAACCATTGATCCTACAGGATCGAAACTTCAATTCCTAGGCTCTCCTCGTCTTCTCCTCCCTCCTCCTCAAATATACTGAATACATACCAAATACATTATAATTTATAGGAGAAAGGCACAAATTTTGAGCCCGTTAAAGTAAAGTTTACCCTTCTTATGTATAATAATGGATATAAAAGAACTTCGATTTTCTTTGTGATAAACAATTTTGCGACAAGTTTCTTTTACATGTGTCCGCCGATCTAGGGGTGTAGATTCATCCCTAGGACGGATGACCATTACTTTTTTATACACCCTGTACACTATTACAGAGGATTAAAATTCTTTCAGATATGGTACAATTATTAATACATTATGGATCTTTGTGCAAAATAAAAATTCATAAATGATTCTATATAGACTGCGGATCTTCATCCATTTTTGACTTCACAAAATTTACAAAAATGCTGGAATATAAAATTTTTATTAATTCCAAATCTCCAAAGGCTGCCACTACTGAAAATGATATTTTATTTGATTCCACTTTTTATTTTTAATATTCATGTATCGTTTAATCGTTTTTACGTTCCATATTTCACACGTTCACTTTCGTCATAAACTCATAAAATCCACAATCTAGTTTTTAAACGGTTCATTAATGGTATATAAAGCGATAAAGAGAGTTCCACTGGCCGTGACTTAAATGATCTAATAATGCTGTTTTTCAATTCTTCGTCACTTTGAAAGCTACGCGATGTGAGCCATTGTTTGAAATCCAAAGAAAGCTGGTGATCACGAGATACGAGGTCAGGGCTGTGGGGTGGGTGCATAAAAATCCCGCAGCGAAATTGCCGCAACGCTTGAACCGTTGTCAGACGGTTTAAATCGGTGCCTGTACAATTTTTTGAAGATGAACTGGAGAAACTACAGATATCAAAAAGCGTTGATTTTACATGCTTGCCACAAAATTCTTTTATCCTTTTTGGTTTCATTTTTAAGTCACCCTAACCAATTTTATTAAACTTGATATAATATTGGGTTGGCAAGAAAGAAATCTCGGTATTTTAAGGTGAAATAAAACCGAATTTCTTTATTCAAGCAATGAGCTTTAATCAATAAAATATTTTCTTATTTATTCTTTTTGACAAAAGATCACCGAACAAAAGGGAGAATATCTTATTCATTAAAATTCATTGCTTGGATAAAAAAATGGCCTGTATTTCACCTTAAAATACCGAAATTACTTTCTTGTCAACGCAATAGTACGAAAATTAGTAATTTTGGAGCTGTCTAATTTGTCTTTCTTCAATTTCAATATGATCGTTAAACGCTTGTATAGGAAAATTAGGAAGATCTGAGGATTACGGAGGTTTGACAAAGTTTTAATTGTGAAATTTGTGCGAAAGAAGCTGTCACGAATTCATCCCCGACAGATAGAGAAGCTTGAGAAACTTCAGCTACTCGATTATTTTCTTCATTGCTCCAATTATTTAATCTTCTTTGTCCTCAATAATTTTCCAGTGGAATATCTATATTGTACGTCTACAGTTAATTTACTGATTTGATATTGACAATAGAAAAATAGAATCGAATTTAGATTTAAAAGAAGTGACGAGGAGTGACGATATAATACAGGGTGTTTCGTCTAAAACAGGACACCTAAATATCTCTTCAGGTTATTGTGATACAAAAAATATTTGTTACGTAATGTGTATGGTGGCAATGGTCCAAATATCTGGCACGAATATTTTTTTCCGAAGGTCATTTTTTTCGGAGTTATCAAGGTCATTAATGTTTTTTGATACATAACTATATTTTCATTTTATTGCATCGGGTAACTGATCGAAAAATACATTTAAATAAGTATAATAGCATGACCTTGAGCTTCATCTGAAGGTAAAACTTTAATTCTCGAAGATCAAGATCATTTCAAGGTTATGCTATTATACATATCTGAATGTATTTTTCGATCAGTTACCCGATACAATAAATTAAAAATGTAGTTATGTATCAAGAAACATTGATGACCTTGATAACTCCGAAAAAAATGAACTTCGGAAAAAAATATTCGTGCCAGATATTTGGTCCATTGACACCATGCACATTACGTAACAAATATTTTTTGCATCGCAATAACCTGAAGAGATATTTAGGTGTCCTGTTTAAGACGAAACACCCTGTATAAATAAAATCAGTTTGATGATGACAAAACTTTTTCACTTTTCATCCTTGTGACTAGTTGAATAAGACGCAATAAAAGAAATCGTTGACATTTTTTATCTTGAAATTCAAGGTCGAAGTTAATTCCGCGGCACCTTTCTCACATCAACTTCCAGCAAGCCACGCGTTATTATAATAACACTTTTCTTGTTTGAGTTTAACAAATTTACGTGGTACGTGTTTGTCGGGCAGTATAATATTGACGCGAAGTGTACAAGGGGATCATTAAATTATAATATTATTTTGGGCAACGAGGCACGCGCGCACGAGAATAGAACGCAGGAACAATAATGCGCAGTGGCCTCGTATCGTATTTATTAAAATTGTATATTCACTAGTCGTAACGAGGTTTTTCATAATTTCCTAACGACGGCAGAGACACTCTAGAGCGTCGCAGTGTTTCTGTCTTTTACTATTTAGCCGGGTCGGCTCTTCTGGCCGGATTTATTAAATCATTCCGAAATCGAGGGAATTTATATCTGATCGACGGCTACGACATGCATCAACGACCGGGTAAATTGTAATCGGTCCGCCGGGAATAATTCCGTTTGTAAAGTTTATGCTAATGAGGCTCGCCGGCTTGTTAACAATTCCATTCGAATGCCGCGGACACACGCCGGTAGCTAAAGTTTCATTAAAACGCTTCAATTTCACCGGCGCGGCGACCGTTCAGTATCGGGGGTGTGCGAAAGAGGGTGGGGTGCGGATCTGCGACCAAAAGGGGGCGGGACGCGACCTTTAATTTTATTTCGCGCGAGAACAACATTCCCCGGGCGAGCCGAAGAAAAATAGGACGAAATATAATCATTCCTCCTTCCGAACGAAATGCAATTTTCCGAGGGGAAAGATTGCGCGCGCGCTCAACAAACGCGAATTCTTCGCGTTTTCCTTTTCCATCGCTCGAAACCCGGGATCGTCCACGAACCCCGCAACTTTTTTTGGTTCGCTTTCTCGCCCGGTGGGATCCACGGTCTCGCGTTCGTTTTTCTTCTTCTATTCCTCCTTTTTCGGGGTTCGAATATTTACCGTGGGTCCCTTGACAAATTTCGCGTTCCGCTCCGCTCCGTTCTGCTCTGCACCGCTCTGCTCCGCGCCGAACCAAGCCGCGAGAATCGCGGCCGAGAGGGAAACGGAGATTCCATTTAACCGCGGATAAGCGAATTTCCGGGCAATTCGGTTTCTGGACCCCGACGAAATAAATTCGTTTTGGCCGGGGCTAAAATGAGATCCCGCCTCTCTCCCTTTCTCCTGCACCCTGTTCTCTCTGTTTTACACCTAACGAGCGGCCAGCCGAAAATTTGCTCGGCCCGGTCGTCGCGCGGCCGGCTTCACACGATCCAAACCTGTCTTTCCCTCCGCATAAGTGTCCGGACGAATAGCAAATGCGGAGTAACAGCGCATTAAAGGGGCATTCTCGTCTAACCCGTCTAAAAGCAACTGATTTTCATGAATTCTTGAGGAAACTACAATAGAACGTTGATTACTCTCACTAACAACCAGGCAAACACGGTTTAACGCGTTCACTATAGCGATCCCCATCTCATCGACTTTTCGCCCAGGACGTTTGATATTTTAACTGAAATATAGTATTATTAGACTGCCGAGAAAACGTTCCTTTGCACTGCTGTTCATTAAAGTTCCGACTAAAGATCTGCAGTCCAGTGATTATCTTTCATTGCTTCCGTGCTGAGAAATCTCATGTGTAGACTGCGGATCTTTATGCATTTATGAAGAAATTAACTGGATGAAATATAAAACAGTGAAGAATGTGAAAAATCCAAGAATATATGCTACGTAGTTCTCACCGTAAAAAGACTATTAAGGGGTGAAATTAATTTTTATTTAACGTACATGTCTACTTATGTGTACACTGCGGATGGTTATGCAATTTTCGATTTTTACGGACGTTTTAGGAAAATGGAATCAAATAAACTGTTATTTTCAGCGGTAGTAGCCTGTGAAGATCTGAGATAAATGAAAATAGTACTAAATTTTATTGGATTTTATATTCCAGCATTGTTTGAAAATTTTCAGATGCCATAAATGCATAAAGATCCGCAGTCTACTCATGTGTCTGATCATTACTGACAATTTCTACTTTTCGTTCAGGACATTTGATGTTCTGAGAAAAAACTGAAGAATATTGTGACATTGTTTTTAATGCAACAAAATCATTAAGGGATGAAATCTATTTTTACTTTTCTTCTGCTTACCACAATCAACGCAGAACGTTTTTGTTTTCATAAAGATCCGCAATCTACTATTATCATTCGTCGCATTTGTAGAAAGTAGAATTGGTTGGTCGTGATCAGACGCGTCAGACGAAACTCGATTTTCTCGAAAACGAAGTTTCGAAAGAAAAAATATTATAACGAAACTTTTCCTTGTTTTTTATGTACAATCACCCCCTACATGTATAAAATATAATAGTACTTCGAGCATTCCCAAACCAATATTTAAAGGAGGACGAACATAATCGTTAAACCAAGAATCTATAAATTATTCATAGCAGGTGACTACATCATTCTCACCTAGTTGCAACAGGAATACTGAATACATAAATATTCACTCTAATAAGGAGCCTATATTAATTACAACTCTATTAAACAGCGATTTAGTGCACATAAATGAAATTTTCACGAGAGTCACTCGAAGTCGGGTAATTCGCACATAGCTGTTTAACAGAGTGATACATCACCCTTAATTATAAACAGCACAGATCAGTGAAAACAAATGACTCTGTCGCCCTCATAGAGCTGTCGCCGAAAAATTAAGTAAATATTCGGTCCAATAAAGGGTCTACATTAATTACAACTCTGTTAAAGAGTGATTCGGTCGCAAATAAGTGAAACTGTCATGAGAGTCGCTGGAAGTTGAGTAATTTTACAAATTGCAATTTAACAGAGTGATACATCACACTTAATTACGAACACCGCAGATCGGTCAAAACAAATGACTCTGTCTCTTCCATAGAGTTGTCAGTGAAAAATTAAGTAAATATTCACTCGAACAAGGAGTATATATTAATTACAGCTATGCGAACGGGTGATTTAGTGCGAGTACAGTGGGTAATCAAATTATTCCGATTAATGCGTTCAGTGCAAACTCAGAATGGTTTTCAGGGTTCAGGGGGTACACCACCAAGTCAGTTTAAAATTATTGGTAACATTAAACGTTTTGTTAGATTTGTTAAATAAAATTTTTAAAATCATTTTAGAGGATATTTGTCATATTCTTTATTATTTAAAATTACAAAATGGCAATGTTATATAATATTGTCTCTCATTATGTTTGAAGGGTTCCTTGTAGATGGCACCCGGAACCAAAAGTTAGTGAACCATAAAAAGCATAATCAAGTATAAATAATTGTCAATGTAGCGTACAATTTTTTAGTGATTGACAAAAGTAAGAAAATGGTGGCTGTGTAAAGAATGCAATCTCTTTTATATTTATAGTATTCTTTTTTTATAAGTTCACACAACAATTTTTCTACTTCCGTGATCCAGTAACATTTGTTCACTTAAGAAGGACCCGTTAAACATGATAGAAAATATTGTATAAGATCGCAATTTTGTACTTCTAAACAATAAAAAAAATATGAATGGTGTAAAAATATGAATTGATTAAAAATGTTTAACTTCACAAATAAAATTTTAAACTGTTGGCGTATTCCTTTAAGCACTGTAAGTGAAACTTTTCCTATAATCGTTCGATTAGAAAGACGAAGAAGATCGCTCTATCAAATTTCGAAAGGCGTGCGCCATTCATCGTGATTCGACCGTCGGCCCGATTTTCTGTTCGCATTACTTCTCTTATTTTCCCGGAGCTCACCTGTTTCTTCTGTTCTGATACAGGTGATCAACTACGACAGTCCCCGGGGCGGTGTGTCGGTGATCACGGAGAAGGGTGAAGTTACAACCTCGTATCTCCTGGTGCAGCGTGCTCAGCCTGCAGATAGCGGCCACTATACCTGCCATCCTAGTAATGCTAATACAAAGACTGTCTTGGTGCACGTACTTAACGGTATGTATGTAACTTCGCTGAAAGTTTAAATCTGCCCGATACCGTGGTCCCGTCTGCCTTTCGGTTTCTTGTTACGGGGATCCTGTTCCGTTGACTCTGACTGGGCTTTTTTATTTTCACCCTCTTCGCTCGTTCCACCCTATACAGGGTGAATCCGCAGAAACAGAACACCTAAAAAATATCTCCGTTACTTTTCGTTGTACAAAAAATCTTCTTAGGACAAAGTTACACTGTTCGAAGGGCCACATGTAACGGTGTGAGGGAAGAAATTTTCAAGGTCATTTTTTTACAAGATTTCAAAGTCATCGATATTTTTTTAAATGGAATGAGGTATTTTTTAATACATCAATCGATGCAGCTGGACATTCGTTATAAAAAAGTACTAACCTATGTATGTCGAAAAGTTTTAGTAGTTCACGAGATATTTCGATTTAAATAACTGTAAAACACCATTACTGTCGTACTAAGACGTTACACAAGTACGTAAACGCTAACATCAATTTCAATGTCAATTTTTCAATTTCAACTTCAATTTTTCAATTTCAACTTCAATTTCAATATCAACTCTTCAACTTCATTTTCAACTTCAATTCTTCAACTTTAATTTCAACTCTTCCATTTCAACTTCAATTTCTATTCTTCCATTTCAACTTCAATTTCTACTCTTCCATTTCAAATTCAATTTTTCAATTTCATTTCATTAATATCAACCCTTCCACTTCAATTTCAATATCAATTCTCCAACTTCATTTTCAATTTCAATTTTAAATATCTCATTTCAACTTCAATTTCTACTCTTCAATTTTTCGATTTCATTTCATTAATTTCAAACTCTTCAATTTCAACTTCAATTTTTCAATTTCATTCTGTTAATTTCAACGTCAATTTCTCAATTTCATTCTGTTAATTTCAACGTCAATTTCTCAATTTCAATTCGTTAATTTCAACTCTCTTATTTCAATTTCAATACATTTCAACTTTTATTCCAACTTCAATTTTAATTCTCCCATTTCAACTTCAATATCTACTTTTCCATTTCAACTTCAATTTTTCAATTTCACTTCGTTAATTTCAACTCTTTAATTTCAACGTCAATTTTTCAATTTCAATTCGTTAATTTTAACTCTTCAATTTCATTTTCAACGTCAATTTTTCAATTTCAGCTTCAACTCTTCAATTTACACTAGCAAGTAAACGCTAACGTCTTAGTACGACAGTAATGGCGTTTTAGAGTTATTTAAATCGAAATATCTCGTGAACTACTAACTTTTCGACATACATAGGTTAGTACTTTTTTATAACGTATGTCCAGCTGCATCGATTGATGTATTAAAAAATACCTCATTCCATTTAAAAAAGTATCGATGACCTTGAAATCTTGTAAAAAAATGACCTTGAAAATTTCTTCCCTCATACCGTTACATGTGTCCCTTCAAACAGTGTAACTTTGTCCTAAGAATTTTTTTTTGTACAACGAAAAGTAACGGAGATATTTAGGTGTTCTGTTTTTGCGGACTCACCCTGTATACAGAGTGAACATTATAACGCGTTACAGACGAATATCTCCAAAAATATTGATTATACGCAAAAATGTTTCAGATGGAAGTTGTTCAGTACCGAGGGGGGCATCATGCGGCGGGGCTTTTATTTTTCCCGGTGGACACTCCAAGGTGAGGTGAAGGTCTACTTTCTTTTTTTAAATGGAATGTCCTATTTTTTATACCATAGATCGATAGAGTATCTAATTCTGAGTATAAAAGTGTTGACCTTCATATGTCCTAAACCTAATAGTTAACGAGATATTATCCAAAGAAGAAAGAAAATTGTTTCGATAATATCTCGTTAACTATTAGACTTAGGACATATGTAGGTTAATACATTTTTACTCAGGATTCGATAGTCAATCGATTCATGATACAGAAAGTAGGTCTTTTCATTTTAAAAAATCGAGGTGACCTTCACCTCACCTTGGAGTGTCCACCGGGAAAAATAAAAGTCCCACCACATGATGTTCCCATTAGTATTAAACAACTTTCATCTGAAACGTTTGTGCGTATAATCAATATTTTTGGAGATATTCGTCTGTAAACGCTCTATAATGTTCACCCTGTATACAGGGCGAGTCTCGTAACTTGTAATAACTCGTAAGTTATTTGTTGTTCCGTCGATTAAGTGACGGGAAATTGCCGGTGAGGACGACGGGACGATTACGAGAGACTTTAGACGACAGTTTACAACACAACTATGTACAATATATTTAAACAACTATTTACACTTTGTACAATACGCGTGGGCGCGAAATGCACGTTCTCACTGGGCGTGAGCTCGTTCG
The DNA here is from genome assembly GCA_933228785.1 of Lasioglossum pauxillum. NCBI lineage: Eukaryota > Metazoa > Arthropoda > Insecta > Hymenoptera > Halictidae > Lasioglossum > Lasioglossum pauxillum. The sequence goes on along the minus strand of OW121702.1, from coordinate 15,391,862 downwards.
CGGTGGAGATCGCGTCGAGGGATCGCGATACGTGAACGATCGTTAGTCGATTATTGTATGATGGGAACAGTGTCTAAAACTCGCTTCGATTTCTCCTTACAACTCTATGCGCATCGGTGCGCGGTTTGTATATATCACCGCCTTCCTGACGCGGGGAAGGGGTGTCGCAGTGAACGCGTTGCCGAGCGGTTCGGCAACGATCGGCGTGTTTGATTCGAAAACGCCCGGTGCGTGCGACCGTTTTTGTCGACCGCGCGAGTTTGTTTGGAACTGTGGCGGTCCTTTCGGTCGCTCGGTCGATGCTCCCGCTTGTTGTCGGGCGCAGCCGACGGTTGAGCCCGAACATTTGTTGTGCAAAAAAATGTTCAAACAAATGTTGCATGGTTCCTAGGGGGACATACAGTGCTGCAATCTGATTTTTGTTACTTCGATTTTTTATCAAGATATAGAGGTCACCTTCAGTTTATTAAATAGAATGCCTAATATTTTTGATTGAACTCGGATGAAGCACAAAGTTCTGCGTAAAAAAGTATCGACCTTCATGTATCATAAATCTAATAGTTAACGAGATATTATCGAAATAATTTTCTGTATGTACTTATTCAAATTGAGGGTATCAGTTCCAGCACCTACTAGTTTCCAGTTCTTCGTTGTCCAAAGCGCGGGGGTTTGAGCGGACAACGATCGTGCCCGGTCACTATTTTTGATTTATGATTGTGTCTAGATAACGCGCCGACCGCGCCAAGCGAGACACTTAAGTAGAGAGCCGAACATGGAGAAGGACAGAATGAAATACGGATCGCGTGGCCGAAGCGTGTCGCCGTCGTCGGCACAGTTCAAAGAATGTCCCATACGCTGTTCTTCGTTGCGTTCGAAAACTTCAACGTCGATTAAACCACTACAGTAATTGTTCAATCGGAGTCCTGGGTCGTCTATCTAACCGTAGTCCAGTGCCTACTCACTCCACTGCCGGCCAACGCTGCGCCGCGCCGTAGGGCGGCGATGTTTGATCTCGGCTCGGGTATATCGGTGTGAACGCCACACATTGACTCGACTGAATCGAAGTCTCAAACTTCTTAATTTTAATGATCGGTTTATGGGACTTTAACTAGCTTATTCCTGGCGTTTCGCTGATTAAAATGGTACCAAGAACGATATAATTGGGCCAATATTTAGTGGTTTAATCGACGATGAAAGTTTCGAATGCAACGAAGAAGAGCGTATTGAAGAGAAAGAGACGCGAACAGTAGCCGCCGCCGGCACAGTTCAAAGGCCCGCGTTGTCGCTGTTCTTCGTTGCGTTCGAAACTTTCATCGTCGATTAAACCACTAAATATTGGCCCAATTATATCGTTTTTGGTACCATTTTAATCAGCGAAACGCCAGGAATAAGCTAGTTAAAGTCCCATCATGATATCATAGAAAATAAAGAAGTTAAGATTTTGGTGTTTCATTGTGATGACGCACGAGCCTTTAAACTGTGCCGGCGACAGCGACACGCTTCGGCCACGCGATCCTATTTCATTCTGTCCTTCTCTATGTTCGGCTCGTCGTTTGAAGTCTCGGCGCGGTCGACGGAGTCATAAAAAATAGCCTCTCTACGCTACCCAAGTCCGTTCAAAACACGGGTGTTGGGACTCCGATCGAAGAATTACTGTAAATACAATTGAAATTATATCGTGTTTGGTGTAATTTTAATCAGAGAAATGCTAGAAATAAGCTAGTGAAAGTGCCATAAAGGAATAACGAAAATTAAGAGGTTTGGGTATTCGATTCACTCGAGTCAATGTCGTGGTGTTCACAGCGATATACCCGGGCCGACATCAATCGTCGCCGCTCTGCGGAGCGACTCGGCGTTTAAAGGCAGTGGAGTGGGTAGGCACTGGACAACGATCGTGCCCACGATTCAGGACAACGAAGTAGCTTTTACTGTAATAGCTATTATACATATGGGAAATTATATCGATCATATCTTGTTAACTATTACATTTATGATATATGAAGGTCAATATTTTTTACGCAGAATTTTGTGCTTCATCCGAGTTCAATCAAAAATATTAGGGATTCTATTTAATAACTTGACCTCTATATCTTGATAAAAAATCGAAGTAACAAAAATCAGATTGCAGCACTGTATGTTCCCCTAGGAACCATGCAACATTTGTTTGAACATTTTTTTTTTGTACAACAAATAACTTACAAGTTATTTGAGATCGTCACGTTACGAGACTCACCCTGTATATATTTTTTTCCTGTTCTTACCTCTCGGGCTCCTTCATTTTTTGTTAATTCGGAAGCTATTCAAACACGCAGCTCCTGAGCTCCACCTCCGTTTAACACGTAACGAATCAGCGCAACGACGAGACGTAGCCTCGAGTGATACTGCAAATCAGCGCCGGGCATATACGTTGCCGGCTGAAATGTAAAGCGAAAGAGTGGTGTAATGGATAATAAGTCATTTTTTATGCAGTCAGCGAGGAAAGTACTTGGAGGAAAGCCGCGGGGATGGGGAGGGCCATTATTAGATCCAGTGATCTTGTTTCATTAAACACGCGGCCGCTGGGAAAATTACGCGAGCCGTGTTCCCGGTGAAATTTCAGCTCTGAACTTAAACGAATTTTCCGCTCGAGACTACTCGAAAAATCTACGGCTGTTCCTTATAACCCGCTCCCCGGATTCCAAAATTGTCGCGGCGAAATTCGCGAATCTGTCGACGGGGCAAAGCTTCGAACCCCGCGTCAAGATTATCAAGAAATCCTTTTCTTCGTTCTTAATTATTAGATCTGGGATCTTCATGCAAAGTAAAAATCGTCCAAGTCGGTAAGAAACCGAAGTTAAGTGAAAATATGTTTTCAAATTCCGTCCCATAAGTATTCTTAAATTTGTCTAATGTCCTCTCACGTTTGTGTTATTAAATAATGAATTATTACGAATAATTTTCTAGTAGAAAAGGGGAATCCATTATTTCACTGCTTTAACCCTTCCGGTCACGAATTATTTATTCCTGGAAAGAAAAATCGTGGCTTTGCTAAGCAGTTTTTGTTTCGCCGCGGAACTGTGGGTTCGCGAATGTTCCGGATCACTGCCCGCCAAGCTAATCTTGGGCAGCTAGTTCAATGTTTTGATTATCGCAAAAGACAATTATCGATTCGCATGAATTGATATACGCATGAATACGTTAAAGAAAGCGTTTCGACCCGGACCTGCTAGTGGACTCGTCAGTAAGGCTGATCTAGCAGGTCCTGCCTTATACGCGCGCAGATAATGAGATAATGTTCGCGTTTCTAATTGTAACGCTCGCGACGGATCTCGATTGAGGGTATCCGGTACGCGAGGGATCTTGACCGACGCGCGACGCGATCCCGTTTTTGTCGAGTGTCCTAACTGCTGGACTACGAACTACCGTGATGCTAGTTACAACTATTAAGAATGCTTGACAAGACAACGGCTCGTGCGTTGTCTTGTCTACCCGAGGACTGGAGAGTGTCGCAGCGCGGTGTTTAGAGCGTAAACTCAACTGACGAACGCGGTCTCAACGCGATGTTCGTCAGGCTTCTCGAGCAGGAAATAAGATGCACTGATTGATTCTTGCCGAAAGTTGCATTTCCCAATCAGTACACTTTTGACTATTAGGACCTCCTTCCCGTAGCTCTGAATGAGGCCCTAGAAGGAGGAGTGGAGCGATCGACGACGCGACGGGTCTCGGTAATTCGACACCGTGCGTAACGGTCGCGAGCGGTTCTTCGGAGGGACTAGATTTATGATACTTTGTATTTTCGAGGCTGTATAAAAAACTGAACATTAGCCAGATGCCTTGACTGGTCGCCGAATGACCCTAGTTTGTTTAATCCTTGAAGAGGATATTTACGCACGTTCGCATCATAAATCTTGTCCGAAGGAAAACTACCAATCCTGTTCCTGCGCGACGGAACAGTTTTTTTAAAATATAAATGTCTGCATTTATTTATTTAGTATGTCCTTATACGAGAACGCCATGACCGAAAGGGTTAATTCTAATCAATAGACTTTTATGTATTTTTGACAAAAATGAAAATTTAAAAATACTTTTTTGAATTTATTAGAATTATTAATAAAGGAATACTTGTCTGCGTAGCTTATACATCTTGCAATTAACACAGACAATTTTCATTTTTGCATAGAAATCCGCAGTCTACGAATAACGAAAGAACCCAAATTTTGTGATAGAATACGCTCTATTCACAGTGTCACAGTGTCTACACTACTCACAGTGTCTACACGAAAAAATAAGTCGAAAAGAAAGAATAATGTTTTCTCGTTCAAGGCTTCGTTTCCAGAAAAATGAGTTTGAAGGTTCGTTGGGTCGCGTTACGAAGTAGATTCGGTCGACCATGAACAGACGCACCAGCCGATTCCAATCCAATAGCGCGCGTATTCCGTGAATGTCCAAACTCCATTTTCTCGAAAACAAAACCTTAAACGGGAAAAGAATTGTCCTTTTTTTAGACTTATTTTTTTAATGTGGATACATCTGCTTGTACCATCCGGTGACACTATACACTTTAATCTGTGATACATATTACAGTACAAATTTTGATCAATTTAACCTTTTTATTAAACTAAAATAATTGAGTTTTAGAAACCGTTTCGTGCAGGGATCGAAAATAACAGTTATTCTAAAATTGTCTACAATAAAAATCATTAATAAAAAGTTGATTATTATTATAATTTAATATAATGTACACAAAATATAAAGAAAAAAATTCGAAGAACAAAATGATTAAAGAATATCGATTTTTATACTTTTTGGTTACGAATAACAGTTATCAGTGTTAAAAAAATTGGATTCTCCTTGATAGTTATCGATGAAGAAAAACTGTTTCGATTCTCGAAGCAGTTATCGATGAGAGAAGTCGATTTCGATCGCTCATAACAGTTATCGATAAGAGAATTTCTTTTCACTTGTTCATAATAATTATTGATGAGAAAATTCATTTTGATTGCTTATTTAATTATTGAGTTGTCTACTCTTTTTCGGGTGGAGCAAGCCTGTGAAATTCATTGAGACGGTTTCGTACAACAAGACGAATCAACAGACCATAAGAGCAACACAAAATCTGTTTGTCACACTAAATTTTGATTGTAAAAATTAATTTTACGAATAAAAAGTTTATGAAAGAATTGATTGTCTACCATTTGAAAGTTGTACTATTTAATAATAACTATTACTTTCCTTCATCAATAACTGTTATGAGCGATCGAAATAAATTTCTCTCATTGATAACTGTTATAATTGATCCAAATAAATCTCTCTCATCGATAACTGTTATGAGCGTTAGAAATAAATTTATCTCATCGATAACTGTTATGAACGATCGAAATAAATTTCTCTCATCGACAACTGTTATGAGCAACCGAAATAAACTTCTCCCATCGATAACTGTTATGAGCGATCGAAATAAATTTCTCTCATTGATAACTGTTATTTATTGATTGTTTATTGTTAGCGATCGAAACGAATTTCTCTCAACGATACCATTCACCAACAAGAGAAAAAATTTTCGGTTACTCATAAACCTTACCTGTAACCAATACGATTTTAGCCGATAAAACTAGAGGGCTATTGTTGCTCGCTCGCTTCGCTCGCTCGCGAGTAGGGTTTTTTTTGCTCGCTCGCTTCGCGAGCTCGCGGGTAGGACTGCTCTTGCGAGAGGGTTAGTGATACGCATGGCTAGTAGGGCCTACTGATATTAATGTTTTTTATTTGGTGTGTGACTCTCCAAGAGTCACACAAAGAACTTCCCGATTCGTTACTCCTTCGCCAACATCGCTAACATCGTTTTTTTTTTGTACTTTCATCGATATTCTCCCAAAATGTATTCTTGGGAGTAGAGATGATAAATTCACTGTTGCATTGGAATAACTTTCGATTATTCCAAGCGGTAACATTAGCATCAGTTAAAAAAAAAATTTTTTTTAATCTAAAAAAAAATTTTTTTTTAAATCTAAAAAAAATTAAGAAAAAAATTTTTTTATGTAATTGCGTTTGTTTCTTTGGTGGAAAATTTTCGTCCTCCCTTATAAATTGCATTGTAGAATCAACTCTTTTCTAAAAAAAACTAAAAATCTAAAAAACTACTTGACCAATATGGAGCAAAATCTAATCAGCTCTAAGTTACGACGGGGCACTTCGATTGCATCATTCATCATCCTGATCGCGTTGTTACTTTTTCTGAAAACGTTAACGAAAAATTTGATTACATAGAAACGGCCATACGCACACACACACACACACACACACACACACACACACACACACACACATACGAACATTTTGCTGAAAATAGTCTAAAATGACTGCAATGACCATGAAACATGAAGATCTGCTAAAAAATCGATTTTCGATTTTCGGGGTAATTACAATAACTTCCCTATAAAATCGGGAAGTTAATAATTGTTAAACTACGACATTTTTTCTTTTTGGTTATAACAGTTATGGTCCCTGCTTTCATGGTTTTTTGTTCTTAACGATGCAATTCTTTTTTCACTGCAGCAATAATTTAGTTGTCAGTCGAGTTCTTTAAAACGACAATAATAAAATAAAATAAATAATACAATATTATTGAAATTTATTTATTTAACGATAATTAAACCCTTAAGACACGCGTGGTGCTAAACGAAACAGACAAATATTGACTTACACCGCTTTTACATTAAACGGCTCAATTATTTCAGCTAGCCGGAACGTTTGCCATACAAATATCGCGCAGCAAAACGCTTATGACTTTAAGCTAGAGAGCGTCGCAGTCAAAGGATGCAAAGAAATTTATTCATATCTAGTAGACTCCGTTTAAAATCTTCGTCATGAATCTGACGCATTTGCATACAGAAAGGTATGCACTGTAGTTAAATAAATAATTAAGAAGAACATAATTTTTTTCAATTTTTCAAATCACAGAAACTGTCTTCTTTGTCTAAGAATTTCATCTAAACGTACAGACAAAATTCTGTTCACAGAAATTTGGTAGATTATGTAATCTCTTGTTTGAAAAAATGGCGCGACGATCTATGGGAATTATTTTGACGATCTCTGAGAATCATTTTGACGATCTCTGAGAATTATTTTGACGATCTCTGAGAATTATTTTGACGATGTGGAGCGTCTTTTAATGCGATGCTTGGTCGCGTGATCACCAAAGTTTTATGCGACGTAAAATAAACTTTGCTGCATGCCGCGAACACTTTCGCAAGGGACTGTACTTCGTTACACGTACGTGAATAATGGATTCCAGAAGTACTCATTTCGCGCCCCATGAATGGAATTCTTCCGAGCCATGTTTTCATTCAATTAACGGCGTTAAACGCAGCGATGAACAAAAGTGAAATTACAAACATTGCACGATACATTACGCGGAAGAACAATAGCGGAGAATCGAATAAAAATATCTTTCGCTTAAATCGACCGTTCGCAATTACAATCAGTTAAACAATCCGAGAATTATACGCCGGGCAGGAGAGTAGTAATTAGACCGGGAAGATCTTGATGGAAAATTCTGTTTTCAATGGATTATTTCGTGAATGCCGTAACGAAAAAGAAATATTTCTATCGCTGGTTTAAATAATCTCTGTGGTGCAAATAAAGTAGAAAAGTTATTCGCGTGCGCCCCGCATATCTGTTTGTTTTCCACTAATTACGCCTTGTTGAATAATACTTCATTTACACGGACGATTTCAAAGAGAAGAATGCCGTGATACGAAGTTTCGAACTTGCAATTTGAACCTCGGCAAAATATAATACGCAGTGGAAATGAGAACTTTAACGAGGGTCGTGTTCATACACTTTTGTCATCTTTCTGCGCTCGAACAGCTCGTTTGCAACTTAATCTGGGAGCAACACGCCAAACGGAAGTATTAAATTTTGCTTGGTAACTTTCGAGGTCATCCGCCCGGAGCAAAATGCAAAACGAACTCAAAACGAACTCAAAAAACAACAGCGTCATCGACTAATTAAAAAGAGGCAGGAGCATGTACCTCGTTTGAAAATATACGAAAAATCTTTATGGATGAAAACTCCGGGAAATCGAAGTAATTATTTTATAACAACCATTTGGATACGCTTCTAGTTATGCATTCGCAGTTTGCAGATCTTGTTACAAGTTCTGCAATTTTCTGGCGAAGTAGAACTGACCTAATTTAACAACACAACACCGTCGAATAACCAATATCAAAACAGCTGGAAAAACCATGAACAAACTGAAATGTAATTAATAGACTGTAGAAATTTATGCATTTATAGCAAAATTGAGTAGATGAAATTCAAAATTGTTGGAAAATTTTTAACACTGAACCTACCGAGCAGAGTTGGGCAGTATTTAAATACTTTTCGCCTCGGCTCTATAACGCCATCTCTCTACTACGATATTGGAGTAACGAATAAACCATTAAAATTATTTAACTACCGATTGGAATAAAAGATACATAACTTTTATTTGTTATTCGACTTTTATTTAAATAATTTTGTATTCGCCGAGAATGTATTCGATAAATAATAGTTACAAATTGTTCGAAGCTTCGAATACAATTTGTAACTATTATTTATCGAATACATACTCGGCGAACACAAGATTATTTAAATAAAAGTCGAATAAAAGATATTTTTGTATTGGAACCTTCGAATAACGAATACAAATTTTGTATCTTTTATTCGTTATTCGAAATTTGTATTTAAATACAATTTAAAGACACTGTATTTAAATACAATTTAAAGACAATGTATTTAAATACAATTTAAAGACAATGTATTTAAATACAATTTAAAGACAATGTATTTAAATACAATTGTATTTTTAAATACAATTTTTGCCCAACACTGTTACCGAGCCTTAAAAGTAACTGGTACATGTTCCCTTATAAAAATGACAAGATTGATTTTATTTAGAATACTAAAGATATCTACAGTGCCTTTTCATAATTGTACCAAACGACCTGATTTGTTATAATCAATTAGAAGCATTGGTTTACGAAATGATATGCAAAAAAGATTTTCCAAAAATTATAATTTACAAGGTTACATGCAAAAATAAAAAAGACATTTTTTAAAACTTTTATTTGGGCCCTTAATGAAAATTTAAAATATATGTTTTGTAGATCTATGAAATTGATCAAAAGTCGTGTAATGCTACGGTTTTCACCATTTTTAAACGCTTGTAGCTCGTGTGTATGTTAATCGTTTTCGATGAAATTTTCTGAATGTGTATAACTAACATAGATCTACAAAACATATATTTTAAATTTTCATTGAGAGCTCAAATAAAAAAGTTTGAAAAAATCCCTTTTTTATCTTTGCATGTAATCATGTAAATTATAATTGTTGGAAAATCTTTTTTGCATATCATTTCGTGAATCAATCCTTCTAATTGATTATAAAAGATCAGGTCGTTTGGTAGAATTATAAAAGAGTTATATTTTTTACACTCTCTGTATACAATCATTTCTTATGAAATCAGTTTTATTATTTTTCTAATTGTAAAATAAAAAATCTGGAACCGGTCATCTTGACCGGTGTTTGTAGGTTTAGTGTTAAAACTGAAGACGTCAATATATTGCCGCCTGAATGTAAGAACTAGGTAACTTACAATTCCTTATTTTAGAGAAATTGATGAAACAGTATTTTAAGGTTTTAAGATTATGGTAGGGAGACCTTTCTTTGAAACATAATGCCAATATCTAATAACAATACATGAAAGAACATCATTTTGGATTAAAAAAAATTTGTTAAAAGTCGAGTTGCCCATTTATAACATAAATATAAATCTGTATTTATTTTTTATGTACTTTGATCACTGCTCACTAGATGTCGTAGATTACTTTGATAGGTTACCCAGTTTTTACATTAAATTCTACTTGATTTCTTCTTTAATACGAAGTAGATAACTCAAAATGTCCAAATTTAAAGTTACCTAGTTCTTACATTCAGGCAGCGATATGATTTCGCCTCTATTAAAATCATTAAGGGAACAAATAACGTTCAATTTAGTTTCTATTTCTTGCAATCGATGCCGACGATTTTTTATTTTGCATAAAGATCCGCAGTCTGATAATTAGCCATCGATTCTAACAATGCAAACACGCGTGTATTGTTACGGTACCGGTTGTGTAACTGTAAGGGCGGGGTCGAGCCGCCAATAAACAGTGTGTTCGATGTTTTCGCACATCCGGCGAGCCTCTATCGACAGAGTCGAGATAAAGTGAGACGCAGTCGACTGAAAATCAATTGATCGTTCAAGGTCATCGGCCCACTTGCAAGAAACTTTACACTTTGACAGTTGGTATCACGTATACGTGACTTCTCCCAGCTGACGGTTATCGGCCGGTGTCACGTAAACGTGATTTAGTTGTTCTCGATCCTGCCCCGTGCCGAATTCAACCTGTGCACTCCGAAGAATCGATAAAGTTTGTCCGCACCCTTTGAAACCTAAAAGCGTTGTTTTCCCGGACGAACATATTCCTGAAATTCCCGTTTCTAGAAACGCTGGAAATTAAAACGCTCGTATTTAGAACGGGTGTTTTATTGAAAATATTTTTGCCCTTAAAATATCGAATTAATTAGACTGCAGATCTTTGTGCAAAAGGAAAATTTGCTAAATCAATTGTAAGAAAGAAAAATAGAACTTCTCCTTTTAAGAATTTTACTAAATCGAGAATAGTAAAAACTACTATTATTTTCTATTTTCAATATTTAATATGCTCCTCGTCCAACGTTGGTTCCATAATTCTCTGTAGAACAACTTCAGTAATTTTAATTTCGTTCCTTATAATTATTGTTCAGCTGGTGCTTATGCAAACGTGCACGTTCGTTGATAATCCCGAATGAACCATAAATAATAGACAGATTCTATGCATTTATTACAAAAGTGTGAAACGAAATTTGAAACAGTAAAAGGATTACTTTAAGAATGTGTTATTTTCATCGTGTTGAAATTACTAAAGGAAGAAGGACAATTTTAATTACCGACGTAAACAATTTTTATTTCGCGTAAAGATTCGCAGTCCAGTGCCTACATAATTAAATAAAATCCCATTTTCTTCGCGAACGGTTCCGGTAAATTGAAAATAAGATGAGCCAACGTGAAATATCGTTAAAATTTCTGTTTTACTATTTTCGAAAATCTTTAAATCTCTGACGGCCGAGCGGAAGAGTATAAAGCTGAATTATTGGTCGCGCAGAAAAGCACATTTACGAAAGTTGATAACATATGTTCCGCTCCATTAAACTTCTAAAATACAGATCACGTTCTATTCGGAAACATTCTCCTTTTTCAACAGGGAGCACTAAAAGTGACTTGCATTACTTTGTAAAAATAGGAACGCATCTATCCAAATTTTTAGCAAATCTTTTTACAGGGTGGTCCACGTAAATGTAGCCACTTAAATATTTTCTTGATTTATGATAACTAGACTGCGGATTTTGTGCATTTATGATAAAAATCAGTGGATGTCATTTCAAACAGTAAAAACATTAAGACAATTTAGCAACGCCCATATGTTATTCTCGATTTATTAAAATCGTTGAAAATAGAAAGAACGTTTTATGTGGCTTCTGTGTCTAGCAATTGATGAAGACAATTTTTATTTCGAAGATGAATTAAAAATGATTTTACATTTATAAACATAGCCAGAATTAGCCATTTTTTAATAGTATATGCATACCCAAAGAAATTAAGAATGTTAGAACCCGTCATTTTGAATTGAAAGTAATTTTACGTTCAGAAAAACAGCAAGAATTTATCTTCGCAAATTTTCAGCCATTTTCTGTATTGTTCCAACGAAAATTCGTGGCGGACACTTTCGCCACCGGACATACATATATTTGAAGTAGTGGCATTAGCAACAAGTACATCTGTCCCCTTAAATTCCTCGTGCGAAGCTGTTCGTAGAATAGCGGTGGTAATCGAGAAAATTTTACAGCGAGAAATACGGCCGTCAAGGTGTTGGCGCGATAAGGAGAGATTCCGCCGTATTTCAAACGTTATTACAGTTTTATTCTAGCTTCGAAACGAATCCTTTCACGAATCCGCGCTCGCGTAACGTTCTTTTGTGTCCGTGCAACATGCTCGTCTAATAGTCAATAACAGAATGCACCCGATCCTCGAGTAACGCGGGTACGGCGGGTACGTTGGGTACGTTGGGTACGTTCCGGGTCGTTTTGTTTTACGCGATAGAAAACCTCGTAAATCGAATCCGTCGTGTATGAAAATAAAAAACCGTGCCGACGGACAACAATAACCGGGGGAGCATCGCAACTACAGGACGTCCGTACGAGCATATTTGATGTAACATATACGTTCGGTATGTATGAATGTACACGTCGCGTAACACGGAATACGTCGGCAGGTCCGTATGCTCCCTATTAACTCGTAAACTCTTTGACCAATCTGGTCGAAATTTCAGCTACTCGCTGAAACCCCTGCCGATATTACCTCGGCCGCCGTGTGAAATCTGGATGGCTCATCCCGCCAGGTTTCATCCCTCCTCGATCCTTTGTGGTAATTAAGTTTAGTGCATTATTATTTCTATCCATATATCCGGCGACCCACTTTGACCTCCCGCCCTGCGTCACTCGTTCTCTGTCTCGTCCTTTCGACCCTTTGCGAAAATTGAAATTTAGTGCTTTATTATTACTGTCTACGTATCGGTCCCCATCCCCGCCATACCGACCACACTCATCCCCGATTTCATCCCCTTGATACATTATGGTAAGCTCCGACGAATCCCGGTACTTCAAATTATTATTCAAGAAGATTAGCCCCTTGTCCTGCGTCGGGTCGGGTTATCGAGTCGAACTCTTCACGGAGATTTCAAAACCGAATCGCGACCGTCTATCGTTATGATTATTCATGGATCCGATGCGGAATATTTTCGTAGCAACGGAGGATTATGTTAATGACACTCGTTCAACGCTGAAGGGATAATAAGAGGGAAATCGAGGATATAAATACAAGTTCCCGATGTTTTTCTCAGTCGTAATTGCTAATTGTACGAATTATAACTTTTTCTGTGGTATAACAGTGCAACTTGCAGTTTTATGTTGCAACCTTTTTGCACGTCGAAAAGGTTACAAGATACTATAATATAATGTTATCAGTTAGTTGTTTGTTGAAAAATCTCGTTTCCTGGAACATTGTATGCTGCCATCCATCTTTCTACTGTTATAATTTCGCTAAATGTCAGTATAAAAATAACGTGGTAAAAAATGTTGCTATACGACTTCGTCATACTGTCGAAAATTTTTCATAATTTTCATGCAACGGATATGCAGATGGATAGGTGCACTGTTTTATGTTTTCGAAGAAAAACGAATATTAATTGTTTTATTGTTTTTTTATGTGCATGCAATATTTTTTCGTTTTCAATAAACGCTCAAATAATTCTCTCAACAAATTTTGTTTATCGTCGATTTAATCGAGCAGATCGAGTTAATAATAAAATAAGAAATTAATTATTATCGTGTTTTTTAAAATTCAATTTTGAAAAAGGAGTAAAATGAATATCTCAAAAATTTAATTTCAATGATCAGGTAAAAAGTAACTCTGTAAAAGTTTCTTGTGCTCGCACCCTGAAAATTACGAAAGATTCTTGTGTAAAACGAATCTACAGACTTTCCTAAATACACCAGTCTACTTTTTATCATATTACATTAACATTTGAGCCTCTTTGAACAATGTTCAAAGCGAGCGGTTCATCGTCGGGCAATTTTCCCGGGCGTTTTGCAACTTCTCACGAAAAATAAGGGCTCAAAGCGGAAATTGAACTACCCCTCGACACGGTAAAGTAACATTACACCAACGGGGTAATTAAGTAAAATATGTTTGGGCACCGATGATAATAATAGTTTCGGAGTGGCTCATGGTCGGTCGCACGACGTTTCAAGCATTTCATAGCCCCTAATAATTACCTGCTTTCTTCCAATGAATAGCAAGTGTTCCTAAACTTGAACCCCAGCGTCTTTCATCATCCCCTATAGCTGGATCTCTCTAACGACTCCGAGAAGCCACTTAATTTCCATCGGACGACACTCCCGCCTCCTAAGTAGAAGGACACTTATCGAGTGCGAAGTAGACTTGACATGAAATTATTAAGTTTTCCAAGATCTCGAATGAATATTGTATGACGGCTGAAAAGTGTGGGCGGACTCGTAATAAGGCGGGGCGAGGTTCGCCAGTGGATTGATCAGCTAGAATAACTGCGAGAGCCCTTACTTTCGACACGGTTATACTCTGTGATCGATCGGGCATGTACGAAGTGTGTCTCATTTTATTTTCTCACGGCGCAGAGTATGCGACCTCACGGGGGAAGGACCTCGATTGCTCGACTTTGATTTTAATGTACTTTGACGGCTTGCTAGCACGGTTGCTGTGCTGACATGTGCGAGATATTAGATGCGGGAACTCTATCACTTTAAAGATTCAAGTCAAGTTGCACCCATTGTGCTGATGCACTTCGCCTGATAAACATTTCCAGCTAAACAATTTTTTGTTCGCGTTATTTGACACTGTTTTGAGTCTGTTTCTCACAAGTTTTGTAGATATTAGTTACTTGATGATGAAGTTTGCACCTTCTACTACAATTTCGTTCACTTCAGAAGGATTCATTTCGTTTAGTAAGCAATCAAGGTGTTAATAATTTCTTATAAAACTAGTTTTATGATGAAATGAATTTTACTGTAATTTTACAAGGAGGCTTCACACTCAGCACACTTCGCCAGACCCTTTTGGCAGCCATTTTGTCAGCTCCGCCTTCGGTTAGATCGAATAAGTCATATTTCGAACATATTCAGACAATTTCTCATTCCTCGTTTCGGCGAGTTCGAGCTGTTGGCATACAACGGCCGTCTCCCCGCATTTATTACCGATAAAATGTTAACTGCGCTGTTTGTATTTGACTGAACAATCGAAATTAGCTGGAACGTTCGATCCAGAAGAAGTTATATCGCCCGGCGATAAGAGGTGAATAAAGCAGCTCGATTTTGGGGGATAGTTGCGGCGCACAGTGGAGTATTTGGCCCGAAAAGCTGGCCAAAACTATTGCAACGTTATTTACGGTCTCAAGGTCATAATATCGTTGAATTCGTCTTAAGATCAGCTACAACATTGTGAAATAAAAAATACATTTTAACATTTAAAAACTCAAAGTGACCTTGATTAATTGTTGTAAAAAAAATATTTTCGAAATTTCATATATCGAAGTTTGTAGATGTCGGAACACTGTTCAACTTTTGTTCAAACCATTTTTTTAAACAAAATTATTTTATTTGCTTTTATTACGCTAAGAGTTCTTGTGAATGAAATAATGCCATTATATTCTGCAATTCAAAGAATGTGTAAGATAGAAACTTTGCAAACAAATTTATAATTCTATATAAATATATTTTTGTTTATATTATTTTATTTTAAAGTATTACATTAACCCTTACTCGTCTATTTCTGAATCGCCTTTTATGTCTCTACTACTTGTATTAGATTCTTGTTCCTCTGAAATTAAAAGTTGTAATGTTTCGGGTGAAAACGGTTTTCCTTTTTTATGAAATCTTTTCCGGGGCCAGATATGAATGGGTCCGATGATAGTAAAAGTTTATTTCAAAACGTCCCGATTTGCAGGCCGCACGAGAAAGTGCCGCGGGTTGCTCATCCTTGGTCTACATTGTATCAACCGTCGCCACAAAAACCGTTTGGAAATTCGCTGGGGCGCGAACGGGCAGCCAATTTTTTTCATGTAATAAACTAGAAACCTTGGCGCGTCTAATGACACCAAAACAAGCACTTGGACGCACTTGGAAACATACTAAAATTCTATTTGAATTCTTTAAATTCTAATGTACTTCACTGAATTATTGGTCAGTATTTAACAGCACTAATCTCAAAAACACAAGTAAAAAAGCGCATAATTTTTAAATGAAAGTAAAGTACATACTTACCTAAAAAAACATCTGTAAAGGGAAAAGTTGGCATTAATTTCTTTGCGGTGTAGAAAAATCATTAACGAGCGCACGGTAATACAGAGACTAGTTGAGAGGAACAGGACTACGAAAACTCTCCATCTTTGATGAAGCATAACACTTCATGAGGGAACAAAATTTAAAAAAAGGTATTGCAATATCATTCTGTATATATTTAACTATCTCAAAATGCAACAATTTTATATTGTAGACAAAATTTTTGAATTGACTTTTGGCCAGCTTTTCGGGCCAAATACTCCACTGTGCGGCGGTCGATTCGGCGATAAACGTGTTAATAAGAATGAAAACAGCCGTGATATAAAATGGATAAAGTGTGCCGTTCGCGGGTCAGGCTAGCACCGGAGAGTATCAAAGCCGAATAAACTTTATTTATAATAGCATAAAGAGCAACAGGTGTACTCAAAGTGCGTAGCCGTTATAAAATAGCGGTGTTCCCCTGGCGCACAGCAGGTGTCTTGACGCTTACGGTCGACAGTTCGTGTCGGTCCTGTGCCGAGAGCCTTTCGCCATTCGTTCGCTGTCGACAAGCTGAGAAAGTATATCGCGAAAGATGAGAATAAGAGAGCCAAAGGGAGGACAAGCGGGAAGCAGCACAGCATCGACACGCAGCATCTGTTTGTTAAGCAAATGTTACGGTAATACCGATCGCCGGGGCCGGAGCACACTCCGTCTATCGATTTTATGATAAACCCCGTCGCGCCAGACGCCGATAGACGTTTATCCGTCTCTGTCAGGCTCGAGTCCAACCTTCTCAGCCCCACTGGCACCCTTAATCCCGAATTCTACTTTCCGGGAGGGCAGAGCATGGTTTTGCCACGGACAGAGGACGCAACAATGGCTGAGCTCGACGAACCGCGCTCCTGAGAGAAATCTCTTTAATTACTCTTCCCGGCTCGGCTGAATGGTTTTTGCTAAGACCTGTTATCTTCTGCCAAGAGACCGATCGGGTCCATTCGTTCCGCGAACGGCGAACGGCCCAAGCCAAAGCCCGCGGAAACGTACGAGCCCGCCTCGTTATGAAATAGTGGCGAGCTTTTTTCTTGTTTCGCTCCGCTTGAGAATAAAAGGGGGGTGGGCGGTGGGCGGGCCGGTGCTCCGCGGAGCCACGGTGGGGCGGGGCGAGGAGCCGGAACGCGACGCGGCAGGGTCCCCGGGTAGTTTTGCAGTGGAACACGATTACGACAACGAAGCAGTTTTTAACGAGAATTCATTAACGGGCCTGTTAATTGAAACTCGTGAAATCTCTCTTCTCCCTCTTTCCCTTTTTACTTCTTTCTCTTGTCCCCTCGGATTCTATCTCTCTCTCTCTCTCCCTCTCTTCGCCCCAGCTAACTTTCTTCATCTCCTGCGCTGCTGCTTCGTCGTCCCTTCGTTCCGGCTCCGTGGGGACGGCCGTTCGCTAATTCGTCTTGACCAAATAATCCCGGAACATCGGACGCTGTAACGGAGGGAATTTTGGGATACGCTGAACGAGCTTGACTTCGACAACGATGAATAGCGTTGTGAACGGTAACAGCAGAAAGAAATTGAATGCCGACGCTGCCGGCTCACTGCTCGACACTTAGTTAGTCGGTCTAATTGCGCCATTGTGGCTCCGGCAAACGCAGGTATCGAAGTGCCAATTGTCGGTTTTGACGAAACTCTGCTAAAATGTATTTTTGTATCTCGGTAATTCTTTTATACTAGTACACCCGAGTCGCTAATTGCTTAAAATTGATTTAATCGATATTCATTTTTATCCTATACTGTCGGGCTGAATCATCCCTTCTGAACTTAATTTGTTCCTCCATGGCAAATTGACTTACCACCAAGAAATCAATAAAATGTAAAGTTCAATTCGAACATTTCTCTTTTCAAAATGAAAACCTGGGAGAACGAAATAGAATTAACCCGTTGCATTCGTCTATTCCCTCCAATGGGATATCGTAAATCCAGTCAGCAACTTGGACGTCCCTTTCGAGAGGACATGAATAGATTGCTGGCAATTATGGGGCTTACAATTTTAGTTTTACAATATCTCTTTCAGTAATATTTCATGTCGAATCTAATTTAAATAAAGTAACAATGAATTAATCAAATGTGAACGTCCCTTTCGAGAGGACATGAATAGATTGCTGGCAATTATGGGACTTACAATTTTAGTTTTACAAAATCTCTTTCAGTAATGTTTCATGTCGAATCTAATTTAGATAAAGTAATAATGGATTAATAAAATGTGCTCAAGTTGCTGGTAGACGACTTGAGAAAAATCACCAGGGGGGTAAGGAGTTAAAATATAATTTTTCGCATCGTTCAAATAAAATGGAGCGCGGGACTACTTTCGTAGGACTAGTGGGAAATGTGTCAAATTGACATAGGAGACGGATCAGGGTCACATTTTCTCTGGTGCGCTGTTCAACGGCTTGTATAATAAAATGTTTAATCATATAAAAGCCAAAATTTCAAGTTAGGCAGGAAATACATTTTCATTAAAAAATTACAAAAATTTTGTGATATACAGTATAACCTTGATTAACCGGCTTGATCGGGAGACGAACAGCCCGGATAAATTAAGGACCGATGGATAATCGAGACCCGAGGGAAATCATTAAAATGTACATTATATTCCAAAATAAATTTTTTATTTTTGAAAATTTATTTCCCTTTATAATGTAATCATATTTAAACACATATTTGTTTATAATCGGGATCCGGTTAATCAAGATTCTACTGTATTATTAGAAGAAAAAGCAGAGTTGGGCATTAATCGATTAAAATTTTAGTCATGATTGATTCATTAATGTGTACGATTAAAAAAAGAAATCGTCGAAAAATCGGCGATTGATTCAATCGATTGATTTAATCGTCAATCGTTGATTAAAAAAAGGAATCCTTGAAATTCGGATGATTTAATGAATTGTTGAAGTTAATCGCCTCACGGTCTATCCATAAATTGTAATAAGGAGGAAGAGAGGGAGCAGAGAGCGGATGGAGAATTGACAGAAATAATAATATAATTCAACAAAAGATGTTTATTTTCAATAGTTTTGTTTTAGGAAATCTCTTATGAAATTTATTACAACATATAGTACATTACAGTAACTTTGTTTAATGTTAAATTAGTAACATTGTGAAAAGAAAAGAACAAAAAAGGAAAAGAAGACCTTTAGGCACGTAAGTTACAAGTATTTAGAATAGAATATTTATTATGTCATGTTTGTTTTTAGAACAACCCTTTTCTCAAAATTAAAATCTGATAATTTGTGCGATTTTGGTGAATTCGTCATCGTAGCAAACCGAAAAGCCTATCTACTTCCAGGAATAATAACTTCAAACATAAAAGCACGTAAACAAAGTTTGTGTTATAGACCAAATGCAAATACACCTAAACTCAGTTTACATGTTTTTCAGTATTCATACAGTTCTGATTACGTATTTCATTTCGAAATTTCAGCAGTTAATCATCAATCGACTATCCGATTGACGATTAATAATCGTTAATCGCAATTAACGACTAAAGTAGAAATTTAATCGTTAACCACAATTAACTAATAATAAGTATTTAATCGTTAACCGCAATTAACGACTGAACTAGGAGATTAATTGTTAATTGCGATTAACGACTGAAGTAGAAATTTATTCGTCAATCGTTGATTAAATTTTTCCCAACCCTGAGAAAAAGTATGAATAATTTTTATTGGGAACGGTGATCATCACTTTTGTCACACCCTGTATCGATAACAGTGAAGCGACGTTACCTTGCGATTGGTTGTTCGGCCCTTCTTGTTATTAATTCCCGGTTTAGTGCATCGACCGACACAGATGAGAAGAAACAATCAATTATAAATTGAGATTCCGGTAAATTGGAAGCTTCATTCGTCTCTTGATAATTGATGAGTCGAGATTATCTGAGACTATATAAACCCGTGCGAGTTCTTACCCTATTTTGTCAATTTATAAACGGATACAGAACCTCTTGTTGGAAATGGATAACCTAAATTCGTCTGACTAACCATTATTAATAGATTTTACTTATAGATTTATGCACTTTGTAACCTGTACATCAACGTCAGTTGCCCGCGATTGTATTTTATTTTCATCATGTAAAATAATTGATAAAATGGAAAATTTGCATAGAGGTCAGCAGTTTAATTATGAAAAGACTCGGTACTTTGAAAGACTTCAAAGTACTCTAACGGCTTGAATAGTTCAAGCGTCTTGGGTACTTTAGAAAAAAAAATAGGAGCCTTAGGTGCCTGCAGATCTTTTATGCCTTGAAAGTCTTGAAAGTTTTAATTATTGTCTTAAAAAAGTCTCAACATGTTTTCACGTCTTGTAGAAAGAAGGTTTACAATGTAATTATTACACTGCGGATTGCATGAGTATTTTTCTGGATTAATTTGCAGAAATTGGAGTCGCTTAACAATGTCGTTCATTTTTTACGAGTTTTATTATGGACCACTTCATTTGTCTGAATGTTAGAGCTAGATTACTCGTAATATACCGATAGCTAGCTAAGATTGCTTTGAATTAGGTCAGCACCCTCAAGTAATATAATTTCAGGTCGGATACATCATTAACCCCTTGCCGTACCTTCTCTATTGCAGTTACAGTCTTTTCCCGAAAAATGTCGTAGAAGAGAAGAGAAAATTTATATTTTTTGTATGGATACATTTATTTTAATGCGTAAATATTGATTACAAACGAATCAAATTTTATTTCAGCTAAAATGAAACGCGTGACATTCATATTTGGTAGACTTTGTTAAGAACCTTCGTCACGAGTCTGGCTCGTCAAAATACGGCAAGGGGTTAATAAATAAACTAAATCACGAATTAAAATAAGTTCGATCGCGAAGCTACTTTGTCTTCCTCGGATTTACGCGTGCCAAACTGACACTGTTTGCGAAAGAGATTCGTTGAGTAAGTTGATTCAGTGTCTGGAGGAAGGATTCTTCGTTCGACGAATTAGTGCACGTCTCGAGTTCCGCCAGCTCCGCGACACTAATCCGAGTAGGCTACAAGAAAAATTTGCTCTGCTGTATCCTTTTTCCAATTTCGAAATTCAGTTTCAACTTTTATTACCTGGAATTTCGCTAGTCAAAACCCGATTCTTGTTCAATATTTAGAATACGTGAGAAATAGTTTGGAGACGATATTCCGAGGAAAATGTTGATAAAAGGTGACTTTGTCGCCCTCGTTTTAGTTTCCAAACTGTTTCAGGAATATTGAATACAGAGTTACGAATTTATTATTTTATTTTTACCTCCGCTACATAAAAGCAGAACTATACCCGAAATTTGTAATTCATGAGAATTTGTCAAGGTGCCAGCTTGGGGACACTAATCCGTGGGAAGCTTCGAGAAAACTTTCATTTGCCTTTCCTTTTCAGTTTCGAAACTAATGCAGCTTGCGGAATCTCGAACCGCGTATTCTATTTTCTTCGCGTGCTATTTAAAACCTGATTTTCGATATTTCTGATGCACGAGATAACGTCATAATTTCGGGCTGGAAGAGCCGCGCGCGCTTATGTGGTTAACTGAAATCAATTTAATTTCCGTCGAAGCGGGCTGAATATACTTTAAAGAACGATTTGTGCAATTCCACTTGAAGTAGTGCTTCTGAAATGTCGGGCAGCGAGCTGCAGCGAGGAGGATGTCAATAAACAATACAGTTAACTTGGCGTTCAGTGGCAATTCAACTTCTTCAAACTTCACTCGAACCTCGACGACGAACTTAAAGCAACGTACACAAAGTTCCCAGCGGTTGATTGCTATGACCAATCAGAAACGGGCGCTTTAAAAGAACGATCGTTCTGATCCCATCCAATCGGCCGCGGTTTACCGAGACGAAATATACTCGATGTATATATATTTTTTGGAGCACCTCCATTACACGCAGCTCACGTTCGAGATATCCTACTTCAGCGCAGAACAAAATTGCCAGTCTTACTGTTTCTCGATACTTACAGTTTTATTAAATTGTTCGCGGACAAATTGCTGCACTCCACCGTCTGCCAAATAGCTCTGAAAATCGCTAACAAGATTAGTACGAACCCAATATTTACGTAAATCCGCGATTTTTTTTTATCGGCCACTTCGTGCCATTCGCAATTAAAGAGTTCCCCGATTTACCGTATTTTTATTTGATAAATTAACCGACCTATTCATATCGAAATATTTTTCGCATTCAAGAGCAACGATTATATCCACGGTCATGGTAGTCCAAACAGAAAACTCTGCAGGAAATTTATTAAATTATTTACTGAAACTGGAACTGGAGAGTTGCACTTTATATTAGCAATTACCACACCAACGCCAATTTTATGTATTTATGGTTTATGCAGATCCCTCAAACGGCGCAAGATAGAAAGTTCTAAAGGACTTCACTTAATTAGTACGATATTACTTTTAACGTAGCAAAGTTGTTTGTACGAAAACAACATTTTCTTTCACCTCAGTATCACGATGCTCGACCGTAAAAAGTGAATTATTCATGAAAATGTTCAATCTAGTACTGCATCTTGCCAATTAGTCAATTCTGTACTCAAGTATTTCGAGTTTGTTTAATGTTCAAAATGAGTACGCACAATTTAAAGCAGTGGGCATGTTAGAAAGATTTAAGGACATGTACTAGTTTCAGATTAACAAGATGGTCATATTCAATCTGGTACTGCATCTTACCAATTAGTAAATTCCGTACTTATCATGTTCAATCTGGCACTGCATCTTACCAATTAGTAAATTCTGTACTCATCATGTACAATCTGGTACTGCATCTTACCAATTAGTCGATTCTGTACTCAAGTATTTCCAGTTTGTTTAATGTTCAAAATGAGTACGCACAATTTAAAGCAGTGGATATGTTAAAAAGATTTAAGGACATGTATTAGTTTCAGTTTAACAAGATGATCATGTTCAATCTGGTACTGCATCTTACCAATTAGTAAATTCTGTACTCATCATGTTCAATCTGGCACTGCATCTTACCAATTAGTCAATTCTATACTCATCATGTTCAATCTAGTACTGCATCTTACCAATTAGTAAATTCCGTACTCATCATGTTCAATCTGGTACTGCATCTTACCAATTAGTCAATTCTATACTCATCATGTTCAATCTAGTACTGCATCTTACCAATTAGTCAATTCTGTACTCAAGTATTTCGAGTTTGTTTAATGTTCAAAATGAGTACGCACAATTTAAAGCAGTGGGCATGTTAGAAAGATTTAAGGACATGTACTAGTTTCAGATTAACAAGATGGTCATATTCAATCTGGTACTGCATCTTACCAATTAGTAAATTCCGTACTTATCATGTTCAATCTAGCACTGCATCTTACCAATTAGTAAATTCTGTACTCATCATGTACAATCTGGTACTGCATCTTACCAATTAGTAAATTCTGTACTCAAGTATTTCCAGTTTGTTTAATGTTCAAAATGAGTACGCACAATTTAAAGCAGTGGATATGTTAACAAGATTTAAGGACATGTATTAGTTTCAGTTTAACAAGATGATCATGTTCAATCTGGTACTGCATCTTACCAATTAGTAAATTCTGTACTCATCATGTTCAATCTGGCACTGCATCTTACCAATTAGTCAATTCTATACTCATCATGTTCAATCTAGTACTGCATCTTACCAATTAGTCAATTCTGTACTCAAGTATTTCCAGTTTGTTTAATGTTCAAAATGAGTACGCACAATTTAAAGCAGTGGATATGTTAAAAAGATTTAAGGACATGTATTAGTTTCAGTTTAACAAGATGATCATGTTCAATCTGGTACTGCATCTTACCAATTAGTAAATTCTGTACTCATCATGTTCAATCTGGTACTGCATCTTACCAATTAGTAAATTCTGTACTCATCATGTTCAATCTGGTACTGCATCTTACCATTAGTCAATTCTGTACTCAAGTATTTCGAGTTTGTTTAATGTTCAAAATGAGTACGCACAATTTAAAGCAGTGGGCATGTTAGAAAGATTTAAGGACATGTACTAGTTTTAGATTAACAAGATGGTCATGTTCAATCTAGTACCACATCTTACCAATTACTAAATTCTGTACTCATCATGTTCAATCTGGTACTGCATCTTACCAATTAGTCAATTCTATACTCATCATGTTCAATCTAGTACTGCATCTTATCAATTAGTCAATTCTGTACTCAAGTATTTCTAGTTTGTTTAATGTTAAAAGTGGGTACGCACAATTTAAAGCAGTGGACATGTTAGAAAGATTGAAGGACATATATTAGTTTGAGTTTTACAAGATGATCATGATCATGTTCAATCTGGTTACTGCATCTTACCAATTAATCAATTCTGTACTCAAGTATTTCGAGTTTCTTTAATGTTAAAAATGGGTATGTACAATTTGAATCAGTGGACATGTTAGAATGTTTAAGGACATGTTAGAATGTTTAAGGACATATATTAGTTACAGTTTAGCAAGATGATCATGTTCAATCCATTGAGTTGGCAAGAAAGTAATTTCAGTATTTTAAGGTGAAATAGAGCCTAATTTTTATATCCAGACAATGAACTTTAATGAATAAAATATTTTCCCTTTTGTTCGATGATCTTTTGCCAACAAGAATAAATAAGAAAATATTTTATTGATTAAAGTTCATCGCTTGAATAATGAAATTCGATTTTATTTCGCCTTAAAATACCGAAATTACTTTTTGCCAACCTAATAATACTGCATCTTACCAATTAGTCAATTCTGTGCTTAATTTAATGATAAAACTGGGTACGCACAATTTAAAGCCCAATTAAAGGACAGGTATTAGTTTCAGTTTCCCAAGATTCTTAAAAGAAGAGAAAATTTGTTATTTGTCTCCCGTATCTTGCAATCAATGCAAACATTTTTTATTTAGCATAAAGGTTCACAGTCTATTAATGCCCGTCTGATCATCACAATTCTCTTCTACTTGCGTTACACCGTGGAAACACGGTACCGCTTATTACCCGATACTTCGGGTTCGCGGCAGTCTGTCCGACTATTGATCGTCATTTCTACTTGCTTGAGAGTTTCGAAACGTGCCTGGCTGATACTCGATATTTCTCCTCGTGGAGGTATTCCGAAGCATGTCTACCGAATATTTGCTGTTTCCACTTGCAGGTAGAATCCCGGTGGCGTGTTTGATTATCATGCGTGGCTTCTACTTGCGTTCGAGTTTCCGATAGAGTGCGGGTATTGCCTGTGTTTGCTCGTCTGATTATTATTCGGTGTTTCTACTTGGACCTGTCGTACCGCTCGTTCGCGCGCCTGACCATGGCTTGATATTTCTACTTAAATCACTGTTCCTCCAAGTTATCGACAGCTATAACACTCGTTTCACGGGAAATTGATTTACCCGGCCGGTCCGTTACGAAGTTATCGCAACGTACTCCAACAGATAACGATATCTTGCCTCGGGATTCCTAGTGTTTTCGAGTCTCTCCGTTGCAAACAATTGCGCGCGGAAAAACTTTCGACTTGTTATATTATCTCGCCGGTGCTTCCACGATATTTTGAAGGCTGGCTGACCATTACACGGTGTTCCTACGTATACCGGTGTTCCCAAGTATCGACAGCCTGGGACGCGCGTTTCATAAACGCGAAATCGAGTTACCCGGAGTCTGTCTATGAAGTTCTAACGCGGACAACGGAATGAAGCGATATTCGAATGAGATTCTTTGTACGACTTCGGGGACCGGTTATCGCGCCGGAAGAATGTCCAACTCGTTCCGCGGCGATGAATAAATTATGTAACGAGAATAACGGAGCCCGGGAACGATTTTTGTAAGTAACTTTTTACGCGAGTGGAAGTGACAAGTAGGCAGAAAGAGAGAGAGAGAGAGAGAGAGAGAGAGAGAGAGAGAGAGAGCGCCGACTCTTCGTCGGCGTCCCTGATCCGCCGTTTAAATTCCATGAATGTTTTAACCCCGTTATCCGGCGGAATTTTGAAACTATGGAACACGTCGGGTCGGCAATTTTTGACTTGAACCGACGATGAGAAATCGGCCACTTGTCGGTTGTATCGCTAGTCTACCCACGGTCTACACTCCATCTCCGACAGAATTTCTTGCAACTCTACTTTCGAGTTTCTTCGCGATCCCATACGAGCTTCCACTTGTTTCCATTAATGCACAGACCGTCCGAGGCTGCTACCCGGCTTCGCTATTACGCCGTTGTATACCGAACCGAGTTCTTGGAACCCTTGACAGCGTATTAAACTTTAGATGAATGTGCCCCGGTCGAACTAACATTCCGCATTAACGAATTGAAATTTATGAAATGAGGTAATGAAGTTGTAAGGAAAGTTTTCAGATGCTCTTTCCAAGAGCGTGATTCAAACCTCCCTGGAAATTGAGGAGATTTAAAACCGCCTTTTTCTTATCGTATAATGTCCGGACTTTATCCTTCTTATTTCACCTAATCGAATAATCGTCGTTTTAGATGAATAGCTGGAAGCCGAGCAATTAGTGGCCGAGCCATTTAAAACGACTTACGGTTCGAAATCACAATTATTTCAGGAAAATATTTGGAATATTCGGGACTACGATAATAGTCTCGATATTATGAAACAAATTACACGAATCTCACGAAACTTTTACGCTAATTCAGCAGCGAGCGCGTTGAACAATGCGGTGCGCTGCAAATGCTGGAAATCCGCAATCTTTTAACAACAAAACCGCGTTCCCTCGACATCGTTGTTACCGTTATTTTGACAAACCCTGTATTATACTGGAACTTTCCAACTTCCGTGCAAGGAGCCCACCCATTCTAAGTTGCACCACAAATTATACCAGCCTCTCTGTGCCTGCCGCTTCCTCTGTCTGTACGTATCCGCGGAGCTACTCTAAAGAAGTTCGCTGCAAAAAAACGAAGACGCCAGCCCCCCCCCCCCCCCCAGAAAGCATTAAACCGAACCTCCGTATCCGGGTAGCGGGGTCGTTGTTCACCTGCAACAGAAACCCGTCGCTCCATAGTTCCCGCTGAATCAGTTTTTTCCCCCGTGTCGGCCATAATTCCCGGGAACGTTAGCGTTCTTCCTCGTGTTTACCCCGTGACTATCCCGTACACCGGTTAGATGCCACAGAAACAATTCCAATAAGACGGCGAATGCGCTTCGGGTACCGGAATTCAATTTGAATTTTAATCATTGATCCGCAGGGGAGCATCCGGCGGCCATGCAGCACGGCGGTCAACTCAGGCTGGCGAATCTGCCGTTCGTGATGATCTCGACGACCCTGCTGGCTTTCCTGAATCATCGCTATTGAACGAACGGACCCGCGGGATCACGGGAGGAGAGGAGTACGTTCGTTTCTTTCTTTCTTTTTTTTTAGCGACGTTCGTCCGGTAATTTCCATCGGAAACGAGAGGAGAAACGAGCCGCGGGAGTCGCTGAAATCCATTCGTCGAAGCTAATTTTAGCACCCGCCGAACACACCGGGATCCAGGGATCAAGGAGAGTGGAGGAACGGTCTCTCGTAATCGTGAAAACGAGATTTTTTCGGACGCTGCTGTAGCGCCGTTGATTCCACGAGTCGAAACA
The DNA here is from genome assembly GCA_933228785.1 of Lasioglossum pauxillum. Lineage (NCBI taxonomy): Eukaryota > Metazoa > Arthropoda > Insecta > Hymenoptera > Halictidae > Lasioglossum > Lasioglossum pauxillum. Next base: position 15,364,332 of record OW121702.1, on the reverse strand, counting down.
ATCCCGTTGCCTCGTGGCCGACGCGACGCGTCGCGGCGTGGCGACCGTTTCGAAAAAAACCGATCCGAAAAAGCTCGTCCAACGGCTAACCGCGCGACTGCCATCGTGAATTTGCAACGGGGACGACGACGTTCGCCGCGGCGCAGCATGGTACCGGTGAAAAATGAAACGTTAAAGTGATCCTCGCTGCGTTACGGTTGAAGAAGCGAAAGGGTAAAAATGATGTAGGGAAACGGGATCCGTTGCGGGACCGCAAAACGGAGTGAGAAAGGAACGGTGGAATTGGACCAGACTGCGGCACGACCGAGTGCTGAATGTATTATAAGAAATTGTAGTCCGTTGTAACGAATAAAAATAAGAGATACCGGCGCGTCAAGTGTTGCAGAATTGAGAAACGCGTCTGTTTCTTTTCTATCCAAACGACCTAGTGCTGTAAAAACGGATCGGCGTGAAATTCGATCCTTATTCTCCTCGGTTCGATTCTTAATTCTGTGACACTCTATATACAGGCTGCAATCGATGTTAAGAAACGTTAAAGATAAATTAATGGTTCTCCGAGACGAATCGTTCAAGGCCGGAAGCAGTGAGAGGGATAGAGGCGGCGCCATTTTGTTTGCTGTGTTGCGGTCAACAGACAATACATCGCACTTGCCAAAGGAAACGCGCGAATAAGACATTTAATTGTTTCTTTTTTTTTGCGTCGACGCGCGACGTGTCCGAGGATACAAAGCGACACACCACCAGTCACACGTTTCCTAGTTTCGAGCGCCGTGTTCTCGTGCTCGTGTTTCAGAAACGAATTTTCTCCTCGTACGCTCCTCGGGAATGGAAAGAATTCTCGGTTCCAACCATTTTTGTTGTAGATTTCATCCAATTTCGTTGTCCGCCTGCGCCTATCGAGGAAATAAAAGTTATTAGGAAAAGTAAAATGGTTGTTGGAAATATATATATTTTAAAGATGATTTTCTATAAATTTGTACCCGAGGAGCGTATGAGAGTTATAAGGGATTAGACCACCTGAACCAGTTTCACAAATTGAAATTGTTCTCGCAGGAATATTCTGTATAAACAAAAATATGTTACAGATGAATTGGTTTGCTTGTGCACAAACACGATTCTCTGAGTTCCGCTACTGTTCAAAATAAATCCTGAAGAAGCGGTGCTTTCTGAACCCGGTGGTCTAAGAGCTAATATATTTTCCTCGTGCGAAAGCATAAGTTCCGTGTATCTAGGTCGATGATTAAAGGGCGAAGAATGTGACTTATATCGTTTCGCCGAGCAGCCACGGATACAAGCTACGTTGGACCTCCGAAGCGGAAGGGGTCGCTGGTATTTGGTCGGCCGCGAAGAGGCATGCGCCGCGAGCGTGAAAATCGTCTTCCACCGCGTAAATTGAGAGTCCGGATTAGGCGTTCCGAAATAAATCTGGATTATCTCGGAATTCGAGCTGGATGCGCAGCGAGCCGCAATTTTTGAACGGAAGCGAACAGTATTATACCCCTGCGGAGTGGTGAAACAGCGAAGATGGGACAAAAGCGTCGTGATCCGACGGTTCGAGGGGAGGGGACACATAGCGATCGTTCTGTTTCTTTCGATTTTTCGATCGTTTCCGTTCGCTCGGCGTCGCGGAAACACGCGAAACCGAACAGGCTGCTCCACGACCAAGGATTAAAACCGTACACCGGGCTATGTTTGTACCCGGCAACCGGCGCATAACTTTAGCACCGACCGCAGTCCCCAAATCTCTTGGACTTTAGAGTGGAACGCACAAAAAGGAGAGTGCGATTAACAACGCTCCCGAGGAAAATCTGCATAACGCGTCCGCAAACGCCGATGCGAAAATCTCCGTAACTGGAGCGTCAGTCGATAAGCGAATTGCGATCGGATTTCTGACTTGCGATCGGATTTCTGACTTGCGATTGGTACCCGTGAACTAGGACGCACTTTAAATAGAATCGTATAAACATTTGTATTACTGGGATTACCTACCTTACTCGAATGTCTTTGTTGCATCTCGATCACAGTTTTAATACTGGACTGCGGGCCTGTATACAGATCGCTATTTTTAGTTAATAATTTATTGCGCACCCTATAAATGTAGACCTGCAGTCTACTTATTACTAGACTGTAGTTCTTCATGCAAATTGAAAATTTTCTCCGTCGATAGCAACAAACAGGAGCCAGATAAAAAAGTCTTTAATAAACATTTTTATTCATGAATGTGCATAACATCCGCAGTACACTATTTTATTTTATTTCCACTGTCGGGAAGTTGTTTCAAGTTCATTGTCTCTCGTATCCTTTGAATGCACGTTTCTACGTTTTTACTGAAAGGTCAGATATACATTCGGAATTGAAAATGGTGCAACAGTTATGCACCGCGCCGGAGGAACGCGCGAATTCGCAGATGGTAACTTAGGGAACTTGCCGACGTAGGGAACGCGAATTAAAAAAAGCGATTTGATAAGCTAAACTCTGTAGACCGCTTGTTATACTCGTCCGAGTATGTCTCTGGGTGATAAGAATGTCGGTCGCGAGGAGTTTCCGAGGACAGCTCGATTAACACGTTCACCGTCTCTGTAATGAACGGAGTGTCCAACGCAGCGTCATCCGAATTTGTTAAATACTAAGTAAGTCTACCGGAAAGTGCTATCCAGTTTGTAACGCTTACGGACTTCCATATCTAAAGCTAACAAAAAGTAGATAGTAAACGATTTCGTTACACTGTTCCATTCTTTTCTACCGTGTCTACTGTAGGACGATGTAAAAAATGCAGTAATTAGTTCACTAGTTAACGATAAAGGCGACGGAGACGAACAGAACACACAACCATTTCTACGACCACATGTCCCGAACAATTTTAAAACGGAGATTCGAACTTCCGAGGATAAATCTGCAAAAACGTGGAATTCCCAAAAGCTCAAGCTACCAAAAGGATGATTGTAGATAACAGGGAAAACTACATTGTAAATAACGAGCGTGTTCTCTGGTAAATAGAGCGTCTGAAGTTGGACAGGACTTCCCGGTGGACCCGATAGTTAGATCACATGAACCGCATGTGTTCCTTTCGACGCGAGCCTGATCCCGTGTAGGGGTCACGGGTCCGTGTATAGTAACCGGGTTGATTAACGTGCGGGTCGTTAAAACCGGAATCAAAACCGACGTGACCCACATGCGAATTCATGAATTCTCCGACGAAACCCCGACTTGACCCACGGGATGGGTCGCGGGATATGAAAATCGACCTGATCCTGGGTTTGGCTCATAGACTCCTAGGGTAAAACTGGTTGACCCATTTTCTATGGGATAGTGAACGTGTTAGAAACTCTGTTCTAACAAGAACATAGTCCCGACCTAGCTATAGGAGAACGTTAACTTCGAAACGTAAAATGAAATTTAACCGATTAGAGTATGGCAGATAACTATTCGACATCGGCTCGTCTACTGTTCCACGGGTTTTCAGTTTCACGTTGTCCGCTCTGCGATACTCTTAAAGAGGCTGGCAGCACACAATTCACAGTATTGGGCATCTGAGCTCAGGGTATACTTCCATCGAGTTGCATTGAAATTACTGACACGGGTTGGATCGGCAATATGTTTTAATCGACAAGAGTTCAATGAGACCGGTTTCACCGACGCCAATTTTGCACTCCTTTGTCGAGTGTAACTCGACATCAGAGAAAGAAAAATGTAATTTGGTTCTTCCTTTATTTATTTAATTTCTTATTTTTCAGTTGAAAACAAGTATACGTTCCACAGATATAAATTACAACAAAGTTTGAGAGAACTATATATAATATAATTAGTAAACAAAATTGTTTAAAATAAGTAGCAGTCAGGAAACTATACTTTGAAATAAATTTCATACAGAACACTTACAATAGTAGGGAGTTGTTGGCAATAAAATTGAAAAATAATTCGGAGTGCAAAGGGTCGATCGGTAACAATACTTTTGTTTTACAATGGTTTTAAATATATCTTAAATCTGGGCTGCAAAATTTTGCTTGTGTTACAATTTATTCTTTTGAAAGCTATTCATTAAAAAATATTGGAAAAAGTGAAGATCTATTTAGGGCGAACCACGGTGTACTAATTCTAGCGTTGACTTAACAATGACAAAGTGCGCCCTCCAAATCGGTTAACGCTGCTATCGATGGATATCGGTGTCGACGAAATCTAGTTCCGGTGTGTTCTTGTCGGTCGTAACAGTGTCCGTGACGCTTGTGTCGGTGATTTCAATGCAACCCACTTCCAGCACCGTGAATCCGGTGATGTAGAATCGCAATTTATAAAGTGTTCATCGTGTATTACGCATTTCGTCGTCAGTGTACATATACACGCACACAAACACACACAGAAACACACACACACAGTATCGTACTAACGCGAGGAATCGGTTGTTAGGGATGTAACTCTATACCTACGTATCGGGTAAGCCATGTTGTATTTACAGGACTGTTACGGGCGAATAATTTTTCATCTATTGTTGAAAACGAAACAAATGGGTCGGAGGAGGCCCGTGTCGGGTAATGGAAAATTGTATGCGTGGACCTAAATTATGAACGTTCCGATCGGACCAGAATTACGACTGTTGTATTTACTTTAGATAAGTTTTCAACGAATAAAAACGTCGACCGTTTGCGTGCGTTGTTGAAGTCGAAGTTTCTTCCGTTTGTAACCGCCGTGCGTGAATATTGAATGAATGCGAACATGTTGATGGGACGAACGAGGAACCAAGCGATGAATATTTCAGTAATCAAAATAAGGGAGATGAATTCTAACGGTTACACATGTTCAGAGATTAATTGCGTAGTGATTTAAGCTCGTTACATAAAATGAGAAAGAAACCTAAACGCTGTTTCCGTTGTAGCTGAAGGATGATTTCTGTTAAACGACACACGCAGTGTAAAATGATTGTTTTGTGTAAACTACTTCCCTCTATTTCTCTGATCAACTTTACCAGATTGAAATAAAAATTGTCAATCCATACACAGGAAGAAATGATTTATAATATTATTAATAAAATTTTATCACGTATGGCAGAAAAAATTCCATCCCATTTTTATACCAGCTTCTTTGTTTCCTTTAGTACAGATGTTAGACAGTTGTTAGCGGATCCGCATCGGCTTTAGCCACGCTCACTCTCACAGATTTGTTTAACCGGTCCTGCAAAGTGCTTGAAAATGATTTCAAAAAGCCGCGTTCGGAGTCGGAATGATTTGTTAGTATCACGCTGGTTCCCTTATGGATAGCGTCGAGAAGATCGTGGTGCAACATTTCCCCTGTAAGATACAAATCCGCGGAAACATCTTTTAACACGGACGCCCCAGATCCAGCACATAGCGCGATAGTGTTGATAAAACCATCTGGAATGTGGAAGTAAAATTTCAGTCTATTTTCATTTACCTAACATCAAAAGATGAATTATAAATTAAGTATTTCGTACTTGTTTGACGAGCACGGGCCAATCTAACGTGACTTAAGCCAGTACGTTCTTTTACAAATTGCACAGCTTCATCAATGGAAATTTGTCTTTTTAGGATGCATAATCTTCCAAAACCGTATTCGTCATTAGTCTTATTTACATCTATCGGTTTACTGCTATCAAGCACTGAAAACACAACAACGTTACTTATGGGGTAAACTGAAGAATCTTGGATAATCATGGATTTAGACCTACCACTCTGAAATGCTGAGGCCAACCAATCGTTTACACCACCTTTTACTGAATCAAAAGTGGTGTGCGGTGAGTATACAGCAATTTTGTTCTCCAAACATTTGGCCACGATTCTTTCCTAAAGAAAAAAGTAACTTAATAAAAAGTTGTTGATTGAAAACAGCTTCATTGTGAAAACCATAATGAATTGATACCTTCCACGAACGAGTTGTTACAGACTTCATAGGCGCAAATATTAGTGGATGATAAGTAATTATCATATCACTGTGCAGATGTAAGGCTTCTTGCATAACATCTTCGGTTAGATCGTTCGTTAAGAGAATATGAGATACTAATTTCGGTTCTGTAGGTTCAATGAGCAATCCTACATTATCCCAAGATGCTGCAAGTGGTAAGTCAGCATACTCTTTTAGTGCATCTACAACTTGTGTCAATGGAACACCGGTTGTGCTAGGTTTCAAGTCACCCATTGTATGCAGCAATTTATAATGAGAAATTAATGTTTTACACCCTTGCCTCAGTCCAATGAGATTCCTGTACATCTAGATATACCTAGAAATAAATAACAGAGTCAGGCATAAAACATAGTTCTAAATACTCGAGCTTAAAGTAACGGGTAACGAATTATTATAGTCGTGTTTCATTTGTTAAATATATTTATTATTAAAAAATATATGTACAGAAAATAATAGTTATGCTATTCATTGTAAAACCAAATTTTTACTAAGCCGTCATCACTAGCTGAAACAAGTTGTCCAGGAACAGAAGGATCCCACTGCACACAATTCACATCCTGTGTATGAGCGGTATCCATTGAGCAAACCATTGTAAAAGATGGTTGATTAGGATCAGAATCACTGTCCTCCTTAAATATTCTAATAATGTCATCACCACATGCAGTCACTAATAAGCCAGTTGTTCTGCACCAGTCGATATCATAAATTGTCCTTGTATGATAACCAGATAATGTACACACACACTTCCAAACTGGTTCATTGTTTATTGTAACGATACCTGGATCATTACCAGGTTTATATTCTTGCCATATTTTCACTGTCTGATCATCGCTGCAGGTTGCTATCCTGTTTCCAGTTTTGTCCCATGCAAGACTCCAAACCGTTGAGGTATGAGATGACAATGTTGCCATGCATGCCCAATCATTATCTGCTATACATTCTTTGAATAACTTTACTGTGTTATCGTAGCTGGCTGATGCCACGATCTCTTCAGTAGGATGCCACCTTACCTAGCAATGGAAATTGCGCATTACAATATATTCTTTGATTACGAGGGTAGACTCGTGAAATAAAAAATGGAATTTCTTTATTCAAGCAATGAACTTTAATCTATAAAATATTTTCTTATTTAATCTTTTTGGCAAAACATCATCGAACAAAAGGGAAAATATCTTATTCCTTAAAGTTCATTGCTTAAATAAATTAATTGGGCTCTCTATTTCACCTTAAAATATTGAATTTACTTTCTTGCCAATCTAATACATAACATCCACCTACCTTTTTCACATCTTGAGTATGAGCATTAATGACAGCAGCACATTCATATTCACCGTCATTCACTTCCCATATCCAAACGGATTTATCCCTGCTACAAGTAGCCAACAGTTGCCCATTACAAGACCAACTAACACTTTTCACTTCGTTCTCATGACCTTCTAAGGTTGTAGTACATTCGGATTGAACTGAATTTTTGTCCCATATAGCAATAGTGGAATCGAAACTAGCTGATGCTATGTGATTCCCACAAGGGGACCATGCTATTTCTCTAATAGTTCTTGTATGCCCTTCGGTCAGGATAGTTTTCATAACCCACTTCGATTCTTGTTGACCCCAAATTATTATAGTTTTGTCTTCGCCACAAGACGCGAAACATGTACCCGTTGGATGCCAACAAACATTCCACACCCTTCCTCTATGACCGCTCAAAGTGTGTTTTAATTCCAATGTACCCATCTCTACCTGCAACAATATAACGACACTTTAGATTTGATATAAGAAGCTTATACATGTGCAGTAAGTAATACAAATATTATTGACACTAATGAGGAAACATTGGTGTGAAATGTTTGAGCATTATCGTTAAATAATTAAATCGCTAAGCAATATCATAACATAATTATATTAACATGATAATTAATTATATGAATTGTCAGTGCTATGAAATACTTATACCTACATATGGAATATTTTCACGAAATTATCTCTAAACAGGGGTTTAGAAATCAAACAAATATTGAATTATTATTTAAAGATACGATAACGATGCATTATTTAGACTGATTATTTAGACACACTGGACGTTGCAAAATAACCCATATAAATATAATATTTAATGAAACACTTACGATAATCGTTTTGAAGGTTTTTATTTATCAGGCTACGCGAAAATGAATTGTTTCTAAATTGATTCGTCTGCATGTACTTTGGAATCAATTATCATACAAAATATACACACGAGTGATAAGAAAATGTACTGCTCCTGAAATATCACGTGCGCCATATAACCATGAACCACCCTAACATTGAAAGTGGGGAGGAAATTGAGAGTATTGCAATGAAATTATCTTAACGCATAATTGTTACATAACTATCCGGTTTCGTACAAATTTTTCTTCTATTTAATGAAGTAAACAGGTCGATATTGCAACTTATCATGACAAACAAAATATATACATTTTACATGTATAATGTCTTATCGGCGGGAAATTACAAACTCGTACCGTAATGTAAATATGTATTTCCTCATTAAAAACAAAAATAGCATGTTATATCGAGACAAAGTAGGTTACTACAGTTTACAGTCACTTTATTATTACATGTAAATACAAAATAAAATTACAATTTATTTCTATCTATCTATTAATATAGTAATTATTAGTCTGATGTTGCATTATACGTTGTAGAAACTGATAATGCATCTGTATCAGTTAGAGGTAACATTCTAGTGCAAGAGTCAGGTGTCCTACAATGATAAAAAATTGTTCAATCATTGTTAAGTAATATTAATATCCACATTGAACTCAGAAAAGAGAATAATACTTACACATCTTTTAAAAGGTGTAACACATGCTTGTGTTCAATTCCTTCTAACCATAAGTTTAATAATTCTTCACGTTTGCATCTCAATAACTGTTTACAGGCATTCAAATTCTCTTTGACCGCATGAATTTTTTCTCTTGAAGCTGTCACTTTCTCTGACAGAGCACTAAAAATCTAAAATGCAAGGAATTATGCGTATTAAAATATATCAAAATTCATTAAATTACATTGTTTAGCAGGTAAACTTACTTGCATAACTTGTGTCAGGTCTTGATCATGTAGCGAGACCAATTCGTCAAGTCGTTGATCGCTTTTCTTATACTCCTTCTCAAGTTTTGCTTTCTCTATTTCTCGTTGTTCATTAGTTTCACTTGCTGATAACGCACGAATTACAGAAATAAGTAAACCGCTCTAAAAAATATTCCCGATAAAAGCACAAACTGTAATAATCAAATTAATTAACATAAATTGCTGAAGACCTTACTGTTTCCTTCGTTGGTTTGATACCTCTTGGAGGTTTGGTGGGAGGTACTGAATTCATTTTGTATTATACACAGAAAAATAGGCAAGAACAAGGCTTACACTTTCGTTAAATAATTTATATTTTACACAGCAAAACGAACATTTCAAATTTTGCTGTCAAACACTCGCTAACAGGTTATATTCTGCCGTTTACAGTTTCAAACTGAAAATATTTCGTGAGTATTTGATAAAACAATGATTAAAGAATTTCAGTGTATGCTAAATAATTGTTGCGAATGTTATAGAAATTTTTATTGTTTTTATCTTTGTTGATACATTCACTGAGCTACAGAATGACATTAGTCAATGTGACAGGTGACAAATACACATGTTTTTGAATCAGATTCTATAACTACACTGTGGAGGGGTTAACAAATCAAATTTCTTCAAATTATTGTAACAATTCATTTTATTGACATATAACTTCAGATACTTCAGATATGTACGTTTGTAAGCTTAGGGTATATAATTTCATATAAATTTATACATAGCACTTTTCAAGTTGCTATAATTAAAAATAATTTGTAGATACTTTTGTACTAACTTTTATTTCCTTTTAAGAGAATTATTTCTCTTTGTATGAACATAAAACTAAATAAGAAAATCATTATCTTGTTTCAATTTAAATGTTCACATAAATCGCTTTGTTATTATCAAAAAGATTGTTCTATAATTTACAGTTGAACTTGGCAATTGAAAATATATGACATAATATGTTTAATAAAAGTATCACAGAATTTATTATGTAATTGTATCATGTGGTACTTTCACGTTAAGGCCTATTGTGTTTTACTTTTATATGCAATCCTCAAAATACTTTCCCAAAGATCAAATACAAAGAAAAATAGTGTGCTACATAATGTTATTAATTTGAAGTAATGCTCGAAACTTAATGTACTCTCGTACAGAGTAAGGAACATTACATTGACAATTATAATCTCATCTCAAACATATCAAAACATATACCTATGAAAATATGCATTTAACATTTTCCATATTCCATATTTGTAGTACAAATCTTTTAACTTTGTATTTGAAATATTCTAATATTCTTGATAATGCCTTCTTATTTATTCTATATTTTTTTCAATGATATTGTACACAAAACATTTGTTAAAGGTGAACTTAATCGTTATTAATCATAATTATCCACACCAAATAAATTATCAAGCTATTGCAAATACCTATATCGTAGGAACAAAATACAGCAGAAAATAAAGGAAACAAAAAGTGTACTTAATACATAATAAATTAAATAATACCAATGTTTCATTGATTACTTAGGAATGTATGCTGTAAAGAAAGGTTGGATTACTTATAGATGATTACTGTAAACACATTAACTATTGCTTCAACGTGATAAAATATACATTCAAATATAAGGCCATATGTTAACTTTACATTTGCGGCAACTGATCGATAGGTGTCGCAAATCTGAAATCTTCTGGGAATAATTTCCCAGCGTGGGGATACATTAGCTTATAAGACTGTCTAATTGTAACATCGGCTACACCAGCAATATCACCAATTTCTTTCTGAGATCTTTTATCTTCTGAAGCCTGAAAAACGACGATGCAATATACATATATGTATATATATAAATGCTGTGAAAATAGAACATAAAGAAAAGCATTTTTATTATTGTATTAAGTACCTGTGATGCCATGTATATTGCAGCAGCTGCAACAGAAATAGGTGACCTTCCAGGTACAATATCAATTTCCACTGCTTTCCTTGCAATATGTGTAGCAGCTCGTTGCACCATATTCGGAAGGCCAAGATTAGAACAAAACCTAGACATAAAGTCTCCTGTAGTGATAAGGTCCACGCTAGTTTCAAGTGCTTTCAGGATCAATTTGAAACATCTTCCAATTTCTTTTTTACTGATTTTACTGACTGCGCAAATTTCTTTGAAAGTACGTGGTACACCTTCTTGTCTACAGGCAATGTACAAACAAGCTGAAGCAATTGCGTCATTGGCACGACCTTTCAGATTTTTACCGTCGTGCACTTGTTTAAATAAATTATTAGCTCTATCGACAATAGTTTTGGGCAAATTAATGCGATCAGCCATTCCGTTAATTTCACGAAAAGCATTAATCAGTGCTCTATCAGAACTGCTCATCTGAAAGGAATGTAATTAATTAACAGAGAGGAAGATCGGTTGCATAACACGCACGCAAAAAAAAAACCATACTCACTGTACGTCTGTTTTGATATTTTGAAGCACCAAAAGCGTCGAAAGACGCTGCTCCAGTTCCTGGGCCGATCATGGTGGATAAATCTGAACCATTAAGAAGTGGATTTTCTGGACCACCCACACGAGATGGATCAACTCCTGCTTTCTCATTGCTAAATGTTCTCCACTCTGAACCAACATCTATTACTCTATTGTGAGTATGAAATGAAATTTCAAGATAGCGATTAACAATACCAACAAATACATTATTCTGTATATTATATTTACCTATCTCCTACCACTAAGCCACACTCTGAACAAATTTGATCACCTGCACGATAATCTTCTATCAGTGGTGCGTCTGGATGTGCGTAACAACAAACCTTGTTTGTTTCGTGTCTGCAAAAAGAATAATAAGGAAATGTATACCAGATATTAATTTACATCACAACAATATAAACAAGCATTTTTGCATCACGATAACTATGAAGTTACGATTGTAAGATCGTATACACTTATACTCGTTTTTAACTCATTGTCGAGTGTAATACCGATAAAGCTACAAAGAATAAGTTTCGTGTTAAAAAGAAACCAATAGAGAGAAAAGAATATAAATCTGAATACAACAAAGCAACATAATCTTCTTCGTGGACCAATCGGTCAAGAGCACATTAAAAACAAACAAACACTGTCAGATTTCATAACCAAAGTCCATGACATTATTCTATTTTCAACCGAATTCGACCTAATATCGAGTAACAGCAGTTGATAGAAGAAAACACTATTACGAATGATATCAATGTTGGTTCAAATCTATGAGGTAAAACTTCTACAAAATTTACCTCGAAGAACTTGCCATATTTTGGATTCGTGTTTTTCCACAGTGCCGCGTATGTCAATGCAGACATTTAACGCAACTGTGTATATGCACAAATGTGCACCAAGCTATACAGTGGTGTGTATATATAGCTGTGTGTAAAGCCTACTTTACAATACCTTCGAGTACTATATATAACCAGAAAGTCTATATATAACTATAATATTATGAAAAATGAAATGCATATTCATTGTCGAGTATATGTTATATACAGTTATATACAAACGTTATAACTCAACTCGTTGAATGTAGTATGTGTATGGATTTTTAATTTACAAAACCCATGAGCCTGTTCCGCCTTGAGATGAAATTGTGAACCGACAATATATATATTTATATAGAATTTTAGAATATAGGATATTCTCTGTTGTCACTTATTGTCAATGGATATGTAACTGTTTTATCATAGATGCCATCTTTTATCTCTTCTGCCAAGAAAATCACCGAGTTTTCTTATCTATGTGCAAGATATACTTTATGGTCTAAGGGCTGAGTTATTGGCTGTTTTGTCGCGCATGCGCGGCGATTTTAGCATCAGTAAAGGAAAATTCTCAATAAAATAGGGTATCTTGGTCACCCTTTAAAACTTTTAAAAATTTTTATGATTTGATTGTGAAAAATGAATATGCTGCGTGCTGTATAACATGTGTATTTGTGCGTACATGTGTATCTTTCGTCTTGGAGTCTCTTTGTCCGGAACAGATTAGGTATTTCGATACTTTCCCGCCAATATCACTACCCCACTACACCTTCTTCATCATAATATATAGATACGTCACTGTTTTGGACCATGGATATAATATCCATGTTTTGGACGCGCACACGCGAGAAATCTTGGCCAATCAGCATCAGGGTCATCTCAGCACTGGTTAGTTTGTGATCTAAGTTGTTTCTGTTTCACGGAAATGGTTTTATATTTCCAAACTCTGAGTACTTATGTGGTACTACGCCATGTCAACTTTACATTCTTTCTTTGAGAAAGTGATTTTAGATTAGAAGTATATTAATGAAATAAACTTTCACGAAGTATGGCATAACATTTCAAATAGTCTGCAGTAGAAAAAACAGCTGTAAAGTGATTCTGTAAAAATCTTTCATATCGAGGTTAGTGTTTTGTGTTATTTAATAAGTAGCATAGATTTGACATATACATTTGACAATCTGTTGAATTGTTGTATCGCAATAAAATACAGACAAAGTCATTCTTTACGTTTTTCGATTGTTATTCTTTGCTTCTTTTTCGCAATCATTTGTATCTGTACATATACTGTAGTTTTCAAGTGTTTTATGTTTTATTTGAGTGTTTGGTCGTACATATGTATTTCTTTACACTATTCTAATAATTTCATGAATGTAGTGGAAGGTTCAATGATATTCACAGTAACATTACTCTGTGAGATCATCTGAAGCAAACATAACAGAAGCTTTAATGATATCAATTAATGTAGTATTTTATGCTCCTGCAGTAATTTAATTTCATTTTTTTTTAAGTATGCATGATTTCATTTAGTTTGTTGGTGGTAAAAAATGTCCACGTCAGAGTCTGGTGTGGGATGTATTAGTGAGGTAACGCTTGCAATTAGTAAAGCAAGGGGTTCTCAATCAGGAACGGTGAGAGCACTCGATAGTCCTGATTCTGATGGATCCAGCCATTCCAATTCATTCACAGTACAACGATTCAATTATCCTGGCAACGACAATGCAAATCCAAATATTTTGCAACCACCGTTGACCAGTGAGGACCTAAGAATACCAATCGTTGGATACGAAGTTATGGAAGAAAGAGCTAGATTTACGGTTGATAAAATTCCCAATTTATTGTTTGATAAGTACACATGAGTATTTGAAGTATTATAATATATTTCTTTCTTAGGTTTACAAGTTACGTGTAGAATTAAAAAATGGAGACTGTTGGTTTGTGTTTAGACGATACACAGACTTTGTTCGTTTATTGTCGCAACTAAGAAGGCAAAAAGTACCGATTTCACATTTAAGTTTGCCAAGAAAGAAATGGCTAGGCGATAATTTTGCTCCAAGTTTTTTGGAAGAAAGAATACATCGTCTTCAAGCCTTTGTTAATGGAGTTTTAAGCAGTCCTATCCTGATAGGTACTGCCTGTGTCAGAGAATTTTTTTGTTTGGATGAACCACCTGCTTTATCAGATACTGCAGAGGAATCTAGAGTTAGTATTCGGAATGAAATTCCGTTATAGCATTAAGTATTCAATGCATTTATCAAATTTGATCATGTAATATTTCTTTACAGGCAATTTTTGAAGCACTAGAGGATACTATTTACCATTTGCGTCAACAATTACGAGAAAGAGATACTGCACTCGCAGCTGAAACAGCTTTATGTAATGAACTTGGGAAAAAATTGCATCAGTTATTAAGGTGAGTAATTACTGTTATAAAATAAAATAAGAATAAAATAAATGGGAAATATATTTCAGTGAAAGACAAACCTGCTTAAAATGTGGTGCACCTCAATAACAGATTTTACCAATACGACACTAATTAGTATAATTAGGTAACTTCAATTTACTGCATAAGTTTTGTTTTGGATTGTTACACTAAAGATATTCAAAGAGAAGATGTTATATATTAATGATATATTTTATGCTTTTGATTGCATGGCATAATTATCATTCACACAAAACAAATCGACATCTACATTAAGAAACGTTCCTTAAAGAAATAAGTACATTGAGCTTTCCTAGCATTGAATGTAACTTTCAATTCAGTTACATAAAAGCCTTGAACAGGTGCCTTAAAGTAATAATACATGAATCTCTATTTTTGTTGTATATTTCATAGATGCAATACTTTGACTATAAAAAGAAAGGATAGAGTGAGTGAAATACTACATTAACAAAATGGAGGACATATGTCAAAGTATGTTCATCTTTGGTAACGTTTATACAATTCTCTAAACTTTGTAGGATTTTTTACATCATGAGGTTGATTGCATTTTTACAATTACGATTAATATTTATAATATTTATTATTATCACAATATTGTAATAACATTTTCTGTATAGTATAAAAAATGTTGCTATTACAATATTTTGAATTACAGAGTATATTTGTGTACAGATATAATAAATATTGAATATTTCTGTAAATTATATCTTCCATTTTTACATGTTGAACTTTGTGATATAATTAATATTTATTATATCTTAGCGAATTATTTTATAAAACATTTACAATACTGCACAATATTTTAAAAAATTGTTATATTTCTGAGGTAACTTTACAATTAAGTCTTACGGAGTTGCAGAATTTTTCTGTTAAAAATATAAAACTGAGTAAAAATGTTATTTGATATTATATAATACAGTGTATCTATTGATTCTACTGTTTGTATCGTATAAAGACTGAATTTCTGATATGATTTGAATAATGAAAATGATAAGGACAGCAATCTCGTTTTCTTACATCGTCGAAACCCAACCTGAATATTACGTAAGTGAATCATATTTCGCTATGTACATACGTTAAATGTTAACTACAAAATTACATCACATCAGTCTTCTTTATCAGGAGCAACAACTAAACATAAGGCTTGGATCAGGTATGTGAGCTTGGCTAAAAAAGAAAAAACCAATTCTAAGTAAGACAACTGTACTCGTTATGTTGTATTATGTTGTACTCGATTGTACTCACCTGCTAAACTACTTCTGATCTTCTTGTACACGTACGTGTGATAAATGACAAGACCAAATAAAATAAATATTAATGCGAAGAGGTATTTAGGTGTTGGCTCGGCCACAATCGGCGTTACAGCTAAGAAAATAGCAATACCCAATACCAACCAAGGTATCACAATCGGCACCTTGTACGGTCTGGGTGCATCTGGCTTTGTCTTCCTCATGATTAGCAAAGACACCATAGCAAATCCATAAAATACCCAGGTCAAGAAGCTGGCAAATTCGATCAGCGCGATTATGTTTCCTACAAGCATGAAAACCAATGCCAGGATGCCCTGGAATGCTACAGCCGCGGCTGGAGTCATCTTTTCCATGTGAACGAAACTGAATACTCTCGGTACGTGGCCCTCTCCTCCAGCCACATAACAAAGTCTTGATACTCCAAATTGGATGCTTAGACTGCAGCCAAACGTAGACAAGGCAACACCAAGGGGAATTGCAAAGCCCAGCCAAGACGGTAACACTTTGTCGGCCCAGACTACAGCAACAGCTGGTGCACCAGCCATTTCTGATATTGTTAATGCAGCCATGTACATTAAGTTCATGGAAACATAGAGCACAGTGATCAGAGGCACAGCGATTAAAATACTCCTGAGTATATTGACTTCTGGCTTCTTTATCTCTTCTGTAACAATGGCAGCAGATGTCCATCCATCGTAAGCCCATAATCCACTGTAGAAGGCCAGGGCTATATCACCGCTAGAAGTGGTGGTACCATGGAATGGCTTTTCCAGAAGCTCTGTGTGACCAGTCCAGAGCCACCACGCTCCGCCAGCAATTACTACCATGCAGGCAACAACTTTGCAAACTGTGAATATGTTCTGCATTTTCACATACAGCTTCACACTTGTCAAATTGATGTACGTGATCAGTCCGAGAGCTAATATAGCTATCAGTTTCTTCAAATGACGCATCGATTCTTCGGGCAGATCACTTAGATAATGGGAAAAGGGTTGCACACTGTACTCTGCGAATGTCAACATGATCACTGCCACCTCAGCTGGCCTCAGCAGAACTACATAAACCCAGGAACATATGAACGCTGGTATCTGACCAGCATATTCGTGCAAGGGAGAATAGGCTTCCAGGAAGTAGGCATACTCGGCGCCTGATCGTGGAACCACTGTACTCAATTCGGCAAACGCCAAAGCTCCGAGTAGAGATAGCATACCGCAACTAATCCAAACTATTAGACAGAAACCCACTGATCCTGATCTTTCAAGGGCATTGGTAGGCGACACGAAGATTCCCGAACCTGGAAATAAAAAGATTAAACAATTGCATTAGAGGGTGATAGGAGTATACAAAAATTCTTAGAAAGTGTTTAAAAATTAATTAGCAATCAGAGAGTCATTTCACTGTATATGAAACATAATCTATGTTCATGTATAATGTAAATCTTTGTTTAAAGAAGTGCGTGTACTTACACGATTATCAGAATCAGAGGAGATAAAGCTGTGAGATAAAATAATGATGCAGTGACTTGAAAAGAACTTGTTTTATTATATAATCGTTTATCTCAAAGCCGTAAAATTAATATATTGGACGAGCTTCCTAATTAGCAAGTGGTATGATGATTTCAGTAATCAAAAGAATTATTATTGCAACATTGTTATAATGCAATTAGTTGTAATTAACAAGACAATTTTTTCCTGTTTCTTTTGTAAATTATCAACAGTCGCTGTCGTCAACAATTAAGTCATAAAAAATTGTTGCCGAATCAACAGAGACAAAGGAAATTATATACCGTGGAGTTAAGAAACTGTCGCGTCTAGCTTATTCAGCAGCATAATCAGTATTGTACGTGTTGCCCAACGCAAGTTTCACCGATATCGAAGGTATGCAGGAGATCGTTGATAATTTTATTTTCTTGGGAGAAAAATCATGTTTCGAAACTGTTTGCATTAATTTTCCGTAGCACGCTCCAAATACGTGTTTCGTTACACAGACAAATTATGAAACAAAAATCACCGAATAACCGTACTAATACTTCAAAATTTAAATTTACATTAATGTTTCAAGATTATAAAAAATTCATTTATTTATATTCAAGCGTTTTTCTGCTTGAAATGATTAGCAATTATCTTAACTCTTATGAATGTAATTGCGAACTTAGTCGAAAAAATCACGACTTTAAATGCTTCTTTAAAGATCGCGGCGTTTGCGGACAAAATGAAAGGATGACAGATTTGTCAGTCTGGAAAAGTTGATTAAAATCAGCGAGATGTACTTGAGAAGGATGCCTCGTAATACTCATGCGTGTGGGTCAGCAATTAACCTTGATTAACCCTCTTGATTCCTAATCGTGTCAAACTAGTACGCATAATTACTGAAATGTTACGTCAGTTTTCATAATTACTCGCTTATGTATGGGCGCAAACACGGTGTCCGAACTGATTCTCTCGAACCGAGAAATAAATTATCGACGAAAGACCACCGCCTTCATCGTATTTTTCTTTTTTTGGCCCCAATAATCTCGATCGAACCAGATTCACCGGATTACACCGGCTAATCTACGAGAACTTCATCTGATCGTATCGTGTAATGTCACAGATAAAGAATCGGGGCTTTGTACTCGTGGACTCGGTGAATAGAGTTACCAAATCGATTGTGATCGTCACAGTGCTCCACTGGATAATTCAACACGATAACTAATATTTTTAATCACCTGTACATTCCAAAAATGTGGTAAACAATCGAGCCAATTTTTATTTTTACGCCCGAGTACAAACTATGCTGTCATAAAAGTTGCGTATAACGACGCTAATTTCGTTAGGATAAATGATGTTGTCTAGATTTCACGCTCTCTGAACAAATCTTTTACCGTAAACATCTTTTAACACTAAGCCTACCACTGTCGGTCAAATGACCGGTTTTATATTTTTCATTTCATAATTGAAATTATGAAGTTACGTGGAAATTGATTCGATAAAATTCTGTATCCAAGCACATATAATTGTTGTAAAGATTACAGATAATCTAAATAAATAGAGCCTCGCCAGTTTTGCAAACTAAAACATGTTAATCGCTTTTAGTGCACGGTAGGTTTAGTGTTAAGTGCTAAACGCTCAAGGTATTATAGCCCACGTGCACCGGAAGGTGTAACACGTGACATTAGGAAACGACTTTAATACTACTTAATGTTTAAATCGAGCTTATGCCAAGCTTAATGGATATGAGAAATGCAACGAGTGTTTCATATAAGGAACAAGTGTACAATAATGTATGATATGACACCGTGGATACGAATTATTTCGGGATGAATTCGATCGGTGACGAAAATAAGTTAGAATATCTATTTATATCTTTTGCCACAGGACAAATCGGCTAATAAAACGAACTGTAACTCTTCCTAGAAGAGATAATATTTATTGAGAGCATTTATCTCGTGACGAAAATCCTACGACTTATATTACTCGCGGTATGCACCATATAGCATTCATCAGGCTAAACGCAACCCTTCGCCGCCGTGAGAATCTCTCGACGTTCTTTGACTCCCTATTAACAAGACCGTAATCGTTATTAGTGTAAAAGCCGAACCTTATTCAGATCCACACAATTATGCAATTACTGTCAACTGCTGTTGAACGCATCGCCGCAGACCTTCAAATATCACAATATTCTCGCTAATTAGTGCATTGAACCATGTGAACTGGCAAGATCAATGGCTCCGGACCCTATCGAGCGGTTATCTTCATCCAATATGTAGTTCGCCGATACACAAAAGAATGTTTACAATATTCCGTCGCGGTCAATAATATAATCGCATCGAACATGGGACAGAAAGACAGATGAACTATCCGCTGTGCAAGGCCGGCGAAAAGATTCGCGACTTCATTAGCGGATCATTCAATTTAAATTGTCTGGACCTATAAAGCTGGGTTTCCTAAACACGCGTCACGATTTATACTTCATTCGTCGTAATTTGCAGAACGCAGTGGCGTTTAGGGAATCCTAGCTTTAGCAAGAACTTGTGTCGATTCGGTGTCGATCCTCGATCGCTCACATTTGAACCGGTTCGGCAACACGTGCTTCAATCCAAATAATTGCTTTCGCACGCGCCACCGCGTAATTCGGTGTCGGATGCTCCGCGTGACTCGAACGCGCTTCAATCATCGGTCAACGTATGTAAAACACGCCGGTATTTTTGTATTACATAGATTATTTCTCACGAAATGCGTCCGCACACGGTCTAATCGTTTCTTTCGATTTCTTCACAGTTCGAACATTTTTAAGAGATCCGTTTTCGATACATTCGTCGAATTAGATAATTTCGAAGAAAATTCGTTTATTTAATCAGTGGAGTTAAATATTCAGTCTGTATCGCTCTTCTAACACGTTCAGTGCCACGTGTACCGCCAATGGTACACGTTACACTATCCACTTAGGCCGCGCGTACCACTGGTGGTGCACGCTGACATGTTTATTTAATGCGCTAAAAACATATATTTTATAACAAGTTTAAGGCTGTAGAATATATTTCCACCAAAAGAATGAGGCATCAGAAAAAATGCAGTATAGAACGGAGCACATAAGATTGTTTAACCCGTTGCCCTACGATTTATTTTACGGTTTCAACGATTAGAACTTATTTGTAGATAGTAATTTCCTAAAAAAGGAATAGCTGTGCATTAACAAAACCAAAATAGAATTTGATTTCGTTTATAGGAAATTATTGACATACGTTTTTATTAGAATCTGTTCAGAATCTTCATAGTCAGACACGATATTGTAAGGCAAGGGGTTAATTGTCGAGCAAAAACGGCTCTCGGCACGGAACGTGTTAAAAATTTCTGGAGCCATTGTTATTGTTTTAGCAATGCCAGAAGCCTTGAACTCTTTTTGCGTTCGTTTCTTATTTCATGTGTCTGCGGCAGAAGGTTGTTTTACCCATGTTTATGCAACGAGTACATTTTTACCGAGAGCTGGAGCTCGCCGTTCGAAAGCTCTCCAGTGAAATACCCGAAGAGTCTCCGTTATGTAAGTTCACATCATCGATAACACGGTGCGGAGCTCGAAACCTTCGGTAGCAGTATTAAGCGTGTTAGTAATCGCTCCGCTGAAACTTTGTAATCGTTTGCACAGTTTGAAAAACGAGATCGCGACAATCGGAGGAAGACGCTGGGAGTAGGACGACCTTACGACACGCGCCGCGGATGGTCGAATTTCAGTTTGCTGTATCAGCATTCCGGCGCCTAATCTGTTCGATTATCACCGTTTCAAAAAAGAAAGAATTCGCGACTGTGTGGAATCGGAAGTGACACTCTGTCCTGTGCGGTTAAAAACTCGGTATCGCCTAAAACGACTTTGTCTTTCACGAACCAACCGTTGCACACAACTTTCTATGATAATACCACTTGAAATCAACGAATTGTGTTTCACATTATGGAAAAATACACCCTACAACACGAAGAAGTCAAATATTTGACAGTGTCTAGAAGTTGAAAATGATTTTTTGCCCGGAGGAAAGCGCGAGGGCCTGCAGCTTCTGACAAAAGCATGCTCGCGTCCACGGCGATTGTAATTTAAGAAATCGGAAGTGGTTCGTTGCTATTCATCTAGCGTTTCTGCTGTTATAATCGAAAAGATTGCTCGAACCTAGCTCGTTTCTTACCGATCATGACAGCTAAAATGATGCTGACCGCGCTGAAGAGGCCCAGCTCCCGTTTCAGCGCGATCTTCCCGGCTCCGTTTTCCTGGTCCTGTGCCATTTTCCGGGCTGCGTTCACTGGTGTAAATCACGAGGAACAGGGTGAACCGATGTTTTCGATCGAACGGGCACGATTCCGCGATTCAAAAGTCCATCTTTTGGACCAACAAGCCGATTTTCTAGGCCGAGTTCGATCGGCGCTAATTCCGCGCGACGGAGACACGACGAATCGGCTGGCTTCCTCGAGCCAGATCGAAGACCGCGTGTGACGTTATCGGAAGATGTCCAGACCGAGACTGAAGTGTTAACGGGTCAGCTGGCCGCTTATTTTTACGGGCTCACAATGATTCCCCTGATAAGGGTACCCCGTACCCCGTGCAACGACAGTCGTTGCCAATATCTGTCACGATCGGTAGCCGAGACGTCGTCCACTAATTCTGAAGGGGGGCAGCCTGCGGAACCGATTCGAAAAGAGCCTAAGATAATGCTTCTTGTACATGTACTAGGCGGATGGTACAGTCACGATGGTACACACGGCTGACCGCATAGTTTTTAACGAGTGCCAAAAGATCTGTTTACGCCGAAAATTGCGGATCAAGGCGAAATCTTAGAGCGAGCTGAGATCGGCGAGATTTTGACCAAGAGTGTTTAGTATACTAATTAGAACAGCAGAGGATGCACGGTTCGGATGGAACTGTTTTTTAAAGGTGAAGCGAAATCTCGGAAAATAAAATGTTGCCATTTCAGTAATCTGATGTGTTTACAATTAAAATGTTTTCATTTGAACGATCTGATATGAAATGTTTTTTGGAGTTTAAACGTGTATTTAAAAGGTTTCTCGAGGGAACCCTAATGATTGACAGAATCGATTCATTTTTAACTTATTTTTAATCCGAAAAATTAATACATATCATTTAAACGTGTTTTTACTATTTTCCAAGATATATATATAGATGCACGATTCAAAATAAAGTGGACTTGTGGATTTTTTATCATTATTATATAGATTAGTGTTAGTATTAATGGCTTAATTATGTGGCTTTAATACGTTTAAGGGTGAAGTTTAGTGTAAGAGCTTCAAAAATTTTAGATATAATTCATAAATAAATATATATAATAAATTGAATAAAATTGATTTTAGTTACCAGAAAACTAATCGACTGATCAATTCTTTCTTGTTTGAAACAATTCGCATCGCATATTCTTGTATAAATATCACAGGTCGTTTAGTATGAAACTTGACAAATGTGTTTGAAATTTGTATTTTATTTGTCAAGTTTCATACTTAATGACCTGATACTTTACATTACAGTCATTTCATAAAGAGTAATTATCAAGCGTCATTTTAGCTACTCAGTTATCCGTCAACAATGAATCACACTCTCCATCCTCGAACTATTGGTTCAACTAATGATTTATGGGAGTTGTGAAAGTGTTTAAGGGCCATCAGCATGGCGGAGTTCTAGAGTGCGTCATCATCCGGGAATTGGTCGAATATTTGGGAATGCGGTTCTGAGGTTTTGTCAAAAATGGGTAAATTCGATAAGATAACACAGTTGAAGCAATGGACAATATCTCTGTTGTTTCTGTCCTCTATCCCCAATGGTTTAACAGGAAAATTATATATTATTCGCGGTAATGGTGTGCGTCACTCTGGCTTATCAAACTCAGTTTCGCATGGATAAACGGTAGGGCAAGGTTTAAAACTGAATACAATGATGTTTCCTGTAGTTTCACGTGAGCATATTGTTCGTAATATTTTATTTTTGAATTTATGAAATTTCGAACATCAAAATTTCTCATTCGCTGTTACGCTCTTCTGTTCGTCTTATTCTCCTGCGGATGCTGCTTTTGCTAAAACTTACAGGAAAATTATGTCACATCGCAAACAAGAAAGATATTTATACACTGAACTTTGATTTCAATTATCATATGCTTCCACAATGTTGAATTAACCCTTTGCACTCCGAATTATTTTTCAATTTTATTGCCAACAACTCATCCCTACTATTTTAAGTGTTTTATTTGGAATTTACTTCAAACACAATTCCTTCACTGCTACTTATTTTAGAAAACTTTGTTTACTAATGATTATATTTATTTTTAACACTAAACCTATACCGAGCCAGTTTTCCTTATAAAAATAACAAGATTGATTTTATTTAGACTTTGCGCGGCTCCTATTGTAATTACGTGTTCTAAATACTAAAGATATCTATGCAACCATTTCGTATGAAATCACTTTTATAATTTCAATAATTGTAAAATAAAAAAACTGGAACTGTCAACTAAAAAATAAGAAATTAAATAAATAAAAGGTAAGAACCAAATACATATAAAAGCCGTTTCATTTACATTTTTCTTTCTCTGATGTCGATGAGTCACGCTCGACAAAAGAGTGCAAAGTATAGACAAAGTATACTTGTCTCTAAATATATATATACACAATTTTTAATGAACACCATTTACGATTTCAATCTCGGTTGAAGTATGCATTCCACATGTAAGTCAATCAAACAAAAAGCACCCATTATCGTAATGGTACGATATTCGCGAATACTTTCTTGTATTACTATTTACGTCTTATAATCTAAAAAGCTAAGACACGTATATCTATCGCGATAGTCAACTATCGATTAAGATTGTTGAAATTAAATTAGGATTACGTTCGCAAATAAAGATTATAAAATGCGCGATGTAATATCTGTTATCTCGACTGAAGATAATAAGGCACCTATTTAATAGCACACGTGCCTCCCCAATCCAAGAATATATATTTTGGCATGTTCCGGTAAATACATTTGTTTCTGTGTTTATCTCAATAATTTTTCATCATTTTTTGTACGCTGATTGCTCATCGAATGGAACATTTGCTGTTAATGAGAATGGACCGACGTATTCCTGTCATTTCTATTTGATAGACCGTTTTGCATGTCGGTGTTGATTTACTTTGACAAATAATTTAGGTTAAGGTGTTATACACTGGACACGCGTGTAGCCTATCGGCCAGCGCTAACCGTTTGATTAGCGATGGAAGATGAAAAGGAAAAGAAATGTGAGGACGAGGAGCCCGGTGAATTTTATTTCGAATCGGATCATCTAGCGTTGAAGGGGAACAAGGATTACACTACCCTTTTGAAAACGATTGTTATTCTGGAAGCTCAACGTGCACAGGCTATAGAAGACCTGGACAAACTCCTGTCTATCCGTTCGAAAGCACTAAAGGATCCGATATCATTCGTAGCACAGATTCAGAATGGCGAACTTCCAGAATTACCAGGACCGCAGAAAATTGCAGAAATTCCTTACATCGACTGGTCACAATATAACATAGCTGTACCCGATATGCGTATGAGGCCACAGACCAGGCATGGACATGTCTTGCCCAATGTGCAAACAAAGACCGAACAGGAAAATGGAAAGGTACATCGTCTTTTTGTATACTGAATATAAGTTACACTTCTGGTAATCTGTCTAATAAAATCTTCTGTTTATAACGTTTAGATTCTAGTACGAGGACGTGCTTTCGATGAGAGCAAACCTGAAACGTTTAATCAATTGTGGACGGTGGAGGAACAGAAAAGATTAGAAGAATTGCTGATAGAATATCCACCGGAAGAAGTAGAAATGAGACGGTGGACCAAAATAGCTAATGCTTTAGGTATATTCTCTATGAAGATTCCTTTTTTCATTGTGTTGTTTCAATTCTTTTTTGTTCAATAGGCAATAGAACGCCAAAACAAGTTTCTAGTAGAGTTCAAAAGTACTTTATTAAACTGTTGAGAGCTGGGCTACCTATTCCTGGTCGTGGTCCTAAAATGAAATTGGATGCTAAGAAAGGAATAGGTCACAGGCATCAACGTGCTAACTATTCCCTGTTCAGAAGATCTACATTTTTCCCGCATCAAGATATGTCTTTCACAATGCCTGACGAGAGTAAAGAACAAACAGTTACGGAGGAATCTGTATGTATTCATTTAATTGTATACTGTAATGGTAAAGTAAATCGCAATAATTATTGGACTATAATCAATGTCTACAGGAGGATGATGCTGGGAACAGTATTATTGAAGATAATCCTGAGCTGAGGCACATAGATTTGTTGAGACAAGTGAAAATCGAGAAAGAGGAGAGTTCATCTGCAGCATACAAACACGTTGGATACAAGGTACATAAATTAAGAATTTATTAATAATTACAGATTTATTTTATGGACAATTACATTTGTTTATAGTGTGCATTGTGCGGGGAAGAGCCTTTAACAGGCACAAGGTGGCATTGCACCGAATGCCAAGATGGAATGGATTTATGCAGTGATTGTGCGGTAGCACAGTTGGAAGCTGAAAAACCATTACACGACCCATTACACAGACTGATTTCCTTAAAACCGCCACAGTATAGTAGAAGTTATGACTTAGATTACTTTCCGCAAAGTTTTAGCAATTCCTCATACAATTACTTAGATCCGAATTTTTTACCCGAATAGCAATTATCTTGTCAGTTTTCTAACTTTCTTATTGTTTTTACGAAGGTAGTGCTATAAATAATACAGTAATAAACTGATGACAAATATGTCCGTAATTACGCGTGTATAATCCTTGATTGTTCCATTTGTACTCTGTTCGATTCGACGATTTTGTGGTTTTCAAATTTTAAAGCAATTTTTTCTTTGTACTTGTCAAACGTGCCGTTTTTTATATTTTCTCGAATGAGTTTAAAGAATTCGAGATACTGATGAACGTTGTGTCTGGAAATGAAATTTTGTATAGCAGACACCATAAGAGAACACGTAAATACATGGAGAAGTACTCACATCATTAATAATACTCCCAGAAGCAATTCTTTGGTGTTTTGTAAATGGTGTATGTAAGCTCTAGTGTGATTTTTGCATGTAAGACATTCACAGTGAGAGCATATTGGAGAAAAGTCATCCTTATACCTACCGCAAAATGATAATTAGTACAATATTGTAATAATTATAAATTCAATTAATATATTCGTTTACTGGCATTACCTTTTCTCTTTGAACGATATTATATGTGATATGTTATTACAGGTATTGTGATCACACAAAAACGTTACAGCTTCTGCATTCTGTGCAGTTACATAAGGATACGATGTATCAAATATATCTACACCTAATTCGATAAGGTTTAATACTGTTAGTGGATTCCAGCATCCCATTGACACCTTCATTTTTTCATTTGGCAAGAGGCTCTGAAATAATTACTGTTATCATTTGGTCATTTATATCTCTCAAAATCTCTCACTTACAATAGTTTGTTTTACTATTTCCTCAATTGTCTCTGGTAAAATATTTTGTACATCTGGTCCATTGTTATGTAATCCATCTATTACATATCCTATCACAGGTTTGTCTTTTAAATAATCAATTGATTCTAATCTAGCATCTATATCATAGCCACCTTCAATAGCAGCTAATAATCCTATCGACTTCAAACTTTCAGACTTGCTATGCCTAGATAAACATTGTTCAAACATTGTATTACTACGACACACGGCTTTCTTAGCTCTTTTTCTGGTACTATTGATGTTAGTATCCCCGTCGCATAAAGCAACATAGCAATCTGGTTTAAATATTTCGACCATATCCATATATGCATCTGCTGACATTATGTGTCTTCCGCCTCTCGACCACACAGCAATGGTATCAAGTTTTTGAAAGCCTGAACGTGTTAAGACAGCTGGATCGGTAATTGAAAGAAAATTTATGTGTTTCTGAAAGAAAATCATTAATCATCAATTAATTATAGAATAAAAATTTTATCCAAGTAAAAATGTTTGTTTCAATTTGATAAATAGACAGCGAAAAATGAGTAGGTGTAATTTGATATTGTAAAACCATTAGAAAAATTTAGAAATACTGTTACATTATTTTCAATCTATTGAACATATTAAGAAAGAAAATGAACTTCCACTTCACTCCAGTTTGTTGCAATCCAGGTACAAAGTTTTTATTTTGCATAAAGATTATCGCAAAACTGAGTGGTTGAAATTCAAAATTGATGCAAAATTTAAAAAATTAAAGATGTCAATATATGATTTCTCCTCTATTAGAATCATTAAGGGAAGAAATGACATTCAATTTAGTTTCTACTCCTCGCAATCGATGCAGACAATTTTTGTTTCGCATGAAGATCTACAGTCTAATCATGATAGAAGAATGTGTTGTAGAAAATTTGGAATTATTAACAAACCTGCATACTAACAAAATCTGCAAAACTAATACCAATCTCTTCCAATGCTTCACACATTAGCATGGTTGAAGGTAATGAAACAGACAGGAATTGTGGATCCGTGGTGACCATTTCGAAAACTTCATTGGTTAAATGCGGCACAACGCCTCCCTGAATGAAAATTAATTATTAGGTAAGTTTTATTTATTTCCAATTTAATATAATTTGATAATTACTTTCGTATAAATAAGAGGAAGTGGAGTTTCAAAGCAAAGCGTAGGATTCCTTGCAAAATCTGTCAACGTGCCAATACGAGCGGCACAAGCATTTGTCGAGTTGGTAAAGAATTTCATGTTAATTGATATTACTATACATAATTTGTACTATAAACTGGTTTAATTAAGTGTTCCTCTTCAACCTACTAGAAATACTCCATGGTTCTATTCACTATAACCTCACTAATTGCCACATGACTATTTATATAGGACATTATAGGATTTAAATCTTAGACACAGACAAGGTTAGTATAGACATTACATTTTATGGGCTTTTTTGTCTAGGCCTCGGGAGGCTCTATGTTACCGATCGGTAACATCGAGGTGCTAGCAGGTTTATCCATCGGCTGCCGCAGCACAAGCGAGGTATAGCAGCATAGTAGTGGATTGATATCTATTGTGATCACAGTCCGCAGCAGAGTTGCCAGTGGCCCCATCCCCCCACTGTACCGGCATTGGCAGAGAGAGGGCAACGTTTTCCCCCAATTCGTGCTACATCATCTCATTTGGCGACCTTCCTGGACTCTGGTCAGCAGTATTGCAACAGATTGTGTGCCGCATCTCATTGAGCCAGTCCACATTCTTGTTATAATTATTTAGAGTATAAGCAATGTACGTGTAAACTATAAATATTTTATCTATAAATCGACATAAAATAAATAAAGACAATGTAATAAACAAACGTATTTGCGTATATATTTAATTTAACCACCAGTTTCTCCCGACCGTATGACTTGTCGTTGAGTTGCACTACTGAATTTCGTGCCACCTCCTTCGACATCATGTTCTCCTAATACAAAACTCAATTTTCGAGATTTTCGAAATTTTTCCCCAATTTTCGACCGTCTGACTTGTCGTTGAGTTGCACTACTGAATTTAGTGTCACCTCCTTCGATATCATGTTCTCCTAATACAAAACTCAATTTCCGAGATTTTCGAAATTTTTCCCCAATTTTCGACCGTCTGACTTGTCGTTGAGTTGCACTACTGAATTTCGTGTCACCTCCTTCGATATCATGCTCTCCTAATACAATATACAATTTCCGAGATTTTCGGAATTTTTCCCCAATTTTCGACCGTCTGGCTTGTCATGGGGATGCACTATTTAAATTCAGTAGTGAAACTCAAGGACAAGTCAGACGGTCGACAATTTGTGAAAATTATCAAAATTCAATTATTTCGAGGTTTTCGGAAATTCAAAAATTGCCCGTACTCAAAAGTATCTATTAGGAGAACATGATAGTAAAAGGGGTGGCATGGAATTTTTCTAAAACCCAGAAAAATGAATCTTGTGTATTCGGTAGAATACGATCGTCTCTTAATGCAAAATTTTCGAAGATAATCTAATTCTACTATCGAATGTCCAATGTATTGTGCGGAGCACGAGAGAAAACTAGCGCGAAGGGATCGGGGAAAAAAGCTTGACCATTCAGATTGCCTTTGCGTTCCTTTTGCCCCGTTCCCCTCCCGCTAGTTTCTCCCGTGCTCTGGACAGCACAGGCTGGGGGAAAAACGAACACATTGACTGTTGTAACTAATGTTCTTTATTTTTCACAAAAAAATTACATAAGTACACTTTATTTTCGTACAAGCTGTCACTGAACGATAATTGAAATATACGGCCCCATCCGTGTGTGAGCCTCATGGGAACCACCGATCGCGGGAATACCAATCTTAAATCAGAAATTTAAATTTTAGAAGGCTGAAAGTTTCGATGGAAATTCCAATTAGGATATCAGACATAAGAATCGACGGTGTTCGTTGAATTAACAGTTGAAGGTAAACAATAAAAAGCATTGAAGAACCCCTGGCCCACCCCGTGTTATAAAGCGCATTACCTCACAAAAAAAGGTGAAACTTACGGTTATTGAAAGTGAGCCAGATGGATGACCCTTGGTCATCTCTGGTCAGCCCTTGGTCAGTCCAGGGCCTTCCTGGTCCCGGAGTTCGTCCACTCCTGCCGGAATCCGCGTCCCGATGCCCGACTGATTGACTAATTATAAGCACCGAGCTCAGGCAGTGCGTGCACAAACTAATTTTCCTTTCGCGTAGAAAGTAGGAAGTATATTTTGAAATACAGTAAAGTTGCCATCTCTAGCTTACATCGCCTGTCCCGAGCAGGGACAGAGATCGTGTAGAGAAACTATTTTTTTATGACTGCATCGACCACGCCGAAATTATTACGTTGGAACGAAAGTTCGTAACGCTTTTAAATCAAAGTTCAAAGATAAAATTAAGATATTTATTCATAGGTTTATTGAATAACATAATAAGTCACCTAAGAAATGGCAAAAATATAGAAGAGATTAGAAAATATGTTATTCAACAA
Organism: Lasioglossum pauxillum; assembly: GCA_933228785.1. Lineage (NCBI taxonomy): Eukaryota > Metazoa > Arthropoda > Insecta > Hymenoptera > Halictidae > Lasioglossum > Lasioglossum pauxillum. Next base: position 15,333,858 of record OW121702.1, on the reverse strand, counting down.
GTCCATGTATAAATATCCTAATTTTACCTTTATGTTTTAATTTAAAAACGCTACGAACTTTCGTTCCAACCCAACGGATGCCGAACGTAGGTAAGGACAGCATGTAAACACGGACCGCTCACTGCGGTTGGCGATACTGTTCGGCGACCGAGGCAGCTTGAGCTTCTTGACCCCTCGCGGGGATGCCCCCCAATGGAAGGGGTACGCGAAGGGACCGTGGAGATCCTCAGGGAGCTAGATCGCGACTTAGTGTATTAAATAAACTTTAGTATAAAAAAGATAGAATCACTCGAACAAAAATTAAGCAAGTTTTTCAGTCTTTATTTTTCTTTACTATTCTTTTTATCATTTTATCTTTCATTTGCAGTCGTAAGACAACACGTCCTCGTTTGTTCAGCATTTCGGTGACACAATTGAATCTGTAAACGCTATGTAATAATTTAAAAACACAATCCTGTGTTGCTTGTTAGGCAAAATTGTTCGGATACTTGAACGTCCTGTCACTCGAATATTCCGGTCCGACAATCCAGATTCTATTGTACTAGTTTTTATTTACATTACTCCCGACATAACCGTCTTCCCTATACAAGGTTGCTTCGTTTACATCTCGACGTCGACTAACAGAGACCAACCATACCGAGAAACATGAATTTAACGAATTCCTTTCTTTCGTTTCCCCCAATAGACGAAGCAAGTTAAACAAAGAGATCAAGTAAATAAAAAACGCGTATTCTCCTCCGTAACGAGGGCAGCCCCAGTTTGTTTTATAATCAGGTCGCAAACGGCCAAGTTAATTTCTGCCGGAATTAAAGAAATTAGAAGTTTACGCTTCGCGAGTACCGGAACTCTCGGTACGCGATTGTAATACGTAATGCTTTGCCGCGGGGAAAAATCGATTAAAATGATCACAGAGCATTTCCACCGTCTTTTACCAATCGTTCTTCACCGTTAAATTAGCCCGGACATTAATTCCCTATGACCTTCTCGTTCGTTTTACTCCGAGAACCAATCGAGTCGGTCCTAGCAAACGGATTAACAGAAATGTCTGAAAAATCGACTAAAAACACGTGCAACCGTAAGCGACGAAAAATTATTTTAACCCGTCGCGTTTCTCGATTACGACCGTGTGATTGGGATAAACATATATAAGGTGTTTCGCAAAAAAAGCTTTTATTTACATTTCTTGTTCCTCGTTCGTTAGCGCTATTAGTTAATCTAAAATTGCAATTAAAATCCCACGAAAAAAATCGATCGCATTCACACTGATCACGTTTGCCGTGTGGAATGTTTTTCTTTTCACATAATAAATACAGCTTTTTTTCCATTTCTTCACATAAATTAAAAACGAGTCTTGCATTTACAACTGAGAACGATGTTACAAGTGTGTGTATATATTGTCGAGAGAACGAACACGGTGACTCTTATGAGCGCCACTATTCAATTTCACACGTATTCGGTGCAGCAGTAAGAAAATAGCGAACTTTCAGATCCGAAGGACTGAAATTTTCCTACGAGACTTACAACAATAAAAATCGGTCATCTCACAACCTAATACCGGTTTCGCTCGTCTCTGTTATTACCCGCAGTGATCAGTGACTTCGTGTTCGATTCAGTTCGATTCCGTTTTTCGTGTACTTTCGTTTCTTGATATAACACATGTACAATACTTTTTTTTCTGATACATGTAAAAGCTATGCCGAAACTACTAATGCTCAGGAACGCAGCCGTTTATTAAGAATGACAAATTCTTATCGACACCACTCGCAATCTTACACGTCCTCACAGAGTCACTGTGTCCGTTCCGCCAATTCTATGTACGACGCCGTGTACATGCACGCCTCGTAGATTGGTAAACGTGTGTTTTTTGTACGTGTGAATCCCATGGGGTGGGTGCGTATTGGATAGAACCTGCACGAATTCTATCGCAACGATATTTAATAATATCTACTCACGACGAGCCCGTATACCTTATTTACAATGTCCATATAAACATATACACTGCGCTTTACCGCTTAAACCTATTATCGATATACGAAGTTGAAGAAGGTAGAAAGTACTATTTTGTACCTTAGGTTCTGAGGGATAAAAAGAAAGAACAATTAGACGTGTACAGAACGATTCTGACCGGACCGTCGACGTAAACGTTCACGTAGCAGCCTCTACATATGTACCTCTGTAGGCTTCTGCTAAAATCAAATATACATTTCGCAATAATCCTGATCGTTCTTGGTCAACGAACTCATCGATTTCAAAACCATTCGCATGCAGGTTACCATGATAATTTCGAAATGAGCTGAGCGTGTGAGCTTTATACGTAATCGGGTTTCGATTTTGAGGGGGACGTCGACGTCAACGGTCCTGGCAACGAAAGATCGGGGTTAAAAGTAAACTTTAAAAAGAAATGAAAAAGTAGGATCTAGGGGAACGGGGGAGGGGGAAGGGGAGGGGTTTAAAACAAACTAATGCTGGCCTGTGTGCGAAGATCAATCCTTCGTGGTCTCCGACGCGGAGAGGAAACATCGTTACGTGGTTGGTCGCTCGACATATTGAACTCGTTTAACAGAAATCGTTGATATCCGTCCCTACGAGCGAACGCGAGTAGTAGCTCCTAAGTGGCTACACCGACGTAACTTAATATATATATATATATATATATATATATGTATATATTTAACAGGGAATCCTTAATCGAGCCTTAACCGCTAAATAAATCTTACAATTGGACTGAGTGATAAATTATTATCGACTGTACAACGCCGTAGTCTTTTTCTTCTTCTCCTCCATTGTTTTTTTTTGTTTGTTTTTGCTAGTTCACTCTTCCCATTTCGTCGTTTCTTGCCGTTTCCGGGATTTCGCAGCGTCCGAATCGCAGAACAGACGACGACTCTCCCATAGTACGCGTCTGCATCGTTTTCTTTTTTGGACCACGTGAATGTGTGTTTCCACCTCGTTATTTTTTTCTTTTCCTTATTTTTTCTTTTATTCTCTGTTCATTACAAAATATACTTCCTCCTGTCGATCGCGATCACCGGTCTAGTGGGATCTCGAGGAAGATGACATGTGTATCGGTGTGCAAGCGTTTCTGCACGGTTTTTCATCATTCGGAACAACTCAACGAACAGGATAGGAGTACACCGGGACACTATCCACGAAGTGTCCGTGTCATCAAATCATTCCAAGTCCGACCGGGCCGCAGCCTTTGCCAGGAGAATATAAGTAGGAAGCTACTGGCAAGAAATTAGACGAGATAGAACTCTATTCGTTCGGCACATGATCGTCTTACAAACATTTCAAGCCGTTCTGATTTCTCTGTAGAGGAGGAATGAGCGATGCAACCGGAAGTAGACGGATTTGGCGTCTAAATAATTATTTAAGATTGCAGATTCGACTGATATTTTAAGCAAGTGCGAGCAAATAAATAATTCTTTCAGTGGTAATGGTCTTTATGGATACAAAACAAATAAAAACAGTATTGAATTCTATCGAACTTTGCGTTTTAGTATTTTCTGAAAATTTCTATAAGCAATAAATGCATAAAATGCAGTCTATAATTTATGCTCGTAGATTACATCCCCTTACGTGCATAAGTAATACATCAATTTTGATTAATTTTAATCGCTGGAGTGCGGTTTCGATGCCTTCATAACAACAATCCACACAATCTAACAATATTGTTCTGTTACTTATTAAAATTATTAAGAGAAGTACATTCGTAAAGTAAATACGCAATCTGTCGATCACCAACCGAATATTCCATGCAGAAGGAATCTAATTCCATGGAGTGTTTCAGGAGACGTTATCGTAAATAATAATCCAAGAAAATTGTGTTCTACAGTTTCCGTTCACTTTAAGGCGTAGATTCACCTGCTCTTCGGCCACATCGCTCATCGCGTGACGTTCTGCCTTCAACAGAGTACACGATTTCGGAATTTCCGGTATTCGTAGAACTTCTGCGTGCTTTTATCGAGCGCGCAGATTTCGTTTTCATTTACATACGATTCCGATTAATTGTAGAACGGTCGTTCGGACGAATAGAATCCCATCGGGTCTGAGAATAGCACCGTGCATTTTCACAAATCACATTGGCGCACCGATACGTTCCACAGCCGAGTTTCTTACTACTCGAAGGAAGGAAAAACGAAAGAAAGCATGTCTCCTATAGGTCTCGCGAGAGATACAGCGTTCATTAATCACATGAACCTTAATAAGTACCAAGTGCCTAATATAAGGTCAAGAATTCGAGATACCCTGAACTACCCACGTAACAGGTAGAGGAACTCTGACGCGAGTTCTCCGTATACTTTTTTTTCTCGTTTTCTTCTTCATCATCGTCATCGTCTCATCCCTCTCCTTCTTCGTCTTCTTCTTCTTCTTCTTCTTCGCTTAATTGAGAACGTCAAATAAATATCGATGCCATACGGCCAAGGATTCGTCGGCTCGGACGTGGATGCGAAGCAGGAGAATGCGAATGGCAAGTAGGTATCTATACACAGGACATATCTTACATAGAATAAGATAAAATTAGTTCAAGGTTTTTAGACCGTAGTCGCGACAGCCTGGAACATCCTATTTGTTTCGTTGACGAGTGTGGCACAAGCATCTGCAACAAACTGAAACAACAGGCATTCAGTGATTTTGACCTCTCGCAAAATGTTCTACAAATTGCGCTACCATTTTGAAAATTGTTTTCTTTTCTTTCAGTTACGAATGAAATATATTTCGGATAAAAATAAATATAAATAGCAAATGAACAAAGATATATTAATTGTTTAAAATGGCAGCGTAACTTGTGGTTCGGGCAGTGTAGGATTTCTATTAGAATACTACTATTCCATTATACTTTATCTCACGATCGTTTTTCGATTCCTTTCTCCGACAAAAAGTTCTACGGCTGTTCGAGGTAAAATGAAAATAATCTTCTCTCCGTTACCGTAAAAATGGCGTAACTTTTCAAAGACCAATTAACACTTCAACTTCTTTTTATTTCTCAGCTCATAATCACCGCTTCCCTACTCTTTCAGAACTGCTACTCTAAATCGGAAGAAACCGCATTATCTCCCATCATCATTAAGCTACAAAATCCTCGAAACTATAGTCCCCGGTCTTCTCGTAGGAGCGGGAGCCGCGCTCACTAATTCATTGTTTCTATTAAATTATATTCGCCGCTTCGGGGAACTTTAGATCCCTCGGTTTTAAGTCAATTTTCTTTTTTATCAACTTCCATGGTAAGATAAAACGGTTGCGGGAACTTCTACAGGGGTCGTAAAGAAATGGAACGCGTAACTTTTTTTAACGTCGTCGTTCCATCAATTAGAGGATCGTCTGAATGGCAATATCCTTTTTCGAGAAAAAGTCATGGGAATTATAAAACTATGCGGGTTAGAAATGTTCTGCAACTGTTACGCGAACGGTGTTCTTAAAAAAAACCGATACCGAGGGTGTCATAAAAGAATATGAACAAATTTAGCTAAAATTTTATATAGATTACATATCTTACTTAGTTTTCATGATAACAGAAATTGATTAACTGTCGTGACTTCATCACTGTTGATGAAACTGTTTAGTATACTCGTTTTTAATTAATTTCACGTATTTGAGCCATTTGAGCAGTGTCGCTTGATTCTGTCCCTTGAGGGACAGTGTGAGTACTTACACTACCGTTCATAAGTATTTGACCACTTTATAACTTAAATTACTTTGAAGTAGAATGAATATAAATGTATATGATTGACATAGAAGCATTGCAATGCATTACATGTTAAGGATTTCACCAGTAAATAGATGAAAGTTATTAAATACTTCGTTCATCAATATATCCACGTTGCTGGACAATGACGGCGTTTACAATTCGAGGCAAGCTTTTTTACTGTTTCTTCCTGGAAATAGTAAACAGATAGAGCGGAGAGACACTTGAAACCACCCTACTGTGTTCGCTCGACCAGTTTTCGCTCAATTTTTCTTATCATCTTTTTATTCGCAGTAACTGATGTTGAATATTATCAGTATTATTAATTATTACTATTATATGAGCGTATAAAAGAAATACTGTGGCAAAAGTGACATTGGGATGCCATATTTTAACACATTACCGACCGGTGATCATTGAATAATTTTGAAAAATCTATGGTACTTGGCTAAACACTTTTTAATGGAACCTTCAATAGGAACAGCAATTTTCATTGTAAACTGACAAGTCACCCTCAATAACGTTATCTAATAGTTTCATTTAAGATTGCAATGTAAAAGAAAATTTCTAGGTTTTGTTTCGGTACAGTACAATTATTGAAAATTCTATCAATAGGCTTCCGGTAGGTAAAGTGTTAAATATATTTTGTGTATTTTCGATAAACTAAAGGTGGTCAAATACAGTCAGCGGCAATAATAAGTGGACACCCTTAAAAATCGCATAACTTTTTAGAAATTGGTCCAAAGGACTTGAATTTTTTAATGTTAGACCGGCTAGTTCGCTGGAGAATAAGTAAACAAAAATTTATTACGATTGCAATTGGTAGGAATTATACAAAATTTTAAAAAATGATGTTTCGTCAGCTTTTTTATCTGGACCTGTAACGATAATTTAAAAAATGCGTTTTATAGATTTCGGTAACTTGTATGCATACGGAAAATTTCATCGAAATCGGTCAACATTGCAATGAGCTACAAACGTTTAAAGATGATCTGCGACTTTCACCCTTAAGCTCTCATCTTTAAACATATGTAGCTCATTGCAATGTTGACCGATTTCGATAAAATTTTCAGTATGCATATAAGTTACCGAAATCTATAAAACGCATTTTTTAAATTATCGTTACAGGCCCAGATAAAAAAGTTGACAAGATATCATTGTTAAAAATTTTGTATAATTCCTACCAATTGCAATCGTAATAAATTTTTCTTTAAAAATTTTCTTTAAAAACATGTTAAAAAAATTCAAGTCCTTTGGACCAATTTCTAAAAAGTTATGCGATTTTTAAGGGTGTCAACTTATTATTGCCGCTGACTGTATTTATGTACGGTAGTGTAGGTATTTTTGCATTAAATAGCTCCATCACTGCTGATAAAACTGTTTAGAATACGAATTTCTACAGCTTTGAACGAATTCAGGAATAGTCTATCTTGGTCAATGAAAAACGTCTTTCTCGTTTCTAATGAATTTCTCGCTTATTTGAGCAGTGTCGCTCGATTCTGTTCCTTGAGGGCCAGCGTGAGTACTTAGGTGTGCGAACTCACCGAGTCAACGATGGAACAATATCGCTATCTGGCGACGGGATCGGCCAGACTTTACGTGTTGTTGTACAGCTGATGGTGAGTCGGATGCTGACTCGGGTGTGGGTGTTGCAGCGAGTGTTGATGCTGACTCGGATGTGGGTGTTGCAGCGAGTGTTGATGCTGGTGTTGATGGGGGTGCGGATGGGAGTGTTGATGCTGCAGGGCCGGATGTCTCGCGTTGAATCTCACGCTGCCAGCCAGCGAACTTCCTCTGCCATGTGTGCCAACCACGCTGGGCGTATCGGACAGCTCGTCGTCTTCTGCTCCGAGGCTTCGGAACCTGACGAACCCGTCCTCGGCGACCAGCATCGTCGATCCCGTGGTCGGCGTTTGCTCGTGCATCCCCTGCACAGGTGTATGCCGGCCCCGGCTCTCGGAACTCCTCAACGTCTGTATCCCATTGCCGTGTCGGTTTAACGAGCCGCGACCTTCGTGCGGGAAATGGCCCATGGTGCCTGACTTGCGAATGGAATGTCTCTCGAAAGTACCTGCGACAATGACAATGCTTAGCATACCGTTCCACCTTTGTGCCTCGCGAAACAACTGGACGATCTTTCTTCTTTCGTTTTGCCTCGTTCTCCTAGACGGCTCACTTTCTCGTTTTCTGGGTAATTTCAATTACTGCGGAATAACTGTTAGAGTCTACGGGACCTAGAGTCATGGTCCTATTAGCCTACAGTCTCGGCCAGTGTTCGGCAAACTCGCGAGCCACGTGCGACTCTTTGGCTACTTGAGGTGTTTAAAATTAAAATTGACGTGTTTAAAATTAATTTATTCTATTATAAAAGTATCTAAATTCAAATTTGATTCTAGTCTTATACTGTGTACCAGTTTCAACCGACTTCTATGTAGAAACGATACTTGTAAAGAAAGCTGATACATATTTGGCTCTTTTGACTAATGAGTTTGCCGACGACTGGTCCAGGCTAACAATATTGACTACAACAGACTATTTCCCCGTATTATAAAGAAGGCAGCCGAGGCGACTAGACCGCGGATCTTATGCATTTTTAAATTAAGACTACCAGTACATTATTTACAACCGAGTACAATCACTAAGAAAAGAAATCAATTTCTATGTAACTTCCTTTTCTTAACGTAACGATCTAATTGCTGTCAAACGTCTTGGAGCAACGACAGGCCGATCTGTAGGTTCGATGACGACGGGAAATGCTTATGTCGCGGGTTTCAATATTGTTAGCCAGGTAGCCAGCATTTCAAGCACCTCTCAAAACACGAGAAAGTAGAACGACACATTGTTCCATGCGACCTAATTTGATGCTTTACGTTCTGCGATCAAACGATTCAAGTATTTGAATATCTCTGTGCAAACATCTTGTCCGCGCGATTCTGCCCCGACTCATGCAAAAACACATAATGGAGTGTGCTTCCCTTATGCTCATAGAAGCTATCGATTCGATGCGGAATTGATAAGGTGTCTATATTCGACCAGACTTTGCAACGTTAGAACTGTCTCGTACGAGACAGCTAGATTTTATCGGTGGTTAGATTTTTCAACCATCCTTCGAACTTCATTGTTTAATCATATTGCAATTCATAATGTATACATATAGTTGTGCGAGTATCTAAATCTGATTGCCAAAGAGAGAAAACTATGTTGTTAATTATTTACAAAATCTTTGTCCTCAAAAGGTTAGACTCTATCGGTTTCAATGCTGATCTTTAATCAGTGCATCAGAGAAGCTCCATTTTCTATTTCCGATTCTTTTCCGCAAGAGCCAGCTTTCGATCAGCGGGGTGTATGCACACAGTCCACCGAAGAATTTCATATCGCGATACCACAAGGACTATAGCGAGCCGTCTAGGAGGAGAGGTTGATTTAGGTCGGTTGGGTCGATACCTGATATGTTCAAATGCTCGGGTAGCGTGTTCAGCGGGAAGCTATCGTCGTAAACCTGTTTCCCGGTTCTCATCGTGTAATTCTGGATCGCCTGGTTGGTGCTGCAGATAGCCGGATAGAGCACGTCGTCCATGTTCTCCGTGGACGTGGAGCTGCCGCACGGGAACAGTGCGAACCCGGAGTGGACGGTGTGCTGTTGCAGCTGCTTCTCCCTGAGGGGATACTGCGATAGGCTGGCGACCCAAGCTAGAAGTCCGCAAACAGCTAGCTCAAGTAGTCTGACAGAGAACTGCCAGCCCCACCAGAGCCAGGGGTAGGACTGTGGTCGTTCTTGAACGTTGCCGAAGATGCCGTACAGTTGCACGAAGCCCATCAGTATGAAGAATAATGCGGTGGCGATGCTGGTGGTGATGGCAGTGCTCAAGGCCACGGTGGTGGGATCAGCGCCAACAATGTGATTGGCACCGGCAGCTTTGTTGCTGGCCACGTGGATCTGCGAGCGCACCACCCGGTAGACATACATGTAGCCTAGGCCTAGGGTGACGCAGACGATGATGTAGATGCACTGGCAGATCAGCGGCAGGATCTTCGCCTCGTCCTGGTAGCCCAGCACGTGGGTGGACACGTGGAGGGAGACGCAGAGGACGATGTGCACCGTGGAGGATAGCACCAGTGCAGCTGGCGAGAGGAACTTATTGTTCAATGGCGGCGCCTCCGAGCAACGGGCCAGGTAGAGTACCAGGGTGGCAAACGCGGTGGACAGCAGAGGCGCGGGCAGATACATCAACACCCGGGACAGAGGCTCTGGCAGTGAGTGGCCTAGGTTGTACGCGTCGTAGAAAAGATGGAAGCACCTCAGGGTGCAAACGGTGGTGAGCAGCAGGTGGACCGTGAGGAAGTAGGATTGGGTGAGTAGGTTGGTCGCCTCGTTGAAGCGGACGATCTTGTAGATCGAGTAGAGGGCCATCAGGGTGAACATGATCGCTGCGACGTAGACGTGCAGGGACCAGGCTATCCGCCACGTGGACTCCAACGGATGCGGATTGACCTGGGGCACGTTGCGGTCGTTGTCCTCGTTGGGCCTCTTCGGGGCCGGGGCGGGCGGTTGCGGCTGAGGGTACGGTAGCCTTTCGGTGTCGATGATCTCAATGTTCTCCGTCTTGTAGCCGTTCTCGTTCCTGAGCCCGTGGTAGCCGTCGTCGTCGTGCCGCCTCGTGTTCGGCAGGTTGAAGATCGTCGGCTGGGTCACGGACCTTGAAGAGTCCAGCGTGCTAGACGGCCTGGTGGTTGTACTGGCCGCGGTGGTCATCTTCTCGGTGGTGGGCATCACGGGCGCGTTCTGCGCCGGTATCTTCGTGGGCAACGGCTTCAGCAAGATGTCCGGGATGTCCTGCTTCCGGCCATTGCTACCCGACAGTATCCTGGATATGCTAGGATAGTGAAGCGTAGGCACGAACTCGTTGGTGTTGTTCCTCCTGTCCAGCTCGCTAGACTCCGCCAGATTCTGCTCCTTGCTGGGCGTGTTCAGAGGTTTATTTCTGGAGTGAGAGTGTCGTTCTGGGATCTGGGTAGGACCTTGAAGATCCGGGGGCCTGATGGGTATCCTCTCGTGAGCCGGCGTGCCGCTTGGCGGAGGCACAGGCCTCTTCGGGCCCGAATGACCATCGTGGTTCGTTCCTCTTAAAGTAGGCTTGTCTGCGAACGGGTGCAGATAATCTGGCGGTAGGGGCGGGGTGAAAAGGGCGCGGGACGGGGGTGCATAAGAGGGTAGCTCGCGGAACACTGGGGACACCGTCGCTCTAGGAACAGGATACCTTATAGGCGGCATCGACGGGCTGGCCGTTGTGGTGGTGGTCGTGGTGGTCAGTGACGACGGCACCGTCGACAGGGTAGTGCTGGCCGACACCTGAGCATCGTAGGCGGGCACGCTGCGCTTCGTTGTCGCCGAGCTGTGCGCCACCTTGCTGAATATCGCTGCTAGCTTCTTCTCCAGCGCGGTGTTGTCCAGATTGAAGATGGGACTGTTAGGCCCGCCGTCGCCACTCCCAATGCAAACGGTCGAGCGGCACGCCGTCATCAGCAGCACCGTGGCCAGGGCGACGATCGAACGCATCGTCGGGGTCATGATGACGCTCGGCAGTAGAAGCTGGACCACGACGGAGAATCGTTCGACTCAGCCGAGCATCGGTTCATTCCATAACCGATGGCGGAGAAAGTGAGCACCTCGGCTAGTTCGCGAACTATCGCGGTGGAGAGTATTCTAATTGACGTAAGGACACTTGTGGGGACCTGTCGAATACCTTTCGCGAACGAATCCCGGGGATTAAGCCTCTTCTTCTTCGTCGTCGTTGTCGTCTCCTCCGCTCGGTATCAACCACTCGAGTCTCTTCACCGTAGATATCGGAGGAGTCAGATATTACATTCCTAAATGTAACAGTTTAGTCTACGTTGTTCCTCTTGAATCCCTGTTGCGGGCCGGTTCCGCTTATCATCGGCATCTGTTGCATTTCCCTTCGGCAGCGGAACCGCGTTATCACTGGCCTGATATCTTTGGTCGATTCCCTTCGGGTCTTCGACCCGCTCGAATTCCCGTCGAACGATCCGGATTCCGGCGTCTGTCTATCCCGACTTTAACCGCAGCCGATGTCTATCTACATTTTCCGGAGTATCTCCGGGTAGCAGCGAACAAGTCCGCCGATGTAGACGTCCGATCTACCCGATTCTCTTCGCTGCTCTCGGTGGTGATCCAGGACACGGTGCGGCACGGCGATTGGGTTCTGTTTCCCTCGGACACGAAAAAACTATTTCCGGCTCGGCTGGCGTACGTCCATTATATCATCGGGATTCAATAAACCGAGGATTACTTCGCCGGCGTAACGGTGTTACCGGCTACCTTATCCCTGGCAGACTCGATTTAAAACCTATCTACTTTCACGGACGACGAAACATCGGCGTGGTGCTTGTTGCTGGCCGAGCTTAATCCGATATCATCATTGCTCGAAGCCATCCCAGATTCGCGGGAGCCTCGGGCGAAACCTGAATTCCTGAGGGTACATTTAATGTCTGGAATCAGTCTGAAGTAGTTCCTTCTGGATGGGATGCCTCCGTGGTTACACCGCGTCCATTCATTTCACCCGGAGAACGTGTGCGCGGCTCCCACTTCACAGCCTCTCTCCTCTCCTCTCTCTCTCTCTTCCTTCTTCTTCGTCGTCTTTTTCTTCCTTCTATCCTTCTTCTCCCACTTCGCTCCCGCCTCCTCTTCTCACAGCCCTCCTCGTCCAACGCCCCGTAACACGGTTACCGGAACACCTGTGAAAAATGTTTCTTGTTAATTCCTTGGTTGTCCTGCCAGGTGATTGGTCGAAGAACAACGACGCGAACGATCGAGGAAATTGTGCGCAGGAAGGGGGACAAGCGCGGGACACCAGGGATTGATGAATCGGGACTCCAAGACTGATCCCTCGGTTGACAGTCCGACTGTTACGCCGATTGAGCCGTCAGAGATTGCCAGGATTGTTGTCCCGATCGCCGCGAATAATGAACACGCGCGAAACGCTCTTTTTTCATGACGAAGGGAATTTATCGCATCAACCTGGCCACACACGAGCCTTCCGACGTGCAACCGTGACGTGAAAGGAGACGATGCTTAATTTCTAGACATTTTCCCAACCAGTTTATCGCACAAGTTGAGCTTCTTTAATGACTGAACGCAATCTTCATTGTTTAAAACATTCTTGTTTTGAAGAGAGTTCTATCAACCTACTACAATTACTAAAGAAACAACCTTTTGCTTGGCCCCAGTCTCCTACAACTGATACACTATATTTTTATTTTGCATAAAAATCCGCGGACTACTAACAATGCTTAATTATATTTATCACAAAAGTCGATGTTCTTGGATGATGTGACAGTGTTTTAAAGAATCATTGCGTTACAGAAATTATGTTGGGATCTTTCTGACCCATTCTCATCATCGAAGGATAATGTAGTAGTTAAAACACACGTCCCCGTTTTCTTTAAGTATTTCAATTGTCTTTTCGATTAATCTGATTCGTCTCACCATTTTCAACAAGAATAATAATCGTTTTCTTCCTTTCAGATGAAGCTCAATGTACAAGAACCAGTTCTTTCCGTTCGCGAAATAAATTCCATTTTCTCTGCGTTGGTGGAATATAAAAATGTTATTATGTATATTCTAAAGATTCATGTTCCTGTACGGCGAGTCACTGCCGTCGGAAATGAATATGTGCAAGATAACTGTTGGGAGAAATAACCGGGGAGTTCTAAATGGAGGGAGCGAGTATCTAAGTTGGTCGAACTATCGATTTCCTTAAAATGTGCATTGAATTCGTTGGGAAATATAGACCCCCGTTGCGCATCGAAAATATTATATAATGATCTAACAAATCCAGCTATAGTACAAAGACTTTAATAGACGTTGAACGCGGCAGCGGCATTTTTAACAGTAATAAAATGCAACATCTGGCGAGATTAATTACGCCAGCAAAATGTTTAAACACCCGTCATGAACATGTGTTTTATGTACGTTATGTATGTCGCGGAATGACTCCATCCTTCAACCTCAAAGAGTTAACAAGCGGAAATATGGCGGTACCTATATCATAACTTTTATTCAGGCGTTTTTAGGGGTATAGTAACCAGTAATCCGCCATCTTTTATCAGCGCGGTATTCACTTTTATGGGAATCGGAAGATTACGCGTTTGGCAGTGTTTCATTTCGTTCTCCGACATGTAATCTCCGATAATGTTCACTCAAGTTCTACAGTTCTACACTCCATTTTGGAAAAGAAACCTGGAGAAGACTAATTTATATAGAATAATAATATTTGACAGAGGATACGTCAGATGAAATGTCAACTTTGACAAAAATCGAAAGTGTACATCTACAATGGCGTTCTCCAATATCTGCCATCTTGGAAAAACAGGACGAAGAATTGCTATGAGGGTACGCGCGCACCTTCCATCAATTAATTATAATAATAATAATAATAATTTGCTTTATTTCAGCCTCACAGCTAAGAAATGTGACTTGGTTTACATTAACCTATCTGTACAAAACTATCTTATTTCACACATTCGGTCCATACCTTCTCTCATTCATTTCTATGTCTCACACATTCCTATCCTGACCTACTCTTTTAGTATCCTAATTATCACTAAACCACTTAATTCCTTACTTATTTCTTCGCTCCCCATTCCCTAACTTTTGCATTTTTGGTTTGTTATTCTCTTTGGTCTATTTATGCTCCCTTTTCTCTTTTTTTCCTCAACTTCTCCAACCACTCTTCAACCTTTCTATCTTTTTTCCCGCTCACTACATCCTCGAGCTTGATCATTTCCCCCATTATCCTGCAATCCTTTGTCAAATGCTCTAGGTTTCCATACTTGTCCCCCCCACATAGGTCGCATCCTTTTGCCTCTTCCTCCATCAATTAATTATTAATAGAACATATTGTTCGCGCATGGTGCACTCGAACGCTGACAAAAACGTCGAATTCGTTAAATGATTAAGCCCGGTTCGCAGTGGCGGTAATTAAATTCGCCGCTGTTCGATGAATCTGAAATAAGGAGGACAGGAGAAATCGGTTTGAAATGTAGAAACGTGTTCATTTTCGAGTCATCGGACGATAATAAAAGATTTCATCGGCGAATAGAGGATTATCGAGGGTAGTGAATAAACGGGTCATAGAGTGCAGAAATTAAAGATCGGAAACCAGCTTTTAGAATGGGGCCGCGGGAAATGTAGGTCCCATTGAACCGACGCTTTCACCGAGTATAAGGGACATAATAAGATAAGACACGTAAAGCCAATACGAAATAAGAAGCCGGGGAAGTCCCACTTAAGGGGTTAGCGTCGCGCCAGCCACCGGGTTCTAAGGTTCTAAGATACGACACCTCCAGGACCTTATTGAAAATAGTCCACTGTAGATATTTCCCTGAATATTATAAAATCCATAAAATTTTAATACTCTCAATCGCGCGCCCGATTTTCCTCCAGCTTTCTAGAGCGTCCCGTCGTATTATCGCCGTGCAGTTGCGCCGCTATTATACGACTTCGTTTAAAACCTAGATCAGACCCGACATGAAATTTGCAAATTATTGAACGGCCCGAAAAAACCATTGTCTAGAGACGGGCTAAGCCGGGATAAGCCCGGCCCTTATAACATCGCCATATTTGCTTCAATTTTTCCGCTTTTAAATATTCCGTTATCTCGCCTTTGTTCTTCCGGGGTGTAGCAACAATCTTATTCTTGCGTTATCGCAACTTTCTTATATATTTTCACAGCGAAGGACTTTTCTCCTTCGAAAATAAAGGGATTTAAATTTCCTTTCATTACATCTTTTATAAATCTTTCGTCTTCTTTTTAAATAAATCCTTTTAATTAAATTTCTTTCAGTCCAATCCCTTTTCATTCTTTTAATTGTTCGGAATGTTTGAAATGTTTGGAAATTGCAATATTAATATACAATAATTATCCCCTTGAAACAAATGTGTTCGAAACTTGTGTTTTATTTGTTTAATGACCTGATACATTCAGTCACCATTCTTTGGTAATTGTAGAAAAGAATTCTTCTCTAATCGTAGAAATGAATGGTGACTATGGTTAATAAAGTTGTGTTCTTTAAAATTTAATCACTGAATTTTATTTTCAAATCGGGCACGAACTTACGCAATTATCTGATACTTTCTGAACGATTTAATATTATGGCAGAGCATTGTCCAACTGTCTGGCGGATGCAGTCCTCTCGGGAACGGGTTGCGTGGTGTCACGACATCCGGCGAGGTGGTGGATATTGAAAAAAATGTAATTTAACGTGAACAATCGATCGTAAATTGAGACACACCGGGTCGACCGCGCGATGGTTGTATTAAATTTCGGGGATTCGAGTTACACGGAAGCCGTTCGAAGAGCAGGCAGAGCAGCTAGCGTACAACAGGAAATTGTCGGACCGTGTAAAAGAGCATAATGCGAGGACGAGTCCGGTACCTGGGTACGATGATTGCCAGTAATCATCGATCTTCAATTATACCAAGTCGCGTTTCACCAGACGGATTTAATACAAATGCGATTTTCATTTCCCGGAATTATCATCGGCCGCGATATTACCCCGCGGTCACCGAGAAAATCGCGGAGAGATGTGAACAATACAGTGCATAATGTGGGATTTAAGCTGGTAATCGATGATTAGCGTGGCGCACGGATTATACACGATCACGTGTAAGCACGGAAAATCAGTATCGCAATAAACAATGCGACTAGGTGGCTCTCTGCCGCGACAACAGATCCCAACGAGCTCTTGTTCCCACCGTTTCGACCGTGTAAAAGTGCTCATTTATTTTCGACAACGAAGAATTATGCAGGTTTAATCCTCGCACGATCTTCACGAGTGATTGCGCAGGAAATCTTTGGTAAATACACATCCACAAATTATGACCGAATCGCGGAAGAATAAAAGATTTTACAGTGTCTAACTGATTTTATGCATTTCTGACAAAAATGGATAGATGGAAACATTAAAAAGAATTTTCAAGCACTGTCTTGTTGTTGTCAACCCGGCGATATTATTAAGAAAAGAAATAAAGGATAAATTTTACTTTACCGGACTCAAGATTTGTGCCTTTCTCCTATAAATTATGATGTATTTGGTATGTGATCCAGTAGATTTGTAACCGGGGCGGCTGCAGATCGAAGTTTCGATCTTTTAGTGTCAATGGTTCAGGAGTTATGCTTGCTTAAAGTTGAGCAATCTGCAGTGTTTTTGACAGGTAAGGGCGCCGCCATATTGGTTTGCAGTGACGACCGCGAGCCGCTTACCAAGCGGAACTGCCGGTCCTTGCCGCCCCCCGTCCTCACCTACTCGTCAACCATCTCGGTAAGCGGCGCGCGACCATCACTACCAATATGGCGGCGCCCTTAGCTGTCAAGAACACTGCAGATTGCTCAACTTTAAGCAAGCATAACTCCAGAACCATTGACCCTACAGGATCGAAACTTCGATCTGCAGCCGCCCCGGGTACAAATCTACTGGATTACATACCAAATACATCATAATTTATAGGAAAAAGGCACAAATTTTGAGTCCGGTAAAGTAAAAAGCGGCTACAAACTGGATGGGATTAGAAGAAGAATTTGCTGTCTTCGTCAATGGTTTGCCAGATTGCAAGTTTGCAAGATTGCACGTTTCGTTTCACACTTGAATACTTTAGTAAAATGCTATTAACAATGACGCAATCGTGGAGAAATAAAATATTTTCCAGTATCCAAAACAGAAAATTTATGACTTTAGCACACCTGAGTGCGAGGGATAGGAGAAATTTATTTTCGACAGAAGAATAAAAGCGGAGCGTAAGATGACAAGAATAAACGCGTGTTTACGAGCTTCTCCCGATATACAATATTTAACGCAAACACGATGGCGTCGTAAAAACATTTAGGTTGCAGTATATCAGCTCTTGTGTAAAGAATGTGGGTCATTTCGATCCAGCCCGGCTACCGTCGTATTTATTTATTTACTCGTTTATTTACACGATTATATTACGCAGTTCATTAACAGTACCGATAAATATTTTATGCATAATTATCCTTCGAAAGCTGCCCCGAATAGGAACGCTATTATTATCATACGACCGGCGGTCGTAAAAATTCCACGAAATCTGAACGAATACTACAAAAAAAAATTCAGATTTATTATGGCGATTATTACACTGCGCGGTTCTGTAATTATTCAACTGTATGCAAACGGTAAAAGAAGAACAAATGAATTTTTACTTGACCTTCTCTGGAATCTTGCTTTTGGAGACTGGAAATTGCATGCGCGTGATTGTAAGTCATAAATTATCGAGTCGATTTACATCGTTTATTTATTCTTTATGTATGAAAAGAAGTATTGCTTGATTTATAGACTGCTTTGTTAACGAGTTGTTGACGAGTTTACACTAAAACAATCAATTTTTATATCAAAGTGTATACAGAATTCTTACTATCTTGCTGAAATGTTCTATGAAGAATTAAATTGCAAATATACATTTAACAACGCTGTAGATACCTATTATCCTTCAGGTAGATAGTAAATGTTTTTTCCTCGCTGTGCCTTTAATAATTTCACCCTGTACATTACTTGGATACTATAGTAACTCTATAAACGCAAAAAGGCAGTACACGATAAACGCAAAATAAATATCCTCTCCACTGTAGTAATCTGATTTCGGCTCGGGTATATCTGTGTGAACCACTACTAATGTAGTGTCGCAGTCGCCGGCAGTTCAAAGGCCCGTCCTCACAATGTAACACCAATATTTAATCTTTTTTATTTTTCATTATTTTTTTATGGAACTTTCATCAATATATTCGTGGCATTTTTCTGATTAAAATAAGACCAAACACGATATAATTTCAACTGTATTTAGTGGTTTAATTGACAATGAACGTTCCGGGCGCAAGGAAGGCCAGTGTATGGGAAAGAAAGAAACGCGGAGAGTCGCAGTCCGTCTCTACGTTCGGCATGGCCTTTGAAGCTCAAAAAAATAATGTCTCGTCTACGATAAATGCAAACGAATCCCCCCAAGGCTTTTTCGTTTATAGAAGATTTACTGTAATCAGAATAATTTGAGATTTAATTCTGTTGTTCTCCAACAAATCTTGATTTTGTTCCACTTGGGATAATATTAATTTTAAAAGTAAATAAACATATGGGATTTTGTTGTTCTCCAACAAATTTCTATTTCGTTTCACGCAGGATAATTTTAATCTAAAAAGAAAATAAACACGTGTACCAATATCCCTGCAGAGATTTTGAACAGTCTATGCAATTGTTTATTAGAGTCTTCAGTTTGCTGTGTGAGACTGATTCGTATCCGGAAATAATTATATTAGAATTCTTTTGTTTACATAGATGCTTGAATTTGGTTATCGAAAAACAAAAGGTAGTTGAAGATGAACGGGGTGGTATATTTAGTTCAGTTTCTCATGCATTTACAATCTAACCGCTGAATCGTGCACAGCGGAGCCGGATGAAAATAGGCACCCGAGAACTCCCGTGTTTCGTGGAAACGAATCTCAAACCGATGTCAACGAAATAAACTGTTCCCAGAACCATTCGCACTCTTCGCCTCCATATTCTGCGAAGTTTATGGAGATTCTTGTCGGCCATTTCTTGAGGACGAAGCTCGAGGGGAGGAAAAGTTTTCCAGAGCAGTTTAAATACCAGATTCGTATCGTCACCTGTTGATTATGTTTTGACAGGGCCAAGGGGCGACAAGAATCCACCCCTAAAATAGCTGTTCCTCCCAAATCGAGCATCTCGAAGCCATCGCTGTCACAACCGACAGAAAAAAGAAAATTTTCATCGATCGAGATATGATAATTGAGCAATGCTATAGTTATTTGTCATTCCCACGATTCAATTTAAAATCAAATAAGGAAAGCAGAATAAATGAGAGAAATGCGCTGCGGCCATTATACCGGCCCCTTTCGCAATTATACATGGAAACGCGATCATATAGACGTACATTTTAATTATTGCCCTGTCTAATTAATATTTTTCTGACATTTTTATTTCTGACTTTATTAGTGTCTACGTTGTCTCAATTTCCTTTATATTTCCATTTATATGGCAAATACTGACAAAAAGAAGTCGAGAGGGTAAGGACACGATTATTTGTAAACGCCCAACGGTTCGTGCGACTCCCTGCCGATTTATTTCGCGATATAAATGGAAAATATACGCAGGACGATGCAGCAAGACACCCGGCAAATATTTGCGAAAATATTTTTCCGTGCGACAGGTGCGATCATCGAATTTGGAGATCGGATCGGTGTCTTTCGACCTGTCGTTGCTCGCGTCGTTCAGACTCGCGAAATGACAGTCGATTTCGCGAGCGCTATTTTTTTTGTAATATCGTGAGTGCGCGTCGCGGGAAGAGAACGTTGCGCACGGTTCCATTAAAACAAAAAATTCACGATCCATCGGAGAGGACGTAGAAAAACGAGCAGGTGCAATTGTGTTTTCGAAGCTTTGTTAGACTTTGTCACTGTGCGACAGATTTTCGTTTTTGTAACGGGAAACAGAATTAGCAAGCCGCTGAACGGTGCCGTTTGATAGACCTTGCTGTTTCGCTGATGAAGCAAGCGATCCGTTCTCATTTTTTAGGTCGTAAATCAAGAAGAAAGCGGACTAATGAATTAATCGCACGAAGCTTATATAAGCTCTTTATAGCAACGTAATTGGCTCGTAATTAGCTCATTGATTCTCGGATAAAAATCGTTACGGCTCGTATATACATGGATCAGGAATGCTGTGCTGTTATTAAAACCATTAATGTCCACCGTTGGGCCATTGATAATAAAAAGCACCGTGACCGGTGGGCCAATTAGCCCAAAATTAAAATCTCACGGGCCCACGGGGATTCTTTTTAATCGAATTCGTATCGGTTACATCGGCCAACAAATTGTAACTTTTTTTCAACAAAATCTGCGTTATCACTTTGCCCGAGCGCTCCGCAGGGAGAAAGATCCTTTCGATTGTTCAGTTAGATTTTGTGCCTGGGACTCTTAATTGTCAAAATCCAATTGCTAATATATAAATTATCCCGAAAAATTAATTTTTCTCCTCTTTAAAAACAATATGAGAAATCAAACCGAAGGCCGGTAAGATTAAAATGTGAACTACTGGGTGCCCAAAAGATTAAAATAAATGTTGATACAAAATAGGGTCCCCTCCTACAGATGGATCAGGAAGTGATGTGTTTATATTTCGATCTGTTAGTAATATAGCGATAGCCAGAGTTGGGCATTAATCGATTAAAATTTTAATCATGATCGGTTGATTAATGTGTACGATTAAAAAAAGAAATCATCGAAAAATCGACGATTGAATCAATCGATTGAAGAAGTTAATCGTCAATCGTTGATTAAATAAACAAAACCATCGAAAAATCGACGATTGATTAAATCGATTGATGAAGTTAATCGTCAATCGTTGATTAAATAAACAAAACCATCGAAAAATTGACGATTGATTAAATCGATTGATGAAGTTAATCGTCAATCGTTGATTAAATAAAGAAACCATCGAAAAATCGACGATTGATTAAATCGATTGATGAAGTTAATCGTCAATCGTTGATTAAATAAAGAAACCATCGAAAAATCGACGATTGATTAAATCGATTGATGAAGTTAATCGTCAAACGTTGATTAAATAAAGAAATCATCGAAAAAAAACATACAAGCACGGAAGCACGTAAACAGAGTTTGTATTATACATACATAGACCAAATGACAATACACCTAAATTCAGTTTACATTTTTTTCAGTATTCACACAGTTTTGATTTCGTATTTCATTTTGAAATTTCAGCAGTTAATCATTAATCAATTATCCGATTGACGATTAATAATCGTTAATTGCGATTAACGACTAAAGTAGAAATTTAGTCGTCAATCGTGGATTAAATTTTTTCCCAACTCTGGCGATAGCAAGTACATACTGGTATGTATACCCAAATTTTTGAAATACGAGAAACTGTGTATGTGATGAATAAGTGATATTTTTATTCCATTTTCACTACACGGAACTTTTAGTCAATGAAAGACAGCTTCTTATTTGGTACGTACGAGGGTCAGCCATTAATTGGTCGCGTAAAGGAAGTTCTACCGCACGAGTATTTGTTTACAAATAACCGAAAGCATTCTGAGTGCAGCACTCAGTAAACGGGGCTGTAATTTAATCTTATCGGTTCAACAGTTATTCAAAAACTTCGTTCAATTTGGAACAGGAAACTCGAGAATATTCAGATATTGGAATTCGATGTAATTTTGTCTTGTGCAGCGTGCAAGTCCGGCGCGAACCGAACTACATATACCGAGCGATGGCGTGGTCCCTACGAACGTAAACGTTTCAATCAGACCTACACGTGACCGAAGGCCACACGGAATCCATGTATTACACCTCGTCTTACATTATGGAAGAACCGGGCTGACGTCAGTCTCGTTGTAACGCGAAATTCGTTAAACTTTTACCCATTACTTTTCCCGCCCCGCGCCGAGTAACCCGTTCGGGTGGCTGGAGAGAGTAAATTTCGAATTCACCGTGTACACCGGTGAATTCGCGGAAGCGCAAAAAATTTAATTAAAATTTACCGGAGGTGGAAATAAAGTTAAACGATTTCACTCAAGCCGGACCCTCCTCCCTCCCTCCCCCATCATCCCCCTTAGTTTAACGCGAGAATAAAATTGAACTTTCCGCGCGATTCGAATGCCGTTTCGACGAAGCATTGTAGCGCCGACTGACTATTAGTTCTCGTGAATGCGAGAAATTAATAGCTTAACGACCTGTAGCCGCCTCCGCCCCCTCCCCACTCCTCTCCCGTACGCTCGAATACAACAAACGTCACGAACAAGCATAATAACGATCACCTCGATGATTCCCCGGGAACTTTAATTACAATTCGCCGTTCCCTTTTTCCCTTATACCGGCCGGAAATTTGTATTTCGCCGGAGTCGCCTTCATAATGCGCGATTACGTTGAACGATCTGTTACTAAAATTTAACTATACAGCAATATCTCAACGTATATTCGAGATCAAAATGTCGACTCTGCCGTACATAGACTTTATTCCTTCAACAATAATATTCGCCAACATATTCGTGACACTTTACTGATTGAAACGCGTTCAATAGCAAAATAAAATGACTTTGTTACATTAGAAGCAACATTACAATATTGTAAAAAATTTATCTAATCTTCCACTGTTTTATATTTCACACAACCAATTTGTTGATAAATGTATAAAGATCCGTAGTCTATTTATGCCCAAACATAAAGGGCAAACACACCATAACATTATTTTCAACCTATCAAATATAATAAGAAAGAAGATAACTCACCCCACAGCAGAGTAGAGCAATAATCAACTAATATTTAAAAAATTACTAATAATCTTTTTGAATGTTAGTTAAAGCAAAATAGTCATTAGTCAAAACTTTTTGATTAACTAGTCATAACTAAACGGCAAATAATTAGTCACAGCTTTAAGTAATCCGTTAGCTATTGCTTATTAGTGAATTAGTAGTTGATGATCAGTCATCAATCTTTAGTCATCGCTCACTATTGTGCGATTAACATACATCAATATTATTAATTAGTTATCACTAACTGATCAAAAAGTTTTTACTAATGACTAATTTTGCTAGGGTTACCTTCGGTTCGTCGACAACCCATTCCACCGACACTGTTTTCATCGACGATTTGACCGACAGTAACTTTCATCGACACGGTTTGACCGACACTATGATTTCATCGACACGATTCGACCGACACTATGATTTCATCGACACGGTCAAATTATCGATGAAAACAAGTGTCGGTGAACTGGGTTGTCGACGAACCGAGGGTAACCCATTTTGCTATAACTAACATTCAAAAAGATTATTAGTCATTTTTAAATATTAGTTGATTATTGCCCTACTCTGCCGCACAGTTTGTTGCAAATCAGGTAAAAAAATGTTGCACGAAGATCCAGAGACTTGAGGGGAGAAGTTCTCTGCCAGTACCAGAATAACCACGTGACATTGTGACGCATGCACGACAGAGACAAATCTCGTCATGTGATCGGGCGGTAACGGAAGTGTGAAGGAACAGCGTCGTAGAAGGGGAAAGGGAAAAGTGGGAGAGAAGTCTTAATCTGGCGACAAAATTACTTGTTTAACACTAAACCTCCCGAACCTTAAAAGTAACTGGTACATGTTCCCCTATAAAAATGACAAGATAGATTTTATTTAGAATATGTGCGGCTCCTATTACAATACGTGCTCTACTAAAGATATTTACACAATTAATTCTTATAAAATCATTTTCATTATTTCAGTAATTGTAAAATAATAAATCTGGAACCGGTCATTTTGATCGGTGGTGGTAGATTTAGTGTTAATCTCTGATCTCATAGAATCTCGATTATCCCAACCATTCAGTAGAATGCGAAAAAGATGTGAACGTTTTCAATGTTAGATCTGATGAACAAATGTGTTCTAAAATTGTTCGCGATTGTCCTCTTCTTTCGTTCAAATAAAAATCAAACCGGTTCTATTGTTCGCAAAAGTTTCGGACTGTCCCTGAGAAAAATCCACGTTTTACTGGTCGGTGCAGAGAGGGTAAATAATTGGCAAACAAGGCAGCCGGTAGGCTACGTGCACAGCGTGTCACAGCTTCGTCCAACAAATGCAGAAGTAATTGTTTGTCTTATCACCGTGAACAGCGGTTGATTCTTTAGAGACGCGCGTGGATAAGCGTCTGGCTTCGTTAGCGGGTCGCAAGCTTATCGGTCGCGATTTAGCAGTTAGTTGGTTTAGCTAGGCAAACACATGCGGCGTTCGTTAGTTTGCGCATCTGCGCGCCTGCTGCCTCTCCCTTCTTTGATCCGTCTTCGTCCCTCTTTGTCTCGACAGAACGGTGTCGATCGTTTCGGTTCGCGTGACCAAAATTGTTGGTTCTGCTAAAACACACACGTACATACACACACGTGTCTATGAAAACTGTGAGAGGGAACCGGAGAGGTATCAAACCCGAATTAATTCACAGCCAGGGATCCATACATAATAATAGCGCGAATGATAGCGGGCACGATTGGTCACGCTTCGATTCGCAAGCGTGTTTCGGCTTTGGAAACGACTCTTGCCCCGGAGCGAAGAGTGGTTTGTCGAGATGAGCTGCGATTCAACAGTTCTTCGAAACGAAACGAGAGCCTGTTAATTGTTTGCTGGGGAGGATGCTTCCTCTGACAGAGGGTTCTCGGTATCCACACCCTAGTTTACCCCGGATAAATGCTTTCTTTGCCCCGAATGTCAATAATCAATTTTTTTCCATCGTGTCCGAGCACGGCGAAGGCTTCCGACAGCAATTTCTGATGTCGTTAATTAATCATCACTGTAAAGGGGCTCGTTCCTCTCCGGGCGATTTCGAACAGTTTATAAAAAAAATCACAGGTAACGATATAAAATATTTCCACGAATTATCTGCCAAGATCATTGTGATAGTATCATTTTAGAATGTTCGAAGTACTGTATGAATTTTTTCAGATCTTCTTTACGAACAATTTTTGATGTAATTAATTACTGTAATGGGTCTCGTTCCTGTCCGGGCGATTTCAACAGTTTATCAAAAAATCACAGGTAATTATTACGATATAAAATATTTCAGCGAATTATCAGTCAAGATCATTGTGATAGTATCAATTTAGGATGTTCAAAGGCACTGCATAAATTTTTTAGACATCAATTTTTGATGCGGTTAATTAAAAATCATACTACTACGGAGTACTAAAACATCCCTTGTACAGGTGCTTATGAAGTAGTTCCTGTTTTGTTCTTTAGATAAAAAATGTTACGCAACGTCAACAGGATTGGAAGATGCGATAATAAACGAACAATGTAACGAACAGGGTAATTTCGTCGAAGTGTAGCGGAGACTATCGACAGCAATTTTTGATGAAGTTAATTAAAAATCGTACAAAGCAGTACTCGAGAGAATGTATATTGGACAGGTTCTTTTGAAGTAGTCCTTTTTTCTTTTTTAATCTTCCGAGTTTTAAAAGAACGAAGATTGAAACGGGGAAAATTCAAAAAATTCGGGAGAGTTGAGATAGAATAATTTTTGAAATTGAGATTAATGCTATAATAATATAAAATTTCATTCAATTTAATTCCAAATTGCACCGTACGAGAAGAACTTTTAAAATAGTCTTTGATACACATTTGCCCAGTAATCATGCTCTGTGAAGTTTATCAAGCCTTCCCCATCCCTTGCTTCGTCAGTTTGAATTGCCTTACAGGTATTGAATCGATACAACGATAAAAATGAAACAACAGAGAACGGAGATTGAAATAAAATAATTCGCTCATAAACAAGCAGCGACGTGTAAAGCGTACTCACCAAGAAGCGATGAAAAGCGTGGAAAATTGACAGGAGGGAGGGGACCGAGGCTGGACGCGTCGCCAATTGCGATTAGGGTGGTTTCGAGTGCGGTTAGCGGTGGAGCAGTTTCGTTCCCTAGCAAGCGAGGCCCGCTCGCCGTAAATACAGCATGATTTTGTAGGTCCGATAAGGTGTTACGGTTGTTTTGTGCGTTCCGGGGAATTGGACGGTGGGGGCGTGCGAAGGTTCGCAGTGTATTCATGAAATTTTAAACGAGCCAAATCGGCGGAACTGCAAACGAAATAGGTATCCGTTTCAATTGATTCCGAAATCCAGATTGTTCCGGTGCCACGGCAAAACTGAATATATGATGCGCGAGTAAATATTCATTCCGAATGTTTTGTCCCGTTTCACGGAGATCGCGCCCCGCGATCAAACAAAGGAAAAACCCAGCCCGGCGCGACCGGCGCGTAACGAACCGGCTAATTCGTGTAACCGAATACGAGAGCTTTTACACCCGGCGGCTGTTTAGCGCACCGAGCATGTTCCACCGGATAAAAACGACAATGCTGCCAAGGGAACCGCACCAGACAGCTAGATTTCTGCGGCGAACAAAAAAGATTTCTCTGTGTCCTCCTCCGTGACACGTATTAGGTGACCCATTTTAAAAGTATGAATGCTTACACGGTAGACCGGCGCGACGCCGCATCGCACGGATTATACACGAATTTTCCCCGCGTCTCCGGACAAAAGATTTATGAAAGATGACGGGCCTGATTAGAGAAGGTTAATATGTCAGAAGGTTAATATGTTATATACTTTTTGTACGGCGGAATAAAAAGATAGTGCGGATTTCATGCAATTATGGCGAAAACGAATCAAACCGAAGACAATGGGAGATATATTAGGTTGTTGCATATGAAATGTCCGATTTTTAGCAATGACATTAAACATACACAATTTTGTATACCCAATGTATTCTATCTACAAATTTCAAGTTTCTTGATTGTATTACGGTAATAATAAGATATTATGGTCATTCACGTTTCTCATTTACAAGAT
Organism: Lasioglossum pauxillum; assembly: GCA_933228785.1. Classification (NCBI taxonomy): domain Eukaryota; kingdom Metazoa; phylum Arthropoda; class Insecta; order Hymenoptera; family Halictidae; genus Lasioglossum; species Lasioglossum pauxillum. The sequence continues at coordinate 15,306,735 of OW121702.1, read as the reverse complement.
TGTTATCTTGATTTTGTAGTTCATTTTTACCATCAACGACTAGTAAGTTAATTAAAAAATCACATAATGCTATCGTCAATTTTTTCAGACATACATATCTACAAAGGGAATACACGACAGTAGCGTTGGTTGACGTTGAAATAAACTTTTTTAAAAGTAAAATTATACATCTAAATGAAAATTGAACATAGAATATTAACACTAAACGTACCGAGCTATAAAAGTAACAGGCACGTGGTTGCCAATAAAAGTGTCGAGAATTAATTTATTTAGACTTTGAACGGTTCTTATTATAACATGTGCTCTAATAAAGATATTTATTAAATCATTTCTTATGAAGGCATCTTTATAATTTTATTAAGAGTGAAATAAAAAGATCTAGAACCAGTCATTTGACCAGTCGTGGTACGTTTAGTAACAATAAACCTATAGATTATAATAGCATTTCTTGATTGCAACATTTTATAAGAGTTACATTCTAAAATCGGACATTTCATATGCAACAACCTAATACAACAAATTTTTAAATGTGGACTATATCCAATTTTCTTTAAACGAGTAAGGAAAGGAACAAATGTTTATGCAGTTCCTGTCTTCTACAATTTTTAATTTCCATGAAAATCTGCAGCCGAGATATTAGGATTTTTAACATGTTTTCATCAATACCTTTTTCTGCAAAATTTTTTTTTAATCAACGATCTTTACAAAATGTTAAAACTGCCTGTCTTGAGAGGATTAATTTCTGAGAAACAGGAATGAACTATATATTTTGAATTATTCCATAAAAATTCGACCCTAATATAAAGTTTATACTTACTATTAATACTGAAGAGCAATCTGTACAAACTTGAATTTTTTAAATAATATACGCTGCTGTTGCTAATAAAACTGGCATTAAAAAATCGAGACGATCAGTGTTGAACATGATCAGAGGGTAGTCTAAATCATTTTAATAAGCTGAAACTAGTATACAGATGTTCTTAATTTTTCTAATCTGTTTACTGCTTCAAATTGCACCCACTCATTTTTGTTCTAAATGCATAAAATCCTTAGTCTGCTTAGAACAGAGCCATTAGAAAATTGTCGAGGATCTACAGTTCCTACGGTGGCCTCCACTTTGTAAGAGATCTGAATCAAGTATGACGTATTTTACATACTTTTGCTAAATTATAATCCGGGGTCACTCGTACATATACCCTGGCTCGATAAGGGCAGTCGATATAACAGTGCATAGAAACGCAATTTCAAAGACGGTCGATAGTTCTTCCCCGACGTAGAACCTGCAATCCCTCATAGAAGACTAATTCCGGTTCGCATGAAAAACTACCGGCCGTCCATCCGTCTATCCGTTGGACAACAAAAAAACGAGGGACGGTGTAAAAAAAAACAGAAAAAAGGAAACAAGCACACACGCGAGGGCAGCAGATGCACGAGAAGACGGATTCCCGTTAAAAACGGCCGATATGGTCGAAAATAATGGCCTGGAAGGAACACGTTTTGGCACGACGTGTGGCCAGATACCGGGGAATGGATTTGAGCCAGGGAGAATGATATCTCTTAAACAAATTTTGCACCCCCGTTATCGAGCTTTGCGCGACTCGAGAGGACACGGGTCCCTTTCGCCCTCGCACTTTCCGTAATTGGCGACGATTCAATGGCGTCGATGGCAATTATATTTTTTTGACAATTATGTACTGCCTTTTATAAGCGAGTTCAAAAGATGAAACGAACACTATGTACTTTCCATTCTTGTGTCGGGAAGAGGGTACCCATTTAGAGGCTGCCCATTTACTATAATTCATTATAATACACAAAAATAGGGGATGTAGTATGTTCTACAACATTGAAGTTGAAATAAATAAATATCTCCTAATCATTTTTCGGCATATGTATATCTGTTATATTTTATAAAAAATGTTGAGTTGTATCAGCTAGTGTGTAAAAAGATATGATTCCAAATTAAAAAGGGGAAAGTGACCTTAAAGTCTCCGAAACTACATCACTCATAAGAAAAGCTTTACTGCCATATTATAATACTCTTCATACTGAACAATTGTTGCTAATAAAGTTTTTCTTTATCTCCAAAAACAACCGAAACATTTAGGTGCTAAATCTTATCGTACTACTCTGTATATTTTTTACATTAAGTTTAATCCTCACCCATCCCCTATTTCCTCAGATTCATTAACCCTCTGGTGTTTAATTGGTACAATGATGAAAAGTCAATATAACAGCAGGATAAAATTTAGAATAAAATTGAAATAACATTATCCTGTTGTTCATAAATCCTCTTTCACAAATGTCGAGACATATAACTGGGGATGTTGACAGTTACGGTAGAGACCTTCGCGACATTTACGGAGATAATACTGTACCCGCAGTTCGGGCTCGCTGGACAAACTGTCGCGTACGTGGGGACTCGGCCTAAAAAGCACGTGCCGTGGAACATTCGCGGATCCAGCTGGCTGGATCAGGCCGAGCAAGTGAGCCGGACGAGCAATCGAGTCACGCGAGGAATTCAGCTTCGCAATGGCGAGGCAAAGTGAGGCGAGGCGAGCGTCCGCTCGATGCGCCGCTGGGATTAGCAGCGTTCACTTTCACGTGCAATTATCTGCTTTTACGAGCTTGTCTCCCGGGAAGCATTATCGCGTGGGGAGGCACAGAGTCCTCTCCTTCGGCCTCTGTTCCCCGAGCACAGGCCGGGAGAGGAACCGCAGCACACAGAGCGCACCGAGCGAGAGAAATTTTCCAATTCTACTTTGTTAGTCGTAACAGGTTGTTCTCTCGTGATATCGAAGCGTTTACACGCGATCGCTGCTTTACGCGCGCACGGCACGAACGTCTTGGGAATTTCGTTTGAACCGGCGACGACGACGCCGAGCGTCGCGGTGCCGTGTAACACGTATGTCGATGCGCGTACGATCCTCTTTCCAGAATAATACATTCCTCCCGCTCGGGAACAAGAACATTCTCTTTTATAAGAGAAAACTGTTTATGCTTGCGAGTCTGGTACAGAATTCTGCACGCGACGGCGGTATTGGCCGTCCGCATTTGTGCACAGTGTTTTTCATTAACATTCGGACTATTCTCCACGGGGAATTACTTGGTTACAATTGGGTCAAACGGCATGAGCTTTTTGGAGAAGTTGAAAACATTTCTTTACCAAGATAGAAATTGTTTGCAATAAACAGGCGTCATTTACAAATGTCTTTTCCTTCACTTAACAACTTGAAAATTCCGAACAAGCCTTTGCAGAAAACATAGGCGTACAATAAATATAAACATTCGTCTTTTTCTATGAAATTTTGAACGATGAAAAGTATTTATACAGAGTGGTCCACCTAAATACGGCCACCTAAATATCTCCTCCAATTGTGGGGGTACAAAAAATATTTTGTGTACTATTTGAATGGTTTGAAGGAACCATTAAGTATACTGCAAAAAATATTTTTTCCGAAGGTAATTTTTTTCGGAGTTATCAAGGTCATCGATGATTTTTGATACATAACTACATTTTTATTTCATTGCATCGGGTAACTGATCGAAAAATACATTCAGATATGTATAATAACATGACCTTGAAATGACCTTGATCTTCGAAAATTAAAGTTTTACCTTCAGATCAAGCTCAAGGTCATGTTATTATACATATCTGAATGTATTTTTCGATCAATTACTCGATGCAATAAAATAAAAATGTAGTTGTGTATCAAAAAACATCGGTGACCTTGATAACTCCCAAAAAAATGACCTTTGGAAAAAAATATTCTTGCCAGACATTTGGTCCATTGATGATATGCACATTACGTAACAAATATTTTTTACATCGCAACAACCTGAGATGAACCCTGCAAAGGAACGCCAATTTTCGAAGGTCAAGGTCATTTCAAGGTCATGTTTTTATAAATATCTGAATGTATTTTTCGATCAGTTACACAGTGCAATAAAATAAAAATGTAGTTGTGTATCAAAAAACATCGATGACCTTAACTCCCAAAAAAATGGCCTTCGGAAAAAAATATTGTTTGCAATATAATGGTTCCTTCAAACCATTCAAATAGTACACAAAATATTTTTTGTACCCCCACAATTGGAGGAGATATTTAGGTGGCCGTATTTAGGTGGACCACCCTGTATATACAGGGTGTCCCGTTTAAGTGAGAACAGCAGGATATCTCGGAAGGTGTTGTGTTTATCAAAAAAGTGTTCGTACAAAAGCTGTTTGGTATGACGGGCTACATTACGTAAGTATTAATTGTTTTCTTGTGGGAGGAGTGGTGGAGGGGATCTGAAGATCAATCTATTTTTTTTAGATGGAATACTATATTTTTTTCTTCAGGAAATAATAGCAGGTACCGAGACAAATCCAAAAAGGTGCTATATGATATTATTCTGAAACAACTTCTGTGCGAACACTTTTTTGATAACGACAACGCCGTCCGAGATATCCTGTTGTTCCCACTTAAACGGGACACCCTGTATCAGAGTTAGGCAGACGCTAGTCACAAAAATGATTATTGACTAATAATTTCATAAGCTCTACAAAAGTGACTAATAATTAATGACTAATTAAATACTTCAGCGTGACAATGACTTATGACTATGTAAGTATTTAAGCGTAAGACTAATGAATAATGTCTAAATTTTTATTAAGGATGAATATTAACTACTGACTATAATGGCATAACTAATGACTAAATAGGTAATCAGAATTCACTATGATTATTAACGAAAAATGGTTATAAGTTAAAATAAGGTATAATAATAACAAAAAAATGTCATATTAGTTTATAAACGTATAAAATACAGATCTTGACACGTTTGGTCACTGCAAATTCCGATATGTGGTTTAAGTATACATACTATCGCACAATAGTGACTGATGACTAAAGATTGATGACTGATCATTTAAACTAACTAATGATTAATCATAACTAATAAGCAATAACTAACGATTACTTAGAGTTGTGACTAACTAGTGCCATGTAGTTATGACTAACTAATCAAAAAGTTTTAACTAACTTTTTTAAGTTTTGACTAACAATCAATCAGACTATTAGTCATTTTTAATTATTAGTTGATTTTAGCCCAACTCTGCCCTGTATACACTATAACCATCAATTAATTTTACAAAAACTGTAAAAATGTCATTGCTTAAAGTTCAGCATTTTCTCCGCAACTCCGACTGACTGCAATCTTCAAATTTTCTGTTTATTCATCGTTCAGTAGCTTAATCCTTTTAACTTCCCAAGAAAATTTTGCCGGTCCACTTGCAAAAAAGTTCTGTGTTATAGGATGTTCGCCAACACCGCTCGAACAAGCGGCAACATTAAAATCGTAAAAAAATTACCGAAGAAGTCGTCTTCGTCCTAGCACAACTAAAAAACAGAGAGTGTACTTCGCGTTGGAATCTCTGAAAAAGGGACACCAATTATATCCCGCGAAGTTCCCCCCCCCCGCCCCTGTCCACCATATTTACCAGACCGCCCTCGAGCAGATTACCATCTGTTTAAAATTCTGAACAACTTTTCAAAACAGAATAGCGGCTAATTAACAAAGAACCAGTGTTCCCCGACTGGCGCTCGAGTTCCCAAACAAAATTCGAAACGCGCGAACGTCGCGATGGTTCCGAGAGTGGAACTTCCATCACGACCTTGAAGAGCAGCAGGATTCGCCAACGCGGCAGTCCCGGGGAGCGGTATTATTGACTTTAAATTATCTCTGTCGGGTTGTATCTGCGCGGAGGATCTTCGGCTTTATTCCTTTTTATCTATTTATTTATTACTACTTAAGGCGGCGACTTCTTTCTCTTATTACACTGTCCAACACCAAATTTGTTCCCTAATTACTGTTGGGTCCTTCTTATAGAGTTTTTTGCGCTGATTCCAAATCTGTTCTTAATTTTTTTCCTATACGCACAGTTTTTGAGAAACATGACTTTGAAAAAAAACATATTTTTCAATTTTAAACAAATATTGTGGTGTTATTATAAAAGATATTAAATTGTTCTTTATAGCAAAAGATTCTGTAGACTTTCCTGAATATAGCGATATCCAATATTAATACATTATGATTGTTTAAACATGTTTAAACAATGATTAAAGACGGAGAGACACCACTTTTGCACCAATTTTTGATGATATTTTTCAATTTATCTCAAAAAATAAGGGTCCAGCGGAAAATCGAACTATACCATGCGATAGAGCAGACTTTTATCTTGAGAAACCCCCCTTTGAAGTTTGAAACGTCGACGTTTTTTTCGAACCAGAAAGCAAAATATCTTCGCCCGACATGAGTTGCCGCCAGTGGCGCTCGCGACGAGATATGGCGCAGCGACGGGATACAGAGCGGCGAACGGCCGTCGTAGTGGTGAGCGCCACTGGCGGCAACTCATGTCGGGCGAAGATATTTTGCTTTCTGGTTCGAAAAAAACGTCGACGATTCAAACTTGACAGGGTGGCTTCTCAAGATAAAAGTCTGCTCTATCGAGTGGTATAGTTCGATTTTCCGCTGGACCCTTATTTTTTGAGATAAATTGAAAAATATCCTCAAAAATTGGTGCAAAAGTGGTGTCTTTCCGTCTTCAATGATTTTTTAAACATGTTTAAACATTCATAATGTATTAATATTGGATATCGCTGTATTCGGGAAAGTCTACAGAATCTTTGGCTGCAAAGAACAATTCAATATCTTTTATAATAACATCACAATGTTTGTTTAAAGTTGAAAAATATGTTTTTTTTTCAAAGCCATGTTCCTTAAAAACTGTGCGTATAGGAAAAAAATTAAAAACAGTTTCGAAATCAGCGCAAAATACTCTATAAGAAGGACCCAACAGTAATTAGGGAACATAAAAAAAATTGAAATTTGTTGGACAGTGTTATTGGTTAGATAAATCGAATTTTTTGCAGCGCCTTGCAGCTTAACTCTCGATGAATTCTCGCATTTGCCTAATCGATTAACTCCACAATGTGAAGAATGGAGAAAACGAATAAAATGTTGTACAAAGACTTTTAAAATATCTTTAAGACCATGTATTAAAGAAATTTATTATAAATGGATAAATTACCACTTTTTTTCTCTCAAAATGAATGGTGGTAATTAAATATATCCTCAGTGAAATTGTCAACTTATGCTTCCGACATTTAATTACCTAGTGTCTGGGGGATTAATTAACTGAATAGCTATTGCATTAGTACAAGAAGTACCTTAAAAAATATGTTTTAAAAACTACCTGAAGTCTATCTTAATATGTTCAGTAGGTTAAAAATAATATAACAGAATATTTGTAAACACTTTTGTTTTGTCCAATTTAAATTACACCAACCCGTTTATGTTATAAACGCACAAAATCCGCAGTCCAGTTACAAGAATGACCGTGCGAGGATTAATGGTAATCTCTTTTGCTGGAACATATAAATCAATGTGGCATTCAGCGTATACGGTGAAATTGATGTTCCTCAAATAAATGTGAACTCTGAACCAACCGAATTTCCAAAATATATACGGTCCAACTTCTCGAAAAGTGCAGAATGGTGAACGGAAAGAAAGATTCGTTCTTCAGCGGACTTCGACACAGCAATGGCGGCGCGGAAGGCGAAATTCTGTCTTTGCGCTCGGGTATCGCGTTTCAAATTGAAATTCCCGGCGTTAGAACGGATTGCGGTGCCATGAAACAAACACCGGGACTCGTTAATTGGCAATTCCGGTTCTTCCCCCCCGGGAGCCTCTCTGCGGACCTCCGCGGGATGTTTATGGAGATATAACCGTTTTCATTTTCATTATCATTTCATCCGTGTACCTCCGTCTACGTCGTCGTCATCATCGTCGTACTCGTCGTCGTATATTTTACAGTCAATATTCCCACCCGGTTGTCCCCGGTTTAGTGTTTCCTTATTTTTTCACCGGGGCGCCATCTTTGTCCTCGGCGCGGTCTCGCTGCCCGCGGGGGATTATCCCCGGGGTATATTAAAAATTTCCTCTTCCAGATGCTACCGGACAAAATTTCCTTCGTAATGGAACTCACTCTATTATCTTACCTCGGATAATTAGGTCGAACGCTGTAAGTATACTCTAACCCGGGTCTCTGTTCACCCTATGCCCGCGCTATCTCGCGCCTCGCATATTTTTCCTCGCGAGAGGAGAGAGTTGCAAGGTCCGTAAATTCAGTAGCGAATTAATGCGGGGAGGGAGAGCGGAAGAGAGAATTTAATCGAGGCGGCTCAGGTGGATCGGAGAATTACTTTCGCGGGAAATATGAAATTACGTCTTGTTTGATCAGGCTCGCGCGCCCGATCAGGCTAATTCGCATTGACCGCGGCTCCCCGAGAAAAGTTCTTTGAACGTTTCCAGGAGAATAGAGAAAGGATCAGAGTCGCCAGACGAGGGGAAAAAAGTTACCCTCTCTTTCTGCCAGTACCGGATTAGTCACGTGACATTGCGACACATGCACGACAGTAACGAAGTGCGTTACGTGAAAAATTCCACCATTTTGGACCCTGTTGCTGGAGTCCTATTTTACGTTGGGATAATAAGGGTTGTACAGTAATGCCTCTCGCGACGCAAAAACCTCGGGGGGATTCGGTTGCGTCGTGCGTAGACGGGTAGCTATTTTTTTGAACTTCAAAGGCCGAGCTGAACGTAGAGAACGAGCGAGACCACGCGCGGGCCGTTGAACTGTGCCGGCGACTGCGACTCAACGCGTTTCTTTCTTTCCGATACGCTGTCCTTCATTGCGTTCGAAACTTTCATCGTCGATTAAACCACTAAATACAGTTAAAATGATATCGTGTTTGGTCTTTTTTTTATCAGAACAATGCCACGAATATATTGATGAAAGTTTCATAAAGAAATAAGTAATACTAAAAAAGATTAAATATTGGTGTTACATTGTGAGGACGCACGGGCCTTTGAACTGTGCCGGCGACTGCGACTCTCCGCGTCGCATTAGTAGTCGTTCACACAGATATACCCGAGCCGAGATCAGGTTACTACAGTGGAGGGGATATTTTTTTGCGTCCCGCGTGTACAGCCTTTTTGCGTTTATAGAGGATTTACTGTATTGCCGTTCAAAGTTTTGGTGCGTTTTATATTTTTATTAAATTGCATTATTTTTTTGAGCCACTCGAATTTGTTTTCGTGACTTTATTCTGGTAATTACTGTAAATCCTGTACTATGAAGCTCAATAAATGCATAATCTCAAATTTTTTGAAATTGTGACGTGTAGCGTTTTTCCTTACAACCACAGATAGGCATCCGGGATGTCGTGTACGTTTGACAGATCCTTCGCGAATCTTGCATAGTTACCTTCTCTCCTCGATATCGTGTACAGCCTTTTTGCGTCGTGAGAGACATTACTGTATCTAGATCCTTCTATAGCCATATTTGTGTGTTCTCGTACGTTTGAGATGAAAAGTCAGTCTTAGTTGGAGGTATCGTTAATTCCGATGGATTTTTCAGCTCCCAATTACGGCGCGAGAATACATTCGACACGCTATTAAATTAATTGCCCGACATTCCTGGGGATCAAGAGCCGTTCCGGATCCGTGCGACACAGTGTGTCCTGTCGATTTTGGTATTGACATCCGGTCAATTGTTCGTGACGTTTTTCTACATATATGCGTTTCATAAATATTGTATCCAGGGGTGGATACCCGTCATGATCACGAGCCGGTCGCGAACACAGTTTTTACATCCCCTCCGCGTGCTCCAGTTGTCCTCGGACGAATAATTTTTATCCGCGTTCGGCGTCGACTGTTATCGAAGAGATTAAAAATGTTTTCCAATTTCGCGTTATTTATGGTTCCCGTTTCCAATACCGACACGGCCGGGGCGCGCGAGTTGTAAAACGACCAATAATATCAACCGATTTTGATGATGTGGTGAAGTAGAACGAAAATGCCGCGTCACGCCGACGTAAACCGATCGCGAAATGTATGTTTATCAAATTCGATGTTCGCAACGATCGCAGAATTGTAAAACCTCGCTGCTAGTTTACGAATCAACGAGAGTCGACGACGTGACAATGATCATCTCTGTGAAAGAGGCTTCTCGCTAATTGCTTCGCCGCGCCTTAATTGACCGTGTTTTGTAAAATACGCTATAATCATTATTTAATGGAAGCTTCTTGCACGTTCATATATCATGCACGCAACATATTATATGATTTGAAATGCAAGCGAAACATAGAAGAAACTTAACAGCACTGGATTAAGATAAATTGCCCTTATTGATTACTCTCGCGCCACCTCTCTGTGCCCCCTCGCCTCAAGAATCATTCTCATCCATCTTTCCGCGTCTTCTGTGTCATGCATTATGTCCTCCGTCGATACTTTATCCTTTAACCTTGGTATTTTATACGTGTACCTTAGTTTTCTGTAGTCTTGTGCCAAATGTTTGAATACTCATCCATCTTCCGCACAAAGTTTTTAGAACCTTCTACGCTTTTAATATTCTTCTTTTAATCGTAGCACGCTGGGGGTTTCTAAAGGTTTAAGGTCAGTTCAAGCATCGCCATTTCTCGCGCGTCCTTATAAAGGTTGAGAATCTTATTTTGTTTGCAGTATATACTGTGGACATTCTTTGTTTTGACTGTTTGACGTATAAATACGTCTTGCGTTTTGTCTTACGACATTGCAAATACTCGAGTAAAATATTGCTGAACATTAAGGAACGTATGTGCTTCGAATTTGGACGGAAATCCATTGTTAAGCTAACCCAAATAATAAATTAATAAAAAATGTTACCTTTGGTCACATCGTATTTCATTTATTTCGTACGCCAACGGATTACGAATAATTGGGGGCTTAATTGAGCTGTGTATTGTAATATATATTTTTCTAGGACAACTAACTAATCCTCGATAAATTGATCTACAATGGAACACAAAATTGTTCGTACGCTCTTTAAAACAGAATAACTTTTTTATAATTGTACCGAACGACCTGATGTTTTGTAAGCAATTAGAAGCATTGGTTTGCTAAATGATAGGCAAAGAAAGATTTTCCAAAAATTATAATTTACAAGGCTACATGCAAAAATAAAAAACGCATTTTTTAAAACTTTCTTATTTGGGCCCTTAATGAAAATCTAAAATATATGTTTTGTAGATCTATAAGCGCTTAAAAATGGTAAGTTTTGGAAATTTTTTTTGCACATCATTTAGTAAACAAATGCATCTAACTGCTTACAAAACATCGTTTGGTAAAATCATAAAAAAGTTTTTCTGTTTTAAAGTTTGTACGAACACTTCTGTGGGCCACTGTATTTCGCGTAAATTTTTAATTAGAACTTTAGAGGTGTGCTCGGGTCAACAGAAAATCTCAAAGACAGCTTGAACATTTCATTTCCACAGAAATATCCAAATGTTAGAACCGGGAGAAAGAAATTTGTGTACATCGCAAACTGCTGGCCAGTTAAGGGCAGAGCAACTAAAAGAATGTGTGTGCGCTTTCAGCGATGCCGTTTCAAAGTGCTAGCACTAATCGCGCCCGTTTAGCTTGCAGGAGCGAAACGGACATGAAGGGCTTTCGCCGAAACTTATTGCGAGCAGAGATAATCCTGCCTAACGGAAAACGGACCAATGAGAAGTCGGTCACCTGACCAAACCCACACCCATTGTTGTGTTTTACTCTGATAGGAATTTCAATTGAAAACGTTGACAAATACGAACATTACAACATAGAAAGTTTGACGGCTTTTCTGATTACTGCACCGCGGATTTTATGCATTTATGATAAAAATGGGTGGCTGTAATTTAAAACGGCAAAAAAGTTTAAAGGATTGATAGAAACAAATTATTAAGGGAAGAAAAACATCTCTAAAAGTGACTCTTGTTTCTTGGAACAGATGCAGACAATTATCATTTTGCATAAAGATCCACAGTGTACTGATCACTTGTCTGTGTACAGTTATGTATAGAAACAAATTATTAAGGGAAGAAAAACATCCCTAAAAGTGACTCTTGTTTCTTGGAACAGATGCAGACAATTATCATTTTGCATAAAGATCCACAGTGTACTGATCACTTGTCTGTGTACAGTTATGTATAGAAACAAATTATTAAGGGATGTAAAACATCCATAAGTAGTTCCTGTTTGTTGGAACAGATGTAGACAATTTTTATTTTGCACAAAGATTCATAGTGTACTGATCACTTGTCTGTGTACAGTTATGTACAGAAACAAATTATTAAGGGAAGAAAAAAATCCCTAAAAGTGGCTCCTGTTTCTTGGAAAAGATACAGACAAATTTTTGTTTTGCATAAAGAAAAAGTCTACTGATAACTTTTCTGTGTGTGGGTATATATACATAGAATGTATTGAACAATAGTAGATACAGTTTTCACAATTTTTGTTCTGTTACTTTTTCCGTCCATTTATTAAATAAATAGAGAGCCTTTATTATAGCTTTATTGTTAAATTGTATATCGCAGTTACCATTCACTTTCACTGTTATACACATTCAAGTCGACTTTTTTAAATTGACACACAGTTTGTTCAAATAAATTGATCGGAAGCGATTAAAAAGTTTAAAGATATATTTCTCAAATTGGTACCCTATTATTAACCGTATTTTAACAAGTCACACTCGTGATGAAGATTTTAAACAAAGTCTAACAAATATGAATGTTATGCCTTTCTTTTTAAACGAGAACTTTGATTCGTTTATATGCAATATTTAAGCACTCAAATAAATGTAGCCATATAAAAAATATAAATTTTCTTTTCTCTTCTACGACATTTTTGGGGATAAAGACGTATCAATCACTGCAACTGTAAAGAAAATGATATACGACAAGGGGTTAACAGAAGGGTTAAAGAATGATCGGGGTGCTCTGGTCCCGAGACAGTGTGAAATTTTTCCGCCCTGAGGAACAGGAAGCTCGGGGTGGTTTCGAAGACGACAATAAAAATTCCAATTATGCCCGGGGTCAGGGACAAACAGAGAACGCGCCGGTGCAATTACGCGATGCAGTCTCACCGCTGCGCTGTAGGCAAACGCGTTTTGCACGGGGCGGCGGGTTAAAGCGTAACTAGAAAAGAACGAAGAGATAACGTCGACGTGGTCCGCGCTTGAACTTTACGCTATCCTGAGTGTGCCACGCCCAGTTTTACGGGGCGAACCGGCCGGAAAAAAGATCACGGAGAAGGAAAAGCCAGCTACGCTTCGCGGAAAATACCGGGGAGGGGTGAGAGAACCTGCGGGGGTGTCGGAGATAAAAAAAAGATTGAGAACGAGGAGGGAGGAACGTGTGACACGCTGCGACGTGTTACCCTCTATCCAGTGACAGTAACCGAATTAGGGTAGAAATCGCGCAGAGGGCGGACTCCGATCGGTAACGATGTATCGAACGGGGTTCGACAGGTCGCCGGAGCCATCTACCGTCCACCATTAATTAGGTAAGACGGATTAGGGAAGCTTCCGGGGTCTATAGGACTGTAAAAGTGCATTTCGCCCGGATCGCATCGACGAAATTGTATCGGGCAACGATCGGACCTCGTCGAGCGAGGAAAGAAACGCCAACGAAAACATACGCGGGTTATTGCAAACTCGAAAATTGCTCGACCGGCCCACTCGACTGGGTTGGATTATTAACCCTTGGACTGCCGACATTTTTTCACTAAAAATATGATATTCTTTTCGGAATATTTGTACACAAATCGGCTTATTATATCGCGTGGAGTACTCCAGATTTTAGCTGGCTTCGATCGAATTTTCGATTGAACATTTATGCATTTATGACGAAATTGGTTGAGCAAAAAATAAAACAGTAAAGGATTAGAAAAAGTCAAGAATATCGTAATGTTGTTCTTAATGTAACAAAGTCATTACGGGATGAAATAAATTTTGATTTTATTCCTGCTTCCCACAATCAATGTAAAACATTTTTATTTTGCATAATGATCCGCAATCTACTCATTAGAATTAGTATCTCATATCAGCAAACCCGATATAGCATCGATAATAATAGTAACGTAATTTTGTGTTTTTTACAAATGAAATGTCTGGGTGGCGACGTTGAAAATTTGTATGCTGAATTTGTTCATACGCAGAGTTAAATCTTAACGTTTTTGGCCTAACAAGATCACCGAGCAAATATTCCAGCCACGGAAGAACTAGCAAATTTTTTTCCCCGCTTTCCGGTCCACTCTAAATAAAGCGAAGACTTTGCTGCAGTTTGCTAGAGCCTTTATTGTATTATTCAACTGTGGATTTTATGCGCTTTATGGCACCTGCGTGTGATGTAAAATAATAAAAATGTTCCGCTGAACATTCTTTCTACCTACTTACTGGGAACTTATTAATAGGTTTCTGAATGGTTGAGCTACGTAAGAAAGAAGTGATTTGAAAAATTTACCTGAAAGCCTTGTGAATCGCAGATTTTTAAGAAATATTACAACCTCTTAACAGAACAAGAAAAATCTAAACTTGCATACAGATGCATAGTTTGTTCATATGTAATAGATTTTATTTATAAAATTTTTATACGAAAACTTGTAGAAATTTTGTTTAAATTCAATTTCCTTGAAATTAGCTCGCAAAAATATATATTTGCATAAAGATCCCCAGTCTAGTCACGACAGAAATGAAATCTACACGTACCCAAGCCAACGAACTCGAATATTTCAGGTACAAAGTACACGTGTTCGAAAACGTAAACATTATTACTCTACACCAACCCGCGGCGGCAACACAGACGCATCACTCATTCTACACGCGCTCTGATAACAGGTCCCTTCTGCTAATCAAAATTCCGATAAAGCTCTACGCTTGACAATATCTACATGCATACAACGGTGAATGAAAACACACGAATGAAATTATTTCATGTTCATCGACTTTTTAATCTATGCAATACTGTCAACCCAATTACAATAACTCTCTGGATCAACGACATTCAAGATGTAATCGTTATGACTCTAATTTCATTCATAATTTTGAGGTGAGAATAAATTTTCAGCTTTTTGTGCTTGTATACGTTGCTTACAAGTATACTACCAAAATTAAAAAATTTCGTGAAACGTGATTACTAATCACTGATTAGACAATTTCATTTTTTCTAAAGCTATGATTAATAGAATATTAATCCTCCGCTGGCAATGTTCTATATAGGGTCTTTCATTCCCGGGTTTAATTTTTTATTTTTACAGAATTTTTAAAAATTTATAAAGAACCTGAGGCGCTTATTATTGTCTCTAATTTAACATTCCAACTGTTACTTCAGATATTTAAACCTGTTAGCAGTAAGAATATAAATTCGAAGGAAAGTTACGAAGCAGTGAGAGTTCTTGTGGAACTCGGCGACCCACGCCGGCGAAGGGTTAAATAGATGCAAATAAATTTTTTTACTGTAAATATCGATGAAATTCACATGAAATATTTTCTGGAAATGTGTGTCACCCTTTCCGATTTGCTGAGACTAGAGAAGCCAAGACGCGAGCAATAGCTCTCGAAAGCACCCGGTGATATAAGCAAAGGCGTTAATAAGTTTGTGCGTGAGACAACGCGGCTGGCGGAGATAATTAATTGCACCTGGAAATAATTAACTGCCCCATTGCAAATGTACTCTAATGAATTCACGGTACATTTACCTTCGCAACGAATTATTTCTCCGTCTAGAGTCGACGGAGAGAGCACGAGGGAGTGGTGCGAAAGAATAGGAAGAAGAAGGGCGGCGCGAAAGGGGTTGAAACGGCGAAGAAGGCGTCGTCGTTGCTTCTTTTGAAAAACAAAGGCGTCGCGACGCACAATCGCGCGAAGCGTCGTCGCCCGAGCAATAAAATTAAACTCACTTCAATTTAAACTCTCCTCCTGTAAAGTTTCGCGGAATGATTTTAAATCGCCGCAAGAATTATTGTAATCGCACCTTGGAAAACAAAGCTTGCGCTCTCTTTTTCTCCCCGACCGCGCCACGCCGCGCGCGCCGGCCTTCGTAATTTTCTACCCGCTTCCGTAAATCGTTCCCAACGAAAACAATGGATAAAAACATTTTCCACTGTGTACCGGTTCGAACAAGAGCAAAAGCTGAAAAATGACGGGCCGCTGGAAACTCTGACACCGGGAATAACGAGCGTTTTGTTGCGCGGGACCATTCTAAATTAGTCTCGTAAAATTCCGCCGGAGATCGAGCGACGTTCACTCGATAAACAATTCGAAGATTCGCTTCTCTTTTCCTCGTTCCTTTCACCCGTCACCCCCTTTATGGATTTCTTAATTAAACGCGCCATTTTTATCGGCGGCCGTTCGAAAAGTTCGAAGAATGATTTTTTTACTGCCATCTTGGCACAGCTGCAGCGAAATGGCTGATCGGGAAACATCGTTCGTAGTCTTATCTATAAACAGACACAGTTCCACGAGCGAATGGCCTGTAAACTATGCAAAACGCTAAAGAACGCTTAGTTAATTAACGAGATAATGATGCTCGTGATTGCAAATATCATACGACAATCTGTTCAGATGGACCGTAACCCCAGTGTCAGATCATCTGCATCAACGACGTGATAAAACGAGTTGCACAGGATCAGCTTGCAGACGTTTATGCAAATGCGGATTTTCATTGCATAAATCTCGCAAAAACGGGTCACCAACAGAAACTACTTTCATCTCTCGAGAATCTTAATGATGTTTTTTCTGCAAACGTTGTAGAAATGCGAACGTACTGCGTGCTATTAAATATGATTTACATACCCGATTATGGTCAAACATATAAGCGAGCGTGTACGCCTTACTAATTGAATCCAATTCATAAATAGGCGATCGTTTTACACGCTTTTTTTTCCGCGAAAGTTTATGAAATCTTGGAGTACAAGGAGTTGCAAAATTTCTTACCGTAAGCAGAATGCATTGCGGTACGTCAAATAAATCAGAATAAATATGCCGGATAAATAAGAACATGGAAAACACATTATAGCTTCTCGTACGCTTCCCATTTTTCCACTTTAATTTTTCGACTTTAATTGTACGTGCATCTGCTTTTGTATTATCCGCGCATAAATATACGTATTTAATTTTGAGCCGTCATGCATAAAAGTCGTAATTCGGTTGTCACCCAAGTGCTTTCGATGCGTGCCCCGCACTGTTTCCATCTTTGTAATTGAACACTGATAACAGAGGATGGAAGGACTGCGAATATAACCGGAAATCCAATCATATTTTGCATATAAATGCATCCAAGTGCATATCTCTTGGACATTTTCTGCATATTTGAATACGTTACACCCGCGTAAATATTCCCGGTCTACTAATGACACTTCCAGCTTTATACTCCCGGACGAAAACAGAATCGCGCCTTCTAATTACGTTAGAATAATTACATCGAAAATAAAGAAGTAGAATAAACCGCACAAATAATAAAGTCCTATGCAAATTTGTAAAACATATTAACAAAAATTAGCAGCACTTTTATTTTATTTTCAGCGCGGCGGATCTTCCAGCCGGAAGGAATCCCTTGGTTTTTTAAAATTTTTATGGAAATGGGCATTTGCATAATGATCCGTGGACCAGCCATATGTAATGCGACTAAGCTTTCGCGGAACCTATAAACCTATTCCCGAGAGACGGCTGAAAACGAGAGGCTCGCCATTAAATAAATGTCCGAAATTAAATTCTCACGTCCGTAATTCTGTTCGAAAAATTCGTAGAATTGTGTCAACGAACTTGTTAATGTTCTTCCAAGGCGAACGATTCTTGTAATTACATAATTGATGATACTCAAGATCTTTCGCTTGGCTGTTTCAAGCAGAATGGGTCTGAAACTCCAGCGAATGCATTAGAACACCTCAACAAAAGCAGTTCCAAAGTGGTTAAATTTCAAGAAGTCTTTAAGGGGACATTACACTTTCTCGGGTCGGAAAAATCGACTTTTTAGAAAGTATCCTATATTCATATTGGGAAGTATCATATTTCAATAATATTCTCTGACAATTTCAGAGGAAAATTCGAAATACTTTCGAAGTTATAGACGATTATAGCAGGCATAGCTGATAGAACGTAAGTAGATTTCATATGTGAAAATTCGTTTGTCAAAACCTTAAACGCGTTTATCTCAAAACAATTTATAGCAAGACTGAATAAATGAAATTGAAAATTGTTGAAAAATTTTTAAAATTGAAGATGTCATCTGAGATATGATTTCTCCTTAAAATCATTAAAGGAAGAAGTAACATTCAATTTGATTTCTATTCCTTGCAGTTGATGCAGACAATTTTTATTGTGCATAAAGATCCGCAGTCTAATGATAACTTAAAAACCGTTTAACCAATCTGTCTGAAATTTCAATATGTTCTTCTACGCAACGATAGCCCCAGCATAGACTAGAATAAATAAGATTGGTTACATTTTTCCTCAATTTTCAACGTTTTTTAACGAAGAAAATACTATTATTGAGTCCACTAACTTTGGAGGTCCATCATTTTGTGAATTCTTCCTCGAACAAAATAATCGTAGTCTATACTGGGGCCATAGTCATATTCTTTCTAAGGATAATTCGTGCACGCCAGCAGATCAAAATTTTTAAAAGGATTTCCATGAGGCTGCAAAAAGCCGCTATAAAAAATCATTTACAAAATTATTTAAAAATATTTTATTGTATTTGAAGACTTGAGATATATGTCAAAAAAATTACGGACTCAAAAAATGTTTTTTCATTACGTTATCAGTTGCATAAAAATCATTCAAATTTTCGATCGAGAAAGTGTAATGTCGCTTTAAGGATGTTCTGGAGCTACAATGGGAGACAAAAGTACAAGAAATTCGAAATCCATCAATATATTGAAAGCCATTCGTGAGTATATTTTGCATTAAACTTTTGCGAATACTGTACTCTCTGTAGCTATATTTAGTGGTCTGCACTTGTCGCGTATCCATGCTAGTGAGAGACAAACACGACAAATTTAACGTTTCGTAACAGTTTATAATTTTTTTGTTCTGTAACTGTTTAGTGAATCCTAATAAATTTTGAACATAATTAATTACATAATTTTTACTACATATAAAAAAAACTGGAGTTTCTAGTTGCGTTTTTTCAAGGTTTAAATAGGGTTTGAAGTGGAATTTGATGAATTCTCCATAAGAAGACGTGTTACAATGTGCAAACTTTAAGTTGCTATAATTCTTGAACGGTGCAGTGGATCGAACCTAAACTTCGGTAATTGCATTAATTTAGTAAGAATTATATCTTGTCAAATTTTCGAAAATTTTGTTGCGCTTTTATATACCTCCAGAACATCCTTAAGAGGTCCGCAAGAAAATTCGGAGAAAATGGGTTTTGCAGCCTAGGGAGTTAGACAGACTGAAAGAAGGAAGCCTGTAGGGGTCGGGAGCAACGATGCCAGAGCAAATGTCGTTCCCGTGGGTTTTCCGGGATTCCTCCTCGAGGATGAACGCCACCTGGCGTTCCGGGACACCCAGTCGTAAGAAAGTCGAGGCAGAGAAATGCACATGCGCCCGCCGATCGTGTGCGTACACGTATCTTTAACGTGGCGGGTTATCGAGCCGTGTGTTGCGTTACTCGGCGCTGGCTCCGGGGTCACGGGTGTCGTAATCGGCCTTCCCCTCGACGAGAAAACTCGCCACTGATTGGAAGGCTGGCCGTTCGAGCGGCTCGTTACGCACCGGGATAGTCTTTAAGGGGGTCATCGTACCACGGATTATTGCGTTTATTTATAGCGCTGACGAAAAACCGGGAAGAACGGAAAATTGATCACTAGTCCGATCGATCCGATCTTCTCGGTTTCTGTTCGGCCACCGGACACCTCCGGATCAGCTACGCCACCCCAACAGTTGCTAGCCTAATGCTAAATTACCCTCCAAGGGACTTATTAGTACAAATATTTTCGTCTTATTCCGGTCGTAAACGTATCCGCGTCGTTTTCGTTGCAGGGGCTGTGTCAAGGAGGTGGGTGAAATGTTAGAGGCACTCGATGAGTTGGCGATTTTAAAACAATCGATTTTTAAGCGAATGTCTGTGGCCTTCTCTAGCCGGAGGCCAGCTCTCATTTTCGAATTTTTCCGTCCGTAGAAATGTCCGCGTTGGTCTTGGTGATGAGTACTCTGCGGATTTTTACGTAAAATAGAAATGTTCTACGTCAGTTGCAAGAAATAAGTGCCACTTGGAAAGGTCTGTCTTCCTCCAGTAATTTTAACAAGTGCAAGACGTGACATGGCATTCTAGTAAGTGACACATACTCATTCTTCTGGTAAATACAGAAAATCCTCCGTTTAAACATGCAATTTACAACAATCAATTCTCAAATGGAAGTCTAGCCTTATTTAGCTAGAGCTTAGCTCTCATCATCTTTGAACTTCATCTTTGAACTTCATCTTTGAACTTCATCTTTGAACTTCATCTTTGAACTTCATCTTTGAACTTCATCTTTGAACTCCATCTTTGAACTTCATCTTTTAACTTCATCTTTTAACTTCATCTTTTAACTTCATCATTGAACTTCAAATTTTACGTATTTATGACAAAAATGAGTAGATGCAAAACAGCAAATGAATTCTTGTTAAAACCACCCCTCAAGTTGAAATCAGGTTCTGTATTTTGCAAACAATATAGGCGATTCTTAATTTTAGTTATTTCAACAGGCTTCGTTATCATTAAGATCTTATATCCCAGAATACAATCCTAACATATTTGTATTCATGTTCCGCGTTGCGAATAATCAGACGATTTTAATTTTGTACAAAAATCCGCAGTCCATTCATTATGGTAGTACTAAGCTGTTTTTTATTCCGGAAAAGTGTACATTACAACAGCCTTCGTTATTGTTAAGATCTCACATTTCAGAACACAATTCTAACAAGTTTGAGCCAGGTTCTGCGTCTTGCTAACAATAAAGACGATTATTATTTCGCAAAGAAATAAACAGTTTAGTTATATGGTTGTACAAAGCTTGTTTTTAGCCCGTAAGCGTACATTACAGCCAGGCGTCAGCTAATGAGATGGTGAAGGCCCGATAACAACGATCCGCCATTTGGCCGCCATTCCGGCTGGAACACGATGTTTCGCGAGGATTTCGGTCCTGCTCGATGCCAGGGGATGTCGATATTGCTATTTTTCACGATCCCGGCACCCGTAGCGAGGGGTGGAAACGATTAAGGGATAAGTCGGCACACTTGCGAACACTGCGCGCGCGAACAGTTTCGCCGAGTTTTATCGCGGGAACTTGCCAGGGATATCGGGCGAACACCACCCCCGAGTTCTCGGTTCGATTCCGGCAACTTCGGCTGCTTATTATCGCGAAACGAATAATTGACACCTTCAACCGTGCCTCGCCTATGGAACTCGAGCCGAAGTTACGGATACGCAAACATTAGTCGGGGGTAGACTGGCTCCGAAACGAATTAGGCAACTGCGCAAGATGTTATACGAAATTCCGCTATAATTGAATAACTTTCCGACTGAATCGAATAATCGAGTTATGTTTCTTTTAAAGCAGCACATAATGCTTGGCTATGACGTCTTTAACGGCCGAGTCATTTCCCCCCAGTCAGACCATACCGTATTTTAAGTGGAGCGTGTACAGAGCTTTCTTGACGTCTTCGCTGCTTTTATACCATTCTTAATTTATTTCACGCGCGTTCCGTGGATGAAAATTCTGTTTCTGATCATTTCTGTAATCTACTGTCGAACGTGATCCTTTAAAATACTGGATTGCGAAGAGTCACAATAGGTTGCACGAAGGTACACAAATAATTTTTGTGAAGCGTATAAAGATTAAAAATCCAGCAGTCTGCTTATAAATACTTTAATTCCTGTACGTTTCTCTTTGATGAAAATTCGCTCAGTCTCTGTTTTTGATAACGTGCAATGTTGCTGTATGATCGTCTCGTAATTTGATATGTTTGTTTGAAATACTGGATTACGAAGAAGGCGATTAAACAGACAGAACGAAAGCGTAAAGCGAAAATGCATAAAAATTGCAGAAGGATTTTTCATGCAATTTTTTTTGTTCGAGCGTACAAGCGTATTTTTCATAAAATTTTATCGGCTTCTAGATTGCTTTGAATCCGTATCTGCGTGTACGGAAGAAACATCTGAATCCACGTTTTTGTCTGAAAATGTCGATCTTCTTTTCATTTTTAATTTGCCGATGACGCAGTAAATGGAATTTCATTTTAGCTCTCGCCGGCTCTCGGATGAAAACCTCGAGTCCCTGAAAGCGTCATAATTATCGTTTTCATCTGTATCAAGCTCCGTGGCATTTCCGAGATCATCGGGAATAAATGCGCGATTAAGAGTCAGCATTTAAGCGGAGGGATTTAATTGGAAAGGGAAATTACGAGTGACAAGAAGTTCCTGGGAAACGGCTGTCATTTGGTGACCTACATCGGCCGGCAGGAAGTCGGTGTATTTCATTGATGGTCGGAAAGCTGATACGGTTTAACCGGTTTCCAGCCGTAGCACGCGCCAATAAAGTATTATACACGTTTTCTTGTCTGTAACAGCGTCGTCTAAATAACGTTGCAAAGGGAACAGCGTAAATTTAATTTCAACGGCCGAACAGGTTCTCGGTCTACGCGTTTGCGTAATAATTCCGCTATCTGGATAGAGTCGTACGTCACTGGAGAAACAAACTGCTTTGCACTCTGTACTCCGCCGATAGAACCAAGGTGCTCGTGTTTTTTTCATCGGAATTTTGCAACAATGCAGAGGCAAACGTGTCGTGAAAAGCGATCGACAAATGCTAATATTCCGACGCAACAATCCGATAAATTCTAATCAATGTCGTGTGAACGTTTCTACATGCGTATTTATTATTAGATCGCGGATTTTTACGTGAATAACAATTTTCCGCGTCGATTGCGAGATACAAGAGTTCCATGAACAACTCATTTGAGATAATGTAAAGCAGTGTCCACGCTGAAGCAACAACGAGCAACTTTTAATTGATGTTGCACGTGCCTTGAAAAAGTCGCTGCTTTTGAGAAAAAGAGGACAACGAGGGGCGGCGAAAAGTCGATCGAGGTTCTCTCAGTGTGGACATAGCTTAACATGTTCGCTACCACCGTCAGAAATATGCGACATCAATAATGTGACAGTTCACTTAAAAACAGTCAAATTAATTTTATGCAATTCGTTGTTTAAAGTCATAGTAGAAGACTTTCTTCTACTAAACTGTCTTAGTAGTTCAAAATTGGGTACGTTGCGTTTAATAAAACTTTCGAAGAAGGAAGGTAAGCAACGAAACCAATGCTGGTAGCGAACGTGTTAACACTCTAAATTCTTCTTACTCTTTTGTATTTTACACGTTTTATTTTATAATACACCGTAGCATATACTACAGTTATTTTAGCCATAAAGTATCTGTTATACGTACGTGTTATGTACGTTATGTATGTATGTTACGTACGTGTCCCCTTTTACTATTGTAAAATATATTTAGCACTTGCACCTTTCGGAAGAATCCGAAGATAAGCTTTTACGGCGGGCCAAAACGACCCGGCATCCGTGCACAACGTCGCTGCTGTTTCAAGGGTTAGAGGAAGCCTAAATCCTAAATCATTCCAACAAGTACAGTGTACGTGCTCGAGACGTTATGACGCATTCCCATCGAACGTGAGCGAACCACCGACCGAGCAAGCATAAGGGTTGGCGAGAATTTTATAACCACGTTGTGGCGAACGATTTTTTTCCCCCTCTCTTTTCCCGCAGTTTTTGAGGTAAATGAAACGTGCTAGAATTATTACTGTAGCTATACTGTATAGACAGGGACGAATGAAATTGGCTGAACCGGCGTTCGAACACGGAGCATTGCTCTTGTTACATGTGAGCCCTCTCTAATTCGTCAATTGTGTATTGCATCTTGAACAATCGGAAAAATATCGAAAATACCCCATCGCGACGAATTTATTTTATATTTTTTCGAAGCGGTCACGAATTGGTCGATTGTGAAGATTGAACTTTTTTTTGGAAATTGTGAAGTCGAATTTCGAAAATTGCTGTCTGGGAACTACTGTAAATCGCGAACCAGTTCTTTCTTTCTTCGTTTATCTTGTTAGTTTGATAACGCCGAAATAAAATGCATGTTTTAAGCAGTGGAAAATTTTAAAAATTAATATAACCGATTTACAGATTTCTCTTAATGTACATATCGAATATTGTAAAGCAACGGAAACCATATCGAATTGAAACTAGCTGAAAAATCTAACACAACAGAATGATTAATAATAAATTTTGTAAATTCTTTTATTAATAATTTAAATAAAATACTGTATATTGAGAAGCAATGGAAACTATGTCGAACTAAAACAAAATTAAAAAACCAATAGTACAAAAAGATTGGTAACAAATTTCGTAAATTCTCTTATCGAAAACTAAAATAAAATGTTGTATGTTGAAGAGCAATGGAAACTATGTCGGATTAAAACAAGATTAAAAAACTAATAGTACAAAAATGGTGGTTATGAATTTCGTAAATTCTCTTATCGAAAACTAAAATAGAATATTATATGTTGAAGAGCAATGGAAATTTTGTCGAATTAAAACAAGATTAGAAAGCCAGTAGTCCAAACAGTTGGTAATGTATTTCGTAAATTCTCTTATCGACAACTAAACTACAATATTGTATGTTAAAGAGCAATAGAAACTATGTCGAATTAAAACAAAATTAAAAACCAATAGTACAAAATAAATTGGTAATGAATTTCGTAAATTCTCTTATCGACAACTAAACTAAAATATTGTATGTTGAAGAGCAATAGAAACTATGTCGAATTAAAACAAAATTAAAAACCAATAGTACAAAAAGATTGGCAATGAATTTCGTAAATTCTCTTATCGAAAATGAAAAGGGGTGGAATTAAGATAAACTACTGTAAATTAAAAAGCAATGAAAACTATGACGGATCAAAGCGAGGTTGAAAGAGCAATATAACGTAACGACCGATGCTTAAATTTGCGAGTTCTCCGTAAATAACGAACAAGATAAACATAGAATAAAATATATAAAAAAATCAATGAGGACGAAATTGACACAAGGTTTTCTCAAAACGTTCGCTATCTCTTCTGGTAGCTTTAATGCTGCGGAGCGTGCGTCTCGGGTGGATCGATTAACTTAAATGCAAGTATTACCGGTGATATCGGGTTAGTGTTTTAGATAAAGAATTTAAATGGCTCTCAAGCGCGCGCATAATTTTTTTATGGGTCCGGGTATCACGATCTTTTAAGGGCGCCGTTATTTTTTTTACGACAAATGGATCCGCGTGTAAAGGCTCGTTTTACGCGACTCTGTAGCCCCGAGGATCGTGACCCGCATCGGTCAAGGTCGTTCGTCCAATTAAGTAGGCTATCTTTGCGTTTAGTGGACGGGGACGACACGCGGGTAACGTTCCACTTTTTTCTTTTTATTCGTTTCGATGCGACTCAAAAAATATTGTTCTCAATTAAGAAAATGGCCGTGTGTGTGTGCACGCGCCGGCGAATCGATGTTGCCGGCTACGTCGAAACATATTTTTTTGCTCGATCGGTCCCGGGACCGTTTTGTCTTTCCTCGCGGAAAAAAACAGCGTGGGAGGTCGTTCCTGTCCAAACAACAGGAACACGGGCCAACATAAACGACTGCAGGCAAATGTTTGCCCGCGCTCGCTTGATCCAGCGGTGAAGTAGCGCCGGGAAACACCGGCCGAATCGATGCGGAACGACCCGCAAATGGTTTGTCGCGCCTTTCCGCAGGGATTCCGTGTCTCCCGGTGAAATGTGTCGCGGGTGAAATGCTCCTCGCGTTCTACTCGCCGAAGATTTACGATCTCCTCGATAATCATTCGCGAGGGCCACCCGAAAGCACGTCCTTGCGCTGCGACGCAAGGTTCCCACGGCAAACATGATTTGACATGATTTGAAAAGAAGTAGAGTCGCCAGATGAGGGGAAGAAGTTATCCTCTCGTTCTGCCAGTGCTGGATAGTCACGTGACATTGTGACACACGCACCGACAGAGGCGGAACGCGTCACTGTGGGGAACAGCGTCGGAGAAGGGGAAGGTAGGGACTCTGAGTACAGATCCCTATTCCACGTAAAGACACGTGCACACTCCAGAATCCGGATTTTAGCCCGTGTAATATTACATACACGGGTACCCACTAATTTCATGAATATTCGTGTATTGACACGGTGATGTAGCGTCGAACATTCGAGCGTGAATTTATCGCTGTCTCGCTAGCGTCTCGCTTCGAACATGAGCAGTCGAAAAGAATCCGATCGATAAAATAAAAACGCATCAGCTGCCTTGTATTATTACATCCTCATTTTAATTAGAAAATATTAATTTATGGGCGCGGAAACCGGGATTCCATAAATTGTTATTATGTCGGTACAAAAACGGGATAACGCATCACTGCAGGACAAAGGACGATCATTATAACCGTAAAATAAATGGTAAAGGGTAAAATAATCCGTGCTAATAACCGGGAACAGACAAACAAATATGAATTTCGCTAATTGAACATAGGACTCTGATAGGTCCATAGCAGTGTTGGGCAAAAATTGTATTTAAATACATTGTCTTGAAATTGTATTTAAATACAAATTTCGAATAAATAATAAAAGATTCAAAATTTGTATTCGTTATTCGAAGGTTCGACTACAAAAGTATCTTTTATTAGTCTTTTATTTAAATAATCTTGTATTCGCCGAGAATGTATTCGATGAATAATAGTTTCAAATTGTATTCGAAGTGGATGTATTTGAAGCTTCGAATACAATTTGTAACTATTATTCATCGAATACATTCTCGGCGAATATAAAATTATTTAAATAAAAGTCGAATAACGAATAAAAGTTATGTATCTTTTATTCCAATCGGTATTTAAATAATTTTAATGGTTGGTTAATGGTTTATTCGTTATTCCATATCGTAGTCCAGAGATGGCGTTATAGAGCCGAGGCGAGAAGTATTTAAATACTGCCCAACTCTTTTCCATAGCGTGAGAAGCTCCTAAGTAGCGTAAAAAGAGATACTGAGGCCAGGAAAATTTGAGGAGTAGTCCGTAATGGTCATATCAAAATGGGACGATCTCAAAGGTGACACACAGTGGTTAGGCGATTGTCCATGATTAATACGGACCTCCGTTTACAAGGACGTTTAAAGTTGGCGGTTTCTAAAGCTGCAAAAACGCGAGCAGCGCGGGTACCGTCGATATTGCCAACCTTCCGCGGCGCATAAAAGCCCGTCGTCGCGTTTTACTTCGCGTTTCCAGAATGGACTCGGTCTGCTTTTATTAAACCGTCGTTCGCCGTTTATACGGAGAAAACGGCACGGCAACGAATAACCCTTTTCGCGTGGCATTATGCGTTTCTGCCTCGATTTACCAGGTGCCCTTCCTCTCGGAACCTTGCCTGCCTCCGTCTGAGCCCTCTTTCCCTCCTTACCGTCACCCCTCTGAGCGGTTTTATAGGGTGTACCCAAAATATCAACCTTCGACATGCTACAAGTGATCGGGGGGCGATTCTGCATCCAAAAGTAAGTCGAAGAGAAAGAATAAATTTTTTTTGTCTGACGCTTTGCTTTTGAGAAAATCGCACATGCCCAATTACAAGTAAAACCAATAGAGAATAAACAGACATGATTTTTCGTTCATCCTCGTCTTCCCTTATTTTTATTATTCACTTTATCCCTTGACATTGAAAGATAGAAAAATGGTAACAGACTTATATGATCGAAAGATGAATCATGAATTTACAACTGTATATTAGAACTAGTAAAACGACGTGCAGATCAAATCAGTGAGAAATGTACCAAATTAATGCAGTAACAGGATGGGGGTTACGAGAGTAGCTTGACGTAAGTAATAATAATTTTTGGAAATTTATTGCAAGTAATCGATTGGTGCAATCTTTCTGAAAATTTAGGGCTATTTTACCACACTATTGAGCTAACCAAGAGAATTTTCTCAGCCAAAAAGAGCAAAGAATACAGAAGTTATACCAGCTTATGTACCCGTCTGTAGCTAAGAATCGTCAGATGAGGGGATGTAACCGAATTCAGGGGAAAATGTTAGAACGCGTCACGTGACCGGTCCGTGGATGTGTGGGGAATAGCGTCGCGAAAGGGGAATGTACAGTGGGCACGGAAGTCTTAATCCTAATCCTACTGTAGCTTATTTCGCGCCCTGCGATGTAGCACCTGTTGTGTTCACCCTATCCCCAAAAAGCGTATTCCTTTACTTTATCGGTATGTTCCCAGCATAGCCCTACATTTAATTGGATTGGCAAAACAGTAATTTCGGTATTTTAAGATGAGATAAAACTAAATTTCTTTATTCAAGTGATGAACTTTAATCAATAAAATATTTGGGTAAACTTTACCGGACACAAAATTAGTACCTTTCTCCTACGAATTATGACGTATTTGGTATGTAATCTAGTAGATTTGTACCCGGCGCGGATGCAGATCGAAGTTTCGATCCTCTAGAATCAATAGTTGAGGAGCTATAGTCGCTTAAAGTTGAGCATATTTCCAGTTTTTTGACAGGTAAGGGCGCCGCCATATTGGTTTGTAGTGACAACCGCGAGTCGCTTACCTTGTTGAAGTCTCATCCCTCGACCTAATCCTAACCAACTCAGTAAGCGGCGTGCGACCGTCGCTACAAACCAATATGGCGGCGCCCTTGCCTGTCAAAAAACTGGAAATATGCTCAACTTTGAGCGACCATATAGCTCCTCATCTATTGATCCTAGAGGTTCGAAACTTCGATACTGGATTACATACCAAATACATCATAATTCGTAGGAGAAAGGCACAAATTTTGAGTCCGGTAAAGTAAAGAGCAGCCAAATATTTTCTTATTTATTCTTTTTGACAAAAGATCATCCAACAAAAGGGAAAGTATCTTATTCGTTAAAGTTCATTGCTGGAATAAACAAATTCGGCTCTCTTTATTTCACCTTAAATTACCGAAATTACTATCTTGCCAACCCAATAGATTAAACTAGCCTAACTCCTGCTTCAATGGTACGATCGGTCTCAATTTTCTCGAGAACGGGGCGTCGAGAAAGTTCGTTGTTCGTTTTTTATACCGTATTCGTCCACGTAGAATCGTCGGGCGGTGCCACAATTTCGAAGACACCGTGTAGTGAGGTCCAGCGGAAACTTGAACGAGAATCAACGTCCCTCGGCTATACGCGGCGCGGACGGCGCGCATATTATGTTGGCGCTGCAGTCGCCGACCAAACTCAAAGCTCCTTACTTGGGAATTACCTTCTTCTTATTGGCTTAGGTAGCATTCATACGACCACGTCGGCTCGGCCCGGCCCCGTGCTCCACGATTTCTAAGGCCTGCCGGGAATAAAACACCGGGCGAAATGTTTAAACGAAATGAAAAACTTTCAGCGACCCGCGCAGCTTGTCAG
This sequence comes from Lasioglossum pauxillum, assembly GCA_933228785.1. Lineage (NCBI taxonomy): Eukaryota > Metazoa > Arthropoda > Insecta > Hymenoptera > Halictidae > Lasioglossum > Lasioglossum pauxillum. The sequence continues at coordinate 15,277,383 of OW121702.1, read as the reverse complement.
CTCTCTCCTCGACCGCCCCTTCACCCCGCTCGGCTATTTCTCCGTGAAAATTCGGAAAGTTTCTTTCAATCCTTCCGATGCTGCGGAATAAATGTATTTCGTGGCATGACGGCACTGACAACCGTCGTTCAACGAAATTTTATTTTTTCCTACGCCAATTAATCCTCCGCTATGGGAAAACGTACTCTTTCTTGGTCCGTTGAATCCTTCGAATCCGATGAAGGAGGACGATGCTTGCCTAATTGGTTCCGGACGGTATCATTTACAAGGGACGGGAAAATTCGTGGGAAATTGAAGGTCAGCTTGGAAATTCGTAAAACTGCGAATCCTCGAAAATTCTACATTTAAGGATGCTTAATGATTCGTTCTTATTTTTATAATTTACTTTGTCCTTTGGTATCAAAATTTGGTAGAAAAATGGTATGTACCACGCCAATCTGGTCGAAAGTTAAGTTTTATAAATCCCTTATTTGAAAATGGAAAAATAAAGCAAGATGCGTTTTGTATAACTAATAGAACTACACGCAGATATCCACTCTAAATCAGTAAAAAATGTACCAATGTGAGACAAGAGAAGGATAAGAGTAAAAGAGAGACCCAGATGTAAATCGACGAAAATGACTCAATTTTGGGGGAATTTATTGCAAGTAATCGATTGAAGCAAGCTTTCTTAAATTTTAGGGTTACTTTACCCCACTATTGAACTAACTAAGCGAATTTTTTCACTAAAAAAGAATTATGCACAAAGGAGATATTACGGCTTGTAAATCTACCCGTTTTGCTTTAGCTTGCCTAGCTGCTACATTCAGGTTTGGGCAAAAATTTAATCAATGATTGACGACTAAATTTCTACTTCAATCGTTAATCTCTATTAACAATTAATCTCCTAGTTTAGTCGTTAATTCCGATTAACGATTAAATACTTATTAATCGTTAATTGCTGTTAACGATTAAATTTCTAAATCGTCAATCCGATAATTGGTTAATGATTAACTGCTGAAATTTCGAAATGAAATACGGAATCAAAACTGTATGAATATTGAAAAAAATGTAAACCGATTTTAGGTAATTGTTATTTGACCTATATATGTATAATACAAACTCTACGAGGTTTTATGTTTTTTTCGATGATTTCTTTTTTTAATCAACGACTGACGATTAACTTCATCAATCGATTGAATCAATCGTCGATTTTTCGATGATTTCTTTTTTGAATCGTACACATTAATCAATCAATCATGATTAAAATTTTAATCGATTAATGCCAACTCTGGCTACATTTCAAGTTTTCTATTAAAATTACACAAATGAAATTTGTCATGCAACAGTACAAACACGAATAAAGAAGTTAAAAACATTTGTACATTGAAAATTCTGTATGAAAATGGAAAAAATCCGTCACAGGAAACCGTAAAACAAAAGACTATGGAAATAAATACACAGATATCGCATAACTGTTTTACTTTTAATCGTCGTTTAATATTACATAGTTAAAGGATAAACCACCGGGCATATGACCAGCAAATTGCGTTGAATAAAACGTATGTATTTAGCATTTTATTGGTCTGATACGGCAGTAACAAACAACCGTTTCAATCTTTTTCTGTTTGTAACAATGCAATTCAGTGTTTCGACAATGAACGGTTATAATAATCTGCGAGGATCAGCTGCGGCGATTGTTATGCAAGTGCCGCGGCGCGTACGATGTGACTAATTTTTCAGAACAAAAATGTTTTGACTCTTTCGATGCGAGAGCTTTTTGACCAATTTATATTTCAATTCGCTTTTATAAAAACGGTTGGGAGCTATTCTGGCTATTCTGCTATCGTTAAAACTGTTACGGACCATAATTTCTGCGACGCGAAACAAAAATTGTCTATTCGATTAGCTAACATTTAGGAGCAGAAAATTGTTTAGTATTTAGACAAATATTTGATGAGAGATACATTATGCAAAATGAATGAATGAATTTATTCTTAAAACTATGAAACGTCGACATTTTAGTTGATCTTTACTGCAATGCACGCACAAATTAATCGATCTGTTGAATAAACAAAAATACCTTAATGTCTAGCAGATATGAAATAATTCATTTCAGTTTGCTTATCCTTCGGAATGAATAAATTTATTGTTAAGACTATAAAACGTCGACATTTTCATTGATCTTTGTTGCAATGTACGCACAAATTAACCGATCTGTTGAATAAACAAAAATGCTTTAATGTCTAACAAAAATGAAATAATTCAGTTTGTTTATCCTTCGGACTCTTATTGAAGATAAGAATCGTCCAAGTCGATTGTAAGAATTGGAAGTCAGATGAGAATTCGAATAAATGTAATAAGTCGCAAGTAATATTATAACTAGACTGCGGATATTTATGCATTTATGAAGAAATTGGTTGAGCGAAATATAAAACAGTAAAGGACTAGAAAAATTTAAGAACATCGTAATGTTGTTCTTAATGTAACAAAGTCATTAAGGGATGAAATTAATTTTTATTCTATTTCTGTTACCCACAATCAATGCAGAACATTTTTTAAACTGTGGTGTCCAAGCTGGTTCGGAAGCCACCTTATAAAAAAACTGTAGTTCCCGTCGCGAAATAACCACAGCAGTTAAAAAAAGCGATGTAACATAAATAAAAAAGAAAAATGCAGAACAATTTTATTTTGCATAAAGATCCGCAGTCTAAATATAACATTTTAAAATTCTTCTAGTGTATCTACAGTTTTGTTTTACGCTCTTCCATTTTAAACGAGTTTATTCTGCATGAAAAGATCTTAATAATTCCAGTAAAAACCGATCTGTAAAGACTGTGAAACCGATACTAATCGGAAACGTTTGATTCTGCCAGTTGCCGGTTAAAACCACGGTCTTGCTCGGCTTTCGAGAGCTAATGTATCGCGAGAAGTATTAAAACGTTCCAGAACAGCCGGGATTATCGAAAGTATTGATCACGAGAAGATGCCTGGTGAAAAACGAGGATTGCTGTGTCTTTGTTTGAGAATCGGTCGGCCGTGAAAATGGCGGCAATCGTTCCGACGTCTGGCGGACGGTCTTCCCCAGCGCGGCGAGCGGGCTAATGACTATTGTTTAAAAATGTTCGGAACAATGAGCCGGCCGTAACCCGATCGCGGAATGCTTCAGGGGGGAAAAGGATATAATTTTCAGGAAATATTTCGTTACGGTGCATCGGGTAATTGAGTTAACTGGCCGGGAAGGCGTGCAGGCGGCGAGAAGGTAAGCCGAAGCCTGGACGAAGCCGGCTTCCAGAGGATGAGAGAGAAAGAGAGGAACAGAGAGAGAGAGAGAGAGAGAGAGAGAGAGAGACAGAGAGGAGCCGAGTTCGGGCCAACTTCGGATCAGGTTCGGGTCAGAAACCTGCCAGAGACGAGGCGCAGACGGGCTAGAAACGGGACTCTTCTCTCCGCTCTTCTGTCCCCGCCATTATAAAATTACGCTCCGAGACATTCTCGAGGACGCGCGACACCGCGCCGCGACGACACGAAATTTTCACCGCGACCACCCCCTCTTTGCCATAATTTCCCGCAAACTTTCCGCACTGTACAGTGGCGCCCATGTAACTCGGTCAAACTGTCGTCGCGAAGCCATCGAGGCAAAAAAGAATTTGACATGGAATCGCATGGTTCCACAGTGTTCAGAGGATTCAGGTGCTCCCGAATTGATCCTAATGTTTTCCAATGTCGCTCTAGAAGAATCGAGTAGCTGTTTCGTTAACTAAATTAATGTACCATCTCGGCATAATCGGGATTAAAAGAAGAGTTTGACATGAAATTGCATGGTTTCACAATGTTCGGAGGATTCAGGAGCTTCCGAATTGATCCTAATGTTTTCCAATGTCGCTCTAGAAGAATGGAGTAGCTCTTTCGTTAACTATATTAATGTGCCATCTCGGCTTCATCGGGATTAAAATTAGTGTTTGACATCGAATTGCATGGTTTTCCAATGGTCGAATTCGTTGGATCGAATTCATTGCATCAAATTGTCGTCTCAAAATGATCGAGATTAAAAGACAAGTTTGACAGCGTAAAATTGTAATTAATCCTAATGTCGTTCCTTAATGTCACTTTACAGCAATTAAAAGTTATTATGGTAGACAGCTTCGATATTAACTGGGTCAACCTGTCATCTTAAAAGCATCGAGAAAGAAAAGAAATTGTAGCAATATAAAATTGAATGGATTTCTCCACTTTTAGAAATTTTAACGTATCTTTATCTTAACTTTAAGAGATCAGAATATATACATTAAAATATGAATTCGCAATCACATTAAAAAATTAAAACCATTGGCAGAACGAAAATAGTTTGATTTAAAAGTTAAAAGTTTTGCAAAATCATCTTCCTAATAAAAAAATTTCTGTAGTAAAATTGAAAAACATAAAATTGCTGTATTATTAATAGGATCAAGCTATAAGCTCGAAATCGTCGAAATTGAAAGCGCGATTTGTAATCTTTTACCTTGTTTTTATTTCTGCATGCAACCCTATGGCAATGAAAGAATATTATACAGCTTCATTATTAATTGGCGAAATCATCTCAAAAACCATCGATAATTAAAATAAGAGTTCCATAAAATAAAATCGAACGGTTTTACATGTTCTGTCGGGAGTGCTGTACGAAGGATTTTAACCTAATTTCCTTTTTTAATGTAACATGAGGGGAGTTAAGTGAAATAAATAACTGCGTTATTAATTGGACCAATCATCGCGAAAACCATCGGAATTAAAAAAGGAGTTTAAGGGAATAAAATTGAATGGATTTCATTGTTAATGTAACATCAGGGGACTTGAGCGAAATAAACAACAGCGTTATTAATTGGACCAATCATCGCGAAAATCATCGGGATTAAAAAAGGAGTTTGAGGGAATCAAATCGAATGGATTTCATTGTACTCTCGGGAACGGTGTTTGGGAGATTTTAAACTAATTCCAGTTTTTAATGTAACTTTGGTACAATTGCGGGACAGCAAATAGCTTTGTTATTAACGGGACCAGTCGCTCAAATTTTATTTAATTTTCGACGAAAAACAGATGATGAAATGGTTTGTAATCATGCAATTAAACTGTCGGTTTAAAATCGTCGAAATTAAAGGAAATTTTGATTAACCATTAAGTATGTGTTTTCCCAAAAGGCAGCGGTTCATTAAATTCGATGTGCAGCCATTTATGAAATAAGAGAAGTTTTTGAGAAACCCATAGATTCCCCGAATATCATGTTATGTGTTACGACTTTAAATAACAACGTGCATAAAATTCATTCGTTTGTCCTCATCTCATAAAACAGCAGAATTCCGTATTTCATTTAGCCCCGCTGACTTGGTTTTTACACTCGCGATATTTCATCCGTGTCGAACTTCAAAATTGCTTCAGCTTCGTATATATAAAAATCCACAGTTCGTAATTTTCGTAAAAGTCCGCAGTGTTAGATTTAAAAGCGGCGATGATTAAACGCGCCGAATCGAGCTCGTAAATCACACCGTCATTACTCCCGTTGTCTTATATATCTGTTATTTTTTTATTTATTTGAACGACGAGTGCGGAATAAAGATGATTTATTGTTTTTATCGGTCTAATAAACGAGACAGGGGTCGTCGGACGACAGCGAGCATAAAAGACGTCGAATACCTTTTTCGTTATTGAAACACGTTCATTTGTGAAACCGATAAAAGAATTAATTCGATCAAGAAAGAGAGAGAGGAATAAAACAAGGTTCACAGTACCGTTCGAGGAGGAATTTTTAAAATTGAACCAAATGAGTGAGGATCGTAAAATAATAGTGAAGGAAAATTTAAAAATACAATATTTATGTCAGTTGTGCAGTTAAAAATTGTATGGAAAATGTCAATTTCCTTACGTTATTTCTAGAGGCTCGGATACAAAATTTTAGCGAATTTTGCTATTTATTCTTCGCAACTCTGACCAATTGCAATTTTCTAAAATAATAGCGAGGGAAAATTTTTAAATATTCTGCTTGTAAAAATGTAAGTTTCCTTTATCTTATTCCACGATGCAAGATTGATTAAACCTTGCTATTTAAGGTCGTCGCTCACTAGAACGCACCGGCGCCCACCCGGCACCGCGCGGCCTCAGCTGTTTTGGATTTCTTCTATGTATTTTAATTGATGTGCTATTTATTCTGCGCAAGTCTGACCAATTGCAATTCTCTGAAAAAAATCGTCAACTAATCGTTCTAGCATTTAAAAAGATCTCAAATCGTTTAGACCGACTTTAAACAAGTTATTTTTATTCAATTTCCGTTCTTTTATTTCACACGATCCTGGGAAATCGGATTGTCGCGTTTTAAAATGGAACAATAAAGAGCGAGCGTCAAGATTAGAGGTTGGAAACCGTCGATATCTTCAATTGTCGAAGAATTATGGCGAGAGCAATCCCCGTGGTAGTGTACAGCGCGCACGCACGCCGCGAGCATAATAGCGGTTTTACGTTGACTTTAATCATGAAAATTTAAATCAAGTTGAGCCTAATTTATGACGCTTTAAATTAAAGATAGCTGACGGCGTCGGGGCCATTGTAAATTGGACTTAGCCCCGTTCGGAATCCGCGATGCGCGCACAGACTCTCCGGCTCGGTTATTGTTGCGCTGTCCGTTGATAAACGTTAACCGGCCACGTCGCCGTCGCTAATGAGATCAAGGCATGCTCCATCGATATACGATGCGACCGATTTTATCAGCAGCTCGGAAATTGATGGGTACGCGTGTACCAAGAAATTCGCGGGTTAATCGTCTACGACCGAACTTTTTCGTCGTGCGCTGATTAATTACCTATAATTACTTAATTATCGGCCGTGGATCGTATGACGGAAACCGTACGGCGAATATCGAACGAAAGAAATTTTCGCGTGGGTCTTCTTCATCGTCCATATTGGATATCCGACGTAGAACGTATCGGGGAACTGAAATCGACTACATTTTTAAGGGAGGAATCGCTTCAAAGGATTTCGGAAATTGGAGCATCGATTCTGGGACGCGACACAAATTTTTCTTACGGTCGATTAATGTTGTTAACACGTTGACTGCCAAGTTACAACCTCGGAAAAGTCGAATAAAGTCAAAGTGATTTAATTAAGGAAGCCGAAACTGGAAATACGACATTTATCGTAGCGATTATTTCCTTAATCCTGATTTAGTGCAGTCAAAATTCGTGTCGCTCACATGCAGTGAGTGTACAAAGTATTTGTACACCTTGTAAAGACTAATAACTTTTTTATAATTGTACCAAACGACCTGATTTTTTATAATCAAAAGATTTTCAAAAAATTATAATTTACAAGGTTACATGAGAAAATAAAAAAGGCATTTTTTAAATCTTTTTCATTTGGGTCCTTAATGAAAATTTAAAATATATGTTTTGTAGATCTACGTTATTTATACGCATGTTGAAAATTTCATCGAAATCGTTTGACGCAGGAAAAAAGGACACTCATCGAAAGATGGACGATTCTGTGGATTTTAAGCAGAAACTGAACAAAAATCGTGTAAAACTACGATTTTCACCATTTTTAACCGCTTGTAGCTCGTGTGTACGTTAATCGATTTCAAGTAAATTTTCAGCATATGTATAACCAACAATCTACAAAACATATATTTAAAATTTTCGTTAAGGACCCAAATAAAAGAATTTTTAAAAATGCCTTTTTTATTTTTGCATGTAACCTTCTATATTATAATTTTTGGAAAATCTTTTCTGCATATCATTTCGTAACCCAATGCTTCTAATTGATTACAAAGAAAACAGGTCGTTTGGTACAATTATAAAAAAGTTATTAGTTCTTAAAAGGTGAATACTTTGTACGCCCACTGTATGTGTAAATTTGATGTAGCTCCGTGAATTTACTTAAGGGTTGCACAAGTTTGCTATCGGAGAAATAATTAAGTTGCGGATGTTTCTGCGATCGCAGCATGTTCGAATGTGCAGAATAGTAAAACGGCTAAAGAGAATAACAAACATTTTTATATTACTATAAATACGTTTTATCAGTCCAGATGAAAGTGCGGAAGCTGGAAATTGCAGGAATATTCACGGTCTAAAGATAATAGTCTGGTATACTACAGTTACCCGGTGTTGATTCACGATGTTGTTTTCATAATATTCCAACTTATGGTACGTGTAAAATTTGAATATCAACAAACGTTGCTGCAACTTGCAGTTTCTGTTTACCCGATAAAATCTTGCAGTTAGCACACCAAAGGTTTTACTTATTCCGACGAAAATGAGACTTCGCAGAAACATCTGCAGTCTAGTAAGTAGTCTTAAACAGTTTCTCAATTACCTTTTCAATGCGTTGGTCGCCGAAGTACCGCCCGAAAGTATCCAACAAAATCAACGTAATTCCTCCAATGAAATCGGACCTGGAACACAAAAATTAGTTCATTAGTTTCTGTAATATAATAGATTTATCACGGTGAAATTTTCAATCAAATCAAATTTCATTCAGTCAAGAAACCTGTTAACTCTAAGAGCATTTGTATGTTTGAATGGAATTTTTCTAAACCAGAAATTTTCTTCTGGACCCGAAAAATTGATCAATTTATTATGATCGTGTAAAAATAATTCGCTTTATATTTCAGGAATAATTTTCCTAACTAAACAGGATGCTCATCGGGCATGGGAAAAATAATTTGTAAAACCGACAGCGGAAGAATTCAGTCACCGAATATTTTCAATTACCTTGGTCAATTAGCTTTGTTTTACTGCGAAATGAAACAGTATGTCATCACAGAAACGTCAATATAGAACAAAGGATACGAATAATTTCATACAATCCTTTCGCAACCGGATGCATAAAATCCGCGTTCCGAGACTGTTTACCAATTCACGGCTTTGTTGGAGGATTCGATAGAAGCATAATACGTCCGATTTTTCGCAAATGGAAGTTTTGCATAGTTCCGCTGTTCCGAGCGATGAGCAACGAACGCACTTCCCGCGACTGGTCCGTTGATATTCCAGCCGAGCCCACGTGCCGGCGTTCATAAAAATGTTAATTAAAGTCCGTTCGCCGCGAGCGAGCCCTAGAACGTCGTTTTCCCGTCGAACGAGACGAAGACTGCGGCTTGGCGGAGCGCGTCCGTAAGAAATTATTAATTACACCTATCGGCGTGGCTGGCATCAGCGTCGACCTGTAATCGACGATAACCCGTGCCCGGAGCCTGATCGACGGTAATTTATGGCCGCCTAATGTAACCCGATATATTTCTTATCGAGCCCTAAACGCGAGCAACCCTTCCCCGGGTCGAGGGGCCAGGAAGCTACGCCCCCGATCCTCTTTCTCCGCTGGCTGGCCTTAATATTCTAACGCGGGAGAGCCTATCTTTCCAGAAAGCTCCGGATATCGTGCGAGTAGGCTCTAGCATAAGGAGACTATATAGAATGGAGGCCGACGAGAGAAAGAGAGACGAAAGAACGGAGGTTGGCTCGCGGAGAAGCGAGAGAGAGAAAGAGGGACGAGCATTCAGGTACGAAAAAAAAGAAAGAAAACGGGACACGGTAGACCAGGTAAGCTGAGGAGGAGAGGAAGAGGCCGAGGAAACAGGAACCGAGTCGGTGCGGTGGAGAGCAACAGAGAGCCAAAGAGTTCAGAGGGAGAGCAGGATGGGAGAGAGAGGGCAGAAGGTGAGACCACCAGAAACAAGAAAGAAAAGGACGAGAGCGAAGGCGGATGCGCAGGTGAGCTCGGGATACGAATAAGGGTCAAACGAAAGCGAGTTATTGGGCAGCAGGGCCAGGAAAAGGGGCGAGTCCGTGAACGAGACAAACAAGCGAGAGCAGACCTGCCGTGGAAATTTGAACGCGATTCTATGGGTCGGTGGGCTCACTTTTAATTAATAGACTGCGTGACAAAAATGGTTGCGTACCATTTAAAGCGGTGGACATATTAAAAGGATTGAAGACATCAGTGTATCAGTTTCAGCTTACCAACTTAATTAAAAGAAGAAAGACATTTTTGTTTCGAACATTTTTTATTTCACACAGATGTCTTCAATCCTTTTAATATGTCCACTGCTTTAAATGGTTCGTATCCATTTTACCACGTTTTTATTTTGTCCTTAAGTGCATAAAATTCGCAGTCTATTGAAGAATGGATGTTTGTGCAAGACTACAACAAAAGTACAGAAAATTGAAATATACAATATAAAATATATATAAAATTGAAATAACAAAAATTGTACCTCAGTCAACATAGACGCAATGTAGTTTATTCCAAATTGAAAAAAAATATAAGTTTTGTAGATTTGTGTCAGTCGTATCAAAAAATTTCATCTGCGAATAAATCTACGATTTATTTATATTCACCCTTATATTAAAGTTTGATGGTAAGAACAAGATGCAAAAATTCAGAAGAGGTAAGAAAACATTTAAAAGTATGCAACATGAATTAATAAAGCTAGTGATCGCATATGTCTCCAGAGGATGAAGCTGAGGAACAGTCTGACACTCCGCGTCCGAATACAATAAAGGAAATACCAGAAGAAAGAAGGTCAGGGGGCGAGTTAGAGTGGCCGAGGGTGTTGAAACAAAGCGGAAAGGGGGGAGAGAGAAAAGAGGAAAAGTAAACCGAAGAGCAAAGACTAACAGCAGGATAAATCTAGGGTGGAAGTATTAACAACAAGGTTGAGATAGGACGGCATACTGATGCCAAAGGAAAGTAGTTCCAACTTGAATGTCAGCCTTAGCTTTAGCTTCAGTTTTAATGGAGACGGTGGAAATGTTTTTCCCAGTATTCATGCTTTTCTACACGGAGATATCCTCCGATATGTAACGGAATTCTCGCTCGCAAAGAACCGGGAAAGTAGAAGATTCGAACTCAAAGATTTTCGTCGGAACAGATCCACTGTAAATGTACGTAGAACACGATTGACTGGTAAATGTAAGAAAAGCTCAGCTGTAGACCCTCGGATTTCTCTGCGTTTATAGGAACTGCAACTGAATGAAGTGCAGCGAAATAAAAATTTTAATAACGATGAACGTGCAATTCTTCAGACTGTCTCAGTTACCTGAAACGTGTGTGTTCAATTTCTGCTTTCGCTAATTAGCCTCGCAAAAGACTGGCATCGCTGATTCGAGCGTATCACGTTCTTTTGACGAATTTTGTTATCAGGTCTTCGTCACATCTGCACTTGATTGCACTTATTGCGTGTAATTAACTTGTTCATGGCATTTCTTCGAATTTTCCGACGCCAGGAGTGGAGCTGGTAATTTTTTACTGCTTGACAAGACTGGCATCGCTGATTCGAGCATATCACGTTCTTTTGACGAATTCTGTTATCAGGTGTTCGTCACATCTGCACTTCATTGCATTTATTGCGTGTAATTTACTTGTTCATGGCATTTTTTAGAATTTTCCGACACCAGGAGTGGAGCTGGTAATTTTTTACTGCTTGACAAGCTTCCAAATTGGGATCATTAACATTTTAAATTCGCGACATTATAATCTTGATTATTTGACTGGAACGTCGGCCTAGTGCCAATTTTAAACTTGTAATTTTTTACGAGCTCACGCTTTAAGCCGTACCTTTTTGAAGCAATTAGGCCCTCGCCAAAGGGCGGAACGCTGTGCCCATTGCGACAGAGAGAAGTCAATTTGCTAAATAAACGCTTACTTATTGGAAATTCATTTATTCCGGTGCATTATTTATTGTTCGACTTAGTAGGGATATTATAAGTATGAAGAAAATGTATTTATTCAGACTTTCAGCGATTTTTACCGTGATATATGTCCGCAGAAATACAGTGACCGAAATAATGTTAGGTTCACTTTATTTTTATACAAGAATAAATGTGTTTTATGTCTTAATATTCCTAATTTTAGTTATCAGTTATTATTTATACTGCAATTAGTAAAACACATAATTTGTTTACATAATATATTAATTGTTGATATGGTTAACAAACAATTATAAAATTGTGAATTTATGTGCGAAATTAATATAGGTAGGGAAAATTCAGTGTTTAATTGATTCTCCGTTGTTTCTGATGGTCCCAATTATTCTGTGCATTTAATGTATTAATTTTGAAAACGTTTCTGTTCCGATTTCAGACCAGGCTTCACTGACCCCATTTTTTAATTGATTTACAACTAGAGTGTTGTTTCCTGTTAGTGTAAACTGTGTGAGCTAAAATGCCTCAAAGGTTTTCAATTGTATTAAGGTCGGGACATGTTGATGGCCAGGCAAGACCTCCACTTTTGCTGCTTCACAGTATTTTGTAATTAATTCTACACGATAAATTAGAGCAGCATCATGCTGAAAATTCGAATTTGGTCAACCAATTCTGTTATCATATTCATCTAGCGTATATTCCAACAATTTTTGGTACTTTTTACCATTGGCTTTTGGCGGAAACCGCATGATTAGTGTCTTATCGTTATCGACAAACACTACTCAAACCACAACGCCACCTCTTCTACAATTGCACCTCATTTCGATCCGTTTTTGTTTATGCAAATCGTGTCAGTAGTACTAAATAACTAAATGGACCCAAGCATTGCCATCTAAATAATTACACTGTCCAACAGCCAAAAAGTATTTCGATTCCCATTATACGATTATTATAGAGTTTTTCGCGCTGATTCCAAATCTGTCCTTAATTTTTCTCCTAGACGTACAGATTTTGAGAAAATTGAATTTTAAAACAAGACATTTTTCAACTTTGAACAAATATTGTGATGTTATTATAAAAGATACTGAATTGTTCTTTACAGTAAAAGATTCTGTAGACTTTCCCGAATACAGTGATATCCAATATTAATACATTATGATTGTTTAAACATATGTAAACAATGATTAAAGACGGAGAGACACCACTTTTGCACCAATTTTTACGGATATTTTTCAATTTATCTCAAAAAATAAGGGTCCAGCGGAAAATCGAACTATACCACGCGATAGAGCAGACTTTTATCTTGCGGAACCACCCTGTCAAGTTTGCGTGGTTGACGTTTTTTTCGAACCAGAAAAAAAAAATATCTTCGCCCGACATGAGTTGCCGCCAGTGGCGCTTTCATGGCGTCTTTAATCATTGTTTACATATGTTTAAACAATCATAATGTATTAATATTGGATATCACTGTATTCGGGAAAGTCTACAGAATCTTTTGCTGTAAAGAACAATTCAATATCTTTTATAATAACATCACAATGTTTGTTCAAAGTTGAAAAATGTCTTTTTTTTTAATTCAATGTTCTCAAAACCTGTACGTCTAGGAGAAAAATTAAGGACAGATTTGTAATCACTGCGAAAAACTCTATAAGAATCGCATAGTGGGAATCGAAATACAAAAAGAAAGTTGGAATTTGTTGGACAGTGTTATTAAAGTTTTTCGTTCAGAGAGTTAACACATCGTCGACGCCAATTGACGTCTTGCAACCTTCCGTCCAAAGTCCCCATGTTGGACCAACTATTCCTCAGGTGTCGGTGACCTGGCACACCTCTATCCTGAATTGTACGACTCCGACAATCTCGGTGAACATTAATATTGCAGTATCTTCGCATGCAGTCGAAGGAGCGGTGCCCTCGTAGGTTTCCAGGAGAAGGGCAACGAGAGTTCACATAAAAATCGGTGGTTACGTGCAGAGGAAAGTTGTCGGGCAGCAAACAGTAGGGTTCGGAGTGACGAGGATTCGGTGGTCGGGGGATGCTGGACTATCGGAAGGGCAAAATAAGAAGGACAAGGGAGAACGGACAGAAGAGATACGGCGGCTGCCGATACGGCCGCGACTCGTCTTCTCGTACTACAGACGTACACCGGGTTTACTTTAGATCCGCAGTGCATACAGAGCGCAGACAGGTTTTATTAACCCCCTCGACCACTCCGCGGACGTGTACCCCGGATATATGCGCTTTCCCTACGAGTTGCTTCCTCGATGTTCAAGCGAAAGCTGGGTATACTCGCGGCGATCGATCCTTGGCACGATGCCACCGATGTTTCTTCTCCTTCTTCTCCGCTCATTCTCTCTCTCCCTTTTTCTCTCAAGCGTCTTTTCCCATCCTTCCCTATCGTTCTCCTTTCCCCTCTTTTCTCTCCTCCTAGACCCCATCCTTCTTCTCCTCTCTTCTTTCCGTTCGTCGCGGGATCTCCACGCATTCCTTTCCCACGAGCTATGAATTTGCTTTCGATGATATTGTTCTAGCGTCGCCTGCACGCTCCCGATAAAAATCTAGGATCGTTCGCGGAGAACAGCCGGGCATTATGGTAACCGTTCACGATACCGGCCTCGAAAACTGAATTTTAACGAGGAATTTAGGAGGACGAGTCGACCACGGCCTCCGAGGCTGGTCGTAAACGTACGCGATTGAAACGCGCGGTTACGGATTTCGAGGGAGAGTTGATGGAATTTCACTCGGTTACGCCCTAGATTAGATGCCATTCAGATAGCCCCTTGCCAATTGACACTGCATATGCTTCCTTTCTTCAAGACACACAGCTGAATCTGATACCAGGCTAAACTCGCCATCAGACTATGGATTTTTATGCAAAGGTGAAATTGAGTACATGATACAGGAGTTAGATGAACATTTAGTTATTTTCTCAATCATTTTATAGGTTTCGTTTAGCCCTTCGAGGGCGGTGCCCGAGTCACTTGAATGAATAGCTGCCGCATTAAGAACGATAGAAAGATTAATGTATCTACAAGAAGTACCTTAACACTAGATATACCAAGCATTAAACGCAATTGGCATACATTGCCTTATATTAATGAAAAAATTGCATTTATTTAGATCTCGTTCGAGTTTTGTTTAAATATGAGCTTCAGTAAAGAAGTTCACTAAAAAAATTTCTCAGAAAAATATATTTATAGTATCAATATATCTAAAAGAAAAAATCTGGAACCAGTCATTTTGACTGGTTCGGTATATCTAGTGTTAAAAACTGTGTTTTAAAAAGATTGACAATAAACCCAAGTAGCGCCGTACGTCCATAGAACGTACGTTTTAGGTCCAGTTTATGTCCAAACGTCCTACGTCCATTCAGTACATTCAAAGAATGTCCCTAGGACGTGAATTTTGGACGTTCTAAGAATGTCCGTTTCTTAGGTTTTACGAATGTCCTTAGTACGTGAATTTTGGATGTTCTGGGAATGTTCATTCCCTGGACGTTCTCCGAATGTCCCGAATGTCCAAAACGGACGTTCTCTGGACATACATAGGATATCCCTGTGCCAGTTGGGAAGCTGAGAATGGATCTTGAGAACCTCGATTGTCCGAGGGTTAATCATTTGGGATGATAAATCAGTAAAAACGATCCATATCTGCTAAACATGCCTACAACATCCACGAAAACCTACAGCTACTATATCGTCTAATATGCCGAATTTGAAATTATTTGTAATTTGGTCGTTCAAATTGTTCTTTGACGATCCACTCACGATCAAGCATATTGCGCAACAATTATTGTTTGAAAATTGTATACAGGGTGGCCCACATAACTCTGAACAGCTCAATATCTCCGTTACTTTTCGTTGTACAAAAAAATTTCGTAGGACAAAGTTACACTGTTTGAAGGGCCACGTATAACGGTGTAAGGGAAAAAAATTTCAAGGTCATTTTTCTGAGATTTCAAGGTTATCGATGTTTTTTTAAATGGAATGAGGTATTTTTTAATACATCAATCGATGCAGCTGGACATTCTTTATAAAAAAGTACTAACCTATGTATGTCGAAAAGTTAGTAGTTCAGGAGATATTTCAATTTAAATAACTCCAAAATACCATTACTGTCGTACTAAGGCGTTAGTGTTTACTTACTTGTGTAACGCCTTAGTACGACAGTAATGGTATTTTGGAGTTATTTAAATTGAAATATCTCCTGAACTACTAACTTTTCGACATACATAGGTTAGTACTTTTTTATAAAGAATGTCCAGCTGCATCGATTGATGTATTAAAAAATACCTCATTCCATTTAAAAAAACATCGATAACCTTGAAATCTCAGAAAAATGACCTTGAAATTTTTTTCCCTTACACCGTTATATGTGGCCCTTCAAACAGTGTAACTTTGTTCTACGAAGTTTTTTTGTACAACGAAAAGTAACGGAGATATTGAGCTGTTCAGAGTTATGTGGGCCACCCTGTATATATATGTTATGCGCAAATAAGCGGCGTGCTCTCTTTGTGAGAGGATTTGGGGGATAATGGAACCGCTGACTGGATCTCGTCGACTGTCAATCAGCTAATTACGCTCGATATTCTGGATTATCCAGCCGCCATAGCTAATCGACGACTCTCAGGACGTTTCGTCGAGGCAGAGCTAACGTCGAATCGAAATTCCCATTTGCAGAGATTATAATTCTGTAGTTGCAAATGACGCAGATCACCTGAACTTCGAATTCCATCCTAATCTCGACAAAGAGTATATTAAACATACTTTTGAAACAAATTGTAACGATATCATCTTTTTGTCTCATCGTCTTTAAGCTAATAAATGTATACAGGGTGAGTCACCTAACGTTGCCACCTCAAATATCTTTGTTGTATTTAAAGGTATGTCAAATGTCTGAAGGGTCACCCTCATTTTTTTAAATGGAATGAGGTATTCTTTAATAGATCAATCGATGCAACTGGACTTTCGTTATAAAAAGGTACTAATCTATGTGTGTCGAAAAGTTAATTTCGGAGATATTTCAATTTAAATAATTCTAAAACTGAATTATTTAAATTGAAATATATATCTCCTGAACTATATACTAACTTTTCGATATACATAGATCAGTACTTTTTTATAAGGAATGTCCAGCTGCATCGATTGATGTATTAAAAATTACCTACTTCCATTTAAAAAAATGAAGGTGACCATTTCTAAAAAAAATTATATAAAAACAAAAATACTTTTGGTACCATGTGTGCCCCACTGAACCATTCAATTTTGTCCTTCATATATTTGACGCATCTTTAAAAACAACGGAGATATTTGAGGTGGCAACGTTAGGCGACACCCTGTATATTAATAAATAATAAATATTCATATAATAAATGGTTTCGGCATGGTGAGTGTATTATACATTTGATATAACTGTCTTGCGTAATCAGTAGATCGGATTTTATGCAGTTATAGAAACATCAAAAGGCAATTTGAGATAGGATATGCACAAAATTTAAATGATTAAAAGTGAAGGGAAGCTCCTACATGGCCTCTGTTTCGTGCAATTGATGCAGACAATGTTTATTTCCTATATAGATCTGCAGTCTAGTCAGTAACAGTCAATAATTGACACGATAAGTATGACTAGAGCCAGAGAATAACTTTTTACAATTCCATAAACTTTTTATAAAAGGGAACGACTATGTCGGTCCGAAGTAAATACTCTAACACAGTCGAATACCTCGGTATTCCAACCGAAAGCTTAGAAATCGTAGTAAATATCCAGTGTCCGAGTAATGATCAAAACCAGTCCCCACAAACACACGCGGTTATCAATGAAGCGAAACAGAATCCACACGCAGACACGTAATTAACCATAGAGAAACGTTCGTGAATGCATACTCTGCTCTCGCGGAGAGAATGAGGTATACTTTGTACAGGTATTAATCCCTTAAGCGCGACATTAGCCCCGTTTTACCCAGCAGTCGCGTCGATTTCGATCGCCATTCACGACTACAGCGAGTGTTGTCGCGAAACACAGCGTCGAACAAATGCTTTTGCATTAACAAAAACCCGTTGCCGCTGGGCACAGAGGAGGACAGAGGAGGGAAGGGTCGACGGGTGGTAGCAAATGGATGAAGAGAATAAATATTTAACCGGCGCGAAAGAGCGCACGCGAGCGCGTCGCTTTGAACTGCGTTTAAAAATTATTCAAACGCGCGCGGCCGAAGGAGCCATTGTCCCGGAGTGCTCTTAAATGCGTATCCGGCTTAATTGGCCCCGGCAGTAGTGTAAATCAGCGACGGGGCCGGCGGCGACGGGCGACGGGCGACGGGAGCCGGGCCGCCGCCGCCTGTGCACGCATAAACATTTCTCTACCAATCGGTCCGCTTTAAAATCGCGGGGACGCGCGTCCGTTACTATGACGACTTTTGATTAAAACGCCGTCCCAAATTGGCTTTGTGCGTTTGCACTTGACAAAACCCTCGCGATACTCCCTTCGGTACGAGAGTTTAATATAATAGGCATTAGCAATGTTACGAGAGCTACTCGAAGGGGTTGCGAATACCCGGTAGCAACCCCCCTCCTCTCGCTCTCTTGCTTTTTCTTTCTCTTTCCATCCCCCTTCCCTGGGGGTTGGCCAACTGTTCGGAGTCGCGGGGGGTTGCCCCGAAGAGATCATGCAGAAGTAGATAGCCTGAAAAGAGGACCGAGAGAAAAAAAGCTGAAGGACCAGACGGTGGGATTGTATCGAACCAACGGGATGAAAGATCTCCTCTAAAAAGCCCTTCATCCTACCCGCAGCACTTCTCCGGAAATGGATAAACATAACTTCACGGAGGGTCGAAGTCCTGGGACCGGCCCGATCGTGAGAATCGATCTTCGATTTCGTCGGAATCGTGCGATTCACGGATTTTAAGTGTATTCTATTCGTTGCAAGGCGACTTGCTTTTGGTATTCCCATTTGACGGCGAGAGACGGTCGTTGGGAGATTTTGTGGTCCATTGTTTTTAGAGCTCCATGCTGGTTTAGGGGTGGTACCAGATGATCTTATCCCTAGAGTGGACTTTCGAAGCGAACTTTGAAAGTGTAGCAACTCAACTTTGTTACCGTCCTCGATAAAATGTTGTTCACTGTCAATTTTTCGGCCATATGCTCCGGGTACTTTTTTACAAAAAAATGTACGTATCCATTTTAAAAAATGTCAATTCCCATTCACATGACCGCTACCGTCTCCAGCTAGGAAAAACGATCATCACCATCTTGGAGCCCTCCCGAAAACATTCATCTTTTTCGTCTAAATTTTTACATTACGCGAACCACCCCGTTGAAAAATACATAGTCGTAAATATAACCTTCCTTATTCTAGGAAATTCTGAACGACAAAAAACGTCTAATCGCTGTAACGATAAAACAAGTCGCAGTGCGAGAGGTTGTGGCAGACAAAGTTACCGTCCTGGCACGTATAAGCTTTCCGTCGAACAAATTGCTGTGAATCGAAGGCATTCCGAAAACATGGCCGGATACTCGATAAATACGAGACGAGCGTTCGCGACCGGCGCGGCGGGCAATCATCCGTTTTGTGGCGAGATGAATAAAATACGAGGAGAATTTTTCTATCGTGGTTGGGAACTGTTCCTCCGCCTCCACCTTAATCCAGTTACAATTCCCGCGGAAAGGGGTGTAAACGTGGCTGTTATATGAGGAGCAACACGGTGGGCGGGAGTGGAAGGAGAAAATGATGTAGGAAAGAAACGGGGCGAGCAGTGATGGATAAGAAAGCAGCGGCAACAACCGTACGAAGAAAATGAATAAGATAAAAGCTTCTCTTCGTCGGAAGGGAATTGGAGTCTAGGTTGAAAGGGGTTGAAAAGAAAGCAAAACCGGAGGAGCGAATGAGAAACGGACAGAGAAAGAGGAAATGAGAGAACGAGACGGAGATAGACAGCGTGGAGGGGGAGAAAGGGAGGGAAGCCCGTGGCTGGCTCTTTCTCCCCCGTCGAGTGGCTTGAACTTTAGAACCAGTCGAATCTAAGGTCTTCTATTTCTCTCAACCTGTTGAATTTCCCACCGACATGACGCGCGATTTGTTTTCTCGCAACGTTACTGTTGGGAATGTTCGAAACCGGCGCCGGCCGCGCTGATCTCGTTGTTCGCGCGCGGACGAGCGCGAAAATGGAAGCGGATGGATTAACCCGTGAAAACCGCCTATAACGCGGCCCCTCCCGCCCTCCCCCACCTCCCCGTACAAATGGCAATGAGGATTCGATGAATGTCGACCACCGTACTTTCCATATTTCCGGTCCGATCGTTTGTAATCCTTCATCCCCGGTTAATAGCGGTCATCGCGCGCGGGCCCGTCGCGCTTCGTCATCGCTGCTCTCGCGTGAAACGACTCCGAAATTGAGGATCCAATTGGCAGCCGGGCTGTCGGTCCCTGTACCAAATTACCGAAAAATGAGAAAAACACTTTTTTCATCCCCTGCCGCCGAACTGGCGCTCGAAACTTTTTGGGAATATTTTTTCGGAATATCGCGTGGCCACCGTCCATGGACCCCAGGGGCGGGAATCGCGAATCGAGCGCGTTTTTAAAGTAAATCGGCCGTGGGTGGAGAGAATGATCTGATCCCTACCTGAATAAAAAGTATATCATGCGAGTTTTTCGACGGAAAATCGTGGTACACACGGTTTTTGGTCGGTGGTGGTGGGAGACGGTCCTGTCAATGAAAGTTGAATGGGTGAAATGAAATGTGCGACTACAAAGTTAGCTTATTCCTGAATAGCAAGAGTTGGGTCTAGTTTATCTGCCAATTAAAATCATTAGTCATTTCTATCTACCCTTAAAAGAGATCATCCCGACAGAAACGGACTCAAAAATGTGTCAATAGGAATTTGAATAGAAGGATTTCAAAGGGTTTAGCTATTCCTTCCATGGAATCACCAAGAGCGTCCGCCATCCGATGATCAAAACGCAAAAATGATTTCGACTGTGATTTTTAATCCTTCACAAATGTCGAATTCACGTTCGCTCTAAAATCCCGAATTTGCCAAAAATAATGATATGAAATCAGCGTGTATCTCGCGCTGCGAGCATTTTAATTGGCATTTAATGCTAATGGCGAAATTGTCGACCAAGCGTACATGACGACGACCTCTCGGCGAAAAGTAATAATGATATAAAAATACACATAACACGGATCTAGATCAAATTATAATCTAAAATCAGTAGAGTGGGTACGCGGATTTTAATTGGTCGCCAGTGAAGTTGTTTCTCGCGACAAATAATGACAGGCATATAATAATATCAAACTTTCGGAATATATCGAATCGACGTTCTCGACGTAATAATGGAAAAAGTTAAACGAACGTGGTGTTTCGAAATTCACAATTTCCTGGAAATTACGATTCAACATCAGTTGGCTGTCTAGGCGGGCTTTAATCGGATTTTAATGCCTCCAGTAAAATCGTCAAACACACGGGAACAATTACATGAAAATATAAATATCTTTCCCCGAGTAAAAATATTTCCCCATTTCCCCGTTGCAATCCCGGAAGTCAAATAGACGTACGTTCCCACAGTACGTGATTTCCCGAATAACGACAATCTAAAATCGGCGGAGTAGCTGCATAGATTTTAATTGGTTTTGAATGACGGCAGTGAAATTGTGGAGCGTTGGACTCTCGCGAAAAACGAAATTAATCTTCGATGGAAATAGAATTTTCCCCAAATTTACGCTTTGATCACCGCTACACATTTCGAGACGGTGCACTGCAGTCTGAAATGTGTAGTACATTTCAAACGCAGGAGGACACCAAGAAAATTGCAGTAGCGCCTCGCTGATTGCACGAAACAGGACCGAACAGGATTGCAGAAATTGAGGTTTTGTTCGCACTCCATATTTCCTTTACGTAACCATCGCATGATACGGTGCACAATTTAAACCATTAAATAAAAGGATGTACTTCAACAGTAATAGAATCATGTACTTCAACATTAAATAAAATTACGTACTTCAAAATTAATAAAAGGATGTACTACAACATTAAATAAAATGATGTACTTCAACATTAAATAAAAGGATGTACATACTTCAACATTAAATAAAACGATGTACTTCAACAATGAATAAAAGGATGTACTTCAACAGTAATAGATTCATGTACTTCAACATTAAATAAAATTACGTACTTCAAAATTAATAAAAGGATGTACTACAACATTAAATAAAATGATGTACTTCAACATTAAATAAAACGATGTACTTCAACAATGAATAAAAGGAGGTATTTCAAGATTAAATAGAATGGTGTACATCAACATTAAATAAAAGGATATACTTCAACATTAAATATAATGATGTACTTCAACATTAAATAAAAGGATACTTCAACATTAAATAAAATGATGTACTTCAACATTGAATAAAAGGATATACTTCAACATTGAATAAAAGGATGTATTTCAACATTAAATAAAATTGTGTACTTCAACATTAAATAAAAGGATGTGTTTCACCATTAAATATAATGATGTACTTCAACATTAAATAAAAGGATACTTCAACATTAAATAAAATAATGAATCAAATTTTATGTCATCGAAGAATAAACGCGTAATATTCATATTTGTTAGACTTTATTGATATCTTCAGACGAGTCGTACTCGTTAGAATACGGCAAGGGGTTAACGCAAGTTTTGTGTTTTCTTTGTAGGAAGCGTCGTGCAAGAGGAACTGCAAGCGCATCCATCATTCGAAACCACTTAATTACTCAGCGAACAAGATTTTGGTACAAGCAATAACAATATTTTGGCGTTAGAGGTCCGGAGCCGGGTCGTGCAGCGTTAAACGCGGCGCACTCGACTGGTGTGCGGTGTCCTCCAGTTTCGCGGCAGCAGGCATAGCACTTTCATCCAACCCTATCCGTGTATTTCTCGCCTCCCTTCATCCGCCTCTCGTCCGTACATATTTATGGTGAAATTACCTTTATACAAACGCCCCGGGGCAAGACAGATCGTGTATACGTTCGCGCGGGCGCGGTCGAGTTCGAGTTAGAGTTCGAGTACGGGGATGTGCGGATGCGGATGTTGGGGAGGGGGTGGTATAGCGGGTGGATCGGTGAACATTGCGAACGCGGCTCTTTGCTTGTGCCGTAATGCCTGCTGCTCGGAGCGTAACGACCTGCCGGCGTATCTGGCCCGGCGCAATGATAGCAACCCCTAAATGGAGTTGGCAGCTTTCCTTCGCCGTTTTCACGATAAAGACGCGAACTTGTTCCCGGAGTCTTCCCCGACCAGACGGGGAATTTCATTAAGCGTCGGCGGCGATACGCGCCTCGGAGTTCAACGGAGTTAATGCGAGACCGCCCTTTATTCTAACTCGCGAATTTTCTTTTTCGGGAGGAAACGCGCGAAAAACGGCCCGCCTCGCGGACAGACAAACACAATGCTCCCTTAACCGCGCGACAAAACGCCGAAAATTCACAAACTTTCTTTATTAAGTTGACGACCACACGAACTCGACGATTCGCCGCGATCCGACCTTCATAATCCGCGCGGATGACGGTTCAGAAGCCATCCTCCTCTTTCCCCAGCGTCCTCGCGAGATTGTCCAACTTCCTGTTTCTCGCTAACTGATTCTTTTCCTTTTTTTCTGCAGGCGTATCGACACTCGTTCCCTGGCTGAAGTTTCCTGTCTTCCCGGGGAAAACGATTATATTCTGTTCCGCTTGAACTTCCGCCGCGAAAGTTAGGGGTAGTGATTGTGAGGGCCCGAGCACGCCGCGCCGAGCGCTCGAAACGTTTTCCAACTGAAGTGAGCGAAATGTTCCCGAAGGACCGGTTTAACTCCGTAACTGCACAGGTTTAAGTAAGAGCCCACAACAGTGTGTGAAATTACAATCTGCTGTACCACTCTCTCCGCGGACCGGATGAGAGAGACGAGAGTGAAAAATGGCCGCGAGATTCACGGGGTTGGGCGCGGGAGACTCCGGACAGATAGCTGATTTAGATAAATAGCTGCTTAATATTTGTTCCTTGTGAAATTAATGGTCGCTTGTTCAATCATTGGACAATTATTTACTGTTTTTATTTTGACGATTCTATTCGTTTTGAAGTGTGTAATAAATGTGGATTTATAGCTTCAAAATACTTGTGCAAAATTTCTCAGCGTACCATTCAAGACACCATGACATTGTCAAAAAATAAAAATTGTCTTAGAAATTCGTAAATACTGAATTCGAAATTAAGTGTTTGTATCTCTTGGTTGCGCACGTTACTGAAGGTATATTTACATTTCATATGATACTTTCATCATTTATACAATATTGCTTTAAACTATAAACAATCCCTACTAGAGCGACTAAATATTCTTTCAATTGCAATTTTCATACAGAATGTTCCACATGTGTTTTATCGACTTTGGAATATAGTACAACCCCAACTAGAACGAAAAGTTTTCTCTAATTGCAATTTTCATCATCCTAAAAAGAGCCACCTAATGATTTTCCCTCAATTACAACGACACGAGAAATTTCTCTTGTGCAATTTGCAATTTCCAAGAGCGACTCAAAGAGAAAGAAAATTTTTCCATCACATGAAATTCCTTCTTTACTGCATATAACATTTTATTTTAAATATTTCTTTGCACCTCGTGACATCTTCATTTCGCTAACCCGTTCGCGATGCTTCCTAAAGATTAATAGAAAGAGTTGTTGCCGGTCGATCGTGATTCTACACGATTACGAATGTAAATCAAACTGCAGTAAAGGAGTGCTCCGATTCTCGCAGATTTTTGTCTTGGCTAATTTGCGAAACTACTGACACGTTGTTGCACAGGTAAGGCTACTTTGTAGGATCCATTGTGTACTGTATTCCGCCGGCGTCCAGTGTGCAGATAAACTGCCAGCCGATAACGATCAGCAAATGGATTGCGTGTTCTGCATTAGGGATAATTGACTTGTGTTGCGAGTTATTAATACGATTCTAGGATTTACGTACTATATGCGGGCTCCGATAGTATCGAGCACGGTAGTTTCGTCAGGTTCATCGAATCATTATATAATTGTTAATGGATTCCCCCGTTCACTCGATAACGATTCGACCCGGAACACGGCTGTTTCATCGGTCCTTTTTGCGAGTATCGATCATGCACACGGGGCTCCGTTTCTTCAAGGCTAACTGCCATCGCAGAAGAGTGGCGAGTAGACTGCGGATTTTTATGCAAAATAAAAATTGCCCGCATTTGTTGCAAGCTATCAGATATTTATATCTCTCGTTAACACCTTGCCATACTTTGACGAGCTAGACTCGTGACGAAGGTTTTCAAGGTTTTATTTTTCAATATTAAAGCATTAAAATAAATGTAGCCATACAGGAATTATACATTTTCTTTTCCCTTCTACGACATTTTTGTACATAAAGATACATAAAGATAACCATTTCAATGGATTGGAAATATTATTTCTACGTTCCTTGAATATTTTCATTTGCAATTGATCTGTCTATTTGCGTACGCATTTATGACAGAAATAGATGAATTGAATTTGTAAAAAAGGTCGAAGGAATTGAATAATATCAATTTAATAAAACAACGAAAGAGGGAAATTAAATTTGCTTCCTATACCCTGCAATAAATGTAAACCATTCTTATTTTGCATAAAGATCCGCTCTCTAGTGATGAGAAATTAATATCAAGTCGAGAAAAGAGAGATCGCGATAGAACAAAGGAATATACAATATTCGCTGCGCGTAATCTACTTCTAATTAATGTTCTGACATTTCGCTCGATTTGGAAAGATAGCCTGTGCAATTACAGTAACGCACACGTCGCATATCATTGTCACTTTTAGTATAATTACGCTGTCTTTTTACTGCGATAGTTAGATAAAAGTACATCGAATATGGAGCATATACATAGAATCTTGCACGAGCGCGAGGCGTAGCTCGGGGCTGTTTAAAAGCTGACCCAGAAACTAAAACTAATGTCGGACTGTAGTGGAAGAAAATTACTTGAAACTATAATAAAGAGACGTATAGCTTACACGGATTTCGAGGAGCCGGCCAGATAGGAACTTCTCAAAGAATTTTGGTCTGCTCTATATTAATTTTGACGTACCGGAACTTTGATACGATAAACAATATTCTCTCCAGCCTCGATTTAGCGAATTTAAATTTCCGCAAAAATTCACAATCTAACGAGAACACTTGTGTCTCAAAGTGAGAAAAATATTTAGAAGGTCGTCGAAAGGTCGTTCGCTAAAATCAATCCAATAACATTGAAGATCTTGAAATTTTGAAGAGCATCGCCATGCAAAACATTATCTACGAATTTGATGTAAAATGTAAGGGAATCCGATTGTTCAGCTTTCGGAACATTAAAAACAAGGAAAATCGCAATTAGGAAGGGGGAAATGGCGGGATTCGAGTATGTTTCCTAAAATCATTGTCCATCAAAAAGACATTCGAGATACCGGTAGCTCGAGTGGTAAAAAACATCGTCATTAACTCCGAGGGGAAAAAGGGAACCAGTACGAAACAAGCAGTATTTCAGGTTCAGCGACAGTTACGAGGAAACCGATCGTCGACGATCGTAACGGACCAATAAAAGATCGTTGGGGCGGTTTTAAAGCAAACACGACGGGGAAAAAGGATGGAAAGAGAAAGAGAGGGAGAGAGAGATATAGACGGGCCGGGGCGGCTGTCGGTAAACGAACCAAATTCTTCTCCGGGGAATTAGGTGAAATACAGAGACTTAGGATACGCGGAGCCGAAGTCTGTGTAGATACACTTACGAAATCCGCCCCGCCGTCGAGTCATTGGAAATCCATGAAATTTCGCGGAGGGCCCGATAAAAAAGATTTCAATTCCCTTTAGGTCGGCAACCGGTGGGATCGTGACACGCGCGCAAATACTTCCGTTTTTCGTGGCGGCGCGTCGCCGCCTCGGGACACGATCGTCCTCTTCGAGGCATAAAACATTTTCTTATGAAATTCCAACGGACTAAAACGATACTGTCCAGAGGATCCTTCATCGGTTTCGCTGTATCTTCACTGTCGACGCGTATAACAGCTTTCCAAACTCGCCTGTTCCTCTGCTTTTTCTCTTTTATCTAGGGACTTTTATGTTTTGCTCGTCGCGCGACTCGTTCAGAATATGTGGGATCATTCGAGTATCGTTAAATTGGTTGAAATTTGCCGCTAGGGAATTTTTTGTTGTAAAATACACATTATTTGGGACTTGTCTCTTACTAGGGACTTTTTTTGTTTCATCACCTATCACGTGATTCGTTATAAGTGCACGGGGTTGTTCACATTGAATGTCACAACGCCAAGTTGATATAAAATACAAATTACTTGAAACTTGCCTTTTGCTAGGGAATTTTTTTGTTTGGTCACCTAACCTAGAACCCGTTGAGATTACACGGAGATGTTCAAATTGAGTGTCACAACGCCAAGTTGATATGAAATACAAATTATTTGGGACTTGCCTGTGGCTAGGGACTTTTTGTTTGGTCACCTAACCTACAAACCCGTTGAGATTACACGGAGATGTTCAAATTGAGTATCACAACGTTAGATTGGAATAAAATACTATTTCTTTGAATAGGGACTTTTTTGTTTGGTCGCCTGATCTAGAACCCATTGAGATTACACGGAGTTGTTCACAAATTGAGTGACACAATGTTAGATTGGAATAAAATACTAATTCTTTTAAAGCTTCCTCTGAATAGGGACTTTTTTGTTTGGTCACCTGATCTGGAACCCGTTGAGATTACACGGAGTTGTTCACAAATTGAGTGTCACAACGTTACATTGGAATAAAATACTAATTCTTTGAAACCTTCCTGTGAATAGGGACTGTTATGTTTGGTTTTCTGTCATGGTTGCCGTCTAGATTGCATAGAATTATTCAAATTGAGTGTCACACCATCAGATCGGAATAAAATAAAAATTATATGGAACTTCACTTTTGCTAGGGACTATTTTGTTTAGTCACCTCTCACGTGTTCACGTATGTAGCACTATATTCCATAAATACGTCTTATTATTGACCAAAAGGGCTTCCGGTCCTTTGATTAACAAAACAACGTCTAATTACAACCAATTTCTCCGGCGACATGACTAGCAGAACGCACGAAGGAGGCCGCTGCGAAAATAAACGCGGGTAACGAGCGTGATAAAATAACGCGGCCAGACGTGTCTCGAATAGTTAGTGTTTAATTAGAATCTGAAGATGCGACGCTTAATTTGTATAATCCTATATTTGCCAGCGAAGCGGACAATGAGCGTCGTGTTTTTAATTATCCGCTGCGGGTGGTCGAAGGCCGCTTTTGTGTCGCCCCCGGCGAAAATTCGGAGCATGTATCAACAGCATTTGGGTCAGGCTCGCGTAAACATCGCTACTGCTACTCGGTAACACGCAACCCCGAGTCGTAGCACTTTTGTTTTCGCAACTCTTCGTGCATGCACGTACGGGGGTGGAGCGCGCTCGCGCGCCGAGCAGCAAACCGGCGAGAAAAACTTGGTAACGCCTGGTAATGGGTTCTGGCAGCGAGGGTGGCGGAAGAATTGTCTTACCAGACTGCGGATTTTGTGCGTTTACAGCGTACAAGGGGCCGCAGAATGCGACAAAACGCGCGTCTTGCCGGGACTTTTGTTCGCAGCGCTTTTAAAACCACCTCACCGCGGACCAGCAATAGGAAAAAACGAAGAAGCGGATTTTTCATTTTAGTTCCGGTTCTTGCGACGTAATCTTGGAAATCTAAATTTGCATGAGGATTTACGATCCAGTCGTGACAGTACAATGTACGATAAATATGCGCAAAAAATAGAACAAAACCAGTTTTTTAGCGAGAGCGGATCAAATCTCCATAACAATAAGGTGCCCTCTTCCGCGCGAGTTCTCAGCTGGCGCAAAGAACAACGGACATTATCGTGTCATTATGAAAATGCCGTCAATCGACTGACGTTTTCCGCGGTGAAACGAGTCTAAACACGGCGTACATCGAATAGCGCCGCAGAATGCGTTAAAACCGAGAATTTTTTGAGCTTAACCGAGGAGGGCTTCGTTTCCCAGAGTGCTTGTAAAGATGAGAGGTTATGGGGCGTGTTTGGGCTCGTTTTAATCGGAAGGACATTACCAGTAGACTGATAACACGTATTCAGCGATATTGTTCAAACAGATTAAAAAATGGCACTTAATCAGGGAGGGAATATTTCGTATTCCGCTCGTAAAAATTACAGGATACCGGGGGTGTGTGGACTCATTTCAATCAGAAGGAGATTTCCAGTGAACTGATAAAGTCCCTGCGATGATATCGTTGGAAATAAAAATTTGTTGAAAAAGTTAATATATAAAATCAAAACAGCAGAGGTTCAATTAATTCTTTCGTGTGACGCGACGCTGACAATAAGTTCGCGAACCGGTGGCACGGTGAACGGTTTTTCACCGAAATCGGACGGCAAATTATCGTGCAAACGCATTCGAGGGGTCGGAGTGACCGTTGACCGGACCGAAGCGGCGCACTGTTTACAATGTCGTGGACAAACTGCGTTGATTGAACGCATTCCGTAATAGACCGGACGGACACGAACATCGCTCTGCCGAGGGTAATGTCGCGCGATCATTTTCGCGAGGACACGATTCACAAGCGGACAAGAGACTCACGGACGTCCGCTGGAAATAATTTCGCCCGATAGCTGCCGATTCAAGTATTTCGCTTCTGATTGGCCAATTGTGCTCTTATTAGAGCCGCCGATCGCGCGAAAGTTCAACTGATTTCTGTAAATGGCCCCGTATTGTGTTTTTATCCGGGGCTTCAGCCAGTTTCGTCCCTGTAGAATCGATTGTTATCACAATTTGATTGAACAACGACCTGAGACTCGAGTGACTAATCGTATCTACGATAGTAGTTGGTCGAAACGATCCCGAAAGGAAGGCTGTTCTTTCCTTGTGGACGAAATTATGTGTTCAATACGAGAATCATCACGTTTTATAGTTTCGCATTAATTTAATTTTCTTTGATGTAACCCTACACATTCGACATGAAGTTAAAAATTAGAGGTGTGCGAGACCGTACGGGAATTCCCGAACATTTTCGGGAATCCCGTGAATGTGTTCGGGATCTCTGAGAATATTATAAAATGGTGGACGAAAAATTCAGAAAGATATTCTATATTATCAGTTGCTGCAAAACGTTACATCGATATACCAAGTACACAAACAACTAGCGAAAGGCTGTTTTCAACAACTGGAAATATTGTTACCATCAAAAGAACCAAGCTATTGGCAACAAATGTAGAGAAATTAATTTTTTTACACGAGAATTTAAAATAAAACTATGTATATACTATATCTTAGTTTTTAATTATACAATGTATACTGTATTTCCATTTATTGTTTGCTGTAATGTGCATTACAATATGTAACTATGATTTTTTCCATATTGTCAAGGGTATGTTGATGTCTTTTCTCGCTGAAGATTAATTTGTACACTGGAATTGTCCTTTCAAGATCACAGGACGTAATTGGTGCATATATGTATTTTTTCCAATATCTTGCATTAATTTCGTTTGGTCCTTCAGTAGTGAATGCATACAGAGTTTGGTTAAGTTTTAACAACGTAAATTTCTGTTTAAGTCCCATAACTTTACCTACTTCCTGTAAAAATAAGCGTTTGCATAAACATCCGCTGTCTAGTTATAAATTATCAAGTAAAATGAAACTTGATGTTTTATTTGGATAAATCGAACACTATGGTCATATTCAAGAAAACAAGACACGTTTTCGAATCCCAGCATTTTAAGAGATCCCGAACACATCCACGGGATTCCCGAAAATGTTCGGGAATCCCAAATATATTCGGGATTCCTGAATTTTTTCGGGAATACCCGAACATTTTCGGGATTCCCGTACCGTCTCGCACACCTCTATTAGAAATACATATAGGAATGGTTGAACCGCCATATACATACAGGGCGTCCTAAAAATAAATTTCCTTGAAAAGAGTGATTCCTGAGGTCACTTGCGACATTTTTCTTAAAAAAAAAAATGTTCTCCGCGGTTTCGTTCAGGAGTTCCGTCCTCTATTACAATCATTAAGGGAAGAAATAACATTCTAGTTTCTATTTCTTGCAATCGATGTAGACAATTTTTATTTTTAATAAAGATTCGCAGCGTGTCGGCGTCGGTCTGCTGTGTCAGCCATTTTAACTTCCGTTGATTAAACCCTACACATTCGAAATAAAGTTAGAAATATAGGAATGATTGAACCGCCATATACAGAGTGTCCCAAAAATATATTTCTCTGAAAAGGGCGACTCTTGAGGACACTTCACGAAAATGTTCTCCGCGGTTTCCTTCAGGATTTATTAATGAAAAACACGGAGTTAATCAGAGCACAGTTACAGTGGGCGGATTCCGACTTGGCCAATGCTACGGGTCCTATAACCGTGCTGATTGATCCGCGTTTTTCGATAATAAGTCGTTAACAAATCCGCGGAGAACATGTTCGCAAAGGAAAAGGTTACTTCAAATCAGCTCAGGAATCACCCCTTCAAGGAAGTACATTTTTGGGACGCCCTGTATGTTGGAAAATAACAATACTTGCAACGTTGCTGATGGTATTGATTGACTACGAATTTAGCTATGTATTATGGAGAAGGACAATATTTGCGGTACTAACAGTGGAAATATAACTGACTATGTATCGTAGTAAATTAGGTCCAATATGGACGCTTGTACAAATTTGTCTAAAATCATTCTTGAATAGTTAAAATAGCGTTCAGAATAAAAGAAAATGCAATTAAATCGAAATGTACCTTGAAGTTACAAAAAAATGCGCGATTACATTTTTGCTAGGAAAATTAATAGCGCAGACGTTTAATACTCTACGAGCCTTAAAAGTAACTGATACATGTTCCCTTATAAAAATGACAAGATTGATTTTATTTAGACTTTGTGCGGCTCCTACCATAATACGTGCTCTACTAGAGATATTTATATAATCAATTCTTATAAAATCATTTTTATTATTTTAATAATTGTAAAATAATACAACAGGTTTAGTGTTAACTCTTTGCACTCCTTTGTCGAGTGTGGCTCGACATTAGAGAAAGAAAAATGTAAATAAAACGAGTTTTTATATGTACAATTTGGTTCTTCCTTTATTTATCTTTTAGTTAAAATCAAATGTAAGTTCCACAAATATAAGTTACAACAAAGTTTGAGAGCTATATCTAATATAATTAGTAAACAAAATAAGTAGCAGTCAAGAACTGCCCTTCGAAGTAAATTTCAAACAGAACACTACAAATAGTAGGGAGTTGTTGTCAAGAAAATTGAAACAAAATAATTCGGAGTGCAAAGGGTTAACGAAGGGTTGGAGATGATCTCAAACATTTCTTTTAGAATTCTTAGGGAGAACGGGCGAACGCGAGGAAGAATATTAGCCTAATATTAAAGTTTGAGGTTTTGACGAATGGGTCACAGAGATACTGTCCCTCTTGTCGGCCATGTTTCTCACATGGCGGCGTGCGGCACCTCTTGGTCTCGAGATCAGGCAAGCCAACACACGGCTCTCTTCAGCAAATGTTTATGTTTCACCGATAAAACGACACGCGTGTCCAACGGAAGACACGCATCGAAGAGCCTGCCCTCGAAAAAAGGTACAAAACCTCGGCGATTAAGGAAACTCTAGCGTGCCTCTGGATTACACGAAATCAAAAACTAAAGAGCCCGGGAGTAACCTCGAGTGGCGAATGAAACTGAATCGACTAAATCACGAACTTAAGATCATAATTAGTTGGATTCACCGCTGGAAACTGCCGAGCAATTCCAACTAGCGCTCTCTAATGACTTTTAATTGATTTAATAATTCCCAGCGAAAGCGTCATTGTGATTTCCGAGGAGCAGAAAGTCTGAAATCCGGCATTCTGCCATGCTAATTAAAGTAACGCTGAATCCGAAATGGCACGCCATTTGCACACAAAAGGTTTCGACTTAACCATGTTGCTGACAATTCTGCGAACGCAGTTGAACGCGACTTGGCGAACAACTGCGTTCATTTTTATGATACTAATTGACTTTCTAGCATTAAAAAAAAGAAATGTGTCTTGTTCTCCATTTTTTCAGCATAACATAATCTAAATCGTGAATTTATTTTTTATTTGTGAAGCTTAGAGTTGTCACTCTCCGATACTTGGCTAGTAAAATTGTAAACAACAACGGTTTTTGTCATTTGAATTAACACTTCTTATTGGAGAACCTTGTACTACATGTGTTTAAAGTGTAGGAACGTATAGGAATTAGATGTTAGATACGTTGGTGTTGATGCCGATCGATCGTCGGCGACCAGCTGAGTGGATCTGGCGATCATCTGTTCATCTCGCTGGTCGTCGTTATGAGCCGACGACCGATTTGTTATTAACGACCGACATTCGTTTGAAATTTGCATTTGGAATCAGATTGAAATATACTTCGAAACGATAAAGATCCGTTTGAATAAAGCTCCTATAAAAGATACTAAAAATTACACCGTGTCTCTTTGGAATATGGCCAACGTACGCAAGACAGTTGTCCGATCAACAGCAACCTGACAATATGCGAACGTGTCAGATGTAAATACAATGTGTACCGATGATCTTCAAAGCAATTATTGCCGACAAAGAAATTCCGATTACTCGAGCAGTGAAATAATCGCGAAGAGCTCTCGAGAGGTTAATTGATACAGGGCTTCCTGAGCGTTTGTAGTACAATTTCGTCGTAGTCATTATCCGTGTCGCGTTTACTTAATGCCTCTTAATAAGGAGTCGCGCGAAAGAGGAATGCGCAAGAGAGGTTGAGAAATAGTCATGCAGGTTGGCAACAGTTCGGAGCGGTTAGGAGCAGAGAACGTGGCTATGTACGACACGTCGTGATTCTGTCGAAACGTCTCGGGGCGAACGGCCGGTGGTTTTTTCTCGGAATCGTTTCTCATCGTTTCCTCCGGTCTCACGGGCCGCTCTTCTCCCGAGTTTCGTTCTCATAAAAACGGCCCAGGGAGCACCGAAATGAGTCCGAGGGCTGGTCTAATTGTAGGAGTGAACGGCGAAAGGTATACCGAGAGGTATATACGCACAAAAGCGACGCGACGCGGCACCGCTTCATCTTGCGTACAGAGTTTCGCACCCTCCGAACGCAGACGCCCATGGGAGCGGATACTTTTCTGTGTCCGAGGGCCTCACGCACACCCGCACGCACTTCAAACACGCTTTTCAGCTTTTCAGCTCCTCTTCGAGGTGCCACGCCGCCTGTCTGTGTCGATGCGTGTCTGCTCTCATTTTTTTCTCATTTCAATCCGCCGCGCGAACCGATAATCTTCATTCCGTCAGACGCCCGACATATTTTTTAATCTGCCGCATTTTTCATTTACGAATAGACGCCACCCGCCATCTCATCGGCGAATCAGAATAGGTGGGAAGCTACAGTGATGTTTTTTAAGAGCGTATCTTAATAAATTATCTCCCCTTCGTTGCGAGTTACCCTCCGCTGGCTTACAGGTCGAATTTCTATTTTTTAAAAATCATTTCGTCCAACTAACACTTGACATTGAGTTAGAGACTTCGATACGCGTCGCGGAATTTTTTCACATTTTTTTATAATTGGAATAATAAAAATTCTTGTGAAAAGCCGTATTGTCGGCGGTGGGTTAATTTTGATTATACAGGGTGAATCACGAATCGTGATCAGTAGAGATCACTCTGTAGCTGTCCGATCGAAAATGTTTTTATCACATATACATGGTTTCAAAAGAACTTTCACGTGACTATAGCAAATTTTTTGTAAAAGAAATTAAAAAAGCAATTTTCCGCAATCTTTTTTTAATTCGCCTTGAAATCCTCTAAGAAATAGGCGTAAAAAAAAGGTATTTTGGGATTATCCCGTCGACCATTCTCGCCAAACACGAAACTATCGCCAAAAGGTAGCTTCTTAGTATTATTTTTGCTTGTTATTATTATTATATTATTATTATTATTTCATATATTTAATGTGTTTAGAATGTTTATTTTGGAACTTGCTTTTCAAGGATTTGTGCATTTTCGCGAGCGTTGAGAGGTCGACGGGATAATCCCAAAGTACCTACAAAAATTATATGTGTATTTGCAGAAATTGAAGGTGACCTTAAAAAATCATAAAAGAAAGAGTTGACGTAAGATTTGCTATAATCTAGTGAAATAAATAAGTGAGATAAAAACATTTTCGATTGGACTGCTAATAACAGAGTAATCTCTACTGGTCACGATCGTGATTCACCCTGTACACGATTGTATAAAAATCTTTGATAAATTGAAAATCCACTCATAAATTGAACAAGTACTAAAAAAAATGTGGTTCATATTCTGTATAGTAATTGCTTAAAAATGAAGTATTTTACATTACTTTATAAAAATAAGAACTCTTTTGTGATATGCACCCAGGGAAATAAATTTGTTAAATAATTTCTCATTTACAATCTTAATAATTGTAAATTAAAGCAAATTTAATTTACAATTACAATCCCGTCATTTTGAGAGAATTATTCAATAGATTAATATTTCCGGACATGTAATATTATAGAAATTGCATATAATAAGTGCGATCTTTCCACGAAGTGATGTAAAATAGTAGTTCGAGCGTAAAGGTAATATTAGCAGTTTCGAACCGAACCCCAGTTTCACGGCGAGACAAAAACTGATAGTTGTTTGATGAACGATAAGCAAGAGACAGAGAGGAAGTGTGTAGTCTATCGACGCGGAGGTAGTAAAATTCCGTACATTAACCTTAAGGTCGTCACGCGCTATTGTCTTTGTACGGTGCTATTTTCGTTAGCCTCGTCACGATTCGCCGTACGAAAAAATCGTTCTGTTCCCTCTCGAATTACTCAGCACGTCAAGACGGGAGTGTCGTGCACGTCGGGTGATTAATACATGAGAAAATCGCGTTTAAAATGGTTGAGCGCCATTGTCCTCTTTTAATCAGCGTCGACGCCTTCGTGCCGAAAATTGAACCGATATTTATTACGTCTCTCACTATCTATAATAAATGGACCGTGCATTTATAGTACCGATTGATGACAGTCTTCGAGGAATTTATAAAACCGATTAATTCATACTATGTACCTTTCAAAATTAACAAATAGCAGCAGGAGTTTACAAAAGCACTTTTATAGTGAAACAAAGAATCTGAAATCCATCATTTTGACGGGTCCGGTAATTCCAGCGTCAACGCAGCTCCATTTTCAAATAACATTCTTCAACCACGATATTAACGTTGGAAATGAAATTCTACTTCGCCTTGCAATGTTTCGCGGTGAAAAATGTAAATTTGCATAGAGAAACCGCGTGCTAATAATGACGAGTACCCACTTCCGGCTTGCGTTTGAAAATTTCTTTACACTCCTCCGCTCCCTTTTATATCTATCGTGTATTTTTTCTACCTTTTTTCAAATAACTTCGTATACTGGTCCACATTCGCGTTAGAACGTTATATCATGCGTCAAAAGTTTCAAACACGATTCGGAATAATTGGATATCGTAGAAAATGCCGGTTATTGACACAGGGGTGAACCGTGTGCCGAAAATATTACGCAACGTGCCAATCTCGCCGCAGTAGGCGTGTGTTCGCAACGCTCGCCCGGATAACGAATATTTTACTTTCGCGTTGCGACAGTCACTGATTTGGCTTACATCGACCGAAACAACCTCCTGACGAATGTGAGTCGGTCCGTGGAAATCGGCAAAAGTTAATTCGACGAAGAACGTTACCTTGCGCTGTGACTTCTTTTCCTTCCATCCAAAATATTTCAATAAAATACGCCACATTTTGATAATACACATGATGCACTCGTTGTGATGCAATCATAACTAGACAGCGGATTTTATGCATTTATAACAAAAATAGGTAGATGTAATTTAAAGCAGTAAAAATATTAGAAGAATTCAAATATACTGTTATATTATTTTTAATCTATTAACCATTTTAAGAGAGAAAATAAATTTCTACTTCACTCCAGTCTGTTGTAATTCAGGTCGAAAATTTTTCTTGTATATTTTGTATAACAAATTTTTCCAAAACCAAAAGTAATTGATTCATTTTTTAAAAATATTTAGCCCACATTTTCCTAATCCACGTGACATACTCGTTAATTATAACAATATTACGAAATTAGCACCGTGCACAAGATGTTTATCTAGAATATAAAATTGACTAAAACAGGAAGTGATCAACGCATTTTTTTTAAATATTTAATCCATATTTCCACATGACGTACTCGTTAATTATAAGACTATTACGAAATTAACCCCATGCACAAGATATGTTTATCTTGTATAACAAATTTTACCAAAACAAAAAGTGATCGATTCATTTTTTTTAAATATTGAACCCATATTTCCCTAATCCACGTGACATACTCGTAAACCATAACGTACTAAGAATAACAAATTCGACCCAAGCAAAATCTGCGTGGTCATTGGATTTTTTAAAAATATTCAACACAAACAAATGTGTAGACATATTCATTTATGTAACGAGAATGAAAACGATTCAAAAGATTCTACTTGAAACATAAAATTAAAATTATTCTGGAATATATTAAAGAGCACTTTCAGACACACTTTTGTTGTTCGTTCACCTTCTAACAGAAGAACAGTTATTTTCAAATTTGAACATCGTAATATAAATATTATTTCCAGCTTGTAATCAAAAGTTATGTACAGATGCTCGAATAAAGAACGTTTATAAAACAAGCATTAACAACATTTCTAAAAAGCCTTTGCCCGTCGCGATTAATGTGTGGCGAATCCTTTTTCCGTATAAATCACCAGAAAAACAATCCGTCCGTATTGCATAAATAATTCCGCGTAACAGGCCGGCGAGAGCGCCGGTGAAAGGAAAACGATCTTTCCCGTTTGCAGCGAACAAACAGTGTTGAGCTGATTAAATAAACGAAGCGCTATTTGCGATGGAAATTCATATATGACGGTAATTACAGCGACGCATTGTACGTATAATATGCTTATACTCGAGAGCATAAGCACATTGAAGGGGTGCTCAATGCCAGAGCCTAGCAATGAGCTGCAACTTCGAAATACCACTTGTCCTAGCTAGTTGACGATTTCGCACATGCAACGCGCGCCTGGGAAATTTACTCGTTTGCGTTCACACTGTTTTTGAGGACAAAGGACAATCCCGGTATTCCGTCGACGCGACGTCGCCGCTAGAAAGTGGGAACACGCGTGTATCGCGAACTCAATATTAAAATAACGCAAATCCCATTCGCAATAAACTACGTAAAATATATTCCCTCCGCGGTGCTCAAAAATAATTATGGCTGCTCTACTTTACGGGACCAAACATTGTTGTTTTTCTCCTCTAAATTATTATGTATTTGGTATGTAATGCAGTAGATTTGAACGAGGAGAGCCTAGGAATCGAAGTTTCCATCTTGTACGATCAATGGTTCAAAAGTTATGGTTGCTCAAAGTTGAGCAATTTGCGGGTTTTTTTGACAGGTAAGCGCGTCGCCGGTAAGCGGCGCGCGACCGTCACTACAAAAAATATGACGGCGCGCTTACCTGTCAAAAATACTGCAAATTTCTCAACTTTGAGTAACCATAACTTTGTTTAACATTGCCAGATAATGCGAGCATTTAGACATAACGCAACCATCTAATTATTAACCTTTTAACCGAGTGACTTCTTAATTATGAACAGTTACGAAGACGTAACGAAAGACAAGTAGAATTGAGAAGGCTAAAATTTTACCTTAATGAACGTAGATATACAGCGTTGATCCAAAAATGTCGTCCTACCTTCAAGTCCAAGCGTAGCGTTGGCGCCTCGTCGCGGTGAAGCAGTGAACAAGAGAAGAACAGATGCCATGAAAGTCCACACTCGCAGCACAAATCTTTAGAGACGTTCTCTCTACCGCGGTACGGACAACACTGACTTTAAGCAAAATTCTTCTGAAGGATTTAGAAAGGGCATCTAGGGAGGGACACGATGTGTCTATTATGACCGCTATAAAATTTATAGTAATCACATGTTTCGGTTTTTGTTCTACAGAGTCGATGGGTAACTGTTTGAAAAAAATGTCTGTCCTTCCTTTAGAAAGTTTCTTAAGGGAGGTATAGGACAATAGAGACTCTTAAAAGCCTCGGAAAAGGACAGACTTTTTTTCGAACAATTACTCATCAACTCTGCGTACCAATTTCCAGGAAAAAACCGAAACATATGATTGCCATAAATTCTAGTCCTACAGCGGTCCCTCTCCTGTTTATCTTCTGATCAACCCGTCGTTCTCCCCGCATAATGCCCTCCCTCCCTTCAGAAAAACCTTGCTTAAAATCAGTGTCGTTCGAATCGAATCTCTAAAGACTTGTGCTGCAAGTAATAGTGCATGTGTTGGTAAATGTGAACAATGATCTGTGCTTCTCTTGTTCACTGCTTCACCGCGGCAGGGTACCATCGCTACGCTCAATTAAACCTGCCGCCAAGCTGGCCTTGGATTTTTGGGACGGCCTTGTACTTATATCCACGTTCATTAAGGTCAAATTTTAGCCATATCAATTGTACTCGTCTAATAATTATTATAGAGAAAATGGATATAATAAAAGACGACAAAATTTATAAACTGTAAGACAGTAATACATGCTACAAAAGAAATAAGTACATTCAAAGCTCTACTGTGTGAAGTACTATTTTACGAAGTGGAATAAAAATGTTCAAATTTTGAAGGCTCGATTTGGATCGATTAAAAGAAATTCAATTCGCAGTTATCACAAAACGAAATTGTACTGTAAAGCAAATAAATGCGTTAAACGATGGTAGGAATTTTTCGAATATAATACATAAAAGGTCTTGTGAAGTGCCACTGTATGGAGTGAAACAGAAATTGAATTTTCCGAAGTTAATTGAAATTCGATTGAAAGAACTACCACTCGCAGTCACGCGAAGATAAATATGAGAAATTAAACGTGCTTAAAGGCCAGTAGAAATGTTTCGAATAATATAGCTGAAGATTACATCTTCTGAATTGAAATTTGAATTTTTCGAGGAGTCAGTGAAGAACCACGTGTCTTCATTCGTATGGAAGCGGCTTTTCGTATTAATCTCGAAACATTAATGTAATGCTCGACGCGAGTGATAGATTGTCTGCGCGAATAATGTATAATGAAGGTACGGCGTTAATATGGGCTCGGGTAACAGTAAAACATCGCGTAAAACGGTAACAATGGGAAAATGTAGGTTACCGCTCATACGTCAAAGTTGGCGCGTCGCGTTCGATACACCACCCTTAAATCCCGTGACCGATCCCAATTCCCTAACTGAAAATCACCGTGGATACTCGTAAATTGCAGTGGGGGAAAAAATAGAATGCATGTACGCATGCGAGACTAAATACAAAAAATTCTGGCGTTGTATTTATAGGTCCCCTGTACTTTCTATTGTGACATAGTGTGGCGTGAACGAATTCACCAAGTACACACAAACTCCATCAAACGCTCTGGATCAAAAAGGTACATTCTGTTTTTTTTCCTGTGATCATTTTTTGCAGGAGATCGGCACGTGCGATCTAGATTTTCTGAAATGACACTTGTCGCTTGAATTAAATACGAGTCGGCACATAGTTTTGCGGAGCAACAATAATTCTATTCGAATATTTTAAAACGTGAATAATTAAATCTACTACTTTCAGCTTGTTGGATGATTTTTAGATTTCGAAAATTTACAGAAACGTGACAAAAGATAAATTAAATCGACAAAGAAAAATGGCTTTCTTTATTATTTTGGACACGCTAAAAATAATAAATACTCGAAATTTTTTAAATCTTTGAATTATATTACGAAACGAATGAGACACAAGCCAACAGATAGCTTTGTGGAGCAACAATTATTCTAATTTGAATCGTTTAAAGTTTACAACATGAATAATTAAATCAACTATAGTTTTAACCTTGTTGAATGATCTTTTTAATTTTAAATATTTACAAAGGAGCGACAAGAGACAAGTAAAATTGACGTACTAAAATTGCTTTCATTAATATCTTGAACATGTTAAAGATAATATATACTTAAAATTATTTAATTCGTTCTATTTCTAACAACGCATGCAAACCGCAGTTCTTTTATGAAACGAATGAATGATTATAGTTGACTTACAAAGGAAAAGAACAAGAGGGCCGAGTTAATTCGTCTTCTCCGGTGTAATTAACATTCCATCCAAAAAATCATGCCATCCTCACAGTCCCGTGCTCGACCCATTGCAAGTTGGGTAACCCGACTAAGAGCGTTCCCGGACCCAATGAGAGAACAAGTTTCGGCAAGGTCGCAGCTCACTCGCGTCCATTTTGCTCTTATTATTATCGACTTGTGGCCGCAGGTACGCGGGGCACGTGTGCACACAGTTACACAGGAAAATCCTCTCCGTGGCAGAAGGGCAGCTCGTGACACGGCGCGCCAAAACATGGCCGCCCCTTACGAGATAGAAAGTTTATGCATGCAAGTCGCGGCGATTCTGCGCGCGGAATACCGCCACAGGTTGATCGTATCTACCTGGGGAAGATACCATCGAAACGCGGCCCGCAACTTCGCTTGTCCGTAAATTACACTGTCCGCCACACACTTTGTGTCCCAGCAGCCGATAGACGAGACTTATAGATTTTCATGCACGGAATATCAACCCGACTTACATCCCCAAGCCACCACTCTCATCTACCATTTTCCAAAAATTTCAAAAGGCTACGAATCGTTTTTATATCGATTTTAAAAGCCTCGATCGTTTACCTGAACATTTAAAAAAAGATTTAGCTTGCTATAGAATATTGCTAGCTAAACTACAGCTTTCTCTGTATTTAATTTGAAATCGTCGTTTCTTTATGTTACGAGCATTTTAACCCTTTCAGTCAGGAATTATTTATTCCTGGAAAAAAGAATCTTGGCTTTGCTAAGCAGTTCTTTGAAAATATACATTTTTAGTGTATTACTAACTTTATTTAGTATGTCTTTATGTGAAGACGCCATGACCGAAAGGGTTAAAAAATAATTTTGTTTGTTAGTTGTGGGAAATTGGTAGCTTACTTGAAGAAGGTGCAGATCTTCTTTATATGGATGTTTAAAGCCTCGTTGTTTGTGAATAATTTAAACAATATTTAGCTTGTTAGCTGTAGGAAATTGCTAGCTGAATTTAAAGAGGGTACAGATTTTTTTTTATTGATTTTGAAATCCTCGTTTCTCTCTTTACGAGCATTTTAAAAAATAATTTTGTTTGTTAGTTGTGAGAAATTGGTAGCTTAATGTAAGAGAGTGCCGATCTTCTTTATTTAAAGCTATGTTGTTTGTGAATAATTTAAACAAGATTCAGCTTGTCAGCTGTAATAAATTTCTAGCTGAATTTAAGAGTGTACAGATTTTTTTATTGATTTTGAAAGCTTTGAATTTCTCTCTCTGCTCGTGTCTCTTCGTCCAACAATTGTAATAAGCAGGACGTAATATCACAATATTTTTAAATCCTGTTAACTTCGTTTCGCATTTCATCTGTTCAATCTA
This sequence comes from Lasioglossum pauxillum, assembly GCA_933228785.1. NCBI lineage: Eukaryota > Metazoa > Arthropoda > Insecta > Hymenoptera > Halictidae > Lasioglossum > Lasioglossum pauxillum. The sequence continues at coordinate 15,235,198 of OW121702.1, read as the reverse complement.
CTAATTATAATTACTGAACTGTTCAATAATTTGGCTTCCACCCGAAGCTGTACAAATTCCATTTTTTGACGAAGTTCATCTCGAGCATGAAAATTGAATCCTCACAAAACCATTTGTAAATTATGAAAGACCGTCTTTTTCTATGAAAATGCGAAGAAGATTGTTCTGTGTGTAACTTTCACAATTTTTGTCCGAACTCATTCAACGAGTTCCACTCTCTCTCTATTGGTTTTCCTGAAACTCGATTGGATCTGCTGAAACTATGTACACCGACTACAGCTGCGCGCTCCTTCGCGTGCTGCTATCTTTAATGTTCAATAACTTGGAGAATTTTCAACATCCTGACAATTATTTTGTTTCAAATTACTTGTAAATGCCTGTCAAAAGTAATTAGTATGTTCACTAAACCGTATCGAGGTAATCCAGGCATGAAGAAATCATTGATATTTCCTATGCAATGCCTTCTTAAGACGGCATTCCTGCTATGGAACACTGAGAAGCGATTTTTCTAATTCCATTTATCTCCAAGTGTACGTTTTCGAAAGTATGTCTGCAGTAGGTTTCTTTTCAACTCGGAAAAATAAAGATGGTGTACAGGGTGTATCGCGATTAGGTTAGACTATTCTGCGGTTCGATCGGAAATTTTTTTATCTAAAATACACGTTTCAAGGAGACTTTTAGCATGATCGTACCAAATTTGTTGGTATCCTTTTTTTACAGAGTTATCAAAGTGAGCTTCAGCTTTTTTATTATTTATCTTTTAACCATCTTTAAACTAAAGACATATCGAAAATAATTTTCCGCAACCGACAATAGACTCGCGCAAACGGTTAAGAAATGACTTCTTTAATCTTTTTAAATCCAGAGACAAAACTGAGTAGTTGTAATTTAAAACATTAAAAACATTAGAAGAGTTTTAAAATACCGTTATATTATTTTCAACTTATTAAGCATATTGAGAAAGAAAATAAATGTCTGTTTCACTGCAGATTGTTGCAATTCGAGTAGAAAATTTTGATTTTGCATGAAAATCCGCTGTCTAGTTATCATGCATATCAATGCATACAGTCCGCAATCTACTGATAAGACATTATCAGCACGAGTCGCATGGAATCGAAAATCGCATCCGGCATACTGCGGAGGACACGTGTAATCGTCGCGGACGATAAGGTTCGCCAGTTCTAATCCGAACCACGGACATGTTAATGAAGAGAAATCGCCTCTTACCCATTAGGTTAAACCGCGAGCATTCTTAGCCATTACGCTGGAAAATTGCGGCGGAATGGGAAAAATTTTTCCCGCTCGAACCGACCAACTCGCTCCGCGGGTATTCCGCTCTCTTCGTCACGTAGTCTCTTCTTTCCTTCGGCTCGTGGCTAACCGGTATGTAATTGTAGTCAGTTCAATTTCGCGTCGCTATCTCTCGCCTAAGCAGCCGGGGCTTCCGATTGTCAATTAGGATACTCGCACGCAAAAATACTTTTTAACCCCTCGCAGTCGGAGCTATTTTAACTAGAAAATTAAACATTTCTTCCGAGCTAGAATAATTCCATTCTACATGATTTTTTTTCATTTTATGGATATGAAATTAAATGTAATTGATTAGATATCAACATATTTGATAATGTAAACAATGTTGTGAATAATGGTACAGCAATTTTTAAGTGGTGATTTCTTGAATATCTGAATATCTGAATGAAGTCGATTTTCTTGAATATCTCCCAGAAAAGATACATGAAAAGATTCGTCCTTCAAAGACGCACAAATTGGATTTTTACATTTTTGTCTAGGCCTAATACTCTCAGAGATATTCAATAAAATCGATTTTTCACCCCAACTTTGAGAGCTATTTTCGCTCCCTTAACGTGAATGTCGGCCGCTATAAAAAATACGTGTCAAATGTTTTTTTGAGTTTTATATCATACCAAAATTTCATTAAAATCGGCGTGTTACTTCTTTTTCACGTCATGTGGTGAACAAATTCTAGCCTTTCGATAAGATCCATTTTTCAATAAATTTATTTAGTTGGGAGCGTACTATAACAAAAACATTTAGTGCTCAGTAGACCTACGGTTAATTCAACCCCAACACTCGCTGCTTTATCCGCCGATATTTTGAGAACTAGTGAATTGAATTCAATCATTGAATAAATATAAATACTGCAGTTTCCATCGTTCACATTCACTGCGAATGATCAATGTACCCACATGATGTACACCCAAAGTGAAAAAGGATGAATTCACGATCTATGGTCTACGTTCGCGACGTGTATCCAAAATGAAAAGGTATACATTCGCTTTAACCCTCTGCAGTACCATTTTTATTATGGGTACAGTGATGAGAACGTCATTTTTCCAAAAATGTCACAAAAGATGAAAAAGTCTAACAAATATGAATGTTACGCGTTTCTATTTAGATGAAATAAAATTCCTCTCTAATTAATAATTAAGCATTAAAATAAATGTAGTCATACAATAAGTATAAAGTTTCTTTTCCCTTCTACGAAATTTTTGGGAATAAGGACGTTTTAATCACTGTAACTGTAAAGAAAATGGTACGGCAAGGGGTTAAATGTTCATTATAATAACATTTGATTTCGTCATTCATCCAAAGTGAAGAAGGATAAATTCACTGTCGATGGTCCACGTTTGCGAAGTGTATCCGGAATGAAAAGGTATATACTCACTTTAACCCCTTGCAGTACCATTTTCATTACGGCTACAGCGATGAGAACGTCATTCTTGCATAAATGTCGCAAGAGACGAAAAATTCAATTTATTTAAATGTCCATTGTAATAAAATTTGATTTCGTCATTCATCCAAAGTGGAAAAGGATAAATTCACTGTCGACGATCCACGTTCGCGAGGTGTATCCAAAATGAAAAGATATGAATTCGCTTTAACCCCTTGCAGTACCATTTTCATTATGGCTGCAATGATGAGAACGTCATTCTCCAAAAAATGTAGCAAAAGATGAAAAATTTGATTTATTTAACCCCTTGCCGTATTTTAACGAGTCAAACTCATCATGAAGATTTTAACAAAGTCTAACAAATATCAATGTTACGCTTCCTTTTTAGATGAAATAAAATTTGATTCGCTTGTAATTAATATTTAAGTATTAAAATAAATGTAGTCATACAATAAGTATAAAGTTTCTTTTCCCTTCTACGACAATTTTGGGGATAAGGACGTTTTAATCACTGTAACTGTAAAGAAAATGGTACGGCAAGGGGTTAAATGTTCATTATAATAACATTTGATTTCGTCATTCATCCAAAGTGAAGAAGGATAAATTCACTGTCGACGATCCACGTTCGCGAGGTGTATACAAAATGAAAAGATATGAATTCGCTTTAACCCCTTGCAGTACCATTTTCATTACGGCTACAGCGATGAGAACGTCATTCTCCCATAAATGTCGCAAAAGATGAAAACATTCGATGATGAAAAGATGAAAAATTCGATTTATTTAAATGTTCATTATAATAACATTTGATTTCGTCATTCGCACTTGTTAGCCTTAGTTTGCTCGTTGAAATGCGGGGTTAACCGAACGCACGCGTCAGTATCGCATCTCGAGACAAGTGCCCAGGATGCATCGCGTGCGATCGAGAATCGCAATCAGTGTATCAGCATGTACTATAACGGTGTCGCGTGGCGATGGATAAACGGATAAGTGATTCGCGTAATAAGAGACGCCCGGTGATATAAGTGTGTCTCGACGTGGCCGCGTGGGAAACGGTAGAAAAACCCCGGAGGAAATTGCCGGCTTCTGTAATAATACAACCTGTGTCTTCCACTGTCAACCGATGTTTGCGCATCACGTTAACGATCTCCGTGGGCTGTACCGTCGTCGCCGTGGACCTGAATGGGTATGTTAACTTCCGCGAGCCTCGGTCGTAAACAGTTGTAACTCGCGCGCTGTTATTACGCCGTGACGCGTACGACGTTCCTTTGTTCCGCGAGAAACTATGGCTGACGACACCCTTGCACCAAGTATTGGCTAGGCGCAAAACTTCTGATGGTTTCCTAATAGATCGCCATTATTTTCTGGGGACAATGCGCAATCTTGCTCGGGCATTGTGCGACTCTGTTAACGCCGATAATTAGCTGTTTAGTACGGCCGCCGGGTCCACAGTTGTTCCAAACAGTATTTGCACTTTGAACGATTTTAGAAATAGTTTCGATATTTATACATTTATTATTGGACTGCGGATTTTAGGCATTCATGACAGAAATGGTCACGAACAGTTTAAAGCAGCGGACATGTTAAAAATATATGTGTAAGGACATCTATGTACTTTTTATTTGGCTGCAATCAATGCGAACATCTTTTATTTTGCATAAAGTTCCGCAGCCTATTTATTATAAATGTTACTGATCGATAAAAACCTCGTTTTTACTATACAAAACCCGAAATATGAAAATTGTTTTTTAGAGGGTGAGGTTCTATCAAGAGGTGTCATTTTAAATTTCGCGATTTTTTATTTGTGAAGATTTGAGTTGTCACTCTTCGACACGTGGTAGTAGAGTTGTACAAAATTGTGAATTGCAAAAAACAACGTTTTTTAATCATTTAAACTAACACTTCTTAATGGAGGACCTTGTATTTTAGAATTGTAATGGAATATCGCGGAAATCGATTCCAAACGTGCATTTTGTAAAATAAAAATTCGGATATATTTATAAATGGGTGGAACGAAAAAGTGTATAATCAAATTGTTTTTAGTAAATCACGGAACTATTAATTTATAGCCCGTAGACACGATTCCGCCAATATTTGTAATATAAAAGTAGTGTGTATGAAACGGAAATGTTTAATAAAAGCTGCGAAATTCAGTTTTTTTTCATGTTTGACAGTCTAGCGTAAATTATGAAACTGTATCTTCGTAAAATAATTATTTTTAGTTTCATCATCCCTTTCACGCGTTCACGTTTCGCCGGTTTATATCAATGCGTCGATCAACTGAAGTGGTTTGAAGAAGAAAACTGATTTTTCCATGGCATAAAAATGCACCGGTAACGAGCCGTATTCACGCGTAGTAAGCTCGGTTTTTAAAATGTTAACCCGGTGACAGGTAACGTCACGTACGTGTGACATCACGCGTTTGGCAGCGGTCGGTCGGTGTCACGCAAATGTGATTTCGTTGTTTCGAGACCTATCATGCAAAATTAAAATTCTGATTTTTCGAAAACCTGTTAACCGAGGCTCTCCTCTGCGTTCATCCATCGTTCGCAATCTCTCTTTGTAACAGTGAGGACATTCCTCAATTTAATACTACCACAGTACAATTTTTAATTTTGTATTTCACATATACGCAGTATTTCATCCATATTTGTTTTTAATTCGAACTTTTCACCATGAATTCGGTATTATAAAATAAGCGGTTAATGTTTCAATTTGAATTTCTATGTTCAGTTCATTTTTAATTTGAAATATTCACCAACAATTTAATATTATAAAGTGAGTGGTTACTCTTAACTATTAAACAAAGCCCGAGAAAAAATGCAACTTTTCGAATTTGATCCAATTCCAAGAGATCGATTGCAAATAAGAATGGTGATCTGCGCGCGAAGCGTTTGCGACAAGCGAACGGCTTCGGTAACAATTGCAGCAGTCGTTTTACAATTCCGCTGGTTTTTTGTGAAATTTTGAGTCACGTCACGCTGCGTTTTATTCGATTCAAGGCAAGCCGTCGATTATTGTAATGCAGACGATTTGCATCGTGGTCAGCGGCGGATCACGCACCACCATGTTTTTCGATCGCTCGAGGGAAACTGTAAATCACGTAGCAATCCGTTTTTGTCTGTTAAGGGAAAGTTACGCAAAATATGGCGAGCCCGTTTGATCGGTTGCGTTATTCGATATTCGACGTAGTTGGTTGGGCAATGAGCATCGTGATTCAATATTTAAGCTTTTTAATCCGATTACCGCGACATCGATCGAGAACACGAGCACGTCGAACCGACACAAGTACAGTCTAATTGCGACACCAAATAACAATAACATAGGTGCAAATTTGTAAAATGCAAGAAGACGAGCATATTAATAAAAATTAACTTTTTTCTCATTTTATGTTTGCCACACAAAGCCGTCTAGCTGGTGCTAAACACTTTTACCTCCTCCAAATTTGTATAAAATAATTCATGAAAATTTGTCTAAAGATATCCAGTATTGATAAATTCTAATACCTGAAAATTTACATATCAAAATACAAATATCTACATAATTCCAGTTTAGTTACAAAACAAATTGCACTCTAAAAAGAATTGTATTAAGAAATACTAGTCTAAAAATTGATATTTTTGGGCAATAAAAAGTTCGAAGCTGTGAAGCTTAGTAAAATTGTTTTTGTATCATTTCCGACGATTCCGCGAAACGATTTAATAGAAGCGTCCAACATGGCCGCCAGTGATAGGGGCAACGTTGCCACCAATAACACAATTCTTTTGCCAGAAACGAACAATCATTTTATTAAGAACAATAAGCGAGTATTTGCCCCGCGTCGTCTATTCAATCATAGAACCGGCAGCCGAATCGAAACAAAAGCATCGACGGGGAATCTCTTCCGGACAAAAGTGGCGCGCACGGTGAATCTTTGACTCGGGTGGGGGGAAAAAGGAAAATCAGCAGAGCGGAACAAATTCGCCAGCCGCCATTGTGAATACAAACATTCGCGGCCGCTTTTGCCATTCAGTAGCGGACGACCGCTTTGCCGCGTTTCAATTTAAACGAATGATAAAAACATTTCCTCGGCGAAGCTTTTCTATTTTTTTTCTCCTCCTCCTCTCTCTCTCTCTCTCTCTCTCCGCCTCGGTACCCACCCTCCACTATTTTTGTTGTTTAAACGCCATGTTTCTCACTTCGCCGGGTTTTCCGGCTCGCCTGGTCGGCTCGCAAACGCCCGGAAACTATTCGGAAATGAGAAACACCGATGACCATTCGACGTACACTTGCTCCACAATCTTGTGTTTTTTCGAGACACAGTGGCGGGTGGAAAAATTTAATCGTATGTAATAGTAAATTGTAATGTTTATTAACCCGACGAGATGGCCGAGCGATTCTTTTTGTGTGACTATGTGCAAATATTAAAAAGAAAACACTAAAATACTGAATCGTATCGTATCTAATCATTTGACCACGTATGAGCAACTTTTAAATGTTCTTCGGAGTGAGGATGGTGTACTGATGTCGTTCCTGAGGGGTTAAGATTTGTTTAATTTTGTTTCAATTCCCAGTTAATGTAGCCTTGTAAAAATTATACGATTTTATTTAGACTGTGCGGTTCTTGTTAAAATGGAAGCATCTTTTTATAAAGAAGTCTCAATATATTGTCTGGAACTGATTAACATTGTTAACACTAAACCTACCTACCATCAAATGTGATTAATGTGTATGGTATTATATAAATTACAAGATTAAATTTCTTTATATTTTGACAATTTTTACTGTAATATATACTGAGTCAAAAAATGTTATCAATTCCCATGGAAACACCTTTACAATCTCAATAAAATAAAAAATCTAAAATGTGTCAAGTGCTTCCTCGTGGTAGATTTAGTGTTAAAGAAGAGGTGATTGTTAGGCACGAAGATCCCCCCGCATTCTACAAAATGACGACGAAAATGAAAATTTCGTACACACATCGAAAAACGATATTATGTATGTACTTATATCAGTGTCCCCAATATTTCTGCAGCTGAAGCAGAATCCCGCGGAGTTTTCCTCGAGAAATCAATCGGGTGCAAAGACGTTCGCTAAAATGGCTGCGTAGGTGCAAACCGAGCACCAGAAGAGGGAAGGAAGCGGTATAGGTCGGTGTACGTCGGTGTTTTCATCGGCTATTTAACGATAACCCGGAGCGCAATTAATTTCCCCGGGCGTGTATATTTTTTCTCTCCTTTCTCCGTCCTTTCCTTTTTCTTTATGGTCGCTCGTAAAAAAGAACTGTATCAATCATTCCGCTCCGGCGCCGCCTCTTCCGTCTCCGCGCTCCGTCCGTCGAGTGCTCTTCCTTTTCATCTATCTGGCCGCTCGCTTTTTCACCCCCTCCCCTCCACCCGCCCTCGTTCCCGTCGCTACGAGAGCGAGAGGGAAAAGAGGAGCGGGCGGTTCACCGGTCGGAATCAAACGAAAGAAGGCACTTCGAGGTCCGGCCGCAGTCATTATCTAAAACGTTCCGAGGTAAGCTATTAAATGCCATTGGTATCTTTCTCGGTGGCCCGGTCTTGTCGTGCTTGTCGTTCCCGTCCTTTGTGCCGAATGGCTGCTCAGCGCCTTCCACGATCGCGGCCCTAGACATGGGTGGCCCTCTTCTCTTCTCTCCCCTCTCTCCTCTCTTCACGTCTTGTCTCTTCTCTTTTCCTTCCGTCGTTCTCCTCTCTCCTCCTCTCCCCGCCCGTTATAAAGAATCAAGAGATGGACCGAAACCCAGCAGCGGGACGAGACGAACAGAGAGGAGAGAGAGAGGGGGGAGGGTCGGATAAAGAGGAGAGGACAGAAAGATAGAAAGAAAGGTAGCGACAGAGAGACACGCCGCTGTCTCTCGCTACCAAGAACTGACATTCCAGCCGCCTATTTCGAGAATGACTGGACCCGTTTTGTGTCGCGACATGTACCTCCCCTCCGGCTGCATCCCCTACCCCTACCCACTCGTACCAACGGTGCCCCAACTATGCTCTTCTTTCTCCGTTCATTGGAATCACGCCAGTTTCGCCGACAGCACCGAGAGACTCGCCCAACGTATCATCCTGTCCTCCTCGCTCTTTCTCACGGCCGCGTGTTCTCCCACTAACCACCCCCTCGAACCCCCCTTTTTCCTTGGCCATCCCTCTTTCTCTCTCCTCGCGGGCGACATTTTCGTTCGATACTGGGGCGCGTGCGACTACACACCGAGAGTCCACGGTATGTTCATCCCCCTAACCGCCTCTCCTCCTCATCTTCTTCTTCTTCTTCTACTTCTTCTTTCTACCTCCACTATCTCGTTCGTCTCATTCGCTCTTCCTTTTGGCACAGTCTCCTTTTTTCCCGCGCCATGCCGTTTTTCGCTCCACGGCCCGAGCAACGGAGCTCGGTAATAATTATTACTGCTGGAAATAACTCGGTGTTCCGTTGTAGGGAAATCGAGGATTCGCGGTTTTTTCTACCGCGAGCCTAGAGCCGCACGAATGGTTATTAGCGACTCGATTATACTCGCACACTTGATATATGAATTCTTTCTGTCAATTCCACATTATAAGCACGGCTGTTCGAAGCGTTAAGGGTCAGCGATTTTAACCCCTTGCTCTACGATTTATTTTACAGTTTCAGTGATTAAATCTTTTCTGTAGATCGGAATTTTTTAAAAAAGCAGAAAATTCATATCTATTGTATGTATACTCTTTTTTGTACCAATGTATGTACCAAACGATCTGATTGTTTGTAAGCAATTAGAAGCATTGGTTTACTAGATGATGCGCAAAAAAGATTTTCCAAACATTACAATTGGTCTGGTTACATGCAAAAATAAAAAGAGCAATTTTTAGAACTTTTTTATTTGGGTCCTTAACACTAGATTTACCAGACCAGTCATTTTGACTGGTTCCAGATTTTTTCTTTGAGAAATATTGATATTATAAATATATTTTTCTGAGAAATTTTTTTGGTGAACTTCTTTACTGAAGCACATATTTAAACAAAACTCGAACGAGATCTAAATAAATGCAATTTTGTCATTAATATAAGGCAATGTATGCCAATTGCGTTTAGTGCTCGGTAGATCTAGTGTTAATAAAAATTTAAAATACATGTTTTGTAGATTTTGAAGTTTTGTAGAAAAAGTTACTTTTTTATTTTCGCATGCAATCTTGTAAATTGTAATTTTTAGAAAATATTTTTCGCATATCATTCCGAGTGTATGCCTACGTGTTCTCCAATAGCTGTACATTAACAAAACCAAAATAGAAATGATTAACATACGTTTTTAGCAGAATCTGTTCAGAAAATTCATGACGAGTCAGACACGATATTGTAAGGCAAGGGGTTAAGCGCTGTTATTATTGATAGACTATTCTCCAAATTTTTTATATGCATGGAGCTATAACTTCAATGTGACCTACATTATCTAGCATGCCATACATATTCAGCGCTGTGTGCATTTTGCAATCTTGTGAAAATTGTGACTCTAACACGACTCTGTCCGACTACAATTGGACTACAGATTTTTATGCGAAATAAAAATTGTCCACCACAGTTGCGAGCTGCAGAAACTGCGTACACGAATTTTTATCAGGTGAAAATAATAAGTCGACAGTTTTAAATTTGTTTACTGTTTTGAAATAATTACAGTTTTTACATCCCGATTACCAAGTACATAGTTCCCTACAATATCATTAAATGGACTCGACGAATTTATTATTACAAAGATGTTGAGCTTCGGTGTTGGTTCGTTAGACTATCAAAGAATTGCATTTCTAAAATTTCTTTTGCACAGTTGAATTTTGCATTCCTCTCAATGATGCATCATTATGAACGAACCTACAGTGACATTCCACGGTCTGTGAAACGGGATAGCTCTGCAGGATTTACAAAACGAAGGATCGTTCACGGTATGAATGATAAAGACAGGTGTTTAGACAGGGCCTTCATAGGCCGCTCGACGACGCGACGCAGCGCCGAGAAAGACTTAATTTACGACGTCTTTAAACGTCCACTGCTTTCCCTTCCCATGGGATATATCCTGCGGTGACGAAAGCTAAATGACCCTCGAATATTCGAATTTTTCAGATTCTCGACGTCGTCGCCGCGTCGCATTTCCGCGACGTCTCGTGTGTAACTATGTACTCACGAAAGAGGAGATGGAGCGCACGTGTTATTCGTTTTATTTCTCATAAATCAATCTTCGGGTTACGTTTCGTAAATCTGGTTCGGTGATAACCAAATAATAGTTAAGTAACCATTTTTTTTAATTTATCAAGAACTGGCCGGTTTCATATTTTGTATTTCATGATTATAATTGAAGTTTCAAAAATTCTTCCATGGAAAGTGATTCAATTTTATTTCCGCACAAAATCTAAATAAATGCACCTTGTCATTCTTATAAGACAAAGCATTTTCAGCTTCCAGTGTTTGGCAGGTTCATTATTGAAAGACCACTATTTTAGAAAGAATGTCTGCATATATTTTTGTTTTTAAGATAAAAATTGAGTGAAATGGAGAATATATTAAATCACTATTTTAAGATAGGAATAAATGATATATCCGTTGTTAATTCCTTGTCGCATTTATGTATTAATTTCACCCCGCGTCTGAAGTATACGTGAATAAATAAACGAGTCGGGGATTTTCGGTGAAAAATGGCGTTCCGAGGTGGTTTCGCGTAATCTTCTAAAGCGAGCAAGTAACGAGGAGGTACGATATTCGAGGCAAATGTAGGGATGGTGGAAGGCAACGTGTTTCACATACGTTCCATTTTTTTCCATTACGTCGGTGAAGTAAGCCGAGCCTGTCTACCCCTTAAAAGGGGTGGTGTGTTTCCTTCTGACGAATTGACTGAGTTAGATGATATATTTCAATCTCGCCGTGCTGTCAGGGTGTTTCAAGCGGGAAATACGATTCCGAGACGTCAAGGTGTTCCCTGTGACGGAACGTTAACAAATTCCTGAGACACTGGGGATGTTTGAGGTTTCTCGCTCAGGGGTGCTCATAATCCACGATTTAAAGTTTCTTCTCGACATGTAGAACGTCGAACAGTACATTAACCCCTTCCTGTGAATTTTATGCACTTAAAATTAGGTGGGTGTCATTCGAAATAGTAAAAAGATTGAAAGAATTTATAGATATCGATACATTGCTGACAACTTATTGAAACTATTATAGAGAAAAATAAATTTATATTTTGCTGCTGTTTTGCTATTGGTTCGCTGTTTATTGATCCATAGTCTAGTAACAAGGAACCCCCCAAAAAAGCGAAAATACCAAATATGCCATCCATCTCTTTTGAATGGAAATGAAATTTTATGAAAGTTATCCCCTCTCTGCCAGTACCGGATTAGAAGCATGTCACGTGACGAAAGAGTGGGGAATAGCATCGTAGAAGGGGCAGGTAGAGTGGGGACACAAGTCTTAATCCGGCAACTCAGGTTTCCACTGTTCAGGACAAAGAAATTCGAATTATCGTAGCTATAAAGAACATAATACAGAGGTTGGTGTATGCGACTAAGGAGTGAAATGGAAATTAAACTTAAGAATGAAACTATATCATTTCAATGAACTCTGTGTTTTATCAATGTTGTACATTTAAGTTGAATTATGATTAACTTGTAGAAAAACTGGGAAGAAATATGTTTCACGCGAATATCGTCGTTTAGGGCTCGTTAATCGAGTGAGTCGAGACACCGCATCATTTGCATTAGACTACACCCTCTCCGACCATTTTCCACCGCCTCGTTCACGTGCCCATAGATTATTAGATTTACACGCTCGGAGATATTTGTGCCGGAGTGAAGTACATCATATTCGTGTTTATCGCAAGGCAAATTATATATCAAATCCTTTTCATTGTAATTTAATAGGTATTCACGAACGAGGTGCCATCTTGTTAACAGATTACGCGTTCAATCACGCTCAAATTGGCTTTACACCACGGGCTAAGCCAAAAATCAATTCGCGTGTTCATCAATTTCACTCCCAGCGATTTCGTCCGTGCACGAAAAAGAGGTAACGTGTCAGTTCTTTTAGCCCACCCTATACACGTACCGACTGCAACCCCTAAAATGAAACCCGACGAAAAATGAAAAAGAAAATTGAATTTATAACTTTGTCGGATGGACAGATATTTTCATCTATCAGTCTATTCTCTTCAAATTAATTCGTGGCTCTTTGATCATGAACTAATTATTTACCAACGACGAAATGACATTCCACCCTGTAAAGTAATTCCAAATACTTTCAGTGCAGTTTGGTGGTTGCATTAATTTGTACACCTAATGTTTTGCATAAAACTTCGCAGTTTAATAATTTTTAATTATTATTAATAATAACTGATAAATGACTGATAAAGACACCTTGAACACCGTAAGCAGATCTCTCGCATGAAACGTGCTATTTCCAAACCAATTAAATTTAAACGTTCACAATAACTAAAATATGCAATTTCATTAACCGCTTGTACTTCAATAATCGAGTCAGCCTCGCGATAAAAGCTCCGAACGGAATCCACTAAATACATATGTATGTGGTTAATTCCCTTTGAATTGAAATGAAATTTTAATTTATTATTCAGCCATCGGAGAATACGCAGGTGTAAAATGAATATAAATTTTGTTTTTTCCTAGTAAATTTTGAAGGTCACTGATGTTCTAATCATTGCAATGGTAAAATAAATCGTAAGGGTTAATTTCTTCGTGTTCGAAGTCCACAGGAAGGTAACGTACAGTGGGTGTACAAAGTATTCGTACACCTTTTAAAAACTAATAACTTTTTTATAATTGTACCAAACGACCTGATTTTTTATAATAAATTAGAAGCATTGGTTTACGAAATGATATGCAAAAAAGATTTTCCAAAAATTACAATTTACAAGGTTGCAGGCAAAAATAAAAAAGGCATTTTTTAAAACTTTTTTATTTAGGCCCTTAATGAAAAATGAAAACATATGTTTTCTAGATGCATGTTCTTTATACACATGTTGGAAATTTCATCGAAATCGATTGACGCAGGAAAAAACAACAGGCGTCGAAAGATGTACGATTCTGTGGATTTTAAGCAGAAACTGATCAAAAGTTGTGGAAAACTACGATTTTCACCATTTTTAACCGCTTGTAGCTCGTGTGTATGTTAATCGATTTCAATGAAATTTCCAAAATGTGTATGACTAACATAGATCTACAAAACATACATTTTAAATTTTCAGTAAGGACCCAAATAAAAAGTTTTAAAAAATGCCTTTTTTATTTTTGCATTTAACCTTGTAAATTATAATTTTTGGAAAATCTTTTTTGTATATCATTTCGTAAACCAATGCTTCTAATTGATTATAAAACATCAGGTTGTCTGGTACAATTATAAAAATGTTATTAGTTTTTAAAAAGTGTACGAATACTTTGTACACCCACTGTAGATCGGATAGGCACCTATTTGAAAAAGTTGAATTTTCGAGAAGTGTCAGTAAATTCAGAACCACTGTGGTGCGATCGAAGCGTCAAATAATATCACGTCCGTCCACAGCCGATCGAAATCGCCACTCGGATATTCGCCACTGGACAATAACAAATTAATTAGGAATCAAATTATATTTCTGCGGACGGCGTTCTGTCCGCAACGAAGGACAACGGGTCTTTTCATCCCTTGGGCAACAAGGCGGCGGCGACGAGCACTTTCAGGAGGGAGCAGTTATCACTCGTGTACCCGACTGTATATGTGTTGAACCCCCTGTTTCCCACCCCCGCACGATACAATGTCTCACTCCCTGACGTTCCCCGTTTGTCCTATCTTTCCGTGTGTCCCGATGAAAAGCTCGACTCGGACCAGCACAAGCAACCGGCGGCTATTCAAAAGTGTATTGCAAAAATTCGGCCAATAGAGGGTGAACTTCCCTCGCTGCAGCCACCCTCCACCCTCCGCCACCGTGTCTCACGGTGCATAGGCAAATCTCGTTGGGTGAAGTGACTCGAAAACGTAATTTCGATGGCGGAGCTGAAAGAGGAGTGGCGCTGAAACGAGCCGGAATAGTTAACCCTGATATTCACCGGGATCTCTTTTTCTCTCTTTCTCTCTCTCTCCCCCACTCTCTTACTTCTCCTAACCTCGTGTCGTTATTGGCTGCCTACTCGTTCCACCCCCGTCGTCGCCAGGTGAATTTAAAATCGAACACAATCGCTGTGCAATCGATCGTGTCAGTGAAAATCGCAGTCGGTCTGGGGAACGACAATGTCCGGAATTAATTATTTTTGTCATTTGTCCGAGAAATGGCGGGCAGATATGAAAAATGCAATTAATTTCTCGTACCAGTTCGAAATGCAGTCATTATTTGAAGACACAAATGGAGGTCTTGCTTTATCTATCACCACCGGTCATATGACCGGCTCCAGATTTTTTATT
Source organism: Lasioglossum pauxillum (assembly GCA_933228785.1). NCBI lineage: Eukaryota > Metazoa > Arthropoda > Insecta > Hymenoptera > Halictidae > Lasioglossum > Lasioglossum pauxillum. The sequence goes on along the minus strand of OW121702.1, from coordinate 15,220,116 downwards.
TCATAATTGTTGAAATTATGAAGACGCTTTCCTGGTAAATGATTAAATAAGTACATTTAATAGCTGAGATATAATATGAACCGCACAAAGTTCAAATAAATTCAATCTTGTTATTTTTAGAGCTCGGTAAGCTTTAGTGTTGAAATAGTTGGCTTCTTTAAGGAAAAAGCATAACAATAGGAATAAAATAAAGTGTTCAATGTCACTGAACTTCACTCTCCATAATTTTTTGTTTAATTTTCGTGTACTGTACACTTTCTGATTTTGTTTCGCTATGATGAAATATTATTTGCAGAGGGATACAGTACGCAAGTGCTTATAGAGTTGATCTTTTTAACTTCCCGATTTTATAGGGAAGTTATTGTAATTACCCCGAAAATCGAAAATCGATTTTTTAGCAGATCTTCACGTTTCATGGTCATTGGAGTCATTTTAGACTATTTTTATCAAAATGTCTGTATGTGTGTGTGTGCGCATATGTCCGTTTCTATGTAATCAAATTTTTCGTTAACGTTTTCAGAAAAAGTAACAACGCGATCAGGAAGATGAATGATGCAATCGATGTGCCCCGTCGTAACTTAGAGCTGATTAGATTTTGGTCCATATTGGTCAAGTAGTTTTTTAGATTTTTAGTTTTTTTCGAAAAGAGTTGATTCTACAATGCAATTTATAAGGGAGGACGAATATTTTCCACCAAAGAACCAAACGCAATTACATAAAAAAAATTTTTTTCTTAATTTTTTTTAACTGATGCTAATGTTACCGCTTGGAGTAATCGAAAGTTATTCCAATGCAATAGTGAATTTATCATCTCTACTCCCAAGAATACATTTTGGGAGAATATCGATGAAAGTACAAAAAAAAACGATGTTAGCGATGTTGGCGAAGGAGTAATGAATCGGGAAGTTCTTTGTGTGACTCTTGGAGAGTCACACACCAAATAGAAAACATTAATATCAGTACTAGCCATGCGTATCACTAACCCTCTCGCAAGAGCAGTCCTACCCGCGAGCTCGCGAAGCGAGCGAGCAAAGACAACCCTACTCGCGAGCGAGCGAAGCGAGCGAGCAACAATAGCCCTCTAGTTTGTTCTTTGAATCGTGCATGACCCTGCTGTGAAAGTTCGTTTAAAAAAATCGCCTATTTTTCCGACGCAGCCCTTTCGCCCGATATCGATTGTTCCCTGTTTCCTGTCACGCGTTAATTACTGAATAAAAAAGTCGATTGACAGCGTTTAATCCATTTTCGATTCTTTGTAACGTCCACTCGATTTTCGGATCGGATGACTTGTACGTTGAAACGCGCCTATGAAGCCTGATTGGTTTCCAATTAGCGATCCATAATAAACTTTTTTACGCGGCACTATTTTTTCCACTCTCTCCCGGTTCGACGACCGAATCTTACGGATTCTATTCGCGGAACGGGGCTAAATAAAAATTCGTTTTTTAATCAGTCATTTCGGCCAACGGTTAATCAAATAACACACGTCGTTTATAATTTCATTGCGCTTCCGGCGCGGATGCTGAAAATATCGAGAATGCTTCAGGGGAACTGACACGATAAATATTGATTTAATAATCTCATTCTCGCGTGAATGCTATGCGGCGAAGAATCCGCCGAATTTTCGAAATTTCTAATCCGATTATGATACAAACTCTTGGCGGAAGTTCCATTGCGAGATGATCCATTTCATAATTTAACTCTCGCCAGTATTTTATGAAGAATCTGCTGCGCGTCGCTGCTCAAAATTTCGAACTTCGGGAAAACCTTCGCGGGAAATATCGATTTAATAATTTAATCCTCGCGCGAGCTTCTGACATGTATGTGGCGCACTTCACTTTTCAAAATTGCCGACTTCAAGAAAACCGACGCGAGAAGTATGATTTGGTAAAAGAATCCTTGCGAGGATGGTGTTCCGTCGAGAATCTGTCGCACTTTACTTTTCAAAATTGCTATATTATTCTTTAATAATAAAACATCAAATCGAAAATGATTATCCCCACTTTGTCTCCTGTTTCCCCCTCTACGGCCTTCCAATAAATATGTTTCCATTTGATTGATATAAAGCTTGGATAAAAACAGCGACTAAACCAAATGAATTTAGATTATTATTTTAGAAACTCGATTATTGGATCGCCGCCCCACCGCGGTTCCCCTAACCTCGTTCTCTCGATAAATACGACTTCTCGTTTGTCTCGGAGGCTCTCGAGAATTTCGTGCGTTCGTTTGCAACCGCGTGCTCGCATTCTCCCCACCCTCAGCGGGAATTCAAAGAGAAAGAAGACCTTGACGGGGGTTGCCAGAGAAAAAGAGAAAAAGAGAGGGAGGAACGAAGGGCTGGGTCGGACAAGAGTTATGAATAAAGCATTTAATTATATTTTTTCGAGTGTTCTCCTTTGTGCAACGGAGCGTAACCCTTTATCCGCAGGATTCGTTAAGTTAAGTGTTTCAGCAGCTGCCTCCCTCTCTCGTTGCAAACCGGAAGAGACGGGGTGACGCGAACCGGGGATGCGAAGGGTGCAGGGTGGGGAGGAGCGGCGGCTATAATTTATCCTGCACTTGCTTATTTACTACGGCCATTATCGTCGTAACGTAGTTTGCATGCTCTCGCGAATTTCAACGCTTTCAGGGATGCCCGTAAAGGCGCGGAGGATCGTAGGGCCACGGGGTGGGAAGAGGGCTGAAAGAGAAAGAGGGGTTGAAAACGGGACAATGAAGTGTCCCTCTAATGAAAAGGACACGGCCACGCTGTACAGGCTTATTGAAAACAGGGATATCGAGGGATTCGGGAGGAGATGATCAAAGAGGGCTCCGGTGGGTTGAAAAGGGGTGGAAACAGTATCGGAGGGAGGGGAAGGTGAACGTTAGCAGTCCTGAGAGCGCATCAATCCTCCTGGTCGTTGATTAAAAAATTAAGAAGACGCAGAGTGGAATGGGTAAGAAAAATAATTATTAAACTGTCGCGGACGTTGGATTTTTAACAGGGGAACGATTATAACCTCTTCAATATACTTGAGGGTCGAAGTAAGCATCACGTTTTAATTAACATGTTCGCTACCACCGTCACAACTATGCGACATCCAAAATCTGACAGTTAAAGTCATTAAAATCATTCTTCTGCTAAATTGTTTTAATAATTCAAAATTGGGTACGTTGCATTTAATAAAACCTTCGAACAAGGAAAGTAAGGAAAGAAACAAACGCTGGTAGCGAACGTTTTAAACAATACATTGTGACCAAACATCGTATAATTTCTCCAGATTCGCAATATTTTTAAGATTGAGTTAGGTTTAATAGGATGCAAATATCTAAAGAAAAAACTTGTGACCTTGATAAGACCATTTCAAGGTTGTCAAGATTGGTGAGGACTCTTTCCTGAATAATTATCGAATTTTGTTGGAATTTCGCACGATATATTCGAAGACTATCGATGTTGTTTTCACACGGAATATCTTCCCGTTCAAGAAAATAGGCGTTTCGTTCCGCACCGTGCGGCGTCCCGGAAGACGGAGAGAATATTTTTTAGGTGCTCGCGCCGCGTTTAACGGTATTAATATCCGTCCAAACAATTTACGGTGGCCGAGGGAGAGCGTGTGCACGACGGTAGCCAGCCCGGTGTTAATAATTCTCGGGTAGGTAGCTCGAATATTTTTCTCGCGCTCATTATTCCGGGCCAGCGCAGAAATAGTGGAATTCGTCAAGAATATTTCACTGTCGAATAACGCGCGCCCGGCTACCGTTTCCCGGCGAGATCGGCCTCTGACTTTAAAGGGGCTCAGCTCTCTACCTAGTCCAGAACGCTATATTTTCAACGGACTCCGCGATTTCCTGCGGAACAATTCGGATCCCTTTGCTGGGGAACCTTTGTGTTCATTTTTATTTGCGCTCCGAGGGTTTATTAACCCTTGCGCACGCCCTTCGGGAAATTTGGACGGTATATTTTTATTCTTTGTCTTGTCTAGAATGCGATATTTTCTGCCAACTTCGAAATTTTCTGCGGGTGAGCTCAGAGCCCTTTCCTAGGGGATGCTCATTTCTATTTTCAGAGGAGGTTATTAATCCTTGTGCGCTGTTCGAGAAATTTGTAGCTGGAGAATTAATTTTCGGACACAATTAAATTTTAGTATCGATATTGTGCATTTATGTAATTATTTTTTGACGACTATTTAAATGACTGGCATGATATCAGAAATTTAACCATCTGATCACGCGCCATATGTTTTGCAATGATTTCTGTGGTCTTTAACACATTTTTATGGTGCAATGTTTAATAAATTCTAGGATGTCCTTAACTTTCTGTCTGTCTTAGTTGGTCGTAAAGAGAAAAGTTAAAAATGGCATTTCCGGTTCACCGTGAAAATTCGCCCACTTTCTACTTGCAGGGAAATTTGTATTTCTTTTTTACCGGGTTCTAATTCGATATATTCGTGTGAGATATGAAATTGTGAATAGAACGCGATTTGTTGGATTAAAGTGGGAACAAATTAGGAGGGCCAGTATCCCCGGATCTTTCTTTTTCATTATTTATGTGGAGCTTTATGGATTTATGAGAGTTAATAGAATTATTATTATTTGACAGACATATTGGATGAAGGAAGAAGTCATGTCGGTTTTTCATGGTCGAAATAAAATTACTTTGTATGAATTATTAACGAAGACCGAATCAGATTACGGAATAGTGGAGTCAAATTATAGAAGACAGCAGACGTCATATAATTTATTAAGCAAAGTAATTGCTCCATATCAGAGTGATTTGCACATCCTCCTAACCGTTATCAATTTTTCCCGAGCCAATATATTATTCAAAGCGTTCGGGACATGTACGGTTACCAGTACGAAACAAGAGTGATTAATAATTCAGATGTGGAGGACTAGAGAAGCACGGATTATCGATTCTGCTCTGAAATGAATGCTGATCGTGAATAAACAATGTCAGACTATTTATTAAAACATTCCTATGATATGCTGGATACTATTATCAAAGTTGTCCCGTAAATTGAATCAATAAGTTATTATAATGGTCACGCGAGTTCACTGCCGTCATACCTAAACGCTTTCGCTGCCAATGTCATCGTGTGACGACCTTGTGGTACGTGCAAACAAGGTCAATTTGACTGTACGCGGGTGTTATTTGCAATAAGTATTTGTCTGCAAGTGTACATGAATTTTTGCAGCTCCGTTGGAATCGCTAAAAAATGTAATTCAAATATGATTTTCAAATTTCCATAATTTAACGCTATCAGTCAACAATGAACAACATTAACGGGCACAAAACGACATAACTTGGCCATATTATTTTTTGCACAGATTGTTTGACAGTTGTTTTATGTAATGATTTAAGTTAACAATGAAACTTAACAGTTTCCTACTAAGAACAGGAACTTAACCCTTTGCACTCGGTTGTCCCCTCTGAGGCACCACTAAAATATGCTGTACCATTATTCGGAGTATTGTTTACAATTACTAAACATTTAAGTATTGTATGAGGTATTATACCAATTTCATATCCATAAAATTTCAAAAATCATAGGAAATGGAAATATTCTAGATGGGAAGAAACGTTTTCCAGTGAAAATAGCTCCGAGTGCAACGTGTTAGCTATTGATAAAAGACGATTTCAATTTCATTTCCACTTAAAATACTCCAGTCAACGAAAAGTTGTAGAGGGAAATGGAAGGAACACAATTTTTAACTTTGGGTCTTTGTTTGGACTAATTAGGAGGTAAACATGTTAAAAGTCCCCACTCCTAGGAGGTGAGCAGGGTGCAGGGGGGCAAGTAGAAGGTCCACTTTTTCGGTTTTCCGCTTATATCTCGGAAACTATGAGTACTAGCGATAAGACCATTCTATACAAATTTAAAGCTGACAAATTGTACCACTAGATTGGTTCGATTCACTTTTTCGCATACATCTTCAGCACATTAATTGTGCTGAAGAGTTAGGTAGTCAATAAGACAAAAAACGTGAGGCAAAAATTTCTTTTTCACGATTAGTGAACTTTGAGCGCGGATATCTCGGAAACTATGCGAGACAGCGAAAAACTGAATGGAATCAATCTTATGGCACATTTTGTCAGCTTTAATTTTGTATAGAATGGTGTTATTTCTAGGACGCATAGTTTCCGAGATATAAGCGAAAAACCGAAAAAGGGGTATCTTCTACGTGCCCCCCTGCACCCCGCTCATCTCGTAGGAGTAGGGACTCTTAGTATGTTTCCCTCCTAAATAGTCCAAACAAAGTGCCATATTTAAAAATTGTGTTCCTTCCATTTCCCTCTACACCCCCCTTATGAGCATTCATTGACTGGACTAAAATAGACGAATCACATTTGCACGGATCGTTACTGAACGGGAATGAGTTAATTTTGAACGAGCTTGTAGCGAATCTGAGCCGACTGTGAGCACACGGGACAGAGGAAAAGCTTCCTGTCAAGGTGGAAATAACGAAAACACGGAACGAGGAGAAATGAAAGGAACACTGCGCTTGGCTACGTGCACGCGCGCGCGTCCGGCGGGTACAACATGCAGGTGCTATACACGTATGTGGACTTACTTGTTTTCTTTGAGAAAAAAGGGAAGAAAGAAAGAAGAAAAAACAGGGCCGACGGTCTTGCTTATTGCGGTCGTCTGGTATTCAACGGCAGCCTAATAATAGGAGGCCGTTTTCGTGGAAGGAAGCGAGGGAAGTCGTTGCTCCGAATTATTCCGCGCCCCAGACCTGCAACAAGGCGCATAAAACGAAATTAATGCGGCAATAATCGTTTCGAGCGTAGCGTAATTCGCTAAGCCGGCCTCTTCACCACCGAGGCCAGTTTCATTCTGCAATAATTGTTCTACACGGCAACTAATCACTACGATATTGCCAGCCGCCACCCACGCGCCTTTCGACCATCCTCCGCGGAACACCGAATCTCATCGCCTCTCTCGCCTAATATCAATTTCTCGCGATCCACTGATTAATAGCTGCTTCTTATATTCGAGTAATTCATATTAGAATTGTTTATTAAAATTTTATAATGGAATATTTGGGGACTCTTAACGAGAAAGAGGAATGAATTTGTTTGGAAAACAAATGTACGTTTGTCGTCATTACTCGATCCATCTTCTTGTAGTCCAGTCGATGAATGCTTATAAGGGTGGTATAGAGGGAAATGGAAGGAACACAATTTTTAACTTTGGGACTATGTTTGGAGTAGTTAGGAGGTAAACATTCTAAAAGTCCCTACTCCTAGGTGGTGAGCGGGGTGCAGTGGGACACGTTGAAGGTCCCCTTTTTCGGTTTTCCGCTTATATCTCGGAAACTATGTGTCCTAGCGATAAGACCATTCTATACCAAATTAAAGCTGACAAAATATGCCATAAGATTGATTTCATTCAGGTTTTCGCTATCTCGCACAGTTTCCGAGATGTCCGATGTTTCCTCACGTTTTTTGTCTTATTTGACTACCTAACTCTTCAGCACAATTGGTGAACTTTGATCGCGGATATCTCGGAAACTATGCGAGATAGCGAAAAACTGAATCGAATGGATCTAGTGGTACAATTTGTCAGCTTTAATTTTGTATGGAATGGTCTTATCGCTAGGACGCATAGTTTCCGAGATATATGCGGAAAACCGAAAAAGTGAACCTTCTACTTGCCCCTCTGCACCTTGCTCACCTCCTAGGAGTGGGGACTTTTGGTATGTTTACCTCCTAATTAGTCCAAACAAAGACCCAAAGTTAAAAATTGTGATCCTTCCATTTCCCTCTACAACTTTTCGTTGACTGGACTATTGTATTATTTTGTATTATTCCTCACTGCAAAGCAAATGTACAAAAATAATCATCGCCTCTCTCGCCTAATATCAATTTCTCGCAATCCACTGATTAATACCTGCTTCTTATATTCGAGTAATTCATATTAGAATTGTTCATTAAAATTTTTTAATGGAATATTTTTGGGGCTCTTAACGAGAAAGAGGAATGAATTTGTTTGGAAAACAAATGTACGTTTATCGTCATTACTCGATCCATCTTTCTTGTATTATTATGTTTTATTCCTCACTACAAAGCTATAGATACGAAGCAAATGTATAAAAATAATATCAATATCAATTTCTCGCGATTCGCCAACAGCCAATCGGCTGCCGCTCTTCTCCCCGTGAAATTCTACAAATTCGTCAACGCGAACTTACACGACGTTTCACCGTAAGCATTGTAGGAAACTTAGACGCTCGATGTCTACGATACGAACTTTCCTCCGGTGATATCGTGCTGGAATATCGGTGACAAGTGTGATCACTGCGGAGAAATGCAGTTTCAGCGAAATAAAAATGTTCTACCTGAATCGCAACAAACTGGAAATAGAAATTTTCGTCGCAAATGCATTAAATAAAACATTATACTCATTTTTGTCACAAATGCATCAAATAAAACATTATACTCATTTTTGTCACAAATGCATCAAATAAAACATTATACTCATTTTTGTCACAAATGCATCAAATAAAACATTATACCCATTTTTGTCACAAATGCATCAAATAAAACATTATACTCATTTTTGTCACAAATGCATCAAATCCGCAGTCTACTGATTTATAATAATTTTTAATTATACAATATGTGTCCGGTCGTACCCAGCTTGTTACATTAATCAATAATACATGAAGGTGAAATGGATATCGTACTATTCATATCGCACCCTTCTCTTTTTCTTGCGATCCACAACCAAATTCTCACATAGGCACAGTTCCACCCTCGTATTTACACAGATACACATTTTTTTGTTTAATAATTTTAATGAGTCCAAAATAACATTCGTAAACTTGTATACTATATCTGGTGTGTTTCACTTATTCATGTTTCCTGCAAAAATTCGCAGTCCAGTGATCAAATTACATTCACGCCCTCTTAAGGGAGTGTTCTGGTGTGAATTGCGCGTTGTTGCGTCCTTCGGGAAATTTTTTCTACAGAATTGTAACACTTTTTCTCGAGAAAAATTTCTGGATAAACACGCACACACATTTCAGTAAACATTGATATATTTTTTTACTGACGCGAAATAGAAATTGGTAGTACATTTGAAATGAAAGGATCAAGAAGATTCTTAATGAGTTTGTGCATAGCAGAAACTCGAAACAAAAAAACGTCGTTAATGAAAAAGGCAGTGATGTTTAAAAACTCCTTAACCTTAAAAGAACTACAAACGGTGCAGGACCGTAGACGCACATAAAGTTTTAAGCCAATTGGTCGAGCAGATTTCGCAACATCGCTGGAGGACTCGCAGGGGAAGGCAAACAGTTGAGTAAGCAATTAAGAATACAGATAAATTCCTGGAGTAACAGCACGGTAAAGGAATCGAAAAGCGACGAATCCGTGATTCCCAACTATTTCCATTTCCTTAACTATTCGGAGGTCGGTCCCAGCGAATTTTCGCGTGACGTTTATGAATGGCCCCCGCTGGGAGACAATCGTCGAATCGATCGAAACCGGAGAACCAGGAACCCGGCGAGCCGTGAATCCGTGACCTTAGCCAGGGGAGAGTAAAATTGAAAGTTTCGTGCATGGCATTAGCCGGGGCATGTAACGATTAATGAAATTAGTCGTAAACAGCGCGGCCGTAGCTACAGGAATGAATTATATCCGGCGCGTACCGTATCCAATTACATTACATCGGGGGCCATTATTGCCGCGACAAGTCCCCGGAGAACGGAAGCGGCGTCCACCTCCAGGAATTCAGATAATTATTCCCTCTATTAAACTTTTATCCGGAATTCGCGGAAGGTGGATCTCCCAGGCACACCGGCGGATCCCTCGAAAACGGATCGGGAACAATCACCGGACCGAACACGCAACATCCGCATTATGCATTCACTGGGAAACGATAGATAAAATCTCATCTACGACCGCTAACGTCTTTCCAACCGCTGGAAATTATGCTCCTGTTTCTCGTTTTTCGTTCGCCTCGATCTTACCCTCATCCCTCGAGATCCTGAAAAATTGCCGGACCCGAGCCAGCCAGGATGGATACTAATCCTTTAACTGATACACATCTTTGCAGGATGGTTTAAGGCAAATGTCTCTTTTTTGCGGACCAGTTCTAGCCACTTCATTTCAGTATACATAAATAAACGGGGTTGGAAAGTTCTCCATTTTAATCCACTGATTAATGGCTGTTTTTTATATTCGAGTAGTTCGTGTTAGAATCATTTGTTACATTTTTTGATAGAATATCTCGTGGACTGTTAACGAGAATGAGGAATGAATTTGTTTAGAAAACAGAGTAGGTTTACAGCGATGGAATTAAGAACAAAATACACAAAGCAAATGTATAGAATTCTATGTCAATGTAAAACTTGTTACTAAGACATCATTTAATTGGAACGTTTAAATTAGAATATCTACACGTCTTATATTTTGCAAGCAACATGCGAGTGCCCGAATATTTATAGTGAAAATGTAAAACAACTGGACTGATTTTTATTTTTGTCATTGTTTCCATGTGAATGTTCTTAATATTTCTAATGTTTTAATCTTCTAAATTGTACCTTTTCATTCGTGCCATAAATGGATTAAATCGGCAGTTTATGGGATAGTACAGCTACCGGTATGGTGTTGAGAGAGCAGGGTAGAAAAATCATTATCGAGCTAGCCGGTGCCTCGTCAATCATCAGCTCGAACGCACACCACGCAGTCTATTTTCTGGAATTCCCCATAGAAAACCTAGAAACGATCCACCACGGTTTTTCTGACAGTCACGATATCTGATGGGGAAAGCAACCTTGACCAGTCGTCGATCCTCAGGTTCGTGCGAGAGTTTAGGGACAGAGAAAAAAGGGAACAACGAAATCCTTCGAGGATGAGAACAGCAAGAAGGAAGGACGTTGATGAAACGTTCCGCTAGCGACCACCATCTGACGCGACTTCGATGGATCGAGATAAACCGTACATCGATGGCATATATCCACGCACGCTGCTCTGGAAAGCTGCTTCTCGCGGGCAATATCCGATTTTCCAATTTTCATATATAAAACCAATCGCCGTCCATCAAACGATCGGTTTACGAATTTTTTACGATTATTCAGATTACACAGATGCTATTACACCGTAACGAAAATCTCGCGAAATCGAGGTAAATTCAATTTTGCTGTTTTTATAGGCAACACACGCCAGATTGAAATGCTATGAAAACCAACACTCGATGTTTTCCTCAAAATTTCTACCAATGGCAAATTTTCTCAAAATACAACCACATTTTGTTAAATTCCTGTTTCGTGAAATTCGTGCAGAAAACTTTAATTTTACAGGCTAATCTAGATTTTTTATTTCAAGTGCCGCATATACATTTATTATAGTACTTTTAATCATTTGTATGAACTGAAAGTCCATTCTTTGGGTAGTGGAACTTGGGTCCATTTTCGCCCAGAATTGAAAAACTTTAATAAATCTTCCAATAGTCAGTTTAAATTATTCTTCAGCTTAAATTAATTAAAAATGAAGTGTATCAAGATATTTTCTGGTTATCATAAAATTAAATGTTAATTATCTTCGTAAACAAGGGGTATTGTAAAAAACGCTCGGACACGGATCTGCTCATTACTACATTTTTATTAGCTCGGTTTCTTGTTTGTCTGCTTGTCTGTTCGGTACAAATTTTGCAATTGATTTTAAACTAACTTCTCGATGAGCTAGAGACTTGAAATTTTAAACATAGCTCAGAACTGGATGACAATGCAATATTAAAAAAAAAGATTATTAAAAAGCCTATACGTTTAGGAGATATAAACTATTAAATTTAACCGTTACACCTGCCCGCGCGATGCTCGATAGTACGTGATCGCGTTCAGCGATCCCCACTCTACGCGACAGCGCTCCCTACTCCACTACGCTGGAGTTCCCACTCTAACTCATCCTGACACCGCTGTCCCGCTTCGCACCGGAGGAGCTGTGCGTGCGTTCGAGCTCCGTGCGATATTTGCAAAGTTACTACGTATTATTATACTATAATGTTTGTTTACAACTGTTGTGCGAGTTTTTTCAACGGCAGCTATTCTCTACACTCCTTACTATGTATTATCTTGCGCCTCACCTTTTTCGTTTTAAATCTTACAAGTATTTTCATAGCTATTAAAAATTTACAATCACAAATGTTCAGGACTATCTGTACGGGGTTAGGAATCTGTGTATGAGGCTAGGAAAAATTATTTATACTTTTTAGTCAGTTTTAAAAACGTGGTATTTTTTAAAAATTAATTTGTATTTATACAATTTTTGCTTTAAATTCACCAGAAGAAGTTTCATTAAAATCGATAATCCCACTACTGTGACGTCTCTTTGTAAGTGGTAATACCGTCTACTTTGACTACACTTTTATGCCGGTCGCCAAACTCCATTGAAATCGGATTCATATCGGATCGGTTGCAGCCCCTGTCAGTCGAACTTTCGCAGAAGCCATAATCTGCCGGTGAATCATCATCCACGAGGTTCGTCATGCGAGTCGCAGTCAAAGGCTTAATGCCTAGACTGGGAGGAGGGTGGCAGGAGGAGGCGGGGCGATGCATCGATTAGAGAAACGAAAAACAGGGATGAAAGAGCCTCGATAATGCTATCCGTTAACGCCATCGAATTTTAATCGTCGCCGAAATTGATATTCCCGTCCGTCGAGGCAGCCGCAGACCTCCATAAACTATCCACTTACTAGAGACGCCGACAGGGCCGGGCTCCCCATCTACGGAACCCCGTGGCACAGAACCCCTCGATTAAATCCTCGTCTACAAAACCGCACTACCTGGAGGAGAGAGAACGGGAGAGAGGAAGAGAGACAAGGGTTCGATCGACGCGCCTATCCACATCGATCGACGGCTCCGATTAAAACGGTTTTGCCGGGCCGGCCGGAGAGGATTCGGCGCGATCCTCGGCCTCGGCTATAGCAGATATCTCGTCAACGAGATAAGGTTCGCAGAGGATTAAAGGAGTGGATACCGGTCGATGCGGAACAGAGACCACGATATTACCGGTCAACGGGGGTGGGGACAGGCTACGATGCAGTGGTGCACCGTTGCATCCCACTGGGCGCTCGAAGGCTGCGGTTCGTGGTCGAAATTGTTAACGTGGAAACAAAAATGGAGCTAACCGCCTCTAGGAAAACTTAAAGTTGTCCTTGAAAATGTCTGGATACGTTTTAACACGTTGACGGTCGGTACCGTGTGGATACCCGAGTCTCGGGCCGGGTCGGGCTTCCGAAAGTTTATAACGTGCGAGTACCCGAAGTTGTAGTCGGGTCAAAGTTTGCAGTGTTCGAGTATCCAGAAAGCTAAATTGCAAAATTAGATTGGAAGATCATGACAAAGTCGTGCTCAAATTTTTGGGATCCTCAAACTTGACTCCGTTCGACTGCAGCTTCTAAAATTTTGCGATCCGAATTTTAAATTTCGAGCACCCGCGCACACGTAATAAATAACCAGAAAACTTTATCATTTAAGTTTGCACAAATTCTTATTTTGAAAATGCGAATTGATTACAAAAAATTGTTAAAAGAATAATACCATATACGCATATGGCTAACAACACACAAAGGTTAGAACGGTATACTGCATAAACTTATCGAAGTAACAATTCGTTCAGAGCTGTGCATCAAAGTTCAACAACCTGCGATGATCAGCCAATTTTGGAAAATGCGGAAGTTTGGAAAAACCGCGCAGTCAGGACTGTTCACGTAATGGAACGCGCCATCGAAGAGCCGTTATGGGATAGAAGCAAGCGTAGCAGGTTTTCAATATCGTATGTTCCGATCCCGAAAACTTTTCACGGAAATTATTTAAACGTTTTCCAACAAAGCTGCGATAAAGGTTACAATAGATTTTTAATCGTTTGGAAGGAAGAAAGGAAATTTCTAAAAAATGGACCATTTATTTTGAAAGTGGTGTAAGTCCATTTTTGAAAAAAATGAGATATCACGTAATTCATGCTTAATTTAATGTAAATAAAATTAAAAAAAAATAAAAACAAGAGAAAATGGACTTACACCACTTTCAAAATAAACGGTCCAAATATTTTCTCTACAGTTTCTAGCCAAATTCACTTGAACGCCGCTTCGAAAGTAATTGTGCATGATAAATCGAAATTTCCGATAGCGGTAACAAAAAATTCGTATCATTTGCAACGTCGCTAGCGCTCGCAGATACTTTTGAGTTCGTCCGCCCCCGCCCACGAATCCGATAAAAATGAGAGTCGACTAAATGGCCCCGGTTCCCGGGTTCCGCGCCATTTTCCTCGGGCGCTAATGAAAATTTCAAATGGAACTGCTACTACAATCGTTTTAATGAAATCTATAAATCCATACCGGGGCTGTGGAAAGGGGGTCGAGGGGAGGGTTGGTCGGGGGTGGCGACGCGGAGGTGGTTTAATCGAAGCTGACCTATGGCCGGGATTTTCTATCTGCTTTATGGATGTAGAACAAATTTGCTTGTCGGACGTTGCGACGCGAATTGAGGGACGTCTCGATGTATTTCGCGGAGGATACATTCGACGATTTAACTGTCCGCGTTATTGTGTCATATCGACAGTGCCGGCGCTGGGGCGGGGCGCAGGGGGCGCAAAAAGGAAACGCTGAGTTTTCACGTCGCTGTGCCGCGGTTATTAGCCACTCGCCTGTTCGCCATTGTAATCCTTCGTTCAATAGCGTTACGAATGCAGCGACACGACAGCCGTGTTTGTGTCTGACACATTTTCCCCGTTTCTTGTTTTCCCCCCTCTCATTTTCGTTTGTTTATACGGTCGAAACGTATCGACAGGATCGACGTAATTTTTCTTGAAATACACGTATATTTGTCTCGAAGTCTTTCCTCGACCGAAAGTCGAAGTGGAACTGCGACATCGAATTCCAATCACGCGGGAGTAGCAATCGATTTTATCCCGCATTTATTTGTTACATGCGAAGTGTGTCGATAGCATATTAATTTACTGAATTTTACCGAAAGATTCGTACAATTTTACCACGTTTTTATTAGCTCGCTTTCTTGTCTGTCTGTTTGTTCGGTACAAATTTTACAATTGATTTTAAACTAACTTCCCGATGAGCTAGAGACTTGAAATTTTAAACATAGCTCAGAACTGGATGACAATGCAATATTTTTAAAAAATTTTTAAAAAACCCTATACGTTTAGGAAATATAAGTTATTAATAAATTTAACCGTTGCACTCCCCGCATGACACTCGATAGTACGTCATCGCGTTCAACGATACCCCACTCCGCGCGACAGCGCTTCATACTTCACTACGCGTTCCCACTCTAACTCATCCCCACTCCACTGACTCGCTTCGCACCGAAAGAGCTTAGTGTGCGTTCGAGCTCCGTGCGGTATTTGCAAAGTTACTACGTAGTATTATACTATAATGTTTGTTTACAACTGTTGTGCGAGTTTTCTCAGCGGCAGCTACTCTCTACACTCCTTACTATGTATTATCTTGCGCCCCACGTTTGTCGTTTTAAATCTAACAAGTATTTTCATAGCTATTCAAAATTCACAAGCACAAATTTTTATACTTTTTAGTCCGTGTTTTAAACATGGTGTTTTTCAAAAATTTATTTTATACTTTTTAGTCCGTTTTAAAAACGTGGTATTTTTTAAAAATTTATTTTTAGTTAAATAATTATTTGTGTTCATAAGATTTTAATGCCTGCCGAATTTGGTACCAATATATCAGCGAAAAAATTAATAGTCGAATCTGGCCGGATAATTGCGCCACCCATATATGACACGGCAGTCCGCGTATTAAAATAACGGGGACATCAATTTTTCTCTGATGGCAGCTCCGATCGTCGAACGTTTTATTTCGAATTCTTTAATCGCGTTTCCATCGAAATCGAGTTTCATCAAAATTTTTCACGATAATATGAAAGTACACAGTTTACGGCGCACTGCGCTATTATTCGTTTAATTACCATCGGTTTACGTTCGCTGTTTCTAAAATGAGTAATATTTGACATGAGACAGGACAGGCTGATTTTGTGAAAAATTCAAATGTCACTGTTTCGGAAATTTTTCTCTTCCGGTTCATAAAGTACAAGTCCTAATTTTATATCACTGCGAAAATTAAAGGTACGTCGGGAAGATCAATACTTTCGGTTCGTGCTATAGATATACACGGCAAAAATTCATTTCTCTTTCCATAGAAATTATTTTAAACGAAATTTGATTATAATGATTAGACTGTAAATGACAGGAATGAATTGGCCAAATGCAAAACTGTAAAAACATTGGAATTATTAAAATGGTTAAAAGAAGAAACGCGTTTTTATTTAACTTCCGTATCTCGTACGATTGGACAATTCTTAATTTGCATTAAGATCCGCAGCCCGATGATAATAAACGCGATCGATAGTGTCTTAGAATGCCCCATGTGAATATTAAACGGCGTTCAACGCTCGGACTAGAAGGTTCATGTTCGTTTCAACAGAAAATGTGTCGATATTCCGTTTAACTTTTAATGTTTAAATTTCAACGATATTATCGTCGATTCGCGATACGTGCCGACAGAATATTTCACTGGAAATATCCTCGGCCGGCGCGGCGTTGACCTTAATTTGTCCGTTGGCGAACGACGGGGCAAGAAATCCGCTTTCCCGCCAACGGAAATTCAATTTTTCAATTTCTATAAAACCCCGCTCGCATAGTAATAACACGCAACTCTGGACGCAATTTCCGAAAGGAACGGGGTGGGAACGGGGGTGGCTGAGGGGGTGGAATTGGGTTAAGTCCGATTTGCTAAACCAGTTCGACAGATTTGTTTAGTTTCCAACGGGACTGGCATGACCCCGTACGCCATTTCCCTCCAGTCAACCCTTATATGCAGTATGTACCTACTGTCCCACTTGATGTTTGCGTACGCGTCACAACGCAGGACGAGACACTATGCCACTTTCAGTTTGTCACACGGAGTGCTCTGTACCTCCAATAGTCTGACAATAAAATATCTGGTACAAATAGTCAACTTTCAATGGTCCGGAATTGAAAAAAGTTTCACTTCGATGAAGTTTCAAGGTGACTTTAACTTCTCCAAAGTTTTGTAGACGATTTCTACGACCTTGGGTTAACCTTGAACTAAGAAATTGTTGTTAACACTTCTCGCGTGACGGAGCTTTATCGTTTCCTTCAGCTCTTCAAAGAAATTTGAATCGTAACAAAATGAAACTGACAAACTTTAAATCTGCACGCGTGGCGGCGATGGTTCCTCTCGGTGACTCGACTTTCGAAAAACACCAACTTATTTCTATCTCCGACGAGAATGAGACACCTACTTAAGATGTCTGCCAAGTTTCAAGTACATCGGATGCTCGGCTGTCGAGATATCATGGCAACAACTTCAAGAAACCTGTTCGGAGGGGGGTGCGTTAGCGGAGAGCGCGAAATTTCAGACCAACTCGGGAGATTTTTTGCGCGGCGAAACTGCGGAACCATTTAACATCGAACTTTCGAGTGCACTTCGTCGGTTTGCCAACACCCCGCGAATTTGTAAACAAACAAACAAAAAAATGTCGCGCTTGTTACGGGCGATCAAGCGGGTTCGTGACAAAAGCGTGTCGCGACTCGAGGTTATATTTTCAGGGAATAAAACCGTGGGGGGAAAAACCGCGCGCGGGTAGAATTCGATTGTTTGAAGCCGCGAACGCGGAGCGTTAAGAGAGTAATACAGAATGCGAGCTTTAAACGGAGACAGAGAGGACTGCGATAATACGGCGATCCTTGTCGATCGTGTACACGCGACACGTGGAATAACAACGGGGTCCACCGGAAGCGTAAAATCTGAAGTTGTTATTACGCCACGGTGGTTTAAACTTCTAACTAGTTGGCGTTCTCCGCTTAACTGTGCGCGGAATAAGCTCTTCGGGCGAGCGTTGAAAAGGTGACGAACGAAGCGCAAAGAAACAGAAGCGGCCGGGCCCGAGGAAGAATAAAACGGGGAGAAACTAACGTCGGCTTCGAGCGAGCTTGAACGGGAACCCGCTCGACGAAAGTTCGCGGCAGTCGTACACACTTGACCCGATCGTGTTTACCGATTGTTAAAACCGAGTCGTCACCACTTTCAGCAAACTGTCCTCGCAGTTCCGCACCGCTATCTTTATTCGCTTTGCTCATTAAGCGGGTCTCGTTGCGAAATGAGCCCCGTCTCCTTCCGAAAGCCTCGTAGACAAAAGTTTCGATGACGTGCCAGCCGAGCTGCCTCCTATCTCTCTCTCCCTCGCACCCTGTTATCGAGACTTCAAACTGTTCAAACCGCCCTTTCAAGTTCCAGGATCTTTCTTTCCCTTCGCTTCTATTTTCGCTCTCATTCATGCCTCTCGTTCTATTTCTGAGACGCGTCCCAACCAACTGGCGTTACAAGAATTTTATTCGGCATGAGTTATTCCCATTGTTATAGTCTGTTTTGTGGAATAACAGTCGTTATCAGACTGTGGATTTTATGTAAAAACAATAGACAAATTCTATAACGCTCCGTTCCCATCTCAGTAAAATTTCTAATAGAAGAAATACATTTTCAAAAACATTAAATATATTCTAGAACGTTTCGTTCCCATCTTACAGGGTAAGGACCCCAATTGTCCGACTTCGATTTTGATAATTTTTTGTGAGATGATGGTATATGGATCCCTAATTATGTATGCAAAATATTAGCTGCAGTTACTCAATAGTTTTAAAGATATAATCAATTAAAGTTTCACACAGCTCAAATCATGGTATATCAACAAGGTATGAAACTTTAATTGTTTATATCTTTCAAACTATTGAGTAACTACATCTAATATTTTGTATACATGATTAGGGATCTATATACCATCTCACAAAAAATTGTCAAAAACGAAGTCGGACACTTGGGGTCCTTCCCTTGTTCGTAAAATTTTCTACAGTCGACTCGGAAAATTTTTAGCCTGCATAACCATTTAACTACTGTTGTCCATATTTCGTGAATCTAAAATATTATTGCATGTAAAGTATTATTGATGCAAAGATGGAGAGCTATACATGGAGGTCCTCACATAACAATTTTTTTAAATAAGTAGGCGAGCAGTACTTAAACATTTTCTAGGAAAACATTTTTCTACGAAAGCCTTGTCGAATTTTAAATTGGTGACTCGAGACATTTTCTTTGGTTTATGTCTATTTCGGGTGAATGCTCCTGTCAGAAAAGTCTGAGGGAAGAAGCGATGACATTCATAATCGAGGCATTTCAAGAACAACAATTCCAACGATCCCGATAACCAGCGCAGCTTCGACGGTAACGAAAACTTAAAAAATTCCAACGATTTCAAACGGTTCGGACAAATCCGGCGATTCGTACAGCACGAACAGCACCAGAACTTTCAACAATCCCGGCTATTCCAAGAGCTCTAACGGCTCCAAACATTCGGGCAATTTCAACGATTCCAGCCCATTGTGAAAGTCGCTACGATAGTGCATGATAATTTGCGTGTATCGATCATAACGACGTGCGTTCGTGGTTTATCCATTTCCGCGATGCAGTTGCGTTTTTTGGGTTCGATCACCCAAGCGGTATGGAACGATACAATGTTCTTCCAATGATTTAGCTCTTTAGTCAACCCCCTGTAATTCCGCGTAAAGTCATAATTTGACCGCGAATTTATTTCTTTTCTTAGTAATGTTGCTCAGTTGGAAAGAAGAATTACATTCTTTAAGCAAAATAAAAATTGTTTGTATTAATTGCAAGACATAGGAAGGAAACAGGAATTTATTTATGTCTGCGGTTTAGATATTTTTAAATTGTTTTAATCTTTTACTGTTCGAGATTACACCTGCCTGCTATAAACGCATAAAATCCGCAGTTTAGTAATTAGAAGCTGGTTGTGATATTTTTCAGTGTATTCAAGTATATTCAATTTTTTAAAGAATTCTAAACTCTGTCGATTTTCATCTGCTCAGTTGAAGTTACGTACATTTCGCAGTGCTCATTAAAAAATTCGCACCACAGAGTGTTAAGAGGACATCGTCGCTACCGATGGAAGCACGTACGTTTTATTTCCCATTCTTGTTCGCACCAGCACATTCGCGGACGATCTTAAAAGCTGGCGCACACGCCTACAGCATCGCGCATCGCGAGTCTGTAATGGGAACACTTGAAACGGATTTCCAGTGGAGCGTACGGCGCAGTTAAAACACCGACGACAGCTTTTAATTGAGGCCAGGATACCAAGTGAAATATTGGAATTAATCGCGAGTCCTGCGTCGGCTAACGAACGGCGAGAGCCATCGAGTTAGATCGGTCAACGAATAATGGAGGAATCGATACAATGCGCCTGCCTGCTAGCTCTTCTGCTCGCCTCTGGTCCACGTTCTACCCGGCCCACAGTGGTCCGGATCGAGAAATTCAGTGACATTTTGTCGAAAAATGAACTTTCTCATATTGACATGTACAAAGTTTGTATTGCTTCATAAATATCCATCTACCTCGAAAATAAAGAAATTAATAAAATATAATTAAAATTGTAATCGCGACGAACACTTAAAGTTGGGCATTTTGAAAATAGCCTGTTTCGCAGAAAAAAGATACTTATCTTTATCTGGATGCCCTGACACACCTGTTTAATATTTTTCCTCTGTTCTTCTTTTAAAATGAAGAGAATTCCATTACGATAAAAATGTACACTGACAATTTAAAATTAATTTAAATAATGTATTAAAAAAATAATGTACAGTGAAGGCTCGGAAATTGTCGAAATTCTTCATCTTTGATACGGAATATCTTTTTAGTTCCAATTAGTACCGCATGTTTACAAATTGTACAATGTTCAGTACACTTTTCCCTATATAGTTATGCACGATTTACTTCCGACATCGTCCATCGACGCAAGTTATTAGTGATTCAAGTGTATCCATCGCTGCGTCGAGCGCCAGGATTGTGCGAGACGCGAAGAACCTCGCGCGCGTGCGAGCGGACTGTTTTGATTGTAGCCTACAGTCAATTGTTTATTATATGCTGCTATAAGAGTAAAATCACAAAATAAAAAGAAAAGGCCGCTAGATCAAGAAGCTGCAGAATTGATACTTGCATAGATTTAAGTAAATCAGCCAGTAAAGTAAGTAAAATGTTATTAAAAATAATTAAACAAACACTAAACGTATTAAATTATTTATCATTAAAAAGTGATTATTTTTTCATATTTTTCAGTGAAAGTTTCATCAGAATAACTTTTACGATTCAAAAGCTGTGGCAGTATCACAGAACTTCTCGGTATGGACGAAAACATTTTTATTATAAATTATTACAAAAAATAGTTTGTGAACTTATATGTAAACAAATTTATTATCAATAACCAAGTATGAATGAAAATTAATTAATAAATATTGTTTAACAAATGCAAAAAATATTTAATTATCTATAATTAAAAATGACTATTTTTTAAATATTTTTAGTGAAAATTTCATTGCAATATCTTTAATGGTTCAAAAGTTATAACAAAATGTCACTGAATTTCTCGATCCGGACCACTGTGCGGCCGTTTCGTTCTCGTTCCCCTCGTTTCGTCGAAATTCACCCTCGGGTCCGTCCGGACCCGGGAGTGCAGGGGATTCAAGACCGTATGCTCGCAGGCGATCCGCATTTATTTATCTTCCGATCCGAAAAATATTATTCCTCCTCCTTCGGTTTATTTTTCAAATTCTTCACAGGCGATGCTCGTTTCAGGATCAGTTTGTTCCGATCAAGATTAATGGAACAATTATGTTCAACAGAACTTTCAAAAATATGAGATACATATAGACTTTTATTTCCTATCTCAATCATTTTAACAAGTCGAAAATAATAGTTTTCAATGCCCTGCATTTTTGTTGTTTTAAATTTGATTTACTCATTTTTATTATCAGAGTATAAAATCCATAGTCCCTGCTCTTCGGACTTTACAACTTCTGTGCACACTTTAAATCATGATCTATAACGATCTTGCTACTTGTCAACAAGAACGTACAATTTTCTTAAAATTTTTTTAAGTCATGTAGTAAATCAATCGTCATTTAAGTTATAATAATTGATTAAATTTATAAAAATTCTTTAAAATCTAATTATCATAAAAATTCTTCCGAATTGAATGACTATAAAAATTCTCTTTAAAATAAAATTCGATTCGCGTATAAAGAAGTGACGCCGCTTTAAAGGCGGCTTTCCACTCGCCGAATGTTTCGCGAGCGTTTCTTTCGCGGAATCGAGGCAGTCTGATTCCCATCGACGCGATCGAGAGCCTTTATGTGTGCGAGCCTTGTGCGATCCGATGCCGCGAACAGCTCGTGCTCGGATTCGCGAAAACCGCCGTCGGTCGGTCGCGTTCAGGCCGCAGCGCCGTAACTGGATCCGTTAACGCTTGTAACGATTCCGACACGTGAACCCGGCCGGTCGACCAAAGCTTCGAATTCGCCGATGGAGTCAGCCAAGGGAGAGAGAGGGAGAAAGAGAGAGTGAGAGCGGTAGACACAGAAATGGTTCGAGCCATTAATTAAAGCGCGAAATCATTCGGCATTACAATTAACAGATTTACCGACTTTATTTATCCGACGCGTCGCCGCTCCACGGTCCGGTCTCGGTCTCGGTCCGTAGCCGAAACATTTTATAATTAATGTATCGCGCGTGATTTGCTCTGCACGCCGAGAATAATTCGTTCTCTCGCGAGCGCGCTGTCCCCCGCAGACCGGCCGCCCGGGTTGAATAAAATATTTACGAGCCCGAGACGCGAGAGAGCCCGTCGGAAAATGTTTAATCAAGGGAGGACGGAAGCGCGACGGGTTTCGATTAAACTTTGAAAATTCCCGCGTTTCATAGGGCTCCTGCTGACGGACAGGGGAACCAGAAGAGCGGAGAGAGGAGGGGGTCTAACGGCGTCAAATTACAGTCACGTAACACGTCACAGAAACCACCGAATTCACCTCCCCCTACCCTCGCATTTAACCGGCAAACGAAAATCTAACGCTTGCGAGAGATCGACAAAGCGGGTTATTATTATTTCGCCGTTATCTATAGGCCGGCAAACCTGTAACGTTATAATTCGTTCGAATAATAACGGTCTCCCGTGGTGGCATCCTTTGTGCCCGACGGTCACGTGGCCGTTTCGGATGAACGGTGACGAGGCCACGACCAATGGGAGGTCCCCGCGAACGCTGATTGATTTTCATAGGAACGAAAACAGAATTGATAATTTCCACTGATGAAATCGCTCAGCGAACACCACCCACACCCTCGGGCCACGCGGATTTAGGGTTTAACCCTCGGTCAGACGAGGGCTACACTCGGACCCGTATCCTGTGAATACTCCTTTTTATTATTCACACTCGTTCCAGAGGCTTCGGTAGCGTGAGGACTGACCAAACGAAAATTAACAGTAATGGGGGTTGTTGAACCATCCAAATCTCTACGCATCTTTCTCATTTTGTTAAAAAAATATATTAACAAAACATACTACGTGTAACAGAAACGATGTTCTATCAACGACTGAAAATTCTTCCAAACAAAACGCTCCCTCGTGCACACTCATTTCTTTATTTCGTTCAACCAAACTCGCTTCATATGTCGCACCCCGACAAGAACAATGATACAACTTAGAAATTAACGATTTTGAAGTTGAAACAGTGGTAGATGCGGTGAATTGGCCTTGCCTTGACGTGCTAGAAAAACGTCATATTTCTAACTGCTAATTGAACCGCTGGAAAGCAGTTACGTCAGGTTTTCTTTTTGAGCTAGTTCATATCTGTAGTGGCAGGAACAGTGTCACTTTAGAGCTGATAGAGGGCATCCGTAATATCATTTTATGCAGCCTAGTCGAATTTACTTCCAAAAATATTTTTCTGAAAGATTAAGGAGGTCTGTACTATGTCGATAGAAATTTTATAATTTTCTTAAAATCGTTATTCTGAGAATATGTACTGCTTTTTTTAGTTATTGCACTATTCTTGCCGCGGTGCAATATTTCGCCTCTCACTCGTTATGTTTCTGTCTCATTCTCACCATACATACGTGACATATTTTTCTGAAAGATTAAGGAGGTCTGTACTATGTCGATGGAAATTTTATAATTTTCTTAAAATTGTTATTCTGAGAATACTGCTTTTTTTAGTTATGTTACTATCCCTGCCGTGGTGCGATATTTCGCCTCTCACTCGTTATGTTTCTGTCTCATTCTCACCATACATACATGACACATGTTTGAATTTACTTCTTTGAGGTGATAGTATTTCCCACCTGGAGGTTCAACCAGAAAGGGAATGATTCTACGAAGAAATAGATTTCTTCAAACGGGACTTTTGGGAGTTTTGAGAAAATTGGCCACGAAAATTCGCGCGGTTCTCGTGCATTAATGTTCACAGAAAGTAGAATAGGCGAGTCATGATCAGACGCATGTTCAATGTACATATCTTCAAACTCAGACCATTCTTATAACTAGACTGCGGATCTTTATGCAAAATAAAAAATGTTTGCATCGATTGCAAGACACAGGAGCGAAATAAAAATCTCTTTCTTTTTTCAATTATTTGATTAAGCTGAAAACAATACGCTGATGTCTTTAAATCTTTTTAATATGTCCACTGCTTTAAATTGTGCTTATCCATTTAGAACAGGAAAGACATTAGAAGAATTGAAAAATGCTGGTACATTATTTTCAGCCTACATATTAACACTATGTTTCCGGAGCTCTAGAAATAACTATTTCACATTATTTTACAAACACAACACGTATGTGTCTATCCAAATGTTTTGCCATTCTTCCAATAATATATATCCAAAGAAATACATTTCGTAAATAACTCCTCGGGGTAACATCTTTACGATCTTAATAATCGCAAATTAAAAATATTAGAACCCGTCATTTTGACGGGTCCCGTAAACCCAGTGTTAAAAAAGAAGATGAAGTTGCATATTACTGCAGTTTGTTGCAATTCAGGTAAAAGAATTTTCTTTTGCGCCAGTGGTTTCGAGGCCACTGTACGTGGCAGCTGGTAGCGAGCGTGTTCGAATACCTGACGCGCGTACATAGTCGAACAGCTTGTACGTTTCAGCCGAGTAAGACAAGTCTAAAAATATTTTGCATGTGTCAGGCTGATCAGCCTTGACCTCGGCGGGGTTAACAACGTGCATTATTCGCAGGATCCTCGGCAGCAGCTCGCTATACGACCATCAGTAAACCCGGCCGGTTCCCGTGATATCCCGGCGAGGCTGTCAGCGCGAGTCTGTTCGTTCCCGTTTCGCGGAAAGGCTGGAAAGGCATGGTTGTCGCGGCGACGAAAGGCCCCCGTTCATTTCCTATGCAAAGGACTGGCGCATACTTTTAAACGTGCCGTAATAATACCTTACGAGAAGCAATTAAGTGCAAATACAACCGATTGGGATGAACGTGCGCCGGCGGATGCATTCAGCCGAGGAGGTAGGATGGACACGGAGGAAGTGGTGAGACCGAGAGATAGGGAAGAGAGAGAGAGAGAGAGAGAGAGAGAGAGAGAGAGAGAATCGAGGAGAAGAGAGCTGGGGAGGAGAGGGAGATAGAGAAAGAGAGACGGCAGAGAGAAATGGACAGAGAGAGAGAGGACGGAGCGAGGAAGGCGGATCGGAAATTGCTTCGAGCATGCTCGCTCACAATAATACCACGCCTGCTCCTCCGTGTAAGTGTACCTGTACGTGTACCTGTGCAATCCCGAGGACTACGCGTCCCGGTGTGCGCCAGGTGCGAGCGTGTGCGAGCATCCAGCCGCCGACACACCGACACCGACGGGCTAAGAACAAAGCCGACGGCAAATGACAGCAGTAATTTTCGCAAACTGTTGTGGGATACGCGCCGAGGCATTCAAGGTACCGGTGCCGTCGTTGCCGCTGCTCGAAACGCAGTCTTCTTCTTCTCTATATTCCTCCCCTCTCCCAGACCTTCTTCTTTATCCGCTGTCACTCCGACTACCGATCTACACCCCCGCTCAAAAGTACGTTGACACTTATCGTTGAAATTTGCGTACCATTTGATTGTTATTAGACGATACTTATTGTTCACAGAGCTGGGTAAAATAGTACTTGAAATAATAAATAATTCTATTCATCTTAAAGTATATATGTTTCTTCTATCGATCGTATTTGCTGATAATAAATTTTTAAATATTCTCGGCGCAACGGTTCGATCTTTTGTTATCGATTATAAAGCAATTTTGCTAATTTAGTCAAACAAAATCAACGTTTCGATTCTAGTTGGGATCTTTTTCAAGATTTATTTGAGAACGTCAAAATTATTGACAAAGAACAAAATTTACATCAAAGGTTATTATTGGAGACCATTCATATGATTAAACATCGCAGCGTAAACCTTAGGTATGAGACACCTAAGATACATGAATATTACGCAACATTACTGAACCAGTAATGTCTTATGATGAATTTTCCAATAAACCTTACTTTTGTCATGATTAATAACTACTCTCTTACATACAATTAAATGTATGTAATTGATTCCAATAAAAGTAGAATGTTAATAACGATTTACCATCTAGGTATATTCGTAAAAGTGGACTTAAGAACATATTATGACTTTTCAAATTTACCGCCTTCTATCGATTGATATAACCTGGATCGGTTTCAAATATGTACGTACATCAGTATCTTGACAACACGCATGTACGACGCACGCAACACACGTGTCGCACATTTATCATAGATTTAGTTCCCCAAAGCAAGTGAGTGTGTCTTTATGAACAATATTTTTTGCACTCATTCATTCAATAATTCTGTTTTTCAACATTACTATAACATATTTAATTTACAGACACAATTCAAATAAATCTTAAAAAAGATCCAAACTAGGATCGAAACGTTGATTTTGTTTGACTAAATTAGCAAAATTGCTTTATAATTCATAACAAAAGATCGAACCATTGCGTCGAAAACATTTAAAAATTTATTATCTTAAAGTGTGCGTACAACTTTAAAAATAAAATGTTTTATTTGCTGCAGTCATTTTTGAAGATAGTATTTTATTTAAAAAATATTGAAAATATTTGGATTATGTCCCTTTATTATTCAATTTCAATTTTAAATATTATTGCTGGCAAGATGAGTATAAAGAAATGTCAGAAGAAATGCATTAAGTAATCATTTTTGTTATAAATTCATAAAATCCGCGGTCTACCAATAAATTATTGTCCAGACAAATTCTCCACTACTGTATAAAGCAGATCGCGCATGAAATTTGATTAAATCCCTTGAAGATCCTTTTTCTTCCAGAAAGAGAATTAAGCAAGTGTCCGCATACTTTTGATCGGGGGTGTACTTACCCCCCTAACCGCCCCATCAGCGATACCCATCTTTCCCCTCCGTGAAATTACGCTACTTGATATTCTTTCTCGCTCTCGCCAGCCGATCTTTTCTACCTTTCTGCCGTTTCGTCGAACCTTTATCTTAATCTCTCCGTTCCATCAGCTTTCGGTTTCGACCCGTTGTTAACTCGCCCCTGGCCCCTGACTCGCGATCACCGTGTTTTCGGCTCTTCGTCTCGGCTATATGCCTTCTTCCATCGCGTTGGCAAAATAAATGCGGGCTTCGATTAATGTTAACGGTCGCCGGCTCGGATAATTTGTAATTACGCGCGGCGTTTTGTTCCCCTTTTCGTTCAGCTTTTGTTGTCGATCGGGTTTGATTAATCGTTCGCTCGTTTAAACGTGTCGTAACGACATTCGGTGGATTCGCCCGAAAATCCATTGTGACCGCAGCCTTCTACGAATCCGGCGAATTAAATTACAGATTTTTGTTCGTTCGGTATACGACAGCATTGTGGAATTTAAATTAAAATGAAATTCTGGTCGAAATGCAGTTAGTTCTTGTGCACCGTTGAAGACAGTAATACATTCAAACCTTGTGCGCTGATTTTAATCAGAGATATGGCGTACTCGATGTTAATGCGTATGCTACAATTAAAGTGATTTATGCAGGGTGTTCCAAAAATGTCGGAGAACCTTGAAAGGGGTTGTTCCTTAGTTCATTTGAAGGTTCTCCGACATTTCTAGGTCACCCTGTATAGTAGAACGTCCAGAAAATTCGATTCGTCCTCAACTGTAGCACACACTGTGACTTTGAAGCAGTCTTTCGAACAAAAAATAATAATACATAATAAATAAAAAAATTAACTATTATAATTATAATACATCAACGTTATCAAAGAATTTTTAGCACAAACTATGTAATATGTTTACTACAGAGGACGTGATTGAAAACATAAGAGTCTCGAGCCATCAATCCAATAGCTCCCACGTACATTACTGTGCAAAAGAAAGAAGTACCCAGTATAATTACAAGATATAAGGACAAAAAATATCTTTATGTAGAAATTGTATTGCACAATGATTGATTTGTTCTTTTCCAAAACTTACTGTGTTCTTATTTGATTTTTTACGCTTTTCTATTATAATAAATATGGCCGGGTGTTTCTTTCTTTTGCACAGTAGCGTATAGAGAAGGCCTGACCAACAGGCGGCCCACCACGTTAAATTGCAATGGAGTTAATTGAGTTACAGTGCAACAATGCAATGAAATTTCATGAAACTTACATTACACAACAAGTTGTAGGTGCTTTTGGATCCACGTATGTTCGTGAAACATTTTTCTCGAAGATGAAATTTACAAAGAGTTCACTACGTGCTTCATTAACTGATGTCGATTTAGAGAAACAGCTAAGATGTGCAACGTCGAACATAAATACAGATTTACAAAAATTAAGTGGAACAAAGGATAAACGAATATCTCATTAATTAAGACTCGAGGGTTAATTATATTGAATCATAGTATAACAATAATTACTTTGTATTACATTTTTTAAAAGCATGTTTACCTAAAGTGCGGTCTGCTGAATCGTTACGCGTCATCAAATTGGCCTGTGAAACCATTTGGGTTGGCCAGGACTTGTATAGAGCCTTCAAAAAATATGCTCATGCCCAAAATCCTGGACGAAAAGGTCCAAATATGCACTCTGGTGCAATTGTTGAAAAAAGGAAGCAGCAAAGGTCAATTTAAGGAACGGTAATAAGATCATCACTTGATACATGTTAACCGAATATATACCCGCCTGCCATTAATGTCTCTTTGTGTTCCTCATCTCTTTGTCTCGTTCGGCTAGTGTGATCAACCATACAGATTCGCGACGGTATGGGTGCGAATAGCTGCGGAGATGTTCGTCAGTGTGGGCGTCACGGAAAAGCGGAATTTACGCTTGAAAATGATCGGAATCGACGGCAAACCGAAAGTCCAATCGACCGTCCAACTGTTAGAGCTGCCTTGATTTTCTGTGGATCCGATTCGTGGCGAAGATGCGAAAGCCGCCCAATGAACGCTCGACCGGCGCGGCGTGATCACAAGGCTGAAAGAAACCTTTGGGAATCTATCAGTTCGACTGTTGCGATTCATGAACACCCTATTCATCCCGCTTTTCCCGCGATTACCTGCGTCATCGAGGATTCTGACCGCGGTGTGATCGCTCACTATAAATTGGCGAATTACATAGGTCTAAACATGAGGATCGTAGTACAGTTTGCATCCTCCATGTATCATCACTGCAAGGTGAACATCTTCAAACTTCAAAATCGTTTTGTATCGTTCATCTGCTCTGTTCAGAATCTAATAAATAAATAAATATATATCAGATGATTGCATAAGTTCGTGCCCGATTTTTATAGATGTCGCAAAACTGTACTGCACAGCCGAGTGTAAAAAGAAAAATTATATAGTAATATACTATATAATTATAAAATTATATAATAAGTAATCATTGCAGAGAAGAATGGTGACTCTCTATATAATTGATTAATAAAGCTGTACTCTTTAAAATTTAGCCATTGAATTTTATTTTCAAATCAGGCACGAACTTGTGCAATCATCTAATGTGTATACAATATATGTATGTATGTTATTAATTTGCTTTAAACCGAGATGAAATTCTATTTTAGTTTTGTTAATGTATATTGGAGAACATGTAGGCATACAATAGATATAAATGTTCTTCTTTTTTGCAAAGAACTGCAAAGAAAGTTCGAAACACTGAAACCATAAAATAAATCGTAGGGCAAGGAGTTAAAGGACCACTGTTACATGTAATCGATTGTATCTAGTATCTTTCAAACAGTTGACTCGCGTGGAATTAAACTAGATATTTGAGAGTATGTTGGTATAATAAATTTTTGCAGAGTTTTACCTCTTCAGAACGTGCGAAAATTACGTTGAATAGCTTAGGTGGGAGTCTGAAAAAGTGGAGTACCTTTTCAGGATCAGTAGGAGAAGAAGAAGCTAAATTAACGCGTTCGAGGCAATTGATTTAACATTTGTACAAGTCCTAATTTCATTGAAGATATTATGTTATATTACAGAAATATTAAAATTGTCGCTGATATATTTCTTTCCTCAAGAACATCTCGAATATGCAGTACGTGCACATATACAAACATTTGACTTGTATAGCCTTCAACCAGATGCTCGTGAGTATTTTAGTGAAATTTTGCAGAATTTTTTACCGGTTCTGAGCTAGCGGAAATTCCGAGGAATACCTCGGGTGGTGGTCCGAAAGAGCGGCGTGCCGTTCCAGGATTAATAAGAGGCAGAGGGGCGAAATGATCGCGTTCCAAGGCAGGTGACATTAGATAGCGTCATGCTTAGCTTAACAAGTCTTGGTTTCCTTAACAACAGAGGCGGGGCTGTCGCGGGTCGTGCAGAGGAAGCCCAATTTACTCGCGAGTAAAACTTGGATTGCGCCGAAGCTAGGCTAACGACATGCTGGGGATGGCGAGAGAGGCGATTACAAACTCGGCGAAGCGTGTTTATAGGTAAGGATACACCGTGGCCCGGTTACCGGGGCGAATAACAAATTTATTCGAACCGTTTTATCTGGATAACAAATTCGGCCGAGCCTCTCCCCCGTTCCCTGGTAATAAGCATCGACACGTGGCTTACATCGCAGTGAGCGCGGATGCACCAGCTGTCGGCCCTAATCCGTCGCTATGCACCGGGAGCGAGCAACGCGCGCGGTACATATTTCAGCGCGTTTTCAAGCAGCCGCGATCCATTATTCAGTCGGCCCCTGCCGATAGCTTATCCTGCAATAACGAAATAATGCCGTGCATTCTTCCGCGTGAACTGCATTTCGTCGAGGCTCGGCAGCGCGACCGAGAGCGAATGCTCGACAGCGAGTCGAGTCGTTCTGATGCTAGTCCGAGGCCAGGCTGCCGATGGATTAACAAACAACAGGTTTAACGGTCTCCAACACCGTCGAAAGTCCGAACGCTGATCGGACCAAATGCCCACTGCGCTACCAACGGCTCGCTCATCTCAAATCAACGGGGAACTTGTCGGTTCCAATAGCGAAAATTATACTGTTGGGAATAGGGTAAGGTTGCTCAAGTTGTACCAGTGCTTAATTAAGTCGTACCACTTGAATTTTGAACGAACTACGGCGACAACAGCACATACAACGGCAACCAAATATACAATCTGAGTCAACCAAGTTGCTTTACGTATTATTGTCTGCCATAAACCAGCCTCATTATAAATCCTGTCATCAAGCAAGTTTATTTCAATTTTCTTATAATTTTCTGCATATGTTTGGTAGTTAATCATGCAAGTAAATTATTGATAAAATTATGTTCCTTATTAAATATAAATTCAGTAGAATTTACATAATCGTTTGGTCGAAACGAAATCGTATTAATTTTATTCAGTTAGGTTATGTTCACTTTCTAAATTTTACTTGTGCCGTGTCTTAAGGATGTTCTGGAGGTATATAAAAACGCAACAAAATTTTTGAAAATTTGACAAGATATAATTCTTACTAAATTGATGCAATTACCAAAGTTTGGGTTCGATTCACTGCACCGTTTAAGAATTATAACAACTTAAAGTTTGCACATTTTAACACGTCTTCTTATGGAGAATTCATAAAATTCCACTTCAAACCCTATTTAAACTTTGAAAAAACGCAACTAGAAACTCCAGTTTTTTTTATATGTAGTAAAAATTAGGTAATTAATTATGTTCAAAATTTATTAGGATTCACTAAACAGTTACAGAGCAAAAAAATTATAAACTGTTACAAAACGTCAAATTTATCTTGTTGTCTCTCACTAGCATGGAAACGTGACAAGTGTAGTCCACTGAATATAGCTACAGAGGGTACAGTATTCGCAAAAGTTTAATGCAAAATATACTCATGAATGGCTTTCATTGCCATGTATTGATGGATTTCGAATTTCTTGTATTTTTGTCTCCCATTGTACCTCCAGTACATCCTTAAGTCGTACCCATATGAGATTCCTAAGTCGTACTACCTCGTCAGTCGAAATAACGTCAACGCAGAATAAAGAAAACATAAAAAATGCGGCGAGTAAAAGAAACGCAGTAATTAATAAAAAGGAATTGGCATTA
Organism: Lasioglossum pauxillum; assembly: GCA_933228785.1. NCBI lineage: Eukaryota > Metazoa > Arthropoda > Insecta > Hymenoptera > Halictidae > Lasioglossum > Lasioglossum pauxillum. Next base: position 15,187,705 of record OW121702.1, on the reverse strand, counting down.
AAAATTAAACAGAAGAAAAGCGATTGGTTTTGTTTTATTTGTGGAGAAGATCGGGAGGAAAACATGATTCAATGCTTGAAATGCAAATTATGGGTACACGATGTATGCGCTGGAGTTGACAAAAAAACAAACAAATTTGTATGTGATGTTTGTACTAACTGAATACCTATGTGTCATGTAAACAGATTAATGAAAAATACGTTTTAATTATTATAGTTGCTTAATTGAATTCTTAACCGGTTCCTTTAGTCGTACCGATGTAAGTTTTCATAGATTTAGTTTATTTTACGTGAAAGCATATAGATTTTCTAATTTCGTTATAATAAATAGCAACAATATTAACACAAGTTTTGAATAACACATTTAATTTCTATTTATTTGATAAATTCTAAGTTTTATATGGTTTTTTTCTTAAGGGGTACAACTTGAGCAACCTTATCCTATTATGCAAGATTTTTAACCTTCCTTTTAGTACAACACAATTGTCGAAAAGGCGTGTCGTAAATGGAAAGACCGAAGAAGGGCGACAAAATGGTGAAATGTCTAAATACTTCGCATGTAAAGACGCGCCATTTAAAGACACGAAAATTTTGCTTCTGTCTATCTGAATCGAATGTCTCCGCCGAACCAATATTCTCCTTAATGAACAATATGCGACCCATCGAAAAACTATTCATTTCAACTAAGTGCAGCGTTCAGCATGAACTGCATCCAGTTCATGAATGTTTCAAGCACGATTTCTTAAAAAAAAGTTAATTCCTGTGAAAAGTATCGAGTCCTATTGTCATGATTGACAGACATCTGACACTTTGACGATTGAGGACCGCGGCCGGGTTAGAAATCCTGGAATCGAACGTGCATAGGTTGCATCGGTTGCATCGCTCACCAATCCTAGCATTCCCATGCAGTTGGTTGCGACGTGAGTCGCACCTGGATGGACTCGCGTGCCGCCACGTATCCGATGGCGTCCCCGGCGCTGATCCGCGACCGGGAATAATGCCCAATTTTACACGAGGCAAAGATTGACGGGCGGTGCACGCGTCCTTGTACAGGCGAGACGAAATCCGCTTAAAAGTTTCAAAAGCTGCCTGGGGCGGACAGACCGGAACCGACCGACTCGGGGAAGAGAAGAAGAAGAAGAAGAAGCAGAGGAGCAAGAGGAGAGGAGAGGAGGGAGACAGACTCGTGATACTCGAAGAACAGAGAGACAGAAAGAAAGAGAGTGAGATGGGACACCGACAGACGAGGAAGAAGGAAAGAAAGAAAGACGAGGAAAAAAGGGAAAGCTTATTTACTTTGCGTTATATAGAGAGACAGGTATACATACGTCCGCGTACACGCACCAGTACGTATCCGTTTCGCGCTGGTATGGCTTCATCCATGCGTTAAATTCCTCCGGGGGATTCTTCCTTCTTCCCATCCCTCTCCTTTACCCTGGTTCCCGTGACTTCCCTTCAATCCCCTACACCCCCGCACCCGTGGCGCTGCTCGTCTTGTGTTCGCTGAACTCGCAAGAACAGACCACTACCGCCTGCCGCCTCCTCGGGCAAGGTGTCCGCCTGTCCTTCTCACAGCGTTCTACTCCTTCTTGCTTGCTTGCTTGCTTCTAGCGCAACCGAGCTTGATGGGGGCAACCGCTTCTCGGATATTCCCGACGCACTGGTTCAAATCAGCTCGCTAACTGGACAAAACTATTTTCGAAACTACGGCGGACCTTACGAGATCACCCGGAAATTAGACCGTCAAAAATGCTTCCCGTCACCCCTCTCGCTTCGTCCGTGGAACTATGTCCAACCAGTCGAGCGAAGTTAAATTAACGCATGTGATAGTCACTTGGGCGCGACAGAGTCCAAGTTACATTTCTCAGATAGTTAGCGAAGGAGGCAAGCTCAGGCTACAGTGACTCGTTAGGGCACCTGGGTGACGGCCTCTATAGAGTACCAAGAATGGACGAGCGTCTTGCAAGATGACTCGAACATTGCAGAGTTGAAAGTGGTGGTCTATGTCACTCTACAGGGAAGGAAAACAGGACCCTTAAAGAACCATAAACGAAGATCGAGGGCGCTTGATGGCTATGCGACTCCGTCGGGGAGCATTTTTTACTCCTCTCGCAGTCGTCTGCTTGGGCCTTAGAGACTTAGTAAAATGGTGTTCCAGTTTCAACATTTTACACTTCTACTTCAGCTGGACATTGATCTGTTGTATCGCTGGTTGTGTGTCAACAGGAATAATTTTATTGATGCTTCTTATGCTTCTATTTGAATTTTAACACTAAACCTACCGAGCATTAAATGTAACTGGTACATGTTCCCTTATAAAAGTGACAAGATTGATTTTATTTAGATTTTGAACAGCTGCTATTGTAATATGTGCTCCACTAAAGATATGGACCGTTTATTTTGAAAGTGGTGTGTCCATTTTAGAAAAAAATGAGATATCACGTAATTCATGCTTAATTTAATGTAAATAAAATTTTAAAAAAATTAAAAAAACAAGAGAAAATGGACTTACACCACTTTCAAAATAAACGGTCCATATATCTATACAATTATTTCTCATAAAATTATGTTTATTATATCAATAATCGTAAAATAAAAAAAACTGGAACCGGTCATTTTGACCGGTGATGGTAGCTTTGTTGTTAAATATGGGGATTATTTAATTTCCTTTTATTACCACGCTTATATTAGCTTGCCGAGTTGTCGTTGTTGTCGTTGTATGCTAAAATCTTGTAACCGAACTTTAAATCACTTCCCGATGAGCTAGTGACTTGAAACTTTAAACATAGCTGAGAACTGGATGACAATGTAATCTTAAAAAACAAATTAAAATAGAAAACTGTGCGTCTGGGAGAAAAAAAATTTTAACCGTCACACCTCGCCGCGCGACGCTCGGTACACAGTACGTCATTGCGTTCAGCGATCCCCACTCCGCGCGCCAGCGCTCCCTACTCCACTACGCATTCCCACTAACTGACCCACTTCGCACCGAAGGAGCTCATTGTCAGTGTGGTGTTCCATTCATTCAGTTCCATTTCGTTCGTGGATGAAAATAGAATACGTGAAAGATTGTGATAAGCAAAATATTTTTCTAATGGATTTCGTTTAGTAACAGTTGACTTTCCTTGACTTCTACCTTTCATTCATAGTATCGAACTGATAATATTCTTGTAGTACTTTCAATTGCAGGTTCTGTCCAGCCAGGAAGCTTATTTTGGCTACCATGTCTGCACCGAAGACGGATAGCAAACAGGGTTGGAACGGGGAGAGTTTTAATTTCTTCAGGGGACCAGGTTCGCTCTATCCCCAACTGCGACTCCGTGATTCGGAACGTCGTGTAAAAGCGGAGGGGACGCCGATGATGGAAAAGTTACGCAGGATACATGGCGACAAGCTGCGCCAGGACGCAATCTCGAATCCCGATCCGGCGATAAATTATTTTTGCCGGTCGGAAAGAGAATCCGTTACCGAGCACTGTCGTAATACCATTGCGCGACGCGTCGACTAGCTCGCCGTCGATGAATGTCGACCCTGTCGCGGTTATTTGGTCGGGAAATAAGATCGATACGGATTGGGTGGCGCGAAAGTGCTGGCGGAAACTGCGGTTTGATTTTTGTATCGAAACAGCTGGCCTTTAATTTCAACTTTGCAGTTGGCAGCGGCTCAGCGGCTGGACTGTTTGCAAATTGCGTTGAAATTCGTTTTTTCCGAAGGTGTGCTTTATAGATGAAACAAAAAATTTATATTTATTAGATGTCCGCGTATTCTGCAGTGGTTTCCACAATAACAAAATAGAATTTTATTTCGGTGTGAAGAGAATGAAATAATTATCACCAGTCTGACTCGATGTTCTAGTGCAAGGGGTTGAAGAGAGATCCAATAAAATATTGTGGCTAAGCGTTGATTAAGGATAATTGACATTAATATCTGAAATATTTAAGTTTCTGTAGTACTAGTAGATCACCGAAGAATTCCTTAGATTGTAACAGAAGGGTAGCGTTTTATACGGAAATTAGTGGCACAATTTATCACGCGCGTCGTTGTTTTCAAAAAAGTCCATTTTAGGAAGTTGTCGCGTCGAAATTCGTTTTTTCTAAAGGTACGCTTTATAGATGAAACAGAAAATTTATATTTATTATATGTCTGCGTATTCTGGTTTTCAGAACAACATAATAGAATTTTATTTGTATTGTCTGACTCGATGTTCTAGTGCAGAGATTTGAAGAGAGACTCGATAAAATATTGTGGCTGATGAGCCAAGCGTAGGTCAAGAATAATTGATAATTCTGAATGATTTATGAATATCTTAAATACGTAAATTACTGTAGTACTAGTCGATACTGTAGAATTCCTTAGATTGTACCAGAATGAAGCGTGAAAGTGAATCAGGAATACGGGTAGCGTTATATACCGAAATTAGTGGCACAATTTATTACGCGCGTCGTTATTTTCGATAAAGACCATTTTAGGAAGTTGTCGCGTTGAAATTCATTTTTTCCGAAGGTGTGCTTTATAGACGAAACAAAAAATTTATATTTATTAGATGTCCGCGAATTCTGCAGTAGTTTCCACAACAACAAAATAGAATCTTATTTCGGTGTGAAGAGAATGAAATAATTGTCACGAGTCTGACTCGATGTTCTAGTGAAAGGGGTTGAAGAGAGATCCAATAAAATATTGTGGCCGATCAGCTAAGCGTTGATTAAGGATAATTGACATAATATCTGAAATATTTAAATTTCTGTAGTACTAGTAGATCACCGTAAAATTCCTTAGCTTGTAGCAGAAGGGTAGCGTTTCATACGAAAATTAGTGGCACAATTTATCACGCGCATCGTTGTTTTCGATAAAGTCCATTTTAGGAAGTTCTCGCGTCGAAATTCGTTTTTCCTAAAGGTGTGCTTTATAGATGAAGCAGAAAATTTATATTTATTATATGTCTGCGTATTCTGGTTTTCACAACAACATAATAGAATTTTATTTGTATTGTCAGAGGTTTGAAGAGAGACTCAATCAAACATTGTGGCTGATGATCCAAGCGTAGGTTAACAATAATTGATATTTCTTAATATGTAATATTTGAATATTTGAAATATTGAAGTTTCTGTAGTACATACTAGTACATCACCGTAAAATTCCTTAGATTGTACCAAGTATGTATCGCAAACCGAAGCGTGAAAGTGGATTAGAAATACGGGTAGCGTTTTATACAGAAATTAGTGGAGCAATTTATCACACGCGGCGTCGTTTTCGATAAAGTCCAATTTAGGAAATTGTCGCGTCGTCTAGAGGCAAACGGCGTTTCGAATCGTCTCGCCTGTTACCCCTCGTCCCGGTGATTCTCTAATTCGATGGAGCGGTTTTAACTAAGCAAAGCGAAATATATTTCCTGCTACGCGAGACACGAGAAAATCCTTCGTCATCGTATTTGCCTTTTACGGTGTACATTATGCTTGTAGGAGGATCGGTGCGCATGTTTCCGCTTTTTTCGAGGCAGGGGCGGCTGACAGAAGAAAAAACATCGGAGGACGAACCCATCGGTGTACGGGCCGAACAACTTGTAAGTCACGTAATGACGAAGCTATGTACACTGCCGGATGAACCGTTCGCAGTTTGAAGGATTTGCAATGGTGTGGTCTTCCACTATCATTTGGCAAATTAACCAAGAAAATAGATACTTTCGTAAACGTCTGTTCTTTTTCATTATTTGTATCATCCAAGAGTGGACAGTGGACTTTTATGGAAAATAGAAATTGTTTGCATGAACTACAGAGTTCGTAAGTCAAAATTAACATAACAGTAGTTTATTGTTATATGTAGCTTACATTACATAAGTGTTTCTGATCAATGCCTAAAGTCCGCAGTCTATCAATGATGTATAATACTTTGGATAAAAGCGAACAATTTCATTATCGAGACATAATTTTTGCTGGGAGCATCAAAATCTTGTTAAGAAGCTCCTCCGAATTTTCCAAAAATCCTTCAGCTATCCGGAGAGTGCGTTACACCGCGTAAAATTTTGATGAAACGTTTCAGCCAGGCATTAAAAATGAACGTTCCGAGAGTCTTTTAGCGCGAGGAGGTAGAATGGCAAGTAACTATCAATCGATACAGCCATTGTGTCGATGCAGTTCTACGAGCTTCTGCATGCAGACAGGCTGTCATTTATCCGCGTCCAAAAAAATTGCCGCAAATCAAAGCGCGCCTCTCGTCAACCTAACCGCGGTACACTGGAGAACAAATCCGCGGTTCCAGATGCTGGATAAAAGGGCGAAAAAATGCAGATTGCACATGTCGGGACCACGGGTTTTAATTCGGCGGCGCACGCTACACGGATGCCAGGGTACGCGTGTCTCTTTGGCGTACAGACGAGTCGAGAATTGTGGTTTCCGACTCGTTCCGTCCCGGGAGTATGATGATTCCCCATGCGTCGAGCCATTCAGGGGGCGCTTAGGTTCGCGTGTAGACCGAGGAGGAGAGCACCTGCGTTCGTGCCATTGAACACGCCGAAGGGATAGTGTATTCAGATAAATCCGCTCGGCGCAGTCAATATTTTTTCCATTCGGACAGTATAACCTGTGGCAGTCGCATACCGAGTGCGTCGGCCGCATGCATACGCAAAGTTTCTCCTGCGGATCTGAGCGGATCGACGGAGCCGACTATGCTCGCTGAAGAGGATTTTTGTTGCGAGCCGTTACGTCACGCCCGATGACAGGGACTCCGGGCACGAGACACACCAGCAGCGGAGAGAGCCCGGTTTCAACGATGCTTCTTTTTTCCCTCCCTCCCTCTCTCTCTCTCTCTGCTCTCCTTTTTCCTTTTTACCCATCCCGTCCCATCACAGCCTCCCATGAATATATCCGGCGCGCGTGCTGTAAACACGCGCGGATGTTTACCGAATACGATAATGTGCCTCCGCATCAAAGTGTCACGCGTTCCACCAAGATGGCGGACCGAGGATTCCCACGTTTGTCGTAAACAACGCGTACCCAACAGTTTTCTCTCATTTCTGCTCGGGAAATTTGCTCCCCGAGGGAGCCGACGTGCCATCGCGGACGCATCGGTATTGTTTAGCTTCGACGGACGCTCCGCGCCTCTCTCAGACTTCGGGGACTGCTACAGGGATCTGCTCTAACTCGTCGAGTCGCCAAATTGGAGTATCAAATAAGTCTCGTGGTTTTGGAGAACCGGTTGTTTGTAACTGTAATCTGTTCTTCTTCAAATAAGTACCCATTGTACATACTCCAGAAGTGGAACAGCAATCATGGTCGACGCTGAACCTCAGATGCCTTTTTCATTGTAGAAACATGTATAGATAATCACAAAAGTCCTCGTGCATTCACCGCATTTATTAAAAGTTTCCAACTTTTTTGAATAAAAGATAAATAAATTGAACGCAATTGATCGACGAATACAATTTGACGCAGTATTTCAAAGGACATCGTCCAGCTACCCGGCTTCTGGTGATTAATTTCAATTGGACACCCTTGTTTTATAGGGTGCGATAAGAGACCGGACACTTTCCAAAGGGTTCGGTTTCATACAAATGTGTCGTTGTGATTATTATTGTTAGCGTGCTTAGCAAATTAGAGCCGCGTTGTGCATCAAAGGCTGTACACATTCGCGTAACTAACTAATGGAACTGGAGTGCTTTGATTGACACTGATCCACTGGCTAAATTGAGAATGTCCAGTTCGACGTTATTGACTGCGAGAGCAGCCTGAATGGGACCGCTGTGAATGCAGGGTGATCAAAATGAAATTTTCCTGAAAATTGGAGTTACCTGAATCGAGTCGCTCCTGAATTATACAGTGACTTGAATAAAATTACTCCGGAATTTTAGAGTGAGTAAACTGAAATGCTTTAGGATACTCTAAAACTGTACTGAAAGTCTCAGAGCAGCCTGAAATTCTTCTGAATGTTCTAGAATGTCCTAAAAAAATGGCTCTAGATGTTTCATATTTTAGAGAGTCCTAAAATGGCTCAGAATGTTTTAGATTTTAGAGTGTCCTAAAATGGATCAGAATGTTTTAGAATATCTTAAAATTGTTTTGAATTGTTTTAGAATATCCCACAATTGCTGTAACCGTTTCAGAATATCCTAAAATTGTTCTAAAATTGCTCTGAATATTCTAGGATCTGCCAAAATTGCTCTGACTCTTCCAGATTATTCTAAAATTGTTTTGATTGTTTTAAAATGTCCTGAAATTATTCTGGATGTTTGAAATTGTCCCAAAACGTCGCTGTTACAGTATTTCCAAAGACCCTGTGCCGTCAGAGGGAACGTCCAGGTGACATTGCTTACGGGGGTTCTCGGTACAGAAAGCTGATTTCTCGGTTGGAGATCCCGAGATCGGGTTCCGTTAAATCCCGTACACGCCCACAGGAGCGTAACGCGTGTCCCCATCGGGTATCGATAACGACGGGATTCCGTGCAACAACGGGATGGAAGAACGCCGGGGAATTATGCGATTCGACATTTTCGGCAGGCTTTTTTCCATAGCCGTTCCGGAATGGAACGATGGCAAAGTCAATCTCGAGCGGCGTATCAAACATTATTTGATCTATGGCTTCGAATATCCGGCCGTTCGCGTTTTATTCCCCGCTTTCGGCGCGCACAAAGTGTTTGGCAAACAAACCTAGCTCGGGAATAATCAAGTTCGCGCCGCCTGCCGCCCAACCGCCAACGTTGCCGCCCGTTTTCCCCAGCCCCTCGTCCGGCCTTTAATGCAATTTAATTAAAAAACTGCATTTTTCAGTCGGAATATCCTTGCTCCTCGTTTACTTTCCAGATGGAGGAAGAGGGGGAGAGCAAAAAGAGAGAGGAAGAGAAATACCCTTTGCCGGGTTTATACTGAATCTGAATTCAGTATGAGCGGGTTGCATGGCTGGGCAGGTTCTGAAGAGGGAAAAGACAAAGCTGACCTCGCGGCGAAGACGGCCGACGCGGCGGGACGGTTGTCGTGGTCTCGCTGCTGTTTTCCCCGTCGCGTCGCGTCGCGGAAACTTGAAATTGAAAATACAGATGAAAAGCGGCGGATAAAAATATCGGCGAAAAAAAGTTCGCCGATACACACGCTTCACTATGAATCTTTCATGCAATTTTCTTCCGCATGCATAAACAAGGACGCGTAATAATAGTCGGCTCCTAGGGTACCGTTACGTAATATTATAGGCATCCGCGTCGCTTCGCGGCGAGTCCCGTGTGCTGCGCTCCGACGCGACCGAATCAAATGTTGATTTCGCACGACGGATTATTTTTCCAATTCCCACGTTGCCACGACGCAGATCGTCTCTCCGGCCGACCGACAGACGATCCTGGGTAATTACGCTGCAAAACGACGAGCGTGTGAGACCAATTTCGCTAACCGTTACCACTGTGATACGAGATACACATCCAACTACATATTCCTATTGTCGCACGACTACAATACTATACCCAGATTTTTGGAAATTTAATTTAACACGTTGCCTGCTATTTTCGAAGTCCTTTTCACACCTACACTACCGCTCAGAAGTACCCGGACACTTCCTTTTTCTCTACAAAACGCAGTTTAGTTAGTAGGAGAAATATTTAGAACAATTTTGTCACTTGTAGATAATATTCTTATAATGTATATAATATTATAGTATAATATAATGCATAATATTATTAATGTATAACTCGAAAAATTTCTTCTGACCTAAAATATTTCCATTTTTTATGAATTTTTCAACTTGGTGGATATGAAACTGATATAATACGTCAGACAATCCTTAAATGTTTAGTAATTGATTAGATGCCAACATATCTAATAATATAAACAATATTTTAAATATTGGTACAGCAATTTTCAATGACGCCTCAGAGTCGCCACTCGAGTGCTAAGAGTTATTATTATTATGTGTCTTTGATATCATAGCATAATAGAATTAATTGTTATGTACAAATTATGTAATGAAAATGCAATAATATAATTTCTATCCACAAATACGAAATCTAGTGGAACGGTCTCGGTGCTTGAAAGGATTTTTCAAGCTTCACTTTGTTTCATTTCTAAGGTGCGGAGCGAATTCAGAGAATTTTCCGATACTAGTACTAATAAAAAAAATACTAATAGATTAAAAAACTAGTAGAAAGATTGCCGCGAGTAGTGCAAGCGGTAATATCTAATCGCGGTGGATGCGTCGACCAATCTCGTATTTAATCTTAATCAAATGTTGGTAAGTTTCCATGTACAGTTATTCGAATTAATATTGGGACGCTCTAGAAAAGACGATAACTTTTTTAATACTGTACTATTTGATTTGAAATTTTTTGGGAAGCTGGAGCAATTAGTTTACTACAGGATGTGAAAAGAAATTTTTCCAAAAATTGCAATTCATCGGAATTATAAAAAAGATACTAGAACTTGCATTTTACAACTTTTTTATGGGGGCCTATATTGAAAATTTAAAAAATACGTTTTCTACATCTGTGTCAATTAAAAATATTCTGAGAATTTCGTCAAAATCGATCGATGTTGCAATGAGCTACAAACGTTTAAAGATGGTAAAAATGGCAGATTTTCACGATTTTCGGCCTATAGCTAAGAATTCTTACATCTTTCGATGCCTATCGTCTTTTCCCACATCAACCGATTTCGATGAAACTTTCACAGTGCATATAATTGACACAGATCTACAAAACGTATTTTTTTAAATTTTCAATATAAGCCCACATAAAAAAGTTGTAAAATGTAACTTTTAGAATGTTATTGCAATTGAAATTTTTGAAAAAATTTCGTTTCACATCCTGTAGTAAACTAATTGCTCTAGCTTCCCAAAAATGTTCAAATCATATATATAGTACAATATTTAAAAAGTTAACAATAAGTAGTTTTGAACTTAAAACGTTAGATATTCCATAAGAAACTAATAAAGATCGATTTTATGAATTGCTATTATACATTTCGCAAGTGTCCGGATACTTTTGAGCGGTAGTGTAGATCACCGGGTAAGAATTTCCGAATAAATTATTCTGAGCCGCAGAAATTAAATTCGCAGTTCAACAATGTTTTCAAATTAGGATACTGTGATTGCTTCTTTTGAAACTGTTATTCAAAAGAAATTCTTCGCCCCTTCTGCTGTTATCTGGAATCGACATACAGTTGTAACAAGTGACGATCAGTTTGGCATACATACACTAAATGCAGTAGCAATAACTACTATGACAATAGCATTGTCACGAAGTCTATCGTCACTACCTCTAAATTCTGCTACTAAGTACTCCTAAGTACTTCATTCACTTTCTCCCGGGTTGCAACAGTGCAGAGAACCGAAATTTGTTAGAACCGTTTATGTAGTCGTGTACCTAACAGCACAACGCATGAGCGACGTCGTCGGCGCTATTGTCGCAAGCACTTTGACTAACAGACATTAACCTTGCGACTGCAGCGTTCTCTGGCATAAATCGTGCGGAGAACGAACAACCTCTACTGGGCGTTTGTTATGAGATTATGTGTTTGCAATTTCAGGAATTAAATGTGTAGTCCTGGCGTTAGTCACAAGTAGGGTTGCCAGAAATGTTTTATCCAAATATAGAATAAGTAGTGAAAACTGCAATTATGTATACATATATGAGATAGGCTCAAAATATAGGAGTTCGAGTAAAAGAGGTACACAGCACATTTTAAACTTTTTTATTCAAACAAAGATGATTTTTCATTCAAATATAGATCTGGCAACCCTAGTCACAAAGCATATCAACGAAGTGTAATGTGCTTGTTCCAAATAACAACCTCAACCGTGGCAATAAATATACAGTGGGTGTACAAAGTATTCGTACACCTTTTAAAAACTAATAACTAATAACTTTTTTATAATTGTACCAAACGACCTGATTTTTTATAATCAATTAGAAGCATTAGTTTACAAACTGATGTGCAAAAAAGATTTTCCAAAAATTACAATTTACAAGGTTGCAGGTAAAAATAAAAAAGGCATTTTTTAAAACTTTTTTATTTGGCCATAAACATATGTTTTCTAGAACCATGTTCTTTATACACATGTTGGAAATTTCATCGAAATCGATTGACGCAGAAAAAACAACAGGCGTCGAAAGATGTACGATTCTGTGGATTTTAAGCAGAAACTGGTCAAAAATCATGTAAAACTACGATTTTCACCATTTTTAACCGCTTGTAGCTCGTGTGTATGTTAATCGATTTCAATGAAATTTTCAGCATGTGTATGACTAACATAAATCTACAAAACATACATTTTAAATTTTCATTAAGGACCCAAATAAAAAAGTTTTAAAAAATGCCTTTTTTATTTTTGCATTTAACCTTGTACATTATAATTTTTGGAAAATCTTTTTTGTATATCATTTCGTAAACCAATGCTTCTAATTGATTATAAAAAATCAGGTTGTTTGATACAATTATAAAAATGTTATTAGTTTTTAAAAAGTGTACGAATACTTTGTACACCTACTGTAGTTGTATCGCAGGCACGTTTACCTGTAAATCCGCCTATTTCGCAACTTTCCCCCCGCAAATGGTATGCTAATCGTAACACGTTAAACAGAAAAACGCTGATCGATCATTCGTCTCCCCAGCGATCGGATAAATATTATAAACGGATGGCGGGTCAGAGGCGATGCGCCCGAAACTAAACAATTGAATATTTATGCCGCGGTGTGTATGTGTTATGTGTGCATGTATGTGCGCGCGCGTTTGGCGAAATGTGTGATCACGTTAATTGTGAAATAATTGTGTATACCGCGCGATCCCATTTACGGAGGAACGCGACTCGTTAGCGCGCGCACACTGGAGCCATGCACGAATGATAATTAGCTGGACGTACAAAGCCGGGGAGTACAGCTACGTTGCCTGAATCCTCTCGATGCGTTCTTGTAATAAGGCGGGGGCGTACGAGGGGCAGAGAAACGGGTAAGCCAGGTTCCGTGTCGAGGTCGGACCATTCTTCCACCGTGGAAATCGGAACGGTGTTTGGTGCTTCGAATTCATTTGTTTTCGGGGGCAACTTGTTAACCCTCTTCCACGGATTGGCGCTACACTCACCGCCTTGCATCTGCGAGCGTCCCTCTGTGTCGGAGAGAGACAGTGAGACAGAGCCCGTGGCTGTTGCGGCCGAGGATGACTATAGTCGTTGCCATTCCGAATAGGAAACTTGATCCGCTCGCTCCTAAAGGCGTACACGCTGTAAATCCACCCCTTTCGGGTATTCTAGTCGAAAACTACGGGAAACAGCGGTTTTTTGCGTTCCCTTGGAGAACTCGATCTCCAAAGCGGTCCTCAAAATGGTGGCTCTACTACCCCTGCCCTCCTCATCTCGCAAGTCTTCATATCTCTACGACTGTGTTTTATCTGCGGATCTTTATGCAGAATAAAAATTGTCTGCATCGATTGCAAAGAATACTCAATTTTGCTAATCGTAACACAAAAATTGCAATTCATCGGAATTATACAAAAAATACTAAAAGTTGCATTTTACAACTTTTTTATGGGGGCCTATATCGAAAATTTAAAAAATACGTTTTCTACATCTGTGTCAATTAAAAATATCCTGAGAATTTCGTCAAAATCGGTCGACGTTGCAGTGAGCTACAAACCATTTAAGATTACCATTTAAGATGGTAAAAATGGCAGATTTTCACGATTTTCGACCTATATCTAAGAACTCTTAGATCTTTCGATGCCTGTCGTCTTTTTCCACATCAACTGTGGAGAACTCGATCTCCAAAGCGGTCCTGAAAATGGTGGCTCCACTACCCCTGCCCTCCTCATCTCGCAAGTCTTCATATCTCTACGACTGTGTTTTATCTGCGGATCTTTATGCAGAATAAAAATTGTCTGCATCGATTGCTAAGAATACTCAATTTTGATTTAAATGCATAAAGATTCGCAGTCTATTTATCAGTAGATGCAGCTGCTGTCTTATAAAAAGGAAATGATTGAATTCATTTAATGTTTCAATTTTTCTAGTCTAGAAAGTGTTTCTTTTCATCCGATGAATTTCAGTCAGGTCTTGTTAGAGTTAACACTAGAAAACTACCGAGCACTAAACGCAATTGGCATACATTGCCTTATATTATAATAATGACAAGATTTCATTTGTTTAGATTTTCTACCAGTTTTGTTTAAATATGTATTTCAATAGAGAAGTTGTAATAATGTAATGTTATAATGTTAATCTTTCTAATAGAAGAAATCAGGAGCAAGTCATTTCGACTCATCTGGTAGTTCTAGCGTGAATAACGTTTAATTAGAGTGTATAGTATGATCAGCACGCTCGAGGAGTTATGTCGTACCGGGATCTAGTCGAGATTTAGGGTTCCGGGGTTCTGAGGTAGCTATCCCGCCATATTTTGCAATGGAACCCCGAGTTTTCTCTTATCTGCATACTTGAAAAGTTATGGCTCGAAGGGATCTGGGCGAAATTTTGCATAATTACTTTCCAGAAAGTAACTAGATCCTAGGATCCTACGGGGGACGTGGGCCAGAGTAAAACGCGGACCCTCCAGCTGATATCGTCTCCTCGCTCAAGTTCACCGTCCTCGTGCTGTACCGTCGGAAGAAACGAGATTAGGAATTTAATTGCTAACGTTCTCGATGACAAAAGAGACCGGGGGATTGTTCGAGCCCGGAACAAAGAAGGTTCGCCTGAAAAATCTGTCACCTTCGGAACCGGGATTCCCAAAGAGATTTCCGAGGCGGTGACTAGCACAGAGGCTAACGACTCCACGTCAGCGACTGCACGTTCGTTCGCGTTAACGCGGACAACCGGAGGAACACGGTGGACCCCCTGATTATCAAAGACTGCATGTTACTGGCGCAGTCACGGCCGCAATTCTCCGTCTAAAATTCAATTACAAGAATTCGCTTTTTCCGCGCGCGCCCGCCCGCGCTGCAAAATTAATTATCACCGCGAACAGGATGGCGGGCCGCTTTGACGACCGTGGAATTAACGATGCCGTGGGGCTCGGCTGGAAAAAGACCGGGATATCCGGCCTGGGCAAAGTGAAAACCCGTTCCGCTCCGTCGGCAAGTAACGCGGGTAATTTGTTCAAACACGTAAAGGGCCGGACCCGGTCAAAATTCATTTCTGCGTTCGGTCCCGGTTATCAGTCCCGAGTCTCCGACGACGACGATCGAACGATCCAAAATGAACGTCCAGAACGCGACTCGGAATCGGAAGAATTTCATCCTCGTTTCTCTCTCGTTTCAGAGCTGCAATATTAATTAATTATAATCCTACGCGTATCTCTTTTTTGAGCTTGTCGAATTTGTCTCGACGCACACTGGTCCAAATTGATGTTTGTCGAATGTATATCGCTTGCTGAATGTCTATGACATTCGAAAATGATGAAATTAAGGAGATCTATTAATAGTTGTGATTAGAACGAACATTTAAAAATCAACATTTTATGAATCCTGTTTACTACCGAAAAACTACGTCTTTTCTTATTGATACCCTGAAGAATCTATTTAATATTATGTGTCCAGTTTTGTTGCAAATATTTGTCTATATTTAGAGTATACCTTTTGTTCTAAGATTTAATATTTATAATTTATTGAGACAACAATGCTCAATAAACTATAGAGAATCTTCAAAGTTTTCGATCTTTGGTATAGGATATATTTTGAGTTCCACATCGTTCCCCATTGTATCAAAGTGCATTAATAAAATCCATTACTTCGAAAATGATTGATTATTGTGTTTATTTAAAACCTGAACCTGATTTTATCAGACACTTCCGATGATCTGAGAAGAAAATGTTTTAAACAAAACTTAATCAAGATTCAGCAGTATACCAATTTCAATCGAAAAACTGACAAAAAAATGTTTAATGCATAGCTAACTGAAGTCACCTTGAGCTTTTAAAAGTCAATATGTATTTTTGACTTTATAATATTATAGCTGATATGAAAACGAATCCAACTATACCTTTAAACTTTCAAATAGTGCTAAAGTATTAACTAATTAAGTATTAAAGAATTAAGTGCGACGTCTACCAGCAGATGTCCGACTCGGAATCGGAGGAATTTGATCAGAGGGACGAACATTGGAATAGGAAGATTTCTCTCTGTCGTCCGAAGCATTTTCTTCGATATAATCCTAAATGTATCTCGCTCTTTTTTGAGCTCGTCAAGTTCGTCTCGACGTCTACCAGCTGATGCCTTATGATTGTCAGCGGATTGTTGCACAGAATAAAAATTGTTTAGATCGACTACAATGAACAGGAGCCAGGTAGAACCTGATTCAGATATCTGTCAGGCTGAAGAACCTTTCGGTAACAATCGTTTCTGTGACGCCCAGGGAAAAAATGTCGGAAAACGCGATGCACATCCGACAGGCCAGGGTAATCGAGCCCGGTAAGTGCATTCGGATTAGGCAGCACGAGTAAAAAAAATACGGAGAGCCGGTAACGAGCGCGTGCCATTTGGAGCTAGCAAAGCGCATCATGCTCGAAGATGCAGTGCGGATACGTTTCCCGGGCACCGTGAGCCGAGCAAATTGCGGACTGTCGAACAATTTCGACCTTTTCAAATCGATCCCCTTGTTGCGCCATTGCACGATCACTTTCGTCCATCGATGTGCACTCTGCTGTGCACCGTCCCTGTCTTCCCATCGGTCGGCTCGCTCTCTGTCCCGAGTCGCTTTTATCCTCTCCCATATCTGTGCATCTCTATCGGTGAATGGGTAGACTCACCCGCGCTTCACTCTCCTCCTCTCTCTCTCTTTCTCTCGCTGGATTCCCGTCGATATTCACCTGCCGGCCGCGACCGGTCGGTTGCATACCTTGGCCTATCGCCCGTAGGCGGCTCGTTTTTAATGCCAGAAGCATCACCGGCCCCACCGTACAAACCTTATGATTTTACGGGCCCCAGAGGCTTTCCCTTCTATATTTACGAACATCTTTTCAACGGTTTTCGGAGGGAACCCCTCTGTTCCCCGCTGTTTAAAATACACAATTTACCGGCCCGGTCACTCGTAAAAACCGGCGTTACGCGCCGTGTGCACCTCCCCTTATTGGCCCCCGGATTAGCCCTCTCTCCGCCCCTTTTACTCGCACGCTAATTAAAATGCCCCTGCGTCGACGCCGCAAGATGTCCGCCGGACGACGTATCAGGAAATTGATACTGCACGCCCAGCCATTAGCCACGCGGAAAAGTTCGCGGGCCGGTGCCGTTCAACCGACCCGACAGTTGTCGGTCACCACTCTGGCGCCGGTCCGACGTGCCGGTCATTGGTGACCTCGCTCCATCAAGAACTGTTAACGAGTACTATCTCCACCGGAAATGCGAGGTACAGAGATTTCACCGGAAGAGAATTCTGGACACCCCTCTCGCGTTTTAGAGAAGCGGGGTTACAGGGGACACAAACTAATATCGCAGAATTTTACATTTTTTTGCAATTTTTCGTCGAGTATCCATTATTTTATACTTATCGTTGGTGTGGTAATTATGGGCTAAGTGTGTGTGTAAAGTTGGTTGTGGCCAGAGTTGGACAAGAGTACAGAGTTATGTACAGTGGGTGTACAAAGTAATCGTACACCTTTTAAAATCTAATAACTTTTTTATAATTGTACCAAACGACCTGATTTTTTATAATCAATGAGAAGCATTGGTTTACGAAATGATATGCAAAAAGATCTTCCAAATAATTGTGATTTACAAGGTTAAATGCAAAAATAAATTACAATAACTTCCCTATAAAATCGGGAAGTTAAAAAGGCATTTTTTAAAACTTTTTTCTTTGGGCCCTTAATAAAAATTTAAAATATATATTTTGTAGATCTATGTTAGTTAGACACATACAGAAAATTTCATCGAAATCGGTTGACGCAGGAAAAAACGACACGCATGGAAAGATGAACGATTCTGTGGATTTTAAGCAGAAACTGATCAAAACTCGTCTAAAACTTCGATTTTCACCATTTTTAACCGCTTCTAGTTCGTGTGTATGTTAATCGATTTCGATGAAATTTGAAGTATGTGTATAACTAACATAGATCTACAAAACATCTATTTTAAATTTTTATTAAGGGCCCAAATAAAAGTTTTAAAAATTGTCTTTTTTATTTCTGCATGTAATCTTGTAAATTATAATTTTTGGAAAATTTTTCTTGCATATCATTTCGTAAACCAATGCTTCTAATTGATTATCAAAATTCAGTTAGTTTGGTACAATTATTAAAAAGTTATTAGTTTTTAAAAGGTGTACGAATACTTTGTACACCCACTGTAAATAAAAATTATTGTCCAACTCTGGTTGTGGCGTAACGACGCGTTTTTAATGCTAACTTGTAAGTCGTTAAATAAAGAGATGGTAATCAGTACACTGCGGATTTTTATGCAAAATAAAAAATGTTCGCATTGATTGCAGAACACAGGAACGAAATAAAAACTGCATTCTTCTTTTAATTATGCAATTAATCTGAAACTATTACATTGATGTCCTTAAATGTTTCTAACATTTCCACTGATTTAAATGATATGTATCCGTTTTCGTCATGAATGCATAAAATCCTCAGTAGTAATCAGTAAAAGATTACAATATACCACAAAATAATACAGCTAGTCAGAAAAAAATACAAATAGGAGCGCTTAGTACATTGCGTTGGCGCGCTTATTTTTGATTGAACAAGAAAATTGTCAACAAGCAAGTTCTTTGTTCGTATCATTATTTCGAACGTGCATTTCGCAGCGGTAGAATTTCCAAGCCAGAGCAAAGAACTGGGCCACCGGTGTTAACTTGACAATCGAATATTCTTTATCGAACCATTCGCACCGGCAGCACCAGTCGAAACCACGCATCGAGAATTTTATTGTTGAGCAGGGTTAGGACCCGGCCATTTTTCCACTGCGCGTTCTCCCTGATAATTTGTTCGGTGTTTTCGTCGGTGAATGGGAGCGACCGACAATGGTGGTCGAACAGCGGCGACGCCGAAAAATTTGCCCGTTCCTGCAAATGCTCCAATCCCTCACTGAGCGGATCCGCAGAAAGCAAGTTAGCACGGACCGGCGATGGTAGACCTCGACAGCAAGACAAAGAGCGGAGAGCCTAGACACCGGGAGAGCGTAAAAGAGAAAGAGAGGGAGAGGGAGAGAAGGCAAACCCGAAGAACGAGAAATGCTCGCGCGGGTGGAAGAAGGACGGGAAAGGTGAATCGTGGATCCCGATTATTCAGCATCGACGACATTTGCAATCGACATTCTCTTCCTTTCGCCGCTCATTATTTCTGCAGCTCCATCCACATGGCTCTCTTCGTCTTCTTTCCCCTTCCTCTCTCCCCTCACTCATTCTCTCTCCCTCTTTCTCTACGCGTCTCTTATTCTCTTTGGCTCCCCGGTCGCTTCTCCGAAAGGGGGAAAACGAGAGCTGGTGAGAACGAGAGGAAGAGAGAACGCGTGAAGCGGGGGTGGACGGGAGACAGGGGCGAGTAAAGTCGAGGGCGCATCTCCGGGACCCGACCACCGCCACCAATTAACCATCCTTCTCCTACCAGCGCGTCGCGAACCGCTGAAAGCAAGGTGGACTCCGGGAGAGAGACTCCGGGATTGTATAGTCTGCAAACGCGGGACTCCGCGGGCTCGAGACAAATCCGTGTAATTGGTATTAAACAAAGGGAAGGAAAGAAAGATGAGGAGAAGTCGAGTAGAAGGGGTTGTTCGGGTGGCGACCGGACTGGGTGAATGGTCGTTAGGTTTTGTAGTAACGTCGGCTCCTACGAGAGAGCCGTTTTCCTCCTCTGATTTCAAAGGCCGAAACCGTTTTTATTAGGTTCTTGCTCGCGAAATGTTCTATGACCGTTTGCCTTCTGCCCACCGACCGATTCATCGCGACACGACGCCATCATATTTTATTTATTGTATCACGGTCGACGAGGAGAAATTGGGCGCCGATCAATCGAGACAAGAACCAGAGGTGGACGGTGTTTGGCGAAACAAATATTTTAAATACTACATATTTAATATTTTAGATTTTATTTTGCCTAAAGAAAATAGTGTTTACACTGAGAAAAAAATCCTGTCGAAACAAAAAAAATATATGTTGATTCAATAAGATGTACTATTGAATAGTGCCAATATCATATGAACTTATTTTAATATTTAATACTATTGAATTTCAATAGCAAAACTCATTTCCGCGAATCATATAAGCCAATAGCTTGACCATCAATGTTTTCAAAAAAATAAGATATGGCCTCAAACCAATTCCCAAATTTTTCTAACAACATATCTGATTGAAGGAAAAAAAGAAATATTACGAATAATAATATACGGTATTGAATCAAATAATATTTTCAATCATTTCTTGATAGACAATTCAAATACATCACGATTTGCTTCTTTTCATATTATTGAAAAGAATACATTGATATTCATCGAAGTAAAAAAATTACAATAACACGCGTGTTATTGAAGTAACTATTTTTTTTCTCAGTGTACTTTATATATTTAAGATATACAATTTCGAAAACAAAATATTTCTATTTTAACAATCTGAAACACAAAATACAGTATTTTACTTTTCGCATTGTTCTAATACTCTGAGAAACCGTATAAGCATGTTTTACTCATTAAGATTTACTCATTAATGTTTACGATTACACTCGTAAATGTACCGAGTCCGAACAATTATTTTCAGCAATGATATTTAAAATTAAAATGAAAAATAACGGCAAAATACTTCAAATAAAATATTATTTTCAGAAATTACTGCCTCAAATAAATTATTTTATATCCAAAAATTACTACATCAAATAAAATATTTCATTTTCAAAGTTGTACACATACTTTAGAATAAATAGGATTATTTATTATTTACTATTTAAAATACTATTTTCGCCAGCTCTGCTAAGAACGCAGCAGATTCACATATGTGTGTATAGATGCCTTTTGTGTTGCAGTGATTTTATGTGTATTACATTTTCACTGTTGCATAAGATAGGTGCATTGTATAGTCCCTTCAACGCTTATGTCAATAACCAAAATTTTCTACGACACCGCACAAAGTTGCATTTTATAATTGCATCGCATATTTTTACAATCGTCCAAGAACATAAAAATTCACAATAATTTTAATATTTGTTAACAGAAGTATTAATGATGTTTTGAAAATAAACGCTACACACGGATCAGCTGAAGTTGGTTTCAAGCGTGACTGCACCGCACAATTGTGTTGCGGCAGTGACGGGAATGATGGATAGTATTTAATTAACTTAAATTTCGGACTTAAACACAGATTATACAGTGAAATACGATTGAAATTTACGACTCGTTTGGCCCAATCGGTCGGAAAGCTCCTGAAAGTTAGCTTCAGTGGCAACAATCAAAATTCGGTACGATATTCAATTAATCCGAGGCAAACATTGCCATCAACAATTTTCAAACAGAAACATAAACGAGACTTTAACAACAATCCTACAAAAATCATCTACGAGTGAAATTTCAATAAACCGAGAGTACCCTCACAATTTCAATGATGGTGAAACAAGAAAATGAAGCTACCAGCGTGAATGCAAGAATCGAGATGAAAGCATACTGAATTACCTCACTTGTCGAAACCCCTGGAATTTACCGACGAATTCGCAAATTGATAATTTCCCTCGTCGAAAGGATTTCGTACATTAATTATTTTTAACCGGAGGCGTTGGCGGTTTACCGAGGTGAGTAATTTATGAATACAGGGGTTGCGAGAATAGCTTTCAGTTCCCAGGATGCTTAATGTTTATCGAAATGATCGATTAGCCGTCGCACGAGTATCTTTATTCCCCCTCTCGCCTATCGCCCCTTATTACTTATAAAACGAGATGAGACATTCCCATCCGGAACGCTCGAACGAACCCGGCAAATTAATTTCCCTTTATCAGAAGTCCGCGCGACCCCTCCCGAGTAGCAGTCCCTCTCGCTCTCTATCTTTCTCTCTCGCTCGAATCGGTCGAATATCGATACTTCAATAACGCTCCACCCGTTCGGTTTCAATTGCCGTACTCGTTTTCGTCATTAATTGTCGCTTCAGCGTTCGCGAGAGCTCTGTGAACGGCACTTGAAACGCGCGGAGGGAGCTCAAAAGTCAGTCTCTCTCCCCGTTTGATCGTCGTTTTACTTCTTTTTTTTTGTTCTCTCCTTCCTTTTCTTTATTACTTATCGAGGAGCAATTGTCTCGACAAACTCGAACGCTCTCTCCCCTTTGTGTCCCCGGGAAGTGTACGGATGTTAACTCGTTTATACACCCTGTTTCTTGATCCTTTGACTGCGAACGTGCGCCGGCCGTCTCACCTGACACGGACACTTCTATCTTATGAAATCGTTCCGAAAGAATACATTCGAGGAAGCAAATACTGTTTTCTCACGTGCTAAACATTTGTTTTTAACATTTTCGAGATCACATTCTTCGCGAAAAATCCACAACCTAACAATTACTATCCCGCAAAGAGCGAACGCATTCGGATCGCGAAGTCTCCAACTAATCTGCGATCGAATAAATCATTCCCTTGCATAATCGTGTGCTAAACAAGTCCAGATTATATCAACGTTTATTTGCTCAAGGTTAGATTTAAAGGCAGCGCTCACGCTAAATCTCGGCCACGAACTGCATAATTACACTGTCCAACAAATTTCAACTTTTTTTATGTTGCCTAATTACTGTTGGTTCCTTCTTATAGAGTTTTTTGAGCTGATTCCGAATCTGTTTTTAATTTTTTTCCTATACGCACTGTTTTTGTGGAACATGACTTTGAAAAAAAAAACATATTTTTCAAATTGAAACAAATATTGTGATGTTATTATAAAAGATATTGAATTGTTCTTTGCAGAAAAATATTCTGTGGAATTTCCTGAATACAGTGATATCCAATATTAATACATTATGAACGTTTAAACATGTTTAAACAATCATTAAAGACGGAGAGACACCACTTTTGCACCAATTTTTGAGGATATTTTTCAATTTATCTCAAAAAATAAGGATTCAGCGGAAAATCGAACTATACCACTCGATAGAGCAGACTTTTATCTTGAGAAGCCACCCTGTCAAGTTTGGATCGTCGACGTTTTTTTCGAACCAAAAAGCAAAATACCTTCGCCCGACATGAGTTGCCGCCAGTGGCGCTCGCGACGAGATATGGCGCAGCGACGGGCTACGGAGCGGCGAACGACCGTTGTAATGGTGAGCGCCACTGGCGGCAACTCATGGCGGGCGAAGATATTTTGCTCTCTGGTTCGAAAAAAATGTCGACGTTTCAAACTTCGAAGCGGGGTTTCTCAATATAAAAGTTTGCTCTATCGCATGGTATAGTTCGATTTTCCGCTGGACCCTTATTTTTTGAGATAAATTGAAAAATATCCTCAAAAATTGGTGCAAAAGTGGTGTCTCTCCGCCTTCAGTGATTATTTAAACATGTTTAAACAATCATAATGTATTAATATTTGATATCGCTGTATTCGGGAAAGTCTACAGAATCTTTTGCTATAAAGAACGATTCAATATCTTTTATGATAACACTACAATGTTTGTTTAAAGTTGAAAAATGTGTTTTTTTTTTCAAAATCATATTTCAAAAAATATGAAAAAAAATTAAAAACAGATTCGGAATCAGCGCAAAAAACTCAATACGAAGGACCCAACAGTAATTAGGGAACAAATTTGGTGTTGGACAGTGAATTATTCTCCTTATCTCGATGTATAGAGACAAATATAATTTTAAAAAATTTCTGTTTTGATAAGTTTGGATGAAAACGATTCCAAACAAAACAGTTTCTTGACTCACGGCAAACACGGGTCTCTGCGGGCCTGGTCGCCGATGTTAATTTTCATCGGGTGGATTTGCATCGATTTAATTCGGGGACAAACAAACGACACGTGGCCCATAAACAAAGATACACATGCACGCGCATCGGTAGCCGTCTGCCTGCAGCGTATTTTTTTCTTCCTTGTTTTTCGTTCCCATCGCGATCCGAGTGCGCGGATCCCGCCACGGTTAAAAAGTTTAAACTTCGCTTTATAACGAGCTTAAGACCACGCGCGGTTAACGAGGAATGATTTACCACGCCGGCTGCCATATGGCGACGCACGAACACACAACGCTGATTCTTGCTCGGCCGGCTGTGTATATAAATCACGGCCACGGCGAACGGGCCTAATATAATCGCGCCTAATAAAGTTGGCAGCCACTAAATTTTCTTAACTCGGCCCCCGGACCCGTCCCGTACGCGATTCGACAATGTAATTCGTCCGACGCTCTGCCACCGTTCGCATGGAATCTTGACAGAACGGTGTTTACTACTGTTTGCCATGTGAGCCTGGCGAATATTTACACTTCCGCCGCCTATGGCGGCCTTTGCGTCTTCGATCTAAAGGAGAAACAACATGCGAATCCAAAACGTCAACTGGTTTTTTCGTAATTTAGAATTTATCCGTATCTTTTATGCAACACCTTGCCGTATTTTGACGAGCCAGACTCGTGATGAAGGTTTTTAACTAAGTCTAACGGAAATTAATGGAACGTGTTTCATTTTAGATGAAATAAAATTTGATAGCTTTGTAATCAATACAGTTATTTCAATTAATATTCGAACGCTCTAAAAAAGACGATAACTTTTTTCATATTGTACTATGCTATTTGAACATTTTTGGGAAGCTAGAGCAATTAGTTTACTACAGGATGTGAAACATTTTTTGTTTCAAAAATAGCAATTGAACGGAATTGTAGAAAAAAATACTAAAAGCATTTTACAACTTTTTTATGTGGGTCTATATTGAAAATTTAAAAATTAATCGTTTCCTCGAAATCGGCTGATGCGGGAAAGGACGACAGGCATTGAAAGATGTATTGTAAGAATTCTTAGATACAGGCCGAAAAACGTGAAAATCTGCAATTTTTACCATCTCTGAACGTTTGTAGCTCATTGCAATGTCGTCCGATTTTGACAAAATTTTCAGAATATAAAAATAAAACGTATATTTTAAATTTTCAATATAGGCCCACATAAAAAGGTTGTGAAATGCAACGTTTAGTACTTTCTATAGAATTCCGACCGATTACGATTTTTGAAAAAATTTCGCCTTTCATATCATGTACTAAACTAATTGCTCTAGCTTCCCAAAAAAGTTCAAGTCGTATAGTACAATATTTAAAAAGTTATCGTTTTTTTAGGGCGTCCGAATATTAATTCGAGTAACTGTATTTAAGGATTAAAATAAATGAAGCCATACAAAAAAATATACATTTTCTTTTCCCGTCTACGACATTTTTGTGCATAGTCTTTATTATTATGTATGTGCATAGTTATTATTATTTCTTATCACTGTAACTGTAAAAGAAAAGGTACGGCAACGGGTTAACGGGTTGTGTGTCTCAAGCGATCATAATTTTTACGAATTTATACGATTTTTGAATGATTTCGCGCCCCTGTGTCATACAAGTGAGAGAGAAAGGATTATACTCTTCTATTATTGTGCTTGCAATGTTGTACGAATAAATCCGTATACTTCTACTGCAAATATACGTAAAGTGCAGGAAGCAAGATTTATTTGTTCAGCGACAGCCTGGCCTTCATTTTAATTGTAATAATTAAATCTATAATTGTGCTCGCGATGATGTACATACAAATCCGTACACTTCTATCGCAAATGTACATTTTGTGCAAGAAGAAAGATTTATTTATTTGCTGTCAGCCTGAGTCTTCAGCTTTTAATTGTAACAATTAATTCATTTTTAATCATTTTTAGTATTATAATATAAATTTTATTCTTTTACGAGATGTCCTAACCGATTTCTTATGCAGGTGATCAAAAAGTAAGTTACACAAGAAAAAATTGGAACTAAATTATACATATAATAATAAAATTCATGGTTCAGAAAAAATTGAGAAACTCAACAATATGAACTACTGTCACGTAATTTGTGAATTGAAGGGATGGATGGATGAAGGTGTCAAGTTTGTTTTCTGTAAGAGTTTTTGACAAAATATGTTGTCCTTTTTTGATGAATGAAGATAATTATTATCTTTTTTCGTATTGTGTTATTATCTCCATTCATCAAAAAAGGACGACACACCTCGCTAAAAACTCTTTTACAGAAAACAAACAATTTGTTACTTGACACCTTTATCCATCAATTGTTAGCCTGTATTTCTAAAATGATTTCGAATCACTCTCTGTTGGCGTGAGCTTGCAAGGACGATTTATTTCATGGATTGATGAAAAATTAGTGCAAGAACTAGTTCCTTAACGGTATGGCCGGTAAGAAATGCCTGGAACGATCGTGATATGGCAAATGTTTGAAATGATTCCTAACAAGGGAAGGATCCGGACGGTTTGTGTACACAAACGGCGACCCGTCGCTGATCAAGCTCGCACACATGAAAGAGGTTCTGCCGTCGATGTGTGTACGGGGGATCACGCACTTGTCACACACGTCGAACGTAGAGAAAACGCGGCTACCTTGATTGGACGATGATGCAAAAGGGTTTGAAAGGAGGAGAGAGTAAGAGAGAAGAGGGAGAATGGAGGGTACGATGTAGGGACACGTGAGAAACTAGAAGAGGACCGAACCGCCGCCGGCTTTTAATTGCTCGCTTTTACTTTATTTCCTTTTTGCCATTCGACGGCTCGGGTCCGGCGATCCGACTGCTTTGATGGCCCCGTATCGTTATTAGTGTTGATAGATCCTTTGCATTCAGGGCAACGGCACGCCATGCCATGCGGAAACCGTACCGGTCAGTCATCGAGCGTTTCGCATTAAAAATCATAGCTACTCGATGGGAAAAGGAAAAGAGACCACACCGAGACTAATGAACGGAAGGGTCCAAAGGGGGCCGGAATCTGTGGGAAATTGGTCCCTTTGAAAACGTATCGCGCGTGTCCACGTAATCGCGCGCTCTCGTAATTAACGGTGCGCCGGTTTTTCTTCCGCGCTATTAAGCGATATTATTCCCATTTACCGGTTAGGGTTGCCAGCGTCCGGCGAGCTCGCGCGATGCTATTCTAGAAAATATTCGAAGGAGACTGGGAACTGTCCGACTCCAATTTCGTGGGTGCAGGGAATGAACAAAGTGCAGTACCTAATTGTTTAAGTTGATGAGGAGCTGTTATCTCCCGGATAGGTGAATAATTACTCTCAGTAAAATGTTAAAATGTAGTCAGCCGTAATCATATATGTATGTACAATCCGCTGAGAGGATAGAGCGACGTTTTATGACCTTATCTTGAGGCGTGCAGCTGAATCAAACGGGGTAGCATAAAGTCTGATAAAGCAGAGTGAACGTGATGCGTCCAGCCTGGCTTTTTTACTGTGACTAAATCTTACAAAGAGAGAACAGTGAAGCTAAAGAAACTAATAATATTTACGTTTCTTAATCTTCTCAAGTCATTAAATTGTAGGTATGTACCCTGGTTAGTCCAATTATCTTCTACGAATACGAATAAAAATTTTACTTAGCCGAAAAATACGTGGTACATATATCCAAACAGTAAGTTTCAGTATAAATCCCGCCGGTCAGGAACCTTTGAATAAAGTTCAAATGCCCGAGAGTCTGAATCTGCATAAAGAACCGCAGTCTGGCTACAATTCGAAGCTTTTAATGACGGAATATTTCGAATAAAGTTAATGGCTTCGAGGGGGAATACGATTTAATGCCGCCAGTAATGTTCGATTGAAACGTACGTTGTATCTTTTTCAGCATACGTTGAACGGGTTAACTGATCGTCTTCCATAATCAAGTATTTTCAATTTTAATTATTCGAAGGTCTGGCACCCGTGCGCGACACGAGATGATATAATTAAATCAAATTAACAAGGTCTCGCCATTTTCGTTCGGTTTCCTCTACCAATGTGAGGAAGGTATTTCATATTATACTTGATGCGCGGCGACATTTCTCTGTAAGGTATAATGAATAAAATAACCGAATACGAAATCAATAATTACAGTAACACTTTTAGACCTGCGCGACGGTAACGTGAAAAATGCATATTAACGATAAGCATATTAATATGTAATAAGCGTCTGGCTTTATTTCGTCCCGGAATATCGAAATTGACATTTAAGTACTTAATTTGTGACAACAAAACTAAACAAATAGCAGTCGCATTGAGGATATCGGAAAGACTAATATGTCTACACGAAATATCATGAAAAGTGAATTGTTTAAAATTATTAATTAGTACTGTGAACTAAGCATAATTATTAGATCTTTATGCTAAATAAAAATTGTCTGCGACGATCGCAAGAAATAGAAATCAAATAAAATGCTATTTCCTCCGTTAATAATTTTAATAGATGAGAGATCATATATCGACATCTTCAATTTTCAAAATTTTCCTACAATTTTGAATTTCATCCACTCAACTTTCCTAGAAAGGCATAAAGATCCGCAGTCTAATAATTATACTAAATCGTACGATAGTAATATAATATTCTGATTATTATCAAATCCTGTCAGACCGATACGAGTTAGGTATTCTAAGATTGAAATGATAATTCAACGAATAGAAAGCAACCAGAGACAATATTCTATTGAACTTCGTGTCACGTCGTTTCTCGAAATTGTTTAATTAGCTACGAACCTATAAGGATCGGTAATCTAATTAGTACGTCCCGAATCACGCGAGATTCAGGCACGGTGAAATTTCCTTATATAAAATGAACTACACGTAACTGCATTTTAACTGTATACAGTAATCCCACACATCCGGCCAGGTATAATCTGAAAATACAGCTACGGGTAATACCAGCCCTAATAATATTAATTTCGTACCGCAAGTGCGATATTCCCTTTATTAAATTAAATCCCCGTTTAGGCGGGGAACCGGTTTATCGAGCTAATGAAATAATGGACAGCCATACGACTCATTTTATTAGAAGGATAACATCTGGATCGGAGTGTTCGAGACCGAAGCGTACACCGGAAATGCATTTACCGGTTAAGGGAGTCTTGCGATTCACAGCGTCATTGGTCTTGAGTGGCAATTTTTAATCAAACAAATCAAAAGGCTACAGATAAGCGGCTGTACTATAAAAATTTGGCAAGAAAATATCCCGAAGAAAACTGGTAGGGTGACCTGTCCAATGAATGGACACTTAGGCTGTGTCCAGAACACAATTCTAACAATATTTCATGGTTGTAATTCAAAGTGTATGAACTTATTTTGCTCTTTAACATTTAATAAAACCAACCGCGAGAAAAGTCTTTCAGTTTCCAGTCTTTTTCCAATGGAAGAAAGGCCTATGTCATTTTCAGCTGGTGTTCGTTATTGCAATTCACGTTTCAGTTCAAAATTGCGCTCCTACAAAATTTAATAAACCTGGCAAATGACCAATGAACATTAATTTCTAACGAATGAAAAGATGTACCCCAGTGAATGGTAATTATCCAAAAAAACTTATCATGGGACCATTGAACCACCTCAAAATACCAAGGAGTCGACTTAAAATTTTGAGTAAATTCTACCTGTTTTACAGAAACGGCACAAACCGTGCAACGAAGGATCGCGTCGGACGGGAATCGCGAACGGGAGGTCGCCATGTTCGTCGGATTGATGAAAAACGAAAGAAAACGTAATCACGAGGGGCCCCTCGGGGGCTGGAGAAGCGAGGAGGGGGCGGATAGCTCCCAGGGAAAGGAACGGGGGACCAAAGGTCAAGCTAGTCGCTTCTGCTGGCGACGTTCTCCAGCCGCTGCAGCGTTAATGCACCGAGAATACTGGATATAGCAGTAGGGTTCGGTAGCCGCTAGCGATGGGACCAAGTGCAACACGTATATGCGCCACAACCCGATGGATTTACAGTTACTACCGGGCCGCGGATCTTTATGCGAATCCCGACTGTCGTCATCCGTTTCGGATGAAACTCTGGAATCAAGCGAGAATTTATTCCGTCTGCCAAGGGACTCGTTAAACTGTAAATGCCACGGTGCTCGCCAGTGTGCTTTGCTCGGTTCTGCTGACATCTTTGTTTCTACGTCTTACCAGAGGAGATTCGATCGGGCAGTCGATCGATAGTGATCGATCTTGATCGTTCCAATAAATTGACTTTAATCGCTGCACCTTTGCAGGCTTGTAAATCTTGAATTATAGAAGCAATGCGATCGTACTGGAAAATTTAACTGGACACAAGATCCTGGCAACTTCGTCTATTTTCACATTGATTCCAGCAATCCTGTTTCAGTCGTCACTGGAGGAACAAATTTTACGGTGTCCAAAATGGATTTTTAGCACGGACGTACCCTAGATTGCCATGCGTTTATGAGGAAAATGGAATGGTCAGATACAAAAATGTAAAGACAGAAAATTGAATGATGTTGGCATATTGTTCTCGACATATTAAGATTTTAATTTAACTTCTGCTTCGTACAATGAACTTGTACCATTTCTATTTCTCATAAAGACTCACAGTCCAGTCACAGTTACAATTCGTTCGTACTCGTTCGCACTCTCCCACTGCGGCCATGTTCATAAACAATTTTCGCTGGACTTGGAAATTGGACACTTGCAAAGTGCACAGGCAGAGCCGAAATTCCTGGCGTTTATGTAAAACACGAAGCTCGAATCATTTTCACGAACTTCATACAAGGTGGAGTCTTCCAGGTCGACCTCGGCCAAAATAAAGTACAGCCAACTTCTCTGCCCCCAGCGCCGAACTCGGGGGTGACAAACGGTTTAGCCGGAATGTCTCGGAAATTATTGATTCGATTTGTAAAAGTCCAAGCGGACAGCGGTTCTCATGAAGATCGAACGCCGGGGAACGGGTTGAGACTGTGAAAAGTAGCTAAGCCAGGGCCGTGCTTGTGATGTACTTGGCTCCATCACTAGTAGCAGCGTACCGTAAATCTCCGATGTAAATACACGGTTGGGTTAGTGTCCAGCCCAACACGAGAGTTCGGTCCCTTAACTAAGCCGTCCCTCGAAAAGCGGTTCTTGTCCGGGAACGATTTATTTACGGCGGCGGTACGATATTCCTCGACGTTTCTCTTTTTTCTCCCCTCGGTGGCCCCTTCTCTCCGCTCTTCTTTCGGTTCCCGTTGCTTTCTCCATTTGTACTAGGCAACCGTGGCTGATGACCCGCCTCGGCGATTAATCATTTTCTCGGTGGAACTGGAAGAATTTGTATTTTAACGGTGTAACGCGTGAACACAGCAACGCGCCGGCACAGAAATGAGCGGGGATGAAACTGGATTACGCTACGGAACTTATGTAGCTTCGGTAAATGCGCCTTTTAAACCGATTCTCCGGGCCCGCGCCATACCTATTTTCTTGATGCTTTATTCGCTTGCCGTATCTCTGTTTACTTTGTTCGAAAGTTTTCTCTTGTTTCGCGCCTTGGAACTCGGACTCCCTATTCTTCCCCTATCTCTTGATTGATTTATCTTTTTGCTTTCCTTACCCTAGTTCGTTGCGCCCAATATAAACGATCGCACCTTTATTGTTATCAGATTGTAGAATTTTAGTACGTGTCTTTGAAACCTTATTGAATGGTTCGCGGAATTGAATAACGTTTCGTGTTACTACGAATTTATTGAGCTCGCGAATGAAATATAATTTTGTATAATTTCGGTCGGTCAGTAAGAGGCTGTTAATTTGCGCGACGTCCACTGGTTCAATTGTCACCGTTCACATTGTTATATATAATTCCTTCGACTTTCCATCTACTGTTGGTTCCACTATGGTGTTTCGATTTTTCTACGAAAAAGCAGATTTCGCTGGATCATACCCAACGGACCATGCGCCAGCCAATCTCCTTTATCAAGTACAGGAACTCAAGCACACCTCACCTGATCCCATTACTGTCCCCTAATTTTGGACTTCAGCACATTCTAGATACACAACGTTAGCTCGCATGAACGGGGTTTAATTAGTTAGTCGTATACAGGGTGACGACCAAGTTTATCGGATAATATGCCATCCATTCTCTCTTCTCGAATAAATTACGTTCCATTCGGAGTTTCACATTTTATGAAGAAATATATCACGCAACACCGACAGGGGATTAAACGTTTTGAAATGTGTCGCTATTAATTAGAAATGTTTATCGTGTATTTTTAAGTCCCGAATCCTTTCTCATCGTTCGGAGACGTCATGGAAGATAACATCTACCACTGTCAATGTATCCTGCCTATCGAATGACCGGCGAAAAGTTTGATCCGTGCTCCAAGGCCTAATGGTACCAATAACAAAGCGGATGAAAAGAAAAAGATAACACATGCCGATCCTCGTT
The DNA here is from genome assembly GCA_933228785.1 of Lasioglossum pauxillum. Taxonomy (NCBI): domain Eukaryota; kingdom Metazoa; phylum Arthropoda; class Insecta; order Hymenoptera; family Halictidae; genus Lasioglossum; species Lasioglossum pauxillum. The sequence goes on along the minus strand of OW121702.1, from coordinate 15,155,499 downwards.
TAAAATTCATTCGTCTTGCATTCGCGACAAAAGAACCGAGCCTGTCTAGAGAATGCATTATCGTCGATTGTATCGAGCATTGGCGTCGCAGCGAGCGTGCCGTTCTATTTTTTAAGTGCTATAAAAAAATACGTTTTCTTTCTTCAGGTTTGTCTCTCGGATAAAATGTATTTCCGATAATTATGAAACATCCTGCATCGTGTGAGCTGAACTCTAAAAAAAAATTGGCTGTTACCAATTTAATTACACCCGTTGCGGACGTGTTCTATTTTTTAAGTGCGACAAAAATACGTTTCCTTTCCTCACAATTGTCTCTCGGATAAAATGAAATTTCGATAATTATAACCGAGGCATTAATTCCTCCATTCAACTAAAACAGTCGCTCAAATGAATGAATCAATCCTCGAACGAAAAACGTTCCAACGCAAACGACAGAACAATTCAATTGTTACCAGAGTTCCAATATACGTACCATGGGAAAATATTTGAAACTATTTTTGCGGACTGTTTTTTCATACCGCCGCAAAAATAATCTCGTTTGAAAATAAATATACCTTCGTCGAGGTTCGTTAGAAAGTATGCATAGAACAATATTTGCGACGCGAGATTTGCAAACGTGTTTCCGCTAATTTTGACATTTCAACCGAATCTCTCTTTGTCGGCGCGAACGTAACACGTTTTGGCTGTATAGGCGTTCGTGAAAGCGTAGATATTTTAATAAACCTTTGTCTTGGAAACAATAGGGAAGTGAAAGTTCCTTAACTTGTTTCAGCGATTCGCACTGCGTAAAAATTACGATGGCGCTAAACAATTGCAACTTTGTCAAGCTTTTTCTCTGTACAATCAATAAATGCTGAAGCTGTTTTATTTATTTCTTGCGTGCTCTTTTATTTATTTCTTCTTGTATTTTTTCTACGTGCATTCTGTCACCTATTTCGAAACAGCAACTAATAATGGATCCATTCAAATTTTGGCGCTAAACAATTGCAACTTTGTCAAGCTTTTTCTCTGAAGAAATTAATAAATGCTGAAGCTCTTTTATTTATTTCTTCTTGTATTTTTTCTACGTGCATTCTATCACCTATTTCGAAACAATATCTAATAATGGTTGCATTCAAATGTTACCGAGAACATAATTTATCTTCCATTTATTTTGGAGTGGACACAATATTTGAATTTTTGCTTCTTTCTTTCTTCTTTCAGAGACATTTTTCAAACAACGCTCAATCTCGTTGAATGCGACTATTCGCGATGCCTGGGCACCTGATATACGCGATTACGTCCGGGGTTCGTTACATCAACCAGATTTTCCGATGTTCCATATTCCTTGCAGTTTCCCTACCAATATCAAAACGGCTGAGCGTTCCATTACCAGAAAATTCTTGCGCCCTCTCCGTTTTCCAATTAATTCGGCTAGGCGATGGTTCGATCGTAAAACAATCTGCGGAGATAGCTTCATAAACTCACCGCGCGCCGGTCTATTTACGATTCGCAATTTCCTGCGAGCGGCCAGGTGCGCGGCGACTTATGACCGGCAGCGTATGCGAAGCAATCAAATTTATATTATAATTTCTATTGTGCGGCTCATCTCTGGCCGCGTCGAGTGCGGGGCTGCAGCTTCGAGCTACTCGGCGCACGATCATCCCAAACCAGGATTTACCCGTTCAGGATCAATACGTTTTTCTTTTTATTCAATTTATAGGCTCGGAAATAATCCAGTTAAAAAATTTAATATCTATACCCCCTGTGTCTTTTTTAAAACTCTTTAATTCGTTTTAGCCTATCGGTTGGTACACATCATGGTGAATTCAACGAGCTCAAACACAATCATTTTTTAACACGTTCCGCGCCACGTGTATCGCCGATGATACACGTTAACTATTCATTCAAGCCGCGTGTATCACTGGTGGCAAACACTGACATATTTATTTAATGCGCTAGAAGCATATATTTTATAACAAGCTCAACACTGTAGAATGTATTTCCACCAAAAAATTGAGGCATTATAAAAACTGCAGTATAGAACGAAGCACATAAGTTTGTTTAATTGTCGAGCACAAACGGTTCGGCACGGAACGTGTTAAAAATTGAATGCAGAGCTACAGGAATAAAAGTAACTGTCTGCAAGGATTGCTAGAAATTTTTTTAATAGCTTTAATGAGTTGAAGATAAATAGCATATAGGCGTTATTAATTTTATTCGATCTTTACACGATTTTAAGTTGCATTAAATCGTTGTCATTAACCCCATGCCGTACCATTTCCTCTACAGTTACATTTATTAAAACATCTTTATCATAAAAAATGTCGTAAAAGAGAAAAGAAAATGTATATATTCTTTGTATGTATATATTCTTTGTATATTTATTTTAAAGCTTAAATATTGATTATTAGACAGCGGATCTTCGTGCGAAATAAAATTTTTATACATCAATTACAATTTATAGAAGCTGAGTAAAAATTTATTTTCCTCGTTAATAATTTTAATATGGTCAAACATTGTATATCGCCATTGTTAAACTCTTTTAATCTTTTTATTATTTTGAATTACACCTACTTATTTTTGTCATAAATGCATACAATCTATCGATTATAAACTGAATGAGTCTATTGATTATAAACGAGTCAAATCCTATTTCATTTAAAAAGAAAGCGTAGCATTCATATTCAGACTTCGCCTAAATTCTCCATGACGAGTGTAACTGGTTAAAATACGGCAAAAGGTTAAAGCATAAAATCCCTAATCTAGTCATCTCCTCGAAGGCTCTTCGAAACGGTACGACAAAAAGAAAGTTGATCCGTCCACTAATAACGAAAATAGCAATGGCGGTCCATCATGCACACAAATTATTACGGCTCCGTTCCAAGTACAGTTTCAGAAAACTGTCAAAGAAGGAAGACGAATGGCTGGAAGAAGACTGCATTCGTAGGACCATGTCTTTTCGAGAAGTGGCAGCTCGAGGAAACGCGCAGCGTGCGTCAGGAGGTGCGTCGGGTGCGCAGCGGCCATTATCGGCGTGTCAATTAGGACCGAAAAATGTGAGCGTGCCGGCTCGAACGGACGTGGAAAACGAAGTGCAAACAACGATAATTATTCTCCTAACCGGCGTCCGAGGCAGACGCTAGCCATCGTGACGCATCGCCGCATTGTTCTTCCTACTCGACTGGAGCCGACAATACGTCTAGGATGACTAAGGCGCAACGACCGCCTATACTTTCACCTGTGTGCCCTCTCCGTTTGATATTCACCATGCAGCCGGAAGATTAAAGGTGGAGAAGGGAGCGAGAGGGAGAGCAGCGGAATGATAATCGGAAAAAATACAGAAGGAATCGGTGAAGGATGACGCACCGTTTACAAAGGAGCGGGTACCGGAGCGAGCGGGTCTTCGTGCGGGTCGCTGGCGAATGGCTCACTGATTCGACGCGACGTTCGACCGCGGGTTTCGGATCGATTTTTATTCCCGACTACGGGATGACATTTCGATTTTTCGAACGACATTCCGCCCCCACAGGAGACTCCTCGCTCGCGGTTAGACGTGGAACCGTGTTTGGAGAAGAAACTCGGACGAACCAAGGTGTGCTCGTTCGATTCCCGCGGCTACAATGGGTTCCTGGTACCATTCGCCTGGCATTATGGGGGCTAATGGGCGATACTGTGGTTTCGCCGAGGAATGTTTGGCCAATAAAGAGTCACCGTGCTCCGGGAAGAAATAATATAGACGTGTTTGGATTACCGAACCAACCGTGGACACGCAGCGGAACGAAATTCATCGTGCGACCATGCGTTGGGCACGACTGATCGCGAGAAGGGTCGTTTTATACGATCTTCTACCCCATAAGCGGTTTAACCACCGTCTTTATACAAAGATCGATGCTTGGGATCAGGACATAGAATCAACAGAACTAATTCGAATAAATAAAAATCTCTGGGACAGTCCATTGTGCTTCTTAGAACCTACGAAAATCTTGGGGTTGGACCTTCACTTATGAAAACGTGTAACGAACAATATGGAATTAACTCTTTGACTTAAATGTTTAGTAATTGATTAGATACCAACATATTGAATTATCTAAACAATATTTTGAATAATGGTACAGCAATTTTTAGTGGTGACTCCAGTGGAGGTTCTTAGTGGAGGCAACACCCGACTTCGAAGAAAATCCACTAAATGTGGATGCCACTCATTTTGTTTCCAAATAAAATTGTACTTTCTGTTGCTGATGGTAATTTATGAGAAACTGTCAACGACAAAGACGTTCTAAACGTTCTAAATACACAAGACATCGTAAGGCAAGAGTTGGGAAATTATGAACATAAAAGCGAAGTCCTCGCGAGGATAGTTAATTGTGCCCGGATGGTTGATTGCGATGAGTAGACTGCGGATCTTCGTGCAAAATAAAAATTGGTTCCATTGATTGCAAGACACAAGAGCAAAATAAATATTTCTTTCCTCGTTTAATTATCTAATTAAACTGAAACCAATACGCTGATGTCTTTAAATCTTTTTAATATGTCTATTGCTTTAAATGGTGCTTAATCATTTTTGTCATAAATGCATGAAATCTGCAGTCTGGTGATGAGAATGGTAGAAAATAATTTCTATCAAGAAATCAGAAAAGTTTCCCCGACTTCGGAGAAAGTCCACTAAATGTGGATATCACTCTTTTAGTTTCCGAATAAAAATGTACTTTCTGTTGCTGATGGTAATTTATGAGAAACTGTCAACGACAAAGACGTTCTAAACGTTCTAAATACCCAAGAGATCGTAAGGCAAGAGTTGGGAAATTATGAACATAAAAGCGAGGTCGTCACGAGGATAGTTAATTGTGCCCGGATGGTTCATTATGATGAGAATGGTAGAAAATAATTTCTACCAAGAAATCAGGAAAGTTTCCCGACTTCGAAGAAAATCCACTAAATGTGGATGCCACTCATTTTGTTTCCAAATAAAATTGTACTTTCTGTTGCTGATGGTAATTTATGAGAAACTGTCAACGACAAAGACGTTCTAAACGTTCTAAATACACAAGACATCGTAAGGCAAGAGTTGGGAAATTATGAACATAAAAGCGAAGTCCTCGCGAGGATAGTTAATTGTGCCCGGATGGTTGATTGCGATGAGTAGACTGCGGATCTTCGTGCAAAATAAAAATTGGTTCCATTGATTGCAAGACACAAGAGCAAAATAAATATTTCTTTCCTCGTTTAATTATCTAATTAAACTGAAACCAATACGCTGATGTCTTTAAATCTTTTTAATATGTCTATTGCTTTAAATGGTGCTTAATCATTTTTGTCATAAATGCATGAAATCTGCAGTCTGGTGATGAGAATGGTAGAAAATAATTTCTATCAAGAAATCAGAAAAGTTTCCCCGACTTCGGAGAAAGTCCACTAAATGTGGATATCACTCTTTTAGTTTCCGAATAAAAATGTACTTTCTGTTGCTGATGGTAATTTATGAGAAACTGTCAACGACAAAGACGTTCTAAACGTTCTAAATACCCAAGAGATCGTAAGGCAAGAGTTGGGAAATTATGAACATAAAAGCGAGGTCGTCACGAGGATAGTTAATTGTGCCCGGATGGTTCATTATGATGAGAATGGTAGAAAATAATTTCTACCAAGAAATCAGGAAAGTTTCCCGACTTCGAAGAAAATCCACTAAATGTGGATGCCACTCATTTTGTTTCTAATTAAAATTGTACTTTCTGTTGCTGATAGCAATTCATGAGAAACTGTCGACGACAAAGACGTTCTAAACGTTCTAGATACCCAACACATCGTAAGGCAAGAGTTGGGAAATTATGAACATAAAAGCGAGGTCCTCACGAGGATAGTTAATTGTGCCCGGATGGTTGATGGTAACGAGAACAATAGAAAATAATTTTTACCAAGAAATCAGAAAAGCTAATTTCACGTCTGAATATTAGAATCGACGGACATCAACGGGAAAAGTTTAGCGCTCGCTAAAAAATCGAGCTCTGTTCGGGAAGCAAAATGGAGCAGAATTTTAAAACCGAGACGACTGCAGTAAATTTCATTCAACTTCGCGTTCTGTGTCGAGCACGCAAGCAGCTAATTAAACCTTCATGTTTGTACACAATAAGCGATAGCAACTGCCTGATAAATATTAATAATACGCACAATAAAAGTGTTATTCCACAGTTACGTTACTCGACGGATTGTCGAAAGTGACGTCCATGTTGACGTGGCGTACGTAAAGCGAAACATTATCGCTGTTTATCAACACGAATGTACGGGAGAGATTTCGAAAATTTGTTGAAAATTTCACAGGTATTCAAAGCCCCGCGATGGGCGCGCGTTTAAAATTTAATTAACGCGATGATTGCGGTGGCAGCCATGCAAGAGCAACGGAAAATCTTTTTGTCCAGTTTTAATAATTAATTTTCTATGGTGACATATTGAGTCGGGCGAACATTGTTGGAAGAGTAATTTGAGGAGATTTACCTCTTCACATAAATTAACATATTACTTACTGGAATTGAATTTTTGGAAAAATTATTCAACGAGAATGGCAATTTTCGTCGCAATTATTAATCTCAAATTGTCGTCACAATCGGGAATTGTACTACATAGGTTTCCAATTCTGCTATATAATTCTGGTATAGTTTCCCAGTCTGCGACAGACCATAATCGATTTCTATTTCGTCCAATCAGTTACAGTAGAACCTCACTGTTTGCAACCTGGTGTGTTGTACGAAATCCTTGTTCAATGTATACTAGCAACTCTCACCACAAGTTGTTTCAAGTTCTGCAACTCGTGGGAATTGTTGTGGCTTCGCAGAAATGAAAGAAGATTGACGCTACAGATCGCGTGGTTGGTTATCTCTTTCGTGCACAACCTCCAATCCTGCATGCATTTTCCCCGTTTCGTGCAACGAGCGGGGTTCTACTGTACTTCTATTTTGTGGCATTCTTGTACAGCGAATCACAGTAATATTCGGACACTTTTGAAAGGATAATTTTCTTAAATAGTGATTGTTCTGGGAAGTTAGAATTAGTTTACTACATTTGAATTATAATGAAAATTTTGAAAATACGTTTTGTAGATCTGTCGAGTATACATATTCTGAAAACGTCATCGAAATCGATCAAGGCTGTAAATCTAAGGTGTAATAATCTATATAAAATAATCTAAATAATTTATCAAATAAATCTAAGGCTTCTTACATTTTTTACTGCTTGTCGTTTTTTTTCAGAAAATGTTCAGAATATGTACAATTGATAAAACAGAAAAAAATGTAAACAATTTTTAGTATTTTCTCTGTAATTCCGACCAATTGCAAATTTCTAAAAATGTTTCGCTACACACATGTAGTAAACTAATTCTACCTTCTCGAAAAATACAAATCGTATGATCCAAATTCGAAAAAAGTGATCATCCCCTTAAAAGTGTGGGAATATTACTGTGAAATCGCTGTGTGTACCGGTTTGGTACGTGTTAGGAAAATATAAAAGCCGCGAGGATATGATCGATTTTAGTGCGCAATTAAGGGAGAAACGTTGGCAGCGCTGGCTGAAAGGGATGAAACGGAATATGGGTTACGAAAGTGGCCCGGTATCGATCCTCGCGATCGTTAATCGCATCGATGATCCGTTCGCACTCGGGCTATCGCGTTCCTCGTGATTTTATTGTACGGAATAGGACTCGACGGGAACGTAAAACGTTAGAGGTCGGCCAAGGGGATGGCGAGGGCAAGGTGCACCATGGAGGGAGAGGGCGAAAGGTTACACCCTCGTAAATCGAACGGATAATGGCAGTAGCGGGAGGACAAATCTTCATTGTGATTTGAACTCCGTAACCGGCGGTAATAAATTAGCGATCCCGGCGCTGAAAGGCGGCAATTACGACCGTCAACCGATCGGTTTTAACGATACAAGCGTGTGTTCACCTCTTTCCGGGGGAACGACTAATTTCGACGGGTGGTGCTTTTATGCGTGATTGATAAACAGTCGGCCGGGAACGGTAAAGAGCATATAAACAGCCTGTTAACTTTCGCGAACGGTAACAAAGCGTCCGACGTTTCGTCAGAAACGTAATCTAAATAATCCGGGAAATATTGCAATATATTAACGACTCGTGCACGCACGTTTTTCAGACACATTGCTCCATTTAACGCTACAAACCGTCCAAGTAAATATGACCCACTTCAGCTTTTTAGTTTACGATGCAAAGTCGGAAACAAAATTTCTTTAAAAAATTATTCCACAGCAGTGGCGATTTTATTTCAACGAACCACCACGAACGAAGATTTTGGTCTTTTTGTTATAGTGCATGAGGATTGTAGTCAGTGTTGGGCAATAAATAAATAATTATTTCAATAAGTTATTTATTATTTGAGCAAGTCTAAATGAATTATTAAAAATAATACAGTTAATTGTTATTCACAAATACAATTAGTTATTATTTGCAATTAACATCGCACGTCTATGTATTATTTAAAATAAAATTTGCCCTACACTGATTATAGTAAAAGGCCTCAATAAATTTATTTTTTGGATGAAAGGTTAGAATTGAGTCACCTTGACTGTTCGACAATTTTAGTTTTATGTCGCGCATCGTGTGTCGAACGTTACGAGCAATTTGCGGAAGTCCCGTTAGTATATAGCGACGGAATGAACCATAAAGCAGAATAAAAAGTGAAACCTACTCACTGTTTCTCGATGGCGCGCTTGTAGGTCGTCCCATAAAGTTTTAAACCATTCCACCTGTAACAATAAATGCTTTCATTAATAATGATGAAATTGAACTGACATAATGAAATTACGCCGAATTCATAAAGCTATCTGCGCAGCTATTGATGACATCATTAATCATATTTTATCATATTCAATGTCAGGATAAATAAATTGTGCAGCGGAATTACCAGAGGCATACAATTTTCTATGTACAATAAAAGTCACGTGAAAAATGTAATTTCCGCAGGAAATCACGAGGCATTTTGACAAATAATTATCGCGTCAGGGAAATATAGAACGTAAATACAACTCCCACTGTTACTTTGATATCGCAGTCTTGTATTTCCAGTAAACTTATTCGTTACTTTCACCCGCGTAATTATCAAACCGTGGATTTTATGCGTTCGAATGCGGCGGACACGGTAAAACGAGAAACGAACTTCAATATTGTTGGAAATATTATTCTCTGTTTAATGCCGGTCTTCATACATTCCACGGAAGAAATTTTAATCAGCAATTTCAACTTTCGCCTCGTTTACGAACCAAAATGTTACGTACACACTCCGCAACACGCTGTGAACTTTCTGCGAGGTGAGTGAATAACGGATAGCTGGAAACGATGGTAACTGGTAATTTAATTAACAAAGAACAAACAAGTTACATGTGATAACTTACTAGAGTATGGATTTTTATGCAAAATACAGATTTTCAGTTGTGACCTTTGAGTGAGGTTGAAAAGCACTGTGTTGTATATGAATTCACACAGTCTTTCATATCGTTGGTGCACAAGAATAGTGACACAACTCAAAAATGTCCAATTTCGAGTTTATTGTAAAAATGTATAGCAAAATCCTCATATTTTTATGTGAAAGAACGACATACATATTGCTGCTTCCGAAAATCCAAGATCATGACAAGCCTTGCAGGAAACAAAAAACTTTTAAATGGCTGTCCTGGAAAATCTACATATGTTTTTGAGTTGTGTCACTATTCTTGTGCACCAACGATATGGTATAAAAAGTTCCTATATAAAATTAAAAATCACCTTCATTTCTAATTGAATAATACAGATAAAAAAGTGTTCATCTTCTAATGTTTACTACTTGCAAAAAACAGGCTGGCTGGTGTTACCCTGCATATGTTAGTTTACGAAGGAAACTTAAGAATAATTAACCCTTTGCCATATTTTGACAAGCCAGACTCGTGATAAAGGTTTTTAACAAAGACCAACAAATATGAATGTAACTAGTTTCATTTTAGATGAAATAAAATTTCATTCGTTTGTAATCAATATTTAAGGATTAAAATAAATGTAGCCTCACAAAACATATAAATTTTCTTCTCCCTTCTACGACAGTTTTGTGCATAAAGACTTTTAATCACTGTAACTGTAAAGAAAAAAGTACGGCAAGGGGTTAATTTACTTTTTTTTCACGGATTAGAATCCGGATTCGTTTATTGCACGTGAAATAGGAGCCTCCAGTTAAAGAGAAGGTTGAAAATATGTGTACTAAAATCCGAAAAAAGCGACGTGTTTCGGTGGTTCGTGTCATAAACCTCGGTTACACATTTTATTGAGGATGCGTTCGCGTCCACGGCAGTCTTGTTATTTTGGAAAAACGTGCCGAATCCTGTTTCTACGGACTGGCTAATATGTATAAACGCATCGATGAGCGAGAGATAGGGCAGGTGGACGGGCCGTAATTACAAAGAAGTACCGTGACTTGGGAAATAAATGAAACGGTCGGCTGGAGTGACCTCCGCGACGTTAGATGCATATTTGGATGCGTTTGCCGAATGATGCGGGCCCGTCGACAGATGCGTCGTAAATAACAGGTGTAATTATCCTCGTCGCGGAGCTTGCCCGTTGGAAACGTAAAATATTTAAACTGTGGTCGCGTTCGAAAAGGCTGACGCGTGTGCGTGAACGTGTAGGTACGTGTACAGTGAGCCACGAAAGTATTCGAACGCCCTTTAAATAAAACAACTTTTTTATAATTATAGAAGCATTGGTTTATGAAATGATATGCAAGAAAGGTTTTCCAAAAATTATAATTTACAAGGTTACATGCAAAAATAAAAAAGGCATTTTTTAAAACTGTTTTATTTGAAGAAGAAATTTAAAGAAAATTTAAAATACATACAGGGGTCTACAAAGTATTCGTACACATTTTAAAAACTAATAACATTTTTATAATTGTACCAAACAACCTGACTTTTTATAATCAATTAGAAGCATTGGTTTACGAAATGATATACAAAAAAGATTTTCCAAAAATTATAATTTACAAGGTTAAATGCAAAAAATAAAAAAGGCATTTTTTAAAACTTTTTTATTTGGGTCCTTAATGAAAATTTAAAATGTATGTTTTGTAGATTTATGTTAGTCATACACATGCTGAAAATTTCATTGAAATCGATTAACATACACACGAGCTACAAGCGGTTAAAAATGGTGAAAATAGTAGTTTTCCACGACTTTTATCAGTTTCTGCTTAAAATCCACAGAATCGTGCATCTTTCGACGCTTGTTGTTTTTTCCTGCGTCAATCGATTTCGATGAAATTTCCAACATGTATATAAAGAACATGCATCTAGAAAACATATGTTTTAAATTTTCATTAAGGGCCCAAATAAAATTTTTAAAAAATGCCTTTTTTATTTTTACCTGCAACCTTGTAAATTGTAATTTTTGGAAAATCTTTTTTGCATATCAGTTTATAAACTAATGCTTCTAATTGATTATAAAAAATCAGGTCGTTTGGTACAATTATAAAACAGTTATTAGTTTTTAAAAGGTGTACGAATTCTTTGTACATCCACTGTATATGTTTTGTAGATCTGTAGTAGTTACACACATGCTGATAATTTCATCGAAATCGATTAACATACACACGAGCTACAAGCGGTTAAAAATGGTGAAAATAGGACTTTTGATCAGTTTCTGCTTAAAATCCACAGAATCGATTTCGATGAAATTTTCAACATGTGTATAACTAACACAGATCTACAAAACGTATATTTTAAATTTTCATTAAGGGCCCATTTGGGCCCTTATATTTGTAAATTATAACCTTGTAAATTATAATTTGTGGAAAATCTTTCTTGCATATCATTTCGTAAACCAATGCCTCTAGTTGATTATAAAAAATCAGGTCGTCTGGTACAATTATAAAAAAGTTATTCTGTTTTAAAGAGCATTCGAATACTTTCGTGACTCACTGTATATGTATACATACATACACTACTACGCAAAAGTATGTGGACACTTGCGAAATGTGTAATTGCAACGTCTAAAAGTTGCTTAGGCATCTACAATAGTGACTAAAATCGATCTTTATTACTTTCTTATGAAATATCTAACGTTTTAAGTTAAAAATTAGATACGTGGAAACTTACCAATATTTGATTAAGATTAAATACGAGATTGGTCGACGTATCCACCCCGATTAGATATTACCGCTTGCACTACTCGCGGCAATCTTTCTACTAGTTTTTTAATCTATTAGTATTTTTTTTATTAGTACTAGTATCGGAAAATTCTCTGAATTCGCTCCGCACCTTAGAAATGAAACAAAGTGAAGCTTGAAAAATCCTTTCAAGCACCGAGACCGTTCCACTAGATTTCGTATTTGTGGATAGAAATTATATTATTGCATTTTCATTACATAATTTGTACATAACAATTAATTCTATTATGCTATGATATCAAAGACACATAATAATAATAACTCTTAGTACTCGAGTGGCGACTCTGAGGCGTCATTGAAAATTGCTGTACCATTATCTAAAATATTTTATTTTATTATTAGATATGTTGTCATCTAATCAATTACTAAACATTTAAGGATTGTCTGAGATATTATATCAATTTCATATCCACCACGTTTAAAAATTCATGAAAAATGGAAATATTTTAGGTCGGAAAAAAATGTTTAATTTTCCAGTTAAAATAGCTCCGAGTACAAAGGAACAATAATTACAAGTGACAAAATTGTTCTAAATGTTTTTTCTACTAACTTAAACTACGTTTTGTAGAAAAAAAGAAAATGTCCACATTGCATATACTTTTGAGCGGTAGTGTACGTGTAGATACGTGTGCGTACGACTGTCGCGGGGTACGGCGGACGTTTATGCAAATTAACGATCGCTGAATTTTACGTCCGCTTGATTATTGTTAGTATATCATTCTCGACGTTCGCGTAATTCCCGGCGCAAAAACAACCGGTGCCGCGGGTTTACGGCGTCGTACGGATCGGCTCCCGACGACACCGGACACGCGGATTCTTGTAAACGCGGCTTTACGCGATGCTAACGACAGACGAGCGATCCTTCCGTATGCGACGGGCGCATCCGCACGAAATAATCGCGACGGGATTAGTATCTTCCACGTTTTTATCACTGGACGCCGGCGACTCCCCGACTCGTGTTTCACTGTAATTGTACGGCGAATTACACCCGGCTCGCGGAAAAATGAAGACTTCAAACACGTCGATCGAGGGAAGCATAAATTTCAACCCTCGCACGCTCGCACAAGTGAAAGTTCACCTTCTGCTTTTACACGCCGTAAAATATTTCATCTCTTCCCGTCCGTGCTGTAACATTTGCGAAATCATAAACAAAACTATAAATACAGTAGGACCTTGATTAGCCGGATCCCGATTGTAAACAAATATGCGTTTAAATATGATTATTAGACTGCGGATTTTATGCATTTATGACAAAAATGAGTAGGCGTAATTCAAAACAGGAAAAAGATTAAAAGAGTCTAACAATGCCGATATACTAATTTTAACGTATAAAAATCATTAATGAGGAAAATAAATTTTTATTTAGCTCCTACAGCTTGCAATTAATGTATAAACATTATATTTTACATAAATATCCGCAGTCTAATGATTATATCATGAAGGGAATTAAATTTTCAAAAATAGAAAATTTATTTTAAAATATAATGGACATTTTAATGATTTCCCTCGGGACTCGATTATCCATCGGGCTTTAATTTATCCGGGCTGTTTGTTTCCCGATCAAACCGGTTAATCGAGGTTCTACTATATTGGGCAGTCGGAAATGTCATGACGAATTTTTGATGGATACCAAAAATGTGTCGTGACTTTTCCGACAACCCAATAGTTTATTTTATACCACTGCTTCTGAGCAGCGTTGAGGGATAATCTTGTTTCATTCTACATTTATGGTAGCTGATTTAACAGTAGATTGACGGGATCCGTCAAAATGACGGAGTCTACATTTTTTAATTTGTATTTATTCCTTGGAACATATACATTAAAAGCCGCTAAATGCCGCTGTTAACCCGGTGTTAATGTCGACGGCAGTTCATGTTACCGCATAAGCTAGTCGGTTATTTTTACAACATTATACGCGAAAGTTTATCAGAGATATTAAGTTATTTTGACTCGATTAGTAATGGATTAATCGAGGGCTAATAGCGGCTCGTAAGTGTGTAGACACGAAGGGACAAGAAGGCATGGTCTCGAGCAATAACGAAAGAATGAAGGGTCTTCCGTGCTCTGAAAGACTAATTAGATTGCTGGTGTTCACGCAAATTCACAATTTCGGACCATAATTTACCGGGTAGAGTGTTAGGCAGACTTTTACTTCTTCTATCCTCATTTTTTATAGACCGCGGGGTTTTATCCATTTACGACGAAAATGGGTATGTGCCGTTTAATGCAGTGGACAGGTTAAGAGAATTTCAAAATATTGCTGCGCTGGTTTGACTAAAATCGTCAAAGAATTTATGCAGTATGCATACGTTTTATACAGACAATTTTTATTTTGCATAAATATCCGCAATAATGTCGTGAAGGACACTTTAGTGAGTTAGTAGATGAAGATTAGCATATGCTGATCGCCCGCTCAGCAGCGTTCTGCGTTTATATCGTACAGTTTGTAACACATTTTTATGCATTTATTATGTATATGTAATAAAAGCGTGAAACGCTTTGTGTGTAATGTGTGTGGAGTCCCGCATTAATGCGGGCTCGGCAGACATGTTAAGTCACTCAAATAGTCACCCAAATATGGGTAATATGCCAGTCAACGTGTGAAAACATAATTTAGTTAGCAAGTATAATATATGGAAATTAAAGTATTTCTTAATGTCGCCGGCACAGTTTAAAGGCCCGCGTGTTCTCATAATGTAATGCCAGTTAAAAGTACTTTATTTTTCATTACATACTTTTTTATCGGACTTTTACTAACTTATTTCTGGCTTTTCTCTTATTAAAATGACACCAAACACGATATAATTTAAACTGTATTTAGCGGTTTAATCGACGATGAAAATTTCGAACGCAACGAAGGACAGTGTATGGGAAAGGAAGAGACGCGGACAGTCGCCGTCGCCGACACAGTTCAAAACGAAACTTTCACCGTCGATTAAACCACTAAATACAATTGCAATTACATCGTGCTGTGGTGTCATTTTAATCAGAAAAAATGCCAGAAATAATAGTGAAAGTCCCATAAAAAAAATAATGAAAATTAAGAAGTTTGACCATTCGATTCATTCGAGTCAATGATGTGGTGTTCACACCGATATACCCGAGCTGATGAATAATCGCACAGACGACCCCTGACAATACACGCGCGATTACTGTGCCAATACAATTTCACAAATCTCCAGAACTCCCGCTTCCAATAAATAATTCAATTTTCATTCGTTTAAACCGCGTTTTAGGTAAACCTATCCCAGAACCATTTCTATTCTCTCCTGGTGAGAAGAATGCTTTCGAGAGAAGCTGTGTGTTGGTATACTAGCAGACCCGTTCCTATTTTCTCACCTCGGGAGGATTGACATTCCGAGGCGCGTGTGGAAACAATTTTTTTTACCGCTCGTTGGGATCCACTCCGAAAATCTACCGGAGACTGTTTCGTTGTAGAAGAGGGCGCAGTGGAATTTTCAAGTACACCGTGCATTCGACGGGGGAAGGAGGGTGTACGGTAAGTTTCCCATCGCGTAGGTGGTTCCAAAAACGTCGTATATCCCCGATTCGTATTCACCGCGTCGTCGCAACGGCCGCCGCACGTCCCGGTTAGCACAAGAAAAGACGAGCGTGTCCTTATACAATATCGAATCAACGCGGTTCATTTAAATATAAACGAGCTACGTGAACGAACACTTGCCCCGATGAACATGTTACACCTCCGGCCCGTTGTATAATTCAGCCGAGCGACGCACACGGCCTCCACCCGGTAGCCCGTGTTACGGCGAGCACACAGGTGTATTTACATATCTAGATGCGCCCGAGATGATTAAAAGAAATCGAGAGTGACCCAGACGAATGAGAAAATTGAATCTTCTGTTGCGGGCCCTTCGAATTCTTCCACCGCACGCTAGCGCGCAACGCTTAATGAATAAAAATTAATGGGGACCCCTTTCGTGTAAACGATAGGAATGGTAACGTTTCCAGGGGTCTTCCAGGGGTATTGTTAACCATGAAAACGAACTAGCGTCTCAATCATTTCATTATTCCCGTCACAATGGCCCATTGTGCTCTTCTTTTTTGACATTTCAATCGTCGTCTATTTCGTTGTAACTAATGTTGATAGGTCATTAATAGACTGCGGATCTTTATGCATTTATACGAAAATTGTGTAAATGAAATTCAAAATTGTTGGAAAATTTAAAAAATCGAAGATGTCGATATATAATTTCTTCTCTATTAAAATTATTAAAGGAAGAAATAACATCCAATTTGGTTTCCATCTCTTTCAATCGATGCAGACGATTTTTATTTTGCATGGAGATCCACAGTCTAGTCATTACAGAGGAGATTTTGTTGGTTTAATAAATAGCAACACCTGTAGATATTAGATAACACCTGTGCTACGGCATATAGTATGTTTACATATTTAAATGTTTAAAAGAAATCGAGAGTAACCAGACGAATAGGAAAATTTAAATTTCACCGCATGCAAATGCGCGACGCTTAATGAATAAAAATTAATGGGGACCCCTTTCGTGTAAACGATAGGAATGGTAACGTTTCCAGGGGTCTTCCAGGAGTATTGTTAGCCATGAAAACGCTAGCGTCTTAATCATTTCATTATTCCCGTCACAATGGCCCATTGTGCTCTACGAGATCTCCTGACAGCTTTTTTACATTTTAATCGTCGTCTATTTTGTTGCAACTAATTTTGATAGGTCATTTCAGAGGAAGTTTTGTTGGTTTAGTTAATAGCAACACGTGTAGGGAATGGAGAACGCCTGTGTTACCGCACACAGTATGTTTACATATCTAAATAGTTAAAAGAAATCGGGGTACTAGACGAATACGAAAATATTTAAATTTCTGTTGCGGGCCCCTAGACTTCTTCGCATGCTGACGCGCGACACGTAATGAATAAAAATTAATGGAACCCCTTTCTTGTAAACGGTAAGAATGGTAACGTTTCCAGAAGGGTTCCGGTATTGTCGACTATGAAGACCGAGGCTCGACGGCTTAATCATTTCGTTATTCCTGTCACAATAGCCCATTGTGCGGTTCAAGATCTCCGGACAACTTTTTTACATTTTAATCGTCGTCCATTTTCCTTTTATCGTAACTAAATCACTGCGGATCTTTATGCAAAATAAAAGCTGTCTGACCAAGAAACAGGCGTCACTTAGGAACTTCTTTCTTCATTTTAGTAGGTCACTATTATTCTTGATAAACTTTCATCTTTAAAGATGCATTTATGAGGAATTATTCAAATTTGTTTCTTTGGGTGTATAGTATTTAAAGTGAAATATATATAAAATGCCCTTAAATATTAGAATGCCCTAAAATGGAGAAAATAATCTTTCTCCTGGTTCTCCATAAAATACCGAATCCAGTTAAATGATTAATAATATTTTTCCCCAAGATTTTAAGCAATTAGTTCAAAATTTCTACTGTTATAAAATTAGTGTCGGAATAGATAAAAAAATTTAATATTTTAAATAAAATCATGACATTAGTGACTATAAATAAAAGCGTGAAACGCCCACAAAGATTACGTCAATATAGTTTAGTGCAGCACGCTTTTATTTTTATAGTTACTAATGTCATGATTTTATTTAAATTTATATTAAATTTTTCTATTTATTCCGGCACTAATTTTATAACAGAAGAAATTTTGAACTAATTGCTTAAAATCTTGGGGAAAAATATTATTAATCATTTCACTGGATTCTGTATTTTATGGAGAACCAGGAAAAAAATTATTTTCTCCTTTTTAGTGCATTTTAATATAAGCGTGGGTTTTAAAAAGTTTTTTCTCATATATTTTATTTTCTACTTTTATTCTCATCGGAAGCAAGTGTGTACACAAAATTTCAGCAAGATTGGTCTATGGGAAGAGGTTTAAAATTCGATTACAAGATTTGACACGACAAGTTAATACAAGCGTGGTAAAATGGCTAAAAATTTGAATAAATATATTCTTGCTAAATTTATATTTACACATGCATGTATCATAGTATCCAAATTGGTATGAACTACGTTGTGCTGATCATGGTAAAAATATTGTCATCCTAATTCTACTTGCCTCCATGACATCTTCGTAACAATTCACGTTTGAAAGCTCGTTTCTGTAATAAATGCAGAAAATCGATATCTATAAATCACGTTTGGATAGGTTATTTTAGAGAAGTGAGGGCCTGGTTTTTACTGGTTTTTACTTCAAAAACGTCGATTTTATTTGTTTCATCAATGGTAACGTGTAGAGAGATTGTATCTCCCGAAGTTCCAATCACGGATTCAAAGTAGTCATGCAGATACAACTCATGAAGCGGTAGCGCGCCGTACAGATAGATACACACCTGCTGAAAACTTCAAACGTGGTTTTGTCGAAACCATTCATTTGAAAGTGGCGGAGTAGATAGAGAAAAAGCTATTCAACCAATTGACAACTAAAAGGTAACTAACTGTGTACGGTGAAACTGAAACATTGATGAAAGAAGTACATTTTTGAGTACCCATTTCGACAAAATATTCTTTGATGACAGAATTCGCACGTGTCCCTCAAATATGTGTGAGTATGCGTGGAGAATGAAGAAGAAACGTAATGAGTAGACTGCGGATTTTATGCATTTATAACAAAAATTGGTACGTACAATTTAAAGCAGTGGACATATTTAAAAAATATAAGAACATCAACGTATTAGTTTCAGTTCAATAAAATAATTAGAACAAGAAAGACATTTTTAGGTAACCTCTGTGTCTTGGAATCGACGTAGACATTTTTTATTTTTAATAAAGATCTGCAGTCTAGTAATGAGTGAGAAGCAAAATGTATGAAGAGAATTTGGTGGAACGAAATAAAGAAAAATGAGAGAGCGTGTTTGGAAAATTTGTCAGTCGTTGATTGAACATTGTTTGTGTTACATGTAATAATGCTTCGTTTATAAACATTGATAAATCCATCCACTGCTTGAAAAGAACATGGGATGAAGTATCCAAAAAATTTCAGTAAGAATCATTCCTTAGTTTGTCTTAAAAAAAATCACAAAGTCAAATCTTGACGTCCCCCTTCTGGTACGACGTGTTATAAATATTATATGTATCCCGAAATTCTAAAAAACAAATTATCTTGTGCAATTAATAGACTGTGGATCTTTATGTAAAATAAAAATAGTACGAAACAGGCACCGAATGGAGACTTTATTAATTCTTTAACGATTTTCAATCGCACTTACTCCTTTTCATCGCGAATGCATAAAATCCGCAGTCGAGTGATCAACGTTAAAACATTTCTTAGAGCCAGCACATTGCACAGATGTCGTCCCGGAAGGGTTAATAAAGTCGTTTTTCGTTTACGACATCGCGGACGCAATTTCGCGTTCTCCAGCGGACGCACCACCTGCGAAAGAGATGAGGTGGTGCGAGTGGCGAGTGGTCGATGAAAGTGTATAACAAGTCTTCCATTTTTTAACGACATCAAAACCGAGCGGGTCGCGCATGGAGTGACTATTCAGCGTGACTCTGGCCGGCGGCGGCGTCCCGTTCAAAGAGTTTCATGGAAGCTTGCTCGTCGAATGGTTTTCCTATCATTTCGACGCACGAGTGACGTCGAAACGACAAAAATCACTAGATCGAGTCGCCGTGGTCTCCCACACGTGTTGCTCGCAACCAAGAATGCAACCCGGCCAATGAAAGGGCTGCAGCGGGCTCGAAAGGTCAGTGGTGCATACGAGTGGCTCGATGGTCAGCGTCGTTGGTGCGCGCGTGTTCCACGGGTTTCCACGCAAACGTGCGCACACCAATGCACGTACACAGGTACGTCTGTACACAGAAGTGCACCTACACAGACGCGTACGAAGCCCGTACGAGCTTCGCATGCTGGCGCATCGCCGTACACAGGCTTCCCCTCCTGTTTCAAGTTAAACGGTTCTCCGAAAAAGGAGCCTACTCAACAGTCCTCCGGCCTCTCTCGTCTCCTCTCCTCTCCACGGCTCGGCAAGCCGAGCTGCATCGCCGGCAGTGGTTTTATCGGCCGCTATCGTCGCACAAAACCGTAAACTCTACTCGCGTTTCGTCCGGACCCGGAATAACGAATCGTCTGTCCCCGGGACCGACGGAATCTTATCGTCTCCTCCGGCCTCTGGCCTTTTTACGAGCCGCGTTACGACCGCTAACGTGGACGCAATTTTTTTCAATATGAAAGAAGACGGCTGTGTGGCCGGCCACCGGCCACGACCATCCTCTCGCGCTCAGGATAATCGTCTACACGTCAGTCCGACACTGATAACGGCCAAGGCGCCGCCAACCGACGCACCGGATATATCTCCACCACGAATTGAACGCTTTACAGGGCGAACGTGTCGTGTAACGGCCTCGTGAAAATTGAATTATATCGTGCCTGCCTCGACCACGGACGTTTATGCGTCCCGGACTCCTACGAGTTATCGAATCACGGTGAAATACAAGATTCCCGGGGATTTAGGCGGGCTCCCGGGGTTCCTTCCGTTTATCGGAATTATCGCCGCGGGAAACAACGGTCTCTTTCTCGGCTTGAGTTGTGATGCTGCACCGGACAGGCCTGGGAAACTTTAGATTGAATTTAGCGGCTCGGGAGAATGTTTCTTTTGATTTCTCTCTCTAGATACCTCGGGGAGCTAATTTATGTTTCTGCTTTGCGTCTTTGTGCATCTGGAAAACACTGCGTAGTCCTTTTATCAAATTCGCTGTACTCGTTGTTTCATTTTTCGCCAATCGAAGCAATTAATGCGGGAAATGAAGGTCTATTTTGTCTTGGATCCAAGCTGACGAAAATGTAATTTTTCATAATGATCCATAAATCAGAATATTAGAGGTTCAGGTGGCGTTTGACAGTTCACGTAGTCGAACTATTTCGCTATTTACTATTTTAACTCTTTTCAAAGACAGTCTTTTATATTATTCAATGCAATTTGAATCTCACGGTAGAGATTATTTTGCGGTACTGTACAGACGTTTCGATACATTATGCTAACTTATATAATACAATACAGATTATAAACAATTGTAGGCCACTACAGAAGCAGTTTTAAAGATGTACTGTTTTCTTAAATCCTTAACTATTTCCACTGTAGATTTGGAGAGTAGGACATTACATGAGAGCGGAAGAAAGAGATGTAATTTCTGTAATTGCTTGATAAATTTTGATCTTTTACATATTTAGAGTTAACGGACATTCACCTGTATTATTATTGTATTATTACTGTATTCTATATTATTGTATTCACTTATATTATTCCTTTTATGGAAATAAACCCAGAAGGGTTTGAAATGCTTACAAATAAAAAAAGATTTTGATCTCTCTTCTCCAAATGTCGAACATTGCCATAGTACATAGTCAAAGACAGTCTTGTCTGCCACTAACAAAAACGCTTTAACAATCCCACTTTGATGTTAACGTTCCAAATTTTCAATCAAATCAGAAATCAATTACAATTTTGTCGAACATCTTGAAACAGTTATGCTCTATTAAAAAATGTCCGAATATTACTCTGAATCATTTCAAGAATATAAATTAATCAAAGCTATTGTATGTCGATGTCGGCGGAGGTGCGGGAGTACGACACGTACAGAAGAAAGAATGTTCCAATAATACACTGGCCGGCATTGTTCTCGAATTCCTGGACATGGACAGCTTGAATAATAAGAGTGAAATTCGCTTGCACGTGATGCGCAGATGCCCGGGAACCCCAGTTTACAGCTGTTTGACCACGCTTGAGCGGGCCTGAGGTACCGATAACCATTGTGACTCTTGACTACCTGCACTGGGTCGTAACTTTTGTTTGAAGTATTTTTTCACACAGCCGGTATTACACAAAGACCTGACTTTGGCATTTTTACAGCCACGATTGCTTCCTCTGTCGCGCAATTCAATTCGCAGAGGCGACTGTTTCGACCCGTAACAGAAATAGCGAGATAGGGCCATTAGACTGGACAGGGATGGGTACGGTGCGGCTATTATACGCCAATTAGATGCGCAATGTATTCCCTGGATAATCTTTTGTGTGTAACATTCCGTTAACGCGTCGACTGGCGAACAATCATTCCCAACAATCGTATAAAAGCAAATTAATCATTCTAATTAAAATTGCTTTTATTGTACTCCCATCAAATCCTGCAGAATTCACACTTTGTATCATCCAAAGTTGTTCCAGTCAACAATTCAATAAATAAATGAACAATAACGAACAAGTTTGGGCGATACACCCAATCAAATACTCCCATGGGAGTAAATCAGTACTCCCATCAAATCCTGCAGAATTCACACTTTGTATCATCCAAAGTTGTTCCAGCCAACAATTCAATAAATAAATGAACAATAACGAACAAGTTTGGGTGATACACAGCGTACATTTCGCAGGAGAACAGGATTTGATGGGAGAATTGTAAAATACGAATTTCAGACCGGTAGGTCCAGCGTTGAATTCTTTTGAAATATTTTCTACCGCACACCGCTGATTCCCATAAACACATAAACTCCTCCGTTCATCCCATATTCGTTCTACACCCGGGTACCAGATTAGATCTTTGAGCGGTATCCCGCCGGCAGGACATAAAAATGGCGATGTCGCTGCGCGAGGGGACGACAAGCATTTTCGACGGCCGGTTTATAAGAAAGCACCGGATCGCCGGGCTGGTTAATACCCCTGCTAACGTCGCTGAAGCGCAATATAGCGCGAGAGGCAAGCAAGGGTGAAGGCTGAACGTTGAAGAGAAAAGAGAGGCGCAGTCACGTTCGCGGCGGTGGCGCGCACCGAATAAGGGAACAGCCAGCCGTTGTTCCCCGGCTCTCTGATATCATTACGCGAATGACAGTTCCAGGCCAATCGAGGAAAAATGATACAACAGGTGTTCTCGGGTCGCCGGTGGCTGACAGGTAGGTCAGCGGGAAACACGAGAGAAGGTGTATCTCGCCCCTTCTGGTCGCAGCAAGCGCCATTACGTTCGATATCGTAAATTCCCGGTTTCGTCTGCGCGAAAACCCATTGCTCGTGCAACGATCTCCGACACCCCTTCGCACCCCGACGACCCATTTAACCCCCGGCCAGCTCCCGGCAACGCGTGAAAATGGAAAGGAACGGGCTACGCGCGGAAAAACGAGAGAGGAACAAGAGAGAGGGCTCGGTTTTTCCGGACCGCGAGCTACTCGAGCGCGATAATCGGTTCCTCGATGGATCTCGTCCGGTTATTTCTTCCCTCACCTAATGCCTTTATTATGGGTACAAATTTGCCACTATGTACATTCCTCTTACAGCGTCTGAACCATTTCCAGCCGGTCAGAACTCATCAATTAATTTCGTAAGAAATAGATGCTCATCGTATGAAGTCCAGTTTAAATCAACATTTTGGTAAATTCTTTAACGCAGTTCTTGCAAGCTTATTTGAAATGTATACCAACCCATATTATTTAAATTAGTTTTCTATTTACCTTTTTCTATTTTAACTCCCAGTGAGCAACCTGGGTCGCTTATGCAGAATTCAAAAGAATTTTTTTAAAGCCCTGACAGTAAAAGAATTATTAGACATAAAGACCCAATTTTTTATGATGGGATCTAACAGCGAAGTTACTTGGTGCTTCAATTAATTCCATCAATTATTTTTATTATCTAGGTTACAAAAAGAGAAACATATTTTCTTACGGGCATCAGAGCAGAGTTTAAGCTTTCTTTTTATCATTCAGAAATCATTTTCCGCAGTTTGAAGAATGGATTAGTAGAAGAAGATAATGTGAAGATAATGATCTGGGTGAAACGTTCATGAAAAATGTTAACTCTTTTATCGAATCTCATATCTAATCTTGTGTCATTTGTATATAATTGCGTACGTAATTATGCTGTGTATATGGTTTATAGATATTAGAGATAGTAACAGTCCATGGAGTGTAGTTTATTTTACAGAAAT
The DNA here is from genome assembly GCA_933228785.1 of Lasioglossum pauxillum. NCBI lineage: Eukaryota > Metazoa > Arthropoda > Insecta > Hymenoptera > Halictidae > Lasioglossum > Lasioglossum pauxillum. Next base: position 15,131,407 of record OW121702.1, on the reverse strand, counting down.
GTATTGTCTAGTTTATTAAAATGTATACCAACCCATATTATTGTAGTAAGTTTTGAATTCACATTTTTACATTTTAATCGCCAGTGAGCAACCAGGGTCGTTTATGCAGAATTTGAAAAACTTTTTTGAAAGCCTACACAGTAAGGGTAGTTTAAGTATTAAGTAAAGTGTAAGTATTGGACATAAAGACCCAAGTTGCCCACATTCAGTTAAAAAACATTTTTTATGATGGGAACTAACGGCAAAGATACGTTTGGGTGTTTTAATTAATGCCATCAATTATTTTTATTATCTAGGTTACAAAAAGCTGAAAGCACACAATAAATGTCAACAACCGAAACAGATTTTGTTACGAGCATCAGAGTAAAGTTTAAGCTTTCTTTTTATATGAATTTGAAAAACGCGGAAATGTGCGAAAAATCATTTTCCGCAGTTTGAAGAATAGATTAGAAGAAGAAGATAATGATCTCGGTGAAACGTTCATGAAAAATGTTAACTGTTTTATCGAATCTCATATCTAATCTTGCGTTTAATGCAATGTCTTTAAATTTTGCTGTGTGAATGGTTTGTAGATATTAGAAACAGTAACACTATGAAGATGAACAGCGAGAGAAGATTAAAAGGATCAAAGTCTGTTTACCCTTCTGAAATCAAGAAAGAGAGAAATTTCCGAGTGGTTTCTTGCAACCGGTGCAAACAATTTTTATTTCGAGCGAATTTTTCCGGGAACCAGTGCTCGACGGGACACAGAAGAATGCAACAGCGTGTCCGAGGATTGTTGCCAGTAAATAAATTGCAGGTACACGCGCGAAGCTCACTCTAAAGAGCGAAGTTCTTGTCCGGTTATCGCGCGCGGCCGCAGAGATCGTCCTCGTCCCGCGAAATCGTTGCGCGACGCCGATTTTATTATGGAAATACATACAACGCTGCGACCAGCACGGGCGCGGCGGCAAACTTTTTCGCAGTTTTCCGGCCCGAGGAGAAAAACGACGGGAAAATTACCGAGAAACTCGTGGCCGGTTTCCTCGCGGCCATGAATCATTCATGGAGACGCCGGAAAAAAGGTGGTGCGTCTGGCTCGCTTCTTCCGTAAGATTGACTGAATAAATAATACTCGAGCGATAAACGGAACTGCATCGAACTTCCGCCCTGCCCGGAAATGTTTAACCGTGGCGGATGGAACGCGTTTTGAATTCTTTTTCGATGGCTGCGGGACATTCGTGGCGCGCTCTCGCTTTTCGGTCGAGTTTCAACGGTTTGTGAAAGCCATGAAAATAACGTTGCATTAATCATTCGTTGAAAAGGGTCGCGGTGGATTCGAGTTCGTAAGAAATTTCTGGAAAAATTAAATTTACAGTGAAGTCGCGTTTACTGTTCAACAGCCTGTGTTCTGCACGGACATTGATCGCATACCGACATCATTTTTTTATGACTGTGTCGACCGCGACTGTATGTGTTCCGAGACCATAATATCTGCCATTTTTATATATACATCTTGATTAAAAAAGCAAAATTTCAAACATACTCTTATCGAGTGTTGTTGGATCATCAAACCGAACGGTTTGGAACCGAAGTTACCGGGCTAAGGCGGAACGGTCCGAAAATCCGAACTCCGAACAATCCGAACCAAGTTAACGAAAAAGTCTTATCCCTAAATATAAATGTACTTTATCGTTTCAAAGACAAGATAAAAGCTATTTACGATTCAATCACAAGCACTATCTCGCAGTTGTCACATCACGTATATTTAGAGTAGTTTCAAAGTGCCACGTCAAATCAATATATATACAGGGTGGTTCACACAACTTGCACACCTATAATAACTTCCAAAGTATGCGTTGCACGAAGAAGTTTTGTATACACAAGTTGCATGGTCTGAAGGGGTACATTATGTAGTGCATTGAGTTTTTTACAAATGGACTCGCAAAGGACATGTGAAGGTCAATTTTTTAAAATTTTAGGTATACGAATTTCAAGTAGAAATGACATGTGAAAATTAGATCGAACCAGTGCACCGAGAGCATCATTACATCTTTTATTAACAATTATACGATCGATAAAAAAAGGAACGTAGAGAAGGACAGCATTAGAAGGACTTTACTGTACAATTTGTAACGCTAAACCTTCCACCACCAGTCAAATGACCGGTGCCAGATATTTTATTTCATATAACAGATTATTTATTGTAAACGATTAAATAAATAACCGCATAAAGTTCAAATAAATCTAATCTTGTTATTTCTCAAACATCTTTACAATTCTGTATTTCATCTATTCTCTCTCATAAACGCACAAAGCGACGACAAAAGGAAGAAAATCAAGATTCAACTTTCTCACCGTTGTTCCGTTCCCTAAATGATCACGGTAATACGAAAAGTTAAGGTTTCTTCAGGGGGTGTTTCTCATCCCCCGAGCAGTTTATCAGCAGCAAAAAAAATAGTTGCCAGCGCCGCGCGAACTACATTTTTCAGTGGAAAGTTTGAAATTTGTTGGAACTTTCCTCGTTGGTGAAAAAAAACGCAACTTCGTTTAAGATTCGCGCGAAAAACAGCTGCGAGTTAATTTGGGAAAAAATCGGAAATCGTTGCCGCGATAGTACCATTAGCAGGGAGCCGGAGTCGAGCGACAAATAAATTCAAAGGGGAGCCGGCCATACTCGAAACAACGAATTTCCGCGGGCAGGTTGGCCCGGCCGCTAGAAAGCCGGGCTCAATTTCACCGGCAGATGGTGGTGCGGTAGTTAGTTATAAAATCTGCCGTGGGTGAAAACTAGTTTCGCGATAAACTATGGGGCTCGGTATCGCGCAAACGAAATTTCTTTTTCGTCGATCAATTTTTTTTTTCGACCGCTATGCCGTTCTTTTGTTCGTCACCGGCGAATATTCGTCGAGTGACCGTGGGTGGCCGATCCGGGCCGTGACGAAATTGGTGCGGCAAATGGAAAATCTCTGGAAAACGTTCGCGCCCAATCATTCGGACTCGTGTATCGTCGGCAGGAAGAAAATGGATTGTTCTCGGTGCGGTCGCAACGCTAACGATCCGTTATTTCGTGACGGGGGTACACGTGGAGGGAAGGGGGAAGGGAGCGATTCGTTTTTCAGTGTCTATTCCGCGGACGGACGCGCGTATGATGTTTAATTAAATTCCGCTCGCACGATTGTTTCTTTTCCTCGCTCCCGCACTTCGTTCGCTGTTTTCGCGCGCGCGCGAGCACGAGCGCTCCTCCGCGATGGACGTGTTGCCGGGCTTTTAAATGCCTACGGGATCGCGCGAGCCGGGAGAGCGCGGGGGCACGGTTTGACTGACAGATTTTTCGATGGCGCGTCATTCAAATGGACACGTTACTTTTCCAGTTGAATCGACCTCTTTGTTCGCGGCGAGCGAGTTGTGTAATCTTCTCCTTTCATAACGCGCGTGTCAATCAGCCGGGCCCCGTGCTCTGCACACGGTCGATTCGATTTCGTTTCGATGCCGGCATACCGCGCGCCGAGGCGCACCCTTTTTCGTTTTCGTTCCCGTTGCCGTTCTCGTGCCGCCTGCAACTTCATTCCACGAAAGAATCGCCCTACGGCCAACGATATCGACGGTAAATAAATATTATGTTTACACGGTGCCGTTCTGCCTGCCACCTTCAGCCGTCGCGGCTTCAAAAGAACTCTTTCTCTTTGTATCGCTCGGTTCGGTCGCCACCTTCGTGTCCACACGCTGTATTCCTAACCCTCAACGCTTTAAACATCCTCTTTTTCATCGTGCGGAGGAATGTCCGAGATCAATTTCGTTTTTCGGAGGGCGAACGATCTTTTTCATGGTCATGGTCCTCGACATTTCAAGGTTAGCCCTTTCGATGCGGATTTATTCGTTTGCTCGGATGCAGCACGATCAAATACATTTTACGGGCGTGTGTTTGGACCCCGCACATTTTTGGAGCAAAATGTAAAGAACAGTTTGCCTGCATAAGTGTCTGTCACGTTTTATTGATTTTAAAAAGTATGCTACACTTTTTGCAAAAAACCTTCGGAAATTTTCCATTCGTCAACTTTTTATTTCCGTTTTTACCAGCCCGAGGTGCATTTGCAGCCTCTTAACAGAGAAAAGGTTAATGAAAATGCTTTCAAGTTGAGAAAACGGAAAAGTGGATATTCGCACGGGGACTGTAGTGTCTAAATAAATACCGTTGTTAACAACACAGGAACTTGTAAATAAAATGGATCAGCCAGGACGTATGGCTGGTGACTACATTGATATAATTATAACGACCGAAGTATCAGATTTGAAAATAAAATTCAATAGTTAAACTTCAAAGAATACAGCTTCATTAATTAATTATATAGTCACGATTCTTTTCTACAATTAGGAAAGAATGGTTACTACATAACTGATTAATAATGTATCTATAATTAGAAAAGAATGGAGACTATACAATTGATTAATAAAGCTGTACATATTCTTTGAAGTTCAACCATTGAATTTTACTTTAAAATCGGGAACGAATTTATGCAATCATCTAATAAATATATTCAGTCTATTTTTAAATTTCATTGAAAGGTGATAATTTAGCGTGACAATAACCATAATTTAGACAAACCTTTCTATCATTAGTATCGCGAAAGTCCTCGGACCTGCACGTTCGTTGACAGTCCATGTTCTACAGACTCAGCCGTTCCGTAACGAGTTTTAAACAATTTCCACGGACAATTTCATCGCCGTACATCTTGTTTGTGTTTCGGTGCTCGATCGGGAAGTACGACTACGTTTACGACTCGCCGTGAACAAGACACCAGTCGGTTACGACGAGTAAATGCGTCGCTATCGAAGACGGGGCACATAACTCGACCAAGTTCGTCGCTGATCGAAAACCGTGTACACAATACAACCCGAAAAGCACGGAATAAAACTACGATCGCAAAGTATACGATCGTCGTGCTCATAGAGAAATGGAATTTTCAGAAGAGTTTTTTACCGTTACGTTTATTATCATACTAAAGGATGATTGCACGCGGCTGTACGTTTTAATGACAGCCTATTCACCGGTTATGAACCCTGGACACCGGTTCTCGCGACTGTCTTTCAAAGGACACGCCACTAAACAGAGAATCATCGTCGACCGCGACGAAGAAAAAAGGCGAGAAGCAAAAACAAAACAAAAGGGGAGAACACAAAAAGGAAAGAAAAAATCGCAACACGAAATCTGCATTCCAATCAAAGCGACGAATCCTTGGGAACGGGCTTGCGCTAGCACCGCCACCTCTTTCACTCGTTACTGAATACATACAATCTCTGCTACCGCGAATTCGCATATTTTTTTCGAGCTCTATCCCGCGTGTGATCAATATAAAACTGAACAGCAATCGAGAGCTAGGAGAGTCGTCGACCCAATTGGAAAAAAATAAAAGCCACCGGGAAATAGCAGGACGGGAGAGAGAGAGAGAGAGAGAGAGAGAGAGAGAGAGAGAGAGAGAGAGAGAGAGAGAGAGAGAGAGAGAGAGAGAGAGCGGGAGGAGGGAGAGAGAACGAGAGAAAGAGAGAAAGAGAGAAGGAAACGTGCCGCATCGGTCGAGTGCATCGCTCGAGTGAATCGGTGAAACGAAGCAGACGGTTAAGTGCTAGGCCTCCGCCACTCGTGGCCGAACGGGCGGTTAGAGCTCCCGGAAACCGAGAAAAGTCGAACGTAGCAATTCGCTGCCTCCAATTACCGCCAACCCAGTAGTCGAGCAATGGAGAAAAAAAAGATAGAAAAAAGAACAAGCTTCCGCGACAGGCGTCTGTAGCCCGTGACCGTATGGCGAGCGATCGCCTTTTCGGGGAAACCGAGACCCTCACCGTCTGCCGACTCTACGACTCCGCGAGAAATGAAACGCCCTGTAGGTACATCGTCCGTGTCGCCCTCGAACAGACCTCCACTTTCTTCGAACTTGCCGCACAGCATGGTCTCCAAACCTCTCTTGGCTCGCTGCCCCTCTTCAATCCTTATCCGACCTTATGCGCGCCCAACACTTCACCGTTCCTACGCAAGTACTGCGACCTGTTCGGTATCCTCAAGTCTTATTTTAACATTTTATCTTCCGGAAGCTTATCAATTTTTCAATAATTGTGCCGCATGAAAAGGAAGCTCCAAAATTACCGATCCCTTCAAGAACATGTCAGACTTCAAGTACATGTCATTTTAAGTACACGCGTGTATTAACGTATCCGCATTTTAACCCTTGGACAACGGATTTTATAGCTATATAATTGGCAATTCATCCAGACCGTTCACAGCACTAATTAATAATTTTTAAAAATGTAGTTTTGATGAGATCTCGAGTAGACACATTAGTCTTTTCGATATCCTTAATGAAACAGATATTCAGTTAGTTTAATTGCCAGAAATGGAGTACTTGAATGACAATTTGGATGTTCCCGGTCAAAAATGACTCCGGCACAGCACTCGGAGTATGCGAGTATACTTGTTGTATGCGTCAAATCTTGTAATCGAATTTGAAACCACTTTCCGATGAGCTACAGACTTGAAACTTTAAACATAGCTCAGAACTGGATGACAATGCAATATTAAAAAAACAAATTTCAAAAGAACTGTGCGTCTAGGAGAATAAAAATATCGAAATACATATTAACCGTTACACCTCGCCGCGCGACGCTCAGTAGTACGTCATCGCGTTCAGCGATCCCCACTCCGCGCGCCAGCGCTCCCTACTCCACTACGCGATCTCACTCCGACTCATCAATATAGCTAAACTATATTGACGTAATCTTCGTGGGCGCTCCACGCTTTTATTTTTATAGTCACTAATGTCATGATTTTATTTAAATTTATATTAAATTTTTAGGAGAACCAGGAAAAAAATTATTTTCTCCTTTTTAGCGCATTTTAATATAAGCGTGGTTTTTAAAAGTTTTTTTAATATATTTTTTTAGAATACAGTTACTAACTTTCGAAAGCGAAATATGTGTATAATAAAATAAGTACAAAAATCAATTTGAAAACCGCTCCCATTAAAAAAATGTAATCAACTAACCCTCTAGTTTATTAGTACACTGCGGATCTTTATGCAAAATAAAAATTGTCTGCATCGATTACAAGCCACAGGAACCAAATAAAAAATTCTTTCTTCTTTTCATTATCTTATTACGCTGAAACTAATCCACCGATGCCCTTAGATCAGGGGTGGCCAACCTGTGGCGCATGCGCCAAACGTGGCGCATTGGTTGATTACATGTGGCGCATTGGATCCTTACGCCTATACTTATTCTTTTGAAATAGGCGCCATAACTGAATCCATCTTCATATTTTCAACACCTGAGAGCTCTCAGTTGAATTTATACAGTCTTCTTACTCATCAATTCGTCGCAATTTTTTGACAGTTTCTAATTATAGGATGGGAATTGGAGTGTTCACGACATCGATCGCCCTCTCGTCCAAAAGATCATTTCTCATTATTGTAGATTGATGCTCCAATGAACGTGTGTCTTTTCAACTGGCGTAGGTTAATTAATTAATTTAATTGCATGATTGAGCACCTTGAGCACCTTTTCCTCCCCTAACCGAAGCAGATCCTATCCCTATTCCTACTTTTCAACCGCAACAATGAACGTAAGAAGGTAGAAAAAGTGCTTGAGTTGTATGGCGCATCTGAACTCGTATGTGAAAAAATTTACGCATGGTATGCAGAAGGTTGGTCACCCCTGCCTTAGATAGTTTTAATATGTCAACTGCTTTAAATCGTACGTGTCTATTTTTCTAATAAATGCATGAAATCCGCAGTCTATTTATTAGAGAAGAATCCGATATGTTTTATTGTTCTGGCAATAAACGGCCTCATTTATTATAGTCTCAGCAGTAATGTGTTAACTCGGAAGAAGAAAATTGAATAGCCCCGAATTTCTTCGGGCTGGAATGAACAGTTGCATAATAATATCCTATGTGATAATGGACAGATATGGAATCGCTGACAACGAAACTTGTAATGCCATTTGTTTTTGCAACACCCTCGCGATACCATCGGGTTTCGGGAATTCCACAACGCACCGGCTAGGCTGTTGCGGGACCACCGCCATTTTACCGCAATGAAACATGCTATGATGGCCACAATAGCAATTCCATGAGCCGCTTGTTTTCGTGACACCAGAATGAAGTGCGCAATGCCCGCCGTTACGAACTTATACTGATTTATAATCACGCAGGATGCTTGTGGATAGCCTGAATTTTTCGTGTCACGAAACGTCTACTTACCGGGTGTTCGTAAAATTGGTTATAATTAAATTACGAATTCATTGACAATATATTTTGTCATATCTTATAACTAGACTGCGAATCTTATGCATTTATGACAAAAATGGGTAAGCACAATTTAGAGCAGTGGACATATTAAAAAGATTTAAAGACATCAGCGTATCGGCTTCAGCTTAATCAGACGATTAAAAACAGAAGAAATTTTTATTTCGCTCCTGTATCATGCAATCAATAAAAATATTTTTCATTCTGCATAAAGATCCGCAGTCTACCTTTAACATACATCGTTCAAAGAAAATTTTACAGCAGAGCCATTTGAAAATTACCTAAAATTGTCAATCTTTTTTATCGTATATGCATCGCCAATTTAGAAATATATAATAATTTGTTGTAATTTCGATACTGGGTTAATTGTTATGTACATTAGTTATAAATAGCCTGCGGATCTTTATGCAATTATGGCTTTCGGAAATTTAAAAAAAATGCTAGCATATAAAACACGACAGAATTTAGTATGATTTCAATTTATTTCAGATCTGAAAGGCTACTGCCACGGAAAATAAGATTCTATTTGATTCGAGTGTCTGAAAATTCGTCTGCAAAAATTGCAAATTGCATAAACATCCGCAGTCTAGTTATAAATTACGCCACAATTTATATATTTATTATTATATTTTTTTTAGAAATATATGAATGAACGACACGTTAACAGAATATAACGAGGGCCGCTGTCGAGGTAAATTTAGGTGGCGAACGCATTAGGGAGCAAGACTGTATTATACTACAGGATGATAACATACTTTTAAGAACATCCACTGATTATCCCCACCATAACGAACTCGCGCGTCAGTCACGCGTCAGGAAAGACGAAAAAATAGTTCGTAACCCCTCGGACAAGCTTCTGGAAGATCGGAGCCGGATAACACCCGAAAGAATTATGCGTAAAGGGAGTGTTATTACGGGTTAGCTAACCCTATTTTTTGTCAGAAAACAAGAGAGATAAGTTTTTGTCACGATACATTCCTGCGTGGAGACTTTATGTGCCGCGTGCCGTCGCCATATTTCTTCGCCGAGAGCCGCCCCGACGAAATTAGTTTCGGAAACGACGTTTCGGCCCGTGGATATTTATATATTCGCCAGTCCCGTTTGCGTCACGCGAATCTTCACCAGGCGGCGCCGGGAACAAAGGGGACACTGTGCGAGGTGAGTCGTCCATCCTGCAGGGAAGATTAGGCTAACGCACTCTCGCGTGATTTGTCAGTCGAGTCGCGTGGGTTCCAGGAAAATCGATTTTTTTCGGGAATAATGAAGTCAAAACAATGTTTCCCAACAGCTTTATCGCTCGCGACAGTTTGAAAACAGGCTTGAGGAAATCGATAATTCAAAACGCCACTGGTCTGCCAATTTTTCACTGTTCTTCTCGAGTATGACGCGAACTACAGACACTGTGCTGAAGGCAAAGTTTGAAGACGATCGATCGGATACATCCTCAATGATCGCGTCGGGCATTGCGGAACTTCTTACTTTTAACCCTTTGCACTCTTTTCACGAGCGTGACTCACTCAGAGAAAGAAAAATGTAAATAAAACGGGTTGGTATATGTGTTTTGTTCGTCCTTTATTTATTTAATTGTCTTATTATAAATTACGACGAAGTTTGAGAGCTATATTTAATATAATTAGTAAACAAAATTGTTTAAAACACTTCAAATAGTAGGGAGTTGTTGGCAACAAAAATTGAAAAATAATTCGGAGTGCAAAGGGTTAAGCACAGCAAGCTCAATGTTGATCTACAGTGGGTGTACAAAGTATTCGTATGATTTTAAAAAACTAATAACATTTTTATAATTGTACCAAACAACCTGATTTTTTATAGTCCATTAGAAGCATTGGTTTACGAAATGATATACAAAAAAGATTTTCCAAAAATTATAATTTACAAGGTTAAATGCAAAAATAAAAAAGGCACTTTTTAAAACTTTTTTATTTGGGTCCTTAATGAAAATTTAAAATTTATGTTTTGTAGATCTATGTTAGTCATACACATGTTGAAAATTTCATTTGAATCGATTAACATACACACGAGCTACAAGCGGTTAAAAATGGTGAAAATCGTAGTTTTCCACGACTTTTGATCAGTTTCTGCTTAAAATCCACAAAATCGTACATGTTTCGACGCCTGTTGTTTTTGCCTGCGTCAATCGATTTCGGTGAAATTTCCAACATGTGTATAAAGAACATGGATCTAGAAAACATTTTTTTTTAATTTTCATTATGGGCCCAAATAAAAAAGTTTTAAAAAATGCCTTTTTTATTTTTACCTGCAACCTTGTAAATTGTAATTTTTGGAAAATATTTTTTACATATCAGTTTGTAAACTAATGCTTCTAATTGATTACAAAAAATCAGGTCGTTTGGTACAATTATAAAAAAGTTATTAGTTTTTAAAAGGTGAACGAATACTTAGTATACCCACTGTATGTTTTCTTGGAAAATGTATGCATCTTCCGAACGTGTAGAAAAGCGTACGGGGAAGTCGAATATGTAGTTGAAAATTCTACAGTTTCGCCGTTAAAAAATCAATGTACTAAAAAAGGTGTGTCTTCAGACCTTCCCCTTCTACGACGCCCGGCCACGTGACGCGTTTCGTCTCAATGCCACGTGCGTAATCCAGTCCTGGCACTGCAACGTGCTTTTAATTTGAATAATTGTACATTATTTTACAGTTTAGGGAAAATATGTGCGCTGATATTGCCGAGTCTAGATGTTACTGAACCTTGAGGATCGTTGGTATTGACACGAGGGGTAAATCGCTTTATTCGAGCCGCGCCGACAGCCATTGTTCTTCCGGCAGGCGGCGCGGACGAGCAAGACCCGGCAAGGGAGCCGGAGGAAACGGATCTCGCAAATTTAATCAATTATTACAACTCGCGCGAGCGAATCTGCAGCCGCGAGTCACGTTTCGGCCATCGTCTGTCCACGCATTAGTTCCACTCTTTGTCGGATGAATGTATAATGTGGCTCCATTCGGCAACGCATTCAGGACAGAGCCGATTTTTATTCATAACCGTCCGGCGTACGGCGTTAAAGCTAATCGTATGCAAGTATAATGACGTTCGATATCAGTACATTATACCGTGCAATATTCAAACGGACACGCGTTCGATCGATCCTTTATGCATCCTGTAAATAATGGAAATAGTATGCTCGGATACACCGGACCCTCCGGTGGTGGCCAGTTACCCAATGGCCTTGGGCGCTCTCGGTTTACTCGAACTGTAAATTTTTACTCGGTATTAATGGAAATGTTGCTCGGGGTTTACACATGTTCACCCCCAAGGAAAATTCATTTATTTCCCGTTTCTACGGTCTGCCAAATGTTTGATTCCTCTCTGATTTCGTTGTTATTTGAGTGCGGCTGGGCTCCGTGTAACGGGCGAGTTATAAAATGAAACACGATTCGTTTTATTGAAATACAACGCGATAATGTAAACATTTGCGTGTGCTTGTAATTCTGTAATGACCACGGTCCGGATCTTTCTGTAAAATCTCGTTGGATATGTAATAATAAGGCATTCATTTTGCTATAAGTGTACGAAGGTGTTGTACTTCACGAGTGAAATTGAAACAGGCAACTTTGATTGAAAAACACGGAGAACCGCGTAACGAATTCTCGCAGAACGTTCATTTTTCTGGTCCGAATCGCCGTTAATTGCATTCGCCGACGATTAATACACGAATGTTCCATCTTAAGTAATTTATGATTATAAGCGCGGTATTGTTTCGAATTACGCTGTTCGCGATTACAATTTCTGGCGTTTCGTTCGCGCAAAATGTATCGTACGCGTTATTTACCTACGGCCGATCGTTAAATTTCCGACCGGTAAACACACGCATTGGATTACACTTTTGACAAACACTGATCTGCCATGCGGAGTCGTCCGGCGAGCTCGCTGATAAAAAGACAAACAAACACCGGTCTTCTCCACTTTTAACGACGACGATGACCCACACGCGCGCAACCGTTCGACCGTTTTCCCTGGTAATTAATGCTCTTCCGGTGATCAATACGGATTAATACACACGGCGCCTGGCTCATAGGTTCCGTGCACACAGAGCACACACAAAGGGCGGAACGCAAACGATACCGGTATCGGTCGGGGAGAGAGACACTTCCGGATCGCGCCGTTAATCAGCTCCCTCCGGGAAATCCAATTTGGCCGGTGTCGTGTATTTTTCAAATTTCACCGGGGCGCCGATCGGATATGATATTCGAGTGGCCTCGTTTATCAACGACCGTCCGGGAGGATCGTGCGCGCGTGCACCACGGAATGAATAATGCGGACAAATCATCGGAACCGAGCGTTCCCATATCCGTCCCGACGGTTTTCCACGATCTGCTTTGTACATCGCGTGATAGATGGACGGCGCGCGAGGTCTCCTTCGTAACCGAGATCCAAGGATCGCTACTTCCGGTACAGAACGCCACTTTATCGCCAATAGCGGCCTCGGCGATCCGCTGCACCCAAGGGTGCCACCAATGGCGCACTCGCACCAATACGTCTCGATCATCTAATATCAAGTCGTACGTGGTGCGATCGATTGTTAACAATCGACAGCTTCGTTCGTTTTCCACATTTTCACAGTTCTTAATTCCATTGTCACAGACTTTTGTCATTTCTCCAAGGGTGTCGAGCAAGACACTTGATATATTTGTTGAGAATTATGTTGACTACGTCCTCATCAAATGTTTTGTCAGAGTATGTACTATATAAGATTGTATTAATGAAGGAATAAGTTGTATAAATTGGAACCAACCTGAGGCTGTGTTACTCGGTTAATGATTAGATCAAGTTTCAAAGTGAATAAGAATGAAAATCACCTTGCATTATGTAGACAATGTAGACTATGTCCACGCTGAAGCAACATCAACTTTTAGTTGCTTTTAGTTCAACTTTACTTGCTCCTTGAAGCGTTCTTCTTGTACCGAATAAAAGCAGAAGAAGGCAATACATACGTGGCATCAGAAAGTTCAATATTGTTTCAGTGCGGGCACAGCTTTAGGCTGACAGATGTAAAGTAGATGTTGAACAGCTTGATTGTTAATCACCGGGTGCCCGATACCGTAACAATCGGGTACAAATGGTCTCGCGAATAACGCAAACTTAAATTCCCAACAGGAACAAAGTGGAATCGGATAATAATAAGACGAAGGAGGGAATAGTATCGAGTAGAGGCGAAAGGGGGCAGCGAATCGTTTGTCGGCCACCCGTCTTCGCAAAGCCTTAATCTTCTCGACTATTTCGTTTGGGGATGCCGCGAACAGATGGTAGGTTCGAGCCGGGGAATCAATTTCGAGGAATCAGCCCCCGAGGCTGCGCGTCTCGCTTCTTGAGGGAAACATTGGAAATTGCCTCGACGCTAGTAATTATACGGCCGAGGCTCCTCTCTCTCTTTCTCTTCTAGCCTGTGAATCGCGGAAAGGGAGAAAGGCGGCTACGAACCGGTATCGAAAACGTCCATTATCCTAATTTCGTTTAAACCGCAAAGAAACGGTGTGTAGCACCGCTCGGATCCGTCCTGAACGATTTTAATGCCGCTCCCGGATATCTCTGCGAAACGTTTACGCGATCAGTGCTATTATGTCTCTGAACTGAAAATAGTGCCGTACCCTTTATAACAGCGCCGCGAGGCTATCCTATCATCAGGAAAGGATTCCTGATCCTACGCTGCCGATTTCGACCACGGGTCATGACTCGAACCTACGCTATAGGTCCCCTATACTATACCATATCCGGTCTAACTTTGCGATTTTTTCCTGGAGAATTGCTGAACCCTTTGTTGCCATGGACACTTTTGTTCGTGATTTATGATGTCAAAATTGATCGAGTGCTTTTTACAAAGTACATTCCTGTCTGCTAACATTCGCTGATGATTAGACTGCGGATCTTTGCGCATTTATAGCAAAATTGAGTAGATGAAATTGAAAGATTTGACAAATTGAAGATGCGTATTTTAGATTTCTCATCATTAAAAAATAGGTTGGCAACTAACAAGGGAAGGACTCCAAGTGTCCAACTTCGATTATGATAATCTTTTGTGAGATGCTATATGGATCCCTAATTATGTGTGCAAAATATTAGGTGTAGTTAACTCAATAGTTTTAAAGATATAAACAATTAAAGTTTCATACCTGTGAATCGCGCAACGTATATCAAGAAGGTATGAAACTTTAATTGTTTATATCTTTCAAACTATTGAGTAACTACATCTAATATTTTGCATTCATAATTAGAGATCCATATACCATCATTTCACAAAAAATTATCCAAATCGAAGCCGTCACTTGGGGTCCTTCCCTTGTAAGTTCGCGACCTCCACGTTTTCTCAAACAAAGTCATTTATAAATATATTTTTCAAGCACGAGTATTTTATATCGAATTAATTGCAAAATTCAGAGCTTTCCAATGATATATAGTTCAAAAGGAATGGACATTGAATGAGGTTATAGTGATACGAGGGTAAAAAAAGGTTAAGTTTGAAGTCTGAAGACGCTACGTTGTTTAGCATTTGTTTGACAGCCACCAATAGCATTTAGCGAGAAAGAAAGTGTTGTTCCATCAGGACAATGCACCAGTTCACACATCCGGTATCGCGGTGGCCAAAATCAATGAGTTAAAGTTCGAATTGCTTCCTCACGCACCCTATTCACTAGATTTAGCCCCCTCAGACTATTTTGTCTTTCTGAACTTGAAAAAATGGCTCGGTGGTAAAAGATTTTCCAACAATGAAGAGGTGGAGTCTGCGGTTGATGGCTATTTTGAGGAGCTCGACGGATCTCACTATAAACAGGATATCGAAGCTATTGAACATCGCTGGGAAAAGTGTATCGAGCTAAAAGGAGACAACGTTGAGAAATAAAGTTATTTTTTTCCATTTTTTTGTGTTTTCTTTATTAGGTCGGATACTTGTGGGACTACCCTCGTACAATGAAATAATTACGAAACAAAAGGCCGCGAATTTAGTTGCCAACCTATAAGGGAAGAAATGACATTCTGTTTGGTTTCTATTTCTTGCAATCGACGCAGACAATGTTTATTACGCATAAAGAGCCGCAGTCTACTGATGGCGTTCTCTTCATCCCGAGGGTTGCAGCCCCAAAGTGTTCACCGAGACGTTTGAACTGGGACCGAGGGTGGAATTGAGAGCCACGAGCTGCACACCTATTTAAATCGAGACCTTGTCAATTTGAAGACACGCTTGTAGGCACTCGTTTCCGAGACCCTATAGTTTGCGACTGGAGAATATCTTGTTAACATTGGCGGAATAGAGTCCTCCACTCCGATCGATCCGATTGGAGCGAGCCGTAGGATCCTGAATGGCCGGCAAGCTCGATATCGGATTATGATGGTAATGGCGCAGGAGTTCTGCAGATTACGTTGAACTGTACCGGCAAACATTAGACACAGTGCGAGGCCGAGACCGGCGCTACATGCTAAGGTGCCATAGGTCATTCGTATCTGAAATCATAATCTCTGGAGCGGCGAACTCTGGCGAACTGCGGTCGTCACGGGCCATCCAGTTTACAACCGGCAAACTTCGTAAGATGTTTGGACTACGGTAACTGTGAGCTATGGGTATCGTAAAGTGGGTGGTTAGGTGTACGGCTCCGGGGCCGTGTGAATTGTCCGAGGATTGATGGCGGGAGGAATTACGGAAATAATTGAAGCACAGGAAATGATATCTCTTCGAGCAACGAAACGTTTCGGGGGAGAAATTTAATGGATACTTGTGGCTTCGCAGCGCGTCTCCTAACGCGATTACAGGATTCGAACTTCCAGTTTACGGGCTCTTTATTCGGGAAGGCGCAAATTCATTCGGGAGAAAGTGGACGGGCGAGAGTGGAGGATTTCAGGGATAATGATCGGAAGGAAAATGGTCCTGTTGGAATACGGACGGAAATATGTAAGCAAATATAGAATGGTTACCAATTGCTTTTTGTAAAAAATCATTTGTTTGTAATTAGTCTTTGTAATTGTCTGATAACTAGACTGCGGATCTTCATGCAAAATAAAAATTGTCTGTGTCGATTGCAAGAAATCGAAACCAAATTGAATGTTATTTCTTCCCTTAATAATTTTAATAGGTGAGAAATCATGTACTGTGTCCAAAATGTAAGGTGACTTTTCAATTTAAATTTCACGGCTTTATCTAAGTTAATAAATATTTTGTCTGCATGTTGGTAGCTCCGTGACTATCATCTGTGTCGTCATTATCTTCAGCAGTTTTTGAAAGATTTTAAAAGATTCCTTGGGCTTGAAACGTGTCAAGTCTCGATTGGTACCGAAAACACTCATTTGTTTCGTGATCATTCGACCAAAAATTTGACTCATATCGTTCCACAGCCAGCGTATTCGCCTGATTTAGCACCGTGCGACTTCTGGCTATTCAATAAACTCAAAAGACCACTGCGGGAACACTGTTTTGAGACTACTGAAGAGATTCGACGTAAATCGCTGCGCGCTTTTTCGGCTGTTTCGAGGAATGGAAACAACATTAGCATAAGTGCATTACGTCGAATGGGGATTACTTTGAAGGGGATGAAATTGATTTGGAAGAATAAATAAAGATTTTTCATTTTATAACAAAAGTCACCTTACTTTTTGGACACATCTTCAATTTTTAAAATTTTCCTACAATTTTGAATTTTATCTACTCACAACAGTCTACCGATAACTAATAAGTAGACTGCGTACTCTTGTGCAAAATAAAAATTGGCTGCATTCATTTTAAGCTATATTGCTTTTCTTAATAATTATAGTAAGCTGGAAATCGTGCAACAGCATATGTAAATTCTTTAAATGTTTTTACAGTTATAAATGCATGCAATCCGCAATCCAGTACATAATAAGACACATATTGAGCTTATGTAGCCTAACTCCAGCTACTTAGAGGTCCCGGTACGAAGCCACATACGAAAATGCATATAGGCATCAACTATATACATATATTGTCTTGTCGGAATTTATATGTACAGATTCCGGGAACCTCGTGCATAATTGCTGAACGCAAGAGACCCTTGGACTCGCATTACCGGGTCCAAATGGGTCATCAGTTTGTGTCCTTGAATTTAGGAGGTCTTGAAGTTACGAGTTGAGGAGGGCTTTGCCTTGGGCCTGCAAGTTTAGAGGATCTTAGGCTTAGAGCCTCGCATCAGGGTACCATGGACTTGTTGGATGCGACTTGTCTTCCGAATCTTCAGCTTGGAAATCCAGGTTTCGGAGGGTATTAATTCTGAAGGATCCTATAAAACATGGTATTTGGGTCTGAACCACCTAGAGTCTAGAGTATTCTAGAGCGTACGTCTCGTGGCCGAGTTCTGTGGCTCCGTAGTCTGGATTAGATAGAGTAGATTGGGATTGCATCGATGATGAATTACCAGAAAATGGAGTTTGCTAGAGGGCTCAGGGCACGCAAAACCTGGGAATTGTTGCTTATCGTTTTCACGGAGGGATCAAATCGGCCCGTGGCAGTTTCCGCATAAGAACTGGGGGCCGACAGATCAGTTAATTAACTGGTGACGCTATATAGCAGTGTTCTATTCGATCCTTTTTCCACAGAAAAGGAAGAGCCTGCGAGGATATCTCCGTCGCTGTTAAAATTTCTCCCCGGCTTAGTTGCGGCGCGTGTTAATCTGGCTGTCGACGTCGGCATGATGCATGATTTCCTCAAAGGGGAAGATCCTGCCGTTTCGAGAGCAGATTCCCCGCTCGATTCCCGACGCGCGTCGTGTCTCGTCGCGTCTCGAAATACCGGGACGACACCGCGTTCACGTGAATCATTACACGGCTGAAATACGGCGTTCAATGAGCAGACGGCGGTGCACGTGCGGGACGACGTGTACAGAGGGGCGACGCCTCCCATCGTCTCCTCGCCATTCAGCCCAGGCCGAGTTAAAACTGTTCCGTGGCAGAAGCGGCGCGCCGTGGCACGTGATTACGCCAGTTATTCTTGGCTGTGGTGCGTTTGATACTCGTCTCCGCCGCGCCGGCAGGCCGGAAACGCGTAACTGGAGCACGCATCGACGCCGCCGCGAACCGGAAGAACAACAACGCCCGAGAAAACCAATGGGGGAAAAAACGTCCGTGCGGATTACATTGAAATCGCCGATACACCGCTGGCTTCGCAAACACCGTTGTCATCGACAGGGATTCACCGAAACCAGCTGCGACCGACACCTGTGTTCATTGACAGCGGCATTAACGCCGGATTTAGGGACATTGATCGCACGCCTGTATTTACCCGCGTCCATATAAAACGTGCACTCAATACAAACTTTTGAAACTATAGGCTAGCCAGACTAGAACACGTACTTCTATTGTCCTATCTGGGTTCCGGATGTTTGCGCAGAAATTTTCATTCCTCCTTTCACAATTTGAAGTTGATAGTAGGTCTATGTGCACTGAATTTGAGCAGAGAGGAATTATTATCAGTGATGGGAGACAGGTGGACTCGTATTATACATATGAATCGCACAATTATACGAACCAATTTTTCTCCCGACAGGTTCAAATAAATGGAGATCTACGGTGTTCGAATTTTTCTACTGTTTTAAATTGCTAAAGCCGACATAAATAACCAAAAAATAATATCTATGATTTTCCATAAACATTCTCCACATTACCATAATAATCGATATTGCAATCGTGTAATGTAACGTGGACAAGACGAGGGGGTGAGCAGCATTCTTTCTTACTAAATACCGCGAGCGGAAGATTAAAAGAGATTGATCGGCCACCTTCTCCTCGAAAGAAAATTTACGACAGCTTGGAACCCAGTATATGTATTACTAGAGGATGGCGAGCGTGCTAGGAAAGAAGAGCATCTTGTCACTCCTGGTTACAAAACCGTTTCCTCCGGGGCACTTTACGATTATGGATATTGATAAATCCATAAGCGGCGGCGCGCTGGAAAGTTCCAGCGCGGAAACTTACTCCTGACGGAATCTTTCAGTTGGTTAATCAACTTCTCGGGCTGCGACAGCACTTTCCCGCGGAACCAGCGAAGAAACCCGCTCGAATCATTTCACACTAATGATTTCGAAGGCTTTGTTCTGTCAGGCGACAATTGCGTTCCATTTCGCAGCGGTCTCTTTACCGTTGTGCGTACCGAAAACGTCTGTCAATATTATTTAACCCGTTGGATCGAACAAGAAAATGGCCCGCGAGGCGAATAATTGCTCTGGTCAACGCGTACTGCCTCGTCATACAGTAGTGCACGGTTAAATTTACACGAGTCATCTCCACTCTCCTCCCACCATTCACTAGTTAGTCCCTTCAGCTAGCTTATGAAATATCACATTAATCCGTGTTTCATCTATCGAGTCAATTCCCCTGATCTGACGACTTGTGACTTTCTTCGGTGTCCTTCTTAATTTCTTCCTTTCTCCATCTTCTTATCCTTCTTAGCTAATCAATCAAGATTTCTGACATCTCATCCCCTAGGATTTCCTGTAGCGTCAGCCTGGTTCTATCCATACGCCATATTGTATGCGAATGCAATGTAAAGGAAGAAATTATACGTTAATTTAATTATATTGTAGTCAATCATCAGTAGACTGCGGATTTTCTGCACTTATGGTAAAAATGAATCATTTTATTCTATTTCCGACTTTTTAACATGATTTAAAATGAATATATGTACATTTTTATTTAACTTCAGTTTCTTACAATTGGACAATTTTTATTTTGAATAAAGATCTGCGGCCTAATCATAAGTCACGTGGTCGCCAATGAAATACAAAATAAAATATAAATGGTTCAATACAAAAGATGTATTTCGAACCGATGTACATGTAACCGAGCACTACTGTACTTGTAGAACGCAGCTGATTTCTGGTTTTTCGGGATCGTCGGTCAGAATCCCGCGGGAAGAAAGTGCGGCGCGCGACGCCGTTCCTCAGCTTCCGGTTTTCGCCCCGTGTCCGAATATTAAAATTCCACTCACGCTCGCGTCGTTAGCTGGCGAGTGTTTTTTTCTGACCGTTCCTTTTTATTCCGATGCTCGAAAGACCACCCGGGCGAGAAAGTTTTTTCATCTTTCTCGGCCCCTCTATATAGATATATATATATCTCTCTCTTGCTCCTTTTCCTCCATTAAAAGAAACTCTGCTGAAATTATCGATTGCCCACTCCTCCCGCTTTTCGTGCTTCTCGGCCTCTCTTCCGGCGGCATATCAAACCAGAGAGAAATTCCGGAAATACAGAAGCAGCCGGGCGCGAGAGTCGCGAAGCTGTTTCTTGTAATTACAGAAACTCGTTCCCTTTATTCCGCCGTGATGGCTCGACGCCCGCTCTCGCGCAGAAGATGGATTGTCCCGCGTTCAATCGATCGCTTCGAGCAGCAGCCGAGAAAAGAAGACGTTCGAATTTCAAATTAAATGTAGACGCGATGTGTAATTAAGCAACCGGCTCCGTTACACGCTCGATTTATCCAAACGAGTCAGCGGAACAACCAGACTGCTTCGGAAACGGTCGTGAGCGTACTCCTTTTAAATATTGCCGTAACAAATCATTTTAATATATCGCATGTATCATTTTAACACTTTACCTACGGAAGCCGATTAATACAATTTTCAATAATTGTGCTCTACCAAAAGGAAGCATAGAAATTTTCTGTTACATTGCAATCTTCAATGAAACTATTAGATGACGTTATTGAGGGTGACTTGATAGTCCACAATGAAAATTGCTGTTGCTATTGAAGGTTCCACTGAAATGTGTTTAGCCATGAACCATAGATTTTTCAAAATTATGCAATAATCACCGATCGGTAATGTGTTAATATATTGCTGTAACAGATTTATTTCGTGGTAAAGAAATGCGCGAAGCTCATTTCATACGGTGTAAATACGTCGGTGATTAAACAGATCGGTGCGCAATGTTCACGTACGTTCAGTCAGTGATGCGCAGCTTTGCATTAATGATATTTGCTGTTGATGTTAACACCGATAAAAAGGAAATATTTTGTTTCGATTTGCCAAAGGTTAACGAGCTTCGTGTTTGCCGTATTCAAACCCGCGGACCTGACTCGATAGCACAAATTAGAAGGTTGATTTACATATTTCGTAGACATAACCCTTGCATTTAATGTATAAACACGGTTTTTGCGCTGTTGAGGGAATTTGGACATTTATACTTGAAGAATTGAAGTGGGTCAACGAAAAACACTCAATTCCGGAAAGCATTTAATTGTGAACTTGTACGCAATGTTCACTTCACCCTTTGGGGACGAAGATTTCTTAAAGCATTAAAAATCAAGTTCCGTATGGTGGATTAAAATAAAGATATACGTTGAGATATTGAAATCTTTTTGAGTAGACACGTTAGCTCTCAAGGGTCCCATTAGTCCTCAAAGGGTTAATTCACGTAATTCAGCAAGAAGAATTCGAATTAGATCTATAAAACATTAAAAGCGACTACTTTATATGACCTTACAAAAATGTATTTATTCAAACTTTTACAATCGAGTAAAATCAACGTTTGGAAGCAGCCGCGTTAAAAGCATTTGCGCGTTAAAAGCAGAGATACTGCGGATTAAAGATTATTATTTTTGTTACGGTAATTGGACAAATCCTGAAACGAGTAAGGAATTTTTCGAATTCAAAATCTCGGAGCGGAAAGTTAGTTAAAAATTTGTAGGCAGCCGGGATCTGGACTGAAAAAATCCGGTTCCAGCCACGAAATTCCGGTTTCCGGAGGGCCGCGGGTTGGAAGGCATCGCGGGTTCCCTTAAATTCCTTTTTTATCGGGCGTAATCGTTTCACGAGTGTTGCGTCCAGCGAGCGTTAATGGGAATCGGCCTTGAAGTTCCGCGCGTCTCGTCCGTTTTCGATTTACAAGATCCGCGCAAAAACTGTAACGGGCCGGGGGAATCGGCGTAACGGGAGCGCATTCTTATCGCCTTAATGCGCGGCCGCCTTGAACCGCGGAACGCGAAATACCATCGTTTTAATGAGCCGATGAAAGTTCCTTTTCTCGGAGGTTGGCTCGCGATGATCCCGGTTCCGATTGTCGGATACCACCTGCCGTAATTACAAAGCATCGCGGAGGACGATGATGAAACAAGCGAGCGCAGTTTACTTTCTCTCTCTCTCTTCTGCCGCTTTATTTCCCCTTTTTACATTTTTCATTCGACTGAGTCGAGTAATGGCAATGGAACTGTATGAGATGAGAACGCCGGAAGGAAACACGACAGAAGATCGAACTTTAGCGGGGGTAATTGATGATACTGATGCGAACTAAGCGGGGGAGGCGATGGCGGGGCACCCCGGTTATTCGTAGAAATGAAACGATTGTACAAGCAAGAACGAATATACAAGTTTTTCGCGTTTAAAGCAGGCTCGAAGATTGATGCTACTATAATTATCTTATAAAGGTAATACACTCGAGAACAACGAAGACGAGCTCGAAATTTCTTCCTCCTCTACGGTCGCTCATTTCTTGTCCTTGACGAGCACCAAACAGCCCGAGATTATCTTTAGGTCCTGGTAATCGAGGTACACGAGTTTTCTCGTCATTTGCATTATACAGCCGTTCGATCTTCTATTTACGAGCCGCCTCGCAATGAATGATTTACAGACCCCCGAGCTACGTTTTCTCCGACCGAGAGATTATCTTCAGACTTTTTCCACCAATTTCGCTGCTCTTCAACGTCGTACAAACTAGAGACTGTTGGGATGAAAGAAGTTTCGCATACTTTGTACACAAGATTACCGTTTTTAAATGTGTTATTTTGACCAGATGGAATTTTCTGCAATATGCGCGGGTCGATTCTTCATCAACCGGACGAGGATGTTCTGAAGCATTAAATTCATTTTTCTCACAGTTTATTACGCTTCCTGTACGTGTCATTGATCCTTGTTTTGTGTCTGAGTCAGACTCACCGATAAAAATTGCTGTACCATTCACAATATTGTTTACGTTATTAATTATGTCGATATCTAATCAACGACTACACATTGAAGTATTGTATAAGGTATTACAGCTACTTCACATCCGTAAAATGAAAAAGATCATATGCAACGTATTAAGTTGGCAACTAAATTCACGACCTGTTGTTGAATAATTCTTTTATTGAATCATTATAATCTCATTCAGTGACCATTCCTTTTGAACTGTATATATCATTGGAAAATACTCGTGCTTAAAATATATATATATATTATTTTGTTTGAGAAAATGTGGAGGTCGCGAATTTTTTGCACTGATTCCGAATCTGTCCATAATTTTTCTCCTAGACGCACAGTTTTTGAGAAATTTGAGTTTAAAAAAAAGACATATTTTTCAACTTTGAACAAATATTGTGATGTCATTATAAAATATATTGAATTGATCTTTACAGCAGAAGATTCCTTAGACGTTCCCGAATACAGTGATATCCAATATTAATACATTATGATTGTTTAAACATGTTTAAACGATCATTAAAGACGGAGAGACACCACTTTTGCACCAATTTTTGACGATATTTGTGAATTTATCTTAAAAAATAAGGGTCCAGCGGAAAATTGAACTATACCACGCGATAAAGCAGACTTTCATCTTGAGAAACCCCCTTTGAAGTTTGAAACGTCGACGTTTTTATCAAACCAGAAAGCAGAATATCTTCGACCGACATGAGCTGCCTCCAGTGGCGCTTACCGCTAGAATAGGCGTTCCACGGGATACGGCGCGCGGCGCGGCGAACGCCCGTTGTAGTGGTGAGCACCACTGACGGAGATCACTTTCAAGATAAAAGTCTGCTCTATCGCGTGGTATAGTTCGATTTTCCGCTGGACCCTTATTTTTTGAGGTAAATAAATAGTTTAAACATGTTTAAACAATCATAATGTATTAATATTGGATATCACTATATTCGGGAAAGTTTAAGGAATCTTTTGCTGCAAAGACCAATTCAATTTCTTTTATAATAACATCACAATATTTGTTCAAAGTTGAAAAATATGTAATTTTTTCAAACTCAAATTTCTCGAAAACTGTGCGTCTAGGAGAAAAATTAAGGACAGATTCGGAATGAGCGCAAGAAACTCTATAAGGATTGCATAGTGAGAATCGAAATCCCCCAAAAAGTTGAAATTTGTTGGACCGTGTAATTACTCTAGGTCGGAAGAAATGTTTAATTTTTGAATTAAATTAGCTCCGACTGGAAAGAGTTAATATTTGCACGATGTTTCCGATAAAAAATAAATACAAGAGAAGACAACTTCCTGCGTCTCGTAGATCCTAACAAAGTGTTCGCCTAACTCAGGGGTGGCCAACCTGTGGCGCATGAGCCAAACGTGGCGCATTGGATGATTACAAGTGGCGCATTGGATCCTTGCGTTTATACTTATTCTTTTGAAGTAGGCGCCATAACTGATTCCATCTTCATATTTTCAACACCTGAGAGCTCTCAGATGAATTTATTCAGCCTTCTTACTCATCAATTCGTCGCAATTTGTTGACAGTTTACAATTATAGGATGGGAATTGGAGTGTTCATGACAGCGATCGCCCTCTCGTCCAAAAGATCATTTCTCACTTTTGTAGATCTGTGCTCCAATGAACGTATGTCTTTTCAATTGACGTAAGTTAATTAATTTAGTGGCGCGATTGAGTTATCCCTTTTCCTTCCCTAACAGAAGCAGATCCTACCCCTATACAACGAATATAAGAAGGTAGAAAAAGTGCTCGAGTTGTATGGCGCACCTGGACTCGTATGTGAAAAAATTTTGCGCATGGTATGAAAAAGATTGGCCACCCCTGGCCTAACTGACCTGACAGATGATAATAGAAATGAATCTTCAAGTTGGAAGTTGTGTCACCGATAAACCATTGACGCGAGGGTGAAGTGTCAAAGTGCGGTGGTAAAATAGTCATCCGTGAAAATTGCTCGGTTGTGTTATCATTCGGTTGGTCGGAGACGAGGAAATCCACGCGGAAAGAAGGCGAGGATCAGGCCGGTGTTCGGTGCTTATTACGCAGCAATCTCTTCCTTTAAATCGCAACATTCCCGCCGCCGGGTCTCGCAGATATTTCATTCTCATTCCGTGAATCCCATTATTTCCAATTGCTCCGCGGCAACGTCGACGACAACGGTCTGTCCCTGCCTTCACCTTTCCCAAGACAAGCCAAGGCTTCGTTTCGCTTCCTCTCTCGGTCGGGTGTCTCCTCGGCATTTTCCCTTACCCCCCGAGACCGACCAACCGGGCATCGCTCTGCCTCGCTTCCGTTTAATCATCGGGAACGACTCCGCCTGAAAGTAATATCCCCGTCGATATCGAGTTACATAAGTCTCCTATCGGACCCGGCGAGTATAAGCGGAAACGTCTCGGCGATTTTCCCCGGTGACCGCTCGAAATCCAGACGGAGGAAATTCGTTGCCACCGTTTGTTCAGACCTTTTTCACCACCTGACTGACGTCGCACCGGCTGACTTCACACCGCAGCACTGACCTCCACAAAAAAATCCTCATGTTCCACACGATAACTCGATTTTTACGTACACGATTTTTTAACATTCCTCAAAGTGTGCAGGAAAACAACTAAATGCTGCGAAAATTTTTTGGTTATGTAAATTCATGTGAAGATTACAAAAATAACTTATATTTTACCAAAACTTAAAATTTATCACAGTGCTATAAATATTTCAGTTTCTACACACTCTGAAATCAAATAGTCATTGAGTTTTATAACCCACGTTTTTCAACAGAATTTAGTAGTACAGGGCTAATACGTTACAATTTTAATAGGGTACACAATTAATGAGATTTTGTTTGTCAGTCACCGTGGGAAAATTTATTTTGTCATTCATTTCTGTATATTATTTATCTGCGATGCTCCCTTTGAAAATTTATAGCTTTACCAAACTGAACGAAGTGATATACAATTTTTGTTTTTAGATATTCAAGAGAAGTCCAGATTTTTAATATGTCGTATTGATCAGCTAGAGAAACCTACCCCTATTCTCAGAACTAAACCTATAGGTTTCAATCTAGCTAAAGATTGGGGTTACCAAAGAAGCCTGAGCAGTTCATGTAGACTGCAGTCGTTTATTTTCGATATTCCATTAATGTGGAGTAACATATACTTTTTTAAAACACTGTAAGAGACAGGTGTACATGTTTTAAATATTAAGGAGAACTATAAAGATTAGGTTTGTAGAAGTCTAAATAATTTATAGGTAACCATTCTCGTAATTGGAAAGTTAAAGAAATCAACCCTTAAACTTTCAAAAATCATCCCACTCCCTCATCCACTTAATTGAGACCTTTCGAAACTTTCATAAAATAATTTTACGTCACTAGACTGCAGATTTTTATGAAAAATAAAAATGTTTTTATCAATAATTAGGAATAGAGGAATCAGTAAAAAATTTATTTCTTCTCTTAAGAACTTTAATGTATCCAGAGAAATGTAATGTAGTAATTTTTTCCTTTTTTATATTTCATCAAGTCACTGTGATCATAAATGCATAAAGTCATAATTCACAAGTGCATAAAGTTTCTTACCGATTTGCCGACAAAAATTAATTTGAATCGACCGCGTCAGACAATTCATTTTATACATTCCACGATTCTTATTTTCAGACACATTATGGTGTTTCTGGTCGGTTATTTTCGTCGCTAAAGGTGCGCAACCAAGTGCATAATCGACGAAACGCTTTCCGAGGGAGCGAAACGGCAGTTTCGCGGTAGATTCGGTCGATTGTGCGGCGAGAAAGATCGACGACCGCGAAATCTGTCGTCGCAGGATTAAACGGTCCACCGGCAAGGAGTATTCGTTAACATCCACTCTAACACCGAGCAAAGTATAACGAGGCAACGGCGGCCACCGACACTTGACGAACTTATCGATTGCGGGGCTTGGAGCGGAACTCGAGGATTCCTCGAGATATCCTGAATTGTGCTCTGCGGAGAGGGAATCGATCGCGCGTTTTCGTTCGACACGTTCCACGGAAAATCTACTGTCGAAACGACGCGTTCTCTTTTCGCCGCTGCCGAGTTTAAGGTCCTGGCCGCGTTAAATTATAAACACTCGAGTCACGGCGAACGAACCACCGCGAACCCTTTGCGGATTTTCTGTTTGAGCGACGACTCGAATGACGTTCACTCTTGCCCCCTCGCTCGTCGTGTTAATTGGATCACTCGAGGTCTACACCTGGAACGAGCTTTTTAATGTGGCTCACTGGGCCATGCGCTTTCGCAGATTTTTATATGAACTACTTTAACCCTTGTACGGGATATCCGAGTGTCCATTTCCACAACCATACGTCAAGGGGATCTTTTCTTTCACAGCTCGTGAAGTTGTAGACATATTTTCTTGAGAAATTTTTTAGCATAAGTGCCTCTTCGCTCGAGTACATGTTAGTATAAAAATTCTCCGAAATTTTGATAAATTCAGTACTGTTATAGTGTTAATTTTTATGTGGAAAAAGTTGCACATCATTCTTATTCCTCTTGCTCTGCTACGTTTCTTTATGAAGTTTTAAGCTCGTTTATACAGTTTGATAGGCTGCATAAGAAATAAAGAATGTTTAATTGTAATTTGTTCTGAGAAATTGATTGGTGATCGGAGACAATAAAAAGGAAATTCGGGTAACATATTATTTTTACAATGCATAAGAATGAAATAATGAATGTGTAATTTCCCTTTAATGCATCCTTGCAGTCTCGATCAATTATTATATAAAATTTTAAACGTGTTCTTCGACGTCTTTGTTACAAATAATAAAAATCGTGTCTCATCTACTAGAATCAATGAAAAGAATAATACGCGAAAAATGAAACAAAAATTGTTTGAAAATCGTTTTTCGCACGCCGAAGGATTAAACACCGCCAGGCTAATACATATGGCCCGAGTGGGATAAGCTTCTTAGAGAATTATTGTTAGTTACTCGTAGCTTTTCGGGAAAGCTCTGGCGAAAAAGAGAATTGGGTCGGTCTACATCGGCGTGACGGCGCTAGCCAGCACCGAGAGAGTCCATACCACCGAAAAAGAAGGAATCCGGTATGGTCGAGCAGAACGCCAACCGGGGTTAGAGTGACACATAACCGGGGAGAAGCGTGCTATCCGTTCTAATTTTCCGGATAGAGAGAATTAGCTCGCCTCCGCTTTTCCACGGTCACGCTTCACACAGTTGGACGTGACACGGTAAAAGAAAGGCTAGGAAAAGATGACGCGGGAACAGACTAACCGGGGTCAGGGTAACACGCCTAACCAGAGACGAACGAACTACCCTTTCTAATTTCCTGGATAGACGGAATTAGATCCCCCGACTTTTCTATAGCCGACGCTCCGGGCCACTGGATCCTTCGTTCGGAGAAAAAGGTTCGAAGGATGACACGGTGTCAGGGGAAACGCGTCTGTGTTCCGTGACAGAACTGTGCGTGGCTTTAGTTAATGTTCTGGCGAGGTGTCAATTCTCTTTCGAAAAGTCGCATCACGAAGAATAGTGTCAGGCACAATGGAAACACAATGGAGAGTCAATTTGAATGTAACCTTATGCATCGATGCGTTAAAAAATGCAACTGCGCCCTTTTTAACCCTTGTGTCTATACCTAAGCACATACGTTCAATTTATTACAATTGTTTAAATGTTCTTGTATATTCTTGATGAATACAAAGGGCCGTAATTTTATTGGACGTTGTAGCAGATTTCGGGCGTTAATTTAAACATTAAACAAAATCCTATACCTTTTTGCTATGAAAAAGTGCCACAGGATTTACATGTCATAAACTATGTATTCTCTCATAGACTCTCTTCAATTACTAATGTGTTCTAATCCATATTCGCTTGCACACTTTTATGTACACTGTACATTGAACAGGTTGTGAGTGACGTGTAATCTGTATGTATAAATGACATACATACGTGTATGTATTTTCCCAGATTTAGAAATGAATTTTTGAAGAATGTATGCCCTGTACCAGATCTGGTTAGGATCTGTACAATGCAAAACGAATGAAATCGTACTCGTTGTCGGTGCTATGCATTTTAACTTCTAAATGGAATTTTTAGATTGCTGTATTCTTGGGGTATTTTTTCACTGTTCCGCATTTTTATTTCTACGCCACCGTCATGATTGGACAGCGGGTTTATGGCAAAGGTGGGTGGGTGTAATTTCTTAATAAAGGATTTAATGAAGCCGCTGAAGAGAAAAATAAATTTCTGTTTGACTTACGTCTTGCAATTAACGAACACAATTTTTGTTTCGCATAAGGAGCCACAGTCCAGTCATAATAGTACTTTATTGATCGAATCAAGTCCATATTTAGTCGAAATACGCTCCAGAGAATTTTATAAAAATCTTAGCTAACTTGTCCCCTTTCCCTAACACTATTTCAGATGTGTAGCTGAATGGAGAACCGCTGAAGGGCAAAGAAAAAACATTTCCTTCTGTTTCCTAGCGTGTCCCGGTAAGCCTTCTGGGAAGAGGAAGTTCACAGGAGACCGATTCCCCTAAATCTTAGTTACCGTGGCTAATAAAAATACGTATCTATTACATTTGGCAGTGGCGCAAGCCCGCAGAGTCTCATCAAACCAGAGTTCTCGGTTTCGCGGGGCTTCGTTGTCAGTTTTGTCGCGTAGTACGGCCGTGTACGATCGAGCCCGAGAGCCCGTTCCAATTCTCGTACTCTCCCCCCGACTCTTTTCATCGGATTTTCTCCTCGTTACCGATCCTGGCCATGCGTCACCCGTTTCGTCTTTATTTCCTCCAGCTGAGAGAGAAAGAGAGAGAGAGGGAGAGAAAGAAAGAGAGACGGAGCTATACCTGGCCGACTGTGCCCGTGGATTCGAGACGGGCGGAGCTAGCGCGCGATCGCGACCCAATAAATAATTCATTCTTGATTATTTCCTGATATTCGATTCCGGAATCTGGGCACGTACGTTCGACTTCTGCATAATTTATTCCCGGTAAAGTGGCGTGTATAAATCCCGTGGAAAATATAGGGAAGCCTCTTCGGGGAGAAATAGGCGAGGAGTGGCGAACGAACAACCGGAACCCGCGAGCGATCGCGACCGCGTTGAAGCGTACACGCGTAATCGACACGCTTCGGACCATGCTACGCGCTGTCCAGCCGAACTGAGCGACCGAAACGTTATTTGTCGTGTGTGGGTTGATTTAAATTCAATTAACGGCGAATGAGCGCGCAGGAATAGTAACCCGCTCGCTCGGCCCGACCGGGCCCGGCCAGAACCGGTGCGCTAAGCGCATAATTCCGAATCAAAATAATTATAATCGACGTGGCGTCTTGTGCCCGCGCCCTCTTGACAAGCTTGCAACGGCAATTGTGTGCTCACGGTGGCCACCGACCCACCGTTAATGAGAGATCTCGTGATTCAACGATCGAAGCGGTATTTCCTTCATACGGGACTCTGTGGGAAGCATGATCGGTCGTACTAGCCAGAGGAATCAAAATCGGAACTGTGACGAGACAGAAAATATTTAATCGTATCTGTGAACGTGAGTGATGAAGAACTGTTCAGGTATATGTCTATTAAACGTGGAAAATGAAAATCGAATAGATGTACATGCATGCGGTGAAAAAAGAAAATGTATTCTTATATGAGAATGAAGTTTATTTAATTTCTTCAATTTACTTTCGTTCCCTAACAAACGTCAATCAAAATTCAAAAAATGCTTCGATCGATGGATATGATGATAGAAATTGCCAAAGGAAATTCAGTACGCGCTGGTTGAAAAGGTTTGCGGCAAACTCTCGGGAAAAATCGATGTGCTCCACATAATAAAAAGAATATTCAACTGGAAATTCCACACTAAAACTAATCCGATTGGCAACCTTCGGAAAGAAGTCGGCTGCTCGAAGATTAACGAAATTGTTTTTTCCGTCGAGTTTCGAAAACCCCGTACCGACGGGGAACGTGTTTAAAATTTCAGGTGTCGTTTTAAAGTGTGCGAAGAACTCTCCGTTTCGAGGGAATTTTTCGAAAATGTCAAAACACCCGAGGATTACATTTTTAATGTTGAATTTAAAATGTTGAACTTCGCTAAGCATGAAACTTCCGGATCCTAAGCGAATCGTTGACCGAAAGCGACCGGAATATTCGATGGGGTGAAACACATTTTGATAAATTCTCGCGTAACTACGTTGCGGCCCCTATACATTTATAACGCGCGCGCTATTATCTAAAACGCGACGCGCGGTTAAAAATTCGGGGAAATTCAATAATTAAAGGGGTAAATCAATTTCCGTTCGAATCCATTCCACGTAAATTGGTTTATACGCGAAACATCCGCAGCGTGCCATAAAGCGATACGAACAACTCGGGAGCACTTAACGAGTCCCTGCAGGAAAATTATTATCTCTATCAGGAAAATTAGCTGGTATCGTTATCGAAAATGTTTTCGACTCTTGTTCATCATCTAGCTGGTGGAAAAACGGTCGGGAGAGCGAGCGGCGACGAGCTCGCACACGGCCAGCTCGTTTGTGTGATGAAGTGGGCGAAAGGGAGACAGAGAACGGACCAACTCGGTGTAATTAAGTAATTAGTATGACAACGATAGCGGCGCGGCGCGTGCGAGAGCCCGGCTAAATGGGGTCGGGAAAAATAATGACAGACTGTATCGAAAATATTGCGGTGGATAAACAGTTTAACACCGGTTGCTCCAAATAATTGGGAAAACTTACCACGATGCAATTACCGAACGACTTTTCCCCGATTCAATTTTTAAGATCTCGATCTTACGTGACAGCTACCATCAATGATATTGTTCGCGATTAAGGCGATTTTCCTTTTCTCGTGAGTTTTCAACCCTCATCCGTCCCTCAATTCACGAACTGAATTTGTCCCTCGGTGTCAAATTGACACAGCGATAAAATGTCGATTACATAACAAGGTAAACAGTTAGTTTTCGGTGTTTTTTAATTCAAATTGATGAGCGAACATTTAAATCTTTTAAGTTTCTCGGTTATATGTTTCGCATTAAAAAATAAACGACGCGAAGTTTCGGGAAAATTTACCTATAAATGACATAACAGTTATAACTTTTTCAGGGAATATCAATTCATAAACAGAGGTAAAAATCGGTCTAAAATAAATAATTTCTACAAAATTGTCAACTTGCCACGATGCAATTACCGAGTGACCTTTTTCCCATTATGCAATTTTTAAGATCTCAATCTTATGTGACAACTACAATCAACAATACGGTTTACAATTAAGACATTTTTCAGAGAACAAGTCGATATCTTTCAGAGAATATCATAAACAGAGATAAGAAAGTGGTCTAAAATAAACAATTCCTACATGATCGCCGACCTGTCGAAAAATTGCAAATGATCAACGTTAGAAACCGAAGAAATGTGAGTAACTGCAACGTCTATAACGTTTCGCGACAGGTCGACGACACGTCGACGTAATTCTATCGACCGAGAGGCTGAAGATTGGATAGAGTGCCGTGATTATGGCGACCAGTCTTATTCGATTAAGAGAATTAAGGTTGCAGGGCAGTTGGCATGCTGTGCGGCGAACGCATAAATGTTGCCCCGGTTAGTGGAACACACCCTGACCACAGCCCTGCGGATCGCGTTACTAGCCCTCCGTGCGCGTATTAACTGCCGGTGTGATTGCAAACAAATATATTTGTCCCGGCTAAACTTAATTAAATCCAACGCGCCGGTGGCTCCGCCGGAGCACGGCTCCTATATAACTTGACAATCATTTGCATAATCGATCGCAAAACTAAGTGTTTGTTTACCAAACTAGTCCGACGACGCGACGAGATACTGCAGGAAAACTAGATTCCCCTTAAAATTGCGGAAACGATGTCGTTAAAGAGATACCTCGAATTACAGTGTTCCTCGCGATCGTCGTATAGTTGTTGAAAAGTAGTTTTATTTATTATTATTGCTGTTTTATTTCTTTCGAGTAAACGAGTACAGTAGACCTCGCTGGTTGCAGCCTCGTTTATTGCACACTAGCGATCCCCTCCACCAGCAAAGTGGCCAGATTGAGAGTTGTCTCCCCACCTTCCCCTTCCACGACGCTATTCTCCGCTTGCGCCCGATCACGTGGTGGGGATTGTGCTGGCTAGGTAGAAATAAAAAAGAGGATCGACACTACGATCGAATTTCCAGTTCGGTTTCGTGCAACGAACGAGGTTCGTTAGACTCGATCAGAGTAACGATGAATTAGTTTTGATTCCCAGATGCATTTGCCGAAGCACCGTTTGCGATAACTTGACTGTATTTGCGGAATCGATATCGATACCACGTGTTTGGTTGGCAAACTGTTTCATGCTGAGCTGTCTAAGCGAGAAATTACGAATTGTAGGAAATACTTTGAAATTTTTTTAAATGAAATTTTTTTTTCAATTGCAGCGTTTTTGAAAGGAGCTCTCGATTTTATTTTTAATATTGCAATTTTACTTCCATCGAGAGGTCACTAAATCGATGAGAGGATGAACTAATTTCGATTCCTAGAAGCGAGAATTTATCGGAGCACGGTTGGTATGTATTATAATTTGACAGTTATTGCGCAATCGATCTCGAAACTATGTGATTGTTTGCCAAACTATCTCGCCCTATTACATTTCTCTTACAACCGGTGAAACTGGAGATCGATGGAGTTGTGAGCAATATCTCAAAATTGCTGACGATAATACTGACACTGTACTTGCATTGAAAGAGGAGATTATTAACATTATCGGGATTTCTGGCTCAGACTGGAATTTCGATTCTCGAAAATGTTTATTGAGGCACAGTTCAGAAAGAGAAAAATTTATGGCAAGATATTTTTATTTATAATTATTTTTATGATACTTTTAGGAACGTATTTGTGACACTTTTCTGGTTAAAATGAGACCAAACAGGCCACAATTTTGTAGAACCACTATTATCCGAACCGATGATACCTGAATTTACAAAACAGTTCAATCTAACTTAATTGTACAAGATTGCTAGGTAACTTTTTAAAAAGAACTTTTTAAAAACCACGCTTATATTAAAATGCACTAAGAAGGAGAAAATAATTTTTTTAGACATTAGTGACTATAAATTTTCTCCTTTTTAGTGCATTTTAATATAATGCGTGGTTTTTAAAGTTTTTCTTTATATATTTTGTTATTTTCTTTTATTTATTGTTATTTATTTTATTTTATTTATTAATTTATTGTCTTTTTTTAATGGAACGCAAGATATAGTAATACTGGTATGAAATAGTAAGATATAAAAACGCAAGATATTCTTGATGGAGTCTGAAACTGTACGAAATGGAACTGAATGAACAGAACACCGAACACCACACTGAACTCCTTCGGTGCGAAATGGGTCAGTGGAGTGGGAACGCGTAGTGGAGTAGGCAGCGCTGACGCGCGGAGTGGGGATCGCTGAACGCGATCACGTACTACCGAGCGTCGCGCGACGAGGTGTGACGGTTAATATTAAAAAATTTTTCCTCCTGCACGCACAGTTTGTTAAAAATTTGTTTCTTAATATTGCATTGTCATCCAGTTCTGAGCTATGTTTAAAGTTTCAAGTCTCTGGCTCATTGGGAAATGGTTTAAAATTAGATTACAAGATTTGACGCATACAAAACAACGACAACTCGGCAAGCTAATAGAAGCGTGGTAAAAAAGATCCGAACGGCGTCGTGTTTGGAGTCGTTTCGATCAGAAAAGTGTCGGGAATGTACCCGTACACGAAATTTCGTCGAACAAGGTTTCGGACGAGCGTGTTTCGCGCGAGGCTCTAATCCCTGAGAAACCAATTCTATTTCATTTTTCGCGTCCGTTTT
The DNA here is from genome assembly GCA_933228785.1 of Lasioglossum pauxillum. Taxonomy (NCBI): domain Eukaryota; kingdom Metazoa; phylum Arthropoda; class Insecta; order Hymenoptera; family Halictidae; genus Lasioglossum; species Lasioglossum pauxillum. The sequence goes on along the minus strand of OW121702.1, from coordinate 15,096,381 downwards.
ATTTCTATCGGGGGAAGCAATTAGCAGAATCGATGGGGACAACGACGAATAAATTTCGATCCCCGAAAGCGAGCGTTTATCGGGGCACCGGTGCCCGCGCTGGAAATTAAACCGCCATCGGTGGTAAACGAAACGGCGTAACAAACGACTGAAAACCGGGGGAGGAAAAAAGACCGCGGGGGTGGAGAGATCGACCGCACGTGCGAATCGGATCGGTGCAGAGAGCGAGAGAGAAAGGAAAAAAGAGGAAAAACGGGATGTTAAAGGCGGTCGGGGTCCCTCTCCATAAGCGGCGGCAACAAACACCCGTGTCTCTGAAACGAACGAGACAGCCACTTCGACTCGTTTTCACCGCTGAATAAGCAAACAGTATCCGCGAATGCCTTTTGAACGAGATACGCAAATATATCGTGTTTCACGGCGTGCATGTAACATATCGGTTGTACACGTTCAACGATGATAATGCGGGCTCGTCGGTTTTGAAAGCAAACAGGCTAGGAATCCGCGCGACCGGCCAATATTCATCTTACGATCGCCGCTTTCGAATCCTCGCGGATCCCGCGTGTTTACGCTCGTGCCCCCATACCGATTCGCGTCGGAATCGCTAATGAGTTGCCAGCCTTCGATAGATTATCGCGTCTCCATTTTTTATATCCGGAACATAACGACATAGCACGACCGGGAGCAGCGACACGCGCGCGGATACTCTTTTATTTTCTTTCCTTTCGTCTGAACAGATTACCCGTTGCGAGTCGCTAACAACGGTTAGCGTGACAGCCGTATATACTGGGTGAGTCGGTCAGAATTACTATCTAAGATAACTCTATTGGTTGCATGAAAATACTTTTCTAATTTGAATCAGTACTATTCAATTCTTTCCGAGATGTCAGGGAGACCTTGAGCATTTCCAAAGGTTTTATCAAGGTCCTCCTATCAGTAACAAACTCAAGGTCACCTTGATATGTCAGAAAAAATAAGATATCGAAATATTAAATTGGTCTCATTCGACGCATCCCTTAAAGTGCTACATAATTAAAAAGTTTTTGGTACAATCTAATTTTATGTAGTAAACGGTTACTTACTCGCTCACCATGTATGTGTACCAATCGAGTAACACTTGGCATTATTTCTCTCTTGTAACCCGGGAATTGTAAATCACGGTCCTCTCGCTAATCGGATTATGTATCAAAGCAGGGATTATAATTCTATAACCTAATTCTGATTAGGATTCGAGAGTCTGCTCTACAAGGTGGCCCGATTAACCAGACCGCTCCAAGTGTATGCGTTACGTTTAGTCGCCGAGGGAGAGAGATTTTCCAAGGACTAGAGAGAGCTAATATTATGGTTAACTTTTCATAACTCTGAACATCCCGTCGCTGGAACAACTAATTTCGATTCATTCGCTTTATCTACCGGGCGTGTATGTGGCTCGCTCGACGATGTAATTCATTCAAATGAGAACGCGCCTGTGTTGATTCTAGTTGCAGGAATTCGGATTCGACCCCGTGTAACTCGCTTCGAAAGTGTGCAAATTTCGCGTTTTTTCTTCTATCGTTTAGAATGAGGAAACATTTTGTCAGCCGCGAACGGAGGCGCACGGAAAACCCAGCGGCGTCTATTGTTTCCCCCAACCACGGGGAATGTGTAGTTCAAATTTGGTTTCCACGCTTCTCTCGTTCTCTCGGATAAAGGGTACAGAGAGTAACAAAGGTTGTGGTCGCCGCTTTCACCGGCGAATTTATACCTCTGAATAGGTGGACAGTTGGAATAAACAGGCTGCGTAACCGTCTCTATACTTTTCTTTATTTATAGAACAATCGAATGGTGGTCGTAACAGCCTTCGACTAATGTTCAAGGAATTCGTGACTCGAACCGAGATATTTTCGAGTCGTCGTTACTTACACTGCTGACTAATGTTTAGGGACACGGGCTCGGTGAGACTACGTGAGTCAGGTTCAACGGGGAGTCATCCGGTGCTTGAATTTATTGAACTGTTGTAGTACGACATGCTTTATTTATATTCGACGTATTTACATTCAACTCTTGTTTCAAGGAAGGTTTCGTTTCTTCACTATATGTATGATTCATAGAAACAAAAAAATATATTAATGAAACGAACCATCTATGAATTCCTTAAAATATCTCCAAACGACCCTATAAACGCTCAATTCATTGCAAAGCGACTTACTTGTACGTTTACTTGTACTTTACAATTACACTAATTAGAACTTCTTTGCCGTTCATAGTTTATCGCCGTTTCGTTCAACTAAACCACTAAATACAGTTGAAATTATATCGTGTTTTGTCTTTTTTAATGAGAAAAATGTCACGAATATATTGATGAAAGTTTCATAAAAAAATAAGTAATAATAAAAAAGATTAAATATTGGTGTTACATTATGAGGACGCGCGGGCCTTTGAACTGTACCGACGACTGCGATTCTCCGCGTCGCATTAGTAGTGGTTCACACCGATATACCCGTGCCGAGATCAGATTACTAAAGTGGAGAGGATATTTTTTCTGCGTTTATAGAGGAGTTACTGTAATATGTTTTAGCTTATAAAAATGACAAGGCCTGTTTATTTATATTTTGTGCGGTTTTTATTACGATATGTGCTTGGACAAATTAATCTATTGAATCAATTTCCATGTAAGCAGCTTCATAATTTGAATAATTGTAAAATAAAAAATATAAAATCGGTCATTTGACCGACTTTATGATTCATAGAAACAAATTGATCTCGTGGAAAATATCAATGAAACGAACCATCCATGAATTCCTAAAAATATCTACCAGCGGCTCTATAAACGCCTAATTTATTGCAAAACGACGACTTTGTATTTACCCCTTGCACTACGATTCATTTGTACTTGTACACTTACTTGTACTTTACAATTACAATAATTAGAACTTCTTTGTCGTTCATAGTTTATCGTCGTTTACTCCGTCGAGCTGTAGCTCGTAGAACAGCACGAGCGCTTATGGGGGGAAACCGCCGCGCCGCGGCGACAGCCCATTTGACTGGGCTGCCGGAACCTCACGCGCAACAAGTACAGTATAACCTCGTTAATCCGCGCAGTGTGTATTTTACAGTGCATGATTCAGACAGCAAATAAAGTGTGTTCATTTGACAGTAACATGACAATTACATTTTGTAAAAGTCTTATAAAAGCGAGAAGATTCAACATATTGATCCCGTGCATTTCCCATGGAAGCGTTTTGATAGATTCAATAATTACAAAATAGAAATTCGACCGTGGCGAGCTAAATAGTTTATTTATATCCCGTGGGCGATGAGTCCGACGGCTCTCATTCCCGGCGAAGGAAGAAATTAAAAGTAATCGACGACGATTTCCTGCGGGATACGGCGAGGGGCGGTGAGGGAGTGTGAAGGGGGTGGTCACGGATCACAGATCATCCGACCGCGTGGAATTCCACGGGATGCGCTTCGAGATAAAGCATTTTCCACGTGTGTTTAGTCCGTCGGGGGATCGATGGTGGGGAAGTCGGTTCTAGATGGCTAGGTGGGTACCTACGGTAGAATATCCACCATGGTAGGAGATATACCATGCTACACCTTGGGGCTCTCCGAGGGGGCAGGCGAGGGCGGACGGGGGACTTAGGAGAAAGGCAAGAGATTCACATCGACGGCCAGGCATTTGTTCCAAGATGATTCCCAGATGCTTGATCGCTCAAGCAGATATAATCTCACGAGCGGGCAAACGGGATGATTTTAAACAAAGGAAGCCACCCGTTGAAGCATGATTGAAGTTCGCCACGGTACGTGGTTGTTCTTTGGCCAGCCTTTTAGACGCCTTCGCAAACCGCCGCCTGGCAACACCGGGAGAAACCGTGCTGTCTGGATTTGCACGAGCGAACTGGATTCTTCCAGATGATTGTTAATAATTCTCGTAGCTTGTTAGGGTTTTTTTTCAAATGATACAGACAATTTTAGATGATCTTCGACGTTCACAATCTCGAGGTTTCATTGAAGATAGCCAAATTAACTTCGTATACTTTGTCCTCCGAAGATATTCAGAGCATCTATGACTCTCTTCTGGCAAATTGTTTGAAAAATCACGAAACAGGTGAGTAAGGAAACCGACGAAACTAGACAATTATCAAAACGATGACGTCTTAAATGTCTTCAATTCAAACACGAACCTCAGGATGAAAATCCACGAATTTTCATTTCTACATAGAGTACAACATTTCTTCCAGTCTCTATGATGAAGTTTCCTGATAATATAAATGAAACAATTCGTCGATATAAACTGTACAGCAAAAAAAGGTGAAGCATGTCTTAGAATCCTTTATGCAAGTATGTCTGGGGATCGTGCGAGGGTTAAACAAGCTCCTCTGGTTCTCGAGTGGGAGATCAAAAGAATTCCTGTGAATTCTATTCGCGATCCGAGGTGCAAAAACCGCGAGAGGGCTCGTCATCTAAGACATGTGGTTGGTATACAGCGAGAAGCGTAAACCGAATGTTTTATGCGATGTATCAATCAGCGGGTTCGATCACTTTGTACGCAGCCCGAGCGAACAGATTACGTTAAATCAATGTTACATCAACGCGTTTTTTGCGGGTCGCTAATGATACAGCGTAATCGATGCTCCGTAGTCGCAACGATAAATAAACAGACAAGATCGCAGATCCAGTTTTCCCCTCGGTCTCGCGCGCTCAATTAGACGGGTGGCTTCAATTAGAACGCGGCGCTGCGTGTTTCCGTGCTGAGCCGAGCAGAGCGAAGCAGAGCGGATTCTGTATATCAAGCGACACTGTCCTTATCTCAGGTAAATCAATCGTCGCTGCGACGGAAAGAAAACCGCGACACATTAAATACCCGACGGATCCCTTCGCGAATTGCCGCTCTCAACGGCAACCTTCCGACTGCCGGCTTTATTTCACAGATCCACCGTTCAGACCCGCTTGTTGCCGTGGATTTTCTATGGAGCTATCCATTAGATACACCACCCCCTAATAGCTTCCGGTCTGCTTATCCTGTTACAGACCCCGCATTTTTATGCAATTTTCTGACCACTACCTTTCACGTTAATCCTTCGGAGACCACGTTCGTGCAGTGTATACTGAGAATATTTCGTTTATTATACACTTATTTTTAAAGTATGATGTTTGAACAAATTTTCATCGTAAAAGTTATATAATGTAGTTTGTAATATTGCCCACAATTTGTGCTAAATATATGAATTTATTGTTAAAAGTGAAGCGTGATATCGAATATAACACTCGATACTTTTCCTGAAAGTTACTTGCGGAATGTTTACTCGATTAATTTAATTTTTACAAGCTATGTTTAGTACTATAACGCCTTTCAAATTCCACAGAAATGTTTTTGAATGTTTATGTGTTATGTGTTACGATTTATGTTTTAAAGAAAGAACCAAGAAGTACCTCTAGAAAAGCACCTTGTCAAAGATGAATAGCATTTCTATTGCGATTTTGATCAAACATGCAAATTGGAAGGGAAACGGAGAAAGACATTTATGGATTTTGATAAAACACGAAAATTGGAATCCAGCTTCGGCTTGAAGGGTGAATCAAATAATCCACCCCGGAAGATAATAATTATAATCTCAGCAATTTTTCTGGGGACAATTGCGTAAGTCCGAGCAAGGCCGCGCACAAAATGGCAGCATAAGAACACGCGCGGGGAACCAATATGTTCTTCGGAAAAGAGAAAACACGACGATTGCGACCTGCCAGATGCACCGCTTGATGAACGCGACCGTATTAACGCTATATCGATATCTTTTGATGTTCTCCCCCTTCCGCTCCCCCACTTCCCGTGTACGTGTACGAACGTGTAACTTGGAACTTTTGCGAGAGTTAAGTGAACCGAAAGATCGGCATCAATTTCATTCCCGATCCGCTGCTCTTTCGTACACGAGAGTCGACGCCGCCAACCGTCTCGCTTGTTCTTATTACGCTAACGAGCCCCTGATTTAATGAAATGCAACCAGGCGGCTGCCTTCTTGTACAAAGTTAATATACACGATGTATTTTAATCGAGCGAGAGGCGTGCGGATTAAGTGGAAATTAACTTGCCGTTACTAATCGATTATTATTCCTCGTTTTTCGTTCTCGACGGCGCACTGAGCTCTATATGTCTACGCGCGTCCCTCGTGGTTGATCGCCCGTAAAAAGCCCGTTGGATTCTATTGCTTTGATCGGGAATTATCTCGAGAAAATATTTCAGAGAGACCGCGGGATTCTCTGGGTTCCCAGGAGACCTTCGGGACGCCTTGTGCTACTGTACAGGGTGTCTCAAAAATGTACTACTAAAATGCACATGGCTGTGCATGCTAACATTACATTGATAACTTATAAACTAAGGAGTTACTTAATAACTCCTTAACAAAGCCGCGGAGAACATCCTCGCTGGAAGAGGAAGAAAAGTTACTTCAAATATTCTGACGTTTTTGATTAAAATTTGTTCGAAATTATTGGAGAATAATCTGAGTGTCGGTGTTAGTCGGCGAAGGTTAAATTGTACTAGGTGAATCATGGAAAATATAATCGAGGTGTCTGTTGTGTTGAAATAGTGATTGTGTATGCTAATATGTAGTCTGTTCGAGTTTACCTCGTTTCTAATACCCCCCCCCGGTCCGTCGTAGAAAGAGCACAAAGTGAGCTAAAGACGTAAATATAGTGATCGATGATGGAATTACCTTTTCGCAGGGCAAGGTATATATTGTGTTCGTAAAAGTCACAAATAATGACACGTTCTTCGCTGAATTTGCTCCAATAAAACTTTTTTTCTGTTTCACCGTGCACGCGGCAACAAACGGACGTTCGTTGTTGCTACGGAATCGTACAACTTCTGGGTTACGTTTAATAACAGCGTTTATTCGCCGAGCCTCGCCCTCGCATGTCACATTTATTTCGCAGTATTTCATTTAGGTCGTTTGCGTACGATTTAATATATTTTTTGTTCGCATCGCGCAAAGGAGCGACTGTATATTTTATAATATACATTTCACCGGAACGTGAGAGTTTTTTTGTTCGGGGAATGCTCGTTTATTGACGTCAGTCTTATTATATTTAACGCGGGTAATTTTAGCTTCATTGGATATCCGGCCGTTTCGTTCTTTTTTATTCGAGATATATTTGCATCGAGCATTATATAAAAATAATTTCATTTAACGGGACACACAAAGCACGTAAAACATGAACCGGATATTTTCGATTGAGGTAAAATGTTCATATCCGGGTCAATTTTCACCGTGAAACACTTGGAAAAATATTAATAATTCATATTAATAATTAAAAATATAAATAAATTAAAATTGCTGCCGCTATTCCAGCAGCTTTCATAATTTGCTATACAAAATTAAGTTGGACTCTTTTGGAAGAGAATAAACAAATCTCAGTGTAAGATTGACCTTCACCTTAGTATGCCAAAGGTTAACCCTTACGTCAGCATCTGACTTTTTATCTACCTCAAATATTTTTTATTTTTTTTGCATAAAAATGCTTCGTTGGATAATTATTAGTTTTATTGTACACATACAGTATAAAGAACAATGATTTTTTAACAATCATTCCGAATCGGAAGAAGACAATGACGATTAGTAAGATGCGTTTTAAGCTTACTTTTTAAATTCTTCCCATTGTTTCCACGGTAAATAAATACGCATTTCGAGTTTTGTAAGACCTGCAGGATCATGTCAAAAAATGTTCACGTCCAGTCAGGTTGAAAATTGGTCCAGTTCTACCATTGTCCTTCGAAGGGGGATGATAATTTCCATTGGCTCGGGCAGCACCGCTTATTATGGCAGAGCCCTCGAGCCTGAAACGACCGCGGCTCGGCGCCATTACTACCGCGAAGGCTTTCGGAGCATTAGCTCGAGGTCTATGGATTTCACGTGGAGAGCGGCAGAGAGCTCGCGGAGTTCGTGTTACCTTGACGAGGCTCTCCCGACAATGCATCACCACCGTCACTGCTAGAATCGTATTTCGTTTTTCGTTTGGAGAGCGAGGCGAGGGAGAAAGAGAGAAGAAGAAAGAGAGACAGAGAGGGAGAGAAACCACGCCGTTCTCTCACGCAAACCGTCCACTGCGTGTTCTCCCCCGGCCGAGCATACAGAAAAAACAGAGAGACAGAGGCAGAGAAAGAGAGATACCATCAACGATCGAATGTTCCTCGCGAGTGGCTGGCTATCGGGCTCCGGCTTGTTCTTTTTATCAACGGGCTCCCTTTTGTCTTGCTTTTCTTTCTGCGTTGTTTGCGCATCAGTTGAAGCGTGCTACGCTATTTTCAAGACCGAACCGCGGCCGATTCATCCCCCCCTCGCGTCCTCCACCCCCGCGTTTCACCAACGACGACGCCCGACGTCGCCGTTCCCGTCGCCATTTTTCGTCGCTAAAACTACAAACGAGCGCGCAGCCAGATTTTTTTCCACTCCCGAGCCCGAATATATTTTGCGTCTCTAATTGGAACCTCCTATTGTGCGCCCGCATACGCATACAACTTTTTCCCCTCGGGGTTCGTTTTTAATAATAAATCGGCCGGGCACGAGAACCCGTGCTCGCCCGGCGAATATCGAGCAAAACGCGCCGGGAATGAGTTCGATGCCGACAAGCATGGCGGACACCGGGAACCAAGGAGCCGTGCCATCGGGAAATTTTGATGAGAACGGGACGAACGTTCGCCCGAAACGACTTTTCCGTGTCGTACCACGACGAGCTGCCAACGGAAGCAGTTCTTTCAACCGGGAGCCGGCTCGATTTTACGAATTTATTCCGATCTGGGTGGTAATTGAATGTCTTGCGGGCATCGTTTGCTTATAACTGGTTTTCATAGTGCGTTGGGTGGGTCGGACAGCAAGTGGACTTCCTCCATCTTCCTTCCAATTTTCATGTTTCATCGAAATCAATCGGAATTCAAATGAATCTCTCCATTTCCCTTCTAATTTGATCAAAATTGTAATCGAAACGTCATTCATCGTTGTCAAGGTACTTTTCTTTGATTGCAATTAGGGATGGGCCCAAGTTCAATATTTATGTACTCACGAATACGAGTCAATTTCAATAACCAAGTTTCATTTCATGAGTTTCGATTACTACTTAAAAGCAATGATTATATTTGAAAAGTATTCATTTTATACAAACTGATATCGAACCTCGGAATGAGTACTTACAAGTTTCGATAAGATACTTGCAAGTACTTCGATGTTGAAAGTAATCGAATGTTTCACAAGTAGTACACAAATATTGGGAATCTGAACTGCATACATTTTGAGCACTTTCTTTATTAAATTCGTAACTATTTAAGAATAATTTTTCTGATAGATTATGCAATTATAGTTGCACATGTTGAATTAAATAACTATTTATATATTATATTAGAGGACTATTTATATTAGAGGACAACATAATTGATTTTAAAGGTAAAAGAAATAATGATTACAAAGATCAGAGAATTTCCGGTACGATATTCAGAAAAGTTTCGAATCTGTTCGACCAAGATTCGAATATACTTGCAAGTATTATTTCCGTTTACCAAAGTACTTGTAAAAGGTTCGAAACTGTTTGGTATAGGTTCGAGTATACTTAGGTGTACCATTTCTGTTTTTCGAAGTACTTATAGAGAGTTCGAATTCAATCAATCAAAGTTCGAACCTGTTTGCGAAATACTTGATCCCATCACTAATTACAATAACAGAACAGTGGAATAAAAGACGAATCTAAGATCTGAATAATTTTCTTATGTTATTGCCAACATAATGAACACCTTGGTACAATAATTATGACTAATTCGCACGAGCTTCAGATTCGTCAAGACTTGTGTCCCGACTCTACCTTCCCCTTCTACGATACTATTTCCGTGCTCCCTCCCCTCGCGACTGTGGTTTCAAATATTTACTGGTTTTCAAATTTATTTTAAATGGATTCTCTTCTCGCTAAGTTTCGGACCTGACTGAATCGCAGTTTCAGAGGACGATATTCTCGACTTCTCTAATTTTTCCACATAATCCGAGAGTTCCCGCGTCGAGTCGATATCCGTGTACAATGAAATTCCAGGCATAGGGATGCCTGGGACTTACTTAACAAGTTTCCTCACCCCTACGGGGCCGAAGAAAATACCTGTTGTCGAAACTCAGTACAAGTTCGAAACCCCGTGTGTGCCTCCACGCGCGAATGTATACATATACGATAACGAAGGCCCTCGATCGAATTACCGAGCCGTCCGACCAGAATAAATGATAACGACACTCGAACGAATCCGCATCGTTTTATCGAAAACCGCCGCGCGTTGCGGCGTGTTCGGTAAATGAAACCTGTACTTCGGTTAATGCTCTTCATCAACGTTGTCATTCCATTATTCGGCGCTTTGTGAAATATCGGAGTTACTATTCCCGACCGGTCGGTATACATCGGAATTAAAATTTACTAATTTCCGGCAGAAGCTCTCGTAGATTACCGGCTGGCTCGCGGATTCATTAATATTCATATTCGCGATTTTTATTGGATCCTCGCCGTTCCATACGTTCGCGCGCCAGTTTCAATATACCCGTGGTGTCTGTCGATACCGCGGCGGAACTTTGACTTCGATATCCGAAGAACAATAAAAGTTATTGCGTCGAGCTCGTGGAAACCATTTTAGAACTTTTCTTATCAATATTTAATCTTCGGGGCAGATATATGGAGTCGCACGGTGCATGTGGAATTCCTTTTTGACACGGTGGATGATCAATCGAGGGAGCAATTTTATGTTAAATATTATTTTTGTGGTCGGCGAGAACTGTGGAAACAACGGAAGAATTTTATATTACTGTGGGATATCGATCATCCGAGTCCCCTATGAATTATCTATTGCTCGAAAATCTACAGTACTGTGAACAAGTAATAATTGTTCTATTGTGAGCACACAGGATCCTGTGTTTCTCTGATTAGCTCGGCTAATTGATGTTCTACATTGTTTACTATTAAAATTATTGACAGAAGACATCAATATCAATGTTAATTCTAACTCACTCTTGTTCTAATTAACGTAGACGTGGATGTTGCATAAACTATTTGAAAAATATATATAAAAAAAACTTTGTTAAAACTACGCTTACATGAAAATGCACTAAATAGGAGAAAATAATTTTTTTCCTGCTTCTCCCCAGAAATTTAATATAAATTTAAATAAAATCATGACATTAGTGACTATAAAAATAAAAGCGTGGAGCGCCCACGAAGATTACGTCAATATAGTTCAGCGCTCCACTCTTTTATTTTTATAGTCACTAATGTCATGATTTTATTTAAATTTATATTAACAGGGAGAATTATATTTAAGGGAGAACCAAAAATTTAAAAAATTTTTATATATATTTTTTTATTTTCTACTTTTTAGTCTTTTTTAAATGGAAAGCAAGCTATAGTATAATAATACTGGTATGAAATACTAAGATATAAAAACGCAAGATATGGAAATACGCGAGATAGAATGAGGGGATGACTGCGAGAGACGACGTTTCTTGATGGAGTCCGAAATTGTACAAAATGGAACTGAATGAACGGAACACCGAACACCACACTAAGCTCCTTCGGTGCGAAGTGGGTCAGTGGAGTGGGGATAAGTCGGAGTGGGAACGCGTAGTGGAGTAGGGAGCGCTGACGCGCGGAGTGGGGATCGCTGAACGTGATGATGGCATACTACTGAGCGTCGCGCGGCGAGGTGTGTCGGTTAATATTTACATTTTGTTTCTCCTAGACTCACAGTTTCTTTTAATTTGTTTTTCAATATTGCATCGTCATTCAGTTCTCAGCTATGTTTAAAGTTTCAAGTCTCCAGCTAGTCTAGCTCATCGGGAAGTGATTTAAAATTCGATTACAAGATTTGACGCATACAACAACGACAACGACAACGTCGACACGGCAAGCTAATATGTATAAAACACAGTTTCTATTGAGCTAATATGTATAAAACACAGCTTCTATTGAGCTAATATGTATAAAACACAGTTTCTATTAAATGTAACTCTTGAAATTTTAACCCTAAACATTCGAGACTCAGAGTCGCCACTAAAAATTGCATTACCATTATTCACAATATTGTTTACATTATTAAATATGTTCGTACCTAATCAATTACTACACATTTAAGTATTGTATCAATACTTAAGATAGTGTTAAGATAATACGAGGTATTATATCAATTTCATATCCACAAAATGAAAAAGATTATATACATACAATGGAACTATTCTAGGTCGAAAGAAATGTTTAATTTTCAAGTTAAAATAGAGCTCCGACTGCAAAGGGTGTTTAGCAATAGAAATTATTTTGCAGAACCAATGCTCTAAATGCATTGCTGTAAGAACTTCTTTGTGATCCTTGAATTTTCTTGCAAAGATTCCTGTTTCGAAGGGAAAAGGTAAACCATAAAGAAAGCTTCTTGAATGTTCAGTATCGCCGGGCATTGGGCAATGGCCGACACCGTAAATGCATTAAAATTCCCAGCGATCATCGAGGATTCGAGCGGGCTTCGATGGGCGCGAGTTGCGAAAGGGGCCGTAAGGCAGGGGGCTAATAAATGAATACACAAAACGACTCGGACGGTGTCTGCTTATTGCAGCATCGTTTGGTCCTCAGGGCCGACCCATGGGTGACCTTTCGGTTGCGCAACGAGACGACACACGCAATAATATCGCCGGCGGTGATTCGCGGCGACGATTACTCGTGACGCGTGACCCACGCCTGACTTTTTTTATGGACGCCACCCGTGTCCCGAGACCTGATGACTGAGACTGTAATAAAGTCGTGAATTAACCGAGGCGTGGAGAAGGACGCACGCGCGAGGTCGAAGGGAAAAAAAAGAATAAAAGATCGACGAGATCGCCTGTTCCTTTTCGCTACACCGTTTTCTCCTTGCATTCCCCGACCGTTCTCTCTGACTGATTGCCACTGCCGGAGACGATCTCGCCGACTATTTACCATTCATCCTCGAAAATCATCAAAAACCCATTTTCCCTCTTTTTTGCTCCGCCGGACTCGTTAAATCGCGGCTATATTCCCGCGCTTCTATCACTGCATTAACCCCTTCGTTCTTGATCGCGTCAAGGACAATTGTTTGAAATATGCACTTGGAATATCTTCTTCTGAGACGATCGAAGTCTTAAATAATGGAGGACATGAACCGCGCATGGCCTGTTGCTTTATCACGTACGTTATTAAATTACATCTGTGTAGGAATTCATCCTAATGTCGTTAACATGTCGACATTCATCTCCAAAGGGTCGGTCTGTTTCGTAATTGCTTCATTTCAAGAACGTGCACTTGTGTGCTCAATGATATTTAAGTGAGCATTATTCTTGTGCTTTTTTAAATTTTATTTAATAGCAAATGCACATTTTTTCCTTCACCGCGAGTACACGCATCATCAGACAATAAATGGCATGTTTTGGTGTGTTTAAACAATGATTGTAGCACAAGAATAAGTTTGAAAATCCGCAGATATTTTTTGAATTTTCACAATCGATTTACTCGAATCCGGGACGCCAAACAGTAAAACGTTATTCCTCTTTTTCGATTTACTTTTGCATGTAGATTCGCGACACGGTCGCTTGTACTACGATTCCAGGAACATCCTGTATTTTAAGCAATTTATTGGATACAGTAGACTCTCGCGTAGCACGATAAAAAAATATACAGGAATCTACTCAACGAATAAATTGAACGATGTAAAGATTGTTGGTCAACGATCATTCTTAAATGATCGAGCTTACTACTCATCCCGGTTTTTATAAACCAAGACAAAATTTGCATAATGATCCGCAATCTAGATACAAGTGCATAAAACCCGCAGTCTAATCATTACCATGCTGCCCAATGTATCCAGCGAACAAAGTTCGCGGCCCTCGCAGCGTTCGTAGGCGCGGGAAATTTGAATAATAATGATTCGCGGGGCCGCAAAGTGCAATGCTGGTTACAGCGGCGGCGCTTTCACTGTTCCTTGAGGCAAATATTCAGCTGATGACGCGGAGGAGAGCGCATCATCGAGAACTGTGTTCTTTGCGGGAAGGCCTCTCCCTCTCTTTCTCAGTGTTGCCTCTGCTCGAACCTTTTTTTCTCACCCTCGTTACCTTCGACTCCTCGACATTTGCACTCGACTCTCGACGAAGAAGGCGCGCACTTGTGCCGCGCCTTTTGTACCAGGAGGAATGGCAGCCGGCGTGACTCAGCCCCGTGATTCGATGAAATCGAATTTACCTCGCCGTTCTGTCGCTCTTCTCCTCTCCTCTCTCTATCGGATGATTCTCTCGATCGGCACGAATCATGCGAGCTCTTGCTCGTCGTGTGAAAATCGGATTAATCGAGGGAATCGAAGCCCCATTGTACTTTGTGTATCCTTAAGACTGTTGCTTCAAGCCGAACGAAACATCGCACGGAGAAATTAGATTGCTTTTAGCCGCTTTGTAAGTCCCGTGTCGACTTTGCTCGTCTTTCTGCACGGATGTCGGCATCGACTTGTTTTTCGAGTGCTGCGAGTCGATGCAGCCCGATACTTGAAACGCTATTTAGGGCCTTCGAGCTCTGTCGGGAAGCTACAGGTGGTTACATATCGGGAAATGTATGGTCTAAGCCGACCAAATCAAGCTTTCTTCGAAATCAAAGCGTACGAAAAATGAAATACAATGGTTTGTTCACGGAAGCATAGAAAAAATTAAATGTCCTGCTGTATCAACCCTCAAATGGTTAAACTCTTTCCTCCAGCTAAGAAGTGCCACTGGGATTTTCCTAACAAATCAGTTAAAATTCATTAAAATACTTTTGGATATACAGTTTAAGATTACAAGACCGAAATGTTCAAACGAAGTTAAAGAAATTTTATATGTACTGAGATCATGAGAAAGCCCAGGGTAATGACTCTGGCACTCCATAAATTGCAAATAATAAAATCTTGGTAGCATTGTTGGTTCCATTAAATTTTCTAAAGCAGATTAAACGATAGAATTAATGTTCTAATATGGTAAGTGGTCGGTTATACAAAAAGTACAGCTTTGAAAGAGTACATTACAGATCTTCAATTAAGAAGTACGTAGTTCTGTACAGAGCTATAAGACAGTCTCCTACTGTGCCGCTTAAATCAATTAATTATCTAAAAGAGAACTCTTTTCGCTACTTTGAGGGGAACTTTATTGAAGCTAATGAACTCTGCTCGAGACTCCGAGATGAGCTGTATTGAAAGTTTTAGAAGGTGTTCTCCATTATAAGAATGTATAAAGGCTATTGCAGATCGATGAAACGAGTACTGGATGTTCAATTCAGAGCACCAGTCGATGATCGTAAACAAATACGTGATTTACTGACGAAATTCAAAAGATATTAGTACAATGATTTTTTGTTTAGCAAGTAACAGAGAAAAGGGTCGCGGAATCAAATCGTTATTCTGAACTTTCCGTCGTAAACTAACATCGCAACCCAACCATTACATATTGAATTCTACAAGCGAATATTATAATATTAATTCATACAATTTGTATGTTAAACCGAAGCGATGAGATTAAATTGCAAGGCAACATAAATACATAGCAGAGAATAGGGTGTTAAAATGACAAATCTGTTTTTTAAAGGTTGCTAGATTCCCATTTCGATATTACCGGAGCAAAATGATTGCTCCGATCCGGTGTAATCGGTTTTGTTCGAAGTTTCGGGATTTCAGTGTCCGATGTTTCTTGGATTCCGGCGTCGTCCCCAATTCCACGAGCTCGTTAGTAACCCTTAACCCATTAATGGTGGACGCGCGCGCGTCCTTGGCCGAGGACAATTGCGTTTTCATGCAACGGACGTCAATCACTCGGCGTTCATTACGTCGGGCCCGTGTAATTGGCGACTTTCGTGGCGTAGATGGGAATTGCCGAGGCGATACGTGTACGCGTAAGAATGCTGGAATCGTATATTTGATTGGTGGTTGCGCGAGCGAGCCCTGGCGCGGTATTAATACATTCGCGGGCCGCCGTCGGTCACGTCGGTGACTGACACCGCTAACTTCGAGAGGAACATGTATAATGTATCAACCGTTTATACGGCCGAGACTCCTGACTGTGATTGATAGCAGGGAAAACGCGTGAAATATTTAACGTATTCAAAGATACACCGGCGAACCTAGTTGCGATCAGATTAATATTGTACAATTCGATTAGACGATCGAAAAGAGAACTTATCCCCTCGGGAACTTCCAATGGAACACTTATTTAGCACTGCCACGTCAGCCAACGGTACAACGACTCGGTTTCACGTGGTTTTTCGCGTACTTTCTTAAATATAGTTCCTCCAACTTGCCAGTCCCTACTTGTAGGTGCTATTACGACCAACTTGATAGCGTAAGCGATTGTTTCTTAAACAAAAAGAAACGAGTCGGTAGAAGATAGCTGGGAACGGCAAGTGCGAGACGCACGTGGCGGTTTTGTAAACCTTTTTCTCCTAATCGAACAGCGACAAACTTTAACAACGACATAGTTGGGTTTCGTCGTACAGGCTGTTCCACTTATCTTGATTATTCCAAATATCTTGGACAGAATGAATAATTTCCGAGGACAAAAGCAAAATCAGTAAACTGTTCTTCCTTTCAGTTCTGTTCTTTTTTGTTGTCGCGGAACGCCTTTGTTGCTGATTCACGAACCTTTTAGCCGCGGAGGTCCGATTGCTACGATTACAAGATGAATCGCGGCTTTTACTTAATTCGGGTCAGTCGTCGGGCCTCGGCGAAATATTAGCCCCTGAATGGCACAGGGTTTTTCACTCTACGAAACATGACGGAGTTTGTTAGACGTAATTTCCATGTGTTCGCAATGTACAGAAAATTCTGCAAAAATTTGCCAAGCCACATGATGATCCACATCGATTATATGAAACAAGGATTAAATTAAAATGTTTCTTCGGCTACTTGTTACTTGTTAAATTACGTTTAAGGATTTAATGCATTTATGATAAAAATGACTAGCTGAAATACTAAATAATGGAGACATTAATTAAGAATGCTGTTAGATAAATGCATAAAATCCTCTAAATATAATTTAAAAGTAACAAATTGGATGTCTCAGCTACGGCAATCACATTAATTTGTTTCTTATAAATGTGGAAGTAATTAAAGCGCGAGCTTATCATATAAACCATTTATTTGTTAGCAGAGAAAATCCGAGAGCACCGTTGTAGGATTAAGTCTCGGAGCAACGAGGCGTCTCGAGCGATTTCGTTGGCGGCACGGATTTGCAAGGGGCGTGGAAGATAGCGAGCCATGTGACGCGTCCATTCGGGCAATTTTTCAATACATAATGTGTCCGGTGGAAGTTATGATGGATCGGAGCGGTAAACAGTTTGCCACCTTTTACGAGAATTGAACTGTTCGGCCGCTTTACAGGTTCGATCGGTCATAAGTTCCAGCGGGCACGTCGTCGTCGCGTCCAGCTGAAAAACCGTCCGATTCTAGTCGATCCATTTAATCCATTATATTCCGCCGTGAAACCGTTACATTACGAATTTATACAACATCGCGCCGCCATTGTCAGTTTACCGTCGACAAACTTCAACGGGAATTTACTCCGTTCGCCGGGAAATTTAATTACGTCGATAATCAGTGGACTGCACGCGCAAACTCACAATCGTAGAAACTATAATTCGCGCGAAGAGAAATTAGATGTCGTTCCATTTGCAGTAACGGCAATTTTATTCCGTTCCCGATTATCGAACCGCGCGGTATTACGCGAATCCGTTGTTTAAACATAAAGCGGTTTTGTTGTCGATTCTTATCGATGCACACGTCTCTTCTCGTGTTTTACACATTTCCACACGTGTCGTAAATACATATTAAGATCCGTAATCTGGCGGTAATGCATGCCGAGAGTTGAGCTTTATTAAAATCATTCGCGGGTTATGAGCTACTATAAATGCATCGGCCTCTGCAGGCTAATGATCGCGCATAAATATTACGAAACTTCATTAAAGTCTCCATTTTTTCGTAAGTTACGCCATCAATTATTCGCACGACAACGAACAACGGCGTAAAAATATTAAATCTCGAACGTTTGAATTAATGAACTCTGACGAACTAATAAATATCTGAATTAGTGTGCGCGACTATATTACTTAACCTTAATGGTTTTTTCAAATCGGAAAAAATCCTGAGATACCTATCGAAGTTTTGCCTCGCAAAAATGTTTACGGCAACTCGGTTCAGTCGAACGTTCAAAGAGACGAATACACTGCTCGCAAATTCCGAAAAAGACACAGAGGTCCTGAAAGGCGGCGGAACAGTATCGAATTAGCAAGAAGCAATCAAATCCTCGACGAGCCAGCAAAAAACTCGAAAAGTATCAAGATCGGAAAAAGTCCAAACAGTTAAATACTGAAAAAGCGCGTTCGATTCGCATCCTCGAAATCGTTTGAAAATTCAAGCGCCCCTGACAATTCCCGATTGTGATTCGCGCGCGATAGAAAAAGGGGGAGAGAGGGAGAGGAAGGTAGACAGAGAACGAAAGAGAGCGAGAAACTCGTTTAACTCGAATACGGTCCGAACAAAGCGCGGAAAAGTGCGAAACGAACATGGCGTCACGAGGAGCACACACAGAGTCCGGCTTTCGGCCGACTTTTTCGTTGCGGGGTGGGGACGGGGGTGGTAACGAGCGGAGCCTTCAGAGAGGCTGAATATTTTCGATATTCGATCACCGTCGTAGACAATGCGGCCTTTCATTATTCATTCAGTGGGATTCGTATTAACGGCCGGCCGAACAATTCGCATTTTTCGGTGGTGGGGCAGCCGGAGAACAAGCAGTTGCGGTGGCCGATGGAATCGATACAGCCAATCTAATAGCTCGCGGGCCAATTAATTGTTCCCGCAGATCGGATCTAATTTAGCCTGCAGCCGGGACCACGGACAAACTGCTCCGAGGCGAGTTTTATTTCTCCGCGAAGCGCGCAGTCGCTGCGACATAAATTTTTGTTTGTAAAATTTCGTTGCACCCGAGCAACCCGCCTAACCGTATCGTTTATTTTATTCCGTACAGTCTCGCCCCCGTTTTTACTCGTGCGACGAACGCGCCGGCGCCGATACACACAGAGAGAGAGTATATATTCTCTGCCGACAAGGTGCTTTCAACGGATTCGCGCGCGCGGAGGAGGAATTCATCGAAACCGTTTACAGTGTCAGTTTTGTTTACACGGCACAACGCTGATGAGATAAAAAAGACTGGAACAGAAGGTTCGACGAACAGGATAACTGCCAACTCCGACAGAGAAGGATGAACCCAGGGCTCGCCGGCGCACACAATTATTCTTTTTAATTGACAAACCGAATTCGATAGAGTTGAACGGAAAAACGCAGAATATCGTTCTCGAATTGTATATTCTACATCGCTCGCGGCCTACACTGTGTTATATTCCATTAGTGGAAAGTCTGTTCGAGAAAGGGAGCGAAATTTCGGGGGAGCTTCCATCCCCCGAACTGTGATTTTTCGTGTTTCTTCCACTCAATCAATTTGTATTCTGTGCTATTACTGTTGGAAACAGGAAATTAAATTTTAGGAATTGTTTCAACCCTTGAGGTGTCTTATTTCCATCGAGTTAATTTGTATTTAATTCTGTAGTGATCGATTACACTTTTTTTATGAGCGAACAGTACGATTTAAATTTGAAGTATCTTCCAATTGTTTGCCCTTGGAAACACGATAGAGGACGATGTTTGGAAATGGAAATGAATATTATTGGACCAGGGTAACCTCTCGATTAAACTCGAAAACAAATATTGAAGTGAAGGAAAAAATGGCCCATTACTTGTTGGTACAACTAATATTTGTCTTTTAGCTGTCGTTTTGTTAGTTCAACCCCTCCACGGCCTCGGACCTATTTGACCAGGCTGCAGCTTCGCCAGCAGCGCTATGCACCTCTAGTTTTTTCCACGAATGGACTTTCTACTTCGCAAACAATTTCTACACACCTTAAAGACGTACAGAAACTCTCCCAATTAACGACAACGTAAAATACAATCGTTGGAAATTAAGGGAACATAAAATATGACACAAATCGTTCCTTTGCATTAAAACACGCAGCACATTAAATGGAATAAAATTGTAATTTCAAAATACCCATGTGTCTCTCACAATGAGATTACACGATCCAACAAGTCTCACGAGGAAGAATCTCAATTATCCTACTCCGATTTTAATGAGTTTTTGCGAGATGATAATACCCAGATGTCCAACGCTGCGTACAAAATGTTTAATGTGGTTGCTTCATAATTTTAAAAAATGGAACTGAATTCCATGCATACTCTTTTAAGAAACTATGAGCGACAAGGAAGGTAAAACCGCAGCAACCATACAATAAATTGCAGTGTAAGGAGTTAACGTTTCGCAATGATTAGTAGACAGCGAGCTTTGCGAATCAAGATTTCAAAAACAGTAATTGGAAGCTGACCGCCTCGACAAACATTCTTCAAGCCGAAAGGAAATATCGTTTGAATCGAAACGCCCGGGCCCAATCATTAAGAGCCCGTGTACAAGCACCTCGCGAAAGCTCGTCAAAATGATAGTCGGACAATCGAGCCCGGGCCGTCAGCTCGTCGACAGGAAAAAAGGCTTAAAATATGCACCGCGGAGACAGGGCCCATTGTCCCGTCAGTCTCGAAAGGGTTAACTCGTCCTCGTCCGTCGAACGGATCGAGTCCTCCCGAAACGGGGCGTTACGGGCGACGAGAAACGGGCGGATTCCAATGGAGGGTCTCATAAATGATATTTCGGGCTGAAAGGCCGGTTCGCTACTGTAACCGTATCGACGTCGCGCCTCCGATTGAAATCGTCGCGGAGCACTTGCCGGGGCACTTCTCGTACCTCGAAGACCGTGGAGAGAGAGGAGAGACGGCGAGAGAGTCGATTTTCGAGGATCTTTCACGATTCTTTCACGATTCCCGTCGTGTCGGCTTCGCGTTGCACAATGGGGAGAGAACGCGCTCCCCTGGCCGTCGCGTAGATTGTGTACATACACATAGAAATATTCATATACATACGGAGTGACCCATAAATGTTCTACTTATTTGAAAGAGTTATTACCGAAAAACACGGACCAATCAGAGCGCGCCTGGTACTGGCATTGTCCGAGCCGAAATCCGTCGGCCGTAGCCGCGATGTGATTGCTCTATGTTTTTCGTTAACACGTTCCGTGCCGAGTCGTTTTGCCTCGATTTTTCATACATGCCATTTGCTTTGTTTTATACTAAAATTTTTATAATGCCTCATTCTTCTGGTGGGAATATATTTTACAGCGTTAAACTTGTTATAAAATATATTTTTTTAGCGGATTAAATAAATATGTCACCACACAGTGGTACACACTGACAGTACACGTGGCACGGAACGTGTTAATAACTCCGTAACAAAACCGCGGAGAACATCCTCGCGAAGGAGAAGGTTACTTCAAATAACCTCGGGGATCACCCCATGCAAAGGAGTAGAACATTTTCGGGACACTCTGTATACAGAAACGGCACACACAGGTATCTGTATACGTACGGTTCATCTTTTTTCACTCATTACCCTCGACTCTTCGACATTTGCGCTCGGCTCCGGCTCGGTGGAGCGACCAGAGCGAGCCTCTCGGCCACTCGACGCCACACTCGCACACAGAGAAACACGCGTGAAACATGTAGGCGCGCATACATTGCCCGACCTAATCCGGAGGGGGCTTTCAAGCCCGACGAGGATCCCAAGACGTGACTCAACGCCGTAATATTTCTCGGCAACTCGAACCCGAGGGTTTCTTTCGGCGCGGCGTGCGCGCGCGGCTTATCATTTATCATTAAATTCCCGGATGGTTAACGGCTAGAAGAAAAAATGCCTGTGAATGCAATCGAAATACATTCCACCGCGAGCCGAGTGCTCTTTCTTTGCCGCGCAACCCCCTACTTCGCCTACACTCGACCCGTTCAGCCCCTCTGCAGCCGACGCCGCCGAATGCATCGCGCGCACCGCTCTTCTAAAGTGCAACCGATCATGCTTTTTTCCTGCGCTTTGCCGACGCTCGTATCTCATGTTTCCCCGGGAAGTATTTATCCCCGTGCGCCGCACTCTACCTTCCTCAAATTTTTTCCGGATTTCCACCTCTGCGGACACTGCGCGATACCCTCAAGATAGTGCATGCACTTTTTAGTCCCGCGGTTGTTCAGCAATTCCGCAAAATTTGTGACCATCGGCACACGGGAATCTCGTGATAAATTGGTTAGTAGTAACAATTATTGCTATTGTACACCGACGAATTGTTATTGGTAATCTAACGACTTCTATCGAGATTGTTAAACTCGTTTCCGATGTAGCACTGTTACCTGGAGTCTAACAAGTGACCTGTATTGTTATTATTTCTCTGCGAACCCAAACATTTCAGAGCAACAGAAGCATTTAAATTGCCCATGGTGTTCGTTCGAAGAGCTAGGCAGTATCGTGCGAATGTTTTTCCAGCAGACTGTATTTGTACTAGAGGCCGCCTTGATTGGCTGTCATGTCGAAACCATTTTATCTACGAGATCCTCGTCCGAGCAGATCCAAATATTTGTTTACGACGATCCATTTCAACCATCTATCTTCCCCGGTCTCTTTTCCACGAGCCATAAAAGGTACGAGATGATCCCTCCGTCCACAGGTCGCTCGGAATCGCGCGTTTTCCTGCGTTCCGTCGATCCTCGTCGTTCGGTCCACCCCCCGCGCACCCTTCTCCGCCTCGTGTCCCCGTGAATCGAACACAGTGGAAACGACTAGTATCCGTAATACGGAGATGAAACACCATTAGCCGGGCACAATGCTGCGCTTTGAAATTCACAGACGCTAAGCAGAATGCGTCTGCTGTGCAGAGAAAAGATTCCGATGCATGCGAGATACCCGGGGAGGATCAAAGCGCAGCCAAGGAAGACCTGTGCTCGAGGGGGACTGGATCTGTGCGCGGTGAGAGAGTGGAAGGGAGAGGGTGAGAGACAGAGAAAAGGAAAGGCGAACTACGAATACGCCGAGAGAGACGGGGAGAGAGAGAGAAACACATCGAAAGAAAGAGCAAGGAGGCATTACTTCATCCTTAGCAGCGACAGTATACCCTAAATGGACTCGGCCGACGGTGAACGTCGGCACGTATTTTCCACGGACGTCTGCGAGGCTAGCAGTCGATCGTAGAATGCGCTAGGTGCAATCACTGATATGAGTGTTGGAGGGAGTAGCAGCCAGTGTCTCTCAATGAGTCGCACTGTCTGTCGTCATCGCATCCCGACCACTGAAGTTCGGAGCTACTCCCGGTACCTTTGTCCGGGCACGATCGACGAAATGCACCCGTTTCATTGTTCTTTTTCTCCGTCGCGATTTCGACTCTCGACGAATGGCTCTCGCTGATTGCGTTTCTCTTTTTCCACGGCGAACGAAATCTCCTCCACTCTCGTGGCCGCGACGCTCGGAATTGCCTCTTATTTAGCTCCTCGATCGCGAATACTATTCGAAAATGGAACGACCGTGCTAGGAAATGTCTAAAGTATATAGAAAATGTATAAAGAGTGGTGACACCTTCGACCTGCTAGATGACACGGGTAGAATGTTCATGTTTAATTTACTCTACTTTAATTAACGTGCGGGAAATGCGCTCAATGCGATTACGCAGGTTTAACAAATTTGGGTTAACCCTTTGATGTTCATATATTTAGGGCACTTTTCAAGTGTGCCACAGCTACCGCGGGAAGTCCATTAACATTAACAGAATGTTTGCTATAAAATTATCAAAGGAAAATCGCATTGCAGTTTGCAGCAACTAAAATTCGACCGTATCCAAAAGTCGTGGAATACCTGCTTCGGTTGTACAACTTGTTCTCGATGATTTGTTGCTCGGGGGTCACGAACCTGAAAGATTGATCGGTGCGTGTGGATCGTCAACGCTACAGCGATCACAATTCTACGCGCATTATATGCTCATTAGCGTGTTCCGTAGCCGGAGGGGTCGAATAGAATTCGACATCCCTTATGCATAGTAACCAGTTGCTGATGCTCTCCCTCGATCCTCTGCCCTTCGCTCCTCACCCCCTCGTACGCACCGACGACTGCCGGCTCGCCCTCTTGGATTACGTTATATTATTTCCATCTAATCCAGTGAATCGATCGGATAACCCATCCATCACTGTTACGCGCGATCCAGCTAGGCATGCCTCGGATTCATTAGGAATGCCGGCCGAAATCACGTCTTGATAAATGTCGGGCCGGCGGCGGCGGCTCTGAATCGCGCTCGCCCGGCCCGACCCGGCCGTTCCTCGTTTCGTGAGCCTCCGAGTATTCCGTGGAGTCACGACGGATGGTGATGCATGATGACGTTCGTCATTCGATTGTCTCCGAGAGACGCGGACAGTTCGGTACAGCGGGCCACCTAGAACCAGGGACTTGAAACCCGTTTTGTTATTTTTATTTTGGCCTTATGTTAATGCTGATCGTTTCTCTTTAGTAATTTCAAAAAAAGAAACTGTGTAATCTACTGCACTTATACTACGGTTAGGGACGCGTCAATATTTCTATTCAGCACATTTATTCCTTCGGGTATATGTTATTTTTAAAAAATGGTTGAAAATCTGGATAGACACTTAGTGCTCCGTTGAGCTCGTGCTAAAGAAATGCAGTCGATGCTCCAGCATACAATCTCCAGTGGAATCAGTTCCGTTCTCTCGAGAAGCAGTAACTTCCTAATAACAGATCTTTACGCGAATTCCTCGGATTTTACGAATTCGCGGATACCGTGAACGCAACGGAAGAGTCGCGTCCAATCCTCGCCGAGATCGAATTTCCCCGGGCTGCCGTGGCGGCTGAAAAGTAAAACATCAACGGCCCGCGCCGCTGCGCGGTCGAAGAAACGCGATCGATAAAGAAAAACAGTTCGGCGAACTGCACAATCTTAATTGCTTCCCGCGGCCTCTTTAATTCTTACTGGTATCCCAGGCCTCTGGTCGTCGAATAATGCTACGCTCCGTCGGTGTAAAGGCCTAACATTAACGCGGAGTCGTAACACGGGCGGCCGGGCAACGATCACGTAAAAGGAATCTAAACCGTCCCGCAATTGCCATTACAGAAAAACCGGCGGAACATGTAAGAAATCGATTACGAGCAACACGGCCGTGGGAGAGGAGGTCTGGACTGTTCGCGAGGGTGGATGGCGGGAAATCTAGCAGAAGGTGGGGAGAGTTTCGGTCTGCTGTTTATCGACTAGGATATTTTCGCGAGAGTCGGAATCGGAGCCCTCCCCCCGGCCTCTTTTCAGATTCGCATTCCGATTTCAATGCACTCGCGTTGCTCGTACTTAATATCTCGTTCTCCATTGCTACGTTCTTGGTGCGCTGCCAGAGCTCCTATTTCGTCGAATACAAGTCGCCGGATTGGGGGGCAAACGGAGAGAAAAAGAAGGACGGCCGGTCACGTTGGGAATCTATCGCCGGCGATTGTCTCGACGATGAAGACAAGAGGAAGAGAGAGGAGGATAGACCTCCCTGGTCGTCGACCGTACGTACGCGCGCGCAAAAGTAACTTTCCCGGACTTTTCAATTGCTGTGTAAATGTGTAATGGCTATCGACGGCCGGGCCGCAGAGACACCCCCCGAGAACTGTAACTACCCCGCTGTTCCGAGCCAATTACGGTATTAATATTGAAGCATCCATCCACGGTCTATGAACGCCGCGGAACTTCACCCGGTGAATTTACGAGTTAATGAAGCCGGAAACGACGGCGAGCACCACCCCCGCGTCGACGACCGCCCACGTGTCTTTAAAACGCGCATGACACCGTGACTTTTCCACGCTCCGCGATTAATAATTCGCCGGGGATAGATTAGCGGCTCTGAATAACTCACGAAGGGCTCGCAGGGGTGATTTCCCGCTGTCCGCGGAGACAACTGATCGTCGGACGACGTATTTTTCCCTCTCGCGTCGTTATTCAGCCCCGTTGCTTAATGCTCTTGCAATTAAATCGACTCAGTTTCGTTTTTCCCACGGGAAACTATTTTCCACGGCTCTCGGCCGACTGTTGACGTTACGCTAACGATATTCCACTCAACCCTTATGTCGATGTCCGGAATTTTCTACGTTATATGGTCGTTCATAGTTTCTTTTACACTGTTCAAGAAATTTTAAAGACTAATTGAAAGTAAATATTTTGTGCACGTTATTATTTAATCTTTTTGTTCAATTTTTTTATCTTCTCTCATATAGGGGTTGCTCTTGTATTTCATATAAAAATTGCAAAGTTGCTTCCGTTAAGATTTAACGAATAAATAGATTGAACAGTTTCAAACGATCATTTTCTGAAATGCTTAACAAGAATTTGAACAGCTATAAATCGAATATTGCAAACTGATGAATTTAGAATAAATTTGTTCGACCCATTTCCCAGTTCTAAACTATTAGAGAATAAACGATCTCGCGAGGATGTTAGAGGGGTTGCCGGCGGCTCGAAAACTTTTTACGCAATCGAAAGCGGTTATAAGAGCAAGTCTGACATTCTTTCGCCATGTTAAGTTCAGCATCCCCGCCAGACACACACAGGCACACAACACAGATGTTCCCACCGTTCTCCACTTCTACATCCGCAGATTTAGCAATTCAGACCCGAGTCACGGAATTTGCAATATGGCGGGTTCCTACGAAGATAACATTGACTTTTCCTGCGGATATTTGGCATCGTTTAAATCCACAGTCTGCCGTGCTTTCAGTTGCATTCAAATGGGATTATACTTAATGTATGTATATCCATCTCTATCTTGGCTCTTAGATTTTATTCATGTTTCTAAATAACTTTCTCTTGGCTCCCTTATCTGTTCATCTACCATTGTAACCCGCGAAACTTAAGAAATACAAGAAGATCTATATACATAATTCATGGACAATTTTGCATACTTGTTTCCATACTCGAACGACGAAAAGTTACATTGAATTTTATTTGTATTAT
The DNA here is from genome assembly GCA_933228785.1 of Lasioglossum pauxillum. Lineage (NCBI taxonomy): Eukaryota > Metazoa > Arthropoda > Insecta > Hymenoptera > Halictidae > Lasioglossum > Lasioglossum pauxillum. Next base: position 15,069,429 of record OW121702.1, on the reverse strand, counting down.
TCCTTACACGAGCTTAATTGTTTCTTAGCTATTGTCGACGGGCGTGCATCAGCAACTATTGTTTCTGCTGCGTTTACATTCCTTTCATTTCAGCTTCTTTTCGAGTTCTTTTCCAATCGGCTCGATTGTTCATATTTCCCTGTTCCATTTTCGCGTTATTCTCGACATTTTTGTTTATCTTTTCGCTCTTTTCCATGCACTCTATTGTCAGTTGATTCTTTTGTTCTTCACTTGTGGATTGCTTACAAATGGTCGCTGCATTAGCATACTTCCCTTCGCTTTCTTACATAAATTGTGCATACACAATATCAAATTAAACTAATCAACGTCAACTAGAAAATTTAATCCTATCGCATTCTAAAACTGCTAATAAAATTCGGTGAAAGATTAACACCTACTACCAGCTTCTAAGTACATATTCCTGCTTCAGTGGACTAGGGTACAAGGCTTCTCAGAAACCGGCAGTGACAGGCGACGAGTCATAAAATAAATGTGCTGCCAAAGCGTTAATAGCTGCCTAGCCTCGGTTCCCACCCACGCGGGCGACCGCTGAACAGCCTAAAGCGGAATTAGCAGTAGTATATCGCAACAAATTCGTCTCCGTGTGCAAACAGAGAGGTGGCACCCTCGAGCACGTGACGGGACCCGGAAGGATCCCGATAGCACTGGGTCGTCTCGTAAAAGTCTCAATTCAGAAGGTTAATAATGCAAGCCTGTAACGACGATTTACCTTGGAAGATCAGCTTTTCCGATTCCCATCGAGGTCGGTCGGTAGGTATGCCGGGGCCAGATCCGCTTCTGGTCATTCGAACAGACCAGATGCCGCAGATGGACGAGGGCTCGGAGCTAATCACAATGGAACGTGCTTCCTTTCGCCAGCGCACGGCGTTCCGGAGTGTTTACTCGGCTCGCAGAGGCCCCGTTCACTATTTCCTTCGGCAGGTAAGCGTCTCCCGAAGAATTTTCCGTTTTTGACGGTCCCGGTCTACGGGGTGGGGGGTGTTTTCACTTTTGTGAGCCGTCGGCAACAGACACCCGCGTGACGACATAATCTGTGACCAGGCCCGGCTTCCACCCTCTACGGGACCCTGTCTATCTCTCTTTCCATCCTGTTCACCGTTCCCAACCCCTCTCCCCCGGTGTGAAACGCTTCTGGCTCCCGTATATCCCGTGTTACTTCGCTCTCAAGGCGGCCGGGATTAGTTCTTAACTCGTGACACAGATTTTCGAGCGAGTTCCCAGCAAATTTATGACTTACTGCCGCGCCGCTTCCTGGCTACCTCGACTCGCGACCCGCCCCCGCCGCCTCTCAACACAACACCCAGATAACATTTACATAGTCGGAGGATAGCTCGCGCTACCGTGTCCCTGGTAATGGAAGGCTGATGTTTAATGTATCCACCGCCCACCCCCTTTCTCTTTCTTCTACTGTTACATCCCCGCCCATAGATGCGATCTTTAACACTTAACACGCTCGCAGACGTTCAGCGGAAATTATGACCTCCCCGTCTACCGCTCTGCCAAAATCGCGCGATGATATCGTCTCAGCTAAGCTTTAAGTAACTTGGACGGCCCTCGACATTTTTATATCAACTTCTGCATTTTTCCAAATCAAATTTGTTCGTTTATATTCTTGTGTATCAATTTTCTTATGCATATTTTGGAACCTACTTCTTTGATATCAATACTGATCCTACTATTGGACGTAATACAAATTAGTCTGCGGATTTTTATGAAAAATAAAAATTGTCTGCGTTATAATTGTAGGGTACAAAAGGTTTTTACAGTGGAATAAATCACAAAAACCGAACGAACTTATTTGCCAACCCAATACATAAACTTAATTTCTTAAAGAGTTCACAGTAACAGAATAGCCTTTTTAAAACGTTTTCTCATGTTTTGTATTCGATCTACTACACGTTTTTGCCATGAATGCATAAAATCCGCAGTCTAGAATAACTTAAGCTAAAAAGTCACAACTTAGATGGAGTGTTTACAACCCTGATTTGATTTCTTAAAACTTGATTTCGTAAAATTTTTAGTTCCCTCCCTTTCGCACCGGCATAAAAGGTCTTGTAATGTAAGAAGAGAGTGAAAGAAAGTACTTTGAAATTGTAGAGAATTTAAAAACACTACTCAGACGTATCCTCTTGCCACTTAACATAAAAAGCAGCTCTAAATTCGATGTTCGCAAAGAAATTTTATATTTCGTGTCTTTCTATTCGCGATGCAAGCCGGCTTTGGAGTTACTCCTCTTCAAGCCGCTTTTAGTTTTGAGTTAGCGAAGAAATTACCAGCTGCGAAAGTATTAAGCAACCGACCGAATTCGGTTTGAATAAGTTCTGCGAACGAATGGACGCACAGAAAACCTGGGACTGTATTTACGTCTCACCTTCCGGGAAAGCGAAGCATTTTTAAAAAACAAAGTTCCCTCAGTTCTTCGAAATTATCATTCAAACGTTAATACGTATATTAACACTACATGTTTAAATCATTAAGAATAATTAGTTGCCGTATAATAATTCAATTATAAATTCTACAGATTTTACTGTAATTCTCGGTCGAGTAATCTATTTAATCATTCCTCACAGAAGCATCTCGCAATTTCACCAAAAGAAAACGAAGGCAAGTAGAGGCGACGAAAACTCTACGTCGCTTCAGTGTGGACACAGCTTTAGCGTTAACGCTGTGTGAAGAGAACGCACAGCATTTTGAAATCTGCAGTAGCTGTGAAAATCATTTCCAAGACAGACAACGGCGGCAACCAGTGTGAAAATTTCAGGTATACGGGGGGTTGGAACGTCCCGGCAACCTTTATGGTTCTCGTATCAAAGACTGGATCTGCGCAGAGAGGCGCACTCGAAGCGAAACTGCGCGTTCAAGATAAAGCCCATGGAACAGTTTACTTCGCGTTTCGCGCGACTTAAACGGAAACCCTTTGCTTGGCCGGGATTTCCTCTTGAAAATATTATTTCATCGAGTCCGGTGTACACCATCCGAGGATCAGGCACTGTGACAAATGTTTCTTCAGCAAATTCTAGCTGGTCCGCGGTATGTTCAAAAGGCTTCTTTAAACCGAAAACATAAAATGTCGTCCCCGACTGTTCGGTTTATTAAAACGAAAATATTTGGCTTGCCGTGGACCCGTTTAAACCGTCATTTTATACGAATTTCGTGCACAGCCGCCGCTGTTTAAAACAATATTCGAAATGTTTCTCTCGGGAGAGCTCGCTTGTCGGAACTTGCCAAGGGATGTGCGGGGGAGGTGAAAATGGCACCACGCGAGACCCGTACCATCTTGCTTGTTTAACGTAAATTCCTAGTGAATTTTAATACGCTTGTTTGAGCGAGTACAATGGAGTCGTGGGAACGTTACTATTTCTCTACTTTGCGAATACAATGGGCAGCGGGGACCCGGTAACAGCGTTACGATCCAAACAAACGGCAACGTTCGGCGTGTACTGGCTGCTCCACGGGACCAGGACGAAGGGATTCGAGGGGAAAAGGGCCCGCTGTGTATCTTCGAAACGGCTCGAAAACGAACAAAAGTTTATGGGGAGATATTGGATGATTTACGTCATTATTGTTTGCCTATAACATACGCACGCGTCGCCCGTAAGTTTATACAATTTCGCCTCTTTTTAATGGAAACTCAATTTCATTCGTAACCATGTTTGCCACAGGGACGAGATGAATAGGACAAAAATGGACCGCTTGTTAGTCGTTGCGAACGGGTACCGGACTTTTTGTGCCTCGTTGTTAACCCTTTGTTTTATGATTTATTTCACAGCTGTGATCGGCGTTCGTGTTCATTTTTCGTGTATTTAATATTCAGTTTGTGTCGCGTGGCTAGCTCCATATTGTGAAGCGAGCGATTGACTCTGAATATTTTTATATTTGGATGAACATTTTATGTATTTCGTACAGTTTTATTCCTCTTCCATCGAGGGATAAAAATTGCGAGAAAAACAAAAATCAAAGCCGATGTATTAGACTGCGGATCTTCGTCGAAATTCCAATTTTTATGGATTATTTTATAAAAACATGTTAGGGGACAGTCTATAGAGATTATCAAAAGTAACAAATTTCTTATGGTAAGCATAAAGTAAAGATGTTATTAATATTTGTTAGCAAACATGCGTTCTTGTATTTTAAAAATGGGTAAACACTATAAACACATAAAGATCCGCAGTCTAATAATAATTGTTTCACAGAAACAGCTGCGAGTCGGCGGCTAATATTCCGGGGTTTGCTTTGGTACAGCATCCCCTACACGTGTGGAAGACTCACCCCAAAGCCGCTCGTCCAGTTCACGACCACCCCATGTTAGAAAAAAAAACCAGAACTAATAACTTCCAGACGAAGGGATCGGAAAATTATCCTAATTATGGAGCCCGGTGAATGAGCACCGGATGTTTGTACAAGTTCCGAATTTCACGGGCCATTTTCGGAAAACTAGGGTCAAACAAAAAAGTTAATCCACCCTGCGAGAAATTAATGACACTATTTAGTATCATTTATGACGAAAACGAGTGGGTCCAGAGGAAAACAATGGAATCATTTAAACAATGTAAAAATATTCTTTTAAGTGAAGAAACGAAGTAAGGACAACTTTAATTTTGCAGACAAATCCGCAGTGAACAATCGCGAGAGGAAACACATGTTCTAAAATGTCGTGCAATTAAACTCGATTAAACTATAGTCATATTTTCGTTTGACCCGGACGCTAATGGAATCCTTAACGGGAAATGGAAATGTCCCGTTGACTCCAGTTTCCGTAAATTAGTTCATAACAATCTATTGTCTGTTTAACACTAGAACGGAACGGGTCACAACAATGGACGCCTAATTGGTCCGTTTTCCGGGAGACAGGAACGTATATACCAATTTATAACGAATCTCGACAACAAATAGCAAAAACTCTAATTAAATTTCATTCTTCGGTCGCGAGTCGTATGACGGACAAGATCTATAAAATGTTTATTTCCGTGGAGAAAATTAAATTCATGGTTCTCACTGGGAACTCGTACCGAAATGATACAAACACGTTAAACTAAACCACAATTCCATTCGAACAATTAGATCGAATGAAGTTAAATCGAGTTAAATAATTCTGAACGCGCCGCAGAAACATAGTAAATCCAGATTTTACTTATATTATTCGATTGTGAAATGTAAAACAGCACATTAAAAATATTCTTCCGAAGTTTTTTTAAATAAACTTCTTTATGCAGAGAAATGGGCAGAATATAAAATAGAGGAAAGTTGAAGAGACGTCAATGCATTATTCTCAACTTGCTAAAATTATTAAAGAAATAAAGAACTTTTCACCCGTCTCTTATTCATAATTGACATACAGAAGTTTCATTTTGCATAAAGATCCGCAGTCTGATAATAACCCTCCGTAAGCAACTGGGTCGTTTATATCCACAGTGAGATATCTTGAATTTCTCTCTTGCCAATATTAATATTTCTTCATTAACGCTTTAGACATTTGACGGTTCCAACAATTTTATATTTAAATAGAGTCATCAATACGCGTTCCAGAATTTTATTAGAGCTTCCAAAAGCCTAGAACAATAAACGAAAATCTTCATTCAACCGTTTACTAATTGTTAATCCCAGCATCAATTGACGAAATTGTCTAATTAATGGGAGGAAGGAAGAAATTGCCGTTCGACTGTAATTTGCAGATTTACAAGGCGGAAGAATCAGGAAAATGAAATTGGAGCCTGGCAAATTGAAGAGCGGCGAAGTCGAGGGGACACGTACGCGCGGACGTCCACAGTCCATTGATCAGAGGTCGGCCAAAAATTCATTTCGAAGCGGCCATTACTCTCGAGGTGTCGGGAGACTAGCGCGTTCGCGATTTCTCATATCGTTCCGCGTGCATGTTTCACGAGATAAGTCATCCGTGGGCTTTTACTAGCGCGTCCGCAAATTAGTCCCCGAAGCGAGGGCGTAAAACGGTCGGCGAAGCATTTTTGAAATTTTCACGAGTCGGACTTTCGAGGCCGGCTGTCCGAGTTTCGTGTACACGGTCTAACGCACTCAACTTTTAGGGTCGTGCGTATGTATTATGAATGAACGGCAAGCGAGAAAAAGAGAGAGTTACGTCCGTGTTATCCATATGGTCGGCGAAGGTGGTCCGAGAGGATCGAGACAGAGACGAGCCCACAGTTAGGTTGCCGAAGAGAGAGAGAGAGAGAGAGAGAGAGAGAGAGAGAGAGAGAGAGAGAGAGAGAGAGAGAGAGAGAGAGAGAGAGAGAGGGAGAAGGTCGAGGCGAGATTACCCGGAGGAACGAGGCGGAAAAGAGAGAGAAAGGGACAAGCTGTGCGGAACGACGACAGCGCAGTCAATGGGGCAACTTAGGGGCCGTTTTATACAGAAATTCGACGTGTCGCGTAATGCAATTTCGGACGTGACAAATGGCCGGCAGGTGAAGACGAAACGGTCGTCTCCTCGACGCTTACACGTGCACACCGGCCCGCACATTGTGGATTTTTCGGCGGCCGGACGAGAACCGGAGGACCCGTTCCAGTATTCCGGCAACGTTTCAAACGTGTCGAAACGGAATGATACATCAAACCAGTCGTCCCTCCGCACGCCGAAGGGGACCATTGCCAGCCTCGAAATCCGCGGGAAGAAAGAATATCGACGCCACCTTGAGTGTGGCTAATCGTGGGACAAACGCAGCCAGGGGCCCCGTTTGCTCGGCGCTAAGCCACCTTGAGTGCGCTCGAAAATGGATTTGGGAGGATCTCGTCTAAATTATCTTGCTCAATGGCATTAGCCTCCGGGAGATTTGTACATTCTGTTTTTACACGGCTCCTCCTATAAGCATTTACGACAAAAATGGAGAACAGAAATAGAAAACTGTGTCTATTATACCAGATCGTGGATGTTTATGCGATTTGAGATTTTTGTGGACAAATTTTAAGAAAGTGGAATCAAATAGAATCTTAGTTTCAGTAGCAGTAGCGTTTGCAGGTCAAATTTGAGACACTAGCATCTTTGGAACATTTTCAGAAGCCATAAATGCATAAAGATCCGCAGTCTAGTCATTAGGTACATTGTTTCAGACTTATTAAAACGATCAATAGAAGAAGTACATCTCCAATTAACTACTGTTCCATACAATCGACTTGGAAAGTTTTTATTTCGCACAAAGATTCTAATTACTAGGTATGCGTTCTATTTATCTTGCGGATTAGATAGACGAATATTAAATTGGGGCGAAAGTACGCGTAGAATGAAACACCGGAAAAATATGCTGTTAAATTGCCGTCTACTGAAAGTTTCGAATCTCCATTTCCATTTCCATCGTTTTACACGGTTGCATCTACACAACACCGTGAGAAAACATTAAAGCAGAAGCGCGACTTAGTTCCCAGGGCTTCCCGGCGCGTTCAGTGCGTTCGAAGCGATTTTCGTAGAAAACCATCGGCCCTTGTACTCGAGTTTCTCAGACGCGACTGGTGGACGGTTTTCGAGGAACACACACATGCAGAGAAAAATGCAGGAGCGATCCCGGCGACAGTTTCGCTGAACATTCAACTGCACTCGGCAACGAGGAGTGCACTTCGCGGTGTCGGAACGCGCTCGTGCAGAGGGACCGTGGAAACCGTGCGACAAAAAGACGCGGGTTCAATTAAAAAGAAAAAGCGCGGTGCCGACGAAATTAAGCGGCGCAAGAATAACGTCGGTACCCGAGTCGCGGGCGAGAGGGGGGTTCATTAATTAAACGCTCGACAAGCTCGGAGAGGGAGCCGCGGCTCTCTTCTCGCCTTGGAATTAAAGGATCGTCGGGGACATAAAAGAAATCTCGAAACTGCACAGTTGCGTTCCTCGGTTGGCCCCCTGTTTTCCTGAACCGCCCTCCCGCTCCGAGGGAAATTAATTGTACCGTGGAATCGCTCGCCGAGGCGGACCTCCGATTATCGATTAATTGAAATTCGAGGAACGCTCCGCGATGTTTCCCCTCCGCTGAAACTGCAGAACACCCTCCGATGATTTTTAGCCATATTATCAATCTTCAACACGTTAACCAACTTTTCCCTTTGCGTGTTAGTGGCGGTCGGTTTCGGAGATATTCTCGAGAAACTGTCGCGCCATTACATCGAATTCTGTCTATACTCGTGTGTCTGTGCACGCGTTGAAGAGCTGCAAGAACTGTCTGTTAGAAGTACGATAAAAAATGTACTGCATCGATTGTGAGAAGCAGGGGTTCGAAATCGATTGATTTCATCCCTCCATGATTTTGATACATCGAAAACGCAATTCCGAGGTTTCTCTAATCCCACTTTATATTTCACTCAGCCAATTTTCACATAAAAGCATACGAATCCGCAGTCCAGTTATAATTATTTCAGGCAAGCATTGCCAGCTGCCTTGCGGAAGCCGGATTAAAAGATTTAGCCCAGACCAATACAGTCACTTTTAATCGAGTTATAACAAACATGTCTTGCAGTTCAGCATATACAGTTGTGGTACCGGTAGTTTTTTCTTCTTCGATAAATTGTCGAAAATATCGATTTCCACAACATATTCAAAAATCGAAACTGTAAGGGTAGCTGTGATACAGTTCGCAGCGGAGACGGAGCGCGATTATTGATTAATATAAATTCCTGGAACGCTCGGCGATTTTCCCTTCTTTTCCACGGGCGGCTGTTCCGCCGGGAAAGAGGGGCGACACGATGATTTCGTATTTCGGGAATTTTCAGCGTGCCGGGGCCGCTTTAATTATTCGAAGGCCGCCGCGGCTGGCCGCAGGAGTCGTTATAAATTCCGCGTGAGAAGTAGCGCGTGCTATACAATTTCGCCCATAATAAATACGCGGTGGAGAGGTCGCTCCCGTAAAAGAGGGTTGCGCACGGACTGCGAGCCTTAATGCGGCTGGCAACGATTCGCCGTGTATCTCTCTACCTTTCTACCTTCTCTCGACCCATACTGATGCTCAACAAGATCGCCAACCCCCTGTTCCAGCGACGTTCATAAAATGCGAGCCCCGAGATTCGCGGTTTGCCGCGGTCTTTTTAGGAGATCCGCTCGATAAGAAACGTCCGAATGCAATTTGAAATATCTGCGGATGCTGCACCGTTCGGAGATAATATTTTCGAAATGGAAAGCGATATTTTGTATGTATAAGTTATGAACAAACAATAAATAAATCGTAGTACCGGATTGTTCGGTGGACTCCTGTCGAGAGAACTATTCAAAATTTTATTCTACTAATTTTTCAACGGCATTTTTGCGCAACGTGATCACACTTGATGAAAATTCTTAGTCTCAATTCGATAATTAAGAATTTTACTTTAATTAAAGGACAGGTATAATTAAATTGAATAAACTTTGTTCTTGTGTACCAACACTTTCTCGTTTCTTTCACTTCCAAAGTCCACCGATCTGCCAACATCAAAGTTAAAATTTTCTCCGTTAATTAAACGTCAACCTCGGTACGGATTTATTCAGAAAATGTAAATTGTAACAATCGCCCGAACCATCTACAAGGATTCGCAGGTATTAAATGGAGAAATTTCGAATGTGTATTTTAAATATTTCTTGGCTGTGAAGCGAAACTTCGTAGCGAAACCGGAATATATTTTGGATCTCAGTACTATTCCCCCTGTGACAAAGTGTATTTTCCGGGGAGGATAAAATTGAGCCAGCGAAGCTAAACAAAATTATTTCAATATAAACTCTGGATACTTTCGATATCCTTCGAACGAAAATAATTTTTCAATGGAGGTTTAAAAGCCGCGGCGAACCAGATATTTTATTTTTAAGCTTCCAAAGACTTTCTGCTAGGAATAATATTTTGCGACAAGCTTACATGTCCTATAAATACACGGCGGAATTGTGAATAAAATATTCCTATGGAAGATAGAAAGTTTTACGGGCGATGACAAGCATCGGTACATGGTCCCACGTTCATTAGAAAGTTTATGCGCAGATGTAATGCAAAGATTTTTCCAGATCAACGATAATGATGTTTTATTGTTGCGTGACCCGTGCGTGGGGTCGCGATGGTTTACAGCGCCGAGTTTAATAGATGTTCCTTTACCTTGATTATTTATCAACTTCTCTTATCAATGCAAATTATATTTATTCCGCTATGAAATATTCTATACCAACATATACCCAGTTATAGCTTCGATAATTCTGCTTCGAATTTTCTAAGAGCGCACATTCCTTTGTGAATACAAACGCTACGATTCTATGGTTAATCAGCTTAAAATACCATCATTTGTTAATGTTTTCGGAACCTCCAACGTTGTATGGAATGTCGTGAATAACCCCAATCGCTAACATTATGACACCACTGGTAGGCTTTTTTGTGGGCAACCCCGAAGCTGAATTTTTCTGTACAATACGATCGTTAGCGTAATGGGGTGCGAAGGGAACCCAGGAGATCTTCCCGGTTGATAAATAATGCGTCAAGCTCCGTTTACTTTCGTCTGTCATCTGCTCTTCCAGTTGCTAGGTAGTTAGTTGAGTGTGTATATTCTAGCCCGGGGGTGAATCGGTTTAACCTAATTCGAACCGTTTCTAACCTCGATGAATTCTTAAACACAGGATGAACGCGAGATCCCATGTGAAGAATTCCAACAGCGCTGGCCAGACGTAAAAAACGTTCAAAAGTGGACAAACCGGAGGAAATATTGAGGTTCGGGGTAGCTCAATTTGTGAAATAAATTTCGTCGCAGGAACCATAATGTTCAAGGTCTGACTTTTATGTTGACATTTTTTATGTGCCTCGTCGATTTAAGGAGGATCAACCTCTTTACAACAATTGATGGCTTCTTGAAAAACCGACAATGTAAATTCAAGGTGCATTTACAGTCGAACTCATGCCAATTTTCTCGATTGTATTGTTTCAGCGATTATGTACTCTAATGCCATCAATTTTTAATTTTGCTTCCAATAAAAAAAAAATGATAAATATCCTCGGAACAAATGTATCCTGAAGTTATGCAAAAATAACCAAAATATATTTAGTCTCAGCTGAAGGAGGCCACCTAAATTGTGGATTTGGTTTTATGAAATGAGTGATATGAGAATGAAGCCTAAGGATATATGTGAAGGATGAACTAGTTTACAATGTTATCGATGACTGAGTGTGAAGAGAGGAAGAGTGTCGAATGAGGGGAGTTTGTTGCCAACCGCAAATGAGAGAAGACGTGTTTACGAGAGAGTACGTGCGAGTCAGAGTGAGAGAGAGAGAGATAAAGAGAGACAATACCAAGTGCGAAAAACACGTGTCGCGAAATACTATTTCATTTATATTATACCATCATTGATTCTTCAATTGTTATTGTGTTAAATACATCATTTCTTTTCGAATCACTGTTGTGTTTCGATCCACATAAATATCTCCTTTATTCTTAACGGCACAAAAAAAAATATTTATGCCATAATTTAAATGGCGTTAAGGAGGAATATCATAGAAGAACAATTTCTCTTTGTCCGGTTATTTTTTCATAGTTTTTTCGAAGTCATCGTTACTTTTTATCGGGAAAACTTATTTCTTTTTTATTACATCTTGTTAATGACTTAAGCATATTCTAATGTATTTTTTCAGCCGCTAATAAAACTACGATGGAATAAAAAATAACGATGGCCTTGAAAAATTTATGAAAAAATAACCAGACAAAAGAAATTGTTCTTCTATGATATTCCTCCGTCCATACCATTTAAATTATGTCATAAATATTTTTTGTGCTATTAAAAATAAAGGAGATATTTAGGTGGCCTCCTTCAGCTGAGACACCCTGTATATGTTCGAAGGAATAGACGTACTGAATAGATTTCCTATAAACGCATGATTATAATCCCCGCAATTGTGAATAAAAAATGTATCCAGTTATGTAATCCAGTGTATCCAACTTATGAATCGGTTTTCACCGGACAGCTATCTAAATAAATGCTATGGCAATGGCACGAACAACGCGCAATTAGCATCGGCTAATTCCGGTTGCCTCATCAAATGCGAATCGGTATACGCGTTGAATTCCGAATTCCGTGGCTATGAAACTTTAAAAACCAGCATTCCCGTGAATAGCGATTGTGTTTGCCAGTGAATTACGTCCCTAAACCCGCCTAATCCCCGTCTTTTGTGAATACGTCAAGCCTCGGCACGGTCCGGTTGCCACACGCGCCCATAGACATGCGGGTGGTTGGTACGCGCGTCCTGCAACGATGCTTCCGTTCTGTATAAATTAACAATTCCCGAGCCGAGCCGAGCTAAGCCGAGCCTGCTGACCCGATATCCGCGAGACAATTTTCTAAGAAATTTGTCGAACGATCATTTGACCGGCTTTTCAAGTGTAAATTCCTCCGCGACTCGTCCTCGCCAACCCCTCGTTTCCAAACACACCCGTCGGGTCGGGTATGCAAATAGGCTTGGTCAAGATACCCGTCCAGGAGGTGGGACGCGTCGTTATCCTGATACCCATTGTTTGTATTTCATAGTGGAACGTAAATCATCGGTTGCTTAATTCCGATAGCAGGCTACCGGCTCCGGATGCATTTTAACGACTTCTGTGCCCGCGTGGGTCGTCCCCGTGTTTACCGGAAATTATTTTCCTCCGGGACTACTCAGTCTCTCTTTCTCTCTCTCTCTCGTTCAACCCGCACTCGGTAAGATGATACAGCGAAATTCACGGTTCTACCGAATCCTCCAGCCTTCATTGTGCCAGTTATCGCGCCGTTATGTTCGCCATTTAGACCCTTCGATGCGCATTTAGATAGTCGCTCGCGGCTCACTTTTGTTGCACCTGCATGGATTTGAAAGGCGCGTAACCTGTGTAGTGAATAGACTGTGGATCTTTATAAAGAATAATATGTACGTAAAAATTCCTGTGAAATGATTTCTAATAATTTTAGCGATTGTGAAATCGCAATTAAGTGAATTGTTAAAGGTTAATGCAGTAGTCACCCTTACAACACGATCAAAGAAATGTTGTAAAAATCTGAGTACTAGCTCTCTAGATCTATTCTAAATGCACCAACAATTAGTTACAAAATACACTTCCTGCCACAGAAGATGCACGTACACTTTTTAAATAATTTTTGGATACCCTGTAGTCTAGGAAAGAAAATGCTAGAATTTCGCAGAACCGAGCACCACACGAGGGCCGTTAAATAAAGAAAAAGCAAGAAGAAAATTCGCAGCTCCTCTCGCGATTAATAGAGATAGGGAAACCAGGGCACGGTCGACCACTGGGTCACCGAGCAAAGCGTCTCGAATCGGTGTCAGAAGCCTGACCCGGCAGTGGGTCACCCCGCACATAATTTTCGCGTTCAAAGGGACACGCGCGACCGACCGGCAAAAAAGACACCGGAAACCGTCGGCACGCGTGCGAACGTGAGAGTGTAACAGAGAGAGAGAGAGAAAGAGAAGCCTCGCCCCGCTCGCGGAGGCGCATTGCGTGCAACGCACTCGCTCGAGCACGCTCGAGCCGATATGCATCGTGCGCGGCCGAAAAAGCTCGGAAACCGGCCAGGAGCAGGCTCAGCGGCTTAAGTGATTTGCATGCGCGACAGGTGCACTGCGGAGTCGGTGTATTACGTGTTTAATTCACGTGTCTTGCATACTCGGCACTCCGATTCCACTGATTTCCATAATACAACCGCGACGCTAGGCAAGCGAGCGAAAGAGCGACAGTCGTGGAACTCCGCTAGATCCGATGGATTTTTCAGCACGCGAAAACCCCCCCCCCCTCGATCCGTCCTACACCCCCACCCCTTCTGGATCGCTTCGTCGTGTATCGATCGTTTCGCTTCCAACGACACGTCAGCGATGAGAGACGTTGGCCCCGCGATTTCTCGCCGCTTTCCTTCGAACCCCGTGCGACTCTTTTACGATTCGTCGGAGAGGCTCGGGATTGGAATTGCTGGGAAAAGGTGAATGCATGAATACCGTACAGTCCCGCGCAAAACCACCGGCCCGCGACCGAAAGACCTTCTGCAACAGTGGATCGCGTGAAAGGAATTTCAATGCGTAATAGCTAGACCGTGGATCTTTATGCAAACTCCAATTTTCGTAGATCACTTACCGAGAACCGGAACACCGACGACTACTCTCTCGGACGACTCGAAATTAGAAAAATATTTTCGTGAGAAATCCTGCTACCGTTCAACCTCTTCTTTCCCACCTTCCCGGCATTATGCAGTCGCTATAAAACTTGGCGGGATTTTCATTGCTGCACTTTACCGCGACTCGTTCTATGGATCCCGCGCTGACGTTTCCCAACCGAATTCGTGTAAACCTGTTTGTATTCTTCGTTGCAAAACAACTACGTTCTTTGTGAGCCGATACTTCAATTATTAACTCATTTAAATAATGAATATTGCTCGCAGTTACTTGCTGAATTCCTTCGCGATACTATCCAATGCCGTTTTTAGCATTTGGTTTACGGAACACTAAGACTGGCCATTTTACATAACTTCATAAAACTGACGAGAATACGTGTAACCACATTTTTAGCAATTTTTTTCACACGTTCAAAGAAATTTTGTTGAATAAATCCTCATGCATGCATTAAAAGCATTAAAACTATGCTCGAACTTGTAGAACGATCTAACGAATGTTTCCAGTAATTAAAATGCCGTTTCCTAATTTTCTCCTCGTTGCTAAAACCTCCTCTGTACACCAAACTCGACTGTGTGCACTGACCCAATATTTGAAAAATGTGCTCGGATCCTAACTGTAAAAAGATTGGCAGTCTTGACCCACGAACGGCAGTACGAGTCTATTTCATATCGAGCTGGCGAACGATCCTTTCGATAATTGCGTAATAAAATAATTCGAAGGCAGAGCAGTGATCGATAAAATAAAAACGATGCTCGGCGTTGCAGAGTATCCGGCGATTGAACTGTTCCGAGGGTGAATGCACCGTTGCACAAGTGTTAGGAATTTCTTGATACATTTGGCGGGATGCATTGTAACGGACTGTGTATTTCTCGCTCGATATTTCTGCCAGCCGCTATAGATGGCTCCCGAGCGATTTCACTTATCTCATAGCACGCGCAATTGATGCACGCGGAGCTCCATAGGCGAGAGCCGAGATTGAACGGTAACAACCTCTCGTCGCTACCAGTGGAAAATGTTAATTCGAGATTGTCTCGGCGGTGAGACAAGAGCTAACTGAAATGTTTGTGGAGGCACCTAATCAATGTTCCTGGAAGGGAATTGTTTCTTGGTGTACTGTTGCAATTGTGTGCCCAAGTACTCCGAATCAGGTGCATACAGGATGCATCAGGAACGAGGACACTGGTTTCGGGCTCGATAGGTTTCCGTCGAATTATCTCGTTTGAGGAACTAGTCTAGTTTCTCGGTAAGAATCCTTTCTTGGTGGACGGATATTGTCTCCGCGAGTTCGCGAAATTGAATGTACAGGGACGAAACGAAAACGATTTCGCTGGAGAATCTTGGTCGAACTACCCAATTTGTGAAACGCGGAATGTTTAGAACATCTGAACAATATTCCAAGAAAGTTTCACTTCGCTTCTACTGGAACATGTTCCCTTATAACAATGACAAGATTGATTTTATTTAGACTTCGTGCAGCTTCTATTGTAATGCATGCTCTACTGAAGTGTCTATACAATCATTTTTATTATTTCAATAAATTTAAGATTGTCTGGAAATCTTAATTTCAAATTATAGGCGAGCAGTTTACAGCAAAATTGGTATTTTCTCGGGACAGTGAGTATGCAGGGGGGAATTACCGCCCCATCAAATTGTCGGCAAAGCGATGTCTGCGAACTTGCACGGATGACCTCGGATATTAATTCATAAATTATAATACACGGAATTGCAAATTATCCGGGAAACGTTCTGGGAATATACCAACATATTAGTACAGGAACACGGTGCTTAATACCAGGTTATTCGAACCCCCGGTTCTACGGAGCTATCCGTCCAGAAGAAGGTACGTTCAATATTTAACAAACTCCGATATTTCTGAGGTCTCGTCTCGAATTTCAAATTGCGGCTCCCGAGATATCCGCACGAGACCGTGGCGGAACGCCTTCGCGGCAAACGCTGATTTATAATTACATCGCCCCGGATAAAAACTGCTATGAATTTCTCCCGGCGTGCACGCGTGTACGATGAAAGGACCGCGATCACAAAAGGGGGATCTTCCGAGCCAGTCCTTTCGCAGACGTTTAGAGGGCCGGGACGACATCTAACGTAATTGGCTTCAGGTAATACGTATTGACTACTCTTTAAGTTCATACAAAGTATAAATGTATACAAATGAACGTAAATGTAATTGTTGAACGAATTATGTGAGCGTATATTAAATACAAAAAATAATGCTGTACATATGTATATTTGATAAGTGTGGTACAAAATTTAATATAATAATTCTAGAAAAATATTAATAAAACGACGCGGTTTTTTGCCTTTTTACTGAATATAAAATAATGAACTGTCTACTTCTACGTCAAAATTATAATGAAATTAAGTATGTAGCATGGCAAGGCATTAGAACAGTTTAATATAGACATTGCCAAAAAATATTCTTAACCCCTTACCCTACGATTTATTTTACGGTTTCAGTGATTAGAACTTTCTTTGTAGTTCGTGGTTTACTTAAAAAAGGAGAAAATTTATATCTATTGTATGCCTGCATGTTCTTCGATAACTATACATTAACAAAACCAAAATAGAATTTCATCTCGGTTTAAAGGAGATTAATGACATACATATTTATTAGACTTTGTTCAAAATCTTTGTCACGAGTCCGACACGATATTGTGATGCAAGGGGTTAATATACCCCTCCTAAAATCAGTGTTTCCATATTGAAAATATGAATGATTGCAATGGCTTGATTTGTCCGATCGAATCATTTCTGTTGAAGGTAGCACATCAGTTCGTGGAACAAATCTGCTCACTTATGCTATTCCATTTATCGGTCCTCTAAAGGTTAATACCCAGTTACGACTCACTGTGCTTGGACTTCGTGAATTCATATTCTCCTCGGGTCGCAACGTTTATGCGTGCCAGTGTTACACGATTCAGTATATTAATGGAGGACGAGCTAATATCATCCGCCTCGAACACTATTACACACAGTAACAAGGCAGGTGATTAATCTCTCATCATACGCTCAACCAATAATTAGCCATTGGTTAATAATCGACAGGTCGAATAGTCCCCGCTTTATCATCGCAAAACCCCAAAAACGAAATACGTCCATTTCGCAGCGAGATTATCTCGCATTAATCCATTAGCAAAGGTAGGAGTAGCAAGATATCAACGTTCATATTGTACATTTCAACCACATTCTATTAAATCTCCTCAATATAAAATATAAATATCACGCAAAAGTCTGACTTTAATGGAAAACCTTCAATCTCTGTTGCGAAGAGACGACTTAATGCTGAAATGAAAATGGCTTTATTAAATCATAACGCTTTATCCATCGGAAACTTGTACGCTGACGATTGAAATTGCCATTGCTATTAAAAAATCCTGTAGCTAAATTGATCACCGGTAGACAATGTGTTAAATAATTTAATTCCTTTACAAGCCCATCAAAAAGATGTTTGCCCAAAGTCCGCCACGCGAAGCGGCAATTAAACGCCCAAATCGTATGGTACCGTGAACAAGAGCGATAAACCCGAAATCGTCGCAAAAATGGTCGATAAAATCTGACGCACGAGGCTCATAAACAACATGCTTGCACAATGATTCCGCATTCCCGTCGATGCGCCGAATTCGTGATTCGACACAAACGGCGAGGGGGAGGAAAACGAAAAAACGCGAAGAGCAACGCTGAAACAACGATCGACGCTTCCCCTCCGACAACGTTTCAAACTTCTAACGACCGGTCTGCTCTCTCTTTCTGTCGGACGAGGCCAGTATGCACACGGACGCATATACAATCCTGTACAGGTGGACCGGTGCAGGTATGGTCGCGCGAGTGCGTGTGCAGCAAGTGTGTGCGTGTGCGAGCGCGGCTGAAAGTCCACGGGGTCATCCAACCAGTGGGGAGGCCGAGGCCAGGAGGATACGCCGCGCTGGAATTACGCTCTTCAGGATTAACGTACCGAAAACTTGTTTACGTGTTTTCTAATTGCCGGCAGAAGGAAGCTGAATGGAGCCGATACAAGCGCATCGTGAGAATCGGAAAACGATCACCGGGCGGGAGAGACCTCCGCAATCTCTATACCCCTCCCAGAACCGATTTTTACGTGCCACGCGAATTTCCATTCGGACTATTCATTCGCGATGAGTAACCAAACTATTCCATCGGGACCATTACACGGGAATTGCTGAAAACGCTCGGGATCATCGAAACGTGTGTTCACCCCTTTCTCGCCCCTTTGTGCTCTCCTAATCCTTCTACTTTGTTCGGCTCGATTAGACACGAAAGGGGTATTACGATTTTAATAAAGACTTCATCTTCTTTTAGGCCGAAAACGCTTCCAAACACTTGGGGAAAGCTCGAAGTAATTTCGTTCGCCCTCGAGCGATGCATTTTTGTTGCACGTTTGATTGAATTTTATTCGATTGTAATGTAATCGTAGGACATTTCACGGTATTTAAAACAGGCTTCGGACGAATCTGATACTTTTGCATAAATATCAATTTTCGATGATTTTTATTAGTTTATCTTTTTAAACTTTTTTTTTATTTCAATATAATACTCTGCTTTCCTAGCAAAAATAATTGTGAACAAATGTTTCAGCATAATACTAAAATCGATGAATAATATACACCCAAGGAAATGGCAGGACGACAGTCTCATAAACCAGAGTCCATAGAACCGCATTGTCTTTTCCAGAATGTGAATCGAACGTAAGAAAACACAGCCGCGGATCAGCCCGCTCCTCTAATCTCTTTTTAATTGGAGCAGAGCCCGACCTATTGTGCTAACATTTGAGCACGGTATGGATAGGTGAAACTTTTATGGACAGTGCGCGAGCGTGTCTGCGATGGCGAGTACAACGTTCCTTGCGCGGGTTGTAAATTTTTATAACTTTGTTTCACTGCTGGTTAAACCGGTGCAGCCCGATTTCATCTACCTCTGGTATCGCACGCTGCCGTCAATTAGAAAATAGAATTGAAACCGCAAACATTGCATAGACAGAAGAAATAATTGTATTTGTTTAAATAACAGATTTGAAAATACGTGACTCCGAAGTTACACGGTGACATCCGCAGCAACGTTGCCTCGATAATTGCTCGCCGCTTGGGACCGGCGACGAGCCGCGACAGTTCAGAGAACACGCTGTCAAGGTTCATTTTTTAAAAGCATCGTTCCACTAATATCTGAAATTTATTTTCGAAAAACGGATACGGAGAGATAGAGGGATAGAGGAAAATTAATATACGTGTCCGGTCACCTTGCCGGGACGGATAAGTGTTATTTAAAAACCGCACGAAATGCATCGGTTTAAATTCTGTATTCGCAAAAGAAATTACGTGCCATTCCGAGCAAATTCTAATCTGATTGTGAGACACAAAGCAATGAAAATATAACACGAGTTTAAGAAAATCATAATGTTATTTCTGACTGATTAAAATTAAGAAAATTCTTATTTTGGTAAATCAACTCGTCTTCAATTTTTTATCGATTCCCTTTAAGTGAGATTTCCATCCGATGAGAATATGTTAAACGAGAGAAGCAATAATGCGAAACGAACGAAAAATGGACGAAATGAGGGAACGGAGACAGAAGGAAAGCGAGCAACGTGTCACATAATATCATCGGGAGGAGCTTTGAAATATTGACGATTACCGGGGCTCGTCGGGTAGGAATTAACGATTATCGGAAAATAATATTCAAGAATGATCGGTATGGTTCATTTCGGAGTATCAATTAACATTTAACTGATCGCGGGAATTCCGGAGGAAAACGTGGCATCGGGCCAGGTCCGCGAGTCACGTCGCGCCTTCTCGTTGTATTGGTAAAGCGATTCTCCGCTAGCGTGGACGTGATTGATTTTGAAAATAGCCTCGCCTCCGGCCGCTGTCGATAAAAATATTTGCAACTTCTGTTATCATTCGTAATTGCCACGGTGCACACGTATTCAATTACCGGGGGGCCCGGCTTATTGCAGTTCGCGATTTATACACGCCGAACAACGTTAAAAGAACTTTTCGTTCCGGGCCGTTTCATCTCGGCACAGTGGAACGTGTTAGGACAACAACTGGACGTGTCAATTGTCTCCATTGTTTTCGACTTTATGGACAAATGGGTTCGAACAAAGCGACATTATTTTAACGGGTGCATAGAGCTGAATTTTCGCCGAATATTGTTTTCAAACACATTTTAAGAACGTCCGTATTTCTTTCAAAAGGATGTTCTGGATTTAAAAACAATTTTTAGGACATTTTTCGGAAGAACTATTAAACTTTTTGTGTGACACATATTTATACGTACTTAAAGCACATACAGTGGGTGTACAAAGTATTCATACACTTTTTAAAAACTAATAACTTTTTCATAATTGTACCAAACGACCTGACTTTTTATAATCAAGTTGAAGTATTGTTTTATAAAATGATATGAAAAAAAGATTTTCCAAAAATTATAATTTACAAAGTTACATACAAAAATAAAAAAGGCATTTCTTGAAACTTTTTTATTTGGGCCCTTAAAAAAAATGAAAATATATGTTTTGAAATTTTAATTGAAATCGGTTGACGCAGGAAAAAACGACACGCATCGAAAAATGTACGATTCTGCGGATTTAAAGCAGAAACTGATCAAAAGTCGTGTAAAACTAGGATTTTCACAATTTTTAACCGCTTGTAGCTCGTGTGTATGTTAATATTAACAGATGAACAGATTAGTGTATCTGCGTTAATTTTACGAATTCAAGAAAATCCTTTTGCACACACACTCTGCAACACTTGTGCTTAAAGAAAGTGCGAGAAGTCGATTTTTTGAAGATCAAACCAGAATTACCACCTCACGCGAAGTACTTTTTCATTGCCCAAGAGGACAGGCTTTCCTCCGGCCGCGTTTTTTAATAAAAATCACCGGAGGTCCGGTGTATTACCGGTTGTTCGATATTAAAGAACAGGCCGGCGAAAAACGGATACGAGACGCCGTGAAAAATTCAACGCGCCACTGGCCGGGGTTAAACGTTACGCTCCGGGAACTTTTAAAGGGAGTTCGCAGAAGAATTCCGGGATTACGAGCGAGCTTCTTAAATTTTAAACAACGCCCAGCCGTAATGAAACCCAGCTTTGCGCTGTTAAGTTAAACGGTTTAATTAACCGCGTTCGTAGTCCGTGTTACACGGGCCAATGGCGCGAATCATGTGATTATTAATACACATTACAAAGTATAGTCGGCATAGTCATGAATATTTCTGGTACGGTTATCTCGTGTTCCGATGCGGAAAATATTATAATTACCCTGATTAAGATTTCAACAATGCGACCCCGGAGAATCGAAAGTTCTGTGGCGAGTGCTTCTAAAAT
Source organism: Lasioglossum pauxillum (assembly GCA_933228785.1). Lineage (NCBI taxonomy): Eukaryota > Metazoa > Arthropoda > Insecta > Hymenoptera > Halictidae > Lasioglossum > Lasioglossum pauxillum. The sequence goes on along the minus strand of OW121702.1, from coordinate 15,047,975 downwards.
TTTTCAATTCCCGTTGATGAGTTTACTTGAACTTTTGATTAACAGTGTGTTCCGTTGTAGTCTTTTGCGCGAACGCAATTTTCATTTCGGCCTCGAATTTTCTACCGTTTTCGAGGATAATGTTGAAGCTACTGGAGTTAATTGAGTTTCTAATTTGCCTACAAAATACCGCATTTCCCAGGTCGCTAAGAGCGTTAATTGTACACCGAGGCGCGGAAGTTCGCATACACTTGATATACATATTTGAAACGAATTCGAAAGAAATTCGAGAGAGAATTGTAGTGCATAGATACCAAGGGGTATGTTGAAGTATACTAAATTTCTTGTGACTAGGTAAATTCCTATTTCATGGTTTGTTTTATAGAAATCAGAAGACAGAATTTCTTGCGTCTACTGGAAGATTCCTTCAAGTAAAAAGAAGCTATTCACTGCGATCAGTATAGACTTTTACTTTAACAACAAATTTCAAAAACATCGTCATTTCGTAGAAATCATCTATCTAGACGTTTGCGGCCACATTTCGAAGCCCGAAGAACGTGAAACCGTGGATGGAGAAAAAGCCGAAGCATCTTTATTTCCACGGGTATATTCCTGGGGAATACTTGAGGAGGCCAGCAGCCTGCGCCTTTCTCTTTCCCTACGAAGCTTCGGTTCACAACTAACGGAGAAACTGGAATCTCGTTGCGTGGATACGAGGAGGAGAATCTTCCCCTCTGCTCCTCGACGTTCCGGGTCGCGTTCTATCTCGTTCTGTGGCACGGTTTCCCCGGTTCGGGTCTCTCTCGGGTTCGCTTCTCGGTCAGGGTCCTCCTAACGTGTACAATTAGTTTGTCCGGACTTGGGCCGGGGCCGACGAGCATTTCCCCGCCATTTTCTATTTATCTTGGACGCGTTATCGATGCTCGGGAGGCCGGGGGCTTGCGCATATTAAAAGTTCACGAGGCTTGCCAGGAATCCGGGAAGGAGGCGAGGAGGGAAACCGGGCAATCGTACGGCGGCGCGCACACGTACACACGGGGAACCGTGGAAACTTTTCATAATGTAGGGGATATGCTGGCTCCGTTTAGAAATTTTTCAATCATGCCAGCAAACCTCCACCCCCTCCCTCCCGCACCGACGGTATCGTGAACTTTGCATTCCACGCGTCCTCCACCGGTTATTCCACGTACTCGCATCACGCGGAATAATACCGAAACTCTCAGCCCCGGTTAACCCTTTGCGCACTGTCGCATTTTTATCGAGCTATTTCCCCTATTAAATCCCGCCGGATTCCTCCGGACACCACGGCGCGCACACCGTTTCTACGGGATTCAGTTCCGAAACGGCGTTAACGGCGTATTTCGGTTCTTCATCTTCGACATTTCATTTTCTTTGAGCAAATCTCTTTGGATTTAAGATTGGTTTAAAGAATGCAACTCTCCTCGGTCGAAACCACTTTCGATGAATTGACTTGGAATGTTGGGAGAACCTTCAGCACACATCCTGTGTTATCGCGCAAACCGAAATTCCTAAAACCCGTCATTTTTTTCTCATTTTTCCATCATGCTAAAAGCCGAAGATATATTTAACCCTTAGCAGTCAAGGTGTGACTCACAAAGGAAGGACCCCAAGTGTTCGACTTCGATTTTGATAATTTTTTGTGAAACGATATATGGTATATAGATCCCTAATGATGTCTGCAAAATATTAGGTGTAGTTACTCAATAGTTTTAAAGATATAAACAATTAAACTTTCATACCTCGTTGATGTACCATGATTTGCAGCTCAAGCTTTCGAAGTTCGATGGTTTATATCTTTAAAACTATTGAGTAACTACACCTAATATTTTGCAGACATCATTAGGGATCCATATACCATCGTCTCACAAAAGATTATCAAAATCGAAGTCGGACTCTTGGGGTCCTTCCATTATCAGAGTCACCGCTAAAAATTGCTGCACCATGATTCATTAAGTATTGAATATGAGGTAGCGTACCTATTTCATATTCATAAAATGAAAAAAACATACACATACAATGGAATTAATCTAGGTCTGAAGAAATGTTTCATTTTCAAGTTAAAATAGCTCCAACTGCAAAGGCTTACAATGCTGACAACATTAAAATGATTTAAAAGTACTTCTGTACCATTTTCAACTCAATAAAACGATCAAGAAGAGTAATAGATGTCTATGCAGCTCCTGTACCTGGCAATTAATACAAACAATGTTTATTTTTCATAAAAATCCGCAATCGATGAGGATATAAATGCCGTAGCTGCAAGGAGTAATTATTCTTCAGTAAAGACGTGTTTGGGCCACGTTCTTGCTAGCAACAAGTGCAGCCATAAGACCGAAACAAAGCTGAAATATTCTTCGAATTCTTTCTATGAATTATGTTAAAAATGTTTCGGAAAATGTAAAATGATGGCAAAAAGTTTCTTGCTCCAGTGAGAACGCAGCTTCAGCATCAGGAAACGCGCGTCCTTCTTGGCCGTAGCCCGCCGTGGATTTTTATAGATACCGCGATGGTTTCCTTTAAGCTTTGCATTTTGTATGATTATGTACGCGCGATAAAAGTCGTATTATTATCCCCCAGACGGCGGCGTTTATGAAAATTTAGAGTTTTATAGACACTGTGCGCGGTTAACGCCGCGAACGGCCATATTGGATGCTCACTGCGGAAGTAAAGACTCGACACGGTTTATCGTGGAAATGAATTGATTTTTGTACGGTTCGGGATCGTTTGTTGCTCCCGATGATAAAAATACACCTGCACGTTCGGTGACATTCGTATCTGGTGACAGCGCATTGTGGCTGCTTTTTTTTCTAGTTTATTTTTCAGTCTTTGAACGACCGTTCCCACGCGTGCACGCGTGAGTCACGCATCCGTGCGTTATCAGCTAAACGATAACGCGTATGCCCGTGTTTATTTTACCGTTTAAACGCGTTAGCTGTTTGCTCACCTCGAAATCAATGTAAACCCCGAATTCTTTTATTTTCGGCTTTTTCTTTTTCTTTTTTGAAAGTTTTTTGAAAAAAGAAGAAAGAGATTACCGAAGTTGTGTAATTAAATGATGACTTGCATACTCTAGGTCAGAATAGACGCCGCCGTTGAAAGGCAAACGAACAATTGTAGAAACGTTGAACGAAACACATTTTATTGAATGTTCCAGTAAAATAGCGAGAATGTGTTTCATTATATTCGGTGTACTAGTAATTTGTTTAAACAATATAATTGGTATTACAAGCACGACTTCGAAGCAGTACGGAGAGACATTAACAGAACACTGCCTCGATAATTGCTCGCCGCTTGGGACCGCTGACGAGTGCAGAGCAAGCACACGTTCCCATGATTCTCTTTGAAAAGCGTCGCTTTACTAATTTCTCAGATTTGTTTCCGACCAGCGAACAGAAAAAGGTAATTTAAACTTGCGAGTCTATTCACCTGCACGACGCGGCGGCCATAAAAGCGATGAAAAGACCGCAGAAGAAAATGCACAGTCTTAAATTCTGGTGATATTCATAAAAGAAGTCATGAACCAGTCGGTAGTTCTAGCGTTAAACGAGGGAAGCCGTAATGCGAAGTGTGCCGATAAATTATAAGAAGAAAAAATGGAAGAAAAAGAGACGTATGGCGTGAACCCTTATCAAACCAATTCCATTCCATATCGTGAAAGTCTTCGAGCGTATTGATTTTTGATAACTGCGGCCGGTTACAGAAATCTACGTGTACGTTCACCACACCTGTTTCCTAACAATCCAACTGCGAGTGCTCTATTAACACTAAACCTACCGAGCACTGAAAGCGATTAAAATGTTTCATCTGATAAAAATGACTAAGCTCTATTTATTTAGATTTTGTCCAATTTTGATTGCAATATGTGCTTGGATAATGTAAGCAATGTCATCGTTTCAATAATTATAGAATTATAAATCTAAGACCGGTTATTTAACCGGCAGAGGTACGTTTAGTGTTAATAGGATCTTGAATTTACTATTATTATTTTAAGTTATTAGGTTATAATACTCATGACAATTTTATTTTCTGCTTCTTGAAAGGGAAATCGTATATCTCTGATTTTTCAGGACTATTGAGTAACTGCGGGTAAGTAAAATGTTTGTGCATTATGATATAATACCGCATACACGATTTAAATGTTTAGAAGTTGATCAGACACCAACATATTTAATAATGTGAGCAATATTTTGCATAATGGTACAGCAATTTTTAGTGGCGAGACTCCGAGTCACCACTCGAGCGCTAAAGGTTAAATGCGATTGTTAACACAGAAACGATGGTTCCTTGGGCCTCCACATTCTTACCGCACGAATATTTCAGTCTGTTCGGCTGGCTGTACGGTTCGGAGCAGGGGGAGGGGGCGAGAGAGAAGAAGAAGAGAAAGAGCAAGACGGTGAGACGTTAGAAGCCGTGAGAGGGAAAGGGCGAGAAGGGACAGAAGGGGGATAGAGACGGAGAAAAGGGAGTGTATACGGCGAAGCCGGGGGAGCCTAACTCGCCGAGGTCGGGTCGAATAATAAAATAAAAGAGTACGGTGGACGGGGTGTAAGGTGGTGGCGTGGCAAAGGTAGAAGAAACTTTCTGCTACGGGAACACGATGGGGCCCCGATGGTCGGAGCGGCGCGGCCGTTGGAAAAAGATGCAGCCGACGAATCGAGCGAGCCCTCGAGGGAGAAAGAAACAGAAGGATCCGGCGTTGCCACATGCTCACTGAATTTCCGACCGGTCAAATATAAAGGCCGTCTTTATACAGACCGCCGGTGCCTATGCAACCCGCCTCGAAAACTCGCATCAAATTCTTGACGTCTCATTAAACATCGTCGGGTTTCAACGAGTTAAACGGCGGGCTCCTCCACCACCCCCATCAGCCCCCGGTGATACCAGCCGGGACTACCATCGTTTCGACGGGCAAAGCCCGTTTCTGTAACTCGTGGATACCGTCGCACCGATTTGTCGCGCGATCCGGACGTTTGAGGGTTTTAGGGTTGCCAGATCTTCTATATTTAATATGAGTCTTCTATATTTGGACTTGATCTCGTATATCATATTTGAATAGCATATAATTTTCAAAAATCTTTGTTTGAATAAAAAAGTTTAAAATGTGCTGTGTACTTCTTTTACTTGAACTCCTATATCTTGAGCCTATCTCATATATACATAATTGCAATTTTCACTACTTCTTCTATATTTGGATAAAACATTTCTGGCAACCCTAGTCTGTTTTCACCCAGAACATCAAAGTCGTCATTACTCTTAAACTTTATTTAATAGCAAACGCAATTTTTTCCCACATGACGAGTATACTCGTCGTTAAACAAACAATACCACTTTTTCATGCCTAAAGAATCTTTGCACCTTTCATCATGAATGAATCATCAAACAAGTCATCTACAAAATGACGCTCCAGACCAGAATAACCCCGTAACGCATTCGATGCTCGTGAATTCTTCACAGGCCACCGTGTCACGTATCCATGGCAGGTGCATCGCTGATCCCACAAGCGTGGGCTGCCACGCATTCATTACAGTTACACCTTTATACAACTTCAAGGAACTACGGATTCCTTGAACGCACCGCTTATCATAAACAGAAGAAAAGCAAAGGTTGTACAGTAATGCATTACGGTCTGGAACAGTTGGATAATTTGTGCACGTAACTGAACGGAAGTGGCGTGTTTCAAAGTTTTTAATAGATTGATTTGGTCTGGTAAGAATTACTCTGCACTTTTCGATTTTTTTAATGGTTTCTCTTTAACTATTAGTGAAAGTTCAAACTCATCCGACGATTTGGAGATGATCAAACACGATAAATGTTCTACAGTCTAGTTATAAATATATCAGCGCCGAGTATCGAAATGCAGCGACCCACCCGGTGACCTTCCTTTGTTCGTTAATATTCATATTTCCAGTAGCGCGCATTACTGCTTCATGCGATCACTGAAAGAACGCCATTGTCTATTCATCGTCCCCGCTTTATACACAGTCGGAGTGTTTATTTACCGCGGGAACTATAAACAAACGATCGAAACGATGCCAATGACTCCTTCGAGCGAAGGCACGATGTGTCTCGTTAGAAATTTTTATCGCCCCGCGTGACATTTACGACACTATAACGAACGGGTGGCCACCGGCTCCATTACTGTTATTATTGGCTGTGCCTCCGCGTAGAAAAAAGATCGTTAATATTCACGTCCCCCATTGCTGCATGATGTTGCGTCGTCGTTCGCATACCGATTTTCCCTTTCCCCCCTTTGCCACACTAAAATACAATTAGCCTAAAATTCTCGATATCGTCGGGAAGATTCGCCAGACACGTGTACAACATATTTATTTTGTCAACGGCGAGGAAAGAGTTTCAGAGAGAAAAATTTTCTACGGAAGCTGCCGCCGGTGCACCCAATGAATAATATCGGTGGCGGATGAAAAATTCATGTAGCCTCTTAATGATATTTATGGTATACCGGATAAAGGTCGGGATGGTGGAACGGCGTACTCGGCTAATCAGTATTTTAGATTAAAAAGTTCACGAGAGGGAAACGCAATCCACAACTTAACGGTCGAACAATCATCGCGCGACTTATTTCCACGTATCCGCTAAGCGCGTCTGCCTTTTAATCGAGGGCGTGTGGTACATGAATCGCGCCGGATTAATAAAGAGTGCCGAAAAGCACGCGGATAGAAGGTTTTTTGAAAAGAGCCCAGCTGCCCCGGAACGATTCACGTCGCGGCGAGAGTACATGCAATCAACGTCAGAAGAATTTTACGAGAGGATCGTCAAATATAGTTGGACCGTCATCTCCAGCTCGTTTCGTCACCCCGAACAAAGTGCTTCGTCTACACCGATCGATAACCGCTGGTCTTTTCATTAGCAGCTTTTCGGCCAATATTTATTTTAGACTCGCCCTGCCGCGATCGGAAAATAATGCACTGGCGATCCCACTCCTCCAAGCACCGATGGAGCATTTATCGTCTACATTATTTTCAAGGTAACGAGCAAGAACAAGACACTAAAAACGATGTTGCTATAATAAAATCGATTTTTAACCAACGAATTCCGTTCAGATGTTCATAAAAGACGCAAAAACGAAGAATTTCTCCAAGGTTTCAACAAGAAACGCACAGTTATATATCTATATTTTTAAAAAAAAGATACTAACAAATAAAACTTTCTTATAGGTCATGGACAATTTTCGAGTAGACGAGTCCAACACATCCTTGCCGAGGGGATGAATACACGGAAACTGTGCGGACATATTTGTATACGCGTGAATTAACGGAGGTGAATTTGAAGGAATGTATTTTTCTAGGTGACCTTGAACGCGACTCGCGAGCATTTAACGGGATCCTACTGTATGTATATTCAGCAGTTTCCGCTCTAAATGGGATTTTAACCTGGACCATTTGCTGGGAACACTCGTGTAATTCGACTAACGCTGAACCTTTTCAATTCGAGGCTGCTGGGATTGCGGGCAGACAAAAAAATTCTCCCACAGTAAGTTGAGTAGTGTGAATTGACAGAGGTGCTGCACAAAGTGGGAATTATCCTCGGTTTCTGACAAAACGGGCCTCGAGCTCGCGGCACGCAACCGGAATTTCAGTTAACGATTGTTGCATGCGCCCGGTTAATTGCTACGTAATCGAATTGCAAACTTTACGGCTTCGCCGGAAGAAGAAAAAGGGTACACCAGTTTACCCGACTATCCTGTATCTAATAATAGATACGATAATTACTGTATCACTACTCGCAACACACAATTATACGTACTTCTTTGTACATATTATTTATTATGGCAAATTAGTACCACTTTCGATGGCGACGTGATAATATCCATTAGTATTAGACTCGAGACTGAACCAATTGCAAGACACACTAAATAGCAATTTATATAATTATTAGACAACGAATCTATGCAAAATAAAAAGGTTCTACGCGTATTACAACAAACTGGAGGGAAACAGAAATTTATTTCCTTAACATGTTTAATAGGTTGAAAATAATATAACAGTATTCTGAAATTCGTCTAATGGTTTTACTGTTTTAAATTACACCTACTCGTTTTTGCCATAAATGCATAAAATCCGCTGTCTCGTAATTATTGTTATTAGACTGCAAAATTTTATACAAAACAAATGGAAACCACTTTAGAATTTCTTTCTGTCTTCGATAATATTATCAGGCTCAAAGTAATGCACATAGTGCATAAATACACAAATCCGCAATCCAATTATTATCATTCGACAACCATAAGAATGACATTCACGGGAACAGTAAATTATTTGTAACTGAAAATGGAAGATACATACCGTGTTTATCAACACGATAATGGACGCCATAAAGCTGCACGTTAAAACGTTAATGGCGGGTCGCGAAGATGCACGTTTTGTCAGCAACACGTGCAAACGCTCTACTTTCGGACCGTTATGAGTGTAGCACATTACGGCAAAATATCCACGCGGAATCAGATCGCGGCGGGCGGAATGATTATCCCGTTATATTTTCCCCATTCGGAACAGTACTCTAGTAATAAACATTTAGTCAGTGGTCGGCTGCCAATGCCGGGCGTTTAAACAACAGATGTTTACAACGCGATTAACCCTCGAATCGGTACGCATTCATAACGCTCGAAACTGACAATAAATCTCTTTCTGTTCGTACTGGAAAAACTGTGTACTATCCGAGGAAACTTCTTAGCAAAGTTCTACGTATAAATTCAGGGATATTAAACTTTCAAGCATTACAGCAGAACAAGTATATGTATTTCGAATAAAAGTGGGGAAATTGAAGTGACACCTGTTAGCCTATAGCGACGTATTTTTTCACGTATTAACATCGCTATCGGCTTCGACTTAACAGAAAAGTTTGTACTTATTTTTTCAGAAAACGTCGACGGGTTGCAAAGAATACGCCCATGTACGGTAAGGATAAGCGATGCAATCCTTGTTGAAAAACTTGGCCAATTCGACGGTCGTGAGCTGACAAGCGTTCGATGGGCTGCCAGGTTCGTCGAAGAATCGGGGATAATAAGGAAACGAAGGCAACAATGCGTATAAGAAGAGGAATATAGTCGGGCTTCGGTCGAGGAACGCGCTTCGGTCTCCATAGAAACTGTAATTTATCATTCGCTGGGTAACGCCGCGTGACGCTGGAAATGCACCGGCGGCGAAAAAAATGGGGGAGTGGATTGTGCGAATGCGAGGCGCAGAGCAGCACTCGAGAGCATTTAGCAACAATAAACTAGCCGGGGAAGGGTGGTGCGACATCTTTTGCAGCGTGGTGGTAGATCTTCCGAAATTGATCGTGCTTCGCAACGCGCATACTCTCATTACTACCTGCATATGACAATAAATGGACTTTTCCCTCATGGGATAGTTGTACATGTGCGGAAAGGTCGCCGAGAGAGCGAGCGAGCGAGAGAGCAAAAGCCCATCACTGACACCTATCGTGCAGGTCGTAAGAATTTCAAAAAGAAAAGTGGTCGCGTGTTCGGCGCACGAGATGACATCGCTCGTTTTGTTTTTCTACGCGTATAGGGTGCGTCTAGCGATAGACGCAGCGATAGATAATCGGTTAGGGGAAAGACCACAATGTACACACATACACACGACAGTAGAGACGTTAAGCACAGCTGTACGTACAGTGGTCATCACTGAATGCGATACGGATTGTAGCGTACTCACCGATTGCCAAGTTCGTTAATCAGCAGGGTAGAATCCAAAAAGGTAAGACGAACAACCGATATATCCAGAGTAGACGACAATCCGATGACCGGCACACTACGATACACGCTCGACAATGGCTGTTGTGGCACACATTCAAGTACACTGATGCACTAGTTGATGTACACGCACTCTTCCTCACTGCGAGGGATAGAAGCCACGATTACTCGACGGCGGAGCGGCAGTTCAACACGCGCGAATCAAATTTTCACTGAGTCGTAGCCGGCCGATAAATCGTCCCGTGATCCTCAAGCGTCTCGATCAAGCAACCCGAAACCGCCTCCACCGCTATCCTAGGCCCACGGTGGCCATTACACTCGTCGCCGCGACGAGAGAGCGTGTTTTCCTTTTTTCCAAGGGGACCAGCAACTCGCCCGCTACGAGGCCGTGGAAGCGACTGTTCTCGGGAGATTCGCGGTGCGGTCTCATCGACCAATCGTGGACCAGCTTTCACCGAGCGCCATCTTGCCTAGCCGACGCACAAAGGGGCCAAAACCCGAATGTTTGCGTAAACGTCCGAACCTTAGCCACCCCTACCCGATCGACGTATCCTCCTCTGGCTTTTCTCATCCCTAAGTTTCAATACAGATTTTATTGTGGGATTACCCCCGTACCCTATTTTTTCCTAACCCATACAGAGACTAATTCGAAACTACAAATTATATTCCCAACATTAAATTTCTACTGCATACCAATAGTATTTAATACTTCTAATAAAGGAATAATAGGGGATAAATTGTTAATGATTCCCTCGATATCATAAATCGAAATTCTCAATAGTTATGCCGTTTTAAATTAATTTAATATTCGTCGAAATTCAAAATTATTCTCGAAAGTAGTTACCGAACACATACATATTGTATATTTATAAAATTAGTTAAGTTTTATACAAATTTAATAATTTGTTATTAGAACATGTCACAAATATTATATTTATTATTTTGTATGAATCTTTGTCACCACACTTTGTAATAACACACTTCTTCACATTGTATTTGGAGAATACTACTATTAGAAACGAATTGCTAATTATTTATTTAAAAAATGCAATGATCATTCGAAATTCTTTATGGCAATACAAATAACGCCATCGTTTGGACGCTGACAGAAATGCACTCCGCCGGTAAAGAAAAGTAAGAACTGACAAGGCGCGTTGTTTCACGCGAAACTTTTGAGGTTATGATCTGTAGCTCGAGCTACTTTTAACACTGTTCCTTTAAATATTATAGACATTCCAAAGTGGTCTTGCATCGGTGATCGAATTGAATTAGTTTTTAATCGTCTTTAAGTTTCGAGAATTGCTTGACAATGGAAGAAAAGAGCGAAAAGGAACGGAAAACTTGGACCGACAAGGAAAGGTTAGAGCTCGCATCGAAATTGGATGTCGAATTAGATGAATATATAAACAGTTTGGAGAAGAAAAGATATACAGAAGGATGGCCAGAAGATCGGTGGGAAGAAGAAATGGCAAAACATCCGTTTTTCATGAAAGAACCACCAAAACCTGGTGAGGAGCTTTCACCTCTAATGGAAGGATTACAGCAACTGAAGTACAGCGAAGATGAAAACACACCAGAGGGTTCGAATTAATTGATTATTGTTTACTTCTTTGTCACATTGTAATCTGTTTAAACAGTTGTATTTTTAGAATCATACTTCTTTCATAGAATTAGCAAAGAATTATAAAGACGATGGCAACTTCAATTATAAATATAAGAACTACCGATTAGCTATATTAAGTTACACAGAGGGTATAAGGACTAAATGTAAGGATAATGATTTAATGGCTCATCTTTATAATAATAGAGCTGCATCGCATTTTATATTAAAGAATTATCGGTACATGCATATAATTGGATATATCATATTATGAAACTGTATTCTATGTTAAACTTATTATAATACGATCAAACTTATAGGTCAAGTCTGAACGACTCGAAACATGCTTTAAAGTTGAAACCAAATTATCCGAAGGCATTGCATAGGGCTGCTACATGTTGCTTTCATGTTAAAGATTACGATCAATGTATTGAACTATGTGATAAACTTCTTGATCATTCTCCAACTGACAAGGCAATTTTGAGTTTGAAAACAGATGCAGTTATGGCTGGGGTATGAATACGTTTGTACAACTACATATATGAAAATGTTCAACACATCATAATGTTAAGAGAAATTGCACTTTGTGTCTGTAGAAACATTTAAAAAGAGATAAAAGAAAACAAGAGAAATTGGAAAAGAAATTAGAGAAAGAAGAAGAGGAGTTAATCAATATAATCAAGAATAAAGGTGTTAACTTAGAGTTGGTTGATCAGAAGAAGAAACCAGATTTAAAAGATTTAGAGCCTCAAATTCCACAAATTGCTCAGAGCAGAGTTCATTTGGGCACAGATAAGAAACTTGTTTGGCCAGTAATGATCTTGTATCCGGAAACACACCAAACAGATTTTATACAAAATTTCCACGAAGATACATTGTATGATTTTATTGCTTGGTATAGTCTTTAAAAACACGAAATTTAAAGGAACATATTCATAAATTAATTGTTTTCTTTAGGCTAATAGAACAACTGGAACAACTGTTTAGCGAACCACTAGAGTGGGATAGAGAGAAGCGTTACAACCTTCAGAACATAAATGTATATTTTGAGGGGAAAAATAAATGTACTTTACATAAAGTAAACATTAATCATCCTCTAAGAAAAATATTACAGAATGAAAGGTAGGTGTAAATTTTGAAACATTAAAAAAAATCATGGATGATTGTTATTATCTGTGCTGAAAAAATAATTTTCAGATTTATTGTACGTGGAGGAACTCCAGCATTCCTAATACTCGTCAGGTCCAGTGAAGCTGAGAAAAGATTTGTAGCAAATTACTAAATGTGTGTATATGTACATAACTTTTAAATAAATTCCTAATCAATTTTCTGTTTGTCACTCTTTTATCGTTGTTATGGCTTGAACAAAACGATGTTTTGACATACCTCATACACTCAAAATATAAAATCAGGAAAAAGAAAACATTACGAATTTTTTATCACGTGCCTGGATTGGTTCCGTAAATAAAACTGAAGCCTTAACCCTCGGACAACGGACGATTTGTATAGCTATATAATTGGCAATGCTTAGGACCCTTCACAGCTCTAATTAATTTTTTTTCAATTTACTTTTGACGATATCTCGTGTGGACACATTAGTCCTTTCGATATCCTCAATGAAACAGCTTGTATTCAGTTAGTTTAATTGCCACAAATTGAATACTCGAATGCCAATTCGGATGTTCCCGGTTGAAATAGACTCCGGCACAGTATACGATGGGTTATAGGTTGAGTAATTCGAACAATAAATTCGTATTTAAAATATTTCGAAGATTCGAATTGTCACATCGCTGGCACTTCCCGGCAAATAAGTACGTCCTAGATTGGGGTGTATGGAAGGGACCGCTAAAAAAGAGAAAGACCTGCGAATTGCCGAGAGGTGGTGCCACCTGCAACACCTGCCGGAGCCAGGTGGGCATAAAGAGTCAGGGCCTTAGTCAGAAATTCAGTTCAAGAGACGCTCTAGAACGCGCAGATACGTCTCGACGTGATTATCCGCGGACATTGTTGGTACATTGGTGGTGTAAAACGGTGACGATAAAAGTGTTGTGCCTGAGATCAAATCGCGGGCATCGAGAATCGGTTCTTCGACCGTGGATGCTGAAGGTCATTGGGTTCAAGTTTGAATCGAGAAACAAGGGGACCTCTGCGGCGTGGGAGAGAAGCGGAACGGGACGCAAACGATGCCAAAGCAATGCAGGCAATATATATTATTACCATTTAATCGTTCTTTTTCACCATTGGCAATATATTTCGTCAATTAGAGATATCGTCTTAACGGTCAATAAATTATTCCGCGAGTCACGCGAGTTAGGAGATGAGGAACGTTCTTTCTCGAGGCGCAAGATCTATAATCGTAGATTACACAAGCTCGATCCGGTGCTAATTTCTCGGAACGAAACGGAAGTACGTTAAATTACTTAATCGTACCGATCTAAGATAGGTTGTTTGTATCTTTTTAGCCTGTCTCGTCCATCGGTCTCGTCACACGGTGTATATTTATACAACGTCGCGTTCAACTTTGCAGAATTCGTTGCAAATTTCTCCGAATGCAACGCGACAAAGCAACCGTGACTATAGTTCCCTTTCGATCTGGAATGATTGGGGTGTCGTTAAAGCATAGGAACGGGTGCATATTGTTTCACGGGTATCGCGGGATCGATAAAAATCACGCTGCATCCGGGTTGAGCAGTTTCGCGAAAGGAAAAAAGGCGGCCGGCCACGGATGACCGAATAGAAAATAAAGAAGTGCATGCATGAAGTGAATCAGTGTCAGATACGCTACAACTGACGTGATGTTATTAGTACATACCGATGAGACAATGGCGCGCGTTAAATTATTCATGAGGTCATTGTTGCACCGTGGTGCGGATTCAAGCGTCCAGCAGTTCGAGGTGTGATGAAACCGCTGAACGTTTGATTCTCCGCAGGGTTTGATCGAAATAGCGAGCGATCACCGTGTTGCGCCTCGTTAATTGAATATTCTCTGTCTAGCGAAAAACGATCCTGGTAGCCCGCGTTAATAATATACCGTAGCGGGTTTCTCACGGGCGCGGAAGCGTCTCGTGAGAAAAAATTTTATAATCCAATTACTCCTGAACGAGCGGCAAGAAAATAATACATTTCTTGCCGCGTGCAGGCTCTTCCTACCTTTCTCTTACCTCACTGTCCCCCCTCCACCCTTTATTTTCATCCTCTCAAGATGGTTGTCCTCCGACAAATCGATCTCATCCGGCCGCGATAAGAACGTAACGGGCACACAGCCGGCCCGGATCGAAGAATTTAGTGACATTTTGCCAATACAGTCAAACTTTCCTTATCGAAGCCCATTGAACTCGTATTGCTTTCTAAATGCTCGTCAAACTCGCAACGGGGAAATTAATAAAGTTTAATAACGATTGTAATTGCCACTTAACACCTGGATAACGGACCTTATTGAGAAGTAATCATTCGACAGCACTCGGGTCCCGTTTACAGCCTTGTTTATTAGCGTTTGTTTAATTTACTTTCAACGGTACTTCCTTTAGACATGCTAGTGCTTGCTTCGAATAAATTAATAATAATTCAACGTGACGTTTCATGTTTCTTGAGGTCCGCTACGATTTCTGTTAGTTTCCATCATTTTCACAAGAAATTCCTCATTTTCATCACAATATTGCAATGAGCAGGTCCAATTATGTTCATGCCACTTCCAGGTCTCGCCATTATGAAACGGTATATATACACACAATGCGAATGTATGTACAACGAAATCTTATTTAACAAAGAACTCGACTAGCAACTATTCTGAAAAGATTAAGACGTTGAAAGGGAGTTAAAACACTTTCTTGCTACCAGAAGCGAAAACTTTTGCGAAAAAGGAGCAGAGAAGTTGTTAGCGCGTTGAGAAAAGATAATAGGAGCCGAAGGTGACTACCTTTCTAAACAAGGTATTGCTTGATCCACTTTGTGTATCATTTGATTAAAGCAGCACGAACTTTCTTGATCACTATCGATCATGAATTGCAACAATTCGTGCTGAATATGCAAACATTCTTGCTGAATATGTTTAATAGATCGAAAATACAGGATGTGTCGAATGATTGGGCAGAATTATAACTCGGTTTTTATTGAAGATGACAAAAAATTATAGAGGAAAGTTTCGCACGGTTTAATAAGCTGTATCATTCTGTAATCCGACCTTTCACGGAAGTCCATCGGTACAGTTGCAGATTGCAAATACATATTCTTTCCCCAATAATTTTTAATTCAGAAAAGCAAGAGTAATGGAATCGTACAAATCAAAATCATTGACCATAGATACATTTTGTAGAATCCTACACAAAAGGGAGCGAGCAGAGTTTTCTAAAACTGTGTAAGGGTGGGAAAGGTTGAAGGAACAATCCTGCGAAATGACGACATATGACTAGCTATTGCGACTATCCGTGTATCTTGGATCTTTTCTTTGGAAAACCGGAGCATGATCAAAAGAAGCCCTGTATCTCAGCGCGGCGGGTGGAAGATAAGAAAATGTATGGCCCGGCGGTGGTCGCACGTTCTTGCAAGGCAGGTACGTGCTTGCGTGATCGCGACCCAGAACAGGGGCTGGGTCGGCACAATCGTCCCTAATCCGGGGCGTAACGTGGAAATCGGTGCGAGACGTGAATTCGGAGGCGTGAATCAGCCGACGCCCGCAACTTCGTTACCTCCGAAGTCGTGGTTACGCGAGTCTAGTGGACAGGAACAAGCGAACAGAGGTCGGTTCCGTGGTCGGTGGGGGACGGTTACGTGGCCTAGTTTCGCTCGCCACGGTGGACCACGATGCATCTTTGTTCCGATGCCCTGAAGCGGTTGGCCCAGCCTCAGCGCTTCGCGTCGCGTCGCCTTGTATGCGTGCTCAACCGACAACGCTATACGTACTCAGCCCCGTCTCTGTATATCTGTGTCGAAAGAATTGCGTCAGTCGCCGCCGCCGACCAGCAGAAAAATCCGCGTACCGAACCGGTTGTAACGACGAGTCAATCCGTCGAACGACGAGAAAAAATCGCCGAGATATCGTGCGCGAGATGGCATCGCGTTACCTCACAGTCACACGTAAGACCTCGAACAACCTCGGCGAGAGGAGAAATTCTCCGATCGAAAGAGGACCACGATCCCTCCAACGAGTCGGTCCAAGATTATATTGAAGATCTGCTTGGGAAAAGATCTTTGACCATTTCGTGGCACCCGTCGCTAGATCCGGTTCAATCCCCTTTTGCGCATCATTTCTCTTTTACATATCTGTGAACCTACTTCGTTCAGGCCAACCGTGATCGTCTCACTGGATTTAGAAGATAGCAATTTTAATTGGCTTCCAGGCAATCGGAACTTACATGGAACCTCTGAAATTGTGGGTCATTCTTAGTCATTCTGGGACATTCCTTAGATCTTCTGAAATACATTACGTATATCTTTAATGATTTTATGGCTACCACAGCTAGTCCCTGGTATTTTTTAATCTACTTCCTTGGGATCAACTTGAGATTCACAACGAGGCATCTAAGTATCTACTGTTGATCATTGAGAAACATGAACTGGGCGCTTTCTATCTTTTTTCCCGTAGAAATGGTTGGAACTTTCCAGTGTTCATTAAGTTAGAGCTAAGGAAACCTTGTAAGTACCTTGGTGAAGGTTTCGGTGTATCTTCTTATTTTTTCGAGATTTTTTGACACAACAGGAAGAGCTTCAAATCGAAATTTCTGATAGGAGGTAACAGCCTAGCATACCACTGTTACCTCATTTATGGTATCCATCCACCGTGAACGCAGGGTCATACGGAGCTATAATACCAGTCACGTTTAAAAGTATTCGAGGTAGTAGCGTTATGACTCCGAGCATATTTTTAGAGAAATTATGCGGAAGAATTCCTGAGCTACCTTGAGAATTACGAGAATTACAAAGATCGTATAATCTAAGCACCTGCTATAAACATTATTTACGCGTTGAACGTAGAAAATCTTTAATTAACGGTGAAGTAATATAAGAATGTAATATCCTTGGCTCTACTGCAGAGTACGGTGTAAGGAAAACGCATGATCTTGGAAAGTGTTCGTTTATTTTACAGCCGTTGAATACTTTTCCACGGTGCTTGAACTTTTTCTATAGGATTCGCATTCCGTCCGTTAGAAAGAATTCAGTAAATTTTTAGTTTATTGTATCGAGTACATTAAATTGGATCCAGGTAACTGAATACAGCGTACACATACTGTGCATACGTGCAATTAACCTAGAAGCTATTTTGGGAACAGTGGAAGCATTATGGAGCCCCTAAAAGGACACATTTTTTCTCGGCCACAAAACACTCATTGTCCCTCTGTGCCTGCAAGTTTACGCGTCTGGACAGCGAACGCGCTGACTTTTTAACTCCGAAGCTCCTTTGACAGTCCTATTTTCAGGGCGTAAGGTCGAACGCAGTTCACAGCTGACGAGCACGGATGTTCTTTTTTTTCTAAAAAATCGCATCCTCCGCACTTTCGCCCCTGCTCCAGTTATTTCGCAAGCACGCGCGAGCTGGTCGCGAGAGATCGAGTTATCCCGTTCACTTCCCTCGAAAATCCGCTCGTCTTGTCACCGCGATTAACACGACCGTCAAAAAGCTGCAGCCGTGCAGGTGAAAATCGCGCGGAACTCCGAGCGTGATGCTTTTTTCGAAATTGCAGTTTTTTTTGTCTGTTCGCGCTTTGTTTCGAGCGGTACGATCAAAGCGAACGGTCCTCGCTTTGATGGAGGGCACGCGGGCAACGTGACAATAGAATTACCCTCGGATACGTTCCGTCCCATGCAAGACCCGCGATGAGCAGGCAGATTTGGATCAGCGACGACTCTCTCTTTGTCAATCCCCGGCCCTGTTTCTCCATTTTTCTGGCATCCGTTCGCTCGCTCTTTCTCCGCTGGGATGCGACCACGCTTCTCGCGAACATTGGTTATGTGCACAGTCGCATCGTGACACGGTATAACGGCATTCGCTCGACCTCGTCATCCCGTTTCCCCCACGGTTACGCACATTCCTGTCTGCTCCTTGCTCTTACCTTCCACTGTTTTTCTTATCGTTCTGTTCCCCATTCTCATGCTTCCTCGCTCTTTACCCTTCCGTCCATTCGTCTCGCTCGGTTTCGTTTTTCTATGACGCTCTGCCCATGATCTCGCACGCCGCCTCTGAAAAAAAGTACATAGCTAGCGTGGATTCTGCTTCGTAATTGCAGCACTTTACTAATCTATCCGCATCAAGTTCATTTCTTGAAATAGTAAGTTGCACAGTTTTGCAGTAAACACCCTGTTTCAATTCACATTAATCTGTTAAAACCTTCTGTCGGGTATACTCACTATGATGGCATTTGTTTGTCTAAGCAATTGCATTTGCTATTAAATAGAATTTAAGAGAGTCCGCGGTGTATGTGAAAGGTACGTAAATCTGTAAAAGTACGAAAAAGAGAGCACAAAATAATGTTTGCTTAAAAATAATCAAGCATTAACTGTATTGTGGTATATACAAAATTGTACAAGCACGAACAGGGGAGTCTTGAGCTTGGATCCTTCTGCGGAGGGTGGTGGGTCTTCAGTTTAGCTTCTCATATCTTACATTTAGCTTCAGAAAGGATAGTATTTCGATTTAACAAGTTCATACGTCTTAAGATCATCAGACTGTGTCTATTTTAAGTCTCTCGCGAACCTGGCTTGATCCGATTACAATGATTTGACCTAAGATTGGACCAATTCGAATCTTATGAGAAGCCTAGATTAGTTCAATTTAGATCAAGAGATCCTACTGATTGCTTCGAGCTAATTTGTCCTCCTCGGTGACGTGTAGGCAAATTTGAATTTCTTGGACCGTATGTAATTTAATTTCCCCCATCTATTCCAGTAAGTCGATTACAGTCTGAAATCGCCGCTTTTTGGAATGATCTGCATACTTTCTATATCACTTGAATTCTCGGAGTTTGTTTAACTAATATTCCTCAGACGTTTTAGATTTGTTTAGCTTGTAACTAAACTTCGAATGATTCATCCTCACTTTAATGGTTTAATTTGAATATCGGGTTTTAAAATTTCATTCGAAAGATACACGATTACATTAACGAATAGTATTTTCGTATACGTCACCTGGCATTTCCCCGCGGAGAAACTCGATAACTTTACGATTACCGACACGCAATCAAGGATACACTAATCGAGATAAGTATATTATGCATTACACGAATCGACTATTTCTAGTTTCTCCGGTGACTCGTTCCGAAGTAGACGTCCTTTCCTCTTTTTTTCCTATGAATGAAAAGGGAAACGGCTACGCCGGCAATTAATTCATCCGAGTCCGTATCACGTATTACACCGTTCCGAGATAAATCCTTTTGGCGACCGTTATCAATCGCCATTAACATAACTGGTATTAATGCGACGCCGCACCGCACCACGCCGCCAAGGTTTCGATTACGAAAATCGATGCGACGATCGTCGTGACCGGTTGCTTTCCATCATCGCGTAACTCGCTGAACCATTTCGCGACGAAACAACGTTGTTTCGGTTGGCTAGGCGCTGTCTGTCGTAAAGCGATCGATTTTGCGAATCTGGGTGAACGAAATTCAGTTACCGAATTTTCCCGTATCAAGGTTCCCCCGGAAAGGTCAACCCTTCCACCAGAACGAATCGAACAGTAAAAAAGTGCTTTCCTTTCGCAATCCAACTGCACAATATGTATACTCAACTTGTAGTCATTTCATTTGGTACCTGTTCAATTACATGCACGAAGGTATCCAGAAATTGACCCTGAAAAATATAAATATAAATTAATAATAAATATAAATAGCCAAAAGGATCGTATATTAATAGTATTTCTAACATTTTCTACGATAAAAATCATTAATAAAAAGTTGATTATTATTGAAATTTATGACAATGTACACAAAATATAAAGAAAAAAATTCTAAGAACAAAATGATTAAAAAAATATCGATTTTTATACTCTTTGGTTATAAATAACAGTTATTTGTGTCCAAAAAATTGGATCCTCCTCGATAACTGTTGTCGATGAAGAAACACGGTTTCGATTGCTCAAAGCAGTTATCGATGTGAGAAGTTCATTTCGATCACTCATGACAGTTATCGATGATCGAATTTCGTTTCACTTGTTCATAATAATAATTGATGAGAAAATTCATTTTGGTTGCTTATTTAATTATTGAGTTGTCTACTCTTTTTCGGAAAAAGGTTTTGTACAACAAGACGAATCAACGGACCATAAGAGCAACAGAAAATCTGTTTTTGTTTGTTACATTACATTTTCATTGTAGCAATTAAATTTACGAATAAATAATTTATGAAATAATTGGTTGTCTACCATTTGAAAGTTGTACCATTTAATAATAACTATTACATATTTCCTTTATCAATAACTGTTATGACGGATCGAAATGAATTTCTCTCAATGATAACATTTACCAACAAGAGAAAAAATTTTGTAACCAATACGATTTTAGTCGATGAAGTACTTGTTATTTCATGACTTTTTTCTTTTTAGTTATAACAGTTATGGTCCCTGGTTTTAAGTAGTCATTGTAAAGTGGAAGATTCTATCTTGAAATCTGTAATAGATGCCTTTAGAAGAATTTTTTAATGCTTTTACTTATGATTTAATTTGTAGTATTTTCGATTAAAAAAGTGACCCATAAACGATGAGTCCAAATATGTTATTATTGTACTATCTGTTTTTAACGAAATTATCGATATTGACAATTTCTCGCGAATCGGAAATGTTGAAATACTTTTTGGATTCACCGTGTATAATACAAACAAAATTATATACATACAAATATAATACATATATATATACATATAATACAAACAAAAGTGGCAGGCAGAAAGAGAGAGCACCACTTTGAATAAATTTCGCGCAGGATCAAGAGTTAATATGAAATTTTGATATACGCGTGTTTAATTGTTTGCGGACGACCATAAAGCAAATGACAAACATGGCTGGATTTACTTTTCCGTAAATCCAGCTTCGCGGTATCGACCACTACGCGTCGGTTACTCGTCAACAATTTTTCGGTGAGCTCCGTGCGGCTGACCGAATTTTTTCGCCGCTTGTTAAGGGGTCGGCACGCGTTACGATTTATCGTACGACGAGTTGTACAGCCCTGATACGACTGTTTGAACGATCATCGCAACGTGTGTGGGCTTGTTGTGTGACACGATCGTGTTTCACCGCAGTACGTCTCTGTCATAAAATCTGTTGTACTGTAGGTTTGCGTTAGGTCTGCAGGTTGAATTTACGACGAAATGGAACGTGCACGGTCGCGGAACTACTTGTCATACTACAATATAGGAGCTTTACAACTTTCGTGAAAATGTCTTCTTCTTCTTTTAATACGGGAAATGATTTAGCTATTACTTGGAACATTTCCAGAATACTGGGCTGTGTCTGCCTTTTTCGGCTATGTTCGATTCACTCGCGAAAAAGTTGTGCGATTAGTTCCAGGAAAGCAACATTTAACAAATAATAGAAGAAGATTAATTTTCATACAGCTCGCATTAGATTCTGCGAGATACGAGAAATTTAAAAGATTGCAACTATTTTTGTATTTATCTCCAGCTGCAAGAAAATATTGTTATAATCAGATTTCCACTTTATTCTCGTCACAAGGGCTTTGCAGTCGGTGAAATTAAATGTTTCTCTTGTCTTGATTTTTACAAAATAGTATACGAAGCAAGGAATCTGCATGAAACATCGCAGTCCAGTTACTTCTATAATAAATCTTGCACTTTATCTTTTTCAATTGTACAGTTTTTACGAGTGTTGATTTCGAACTGCTAAAACCTGTGTCGCTATTTTAAAGAAATTAAAATAATCCAACACTGGAACCACCCTTTCTGCCAGACAAAAGAGTCTGAAAGCCTCAGAAAGCCTCTGAAAGCACGGAGTGCAGTAAAGTGGTTAATTCTTTCGACATCACTAGCTGCTACATTTACACGTATCTCAGGCTGCAAGGAAACACTCACGAGTCAGGAATTACATTTTCACAGTTTGATGTGCAACGAGTCAAACGAATTAACCCTTAACTGGTATACTGGCATCTGTTTGTCCACAGCACAATTACAAATATTTCTTTAGCTCTTTAGAACATTTCTATTATTCTCAAAATGATATATTTAAAAGTATCTGAGAAAAATTTATTCAAAATTTTAGAAAGATCCTAGTACATATTAGGTTGGCAACTAAATTCGCGAACTTTCGTTTCGTAACACTTTTATTGATTATTTTTTATTACCACGCTTGTATTAGTTCGCCGAGTTGTCGTTGTTGTTGTTGTTGTATGCGTCAAATCTTGTAATCGAATTTTAAACCACTTCCCGATGAGCTTAGACACTTGAAACATTAAACATAGCTCAGAATTGGATGACAATGCAATATTAAAAAAGATATTTAAAAAAAACTGTGCGTTCAGGAGAAAAAAATTTTTAAATATTAACCGTCACACCTCGTCGCGCGACACTCAGTAATACGTCATTGCGTTCAGCGATCCCCACTCCGCGCGCCAGCGATCCCTACTCCACTGCGCGTTCCCACTTCGACTCATCCCCACTCCACTGACACATTTCGCGCTAAAAAAAATAATTTTTTTAGAAATTAGTGACTATAAATAAAAGCGTGGAGCGCCCACGAACATTACGTCAATATAGTTTAGCGCTCCACGCTGTTATTTATAGTCACTAATGTCTAAAACTATTATTTTCTCCTTTTTAGTGCATTTTAATATAAGCGTGGTTTTTAAAAAGTTTTTGTGACCATTCCCTCTGAATTTTTCGATTAATTTGATATAAAATACTCGTGCTTAAAAAATATATATAAATGAGCTTCTTTGAGAAAATGTGGAGGTCCCGGACTTAGTTGCCAACTTAATATGACACTTTGTAACCTGAGTAAACACTGTATGTTAACACTTAATGGTTAATCAGTACATTTTCAATAATAAATTTCCTGTTGTTTCGTGCAGAAAATTTCAGAGTTCTAATTTCAGAATTCGATTCGTTGTTGATCGGATTATCAGGTCCAGGCAAAGTCGCCAGATTGAGACTTGTGTCCCCACTCTACTTTCCCCTTCTGCAACGCTATCGGTCACGTGACGCGTTTCGTCTCCGTCGTGCATCTGTCACGATGTCACGTGACTAATCCGGAACCAGTAGAGTACCGGAATTCATACAAATTCGTGTTCTCTCCCCGGATCTGGTTCCAGGGCGATGGAGAGAGATGTGATCCTCTGCAAGAACTCGCCGTATAAATCGCAACGTGCATGGGCTCCTTTGGTAGAAATCGCTTTCCGGCCGATGTAATCCCACGGGGAAATGGAAATGGACGGTAACCGAGGAATAATTTAAACGATTTATAAAAAGCTCGGCGGCCGCGTAACACGCGGACGCGTGAATGCAATATATTACGACGGTGCAATTGCCGTTCCAGTTACGTCAAGAATGCTACTCGACCGCGTTATTCATGAATACCAACGCGAGCTCATTTCGGAAACATTGACGAATACCTCCGGGAGGGGAGAAATAAGAGGATTGATTAACATTGGCATTAGTACTTTCCACTTTCCCAAGGAAAGAGCGCGTATTTAATAATTTATTCACCCTTGAAGGATTAGCTGAAATCCTATTTCAATATTAAAAGATGCAGCTGATGCTTTCCGAGTATTCGAACCATCAACAGGGATAACGTCTTCGTGAAACTGATGTCTCATATATTTTCACAAAGTTAGCGTGGGGTGGTATTTCACAATTAAACTGGGCAGATGCAAATTCCCATTTGCATGGGACACTTTATTCCGGAATTAAAGCAAGTGTTTTAAAGTGCAATATATGTATTATTAAATTTGTATCGCACGTACTCTAACGTTTTACAAATTCGCATGCATAGAACACACCGTCGTTCGTTTGTGAAAATAAATTAAGCGCGCCGATAAGTAGTCCGCGATTTTAGCGGAAACATTATACTTTAAACGTGGTTGTCACCGACGTGTACAGAACCCTGGATGAGGTCGCGGAACGGAGTAGAAAGGCGCGATCTCGCTTTTGTTACCGTAAAAAACACGTTTACCAAAAGAATGAATAATTGTTCGAATGTATTATTCATTAACGTTGAATAATGCACGGTAAATTCCTTTCTTCTTCATCGCTGTTAAGCGTCATTAAACGAGACCGTTCCCTTTGTCGCGAAATATCTTCATCTTCCGAGCCGAGCTCCGCAGCGGCTTTATTTATATGCGCCGCGTTCTTCGAGAAATCTGTTATTTTTGCTTGTGCACTTTTCTGAGAGAGAAGGGGGGGAGGGAGAAAACGATCTTTAGAAATCTCGTAATACAGAGGGACGCGTTGGCAAAGCCGCCTCTTCAACTCCGGTGGCTCTTTCAACGGAAACGCGGGATTCCCGATCTCCGGGATCTCTTCCGAGGCTCTTCGATACTCTCTAGTTATCGGGGAATAATTGAGGGGTCCACTGCAAGGAGTTATGCTAAAACAACATGTTAAAAAATGAGATTTTTATCGTTCCACACTTTGTATTTTTTATTATTATTCTACGCTACACTGCAGTGTAATAAATCGATCGGTATCTTAACACTCTACCTACGGGAAGCCTATTAATAGGATTTTCAATAATTGTGCTGTACCGAAAGAAAGCATAAAAATTTTCTTCTACATTGTAATCTTGAATGAAACTATTAGATGACTTTATTGAAGGTGACTTGTTAGTTCACAATGAAAATTGCTGTTGCTATTGAACGTTCCAGTAAAAAGTGTTCAGTCATGTACCATGGATTTTTCAAAATTATGCAATAATCACCGGTCGGTAATGCGTTAATTCGTGTAATATTGAATACACTGATGTGTATTTTATAATAGTACTTTTTTTGTTTAGGTTCCGATACGTGTCTGTGCTGGTACGATCGGATGGTATAACCACCCATATTCGGGTACATTAATGAATGTTTGCTCGCCGCTGAACGGAACTGTTCCTTGTTTGTGCGGATAGTATAAATCGACCTTTCAGTGTGAATTTATTGATGTCTCGCTTGGGTCTTACTTCTAGCATCGGCAATCGAAAAAGATCTGATCGGAGAACACAAATGCATTAGTTGCCGTTGCTATATGTAACCCGGACTCGAACGTGCCGAACGGATGTACAAAAATACACGGATATTCGTATACACAGAGAACAAAATTTATAATTACATGTGTATTAAAAATTTACTTAATTTGCGAATACACGATCGCGGATCCCGTGTACACATTGTCCCTTCAGCACATCCAAAATCTAAAACTTTATACCTCGTATCTAAGTGCTTGCTATAATTAGCTTTAGATTGTTTCCCTTATGTGTGTAATTGCAGTGGACCCCTCAATTATTTGTTAACGATAATACCGGACGTATCAAACTGAAAATCCGCGGCGTTGCAAATTTCCGAGCGACGCGTCCCGAAAACGTGAGAACCCGAAGACCGATTCCGCGTCTTTTCCCCGGGCGTATCGGTCGCGCTCCTATTGTCCTTAGATCTCATTTTCGAGGGCCGCGCGACTTACGTGCGCCGCATTGTTCACAGTTGACAAAACGTGAAACGGCGAGAGGACGAAAAGAGTACGCTGCGACGCCGCTACCGCGAAATCTGGACTCCGAGCGGTACTCGAGGAGAATCCCGAAGCATCGTAGATACAAAATCTCGGGACGTCCGACACAATAACTTCCAGCGACGCCCGGTTGAGGGAGACCGGTGTCGTGACGAAGGCAGAGACGGAGGAAAAGGAAGAGGAAGAGGAAGAGGCGAAGGACGAAAAGGAGAAGGTGGTCGTGGCGGAGGAAAAAGAGACGGAGGAGGAGGAGGAGGAGGAGGATACATGTCGTGACACAATTTCCGGCGCGTACGTGTGCTGTTCGCTAGCCGCAGATTCTGCAGTTTATTACAAATCGAAGAACGAAGAGGGCGACCAGTGCTCCCTCTCCCATTTACTGGCAGTCCTGGCCCCCTTTTCAGCTCCGCTGAGCCAATACTTGTCCCTCACCCGCTGGAACACGGTTGCCCACTCGAATTAGCTTCCGAAAGGATCGTAATCGCGATCGCGGTATATAGAAATTTCGTTACGGCTAAACGCGGTTTAATTGGCCGCGTCTATTACGTGCCGCCGAGGGGTGGAGCACGACACGCTGTATTCAAATTTTCATTCGATAAAAGAGAGGAGCCCCCTTTTATCGCGAGCAGTTGAACAGCAGCCGGCCCCCGAGATACCGGTAATTAAACGGAAGAAAAACGAAGGGGAACGACGAGATCGAGATCCTGGCATGACGTAGAGGAGGAGGCGGTGGCGTTAAGAATATTCATGAAAAAAACAGTGGAAAGCTTGCGCCCTAAAGGATCGCCTTTCTCATTCAAAACAGCGCGAAAGAAACGCTGAGGGAACGAGCTCCGCGCTACTGTCGCCTCGCTCTCCTACATGCAAAATACGTTGTCTCTCGAGCTGAGCTAAGGCCGTCGTTCTCGAGAAAGCTGGAAAACTTTTCGACACGTGCGCGAGCCACGACTAATTAACGATTAGACGTTGGAGCCGCGGGAAAGGGGACTTTTCTCTTGTCCGAGAGAAACTCGCGCGCGTACGTACATACGTTCATTCTCTTTGAAGCCGGAAATCGACGGATGAACGATTCGGTTACGGGGATAAATAAACACTGTGCAGAAACGATACGATCGTCTTTGTTCGCCGGCACACACGGGGCAGCGAGCAAGCCCTCGATCATATCGGAGCAACTGTTTCGATTAATAATCCCGCAGAAAATCGAGCCCGGTCGAGGGTGAAGCGATTTCGATTCCCGAAAGGATCGCGTGCAAGAAACCCGGTAAATCATCGGAGCGGAGTTTTTGCGTATTTTCGCGAAAAAGATCGGTGAAAGGAAACTCACCGCGGTAAATCGTCGACGTTGACCCGACGAGCGCGCATAGCTAATGGGAAGTAGAGCTTAAATTTTCAGAAAGAACCGGTGGACCGTTCGCACATCCGTTACGTCACTTTGTCGGGAACAGGGCGCATAGATTATGTTAATCGGCGGTAATCCGCGCGTTACGGAAGCTCAAAGTCGACCGGAGAATCTGAGCTCGTCGGAAAATTGAATTCTACTCGAGAATCGGGGGATAGCATACCGGCGCACGCGTTTACACAATCGAGAGATACTTGTCAATCGAACGGATTCGCGCGGAGTCGAAAGTTTAACAATCTTACAAACAGACACACACGTGCCAGATACGCGGAAAGTTTCGCGATCGGAAAACGATCACCGATAAAATCGGAGCGAGTCGATCCGAGGATTCGGAGGAAGAGAGGACGCGCGTTGTCGCGAGGTGGGAGACGTTCGTTTGAGTGAAAACAAGCTGTCGGGAGGAACGGGAGTCCTCTCTTTTTATCTTTCAAAACGGTGGAAAGCAAGTCACGAAAAACGGCGAACCACTACGGCGTCCACTATACGGGCTCGTACGCGTACAGCAACGGGGCGCCGAGCGTGTACAGCAGCTATCCGGCGAACGGCGGGTTCGTCCAACATCATCTCCATGAGGACTACCGGCCGATTTACTTTTACGTAGCCCAGCCCTATACTATCCCGTATACGTTCGCGAGGAGACCCAGGCCGTCGTCGTTGCTGAGGCCGGGCAAACCTCCTCGCAGCAGCAACTGCCGCGTGAAGTTCTCCAAGAGGCTCGGCAACGCCGACTTCTCGCAGAAGGTCAAGCAGGGCGAGTTCTCGAGGAGTCTCAGCCAGGTGCACTTCGTCGAGAGCCAGGGGCAAGGTATGTGATCAGCTATTTCATCTTTTTATTCCCTACATTCCTTCATTTCCATCCTTTATCGCGGATGATTCAGGGTGCTTACACCGGCCATTCCTGTGAAATTCCTTTTCCCAGTAGTCGCCCATCATAAGCCTCGTTATTAGTAATATGGTATTTTCTCCATTTTTTTCTACGAGCACATAGAAGTATGGGAAGTAAGGATAAATTGATTGTGCTCATTAAAAGTGTGACTATTGGCTAAGGGCTGAAATAAGGTACGTTTACCCTAGCTTTATCGTATTATTCAAGATTTTTACACGAAGACTGATGAAATAAAATTATATTTAAGAAAGCATTTTATATAATAGTGGGTCAATCGTTGAAATACAAGTTTATATCAAATATTAAGCTTTATAATAAATTCTTCACGCTCAATACATTTTGAAAATTTTCAGCTTCGTAAAATCGCATTGTTAATGTTTTTATTACACGCACTTACATTCGCGCAGCTCGGAAAAAATCAATATTTACCAAACGAAAGTTTGTATAGTCGGGACAATGGAAGCAATTCAGCGCCACGGTCGTTGATTTTTAGATTAGGAAAAAGGGGATTTGGAAAATACAAAGGAAAACGATTGTCGAAATGTCGAGCACTTCGCTTTCGAGGCGCTTTCACGCCCGTGGATTTTTCTAGCAGACCGGATAATTGTTGCGAAAGCGGCATAGTTTCTGTGGCATAATTTAAATAGTTGCTGTCGTCAAGTAGACTACCGATGCCTACGCCGGAGAGCGTCCTGTTCCCCGTGTATAGAAGCGAACCGCGTGCACAACGTGTCCACCGGATTGCTGAAAAGAGAAACCACATCTGGAGAAAGGAACATTCTCCAAATATGAGGTGTCATTTCGAAGGCTTGACGAAGAAAAACATCGATCGTTTAGATAACGCGTGTGCATGCATCGACCGGGTCGCGTGTTTTAACGCGAAAAGAAACGGGATTCTTGGGAGCTGTAACGAGCGCATGCTGCGAGGCAAACAGAAGTGTAACAACATTTCTGCGCGTATGCCGAACAATTCCGATCCATTTAATAGCTATCGGTTCGTGCTCCGGTGAGACAAAATAATACTTCACGCTTCACGCGAACTTTATTGGTAAACAACTATTATTTAACTCTAGATAAGTATCGTGGCAAATGGTCTTAGAAATTTTCCAATTAATACAGTAGGTGTACAAAGTATTCGTACACCTTTTAAAAACTAATAACTTTTTTATAATTGTACCAAACTACCTGAATTTTTATAATCAATTAGAAGCATTGGTTTACGAAATGATATGCAAGAAAAATTTCTCAAAAATTATAATTTACAAGGTTACATGCAGAAATAAAAAAGGCAATTTTTAAAACTTTTTTATTTGGGCCCTTAATAAAAATTTGAAATAGATGTTTTGTAGATCTATGTTAGTTATACACATGCTTCAAATTTCATCGAAATCGATTAACATACATACGAGTTAGAAGCGGTTAAAAATGGTGAAAATCGAAGTTTTAGACGACTTTTGATCAGTTTTTGCTTAAAATCCACAGAATCGTTCATCTTTCCATGCGCGTCGTTTTTTCCTGCGTCAACCGATCGATGAAATTTTCTGTATGTGTATAACTAACATAGATCTACAAAATATATATTCTAAATTTTGATTAAGGGCCCAAAGAAAAAAGTTTTAAAAAATGCCTTTTTTATTTTTGCATTTAACCTGGTAAATCACAATTATTTGGAAAATCTTTTTTGCATATCATTTCGTAAACTAATGCTTCTAATTGATTATAAAAAATCAGGTCGTTTGGTACAATTAAAAAAAAGTTATTAGTTTTTAAAAGGTGTACGATTACTTTGTACACCCACTGTAGATTCAGTATGTACCGCGTAACTTGTTGCTTTGTAAGGTAAACGATTTGTAGGATTTTATAGAATGTAATTTATCACGGACGTTAACATTCATCGGACACCTTGGCAACAACCTATTATATATTTTTGTTGTTAAATAGAAGGAGTTGAATCGCATTCGTGTTATTTGACGTCGTAGTTTCGACGCGTCATAGCTTAGTCATGTAAGGTTAATCGATTCCGCAGGATTCGCCAGGATTCAGGGTTTTAACGTCCGTATTTCGGAGTCCCGGAGGACTTGGGTGACGTGGAGTCCCGAGGGTGTAAAGTCGAGGCGGTCTCGACGATTTAGAACCTGTAGGATTCCAATTACCATTAAGATTTCAGGGATCCCAGAGTTCTCGAACTCCTCTAATATGCTGCACAGTCCCAGAGGTCTCTAGTACTTTGCGATCCCCAGGGTCCAAGAGTTTCATGGGTACCTGTTAGCCTAGTCCTTTTGGAGACCAAGAGAGCTCAGAGTGTTTAGAGTTCAACAGTCTTTAGTAATCTAGTATTTCCAACAGTGATCCTTCCTACAGAAAGTCGTAAAAATCCAAAGATCCTGTGGTCCAGGATCCTCTAACCCCGTTCAACAGTCTTTGGAGGCTGAAAGATATCTAGTGTATTTCCAACATTGATCCTTTCCAAAGAAAGTCTTGAGGGTGCTGTGGCCCAGAATCCTATAGCCAACATTGTCATATTATTTTGAAATGTATTTCCGCTGGAGAGTAGCACATAGCTCGCTGAATAACTAAAGAAACATGTGTGAGACAAACGGGTTCCCTCTTGGGAAATACACGCCTGATCGCAAGGATATATATTCTCCGAACGAAAGGAATGCGGAGCTCGAAGGTATCCGGTACGATCATCTTTCTCTTCTCTCTCTCTCTCTCTAGTGATCGCGAACTATCCGAAGGTTGGGCCGACATCGCGTGACCCAAGAATGACGTCCATGTTCCGCAGAGGCACAATCTTCGCCACCTTCTTCCTGTCGTTGCTCGGCGGAGGACTCGTCTGCGCTGCCCTCGTAACGCAACATTGGGTCGAGGCGCGACCCCTCAGGACACCGAATCCACAGGACAGCGCCGGCAGGGTTCACTTTGGCCTCCTGCACGGCAAGAAGGAGCTGAACGTCGCCTACGGTTGGAGGACATATCAAATTTCCGGTAAGTCGGCCCTTAATTAAAGCATTAAGTCGATCAGCAAGACACCTTATTCTCTGACACCTTATTCCTTCTCTGAACTCTAACAACTCCGCGGACAGCTATGTCCACGAGGACTCATTTCGTCTTCCTTTGTCATTTTTTCCGAGTTCCAAAGTATCCGGACTCTTCCTTTTTCTCTACAGAACGTGGTTTAAGTTAGTAGGAAAATTATTTAGAACAAAAAAGATCTGTCACTTGTAATTATTATTATTATGTATATTGTGATATCATAGCACAGTAGAATTAATTTTTATGTACAAATTATGTAATGAAAATGCAATAATGTAGTTTTTATCCACAAATACGAAATCTAGTGGAACGGTCTCGGTGCTTGAAAGGATTTCAAGTTTCACTTTGTTCCATTTCCAAGGTGCAGAGCGAATTCAAGGAATTTTTCGATACAAAAATATTAATAATAAAAAACTAATAGAAAGATTGCCGCGATTAGTGCAAGCGGTAATATTTAATCGCGGTGGATACGTCGACGAATCTCGTATTTAATCTTACAATTAGTCTAATATTGGTAAGTTTCCACATAGGTAGTTTTTTACTTAAATCGTTAGATATTCCATAAGAAAGTAATAAAGATCGATCTTAGTCACTATTTTAGAGCCCTTGCCCTACGATTTACAATATTTTACGGTTTCAATGATCAGAACTTTCTTCGTAGTTCGTGATCACCTAAAAAAGAAGAAAATTGATATTTAGTGTATGCCTACATATTGTTCAATAACTATACATTAACAAAACCAAAATAGAATATCATCTCGGTTTAAAGGAGATTAATAACTAGACTACGGATCTTTATGCAAACTATAAAATGTTTGCATTGATTGCAGGACACAGGAGCTAAATAAAAATTGTATTCTTCTTTTAATTATCCTATTAAGCTGAAACTAACACATTGGTGTCTTTAAATATTTTTAAAATGTCCATTACATTAGATTACAAATACTCATTTTTGTCGTGAATGCATAAAATCCGCAGTCTACTAATAACATACATATTTATTAGACTATTACACATTTCGCAAGTGTCAGGATACTTCTGAGCGGTAGTGTATGTATATTAATATTTAAACTTCGAGCAGTTCATAGACGTTTCCACGCTTTGATCAGAACGGGCACAGCAGCGTATGACCAGGGTCGATCGATTAGGCGAAGGTTAAATCGTTTTCTCCATTCATTTATCATTTATAGCCTCCAATTAATTCTCGGTTTCGTATGTGATCGAATCGACATCGATATCTCGAATGTATCGAGCTCGAAAAGTCTTCCTCTAGTTTCCCTATAACTCGTCATCAACCGGAGACACTCTTTACGCAAATTAAAATTGGTAGTTTTTACTTTTTATGGAGCGTTTTGTTCGTGTCGAAAGTAAGATTGATTACGTTCATTTCGACGTAGAAATTTGTTAATCGCTGTGCCGCAGCGTTGGGTTCAAGAACACGACATCAATTTTCACTTTCGTGACATAAAAACTTTCACTGATGGGAGAAAGAACATTACCGAAGCGAATTCTCGCAGGTGCGAATGTTGGGAGAGTGGAGGGGGCGATTCTTCTCGAAGAAATCGACCTCCTATTTCTTTGTTGGAGGAAACGTTAAGCTACGTACACACTGAGCAACATTTTTGTTGCCTCTTGGTACCGAATAAAAGAAGAAGAAGAGGGCGACGGAAAGTTGCTCGACGTTGCTTCGGTGTGGACACTGCTTCACCGATTAGATCAGAGGATTCTCTCTGTTTTCCTGTTTCGTTATTCGGCGGAGCGTATTTTCTAAAAGGTGGCGATTCGTACGGCGTCGTTGTTCCCGTACGAGACACTTGTGCAAAATTACATCGATGAGGACTCTCTCGCAGGAAGTTCGAGCACGATAGGGAAGGAATAGGCAGAACAAATCGCAGCTCCGTCGTGCCGTGTTACACAACCGCAGTGAAAATGTACGTGAACAGTGTTCTAACTTACGAGATTGGATCACGACTCGATCCGAGTTTAGCAATACCAGCAGTTTTTGAGAATCTTCGCGGGTTAGCAAAGCACCGTGGCACCGTGAGATAGACGCCCGCATTCGACGTATCTTGAAACTCGCGAGTCTACCTTGAACTGGAAGTCTAAACGAGAACCCGTTATCGCTCTGGAACTCGAAGTCAATATCCTTTACGTAATGACATTGAAAGTGAGAATGTTAGGATAATCGACGATCAAATTAATTGGAGCATTCGCGCCGTCTCTATTCGACCTACGCGATCTGGATCGAACATTTATTTTCTACAATCCTAGACATCTGACAAATTTACAGATCAATTTTACATTGTTCCTGTGCATTGGTTTATGCAGAATAAAAATTCTGTGCATTGTAAGAGACAGAAGCCAAGTACGAAGTTCTTCCTTTAATAATTTTAATGAGTTGAGAATAATACATCGATGTTGCTGAATTCTCTCTTCTTTTCACTATTTTAAATTGTATAATAATAAATGCATAAATAATAAATAATAAATGCATAAAATCCGCAGTGGAAATATCGTAAGCAGACAATTGCAGTCAGAAAATATAGAACTGAGTGAATGTACCTAATTCTGTACTTTGTTTATGGATTACAAAATATATTGAAGATTTACGTTACGTCTCAATATAATTTCTGAATGACGTTTTAGTTAAATGTTGTTTTTAATCATTTTATGAATTGTTTGTAATATTTTGAATTTTATTCATTCGCAATAAAATTAGGCTCAGCCAGTTCGAGGCAGATGATGATCACCGGATTATCGGAATTGTCAACACGCTGTAGATAAAAAGATTCCAGAGAATTTCTATAAAGAAAGGCATCTGCAGTCTGCGAAAGTTTTTGTGCCGCACAAACAGATTTTACGAGTTGTTAAGTTACGTCTCCCCGGGATCAAGATTCTACCGTATTCTTGATAAGTAGACTCCGGATCTTTATGCGTTTGTAGCTTATAAAACTTCCCAAAAAACAATGAGACTGAAGCTTTAGTAGAATCTCAACGAAGCTGCTCGAACAGCTAACACTGGAGAAAGAAGTTCCGCTTTATTCCTGCCCTCCTATATTTGCATGAGAGGATGCAAACTTGAGTGAATATCTCCACGTATTATGTATTTTTCTTTTAGTATAGAGTATAAGACTGCAATTATCATTGATATATATTACAAAATTTTAACAATATCGATTACTTAATGTACACTGCCGCTCAAACGTATGTGGACACTTCCTTAATTCTAATAACCACCTGAAAAAAGTTATGATATCTTTGGTAAATTTGATTATCTTGTATGTATTTCAGTTCGTGCAGTATTGAAGACCATATTTTAATAATAATTTATTAAATATCTCACCGATAATGATAAAAAATAATTATATTTTCTTTTCGTCTACATATCCACCGCGTGCTTTTATGACCGCGTTTACTAGTCGTGGCATTCTGGCTATTAACTTTTTCATTACTTCACTTTCAATAAGGTTCCACTGAGATTCTAATATTTCTCACAAATGTTTTTCATACTTGGGACATCGTTTTCGGACTTATCTATCTATGTGATCCCATAGTTTTTCTTTTATTTATTTAAGAAAATTCAATAACTAAATTGTTTATTTTGGTACTATTAGAATACATTACATACATATTCATAATAGACTTTAGCAACAAATATTATTTGATAATAAAAATATACATTATATATCACAAATTTCATGAACATGGTAAGTGTCCACATACTTTTGAGCGGCAGTGTATGTAGTATTTGAAAAATCAAGGATTTGCAGCTTTTTCGAGCAACACCATATGACAAAACATTCTTTTAAATTCATGTATTTTATGAAACCTACTTACCACTAATAAATTTTCTTACTCTTTTATTTTGCACGGAATTTTTGTAATAAAAAATATGTTTTGCTGTTGAATCCTTGGCTGGTGAATGATCCGAGACACACGCAGAGCCGTTTAGACGCAAAGTGGAATTTCTATCGCACGAAGGATTCGATAAGAAACGGAGCATAAAATTCGATGAATAATTTTTCACAACATCATATATTACATATGCATCTCTATGAAAAAATTGGAATGAAAGCAAAATAAAACGAGCAGAAACTGGGATCTTGCTCGCTCATGGTCCTCATTGGGGAACGGTGACCTAAATAGATAGCCTGCATCCACATTTGGGTCGAAGAGACCCTGAGCCCGTCGTGCGATGCTATTAAATAGCAACTAAATTATACAATCGGGGAATATCTTGTGGGCTAGAAGCCGCGTTGCATCGATAACGAGTGGAATTCCGCGACGCTGAAGATGGAGTCGCCTATCATCGGGATTCTGTTGATCCGGTAACGAATTTTTCGAAGCTTCGTCGGAGCGGTAACAAGACCGTTTGTAATGCTCGCGTGTCCCGTCAGGTTGATACTGGAATCGTTACTGCTGTAGGAAACTGTTATCGTGCCATAACCGCTGGTACAATGGCGGTCAGGGCACTCGAGCGAAAACATCCGCTCCCCGTAGCATCATCTTACCCTAGAGGCTGCTCTGTTAATCCTCGCGGGGCTTGCCGGCCACGCGAACATTTGAATAACATTTTACGGACGCACATTGTAACGGGTCCGTGTTGCGCTAAAAGAAAAGAAAAACACAACAGCCGGCCAGGCCCACGCGAATAAGGAAATCGTTCTGGAACACTGCGCCGGTTTGCGAGGCCAGTAGCGAACACATGTTGATAATAATCGCGAGCAACACCGTGCTCGTCCACCCGAGTTACGACGGTGCAGTCGTCGTTATTTATTCCGACTCCTTTGACCGTGGACGAACGAAATATTAATTATTTACCGGCCCCGAGACGCCCCAGACTTTCTTCTGAATCATTCACCGTGCTGGCGCCTGCGGTCTCGGACGATTTAACACCTTCCACGACACGAATCCCGAGACACGAGACATTTTCTATTAATCGATCATTGGTAACTAGGTGCTTGGTGGTTAGCCCTCCAATTAATTCTGTTGAACAGGAATCGTCTGACGCGTCTGATCATGACCAACCAATACTACTTCGCACGAATGCTGGGACACGATTTTCTCGAAAACGAAGCGTCAATCGAAAACTGTTATTCGTTATTTTTGTACCATCCTTCCAGTCTGAGGTCTAATAAAATTTACCGTTCACGTCAAGCTATCGGCGGTTTCAGCGTCAAAAGCAAACGAAATAATTAATAAACGAATCGTCGAGACTTCAGCGAATGTGTGCAAACTTGCAGAGTCTCGTCGAGAGGCAACGCGTATCTTCGATTCGATTCCGTTCCATCGGTGCAATTAAACATTCTCGGAGCAGCGCGATGAGAGAGATCGATACGCGAGGAACGATCGGAATGAGCAACACTCGCGTGTATCGGCGCGATTAACTTTTTCCCGGTGTTTATCGGTCAACGATGTCGAGAGGGAGAGGATTAATAAGCAATTACATCGATTCGATTGCGACACGCATACGAATGTGTTGAATGCGGGTATCCGTTGTCCAGATGATTCCTTGCCGTTCGGTTCGTACGTGGCGCCGCGCACCGCACAGTGGGCTATTTCCATTAGAATTCGATAGTAGAATATTTAACCAGGAACTATACAAATTATTGCAAAATATAATCTATAATGATATATTGGGGTCCTGTATTATGGCATTCAAATTGTCTTATTCTTCTCTCTTAACCTTTGTTATTGTTACCTTCCATTATCGAAGATACATTTGCTTTCTTTTCTCTACATTATGTTTCACTAACTTTTTAACATCCATAATAGTTAACATGTAATTTTATCTCTAATCCGAACTTCAGCAAGACTTTTAACACGGTACAGTAAAGTTATTTTGCAAACGGCTGTGTTCTGCACGGAGACATTGGGATTATTCCTTCGACCATTTTCGCCAAACTGTATTTTCGTATGCGTGGGCCTGGCAGCCGGCCCTCTCCGCCCCGCCACCTAACCCTAACTGATTCTTGAGATGTCGACGGAATAATCCCAAAGCACCTACATAAGTATACCTTTTATTAGCTTCGATGTCGCAACAAATACTGATGAAAAAAGCAATCGCTCTAACGGAAACAAAAGAAACTGCACCGAGCATCGTCTATAGCGGCGGGGGGCAAACGGATCCGAGCGTCGCCGGCAGGGTGTTACTCTTCGATACATTGAATTTGGATTTTGCCTTGCAGATTAGAAAATAATTTTTTTCCTTTGATAGTCGCTGCGTTGTTTACATTTTTCGGGACAAAGTTTCAAGCATGTATAAATAGGTAGTAAAACGAACATGCATTTATTAATTTACTTAATGTCCACCTTAAAGATAAAAAATGTTTAGAATTTAATGAATCAGGGATAAGAGTAATACCTACTTGATAATTGATGAAATTTCATCAAAAATTGATGAAATCCCAACAAAAACATTCTGTAAACAGGAGCCAAGTTCTCATGGCCGTAAAATGTTGTGAGATCAAACGAAATACGGCCAAGTTTCGTTAAACTAATTTTTACAAACGCTTTTTTCAGTATTGCAAGAGGTATTTCTAAGCTAACGAACTTGGCCGTATTTTGTTTGATCTCACAACATTTTACGGCCATGAGAACTTGGCTCCTGTTTACAGAATGTTTTTGTTGGGATCACTTTATGCACTTGTTACGAACCGAGGCCTGGCGGATAAACGTGGCCGAGGTTCGTTCGTGTGAACAGGATGGTCGTGAACTAACCGGTGCCTATCTCATCACCGGGTGTCACAGGATAGGTTTTCGTGGACTAGCCGATGCCTGTTTCATCACTGGGTCGCCACTAGGTTAGGAAAGACAGAGGGTGTCGTGGACTAGCCGATGTCTGTTTCACCACCGGGTCGCCACTAGATGGAAGGTTGTGAACTAGCCGATGCCTGTTTCATCGCCGGGTGTCACAGGATGGGTTTTCGTGGACTAGCCGATGCCTGTTTCATCACCGGGTCGCCACTAGGTTAGGAGAAAGGGGTAGTCGTGGACTAGCCGGTGTCTGTTTCATCACCGGGTCGCCACTAGATAGGGAAAGGGTTTTCGTGGACTAGCCGATGTCTGTTTCACCACCGGGTCGCCACTAGGTAGGAATTCGTGAACTAGCAGATGCCTGTTTCATCATCGGGTGTCACAGGATTTCGGAAAGAAGTAAGGTATTAGGAACTTCAGCTCTCGTAACTCTATATAGAATTGTTGATAAACCTCGAGCGGTAAAGGTTTATCGATATGGGTGCAATGCTAGTTACTGGAGTTTAAAGGATGTAGGAAAGATATTGCAGCCTCTCAGTTATCTAATATAAAGAGTACAATATATTCTTTAGAGAAATGGAAATACACATGTAATGTGTCTAATTCCCGAGCTCTCGTTTTTCACGCACTGAGAAATGCGGGGGTAAGTGAGTTGACTTGCCTTTAAAACCGCGTTTCTAAACTTCTTTCAAGTTGCAACGATCAAGAGGGAATAAAGCCCAATCTCACAAGACGCGTACAGGTTCTCTTTCAGTCTTCAACTAAGCCCGTGGTGGCCAAGCTCGAACCCTTTATATAGTAATTAAATTGTTCAGAAAATGGTAGTGGGGGTAAACGGAAATCTGGAAGATTGTCTACGTTTCCCAGATGTATGCACTTTCCCATAAGGGGAAAAACTGTTTATTTGGGCATGCGAGCTGGATCTCCTGCATGGACACGTGGTTTCAAGAAGGGAGCAAAAGTCATGCAGGCAAAGCCTCCGTATGTAACACACTGTACAATTAAAATAATGCTGAAACAGTTTCGACCCGCTAGATTGGCATTTTCGCCCACTATGCGCTGCCGCGAGCGGCAAGAATCATTTGAGGCTGCTATGGAACGGAACAATTGTTGCCGCGGATATGCGAACGGTACGCTGCCTAACAGACACGAAATATCCGAACACGTTGTACAACGAGGCCGTTGTTGACCTCACGTCTGGCGATGCGGCGTGTATTGTCAACCGTGTGTGTACGCGACCGTCGTTACATACGTGATCATCGGTACGTGTCCTTAACGTTTGGTGCCATTGGCCGGCTCATTGAAAGAGAAAC
The DNA here is from genome assembly GCA_933228785.1 of Lasioglossum pauxillum. Classification (NCBI taxonomy): domain Eukaryota; kingdom Metazoa; phylum Arthropoda; class Insecta; order Hymenoptera; family Halictidae; genus Lasioglossum; species Lasioglossum pauxillum. The sequence goes on along the minus strand of OW121702.1, from coordinate 15,008,639 downwards.
GTTTCTCATGACGCGTGCCAACAATCCCATTGTTCTTATCGAGAAGGACCCCGATGCTTTCACACGCGGATAGCGCCTTGGGAAGCCGAACGGATTCTTTGTGCTCGGATTCGCGATGCAAATCGTTCGCAATTGGAATCTTAATGCGGCCGGATACCTAACACGCCGCTCGGGACTAGGTCAATCCTCCTCGGCCCACCGACAGCCTCATTATCTTCACGAACAGATTCTCTAATTTCTGTTATTCGATATCCATGCTGCCGCTCTCCGTTATACGGGACCCCGATCGAACAATCATTTTTAACGGAGCATTCCACTGAGAACGGCGCATTCCTATGTCTTTTGCAAACAAAAACTTCAACATTTTTTACAGAACAATCTTTTCGATTGATTTATACATATTTTCGTAAGAGAGTCCAGCCTTTAAAAACGAATAACTTTTATCAAATTGGCCGAAACGGCTTGAGTTTTCTTGAGATGTTAGGAGAATTAATATATTAGATCATTTCTGAAATAAATGAATTTAAAAAAAGTAATTTAATTCTTTTTTGATAAAAGTAAACCTGTTTTTGCAGAAAAAATGACAACATAAAAGATCATTGAATATTTCCCACGATTATGGCAAATCAACCGAAACTAGACGATTTCAAGCAGGTCCCATTGTTCAGATGAACGAGCAGCTGTTAGGCAAACGTTTACGTTCTATCAAACCCATACTGAGGAAGACGTTCAGCGAGCGCGGTTCAGAATAACGATTGTTATCATCCCGCGAGCGGGATGTCTGGCGTTTTTAAATCAACCGAGATCGTAATACGAAATCCCTATTAAAAACGAAGATTCCGAAGGGAATAAGAATGATCATTTCCTTTCCTCTTCGCTTTGGTAAGAAAAATTGTCTTGCTGTACGAGCGGTCTAATACAGAAGACTCGGTAGAAGAAGCGAATATCTCGGTACAGGGAAACGCCACAAGGAAATTGGTTTTGTAGATTGAATATCGAGCGCGAAACTTTTGCAAAAAAGAATCGAAATTGCAGACGGTGGTGGAAGGGCCGTAGAAGCGTACGTTTCCTCCGTGCCGGGGCTCGAACAGAACTGAGCAATAGTTCTGAGGAACGTTTACCCTTCAAAATTTGCAACTTTTCTGATAACTTTTCATGGGAAGGCTCAAATGAAGATCCTTCGGGAACAACATTTTCAAAAAAGTTGTAAAATACAACTCCGATCAATTGCAATTCTCTCAAAATTTATTTTTACTCGTCATGCGGTAAACTATGTGTTCTAATTTCTGAAAAAAATTCAGGTCGCATGATCCATTGTTACAAGTATACGTAAGACGTGGGTATACCGAGCTCATCTCACAAACGTAATTGGCATACACTGCCTTATAATAATGTCAAAATAGTCTAAATATGTACTTCAATAGAGATGTTCTTTAAAAAAATTTCTCAGAAAAACATATTACGTCATCCCATAAGTTCGTGTCGATTTTTGTGTACGTATACAGTTAGGAGCATAATTGATCACGCACACTTTAAATCAGAATAACTTTCTTATGACTGGACCAAACGACTTCAATTTCCCTGTAAGACTAGAAGAATTAGTTTAGTAAATGACGTCTAAAAAATATGTTGAAAAAATGCATTTGGTCGGAATTGTGAAAAACAATAGTAAAAATCAATTTTTACAACCTTCGTAGCTGGGCCGATAACGAAAATGTAAAAAATTACATACGTTCTGAAAATTTAATTGAAATTGGTTAATTGGTTTACGAGTTATAAACGATCAAAAGTGGTAAAAATTGCAAGTTTTCAAGCTTTCCGGAATTTTTACCACTTTTGATCGTTTATAACTCATAAACCAATTAACCAATTTCAATGCAATTTTCGGAGCGTATACAATTTATACAAGTTGACCAAACATATCTTTTAAATTTTTGTTATCGGCCCAGCTAAAAAGGTTGTAAAAATTGATTTTTACTATTGTTTTTCACAATTCCGACCAAATGCATTTTATCAACATATTTTTTAGACGTCATTTACTAAACTAATTCTTCTAGCCTTACAGAGAAATTGAAGTCGTTTGGTCCATTCATGAAAAAGTTATTCTGATTTAAACTGTGTGTGATCAGTTATGCTCCTAACTGTACATTTCATGCGTCGATTTATAAAACTTTGGGCAACAAGGGGCCAATGCACTTAAACATAGCTGTTCGGCAACAGTCCAGAGAAGGTTTTCGTGGGTATAAGATCGTGAAATAGTGAACACAGCGATTCCTAGCAGTGAAAATTCATGAGCGAAATGCGTATCCATTTCCGACATCTCATGTTATATGAATTTCGGAAAGCAAGTTCAGTAGCAATCGCCACAAACAACATATGTGCTGTTTACGGAGAAAGTGCGCTTTCATCTCGCACAAGTAGGAAATGGTTGCAACGTTTTAAAAGTGGGCATTTTTGGTTAGGTCCTCCTCGGACTGACGAAGATAAAATTCGCAACCTTGTACAGAAATCACGAAGTTTATCAATCGAGGAGATGTCGGATGTTCTGAAAATACCTGAAACAAACTTAAAGGTATGTTTACAAAATGAACATACCCAACCGCTCGAAAAACGGCACGAACTTATGCGTTGACTTAATATTTATAACTTTAGTATTTCTAGAAGAACAAATCAGGAGCAACTCATTTTGACTCGTCCGGTAGTTCGAGTATTAATAAACAAATCAAAAGTATTCATCCGCATTCGACATTCAGAACGCTGAAAGAATGTTTTTCGAACTTTTGGAGCAGAGTAGTCGTCGAATGGGCACGTTGCGACGGGAGACAAAGGGAGCCGCAATACTCGACTTTCCTTGGCGACAGGAACTTTTCATGAAAAAGGAACTGAAACGTTCCCCGTGGTCAGCATCAGCGGCATATCGATGATGCGAGTAGCCGGCGCGGCGAGTAGCGCACGTGAAAGTCGACCACGAGGCACGGCCGCTAATTTTTGCGCGCTCGGAAACCAGTTTCTGTTCCTATTGTTACAACAGCCGGCTGCTCTCGCAGACGGAATCTCTCCCTCGAGCAGCCTCGCTTTATCCCGCTATACATGACCGAGCACTGCGTGGGAGTCGGCCAACACTATACGATTTTTCCCCATGAAATTCCAAGGAAGTTATTAGCAGCAATCTCATTACAGCGCTTCCGAGTTTATACAGCGCCTGGTCGTAAGTCATTGAACACATACAGACAGCGCTCATAATTATTCGAACGACGAAAATTTTCTACCGTACTCTGCTTACCGAGGTAAGCAACAATGTACCGAGATACTGTCGGCATAAATGACTCTTTATAATGGACAGCGAGAACAATGAACAGTGTTTTTAGAATGGTCGCAGTTGTACGTAATCTAAATTTCAGTTGCCGGGTTTTACTCCCATTAAAATCTTGTGGAACAGGCTAGATACCGAGGCAAAAACCGCGGTAAACATCGTCCGTAAAACGGAAACGTTAATACAATCGGCTCGACGAATGACGAGATTTCTTAATATTTAACCATTGTTGAAAAATATAAAGAAACGATTTATGAAATGTCTACTACGAGGTTTTGCTCGTACATCTTTAAAAAGGCACGCTTTAATAAAGCAAAGTTCTCGATTCTTTTTAACGTCGTGTGTCCCAGAATCGACCCACTTGAAAAACAACACGCGCAGTTCTATCTTTAAAAAAAGGTACTTCTGTATTTTTAAGTGGACCGTTGCATTTATGCAAAAGCGATGTCGTGAGAAAATACAGCTCCTATATCATTCTGAAATTAAGATTTTAATAAAGAGTAACATTATGAATACATTACGAAGAACACAATGGAACCCCTCGCGCAAGAAATAAAATGCTAACTAGTTCGCTTTTCCATAGATTAGTGTCTAAAATCGCGAATTTGCATAAACATCCGGTGGCAGGCTAATGATAAACTTCAGCAGAGGCCATCTCGTCTAAGTCTCGAAGTGGAACAACTTTCTTACACATCTCGTATTCTAAATTTCGTGTCCACGCCCATTCACGTTCAGACAAGAGAATTTACATCGCAGACAATTTTGCAGAAAGTTTTTATATTGCACAACGATCAGGTCATGGGTGTAACAAATTCATTGTATTCGTGTTGAAACTGCGAAGCGATCAAAGTAGTTTGCACAGAATTGTCCATAGAATTGATTAATTTCCCAGCGAAGTTACTTCATAATTTTCGTAATTACAAACTGAAGCAGCGAAAGGGGTCGATGTGTGTGTGTGTAGTTCTGGAGGATCGCCGGTTCGTTTCAGCGACGAAGACGAATAGTTCACGTGTGACGACGCGGGGGCACGTGAAGTCGATACCAAAGAAAAGTTTCACTCGAGAAATTCCAGGGATGTCCTCGGGTAGACGGGCGCTGCCAACTTTGCGACCGGTTGAGAGCCTCGCCCTCGGGCCTAATTAAATAGTCCGTTATTTGCGGAGCAATATAACTTGGTCCGGTCAAAGCAGGACTATTTACCGCTCGTTTAATTATTCATTACGCGCCACGATAATTTCCATTTGCGTGGCTGTCCGCTGCGATTCGGCGCTCTCCCCGGTGGCTGGAAAAACGGTGGACTTCAAAGGGGCGAAGTTCCACCGTACCGATAGCAGTCTAGATTAGTAACGACTACGGGGACGAAGTGTCCTTTGAGCGCAACAAAAATGTTGCATTCTGCTGCGAGAGCGTGTCGTAGAATTTTAAACACGGTCCTGGGAAAACAGAAACGATCTCGCTCCGCTAGTTTCAATCCTTTCGATGCGCAGCGCAGAGGGTTGTCCGATGGAGAACCAACCATCTGAATATCCTCCGTGGCATTTCTGCTATTATATTCTTCCTTATTTTGCGTCGATAGAGCCAACCTGGGTATACTTACACAGTGCCCTTTACAAGATTTTTAAAAAGATCAGATTTCTTTTATGGAAAGAAATTGATCGTTGTCTACAACTACTCCAGTGTCTCAGATGATCCTCCGCTAATTTCAAATAGAATTTTCAATCCTTCCGATGTGCAGCGCAGAGGGTTGTCCGATGGAGAACCGGCCACCTCAATACCTCCTCTGGCATTTCTGCTATCGGCAGAATTACACGCGAATTAGCTTCTTCCTTATTTTGCGTCGATAGAACCAACCTGGCTGTACACAGTGTTCTTAACAAGATTTTTAAAAAGATCAGATTTCTTTTGTGGAAAGAAGTTGATCGTTGTCTGCGATTGTTCCAGTGCCTCAGATGATCCGACAAGATCCAACGGTGATGTCATGGGGTCTGTGGATCAGCACCTTGACGACGACCTCGGCGGCCCTCGTCACCGCAGGATTGGCCGCGCTGCTCGCCGTTTTGAACACTGCCACTTCGCCGAGATCCAAAATCCTCTCCGATCCCGGCGTGTACTTCATAAATATTTTAACGCGTGAGTCTTCCAAATTGCCCATATAAACTTCCGTCGCGCTGTCCCGGGAGCTCGCTTTGTTCAACGGATCACTCGTGCTCGCAAATCCAGAAAATAACTCGTTAAACTTCCGCACTCTGTACTGTTTCACACCCCGTGTGCGCTTTTCATCTGAAACTGACACGAGGCTACAACATCCATTTAAATCTCGAAGTTGTTCTTTGTATATACAAAAATTAGATCAAATGAAAATAAGATATACAACAATGAGCACAACATATTTCTTAAGTGACGATTAAAAATACGGAGCAATTTGCAGAATTACTTTATACTTTACTGGCATAATTAACCCTTATGCTCACCTCGTATAAAAACGCATGTATTGTTTCTAGATATTGTTGAATGTTTGATGAAAAATTTCTTTCTATTTTCAAAGTCCTGGTAGATCATTAACATTGGAATAATTCACTATTTTTGCTCGGAATCATTTTTCAGAATGATACAAAATGAATTTTTCATTAAACCAGATCTACCAAATTAACGCGAGAGCGATCTCGCCTAAATTGTGCAACTATGCTAGGCTGAGGTGCACGAGGGGGTTAATTGTATCGAAGTATTGGCATATCACCGACGCGAACCCAGTTCGCATGTTTCATTAAAAAAATGAGTAGCAACGAAACGGTGGTTCGGTGTCGAAGAAGGCGAACGTGAGAACACGTATTCAATATTGGTTTAATTGGGTCTCGTTTCAGTGTTAATGTGCCTCGCTAGCACGAGCACCTGGCTGGCACAGTACTACACAAAGCTGTACTTCAACGTGCTTCCGAAGGAGGACATCGACAATATGTGGACCAGCGAGGGTTCTGCTGAGCTCGGTTATTCATTTTGGTAAGAGACCTTTTATTCTCCGCTCAATGGCGATGTAGTATCGCGGGCACGAAGCCTCGGACAAACTGCGCTCCACGACTCCATGCCTCATCGTTCGCGGATTCTAAAGCTCCGCAGTTCAATACGATAAATGTTTCTCGAGTCTCCGCGAGACACGGCGCTCTTCAGAACGATCTGGCACAGTCGGCGTGAGAAAAGGGCGTCGTTTATGCCTCGCCGATACCAAAGAATACGCGATTCCCTCCTCTTCTCCATCATTTTTGAACTATTACTCCAGCTCGATCTATATTTCCAGTTTTTACTATACCAACTGAGAAATCGTCACCGTTTATCCACTGTCATTGACGAAACTGCGATTAAACGTTTCAGATCTACAATATCGTAATAACTGGTACTAATCTTTATGCAAATATTAAATTCCATGGCTGATTTTATGAAAACCAGTAACAAGTTGAATGGATTAATTAGAAAATTCCTTGTGATAAGCGTAAGAAGTAGAGATGTCATTAATATTTGTTTCTATACACGTTTTCTTCTATTTTAAAAGTGAACGCATACCATAAATACAAAAGAATTGCAATCTAGTAGAACCTAAATACTTTTGTATTTTTTCCAGCACACCCCCAAGTCAACATTACATTCATACAGATTCTAGCCCCTCTTGTATCCAACACAAGCATACATGGGCCCAAATAAGAAGGTACTTGTTCTGCGCATGTTGTAGCGCGTCAGCCATAAAATTGATGGCGCCAGCCAATGATCGCGTGGTCGGCGAAGTACGAGTAGGGGGATTAGCCAATGAACAAGTTCCGGTAGAGTCATATGCGCAGTAGAGTCTTAAATTCGTCGGCTAGTAAGTACCTTCTTATTTGGACTCAAGCATATGCACGTTTTCTTGTATTTATTTTAAAGTGTCAGCCTTGTTGTCAAGTCTCTAGTCACCCACTACGTCATGAATATTCATATACCAGGTGACAAAAATTTGTAATTGTTTAGTCTTAACCTCTCAAACCGGTTTGACGTTTGTACGTCAACGTAACCTCATTACCTGTGGCGATTCGACGTATGTAAATACCTACTCTTGTACTCTCAATACCTACTCTTGTTGTACCTTTCCGCTTTCTTTTAATTAATCTATATTGCACAATATAAACATATTAATCTTTCAATATATCTCTAAATACTACGAACACATGGTATTGTCTCAATGGTCACGTGGTTGGCGGAGTACGAGTAGGGGATTAGCCAATGAACGAGTTCCGTTAAAGTCATATGCGCAGTAGAGTCTTAAATTCGTCGGCTAGTAAGTACCTTCTTATTTAGACCCAAGTATATACACGTGTTCTTGTATTTATTTTAAAAGTGTACGCATATCATAAATGCAAAAGAGTTGTAATCTAGTAGAACCTAAATACTTTTGTATTTTTTCCAGCACACTCCCAAGTCAACATTACATTCATACAGAGGTCCCTCATGTATCCAACACCACTTCCGTTCTCCATAACAATACAAGACATTAAATCACTTTTATAGATGGGAACGTAAAATACCTTCACTTTCAAATTTCTGTTCACTTTCTCAATTTCTGTAGCCTCTTTTATTAATCTTGTCGACCCTGCGGCAGGCCTGGTGTCAACCGCAAAAGTTCGGACGACGTCCATGTCAAGTTTTGTTGTTGCTGTTGCAGGCTGGTCGTGTGCGCCGGTGTGGTGCATTTAATCAGCATAGCATTGGTCGGCTGGGGCTCCGGACGAGACAAAATTGAACGTCTGGAAGCAATTCCGGCATTGGAAGAGAAGACCGCCGCGGCAATAATGCTGTATTGAATCCGAGGATTCTCCGGGCGAAGACTCAAATAAAAGAGATCCATTACAGAAATTAAACAGTGCTCGTGTGTCGAGCCAACGTGGGAGTCGATTATACAGAGAGCAGTGCGTTTCCGTTGTCCGAGAACGAATTTCGCAAAGTTCCTAGATGTTTGTTAGATCGTTTCATTTCAAACAAACACGACGGCGAAAGCAGCGCAGAATTGTGAAAGAATTCTTCACGTGAAGTCACGAGGATCTTTCTGTAACGCGGGGACGCGAACGAACGATATCGATCTCTGCGGGGCCCATGATAAAGCAAAGCATGTGCAAGCACGCGTGTATAAATTCTATGGCGTTTTTGTTTAGCATAATGTTGAAATCATTCGTTAACCGGAATCGCTTCTGACAATGTACTTAATATTTGTGACGCCCTAGCCACGCATTGGTCTAAAAACATGATTCTCTTAAGATTTAATAGTACTCTTTATAAGGTTTCGTGCAATTTATGAAATTGACTGCGAATACCGGAAGAACTTTTTAGTACAAGTGAAAAATCTGACCGCCGTGTAATTTATAAATGCTTCTATTACGAACGTCGTAACACTGTGCGATTCAAACCAAATGTACATTACGTGTCGCTGAATTGCATCACAATTTCGAATAATAAAATCAGTTAGTACCTAATCATGGATGTTTGTACAATTTTCATATGTCTAGTGCAACATTCAATACCCTGATCAATTTTACATTTTTCATACATATATGTTTCGCGAAAAAGTTGGCTCGTGTTTCTCTTCTTACGAGTCGACTGCTCTGATGTCTTTCTCTCGGAAATCTTTTGTATAGATTAAAGTTATTTAATTGAGTAGGTATATGTAAATAGAAACGGGGTTTGATACTCTGCAGTGATTTATTTATTACGTAGCATCGTAAATTCTTAACGATATCATAAATGTAATAAAACAATTAAAAAGACAATACGGACAAGATGCATCGATCTTCATTTACTATATTTATACCATATAATATCGAGGGCGGCTCTTGCGTTGGTCTCAAAACCTGACTATATTATAAAAGTTAAAAACATCGTTGCCACGAATATGCACGGAAGAGGAATATATTTCTTCTTTCTTTCTGGGGACAGAGGTATGATACGGCGTATTCGAGTTCATAAAAAAAATATTAGCATTAGTGTTAGGATACAAGAGAACTTTATTGATGTTTTGAGACTTTCCACCACTCTGCGACGAGTCGTATATAGCCGATTCAATTCTTCCGCACGCATACAGTCCACCATCATCTCTTCTGCTCTGTACAATAATTCATATTTCACATACAGTTGTGATGCGCGTAATTATGTATACTGCCCGAGTGTTCTTGTTTCTTAACAAGCCTAATGCACGTAACGCAGTATGTTGTCGACATTTTAATAAAACTCAGTTGTGGGTTCTCCTTGTAGAAAAACCATTAAAAAATCTCGAACCTATCGCTGTTTGTTAATGTTAATTTACATTTTGCTTTTTCCATCGGTTTTCCTTTTTGTCCAAAGCGACAAATTAGCCTACAAACGGTCGCCTTTTGTGCTTTCTTTAAATTACAACAAGTATGTCGGAGAAGGAACGCAACGGTGCACAAAACAGCCGTGATGGGCACGCCGTGTAGTTTCTTGCAAAAAGTCTAACTGCGTATTATGCACTGTTCTTGAAGAATAGTAAACGTTGCTTCTATAGGTAGCTCCGAAGTCCTACATTGTGTCAAAAAAGTACCGAGACATCCTTATTTTAACTGCCCGCGTAAGAGGTATTAAAAAATTTGTTGTTTCTAGAAGTTAGGAGGACTGTAAACTATTACGACGCAGATTCTGAGCTCGATCTGTCGCATAGTTTGTTTACAGCTGCCGAGTTTATCGGTCTACCCCAAGAGTGTTCCTACCCCACGAAAAAATTGAACAAAGAGTTTGCTTGAAATTTTGTGTTGCCAACTAAATTTCTTGTACCGGTTCGTTGAAAATGTTGAATAAGGCCTTCGGTAATTCAGTTATATCGGGAGCACGAGCATGTGAGTGGTACAATGCGTTCAAATTGTGGATTTTGCACCACGACAACGTGCCACCTCACAAAGCGACCGTTATAACCGAATTTTTGGCCAAACATTCGACACCGTATTCGCCAGATATGGCCCCCTGTGACTTTTTCTTATTCCCCAAACTCAAATTACCCCTTCCAGGTCGCCGTTTTGAGTGGGTGGAGGCCTTGAAACCAAATTTTCTGAAGGAACTGAAGGCCATACCAGAAAATGCTTAGAAGAAGTGCTTCGACGATTGAATTTTACGCTGTCAGAAGTGTATTGCCTCGGAAGGGGTCTATTTTGAAGGCGATAAAATAAATTTTGACGAAAATTAAAAATTTATGTGTTCTATTTAAGATGTCTTGGTTTTTGACATAATGTATTTTAACGCCTGCTGCCAACCTGCGACCATCCGTCGTCCTCTGGTGGTCGTCTTCTCTCCTCGTGTTTTGGGGGGAGTCCTTCTTTCGGATCATCTCGCCTAATCATTAATATCGTATTTTTAATATATAGTACATCAAACTTTAACCACATAGATAATATAACAAATTTAAACTCTTTATCTTGATCGGAAGGGTAATTACGAAAAAAGGCAGAATTCTAGTTTTTTTCTGCATTTATGTTTTTGTCACAAGGAACTTATTTTGATTTCCGCAAAATCAGGTGTGAAAAACATTTGCATAAATGCTAATTTCCATAATGAGTACCAAAAAAAAGAGCAAACTTACTTTTCCTCGCGTCTAGGTGGATCTCGAGGAGAATTCTGTATCGAGTCGGGCGCGACTTTATCACGCCAATTCTGATTGATGTTACGCATTGCGTCATCACGACGAGGACCAGTACCGCCAACAGGAGGAGGAGGTCCACGACGTTCGGGCATTCTACCACGAGCACGAAAACCATCCGTTATGGACTCCCGTGTAGGAATCTCACGCGGCTGTAAAAGCGAATATACATTATGCGTTACCATAAAAATTTGTCTTTTATTTTTCGTTATGTACTTACGGGACGCACATCCCTCCCACGGTCTCTATCTACTATTCTATCCCGGTCCCTCTCCCTATCTCTATCTCGAGCATCATCCTTCTCGTAATCGTCTCGTCGCCATGTATCTGAGGAATTCTGTTTTTTCGGTCTTTCCAATTCGTCTTTTCGCCACTTGTTGTCTGTTGTCTCACGTCTCTTCCAACGATTGAACTCTTCCTTGTTACCGTCCTCTTTCGCATCAGTATTGCGACGCCAAGACATTGTTTCCACTGTAATCATAGAAATGTGTTATTATAATCGGAGTTCAAAATTGTATCTATTCTTCTTTGTATATATGAAATTGCATACCTGGTTTTTCTGCTGCGCGTTGACGTCTCCATGTATCGCCCATTTCTTTTTCCTTTTGTCTCTCCTCTTCCAATTTCCGTTCAATTTCAGCTTCCCTAGCTCTAGTGATTTCAGCTTGTTTCTCAATCTTAGCCAAACGCTCGGCTTCCTTCGCTTCTTCTTCGGCACGTTTTAACCTCTCTTCTTCCTCCCTCTTTGCTTTCTCCTCCTCCATTCGTCGTTTCTCCTCTTCCTGTTTGACACGTAATTCCTCTTGCCGTCTTCTTTCCAGAGCCTCGGCACGTTCATGTTCATATCTTGCTTTGCGTTCAGCTTTACGCTCTATCTTGCGCTTCAATAATCTACTGGCTCTCTCCTCGTTTAGTACCGTTTCAAATTCTTTCAGCTTCTCGAGATAAATGCTCTTACGTTCAGCCAGTATCTTCGACAAGAAGATATCATGATCCTCCTTCATTCTAGCCATGCGTTCTCTTGTTGCGACAGCCTGCTGTCTTTCTTCTTTGGCTGCAGCAATCCTTTCTGCCTCTTGCTGCTCCCATCGTAACTTGGCTTGTTCCATCTTTTCCTCGACTGCTTTCTCTAACAATGGTATTTCCTCTATCCGTTTGGCACGCTCCAAGTAATCGATCTTCTTCTCCTGAGACTTCAACTTCTGTTGCATTTCTCTGCGTTCTTTCTGCAACTCTTCCGCTTCTCGAGCTGCAATTTGTTCTGCATCTAACTTCTTAATCTCGTCCTCGTCTAGTTTCTTCAGTACTTTCTGGCCGTGACTAGTCTGAGAGATTTGTTGCATTTTCTCTTTGAGATGACGGTCCTTAATTTGTTGAATCTCGCTCTGCTGCCGCTTTCTTTCACGCTCCTCTCTTTCTTGCTCCAATCTCTTCTGTTCAGCCAACATTTGCTGTCTCTGCAATTCTTCTTGTCTACGCATTTCCTCTTCTTCGCGAACTGTGTTAATGTGTTCAATGTACTCTTTCCTTTCTTCGATAATCTTATGTCTTCCTAGAATTCTTTGATGCTCCTTCAATTTAGTTTCATGATAATGACCTACCATAGCGTTGCGCAACTTCTCACGTTCCATTTTCTTTTTATTTGGATTGATAATATGGATTGCTCTATGCAACACAGTAGCCATATTAACAAGTTGACAACGGATTTGTTCAGAAGGCATAGCTTGCAGAACTGGACCGTCAGGATGATCTTCTCTCTGAGCCTCAGACAAATCGACTCCGAAGTTCACACATTTCTTGCCATGGTTAATTCTTATTTGCATATCATTGTATCTTACACAGTCAACTAAGAGACGCTCTAAATGAAAATCTGTTGTAAATTTAGCAAGCTCCAGAAGCCTGGCAAACTGTATAGTTTGATACACTTGTGATATTTGATGAATCAAACGAACAAGCGTTACGTCTTGTAAGGCTGGAATATACTGAATCAAAGGACTATTCTCGTCAGTTTGCAGAGTTTGAATAACAGAATCTACTCGAGTACATAACTCCAAAGGATGAAATTCAACTTCTAGCCATGAATACAAATCTTGTAATTGCGGAGATGCTAAATTCACGATATTCAAACGAACGATATCTTTAAGCAGAGAAACTCTCGTCGGCGGTTGAGTGAGACCTAAAAGTGTTGCAAGCTTCTGAGCTTTCTCCAATGGACTCTTATCTGTTTCGATAAAACGATCAAATTCAGGATGAGCCGATGGCAGTGGAATAGATAATGTAGCTAATAAGACACGATTGGCCATTCTCTGTTGTTCTTCCAACGACATGTTCTTCTTCATTTCACGAGATAGTTGCAGCAATTTGAATAACGCGGCAGCATGGAAAAGATAATTTCCTGCTTTCCAAAATACCATGGCCAACTTCTGATAATAATTGGCCATAGTTTTTGGTACTGGAAGCTTTTTAGACAAGTTCATCATTCCGTGTACATCTTCAGAAGACTTGAAAGCCTCTTGCCATAACTCCATTTGAATTGCAGAATCAAGCTGATTCAATCGTGTTTCCAAGTTCAGTTGTTGAGTTTCGGCTCTATTCATAGAAACATTAGATACCAGTGCTGGTAATTTACAAATTTCTTCTAGATGTTTTCTCAACTTTTCACATAACTTACGAAATTCAGTCTTACGGTTATATTCAAGACAAAATTGGAAGGCCATACGTGCAATGTCATGATACAGTGTTTCTACATGCGCATTAGTTCTTAACAGTTCCAAACATTGACAATAGGATTCCCATAAAAATTTTACCCAAGGTGTTAGGATTGTACGGTCACTTCTATCTTGAGCATCTTCACCGCTTACCGCAGACAACAGAATACTTTCCGGCGTAGCTAAGTTGTCAAGATCATCTATGTCTATAACAGCTTGCTGACTTTGTTTCCTCGCTTGATTCGTTTTTTCCTCCGCCATACGCAGATACCCACGTATGACGTTTTCTAAACTTCCAACGTTGACTGATTGGAACATATTTCGATACTGAAATAGACCCTCTTTCGCTATGTGCGACTTTTTTAGTTCCACACATAGGTCCAAATATTTGAACATTATGGGTTCCAAAACGGACTCTGACCAGTTGTACGTCCATTTTTTATTCCGGAAGACTTCTTGCAAAGTATCTAATGCCCGAGCAGGTTTCCCTACTTCGATGAATTCTGTTAAAAAGAATAAACACTCATGTATTGCTAAGATTTATATTTGAAGCATATAATTAGACAGCGGATCTTTGTGCAAAATAAAAATTTTCTCGCTGAATTGCAATAATCTGGAGTGACTTAGACATTTCTTTTCTTACTTAACACTAAACGGACTGAGCACTAAAAGCGAGTAATATGTTTTAGTTCATAAAAATGATAAGGCTCTGTTTATTTAGATTCCGTGCAATTTTTATCAAAATATGTGCTTGGATACAGAAATTTATCGAGTCAATTTCCATGTAAGCAACTTCATAATTTCAATAATTGTAAATTGAAAAATATAAAACTGGTCCTTTGACCAGCATTGGTAGGTTTAGTGTTAATATTAATATTTAATAAGTTGAAAATAATATAATAGTATTTGGAAATTCTTCTAATGTTTTCACTATTTTAAATTACACCTAATCATTTTTGTCATAAATGCATAAAGATCTGCTGTCTACATATAATTAAATCTATTTAATGATTTCGATATACTGTAAATTCGTTAAATGTCTCAAGAATGGTTATATTGCGAAATGGTACCTACAATTTATGTAACACAGTAAACAAATGGACATCTGTAGTGTCAAAGTCAGTTCAATGATAACAATGTGAAACAGTTTTAACAAAAAATACTCAGAGAATATCCTACAGAGCAACGCATTGGGATGATCGAAATTCATTTTGATTGATGTGAGTAAAAGATACATACCATACGAATTTATTCAATACGAACATATAAATCTTCTCATTCGAGAAAAGTTATACATACATAAAGAACAGAATCGCGAATGTTGCGATTGTAATTACTAGCATCGTACAGTTTCTTGACCGCTTGCATAATTCCTATTGCAGGTGCATATGGTTGTGCAAAAGTAATATTTTTCGGAAAAAGAATTGGACAGACGTGACTATAGGCAGTTCGAATGTTATGTGACAAGTATGATTAACATTTACAATAATTAACCATTACTTGAAAGACACACGGTCAAGTTGGGCAGTATGGGTGACCGAAAATCGGTATTAATGGGGCGTAACAATTTTTGGACTCTAGATAAAATATCCATCGGCCATGTCACATTCTTCTGTGTGGCTAGGCATACATACCATTCGCTCGTTTGAGAGCATTCTCAGGTCTCTGTCCGTATCGCGCCATTTTCTCCCACAAATATAGTTAATTTCACACCATACAAGATATCGCAGAATCCGGTAAACTTGCGTAGAAAATCTAGAATTTCCGTTTTCTAACGACACGACGTTTGTCACGACGGACTCCGACCGCGTGTACCGGATGAAAGGCGGCCGCTACAGAAAAATGGCTTCCCGTAATATGTGAGTCAAATTAAACAACCTGATTTCGTAATATATAACATAAAGTTCACATATATTCATAGAATTATCCAAGAAAAAATACGATTTAGTTTACTATTGAAGTTGTTCCCATGAAAATTTCTTGTAACTGTTATTATTATAATTGTGTTGATTGTAAATTGTAACTGAATGGGGATAGGAAATGGGCTTGGCACTAGATGTCGTACAGGTCTATTTTCAATTCTACTGTCCGTTACATAGACATAGACCATATACAGGGTGAACCACAAATTGTGAACAGTAGAGATTGTAGAGATTACTCTATTAGCTGTCCGATTGAAAATGTTTTCATCGGGTATAGCATGGTTTCGAGAAAGCTTTCGCGTAATTATAGCAAATTTTTTGTCAGCTCTTTTTTTCATGATTTTTCAAGGTCACCTTCAATTTTTTTGCAAATAAACTATAAGTTTATACGACTATTTGTTAGAGGATTTCAAGACGAATTTGGTAAGTATCATAACTAAGCTGCGAATCTTTATGCATTTATAGGAAAATTGAGTAGATGAAATTCGAAATTGTAGAAAAATTTTGAAAATTGAAGATGTCAATATATGATTTCTCATCTATCAAAATTATTAAGGGAGGAAATAGCATTCTATTTGGTTTCTATTTCTTGCAATTAACACAGACAATTTTTGTTTTGCATAAAAATCCACAGTCTTTCATTATGATATGATATGGTAAAAATAATATCGAATAAGTATTCTATATATAGAAATTATATTTATTTAAGAAATTGTATGGGGTGTACATAAAAATGCATCTATACCTATATTTTCTTTTATTACATTTTCACTGTATCGTCTTTGTTTTAAAATATATAATATTAATACTGAAACATCTCAAGTAAATGCATTTATTTACAAAAATATATAATGTGTTATAATAGGAATAAATTTTCTACAACAGCCAAATTGATTAAGAAATTCTCCACTGCCGCCGGTAAATTCTTTTCCTTTAGTGTTTGTGCAGACACCATCTTTCTTCCATCAGGTCCTTGAACTACAGCCAAAGATGTTAGTTGATTCAGTAGATCCTGAGTTTTATCATTAATCTCAGATATTATTTGGGCTTCGGTGTAGGTTTGATTTTTGCATAACTGAACCATAAATAGAGCTATTTCCTTATGTGTTTTTGTCATTGTCAGGCTCTCTAGAATGAAAAGATGTTTTGCAAAGATAGTGTATTCACCAGAATGGAAAATTTTTCAAATTTTCTTTTTACCTTTTGCATGCGAAGCTACTGTAATTTCTCTAGCTGGAATGTTCACAAGTAGATCAAACAAATCTGTTCTGGATGATATCGAGCTGTTTCTACAACCAGCAACATAATGGGAATGTCTCTACAAAAAGTTTGTTCGCTTAGGACTTATTGTAATTATAAACAGTGTAATATATTAATATATTGTACCTTTAATTCTGCCAGTTCGTCATCAACTAAATCTACCCAAGGAAATAAGTAATCGCTAACTTTTCGATGTTTCATCAATGCTGGAAATAAGCCAGTCCATTTCAAAAGTTGTTCCAAACTGTGATGATAAACCACTATCCTTTTTTTCAACAATAAAGCTGTATATATTAATATAGTTTCCAACTCAAAAGCTTTAATTAATTCTCTGATGTTGGTATTCACTGTAAAACGATGACTATTGAAATCATCCGACACAAACGTTCCATTTTCTTGGGTAGAACAAGATCCTTTTGTAAATACAGAAAGGTATAGCTGTAAGATTTCTGTTGGTTTCCCAGTTTTACAGTACATTTTGCTAAGCACTCGTGAAAGAACTTCATATTTTCGTGGATTAAAATCTTTTGCGAATAGAACTAAAGCAAATTGTTTTACCTAATAATAGAAGAGAACATTAACATCGTTTCATATCTATTTTATTTGTAAAAACTATTTTAACTTACTTTTGGTAATTTATCAGAATCAAATACTTCGCTGGAATGTATATAAAACCAATCGTGCTTATGTCTTGAAAATACAAATACTTGTGAAGAATTATATTCTGATTCTAAGTTACATTTCCTATAAACAACTGCTTTCTGTAATTCTGAAATGAATGGATAGGACCATGTCCATAACACATCTCCATTGGAATCCTTTTCTGAAATACAATAAAAAGATAATAAATATTGAAATGATTTAATTATGCACAGAGATATTTAAAATAAGAGATTACCGATTATACTACAGGAAAGTAAATTCGGCATCTAACTTCTTAATCTCGTCCTCGTCCATTTTCTGCCGTACGTTCTGGCCGTGACTAGTCTGGGAGATATGTTGCATTTTCTTTTTAAGATGTCGGTCCTTAATTTGTTGAATCTGAGGCTTTCCTACATTTGTGATAAATTCGTATCGGCTCGGGGAGCGTTTGATGGGACCGCGTTCGTATCGCGTAACGAGTTCGCAGCGTTGCCGGGGACCCGGAATAGTAATTAGTAGACTGCGGATCTTTATGCAAAATAAGTATGTTCTGCATTGATTGTGGGATTCAGGAATAAAATAAAAATTTATTTCATCCCTTAATTACTTTGTCACATTGAAAACAACATTACAATATTCTGAAATTTCTCTAATTTTTTACTGTTCTATATATATCATTCAACCAATTTCTTCATAAATGCATACACATCCGAAATCTAGTAATTATGAAGTAATACCGCGAGGAACGCGAGACCGTTGCCGTCGCGTCGGTCGGCAAACGGTCGAGTTAAGCCGGCCGGACAGCGGGCGGGGACGCGCGTGACCACAGATAGGTGGTTGTGGTTGTACGTCGGGGTTGTAACGCGGAGTCGCGGATTCTCGGGGGACTCGTGGCGTCGTCGATTTCGTGAATCTTTCGCGCCAGCTTATATTTGACTGCTGTCTGTTTCCACTGACAGTCATTAGATGACCATCCATTAAATAATCGACGTAAAGCCGACCTCTCTTGCATCATTTACTTGTGAGAAACCTTCCCGCCGCGGGGAATGCCCCGTGCTTTTCCCCACGTAGAACCCTGTGCCTGTCCGCGAGTTGTTCAGAATATCGTGCGGTTCTCATAGATTCGAAGTTCTCGTTCGCGATACGCGATTCCTCAAACCATCCTTTGCGCGACACCTAGACGATGTGACAAATTGGCGCATGAACAGGGACCTCTCTATCGCAAGGGTTTTTCCCGAGAAAAGAGAGAGGACAGTAATAGCGGTAGACTCTCACAAGATAATCGTGGTACGACTTTCTGTCCGTAAGACCGTCCGTACGACCTCCTTTCTGTCCGTCTGACTTTCGGTGCGTAAGAAAGAGACGAGCTATTTTTCCCGACGCTAAACACGGAGACCACGCTCAATCACGTTTTATAGCGTTTTGCGAATGTTCATCGGAAGGGTAATCAAGTAACATTACGATTATTGATCGAAAGAGTAATTACGGGAAAAAATAGAATTCTAGTTTTTTTTAACGTATTTATATTTTTGTCACAAGGAATTTATTTTGATTTCCGAAAAAACAAGTGTGAAAAACATAAATGGTAATTTTCATAATGATTACAAAAAAGAGAGCAAGTTTACTTTTCCCAGAGTTGGGCAGTAATTAATTACGTGAGTATTTAATTACATCTTCAATGACATGTGCAAACGTGGACTACAATTACAATAAGAAAACGGTTAAATGGTCCAAAACATAAAAATTAGTAGTTTTAAAGAACAATTACACTGAAGTAATTGTTAGACTCAATTACAATTACTGTAATCGTGTTAAGTAATTGCAATCACTCTTTTCACAATTACTGTAATTGTAATTGTGGTCTGCAATTACAATTACTGGTTGAGCCAAAGTAATTGCAATTACCAATTACAATTACATGTAATTTTAATTTTATTTCTGCAATTTCAAGTAATTTAAATGCGATTACTTAACGTCAAAATGGCACTAAAAAAATGTAATTAGATACCTACTCAATGGAAATGTCTAAAAAGAACAAACAATAAGCATATGTTATATGTTATCTGACTCCAACTTTGAAATGAGGGTCATTTTGAAAAGTAATGGTAATCTCTTTTTTGAAATATCAAATAATTAGCTACAAATAAATATTTAATGAATAATAAATATTTCCTAACATATGCTTTTTGTTTGTTCTTTTTAGACATTTCCATTGAGTAGGTATCTAATCAATGTTGTAATTCCAACTACCAATTAAAATTACTTGTAACTGGTAAGTAATTGTAATTGTAATTGAAATTACATTTTACCCAACTCTGACTTTTCCTCGGATTTAGGAGTCAGGTTGAGTCGAGTTTATCGCGATAATTCTGATTGGTGCTACGCATTGTGTCATCACGACGAGGGCCGGTACCACCAACAGGAGGAGGTCCACGACGTTCGGGCATTCTACCACGGGCACGGGAACCATCCGTTACGGACTCGCGTGTACGAATATCACGTGGCTGTAAAAGCGAATATACATTACGCGTTACCATCAAAATTTGTCTTTTATTTTTCGTTATGTACTTACGGGACGCGCATCCCTCCCACGGTCTCTATCTACTATTCTATCCCGGTCCCTCTCCCTATCTCTATCTCGAGCATCATCCTTCTCGTAATCGTCTCGTCGCCTTGTATCTGAAAAATTCTGTTTTTTTGGTCTTTCCAATTTGTCTTTTCGCCATTTGTTGTCTGTTGTCTCGCGTCTCTTCCGACGATTGGACTCTTCCTTGTTACCGTCCTCTTTCGCATCAGTATTGCGACGTCGAGACATTGTTTCCACTGTAATCATAGAAATGTGTTATTATAATCGGAGTTCAAAATTGTATCTATTCTTCTTTGTTTATATGAAATAGCATACCTGGATTTTCTGCTGCGCAATGACGTCTGCATGTATCGCCCATTTCTTTTTCCTTTTGTCTCTCCTTTTCCGATTTCTGTTCAATTTCAGCCTCCGTGGCTCTAGTGATTTCAGCTTGCTTCTCAATGTTAGCCAAACGCTTCCTTCTTTTTCGGCACCTATTAATCTCTCTTCTTTCTGCCCTTGCTTTCTCCTCCTCCATTCGTAGTTTCTCCTCCATTCGTAGTTTCTCCTCCTCCATTCGTCGTTTCTCCTCTTCCTGTTTGACACGTAAATCCTCTTGTCGTCTTCTTTCCAGAACCTCGGCACGATCATGTTCCCATCTCGCTTTGCGTTCAGCTTTACGCTCTACCTTACGCTTCAATAGTCTACTGGCTCTCTCCTCGTTTAGTACCGTTTCAAACTCTTTGAGCTTCCCGAGATAAATGCTCTTACGTTCGGCCAGTATCTTCGACAAGAAGATATCATGATCCTCCTTCATTCTAGCCATGCGTTCTCTTGTTGCGATAGCCTGCTGTCTTTCTTCTTTAGCTGCAGGAATCCTTTCTACCTCTTGCTGTTCCCACAGTAACTTGGCTTGTTCCATCTTTTCCTCGACTGCTTTCTCTAACAATGGTATTTCCTCTATCCGTTTGGCACGCTCCAAGTAATCGATCTTCTTCTCCTGAGACTTCAACTTCTGTTGCATTTTCCTGCGTTCTTTCTGCAACTCTTCCGCTTCCCGAGCTGCAATTTGTTCTGCATCTAACTTCTTAATCTCGTCCTCGTCTAGTTTCTTCAGTACTTTCTGGCCGTGACTAGTCTGAGAGATTTGTTGCATTTTCTCTTCGAGATGACGGTCCTTAATTTGTTGAATCTCGCTCTGCTGCCGCTTTCTTTCACGCTCCTCTCTTTCTTGCTCCAATCTCTTCTGTTCAGCCAACATTTGCTGTCTCTGCAATTCTTCTTGTCTACGCATTTCCTCTTCTTCGCGAACCTTCTTAATGTCTTCAATGCACTTTCTCCTTCTTTCGATAATCTTAGGTCTATCTACAATTCTTTGATACTCCTTCAATTTTGTTGCATAGTAATTACCTACCATAGCGTTGCGAAACATCTCGCGTTCCATTTTCTTTTTATTTGGATTGATAATATGGATTGCTCTCTGCAACGCAATAGCCATATTTACAAGTTGACAACGCATTTGTTCAGAAGGCATAGCTTGCAGATCCGAACTGTTCGGATGATCTTCCCTCTGAGCCTCGGACAAATCGATTACGAAGTTCACGCATTTCTTGCCATGGTTAATTCTTATTGGCATATCATTATGTCTTACACAGTCAACTAAGAGACGCTCTAAATGAAATTCCGTTGTAAATTTAGCAAGCTCCAGAAGCCTGGCAAAATGTATAGTTTGATACACTTGTGATATTTGATGAAACAAACGAACAAGCGTTACGTCTTGTAAGGCTGGAATATACTGAATCAAAGGACTATTCTCGTCAGTTTGCAGAGTTTGAATAACAGAATCTACTCGAGTACATAACTCCAAAGGATGAAATTCAACTTCTAGCCATGAATACAAATCTTGTAATTGCGGAGATGCTAAATTCACGATATTCAAACGAACGATATCTTTAAGCAGAGAAACTCTCGTCGGCGGTTGAGTGAGACCTAAAAGTGTTGCAAGCTTTTGAGATTTCTCGAATGGAGTCTTATCTGTTTCAATAATAAGATAAAATTCCGGATGAGCCGATGACAGTGGAATAGATAATGTAGCTATTAAGACACGATTGGTCATTCTCTGTTGTTCTTCCAACGACATGTTCTTCATTTCACGAGATAGTTGCAGCAATTTGAATAACGCGGCAGCATGGAAAAGATAATTTCCTGCTTTCCAAAATACCATGGCCAATTTCTGATAATAATTGGCCATAGTTTTTGGTACTGGAAGCTTTTTAGACAAGTTCATCATTCCGTGTACATCTTCAGAAGACTTGAAAGCCTCTTGCCATAACTCCATTTGAATTGCAGAATCAAGCTGATTCAATCGTGTTTCCAAGTTCAGTTGTTGAGTTTCGGCTCTATTCATAGAAACATTCGATTTCGATGCTTGTAATTTACAAATTTCATTTAGATGTTTTCTCAACTTTTCACATAACATACGAAATTCAGTCTTACGGTTATATTCAAGACAAAATTGGAAGGCCATACGTGCAATGTCATGATACAGTGTTTCTACATGTGCATTAGTTCTTAACAGTTCCAAACATTGACAATAGGATTCCCATAAAAATTTTACCCAAGGTGTTAGGATTGTACGGTCACTTCTATCTTGAGCATCTTCACCGCTTACCGCAGACAACAGAATACTTTCCGGCGTAGCTAAGTTGTCAAGATCATCTATGTCTATAACAGCTTGCTGACTTTGTTTCCTCGCTTGATTCGTTTTTTCCTCCGCCATGCGCAGATACCCATGTATGACGTTTTCTAAACTTCCAACGTTGACTGATTGGAACATATTTCGATACTGAAATAGACCCTTCTTCGCTGTGTACGACTGTTTTAGTTCCACACATAGGTATAAATATTTAAACATTACGGTTTCCAAAAAGGACTCTGACCATTTGGACATCCATTTTTTATTTCGGAAGACTTCTTGCAAAGTATCTAATGCCCGATCAGGTTCCCCTGCATCAATGAATACTGTTAAAAAGAATAAACACTCATGTATTGTCAAGATTTATATTTAATGCATGTAATTATACAGCGGATCTTTATGCAAAATAAAAATTTTCTACCTGAAGTACAACAATCTGGAGTTACTTAGACATTTCTTTTCTTTCTTAATACTAAACCTACCGAGCGCTAAAAGCGATTAATATGTTCTTGCTTATAAAAATGATAAGGTTCTGTTTATTTAGATTCCGTGCAAATTTTATTCTTAGTCAATTATTTAGAGACAATTTTCATGTACCCAGCAAGCAGAATGCTCGATTTTGGGCAGGCATCTGCGTCAGCAGGCATATCGCTTTCTGCTGACAGAAAGTGCTCGGGCAGAACGAGGGCAGCTCGGTCCTAAATTCTGCCTGCGTCGTACTAACACAGACGAGGTATTCTCATCGATGGCACTATATTAGTGCGACCTGCCCTGTATAACGGCATTCGCCACATTAAATAGTGTGGTGTCCATCGTGGTCCGGAACCCACCTTAAACTGTGGGTCCCGTCGCTTAATAACACTGTCCAACAACCAAAAAGTATTTCGATTCCCACTATACGATTCTTATAGTTTTTCGCGCTGATTCCAAATCTGTCCTTAATTTTTCTCCTAGGCGTACAGTTTTTGAGAAAATTGAGTTTAAAAAAAAGACATATTTTTCAACTTTGAACAAATATTGTGATGTTATTATAAAAGATATTGAATTGTTGTTTGCAGAAAAAGATTCGGTAGACTTTCCCGAATACAGCGATATCAAATATTAATACATTATGATTGTTTAAACATGTTTAAACGATCGTTAAAGACGGAGAGACACCACTTTTGTACCAATTTTTGCGGATATTTTTTAATTTAAATAAAAAATAAGGGTCCAGCGGAAAATCGAACTATACCACGCGGTAGAGCAGACTTTTATCTTGAGGAACCACCCTGTCAAGTTTGCGTGGTCGACGTTTTTTTCGAACCAGAAAGCAAAATATCTTCGCCCGACATGAGTTGCCGCCAGTAGAGGTCATCACAAGAACGGGCTTTCCATGTGATACGACGCGGCGAACGCCCGTTCTAGTGGTGAGCGCCACTGACGGCAACTCATATCGGGCGAAGATATTTTGCTTTCTGGTTCGAAAGAAACGTCGACCACGCAAACTTGACAGGGTGGTTCCTCAAGATAAAAGTCTGCTCTATCGCGTGGTATAGTTCGATTTTCCGCTGGACCCTTATTTTTTGAGATAAATTGAAAAATATCCTCAAAAATTGGTGCAAAAGTGGTGTCTCTCCGTCTTTAATCATTGTTTAAACATGTTTAAACAATCATAATGTATTAATATTGGATATCACTGTATTCGGGAAAGTCTACAGAATCTTTTGCCGTAAAGAACAATTCAATATCTTTTATAATAACATCACAATATTTGTTCAAAGTTGAAAAATATGTCTTTTTTTAAAACCCAATTTTCTCAAAAACTGTACGTCTAGGAGAAAAATTAAGGACGGATTCGGAATCAGCGCGGAAAACACTATAAGAATCGCATAGTGGGAATCGAAATACAAAAAAAAAGTTGGAATTTGTTGGAGAGTGTAATCATAACAGTTGAAGAAGCGACGAAAACAATCAAACAAAAAAAAATTAAATAGTGCAACCGTGCTGCTCTCTTAAAAGCAGGCAGAATCCAGGATCGAGCTGCCTGCGTACTGCCCGTAACTTTTACCGGGCAGACCCTACCAGCAGAATGCCAGACATCGGCGCAACAATAAGTATCGTCGGGTGCGCTGTTCAAAATCGAGCAGATTCCGAGCATTCTCAGCTTCGAGCAGCGTTCTGCCTGCGTAATGCTCGCCATTTACTGGCATCGTACGCTTGCAGGCTGTGCTCGATATTTACCCGAGGCCGGTCTGGTAATTGCGTATAAGTCTTCCCATTCGAGAAATGTTATACAAAAAGAACAGAGTCGCGAATGTTGCGATTGTAATTAATAGCATCGTACAGTTTCTTGACCGTTTGTAGAATTTCTATCGCAGATGCATATGGTTGTGTAAAGGTAATATTTTTCGGAAAAAATTAGACTATAGGTAATAAAAATGACTATACGCAGTTCGAATGTTATGTGACAAGTAAGATTAACGTCTGCAATAATTAACCATTATTGGGAAGACACACGGTCAAGTTGGACAATGTGGGCGATTAAAAATTGGTATTGATGGGGTGTAAACATTTGTGAACTCTAGATCAGAGGTCCCCAAATTTTTTTGTCTCGTAGACACCGTGCCAATGTTTTCTGTTTTGAGTAGACCCCTCACCTTTTTAATATTGAATTGTTACAAATTATCAACTGCAAATGTGTTTTTGACAGCTGACACAGTGCTACTCACTTTGATAGGTTTAACTCTAGAGTAAAAAATTAAAAAGAAAACACATGGTAAGTTTTATCAGGTACGACGGCCGACCCTCCATGCTGCTATTGTTTTCGCGAAGACATACGGACCTTTGTGAAGGAATACGGTTCTTGCGACGGAACAGCAAGTTTTTACAAGTTACAAGTGCTGCGAATTCTTGCAGGCTAACCCTAGATAATTACGGTTACCGTTGTGCACTAGGTTCGGGATGGCCCTTCGAATGTTCCCGGATTATGACACGTCGCGGCTATTGAGGAAGATGGAAACGAACGTTGCATGCCAAATGGTCGTCAAATGTAGAATATGCCTTAATCTCAAAACAGACAAACAAACAAGAAAGCGAGCTAAAATAGCCTTCCGTCACGTCCGTGTCATAATCCTTGTCGACGAAGACTCCACGTGTTTCGTTCTTTCGCTACGGGACACTCGTGGACCCCCATTTACATTTCATGCACCCTTAATTTTTGCACCCCTAGGGGTCGATATAGACCACTTTGGGAATCACTGCTCTAGTTCAACGGTTTCCAACCAGTATTTTTTTGTAATAAAGTTATTATTATTTAAAACGTGTCTATATTAATATATATATTAAAAGATAGGGAGGCGCAGAAAAAAATTTTTTTTAGGGAGGCGTAGTAGGATAAAAGTTGGAAATCGCTACTCTAGATAAAATATCCATCGGCCACATTCTTCTGTGTGGCTAGGCATACATACCATCCGCTCGTTTGAGAGCATTTACACGTCTCTTTCCGTATTGCGCCATTTTCTCCCACAAATATAGTTAATTTCACACCATACAAGATATCGCAGAATCCAGTAAACCTGCGTAGATAATCTAGAATTTCCGTTTTCTAACGACGCGACCAGTACTAAGTACTGAGATAATGAGATTGGTTCACCTGTTGAGAGTGCTGAGATCTGAGATAGTGAGATATATGTAGTGCAAAATTTTTCGCGCATGCGCGGCTATTTTAGCCTCAGTAAGGTAAAATTCTCGATAAAATTGGGTACCTTGATCACCCCGTAAAATTTTTAAGAATTGTTATGAGTTGATTGTGAAAAATGAATGTATAACATGTGTATTTGTGTATATTTTGTAACTCGTAGGAAGTCTTTTTGTCCGGAACAGTTTGTTTCGGTACATTCCCGCCAATATAACTGCCTCAGGCCTCTGCTACCTCATCATCCTAATACATATACATAGTAGATACGTTACTGTTTTGCCCACGCATGCGCGTGAAAATTTGCACCATATCGCAAATCGCATTACATATCATAGCACTGATACCGGATGGAAGGCGGCCGTTACAGAAAAATGGCTTTCCGTAATATGTGAGTCAATCATGAAGTAATTCATGGAGTCAATTTAAACAACCTGATTTCGTAATATATAACATAGAGTTTACATATATTCATCGAATTATCCAAGAAAAAATATGATTTAGTTTACTATCGATGTTGTTTGAACGACAAAACCGTGATACAAATACATTACTATTCTTTTTTCAAATAAAGTAAGTTATAAAGAAATAAATATTAATTTCATATTAACAACATTCACATTAAAATTTAACTTTTTCCAAATTATAATTAACAAAATGAGTTAGCACTATTTAAAATAATAAAAGTAAAGTAAAAAGGAACGAATAATAAAATAAAATATATATTACTTATTACAGTTACAGTTTTCATAAATATTTATACAGAATGTGGTACAGCGACGTTCCCCTTTCCCTTCTAGGTGCACTTTAGCTTCGTGGTACTTAGACTATAGCACTTTGCCTACATCTGATAGATGAAGTAATCTCTTATCCAAAACCAGATCTACATATAAGTATATTTGGTCTAATTGTAAGGTCCGTTACACAAGATTTCTTTCATTATGATATGGTAAAAATAATATCCAATAAGTATTCTATATACAGGGTGAGACGCCAGAAACAGGCCACCTGAATAACTCGGCTGCTATTGGTGTTAGGAAAAAATGCATCAGATGGAACTTGCTTGGTTTCAAGGGGGCATTAATCAGATGTTAGTATTTTTTTTGTAAGTGGACGCGTAAAGGACATATGAAGGTCGACTTCATTTTTTTTAATGGAATGAGGTATTTTCGTTATAAAAAAGTACTAACTCATGTATGTCGAAAAATTAGTAGTTCAGGAGATATTTCAATTTAATAACTCTAAAACACCATTCCTGTCGCACTAACAAGACGTTAGTGTTTACTTACTTGTGTAACATCTTAGTACGACAGTAATGGTATTTTAAAGTTATTTAAATTGAAATATCTCCTGAACTACTAATTTCTTTACATACATGGGTTAGTACTTTTTTATAACGAATGTCCAGCTGCATCGATTGATGTATTAAAAAATACCTCATTCCATTTAAAAAAATGAAGTTGACCTTCATATGTCCATTACGCGTCCACCTACAAAAAAACTACTAACATCAGATTAATGCCCCCTCGAAACCAAGCAGGTTCCATCTGATGCATTTCTTCCTAACACCAATAGCAGCCGAGTTATTCAGGTGGCCTGTTTCTGGTGCCTCACCCTGTATATAAATTATATTTATTTAAGAAATTGTATGGGGTGTACATAAAAATGCATCTATATCTATCATTTCTTTTATTAAATTTTCACTGTATCGTTTTTGTTTTAAAATATATAATATTAATACTGAAACATCTCAAGTAAATGCATTTATTTACAAAAATATATAATGTGTTATAATAGGAATAAATTTTCTACAACAGCCAAATTGATTAAGAAATTCTCCACTGCCGCCGGTAAATTCTTTTCCTTTAGTGTTTGTGCAGACACCATCTTTCTTCCATCAGGTCCTTGAACTACAGCCAAAGATGTTAGTTGATTCAGTAGATCCTGAGTTTTATCATTAATCTCAGATATTATTTGGGCTTCGGTGTAGGTTTGATTTTCGCATAACTGAACCATAAATAGAGCTATTTCCTTATGTGTTTTTGTCATTGTCAGGCTCTCTAGAATGAAAAGATGTTTTGCAAAGATAGTGTATTCACCAGAATGGAAAATTTTTCAAATTTTCTTTTTACCTTTTGCATGCGAAGCTACTGTAATTTCTCTAGCTGGAATGTTCACAAGTAGATCAAACAAATCTGTTCTGGATGATATCGAGCTGTTTCTACAACCAGCAACATAATGGGAATGTCTCTACAAAAAGTTTGTTCGCTTAGGACTTATTGTAATTATAAACAGTGTAATATATTAATATATTGTACCTTTAATTCTGCCAGTTCGTCATCAACTAAATCTACCCAAGGAAATAAGTAATCGCTAACTTTTCGATGTTTCATCAATGCTGGAAATAAGCCAGTCCATTTCAAAAGTTGTTCCAAACTGTGATGATAAACCACTATCCTTTTTTTCAACAATAAAGCTGTATATATTAATATAGTTTCCAACTCAAAAGCTTTAATTAATTCTCTGATGTTGGTATTCACTGTAAAACGATGACTATTGAAATCATCCGACACAAACGTTCCATTTTCTTGGGTAGAACAAGATCCTTTTGTAAATACAGAAAGGTATAGCTGTAAGATTTCTGTTGGTTTCCCAGTTTTACAGTACATTTTGCTAAGCACTCGTGAAAGAACTTCATATTTTCGTGGATTAAAATCTTTTGCGAATAGAACTAAAGCAAATTGTTTTACCTAATAATAGAAGAGAACATTAACATCGTTTCATATCTATTTTATTTGTAAAAACTATTTTAACTTACTTTTGGTAATTTATCAGAATCAAATACTTCGCTGGAATGTATATAAAACCAATCGTGCTTATGTCTTGAAAATACAAATACTTGTGAAGAATTATATTCTGATTCTAAGTTACATTTCCTATAAACAACTGCTTTCTGTAATTCTGAAATGAATGGATAGGACCATGTCCATAACACATCTCCATTGGAATCCTTTTCTGAAATACAATAAAAAGATAATAAATATTGAAATGATTTAATTATGCACAGAGATATTTAAAATAAGAGATTACCGATTATACTACACGAAAGTAAATCCGTAAGTGGGGCCATTCTGAATTAACCCATCAAATTGCATTTAAAATAATTAAACTTGTAATTGGAAATGTTATTTTCATTACAAGTGGCAAATAATCATTCCCACATTTTATCGTACTATAGATATGGAAACTAGTTTTGACAAGCTGCACATTTCGATAGGTTATGTTTGGTGACACTGTAGAACCCATGGATATAGGAATATAGGGATGGAGCATGAGCTGGGATCAGTGGCAAGGGGGGTGTTCAGGATTGAGGAGGAGGCAGGGTAAAATTTACGCACATATTTGATTGGTGGTTTTTCTGCGCATACTCTGTACCGCCAAGTATGAAAAATGTTTACAGATTGCTTACATATATCTGACAAGTTGAAACTAGAAAAAAAATGTGTTAGTTAACCCTTTGTCCTATAATAACGTATGACACTCGTGATATGAATTATGTTCCAAATATTATAATGAACGTTGTTAAATAATTAAAAGTGAAGGAAATGAAAAGTTGTATAAATTTTCGATAACTGCAAATCTTCTACATTTTTTTATTTTATGCAATTAGTAGTTACATATTTCATGTTCTTATGTACAATTTCAAATAATTCATAAATCTGTAATGTGAACAAAATTCTAGAACGAGGGACTAAAAAAGAAAACTAAAATTAGAGAATATAGAAAGGAAATTAAAACGTGCAACACGAATTAAAGAACATACTAATTTTACATAATTCGTTATTTATATTTTAAAATCATTATTTTTAGTAAATGAAAAAAAATAGGTGTTATATATTTAATAATTAATAAAGATATCATAAATGTAATTTTTTCTTATAATTAAAAATAGGGTACAATAAGTTTTTACACATAATAGGTTTATATGTATGTATATCTTTATTTAAGCCTTTTGACCAAGAAATGGATTCAGTTTTACAACATAATTTACAGGCTTCGCAAAGAATTTATTGTCCTCTAAACAGAGTCAGTTTATTTAAAAATGATCATTGGCTATTTGCTTTATCTATTCTATTAATCGCTACGTAGTGCAATCTTATTTTAATGTATCTCTTAGCAATCAAACGTATCAAATGTGACGTATGAGTTTTCATTAAACCCTGATCGTTATTGTGATCTCTTAATTTGTTAAATATATTGGCATTGATAAAACGTTGCAGTACTCTATTCATTATTTCAAGTTGAATCAACGGTTTCTTAAAATCTCCGAAAACTTTCTTAAAAATAACGGAGCCAAACGTTATAAAAGGGTATTTGCGACTGTGGCGATTGAGCTCCGTTATTTTTAAAAAAGTTTTACCAGTGGGACTTTCGGTCGTTCCTGGATTAATTGTTAGAGTCAGGCCCTGCAATCTAAGTATATTAGGTTACTGTTTTTTCGTGAAAGGAACATACTTACTTAGCACAGTTCTGACTTCTCGCTCAATGGGGATTGTTGGGTCATAAACCCCGAGGTGCGACTCAGCTGTTGCGGACTTTAATTATGAAAAAGATCCTGGGCTTAGTATTTTCTATGAGACTACCTCTTCAACAAATGCACCCTGAACTTTGTCGAAGAATCCTTCGTAAAAATGATTTTCATGGTCGTATTCCTTGAAAGAAGCCGTTTGTAAGCAAAGTTAATAAGCAGAAAAGACTACATTTCGCTAAAAAACATGTCAGTAAAAATAAAGATTTTTGAAAACGTCACATACTCTCACGTTACTCACGTTACTCTGGTCATCAGAGAGGGTTACATTATTTCTTCTTGATTTCTTCGATTTCTCCGTTCTGGCATTAGAAGGTTATGTAACTGTTTCAATGCGTGACACTGCATTCATAATAACGTACTGCGCTTGCGCCGGACACAGCCAATGAAACATGTGCGTCTTTTACCTCGTCCCCCCCTAAAAAGTTGCCCACCCCGCAACGACATGCTCCATCCGTATATTCCTATATCCATGGTCAGATCACATCACTGAGGAATACCCCCACTTTTCCCGGCCGCGCGCCTCAATCCCCTTGGCAGCCATAGTTGCACTGAGCACTAAGGCCGCCATGGGGAGCGAGACGCGCGGCCGGGAGAAGTGGGGATATTCCACGGGTATTCCTTGAATTCCCTAGCTCGCATGCTATTTTTACCCATGCCTGCTGTAGAATGTACGTATATGCATATTCATATACCCAGACAGCACAGCCTGCCCGAGCCCACCGCCGGCCCAAACCTCCCGAGGCCCGTGACCGGCAGGTTACTACCTAACACAATGCTTGGATCGGCTCGAGGCTGATTCCGTTGGATCCGTGCCTGCTTCTTATGCGCGCAATGGCCCGGAAATAGCCAGGCATGGGCTCGAGCCCACAGCCTGACGGCCGTGCCAGATTTCAGCTAGATTTCAGCCAGAGTCTAATGTGGCCAATCAGTGCTTCGATTGAGCCCAACTTTTCTCGCGCATGCGCGTCACAGTGCGGGTCGCGTGGAAATGAGGATTGCAAGGGTGCGGGATTCACGTTCTCATTTCTTAATAATACAAAAATTTGATATTTCAGTAGTCAATAACGCTAGATAAAAGATCAATCTAGGCCGTGATCGCCCTCGAAACTCCTATTTTTACATTTACGAGTCGTAATTTGCATCATACGGAAGCATACAACTGCGCATGTAGCTATTTTCATAACATATATAATGCAAATTACGCCTCGTATAGGAAAAAAAAAGACTTTTGAGGGTGTTTGCTGCCTAGATTGATCTTTTATCTGGCGTTTTTGACTACTGAAAAACCCCTTGTTTGTATTATCACGAAATGAGAACGCAAATGCCGCACCCTTGCAATCTTGTAAATGGGCTGAAATCTAGCTGAAATCTGGCACGGCCGTCAGGCGAGCCCATGCCTGGCTATTTCCGGGCCATGGCGCGCATAAAAAGCAGGCTGAAATCGAGCCGGTGTGCTGTCTGGGTAGGTATGATTCCAAGTTGCGGTGTTTACACGAAACGAGTAGAATTGAATTTTGTGTACGGAAATTTTCCAGTAAGCAAAATTTGCAAAAATCTAGTGTTTCTAATGCAACAATAGTGACATCAAAATTTTCCCCCATTAATTTATGTTGTCACTAGAAATCATATATAATTCGTCAAATGTCTGTGTTCATTGATAGAGTGATTCATTATTTTTATACATTTTTATTCATTACTTTCTCATTTTTATTCATTATTTTGAATAAAGTTGAAATTATCCTCAACAGGCTATAACCTTTTGCCCACATCCGTTATTGATAGATGAAGTAATCTTAGAACACGGCATGTGACGGCATTGACGGCATGTTATCCGAAACCGGGTCTATAATTATATATAGTCTAACAATTGGCAACGCTGATTGGTGATCCGCAAGCGCAGAGTGCAGAGCAGTGCAGACTCGGCAAACTTGTAGACACAATCACACAAGACACAACTATACTCAACTATACTATACACAGCTTGTTAGATACGAACAATACGAAGAATACGAAGAATACGAAGCATACGAAGATACGCAGGATTGAGAGACATTGTCCACAAAAACATCGTTGTGTTCAGTCAGTGCGAGAGTAATTCGGATGGACGTTCGTGAAGCAGTGTACTGCAATGAAAATTCTCGAATACCAGAAAAAAAATTGTATTTGCGGGAAGAAGACTGGATAAGAAATAGATGGCGTGTGAAATAATTCCCGATAAGATAGTGGAATCATATCCTTTCCCCGATTCGGAGCCAGTTTGAAAGGTCACTTAACATTTGAATATGTTGAATCAGACGTCGGAGGAACAGATCGTTGCTGCTCCTCCTGGTGCAGAGAAAACACCAAAGCAAGTCTTGAAACCACGGAAATTAATTACGAGAACGTTCGATTTTCTTTGGAGACGTAAGTCACGACGTGCTAGCGTATTAAAACGAGAGAATGTAGACATTAGAATTGTCGAGTGCAATATTAACAATACTGTTCCAAGAAAAACGTCGTTTAGTTTCTTCAAAAACATTAAAGATCATATGCAAACCAAGAAGCTGTCAGAGTGCAAGTCGAAGCAAAAAGTAAGTACACAATAATGACAGCTGTGTTTTTGATCTAATTGTAAGAAATATTTTTACAGGGAAATGAGATTCAAGTATTCAGCTCGGTGTCGGAAGATAAAACAAATCCAGATTTGTTGACAGTTCAAGATGACAAATCCAGGTTTTGTACAGAGGAGAATAACGAGAGTAACGTATCGGAATTACAATCAGAAAGTATCATTGAATCTTCCGATGACCTGAATAGTAACGAAACTCCGATCATTTATGATTCATCTCTCCAAGATGAAGAAGTTTCAAAAAGTTTCAATGAAACCTTAGAAAATTACTTTGACGTCGACAGAAAACTGGATTTGCTTGATTTAGAAGCCATTTTTGAACTCCAAGCAGACAATAGATATGAAAATGTTCCTAGTCCTTTTCAGTCTTGTTCTGTTAACCAGGAACGATTGGGATATCCCCTTGCAGTAGAAAATAAAGTAACAGATCATCCGATTGAAAATATTTTAGATCCCGTGAACATTGACGAGACATTAAATCATGATAATAAAGTGAAAGCAAGTCTCACAGAGGAATTGCTTAAATTAAGTAACTACGGATGGTATTGGGGACCTATATCGGGCAATGAAGCTGACGCCAAACTAATATCTGAACCAGACGGTGCATTTTTAGTTAGAGACTCATCAGATGTCAGGTTTGTTTTCAAAATGCATTGGTAATAGTAACCTATGTAATGTAGTTAGTATTGCTGACACCAATTTTGTTTTTCTAGATACGTCTTGACACTTAGTTTTAAATCCTCTGGTAAGTTACTCCATGCTCGTATGGAACATAGCGGTGGTTTATTTTCTTTCTGTAACCAAAGTGCAAGTGCAGGATTCAGCTCTGTAGCTGATTTAATTGCATATTCAATGAATTCTAGCCAGTCGGCTCCATTTTGTTATTCACGACCTAGGTATCCGGGTCAGCCAGCATTTCCAGTTAGATTAACAAAACCAGTAAGCAGATTTACACAAGTTCGAAGTTTACAATACCTCTGTCGTTTTGTTATACGTCAGAATACTAGACTGGATAATATCCACAAATTACCTTTACCAAAAACTATCAAAGGCTATATAGAAGAAGCTCATTATTAATAATAAAGGGCAAAAATTAAACCTGATTTCTTATGAAACACATGCAGTGCAAATCTTACTGTCAAATTAGCGATATAAATAGAAAGGTTTTTGAATGTTTCTTGCAGAAAAGTTTCATTCATAGAAGTAATGAAAGATATAATACAAGCATTTTTTAGAAAGACTGTAATGCTCATTGTTAGGTCTGCGACATATTATTGTTCTTTTTATAAAAATTGATAGAACAGTATCAGAATTATTGATATTATAAAAATGGATAGAATCATATCAGAGTTATTGATATTGGTAATGAGTCTCCTATAAATGATAACAATAGATAATTTTGTAGTATTGTCTGAATCATTTCATTGTAAAATACGTTATATTTTGGAACGTAATGTTAACTCGTTAGGCACTGGCTGTGTAAACATATTTTTTATTACAAACTAATCTTCTGCTCAATTGAATGTTAAGGAAGGAAATTGATCTCGTTCTATAGAGAGATCAAATAATTTTATATAAAGACGGAACTATGTTGCCTTACTTAATCGCGACAATATTGCAGGGTAAAAGTTATATACTGTTAAATTTATATTTCTAACAATTTTTATCTTTATATCTTGCATGGAAAATAGTTCAGATTTATTGAATTCGACTTCAAATGTACAGATCTTGTTAATCTATATTACTGAAATAAATTAGCGGTAATGGCTCATTCAGCCTTAAATTGTGTCTCTTGAACATTTATTTTACCATATAAAATCAAGATACGTGCATGTAGCTCTTGAATTACTTATCTACTTTCGATAAATACAATCAGAAAAAACACTGCAATTGACATTTTTTCTAAAATTTATTATTTTCTATCTTAACATTGGTTTACCTATTCCAATTCAATCCAAGTATATTACGTGCCTGGCAAATAAAAAAGGTATTAAGTAAAGATATTATTATATTATAATAATTAGATTGCGGATGTTTATGCAAATACAATTTTGTGGACTAGTTTAAAGTTGATAAAAATTTGTTTACTCTGTTACAAAAGTTCCAAATTCTGTAGTTCGAAGAAAATAAAAGCTAGAGTAAATATTATACTAAAATTATAAATGCATAAAATCTACAAATTAAATATATTATAAAACTGAAATACTTGGAACCACTTACTGTAATAAAAGCAGCACTGGCTGCTTCGGTAGCACGATTTAGAGCTTGTTCTGGCAAAGCCATATCAGAAGTTGTTGTAAGAATAGAATGAATTTGTGTTGCCTCTTTTATTCGCCTATCCAAGAAATTCCAAGTTTGTTTATGGTCTTCGCTATTATCTTGTAGCATATACAACTCGGTAGTCTTATAAATACCTGCCAGTACTATTCTTCTAGTATACCAATTAATCTAATCGGGCAGATTTGTTTTGTGAGTTATTTGAAATATAAAAGACAATTAAAATTGTAT
Source organism: Lasioglossum pauxillum (assembly GCA_933228785.1). Taxonomy (NCBI): domain Eukaryota; kingdom Metazoa; phylum Arthropoda; class Insecta; order Hymenoptera; family Halictidae; genus Lasioglossum; species Lasioglossum pauxillum. The sequence continues at coordinate 14,972,493 of OW121702.1, read as the reverse complement.
GAAAGTACTCTTACATCAACTGATCTGTCACCAGCATAATAACAAATATCATCAACTAAAGTAAGTAAATTAGCCAATGACATTGGAACATTGGGGGGAAGTGTCATAAGAGCTAAAGCTTGAGGCCAAGTTTTCTTGTATGGAATCACCATTCTAAGTCTTGTCTGGACAGCATCCTGTACTTGAGACTCCAATGTTTTTTTCTCTTTAGTGGAATTTTCTTGAATAGCAAGAGCTTGTTCCTTAAGCATTTTATTCAACTGGTTGTTACATGTCAAGTAAAAATACTGAACTAAATCTGCTCCATGATTCGGAAATAATCCATGAATTACACCAGGATATCCGATAGATTCAGCACCTTTGGTATATGACTTTTCATTAAATATACTTATTTATTAATCAGTTAGGTGCTAAGTGCATGAAATCAAAACTAAAAGTCTATAATAAATATGTTAAATTTGAATCAAATCTTTTTAATTCTTGAAATCGCAACCGTTCATAATTGTTAGGAATTCTTTCCAAAACTCGTCTACTTAACTGAAAAATTAATACAAATTACCAGCACTGATGGCTTGCTGGCTCCACCCCAGATCATGTACAAACTTTAAAGATGCATAAAGAATCTTTGACTTGATATTTTTCTCATAGTCCTCGTCGCTTTCCTTGTTATGGTCTTGACTCGAATGTTGTGCATTCGTAGTAGCATTGTTGGTTTGTTCTGCGAGTAATACCCTACAAGTCCATATACTTCTTAAACCTATTAAAACGAAAACTCTATATAAATTTACTCCTTCTTCAAAAAGCTAATTATATATTAATGGATGACAATTATTAGGACTTGTACAAAACAATAAACTATTAGATATAAAAGAAATTAAGAAGTCATTTTATTTCACAATAAATGTACATTGTTATTTTGATGTTACAGCATTATCGTTAGTTTTCGTGAATGATGTTTCAGTAATACATTCATTGACCCTGATCAAAATGCTCTCCATTACATCAAGACCATTTACTGCCTTATGACAAAATAAAATTTTTTCTGATAATGGCAATGGAGGCAACTTTTCTCCGCCCACAATCAATGCTATTTCGGCATCGTTTTTTTCAAATCCCATATCACTTGTTCCAATAATTTTTTTCTGTTCTTCCAAATCCTTTATTTTTACTTTCCAATGTGCTTTACATAAATTTATTGCTTCTCTCAAAGGTTTCAGAAAGTCATTTCTAAGATCATCAATCATGTTCCAAATTCCAGTTTGATTGTGCCTGTCTCTGATAAGTAGAAATCTTAAAAGATTTAAACTACTGATTATTTCATCAGATATTTCTACTAGATCTGTTCCACTGCCATGTGATAATTTGCAAGTCAACTTCAACAAAGTTTTCAAGTTATCGCCAAGAAAATAAGGTGTAGGAGGTGTTGTTTGCAGACATTCGATAATGGAATCTTTGAGTATGCTAGTTGTCAAACTAAGTAAACCTGAATGTTCGCTAGTTTGGTATAAACGCAGAACAACGTGATACCTAGCTTGGATATCAAACATCTCAACATATTTCTGAAATAATTCTAAAGCTTTTTTACGTTCTTTGTCGCTGTCATAATAAATCATCACGTTCACAATAGCGTCGAACAGGTTCGAATAAATATTCAGTTCCAACAACTCTGATATTAGACAGTTCTTTGTTAATCTATTTAACAGGTGATCCATAAGATTTAATCCTTTCTCGACAGTAACTTTTTCCTTTTCTTGAAGCAATTTAATAATGAGATATATACATGCTTCAAAAATATATTGCCAATCGTAGATTTGCGGTACTTTCTCCCATAAATGCGATTTTGTTAAAATATAGAAATACAAATTAGCGTACGCCAAATCTGATACATTTTCATCCGATTCGAAGAGGATCTTTTTGATGTTATAACTTTCTTCGTCCACAGATTTCTTCTTAGGGTAATGTTTTTTACTTCTTACGCTCATAATATTTAGAAACTGAAGCAGATCCCCCGTAATATGATTCATGAGTATTACAATCTTTTCTGGTAATGGTTGTTCCGATCGAGATTCTAATATATGATCTGGCAAATAACACAGCGGTTCTCCCATTAAACAAATGAGAACGCTTAGAAGTTGATCCCTTAATTCAGCATAACTTTCCGATTTTGCATTCTGCAATGCTGCTTCCTGTACTATTATTTCGAGAAACAGTATCATCGAATTGTGGACTTTTAAAATCCTATTTGTTGTAGTTGTGACTTCTTCGGTTTCTTCCCAAACTGCTGATAGTTCCTCGATATAAGATTTTATTGTATTAATACACCAGACTTTCAATTTATCTTTCACTTTCAAAACATTTTTACTAATTATTTCTAGAATCGTACAAAACCTTATATCATCTTCCATTTCTTCTAAGAAAGAATGCAATGTATCCGATGGATCACATCTCTCTGCTATATCATATAATATCATCTTACAACAGTCGAACATTTCTCTATTATGTTCTGCATTTTCATCAGTAATATAGGACGATACAGTGTGTATAGTTGGCCACGAAGAATCTCGAATAATATCATCACTTGTGTTTTTAAATAAATCTAATGCTTCTTTAGCTTTGTTTTCCTTCAGGTAATCTTTCAAATTGCGATTGAACATAGTTGATTTTCTTCTTGTTTACTTTCTTTATACTCCTCAATGAGTCAGTGGTTTTTAATTAAATAATCGTTATCAATTCTCTCTGTGCAGGTTCTCTTTTATAATTATCATTCAATGTAACAAAGATATAACCTTCAAATTGAATAGATTTTGCATTAGACTTCACAGTGACATTATGAACTGTCACGATTTGCGCTCTTGATTTGGTTGCAGATTAACAAACATAGAAAACCGCGGTATTAAATTAAGAAAAAGTAACGGTAAATTAAAGCATGTTACGGTATTGCCAAAATTTTTGACAACATATTTCATCTCACATCTATACGTGGTATACTATTTACAATTACAGTTGACAAGATGCGTATAAAGGAATTGAATAATTTATACGACACGATAATTTATTTTGCAAAATTACAATGATACAAACGTCAGGACCAAAGTTGATGTGTGCATGAATCGGGATTGGTATATGTATATCATTTAAAAATTTCGCTTACCATTTATCGACAACCTCTTCCGCATTAATAAAATGCTAGACATTGCCATATCAACTGTTTTAAATAAACTACTTGTCGCACATTTATGCGCATATGATGAAACTGCGATTATTATTATTTCACTTGCGAGGTTTCGCTTCCGAATGTATTTTGTGAGCTGTGCTTTAGTTTTATAGACAGTTGTGCACTCGCCTTAATTCTGTCATAGACATTGTATGCGATGCATTTTTCCGTCTACGGTACTGAATTACCGACTGATTACCGACTCTGTAGAAAATGCCCTATGCCCTATATATATAGTCAGATTTTATGCATCTATGATAAAAATGGGTATTTACGTACAATTTAAAGTGGTCATGTAAAAACTAAGGACATCAATGTGTTAATTAATATAATATTCAAAGAGAAAATTTTAATTTACTCGTGAAAAATAATTTATTTCTACCAAAATATTTTGTACAAATTTTTTCATTTCATTGTTATATTCGTATTATATGATATAAAAGTATAAACCTTCCTGTTTCAAAAACTACCCAGATAGCACAGCCTGCCCGAGCCCACCACCGGCCCAAACCTCCCGAGGACCGTGACCTACAGGTTACTATCTAACACAATGCTTGGATCGGCTCGAGGCTGATTCCGTTGGATTCGTGCCTGCTTTTTATGCGCGCAATGGCCCGGAAATAGCCAGGCATGGGCTCGAGCCCACAGCCTGCCGGCCGTGCCAGATTTCAGCCAGATTTCAGCCAGAGTTTAAGAGGGCAGCACGGTCACACTAATGTGGCCAATCAGTGCTTCGATTGAGCCCAACTTTTCTCGCGACATCTTCTCTCTCCACATCATGTTTAGCCTGGAACAGCTCCTACATCATCTTTAGCATGGAACAGAACCTACACCATCTTTAGCAGGAAACAGAACCCACTTTACTGTTATTAAATCTGTCTTAAATAAGACTTTTGAGGGCGTTTGCTGCCTAGATTGATCTTTATCTGGCGTTTTTGACTACTGAAAAAACCCATGTTTGTATTATCACGAAATGAGAACGCAAATGCCGCACCCTTGCAATCTTGTAAATGGGCTGAAATCTGGCTGAAATCTGGCACGGCCGGCAGGCTGTGGGCTCGAACCCATGCCTGGCTATTTCCGGGCCATGGCGCGCATAAAAAGCAGGCCCAAATCGAGCCGGTGTGCTGTCTGGGAATACAAAAATTTGATTTTTCAGTAGTCAATAACGCTAGATAAAAGATCAATCTAGGCCGTGATCGCCCTCGAAAGTCCTATTTTTACATTTACGAGTCGTAATTTGCATCATACGGAAGCATACAACTGCCCAGACAGCACAGCCTGCCCGAGCCCACCGCCGGCCCAAACCTCCCGAGGCCCGTGACCGGCAGGTTACTACCTAACACAATGCTTGGATCGGCTCGAGGCTGATTCCGTTGGATCCGTGCCTGCTTCTTATGCGCGCAATGGCCCGGAAATAGCCAGGCATGGGCTCGAGCCCACAGCCTGACGGCCGTGCCAGATTTCAGCTACCCAGACAGCACACCGGCTCGATTTGGGCCTGCTTTTTATGCGCGCCATGGCCCGGAAATAGCCAGGCATGGGTTCGAGCCCACAGCCTGCCGGCCGTGCCAGATTTCAGCCAGATTTCAGCCCATTTACAAGATTGCAAGGGTGCGGCATTTGCGTTCTCATTTCGTGATAATACAAACATGGGTTTTTTCAGTAGTCAAAAACGCCAGATAAAAGATCAATCTAGGCAGCAAACGCCCCCAAAAGTCTTTTTTTTTTCCTATACGAGGCGTAATTTGCATTATATATGTTATGAAAATAGCTACATGCGCAGTTGTATGCTTCCGTATGATGCAAATTACGACTCGTAAATGTAAAAATAGGACTTTCGAGGGCGATCACGGCCTAGATTGATCTTTTATCTAGCGTTATTGACTACTGAAAAATCAAATTTTTGTATTATTAAGAAATGAGAACGCGAATCCCGCACCCTTGCAATCCTCATTTCCATGCGACCCGCACTGTGACGCGCATGCGCGAGAAAAGTTGGGCTCAATCGAAGCACTGATTGGCCACATTAGACTCTGGCTGAAATCTGGCTGAAATCTGGCACGGCCGGCAGGCTGTGGGCTCGAGCCCATGCCTGGCTATTTCCGGGCCATTGCGCGCATAAAAAGCAGGCACGGATCCAACGGAATCAGCCTCGAGCCGATCCAAGCATTGTGTTAGATAGTAACCTGTAGGACACGGGCCTCGGGAGGTATGGGCCGGCGGTGGGCTCGGTCAGGCTGTGCTGTCTGGGTAGATTTCAGCCAGAGTCTAATGTGGCCAATCAGTGCTTCGATTGAGCCCAACTTTTCTCGCGCATGCGCGTCACAGTGCGGGTCGCATGGAAATGAGGATTGCAAGGGTGCGGGATTCACGTTCTCATTTCTTAATAATACAAAAATTTGATATTTCAGTAGTCAATAACGCTAGATAAAAGATCAATCTAGGCCGTGATCGCCCTCGAAACTCCTATTTTTACATTTACGAGTCGTAATTTGCATCATACGGAAGCATACAACTGCGCATGTAGCTATTTTCATAACATATATAATGCAAATTACGCCTCGTATAGGAAAAAAAAAGACTTTTGAGGGTGTTTGCTGCCTAGATTGATCTTTTATCTGGCGTTTTTGACTACTGAAAAACCCCTTGTTTGTATTATCACGAAATGAGAACGCAAATGCCGCACCCTTGCAATCTTGTAAATGGGCTGAAATCTAGCTGAAATCTGGCACGGCCGTCAGGTTGTGGGCTCGAGCCCATGCCTGGCTATTTCCGGGCCATGGCGCGCATAAAAAGCAGGCTGAAATCGAGCCGGTGTGCTGTCTGGGTAGACGGGTGGTTTTGGACACCCGCTATACTCGGTGGTTCACGACAAACAGGCCACCTAAACAGCTCCGTTAGGATTAGAGATAGAAGAGAATGTTAGAGAGAAAAATTGTACTGTTAAAAGGGGCAAATATGGTGATATACAAAAAATGTTCCGATTGTAGCCGTTTTCAAGGTCTTTTGAAGGTCATCGATGATTTTTAAATAGCACCATATATTTTAAACTTCACAGTGTTGTAGCTGATGTCAAGACGAGTTCAATGATGTGGTACACTATGATCCTCAAATGACCTTGATCTTCGAAAATTGGCGTTCCTTTGCGCGGTCCATCTCTTTAGGTTATTGTGATGCAAAAAATATTTGTTACGTAATGTGCATATCATCAATGGACCAAATCTGGCAAGAATATTTTTTTCCAAAGGGCATTTTTTTCGGAGTTATCAAGGTCATCGATGTTTTTTGATACATAACTACATTTTTATTTTATTGCACCGTGTAACTGATCGAACAATACATTCAGATATGTATAATAACATGACCTTGAAATGACCTTGATCTTCGAAAATTAAAGTTTTACCTTCAGATCAAGCTCAAGGTCATCTTGATAACTCCGAAAAAAATGGTGCACATTAAAATATATGGTGCTATTTAAAAATCACCGATGACCTTCAAAAGACCTTGAAAACGGCTACAATCGAAACATTTTTTGTATATCACCATATTTGCCCCCTTTAACAGTACAACTTTTCTCTCTAACATTCTCTTCTATCTCTAATCCTAACGGAGCTATTTAGGTGGCCTGTTTGTCGTGAACCATCCGGTATATACATATTATACTTACTTCCTTATTCTCCTTATTTTTGTCAGTACTTTGTAATTTCTGTTCTTTACTTTTATTAATTTCTATCTTTCGAGCTTTCAAATACTTAGGAAGCGGATTTGCTCGAAACACCCGTGGGCTTTTCACTTCCTCCAAATTCTGTAGATAAGAAACAAATTAATGAATGAAAATTCATATAAGTTACATTCAATAGTTACACAAATTGTAGTCAACTACCTTATTCTTAACGCGTTTTAGTTTATTGTCTTTTTTGCATAATTCTGATAAATCCCGATTGTGGGACCTAAACGAACTTGTGGCAATGTTTAGTGATTTCTTCACTTCCTTGCATTTTTCCGGCTCGCTCGTTTCCTGAAATGTTCGCCTCGATCTTTATTTTGAACGATTTGATCGATCAATTAAATTTCAATCGCATACCACTTGGTGGATAAAGGTGCCGTTGATCACCGTTGTTGCATATATTGCTCGTTTACATTCTCAGCGTTTTTCCACTGTTTGATCATCGTAACATGATCTACTCCAAACAGAAAGCTACTTTTTAGAAATCTGAAAAAAGCATACAATGAAATTATATAAAACATTCGGAAAGGTATATATACGTTCGAAATGAAATCACGTGTCGAATACTTACTGAATCACTGTGGTTTCGTTAGACGAACTAGCAGAAGATCCACATTCTACGTTCTTATTATTCGGAGTACTCGTGATCACACTGTGTTTGCCTAAACGGTCAAATATTTAATAATCGACATTATTTTCAATGTTTGAAACATTAACCCTCATCCGTCCCTCATTTCGCGAACTGAATCTGTCCCCCGGTGTCAAATTGACACAGTGGTAAAATATGACGAAATAACAAGATAAAAAGCTATTTCCCGATGTTTTTGTATTCAAATGGATGCGTTAACACCTGCATCTTAGTTTCTGCACAATTTTCGCACAAAATAAAGCGATGTGTGGGACATACTGCTTGTTTACACAAATCACATCGGGCACTATGTATATTAGCATTCAGTTTTTTCTTACACATGTGACATCGGGCTCGTTTTTTTTTGGAGGAGTATGCATTATACGATTACTACAAGACGGTACAATCACTGGTGGTATACCCTGTATCTGTGCAACAAGTGCAGTCGCATTAGATCCTCGCGGTAGATGTGTGCGTAACGTAATATAGGAATGCACCAAAGAATGTCCAATTTCAATCAAAAAAAGACGTCGACGATATCTTTTATTTTTATTCCACGTTGCATTGAGTGAAGTAAATATTATAAAAGCATTGCATGCTGATATATCTAACATATTAGCAAAAACTGCCATTGGCCATCTATTTGTTTTGCGCTTACATCTGTATGTGCCCACCATCTCCATATCATCGAGGACATCGACGCGACGCCTCCTTTTGTAGCGTTATAATATCTTATTATTTCAGGTTTTTTATCTACTTCACTACTTGTTTGCTTTGACGTATGGTATGTACTAAGTAGAATAACAAATCGTCTTCTTTTTGTCACATAAGACGCCATTGTACCTTTTAGTATATGATCAAAAACAAATTCGGAATGATGAAGCGGCTTCTTCTTCATATCGAGTAAAATTTGTGGAATTTCTTTTCTATTTTTTCGTATGGTCCCTACAAGCGTCATCTTTTGTTTTTGTAATATAGTTGCTAATTCGTGTGAAGTAAAAAAATTGTCACACGTAACATTGCGTCCACCCAAACCTTCAGCTAATTGTAGCACCACGCGTTGACCCTGCTTTACTCTAATTTAGAAAAAATCAATTTTCCTTCAATTTTCGAATTGTCATTGAAATAATGCTCATTGAAAAACTCCGCGACAGTACGTAAGAGTACATGTGTCATATTGACACACAGGGACTCTTTCGTAACAAATTCGACTCGCAGTTTTGACATCATTATTTTCCATGAATGATGCTAAGCATATGTGTTTCGCATTAAAAAAATAAAAGCCACAAAGTTTCGGGCAAATTTACCGACAAATAACAGAACAGTGCACCTTAATTCGCGAAAACTGTGTCAAATTGACACGAGGGACGGATGAGGGTTAAAGGACTTGAACTTACAGAAAAACGATTCACCGATCTCGAGTAAATTATCAGAATAGACGAATTGCAGGGATCCAACCGGTTCCTGGTTCCCCTCCGGATTTCTATAAGTTTCCGGTCTCTCTTTCGCAATTTGTAGATTGTTACATTGCCATAATCTCTGTGCTGGAGGCTCCAAATTATTTTTTGAGGAATCTTGGTGTGTTTTTAATGATGCGATCATTGTTTGATGCATCATTGTTTTCGATAAACAAGTCAATGCTTGTATATAAGTAGGATTAACTATAATCTAGTGAAGATCGGTTACTTCGAAGACACCGATACTGATCCTCCCAACACCTGTTTCGATCTATGCAAGTCTCGGATGACGATCAAAACTCAGGACAATAACGACGACGCGACGGTTCGGCGGCTCGTAAATGTAAATGACTGAAAATATTACATATGATCATTCTAAAAGTGAAAATCAATGTGTTAAATCGCAAACATTAACAATATAAAATTATTATAAATGTTCTCAACAAATTCAGTATAATGGCATTCAATATGTGAATATTTGAACTTTCCTGCGCTTATTAGCAAGCTGAAAAACATGTTCGATTGTGGTTTAAGAGTGATCTTAAATGAATTCGGTTTTTATTGATGTAATGCGCAAAGGGTTGACCGCGATCATATGTATAGATCAGGCATGCACAGATCTTAGTTCTCAGAGCGGCTCTTGTGCTCCCAAACGGCTCCCGTGCGCTCTCAGAGCCGTGACCTAGCTCGGACGTATGGAATGGGCCCACGATAGCGTGTGAGAGTTGGGGTTGGGGCATCTACGTTATTGTAGTCTGACCACTCAAGGCGCGCTCTCCACTTCCCCACGCCCCTCCCACTGGTCTTCTCTCGCGCTGTGTTTACAAGCACGTTTGCAATTTAGTGGGTTCCCCTTCAATACGTCCGAGCTAGGTCACGGCTCCGGCCTGGCTCATGAGCTAGGTCGAGGGCTCCGGCTCCCAAATCGTACATCTGTGCATGCCTGATATAGATATTCATCGACGTACGCACGTACGTATGCGAACATTTCTACATATATGGATACATAAGCCCACAACAAAGCCAAGGACTGACACTGTTGCACCTTTCGACAAGTTTTCCGAACAGATCTTCCGATATGATCGATGTTTGTCGCGATTGGAGATTGGAAATCGTTTAGTGTGCGATCGGTCTTGTTCTGGGAAGGAATTCTTTTAAGGAGCTGCATACGTTGACAATGAAATGACGATCCGTCGCGTTGCACTGCAGTGCATAGAAAGTACAGAGAAAGCTTTACTGTGGAGGATAAAATAATAAATTACGAGTAATCGTAACTATGCACGGACTACGGTAAGATATAATAAATCCGAAAGTGTTCTCACAATTAGTGCTTTTCATTTATGAACGAATAAAATATCAATGGAGCGCGTATGTCGGTCGATTCGAGACAATTCCGCAATGCAAGATAAATTATATTAAAAGTTTCTCGATTTCATTCGAAAACATACTTTTGGATCGCTGTGTGTACGTAGAAAGACGACTGTATCATTATCGAGGAAAAACTTGGTTACTGAATAATTCAGCGGGAAATTTATTTAGAGCCGAGTATAATATAATGGGTCTCAGCACCAATCGTTGGTTGGAAGCGCTTTGGGAGCCAGGAGGTAAATTGTATACCTTACCAAATATGTTCTCGATATGCTCGATGTCACCGAAGATGGAGATGCCAGGCTCATTTGCGTTGACTTGGGTGCACTGGGTGGTAATTCGACGAAGGTGCAGTGCTTCAAAGATCTCAAATAAGTTAAGGAATCTGTAAGCTTTGTATTTATAAGTATACCGTCCTTCTATATTCTTGAAAATGTGAGGTGATCAAGTCACCGAGCACAATATGGGTGATCGATCCTGCGGGGTGGTTGGCTTGTACACTGAAAACGGCAAACCACGGTCATCGGTGTTGGCTGCCGGTGACGGTTCGAGTGTTTACATTTTCAAAAATATGACGCCCTATTATAAATACTGCTTGTCGCACATCGATGTCCACCCGAAAGAGCGGGAGATTTGAACAATCTGATTTTAACCTTATTCAATTAACATGCGAATGATTTTTACAATAACTTTGATCGATGCACCCCGCAGATCTGGCACAAAGCAGGATTAGAAGATGAACTGAACGTGTTCACGCTAGCCGATGAACTCAAATTATTGTTGAAAGAACTCGGGACAGGATTCATCTCACCGCGGACGTTAAAGTATCTCTCCATGGATCCGAATTAGAGGGCGAGCTTTGCGGAACAATACAAAATGATCCCACTTATTAAAAGCAACGCATTGTCCGCAATTTCCGTCATTCGGAAAGACTCCTGGTCAATCCACTAGCGGTTGTATCGTGCTTGGCACGGAATTTGGAGAGGTTCTTGTTCTGGACCCTCGGTAATAGATTCGTAGATCTAATACCCACATCCCCAAATCATACTTACGTTCACGAGACGTTTGATAAATCTGTAGATAACCATTGAACTGAATTTTCCTATAGAACGTTCACTGCCATGGATAAGCATGTGCTCGAATGGGCCCCGGTAGCGTTCGCGTGCACGGGATTGTGGACAGGCGATGGTAAAATACTAATTATCGGGAGGGACGGTAAAATAGGCGTCATAAGGAGAGGATCGCCCGTGAAACTTTGGGAGAACCTGCCGGTGTCGGCTGTGGCTATTTCAATTCTTAACAACGACAATGTCGCGGTGACTCTTATGGATGGTACCCAGCTGGTTGGCCTTTCCAAAAAGGTATGCATCTTGTACTTGGAAGAGAGTACTTGACGTGCACAACGCGTTGAACGTAGTTTCAAGATGAATATTAATCCCGCAGGGCATCAAACTATGGCACGTTGATATTCCAGGAGCGATTCTGGACTCAACGAGTTTGCCGGTGCCACAAATGGGGCTGTCTTTGCTTGCCGTGAGTACTGCAGGCTACGGTATTCGCGTGTACAATGGAAAGCACCACGTGGACACGTTGAAGATCATGGAACCGGTGTCAGCGTTGAAGGTAATGTTTCTTTCGTTTTGAACAGTCGATCGGTTCTTTATCGTTCCTTTCTTATTTCAGTATGGTCGAATGGGTCAAGAGGAACGAACGATGGCGATGATCACCGTAGGCGGCGGTCTTTGCGTCAAGATCTTAAAAAGGACCGCAGACTTCAACATCCACAGTACGATATCAAACTCGGTGATCAACGATGGATCAAAGTTCTCAATTCCGAAGAAAACGCGATTATTCGTCAAGCAAAAGATACGAGAACGATCGGAGGCGAAGAAGATCCACAGCACGTTTCAGTCTTCTTCGCTAGTCGCGAAAAAGGCAATGGAATCTTTAAACGAGAGTCAAGGTGCTGGACCGCGTTTGATCACGATGGAAGCAGCCGTTTTGGGACTAGGGCCGAATTATCAGATTCGTATCTTGCTGATGAATGTGTCTGACGAAATGTCCGACACGGGATTATACATCGTTTACAGAAGTGAGGACACGGATGTCAGGCCACGCGTTATGGATGTCCCTTTACTGCCAAGTGGAATACCCATCCCCATGGCTTTGAACGCGATCCTAACCAGCAGAATATCGGGAAGAGAGCATATCTTGCTGTGCAAGAAATCCAGGACGAAGCCGATTAATGTGACAACAGTGGTTCTGCTGGCTAGTGAGGAAGATATCGAATTGTAATTTTGAAATATTTTCTAGAGAGAAATATTTTCTACAACAGGTCTGTAGGATATCTTGTATTACCTAGTGCAGTCCGAAAAGTGAAACGAGATCATTTCCTACAAATTTTTGGTTTTAAAGTGATTATTTCGGAAAGAAAGGATTGTACAAAACTTTTATTTCTATTCTCTTTATGTACGTATTATATGTTATGCAGTGTCGCCAGATGAGGGGAATCACGGTGCGATGATGTACCCCCTCGTCCCCCTCTCTGATGACCAGACCAGTCTACGGCACGGGCGCCGTGGTCTACGGTCTTTTTTATTTATATTATTAATATTATTATTTATTTATATTATTAATATTATAATAATATTATTTTAATTATTATTAAAATGCATTGCATGCAATGTCTGTAGTCTGTACCAGAGTACCTCTCTTACTGACTAATCACACGGACTTATTAAGTTTTATAAATAATTAATATTAACTTATTAAAGCTTATAAGGACCAATTTAAACAGGCAATTATTCATTATTAACAAAGTGAGACATCATCATACTGAACTAGAATTTATGTATATTTATGTACACGTCTGTGAACGGTTCAAATTTCCCAGTATAATCCGAGTGTACTTCCGTGATTTTGCTAATTCAAAGTTATTTATATGTTTTATCATTTACGATCAATTCATTTTCATAATTTTAGATGTATTATTTTAAAAATGATTATTTTATTCTCATTGCCCACCGATTATTTTACTTAGTATTTTGTAATTTACTGTTCATGTTTTGATCGAGTTGTACTTTGTGTAAGCTTTACAACTTCCTTTCTGATTGGAAGTCTCCTAGTGGCATTGATAACGTAAGTATTCCGTAATATTATAACTATTTATAACAATCATATTCATTTAAACAGTACAAAGATGTTATTTACTGAATAGTAAAAGTACGAGGATAAATATTTATATAAATATAAGTACGAATACCGAGTAGTTACAGTATATAAATACGTAAATATTCAAGTGTAGGTTAGTGCACGTGGCATTGTTTCCTTACATTTTAAGAGTAAGAATTTTATAACATTATATCACGAGACTTTATATTATGTGATTGATAATTTAAACTTCGCTATATTTACTTTTTCATATACTAATTATGTTTTTAAATGGAGCTCGCTATTTAGTTGAGGTTAGAAAGTGAGGTTATCTTCCTGTGAAAGTTGATTTAAAGCTGTTGCTATACAGAGTGTACTGTAATAATTTAATAATTCCATGTACACCGCAATCATCTGTATATTTCTCTTTTGTTTAGGTTAATCGTAAGTTAACCACAACGTTAAGATGTCAGGAGGTTTAGATGTATTGTCTCTCAAAGAGGATGATGTTACTAAAATGCTAGCTGCATTCACCCATCTGGGTGCAGAAAATGTCAACTTCCAGATGGAACAATATGTCTACAAGAAGAAGAACGACGGTAAATTCTATATCAAATAAGATTAATAAATTTCTGTATGAAAGTATACATGCTAATATTTACTTTTACTTTAGGAGTTAGTATTATCAATCTCTGTCATACTTGGGAGAAATTGCTGTTGGCTGCACGCGCCATTGTTGCCATCGAACATCCCAGCGAAGTATTCGTCATCAGTTGCAGACAAACTGGCCAAAGAGCAGTTCTGAAGTTCGCCCAACATACCGGAGCTACACCTATTGCCGGTCGTTTCACTCCTGGTGCTTTCACCAATCAGATTCAGGTTATTTATCTTTTTATTTCAGTTATTTCTACAAGATATTGAGTTGGAACGAAAGTTCGTAGCATTTGTAAATTAAAATTGAAAGCTAAAGTTCAGATATTTATTCATAGAATTTTTTCAATAATGTATTTTCCATTCTGTTCTATTACTTTTTGCCATTTTCGAGGTAACTTCTCGTGTTATTGAATAAACATATGAATAAATACCTTAATTTTATCTTCGATTCTTAATTTGAAGACCCTACGAACTTTGTTTCCAACCCAATATTATTATTAGACAGCGGATGTTTATGCAAAATAAAAATTTCCTACCTGAATTGCAACATACCTAATGTTTTTATCGCTTTAAATTGCACCTAATCATTTTTGTCATAAATGCATCAAATCCACTGTCTAATTATTACATTCGATATTCACCCAAATGATGAACAACATTTCCATAGTTTTTACATGTTGGTTTATATTGGCTTAATCTTTTCTGACTGCAATCGATAAATCCAACAATCCTAATTACTATATAAACTCGCCATATATATAACTTATAATATTTGTTTACAGTCCGCCTTCCGCGAGCCACGTTTGCTGATTGTTACCGATCCATCCACCGACCACCAGCCCATCACAGAAGCCAGTTACGTGAACATTCCGGTCATTGCTTTCTGCAACACAGATTCCCCTCTTCGTTTCGTCGATATCGCCATTCCTTGTAACACGAAGAGTTTGCACTGTGTTGGTCTTATGTGGTGGTTACTGGCTAGAGAAGTTCTCAGACTGAGGGGCTCTATCGCACGCGAAAGTAAATGGGATGTAGTCGTCGATCTGTTCTTCTACAGAGATCCGGAAGAGGTTGGTTCGATAGTTGTGAAGCATAATTTTCCATCCTTAAATCATTCTTTATTCAAGCCGATGAGACACTAGTTGTCAGGAGAATAATTGTTGATATCGATTAATTATGACTTAAGAAGGTAGACTCGTTTCTAGGTTTTCAAGGGTGTGAGATGCGCCTTCTAATTTCTCGATAATGCAAAGATGGGGTTTTTCAGTAGTCAAAAGCGCTAAATAAAAGATCAATCTAGGCAGCAATCGTCCTCAAAAGTCCTACTTTTACATTTACGAGGCGTAATTTGCATTATTCGTCAGCATGTAGCTGTCGCAGCTTTATGAAAGTATTATAAAGCTACATGCGCAGCTTTATACTTCCAAATAATGAAAATTACGCCTCGTAAACGTAAAACTGGAGTTTTGAGGACGATTGCGGCCTAGATTGATTTTTATCTAGCACTTTTGACTGCTGAAAAATCCCATCTCTGTATTCTCGAAAAATGAGAATACTAAAGGCGCATCCCGGACCCTTGCAATCTTGGAGACGAGATCCCCTCAATCTTTCCTGTATAGATTTCTCAATCTTATCTTCTTTAGCAAATCAAAATCTGATTAATAATAGAACTTTTTATTATGTCATTTTAGGCTGAGAAGGAAGAACAAGCAGCTAAGGAGATTGCTCCGCCTAAAGAATTTACAGGACCTGTTGAAGTTCCACCCACCACTGAACCTGGTTGGGTAAATGACATTGAAACGACAGGTACAGTCCCAACAGAGAACTGGGCCGACGATGTTGCACCACCAACCGCAGCTGCACTTCCAACTGCTGGCGCTGCACAAGCTCTCCCGGCCAGTGGAGATTGGGCTGCTCAGGTAAACAAAAAGCTCTTCACCTAATTAGCAATAAATTTCCAGCAGATAGAATTACTTATTATTCTTTTATTTATATAGCCGTCTGAGGAATGGACTACTGCACCGACTGCCACAACCCAGAGCTGGGGAGGTGCCACGCCCGAAAAATGGTAATTTTATTCTCTTTGAGAATGAAATATGACATACTTTGTACAATCAATGTAATAAAGTAATTTAAAATGTATTTCACTACTTCTTTATATTCTTGTATTGGCTGAAGTGCAATGCAAAGAACGGCAAGAATGTCCGTGGCAAAACGCTGAAACAAGTAAAGATATATCTGGTACTATTTTACTGATCTGTGATTCTGTATAACAGTACAATAACAGAGGATATTCTCTCTTATAATGAGAGAGAAACAGAGTGCTCATGTTCGGTTCCTCCATAGCATGGACTGGAAAACCTGTTTGCTTCGAGTACAAAAAAGGTATAGCAGAAGACTATAATACAAGTGTCGTGGAGTAGACTTCATCAAATGTATTTTATAGAGCCCCATTGCTCAATTACCGTTTTCGTATATACCTAAACTTAAATACATTCAGATTTGTTAGTCAGTATTCTGTATACTTCATTTCTACTACGGGAGACAATAAATGGCGCGCATACTCAAGCGATAAATATAAAGATTAAAAGATAACTAAAACATTCATGCTTTAAGATATTTCTTGAAAAAGTAGACAGTAAGATAGCCAAGGGAGTGTTTGTCAATATTATTGGCAAAAATAATAAATGTATCAATCATTAATTACAATGTCGCGACGATCGAGATTTGCAGAAATTAGTTTGGGAAGCGCTCAATGCGCTTTACTGCGCACTTACGTTCGACGAGCGTACTCAGTCAGTCGAGTCGAGGACTCCGGGTACAATGAATGGGTTGCGGAAGCATGATGATATCGAGCTACTTTAGACTATCTTGGAGTTGACCAGGGGTCCTCGAGAGCTACCTTGGTCTACCTTTAGCTAGCTTAGGGGGTAGACTCGTTTCTAGGATTACAAGGGTGCGGGATGTGCCTTCTCAGTTCTGGATAATGCTAAGATGGAGTTTTTCAGTAGTCAAATGCGCTGGATAAAAGACCAATCTAGGCCGCAGTCGCCCTAAAAATTCATGTAACATGTAGCTGTCGCAGCTTTATGCTTCTGAGCAATGCAAATTACGCCTCGTAAACATAAAAATAGGACTTTTGAGGGCGATTGCGGCCTAGATTGATTTTTATCTAGCGCTTTTGACTGCTGAAAAATCCCATCTTTGTATCATCGAAAAATGAGAAGGCGCATCCCCGCACCCTTGCAATCTTGGAAACGAGACTAGGGTTGCCATATGCGAGTCTCGCCAGGCCCCTTACCCTTCCGCCCCTCGCCTAGTTGCGCAGCGAAGCCCGCCTTTGCTTCCCCCACTCTACCCACTAACGCTGACACGTAGGGTACGTTAGTGGGAAGAGTGGACGAAGCAAAGGCGGGCTTCGCTACTCAGCTGGGCGAAGGGCGGAAGGGTAAGGGGTCTGGCGAGACTAGAATATGGTAACCCTGAACGAGACTACCCCCATAGATGACCCTTGAGACTACCACCTTAATGATAGCTCGGGGTGGGCCAATGGTCCTCTAATGCTTTCTTCATTTACCTTGGCCCATCTTCAGCAGCTCTTTTCAGTTGTTGAATGCACAGTTGTTGAGCCATATACAATTCATTTTCTATTGTTTCTTATTTATCTCAATTTACAAAGTGCCTTTCATGTATTGTGTACCAGATGCATTTCATGTATGCAGGCCTATAAGAGGTTTTTCTTGAAAAATCTAGTTTGATACAGCGCTTCCACATTGCAAGTTACCAGAACGAGTGTCTTGGTAATAAATAGACTGCGGACCTTTATGCAAAATAAAAATGTTTCGCATTGATTGTGGGAAGCAGGAACAACATAAACATTGATTTCATCCCTTCATGACTTTGTTATATTAAAAGCAACATTACAACACATTCTTGAATTTTTTAAATGTCTTACTGTTTTATATTTCAACCAACCAATTTCTTCATAAATGCATAAAGATCCGCAGTCTAGTAATAAAACAAGAATAACAATGGCTAAATGATATTCAAAGCATTAGAAAAGTTTGCCCGACTTTGCTCCACCGATGACTAAATTTCACTGGAAAAGATTCGATGTATCGCGCTCTCCGATTCAAACAAGCGTATCCCGTGTGTCGGTGTCGCAATGTAGGATATCCCCTCCAGAAAGTAAAACGTCGGAGGAGTCAAACTGTCGGCGAGGTTCGCCTCCACCTGACCACCAGTCGCGATTTCAAATTATCCGGGACGAGGTGTCGCGAGCTTTTTACTCTCCTTATCGTCGCGTGTTGTCCAGGACGCATGGTGATGTGTTCCCGTGATGCGTTGCTGCTACTTTGCTCGTTCTTGGTGTTCGCCGGTCATCGGTGCGAAGAAAACACCACCACTACTGTCACCACGGAGGAAAACGCGCTGGCGAGATTGGTGAAAATGTTTTCGAAACCGGGAGCTTTCAAACGAGTGAGAATTCGAGCGCTAATATGTTCCCATAAGAAATCGCGACCTCGTTCAAGATTTTTCCCACAAAATTTCAGATCGTTTGGCCTTCGCGCTACGTTCTCGTCACCTAAAATTTAAAAGGAAAAGCCGAAACGGGTTTATTAACAAAATTGAGCAAATTTTTATAAGAATTTCACTGAATTTTTTAAATTTAATACTAAACCTACCAACCATAAAAACTGAGTAATATATGTATGGTATTATAAAACTAACAACTTTAATTTATTTATATTTTGTGCAATTTTTACTATAATATATACTGGAGTCAAAAAATATATTCAATCAATTCCCATGAAAACACACTTAGAGTCTCAATAATTGTCGAATAAAAAATCTAAAATGGGTTGTTTGACCCCTCGTGGTAGGTTTAGCATTAAACTTAAAATTTCCCTCAATTTTAAAATTTATATAAAAATTAAACTATTATAAAAACCTTCTAGTATTCTATGAAAAAGAACTCGTGCTTATCTTTTATAACAGCAAAGGCAAAAAGTAGATGCAGAAGTCCGTTTCGTCTGGGAAAGTTTAAATAACCTCTGTAAAATTGATCCTGCTCGGTGATATCTCTTTTTACCTTTTGGATGGAAAATATAAATGTTGGGAAAATGACACGCATATATTATTACGGAGTTGTTAATACGTAAGTTTAAACGATGTGCAACGATTATACTGGATGCACAGCGAGATCAGATTTTGTGATGGACACAAAGGCAATTAATGGTTGTATAACTTTTCCAATGGAAATGATACGTCGTACACAGTATCCTCTCATGAGTCAGTCATAATGAAATGCATCGAGAGAAAACTGCATTCATGGACCGACTTTTGCTTGCCACTGTTAGTACTGCAGCAGCAAAATGCGAAGAATGATTCGAATCGAATTATTCTGTAGAAATTCTGGGTTTCTTTTGAAATAGACAATACGAATATCAAACAATATATCATTGTAATTTACGTATCATTATTAATAGACTGCGGATCTTTATGCATTTACGAAGAAATTGGCTAGACGAAATATAAAACAGTGAAAGATTTAAAAAATTCAAGAATGTTGTAATGTTGCATTTAATGTAACAAAGTCGTTAAGGGATGAAATCAATTCTTATGTTACTTTTGCTTCCCACGATCAATGCAAAACATTTTTATTTTGCATAAAGATCCGCAGTCTAATTATTAGACTGCAGATTTCGTGCATTTAAAATTCTATTTCTTTTTAAACTGTTTCGTACACTCGACTTGGACAATTTCTATTTCGCATAAAGATCCGTGGTGTATGTAATAGGTTGGAACGAAAGTTCGTAGCATTTTTACATCAAAATTCAAAGATAAAATTAACATATTTATTCATAGGTTTATTGAATAAAATGACTGAATAACAGTCACCTAAAAAATGGCAAAAAGTGAAAAGAATGGAAAATATCTTTAATCTAATATCTTAATTTTATCTTTGAGTTTTAATTTAAAAACGCTACGAATAACTTTCGTTCCAACCCAATATAATAGAGAATTGAAATTTATTAATCGTTTCACCGACTGCAAGTCCTATTGTTCGTATTGTTATCCGAGATTTCCGGTTTCGCGTTGAAACGGGTACAGGCGCAGGATCGATTTGCAAAGGACTATGAATCGTTCTCCCGCTAAAAGCACCGGTGGCCATTGCGTAACAAAAATGGTAACCGAAGAACGTCCGTGCACGCACGATTCTAGAACGCGTAGTCGTTCCAGGAGTGTAATGATCACGGGACTGTCGTAATTACCGGTCTACCGAGACTCGCAAATAAGGACTAATCCACCGAACAGACGTTTCTGATAAAATTGTAGAATTTCATAGAAGTTTTTTAAAGACTCACGGTACTCGTTAAGACGAAAAAGAAAATTGAGGAAATACGACAGAATCGTTAACAAAATCGATTATGAAGTTTGGCCAATTAAGACCGTTTAATTGCGTGCGGGACCTGTTGCGTAGATCCTGCACGGTCGATGGCCGCTATGAAACTACCCTGCGCGTCTTACTTTCAGATTAACGCAATACTTGGTGAAAATTCGATCGAGGAGTCTTACACGTCTTGTCCGAAAGGTGAGGAGGGCCTCGAGTGTAGGAGAGCCGAAGCACGACGGTCTGTCGACTGTCCAGAAGGTAAAAAACAAAAATTTAGTTAAATTTTCGTATGCGATCAGCCTCTGTGAAATGCTGGCCTAAACGCTTCTCTGTATTCGAGAATGATTGAAAATATCAGATGATTGTATAAGATCGTGCACTATTTTCATAGAAGTGTGTGTAAAAAACGAAAAATTATATAGTCACCATTCATTTGTAATTGTAGAATTCTTTTCTAATTGTAGAAAAGAATGGTGACTATATAATCCATTCATAAAGCTGTATTCTGTAACATTTAACCATTGAATGTTATTTTCAAATCGGACACGAACTTATGCGATCATAATACAAAAATATTAAATTTTCTTCGATGTCTCTCAACCAAATAAATTTAATTTTGAGTCAACTTTCGCATAGTAGTAGTTCAAAAAATTGTGGTACAACCGCAAGCGATCGCCACTTTGAAATTTAAAAAACACATTTTCTCCAATTAGAAAAGAATGGTGACTATAATAACTGATTAATAAATCTGTGTTCTTTAACATTTAACCATTGAATTTTATTGTCAAATTGAAATTTACTTCGGTCTCTCAACTAAATAAATTTAATGTTGAGTCAACTTCCACATAGTAATAGTTAAAAAAAAATTGTGGTACAACCGCACCACTTTGAAATTTAAAGAATTATTTTTATTAATCAATTATATATATATATATATATATATATATATATATATATATATATATATATATATTCTAATTGTAGAAAAGAATGGTGACTATATATAATTGATTAAGAAACCTGTGTTCTCTAACACTGAACCATTGGATTTTATATTCAAATCGGACACGAACTCACGCAATCATCTAATATAATACAACAATATTAACTCAAATTTCCTTCGATGTCTCTCACCAAAATAAATTTAATTTTGAGTCAACTTCCACATAGTAGTAGTTAAAAAAATTGTGGTACAACTGCACCACTTTGAAATTTAAAGAATTATTTTTATTAATCAATTGTATGTATATTTTCTAATTGTAGAACAGAATGGTGACTATATATAATTGATTAATAAACCTGTGTTCTCTAACATTTAACTATTGGATTTTATTTTCAAATCGGACACGAACTCACGCAATCATCTAATATAATACAACAATATTAACTCAAATTTTCTTCGATGTCTCTCAACCAAATAAATTTAATTTTGAGTCAACTTTCGCGTAGCATTACAAAAAATCGTGGTACAACCGTAAGCGATCGCCACTTTGAAATTTCAACGACCATGCTCGCTGGAACTTTCTTTTCCACGTTTTAAATGTGAAATACGCTTTCAGAACTGACCTGGGCTTAATTATACGATATTTTAGTTGCTCCGAATATCATATGATGCCTGACAATCCACGAATCGTGGATCCCAAGCGATGCAACCGAGCGTGTGCTCTCGAAGCGAAAGCGGACACGTTTCTCCGTGTCGTCGGAGCACCGTGTTCCGGGAAAAGTGATTTATCACGTCGCGCTGAATTGCTCGACGCGATCCATCGATCGTTCCGTCCGGGATCTAACGCGACCGGTCGGCGCATCTAATTCATAGATCGACACTCTCGCGCGCCGCAGTGCGAGCCGCGCATTTAACGTGGGCAAACAATGTCTGGGAGTGGCTATGTCAAGGTTAGATCTCCTATTGTTCACCGCGGAAAGTGTTGCTTTTCCATAACAACAGGAATCGCAGTGCTAATGCCGCGTTACGGAGATGTAATCATATGCGCACAGAGACGTGACTGTATTCCGGCGAGTTTGAACCTTCTACGGAGTACCGCTAAAAATTTTCGATTTGTTTATTCGAAATTATTACGGCTATTATACTCATTACACCTGTCAAAGGATCACAGTGACCGCTGTAATCATTACAGTCGTCGTAATCGCTGTAATTATCGCGATTACCGTGATTACCAAAGTCGCTACAATCACTGAAATTGTTACAAGTATCATGGACACGATGTTTAACATATTTAAATTGCGATGTAGACCGATCATTATTTAATAACTATCATCAAGAACGCGGATGTTGTTAGCCTTCTCTTATTGATATCAATTACAGCCTCTGGTTATGACATGCACTTCTTTGTCAAGCATAATCTAGAGCATGATCTTTTGAGCATACTATTTCATTATCTTATGAATAGACTACGGATCTGTATGCAAAATATAAATTTTCCTCCTGAATTGCAACAAACCGGAGTGACAGAAATGTATTTTCTCTCGTAATATGCCCAATGGCTTGAAAATAATTAGGGGTGTGCGAGAACCCGATGGTCGGGACGAGTGGAGAAGAGGTCGAGTCGGGTCGGGTTCCCGAAAATTTCGAGATTCCCAAAGAAATTGGGTACCCGAAAATTTCGAGAATATGACATAAGACACTCTTGAAAAGAATTCGTGATGGACAACATTCTTTCAATCTCGAAAACATCTAGAATAAAAAATCCGAAACTATGAATGTATTCATTAAAACGAATATAAATGATTACTGGGTTCTCCTTTTCGGGAATCCCGATAGATTCGAGAATCCCGATTTTTTTCGGGAATCCCGATAAATTTGGGAATCTCGAAATTTTTGGGTACCCGCCCCGATCCCGAAAAAATGTCGTGTTCCCGACCCGACCCGATATTTCGGGTTCTCGCACACCCCTAAAAATAATGCTTGATCGGGAGACGAACAGCCCGGATAAAGTAAGGCCCGATGAATATTCAAGACCCGAGGGACATAATTAAAATGTACATTATATTCGAAAATAAATTTTTTATTTTTGAAAATTTATTTAAATAAATAATTTAAGTAAATAAATTTATTTAATCAAATAATTTAAGTAAATAAATTTATTCAGATAAATTTGTTTATAATCGGGGTTCGGTTAATCGAGCTTCTACTGTAGTAGTATTCTTAAATTCGTCTAATGTTTTTAATGTTTTAAATTACGCTTACTCATTTCTGCAATAAATACATAAAATCCGCTGTCCACTTATGAAGCATTGTATTAGACGTATACGGTTCGTTTGTTGAATGAAAGTATATATACTTTTTGCTTGTCAATTGCATTTAGAAACCGCTCCCACATTATTGTTCGGTTATGACATTAGAAATGCATGCCAGCCTATCGGGATATTAATCTTTCAATTAGACGCACCTCAGAGTCGAATGGAATCCCGATCGAGTAATAGATCTGTCGTGTAATGTATCCTTCGACGTGATTTGCTACGATGCGATAGATCACTTTTACTTCTACTTTTCTCCCGGGTACGCAAAAATAATGTTAATTTCTTAATGATTTTGACATTACTATCGTGACATACTTTCACCGCACACTAACAGTAACCGTACCGAGTACAAAAGGTGACTGATATATGTACATTGTTTTGTGATAATTACAAGACTGAACTTATTTAGATTTCACACAATTTTGGAAAGAATATGTGGTCGAATATATAAATTTATGTAACAATTTCTAATAGCAACATCTTTATAATTTCAATAATTGAAAAATAAAAAATATGAAACCGGTCATTTGACCGGTCGTGGTACGGTTAGCGTTAAAGCGGGTTTAGATCATGCTTTCCACCGAAAGTTGCTAAAATACTTGGCTGTCCGACGACCGGTGTAATTTGAGCTGCTTCGAAACTGGAACAACCTTGAGGAGATGTATCCTCGATACCGAAAATTTCAAAATTTACAGCCAGTTACGATTAATGCCTAGGCATGTGAGAATTTGTATCAGTCTAGTCCCTGCTTTCACCATTCAAGGTAGCCAGGGAAGATTCAGCGTCTCGGTTGTCATAACGCAGCCGAGATGCCTGCAATCTTGCAGAAACATGGCACTTATCTCGTCGGAAACGTAACTGTGAAAGTCATGACCAGATTACTGGATTTTACGGCACGTTCTTCCTAATTTTTTTATTCATCCGGTGATGGTTGCGAATTACAATAGATGACAACGCATCCGCCGCTTTCTTCAGGCATCTTGGATGACCCGGCGAGGTCTCCTCAACACTTAAATATAAGGTTCTAACGGTCAGTTCGATTTTTATTATACATCCTTCGAAAAGTTATATAATTAATAGACCGCGGATCTTTATGCAAAATAAAAACTGTTTGGATCAATTGTAAGAAGCAAAAGGTAAATTAAAATTTCTTTTTTCCCTTAATGAAATACATTGAAAATAACATATTGACATGCTTGAACTGTTTCAATGTTTATTATACTTCCTTCAATCCCTGAGCTTCTCTGTGAAACAACAGCCATATAAATAACACTGTCCAACACCAAATTTGTTTTCAATATACTGTTGGGTCCTTCTTATAAAGCTCTTTGCGCTGATTCCGAATCTGTCCTTAATTTTTCTCCTATAGGCACAGTTTTTGAGAAACATGGCTTTTAAAAAAACATATTTTTCAACTTTAAACAAATATTGTGATGTTATTATAAAAGATATTGAATTGTTCTTTACGGCAAACGATTCTGTAGACTTTCCCGAATACAGTGATGTCCAATATTAATACATTATGATTGTTTAAACATGTTTAAACAATGATTAAAGACGGAGAGACACCACTTTTGCACCAATTTTTGAGGATATTTTTCAATTTATCTCAAAAAATAAGGGTCCAGCGGAAAATCGAACTATACCACGCGATAGAGCAGACTTTTATCTTGAAAAACCGCCCTTGAAAGTTTACAACATGGACGTTTTTACCGAACCAGGAAGCAAAATATCTTCACCCGACATGAGTTGTCACCAGTGGTGCTCACCACCAAAACGGTCATTCGCCGCGTCATGTCAGGCGAAGATATTTTGCTTTCTAGTTCGGTAAAAACGTCCATATTGCAAACTTCCAAGGGGGGTTTTTCAAGATAAAAGTCTGCTCTATCGCGTGGTATAGTTCGATTATTCGATGGACCCTTATTTTTTGAGATATATTGAAAAATATCCTCAAAAATTGGTGCAAAAGTGGTGTCTCTCCGTCTTTAATCATTGTTTAAACATGTTTAAACAATCATAATGTATTAATATTGGATATCGCTGTATTCGGGAAAGTCTACAGAATCTTTTGCCGTAAAGAACAATTCAATATCTTTTATAATAACATCACAATATTTGTTTAAACTTAAAAAATATGTTTCTTTTCAAAGCCATGTTTCGCAAAAACTGTGCGTATAGGAGAAAAATTAAG
Organism: Lasioglossum pauxillum; assembly: GCA_933228785.1. NCBI lineage: Eukaryota > Metazoa > Arthropoda > Insecta > Hymenoptera > Halictidae > Lasioglossum > Lasioglossum pauxillum. Next base: position 14,946,446 of record OW121702.1, on the reverse strand, counting down.
GACAGATTCGGAATCAGCGCAAAGAACTCTATAAGAAGGACTCAACAGTACATTGAAATCATAAAAAAAGTTGAAATTTATTGGACAGTGTAATTAATAAACTGCGGATCTCCATGCAAAATAAAAACTGTTTAGATCAATTGTAACAAGCAAAAGATAAATCTTTTCCCTTAATGATCATAATACATTGAAAATAAAATATTTCAATTTCTTTGCTGTGTGAAATTGCGCCAATTTTTTTCTGCCATAAATGCATAAAATCCGCAGTCCAATAACTAATAATACTTGGCACAGTTTTCATTTTTCCGATTCCTCTGCACCTCATGGATTTGAACGATTTGATCAATATTTATTACGAGTAAGATTTCTTGAATATCAAAATCGTGTTAGATAAAGCTGGATACGTTTTTCAATTTCCGACTAAGAGCATGTCCTTCACGAGAGAATGACGCAGCAGAGCGATGCAGTTCCAATGCAAACTTGCATCTGATAGTAAACTACCGTTACCGGAGAAAATCGTTCCACCTTCGCTTTGAAAATATCAACTCGATTCTAGACCAGTTCTCCACTGAAAAATCCGCACGTGCGGCGTACGTGACACGCGATACGGTGCTGTTCTTTCTCTTCTCCATTCGCATTACGCTTGTTTAACGTGAAGGAGTCAAGTGTCTCGTCAGTGATGCAAGCGTGCGCGGGTAACGGAGTCGCGATTAATATTCGACGAGAAAGATCCGTTCAGAGTGTAGAACGGTCGGAGATGTTATGATCTAATTGCAAAAATACAGAAAAAGAATATTAGTAACACAGAAAGAAACGTGATCTTTTTACATCTGTTATGGAGTACTTGGATCGTTTGATCAAGTGTAATGGCGGCCGCGTCGAAGGTCGTTCATCAAGCCACTAAATATATGTGTTATTAATAGACTGCGGATTTTTATGCATTTCCCCATTTTTGTAGACTTTTAAGAAAGTGGAACGAAATGAAATCCTATTTTTAGTGGGAACAGCCTTTGCAGGTCTAACTAAAACAACTAAAAATTGTACAAAATTCTATCGAGTTTTATATTCGGGCCTTTTTCGAACATTTTCACAAGCCATAAATGCATAAAGATCCGCAGTCTAGTTATTAATTTCCTTTGAGCCGAAACAAAATTTTGTTGTTGTCGATATAATTGACATTGCACATAAATACAAATTTTCTTTTTCGTGATGGACGACAAAGAAGTTATTTTTTATGTGGATGCACCGATGCACCCGTCAGATGCAATTACACGTTATTCTTTAATGCAACCCACTTTTTTTGTTAAACCAATCGATCCCTTTTATTATCCTACGTATAAGAGTATACTAACCCAAGGTCATCGAAATGTCAATACTTCAGAGTTACGTCAGAGTAAGCACGGCATTAGTTCCTAAAATTCATGTCGACAGTTTGAATACTTCTTGTAGTAAAGTACGCTTCTGACACAAATATCTCGCGTATTGACTTAAAAGCTTAAGTATTAAAATATATTAAAAATATTAAAACTCTTAAGTATTGACATTTCGATGGCCTTAGGTTAATACTTTTATACGTAGAGTAATAAAAGGGATTTATTGGTTTAACAAAAAAATTGGGGTGCATTAAAAAATAAAGTACAATTGCACCTAGCGGATGCATCGGTGCACCCACGTAAAAAATAAGGTCGTAAGAACTTAGGACGTACATATTATGACATACGATTTTTTTCTATTTTTACTTTAAAAAAAGCAGTAACTTGTCCCAGTTCCTAGACTCACCCTGTACAGGGTGGGGCAAGAGAATATTGCCGTTATTTGTAATAATATGAAAAAATATATACAAAACTCACGCGGTATAGAGGGGGCATATTGTGACATAAACATTTTCTGGTCATTTCAAGGTCACCTTAATCTTTTTAAATAGAATGTCCTTTTTTATACAATAGATCGATAGAGTACAATATTCTGAGTATAAAAGTGTGGACCTTCATATGTCCTAAACCTAATAGTTAACGAGATATTGTCCAAAGTAGAAAGAAAATTATTTCGATAATGTCTCGTTAACTACTAGATTTAGGACATATGGAGGTCAATACATTTTTACCCAGAATTCGATAGTCTATCGATTGATGATACAGAAAGTAGGTCTTTCCTTTCAAAAAAATCAAGGTGACCTTGAAATCTCCTCCATGCCTCCATCCACGCAGAAAATGTTTATATATAACATTTTTTTTGTATATAAGTTTATAGTGTGTATAAGTTTTGTATATAACATTTTTTTACGTTATTACAAATAACGGCAATATTCAAAGTGGACATAGTTATTGGCTCACCCATATAATGTAAAACTAATTTGAAACTCCATATTTTAGTCCAGTCGATGAATCCTCATTAGGGGGGTCTAGAGGAAAATGGAAGGAACACAATTTTTAACTTTGGCACTTTCTTTGGATTAGTTAGGAGGTAAACATACTAAAGGAGGTTAGCGGGGTACAGGAGGGCACGTAGAAGGTCCCCTTTTTCGGTTCTCCGCTTATATCACGGAAACTATGCGTCCTAGCGATAAGACCATTCCATACAAAATTAAAGCTGACAAAATGTGCCATAAGATTGATTTGATTCAGTTTTCGCTATCCGCATAGTTTCCAAGATATCCGCGCTCAAAGTTCACTAATTGCGAAAAAGAAATTTTTGCCTTATTTGACTAGCTCAATCTTCAGCACAATTAGTGAACTTTGAGCGCGGATATCTCGGAAACTATGTGAAATAGTAAAAAACTTCATTCAACCAATCTTGTGGCACATTTTGTACGCTTTAATTTTGTATATAATGGTCTTATGGGTAGGACGCATAGTTTCCGAAATATAAGCGGAAAACCGAAAAAGGGGACCTTCTACATTCTACGTGTCCCCCTGCACTCTGCTCACCTCCTAGGAGTAGGGACTTTTAGTATGTTTACCTCCTAACTAATCCAAACAAAGTCCCAAAGTTAAGAATTGTGTTCCTTCCATTTCCATCTACAACTTTTTGTAGATGGACTAATTTGTAAGCATCGTACAATACAGTAGCGAAAGTTAGAGTACAGAAATTGTAATGCTATTATGAGAGACCCTGATATACAGGTCAATACCTTTTTTCTTGAATATCCTATGTCTACGAACTCCTCCGTTTAGAGTACTTTCTCATTTTTCTGCAATCCACGCATGACCCGCCTTGCGCTTGGATAACACGCGAAACTCGCGAACGATACGGTACGTTCCAGGTACCAAATAGCTGGCATGACGAAAGATCGATCGCGATGTACAAGCGCTCACGTTTCACCTGCTCGTAACTCTTCTTTTCCAGGCGACTGCTACTGCTACAATTGCGCTGCAGCAGGCCCCGAATTGTGGGCCTCTTGTTGCCGCGAAAGCCTGCGGTGCTGTTCGCATCTCGCGGCCGCCTGTCGAACCTGCGACCACCCGACGTTGTACCCGTTTTGTTCGAAACACTTCAAGAAATGCCTCGCCGAGTACGACGAGAAGAAACAGGACTGATATCTGCGTCGATCATCGTCCCTTTAATTCGAAAAGATATCATTTAACCCCTTAACTGCGGAGATTTATCAGCGCCCGCGGACGTCATAGAAGGATCTCGGTTGTTTTCACGCTTGATTGACCATGAAAAGGAAACAGAACGATCGTCTGACGATGTCTGGCGTGAGTCACACCAGCAAGAATTTTTATTTTCTTTCGTTACATTTTCATGGAACGTCATAGATCCTTGGAGTCCGGATCTCCAATGAAAATCTCAGATGAAGAAGTATCCGAAGTACTTCGCGTTGGGAAACAAACGCTTCCTCAACTTCATTTTGTTTTATATAATTTGGCTGTACAGCTCGAGATCATCGTTGATTCTCTTACTGGATCTATTTATAAACAACTAACAGTTTACGCTGGCTGCTATAAACTCAGAATTTACCTGGGCCGTGTCTGTAACCGCGTGGATCAAAAAGAACGCAATGAACGTCAATGAACTAATTTCTACATTCTTTTGGTGATTGCATCGAAAGCGTACGGAATACGTCCGAAAGACAGAAAATTGTGATTTTATAAAATAAACGTCAGTTTTGTATGAAACTCTTCGCGGTTAAGGGGTTAACGAGATCAAAACAAAATGGCGGCGCCATTCGATACGCGAGCCGGCGAGAACGGCGCTCTACGACCGACGAATTTCGCGGACTCCCGACGACGGCGATGCTACTGTTTTTCTGTGTTGTTTTCTACAATGAACACGAAAAACTGTTTGGGATACACACGGTGAACGGGCACGATTTACTTGAAATACCCCGGAGTCGATCGGTGCCTTGCATAAGTTGAAAGTTTTACGTCGGGTTTCTAAATATAGCGTTTATCATTCGACTCGTTCAACTGGTCTCCATGTGACTTTTTGCCGTGGACGTTGCGCTGGGCAGGAACTGAGACGTCGCGGGATAAATGGTAACCCGGCCCGTAAAAATGTTTAACGGAAACAATTGTTCCTTGCTTCCGTCTACAGGTGCTCTTTTGTTCGAAAAGTCGTGCGAGGTGTCCTGCGACGGTAACAGAATTGGTCAAAGTTCTTTTCCGTTTCGAAGTACTTCGAGGTGGTGAGATTGTCCGGGAGAACTTATAATCGGAAGAAGATTGACTGACCGCCGAAGGTCACCGAGGAAACTATATACATATACTCCCACTGTACGGTCCAGGCTACTTCTACGTCTAATTGTTTATTTTCTCGTGTGATACACAGTCAAATCCGCAAAAATTAACAGAGTGAGAAATCCTTGAACGAAACGATTGTTGTGTAAATAAAACTTTGTCACCGCACATACGTTTGTGAATCGGGTTCCGTAAGCCCGGACAACTTATTTTAGTTTGTGTCACAACCTGTGAATGCCTATACTATCCTACTCAAAATAAGGCTCGATATCGATTTCTAGTGGGAAATGACTTAACGACTCATTGGTCCATTTTGAACTGGACAGGGACGTCTCCAGTTGCAATAATTAATTTTCTATCCAGACATATACCAACTCCTGCTATCTCTAGACACTTGGTTAATTCTTGTCCAACCAGTAATTTAACGATCAGGTTAATTTGGATGAGGATAATTTCAGGTACAAAATGGTCAGGCATTTTCTTTAGCGAACACGGCGTGACGTCCCTGTAAGAGTTACCTGGTTTTGTCGCGAGTCTATCTAACAATCCGCAATATGAAAGAAAACCTTCGTCGATTCATTAATATGTATAGCCTCCTTACATACGGATGCATAATATTAGATTAAAAAAAGAAAAGAAACAAGAATAAGAACAAAAGAAAGTCATAGATTTTATAATCACGAATTCTTGAGCGTTCTCAGGCAGTTTTACAAAATTAGTAAAAAATTAATACCTCCTACAGGCTAACAGTCGCAGACACCTAGACTTACCCCGCTCACACCTTATATCATATCGGATTACCTAAGGAAAATTTTCTAAACGAACTGTACAACCGCGACAGCCGCTTGAAACACACGCATTTCCGATTTCAATAATTTACAATATTCATCGACGATCCTACGATCGAGCATTCTATTTAAACACAGTTTTCGCATTAACGTTCGCTGATCCGTACGTTGCGCGTCCTCTTTCACTCGAGAAAGGCGTTTTCGCTCGCTCGAAAGCGTTTCGCCACCGACTGCTGACACTTCGGAATACAAATAATGACAATAAACATCACTCGAAATACAATCATTGATAAGCTTTATTCGTGTAGTCTCCAGAGTATTCGGTAAACTGTACTTTTTTTTTGTTTGTTTAACTACTAATCCTATAAATTGTGGGGCAGAGAGATTCTCGGTCAGGTAGTCAGACTTAAGATACAACGGTATGAATTTCTTGGACGTTCAATTATTTCCACGACGCCTATAAACACTGTTTCCCCTTTCCTGCGGACAATATTGCGTGCGTATTTTTATTAATTCGTTTTTGCTTCTTTTTTCTCATTCTTATCTCGTGTCCCCACGATATATCGGACCACGTGGTTCGTTCACACAGCTTCCCAAGTACCTTAAGAATACTAATCCGCCATGTTCGAAGTTCTGTATTGCTTTAGCTATCGTGTCTTCAAACTTCAATCCCCATTATTAACCCCCTTATCTTTTGTTCTCTTTTCTCCACACACACTACCGCCCCGCGCGAAAATTTCACCAAAAAGTTTCACTCCTCTCGTTTAGCGAAAAAACACTGTTTCTTTTCTTTTCGTACGTTTTTCTCTCTCTCTCTCTCTCTCTCTCTCTTTCTCACATACATACTCTCTCTCTCTCTTTCGCTCTCTTTCTCTCTATTTTTAGAATATAAAATTACGTTCGCACTCAAAAAGTGCTTTAGCTCTTAAATAGCACCACGCAGAGGTGAAAGACAAGACTAGAAAGGAAGATAGGAAGAAACTTATTTGTGTTCACCTGTTCGGTTTTTTCGGTTTCTTTTATCCGTTATTTTTTTCCAGTAGTTTCCGTTCGTTCACGAGAAAATGCAGTTTGAACCGTCACGAGAAATCGTGCGCGCGCGAAAACAAAATCGACGATTCGCCACGGTCGTGAACGGATCACACGAAAGAACTAAGCGAAACGTTATTCGGCAGTCGTGAAGGTGGTGCGTGACACACCATCTTGTCACATGATGAACGCCGTATACAACACGAGGCGAGGGAGACCGTTCAACGAACGCGAAAAACAATCCACTAAATGTCATCTACGCATGTGTCTAACATCGTAATGTGTCAACAAACACGGGTGAATCGCAGGAGGAACAAGACAATCAGATATCTCCATTGACAATTTACCTATCGGTAGTTATACTTAATGGTCCTTTGAAAAATCAACGATAACGATTTTTTATCAAATCGTTCAATACCGACAGTATTTTCATTCATAAACATTAGTTATCTCCTTTGAGATTATTATTTCGAAAGAATAATAAGTCCCTTTTAAGCATAGCAGTCATTAACAAGTCTACTAATAGGCTTTCTTAATTAATATACTGCTTGGAGAACTAGTGCAATGATATATAAATGAAGTTTTCGCTTGACTCTATTCGCAAGGTCATTTAAAGGTCACCCATAACATTTTCGAGCCTCCGATGAAGAGTTTGGATCCATTTTGATCACCGTTACAAACGTTCCATTTAATTTCTAATTTTATGCCAGCCGGTTTAAATGATTCTTTATACTAGGTCCAGTAAAAGGATCAGTCTTGATCTCTAAGAAATAGATTAAAGGTATGTAAAAAAAAATTGGTGCATAAGAATTTGAATCGATCTAGCCGTGGCTGCCATGAAATTGTTAAAAGTATTCGGCTCGTAAGGGTTAAATATCAAGACAAATTCAACAAACTAGTCCACCACGACCTTGGGGTGACATTGATCTCGGAAATCTGTGGTCGGTCGACAAAAACATTAGCGTACATAATTTGCTTGTTTCCTGCCACAGCAATATATTGAACAAAGGATGCTGACGACCTTACAGAGATTAAACATTTTATTGATATGACCTTCGCACAACCTTAAAAATAACATCAATCAAACAAAATTGCTGATATCGCCACATTTTTCCATAAGACAATTTTCTAAGTATTCGAATTTCAGTAGAGGTATCTGGAAGTTTTGTTTCTCACGATTCACCCTCGTATAGAGTATCACACGTGTATTCCTAGATGCAGTACAACACAATCAACTTTTTAGAGTGCAGATGCTTGTATGCACTCAGCAAAGTTAAAAAAAAGAAATAAACATTTTTTATCCTTTATCGAAGGTGATGTCGAGGTCAACCTTTTTGGAAAATGAGTATATAAATATTAGGATGTAAGAAACATTAATAGTCAACATCATGTATGAACGAACATCAAACCAATAAGCTCTCAGAGCCTTTTTGGAAATCAGTTGAAGTCGTTACTGTAACTTCTCGCGTTACCTTGACTCTTTGAAATTATATACTTAAAAGGAGTCACTTAAAAATATACGTAACTCTAAAAGCACTTCTAAAAATAAAAATAACAACGTGTTATTTGCTGAAACTTGTTTCCTTATCAATATTTTATAAAAGTGGCCAACCTATCGATGTATGAGACACTCTGTACAAAATATTCAATAAAGATTCTGTGGTACTTGATTTCGAACCGTAGAAAATAAATTTTATAATATGAACTAAAACGCTGAACGTAGAGAGTTTTACATTTCGTTGATCCGCACGGTTTCCCCCTCGTTCTCGTGCGTCCACGCAAATAAATATTAATAAAATAATCGTTTTCTTCTTATCAATTTCTCTTGAATACGACGGGAGGATAATTACAGCGGTAGCGCCCTGGCAACGATGATAAACGTGTAGACAATGATATTACTTCGATTTCCATTTTTCCCCTTACACAAAAAACACAGATCTTGATCTATTATGCGATCGTAAGACGTTTACGTTTACGGTGTACATTCGTTTATATCAAGTATTGAATTGAAAATCTATCACGTAGTACAAAGAGAGATGATTATGCTATTTTTAGTTTATTAACTTGTATCATATACCGAGAGAAATATCAAGACTACAGTTAGCTATATTATTTAGTGATTCGGAAAGATTGTTGTGGACCAAGATCAGTTAGCCGGAATCAATGTAAAATCATCGGATTATTAGTGGTGGATAGTGGTGTGTGTATGTGATAAATATTTGTTTGGATTGTGTGCCGGAGATTTGTAACTCTTTCAAGTGCAAATTTTCATTCGTATCTTTTTTTCCTTTTTATCTTTTTGGTTAGAGAGGAATTTTCTTTTTGTAAAAATTCGGCCATCTTGCCACTTATAAGCGGTTTGGTAAAACTTTTGGATACATACGTATGTCCAGTTAAGATTTCTTTTTTTTTCTTTAAATATTTTTACATCGACGTGACACATGAAATCAATCGCGCTATCCATTAATTTATTATATCCATAGTATTTCTTTTTTTCTTCGTTCGTTCGTTATTTATATATATAATATATATATATAGAGAGAGAGATATTTGAACCGTTCGATCGTCGAAGATTTATTTTTGTTTCCATGTCCTGACGCATCCTGCCATCCATGTGAGCCAAAGTCTTACCATTATTATTACGAATTTCCCTAACAACGATTTGTGCGCGAATGACACCTCGTGTCACTCTAATTTAAAAACATGCTGAATGCTCATTCTCTGTCTTGTATCTCGACGAAGAAAAAAAAAGAGAAAAATTACTATCACTCCCACATTCATTTTTGCTGACTATCACTGACACACACAGTTTCTCTTACAGTGATCAATTTTTTCATAACTACTACTCTTTCTCTCTCCTCTCTCACTCTCGTTTGCTCTCTTTCTCTCTCTCTCTCTCTCTGTCTCTCTCACACTCACATTTTATAATCGTCTTAAAAATACTCACAGTTTGAAGAAAATAAAGAGATATACACAGAGTACAGGTACCGCCGATGGTTGGAAAAAATTATTCGAACCACCGACAAAGGTCGGCTTAATTATAAGGGTCTTAAAAAAGATTCCACCCTTCCGTTTCTTTTACTTTGTTTGAAACCTTGTTTTGCTTCGTTCTCCACGTGTTTCTCTTCGATTATCACTACTATCATTAGATCAACCAATTCGTATTAATCACGTTAACACTTACTACTGTCCTTAGTGCCATACAAATGTCCATTTGGTTCTTTATATATATATATAATGTAATAATTGAAGCAATTATATTCATTCATGTGCGTCCAAGTTATTATGCACTTACTCGAACCTGATTGATTGACATATTCACCTATATAGTTTCCACCTTCTCTTTTGGTACTATTGATACCAACACAAGACAATCAGAAAAGAAACAGATATTGCTCTTTGAAAATTCAATCAACTTCTTTCTTTCTGTCTACCGATCTTCGAGAATAAAAAAAAGATTTTTCTACCACAGCTCTCTTTTTTCATGGTGATCTCTTGTTCGTAACAACTAAAAATTCTTCGTTTCATTTTTTCCTTTCTTTTTTTTTGCGGCAATTAAAACCTCGAACCTTCCGGGTAACAATAAACTCACACTCACACGATAATGCAATATTCACAAACGATGGTCGATAGTTTTCCTTTTGTTCACAATAATATAAGAAGTATTTGTCGTCCATTAATCCGGTTTGAGCTTCACTTTGTAATAAAGATACCGTTCCAACGATCGGTATATTATCCTAAGTGCATGAAAATGCGACAGGTCACACTCCCTTATGTAGATCCCTTTAGTACGATGTCGTGGAAAAAGAATACGAGTCTCTTGCTCCTCGATATTCTCTAACACAGCTCTGCAGTTTCATTTATTCGCAATTACTGTCTGATCTTTAAATGCGTCTGGTTACGTCTTCCAATTGTGTGGATGGGCCCGTGGCGGAGCCTGATTGCCTTGTGCTTGAGACGCTTGCGACGGAATCATATCAAGCAAGTATTGGCGTTGCAGATCGGCCGCTTGTCGTTGTAACTCGGCGAGACCCTTGCCACCAGCCTGCGCCATTGCTATCTGGTAAGGGTACAATAACGAGGTAAACGGTGGCATCATATGAGCAGGAAGAGGTTGATGGGGTGGCAGACCTGGTACAGGATTCTTCGCCAACTCTGAACAAACAGCAAACAGTTAAACAAATTATATTATGCATTTCTTTACCGAGAGCTTGTCTAATGCTTTTGGACATTACCTCTGAGCAACTGTTGCTGCAAAGCGGCTGCAGCAGCAGCATGGTGCGGGTTGAATTTCCCACTTTCAGCCAATTTAACCAGAGGATGTTCTTGCAGCTTGGGTGCAGGAGGAGTTGGTGCCAACGTAGGTGCTGGAGGTACCTGTGGCGGAGGAGCTGGTGGCGTTGCTACTCTTCTCGTGGGAGTAGCTGCTTTAGGAACTGGTTTTGGAGCTGGTGGATCAGGACTCGGGCATGCTGCCTGTGCCAACCTTTGTTCTATTTCTTGTTCCTGCTGCAGTGCTTTTACAAACGCTGTCTTTAACCTGTACACATTTACATATTCATTACAGTATATTGAGAAACGTTGTAAACACTGAGGAAGAAGATTTGCCAGGTATTATCTGAATTATTTCTACTCACCGATTAGTGTGCTCAGCTTTTAGAGCTTTTTTAACATTTGTCGTTACACAATGTTCACATATAACCCTAGGATCACGACCTGCCGGAGGTCTCTGGAAAGTTGCGTGTTGTCCTCTCGGACCTTCCTTCTTACCACCAGTGATTGGCTTCTCCCACTTCCACACAGGCGTAAAGTCCGTTTTGCATTGTGTACACTCGAATGGCTCTGGTGGTGGCGGTATAGCAGGCTCCTTAGTAATAAAATCGACTACGTGTTCGAGTCCCACCAGATAAATGAACTCTGTATTCGAAGGATTGGGTACAAAATGCATCTCCGGTGGCGGTGGTTTTGGAGGCGGTATTTGTAACAACGTCTTCTCGAGTTGTTTTCTCAGAGCCAGTTTAGCAGCCGCTTGACGTTGCGCAGGTGTCTGATTATCATCCCTTGGCTGTCTCTCCTGTTTCAAAAACGGACGTTAGATACGCACATAAAAGTATATCGTGGTTTTTTGTTTTTAAATTCTCTATAAAATAAAGCGCTAAAATAAAATGATCATAAACATGAAAAGTGGCAGGAAGAAGAAGGTGGAAGAACAATTGAGTTAAACATAGCAAAAGAAATTATATGATTATTAGGGCAGTCAGAAGATTGGATAAAATTTAATACAAAGTTAGTGCGGCAAAAGACTAAATATATTCTGACTAGTGGATATACCTGTTCTGAAATCACAGGTGTGCTTAAGGATGCGGTGGTTTTATTTTCTTGAGATCCAACAAGCAGCTTTGTGTTTACAAAAACACAATTACGGTTATTTACATAATTTACAAATGACAAGTGGTGTAAATATTCTCAAAATTGTAACAAATAGAACTGTTACTAATTATACAAATATGTATTAAAAAATATCTGATATTATACCTTACTTACTTGATGTGCCGGAGTGGGAGTTGGATCTTTCGTGGATCTCTCTGTTCGGTCTGCTGGTGCATGATAATTCGATACATTTGGTGTTGCACTAGGTGGCCTGCTCCTAGGGTGTGGTGGTTGTGGTATAATCATGTTTGGTGGTATTCCAGTACTGGAAGTAGAACTTCGGGCAGCTGTAGGCGGTAGTAATATTCCAGGTGGAGGAACATGTATACTACTCCTGCTTGGTGCGGGTTGCCCCCTAAGTAGAGATGGAGGTGCTTTCCCAGTTCTATGACTAAAAGACATAATCTTGTTTTACTAATTGTATGTCGCTTTATGCGTTTAAAAAGTAAAATTTATTTACCTAAGTGGAGCCTGTTGTACTGGAACCGGTGGTGGTAACTTGCTGGGTACTTTTGGTACGGCAGCAATGTTTTCTTTCAGTTGTTGCGACTGCCGTAACTTTTTCAGCAGCACCAATTTCATTTCTTCAGATCTAAGTTCCTCCCTTAATTTCCTAAGTGTTCTTTCACGTTCAGCTAGCTCATCCGATGATAGTTCCTTGATCGGAGGCAAAGGTGGCATATCACCTAGTAAATGGATATTTTAACAATATTAGTTACAATGCTATAAAATACCTTTAAATGTAACCATACATTGCAATATCGAAATTGTAAATAAATATATCATTTCTGAATTAACCTTCATCGCTATCTGCATTTCCATTCACATAGCCATTTATTCTACGTTCATCCGGAGTCTCCGCATAACTTATTTCAATTCTAGGTCTAAGATTACGGCGTGTTTTTCTATCATCTGCAGATTTTGGGGCCAGAATTCCCCTCGCTGCATTTTGAATGTTACGTGGTTCTGGCATACTATTGTCCAGATTAGAGCTTGAAGAAAAATGAAGACCTAAATCTAATGGAACTCCTACATCAGAGTTAACAGCAATCGATGGAGAATTCCTTCTGCCACTGCTGCTGAAATCCACACAGTACATAATAATATAAGTAAAGCATATATTAATATGATTTAGTACAAACAGAATATAATCCTTGTATATGTGGAATAACTTCCATTTAATATCACTGATAACATGCCAGTATTTTAAAAGCTAAATTATCATAGGGTAGTATAATGCGTTATGTGCTTTCATTCTTGATAACCATAACATGTAACAATAGCCCCATTTCATAATCAGAGTGATGTAAACAATGGCAGTTGCAAATTGACAAGCTATTGAACAGCCTGTTTTCATTCAACATTGTAGAAGATCGGCCTGAAGCTCAAAGAAAACGACCAAATAATCAAGTTCTTTTTGAACTTACCTAACACTCAGGTCCACCACTGCATCCCCGTCTAAATCCATGGCTTCCATTCTCTCAAACGCGGCGATTCTACAAAAATAAAAACACAAGTATTTATTAACAACCACGATTCGTCTGATGCGGGATTCGATTCGATTGATTTCAATAATAATAATAACGATACGGTGGAGACGATCGCAAGAGGGGAAGCGGCGAGACGAAAAAAGAATAACGAAAAAACACTACAAAGAAGCCAACGGTAGGGACGTGCGACGTTTCGCAACACCGTAATTCGAAAGCGATAGAAAAGATACACCGGAATAAAAATAACTGGGTTACCAAAATCTCCGTCCAATCATCCCGTGGTTCACATGCACCGGGGCATCGTAGTTCCCTCTTTTTTCTGTCTCTCCTCCTCTCTCACTCTTTCTCGTTCTCTCCGTCGCAATCTCTCTCTCTCTCTCTCTCTTTCTCTTTTTCTCACTCTGATGGAGCAAACGTCCCGGAGTCCCGACCGCAAACGCCACGATCACAACACACACCACGTCTAGACACACCGCCGGCAAGAACGCGATCAAGAGTCGCGCGAGAGAGTACTACAACACGCGATAAAAGATTCGGTATGCTGGCTCCGCGAGGCGGGCGATCGGCCGATATCCACGGAAGCAATTTCCTAACCTAACCTCCGCGAGATTCGAAAGACGTTCAGCAGGAAGAATACACAGTATTCCCGAGATCGCGCGCGAGGATATTGGCGCGCTTTGCTGACCCGCCGGCACCACGGACACACGCCGCGTGCCCGTTTTCGTTTTCCTCTCCAGCGGCTGAATTTTCCGCGAAGAAGTGGCGGCACGAAATCGAAGAATTGAATTTGATGCTTCGGAAGTGGCGTCTCGGCACAATGGCAGCTAAGCGTAGCGGTACAAGACTGTTGCAGGGGGGACGGGGGAGGGAAGAGGGGGAGAGAGGGTGCCCTGTACCGCGAGGGGAGAGGTACGGTCGCACATTAATTATTTCTCCCCTCACCCCGTCGTCGGTCTACCCCCTACCACAAACCGTCAGCCACTCACCCACACGAGCGGCATCGAAACGGGCTAGAAACCAATCTCTTTCTCTTTCCCTCCCGTCTCTGTCCCTGTTTCTCTATCTCTCATTCGCTTGCTCGCTCGCTCTCTTTCTCTCTCTCTCTCACTATCACTCTCTCTCTCTCTGCGGATTTTCCCGAATTTCGTCTCCGTTAACTTCTCCCTTGCCCTCGCTCCTCCCGCGCCCTTATGCCCTACGGGAAATCGATTTTTCGACGGAGTCCCCACTGCCGGCATCCCCGGCCGCAGGGACCAAGGAGTTACAATGTTTTCGCAACGTATTTGATATCGTCCACGCATCTCGTAATTACTATTGTATCGGGGAAACCGAGCGCGACCTCTAGGTAATACGACACTATTTGCTACTCTTTTTCTCGTGCCCGAGAACATTGTGCCGATGTAGCCGGGGATATCCGAGCATATTACTGTAAACATCGTTGCCGCTAAATAATGGCTTTATTACGCTCGCTGGATATACAAAGTAACAGATAAAGAAAACCGAGAGATAACATATTATAGCATGCTCCTCGAAACGGTAGACCTGAGGTACACCGATGGTCGTAATAGCCGTCCACCCCACTCTTGTTGCTCATATGTTATGGACCGGGAATTATCGGAGTGGGGCGGACGGTAATTATGACCGTCGTATACTTCGTACTTCTTCTTTCGAAAAACAGTTCATAGTGTATTTACTATGCAGAAGGTGACCTGTAACTACAGTAGTTTTGTAGTAAACGTTTTCCGTTTTTTCCCATCGTCATTTACTTATTACGATCTCCCGCGTAAGAATTAACTAGTTCACGGAGTTTCTCTCGGATCTCCCGCCTTGCACACTTTCCAGATCACGTGACAGAGTAGGGTCTCTAAACTCTAGAATTGATGTCACAGACTTTTTCATACCAGTTTCGTTACTTTAATTCGCGACTCCACGGAAAACGACGAATAAACATAAGCGACGCTCGTTACGTTCAATGGCTCGCGTCCTGTACGGAACAGCTTTTCCGTATATGTGCATTTAATTGTACGTTTCTCTAACAAAAAAAAATATAATAAATAATAATGTTTATACGATGAGAAAAACTTCTTCCAAACCAAAAGTTCTTTGCACCACGAAATGTTCACTACTCCGTGAAGTCAACATGAAATTGCACGGCAAGCAAACAGCCTAAAGTCCCCAAACCGGTAAATGAACCCTAAAGCGACCTACGGTAATCTCGTACTTTCTTCCTAACCTAATAAACGTATACGACCATTACAACGGCACGTCGAGCTAATCTTATCGACAAGTAAATAGTTTAAACCGAATTGTTCAATGCGGAACAAAAATAATATTTCATCGGTTTACGCATTACGAAAAACGAACGTGTGTAGAACAACGCGTTATCATCGCGGAAAGAAGAGGCAGAAGGGGAAAAAGAACAAAAGAAAAGCTACCGAGTGTGCCGAAGTCGCGTAACATCAATTCGTATCAATTCGGGCTTCTCATCTCTTTCTCGTTTTCTCGCGGTTATCAAAGGAAGAGCCGCGGGCACGAACGAAACGCCGTGAAACGCGGCGAATCGTTCGGTTGCAGGCCGGT
The DNA here is from genome assembly GCA_933228785.1 of Lasioglossum pauxillum. Classification (NCBI taxonomy): domain Eukaryota; kingdom Metazoa; phylum Arthropoda; class Insecta; order Hymenoptera; family Halictidae; genus Lasioglossum; species Lasioglossum pauxillum. The sequence goes on along the minus strand of OW121702.1, from coordinate 14,930,450 downwards.
GGCTCGGTTATGTCAATAGAAAGAATCGAGATCGAGTTCGGTTGCAATTAATCGGTCGAGCAATTCAAAATATTGTGGCTCGGTGTCGAGTGAACACACGCGAACGTTCGCCTCGGCTCGGCTCCGCTGGTGACGTGCGACGCCAGCTCGCGCGACAGCGACACGCGACTCTCTTTATGTTTCCGCGTGCACAACGTATTTCCTACTACATTGATAATCCCGCGTTCTCTGGAACGAACGCGACCGAGTGTTTTGACCCCCACACGCCAACGTCTGCCAGCCGCGTTCACGGGAAGAAAGTACACGTACCTGAGCCAGCCGTGCAGCGGGTTCGGTCAATGGAAAAGGTTGGTCCGAATTTGTGTAAATCGTTCGGTCATACGAATCAATTACACAAAGGCGGTCGAGCAAAACGGGCAGATGGGCGGTCAGGCAGAATCGGGCAAGCAGGCAGGCAGGCAGAGACACGCAGTTAGGCAGACAGTTAGGCAGGCAAGGTAGCCGGTCGCTTTCCACTCCACTTCACTCCACTCCACGATATATATTACACTCTATACTATCGCTTACGTACAATGACATGGCGCACACGACATACCGCAGTCAGTGTACGCGTACACTTCGCTTCCCTCGAGTGTCCCTCCCTATCGCGAGCACACTTCACCGCTTGGCGATTCTGGAGCCACGATTTCCGCATGTTTCCACGAACCATTCCCGTGCCTTGTATCCGTTCATCGCGTTAACCATTGACTTTTTTGGTGGGGAAAAGACAAACAGACACAAACGTCTCCACAGGGAACAACAAACACGGTATTCCCGCGGGGTGACGCGTGGCAGCGGTAACCGCGAAACGATCGTCACGATCCCGAGACCCAGACACAACCTTGAGCCGCTACCTTCCGCGCAAGGAGAAAAAATTCACGCCGCCTCTGCGCAAAAATTAACGAGAGTGATTCAATATGGCGGCCTTGTCCGCCGTTGATGTCTTCCCCTCCTCCATCGCTCGTTTCGCCGGGCATCGTCGCCGTCGTCACTCCTCCCCTGCCCCTGTCCCAGACTCTGTTGCTGTCTCTGTCTCTGTCCCTGTCTCTGTCTCCGCATCGGAGGTGTAATGCCGTGTGGTACAGAAGGGCTGGAGGGAGGGGCAGGGATTCGAGGGTAGGAGGGGAGGCAGGCGGAAAAAGGGAAAGAGGGAGGGGGGAGGTAGACAGTGGATCTTGTCGCCCCCGTTGGCCCCCGGTATCGTTTGTCGGGAAAGCGCCGCCGCCAGCTACGGGGCTTACCGGAAGCACCCCACGGACTTTGTAAATGCGCTACGAAAGGGGCTTGACAGTCGTCTAAACAAATCCACGTGCTTCTGCGCATTCCCTTCTCTTTCGAACCTGCACCGGTAACCGCCAATCGGGCAACGGCCACCGCGTATTGGAGGGCATTTCAAATCGGATCAGTATTCGGCACGGTGGCTCCGCGAACGTTCTCATTAGTCATACGCAAATTTAACCCTTCGAAGAAGAATGTCGACGACGCCAGAGGCAAATATCCAACTTCCGAATTTGTCACAAAGTAACTTAATTGAGGGTGTAACAAAATATTAGTTCATATCGATCACTGTCCCAGAATTTAAGGACTTCGATATACATGATCTAGTTCTCCGAAAAACGTGTACTTAATGTTATAAAAAAATTCCTCGTCCGAGAAGGGTTAATCCGTATGTCGACAACTAAAATTTTCCACGATATTCAATGATGTTGCACTTTATATTTGTATGTCTCAAATATGTAAAGTAATTTGTGATCATCGAAGAACATACAAATCTATGATAATTTTGCTGTTTGTCAATGAAAACATGAAAGACGTTTTGAGAATTATTGATTATTAACATAAGGGTTAAATGTTCGAATTACGCAGTACATATAAATACGAATTTGTCGTTTGCAAAATTTGCTCTCCGAATTGTGTCATATGATCTATGTGCATGTTATCTATTCCTATTTTGGCCTTATCAAGAACTATCGAAACAGTTCTGTCTTATCGGTTTAAAATACTTGTTTGGATTTTTAAAAGTTTCCGAAGTTCGTGCAATACGTTCGTATTTAAATTATTCAGAACATTCAACACACGAATTTTACTATCTATTTTCTATAAATTCTTTTATTCAAGTAAACAGTATTGTGTACTTACATGTATTCGTCGGTGTAACGGTCTCCGTAGATCTTCATTCTTTCTAACAGATACTTTCGATTATAGAATTAAAGTTCGAATGATTTCACATTATGACCTTGAATAGATTTATTATTTTCACGAGTTCCATTTTAAGGTCTTGGTATTGGGGTTCGTTGGATTTAACTCTGAATTAGCAACAGATCAATTATAAATGTTGTAGTACTTTTAGAATGTGACCTTGACCTTACCGCAAAAAATGTTTGATCATAGGAATAGCTTATTTTATTGTACACATTTCCTGTAAGACTTTTTCTATTAGTTCGAAAACGAAATTGTAAGGGTACAACGATCTCTCTATCTCTCTCTTATATGAAGAAATATCGTGATTCACGATTAGCTATTTTTCTTATCACCGTTTTATAAATACATAATATATCCACGAATTCGACTCGGAATATCTCTGTTGGTTTTCAATGATACTATCAATTTGTATTTTCCGATAGTAAGCACAAGCATCTGGGCAATCGTGGTTACTTCTTATCTTGTCCGCAAATAGAAGATACGCTTCATTATCATGAATATCTGGTATTGCAATACATAGATGAATACTTTGAACTTGATAGGGAATGTCGCCCGATTCGTGACTCGAATCCAAACACGTGACGAACTTCTAATTTTTTACCTATCACTTATGCGATAATCGAATGAATGGTTGATGGGCCAGCAGATTAAGAGATAACATTCGACAGTTAAATTTAAACTCTTTGTTGCTTAGTGATCAATCTCTTGGGAACGGTATTCTCGGAAGGGCTCTTGGACTATTCTTTTATCGAATTGATCTACCTTCGCCGATTCCAGCCCAATAAGTCGAATTCATCGTGCTCCCAATGATTTCAGACGTTCAATTGACCTCTTCCACGAAACCATCTCTTCGGTCAAAAATAACCTACAGTTGCTTACAAAAGTATCTCTCCACGCACATGGAATTCGCATAATCTCAATCGAATGAGTTTCTATTCCACGTGATATTGCACAAGAGTTATAAAAATAAACGAAACGTAAATATGCGTGATATTCATCAAAGACAAACGTAAATAAACATTTCTTTGCATTCCTAAGAACGGACGAGTTTACTTAACACTGATGGTAGGGGAATATTTTTATAGACAGTTCTATAGATTTCTGGCAATTCAACAATGGCTACGGTTACAGATTGGATTATTGTACCATATATTTCTATACAATAAACACTACTTTCCTGTACTTAATTTTTTCTTATACTGGAACACCGCTTTTCTTGTAAACCATGTTATTAATAAGTACCCTTATCATAGTGCTTGAAACATTCCAGCAAAATCTGTTCAATAAATAAACGAATGAACGAACGAAGTAAATACTTAATGAAATAGATCATCCTTACCTTTCGATAAGCAGCAGATAAGGACAGGTGCAACGATAGAGACGAAAACGTTATGCCATGCACGATTTATTAATCCATTGATACATCTTTAAAAATCGACTGATACTTGCGAAAACATTTGACTTCTATAATCAAGGAAGTGACGTAAAAATCATAGACCGGCGTACAATTCTACGGGATGTTGGAGTTCGAAAGAATACTGATTTGCTCGACAGTATCAACGATTTCGCACATAAAAATGCTTGTCCGTGTCCACGCGGAAGCAGGTGGACGTTGAAAAACAATTCTTGGACAATTACGATAGTCGCGTTACAAGTTACACGATTAAACCGATCTCTATCGTTCGTGACAAGTTGGCAATGATTGTTGACTCCGGGCTACACACGATCAACCTCGTGAGTTGGCACGGCGTCCTCCGAACGGTTTTAACACTATCGAAATGCGTGAAACAATTTCGCAATGTCGGTGCGACTCCACAATCAACATAACTCGAGAGAATTCTTTCATCGAGTCCCGTAATCCGTATGCTTGATTTCTGCGACGTAAGCTCCGCTGCGTTCTGTCGACGCTACGGACTGATCTTCGCTATTGCGTCGTTTCGTAAACGCGCCATAAAAATGTCATAACAATTTTTTATTGCGGTGTAGCCGTCGTGACGTAACAAATTTGCGGATGTTCGAACCAGTTCAGATTTTCGTGAATCGATCAAAATGACCTAATTCGTGTTTTCTCGAGTCTTGGACAAAGGCGAAGATCGAGTCCGCGGACGAACCTCATTATAATTTTTATCATCCGTACGATAAGCATTTACCGGAAGTGTTTCCATACTGACGAGAATGTTCCGAACGTTCGAACGAAAGTTTCTGCCACGAACGATAGGAAAATCCGGCGCCACTGCCCGGAAGGACAGCTGGCGCAGAACACGAGAGACTTTGAAAATACGCAATCGTTGTAAGAGACTGCAGGCTGAGTAGAAAAATCGTACTTTTAAAAGGAACGTAACATACTACGCCGCTTGGACATACTCGGCCCACTCTGCATCGCTGGACTCGGTGCTGTCCACTCTTTATTCGCGGTCTATTTCTGTCTGCGAGAAAATCTTGATGGTACAATAGTTCTCGCTAGGCAGACGCCATTTTTCTTGATTCTCGCGGTGTTGTTTTACTTGAATGTTTCTCACTGATCCAAAGGGAACAACTTGAAATCTGCATTAACCGAGCGTGGACTTCTGTACAGCCTCGTATTAATGGGGTCATTTTCTCGCGGAAGTAGTGAATGGGGCTGCGCAAGAGACTCTCCGTCGTAGACAGCACTGAATCTGGCGATACATGGACAACCGACTCGAGAGCGAAATTTTTCTTGAAATATGTTCTCAAGCGCAAGCTAGCGATTGCCACGGTTGTCCATCTGCAGGTGTTCAAAACGATTTTCGTAGATGAATAGTGCGTTGAACATACTTCGTCTGTATAACGAGAAAAAGCTTAGGACACAGTCGCTTTAAGGTTTCACCAATTTCCACGCGAATTTGTTCGCATCGGCAAAGGCTTGCACGACGTTGATTATGACCAGGAAAAATTATTAACGCTAGTGGTCGCCTATTCGGCCTTGACTCTGGAGCATAATACAAGGAGCAAAGAAACGGGGGCGGAACGTCGATATCGACGGCACTGGTGGAAGCTACCCCGCCCACTAACCTTGAGAAGTCGATACGGCGAAATAGCTATGAGTTTTGGGATTCGAGATTCTGGAATCCTCAATCTCCAATCCTCGTGAAATATTTGCGAAATCTTGCTCTCAATATAATCAATTGGTGTCCTATCGACTACGATTATATTACACCGATGATCTAATTTATGGTGATCTTGTTAGCTAATAAGTCCAACGAACTATCCATCCCATCTTGACCGGATCGAGGTCCATTTCGAATGGCGCTCGCTTCGTCAATCGTTCGTTGGCAAAATCGATACAATTTTCACGGTGTTCCATTTAGTTTCGGCAGCTCGCTACGTTCTCGCGATTGATCTGCGACTCGGTGTCCGGGAAAGAACCAGATGGAACTCCGTTTCGATAGGCCACGAAAAAAAAGTATCTCCCAGCGGAGGCAAGGCGGCTTCTCTCTCTCCCTCTCCCTGTCTCTCTCTCTCTCTCTCTCTCTCTCTCTCTCTCTCTCTCTCTCACTCATGTTGTCTCATTCGCGAATTTCGAACAGGTGGCCATTGGCATCGAGATTTGCAACGAAGCGGCTCCGACGCAACGGGAACATCGCGAGTCCAGCGAACGTAGTTGCAAAATGGTGTTTCTACGATCGATTCGGCAAACAAATCCGAGCAACGACCCCGAGGGGACCCGGAAAAAGCGTCCCTTAAGCGTCGTTCACACACGCACGCATACGTATAATATTATATATATATATATACACCGTATATATAATATGTATATTCATTCAGTTAGTCTTGCCATCGTTAAGTAAAACAACATGGAAAACAACGCGATATAGATGTATATATATTACACGCACAATACGAAGAGATACTGGCGGAGACTGGCTCCGTTTGTTCCAGACGAGATTAACAAACAAGATTTTCCATTCATTCTCTCGTTTCTCCGAGTTTCATTTCTCTCTCTCTCTCTCTCTCTCTCTCTCTCTCTCTCTCTGTCTCACGCTCTCTCACTCACTCTCTTTCTCCCTTGCATCTCATTTTGTTCTCCCTTTAACCCCGCACTGCGTTTCCGTCCTCGATTTCTGTTTGCTGAGCGAATCGCTCGACGCCGACAACGCTTCTTCAGCAGCCGAGCCGGTTCCGTCGAATCTTCGCTACCTGAGAGAGATTACCCAATTCCGTTTCTAAATCTGTCTCGCGAGAAAAACCCGCGGCTGCAGAAAAGAAAGCAACCGGCGCGCTGTAAGCGAAGTTAGACGGCGGATTTAAATACTCGCTTAGAATATTTAATCGTTCCGCGAGTAACGCCGGTGTTTCTTTTTTTTTTTAATGAACAGCCTGGGGACATTACAATGTAAAAGCGACAGTTAATCGATGACGGATTATTGTTCCTCCTGATTGTATGCTGACTCATTATTATTCCGCGTTAATTACATTCAGCGCCGAGGCATTTCGAATATCTAAAGTTCTCGACACTGTCGTCGTTGCATCGAATGGGAATACGTAATGCACGAAGCTGTAGGTAACTCTCATTCATCGAGTCCAAATGCAAAATGCACAATGCGGTTGTTGTAAAGGAATTAGTATGCTGTGAAATATGAAGATCGAGACTGGAAGCTTTTGAAAATGTGAATCGCGATGAATGGACGAGCTAGCTTGAATTTAATTCGACAAGTAATTGTTTCGAAGCTAATAATACTGTAAGAGGTTTTACTGGCGGAACGGCCGGAAGCAACCGAGAAATCGATGTAAAAAAGAACGGAATATCGAGGAAGCAACGCAGCGGAGGGACAAAACCGATGACAACGGGTTGCTCGTCGAATGCATCAAACTACCGCGCGTGAAAGTCGACGAGCCCGGGTGCAGCAACTCGTTTGATGCGCTTAGAAATCGCGCGGGCGCGCGCGTTTCGTCTGTGAACGGCGCAACAAGCTCGAGACGCGGTGTTTTGTGCGGCGGACGCATTGCAACATCGTTATAATCTCGTTTAACAACGTTTAACCCACTGTAATACACCTACTCGGCTACGCGGATCCTCGTGCTACGACTATCGATCGCCGAGAGGATCACTCGAAACACGAGCAACGATCCACCGGCCGTTGAATAGAACACGTAAATTACTTGTTATTTTCCCCACTCATTCGATTAAAATTGAGAACACGTGCGTTATCGCAAGTGTTGAATCCTAGGAGAGGAAAAGTTCTCGGAGTGCTCTAAATGGGTTGAAACACGTTGCGTCACTATGCCTACAGGTGTCTGTACTTGTGTGCCGTGTGTGTATGTTTGTTTGCGCGTGGGTGTATGTATGTGTTGGTGTGCAAAACGCGAAACCACGTGCATAACCATTGATTTCGTGGTAACATCGCGTTCACGCCTCCCTCTCTTTCTTTTTCTTTCTCTGAACGAACGAGAGAACGTTGACATTTAACGTTTGAACGCGTGCCGCGAGGTTGATCGTTGCACTATTCACCCTTCGGGTTTCGAACAGTCAGACTAGCAAATGTTGTTGTGCGCGGGAGTGCTTTGGTTTACGCTCACCGACCGTGATCGTTCGAACGCCGATAGCCGCGGCGTTCAACGACGATTTCAACAGTTCGGAGCACATCGACGATCGCGGCGCCGGTTATGGTTTTAACCGCGAATGTGGAGAAGCGATCTAAAAGACGGCTCGAAGCAGTAGTTCGCAACGACAATTATTATTGTACTATCAACGAAAGGGTTCACCTGGTGAACCGAAACTTGTGAATCGTCGAAGCGGGGTCCGTAGTCCGCGCAGAAACGGGCAATTCTATCCGAACGAAAGATGGCGGTTGGTCCTCGCAACGTTCGAGACATTTTGCTCCGACAGTCGACAAACTGGAAGTCTTTTAGTTGGATAAACATCTTGTCCGCCGTCTGGTACAATAAAGCTTTCCTAACGCGACCTCGGTCGTCAGAAGGCTAGAAAGATCATCCTCGCCAAAACACACGCAGTCTTATAGAACGATCCGCTGTATTTGCATTATACCTTCCCTTTTTCTCTAACGCGGACCAACGAAGAAGCGGAGGCTTGATCGCCGGTTTATATCACGATTTTTCCCGTCGATCCGAACGATCCAGTTTCTCCCGTTGATCGTCATCCGGCACGTCGTATTCCCGGTTTCAACCGATCGCGACTCGTTTAACAATCCCATTCGCAGAGATGGAACGTACGTCTCGTGTTAAAACCATAAACGGAATGATTGACAACAAGATCTATCTGTTTCTTTTTGGGCCCGGTTTTTGTCACATCGACCTCGACGAATTTCCCCTCTTTGTTTGCTCGTTCGCGATAGGTTCCTCTTTTCTTCTCGCGTTGGAAAAAGTGCCTCGGTGGATTTCGTTCCGTCTTATCCGGCGATTCAACAATTAAATAATAGCTTGCTCGCGTGTTGGCTATACCTCGACCCCTAAGCTTATATACATCTAAACGCCGTTTCGGTGATATATCATTACAGTATATTGTTACGTATCGATCGAGGAGTTCGCGGACTATCGGAATATCGTTCTCTGCCCATGTATCCCCGGCGGCGTGGACAATGCGGTTTCAAACGAGAACTTCGAGACATACAGGGTGGTATCCCGCGATCGATTAACCTTCCCACCATTTTTATTTCGGTACCGGGTTCATGCATTTCAGGTTTATTTCCATCGTTGTACGTCTCGTAGGCTGCGAGTTCGATGGTTTTACGCGGCATACGCGAATGTGTAGCGTATAAATTGTCGCACGATAAATCAACCAGTCTTTTCTTGTTTTCCCCACTTTGTTCTCCACTTACGGAACGATCCTAGTTGTCGTTGTAAGGATAAAAGTAAGCTGCCAAAACTCGTGAGATAAATAAATGGTACAGGGGGTCGGTATTTCCATCAGCAACTATAGCAGGTTGGAAATCAATGAACTGCTGAAGGTCACTGACAAGCTGATGAACCCGCACACCATTGTACCACGAGTCTATTCGCGTCGATCGGTACACATACGTGGATGGGTAAAATTCTAAGCGCGTTAAACTGGCTGGAAATTTTCGATAGAGTTTGTACAGGAACAAGTTTCCGCCATGTTCAATACGCAAAACGCGTGTCCGACGAACAAACGAAAACAGACCTGGAATGCATACAATGTTCGAGCCGTGAAATAACCCGTACCCTCGATCGGTTCGCCGATGGAACACCCTGTACAATCGTTACACGGCGGTAATAAGAATAATCGAGAATATACGAACGTCACAACTATCACCCGTGTTTTTTTCTTATAGCGATTTCATCGAGTCTGCGCGTTGTTGTTCGATATTTGAAACCCTCTAACCGTCGAAACGTATTCACAAACTTGTTCCCATTCGTGAAAGATCATCCGGTTTCTGATATTAAGCTTCGCGCAACCGTCGGCTTGTAATTCGCGCTTATTTCCCGCCACGTTTTTTACGCCCGCCCCTTTCGATTGGAATGGATTATACGCGTATTTGTAAATTATATATGTATATATAGATATAGATATATAGATGTATATATATAGATGTGTATATAAAAAAAGAACAAAGAAACAAAATGAAGAAGAACGTTGCTGGTGCTGTCGTGTCTCTGCATGAATGTACAGGGTGTAAAGAAAGTAATGGTCATCCGTCCTAGGCGTGAATCTACACCTCTGGATCGGTGGATATTTGTAAGAGAAACTTCCCGCAAAATTGTTTATAACACAGAAAATTAGTGTTAAAGTTTTTTTTTGCATCAACGCATTCTACTCATCGAGAAGAGGAAAAGTTTGAAAGGAGCCATATGTCACAAACAAATAGTTATTGAGATATAAGCTGTTAAAGTTTTTGCAAAATTTGATTGTGTGGAATTATACGTATAGACAAAAGCCTACTACTACAGTTCACACGTCCATGTCGATGAGACAGAAGATGATCGTGTGCGTGCCGCGAGACAGACGAAATTTAAAGGAGCCTAACGACGAATGCGCCTTTAAATTTCGTCTGTCTCGCGGCACGCACACGATCATCTTCTGTCTCATCGACACGGACGTGTGGACTGTAGTAGTAGGCTTTTGTCTATACGTATAATTCCACACAATCAAATTTTGCAAAAACTTTAACAGCTTATATCTCAATAACTATTTGTTTGTGACATATGGCTCCTTTCAAACTTTTCCTCTTCTCGATGAGTAGAATGCGTTGATGCAAAAAAAAACTTTAACACTAATTTTCTGTGTTATAAACAATTTTGCGGGAAGTTTCTCTTACAAATGTCCACCGATCCAGAGGTGTAGATTCACCCCTAGGACGGATGACCATTACTTTTTTTACACCCTGTACAATCCCGCAAACAAGACGAATCAACGAACTACACACTAAACCGAACACTCTCTGGTTCGCCTAACGAGGGCCATGCACTTTAAATGACACGTGTTGATTTCGATGAAATCTTATTTCTCATTTCTGTTTCGTGTTCTTCGAGAAACATTCGACATTTATCCTTTACTGGCAATCCATTCTACGAACGAAAATAACCGCACAAAAAGTGATTCATTTTTAATACGCTGTCCCAACGAATCAATACACAACGAAGTAACACACGAACCCCGAATTTATCTGTTAAACGCGTGGTTGTTGTCGAGAACAGTTTCTTCCCCGTCTCTACATCGAACAAGCTTCCGAGTTATCAGGATCAACGTGCTCGCACAGCTCGAGCACCGAGGAGCGTCGAACCTTCCCCCCAAAGCGTGGATGTTAAAGAAGCATGCGTCGAAAAAACATTTTTCACCTCTCGCGTCGTCGGCTCGCACAGAATAGTTGTCACTTAAACGACATCCCTCGTGAGTGGTTTGCTTATTCGTAATGTCGGTTCTTCGTTCTATTTCGTACTTAAAACCGTGTAAAATATTTTTCTTTCCTCGTTTCTTTAGGAACTTATAAATACTACTCGTGGCGTGCCCGGGTCCTGACTCTGTCCCGAGCGGTGACACGTGGGTCCGATGAGGGGATTCCTGGCTATTCGCGCGATCCTCAAAATCGATCAAAAGGAATATGGGTCGAATAAATCGCCGGGCGCCCCGCGAGAGCTCTTTTCCGCGGGCCGGAGGGCCAACTGGCGAGCGCGACTATTCTTCGCTTGAAACTATTCCGTCGAGGTACTGGTTTAGAACGTGTTGGCGTTTACGACGCCGGCGAGATCATGCACGCAACCCCCTGTGTTTCGCGTGGTTTCGAGTGGAATGTCAGAAATTCACTTCAGCAACGTTTTTCGAGTTTCACCCATATTCCTCGATCGTTCCAAGTGTGTGTGTGTGTGTGACGTGGTCGTCGTTCGAAACGATTTTTCGCGGATCATTCTCGTTCGTGCATGCCTATCGTTACGGATCGAATCGCATGCCTATCGTTACGGATCGAATCATTCTCATCGGGACCCACGAGCACGGAAACACGGTTATCGGAAGAAGGACGTCAGGACAGGCACCCACTACGATAGTTAGACCGGGCTATCTCGTCGAAAGACAGTCTCCATCCGTCGTCAATTAGTCAACATGCATGACGAACATTTTCGCATGATAGATCTTCTAAAAGCGCCTCTAAACGATTTATCTTTTTTTTCGTAGGAATTACGTGTCTCGCCTTATATCGTTTCCCCCTAATGCGTACGCAGGATTTTCCGTCTTCTCCGTATCTTAACCCCCACCCGTTCTTTAGTTTTTATTTTGTTTCCTCTATAAACGCACGCTTGTTCCCTTTTTGTTCATCCCCCTCTCTTTCGGCCACCTTTTCTCGAGCACCCATTCTAAGATTTCACATTTTATCACAGATGTTTTGTTCTCGATTTATCGTCGCCCGTTGTACCTAATACAGCCCACCCGTTGTTCTAGATTCAAGCAGGGACGCTCTTAAATAATGTTTTTCTCCCTGTTGTTTCCCGCGCGAACGAACGAACGAACGCACGCACGCACGCGTGCGTCACACGACGCTGTTTTTTCTGTCGATCACTTTAGCGAAGATGCTTGCATTCTTTCTTTTCTCTCTCTCCCTCTCTCTTTCACCTCGTCTCGCAGATATTTCTCGATTTCTCGCTGAACGCCGACGCGATATCACGGATCTTCACAGCACGGTCTTCTTTCTCGGTCTCTTGCCATCGCGAGCGCGCGCGCGCGCACGTACAATTACAACACGACTCACACTAAGGCCTGCCTTAGTACAAAAATATACATTCGCTTCTTAAAAAATAGATCTTAGCATTCTGTACTGGCTAGCGTTCGTTTGATATTATACAGTATTTTGATTCTTGGCAGGCTGGCTTACAGGTTAGTTATTAATCGGCTACGAGAATCGCCGTCGAGCGAGCGTTCTTTTTTACTTTGTAGTATTTTTTTTTATTATTTTTTGTTTCTCCGTGAAACGGGGGCGTTGAGTCCAATCTAAAAACACTAGCTGGTGTGCACCATCCCTTCCTTATTTAATCTTATTATTTTCGTTTGTTTAGTTTGAAGTGAACGACACGCATATTCATAAATTGGGTATTCGCGTGGCGCATAATCGGGCGGCGAATCGACGAGGGCCGCCGAGCTAACACGGAAAGCTGGAAAACAATGGTTTAAGAGAGGAGAGACACCGTCGGCGACACGAGGTCCGACTGACGAAACGAAGCGCTACTTTATGCATTTCTTCTAGTTTTGTTGTTGTTGTTGTTATGCTTTTTCCTTTGTTTTCTCAAATCGACGACGGTTGCGTCGTGTGTGTTTGCACGTGTGTGTGTGTCACGTCGACGCAAGACAACGATTGGAACCTTGATTTGCCACGATTATCGCGAACGATTGATGCTTTCCGTTTAGTCGGGATCGTCCTGTGCTTTATGAATATGACGGTCGGACAGGGGCGCGTGCAGCAAACCGCCCCAACCTGGTGTATATACCTTTCTCGGCAGGTTCAGTCTTATGCTTGGTTTGTCATCGCGTTTAATTCGATATTATACGTGTAGTAGTGTTGGCTTGTGCCCGTACGGTTTAGGCGGCGGCTGCACGGCTTGCCTTTCATTCTCTTTTATGTTTTATTCTCGCTCCATTCTACGATTTTGTACAGAGGATTCGCAGAGATGGTACTACGTATCACCTGATTAACATTTAACGATTCATCATTATTTTTTTTTAAACTCGTTTTGTTCTGCTTCTATTACCCGCTGGATATCTATATATATTGTATATCCCGATCGCATATCGTTTTTCTCGTTTTTTATTCTTTAATAATCCGTTCTCTCTCTCTCTCTCTCTCTCTCTCTCTCTCTCTCTCTCTCTCTCTCTCTTGTACGCTATCGTTTCGCAACGTCACGTACATATGTTCTTTCACACTGTTCTCTTTTACTCTATTTTTTGCTAATTCTTTCTCTCTCTCTCGCTCTCTCTCTCTCTCCTCAGACTCACGCCGGGCACCGCGCCCGCGAGTAATCTGTTTATGCGGGACCTTCGTTCGATAAAAAATAAACAAACAAAAAAAAACGCACGAAGAAAAATAATATTAATAATAATAATAATAATATAAAAGATTCTTAGTAAATAAAATCTGGCCCGTCCACGCAACGTCAATATGGTCAACGAACAACATTATTGTTCTGCTTCAGTTTGTTCGCGAAAAAAATCTGTTCGTGATAACAAGGAACAATAAACGATGGTCTCCTTCGTTACAGAATGTCCTGACCCTGAAACAATACGCGTGCACGGAATACGAAATGAAAGGGCGCCGAGAATACCTTAACCCGTCAGTCATTTTTTGGCGAGAAACCGGCAGGTGTTTCTAGCGAATCGCCGAAAAAATGGTTATTAAGGTGTCTACGATTATATTTGTTTAACGGTGGCTGTCGCGTGTCAGATTTCCATTTTTTTCTAACTCTCTCGCTCTCGTTCTTCCTATCTCGCGCTCGCTCTTTCTCTCTCGCTTGCTCTCGATAAATTTATTCTTACCGCGACTCAGGTACATATTAAGGCCCGTTCATCTTGTATAACAGCATAAATTGTTTAAAAAGAAATAGTTATCCTCGTATTTGTGCCTAGCTCTCAATCGAATCTCCCTATTACATCTGTTTCCCTCTTTTTCGTTCAAATTAAACAGCTATATATTACTTCGCTCTTCATCTTTCATCTATCCCTTATATCTTTCTCTTTTCTCTTGCTCATCATTAAATTCGGGTGCAACTTCGCGATTTTTTTGCGCATGTCCAATATCTTTTTCTCATCTCATCTTACGATTTTCCTCATTCTTTCTCACTTGCATTCTCTCTCTCTCTCTCTCTCTCTCTCTCTCTCTCTCTCTCGCTCGCTCGCTCGCTCGCTCGCTCTCTCATTAAACGCATGAATGTATGTACAGAACCACATATAAAAAACAATGGTATACGTGTGACTACATGTACGATACACGACGATGTAATATAATAATTATACAAGGGCTCGAAAAAAAGTAAATAACTTCTCAGAATAATAAACTGTATACGCTTGTGTTCTTGTTGTTGTTTTGGTATTTTTTCTTTGTGTTTGTGGATCATCCTTTTGTTTTTGTTGTTTTTTTTTAAATGTTCGAAAATCGTCATTATTAATCGCACGACAGAAATAGATGCACGCGGCATCCGAATATTTAACGTTTATAGTTCGACAGATAATACAGATATACATACATATACACATACACGATTAGCAGCTAATTCCTCTGACTCGTTTTTTTTTCTTGAATAGATAACTATACTTTTGTGTTCGTATTAGCAGTCGCTAAGAGCACGGTGAAGAGACGGTACTTTGCGGAGGTTTTAGAATTCTCGATGTATCACACTTCGTTTGCCTCCCCTAACGCAAAATAACTAATTCTCTATTGTGCAAACTATGTTTTTCATCGTACCACCAAATCAACCGCACTCTTCTCGGCACACATTCATTTTTCTATTTGTACAAGAGCGTCCGATTGGTTTTGGTATTAAAAATAACCTCGGATCGCTGTTCACGACTTCTTGCTGAGTGCATCGTTCGTTTAACATCTGCGCAACTCTATATCAAGTTCTTTCTTTCGAAGTCGTTTATTTTATTTTTTTAGTTATTCATTCTCACTGCATGCTCTTGGCGCTCGCTTGATCTAAATTCCCATAGACTTGGAAAAATATTTGTTAAACAAGTTTCTACTTACATACATGTGGAATTTCGTTACGCTTCCCAGTGGAACATCATGAAATCGGCCCGTTTCCTGCTCTTCCTGTTTTTTATTCATTTTCGCAGTTTCACTCTTCATTTGCTTCGTGCACGATGATAACCTCTCATTGTGGTGTGTGTTCCCTTCACTTCTCTCGTACATATTCACTTTTCCTGTGATATTAACAGGATAACGTCACACAAAAGGTCTGTGTAGGAAGACCTTGATCGTCTCGTAATGCTTGATTCTTAGTGTATCTACCAAGAATACTGTTATATCTTTATATAATATATATATGTTCTTTCCTTTAGTATTCATTGGCGAGAGGAACAATCGTTAACAAATATACTTTGCTCTTGACCACTTTGAGACCACCACTATTAGCAATACACTCTGTTACAAAAGGTTTCTCACAAGAAAAATCATCATACATCATTTTGTTCTCCAATTTGATAAACGGGGAGATCTTCTCATTCATAAGGGTGTTTCATACTTAATTTAGGTACTCCCTCACAGACTCAAGAAAGACATAGTCAACTATGGCTTATCATATTCATAAATGAACTGATAACATCTTTGTAAAACAGGAGAACTTGTGTGCGTTTTATAGCCTCGCTATTTACACACTGGAACTGTGTGATCCTTCCAGATATTCTAACCATTTAGTTCACGAATTTGTGTTACAAATCTACACACGTTCGCTGTATGATGTTTCATCTGTAGTTCCCATAAAAAAACAAATCGTATAGAAAAATAAAGAATATAACATTGTAACTTTACTTCTGAGATTGTGGCTCGCCCAGAAATAGGTGGAGATGTCGTTGATTGGTACTGGGGAGTAATCTTTCCTTAATTTGTGTTCAGTATTACTTTTGGTCACGGAGGACCAATGGCATGATCACGTCTCTGCTATCGCCATGAAATGGATTTTTAACAACTGCTGGTAAATCGGCATCACTTAACTGTTCCCAAGGTTGACCTATGATTTCTTGTATTTCCTATGTACACATGAAACAGTCAAAAATATTATACAGAATAAAACGGATTCCTTTAAATAAATGACGATTCATAGATCTCAATATAAAACTAGAAAGCTTACATGTGTGATGCTTTCAGCCTTGTGCCAAGACTCATTGTAGGATGCAATGTCTCTTTGTGCAAATACTAATGATTTAAGGGAACTTCCTCGTAAACGTGCGATAGCTAGCAAGTTTTCTTGATCATATTTGTGACCAATGAACACAATCTCCACAAGTTTGGTACATTTCCATGCAATAAATACTAACGGATCGGGGCTACAGTAAGATAATAAGTAAATTGATTAATCAAATAGATTAAAGATAACAGCATGATAAAAACAACTTGATTTACCTGTCAGGCTCGCTTGGATCACAAGTTGCGGGTTTAATTCTTTGAGGGTCCATGGAATCGATCCATATCAAAGATTTTAAAGTAAGATGATACCAGCTGGATAGCACCAGCAATGCTCTGGAGTTGACGCTTTCACAAAACAGAACTTTCAGATGTGTGAGAGGCATAGAATGACGAAGTATATCAGAATGCAAAACTTCGATGCCCTCATAAGAGTGTATAAGGTTTAGGCGCAATTCACATTTTGGACTGAAACAAATTTTAGATTATGTTTTAAATACATACTTAGAAAACAGTAATAATGGAAATGTATTACTACTTACTTTTTTTGCACGAAGGTTTGCCACGCAACTTCGCTTGTCCCTGCGTAACTGTCGTTCCAACCATGCACATGAATTACAAGCCTCTCCATGACTCCGTTATCTAATGCCTTCAGCAGTTGATCACTTACAAACTCATAATCCAATGTCAAAATAGATAATCTGACAAATGAGTTAAAACAGAGTTCGTAATCAAACCCAAGTTCACAGAAATTATAATCAGGATCGTCTCTAACTGATGCCAGACTGAGCGTTGTCAAATGCTTGCCATGGTTTATACGAAGCGGTTGTAGAAGTAGTCCAGCACTGGCTATTAATTCCTCTATGCATCCTAAACTCAAAGCTTCCAAATGATTGGCTGTTTCAATAATTTTTACAATGGGCTTTATCAATGGGGTAACATATCCGTTAATGTCATCGTCATCTTCATATTCGAAGGAGCTACTGCTGGATTCCAGAAATAATTTACGGAGCTGTCTGTTACAACTTAATTTCTTCAGAATGGCTACAGTCTCATCGGCACAATGATTTGGTGTGTCGCAACGAATTGTAGCTTCGTGTACGCTGAACCCAAAACTGTCTGCCAGAAATCTATCGAAAACAAAAAGCAGATAGAAGATAGAAGCTCGTAGAATTTTCCAATAGTCACAATACTATGCAAAAAAACAACTTTACATACCGAGCCCATAGAATACTGTCCTCGTGTCCAAGGGCAAATGTGATTTTTTTCCAGAAACTAGGATGAAACAAAGCATACCTCCAATTTTTACAAACCTGCGCAAATTACATTAGAACGAATTATTTTTATCCGTTAACCCTGCTTCGTCGAAAATCGCGTTAAGCATGACACTGATTAAAATAGACATTCGAGAGGTAAACAAAGAAAAATACAAGATATCGCGGGTAAAATAACAACGATTCGAGTAAACGGTAAAGGAAATATTTGAAAAGCGTAGAACGGAATCTGGACATGGCAGTTTGATTACCCACTGTGTCAGGTCGAAGTATAAACGGCCTTGACGGAGACGAAAAAAAAATGTTCAGAATACCTGAGAGGCTCTTAACCGGCTGCTGTGTGGCAAATATGAGAATATCTCCTGCAGGATGATACTGGGCAGGTTATTCCAGCACGGATTATTGTCCTCTTGCGCCATTTCTGTCGTACGATTTGCACCTTTGTAGGACGAACAGCTGTTTGCCTTCGTCGAAGACAGCTGCCCCTCGCACTTTCTTGACGTTGCCTTCTCTGTCGCATCACTCTCCACCGAATTTTTTAACTCTTCCAGATATATAACACCCCCATTTATAACGCGTAGCATGGTTTTTACCAGTGTCTGGTGACCTATATCTTGAACTTTCCCCGCAAATCCTTCGAGCCTCGGCCACCCGTTTTCTTCGAGGCGAGCCTCCTCTGCGAATCAAAATAAGAGCCTCGACTGTGTATTGCGCCCAACTCGTAACGTCCAACCACTCCAACTGTCGTTCGCGTACGCTTATACGCATGGTACGTGTCAAACGCTTCTCTCCCATTGGTTACATGCCTACGTCCATATGTACATATGTTGGTTCTCTGTGTGTATCTCGCAGCAACGTTTCCCGACAATGTACACAGAGACACAGGGATCTGCGCCACAGTGAGAATACACGTTCAGCGGCGCAAAACTATATTTTTATTCAAATAAATCTTTATTCAATTCAGCAAGAAAATAAATTCTGTACAAAGAGAATAAATCGATCGATATACAGTCGGTGGCAAAATTAAGCGAATACCCTCCAAAAACTAATAACTTGTTTAAAATTCGACCAAACGAGCTTTGTTTTAGATGTTAGAAGGATTATTAGTTTACCCGATAATGTATTTAAAAAAATCATGAGTAAAGAAAAATTTAAAATATGCCTTTTATTCATGCACAAATAAGTTTCATCAAAATCGATTGAGGTTGCTATGAGCTATAAATAATTAAAAGTGGCAAAAATGGTGAGAAAAATTGCTTCTTAATTATATATGTATATCTTTCAATATCTATACAACTTATATAGATCAACAAAAGGTATATTTTAAACACGTTCGTTATAAGAACAGATAATAAAAGTTAAGAATTGTGACCTTCACTTTTTTCTTCGAAATTCCGAGCAATAGCAATTTCAAAACAATGTTTACACCCAGCAAACTATATATATAGGTACTCATTCTAACGTCTAAAGAACACTCGAGTTGTTTGATCGAAATTTAAAGGCTGTCCATTTAATTTTGCTCTCGACTGTATATAGGTACATACTTCCTCTCTGACATAACCAAAACTGAGAGATTGCTCATTGTTATGATCTGAGGACAGATTAATAGGTCCTACAACATTATATATCAACGTCATTTATAGATGATAATTAACGCTAGCGAGTTCAAAATATATATAGTTGACACCATGAGTTTATTATTCATACATGTACAATAATGAGTCATGTTTCTGATAAGCGGTTTCGTTTGTAATGTCCTTATATGACACTACGTGAATTGTTACAGGACAGATACGAAATTCGTTTATTAGTAAATTTAATAAATCACGTGTAATTGTGTTAGAGTTCTAAAAAATATTGACGCGCTTGTTCGCTACGACCGAAAACGCTGCAAATACCGAGGCGTATCTTTCAAGTGGAGCACGAAATAAATTTAAACGCATATATACATATATAGATTATATATACATATATATAATTCCACATTGTTGATGTTCTGCGATCTATTTTTAACCGTCATGCAAAAATCTTTTCGTCCGTACGTTCGTTTGGTGCTCGCGAGGATACCGCGAAACAGCTGTTGAAGTCAAAACGATTTAAAATATGCGTTAGTGGCATAAGCCGGGTCAACATGGAGCCGCGATAAAATGTCAACGTAGCATAGTGCCGTGCTGTTTTCCTTCTTCGAATTTTGTTTCACAAATGTCACAAGAGAATGACGCGCTCGAAGATCCAGATGATAAAATTTTTTGTATTTCTATCGATCTTCTTAGCCCCACAGAGCACAGTATGCGATGGAAGACTTAGGATAAACAGGGATGTACCTGAACCGTTAAAAGAAAAAAGTGTTTATAGTACTGCCAAGAATGTTAACACGCACACTCCGTTGAACGGACAAAAAAAGGAGCACCAAAATTCAGTAACACTTGGCGACACAACGACAAATCTCGAGAATAATAAAACGCTGAATAGTATAACCTCAAAATCGTCGACAGATAACAAAACTGTTAACGCAACAGAGCTAGGAAAAGAGGTTAGTACCTGAACTTGATTCATTTTACAAAGTAACTGCTTCATTTGATTGTAATCTTGTTTGAGGAATCGAGTATCTCCATTAAAACATGCTTTCTTAATCTATCTAGAAATTACACAAAATCATATTGTTTACAATTGCTCTACTGATTATTAATGACATTTTTGTTAACAGCATGACGAAATAGGACATTTGACAACTTTAAATACTGGAGCTTTGAAGCGTGGTCTTTATGTGTTTATTGGCCTAAGTGTTCTTGTCATGGCCTATATCATGTTCCGTAATTTTAGGTACATAACATCTGTTAAAAACTTTAAATTTTTTATTGCTTATGAAATATGAATATATTGAATACTATAGTAGACAAATAAAGAATGACTACTGTAAATTTTCAAATACAAACAATTTTAGAATAGTATGGAATAATAATATTAATTATTTAATAGGTTAAGTAAAACGCGTGCCCAAATGGTTAGAAAGTATGGAGTCCTTGCAAACAGACAAGATGTAGAAATGCGACCACTACCATTGGACGAGGAGGATGACGAGGATACTACTGTCTTTGATGCCAGTAATATTCACTCGAATAACATTCAACATCAGAATTTATAAAAGTAATCAACATAAAGTATGTTGGGTATACTACAGTATAAATTCTTATTTAAATGAAATACGTTTTCTTGTGAATGTGGTGTAACACAGAAGTTCAAATTGTGTATCGTAAAGATTTGGCACAGAGAAACATTTTATAATATTTTTTCATATAAAATTGCTTGCTTGCATAATACAAATTCTAATATAAAAGATGCATTGAACAGTGCACTTATCTTTACGAATTATGCTTTCCAGCAATAGGTGTACTTGTCAGAGAAAAACTGAGATATTTTTTCATGAAATATCTCAAATTCCTTAATATAAGTAAGTGATAAAGTAAAACTTGAAGCAACCGTTGTTTATAAATGAATAAATGATGGCGGTCTATAATTCTTATATAAATATTGTATTTTGATTAGACTATGTTGTTATAATTGAAATTATACAAATACAGATTGTCTCTATTTTATTTAATGCTACACATTTAATAAACATTATGTAAAAAACATATTTGTCTAAATACTTTTTTTATGATGTACATAATTATTAATTGTGCAAATAGTTACAAGAAATTATTTTGAACTGCATGGACAAAGATGTTGGCTAGTCTAAGCCTGCCTTCTTTTGTTTTGATGTTTGATAATGTCCATACATCATCAATGTCTACTGCAGAATCATCTTTTATGATTGCATCTAGATCAAATGCTTCTGATTCATCTAATAGAGTGAATGGAATCATTTCCAATGCAAACATTGCACCAAACATAAACTGTTCTTTTACCTGTAAGAATTTTATTTATCATTTTAATAGGTTTTTGACAAGTACTGTATCAAAATTGATAAAAAATATAATTATACTGTACTTCTTTCATAAATGTATCCCACGAATACAGTTTTTCAGGATCTGATCCAAGTAAGCTAATGCTGTTTGAAAGTTCATTGTGATAGATCTTTAACAAATTATCAAATTGTACATCCCAAAGGCTTTTATCTGTACACCCATAAAGACACATTGATATGTCCAAGACTGGACTACTACATCTTGCCAATTGAAAGTCAAGCATCAATGCTTTGTTTTCTTCTGTGTCTTGAGTTAAAAAGTTTGGAACCCAACAGTCACCATGGCTTATTACAGATGTTGGCGCATTTGTACGTTTGCAAAATTCGGAAGCCTTTTTATACAGAGCACCAATTTCATAAGACTTAAATCGTTTTTCTGCCTCGCTACCAGGGTATTCCATTTCCAATGCATTTCTAGCAATGTTTACTATTCTTTTCTATAAAACAAATGGATAACAATATAATTGTAAATAACCGAATCTTGTGTACCATAATTAGTGTTGCAAATCATTACAATGTAGTAGTAATATTTTCTTACATGAAATCGTTTGTACCAATTCCATTGCTCATCACTGACATATGTTTCCTTCAAGTTATCCACAAGCTCATTGAATTTTTCCTTTTTCTGATCTTTATATGCGAAAGAAATTGCATGAAATCTTGCTATAGCTTTTAAAATCATTATACACTGATCTAGATTTACACAATTCTGTCTACACACAGGTTTATATCCCAAAGGACTAACATCTTCCAAAGCTATGTAATCAGTACAACCATCCAAAGTAGAAGCTAAGTGACGTGGAACGCATAATAATTCATTATGCCCTTTAACATTAAGAAATTCTTCAAATTCTTTTAGTACCTTAAACGAGAAAATTGTTATGCAATTTTATTTTTAAAAAAAGTAATGCAGTAATTACCTTTGTATACATGAGAATTTCATTTTCAAAAAAGTCTGTGCTTCTATACGTGTTCCTTCTGCCTATATTTTGTGGCAAAGATTTGACCACTAATTTAACTTCTACCTCTTTGCCATCAACATTGCCGATAACTTTAACTCTATCAACAGTTGACAAATAGCTATCACCCTTTGCATTCGCTTCGTCAAAATACCAATCTATAACTTCTGCTTTCTGCCCTTCATGCACATTAAGCAGGATTTCTTGTAACTTCTCCTCTGTGAAATTTTCGCTTACATACTTTAATTTTCCGTAATCCTTCACCATGTTTGTAAAATGTTTAACTCACTTAATTCAAACGATTATTATATTAAATTTTTCGACGTTCATAAACCCAGTTCTGATTCGATGTAACAGTTAACGTGAACTAACTTATTTCTGAGACAGAGGACTATTTATTAAGACCTTATCGTGCTCTTGACTTTGATTAATAAGATTGTTATCAGCTTAAGTCAATGGAACTAAAGTTTTTTTATATTGTTTTTTGTGTGTAATTATTAAAATTATATTATTATTTCGTTAAGAATACTATCGCGATTTTTAAGCAAAATAAATCGAATATATGTATATAAATAGATACAAATCCACTGATATCAGTGTACAAATCAGTACAAATTACACTTGTTCGCCTACCATTCGTCTACTAAACACCACGTATGTAGTAACTGCCACGTTGACAGTATTATTCAGAAATTTTATTTCAAGATTTTATTTACAACATATTTACAACCACGCACCCCGATGGGATAAGTGTAACACATTATGTATATAACAATGATTTAATGAAAAGCAATTAAATATTTTGACATTACTTTCATGTAAATATTATTATGTAACATCGATGATATTATATCAAATAACTTCATTAAAAAATATATGTAACTATTTAATGCAGACAGATTCAATTCAAATATCTGTAAAGAATGTCAACGTCAAAACAGTGCCAAGAAAACAACATTTTCCTGCAATTCACCAATAATGTGCAGATTTATATAGGGTATTCCTGGCTGGAAAATTTGCGGAAAAAAGGGAAAAGGCATGAAAGAAAAATAGTTTAAGCTTGTGTAAGTGAAATAACGTATGTGGAATTGAATAAACATTTAAACAATTTATAAATGTATCATATATTTACTCCATATAAATATAATCAGCGGAGAGGTAGTCTTTGTTAGTGTGATCAATTTTATGGTTGGTAAGATTGAATTTGAGATGGCGCGATCTTACTGAAAATCTCGTAAGTTCACCAAATCTTTTTCGTGCAGTAACATGTAAAAACCTATATTTTGTAATTTCATACGTATAATATATAACAAGCGGGGCGCATATTTTATCTAATATTTGTATTCTTTTTTGAATATGACCACCATAAATAAAAACACGCGTTAGAGTATATCAAGATTACATATATTGATTATTTACAGAAGTATTTATGCGTGACATGCATATTGCTTTCTCCAGGCTGTTCTAACAATGGAATTTTCTGGAATCTCGATTCATCGGAACATCTTTTGTAACAACAGCATTTATAGGGTATTATCATGCAGATACTTCATCGATAGAAGACTACCCAGCTGTAAAGCGATGTTTTGTGACGATTGTTATCGTTACGTAACAATGCAATTGAAAAATTAAAAAATGACAGACAGCACGTGAAAAATGACACGAGTCCGTCCGCCACTTTTGTATCGGAATCTCAATAAAAACCGTGCTTTTAAAAAATCGCTTGCGTATCTAGACTTTTTGGAAGGGAGTATACCGCGCATGCGCTTGCGGAGCTCACGGGGACGGACGACGGACGTAGAGGACGTACGCGGAGAGCAGTGTGCCGGGGAGCGAAAAGGAAGGAACGAGTGTCGAGAAAGTAAGAGCGATCCCCGCGCAGAAAATTAAGCAGAAGACAGTGGCAGCCATTTTTCCTGACATTGCCGTTCCCACTGCGGCTCGCGGTACTAATTGCCGTTGATTCTCGGCCGATCACGAACAGATCTCGGTGGCAGCGACGGGGAACGGTGTTGTAGACGGGGCCACGGGGTGTTATTGGTGCGCACACCGAGATTAAAACGGCGCGAGATAACGATAAGAGAATTTAGACGTCAATGGTACGGCGTGGCTCGGAGTGACGAGTGCGTGTGTAAACGATTCGCAGAGAGTAGTGGGGCTCGATCGTAGTTGGCTGAGTGGACAGCCGAAAAGGAGGAGCTGCCGACAACGGGAAGGGTGTTACAGGAGGCGACAGCGACGGCGACGGTGACGACAACGACGACCACGACGGAAACGACGGCTACGATACGACGGCGGCAACGATCGCGGAAACGGAGCTACGGCAGCCCAGCCTAGGCGCCCTTATTTTGCGGTTTCGGCCCTAGAAACCCTCCTCGAACAGGAATCGTTAGTATTGTACAGTGCACACAGTCACGCGCCACCGCGTACATCAGCGCCACGAGATGGAGAGGCGAGCTGCTTTTGTGCTGCTGGGGATGCTATATTTAGCGTGCACCCTCGTCACGGTCCAGGCAGGTGAGACTCATCCTCTCTTTCGGTTTGACCACCATTCAGTCGTTCATTTATTCGTATACTCATTCTCCGGTTCTCCTCTTTCCGTTCGTTTTGTCGTTTCGCGCGAGCCTCGCGTTTAGTCAAGCCCTCGTATCATCCTTCGTGCTTATCTTATTTCGAAACCGAGATTCTTCGCTCGGTCCTGGAGAAATTCTACGCGTTCTCCCTTCTCTTTGATCACGATTGCCTCCGCTCCGTGAGAAATTTAACCTTCAAACACCGATCTCGCAACACGGTGAAATTCGGAAAATTAGTTATTCTCGAATAAACAGCAGTACGGTTCGCGATTCTTCGGAATTTTTCTCGAGTTATTATGATCAACTTCCATTTTTAAAATGTACGCGGTAGCGTTATTGGTCGCTCGCTCGCTCGCTCGTTCGCGAGTAATTTACTCTGGCATTGTGACGTAGCTGTCACATGGTACACCGCACGCATTTTTCTTAAGCGCGTGCTAATTGGGAGCGGAGTTATTTTACCAAATTTAGTACAGAGTTATATGCGTTCGACGCACAATGCATTTTCGCTGGCCGATTTGACATCAGCGATTCACAAGTCGGTTCCTATTAACCGGACTTCTGTGCATATTTTCTGTAAAAGCAGCCAACGTGTCTTGACAGATTATGAAATTCTATTTTTAGTTTTGATTGTACCGCAACACGTTAGCACTTCGAACGTGTGCTCACGGCCTCCCACGACGTTAAACCCACGACACTGTCTGTCGTTTCCAACATAATTCTCCCCGTAAATTCTATCGAAGAATAGTTAGGATCGCGAGAGGCGAAGTGGTTACATAGAATCGAAGATCTGGGATAACGATATTCCAGCCCGACTCGATTATCATTGCGCGTATATAGTTCATGGCGTTCGATCCACTGCGATACGTAGAGCACTTAAAGTATCACGTGTTCTTCAACCAATCGACTTATCTGCAGGTTCCTGATTGCCTCTGGAATCATTATACGGGGTGTCTACGTACTGCGGTACAAATGGGGTGAATCTACACGGAAGAGACAGTGGGCGATTTATTCGAATCTAATATTCAAATGAATTATGCACGATTGCGTGCGCAACAGACAGGTTTTCAACGATTAATCATGTGAATAATAACACTTCGCGTTATCGATCTATCTTCTCATGTAAATTCACCCCCCCCCCCTGTTAGATTGTATCGGTAATTCGGAGACACCCCTTATATGTACCAGTGTTCCACGATACAATCCTAACTGTGGTTACCCGGTCGCGCAGAAATGTCTGACCAACTGTTCGACGTCCATTGCCAGAAACGCGTATTCTGTTTACGTGTCGCGAACGTTATATTCGCGGTGTTTCTCCGAAAGATGCGTTTCCACGTTTTGTAGGTTATCCCCGCGTCTCGTTTATTATGTCATGAATAGGTCCGTATACATAGATATGCGGCACGCGTGTGTCAATCGAGTTTTGACCCTGCTCTGCCACTCGAGTTGCGCACCCCTGGCTTATACAGACGCGAGACACCGGGATTCGCTCGCATTCGATGCTGAAGCCACATTCCGAGAGACGTACACGAAGTACCCACGCCAAGCAACTTTTGTTGCGTAACAATTGACCCTATTTTCCGTCCACCTAGAAATCTTTCGTGGACTTTTAGTGATCGCCACACAGAAGTTCGCTGCTGATCGGCATAATTACGGTGAACCGTGTGTTTTACGGCACTGCGAGCGCTCGTGGAGTGGCTCCTAGGCGTTCCGCGAACGTGTTCGCTTAACAAGACTTACCGATACGTTCGCATATAGTGTTCTTCTCAACTACAAACATAAAATTGTAGAACTAGCGAACAAATCGTTGCCATCTACAGTTGTTTGTCACGGAGGGAAACATTGTGTGGTGCAATCACTTCTTTTTGCATATGCAATTGTAGAGGAGATGTCAAGGTCATTGAATCTCTTTAAACTGATCGCGGAACAAATTTGTAGTAAGCTTATTTTTAAAGAGATTCTCTTTAAAATTTGCATATACTAAGGATTGTAACGTCAGGGGCGTAAACGGGCGCTACTGTCACGTAAGCATTCTTAGGGTGGACAATCAGTATAGTAGCGATTATGTCGTGGTATTAACGATTTTGGAATCCCTTTCATCCCATTCCGCAATAAATTATTTTGATCATAACATCCCTGATGGAAAAAAGACTGTATGTGTAAGTTACTGTTTTAATTGCATCGGACATACATATACAAAAAACAGTATCGCAAAATTGATTAAAGTTTTCTAGTTGTGTAATACATCTCGCATCTAGCTCCATCGCATGATATTTCACAGTAACATGATTTTTTTGGAACATCGAGAAGAAAGAATGCGAACCGCATTCGAAGAAAATTTTGTTCACCAAATATCGGAGGTGTGTGCGTGCATCGAGCAGCGAGAATGTGTCGCGTGAAAAGATTTCAACCGTTCGTCAGGATACTTATATTTAGACCAGAGTCTACGAATATAATTTCCATTTTATCCCCGCCACGCCATGGGTTCGGAGAGGGTCGTGGCAAAGACCGCGCGAAGGGATCGTTCGAATTTTGAAACGCGCGAGCCGTTACGCGGCCGTGTCATCTATCATTGCGCTTGCGATTGATTTTCTTTTTTTAATACATATTATAATGGACCTCGGGCCCAGCACGCGTCGTTTATATTCTTAGCGCGTGTACCTTGTTTATTGAAATGTAAACTTAACCTCCATTCTCTAACACGGTGAATGTTTTCATCCGCTCTGTTTTGCCGTCGCTCGCAAACCAGACGAGAAGAATGCTTACGTTTAACCCTGGGAGCGCGCCGTCTATTTTTGGCTCTTCAGCGTGTACCATAGAATAACGCAACGATAGTAACGCCATGCAAATGTAAATACACGATCGTACAGTTTTTTCGTCCACTATATTGCTTAGAAACTCTTATCGCCACATCAAACCTCGAACAGTTTGAAATATTCCCTTTAATTTACCACAACACGACCCAATATTTGCGCAATTGGGTTTTAAACGCTATTCTTATAGGATAAAAGAGTATTTTTAAAATCGCGATAGGGAGACGAGAATACACCGGGGCTAGGTCAGTCTATGTTCCGCATAGGCGAGGTTCTATGACAGTTTAACCCGTAACTATCGCTTTAAATTGAACTGTTCTTTTACAATACTCGTCCGATGATATATATTAAATTCATTTGGAGGAGTCGTTATCCATATTGGGTGGTACTGTAACGATGTAATACAACACGATGCAAAGTTCGATCAAACCAGTTCGAATATAAGCTCATTGTTCGAACAGTTTGAATTATCTGCAGTTCAAATGTCAGTTTGTATCAAATACTCCTAACCACTCAAATGTTACGAAAAGTTGTTCGATGGAATTTTTTTAACAGTAATTCCCAGCTTTATTTCGTATAGGAGGTTGAACGTCAGCTGAACCCATTGGACATTTAGGAGCTAATGTTTAATTTTGCGGCCCAAGATTAATCCGACTGAACATTTGCCATCTAGAGGGCGGCTTTAAAATTTCAGTTCCGTTTCAACGATAGGGGGTTGGTGGTAGTGTAAATATCTGTCGGTATCTCTATGTATTGTCCGAGATAGCAAGCACACGACTGCACCGATCGATTCCGAATACGTTTTTTGCCAAGTCCGTTATTCTATCCTCCCTGTGCGATGCAAGGCGAAGACACGAATGCTTTCGTGTGCTTCGATCGGGTCTGGCAAGCTATCTTTCTTACACGTTATCCTGCCGATACACTAGCGGCGCTAGTGACCCTCGCGAACTAACTAGGCCAACGGGTTTTCTTGGTGATTTCGGTTCTATCGGCTACGAGAATTACTTTATGCATCACCGAAATAAATTCATTAGAGTATCTTTAGTTGATTACATAACGGTGGACACCGGCCGAACCGGCTCAAACTTTTGTCCGCCTTTCTGTATTCTAGGTCTCGGCTAGGTCTAGGTTAGAACTGGTTTCGAATCGCGGGTACCAGTATGCAGATAGCCAGTACTCAATGGGCGAGTTCTTTGATTATTCGCATCATGTTTACTCTTTATTAGCAGCCGAGCTGTTTCACCTAACTAAAATATTTACATCGCTGCTCTCACGACTCGCGTTCTCGAGTTTTCATTAGGGCTGCGGCGAACCGGCTTGAGATCCCAAAAATCCAAAACTCGTTTTATAATTAGATCCTGCTATGGCTTTCGCTAGTCGGCGGCAATAATAACTTAAATTACGGTAAATTTGTTTCTACATATTGCTTTCTGCGAGTTCAACAGGAAAATATAAATCTGATTCTTCAGGGATTAGATATTTGGGTAATGGAGGGAAAGAAGAAGGGTCACAGAGGGTAAAATTTGTTTCTACATATTGCTTCCTGCGAGTTCAGCAGGAAGATATAGATCTGATTCTTTAGGGATTGGATATCTGACATTGATATCGCCAATCTAGCGATATTTGTCATCAGAGGGTTAACAGTTAGGGGTAAGGGACGGGTAAAAGAGGGTTACATTTCGGTAAATTTGTTTCAACATATGTGTTCAGTAGGAAAATGTAAATCTGATCCTTTGGGGATTAAATATTTGATCTTGACATCGCCAACCCAACGATATGCGTCATCAGAGGGTTAAAAAGAAAGTTAAACTTCTGTTAGAAACTGTACATAGGTATAGGTTCCTAGTAGATACATATTTCAAACAACTCCAAGCCGGATTTCAGCTATCCGAAAGTTTCCGACGCGGCCGAAGCCCGTAATCTCGGGTATCCGCATATTTTTACTCTTTATCTATCCCTCGCAGAAGTGTTGTTCCTTTTCGGAGCATCTTTCTGCAAGCAGGAAACGACGATAGCGGTCCGCCATGCATTATTCGAGGAACGATAGCGTGCTAATCACCGAAAAATGACGGCAGTATCGCCGGGGTTGTTCGACAGGCCGCATCATCATGATAGCGCAGAGAGAGTTGTTGTGGTGAATCATTGCTGTGGCCGATGCTCGACCTTTGTTACCGCCACAGACAAATACTGCTGTGACGTATGCCGACTCGTATGCACGCTATTGTGCCGCGACGTTGTAAATTTACCGATTCGTCATCGAAACGTTGGGTCACTCACGATCGCATGCCGTCGTCGCGATTTACCGTTCACAGAGAACCGAACCCGGTCAGTGTAGACCTCGGGTGATCGTCCTCGATATTCATATTTTTCCGTCGCCGTTTTGCTTTGTCTTGGCCAGATAAAATAATCGAAAGCGACGATTGCATTTTAGAAGTAAAAGAAGTTTCGTTCGATGTTCTTATATAAGTCGTGAGCAGAATTCACGAATTCTGTATTACACGTAAGCATGATGCGCTTTTCAAACAGGAAACATTTTCGGAACAAGTTTGCAGTAGATGTCTAGGAAAGTTACTGTCTGATCAGAAAACCTGATTTAATTATTATAATTCGATATTTTAAGAGGTATCTGGAGTTGGAAGCGAAGGAGGATTTGATAAAAGTATAGTACTCAGGAAAGAATTCAAACAAGCATCTTGAACTGATAACTCGAGAGCGATCGCTCGGTAGTTCTCGATAAAAGTAAAATTCGAGTAGGTAGAAGTATCTGGAGCGACTCGAACTTCGAACGCCTCGGACATTTGAATTTTTACAGCACAGCATATTGTTCCCGTTCAGTATGTTTATAGAGCGCGTTTCGACACAGCAGTTTCTAAAATGAATGTGTAAATAAAATTAATTATAAAGTCATACCGAATTGGAATAATGGAATGCGAAAGGAAGAAGCTGGTTTATAGAACACCCTGTATAATTACTGTTATCTGTGAGTAGCAGCGAATCTTTAGACAAATGGATGCAGTTGATGTGTTCATTGACTTCTAGGGGAGAATTGCTTACCTTTTAAAGATCTTGAAAATTAGAACATCAAGTTACAGTATAAAAATTCAACTTCCACAAAAGGTGGTGCCAAATAGAAAAAGAGTATATTTCAACTGCAGCACTGTTGAGGCAACCCTTCCCTATCTACCGGCTGATTCAAACTGCTTCCATCAGTGACGTGTTCAGTGATCGTCGTAATGCATGCTGACTTATGTGTTATTTATGTAACAATGCCGATTTTTTTCTCACAGGACAGATTTACCGTAGTTACATGTAATTGGGAGAGTGTATCGAGCGCAAACAGGTATCGATGTTCACGTAGGGAGCACATGTGTTGAATATTGGATATCATTTATCGTCACGAACTCGTCGGAGAGCACCAGCAAATACCCGTTCCGAAAAAAAAATCGAACGAATTTATATTCACAGCGGATTTCGAAGGCGGATTTTGCATTCGCCAAGGTCGATTTATCGCGGGGAAATCTCGTCTTCTTACCGAGAACCTTGCAGTCAGCTATTCCGATGCTGCGGTTTTCGCAGAAACGCGCACAAGGAAAAAGATGGCGGCGAGTTGAACGTCGTTGTTCTATACCGTGCGGCCGCTTGGTTGTTTACTCAACTATTCTCGCTGACCAGTGCTCGCTGCGATCGCTAATTTATGACGACTAACGAGCATTTAGTGCTAATTTATTGCATGTATTGCAGAGCCTGTACATAACCACGTAGGGAGGGCGTTTGAGGAAAACGGCAGTCTAAAATCAGGTTTCGCGAAATATTTAATTTATCGCGCCTCGTTTATTACGAAAGATTTTATGAATAATAATTATGCTGCAGATGTTTGTGCACGTGCAGGAATAAATATTATAGGTAACATTAAAGTTTGCAGAAACGAGTTCCTGAACAATTTCCAATGAAAATGCATTTTCACGAACATCCGCATTATAAAAAGAATGTTACAGCGTTGTATATATAGTTTTCGGTTGGAATCCCGTTTAGCTGTAATAAATCGCATGTGTATCGTTGGCAATGGATGTATCTTCGTTGCCACGTATCCACTATGACTCCCCGGAATGACGTAAGGGAACTAGGATCTCTTTATTGACTGGCTGACGTAAACACGCGCACGTTGGCCCGTGTTTAAATCTCGTTTTCAGCTCGAGACAATGAATTATAGGCGAATGGGAAAAGAATCGTCTTGCGTATTCCATTGATCTTTGAATTTCCGATCGTTGGGTGTGTTTAAAGCTAAATAGAACTGGATATCACGTGTAGGGAGGCGTTGGTCTTTGCATGCATCAACGAAAAGTCGCCGTTAATTATTAAAACCTGCGTGTTTACGTGTTCATTATGCTTCAAGCAATTTCTCGGGTCTGCCGATGACAAGATTACCGAAGAGAATATTGTTAGGACCATTCGCTGCTATATCAAAGGGTGGAAACGAGTGGTTGAAGGCCTACATGATACGCCTATTTGCGAGGATAAAGCATCAATTCCACAGAGTGCTTTTTACCTATCCGCCTACCTTGCGCTGCAAGGGAATTATGCAAACGCACGCTGGTCGAATATTTCCTGCATACGCAGCCTGAAAGCCGCGGATGGCGTGGACGAAAAAATTACGTTTCTTGCTTCAGTAATGTCTTTCAGTTACATACTTTCCTATTTGTAATTTTCCCTGTGATAACCAGACTGCGGCGCTTTGAGCGAACTAAAAGTTTTCCGCGTCGATGGTAAGCAACAGAAGTTTCACGAAAGCTTGTTTCTGTAACAGTTTCAATGAGTCGTTGAATAATCTAACAGTACTCTTAAACTTCCGTAGTGTCTTCACAGGTTAGCGATTCACTTATTGTTCTCCTAACGTCTCCAACAGCTTACTTACACTTTACTTTGTTGACTATAAAACGCTGACTAAAGCGCTACCAGCGTAATAGAGCCGTCAGTGTCGAGAACTAGAGGCATTTTCCAAGTCGGAATCTGCATTTTTATAAACAAACAAAATTTGTAGTTTCAGACTGATCAAATTCTAGAAGTCTATTTTCGAAGTCTGAGAAAAAGTGCACGGAGATATCAAAGAAACACGTGCACGGCCATAATCAGTTTCGCCAACTGTTCGCTGGAACAACAGACCCCGAGGAACAAGATGGAAGTTTTCGCGCGTTTCAGCGAATGGTACTGGTCGCTCCTCGAGTAATTTCATCTGTTCACCGAGTGTATTAGGGCGGAAAAATTGCAACGTATTTCTATTGGGAAGCGCGATTGGCTCTGCGGAGCCATACTCGTAGCCGACGAGTTTATCAGACGGTGCAGTGACCTGCATATATGTGACCCGTATTTGAAATTCGTTCCTTCTCGCGAGCTCTCGCGGGCAAAATTAATAATACGGGTCGAATCGATTTCGAGCAAGAGAGAGAGAGAGAGAAAGAGAGATAGTGAGAAGGGAGGTGGAGGCGCGCGAATTGAAAACGGCCGCGGACACCTCGTCGGCCACTGCTAATTTTGAACGTTTACATGCCCGCCTGGTATCTGCTTGGTAAACATCGGAGAAGGTGGTATATAGCACGCTAGTAAACCTAGAGGCATCATAAACCAGAGGTTCGGGTCCAGCGCTCGACAAAGAGTGCTCGTGTCACCCATTTCTGCACCCTTGTCGAAATTAACCCCTCCCTACATCGATTCCTGAACGTTCGCAGCCCGATTAAAGGGTCAAAGACGACCTCGAACAAAATTAAACCGACGATGTTTCATAGCTCGCGCGGGAAGAGCGTGTTGCTCCAAATTTCATCCCCTTAGTCCAATTGGAAGAGCTGCAGGAAAGAAATCGAATTTATTAGTCTTTGATCGATTTTCCCTATTTTGTATCACTGAAATGTTGTCATATGCCATTTAGGAACTAGTTGCAAAACATTAGTTATATTAGTTAATTATTGTATTGTATTGTACACGTTAAAGTATTTTTTCAAATATTTAGTTGGTCTTTCGTTATTAGAAAAATTGAAAACACATTTTTCTTAATATTTAACATTTTACATACTGGAAACCTATTAATAGGATTTTAATTGTAGTTTAACTGTAATCCCAAACGAAATTATTAAGTGACGTTATTGGGGGTGACTTGTCGGTTCTCAATTTCAATTGGTGTTGGTGCTGGAGGATCCAGTAAAAAGTCTTCAGCTATGGACCATGGACTTTTAAAAATTATGATATAATCACCGGTAGGTAATGTGTTAAAAGTGTCACCCCTCGATCTTTTTCAATTTCTATCAAATCCATTGTTAGATTTCAGACTATTTGTCTAAAAAATGTTCGCAATCCTATACTGGGTGTCTTAGCTGAAGAAGGTCATCTAAATATCTCCTTTATTTTTAATGAAACGAAAAATATTTATGGCATAATTTAAACGGTATCGACGGAGGAATATCATAGAAGAACAATTTCTTTTGTCCGGTTATTTTTCCATAGTTTTTTCAAGGTCATCGTTATTTTTTTATCGGGAAAATTTATTTTCTTTTATTCCATCTTATAGCGACTGAAAAAATGCATTTGAATATGCTTAAGTCATTAATAAGATGGAATAAAAAAATAAGTTCTTCCGATAAAAAATAACCATGACCTTGAAAAAACTAAAAAAATAACTGGATAAAAAGAAATTGTTCTTCTATGATATTCCTCCTTCGATACCATTTAAATTATGCCAAAAATATTTTTTTTGTGCCATTAAATATAAAGGAGATATTTAGGTGGCCTCCTTCAGCTGAGACACCCTGTATTTCGCCCTCCATACCATGCAAGTCTTGTATATAATATGTATATAATTTTTTCGCATTAAGACGAAAAACGGAGTTTTTCAAGATGGACATAGTCGTTGGGCCACTCTGCAGACAATGCTTCTGAATTTCGCCTGGTGGCGGTGGTTATGAGAACGTTTTGATGGGCGTGCGACCGGTTTCGCGGTTCGGCGGCGAAGTCGCGCGATAGGCGGGAATATTTCGACCTTTGGCATCGTTAGGGCAAAGGAACGTGTTTACGAGCATTGGCTCTCTTGCTGACTCTCGCTCTCCCATCTCGCATGTACGCGCAATCCCAACTTGCCAAATTGCGTCCTAGATCACGGGCGTTCCAATTCCCGTGTCCTCCATCGCGCTTATGTATTTCTGCATAGAAATGCTTGAAAATTTTCGTGCTCCTCGGAAAGCCTCTCGCGGGGTGGCCCGACGGAGCTCGCACCATGGCTCCCGGACAAAGGGCCGAGCGCTTCCGGTTCCGTTCAGCCGCAGACGCACTGTATATCGACACCGTTCTTGTTACTGGTGCTGTATTATCTGGAGCTATTTATACGTAACCACTCGGTGGGATTTGAAAGTGGGAGATTGCTACGCTCATATCAACAACGGCGCTAGAAAAATTTGAATGTGAGACTCGTTGTTCGCGCTTCGAATTCCACCAAATTGCCTCTGCCTCCTTCGAAGATTATTCTCACG
Source organism: Lasioglossum pauxillum (assembly GCA_933228785.1). NCBI lineage: Eukaryota > Metazoa > Arthropoda > Insecta > Hymenoptera > Halictidae > Lasioglossum > Lasioglossum pauxillum. The sequence goes on along the minus strand of OW121702.1, from coordinate 14,894,800 downwards.
GAAATCTTTTAAACGTTCGATTTCCCTTTTGTTCATTTCTATCAGCGGTCGCTGATATTCTCTCGAATAACATAACACTGTCCAACAAATTTCAACTTTTTCATGTTCCCTAATTACTGTTGGGCCCTTCTTATAGAGTTTTTTGCGCTGATTCCGAATCTGTTTTTAATTTTTTTCCTATACGCAAAGTTTTTGAGGGACATGGCTTTGAAGAAAAAACATATTTTTCAACTTTAAACAAACATTGTGATGTTATTATAAAAGATATTGAATTATTCTTTGCAGCAAAAGATTCTGTAGACTTTCCCGAATACAGTGATGTGCAATATTAATACATTATGATTGTTTAAACATGTTTAAATAATCACTAAAGGCTGAGAGACCACTTTCGCACCAATTTTTGAGGATATTTTTCAATTTATCTCAAAAAATAAGGGTCCAGCGGAAAATCAAACTATACCACTCGATAGAGCAGACTTTTATCTTGAGAAGTCACCCTGTCAAGTTTGGATCGTCCACGTTTTTTTCGAACCAGAAAGCAAAATATCTTCGTCCAACATGAGTTGCCGCCAGTGGCGCTCGAGACGAGATACGGCGCAGTGACGGGATACGGAGCGGCGAACGACCGTTGTAATTGTGAGCGCCACTGGCGGCAACTCATGTCGGGCGAAGATATTTTGCTCTCTGGTTCGAAAAAAACGTCGACGTTTCAAACTTCAAAGCGGTGTTTTTCAAGATAAAAGTCTGCTCTATTGTATGGTATAGTTCGATTTTCCGCTGGACCCTTATTTTTTGAGATAAATTGAAAAGTATCCTCAAAAATTGATGCAAAAGTGGTGTCTCTCCGCCTTTAGTGATTATTTAAACATGTTTAAACAATCATAATGTATTAATTTTGGATACCGCTGTATTCAGGAAAGTCTACAGAATCTTTTGCCGTAAAGAACAATTCAATATCTTTTATAATAACATCACAATATTTGTTTAAAGTTGAAAAATATGTTTTTTTTTCAAAGTCATGTTTCTCAAAAACTGTGCGTATAGGGAAAATATTAAAAACAGATTCGGAATCAGCGCAAAAAACTCTATACGAAGGACCCAACAGTAATTAGGGAACTTTGGTGTTGGACAGTTTAATCATTTCTTTTGAAATTATTATACGAAAGAAAATTATTAAGCTTCTTCTCGATATAGCGCATCCATAAGAAAACAGTTTTCGTTTAGATAAAGTGTTAAGTTCTTCGAAGTTGGGGGTGTAATCAGATAAACAATAAGCAGACTTACCTTTATGCAAAGTAAAAATTGTCCAAGTCGATTGTGAAAAACTGAAGCTAAGGAAATTTTCTCTTTTAATCATGGTATAATAATATACTGAAATTCGTGTAATGTCTTGTCATTTTTACATTTGATCGGCTCTTTTTTGTCAACAATAAGCAGAATGATGTCGTGTTAGGGTAGTAACAAGGATAAAATGTCTTTTAGAAGAACTATATCGGGGTAGAAATATTTGGCGCGATACGAAGAGCCTAGCCCGTGTCTTCTGCATTTCCTTTTTTCGTAAATGGACAGTAATAAAATAACATCAGATATATATCATAAAATAAGCAACAGAATAAAATTTGCCGGGTAGAGAAGTTACGTGGTGCACCTTGTAGAACACATGATTCGATATACGTATAGACTCTTCTGATGCTTAGGGGTCACGCGGCACGTGTTCCCCGGTATCGATCTCTTTTTCCATCCTACTTTACGTTCCAATACAGTTCCAACTTCGTAAACCGTGTCACAAACACAGAAAGGGGCCCGGTTTCCTCGCTTTATCTACACGACGTTCATTCACAAACTTCTGACACGAAGTTGCCACTTCGATCGAAGTCTTCCGTTTAGATTATACATTAGGCTGATCGCGGACGGCTCTGTCCCTAGATTTTATTCCGAGATCTCCACGAACCGCAATTAACTCGAGTACAGTAGCGTCTAATGCAGTGTAACCACTCCTGAAAGATATAGTCCTCCGATTGTCTGAATACGGTGCTAATTTAGTTTACCGTGGTCATTAATAGCGTTACCTGATGCAATAATAGTACAATAGCGTGCAGGCCTGCGAGTGTTGGTCCAAACACGTTTTTAAATTCCTGAAGCGTCTTTACTGTTTTGCATTTGATGCACATACTTTTCTGATAAATGCGTCAAATCCGCAGTCTAATAACGATTTGTTTCCCTTCAATCCTGCTGCATCAGTGAATTTGGTGCATCGAAGGATTTGGCAGCCACCTTGCTTGAGAATTTCAATTTAAGCAAACTGGAAGCGATTGGTATCTCTTCGTTCTGGAAAATGAGGAAAAGGAGGAAGAGCTCCATGATTGAGTCGATACAAGTGGAATCGACTCACCGATTTAGGGGCTGCCCGATAAAACGTTTACGATGCGAGAATTCAAGCAACCGATATATCGACTCCTTTCTCATGTTGTATTCAGATGGTCGATTTCAGTCTAAAAATGGACGATCGAAATCGGAGCTAGTCGACTCATCTCTGCTGCTCTCTCTCTCTCTCTCTGCCTCGTTCTCTCTTGCTCTCTCGCTCGTCGAAATCGCATTACGTAAATATTTAAACTCCAAACAAACATCGATCTCTCGATATCTTCGCCTGTGTATTCTTAAGTCGCGCACACGCCGAGGCAGAAGCCAGCCGCGGCAACACTTTATAGGTCAGCCCGACGTGTTCGTGATTATCAGTCCAGTCCCTTCCCATCCCCCTCGGCCCCCTCAGTCGGCCAGCATGCATTATAATTTCATCTGGTCGAGTTGGTGTTCACGAGGACGACAGGGTTGTAAAAGAATAAATCGCTAAAAATAAATAGAATCGGGTGCGTGTACTAGCAGCGGGGAACACGTTAGTCCGGTTCCCGCGGTGGCCATCGTGATTGACTTTTTGGCGCCGGCCGGTTTCGAAGCTTAATCTACCGCCGGGCGGATACAAAGTTCTATTTTCTACCGAATTTAGTCGCGGGAAAACTTCTTTCCTCCGTATTTATAGATCGATCGTCCAACTGTTCAACGCACCCCGGGAGAACCACAAATTTTCGGTAGCAACGAACTCCTCGCGGAGTAGTCTCCCTCGTGGGCAGCAATACGTATTGCTAAACCGATCTGCAACTCGCATTCTCCTTGGCGAAATGTTCAACTCAAAGTCTTCATTAAACTGTGGAACGCGGGATTAACCCTTGCGCAGGGATTGGGGTTGCTGCGTCCTTAATCAAATTTATGCTGATAATTATTCAATGTCGATCGATGTGATGAAGTTTTCGAAGAGAATCTACCAAATACAGTTCTATTTGGTATGTGGTTATAATGTACGACATTTTTGTTTCGTTTCGTATTCTCTACCAACTCCTGAAATACTTCGAACACTCGGAACACCCAGTGGGCATTTCGCAGTGCGTTTATTTGTCGAGACCGTTGATACACGTTTTTATGAAGTAAGCCTACGATCTCGCAAGATGTATATTTGCCTTCTGCGTAAGGAAACATATTCGGAGTAGACGTGCATACGTGCGTGAAATGGTGTTGACTGTTTCCGTCGGCCGTTTCGAGTGTTCATGTTTGATATTACGAAAGATCGAACGTATAATGACCGATCGTTTTGTAAATTTGTGTAAGGGACCTGTTATTTGTTTGGCTTGCGTATTATAGCTTAACAGATCGAGATTGAGACCGAAATACGCGTGAGCTAGAGGTCTGTTAACGCAGAGGATGGAGAAATTCAAGGCTTGTTTCTATTTCGAATAAGAAATTGAACCGTAGCTTGTTCTCGGCTAGAAGAGACTTTACGTAATTCATCGGTCATAAGAACAATCGTTCCGAGATGGTAGCATTAGGGCATTCAGGGTTAGAGCAGGCAGCTATATCTCCAGTTTCTCCTTTTGATATAACAGACTATAATAAGTAGACTGCGGATCTTCATGCAAAATAAAAAATGTTTGCATTGGTTGCAGGATACAGGAGCCAAACAAAAATTGTATTCTTCTTTTAATCATCCTATTAAGCTGAAAATAATACAATGATGTCCTTAAACACTTTTAATATGTCCACTGCTTTAAATTGTACATGGTCATTTTTGTCATAAATGCATAAAATCCGCAGTCTGATAATAAATAGCAATCTAGGTAGCTTCATGAACGTCTATCTTCTGGAAAATGAAACAGGGGTGCATATTTGAATAGTATTTCCATTATGGCCGTCAGATCTACAGATTATCTTATGCAACCCCAGACAAGCGGAAAATGAAAGAATACGATTAATTTTTGTTACTGCGCATATTATGTCGTCTTCCGATCGCACGTTTTCGTGGATCCTCGGAATAGAGAGGAAGGATCGAGATCAAGCGAGTCAATGGGACACTCTGCGTATCTATAATCCGACCGTTTCTGGCTCGCGTTCCGAGCCGGTGAAACGGATCTAGCGCACTCGGTTTAGGGATAAACTGCATGCCTAGCGTCGGTGAAAAAAGCCAGATGCCAAACATTATTTCGATCCAATCGGCGTTGGTATGCCTCTTGACGTGTGCTCGTTATGTTCTTCCCGATAAAGTAACCTACACGGGGGTGTCGGACGTGCGCGAGGGCCAACCTTGGTCGATCGAGTGCAGTGACCTGAAACCGGACGATCCGATCAGATGGACCAGAAACGGGCAGTCGCTCGAGCCGGAGTTGGCCAGTGGTCAGTTGGTCGTCAATTCGCCGGGCACCGGAAGCAGCACGCTGCGGGCGTTACACGCCACCGACAACCACGACGGGGACTACAAATGCACCTCCGACAGCAGCGAAGCCTTTCATCTGTGGATATACTTTGGTTCGTATGCCGAGACACTCGACACGGCCATCTTTACGCAACCAGGTTGCTTCTGCTTGCCGCTGCTCGTCCGCTTTCCTTTCGGCAATTCTACACTCTTTTTATATCGTTGCTACAACAGCTTGCCACTTCGCGGTTAACTGACCAGGCAGCCGCTCTTGTAACACGACCTGCTATCTTGTGATAATAATCTTTGAGAGTTTTCGAACCAAAGATAAGAAAAGTTGGGCGATGTTGTTGCACTTGTACAATGACGCTTTTCTACAGGCTGCATCAGAACAGGTGGCGAAACCGGGCACGAGGTGACGCATAGAAATACATTTTTTTGGTTGGCTACAGTTTCGAGAAAATTCAGTTTGCACTCGCAGGAAGTAGAATTGGCCGGTCATGGTCAGACGCGTCAGCCGACAAATATTCCACAGCACGCGCAACCGCCGAATTCTCAAACTCAATTTTCTCGGAAACGAAGCGTCAACTGAAAAATTGTTATTGGTTTTTTAAATTAATTTTTCAAAGAACGAATTTTATTTAACGTTTTTGAGTCGTGCTTTTTTCATAGGCGATTGCAAGCCTTTCTTGTAGATCTTTGCAATACTTTGTACATTTAAGTTCTCTCTGAACAGATGTGAAGTGCCAACACCTCTCTTCGAGAAACAATTTCAACAATTATAAAGTATAAAATTGTCGTAGTACAAGAATAACGGCACATGCCTGATTTGTAACAGTTTAATTTAAATAAAGTAGTCTCGCCAATTGGGAGACAATGAATTCCATCCTTCGAATAATTTTACACTAATTTGTGGGATTAAAATGCAAGTTCGTTTTTATTAGAACATTATTGCTATAAGGGTTGAAACATGTAGCGAGTGGAAGGTTGGAATGAAACACGAGTCGAAAGCGTTCACGCGAGGGTTAATGAAACGACCTGGTATAGTTCGTTTGCTTGCTTTGGTTGTTGCATGCTTGGCGATGTTTGCATACCCTGCATGAGGATGCGTAGCTTGTTGTAGTCGTGACAAGTCTTCACGTTGAAGCTTCGTGCAGGCGAGCATACGTGAGAACCTAACTTTCTACCTAGAGAAAATTCCCTCTCGATGACTCCGTATCGTGACTGCAGGTGTTCCCACCCAATAGTCGCTCTATCCTAACAATTGCTTCGCGATTATTATCCCCACCATGCGAAGTGAGTAAATCATATTTTAAAGCTGTGTAAGAAATTATAATTTTGTTCGTGATTAACACTTATGGAATAGGAGAATCCATTATCGCGCTGTTCCTTCCTTACAGTCGCTCTATCCTAACAACTGCTTTGCGATTATTATTCCCGCTATGACAGTGAATCTTATTTTAAGGCTGTGCACAAAATTATAATTTCGTTCGTGACTAACACTTATGGAATAGGAGATTCCATTATATCGCTGCTCCCTCCCTACAGTCGCTATTCCTAAACAACTGCTTTGCTATTATTATCCTCGCCATGTGAAGTCAATGAATCATATTTTTAGGCTGAGTAAGAAAATTATAGTTTTGTTTGTGACTAACACTTATGGAATAGGAGATTCCATTATAGCGCTGTTCCCTCCCTATAGTCGCTCTATCCTAACAACTGCTTTGCGATTATTATCCTCGCTTGTGAAGTGAATGAATCATATTTTAAGGGTGTGTAAGAAATTATAATTTATGGAATAGGAGATTCCATTATAGCGCTGCTCCCTCCTTACGGACGCGCTATCCTAACAACTGCTTTGCGATTATTATCCCCGCTATATGAAGTGAGTAAATCATATTTTAAGGCTGTGTAAGAAATTATAATTTTAAATTATAATTTTGTTCGTGATTAACACTTATGGAATAGGAGAATCCATTATCACGCTGTTCCCTCCTTACCGTCGCTCTATCCTAACAACTGCTTTGCGATTACTTTTAAGCCGTGTAAGAAATTATAATTTTGATCGTGATTAACACTTATGGAACAGGAGATTCCATTATAGCGCTGCTCCCTCCCTACAGTCGCTCTATCCTTACAACTGCTTTGCAATTATTATCCTCGCCATGTGAAGTCAGTGAATCATATTTTAAGGCTGAGTAAGAAAATTATAGTTTTGTTCGTGACTAACACTTATGGAATAGGAGAATCCATTATAGCGCTGTTCCCTCCTCACAGTCGCTCTATCCTAACAACTGCTTTGCGATTATTATTCCCGCTATGTGCAGTGAGTGAATCATATTCTAAGGGTGTGTAAGAAATTAGAATTTATGGAATAGGAGATTCCATTATAGCGCTGCTCTCTCCTCACAGTCGCTCTATCCTAACAACTGCTTTGCGATTATTATCCCCGCTGTGTGAAGTGAGTGAATCATATTCTAAGGGTGTGTAAGAAATTATAATTTATGGAATATGAGATTCCATTATAGCGCTGTTCCCTCCCTATAGTCGCTCTTCCCAAACAACTGCTTTGCTGTTATTATCCTCGCCATGTGAAGTCAGTGAATCATATTTTAAGGCTGAGTAAGAAAATTATAGTTTTGTTCGTGACTAACACTTATGGAATAGGAGATTCCATTATAGCGCTGCTCCCTCATCACAGCCGCTCTATCCTAACAACTGCTTTGCGATTATTCCTCGCCATGCGATGCTATCCGCACGTTTAAAATATGTAAAAAATTGCAGTTTCGTTAAGAATCAAAATTGACGAAACAAACACAAATAGTGTGATTCCCTCCCTATTGTCGCGCTTGTCCGACCATTGCTTAGCGACTGTTATTCCTACCATGCGAATTTAGCTGACTATATTCTCGTGCTGCGCAACAAATTGCATGTACGTGGTCGGCACCGACAGAAAATTGTCGGCCACCGTTGACCGGCGCAAAGACACAATACAACCACGCAACGAGAGCAAAAGCAACCTTCAGTCGCATTTGAACGACACGATAGTTGTACCTAAGGAAAATAGGAATTAACCAATTTCGTTTAATTCTTGCCATGCAATCGTATTTTCAATTGCTCTCTACGATCGCATTGACAGAACAGAGTCCCGTACTCTTATTACATGCAATTAGTACGAGTCGGTTTCCGTTCTGTCGCGCCTCGACTGACGCACGACTTTTCAGTCCAGTTACGCGAGCCTAAATGATAATTGCGATCATCTCCTCACTTGTGCCACCGCGAATCGAGCGTACTTTATACAGTATTTAATACTGTTGTATTTGACAGTGTTGACAAAGAAAAGCATTCGGATATTCATGAATTAACTTTGTTCCGATTTCTTGCGAAGCAGGCGCTTTTCCGTTTTCCGACATAACTCGCCATTACATTGCTTATCGATAACGTTGGTTTATCATTACCAGTCAGCACTACTGTTTGCTTGTGGTTCTTATCATCAACGGAGGATAGATATTTCAGCATAGGTGACAAACATCCTTGAGAATGTTTGAACAACAAACAACAATTGAAATTCTGAATCAATTGAAATGCATGCGTGTCCGTCACGTTCCGTTAGATTTTGTTAGACAACAAATTCTATCGGAGACAGACACACACTGCCGTTCCCTGGAAAGTACAAATCGCAGGTACATTATTGCCTTTCCATTGCCAATCCAGCACGAGAGTTAAATCAGGAACCATTCTAGCGTGTCTAACGTAATTTACGCTTGCCGTTGTAAATTACGAAGCATTACAAGTTTTATCACAGGCAACTGAAACACAAGTATGGCGGCTCTGTTTGCATTTCACTCGCCGCGATAATACATCGATCCATGTATTAGTATTGTTGCACGTTCGAAAGATAACGTTCTTCTGGACTTCGATAATGATAGCCTGTTCGAAGATAAAGCGGCCATGCTTCTTCAGGAATTACGAAACTGTACAACGTGATCCCTGAAAATTCTTGAAAATGAACGAACTTCAAACTAGCATACGAAAACAAAATGTATCTATTGTACATAACACTTTTCTACTAAACGCTAACTTTTACTAATCTGTGAGCGTCCGATTGTGCTTTCTGATTAACCAGTTATCGTGCCAATTAAAAATAAGAAAGGTTGTAAGTACGGAATTCAGACCGAATGAAATCTAGAAATCGTTGACTAGTTTCTAGAGCTTGTGCTTTTTACAAATTTCAGAATGATACATAATCTTTGATATCTAACGTCCTTCATCTTCTGTAACGCAGATATCCATATTAAAGTACTGTCGACAAAGGACGCGCCCATGACGCTGGAATGCGTGAATAAAACCCCCGTCTCGAAGGCTGCTTGGATGAAGGAGAATGTTCCGATCCACACAGCCTTGGCCGAACACCTGGATCTCTTCAAGGTAGACAACGAAACCGGCTCTCTGGAGCTCCTGAAGAGCAACGACATCTTGATCGGGAACTACTCTTGCAAGGCACAACAAAATGCCTCCACAGAGTACAGGATCGTACGTGAGTATCGGTTCTTCCAAAGCCCTACTTCTTTTCATAAATTCATATTCTCGGGATGTCGGTAGACGGGAAATCAAACTGAAAAGGAAATGAGTTTGCATGAAAAATTGCGTTCGAGATGTAGAATAAAATATTTTCCAGCGATGTCTGGCCATGACTTGCGGTTTCTACTTATCTGAAACTGTAACGCGGAGACTGTGGATCTTTATGCATTTATGGTAGTTCCTTTCAACGACGATAAAAGTATTCTACTTTTATAATAAGGAATTTTCTAGTCGGTAAATCGAATTTGTCCCTCGGCTTGTTCTTGTAAGATAATCCATGCAAATTGAGATCTGCATAAAGATCCGCAGAATGCTTGTTGGAATTATAGTCGATTATCTCGGGAAAGAAAGACCGTAGAAAAAAGGTCACATTTCCTACGCATGGTCATCCTTTGTTTTAACTTGTACTACTTCAAAAGCCAAAAGTAAGCTATGTGCTGTGTTTAAGCTAGCGCAGTATATATAGAACCACCCTGTATTAGGTCATATTACACCACAGAAGTGCTCTTTTAAAACAGAAAGTTACAATACCAAGTGAAATCGATGTTTCTGATAACGAGATAACGCAATATCAGTAAAATACACTGTTAATCTACAGTGCAGTGCTTCCCAAACTTTTCTAACTCGCACTTTACAGCAAATGAAAAAATTGCGGCACACCCACAGGGTGTGGCCGGACGGGTGGTACAACCGAGCAGGGGGTGATATCACATGTAAAAATAAGTCGAAAAAAAGGAATAACATTTTTTTGTTTGACGCTTTGTTTTCGAGGAAAACCAGTTTGAAAATGCAGCGAATACACGTGCTATTGCATCGGAATCGTCTGACGCGTCTGACCATGATCAACCAATTCTACTTTGTGCATATACTAAAGCACGCGAATCTGGCGGAACTTTAAACTCGATTTTCTCGAAAACGAAGCGCCAAACGAAAAAATGTTATTCCTTTTCTTCGATTTATTTTTAAAAGTAGTGTCATCCTCTGCTCGATTATACCGCCCGTCCGGCCACACCCTGTATATATGCATATATTTCAGTAGCTAATTATTTTAATGATTTATATTGAGAACATTATTTCATAATTTACTCATTTTTCATATAATTTTAATCATTTCGCGGCGCACGGTTTGGGAAGCACTGCTGTATCGGATGACCAAGGGTTACGTCCAAAAGATAATAATTGTGTGTTGTTGCAGCGAAACCCACGGCACACATGGTTCAATCTGTCAGCGTGGTGGAAGGCGAGAAGCTGCAGTTAGTGTGCTCCGGCAAGCACAGTCCCGGCATCAAGGTGTCATGGACGTTCGGGGACCAGATTTACAAGCGCAGCGAGGGACGCGTCAAGATCGGAACGGACCAGGAGAAAGGTATCTACGGCACCTTGCTGATTGTCGACAACATCGAGATGAAGGACCGCGGCAACGTCGTCTGTAGGGTGTCCTATAACTGGTCCGACACCTCCGAGAATCACGTGGCCGAGGCCCAAACATTCCTCAGGGTCAAAGACAAGCTAGCAGCCCTCTGGCCCTTCCTAGGCATTTGCGCGGAGGTCATCGTTCTGTGCACCATCATTTTAGTTTACGAGAAGAAGCGGAACAAGGCTGAGCTCGAGGAATCCGACACCGATCAGAGTCCCGACACGTACGTATTTTATTCGCTTCAGTACCTAATCTTGCCATTTGGGGAGCTTCTCGTTGTGACCCTAATCAAATTAGGCCACTTTAACCCTCACGGGGACTACCTGGTGCCTGGGTCTTTGCCCGTACATTTTCTTCAATTGTTCTCGCGTGTCTTTACGAAAATACTACAAACTTGATTTCTATGTTAATTGTTAGAACTTCAAACTAATTTCTAAATGTTAGTTGCTTCAGGAAGACTAAAGGAAGACTATTCGTGAGATATATACTTCAAGATCGCGTAGTATTTTCTTAAAGTTCAAGTATTGGATTAGTGTCTTAAGAAACCATTACGAACATGTTGTTTGTGTAATCATTTTGCATGCACGCGTCAAACGTAGTGCGGGCACTTCCGGACCCGACACAACGGAATATTACGTTCCACTTCGTGGACCCCTTCCACCATCCGAACTACCAATTGATCCTCCTGTAACACCGCCACCGCCAGAGTTCCCCGGTTACAGGACCGTTGAGACCCAATCCTTCCCGACAGAACAACGTCGATCGTCCGCTCCTGCGCGATTGAGTTTTTCCCGCTACTGCCTCACCTCGTTTCCCTTGAAGACTTGCCGTCGTTTTCAGCTTTACTGGCGTCTCCCGAAAAGGGTGCTAGGAAAAGCTGACGCAACCACGGAAGCCTGAAACTCGAGACAAGTACCGCAGCTCCGTTTATCCGACCGTTTTACTGCGACACAGCAACAGGAGCCTTCATGAGATTCCGCTATCCCATACAAGTTAAATGTCCTTCAAACTTCCCGTTGATTTCCAAACGTCCTCCACTCGCTTCCAGTTTCGAACTCGTTCGAAAACTTGAGGCTACTATCTGCTCAACTTGAGAAAGTATTCCGATTCGCGAACGCGAGACACACAGGTTCTTTATACATTTTTTTGGGAGGGTAATGTTCGACCAAAATAGTCTTTTATTATAGCGTAGTATCATAATTGTATTTTTTAAGTGGTACACTATTTAATCAGACTACGAATTATTATATTAGGACCTTATAAATTTTCTCAGACAGTTATAAATTATATAGTTTCGGACTAAATAATCCAAATTTTCTGAAGAAGTTAAAGATAATTGATATTTACAATTATCGGACAGTACAGTGGCGAAAGTTACGGTGAAAAATTTCGAAACCTCAAGTTGAACGGTTAGCAGGCAGAAATTTCGCCTATCACACCGCCACAGAGCGACAATGTCGTCGCATATCGATTCCTCCGCGTCTTGTCCAATCGCGTGACTCGTCCGCATGTGGCCTCGTAGTCGTCCTGCACCGTTTCCAAGCTGCTTAGGGATTCCAATTGATCGTTACCCATTTTGTTTCGCAGCAAACCAACGCCCAACAAGGACTCCGACGTCAGACAGAGAAAGTGAAACGGCGAACAATAAGCGGCGAACGAACGAGAGCGATGCAGGATAGCAGAACGGATAATGGGGAACGATCGTGGGCATCATTTGCCGGAGTGACAATATAGATGATAGATGTACAGAGATAAAAAAACAGCGTGTGGGAGAGAGAGCGAGAGAGAGAGAGAGAGAGAGCAAGCGAGCGAGCGAGCGCGTAAGAGAGAAAGAAAGAAAGAAAGAGAGCGAGAGAAAGAAAAAGAGAACGAAAGATGAGAGAGACAGCCGGGATGAGGAAAAAAATAAGTTCCGAAAACGAGAAAGACACGTCGTTCAAGAAAACGTATAATAAAAAAAAATGCAAATGAAATAATAGAACAAAGACGGAGTTAAAAAACCGTTTTCAAGTAAACAAACAGATCGCGAAAGAGAGAACGATTGAGCAAACGAGCGTGCGAAAGAGAGCGAGAGTGTGTGCGAGAGAGAGATTATTATATAAATATTATATAAATATATAAATATATATATATATATATATAAATAAAGCTCGAGTGACGAGCGAAAGCCGGTCGTTCGAGTGCATTACCTGCGTGGAAAACAGGCTTCGTCTGTGCACAGAATGCAGCAACGCGTGCGCGGGATATTACGATTTACTAACAAATTAAAATTAAGCCTTACTATCGTGTTCACTCCATTTATCAGATGTTCGCCTGTCCGTACTCTCGACTACACTGCTTTGACCGACAAATTTGAGCCGGAGAGAGTGAAAGAGCGGGAGAGAAAGTGAATGAGAGGAGGAGTGAGAGAGTGGGAGAGAAAGGGAGAACAGTTTTTTGTGCTACCGACCTCCGCGTGTTGTATGCGTCCTTACGAGTGCACGATTGACCAGGAATGTACTACAAAAGGAGAGGAAATACCAGTATATAAGAGCGACAAAACAAAAGAAGAAGAGACAAGACAAGCAAACTGCATGTCGCGAGACAGAAAGAGAGAAAAAGAGAGCGAGAGAGAGAGTGAGGTAGGATATGCGTGATGTGTATTGCATGCTTGTGCATGCTGCTTGCTTGTATGAAAGAATGCGATAGTGATGAATACGAAATACTAAATGAAACTATTCGGAAACAGCATACCCGTTGGAGCTGGTATACGCGCGACGGATCGTATAAATAAATTCGTTTCTATTATAATAACCGTTTGTATGATTAAACAGTATAATTGTGAATAAGGGTAAACTTGATCTGTGAGCAGAACACACATGGTTGCCTGTTCCTAGTTTTGCTTGATCGTCGAGGAATTAATTAAGGAAGAAGGATTTAAGCGACTCGAGGGTATAAAGGTTTGCTCGCGTATATTTCCCTTTGTTGGAGACACGATACGCTTCTATTTCAAAGGAAATAGAGAGCCCGATTGAGTGACAAACAAAGCTGCCATTATCCTTTACTTCCAGGTTTATCCTTATTCCAAGCAAACATGACTCTACCGAGCAAATTTGAGTTCGGAAGTAGGACTCGGTGAGAGAGACTAGGTGATACGTTATCGTTGAATAGGGTGTTGATACGGATTACGGCTGGATACTTGAAAAGCAAACGAGACGATCATTTTTATCGCTGCATTAGAATTCCTGCTCGCGTGTCGCTCGCGTCTGCGCATTGAGAAGTGCAAATTTGCTTGGTAGAACTGTAAATAGATAGGGTTCTCCACCTGACATTATTAGCTGCAATATTTCCCCTATACTCTGTATCCTGATAGAATTTTGCCTGTGAAGTTTTATGGTTTCGTTTAGGCGTAATCTTCGTTTACCTCGGACTTAGCAATAGGGTATCGAACGAGTTTTACCTTCTCGCGAGAGAACCTAGAAAAGCTTTTTTAATGAACAATTCCGAACGAAATTGTAAAACCGTCGTTCACAGGTTTTACGTTCAGGTCAGACTCCGCTCACGTAGAACAGGAGTTCTACGGTGGTACTACGAACGAAGAAAATATTGAAGGTTTGCCGTTGGGTGGACGCTCTGTATACGGTCAGCGGGAAAAGTGTTCATACACCTCTAAACCTTGCTTTCGATTACTAATACTGTTTTCAGCATACCGCTAAATTAAAGACGACGCGTGCCAGACGGTTCTTGCGAGGACGTGATTTTCTATCAAACTTCTATAGACTGATGGAAAGAATTTTTAACCTAGTTGTTACAATAAAAATAGTACTTAAACGATTAAAGAAGCATGCAACGCCGAGTGTATGAGTACTTGTTTCTCTTACTGTGTATACTATGTTCGAGACGCATTTATTCTCGTGACCCTGACGAATCTTTCTCTTGCTCCTCGTCCGCGAGCTTCGGCGGGTGTGCTGGCTTGATTTTTCAGAGCGTGTAGACCCCTTTGTTTCTCATACTTCGCACGTGCGTGTGACCGAAGAGGAAAGAAAAAAAAATAACGTTTTACGGTAGGACCGAAAAAAAAAGATTATGTGCTCGATTACTAGTTATGTAATAATAGGATCAAGAGGCAATGCGTGCTATTAATTGGCTTCCGAACAAACGATCCATAAAGACTTTCTCGGTGGTATTGGACTAAAAAGCTTACCTGGGTGACGTCGCCTTATTATTAATTATTATTAATTAATTCATTCATTAATTATTATTACTTCTTATGTATCTTGAATATTCCATCGCTCATGGAGAAACACATACACGTATATATATATACACAGGCAAAGAGAGAGAGAGAGACACACACACACACACATCGGAAGTCATGTTTTTGCGCGCGACGCCGTTGTTAACGACGTTAAATGTAATTATTAATACTGTAATATTATTGCCATCGTTACTACTGCTGCTACTATCGTTATTATGATTATTACAAGTATTATCGTTAATTTTACCATTATTGTAATAATTTATAAATCCGTACCAACATGATTGTCATCGCCGACAGTGGTGTCGTCATTGTAAGTATTACACACAAGTTTCCAATGATCCAATCTATAACGGCATAGAACACGAAGACAAAGGAAGAAAGAGAGAGTGAGAGAGAGAGAAATGAAACGAAAGATAGAGAGAGAGGACGGACAAGAATTTCGAAAGTGGCTCGGTGTATAAATTCGAGTTTTTTCGCGGGTGTTGTTTCTCGCGTCCACCAAAACCACCACTGTGTCTATAGAGCGTCGTCGCCACTTATTACCGTTACCAGCACTGTTGTTGACATTAATAGGACAATTACAGCCATGAGAATTCGCAGTTTGTTTTTCGTTTTTCCTTGTTTTGCTCTCGTTCTCTTGTGCCACACGAGCGAGACACACGACTCCCGTTCCACGAAACGGAAACAGAAATATGATTTGCTCGTCAACAGCTAATGCGAGTCCTAAATTCATGGATATTTTTAAAACGGTCGTCCCCTCGCCACGATACCGTTTTACGACTGTCCACTGATCATTTTAGAACGCGTGCAATCATCGGACGCCACTCTTTTCGAAAACACAGTCTCGAAAACATCGTTCTAACAGCTACGCGAATAGGAAACTCTTGTCTCACCGGAAATTAATCGCTACTTCTACCCCCATAGAATCACGGTGTTCGACAACAGGTCGGAGAATATTTAATGGGTGATTCTCTGAGACAATACAAGGTAGTACATCTACGGGTAGAAACGAATTTGATGTTGAATCTGGGTTTCGAGGGTCAAAGGACATGTTATCCTATTAGTGATAAGTAGACTGCGGATGTTATGCATTTATAACAAAAATGAGTACATGAAATGCAAAACAGTGAACACATTGAAAGAATTTGAAAATGCTATTGTATCGTTTTCAACTCAATAAAACGATTAATAAGAGGAACAACTATCTATGTAGTTTCTACATCGTGTACGAAAACAAACAATTTTCATTTTGCATAAAAATCCGCAGTCTAGCAATCCATTTACTTATCATTTTTATCCTGCACTGCTGCGAAGAATTATTTCTTAAATTTTCTTCCACCACTCGCCAAAACACCGTGTAGAAGTTCGTTCTTTCACAGGGACACCATTAACCCTCCATAACCCGAGTTTGTACCAGAAAATTGTTTACTACAACTGGAGTCGAAAAAGCTGCATGCTGCTGAAACAATGAACTGTTACCAAGAGACGGGAGATGCTAATAACAAGTTGAACATTCCGCAGCGTTATAGAGGGTTAACCTAGAGTCACAGACTACACTAAAACATAATATGCTTTATTCGAAACGTTTATTTACCGACTAACTGAGCCAAGAAAGGAAGCATGTCGCGTTCGATTAAAAAGAGAATGTACAAACGTTTTATTACTCAAACGTCCATGCTTGTTTGTAAGTACAGTGTATTACGTTTCGGGCGCACAGCGGGCAACGGCGGGTGCCGTCGTCGTGTTCGCGTGGAATAGATACAATAATAACCCGCGCGTGCTTCGTATGGAACCGGCCGCGGATCGGGCGCGCCTTATCGATAACTCTTTGGTCGTAAGCGCCACTTCTGCGTACTATTCCGTAACGAGAACCGTCAGGCTTGGTTTGTTTTTGAAACAGCCCGCGCGAGCGAGAGCGATCGACGGATGTAGAGAAAAAAGGGGTGGCATTCTTGCTTCGTAGAGGGGAACGTTGTTCCATCAGGATAGGGGGCAGCACCGGCGGGTGAGCTCGTTACGAGCGAAGTCTCTTTCTTTTCCTGCAGGTCCGCTTTTCACTGCACATCTTATGTACACACGGTCGCTTCACTGAAGCGATGTAAAAAAGAGAAATGAAAGGAAAATAGAGGAAAAAGAAACGACAATTGTCCGCTCGGGGATTCGAAAGCAGAGAAGAGAGGGGCCACTGGCGGAGCGTCATATGCTCCCATCTTCGCTCTTCTACTTCGTCGCCTGGCTACCATAATCGACGTACACGCGCACCACCTCGCCGCTGTATTTGCGCTGGCTGGGCATGAAGTAGAAGTCCGGCTGATTCGGCTGGGTCGACACGCCGCTCGACGGGTTGTGCGCGTTGCCTTTTGACCTTTGATAGTGGTCCCTGCGATCCTGGGTATAGTAACCGGGCTGGATCGGCGCCGTGTGCCTGGAACCAGGGGCCCGAGGCAAACTATATGTCGCCCGAGGACCCACCATCCTATTTGGCCCCTCCACCTGGTCGGTACCACCGAGACCGTTGCCGGTCATCTCCCTGTGACGAGGCAGACTCGAAACTGGTGGCGGCGGTGCCTTCTCCTCCGTTTCGAACGATTCGAACGCGAAGTTCGTGTTCGCGCCGGAAGCGTAGTCCTTCCAAGCGTTGCTAGCGATCAGGCGATCCTGAAAACAACCGATAGCATTATCGTTTAGCTCCTCTCCCTCGCGGGAGCAACGCCTGTTGCCTCTTGTTGCTGCGCGAACCCTAACTTATGGGAACACCTTGTCCACACTGAAACAACGCTTTCTTTGGATTTCAAGGCTGCACGTTCTAGATTTCATTCTTCTTTTTATAATTTTAATAAGCCGAGCCTACTACATTGATGCAGAGAAGAACCTCCACTCATCTTCTTTTGCATTTCTGAATTTTTCTTGTCTGTACTTTTTGATTAACTTGATGCTAATATCCTTGTCCCATTTTACTATTCTAGACATTTTAACATATGCTTGTGAATCGGACAATAATGTAGAAATATACTGTAGGAACATCATTTACAAACCACCAAGAATTTCTTTGAAGAAATATGGAACATCGACAAGAAGTTGCTTGTTGCTTCAGTGTGGACATAGCTTTGACTTTGTCAGTCGACAGTTTCCGAACGCTTCTATTTGCGAACATAATGGATGCAAGAACAAAACTGTAGATTCAAAGTGACTGCTCCTCCATTCACTATACTTCGCATCCGGTGCATTGCACGAGAAACATTCGGTTTTATATACACAGACTGGTCGATGTGATTGTAACCATTAGCATGGGCACAGATGTCTAAAGTTTACGACTGGAGCAGACGGAGTAGAAATTCGGGAATCCTGTTTTCTAGGATATTTTGCATATTTTCTCTATAAGTCGTCTGCACGCGTGTCATGAGTAGACTGCGGATCTGTATGCATTTATGGCTTCTGAAAATTTCCAAATTTTGACATTTCAGATCTAGAAAGGCTACTACCACTGAAAATAATATTTTACTTGGTTCCTCTTTCTTAAAAATAGTCTGGAAAAATTGCAGATTGCATAAACTTCCCCAGTCTAGTCATGAAATACGCTCTCGGTATGCTATTGCTTGCAATCACTTGTAGCCTGCTGCAGGTCGCAGAACCGTGCGAAATTGCGGGTAAAGAGATGGTCGGTCTGCTCGCGTCTGAAACGGAGTGCTGGAAAAATTAGGGAAAATAAACATCTGGTGAGAGAGAGAGAGAGAGAGAGAGAGAGAGAGAGATACAGAGAGAGAGAGAGAAAGAAAGAGAGAGAGAGAAAGTGAGAAAGTGAGAGAGAAAGAGAAGAGCGACAGAGACAATAGCAAGAGAACCAGTATAGAATTATACCTGGATTAGTGAGCAAACGAGCGTACGATGAGTAATATTAGCGCGTCGATCGTGTACCGAGTGTGAAGCTTCTACCAGCTGGGATTAGGACGTTGCATATCGTATGGAGCGTGTTGGTGATGATGCCGAAGATGATGGTGATGGTGATGGTGGTGATCGCCGTTTTGTCGATGATACCGCGTCGCGTTCGTGCGATGAATCGGGTTGGGAGCGTCGGAGGAAGCCAGAGGCAGCGAGTACACCCTCTTTACCACGTGATGGTCGCGGAGAGCGCGGATCATGCAACACAAGCGAAGCAGAAGATCGTTTTCGGGTTCACTAAGAGCGGGGTGTCTACAGTTTTCACCGTGTGTGCCAGAGCCGTTAGCGATAGCTGTCTCGTCGAGACAAAAGCGACTCGTTTCCTTCAATCGTATACTCAAAAATCACAACAGAACAAAAATGTCTATGGTGTAATCAGATCGTGAACTATTTTCCCCTCTTCTATCGACGTTGGCTCGCCTTCGTCGCAAACACTGCCTACACTCAATAACACGGAGGACAGAGAACAGGCAAACTCTTGTACAAAAGCTATCTTGATAGCCTAGAAACGCTACTACTGAACAGGTCCAACAAGAAACGGGTTCGGCTTCTTAGATTCTGACACGCGCAGGTTCGAAAACCAGCACTGCTCTTACCGACACAGTACTACAGTCGTTATAAAAAGAGTTAGATGCACACAATACACAGAGAAACAAAGAAAAGATAGAGGGTGAGAAGTAATCGAGGGACACGAGCAGAGAACAGCGAAGAGAGGACGGCTACGTAGAAAGAGAGACGGTGGAAAACGTTCACGGTAGAATTTGTCATGTACCTTCGTTGTTCGTCTTCGGGACGATCTGTAGAGAGTGCAGCTCGCTTGTAATAGGATCAGGGCAAGCAACGCAGCCACGCAACCGACAAGGATGTACAGCTTGGTCGGATCGAGGAACAGATCCGACGTAAATGACGATCCTTCGTCCGCGTCTTCTCCAATTAAGTCGTTCACTGGTGACCAAAAACAAAAAAGAATTATCCATTGTTGGATCGATGCCTTATATCACTTACGTATTTAATACTATACACATAATTATAAATACATTGTATGAAGCTAGAGATGTATGAACACATCAGCTTGTCACTACTAAGCTCGCTTTGTTAAGTTTGTTGTAATAATAGGGAAAGATATAATGGAATTAAATACAATATTACAAGAAAATCTTTGAATTTTCCTTTCGAAGGGGTCTGCTAATGTATACACTGCTTTAATCATTCTACTAAGCAATTTTCAAAGTCGTTCTCTATTTTTAAAAATTGGGTATTATCTTCTACACACCTCGAGGTGCCTTGATGACCAGATATTGCGGGTCCACGCTGAGTGCGCCGACTTTTCCACTGACGAGAGCTTCTTTCAATGCCTTTTCCGCGGCCGCGCTGGTGTCCATAGGCTTCAGTGACCTGCCCTTAACTTCATTCTTGTCCAATATTAAATCCATACGCGCGATAACGCCGTTTTGTTCCACATCCCTTCGAGAAAGTAATAGAACAATTAAAACTCCGACCATTTCGCTAGCCAATACAGTCACGCAACGCTCAGAACTTACTTCTGCAACTCGTTTAGCCGAATCTGATAATAACCAGGTAGTTTCTCGACAATTGGACCGAAGCTGTCGGCTATCGTGTTCGAAATCACTTCGAAATCGGAGCTGCCAGGCGTGGGTGCTGTAAAACCGTCGCCCAAGTTCACCAGTTTCACTTCTACATTGTAATGTAGCCTTGGGGGTGCGGGTGTGGTCATGTCTTCCAGATCTGCGGTAACGAAGCTATCTTTTAGTAAAGATAAATTAAATGTCTTTCATTAAAACGTTGAAGGTGATACCAACCTTCGTCGCCGCAGGATTTGATGCATATTCTCTCGGATGAAACGACAGGTATAGCTTCGTGTTTGCGTATCTTCTTACTAACAGCGTGGAAAATGCCACCCTTTACGGGGTACATCATGTACAAACAATGATCGTCGGTGAACGAGAGGTCCCTGTTGTCTTTCGTTACTCGTTTCCTCGAGAATCTCAGGGTTGTTACACCGTCCGCTATACTGCCACCTGTGTTGTAAATATCCTGGGATGGATCGAGCAATGGCGCGCTGTATCCACTGATCCAGGTGTCCATCAAGAATGCACGACCTGATTTGTTGTCGATCCAGCCCAACACTGCATCCGTTTGTGACTGGAAAACGAACAAGGTGAATTAGAGATACCGGACTGTGGATTTCACGCGCTTAGAGTATCTTTAATCTAATTAGATACGGTACCATTTTTTCGTCGTCAGAGAAGCCAACGCCGGTCCAGCTGTCTGTGTGTGTCGTGGAGATAACGAATGACAATTCATCCTGTAAGAATATTGCCGTTATTTATGCGTTTCTTAAGGGTGCAACTTTTAAAATGTTTATTGCAATGACCGCGTTACCTTTCGACTTTTGTATGTCCACTGTATGGAGTATTCACAAGTGCGATTTTCTGGTGAACATTGTTTGGGATAGTGCCATTCGCCATGGCAAGTTCTAACTGGCATGTCTGTATCACCATCGGTCATCTCTGGCCTGTTCTTCTCCTCTGAAAATATTTAGACAAATTAATATGAAAGTTAACATTCAATGCACTACAAAAAGGAAGATATCATTTGATTCTTTAATTTTGAAAATCTATCTTGCTCCTTGGTAACTTCATTAATACTGGAAGTACACTTTATTAATACTTCTTTGCTGTAAAATAATAATAAGACCGATGGGTCGATTTACCGAAGAAGTTGAGGCTGAGGGCTCCCCTCTGCGACCCGTGGCCGTGATACTTCAGCTCATCGGGTTTATAGAAGTCCTTCACGCTGACCTTGGCCTTCTCAATGCCACTAGGAGGGTTGTGAACATACTTTCCGGGTTCCTGACCCTTGGCCCATATCACGTGCATGTTCGCGTCGATGATTTCATGGTCGGTCGGCTCGTTCGCAGCTAGTTTCCGTCGGAATAATATCGTGGTAACACCATCCTTTTCGAATCCCATGGCGGCGGTCAGCGTGTCCCTGCCACCCCAAAAGTCATCCTTCCTGGGCGTGGATCTGTCCCTGGTGTAATAGTCGGCTACCCTGTGACTATTCCCTCGTGCCGATCCGATTATGATGTCGGTACAGTCCATGGGGTTGAAGTCGTGTTTCGGCGTGTACTTGTGCACCGGTGCAGGCAGGATCGCTTTGATCACGAATAACCCAGGTCAGATTAAAATAAGCCGGACGATCATGTCCCGAACGATTAAGCGATGACTGGCTCGAGGTACAGTTACTTTTTACGATGACTTAAAATATTCGAGACGTCATTCTCGAGTTGTACGTGAAACTCTCGGGTCTGTCGAAGAGCTTATAATGAGAGCGGACCGCCGCTTATGCTTTTGCAATCATGGCTGACACTCCTGGCAGTTAATATTCGATTATTTGGGCGTATAGTAAAAATTCAAAATAGTATTTTATTCTTAAGAGATCTTTATTCAAAGATGGGAGTTTTCAGTAGCCAAAAGCGCTAGATAGACGACAGTCACCCTCAAATTTCTGTTTTGTACGTATACGAGGCGTAATTTGCATTAATAGAAATTAGTTTATATTATCGGCGCACAGGTTCGATCCAAAATCAAAACAAAGCAATTTTGCAATTTTAAAAGATTTGTCTCAACGTTTCGATCCAAGTACGGATCATCTTCAAGAGAATTTTGCTCAGAATCATCTCTTGGAGATGATTGAGGATCTCTAATCCTCTCATGGATCATCTCTTGAAGATGATCCATACTTGGATCGAAACGTTGAGAAAAATCTTTTAAATTGCAAAATTGCTTTACTTTGGGATCGAACCTGTGCGCCGATAACATAAACTAATTTCTATTAATTCGTTACGATCAACAAAACGGTATATTTGTAATTTGCATTATTCGGAAGCATGAAGCTGCGCACGTAGCTATATCTTCATAAGCCGAATAGTGCGCATATTATGCCTCGTAAACGTAAAAATAGGACTTCTGAGGGCGATTGCGGCCTAGATTGATCTTTTATCTAGCGCTTCTGACTACTGGAAAACCCTATCTTTGCATTAACGAGTCTACCCCCTTAACGAATGCGACTTAAATATGTTAGGTTAGAACGGTATTGTATATTGGAAAATATCGAAGTACTTTTTGTCTAAAAATTTTATATTAAATATTTTTACAGTACTAACGATGCATTCCAATGATTAAAGGTCGAATACTTTCTGCCAGAGGTTTGATGATTATGGTACTAAGTAATTATTTTCTTTACTAGAAACCTCGACTACTGGTCATTGGTCATTGGGTCGGTATAATTATCGACACTCATAGTATTTGTCTGTGGAATTGTATAGAATACATGAGTATAATAGGTATATCGTCAATACTTGTACAGTATAGTGAATTACAGGATGCCACTGTACAGTCAGAGAACCATTACTGAGATATTAATGCGAAAGCGACAAAGGAAGCAGATATACCAAGACGAATACAAATCACGTCGACTTATTTAAAATTCTACGTTTACCTATTTTCCATGAACGAGTGTGTTCGTACGTTGTGTTAGTACTACTGATTACGTGGATACGTTATTAATAGATGGTATACGTTACTTCTTATCTGCTAGAAGGGCTACTGGATTGCTGTACGTTTTGTTGACTCCTTGCGTTTCAAGGAAAGTCAAACTTATTAGATACTGGGAAGTGTGTACAGATATTTAGGTTGCTAATAATACGAGGAAACAGTTCTCTGTGGTGTGAGTGTGTGAATAAATATTAATCGACATTGACTATGTACAGGATGTTCCAATAAAATGTGCCTCGTAACCCTAGGTGAATTGTGAAAGCGCAATGTCAGTGAATGTGGAGAGAAGCGTCGACTCGGCTGATTAGTTCGTTACCTTTTGTAGCGCTCGTTCGGAGGCCCAAAATCGGCTCCGGTTCCGAGGTAGGTTCAGACTTTGGCTCCGGCTCTGACTTTGGATGTGGCTCGGAGTTGGGTTCCGGTTCAGACTTTGGCTCTGGTTCGGAACTGGGTTCCGGTTCAGACTTTGGTTCTGGTTCTGACTTGGGTTCGGGCTCGGATTTCGGTTCTGGTTCCGACTTGGGTTCAGGTTCAGATTTAGGTTCTGGCTCGGACTTGGGTTCGGGTTCTGATGCAGGCTCTGGCTCGGACTTGGGTTCGGGTTCTGATGTAGGCTCTGGCTCGGATTTAGGTTCAGGTACTGATTTCGGCTCCGGCTCCGATTTAGGCTCGGGCTCTGACTTCGGTTCGGGTTCAGTCTTGGGTTCCGAGTAGGCTCTTGCTTGCGGTTTCGAAATTGATTTTAATTGAGATCTCGACTCCGGACTCGAGACAGATTTTGAAACGGATACCAGCTCTGCGTCAGACTTTGGCTTCGGCTCTGATTTCGGCTCGGGTTCGGATTTCGGTTCCGGTTCAGATTTGGGTTCAGGTTCAGACTTCGGTTCAGGTTCGGATTTCGGTTCAGGTTCGGACTTCGGTTCGGGTTCGGACTTCGGTTCAGGTTCGGATTTAGGTTCAGGCTCAGATTTGGGCTCTGGTTCGGACTTTGGCTCAGATATAGGTTCGGGCGTGGTGTTGGTGCTGTCAACAGTGCTCGGCTCGGCGACGGGTTCCCCTGTGCAACAAAGCATCGATCGTCGTGCAACTACCTACTGCTTATACCTTTTACGGACCACCACCTGGTGCGCAGTGTCTCGAACTCGAATAAGGACGCCAAATATACTACTACTTATTCAAACGCTAACTACTTGTTGCTACTGTATAATATTACGGGAAGCGTGGGGAGTCCTTAATTGGTAAATTTCTTTGAAGCGTCGATACGTACCATTTGCCGAGGATGCCGCAGAGTCTGGAGACCTCTTTTTACGCCCTGCAGAAATATTGAACATGAATATTGAACGTCGATCTTAATCATAAGCTACACATTATACGAGCGTGCAATTGCATTTACTTTTAATTAGTCATGTACTACATTCCATGTATAAACATTTGGCCTAGACAAAACGCAGACGTTTATACACATGGAATGCAACAATGGCACGATTCTTCGGATGATCTCATACAAAAGTATTGTTCGCATCGCGCGACGTTAAAAAAAATACCATTATGCATGTTCGTTTGTAGCAAAACAGTTAAGAAGAAGAACTAAAAGATATTCGCCTTGCTTTGTGCTGACGCGATAAGTCACGCTAGTCTCCACAGTGACGTCAGCGTCGGATCGAGGAGTTGCAGCCAACGAAGTAAGATCATGAGCTTTGGCTGATCTCCTTTTGGCACCGGACCGTTCCGTTCCCGCCTCGGGCTCAGGTTCAGGCTCGGGTTCCGGTTTTGGTTCAGCCTTCGGCTCGGACTCGGGTTCCGGTTCCGATTTTGGCTCTGGCTGTGGGAGCGGTTCTCCTTTTGGTTTTTCTTGAATCTCGGGGAAAGCTCGACACGTCGGTGACAAGTCGTTTGGTCGCCAGCCAACGCCGACCCAACTCGTGCCGTTTACAACCATAACGCCCTCGAGTTCTTTGCTCTCCTTGAGTATACGCCAGTAGAAGGTAAAGTTGTCGGAGAACTTCCTCGTCGTGTAAGCGTCGAGGTCCACGTCGATTGTCTTAATTGGGGACTCTGAAAGAAGTTGTTGACTGAATAGAGAGCGGCTCGAGACGCTAACAATGTGAAGATGTAGAAAATGCTAAGCAATTTCACTTGAGGCCAACTGGAGAGAGGACTTCAGGGAGAATAAACATTAGGTCTTATGGTACGGAGAACACAATGTTGGCTGACTAATTATGGATGCGCAATGCAGGAATGTTCGTTGAATTTCATTTTCCTAGACGCTGTCCTCGAAGTCCTCGCTCGGCGAAACTTACTCTTCGCGCAACCAGGACCGAACCATCCAATGTTGCAGTAACAGTGCTTGGTGGGCGCGGTCGTGCCGCCATTGTCGATGCACGTGCCCTGAATACCGCAATCCGAGTCATCCAGGCATTCCTCCTTAAATTCGCACCTAGTACCGTGATACAGCCGATCACATCTGCAGCGAGCTAGAAGATATCGGCCGTGACCGCTGCAATCTTCCCTGTAGGCCTTCCTATCGATGATCTAATACACACAAATTATAGATCAGCGTTGGAATGTGCTGAACACTTCTGTCTAATCGAACATTCTCATCAAGCATTGTCGAGCTTATTCGCTTACATCGATATCGGCACAGGACCAGAATCTGTAGTTCGCACCCCACTCCTCAGCTTCTCGAAGAAGTCGAATCGTACAGTCTGTGCAAGTGAAATTCTGGGGTAACTGTATGGCGTAACTCTGCGCCCTGAAAATTAGAATATCCATGTTTGTTATCGTTATAATAAACTCGAAGAGATTATCCAGACAATGAATAATATTAGTAGACTCACGTGGCGTCATCTTCCACGAATTCGCTGTTCTTCGTGACGGGTGTTAGATCGACCAGCGGCCTATCAAGAGCGTCCAGGATTTGTAGCCGAAATCCTCCCTGAAACACAAACACCGATCAGTTGAAGAGATAGGAAACTTTCAAAATTCCGAAATCGAAAGTTTACACAATTGGTAAACTCAGAGAAACAAAAATTGAACGTAATCTCGTCTATTGCATCTTTCTAGAAAATGTATACTAAAAGTGCATAAAACACACCGCGTTGCGTAACAAGAATATTTCGAATCATAAAGTTTTACTACCCGGTGATGAAAGTTCGAAACAACAAGATCGGCCAATTTAAAAAAAATGCCGATGTAGACAATGCCAGGAGAAAATAACGAGCGGAGGTCCAATTATAAAGTAAACGTACATCGCATATCGCGAACACGGGCCACGCGACTCCGTGCGATTACCAGGATCGGGTTAATGCCGTTGTGTTTGGAAACGTAGCCAAGCTACGGACGGAATCGTTTTAGTTCCAATGAGTGAACTTCCGCGCGGTTTCGTTCGCCACGCTCGCGTCGGAAGCGAGAAACGGTCAAGAGGACGTTGAGACATCGATCGGACTCGGATAGCGGTATCGAGCGAGCTTATCGCGGAATCCACGGCATAGAAACCGGCCTGAGGCTCGATCAGTCACGCCGACGAAAAAAGGAGTTGCAAGCTTTTTCCACCAAATACGACGACGTCCCGAGAGAAGTCGCAACTCTGCCGTTACGAAATTCCCGCCTTCGTGAGAAGTTCAACGAATTGGAAATGGGAGATTGTGGAATTGCACGCGGCAACACACTCTTGGGTTCCTTTGCGGTGCGTTTCCTATTTAGCATTAAACAGTGGACAAGTTAATGCAGTCGGCATCGCGTTAAAAACATGTTTTACCCCTTGCCCTCTAACATCGAGTCAGACTTGTGACGGAGATCATCCATTTACTTTTAACCAAAATAAGATTCTGTTTGGTTGCTAACGGAATTACATAAACTTTCTTCTTCTTCTAAGAAATGATATACGACAACGACGTTCTAATCAGTGCAATTGTAGACTAAATATTTGCTTAGAGGTTGAAATTCAATTGAATCCATAACGGTGCAATTTTTTAGAACGTACGATAGAATTCGCAAGCGAACGCTCCCATAACAGTTACCGATCAATTCAGTCATCGACCGCGTTGTTCCGACACCTTCAATATAGATGTGACGAACAGGAGGACCGTTATTAATCGAGTCGTGCTTGGAAACAATATCATGCTTCTTTTATGCGTCACGTTCCGTGAACAGAACCGTACGATGTTCCTTCCAGTGAAAGATAACCTATAATTACTTTCAGGCTGTCAACCAACATGAGTGATCTCTCGTTGAGGACGCAAAAAAAAACCGTTACCGAAAAAGTCCACTTTAATTCCTGTCCTTCTAATTAAAATGATTCAAATCGCTCTACATAAACGAACCAAGCAGTAATCTCATGGGACGAAGTTATTTTTCTCCTTTGAGAAAAGGACACGAACAATGATTCTTCACGGCTGTAATGATTGCAATTTCTATAGATTTAATTGCTTTTTGTAACTGCTTTAATATTTCCGTTAACAAATAGATACATTTTTATATTCTTGCATGCTCACAATTCATATCGGAAGCATAGAAATATGCATATGATAATAGTCACGTCTTTTATTAAATAATATAGAGTAAAGAATAATTATTGGAATGTCGCAGTTAATTCAAATTTCGAAGCAGACTTTCCCGCGCCGAGTCATAACTGCGCGAGCACATTGTAACGTCATCCGCGGCGGTAATCGCTGGAACGCGTAAGTTTCACTCGTGCCTAACATTTCCTAAGATGCGGAACACGTTACAACGACCGGTGTTATAGAATACAATGCGCGAGACGCATTTGCCGGCGGAGTGGAATCCGTTCGCTGGAGATGCTTGTCACTTTTGATGAAAGTCTGCCGGTCGTATAATAATCTGCCGCGAGAGAGTTTGAAATGTTGTCGAGCGACGATTGCGCCGCCACTCGAAACGCGCGGAGAAAGGGAAGAGGCGGTTTCGCGAAGTGGTACTGCTTCGCACGGCGTACACACCTGCACGCGGCTCCGGTGTTATTGTCGAATTTTTCTCATGCCACGGATATTTTCGTCCCCAGAATTCGTCGGACGCCTATGCTACGGCTACGCCGTTTCAAACCAGTTGCTGTTGCTAAACAGAGGAAAACTTGCAGGGAACACCTAAGTACGTATATTCGTTGATTCAACGTGTCTGCCCATTCTTTACATTCAATGAAAAAGAAAGTGTACTATTGTAGCCTATTGTAGAAAATTAAACATTTCTTCCTAGCTAAAATAATTCCATTCTATATGACATTCTATTGGGTTGGCAAATAAGTTTGTTCGGTTTTTTAGAGTGGAATAAATCACAAAAACCGGAAGAAATTATTTGCCAACACAATATATGATGACAATATAATTCTATATGATTGTTTATTTTATGGATATGTTAGAATACTTCCTACAATACTTACAGTCGGTGTACACAGTACACATTCGTATACATTTTAAAAACGAATAACTTTTTCAATATATTGAATCAATTTTGCGATCGAAAAAGATTTTAAATAGAATGATGATTTCGGCGCTTAGGTTCGATCAATTATAAAAATTAAAGAATTCCATTTTTATAACAAATTTGCAATTTGAAACCTCGACGTTTCGATCCTGGTGAGGATCATTTTCAAGAGATTTTTGCGTCTGAAACAAAATGTAACATTGCAAAAGAAAACCATAGATAGAAAACGAATAGAATTTTTTAAACTGGAAAAATGAAATAATTAACTTCCCGATTTTATAGGGAAGTTATTGTAATTACCCCGAAAATCGAAAATCGATTTTTTAGCAAATCTTCACGTTTCATGGTCATTGCAGTCATTTTAGACTATTTTCAGCAAAAT
This sequence comes from Lasioglossum pauxillum, assembly GCA_933228785.1. NCBI lineage: Eukaryota > Metazoa > Arthropoda > Insecta > Hymenoptera > Halictidae > Lasioglossum > Lasioglossum pauxillum. The sequence continues at coordinate 14,865,487 of OW121702.1, read as the reverse complement.
GTTCGTATGTGTGTGTGTGTGTGTGTGTGTGTGTGTGTGTGCGTATGGCCGTTTCTATGTAATCAAATTTTTCGTTAACGTTTTCAGAAAAAGTAACAACGCGATCAGGATGATGAATGATGCAATCGATGTGCCCCGCTGTAACTTAGAGCTGATTAGATTTTGGTCCATATTGGTCAAGTAGTTTTTTAGATTTTTACTTTTTTTCGAAAAGAGTTGATTCTTCAATGCAATTTATAAGGGAGGACGAAAATTTTCCACCAAAGAACCAAACGCAATTACATAAAAAATTTTTTTCTTAATTTTTTTTAGATTAAAAAAAATTTTTTTTTTAACTGATGCTAATGTTACCGCTTGGAATAATCGAAAGTTATTCCAATGCAACAGTGAATTTATCATCTCTACTCCCAAGAATATGTTTGGGAGAATATCGATGAAATTACAAAAAAAAAACGATGTTAGCGATGTTGGCGAAGGAGTAACGGATCGGGAAGTTCTTTGTGTGACTCTTGGAGAGTCACACACCAAATAAAAAACATTAATATCAGTAGCCATGCGTATCACTAACCCTCTCGCAAGAGCAGTCCTACCCGCGAGCTCGCGAAGCGAGCGAGCAATAACAACCCTACTCGCGAGCGAGCGAAGCGAGCGAGCAACAATAGCCCTCTAGTTTTTCCTTACATGTTATATGGAAAAATTTTGAATTTTAACTTTAGTAACCACGTGTTGCTTCCATGCTGGTAGATAATGGACTGACACCTTGTTGAAGGTTAAGATGTAAACAGTGAATACAAACGGACAAAATTTGGAATTTGACCAATTAGAAAACATGATCTATGTTTGCTGAATCTATAATAGGCGGTAAATTCAAAAACTCAATATCATTCATCCCAAGCAACCACACAGTATATTACCACTTTTAATTGTGGTAATAGAAGAAAAGTTCAACACTCAAATAAAATTGAGAAAAATTGCAGTTTTATCAGAATCAAAATTATAGTAATTAAATTATATTTAATACTATTAAAGCATTGATTGGAAACTTCATCATAAAGAAACATTACTGGTTCAGTAATGCAGCGTAATGATCATGAATCTTTGGTGATTCGTACCTAAGATTAACGCTTTGCAGTTTAATCATATAAGTTTCCACTAATAGTCTACGGTGTAAATTTGATTCTTTGTCTAAAACTTTAGCATTTTCAAAGTCAAATGCGTGATCAAATTCCATTGAGTGTTTTGTCAGAGCTGTGTGTTGCGAAGGAGATTGAAAGATATTGCGTTTATGCTCAGATATTCTGGTGTCGAGATGTCTAGACGTTTGTCCTATGTATGACTGATTACAACCTTTACAAGGAATTTCATAAATGATATTACAACTTTTACAAAGTGGAACTTTATCTTTAATTGGTGGAAACCATTTCTTCAAATATGATGGTATATTAAAAATGGTATGAATTCCAACTTTCCTGAATATTCTACGTAAGTCAAAAGAATTCTTTAATTTTTATAATTGATCGAACCTAAGCGCCGAAATCATCATTCTATTTAACTTTTTCAATCTTGGACCCAACAGTTCGAGTATTTTTTCAGAAAGTAAACAATATTTTGAATAATGGTATAAGAATATTTGTGGTGTCACCCCTCGAGTGCTAAGGGATAATAATATTCTACTCTTTTAACCTATAACGGCTATAACCCATCTGATTATAAGAATACAGGAAAACTCGTTCTCCTCGAGCAGACGCGAAAGACATAACGATACTGGTTAGAAAATACAAGCATTCAATTCTTCCGCTGTAAAAAGGTCATCCACCCATTAGTCATTTCCCATCGAACAATGAGGGACGTGTCTATTGTTTCGACGACTGACGCCGGTAGTTGAAACGCGAATTTTCGCTTTAGCGTTATTCGCGAGTTCTTTATGGCGCAATTATCCGCGAATTCCTTCGAACAATTTCAATCCTTTCTTCACGGCTCGATGACTTTTCCAAGCAACGGGGCCCGAGAGGTTTGGCTTCGATCCGAGCCATTGGCGACTGCCGAGTTACGGTACCCGACATACCAACGTGTGCACTGTCAGGTACGGTCTCTATCTTTCTCTTTCCCTTGGATCACGCACGCATCCACATGCAAAACGACTTATCCCTTACCACCTTCTTTCCGACCTAGCAATCTACGTAAGGTACGCGTCGCTGAGTGTACCCGCGGACGCATGCCGAGCTTCGCTTCTGAATTATTCAACAAGCGTCACCTTGAGCGACGTCCAGCAAGCGTAGGCTGAGCTCAGCCTCTGCCTTTTCTTTCCCTTTCGTAGACCACGCGCGGACAAATTCGTGATGTCTTTCACGATGACTCGCGGCGACGCAACGCGAAGAATATGAATTTCGTCCGTGCTCGCTGCGTTTTAGGTTAGGGACGCTCCGGGCTCTACGGGGGATGCCTTCTACCGGTAAGTGCAAAACGAAATTAACTACTTTTCTCGCGAGATTATAAAGTATAATCTACCGGAGAGTATTATCCCAGTGAGTTTATGCAATTATCTCCGAGCCGCGTGTAAAGTGTATAGACAATGTGTTAGAAATTTATAAGCTGACACACATTGTCGCAATAGCTGTCTACACGTAATCCTGGAGTAATGGAAATGGGATACATCGATAGAATCAAAGACTCTTACGAAGAAAATTCGAATACTGCGACGATGTATGTAATTAATACACGTCAGACAGTATTTATAGCTGTAATATGTACAGTCGGTGTACAAAGTATTTGTACATATTTTAAAAACGAATAACATTCAAAATTGGACGTAACAGCTTGGATTTTTTCAGCTTAATTTTCCTTTTAATTGTTATTAGTCGCAATTGCGGGTGAAAAAGTAGACATGAAAGAAAGAAAAACATGTATTTTGTAATTCTAAGTCAGTTATATACAAAGTTTCATTGAAATCGGTTGACGCATAAAAAAGCTGTGGGCATTGTAAGATGTAAAAATCATTGCATTTAGGGTTTGCGATTCATTTAAATCGCAGATTCTTACAATTTTTCCTATTTTCCAACAATTATATTTCATAACAACCTTGATCGATTTCAATGAAACTTTGTAAGGGTGTATAAAAAGTAATGGTCACCCGTTCTAGGAGTGAATCTACACCTCTGGATCGGTGGACATTTGTAAGAGAAACTTGCCGCAAAATTGTTTATACAAAGGAAATTGTTGGTAAACTTGTTTATTACATCAACGGCTTCCACTCATCCAGAAGAAAAAAAATTTGAAAGAAGACATGTCGCAAACAAATTATTATTGAGATATAAGCTGTAAATGCTTTTGCAGAATTTGATTGTGTCGAGTTACACGTATAGACAAAAGCCTACTACTACAGTCCACCCGACCGTGTCGATGAGAGAGAACCATAATCGTGTGCATGCTTGAGACAAACGAAAAGCGCATGCGAATCTTCAACCTCGATAGATGGTCAACATGTGCCACGGACCCATCAAAGCAATGAGAAGACTACCCTAATAAACACGTCATTGATGACTGTAGTCAATGCCAAAAGGAATTTCTTTGACAGTTTCCCCACTTCTTAATCTAAAGTATTTCCGACACACCCCCATCCAATTAACAAACGCAAAATTTCCCCACCTAAATCCACCCTTAACCATTCACAAAAAACCGAGGTGACAACCGCAGTACTATTTTGACCGTGGTTGGAGTAACTTCTTCCCGTTCGCTGTCATGATTTTGGAAAATGTGTTATTTTGTGCTTCACACTTATTAAGACGTATTCGCGTAAATTGCAGTGTCCAGTTGAACAGAAGATTTTGAAAAATTTGTAAGTACCTATACTTGACATTAGTATTTTATAACCCAGAATTAATATTCTTATGTATAAAAATGGATAGAAGGTATTCTTTCATATTTTTCTACTTCAAAATAATCCGAATGGACAGGGAGACGATCACTTGGTACGGGCCTAGCGACGAATATCCCTTTAAATTCTGTTTGCTCGAGGTACGCACACGATTATGGTTCTGTCTCATCGACACGGTTTTGTGGACTGTAGTACAGTAATTTTTCAATCGGAGTCCTGGGTCGCCTATCTAACCGTAGTCCAGTGCCTACTCACTCCACTGCCGGCCAACGCTGCGCCGCGCCGTAGGGCGGCGATGTTTGATCTCGGCTCGGGTATATCGGTGTGAACACCACACATTGACTCGACTGAATCGAAGTCTCAAACTTCTTAATTTTAATGATCGGTTTATGGGACTTTAACTAGCTTATTCCTGGCGTTTCGCTGATTAAACTGGCACCAAGAACGATATAATTGGGCCAGTATTTAGTGGTTTAATCGACGATGAAAGTTTCGAATGCAACGAAGAAGAGCGTATTGAAGAGAAAGAGACGCGAACAGTAGCCGTCGCCGGCACAGTTCAAAGGCCCGCGTTGTCGCTGTTCTTCGTTGCGTTCGAAACTTTCATCGTCGATTAAACTACTAAATATTGGCCCAATTGTATCGTATTTGGTATCATTTTGCATTAGAAAAATGCCACGAATATGTTGGTGAAAGTTCCATAATGATATCATAGAAAATAAAGAAGCTAAGATTTTGGTGTTTCATTGTGATGACGCACGGGCCTTTAAACTGTGGCGGCGACAGCGACACGCTTCGGCCACACGATCCTATTTCATTCTGTCCTTCTCTATGTTCGGCTCGTCGTTTGAAGTCTCGGCGCAGTCGACGGAGTCATAAAAAAATAGCCTCTCTACGCTACCCAAGTCCGTTCAACACACGGGTGTTGGGACTCCGATCGAAAAATTACTGTAGTAGGCTTTTGCCTATATACGTACAACTCTACACAATCAAATTTTGCAAAAATTTTAACAGTTTATATCTCAATAACTATTTCTTTGCGACATGTGGCTCCTTTCAAACTTTTTCTCTTCTCAATGAGTAGAAAGTATTGATGTAAAAACAAACTTTAACAACACTTTTCTTTGTTATAAACAATTTTGCGACAAGTTTTTTTTACAAATATTCATCGATTCAGAGTTGTAGATTCACCCCTAGAATGGATGACAATTACGTTTTTATACACCCTGTACACGTATTAGATTTACAAAATACATGTCTTAAATTTTCAACACAGGCAGAAATAAAATATTTAGAAATCGTGACCTTTACTTTTTCCTTCACAATTGCGACCAATAACAATTTTTAAAAAAATTATTTACACATTAGCTAGTAAACTAATCCCTCTAACGTCTGGAAAAAACTCAAGCTGTTGGGTCCAATTTTGAAAATGTTATTCGTTTATAAAGGTGTACGAATACGTTGTACACTCACTGTATGAATAATTCACAGGGTGTTGCGCAGTTATATTTATAGATTCCATTATACTAATTTCGTGTAAATATTATTAGCCGGATGGGTCAATCGTGGTATTTGAAATTAATATTTTCTGAACCTTGACATTGCGTCAGGCCCACTGTGAACTTACTCAAAATGAGCTCTGTTTATGTATAAAACAGTGAGAAAGGTTAGGATATAAATACTTTGTAAATACAGTAAGGACATGTAGTGTTTTCGTGAGTCCTTGACATTGTGCCTGCCGACTCTATTGCTCAAGGTTATTGCTCGGAGCCTGCTAGAAGATTTCCGTTTGTATACAAATAGTGGAAGAGGCTAGCATTTCCATGGGAATGTGTTGCGGTACACGAGTGGGGGAAATACGGCGAAATGATCAAATGTGGTTTTATTCGACTCTCGCGTATCCGGTTGTACAATTCGTTTTTTCATCCAGCCCCGGTTTTCTAGACATTTTTCCGCGTGGCTGCTCGCGCACGCATTAACGGTCTTCCAGCGGCGTGCGAAGCACGTGCACACGCGCAGGAATTAACCGACCGGTTGCGCTGGAACAATTTCGCAGCTCTCTTTTTTTGCCATCGGCTAACGAAATTCACCAACCGATTCAATTAATCGCCTCAAGTAAAAGCGGTGTCTCGTACGCGATAAGACGGAGGCGAATTAACGAGATGCGAAAGTTGATCGTTAATCCGTTCCGTCACGAGATGAAAAACTCATCGCGTCGTAGTAGGATAGCTGCGCAAAATAACAAATGCGAGTCTACTCACACGATGGGGATAAGCCAGATGCCAGGTGACGTTGAAATTACTACCGGACAGTAATGTAGTCTTGATATCCCCTGAAACATGAAAGCACCTTCATTAAAGTTCAGATTAGTACTAGCTTGCCGGCAAATAAATAGCCAAGTAGTATTAACTTGTTTTCACGCGAATACAATTTATATATTTATTTCAACAGCATTATATCCTTCAACCTTTTTTTTTTTAGATTCTCGAGGACGTGGTTTTTAAAGTATTACAATTATTTTCATTAGAGAACTGGATCATACACCAATGTCTTAGATAGTGGAGAAAAAGGAAACTGTGTACTCATCTCCTGGTATTTATTATAATTAGATGTTGTTATGGTGACGATCTACGTGGCCTCGTAAGGCTAGAGTTAATATTTCCTCTATCGGTGATGACTTTTACAAATGAAGGATTAAGAATTGAGGGCTTCCTAATCAATTTTTCAACAACGTTGATTTCTATTTACAAGTTTATTTTTTAATAATAGTACCAGTAAAAATACTTTCGAATTTTTGTAGGAAATGCATGATGCACAACCTATGTGCAAATTTGCTCCGTTTTTCCGGTTTATTCACTCGAACGGAGTCAACCCCTTTCCGATTGTGCCACCGTTTCGGAAACACCCTGTATATTGCCCAACGCGTTCTACGCGAACGATTATGATGCAACGTACGAGCGGAATGGCTTCGAGAAACGGAAATTTGTAATTTCTCAGGCTCATCGATCAAACAATGAGATGTTAATATTCATTACGATAATGAGACGCGATAATTTATAACAATCGCCGGAAACATGCTCAAATGCAAGTTCACCGTGGTCTCGCCCACGGGATACATTGTATTACTTTAAAAACATAAGAATTGTGTAAGAGCGAATCAATTCTGTGATCTTTATTATGAAAATGGATTCTGGGGTGGATCTGCATTCCGACGAGCTAATTGGGAGAACTGATTCAACTTGCATTTAAATGCAACTTGTATCTCGTACCAATAAATTTGTAAGCTGCTTGAAGGAACAAGTCGTTGCCGAGAAACAAGCCGGCTCCGAAAATGTATTTTTCCCGGTCGCGGAAACTACTTACACGGAAATGAGGCGATATAAATCATCGCGAATGGGGGAACACGTCGGGTATGCGTTCGTATCGCGAATTATATCAGTCGTTACGAAAACAAATTTCTACGTAACTCGGAAGGTGGTGGTAGTTAGCATCCTCGATCCACCGACTGTTTCGCGATAAGGATCTATCGTGGTTTTTCTCGGATCGTACTCGGTTCCGGAAGCAATTGAGTGCCATAGAGCATAATTAATTTCCGGAAGTCCTCCGGAGCTTGTGTTCCGCGACCGATCCTGCCTTTTAAGGACTATTGCCCTCTCGCCGCCATCGGAAAGGAAACAAGTTCTCTACTTCGTGCACGGAGCTGATCGTTAGGTCTTTACAAAGTTACTTCTCGCACAAAACATTTACGTTTCTCCATTGCTCAAAACACTTTCATACCGATAAGCGAGTGGAAAATCAAAGGGGATTTTTTCTTCGTCGTTTTACAGATCCATGCATATTCAAGGAGTCTGGACAATTGTTTTCGCTACCAAAACTGTCTTCATAAAATTGGTTGTATTCTAAACGAAACGTTCAAATCAAAAATATTTGTATGGATTTTTCAACCTCCTGTTTATCACTATAAGGATGTACAATGTCTTTATGAACTTGTTCCTTGCACAAAACATTTACTTTTCTCCATTGCTCAAGAATACTTTTATACCGATAAGTGGGTGGAAAATCGAAGGGGATTTTTTCTTCGTCGTTTTATAGATTCATGCATATTCAAGGAGACTGGACAATTTTTTCCGCTGCTAAAACTGTGTTCATAAAATTGGTGTACGATTTTTCGTCACCGTTTCATTGTATTCTAAACGAAAAGATCAAGTAAAAAATATTTGTATGGATTTTTCAACCTCCTTGTTATCATCATCGGGATATATACTGCAGTTATGAATATTTATTAAACCTTAAATTTAGCTCCACGTATTTTTTAAGTTTCATAGATAGACATAGTTTCATAAAAGTTTCAAGATTAACCCTTGGATAAAAGCATTGATTACAAAGAAGTAAGCTCGAAGATCTGTAAAAAAAAGTCCTTGAGAGATTTGTTCATCCGAGAGTAAAAAAACAACTTCTGACAGTCCTACACCAGTCATAGTAGTTGTAAATGTCTGGGTTAAGTAGCTGTTGTACCATCGAGCTGCGGTAGAGATATGGATAATAAATATGATAATAGCTTCGGACTTAATAAGATGATGTAGCACCCTCACGGCGATCTCGCGCAGATTTATGCGAAAATTGTTTGGGTCTGTCACGGGCCGCGTCGACTATTAAATTACCGGGGAATATGCCGTGCGGCATCGACGCGGTAACATCCGATTCGTAGGGCCGTAAAAAAATTACTATGTACGACGACATTCACGGACACCGTTGGTCGAGTGCGTGAGCGGTTATGGTTGTGTTCGTGCGCCTGGTTTCGGGTGACACAGGTGGATGTGCCGAGACCACGCGTTCCTTTTTACGACGCGCGGGGAATGGTTTACGTCCTGCTACGTTGAGGGCTTAGTGCTGGTTCCCGAGTGATATATGACGAGATTATGGAGAATGTGGAAATTAAGAAGAGGTGGTTAGTTAATAGGATCCTACATCTCTTAAACCAGAGGGTAGGGAACAGGCGAGACAGAAGGTATTCGATAACACCGAGAGCTTTTAGGAGCCGGTGCCCCGTCAACTCGATCGGAGCGATTAATTTTTTTAATATCCCGTGAACTTTTTCAGGACGCCTTTATCTTGAGTGGTCAACGATGGAATTTCTCGCGCGCCGATACAGGAGAAGACGATCTCAGCGTTACAAGAACTGTACGGAGATGGAGTTACGTGGAACTTAAAATATGCAAGCCATTCTTTGTCTGCCGGAACGACACGGGGCCCGTAAAAATGGATTGGTTATCTTGTAAGAAATTTATTGACAATCTAAATGTTCGGTTAGTCATGCGTTGCTCAGTTTAAACCGGTAGCAATTACGCAAAAAGCGCATTAGAAATGTCCGCATACGTAACCGCTAGATCTTAGAGCCAAGGTAACATAGAGGATAGATATGCGGTGTTGATGGGCTAGCATTCACTTCAAATCGGTTCGGTGTGGATTTATACAGCGAAAGTTTGTCGATCATTTATTGCACTCTAAATGACTCTAAAACAGTTTCACCTTTTATTTCATGTTTAATGAAGAATGTATTAAAACGATAGGTGTACAACATATGAAATTTGTGATGTGCAGCTTTTGCGAGCGACTGTATGTACCGGTATCTTCCCGGATCTGAAGATTTACGCCAGGGCCGCGTCAAAAAGGCAGTCTTTTCAAACAACGTCATTTGACGCGCGCGGCTCCGCGAGCGACTCGATCCACACGGTTAAACGCGTGCATCCAAAGTTCACATATTCCCGGCGAACGCAGGCATGTGGAAAAAAGTGCACGGTGCACCGTACGTGCATAGTGGAGGCAAGACGTGGAAGGTAATGGCCGGGCACCGAGGTTCGAGTTCCCTTCGCGCGAGCCGGTGAAAGTCGCCTCGAATCAGACTAGCGGGCTATCCCCACCGGGAACGTGTCTTCGTGTTAATGTCGTTTTCCCATAGAAGTCCCTCACCTCCTCGCTTCCCCCCTCTGGTCACCCTCTCCGGCATCCCGGCGATCGACTAACGACGCCATCCTCGGAGTCGACCGCGAAAATTCCATCGGTAGTTTCCGGTTCGCGTTCCAAGGATCGTGTGACGATCCGGCAACATCCGGAGATACCTGCTCCGTCGGTAACACTATCGAACGGGATTCGCCGTTGTTTTTCTACCTGTCGACGTCGCGACGTCTCGAGTTTCACCGACTCGTTCCCTCTCCAAGGTGTACAGGTGGGGGACGACATGGGAACGCTGGCAAAAAATTGCTACAATTGCATGTATGGGGCGTGAAAAGCTGTTCTTTCCGATTAGCCCCAAGTAATCAGTACAAATTAGCGGTTGAGACATGGTGTAAGTCAGTATTTGTCCCCGAAGTGTTAAGGGTGTAATCGTCATTGAGGGGTACGCCACCCTGAGGCGGCCGAAATTACGTCAAAGTTTACGAATTTTTTTCTACGAAACTATAAATGTGACAATTATTTTATTGGTATACACTCAGTAAAATAAGTCTCCTTTAAAAAAGAATAACTTTTTTATAATTATACCAAATGATGTTTTACTGAAAGATGTGCAAAAAATATATTCTAAACATTACAATTTACAAGGTTGCATGCAAAAATAAATAAGGCACTTTCTCAAACTTTTTTATTTGGACCTTTAATAAAAATTTAAAATATATGTTTTGTAGATCTATAGTAGATACACTCCTGCTGAAAATTTCATCGAAATCGATTGACATGCACACGAGCTACAAGCGGTTAAAAATGGTGAAAATACGAATTCGAATTCGATGCGTGTCGTTTTTTTCTGCGTCAACCGATTTCGAGGAAATTATCAGCATCTGTATAAGTAACATAGATCTACAAAACATATATTTTAAATTTTCATTAGGAACTCAAATAAAAAAGTTTTAAAAAATGCTTTATTTATTTTTGCATGTAACCTGATCAATTGTGATTTCTGGAAAATCTTTTTTGCACATCATCTAGTAAACCAATGCTTCTAATTGCTTACAAATAATCAGATCTTTTGGTACAATTATAAAAAAGTTATTCTGTTTTAAAAGGTGTACGGAGACTTATTTTACAGAGTGTATGTATATGGTTAGGACATACATTAAAGGACATATTGTCTAAATTTCATTAAAAAATATTTAAAAATGGCCAAGTTATACGTTGTCTTGCTGTAATCCTTCGTCAGGACGCTCGCAAACGGTGTAACGGATTGTGAGCGCCCACGATTATTAGAAAGTAAAAAACTCATGGTTTTTTTTTGTTCCTTGATAAAATATCTATCGCGAAGCATAGGGATTTCAAGAAAAAACCATGTTTGTACAAATGCGAGCAAAGTGAAAATGAACATTCAATTTTTACCAAAAAAATCAAACTTTAAACGATTATTATAAACAATTGGGATATCGCATCAAAAAAATCCTTTGCTTCGCGATAGATAATGTTATTAGAATTTGATATGTATCAATTTTGAAGTAAATCGGACGTATAGTTTCCGAGGTACATATTTGTTACACCAATTGTAAAAATATAGTTTCGAGAAAAACGCAAAAGAAGGAAAAGTGCGAATTGGAAACGTGACCTACCTGCTCGAAAACGGCGACTGCCGCACGAACTTCTAAGCACTGTAACATCGCTATTTTGGAAGCTGCTGCATCTACCATGGCTTAAATTATTCCCTAAACTTCCTTAAATTCCTAAACTCTAAATTAAAGGAAAATTAAAAAGAAAACCGATTTTTTAAAAATCTCAGGGTGGCGTCAGCTCTTAACTTTCCAATGCACGATCGACGCAGGATCGAGTAATTTTCTTTAAATTGTTATGATATTCGTCAATGAAGTTCTATTAGTTTTATGCAATATAATCTAAAGTACTAAACGAATTAACCTCTTGCCACATTATACCGTGTCAGACTGGTGTTAAAGATTTTGAAAAAGTTAAACAAATATAAATGTTACGCTTCTCTTTTTAGAGGAAATCAAATTTTAATGTAATAAATAGACTGCGGATTGTTATGCATTTATCAATGAAATATAAAAACAGTAAAAGATTACAAGAATCTAAGAATATTCTTGTGATGTTTTTAGTGTCAAAAATCTATTAACCGATGAAATGACAATTGCAAAATATTTATATTTTGCATAAAGATCCGCAGTCTAGTAATAAATTTTATTTTCTGTAACATTTTTAAAAGACGCTCTAATCACTGTAGCCACAAAGAAATTAGAGCAAGGGGTTAATAACAGCAGCTGTTCATACGAAAATAGTGACAACATTACTGCCAATACAACGCGTGCGTACGTACTCCAATAGTCGATTATGGTGTAACGATCAGTTTCGTTGACATATACGGGCTGTCGATAAACTATTAGCATAGTAGTTTGTAGAGTAACGCCAGTTCAGTGTTATAGATATGGTAGCGTATTGCAGGCCAGTAGTTTATTAGAAGAGTCGATGTGTCTGTATCGTGCACTAATAATGAACCAATTCAGCCTTGTCACGGACTGACTCCAAAGAGGCCAAGGTTTGCACAGAACAGTCACTCCGAGAAAAATAATAGCGTAGTTGTTCTTCATAACTCTGACCAAATACGTACGCAAATCTCCGAGCGAAACAATGTTTTCTGCGTGGACCAAATTTTCGAAGTTGTCTCCTCAACCTTCTTTTCTTTTCGTTACCATTATTATATTACATTTCACTTTGATTATTGGAGCGCTGGTGCAACAGTTATACTTTAAATCGCAATGAAATGGTAATAAAATATCACGCATAAGATTTTATGGCATCGTCGTAAACAGTGGGTTTTAATCTTCAAGTGTGGGACACATTCGAATCTGTTTTCATCAAATTCCTAATGCAGGGGTATCTTCGGGAAAAAACAAATTAAGGAAGTGAAAGTAGAGGTTTCACCCTACGAAATGAGCCTCGGTAGATCATTGTCCACGATTTTTCCACGAAGCTCCGTCAGGTTAAATATCGACAACCTTTCACCTAAGACATGACGATCCTTTAATTTCGGTCGTCATTTTTCACGAGACTTGGGTGCGCTGTACACCTAACATACTTATTTTAAGCGGTTCTGTGATAAATACTGTATGGAGAGTATTCCCGCCCGCTTAGCGGTGTGAAAGGCAAGCCTCATTACGACAGTGTGTGTACATTGTAATTATTTGCATCCCGAAACCTGCACAAATATTAGTGGAACGTAGGACTCACCACGAGGCATTCCACATGGTCCCGGTGTCCTGGAGTTGTCCAGAAAGTCCAAGTCGTACTTCCTCGCCCGTGGAAAAGTCAAGGCGACGTGTCCTTGCACTTCCCTGTACGATATCACCGTCAATACCAGCAGGATCAGTCCCGCGATTACCGAGGAACACGTTTTCGATGACATTTTCAGGCGGAAACTTGCTCTCGTACGATCGTCCAGCGTCGTCCACGTTCACAAACACTACTTTTTCACTGAACACCTCGTGCTTGTTCCCTCTGGGAATTTTCCTCTCGCGCGCCTGAGACCCTCCTGCTGATTTTTCCTGACGCTCGGCATGGGCACCCCTCGTTGATTAACTTCTTCCGCCTCGGTGAGGCCAGCCTGGAACATGAAAAAGCGAATTCTTAGCTCGTCCGTCTTCCTCAGAACGTTTTACCGTCGTTTATACTTTTTCCCGCAAAAAATTCTCCTGAATATCCAAACGCGTCGTACGATTAAAATATTCACAGAGGAAAGTTTCGTGTCCTCGGAGAATTATTTATTCGTTAGAATAGCATCCCATTTGCATTTTACTGCGATAGGCTCCATCTTCGTATATTCTTTATACTCTTCACTCGTCGATTTTCGTCAATACGTTATTGCGAAAAGAAAAATGATTTTTCAATATCTTCAGATTTGATCGAACCATTAAATCGTACAGAGACAATTTAAGAAATATTATTTAGACTTTTGTAAAATTAACATTGCTTATTATACGATTGGTAATTCAAAACAATTTCTTCATTTTCTTACGTTTGAAGGAATATTGTTCGAATATGTGTTTATACATTTAACTCCGAAACGAAAGGAAAGAACCAGAGCATTTCTCGCCTCCTCGGACGCCATCTTGGTATCGATGGTGCTGAAAGTTGGCGTAATCGAGACGCGTGCTCTACGAATTCAAGGCCAGTTTTCGAGGCTCGTGGAAACTTGTTCTTTGGCAACTCGATTGGTTAAGATTGCATAAATTATTACTTCGCGCGAGCTTATGATCTTGCATAAACCGTCGAGCCACCTGCGACACCGTTCGAATGCTTAATATGTATTCACGAAATGGTCGCTCACGTCCCGTGCAACATTCCGTTTCGACTAATAGAATATTAGAGACGGTGTTGTAAAAGCAATTTACAAAATTTTTAGAAAGTGCATGCCTAACATTACCGTGCCCGTTATTTATACTCGTTAATGGGAAGGAGTGAAACACTTGTTATATAATTGGCGATGTGGTTATTGTAACCTCATTCTCGAAAACAGGAATACACTTCGTTTAACCGAACATTAATTACACTTCCTTGTTAGCGGACTGCAAAGTTAGTGTAAACGGTTGTTGCGTGAAATTCCAGCGATCGATAACACGTGAATTATTTTTTACTCGCTTTCTTCATCTGCTCGAAAAGATAATGAGATGCAAAAGTTTCAAGTCGGAACGGCTCGCTTCAGATTTTTTATTTTGCTATTACTGAAAGCATAAAGATATTTACATAAACGAATTTATTTAACTGCGTAATCATTATGTAATCGTAACTGCTCTTATCATTTTTAAAAATGGAAAGATTCAACGTAGTTTAACGCAGTTCCGTTATATTTTTGATTTGCAAGATTCTGTGCGGTATTTCTGAATGAAATTAACCTTTTGCCACAAGAATGCGTGCGCGTGCTAACCTTTGGCTGCAATCGAATTGGAAAAAGCGTCGCAATAATAAGTATTAATGAATGGCTGACAAAATTACAGCGTTCCATCGAAACGTGTAATTTCCTGAATTTAATATCCGTCTTGAAATACCGACGACCGCAAATACTATCGATCAATCATCGCAGAGGCGAATAACGGTCCTTCGAACGGAAGGACGACACCGTGACTCTCACGCGACTTCCTCCTTTCGCGCTTCCACCTCTTCGACGTTGAGAAACGAAAATAAGGACCGACCTCCATGTTCACGCGCAAGGTTTAGGGACGACATTGAGCGAGCAGAAACAGGGAAAGTTTTCGGGGAATCGTCCGGAACAAAGGTCGGAACACGAAATCGAGGAACTGGACGTGAGAATTCGGAAGAGACAAAGGCGAAGGACTCGTGCGCATCGAGATAAGCGGATGAGAACAATTATAGCAGGCTGTCAAGCACAGTGTATGAAACTCGACGACTGTCAGGATTGTGTAGCTTGCATGAAAAAAATAAAACGTGAATTTGCACGTTCTGTATTGTGTAAAGACATGAAGAGGTTTTCAAGGAGCTTCACTTAGAGACCTTTAAGTACTGTTTTGTGAATGAGCGAGTACTTGAGTCAACGAACTGGTTTTTAATTCAAATTTCTCTTAAACCACAACGTAGACAATGAATATAATATTTCTTTTTCAGATGGAGCATCGTTGACGTTGTACTTATGGCAGTTGCGAAAGACATCGGAAGGGGTTAACCACGACGAAACCTCTGCGTACGACGCCGTGCGGGTAAATGGAATGTGGGAATAGCCGGGAGATTTCGCCGGCCTAAAATTTGAAAGTATAGATCGAAGGATTAAAGGGCAAGCTATTAAATCCGCGGGTGAGTTCGACGTGGATTAGCATATTCGTGAACGGTTGCGACAACGCTTCTACGCAGAGAGGTTGCGACAGGCCGGGAGCGGATCTCCTTCCGAGGAATCTGAGTGTGGCCTCAGCGCGCGCGAGCGAGCGAGCGCGGCCTCAGAATGGCCTCAGCCTAGCCTCATCGGCGAAGTACGCGGAGATCGCCTACCTGGGAGGTGCAATTCACTCGCGTGCAGATGAAAAACAGATAGTGGGAGTACGAGGAGCTCAGAAGCGAGGCGGAGAGATGCAACGGCGGAGTTGCAACGCGCGCGCGCGTATAGGGTGCATTTTTTTCTCGCCTCGTGGAAACCTGACATTCTGCGGAATCCCGATCCAGCCGATCTCCAACGACACGGTCTTCCACTTGTTCTTAAACGGCTCCCTCGCCTGATGACGTTACGAAATTGCTAGGGGGGTGCACGGTGGGGAGGGAATTCGAGTGGAAGCCAAAGCTCGATGGAAAAATCTCTCGCTACCTCTGTCCCTGGGATTCCGTGGCTCGCAAAAATAGACGTTATCTCATCAGAAAGCGGCTTTCTACGGTTTTCGAGAGGCGACGAAAAATTCCGAGAAGCCAACGGTTCGCGCGATCCGCCGAGATGCTAATCGCGCACGCGCACACGATCCTCGCTGCACGGCATTCCGCTCGTGTTTTCGTAAACATGGAGGCCGATCCTGCGCTTGTGGATCGCGGACCGTGCGAGGAATGATCGGGACTCGACGTCGGCCGAATTTCTCATTCGTTTGCCCAGGATGACTTGGCCTTTTGTGGCCCTAATTGTTATTTCTCGTGGTCTCAGTTTGTTCGTAAAAGCCTGTGCGTGGGTCCTTGTGTCCTGGTCCAGTCGGAGGCTGTCTCATCGTTCTCAAAAGTCTGTGATTCACAGCGAAAAACCCTGAATCATTTCTTTGGTAACAACAAGCTATTCCCAATATCACTTTTCGACAGTCACTGAAAATTTTATTACCAACTAGTAGAAACACTATGAACAGAAATTGGTACAAAGCTAGCAAATGAAACGGCCACGCACACAATCGATTAATGGTTAACATGTTTCCATTAGTGAAAGTGTTGAAATTAATGGTACATGCGTCGATCGCGATTCAATCTCGAATTCGCTAAACGATCGTTCATAAAACTGAAGTGAGTGTGAACGATGCACGTGATATCTGATTTCAGTAGAGTTACGTGTTCAGAGATCTGTCGGTTGTTTCTTCGGGTATTATTTTCGAGATATTCTCCGCGTGGGTCTGCGGAGAACAGTTTTCATCGAGCGATGGAGGGGTTTAATTGACATTCCAGCCGAGGGCACACGGCGATTTCTATCGGTGTCGATGAACGGCTCACTTGTGCGTGGAGCTCCGACTCGGATAGCCAACGCCATGCTGAAGAAGGTGAGGTAAGAGCAGAACGAGGTGGGAGAGCGGGCTCGGCTACGTAGGGAAAACGATCCGCCTTCGACGGCTCGTGGAAAACGAGTTGACATTCCACTGAACACCGATGTCGTTGTCCTTACCGATGTTCTTGCTCGCTCACTTATTATCTGCGCTCTAAATGCCGCCTATCGATCTCATGCGTGATCACGAGAAACGTTTCTCTCTCTCTCGGAAAATCGTCACGGTTGCGTGTTCCCAGCCACTGGCATCTGCTCGCAAAACATTAAAAAACATCGACGAACTTGAAACGCAAGATCGGTTCTAATAAGAACAGAAAACCGTACTTTCATAAGAAAATAAGCACGCGGCTGATCGGACGCTAAACTTTCTCGAACGTCACTGTTTACCTTCTACGTTTCAGCGCGATGCTGTGCTGGCTTATGTTCGCCGAATGTCAAAACAAATTGTAGCGTGCTCTCGAAGTACACGAAATGATCCATGGAAAAAAGAAACACGAGATTTGAGAAGAAATTGTGTCAACGATGTTTTCTAACGCATCTCTGGAATGATCGAAGACGTTTTTGAGCTATTGAACTGAACAGGTACATTCCGACGTTATTGGTAGAAAAACTTCAAGAATGAAAACAAGTTAGCTAGATTACTTCTGGTAAACATGAAAGAACAAGACTTTAATCTCGATACACGCATTTTCTAGAAAATATCAGTGCAGAGTTAATCAATACCGAAAAAAAGGTAGTGAAACGGAGAGAAGAAAACAGATACAGAACAATGCGACGTCACCTTGATACCCATATACGTATGCAGCCGTATCGAAATGGGTCGCGTTCGAGTCCGCGGAACAATGGCAAAAGTATAATGGAAAGAGGAAACGTTTCTCCGAAGAGGAAAAGGAGACGGAAAAAACGACGGCGTTTCTAAACGTGCCACGGTGGTGACTGATCGTTCTCATTGATGGGGAGATCGCTGGGGCGAGAGATGAGAAAATGGGAATTCGCCGCGTGACCGGGCTAAGAAGGAAGCGAAACTGCGACCGTTAAAACGAGCACGCTCTCCTTCGACGTATGTGTCGTGGAAAACGAGGCTCTCTCGTTTCATTCGGATTCTCGTCTCGTTCCCACTGGGCTTGTTGCGCGCTCTCTTGCTCGGGAGGATATTACGCGATCCCGCGGCATTATGCCGCGCGATTGGAACGACGCGATCAACTGGAATAACGTACGATAGGAACGCGACCAAAGGCAGAAGTATTTTCCCTGCGCGAGGGAAAAACGATGGAGACAATGCCGACTGCGCGACAAACCGGGCACAATGGGGAGAACGAGGAGAGTGCGCCTCTTACTTTCTATAGACAAGAACATCAGAGGCTGAAAATGGGATGGAGCAACGAGAATTCGCTCGTGGTTCGATTCAGGGCCGCGTCACAGCGTTTGTAGAGCCTGGATTTTTCTGGCTCCGAAAAGCTCGTGATAGATTAAGCAAGATTTCATAGATTAATATTCTTGTGTAGATTCGTGCGAGGACTCTCTATTTCCATTGTTGTATAAATTCTTCACACTTTTCTTTCATAGATTATACAAATCTGTAACTTATTGGCCTTTTTTTGTTTCAGGGAGGAGGGGAATGCCAGGTACATATTGCCCTGTGGAGCATTCTTCTGGACCCAGAGAGCCTGCCCAGTTAACATTGCTTAATTTCATCCACTTCAAGGAAGAGGAAAATGTTTTATAAATTTCATAGACGTTGGTTGACTCGGTAAGTAAGACTCGGTAAGGTTCTTACACTTGTTTATCATATCATTATTGAAACACAAAATATGTTTTAATATATCCATGGCAACCTGTCGCAGATGTTTGATGTTCAGATCGATTACAGATTCAGATGACCACCGGTTCAGACGGCCACAAAACATTCAGAAGCTTTATAGCCATGCTCCAAATATGTGAAAAACAGACTAAAGCTCCTTGCTTGCTCTAGACCTTCATTCGAATCGATTTGAATTCAGAATTTGTTTTAAGTATCGAGAAACAAACGCTTCTTTCTCGTATGGCATGCATAGGTAATCGGCGCTGTCCCACACAGAAAAAAGACAATCGAAAAGTGGGAGTACGGACGGCTGAGTGCTCGTAGAGTGCGTGTTTTGCGGCACACGAAAGGCGCAATCTCTCGGCTCGTAATTAAGAAAAACGAAGAGGCGAGGAACGCCGATGACGTTACTATCATTAAGTTTCCTCTCACCGGCATTCTACGTATAATGAGCTATTACGCCACACGTGATATTACCTACAGGATATAAGAGAATATAAGTATGACGCGCGGTGGATGCAGGAAGCGTTGCTCGATGAAAAAGGAAAACAAAAACAATCGTCGTCGTAATCGGTTGAACAAGTCTGCGTCGCGTCTCGCGACGGGAATTGATTGCCAGTGTCATCGCGCGTGATCCGTTGGACAATGATTTTTATTCACAACGATCGGTTGAATGTTCACGTCATTCAATTTCCCGCGCGCGCGGACGCTTTCGGTTTTCTACCGCGTCGACGACATCGATCTCGATCGCGAACCTCTAATTGTCCTTGGTGTTAACTTTAGTCTACACACCGGTGCATTTGTGTTTGTATACCGGGTGCTCGATTAAATACTGCAGTTATTCTAAATCGTTTTACATTGTTTAATTTTTTAACACATCTGTGGAGGTCCGTAGAAGTTAGACTTCTTATTGTTCCTAAAACTACCGATTATCAGTCGCTAGAAGCTGAGTAGTTGAATAACGATTTTGATATCCCAGATCAAATTATACCCGGGCACAGTCGACTGTATCAATGATTTCAAAACAAAGCGTGTACTGCAATTTCTTATCTGTCATTATAAATTTCAACTAGCTGCAACGACGTTTGAAGTTCGCACTGTACCAAAACAGTTCCAACTACATCACTGAACGGTTTAACAGAATTGTTTGTGTTTAAGCATGATTTGCTACTACAACTGATCTGGTTAATTTAATACGAATTTCTAAAAGCGAAATCATAGTCTCTAACAAGAAGGATCAAAACAACCAGAGCGAGTATCCCGAACGAAAAAGTAAAAACTAGCGAGAAGACTTTCGACTGAAATTCGATTGGGTAGAAAGTATCATTGCGAAGTGGGACCATTCGAATTTTCACTGCGTTAGATGATCAGGAGCGTAGTTTCTAGCGGCCGGTAAGAAAGAGCGCTCATTAAACCGTCCGGCGACGTCTCTGACGCGAGAAAAAAAAGCTGCTCCTACCTGTTGAATATCGTTCTCCGTAACAGCCACAGCTGATCCTCCCGTTCACGCACACACAAAATATCACTGTTCACCGTGATACAGTACGTATCTTAGTTCGAGTACATGGTCGTTATAGGAGAGAGAGAGAGTTCGAGATAAACGAGCCGAGAAAAATCAGCGAACAGAGTCACAATTCGATGGATCCGATCCTCACGGGGATCGATCGATGATTCACTGGGCCGGCGATCTCCGGACACGGGAGCTTCGAGAAAACGCGGCCATTTCGAGGTATCGAGGAGGAGCGTTCGTGGAAACGGTCCGAGATAAGATCGGGTCGATTTCGACAGGTGGTTGTGGTCGGGCACGAGGGATCCTGCAGCGAGAAGGATGCGACGGGGCCACGTCCAAGACTGACTGGCTCTCGGCTCGGCTCCGCTCGACTCGACTCGACTCACCTCGACTGCCTGGCATTGCAAAGCAGCCGCGAGCGAAAACTCACTTTACGCTCCCGCGGCCCCTTACGTTTGCCCCCCGCCCATTACCGGGCCGCCTGCGCCTGTTTGCCTGCTTTCTTGAGCCTGGCTCTGCTCGCTCGTTCGCCTCTGAATACCTGCCAGCTCCCCTCCGACCCCCTGCCCTCTAACTCTACCTGTACCCCCTCTACAACAACCTCTCCCGTGTGCCGTGGAACTTGACGTCTTCTTGTGCTCTGGCTCCCTCTGACAGGCAGATCGCACGACATTCGGGTCACCGATTCGCCACGAATTCATAGCGCACGGTATGACGCTACACAGCAAGGTCCAGTAATGTGTCGCAGGTCCGGGGCTCCTTCGCGACACTTATCTCGGGCGAATAACATGAGAAGAAGATAGAGATCGATTAAATCGTTTGCGATAGAGAGAAGAACGTTCAGAGCGGATGTAGAAAGTTTATTCGATACGAGGCACGCTTCAACGGACTTGGTCTTGAGATGGTGGGTTAGAAAGCGACAATTAACCGGGTTTTGATGTACTTGGTTCGAAAATGCTGCGGTATGCACCAAGCTATGGTACCGGTTGCCCTGTGGGGCACTGTTCGGGTTCCGAGAGCAGCGCAGGCACGCCTACTCTTACTAGGGGTACGCCCACTGTGACTGGGAGGGGCTTCGCAGCAGTTTGAACATTAAAAATCTTTATTATGATGAAAGTATACATGTAAGGAATATTATGAATCACAATATAAATTTGTTCTCAGTACAGTAACATTTTCAATAACGTAAGGGTGCATCGTGTTTATCGGAATGTAGTACAATGTGAAATTAAAATTGTTTCAAAGTTAGTTACAATTAGACTGCGGACCTTTATGCAAAATAAAAAATGTTTGCATTGATTGCAAGACGCAGGGGCCAAATAACAATTTCATTCTTCTTTTAATTATCTTATTAAGATGAAGCTAATACACTGGTGGCCTTAAATCTTTGTAATGCCTCCATTGTTTTAAATTGTACGTACCCATTTTTGTCATAAATGCATACAATCCGCAGTCTAGTTATAATAGTTTGTATTTACCTCTTACACGTCGATTTGCTCAAAACAATAGGATAGATCATAAATCTGCCCCCATTCTGACATCGTTTGCTTGAAAGCATTGCCCCAGGGGGCAATCCAAGGCGCTCCAAGGCTAAAGAGCGTTTCTTACCCTTATCTGGTCTATATCAAAATTACCATCGAATAATTCGAGACCCTGCTTGCAATGCAAACTTGAAAACATAATCTATAATTCCGTAATGGAAGTATAGCATAGTTCGTTGTAGCATGTCTCAATAGAAATCACAGTCTCGAATCAGATTATCCCATTTCATGCGAATACTTGTTGATCGGGGAATGCGTTGCACCTGTTGCTCGTACCGTACACATTGTGTACAAGATTCTTGACTTTATGAATCCGTTCGCGAAGTATGAAATCCGAATGCTCTCGAGATGGTGAAATAATATGCGACGTGGGGAGAAAAGGGAAGGGAGATCATAACCGCGCACTTGCATACATCGCGCGGATAATGTTTGCCCCTTATAGTTGCCAGCATATTGGCTGTTCGGTAACAATTATTCGAACTTGACTTGCGTCATGGTTTCTGTCAGAAACGTAGCATTCCCTCGTCGACTAATTGATGTTTCTTTCTGTACATTATTTAAAACTAATTGGAGCCTTAAGTTTGTATCAGATCATAGATTTCGTAGCCACATATTTTCAATTTTGAAATTTCAGTGGTTATGTAAATTATATTTTATCACACATTGATTGAAACTTAATTGAAACAAATCCGATATTGGTACATGACCTTGATTTGACCCTGAAACAAGTATCTTGCATCCGAACCAATTTAAATGACTGTGGATTTTAAACATTTGTTATAAAATTGATACAAAAATGAATCTAAATCAATATCTTGTCTTCGGCGTATCAAAATAATTAAGAAAAGCAACGAATGTAGACAATTTTTATGTTGTATAAAAAACCACAGTCGATCGCAAAAATCTGATAAAGCGAGAAGGTTGGACAGAGAAGTGTTTACGATCGATCTGGGGCGTTCGTGAATCGAATCGAGCGGAGATCCGAATTGTTTTGAAATGGCGGCGCGCGAGGACGTCGCGCGAAATTCGCCGGTTGCTCAACGAGTTTGCGTTTTCTGGTCGCGGATATTTATGCAACTCAGCCTTCGCGTCGAATCGGTATTCCGATAGCGTCGTTACGCCGAGCGGAAACGAAATTTCATTGAATCGGTACACCACGCGTTTGTAGTAAGCGTGCTCGCGCGGCTGCATTATCGGCGATCGTATTTATGCCGGAGCTGGTTTCTTTTTAAATCGCGGCTGCACCGAGCAAAATCCGCTCGATCGGAATGGAAAGCGGGCAGCGGTCGGGCACGCGGCCTCAAGCACGGCCCGTGCAGTGTTAATTCGCGCCTTGGGCGGCGTGCAGATTGCGGAGCAAATCTACCGCGCGATCGTTTCGCTTTGCTCCCCGCCATTAAGCTGGATTATATCGGGCCGGGATACAGCATGGCCCGTTCGGAAATATCATAGCAACCAGAACATGAGCAGCCGTACAGATCGGTATCCAATCGTCCATGTGGTTTTCCAACTCCATATCTGACTCTCGACCGCGATCTCTTGTAGATAGTAGATTTCGAATCTGCATGCAAATTCTTTGTCTCGCGAAAATTGCAACGAGAAAATTCTGTTCTCTGGAATATTTCTAGAATAGAAGTAACATTCATTTCTGTTTGCTCACAGGTTCTCTTGCATTTCATGAAGTCACGGATCCTATGCATGGAGGCACGCAGTTAAATTATAAGCAGCTAATTCTAGAGGGACTCCAGTCAATTAAAAGTAAGGACGCTTTGCATTCATTTAACCCTCGGACAACGGATGATTTTTATAGCTATATAATTGGCAATGCTTAGGACCGTTCACAGCTCTAATTAATAATTTTAAAAAATTTACTTTTGACGACATCTTGTGTAGACACATTAGTCTTCCCTCAATGAAACAGCTATTCACAAGTATTGGTTTATGAAATGATGTGCAAAAAAGATTTTAAAACTTTTTTATTTGGGCCCTTAATGAAAATTTAAAATATATTTTTTGTAGATCTATATTAGTTATACACATGCTGAAAATTTCATCGAAATCGGTTGACGCAGGAATAAACGACACGCATCGAAAGATGTACGATTTTGTGAATTTTAAGCAGAAACTGATCAAGATTTGTAGTCGCTTGTAGCTCGCGTGTATGTTAATCGATTTTTATGACATTTTCAGCATGTGTATAACTGACATAGATCTACAAAACACATATTCTAAATTTTAAAGTTTTAAAAAATGCCTTTTTTATTTTTGCATGTAACCTTGCAAATTATAATTTTTTGGAAAATCTGTTTTGCATATTATTTCATAAATCAATGCTTCTAATTGATTATAAAAAATCAGGTCGTTCAGTACAATTATAGAAAAGTTATTCTGTTTTAAAGGGCGTTCGAATACTTTTTACACCCACTGCATATGACAATTTGGATGTTCCCGGTTAAAAATGACTCCGGCACAGCGCTCGGAGGGTTAATTGGTAATACTGTTTTCTATTTAATTAACCTAGTGTTGTGCAAGCAGTTACTGTCGTTAGAAGTACCAATGTAGTGACAGAGGAACATTTTTATGTGACATTGATAGTACTAGATGATTTCAACTCTGAACGTTTTAGAAAGCATCTTGATCTTTCTGAAAATCAGATTTATCTTCTGCAATTATCCAATACCTTTACAAATCATTCCTATATAAATAGTTTGACGGACTAATCCGAGTCCATTACAAATTCTCACTGATCGGTTAGCACTGAAGTTCTAATTTTTAACGAACCCTTTCGCGGCAAGTGACTCCATGTAATTGTTTTGTCATCGTGTGTTATTCATAGTTTGACATAAATCCATGCAAACCAGTCCCTCCAGCACACGCTCGTATACCAACACGAGCGCTAGGTGAATGATCGATCCTCAAGCTCGACTCAACTCCATGCATCGGTGATATTTCGCGAGCTGTCGCGCTGGAAACGCTTAATTACTGAGTCACCTACAAGCTGTGGTTCTGCGAGCTGATGTTTACTGGAGCGATATGCACATACTAATCGTAGAATGGAAGTGTTTGAAAACGATACGCAGCACGTAGAAGGAGGAATAGCGCGAGTAATCTTGTGTAACATGTTTGAACAAGCATTCGTGTTATTTTATTTTTATAAAGCTGCGTATGCTCGTTCGAATCGCATTCGTTCGTGCTTATCCGATATTAAATATTTAAATTCACTGCGGAACTTGTTCTTGCGTCTCTGAAAGCAAAGACACGAACGTGTGCGTCAGTAGTAGAGGACGTCCGCTGTCAGACATCTGTCACAGAAGAATTTTTTCGTTGTCAAAAATTTGTTGATGTCGATAGACGTTGTCTTGAAAAATTACGCGTGTAAGATTACTTTGTTTGTACATGATGAATTGTTTTTTAAAATCTTGTTTTGCACTTTGTGAATGGACGTTGCTATATTAATCAAATTTGTTGTACGGACGGCTTCAAATTATACATTTTTCTATTCAATATACAATTTCGGTACTATTTCCAATCTTCTAGAACATAAAACTTTCTAACAAATTTTTGAAATATTTTGGGCTATAGACCCGCCTGTGAACAGACACAGTATGCCAAAAGCTTCCTTTGGAAAGTAACCCGAAGCATGTATTTCATTGGATAGTTAGCAGTCTGTCGATGCTGAAGTAGGAGGAGCTCACCTGTGGGAGTAGGCCACGTTCGATTAATAGCACATTGTGCTCAAAAAGAGGTATCGTGAGAGAGAACAACATTTTCCCGGACTCCGTGAATATTTTCATGTACCGTACGCACATTTTTTCAATGTGCTTTTCTGACGGCCATCCAATAAAATGTACAGCGTTTAACTGTGCTTTAATTATAATAATCGTACATGAGACCATTATAGAGTAGTTTCATGTCTGAGCAGCTAGAGGCAGTTCAGTTAAAATGTATTAAATGGTACCTGGTCTTAGATAATGGCACTCGTAAATAATAAATAGTAATAGAGGGAGAGAGAGAGAGACAGAGAGCGGAGATGGAGAATTGACAGAGATATATCTTAACAAAAACTCAGTTTACATATTTTTCAATCATTTGATTTCAATCATTTCGATTTTATTTTAATAATCGATTCGATTTTAATCATTAATCAATTATCCGATTGACGATTAACAATCGAAAATAATGTAATCGTTAACCGCAATTAACGACTAAAGTAGGAGTTTAATTGTTAATTGCGATTGACGATTGAAGTAAAAATTTATTCGTCAATTGTCGATTACATTTTTGCCCAACTCTGCTTCCAGGTGGCTTCTTTACAGCCACGAGTTCGCGCCGGAATTCCTTAAAATTTTTATTCCGAACAGTTTAGAAACTAGTCGCGCCTGCGGTAAAAAAAAAACTGTATCGGCGCTGATCGGTAACAGCAGAGATATCGGCCGCATCCCTTATTTGCTGGAGGAAAGCCGGATTTTCCGGGCGTGTCGATCCCGAAGAACCGATCCGTTGGAGGGAGAGAACGCGGAGGCCGATGTACCTCTTGTCCTCGAAGCAAGTCGGAGAGCCGGAGAGCCGGTCAGAGGGAGAGGCCGCATTCCAAGCCACGGAGAAAGCCTCTCGCGCATTTAGCCACGGGATGACCGTCCAGAGGTCGCGTAAACGAGCTCCGTGGACCCGTTAGTTCGGCTCGCGGCATATCTAACCTGGAATTATCCGGTCTGATCGGTCCTTTTCACGGGTACTCGTACGCAACTGATTTCCACCTATGGCCCAGACGTTTCTGAATTTCGCCATATATCGCCGCTTCCCAATCGCGAGAGATCTATTTCAGTTTATTAATTTGCTATTAAAATTCTTAACCTCGGACGGTGGATTATTTTTAGAACTATATAAATGTGCAGGACCATTCTCTCACGATTTTTAATCGTTTATAACTCGTAAACCACTCGACCAATTCGAATGAAATTGTCAGCATGTACACTGCCGCTCAAAAGTATGTGGACACTTACCATGTTCATAAAATTTGTGATATATAATGTATATTTTTATTATCAAACAATATTTGTTGCTAAAGTCTATTATGAATATGTATGTAATGTACTCTAATAGTACCAAAATAAACAATTTAGTTATTGAATTTTCTTAAATAAATAAAAGAAAAACTATGGGATCACATAGATAGATAAGTCCGAAAACGATGTCCGAAGTCTGAAAAAAAATTTGTGGGAAATATTAGAACCTTATTGAAAGTGAAGTAATGAAAAAGTTAATAGCCAGAATGCCACGACTAGTAAACGCGGTCATAAAAGCACGCGGTGGATATGTAGACGAAAAGAAAATATAATTATTTTTTATCATTATCGGTGAGATATTTAATAAATTATTATTAAAATATGTTCTCTAATACTGTACGAACTGAAATACATACAAGATAATCAAATTTACCAAAGATATCATAACTTTTTTCAGATAGTTATAAGAATTAAGGAAGTGTCCACATACTTTTGAGCGGCAGTGTATGTGAATTACATGAATCCACGAAACATATTTTTCAAATTTTCGTTACGAGCCCAAATCAAAATGTATATCGTCTAGTAAACTAATCTATCTAGCTCGACAGAAAAACTGAAGGTGCATTTACGAAGAAGTTATTCTGCTTTAAAATGTGCCATCAATTATGAGACTATATGTCATTAACACTAAACGTACCAAGATATAAAAGCAACAGGCACGTGGTTGCCTTATAAAAATTGCAAGAGTTAATTTATTTAGACTTTGCGCGGTTCTCATTATAATATCTGTGGTTGCTAGGAAAAACGCCGCAGTCACAATTTCAAAAAATTTCAGTTTATGCATTAATTGAGATCCATAGTGTAGGATCTATGTCTTTATCAGAAAAAAGTCATAAAAATAAATTCGAAAGGCTTCAAAACATAATGCAATTGAACCCATATCCCATGGCAAAGCATTAGTGATCAAAACTTTAAACGGCAATATCTCGAAAGTGAAATTATGTGACATGCGGCGTTCTTCCTGACAATCACAGATATATACTTTAATAAAAATATTTATTAAGTCATTGCTTATGAAAGCGTTTTCAGAATTTCATTAATAGTGAAATTAAAAAATCTAGAACCGGTCATTTGACCGGTCGGCGGTACGTTTAGTGTTAAGTTCTTTTAGTCCACAGTAAAATTATATTCTTCTGTTACCGTTATCTAGCCATTAGAGAAAATATAGCCGTACCGTAGACATCAATTTTGTTTTTCTTATAGCATTATGATGAATGAGAAAGAAGTTTCGATTACTGTAGCTGCAAAATAAAACATAACGGGTTAACCCTTTGCACTCGAATGGCGTGTCTGAGGCGCCGCTAAAAAGTGCCATACCACTATTCAAAACAGTTTTAACGTTATTTAATTTGTCTGTATTCTATAAATTGTAAAAAGCTCAATTGTTATATAAGAAAACAGGTTCAATTCTATGTGCACAATGTAAAAAAGATTACATAGAACAAAAATGATCTTGGTTGAAACAAATATCTTGATTTTGGAATTTAAATTGCTTCGAGTGCAAAGGTTTAATATTCTGAGTGTAGAATATTTCTCGTGTCAAAGGACAGCTTGTGTACGGTGAACTTGGTAATCGTCCAGCAAGATTTCAGCGGGGACGCGTCGGGATCGGTAACCGATCGTTCGAGACGAATCTTCGGTGTTCGTATCGGGGAAAGTACGCCGCTGGAACGTTTGAGGACGTTCGGGTACACCTGCCGCAAGGTGACTGCATTCCATGCCGAGGTGAAACGTAAGCGGGATACCAAGCCGGAATGTATGTCGGATTTGCTGGAATACTTTACGAGCCGGCAGCAGCAGCAGCAGCCGCGCCAGCAATTATATGGATTTCGCGTTTGCGCGCACGCGGATCGTTTGTTTTTGCGCGGCCGGCCTACTTGTGTCGCGTATGATTAACTTCGCGATTGAGCCTCTGACACGCTCGGCATCCGTGAAATCGTCGGGGAGCGGCGGCGGCCAGGTGAAATTTTGTCGATGTGATTTTCTGGCAACGCCGAGATTCGCCCGCGACCGGCCGCGTTCCTTCCGATGATGATGAAATCCTCGGTAGAGTCACCGATCCCGAACACGTGGGCTCTCGTGGCTCGCGTTCTGCGATCAACACTGGAAAATGCAATTTAAGATGGGATTTTACGAACAGAAATTTATCAGATGTAATTAGGCTGACCTTTAGCGGGGTTCCACCAGCGTTTTTTATTGTTATTTCAATTTGTACAATATTATTCTTCGTTAGCCTGGAAACACCGAAATATAAACTACGAAAATTTTCCTCCACAAAACAGATTTCTTTTAAAATCTCTTTTTATTTATCGGGATTGATAATGAGACAAAGAAACATCTCAAGTAATGCTGGATCAGTTAACTTCGCTAATGGTTTGCAGAATAAAAAGCAAAGTGAAGTCGTATTCAATTAAAATTGATTTCATGTTTTTAATTTGTACAGAGCTTCATAAATAAGCTACTAAATGGAGGTCAGAAAAAAGAATGGATTTGTCAGTGGAACAAATAATCTGGAAAAACGACCAACGAATGAGTGACAATTGTACTGTCCCCGCTAATAGTTTGCAGAGTAAAAAGCAAAATGGAGTCGCATCGCGGTGGATTTTGTTATAGGGGTCTTTACGAGCCAGTAAATGAGCGTAAGCAACAAGAAATATGAACTGTTGTCACCGTCCTTCTATTCAGACATCTTTCTCCATAGTCCTGGATCCAAGATGGGCGCCGCAGGGGATTCCACATTCTGATGGTTCCGCATTCTCAGCCGATAACGGTGAAAACCGATGCAGCTGATCATCCAGCGATTGTTCCGCGCTATTGTCTTCGTACTTCTTCCTCGGCCTATACTTTTCTCTATTTTCCTGTTGCATTCAAAATGGCTGATGCATAGGAGAAAAAGAATCCCAGATGACGGTTGCGAATTGAAGCGTTTATCTGGTAATCTATGTTTAGAATCGACTCGAAACAAAAATATTAGAAATATCGGTTGCACTTGGACATGGAGCTTGAACGGCCCCGTTGCTTTCACTGATGTAGCGCAGTAACTGTTCCCGGCTTTGTAACGACAGTGTCCGCAAGTTTGATTTTTTCCGGCTCGAAACAGGAATATCAGGGCATACGATGGAATTCCTTGCATTCGTAATCTCCGATCGTACGAACGAGTTCCACGGTCCCGTTACCATCGGCAGTCCGTTGCACGCTCCGCCCGCTATCATTTGGGCGTTTGCCGGTCGCGGATGTTCCAGGATCCGTGAAACTACTAGGTACAAGTCTTGCCTCGATGACTGTTGCAGCTTCGGGAGCTTGCAGCGCCACGAATCCGTAACGTTCCTCGCATCCTTCGGAGACTCGGTGCGACAGAGCTAAAAACGTTGAGAGAGAACAAGGTTGGATTTCAGTAGAGTCCTCCAGGGAACCTCCAAGGAGGTGCTCTATTTACCTTTTTACGGTTCTAGGTCACCTTGAGAGTGCCACAATTTATTCTTATAAAAGAATGTAGTTAAAGGCAGGAATTAGAAGCATGTACTTAAAGAATTGGAATTAGAAGAATGTGGATAAAGCAAAAAGTGTTAAGGAACATTTGTATGCTTTTTCTTCTTCTTTACAAAATGGCTGCACCTCTATGGTATCACCTTCGTGAAAGAAACATGAAAACAATTTAGTAGAAGTAGATTATGATTTTTAAAATAAATTAGTTTGATTATCCTCAAGCAAAATGCGGGACTGTGAACGTCACATTTCCGTGACGATGGTGGCGAACGTTCTGAGTAAACTGCAAGGTTGTGGACGATACTTATTTGTGACATGGTACCATAATTCATTTCGTTACTCGTAGGACTCCAACCATAGAATTTCATAAATAAATCTTCGAAGCTATCTCGTTTGAAAAATGCAACCGAGAAAATCGATTTGTTCAAACATTCATAGAATACCTCCTGGAGATGATGGGTAAAAATCAACCAATTCTAGCAGGTGGTAGGACTCGAACAGACTAGTTATCGAGGCATCAGTGTACCCGCCGGGTCCGTGCCGGTAACCCAGCGTACCCGCCGTGGAACGCGTTCTCTTTCTGCACAGGGGCGAGTGACTCGCGAATGACTCTTGCGTGAATCAGACTCCGGTTAACGGGAAACTGCGATTCCATTCAGCCACCTCCCCGTAATTTAAACCGGCCGCGTAAAATGAGATATGTGTGTACAGTGGCTCACGAAAGTGTCCGTACGCCGTTTAAAACAGTGTAATTTTCTTGAAATCGGACCTAACGACCGGACTTTTTTTATTACCACGCTTATATTAGCTTGCAGAGTGTCGTTGTTGTTGTTGTTGTATGCGTCAAATCTTGTAATCGAATTTTAAACCACTTCCCGATGAGCTAGAGACTTGAAATTTTAAACATAGTTAAGAACTGGATGACAATGCAATATTAAAAAACAAATTTTTAAAAAAACTGTTCGTCTGGGAGAATAAAAATTTTTATATTAACCGTCACACCTCGCCGCGCGACGCTCGGTAGTGCGTGATCGCGTTCAGCGATCCCCACTCCGCACGCCAGCGCTCCCTACTCCACTACGTGTTCCCACTCCGATTTATCCCCACTCCATTGGTCCACTTCGCACCGAAGTAGCTCAGTGTGGTTGTGGAGTTCCGTTCATTCAGTTCCATTTCGGACAATTTTGGACTCCATCAAGAGACGTCGTCTCTCGGAGTCATCCCCTCATTCTATCTCGCGTATTTCCATATCTTGCGTTTCTATATCTTACTATTCCATACCAGTATTACTATATCTTGCGTTCCGTTTAAAGAAGACTAAAAAGTAGAAAATTAAAAAATATATAAAAAGAACACTTTTTAAAAAACACGCTTATATTAAAATGCACTAAAAAGGAGAATATAATTTTTTTAGACATTAGTGAAAAGCGTATCCTACCTATACCTATGGTCCTACCTACCTATAGTATATACTATAACATGATAAATGAAGATTACGTTAATATAGTATAGCTCTCCACGCTTTTATTTATAGTCACTAATGCCCAAAAAAATTATTTTCTTCTTTTTAGTGCATTTTAATATAAGCGTGGTTCTTCAAAAGCTTTTTTAAATATATTTTTTAGCAATTAGAAGCGTTGGTTTACTTGCGATAAAGATTTTGAAAAAATCGCAACTGGTAGGAATTACATGGGAAAATAAATCCGGCACTTTTTAAAACTTTTTATTCCAGCCAGTAATTTAAAAATCAAGATATGCTTAAAATAAGTGCCTAGTAATCTTTTAAAAATCTTTTTCGCCAGTCTAAAAAAAAGTAAGATCCTTTGGTTCAATTTCGAAAGAGTTATTCTCTTTGGAAAGACGTTCGAATACTTTCGCGAGCCACTGTATGCTCGTACATCAGGCCGCGGAGATTCGCTCTGGATATTAATCGGCCCCATAGAATACCGTCGCGGGGTCCCTCGAGATCTAATTTCATTTTAATCATCGACAGCCGCGACGAGCAACAAGACCGTTTAATTTACTCGAGGTCGAGCCGCGCATCCCACGGAACGTCCGATCGGCGACGTGCCTTTGATTCTTTGGTAATGACCGCGATGCCGGAAGCGTTGTGAGTAATTGTACCCCTTGAAGAACGTGCCGGATACCCTGGTACTCGAGTTTCTTTATACCGAGTGCTAAGAGGGCTCCCCGCTGCGACCGTTCCGAAAAAACGAGTTCTCGAGCATGCGTCTTCTTGCGGTTTTATATTTAACTCTTTCCCCTCGAATGGCACCGACGTGCTACCAAAAAATTATCATACTTAATTGCATTTCACCCGTCTCTTCAGCTTGTAATCTTTTCAGCTTGGTTACAAGCTATACTTTATTTTCAGTCTGCAAAAATATCAAGTTGACATACTTGACGATTACGAAGCTGATGTTTCTGATTTTACGATCCTAGATGATTCGACTGCGGATCTTTATGCAAAATAAAATTTTTATCATTAATACTTATAATTATGTTGAAAATAAGATACCGATATTTTTGTTTTTGTTACAAATGGTACTCCACTCACGTTCCTTCAACCTAATCTTTAATTAGGGTCACTGAAAAGATCAAGGTGTCTAGAAGAAGTGGTTTTAAAATTTCCTTCTTGTTGTTTGTCATATAAAAATGTTAAAATTTTTAATAATCCTGACTTGTGATGTCTAAAAAATTTGTAGCCTAACATTCAGATTTCTACTGAAAAATAATGACTCACTAAAGTTTTTATATTACGAAACGAGTGCCCCCTTTAGCAGCGGACCCCTCAATCAGAAATCTCAACGACAAACCGTTTTGTAACCGTGAAATGATTTCAGTAATTCAAAGAAGTGTGCTCTTACAATTTCCATAAGACGTTAAATCATCGCCAACTATTTTAATTGTTGATGGTTCTAGATTGAATCGCAGCGATTCGTTTTTTCGCTACGAGTTACATCTTTTTCTACGGCAAAAGGAACTTCACGATGTTAACAAGAGATCGTTTCAATCTTGCGCATGGTTCGATTGCGATCGATCTATCCATAGCGATGTCTCGAATAAGATTTCTCGGTCAGATAGCGATTCCGTGGACGTGTTACATAAATCGTAAGGAATGCCCAGTCTGGCAACGTGGAGGGGAATGAATTTTTGATTCCGTCCGTGGCATATGTTGCCGTGACAGTGTCGTCATTAGTCATTAGCCGAGGTGCCAAATGTATATAGAATAGCAAGCGGTTGCGTGCGCGGCGCTGAAAATTATGGTCGCCAGGACACCGTGTCCCTCCGGGGACATTCGTTATCGTTGACCACTAGCGACTTGTATAGTCGCGCGCGCACTTGTTATACCTTTTCCGACAAATTAATGTGGGGCAAGTATATTGCCCGGGCAAAATGGCAAAATTCCGACGTATCGGGGTACTCAATGAAACTGCTCAAATTAGTTTCGCAATCATAGTGATTTAGCTACGGGTTTCCCTTATGGGGAGACGGTTGCAAAACATAGTCTGTTCGTTCATTCATAAGACAAATTTTTTAAATTGATCCTCGCGTGACCCAGCGACCGTACAGTCAGAGGAAGGTAGTCGAGATCCACACCAGATGAGGTGAAAAAATTATCCTCTCTCTGCCAGCACCGGATTATTCACGCGACAGAGATGTAACGCGTCACGTGATCGGATGGAAGAATGGGGGATTAGCGCCGTAGAAGGGGAAGGAAGAGTGGGGAGACAAGTCATAATCTGGCAACTCTAGTGAACATGAATGTTGTGGGTCACCGCAGACTCAGCCATCGTCATGGGAGGGTTAAACAGAATTAATCATTTATCTATTATAATATTCGGTTGACAAGAACGTAATTTCGGTATTTTAAGGTGAAATAAAACCGAATTTCTCTGTTCAAGCGATGAAGTTTAATCAATAAAATATTTTCTTATTTATCTCTTTTGGCAAAAGATCATCGAACAGAAGGGAAAATATGTTATTTATTAATGTTCATTTCTTGATTTAAAAAGTTGGGCTCTATCTCACCTTAAAATACCTTAATTACTTTCTTGTCAACCCAATAGATATACAAACGAGATATACACTGCCGCTCAAAAGTATGTGGACACTTCCTTAATTCTTGCATAAGCAATGACTTAATAAATATCTTTATTAAAGCACATATCTGTGATTGTCAGGAAGAACGCCGCATGTCACATAATTTCACTTTCGAGATATTGCCGTTTAAAGTTTTGATCACTAATGCTTTGCCATAGGATATCGGTTCAATTGCATTATGCTTTGAAGCCTTTCGAATTTATTTTCATTACTTTTGTTCTGATAAAGACGTAAATCCTGTACTATAGATCTCAATTAATGCATAAATTGAAATTTTTTGAAATTGTGACTGCGGCGTTTTTCCTGGCAACCACAGATGTTATAATGAGAAACGCGCAAAGTCTAAATAAATTAACTCTTGCAATTTTTATAAGGCAACCACGTGCCTGTTGCTTTTATATCTTGGTACGTTTAATGTTAATGACATATAGTCTCATAATTGATGGCACATTTTAAAGCAGAATAACTTCTTCGTAAATGCACCTTCAGTTTTTCTGTCGAGCTAGATAGATTAGTTTACTAGACGATATACATTTTGATTTGGGCTCGTAACGAAAATTTGAAAAATATGTTTCGTGGATTCATGTAATTCACATACACTGCCGCTCAAAAGTATGTGGACACTTCCTTAATTCTTATAACTACCTGAAAAAAGTTATGATATCTTTGGTAAATTTGATTATCTTGTATGTATTTCAGTTCGTACAGTATTAGAGAACATATTTTAATAATAATTTATTAAATATCTCACCGATAATGATAAAAAATAATTATATTTTCTTTTCGTCTACATATCCACCGCGTGCTTTTATGACCGCGTTTACTAGTCGTGGCATTCAGGCTATTAACTTTTTCATTACTTCACTTTCAATAAGGTTCCACTCAGATTCTAATATTTCCCACAAATATTTTTCAGACTTGGGACATCGTTTTCGGACTTATCTATCTATGTGATCCCATAGTTTTTCTGTTATTTATTTAAGAAAATTCAATAACTAAATTGTTTATTTTGGTACTATTAGAATACATTACATACATATTCATAATAGACTTTAGCAACAAATATTGTTTGATAATAAAAACATACATTATATATCACAAATTTCATGAACATGCTAAGTGTCCACATACTTTTGAGCGGCAGTCTATCTCAATCTAGCATTTCCAGAACATCATTTAATTATTCGTGACAATCAAATTAAATTCGCAGTTGTTCAATGAAATGCAACGAGATTAATGTGTACCACAATTACTACTTGACAGACATACTTAAAAAATTGATAGGTGTTTAAAGGATCTAATTCAATAACCAAGAACGTCCATTTTCAAAGATCAAACTATTCTTTGAGAAAATTGTACCAATCGTACCACGACCGGTTTCACATTTTTTGCTTTACAATTTTTCTAGAGATCTTATTATTTTTCTAAAGCAATTTTCATCTCCGTCAAATTTTGTACGGTACGGTTATCGTTGAGAAAAATTGCAGAGATTCCGAGCGCGTCCAGAATTATAAATCGGTTCTTCGGTCCGGGAAGATTCCACATCGGTTTACAGTAGCCTGCGTTACGCGTTCCAGGAGGATTCCGTGAAAACGAGCATCCACGCGAGAGTGCGTTCTCTTTCAGGCGTGTACGACAGGTACGAGTCAGCAGCCGGTGCCGCATTTACGCGTTATAGTTGCGTAACCACGGCCTAGTTCGCGTACTAAGCGACTTTAATATTCGCCATGCAATTTTGCCTCGCAGGAACAATAAACGATATTCAACGGTACTAATTAAAACGTCGACCGCCGCGTCTTCACGAGCGACGCTACCATTTGTCCCGACTCGAGATCTAACTATGACAAATGTGATCTTTATGTGGAGACTCGAAGGAATTTGCTTTCTTTACACAAATCATCTCGGTCTTAAAATACTTTCACAGTAGATGGCCCGATCGTCACTAATTCCATTGCACTCTGTTATGTGCTGCACGTTTATAATAATTACATTTTACCTTATTAGATCTTTCCTAATTCTACTGTACAACTAAATTATTGCAATGCTAGTGTAATTAAATTATTGATAAACAATT
The DNA here is from genome assembly GCA_933228785.1 of Lasioglossum pauxillum. NCBI lineage: Eukaryota > Metazoa > Arthropoda > Insecta > Hymenoptera > Halictidae > Lasioglossum > Lasioglossum pauxillum. Next base: position 14,828,812 of record OW121702.1, on the reverse strand, counting down.
TTAACTAATATTCCGTCAAGAACCTAATACGTCGAGGCAACTTCTCTTTGAACAGCTGACGGTTATAACCATCTTCTTTATTTAGATCATGTATGTAATCGTCATCTAAATAAGGAATTCAACATTTTGATAATATCATCCTAATTTAACTTTTGGAAATTGATTTTAAGTGTCAGCTGTTCGAAGAGAATGTTTCTTCGATGTGTTAGGTTCTTGACGGACGTTTAGTTAAAATTTTGTAGCGATAATTTAGCACAAAATTGAATAAACTTGAACGACATTTTTCTTTCATTTGAATGTTAGTAGTTATCCTCGATTCTCGTTTCTGTTGATAATCTACGTTTGCACAAACATTGAACGATTTAATAATAATATTGAACACGAGATAAAGACACTACTGTTTCTCCAGATTGCTATAAAAGAGAGAAAAACAGAGTTAATGGTGGCCCCCGGCGAGAGTATCGTTTTAATCAGGTCACAATAAGAAGTCTCTCTATCCAACCATGAGAATTTATGCTTATGTAACGCCGGGGTACCTGTCCGCGGTACACCGGGGTTAACGTGACATAATCGCGTCATTCTCGGTCTTCGCTCGGGCTCGCATCCTTTGAATTGCTTCTGGCACGTTCGGCGATTAGTCAATACAGAAAATGTACGATACGTGAGTGGGCGTTGCGTGCCTATATGCTAATGCCGATCTTTCGTAACGCGGCCGGAGGATCCTCGATTGGAAAAGTGGTCTCTCGTGGTTCTCTAATGGACGGCGTGGCTCCTTCCTCCGATTCCTCCGACGATCCGTCATAGACAAGATCTCCGTGAAACACGCGCGCGCGCGAGCTCTCTGGAGAAAGCAAATCCTGAGAGAAAGAGAGAGAGAGAGAGAGAGAGGGAGAGAGAGAGGGGGGGGAGAGAGAGAGACTTTACGAGGCTAAAAGACGACCGCGGGAGATAGTAGCGTAACAAACGTCTGGCCCCCGGGAGAAACCACTTTCGCTCTTTTCGCCACTCGCCCGTGCGTTTTCATTTTTTTTCCAACGATAGACTCGGCCGCGCGAAACCTCTGCTAGCTTTTTTGCTACCTCTTCGACCGAAAAGTGGTGGCAATTATTTTAGACAAGGTAAACATACGTATGCATTCGTTAATTTTATCAAAATCGTCCCAAGAAAGTGTGTTTTTCTTCTAACTTCTAAGGAGAAAGCCCCAACCATCCTTATTATAAACTATCCTGTGGACATTTTTCTAAAAGGAAGATGTTATACGTATTTATTAATTGCTTTCATACCGAAATCATTCCGACAATCTATGTTTTATGAATATATATTCTGTTCCAGTTTCTAAGGCTTCGCCATTTTTATTACTAGACCGCGGATTTTATACATTTACGACAAAAATCGGTGGATGTAATTTAAAACAGTAAAAGCATTAAGACAATTTACAAACGCCCATATGTTATTCTCGATTTATTAAAATTGTTGAAAATAGAAAGAAAGTTTTATATGGCTTCTGTGTCTTGCAATTGATGAAGACAATTTTTATTTTGCATAAAGATTCGCAGTCTATTTATTACATTCTTTTCTGGTTGTAGTAACAGCATCTATTGGACATTTTTTTAAAACGAGAATATTATACGTATGTATTTTAATTGCTTCTACCGAAATCATTCAGAGGATGTGTGTTTCTGTTTCAATCTCTAAGGAAAAGGCTCCAGCCATTTTTATTACATTCTTTTCCGCTTGTGGTAAAGAATAATTCACCTTTTTGGACATTTTTTAAAACAAAAATATTCGAGAATGTATGTTTCTGTTTCAATTTCTAAAGGAAAGGCTCCAGCCATTTTTATTACATTCTTTTCTGGTTATGGCATCCTTTGGACATTCTTTTAAACGAAGATATTAGACGTATGTATTAATTAATAAAAGAGAAAGTATATGTCTCTCTCAATTTTTATGTAAGAAGTCACAGATTTTTGTATTGCATTATTTCCTGCAGATTTTTTAAAACCAGACTCACTAACTTTACAATTTGCCATTACATACACGTGTAACAATGTATACAGAATAAAACAAATATTTTACATTAACAATGATTTTATGCAAGATTACAGTGTTTCGACTAGATTTTTATAAAAAGTCCAAAATGACTGTGTGTTAACTAAATAACTAAAATTTTTAAATAGAAAATTCAGAATGATTTTTAAGCCGTTTATTGTAGGTATTTTTTGAGGAGAATGAATTCGTAAAACTCGCTTGCTTTTGAACAGAAATCGGCTAACGTGTCTGTGCATGGCAGTTCGTATCTACTCATTGTGTATATATGATTAGCACGTTGAACGTGGTCTCAAATAAAATGTTTTACCATTTTCTCCTTGCTTTTTTTCAAGTAGAGAAGCCTCCGTTCTTATATTATTATACATATCATAGTTGTGTAGTTATTTACATTTAATCTTAAATTTTTAACACATTATCAACCGGTGATTATTGCTTAATTTTGACAAATCTAAGGTACATAGCTAAACACTTTTTAATGGAATTTTCAATAGCAACAGCAATTTTTATTGTGAACTAACGACTCACCCTCAATAACCTCATCTAATAGTTTCATTACAGATTGCAATGTAAAAGAAAATTTCAATGCTCTCTTTTGGTACAGCACAATTATTGAAAATTGTAAAAGAAAATTTTTTTGCTTTCTTTTGGTACAGCACAATTATTGAAAATTGTAAAAGAAAATTTTTTTGCTTTCTTTTGGTACAGCACAATTATTGAAAAATTGTGAAAGAAAATTTCTATGCTTTCTTTTGGTACAGCATAATTATTGAAAATTGTGAAAGAAAATTTTTAAGCTTTCTTTTGGTACAGCATAATTATTGAAAATTGTGAAAGAAAATTTCTATGCTTTCTTTTGGTACAGCATAATTATTGAAAATTGTGAAAGAAAATGTTTAGTTTTCCTTTTGGTATAGCATAGTTACTGAAAATAATAAAAGAAAATTTCTATGCTTTCCCTTGGTACAGCACAATTATTCAAAATTGTTAAAGAAAATTTTTTTGCTTTCTTTTGGTACAGCATAATTATTGGAAATTGTGAAAGAAAATGTTTAGTTTTCCTTTTGGTATAGCATAGTTACTGAAAATAATAAAAAAAAATTTCTATGCTTTCCTTTGGTACAGCACAATTATTCAAAATTGTAAAAGAAAATTTTTTTGCTTTCTTTTGGTATAGCATAATTATTGAAAATTGTAAAAGAAAATTTTTTTGCTTTCTTTTGGTACAGCACAATTATTGAAAATTGTAAAAGAAAATTTTTTTGCTTTCTTTTGGTACAGCACAATTATTGAAAAATTGTGAAAGAAAATTTCTATGCTTTCTTTTGGTACAGCACAATTATTGAAAATTGTAAAGACAATTTCGATGCTTTCCTTTGGTACAGCACAATTATTCAAAATTGTAAAAGAAAATTTTTTTGCTTTCTTTTGGTATAGCATAATTATTGAAAATTGTAAAAGAAAATTTCTATGCTTTCCTTTGGTACAGCACAATTATTCAAAATTGTAAAAGAAAATTTTTTTGCTTTCTTTTGGTACAGCACAATTATTGAAAAATTGTGAAAGAAAATGTTTAGTTTTCCTTTTGGTATAGCATAGTTACTGAAAATAATAAAAGAAAATTTCTATGCTTTCCTTTGGTACAGCACAATTATTCAAAATTGTAAAAGAAAATTTTTTTGCTTTCTTTTGGTATAGCATAATTATTGAAAATTGTAAAAGAAAATTTTTTTCTTTCTTTTGGTACAGCACAATTATTGAAAATTGTAAAAGACAATTTCGATGCTTTCCTTTTGGTACAGCACAATTATAGAAAATTGTAAAAGAAAATTTTCATGTTTTCGTTTGGTACAGCACAATTATTGAAAATTGTAAAAGACAATTTCGATGCTTTCCTTTGGTACAGCACAATTATAGAAAATTGTAAAAGAAAATTTTCATGTTTTCGTTTGGTACAGCACAATTATTGAAAAATTGTGGAAGAAAATTTCTATGCTTTCTTTTGGTACAGCATAATTATTGAAAATTGTGAAAGAAATTGTTTAGTTTTCCTTTTGGTATAGCATAGTTACTGAAAATAATAAAAGAAAATTTCTATGTTTTCCTTTGGTACGACACAATTATTGAAAATTGTAAAAGAAAATTTTTTTGCTTTCTTTTGGTATAGCATAATTATTGAAAATTGTAAAAGAAAATTTCTATGCTTTCCTTTGGTACAGCACAATTATTCAAAATTGTAAAAGAAAATTTTTTTGCTTTCTTTTGGTACAGCACAATTATTGAAAAATTGTGAAAGAAAATGTTTAGTTTTCCTTTTGGTATAGCATAGTTACTGAAAATAATAAAAGAAAATTTCTATGCTTTCCTTTGGTACAGCACAATTATTCAAAATTGTAAAAGAAAATTTTTTTGCTTTCTTTTGGTATAGCATAATTATTGAAAATTGTAAAAGAAAATTTTTTTCTTTCTTTTGGTACAGCACAATTATTGAAAATTGTAAAAGACAATTTCGATGCTTTCCTTTTGGTACAGCACAATTATAGAAAATTGTAAAAGAAAATTTTCATGTTTTCGTTTGGTACAGCACAATTATTGAAAATTGTAAAAGACAATTTCGATGCTTTCCTTTGGTACAGCACAATTATAGAAAATTGTAAAAGAAAATTTTCATGTTTTCGTTTGGTACAGCACAATTATTGAAAAATTGTGGAAGAAAATTTCTATGCTTTCTTTTGGTACAGCATAATTATTGAAAATTGTGAAAGAAATTGTTTAGTTTTCCTTTTGGTATAGCATAGTTACTGAAAATAATAAAAGAAAATTTCTATGTTTTCCTTTGGTACGACACAATTATTGAAAATTGTAAAAGAAAATTTTTTTGCTTTCTTTTGGTATAGCATAATTATTGAAAATTGTAAAAGAAAATTTCTATGCTTTCCTTTGGTACAGCACAATTATTCAAAATTGTAAAAGAAAATTTTTTTGCTTTCTTTTGGTACAGCACAATTATTGAAAAATTGTGAAAGAAAATGTTTAGTTTTCCTTTTGGTATAGCATAGTTACTGAAAATAATAAAAGAAAATTTCTATGCTTTCCTTTGGTACAGCACAATTATTCAAAATTGTAAAAGAAAATTTTTTTGCTTTCTTTTGGTATAGCATAATTATTGAAAATTGTAAAAGAAAATTTTTTTCTTTCTTTTGGTACAGCACAATTATTGAAAATTGTAAAAGACAATTTCGATGCTTTCCTTTTGGTACAGCACAATTATAGAAAATTGTAAAAGAAAATTTTCATGTTTTCGTTTGGTACAGCACAATTATTGAAAATTGTAAAAGACAATTTCGATGCTTTCCTTTGGTACAGCACAATTATAGAAAATTGTAAAAGAAAATTTTCATGTTTTCGTTTGGTACAGCACAATTATTGAAAAATTGTGGAAGAAAATTTCTATGCTTTCTTTTGGTACAGCATAATTATTGAAAATTGTGAAAGAAATTGTTTAGTTTTCCTTTTGGTATAGCATAGTTACTGAAAATAATAAAAGAAAATTTCTATGTTTTCCTTTGGTACGACACAATTATTGAAAATTGTAAAAGAAAATTTTTTTGCTTTCTTTTGGTATAGCATAATTATTGAAAATTGTAAAAGAAAATTTTTTTCTTTCTTTTGGTACAGCACAATTATTGAAAATTGTAAAAGAAAATTTTTACGCTTTCTTTTGGGACAGCACAATTATTGAAGATTGCAAAAGAAAATTTCTATGCTTTCTTTTGGTACAGCACAATTTTTGAAAATTGTAAAAGAAAATTTTTAAGCTTTCTTTTGGTACTGCACAATTATTGAAAATCCTATTAATAGGCTTCCGGTAGGTAAAGTGTTAATTTCACTCTCACATCATGGCAGTCGATTCGGAAGCCTTTGTTTTGAAAGAACGTCTTTGAAGTTTCATAACAATGATTGACAGAGTGAATGAACTTCTGTAAGATAGTTGATAGACAAAATTATGAACGGACGTCTTGATGTTATAATAGAATTGGCTCCGTTAATGATATCGGAAGAGATAACAACGTTTCCCTGACGGAACCTGTGCGTTCGCCTACTGCCACTCATAACACGTCTTCGTTGTATTTCAAGAGACGGGAAATGCTTTCTCGTGGTCAGTTTCCTACCGTGAAAATTCCGCTCGCGGTTTTTATTGCCACGGAATGCTTGTTATATGATTCCTTCGCAGAAGGAGGTACCGTTTCGACTTGAACATGGTAGAAAGTTGACTCTTGAGCGAAATTCGATGATATTGACTACATAATTAGCTGCTCGATGATAGAAAATTGGCTTCGAAATTTTTTCAGGATATTTTACGCCTGAAAGTTCTTGCCAAGAATTTAGTTGGAGTTGTATTTATGCAGAAAGTATCGCTAGAAAAACATATTATTGAGAAATCGGCGATAGAATATAGATGTCAGTGGTTCAGCGTTATTTAGTAGCTGTAGAAATCATTTTGTAGGACGTAACAATTTTTGTAAAGAATTCAAACTTTTTATCACCTTTATAATCCTATACAACAGCTATCGACCAGATTTTTATTTTCTAACTTCTACAAAAATTTAATTTCTGGTTTATTAATTTCCTTTCCACTTTTTAGTGTAAAATGCTCCGCCTTGCGCAATTATAATAATTCCTGGTTACGGTAAAAAAATACATGTTACAGCGAAAAAAGTCTTAATTAACCTTGAAATGCCTTTTATTCGTTCTTTCGAGATTTACGTCACGTCATTAAAATTTATGGAGAGCAGTGGTATCATTTCATTCGGTTCAGCGCACCTCTCGCGATGAATGAACAGTTTTCGAAAAAATCATTGCCACAACGATTCTAGAAAGTGTAATTAATTTAAAAATTACCTTGCAGTTCCCGTATGGTCGTCGCAGAACGGCACCGTTTTAACGACCAGACTGCAGATGTTCTTTTAATTATGTACCAATTGTCTTGTTTAATTGCCGGAAACCGGTTCTCATTCTTTCCGAGCAGGGTAGCATGAGGAGGATTAAAAATTGACTGCCGTCGTTAAAGAAATCTTTTAATAAAAACATACAAAAAAATAGATTCTTTATTAAAAATAAATATCTTCGTTAAAAGTAAAACTTGATTTAGATTTCAGTTTTGATGCGTTTTAATCATCTACGTTTGCCGTCAATGCAGGACTTCCTATGAATCCTCAATGTGCCTTTTAAATAAACGATTCGTCAGATGAATACTATCAAACAATTTATTATTGCACATTAAATCTGCGAATAAAGTCTGTACAAAAATACACGATAGAACGCACGAACTACTTACGAACTAAATGGTCGAACCAAAAAGTGCCATGCATGGGAGAACGATTCGATTGAAACACACACACAATATCGATCGACATCATCTCGATTTATTTCCCGAATACTTCCTCAGATTGTCTACATCGTTGAAAAACTGTCGTTTGTACTTACAAGCGTAACGCGACACTGCGGTGCCGCGGCGGAAACGTCGCGGCGCGGAGTTCTTCAGGTTCCCGAATACTCGGGCGAAGACATACGATGCGAGAACAAAATATCGACACCTCAGTTCAGTCTTCATCAATTGTTTGCTAATGCCAGTGAGACGCTACGTTAACCCTTAACCGAACCTGCAGAATGGACTTGAAGAATGTAACAACTCGATTAAGACATGCGCGAGCAACTGCAATTGTTCAAGCAAACTTGAAAATTTTATTCCGAGAAAAGCCTATTAAAAATATTCATCAATAATTAATTTACTTTTCTTTGCAGTAAATTATGAATGTTCAATTTTGCTTTGCAGCGTCGCAAACGTAGTAATGAATTCCAAAGCAGCCCAATAATCCTCTTAAGGGTTAAAAACTCTGATAACAAAAGTCATTGACGTTCGAATATCTTGTTCTGTCAACGTACAGCGCAGGCACGGGCGTAACGAGCTTCCAGATTGCTCCCAGGGGCGTTGTTCGGGGGCGAACGACGTCAGCGAAGGAGGAGTTACGTCGGGGGGCGCGGCCTCGTCGCTCCCGACTTCTACGGAGCCAGTGCCCCACGGAGCAATCCGAGCCCGTGCCCGATGTGGAGAGAAGGTAGAGGGGGGTGAACTCTCGCGTCGCAGGGGGAATGACAGTGGTATTAAAATATAACGTTATCATTATCAAATTACATCGACGGGTGTGTAATAAAAAATAGAAGGAGAAGCGCGACCGCGCCGCGGACGTCCGGTGTCCGTCGGCCGGCCCATTCGGAAGTACATCCACTATTTACAGAAATGAGTATTCCATGTGTGAGTCCATCGAGCGGGAAGATGTCGAATCTCGGGCGCGTTGGACACAGCGAAAAAATTGGTTAGGAACTTCGGCGTTTTCTTTCTCTTCCTCTACACCCTCGCGTTTTCTCCGTTCTTCGCTGCGTCCAATCGAGACTCGAATTATAATATAAATTATAATGTTAATACATCGCGCCGCCTGGCTCCAATGCACAGCGACAGAAAACTGCTCCTACACCAGTGACGTTTGCTTATGAACCAACTTCTTAATCAATGCTCTGTCTTCGTCATAGGGCTCTGTTGAATATTCTTCGTCAACGATTTCGAATATCTCAATTCTTTTCGATAATAGGGAGAAATGCTAAAGAAAAACGTTATTTGATTCGAAAAGGGAAACCTTGAAGATCATCCATGTTTAAATGGCATTCAAGGTCACGTGAAGGTCATAGTATTATAGGTGACCTTGACAAGTATTACTTAAAATGAACTGATTGCTTCCTATTATCAGAAACAAATGAGATATTCTAGATTCATTATGAAGACCTAACCCTTTTTTAATTAACGGATACAATGAAAATTTCGCGTTTATCAATAACTGTGAATTTCCTATTGGAGATCGATTATTCCAATCTGTAGGCGTACAAATCGTCGTTTTTCACGGAAAGCTCAGGCAGAGAATCCTCAGCAGAACGCTGGCAAGAGCACGGTCGATTGGCAGCAAAAGGCAGTGGTGTAAGAACACGTTTTTCCTCGTTGCAAAAGCGCATTCATCAGTGGCACGTACAGTAGAACAGTAGTCTTAGGTTCTCGGAGACGTCATCAAGACACGATGCACTTTTCAGTGTCCTTTTGTGCTGGGTTCGACGACGCCGTCGAAGTTGGCCCGCGCTTCCTCGCGCAGGCCACGGCATCGTTCGGCACGTAGGAGATTCTCACACCACCGTAAGCTCTTCTAGGTGGAAGAGCGTACGCCTGCGCCTCGTCCGAGCTGCTGGAAGAGCTGCAAGTTGAACAGCAGCTCTCCACGTCTTCGTCCTCGCCTTCGATCCTCGATCTCGATCCCCCTGCCACACCTGCGATCACAGTAAAATTACAATTTTACCTAAAACAATATTCTCTCTTGCTATACTTTAATATCTACATGCTATTTTATAGTTGCTATATTCTTGTACAGCATATTTAATGACAGATTTAACGTTTCTCAAAGGCAGATTTAATGTTTTTCAAAGGCAGATTTAATGTTTTTCAAAGGCAGATTTAATATTTTACTGCAAATTTATCCTTCCACATTTGGTGCTATTGTATTTGCTTCTTCGCATCGCAATATTTATTCTGCAAATTTGCTTTTATTTGAATAAACTAATAGATATTATCTTTAATTTTTGCATCTGAAAAATTTTGAGGTGTTTCTTACAGCTACCACTACATAAATCATCGCTAGATTACGGATCTTTCTGTAAATTGATAGTTCTATGGATTATTTTATGAGAAATCGTGGCCCGAAAAACTCCTTACAGCAACACAATTAAAATTTGTCGACTATAAAAGTTTCCTTGATGTTTTCTAAGATGCAATGGGCATATCAAAATTCTCTCCCGTCACAGAGATCCCCGCGATCGCTATGATTCGTCTACTTTACGGCGAGCTGTTAAACCGGAATGAAACGTGCCCGCGAGTCCAATATCCATACGGATGGCGTCCCGATATTCGCATAACCGCGGGATCGGGACGTGGGCGTCTTATCGTATGCAAAACAGCAAAGTTTACGCACCCCAGGACGACGAGCCGGCGACTTCCTCCGGCTGTAAGCTTCTCGATCGCGAGACATTCGACCTGGACAAGGACGCCGGGGACGGCGACGGCGAGGAGGAGGAATTCCTCTCGTTGGAGGGCGAGAGGGTGACGCGGGAGGACGACACCGCGTGATCGTTCACGTCGAGATCTCCCTGGAACCGCACGCGTCGCGACGTCGGCGTCGGGGGGTCTGTTTGGTTGACGACCAGATTCGTCGGCGACGTCGCCGATTCCTGGGCCAAAATAGTCGTCGACACCGCGATGCCGGCCACAGCGCCGGTCGATGTAGACGACGCCGACGCCGACGCCCCCGACGACGGTCGAGGAGGCGGCGGCAGCTCCGGCATGCTCGATGCGTGCGACGGAGCGCAATTCTGCACGCATCTTAGCGGTTCTCGATCCCTTGCTTGCATTAGCCTGGAACACATTTATCAGTTCAATAGTTGACACGTTTCGATCAATTTTAGATTACGTTCAAGCCACGCGGAACGCGTGCACCCTACGCTTATTAGAATTACAAATTATTCTGCTTATCAGTAGATTATGGATTTTATGTGTTTATGACAAAACTAAGGAAGTGGAATTTCAAGTTGTGAACTTAAATATCCTAGCCTCAGCTGATTAAAATCATTAAAGAAAGGATGCACAGTCTATTAAAGATCTACAGTCTATTTATAACAGGAAAATAGAATTTTATTTCGACTTAAACAGGCGAATAACAATCATATTCAACACTTGAAATGACTATTATTTGACGTGTGTGTGTGGTCATCATTCGTCAGTTGAAATTCCATTTCTGTTGGATGCAAGTAAAAAAGATGAATGTTGATCTCAAAGAAGCGGATTGATATTTATATAAAAATGCATTGTGTAAAGATTACAATGGATTTAGTTATGGCAGCCGCGTAAGCGTTAAGAACCGCCGTGCAGGGGTTGGAGGACATTTTCGGCGTCAGTTGATCGAAGGACTCTTTTCGATCAGCTTGTAGTTTCGGACAGGTAATAGCCTCGGCCGAAAGAAAAAGGGACTCGATTCGCCCCAGGACAAATCAATTTACCTTCCCAATTCGCTGCGATTTTCCTCCGGATGAGAACTACGCTCCTGGAGCAGTCTCTCGAGATTCCTCTCGAGCAGTACCCGGTCAAGGCCACCTGTCCTTGAGCCGCTCGAAGGAAATCCGTCGACCGTGAATTCTGGGCTGACCGTGCTCTGCGTCGGTGTCGTCGCCAGCGAAGCAGACGTTTGATGATGCTTCCTGGTCATTCGGGGTGAATTGCGCGGTGATCCAAGGGTGTGCCTTGATCCCGGCGGCGGGGGTGGCGGTGGAGGCGGCGGTGGACTCGACGAACCCTCGCTGGTTGGTGGCTGTCTTCGACCAGTTCTGGAAAGTCGAATGGTAATCCGTTAGGTCAATAAGGGAGTCGCGAAGGCAACGACAATCAGAGCTGTCGGGGCCGAAGACAAATATGTACTTTCATAAGGGTTGATGTTTCCTGATGTTTAAATCTACGACTACATCGCAGGAAACCGAAGAGCTCGACATCTAAACAGGATTGTAAAAAGGATGTCAATAGGCGCCGAAGATTTGCCATCGGTGTTTTCTGATGCTTAAGGGAGTAGACTCTTTTCTAGAATTGCAGGGGTGTGGGATGCGCCTTCTCATTTCTCGATAACGCAAAGATGGAGTTTTTCAGTAGTCAGACACATTAGATAAAAGATCAATCTAGGCCGCAATCGTCCTGAAAAGTCCTATTTTTATGTTTACGAGGCGTAATTCGCATTATTCAAACATCATTATTACGTTTGCATTATGCAAACGTAAAAATAGGACTTTTGAGGGCGATTGCGGCCTAGACTGATCTTGTATCTAGCGCTTTTGACTACTGAAAACCCCCATCATTGTATTATCGAGTAATGAGAAGGCGCATCCAGCACCCCTTGCAATCTTGGAAACGAGAGTCTACCCCCTTAACTCTAGGACGACATTGCAGGGTCGTTCCGTCCAATTCTCTAACTTACGATGATTCGGTTAGGTTGTTCAACTAAGAGCAAGTACAGTTAGATGTAACGAAACAATAAGGTGCTAATCTTGCAGGACCATATCGTTGGATTTGTGTCCATCACCTGAGCAAATAAAGGGTGTCGCGACTACGGACAGTTAACACCTCGTCCTCTACTGCGTGAAGTTTCAGCTTTCCAAACTAGTTTGCTATCTAGACGACGGTGTTCGAAACTTTGAAGCCCGAAGACTTCAGTCAAGCTAGGTCGTAAAGCGTTTTCGTTTGAGGCTCATCGACATTAATATCACGAAACCAGTTCTTCGTTATGATATCTGCAGCCGAACCGGTAACTAATTAACCAACACGACGCATTTGTAATAATTCATGACATAGTGGACACTCTTTGAAGTAAGTGCCTACATGTACACGAAAGTCGAGATCTGGTTTAATAACAGTATCGTGTAGAGAACATGATGGAACGAATCTTTACCATGTTAGTTCTGCGGGAAACCTGGGGACACTGTTCGCCTGACAGTTTGAAGGATTCCTTAATCCCTGCGATAATTCATAACGCGGCGAGCAATGTTACAAGGATGCTCGAGGTGCGTGTACATCGTTTAGGGACATCTTCGGGACTAAGAAGGTCTAGCTAATACGATTCATTCTTTTTTGTATACGCTGAGTTTATCAGATCCCGATCGCGCTGTATCTGTGGCCAGATGGGAGAACTATTACTGAACAAGCTAAATTAGTAGGATTCCTAATCTACGTGCCAATTCATAATGCTACGATCATGATAATAGAATCAGATATGCGGTGAATCGTGACATTACGGTCATCTGCGAGGTAGGAAGACATTATTCAGGGACATCGTGGCAAAGGGGGCCGAAGAATGTCCACGATACAGGTTTCAGCGTGTGTACCTGAGGAAAGATGGTGGCGGTGGCGCGCCAGCGGACGAGTCGCTCGGTGTCGTCGGCGGTTCTCCCTTGCTGCACGCTATGCTGCAATAAATGGCACCTCTTCGAGGCAGGAACGGTCGTCCGAGGAGGGAGGCACGGCAAGTGGCGCAGCAGAAGCAGGCCTCGGTCGCGTGCCAGTGCTGACCCTCGTGCGACATTTGCCCCTGATCGACGCCGATCGGTTCGCCGCAGCTGTCGCAGTACTCGGCGAACGAGGCGTCGAAGCATCGCAGACAATACGGCCGTCCTTCCCTCATCACGTACCTCTGGCCCCCCAGCTGGAAAAACAATGCAAACTTCAGGATCGTTGGGCCCTTCTTCCTGGGAAATATGCTATCCCATGGCGGGATCGAATAACCCACGATTCCTAGATCCGCAGGTCCAGGTCTTGAAGATTTAGATCAAAGTTAAGGGTCCCGAAATCTTCAGGGATTCATGAGATCATCAACTTTGGACTGTTTCAAGGATCCCTGGAGGACGGAGACTTAATCAGAGGTCCCTGAGACCCTAATTCAAGTCAGTTGTCACTCGAAAGTTTCATGAGATCACTAACTTTGGTCTGTAGGTCTGAAGAACCTCTGGCACCCAAGCTAAAGGCCTCCAAGAGCCATTAAGTCAAATCAATTGACTGCCACTGGCTTCACTAATATCTATGTCTATGTGTTTGGAGGATAGATTGAGACCTAACTTAGAAGTCCCAGTGATCCACTAATCAAAGTCCATTAACTCTTTCATGAAGACCTCATAAGATTACTGACACTGCTCTGTGGCACTCGAGGACCTCTGCATTGAGCACCAGACTGCTTGAGTGGTTAATTGAAATGTACAAACAAGTTTGAAGCTGTATACAGAATAAGTAGACTGCTATACATCATTTTAAATAATGAATATGTGGTTTGTTATAACAGACCACAAAGATTAGTTTGGACAATTTACATTTTCATTGGAACGCGTACAAATAAGAGTACTCTAGCATTAGAGTACTCGGTTGATCGTACAAGAGTTAATTATTTTAATAAGTTTAATAAACGTAGTTATATGTGCCAGGAGCTTCAAGAGTTGGGTGGGCAGCTACTATGACGGACAGGATTTCATAAAAAGGCAATGGAAGATGTCAGAACAGTATACACATCCGCGATCTAATTATAACTATGGTTTTTCCTCGGTAAAATTGCTTCTGGAAGGTGATCGCGAGTTTTGTTGGCCCCGAGGACCTTTTATTGTACAAAATGATAGTCCTGTTCAAATAGCTTTAATGGCGCCGAAGGTGGCAACTCCCTGCAATGCAGACATCGCTGGGGGCGCTGCGAACGCGTCTACGGTTTTTGCGAACGCGACAATTATTTACGCCGAGGTCCGCGGAGAGTCATTTACCCGTGAACGATTTAGCTGTCAGTCTCAGAGCCCATCCCCTCTATATCCTGCGACGGCTGTCCGTGGCGAACAACTCGCGCGCAATAATTCATCGAATGTAGGTGTCGATAAATGTCATACGCAGCTACCCGGACGCGCGCTGCATCTCTTCCGCGTGGACCAGACAAAAGCTTCTTATCGTGTCTGCGAACTCGCTAAACGAATCGCTGACATACACTGCCGGCCAAAAGTATTGTCTCCCTGTCGGGTCAAAAGTCATCGTGTTGATTAAACCCCTCGCTAAAATTCATCCCTTCAAACGAATAAGATAGATCCTTCTTCAACTATGATTTTGTTCCAGATTACAGAATATTAATTTTTGATCCAAAGAAATTCATTTGTGGAAACATATTTTGCAGTAGTAATTAATGATTTTTAAAACCAATTACTCACTAGATTAAGTAAAATATTATATTTTCGAATATAATGAGAACAAATGCATAGACTTCTTCATTTTTTAATGCGATGTTCAACAAAATCTGTCAAGTAGCACCTGGTTCATTTCAAAAGTGTCTCGATGCACAAAACGTAAAAACATTTCAATTTGAATACAGTGATCGCAGTGTTCAAATATGCTCGAAAAGGGGGGAAGCATTTATTCGGCTCGATTCACCGTGTACAACACGGTGGTAGTGAAACATGTTCCGAAACTTTTGGTCGGTAGTGTATCGCGATTGCACGTGCTAGTACCGCTATTGCGCCCCTCCGCAATAATCCGGGACTACGTCCGTGTCTCTATTCACGTATCAATCAGTATTTAACGTAGGTATCGATTAATGGGCTGACCGGGAAATAAAAGTGTCGAGCGTAGACTGATGAATGGAAGTTCAGTGAAACTAATTGCAACTGGTACTCATCCAGGAGTGCGAGAAACCTGTAGACTAGCGATCACGTCATGCCTACCTTATCCTTTCACTGTCTAACAAGGTCCTGATCGATTTCAGTTCTGCTTCCATTTCGCGAAGGACTTTGAAGGAATGCATGTGTCAGTGTCGAAGCGAGGTCTTGGACATGGATGAAGATTGCGGACATGGAGTTAGGTGAGTGACACTGGTTCCATTTTTCGAACTACACCTATCAGCGGATATCTCGAAACTGAGCTATCGCGTTTCCGATTCAATTAGTCCTTGCAACGCCGGATCGTTTTAACTAACCGATCGAATCCTTTTAGCGTTTTAATAGTCCTTGATTTACGGTTTAGTTCCATTTCGCGAAGGATTTTGAAGGATGCATGTCAGTGTTTAAGCGAGGTCTTGGGCATGGATGAAGATTGCGGATATGGAGTCAGGTGAGTGACACTGATCTCATTTTTCGAACTACACCTATCAGCGTATATCTCGAAACTGAGCTATGGCGTTTCCGATTCAATTAGACCTTGCAACGCCGGAGCGTTTTATCTAGCCGATCGAATCCTTTTAGCGTTTTAATAGTTCTTGATTTACGGTTTAGTTCCATTTCGCGAAGGATTTTGAAGGAATGCATGTCAGTGTCGAAGCGAGGGCTTGGAAATGGATGAAGATTGCGGACATGGAGTTAGGTGAGTGACACTGGTTCCATTTTTCGAACTACACCTATCAGCGGATATCTCGAAACTGAGCTATCGCGTTTCCGATTCAATTAGTCCTTGCAACGCCGGATCGTTTTAACTAACCGATCGAATCCTTTTAGCGTTTTAATAGTCCTTGATTTACGGTTTAGTTCCATTTCGCGAAGGATTTTGAAGGAATGCATGTCAGTGTCGAAGCGAGGGCTTGGAAATGGATGAAGATTGCGGACATGGAGTCAGGTGAGTGACACTGCGGATTACCTGTCGATCACACTCGAGGCAGGCGAAGTGCCTCATGTGCCAGGCCCGTCCCTCGGCTTCGGTGCACTCGTCGGCGAGAATGATCTCGTCGCAGGCACAGCATCGGGGCTTCAGGGTTTCCGCGTGGTGTCGGCCGCAGTAGAGTCGGCCGTCCCGCCAGAAGTATATCAGGTCGACGAGCAGCTGCCTACAGACGCAACAGACGAAGCAGGCCGGATGCCAGAGGGCGGATGGCCCGGCCCGACTCGCGGCGACCGCCATCTCTCCGGCGGCGATGGGCCTGCTGCACTCGCGACACCCGGCCCCGTGGGGCCTCTCGAGCTGGCTCGCGTGGCCCCGGCCGAGAGCCTCGCGTTTCCGCTGAGCTGCAAACACCCTCAGCTCCCGCTTCTCCTCCTCAGCCAGGCCGCTGCAGTACCGAGCTTCGTTGTCGTGCGGCGGTAGCTGTTGCAGCAGCTGCTTCACCCGCTCCCGCTCGCCGGCGCTACCCGCGTACGGGATCTTGTCTTCCGGTAGCGCGCTGAAGTACAGGTGTACCTGCGACAACGTGTAGGCGAACCCATTCTCATTATCCGTTTTCTTCTCGTCCACGAGAAAATTACACAGACAGTCACTCTAGGAACGACTCTTCTCAGGCCGTCGGAGTTTTGAACTTTTCTTGTGCCAAGGGATTGCTTTTATCGGGACGCGGATCGGTACGAATTTTGAGATGTTTGAAGATTTTTTGTTGATGTGATATTGACCTTATCTAAAGTCAGTGCCGTAACGAGGGTATGAAGTACCTGTGGCAAGTGTCTAACTTGCGCCTCCCCGTAACCCATTAATAACAAAAAATTACAAATTTTAATGTAACAAGTTAAATTTTACTAAATGCAACATATTAAATACTATTAACCTCATCAAAATGAGTTGCCTGTATATACAATAATGTATTTGTCAAGGTACTTGTATGAATAAATAATCTATAATCTAAATAAGAACAAATTTTTATTCATATTCAATGACGATAAAATAAAAGAAATACAAAACATAGTTTTATGTTAAAATATTATAGTAAAAACATAAAACAGTTCAGCATATTTTATAATGTAATTTTCTCGTTTTTTCATTTGTAAACACATTTATTATATCGCCATAATTTAATGTTCTGGCAACATCTTTTCAATTGATATTATAGACATGTTTGTTAATCGCTCTTGTTCAATAGAAGAACGAAGGTGCGATTTTACAATTTTTAATTTGCTAAACGAACGTTTGCAGGAAGCTGTTGTAACAGGCATTGTTATGAAAATCGTTAATACTATGTCTAGATTTGGATACGGGTTTTGTAATGTGAGTTTGTAATTTTTCTGCAAGATTTGAAAAGCGTCCAAGAGACTCTCAACCGGGTCGGTATCCTTTGTTTTGCGCCCGCGGCGGGCGCCTTTTGCGCCACGCCCTCGTTACGGCACTGTTACGCCCCCGTTACGGCACAATTGTCATAATATACCTGTAATACCCAACCGTTGGACTACGAATTTTATGCATTTATAACTTAAATTAGTAGTCGAAGTTTAAAACAGTGAAAACAATACAAGAATTTAGGAATATAGTAAAATTGTCAACTGAGTAAAACGATTTGGAGTCGAAATTAATTTCTATCTTTCTATTATATAAAATAGTTTTAATAAATAGGTATCGGCTGACACGTCTGATCGTGGCCAACCAATTCCACTTCTTGCGAATTTTGGCACAAGCGAAAAAATTTTTCTTTTCTTATTTGTGCAAATAAAATCGCCTCGGATATTTAAAGTGGTTTTATCACAATTTCAGAAAGCGTAGAAGGGTATTGAAGAAAATATAGTAAACTAGAATACCTAGGTACTTGGGTTTCCTACCGAAAATATTCCCAAATCGTACAAAGTCAAAACTAAATTTTGAAAGCAAAAGAAAAGTTTGTCTAGCTTTACACTGGAGTTGTCCATCTACAGCGATGTCTCGGAGTGTCTTTGGAATTTTTCGGCGGGGTCAGTCGGAGTGATTCGAATGGTATCGACGCCAGTGGGCCTTTCCGTTTCGAAAGCGTGCTCGATATACGCACGCACATATGTATGTAAGTACGCAAGTCGAAAGCGTGGAACGCGATTCGGGTTAAACGACGGTCCCGTAAGCGAAATAAAACGAGCCGGACCCGTTCCACTGTTTTGTTCGCGGGAGAACTTCTCCGTCACGTGTCCCGTGTAACTGTAAGCATTTCATCTCTGAATTATTCATGAATGATGAATATCGAGGATCACAATGCCGATAAATAAGCCTCCTCGCCGCGCTTCGATTCCGTCTTTCGAACTACACCTATCAGCGGATATCTCGAAACTGAACTATCGCGTTTCCGATTCAATTAGTCCTTGTTACGCCGGAGCGTTTCAACTCGCCGATCGAATCCTTTTAGCATTTTAATGGTCCTTGATTTACGGTTTAGTACAGGATGTTTCCAGTAAACGGAAAGAATTAATCAGCTTTTTTCCAGACCAGTATTAATTGGATACGCCTAATGTTCAGGATGAGTTTTTTAACGCTCGTATCACGGGTGTAAGTTCGTTTTTTGTCCCGGAACGAACTGTCTAAAACACTAAATTGCGAATAAGAAATGGTTCACTGAATTAAACTTAGAGTCAGTTAAAATTCATTGGAAATGTATCCATTCGTTGCTTGAGCTGTTCTTGTTTGTCATAGATTCATTAAAAATGAAGAATTAAAAGATACCTATACTTTTATAAATTAAATACTGCGGTTTTTATTAATAAATATTACAACTTCAATTCTGCGTCTCATAAATCACACAATAAATACCATAGACGTATAAGAACCATTCTATTAATTTCATTTTACAAAAGAGTCTAGCAACATTTTTATGGAGTTACATTAAAAATTTTGAAGATAAATTAATAAAATATAAAAAATATTTTCGCACACCTATAAAGATCAAGGATCATTTTGAAAAGAAAAGGTCGCAGACGTTTCTAATCATATTTATTTTTACTTTATTAAATGCATAAGTATTTCTATTAAGTCTATTTCTAAACAATTTTTGTTTTTTGGAAGAAATTGTAATGATACTTCATACTCGATCAATCTGATAATTCATTAAATTAAATGTACATAAAATTGATTTACTAAAACAGAAATTATTTATCAGTCGATGTATTGATGCAATGTGCTCATCGCAACCAAAGGGTAAATTATTCGCGGGGGTTGCCCCGCGAGATCCCCGCGATTCTCGAAAATGCGCAGGCATCCATCTGTTATAACCGTCCCGGCAAATCAGGCGGAGAGAAAGCAAACCTTTATGCAAATCTAGAGTCAACCGCGTATGGCACATAGCGTATCAGGGGCGCGCCCACTTCTTCGGGTCCTGAGACTCTCGGATAGTTTTGTAACACGCGCGCGCGGAATCTTCGCGTTTTTTCTTCTTTATCGACCATAAACGCCTATCGTGGACTTCTGTCGGAACTTGACATTTCCTCGATACTCCGTACCCATTTCAATCGAAGGACGCTGACATATTCGAGATGTCGTGTCGTTAAGACCACCGAGTTCTAGAACGACGGTAAATCACGGCCGCTGTCCCGATAGTGTTCATTAAAATCTAATAAAATTCCTACTGTACGAACACGCTTTCGAGAAACCGAAATAGAAACTGTCGTGGATCAGGATCTGTCAAGGTATTTACTTATTCTTTATCAGTGGAAGCATAAAATGATTTCGGATTCCTGGTTTTACGATTACGCGTCACGTAAAAGTGCTTCTGTGGGAATTTATTTTGTAGATTGATTCATTCGTATGCATACTGGGGTTAGGGACGACTGGAATGCCCATAAATGCATTTCTGTGAATGATAGAATCAAGTCCAGTGGAAATATTATTTGACCACAAACATTCCACATTCTTCTTTTTACTGCATATATACAACAATAAACGTTAAAATGCGGACCATTATGCTCAATAAAAATTGTTTATTTGAAAAGTATAGGATCCACGTAGACATTTAGTTCCAAAAATTTTTGTAATGACTTCACTGTTTTTGAATTTGATCTATTTCTATCATAAATGCATAAAATCTGTGGTCTAGTTATAAGCTATATGTATTCAACGTTGATCTCAAAAAGGACTAGGTCCCAAAATCTCTAAAATGGAGTCCGTAAATGAAATCATCTGAAGCAGCTCTTCGCAAGCGGTAAAAGATGTACCGTATCAAATTAAATCGAGCAGCCTTTATCTTCATGTACGAAGACCGTGAGCAGAAGGAGCAACGTTGGCGGACGTGTTAATCGCTTAATTCGGATACGGGAGGCTGCCCGGTATTTATGGTCGGGGTCAAGGGAGAGTAGATCGTTGGAGGTACGGGTCACGATGCGTCAGGTGAAAAAATCGTCTGGACATCGGCGGTGTGCATCGTTATTCGAGTCACGGCGGGGTGGAGAAGGTTGTTTGTTACCTGGTCGGGCCTGAGACCGGGCGGCACCCACGTGTACTCCTCGAGCGCGCATCCGCTGTCATCGTCGCTCTGCGAGTGCCTCTGATGATGCATCAGTGCCTCCTGGAGGGCGAGACCCGGTGGGGCCGGTTGTACGGGGCTCTTGAAGGGTTCCTGGTGAGAAGAACCGGCGGCCCCGCTCTGGAAAGCCATCGCCATGGCCATCGGCGGGCCGGGACCGAGGCCGAGTCCCGAGGGACCGCCCGCCTCCGTCGAAGTCCGCTGATGCTCCTCCCTGGGACACCTGCAGCTTCTGCACACTTTCCTGGAACCAGAATTGGGCTCATCTTACCACCATTCGATACACCTTTAACGCCGCGTCAAATTCGGAACGGAAATATTTTCTTTCACTCGGAGATCGTTGGTGGAGAGCAACAAACCAAACGGGGGCAAGGGGGCCACCTGCCAGCTCTACTAGATCTACTAGATCTACTAGATATATAATAGACTAACTAGATTAACTAATAACCGTGCGAAATTGGTTATAAAAATATTTTCTATCGCACGGAGATCGTAAGTTGCCGAGGATCTATATATTCAACTGAGGTAGGGGAACTAAGGTGCTAGCTCTACTGTATATTTACTAGCTCTGTTAGCTCTACTAGCTCTGCTGCTCTACTAGCTCTGCTAGCTCTACTCGCTCTGCTAGCACTACTGTATATTTACTAGCTCTGTTAGCTCTACTAGCTCTGCTAGCACTACTGTATATTTACTCGCTCTGCTAGCTCTACTCGGTCTGCTAGCTCTACTCGCTCTGCTAGCTCAACTTGCTCTGCTAGCTCTTCTAGCTCTACTTGCTCTGCTAGCTCTCCTAGCTCTATTAGCTCTACTAACTCCACTAGCTCTACTAATTCTACTAGCTTAACTAATAACTGCGCAAAATTGGTAGCTAAAACATTTTCTATAGCGTGGAGATCGCAAGTTGCCGGGGATATACAAACTGAACATGGGCGAGAGGATTAAGCTGCTAGCCTCACTAGCTCTACTAGCTCTACTAACGCCACTAGCTCTACTAGCTGAGCTAATAACTGCGCGAAACTGTTAGCTAAACCATTTTCTATAGTGCGGAGACCGCAGGTTGCCGGGGACCTTCAAACTAAACATGGGCGAGGGGATTACGCTGCTAGTCTCACTAGCTCTAGTAGCTCTACTAGCTCTACTAGCTCTACTAACTCCACTAGCTCAACTAATAACTGCGCGAAAATAGTAACTAGAATAGTGTCTATAGCGTGGAGATCGCAAGTTGCCGGGGATATATACAAACTGAACATGGGCGAGATCATTAAGCTGCTAGCTTCACTAGCTCTACTAGATCTAATAGATTAATTGGCATCATCGTTGAGATCGCAGGTTGCCGGATACCTACAAACTAAACATGGATTGTGATATTAAGCTACTAGCTTCACTAGCTTTACTAGATCTACTAGATTAATTAGCATCAACTAGATGAGGCTCCCCAGAGAAGCTGGAGCCTGCAGCTTAGTCACAGTAACAATATGAACGTATTATTGTAAACAATCAATATAGTATTATTATAAATTAAATGATTAGATTATAATGATTCTCTCTAAAAGAATTACATAGAGCTAGCAGTCTATTTTCCTCATCCTCGTCATGTAAAATTGAAATCTTGTCTCCCAGTCCCCAATTTCTGAAATTCCCCACCGAATCCTCTTTTCACAGGTCCTAGATACAGTATATGAAGTGTTCATCGGTTGGGGGTTCGCTTGATTGGTTCCGCTCCTATTGTTTCTACCCAATGGGGTGGATACAATGAAGAATTTGAACAATGGGCTGATGGATTGTTTAGGGAGAAGAACAGCTGGTTGACTGAACCTTTACATTCAGTTTTCTAATGATTTAGTCTCGTGATCACTTTCCCGACACTAATTTATTATCTTTGCTTTCTGTTGTCCCTATCTTCGAGATTCGAGTAGGTGTTGCTGTTATTGATCTAACTATAACTGTTAGTAAGACTTATTGCGTGGTGCAATTAATCTAGTATGTATTACATATTAGTTTACATATCCCGAATGTGATGACACACTTAATCGCGAATCAGGGAATTATCTTATTGGAATTTTTTACGAATCAAGGAATTATCCTGTCAATTGGAGATTTTTTGCGTCTCTTTCTGAACTTTGATCTTTCGAGATAATGCGTCCGAAGTATGCATTACAACTTAATTTATGATCATCTCCTCTTTTTTATAGAACAGCCTCTATACGTCGTAAAACTTCAGCGATTTCTTTTTAAGGAAACCTGTGGACACCGACGTTAACCGAGACTGTTATGCTACATTACTAAAAAAATATTTGTCCTCGTTTGGAGGTATATGTTTCAGAAACTACTGTATGAAAAGAAGACATTCGTTGAATAAAAAGGAGATTCGTATGTTCCTAGACAGTTACGTGAATAACAAACTGACACGCGACTATGTTTTATCTTTCACCGGTTTGGACGAATCCGATAAAAATGGTGATACAAAACGATTCATTTAGTGCCGGAAGGAATGTTACATCATCTTTCGTCAGGATTATACTTAGCGAGTTTAATTGCATTGAAGGTCGTAAACCCCAATACAGATTTATCTACATTCTCGACTTCGAGGATCCACGATAACTTCTGTGTTATGAATTATACAGAACGCTTCATTATTAGAGATACAACCAGTAATGAGGCTGATTGCGGGTAATCACTTATTGTTACAATTAGCTCAACAATTGACTACATCCTCCACTTGAAATCACCGAATCATGATGCGAGTAGTTCATAGAGTTGAACGATTCAATATCGCTCTGCGAACAAGTTCTTTCCGTTACATTTCTGTCAGAATTTACAATTGAGAGATAAATCTTTACGCTTTTATGACGTGCACAAATTAGTACGATAAGTTAACTTATGTTCCTTATTTTATACTATTAAGTTCCTTATTTTATTTTTGTCACATAATTCGAATTTCACAAAATAACTCACGGATATGGAAACATGAATAAATTTTTATTCTTCGTTTCGGCAGGTCTTCGTAAACAAATTTTTTTAAAAAGAGGTCTTCGAAAATCCTGCCTCGCGGAGCTCAATTTGTGTCAGCGCGATGCACACTGCATATTAATATGCTTGAACCCCTTCCCGAGGGATCCGAAGGGATTCCATTCCCACGGGAGCCGATAAATTTCACTCTCATTTGCATTCGTAATTCCGAGGAAACGGAAAAGATAATTTCGATTCGGTTCAGGAGTCCCCGAACCGTAAACAAACGAGAAAATAGTCGAAATTATATTCTGATTTATGCGACGATCACCGACGCCATAAGAAGAGATGATCGATGTCTCATTGGTATTCTTTAATTATGTAGACATGATTGAACAAATTTGTTCCTCTCACACCAAAAAAAAAGGAAGGTATTTCTGAATAGTTTCTGCACGAAGACGGTTCGAAAATTCAATAATTTTTCTGTATGAAAAACCGAGCTGAATATATTTTTTGAATTTTAATCTCGATGTTGGTAATTGAACCGTAAAAAGCTGCACTACGTAGAGACAGTTAAAATATCGAAAAATATTGTTTCGTGCAAATAAGTGAATAAGAAAAACGAGTGAATCTTGGCAGTAC
Organism: Lasioglossum pauxillum; assembly: GCA_933228785.1. Taxonomy (NCBI): domain Eukaryota; kingdom Metazoa; phylum Arthropoda; class Insecta; order Hymenoptera; family Halictidae; genus Lasioglossum; species Lasioglossum pauxillum. The sequence continues at coordinate 14,804,366 of OW121702.1, read as the reverse complement.
ATATTTTAATTAAATTCTTCATCCATTATGATTTGTTGGAACTATTGTTTGTTCAAATAACTTTGATAAAAATGCTAATATCTTTGATAAACTTTTTGGTTTCTTGTAGTACCAGTATTTTCTTCCAAGATAGGAACGACACAATTTTTATTATATAAATTTTCCTCTGTCCGTAAGAATTTACAGTGAGGAGCATAACTGGTTCCACACGCTTTATATCAGAACAACTTTTTTATGAATGGACCAAACGACTTCAATTTCTCTGTAAGGCTAGAAGAATTCGTTTAGTAAATTATGTGTAAAACATATGTTGAAAAAATGCATTTGTATGGAATTGTGAAAAACAATAGCAAAAATTGATTTTTACAACTTTTTTAGCTGGATCAATAACGAAAATTCAAAGAATGTGTCTGGTCAACTGGTATAAATTATATACGCTCTGAAAATTTCATTGAAATTAGTTAATTGGTTTGCGAATTATAAACGATCAAAAGTGGTAAAAATTGCAATTCTTCAAGATTTTCGGCCTTTCAGAGCGTATATAATTTATACCAGTTGACAAAACACATTTTTAAAATTTTCGTTATTGGGCCAGCTAAAAAAGTTGTAAAAATCAATTTTTAGTATTGTTTTTCACAATTCCGACCAAATGCATTTTTCCAACTTATTTATTAGACGTCATTTACTAAACTAATTCTTCTAGCTTTACAAAGAAATTGAAGTCGTTTGGTCCATTCATATAAAAGTTATTCTGATTTTAAGTGTGTGGATTCAGTTATGCTCCTTACTGTATATATAATATTAAGAAGTTGAACTTTATTTAATCTTTTAATTAAGAGGTGTGTTGAACTCAAGAGGGTGATTTCATCCCTTGAATACGAAGAAAACGCGTGTCTTTTCTGTAAAGTTTTCCTGCTATCAGTTAGTTTGGAAGATTGAACAAGAAAAAGTTATTCGCAAGAAGTCCGATCGTGGATTGCGCGCTTTCAGAGTCATGAATGGCGGCTCGAGATCTATTGGCTCGAGGTGGAAAGTGCGAGCGTTACAATTTAGAGAACGGCCTGTCATTACGGGCGTAGTCGGCATCGACGTCGAACCGCGCGGCAAGAAATTCAATTTCCACGAGACGCGACCGACTGGAGCAGTGCCACGGCTGATTACACACCGAGGAATGACCAAGGCATCACTTTACTTATCAAGCCCTACGGTTCCGAGACCGAGCAACCCCGTAAATAACGTGTCGGAATTTAAAAATCGATTAACCATCGCTTAGTCGAGATATAATGACACGAACGTTTTTCCAACGTAGGCCACCGATTTACTTCAGCATTGCAAATTCGAGTGTTCGAAAAAGAAGATCGATTTCGACGCGCCAGCAGCAATCTGCGCTCGAAACACACTTTCGATCTTTTTCGTTTTTCTGGCGAGAACGTAATCGCTTTTGTTCAAGGTCGATTGAAGGCGAAGGTGCTCGCGTTCGTTGGCGGTTCGACCGGAGTTATGTGGATCGGTTGGTTCGTTGTGTTCGATGTTTTTGCCGAAGGAGAAACGATATAATCGCGGTGGTTGTTTATTGATTTACTATGGTGGAATGCTTTTGTCTGGAAACCGTAGTTGGCCGTTGACTCGAGGAAAACTTGTTTATCCACAAGCAGATTATACCGAGCGAACGAATGATCGATGGTGCTGAATTAATCTAGAAATTGTTGTGACAGAAACTATTATTCAAAATTATGGCTTCTACGAAGAATGCTGGAAATTCTTAAAGAAAGTTCCAACTTTCATAGCGTATTACGTAGATTATGCTGTTTAGAAAGCTTTCTCGATTTTTCTGATAGAAATTCTCCCGTGCAATGGCGCGTGCACACTTTCCACGCGTCGCGTCAAGGAAAAAGAAAACGGGCTTCCGCGATGCACGCGCTCGCTCAATGTCTGTCGCCGATTCCAAGGTGGATTATAGTCGGCATGGTTCTCTTGGGAGCCTGAGCTCATTCCCATGAAAAAGGAGGGTACACGAACAAAATGGCGTCACTTAAAAGAAAGAAGCGCGGTGTCGTGCGATCCCTCGTGAGAAACCGATTTCAATAAAAATTTCTCCGTTACAAATTCCAGAAAATAAATGAAATTGAATCTGTCGACGTTCGACGACTTGGCAAAAAGTAACGTTTCCCAACAGGTCTCGCAGAGTTTAATCGAAGTCGACGTAAGACGCTTCGACCACCTTGCCTTAATCCTTAAAGCCTCCAGGTGCATACACGCACCATATTCGCATTCAAGACTCCAGGTGCACACGTGTACCGTGGATTTCTTATGTTATTTTATACCGGGACTATTTTGCATACTACCCGAGTAGTTTTTAAATAAGCCGTGTCATTTCTGCACGCCACCACTAGGTTGTCCCCATAAAGCCATGAAACACTGCCTCGATGCCTAAGCAATTTTTAAATAAGTCGAGTAGTTCGCGCATCCACATTTTCAACACTACAAAAAGATACCGAAAACACAGAAACGGTATTTCCGACAGACCAACGCTGCAAACAAGGCGGGCAACATACTTCCTGCCACTGTTCGACAAGCGCGACCTTGAACCCAGAATCGCACCAACCCCGAATTACCAAGCACTCGAAAGCGCGACCAAGGTCGTCGAAGGATTCACAAATCTGAGACGATCCTCGAGTGAAGAATCACCGGCCGCTCGGATTCACCGACTCACTGCACCTCGAACAAAAGGAGGCAACCAACGCCTCTGGGAGCGGATAGGCACTGCGTCATCGGTGGTGAACTTTCATCGCGCAAAGAAAGAAAGAAGAGGCGGATCCGCGCGCCGGTCGCAGACAGATCGCTCGGTAGAAAAACCCGCGGGCGATGGAGAAACGAGATCAACGTGGAACTCACTCTGAGGAGGCGGCGGCTGTAGCGGCCGCGACATCGTAACCCGAATGCAGGGAGCTGCACTCTGCGGCGCGGTTGCATTCCGGCTCTACGAGCCCGCCTCGCTCGTGCTCGAAGGCCGCGGCTGCGGCATCGTGGGCGCCGTTCAGGAACTCGACGCACTTCTCGGTGGGACTGGCCCGGGCGGTAGCTAACGCAGGACATCCGATAACGTCGTTGGCCACGTGCTCGTCCTCGCGGCTCCTGAGGAACGCGTCTAAATAGTGTTCATCGGTGGCGGGCAGTTCGTAGACAGTACCCGGAGTCCAATTAGAATGAACATCCCTGCGAGCGGAGGTGTCCTCCTCTACGGGTTTGCCCGGGTCGTTCTTTCTAGCGTAGAGCTTGCGCAGGTAGGCTTCCTGATGGCTCCTGGTGGCCCAGCAGCCGCCCTGCCACCATCTCTTCGACCCCAGCAGCGACGTCTTCCGTCTCCTCGCGAGGCTCGACATCCTTTCAGCGATTCGGCCCTGTCATTCGCGGGGTCCGCTCTTCAACGGTGTCCGAGTGTCTCCGCGCCTCGGCCGCGACTTTCACGGCGCATCAGCGCTGATCATCCGGCCGGTTCACGGTGGTGTGTACCTGGTCTTTTTGTCCCGGCGATATCGGCGCTCTTTATCCGGCGATCGCTGTCCGTCGTTCCTCTTTGCGCGCGCGTTCGTCTCTCGCGTTTAATCCAGGCGCATTAAGCCTCGGCGGGGCCCGATCCGGCGATCGCCAGCCGATCGTCGCTGCGTCCTTCGGCTCGATCGCCGCGTAGCGATAAGATCGTGGTCCACCCGGTCCCCGGAGCCCGTCGCGTCGATCTCTCGATCGTTCCGGGGCTCGTCACGATCGCGGCTGGCCGGCTGCTCGTGGAGGAAGTCGTCATCGCGGCCGATCGATAAAGAAGAGATCTGGATGTCGGTGGTGCTGCTCGTCCGTTAGGCGGCGGCGGCCACGGGGGACCGGGCTCGCGCGAGCTGGGCCCGATTGACGATTGCGCGCCGCATCTCCGCCGATCGGCACGCGCTCGCGAAACACACGCTAGAGAGGACAGGACGCTGCGAGGACGAGAACAAGGGGTGTGGAGGGGCAGAGAGAACAGAGGGGAAGAGAGAGAGGAAGACGAGAAAGAGAGAGAGAGAATGGAACAGGCGAGAACCAGAGGAGAAAGAGGATCGAAGGGGTAGCCGAAGGGGGACGGGAGAGAAAGAGACACAACAGGGATCCAGGAGAGAGAAAGCCGGCAAGGGACGAAGACGGGGAGGAGAGGCCAATCTGTACGTATAACCGGTAGTACAGTCGGAGATTAACGTTTTAATACGCGGCGCGTACGCCGAAGCACAAAGGGGGACCGAAGCCGATAACGTTCCACCGGTCGATCGGTACTCCCGATCTCTCGGGGCCTCCCACTCGCGAGAAACACCGAACTAGACACACGATGAGATCCGTAGATCCCACGACGCGGATCGCGATGCCACCGAACCGGAATACGCCTCTATCCGCTCGACGGGCGAATCCGCTTCACGTCAGCCCGTTGACACGCGACGTCCGCTCGTCACTCGGCTCCGGAAAGGAACGCGCGGTTACGTTCGAGGGCCGTCATCTTGCCGGAGCACTGTTCCATCCGCTGTCAATGCTGACGAGAGAAGCGATACCGCTTCGAGGCTCGCTGATCCCGGGATCGGCGGACCGGAACCGAGGAGACGACCACGAAGGAGAGGACGACTATCCGCTTGTCGCCTCGCCAGGTGGACCGTTTCTTCCGAGGACGATGCGCGAGAAACTGTTCGAACGCGCGCGATTCGAAGGGGTTTCGGCCGAAATTTAAGGGCCCGACGATCGATCACTGACCGTTGTGGGCACCGGTGATTTGACGGCGCGGAAGAACGGTCCCGCGAGCGGTTCGGTCGCGACAAAAAGCTTCTAGAATCGGCGTCCCGGGTTTCCCACTCGGGCGTGCTGAGGCCGAGCGGACACTGAGCGTACTCCGGGGCTCAGGGCGGCCGGAGAAGAGCGGGGTACGAGCGGACCCCGCTCTAGGGTAGGGGGACCAGGGGTCCGTTCTAGGGTAGGGGGATCAGGGGCCCGTTCTCTCTCGTAACGCCGCGGACGTCCGTGCGTGTAACTTCCACGCCGCCAATGCCGGCTCGCCTGCCCCCACCAACCCATACCCTCCCTCCCCTCGCTCGCTCACCCTCTTGCTCCTTCTCTCTCTCTCTCTCTCTCTCTCTCTCTCTCTCTCTCTCTCTCTCTCTCTCTCTCTCTCTCTCTCTTTCTCACTCTCTCCCGATATATTTATATTCGTTTCTAATACGTGTGGCGTGTCGGGTCCCGACGCCTCGCCGAGAGACCCCCGTTCGAAGTACGCGCGCACTCCACTCGCGGTACTTCGATGTATGCGTGCGTCAGGACGAATAGCTTCCCCGTCTCCCCTCGGGACCCCCCTCCTTCCCTTCCTGGTCATCCTGAAGGCATTCTGACCAGGATGGACCGTCCACGAGATCCGACCATCGCTCGCGGTACCCGATCGCCACCGGGGGACAGTTTGCACGCGAGACACCATCGCTTTCGGGGATGCTCTCCGAGAGCGGCTTCTTCGTCAGCTGGGGCATCACTCAGATTTTTATGGTTGGTTTCTTGGGGCTCTTTTTTCGCGATATGTTCGGATTCGTTTGCGTCCGATATTCGTTTTTGGGGTTTCGTTTGAAATCTGCACACACGGTATGTTTTGATTAGACTGCCTCGATCTCGTTCTTTCTTTTGCGACGAGCTCGTACCGGACGTGGATATTGCTTGAATAAATCATTTGGGAAATGATGAATAATATTCATGGTTTGGCTCAATTGAAGAAGCAAATGATTTTATTCAGCATAATATGCATGATACAGTTGGGTATATGCGAGTACGTTGTTGCAATTTGATTTAATCTTTGAAAATTGCATATTTTGTGCATTCAACTTTTTATATGTTTTTGGTATCTTGTTATAGTACCTGTTCAGTGTTTAATATTTACTAAATACATACAAATTTGCAGTGTATAAACATTTTCTTTGAGGGAAGAATATTTCATTTATTAAAATCACGCTTATTGTTAAATATTTAATACAGACAGTTATTAAAGATATTATTAAAAGATTAACAAGAAAGAGGATTTCTCCATGAAAATTGCTGCTTTTTATAACTGAATCGCATATAATACGCGCATTGAAGTTATTCCAATCAGCTCTCGTCATTTTCTCCTTTTCTTATAATTCAGCGATATTCTGCTGGTATATCATTACGATACCTGTTATACTTTCCATCGAGGAAGTAAGACGAACACTCGGACCATGCTCATTTAACGGGCACGGTATTAAATCATCTACGGAGAACGAAAGCCAGCGGTCACAAAAGAAAAAAATCTTCGAAAACGAATTCCCGTACCACTAATTTGAAAGCACTCGAGCCAGACTGCAATTTTTAATGGCAGTCGGGCAGACTGGATCGCCTCGAATATGTTGTAGCTCACCGAGCGGTTAGAACTAGGAAATTCTTACGTAACCAGACTGGAACTAGTCTTTTTCCGGCGGATTCTAGGATCGGATAATGATACAGGCTTTCCCATCGACCGCTGTGGTTCAATCGCTTAATCATCGTCCAGCATCTTCTCAGATTCCGACGTGTTCCGTTTCAATCAATGCTGAAGGAACACGGCTGAGTAGCATTTCAAGGAGAAACATTGTAGACTCCAATAATCACTATGGCAGAGAGCACGATTAAATTGACGTTAGACGTATACGAGAGATCAAAGTGCTCCATTTTAGAATCCTGCTTTCGCAATCATTGCAGACATTTGTTGGAACTGCTCCTGCAGGAATTTATTTTATAAACCGACCCATTTATACGTCGAATCAATTGCAGTCTCGATAAATGCATGCTTGTAACAATAAAATTACACGTCTCTGTTTGTATATCCACTTCTCAATTACGTTTATCGAACACGGTGCAAACATAGTTTTCGTTCAGAAATATCATCCTAAACTTAATCTTAAAAAGTTCTATTCAAGAATAAAATTGAAATTCTTTGTGCTGGGTTTTCGTTTAATTACATGCAAAAGAAATTTTTATTTCATTTAACAAAACGTGATGAGAATAATTCAATCAAATTAAATAATTCAATCAAATTGAATATTATTTATTATATTATGTAGTGTCCATTCTTCTGAGCAACCAAACAGTTTTCCCACTTGAAAAATTGTTCTCCCATTCGAGAAATGATTCTCCCATTCGATTTTTCCAGTTAATAATGGGAGTGTACCGATCGCTATCGCTTAATGCTACAGTAATCTCGGAACCCTATTACTCTTATCACGAGAAATATCTGGCAGATTGGCCAGCGAGAGAAAGAAAACGGATTAAGATGTATTTTAATAAATAAACTATTACACCGCACCGTATTATTTTCCATATCGGTCGAATTAGAGATTAATTGCTGATGCTGCAGACCGGAATGCGAACAAAGATGTGTTTTATTTTTGTGCGAAGCTTTAAGAACAGACTACGCTATTTACTATTTAAATTATGCATTTTACCTGACCGCTGCCCCGGAGGTAGGAATGAGAGATCTTCCCCCACCCTTCGGCACTCTGAACAAGCAAATTTCATCCTGGTTGCTCGAGATACATATTTCTCCGGGGCTTGGCATGCCTTTGATAGCCTATTTTTTACCGACTGATTGCAGTTCGTAATGGACAGAGCGATTCTTGTATTTATTGCTAACCAATTAAACGGATATCTTGCCCCTCTTCGCCGGGCCCTTTATTTATGGGTGGTGTGCTGCGGCACGATATTTACCTGTATAGCGCCAAAAGAGATGCATAAATATGGACCCGTACTTAGAACTCGCTATTAATTAAGGGAGCGAGACCACGGTGATAATTTGCTTTATTGAATAGCATTCCTTCAATTAATGTACCGGGCGTTTGTTAAATTTCGATCAGGATCGAAATTTCAGTCATGATCGAACAGTTCAATTTCATACGTAACCATTGAACTACCGAGCCAGCCAGAACGACGGATTTCAGATTTTTTAATTTTACAAGTCGTGAAATTATAGAAATATTTTCTTGAGAAACTTTTTAGTAGGCTTCAAATCTGAGTCGCCAGATCAGGGGAATTGAGTCGAATCGAATGGAAAAAGTTAACTCCTCTTTGCCAGTACTAGATTAGTCACGTGACTAATAGTAGAAGGGGAAGGGTGGAGTGGGGGACAAGTCCTAATCTGCGACTCTGCTTCTGTGAAATCTGAATAAATTAAACCCTGTTATTTTTATAAAGAATTATACACTACTGTGCAAAAGAAAGAAGCACTCAGTATAATTATAAAATATAATGACAAACAATATCTTTAGCTAGATATTGTATTGTACAATGATTGATTTATCGCATTTAAAGCATCAGATAATCTGCAATAACACATATTCTCAGAACTATTCAATTAAACAGCGGAATCCTTTTTCAAAACTTACTGTGTTCTCATTTGATCTTTTACGCTTTTCTATAAAATATGGCCGGATGCTTCTTTCTTTTGCATAGTAGTGTATATTTCTTTATAATAATAAAAGGATTTAATTTATTCAGATTTCACAAAAGCAGAATCGTCAGATTAGGACTGATTCCCACTCTACCCTTCCTTCTACAATTAGTCACGTGACTAATTCGGTCATACATCTCCTTAGAATTCGGTAGTGCTAGTGTTAAACAATAAAAGAGTACAAATTTTAGGAACTATGTTCCAAGCAATTTAAGGGCGTGATTAAAAGAATTCCTGATTGAATGCCTCGATGAAGAGTTTCGCTTAAGAGAATAAAGGAATTGTGCTCTTTTTTAAACAAGACTTTTAATCTTGTGGTAATTCAGGAAGCGTGTAAGCTGTTTTACGCCGATGAATTTTGATCGAGATTCACGGGACCACCTGGTATGTAAGGATCGAAGATCCAGCGAAATCTCCGAGAAGCCACAAGACCTTGGCTTCGGTTTCAATTTCGATGAACTTCATGGGTTAAGCGTTGGCTAATAACCATTAATGGTACGTAACATTTAACCACAGACAGGAGTTTCTAAGTATACTTCGGGTATTTATGCCATTCTTGCGAACTCTGCCCTTTCGCGTTACAAATCATCGATACGAGAATTACGTCCGACTACCTGGAGTGGTTACAAGATACATGTGCAGCTACTTTACGAAGTGTTACCGTCACGTTGTGAATGTTAATAGCAAGTCGCTTTCTCGAGATTAATTTAGAAACACACAGAAGTACGAGCCTTTAAATTATGATTAAAAGTCCTCTGCCATTAAGTGTTTATCGAGTGTTTATTAATTCGTGAAATATGTAGTTGTAATTCAGAGGGATCTTAAATTCTCTGAACACGTCCCAGCATTTCTGTTAACGATATTGAACTGCTGTTACTTGGCGTTTCAAAAACAATTCTAATCTTATTGTTAATCGAATGTTATTACTTGTTATATGCATAGTGACTCCCACTAATATTCGGACACTCTTAAAAAGACGATAAGTTTTTAAATATTGGACCATACGATTTGAACTATTTCGAGAAGTTAGAACAATTAGTTTGCTGCACAACGTGGAGAAAATTTTTGAAACAAATTTGCAAGTTGTCGGAATTGCAGAGAAAATACTAAAAGTTGTATTTTGCAACTTTTTTTATGTGAGCTTACAAACTAATTGATCTAACTTCTCAAAAAAGTTCAAATCGTATAGCCCAATGTTGAAAAAGTTATTTTTTGAGCGTCCAAATATTAATGCTTGTCCTCGTGTCTGCCTTAAAATATTTTTCTAAAACACAAAACGAAATTGGTTCAATAAATAAATGGAAACGCAGAAGAAATAAAGATTTCGAGGTTCCTTGGTGGCTACAGAATTGTTTTCTCGGAATAATTTACACGTCCAATTTTTGAGCGCATTACGTTCGGCTTATGCAACAATTATTTAATTATTTCTCTACCTGCCACATCTTCTCGGAACAAATCAATTTCACCACAATTCGATGCCTCGGACGAAACCGCAACTGCTTCAAATTTTGTTACCACTTATACTTCGGCAAACCCCATTCCGAGGACCGATCTGGATGGGATTTTTTATTGCGACGATCGAGGAAAGCGCTAACAGATGACCCAAAATTATTGGATACACAGATAATGACTCTATAGGAAAACCACAGTGAAAAGGTCATACCATGTATACCTGCAAAATGGTGGGGATACGAATCGCGTTCATTCGTTACGCAGTTTTCGTGCAGTGAACTACGGTGTCAAAAAGCAAGTGTGGAGTATTTTAAGTGAATTTTAAGTGTATTTTGTTTCTGTGTACGATGGATGCAGTTGATGAATGTAAGTACTATGCATAATAATAGTATGGGATTTATATTGATTAATGTCTGTAATGTATGAAGATAAAGTTCGATGCACAGATTTTAAAGATGCATGCCAAAAGTTGTATATTCCTCAATATTCTTGTTCAGACTTGTAGTAGATATTTTGTTTTACATTATTTTGACCATTCTGACCAATTGCAATTTTTCAAAATTTCTTTTCACGTCATGTAGTAAATTAATTATTCTAACTTCCCAAAAAATCTGATATTAAAAGAGTTATCGTGTTAATAACGCATGAAGATAAAGTTTGATACATCGATTTTAAAGATGCATACCAAAAGCTGTATATTCCTCAATATTCTTATTTAGACTTGCAGTAGATATTTTGTTTTACATTATTTTGACCATTCTGACCAATTGCAATTTTTCAAAATTTCTTTTCACGTCATGTAGTAAATTAATTATTCTAACTTCCCAAAAAATCTGATATTAAAAGAGTTATCGTGTTAATAACGCATGAAGATAAAGTTTGATACATCGATTTTAAAGATACATACCAAAGGCTGTATATTCCTCAATATTCTTATTCAGACTTGCAGTAGATATTTTGTTTTACATTATTTTGACCATTCCACCAGTTGCAATTTTTCAAAATTTCTTTTCAGGTCATGTAGTAAATTAATTATTCTAACTTCCCAAAAAATCTGATATTAAAAGAGTTATCGTGTTAATAACGCATGAAGATAAAGTTTGATACATCGATTTTAAAGATGCATACCAAAAGCTGTATATTCCTCAATATTCTTGTTCAGACTTGCAGTAGATATTTTGTTTTACATTATTTTGACCAATCCGACCAGTAGCAATTTTTTCGCCATGTAGTAAATTAATTATTCTAGCTTCCCAAAAAATCTGATATTAAAAAAGTTATCGTGTTATTAACGCATGAAGATAAAGTTTGATACACAGATTTTAAAGATGCATACCAAAAGCTGTATATTCCTCAATATTCTTGTTCAAACGTGTAGTAGATATTTTTTCTTAAATTATTTTGACCGTTCCGACCAGTTGCAATTTTTTCGCCATGTAGTAAATTAATTATTCTAGCTTCCCAAAAAATCTGATATTAAAAAAGTTATCGTGTTAATAATGCATGAAGATAAAGTTTGATACACAGATTTTAAAGATGCATACCAAAAGCTGTATATTCCTCAATATTCTTGTTCAAACGTGTAGTAGATATTTTTTCTTAAATTATTTTGACCGTTCCGACCAGTTGCAATTTTTTTCGCCATGTAGTAAATTAATTGTTCCAACTTCCCAAAAAATCTGATATTGAAAAGGTTATCGTCCTTTTAAAAGTGTCCGAATATTACTGTGGTTCTCTGTATTTTGACCACGTTTTGGCGATTTCCGACCACTATGCGACGAGGAATCGGCTCGATTACCGAAAACCAACGTGTCCGCCTCGCAAGCATGTTTCTCAGGCTCGTCGATCCAGAGAAAGCCGGCGGCGGGTACGGGTGCCCGGTTCATTGTAAAATTGACCGTCTCGTTGTTCGATCGATTAAAAAGAGATTGAGGACGGTTTATATCGATCGTAACTGGCTTCAAATTGGCCGCCTAATTTAATTCAGCTGGTAACGATACAGGGAGAACGCGACGAGGCACCCGGTTCTCGGGCCGGGCTGCTTGTCCTCCCTTTTTCTTTCGGGTGTTCTTCCAGGAACGCCGAGCCCGAGAAATGTCTTCATCGCGTGATTCCGGTGGCCATCGGCCGTGCTGAATCGATTTTTTGTGCGAATTATATCAATCGCCTGCAACCCCGAAACCGTTCCCTCGCGGGACCTTTCCTTTTTGTTCGGACGCTTAAAATATTGCACGTCGCATCCGCCATTTCCGCGTCGCTTTAACATCATTACCGACAAATAATCTTGAAAAATGAGCTCCGATGATTTTACGAGGTGTTGCGCAACTAACGGCGCGGTTCGAGGATGTCCTACCGGCATTAATCGTTTAACACTTTCCCGGCTGATGGCACCGACGTGCGAGAAACGACGGTCAATCGCTGATTGCACACTGGCTGTCCGTTTTCACCGTTACTACTCGAAGGTTGTTATGTTTTTCTGTGCACAGTGATTGTGCTCTTTGATCAACGCTGCGTATGCAAATCCATTGCGGCGTGCCTAACTTGACATCTTTCTGCAAAATAAAAATTTTCTGCCTGAATTGCGACAAACTGGAGTGAAATAGAAATCTATTTTCTGTTCAATAGGTTGAACATGATACAACTGTATGTTCAAATTCTTCTAATGAGATTTTATTAATTTATGATTAACTTAGGTGAGATTTAAAACAATGGAAAGATTTAAAGAATTTCAGAAAGTCAATGTATTATTATCATCTTATTGAAGTCATTCAAGAGAGAATGAAATTTCTATTTAGCTCCTGTTTCTTACAATCGACGTAGACAATTTTTATTCTGCATAAAGTCCGCACTTGATTAAACACCGAATTGTAATCACATTAAAATCATTTGATTAAGTAGTCTAATATTATAATCAGTATAATACAAGTCTAATACAAAACTTGAAGAAACGTTAGAGGTATTTAATGACATCGTTACATTATTTTTGACTTTTCAAGCCGATTAACACTAAACCTACCGGCCATTAAAAGTGACTAATGTGTATGGTATTATAAAAATAACAATATTAAATTTATTTATATTTTGTGCGATTTTACCACGTTTTTATTTGCTCGCTTTCCTGTCTGTCTGTTTGTCCGTCTGTTCTGTATTTTTGCAATTGATTTTAAACTAACTTCCCGATGAGCTGAAGACTTGACATTTTAAACGTAGCTCAGAACTGGATGACAATGCAATATTTTTAAAAAATTTTTTAAAAAAGCCTATGCGTTTAGGAGATATAAATTTACTATAATTTACATTGGAGTTAAAAAATGTATTCAATCTGTTCCCATGAAAACACCTTTACAATCTCAATAATCGTCAAATAAAAAATCTAAAATGGGTCATTTGACCCCTCGTGGTTGGTGAAGTGTTAAACGAGAAAATAGATTTTTCTTCACCTTCGATTTTGTCTATATCATCTGCATCGATTATGCAGAAATTTTGCATAAATGATTTTCCCCGAAAAATCTCATAAAAATCGGCTTTGTCACCGCGTTCGTGGCAACAGGGGCAAAGAACGCAAACTTCCCGAGGGGGCTCGATGCACCGTGACGCTGTATTGTACCGGCCGCTGCAGTTCTTGCGGCCGTAGTAATGCAGCCGTCCATTACACGCGGGCGAAACAGGTGGCGCACGATTGTCCGTGATGAACCCGGTTGAGCTTCGCTCGCTTCTGCCCCGGAAGATGAAGAGGAAGGATATCAACGGAGAGAAAGAGAGGCGAAAGAGGATCGGTGGGATCCAGGCGTAACCGGTACCGTGCACCGGAATTATTAACTGTTATGCAGATGAATCCGCGCGCGTCTATGCACATGCGGTGCAATGGGGCGCGTGCTCGCCGCGCTGAAATTTCGCAAGGCTCCCGAAGGCGTGCGCGTTTAAGGTCGTCCTCGCGCGAGGATCTCTCTCCCATCATCGGCCGATCATCAAGATCAACCGCTCGCTGCCTCCTTCGGTAGCGGGGCCCACGTCGTGTTAACGAGCTGCAAATGTGTGCGTGTCATGCCCGAGATTGATCGATCGCTCATTCTTCCACGCTCCGGCGAAATCCGCGATTTTTTTTTCGATCCTCGCCGATCGATTTCGCGATTTTATTGCGCGTGCCATTCGACGTTGATGGAATTATTAACAGATGTCGATGGGCCAGCCTCTGTGCGATTTCTTGGATTCGAGATGATTTATGTTCATCTTAGTTTGCAACAAATTTGTTCGTTTCATGGTACATTTTTAATCTTTTCTCATCTGGTCGTAGTTTTCATCACTTTTAAAGAAGATATTCATAAATTTAATACAGATGCCGATGGGCCAGCTTCTGTGCGATTTCTTGGATTCAAGATGATTTATGTTCATCTTAGTTTGCAACAAATTTGTTCATTTCTTGGTACATTTTTAATCTTGTCTCATCTTGTCGTAGTTTTCATTATCTTTAAAGAAGATATTCATAAATTTAATACAGACGTCGATGGGCCAGCCTCTTGCAATTTCTTGGATTCGAGATGATTTATGTTCACTTTAGTTTGCAACAAATTTGTTCATTTCTTGGTACATTTTTAATCTTGTCTCATCTTGTCGTAGTTTTCATTATCTTTAAAGAAGATATTCATAAATTTAATACAGACGTCGATGGGCCAGCCTCTTGCAATTTCTTGGATTCGAGATGATTTATGTTCATCTTAGTTTGCAACAAATTTGTTCGTTTTATGGTACATTTTTAATCTTGTCTCATCTTGTCGTAGTTCTCATTATCTTTAAAGAAGATATTCATAAATTTAATACAGATGCCGATGGGCCAGCTTCTGTGCGATTTCTTGGATTCAAGATGATTTATGTTCATCTTAGTTTGCAACAAATTTGTTCATTTCTTGGTACATTTTTAATCTTGTCTCATCTTGTCGTAGTTTTCATTATCTTTAAAGAAGATATTCATAAATTTAATACAGACGTCGATGGGCCAGCCTCTTGCAATTTCTTGGATTCGAGATGATTTGTGTTCACTTTAGTTTGCAACAAATTTGTTCATTTCTTGGTACATTTTTAATCTTGTCTCATCTTGTCGTAGTTTTCATCAGTTTTAAAGAAGGTATTCATAAATTTAATACAGATGTTGATGGGCCAGCCTCTGTGCGGTTTCTTGGATTCAAAATGATTTATGTTCACCTTAGTTTGCAACAAATTTGTTCATTTCTTGGTACATTTTTAATCTTGTCTCATCTTGTCGTAGTTTTCATCAGTTTTAAAGAAGGTATTCATAAATTTAATACAGATGTCGATGGGCAAGCCTCTGTGCGGTTTCTTGGATTCGAGATGATTTATGTTCATCTTAGTTTGCAAATTTGTTCATTTCTTGGTACATTTTTAATCTTGTCTCATCTTGTCGTACTATTCATTATCCCTAACACTAGAAAGACGGGAGCTTAGTATATACCTATATTGCCTGAAAGCAGTCAAAATGACTGCATTGTGAAAAAATAACTAATGCGCAAAGAAATTTGTTTATCAGTCATTTTTAATATATTTTATATCACTTACAGTCATATAACAAGTTATTAATAAGTATTAACAATAAAAAAAATGTATTTCAGTTTGAAAACACTCAGTGATCCTCCTTCCCATCTGAATTACGTTACAGCGCGTTCAAAGGGAACAAAGCGCGTGGCCAGGCCTGGCATAAAGATTCGAATAACAATAACAATAACTTTAGTTATTGAACAACTGCAACTTATCAAGTATATGTCGAAATCGACAATTTATCATGAACTTGTATGTTATCATGTTATTCCAATCCAGAGCCGAACTGGTCTTTTCCAAGCAGTCAAAATGACTGCTTTTCGGCAATATAGGTATAACACACATATATATGCCGGAAGTGAAGGAGGGGGGGGGGAGCAACAACAATGATTAATTAACCCATTTATATGTTGTAGAAAAAGTCACAAAATTATAAGAAGCTGTGTCATTATTTAAATAATTATTTTTTTAATTGAAATTCAAAAGCAGTCAAAATGACTTGCTTAGGCAATCTAGTGTTAAAGAAGATATTCATAAATTTAATGCAGATGTCAATGGGCCAGCCTCTGTGCGATTTCTTGGATTCGAGATGATTTATATTCATTTTAGTTTGCAACAAACTTGTTCATTTCTTGGTACATTTTTAATCTTGTCTCATCTTGTCATAGTTTTCATTATCTTTAAAGAAGATATTCATAAATTTAATGCAGATGTCAATGGGCCAGCCTCTGTGCGATTTCTTGGATTCGAGATGATTTATGTTCATCTTAGTTTGCAACAAATTTGTTCGTTTCATGGTACATTTTTAATCTTGTCTCATCTTGTCGTAGTTCTCATCATTTTTAAAGAAGATATTCATAAATTGAATAACAAGATATCAATTGAATTTAGTAACAAGACAATCATTTGGTTTGAAAGCATCTTCAGGTTTAGAATTAATTCTTTATTTTTCTATCGTATTGATTTTTTAACAGTGTACCAATTTGATATTATGTAGCTCTAGAACTATAAGACTATTAGTTTGCAATCGTTCAAATTATAGAGATGCTTTCGTGGGACCATGATTGAATAAATTTATTTATTCATATATATCTTAATGATCCACAAAATCTGAATAAATGCAATCTTATTAGACTGTTTTTTTCCTTATTAGTTTCTTAGTTATTGTTTCTCTTATTAGAAAACATATGGAGTAATTCAAAGTTCATTCATTCGTAGCACAGAAAATAATGCAATTACATATTCGTATTTCTTCCAAATGTGTTAGTTCATTGTAAGAAAAGTAAATGTTCCAAAAAATCAGATATAAGTACTAGTGCTGCAGAAATTTTTGCGATTGGAGAAGGACGATCCTGTAAGATGGAAATGAACTGTAAAAAATTCTTCCACCGACGTTCCCTAGTCTTTGATTAACCTTTGCAGGTCTAATCCGCTAATTTTTCGAAATCGTCTTCTGACACGAACGAATAACACGGGATTAGTCATAGAATTATTTAGGCTCGTTGTGCAAGTTGCTCCAGAGTTCTCTGAAAGTTCTGGACCCTTCTCGCGTCTCCTGTGTATCGAGAGTTTATAGCTCCTCTCTCTGTTTAAGTGTCAAGATAAACGAGTGGTGGCCAGATTAATCACCCAGACTTCGGTAGTTCGTAAATCACCGTTTAAATGCCAGCACGGAGGCCTTCTAAATTATGTATTCAACGATCCGCCGTGTTTAAGATTAGAAGCTGATCTCGCAAGAATGATAGCTCCGCCATGATGGAAAATAAATCTGGCAGCTTGGACCGCGTATGCACGCCGCGACTCTAATCGTTTCGAACGCGATACAGATTCGGGCGCTATTGATCTTGTTGATCTACCAGGTTGGCTTGGTTCTCGAGATCTATGGTTGTAGGGTCGATCTTTATGTAACGCTGTTTCGAAAGTGAAATGCTCTTGCACCTCGTATTAAACGACTACGTAGTCCAATTGATTTGGTTGGGAAATCATCAAAGTTAAAATGGAAAATATTTACTGGCTTCTCATAATAAATTAATAACAGCTGTGAATCATCGTGCATTTATGAATCTAACGTATTTGCAGACTATAAAGAAACTTGAGGTGCTCGAATGAAACAAAGTGCATATTGACAGGAATTAATACTATTTTTATTTATAATTCTTGCAACAAAATTTTCCTTCCATTGTGATTTTTTAAAAATGATCTGAGGACTTTAGAATTCTTCAAAATGGGTTGGTGGAATATAAAACAGGAAACAAATTAAGATAATTAAAGAATATTGATATACCCACAGTCTTCAAATTATTCAAAACAGAATTAAACGCGTAACTGGCTCTCATCTCTTGCAATTGATGCAGAAAATTTTTATTTTCCACAAAGATCCACATTATAATTATTACATTCTTGAAAATTGTCTGACCTACTCTCTACATTTCGCTATGTTCATGTTATAAGTATTGCTTAACATTTCGCTGAGAAATATAATTTAGAGAGCTGGCAGCACATTATGGCAAATGTGTAAATGGTTCGAAATTGAATTTTGGCCCCAGTAGATTTCCAATCGAGCACATATCGAGTCCCGTCGCGATCGCCGAACAACTTGTTCCCCGAACGTGATTCGCTTGCGAAGTAACAGCACGAGACTCCTCGATTCTAATCCTTGAAGGTCCGCTGATTCTCGAACACCTTCGCTTACCGACTAAATCTTTATTAATGACGCCCGCGGCGACGTAAATACATTCCCGAGCCCGGAGACCCGTGGAACTCCATTTTCGACGACCGGGTAATCCCCGCGAGCGGGACACTCGCTTTCAAACGATTTAATTCCGTGGATTCCTTCCTAGCCGTGCCGGCAACTCGTGCCTCCGCGCTGAGAAATACATCTCCCCTGACACTGCGATGAAAATCCCGTTTGGAAGGCTTTGGGTCTTCATTACATCATCGACTGACTGCGCAATTACAATGTTCATCTCAGTCCTGAAAACTCTGAATTTTACCGATCATGTAAAGCACACAGTGAATTTATTATGTGAATCACTGTAACTATTTTATTCAATGCCGTAGAATTGACAAAAATATCTTCCTTAATTCTGGACAATAACAAAAATGCTTGAGGTAAATGGATCATTACATCCGACCAGAGATGAGGAGTCCC
Source organism: Lasioglossum pauxillum (assembly GCA_933228785.1). Classification (NCBI taxonomy): domain Eukaryota; kingdom Metazoa; phylum Arthropoda; class Insecta; order Hymenoptera; family Halictidae; genus Lasioglossum; species Lasioglossum pauxillum. The sequence goes on along the minus strand of OW121702.1, from coordinate 14,785,725 downwards.
TTCGCAAATTTTTACGTTTAGCTTATCTTAAATAATTTTATATTAACACATTTCCTATAGGGAGACTATTCATAGGATTTTCAATAATTATGTTGTATCAAAAAGAACACTTTTACATTATAATCCCACACGAAATTATAAGATGATGTTACTGGAGCTGACGTGATCGTTCACAATGGAAAATGTCGCTGTTAAAGAATCCATTAAAAAGTCTGTAGCCATTTTTCGACTTTAAGAATCTTTTGTGCTTCAACCGCGAAAGTTATTTAAATGTTTCTCGCATGAAACGATACTGTAGACTCTTCCAAATACAACAATATATTTATTGCAATAGATTCTTCCTCGGGACGTTCAACATAAATTGACTGGTATAAAGGCGTCGAAGAAAATATATTCCCGACGCATTGCTTATCGCATACTTCGGCGTTCATAATGTTATCAATAGACTGCGGATCTTTATGCAAAATAAAAAATGTTTGCATTGATTGCAAGACACAGGTGACAAATACAAATTTCATTCTTCTTTTAACACAAATGACCAGTTCCAGATTTTTTATTTTACAATTATTGAAATAATAGAAATGATTTCGTAAGGAATGATTGTATAGATATTTTTAGTAGAGCATGTATTCCAATAGGGGCCACACAAAGTCTAAAAAAAATCAATCTTGTCATTTTTGTAGGGGAACATGTACCAGTTACTTTTAAGGCTTGGTAGGTTTAGTGTTAATTATCTGGGTGCACGGTAGTGCACCAGCCAAGTTCTCGCACTACCTCCTTTTACACGAAACAACTTAGCCGTTTTTTAGCGGCTTATAACTCGGCACTGGAGGCAGATGGAGAGATGTAATTTCGTACACTTGTTAAATGCTATCATGTCTCAATATTGACAAAACATTAATCTTCCAACATTAGTAGGTTCCGAGACCTCAAAAATCGCTAAATTTGTCACTAACTGATCATCAAAACCTTTTGGGTACGTCCCATTGACCTACAAGCTTGAAATTTCGTACATATAACAAACACTCAAGGAAATAATTATCAAAGTTTGAAATTTTACATCTTAAAGGGGTTGTACTGAAAAAAAACATTACGAAATGGATACGTAGGATAGAACATAGCAGCATAACATACATAAGTATACGTTTTATTAGCTTCGAAGTCGCAACAAACTTGATGAAAAAAACAATTACTCTAACAATCGTTACTTTTTAAACCAATGGCCATAAAAGGTGTTGGGTAGCGGCCAAGTTTGAATAATTTATCCCTCCATGTAACTCTTTAAAAATTAAATAGCGTTCTTTTAAACTAATTTTAACAAACGCGTTTTTCAGTATTGCAAGAGGTATTTCTAAGCTAACGAACTTGGCCGTATTTTGTTTGATCTCACAACTTTTTACGGTCATAGGAACTTGGCCCCTGTTTACAGGATGTTGTCGTTGGGTCTTATTAACGTGAAACTTATACACTGGTGGCCTTAAATCTTTTTAATAGGTCCACTGTTTTAAATTGTACGTACCCATTCTTGTCATAAATGCATAACATCCGCAGTCTAGTTATCAAAACATATACTGAGTCACGGTGCGCAAAGAGCATACACATATCTCTCCCGATCATATCGCAAAAAATAAAATTCTTCTATCCATTGATCCGCGACGCAACCTCGGAGAGAAGTAAAAGATAGTATCCTTATCTAATCTAATTGCAGAGAGAAAAGTCGAGTAGCCGTCATAGTTCTCGCCTGGGAACAGCTCCGCGACACGCGATGATCGATAAAGGTGCTACTTAACGTAGCATTTAATGAAATCGTGCGACGATGAAGGCTGGCCAGAGCGAGGTAAACGCTACCGGCGTACGCGTTAATCGATAGCGTATGTTCGACTGGTTTCGGTGTCAGCAGTTCGATCATCGTCCCGGTCGTTTGCGAAACCGAGAAATACCTCCGCGTTCCTGTTCGTCGAGCTCTTGTTGCCGATCGCCGGGAATTAATCTGGTCGGGTGGCGCGCGCATGAAAAACGCGTTCGGAACTTCATTAGATCACGGCTGATCGGTAGGTGGTGGAGCAATTAAAAGCCTGTTTAACGACGATGATGTGTGTTCTTGCTCGCGTGAGCTCTCGCGAACGTCCGTTGCTCGTCCGTACGTCCGTCGTGGCCGCGTTCCTCGGCACCTGTTACCAACCAAAACAGGTGGTAGCAGGCGTGTGCTTCGCGCGACGCGTTCGGCTATGAATCCGCAGCTGCGTCGCGGGACGCTCGTTACAACCTCCTCATCGCGATTGCCTACGTTTTCCTCCGTTTCCTTCTGCCGCGTACAGGCCGCGCCAAAATCATACGCGAAAGCCATTCGTATTACACTAAATCCTCGGGAACGTACGAAATTGCACATGGAAAGATTTATCGTGTCCGACAGCAACTCAGAAAAATTCTGAAATAAATCTGATACGTAGTCCATAGCTTTATACACGTTCGGTAAATTTTTCAGATTTTTTCCTCCTAAATTCTGTCTGTGAGAAATTAAACTAGCGGAATTGGGAATTTCGATGTGGGTCTCGAGCAGAGTTGGGCATTAATCAATTAAAATTTTAAAAAAACAAAATAAAAAAGGGAATCATTGAAAAATCGACGATTGATTTAATCGATTGATGAAGTGAATCGTCAATCGTTGATTAAAGAAAGAAATTGTTGAAAAAAATATAAAAGCACGTAAACATTTTGTATTATAGATCAAATGACAATACACCTAAACTCAGTTTATATTTTTTTCAGTATTCATATAGTTCTGATTCCGTATTTCATTTCGAAATTTCAGCAGTTAATCATTAATCAATTATCCGATTGACGATTGACTAAAGTAGAAATTTAACCGTTATTCCCAATTAACGATTAATAAATATTTAATCGTGATTCGCAATTAACGACTAAACTAGCAGATTAATTGTTAATTGCGATTAACGATTGAAGTACAAATTTATTCGACAATCGTTGATCTTTTTGCCCAAGTCTGGTCCCAAGTGATGTCTTGCAGGAAGGAAACGCTTTAGTCTTCAATTTAGTCATTTTCTAACAATACTTCTGCAACATCCTCCGTTTACTTCTGCACGTGTACAGGCCCTCTGAAAATCTTAAGAAACCATCGAGCTGCAATAAATTTTAAAAAGAATTCTAGAAAATCAAATTAATAGATAGCCTTGACATTAATCTTCAGTGAAAGGCGATTTACAAGGAAAAAATTAAATTGTTAGTAAAACCTTGTTTGATTTCTGACAAAATATTTAATTGACGATGACATTTTTTCATTTCAAATAAATTCTGACAGAGACGTGTAGGTGAAATTTATGACAGTACACAGATTACAAGTATTTATGTGAAAATTCTAAAGTGAATCTGCCGTGTAACTGGCACTCAGACACACGTCAAGAAATTTTTTGAGACCTTTTGCTCCACTTTCCCGGCACTGAGAAATTAAATTCGCGTAACCGTGTCTTTAGCACTCCACAGAAATGGAACGTTTTACGATTCTCCGTTTCCGATTATAGTGCTCCGGAATTTTTCTGAGGCCTTTTGTATTCCTATTTCTACGCCTGTTGAGCGCACCTGTATTGCAACGATGTTACTACTACGCAGCAGTTCACGTTCAGAGGGACACGTGTTATTTTTCGTCGCGCGAAACTGGTTTCCGTCCGCGGCTAACTATGCACGGCGAGCATTCCCTGCCGCGATTCCTTAATTTCGTCATTTACGTTTCGCGTGCTTTACGTTTTCGATTCGTGGAACCGTCCGGTGTCCCGTTCGCGGTAATCCTTCGAGATAATTGGAGATCATTATCGCGGCGGGAGAGAACGGCCACCGGAAACACGCGATCATCGAACCAGTCGTGTTCCGAGAGTGTTCGGTGAATCGAGGACGGTTCTGGAGCAGTGGTTTCAGATTGTTTCGGCATCATTTTCCGCTTGATCGTCTGCCCGTTGGAAATTACCTCGCGGCCATGGATTAAAGGGAAATCGAGGGCAGGCATCATGCTCGTCGATGGAGTAACTAATTCCAGATGCATCGTGCCCTGATTTTTCTCCGTTTGGCAGCTGCGCGAAAAACTCTTTTACTTTCTTCTCGATTTTTTTTTGATTTCAAGAATTGATAACCGAAGTGAAATATTTAAAAATGGATTTATGGAGCATCAAAAATGACCATTTTATAAAAAGTTATTCAGATTTCTAGCCATTTTTATTTTTTATTTCATCTCAAGAATTGATAACCTAGCTGATAACCGAAGCATAATATTTAATACTGGATTTATGGAGCACCATAAATGACTATTTTATTTTATTTTACGAAAAGAGCAAAGCTGTGTTTATTTATATTTTTAACCATTTTTATTTTTCATTTGATCTCACGTATTGATAACCTAGCTGATAACCGAAGCTATTTAACACTGGATTTATGGAACACCAAAAATGACTATTTTATTTTATTAGAGTTTACGAAAAAAGCAAAGCTGTGTTTATTCAGATTTTTAACCATTTTTATTTTTTATTTGATCTCGAGAATTGATAACCTAGCTGATATCCGAAGCACAATATTTAACACTGGATTTATGGAACACCAAAAATGACTATTTTATTTTATTACAGTTTACGAAAAGAGCAAAGCTGTGTTTATTCAGATTTTTAACCATTTTTATTTTTTATTTGATCTCGAGAATTGATAACCTAGCTGATATCCGAAGCACAATATTTAACACTGGATTTGTGGAGCGCCAAAAATTTTATTTTATTTTACAAAAATAGCAAAATTGTGTTTATTTAGAGTTTTAGCCATTTTTATTTTTATTTTATCTCACAACGAATTAGCTCGTCACTTGGTATTAATTGAAGAATTAATTGTAATACTGATTTCTAATATTTTAAATTTGACTTTTAATATTTTCGGTAAACATATAATTTTATTTGATTGCCCTTCGCTAAAGGGATAGCTGCTTCCATCGAGGAAGCATGTAGCATAGCAAAGTGGAACAAATGCGACTGGGTAAATACTATCAACTGGTGGCGTAAATGACTCATACCTCTTTATGCTGTTTGCACGCGTTAATGCTGTTTGTACGGTTCGCGCTATTTGTTAATCCGTTGGATAACTGAGCTGCTATAACTTATTTACTGCGCGAGGGTATTGAATCTAACTGAGATCGTCGAGCGAGATCATAGAGCGTATTTTATAAGACAGGTAACATATGTCTCGAAATTCCGTTCCGCTCGGATGCTCTTCTTCGATTCCTCCCCAATGTTCAACCGGAAATACTAAAAATTCTTCTCGCGTGAAAAATTAAGCTGACAGACTGCACGGTGAAGCTGCAACGGGATGAAAACATTTTCTAATAAATCTGTCATAGAGCGTGCACTCATAAATAACTCAAAAAAATCTCGTTCAGTCATAAAACATTCCAGTGCGTTATTCAAATCCGAGCGAATTTGAACAAAACATTCATACCAGTTCCATTTGTGAATGTCCCTATAATTCCACTTATAACTTCACGAAGATCTCACGGTACAAAATTCGCACGACTAAATGCACAATGGTTATTACTGTTGATGCTTTCGGGCATGTCCTCTTAGAATTATATTCCCCACGTCTCGCAAGCATTGCAGCTAGGTCATCAGGGGTCAGAAGACACGCTGATTCTGATCAATATCAGTCCAGCATTCTAGAAAATATGTAGCGTGCATCCGAAACTCTTAATGACGAAAACAAGTGCAAGTAAAACATTTTCCATCGCAGTTGACCTTCGACGACCTTGAATGACTTTGAATCGTAGTACATACACTGTAGGCGTTTTAAGACACCCTATTGGATAGTATTGGATTGGAACGAAAGTTCGTAGCATTTGTAAATTAAAATTGAAAGCTAAAATTCAGATATTTATTCATAGATTTATTCAATAATATATTCTCCATTCTGTTCTATTACTTTTTGCCATCTTCGAGGCAACTTCTCATGTTATGAAATAAAGACATGAATAAATACCTATTTTATCTTCCATTCTTAATTTGAAAACGCTACGAACTTTCTTTCCAACCCGATACATAGAAAAGTATCAGATGATTGCATAAGTTCATGATCGATTTGAAAATAAAATTCAATGGTTAAATTTTAAAGAATACAGTTTTATTAGTCAATTATATAATCGCCATTCTTCTCTACAATTAGAAAGGAATGGTAACTATATTTTTTTACACTACGCCGTGCAGCACAGTTTGCGACATCTATGAAAATCGGGCACGAACTTATGCAATATTCTAATATGTTACTGTACCTTGAAAAACGTTCAGTTACAAAAATTAACGTTGTAGCCATGGGTAAAGGATTAACCAGGAAATGCTCGTCCTCTCTCTCGGAATAGCAAATAGGCCGAGTCCCTCCGTGAACCCTCTATTTATATGAATTCGTTACTATCCGCGAACGTGAAATCAACAACCCAGTCGTTAAGCGTGATTCGACTTTTCGGGCGCTCCCTTCGCGTCGCTTCCCCGCGTGATTGCCAGCAAACTACCTTCGAGAAGCTTGTCGCTCCGCGTTTTGTTTTTACAATTTCTTCTCGAATTTTCTATACATGCTACAACGTGGAATTATGCCACCCTTGAAACCTCGTTTTGACACATCCTTTCCTATCACCAACAGCAACCTAGTTGTTTAGGTAGCCCGTTTTACGTGCCTCACGCTTACAAGAGAAGGACCCCAAGTGTCCGACTTCGATTTTGATAATCTTTTGTGAGATGATGGTATATGGATCCCTAATGACGTCTGCAAAATATTAGGTGTAGTTACTCAATAGTTTTAAAGATATAAACAATTGAACTTCGAAAGCTTGAGCTGCAAATGATGGCCTATCAACAAGGTATGAAAGTTCAATTGTTTATATCTTTAAAACTATTGAGTAACTACACCTAATATTTTGCAGACATCATTAGGGATCCATATACCATATCGTCTCACAAAAAATGATCAAAATCGAAGCCGGACACTTGGGATCCTTCCCTTGTTAGTACACTGACGGCATAGTATGTGTGACCCTGCAGCCAATATTTCGCTACAAAATACAAGAGTTCGTAGTTTATCTCGCAGGTAAAACTATTAAACCCATATTATACATACCGAGACTGTAAATGCCCAGCCACCCAACAGAGGTGACTGACCCTGCATTGTCTTCCGCCGATCCTCCTCGAGGTTTTTCCATCTTGACGCGAGAGACCACACACCGTTCGGCCGGATCCTCTATCTATTTCCCTGGCGGAAATTCAGCCGCGTCGCAACAAAGTGTTTCGTTTTAATCTTCGGTGCCGGAGACCCGGCGGGTCTCATCATCGCATCGCATCGCATCGCATCGCATCGGGACACGCGTGCGCTTTCATTCTTTCCCGCGCTTATGCGAGCGACGCGGGGCCCTCCCTCGTTTCCCACGAGCGTTCTCCCGCTCATTACGACTTCCCGCGGCCGCGAGGCTCACCGAGGATAACACACGCGAAACAGTCTCTTGAAAGGGAATACGGCGAACGGGGCCCCTAACACTCCGTCAATAGTAGCTGCTCGAACCCGCTTGTTTCAATATTTGTAAACGGGACGCGCGGAGGTCGTCCTGCACCCTCCGCTTCTTCCCTCCGCCGCGCTACGTCCCTGTCGCTGCTCTTTTCTGGATAGACGCCAGACACCGACATCTTGAAACCTAGGGATACCGGCGAGCATGTTGCACCGTGTTTACCGATGCACTTCGCGACGACATCGACTCCTTGCACGGGTTCGAGCGGATCGAGCAAGGCTGTTGATCGTTCTGATTACTAGGCAATTTTCAGAATTTTTTAAGAGGCACGTGTTGAATATTTGAATTCCGACCTTGGTGTGCTTTTTAAGTAGCATTCGGACAATGTACTCGAATTTCTTCAAACGGCCATTATAATTTATTGAGAATCACTGCGGTGGTTGTCAAACGCCCGTGCGTCATCACAATGTTACACCAATATTTAATCTTCTTTATTTTTCATTATTTTTTAATGGAACTTCCATCAACACATTCGTGGCATTTTTCTAATGCAAAATGATACCAAACACGATACGATTTCAACTGTATTTAGTGGTTTAATTTACGATGAATGTTTCGGACGCAATTAAGGATAGCGTATAGAAAAGAAAGAGACGCGAACAGTTGTCGTCGCCGGCACTGCAGAGATGGGCATTAATCGATTAAAATTTTAATCATGATTGATTGATTAATGTATACGATTAAAAACAGAAATCGTCGAAAAATCGACGATTGTTTCAATCGATTGATTGAATCGTCAATCGTTGATTAAAAAAAGGAATCATCGATAAATCGGATGATTTAATCAACTGTTGAAGTTAATCGTCTCATGGTCTATCCATAAATTGTAATAAGGAGGGAGAGAGAGACAGAGAGAGGGAGCAGAGAGCGGATGGAGAATTGACAGAAATAATAATATATTTCAACAAAAACATATGGTCGTAGCTTCCCAGGAATAATAACTTCAATCATAAAAGCACGTAAACAGAGTTTATATTATAGACCAAATGACAATACATCTAAATTCAGTTTACATTTTTTTCAGTATTCATACAGTTCTGATTACGTATTTCATTTCGAAATTTCAGCAGTTAATCATTAATCTACTAATTTCGACTAAAGTAGCAATTTAATCGTTAATAGCAATTAACGATTAATAACTATTTAATCGTTAACCGCAATTAACGATTAATAACTATTTAATCGTTAACCGCAATTATCAAATTAATAAGTATTTAATGGTTAACCACAATTAACGACTAAACGAGTAGATTAATTGTTAATTGCGATTAACGATTGAAGTAGAAATTTAGTCGTCAATCGTTGATTAAATGTTTGCCAAACTCTGCGGCAATGTTCAAAGCCCGCGCGTGGTCTTCCTTTACACGCGTTGTCCTACTCTACGTTCGACTCGGCCTTTGGAGATAAAAAATAGCTACCCTATACGATAGATGCGACCGAATCCCCCCGAGGCTGTCGCGTCTATAGAGGATTTACTGTATACAGGGAACCCTCCTATAACACGGTAGATAGGTTCCTAGAAAATGCCGTGTTGTGTGAAACCGTGTTATATGAGATCCAGAGCCAGTACAAAAAGGGGGGTTACGTACCGAAAACCTATTAAAACCAAACTTCTTCTTTTAATTCCATATAAACAACGTTGTTTCGGTTGAACGATATCACCTTGACTTTCTGAACCTTCTTCTTCATTTATCTGTAATTTTTGTTTGTTTGCTGGTTCTTACAAGGTCATTGTAGATTTCATGGTATAAAGATAGAGAATTTTGCAGCTCCCTTTTGAATTTTTCATCAATCAACACGTCATTATTTTAAGGTAATTTAGTTTTTAAATATGTTAAACAAAAATCATGTTATCCAGTGCTGTACAAAGGTTTTCGCAATTTTCTTATAGTGTTAGAGCGAAGCCGTGTTATAGGATGCCGTGCTGTAGGAGGGCTACCTGTATTTACGTAAATTAATGTTCCGACTGTACGATAAATCGTGATGTGGTGATAAAAACAGACTGCGCGAAATTAAATGAACCAGGACTCGACTGGACCTCGAAGACACTTCTGGCGAATCTGGTGGTTCTCGGCGAAATTGTCTGATTCTCATCGAAAGGCGATTCGCGGGCCACGAATTCTTGGTGGAGAGCCATAAAAGTGGCTGGCAACGCAGTAGTAGAAGTGGAGGGGCCCGTCGAGCGCAGACCCCGCTGTAAACAATACGTTTCACGCGCGAACGAACCTCGAGGAGCCCTCAAGGTCCCCTCATCAAGGAAGGAACGGCGAAAAAAAGGAGCCGTTAATGGAAGCCGGGTTCCATTGGGCGCGAGCGAGCCAACGCGAAAGGATAAGGAAATCCAACCTGGGGAATTATGCAGATTGTAGGTTGGAATCCATCTCCTGATGGGTTGCGGATGGGCATACTCGAACCTACGTGAGTTCATTCGCGGCGAATGGGGCACCGGTGCCCCGGTCCAACTGCCCATCAGTTTCTCTACCTGTTTCGCTGCCCCCTCCACTTCACTCTTTTCTCTTTTTCTCCTCTCTTTCTGTCTCTCTATCTCTCTTTCTTGCTCTCGGCATGTACGAGTACTTTCGACAATCATTGCGTACAATGTATCTTTCTCAGCGAGAAACGAATGAGGATCGACGATGGGGATTCAGGCTGATCTTTCAGGAATTATGGTCGAGGACACGGAGATCGAAGGCCACAGTCCCACGACTTATTCATATTCTTTTCAGAAGAGTGACAAGAGCAATTGGCGTAACCTGGAATTAGGGTACACGTTATTCTTGTTCGAAGTGCTGAGAACAGTGTCCCAAAGAACTTTCATTTTTCGTTCCCGTTTTTCGGTGACAGGGATATGAAAATTATTAGGTCGTTGCGCGGACTTATTGTTGAAAATAATTTGTGCATCTTGCTTAATTATTGTAGTTAGCAACTTTGTCTGTTTTCAATTGTTTTGCGAGCTCATTTGACGATTTAGATTCTCTCTTCCACTGTGTTTCTTATCAGTAGGATCTTCATGGGAAATAAACATTTTTTGAATTTGTTATAAAATATGAGGGCCATTTAAGAACGTTTTCCTTTCTTTAATAATGTTTCTCAGGTCATTTGAGACACCTTTTCTTAAGGCGCATTCATCATGTTCGTTCCAAGTTAAAAAATTGGGAAAGCTAATTTTCGAATGGCTCTCCTGTAAAATTTTCTTTTTACCACGCTTATATTAGCTTGCCGAGTTGTCGTTGTTGTTGCATGCGTCAAAATCTTGTAATCGAATTTTAAACCATTTCCCGGTGTGAGCTAGAGATTTGAAACTTTAAACATAGCTGAGAACTGGATGACAATGCAATATTAGAAAACAAATTTAAAAAAGAACTGTGCGTTCAGGAGAAAAACAATTTTAATATTAACCGTTACACCTCGTCGCGCGACACTCGGTAGTACGTGATCGCGTTCAGCGATCCCCACTCCGCGCGCCAGCGCTCCCTACTCCAATACGCGTTTCCACTCCGACTCATCCCCACTCCACTGACCGACCCATTTCGCACCGAAGGAGCTCAGTCAGTGTGGTATATTCTGTTCATTCCCTTTGTATTTCCATATCTTGCGTTCATATGCATATCTTACTATTTCATACCAGTATGACTATATCTTGGGTTCCATTTAAAAAAGATTAAAAAGTAGAAAATAAAAAAATATATAAAAAGAAAACTTTTTAAAAACCACGCTTATATTAAAATGCACTAAAAAGGAGAAAATAATTTTTTTAGACATTGGTGACTATAAATAAAAGTGTGGAGCGCCTACGAAGATTACGTCAATATATAGTTTAGCGCTCTACGTTTCTATTTATAGTCATTAATCATCATAATCATTATTTATTTAACGTCGCTTCAACTGCTATAGTGACGGTATAGTCACTAATGTTCAAAAAAATTATTTTCTCCTTTTTAGTGCATTTTAACATAAGCGTGGTTTTTAAAAAGTTTTTTTTAACTCGTGTCACTTTGTTTATGAATGAACGATGGTACTATTGGAGTGAATCCCCGTGCTGCTATCGAAAAAGAATTTGTACAAGTTCGAGACTGTGGCGCATTCATCATGTTCGTTTATGTGGAAGAGGGAGTATAGTAGCCGAAGAGGTGGCACCGGAATTTCCGTGGAGCGGCATGGCAGGACGATGGAAATTTGCGCCCAGTGAACCTTGTCCTGGGGCGTTCACGATCATTTCTCTATTTTCATTCCTGGCAGATAGGCCGGGGCGCGGGACGGTCGCGCGATCCGGTTTACCTATCTCGTCCAATAAATATCGAGACATCTCGTGAAAAACTGCTGTCCATGCACGGACAGAATCATAGTGACCACCTGATTTAGCTCATTCCCGTGAAAGATCGTCCCCGGCACTCGCATACGCGCGCGCGCGGGCTCGAACCACTGGTATACTGTTTAATGAATGGTTGCCATCGACGCGTTAAGGATTCTGTAGCTGAAACGCCATTACCTCGATCGATAAGCGTTAGAGATTCAATAGTATGGTGTAATTAAATGCCGCGGGGACATGCGTACCGTTTCACAGGTATCTGCGGATATCTGCTTCCAGAAACGTCTTTCCTAATTGACGTGATTGGCTCGGTGGTCCGTGTCCTCCGCGACTATTTTATTATTTTTTATTTTATGGATCTCTCTTACTCTTTTCATAGATTTGTTTCTGTCCGGCTGATTCGCTTGTTAATTAATAAATTGTTTATTAGGAATGTAAAAACACAGAATGGGAGAGAGTCTCCTTTCACCAATCAGAAGAGATTGCTTGCATTAAAAGTAGTCGTTTAAATATGTTTATGAATGTTTATAAATATTTTTATACGTTATATGTGTTGCCTTCTTTCTTCTTTTCTTGTGTACTATTTGTTCGAAGAAATAATTCTATCGCTATCCTCCTTGAAGAAAAATTAACGCTTGCTACGAGCTGATGTAGCAACTTCAGCTACTAATGTTAAATCTACTATGTTAATATAGTAATTAACGCGTCGACTGTCAAACAATTGGATCAAAAAATTCCATAGATTCCATGTCAGAGACTTGTGTCCCCACTGTACCTTCTCCTCCTTCTACGACGCCATTCCTCCACGCTTTAGACACGTGTCACTATGTCACGTGACTAATCAGATACTGGCAGAGAGAGGGTAACTTTTTCCCCTGATCTGGCGACTGTGATTCATGTTGATACTGCAGAGTTAGGTCACAATGATTATTACTTCTAGATCGTACAAATTTTAACTAAATGCGATTCGCCATAGTTATGGCGAATTATACAGGGTGTCTCAGCTGAAGGAGGCCACCTAAATATCTCCTTTATTTTTAATGACACAAAAAATATTTATGGTATAATTTAAATGGTATCGAAGGAGGAATATCATAGAAGAACAATTTCTTTTGTCCGGTTATTTTTTCATAGTTTTTTCAAAATCATCGTTATTTTTTTATCGAGGAAACTTGTTTATTCCATCTTATAGCGGCTGAAAAAATACATTTGAATATGCTTAAGTCACTAACAAGATGGAATAAAAAAAAGTTTTCCCGAAAAAAAGTAACGATGACGTTGAAAAAACTATGAAAAAATAACCGGACAAAAAAAATTGTTCTTCTATGATATTCCTCCTTCGATACCATTTAAATTATGCAATAAATATTTTTTTTGTGCCATTAAAAATAAAGGAGATATTTAGGTGGCCTCCTTCAGCTGAGACACCCTGTATACTCCCTCTGTCCCACAATAATAGTAGCAGATGATGAATTTAATTTGCCGCATAATAATAGTAGCAAAAGAAGATAAATATAAATAGCAACATTTATTATCAAAAATCTAGATTACATTAAACAATAAATTAAAAATATTACTCCGAATTTTTATTTAGTGTTCAGATAGTTTCTGTATTTTTCAATAATTTCGTTACCGCATTTTAAACTTGTAGGTAGCATCCCTTAGCTGCGAAGCTTTGCTTTCCCTACATGCGTGAGCTTAAAATCCAGCATAACTTGTTTTTTTTTCATCTTACTTTTACAATGGGTTGATAACTGAAATAAAACAATTAATTTCGATCAGCTGATGAAGTTAGAACAATAGTTATAAATCGTAATAATTAGGTTATCCTAAAAATTTAAAGATGTGTCAAAACAAATGGCAGATGTCATGAAACAATGATTTTGATAGAAGGCTTCGCAATTTTGCGCTACAACATAACTTACAGCTGCCATAATTTCTGTTTAAATATTCATGTGGTACTACTATTATGGGACAGAGGGAGTATTATATATTTTTACCATAATTTGATTGACCATTTTTTAGGAAAGGCTTATGGATGTGTTAAAATATTCTAAAATGAAATTGTGGTTTAAAAAGGAAGCTATATATAATAAAAGTTGAATGACAGACACGACGACCCAACACCTGAAAAAGACAGCACCTCAAGAAGGAAGCGTACCTTTCCCCGCATAAGGGGAATGCAAGCCATAAAGTAAAATGGCGAATTTGTGCATGCTAACTAAAGATTGCTGTTTATAGTACCATACTACTTTCTAAAGCTAATCACCAAGAACGTACGTTTTTGCAAGTATCTAATAAAACAAACCGCCTCGAGAGTGTTCGCAGAATGCGAGGGACACCGGCAAGAACTGCAACCATAAAACGGTCGACATCGTAGCCCCATAAACGCATAAAATCCGCGGTTTACCGTTCGCGTGTACGAACATTTTCTTCGGGACGGGCGCACGGTGGTCAATTTGACCGAAAACGAGGACGAAATCGAAACGGAAAAAATTCCAGCTCATTCATTCTAATTAATGTTATTAGCGTACCCGCTATGTACGCGTGATGTTTCGTTAGTTTTAATGTTTGGGCGGCGACTCTTTCAACAACATTCCAACTTAAAGGTGATCGTCAGGATCGAAATGAATTCTATCGAGGCGAGTATTATAGATTGCAATTTAGTATCGTACGAGTGTTATTCTCGAGATTAAAAGATTGCAGCTTTTACGAGCAAGAACAATGAATATGTTAAATTTTCTATGAATCTTTAAGCGTGACGTTAGTCATTAACACACATCGAGTATCGATTTCGTTTCTGAGTGACGTTTAGAGGTCAGCCGATATTCATTCCTTTTTTTCAAATGATATTTAGAGGTCACTCGACATTCATTTCTTTTTAAATGATGTTTAAAGGACAACTTGATATTGATTTACTTTTAAAACGATATTGCGATCACTCGACTTTTATTTATTTTTTTAATCATGTTTAGAGGGCACTCGATACTGAGTTCTTCTTTTAAGATGATATGTAGAGGTCACTCGATATTAATTTCTTTTTTAAATGATCTTTAGAGGTACTTCGTATTGATTTTTTTTAAAACGATATTGAGATCATTGGACGTTTATTTCTTTTATATGCGTATAATTTTGTGCAAATCGATTCCAGGATAATTCTGTGAGAAAGTCCGGGACTGGGATCGTTAAGGAAGAACCCGAACCGCCCCATAATTTTCTACCCTGTTACAAAAATAACATTAAGATCCGATTCTACAGATCAGGAAGTCGCTAATACAGGTCCGTCTGCAAGACCGTCTAATCAACAAAGATGCGAATTGTGTGCACAATTTGGGCCGATTGACTCCGGGGTAGTTCGGTTGAAAAATTCGTGACTGGTTGGTGGAGGGAGGGAGGGGCTTGATTCACGGTCCGGAATTAAGAAGCGGGGACTCCTCAATTAAGCAGAAGGTCAGTGACGCGGCCACAATGGCGCCATGCCGTGGCCGCCAACCGTGCTCGTTCGTTTACGGATTTCAGAGATTGCGGCAGAGAAATCGAGAATTCAGGTAGTGGCTGGACGAGAGCCCGAGTGTGGCTCGCTCGCTTACTCGCTTGTTCGCTCGCTTACTTGCACGCTTGTTCGCTCGCTCGCTTACTCGCTTGTTCACCCGCTTAC
The DNA here is from genome assembly GCA_933228785.1 of Lasioglossum pauxillum. Taxonomy (NCBI): domain Eukaryota; kingdom Metazoa; phylum Arthropoda; class Insecta; order Hymenoptera; family Halictidae; genus Lasioglossum; species Lasioglossum pauxillum. The sequence goes on along the minus strand of OW121702.1, from coordinate 14,770,170 downwards.
TCGCTCGCTCGCTCGCGGGAAAGGCTCGCCGGCGAACGAACGAGTCGAGCGGAGCTGTAATTTAGAGAAAAACGTTCCCCCGGAGCCGCGGGGCCCTACTTTTCGTGCGCGCCGACCCGCCTACCTGGCCTCTATTACCCGCGCACCTCGCTCCGGATAGTGATGGCCTCAACACGCTTCGCGTCGTCTCGCATTGCCTCGCCGCGATCCTATGACAAAACGTTCCACTCCGATTCGATTCGATCCGATCCGATCCGAAACATCCTGCGGAATTTCTTCCCCAGGACGTCGATAATCCTGAACGACTTGTCCCGCCTCCAGCCGTGATTGCCCCACGGGATTGCTCGGTGATTTATCAAAAGGCAATTCACCTCGAACGAGCTTTTTTCGAGGATCCGAAATGTGCTCGCCGATGGTGGTTATTAATTTGTGAAACGCCTATTGGAAAATCGATTTTTTGGGATAGCTCCAGGCCATGTAGCAGATCATGTTGTAGACGCTATAGGGGTCGATAGAGAAATTGGAAGAATTGTTGAAGTTTAATTGTGAACAGAATAATTTGAAAGAGCACAATCAGGTTTAATTAACGTGCTGCCATCTGATCCTTCTCTACGGTGTGAGCAAGGAATAGCTACTGTCGGCGTACAAAGTATTCGTACACCTTCTAAAAACGAAAAAATTTTTCAAAATTGGACTCAGCAGCTTGAGTTTTTTTGAGACGTTAGAAGGGTTAGTTTACTAGCTAATGTGTAAATAATTCTTTTTGTAATTGTAATTGGTCGCAATTACGAAGGAAACTGTAAAGACCACGATTTTTTAACTTTTTAGCTGTGCCCGTACTGAAAATTTAAAACATGTATTTTGTAAATCTAAGTAGGCTATACATATACATATATGTACAAAGTTTCATTGTAATTGGTTGACGGATAAAAAAGCTATGGGCATTGTAAGATGTAAAAATCTTTGAATTTACGGTTTGCGATTCATTTAAATCGCAGATTCTTACGATTTTTGCTATTTTCAATCAATTATCAGGGTGTCCCAAAATTCGTGAACTTCCCGAAAGGGGGTGGTTCCTGAGACCATTTCAAGCGACATTTTCCTTTGCAAAAATGTTATCCGCGGCTTTGTTTAGGAGTTATTAACGAAAAACACGGACCAATCAGAGCGCGACCTAGACGCGAGTTGCCACAGTCGGCCAATAGACACTTGGCGCGCCGTGTCGACTGTGGCAAGTCGCGTCTAGGTCGCGCTCTGATTGGTCCGTGTTTTTCGTTAATAACTCCTAAACAAAGCCGCGGATAACATTTTTGTAAAGGCAAATGTCGCTTGAAATGGTCTCAGGAACCACCCCCTTTCGGGAAGTTCACGAATTTTGGGACGCCCTGTATTTCGTATCATCCTTGATCGATTTCGATGAATCTTTGTACAAGTATACAACTTACTTAGACCCTACCAAAGACGCCTTCTAAATTTGCATTACAGGTACAGATAAAAAATTAAAAAATCGTGACCTTTACTATTTCCTTCGCAATCGCGACCAATAACAATTAAAAAAAAAATATTTACACATTAGCTAGTAAACTAATCTTTCTAACGTCTGAAAAGAAACTCAAGCTGTTGGGTCCAATTTTGAAAAAGTAATTCGTTTTTTTAATATGCAGGAATATTTTGTACACCGACTGTATAGTAGAGAGTTCGACGCTTTTATTTTTAACCCTCGCAAGGTAAGGTCTAATAACACATAAATAGTAAGGTGGAGTCTCTTAGACCCCGACAAATGAATTTCATAAATAGCCTCGTTTCTAATAAATTTGGGATAAAGAATATACAGGATAAAATGTAAACGAACAGATTTAATTTTATTCGTATAAACATTCTTTCAAAAATCTAAAGCTGGGGTCTCTGAGACCCCACATTACCTTGCGAAGGTTAATATGTTATCTTGTGGTGTTCTTATAATTCTTCGGTGGAAATTGAGCGGTAAATAATTTTCAACCTGTGCAATAGAGATTTTTACATTTTTAGTTTTAACGTGACACCATTTTCCGATTTATCCAAATTTTTGAGAATTGTTTGCCAATCTGCTTAATAGAGAATTTTACATTTCTAGTATAGGTTTTTCCAAATTTTTGGAGACGGTTTGAACAGTGGCTGTCGATCTGTTCAATGAAGAATTCTTCTTTGTACACATCAGGGTAAAAACATGCAAACGTGTGGCCCGAATAATTAATTTTTAATCCACGAAGACTGCTAGATAGGAAATTGTTATTTTATGTTCCAGTAACGTCTAGGGAGATTAATGTCTGAACCGCATGATCAATGGGGCGAAACTGGATCACGCGAGGGTAAACTGGACGAGGCTAGACTAAACGAAACTAAATTAAACGGGACTCGACTAGACTGGATCTGATCACACTATTCTAAAGGATTTCAGGCTAAACTGGATTTGACCGAAGAAGTTTCAGTGCATCTAGGCAAGTTGGATCAGACTAGACTACTTTAAACAAGTGGAATCGGACCGTGGTCATAAATAATTTCTAACGCTGGAAACACCAAGTGCTTATTTACTACTAATCTACTAGTATGATTGGTTTAGTCGAGATCCATGTGATTACTATCACTGAGGATGCTAGCTCCGGTTCGAATACTCATTAACCTTTCATTTATAATTTATGTAGTTTCAGTTACTGTCGTGCTAACCCAATGAAATAGTAATCTTGTTTGCTCAAACCTAATTTCTAAACTGTTTACAGTGTGCGTCGATATTTAAATAATTATTATCGTTGCTAACTAGTTTAATTTAAGCTTTAAAATCCCTCTAATATTAAGCTAGACGATATTAAAATCTGGAGCAAATTGGAAACTAAATATGATTAGGCTAGTGACTACTCATCTTAAATTCATACGAGATCACATTAAAATCAGAAGCATCTTAAGGAAAATTGTGAATAGTACAGTAGGACCTCGATTGTTGCACAAAGTCCTCTTTCGTTGCATACTAGAGACTCCCAGCACAAGATGTCGAAATTCTGAGCAGCATAGTACGTATGGTGATATAAAATGTACAATTTTTTCACACTATTTTAGGTTCATATTCGTATAATTGTCAGAAAAATTGAAAACTGTTTTTTCTTATCTGTTTCAGATAGAGACACCACAACTGGCCGGTGAAATAAATATAATATTAAGAAGAACTGAACTGAAAAGAACCTCTCGTACTTCGAGACTGTCTGTTTACATCCCCGAAAGGCCCAGTCCCACATGTCCAACAGTTATTCCGAAAAAAATTCTTGGAAATCACTGTTGTCGACTTAAGGTGTTCCGGAGCATGAGCAGATTTAGTTTCCTGCCAATCACCGTGCAAGAGCGAGAATCGAGACGCCATCACTAGATCGGGAACAACCTGCACATCTCTTGGACCGACTCCTGCCTTCGTTGTGCTCTCTTACCTCCTCTCTCCTCTCTCGCTAAAATATCCTTTCTCTCCTCAGACTCGTCGAGGTTCGCAGCGTTTGCAGCGCGTCATTTCAACGGGCACGCACTTCAGGTTCGCGTTCGGAGCTGCTTTTGCGCGGCGGTAGCCTCGGATCGCGCTCGCGGCTGTCCTTGGAACTTTCTTCTTAGAAAGGTCTTTATTCGGGAACATGATTGTGGGCAGAACGCTGAAATTACCGGCAATCGACCGGCGTCACTTCGGGGAATTGTTTTTTGGCGAGACGTCCGGAAGGATCGGGCTCTCGTCATTCAAATCCGAGACATTAATCTTGTACGCGTTGAATATAGACGTATTTTTTGTTCTTTTTTATGTTATTTCGTCTTCTTGATTCAGTGCTTGCCAACTTTTTTGGAGCAACTTCTTGCCTTGATCTACCGGAAGTCTATTAACCCTCGCAAGGTAAAGTCTAATGACACATAAATAGTAAGGTGGGGTCTCTTAAACCCCGACGAATGAATTTCATAAATAGTCTCGTTTTTTAATAAATTTGGGATAGAGAATAACACAGAATAAAAAGTAAACAAACAGATTTAATTTTATTCGTATAAAAATTGTTTTCAAAAATCTGAAGCTGGGACCACACGTTACCTTGCGAAGGTTAAGAGGCGTTTCAAGAATAGTGGATATAGCAGAAGGAAGCTTAAGAGCTTAAAAATCTTTTATTTATGGTAATACTAAACAAAATTATTACATTATGCTCCTGGGGTTGACTTGTTTGTCTAATGTTATAGTGATATATCAGAAGGAAATTTAAAAATCTTTTCTTATATGATAATGCTAAAGAAAATTATTAGATTATGTTTCTGGGGTTGACTTGTTTGTTTACTGATATTGTGATATAGCAGAAGGAAATTTAAAAATCTATTTTTATACGATAATACCAAATGAAAGTATTAGATTATGCTCCTGGGGTTGACTTATTTGTTTACTATTATAGTGTATATCAGAAGGAAATTTAAAAATCTTTTTTTATATAATAATACTAAACAAAATTATTAGATTATGCTCCTGGGGTTAATTTGTTTGTTTACTGTAATAGTGATATAGCAGAAGGAAATTTAAAAATCTTTTCTTATATGACAATACTGAACAAAATTATTAGATTATGCTCCTGGGGTTGACTTATTTGTTTACTATTATAGTGTATATCAGAAGGAAATTTAAAAATCTTTTTTTATATAATAATACTAAACAAAATTATTAGATTATGCTCCTGGGGTTAATTTGTTTGTTTACTGTAATAGTGATATAGCAGAAGGAAATTTAAAAATCTTTTCTTATATGATAATACTAAACAAAATTATTAGATTATGCTCCTGGGGTTGACTTATTTGTTTACTATTATAGTGTATATCAGAAGGAAATTTAAAAATCTTTTTTTATATAATAATACTAAACAAAATTATTAGATTATGCTCCTGGGGTTGATTTGTTTGTTTACTGTAATAGTGATATAGCAGAAGGAAATTTAAAAATCTTTTCTTATATGATAATACTGAACAAAATTATTAGATTATGTACCTGGAGTTGATTTGGTTGATTACAATTGAAGATGCTGTTACCGTTGGAGGATATACTAACAAGGTTCTAAACCACATGGACATAGATTTTGAAAAATTATGAAATAATAAGGTAGATCTGTTAAAATGACGTCTCAGTGACGTCATGGATTCGACAAACTTGATTATTTTCAGCTTTCCATTAGAAACTACCATACTTAATAGCAACCTAACCAATTGCACTGCCCCACCAAAAATTATTCGACACTTCAAGTGTCTGTCACTGTATTTATTCATGTTTTCTTTGTCACAAAGAAAACTACAATATACGAAAGAATATACTTGCTTTCGTGCATAATGTACAAAATGAACAAATTACACACAAATATAAGGGAAGATTCACCGACAAGTATTTTGTGGCAATGTTACTGTCATTTTCATCGTTAGAAATGTTAAACTTATTGCCGCTATTGTTTCTCTCTCACAGTGAAACACTGAATAATTTTTCCATTCAAACAATTCAGGAATTACATTTTCCAAAAATCATGTCTGAAAAATTCCGTTCAGGTTTTCTTTGCACAGAAATTTGAGTGTGACATAGATACATAAAATAACCATTAATAATTGAATCCTTTTAATATATGTAAATCGAATCCGGGTGGTAATATATTAAATTCTAGTATGACACTTATTTCCTGTGGATCTAATTCACTAACACAACAAGAAGTCTAAGGCTTCTTCGCGACCTACATAAAGCGGAACTTAATAATTTTCTCAACCCTCCCACGCACAACTCTGAACACAATCCACTATAAAAATAACATCATCAACGCTAGAAAACCGTAAAATGTCACTTGAAAAAGTTAATCTCATCCTTTCTGGAAAAAGATAAACGATCGCACTATTTATATATTAATAAATAGCAATTTATGTAGATTGCCCGGAGACAGTTATTGTTTTCGATCGGTCACGGTCCAATTTCATTATAATTGCAAATTGGTCGAAATACAGTTTATACTTTGTTGCAATCTGGACGATCCACAAAAACCATGCATCACCCGATCCGCCGGGTGAAAAATGATTAACGACAACGCGCGGGTTTCATCTTGATTACGTTCGCGCGTTACACACGTTACTATTAATAAATCGAACGTATGGTTTAAGGCGATAACCTCGAGACGTATTCGCTCCCGTCCTTGGGAGCTCGGTTTTCGTCGTTTTCGTCTGTTTCTTTGCACGCGTTCATACGAGGGGTGGTAGACCGACACGATAGAGAGAGAGAGAGAGAGAGAGAGAGAGAGAGAGAGAGAGAGGGAGGGGGGTTGGACAGGTGAGAGAACAGGGTTGGAGGAAGGGGAAGAAGAAAAAAATTATCGAGCACGTTTATACACGCACTGTGATTGCGTATGTATAGATGAAATTACAGTGGGTGGGCTCCGATCGGTCGATCGCCATCAGAAATTGTCTCTCGGGGATGGAAAATTAATAAATGATTCTTGATCACATGGAAGAGTTATGGTGGTTACTACGGTAATCATATCCTTGGGCATTTCGCGCGTGTACCTGCCCCGAGGAGAATCTTGCCCGCGAGTGATGCCCGATCGTCGATGGAATATTTCAGATTTCCAAGGAAAACAGAACTGGCTGGCTGTACCGCGAATTATACGTGTTCCCGGGAAAGTGCAAGGTTATAACCGTAAGAGAGTGGCTATGGGGCCTCGAGAAAAATTATAATGCACAAGCGACGTCGTAAGAACGATCCTAATGCGTTCACTGTGCCCGTAATGCCACCTCTTTCCCTCAAATCGCGCAAAAACCGGCTGACAGTCCGGAATTCATCGCCGGAGAATCGAATGATATACAACTAAAGATATTTTGCAATATATTGTTAACAAGTTTTTACTCGATTTCACCCCTTGCGCTGTAACATCGAGTCGGACTCGTGAAAACTTCGAATTTGATCTGCTGCACACGTATGTTACCAAAAAGCAGAATTCTATTTTGATGTTATCGATTACAGAGTGATTCTGGGAATTGGGGCCACTGTACTGCTCTTTTTAACCCCTCGCCGTATCATTTTCTCTACAGTTACAGTGATCAAAACGTTTTTATCCACAAAAATGTCGTAGAAAAGGAAAGAAAATTTATATCTTTTCTATGGCTACATTTATTTTAATGCTTAAATCTGTGGTTACAAGGAAAAACGCCGCATGTCACAATTTCAAAAAATTTGAGTTTGTGCATTAATTGAGCTTCATAGTACAAGATTTACGTATTTACCAGAAAAAAGTCGTTAAAATAAATGCGAAGACTCAAAAAAATAATGCAATTTAACCGATGTCCTATGTCAAAACATTAGTATTCAAAACAAAGGGCAATATCTCAACAGTGTGCTACATAAACCATACTTGGTTTAAAGCATTAAATAAATAATAATAATAATAATAATAATCTCGAAAGTGAAAGTATGTGACATACGGTGTTCTTCCTGACAACCACAGAAATATTGATTACAAGCAAATCACATTTTATTTCATTTAAAAAGAAACGCGTAATATTCATATTTGTCAGACTTTGTTTAACATTTTCATGACGAGTGTGACTCGTTAAAATCCGGCAAGGGGTTAAGCGAAAACAGAAAAAAATGATAGGCATAATACGCTGCTACGAGTTTATCAATAAATATTCAAGAGTGTATACCAGTTTTAAATATTGTCACTAAATATCAAATACTAAATCTAGATTAAATTGTTGTGTTGTAAGTTCGAAGAGTCTTGTAAGTGACGTTATCGATAAATAAAGTTTAATAACACGGTATGATGCAGCGTAAATGGATCGGTTTACATAAGAATCTTTTGAAACAGTGCCGTTTAATCGGGCAGACACAAATCCGACATCGGAATGAAGGAAACACAGCGGCGGAGATCCGATGGCGGTGTTAAATCCTGTTCACAACGGCGTAACACGCTTGTCATTCGTAATGTCACCCACGCCCCCCCCCGAGGAGATCGGTATCAGCGTCATTGTCAACGCTGGGACCAAGTTGGGACTGCTACCAGCGGTGTTAACAAGATACGCCATCTGAATGATTATTTCCAAGGAGCGAGTCGATCGACTAAAAAGGGAACGAACAAGACTCGACTAATCCACGGTTGGGCAACCAGTTCACTGATTATTACTCAAAAAAGACGCCTTTCATGTGTCGGGAATTAGAACGTCTTATTCAATCCTTTTTTCTTGAAAATTCGATACGTTACCATTAATTTTCTCCAAGAAAATGCATTGTTGCATTAAACTCTTGTTTTCTATCAAATTTCCGCTACTCTTTAATTAATGAATTTCTTGACTATACGTATAAAAAATGGCGTTTAGTTCTTTCATCTTTTTATCATTAGTTTGGAGCCCTCGTTTTCTTCAATGGTAACAACTCTTCCAACACAGTTTTATATAAATTTAAGCAAAATAAAAATTTTCATGCATCATTTGTAAGAAAAGGAAGCTAAATAGAAATTGACTGTTTCGCTTAAGAATATCAATTCTTTGAATATTCATTGTTTTATGATGAATTAATAAAATTCAATTTCTAGAAACTTGTCATTCGTTGACAGAATATGTTGGTTACAACGGTGATTACGATAATGAATTTATTTAGAAAAAGTTATATTACATTTTCAACTTAATAATATTAGGTTGACAACTACAGTGGGTGTACAAAGTATTCGTACACTTTTTAAAAACTAATAACATTTTTATAATTGTACCAAACAACCTGATTTTTTATAATCAATTAGAAGCATTGGTTTACGAAATGATATACAAAAAAGATTTTCCATAAATTATAATTTACAAGGTTAAATGCAAAAATAACAAAGGCATTTTTTAAAACTTTTTTATTTGGATCCTTAATGAAAATTTAAAATGTATGTTTTGTAGATCTATGTTAGTCGTACACATGTTGAAAATTTCATTGAAACCGATTAACATACACACGAGCTACAAGCGGTTAAAAATGGTAAAAATCGTAGTTTTCCACGACTTTTGATCAGTTTCTGCTTAAAATCCACAGAATCGTACATCTTTCGACGCCTGTTGTTTTTTCCTGCGTCAATCGATTTCGATGAAATTTCCAACATGTGTATAAAGAACATGGATCTAGAAAACATATGTTTTAAATTTTCATTAAGGGTCCAAATAAAAAAGTTTTAAAAAATGCCTTTTTTATTTTTACCTGCAACCTTGTAAATTGTAATTTTTGGAAAATCTTTTTTACATATCAGTTTGTGAACTAATGCTTCTAATTGATTATAAAAAATCAGGTCGTTTGGTACAATTATAAAAAAGTTATTAGTTTTTAAAAGGTGTACGAATACTTTATACACCCACTGTAGTTTCGCCACCTCCAAATTTTCTCAAGCAAAGTTATTTATATATATTTTTTAAGCACGAGTATTTTATATCAAATTAATCGCAAAATTCAGAGCTTTCGAATGATATACAGTTCGAAAGGAATGGCCATTGAATTAGATTATAATGATACAATAAAAGAATTACGAAACAAAAGCTAACCTAATATTATAGCTGACGTTAGTAACAATCCAAAGATTTACTAATTTCGAACCTATAAACATAATAAAATAGTTTTTTTCCCATTTTCAGGTGAAATACCACAGCGACGTCGCTGGGATTCCCACATTTCATTTTTAATGGAGTCGTTCCGCGAGCTGGGTTTAATCCCGAAATCCAATTTCTCGGTAAGAAATTCGAAGAGGGCAAGAAGAATGGCCGCGTATCAATCCCCGGGACGCGTCTACCTGTCCGGTTTCGGTCGTTCCTCCAGCGTCTCAGGTGAAAAATATCAAAGGGAGCGGTTTCGGTGGCGGTTCCCTGGATCCCGGGGTGCTAGAGATTCGTCATAGGGACTGTGACAGATCCATGGTGTTTCATGGGGCGGGGAACGACGGGGGTGAAAGGAGGCCGCGGAACGTTTGGCGGCGAGAAGACGCGAATGGGGTGCGAAAATGTCGGGACATCTGCTACCTCGGTTGGAAATTATTAATCCCGTCGAAAGTAGTAAATCATACGACACAGGCGAGAAACCTGCGAAGGATGCGACGACGACACCGTCGGTGACCTTGATTTAGAGTCGCTGGAAAACACTTCCACCCGGGATCGTCCTAGGTATTTACGACTAGTTGGGAACTGGTTGGACGCTGACTGCGTCGGCATCTGCGCCCGAAAGGATTCTCTTTCCCCTGGGAGGGTGAAAGAAATCAAAAGTATTCATATTTCAACGCGACCGGCCCTCGGGCATCTTCCCTGCGGATAATGGAACTTCGACCATCCCTTCACCGCCTCGGGGAGGGGAGCACCAAGATGTTTTAATTAACCCTTTAACCTCTTAGCTGTACGGTTTTCGGAGCAAGCAGCGCGCTCGCGGAAAGTCAATATTTTACCGATCGCATTGTGTGTTTGCGTACATTTAGGTATTTTAAAAAATTTTCTTTTCTTTTATTTTTTGTCTCAAAATATAGAGTAATTGTTCCAGTCACCCTGGAGTCATCCTTGAATTCTTTTTTCCATTAATGCTTTAAATATTTGATTTACAAACAAAAAATATATAAAAATAAAACTTTTTAAAAACCACGCTTATATTAAAATGCACTAAAAAGGAGAAAATAATTTTTTTAGATATTAGTGACTATAAATAAAAGCGTGGAGCGCTAAACTATATTGACGTAATCTTCGTGGGCGCTCCACGCTTTTAGTTATAGTCGCTAATGTTTAAAAAAATTATTTTCTCCTTTTTAGTGCAATTTAATATAAGCGTGATTTTTTAAACAGTTTTTTATATATATTTTTTTATTTTCTACTTTTTAGTCTTTTAAATGGAACGCAAGATATAGTAATACTGGTATGAAATAGTAAGATATAGAAATTCAAGATATGGAAATACACGAAATAGAATTAGGGGATGACTCCGAGAGACAACGTCTCTTGATGGAGTCCGAAATTGTCCGAAATGAAACTGAATGAACGGAGCACCACATTGAGCTCCTTCGGTACGAAGTGAGTCAGTGGAGTGGGAACGCGTAGTGGAGTAGGGAGCGCTGGCGCGCGGAGTGGGGATCGCTGAACGCGATCACGTATTACCGAGTGTCGCGCAACGAGGTGTGACGGTTAGTATTAAAACTTTTTTATCTCCTGAATTCACAGTTTTTTAAAAAATTTGTTTTTTAATATTGCGTTGTCATCCAGTTTTGAGCTATGTTTAAAATTTCAAGTCTCTAATTCATCGGGAAGAAGTTTAAAATTCGATTACAAGATTTGACGCATACAACAATAACTCGGCAAGCTAATATAAGCGTGGTAATAATTATGTATTAAAATAGGGATTTCAATACATATTTCACAATTCATATATGTATTAAAAATTTTTTGAAAGTTTAGAACAGTATAAAATTAGTCGTAGACATAAACGACCCTTGTTGACCAACGAAGGATGCAAAGAATGTACTTGCTCGCGGAGGGTTAAATTGTGAAATTTTTCACCCACAATAAAATTTATTATTTTAAATTGTAAAGTACAGAGCAGTGAAGGTATGAAAATTATTTGAGGGTATTGTTACATTCTTCTCAATTAATTACACCTCGCAAACGAAGAAATAGATGTTCAGTTAATTCCTGATTCTCACAATTGATGCAGAACATTTTTAGTTTCCATAAGGATTCGCAGTCTACTGATCAAGGATTCCTCTCAGGACTTTCCGAGCAACTATTTCCGAGCAGCGTGCGCTGGTTTTTGTGTTCGAACATGTTCATAAACGCTCAACCCTGAAGGTAATGATCCCTCATAGTAAAACCGCAGCTTCAAAAATAGAATGTTCGAAGAAAACAGTGCGCAAGTACATGTAAAGTCGGCTTCGAAGCCGAGGAACTATAATAACAAGAAGTAACACTGCCTTGTACGGCGTTCGATCGTTGTCAAATAACTCACGACACGCCTAACGACTGCGTTAAAGGAGGCGAATTACCGATACCTCACGATTTAACAGGGCCGAATAGTTAGATAAACACTGCCGTCGAATTCCGAACACCATGGCAATCGTTCTGGAATAAATTCGAAATAAATAAAACGGAATGTCTGTATTTCATAGCGGAGTGGTCGTTCGGTCCGTTTATTAACGCGATGTCCGGTGATTCCTAAAATAATAGAGGCCAATCTAAATTCCTGGTGTCGCGCGCGCGTGTCTTGACCCTCTTCCCTTTTCCCTTTTCCACGTCGCGTCGGAGGAAATATGGCCCGCGGAGAATATTCTCCCCTTCCCGTTCGGTTGACCGTAGCTAGAAACGCCGAGAAAATATAGCTGCTAATGAATCGCCCCGTACACTGACCTCATCTCGTTCGGTAATGGAATTTCAAAACACGGCTTTCTCGTTCTCTCTTTCTCTCTCTCTCTCTCTCTCTCTCTCTCTCTCTCTCTCTCTCTCTCTCTCTCTCTACCGGTCCCTCGTTTTCCGTATCCGGACCCTGCAAACCGCTCCCAGCTCCTGGCGTCGAGCTCGTATTTTTCGTTAGGCAGAAATTGCATTTTTTAATCCGCAACCCTTTCCCCTTAGCGAGCCGCGCGTCTCGAATTACACGCGTTCGTGTCGCGTTACGGTCTTTTTTTCGTGCCGATGGTAATTGAACTGACGCGGTCTGTCGTGGCGTGCCGAGGTAACGCGTATCCGACTTCCAAATTGAACCGATTCCAACGTGGACGCCGCACAGTGTTTCTGTAAAAACGCTGGCATTTTTTCCGAAATGTTCATGTACTAAAATAGGGAAAATTAGGACTTTTTGTGAGCTAATAGTTGATTATGAGGGACTGAAAAGGACACTGGTATCATTTCATAAACAAACAACTTGGACCAATGTAACCAATTTCAACGTGGATGCCGCATAGTGTTTCTATAAAAACGCTGGAAGTTATTCCGAAATGTTCATGTACTAATAGGGAAAATTAGGACTTTTTGTGAGCTAATACTTGATTAAGAGGGACTGAAAAGGACACTGGTATCATGTCATAAACAAACAACTTGGACCAATGTAACCAATTTCAACGTGGATGCCGCATAGTGTTTCTGTAAAAACGCTGGAATTTATTCCGAAATGTTCATGTACTAAAATAGGGAAAATTAGGACTTCTCGTGAGCTACTACTTGATTAACACTTTACCTACCGGTAGCCTATTAATAGAATTTTCAATAATTGTGCTGTACCAAAAGAAAGCATAAAAATTTTCTTTTACAATGTAATGTTAAATGAAACTATTAGATGACGTTATTAAGGGTGACCTGTTAGTTCACAATGAAAATTGCTGTTGCTATTGTAGGTTCCATTAAAAAGTATTTGTCCATGTACCATAGATTTTTCAAAATTATGCAATAATTTTGACTAAAATAGGGAAAATTAGGACTTCTCGTGAGTTACATAAGAGATCCTCGAGTGATATTTCATCCATTTTGCTCTACATTTCAATTAATGTTATTGGGAATCTATTATGATATGAGTCATTAAAAGTTAATTAAATTCGTGAATTTCTTTATTATATCTTGCAGTCACTACATATATAAATAGCATTTTTATGCTCGCCATATACATTTTTCTCACAAATTTCGACTTGTGTTTTACATATAATATGATATTTTAGACAAATACATCCAGTTATAACACATTTAGAATGAAATCAAACATAATACAGTATCTGGGAACAGAAAATGGGTCAATTCTCATCCGAGGAGCGTACGAGGGCTAAGAGAGACTCAAAAGAACACTGGTTTCGTTTCATAAATAAATAATAGTCAAGTTGCAGCCTCTTGGGCCAATGTAACCAATTTCAACGTGGACTCTGCTCAGTGTTTCTATAAAAACGCTGAAATTAATTGAGAAATTTCCATCTACTATAATAGGGAAAATTAGGACTTTTCGTGAGCTAATACTTGATTAACACTAAAACTACCGAGCACTGAAAGCGATTAAAATGTTTTAGCTGCATTCACTTGTATTATTATTGTATTCTTATTGTGTTATTACTGTATTCTATATTATTGTATTCATTTATATTATTCCTGTAAAGCGAAATAAACCCAGAAGGGTTTAAAATGCTTACAAATAAAATCAAAAAGATGTTTTAGCTGATAAAATTGATAAGGCTCGATTTATATAGATTTTATGCAATATTTATTGCAATATGTGCTTGGATACAGAAATTTATCGAATCATTTTCCATGTAAGCAACGTCATAATTTAAATAATTATAAAATTAAAAATGTAAGACTGGCAGTGGCAGGTTTAGTGTTAAGAGGGACTGAAAAGGACACTGGTCTCATTGGCTGAATAAATAACAGTCAAGGTTAAACCTCTTGGAGAAATGTGTCAGTCAGTTTTCTTCCAGTCTCCATTTCGCTGTTTGCACCAGCAGCGTAGACATTGTCCATGTCTGAAAAAACTTCTCGGAGCCAGGAAAATCCTAAACGAAGCTGTATATATGTACGTATCTTCCAGTTTAATTTCCAGTTTCGCAAACTCCTCTAAAAGCTCGCGAATTTGCATAAACCTGCTCAGTATCTTCGCAACACTCGCAGTTTACAGAACATTCAGATTATTCTAATGGCCGGAGCGCTGGTGCTCCACCTTTCTTTCCATTCACTGCTAACAGTTTTTTCGAGTTTCCGCCTTCGTTAGGTCCAATTACAAATTCTAATTAATGTAAACAGCTGGCTCGAGGTTCACGTAATTCTCGAATGTACTTTTCAACTTAACCAATTTTTTCGTTTTCGTACACGTTGCTACAAATTTCTATTACCTCTTTGACTACGTCTTCATTTCATTCAGCAGTGTAATCCAGGATTTTAGAATTAATTTGGTAAAAATTTTACTAAGAAATTATTTCGACTTCAGAATATGGACGTTTCATCCCATTTAGAATACAGTAGGACCTCGATTAACCTGATATATGATTATATTACGTTGGAAAATAAATTTATAATTTACTAGTAATGTACATTTTAATTATGTCCTTCGGGTCTCGATTATCCATCGGGCCTTAATTTATCCGGGCTGTTTGTTTGTCTCCCGATCAAGCCGGTGAATGGAGGTCCTACTGTATTTTTGTTACAGATGACTAAACATTATGCAAAATAAAAGTTGTACGCGACAATTGGAAAAACAGGGGCCAAATAGAAATTTCATTCCTGAATAATTTCAGCGAAAATAAAAATAATATATTGGTATCCTTAAATTCTTTTGATCTTTTCACTGCTTTTAATTTTACTTTCTCATTTTTGTCAACAATGTATAAAATCCGCAGTCTACATTTAACATTTTTAATTTGGTCATAAAATGAAAGTATTTACTAATACTTGAATGTTTAATAATTGATTAAAGATGGCATTCATTGCAGTTCCCAGTGATACATCAGAGGGTTAAATATCTTCGTAATTTTACAGGGAGGGGGGAGGGGGATCACATTGATAAATGTGTTGGGTTGGCAAATAAGTTCGTTCGGTTTTTGTGATTTATTCTACTGTAAAAAACCGAACGAACTTATTTGCCAACCCAATACATTATAAATTTCAAATTTACATACAGTCACTCAGCATTATCCTTACGCTTAAAGTTTGAGGGCTCGAATCCTACGATCATCGTCCAACAACCCCCTCCAGCCAACCCATTAAAAAAAGTTCATCCTTTTCCTCTGGTTCGAATCTTTTCTCGTAATGTTGCTACCCCTCTGTCTAATCCAGCTGCGTTTACGGCCATCTTGCAGTGCGAGGGCCATTTGTATCGGTGCGGAATCGAGGGTGCGAACTCGCTCTATGACGCTCCTTTGTATGCAAACAAGGTGCTTGTTTCTAAATTGGGTTGCAAGTCGAGCCCATCGTTAATTAATATATCTCGCGGCACGACCGAATTAAGCCGACGCTGCCTTTGCCGCGGAAACGTGTACAAGCGAGCCCGGAGAAGAAGGGGAGGGATTCCACCCCCGTTCGTTAAACGACCGCCATGGGACTCGTACCAATCATAAACGGACCGTCGCTTCACTTCAACGCCGGCCACAGGATTTCCACGATCCGAGCGTGACCGGCTTTGCGAACGGCCGAGCGTTACCGAAAATTGTTACGAATGAATTTTTATGGTGCACTTTACCCTCCCGGTTCCACCTACCGCTCCTCTATTGCCCCTTACGGTCGCACGAATTACCTCTTTCCAAGGTGTGCTCGAATGCCACTGGATTAAGCGTCATGCTCACTTGACGATCCGCAAATACGTGATCTCGAATTTTTTCTGAAAAAATTAGGCCACTCTTTTTTTCAACGAGTACCTTATTTAAGAGTACATATGTTGTGCGATTTGTGGGAATTTTTTTGTAGCAAAATGTTCGCGAGTGTCGGAGTAACTTTTTTCTAGAACTACTGCAAGCGACATGCTTAATTAACGAATTAATTATCGATCTGATAAGTACGTGTTCTTTGGGAATTTTTTCTGAAAAAATTAGGAGACTCTTTTTTTCAACGAGTACCTTATTTAAGAGTACATATGTTGTGCGATTTGTGGGAATTTTTTTGTAGCAAAATGTTCGCGAGTGTCGGAGTAACTTTTTTCTAGAACTACTGCAAGGGACATGCTTAATTAACGAATTAATTAACGATCTGATAAGTACGTGATCTTTGAGTTTTTTCTGAAAAAATTAGGTGACTCCTTTTCTCAACGAGTACCTTATTTAAGAGTACATATGTTGTGCGATTTGTGAGAATTTTTTTGTAGCAAAATTTTGATGAGTGTCGGAGTAACTTCTTTCTAGAACTACTGCAAGGGACATGCTTAACGCTCCGAGTGCTGTGCCGAATTCATTTTTGACCGGGAACATCCAAATTGTCATTTCAGTACTCAATTTGTGGCAATTAAACTAACTGATTAGCTGTTTCATTGAGGATATCAGAAAGAGTAATGTGTCTGCACGAGATATCATCAAATGTAATTTTTTTTAAATTAGTAATTAAAGCTGTGAATGGTCCTAAGCATTGCCAATTATATAGCTATAAAAGTCGTCCGTTGTCCGAGGGTTAATTAATGATTTGAAGACTACGTGAGCTTTGGGAATTTTTTCTCAAGAAATTAGACAAATTATTTCTTAACACTAAACCTACCGAGCACTAAAAGCGGTAAAAATGTTTTAGCTGATGAAAATGACAAGGCTCTATTTACTTAAATTTTGTACAATTTTTAGTAGAATATGTGCTTGGATGGAGAAAGTTATTGGATCAATTTCCAAGTCAGCAACTAAATAATTTTAATAATTGTGAAATGAAAAATATAATACCAGCCATTTGACCAGCAGTGGTAGGTTTAATGTTAAACGAGTACCTTACTTAACACTAGATTTGCGGAGCTCTAGAAATAACTATTTCACATTATTTTATAAACATAACAACGATGCGTCTGTCTAAATTTTTTGCCATTTTTCCAATAATATACACTCAAAGAAATAAATTTGGTAAATAATTCCTCAGGAAAGACTATTTTCAATCTTAATAATCACGAATTAAGAATTATTAGTTATTTTGGTGGGTCCCGTAAACCTAGTGTTAAAAATGGCTATATTGTACAGTTTGTAGTAATCTTTCTGTAGCCGAAAGTAGACGACCTCTTCTTTAAACGAGCGCTTTATTAAAAGAGAAAATCTATTAACTTAGGCACAAACAAAATAAAAATTAAGATTAGTTGGGCTCTCCTTTATAAATTAATTATTGCAACGTAAAATTATCAATTTCTGCGATCATTAAGATCTTGAGCTTGTCCAATCATATAATCTTTCAGAATGAGACGTAGATATCTCAAATGATGAAGAGCCCAATTTTCCCCCGTACTCCAATAAATTAGCATTTTCTAGACATAAACCATTAAATTCGTTGTATAAATTTCCATATAAATATCTAATCTAGTATAATATATCTTGGTAAAATCTGCAACGGGTCGCGTATCGAATGTAATACCGGTATGCTCTAGGAAACTCGATAGGTATCCGGATCGGACAAGTGAAACAGCTCATAAAATGAGCCAAAAGCAAACGTTCTGCTATCCAAGAAACGGTTAAACGGCAAACGTTAAATCGGAGTCGAACGGACAGAAGAAAAAAAATCAGAAATACCTGAAGCCTCGAGAAAGCGGTGGCTCGAAAGAGGTGGGGCTTGAGTGGGGAGTAAAAACTGGCGGAAATGAACGGAAAAAAGGAAACGGGCGAGTTGTAAACGGTAACAGACGCGAGAACGCGGCGGCGGAAAACGAGAAAATCGAGCAACGAAAAGAATCGCGTCTGTGGATCGGGGGGAAGAAGTCAGGGAAGAAGAAGTTGGGAGGGGGCGAACGAGTCTGGTTAAAACGCTTGCTAAGTGTTTAAGGAAGGACTCTCGCTGTTGACTGGATGCTCGAGATGCACTTGCTTGTGCATCCTGCTCGGGCGGCACTCGTCGTGAGTGCGTCTTCGCCGCTGAGTTCGCGGTTTCGTGCAAATATCATCGGCTTCCTGCCCCCGTCGACTTCCTGAAATTAATTAAAAGTTTCGGGGAGTGGGCCCGCGTTTCGCTTTTCCTGTTCTTCTCACCCATTGGCCATTATCGGGACTGTTATCCGGCAAACTACATGTTTTTCCGTGATTGTCGATTGCCAATCGAAACTATTTGGTTGGCAGGAAAGTAAATAAGTGAAATAAAACCGAACTTCTTTATTCAAATGGCGATCTTTAATCAATAAAATATTTTTTTATTTATTCTGTTTGGCAAAACATCATCGAACAAAAGGGAAAATATCTTATTCGTTAAAGTTCACACACATTGCTCGAGTAAAAAAACTGGGCTCTATTTCACCTTAAATACCGAAATTACTTTCTTGCCATCCCAATAATTGGCGCGGAATCGGGTCGATCCCCGTTTTTGCGACGTCCTCGGGACGCGGACCGGAAGTGGAGGATCCGGTTGCTCTGTCGGTAACAGAACTCGGTCGATCACTCTGATCCGATTCGCGGAAACGTGCTCTCCAGGCGGAGGGCTCTCTTTGAATCTTTCATGAAATAAAAGCGATGAAAATATATGACGAAATTTTATTAAAGGCCCGGTGGCGGGGTGGGGGCTCGCGCATAAATCCCGACACAACTTTGTTCATGAAAGCGAATCTTCAGCCGCCTCGTTGCTTATGCATACAACGGCGCGGCGCGTTGTCTTTAGTCGGAAAGTAGTTTCAGATTGCACGGAGCGGAGAGTTCGCGCTCCCGCGTGCAAATCAGGTTCGTTCGCTGTTGGCGGAAATATTTTATGCATCATTTAAATGAGTTGAGTCGGGCCCGGAAGAGCCCGGGAGATATCGGTTATTAAAGATTGCCGTTGCTGTTTGTGGGAAATGGGAACATCGACCCTCTCGAGCGAAATAGTTGTTGGCGTATTCAATTAAAAAGCGTTCGGCTTCATCGGGAATTATATGTCCTATTAACTCCTTAACGCACCAATTAAAAATTCAAAAGCGGGCATTTTCCACTAATTTTTTTATTCTCTATTTTCTTAAAATACAAAACTACATTAACAAATCTTGAAAAAAAACACAAGTAAATGTTGTTCTATGCAAAAAAGGCTAAGGTAATTGCACCTATTTCGCTTAACCTTTCTTCGGGTGAGAGGAAATAAGCGCAACGCTGTCTAACGAATACATTCGATTAAATTTACAGTAGCGGACAAAAGTTTAAGACCACTCTAAACAAGATAACTTTTTTAATATTATACTATACGATTTGAACTTTTTTGGGGAAGCTAGAGCAATTAGTTTACTAAAGGATGTGAAAAAAAATTTTTCCAAAAATTACAATTGATCGGAATTGTTAAAAAAATACTAAAAGTTGAATTTTTAACTTTTTTATGTGGTCCTATATTGAAAATTAAAAAAATACGTTTTGTAGATCTGTGTCAATTAAACATATTCTGAAAATTTCGTCAAAATCGGTCGACGTTGCAAGGAGCTACAAACGTTTAAAGATGGTAAAAATTGCAGATTTTCACGTTTTTCGACAATAAATCGTGAAAATCTGCAATTTTTACCATCTTTAAACGTTTGTAGCTCCTTGCAACGTCGACCGATTTTGACGAAATTTTCAGAATATGTTTAATTGACACAGATCTACAAAACGTATTTTTTTAATTTTCAATATAGGACCACATAAAAAAGTTAAAAATTCAACTTTTAGTATTTTTTTAACAATTCCGATCAATTGTAATTTTTGGAAAAATTTTTTTTCACATCCTTTAGTAAACTAATTGCTCTAGCTTCCCAAAAAAGTTCAAATCGTATAGTACAATATTAAAAAAGTTATTATCTTCTTTAGAGTGGTCTTAAACTTTTGTCCGCTACTGTATATAGAAAACCAAAACTTCAGGTCTCACTTGTTAACTCGGGCGCGCGGAAAAAATCGTTAAGTGCAGTAAGAGGTTAAATCTTGAAGATGTAAATGACGAAATATTCTTGAAGCGAATATTCCAATAGTATGTATGTAATTTTAATACATGCACATGTACACTACCGTGCAGAAGAGAGAAGCACCCGGTATAATTATAAGATATAATGACAAGCAATATCTTTATGTAGAAATTGTATTGTAAAATGATTGATTTATTGCATTTAAAGTATTAGATAATCCGCAATAACACATAATTCTCAGAACTATTCAATTAAACAGCGGAATCCTTTTTCAAAACTTACTGTGTTCTTATTTGGGTTTTTCCGCTTTTCTATTAAATATGGCCGGGTGTTTCTTTCTTTTGCACAGCAGTGTATGTACCACTTTGTTCGAAACTCCTCTGCGGGTAGAGTGTTATTCGATAAGACGACATCGATGGTGGCGCCCGAGTACAGTGGCATGATTCGAACTCCTTGGAGTATGCAATCGAGTTATCTCCCCAGCCGAGCGGGTTGCCTACTCGAAGGAGTACAAGAATCTGCGGTACTATCGCTGCGCTGCGCTGGCACGAAATAAGCAATTCTCTTGATCTATTGATCTTAATTAAATGATTTTCTGGCTCTGATATGTTTTCGGAGCTTGTTGCTTCCCCTATAATTTCAGTTGACTCACTTACACTTTTGTCCACTAGCTACAAAGCCGTAGATCACTGGACTCACCTGCAACAGAGAAAACGGAGACACATTATTAATTTACTTTAATGTCTCGTAAAAGATAGTCCAATTAATTAATTACTATTAGACTGCGGATCTTTATGCATTTATAGCAAAATTGATCAGATGAAATTCAAAATTGTTGAAGAATTTTGAAAATTGAACATGTGAATGTATGATTCCTCCTCTATTAAAATCACTAGGGGAAGAAATAATATTGAATTTAGTTTCTATTTCTTGCAATCGATGCAAACAATTTTTATTGTTGTTGTATACGTCAAATCTTGTAATCGAATTTTCCAATCTTGCATTCCGACACTAATTTTATAACAGAAGAAATTTTGAACTAATTGCTGAAAATTTTGGGGAAAAATATTATTAATAATTTCACTAGATTCCGTGTTTTATGACGAACCAGGAAAAAAATTATTTTCTCCTTTTCAGTGCATTTTAATGTAAGCGTGGTTTTTCAAGAGTTTTTCTTATATATTTTATTATTTTGTATAAAGATTCGCAGTCTAATTATTATAAATGTATCTCAACAGTTTTGGTATTTAATATTTCGGATATAATATACCGATTCGTTTAAAGGCTCCATCATCGTTGTCATTTCTTTTTAGCGGAGTGGGAGAAGGTGGATTTCGGGGAATGGTCAGAAAGATGCGGGTCCAGGAACGAAACAGCCACAGGCAGGATACGCGGGGGACAAGTTGCGGCGTTATCTGAAATTTAGGGTGCAGCTTCGGCGGAAATTGAGCCAGGGCCGTGCCGGAAGTGCCCCTCGCGCCCCGTGGGACAGCGACAGTGCGGTATAAATTGAGGAGGCCGCGTTTGAATCGAAGCGTGCCCCTTCAACGCGAAAATTGAGTTAAACACGCCCCTTTGGCCGGAGAATCCGGCCTGCGGTTACGAAGAAAGCTCTAAATTGATGTACTTTCGCCTCCGTCGAGCTACTATAGACCCTAATTCGGCTGAAAGCTGATATCCAATATCTATACCCGATACTCCGCGATTTTTATAACAGTGGACCAACAAATTATAACGTTCCGCTCGAAAGAATCGAGGTAATCTTTCAATCTCGACGGTGATTGCATGCTCGACCACCAGGTTGCCGCATGGAGGCTTGTATTTGTGTGGCATTTTGCATCTTGCTAAGTGAAACTCTCGCGATTGAACGAAATAAGATTCGGTTTGGATAATGGGTGTTCCGAAGAGGGACTTAAACATTTATATTAAATAGAAGAGAAAATTACTATTATGAGAACTATAGAAATAATGGCCGAATTTATTAAAAATTCACTCTTGAATTTCTTTCTGTCCAGCACTTATTTCTTTTCCCATTAACCCCTTGCACTACGATTTATTTTACTGTTTCTCCAATAACTATACATTAACAAAACCAAAATAGAATTTCATCTCGGTTTAAAGGAAATTAATAACATACATATTTATTAGACTCTGTTCTGAATCTTCTTCACGAGTCTTACACGATATTGTAAGGCAAGGGGCCAATTCTTTAAAAATTTGACATGCCAACTATTATACAGGGTGAGTCCGAAGCAACAGAACACTTAAATATCTTCGTTACTTTTCGTTGTATAAAAAAACTTCTTAGGACAAAGTTACACTGTTCGAAGGGCCACATCTAACGGTGTGAGGGAAAAAATTTTCGAGGTCATTTTTTTACAAGATTTCAAGGTCATCGATATTTTTTTAAATGGAATGAGGTATTTTTTAATACATCAATCGATGCAGCTGGACATTCGTTATAAAAAAGTACTAACCTATGTATGTCGAAAAGTTAGTAGTTCACGAGATATTTCGATTTAAATAACTCTAAAACACCATTACTGTCGTACCAAGACGTTACACAAGTAAGTAAACGCTAACATCAACTTCAATTTCAATGTCAATTTTTCAATTTCAATTTGTTAATTTCAACTCTTCAATTTCAATTTCAACATCAATTTCTTCATTTCAACTTTAATTTCAGTATCAACTCTTCAACTTCATTTTCAATTTCCATTTTTCAATATCAACTCTTCAACTTCATTTTCAACTTCAATTTTTCAATTTCAACTTGAATTTAAACTTCAATTTCAACTTTTCCATTTCAACTTCAATTTCTATTCTTCCATTTCATCTCCAATTTCTACTCTTCCATTTCAACTTCAATTTTTCAATTTCATTTCGTTAATATCAACTTCAATATCAACCCTTCAATTTCAATTTCAACATCAATTTTTCAGTTTCAACTTCAATTTTTCAATTTCAATTCGTTAATTTCAACACTTCAATTTCAACATCAATTTTTTCATTTCAACTTTAATTTCAATATCAACTATTCAACTTCATTTTCAATTTCCATTTTTCCATTTCAACTTTAATTTCAACTTCAATTTCAACTCTTCCATTTCAACTTCCATTTCAACTCTTCCATTTCAACTTCAATTTCAACTCTTCCATTTCAACTTCAATTTTTATTTTTCCATTTCAACTTTAATTTCTACTCTTCCATTTCAACTTCAATTTCTACTCTTCCATTTCAACTTCAATTTTTCAATTTCATTTCGTTAATATCAACTTCAATTTCAATATCAAACCTCCAACTTTAATTTCAATATAAACCCTTCAACTTCAATTTCAATTTCAACTCGTCAATGTCAACTCTTCAATTTGAATTTTTCAATTTCAACGTCAATTTTTCAATTTCAACTTCAATTTTTCAATTTCAACTTCAATTTTTCAATTTCATTTCGTTAATTTCAACATCAAGTTTTCAACTTCAGTTCGTTAATGTCAACTCTTCAATTTCAATATGAAATTTTCCATTTCAACTTCAATTTTTCCACTTCAACTTTAATTTCAACTTCAATTTTAACTCTCCCACTTCAACTTCAATTTCAACTCTTCCATTTCAACTTCAATTTCTACTCTTCCATTTCAACTTCAATTGCTACTCTTCCATTTCAACTTTAATTTCCATTCTTCCATTTCAACTTCAATTTTTCAATTTCACTTCGTTAATTTCAACTCTTTAATTTCAACGCCAATTTTTCCATTTGAACGCCAATTTTTCCATTTCAACGTCAATATTCAATATGAACCCTTCAACTTCAATTTTGCAATTTCAACTCTTCAATTTCAATTTTTCAATTTCAACTTCAATTCTTCAATTTTAATTTCAACTCATCAATTTACACTAGCAAGTAAACGCTAACGTCTTAGTACGACAGTAATGGTGTTTTAGAGTTGTTTAAATTGAAATATCTCCTGAACTACTAACTTTTCGACATACATGGGTTAGTACTTTTTTTATAACGTATGTCCAGCTGCATCGATTGATGTATTAACTAGAGGGCTATTGTTGCTCGCTCGCTTCGCTCGCTCGCGAGTAGGGTTGTTGTTGCTCGCTCGCTTCGCGAGCTCGCGGGCAGGACTGCTCTTGCGAGAATGTTAGTGGTACGCAATCCTAGTAGGGCCCACAGCTATTAATGTCTTTCATTTTGTGTGTGACTCTCCACGAGCCACACAAAGAACTTCCCGATTCATTAGTTGCTGTATATTATTATTATTATTTATTAAGTGTACGTTTTAAGAATATTATACTTTTCCGGGAAATTCAATAGTTTTCTACTTATCAAAATGTTTGCTATATGGCGTCGCATTAAACCAATATCGTATGCTCGTTGCTCGCTTGGATCTTTGTTATAGCATACTAATGTTGCAATATAAATTCTCTTAATTAGCTTTTCGCAAACGATACAACTCCTGATTATCCGGGGTTGCAGTATTGATCTTGGTTTTCTTCGATACTGTTAATTTAAATTGTCCCGAAATATATAAACCGCGCTCAATTTTTAAACTCTGCTCAGTGCTACATACAACATTTGTAAAATTCGCCTTTCTGATTTTTTAAAATCCAAACATACTTTCTCGTATGTTTTTTATCCCTGACTTTTATGAATCGTAATCGCTCCAGCAGGAACCACTGGATATTGACTACGTGTGATTTGATATTTTTCCTCACTCGACATATTTACTTGATTCGATATTTTTATTATTGGTGTTAAATTTTGATCAATATTTGCATTTTTCATATAATTACGATAACGAGTTCTTACTTTCACTTCTACTCTGGCCAATTGAAAATCTAACCACAATATAGACGGAATTTTAGTATTTTCTTGAAAAGTAATAAATTTTAATATTCCGCATGTGTGCTCCATTAACCAATCCGTTTTCAACATCACTGTTATTAATAATTATCATATAGTTCATATTAATTTTCAATTTAATCTCAGTTAATAATTCGTTTTGAACTGATTGTTTTTTTAAAGATTGTAATATAAATTTTTTTTTGTACTTTCATCGATATTCTTTGAAAATGTATTCTCGGGAGTAGATATGATTAACTCACTCTTGCATTGGGATAATTTTCGATTATTGTAAGCGGAAACATCATCGTAAGGTACAAAAAAAGATTTAAAAAAAAGAAAAATTTTTTTTCTAATTTTAAAAAAATCGAAAAAAAAATTTTTTGTGTAATTACGTTTGTTTCTTCGGTGGAAACTTTCCGTTCTCTCGTATAAATTGCATTGTTGAATGAACTTCTTTCGAAAAAAACTAAAAAAACTAAAAAACTACTTGACCAAAACGGACCAAAATCTAATCAGCTCTAAGTTACAGCGGGGCACATCGATTGCATCATTCATCATTCCGATCGCGTTGTTACTTTTTCTGAAAACGTTAACGAAAAATTTGATACCATAGAAACGGACATACGCACACACACACACACACACACACACACACACACACACACACACACACACACACACACACACACACACACACACATACCGACATTTTGATAAAAATAGTCTAAAATGACTCCAATGACCATGAACCGTGAAGATCTGCTAAAAATTCGATTTTCGATTTTCGGAGTAATTACAATAACTTCCCTATAAAATCGGGAAGTTAAAAAATACCTCATTCCATTAAAAAAAATATCGATGACCTTGAAATCTTGTAAAAAAATTACCTTGAAATTTTTTTCCCTTACACCGTTACATGTGGCCCTTCGAACACTGTAACTTTGTCCTAAGAATCTCTTTTGTACAACGAAATGTAACGGAGATATTTAAGTGTTCTGTTTCTTCGGATTCACCCTGTATATTAAAATAAGGACTTCATTCCAGAATTAAGTAAAATATTAATTGTGAATATAAACGAAGGGCCAAATGCTAGTAAACAAGCTTAAAAATTAATGTAGACAAGATTGTTTATTCCTGCAGCCGAGCAATAAGAACAGAGCGTAAGAATTCGGTCATTATATTTACAGGAACTTAAAAAATTTTGGTGTAACGTAATTAAACTTTTATATTGTTTGTGCCCTAGAAGGTCTTTGATCAAAATATATTGTTTTCGGTCTAATTTTACATAGAAATTCAGTGGTTCAGAATATCATCTTTTGTTTCCATCCTCGAGTGGCAATTGTGCATTTTCATTTTCCCTGGAAATTCCCAGTACACAAGATTCAATGTGTCACATTAAAGAGCCGGCTCGTCGAGATCCAACTCAATCTACTTTCGAAATCACGCAAAACGTTCCCCCTCTTCGAGCACCACCTTCAAAGGAATCCTCATAAAGCGAAAGTACTTACTTTTCCCTTCGAAGTACACTCCCGATCACAAGTATCAGCTGAATCGAAACGTTTCGCTGTTCCCTTTTATTTCTCTCTATTCATTGTTGTTACCATGCTCTGTTGAACAATGGTCGACTTGAATTTTAGCTCGCATAACAGTTCTTGTTACTTATGAACCGCTATGTTCTTCATCATCTGTGTGGAAATCAGAGATGCTAGTTGTCTTAATACGTTCACAGTCCCACGGTTGATACAATACGTCGCAGTAATAAATATAATGAAGTTATTAAATAAGAAGCAATAAATCAGAGGCAGTGTAACGAATACCGCAAGAATAATTGGGCCTGTCAAGACTAGAACGAGTTATGGCGAAATATGTCGTGTCCCGGAGAAGTACGGAAAATGTATTGACGTATTTTTTTAATGCTATTTTATTCTTCAAACATCATTCATCCCTTGTATCAATTCGGAACATGTTTCATTGATTCTGAATTAAATGGTGTGCCCTGCACATCGTCCTATTTATTGTGAGCGATGAGAATAATTTTATTTTAAACTTGTCTCATTTTGTCATACTATTGCATTAAAAAAAAAGAAATTTACAAAGTTAATTATAATCGTCTGCATTATCATTAGACAGCGGATTTTATGCATTTATGACAAAAATGGGTAGGTGTAATTTAAAACATTAAAAACAGTAGACGAATTTACCAATACTTTTATAATGCTATTTTATTCTTTTTAACCCTCATTCATCCCTTGTATCAATTCGAAACATGTTTCATTGATTCTGAATTAAATGGTGTGCCCTGCACATCGTCCCATTTATTGTGAGCGATGAGAATAATTGTATTTTAAACTTGTCTCATTTTGTCATACTATTGCATTAAAAAAAAGAAATTTACAAAGTTAATTATAATCGCCTGCCTTATCATTAGACAGAGGATTTTATGCATTTATGACAAGAATGAGTAGGTGTAATTTAAAACATCAAAAACATTAGACGAACTTAAAAACACCATCATATTATTTTCAACCTATTGAACAGATTAAGAGAGAAAATAAATTTCTATGTGACTCCGGTTTGTTGAAATTCAGGTGGAAAATTTTTATTTTGCATAAAGATCCGCTGTCTACTTTTGATAAGTAGATTTTATGCATTTACGACAAAAATGAGGTGTAACTTAAAAATTTATAAATATTTTTTAAATTCCAGTTTGTTGAAATTCAGCTAGAAAAATTGTATTCCACATTGATACCTAAACAGAAGTATAAATTGTGAAAAAAATGATCAATATATAAAAATTGAAAATTGTTGACAAAATGATGGAACATCGGGACAGTATTTCGTATAAGAACCGCTTTCATGGACGATTACAGATCAGACCAAGTGAAGCCTTTGTTCGCAACGCATCGACGAGAGCACCTAGCATCGGCTGTCGTCGGAACGAGGCCATTTTAGAGCAAGTGTCGTCCTACTTCTGCGATGGAGTGTACATCACTGTAACGTCGGGACGTCGGCGTCGTTGCGAGCGTCGCAGTCGCGGAGTACGTCCGCCGTTAAAAGCCAGCTAAAAAGCGTGCTCGGTGCTCAGGTATCGACACGAGGGCTTTGGCGTTTATCTGCCACGAATCCGGAGCAGAAGCGGCGCGTAAAGCCCCGTTCCCAGAACGATCTGTCTCACCGGTGGCCATGGACCAGGCGCGTTCGTTCGGTTTACGCTCGAGGCGGGCCCGGACTCTGCCTAAGCTGTAATATAGGGGACGCGAGCATTTAGCTTATCACGCCGGACTATCTACCGGTGGCATACGCCTCTCGGTTAGGGTGATTTTCACCCCTCCAGGCGGTCGATCGCCCGTGCTCGCTCGGGATACCGATGTCGGGCCCTTAAATCAGTTCGGCGGCTCGCCTCCGGCAGCTTGAATTTAACCTGGAACCTTATCAGCACGGAGGCGGAGGTGAGACTGGACCGGAGATAAGCTTCGTGCGCGACGAATTCGAGGCCCACCTGTTAGGGGACCGCGAAACGACCAGGGTTCGAGCACCGCTAGTCAGCAGAATTGCTTAGCCTTGTAAGTGGGATCTTTAAGCAAAATAAACATTTCCTGTCTATTCATACACTGCCGGCCATACGCTTGAGACCACCACATAAGACTCCTTATTTTAACATTGCAATGGTGCGGGATTCGCCTTCTCATTTCTCGATAACACAAACACGGGGTTTTTCAGTAGTCAAAAAGGCTAGATAAAAGGTCGATCTTGGGCGCTATCGCCCTCAAAATTCCTATTTTTTCGTTTACGAGACGTAATTTCGCATCATTCGGCAATTTTCATAGCTACATGCGCAGTTGTAAGCTTCCGAATAGATTAGGGCAATAATCAACTAATATTTAAAAAACACTAATAGTCTTCTTGAATGTTAGTCATAGTAAAATAGTCATGAGTCAAAACTTTTTGATTAGTTAGTGATAACTAATTAATAATATTAATGTATGTTAATCGCACAATAGTAACAGATGACTAAGGATTGATGACTGATCATCAACTACTAATTCACTGATAAGCAATAGCTAACGATTACTTAGAACTGTGACTAATTATTTACCATTTAGTTATGCATTTTCCAATTTTTGTAGACGCATTTTAAGAAAGTTGAGTAACATAAAATCCTACTTTTAATGGAAACAGCCGTTTTAGATCTAAAACAAATGAAAATTGTACAAAATTCTATCAAAGTTTATGTTCTAGCCTTTTTCGAAAATTTTCACATGCCATAAATGCATAAAGATCCGCAGTCTAGTTATCACTAACTAATCAAAAAGTTTTGACTAATGACTATTTTGCTATGACTAACATTCAAAAAGACTATTATTTAAACATATATTATATAAATGCAAGTTACGCCTCGTAAACGTAAAATATAGGACTTTTGAGGACGATTGCTGCATAGATTGATCTTTTATCTAGCGCTTCTGACTACTGAAAACCCAATCTTTGCATTATCGAGAAATTAGAAGGCGAATCCCGCATCCTTGCAATCCTGGAAACGAGTCTACCGCCATAAGAGATATGTCACGCGGAATTATATTATTATATGATGAAGGGTTTTCATAAAAAAATAAGGTAACACGTATAAGACACACACGCAAACTAATTTCTACTACCTCTCTCTAAACCCAGGAAAATGTTACAGAACCTCTAAAGCCACTTTTCAGTACTTTTTCTGTAAAATGTAATAAAATATGGAGTGGTCCCCAATTTTTGGCCGGCAGTGTATGTTTACTCTATTTTTACCACGCGAATTTTCTACTCACTCAGTAAATTGCAATTTGTACGATCCGTAGTTTAAGGCAAGGTTTACGCAGCACTAAAAATTACTATTTTACAATACTTTATACAGGGTGTCCCAAAATTCGTGAACTTCCCGAAAGGGGGTGGTTCCCGAGACCATTTCAAGCGACATTTTCCTTTGCAAAAATGTTATCCGCGGCTTTGTTTTGGAGTTATTAACGAAAAACACGGACCAATCAGAGCGTGACCTAGACGCGAGATGCCATAGTCGGCCTGGCGCGCCAACTGTCTATTGGCCGACTGTGGCAACTCGCGTCTAGGTCGCGCTCTGATTGGTCCGTGTTTTTCGTTAATAACTCCAAAACAAAGCCGCGGATAACATTTTTGCAAAGGAAAATGTCGCTTGAAATGTTCTCGGGAACCACCCCCTTTCGGGAAGTTCACGAATTTTGGGACACCCTGTATAAATAGCAAGATGTCTCCCAAAATTTTTAGCCACTTTGTCACACTATATAGCCCACGAAATAAATTTGTTGAATAATTCCTCACAGCGCATCTTTACACAATAATGGTAAATTAAAAATATTAGAACCCGTCATTTCTTTATTTAAAATAACAATTTTCGACCTGAATTACACCATACCGGAGTGACATAGAAATTTACTTTCTCCTTTAACATGTTCAATAGATTGAAAATGATATAAAAGTATTTTTGAATTCGTCTAACGTTTTTAATGCGTTAAATTACACCTACTCATTTTTGTCATAAATGCATAAAATCCACAGTCGATTAGTGAACAATGTACAGATGCAATAGAAAGTTCAAGGATTAAAATAAGAGCAGAGATAAATTACCAGAAGATGAACAAATAATAAAAAAAAAATTTACGAAATTAGAATAAGGGAAATAAAAATTGTTACGTATCCACTAGTCAAGGAAACACATAGATGAGCACGCGTTTGCAGGCATAGGCAGGGTTCGTGTTAATTGGCGATTCACTGGAACATACAAGCCCATGTAACACGTACCATTCCCCAACAAAGAGGGCTGTCGTAGTCCGACCTTTTCCCTGGACTTTAGCCACCCCTCTCGGGGCATTGAAAAGCAGCTGCTTACGAGGGAATGCCTAAAATACGAGCGAAATATCGAAAGTGGCTGGCGAGTGGATCGATTGGGGGATAAGAGAAAAAAAGGAGACTGAGCTAGCTTTATGGTGCCACGGACTTGAAATCAGTAGAGACATTCCATTCAATACATTTTCCTGTCTACAGTTCTGAATTACCAACTCCGTGGAAAATGTCCTAGTACGACAGTGAAATCCATCGAAGTGAAATGATCAGCTAGTGAAATACACGAGTTTGCAACACAAGTTGTCAGTCTTTCATAGCCAGTCAAAATCTTCTTATAAATTTTTCTTAACTATATATGTATTATAATATAAGTTATGTACATGAACAAACACATATACACACACAATACAAACATTTTATGTATGAATCTACAATCAATGAATAAAGACAATGTAATATAAAAGAGCATATCTGCGTATATATTTATTGAACGACCAATTTTCCCGAATCTCAAACTAGTCCTAGAGTTATACAACTGATTTCCGCACAAATTTGCGCCCGTTTAACTTGTCATTGAGTTACTCCACTGATTTGGAATTGCAAAAATAGCGAAACTTTGAAAAACAAAAATTTTCGGCCGGCTGACTTGTCGTTGAGTTGTACTACTGAATTTCGTGCCACCTCTTCCAATATCATGTTCTCCAAATACAAAATTCAATTTTCGAGGTTCTCGAAAATTTTCGGAGAATTTTGACCGTCTGGCTTGTCGTTGACTTACACTACTGAATTTCGTGCCACCTCTTCCAATATCATGTTCTCCAAATACAAAATTCAATTTTCGAGGTTCTCGAAAATTTTCGGAGAATTTTGACCGTCTGGCTTGTCGTTGACTTACACTACTGAATTTCGTGCCACCTCTTCCAATATCATGTTCTCCTAATACAAAATTCAATTTTCGAGGTTTTCGAAAATTTTCTGAGAATTTCGACTGTCTAGTTGTCGTTGACTTACACTACTGAATTTCGTGCCACCTCCTTCACTATCATGTTCTCCTAATATAAAATTCAATTTTCGAGGTTTTCGTAAATTTCAGAAGAATTTTGACCGTCTGGCTTGTCGTTGATTTACACTACTGAATTTCGTGCCACCTCTTACAATATCATGTTCTCCTAATACAAAGCTCAATTTTCGTGGTTTTTGAAAGTTTTCGGATTTTTGGATTTTGTATTAGGAGAACATGATAGCGAAAGAGGTGGCACGAATTTCAGTAGTATAACTCAACGACAAGCCAGACGGTCGAAAATTGGTAAAAATTTTCGAAAACCTCGCAAATTGTGATTTGTATTAGGAGAACATGACATCGAAGGAGGTGGCACGAAATTCAGTAGTGCAACTCAGCGTCAGGCCAGACGGTCGAAAATTTTCGAAAATCTAAAACGAATATTCTTCTAATACAAAACTGCATTTTTGTGTAATTTGAGCAAGTTTTCTCTATCCATATCCTATCCATATTCAGGTACAGGATGGAGAAATAAGAACACATTAACTGTGGTGACTAATATTTTTTATTTTTCACCAAAAGATTACAATATTGAATGTGCATCGTGGTCAGATGAGGAGAAGCTTCCTAGCAGGAATCCGGTGATGTACGTACGAATGCGCAGCCGTTTGGATCAGAGTGGTTTGTGGATGCCTCGCTCCACACGAATTTTCGTCGAAGTCCGTAAACCATAAAGACGACAGCCACGTTGGATTTACGATGAGAAAAGAGGCACAGCTGCGACGATCGTAAATTACATCGAATCCGGTGAACGACGATCGTCTGTGATCCAATAGAAGTGACGACGTTCATCAATCTGAAGATTTAATTAATATCATCAAACGATCTCTCGAATGAACTATGGAATCGATCTTGATCGGCCAAATGTGGTATCATCGCCTCTATTGTTTCCTCATATCATCTGCAGCTTGATAGATGAATGTAACACTTGACGATATGGTAAAAGCAAACATAGAAGCAAACACAATGTTAGAAGTTAGAAGTAGACGGACTCTCGAGTTGATCAAACTGTTTCAGAGACACTAAATAAATAAAATGTGAGGAGGACATTAAATGCACAGGACATAAAGATAGCAGTAAAAATTGTTTGTAGGTCCAGAAGAAGATTGCAAGCTGTGTAGGCGAACTGTAAATCATAAGACAACACAGCGGAAGCCTTCGGAGCAATCTTAAAAGCTCATTCCGAGACCCTATAAAAACAGTCAGAACACTTTGAACTCTTAAAACTCTCTGAGCGTTTCAGAACCTCCGAGGCCATAAAGATCCGGTTGGGTCTTTAGGGTTCTCGAGATTTTTGGGATCACACGGGACATACTGCTTCTCGAAGCTTTTCAAACCTACCAAATCCTCGAAACTCTCGAAGCGCTTTTTATATCTGGCATTTCGATGGTTCTTTGTACGATATCAAGTTTTGAGGGCTTCGAGAGTCCAACTCTTGTACCCTTTGTACTTTTGAGGGTTCAACGAATTCAAAGACTACCGACATCTTCACTCTCGAGATCTCCATAATGATCGAGATTGTGTAGATCCACAGAATCCCTTGGATTCGTGAATTTTGTACAACTTGTGTAATGCCTAAAAATCCAATGATTCTTTGGACACTTTATACTTTTGAGGCTTTTGTAAATTCAAAGACTGATATCATCCTCAATCCTCACCCTCGGAATCTCCATAATGATCAAGGGGTTGTCTAGATCCACAGAATCCCTTGGACTCGTGAAAATGTACAACTTGTCCTATGTATAAAAATCCAAAAATTCTTTGAACACTTTGTACTTTTGAGGCTTTTGCAAATTCAAAGACTGCCAACATCCTCACCCTCGGGATCTCCATAATGATCAAGGTTGTTAAGATCCACGGAATCCTTTGGATTCGTGAATTTTGTACAACTTGTGTAATCTGTGCAAAATCCGAAAGATTTTAGACACTGTACTTTTGAGACTTTAATACGTTCAAGGTCCGTCAAAATCTTCACCCTCAGGATTTCCATAATGATCAAGGTTATCAAGATTCACAGAATCCCTTGGATTCGTGACTATTGTACAACTTGTGCAATGTGTAAAAATCCAATAATTCTTTGGATCATTTTACTTTTGAGGCTTTTATAAATTCAAAGACCGCCAAAATCTTCACCCTCGAGATCTCCTGAACACTTGAGACCGTCGAGATCCATACTTGAGATTCGCGAATCTTTCGGGAACTTGCGATACTCCTCGCGATCCCTGAAGATTTGTGGCATCTTCAGAACACCGTAGGAATTCCGGATGCTTTAAAACTCTCAAGAGCTTCTCGGGAAAGTTACCACCATCTGAACTCCCATCTGACAGCGCTGAAAGCCTTCGAACAGCTCAGACACGTGCACTGCATTTCCATCAATGATTTCGAGCCGTAACCCATAACGGTGACGTTTATTAATTACCAACAGACGCGGGCACGGCCTATTAACTTCGAATCTCACCTACCTAATTACGTCCCCAACGATCCCAGCGTCTCCTCGGTTGTCCACGCGCGGGCTCAATGGCAGCCACAGCCCTTTTCATACCGTGAAGCCGCTTAATTACCTATTGACTCGCATCGAGACAGTTCTTAATTACTCGTGACACATCTCGCTGAATGGGAGACCTAATTTTCCCGTTCGATTGTCGGGAAGCTGCTTTTCTTCCTCGGATTTCCTTCCCATCGGTCTTGCCCCCTCTCGACGATCGTCATTAACTGCGGATTTTTGCGCGAAATAAAAATTGTTCAATTTGATTGTAAGGAACTGAACTTTAATGAAAATATTGTTTGTTGTTTTTCAAGATACGTCAAATGTCTGAAGGACAACGTTGAATGGTAAAATGGTAAAGTGCTTATACAATACCAAAAAATTTTTGTTTTTACGTCATTTTTTTAGAGATATGAAGGTCACCTTCGTTTTTTTAAATAGAAGCACCCTTTTTAAACACCTACAATGATAGTTCCTTTCATTAGGAATTCAGTGACTATAATTATTCAATGTCACTCAAGGACACGGACAGAAAAAACGTATAAAACTAAAATATGGAAGCAGAATATGTTTATCACCAGTGAGACTTGTAGTAAACATGCTAAGGTCCTTCAATGCTATGGAATGTTTTCAAACAGCCTACCAGTATGTTTCCAAACGCGATTCCGCTATGGCTTATTCAGTGATTGACATGATAACAGTTTACTGTGAATGTAGACAAAATGGACTGCGGATTTTTGCGCGAAATAAAGATTGTTCAAGTCGATTGTAAGGAATTGAACTTTAATGAAAATATATTTAACCCTCATCCCTCCCACGGGTCACTTTGTGGGGCTTTTATAAACGTGATTTATTATACGTATGTGCGTGTTGCTCAGCTTACAGTAAGCGAGGTACTGTCTTCTGTTTGTTAACTTGCCTTGCCTTGAATGTCTTGGTAGCAGTAATAGATTATAAACTATTGCAGCTCGGCCATCGATTATAAACTATTACAAATTTATCTCTTTAACCCCTTGCCATAACATTTTCTTTACAGTCACAGTGATTAAAACGTCTTTATCCCGAAAAATGTCGTACATGAGAAAAGAAAAATTATATTTCTAGTGTGGCTACATTTATTTTAATGCTTAAAAATTGATTAAAATCAAATTTCATTTCAAAAGAAAGACGCAACATTCATATTTGTTAGACTTGTGTGATTCGTTACAATACGGCAAGGGGTTAACGTGAAATATATTTAGTATTGCCAATAGTGCAAATATTTGCTACTTTCTTCTCAATAGAATAACTAGCAAAGTTAACTATTTATCGTTTCATTTCATTTGAATTTTATTATTACCACGCTTATTTTAACTTGCCGTGTTGTTGTATGCGTCAAATCTAGTAATAGAATTTTGAACCTCTTCCCATAGTACAATCTTGCTAAAATTTTGTATACGCTGTAGAAAATAGAAAGTAAAATATGCAAAAAAATCTTTTTAAAAACCACGCTTATATTAAAATGCATTAAGAAGGAGAAAATAATTTTTTTCCTGGTTCTCCATAAACCATACCGAATAATATTCTTCCCCAAAATTTTAAGCAATTAGTTCAAACTTTCTTCTGTTACAAAATTAGTGTCGGAATAGATGGAAAAATTTAATATTAATTTAAATAAAATCATGACATTAGTAACTATAAAAATAAAAGCGTGGAGCGCTAAACTATATTGACGTAATTTTCGTGGGCGCTCCACGCTTTTATTTATAGTCGCTAATGTCACGATTTTATTTAAATTTATATTAAATTTTTCTATCTATTCCGACACTAATTTTATAACAGAAGAAATTTTGAACTAATTGCTTAAAATTTTTTGGAAAAATATTATTAATCATTTAACTGGATTCGGTATTTTATGGAAAACCAGGAAAAGTTATTTTCTCCTTTTTAGTGCATTTTAATATAAGCGCAGTTTTTAAAAAGTATTTTTTATATATTATGTTTTACCATTGTACCAATTTGACACACGCAGGAATTAATTAAGTTGCGTGACCGAGGGACGGATGAGAGTAAATAATTTTAATAAATCTGTAATAATATAACAACATCGTCAAGTTTTTCTGCCGTATTTACAGTTCTGTATTTGACCATTCCATTTTTCTTGGAAAAAAATAAGATTCGCAGTCTAGTCATTAAATTCCGTCGATCTACTGCTCGATGGCGAAAACGCGGCAGCGAAAAGTTAGTCGCAAGGGGTGGGGAGAGTCAGTAGAGAAAAGACGACGGTAAATCCGGATTTAATAGAGAGTTCTCGTGTGAACTTCCTTCCATATCGGCCGTAGACTGGTAACCCCGGGACCTGACGTCGGCATATTGCATTATCGCCCGACTTATGGGATCCCATATTCAATATGATGCCGCGCAGACTTCGGCCAGAGGGATTCGCAGCGAGGTGCCGGCGGGAGGGACGAGGCATATTTCAAAAGAGGGTTCTTCAGGATTGCCCGGTAGCCCCGCGCAGTGTATCATATCCGCTGACGCGGGACATACGCGAATAAATGGCATTACATTGCGCGAAGAACGATTCAAGCTACGCTGGAAGTCGGGATGTGCGAATAAAAGCGTTCGCAATCGTGACCGAACGCTTCACACCTTGCCTCGCGATTTCTATCTCTATTTCATTCTGTTCTGTTCCTCTTTTTATTGATCTGCAGAAATTAGGTCTCTTCTCGAATTTTTTTTCAAGGTCAAATTGTTTCTTGTTGCATTGTACTTGTCGTCGTATTCGTTGTTGTTGCATTGTGAGGAACAAAAGTCTCGAAGAAACGATGGGTCTCAACACCCAGAAATGGCAAAGTATTTAATTCCAAATTGTGTACAGACTTTTTCCTATTTTTTATAGTAGGATACGTTTTTGATTTACGAAATGTATTCAGTCATGTCCTACGAAAAAGTCTTTATAATTTTAACAATTCTAAAATTTTTTCTTGTTTCATTGTACAGTGCTCAACGTGAGGAACAAATGTATGAACGAAATGTATTCAGTCATGTCCTACGAAAGAGTCTTTATAATTTCAACAACTCCGAAAGTTTTTCTTGTTACATTGTTCAGTGCTCAACGTGAGGAACAAAAGTCTCAAAGCAACCATGGGCCCCATGTCAACAGTTCTCTTAAAAAACGACGTTAAAGTTTGTAAACTGTTTCATACCCATTTATGTACATACCTTTTCCTATTTTTAAATAATGTTTTATAACAGGATACGTTTGATTTACGAAATGTATTCAGTCATGTCCTACGAAAGTGCCTTTATAATTTCACCAATTCAGAAATTTTGTGTTGCATCGTACAGTGCTTATCGCGAGGAACAAAAGTCTCGGAGAAACGACGTTAAAATTTGTAAACTATTCATTCCTATTTATGGATAGATTTTTTCCTATTTTTCATAATAGGATACGTTTGATTTACTTTACTACGTTTTTTAAATGTATTCAATCACGTCCTACGAAAGAGTTTCTATAATTTCAACAATTCTGAAATAAATAATTGGTGATCGGTCAATTTGACCGGCGCTGTTAGGATCGGTGTTGAAAACAGGTAACGA
The DNA here is from genome assembly GCA_933228785.1 of Lasioglossum pauxillum. Classification (NCBI taxonomy): domain Eukaryota; kingdom Metazoa; phylum Arthropoda; class Insecta; order Hymenoptera; family Halictidae; genus Lasioglossum; species Lasioglossum pauxillum. The sequence goes on along the minus strand of OW121702.1, from coordinate 14,731,837 downwards.
TAGTTAAAAGGAAGAAACGTCGGGGATCCTTCCTTTTTTTGGGATCATTAGAAAACGTTTCTTCGAAAGAAGGTGGGGGGGACCGGTTTGAAACGGCGCCGGACACCCCATAGACGGAGTAAGAGTGTCGAGGGTGGGTTGGGAGAGAGGGGGCTGATCCTTGCAGGAGGTCCTCGCGTGTTATGGTCAACGATGCCATAATAAAACTATTCCTGTCGTGGCTTACGGGACGGAGGCAGAAACGAGTCGAGGAACGACGGGGGTGGGTATCCCACGGGATATAAATGCCGGCAGGGTGTTTCTTTGGACCGTGGCCGGCCCGGTAGATTCAATCACGACCCCTCCTATACCGACGAAACTCGCGCCTCGAATACCAAGCAGACCTTTTCGCCTCTCGGTATTAGAGCGTCCCGGCGTCTTTGATCGTGACGGGAATCCTGTCCGCGGCAGAATCCACCTTTTCCCGGGGCCCACGCCCTCTAACTCGCCGATCGGTCCATTTGACGACCAGGTAACATCAGTTTCAAGTACCCTCTGTGCTAGACGCAATCCAACTTGCTTGACTCCAGCCTTCCAATCTATTCATCGAAGATTCATTCGAGCAATGGACGTTCCTTTGCCCTAAAATATCGACTCTCTGTCTCTGTCGACGTGTTATTAATTTTCTTTAACCTTTAACTACCCGCGCCCTGAATTTTCACGTAAGTATCCGCGCGGTGTATTTAGTACACCACATGTATCACTGTGTGACTGAGTACTGTGCGGAGCACAAGAGAAAACTGGCGCGCAGGGAAAGGGGAAAGAAGAATGCATTTGCGTTCCTCTTGCCTCGTTCCCCTCCCGCTAGTTCTCTCTCGTGCCCTGGACAGTACATATATTATTGTATTGGTGTACTTTTTACACCAGCGCGGGTAGTTAAAGGTTAAACCTAAATAAAATTCTATTCTGCTCAAGTCGATATATCTGTGGTTGCAAGAAAAAATGCCGCATGTCGCAATTTCACAAAAAATTTGAGTTTATGCATTAACTGAGCTGCAGAGTATAGTATTTACGTATTTACCAGAAAAGAGAAGTCATGAAAACCAATTCGACAGGCTCAAAAAAATAGTGCAATTTAACCGATGTCCTATGCTCGGAATTAGAGATTAAAACTTTAACTGGCAATATGTCGAAAGTGAAAGTATGAGACATGTGGCATTCTTTCTAACAACCACAGACATAGCCTTTGGGGTGAGAATACATAGGCTCACAATAAATACAAACTTTCTGCTCTGTGAAATTCTAAACGATGAAGAATGCAAAATAAAAACTAGAGGGCTATTGTTGCTCGCTCGCTTCGCTCGCTCGCGAGTAGGGTTGTTATTGCTCGCTCGCTTCGCGAGCTCGCGGGTAGGACTGCTCTTGCGAGAGGGTTAGTGTGATACGCATGGCTACTGATATTAATGTTTTTTATTTGGTGTGTGACTCTCCAAGAGTCACACAAAGAACTTCCTGATTCGTTACTCCTTCGCCAACATCGCTAACATCGTTTTTTTTTTGTAATTTCATCGATATTCTCCCAAAATGTATTCTTGGGAGTAGAGATGATAAATTCACTGTTGCATTGGAATAACTTTCGATTATTCCAAGCGGTAACATTAGCATCAGTTAAAAAAAAAATTTTTTTAAATCTAAAAAAAAATTTTTTTTAAATCTAAAAAAAAATTAAGAAAAAAATTTTTATGTAATTGCGTTTGGTTCTTTGGTGGAAAATTTTCGTCCTCCCTTATAAATTGCATTGAAGAATCAACTCTTTTCGAAAAAAAAGTAAAAATCTAAAAAACTACTTGACCAATATGGACCAAAATCTAATCAGCTCTAAGTTACAGCGGGGCACATCGATTGCATCATTCATCATCCTGATCGCGTTGTTACTTTATCTGAAAACGTTAACGAAAAATTTGATTACATAGAAACGGCCATACGCACACACACACACACACACACACACACACACACACACACGAACATTTTGCTGAAAATAGTCTAAAATGACTGCAATGACCATGAAACGTGAAGATTTGCTAAAAAATCGATTTTCGATTTTCGGGGTAATTACAATAACTTCCCTATAAAATCGGGAAGTTAATAATTTACATGAATTGCGTAACACGAAGGAATTTAAAAGAAATTAATTTCATCCCTCAATAATATTTATAATCTTTTACTATTTTATATATTACTCACAGAGAGCCAATTTCTTCATAAGTGCATAAAAATCTACTAATCACTACAACCACAAAATAAAGGCTAATTTTAATAGAACGTCGTTGAACCACTGTAACATTGAACACAATCGCCATTTGATTAAAAAAATTATTATAAATTTTCTGAAGATCGATGAACAAAACAAAAATGTTTCAAACTAGTATGTCGATTAATGTCGCTATAAAAATTCGTGATCGTATGCTATCGAGGTAAAAACATCCCTTAAAACGAACAGATACGATTTTCTAAAGATCGATGAACACGGACAGAGGGTAGTGTCCACCGAAGAGCCGATCGTTTTTCTCGTGGAACTGGATGGAATTCGACAGCGGCGAACCGTCGATGTCAACGGGCTGCGAGAAACGATAACCACAGCCCGTAAAACGTATTATGGGAGGCGAACCTAACCCGACACCGGTCACGGGGTTTATTCAGGACGTAAAATTAAGTTACGGACCCTTTAAGGATTAATGATTCCGCGCTGGTTTCCTCCGTCGAGTGGCACAGCTCGATCCCGGTACTTTCCGATTGTTTACCTGGAGGTTTATTTATGTCGTCGGGTGGTCTTTGATCTGCCGCTCTTTGGGCTTTTTCCTTATAGGCTTTCAACGAATTAGAGGGCATCCTCTCGGTTTTCCGTGAGGGCGAACATACACACTAGTGTGCCGCTGATGGATTATTACATTGCTACCTTTGTCGGCTGTATCGATAGCTTCTACGATCCATTTAATCGATTCTAGGCTCCTCTATTCTTTTCTCTTGAATTTCATTTTCCTGTTCAGTCGTTTTTGTGCACGCTGCACCATTTTCAACATGCTGGACTGTCGCTGGAAAAGTTGGGAAATGGATCTCTACCTGTTACGAGGATTTTTTAATCTTCTCTCTGTGTATGGGGTGCAAGTGCAACCCCAGGCTGACAATAACGGAAATAAAAAGTGGACGAATGGAGAATTTCCATAAATTTTCTAGGAATCCTATCTGTGATGTGTTTCAAATTTTTTAGTATTTTATACTTATCTTTTAACCCTTTGCAATCGGAGATATTTTTACTTGAAAATTAAACATTTCTTCTGACCTAGAATAATTCCATTGAATATGATTTCTTTTTCATTTTATAGACATGAAATTGATATAAAGCCCCATACGATATTTGAATGTGTAGTAATTGATTAGATACCAACGTATTGAATAATGTAAATAATATTGTATTATTGGATAATGGTATAGCAATTTTTAGTGGTGTCTTGAGTCACCTCTCGACAGCTAAGGGTTAAAAATCAATAAAATTTCAGACATACTTGAGCAGAAAAATTTTCACTTTTATTTTGCTGGAAAAATGTATGGGATCCAATTACCCCCCTGTCCCCGGTAAACAGGTTGTAACTAAATAATACACATTGTCATGATGGCGAATGTGAAATATTGAGAATGTCTCGAAATGTACAATTCGAAAAGTTTCAAATCGAATTTCTTTGTTTTAACGATAAACTTTAATCAATAAAATATTTTCTTATTTATTCTTTATTGCAAAAGATCATCGAACAAAAGGGAAAATATCTTATTCATTAAAGTTCATTGCACGAATAAAAAAATTGGGCTTTATTTAACCTTAAAATACCGAAATTACTTTCTTGCCAACCCAATATATACTAAAATTAAAATAAACTAAACAGACATTGTCATAATAATAGTAACAATAATGCAGCTTTCTAACAATAATTGATCTTTCTTGTAGTTGTTAAATACCGCTGATAATTATTTCACCTTCATTTCACATGATTTCACTTTCCCAATACCTCGCCGAACAAGTTGCACAGGGTGCTTCTCAAAATAGAACACAAAAGAATGAACAAAAAGCTGAGAACGAAATGCGATCAGAAATAAGATCGATAAATCATGCGAAGATAAAAATTGATCGACGATTTTGTACTCGCTAAACGTGAATAAAATATTTAAGCGGCTGCTACGATATTGTAATCTAATTTATGGACTTGCTGTATGGAATAGTTATATTTATCAAGTGTTACTGTGAATAATTCCGAGCGCATAATGTATATTCATTAACCTGAACTGCCACTTCAAGTTCGCCGATCGAGGCAACTACAACTACTCCCGTCGAGAAACCTGCACCTCCAGTCAGGCAACCCGTCTTGCAGCTGTGTCGGTCCGGACTCTTACTACCGGGCGCACTGAACCCGTAGAAACTAGAGTGACCACCAGAATATCGAGAGTATTAATTATTGTTATCGCTGATGTTTACATCTACGAAGCCTAACGAGATTCAGATGGAAATTTTCATACAAATAAACGTTCCGCTCGGACCAATGTTCCCTTTAGCGAGCAATTTGTTTATTATATCAGCGATTAGATTGCTGAAATAAAGATGTTTGCGTCGGATGCAATTATTTTGAAAGAAAAATCACTAGCTTTCATTTGCCTAAGTTAACAAGGGATATCGTGGTTCCATAAAAAATCAAATAAACCACTTCAATGGAACCTGATAAATATCTACGAGGAATGCTCTTAAAAATGTAACTTGAAATTTGTATACATACAGTGCGTGTAAAAAGTATTCGTATGCTCTTTAAAATTGAATAACTTTTTCATAATTGTATCAAACGAGCTGATTTTTTAGAATCATCAAAAATTATAATTTACAAGGTTACATGCAAAAATAACAAAGGCATTTTTTTATTTGGGCCCTAAAAGAAAATTTACAATATATGTTTTGTAGATCTGTGTCAGTTATACACATGCTGAAAATTTCGTCGAAATCGATTAACATACACAAATCGTAGTTTTACACGACTTTTCTGCTTAAAATCCACAAAATCATACATCTTTCGATGCGTGTCGTTTTTTCCTGCGTCAATCGATTTCGATGAAATTTTCAGCATGTGTATAACTAACATAGATCTACAAATCATATATTTTAAATTTTCATTGAGGAACCAAATAAAAAAGTTTTAAAAGTGCTTTTTTTTATTTTTGCATGTAACCTTGTAAATTATAATTTCTGGAAAATCTTTTTTGCATATTATTTCGTAAATCAATGCTTCTAATTGATTATAAAAAATCAGGTTTGGTACAATTACAAAAAAGTTATTCTTTTTTTGAAGGGCGTGAAAACTGTTACGTGAGACATCCTATACATCTATCATTATATGTATGTATATCTATCATTAGAAACGACTGCTACATTTTGAGATATCAAAGTGACAAGATTAAAATATAGATTTTGCTCAAATTTTATAATATGAGCTTGGTTATAATTTCAATAATACAAAATGGATATACAGGGTGGTCCACGCAACTTACACACCCATAATAACTTCCAAAGTATGCGCTGCACGAAAAAGTTTTGTATACAGAAGTTGCATGATCTGAAGGGGTACATTACGTAGTGTTTTTATTTTTTTTACACGTGGAAGCGTTTCGGAGATTTGGAGGTCGACTTTGTTTTTTTAAATGGAATACTATATTTTTTATACCAAAATATGGAAGAATGTCGAATTCTGAGTAAAAAAGTATTGATCTTCATTAGCCTTAAACCTAATAATTAACGAGTAAAATTTTCAGGAAATGAAGTGAAATTACTCGTTAATTATTAGGGTTAGGGCCAATGAAGGTCAATATTTTTTTACTCAGAATTCGACATTCTTCCATATTTTGATATAAAAAATATAGTATTCCATTTAAAAAAAAAGTTGACCTTCAAATCTCCGAAACGCTTCCATTTGTACAAAAAATAAATACACTACATAATGTATCCCAGACTATGGAACTTCTGTATACAAAACATTTTCGTGCAACGCATACTTTGGAAGTTATACATAGGTATGCAAGTTGCGTGGACCACCCTGTATATCATTAAAAACCACTACTACATTTAGAGATATCAAAGTGACAAGATTAAAATATAGATTTTGCTCAAATTTTATAATAATATGAGCTTGGTTATAATTTCAATAATACAAAATGGATATATGTATAATAGAAAGATTCAATTCGTCGTAAATTCAGAAAGATTTTACGAACACCTTACAAAACCAGAAGTTTTAGAAATGCTGTCATGAAACCAGCGTTCTCCGTTTCCTCTGTCTAGGGCTAAGAAAAGAATTGCCGCCCAAAGGGTTAGCTGATGGAGACCAGGAGGCGGGCTGTCGTCAAAAGAAGCTGGAACAGAACCTCGGTAGCAAAGGAATCGATTTTCCTCTCGCCTCTCCCTGATTCCTCCCTTCGGCCTCACCCTTTTCGTTGTTTCCGGCAGCGAGAGGCACAAAGAGAAACGGCGAGAAAGGGGGAGGAACGCGGCCAGGCCGAACAAGACGGACAGTTTTCCGGCGGCGGTATCGAAGTTTCGCAAAGGCGGGGGCCGGCGCTCAACTTTTCGATGGAACGGCACCGGTTGAATACCAAGTAACCTGGCTGGCGAACGAGGGGATCATCGCGGACCGTGTATCCCCGGGGACGTCTACTTGAGAAAAATGATCGGGCCAGACGTTCCCCGGGATCGGGAACAGGCTTGTTTGTGTAATAAAACGATTCTTCGGGGACGTGTTCGGCGGCGGATCTAGTGACTTCTTCGGTGCCCGCGGTGGCAACTCCCGCTTTCTTATGGACGGCTGATGGAATTCTGATGTTAAACGAAGATCGGATTGAGATCTCGAGACGGGAGCTGGCCCTTTTGTTCGTTTAAACTTATACACTCCCGGAGAGAAACTCATTCTCACGCTTTCACAGGTTACTGAAGAAAAGCGCCCAGAAATCGGAGAACCAGGATCGAGACATTCATTCATTCATCACCTCATCCTTGGAAAAAATGTTTTATTAGGTGTACAAATAAGTTCGATGTCTTTCGAGCATACTTTTGATCTTTATTTATAAAATAAAGGAATACACGTTACGTTTCGAAGCTCCCAAGCTTCTCCAAACGAACGGAAATTGCTTGTTGAGTTACACTAAGTTCCTCAGCAAGTTTCTGTTGTGTTTGACAAGAATTTTCATTCAATAATTGCTGTAATTCCTCAACCTGCACTTTTTTCGGCACTCCACTGCGTTCTCCATCACTGAGATCAAAATTTCCACTACGAAACCTTTGGAATCACTTCTTGCATGTTATACAGGTTACAACATTTCCACCTTACGCGGAACAAATCATTTTCGTAGCCTCGGCATCATTTTTCTTTGACTCAAAATGCAAAAAGAATACAGTATCAAATGTGCTGTTTCTTAATCGCCATGGTGCAAAGTATTGGTTTTTCAGGTTATTTACCAATTAGCGTTTTATGTAGTGCGTTCAGTAGGGTAAGGTTGATGCTTTAAAACACCAAAGCGTGGGAGAAAATTTTCGTTTGAAATGCAATTACAATTAAATATATGTAAACGCACCGAACTTATTTGTACACCTAATAACTTCTTTAGCGAACATTGTTCATGTGCAGGGGGTGAGAAGAGCTCTCAAAGTTGGAGTTGCAAATTATTTATATCATTTTATATCATTTTATATCATTTTGTGACTCATTAACACTTTGCAGACGAATGTGCATATCACAACAGTGTTATCAACAAACAAACAAATCAGCAACAACAAACAATCTCTTCTTAGCAATATTTAAATTGATCTTGAGTTGACCTTCAAGTCTGTTCAAGGAGTGGATGGAATTATTATTGTTTATAAACGAACCATATACACTAGTGGAATTAATTCTGCACACTTTTAAATTTTTACTTATTGTTTGAATTTATTTAATATATATAATCATTTATATTTTATATTCTAGTCATTGTTTTCTAATTTTAGGACGTCGCGTCGCTTATATAAAAAAATCAGTAAAAAGACCATTTACAGCCATACTTTTAATATACAATAAAAATTACAATTTCAACACGTTTCGAGGTATTCGAGGCCATTTTATATACAGGGTGTTGCTTTTGAAGATAGGTCACCTTAATTTTTTTTAATGGAATGAGGTACTTTTTTAATCCATTAATCGATGTAGCTGGACATTCGTTATAAAAAAGTAATAACCTATGTATGTCGAAAAGTTAGTAGTTCAGGAGATATTTCAATTTAAATAACTCTAAAACACCACTACTGTCGTACTAAGACATTAATGTTTACTTACTTGTGTAACATCTTACAATTAGTACGACAGTGATGGTGTTTTAGAGTTATTTATATTGAAATATCTCCTGAACTACTAACTTTTCGGCATACATAGGTTAGTACTTTTTTATAACGAATGTCCAGCTGCATCGATTGATGTATTAAAAAATACCTCATTCCATTTAAAAAATGAGGGTGATCTTCATATCTCCTTGACGTCTCCACCTCTAAAAAAATTAATGACATCAGATTACGAGCGCCTCGATATCAAGTAAGTTTGGTCTGATGCTTTTTCTTCTATCTTCAAAAGCAAGCGAGTGATTCAGGTGACCTATTTATAGTTCCCCACACTGTATAGTCGTTATTCATACTTTTAAAAACTTTACTAAGGCCCTCACTTCTGAAAACACAATGCCCGACTAAAACAATGATGAAACTATGAAACTGTTTGTAAAAACCGTCAAGGTTTTGAAAAAAAATTATTTTATACTTTCTAGTCCATTTAAAAACATAGTATTCTTTAAACATTTATTTTTTTCACTGCGAATGTATGGATATATGCGATAAGATTGAGAAAGAAACTGCATGTTTGAATGTGCATGTTTGTTAAATATATGGTTCGTTTATAACCATTGATAATTCCATCCACTGCTTGTGCACTTCATGTCCTCCCTGGTACCATGCCACATCCGCAGAAATAATTTTGTTGTACAACGCATAAAGTTGTTCGAGGTGATTAGATTAGGTGCCTCACCCCATTCAAACTAAAGTGTGCCTCGCAGACTAATTCTGCATCGACGTCGACGTTAAAAAGGCTGCAGCTCGCACAAAGGAATTCGAGGAGTTATGGTGAGAGTAAATCACGGTGCGAGGAAACAATTAACATAATGTACGCGTCCGCGCAGGGCGCAGGATAACAAAGCAAGGGATGGTGGCCGGGGTTCATCCGGAAAATGGCTGTTAGCCGAGTCTAAGGAGTAAAATTAATATTAAGCGTTCGCGTAACTGCGAGCCGGATGACTAAACGGGTTGGTAAGGACACGCGAGGAGCCGAGGGACCTCTATCCCGGCGAGAATGGCTGGGACCCGTTGTTCCGAGGTGGGGGTCGCGGCCGGAGGCAAAACATCGGACGTGCGTGAACGAGACATTAGTTTGCCGTGCGAAGGATTACGGGCCCGTGTATATCTCCTCGTTAATCCTGATTTAGGGATTCCGACGTGGAGCGGCGGCCGTCCTATTCGTTGCGAATTAAGACAGCGGCTGCGCGCGTGTGTCCTCGTACAGCATCCTAACGGCGCGCTTAAGTCAAACCTCGGGGATTAACTTCGATCCCCCGGCCTTCATCCGACGCGCAGCTGATCATTGATCGCGAAAAAGTATCAACCAACAACGAAAGCGTGGTTCACCCTCCTCCATGAACCTTCTCCGACGGGTAACTTAACCCTTCCGATACAAACAGCCGGTGTACGGCTTCTGCGCCGAGGATCGCTCGGAAATACAATATTCGCGATCTACGGGTGGCTGCTCGCGTAATTGACAAGTACAGTAATCTCCCGACTGGGGATTTTCATGTTCAATAAATGTCCGTTGCATCTGTTGCCGGTAACAGGAGCCAGTTCGACATTTTTGTTGTCTTTTAAACGATCTTTTTATAGTTTTCTGATCGCGTTTTACGGGAGTCTACATTCGTCACTTCGACGAATTTTTCTGTTTATGTCTCACGTTTCGATTATCTTTTTATGAAACTTGTGTCAACATATTTGTGGCGTTTTCCCGATTAAGGGGGCCGGCGCGGCTGTGCAAGAGTGTGCGGGGACATGCACACATCGCTAAATTCGCATATACGTATATGCAATTACAAGGTTTACGCGGATACAAAATCACGCTTCAACATTGCAATGAGGAGTTCAGAAGTAGTCAATTGTGATTCCTTAAAGTCTGATACATGGTGCTACGCTCCCCAAAATGCATATTTTTACGTTATAGAGGAATAATTTGTAATATTCGGCAGACACCGCCTGTCACAAATAATAATACAGCACCTCGAAGTTTTGAAATTTTGCCCTAGTAGCACCACTGTCTCGTGCCTAATGTATCGATAATACAGTGTCCATAGTCCATGCAAATACTAAATTTATTGATCGCAAACACTGGTACGCGAAGTGGCTATCTTCTGACGGATGCCTCGTGACAGGCCAACGCCAGTGGTGTTGGACAGGCAGTATCTGCCGAATATTATAAATTATTCCTCGATAACGTAACAATATACATTTTAGGCACCAGGCAGACATAGATTGGACTTTTAGGAATCACAATTCACCGCTTCTGAACTCTTCATTGCAATGTTGAAGCGTCAGTTCGCATAGAAAAAATTACCTGGTGTATATGTATACGAAAGTTACACAAGGTAATTTCTTCTATGCGAACTGACGCTTCAACATTGCAATGAAGAGTTCAGAAGCGGTGAATTGTGATTCCTAAAAGTCCAATCTATGTCTGCCTCGTGCCTAAAATGTATATTGTTACGTTATCGAGGAATAATTTATAATATTCGGCAGATACTGCCTGTCCAACACCACTGGCGTTGGCCTGTCACGAGGCATCCGTCAGAAGATAGCCACTTCGCGTACCAGTGTTTGCGATCAATAAATTTAGTATTTGCATGGACTATGGACACTGTATTATCGATACATTAGGCACGAGACAGTGGTGCTACTAGGGCAAAATTTCAAAACTTCGAGGTGCTGTATTATTATTTGTGACAGGCGATGTCTGCCGAATATTACAAATTATTCCTCTATAACGTAAAAATATGCATTTTGGGGAGCGTAGCACCATGTATCAGACTTTAAGGAATCACAATTGACTACTTCTGAACTCCTCATTGCAATGTTGAAGCGTGATTTTGTATCCGCGTAAACCTTGTAATTGCATATACGTATATGCGAATTTAGCGATGTGTGCATGTCCCCGCACACTCTTGCACGACCGCGCCGCACAGTGGGCTCGATTGAAGAAGTACGCGACATTTTGCGAAAAAATCAACTTTCTAATTTTGATATTTTTTCAATTGATATCGATTTCTAAATGTCCACCGACCACGAAAATGATAAAATTAATCAAATACAATAGCAGTTCTAGTTGTGATACACGCATGAAGTTAGACAGTTTAAGAATATCGATTTTCCCTACATAATTTGGCTGTCCATTCTTAAAGTGTCCTGATAACTGTGATCAACTTCTTGCCCTGAATTTTTTTCTACATCAAAATGCACACTTTATTGATAAGAAATTATACTTTTCATTGACAGTTATGATATATAACATATTTAAAAAGAATAATGAGCAAAATTAAAATAATCGTTGAAAATTTTTATCTTTGACATGCGCGATTTTTCAGGTCCCAGGAGATCCCAGTTTTTAACAAGTAAGGATCTTTTCAGTGAACCTTCCTCTATGTAATCTGACAAAAATGATTTCCTCCTTCGAGTCCTTTTTCAAGATATTATTGTCTGAAGACATCCGCGTCGCGTTATCTTGTCCGCGCTCGGACGCGCGCTACGCGCTAAATTCGTCAACTATGCAGCCTCTGAAAGTCTGACAGAACTGTGTTGAACATTTATATTTATATTATATTTTTATTTAATATTAATGTATATTTTACAGTAAATAAGTCAGTCTTTCATCTCTGATATTTTGACTGCGTTGAGTTTGACGAATTCTTTTCGACAGTGCATAAGTTACATTGTAATTGTTTACGAAATCGATCTTCAAATCTTTCGAAATTTCTTTTCAAACGTTTGGTTTTGTCGACACAAATTGTGGATTGAAACAGAATTATTGTCAGTCAGAGCAGAACTATCAGCCTGAGCAGTACTGTGATTCCGATATTATTTTCAGTTTTATACGTTTCCTGTTCATATTATTTAATATAATACATCAAGAAAGTTAATATATATATATATATATATATATATATATATATATATATATATATATCAATTATATTTTATTTTTAGAACTTCATATACAATAAGGAACATAACTGATTCCACACACTTTAAATCAGAATAACTTTTATATGAATGGACCACACGATTTGAATTTCTCTGTAAGGCTAGAAGAATTAGTTTAGTAAATGACGTCTAATAAATAAGTTGAAAAAATGCATTTGGTCGGAATTGTGAAAAACAATACTAAAAATTGATTTTTACAACTTTTTTAGCTGGACCAATAACGAAAATTTAAAAAATGTGTTTTGTCAACTGTTATAAACTATATACGCTCTGAAAATTTCATTAAAATTGGTTAATTGGTTTATGAATTATAAACGATCAAAAGTGGTAAAAATTGCAATTTTTCAATATTTTCGGCCTTAACAAATTTTTCTCAAGAATGTAAAACTTAGACATTGTATCTATTTGCATTAAATAGCGAAAATATGAAATACATTATAGAATAAATAATTTATAAAGCTATTTTAAATGAATAAAAACGGTTAAACAAATGTGAAATATATTAAGTTAAAAATCATTGAAAAGGAATGATTTTTTTATATATTCAGTTCAAATTTCATTGCAATATCTTCGGTGGTTTAAGAGTTATTCAAAAATGTCGTGTACTTTTTCAATCGAGCCCACTGTGCGCCGGCCCCCTTAAAACGAGTTCAAACACGACACAGTTCAGAGCCTAGTTGCCCGTTTAATTCACAATATAGTAGAACCTCGCTTATCCGAACTGATCGGTGGAGTACGAGTCTTCGGATGGTAAAACAGTTATCCTAGCACTTGTGTTTGTTTAAATCTGTATACAGGGTGAGTCCGAAGAAACAGAACTCCTAAATATCTCCGTTACTTTTCGTTGTACAAAAAAACTTCTTAGGACAAAGTTACACTGTTTGAAGGGCCACATGTAACGGTGTAAGGTAAAACATTTTCAAGGTCATTTTTTTTACAAGATTTCAAAGTCGATATTTTTTTTTAATGGAATGAGGTATTTTTTAATACAACAATCGATGCAGCTGGACATTCGTTATAAAAATGCACTAACCAATGTATGTCGAAAAGTTAGTAGTTCACGAGATATTTCGATTTAAATAACTCTAAAACACCATTACTGTCGTAGTAAAACGTTACACAAGTAAGTAAACGCTAACGTCTTAGTATGACAGTAATGGTGTTTTAGAGTTATTTAAATCGAAATATCTCGTGAACTACTAACTTTTCGACATACATAAGTTAGTACTTTTTCATAACGAATGTCCAGCTGCATCGATTCATGTATTAAAAAATACTTCATTCCATTTAAAAAAAATATCGGTGACCTTGAAATCTTGTAAAAAAAATGACCTTGAAAATTTTTTACCTTACACCGTTACATGTGGCCCTTCAAACAGTGTAACCTTGTCCTAAGAAGTTTTTTTGTACAACGAAAAGTAACGGAGATATTTAGGTGTTCTGTTTCTTCGGACTCACCCTGTATTTGTATAAGAATGTAATGCATTGTTTGTACTTCATTCTCGACGAAGTACTAAAATAAAATTCACGCGTCATTCAACGTGTTAACGAATGTCTTTTCTTACGATGAGCAGACCTTACCTGTATTTTATTTTTATAAATTTAATTATCTGTTTAATTGCGCGGCGGGTGGTTGGGGATAAGAACGTAATTGATATCCCTGATACAATTAGCAGTATTAATCGGCGGATGCGCGATTATTTGTCAGCGTTAAGGAAGCATAAGCGGACGTTAGATCGCGGCCGTCACCCGGTTCGGCAGTTACCGAGGCTTAACCATGTACAAAGTGAATTTATCGGCCACCCCGGCGCCCGTAAGAGCTTGTTAGATCCGCGAAGTATGCAATAAGAGAATTTACCTCCGGCTTTCACGAAGGTGTCCACGCCGCGCCGAGGAAACGACGAGCGCCCCGTAAGAGACCCGTGAGACGCCTTATTAATATAATCCTATAATTCCGGCCGGATATATTCCGCTTCTGTGCTCACTCCACGGTCAGCCGTCTCGGTGTCGGTATCAATTACTTTACCCTTGTCAACCCGGTTAACCGTTCTCCCGGGGTGCAACGTAACGTTTCCACGGCTCTACGCCAACCTCTCACCACCATACGCACGATGCCGGTCGCGTAGTATAACAGGAAACGAATCGACACCGTATTTCCGATTAAAGGTCGGTTTATCTTAGCCTGTCCGGCCCGTCAGACAGAACCTTACTAACCTGGTTTTGTATAATTTCGTATCGAAACTGTTAAATTATTTCAATATTTTTTTTATTCTTTCAAATGGCAGCTACTCTCATTCTTATTATAAATGCATAGAGTCCGCAATTTACTTCCTTTAATAATGTTGTATCGAAACTATGAACTTATTTTAATATTTTTATTCTTTCAAATTACAGCTACTCATTCTTATTATAAATGCATAGAATCCGCAATTTACTTCCCTTAATAATTTTGTATCGAAACTATTAAATTATTTTAATATCTTTATTCTTTCAAATTGCAGCTACTCATTTCTATTATGAATGCATTGAATCCGCAATTTACTTCCCTTAATAATTTTGTATCGACACTATTAAATTATTTTAATATTTTTATTCTTTCAAATTGCAGCTACTCATTCTTATTATAAATGCATAGAGTCCGCAATTTACTTCCCTTAATAATGTTGTATCGAAACTATTAAATTATTTTAATATTTTTATTGTTTCAAATTGCAGCTACTCATTCTTGTTATAAATGCATAGAGTCCGCAATTTACTTCCCTTAATAATGTTGTATCGAAACTATTAAATTATTTTAATATTTTTATTGTTTCAAATTGCAGCTACTCATTCTTGTTATAAATGCATAAAATCCGCAGTTTACTTCTGAGTGGATGTTCCAAGTTCTATTATAAATGCATAGAAATCCGCAGTTTACTTCCTTTAATAATTTTGTATCGAAACTATTAATTTATTTTAATATTTTTATTCTTTCAAATTGCAGCTACTCATTCTTATTATAAATGCATAGAATCCGCAGTTTACTTCCCTTAATAATTTTGTATCGAAACTATTAAATTATTTTAATATTTTTATTCTTTCAAATTGCAGCTACTCATTCTTATTATAAATGCATAGAATCCGCAGTTTACTTCCCTTAATAATTTTGTATCGACATTGTTAAATTATTTTAATATTTTTATTCTTTCAAATTGCAGCTACTCATTCTTATTATAAATGCATAGAATCCGCAGTTTACTTCCCTTAATAATTTTGTATCGAAACTATTAAATTATTTTAATATTTTTATTCTTTCAAATTGCAGCTACTCATTCTTATTATAAATGCATAGAATCCGCAGTTTACTTCCCTTAATAATGTTGTATCGAAACTATTAAATTATTTTAATATTTTTATTGTTTCAAATTGCAGCTACTCATTCTTGTTATAAATGCATAGAGTCCGCAATTTACTTCCCTTAATAATGTTGTATCGAAACTATTAAATTATTTTAATATTTTTATTGTTTCAAATTGCAGCTACTCATTCTTGTTATAAATGCATAAAATCCGCAGTTTACTTCTGAGTGGATGTTCCAAGTTCTATTATAAATGCATAGAAATCCGCAGTTTACTTCCTTTAATAATTTTGTATCGAAACTATTAATTTATTTTAATATTTTTATTCTTTCAAATTGCAGCTACTCATTCTTATTATAAATGCATAGAATCCGCAGTTTACTTCCCTTAATAATTTTGTATCGAAACTATTAAATTATTTTAATATTTTTATTCTTTCAAATTGCAGCTACTCATTCTTATTATAAATGCATAGAATCCGCAGTTTACTTCCCTTAATAATTTTGTATCGACATTGTTAAATTATTTTAATATTTTTATTCTTTCAAATTGCAGCTACTCATTCTTATTATAAATGCATAGAATCCGCAGTTTACTTCCCTTAATAATTTTGTATCGACATTGTTAAATTATTTTAATATTTTTATTCTTTCAAATTGCAGCTACTCATTCTTATTATAAATGCATAGAATCCACGGTTTACTTCCTTGAATAATTTTGTATCGACACTGTTAAATTATTGTAATATTTTTATTCTTTCAAATTGCAGCTACTCATTTTTATTATAATTGCATAGAATCCGCAGTTTGCTTCTGAGTGGATCTTCCAAGTTCATAGATCATTTATTAAAAATTGATTTAAGAGAAAAATCTCTCTTTCCCTGATTAAAAGACTCATTGGAAAACTAATCTAGAAATGTACATTTTTTATAAATTTGATCATGCCATGAATGAATAAATATCCGCTAATAAAATTCAACAGATAAATAGGAAGCTATTAAAACTTTCTTGGCAGACTCCTGCGACAGTTTCTCGTTAATCGATCTTCTTTTGGTAAATATTTAATCGCTCTACGCCGCGACGCAATTTGAATTTAGCTAATCCACCATCAAGGCGTATTTGAATACAAATAACAAGTTAACTAGCCTCCTCCGGTTAATAGGTTAATCACGAGGAAAACATGTCCGGAGGTTGGCCTGATTAAAGTTTCACAGTAATTTATGAGCCTCTTTGGAAGTTATCAGACTTCGAAACTGTCTGCGGAATCACCGAACGAGTTTATAATTTACGTGTCTTTAATAATTTTCAACTTATGGTACATTGTCTTGCCTTAATATATGGGTATCTTAATATCGTGTTGTATCATGAACGTTAATTAAGAAAGTATTTTCATATACTGCAGACATATAAATTTCTTAATTTTGTAATAGCGTATAGTCTTATACATATGAAAATAGACACTGATTTTAATTAATAAAATTATAATTTGCTGTCAAATTAGCCATTATTCATATCCAGTAAGAAATTGTAGAAAATACATAATACTGTACATATAAAAAATATTTAATTGTTAACTTAGGACCTGTTTAAACGATGTCATACGAGAATTGCCACTGTGACTACAAGTGCATTCGATTTTAGTTTAAAAAATTATAGTCTGCAGCCCAATGAGGCATTATCCATATCCAGTAAAAAATTGTTGAAAATTTATAATACTATACATTTCAAAAATATTTAATTATTAACTTAAGGCCTATTTAATCGATGTTCTCCGAAAATGGCCACTGTGACTACAAGTGCATGCAGATTTTAGTTAAAAAAATTATAGTTATAATTATAGTTTGGTCTGCAGCCAAATGAGCCATTATTTATAGCCAGTAAAAAATTATTGAAAATATATAGTACTGAACACATAAAAAATATTTAATTGTTAACTTAGGACCTATTTAAACGATGTTGTTCGAAAATGTCTACGATGACGTTAAATGCACACAGTTTTTAACAAAATAAATTTAATTCTTTATGATAAAAATATAATTCATATACACTAATAAATTTTCAAAAATTATATATGTAGTGTTATTTAAATAAAAAAATTTCATTATCAACTTAAAGCCCATCAAACGTCACACGAAAATGGATAAATTTATCTACATCCAGCAAAAAGTTGCATATTATTCTTAAACAAAAAACATTTTGACGACGACATGCGTACGACGTGCGTCAACCCCTGAAAAGACCAAGGAAGAGTAAGAAATTTCCGAGATGATGGAAACGCGCGACATTACCTGATATTCGCGAATCCAATTCGCGAGTGTTGCACATTGGTCATCTGCCACCTGACACGTTCGCCGGTGTAGAACTGCGTGTGCGACAACCGCCGCATTTCTCCGTCCGGGCTGTTTCAGAAGCACAAAAAGATACTGTCTAACAATAAGCGACGACGCGGGAGAAGAAACGAAGGCACGAGTGACGGTCTCCATGATCGTCGCCGCTGAGCGGCGAATTATTACCAGTGTCCACCCCACGACACATAAATCGAGGTATCGAACCGAGCCAAGCTGTTTGCCATCCTCCCCCGTTTATTACCGACGCTTCCTTGCGGTCTCTGGCTAATGCAGCTAACGAAGTGCACCGACGTATCTCCGGAAGATTAGTTAATCGATATTCTCAGTTTCTCTTATCGGCAATCTTCGGTAAAAAATTGTATAATCTCCGCTTGCCATTAGAAAGTTATCTCCATCCAGGAAAATCTTTCTCGTAAAATATTGACTTTTTTAAATGATTAATAGAGCTTCTTTAAATATACAATTCCTTTTTAAATACTGACATTTTCTTTACGCGATTGACTTAGTAACACCATTCTTAGAATTCTTTTTTAAGTAGTGACATTTTTTATAAATTATAATTGACTTGGTGACAATATTGTTAGAATTCTTTTTTAAATACTGATATGTTTTACACAAATTACAATTGACTTGGTGACAATATTGTTAGAATTCTTTTTTAAAATTGACTTGGTCACTCCTTCTTTCATAAAAATGGATAATCTTGTCTGTACTACTAGAAACATTTGATTAACAATCTCAGTCTATTCTCCACTCGCGATTATCACGAATCTCTTCCTCCCAGATGATTGATCTCTTCGAATTTTTGTATCAAGGGGTTCAGCGTTCAAACACACCCCCTCAGTTCTCGAATACTCCCACGTTCTTTCCACGAGGCAACAGGATAAATGCGTACAGAGCAAAACAAACAAACATAGCAATCTAGAAACCGAGAACAGTCACGATTAATTCCCCCAGACACTGTCGCCACTAGCAAGGACCAGTACATCCACTTCCACCATAGTCTCTCGACACAGTTCATCGGCCACCAGCATCCGGACACGTCACAAACTGCATTCAATTAACGAAAGAAGAGGCTGTCGTCAGCAATTCTCCAGCATTCGGAGATCCACCCTTGCATGATCACGCGGATCCCATCCTAGTCAAACATCCTCGAGGTTGTTCCGAAGGTTGGGCTGTTCGACGCGGAGAAACTAGGTCCTCGGGCACCCCAGAGCCACCTCGGCGCCACCCCAAGCGATTCGACCGGCCGGTGTTAGGCTAAGCACCCTCGCGTCGCGAAAAACCGCAAGATAGAGGAAAAAAGTGGCGGCGAGTAAACGGAAGGACACGATATTCTTGTTATTTTGTTAGCGCGGCGACGGAGGATCAGGCGAACGGGTAAGCGTCGAGCGAAACACTAGCTAGCGGGGTGCATGCTAGCTAGGGGCGCGCCCCCTCACACACAGGCCCCCCTTTTGCTAGGCTCCTCCTGCGCGTGTATGCATCGACGTACATTCGATACGTTGTCCACGAGGGGTTCTCTCGACCCATCGTTGCCGCCGTTACCACCGCCGCGGCTATGACTAATAAGAAGCCGAAGACACTGTCACACGAGTCCACCAGGCCAGTGTTAAACGATGCGGAAACCTAGGGCTTCGATCGGCTGGGGTGCTACCGGGGGTGCTCGATAGGTGACCCTCAATCCCCACCGTCATCCAGAGCTGTCCATCGTGTGCACGATCGCGTGAACATGGACATGAATCTCCACTAGGAGCGTTATCTACAATTGTCTGGGTGTCTACGATAATACACTGAAATCTGTAGGTGTCTGTAGTTGGCTGTACATAGACATGAATTGTCTGAACAGTTGATGATGTCCATGGATGTCTTTAGTTGGTCTTTAGTTAGTCTTTAGATGATCCACCATCCTCCAGATCCACCCAGAACTGTACATGTTGAACATGATCGTCTGTACATGTTGAACATTATCGCCTGTACATGTTGAACATGATCGCCTGTACATGTTGAACATGATCGCCTGTACATGTTGAACATGATCGCCTGTACATGTTGAACATGATCACCCGAACATGAATCTCCAGTAGGATCGCCCTCCCGAGAAGATAACAGATCTGTCTGTGATCGCCTAATGCAATATGTGTATATCTGAACTTTTGTTAATGTCCATGAATGTCTAGCTGGTATTAAGGTGACTCTTAATCCCCACCGTCATCCAGAACTGTCCATCGTGTGCACGATCGCATGGACATGGTCATGATTGTCTAAACTGTTGTTGATGTCCAAGGATGTCCTTAGTTGGTCTTTAGATGACCCCCAGATCCACCCAGAACTGTACATGTTGAACATGATCGTCCACCCGAGAAGATAACAGGTCTGTCTATGATCGTCCAATGAAGTCTGTGGATGTCTGAACTTTTGTTAATGTCCATGAATGTCTAGCTAGTATTAAGTGACCCTCAATCCCCAACGTCATCCAGAGCTGTACATCGTGTGCACGATCGCATGTACATGGACATGAATCTCCACTAGGAGCGTTATCTACAATTGTCTGGGTGTCTACGATAATACACTGAAATCTGTAGGTGTCTCTAGTTAGCTGTACATGGACATGAATTGTCTGAACCGTTGTTGAAGTCCATGGAAGTCTTTGATTGGTCTTTAGATGATCCACCAGCCTCCTGATCCACCCATACCTGTACATGTTGAACATGATCGCCTGAACATGAATCTCCAGTAGGATCGTCTTCCCGAAGAGATGACAGGTCTGTGGATGTCAGAAGTTTTTCCATTAATGTGCATGTTAAACCAGTTAATGTCCAAGGATATCTTTAGCTGGCCTTTAGATGACCGTCGTCCAGAACTGTACATGGTGTGCACGATCGCATGGACATGAACATGAATGTCTACTAGGATCGTTATCTACAATTGTCTGCGTGTCTACGATACTACATTGAAATCTGTAGGTGTCTGTAGGTAGCTACAGTTGGCTGTACATGGACATGAATCGTCTGAACTGTTGATGATGTCCACGGATGTCTTCAGTCTGTACATGGTGTACACGATCACCTGAACACGAATCTGTAGGATCGTCCTCCCAAGGAGATAACAGGCCTGCCTGGGTGTCTGTGATCGTCCAATGAAGTCTGTGGATGTCTGAACATCCCACCATCACCCAAAACTGTACATGACGTGCAGGATCCTCTGGACGTGGACACGAATCTCCACTATGATCATCACCCCGCGGAGATAACAGATCTGTCTGGGTGTCTGTTATCGCCCAATGAAGTCTGTGAATGTCTATGAGTAGCTGCAGTTATCTGTAGATGTCTGTGGCTAGCTGCAGTTGTCTGTAGATGGACATCAATGTCCATGAGTGTCCTGAACCAGGCCCATAAATCTTGAGTTTTACGAGTATCTATGAACATTTTCAACCGTCCATAATTATCTACAGTAGTCCAGAACTATCTATGTCTACAGCTACTGGTACCAGTTTGCTAGTATCAATGCACGTCCACAAGTGTCAGTGACCAGCATATAAACCTCGAAAGGGGACAGTGTTCGCGCATCAAGTTTCTCGAGCCCGCAGGTCCAACAATGAGATAGCGCGAGGTTAATAAAACCCAAGATTGAATATCGCTGAAGTTCTTAAACTTTTATACAGTTGTTCCACAACTGCTAATATAGTCGAGAAACTTCCTCACCGCCTCGGTGGCGCATGTACTTTGAATCATGCGGTAGCTTCATTTAACCGCGCCACGGACAGCTTCCTTGATGTTGCATATAAGCCTGTGAGAATCACGCGGACAAGTGTTGTAAATCCTCGACACTATTGTTGCCTTCAGCCACGCGCTTTGATATACGATGACACTGAATTGCTGCCTGGTACATCGGCGTACCTGAGAGCTGCCATTTTTCTGAAAGCTGTGCCTCTGACTGGCTAGCTGTAGTCCTACTTACAAACACCGCGGCTTGTGACTGATGATAATATTCAAACGTTTACAGATTGTACGTGTTCAGTGAATTTACTCGGTAAAAAACAAACGTGCCTGGGTGAAAATATATTAATATTTTTCTGTTGCATGAAGCACTCGCTCGAAATATTTAGATTTCAACTTTCTTTTCGAAATTTATAGGTGCGTTTGCAAAGATTTTACATGACTGTACAGGGTCTTGTGGTAACAAACATCAATTTTTATTGAAGAATTAATGAGGTTCTGTTGTTTCTCCTTTATAAAATTTTGGAAAGTATAAGTGATAACACTGGAAAAATCGAATCTCGAATTTTAAAGACGTACAAGAATATACTTATTTAAATAAATTTATAGCCTAAATTTTCATGCAAAAATCATAATTTTACCATATGTATATTAGAAATAATAAAAAATTTGTAAATTTTAATATAATATAGATTTTGAAAAATACTAATATCTTTACTTATCGATTAACTTCAATAAGCAGTTTTATGGAGTTTGGCGATTAAAAATTGCTTCACATTCAAGTGCATCAATCAGATACGAAATTTTGAAAGGTTCGAGTTGCTGACTAAGAGAGGATATTTAAACGAGAGAAAATATTCGCGCGTTTAACCATTCTCGAAACCCGAAACGCTGATTCCGCGCGTCATAGTCTTGTTTACCCTCCGAAGTGTTATCTAGCTACAGCCCGTAAAACGCTCGTTTGTTCTCCTCGATACGATCGCGTGCTGTTCGATACCGGGGAAGGGTTGTTCCAGGGGCAATTTTTGTGGGTTCAGGTTCCCCGGAAAAGAAGCCGGTTATTGATTTATCTAAGCTCGCGCTTAGTCAACCGAATTTCCTGGAACCCTCGAACCCAATTGTTTGCCTTGACTGTTGCAAAAAGTGTCGGCGATCGGTCTTCGTTCTCCAACAAATCAGATACCCTTCATGATCGTACGAAATCTGTGCGGTCATTGCCGTGCGTGATCCGACTTTTCACGCTTCCGTCATTTATTATAGACACTGGGGTGGGAAAAACTTTGAAAAAAACCTAAAATACATCTTAGTGAATCACTAAATAATTGCAGTCTGGCGTAATGGTACATTTTTTGAGTGACTGAACTAATATTTTAAGTGATTCTACTGTAACTATTTTTTGGAGTATTCATAAGAAATAAAACAAAAACGGAGAATCATAAGAAATGTTATTGCAACATGCAATAACAAGAGCAGAGCTTCATTTTCGAATGCTTCAACACCCACCGCTGTAACTTCGACAAAAATAATTATAATTGCTTAAAAAAATTCAAGTACATTCTTCAAATATCGGTTAATAAGCCTTTAAAATTTCAAATTGTAATACTCAATACATCTCTTCCAAAAAATTCTGGAAATGCAAGTTGTACGTTTTGAATGCATTTTTCTCGAAACATGTCTGTCAAAGCTATTACTCCCACCGCTGTAACTTCAACAAAAATTATTATAATTGATTAAAAAAATTCAAGTACATTCTTCAAATATCAGTTAATAAGCCTGTAAAATTTCAACTTGTAATACTCAATACTTCTCTTCTAAAAAATTGTGGAAATGCTCACTATACGTTTTAAATGCATTTTTCTCGAAACATGTTTGTCAAAGCTATTACTACCACTGCTGTAACTTCGACAAAAATGATCACAATCGCTTAAAAAAATTCAAGTACATTCCCCAATATGTACCTTCCTTTAAAAAAATATCCCAAAGTTCGTTCATCTAGGGATAAAAACAAAAAATTTAAGAAAGTAAAAGAATCGAAGACAATTTCGATGAAGCACATCTGGATCGGGGGAAGACTATCTGAGAGCATACGCTCAAGTGTCCTCGGAGGGGGTTGAAATCGATTCTTTGATCGTGCTTATGCGGTCCGGCGTGATTTACCGGGCTCTGTTCTCCGTGCTACCCCTCTCTCGTCGACGCGAGTAGGCGAGCACGTTTTTATCACGAAGGAAACGTGCACCAGATGCGTACCGTGTCACCCTAACGCGTCTCTCTCGCCTGCTCATAACCCTCGCGAACGGTTAGTACATCAAATTTCCTCGTTCTCGTGCGGGAGGGCCCCATGTGTCGCGATCCACGTCGCCGGGATATGTAAAACGCGAATTTCGATTCGCGTTGCGTCGCCCAGTCGGCTTCGAGTAACGACACTCCCGAGAAAAGAGCAACGAGCTCTCCGGATTCGTGCCCCCTTGAGATTGTACCCCTTAAACGAGTGCTGTGTCTTCAGGGGTACGTACGCCCTTCCAAATGTTTTTCATTCGTTATTTTTCCGAATTTCTCTTGTCTTGTCTGATGGAAATTTTTATGATCGGGAAGTTTCTAATATTCATCCGGAGTAGTATTATTCAGAGCTGTGGTAATTCAATTACATTGTAATTCAATTACGCAATTGAATTGAATTACATTGTATATATTTCAAATATAGTAATTCAATTACGTCGTAACTGAATTACATAATTCAAACCTTTCAATTAATTCAATTACTAAGTACTTTAACCAAATGTGTAATTGAAATACAATATAATTGACATACAATATAATTGAAATGCAATATAATTGAAATGCAATATAATTGAAATGCAATATAATTGGAATGCAATATAATTGAAATGCAATATAATTGCAATGCAATATAATTGAAATGCAATATAATTGAAATGCAATATAATTGAAATGCAATATAATTGAAATGCAATATAATTGAAACGCAATATAATTGAAACGCAATATAATTGAGACGCAATATAATACAAATACAATATAATTGAAATGCAATATAATTGAAATGCAATATAATTGAAATGCAATATAATTGAAATGCAATATAATTGAAACGCAATATAATTGAAATGCAATATAATTGAAATGCAATATAATTGAAATGCAATATAATTGAAATGCAATATAATTGGAATGCAATATAATTGAAATGCAATATAATTGAAATGCAATTTAATTGAAATGCAATATAATTGAAATGCAATTTAATTGAAATGCAATATAATTGAAATGCAATATAATTGAAACGCAATGTAATTGAAATGCAATATAATTGAAATGCAATGTAATTGAAATGCAATGTAATTGAAATGCAATATAATTGAAATGCAATATAATTGAAATGCAATATAATTGAAATGCAATATAATTGAAATGCAATATAATTGAAATGCAATATAATTGAAATGCAATATAATATAAATACAATATAATTGAAATGCAATATAATTGGAATACAATATAATTAAAATACTTCTCTCCAAATTATAGCCCAGAACTTTGAAGAAGTGTGATATACCGGGTGATTCACGACAAACAGGCCACCTAAATAGCTCCGTTAGGATTAGAGATAGAAGAAAATGTTAGAGAGAAAAGTTGTACTGTTAAAGGGGGCAAATATGGTAATATAAAAAAATGTTCCGATTGTAGTCGTTTTCAAGGTCTTTTGAAGGTCATCGATGATTTTTAAATAGCACCATATATTTTTAACTTCACAGTGTTGTAGCTGATGTCAAGACGAGTTCAATGATGTGGTACACTATGACCTTGAAATGGCCTTGACCTTCGAAAATTGGCGTTCCTTTGCGTGGTCCATCTCTTCAGGTTATTGTGATGTAAAAAATATTTGTTACGTAATATGCATATTATCAATGGATCATATATCTGGCAAGAATATTTTTTTCCAAAGGACATTTTTTTCGGAGTTATCAAGGTCATCGATGTTTTTTGGTACATATCTACATTTTGATTTTATTGCATCGGGTAACTGATCGAAAAATACATTCAGATATGTATAATAACATGACCTTGAGCTTGATCTGAAGGTAAAACTTTAATTTTCGAAGATCAAGGTCATTTCAACACTGTGAAGTTAAAAATATATGGTGCTATTTAAAAATCATCGATGACCTTCAAAAGACCTTGAAAACGACTACAATCGGAACATTTTTTTATATTACCATATTTGCCCCCTTTAACAGTACATCTTTTCTCTCTAACATTTTCTTCTATCTCTAATCCTAACGGAGCTATTTAGGTGGCCTGTTTGTCGTGAATCACCCGGTATTTTTATGTTTTCCTTTCATATACTTGTTTTCTGTCTGTGCGGTGTAGTTTCTACTCATTCCTCGTCCTCGTTCATAATACGTAACGCTATTTTATGTTTATGGTTGAAATTTAAAAAATGTGTAACGCAGAAGTTATTTCTGTTCAGATATTATAAATTTATAAATAATAAATTTCTTCTGTTTGAAACCTACACATGGATTCTTCAACCTCTTCTTACCTGTATTACTTTATCATTCGTTCATTTTTTATTTTAATTTAATTACACCGTAATTCGTAATTAATGTAATTTAATTACAAAATATTTTATAATTGTACTGTAATTGCAATTACGAATTACAATGTATTTTATAATTGTACGCAATTGCAATTACGAATTACATTGTAATTTAATTGAATGAAGATCTGAATCACAAATTATTTACAATATAACTGAATTACGACGTAATTCAATTACTTTGTAATCATAATTCCTGGAGAAATACAATTGCAATTCTGCATAACTCTGGTATCATTTAATAGAGCACAAAAGAAGATAGCATTTTTTAAAATAGGTTTCCTACGGGTACACGTCAATATGATAAACAACCAGAAAGTGTTGTTTAATTTTATCGGTCATACTCCAGGCAATGAAATATTAATTTAGGAATTGACTGTGCTTTGTTTCATTAAACATTTCTTCCGATCTGGAATATTTCCATTCCCTATGATTTCTGAAATTTTATGTATATGAAATAAGTATAATGCTTCATACAATACCTAAATATTTAGTAATTGATTATATACCGATATATTTAATAATATAAACAATATTTTGAACAATGATACAGCAATTTTTAGTGGTGCCTCAGAGGGGACAACCGAGTGCAAAGGGTTAGAATCGAGCTATTAGATCTTGAGGCGTCATAGTTACACATCGACGAAATTTGTGATCTACGGATTACGGATAAGAAAGGTAATAAAGATAGGTTTTAGTTGTGGAGTGGAGGGGATACCTGTGGCTACTTCAAATTCTGAAAGAAGAATCCGTATTCTCTACGCAACAACGAATAGGGGGGCGAAAGAATGAGAATGCCACGGATAAACGTTGTATACGATCCTGAGCCGCCATTATCCATCGATGAAGGATGAACCGAGCATATTAAAGATTGGGGAGGATCGATAGGACGAAATCCTGCTTTGGTAGTCGGCGTTTCTCGTAAGATTGGTGGAAGCTATTTTCGAGGTGGAATCTGCTGATGGGTTTTCGAAATATAAAAAAGATGGAGGGGCTGTAAATTCAATAGTCTTCTTATCCCCAATTGATTGATGTATCATTGCTAGGATTATTACAATTCCACCTATACAGAAGAATTATTACCAGTCATCCTGTCAGTTTAAGGAGAACAGGCAATGATCAATAACGAGATACAATTTTATTTTACATTATTACCAGTGCACATATTCCGTGATCTAATTTTTTCCCTAAGTACCCAATTGGTTTGCAGGACCAATTACGATAATAGTAGATAGAGTGCCTACTCCAGAGCATAATCATAATGCGAGATCGGAAGCTCAACGATCCTTCATTATTCAAAAAGATGTTTACTGCTAGGCTGCGGATTTTTATGCAAAATAGATGTTTTAAAACCAGGAATCATTCATAAATTGCTCTAATAACACTGTCGAACATCAAATTTGTTCCCTAATTACTGTTGGGTCCTTCGTATAGAGTTTTTTGCGCTGATTCCGAATCTGTTTTATTTATTATTTTAATATTTTTCAAATTTAAACAAATATTGTAGTGTTATTATAAAACATATTGAATTGTTCTTTATAGCGAAAGATTCTGTAGA
The DNA here is from genome assembly GCA_933228785.1 of Lasioglossum pauxillum. Taxonomy (NCBI): domain Eukaryota; kingdom Metazoa; phylum Arthropoda; class Insecta; order Hymenoptera; family Halictidae; genus Lasioglossum; species Lasioglossum pauxillum. The sequence goes on along the minus strand of OW121702.1, from coordinate 14,703,884 downwards.
CTTTCCCGAATACAGCGATATCAAATATTAATACATTATGATTGTTTAAACATGTTTAAATAATCACTAAAGGCGGAGAGACACCACTTTTGCACCAATTTTTGAGAATATTTTTCAATTTATCTCAAAAAATAAGGGTCCAGCGGAAAATTGAACTATACCATGCGATAGAGCAGACTTTTATCTTGAGAAAACCCGCTTTGAAGTTTGAAACGTCGGCGCTTTTTTCGAACCAGAAAGCAAAATATCTTCGCCCGACATGAGTTGCCGCCAGTGGCGCTCACCACTACTATCGAGTGGTATAGTTCGATTTTCCGCTGGACCCTTATTTTTTGAGATAAATTGAAAAATATCCTCAAAAATTGGTGCAAAAGTGGTGTCTATCCGTCTTTAATGATTGTTTGAATATGTTTGAACATGTTTGAACACTCATAATTTATTAATATTGGATATCACTGTATTCGGGAAAGTCGACAGAATCTCTTGCTGCAAAGAACAATTCAATATCTTTTATAATAACATCACAATATTTGTTTAAAGTTGAAAAATATGTTTTTTTTTCAAAGCCATGTTCCTCAAAAACTGTGCGTATAGGGAAAAAATTAAAAACAGATTCGGAATCAGCGCAAAAAACTCTATAAGAAGGACCCAACAGTAATTAGAGAACATAAAAAAAGTTGAAATTTGTTGGACAGTGTAATTTCAATAAGTTGATGATAAAATATTGACATTCCTAACCTTTAAACTGTAAATTCGTGTCGGGACTGAATAAAGTATTTCAACAAAGTATTCGACAAAATCATTGTGACTTTTTAAGATCTTTTTAAGAACTATTAGAAAAACTGCATCGGGCAGACCCATTTTTACAGTTTGAGGGTACCGTAAAGACGTTTACAGTCCGAAACACGTTAACTTATTTTATTCTTTCTACCGTTTCAAATGGCTCCTCCCAGTCTTCTCATAAACGTATAAAATCCGCAGTCTACTTACCACTATCTCTCGGTCTCCTAAGGATCAGGATGGGCGAGGAAAAAAGGTAACAAAGATCGCAACTTAATGGTGAGATTCCCGCGAAGCTGGACAGGCGACGCTTATGTTAATAGGGGACACTAAAGTCCGGCGTAAAATTCGTAATCTCCGCGGAGGATATTTCTCGTCGTGCTCGGCAGGTGTTCCAATAGTCGCGAACAGGAGGAGCCTAAGCGAGGCGTTTCCCGTCTCCATTCTTTCCAGCAGAACAATTCCTTACGCTCTTCCCCCCATGGCAGAATCATAAAGGTTTTCCGGCGTACGGTATCTTGAACAGTGGACGCGCGAATCGCCATTCTTATCGTGCCGCTTTACTCTCTCGCTGCAGCGAGCAAGAGGGTAGATAAACACAGAAGAACCGCAATGATACATGTACCATATGCGCACGCGACGAACCACCCCTCGCACCCCTTACGCCCCTCGACGAACACGTTCCGCAACCCTCGAAACGGTTAAGACGTCATATTTTCCCTCTTTGAGGCGCACGTGCGCCGCGATTTCCCTCGGATGAACGTTACGCCAGAGCAACGGCCCAGAAGCCCCAAGAAACTGGATACATTTATTTATTTTTCCGACATACGCCCGTGATCATCTGGATCGTCGACGCAACGTACAATCTTTTTCTACGCTTTTCGTGTTCGCGTGATTCACGTAGGAACACTTTTGAGGTTCCTCGAGATCTACAGAATTGATGGTATTGAAGCAATTCTTCTTTGGTTTAGAATTATAGTTGGATTACTAGACTTGCTGTTAAAATATTAGGTGTGCAAATAAGTCCCTTCCCTTTTTTCCTACGATCATAAATTCTGACTGAATTCGAATTACTTCCCGATTTTAGTGCCATCTGAAAGATCGTTCTTTTAGTTTTAAGGGGGTAGTTCCACCCTAGAATCTTACTAGAATCTTACTAGAAAGCATGGATTTGCGCGCTTCGGTTGTTTGACCTTATTTGAGCAGATTTTGAGCTGGGTGAGGGCTCATTCTAAAGAGGAAGGTTCATCACACCGCGCTCTGGTCATCATAGTAGTCAAGAAGTCTTTTAGAGACAGAAAAATGCATTGAAATCTGCGGGTTTTTTCCCTAGATTTTTTCTCTACTTTGGGCCCTTATATTACACATATTAAGCATAATCTCGATAACCTCATGATCAGAGTGCAGTGTGATGAACCTTCCTCTTTAGAATGAGCCTTCACCCAGCCAAAAATCTACTCAAATAAGGTCAAACAACCGAAGCGCGCAAACCCATGTTTTCTAGTAAGATTCTAGTAAGATTCTAGGGTGGAACTACCCCCTTAAGAAGGGTCGTGATGACCGCTCTAAGAGTTTCCAGTCCTATGCAACAATTTCAAGCAATATGGCGTGCTCTTTGCATTCCAGTTAAGGAAATCAACTGTTGAAGCTACTGTAACGGTTTGTGCGACACTGGGAGAGAACGCTGTATTTTACAGAATATGCAAAATGTGGTGCCAAAGATTTAGAGCCGGATATTTTAATTTGAAAGACGACGATCGTTCAGGTGCACCGAGACTGTTTGATGACGGTGAGCTAGAGGAATTATAGACGCAAGAAGAATTGGCAGAAAGATTGGGAGTCACCAGACAAAATTTGATACATTTTACGTACATAAAATGTATTAAAATTTTGAATAAACCTTATAAAATAATCTGCGATTTCAACAAGCTGGAAATAATACATTCGTATTTCTCAATTCCTTTAATTCTCCTACTTTTTCAAATTGCACTTACCCATTTTTGTCATAAATGTATAAAAAATCCACAATCTATTAATTATAGCAGACCAGAACACAAAATAAATGAATGTTGGGACAAGTCCCTTGTTGGGACAAGTGTATGTACAGCAAAACATGTGAACCCGAGCGAACACGAGCGAACCCGAATACACGAGAGAAGACGCGCTTTGTCTAAACCCTGTGTTTACTGTGTTTACCGTTGACATGCGGTTTAGTTCGAATGTTGTCCTCGCAAGTACCAGTCGCGTTACACATAAGCAATTTGTTTTATAAAACCGTTATCACAGAGCACACTGTGAGTTCATCTTTTCATATCCACCTATCCACTGAATACAAGTTTTAACAGGTTATGGGCCCAGGTGGATGTTAAATTGCGTTGGAAAAGATTGAATAAGCGTCACGATACGGAATAATATTCGGAAAGTATTTCGTGAGCGCGTAGTGTGCCGGTCGTTGAAATCAAGATGGCTACCTCGAATACGATACGTATCGAACCGTTGGGAAAAGACAATTACGATACATGGAAAATACAAGTGCAAGCGGTATTGATCAAAAACGACAATTGGAAGTACGTAAATGGCAGTACGAAGAGACCCGATGTGACTCAGAGTGCGGAAACGATTGCAGCGGCGCGAGGATGGGACGAAGCAGATGCCAAGGCAAGATCGGATTTGATCTTAGCGATTAGTCCGTCTGAACTCAAACAAGTGAAGAATTGTAAAACATCGAGTGCGATGTGGAAAAAGCTGGAAGAAATTTACCAGTCAAAGGGACCTGCGCGAAAAGCGATATTGCTGAAGCAACTTACACTGCGAAAGATGGCGGAAGGCGACGACATAAGACAACATATTAACAGTTTCTTCGATGCAGTGGACAAGCTGGAAGATATGGAGGTAAAAGTTAACCCGGATATGTTGGCTGTTTTGTTGTTATACAGTTTGCCTAGTTCGTTCGAGAATTTTCGAGTGGCTATAGAGACAAGGGACGAATACCCTTCACCCGAGGCCCTCAAAATAAAAATACTTGAGGAAAGCGACTCGCGAACGAACAAGGGGGACGAACCATGCGATAGCGCGATGTGGATTCGAAAGTCAAACCGACAAAACAAAACAACACAAGGAGACACAACACATGGTGACAGTTATAATACAGAACGAAATAATCCGAGAAATTCCTCGGAAACACGATGTTACCGTTGCAAGAAAATCGGACATCGAGTCAGAGAGTGTCGTACGCGGTTCCGCGGAAAGCAGTATTCAACTGCAGGTATGGTCGAAGGAGATTTTTTCACCGATGAGGGACCAGACAAGCAAGTTGCTCTTCAGATTGGCGAGAAGACGTACGGACAACCGAAGGGGGCGAAATGGTGCCTCGACAGTGGATGTTCATCCCATATGAGTAGCGAGGAGAAGTCTTTCGAGGCAATGAGGCCATCTTCGTGTGGTACGTTGAATCTAGCCAACAACGCGTCAACCCGAGTGGAAGGTCAAGGTACGGTTTGTTTATCCACGAAAAATTCCGGTGAAAAGACAATGTTGAAACTTCGCGAGACGTTATTTGTTCCCGACCTTCGCACGAATCTCATGTCCGTCGCGAAAATTACCGATAGCGGATTTGATGTCTTGTTTACAAAACATAACGCCAGAGTGCTAAAGCCTAACGGAGAAATAGTTTTTGCTGCCGACCGAAGCGATAATTTATATTATATTCGCCCTACAGCGTTTCTAGCTGATTTTGAGTCGGAATCCTTAGGCGGTATAGAGTTATGGCATAGGCGTCTCGGTCATATTAACGAGGAAAGTCTGCGGAAAATTAATTGCGGCGGGAGCGTACGTGGTGTGTCATTCGGAAAAGGCGAAAAATTACCGGTCTGCGAAATATGTTTGTGTTCAAAAATGTCCAGACTACCTTTTCCGAAAAGATCAGATCGCGCGGTTAATGTGCTCGAAATAATACATACTGATGTATGCGGTCCGATTAATGTAAAATCAATCGGCGGCGCGAGATACTTTATAATTTTCATTGATGATTGTACGCGTTGGTGCGAAGTATATTTTCTGCGACAGAAAAGCGAAGCGTTATCTGCTTTTAAGAAATTTAAAAATCAAGCTGAGAATCACACGGGAATGCGAATCAAATATTTACAGTCGGATAACGGACGAGAATTCGTAAACGACGATTTTAGTAAATACTTAGATTCGTGCGGAATCAAAAGGCGGCTGACGGTGACGCATACACCTCAGCAAAACGGGGTTGCTGAACGGAAAAATCGGACCCTTGTTGAAACAGCGCGATGCTTACTCCTTCAAGCCGGACTTCCGAAACGATTTTGGGCCGAGGCGATCTCTACGGCAAATTATACGCGTAATAGATGCCCCTCGCGGGCCCTTAATGGTGATACCGCTTATCATTGTTGGACGGGTAAAATACCTGACGTTTCACATTTTAAAGTGTTCGGTTCCAAGGTTATCACGTTAAATCGGAACCCGCAAAAACTGAAATTCGATTCACGTGCGGCAGAAGGAATTTTCCTCGGTTATTCAGAAGAGGCGAAGGGATTTAGAGTATGGATTCCAGAGAAAAATCGCGTAGATATTTCTCGAGACATTAAACCCGTTAATGAGACATTAAAGAAGAAAAATAATTATTCGGAAATAAATATACAAAATGATGTAGTCGATGATCCGAAGCTAGAGCAAACAGATCGCGACGGTAAAATAATTGATTACGATGAAAGCATTATTGAAGTTCTCGTCGATCCCCCGCGAAAACCCGAAAACATAACAATACATACAAGCGGAGAATCGTCATCCGGATGCGTAGATACAGATAATCTTGCCGTAAAAGATAACTTGAGAGACGAGAATCCTCGGAAAGTAAAATATAAGCCGGGTAGGCCTAAAATTATACGGACAGGGAGCCGCGGTAGGCCGAGAAAATTGCGTAGCACGGTGGAAATCGAAGATGATGTACAAGTTGAGGAAGGGGATGACGACGTATTTGAAAACGATACTATCGCGCCGTCAAACCTCCCAGAGTCCGCGAGCATTGCTGAGATACCTTTGCGAGATGCACTCTCCGGACCGAACGAGACAGAGTGGCGTACGGCGATTCGAAAAGAAATAATAGCGATGTTAAAAAATGACGTTTGGGAAATAGTTGATCGCCCTCGCGATCGTGAAGTCATTGATTGCCGTATGGTTCTCTGCGATAAAATTAGTGCTAACGGGCAAGTAAATCGTAGAAAAGCACGGTTAGTCGCGCGTGGTTTTACACAGCGTCCGGGTTTAGATTTCGAAGAAACTCATGCTCCGGTAACAAGACTAAGTTCGATTCGAATGATAATGGCACTGGCTGTCGAGTTTGATATGACAGTTCACCAATTGGACGTGTCTACAGCGTATTTAAATGGAGAAGTTGATAAAGATATTTTTATGGAATTGCCAGGTGTCCTTCTCGAGTCACTTCGAGAAATTATATCATTCGAACCGAAGGAATGTAAAGAGAGAGCACAAAAGATGTTAAGTAAAATCTCGAACGGTGACAAAGTATGTAAAATTAAGAAGGCCTTATATGGCTTAAAGCAGGCAGGTAGGCAGTGGAATATTCGTCTAGACACAGAACTGCGAAGTATTGGCTTTACACCTCTACATGCCGATCCGTGCGTATATATTCTTCGAAAGGGGGAGCAATTTATGATTCTAGCCGTTTATGTAGATGACATAGTGCTTGCTGCTAGAAATAGTACGTGGCTAGAGCGTGTAAAGAAAATTCTGATGCAGAGATTCGAAATGACAGATTCCGGGGAAATTGATCATTGTCTAGGAATCGAATTTCAACATCGAAATGGCGAAATAGAAATGCGACAGAGTGGTTACATTAAAAGAGTGTTAGAAAGGTTTGGAATGCAGAATTCGAACCCTGTTTCCTCTCCAATAGATCCTTCCCAAAAACTTACGAAGCCAGAGAAGGTGAGCGATGAGGCTAAGGATTTTCCTTATAGGGAACTTGTAGGATCCCTCATGTATATGGCGACAGCCACGCGTCCTGACATAGCTCACGCAGCGAGCGCACTTAGTCAATTCCACTCATGTTATGGTCGCGAACACTGTATTGCGGCGAAGCGAGTACTCCGCTATCTTAAAGGTACTACCGATTTAGGTATATGTTTCCGAAAGGACGATGGCGTTTTGCGAGGCTACTCAGACTCCGATTGGGCAGCAAATGTACAAGATCGAAGATCTTACACCGGATTCATTTTTGTAATGAACGGCGGACCCGTAAGTTGGGAGTCGCGTAAGCAGCGCACGGTCGCGCTCTCTACGATGGAGGCCGAGTATATGGCTCTGGCGGAAGCGACAAAAGAGGCCATTCATCTTCGGAATTTTCTAAGCTCCGTTGGGATCTCGAAACAAAAATATATTCCTTTGTTCAACGATAACCTAAGTGCGATAGGATTAGCTAAAAATCCGGTTTACCACAGTAGATCCAAGCATATCGATGTACGGCATCATTTTGTGCGAGAAAAGTTAAAGGACGGTAGCGTGCGAATCTTCCATAAAGCGTCTAAAGATCTAATAGCGGATGTGTTGACAAAAGGTCTTTCTGGACCGAGTCATAACAGATGTATCTCATTCTTAAAGGTCTGTAATCGTTAAATAGAGACATATCATATTGTAAGTGCATGACCGTGTTATTTGATAAGAGCAAAAATGTATGTAATTACGTTCACGTTTTGAGGGGGAGTGTTGGGACAAGTGTATGTACAGCAAAACATGTGAACCCGAGCGAACACGAGCGAACCCGAATACACGAGAGAAGACGCGCTTTGTCTAAACCCTGTGTTTACTGTGTTTACCGTTGACATGCGGTTTAGTTCGAATGTTGTCCTCGCAAGTACCAGTCGCGTTACACATAAGCAATTTGTTTTATAAAACCGTTATCACAGAGCACACTGTGAGTTCATCTTTTCATATCCACCTATCCACTGAATACAAGTTTTAACAGAAACATCAAATGAATTTAATATGACAGGTACACTATTTACAACCTATTAAAGTTATTAAGAGAAGACATTAATTTTTACCTAACTCCCCTTTATTGTAATTTATGCGAACAATTTTTATTTTGCATATACAGTCAGCGGCAATAATAAGTGCTAACCCTTAAAAATCGCATAACTTTTCAGAAATTGGTCGAAAGGACTTGAATTTTTTTAAGATGTTAGACCGGCTAGTTCGCTAGAGAATAAGTAAACAAAATTGTATTACGATTGCAATTGGTAGGAATTATACAAAATTTTAAAAAATGCTGTTTTGTCAACTTTTTTATCTGGGCCTGTAACGATAATTTAAAAAGATTTCGGTAACTTATATGCATACTGAATATTTAATCGAAATCGGTCAGTATTGCAATGAGCTACAAACGTTTAAAGATGATCACGTAAGGGCGAAATCTGAAAAATCTGAAAAAGGCTGAAAATCTGCGACTTTCACCCTTAAGCTCTCATGTTTAAACGTATGTAGCTCCTTGTAATGTTGACCGATTTCGATGAAATTTTCAGTATGCATATAAGTTACCGAAATCTATAAAACGCATTTGTTAAATTATCGTTACAGGCCCAGATAAAAAAAGTTGACAAAACTTTTGTCAAATTCCTACCAATTGTAATCGTAATAAACTTTTGTTTACTTATTCTCTAGGGAAGTAACCGGTCTAACATCTTAAAAAAATTCAAGTCCTTTCGACCAATTTCTAAAAAGTAATGCGATTTTTAAGGGTGCCCACTTATTATTGCCGCTGACTGTAGATTTGCAGTCTAGTGATGATGATTTGTGCATTATAGATTTTTATACATTTGTTGTTAGCCTCATTTACTGTGATCAATGTTTAGAATAAATATTTGATTGCTCGTATATGTGTCTGAAATATACAAGCTTGTATAAAACAATCTACAAAAATCTATATGCAGCATAAAGTTTCGTTCTTATTAGCGCGATTGTTGTCTTTCCAAATTTAATATTAATACAGAAAGATTTTATTTATCCCGAGACGTATGTAAATATTTATTCATACAAACATCTACGGTCGAAGTACTGGAATGGATTTTCTTTATTTCATTCGAGAGACACAGAACCCGAAAAATCAGGAAAATACTGAGACAGGGAGAAAGTAAACCGCGGCAACAATGGCGGCCGTAAATGTTTAACAAACCGAAAGAAGAAGGCCGCTGGGAAGGACAAGGGGATTATCATTGAAAACGTGCTAACTTCGAGAGGGAGAGCGAGAGAAAAAAAGGCGGAGAAGGTAAGATGTAACGAGGGTGCGAATCCGAATGTCTGTCGGATGAACGTCGGAGGGATGAGAAAGAAAAATCGCATCAAATATTTACCCTGGTGCGCGAAGGTGTCGCGGAGGAAAATCGAGAAATCAAGAGAAACCGTGGCCATTGACAGGGAAATCCAGGAGGGAATCGAATCCTTCGAGTGAGCCCCATTTCATGTTTCTCTTTCCTTTTTGTTTCCCTTCACGCTTCTCTCGGAGACTGGACATAAAAATGCTTGCTGAACTTCGAAATATAAAACATGTTTTCTTGGAGAAACAAAACCGAGCGTAGGACGAAAGAAAATTTCTGAGAGACCAAAATTGTTGAAAGATAACATAGCACAATTTTCTAATGTTCTATTACATTTACTTAACTAACTTACCCATCCACTAATTACAATATTAATATTAACGCTCAATAAAAACCTACTGTATATTGTCACGTTTAATCAACATTAATATTAATATTGGTATTGGAATTACTAAATGGATTAAAAGTTAATATTAATAGTAACGCTCAATAAAAATTTACCGGATATTGTCGTCATGTTTAATCCGCATTAATATAAATATTGGTATTGGAATTAATAAATGGATTAGAAGTTAATATTAATAGTAACGCTCAATAAAAATTTACCGGATATTGTCGTCATGTTTAATCCGCATTAATATCAATATTGGTATTGGAATTACTAAATGGATTAAAAGTTAATATTAATATTAACGCTCAATAAAAATTTACCGGATATTGTCGTCACGTTTAATCCGCATTAATATCAATATTGGTATTGGAATTACTAAATGGATTAAAAGTTAATATTAATATTAACGCTCAATAAAAATTTACTGGATATTGTCGTCACGTTTAATCCGCATTAATATCAATATTGGTATTGGAATTACTAAATGGGTTAAACGTTAATATTAATATTAAGGCTCAATAAAAAGTTACCGGATATTGTCGTCATGTTTAATCCGCATTAATATCAATATTGGTATTGGAATTACTAAATGGATTAAAAGTTAATATTAATATTAACGCTCAATAAAAATTGACTGGATATTGTCGTCACGTTTAATCCGCATTAATATCAATATTGGTATTGGAATTACTAAATGGGTTAAACGTTAATATTAATATTAAGGCTCAATAAAAAGTTACTGGATATTGTCGTCATGTTTAATCCGCATTAATATCACTATTGGGATTGTAGTTACTAAATGGATTAAACTTTAATATTAATATTATCCCTCAATAAAAATTTATCGGATATTGTCGTCATGTTTAATCCGCATTAATATCAATATTGGTATTGGAATTACTAAATGGGTTAAACGTTAATATTAATATTAAGGCTCAATAAAAATTTATTGGATATTGTCGCCACGCTTAATCCACATTAATATCAATATTGGTATTGGAATTACTAAATGGGTTAAACGTTAATATTAATATTAAGGCTCAATAAAAATTTATTGGATATTGTCGCCACGCTTAATCCACATTAATATCAATATTGGTATTGGAATTACTAAATGGGTTAAACTTTAATATTAATATTAGCCCTCAATAAAAATTTATTGGATATTGTCGCCACGCTTAATCCACATTAATATCAATATTGGGATTGGAGTTACTAAATGGATTAAACTTTAATATTAATATTATCCCTCAATAAAAATTTATTGGATATTGTCGCCACGCTTAATCCACATTAATATTAATATTGGTATTGGAATTACTAAATGGGTTAAACTTTAATATTAATATTAGCCCTGAATAAAAATTTATTGCATATTGTCACGTTTAATCCACATTAATATTAATATTGGTATTGAAATTACTAAATGGGTTAAACGTGGTGACTAGGCACGGATCTTTATGCAAGATAGAAATGTTTTGCATTGATTGTGGAAAGCAGGAATAACACACAAATTGATTTCATCCCATAATGATTTTGTTACATTAAAAGCAACATTACAACATTGTTGAGTTTTTTAAATCTTTTACTCTTTTATATTGCATCCAACCAATTTCTTCATAAATGCATAAAGATCCGCAGTCTAGTGATGACAATATCAATGATAATATTAATATTGGAATGACTAGATGGGTTAGGGTAGTCGGCTGAAACTAATAACTCCGTTAAATAACAAATGGGAGACTGCGTAAATTTAAGAAAGACCAATTAGTACACCCTAAAAATAATGAGTTTAGAGACATCGAGTGTCCCATTAGATTCAAACGCCATGCAAACAAGACTCAATCACGGAGCCGTGAGTCACGTTCAGGGAGGCATCGAGATGGCAATTTTTGTTTAACCACTCGGTCATTTGTAATTGGATCTCTCGTATTTGTCGATCTCGGGATCTATGAGTTGAAGAGACCGAATCCCTCGTCACCCTCCCCGCATCAACCCCCAACAAGCACACGGCTGTCTAAGTTAAATATTTGACGCAATATTTCTCTCTTCTCTCTGCCGGCCCCGTCTAATTCCGTCCCTCGGACCCAATAACAGGTCGTTCTTAATTTGACTTTTCTTTCGTTTTTATCGTTTCCTCGTTCCCAATAAATCGCGGTGAAACTTTCCCCTATTCGTCTCGCGTAAGCGGTGTTTGATGCTTCCCGGTTGAACATCTGTTAATCTCCGTACGAACGTTACGCAAGCTAGCTGGAATCGTTTGTTATACCTTATTACTTCGCCGAGATGTGAAAGTTTTTCTCAATTTTTTGCGATGCTGGGGTAAGATGCGAAATTATCTGATCGCGTTCCGAATATCCGAGGATCGGGCCAAGGCTTAATTGCTTCGGCTTCGTTGGATGCAGTGAACGAAGCTTTAAGTGCTACGGTAAGAAACAGTTAAGGAACGTCTTGATAAATACGATTTTTGCAAGCTATTCTAATAAACTTTCGTTCAAACTTGCTCCTCGTTTCTGTTCCATAAAATAATAAAAAATAATCTTACATTAACTTTTAAGATCTTGTTTTAAAGAGGAACCTTCAGTCTTCAAATTCGCGGTGGATCCACTCACGAAACATTTTTTTTACGATTTTACAAACGTTTGAATTTTTGGCATTTTCAAGAACAAACGTGTCCTCAAGTTTTCACTTGTTACATCCTGCAAAATTTTTCCAGGAACGATTTTAACAATTAATAGAGATAATAGAGGATTCAAGCTTCAAAATGAGTCCAAGTTTATTGTCGTACTATTTTTTATAATGAAATTCTTTCGCTGCGAATGCAACCTTTCGCGCAAATAAAGTGAAAATCCACACTAAATATTATTATTAAAATGTACACGACGAGAAAAATAAATTTATGTCAGTCTCGTCCATAAATGTGGCCTGTCCAGAATTAAAAAACTATACAGAGGAATCCCGAAGGATCGGTTTGTCAGACAAAAGGGAGGAGAGAAAAAAGATGAAAGATAACGATCTCTCCGTGGCAGTCGGGATGAGACGCCTTGAGGCTCGCAGTCGGCTCGGAGGGTTAATTACAGCTCGTTCGAAACGGATAAACTTTCGGCTGTAACTTTCGTTGGTATCTATACGAAGTTTCAAGAGATGTTTATTGCGAGGAGCACCCGGTATAATATTCGAGCATAAGCGATTCGCGGTGCCGCGTGTTTCGATACATCTCGCGATACGCTAGATCCCATCGCTAACAACATCCCTCTGGTCCACTGTATCGGAGTCGCCCGAAGGTTTTCCGGCAAACGCGAAGAAGCATCCGCCGCTCGCAGTGAATTACGAGGATAAGAGAAAGTCTCGAGAGGCGACGGCAGGTTGAAAATATTGCGGTGCGACGGTTCCCGCGTGCATATGTATATACCGCACAAGGAGATTCCGCGGGGAAACGGCCGGCGAGCTCATCTACAGGGTGTTCCAACTGATTCGATCCATACGAAATTATTTTACTCTTTCCGGTACGAATTTTTCCCCCTCTTCCGTTTCAGGACTTGCTACATGTATGCTCGAAACGTTCCAGGACCGGTGTACAGCAGAGTTGGGATAAAATCGATTAAAATTTTAATCAAGATTGATTGATCAAGATTGTACGATTAAAAAAGGTAATCATGGAAAAATCGACGATTGATCCAATCGGTTGATAACGTTAGTCGTCAATCGTTGATTAAAAAAAGAAATCATCGAAAAATCGGAGACTGATTCAATCAATTGATGAAGTTAATCGTCAATCGATGATTAAAAAAAGAAATCTTCGAGAAAAAACATAAAAGCACGTAAACAGAGTTTGTATTATAGACCAAATGACAATACACCTAAACCCAGTTTACATTTTTTTCAGTATTCATATATTCATACAATTTTGATTCCGTATTTCATTTCGAAATTTCAGCAGTTAATCATTAATCAATTATCCGATTGACGATTACAATTGAAAGGAAAGTAGAAATTTAACCGTTATTCTCAATTAACGATAAGTATTTAATCGTTAACCGCAATTAACGATTAATAAGTATTTAATCGTTAACCGCAATTAGCGACTAAATTAGGAATTTAATTGTTAATTGCGATTAACAATTGAAGTAGAAATTTATTCGTCAATCGTTGATTAAAGTTTTTTCCAACTCTGTTGTACAGTCAGATCAGGGGAATCAACTCGAATTGAGGGGAAAAAATTACCCTCTCTCAGTTGCAATGCTCTTCAAACACTAACGAAGGTGAAATACACCTAAAACATTTCACTGATGTTTACCTGAAAACCTCTCTTTTCTCTTCTAAACTGTACTAATAACTAATTTATTATTAGACTGCGGATTTTATGAATTTATGACAAAAATGGGTACGTACAATTTAAAGCAGTGGACATGTCAAAAATATTTAAGGACATCAATGTGTTAGTTCAAGCTTAATTAAAAGAAGAATACAATTTTACTAATTATTATCACACTATATTTTCTACAAGGCAAAATAGATCTCCATTTATCAATTCAGTAAAAGAGAACATTAAGTTCACAGAGCAGACTTGAGGTCCATTTTGAAAATCCACTCGACTCCAGTGTGACCACATCAGGAGAATCGAGACGAATTGAGGGGAGTACAGTTACCCTCTCTCTGCCAGCGCTGGAGTAGTCACGTGACATCATGGCATATGCGCGACAGGGACGAAACGCGTCACGTGACTCGTCTGTTAGTGTCGTAGAAGGGGAAGGGTAGAGTGGGGGACAAGTCTTAATCTGATATTATTAAATTTTTATATTGAATTTTTCTGTGATTAATACGTTTGCGTTGATCATTCATATCAGCAATAGCCTTCATAATTACAATATTTTAATAAATCCTCTTCCAAAATATGAAAATCGATATTGTCACAGAAAAGTTGCAAGTTAGAATACATTGCCATGCGTTAGACTTATAAATAATGACATGCACAAAATGAATCCGATTTTCCTTATGTGGTATATAAAATATACAAATTTATCTATAAAATGACAAGTTGTTCGATTATACTAAAATGAATGTTGGTCGTTCACCTACCTCATTTTTTAGATTGTCATCTATATTTTTGAGCGTTTTCTATCATTGTAAAAAAACATCGAATACACGATAATCAAATGGTATCCTGTACATTATAATAATATTTCTTGATACTTCGCAAAATTTGCATTCTGGAATCGCACATTACACGTGCAACGTCGCATTGAATCTAGCGTGAGAAATCTATCGACAGTTGACATCTTCCCTAATCGCAGTAAAATCGAATCACTCGTCGAATCATGATGTCGCTGTCAGACCGACCGCAAACGGTTCACCCTGTACACGGTGTGAACCTTAAAAATATCCGTCGGAACGGATGGCTCCGCGTCGCAGCGTGCACGATCCGACAGAAATAGAAGCTGAACGCGCGATCTTCGAACGATACTCCCCTTCGCAGCTCGGCAGGACGAAGGCCATATTCTGATCCCCGTTCCGTTCTGTTGTGAATTCTGACTGACGGAGAACCTGCCGGGCACGACGAGCTATTTTGAAACGCGCCGCAGCCGAGAGGGTGACACGGGCTTCCGTCCGCGGACGTTTTTGGACGCGAATTCTTGATGGAAGCCTTGACAGCCGGGTTTTCCTCCCTTAGCCGCAATAAAAGCTACACGGTTGGTCTGGTCGATCCGGTGACCCTCGCTGGGTCCCCACAATTTTTGTTTCCTCAATTTTTATAGATTTCTCATCCCCTGCCACGAAAGGCGCTTTCTACTGATTTTGCATTCTCCTCAACCCCTTGCCGAATCAATTTATTTACAGTTACAGTGTTTACAACGTCTTTATCCCGAAAAATGTCATAGAAGAGAAAAGAAAATTTATATTTTTTGTATGGCTACATTTATTTTAATGCTTAAATATTGATTACAAACGAATCAAATTTTATTTCATCTAAAAAGAAAGGCGTAACATTCATATTTGTTAGAATTTGTTTAAAATCTTCATGAAGAGGCTGACTCGTTAAAATGCAAGGGGTTAATAACGAAATTTAAGTTTACGTTCATCTTCGAAGTTCAAGTTCGTTTGAATGTATTTTTGAAAATGTCGAGGAAAACACCCCCTGCGGTATACTGACCACTTGGTACCATTCAAAATATAATAAAAAATTGTTTAATTCAATTGTTTAATTTAATTGTTTAATAAATAAAAAGGAGATATTCTCGGGGTCACACTCGAGTGAGACACCTTGTATACACCTAAAGAAATAAATTTGTTAATCTCAATAATCGTAAACTAAAAATATTAGAGCCCGTCATTTGATTTTTACTTTGTCAAAAATAAAGAAAATATTCTGGGGGTCACACTCGAGTGAGACACCTGCAGAAATAAAGTTCAATAATTCCTGATGGATGCATAATCTCAATAATCGAGAACTAAAAATATCAGAACCCGTCATTTGATTTTTTACTTTGTCAAAAATAAAGAAAATATTCTGGAGGTCACACTCGAGTGAGACACCTGCAGAAATAAAGTTCAATAATTCCTGATGGATGCATAATCTCAATAATCGAGAACAAAAATATCAGAACCGTCATTTCGGGTGTGGTGTCATCTTAACCCCTTGCCGTACCATTTTCTTTACAGTTGCAGCGATTAAAACGTCTTTACGCACAAAAATGTCGTAAAGGGAAAAGAGAATGTATATATATACAGTGAGTGTACAAAGTATTCGTACACCTTTTAAAAATTAATAACTTTTTTATAATTGTACCAAACAACCTGATTTTTTATAATCAATTAGAAGCATCAGTTTACGAAATGATATGCAAAAAAGATTTTCCAAAAATTATAATTCACAAGGTTACATGCAAAAATAAAAATGAAAGTTTCAGCATGTGTATAACTAGCATGGATCTACAAAACATATATTTCAAATTTTCATTGAGGACCCAAATAAAAAGGTTTTAAAAACCTTGTAAATTATAATTTTTGATTTTATAAAAAGATTTTATAAAAAATCAGGTCATTTGGTACAATTATAAAAAAGTTAGTTTCTAAAAGATGTACGAATACTTTGTACACTCACTGTATCTGTATGGCTACATTTATTTTAATGTTTAAATATTGATCACGAACGAATCAAACTTTATTTCATCTAAAATGAAACGCGTAACATTCATAATTATTAGACTTTGTTAAAAAGTTTCATCACGAGTCTGGCTCGTCAAAATACGGCAAGGGATTAAGATTAAAGCAAGTGGTGAAATTGTACAGCGAATGAAATGTCCGAGGTCTATCCTAACGACATAAACGTCATACAATTTGATCGAAACTGCCCAATGGCACGCGCCTCATTGAAAGCAGGTAATTTTATTGAAACTGCCAATAACGGAAACAAAGTTGCGCGATTATGGCGGAAGATAATACACGATAGTTGCGAGCAAGTACTACGAGGGAACCCGAAGGAGCCCCGATGTTGGTTAAGGAACGTTTATTACCTGAACACCGGGTTAAAGTGCAGGCAGACGTCGGGCATTAAAAGTCGCCGATTAAAGCGCGCGACAAAGCCCGAAAGCGAGGGAGGAAGAAAACGAAGAAACATTTTACGTTCCGCGATAAATCATCGTGTGTCATAGCCGAGCTATAAACTGCATCGCGTTGAGGACACGCGAACATGTGAAACTACTTTCTACGAATATTCTGTCGTCCCTGTTGAACGCCTCGCGTGTGGATTGAAAAATTTTGCGAGGACACGGTAGTTCGCGCAGCGGGGAGTCGATTACCGTTTTCGAATACCTATTGATCGTAAAAGCGAATGTTCATCATTCATTCCGGAGATTTGATTAACTCCGGCGTCGGCGGATGTTTAAACTTGAATCGGTCATGGTTGGACCACAGACTCTACGGGTTTCCATTATTTTTATTTGATTCAGATGGAGTGGGGGGATGTATCTTGTCGACGAACCCTTCACTAAACTATTAAAATGGTCTCTACACGATCAATAATATTGTCAATATTCGCGTCAATATTAACGGAGGACCATATTGATGGAAATATTGATCGTCTAGGAGCGTATTAAAGCGTCCTATCAATATTGAAGAACCGTTTGAACGTCTAGGAGGTTTATTATCAATATTCCCTTCAATATCAGTTGCTTGTGAGTACGTGACGCGCAACGTGAGGATAACGGCGAATTTCTCCGTCCGTGAATCTAAAATTGGGTGTAACAAACAAATTTTCTATGACAGCGTTATTAGACTCGGGTAGCCCTGTGAGTTTTGTTAAAGAAAATTTTGTACCGAAAGATATTCCTAGAATTCCACTCTGGAATACCTGAATATTGAATCTCAGTACCTGTGTTATTATTTCGCATGTTTCTATAGGGTATCTCAAAATTCCTTCAACAGCGGGAAATGGTAGGTTCCTCAGATCATTTAAAGCACCATTTTCGTTAACAACAATGTTATCCTCGGCTTTGTTTAGGAGTTATTAACGAAAAACACGGACCAATCAGAGCGCGACCCGGCGCGCCAACTGTCTATTGGTCGACCGTGGCAACTCGCGTCTAGGTCGCGCTCTGATTGGTCCGTGTTTTTCGTTAATAACTCCTAAACAAAGCCGAGGATAACATTGTCGGTAAGGAAAATGGTGCTTTAAATTATCTGAGGAACCTCCCATTTCCGGCTGTTGAAGGAATTTTTTGGCACCCTGTATAATGATGTTTTCCAATGTCTGAGGGGCGAACACACATAAACTTCATGTCTTCCAAATCCATTCCAGACGCTAGGTATCTCAATGTTATAGAAAATCTTTGGTTTGCAGGGATAGCTTCGCGCATAACAGTGTCTTAACTAGCTCTAATAAAGTTTGAAACCCTTCTTCATCCATTCGAAGAAAATTTTTGTAGTCGTCCGGTTCTGTAGAACGCAAAAATTCAGCAAATGTTTGTGTGTAAAGCGGCTTCTCAGCTTGTTCTACTCTTTGGACCAGCGTCTATTTCTCTTTCTCTTTGATTTTTTTGTTCGCACAGTTAAAGAGTCAATGCTAGAAAACCCAAATCCGAACTGGCAAACATTTCGAAATTCACAACAAGAACACCACTGAGACAGTCCCTACCATGCAACACAAATATTTTTGCCAGAATGAGTATTGGTAAGAGTATTGAAGCATATTGATGCGCGCTTCAATATGGAGCGTCAATATTGACGCGAATATTGACAATATTACTGATCGCGTAGGGGCCACTTTAGGGCCACTAGGAATATTATGTGGCCTCATTTAAATTTATAAGCTAATAATATTTAATGTTGAATTATTAATAATATAATTATTGTGAGTTTAGGTGAAATTTTGCTATCCCACTACGCGTTTCTATTTTAGATATCATTTAATTAAATTCCATTTCGAAAGTATATTTTCAAGATCCTCTTAAGCCTGAAAGAATAATTTATACAATTCTGTTTACACACGCTTTCTTAACATTTTGTGAATTCATAACTCTATAGTCGTACTCTAGTAATTATTACTCACCAATTTTTGTTGCTGTCAGGTAAAAGAATCGACCAATTGTTTAACCATTGGTTCGACGATTAAATAATGAAGCAGCGAACTCACCTGAAATAGAAAAGAGAAAAGAGGTCAGTAAAGAAGCTATTTTAGGTACCTGTGTCAGGAGTTGTTATCAAAGATTCACCGATGTCAATCTTGAAGACGGAAATAACGATAAATCTTAAAATAACAATTTTAAAACAAAGAACGTTTCATATCGTTCATATTGAAAGTCGACACGGCAGAGTGCGCGTGTGTGTGGGCGGTACAGTGATTCGTCAAGTGGTAATGCAAGTTTCGAGTACAGTCGAAGCCCGGCACTTAAGAATACACCCTAATCGAGAAGCCCCTTATCTTCGTGATGCATTGTAAGCGTCTGGGTCGTGAAAAACGGTCGAAAATGCAGGGAACCGGTGCTTTCGGCCGAGTTTACGATTTCGCGTGGAAACGAACTTGCAACGCGTGTTTAACGTTCGCCTGGTAGCACGGTGGGCCCTCCAGCCTACATGTAACGGTGGTAAATTAACCTTTATCTCGGTGGCGAGCGACAAGCGATGCCAACACCGTTGTTCCAAGCTGTACAGCCAAGACAAAATCAACCGGTCGCCTCGTCCTCACCTCTGGTCCCCTAATTGTCTGATGTTCTCCCAAAACGTGAAAATTTCTTTTAAACTTCTCATCGACGAGAACATTTACCTGACGTCAATAATAAATGTCCAATTATGATTCTACTCCTACTGCATTTCTAGACATTTTTAAATCCAATCAGAAAATTCGTTTTTTTAAGACCATCATCCCCACCACATTCGCTAATTCCCCTGAATTGTCCAATTTTACTCCTGCTACATTTCCAGATGTTCTTTCGATCCAATTAAAAAATTCGTTTCTTTCATTCTACCATCCCCACATTTTTACATTTTTAGATATTCTTCCTATCCAATTAAACAATTAGTTTCGTTAATACCACTGCGGCGCTCCTTTAAAATTTGAAGCGACGAGATAAAAGTGAAAAATTGCCGCAGGCGACGAAAAGAGAACTAAATAAATTACAAAAAAAAATTGTAATATTAAATGTATCATGACGAAACACTCAATTGCAAAGTTAAATATATAAATTAATATATTTCACTAATAATTATAACGTAGTGGGAACAATATATTAATAAGGTGGAGTGGGGTAAGTCCGCCCTAGTTTTTGCAAAGTTGGACTTTAAACTGATGTATTTTCAGTCTAGTATGTAAAAACTTAACGTTCTTGGTATCAAACTCTTGTCACAGTTATTACTGATGAATTAGTATTATGTAGGATTCTAATTTTGCTTGAAAATTCTCATTTTGATAGGATATTGTACAAAGTGTCAACTGGGACGCACTTGCCCTGAAAATGGGGCAAGTCCGTCTCTGAGAGTTAAAAATGCTTTCGAACCTTGTTTCAAGTGCTACGGGGCGAGAAAAGAATGATTATCAAGCCTGCTACAAAATACTTTTTATGGCATTAAATATATTGTTCAGTTTTATAGTTATCCATATAGTTACGCACTTACCCCACCGTGATAGTACGCACTTGACCCATGTAGTAATATTTACGGGGCAAGTACATCTTAGTGTTTTTCTCAATAAATTTTAAAAAATACAATAATAACGGTTTATTTAATGTAAAACTACATCAATATTTGTTGGACTTATCTAAAATAACAACACAGAATATATTAATAAGTTGTAAACTATTGCACGTTCAGGGTAACCTCAAAGTTGTACATGTACCTCGCACGTGACTGTTTGGCATTGGTAGATTTAAGCGAGGAAAACACCTTTATTCTTGGGCGACATCTATGTCGAATAGTTGATACTAACTTATATTACATTAATAAATACAAGCTAGAGAAATTTCGTTCATATTATAATAAAAATACCCAATGAACGGACTTGCCCCGTAGACGGACTTACCCCACTCCACCTTACTCTTAAAATCTTTTCACTGTTGCAAATTACACCTACTCATTTTCCTAAAAACTGTATAAAATCCGGAGTCTACTCGTGACTTCAACAAAAATTGAGTAGGTTTGGGAGGTTCAGAGAAAAATGCCTCGTTAGAGGTCTCTTCAGGGTCATTTCGGGGCTTTGTAAGATCGCGGGGGTTTACGAGATCCTCGAAAACGATCATTTCGGTCGTTCGGCGTGGAACGATCGCGATATTCGACGATACAGTTGAACAGAGCCGAGCGTACACCCACCGTAAGAGGGAATTAACGCGAGTTGACGGTGGGCGAAGGGCGGCTGCTAATGGGGTCTGACGTTGACGAATCTCCAGGTTACGAAGTCGTCAACCACGCGGAGAGCTCCGGTGCCGGGAGGTCGGTATTACATCTAAGGTTCACGCTTACCAGCTTATCGTAGTAATCTAAAGCATTCATTTCCGTCTGATGAGACGACTATTATTTCCGACGAGTTTCTCGCCGGGGAGGAACGCAGAGGGAGAGAGAGAGAAAGATGGAGAAGGGTGTAATTTCACTTCGGAGACGTCACGCGAGCGAAAAAGTGACGATTCTCGCCGGTGATGGCTTCATGAAAAATGAGAGATGGAGACAATTCTGGTCGGAATGAATTACGAACGTTAACGAAGATCCACTTGCCACCATTGTTACAGAATGCATAAATGATTCTTCCTGGATAAATCTCTCGCTCGCGTGTGAGTGGAACGAATTATTTAAGCAACCGGAGTGGACGATAATTATTCATGTGACTCGTTGGCTATTTACGGTGTGAAGCACTTTTATGAACTACTGTTCCGGTCGTATTGTTACTGCGTGAACAATAAATTATAAGGAACTGACACTTTCTTTCTATTCTGGCGACACTTTCAGGGTAAATTGGAATTTTTAAATGTTTATTTCACTAGTTTCTACCTAAACACAGCTTGCCAAGCTCGCAATAATTCTTTGTTAATTATTAGACAGAGGATTTTATGCATTTATGACAAAAATGAGTAGGTGTAATTTACAACATTCAAAACATTAGACGAATTTAAAAATATTTTTATACAATTTTTAACCTATTGAACATATTAAGAGAAAAAATTAATTTCTATGTCACTCCGGTTTGTTGCAATTCAACTATAAAATTTTTATTTTGCATAAAGATCCGCTGTCTATTAATTATCAATCTAGAGTTTCAAGTCGTTCATGTGATTGATGATTTTTATTTCTAAATGCATGTAAGTGAATACGTCGCAGATAGTGTTACACAATTATTGTTGTTATTAGACAGCGGATCTTCATGCAAAATAAAAAATGTTTGCATTGATTGCAAGACACAGGAACCAAGTAAAAAATTCTTATTAAATAATCATCTTGGAAATAATTGAGAAAAATGTGCAATGTACATTTAAGAGCGATTGTATTCAAGGGATTGCTTCCATGTGTATTTACAATTAGAGCTGCATCATGGACAAGTTTTATTTCCAAAGAACCAAGCGTTTGGCGACAGACCATAGTATCTACACATGTATTTCTAAAGGAACGAACGTCTACCAAGCCTTCACCCATTCTTCAAGACACCCGGAGCAACACAGACGTCAAAACCCAAGTCTGGCCGACCGAAGAGCTTCGATAATAAGCCACGAGCGAGAGCGCATTTGTCAAAACGAATGTCTCAATCCGCAATGAAAAAAAAAGAAAGCTCGAGAACCTGTTCTCCAGAACATTAATTTCGAAGTTCGGAGCCGGGTCCGGACACGGCACGAAGCTGTAAAACGGTAATCTCTGGCAGCAGGTTCATCATTTTCAACTGGCCGAAATAAAAGTGAGAGACAGTGGAAGCGTAGTTCCGTGGCCGGTCCATAAAGCAAGGGTATTCCGAGGGATTCGTTTCGCCGGCGATAAAGTAAAAAATCGAAGAGGCCTCCTGTCGAGTCCCTGATAAGACGATCCACCAGCCCGAGGGAAAAATCGCCGTGCCGGTAGCTGCCGGGCTCAAGTTTCGACTATTTGTCCACGAAAGACAAGATCCTAATGGGAAAGTAATCCCTTTCGGGTAAACGGCAACAGAGAGAGAGAAGGAGAGTGAAAGATAAAGAGGAGCCGGAGAGATCCGAGAAGATTCGTATTGCATGCTCGCGGCGACCTGGACCAGGCTCCTGGAGATCTGGACTCCGATAGGGATCCCTCTTTTCGGAAAGCTCGTCCGGAATTTGTCTCGAACCGACAAGCCCAGAACCGGTGAGATGCGTCCCCGAGACCTGCTTCGCCGGATTCAGACCGGTAACCGCTCATTCAGGACATAGAGCCGATTTTTTATCACCTTTTTGCAGAGTATATTGAAGTTAATAACAGCGTCCATTAATTGCTCGCCCTGCACGTTATATCCGTTTCATTAAATTTTATTTAGCTCGTATAGTTATTTTTATTCCGCAGCCGCCTTGCTCTTATTCGTTTTTTCGCTTCCTTATACGGCGGGTATTCATCGAAGTGTTTTCTAGCACGTCTCTGTGACCAGTTTCGGTTGATTTCATTTTATAGACCTTTATTTTTATAGGTCTCCCATTTTTCAGTGTTTCTTTGTATGGAATATTCTTCTATCTTTATTATTACAATATACGTTTTAGGTTCGTTACAGTGTCTTCTTGGGAATTAAATTTTACATGATGTGGACATCGATATATTTAAAAACAGTCTACAATTATTACTACTTTCTACGATGATATTAAAAAAATATTCATAAAATGACATTGGTTTTTTTATGAAGAACACTTGTTTCTTATCAGAACGTTCAATAAAAAATTATTTACATTAAATTGTGAGGCAAACAGTCGATCATAAGACATAATGCTGGAAAGAAACTGTGAATCTCCATAAAAATACATGTTTTCCTAGATGAATATTTATCTTGGCAAGAAAAATTAATTTACATTAAAATAATATAGGAACTCAATCACTGAATTCGAATCAATTATATCTTCTTCGAAAAATTGTCTGTATATAAACTGTGATAATTTCGTAAAAAGAAGGCGAGCTAATAAAAACATGGTAAAAATGATCTCACGACAATAAATTTGAAGAAACTAAAGACGTATTTTTTCTAAAAAATGTTATACACTCAAACGTCTGTCAAAGCTTTGGAAAATATTTTTCTTGACAGAAACCACCACAAATTGAAAGATTGGACGACAAAGTAAAATTGTCTTTATAGAAAATAAATAACAAACATATTTAGTAAATTCTGTTCGAAATCTTCGTCACGAGTCTAACTCGATGTTATTGAGTGGATTGACTTCATTATTTGATCCGATTATGGCGCACAAGAGGTGAATTATGAAGAAAATAAAGAATAAAAATGTTGTTTCACAAAACGAAGTTACGTGTCGTCTGGGCTCGAATGAAAGGGTGAGCGAGCAGTCTTTTTTTTCGAAAAAAAACGGCTCCCGTCGATTCCCCGTTAAGCACCCGCGGCAAAGGGAACCCTTTCCTCTTTAATCCTCGCAACGCGAGAGGCTCGACAGATTTTCCGGCGCGCGGCACACGAAGGACTTAAACGCAACAGTGGAGTACGCGTCGCGGCGCTTTAATCTCGTGTCCCGGCCTCGGACGCGAGCTAATTAAAAATCGCAACGCGAGATGCGCGCCCGAAAGGGCCACGATGGTACACACGGTCCTCGGGGCCCTTTTCTCCCCCCTCGAAGAGACTTGGAAGCTTGCCCGCTAATTGGCGCATCTTCAAAGACTGTCGACCCGCGTAGAATTCTCTCTCTTTCACTCTCTTCCTCTGTTCCGCTTTAGCATCCTTTCCGGTGTTCCGTGTTTCTTGTCGCGCGAATAATCGCAGCGATAAATCAAACGGATCTCTGTATTCCGACCAGAAAATACTGCGAGCTGACACGCAAAACAAAGAACGAACACCGGCGAGATCTTTCGCGACGTCGAGATGCGAATCTTGGTCTAATTTCACCTGTTTTCGGGTACCTACCGGAACCAAAGGCCGGTAGGTGAGTTAACCTCTTGCTCTACGATTTATTTTACAATTTCAGCGATTAAAACATTTTTGGTAATTCTTAATTTCCTAACAAAGGAGAAACTTTATATCTATTGTACGCCTATATGTTCTCCAATAGCTGTGCATTAACAATATCCAAATAGAAGTTTATTTCGATTTAAAGGAAATTAATAGCATACGTGTATTTATTAAACTCTGTTCTGAATCTTCATCACGAGTCTGACTCGAAGTTGTATGGCAAGGGGTTAAGA
This sequence comes from Lasioglossum pauxillum, assembly GCA_933228785.1. Classification (NCBI taxonomy): domain Eukaryota; kingdom Metazoa; phylum Arthropoda; class Insecta; order Hymenoptera; family Halictidae; genus Lasioglossum; species Lasioglossum pauxillum. The sequence continues at coordinate 14,678,555 of OW121702.1, read as the reverse complement.
ATCTTGGTGGTTTGTTTCAATGCTGCAAACCAGGAGACGTGTCGAGATGTAACCACCCAGTCTCAGAATTTTTATTTGACGATTCTTAATTAGTACACTGCGGATTTTATGCATTTATGACAAATGGAGGTGTGTGATTTAAAACAATTTAATAATGCCAATATATTTCTAGGACCTTGAAGTTATTAAAAAGAAAATTCAATTTCTACTTGGTTTCCATTTCTTATAATTAATATAGCAAATTTTTGAGGATCCATGACGATCCGCTGTCTATTGATTAGTAACCTCGTGAAGGTGCCTTTGTAGGCAATTCCTTAAATGAATTTATTTATTTGCGACTATTATAGTTTTGTCAAGGAACTGAAAAATATATTTATTCATTTATTTAGAAATAAACTGCGGATTGACTGCACTTCTACTATTTTCAACTCGTTAAAATCATTAAGAAAAGTCTACGTTGCCCCAGTATCTTGAAATTGATGCAGACAATATTTATTTTGCATAAAGATCCGCATTTACGATAAAAATGAGTAGAATGTACAACAATGAAAATATTTAAAGAATTTACAAACACACTTCTACTATGTATTTTCAACTTATTAAAATCGTTAAGAAACATCATAAATGTCTACGTTGCCCCAGCATCTTGAAATTTATGCAGACAATATTTATTTTGCATAAAGATCCGCAGTCTACTCTCGTCACTAGACTGCGGATTTTAGACGTTTATGGCAAAAATTACTAGGTGCAATATATCACAGTAAACAAATGACATTATGAGCTTATTGAAATTATAGAAAGAAGAAAGAATCGGGGCTTCTATTTTTGATAATTGATGCAAACAATTTTTATAATGCACGAAGATCCGCAGTCTACTCGTCACTTAAAGGTCACTGCATTTTCACAATTCTACAATGGCTAAATTCGAACGTCCGCTTCCCTCAACTGCTCCAAAAACCACTGGTACAAAAAAGAATTATCAAATGCAACATTTCTACCTTAACTGTCGAGCACTGGCGCTACCGATGAACCCCCGAACGGTTCCTCATCGTTCCCACGGCGTTACTGTCATCTGATCACTGACTTCTCACCAGAGTGTTGAAGTATCTTGAAGCACAGTTGTGTCACTTAGAACCGTCAAAGTTCACAGACACTCGCACACATTTCTTTTTTTTATGTAAAAAGATTGTTCGTGCAGAAGCTGTAATTATGTCCGGGGTTGCTTGGGTGAATTGCAAAGAACACGTGTCGAGGAGAAACGTCAGAAGGGCGGAAAATGAACGAACCACAGAAGAGACACGACGGTACGTGGCACGCGCCTACGACTGAGAGCAAAGCATTCCGACACCGGGTACGGACACGAAATCTCGCGTTCGGCCGTGTTCGGCGGTATCCGGCGATGCTCGACTCGGAGCACGTGGCTGCTCCCGCGCGGCCACGCTGTCCCTTTCCGGTTTCCCTTTTCACCTTGCCGTGCCACCCTTTCGCCAGTCCTTTTATTTTTTGTTTGCACTCCGTGCAGTGCGGTCTAGACTGCGGATCTTTATGCGAAATCAAAATTGTTTGTATTTACGCTGAACCTACCACGAGGGGTCAAATGCCCATTTTAGATTTTTTATTTGACTATTGAAATTGTGAAGGTGTTTTCATGGGAATTTATTGAGTATGTTTTTTGACTCCAGTATATATCACACAGAGTTGGGCAAAAATGTTATCGAAATAGAAATTTCGAATAAAGGGGGTTTACAACCCACTTGGAAAACCCCACTTTATTCGTACTTTTTATGTAAATAAAATTTTTGCCCAACTCTGATATCAGAGTAAAAATCGCACAAAATATAAATAAATTTAATCTTGTCATTTCTATAATGCTATACACATCAGACACTTTTGATGGTCGGTGGGTTTAGTGTTAACACGTTAAAAATTTTACCAATATCAGATTATTTCACAGATTCAATTTTGCTCCTCGCTGAGAACACTTACACTTGAAGGGAGTAAAATAAATTGATTTTCGAATCGATGGAAACGAGCGACAGAGAACACCCCCTTAATACAATATTTTAAATATAAAGATAATTGCATAAAAATTGCACTATGTTATCTTAAAATATAGCCAAGTATGTATGCAAAATTATGAAACCCTTGACCTATAATAACTTAAGCATTTTTGGTCTCACGAATTATTTATTTACGATTATAAATGAGAATACCCTTTTAGTTGCAAAAACAGAGAATATGTAGAATGCACAAAGACAGTAACGACCAACAAATATGGTACTGCGGATTTGTATGCAAAATAACAAAACTCTAGATCAGTTGTGAGAAAGAGGTAATAACTAAAAATGTACATTTTCTTTTAATAAATTGAATAACCTAGTAATTAGACGCCAAATAAAAATTGTATTCTTCTTTTAATTATCCTATTAAGCTGAAACTAACACATGATGTCCTTAAATATTGTTTACATGTCCACTGCTTTAAGTTGTACGTACCCATGTTTGCCATAAATGCATAAAATCCGCAGTCTACTGACAATAGTGTAACAGTGCTTCTAAACTCTGCTAAAGTCTTCACAGATTTGTATTTTACCGATTCAATATTGTTATAAATGCACATAAAATCATTTATAAATTCGTTATAAAAGTACCTCCAAGGAACATTCCTAGCAGTAAACAAACAACCAACAGCAACGAACCGCATTGTCGAAATAAGAAACTTCTGCTGACCATGAGCCGGAAAGGGTTAACAAAAGATCGCCCAGCAAAAGCGACCCTCGCGAACCACAAAAATAGAGTCTGATCCCCTCGGACGTATCTTATCCCGCGTAATCTTGCGTGGCCCTCCCGAATCATGCAAACTCCTTGGAAGGAGGAGCCTCCCGGCCCGTCATTATTGGACTCCTCCATTTCCCGGATAACAATCGTAAAGTCTGTTTAGACATCGGAATACGATACGCGGTCGGCGTGCCGCGAAAGCAAAAGGCGAACCCGGGTCGAAAGGAAAAAGAATCGTCCGCCCACGCACGGTGGATTTACAGGGTAACGGTGGACGGTCACGAGATTACCAGAGGGGGTTGGCCAGGGCTGCTACCACTATAACCATAGCCTACGGCAGCACCCTGTGCGAGATCGCGGTAGCATTAGTATTCACGATGGATGCCCGTACCGTTGATGAGCTCCGGCTGACGTATCATCCCCCTTCGCTCCACGATAACCGCGACTTCCAGCTTGTCTGCTTAAGGGTAAGACTTTGGAATTCAAAGTGCCGTAAAAAAAGGAAACCACGAACCACGTCGTCGATAACGAGATCGTTCGGCGAGATCAACGGTCCGACCACAATGATCGATGGAAACCGGGAACTCCTACGGGAATAGTGCTGAGAACAGTTTTCAGACCAGTGATGGGAGGGGACACGAATTGAGGGGAAAAAGTTACGCAGCGCGTCACGTGACCGGGCCTCGGCCGTGGGGAGTAGCGTCGTGGAAGGGGAAGGTAGAGCGGGGACAAGACTTCGCCTGGTGACACGGCGTCGGACTCGGAGAAACGATTAATCATTATAATTAATTCATTATATTCTCTGATGTACGAATTTCTAATTTCCTCGGAAAATGTAATTTTTGCTGTCCTTAAAAATTACAATATTGTGTGTTTATTGTAATTGATGAAGCATCAGGTAGATCTCCAGTTAGGGGCAGAAATAATCCTGATTATTAGTGGTTATTAGACTGCGGATCTTTATGCAAAATAAAAAATGTTTGTATAGATTTCAGGACACGGGAGCCAAATAAAAATTGTATTCTTCTTTTAATTATCCTATTAAGCTGAAACTAATGCATTGATGTCCTTAAATATTTATAACAAGTCCACTTCTTGAAAATGTACGTGCCCATTTTTGTTATAAATGCATAAAATCCGCAGTCTAGTGATTATTCTTCTCTCTGTCGTATGTTATACCAAATATAATGGAATTCTTTGTTGTTCCTACATTATAAAAAATATACTGAAAGTCTTTGTCGTATGTTATACAAAATATACTGGAACTGTTTGGTATAAAGATATAAAATTGCTGAAGAAGGTGGAAATTACTGAAAGACTTCTCGGGTGTATTTTAGGACACGCGGTCGGTGTCATCCGCCTGTGACTGGTTAGCGTACACCGGTGCTAAAAATATGGAACGATACGCTGTCTTTGAGCAAGCACTCGCTGCCAAGGCAAATACGCTAGCCCTTGTAGAGCCATCTAGTTTATACCTTGAAGTGAAAGTTCAGATGACTAGAACTGTCTTCCACTTAAAGCGTACCAGCTAACTAGAGAGCACTCGAAGACACAGTTTTATGTCGTGATCCTTGAAACTTCTATGAATTTACTAACAAGGGATACACCTTCGAGAGGTTCAACTTTGAGCAGATCTCCCCACAAAATTTGATACTTCTGATTATTACAGGTTCCGAACTTCGCATTTTCATAGATTATTTTCTAAACATTGGATTAGAAGAACCGTTTCCTTCGCTGATTGGGAGATTCGTTATAAAAAGACTGAACTGAAAATGTTATTATACTTTCATAAATGTTTTCCTGCGTTTCATAAATTTACCATAAATAGATAAAGATCCGCAGTCAAATTATTACCTTGTTCATCGAATTGACAATGAAAGGCATAACTAATAAACTTTTGTAGTGATAGCTCGAAAATGCAGATTTCTACATTTTATATCACTCTTCTGATCACTGTTCTCGTGAAACAGCGTTCCCACGTTAGCGACAATAATTTCCATCGAACTTCCAGCGAACAAACTTGGACCTGTCAATTGTAAAGCGGCTTCGAGCGCAAAGGGTTGGGAGAGCCAGAGCCTCCTCGGGGCAGATCCTCTCGAGATTCCCAAAAACTCGAGCAGGGTCTGGTCGCGGTTCTGTTTACCGTCAACTCGGCAATAGCCATTATTCCGGAAATATCTTGGCCGGTAATCGATGCCGGGTAGGGGTAGTCAGTTGGCAGCAGGGGGCAGGGCAGGATTTACGAGCGGACGGAGTCGGGGATCCATTAGAATCCGGCGACGCACACGAGGAGACACACTCGCATACTAGCTCGCATACTCGCTCGCACACTGCCTCGCGAACGCTAGCAAACAGCCGAGGAAATACAGGGTGTTCCCGATATGATGGCACAACCGGACACGGAGCAAAGTTAGACAGAAAAATAACTAGACAATGCGGAATCAAAAATTTATCGTCTGAAGTCTCATTCGCGAGAAAGTCGAATTTAAATGGGAACTGGCTAGCGTGTCTGATCACGGTTTGCCTATTCTACTTGCTGTAAATACTAGTGCAGGAAAGTCTGACTTTACATGCATGTATATTTTATCGTACTTTAGGTTAATAAGTCGTATATAGATTCTGGATTTCATAGTCACCCTCCACCCTCTCTGTAGAACCAAACCACCCTTTCTCCTTGTACCACCGAATTAGAAACACCCCCTATGTAGTCCCATATTCTTGCTTCATATAGCCACAACTTGACGAATTTTTAAAGTGAATTTTTAAAAATGGCGTCCTATATGAAAATATTCTATTGTACATCATCGACTAACATTTTTTTATAGAATCACCCTTCACCCTTTCTGTAGAACCAAGCCACCCTTTCTCCATGTACCACCGGATTAGAAACACCCTCTATGTAGTCCCATGTTGTTGCTTCATATAGGTGCACAACTTGACGAATTTTTAAAAATGGCGTCCTATATGAAAATATTCTATTGTACATCTTCGACTTACATTTTTTTGTAGAATCACCCCCCACCATTTCTGTAGAGCCAAACCACCCTCCCTGGGTATACCACCACATCAGAAACACTCTGTATGCAGTCCCATATTCCTGCTGCATACAGTGATACAATCTGACGACATTTTAAAGTCAATTTTTTAAAATGGCGTCCTATATGAAAAGGTTTCAGTGCACTTCCTGGTTGAACCACCACATTAGAAACACCCTTTATACAGTTCCTTATTCCTGTTGCATATAAGGACACAACTTGACGACATTTTAAAGTCATATTTTTAAAATGACGTCCAATATGAAAAAGTTCTACTGCACTTTCTGGTTGAACCACCATATCAGAAACACCCTTTATGCAGTCCCATATTCCTGCTGCATACAGCGACACAACTTGACGACATTTTAAAGTCAATTTTTTAAAATGACGTCCAATATGAAAAAGTTCTACTGCACTTTCTAGTTAAACCACCACATCAGAAACTCCTTTTATACAGTCCCATATCCTGCTGCATACAGCGCCACAACTTGACGACATTTTAAAGTCAATTTTTTAAAATGGCGTCCCGTATGAAAAAGTTCTACTGCACTTCCTGGTTGAATCACCACATCGGAAACTCTCTCTATGCAGTCCCATATTCCTGCTGCATACAGCGACACAACTTGACGACATTTTAAAGTTAATTTTTTAAAATGCCTCCCTTATGAAACAGTTCTACTGCACTTCCTGGTTCAACCACCACATCAGAAACTCTCTCTATGCAATCCCATATTCCTGCTGCATACAGCGACACAACTTGACGAAATTTTAAAGTAAATTTTTTAAAATGGCGTCCTACATGATGAAGTTTTATTGCAAATCCTGGTTGAACCACCACATCAGAAACACCCTTTATGCAGTCCCTTATTCCTGCTGCATATAAGGACACAACTTGACGACTTTTCAAGGTCAATTATCTCAGGAACTGTATGAAAAAATTCTATTGTGTATCTTCGTCTTTTTTGCAGAGCCACCCTTCACCCTTTCTGCAAGACCGAGCCGCCCTTATTGGCGGTGCCACCAGCTCCGTAACAGCCTGTATAGTCGTGTCGCAGGGTGGGACACAGTTGCAGGGAGCCCTCGCGGCACACGGTGCGCGTTTTCCATCGAGCAAATAGAATTTGCGGTCGTTCGTGGCGTTTCGTCCCGCGGAGGCGTCCTCCTCGTCGCCGGTCGTCTCAAGCCATCTCCCTCGCAGTTTGCTATTCCGGAAATTTCAGTCCTCTCGCCTCCCGGTGGCCAGGGGCTGAGATTGCTGGGAGTATGTGCGTCCAGCAAGTTCCAGGGGTCGTCGACAGAAAAGAAAGAGGAGGCGGACGCGACGATCGGCAGCAGGTGCCCGGCTCTAGCCCCCGGTTTTACGAGCGGTCGCCAAAGGGCAGTATACCGGATGTCGTTTACATGCGAATCGCTCATCGGGGAGAAAGTACCTTCCAGATAAACTCTGGATTTGCGCGGGCACGCCGGCGAACGTGGCCGGAGCGGTTCGTTGAACGCCGATCACGGAAAACGAATGGGAAGATACTCTCGGCCGCGTTTTGTTACCGCTTTAAGCGTTACCGTGATTATACAGCTCATTTAGTTTCGGGGATGTATCTTTTTATTCGGACTTTTAACGTGTAACGATGCCCCGTTCGATGTGGGGCGCCGCAGTATATGTTTTGCTGGGGGAAGAAGAACTGTGCGTGTGTTTGTGGTGAGCCTCGTCTTGATCTTACATGTATTAGATGTGCATATAAGTTCGGGAACTTTTTATTCAATCGGTCGTAAATTTAGTTTAAATTATACGTACTTTGCGTAACTAGGAAAGCTGGAGCAAGTTTTGGGACGTAGGAGAAAGAGGTTGCGATTCATGCGAAGATAGACTTCGCAATTTCGAAAATAAGGGGTCGTAAAGAAACTTTGGGCATTTATGAAGAAATTGGTTGGGTGAAATATAAAACAATAAAAGATTAGAAAAATTCAAACATATCGTAATGTTGTTTTTAATGTAACAAAGTCATTAAGGGATGAAATCAATTTTTATTTTATTCCTGCTTCCCACAATCAATGCAGAACATTTTTATTTTGCCTAATCGGTCGTAAATTTAGTTCAAATTATACGTAGTTTGAGTAACTAGAAAAGCTGGAGCAAGTTTTGGGACGTAGAAGAAAGGGGTTGCGATTCATGCGGAGATAGACTTCGCAATTTCGAAAATAAGGGGTCGTAAAGAAACTTTGGGCATTTATGAAGAAATTGGTTGAGTGAAATATAAAACAATAAAAGATTAGAAAAATTCAAACATATCGTAATGATGTTTTTAATGTAACAAAGTCATTAAGGGATGAAATCAATTTTTATTTTATTCCTGCTTCGCACAATCAATGCAGAACATTTTTATTTTGCCTAACAATCCTCAGTCGTTAAGTATAGTTTAAGTATATTTTTAACGTTTAGAAAGCATTAATGGTGTCCTGACTCGCAAAGGGTTGCCATAATTCCCTTCCGCAGATTCGCCTACCTCGAGCACTATCAGAGCCCGTCACTCGAGAAGCCAATTTAGCGAGAGAGGTGGCATCGCGCGAATAAACCGCGCTTATTTTCATAAAAAGAACAGCGAGGTAAGTATTAATCTCTCCATCTTTAATTAAAATTCGCCGCGGTAACGTTCGCAGCGTTTCACCTTAAAGGGAATGGTACACGGAGAGGGGGTGTCTTCGTTCGGAGAGAACCATTTATCCGGGCAAATATCGAATCACCGGAGAGTCCGGGACAGTCGAGAGCCACTCGTCGCCTGTGATAAACGGGTGAAAGCGAGGCCGAAGCTTTTTTCAAGGGCGCGTTTCCGCGAACGAACGCTAAACCGGAGGGAAAAAGGACCGTTTCATTTCCCGTCGTTTATCGACCCCCCTCGAAAACGGGCGCTCGTTACTTTTTATTTTTTTGGCACAGTTCCGACCGCGCTCGCTTTCGATCCAAGTTCCGCGCAGCTTCGTGGCTTGCTTTCCCGTCGCGAAAATCGAGTGTCACGACGGGATTTGAACGAATGCGTCTCGATCACCCCCTACGCAGCAACCCCCTTCGGAAAAATATCGGAACTGTCACCGCGGAACAAAGCGCGAGGCCCTAAATCGATTCGCGAGCTAGCAGATTGCGCGGATAACGAACGGGGACCGATAAAATGAGGAAAACAGATGGTATTCTACCCACAGGAATTTCCTGTCTTCTTCCTATTCGTGCTCCTTGAATATGAGCCGATGAATCCGCGGAGTTCGATTTGCAGTTTACATGCAAAGTGCCGGCGCTGATGAGATCGCTTCTGTTCCGTGGAACTGAAACACGAGTCTGTCGAATTGTCGAAGGGTTCCGCGTCTTTAATTTCTCAATCTTTCGTGCCGGTGAATTAAGAGCTTGAGCGCTCCTCTACAAATTACTGAAGAATTATTCCCAATTCTGAGCGACAATCTTTCCAAAATTCATTTCTGAGGCGCGAGGAAAATAATTGCGATTATTAGATCGCGGATCTTTATGCAAAACTGTCTGCATCAATTACTGAAAATTGAAGTCGGATACAAAGTGTTCCCTTTCCGCAATGATTTTCGACAATAATAATAAATGCATAAAATCGGTGGATGTAATTTAAAACAGTAATAAAAAGGAACTTTTTAAAAATCACGCTTATATTAAAATGCACTAAAAAGGAGAAAATAATTTTTTTAGACATTAGTCACTACAAATAAAAGCGTGGTGCGCTAAACTATATTGACGTAATCTTCGTGGGCGCTCCACGCTTTTGTTTATAGTGACTAATGTCTAAAAAAATTATTTTCTCCTTATTAGTGCATTTTAATATAAGCGTGATTTTTAAAAAGTTTCTTTTATACATTCTTTTATTTTCTACTTTTCAGTCTTTTTTAAATGGAACGCAAATAGTAAGATATGGAAATACGCCAGATAGAACGAAGGGATGGCTCCGAGAGACGACGTCTCTTGATGGAGTCCGAAATTGTCCGCAATGGAACTGAATGAACGGAACACTACGGAACGCCTAGTGGAGTAGGGAGCGCTGGCGCGCGGAGTGGGGATCGCTGAACGCGATCACGTACTACCGAGCGTCGCGCGATGGTGTGTGACGGTTAATATTAACATTTTTTTTCTCCTGAACGCACAGTTCTTTTTAATATTTGTTTTTTAATATTGCATTGTCATCCAGTTCTGAGCTATGTTTAAAGTTTCAAGTCTCTAGCTCATCGGGAAGTGGTTTAAAATTCGATTACAAGATATGACGCATACAACAACAACAACAACAACAACGATAACTCGGCAAGCTAATATAAGCGTCGTAAAAACATTAAAACAATTTAAGAACGCCCATATGTTACTCTCGACATATTAAAATTGTTGAAAATAGAAAGAAAGTTTTATATGGCATCCGTGTCTTGCAATCGACGAAGACAATTTTTATTTTGCATAAAGATCTACTAATGAGTAATGCATAAATTCGAGAATAGTAGAAATCCATTTATAACTGACGAATTAGAGAACTTACATTAGGCAAACGGATGCCCGCCGACGTTTCACAGCCATGCGTTATTGGAGTGTCCGGCAGAGTTTCCGAATTCTTTCGAGAGCGGGCTCGTTTTTAAATTAAAAATTCCAAACATACGTCAGCGCCGGGAAAATATAGCTATTCAGAATGAGAGCCGAAGCTCCCCGAATACACAGACGAAAGTTGGAGACAAATGGACGTTGCACGCGGGCAACGAACGAAGCATCGACCGCTGGACACATTCCTGTGGTCGGACAGTGAGAAATGTACACAAAGTGCGTGTTACACGTGTTACATGTGCTGGTTATACTATGCGCGGAACAATTATTCCTATCGGTTCGTCATTGCACCCGACGGTATTACTATCATTACAGAAAATTCATGCTGATTAGGACTTGTTTATCGACTCTGTGATGCGTTTCGTGATGTTACCTTGAGCGTAGCTTGTGTTCGAGGAAGCTGGCCATTTTACAATTTTTAGACCACCTGACTGGCTTCAGGAGTGGCTTTGAGATTGACGGTATAATGGTAGATGACAAGGTGTCGCCATGCACTTGTACGTATTTTCAAAAAATTACAAGTAGACTCTGGATTAAAATAATGTATAGCATATATAGAAAATAACAGATGTACAGGTTCAATTGCCATGCTGAATTGATTTAATTCATGTACACCGTGTATAGAAAGTAACAGGTACACTTAGATATAACTGTAACAAGTTTGTTATACACAGGTTCAATTAATGTACAGTGAGTGCAAAAAGTATTCCTGCACCCTTTAAAATAAAATAACATTTTTATAATTGTACCGAACGACCTGATTTTTTATAATCAATTAGAAGCATTTGCAATGCTTCGAAACGAAATGATATGCAAAAAAGTTTTTCAAAAAATTATAATTTACAAGGTTACATGCAAAAATAAAAAAGGCATTTTTTAAAACTTTTTTATTTGGGTCCGTAGTGAAAACTTAAAATGTATGTTTTGTAGATCTATGTTAGTCATACACATGTTGAAAATTTCATTGATATCGATTAACATACACACGAGCTACAAGCGGTTAAAAATGGTGAAAGTTGTAGGTTTCCACGACTTTTGATCAGTTTCTGCTTAAAATCCACAGAATCGTACATCTTTCGACGCCTGTTGTTTTTTCTTGCGTCAATCGATTTCGATGAAATTTCCAACATGTGTATAAAGAACATGGATCTAGAAAACATATGTTTTAAATTTTCATTAAGGGCCCAAATAAAAAAGTTTTAAAAAATGCCTTTTTTATTTTTACCTGCAACCTTGTAAATTGTAATTTTTGGAAAATCTTTTTTGCATATCAGTTTGTAAACTAATGCTTCTAATTGATTATAAAAAATCAGGTCGTTTGGTACAATTATAAAAAAGTTATTAGTTTTTAAAAGGTGTACGAATACTTTGCACACCCATTGTATAGCACCTACAGAAAATAGCAGATGTACAGATATAATTGCCACATTAAAAATAAGTTATCTATTGATTCATTTAATGTGTGGCATGTCCAGGAAATTTAATCAATCTCTCCATTGTTAAGAAGAATTGCCAGATCATATTTAACACAAGTCCGAAGAAGTTGATTTTTCGACTGCAAGTGTCTGGCCAGCCAAATATTGAAGCTTGTCTTAGTACTCATTCTTTTTTCAAAGATTGTAGTCTGCAAATTTCATTTGTATTATCATTGTATTCTTATTGTATTATTACTGTATTCTTTATAATTGTCTTCACTCATATCTGTGGCTGCAAGAAAAAACGCCGCATGTCACAGTTTAAAAAAAATTGAGTTCATTCATTCATGAAAACAAATTCGAAAGGCTCGAAAAAATAATACAATTTAACCGACGTCCTATGTCGAAGCATTAGTGATCGAAACTTTAAACGGCTTTATCTCGAAAGTGAAAGTGTGTGACATGCGGCGTTCTTCCCGACAACTACAGATATTATTCCTGTAAAGCGAGATAAACCCAGAAGGGTTTACAATGCTTGAAAATAAAAATAAAAAGAAGTGTCTGGCACTTCGAGCAACACATCGGAAGAATGCATTATGTACGTAAGTCTCGGTCCCACGTTCTCCCGCTATTACTTGGGCGATATTTCTTACATAGGTTATTCGGTGTCGTTCGAGGCTCTCCCTTTTCCACCCCATCGCTAGAGAGAGCGGGAATAAAGAAACAACCCCGGTCCCGAAGCCCCTCGATATTCGGTGTGACGCATCAGTATTCCGAAATCGCGTCGGCCGTTCGTCTTTCGAGACAAGAATTCAAACCATTTTGAACGAATTTTCCGTCTCGGAGAGGAGAGTTCACGATGACTCGGCCGTTGCTCGCCCCTCTCTAACCTCCCTCTCAACAGGGAGGTCCTTGCACTCCGACGACTATCCTCTCCGCTCCTCTCCCTCTTCCCTAATTGTCCTCGAAATAATAAGGACTCGCGAGAACTTTTTTGGTACGTCTCCAATTTCCCGCCGATGTCCAGACGTTGTTCCAGCCGCTTTCACCCCCAGCGAAACATGGCCGACGTTTTCGTTCTTCGACCAACCCTTCGGGAACCCGCCACACTCGGTAGACCCAGACCCTGATGTCGTAGATGCAGAATAATTAACGTCGTGGATCGCCGCTTAATTAACCCTTACTTTGGCAATCAGATGTGTGAGGAATTTCAACCCTTAAAAGTGGACCTCGAATGATTTCATTATACCGTCAGTGTAAAATTATTCATGCACCCTTTAAAAACGAATGACTGTTTTAATCTTGACCAGGATGAATTTTAAGTAAGATTAATTTATAGGTAATGCAAAAATTATTTTTTAAAGTACAAGTCACGATTTGTAAGTTTTCTACCAACCGTATATAGCGTAAGAAAAGAACTTGGAAATCTGCCTAATTATGCTTAACAGCGTCAATTCAACGGACAAGGACAAATTAAACTACGAAACTCGGACAGCAAACGAGGAGCGATAAAATCTCGAAAAATTGTCTCGCGTTTATTTCATTGCCTGTAGCACGATTAAATACATTCTACACTTGTAAACGTAGTAATAACGCTTCAGCGAACGTCTCGGGACGAGTTGATTAAATTTTTCCGCGGCGCTATAATAATAGACGAGCATACGATCGGTAATTAGGTAATAAATTCTAATTTCACGTGCTCATAGGCTCGGTATCTTAATTGGACCGCGTTCGAATGAATCTTGCCGCGCCGAGCGTATGCTATAACCTACAGAACGGCATGAATCACTTATGCGAACGATTCCGCGGCCGCAACCTGTCCACACGAAGAGTCGTCGTCTACTAAACGTCTCCAGACTCGAGTAAATAGGTTCATTTACAACGAGACATGCTCGGTTAAATTCGGTGCCATTACGATCGCGCGTACGAGTTTCCATTCGAAATTAATACCTCCGCACGAGAGCTCACACGCGCGCACGGTCGATACCATAATTCGAGGCTTTTATGACTTCTTCGATGTCCGATGGTCGCCATCAACATTCCGCGAGCAAAACTCGCGGCGACTTTTAACGGCTGGGGACTACTACGTTTTCTATCTACACGGTGTCGGGGAAGTATGTAATAGGAAGAACGTAACGTAATTCACAGCTCCACTTTGTATGCATTAACCAAACCGTCCCGTTACGGGGACGTTTTCGAACCATTGGCTTCGTCGATGGGGAATATATCGCTGCTTAAAACATGTTTAGGCTGTTAATGCAACTGATAGTCGAGCTTCCTTCACTATTTTGTTATCGACTTCTTATCTCAATATTATGTTGTAAATTTCTTATCCCCGTATCAGTTTTGTACTGCTTAAATACCATTCTTGCAGTGCTGTAGTCTTCGGTTATGTAGCAATCTTCTTATCACAGACCTCCTATCCAATTACCATTTTTATATCTGGTATGTTATATCTGCTCTATTTACATACCGATCGTACTACCGTAGTACCGTAATATTACTACGGTAGTAGTCTATCAATTATTGTTTGTACTATTTCTGCTTCTATACTTAGCTATTTCTTAAAATCTGTTTTATTTGTGCACCAATCTCAGTTTTACTGTGAATGTACTGCTGTGAAATAATAACTACAAATCTTTAGAATCGGAGTTCCTTGAAATAATTTAGAGAATCAACAACAAGGTGAGTCCTCAGATTCTTCTGATTTTATGTTTTCAATTTTGAAGAATCTTTTCATAAATGAATGAAATCTGCAGTCCATTTATTAAACTCTTCGTCGGTACAATTATATTCCTTGAAGTTGTCCAATAATAATCTAATTTACACTGCTATAAACGTGCAGTAAGTGTAAAAAGTATTCGTACACACTTTAAAATAGAATAACTTTTTATAATTGTACCAAACGACCTGGTTTTTTATAAGCAATTAGAAGCATTGGTTTACGAAATGATATGCAGAAAGGATTTTCCAAATAATTTACAATGTTACATGCAAAAATAAAAAACATTTCTTAAAACTTTCTTATTTGGGCCCTTAATGAAAATTTAAAATACATATACAGGGTGTCCAAGACCACCCGTCCAGGGATGTTAACTTCCTAGATAAGCATATTCAGTAAAAATATTTGGAATAAAAGTTGCAGGGATTAATGGAGGACATATGTCAATGTTGTAATTGACCTTCGGATCAATTTTCAAGGTTATTTGGAGGTCAGTACTTATTTTCTAAATGAGAACCCCTACTTTTGACTACGGATTCTGAAAGAGCTCGAAATTTCACGTTCAGATATGTACTTACGTCCTAGATTACAATGAGGCCATTCAGAGGTCAAATCACTGTTTGGTGGTAAATAAAAGATGACAGTAAATACTGGCATCAAGATTGGACGAGGCTTCTGATTCATAAACTTGTCTTGAAAGGTCGATTTACGTTATACTCGGCCTCTATGCTTGACCTCGAGTTGTGATAGGATACTAGACCCGAACAATAACATTCGTAAATGTTCGTCCACTAGGCAGTTGTGTTCCAGTAATCGACCTTTCAATGACCTTGGAAATGGAGAACAAGTTTAATGTCGGAGACAAGTTTATGAATCACAAGCCTTGTCCAATCTAGATGCCAGTATTTACTGTCATCTTTTATTTACCACCAAACAGTGATTTGACCTCCGAATGGCCTCTAGCAGTCATTTTAATCTAGGACATAAGTACATATCTGAACGTGAAATTCCGAGCGCTTTCAGAATCCGTAGGGGTTCCCATTTAAAAAATACGCATTGGCCTCCAAATAACCTTGAAAATGGATCCGAAGGTCAATTACAAGGTCATGGACATATGTCCTTCCATTAATCCCTGCAACTTTTATTCTGTATATTTTCATTTACAAGGTTACATGCAAAAATAGAAAAGGCATTTTTTTAAACTTTTTTATTTGGGCCCTTAATGAAAATTTAAAATACATATATGTTTCCATATAGTATGTATAACAACATATATGTATTTTAAATTTTCATTAAGGACCCAAATAAAAAAGTTTAAAAAAATGCCTTTTTTCATTTTTGCATGTAACCTTGTACATCATAATTTTTGGAAAATCTTTTTTGCATATCATTTCGTAAACCAATGCTTCTAATTCATTATAAAAAATCAGGTCGTTCGGTACAATTATAAAAAAGTTATTCTATTTTAAAGGGCACACGAATACTTTTTGCACTCACTGTATAAGCCATTTATACTTTCAATAATTGCAGAATCAATATCATATTTAACCATGCACCTACGTCTGTACCGAAAAGTATCCGCAGGAAAAGCCTGACAGAAGTACCCAATAATGAAACAGCTTCGCGAACACGCGGGGAAAATTACTTTCAAATAGAACCAGCATTGTCTGAGTCTACCACCCCATCCAATCCCCATCGCATATCCGGAATGGTCAGGTCCGATGGTTTAATGGAGACGTTAAACGCCAACAGATGATAAATCTGTCCGTCTATTCACGTATTTACTTATCTATCCATCAGCGCGCGACTGCTTTTTCGCCCGGAATCCGACCCTTCGGTATATTACTTTTAATTGAATTCCCGCGATGAAATTTCATCCGTCGACTCTGGAGCCTCATCATACACACTCTTCCTCTCTCTGCTTCTCTCTCTCTCTCTCTCTCTCTCTCTCCGCATCACTCTTATTCTCTCTTCCAGGCTCTGTATTAAGTCGAGAGACCATTCCACAACCACCATCCTCACTACAGAGTCTACACCGTGCTCGTTCTTCTCGTCGACAAACCGAGAGCCTCATCCCCGACCAGCCACCGATCTCGTTCGAATCCTTTCTCCTTTGTGCGCGCAATTTTTCAGCCATTTTGCATACACTCCGGCAAGAGCATTTACAAATGGCGGAGTGCCCGCGACGATTATGCGACACGTTACCAGAAGATAGTCTCGATAACTCGATAAACACCTCGAGTGGCGTCTGCTACCGGAAATGCGGCCTGTAGATCGATCCTCTTCATCGATACTCGAGTTCCTGTTGCATAATGCGTTGCAAGATGCTGAGGTAGAATTATACGATGCACTTTTGATAATCTATTATCTAGTCTGATAATTTTGTTTAAAAACCAGTTATTGAAGGTTCGTTGAACATTTTACCACCTCCCCCTAGTTTTTGCCAATTTCCTGGATAATCAATTCATTCAATGATTTTTTGCAGAGACAGGTTCAACAGTTTTAAAATAAAGAATTTGAAGCGGATCACTCTGATTCGGCATGCTATCAGGATTCTCCGCTATTTTTTAACTTCTATATTCTGGTTTTTAATTTTTTAAAAAATGTTTTATATCACAGGAAACTGTAAGGAATTTGCTAACGTACCTGTTGTACATTTCTCAACACAGTCTCAGGTATGTAACCCGACTGTATTTATTTTCTAAGTAAATTTTGTAAAAATTTGTGGTATAATACAAATTTTGTGTGTACAAATGAACTACAAGAATCTATAAAACAGTATAAAAATTGTGCTTCCACCTGCACGATTTCATTTTCCCCCACTTTAATATCGTCTTTAATCATAAGTTATAATTAGATTGTGGATTGAGGGCATATGAAAAACATGAATAATTACAACACAAAATAGCAAAAATATCTGAAGAATTAAAGAAGAGTTTTCTCGGTGGTATTTATGATTTTTTAGAATCATTAGTAGAAATAAATGTAAAATGTCTTTTGGAATCGACGCAGTCAATTTTTATTTTGCACAAGTCTAACAAGAACAATATCGTAATTTGTAATTACAAGGTGTAAAAAGCCACGAAACATTTATACCAGAAATATTAAAGCCGTGGTTACGCCGGTGTTTGAGCGTAACGAGGGCAAGAAACCCCGTTTGAGAAACTGGTTGCGCGACAAGTGGCCAACGCGATAGCGTTGTTGGATGATTGTAACGACAGGTGCGATTAACGAGCGTTTGACTGAAGTTTAGACCCGCGCCGACCGCTAATTAAATTAATTTCAAGACACGCTCTCGGTCTTGCCGCTGTCGCCCACATCTAAACTGCCAGTCACGGATCCAGTAACGATTAGAGTTGGTGGAGGAGGTCGGGTTGGGGCGAATGACTAGGGGAATTTTCGCTTCGAACAGCGGCGTTCGTGCAATTATTTAATTAATTTCTTCCTGTTCCGAAAAACGGCCGTTGCCGGGCACGGAACTCTCGACAGAAGTCGTTCGTGGTGAACCGTCCCTTCTAACACAAACATGCAAGAAATATGCCTCTTCAATCAATATTATACCAATATCATTACACCAACCTTGAGTTCCTCAATAAATTATTGCAAGATTCATGGTTAATCCATAAATTCACGCATTTATGGTATAAAAGTTGGTCAGTACTCGTCCAGTGTTGGGCAATAAATAAATTTATTCAAATAACAAGTTATTTGTTATTTGGATATTCAAATAAAAAGCAAAAATAATTATTTATTATTTGAGCAAGTCTAAATAGAATTATTTAAAATAATAAAGTAAATTGTTGTTTACAAATACAATTTCAATTATTATTTATATTGACAAATAATAAATTAAATTCTATTTTACTATTTTTTATAGTATTATACAGGGTGGCCCACATAACTCTGAACAGCTCAATATCTCCGTTACTTTTCGTTGTACAAAAAAACTTCGTAGGACAAAGTTACACTGTTTGAAGGGCCACATATAACGGTGTAAGGGAAAAAAATTTCAAGGTCATTTTTATGAGATTTCAAGGTTATGGATGTTTTTTTAAATGGAATGAGGTATTTTTTAATACATCAATCGATGCAGCTGGACATTCTTTATAAAAAAGTACTAACCTATGTATGTCGAAAAGTTAGTAGTTCAGGAGATATTTCAATTTAAATAACTCCAAAATACCATTACTGTCGTACTAAGGCGTTAGTGTTTACTTACTTGTGTAATGCCTTAGTACGACAGTAATGGTATTTTGGAGTTATTTAAATTGAAATATCTCCTGAACTACTAACTTTTCGACATACATAGGTTAGTACTTTTTTATAAAGAATGTCCAGCTGCATCGATTGATGTATTAAAAAATACCTCATTCCATTAAAAAAAACATCGATAACCTTGAAATCTCATAAAAATGACCTTGAAATTTTTTTCCCTTACACCGTTATATGTGGCCCTTCAAACAGTGTAACTTTGTCCTACGAAGTTTTTTTGTACAACGAAAAGTAACGGAGATATTGAGCTGTTCAGAGTTATGTGGGCCACCCTGTATATATTTTTTATATATGTACCTGAAAAGATTGCTATAGCAGACAAAAAACGCGCACGTGTTCATTGTATATAAAAAATTACAAAATACAAGAAATAAGAGAAGACCAAAAACTATTTATTTGATTTCCACCTCAATCCAAATAATAAATAATCTTTTGTTTGCAAATAAGAAATAATAAATAGATCACTTTTGGAATTATTTAAATTATTTTTATTTAGACAAAAAGTTCAGTTATTATATGCAATTAAAATCACACGTTTATTCATTACTTAAAATAAAATTTGCCCAACACTGTACTCATCCAGTAATAAACTGCAATAACAAAAATTAGCAAAAAGGTTTTCAATAGAAATTATGCCAATCTTATTATACCAACTTCATCAGTTCATAAGTTCCTCAACAAATGATTGGAAGATTTACAATTAATATTCCGATAACCCGATCAAAGAAATTTTCAAACAAGAGTTGGTCAGCAACTCCCCAGTAATAAATTGCAATAGAAAACATCGTATGTTTCTTTTCCATTTAATCGACACACCTGCGAGTCCTCTTCGGAAAGTATTAGGGGTCGCAAAGGGATTAGTTTGGAAGTTATTAATTTTTTGCCGACTGCTATAAGAGAGAAAGAGAGAGTTCGGGCGACGCATCGCCGCAAGAATCGATTTTATTCGGCCTCGTGGAGGATCGCACGTGCGAATTTCTTGTTATAGTGTACGCATAGGGTCAGCCAGGGTAGAGCTTAAGCGTAGCCATCCTCCATGGCTGGAGGATCGAGGAAATTGCCGCTGGACGTTCTACTCGCGGCGGAACGACGAAATCTTATTGGGCCCTGCCTCGCTTCCTTTCAATTAACGCCTTTTCCCGGCCTTCGAGATACGCCTCTCCCTTTCCCTTTGTTCTCGGCGAGGTCTTCCCTGCTCTTCACGGGGCCAGGGGAGCTGCTCCATAACATTGGAAGAACGGAAGAGAGAGAGGCACGAAGAGAGAACGTAATCAGAGTTAACTCGAAGAAGGGACAAAGACGGAGGACCCTTGGAGAGAAAGAAGAAACGCGGGGAGAATCGCGAAGAAGATGATTGAACGAGAGAGACGGACAAACCGGAGGAAAGTCTTTATCACGGGGAACGTCTTGGCATCGAGAACGGCAATGTTGAAGCAGCGGTGAAGAGGGAGTGCGCAGGTGGAAAGAGGACTCGCGACAGGGGGAGGGAATCAGCGGGAGGATGGCGTGTTATGGGGTTTTCACGGGTGCTCGGGAATTTGCATACAGAGCATCTGTCACCAGCCCCTTAGCTGGCTTCGGCCATTCTCGACTTGGAATATCTCCCGGCGCGGATCTACGGGATAATGGGGACCATTCTTATGGTAAACCAGGGCGGGGGGCCCGGCCGCTGCCTGTGATTCGGTCGTCGCCTCTCCTGCGTTCCCATACTCGATTTTCCGAGTCGCGAGCGTTCGAGTAGCGATGGGCATGATCCTTCTCAATTAAGATCGGTTCCTAATAGCAAAGCATGATCGTATCCGAAAGCTCTGGCCTATGTAGCGTTCATATTTTGTGACTGTGTTTTTTATAAATTAGGTATTCTGGAATAAATTAATGTATTTCTTAGACTTTAGTGAAAATGGTTTTACAACTGTGATTCGAAATGCACCTGGGAAGGGACATTTGCTGGAGCAATTGAGTGAGGAATAGGGTGGTTCTTATTTTTCGACCATGAAATTTTGGGCAGGACGCCCCCAATATTGTTCCATTTCATGAAAAAATTATACAGGCTGTCCCAAAATTCCTGAACATCCCGAAAATGGGAGGTTCCATTCGAAGCGACATTTTCCTTTGCAAAAATGTTATCGGCGGCTTTGTTTAGGAGTTATTAACGAAAAACACGGACCAATCAGAGCGCGACCTCGACGCGAGTTGCCACAGTCGGCCCTGCGCGTCAACTGTCTAGGTCGCGCTCTGATTGGTACGTGTTTTTCGTTAATAACTCCTAAACAAAGCCACGGCTGACAGTGGTGCAAAGGAAAATGCTTGAAATGGTCTCAGGAACCACCCCCTTTCGGGAAGTTCACGAATTTTGGGACACCCTGTATATCCAAAGTTTTAGATCAATCGGACGTCGGAAAGGTGTGGCGCATTAGGGTGGACCTTAGCTATACCAAGTGAAATTTTTTTTGCGAGTTTGTTTTACGACACCCCCTAAAATTGTGCCATTGGGTAAGAAAATAATTCCTTCAGAAGATGAAGTTGATCGGGTAAGGGGAAGACGTGTGCCACATCGACGTTGAATGTGCGAAAAACATGAAATTCTATAGGAATGGGAATATTTGTTGTTTTACGCAACTCAACGTCATTGTGGCACGTCTTCCCCTTATCCGATCAACTTCATCTTCTGCAGAAATTATTTTCTTACCCAATGGCACAATTTTAGGGGCTGTCGAAAAAAAATCTCTAAAAAAAATTTCACTTGGTATAGCTAAGGTCCACCCTAATGCACCGCACCTTCCCGACGTCCGATTGATCTAAAACTTTGGATATATCATTTTTTCATGAAATGGAACAATATTGGGGGGCGTCGTGAAAAAGATCTCGCAACAAAATTACATCAGGTATAGCTAAGGTCCACCGTCCACCCTAGTGAGGAAGCTCGTGATGACAGTATTATATCTGCACGATCTAATATTTAAGCTACTTACATATGAATACATGAGTGTTGAAGAGTATCGTTTCCATAGTAACAGGTATATCTACACATCGTTTTACTAGATCTATCATAAATACCCAAACAATTTCAGTTAGCATAATTCCATGCAAAATTTTCGAAAAATGTCTGGCATGGTGCAACCACTATTTTGATCGATTAAAGAAATATTTTAATTCAACGAAATACTACGAGTTTTAACACTGGATTTTACACTAGACTTTAAAATTGTAAAAAGATTATTCTCTCAAGAGAACATTCAAATGTACGATGTCATTTAAGTGGTCTTACACGATCAAGATTATTGTCAATATTCGCGTCAATATCGACGCCCTATATTGCAGCGCGCAGCAATATGCTGCAATATAAACACATCAATATTCTCACCAATACTTATGCAGGCAAAAATATTCGTACTGCATGGTCGGGGCTATTTCAGAGTTGTCTTTGGCGTAAATTTCGAAATGTTTTCCAGTTTGGATGCATGGTCGGGGCTGTTTCAGTGGCGTCTTTGTTGTGAATTTCGAAATGTTCTCCAGTTCGGATTTGGGTTTTCTACCATTGACTCTTTCACTGTGCGATCAAAAAAAGATCAAAGAAAAAGAGACGCTGGTCCAAAGAGTGGTACAAGCTGAGAAGCCGCTTTACACGCGAACATTTGCTGAATTTTTTGCGTTCTACAGAACCGGACGTCTACAAAAATTTTCTTCGGATGGACGAAGAAGGCTTTCAAACTTTATTACAGCTAGCTAGGCCCAACATCCAGAAAAAAGACACTGTTATGCGCGAAGCTATCCCTGCAAACCAAAGACTCTATAACATTGAGATACCTAGCGTCTGGAACGGATTTGGAAGAAATGAAGTTTGTGTGCAATCGTCCCTCAGACATTGGAAAACATCATTATAGAAATCTGCGAAGCAATCACACAATCACTGAGATTCAATATTCAGGTATTCCATAGTGTAATTCCAGGAATATCGTTCGGTATAAAATTTTCTTTAACAAAACTTATAGGGCTACCCGAGTCTAATAACGCTGTCATAGAAAATTTGTTTATTTCACACAATTGTAGATTCACAGAGCGGAGAAATTTGCCGTCGTCCTCATGTTGCGCCGTCGGATACTCACAAGCAACTGATAGTGAAGGAAATATTGACAATAAACCTCCTAGACGTTCAAACGGTTCTTCAATATTGATAGAAAATATAATTTTCGCAATACGCTCCTAGACGATCAATATTTCCATCACTATGGTCCTCCGTTAATATTGACACGAATATTGACAATATTTTTGATCGTGTAGTTACTTTACATAGATGTATTTACGTAGAATATTAACATTCAGGATAAAATCACATCATGGTGAATAATCGAACAGCTCGCTGTTTGTTCGATTTAAAAGCGTAGAAGAATTACGAACGATCGCTTACCGCAGGGAGCAAAACCGAACCGGAGCGAAAAGTAATAGCTAAATTACCAACAACAGCACTCTAAAAAATCACGACACGCTCCTAATTCCCTGATCGCTCGCTCCGTTGCTTCTCACGCTATTTCGCAGAAGGATCGAGCAACAAGAAAGAGGATGTTCAACCTAGAACTAGAACCGATCCCATCCATTGTCATACTGCATACCATCGCGTTTGGTAAGAGAAAAAAAGCGGCCGATCGTTGTTACCAACTTCACACTTGGCTGGCGCGATCTCTGCCAATAATTTGCCCCGATCATGCTAAGGAATAATAACTCCGGTACACGAGCTGATCGGTTTCGAGAGGTTACATCTC
Source organism: Lasioglossum pauxillum (assembly GCA_933228785.1). Taxonomy (NCBI): domain Eukaryota; kingdom Metazoa; phylum Arthropoda; class Insecta; order Hymenoptera; family Halictidae; genus Lasioglossum; species Lasioglossum pauxillum. Next base: position 14,654,986 of record OW121702.1, on the reverse strand, counting down.
GGCTCGTTACGGAGTCCGCCCTCTTCGAGCGCACGTGAAGTTGCAGCAGAAGCTGTTGCAATCCCCCGTTCAGTTTCCATGAAATTCCTTCGATCTAGATCGCGATCGATCACGCGAGCATCCTCGGCGAGGCTCGCCGTCACGCGAACCCGCAGAAGCCCACGCATCTTCAATGTTGCGAACAGTCGTGCTAAAAACCTCGGATCATTAAATGAACCTTCTTTCCTCGAACTTATGGTCGAATTATGTTTGTGGTATTGTAACAAGATGAATCAATTGCAATTTCATTTGAATGTTAGTCTCGTAAAATGAAACGCATAATTGTCAGACTTGGTAAAAAAGGAACAACAAATAAATAGTGTTCTTTTCCTTCTTACGATACGGTTGCCCGTCTAGAATATAAAATAAACAAAATTATCCTACCTCAAAATTGTACATGTATACATTATAATTTGAAATTCGCAGACCTGCTATAATATAATTTTTATATCGATAGGCATTCTGAGAAAACGAGGATTTTGTTAAAATAATTATATTAATAAACATTCGTATTACGAAATATGTTAATCGCATTTTTGAAGTCCGAATGTCCACTAAAGAGTAAAAAATTTCCATTTTGCGAAGGTTAACCAAAATGAATTCTTATGTTATACCTGGAATTATCTAAAACTGTAACCCAGCGCCAGTATTGGGCAAAAATTGTATTTAAATACATTGTCTTTAAATTGTATATAAATACAAATTTCGAATAACGAATAAAAGATACAAAATTTGTATTCGTTATTCGAAGGTTCGAATACAAAAGTATCTTTTATTCGACTTCTATTTAAATAATCTTGTATTCGCCGAGAATGTATTCGATGAATAATAGTTACAAATTGTATTCGAAGTGGATGTATTCGAAGCTTCGAATACAATTTGTAACTATTATTCATCGAATACATTCTCGGCGAATACAAGATTATTTAAATAGAAGTCGAATAACGAATAAAAGTTATGTATCTTTTATTACAACCGGTATTTAAATAATTTTAATGGTTGGTTACCAGTTTATTCGTTACTCCACATCGAAGTACAGAGATGGCATTGTAGAGCCGAGTCGAGAAGTATTTAAATACTGCCCAACTCTGCCCAGCGCGATCGTATCGCGTACTATTGCGTACCAGTGCTCCAGAACGATCGCCATGGATCGAAGAAGCGGTATTCCCCGATAAACAAACAAGATTTCGCGAGGGATCCGCGAAGACAAATGTCAACAGCGTGCTCGCGCGACTGTGGAGCGTCGCGTTTCAAGCCTTGGGGACCGAATCCGAATGCAGAATTCTTCGGCAGACTGTTACGAACCCCGTGCTCGTCCCCGCATACCAACTCGCGACTATCGAACCTTCTCCGTCGTTTCCCCGCCGGAATACATATGCAGTCGTGTATTTCCTGTTGCATCGTCTAATCCCTCGGTCGTCGTCTTTATTGTTACCCAAGAACATGCCCGGCGTAATTGCCGGAGGAAACGGTAACGGAAAGGTAAAGATTCAGCGCCGCCCCACCGCCGCACCGCCCCTCGAACTATTTGCATGAGTCTCGATTTCCTCATCAGCATGCACGGCTGCGCCCACATTTTCTACGTGCACCTGGCTCCTGCTCGCTATGACGTGTCCTATTATCGTTTCTGGACCGAGCACAGGAACGGATCGATCCTCTTTCACCGTCCTATTCCAGGCTCCATCCTTGTCTGTAATTTTCCTGATCCATGACCCTCTGCGCCGGATGCCCCCCCCCCCACTGTGCAACCAATAAGACGTCACTGAACGTGCCAATTATCTTTTCGATTTCGTGGAGAACTTCTCTCTCATGCAATATGATTTCTTACGAATGGACTCAGACTTCTGCCAAGGCTACTTCTTGTGAAATTTAGAGTAGCAGATAATATGTGACCTACCAAAAAATATCCTAATTAAATCTTTCAATTTTTGTCAATTTTTTTCAATAGTTTCGACTTAGTCAATCAATTAACACTAAACCTACCGAGCACTAAAAGCAATTAAAATATTTTTGGTTGGTAAATATAACAAGGCTCTATTTATTTGGATTTTGTGCAATTTTTATATCAATATGTGATTGAATACAAAATGTTATCAAATCAATTTCCATGTAAACAACTTTATCTTTGCAATAATTGTAAAATAAAAATAGAAAAGCGGTCATTTGACAAGCAGTGGTAGGTATAGTGTTAAAAAAGAATGAAATTTTTCAACACATGCAACAAAAATGTTATTTTGCATAAAGATTCGCGATCGAACATTTTTCAAACGGACTACGTTCTTGTCGTCCAAGAAAGTAATCGTTTCGTTCCACTGTGGACCCCTCCACCGAGAAGTCCGATCGGTACCCTCGTTTCGCTTGTCTGCTCAGCAGCCCCCTTCATCCCCAACCTCTTCCACCGAGGCTGTATTACCTGCGTGTTCGTTTTCGTGCCTGAACCCAGACCCGGCCCCGAAAATGGTTTTCCAGGCACGAATCGCGGAACACATTGAAATTCACCGCGAACCTCGCTTTCCATCTCTATTCCTGTCAGCCAAGACCAGAGCCACGCGCTTTGATCCGAGGCGAAGAGCCAAACGTAGACACCACCCCCACAGTCACCCGCCTACACACGCCGCTGTTTTGCTCTCGAGGCACATCCGCCTTTGTTCGCGACGCCCTTTAATTTAGCTCAGCCTTTCTTGCTATATTTTTCTCTCACCGTCTGCGTCTCTCTTCAACTCTCTCTTTCCGTTTCTTTCTATTTGCTTCCCTTAGGTATCCCCACTCCTTTTCTCATCTTCCAGTTTTTGCTTCCGTTCGTTTTCGTAGCTTTGTCTAATTTTTCTAATGATTGCACAGTCATCGGATATTCTGTCGCATCTCACAATTAGGGTTGAGAATTCTGCTTTAACTCGAGCTTTATTGTTACATCTTCTCTCGTTGTTTGCTTTTCCTATTTGCTTCCCTCGATATGCATTTTTTATTGGTCACATTTTTTATGTGTTGATCATGCTATGTATATACTTCCCCACGAATTCAATTGGAACAATGAAGAACGGATACAAATGTTACAAATATGCTAGGAAAGATTGGCAAACCAAGCAATATAATCTACACCTACAATCATCAAAAGCGTCCACTTTCAAATGGTTAAACAATACCAAACAGCGTTTCTTGCACCTCTCGCTTCTTTTTTCACTCGGTTCCCAGGATACACCACTCATTTTCACACGTTTCCTCCTATCTGCTCCAACTTTTACTTTCATTTATTTTCCAGCCATCTTCCACCCCTGTCACGTTCAATTTCTACGCCTTTCGTTCTCCCCTTTCATTCTTCTTTGGTTTGTTGTATTTTTTTTAATTTGTGTTTCTTGGGAGGTTCGGTGTCACCGCCTCTTTGGATTAATCTTTTCGTGGTGGAAGACATTGTTGACTTTTGATTGAGACTGGTAACCCTGATTTAGGGGCTGTGCTTCTTTCAACGCGCAATCTTTCACCCTTGAAGTTTCACCCTTGTTGGGTCACAGTGCGCTTGGGAGATGCTGTTATTTGGAACGTATGCTCTGTGGTACTCGTTTTTGCAACAAAAATATTTATGTTCCCAAGACAGAAGTACTTCCCATGACAATTGTAAAAATATTTTGTTCAAAACTTGTGTTTGTATCTACTCCATGATATATTGCAAACAGAGTCGGGCAAAAATTTGATTCAAATAAAAATTTCGAATAAAATGGGTTTAACACCCATTCGGAAAACCCCCACTTTATTCAAAAGTTTTATTTAAATAAAATTGTTGCCCGACTCTGATTGCAAATATTTGTAGAAAGAATTCAATTGAATTTGAATTTTTTAGAAGTGAACTAAATGGTTTTACCTTCTGCACAGAAGCAACTCGTATGAATAAAACTTTCGTAACCTAACTTGCTTCGCTAAAAATATTAAACACATTAAAAAAGACATTAAAATGGGCCTTGATTTAGTTACGATCTTTATGAAATCACTGAATACACTTCACAGTTAATCTTCTCATTAGATAAGACCAGAATTATCACCGGAATTATGAGCACAAACGTACAACAATGTTTAAATCTTACTAAAATTTGATGAAGAATAATGTATTGTTTATAGATGGAAGTCTCTACTGTCTACGGTTAATTAAGATCCTCCAATAAAGACAGACCTGCCTAGTCTACGGATATCCGTTCCCTAACAGCTCCACAGACAGATGCACTAATCAAGCGGACAGCTGTAATGAAGCGAAGCCAAGCTTCAGTTGTCCCTCGTTCTCTGTTGGAATTTGGCTGGAACGTCGGATCCATCGTTCGAGTAATGAACCTCTATCTGTGAAACTAGATCGCGTCCACAGTTGCAATGATTTAAACGTCGAGCCGCAGGATTTGCTCAGTTTCGACTTGCAATTAGCCACGTGAAACAATAGTACTGCGTCGCTCCAGTTCCCAAGTTTTTCTGTTCTTCCTTTCTCAGAGCGCATCGTTCCCCATTACACGGCTTACAATTACATGGTACACTAACAACAGAATGTTTAACAACAGTTTCCTGTCTGACTGTTTTGCTGCTCGGGTAATTTCTCGGTTAAATAGATTACGTAGATGGAATCGACCAAATTGAGAATAATTCCACGTTGCTAGAATTTACTTCGCTGTTGTAAAATTGATTTCGATATAATTAAGGGCTCTTAGTATTCTCCAGTCTGAAAGATTCTCACCGGCATCTGGCGTTTCTCATGATTCCAACAAAGTTACTGTCACAAATATCAAATTTATCAAGTTTCAAGTCTCAAATTGCTTAAGGGTACATGAGAAAATGTATACAGAATTTTAGATAATCGAATTATTAATCCAATTACGTAATTGAATTACATTGTATTTCAATTAATAGTAATTCAATTACGTCGTAAATGAATTAATAGTAATTCAATTACGTCGTAAATGAATTACTATATAATTCAAATACAACGTAATTCAATTACTAAGTATTTTAATCAGATTTGTAATTGAAATACAATATAATTGAAACACAATGTAATTGAAATACAATGTAATTGAAATATAATATAATTGAAATGCAATTTATAATTGAATTACAGTATAATTGAAATACAATATACTTGAAATACAATATACTTGAAATACAATATAATTGAAATGCAATTTATAATTGAATTACAGTATAATTGAAATACAATATACTTGAAATACAATATACTTAAAATACAATATAATTGAAATGCAATGTATAATTGAATTACAGTATAATTGAAATACAATATACTTGAAATACAATATAATTGGATTACAGTATAATTGAAATACAATGTGTAATTGAAATACAATATAATTGAAATATAATATAATAAAAATACAGCTTTCCAAATTATAGTCCAGAACTTGGAAGAACTTGCGATATATTTTTATATTTTTCTTTCATATACAGTAACCGCGGGTTTACTGTCGAATAGCTGTGTTCTGCACGGACAGTATTCCCGCAGTGACATCATTTTTTTCACAATGTAACACCAATATTTAATCTTCTTTATTTTTCATTATTATTTTATGGAACTTTCGCCAACATATTCGTGGCATTTTTCTAATGCAAAATGGTACCAAACACGATATAATTTCAACTGTATTTAGTGGTGTAATCGACGATGAAAGATTCCAACGCAACGAAGAAAAGCGTATTGGAAAGAAAGAGAGACGGTTGCCGAGTCAATGTGTTACAATGTATTTTATAATTGTGCTCCATTGCAATTACAAATTACATTGTAATTTAATTGACTGAAGATCTGAATTATAAATTACAACATAATTGAATTACAATTTAATTCAATTACTTTGTAATTATAATTCTGGAGTAATTCAATTATAATTCTGCACAACTCTGGTCCTCGTATGATACTTCGTAAACACTGCACTACTTAGGCTTATTTCGGGATGGATGCACCATTGGTCGAGATGCACCAGTTTTTATTGTTGCAATAGTGGACGATTTTAAACTGTTTTTCGCGTATCATTTACATCGTTTTAACCTAAGCAAATAACCTCGTATTGAAGAACACGTGTATCACATCATTTACGTGTAACAGAAGCATAAAAACTTCTTACTGCTCCGAACTCCTGACGAAATATTTTTTAAGTGGTAAGTACAAACATTATTACGTTCTCATTGTATGGTTTTAACTAAGGGTGTGCGAGAACCCGAAATATCGAGAACCCGAAATATCGGGAACCCGATGGTCGGGACGAGTCGAGAAGAGATCGAGTCGGGTCGGGTCGGGTTCCCGAAAATTTCGAGATTCCCAAAGAAATCGGGTTCCCGAAAATTTCGAGAATATGACATAAGACACTCTTGAAAAGAATTCGTGATGGACAACATTCTTTCAATCTCGAAAACATCTAAAATAAAAAATCCGAAACTATGAATGTATTCATTAAAACGAATATAAATGATTACTGGGCTCTCGAAATTTTCGGGTGCCCGTCCCGATCCCGACAAAATTTCGTATTCCCGTCCCGACCCGACATTTCGGGTTCTCGCACACCTCTAGTTTTAACTATCAGTATTAACTGGTACAGACAATGTACCAGTAATTTATGTAAGTGTACTAAGCAGTCGTTTTCGTCAGGAACATCCCTTTTTCAATTAATTACAAAGCGATAAATTAAAACTGAGACTTGTCGTTTGACACGCTATTTATTAACATCATGCACTTTAATTAATTAAAATAAAATGTAAAACTATTTCGACTAAGGTAGAAATTAATAAAGAAGACTCGAACATAAAACCAACAAAGAAGATCATAAACAGTCCTGAAGATTCTGATATAATCATTGTATCGAATGTTTGGAAGATTATTATTCAATCACATCTAAAAAAGATTGGATTTGTGGTTCCGAATATGGTTCCGAATGTGGTTCCGTCTACACTTTCAATTCTTTGTAATACAATTTTTACAAACAGAAAAGAAAATGTGGTGCATCTATCCCGAAATTACCCTAAGGGTTAACTTGAAGAACTGAAATCAAATCTGAATTGTTGGAATCTGGACACTCCGGTAATACATCAATGTCTACTCTTTTTTATATCATGTATTTGCACACAGCGAATTTCTGGAATATCCCGAGCAGTAGAAGGCGTCATGATTGATGCACCGAACATTTTTCCGCAACGTTTCCGACGGCGTTGTATGGAACAATTTCTACGGCAATCACTTAGAGTCCGTATTTAGTGTGCGAAGCTTCTCGGCGGCGCGGTTTCACTTCCTATCCGGCTTTCAATAAATAATCAGGCTTTAATAACAGCGCGAAGAAGCGTGCGAAACCTACACGTCTCCTCGCGATAGGTGCACCGTTCTAATCAAGCCTAATATGGGAGTAGTCGCCGGGCAATTCGATATCGTTATTACGATATAAATCCGGATAAGCCTTGCCGCGCGTAAAGCAAGCCCACGCGCGAATCCACGATTTTATCCGCACGGTTTCTACCTGCACTTTCGTCCGTGCCTGAGTCACACCTTTAGATCCAGTTCGACGCGCATAAAATGACCGATCGCCGTTCCAAACTGCTGCGATCGGGATGCTTCCTTATCCTTTCATTTCCCCTGCACGAAACTGGTACCGATCCCATCGCTTTTTAATCAAGGTTACTCGATATATCGCACTTTCAACGGAATAGTCTGTTCAATCACGATGCGGTCTCGGGCTCAGCACGACACGCTGCATAAGCAAATGGCCGCCATTTGCGAGTTTTACGAGCGTGCCTAGCTAAGAGCTCCCTTCCTCCTTACATCATTTGCTAAACAGGTACTAATTATCACTTTTTTTAATTAACGACGCTCGATGCATCGCCGGGCTGCCAGTGAGAGTGTGTGTTCGATCACTGCCTACTTAAGTCACGATTTAGATCCAGTTCGACACGATCCACAAGCGAATAACATTCCATAGCTTCATGCATATCGGCGATTAACTTTCTTGCTGCTTATTCGCTTTCAATCGATGTCGAAAGATTATGTGCGCTGGAATTTCGATCTCTTACGAATTTCGATTTAACAATTTAATGTGTTTTTCGCTCGTTTTAGTAGACGTTAAAGAAAGCTTGTCGAAACGTTACTCTCTCTCGGATTTTGATGAGCTTTAAATATGTTGTCAAGGTCATAAGTCTGAACAACTTGTTCCTTTGGATGTACTTATACATATAACGATCGGCTTGGCTGCTATTTACTTTACCGGACTCAAAATTTGTGCCTTTCTTCTACGAATTATGATGTATTTGGTATGTAATCCAGTAGATTTGTTCCCGGGACGGATGCGGATCGAAGTTTTGATCCTGTAGGATCAATAGTTGAGAAGGTATGGTAGCTTGAAGTTGAGCAATCTGCAGTGTTTTTGACGGGTAAGGGCACCACCATATTGGTTTGTAGTGACGGTCGCAAACCGCTTATCGAGTTGGTTAGGATTAGTTCGAAGGTGGCGGGGGGTGGTCGCGGTCGTCACTACAAACCAATATGGCGGCGCCTTTACCTGTAAAAAATACTCAACTTTAAGCGACCATAGCTCCTTAACTATTGGTCCTAGAGGATCGAAACCTCGATCTGCATCCGCGCCGGGTACAAATCTACTGAATTACATACCAAATACATCATAATTCATAGGAGAAAGGTAGTAATTTTGAGTCCGGTAAAGTAAAGTTTGTCCGTCGGCTTTAGTAACTTTTTTAATGCAACAATGATTTTAAAAAATAGTACTTAATTTTTATATTAAAAATGGAGGAATAATCGAACAATTTTTTGACTGTTTACTTTGACTTGTCCAAATATCGGGAAGGTCAAGAATTTTTTCAATCCAACAAACGAGAGGATCATTGTCAAAAAAATACAAGAACAAATACAAGGAATTTTGTTAAACCCAACAAATGAAAGGATCTCTGTAAAGAAATGCGAAAACGTTCTTCAGCTTCCATTTCAATACAGAAAACCATGTTCCTGGAAGAACTCAAGAAGTTAGGTAGTAAAAAATTGTTTAATTTTCATCGGCGGAATGACAGGAGGTAAAAGGTTAAGTTTTAATCGAACGCGTAATTGCGTGGGTATTTAGGAAATTATGATAACATTCGTGACCGTCGGGTATCCCGGTTGGGAGTGGCCGTTAAGAGTCAGGAAGGAGTTTAACGCGAGTTTGAGAGTAGAAGTCGTTTCAACCCTCGGGGAAAAAAAAGAAAAATCGGGGGTAGCCTCCTCTCTCGTTCCTCTCTCTTTGTGCTCTCCGGCGGAGAGAGAGTGCGTCGAGACAGGACGCTCGGGGGCTCTCGGAAGGGTGAAAAATTGTAGGGACTTATTAAACGGAAAAGTTGGCCGTCGAGGCGAAACGGGACGGTACGGGACGGGACAAGAGAGCCCGTGATATATGTGCACCCATCGGGTAGGAAAGTTTTGACGAGCGAACGACTGCCGGCTGCGTTATTATTGGCGATAAATTATCGGAGTCTGCACTTAAGCGGGGGGGACCAAGATACAAACACGATTCGGGGTGTAAAGTTGGCACGAATTACGCGATCCGCTCGATTTACGGCTTACGTGCCACCTCGCCGAGGCTTTCGGATCTCTCCGATCTCTCGGAAAAAAAGGAAAACGAAGGTTGAATGCCAGTAATCAGCGCGCCGGGGAATTAGCGCCGAACCTCCAAAATCAGGTTTTTTGTCAGACCGACCGTAATTTATGATCCATACGGGTAATTACATGCTGCGGTAATCGATATCTAATTATGACAAAGTGATTCAATTCGGGATTTTACGCGCTCGTTTTTACGATCAGTTTCGCCCGGACCGCGGCAGAATTTGTGCCAGTTTTTAAACCGCCGATCTCCTGATTGTCAATGAGAATTACGTGTCTCAAACTTTGATTTATGGGTAACAGTTTCTCGTGATTGCTTGTACTTTATCGAAAGTGGAACTCGAGATTATCAGCTTTCGAGTGTGTCGGAATTTAATAATATCAATGTTCAAGTTTTCAATTATATGAACATGAACATCTATGGTTTGAGGATGTTATTAGTTTCAGCATCAGAGATTATCATGATCCGATCATCATTCCCAATTTTGGAAGTTCGACAGGTTCTAGAGAGCCTATAGTTCATCGAACTGTGTCTAGACTCTATCGCCGAGTACTAATTACTCTACGTTCTCGTCGCTACCTTCCTGGGAGTCCAGAGACGTTTATATCCACGTCTAACAATACATAATGTTCAGCATCATCTCCTAAGTCCCCAGAATCCTCGGTGTGACCTCCCATGACCCCAAACTCATCACCTGCTTAGGGTACCAAATTATCACTACGACCTCGTAATGCTCCATACACCGAGTATTAACCGCTGACAGCTCTGTATTATCAGTACCGTCTACCTAGAACCCGAGTATTCAGTGTGTCTACACTACAGGGCGTCTCAAATTACGTGAAATACGCTTCAGCGTTCGATAAACACATACCCAAGAAATTGATAATACGAGATCGAACATAGTTTAGAATTTTATACGTGACTCTTAAGGTGGAAGGGTAGTCACGTGACAAAGCTAGCAAAGAAATAGAATCTTACTAGATTTTGGGTCGAAACATGGGTTACGGGGACTCGATTTTTGTGCTTGTTTGAGCAAGTTTTGGGCTGGGTGAGGACTCATTCTAAAGAGGAAGGTTAAATGCAGAGCCCTCTGATCGTGATTTAACGAGATTATGTTTATATCTAATAATATGAGTGTCCAAAGTAGGGGAAAAAATCCCGCAGATTCCAATGTATTTATTTTTCTGACACTAAAACACTTTTTTGACTGATATGATGACCAGAGCTCTCTGCGATGAACCTTTCTCTGCATCTTTGTGCAGCTTCAAAATATGCTGGTATAAAGACGAAAAACGAGACCCCGCAAACCCATGTTTCGACCAAAAATCTAGTAAGATTCTAGTTCCTTGCTAGTTTTGTCACGACCTACCCTTTCAGCTTAAGAATTTAGTTATACCATCATGCAGGCCTCTTCAAAATATGAAATCCTACAGGTATACTCAACTGTATTAACCGAGTACAATTGGAAAGAGCCTACATATGTATCAATTATATCATTGGTCAATAGACTGGACGTATTAAAACGATTTAAAGACATCCCCTCCCAAGGAACATGAATTTCGGTGAATTATTTGTACAATGATGGAAAATGGCCAATGGCAATCTCGGAGGACGTTTTCCTGAATTGCTCTAGCCAATTCCAAATTGCTCACCATGGAGATGGAGCCTAGAAGTTAGCCCCCCACTGTTAGAATTAAATAATTTCAGCAGTTTTGCTGAATTGTGCTAAGTTTGTGCTCCAACACAACTGTTGAAATTATTTAATTCTAAAAGTGGGGGACTAATTTCCAGGAGGATGGACGACCTGATCGCTGCACATCAAAAGCACTTTCGGAGAGTCAAGCATTCAGAACAGGACTTAAAGAGGGAGAGTATGGCGACTGCCTAGCAGGACAGGATTACATCACCGAGTCTGTCGCATAACGTCTCAAAGAGCCTAGAAAATCTACCTTTCAAAATAGCTTTTAAAACATTGATCAAAAGCGTCCATTTTCTGAGAGTGAAGCAGTTCGAAAGAGTCCCTGAAGATTGAGAATATGGCAGTTCATAGCAGAGCATATCCACAGTAAAAAAAGTCGAGTCTAGAAAACCTACCTTCAAAATTACTTTTTAAAAGCTGATCGACAACCGCTTAGGCGTTAGGCTAACCAGATTGGACAAGAGCATGAGTGGAGCCAGCTCGCATAATATACCAGACGGGAGAAATGCGAAAAGTGGGCCCCGTCTGGCCCTCCAGCGAGCCAGAAGTTGAGGGAGGAAAGGACATAAGTCCTGGACGTGTGGTTTTTCTAGTGGGTATTGGGGAAACCAAAGACTTGTTTCCCCAAGTCCCACACTACCCCCCTTCGGGAGGTGTACGCAGATGTATTTTTTCCACGACGTCCTTAAACTACCAGCAAAAAAGGCCTTAGGCTAACCAATGTTGCCCCATCAGAAGCGTCCACACATTCTGAGACCGAAGTACATACATACAGTAAATATTCTATGAACGCATGAAGGTGTTACTCGTTGGACGCAAAAAAATATCCCCTCACTGCGGGGCAACACCTCGGGGGCCAGAAGCTCGACTGCCTCGGTCGCCGAGCAGCGTAAACATTAAACATGCCGCGTAAAAACAAACAAATTTCATTTATTGCACGAAGCGGTCTCATCGGTCCTCTATTTTACCACGTTTTTATTAGCTCGCTTTCTTGTTTGTTTGTCTGTTTGTCTGTTTGTCTGTTTGTCTGTTTGTTCGGTGGCAAATTTTGCAATTGATTTTAAACTAACTTCCTGATGAGCTGGAGACTTGAAATCGGTTACATGGCTCAGAACTGGATGACAATGCATTATTCAAAAAAAAAATTGTTAAAATAATTATTTAAATAAAAATAAATTTTTTAAAAATACCACGTTTTTAAAACGGGCTAAAAAGTATAAAATAAAATTTTTAAAATCGCCACGTTTACAAAACGGACTAAAAAGTATAAAATAATTTTTTCTAGCCCCATACAGATTCCTAACCCCTGAAAATTTGTGATTGTGAATTTTTAATAGCTAAGAAAATACTTGTAAGATTTAAAACGAAAAACGTGGGGCGCATGCAATAGATAATTGATGAATGAACACTAAATCACTAACAACTTTATTGCACTGCAAATGATATGAAGTGTTGTACGAGATTTCTCAGCGGCAGCTACTCTCTACACTCCTTACTATGTATTATCTTGCGCCCCACGTTTTTCGTTTTAAATCTTACAAGTATTTTCTTAGCTATTAAAAATTCACAATCACAAATTTTCAGGGGTTAGGAATCTGTATGGGGCTAGAAAAAATTATTTTATACTTTTTAGTCCGTTTTGTAAACGTGGCGATTTTAAAAATTTTATTTTATACTTTTTAGCCCGTTTTAAAAACGTGGTATTTTTAAAAAATTTATTTTTATTTAAATAATTATTTTTTTGCTGTGCTTCTAGTCCAGTCAACGAAAAGTTGTAGAGGAAATGAAAGGAACACAATTTTTAACTTTGGGTCTTTGTTTGGACTAGTTAGGAAGTAAACATACTGAAAGTCCCCATCCCTAGGGGGTGAGCGGAGTGCAGGGGAGCACGTCGAAGTCCCCTTTTTCGGTTTTCCGCTTATATCTCGGAAATCATGCGTCCTAGGGATAAAACCATTCCATACAAAATTAAAGCTGACAAAATGTTTTCGCTATCTCGCATAGTTTCCGAGATATCCGCGCTTGAAGGTCACTAATTGTGCTGAGGAGTTAGCTAGTCAAAGAAGGCAAAAAACGTGAAGGAAAAATTTTCTTTTTCGCAATTAGTGAACTTTGTGCGCGGATATCTCGGAAACTATGCGAGATAGCGAAAAACTGAATGTAGTCAATCTTATGGCGCATTTTGTCCGCTTAATTTTGTATCGAATGCTTTTATCGATAACACACATAGTTCCCGAGATATAAACGGAAAACCGAACAAGGGGACCTTCTACATGCCCCCCTGCATCACGCTCACCTCCTAGGAGTAGGGACTTTTAGTATGTTTACCTCCTTTTTTTTTACCCGCGGGACCTTTCTCTCATACCGGGAAACGATGCTTATACAGGGTGTCCCAAAATTCGTAAAAATCCCGGAAATGGGAGGTTCCTGAGACCATTTGAAGCGACATTTTCTTTTGCAAAAATGTTATCCGCGGCTTTGTTTAGGAGTTATTAATGAAAAACACGGACCAATCAGAGCGCGACCTAGACGCGAGTTGGTACAGTCGACCCGGCGCGCCAACTGTCGATTGGCCGACTATGCCAACTCGCGTCTAGATTGCGCTTTGATTGGTCGGTGTTTTTCGTTAATAACTCCTAAACAAAGCCGCGGATAACATTTTTACAAAGGAAAATGTCGCTTCAAATGGTCTCAGGAACCTCCCATTACCGGGATTTTCACGAATTTTGGGACACCCTGTATACCTCCGCTGTCCCGCTTTCCGCATTCAACGGAGGTATCCCCATCGTTCCCGATCCACTCATGTTCTTGGCACTATTAGTATGTTTACCTCCTAATTAAACCAAACAAAGTCCCAAAGTTGAAAATTGGGTTCCTTCCATTTCCCTCTACACCCTCCTTATAAGCATTCATTGACTATTCAGCCGCGCGCGGTCTCTATTTACACGCGCAGGCCTTTTCTACGTTCGGCTCGGTCTTCGAAGCACAAAAATAGCGTCTCTCTACGAACTATGCAAACATTCCTCCCCGAGGTCCTTGCGTCCATCGAATATTTACTGCAGTTCGAAATAGGGGACCTAGTGTGCGTGAATATGGCAATTCCGTAGCAGGACAGGATTACATCAGCGAGTCTGTCGCGTGACAAGCTAAGCGATGGTTGTTATCCAATGGAATCTCTCGGAAGCTGGTGTCGCCGCGTTCGATTTCGCGAGGGAGTCTGTGCTGAAACGGCGCCGCACCGGGGACGATCTGCCATTCCGATCCCGGCAGGTACGACTACGCCACTCTTCCCTCTTCTTCGCCGCGGCTTTCCGGATAATTCGAGGCGATAAGCCCGTCGCCGATGAGAGGGTTTATCGTCGGGGGTTGCAGCCCGCCCCTCGACGACAGGGTGAGACTCTCTAACCGTGATTCAAAGCAGACGAGCACACCACTGAGAAGAAGAGAGCTAGAGACTGAGGGGTAACCGAAGGAAAAGGGAGGAGTGCCTGCGTAAGTAAGGAGCAACCTGAAAGAGGAGGATCTTCGGGACGAGGTTTAAGCCGGCTGCTCGTAAATCGCGGCGGTCCTCGACGCTTTGCCTTGGCGATTGGCTTGGACGATCGATCCGAAAACGGGGAACTTCGGGACCGGAATCGGTCGGATACAACCGGGCGAGAAGAAGGGAACGAGAGAGGAAGGGGACGATTAAGATAAATATAGAGATCGAGCGGCTTTCGTTCCCGCTGCTGGCGCGATGAAAACCCGCGAAACGACGGGCACCGGCCTCCATGATACTTTGTGGATCTCGAACCAACCGGAAATAATAAATACACTAGTTGGAACATGCTTCAGCTCTCGATGCCACGCTGAATGACTAGTTATTTGTGCGCTTAGTGGTATATTTTAGTTGAATCGTTAGCCGCGTTTATAGTCTTGGTAATATACTACTCTGACCAGGTTGAATCACCTTGCTGCGATCCTTTGTGCCTTCGTTAGTCACTCCAGAGACATTTAAATGCCACGCAGGGATCATTGATGATTGCCATCCCTCTTTACAGGGAGATTCGCTGGGTAGTGCGCTCGCAGCCAGTGCCGACAACGAAACATCGAAAACGCTTTTTGCTGGCTACACTTAAGTGTCGGCCAGGAGTCCGATATCGTTGTTCCGTCGTTCGGAGACTAACGATGACAAAATGTAAGCTGGAAAATTCAAGGGAAAGAACTTGAACTTTGTTTTTCCATTATATGTGCTTGTCATTTCCTATGACAGCGTTTTTGTACTTTCAGTAGTTGTGGTTCTAGTGCAATTTTCTTTGGAACAGTGCTTGAAAATATTTATTATTCCATTCGCTCGTATTTCCAAGGATCCCGTGAGGATGAACTCGTATCGAAGTTCAACAGACGATGGTTTCCATAGCGTCGTTGTCGACGGAAGCCAATTACCGAGACGATCCTGTTAGGCCTCGGCAAAGAAAGCAACAGCCCCGTTGAATTCGCCATAATTGAGAAATAAAATTAACGTGAGAATCATGTCAATCGTAAACTGGCTCGTTAAGCGATGACCGCGAAGGAATTATCGTCGCCATCGTTCGCCAGTTTACCACGGCCTGGTCATCGCGTGTCTTCGTCATGAATTCGATAATAGTCGCTTTATTTAATTATGTTGTCTCTTTAACGACACGCTCCTCGAGGCGCCGCGTTATTTCGAATGCGGTATCGCCACCGGATGAAGCCATATCGTTTACCTCTCATCACGGATCCATCCTCGATCCTGTTCCCAGAAGCGTCTCGCATGTTATGCACTTACGGCGCACGAAAATCTTCGGGAACTTGTGAAATCCGATGTTAATTAACATTTTATCGCCGTTTCTTTTCTCCGCGGGATCCATTACCGGAGGAATTAAAATTTCGTAAGTGTTGGCTCGTTCGAGGTATCCGCGCGAATCGTTTGCTTCCTCATTAATGGATCTCCCTTAATCGAGGTCTCAAGAACGTCTTGTAATATTCGGAAATTTGTTGGGGCAAGTCGATTAAAATTGAAGGCCGTTTTATTTTCATTCTCGTCCGCGGATTTCATTATTCCAGGCAGTGGTCCTTTTTTGTCTGCAAAGATTTAAACTCTTATTCTCAAACTATTCAATATGGTTGAAAATTACATTATTCATTATTTCCTAGAAGAAGAAAATTGATATCTATTGTATGC
Source organism: Lasioglossum pauxillum (assembly GCA_933228785.1). Lineage (NCBI taxonomy): Eukaryota > Metazoa > Arthropoda > Insecta > Hymenoptera > Halictidae > Lasioglossum > Lasioglossum pauxillum. Next base: position 14,638,452 of record OW121702.1, on the reverse strand, counting down.
CTATGTTAAATTAGTCAATAGTTGCGTATTGACAGGAATAAATTAGAATTTGAAAGAAATTATTGACATACAGTCGATGTACAAAGTATTCGTACGCCTTTTAAAAACAAATAAATTTTTCAAAATAGGACTCAGCAGCTTGGGTTTTTTTGAGACGTTAGAAGTGTTAGTTTACTAGCTAATGTGTAAATAATTGTTTTCGTAATTGTTATTGGTCTCTGGTACGAAGAGAACAGTAAAGACCATGATTTTTAAATTTTTTATCTGTGCCCGTAATGAAAATTTAAAACATGTATTTTGTAAATCTAAGTAAGTTATATATATATGTACAAAGTTTCATTGAAATTGGTTGACGAATAAAAAAGCTATGGGCATTGGAAGATGTACAAATCTTTGAATTTAAATCGGTTTGCAATTCATTTAAATCGCAGATTCTTACGATTTTCGCTACTTTCAATCAATTATATGTCGTAACATCCTTGATTGATTTCGATGAAACTTTGTACAAGTATACTATAACTTACTTAGACCTGCCAAAGGCGCCTTCTAAATATTCATTACAGGTACAGATAAACAATTTAAAAACCGTGACCTTTACTATTTCCTTCGCAATCGCGACCAATAACAATTTTAACTAGAGGGCTATTGTTGTTTGCTCGCTTCGCTCGCTCGCGGGTGGTGTTATTGCTCGCTCGCTTCGCGAGCTCGCGGGCAGGACTGCTCTTGCGAGAATGTTAGTGGTACGCATGGCTAGTAGGGCCCACAGCTATTAATGTCTCATTTTGTGTGTGACTCTCCACGAGCCACACATAGAACTTCCCGATTCGTTAGTTCCTGTATATTATTATTATTATTTATTAAGTGTACGTTTTAAGAAGATTATACGTTTTCAGGGAAATTCAATAGTTTTCTACTTATCAAAATGTTTGCTATATGGCGTCGCATTAAACCAATATCGTATGCTCGTTGCTCGCTTGGTTCCTTGTTATAGCATACTAATGTTGCAAAATAAATTGTCTTAATTAATTTTTCGCAAACGATACAACTCATCATTATCCGGGTTTGCACTATTGATCTTGGTTTTCTTCGATACTATTAATTTAAATTTTCTCAAAATATATAAACCGCTCAATTTTGAAACTCTGCTCAGTGCTACATACAACACTTGTAAAGTTCGTATTTCTGATGTTTTAAAATCCATACATACTTTCTCGTATGTTTGTCCCTGACTTTTATGAATCGTAATCGCTTCAGCAGGAACCACTGGAAATTGACTACGTGTGATCTGTTATTTTTCTTCACTCGAAATATTTACTTGATTCGATATTTTGTTATGATTGGTGTTAAATTTTGATTTATATTTGCGTTTTTCATATAATCACGATAACGAGTTCTTACTTTCACTCCTACTATGGCCAATTGAAAATCTAACCACAATATAGACGGAATTTTAGTATTTTCTTGAAAAGTAATAAATTTTAATATTCCGCATGCTCTATTAACCAATCCGTCTTCAACATCAATGTTATTAATTATCATATATTTTATATTAATTTTCAATTTAATCTCAGTTAACAATTCGTTTTGAACTGATTGTTTATTTAAAGATTGTAATATAAATGTTTTTGTACTTTCATCGATATTCTTTGAAAACGTATTCTCGGGAGTAGAGATGATTAACTCACTCTTGCATTGGGATAATTTTCGATTATTGTAAGCGGAAACATCATCTTAAGGCACAAAAAAAGATTTAAAAAAAAAAAAATTTTTCTAATTTAAAAAAAATCGAAAAAAAAATTTTTTGTGTAATTACGTTTGTTTCTTCGGTGGAAACTTTCCGTTCTCTCGTATAAATTGCATTGTTGAATGAACTTCTTTCGAAAAAAACTAAAAAAACTAAAAAACTACTTGGCCAAAATGGACCAAAATCTAATCAGCTCTAAGTTACAGCGGGGCACATCGATTGCATCATTCATCATTCCGATCGCGTTGTTACTTTTTCTGAAAACGTTAACGAAAAATTTGATACCATACAAACGGACATACGCCCACACACACACACACACACATACCGACATTTTGATAAAAAATAGTCTAAAATGACTGCAATGACCATGAAACGTGAAGATCTGCTAAAAAATCGATTTTCGATTTTCGGGGTAATTACAATAACTTCCCTATAAAATCGGGAAGTTAAAAATTTACACATTAGCTAGTAAACTAATCCTTCTAACGTCTGAAATGAAACTCAAGCTGTTGGGTCCAATTCTGAAAAAGTAATTCGTTTTCTTAATGTGTACGAATACTTTGTACACCGACTGTAGATATTCATTGGACTTCGTTCGAAGTCATCATCGCGTAGTGCAAGCGATCAAGGAATAAATGAATTCTTTACTTTTTAGTGTTTAAAAAATTGTCAAGACATTAAGCCACACATTTTCCAGGGTTCGTATATTCTTTACGTACCTGATACGTAATGGATATTGTTTTTCGAAAAACAAGCTGTAGTGACGTAACTAATTAGATAATAGGGGAATAAGAATCGCATTGAATCGCGTGTTGGATAATCAATAATTGTTGCTGGCGGCGTTTATCTGCACTACGAACGAAATAAATGATACTCTCTTGTCCATAAATTATGGGACACTTGGAAAACATGGTATGGGACTGATTTAATGAAATTCCATGAATAATGCAATTCAGAAATGTTCATCTCATCGTGTCTCATAAACAGTCAGAAAATCCGTAAGACAGATTGCCATATCTTAAACATGACGACGTACAGTGGAGTATTTGGCCCGAAAAGCTGGCCAAAACCAAAACTATTGCAACGTTATTTATGGTTTCAAGGTCATAATATTATATATCGTTGAATTTGTCTTAAGATCAGCTACAACATTATGAAATAAAAAATACATTTTAATATTTACAAAATCAAAGTGACCTTGATTAATTGTTGTAAAAAAAATATTTTCGAAATTTTATATATCGAAGTTTGTAGATGTCGGAACACTGTTCAACTTTTGTTCGAACCATTTTTTTAAACAAAATTATTTTATTTGCTTTTATTATACTTTTATTACTGCAATTCAAAAAAATGTGTAGGATAGAAACTTTGCAAACAAGTTTATAATTCTATATAAATATATTTTTGTTTATATTATTTTATTTTAACGTATTACATTAATCTTTACTCATCTATTTCTGAATCGTCTTCTATGTCTCTACTACTTGTATTATTATAGATTCTTGTTCCTCTGAAATTAAGAGTTGTAATGTTTCGGGTGATAACGGTTTTCCTTTTTTATAAAATTATTTTTCAGGAGTCAGGTATGAATGGGTCCGATCAAAGTAAAAGTCTATTCAAAACGTCCCGATTTTCAGGCCACACGAGAAAGTGCGGCGGGCCGCGGGTTGCTCATTCTTGGTCTACATTGTATCGAGCGTTGCCACAAAAACCGTTTGGAAATTCGCTGGGGCGCGAACGGGGGCAGCCAATTTTTACCACGTTTTTATTAGCTCGCTTTCTTGTTTGTTTGTCTGTTTGTCTGTTTGTCTGTTTGTCTGTTTCTCATGTAATAAACTAGAAACCTTCTAATGACACCAAAACAAGCACTTGGACGCACTTGGAAGCATACTAAAATTGTATTTGAATTCTTTGAATTCTAATGTACTTCATTGAATTATTGGTCAGTTCTTAACAGCACTAATCTCATTAACGAAAAAAAAAAGAAAATCATTAACGTGCGTACAGTAATACAGAGACTAGTTGAGAGAATAAGGACTACAAAAATTCTCCATCTTTGATGAAGCATAACACTTCATGAGGGAATAAAATTTTAAAAAAGGTATTGCAATATCATTCTGTATATATTTAACTATCTTAAAATGCAAAAATTTTATATTGTAGACAAAATTTTTGAATTGACATTTGGCCAGGATTTCGGGCCAATTACTCCACTGTGCGACGTTTCAAAATATTTGCTGGCGTGTCTGATCATCGCCAACCTATTCTACTTATTCTTGTAAATTCTAAAACACCCGAAAAAGTTATTCATTATTTCTGCAAATACAATCCTTAATAGAATAGAGTTCTGAGACACACGAGAAAAATGTCACAAATATAAAAATTCCATACAAACACTACAATTATATCGAAATTCTGAGTCTGACAATAGATAATTTATATTTCTCACAAAGATCTAGTGAGCGATTACGCGAGTGGCTGTCCAAAATGTTAGAAACCACTGGATGGAAGAAAAATCGCAGTTGGCGTGTTCGAGGAAAAGGTTTTCCCGGAGAGAGAGTTTTCCCAGGAATCGGGATTCACGAGGCGGTTCCGCGATCGGTCGAGCAAGTTTCTCGGGGCCTCGTCTCGGGTCCGGTCGTCGGAGCAAGCGTGTTTTTTGCGGGGACTAGTCCCGTCGTCCTCGGCGAACGATCGCGAACGACGACGAACGATGGCGAACGACGGGCGCGAGCCAGTCCCCGTCTGAAACGCGAGTAATTTCAAGCCGGGGATCGAGCGTGCCGCATCGATCATCATCATCGCGCTCGAATAAAGCCCGCTGCCTTAAGCGCAACGCCAATTTGTCGTTAGGTTAATTCAGTCTAGCGACGCTCATTTTTCTCACCTTACTCTTTCACAAATCCCTCTCTTCTCCGTCCCGGATTTTTCTCCGCGGTCACGCGGTTCGATTGAAAAGTTACGCGGCCTGTTATCTGCCCCGGCCAAGGGCAAAAAACCGCTCCGACCAGGCCGGCGATTATTTTAATTAGCGAGAACGATTTCGATTCGCGTGCACGCGATCCGCGCGGCCCTCTACTTCTCCGATCATTAAGGATGAAACCCGAAGAGTCTGACCGCTACCCAATCGACCGACGGATCGTAATGATACGTGGCATGAGCCTCGCGGAAATTAATTGGTGGAACAACGGCAGAGCCTGCACCACTCTCCTCGCGGAATCGGCCCGTGTAATATTAGCACTCAATCGGAATAACCGAGAACCGGAGAACCCGAGGACGCCACTTTGCCGGCCTGTAAGTACTGGCTCTTGACTCGCAAGAAGTGACAATGGAGTCCTGGGGTTACCTCGCGGAGGGCCACTTACGGCTGTAGACTCTTTGCGAGTGGCTACAACGCGAGCGTTGCCCAGCTCCACGTAGAATTCCCGGTGACTTTGGAATACTTGGATGATGCAGCTACAGTCAGAGCTAGAGGATACGATAGACACCCTACGTTTCTTCGTGTTCCCATATCGGAAGAAAATGTACGTTCTAGTATATCAATTATATTGTACAGGATGGAAAAAATTAATTTTAATGGCAGGAGGTCTACAATTTTTTTTGTAACGTCTTATTCTACTCACCACAAGGATAGATAGAACAAAAGAGATGACGAGTTAAAAAACTTGACAGTTCTCTTAAAAAATTATAGTAAAGTTTTCTTAACCCATTGCCGTACCTTTGCTTTTACAGTTACAGTGATTAGAACGTCTTTATCCCAAAATAGTTATACTCATAACTATCTGAAAATTTCATCGAAATCGGTCGACGAGGAAAAAAACGAGACTCATTGAAAGATGTTCTGTGGATTTTAATCAGAATCTGATCAAAAGTTGTGTAAAACTACGATTTTCACCATTTTTAACAGCTTGTAGCTCGTGTGTATGTTAATCGATTTCGATAAAATTTTCATCATGTGTATAACTAACATAAATCTACAAAAGATATATTTTAAATTTTCATTAAGGGCCCAAATAAACAATTTGTAAAAAATGCCTTTTTTATTTTTGCATGCAGCCTTGTAAATTATAATTTTTGAAAATCTTTTTTTCATGTCATTTCATAAACGAATGCTTCTAATTGATTAGAAAAAATCAGGTCGTTTGGTACAATTATAACAAAGTTATTCTGTTTTAAAGGGTGTTCGAATACTTTCGTGGCTCACTGTATATTAAAAGGTACAATACAATAAAAATATTATCTTTCTTGCCTAATACAGCGTTTCTAACCTAGAATAGTGAAGGCTGTTTAACCAAACGAAGGACTATAAAATTTCATTCGTCTACCATAATTTACGCATACCATGATTGCATGAAGGGCGAACTATCTACACCGGTCATAGCAACCTGGAATAATGGAATGGAATAAAAACGGTGATAAGGAAGTTTCACAGATAGGAAGAAGAACGGGCGCACCTAATAAGTCAGCCCCTTATTACGGTTAACACCGCGCTGTTAATTCAATACAGCGTCTCTCGTTCATTCATTACGCAGTCCCGTCCATGCAAATGAAATCATGGAAGCGTCGGCAGCTTCCGGTGGCCCCGTGATCTCTTCTCTCTATTCATTACACCGATCCTAAATCATTCGACGACGACGGGGGAAAGAAAAAGCGCGCGGTGAAACGGTTCAAGGGAGATGGTGGGGCGGGGGTGGTTAAACGGGCTCGTAAATTGCGAAAATTGAACGGTTGTCGAAACGTTGGGAATTAGTAAGACAGCCGGCGACCAAGGGCGTGGAAAGCCCGCTTGGTGGGGGAAGGGCAATAGCTCGCGAACTTCCGAAGGACCCTCCGTCCTTCGGGAGTGTCTTCGAGCAGAAGACAGCACCGGGGCCTCTAACGAACTTATCCCGAAGGCTGAGTGCTGCCTCCGGCCGCCGAGAAGATATACGAGAATTTCTCTACGTCTTGGCGTCTATACAGGGTGGAGCAATAATTCTATTCTCGTAGAATAGGGCCAGGTACCAATGACAATTGTCCGCAAAATTACTTGGAAATAGATTAGCTACTGAAACTGGTATATTATTTTAACACTACGCCTACCGACCGTCAAAAGTGACTAGTGTGTATGGTATTATAAAAATAACAAGATTAAATTTATTTATATTTTGTGCGATTTTTACTATAATACATACTGGACAGAGTTCGGCAAAAATTTAATCAATTGACGACTAAATTTCTACTTTAATCGTTAATCGCAAAAAGCAATTAATCTCCTAGTTCAGTTGTTAATTGCGGTTAACGATTAAATACTTATTAATCGTTAATTGCGGTTAACGATTAAATATCTATTTTAGTCGTTAATTGCGACTAACGATTATTAATCGTCAATCGGATAATTGATTAATGATTAACTGCTGAAATTTCGAAGTGGAATATGGAATCAAAACTGAATGAATACTGAAAAAAATGTAAACTGAATTTAGGTGTATGTATATATGTAAAATACAAACTCTGTTTACCTGCTTTTATGTTGCTTTTTCTCGATGATTTCTTTTTTTAATCAACAATTGACGATTAACTTCATCAATCGATTGAATTAATCGTCGATTTTTCGATGATTTCTGTTTTTAATCGTACACATTAATCAATCAATCATGATAAAAATTTTAGTCGACTAATGCCGAACTCTGATACTGGAGTCAAAAAATGTATACAATCAATTCCCATGTAAACACCTTTACAATCTTAATAATTGCTAAATAAAAAATTTAAAATGAATCATTTGATTCCTCGACAAAGTTTTAGTATTGATGAACTGCCTTTCAATATCGAGCCGAGCTCATTTTGAAGATTTCGAACAGAATGAATTAAATTAAATAGGGTATGAATATCATTAGACTAAATGACAAACCATTATTTAAGTTCCATATGATACGGCATAATGTCTAATAATATTGTCTATTATTTCCATGGCACTTCCAATAACCTCATAAAAACAGTATGAAAGTAAAATTAGTGTCAACTACAAACTGCAATATAAAAATTTTGCAATAAAAGGAACAGCTTTATTTTCCATCAAAAATTACTTTCTTTCCTTTGGACTTTCCTTACTGTGGTTTTCCCAGTCACGTTCCATGAAAATTGAAAAGGACACGTTGAAGAACAAAAAGGAGCCGGAAAACGCGAAGGGATCAGCATATTCACGAACGTCGTTCACACGATCCCGTTCCGCTGATAACAAATTTCTAATATCATAAAAAGAAATACTGAATTAACATGCTCTGGAATCGTTAGCCCGAGCGAACCTCTATGCTGGTATATTAGAACTGACATGACTATGCAGGATAACATAGCAATTAGCAATGCACAGTTCGACTCGACAAACTTCTTATTTGTCGCGAAAAACGAAAACCGTATCACGAACCATCCGGTGCATTTACAAGCGTCGCTTGTGCTATCGTTTCGTGCTTTCCTAATGCATCTTAACTGGGCCACTTTACAGCAGATTGGAGTCAATAACTGAGTAATGCTAATAATAACCAGAACTGTTTATGGGAGTCTTGTTTTCCCTCGGTGAACGAAGGAAATTGTTTAATTCGTTGATTGCGTTCAATGAAGCGAATCGTGAGTTAGGGAAGACGTCGATTAACATTCATATCACATTACAAACGAGGAAACTCGGTGTTTTGTTAACCACGATAACTTACCTCGTTGAATAAACATGAGTAGTGCGGTAATAGCGGGTTGAAACGATAATCAGTGAGTACCGCACGAGACCACATTTTATCTAATTTATGTCGCACACGATACGTTCGCCTGAAGGTTCTACAGTGTTAAAATAGAGAAATGACGTAGTAGTCGATAATTTATTGGCTATCATCAATTAATTAATTTTTTCTTAAGAATTAGACACATCCAGCTAGATAGTTAAAGATCAAGATTAGATTTTAAACGAATTTCTATGAGAATAGGAAAGCTTCTTTGCGAGAATCGATTACCTTTGAGCGACAGTTCCGAACGCGAAGGGTGTCCATCGAGATCGACTGGCTTTCAACCAAACGATTTTTTTCCTGCGACAAACCTAGGGGCTGTTTTGACTCGAGAGAAGTTATTGTCCCACCCCGTATACCCACGCGTGCAGAATAAACGTACAAGGTGTCTCCATTTTCATCTTTCCAATTTTGTACAGAGTCGAACGAAAGTATTTGAACATTTCTATCGAATGTTTTCAATTTTCAATCTCCGGTTTTTCTTATAATATTGATTCAAAGAATTCTTTGGACACAAGAATATTATGTTTACATTGAACAATTATGATAAAAGTGCTACATTTCTAAAAAATTTATTTATGTAACTACAGTTTTTTGTAATTAATACAAATAACTTTTATTTTGCATAAAGAACCGCAATTTAATTTTAACGATAAACGTTCCACGTTCGCAAAATTATTTCCGCAAAACGTGCAAGTGTTAGATTGTTTTTATGGCAATGATAGGATGATGAGAAACGAGACACCCTATACATTCTCGCGCGAGCATCGTTCCGCGTCGCGCGTGAAAAACGAAGGAAAAGACGGAAGGGTGGCGTTGGTAGAAAACTCACTTTCCGCTACGAATCGACCCCCACCGTCTTCGCCTACGCGTGTCTGCGTGTTCCCTTTCTTCGAAACCAGAATAATACGAAAGAGAGCAAGAACTGGAAGCTAGAACCGGCACTGGAACAGTTAACGTGTCCGAGAATCGTCCTGCTCGAAGAAAATCATTTTTCCTGTCCTTCACTCCCTCCAGCAAACCTCATTTCACTAGAAAGTTATCCCATTGTCCATTTACCAAACTAAAAATCTTATCATGTTCATAAAACTTTGAAGAAGTCATCAAACAGATGCAAAACTTGAAGAACTTGTATTTCTTCAGGGATAGTAGCCAGTCCCTGAACATATTGGCGTGACCATTTGAAAATTTTATAGAAGAATAAACCTCGTTGCTATTAAATGGAAAGATATGTATAACCGAATTAAAAATTATTTCAATAAAAATAAATTTTTTAAAAATACCACGTTTTTAAAACAGACTAAAAAGTATAAAATAATTTAAACAGAAATAAACTTTTTAAAAACGGACTAAAAAGTATAAAATAATTTTTACTAACCCCATACAGATTCCTAACCCCATACAGATAGTCCTGAAAATTTGTGATTGTGAATTTTTAGCAGCTATGAAAATACTTGTAAGATTTAAAACGAAAAACGTGGGGCGCATGCAATAGATAATTGATGCATGAATAGTTCATCTAAGCCACTAACAATTTTATTGCACTGCAACTGATATGAACTGTTGTGTGAGTTTTCTCAACGGCAGCTACTCTCTACACTCCTTACTATTACATATTCTGCTTTTAAAACGTTTTTCGTTTTAAATCTTACAAGTAATTTCATAGCTACTAAAAATTCACAATCACAAATTTTCGGGACTATCTGTATGGGGTTAGGAATCTGTATGGGGCTAGGAAAAATTATTTTATACTTTTTAGTCCGTTTTTTAAAAATTTATTTTTATTTAAATTATTTTCGACCGTTTTTTAAAAATTTATTTGTATTTAAATTATTTTATACTTTTTAGTCCGTTTTAAAAACGTGGTATCTTTAAAAAATTTATTATTATTTAAATAATTATTTTCTGCTTTTCAGTTTTGTGTGTGTGAAATTCTTCATTCGATTTTAAACATTTTGACGAGATTATAACATAGGCAGACAAACAGACAGACAAGAAAGCGAGCTAATAAAAGCGTGGTAAAAGCGATTCTTCGATTACGTATTGTGAACGAAGTACAGAGACTAATATTATGGTTAGATTGGAACATAAATATGTTCGACTGCAAGCATAAATAAATAGTAATTTTAACTGCGATTACGTAGAATGAATTATTGACGAGCGTTTATTTTTGTACTTTGTTAACAAATATCGTGAAAAGAAGATATTGTAGATAACCGAAAGCATTGATGTTAGATCCCTAACAAGAGCAAACTCCGTCACCGTGGAAAGAGTCTTTTCTCCGAGCACCGAACAATCGCGATCGCATAATCGAATCTCTCCGTCGAAGTCCTGCTTATTAACGCTGTTCGCCTCGAGCAAGATACGAGGGGATGGGCGCGAGAGGCGGGAAATATTTGAGGAAGAGAAGTTCCGATCGCTCTTCCCATAATCCGCACGGCAAGTTAAAAGGCTATTCGTTGGAAAAGCCATTCGAAAAGTTCGAGGATCATTATCTCGAAAAAATCGGGCGCGACGCTCCTAATGGGGTATTCCGATGGAGTTTCTGCGAGTGGAGGGTGGTTCGGGGGTGTTCGAAGAATGGAAAACGAAGAAAACCGAGGGGCGAGGAGGCGCGAAAAGAGGCTCTAGAGTGGCCCGATTCTTCTTCGGGAGAGAAAGCCCTTTCCCTTGCACCGGTGTACCCTTACCCTCCGCGATGGTCACAGTTCGGTCGGCACCCCTAAAAATTACTTCATGTAAAAAACGAGCTTTGAACGGGACAGGGGCAGCTGCGAAGGTTCGCCGGCCAAACTATCGGAACGCGTTCGTTTTCTCGAGGACTCGCAGGCTCGCAATATGCTACTCCGTCCTTGGGAAGGGACTTCAAACGAACACGCCGATCGTAAAATTTCTGTATCGGCCGAATTGTCCTTCGCGACGAGTGCCGTTCTCCTTCTTCCCTTGCCCTTCAAGGGTCCGTTTTAATAGAGTCGACATTGAATTAAGGGGGCATTCCAACTCGTTGACCCGACATCAAGAGGCCTCTGCTTTGTGGAAAATATTAGGCGGTGCGTTGAACTGCTTTTACATATTTATTTACGGTCGTGAATATAATTGCAGCTCTTCCATTTTTATTCTAATCTATATATATAAAAAGACAGTCCTGACTCACTCACTCACTCACTGATCAACGCCCAGGCTAAACTCTTGGACCTAGAAAGCTGAAATTTTGCACAGAGGTTTTCTTTATGATCTATACAACGGATAAGGAAGGATATTTCGAAATTCAACCCCGAAGGGGGTGAAAAGGGCTTGTAACGTTTGTATGAGGAATATTTTATTTGTGGTCGGATTTACTTCATACTTGGTCTTAATGCTATTTGATATAATTAATCAAACACCTGCTTCGGCATTTTAAAAATTCAACCCCTAAGGGGGTGAAAAGGAGTTATAACTTTCGTATGAGGAATATTTTGTTCGTGGTCAGATTTTCTTGAATCTTGGTCTTAATGCTCTTTGATATAATTAATCAAACATCTGTTTCGGCATTTTAAAAAATTCAACCCCTAAGGGGGTGAAAAGGAGTTACAACTTTTGTATTTGGAATATTTTGTTCGTGGTCGGATTTGCTTGAAACTTGGTCTTAATACTCTTTGATATAATTAATCAAACACCTATTTCGGCATTTTAAAAAATTCAACCCCTGAGGGGGTGAAAACGAGTTTTGAAATCTAAGATGGCGACATGACATAAAATTAAAACTCTCTAAAAGGTTTTATGGAGAAACAATATCAATTTCCGAGGGCATTAAACGGTTTCCTGTGCGAGCGAAGCCGCGGGCAAAAGTTACTAAAATATATCGGAAATGCAATTGGGTATGATATGGGCACGTCGAGTCTTTGTCTCAATAATCTTCAGGGTGGTTTACAATTTTTCACACTGATGTATATTTGAATTCGTACACTGATAAATAAGACTCTGAGAAACAATACTAATGTTTAGTACTTTGAAGAAAAATTATTGTACTCTACGCTTCATGCAATAAAAATTTATTTAGACTTGAAATTCAAGGTCAAGGACCACCCCAGCCAGGACCAAGCATTTCTTTAAACGTTGTACAACGTCGATTATACAGGGTGTCTCAGCTGAAGGAGGCCACCCAAATATCTTCTTTATTTTTAATGACACTGAAAATATTTATGGCATAATTTAAACGGTATCGAAGGAGGAATATCATAGAAGAACAATTTGTTTAGTCCGGTTATTTTTCCATAGTTTTTTCAAGGTCCTCGTTATATTTTATCGGGAGAACTTATTTTTTTTATTCCATCTTACAGCGGCTGAAAAAATACATTTGAATATGCTTAAGTCATTAACAAGATGAAATCAAAAAATAAGTTCTCCCGATAAAATATAACGAGGACTTTGAAGAAGCTATGAAAAAATAACCGGACAAAAAAATTGTTCTTCTATGATATTCCTCCTTCGATACCATTTAAATTATGCCAAAAACATTTTTTTTGTGCCATTAAAAATAAAGGAGATGTTTATAGTTATAGTAGATGTATAGCGTGTGTTTTAATGTTATATGTATATTTATCATCAAATTTGAAAAAAAGACACAATAATCCAGGAAAGTGTCTCATCAATATTCTGGCTTCGTATAATAAATTGTGAAATATTCGTCAGTCAGTGCACTGACGGGTTGAAAGTACTTGGCGAGGCAATTTTCGGAAAATGTAAGAATTCAAAGAAGATTATTTTCGAGGAAAATATAATCAATAAAAACGTAGAACTTAAATATTACAGTACATCCAATGCACACGTACATCTCCACCTCAAAAAAAGAAAACAATTTCAGTGACCAAAGAATTTCCTTGCGGTAGTTCCATGTAGATCCACACGTGGAAACAATAACGGAACAAAAACAAATCTGTAAATTCCTGACGGTAAAAAAATCATAATGATCGATGTAAATGGCCGCAATTATGCCATCAAGCAATCGCGACATAGAGTCCGGCAGAAATGGAAAGTCGTCCGTGAAGAAGAAATCGCATCGACCACAATTATGCCATCGTCGTCGCATGCATGTTGCAGTATTAATCCTAGTCGCGTGATGGACACGACCGTTTCTTGCGGACAGATCGCGACTCGTGACCGCAGAAGAAAACGCGCGTTCCCTCGTGAAAGGTTGCTATCATTTCTTCTGTCATCGTGTTTCTGCTTAACGGTGCGCGATGATGTTTTTCTTCCTCGGGTGTTTTTTCCGTTCTCGCGCGTAATTTCTGTTCTTTGACGCCTGAATCGGCACGCAAAAAGCGTCCGACCGGTTGTTTCGCGACAATGAATTGCCATGAATTTGCGGCTCGAATGTTTCCGATACATGCGCTTTTATCGGTGTATGCTGATGGACTGCGGATATTCGTGCGAAATAAAAATATTACTTTCTTTAACATTAGGTTTACAAAGCACTAAAAGTGACTATTTTACATTACGAAAATAAATTTTTAAGAAATACCACGTTTTCAAAAATTTATTTTTATTTAAATAATTACTTTCTGCTTTTTAGTCTTGTGTGTGTGAAATTTTACAATCGATTTTAAACATTTTGATGAGATTAGGTATAACAAAGACATGTAATAAAATTCAGACGGTATTGCGACCGCGTCACATAAAAAAAACCTAGTAAAAAACCTGGTAACAAACGCTGTGGTAAAAATAAAGAATCTCGGTGTAACGGTTCTTTCGCTTGGTAAACAAACAATATAAATAATACGTACTAACTTTGTAAACTCCGCACGGAGCTCGAACGTACACTGAACTCCTTCGGTGCGAAGCGGGTGAATACAGTGGGGATGAGTCAGAGTAGAAACGCGTAGTAGTGTCGCGCGGAGTGGGGATCGCTGAACGCGATCACGTACTACCGAGCATCGCGCGGGGAGATGTAACAGTTAAATTTAATTTTTTATTGTAAATATTGCATTGTCATCCAGTTCTGAGCTATGTTTAAAATTTCAAATCTCTAACTCATCGAGAAGTTAGTTTAAAATCAATTGCAAAATTTGTACCGAACAGACAAACAGACAGACAAGAAAGCGAGCTAATAAAAACGTGGTAAAATAACAAGAATATGCCTTATCCAAACTTTTAGCAAATTAAAAATATTAGAACATTAAAAACGTTAATAATTTTTACTAAGTCGAAAGTAATTAATATACAAAACATGCTCTATACCAATATTTATAATTCGTGCAGCTTTTATTATTTGTACTTTTTAATGTACTTCACATACCAATGAATACGTGTCCAAAATCCCAATGCAGAAAGTTACATAGTTTCCCTGAAAAAAATTACAAAAATTTGTGCGAAAACGGCCTCGGAAATCAGAATTTAATCGTTAATATTGAAATGAACAAATCTGGACAAGCACAAGGAATGAAAGGCAATTGAAATAGAAGTTGGATTTTTGCCGGACATCGTTAGCCAAAGAGGTGCGACTATTTCGCCCATATATTTTCACTTGCATTCAAGTGCAGCTTGCAGCTGGATGGCGGCGCGATGGTGTCCGGGTTCGGGTGGCTGCATAAAATCATAAAGCTTGTAATAGTAGTGGATCCCGAGGTGTGCACGGCGGTTTCTTGTTTCCGCGGCTGATAATTTTATTAGTCCGGTACACGAGTAGGGTTACGCGCGCGCCGATGATCGTAACGAACGTTGCAACCCCGCTGATAGCGATTTGCATCGGAACGCGCCGCGAAGACTACTATCTTACGCGATAAAGCGTCGCAATTTAGACGTCCAGAGTTTTTCTACGGTGCCCCATTAACCACGGTTCGATTAATCGGCGGGGCCTCTGTTCGCTTTTCTCGATCGCGGATTATTCCGGGAAACGTGCTCGCTCGCCTGGGCGTTGCGCAAATAATTTCAAGCGTTCGATCCGCTTCGTTAACGCGGCCCCGGTTGCTGCACACGGGTTTGAATACAATCCGCCTCGAGCTAGGACAGTCCATTCTCGACGATATGGAAATTATTCGGAGCACGATCTCCGTGGATTATTTTTATCCGGACACGCTTCCGAACGGCGCGTCGCACGTTCATAGCTTGCGAGAAGAACCCTCCACCATGAATTCCAAGCTGACGGCGATAATGTCCGGCGAGGTGTAAGTTGTCCTGTAACCGACGTGTTAACAGATTCCGTGTTACATTAAACAGATAACACTGGATCATCGATACGGAGAACGCAACCTGCGAGACACTTTTCCCTTAACCCGACCAGGTTTTATTGAGAGCTGCTGGAAAGGCTGACGACGAGGAGAGACAGAGTAAAAATGAGCATGGCGGCCATTGAACACGCGGTTAATACGACGCGGACGCCGGTATTAAACCGGAAACGGGATTTGCGTTTTGCTGGGACGCGTCC
The DNA here is from genome assembly GCA_933228785.1 of Lasioglossum pauxillum. NCBI lineage: Eukaryota > Metazoa > Arthropoda > Insecta > Hymenoptera > Halictidae > Lasioglossum > Lasioglossum pauxillum. The sequence goes on along the minus strand of OW121702.1, from coordinate 14,622,551 downwards.
CATGCCATGCCGCCGCGCCGCGAGTTTCTTACACGGGACACGAAGATAAGCGTGAACGATAACTTAGGGAAGAGCGCATGACTGGAATGAAACGGGCCCCGATGAACCTATCTTATGCGAATACACCTGATCGTAGATGGACAAGGCGCGATACTGGCAAGTTTTATATCCAACCGCAATAATGCCGATGGGAATTTCTTGGAAAAACTCCGACAAATTGGTTATTCGGAATCGTCGGTATTCGAGTATTTGTGTGGCATAACTTTTCCTCCGATTTACATTAAATGCGCCTGGCAAGTTCTCCCGGTAGGAGTGAATTTCTTGGAATAGGGAATCTGTGCTAGTATCGAGGCGCTACTGGAGTTGGATTATAATTTTCTGTGGGGAAATCGGGATAGTGAGATCGGGCATTTATCGAGACGATTCTAAATAACTTTATATCATTATATCGTTAAATCACCGATGTTTATATTAATAGTTTTCCAAATTTATCAAACGAAGAATGTAGTATATCCTGACTTATTTTATGATGTCGCTGATAACTAGACTACGGATGTTTATGCAAAATAAAAAGTTTGCGTTCATTCATCATAATGTTCATTAATAATTTTAATGTGGTGAAAATAATATATTAATGCTCTTAGTCTTTTAATATTTTTACCGTTTTAAATTGCACTTACTCGTTAGAAATGCGTAAAATCCAGAATCTACTGATAACTAGCAGTTGATGAGACATGAAACTATAACTAAAGAAAAACAATTTTAAATTAAGAACGCTTTTTTTGTTCAAGAAAGTGTTTCCTTTTCGACGCAGAACATGGAAAAATCGCTCGGACAATTACAGGGGTGATATCGTACACCAGGCATGTTAAACACGCGGCCCGTTGACAAATAGTTTGCGGCTCGGCAAAAACTTTGAAACTGGTGATGACAATTTATAGAGACAATTCAAATTCAACTTTTTGCAAGTCAATTTCTCCTTTCTGTAAATCAATTTCATCCTTTTGCAAATCAATTTCACTCTTCTGCAAATCAATTCCACCCTCTTGCAAATCAATTTCAACCTTCTGCAAATCAGTTTCACCCATTAAGAATATTTAAAATTAATTATTTATTTACTTCGATTAAATTATATATTTCTTTAGATACACGTGAACGGTGTCATTACTGCGAGGGAAGACTCAATACTCAATAGGCTTCAATAAAGATGTACTTTCATTTCTAAAACTTATTAATCAGAAACTGGCTACAATTAATATACACACAGTTTTCACATATTACAAAGTAAATAAATTGGTAATTACTTTAAAATAAGTATTTGACTTACATCTTTGCAATAGATAGAATTTTGAATTTCTTAACAATTTATTAACATTTGATCTGATTTTTTTACAAAAACTTACTTAAAAATTTGTGAAAGGTTGAATTTGATTTGCAAAAGGGTGAAATTAATTTGCATAAGAGTGAAATTGATTTGCAGATGGGTGAATTTGGAGTGCAAAATCTGTACAACTGAAATTAATCGAAACGCAGTGTGCTTCCGTATTGAAACAAAAATATATGGATGTTGTGATTCCACATTTCTACAATTGTTTATCTGTCTACCGATTTCCCGATATGTTATATGCAATTACGCGCATTTCATCTATGTCCGATAGCAGTGGTAGCACATAAATGTGCGAACCACTATTTTCCACGTTAAAAAATAATAAAACTGCGGGAAGGTCAAGATTAACAGACCAGCGTGTGCAATTAATTTCAAAAATAATTACAGTTCAACAAATTCGACCAAATTTCGAAAATTTAATAACTAAAAAACATTGCCGAGTTTCTTCGAAACAAAAATGAAATAGTTTTATTCAAATAAAGTAAACCTGGAAGAAAAACAACTTTTGTAATAACGTTTTTTAATAAAAGAATGTATTTCCTTTTTATTTCGAGGCTACTTTTTTTCTTTCGCGGCTTTCGAATTAATTTATGATACTTGATCAGGCCCGTGGTGGTAAAAGAGTTTGACATGCCTGCCGTACACCGTCGCGTCGTACCAGCGGCGCATTGCTCGTGGAAGAATCCTTGTCGAGCATGATTTTTCGCTGGTTTCTCCGTCGCGTGATCATTCCAGGGAACGAGTCAGTCGATCGAGCAGACGGGAGGGCGACCGAGGAAGGAGCAACCTTTGGAAATCCTTCCTCGATCGGCGATGGCTGACGCGTATACATAATACCGAGCATATACGTCGCTCCCGCGAATCCTCGGTGCGTGACCGACGTATAGAGTTACGCGCGCCGTGCGGCCTGCATTCCTAGGAAGGCATATACATGAAATTCGATAGCTTTTGCTTTAGCACCGGAGACGCGTGTAAGGGCGACCAACTCCGGAGGAGGACCAGGTACCGAAGCCGAGAGACGCTGATCGATCGTTATCGCCGGTTCCAACTCGTCGATCTCCACTCTCCGACAACGTGTCCTGGGACCCAACTAGGCTAGCTATCCAAATCCCTTCGATTTTCGTGCCCTGCGCCATGATACCCTTTCCAGTTACATGTGGAGCCAGACATGACATTAACTTCTGCATCAATAGTTACACTCCGGGACGAAAAGATCGCACACTTTGAAATTAATGTAATTTCTGTTTATTAAACATTAGAAATTCAATTTTTTTATACACATATCTTTAGTGTGTCTTTCTTAACATATATGAATGAAATGAAACGAAGCTTCATTAACTTATCTATTTCTTTTGAATGAAGTAGAATTATTAACGAAATATAGAGGTACAAAATGATTGCACACTTAACGAAAAACTTGAAATATAACAGAATTAATCGATAAAAATCAATGCTCAATATTTTGTAGGACCTCCTTTACAGCTGACGACTTTAATCATTCGGTTTGGTAAATATTTATACAATTTTTTAATACTGTTTTGGCTAATATCCTCCCATTCGTCCAAAATGCACTATTTTAAATCGTTAATATTTTGCAATTGTCTGCCATTTTGGTACACAGCTCTGGCAAGATGTCCCCAACAATTTTCAATAATTTTGAGGTTGGAGATCTTGCTGACCACTCCAGGACACGAATAATTTTTGAAGAAAAGTATTTCTTGACCGTTGTAAAATGTGTTTATTTGCAGCAATTCTTACAGCATAAGTGTTTACTTGTTCATTTATCATTTCAATATACCGTTCACCATTCATTTGTCCTTTTATAAATTTGATTTCCGTTTTACCTCAATGTTCAATATCGGCCCAAATTATATTATCACACAGCCGCCTTCCATTTTGCGACGGCTTAAAAATTGCTGTTCTTCATTCAAATCATGATAGTAATAGCCTACACCGTCTAGACCATCCATATTAAATCTTTTTTCGTCAGTAAATATGACTCTTCGCCGCTTTGTCCTCATATTTATATGTTTTTCGGCAAATTGGAAGCGGAACGCTTTGTGCTCCTCCTTTAACCAAGGTTTCTTCTGCAATTCTCTTCGCGCTGAGTGCTTGCATTTTTGTAAAACACAACGTACATTCTTTCCGCTAGTATTTACGCCAACACTTTCAGCGATTTGTCTCGCAGTCATCCTCGAATTTGATGCTGTTCTCAATGGTGCACGTTTTTCACGGGCAGTTAAACTTTGTGGGCGCCCAGAACTCTTCTTTTTCCCGTAATTTTCAGGATTTTTTAACAAGCTCATAATAACTTTTCGGCATCTATTTACAATTTTTGATATTTGTGTAATTCTATCTTGTTCTTCCTGTAACTTCAATATCGTATGTACTTCACATACACTTAGTTTTTTTCACGACCCATTTTTAACGCTTTAGTATGTTGTTTTATTAAATAAGCACGAAGGTAGCTAGTACCCTTTATCAATTACTTTATCATATACTTTATCAATTACGTTTTGCAATGAATGTTTGCTCTTTAGTAACTTCTGCACAACTGACAAATGGAAAACTGCTATTTGTGCTATTATTTTGTCCCTCTCGTGGGCCCCAATATTAACGTTTTCATTTCGAAAATTCTATTGAAGTCAATATTTGTGGATGATATTCAGTACATTGTACGTACAGGCATGTCAGAATATATTGACATATTAAAGTATTTATTTTCTTCAGTTTAATGTACCAAATGAGGAAAAATAGACGATGTGCTATCTTTTTGTCGCGGAGTGTACAATGGCGCAGAGTCGTCAGATGAGGAGAGGAAACACGAATAGAGGGGAAGATGCCCTCTCCCTGCCAGTACCGGATCAGTCACGTGACTGGGCCGTGGCGGAAGCGTGGGGAAATGGCGTCGTAGAAGGGGAAGGTAGAGTGGGGACACAAGTCTTAATCTGGCAGTAATAATTTAAAAAAAAATTAATTACAAATTATCGTTGGTAAAAATTGCGATGAATTAATGATTATGATTTTTAACTTTTTCATATGCGACTGTAACAAAAATTAAAATCATGCATTTTGTAAATCTAAGTTACATGCATGCACAATGTTTCATCAAAATCGATGAAGGATCCTATGAGCAATAAGTAAAAATGGCAAAAATTGTGAGAATCTTGAATTTTCACAAAATTCAAAGATTCCTATGGCTTTATACCCTTTTTATACGTGCACCGCGATTTCGAAATAAATATTTAATAGTGTATTCTTCAAGTTGTACAAAACACCTGTACATAATAGATGGAATTTTATATTGGATCGAGCAATCGGTCATAGTTATCTGTCAGTCATAGTTACCTGCGGTTAGGAAGATCCACGCACTTTAAAGGTCGCGGTTCATTCTCACAGTTCTAAAGCCACGTTTACAAGCGTATGTAAATCCACTATCGATCAAATGCTTCGCGTCATTTTGAGTGCTAACATCTCCACTGATGAACCATCCGTCATAAAAACGCCATAACATTGAAGCGATTTATTTAATCAAACAGAAACTCAAACGGCAGAACAGGACGCAGTTATTTCATCTTTCCGGACGTACTGGCATAAAAATTACTTTTTGGATCCTAATGAAAATTATTCATACAGAATGAGACTGAAAATTTTCAATAATTAATAACAACTATAATTAATAGCTGCAATGAATAGGCGCAATTTTTGAAGCCACCGCTGCGCGTTTAATTTTAAACCGATCAGAATCAGAAGGTCGTACATAATGCCGCGGTGGATCCACGAGGCAAGTTTAATGTGAACAGAGCTTAAAGTGAAAGCCGACCTGTTTGCCGTGGGTACACCGATGCATTCAACCAAGCGATTGCTCGTACGACCTGTTCTCCGATGTACGTCCCGATTTTACATACCCACGACATCGTTTCCCGATTAAGGATTCCGAAACGCAACCTCGATAAAAGCAAAAAGTACCAGACGGGAATCGTAATGTAAAATCGATCGGGAGAACTCTTGCTTTCCTTCCTGACCCCTGCGTCCGACATTCTGCAATAAATACTAAACACTGATTGCAGACAATGGCCATGTTGAAATCGAGGAACTCGAACATTGAGAGGGCGCGGATAGTCTTGCTGTTTAGAGAGTAAACACTATTTACAGAGAAAGTTCAATTGGTGACTGTTTCCTTTCTCGCAACGTTGGGGAACGCAAATTGGTTCGACGGAGAAGCTGACACAATTTTACAATTAATAAATAGTCCCCGGATTTTATACATTTATCACAAGAATGAGTAGGTGCAATTTCAAACAGTGAGAACATTACAAGAATTTAAGGTATTCATATATTATTTCCACTACATTCAAATTCAAGTTGGAACCATTTTACGATTTGTGTAATAAGTAGACTCCGGATTTTATGCATTTATCACAAGAATGAGTAGGTGCAATTTCAAACAGTGAGAACATTACAAGAATTTAAGGGTATTAATATATTACTTCCACTACATTCAAATTCAAGTTGGAACCATTTTACGATTTGTGTAATAAGTAGACTCCGGATTTTATGCATTTATCACAAGAATGAGTAGGTGCAATTTCAAACAGTGAGAACATTACAAGAATTTAAGGGTATTAATATATTATTTCCACTACATTCAAATTCAAGTTGGAACCATTTTACGAGTTGTGTAATAAGTAGACTCCGGATTTTATGCATTTATTACAAAAATGAGTAGGTGCAATTTGAAACGGTGAGAACATTACAAGAATTTAAGGGTATTAATATATTACTTCCACAACATTCAAATTCAAGTTGGAACCATTTTACGATTTGTGTAATAAGTAGACTCCGGATTTTATGCATTTATTACAAAAATGAGTAGGTGCAATTTGAAACGGTGAGAACATTACAAGAATTTAATGGAATTAATATATTATTTCCACTACATTCAAATTCAAGTTGGAACCATTTTACGAGTTGTGTAATAAGTAGACTCCGGATTTTATGCATTTATCACAAGAATGAGTAGGTGCAATTTCAAACAGTGAGAACATTACAAGAATTTAAGGGTATTAATATATTACTTCCACAACATTCAAATTCAAGTTGGAACCATTTTACGATTTGTGTAATAAGTAGACTCCGGATTTTATGCATTTATTACAAAAATGAGTAGGTGCAATTTGAAACGGTGAGAACATTACAAGAATTTAATGGAATTAATATATTATTTCCACTACATTCAAATTCAAGTTGGAACCATTTTACGAGTTGTGTAATAAGTAGACTCCGGATTTTATGCATTTATCACAAGAATGAGTAGGTGCAATTTGAAACGGTGAGAACATTACAAGAATTTAAGGTATTAATATATTACTTCCACTACATTCAAATTCAAGTTGGAACCATTTTACGATTTGTGTAATAAGTAGACTCCGGATTTTATGCATTTATCACAAGAATGAGTAGGTGCAATTTGAAACGGTGAGAACATTACAAGAATTTAAGGTATTAATATATTACTTCCACTACATTCAAATTCAAGTTGGAACCATTTTACGATTTGTGTAATAAGTAGACTCCGGATTTTATGCATTTATCACAAGAATGAGTAGATGCAATTTCAAACAGTGAGAACATTACAAGAATTTAAGGTATTAATATATTATTTCCACTACATTTAAATTCAAGTTGGATCAATTTTACAATTAATAAATAGTCCCCGGATTTTATGCATTTATCACAAGAATGAGTAGGTGCAATTTCAAACAGTGAAAACATTAGAAGAATTTAAGGGTATTAATATATTATTGTTACTACATTCAAATTATTAGTGAGAAATATAAATTTATATTTAGCTCCTGTATCTTTTAATTGAGGCACAAACTTTTTATTTTGCATAAAATCCGCAGTCTAGTAATAAGGGATGAGAACTCGAGACCTTGGAACATCAAGGTTGCAAAATGGAACTGCAGATAATAGACACCAATTTGATTAATTCGAAACCGTACCGACTACAATAGGATCATGGCCGAAGAGGTAAAACTGAAATTGAAACATTTCTATTACACCCAAAACTGTCAAAGCCAGGGAAGTTTCAACTTGAAGACCCAAACTAGAGATCGCTTGGGATCTCTTGTTTGAGCTTAAGGATTCGAGACATCATTGGCTAGAATTTGAGGGTTCAACGAATATCTAGCTCCCTGTTCTAAATCCAAGCAGTCTTCTTCATGGATCTTTGAGTCCAAGGAACCGATTCCCTGGACCGTAACTACTCAAATTCTGTTCTCTCAACCTAACTATAAGTTACACCACCTGATCGATCTGTGTCACCGGTAGATCCAATTTGCGGCCGTCCGCACAAAATCGAGCCAGCGCAAATCTCTCCCGCCATCATCGCTGCTGCTTTTAACAGTAACTATCCCGATCCGGCTCACTAATCCCTGAATAGAATTCGCTGGGCTCCTGGCAATACACATTGTCTTCTTTTCCAACGATTCCGCCCAGTTCCCCAATATAATCATAAATTCCTTTTCCCCTTGCATTCCGAAGCCGTTGTCCACAATCGTGATCCTCCATCTCGCGACACTGTAGCCAACTTAAATTCAATCGGTATATCGAGTGTGCGCGGATAATGCCACGGGGCCCGGTTCGGTTCTGTTCTGTTCAGTTCAGTTCGGTTCGATTCGCGAAGTATCCCGGTGGAGCTCTAATCTATAACTGCCGGAGCGTGTCGATATAATTGGATAAGCTTCCTTGAGCCGCGCGCGCTGCTCTTGGGTCTCGAGTTTCATCTTTTCCGTTCTGTGGCGGCTTAAAACTCGTGGGATTTCACGATGGTGGCGACCGCAAACGAGCTCGGGCCAGGACGCATATCGAAAATCGCTGGGGCGGCGTTAATCCTCGATTACGACCGCCTTAATCACTGTGGTCGAATCGCCCTATGTTTCCCTCTCTCTCTCTTTCTAATCGTTTCTTTTTTTCGATTCTTTTCCAATATCTGTGATTGCCGGGGCCGCCGATATTTTACAATATTCGAACCCCAGCGATTGTTGAGACAACGTGGGGAACATAGCGATGGATGCAACGCGGTTCAGAATTAAAGCCATCACTCATTTAACCCCTCGCTCCAACAGTTTACATTTATTTTATTTTGGATTATGCTACACAATTATACAGTCAATAATGTATTGCTATTTCTATTAATCTAGTCAGAATAAAGGGCTTAAATAAAAAAGTTTTTTATTTTATCACGTATTAGGTGTGCAAATAAGTTATTCCCCCTTCTTTTTCCAAATTCAAGGTTTTATTACCTTTTATGTACGTAAGAAGTAATAAAATCGTGTCTGGTATAACTCCCAATCTTTCTGCCAATTCTTCTTGCGTCTGGGATGAATTTTTGTTGAGCTTTTCTTCTAACTGACCGACATCAAACTTTCTCGGTGCACCTGAACGATCGTCGTTTTCCAAATTTAAATTTCCGGCTTTAATTCTTTGGTACCACTTTTTTCATGTTCTGTAAGGTACAACATTCTCTTCCAGTGCCGCACAAACCATTCCAGTAGTAAGCAGCGACGCAAATGATGCTTCTCACACGCCATCTTGCTTGAAATTGTTGCATAGCACTGCAAACTTTTACAAAGGAAGGACCCCACGTGTCCGATTTCGATTTTGATAATTGTTAATGAGATGATGGTGTATGGATCCCTAATTGTGTATGCAAAATATAAGGTGTAGTTACTCAATAGTTTTAAAGATATAAACAATTAAAGTTTCATACCTTGTTGATTGATGACCTTGTTGATGGTGGTGTATGGATCCCTAATTGTGTATGCAAAATATAAGGTGTAGTTACTCAATAGTTTTAAAGATATAAACAATTAAAGTTTCATACCTTGTTGATATACCATTTGTGTTGTTGATAGCTATAGTTTTCGAAGTTCCATTAGCCGCGTAAGCAGGCTGCGTGATTCACAGGTATGATACTTTAAATGTTTATATCTTTAAAACTATTGCGTAACTACACCTAATATTTTTCATACATAATTAGGGATCCATATACCATTATCTCACAAAAAATTATCAAAATCGAAGTCGGACACTTGGGGTCCTTCCCTTGTTAGTGTGGTCATCGCGACTCTTCTTAAAACTAAAAGAACGCTCTTTCAGATGGCACCAAGATCGGGAAGTGATTCGAATTCAGTCAGAAGTTATGATTAGACTGCGGATGTTTATGCAAATGCATATTTTTATCGGAAATAGATAAAAAACTGAGACCTAAACAGAAATTTGTTGTGTCATTAGAGGATTTTAAAAATATAATTTTTATTTTGCATATTTTGCATAATGCATATGTTTTGCATAAGTGCATATTTCTTGCATAAGTGCATATTTCTTGCATAAATTTTGTATAAATATTATTTTGATCCATTTCTACATGTTACCTGAGGCCATGAAGAAATTGGAAACAATAGGATTACCTCTAACGGAATGTATAGATTTGGTAACTACAGTTATAGAAAATGTAAAAATTATACCCGGTGATTATGGAGAAAAGGTTACACATAAAATGGAATCTGTATTACAACGAAATGTACACTTTACTGTATTACTAAAAATAAGCAAGATTTTGAAGGGTGAACACGTTGGAGGACCACGAGAGATTCTGGCACATCATTGGGGTAAATTTAAATATGCCCCTATAACATCATTTGATGTAGAACGCTCTTTTTTTCAGCGTATAAATTAATTTTAACAGGCAAGAGGCATCAATTCACAATCGGCATTATAGAAAAAACTATTGTTGTATATTGTAATTTAAATTATAATAAATAAAACAATAAAATGATTACTATTTTACAGATCCGTACAGGCATTCCCTATACATATATTTAGCATATACCTTGCATTCATCTTCCATATATTTTACATATTTCGAGATATTATAAATGCATAAAGATCCGCAGTCTAGTTATGATCGTAGAAAAAAGTGGAAGGAACTTATTTGCACACCTAATAATTCCATCCAGTTTTTTCAAAATCTTTTCTGCACATCATTTAGTAAACCAATAATTCTGTTGACTAAAAAACAATCAGGTCTTTTGGTCCGATTTTAAACCAATTTTTTTATGGATGTTTGAACAATTTCGTGAGCCTCTGTATATCCATTAACTTGAATGTTTATTTCTAGTTCTTGCCACGGTGGGAGAGAATGTGGTCGCGACATTTGCTTTAAACGAACGAAGAATGCAAATGACTGTAAAGGACAGGTTGACTCGCCCTCTCTCGCCGGCTGGAAAAAAATGACTCGGAGTGGCTAATTACGTTGTTCCACACGGCCTGGAGAACTGGAGAACCGTGGAGGATATGAACGTTCGCCGAACCGTCTACTTAAATCGCGCAAAAAGGAGCAACCGGAGGAATTGCGCTTGCCTATCGCAACGCGCACAGGCAGGGGCCACTCGACGAGATGTACGAGTCGGGGAAATGGGATGGCGAGAGGGATTCGGTCGGAGGGTTGGAGAGATAAAGAGAGGTAATCCGTAGTTATACGACGAGACACAGTTGGCAATGGTGTGTTCCGAGCGGGGAAAAAGCGTGCTAAATCCCGGAAAAGTAGTGCTCGGCCGAAGCTGCTTTCGTCCGCATCAGCGTTCGCCGTAATGCCCCCGCGTCGGGAACAAAAATCTATGCCCGGAAGATTCACCGTTATCACCTTGTGGTCGTTTGATTCACCGCTGACAGCCGTTCATTTGCCAAACCAACATTTTAACGCGAGGCTTTTTCTGCTTAACGTACGCACAGTGACTCGCGTAATTGATCACTGGACTGTAGGTTTAATGCGTTTTATGCATTAGAGATGCAAAATAAATTCTTTTCACCTGAATTGCAACGAACTGGAGTGAGATACAAGTTTGAAGACGTCATTATATTACGTCCAACTTCTTAAAATTATTATTATTCGTACGCCCTTTAAAACAAAAATTTCACATCTTGTAACATCTATAAGATTCTTTTTATCGCCTTTTAATAATTCTTCTGAGTAACATTTTAATTATTGTACAAAACGGCCTGATTTTGTATAATCAATTAGAAGCATTGGTTTACGAAATGATATGCAAAGATTTTCCAAAAATTATAATTTACACGGTTATATGCCAAACTAAAAAAAGGCATTTTTTAAAACCTTTTTATTTGGTGATAGTGAAAATTAAAAATATGATTTAATAAAAATAATAAAAATTTAAAATATGTTTTGTAAATTTTTGTAAAATCTTGTACATTTTCTTTAAATTTCTTCTCCAAATAAAAAAGTTTAAAAAAATGCCTTTTTTATTTTTGCACGTAACCTTGGTTATTATAATTTTTTGAAAATCTTTTTGGCATATCATTTCGTAAACCAATGCTTCTAATTGATTATAAAAAGGTCAGGTCGATTGGTACAATTATAAAAAAGTTATTCTACTTGAAAGGGCGTACGAATACTTTTCACACCCACTGTAATTGTTACAAAATAAACTTTTTTTACTTAAATTACAGCAAACTGGAATGAGACGGAAGAATTTATTTTCTTTCTTACTACGTTTAATCGGTTGAAAATAATATAATGTTTTTACTGTTTTAAATTGCACACTCATTTTTGCCGTAGGTGCATAATGTGTCTATTGAATACACATACTTTGAATCGGAGTGTTGAAGAGAAGCGTAGAAAATAGAAGAATATTGTTTGACAGCTTACTTGACCGCGGAGTATGTGCGAGCACTCAGTAGTCATATATCATGCTCTGATACTCTTGAGGAATTTAATATTAACGTGTCATCCAGAGAGTTGCAGCACTATTCATTACTTAAAGGGGACGTAATCGTTGGAAACTTTCATAACATGATTGTCCTTTTTACAGTATTCCATAGATCGACATCTTGGACACGTTATGGAGCAAGACCGGTGTAGAAATTCGAAGAATCGACGTTTAGCATTTCCTTTTGATTCCTGCATACTAGATCCTGAGGAGGGTTATATATAATTATCATCCAACGAAGCTTTTTTCAATCCGACTCACAATATTATTCACAATATTGTTTACATTATCAAATATTGTGCGAGGTATTACAGTGGTACATCGGTATACGACCTTGATCCGTTCCTGATGTTTGGACTTGCATCGAATAGGACGTATACCAAACCAACCTTTCCCATAAGAAGTACTGTAAGAATGATTAATCCGTTCTCATGTAAAAAAAACTTCTATTGATATTATACCTACTGGGGTTGTAAAGTAATTTAAATACTGTTTAAACACATAAATAAAAAATGAGATTTTATTATAGATTTTTAAACTCTGCTTAAGGGGGATCTATACCCTCAGATTTTGGGGTATTTATCAATGCTATCAACCTCTGTGCAGAAAAAAAGTTTGGTAACATTGGTAAACACGCAACTGCATAATGAACACGAGATGGAGTTGCTTGCTATTTCCATATTCTATTCAGCTCGTCGCGAATGCCGTTATACGGGGCAGGTCGCACTAATATTAGTGCCACCGATGAGAATATGTACCTCGTCTGTGTCAGTTTTGCTATGATTCCGCATTGACAGCAGTGCAGCAGTGAAATGTTGCACAATATCGCAGCACTGATTGACAGTCCTTCTGACTATGCACCATCTCGTCTAAACTAACTGAAATAAAATTGGCTCTAGATTGGCTCTACATCAGAGAGGACCTCTGTCTTCATGAACGTAATATGGGGGAATCTCTGCTATGTGAATGAAATCACGCGCATCGATTTTTTGTCCTTATACGAGCATATTTTGAGCTACACAATAGTTCATTTGATAGAGGAAGGTTCATCGCGGCGCACTCTGCTCATCACATCAGTCAAAAAAGTCTCTTTGAGACAGAAAAATACATTGAAATCTGCGGTTATTTTTCTAGATTTTTTCTCTACTTTGGGCATTCATATTATTAGATATAAACATAATCTCGTTAAATCAATAGCAGAGCGCGCGGTATTTAACCTTCCTCTATAGAATGAGCCCTCACCCAGCCATAAATCGGCTCAAATAAGGACAAAAAATCGATGCGCGTAAACCCATGTTTAGACCCAAAATCTAGTAAGATTCTAGTTCCTTTCTAGTTACTTCAGTAGGATATAGATCCCCCTTAATGCTAAAATACAAAAAGAAACAAATGGTATTCTATTCTGTGGAAGAAGAGTCCTCTTGCAATAAAACCTGACATTCTGGTGTTTTTTCTTTTTCCGTCTTCTGTCACTTTTCACTAGGCTCAGCTGGTTTGACTTTTATTCAAAATCTGCCCAAAGAACTTTGTTTCTGTCTTCTTCTCAGAATGTTTCTAAAGTGTTTCTAATGTGTGCAAAATTCACACAAAAAAATTATGTCATGTACCGAACAGAAGTTGTATACCGTGCAAAATTTGTCACGTCCAAAAAGGACGTATTCCGAATTGGACGTACTCCAAAGCAAACGTATACCGAGGTACCACTGTGTATCAATTTCATATCCATAAAATGAGAAAAATCGTATACAATTGAATTATTCTAGGTTGGAAGAAATGTTTAATTTTCGAGTTAAAACAGCTCCGACTGCAAAAGTTTACTGTAAATTAATTAGTGTTGAGTATAGGTTCCAAGAAAACGGAAGCAAATATTAAAAAATGTAGTAATTTTTTTCCCAAAATTATAATATCAGAAAAATCGATTTATGATAGCTGTCAGATCATTTCGTCTCACAGTGCGACAGTCGAGGTGTGAGAGCACTATGCATCGAAATCAGATCCGCGGCTATTGGTCCATTCGAATTACAGATAACATTCGAACGCTCCCGTGACCGGTGGGACGCATCGTGTCGGTTTGCACGCGATACAAAGCAGTCCCGTGAGAAAAGACGATTCGTACCGATCGAAGCAGAAAGAGAAGGAGATGGAACGAGGGAACAAAAAGATGAAAAGTACTCGGAGAGCCCGGAGCTTCACGCCCACACGTTGCCTCTCGCCGACCGTAGGGATACCTGCCGCCAAAACTGATCGCCATTTAGATATTCCTTGGCCGAGCGAAGAGATCATCGAACGCAGTTTCGTGCTTCATTCAAGCTCGTACTGGCGCAACCCGATACGGCTGGGTACCCTAGGCCGAGAGCTATGGATATCCGCGTGCAGCGACGCTCGACGTCGCTGGATCCCGGCGAATTTAAGGGTGCAACGCCGGCTGTATACCGTAGGTAAGGGGTCGGCCAGTAAATTAATTACGGCTTAAAACATCGTTAGGATCTGCCACAGCCGGCCGTGGGTCCGGTTATTAGCGCAGTACATCATACTCGTCGCCGCGCCCGATCCGCAGGATCCTGGCTACCCTGACTTCGCAACCCTATTTTTACGCTGGCCGATAGGTCGCAGCGTTTCCAAAGCTTCTATCCGCCCTCTTCCTCTTTGTTTCGTTCATTGGCTTTGTAGAATCTACAGTCACTCTCATAATTGTTGGCACACACTTTAAATTAGAACAACTCTTTCATAAATGGACGACCTCAGTGTTTCTACAGTAACTCCCGTTAATATTCGGACACTATTTTATACAAGTTGTTGCAATTATACCAGTATCCTGTACATCCTCAAAACAAAAATACAAAATATTGAATATTAAATATTCAATACGCAATATTAAAATTAAAATATCTCCCAAAGTAATAGCTCTTCGACATAAATAGGTTCGTACACTTTTATTCGGAATACGCATCGAACAGTGCGGAAAATTACAGGATTCCATTACAAAAAATTCAGATGACCTTCATGTGTTCTTCACAACAAAAAAGCGGAATCGATACATTTTTATTCAGAACGCCAAAATGCATTGAAGAAGTGGAGAAAATTGATATGTTTCCATTAAAACAATTACGATGACCTCCAGGTATCCTTCACGCGTGTGGACAAGCAAAATAACGGTACTGGGTTGTATTCCCCTCGAAACAGAAACGATACATTTTTATTCAGAATACCAAGTTGCATTGTATGATTCCATTAAAAAATGAAGATGACCTCCACGTGTTCTGCACAAACAAAAAAGCAGCGCTGGATTACATCCCCCTCAGGTCAGAAACGATACATTTTTATTCAGAACGTCAAGATGCATCAAATAGTGGCAGAAAATGATATGATTCCATTAAAACAATGAAGATAACCTCAAAGTGTCCTTCACACGTGTGTACAAATAAAATAACGGTACTGGGTTGTATTCCCCTCGAAACAGAAACGATACATTTTTATTCAAAATACCAAGATGCATTGTATGATTCCATTTAAAAAATGAAGATGACCTCCACGTGTTCTGCGCAAACAAAAAAGCGGCACTGGATTGCGTCCCGCTCGAAGCAGAAACGGAATACCTTGCGAAACGAAGGAGCGATCGGTCCGGAGATGGACGATGAATGAACCAGATAGAAAGAGACGGAAAATTTCACGGTGGCGGAGAAGGTGGCCAGATGTGTCTGCCAATTTGTCTAGTCCATTCATTGGCCGGGCAGCCGGTGGTGCAGCGACCGGACCAGCGCAGCGAAGAGAAAGCACTGTGGGACGAAAGGGAGAAAGAGAAGGAGAAGATGAGGAGAGAGAGATGGAGAAGGCGGAAAAACGGGCGCCGAGACGCCAGACGCCGGCGGATGCCGGGCGCCGGGTGTCCTAGACTCGCCGGGACAACGACCGGCGATGTTTGTCGAGCTGGATGCCGGAAAAAAGGAACGCGACGGGGGCAATTCTGACGAAACCGTTCGAAAAGGAGAGGCGAAGCGTCGCGACGCTCTGCGATGCTCTCCGCGAGAGCCTGTAATGGGCAACCGGGGCGAAAGAACGAAGAATGAAGAAATGGAAGCGGCAAGTAATGCGCGCTCGAGGAGAACGAAACGAACGCGACCAACCGACGGGACTTTCTCGGGAAAGCACGAAAGAAGGACGCTCGTCCGCGGGTACACGGGCAACCATAACCGAGATTAATAGTCAGTCTTCGTTCGGACCGGCGGAGCACGGCTCCGGAAGTTGATTAGCGGAGCACGAGAGAGATTCCTCGCCCGTGATGAATGGCACCGGCCCTCGCTCCGCCGCGACTACTTTTCCATGGAATCCAGTTTCGTTCGAGGAATCGCGAGATACCAGATTGTTCTACCCGCGGTGTCCCGTCGTACAATGACATAAATCATGTTTCGAAAAAATCTTCCCGCTGCTTTAATCGCGGACTCGAAAGATGGACTGCGCGCAGCGAAAACGAAAGAAGTCTCGCGATGCTTAATGTATCGCATCGTTATCGACGATTATGCGAGCCTTTCGGCTTAAAATGTAATCTCCCGGGAGCGAAAGCAGCCTCGGGATCGACGTTATCTTGTTAGAGACACTGATATAAGCTAATGCAGCGGCCTCGCCGATATACAGGTGTATTAAATTTGCGCGAACTGATTTATTTGGGAAAAGAGGTAACAAGAACGGTTCTCGAGTCTTACACTTTACCAGCGCAAGAATTAATCGGAAAAAATTATTGCACCAGACGTGTTAATCTGTTTATAGGCGAATTATAACATTTTTATGATTTCGTATCAACTTCTGGTCTCTGTAGAACGTCTGGCAATTTACGCGTCTGTCCACTAATGGATATCTCTACTGCAACCTAATCAGTGAATAGAGGCATTCACAGCCAGACTCCAGGTCGTCGAACCGGTGCGCCTTGAACATATAAGAGCAATGTTTTCTCATTGAAAAAATGCCAGGACTGTGTCCCCGATATCAGTGACGCAAACGTCATTCGAGATTGGAACGGTGGAATGCTTGCGACACGTTGGGATAGTGTTTCCTACAAGGACACGGTCTACTGAAACCTGTAATTACATCCTAGGCTCTGCTGAAAGGATTTTATCCTACTTTTAATGCATCCGACTTCCTGGTTTTTTCGTTTCTTGTATTAAATTTTTCGAATCACAATGCAATTTATTTCATGTACTCAATCGGGCTATAAATGCATAAAGTCTAATGATTGTTTCAACCGCAATGCTGCGCCGAAAATGGTTCTTATCGACGAGGCGAGTTAGTGAACAAAGAGAAAAAAGGCTGAAGAAACGCGATACAAGCCGGCTCGTACGATCAAAGCAAGCAAGGAAACGAGCCCCCGTTCCTTTTATCGCCATCGACATAGTTAAATGGGACTGTCCTATAAAAACTCGCGCGAGGAGAAATTCTGAGCTCGGATAGAATTCTCGTTTTACGGGAACTGCAAGAAATCGTTCATTCGCACGGCAGGTCAGTGCTTCGGCATAATGCGGCATTAAAACCTATCGAAAACAACGAGCAATAAGAGTCGACCCTGTTCCCCGAGATATCCGGTATACTTACTATAGCGCCTGCCCAGGATCACCCGCGGCACTCGCCGCTGTTCTTGCACGTTCCCCGTAAGGAAGCCTCCCGATAACCTAACGAGCGAGAAGATCGAGCGAGCCAGCTGTGCCAAAGGGTTAATGACCACCCGCCGATCTCAAAATCTAGCACGGAAAGGTGGCCAGGTGTAACTCTGTCCTCTTAATGAAGTTTTGCGCGCCGATGGGCCCCGTAACTCCTCGAACATGCTTTTTTTTCTGTACACGGGGGCCCGGAGTGTTCAGGAGTACGTCAGTTTATTTACTCTTTTACTCTTGTAAATGAACTCTTGCGTCCTGTAGTGCATCGTTTTGTTGCTGTGTTGCTCTCGTAAATGAACCTCAGTTTCAGGAGTAGATCATTTTATATATAGAGGGTGTCTCAGATGAAGGAGGCCACCTAAATATCTCCTTTATTTTTAATGTCACAAAAGATATTTATGGCATAATTTAAATGGTATCGAAGGAGGAATATTGTAGAACAACAATTTCTTTTGTCCGGTTATTTTTTCAGTTTTATTCAAGGAAACGTTATTTTTTTTATTCCATCTTATAACGGCTGACAAAATACATTTGAATATGCTTAAGTCATTAACAAAATGGAATTACAAAAAAAAGTTTTCTCGATAAAAATAACGATGACCTTGAAAAATCTATGAAAAAATAACCAGACAAATAAAAATTGTTCTTCTATGATATTCTTCCTTCGATACCATTTAAATTATGCCATTAAAAATAAAGGAGATATTTAGGTAGCCTCCTTCAGCCAAGACACTCTGTATAGTTAGGCGTCTGCTCTTCTATGAACTCTTTTAACATTCACTCTGCGTACATATATTGTAATGTTAACCTTGCACCAAAGTGTAATTACACCCCATGCATATTTTCAGTGCGTAAGTATTTGTGAAATTTTATTGATTTTCATTACGATATAGGTACGAGAAGATTAAAAAATTTAATTGCAGAAGATCTAGGTGGAGGTTAACAGTGGAGGTTGGCAATGAAACAAATTGTAGTAGCGAACTTGTTAATACCATCACGATTTTAAAGCTATTTGTATTGGGTCCGATAAGAGGATCAGCTTTGATCTCAAAGAAGTAAGGTCAGGAATATGTAAAACAAAATTGATGCTCGAGCATTTGGGTGTATCTAGTCACGACTGCCCTGAAATCAAAAGCGTCCGCCTTGCTGTTAAGCTGATCAAAAGGCAAAACACATTTTAATCTGTCTTCTGTTCCCTACAATTGAGTCGGAAACTATTTTGCATAAATAGCTGAAGAAATCTTTTGAGAAGCGGCCCTTCCGCTAAATAATCAACGGAAGACGTTCAGTTCTAGGGAGCAATTGCACCGGCAGCCGGCGCGGGGTGCATAATCACGAGACTCCGAATCGGTATTGCGATTCCACGGAACAAATCATAGCGAGCAAAGAGAAAAGCAAACCCTCGAGACGATCGGCCGTCAGAGAGGCCATAACTCGTCGACATCATCATTCCCCCTGGCCGCAGCGACCTAATGCGTTTTAATTCCGCGACGGTCCGGCGTAACGAGATCGGCCAGACGCGCAAAACGAGCGGAGGAAGCGTGCGAGCATCGACAGGGACAATAAAAGCGTCCCAAGACGCAACACGGTGCGAGGGTGGCCACTGTCCAGTGTCCTCTCAAAACAGACTTTCTTCCTCTACGACCGACGACTGCTGGACGAGGAGAAAATATTCATAATCCGGGATTAAGGCGTGGGTGTGGCTCGAGGTAGCTGCTACACGGACAGGGTGGACGACCGAACTAATCAAGAGTCCGCCCCATTTAATTCCCACCCTCGCTCTTAACCTAACTGCGCCGAGACCAAGAGTCGACACTCTTCCGTCGAGCTTCTCCTTATTGGATCGGGATTCCCAGCGATTCCTCATACGGCCAGGGAAAGTGTGCTCGTGCTGTTGCGAATCTTGCTTTCACCCTTTCTTTTTGCCGCCACCATCTCGGTCACATATTCGGATTTCTTTGAAGCCGATTGGTCGACCACCTGTGCCCGATATTTCAACCCCTTGTCATATCGAAACTGTACATATTCTCCGGCTCATATTCAATATTTCTTTTCATTTACTCAGTACTATTCGGGCAATTTTAAAAAGACAATTGGTTTTGTAAGATTTGATCAAACAACTTGAATTTTTTTCGAGATGTTCGACAGATTAGTTTGCAGTCTACAATTGTTCATAATCGTAGAGAATATGTTAAGGGTACATTTTACAACACTTTTATCTGGGCCTGTATTGGAAATTTAAAAACTGCATTTAGTAAAATGTGCCAGTCTCATCATTTCTCATCTATCTCTCAATTTATGGATATGAAATCGACATAATACCTCATACAATGCTTAAATGTTTAGTAATTGATTAGATACCAATATATTCAATAATGTACACAATATTTTAAATAATGGTAGAGCAATTTTCATTGGCGAAGTAACAAATGGGTCTACTGTTCCCGAATAAATTCAGAGAAACATTCAACAGCTTACGATTGCTTGTTTTAGGAAAATTTCACCAAAACGCGGACAAACCGAAATAATTTCTTCGGCGTCCATTTTGCGCGCAACAATCATCGTTCTTCTTACCCGGCCGTTTATCGGCGTTCGCCCGCACCGACCCGTTCCGCGTACCTTCCCCCGGTGATCATCAACGTTCGTTTCCCCCGGTGCCGATGGTTTCGCAGCGGCGCGATATTTTCGGCAATCATGGCACCGTTTCTGGAAGTGAGGCCTCGGGGGTGTAGGAGCAAGGGAGGAGGGTCTTTAAGCGCGACATTACTTCCGCTAGAAACGCGCCTTTTGGTCGATTAGCCCTGCGGTGAATTTAAGCTCCGCTCGAATCGGCCGCACACGAGTCCGACGTTCCTCTCGTCCTCGCAAACCTGAAGGCCCATCCCCATCGTCGTCCCTCGATCCCGAAACCCGAAGAATTTCTTCGTTTAATTGTTCTCCACCCCAGCACGCGCTCGAAATATATACCGCGCCTAGGAGTCGGGTAAGAAACCGGGACTCGAACGACTCCGGAAAGTAATCTGCCTAATTACCCAGCAAGAGATTCATTCCGGAGAGGATCGGGATGGGCGCGCGGCGCCGCTTTGTGTCTCGTAAAACGTCCCGCCACCGCTTCTTCTTCTTCTTCTTCCTTCTCTTCGTGTCTCTTGCGAGGTCCTCTATCCGCCACGCGATTTTCTCGCAACGCTCCGGCATGCGATCCGACCCCGACCTTATAGGTACCCTACTCGCCGGATTTTCGTCCCTTACGCACCGCAGCGCCGAAAACGCTCGCGGCCTAACTCGTTTAACGCGTGGATCTTTTACCTCGGAAATTCTAGAAACGCTTCTCGAGGGTGATGGGACTTGACGATGAATTGCTATTTGTTTTATCGCGCTCGACCCCTTGCGTGAGGTACTGTGCTGAGAGGATTTGCTCGAAAAAGTGCGTGTTCTGATTTTTCCGTCTACTTTAACCCTCTAGTACACGCGTTGTTCTTTATGTAACTTCTTGAAATGACTTAACATATTCTATCTTAGAAATAAACCGTGATGAATTTATTAATTGCAGCACCTGGCGGACTATCTGATACGATTAAATATTCTAATTGTCATTTTTATGGAAGGGTAGTTACTAGACTGCAAATCATTATGGAAAATACAACATTTTGTTTGTCAATTACAAGACACTGAAACCATATAAAAATTTCTGGGTGAAAATTACTTTACCGGACTCAAAATTAGTACCTTTCTTTTACGAATTATGATGTGTTTAGCATGTAATTCAGTAGATTTGTACCCGGCGCGGATGCAGATCGAAGTTTCGATCCTCTAAGATTAATAGTTAAGGAGTTATGGTCGCTTAAAGTTGAGCATTTTTGACAGGTAAGGGGGCCGCCATATTGGTTTGTAGTGACGACCGCGAGCCGCTTACCTTGCCGCACGCCGCACCCCAGCCGCCCCCCTCGACCTGATCCTAACCAACTCAGTAAGTGGCGTGCGACCATCACTACAAACCAATATGGCGGCATCCTTACATGTCAAAAACACTGCAGATTGCTCAACTTCAAGTGACCATACCTTCTCAACTATTGATCCTACAGGATCGAAACTTCGATCTGCATCCGCCCCGGGTACAAATCTACTGGATTACATACCAAATACATCATAATTCGTAGGAGAAAGGCACAAATTTTGAGCCCGGTAAAGTAAA
This sequence comes from Lasioglossum pauxillum, assembly GCA_933228785.1. NCBI lineage: Eukaryota > Metazoa > Arthropoda > Insecta > Hymenoptera > Halictidae > Lasioglossum > Lasioglossum pauxillum. Next base: position 14,600,534 of record OW121702.1, on the reverse strand, counting down.
CAGCAGCCAAATTTCTTTCTATTTTTAACAATTTTAATCAATTGAAAATAACATATGGACGTTCTTAATATTTTTACTGTTTTAAATTAAATTAAAATTCGCAGTTTAGTAGACACCTAGAATTAAATGAAGTACAACTGATGATTACTTTTCACGAAAGGATGAATTAAAACATGTTTCTCGCCATAAAATAACATAAAAGTAATTCGGAAAGCACGTTGCCGCAAACCCAATCACTTTCAATACAAAGAGCGCAGCGGCGCCATAAGGCGAGATCGAAAAGAAGAGGAAACCCATCGGACCACCGTAAACGGGCGTCTGACCCACAAACACCAGAAACGAGGAACCATCGAACACCATTAACGAACACCGGTCGTCGACAATGAACAGACCGGTGTCTGAGTCACCGAGAATTGATCCGGTCTGTACAGGCGTGTCCAATTTTCGCGTGATCAGTCAGAATGCCCGTCGAGCGGTTAACGATGACTCCCAGAAATCGTGGTGCGCGCGGGAACGCACGATGAAAGATACGTTGGTGGGGATGCGAGAAGAATAGTCAGCCGGTCGGCGGAAGGACGAGAAAAGGGAAGAAAAGGTCCGAGCCGGCCAGAGGTCCGGCCGAGGGAACGTTTATGACGAGGCCTCCTCTGAATTACGATCTCAATACTGCAATAAGTGCTCTTAGCGGGGCCATGTTTTCTTTTTCCCTCCGTGGGCCGAGGCGACGCGACGTTTCCCCCGCGGCTCTTATCGTGGCTTTACGCCCCTGCTCCCGTGGGCTCCTCGAGAAATATTATTTAATTAACGGGAGTCGACCGGCCGCGCGGTCGAGACCTGGATCTTCCCCGGCTCGTAAATAAAAACGCTACATTCTTGGCCCTCGGTCGCCTGTTCCGCTCTTGACTCCCGGCTTCTCTCGGTTTCTAACCCTCCGGAACGTCCTCTGCCGCTCGTTTAAGGAGAAATTCAACTTGGACAGGCCCAGAAACATTCGCTGTTTTATTTGTACATTTTTTGGTACGGGCCTCGTGGAAATCGCCGACACAGATTTCGCCGGAAATAGATTTCACAGACATCAGTCATGGTTGCCAACCGTCCCGAAATTGAAACTGCATTGTTATTTTTGGTAATTATACAGACTAGGGTACACCTCACTGATTTTTATGAAAGTAATGTGAAATAGACATTACTGTTCAGCCTATTAAACATATTAAAATAGTAAATAACTTTCTGTTTCACTCCAGTTTGACGCAATTCAGATACAAAACTTTTTTTTTTTTATATATTGTTTATTTATAAAGGTCGCATTAACATCGAGGTCATTAGCGACCACACAAAACTTTTATTTCGCATATTTTTCAGTCTACTTGCACATGAGCAGTTTCGCCACTTGCATATAAAAATAAAAAACGCACTAAAAAGTACGAAATAATTGCCATTTTATTTATGTAAATACACACGAACTTGAATACAATACAATCTTTTCGGAGGCGGCGCAAAATTGAAAATTTTTCACACTGGAAATTACGAAAATCCTTAAATTTTTCTACATGCTTTTACATCTTAATGTATCTTCTGGAAGAGAAGACACCTACTGATTTCCAAGTTCACCATATTCCAATGAAATCATAATTGGCAACATCTGTCATTTGGAAAAGTTTCAATTTTGCGCCGCCTCCCAAAATATTGTATTGTATTTAAGTTCGTGTGTATTCACATAAATTAAATGGAAATTATCTCAACTCATTTTTTAGTGCGTTTTTTCGAAGTCGGTTTAATTTTTTTATATAAAATCTTTTTATTTCCCCCTTTTTGTGGAACGAGCAGAATTCGTAGAACACCGCAGGGTGGTTTCTAGGTTTTATTGGTTATATGCAATAAAAACCGCAAAGAATGAAAAAATGCAATATTATTTTATCACGGGACCATCCCGGGGACGTACTCTACAAGATGCAAAAGGTTTCGTTCCGATTGGCCCATCCATCTCAGCGTAATCGGTGAACATACATAGAAAAAAAGCGAAAAAAGGCACATACAGATCGAATTGAGTAACCTCCTCCTTTTTCGAAGTCGGTTAAAAATATAACACATAAATACGTCTAAGCGAATAGAATTGTATATACTAACAGCAAGAGGGGGTTAGGGGAGGAGTTGTACAGTTTTGCCCAATTTAGGGTTAAAAAGCAATTAAAAATGAATGCAGGGTTCTAGAGTGAAACAGCGTACGCCCTAAGGCGTGCACGGTATAGCACAACTGATTTGACAATGGCGCAACCATGATCGTCGCTCCCACGAGAAGCTGACAGATAGCGAGATTTTGAAATTGTCTCCGGGCGGCGTTTAACGTGGTTATCGCGGTGTATCGACTCGATTAGCGATCGATGGTTAACGCTGCATTAAAACGATGAGTCTGCGGGGACGTATCCGTGACCAGGACATGCGTGCACACGATCCAAGTTAAAGCCGAACCAGACGCATTACTCAAAGGGTCGCAGAAGGTTAGCGAGGTTTTAAGGCAGCGTCCACAACGAGACCGCGCCTATTTTTTCGATTCCTGTTCTTGCTTACATATATGGGGAATCAAGGTGCACCACGCCAATGAGTAATCCAATATTTCCTCGGTTATATAGTTCAACCCTTTTGCCGTTTAAGGCCAGTGTAATGGCTGACGCGTAAGCTGCGGTAACGCTCCGGAAAAATGTCGCGCTATTCGAAAGCCACGTTTAATGCTCGAAGTACTAATTTATATTTATATCGCATTAAAATGTTCCGAAGGATACAGAAACTCGAAAGCATGCATAATAATGATGTCTTTCGATTTTCTCGGACTCACTGGACCAGTTTGAAATGCTCCTGTTGAGAAGTGTATACATTGCAAAGTGTACATAGTAATCACGGGATTTTTTCCGAAGGACTCGGCCTTAATTAGACTTCGTTTAGTCGATTTTTGTCATCCAGACGCTTTGGACGATTGCAGTGATGGCAATATTTTATTCGTTTCGGCATTTACACATTCTTTTAATGCTTTCGTGCACGGATTGGGTCTGCGTGATGTATTCAATTTTTACTGTTTCAATTGTCCTTAAATCATCTTGGAACTCCTCAATGAATTCTTGTTTTACTAGGAGTAGGTTTATTTTTTTCGGAGTTATCAAGGTCATCGATGTTTTTTGATACATGAATACATTTTTTATTGCATCGTGTAATTAATCGAAAAATACTCTCAGATATGTATAATAACATGACCTTGAAATGACCTTGATCTTCGAAAACTACAGTTTTACCTTCAGCTCAAGGTAATGTCATGTTATTATACATATCTGAATGTATTTTTCGATCACTTACACGAAGCAATAAAAAAAATGTATTTATGTATCAAAAAATATCGATGACCGTGATAACTCCGAAAAAATGACCTTCGGGACTTTTTGTCCCGAATTTTCCCGGATTGACACCATGGACATTATGTAAGAAATATTTATTGAATTACAATAACTTGAGGAGATATTTTGGTGGCCTTATGTAAATGAACCACCCTGTATACTAAGAATGTAATAAAAGTTTTCAGGGAATGTGGCAACGAAAAAATAGATATTCTCGACACATGCATTGGAGGGTTAAATATATTATTTAAAAGTATTAGGTGGTCCTGAAAGTTTGTTTGGTTCTCATTTTTTAAAAAATACAAACACAGCATGGGTAAATAAGGGGAAGGTTGGGAAAAAATAAAATATTAATAATCAGATAATCTTATTTCTTGTATATGCTCCCGTTATGTAACAATATTAAACGTGTATTTAGTGAAATAATATAAATACAAATATATAAAATAATATGTAATACGTAATAATATGTAAAATTTATATATAATATAATTATAAAATAAATAAAATTATATAAATATGCAGGGTGGTCCACGCAAATTGCACACCTATATAACTTCCAAAGTATGCTTTGCACGAAAAAGTTTTGTATACAGAAGATGCATGGTCTGAAGGGGTACATTGTGTAGTGTATTTATATTTTTTACAGATGGAAGCGTTTCGGAGATTTGAAGGTCGATTAGTTTTTTAAAAATAGAATACTATATTTTTTATACCAAAATATTGAAGAATGTCGATTTCTGAGTTAAAAACTATTGACCTTCATTAGTAGTAGTAAATAACGAGTAAAATTTTCAGTAAGTAAAGTGAAATTACTCGTCAATTATTAGGTTTAGGGCTAATGAAGGTCAATAGATTTTTACTCAGAATTCGACATTCTACCATATTGTGGTATAAAAAATATAGTATTCCATTTAAAAAAACAAAGTCGATCTTGAAATCTCAGAAACGCTTCCACCCGTAAAAAAAATAAATACACTACATAATGTACCCCTTCAGACCATGCGACTTTTGTATACAAAACTTTATCGTACAACGCATTCTTTGGAAGTTATACAGGTGTGCAAGTTGCGTGGACCACCCTGTATAAAAATACACTTTTGGGACAAACTAATACTTCATCAGGGCTCGTTGATCTTCTTATTGCACCCAGCTGAACAATTTCGAAATTAATAACCCAGATTCGAGATACTAATACCTGCGAATCGCCTGGAAGAATCATGTCAAAGCACGAATCATCGCAAAAATCTGTTATCCAATTAACATCTCCCTCGAGTATTTTCTCCGGGCGGTCGAAGACAGTTCGCCGCATCGAAAGGATTAAATTCAGTGAAGCTTCTCCGTAAAAATAACATAAATTACAACCTCGGGATGACGTCTCATCGACTGGGCCGTGTATAATTTTATGCGAATGCACACGTGTAATCCGGGGTCCCATCGACACGACGCCGGAGTCGCCCGGAGTGCCACGACGAAGAAAGCCGACGACGTCGTTCCACTTGTTTTCAAGTAATGTCAACTATTCCCCGCGAACATCATCGCGCGGCGAACGACAGGGAACGAGGACGTCGGCGATCTCGATGTAATTTGTCAGCCGGAGAAACCGCGCCGCGGCAAGTAACAGAGACACGCGTGTTCACCAAGAGCACAGTTGCGGGGAGCACGAGTTATCTCTGCCATAATTTTTCCGGGGTTTTTGCCCTCCTCTATGAAAACCACGAAATAAAAAGTGCAGCCCGTAACCAGTCGGATTTGTACAAATGCGTGCCGTTGACTGCGGATTAGACGGAACGGTCTGTTATTTCCCGTGACGGAAAAGAATCGAACGATTCTACGAGTTTCTCCGTGCAAGCGCGCGTTCACTCGAAACCGAGAAATTTCGATTCTTGTTTGCCCGGTTTTTATACGACGATAATTTAACCGGGCTCCTCGAATCAGAGAAATTGATGTTCGTTATTTGTGTTCGTTTTTTGTTATGAAACAGGGCGAAACAGGGGCTACGTTCGATCGCTCGTAATTCGAGGGGATTATCTGGATTTAAAGCGACCGCTCGTACACTCTGTACTACACCTATTACATAAATTACATTTACGCGATATTCCATGGAGCGCTTTACATTGGTTCGCGAGCGGTCGGATTACGATTTTCTGTATGCGACCGTAAGTATTAGGATGTTCCTGGGTTCCGTGAAGGAAATTACTAGTGACTAATAAGCGAATTAAAAGTGACCTTGAATCTCAAGGTTGGGATGGGAACCATTTCTTTTTATTGCATCGTGTTCTACTCGTCACAAGGATGGGAAGTACAACCGATACCATTGGGGTCAAAACTCAATCGTTTTTGGTAATTATACAGAAAAGGGTGCACTCTCGAGTTTATACAGGGTGACAAGAAATAACGGAGTTAATCATTTCTTATTATAATTCCTTCAAATTGACGAATTTGGAAAAACCAAATAATAACAACCATAACATAAACCGTTAGTATTCATATATTTAAGAAGTTTCGAAGTGGCCACCAATTGCGCCGATGCAGAGGATGAAACGTGTTTTGAAATTTTCGGCAATGGGCCGCAGCTCTTCTGGCATCATTCGGTCCCACTCCCGGTGCAGAGATTTTTTCAATGACTCCAAATTTTTATGGGGCCGAGCACAAGCCATGGCCTCCAAAATCGACCACACGCTGTAGTCCATCGGGTTGAGATTCGATGAGTACGGCGGCCATTCCGCAGATGTGATGAAACCTGGAAAATGGGGTTTGCACCACTCCTGAGTCGTTTTCGCCCCGTGGGCCGGCTCGGAATCCTGCTGTAACGTCCATTCCGGATCGCCGAAGTGCTGTAGGGCCCACGGAAGTACGACGGCTTCGAGAATGTCCCGTCAATACAGTACTTGATTGATTTTGACCCCTTGATCCACGAAAACCGTAGCAAATTCCGTTTTCCAGGTTTCATCACATCTGCGGAATGGCCGCTGTACTCACCGGATCGCAACCCTATGAATTCCAGCACTTGGTCGATTTTGGAGGCCAGGGCCTGTGCTCAGCCTCATAAAAGTTTCGGGTCGCTAAAAAAATCTCTGCGCCGGGTGTAGGACCGAATGACGCCAGAAGAGCTGCGGCCTATTGCCGAAAATTTCAAAACACGTTTGAGCCTCTGCATCGGCTCAAAGGGTGGCCACTTCGAAACCTCTTAAATATATGAATACTAACGGTCTATGTTATCGTTGTTATTATTTGGTTTTTCAAAATTCGTCGATTTGACAGAATTATAATAAGATATGTTTAACTCCGTTATTTCTTATCACCCTGTATCTTGGTGAAGCCGTCGGAAATGCCGATCGTGACAAAACTTCATCATTATTTTTTTAAATACAGTTTTGGTATATCAGTTTGATAGTTTATTTTAGAAAGAAACGAAATACATGCAATGGAAAAGTTGTGGCTCGTGATGAATTTATTAATTGAAGCACCTGGTGGACACTTCTGTGGAAGAGTAGTCACTAGACTGCGGATCATTATGCAAAATAAAAATTAAAAAAGTATGGTAAAGTTGTTGGTAGAAAAGGGTGCACTCTCGAGTTTATATCTTGGTGAAGCCGTTGAAAATGATTTTTTGGCATATGGAATATATCGACAATGTAATATGCAGGGTGTCTCAGCTGAGGGGGGCCACCTAAATATCTCCTTTATTTTTAATGGCACAAAAGAAATATTTATGGCATAATTTAAATGGTATCGAAGGAGTAATATCATAGAAGAACAATTTTTCTTTGTCCGGTTATTTTTTCATAGTTTTTTCAAGGTCAGCGTGATTTTTTATCCGGAAAACTTATTTTTTTTATTCCATATAGATGGAATAAAAGATTCCATAAGATAGATAGAGACAGATATAGATTCCATACGATGGAATAAAAAAAAATGTTTTCTCGATAAAAAAATGACGATGATCTTGAAAAACCTATGAAAAAATAACCAGACAAAAGAAATTGTTCTTCTATGATATTCCTTCTTCGATACCATTTAAATTATGCCATACATATCTTTCGTGCCACTAAAAATAAAGGAGATATTTAGGTGGGCTCCTTCAGCTGAGACACCCTGTATAGACTGTGGATCTTTATGCAAAATAAAATCTTCATACATCAATTACGATCTACAGAAGCTAAGTACCAATTTATCTTCCTCATTAATAATTTTTATATGTTAAAAATAGTGTATCGACACTGTTTAAGTCATTGAATCTTTTTATTTTTTCGAATTACACCTATTCATTTTTGTCATGAATGCATCAAATCCGCAGTCTAGTAATACACATAAATAAAATCATTTTGATAATGACAAAACTTCACCATCATTTTTTAAATTCAGTTTTGGTAAATCAGTTTGGTCTACGATATTTTACATTTTAATTTCGGAGGATTCGGCGATATCGGACGGTTCAATTTCCGGTCGCACCGGGACCGCGCCAAGATGTGGTTTCCCTTGGAGCAGCGAAAGGTCGCTACGCGATCGGCTGGCAATATGCAGTAAAGCACGAGTGCAACAATGCTCCGCGATCCCCCATCACGGGAAAAGGGGGAGACTCAGGCCGGATATATGCGGTGTCTCGTTAATCAAGGGAACCTCGGTATCGCTCGCGGCCCTATCCGCTGGAAAATGGGAGAGGACAAGCGAGGGTGACCAGTGTTTAACGGTTGACAAACGACCGGCGAGGTACGCGGTCGCGTAAACAACGTGTCGAGTGCGGAACAGACGGCCGACGACTTTCACGCAGAAAAAACCTCGTAAATCTGCCTATTAAACGCGATTAACGGTTCCGAGGAGCCGCGCGAGGAACATCCCAATGATTGCAAGAGGATCGAGCACCTCTCCCTTCCTGCTCCTTCAATTTTTCGCGAATATTTGCGGAACGGATGTGCGCCGGAAATTTTACTAAAATGAACCCTCCGCAGGACAATGAGCATCGTACTTGAACGGCTCGGTTAATCCGGCGTGATGGAAACCACGAATGGCTCGCACTAGGAGGCGCTTAATGCCCCTCGGCGCCGCCATCTTGTTTGCTATTCGAATTCCGGTCGTCGTACGTTTATTCATTTATTTATGCGATTCTTTATGCGGTCGTACATTTCATTTCATTGCTGTGCATTAATCTTGGTGAAATATTTGCGAATAGTCTTCGTTGATACATTGGGTATCAAGATCAGACCAATGTCTATAAAAATCACACAGAATCAGGACAACTTATTTAATAATACAAGAATAGAAAAGTCGAAGCTTATAACAAAGTTTAATTTACTTAATAGATTGTAGTAAAAATTGAATTTCAAGTTTGGTAAAAAAACTGTGGCGATCATGCATGACATTTCCTATGACGTTCTATAAAATGGATGTCGTTAAACTTTTTGGTTAATCAAAATTTGTAACAATTTCGCTATTTTCCAGCAGGAATATGCTCGAAAGTTTGAAGAGAGAAAATAAGTGTTCGCGTACCCAGGTATTGAAATATAACGATTCTAGAACTATCAACATTTAGTACGATCTATATGGAAACGAATTTGCGATGTACAAAGTTGATTCGACAGTATCACAGAAATTGCTGGCCCATCAAACTCCCACTAATCTGTCTGAAAGAATTGACGACGTGGTCCCCATCGTTACTATCATAACTGCGTGACGAAGATCGAACGTCTGTCAGCGAGGTTGATTAGACATACAGGGGGTATAGTAAAATCGCTGCGGAGCCTGATAGGAAGAGGCTTGTCAAATAGCTTTGATTTTCCGCGAATCGTTGAAGTATTCAAGAACGGCTGGAGGACGCAGGTATCATGAAATTCGACAGTGACATGAAAACTCTCCAGAGACCTTATTACCGTCCGTCAACGATTCCGGAAAGGCAAAGTGACGAGCAAGAGGGAAGAATCGTTTCGTAGAACGTGTACCAAGGGCAAGACAGAAGGAAAAGAGAGAAAGAGGTTGAGTGTGAAAGAGAGAGAGAGAGAGAGAGAGAGAGAGAGAGAGAGAGAGAGAGAGAGAGAGAGAGAGAGGGTGAGGCAGGTTCGAAGAGAAAAGGAGAAAGGAGGACGAGGGAAACGCAGATTCAAGGAACGATAGCGCGGTCGACGAATCATTAGACGAGACAATACCAGGCAGGCCTTAACTACGGGAGGAGTTAAGCAGAAGCATGGTTTTTCATTTGTTCATTAGTGGTACGCCGGGCACGGGAGCAATGCGAAGAAAACGCGTGGGCACCGGAGAAAAATTCTCCGACCACGGTGGGGAACGCGCGGAATGCAACAGAACCCGATTTCGTGAGGTTTTTCGCGTGGTTACACGACTGATAATCGAGGAAGCCGATTTCACAGGAATTGCGGGCTCGGCGGCGGTCGGTCACGTACGAGCGATTCCGCAATGTTTGCCCATCCCCTGCGACCCTGATAGAGCCCGCTTGATTAGACGCGTGCTTTATTAAATATTTGCCATCGTGTTACTTTTAATCACACCTGGTGTCCCCGCCCCGGGACCGACCGTCTCCGTGGAATGATTGCTCCGACGGGGAACGATGAGGGTGCCTGAACCCCTACACGGGTGTGCACGGTCCAGTCGGGGACGTTATAGACGTTGCGTACTTATTTTATGCAAATATGCTGGTTAATTCAAATTTCCGCGACGTGTGTGTATTCTTCCCTCTGATGCAATTTGAATTCTCCTGGTAAAAGTTTCAGGCTAAATTAAAAATCATTCGTTCGTGGGATATTCGAGCAAGTTAAACATTTTCCACGTTGATTGTAGGAGGCTGAAGATAAGTGGAAATGTATTTCTTCCTTTCACATAAACGTAGCGAGTCGAATATGTTGTAGATAATAATTGGACTGCGAATTTTTATGCAAAATAAAACTTTTCTGCGTCAACTGCAAGAAACAAGACTTTGAATATCAAGGTATTTATCTTTATTTACTTTATTAATTTTATTAATTTTACGGCAACCTTATTTACAGATCTTCATAAATTCATTTCTGTACATCCTGTAAGAAAAAGAAAGGTTGAAAAATAATTAGAAAAATAGAATCTAATCCTAGCAGCTCGCTTAGAATAACAAGAGTTCCTTTTGTTACGATAAGAATTCTGAAAGAACCACCTATTATGGATGTCCACTCGGATGTGGAGGGGTCGAATGATTAATTTTCTTTAGAGATGTTCGGTGGATCAAGAGATCATGTGTACATGCACGTATGTCGAAGGGCTATTCACGGACAGTGGTTGTCGCACGAACGAAACGCGAGTTCAGTTCTCACGACCGCTAAGGTAGCAAAGGTAGGTACAGGTGAAACGGATGGCCAGCTTAGTGGCTGAAAGTAGTCGTGCAAGTGGATTAGGTGCTCAAGATTGATGGCCGCGTGTAAACATACAGGTGTAATAGGTATCCGAGGTAACGGACAGGGGGACATATGAGTGGAAAGAGTCATCAGGTTTGGCGTAGACGTGGCGGAATGGCCACTCTGTTTCCAGTTAGCCACTGGGAATAAACTTGCTAGCCAACTCGCTGACAAAAACTGCTGTTCTGATGGGAGTGGAGTATTCCTTCGAACGGGGAACGTAATTTTGCCGCTGCTAATGCTTCTTACCCCCGTTTCGAATCATTCCGTAGATAGGCGGACTTAAAAGCATAACTCTACGCTGCTGATGACGAACTTTACATTAAGTTTTCCCTTCTACTCGTCGTCGATCTCCGATAACCGGTCTTCAGATCGGTTATGCTCAATTTTACGTACATTAAAGTTGCTGCATATGCATTTAACCCTTCGACGGCGGACCCTTTTAAAGATTTCATGGCTGGAGCCATTTAAATCCATGTGTACCAATTTTCTTTTACACATCTTCTTAAATCCACTGCTTTCAGATCGATGTTAATCCTCTTGATGAACTCAATATGCTTTACTTTGCTTCATGAAATCATACTCATTCACATAGAGTCTTTATTTCCGAAACCAATGAATAAATAAATTCGTAGATGAGTCGTTTATAATTCTCTGTCAAAACGAAGGTTCGAGGGCTGAAATGAATTTATATTTACGAAATAATATCACAAAGTAGCCGAATCTTCATGTTCATAAAGAACTCTGACTTTATACGGAAAACATGGTGTCCAATTTCAACAGTGAACGTATCCGTCTCGGTTTATCGCTTAATCGCAAGCATTTCTCCTCACATTTTAATTAATTTGTGAGTCGATTGGGAAAGTTCACGCAACTTTCTCGATGACGAAACCCGCCGGAATGAGCGAGATCATTTCATAACCGGCGCACTCGACTTTACGACTGTGTTTATTGCGTGCCTACGATGCCTGACATTCGAAAATGCCAAACTTTATCGTCACCTTAAATCTACCCCTCGTAAAAAGGATGACGAGTTGAAGCTGCCGAAGTATCTCGGAAATATATCATTCTCCGTTGAAAGGAAAGCACCGTCGACCATCCTTGGGTCAATGGGATGACTCAATATTTGGGTAGCCGCGCACCAAGCGATATATCGTTCGCGATCCAGATTTTATGACACTGTAACACGTGTTCACGCCGTTAATTAATTCTGTGCAGTTGAAAGAACGTAGTAGAGGTTGTTACAACCTGTTTAACCTTCAGATCAGGGGAAGCTTCAGCCTAATCAATGGAATTGGAGGGAAAAGGGTACCCCGTCTCTGCCAGTACCGAATTAGTCACGTGACATTGTGACACATGCGCGACAGAGACGAAACGTGTAGAAGGGAAAGGATGGAGTGGGAAAAACAAGTCTTAATCTGACCTCACTGATCGTCAAATTTTTATTTTTGTACGATCGTGGCGTTATTGAACGAATCTATTTAAAATATAAGACTACGACTGAAGCTGAATTGGTGAAGCGAGAAACGAAACAGAATGAGTAGACAGCGGATCTTTATGCATTTATGAAGAAATTGCTTGGGTGAAATAGAAAATAGCAAAAGATTTTAAAAATTCAAGAATGTTGTAATGTTGCTTTTAATGTAACAAAATAGTTAAGGGATGAAATCAATTCTTATGTTATTCCTGCTTCCCACAATCAATGCAAAACATTTTTATTTTGCACAAAAATCCGCAGTCTAAGGATGAGTATTAACCAAGAATATCTTATGCAATTACTGTTGAGAAGCGTATTAAGCATAACAGTTGCTGACGAAACGCATCACGTGACCGGACCGTGGCGTCACGTGGGGGAATCCTCCTAGAAGGGGAAGAGAGAGTGGGAACACAAGTCTTAATCTGGTCATACTTGAGTAAATATCCAAAAACGGTAAAATGATATTTAAAGATGATTTTCACGGGGTTCATAACATCCTCGTAAAACCGCGGAATTGATTCTATAAAATACGGAGCACACGGGAACGTACCATTAAAATGATAAAGAACGCTCAAGCATATTGATAGGGAGCGTTTCGCTCGGAAACAGAGAATTCAATAATTGTTCCGGATTATCGGAACGAGGCGACTCCGCTGAAAGTAAACCAGAACAACGGCCGCGCGAGTCTGAATATAGCCGGCCGGGGACGATTAAACGTTCGGAGATGAACGCGGGCGAAGCTAATTAGCGGCTTTCGAGGCGGCCAACGTGCACCGTAAAAGGCAGGACACGACCGCGGCTCCTGGACGCGTGTATAGAAAAGGTGGGCCCCGAGGAATCAGAAAAAGTGGCCGGATTCTTCGCCGTAAAAATCATTCCCCCGCCGCGACCGTACCGACGACAGCGGTGTATCTCCGCGCCTCGGATTCCGTGAAAATTATGCTACCGATCTTTATCATTTCAGGGACCGCCGAACGTCGCGCCACCGACTCCGTAGCAATGGCACCCATTCATATAACCTTAGACCATATACAGGGTGTCCCAAAATTCGTGAAAATCCCGGAAATGGGAGGTTCCTGAAACCATTTAAAGCGACATTTTCCTTTGCAAAAATGTTATCCGCGGCTTTGTTTAGGAGTTATTAACGAAAAACACGGACCAATCAGAGCGCGACCTAGGCGCGAGTTGGCACAGTCGACACGCGAACTGTCGATTGGCCGACTATGTCAACTCGCGCCTAGGTCGCGCTCTGATTGGTCCGTGTTTTTCGTTAATAACTCCTAAACAAAGCCGCGGATAACATTTTTGCAAAGGAAAATGTCGCTTCAAATGGTCTCAGGAACCTCCCATTTCCGGGATTTTCACGAATTTTGGGACACCCTGTATACCTATAGACCCGGCGCATATAATTTTCCCCTCGACAAAGATGAAGACAGCGTGACGTCACATTCTCGAAAGATGTATAAGCTATGCTCATCGACAGTGCCTACGCTTGGCTTATATGGGAGGTGAGGGGGATCAGCGGGTGCACCATGTACATGTACCCAGTACGCGGGAAGAATGGACAGGATAATTTCAAAGAATTTAACATTGTATCATGAAATTATCTATTATAAACTGTATTTGAGATACAGACGTTTATTCTGTATGTTTTATTAAGATATTACAATGAAGTATAAAAAAGTAATAATAGTATTATATATTAACTATTTTAGGAATCGCGCGATATTTGATTCTGAAGATTAACAACTTTCGCATATTATGCAGGTTACGAAATAATTTTTTACATATAAATTGATTACATTTACAACATTTTAAGGTAGTACTGCTAGTTTTACACAATTAACATTTATCTCGCTTGTGATTAGTTATTGCTAAACTGCGGATCTTTATGCATTTACAAAAAAATTGAGTAGATGAAATTCAAAATCGTTGAAAAATTTTAAAAATTGAAAATGTCAAAAATAACATTCAATTTAATTTCTATTTCTGGATTTCTGGAACAATTTGGAATCATTACAGAAAATTCACACGGAGCAAGTGTATAATGGCGTAGTGTCGGCGTCGGTCTGCCGTTTCAGTCATTTTGAAATTATCTTAAAACTTATCTTGTGACATCACGCTGTACGTTTATCTTTTCCGAGCTGCACTCGCGGTTTTCCTATACACATACTATACCTATGCCGGGTCTATAGGTATATATGGTCTAAGCATATAACGCTGTTTCTGAGGAAAATCTCATTGAAGTCTATTCCAAGAGTAATCCTGTGTGATTCTATTTCTAAGTGTTTGCAATGCAACGCTATTCGAATAAAATTGATTTTGTAAGAAAAATTCTTTTCCACTAAAGAATGAATATGTGCATTTATTATATGCTATTTAAGTGGTATTTCCAGAAAATTGAAGCTGAATATCTCAAACTGTTAGGTTGGCAACTAAGTTCGCAACCTCCACATTTTCTGAAACAATATTTTTTAAGCACGAGTATTTTATATTAAAAAATCGCAAAATTCAGAACTTCCCAATGATATACAGTTCAAAACGAATGGTCACAGAATGAGGTTATAATGACACAATAAAAGAAATTATGAAACAAAAGGTCGCGAATTTAGTTGCCAACCTAATCCATCTTGGACATTGTAGCCATTTTACCAAGAGACGGTCTGCGAATTTTCAATACTTTATATTTTATTTTATGATAGAATAGAACATTATTTATCTCAGAATAAAGCAAACGTCTCCAATTTTCTCAGGTCAAAATAAAATCTTTTATTCACGACAATGTCACTTTAACAATTGAAGTTGTCGCTGGCATCACAAAATGGAGTGCTCGTAAATGGCAAAAATGCGCAACGTCGAAAAATCTGTTGAGAGAATGGAGACGGTGTGTTGGAGGATCGCATGGCCGCAGAATGGAGCCGAGAACAGCGCGAATATCAACGACGAGGACAAGCGAAACTCGCGCGAGCGGTCGTGGTTGCGTCGATGAAAGAAGGACGAGCCGGCGCGAAGCGAAGCAAGGCGAAACGAGGGAACGGGTTGCGGGCCCGAGAGCCGGGACAAGAGGAACCGAAAGGTCTTCAAGTTTTTGCGAGCGTAGCGCGTACGAAACCTGCGACGCGGAGCGACATTCTTCTTCTCTTCTAACCCTTTCTGTTCGCGGTTCGATGGACGTGAAGAAATCGGCGTGCGGAGACTGAACTTTTAGGGGCATACTTTTTCGGCACGGCCACGGATAAAAGCGTTTATCTTCGGCCAGGACGTTTACGAGCCTGCCAGTCACCGGCTCCAACAATTATTCCAACTTTCTCCCGTTTGTTTTTATCTCGCGAATTAACGACTGATCGAATTGATAATTTCGTTAGCTACATACTACCGCGAACGATGCCGCTTGAAATCATTCATGAAATTATGTTGGTGCGTTAACAGTTTATGTTTATTAAGACTTCGTACGATTTTTATTGTATTAGGTTGGCAACTAAGTTTGCGACCTCCACATTTTCTCAAACAAAGTCATTTATATATATTTTTTAAGTACGAGTATTTTATATCAAATTAATCGCAACATTCAGAGCTTTCTAATGATACACAGTTCAAAAGGAATGGACGCTGAATGAGGTTATAATGATACAATAAAAGAATTACGAAACAAATGGTCGCGAATTTAGTTGCCAACCTAATAGTATGTGCTTGGATCGTTTTATCCAAACATCGTAGAATTTTCATTGAAGATTATCTTGAATCATTTTGGTCACACATCGTACAATTTTGATTGCATTGTACACGGTGTATAAAAAGTAATGGATATCCGTCTTAAGGGTGAATCTACACCTCTGGATCGGTGGACATTTGTAAAAGATACTTGCCGCAAAATTGTTTATAACAAAGAAAATTGTTGTTAGAATTTGTTTTCACATCAATCGAGATTTCTACTCATCGAGACGAGAAAAAGTTTGAAAGGAGCCACATGTCGCAAACAAATAGTTATTGAGATATAAGAAGACAAAGTTCTTGCAAAATTATTATACGTATAGACAAAAGCTTACTACATACTACTGCCTCATCATTGCCAATTCCATTTACCGACTTGTATCAAGAGTTCAAAAGGAATACGCATATACAAACAAGAAAGATTATAAAAGAGCAAGGCTTGATGAAAGGGAAAATATTTTTCAATCATTATTATAGTGGAAGATCTAATCCATGGTTTAAACACGAACGTTTTTCACGAGAACTTATTGTAACTATTAATCGGTGTACTGTCGATCATTATAGCCTTAAAGCGTCTCTATTTCGTGTAGGAATTATTACTGACCCGAAGTGCGAGTGCGGACACAGCAGCCAGGATATCAATCATATTGTTTGGCAATGTAGCCTCTTCGATTTGCAGTGATCTAAGCTAATTCATCAACTGCGTAATATTAAACTTCAATTACCGTTAAGCTTAGAAATATTAGTGGCCCGACCCGACATTAAAGCTTGTATTCTCATTTTTAATTTCTTAAAAGACTGTAAACTACGAATTTAATTTGATTTAATGTAGACTGTGTATGTATGAATATGTATGCATATACTGTAATTTACCTCAGTGCAGCAGAAGTAAATCTCACCAGAGGTGTAGATTCACCCCTAGAACGGATGACCATTACTATTTATACACCCTGTATAATTTTCATTGTAAGATGTGTTTGAATCATTTTGGTCACACGTCGTACAACTTTTATTGTACGTTTGAATAACGAAGTTTGTAAAACAATTTCCTTTGGAAACATTTGCATAATTTCAACAACACTGCAGGACAAATATTTAAAATATAAGACTACGAATGAAGGTGAATCGGCCGAATTAAAGCGAGAAACGAAACAGGATGAATATCAAGCAAGAATGTCTAGTGCAATTACTGTTGAGAAGCGTATTAAGCATAACAGTTGATCCAAATGTCCTACGCCGCACAGTGGGGTATTTGCCCGATTTTAGCGGTCAAAATTCAATTTTTAAAATTTTACATAAATTGTAAAATTTTTGTGGCTTGAGTTAGTTGAATGTCTGAGGAACAATTTCCCATCATTCGTTTTTCCATTCGTGTATCCATTAAGCACTGAAATTTGTCGGAAGTTAAAGTTCCGTTAACCCGCTTTCATTTCTCAACGAATTCACCTATTAGCAATTGTTACCTTATTTACATGCACTAACAGATTTTTGTTTTATAGAAGTTTTTTTAGCTAAGTATAAGGTATACTTTTAAGAGAAATTCACTTTTGTACCATATACATGTTTGTAATTATTAATATTTAAAGATAACCAACGATGAGTCACTTTCTTGATGATTCTAAGACTTTGGTCATGATTTCGTTATGCTTCCGGGTGCGTCCCGGTGTTTATTTCTGTGCCATTGTATTCTTTGAAGTTTTCTGATTAAGATGCAAGAAAAATTGGATCGGACTACGACTGACTACGTGTTTTATAGTTGATTTACGGAAAAATGGCCATCGCGCGGGTTCGAAAATCGTAGCATTTCTCACATCCTGCATGTTCGCATTCGCTATATTTTCGTATTTGCTTAAGTAAATACTAAATAATAATAATAAACACACAATATACACTAAAATAAGAAAACAGTATACACATGAAATTTAAATAATATACAGGGTGGTGCAATAACTATGTCCATTTTGAATATTGTCGTTATTTGTAATAATATGAAAAAATGTTATCAACAAAATTTGCACGGTACAGAGGGGGACATGTTGTGGCATAAACATTTTCTGCGTGGGTGGAGGCATAGAGGAGATTTCAAGGTGACCTCGATTTTTTTAGTCGAAAGACCTACTTTCTGTATCATGAATCGATAGTCTATCGAATTCCGAGTAAAAATGTATTGAGCTCCATATGTCTTAAATCTAATAATTAACGAGATATTTTTTTTTTTGTTTGTTATTTAACGTCGCTTTTTGAACTCCTTTTCGGAATTATTTCACGACGGGACCTACAGTTTTTATAAGGTGGGTTCCGAACCACCTTGGGCACCACAGTCTACTAACGAGATATTATCGAAATAATTTTCATTCTTCTTTTGATAATATCTCGTTAACTATTAGGTTTAGGACATACGAAGGTCAACACTTTTATACTCAGAATTTGATACTCTATCGATCTATGGTATAAAAAAAGGACATTCTGTTTAAAAAATCAAGGTGACCTTGAAATCTCCTCTATGCCTCCACCCACGCAGAAAATATTTGTGCCACAACATGTCCCCCTCTGAACCGTGCAAATTTTGTTGATAACCTTTTTCCATACTATTATAAATAACGGAGATTATTCTTTGTAATAAC
This sequence comes from Lasioglossum pauxillum, assembly GCA_933228785.1. Classification (NCBI taxonomy): domain Eukaryota; kingdom Metazoa; phylum Arthropoda; class Insecta; order Hymenoptera; family Halictidae; genus Lasioglossum; species Lasioglossum pauxillum. Next base: position 14,581,966 of record OW121702.1, on the reverse strand, counting down.
TATTTTAAAAAGATATTTTAATTGTAAATGATTATACTTTTTGATAGTGTACATAAAATAGACGATTGACGTTAAAATATTGATTATAATCCACAGTACTTGATTGAAAAATAGCTACAAACTTTACAATCTGATACGCTCCTCTTTATGGACAAATTCATTTAAAACATCCATTTTAGTAAAAACGGCATATAGTACAAAAAGTAGAAATCTCAAGCATTAAAATGGTTGTTTTTTCATCAAATTTGGATAAATTTTGGCGAAGTTACAGCAGTTTCAATATTGAGCGAATTTTGAATTAGCTGTGGCCGTTGAAATCGGGCAAATACCCCACTGTGCGCCGTTTGAAAAAATCATGTCAACAGTCCACAATTATTAGACGGCCACTCAACCATCCATTACCGAAGCAAACGCATCATTACCTCCGCGAAGAGTCCGCGAATTCCTTCGGATTCATTAAAGCCTCTTCCCGGTCTCCTCGTTTCTCGAACGGCATCTGCCGTTCACGAATTTTTAATCTTGCCCGGTCGATACACCCTTTTTTCTCGATCCCCATGGTAATCAGCTCTCCAATAAACATAACACGGAGGACCAACATCGGAACCACTATAATCTCCTAAAGTAAAATGTTCGAGAGCCCGATAAAAATGCTGTGCAGATTCGCCGGCGATAACGCGGCGAGCGTACCCGATAGGAAGGGGACACGAAAAACGTCGCAACAAGAACACACGAGCGGAGATAGAAAGGCCTTCATTTTGACGAACTCGGAACGACGACAGTGTCCCCGTTCCTTCGTCTCTTTTTTTCCCTGGCTTCGTCCGTCGCGTCGCCGCGAGAGTTTCTCCGTCAAAGGTAATTTGCGAGTTCTGAGAACCGTGATGATAGCCGGTGAAATTAAAACCGAGAATGGCAGATAAAGCTGGCGCGATCGAGCTCGACGATTCGGGCCCGCGAACTCCTCGTTTTTCCCTTTCATTAGGTATGAATCGTATCTCATCGGACCTCGGGCCCAGACGTGTTACCTGCCCCTCGGCGATACGTGAGTTAAGTGCGAAATTCGCTGACCAGGGAAACACGAGTTATCGATTTTAGCGAAATCATTTTAAACTTCACGTAAACTCGTTCTGATGTCTTTACTAACGAACCATATTTCCTTGAGGAGAGTGATTCCTAAGGTCATTTGAAATAACTCTTTCCTTTACGAAAATGTTCTCCGCGGCTTCGTTCAAGAGTTATTAATGGACTACGGATCTTTATGCAAAATAAAAAATGTTTGCATTGATTGCAAGACACAGGTGCCAAATAGAAAATTCCTTTTTCTTTTAATTGTCTTATTAAGCTGAAATTAATACACCGATGTTCTTAAATCTTCGTAATTCGCCCACTGCTTTAAATTGCACGTGCCCATTTCTATCATAAAAGCATAAAATTCGCAGTCTAGTTATTAACAAAAAATACTGGCCAATCAGAGCTATTTGCGAAGTTGTACCTTGCAAATAAAGGTACTCGTTAACAGAGCACAGCATTTCGTTATTAACATTCTGCAGAAATGGTAGTTCCTGTGTCAGCTTGAAACTATTTCACGTTATAGGCTGTATCCAAGCATTTTACTTGGGATAGGTAAGTTATTGTGGACTCCAAGCTGTTATGCAAAATATCCTTCTGGTTTAATCGCCACGATTTGGCCGGAATTGATAGAGGAATCGAGTACATACTGCGATAACTTGTGCGGGTACGGCGATATCATAGTAACTGTACACCGCGCGATAAGCGGAACTGGTTCTCGAGGATTAGACGTTTCAGTCCCCTTTACCTGTTCGTCTATTATACTACTTCGACTGTGTGCTGGATTATGTGGGGGATCCTGCGGGTCCATGTCTATTTTACGAGACGATGGAAATGGTCCGTGAATAGTGAGATGTCACTGTGATTTTATACACTTTTCCTTTCCGATAGATCCTAGAGAGGACGTTCTCTCATCTATGTATTTAGTAGGCACAAATATTCCATTATAATTAGGGATGGGATAAGTTCAATATGTACTCACGAATCCGAGTCAATTTCAATAACCAAGTTTCATTTCATGGGTTTCGATTACTACTTAAAAGCAATAATGTTTCAATGATTATATTTGAAAAGTATTCATTTTATACACACTGATATCGAACCTCGGAATGAGTACTTACAAGTTTCGAAAAGACACTTATGAGTACTTCGATGTTGAAAGGAATCGAATCTTTTACAAGCAGTACTCGAATCTTGGAAATCAGAACTGCAGAGTAGGTTTTAAGCTCTTCCTTCATTAAATTCGTAACTATTTAAGAATAATATTTCCGATAGATTATGCAATTATAGTTATACGTGTTGAATTAAATTATGCATTAGAAGACAACGTAATTGATTTTAAAGGTAAAAAACATAATGATTAGAAAAATCAGAGAATTTCCGGTACGATATTCAGAAAAGTTTCGAATCTGTTCGACCAAGATTCGAATATAATTGCAAGTATTATTTCCGTTTACCAAAGTACTTGTAGAAGGTTCGAAACTGTCTGGCATAGGTTCGAGCATACTTAGGAGTACTATTTCTGTTTTTCGAAGTACTTATAGAGAGTTCGAATTCAATCAATCAAAGTTCGAACCTGTTTGCGAGGTACTTAATTCCATCCCTAATTATAATTATTAGACTGCGGAGTTTATGCATTTATGACAAAAATAGATAGATGTAAATTAAAACAGTAAAAACATTAAGACGCTTTAAGAACATCCACATGTTGTTTTTAATTTATTACAATTGTTAAAGATAGGAAGACATTTTTATATGGTTCCTGCATCTTGTACGTGACGAAGAAAATTTTTATTCTGCATAATGGTCCGCTGTCTAATAATAATAAAACGATTGGATTTATTCAGATTTGAATAAAGAACTATACTAATGCTTGAATAAAGAAGTATACCAAAACTAAAGAAAGTATTTCTATCACTTCACGAATTGTAAAAGAAAAAATCCGCCATTTTGACGGTCCCGGTCCAGTGCCGAATATGGCTGAAGAATTACGTCACCATTGCATGGCCGACATGGCGTCGATGCGTTAACACGAACAGGTAGTATGTTACACTAAAGAATCGCCTCCCCGCTAGGAACCACCTGTCCATCCCCAGTGTTCCGACACTGTAACTACCTTAACGATTCTCTAACGAGTTCCCCTACTGGGGAGGGTCGGTGCAAATGATGTTAATCACGGTCACGTCCGCGTATGAAGTGCTGAAACGTCTTCACCGGAAACAATGGGACCCGGTGATTTCGCAACGGCTACACTCGGTGTACCGTTCCCGATGGCGTTAACGGGTCGCCCGTTGGCTCACGCGAGACTATTTCGGGTCACGGATAGTATTCGGGGTCAGGTGAGGTAGCCGGTGGAGACCGGGGACAGCGTTAATTGCGTCTTGCTGACACGGACTCCGATTACCTTCCTCGGAGCCGAGTCTACCTAAGTACGTGTCCCTTCCGCGTGACTTTGCCGATAAAACTCCAACTTTTATGCGGAACGATTCCCTTTGACCTCGACAAAGACCAACCGAAAGAACAGTTCCAGAGCTTGACAACCCGGGGTGCAAATAATTAACCAATGATTAAATGGACGTAGTTACTTCTCGTATAATACCTGTAAATGATAATCTGATGTCGTTTACACGTTGAAAATGTACTGAGTATATCTTTAATAAAGCACATTCCAGCTTCCAACAGAAAACTGGCCGGCCCTCCAAAGCTTAATCTGAACAGAAGAAGCACAACAATTTTAGCGTTTCCATCCCCTGGCACAATCAATGATCCGAGTTTGAAAAATGCGTATCGGCGGTGTGAAAGACTCGATCAAGACGAGCCAGGTTCTAGCGGGCGAGCATCAATCAAAGTCGATCGGGATCAAAGGATTAAAACGCTTTCAGGCTTTCCTCGGAGCCTTCGTCCTGCGCGAGACGACCGCTGGCGACTTTTCAGCTCTCCTCTCGTGGTTTTCACGGCGATACAAGTTTTTCTCTCGCTCCATTTATTCTCGTGACAGTCGACTGGCAGACTCGACCAGTCCTTAGCTCACCGAGCTGGCAAATCTCATCTCGTTCGGATGAGACTCTTACTCTTCACCTCGGATAAGGACGCAAATTAAAAGATAAAATAGAAAATTTATATAGTTCTCGCGAATATTCGAAAGGACGTTTTTCCATTGAACCCACCGGGTGAATGGCGGACTCGGACAGCTAGCGACGAGTTAATTATTCCCCTATTAAATCAATCCCCTATCAAATTCATCCGCTAATTCACCGCGCGCTGCGGTTAATCGTGGCGCTGAGTAGCCTGTAACTATCGATGGTCATTCACGGCGAACGTAATCAATATGATAAGGCGGTTCTCTTCGAAGATCAACGAAGCTGCAGATAGCGCTAATAAACGAACGACCCGCAGCGAGTGCACCTCCAAAGACCGGTTCTCTCGATGAGATCTCCTAGACAAATTGGGAAGATCTGCTGGCGTCTTGAATAGGAGCTCGGAGTGATAAGCCGGGAAATTACTCTTTTTCCCATTCAGTTTCCTCCGCGTTAGGGAAAATTGCTGAAGTGATCCCGGGACGTGATGATCGACTTTGGTCATTGTTTTCCGGCGCGTTCTTGCGTGCCAGAGGAAATCAATTGGAACCCCGTCGCGACCATATTTGAGGGTCGTTAACGGCGGCCATGATGGTCTTGCCACAGTTCTGCAGACGGCGCAACCCATTTCTCTAGCTTCAAATATCTCTGAATCTATCGTTGAAGATACGAATGAGTTATAATATTATCCAAGATATGAAATTGAATATCGAACCGCCATCTCGACCGACGTCTATTTGCCGTTTAAAGTCTTCGGCGTGCTCGCAATCGATTTACAACCGGCCAGAATGAGCTTCGGGCTTCGAGTCCGGCGGATTCCCGGCTTTCCAAAGAAGCAGTTTCCTCTTCATTAAGCGACGACAGGAATATATATCTTCTTGCGGCACGCTGGCCGGCAACTTGCGCGAAAGTTGAAAAAACAAGTCTCCGTTCTTACCGGGGCGCGAGCAGGTGTTTCTGCGAAGGCGAAGTCGTCAGAAATGATTTCGCGATCGGGAAACACGCAGCCAATTTAACCGCGAGCCCGATTCAACGTAGATCCGAGCGGAGAAGGCGCGCACGAAGCCCACAATGAAGATCCGCAGCCCAGATACACCAGCTGAACTTTCTATTCCCGTTTCGAGGATCTAATCAATACGACCGACGGTGTACCCACGGCGTTTCTAATTTATTAGACCATCGATTTAATTAACGTTCAACGATCTCGTACCGCGCGCACACCGCTAAATCATAAGGGCGCGCACGCCTTGTTAAGCATCCTCGCTGCGCGCTTATGGTTATTTCCGTTGCAGACGTAAAAACTAGAAGGGCTCGAGTTCGGACCAATCAGGCTGGAATCCGAAGAGATCGTTCCCGATCGTTGCCGACGTGAAAAATATGAATCCACCACAATCTATTAGCGGTAATAATCCCCGACATTAAAGTATACGCCCGGAGAAAAAAGTAGATGAAGCCATACGGGGTACGAGGCAATCGCTCTTTTCCCGTAATTATGAACCTGAACGTATCGGATCGTAGGATCGATCCCCGATGAATTTAATTCGTGAGTCTACTAACACGATCCTCCTAGCCGTTCGGTCGTATCGTTCGTTCGGTCGTATCGGTCGTATTCGTTCCTTCCATCGAACGCGCGATATTTTATTCGTTACACGCTCTTCAAATTAGAACTTCTACTTTCAAGGTACACGAACACTGATTGCTGTGTGTTTATCGATCGCGAGCATTAAAACACCGATACGGGGCCTCGTGGGGGCGAACGTGTTAAAGATATGAGTTTCCCATGCTCGAGAAAATGGAAAACTCGAAAATTGCCAGGAAGTGAAACGCGCGGAAAACGGTAAAACGTATTTGAACTATATTTATACCGATACTTTTACATTATTTGTTGTATGCAGAACGGTTCTAGCTGACTTGTAATAATCTCGTGATGATACTATTAGGTTTGAGTTAGGTCGTTGTTAATAAATTCGAAGGGCAATCAGTGGAGGATATTAAAAATTTTCATTAGTTCATTAAGCCTTATTGAACGAAACGAAAATATTAAATAGGATAGTCACGGCATCGTATTAAAGAGAAGCAATCTTTCTGTGAAAAATACTGCCCTCCAAACCTCAATGTGTATTGCAACTGTAATATTTCTTAAATTGTACTAATTCCTCAATTTCAGACGCCTGTGAAAGTTCGTAGATATCGATACGAGAACGTTCATTTTCGGGCAAAACGTCACGAAATGTTTCGATCCGACCGATTCGTCGTGACAATCATCGTGGCCTGTTGTCTGACTCGACCACCGTCGCCAGGTTAATCTACTTACTCGGTTCGGAACGTATCAGGAGCAGCGGGCGAGGATAGCGCTGACAGTCGGTTCAGTGGAGTGTCTCGGCACGCGCGGCGAACTCCCACGGGGATCTGGTCTCCTGACACCCCCACGACTCGAACCCCCAAACAAAATGGACTCCCTGCAGAAGTAGGTGGCACTGGGACACGCTGACGCTGACAGAGAACAAAGCGGCGCGGGTTTCGCGGGAATAACGAACTGCATCTCCTCCGGTGAACCTGCGAACCGAAGCCGAACCGAAACCGGTGCGGTGCGGTGCGGACTAACTTTGCGCAAGGAGGGAAGGGGGTTCGGTATGTTAATTACAGGCCAACATACGTCTGCCCCTTCTCTCATCTTTGGGGCCGGGGAAGTACTGTTGCCCATCTCGTTCTTTCTCATCGGGTTAGCTCGGTTGCCAGCCGATTCGTCTTGGAACGGCCCATCGCCGGTCTCGTTGCACGCAGGGCTCGCGTGAGACCGACGAGTCGACCCTACGACCCGAAGCCGAGAAACCTTCGTTTTGCCCTCTTTCGATCTCCTGCGAGCTGGCCGACTGGCTCGGAACCACGGCCACGCTTCTCCGCGTTTCTCCGTCTTCCTCCGGTTTCGCCTTCTTCATCGCTTCTCCTCTCTTCCTCTCTCCCTCCTTCTTCGTCCGCCTCTGCTTCCTCCTCGGGTTCCCCTGGCCCGGCCGGCCCGGCCGATTTCTCGCGTCGAGGGGGCTGCCCACGGGAAATCGGCCAGCAATTACTATACCACCGGGCCCCGAGACGTTCCTCCGATTCGAAAGCGTTTCGCGCTTCCCCGGAGAACCAGCCCGGGGATCGAAGGGAGCCCGTCTCAAGGTCTACCACGGAATTCGCTAGGGAGCAACGGGGATAATCGTTGATGCTCCGTGAAGTATTTACTTAGCTCTTCCTCCGGCTCCGGCTACGGCCGTGGCCACGGCATCGCTCGAAGGACTCTCGCCAGAGGAGACCGAGGAAATTTTCGCCAGGGACGAGATTATTATGCTGATGGGAAAATAATGGCGGTTCCGCAGCCTCCGCGCCGTATTCCTGCGGCTGCGGTTCCAATCGTCTTCGGTTCGCCACGTTTTATTATTCAATTTATCGATGTTTCGTCCGTTCGACCGGCACCTGGTAGCTTTCACGGTCTCCGGCTATTGCCAAGTATATTTAGACGTTCGACAGAATTTACTGCTGGTCCTCTATCGCCGCCATTTTCCGAACTTGAAGTTGTACCTATCAGTACTTGCCTCCCCATTTAAGAAATTCGACTTTTTCGTTTTATTGCAGAAATGTTTAAGTACTACGATAAGTATCCTTATATGGAATGCAATATTGAATTATTGCATTTTCAAAGTATATTTCGAAAAGTCCACTTAAGCGCCACAAACCGTTAACTCAGTATGAAATTAGTTGATTGGGTGCTAATTAAATGTTTTGGAATTGTTATCAAAAAGAGAACTGTTCAGCATCGTCTGCCTACAATTTGTTAAGAAAGATTTCAACACGCTAAAAAGCTGTTTTAATTTATTACATTCTGAGATCACGAAGAAATACCAAAAAATTGATCAAAGTGACACAGAGGCCGAACGAGAGCCACGCCGTTATGTTCGAAAAAGTGGTGTACAGTTACTCAAAGTAAGAATTACTCGGCCCTGTAATTGACGGTAACGGTGCAACAGGGAATTACGGTGAAAGCGAAGACGGAACATTTCACAGCTGAAGTGGTGCCAGCGAAGAAAAAAGAAGCGCAAGAATAGCATCGATGTCACAGGCAGTGGACGAACCGAGGAAAAAGCGGAGTCATAAGTAATTGATAAATAATCGATCATGGAAACCAGTTAGTCGTGCTCCGTCTCTATGGATACCGCGCGTGCATCGACGTCGTAAATCGGTCTTCAGCAAAGACGAGGTTAGTTATACGGCGTTCCATTCGAAATAGTCACAGCTCCGCTCGAGTCCATATACATGAGCAACACGTTTATGTACATTGCATTTCGCAAACAAACAAACTTTTCCTCGACACGAGCTGCAACTCACTCTCATCCATCCTCGAGCGAGTTTTATCGTTCTCCTTCCATTCGTTTTTACTGCGACTATCACTCTCCAGAAAAGTTCTGAACCGCGTCGTTTCAAATACCGTTTCGAAATGTATAAATAATTGGATTTTTTCCGGGAAAACCGGGAGATGTTACAATGAACATTTGTTACATTTTACTAGTTTATGTTAAATAAAACAGTTCAATTTTTACATATTACATAATGACTTTTTACTATAAAAAGTCGCAGATTCTAGTATTATTTTTTTGTTAGGGTGAGAAACCACCCTTAAAATACTCCCTTATAATTATTATTAGAATGTAACTTTAAAACTCAAGAATCTGTAACCAAAACTTTATACATTTTTTGGCAGAACTTGAAAATTTGAATTCAATCCGGGTTGTCCCGAGTGCAATCCACCGTGGCGCCGCGTCGTCCTCGTTTTATCGATCGCTCGATCGTGACCAACCCCGGTGGATCTTGGATCCCTGATACTTCTCTGGATGCTGTCCCGAGATAATTTTCCGTTTCGAGCACCGCGCGTTTTTGCGCTCCCTTTTTCTCCGTTCGCGGCACGTACTCGCCGGATTTCACTCGGCCACTGCCGCGCCGGTTCGTGCCATTTACTTTTCCTTTCCGGCGAGAGAACATCAGCTATCCCGGTCGGTCGGAGGGAATCAAAGAAGGATCGCGTGCATCGTGACCGGGTTCGTTTAGCCGGTATTACCGAAGTATTTACGCCGGCGCGGCGATCCGTCAGTAATTTCCCTGGTGATCGTCTCGAGACCGGCATCGCATTCGCCGCCTAATGATAACTCTCCGGTCGCGGCGCGCCGCCGTGGCAAAACGCCCGAGTGCCATTTCGGAATCAGCAACGTTGACTTCGCTTTCATCGCATATTACGTCGCCCGAGGGATAACGCTGATCACTCAACAAAATGAGACACCTTGTATACACTTACGGACTCGGCCATTACAACAACTAATTATATCCGATGCACGCTCGAACCTTGTCATCCGCTTCATTGAACCGGATCGTTCAACACTAACAGGAAACTCAGTGTACATCAACAATATCAAACGTATGTAAAATTGCAGTTTGTCAATATACGAGAATGTAAAGCCTTTAACCCTTGCGTAGTCAACCGGGTACCCATTTATTGTATTCCTTTCAACAATTTTGAAGTGTCCGAAATACCGCAAGTCCGTATACCGAACTTCGCGGGGTCGTAAATCCCGTTTCGCTTGCTCGCGACGATACTCGGGGCTTTGACGGAGTTATAAGAATAACACCGACTATTTGAAATGAAGTTGACTCGTGGAAATTAGCACTTTATATATATTTTCAAACTTAACAGTATAACAAAATGATGAGGTTCGATGGTAAAGTAAAGTTTTCGGTTCGAGCGATTTTCGTAATCTGCTTTTCGGTGTCTCGTCGTGTATAAGGTCGACTCGGCGTCTTTCCTTATTGGTTATCTTACAAATCAATGGGGATGACAAAGTGATTTCTATTGGTGAGTGGGTGGTGCCTTTTGGTGGTAGGAGTTGGAGCGCTTTAGTAAAACTATGTTTAGACTATGGAAATTATTAGGTGCGAATGATATGGGAAAACGATACGGAAACTAAAGTGTTGCTTATGGCTTATACAAAAATTGCCCTGTCAATGGTTCGCTCTCAAGACGGTCCCAAAGTGGTGTCCGAAGACACCCAAACTCTGGGACCGTCGCGTCGAGTGTTTCGGGCTATTGCAGCGGACCGTGTCTAAATAAATACATATATCTCACGTTCGGTCTGCTCAAATTTGTTAATGTTCCTCTAAAAAATATTACAAAACTTCTCTAAATGTCCATTCTTTACTGGCTAATATAATAATTTATAGTCTTATAATGGGAGAATATGTGCAAACATGTTAAATACTGAAAGGTTTTAAATAATCCATACATTTTGGTTGACTAAATGACCTTGAATAACCTTGAATGACCTTCACGGGTAGATCATTATGTTCGTGTAAAAATTGAACATTATATTGATCATATCATCATATTGATCATATATAGTGATCATTATATTCGTGTCAACAAAAAGGTTTTGTAACACGTTTGGCGAAGAGTGACACCGATGCGGTATGTTTGGTGATTTCGGAGCACCCTGTATGTGCCCTTCGAAGCGAAAAGGTTAACGTGCTCGACGCATGCAAAGTACAATCTGACTACTCACCTCCAAAAGTGGGGCACGTATCCGGCCGGACATAAATCTCGACACTGGCCGCAGGGTGCACCTTGAAGGACAACATTACCATGCGAGTAACTGTTAGGCTGGCCGTCTTGACCGGGTGACAGCATTCTGTAACAACAGGTAGATCGAAATGTAGACGACGGTCGCTAAAGTGTCGAGCAGACACGAGCAGCAATGTACCCGGTTTACAAACAACATAGTACACAATGTTGCTCCAAAAGAAAAAGAGCCGGAAAATATCGATACCGAGAACATCTTGTTCAATTAATTACGAACCTCTCGAGATATCGGATCTTTGAATTACCGCGGGAACTGGAAACACGTCGAACTCGTAAATCCGGTTCATTTTTGCACAATGTATAACGTAGCATCAGAAACGCTGTGCGGGGGCATAAATCAGCGCCGGTGTAATTAATCGGGATTCCGTTAAAAATATCGATTTCGCCGTGAATCGAGTCTCTGTGGAAGAGAATATCAGTATTCCCTCATTATAATCGCATTAGCATCTTTCTCGTCCTGTATGATATTACCGATGATGACGCTGGCGGCTACAATGAATCATTCTAGTCTATTCACTCGTCAGTATCATTACCGTCATTGATAAGGTGAAGGCAAATCGTCAGCCGATCGAAGGAAACTCAATCGAGAATAACCGAGGCATTGAAAAATAAACTAGAAAAGGTTAATGGAGCCAAGAAAGTTTAAATATCACAAAAATTAATATCTGCTCACCAAAAAATTAGTGTTAATATTGCAGTGCGAACTATTTGCAACTAAGCGAAATTGATTCCCACTCTCTAAATGTTATAAACCGTCTCATTGTATTTTTTAAATTTATACGAGTTAAAACAGAAATTATATAAAATAGAGATTTCTGGGTCGAAGCGCAATAAATCTGCATCAACAACTCGATCAACAACAAGAACCTCATTGAATAATCCCAGCGACGCTATACAGGGTCATCCGTTTTTAAACGGACAAACGTAAACCAGCTATAAAGAACCCCAAATGGAACAAGTTTTACCGCTGCCACTTTTTTTGTTTCGGCCTTGATTTCTAGAAAATTGCAAAAAACCATAATTTTTTTAGTTCACATAAACTTGAATATCTCGGGATTCCAGTGATGAATCTTGATGATTTTTCCTTTGTTTGGTTTAAAATAAATAGGGGCATCTTTTTTGTTAACAAAATATTTCTGTATGACCTTCGGATCTTTGTTTTTTTGGCATAGGGCACGTCGTGGAGACTGAATGAAAAAACTTCGAAAAACTTGGATTTATGCGTAATCAAAAAAAAAAGAAAAAAAAAGTGGCAGGGGTAAAACTTGTTCCATTTGGGGTTCTTTATAGCTGGTTTACGTTTGTCCGTTTAAAAACGGATGACCCTGCATACAGAAAATCACAGCATTGGCCAGATGTTCCAGCCGGAAACTCTCGATCATTTTCCACGTGGAGACCAAGTTCGGTCACCGAAAATGATTCGTAATGAGCAGTTGTCGCTTCGGGTTTACCCGGGTTTATGTAAATGGCGTCGTTCTCGTGATCTTTAATTTAACGAGTATAGGGCCAAGATAACACCGGCGATTACCATAAACTACAATAATTATCGTAAATTAACATTCCCGCGTGGTCGGGCCCACCGGGGCGTTATTAAATCAGACAAATGATTCGTTTATTACGGCGGCGGTTGAAATTAACGTGTACAGAGAGGAAGAGACAGAGAGAGAAGGGCGCGTGTTGCTCCCGCGGCGTTCTCCCGTTTCGCGAAGCATCACGGGAGAAAAATGTTACGCGATCGCCGCTCCCGTAGTCATCAATCTTGGTCAAATTCAGGAACCGATCCTCCTCGTCTCGCACCTATCCCGCACGTTTTCCCATCCGCCTCTTCCCGTTACCGGGCAACAACAAGGTGCGCCGCGAAAATAATTAATTAAAGGCGCCATCTAATAGGTTGGAACACGAGCGATTACACCCTTCTCGAATCAATAATGGGAAGCCGGTAATTAACGGGTAAGCGGTGTCCCGCGAGATCTCGATCGGCGTCGATTAACCGACACCAGGTAATTACACCTTCCGCGAAATTTTATTACAATGAAAATATTCGAAAGGCCGACGGAGAGTGAACGAAGCGGGAAAGAAGAAGTGAACCGACGAGAAAACGGTCCGTCATACGTCTCTCACGCGTATCCTTGCCCATTGAAAAACGTCACGGGACTCGTTTTGCTCGTTTTCGCGGGGCCGAGGCGCGGCAACGGCGACGGCATTATAAATATTTCCCCTTCGAGAGATGCGATCAAAAATAATGGCGCAGCTGTGCCCGCGAAAGCCGAGCAACAAAACTCGTCGTGGAACCAGGTCGATAAGTTATCCGGCCGTTTAACGAAACGCGTCGATCGGCTCTTTGTTTTTTCTCTGCGGGACCCGACCGGTCACGGTCCATAAAAGCGAAATTGAAAATTGCCCAACGATTGCGGAATTAATCGAAAGCGAGATTCGAACTAGAATCGGGCCGCCACAGCGCCGCGGAGAAAGTTGGAAGTTCGATGAACGATCACCGAACTCGATCATAGTCACGCGCCGTGGGCGTACAAGAATAAGAAGGCACAAGATGGAAAAGAATAGAGGATCGAGAGGTGAACGAGCGTTTGACCGCGACGTTGTTACGTAGATCCCGTAGCCTAGGATCTTTTATGAAAGACCGTGACAGGAACTACAAGGCCGTTCATGGTCTTGCGACCGTCACGCGCCAGCGCTCTGCGACATACTGAAGGACGTAAAAACACTTCGCCCTTCCAGTTCCTTCGAAAACGATCGGCAATAAACTCTTTTTAGATTAAAACTATTTAACTGATTGGCAGTGGCTTTAGACACAAAGATGACCTTGCTGTAATTTTAGTGGTTCTTCGGTAAGTGGTTAAAGACAAGCTGCTTGTCTTCATCAAAGACTGTTGCGCTAATAAGGTGTAACGATCAAAGAAACTCTCATAGTTCTTGGAAATATTTGGGATGCCAAATAACACGTATAATGTCTACAAGAGTAATATATGTAGATACATAATTTAATAATATTACCATCACACTATAAACATCTTTCATACACACTGATTTCGTTGTACAGCACTCTTAACCTTTCATACCTCACACTTAGTCGGAACCGGAAGACGACGACAACGCTCTCTTCAGTTTAGTAACATTTATAATAAGTAAAGCTTGGTTTCTGTAATTTCTCTAGAAGAGAGAGATTCCATTCTTGCACTGCATCTCTCAAAAATACGAAATTCGCATATACTCGTGAAAAGAGCTAACATGTTCGTGCAAACACAGAATGTTCCGTAACAATAAGTACAAAAACTCCTAACCTATAAAACGTCGTAGCCTACGATCATTGCCATCGGAGCTAACATAACGACGTATTCCAGAACATCCAAGCGACTTATTATAATGCAAGCAGCGAGATGGAGGTACAGTTAGGGCGAGACTACGCGAGCCGATCCTCGTTCTATGGTACGCGTCGAATTAGACCGTTCATGCGAACGTTCAGCCTCTAACATGCAGCTGTGTATCCAGAAATTTCTCCTGTTTTATCGGCGTGCAAGATCTCGCGAGTGATTTTCTTTACGAGTCTCGTATATCTGACACCTTATCGGTGGCACCCTTTAACGCTGTGCTCGCCTCCAACGTTCCAAGAGTTTCTAATTACCGCGGTGTATCGTGCACAATAACCTTGTTACCACGATGACCGACATACCACCGTGAATCGACATTCCCAGGTCTCTGTTGTTCCTCCCTGCGAGTCATCTCGCGTGATTCTCGCACAGTGGGCCGCTTTTATAAAATTTGTTCAAACTAGGTCTTTATCTAAGCGAATATTTTCATGCCAGTTAAGAATGAATTTTTATATTTTTACCTACTATTAAAATCATCTCATCGGCATTGATCTGTTCCTACTAAAACACTATTCCCACAAAATAATATTTGGTATTCCGGTAGCAACGATTTCAGTGCTAAGTTTTCTTCAAATTACGTCTTCTTGTAATTTTACTATTCATTTAAAATTCGTCAAACTCGCAATCAATAAATTTTGTGACTGATGGTAACATACACTCTCCAAGTGTTTACTTCCGAGTCTATGTCCATAAGACATTAATTGAAATTAATTAGCAGTTTTAATTTCGTAGATTAAAGTATCTCCTATAAGGGTAGTTTTGTAAAGACAATTTCGCATTCTAGCAATTAAATAATACAAGACCTCCATTCTATTTGTAATTAATAATGTATAATTAACACAGACATTAATTTCGTCCCGCTTTTTCAGATTCCAGCACACTGTGTTCTGTTATCGTGCGAAACGAACGGATCTTGCGACAGAAATTATCTCGGCACCCTCGGAACCTTATCTCGCAGCCTGGAATGCAGCTTTTAGCACAGATTCCTTCTTGAGCGACGGTAGCTCACACGATCCACCTCCTCGGACCGGAGAAATTCGCATGCACGCCGAATTTCGATGCCCGGGAACCAGACAACAGCGATCATGCTCCCCTGGTCTGACTAACCGCGAGGTTACCTGTGTCGCTCTTTCAGCGAGGCGATTTCCTTCCGCACTGCACTCGGCATCGTCGCGAATAAACCCTTAACACTCTATCTGCCGCAAATTTAACACTAAACCTACCACCGCCGCTCCAAATTTTTTATTGTACATTTATTGAAATAATAAAAATGATTTCATAAGAAATTATTGTATAAGTATCAGATATCTTTAATAGAGCAAGTATTACTCGAATATTACTCGAAGTATAAAATCGATCTTGTAATTTTTATAAGGGAACATGTACCACTTACTTTTAAGGTTCGGTAGGTTTAGTGTTAAAATAGTTGGGCACTTTTTAGCAAACAATCCCATAAAGACAGAAATTTCATTCCTGAAGTAAATTGTCTGATAATTGAGTAAAGGTGGCAGGAAAGAAATCGTTACTACCACATAAAACCAGTGTGGAACATGTTGAGAACTAACTCCGTTGGTACAATAATGATTTTTATGTCTGTAGAAATAATTCGGTCACTCATACATGGACGACTACCAGCCAACGAGTTAACGTCTGATTCCATCGATGAAAGCCGTTCGTTATGGTATCGTTCAGAGTAAGTTCGCATTGCTACCAAGGAAAAACAAATTGTAAACGACTTCTTTTCCAGGCGGTGGACCCGAGGACGGCTCGGTAAAGTAATAGGAATCATACTCGCGGTATGTAATTTCGCAACGTGTTTGAAGCGAAGTGCATTCCCCGCGATAAAATGTAACGAGTCCGGGACGATCGCTGTTAACAAACATAAGCGGGCATATCGCAGGTCCGCGTGGAGTATTTCAGCCGGAAGAAGTCCCCGGTGTTCGGAGCTGCGCTCGCCAAATCCAATTTACTCACTTATTCTGCCCGTACGATTACGATCATCCCGTATATAATATTACACGGCCTCGTTCGTGGGGAATGCCTCTCCCTTACCATGGCTGGTAAGCACCGACGAAACGAAACACGCCGGCAATTTCCATCGGCGGGATCGCCGGGGCCAAATAAACGACAATAATTAGTCTAAGTTGCCATAATTGCTGGTCGACGGCCGACCGAAACGAAACACGGGGAAATAAGGAAAGTGGGCTACGCGCAAGAACCAGCTCGCGGTGTAATTAGTATCCTTTTTTGCGTCGTTAGTGTTGCGCGTCGCTAGCGACGGGCCGACGACAGCCCAGGGGAACCCGGAGGTATGTTAATGGACGCGATAGCAAGTGGCCGGTGAGACTCTTCCCCGGGCCCGCGGTTGCTTTATAATTCGTGAAACGGCCAATTAACATTCCCCGAAAAGAGTAGGTGGTCCCGTTCCGACTCCTGGAACCCGCTAAGTTACCGCGTTCCGCGCGCATAACAATATCCGTAATCTTAATCCGCCAACAAAGCAAAACCTGTCCGTTGCGTCGTCGCCGTGAACCCTAATCGTAACGTCGCACGGTGCTTTCGTCCATACGAAAACCGAAAGAGGAAGTGTTCCTAAATATCCAATCGTCGCGTAATCTCTCCTATATTCTACGACTTTCATCTGAAATATTTTTTCGTACCGCCTATAATTTTGAAGTAATGGAATTGTGTCTAGAAAACGGGCTTTTCAACGCACTGTGCGTCGTTACGAAACGCGATGCCCAGCAGATCGGTTTACGGTGTTATTAACTCCGGACAAACATCCGACCGAATTCGATTGACTCCCGAAGTACGGACGCAAGAAGGAGGCAGGTAAACGAGGACGTAAATCCTCGTTAATGGCCACCAGTTGAAAGTCGCGGGACGATCAAAGGTGATCCTCGTCGTTTCATAAAGTCCGGTCCACGGGCCTAAGCCCCCTTCCGTAGCGTTCATCGTGCCTCGAGTTATTATAATGTTATAAAAACAACACTTTCAATCGGATATCGGGATAACGACGATGCTATCTGCCCGTTATCTCCAATCGTGACTGTTCTTGAAAACGGCAATTTCACAAGAAGAACTTTGAAATTATGCGGAACTGAAATACTTCATAATCAACGTAATCGTTCGACCTTGATTAGTGTCTGAAATATACAGGAAATATGGCTAGCATTAATCCAAGAATGTTTGAATAATACAAAATAGTAATGTCATCTCCTATCTAGACCAACTTGGAATAATAAAGGAAATATAAAGTAGCCATTTGTAAATCTAATCGATTAAGCAAATTCCAAACAATGTTCGCCTGGGAACATTCGGAACACAGTTGGTCTTAGCAAGTAAGTAACCGGTTTTATATTATATTGTTCTACCTTTAAAGTTAAGCACTATTAATTGTAAGTAACATTTGCCATAATCTTATACTAACAAATTGTTATACTGGCCGCTAATAATTTTTTATAATAATAATAAACTTAAGTTTTTCAGCATACAAAAAAGGGAATTTATTAAGGAATTCCAAGTTAATGAGACAAAACTGAAGGAACACAAATTTTCTCCGTGAAAGCTACAGACCAAGGAACTTACCATCGATATTGGTTTTCCATTAACGTTCTGAACTATCTGCCATAAATTTTCTCTAAAGGCTTAATTGGAATACAAGTGTGTCGCTAACGACCCGAACTCGCCCAGACCCGATTATCCTTTCCGCACCCTTCGGAGTGAGCATCGAAACCCGTAACAACTCTATTCCAAGGGCTGATCGTTCTACAACCTTGAGTCCGCGAAAAAGCTCGGGTATTCAGCGCGTAATCCCGCGAGTATTTCGCACGGTCATCTCATTGCCGGAGTAAGCTGCAGAAAAGTAACGAGACTGGCAGGAGGAGGTGCAGATCGGCTGTGGAGACCCGAGCCGAGGATCTTCGGCGATGGAAGGCAAGTTTGTAAAAGGAACCGGGCAATTTTTCAATTCCTCGGCAGAATAATCCCTGTTCGTAAGAACTGACAAAAAGAATTTATAAGTTTTTTTCTGAACACGATCAAGTTGGGTTCAGTAGATTTTCGACCCCTCAGTGAATGACACCCTGAATCCGCCAAAATGTTCAGCATAACAAAACAGAATCTAGTTGCCGAATCTAGTTGCCAACCTGACAGTAGTTTCTCGCGAACTTCGTTGCATTTTATTCAGGCAAAATGCGGAACGCAGCTTAATGGAAATGGTAATTTGGTGTAGGTGGTGCGAGCCCTGCAGCGACTGCTTCGATCCACTAGCGGGTGAGTCATAGGTGGGAAATCTTGTGCGACCGATTAGCTACCTCGTTCCTTGCGAAGAGCTGAGTTCTCGGAATTCCGGTCCCGTTTTCGTGCACCGAGCGAGTCGGTATTGTAGTCGTCCTCTGTCTAGGACTTAACATAGCTAACCAAATTAGCTGTCCACGTTCCTCGCTCCATCTCGCAGCCCATTCAGACCAGGAGCGAGCAAACCATGCGATTCTGCTCCATCTGCCCGGATAGTGGTCGCGATAAGGTCCCGGACCACTAAGCGGGCACCACCGTATATTGCCTTGAGCACGGCGAGATCTGCGATCGAGAGCATGCGCGCGAGCGAACGAACGAACAAACGAACGAACAGGCAACGCTTACACACAACGTGCAACCGCGGAGAATACGGGAACGCGTACTACACGTACCTGTTGCTTTCTCTCTGCAGCCGAGATGCTGAAGCCAAGCCGCACGGTCTCAGTACCGCTCGAGAGTCTCGATCCCGAAATCGTTGCGCGTAAATCCACAGATCGACGCGCACCCCGGGCACCACCGAGCTTCTCGTGTATCGATGGGACTGTAACGCGACGCGTGTCTTTCGACGAAATTCTCATACGCGATGACGGTAGCAACAATGATGGTGGCAACGATGAAGCGGTCCCTCGCGAGTCAACGGACACACGGGACCCCGGAGCCAGCATCGCCGGCCACCGAACACCCCGCAATATCCCCCTCGGCGGATCTCCTGGACGCCGACGAACTGACACCACTTCACAGCTGCACCTGCACTTGCACTTGCACCGCACCGCGCGACTATCAGCGGAACGCCGTGGCACAGAGTCGTGGGGCCCCGGCAGATCACGGGGTACCGTCGCGCCGTCCTATATCGTGTCGAGAAGACCGACGACGGTGGCATCCTCGCGGCATCACCGTACACTGCACTCGACTCGAGTCAAGCCGAACGACTCGGCTCGCTCTCCTCTCTTTCTCTTTCTCTTTCTCTCTTCGATACTTTCTCGCTCTCTCCTCCCTATGGCTACGGTCCCTCTCTGTCCCGTCTCTGCCCCACCGATTCCCCCCTTCTCTCTTTCTCTCCTTTTCGTCCTTTTCTCTTTGATCCGTCTTTTTACCCTTCCCTCCCCTCTATCTCGTTCTATCTCGACGCGACTCGAATCTCGTGTTTCACAACGAACGGACAAGCGAAGCCGCTCCGCGATCGTATTCGGTAACTGTTCGCGGTTCAACGATCGTACGCCGAGGTTACCGTAAGACCCGCGCGCATTGCAGACCCGGGAGCAGCAGCGAGTATCGCCGCGGGATCTGTCATCTCTTCGTGTCGGGGACCAGAGAGAAAGAGCAGCCGGCCAACGATGTGTCCACGCGAGCTCGTAAATCGTCGAACTAGTTCGCGTCTTCTTAATCACGACCGGTTCGATGTTGTCCGTCGCTCTCCCGCCGACCCCCTACCACCCGCCCGCCCCCCGTTGTTGGTAACCGATGTCGCGAAAGAGGAGGAGAGATATTCCGGGGGCCCCCTCGAACAGCACGAGCCCGGCGAAGAACGGTCTTCGGGTTCGGTAGTTCGTCGTTGGTATCCTCCGCACTATTGTAAACCCAGAAGGGTGTCTTGTATCGTACGATGCCACGGCAACACGCAGTCGAGAGACTCGGAATCGGACTGGCTGCCGAGATGAGGCCCTTTTTCCCCCACCAACCTACCCCAGGCCCCTTCAACTGGTTGCTTCTCTTCTCGCGTCAGGCCCCCCACCCCACCTTCCCACATGCCACCGGACATTCTCCTCTCGTCCCTCCCCCGCCGCGGTCTACGACTTTGCTCTCGCATCATTGTATCTTTTCCGTTCTTTTTCACCTCCTTCGGTGTACGTCCGATGTGCTGCGCCCTTCCATTCGCGCGCGCATGAACTTTGCCGAAGAGACCCCGCTAATGCATGTACCTACCGACGCCGCGACGCCGGAAAAGTTCGTACGTGCCCGATCGAACCAGTTCGAACGCGAAGTCGCCGGACGAAGTCCTCGAACTTTTAGTCCTGCGGACCACATATTTCTGTTGAAGTATCATCCTTGCCTCCACGCGTTCCACGTATACGTAACGTTCGCAATCCCGTCATTTACTTAGGGAAGATCTTGGAGTACATTATTAAAACTATTGTGAATTTCAGTGATTTTTGATAAAAGAGGGTACCTATTTAATATTCACTTTTGACATTTTTTTCCGTGCAAGGAAGTAGGATAGTAGTCAGCAGTGAAGTACACCCTGGAGCTACTCAGCAAGTTTGAAAAAAGTCCAGACAAGTATCTTGAGCTCAAACGATAAGAAATATATTACATTCTGTCCGTCAGGATAGCAGAATAACCGAAAAGAAACATTCATTAACGGTAAGAATAGACAGAACCGGTTTGAATTCACGCATTAAAGTTACATAAATCATTGGCCTTTGGGCTAATCCATTCCGAAGAATAGTATAGGGTTATCCAAATTGATTGTCACACCCTCAGATTGAAATAAAACTCTGTGAATCCTGCCTTATTGCGTCACTATAAAACATAGCATTGATCTCTCTTTTAGCACTTACAAATGAAGATCTCTTCATTTGCAAACGCATGTGTTGGTTTCGTCTATACATAAATTCGAAAAATTCTGCGAATGGTAGAATTCGAAACCCTTAATTGCTGTCTTAGGCCAATATTTTTTTATAAGAGCATAATAGCGTTCGAATAATTGCAGCCATTTGACTGGAAAATGACGAATAATTATTTATTGCATCATGGTTTCTTACTTCCACTCCAACTTCAAGGTTCGTTTTTTATATGAAAAAACTGAAGAAATGAAACAATTTAGATAACAAAAAACAAAAAATAGGTGAATTTTCAATCTGAGGAAGGTATGAAAGTCAAAAGCATATACAAAATGTTTAAAAAAATGTACTTCATTTTCATATAAAAATCCGCAGGAATTCATAGGTGAACCCAAGCATATTCGCATGAACTTCGAGTATGGTTTTCCCTGGCACGATTCCCATCGACCCTTCTCCCTGTTCTTCCTCTGTAGCTTCTGCTAGGTTGGATTCGGCTGACATAGCAAGTGCAGAGTCACCGCCGGAGGCACAACTCCGTAGACATCTGTGTCTTATTGTGTACCCGTTCGACCCGTGAATGGTTATCTCCGATCTGCCGGGCATTTTACTATTACCACGACCACGGGCGTGCTATGATTATTATAAGGCGCCCTGCGCAATTTTCGAATCGCGTTAACAAAACCAACAAAACCTCTAGCTACCACCGTTCTGCATAATCTGTGTATAAATTTATTCGCCACTGTCGGGAAGGTGGGATAAATGTTCCATAGAATGTTAACAGGCGATGGTTTCCTTTGAACACCGACTCATCCGACTCCATTGGTCAAGTGCCTATTGCCCCTTGCTAGAAAAAAGACACGCCCGTTCATAATCTGATTTGTTGACATTGTACTTCGACCAGTAACGAAATGACATGTGTCTAATAACCAATCAGACTCGCATACCTTCCAAGTACCTTCTTTCCAACCGCGAAGAATATACGAGGCGGAGGTTCTCATCGCGATCGTTGATCCTCGAAACGTTCTGCTGCTGCATTCTCTGCGCTCCTGATACTTTTTCCCTGTTTCTTTTTATATATCGGGTTTTTGTGATCGTCGGAACCGTTTCGGTACACTGGGAAACGTCGTACCACCACGAGAAAAAGACCCCAGGCTTTTCTTTACTTCCCATTGGCCACGCCATTGCATTTCATCGATGAATCAAGTAGTATTCACCTGAAAATATTCTACTTGTATTCAACTATGCTGCAGTTTATAATCAACAACATTAAAATGGTAATGAAAAATCATTCGAGTCTCCAAACCAGCCTTCAAATTTTATGCCACTTTGGGACCTTCAAATGCATAATTCCGAATTATTAATTCGCTAAACGCAGCGTTTTATCTTACGCGTAAAATATTTATAAAGAGGACGAGGAAATGTTATCAACTTCCATTGTCATTTCAAACAACAACGCCCGTGAAATTAATTTGGCTTTCCTCGTGTAGAATATATTGTAAATCGCATTTTAATAGGTACACATCACATTTTGTTTCTCGGGGACAAACATTGGGAGATGGACATTTCTGTTTTCTAATTTAAGTTGTCGAATTGGGTCCCAGACAAGGCTACTTTCTCGTGTTTTTAGTCTTACGATGTTGTAGCGTAAGCCATCAAGCCCGGACCATGACGTAGTAGATTTTCTAGTCATAAAAGTGACGTTGAATGGCACTTACAAAATCATCATTTTTATAAGATGGTCTGACAGCGAAAGCATAGTGTACCAGCTACTTGAAACTCGACAAGTGACACCTTGTAGTGGACATCGTAAAACATAATAAGGCGACTTTAATTTCCTTTAATAGGCGATGAAATACACGTTCTTTTTAAGCATAATTTATAAACATGTCCGTAGTATCGAATAATTGGCTTCATTATTGCATTCTTTCCGTTTTACGCGGATCATCCTTCCATTAAAAAAAATTACTTCTAAATGGTATAGTTGAAACTAACCGAGGTGATAAGGTGTGTATTATTCTATGAAGATAGTTATGTATAATCTTATCTCAACGCGGGCAAAATCAGACATTCCTTCTCTACAATTTAATAGGACGATTGTGGTTAATTTTTCGAGTACGAACTTATCAATAGTTACGTCGCTATTTCCAAATTATCTCAAATTAGGGGCATAGGTTAAGTCCGCAGCAGTAGATAATGAAATTTGGCCGAAAAGTCACGCGGACACGTCAGAACTTTATCTATTTGACGTAGAAAAATGTTCACAAAGAGATCAAGCGCATAAGTAATTCATTCACAAGAAGCCTTCTAGTCCTGTTAGGGGACTATTGTCGATTAATTAACAACATATATCGGTATATTATCGGTATATTAGCTGTGTGATTACGCAAGAGACGGAATTGTAATTAGTGTAGTCAAGAGATAAATTAGCATTTCGTTAATCAAGACAAGAACACGTATTCGAAACGCAATCAATTTCAACTGAAACGATTCAATATGTCTGCGCATCATAATCGATTATAATCTAGCTTCACTACATTCCGCAATAAAAAATTTAAATCTAAAACGCCGACGCTTCTAACAAATTAAAACCACAGCTGAAAAACTATCTGCAATTTGTTTTTACATTATACTGCAACACAATACACTATTCTTAATGAAGGGTTATTTTAACCTAGTAAATATACAATTATACTCAACTACTATCCATTCAAAGTATACGCACTAAACATTGAAATGTACTTTCATAAGAGTTTACATGACATTGCGAGCGAAGTACCATTAGACGCTCATGTGAGCCTGATATAAATGATAGTCTCGCAGCCTAAATCGAGAATAAAATTCCGTGAAGTTGATTTTCTCGAAAACAAAGCCGTTATTAAATTAGTAAAGCGGGATTGCTAAAGTCGCGCATACCGCACTCGATTCGGCCGGGCTCGGCTACGGTCGGCCGACCACGTGACAGATACGGGAAATATGGCGTGAAGTTGGCACGAAGATGGTTGTCGCGAGTTACGAAAGAGTAGACGATTTCTCGCGGGGAAGTCACTTCCCAATCGTCCGGAAAAGTGCCGCACTGCCGTTTTCCCTGTCGGATCCAGCCTGCGGAAGGTAGTGCAATGTTATACGACATCAAATGGATCCTACCGAAGCTTCGAAACACGGGCCACCTCTGGAACATCGCGAGCAGTATAACCTTCGTTGCAGTAGGGATTTTCTCGAAAATCATTATAGGTAAGCGGCTACACGAGCCGGTTTTTTCGTTAAAAATCCTCGGGTTTGTTCGCCGTCGTTGTCGCATAATTCTGTCAACGATTCATTCGATTCTCACCTGGAAATTGTCCTTCGTGTCTGACAAATCCGTTAATTTCACAGCAGAACGCATTTGACTCGTGTTGTAACTGCGCGTTCTATAGTTATTCCCTATTACCCGTGTTTGAATGGCAGGGATAACCAGGCGTTGAATCGCCGAAGGAATTGCTTATTATTTCGCGACCGGGCGTGTGTACATACGGCGGATTCGCGTGCAGGATAACATCTCCGATTTATGTAATCATATTACACGCAATCATCCGGTTTAATCGTCACAATAATTTTTTTTACGGGATTTCTGTTTGTGTAAGATGACACGTAGACGTTGTACCCAAGTTTGTATACCTTTTTGCTTGGTGCTTCTCTACGGCTCGATGAAATAAATAACTCGGCTGAAAATTATTTATTTACATAAATGGTTTACGGTTCGCTTTTGCCAAACTTGATATTAAAGCAAACACGACGTCGAGCGTATCGCATGATTTTATCGGCCGTATCGTGCGTGTCTCATCGAACTTATCGACCACATTGGAAAAGTGATTTGTAATGCCATAGTTCATAATACGTTAGAGCTACAGGATCAAAGACGTCACCTGTTGCAACTGTGTGTCTCACGCCGTTTCCTTCCAAAGGTCATATTATCCATATTTACGTTTAACAATAGTCGTTAAGTTATTACGTTTACATTCATTATCATATTTTGGTGTGGCCATATTTTGAATCTCGCGCGCCCACCCGAATGTTTCCAAACGAAACTGAAAGTAGGTTAGATAAAACGATCGCGCGCTAACTTACTAAATACACGGGACACTTTTCAATCACGCGATAGCCAAAGGCGCATATAATAAATAACATTGGAATACTAATTATGAAATATTGATTAGTGTGGTGAATTCCAGTGACTGGTCAATGACTGTCGCGTGTTCGAAAGTGGCCCGTGCGAGTCATCTTGAATAAGCAAGTAAACGCGTGCGTAACATGACAAATGACTTTATCTTGGCTGCAGTAGTAACAAAGTAAACAACCTTATTGCAACTACCTGGGGCCGTGAACTTCTCCAAGTAGTAAATACGAACTATTATTACCTCTGTTCATAATCTTATTACAAATTCGTATACAAGAATAATTTAAACCAGTCCATCACGAATACTTAATACAGGAAGTGAATGTCAAATCAACCTCGCTAATGTTTACGAATGTTCTATCATCATATTTGTGCTTGATCATCGATCACCACCTCCACCCCACCCATACTGAACCATCATGGCGACCTTTTATTATTTTAATGAGTTCTATTAATCCTAAACTGTGTTCGTAGGATCCGAATTTTTCGTTGTTCCTAGACACGTTGCCTAAGGTGCCAACTGTATACGACGGTCCTGTTTGCTAGTCCATTGTCGTAGACCAGTCTCACTGGTCTTACAAACTCCTGTAACCTTCGTGAACGAACTCGTCCACGTTCCTCATCAATGTTAGGACCCGATTTAGCACTCTGCAAAGTGTTGGTTATTTTTCGTTTCAGGTAGAATTCTGTTACCGCCCAACGAAGGGCACAGGAAATCAGTCGTTGGCCCTTGCTGGCCTCTCAGTGAGTACCACTGATTTACGACAGTGCTGTCCAAAGTTGTCTCTCAAGGGACAAACCTTATCCCCATCACCGCGACTGTGGTGGTGCGCAGCGAGCGCAGCCGAAGCGCGGGAACTGCGCGCGTGATTCAAACCGTAGAATTTCAGAACAGCACATTTCTCTTTCTTCCATAAATTCTTATAGCGTAGAAACGCCGAATGCGTTTCCTTAGCAAAGAGGAAATATTTTCCGTTGGGTTTTTCATTAATTTTTTAACGCTGTCAGGTCCGACTATGCGTCACAAACTACTTTGCTCTATCAAGTTTTTTGTATACATTATACACGATTACGCTTTTTACTCTTATGCTTGCTTAACTCCTATTTAAGTAGTTAAGGTACGGCGTACCTTTTTGATCTTTTAGTTTAATTTTTGAGTGTTATTCATTTGAAATTAAGCTTTTGTGTTGGCACGTTGCTTCTACAATTTAACTGTTCTGAAAATTCGTGTATAAATTGAATCTGTATATTTCGAATTGTCACTTCCGAGGATCAATTTAACCTCTTGCCGTATTTTAAAGAGTCAGACTCGTCATGAAGACTTTAACAAAGTCTAACAAATATGAATGTTATGTGTTTCTTTTTAGATGAAATAAGATTTTATTTGTTTGTAATGAATATTTAAGCATTAAAATAAATATAAAGCCATACAAAAAATATAAATTTTCTTTTCCCTTCTACGAGATTTTTGGGAATAAAGATATTTTAATCACTGTAACTGAAAATAAAATGGTACGGCAAGGGGTTAAAATGAAGTAAGTGATATATAAGAAGACAGTCCTCGCAAGTGACAGTCATTGCTATTAGTCACGCTTCACCGTATGTAAGTATAACGCATGTATACGTCGCGTGGAGTGCTATGCCTAAACGCTCGCTTTCGTAATTACACACCGTACCCCCCACCTCGAAGATACGTCAGGCGAAACAGCGGTTGGAGGGGGAAGATAGCACGTGAGGGGCCCCTACCGTGGACAGCACTGATTTACGAGGACCGCTCCCCGCTTACTTTTGACGATACAATAAACTTCGGAAATTAAGCGCATTACTCAATTGGTCGGGCGCATAGATGTGACATGCGCAACTCTCCTCTCCCCGCCCCCTGTCGTATCTCTTTCTCCATTGCTCCCTTCTTGGTCACCGCTGTCAATTTCTCTATGTTGTAATAATAGCGAATGAGTATCAATGCTCTCGACACCCGTTTCTCCTGTGTTGAATCGTTCAATGTCACTTCACCGAGTATCGTTCAACTGCATGATTTTTCTACTCGATTTCGGCCACTGGGATTTTATTTCGCAGGAGTCCTTTCTTTTGCACGTTGTTACTCAGTGGCTCGAGACAATTAACTCACTTGATTTTTAATTGTTTTCCTTACCGTGTCCAATCAAACCTGGGATGAACATTATTAACAGAACTAGCTAAATATGTGTGATATCAATTTTTGTTAACCCGTACACGTTTTTTACGGTGCAAACTCGCCCATTGCCTGCTTTTAGATGGTTGATAATTTATTAATTGAATCTTAGGATCTCCTGTACAATTATTTGTTAGAAGCACATTAGAAAAAATATATGCATGCAATAGATACAAACTTTTCTTCTAGGAAATTATGAACGGCAAAGTATTTGTGGTAAAAGATAATCTGATACGTCACTGGTACCAGTGTCCATTGATAAAATTGTATTTACAGTACTATAATGTAATAGTTTTTAAATCTTATTGGTACAGTGTCAGAGAATTATAATTTTGTTTATGAAGAATAAAAGGTATAATAAGAGTCCAAGATTTTAAGAAATGACTTCATAAATAAATTAACGTCGCAATGGCTGCTGAAAGAGTTCGCTAACATGTGCAATATACGTTATCAACACCGGAAACCACATTTGTTACGATGTGTCTTAACACAATCCTCATCTGAGAATCTTTACACTAGCTCAAGAGTATATTGTTCTGCTATAGAGTCTTATCAAACTAATCCGCTACTATCACTAACTATTGCTGTAAAAGAATGTTGTAATTGTTCTGCGGAAATGCGTTTGTCTATACGTAAACGTTTCAAAAATATTTAGATACGGTAGAAATGTATTTGCAGTATTTAAAAGGTGAACGTAAGCCGCGGTTTGCCAAGCACGCGTTGAAAAACGTCGGTTCCATTGTAGAGTCAGGACAAAGCCCGTTCCACGGTAATAGTTAAACGCATTCCGAGCATCGAAACAGTGGCCACAGCCCTCTCTTTCCCAGAAATGCGAGTTAATTTACCGAACCGTTTCTTTCTATTCCTTGATGTTTAAGAATGGCTAAACAAAACCGTGGTGTACAACAAGCATATTATGACACGAGTGCTAGATTGCCGGCCAAAAAATGTTCCTCTCATCACCGTCTCGAATCATTACAGCTGCTTCGACGATCCAGGCATTTGGGGTAAGTTCTCTTAACCGTTTCGACGATTACAGTGGAACTCCATTTATCCCAGCCACTCGTCGCTAGACCACGGATGTGAATACTCCGTAAATATAACAGCCTGTTTAATGCAAAAGTGATGTTGTTTACGACGGTGGTGTATCTTGTTTGCGTACGAGTAGAAATAATGTTTTATTCATGGGCAATTTTATAAATTGATAGCAGCAATTCAGTGACGGGTTTAACGATGAGCGGACTAAGCGGCCGCGTGAGGCCCCGAATTATTAGGGCAGCATTCATTTTTTTTACAAAATATTTCATTAGTTTTCTTTTTTGTTAATAAGTTTGTGAGAGTTTTCTTGCAACTTCTATTTCTAACTTGAGTTTGGGAGCCCCAAAATTTTGACCGCTTGGGGCCTCCACTTAATTTAAGCCGCCACTGAGCAGCATATAGGTTGTCTCACACCACTTGTGCATTAAACGCATCATATGCGCAGTTGATCATCCAATTATTCTAGCCATCAGAAATATAATTGTTGTCCGTGTGCAAACTGGATGCAAAATTGATAAGAAGTCAGTGTAGCCAGGCTATTGAACTTTGACTTGTCTAAGAATTGAAGATCACGAAAAGGATATTCCATTGTGTACGACACATTGACCTTGAAGCGACCTTGAAAACCTTGAACCGTTACATCCGGTTTGATCCCTACAGTAAGGGCGTGGCGTTGTACACACTCGCATAGGTGAAAGCTCGGCCATAGTAAATGGAATTCCACTGCGTCTACATTATTGACTATTCTTCGTTTAGCACACGACACTGTTCCAACGATCCGGCCTGATCTCATTCTTACAATATCATAAACAAGTAATTGTGTAAAAGGATCTTTGAATACTACTGTATTTTCCCGGGTGTTAATAAGAACGACACGCGTTTCTTGTAACTCGAGAAGATCGATTTCTTCGTATCTTGCGGTTTAAAAATATTCTATACCGCGTGTTTGTCAAATATTTGCATTTCAGATCGAAATTGTAATTATTCCGTTTGCCTCCGGAATATTTTACGAGGTTTATAGGAGCTTTATTCAACCGGATCTTTATCGTTTCGAAGTATATTTCAATCTAGTCGATCTGGCGATCGATTTGTTATTAACGACCGACATTCGTTTGAAATTTGTATTTGGAATCAGATTGAAATATACTTCGAAACGATAAAGATCCGTTTGAATAAAGCTCCTATAAATCTAAGTTCTTTAGCTCGTCACTTATCGGAGATTTCTATTAACAAATGAGGAACCACGAAGAACGGAAATAATTATCTTTGTGACTATCCTTTTCTTAGTAAATTATTCAATTTCGTAGATGATCGAATCACTCTCAGTAATATAGTCTAATCATTTCTCGTGGGATTTTTAACCTTCTTCCTGGTATAGCAGAGTCATCGGGAATCGTATTAATATCCCGTGCATAAAGCCTTGGTGAATATTCATGCGATGTGATATTCCACGTTGTAGCATTGTAATTTGCCAAACAAAGTTCGACACGTGGATCAATCGGAAAAGCGGAAGTGAAAAACGGGGAAATATACGATATGCATTCCAAGACACCGTTCGAACCGGCGAATGTAAAATGCGACACGAGCCTCGTTTAAATATCGAATTAAGTTGACACGCTGTCACGTTCCCCTTTCCTGAGACATATGTAATCTTTTCTTTCTCAGACAGACGTCGATACACGATCGAATGAAAGAATTTAAGACAGAAAAATCTCTGAACTCATTTAGCGTCCCTGGACCTGAGGCATCTCCTGTGTCGACGTAAGATGAGATGGTCACTCGCTGCGCACGACATTTGTTTCACGAAAACCTGGCATTCCTACTTCTTTATGCTGGGAAGGTGTATCCCCGTAATCAGAGGCGGCGGAATATATCAGGAAGCGATGGACTTCTGCATGGAGAAGCTAGCCGCCGGAGATTGGCTGCACATTTTCCCCGAGGGAAAAGTCAACATGCTCAAAGAGAACATGAGGTTCGATATTCTTCGATTCTACTGAATTGATCTAAATAAATGACCGATACAAATATACTTGAAAACACGATCGAATCAGAAGCAACAAATTTTTTTCTCGAATTCATCGATGTCTTTTCCGGGAACGTTCCATCAAATTTCTGACGACCTTAATTTTAAGTTACACATTCCAGAGAAAATCATCCAGAACAAATTCTGGGAAGTTCTATTATCAAAAAAATTGTGGAAGCTGATCGGCCATTTGTTTCCCGTCAATTTAATAGCAATGCGATCATGGTTAGATGTTTTGTTATTTCATCCCGATCCGTTTTGTAGATTAAAATGGGGCGTGGGAAGGTTAATAATGGAATCACCTGTTACACCCCTAGTGATTCCAATCTGTCACCTTGGCATGGACCAAGTTCTTCCAAACGAGCCGCCATACTGGTTAAGGTTTGGGAATAGGGTCACTGTAAACTATGGCGAGCCCATAGATTTCAGCGATCTGGTAGATAAATTGCGAGCATCGAAAGCAAGCGAGTTAGAAACTAGGAAAGCGATCACAGATCGAATTCAAGAGGAGCTTCAAAGGTAATTCACGTCCCCGATCCGAAACAAGCCCGCAAAAATGTAATTTATAAGATAAAAGCAATCTCTCTTTTTGCAGATTGAAGACGGTAACCGAAAAACTTCATGAGAAGTTATGATACTCGGCTGGGGCCATTAGATTGCGACCCCAGTTAGTTCTAATTTATCGAAAGAGAAGATAACGATAACAATCGAATTATAATATGACTGTAGGTGGTATTCGTGCTGGGATTTGTAATGAGCGGGATCACCTGTGAACGATAATAATACTTGTGTAGTTGTGCAATGTAATACACAGAGACTGGGACAGTAGTGTTAAGCTCTTCAGAAAATGGAAACAAGCTACACTCATGACAGTTGGTTTTAGCTGTTAATTTGACACGTTGACTGCCGCGTTCCTCATGCATGAGTAACGCAATTGTTCATTCGGATATGTAAAAACTTTAATGTTGTTGTGACAAAGTCCGTGTGCCAAATTTAGTTAAGATCTGCGAAATGTAAGAGTGTAAAAAGAATAATCGAATAAATCTTCGCATCGAATTTTCGTTTGACTAAACGAATTGCTTTGGCGTTGCTTGCTGGTTCGACAGTCAACGTGTTAAATACAAGTCTTCCCGACTTAATCAAGAATGCCATATACATTCTCACGGTGACACAATTGCGTGGATAGCATTGTATATACATTACATATGTGTACATAGGACTAACCATGTTACATAAAGATTCGCGCAGATTGTGTATAGAACATATTTTAAAACAGATTCATAAATTACAAAAGCATCTTGCGCGTACGCGGTGAACCTTGCCATTGTTTTGTTTTATGGCCGGTCTACGAACGCTTGCTTGAACAACTGCAAAACTATAATTTGTGATGACGCGGCTGGCGCAACACAATTTTCATATGTTCACCGAGTTGCTTTTCTATATGCCGGACAAAAAACAGGAATGAAGGAAGACGAACGATTTTGTCTCGCTGCGCATAGACGAAGTACAATTGTACGGAAAAAATAAATGTCACTCCGAAGTGGAAGGTACATGCGAGGGAAAGTTCTCTCGAAAGCAGAATTATTCGATGACTTTCAAAAAGGAATCGTGTAGATATTGCACGCGCACAAACGAAACCAACTGTACTGCTTGCGGTTATAATCATACATTTAGACAGCGGTATTCATACATATATATTTTTTATATATTGAGAATTTACAATATAGTATTAAAGATCCTTCGAATGATAAAAATACTGCAAAGATATACATATACTTTGTGTTTATTAAACTGTCTTAGCGAGTAGTAAAATATCTCCTACATGAAAGCTATCTTTCTGTGTTGAAATTTTTGTTACGGAGTAAGATGTTTTTTTTTTAAGTGTAATGCGATACTTCTGTCGGCGCAATTATTTTTCGTCTAATAAATGGTTTTTCATATTTGGGGATACACATCATTACACAGTGTATAAACGCAACGATCGAGCGAGTTTATTTTTTTCAGCAGACGAAACATGTCGCAATTTAATGACGATTTTTCATTGCTACCAAGTATTTCTCAGAACATCTCAGAGTTACACATGAGTTATATTTTGTTCTGTTACTTGATAAATATAGATTTCGTTTTATTCTGATTTCACAGTTCTCAATAAAACAAATACTTATATTACTCTATGAAGTATAGCATTTATGCGGATAAAATCAACAAATTACATTTAAAATTAACGTCACGTATGAAAATCGCGTCTATATTACACAGCTTCCGTGACAGTTATTCACAGATAAATCTTATACATATACATATACATGTATATATATATATATTTTTTTTTTACATATATCTATATAAATGTACTGTTCTTTTTTTGTGACATTTAGAGATAGGTTACAGTTATTCGTCACCATAACATACCTATTCGACGAAAAAATCGCATACATTTCCATTGGCACATTTTCTCCTCGTAGAAACGAACGGTTCCGAGTCTACGACCGACACAACGAAAGCAACATACAATATATTCACGTTCACGGTACGAACGAGACTCACAGAAAACTGTCAATCGATCTGTACATTAATACGTCACACATAAACTTTGAAATAGACGGAACGGTACACATTAACGAGACGAATTTTACGCGACGAACATGGTTGCTATCCCATTGGTCATATATCATTATCTCAAATTTTTCAATTATTCTTTAAGGACTCGTTAAGAACGATAAAACGAACCCGTTAAAAACGATGATCGCGAGACTTGGTTCGAAAGAAAATTATTTCTACAACAACCAATATTATACAATTGTTATTGTTTTTTTTCTATTATGCATCCACCTGTGATAGTGTGTGCGATAATTGTTACACGAATAAAATTTATTAGATATCAATAAATTTTCTTTAATCCTTAAATATATAACGGAATTAAGAGAAAAATGATTTTCTACTTAAATACATTGATTGCCCAACTACTATATCCGGTTACACATATACGATCACGGTTTATAAAAGATCACCTTTTTTTCAAATCTCTCCATACTTTAGTTCATTTGTCTACAATCACAAATCCGATTATGGACGGTACTCCGAAAATAAAATCATCAGCGAAATAGGCCTAAACAGCCGACTCTATAAATGCATCGCGCTTTCATTATAGGAGACAAAACAATAACTAATAGCACAATAATATCTTCGAAATTCAAAGAGATTACTTCAATGAGTATGACCTTGAAAGAGGCAATTTTTATGACTTTACAATTCTGAAGATATTGAGACAGTAATTGTTCTTGTCACGCTATATACATGTAAATAGAGGAATTTTCGAATATGATTAATGATTGTTTGCCATTGCAGCGAACACCTTCAAAAATCTCTAAAAAAAATTCGGATGCCACGATTCTCGCAAGTATCGCGATCAAAATAAAAATGTATAGTTTCTGTCGCGTCTAAACTGTTCGACGAAGGAAAATAGCACTCCTGCAGTATGGATTACGGTTTCCGTTACAATAAGATTGTTTATCAATTTCCCATCTGTTGTCTAACCTACCGGCTCAACGGGGCCCATTCGCAACTCTGCGAAGACTAGTTTTGTTGAAGTTACTAATACTCCCGAGCAAAGCAGCTCGCTCGTTGGTCACCTTCGGGACGTTGTTGACTACGTCGTTGGATGGCGGCATCGGAGGCGGAGGGATAGTACCCTTACTAGAGGCTGCATCACCTTGCGGCACATTAACAAAACCTTCAGTTAAATTGAGAGCAACTCGTTCACCATACTCGTGCGACATCGCTTGGACACCCGCTACGTTAACGTTCATATTTTGGTCGATTCGTTTATATCTACTACTAGCGACTATGGAAGAGGGGTGCGCATACTCGTAAAAAGGATAAAAAAGAGAAATCTACAAGAACGTACAGAATTCAGAATCAGAGAAATATACTTCACTGAAGATGTATCCAAGCAATGGTCAAATGAGAAGATGCGTGAATGCTTATTAATCGATGATTAATGAATGATGATATGACCTACGTGACAGAAATAAGCGTAGTATGCGCCATCAACTTTTGTGTCCAGCTAATGTAAAAATTTCGTAAGATTAATGTTAGTTATTAGTGAAGTCTGTTCGCAGACAGTCTGATACTCACGCAGAGAAGGTGGAGTCAAGGTACCAACACTGGTGGCCGTGGAAGTGCTTGTGGGACTATCCGACCGTTCTGGACTCTTGCCATTCACTTGCTTCAATCCGTTTGTACTTAACTGATTTCCAGCGCGTTGTTCTTGTGCCAATTTTTGTTCCTTTTTCTGTGAAAACGGAAAGATTGATTTTATTCATGACCGTATGAGTGACGTACGCCACTTATAAGATAACACTTACTAGTTTCTGTTTCCGTTTTTTCATCTCCTCGTCCGAACTCATCATCTCTTGGACTTTAACAAGCCTCTTTTGATGTCTAGCCACTTTTTGTTCATCTTTCAGTCTTTGCTCTGCTTTATTCACCGCATCCTGAAGAGCTTGCTTTAAATGACTACTTAACTTAAAGTGTGGTTTCTCCACAGATCCAATCGCCATCGCACCGCGTCTGGCTGATTCGAAAAACGGGTGGTCCAGCAAGTATGATATTGTTGGTAGATCTTGTTTCACATCTTCTGGCGACAAGATCACTTCCAGCAGATTCTTTAGATTTGCCTCGCAGTATGGTAATTCGGAGCACGTGGCCTCTAAAAGTGGCCTTCCAAATGCCATTTCATACAGCACGTGCCCAAACGAGTAGACGTCCACTTGCGTCTGTTGGGAACGATTACTTCGTTTAATCAACATTACGTTTTCAACGTACATAAATAATAACTTGTACTGTACCGTAGCGTGAAGTTTACGCCTCTGTACAACGTACGGCCGATAAAATGCAGGCAAACCTAGCAAACCATTTTCTACGTCTAATAATTTGGCACATCTTTCAGTTAGAAGAATGTTGCCAGTATGCAAGTGCCCATAGGGTAGACCTTTCTCATGAAGAAATTCTAACGCTTCCAAAATCTGGAACATTAAAACACCATTTAGCGCTAGACTACATTGCTCAATTATTATTGTAATGTAGAGATACTTTAACCAACCTGGTAACCATACATTGCAATTTCAGGCACTGTTAAAGATTTGGTTTGTTTCGGATTTCCATATTTCTTTATGAACGGTTGTTTCGGTTTCGTTACGCATAAAGTGTCACGCAGTGTACCCGTTTGATAAAAGTTTCTTATCATAAGAGCTCCGTTCTCTGTCACATGTTGGTAAACAATTGGTTCTATATAGTTATGTTTTAGGGTGCCTAAACTTTTGAAAACACCTTGCATATCTTTGTCCTGCAAGTGTTTGTCTGGACCAAATTCTACCCATGCAAGCAGCAGTTCTTGCTTGGGATTCTGACGATTTTTCACCGTGTAATAGTGCTTTCTTAACCGCCATCCCATATCAGGAATCGCCTTACAGACTTCATAATTTGCCTCACTGCGTAAAGCTAAGGACACCTGTTGCAGAGCTATTTCTAAAAGGCAAAATTAGTCAATTAGTAGGATTAGATTTATCCAGAGAACCCGAAAATGTCGGGCCGGGACGGGCAAGTTTTTTAGTCGGAATCGGTTTTCACAAATTTTGAGAATCACGAGCATATTAGGGTTCTCGAATATATCGGGATTCTCGATCTGAAATCCCGAAAATTCTCGAGAATCGTCCCGTTAAGATCATCGAGTACCCAGCTCATTATATCTACAGATATGCACATCTTATTTTTCGATTATTAATTTTATATCATACCATGTAACGGTGCTGTGTAATTTTCCGGATCTAAAAATTTTTTCATGGGAAGGGACGATGCCAATATAGGATTCATTAGTATTGTGTTTAGAAAATTCTGAAAACATTAGAAAATATGGATTTGTAACTGGTTGTTGCTTAACGTTTGCTGATTTATTATCATATCTTTTTTAACTGACCTGTAGTGCTACTTGACGCTGAGTTACGAAATCTGGTTCCATATTACCAATGATTTTCTTTGGAGGAAGGAACAGGTCAATGCCTGATATTGATAAAGCTGCATTAAGCTGTAAGAAGTCATTGTAGCGTCTGCTGACTCGCCAAAATTTGTCTGGTAATGGACCTCTTTGTGTTCTGATCACATACTCCTAAATTGTGAAACAAACATTATATTCGGTATCATCATTTCAATATATCTCTACTACGCAATATCTTTTATCTGTCTAATAATATTTCTGTAGACTTTCAAAAAATGTTACTTTGCTGACAAAACAAAAATTAATTTACTTAAACCGGGAGACTCTTGCACAATAAAATACAAATTCATATTAGTGAATTCGAGTCATAATTCGCTTTTTATTATGACAGTATGCTCAATTTTGTAACTGAGTGTCATTTACTCCATTCACAATAACACCTGCGAATATGTACGTTAATTACGACCGATAAATAAAATCGATGAAAATCGACGTCGGACAAATTTTAGAAATGATCCTGCGTCGTAAATTATTTTCTGAAAACATTAAAAACAAGGTTCCCCGTAAGTGCACCAAACTTGCGTAATGGTGTAAAACACTGGAAAGAACGCCGACTACATTTCAGGAAAGAATACAACAGTAATCGGCGAGGAGGTAGCAGAAAGATCGAGAACGTGGACATATAATGGGGACTCGTCACCTGATTCAATGATACGAAATCGCGGCTAAGCCCGATGTGCGTAAACGTCGCCTATTATCGAGCAAATGTCAGACATATGTATGTATATATGCGTTAAGCGTGCGCCGTACCGTGTGACCGTCGATCGCTCTTGCATTTTCAATGGTGCTCGACAGCTTCTCTGTATCATCTAGCAGCACTTTATTCGTATATCGTTTCTCGAATAAAGCCATTGATCATTAATCCGACGGATTGCAGAGCCCGTGCGGGGCGAACTGCGTGTGCCTATCGCATAACTTCCCTGGGTCGTCAGACATGACGCAGTTCTGTTTCATTTCAACATTGATGAACGTATATTTCGCACTGTATGTGAAACACTTTCAATGTCACCCAATACGATGCTTAGACGCGACGTCCCGATTAACAATCGGCGCAATCAAACCACACAGACTTCGTCTCAGGGCTTGACACCCATCATTTACTATCACACCTTGTTCCCTACCGCAGTGCTACCAAAGAGTAGTTTCGTACTACCAACGACAGGTGGCCACTACATAAATTTATGGTTCCTGCACTGCCGCGAGAAGTTAGCTACAATTGCGCTGCGATTCCTGCAGTACTGCCAATAGAAAGGGCATAGAGTACGTGTAACAAGAGAGTCCTATACCACATCAATATAAACATTTTACGGTTGAATCTACAATGAATAAATAAAGACAATGTATATAATAAAAAAGCATATCTACTTCTATATAATTTATTGAACCACCAATTTTCCCGAACGTCCGACTTGTCGTAGAGTAATATGTACTAATGGTTTCCACAAAAATGTACCCCCGTCTAACTTATCATTGAGTTACTGCACTGATTTGGTATTGCAAAAATAACGATACTTTGAAAAACAAAAATTTTTGGATGTCTGGCTTGTCGTTGAGTTCTACTACTGAATTTTCGTGTCACCTCTTTCGTTATCATGTTCTCCTAATATAAAATTCAATTTCCGAGATTTTCGAAAATTTTCGGTCAACTGGTTTGTCGTTGAGTTGCTCTACTGAATTTCGTGCCACCTCATTCGCTATCATATTCTCCTAATCCAAAACTCTATTTTATTTAAATTTATTTAAATTTATTTAAATTATTATTATTTTAATTATTAGATTTATTTAAAAAATATAAACAATTTCATGAATGAAACTTTTATTACAAAATTACATTCATTTGGTTGTGTTGAATATATTAAATTCCAAATCACGATATTTCATTACGTCGAAACAAAATAGCGAATAAAACACAAAATTTCATTGCACATACTGTGAACACGGTTAGTAGATTCAAATATTCGCGGGCCGGACACGCGTGCAGCGACGGCGACGTAGTACCTCCAGCGGCCATTCCGACTTCCGGCGGTGGTTTTGCATCTTTTTTTCGGAACGTCGTCTGCCGTTGTAATCATTACACCGTGGTGACAGTACGGTGAAGCCAAGTGGTGTCAGAAGTGTCGAGTGTCGATCGGTTTTCCCCGAAATGACCGTGTAAAGCTTCTGTTGTGACGACGCTTTGATTTTCTCGTGCGGCCGCGAACAAGAGTAGCCATCGTCGTTTTACTTTCGTGTATGCAACGTTCACGGGAGAGGGGAACAAGGGGAGTAAGAAGGAGAGAGAGAGGGAGAGAAAGAGAGCTTGTGTCTGTGCCCGCGATTGAAACCTGACCGTAGCGAGATCCATTCGCTAATCCTTCGCGACGTAAAGAATCGTATACATACGCGAAGCAGCGGCGATGGCTCGAGAAAATGTTACGGCCGCGAGCAATCACAGCAGATTGCCGACATTTTCCGTCGGCTCGGGTTGACGGATACGTTTCGTGGACGCCCCGGGTAAACCCGCGCGGTTGGGATACGCGGACGGCCGCGTGTTCCGAGCGTGTTCTCTGCCTCCTTCTATTTTGTCCGCCATCCCGTTCGAATCGTCGCCAGCGTGTTAATTAAACAAACAAATTGTGTACCGGGCGGTGTTAATCGGACACGCGGCGAGAAAATCTGGAAAGGACGGGTGAGTCGATGGGAAAAAGGAGACGGCGGAGGAGAAAGAGGCAGGAATTTCGGGATCAACAAGACACGATGGAGAGTAACGACGAAGCGCAGACCATCGGCGAACGCGCGTCCACGTCCAAAGAGGAAGAACCGTCCTCCGACGGGACTACCGGCCACGATTACGGCTGCAAGCACTACAAGCGAAAGTCCAAATTCGTGGTGAGTCTTCTTCCCGCTGCTTCGCCGCCTTTCTAACGTTAACGGTCGGTATGTAATCAGCCGCGCTCCGCATTCGACATCTCGATCACGCGGTTCCCCGATGATCGCTCGCCGTGGTTTCACCCGCCACATTCTCGGCCAGTTCTTCCTCGGAGCCGAGCAGAATTTGGAACAGCAGCCTTTCCAATATTGCTCAAACCGACCGACGCTGTACGGTTCGAATATCTTCGATAACACAAATCAAACTTTTGTTTCTAATAATCTGAAACGGAAGATAAAATAATATTAATTTACTATATCAATTTAAAATGTTTTCCGAATCTCAAAACATGGACTCCAAATAGAATATTATTTTTAAAAAATTATTGTAAATAAGATACTTCAGTTACGAAGTTGTCTACACGATTTGAGACGAAATAGAGTGTTTACTATTTAGGATAACATTCTGTATTGGTAGGGCTGTTCAATTCTTCACGCAAGGATGTCCCTACCATTTTTCGTACGTGTCCGGGAAGACACGGTGGATTCGATCTCGTCAAGCTCTTGGCTTCTCGTGAAATAATTAACTCGTACATATTTATTATTCCGAAATTTACAATAATTTTTGTCATTGATTCCGGCAGATAGGACGTAACGAGAGTTAATCGATGCTCTTTATGTAAAACGATTAATTTGCTTGCTAAATTGCTGCGTAAGTGACGCACGCCTCCAATTGAGGGTTAATTATATCATTAATTCGCGTTGCGCCGCTTCTGGATTGATAAGGACAAGAATTTTCGTGAATTTCTTGAGAAAACGAGTACACCGTTCGGACGATTGTCAATGGTACAGTGAATATGTACTCTCTGGAATTATTTATCGATTGAAATGATAAAAATTCGTAAATTTTTTTTAGAACAAATTCATACCGACTTACGTAAAGTCTCGACTTAAGATTTTAAATTAGTTAGAGAATTAAATCAGTTTGTTTATTGTAGTCGATATATACGGAGTCCGATACTTCCGCGGTTATCCTTGAACTTGCTGGGTAATCGATACAATAAATGACGTAGCGGTTTCGCAATTAGTGATTCCGAAATCGCCCGTGGACGAGCTTTTTCAGTTACCCCATCGCGTGTAAACACAGAAACGTGTCGCATGTTTATGACCATGTAGCGAGAGACGATTCGTTCCGCCCTATACGAAATACATGCTGCAAGGTTCCCTTCCTAGAAAAGATATATTTATCGCGATATCAGAATGAGTAAATATGTTCCAGCAATCGTGGAATAAAACAATCGAACATTTGTCTTGAATGTATCAACCCCTAGTAGAAGTATTACGCTGCAAAAGCGTGAAATCCCTTTCTCGCGCAAATATGAAAACTTTTCGACGCTGTTGAAAAGAGAAAGCTTTCCGAAGTTTTATAAAATTTCTTTTCAAAATTCTGAGTCCGCGTGGACATCCGCAGTCCAGTTACCGCATCGTAACTGCCTTTCAGACGGCACGTGTAATTATCGATTATGAACGTACAATTCAAAAACATTGTTTCCGAACAGAAAAAGAGGGCAACGTAAACCGAATAGACGTTCGGTATGTCAGTTGTCAATTACCGGTATCAGTCAGCCGTAGAAGCCGCGTCTGACTATGTTCTCGGATGACTGATGTCAGCACGATGTCATGCGCATTTTTCTTGCGCATCTAGGAAAGGGAATTTTCTCCGTCACACGTTTCGTCTAGGGCGAGACGTATCAAGTGAGAATACAGTGTACCAGGGCTCGCATGTATACGTAGTGCATGTGTACATAGCAAACAAATCGATGATGTTTCGTCGTGTTGTGTAACGGGACGCCCTCTTTCAAAGTGTTGCTTACCAATTGCCGCGATAAGTCAAATGTCGTGTACTGTACGTAGCGATCAATGCTTCAGCGTCATCTGCGGGGAGAAAAAACACATACACACACACCCCGAGAAAAAGTATTGTGAATGATTTTAAGGGGGAGACAACACGAGAAAAACAGAGATCGTTAATGGAGAAAGAAGATACAATCAGCCGAAAATTCTCCGTACACCCTTGAAATTATGGAACTTTTCTAAAAGTGGACTTTTTTCAAGAATTTAGAATTAGTTAACTAAATGACGTTTGAAGAAAATTTTAGGAATCGATAACTCTTTCGTTCGAGTCTAACGAAAATTTCAAAAATACGTTTTACACAGAGAGATCTTTTTATTTGAAAATAATGGTACGAAATCATTTCATTAAAGTTACTTTTTATTTTCATTTGAAATACAATTTGCTCAGGTTTTTGTATAATTCAAGTTGCCCTCTCTCTGCCAGTACCGGACATATGCACGACAGGGACAGAACGCGTCACGTGACCAGGTTGTAGTGGAAGCGTGGGGAATAGCGTCGTAGAAGGGGAAGTTAGAGTGGGGACACAAGTCTTAATTTGGCGATTCTGGTGTAATTGACACAGATCTATAAAATGTTTTTTAAAATTTTGATAGAAGTTATAATAAAAAACGTTTCTTTTGTACACCAACTAGTAAAGCAATCTTTGTAATATCTCAAAAAATCTCAAGTCTGAACTCATTTTAACCCTCATCCGTTCCTCGTGTCAATTTGACACAGTCTTCTTAAAATAAGTAATACTGTTCTGTTATTTGTAGGTAAACTTGTCCGAAACTATGCGACTTTTATTTTTTGAATGCAAAACATCTAAGATGTAAATAAAAAATGTAAAACATCGAATAATAACTGTTTACCTTGTTATGTATTTCATCAATCTTTTACCAATGCGTCAATTTGACACCGAGGGACAAATTCAATTCGTAAAATGAGTGTTAAAAAGGTCCTTTCGTTTCAAAGCGTATACGGAGACTTTATTTGCAGCAAAACTGTCTATTCCAAGAATTACGATTTTTTTCATTCACCCTGTAATCCAAACGGAGTTGTTCTCTGCTGCACGGAGCATGCGCTGCCCGCATGATTCCGACTTCTCACTTGCTTACGCCGGTTCACATTGTTTACCTGGGAGTTGAGAGATAAGACTCTGGAGATCTTTGTTCCACAAATATTGCCCAGAGAAACACCGTGCCGTGAATAATCTAGATAGGCTTGCGATTTGAAGAAGCACTTGCGATTACGTAGGTACATCGTACGCGGAACGCACACGTTACGGTAATTTTAGTCAAATATTGAAAAACGACGTGGACGTACCGCGGTGCGGTCTGTTAACTTATACAATTGGCGTGAACGGAAAGTCATTCGAAATAGATTCCGCACGGTGAACGTGTTAACAATTATTGTATACTAACAAGGAACAAGAGTGATGTTGCTGCATCGATGTATTTTTGGACTGGCAGCCTCGCTAATGGCTCTCTCAACATCCGTTTCGCAAAAATCGGTCCAAGAGAAAACTTCTTTGCGGCCAGAACACCCGAGATTGCTCAACGTGACGCAGACGCTGACTGTATTCGAGTAGCGAGAGTTTTCAACTATCCCGTATGAATTCAAATTGTTTGGGTGGCCAACAATTTCTGTTCCGAATTTCGTAATAACGCGCAATGCAACCACGTGCGGCAGACGGCCAGTTTGTGACCGCAACTGACAGTGTCTCTCCGGTGCACGTGGACGGTCAGTTTACCGCTCCCGCCGAATGGATTTGCCGATCGCTTATAACCGCTTGCTACGACGGAGCGGTTAAGGATCAAGGACGGATTCATACGGGGGCTAATAGGATTATTATCAGAGGCCTTCGTTTTCTGAACCAGGATCGCTGAGGGAACATTTTTGTGCTGATCAATTTGAAAC
Source organism: Lasioglossum pauxillum (assembly GCA_933228785.1). Taxonomy (NCBI): domain Eukaryota; kingdom Metazoa; phylum Arthropoda; class Insecta; order Hymenoptera; family Halictidae; genus Lasioglossum; species Lasioglossum pauxillum. The sequence goes on along the minus strand of OW121702.1, from coordinate 14,538,793 downwards.
AAAGCTCCCTCTACCAATCACCCCACCAACATTCTACATATATGCAATACTTTCTCCTTCATACGAGTACCAACAAAATTTTCATGTTCCAAAAGCCTCGAGAGCTTAATTGGTTGTAAACGAACTTCTTATTGCTCTGTTGGGTTTACTACCCTATCATGTCGTTATTTGGGTCATTAGAGCAATGTCCATACACTTAGCTAATGGTCTTTCGAGAATCTAAGATTAACAATGCCAATAACAGTCATATTCATAAATAGGCAGCGGATTTTATGCATTTATGACAAAGATGAGTAGGTGTAATTTAAAACATTAAAGACATTAGACGAATTTAAAAATACGTTTATATTATATTCAACCTATTCAATATACAGGGTGTCCCGAATTTAAATGGCAAAATTCTAGGAGCGTGTAGGGGACCGAAAAACTAAGACAAAAATCTTTTAGAGATTTGCTCGTTTTTACTTCGTTTTGGAGAAAATCGCAAAAAAAGAAACAAAACAAGTTTTCATTTTTCTACTTATTTATTTACGTTATCATCTATTTAATGTAGATACTGTTCAAAATGTTGCTCTCTTTCTTTTGTAATGCAAGCATTACATCTAGCACTGACTTGATAAATTGCAGCTAAACATTGTTCTGGTGATATTTGGTGCACTGCATCTATGATTCGGTCTCTTAATTGCTCTCTTGAATTAATTGCCACCGAATAAACTTTCTGCTTCTGTTAACGTCTGTAAACTTTGCAATGTTTAGCTGCAATTTATCAAGTCAGTGCTAGATGTAATGCTTGCGTTACTGCAAGAGGGCAACATTTTAAACAATATCTACATTAAATAGATGATGACGTAAATAAAATGTAAATAAATAAGTACAAAAATGAAAACTTGTTTCTTTTTCTGCGATTTTCTCCAAAACGAAGTAAAAACGAGCAAATCTCTAAAAGACTTTTTGTCTTAGTTTTTCGGTCCCCTACATGCTCCTGAAGTTTTGCCATTTAAATTCCGAACACCCTGTATATTAGGAGAGAAAATAAATTTCTATGTCACTCCGATTTGTTGCAGTTCAGGAGGAAAATTTTTATTTTGCATAAAGATTCAACTTATTTGTGCCATTTTTCTGATTAAAATGACGTTAAACACAATATAATTTCAACTGCATTTAGTGATTTAATTAAAAAAAAAGTATGGAGTAACTTTAGGACGTAGAAGAGGATAACGAGTGAAAAAGAAAGAGAAACTGCGACCGTGACGGTCGTCAAAAATTCAGAACTTATTGTATTGTATAAATACCAATGCTATGCTAACTTTTTTATATTCACACAACCTTTCTGAAGATATGTCACATTCTTCTTATTGAGATGAGTCGTTTAAAAACCTCCAACGGGCTGTAGCTCCGTTAATTTGCTTGTTATGTAAAAATGTGCTATATGTACAGTAAATATGGGTCAAATTGTATCTTGTTTGGTGTCATTTTAATCAGAGAAATATCACAAATATATTGGTAAAATTTCATTAAAAATAAGTGAAAAATAAAGAAGTTTCAGTATTGCACTAGTATTGTCTCATCAATACGCTATTTTTTGTTGCGCCTTCGGCCGCGCGGTCTGTGTTTACATTTACATGCTGTCCTTTTCTACGTTCGGCGCGGTCGACGAAGCCACAAAAAAATAGTGTCCTGTTCTGATCTAGGTCACAACACAGAACCGAGAATTGACTTAGAATGGGACATTACTGTAATGACAATTCTATTTGGCTTCTACAGTTATGCTCATGATTGATCACACACACTTTAGATCAGAATAACTTTTTTATGAATGGACCAAACGACTTCAATTTCTCTGTAATTCAACTGCCATTTTTACCACTTCTGATCGTTTATAATTCGTAAACCAATTTCAGTGAAATTTTCAGAATGTATATAATTTATAAGAGTTTACAAAACGCATCTTTGAAATTTTCGTTATTGGCCCATCTTAAAAAGTTGTAAATATCAATGTTTACTATTGTTTGTCACAATATTTATTAGACGTCATTGACTGAACTAATCCTTCTTTAGTCTTACAGAGAAATTGAAGTCGTTTGGTCCATTCATAAAAAAGTTATTCTGATTTAAAGTGTGTCTGATCTCAATCATGTGCGCAACTGTATATTGTACAATATATGCAGGCAATTTTTATTTTCGAGAGCGATGAGAAGTGCCCTGTGCTATTTTATTATTACTGGACTGCGGATCTTTATGCAAAATAAAAAATGTTTGCATTCACTGCAGGTCGCAGGAGCCAAATAAAAATTGCGTTCTTGTTTTAATTATGCTATTAAGCTGAAAATAACACATTGATGTCCTTAAATATTTTTAACATGTCCACTGCTTTAAATTGTACGTGCCGATTTTTGTCATAAATACATAAAATCCGTAGTCTAATTATTACCATTTGCTTTTGATTAACGATTGAATTATTTGTTTCCAGACGCCCTGCTGCAACAAGGTATACACGTGTCGATTCTGCCACGACGAACGGGAGACTCACACGGTGAATAGAAAGGAAGTCACGGAGCTGATATGCGTCCTGTGCGACACCCGTCAGCCGGTGCAAGCCACTTGCCAGAACTGTCATTGCCGGTTCGGCAAATACACGTGTCTCGTATGCAATCTCTTCGACGACGAAGACAGGAATCAGTACCACTGCGATGGCTGCGGGATATGCCGGGTCGGCGGTCGAGCCCGATTTTTCCACTGTGCTAAGTGCAACATGTGCTTGCCGGTTCAGTTGCAAAATGGACACACGGTAAACAGTGTGCACAGTTATGGAAGTGTTTGCTCGTTCGAAGGAGAAACACGGTTTACGATTTTTTTCCGCTTCGATCAATACTAGCTCACATACAGATTACACTCGTAATTATTTTCACGAATTGAAAGTGTTAAAAGTTCGATTAGCCAACTGTAATTGTTACTCTTCGCGCAAATATGCAGTGTCTGTTGAAGTGTAACTGGTATTACCGGTTGCACATTTTATTGCCAATTTACTCGTCCCGGCAAGAATGTTGATGAAACTTCACTTGGATGAGATATAGCGAATGCCTCAAATGAGCAGACACTTCTACGAGCGCGTGCATTTCACACTTTACCTACCGGAAGCCTGTTAATAGGATTTTCAATAATTGTGCTGTACCAAAAGAAAGCATAGAAATTTTTTTTTACATTGCAATCGTAAATGAAACTATTAGATGACGTTATTGAGGGTGATTTGTTAGTTCACAATGAAAATTGCTGTTGCTATTGAAGGCCCCATTAAAAAGTGTTTAGTCGTGTACCATAGATTTTTCGAAATTATATTAAGACAGGGTAGACTCGTTTCTAGGATTGCAAGGGTGCGGGATGCGTCTTCTCATTTCTCGATAATGCAAAGATGAGGTTTTTCAGTAGTCAAAAGCGCTAGGTAAAAGATCAATGTAGGCCGCAATCGCCACCAAAAGTCCTATTTTTACTGAATAATGCAAATTACGCTGCCCAATAATGCAATTACACCTCGTAAACGTAAATATAGGACTTTTGAGGGTTTTTATCTAGCACTTTTGACTGAAAAACCAATCTTTGCATTATCGAGAAGTGAGAAGGCGCATCCCGCACTCTTGCAACCCTGAAAACTAGAGTCCATCCCCTTAAGAATATTGGTACTAACGCTGATTTGATATTTTCAGTGCGTGGAAAATGTTTCACATGCAAATTGCCCCGTCTGTCTGGAGGACATTCACACGAGTCGCATACCCTGTCACATTCCAGAATGTGGTCATTTACTGCATCGCCCTTGTTTCGAGGAGCTGTTACATTCAGGACATTACGCATGCCCCATTTGCCAAGTGTCTCTTCTAGATATGACTGACTTATGGAGATTTTTAGACATGGAAGTGTCACTAACACCAATGCCAGAAGAATATAGAGATTATAAAGTCGATATTCTCTGTAAAGACTGCCACGAGGTACAGCGTATTAACTGTTAGACGTATCTTCTTCTATTGTAGAACAGTAACAAATTTATTCATTGGATTATGTTAATGTTGCAGGAGTCGACAGTGAAGTTTCACGTTGTAGGTTTGAAATGTTTAAATTGTGGAAGTTACAATACCTGCAGAGTCAAAGGATCTCCTTCTCCAGGTAAATGCTAATGCTCTCTGTATTTTCTATATTGAAGCTTACGTTGTTAGTAGACTGCGGATCTTTATGCAAAATAAACATTTTCTGCATCTATTGCAAGAAATAGAAACTAAACTCAATGTTACTTCTTTCCGTAATGATCATAATAGAGGAGAAAACAACAATTTTGCTATAAATGTAGACTGCAGATTAGTAGACTGTGGATCTTTATGCATTTATATCAAAATTGAGTAGATAAAATTCAACATTTGTTGAACAATTTCATAAATTGAAGATGTCAATATATGATTTCTCCTCTCTCTCTCTATTAAAATCATTAAGAAATAAAATTCAATCTAATTTCTATTTCTTGCAATCGATGCAGACAATTTTTATTTTGCATAAAGATCCGCAGCCCAGTCATTAGAAATACAGTGTTACACTTCACATATTCTATGAACACAGAGTTTTGAACGTGTTTTCGAAACTTTCAGCAGATCCCGAAACGTTGGACGATACAGCCGGCGGCAGCACGAATACGGGCGACGAAGAGAAATCGCAACGTCAGAACTCCGAGTATTAATGGGACTATGATACAGAATCATTCCCGAGAAAGTGTCGCTCCCAGACGTTTTCAAAAAGACAGTAGGAGAATTGCGTTTACCTCTTTACTTGTTTTTAGCGAATTTACACGTCTTTGTTGATTGTTTTCAGAGTTTTTACAGAAGTTAGATTATTAGGAGGCTAAGATGCAGCAGCTAATTCAAATCTGTTGCTCATTAAAAGGCCGTGTTGAATACGATTAAATACTCGCGTTACGATGTCAGGCGTAACGCGAATATATTAATCCCGGTGGAAATGAATATGAAGCTCGAATTATGAAGAACGTACGATTTTCTGTTCGCGAGGATTTTGTTTGATTGATTACTGTAAATCGAAGTGAACAGTACGACGCGGTCTCGGTATTATTTTTTTTTATTATCATTAATCGGTGACTCGACGCACGGTGTCCCCGTTCTTCAAAATTCTTCTTGCGCTGTTTATATTTTCATTTTTGTTCCGAATGGAGATTCTTACACTTCGTGATGCGTGACCATTTTCTTTCGATGCAATCTTTTCGCAAATGCTAATCAACCAACCAACATGTACCGGTAGTACTAGTCAGAGCAAAAAAAAAAGGAAAGAAGAAGATCGAAACGAATCCCCTTTTAGCTATTGTTGTAATCAGCTAAGAGTTCCTCTATGATTATCTACTACGCATATAGTTCCCCGATTTTATATTACGCAGATACACGTAGAAATAGAATGACAATGAGATTATTAATTGATAAGAATGCCTTCTATTCGTTAATGGGATTACATCATAACGCGCAATTTTCGAAAAGATCGCCATCTAGTCAAGGATCACTCGGGTCTTCTCGATGTGTCAGCATACTTTCTCTCCGTAACAAAATGCGCGGGAGAATTTATGACAATTGGGTGACGTGATAAACCTGATACCTGACGTGTGACGATTCTTTGAAAATTTATCGGTAATTCGAAATCTATGTGGTCTTTTTTTTAAATGATGTGTGTATAATCAGGGTTCGCATAAACACATTGTCCCTTACACGCGACTCAGATTTCAAAAAAGATTCAAGTCCTTAAAGACTGTGGAAGTCTGTGCAACTGAAATTGAAGCTCAATCATGTTAGAAACAATTTCATCTAATGAGAAGTCAAACGAAACAGTATATTTTATGAAAAATCGTTTTATACGCTAGCAATGTAGCTCCACAGTCTAGTTAATGGGAACAAGTTTGTGTCACGTGATCTCACATAAAAATAGCCAAGATCATGAACAGATTGCGAATGTCGAGCATTTGTATCGTATACAAATGATCAAATACACAATGAAATAAAAATTTTTGATGAAGCTATAATTGGTCCATGACATTTCCGAATTTGTCTAAATATCTGCAGTCCATTGATAAACAATGAAAATTTGTATTCAAAGTTTGTGAGCAATGCGAACCACTGCAATGTGACAATGTGTTTCTGTCCTGACATGTTTGTACTTTTATTCGTCATGAACTCGCTTTGTACTCGATCACTCCCCCTCATTTTCTCAATCTCGCTTTTCGTAAAAGATCTTTTTTAATTAAGTAGGAATTCTACTTATACTCTAAGCAGCTGTGGCGGCATCTGTTATAACGAAACAGTTGGTTTCTCGATGAGGAGGCATTAATCGCACACTTCTAACGCGTGTTCTCGCGTTGCGAACGAAATTATTCATTTCTTTATTAGGAAGCTAACTTATATCGAAGTTGCACAACTTACCTATCGAGATTGATGAAATTTCAGCTGTAAATCTGGAAGAAACATGTCTTGTAGAACACCTCTTGATGATACACTGTAAACAATGGAAATTTCAAGACCTTCAGTCTACGAGTCAACTTTGAAAAGATAAACCACTTTCAATCTTTTACAATGCAGATATAAATTATTTTTTTAAAATACGTATTTGTAAGAGATATTTCGCTTAACGTACCTTCAAATTTCATCAAAATCCATAGTGGTTGGCGACGAGTCCCCTTGTTAGTTACGTAAGGCCGATTTAGCTTGTTTTGTACAATAAATATTAGTGAATGAATAGTTCAATTTCGGATTGTTAAATTTTTAATAAAAAAAAGAACAAAAAGATTAGGTGTCCGTTACGGATCAAAAGCGTAGATAATTCGATTAGTCTTGAAGCGAGGAGAGTATCCATTGTCGTGCAGTCCTCGGAGAAAGATTACATAGTGAAGAAATCGAGGAACTAGTTGTATTCTACTGTTTCGATGTTAAGATAGAATAATCGAGAAATGAGGTCGGACCGTGAAGAATGTAGTATATTAATTGGTAACGAAGGTCAGACTACTAAAGGCTGCAGTGTAATCAGTGGCACTGTACTAAATATTTTATTGAGCACTACTGTGGAGAATCCTGATTTCCACGTGGCGCGTGGTTATGAACACGTGTACAACAAACAGAACCCCAGGGCTATGTTTCACGCTCATCGGATCGCTCATGTTGTATGTATATCGCTAATCGTGTCCAGTTTGTACCGTTTGATGATTCTGTGTGCACGATTGAACCCTGTAATTCGACTCCGAGTCGGAGGAACAGGTTCTCGAACGATGGTGTTTGCTTGTAAAGCTCAAAACGAAATGATTCGAGTCGATCAGGGACTGTTTCGCTCGTTGGGATTTTCCACTTGTTCGTTGAGCTGTCAAGTTGGTGATCACACAGCACTTATACCTCTTATTCATTCCATGGCATTCCAAGTTTCGTGAATGAGCAGCACGCTGACGTACGCCGAAAACCGAATTGTCGTTATTTACTTATACGCCAGACTTGGACATTATTTCAATTAATTGATCACGGAGTGATTGCTCAATTAGCGAATCATGTTAATCGAACGGAAATAATGTTTATGTAACTCCACGATAATTTATTCGACGCGACAACGGAATCGTTGTCTCGGAATTATTTTTATTGATTAGCTTTTGAACCTTGCGCACCGATATCAGGTCTCAACATCGGGCTTCAACTTGAATACACTAGAAAACATGATAAATGTTTCGTGAAATTGATAATTCCCTCAACAGTGTGCACAAGGGTTGAAAGACTTTTTTTATTAATTTTTTAATCGAACGAACATTCGCTAGAATAACCCTCTACGAATAATTTTTAATTACATAGGAGATTTTTAATATTAGACAAATTATATTCAGATCATTTGTATTCGTATTAAAAGAAACGTTAATTTTAAGTTATTTTTAACGAAGACACGAAGGAACTGTTTCGAGCAATTTCGAGATGTCTGTTGTCGTATTTAAAGTAACTTACGTCCAGGTCTGCTATGCGTAACGTCTTAGCACATTGTTAGCGTATTATTAATGGCCGCGCGGACTAAGTCACCGTGTCCATCTTGCAGGAGGACCGTGACGGTGCGGCCATAGATTCAAGGAGCAATTGCGACGTTTCTTTTTTGGTGTGATTCTCATCACGTCTTTATTATTCAGTTGTAAATTAAATACCAGTTACAAAGGCTCTTTGTACATAACGGCCGCAATAATGCTTTTGTTTTATATTATATATAATATATATACTATTGTATCAAACAAACCGGCTACTATTTCATTCGCTCATCTTATGTTTTCGTACACGCGTGACAAGAAGTCGCTACAATCTGCGTGCAACAAGGACACTTCTCCCGACACCGCTTGGCAAAGCAAGGTAGATGATCTTTAAAAAGAATCAATAGAACAGTATCATTATTGTCTCTTTATTGTCTCCATTCGCAATCCCTTTCTTTTTCCTCTGTTGACTATCTGCTTTGCTCTACCAGGTTCTAAATCTTTCAACGATGATCTGCATTATAATCTCGGTAATAATCGCTGCCCGTCCAATCGTCGATAAGAAAATCGCAAATAAAATTTATTCATGATTTCCGAGGAAATTGAATTCCCTCGATCCTTCTATCTTATCGATTAACATTATTTTAGTAAAAATATGTGTATCTGTTCGTTGTCAGAAACGACGAATGGAAATGGCGCAGCATAATATTAACGACCCTTTAAAAATTCGAACGTTTTCTTATTGAGAAACACGCTCGCATCTTGTAGCAACATCTTTGTCACCCACAAAGAGAAAAAAAAAGAAAGTGTCTTTTGCTTTGCTTTCATTTTCGCGGTTCATTCGTGTCCCACGCGTCCCGACGTGAACAACAAACTGCGAACGGAAGAGTTCGGAAAGCTCGTGTCATTCCCTCTCCTTTTGGATGCAATGTCGGTTGCACCGTGGTTCCTTTAGCATTTGACCGAACCATACACGCTATGCGTCGGCGCAGTCTGATCGAAATCAAATGGATCTATTTTTCTGTACAATCATTCTTCTTCGCCTAACGAGTAGGCTTATCAAAGTCGCTATTATCACGAATCATTTATTCGGTTTAAACGACGCGAGCAAAAGCTTTTGTGACTTCGAGCGACCAGTTGATTTCGATCAACTGCAACGTCGACCCGTCATCGCACCCTCGTAGCGCGGGTGCAATGCGTAACGTGTCGTGCACAGTCCATGTAAAATTTTCTAATAGAATTCTATTCCGATTTTTGCTTCTTCCTTAAACTCGTCCGATCGATTCATATCCGATGGAAAGAAAACACAGAAGGCCATATTCCTTAAACGGAAGCGCCGCATAGTTTTAAACTACGACTAGTTCAACGTCGCGTTTTTCCTTTGTACCACGAAGTGCGACCGAGGCCCCTACGGCTGTAGAAACGCTCTCAGAAATTCAGGAAACGAGGACGCAGCGGCAGGTACCCGTGGCTGCTGAGAAATCGCCGAGCAGCTCGGGTCATCTCCAGTTGATCGCGTGTGCGTCCACAAGCCACTGTCGTCCATTGCGCCTCCAACTGTAGCTTTAACAGAATAAATAACATTAACCTTAGGACTACAACAGGTGTGATCTACTCTATGTTTCAATCTGAAATTGTACCAAATATTGGGTTGGAACGACAGTTCGTAGCGTTTTTAAATTAAAACTGAAAGATAATATTAGGATATTTATACATTACATTTGTTCAATAATATATTTTCCATTCTCTTCGATTACTTTTTGCCATTTTTTAGGTGACTTATCACGTTATTCAATAAACCTATGAATAAATATCTTAGTTTTATCTTTGAATTTTGGTTTAAAACCGCTACGAACTTTCGCTCCAAACTGATATTTCTAACTACTTGAATACTACCCCCATCAACCATCGAACGTGTAGTCTTACCAAAAACAGAACTAAGGTTTGAGTTAGACATGTTCATAACAGATTTTATACTTCTACCATTTTATTAAGAGCAACGTATTTTCTTGGAAAATGTGGAAAACATATTGCCAGAGAACACTTGATTTTTAAATAACCACATGCACAATTTTGATTATTGGTTTTGTTATTTGAAATTGATAGATCGAGAACAATCGCTTGATAATGCGAGGATAAGTATTCAGATGTGTCCAGAAGGGTGTCCCAACGAGGGCGGGAAATTTAAATTTGCTGCTGTGCTTTGAGAGTCAAACCATTATCACTAGACTGTGGATCTTTCTGCATTTATGACAAAATTGAGTAGATGAAACTCAAAATTGTTGAAAAATAAAAAAATTGAAGATGTCAATATATGATTTCTCCTTTATAAAATTCATTAAGGGAAGAAATAACATTCAATTTACTTTCTATTTCTTGCAATCGATGCAGACAATTTTTATTTTGCATAAAGATCCGCAGTCTATTTGTTACAGTTCGATGGCAGACAGTCTGCCATTATTAAAAATGATCGCTATTCGACACAACAAAAATGGTGGAAATCTAGCACTTTTGACTCATGAAAAACCCCATCGAGAAATGAGAAGGCGCATACTGCACCCTTGCAATCCTGGAAACGAGTCTACCCCCTTAACGCCTTTGGATTTCTCTCTCTGAGGCTTTTTGAAGTTAAAAGTTTATGTGAACAAGCCCACGACCACCCAAGCCTTGAAGGAGGAGATTACACGCTGTATCCCTGAGATTCAGTCACAATTATACCAAAATGTGATTGAAAATTTCTTCAAAAGAACACAAATGTGCCAGCAAAGCCGAGGAGGGCCAGATTTATTGTTCCATGCATAAGTCCCACATGTCTACTTTATGATTAAATAAAAAAAACTGTATTTTATTCGGAATTTAAATATTTCACTCTTGTTAGAACTCCCTTTAGTTAGAAGAACAGAGTTTCGCATGAACAAGAGAACGGCGATACAAGTACAGTGGTACCTCGATATACGTCTGCTTTGAAGTACGTCCAATTCGGAATACGTCCTGTTTGGACGTGACAAGTTTTGCTCGGTATACGACATAACTTTTTTGTATCAATTCTGCACACATTAGAAATACTTTAGAAAGATCCTGAGAAGAAGACAGGAACAAAGTTCTCTGGACAGATTTTTAATAAAAGTCAAACCAGCTGAGCCTAGTGAAAAGCGACTGAAGACGGGAAACGAAAAAACACCAGAATGTAAGGTTTTATTACAAGGGAACACTTCTTCCACAGAATAGAATATCATTTATTTCTTTTTGTATTTTAGCATTAAGCAGAGTTTAAATTTAAAAATCTATAATGTATGTAATCTCATTTTTATTTATGCGTTTAAACAGTGTTTAAATTATTTTACAACTCCATTAATGTAGGTATAATATCAATAGGAGTTTCTTTTTTACATGAGAACGGATTAATCACTTTTACATTACGTCTTATGAGAAAGGTTGGTTTGGTAAGTTGGTTGATAAGTTCAAACGTCAGGAACGGATTAAGATCGTATACCGCGGTACCACTGTACCGAGAGAACAGCTAACCAGTTAACAAAGGAGTAGAGAAATGGCGAGAAGAGAAGAAAAGAGAACAGGGACTCACCTTGGCGCGTTTGGCCGGCCTGAGCGGCAGAGGGCTGATGATACAGCAGGGACTGTTGTCGAGCACGTCGAACGTGATCGCTCTCTTGGCGTTAGGCTTCCGCTGTACGGACGCAAAGTCGTGGGAAGTCTGGAAAGGATAGACACACTAGCTACAGCCGGCAATTAAAAAAGTATTTCCGCTTCGAAACATTCCTGTCCAAGAATGTCTCAGGGGTGAAAAAAGTACGTTTAATGATCGACGAGAGAGCGCCGATCGATTTCACGCTTCGAAAGTCACTCGACAGAGTGGGCGATACAGAGTCGACAGAGACGGCGGCTACAAAACGTAGCGCGCCGATAGAAAGAGAAAGAGAGACAAAGAGAGAAAGAGAGGGAATAGAAACAGAGGGGACTCATCGGGGGACTCACTTCGAAGAAAATTAGGGGACTGCGTTGACTCGTCCTCACACGTGTTCTCTCACCGGAGCAGATTTCGCGCCATCGCTAGCGAACAACTGCCGCGACATGACTAGCCCTTATTTACATTTTTATTTTCGTTTCTCTTTGCGCGGTTACGTGTCGGTTTTGGAATAAGCGTCGTTTCGAGACCGCCGCTCAAAATCGTCTTTGGACTCGTCGTTTCTTGGGACGGGTACTTTATGGAGCAGGGGTGGGACTGGGAGCAGGGGGAGGAGTACTTTGGTACGCTAGGCCAGGCCTATACAAGGGGTGTTTACGTTCGAGTTAGTTTGTAGACATGCGGCAACTGAACGTTATTTACGAAAGAAGTAAAAATATATAAATATATGAATATATTAATATGATAATAAATATTTAAAGGTATTATTTATATATATATATATACTTTTGTGTTATATACCTATATATATATATAGATATGTATATATGTACATACACCGTCGTGCAGGATCTAGGGATCGCTCTAAGAACGAAGGAGAGTCACGGGGATACATTTGCGAATGTACTGTTCGAAGAGAAAGAAGTATTCGTACACCTTTGATGTCTCCGTTTGTTAGCATTCTATCCAAAGTGATGAATAGACTGTGGATTTTTATGCGAAATAAAAACTGCTTCGAGCAATTGCAAGAAGCAAAAGATAAATTTACATTTCTTTTTTTCCTTAATGATATTCATACAATGAGAATAACACAATTTTCACATCTTCATGTTATTTATTTTTGCCATAAATGCATCAAATCCGCAGTCTAGTGATGAGTTAACAAGTATGCGTTACATTAGTCTGCAAGAATATTACTGAAGGTGATTAGTAGACTGCGGATCTTTATGCAAACTAAAAATGTTTCGCATTGATTGTGGCAAGCAGGAATAACATAGAAATTGATTTCATCCTTTGACGACGTTGTCACATTAAAAGCAACGTTACGACATTCTTGAATCGTTTAAATCTTTTACTGTTTTATATTTCGCCCAACCAATTTCTTCTATAATGCATAAAGATTTGCAGTCTAGTGATTTACTTAATTTAAAAATAGATCTCAGCCTGGTCGATGGAAAACAATATCGTCGACGGAAAGATAGAATCATGGTGTAAGTGTATACTTTTTTCTCTCGCTGTGTTTTGATGCACGTGAACACGTTCGATGCCGCGAGGGTCACCAGTGGCCCGTATACCAAAAGCAAAACAATCTTCTTTTTACATTCTTTCGTTCGATAGTCGAAAACTCGGAGGACGTCGCGTTTGCAAACAAAGAGGTCGATAACCTCTCGTTTACGTATATCCTGTGCTATCGTTTCTTTCGGGTCATCGACCGAATCGCTATTTTATCCGTATGTACAAATACCTTTTCTCCAATTGTTTTGCGATTTTTTTTTAGAAAAAAAGAAACAGACTCGACCATTCGACGAACTTACAGCGTCAAATGTTACAGCAACATGGCGACATCATTGGGATGGATAATTACAGTTTACATCGTCTCGATAGCGTTAACGTACGCGAACAATTTACACGAATTAAATTATCAACAAAAAAGTTTTCAAAAACGAAAAAAGAAGGAAAAAATCAAAACGAGCATGGATACTCATAAACATAATTCAATGCTTAGCGAAACTAGATCAAAGGAGATGCCAGTGATTAAACCAAACATAAACGAAACAATGTTCTATCGTGTGTCGACTATGCGAATAAGTACGAATGTTTCCAATGCTTAATAATGTAATTAAATATTTAAAAAAATTGTATACACGCGATTAATAACTTAAGTACTCGATCGAGAGGCCGTTTAAACTTCGACACAATTATTTAAATAACGCGTTCTCTACTCACATGATCATAAATTACACTTACAAAATATTCAGACCGTATCAGCCACATATAAATAATTTAACAGGATAAGCATACTCGTAGTTGGAATAAGTTAATATATATATAAATAAATCAGACGATATTTACGCCCCGTTAATGTTAGTCATGTTACACTTAGAACTTACGAGACAAAAAAAAAGAATGCTAATAAATCTTTGGATTGGACGATACCAGGGCGACGAAAGCAGGTCGATTAAGGGTCGCGAAGGTTAGCTAATTGAGGTTATGTTTCTTTTCCGCGCGCCTTGGTGATTAACATGTATTCATAAATTAATGATTTAAAAAAAAACAAAAAAAATGATAGGAAAATAGAAATAAGTTGGATGGAGAGAGACAGAAGCGACAAGGCATTACATTCTTAAGAGGCAGGCAGAATTAAAAATAAAATAAACGTAAGGAGAATGACAGAGACAAGAGAGTGTTAAACAAAAGAGAATTAGGCCGGCTAGCGTGTCTAAAGGCGATTGGTACGGGAATAATACCAGGATAGGGCTGGTTGAGTTTGAATATAATTTTGATTATGATGGATATGGTTCTCTACCTTTACGGGACTAGTCCCTGCTGTTAAGAAACTATCCTCCAGTGCCATTGATGCCGGGGAGAATAATACAGATGTGTCCAAACTTTTACTCTGGAAAGAACAATGAAGTCTCGTTGCATTAAATGTTTTCTCGCAATTTCGATACACACCTTAAGTATCTCGCTTATTACACTGTCCAACAAATTTCAACTTTTTTTATGTTCCCTAATTACTGTTGGCTCCTTCTTATAGAACTTTTGCGCTGATTCCGACTCTGTCCTTAAGTTTTCTCCTATACGTACAGTTTTTGACGAACATGGCTTTGAAAAAAACATATTTTTCAACTTTAAGCAAATATTGTGATGTTATTATAAAAGATATTGAATTGTTCTTTGCATCAGAAGATTAAACACGTTTAAACAATGATTAAAGTCGGAGAGACACCACTTTTGCACCAGTTTTTGAGGATATTTTTCAATTTATCTCAAAAAATAAGGGTCCAGCGGAAAATCGAACTATACCACGCGATAGAGCAGACTTTTATCTTGAGAAACCACCCTTTCAAGTTTGGAACGTCGACGTTTTTTTCGAACCAGAAAACAAAATATCTTCGCCCGACATGAGTTGTCACCAGTGGCGCGCACCACCAGAACGGTCGTTCGCCGCTCCGTGTCTCTCCGTCTTTAATCATTGTCTAAACATGTTTAAGCAATCATAATGTATTAATATTGGACATCACTGCATTCGGAAAAATCTACAGAATCTTTTGCTGCAAAGAACAATTCATTATCTTTTATAATAACATCACAATATTTGTTTAAAGTTGAAAAATATGTTTTTTTTCAAAGCCATGTTCGTCAAAAACTGTGCGTATAGGAGAAAAATTAAGGACACATAGTGAGAATAGAAATTCTTTTTGGCTGTTGGACAGTGTTATTGATAATAAAAAAAACCTCAGACAAAACATAATTAGACTGTATTATTATAACTTTCATGTGACGTTGAGTATTAAAAATAAATGGAAAACGTGACTCTGAGATATTCTTCCAGTATCAATAATATGTGAGATACCGAGGGTACTTCAGTTAGGTGACAGTTAGGTGTTGTTTGAATTCAGATTGTCGATATTTATAATTTTTCAAGGAGATGGCTACCAAATTACTCGGAGTACAATGATAATAACAATAAATTCAATCTGATACAATGAATTTTTATAAATATCCGCAGTCTGCTTTCGACAAATAAGAATTGTAAACGTATTATTCTACTTACGGGTGTTTCTACAACGAAACTCATTTCCGAATTATCCTGAGAAGCATTCGCCCAGGCTTGGCAGAGAGCTTTCCGCGCTCTCTTTCCGCCGGGAGCGCTGTTCTCTTTACCCCGTCGTCTTATCGTGCCATAACCAGAGTCTTGAAGGATAGTACTGGTCCCTGCTAAGCTTTCACGATCGGTTTCCTGTTTGATGATCTCGGTTAAAGCATCGAGACGACTTGGGGTAGCAGGTAACTGAGTAGTCGCGCCGCTGCGCCGTTCCAGCTCTGCCAATGCGTTCTTGAACGGCGTTGGCGTCCTCGGCGTATTGCCATCTGTAAATACAGGTTTTCTAGAGTTAGACTGAAAAATATTGATACATCAGTCGACTGCGGATGTTTATGCAACTTTCAATTTTTGTAAGCAAATTTTAAGAACGCGGAATAATGTACAATCTTATTTCCAGTGGTCTTTGCAATTTTCGAATAAATAAAAATCATAGTAAATTCTGTGGAATTTGAGGTTCTAGCACTGTTTGAACATTTTTAGAACCCATCAATGCATAAAGATCTGCAGTCCTCGATTCCTGCATGGAATCAACTGGTTAATTATTTCCTGTTTGGTAACAGAAAGGATAGCCCATCAAACTGAGAATGCTTCGTCGGTAATTTACCATTCTGACTTCGCCGAAGGCCGGTGGGTTGTGGCGTGGTGAGTGGACCAGGGCTGCTCGCCTTAGGCGTGCTGGCCCGCGGCCAGGAGGATGTTTCCGGGCTGAGACTGTTCAAGAACTGTGACGGGCTGAACGGTAGTTGTTTAATGGGAGTGGTTGGGGTCGCGTCGCCGGTCTGATGCTGCTGTTGCGGTTGATGCTGGGTTATTATCAAATAATCAGACTGGTTCCCGCTATCGGGGGTGTCGGTTCTCTGTTGGAGTATATGAGTATTTCTGCGTCTGCGCAGGATGGGGGGTGGACTGCTTCGTTCCTTCTCCGTCATACTGCCCGACATGTCTTCGAGGTCCGGCATGGGCATCAGTCTGATCTCTGAGTTTCTCGAGTTGGTCGCCTCACCTTGGATTTGTAAATCGAAATACCTACAAAAAGATAGTCATGTGATTTCTTTTTCTCGTTACAAAACTTAAAAATTTATGTTCTTTAAGGAAGCATACAGCCGCGCAGCTATTTTCACAAAGCTGCGACAGCTACATGCTGCCGCATAATGCAAATTACGCCTCGTAAACGTAAAAATAGGACTTTTCAGGGCGATTTCATTACTGAAAAAGCCCATCTCTGGGGAAACGAGTCTACCTCCGTAAAACGTACTTTGTAAACGGTGAAATTGGTTCAGTCTTGACTTTCACGGACGAGCTAGCCCTTTTCGACGGAGAATCCAACCGGGAATCAGTGCTGTGCGTGCGATCGTTCAGATTCAGAAGACCCTGGAACGTTTGAACGTTTTGATGATTCTCCCAGGCTCTGGTCCAGTCCAGCTGGTCAATGTCCAGAGTATGCGATGTTTGCATAGTCGTCGAAGTCGTCGTCGCGTTGTCGTTGCTCGTGGACAATGTTTTCAGGCGAGCGTGACCGGACACGTCTTCTTTCGTGCAGAGGGAGTCTTTCGCAGCGGTTGGTGGCTCCGTGGCTTTCCTTCGACTTCGTCCTGTTGTAAACATCGGTGATATGAGACCATTTGTTCTCCAAATTACACGCGCTTAAGGATCATGCTCGTTGCAATGTAAAACGGTCGCTCAATGTTGACCAGCTATCTGACAAAGAATATTACACAGCAGTGTGTCTCGGCGACCTTGAGCGACCATTTAACAACTGCAACTGTACGAATGCTGCGCGACAGCTCAAATATCTAATACATTTAATAGTTGTCTGTCTTTGTCCTCTTTAAAGGACCAAGCCAGATTTTACTACCTCCAGTAGTCTTTGTGGTTGTGAACGTTTTATTATAATAGTCGGTGAAAATAGACTTTCTGGAATATTAGAACAAGATGTCACCTTTTCTTTTGAGTTATATACATATACTTTTATAAGGAAGTATAATAAATATCCCAGCGGATCTACATTTGATTAACTCTTCCGTCAATAACCGGGTACATACGTACTTTCAATTTCTTTTTAAAACGTCTCTAATGTTTTTGTCGATGAATGGCAAGACTATTGTGGATTCTTATGTTTCTCGATGATTCGACTGCGGATCTTTATGGAAAATAAAAATTGTTTGCATATATTGTTCAATATAGAAGTCAAATAGAATTTTGTCATTATTTTTCTATTGATTTTAATCGAATACATTGATACTTCTCGGTGATTAGACTGCTGATCATTACAGAAAATAAAAATTGTCTGCATATACAGTAAATTTTTTATAGATGCAAAAATTTTTGTACGATAGATGCGAAAAAAATATCCCCCAACTTAGTAATCTGATCTCGGCTCGGTATGTTGGTGTGAACCACTATTAACGCGACGCGGAGAGTCGCAATCGTCGGCACAGTTCAAACGCCCGTGCGTCATCACAATGTAACACCAACATTTAATCTTCTTTATTTTTTATTATTTTTTTATGGAACTTTCAGCAACATATTCCTGGCATTTTTCTAATGCAAAATGATATCAAACACGATATAATTTCAATTGTATTTAGTGGTTTAATCGATGATGAGAGTTTCGAACGCAAGGAAGGACAGCGCATCAGAAGTCCTTCTCTACGTTCGGCTCGGCCTTTGAAGCTCAAAAAATAGTACCAAATGCGATAGCTGCGAAGAAATCCCCCCGAGGCCTTCGCATCTACAGAAAATTTACTGTATTGTACAATATATAAGCCAAATAGAATTTTGTCATTATTTCTCTATTGATTTTAATCGAATACGAATACATTGATACTTCTTTTCGGTGATTAGACTGCTGATCATTACAGAAAATAAAAGTTGTCTGCATTATATATATTGTTCAATATATGTAATGTAATGAATTGTAATGAATTGTCATTATTTCTCTACTGATTTTAATCGAATACGAATACATTGCTATTTTAAAATTCGTTTGATCTGTTTGTTTGTCCACTGCTTTAAATTGCACTTATTCATTTTCGTCATGAATGTCATAAAATCCGCAGTCTAGTCTCAATTCACATTTGGAATTAATCCCTATTATTCACGTTGGAATAATAAAGTGCAACACGATAGAATATCGTCGAAATTTTTGGTTATTGACGTAAGAGTTAAGTGGTACTTTTCCCACAGAAGGTACGACGAACTTTTCGTGTAACTAATGAGTTGTATGAACCTCTGGTCCCGGTGGCGGATCTCCCTTCCTCCGTCTCGTATTTCCTCCTCATCGTGCTGTTCCAGTGGTTCTTGATCGCATTGTCCGTCCTTCCTGGCAGCAATTTTGCGATTTTCGCCCACTGATTGCCCACCCTGCGGTGAGCCTCGACGATAATCCTGTCCTCCGCCTCCGTCCACGCTGTTTTCTTGATCCCCGGGTTCAGGTGGTTGTGCCATCGTTCCCGGCACTGCTTACCGATACGGCCCTTCAGATGCCGTGCAATTAACGTCCACTTCTTCGGCCCGTATCGCTCCACCAATTCTACTACTTTTTCATCCTCCTGCAAACATCAGCAATCATCAGTCCTCGGAACGGAAACCTCCTGATTTACCGGTTTTGTACATTCCACGACCAATGTTCCCTACGAAACCCGCGGCGGCCCTTCATACGACTCTACTACCTGTGTGACTCTACACACTCGAGGACACGGAAAAAAATGAGGAATGTCCGGACTACTCTCCTAACGCAAAGATGGAAATATCAGATGACTGCATAACTTCGTGCCCGATTTTTATAGATGTCAGGATAGTTATGGAAGTGTAAAATAAGATATCATATAGTCACCATTCTTTTTTACAATAAGAAAATTAATAAATATATATATAATTTATTGATACGCTGTATTATTTAAAATTGTACCATTGAATTTTATTTTCAAATCGGGCACAAAGTTATGCAATCATCTAATATTACGTCGTGCTTGAATTTTCGAAGACATTTTTATTTAACGGAAGGGTGCGGGATGCGCCTTCTCGTTAAAGCGTTATGTGAAAGATCAATGTAGGCCGTGATCGCCTTCAGAAGTCCTATTTTTACGTTTACGAGAAGTAATTTGCATTATTCGGAAGTATTAATTAAGCTGCAATATCATAATATGATTAATCAGTTTTTATTATAATATAATTAATTTTAATGATATAGATCAAGCTGCGCATGTAGCTATTTTCCTAAAGCTACTGAATAAAATGCTGCCGAATAATATAAATTGCTTCTCGTAGACGTAAAAATAGGACTTTTCAGGACGATTACAGCCTACATCGATCTTTCATCTAACGCTTTAACGAGAAGGCGCATCCCGCACCCTTCTGTTCAATGAAAATGTCTTTGAAAATTCTGTTTATTGTTATGTTTCTTTTCCACGCGTCTTGGCGATTAACATGTATTCATAAATTAATGATTTAAAAAAAAACAAAAAAATTATGGGAAAACAGAAACAATTTGGCTGGAGAGAGAAAGAAGCGCATTGCATTCTTAAGAGGCAGACAGAATTAAAAATAAAAATAATTTTAGAAAATAATTTACATTATTCGGCAGCATGTAGCTGTCACAGCTTTATGCTTCCGAATAATAAACGTAATAGTTCAGCACTATACCTACTGAGCCTCAAAAATAACTGGAACATGCTCCCTTATAAAAATGACAAGATTAACTTGATTTAGACTTTGTGCGGCTTCTACTATTATACGTGCTCTATTAAAGACATCTATACAATAATTTCTTATCAACTAATTGTTATTATTTCAATAAATCTGGAACCGGTCAGTTTTTCATAGTAGGGTATTTTCGGGATAAATGCACCATGGGGTGAGATGCACCAGTTTTTATTTTGGCAATACTGGACAATTTTAAACTGTTTTTCGCGTATCATTTACATCGTTTTGAAAAACACGTGTATCACATCATTTATGTGTAACAGAAGCATAAAAACCTCTTAGTGCTCCGAATTCCTGACGAAACATTTTTATAAGTGTTAAGTACAAATGTTATTACCTTCTTGTGATTCCAAATGTTATTCCATACAATGGTATGGTTTTAACTATCTGTATCGACTGGAATAGTGACAATGGTTTCTCCTTTACGATTTTTCATTGTGTTTTGACAAAATTTGTTGTACCGGTTCTTGTTTTTGTATAGGTGCGTCTCTCCCTCAATTTAGGGATAATTACTAATTTATGTCAGTACACTAGGCAGTCGGTTTCATCAGGAGCATCCCTTTCTCAATTAATTACAAAAAGAGAAGGTCATAAACAGTCCTGAAGATTCTGATAATCATTGTATCGAATGTTTGGAAGATTATTATTCAACCACATCTAAAGAAGATTGGATTTGTTGTTCCAAATGCCTCATATGTCTCCATTGAACATGTACAATGTATACTAATTTATGTAACATGTGTGGTAGAGAAAAAAAGAATAGGAGCAGGGAGAATAGGCTATAAATAAAGGAGTGCGTCTAGCTCCAATTAGGAGTGCATCTAACTCCAGGCCTTAGGGAGAGATGTACTTTTTCGACCTCTTTTTTAAAAAGTATATTAATATATTAATATAAAAGTTTTACTCATTTAACGTTACATTTCATTAAAGAGAATTAGATATAAACAATTCAACTATGCCTGTCTACACTTTCAATTCCTTCTAATAAAATTTTTATAAACAGAAAACAAAATGTGGTGCATCTATCCCGAAATTATCCTAAACGTAAAAATAGGAATTTTGAGGGCGATTGCAACCTAGATTGATCTTTCATGTAGCGCTTTTGACTACTGAAAACCCGCATCTTTATATAATCGAGAAATAAGCAGGCGTATCCCTTGCAATCCTAGAGACGAGTCTACCCCCTTAATTCTGATAGCTAGAACAAGGCTGAACATTTAAGCAGAGAGCGTGACAACAAACTGAACGTCTTAATGGATTCTTGGTCGCCTTTGTGCCCTTTCAAGAGCCCTCGGCAGGTTCACAAGCTCTTTCATCTCCAGTCAATACTCGACATTCCGAAAGTCATTTTCCGTGAGCGTCTAATAGAAGCTGGGACTCGGTGTGTCATTGGATCAGTAACTCTCGAACACCCCCCGTGGGCATTCGATTATCCAAGGGCAGAGCTGTTGATGGAGTGGCACGGGCTCTCGGAAAGCTTGAAAAGGGGAACATTCCGTCGAACGTGTCGTAGAAAAACGTGGAACCGGCGACGAGAGCACCGGAAGGTTGCCCGAGTGATCCCATCGCATCGGCTCGAGTCTCGTAAGTAATTTCTCCGGTCCTCGCGGAGTCACGGAGAGGCGGAGAACGTGGCGGTAGGTCGAAGAAAGGAGTAGAGGAGAGGAGAGATGATCGTCGCGCACGAACCTCCAGGGAGACTTCGGAGAGGGGTATTGGAGGAGAGAAAGAAATAGAGGGAGAGAGAGAGAGAGACGTAGGAGTTGGGCAACGAGGACGCGATGGGTTTGCGCTCCCATACCACGAATCAGGTGCACACCGACGAGGACCCGTGACCGCGTGTACACGCGTTCGGTACACGGGCAGCGGCTTACTTGCCCTTGGCTGTTGCCAAGTGCATTGGCACGACGACGACGACGCAGCATCTCCGCGGCTCCAGACCTCTCTTCTTCTTATTGCATACCCCACCGAGGCGACCGTGGAGAGCGTTTTCGCTCGTTTCTTTTCTGCCCGGCCCAACGTGTAGGCGTACAGTACCGGCCATACACAGGATCACGCCGCGAAGGGCCGCAAGTTCCAACTTCAAAACAACTCCGACTCCGGCGAGTCAACAGTTCTCCCTTCTACCCAGCGGTGATTTTTTCACTCGTAGCTTTACCGCTTTTACAGGAGTTCTTTTTATTGTTCATCGTCCTGCAACTATTTTACAACCCCTTGCCTTACGACTTGTTTTCATGTTCGTCGTTTCTTAGAAGAAGAAACAAGTTTATAATTATCGAATGCCTATGCTCTTCATAGTTCTTCATGCCTATTCTTCAACGCTTTGTAACGACAATGAAATAGAATTTTATTTGAGCTTCAAGGGAATTAATAGCATATACATTTAGTAGATTTTGTTTAGAATCTTCAAAGTGCAAGGGGTTAACTAATTCCGGTTGTCCGTTGACCCAGATTCGACATTAACTTTTGCACCTGTAGCTACTTATTTTACTGCTTTACTACGCTCACCTATGGTGCCACAATTTCGTCATTTGCAACAATAATTGTATAATAATATTTCTCTTATGTTCTAATAGATGATTGCATAAGTTCGTACTGCACGGCATTTTTCTAATTGCAGAAAAGATTGGTGACTATATAATTGATTAATAAAGCTGTATTCTTTAAAATTTAACCATTAATTTTATTTTCAAATCGGGCACGAACTTATGCAATCAACTGATACATAGGCTAACAGAGTCCTCGCAAGGGTTGACCTTTGAACAATGGCCCGGGATATCCGGGATGTCCGAATGAAGATTAAAAACCTACAAGTTAAAAATCACCGCCTGGTATGAGTTCGAACCGATCGACATAAATAATATAATTGAGTGTACCGTTCTCCGATTCCATATTTAGCTGGACCTTCTACAGACATCTTTAAAAAACACCCTGTGTATAGCCAGTGAACTGTGCTGGCTCCGGGCGAACTCAACCCGGATACGCTGGCATGGTAGAAGAAACTTTTGGAGAAAGGGGGTGTAACGGTACATCGCGAACTTTCTGCCGACGACAAGAGAAACGGCCCCCCCTGATCGGGTCCAAATACTTGTGGAAACGGGTTCCGCGGTCTGACAACTGAACCTTGCACCGGAGTTGCAATAACATTTTTTTTCATGAGGAAGCGAATGACGAAGTGCACAAGTGATAAGCTTGAGTATCGCCGTTTTGAAAAATGTTCAGATTTGGTGGATTTCTTGGAACAGTCTCTTATCTTCTAAATGTCTTGTATCTCTTTCCTGAATTTATTGTTCAACTCAGTAGACAATTCATGACTGTAGTCTAAACTCTGAACAATTTCACCCTTCGAGAACGAAAATTAAACATTTCTTCCGACCTAGAATGTTTAGTACCTAAATGTTTAGTGATTGATTAGATACCCATATAACTGATAATGTAAACAATATTTTGAATAATGGTACAGCAATTTTTAGTGCCGCCCTTTTTAGAGTCACCGTTCGAGTGCTAAGGGTTAAGACTAGACATGTAATTCCTGAAGTTGCAAATAATTAATTCTCCCCATCATTCACGACTCTGATACATAATCTAGTTCACTCGACAAAATATTTTCAGTATTTTAAAAAATTCTACAAAGGGTTAATCCGGTTAATGTATCGAAATATTGAAGTATAGAAGTATAAACGTAATTAATGTTTAAATGTTCGTGTGTATAGGGTTGGCAAGAAAGTAATTTCGGTATTTCAAGGTGAAATAGAACCCAATTTTTTTTATTCATGCAATGAACTTTAATATACAGTTACTCGAATTAATGTTTGGACACTAAAAAAAGACGATAACTTTTTAAATATTGTACTACACAATTTAAGCTTTTTTGAGAAGCAAATTTTGGGAAATTTTGAGAAAATTTTTTTAAAAAAATAGCAGTTGATCGGAATTGTAGAAAAAATACTAAAAGTTGCATTTTACAACTTTTTTATGTGGTCCTATATTGAAAATTTGAAAAGTACGTTTTGTAGGTATGTGCCAATTATATGCACTGTAAAAGTTTCATCGAAATCGGTTGATGTGGGAAGAAACGACAGGGCATTGAAAGATGAAAGAATTCTTAGATATAGGACGAAAATCGTGAAAATCTGCAATTTCTACCATCTTTGAACGTTTGTAGCTCATTGCAACGTAGACCGATTTTGATTGGTATTTTTGATAAAATTTCTTTTCACATCCTGTAGCAAACTAATAGCTCTACCTTCCTAAAAAAGTACAAATTGTATAGTACAATATTAAAAAAGTTATCGTCTTCTTTAGAGCGTCCGAATATTAATTCGAGTAATTGTATGTAAAAATTAATTCTTAATGTTTATGTATTTACCACATTTTTTATGATGCAGTGTGAGTTTGACGATTTTAACACTAAACCTGACGATCCTTAAAAGTATCTGGTACATGTTCCCTTGTAAAAATGACAAGATTGATTTTATGTATTTAGATTTTGTGCAGCTCCTATTGTAATATTTGCTCCACTAAAGATATCTGTACAATTATTTTTATTACATCAATAATCGTAAAATAAAAAATCTGGAACCAGTCATTCTGACCGATGATGGTAGGTTTAGTGTTCATATATTTTGTCCTCACAATTGCACTGTTACAATTGTTGAGATGTATATTACTGTAGTGCAATAAAAAGCATTATTTCTCAGGTCGAATTCGATTCCCTTTTTGGTAGCGCGTAGAGTGTGCTTTAGGTAAAAAAAAGAATGGCGACCAGAACTACCCTTAAGTGGTGGAGATTTCAATGCCAGGCTTCGTGGGGTTCGAGAGACAATGGTCGGAAAGAGGCTCGATGGGAGAAGGGTGCAACAAAATTCAGGTATATATGTACCTCCTTCGTCCAGGGCCCCTTGACCAGTTCCGGATTCACGACCTTTGCCCATCTCTGCTGGCATTGGACGTCGCTTCGATCTGTGAAATGACCGGCTATGGTGTCCCATCGGAGCACCGCGCCCCGTTGTTCCACGCTGCTCACTAACTGCTTCAACAAACCATCCTGGAACAATTATAAACCATCGTTGGACCATTAAAATAACAAATAAAACTGCACGCTCATTATTCAGATAAAAAAGGAATCGATGCTATCTGGGTGCAAAATTGTACTTTACAATAGCGACAACATTACCATAAGAAAATAGCACCTGTTTGTCTCCTGTAATCTTGCTAACTCAAACTTACAAGTTGTTAGCAGATTATACACTTTTTCAGAATTTATGTGTTTTAGTAAATGAAAGACGTATGTAGATACACGGTGTGCCGTTTCGAAAATTAATACCTTACGAAGAAAGAGTCCGATGGCCGACCTCGCTCGGCAGCAGGTGTTCTCGAACAGAATCAAGATTGTCGAAATGTGATCGATAAATTGAGAAGAGGCTACAACGATGTATGAAATTTAACTTGTTAATTTGCTTCTTTTTAGTTTGATAAACGCGCTTGCCCCTATCTAATTTCGCGGAACGCGATATAATTTCAAACTTAAAATATTTGAGAGTATGTGTAACTTTATTCGTTCCCCTCAGAGTTATAATATTTATACAACTTCTCTTTCCTCCTCTCACCAGGTATTCGAGACTAATTAATGGTAATAAATTTTCCAAAGTTG
This sequence comes from Lasioglossum pauxillum, assembly GCA_933228785.1. Classification (NCBI taxonomy): domain Eukaryota; kingdom Metazoa; phylum Arthropoda; class Insecta; order Hymenoptera; family Halictidae; genus Lasioglossum; species Lasioglossum pauxillum. The sequence continues at coordinate 14,512,671 of OW121702.1, read as the reverse complement.
AAAATTCTCTGGCTTTGACAGTTTTCAAATTTCATTTCTCTTCCGTGGGTATAATAGAAATGTTTCAATTTCAGTTTTATCTCTACGGTCATGATCCTATTGCAGTCGGTATGGTTTCGAATTAATCGAATTGTAGTCTACTATCTGCAGTTCCATTTTGTCAGCTTGATGTCTCTAGATTTCGAGTTCTCATCACTTATTACTAGACTGCGGATTTTATGCGAAATAAAAAGTTTGTGCATCAATTGCAAGATGCAGGAGCTAAATATAAATTTATATTCTTCATTAATAATTGAGGAAGTTTTTTTGAGGTTGAAAAATTATGGAAAATTAATTTTATATTAAAATTTTATTAAAAGTGAATAATTTAGAGGTGTATTAATTAATTTTATATAAAATTTAAAATTATTTAAAAATTTTAATGTGGTGAAAATAATATATTAATACTCTCAGAATCTTTTAATATTTTCCCTGTTTTAAATTGCACTTGCTCATTTTTGTTATAAATGCAAAAAATCCGGAGTCAGTAATAATAATATTTAGTACTACTCGAAGCGTGAATCTCTAAATATAAGAAGCTCAAACCAAATGCAGTACATCCATGAAATATTAAAAAAAATTACCGCGTACCGATAAGAAATTCTTCCGAAGTAGCATTTTCTCATGGAGCATCAAATTCACAGTACGCTCTCCGAGATTCGATTTCGGTCGCTTCGATAGATCGATAAATGGCGCACAATGGCCGCGCAAATCACAAATTGGTCACGCTTGTGACTCTGAATTCGCAATTGCGTCAGAATGGCGAGAATGGCCGCGTAACAAACGCGCGCACGGGATCGATATGCTTCTATGATGTTTCCCACGGGAAACCATACGGCGCGGCCTCTGCTCTATGGTAGCATATGACTATGGGGTGGTCGAGGGCATCTGCCTGCGGACGTAACTCGTTGTAGAAGCTACGAAGGGTGGACCTCTTTTTTTTCGTGGCCCATGCTCATTGTATCCCTCCCCTCGTGTTACATCCGATCAAAGTCACGGCACGATGACGCGATCGCGTGTGCGTTAGGGAATTTTCATGGCGGCGAGATAAAGGGAAGAACAATGGGACGCCGCCGTGCTCTTTTCATCCGTATCGGTGATCAGAAGTTTTCGACCCTCGCGAAATTTCAGTCTATAGTTCAATGCGCTTCATCACGAATGCAACAGTTTCATGAAAATTAAGTAGCATCTCGTGGCTTGAACGAGCCTCGCACAAACAGAATTTTTGAGCTTTCGAGAAAAGAATTTATGTACTTTTTTCATTGTTTACTTGACACATTTTTCAATGCCATAACATTCAACCCTTTGCAGTCGGAGCTATTTCAACTTGAAAATTAAACATTTCTTCCGACCTAGTATAATTCCATTGCATGCGATTTTTTTTAATTTTGTCGATATTAAATGTGTAGTAATTGATTAGATATCAGCAGAGTTGGGCAAACATTTTATTTAAATAAGAATTTCTAATAAAGTGGGTTTAAAACCCACTTGGAAAAAACCCACTTTATTCGAAATTTTTATTTAAATTAAATTTTTGCCCCAATTCTGGATACCAGCATGTTTAATAATGTAAACAATATTGTGAATAATGGTACAGCAATTTTTAGTGATGACTTTGAGTCACCAATTGAGTGCTAAGGATTAACTCCAAAATTTGAACATTTCGTCTGATCTAGAATACTTTCCTTTTTGTCTTGTTTGATTTATTTATTTATTTATTTTTGTCTCCATTGCATATCATTTTTTCATTTTATGGATATTAAATGTGTAGTAATTCATTAGATTCTAGCATGTTTAATAATGTAAACAATATTGTGAATAATGGTACAGCAATTTTTAGTGATGACTCTGAGTCACCATTTGAGTGGTAAGGATTAAACTCCAAAATTTTAACATTTCGTTTGATCTAGAATATTTTCCTTTCTGTCTTGTTTCAATCACACTTGAACGTTTAATTATATTCATTAAACACAAAATTGTGTACTGATATAGGGATTATTTTCAATTACTGTATAGTAATGTTTAATGACAAACCGGAGCAAATCGTCAAATACAAACGGTTAATTTTGTAATAATGTTGAAGAACTTTATGCTTGACAATAAAACGGTAATACAACTGATGAATTTTACGTAGAAACAACCAGACTACTCAGATCACTGTCGTTCTGCTATATAGATAAACTTTTTCATTGACTAAATCGGAGTCTCTGTTGAATGGATGGATTCTCGGTATCGCAGCGACCGATGACGCCACACCAGCGTCACGTATCAACTGTTAGAGACTGGCGACGTCGCTTCCGCGGTATTGTCAACAATGAACAATGACGTCACAGTGCCATATGAATGAAATATCTTTTTCGTACTTACACTCAGTAAAATAAGTCTCTGAGCACAATTTAAAACGGAATAACTTTTTTATAATTATACCAAACGACCTGATTTTTTATACTCAACTAGAAGCATTGGCTTACTGAATGATGTGCAAAAAATATTTTCTGAAAATTACAATTTAGAAGGTTGCATGCTAAAATAAAAAAGACACTATTAAAACTTGTTTATTTGGGCCCTTAATAAAAAATTTAAAATATACGTTTTGTAGATCTATACATAGTAGTTACACACCCGCTGAAAATTTCATCGGAATCGATTGACATACACACGAGCTACAAGCGGTTAAAATAGGTGAAAATCGTAGTTTTCCGCGACTTTTGATCAGTTTCTGCTTAAAATCCACAGAATCGTACATCTTTCGATGCGTGTCGTTTCTTCCTGCATCAACCGATTTCGATGAAATTTTCAGGACGTGTATAACTAACATAGATCTACAAAACATATATTTTATTAAATTTTCATTAGGGACCCAAATAAAAATGTTTTAAGAAATGCTTTTTTTATTGCTGCATGTAACCTGATCAATTGTAATTTTTGGGAAATCTTTTTTGCACATCATCTAGTAAACCAATGCTTCCAATTGGAGTAATTATAAAAAAGTTATTCTGTTTTAAAGGGTGTACGGAGACTTATTTTACTGAGTGAAGCTAATCCTTGATGCACCCAGCAGTAGTTGGGCATTAATCAATTAAAATTTTAACCAAGATTGATCGATTAATGTGTTCGATTAAAAAAGGTAATCATTGAAAAATGGACAATTGATTCAATCGGCTGATGAAGTTAATTGTCAATCGTTGATTAAAAAAAGAAATCTTCGAAAAATCGGAGACTGGTTTAATCAATTGTTGAAGTAGGACGCGTACGATGATCGTAGCTTTCCATGAACAATAACTTCAAACATATAAGCACATAGAGATCGTATTATAGACCGAATGACAATATATGCATACAGTTTTGATTCCGTATTTCATTTCGAAATTTCAGCAGTTAATTATTAATAATGAATTATCCGATTGACGATTACAATAGAAAAGAATGCAATCGTTAACCGCATTTAGTGACTGAAATAGGAGTTTAATTGTTAATTGCGAGTAACGATTGAAGTATAAATTTATTCGTCAATCGTTGATTAATTTTTTGCCCAACTCTGGCACCCGGTCACTGATGAAGATTACTCGTAAAATTGAAGTAGCGGTTTCTGTTTAATTACCTCCGACTTGGTCCACCTTCCTTTGTTTATGTGTTTCCCTTGCCCCTGTAGGCTTGCATTCGTTGCGGCTGGATTCTGTGACTGATTGGCAGCACCTCGACAGACGCTGCCACTGTACTCGTTGTCAGAGTCTCCACCGCTACTAGAATCGTACCCAGATCGCGATCTAGAACCAAAACAAAGAGTACATTGTTTCCCTCCGATCTCATGATACTCGAAGGTAGCAAAAAATCAGGAACGTCGCACTCCAATGTCAATTTCACGTTTGGAACCTGTCGAAGTAGTTTTGAGATTTATATATAGTATACAGTACCGCTCACTGAAGAAGCTTGTGCCGACTGCCGACGTCCATAAACGCATTAGGAATTTCCTGTCGTAAAATGTTTATTGCAATGTTTCTTCGGAAAACCCTCATTAGTTATGTAGAAAGGATATTTAACCTTCGCGAGGTAATGTGGGGTCTCAAAAACATCAGCTTCAGCTTTTTGAAAGGAATTTTTATAATATGAATAAAATTAAATCTGTTTATTTACTTTTTATCCTGTGTTATTCTTTACCCCAAATTTATTAAAAACGAGGCTATTTATGAAATTTATTTGTCAGGGTCTAAGATACCCCACCTTACTATTTATGTGTTATTACTAGACTGTTTGTTTATGCGAAATAAAAATATTCTACATTGACTGTGGGAAGCAGGAATAAAATAAAAATTAATTTCATCCTTTAATGACTTTGTTACGTTGAAAACAACATTGAAATATTCTTGCATTTTACTGATCTATTACTGTTTTATATTTCATCCAACTAATTTCTTCATAAATGCATAAAGATCCGTAGTCTAGTTATTACTAATAATAACTTACCTTACGAGAATTAAGATTAGTATGTAATAATTAGACTGTGGATCTTCATGCAAAATAAAAAGTATCTGGATCGATTGCAAGAAATAGAAAATATTGGGTTGGCAAATAAGTTCGTTCAGTTTTTTAGAGTGGAATGAATTACAAAAACCGAACGAACTTATTTGCCAACCCAATAAATTGAAAGTTATTTTTCCCTTAATGATTTTGAGAGGAGAAATCATATATGTATTGACATCTTCAATTTTTTAAATTTTCCAACAGTTTCGAATTTCATTTACTCAATTTTCTTATAAATCCATAAAGATCCGCTGTCTAGTAATAATATAAACTTTCTTGAAGCGAGCGAAACGTTTTAAATTATTATATTTTAAAATTTTCTCTCTTTGCCAAACTTCCGTGAGCGGTAGTGTAGTATTATCTCATTTAACCCCCTGTAGGCACGCTGTGTTGTTCATGCTAGGAGAAAATTTCGCTTCTGAACCCTTCCGAAGGGAAAAAAGGGAGAACCGTAGTTCACCGAATTTAATCGTTAAAATTTTTATTTTTTTATCGATGCAGTATAAAAGTAAAGTCCTGAAATTCTAGAATTTTTTAAGATTTTTTTAAAAGCCGAGAACAGTGAATAAAAATAGACAAAATGGGAAATAAGTGTTTCCAGGGAGGATGAATTAGACGTCTTATTTAAGTAGAATTTTCTAAGTTAAGCGTTGTTTGATCCACCGTATACATCATATTTACCTTTGTTGATTAACGCAAACTTTTTTACAGACTGTTACCGTCTGTAAAAATATTCAAAAGGTATGATTAACAAATTTAACGAAGTTTTTAAAAGCTTGCACAAGTAAATACCTTCAATCTCCTAATATACATCTAAAAGAATAATTTAATTATAATAATGAAGAAAATCTTAATAACTAGCAATGTAAACTAGCAATGTAATAGTAAAGCAATGTTTACGCCCAGCCTATCATTCAATTTCACTCCCTTCTACCCTCCACCCCCTCAATCACGAAAACTCATTATCGTCCGGGGTCCGAAATTCGCCAGAAGATCGAATACGTGCGAATGCGTAACGGATACAGCTACTTTTTTCGGTACAAAAGCGAAGACGGGAAATCACGGATGGCTGACCATCCATCCTGCGCGTTTCTTCCTCTTCTTTGTCGGAGAACCACCGCCGCGCTCGCCACCCCTTTGTTCTCCACCCTTGCAGGGACCAAGGCGGGCCAAGAGGCAATCTTGACCACAACCCGGCGAGTGTCAGTTTTTGCGGTTACAGGCGGTTTTGCGTCGTCTTCGTTTTCAAGGACTTCCTGTCCACTTCCTCCGCGAGTCGTCGCGCTGTTCATTCCCACCCCTGACTTCATTACTCCATTGTTTAGAACTGGCTCCCCATAACATACAGAATCTCGCATAATATGATCTCACGGAGACTAGAAATGATTTGCAACGGATCATCGAATAATTTCAGTCTTGAAGGACATACATTTTTTGAGTATTCAACCATTTCAACCCCTTGCCCTACAATTTACTTCACTTTTTTTGTAGTTTCTAGTTTCTAATTAATAATTAGATGTTCTCCAATACATTAATAGTAAGTATATAGATAGAAGTTTATTTCGGTGTAAAGGAAATTAATAACACATACGAGATTTTAATCAAGCCGCAGAGAATATTTTCGTAAGGGAAAAACTGTTTCAAATGACCTACCCTTTTAAGGAAGTACAACATTTATGGGACACCTTATATAGCTTTTGTAGAATACATAAACATTATAATAATTTCTAATAACCAGAAAATAAATAGTGGTGCAAGGGGTTAAACCTACCCTGTATCTTACAAGGGAAGGACTCCAAGTGTTCGCCTTCGATATTGATAATCTTTTGTGATACGATGGTATATGGATCCCTAATGATGTCTGCAAAATATTAGGTGTAGTTACTCAATACTTTCAAAGATATAAACAATTGAACTTTCACGCAGCCTGCTTACACAGCTAATGGAACTCTGAAAACTTGAAAGTTTAATTGTTCATATCTTTGAAACTATTGAGCAACTACACCTAATATTTTGCAGACATCATTAGGGATCCATATACCATCGTCTCACAAAAAATTATAAAAATCGAAGGCGGACACTTGGGGTCCTTCCCTTGTTAGTTATCGGTAGACTGCGGATCTTTATGGAAAATAAAAACTTTCTACCTGAATTGCAACAAGCTGGGATGAAATAAATATTTAATTTCTTGTTGAATATGTTTAATAGATTGAAAATAATATAGTAGTCTGTTTAAATTCTTCAAATATTTTTACTGTCATAAATTAAACCTACCCATTTTTATCATAAATGCATAAAATCCGCAGTATAGTTATCAGTTTTCAAAAACAAAAATTTACATTTATCGTCCCATTGTGTTGATTTTTTAGCATCATGCCAATTTGATACGGAGCGATGGATGAAGGACAGATCTAGATTCTAGCGACACATTTACATTCCATCATGGCCGCCGAAGCGTCTAAGTTCGCAGAATGACGCAATTCACCGCGATAGCCGGTTAACCCAAGATGAAACGGTCGTGTATGGGAAACCGCGTACCGCTTGTGCGGCACATACACAGGCGAATCGAACGCAACGGTCCTGCGCTTATTATGTTTACTGTTTCAGCAGCTTACGACCGCGTTTCCGTTGCACACGGCCGTGTCATGCGAGCGTTCGGCGAACGGCGCTTATTTAACCCTTTTGTTCCGCCAGCGGCCGTCGTAAAGACACCTCCTACATCAACGTAGCGAAACGAACCGCGTAATTTCTCGGCTTCTTTGGAATTCCGAACGGTTTTACAACGCGCGGCGCGGTCCTTGATTTCTGACTAACTGAGGTTTGTCTTCCTCTTGTAGTATGTATTAACGCGTCGACTGGTAACGTCAGTCATGGGCGTATTAATAATTAATTCCGTTCATAATTAGATTGCGGATTTTTATGCAAATTAAGACAGGAGTTACTGTCTATTAAATTAACATAATGAAATGAAAATCTAACATTTATCATGCCCTCTTTATGTTGAAAATGCAGTAATTGTAATATTGTAAATTCGTAGATGTCTTGTTAAAAAGATCGAATGTTTTTAACAACATATTCGTCCCTACATTAACTTATTTAACAGTTGTTCGAACGACATCCCACGTATTAAGTACTGCCCGGTCACGTGACGCGTTTTGTCTTTGTCGCGCATACGTCACAATGTCACGTGACAAATCCGATAGGGAGAGGGTAACTTTTCCCCCTCGAATCGAGTCAATTCCCCTGATCTGGCGACTCTGGCTACTGGCAACACTAGCTTTTCGCGTATGTGTTTAGGCTATCAGCGCCGATAACGTTATCGCGAAACAGATCGGTTCATTCTTGTACATCGTTATCAAACACAAATTTTATTCGAGATGGAGGTACAGAACGAGACACCACTTCGTGCTGAGATTACTCTTATTTTATTCATTCATCTATATGATTTCAATTATTTTGTTTTCAACGCGAAGTGGTAAAACGTTGGAAAAGTCCTTATCTTCGTTTCAAGCAAAATTTGTACATGGCTGATACGAGTTACCTCTTCTGCGATTAAAACGAGGCTACTGTGGATATTTCGTATGTGATCAGGCGATACAAGTGTTTGACTAGTTAAGTATTCGTAGCCAGTGTCATCGAGCTCGTAAGTGCTTATATAGGGTAATAAATAAATGGGGTCGAAGTATTTCTAGGGTAGATAGTACAGCTCTTACTTGTGAGATACCCGGGTACTCGTATTTTAACGAATCGCACTCGAGATGAAGATTTTAAACAAAGTCTAAATGAAAATCTTGTTAAATGAAATAAAGTTTGATTTGTTTGTAATCAATATTTGGAAAATATAAATTTTCTTTTCTCTTCTTCAACATTTTTTAGGAATAAAGACGTTTTAATCGTTGTAACTGTAACTAAAATGTTACGGCAAGGGGTTAAAAGCGCGCCATGTTCTACAATCTAAAATGGATCTTGAAGATCGCCGGCACGGAAACAGGAATTTAACGCAGGAGATTACCATTTACCTTTGAATCCGTAATAAAGCACTGTTAATTGACTCATCGTGTGGGTAACAGGGCTTATCGTGAACGATCTCGACCGGCTCTGGGTCAAACGGAGAACAATTGCGAGTATCTTGACACGGGTCGCGCAAGAAATAATGGAGGACCGATAAGGTTCACCAGCCATCTGCGTCTCGCATATGTTTGCCCGTCTCGTGTTCACGTACTAGTGGTATATCCTACAAACGCTATATCGTTTCATAACCTCCCATTGTACCACGTTGCGAGACACGCCATAGGGCCACCTTCCTCTCGGTACACGCAGCTGTTTTGGGGGTGAAAGAGAGAGAACGACACAGAGAGAAAGGAGGGCAATCGCGAGGGTGAAAAATACTTCTGTAAGCACAAGGGGTATCACGAGTTGCCCTCGCATCGCTACAGTTCTCTCATGCGTATTCCAAGCGACTGCCGAATTTTACGCAAACATACACCTTCTCAAATCAACCCCTAAACTTCAGTTATATTTCCAATTCCGTTCTGCGACTTTTCTACCATTTTGTTACAGTAGAAACACTAATCTGTAGGCTGTGCATGATCTTGCGAACACTATGGGATTGCCGCATCACCCTAGCAAATTTGTCATTTCAACCCCTTGCCGTGCCTTTTAGTTTACAGTTACGGTGATTAGAACGTCTTTATCCCGAAAAATGTAGAAGAGTAGAGAAAATTTTTATTCCTTGTATGGCTACATTTATTTTAATGCTTAAATATTAATAGACTTTCAAAATAAGGCATGGCGTTAACATCCACCCTTACCGTACGATATTCAGTCGCAATCAATGACAAGATTCCAAACAGACTCCGATCAATACGAATGTTACTAATTTCTTTCAGATTGGAGTCAAATTAAATCGTGATGAGATCAACCCTCCGACGGCGGAGTCTGAGGGTTGAGAAAATTTTCTTTTTCGATCTTCTGTGTCTCGAAATTTTCGTGGAAGAGATAAGGGACGGTTCACAAGTACGCTTTCTCGATTTACGAGCTCGGTATCTCGAAATTGGCGCGAGGAGGGTTGCGCGTTTCCATCATTGCAGCTGTTTTACGGCGAAAGGGAACTTTTACGAGCCGCGGAGAGCGACGCGCCCTGTAATTGCCCGTCTAATTGGCGAAGCCTAGCAACGCAATCTTCGACGCGAGCACATTGGTTTTCTGCAGGTGCACACATGTTTACGTTCACGGCCGCGGACAAGTCGGGAATACGTTATGAAGCGCGCACGGTTGCAAGGGAATGTTAGGAAGCGAAATGGGGAGTGCCTTGTTCAGGTGGAATGTCTCCTGCACGCGGGACGCGTTGCCTGGAAAAAACGTGGCCACCGTGGAATTCGTGACACTATGCGAATAAATGCTCCCTTGCATCCTTTAATTGTCCTGCGCGCGATCCGATGATGCACGGCCGCGTTCGATCGCTTCAAACGTCTTTTCTTTGTTCACCCAAGGTTCACTTGTATTTCAACAATACAGGTGTATCCTGGATTTTATGTGTTTATAAATGTTGATAAATCAAATTCAAAACAGTAAAAATATTTTCAGAATTTAAAAGTAGTCTTGCATTTTCTGCAACTTTATAACATTATTAACCCTTTGCACTCCGCTGTCCCCTCTCAGGGGGCATCGTAATTCTAGCATATCACTCGGATGTCCCCTCTCTGGGGACATTCAAGTTCATTAGTGATTACGGGGAATTGAGTTATTTCAGCGCAACTTTTTGAGACAAGCATGTTTGTTCGTTTTTGCCGTAAAGTGGAGCTGAGTAGCTGATAGCCAACGCCCAAAATCGTTCGGAGTGCAAAGGGTTAAAAGAAGAACCTATATAACTCTTGTGTCTTGTAATTAATACAAACAATTTTTATTTTTATATTTTATGTTATATAATTTTGTTTATAATTAAACTGCGGATTTTTATGCAAAATAAAATATGTGTGGATTAATCCGCGATCTAATTATTAGAAGATCTTTATGCAATATAAAAATTGTCTGCGTCGATTGCAAGAAATAGAAACCAAGTTGGATGTTAATTTTTTCCTTAATGATTTCAAAAGAGGAGAAATCATATATTGACATCTACAATTTTCAAAATTTTGCTACTATTTTGAATATCATCTCAATTTCCCCATAAATGCATAAAGATCCGCAGTCTACTAATTAAATTTTAATTATAACAAGATTGCAATTTGTGTATTTGAAGATTTATCAAAGTGTACTTTATAGCTCGTCGATCCTACATAACTTATAATTGTGCAATGTACGTGCTAAGGGACAGACTTACTAGCACAGTCCGTACATTTAAATCTGAAGAATTCCAACGGGTTCTTCTAGAGACAAGCTTGGTGTCCAGTCACGGTATATCTATTACCAAAGCCAGACCCCCATGAGAAGACTGGTGTTAGAGATTCCGTTGGGTTCAGGTACCAGAATGTTTCAGAGACGCAAGTTGAAGGAGTCTGTGCTCGAGTGAAAAATATTTTCAATTCTATAACGTTCCTCAAATTGTCATGGGCCAATTGCCGTAGCCAATTGTTAAATATATAGTCTCATAATTGATGGCACAAGCTTTGAATCAAAATAAGAAGAGATAGATAGTTTACTAGATTTAACTAGACGATACGTAATGAAAATTTTGAAAAATTGCGTTCAGTCTGAACATCGAAAACATGGTAAAAGTTGCTCCTCGCAACCTTTTTCTTTGGGCTCGTGACAAAAATTTAAAAAATGTATTTTCCAGATTCGTAGAAGTTGTACACATGTTGAAAATTTCATCGAAATTGGTCAATTGGTTTACGAGTTATAAATATTAGAATGGGGTAGCTTCGGCGAGGGTCATCGCGAAAGAGATAAGATGGAAGCTTAATATGTAAGATAAAAGAGCTGCTCTGTATGCAACAAAAGATTTCTGCAAGGATTTTCACGTCGGACAGACGGAAGGTATGAATCGCATTCTTGCGTCTCTTCCTTTTCACTTTCAGATCTGTACGTCGGATCGAAAGTCCGTAGCGAAGGCAGAACGTGCGCGGAATTCTTCAACGGCCGTCTGGTATCCGAGGCTCCATTCAAATTTGAAAGTGAGAATGGAGGTGGCTGCGTACCACGTGCAGATGTGCCCACTGGTCACGTGTGAACTGACACATCATAAACGCACGGAATTCATAAACCAGTTGTGTCTCGTACCGGCAATCGACGTTCACGTTCCATCCATTAGCAACTCCTTTTTTTTCGCCGAAAAAATGAAATAAGTACTGACATCAACGACCAAATAATTAAACCGTTTACTGATGATTGATTTTTATAATCTGTGCAAACACAAACAACGAAAATGACAAAATAAAAGTTTTACCCAAAACACAGTAATTGAAATGTTCATAATGGGTTACCCAGAAGTACTTTTAGGATGTTGAATGAGCATATCTGTCAAACGCCATGTTTGTTTCTCGTCACTTTCTTGTATTTCTAACCTACAATGATAGACAATTTTAACAATGGAGTCGTATACGATTGAAGAGCGTGTTAAAGTTATCAAAATTTATTTTGCGAATCAGTGTTCAATAAAAAATACCCATCGTAAATTACGTGATTTTTTCGGCATACATAATCGTCCATTAGAGCAAACAATTCGAAATTTGGTTAAAAAATTTGATAAAATTGGATTTGTTCATGATAAATCAAAGTCTGGCAGACCAAAAACAGCTCGTTCAAATGAAAACATTGTTGCTGTTCGTGAAAGTATTGCTAATGACCCATCAATATCAATTCCACGTCGTTCTCAAGAATTGAGCATTTCTTCGAATTGATGTCCGTAAGCGTGGTCGTGATGGTCATTTGACAGATATCGTCTTTCACACATAATTGTCACAGATGATACCTGATAATTAAATTAAAAAAAACAATAAAATTAAAAATAGTAGATTTGCTATTTAAAAAAAAATTCCTATAGTCTATTCTGGATAACCCTGTATGAAAATCTTTATCTAACCTAACCACGAAGGTGTATAACATAAAGGAATAATGTTTCATTAATCAAAAGCTTCTAGTACCTTTTTAACACTTTACCTACCGGAAGCATATTAATAGGATTTTTAATGATTGCGCTGTACTAAAAAAGAAAGCACATAAATTTTCTTTTACATTGTAATCTTCAATGAAACTATTAGATGACGTTATTGAGGGTGACTTGTTAGTTCACGATAAAAATTGCTGTTGCTATTGAAGGTTCCATTAAAAAGTGTTTAGCCATGTACCATAGATTTTTCAAAATTATGCAATAATCACCGGTCGGTGATGTGTTAATTTCTAAAATAGTGAATTAATCAAAAACCGTTCCTGGTAATTAATTTGTACTAAACCAAGAAGTTTGTGTAACACAATTTAACCCTTATATCAATAGCCGTGTACCCGGATACACATTTTCAAATATAAATTCTACCATCTCAGGAAATTACGTTTGATTGATTCAAATAATGAAATAATTTTGGAAAAATTATTCGACTGTTTCAATAAACTAGCATATGATTATCTCAAATGACATGTAGCCAAATAGTATAACTATCATACTATAATATATTATTTGTGACGTAAGGGTTCTCCCAAGAATGCCGTTTGGTTTATTTTGAACCATCCTGTTCGAGATAGGGAACGGTACAGGGTGGCCATGTTGCGTCTGTTGATCCGGCGCACGTCTTTCCCCTATGTTCATTCAATATGGGAAACTCTTCCGCTGTTTGCCCGTGAACCGGGTGAAAAAACGGCAGGAATCGACCTGGGAATCGTAAATACGCGTTAGAACGCGGATCGGTAACCGTTTCTGTTTTTTTTCCCTTCGGTCCGCCGCGTTATGTAAAGGCTTTCGCCTTCGTGGAAGTCTAACGGTCGCTGGCATCCTTGAGTTTAAATCCCGAGGCACGTGGCTCTGCGCAGGACTTCCCCGGGCATTCTCACGATCCGCGAAATTCTGCGCGCGCGCACGCTCTCCGCTCGAACTATGTATACATATACATACTTCGCCAGATAGCGGCGCTACGCGACAGATAGATAGAATTAACTGTATACATAGGCTCGGAATAAAATGTTTCCGGTCGGACCGTAACCCGGCCCGATACCAGCGGCACGAATCATTTAGCGAGACTTAACCCTGTCAATACTAACTCACCGTTGACCCTGAACCTGTCTTGCGGTAAATCAAATCCGAAATATTTGAGCTTCTCATAATTCTAGTTGCTTATTCCCTTGTTAACATCGAAACTATCAACAAAGACACTGGTTTGTAAATATTGCTTTATGCAAACATGATTACACATCATTTCTTGCACTAGTTTTGTTTTAACACGTTCGCTACCAGCATTTGCTTCGTTGCTTACCGTCCTTCTTCGAAAGTATTTTCACCGATTTCGAAAAAGGAGGAGGTTACTCAATTCGATCTGTATGTGTCTTTTTTCGATTTTTTCTGTGTGTTCACCGATTACGCCGAGATGGATGGACCAATCGGAACGAAACATTTTACACCTTGTAGAGTATGTTCCCGGGGTGGTCTCTTGAAAACAAATTTTGCATTTTTTCATTCTTTGCGGTTTTTATTGCAAATAACCAATAAGGCCGAAAAACCATCCTATAGTGTTCTACAAATTCTGCTCGTTCCACTAAAAAGTATGAAATAAAAAAATTTTATAAAAAAATTAAACCGACTTCGAAAAAATGCATTGAAAAGTATGAAATAATTTCCACTTAATTTATGTGAACACATAAAATTGAAAATTTTCGACACTGGAAATTACGAACATCCTTAAATTCTTCTACATGCTTTCACATATTAATGTATCTTCTCTCCCACCTACTGATTTCCAAGCCCACCATATGCCAATTAAATCATAATCAGCAAGATCTGTCATTTGGAAAATTTTCAATTTTGCGCCGTCTCCGAAAAGATTGTATTGTATTTAAGTTAGTGTGTATGCGCATAAATTAAATGGAAATTATTTCATATATTTTAATGCATTTTTTCAAAATCGGTTTAATTTTTTTTTTAATTCTTATTAAATGCAACGTACCCAATTTTGAATGATTAAAACAGTTTAGCAAAAGAAGGTCACAGATTCTCTGAAAATTATGCATTCTGCTATGACTTTAAACAACGAAGTGCATAAAATTGATTTGACTGTTTTTAAGTGAACTGTCAGAGTATAGATGTCACATATTTGTGACGGTGATAGCGAACATGTTCAATGTTAATATGCGAAACAAGTTTGTAAATGTATTTTTATGAATTTAATAAGTGTAGAAGGAAAATGGCGTTTAGCTACCCCACCCAATCGGAAGTGCTTTGAATACTACTCTTATCAAGGACTATCAGCCATCTTCGACTTATCAGTTTGACACCTTGCCCTATATCCTGTGAAACTTGTAGCAAACCATTTCAAACTGGATTTGACAGATATGGATATCTGAATTATTGACAAACAAGAAAAATTGTAAGATAGAGGGCTGCAGCAAATATTTGCTTAGATTGTCCAAGGGTTTTGTTGTGTATTTTCATATTTATGAAAAATGAAGATTCCAAAATTTTCCTGAAGGAAGATTAAAAACAAATCCTACAACTTTGAACAAAGCTTTGTTATGCATATTTATCAATATAGTAAATTGATAAATTATTGGAAATCAAAGCTGTGATGGAGGATTTGATAAATTTGATTTTGTTAGAAAGAAGATTAAAGCCAATTTAGAATAGATGTAGATATAGAAACTCCTCTTCTCTTCTTTAATAATTTTAGTAAGTTGGAAATTACGCATTGACATTCCCAAATTGTTCTAATATCTTAACTACCTCAAATTGCGCGTACTCGTTTCTCCTATAAATGCAGAAAATCCGCAGTCTAATGATCGTATTCGAAAAGACAAGAGTAGAAGATCGAATTTTTCCAAAATTTTGAAAATTTACTTCGCTGTCGCGAAGTACAAGAGATGGTCCCAGTCGATCGAGACGGGGCGACGAATAAATTACAAACACTGTCCGCCGCGAATGATGAATATTTATGTAGCATCTAACGCTAAATCGATGGCGATTGCGAAAAATGTACGGAATGGTGATCGGTCATCGCGTTTCATGTTAAATTTCATTTTAATTACGAAACACGTGGCGCTAGATAACAGCCACAAAAACTGCCGACGTCCATTATTGATCTTACGTAACGGGTTCCTAATTAATCCTGCACAGGGCGTACTTCCTGGAACTCGACAGAAATCTTTCTCCCATTCAACATTGTTAATCGTTCTCAAGAAAGATTAGTTTAACACTTTCTATCTTTAGGGAATTTACGACTGTGATAAGGGCTCGGTGTGCTACCTTTATCTTGTCCCAATGACAGTGATATATTGTTGTCAATGGACTCGAGAGTATATTTTCATAATACCAAACATTAGAATTACAATATTCATTCTGCTTTGGATTTACTGAATTAATGGAGAAAATAACATTTTGTTTTTTTTTTATTAATTATCTACATTCTAGAATACTGACGTTAATTATAATATCAGAAGTGAAGAAAATTGTTATATATCCGATTTATTAAAATTATTACAATGAGAGTAGATAGCTACATTTTTATTAAATTCCAGTTTTTTGCAATTTACGCAAAAAATTTGTGTTTTGTATAATCTCCACGGTCTATTTATACTTTTTTGGTTCGCTTGCAAAGGAAAGTGACATCTTCCTCTTCGGATTTGGTGGAAGAAAGGGGGTAAAATAAAACGGAAGCGGAAAGGGAACTATAGTGCACATGCGATCGCGATAGGCGAAAGGAAGGCACGTGGACGGGCACGGAACAGATAAAAATCGTCACGATTGTTTCGTGGCCCGACACGTGACAATCGCGATGGACACAAGGGAACGAAATGGCTGCGACACTCGTTAAAGTTATTTAGGGCGGCGACTTCATGCACGGTGGAAAGTCGCAGCAGGAGCGAGAGCAAAGCAGACGGTCGAAGAAAACGATGGAAAGAAATCGAGGAGGGACACGAGCGAGAGAGAGGACGAAAACCAAGCGGAAGCGAGACGGATCACGCAGGAAAGGAAAGGGGATAATACGTGATCGGATCTTGTTGGATTTTATATCTTCCTATCCTCTTACTTTCGGTGCTTCGGACTTCCTGCCGCTCGACAGGGTATGTAATTGAAATTTCCTGACGCAACCGCCAGCACCACAAAGTGGCTAAGTTACAACCAAAAGGAACATGAACAAGTGGGGGTAGAACCCAAAGAAGTTGACCTGTCTCTCGGAGTGGGCTGCGGGAAGACGTCAAACCGGTACTTCAAGATTGTAGAGGCGTTTTCGAAAATCCTGTGCTTCATAAAGATTCTACTTAATCCCTTCCCCCTCCCACAAATCTAGGATTCTAACCCTTGGAAGTCGAAAGCCTCCATTACGAAGACACCCGAGGAATTTCGTCTCGACCCATTTGTTGCAGCTGGACTCCGAAGGATCGTTTAAACAAAATTACATCGTTTGGATACAGTCAGTCACGTAATTTATGGCACACATTTTCCATCAGAATATCTTTTTTTTTTAATGGATCAAACCTCAGTTCTTCTGCCAACAACATTTTTGTTTGGGTCTGTAACGAAAATTTGAAAAATCTGTTTTGTAGATCCATGTGAATTATATACTTCCTGAAGGTTCCTTCCAAATTAATTAATTAGTTTATGAGTTATAGACATTAAAATAATGGAATAAAAAGGCAAAATAGAATCAAAATTGTTATTTTCACCATTTAAAAAAAAATTTCAGCACATACAGTTGGTGTACAAAGTATTCGTACACCTTTTAAAAACTAATAACTTTTTTATAATTGTACCAAACTACCTGAATTTTTATAATCAATTAGAAGCATTAGTTTACAAACTGATATGCAAAAAAGATTTTCCAAAAATTACAATTTACAAGGTTGCAGGCAGAAATAAAAAAGGCAATTTTTAAAACTTTTTTATTTGGGCCCTTAATAAAAATTTAAAATAGACGTTTTGTAAATCTATGTTAGTTATACACATGCTTCAAATTTCATCGAAATCGATTAACATACATACGAGCTAGAAGCGGTTAAAAATGGTGAAAATCGAAGTTTTAGACTTTTGATCAGTTTCTGCTTAAAATTCACAGAATCGTTCATCTTTCCATGCTTGTCGTTTTTTCCTGCGCCAACTGATTTCGATGAAATTTTCTGTATGTGTATAACTAACATAGATCTACAAAATATATATTTTAAATTTTTATTAAGGGCCCAAAGAAAAAAGTTTTAAAAAATGCCTTTTTTATTTTTGCATTTAACCTTGTAAATCACAATTATTTGGAAAATCTTGTTTGCATATCATTTCGTAAACCAATGCTTCTAATTGATTATAAAAAATCAGGACGTTTGGTACAATTATAAAAAAGTTATTAGTTTTTAAAAGGTGTACGATTACTTTGTACACCCACTGTACATATAACTTGGAAGAATCTACACAACATGTCTTTTAATAAACTGAAAAGCAACTTTTACTATTTTTATTCATAATATTTTCAATATTTTAAAAAGTTCGTGCCATCAATTATGTAAGTGATTGTATAATTTCATTCCTCCTTGGTGCAATTTCGAATATACACAATAAAGGGTATAGCCGGATAAGATAGTCCAAAATGCCCTTGAGCCGAATTTTATCGATAATGTGCCATTCGATAGAGCACCAAGAAAAACCATACTGTGCAAAGTTTCAACCCTGTATCTCGATCGGGAGGGTAGTTATGGGGTAAAATCGAAAAATCAGTTTTTGGCTTATTTTCCCTAGTTAATGACGTTTAGAAATTCTGAGAAAAATCTGACACATGTCAAGAACCCAAATACATACTTTGCAATTGGTTTCAGATTTTTAAAGTGAAAATCCTGCTTGTAAAAAATCAAAAACCTCAAAAAAATCGAAAAAATGCAGATTTCACATGGAAGTTCTAGAGTGACAACATTTATATTTTTACAGTAGCAGTATATTGTCATAAGTATTGTTCATGAATTTTTTCAGATTTTTTGGTTTGGTGCGCCGTTGTTAAAAAAAATAAAAACTGATATTTTCGACGTTTTTTCCGCGAAGAACTAAGCTAACCTTAAAATTATTACGTTCTATTTGTTCTGTAAGTCTATCAGGCACTGATAAACCTTGAACATTATTAAAAAATAATTAAACAATGAAATCGGCTTGATTAGTATTTTTACTATGTCAGCGTATTACATCTGAAAGTATTAAACACAATCCCAACAGCTCGGTTGGCTCAGAGCGTTAGGCGCTCGACTGTTAATCTGCTTATACTAGGTTCGCGCCTGGCATACGTATACACTTTTTTTTACTTGATTCATTCTTTTTTTTTATGTCTAACTATATAATAATCAATCGTATGTTTGTAGATTTCTTTTCTATATGTAAAAAGGCGGCACTTATTGCAGAGTATATCACCAACAGTCACTTCTTTATTTAAAATTCTAGACCACCTCATTGATTCTATAACTGTATTTATCTGTTTTCTTGTACCGCGTAATTTCCGAACTAGAATGTTACATTTAATACACCTAACACGCGAGGTTTTGGTATCAACGATTTATATCCTTTCACTTGCCATGCTGATAACACTCAGAAAATAACTAAAGAACTCAGAAATAATTCACTCACTACAATCTTCACCGTTCGGAGCTCGGTCCAAGAGTGACCAGAGTTGCTTGGAATAACAATTTTCACATTTCGCGGTATCGTTTTCCCCTACCCGGGTCTGGAGGGTGAAAGTTCAGCTTTTTGACCGTACCATTGCCCTCAACTACACCCGCGACCGATAACCGATTAACAGGTAACGACAACCCTAGTAATCCGTTACCTGGTACTGATGATCGACAGAGTCATAAAGCGAGTAGAGAAAAGAAAAGGTGAACATAAAGGTAAAGGTAAACGGACGGGCTAAAGGTACAAAATTATAAAACACGGACACTTCGTCCGTTTTTACAAAACTTTTACAAAACCGTTTTCTCTATAACGGAGTATTTAAAACTCGAAGACACGTATAGATTTACTGCAGAAAATATTTAATACTACCAGATTTAAGAAGATGTGTAACTAAAAATTGATGTTAACAATTGCTCCAAAATTTTTTTTGCGAATTTTACCTTAAAATTATTTTTTTAATATTTAGATATCGCTTCTAAAAGAAATCTACAAACATACGATTGATTATTATATAGTTAGACATAAAAAAAAAAGAATGAATCAAGTAAAAAAAAGTGTATACGTATGCCAGGCGCGAACCTAGTATAAGCAGATTAACAGTCGAGCGCCTAACGCTCTGAGCCAACCGAGCTGTTGGGATTGTGTTTAATACTTTCAGATGTAATACGCTGACATAGTAAAAATACTAATCAAGCCGATTTCATTGTTTAATTATTTTTTAATAATGTTCAAGGTTTATCAGTGCCTGATAGACTTACAGAACAAATAGAACGTAATAATTTTAAGGTTAGCTTAGTTCTTCGCGGAAAAAACGTCGAAAATATCAGTTTTTATTTTTTTTAACAACGGCGCACCAAACCAAAAAATCTGAAAAAATTCATGAACAATACTTATGACAATATACTGCTACTGTAAAAATATAAATGTTGTCACTCTAGAACTTCCATGTGAAATCTGCATTTTTTCGATTTTTTTGAGGTTTTTGATTTTTTACAAGCAGGATTTTCACTTTAAAAATCTGAAACCAATTGCAAAGTATGTATTTGGGTTCTTGACATGTGTCAGATTTTTCTCAGAATTTCTAAACGTCATTAACTAGGGAAAATAAGCCAAAAACTGATTTTTCGATTTTACCCCATAACTACCCTCCCGATCGAGATACAGGGTTGAAACTTTGCACAGTATGGTTTTTCTTGGTGCTCTATCGAATGGCACATTATCGATAAAATTCGGCTCAAGGGCATTTTGGACTATCTTATCCGGCTATACCCTTTCGAAGTAGAATTTGAAAGAAGTCTGGATGTATCGAGTAACATTGTAAAATAAAAGCTCCAGTCATTTCGGAAGATTCTCAAAAGAAATACATATGCTTGGGAGCGATAGTTGAAGTGTAGGAATGCTTTTTTATCCCAGCGTACAACAGGCCATGATCAGAGATACCATCAGAATGTGTTTTACGAAGTCGAGATTCATAAGTTTTTTTTCGTCCGCGACGTTAATCAACGGAGATAAATGAACACGGCCGGTGGTATCGTTCAACAAACTAACGAACAATTAGTCATTATAAATTCGTAATGACCAGTCGGCTGGTTCCTCGGGCGATCTTTTCTGGCAGCGGATGGGTCTGGTCGTACAGATTAAACGTATCGGCTGGCGAGTTCCCGTTCCTCTGCGAATCAACATGCGAAATCGCTGTCGGAGGTCGAGGACGTCCGGTCGAAATTTCCAATCGGTTAGCTCAACATCGACGAAGGAAAAGAGCTTCGGTTGTCGCGAGACGAAATGAATGAACAAGCCCTCGCACTTAGCTTTTCCTTGAAAGGTGGCGACAGAAGCAGGTGCTCCGCAACAGCTGCCCTCTTTGTCTAGGACTGGCGAGCATGTTGCATGACTTTTCGGCGTCATACTACGGTGATAACGATCGTTGTAATTACTTTCGATGGCTGCGACGCGACGACCCTGCATACGTTCGATTGTGGATCGCGTCGACTACTGTGCATGTAAGTCGGACTGCAGATTAGTGAAAAATAACATGTATACCTCGTTTGAAATATGCAATCGAAGTTGTAAGATGGCCGGGGGTATCAAATTACAGTGTGCGACGCGAGCAAACTGCGGGTTTTATCCATTTGTCGAATTTACCAACATGCAAACTTAACACTAAACCTACCACCGTCGGTCAAATGACCGGTTCTATATTTTTCATTTTACAATTATTCAATTCATGAAATTGATGCGATAAATTTCTTTATCCAAGCACGTATTGTAATAAAAATCGCATAAGATCTAAATGAACAGAGCCTTGTTATTTTTGTCAGATGAAACATTCTAATCGCTTTTAGTGCTCGGTAGGGATGGGATCAAGTACCTCGCAAACAGGTGCAAACTTTGATTGATTGAATTCGAATTCTCCATAAGTACTTCCGAGGTACTCATTCCGAGGTTCGATATCAGTTTGTATAAAATGAATACTTTTCAAATATAATCATCGAAACATTATTGCTTTTAAGTAGTAATCGAAACTCATGAAATGAAACTTGGTTATTGAAATTGACTCGCATTCGTGAGTACATATTGAACTTGATCCCATCCCTAGTGCTCGGTAGGTTTAGTGTTAACCCTCAGCGAGGGGCGATTCTGAGGCGCCACTAAAAATTATTATTCAAAATATCTTTTACATTATTAATTGCGTTAGTACTTAATAAATTTAAATATGAAATTCAAGTAAAACAACACGCAGGAAGCCCACTGATAGAAATTAACAGATTAAGTGAACAAAGTCAATATGCTAGTAAATACTATTCAATTTGCTTCAATTTGTACAAGTTTACTGTTCAATATGAATAGTAAATTGCTTTAAGTGCTAACCTATGTATGTATGAGTAGAAGATGTAACTTATAGGCCGATCAATGAAGATTCAGGCCAGAAAAATTCTCCGGAAGTACATTATATCATGAAACTGAGTCTACCAAGAAAACTTGAAACTTCATTTTTGTCCCCAAACCTTCGTACGACTCGTAACGCAGCCGAGTCACGCGCACGTGACACCGGTCGTCGGCGCGAAGCCATCCGATTACCATAGAGTCGTGAGAATGGAACGGAGGAACAGATGTTCAGGTGCTTTGATTAGACGTCATCCAGCAATTTCAGGTAAACGCTCGATTCCGGCCGACTTGTGAGGAAGATCGTCACCGTATCGGTAACACGTTCACGCGCGGGCCGGGCTTGGCTAATAAATATCTCCTCGCGAGCAGGGAAGAGGGTTAACGAACCTATTCATCGAATGGTTCTCGTCGATACGCGATTACACGTTCGTTCCCCTCGGAGTTTACGAATTTCGGGACGAAAATCGAGCGTCTCGTGAGAAAGGGAGAGAAACGGGGAACCCATCGTGTGTGCGTGCCACCGCGTAGCTCTATGGACATCTGCCCCGAAGTTGCGAAGGTTTCCCCTCTTTTCGGCCACTTCCTTGCTTCTTGTCTGGCGTTGGCTTACTTCCACTCGCTTCCACTCGCGCGTACTCCCCCCCTCTCCACGAAAGCCGGCGGCCCTTGGGCCCCGATAGTTCTTCTTTTTCTTTCCTCGCTTCCTTCCTTCCGTCCGCCTGTTGCTCGTCACGCAACAATAAGGTCATTGCGCGCGATGCCAGCCGATGTCCCTTTCTCGAGCAACGCGGCAGAGGACCCGTGGTCATGGTTCGTCGGGAAAACCAGACGGCACCCATAGCGCCATTGCTCCTTGTATCCTTCCAAGATCTTATCGCCGATGGGCCGGCCGCCTTGCGTTGGGTCAGCGTATCGGCTGCCTCGACGGAATAAAGGAGGCACAGCTGGACGTAAACTGTTTCTTCCATGGACACGAACCGGCGAGATCGGCCAGGATTTTCAAAGGAGAATCGCCGATAACGAACGCCGTACTGACTCGATACAGGTCAACGATCCGATTAGCGTTCCCCTCTAACGGGCTCCGACCGTGCCTCCGCTTTCCCTGTTCGACGCAGGAATTTTGATGAAGAAAACTATCCGATAGCGCGAGATTGATCGCTCGGGAAATGCTGGGTGTATCGAGAATAGACGTAGCTGCGTGGAAGAGTAAATCATATGGGATAGAGCTTGCTCGTTTGAAACTCCTCTCTGTGGAAAGTGAAGTTCGAAGATTTTTAACGAAGTAGGCAGTGGCGCGTTACCCTATGGGCAACTTGGGCAAATGCCCGGGGCCCAAACCAAGATCCAAGAACCAATTCTACGTTTTTCTCATAAAGTTAGTTAGTTGGGTTTAGGGGCCCCGAAATTCTACTTTGCCCAAGGCCCCAACTAGCTACAACGCGCTACTGGAAGTAGGTAAAGATCCATCAGTCATAGAAATCGGTAAAGATCTAATCTAGTGCCCCAGCTAGGTAACCGTTTCATTCCATTGGTTAGAAATACAGAAAAGTTATTACATATCTCGAAACATTGCTGTGTTCGAACAAAGAGAAGTCAGAGACTTTCGGTGTGCAGAGGATTACCTATGTATTGCGTAGATAGCGTGAATCGGGAGGACCTCGGATGTTATCAGCGAGACGAGTCAATATTCGTTTGGAGTAACGGGTCAAGACCGAAGGCTAATGCGAACTGTTATCGACGCCGGCCCCTTTGGTCGCGTGCTACGAGCTCCGACCACAATTGATTCTGTCGTCGATTCTCCAAAGTCGGGGACCAGGTGCAAAGATCCATTCGTCCGTGCGCGTCAGCTGCTACCCCCACGACCCACCCCCTCTCGTTGCACACGCCTCGGACCAACAAGAACGAGCATGATCCACCCATGATCGTTGGTTCGAGCTCGGTCGCGCGCGCGCATTCTTCAATTTGTGGCTTTAAAAAGCTGCCGCGGGACTACCGATAAAAGGGAACGCCCAGATAAAATATGCGGAATTTCAGTGGAGACCGGTGCACGGCCGACTATACGGGACCACCGATCCTACGGGAACACGGTCTTCTGCTTTATCATCGGGAAGACAGGTGATCGTGACAAATTACCTGAGTGAAACGCGCTACGTGTTATGTCTTGGTTCCGGCTGCTTGTCGCCGATCATCTCGATGACTCGTGAGTCGAATGCGAGCTCAAGCTGACTGATCGTATTTCTTCGACTAATGACACGGTGTCCGGCGGTTACATTAACATTCGGAAACTTTGGACGAGTCCCTACTGCGATGTTTTAGGAGGGACACGATTGCGAGCATTCTGTGGAAGACAAATACTGTCTATGCGGCAAATATTGATTTAATCCGGAGTTATACTTTGGAAACTTTGAGAAGAACTATTGTTCGTAGATGCACGAGAAATGTTTACATTACACATTCAACTCTTTCTTGAAAGGGTATAGCCGGATAAGCATGGGCCAGCGGCCCCCGCTCCGATTTTCCTGATTCCTGTCTTAAAACATCGTTTTATGTAAAATTTCAAATGTTTACCCCCACCGATAGGGGTGATATTGATGTAAATTCCCCCGTACTTAAATGCAATTTGCTCCAAAACGAGAAAAGATATCGACATGGGATAAACGGCAAACAGATCAGAATGAGTGCGGCTCCATTCATCGGCTGGATTACAATAATAAAAGAAAAAATTATTGTTGTCCCGCAATCATCCCTTCGCGGTCTTGGTACACGCGCAAGGTATTATTATTTCACAATGTGCAGAATTTGAGCGCAGAAATACAAAGCAGCATATTGCATTATAGCAAGTTTGTTTTATAGAATATTGAAGTGCAAACAATAAAAATCGTTTAGTTTATAAATACATATAAAAAAAAGAAAAAAACAAGAAAAGTTGAGTTGAGGAGGAATCGAATTGGAGCCCTCCAGAGCATCGAGCAGAACCTCTAACACCGTCACCATACAACATACTTGTGAGAAGCTTCTTCTTTCTGTTACTTGACAGCAACAAACTAGCTTTACTCGTTTGCATTTTTCTTCTTCAATGTAAGCTATTTCCTAGAATATAATTGTTTAGACTTCCAACTGTAATCATATATTAGAAGATTTAGTCGCATTTTTACATGTTTCAGCTTTTCCGTACAAGCGCCGACTTCCCGTTCGCTCCCGTCACTAGCCACCGCAAGGGGACTCGGTCGCTGCGTCGTTACTGATCAAACCGAGCGTTCGCCGGCATACTTTATTTTTTTGACACTGTTCCACCAAACGGACACTTCTGAGATTTTTTTACAAAATAGGTTAGAATCATAGCAATATTTTAAAATTTTTTGGTAGATGTCAACCCAGGAGAAGATAGTTAAAAAAATTCCCAAAAAATTAATTATTTTCAACTGTAAATAATTAGAAAAAAATTCTGAAAAAATCTGAAATATAGAGTGTATCTATATCTTTTGTTTGCCGTTTCTCCCATGTCGATATCTTTTCTCGTTTTAGAGCAAATTGCATTTAAGTGCGGGGGAATTTACCTCAATATCACCCCTATCGGTGGGGGTAAACATTTGAAATTTTACACAATGTTTTTTTAGACATAAAACGATGTTTTAAGACAGGAATTAGGAAAATCGGAGCGGGGGCCATGCTTATCCGGCTATACCCTTTCTCGAGTACCAAGAGTAATGGCGAGGAACTAAAAATTTGTTCAGCAGTACGATAGCAACTAAATGCAGAATTTTAGGTCAAGTCAGACCCGTATGTCTGCGGAAGACGAGCGTGAAGTTAAGACTTATCTTGTCTTGAGCACGTGTTCGCTTAATGAGTGTGTCGCCCGTGCGTGTTCAATCGTCTGCCCGTCGAATGACAATGGACTTCGAAGTGAAGTTAAAGAGGACTTCTAGAGCGTCATTTTCTCGTTTGAAAATTTTCGTAACGAAATGAGACGACCATTTTGCATTGAGGCTTTGCATACATATTTTCTATTAAACGAAGCTCGAACAAAAAAAAACTCTGTCATGAAAGCATTAATGGGAAAGAATAAATATTCGAAATCAAAAAATTCACGAGTAAATTTACGTTCCAGACATAAACGACCCAGGATGTCCACGGAGGGTTAAGTTTGATAATGAAGTGGAGTGAAGGTTACGAAAATGCAGAGAAAGGGAAACCGTTCTAGACCAGAAGACCCCTTTGGAACACGTGACACCGGTAGCAAAAGCAGCACGCGTTTACTATGGATTACTGTTATTACACGCACGATGCAGTAGATCGACCTCGACGCTCGCAAGAATTATGTGTCGAGCGGATAACGGTCGTCACGGATGGCGCTGCTTCGTTTACGGGGCAATCTCTGAGGAGCAAAAAGCGGAGCATCGCCACGGATCCGTGGATAATGGAGCTTGCTCGATGACATCACCGAGTTACGTGGCCGTGAGGACAAGTGCAAGGTAATCTCGCCGCGAGGAACGACTCAATGAACCGTGGACATGGACGCGCTTACTCGAGCGTTTAGTGATCTCTCGTGGCCATTCATGAATGACGCCTAGACGAACGTGTCAAGGTGATAACGAAAAAGCCCTGAATGGAGGTTAGCGTAGAGTCAAGATCATGGTTGGACGCCCACTAATCATCATTTGCTAGATCATTTCCCTTTGATTTAACCCCTTGCTTGAAACTGACAAGATGTCTAACGAAAGAAAATTCGCAAAAAAATGCTGAATAATTAAAATTACGGATGATCGTTATTACGAAAGAGGTAGTGAAATAGAATTCCATCCGGGATATGCAAATTTCGAGAAACAATTGATGAGGCACGTGCACAACCGACGAAGACACGAACTATGGTTGGAATTAGAAAGCGCCACTCGAGAAATCGTACGAGCACGGTTATACCTGCTCCACTGGCAGCCATTGGTCGTCGGACCAGTCGTTGTCGCTACTACTTACCTAAACACGTTTCGAAAGTATTGATTATACAGGATGTTACATAATGTGCCGAATACACAAAGGGGATCCATCATCTGCGCTCCGTGCTTCCTTCGGTGAGTACGCATAAAAGAATATGAATAGATCCACAGCATCATTGTTATTTACTTTTAAACGACAGTCATTTTTTATTCGATATCTAACATCTTAATCTTACGGTGCAGTAGTTAGCGGTGAGAACTATCTACTTGGGGCGTGGCGTTGCAGTGCGGCATCGCTGAATAGATTGGACGTCTTTGGACCCCTCCTTTTGAAGCGTCCTCTACTCATAAAATTTTTAGATATTTCGCAAAACGTTTCTCGAAACTATGTAATTTTTGCTGGATCTGTTCATCTCTCGTTTTGTAGATGAAGATCTATCATGAATCACTTATAGCTCTTTCTACGAGATAGCAATCGGCATGGTAAATTGGGATAGAAAATTCAGAATCGAAAGAGAGAAAGCTAGTGATCAATGTCTTCAGATGAATCCAATAACTACCCCCACCCAATATGTGGGCTATATGTGGGCTCCATAGACTATTACAACCCCGTATTAACCCTTCGTCAGCAACCTTATTTTATTTTGTCCACGACCAACTTTCTTATTGTTGTAGGTTTTAATAAATCTAGAAAATTTTGAGATGCATATTAAAGTTCCAAAAATAAAAAAAACGATTCTAATCTGCAATCAACATTTTACTACAAAATTAAAACTAAAAGAAGAATCGAAAAGAAGAATCGGTGATCTCACAATTGCTGCGTCCACCCATTATGGCACCGCCACTAGCTGCCGCTACACAACTTAGGATCCCCATAGCCCCGATTACGCGTGTTTCACCAGAGAACTGAAGTCGCAAACGACTAAAGAAGTTCGAGAATCGATTCCTCTAACGATCCAAATGCCACCGAGACTGTAGGTTTGATTTCTAATTCCGCCATAAAAATTCCGTAGAGAGTGGAGATAAAAGTCTCGTATCCAATTAGAAGCGCGGCCTTTCCTATCTTTGTGCCCAAGCTGAGCCGACGAACGGCTCTCTCTTCCTCTCTCTCTCTCTCTTTCTCTCTCTTCCTCTCCTCGAGATCGAGAATCGAGCCACTCGTCCGGAGAGGACTCATCCCATGATGCAAAGGGGGAACGAGACGTACAGACGCGGATCAATTGGTCGCGACGCTAAATGAAACGAATCGGGCATATAGGGTGGATTAGGTTAGGCGACGCAGGATATAAGTTTACATGTACGGTAGTGGAGTACTGGTACTCGCAACTCGTGAACGTGAACGTGCACGCACCGCCATACAACGGGAGCCTTTGCCAGGCAACGACATCAGGGTAGAAGTCCTTGCGAGAGACATCTGGCTACCACCTGCCTCGATGCCCTCGCACTGCCAAACTTCCCCTCCGATAGAACCCTCCCCGAGCATGCGCACCCGCTCCTATGACGCATGCATGTGGATGCACGTGTAGTCGAGGATGCACGTGTTCCCCCGATCGCCTCATGTCCTAGCTCCTCGCCCTCTTCCTTCTCTTTCCACGACCAGGTCGCAAATTGCCACGGATTTTTACCAATTTGCCACTTCCGCGATGCAGCAGCGAAAATTGCGTGAAATCTGCACGCTTCAATCGCTCGAATCAGGTTATGAATGGCTAGAAGCTATGGCATAGAATGGCTAGGACCATTTTCAGATCCTAGCAGGCTCTAGTCGTCCTCTAACACAATTCTATATTTTCTAGTACCTCTCGACGCCCTTCAGGACGATCTTCTGCTGGCACCTCTAGTCGTCTTCTGAGGCAGCATTTAATCTGTCAGGGACCGTACTCTGGCAATAGGTTACACAACAAACAAAAATGTAAGGACCCATTCAAAATTCGTAACCAGCCAAAGAGGAGTCCCTGATTTCGCCATCAATATCTCGAAACTATTCTCCGAATAAATGCGAAAAGATTTATAAAAAAACATTTCTCGTTGGAGGGGCGGTGGAAGGCTCCGGCCAGCCCCTCGCTAATAGCGTCATTGTCTTCATAATGTCCTCTGCCGTGCCGTCTGACCGACTGAGCAACCCTGACGCGCACATATGTCACTCAAAAGCGGCCGTGTCCCGGGCAAGGTAGGCAAGGGAAATTCCCGCAGCCCCTCCGGGTGTGTCGCGTCGAGGTGGAAAAAAAATGCAAAAAGTAGGGGAGGGTGGTGAGAGAAAGAGAGAGAGAAGGGAGGGGGTGAGAAGCCCCTTGGAGGTTCATCCCCCTTTTGGGCCTAGAGGTGCGCGTCGCCGCCACGCCTCGACCCCGCGGCGAACGCGCCCGGCGACCAATTGTAAATCGAGCGAGGAGCCACCCGGTGCTCGTTCCCATGACAAGTGCGATGGGTAGTTTCTCTCCATCGTGAATCTTTAATTCCACCGTGGGAATCGGGGGAAATCGACCCGGTCGATCTCGCGCCAGTCCAAAGACGATGACGATCCCGAATCCTATCCGATCCGAGCGCACCTTGCTAATGCCGGCTGATTAGAGGGTCCACCATCCGAGAGCAATCCTGATTCAACACGGGATCCGACCCGCTGCTCACGAACCGGGTGGAAGCTGCCGATATGACTCGGTATGTAGTCGGTCATCGCTATTAATTGAGAACGAGTAGGGTGAAAAGCGTGCACACACTCCTGCCCCTCGATTGCTCCCGCCACATGTTCCTCCTTCACTGCGCGTCTGGCAAACAGGGACACGGCCAAACGTGATGTACGTTCTCCTTTGACGCTGCCGATCCTACTTTTTAATTCAATAATTAGGGGGCTTGTATTCGCAGAATACATACACAGTCTTTTCAAACAGATTTTTGATCGCGACTCCTTGCAATTGATACTCGACGGTTCTTCTATTTTCTAGATTGTCTAGTATCCCTCCTTTTTTGGAAATTTCGATTTTTATTGAGCACAAAGAATACAGGAATTCATCTTTCTACTCGTTTACATTCTTTACTTTCGCCATGCTTTTTTAGAAACTTTTTGGAGTAATAAAAACCCTGCAATGGATGTAGAAACTTTTTGGAGGATAGAAAACCCTGTAATGGATGTAGAAACTAATTTTGTTGTTCTTTACATTTTTGTCTGGACTCTTTGGTCGTTGTACATTTTGTTCAAATTAATCTAACACGTCATGTCTCGCGAACTATCGAGTCCAGATCGAAAAATTTAGGTTAAGCTTGAAACAAAGAACCAATACCTGGTCGCCGAAGAACAATGCTCAGCCGCCACCAGTTTACGAGTCTCTCGATCGGACCCTCGAGGAACCGATGACTAAAATCCCCGAGCGGACAAAACGCTTGACTCCGGTCGCCATCACCGTCCGCCGTGAACAAAAGACCGTTCGCGTTTTCCACTCGACCGAGAATCGGCGAGTACACGGTCGGGCACGCGTTCAGCCCGAAGAAAGGCGGCGAGGAGAGATCAACGGAGAGAGCTTGCTGTAGAAGCTCTCTCGAGCGTCACGAGATAGGTGATGCGGCCACGTAAACGAGGATCGAGGAGCGGAAGACGGATATCATTATAAATCTGCGGGGAAGGAAGATCGGTACTTGAGAACGCGGAGAGAAAGGGGGCGGGAGATATCATTAGAATTCATCGTGTGGCTGTTGAGCGAAAAGCAGCGTCAGTCTATCATTTAGTCGTCCCCCGAGCCGAAGGAACAATTCGAAAACATATGCTCCGGTGCTTTTGGAAGACTCAATGGAATATAAGAAGGCGTCGCTGACGGGAGCGAGAGAGAGGGAGAAGTGGAAGAAGAAAGAGAGAGAAGCCATGCAAAGGCTTCGCTATACATATCGTCAAAGTCGTTCCAGACTGTGGTCTTTCTTGACTGGAGCAGATGCTGGAAATCAGGCTCGCCCTTGTGCACCCCGACGATCGGCGTCGTCGACCCTCGGAAGCGAGAGAGACGGAGAGCGACGAGTGTACCGAGCCCGGCATCGGAAATAATGATACGACATACGACCAGAAGAGGAGAACGGGGGCTAAACGCGGCGAAAGAGAAAGAGAGACGGGACGTATAAAGGTGGTTCCATCTTCCCCGGGGGGAGACTTCCTCGAGGGGATTCCTCGCGAATCTCGTCGCAGCAAACTGGAATCCCTCGGTACGAGAATGTTTGTTAGCCGACGAGACGCGTCTTAGGGTGCTCTGTATTCCGTCACGTGGTGGTTGCCTCGCGTCATTGTCCGTCGAGAAGCCTTTAAAAGAAGCGCAGCTGCCGAAACGGTTATTTAATTGTCAACCCGGGAGGACGCGGCGCACTGTTGCGAATTTAAAAGCCCGGACACGGTTGTTGTGTCCGGCAGGACTGCAGCAACAGATCTTAAACGTTATCTAGTTCGAGAGAAAGACGGCGGACCCCGCTATTATAAACCAGTGAATCGCTCCGGGAGCGCATTGTTGTTCCCCGCGGCTCTCTTTGCATTTTCTCTAAAATTAGAGTACGACGGGAGCCTTCTAAGTTTACTATCGCTCCCGCGGACCTGCTCTCCCGGGGGACCCGCTTCGTTTCTTCGGGGAACGACCACACGCCGCGAACTTCTGCCTGCTGCGCTGATATCTCGTGTCTGTCTCGATCCGAATCATACGCATCCACTCGTTCGAATTCTCAGCAACGAAATTTCTGTTGCCACGCTCGAGCTTCCAATGCCTCGAACCACGCTAATCGTACTAATTGACTCTGTTGCCGAATGCGTGCAACCGACGAGCTAACTCGGCTTTTCCGGTTTACGGGTCTAACGCGCTGCTTCGGAGAAACAGAGATAGAAAATGGGTCGGGAGAATGCTATGGTCTCAAGAAACTGTATCTGAATGTCGTCGATTTTTTATCACCCGTACGACATCTTGGAGATCCATGAAAACCTTGTAGACTCTTTATGCAAATTACTTTTTTCAACCTACTTTATCGAGAACAGGATAGTCCATCTATTCGGCCAATTGGAAGATTTGTTATCGAACGGTCAACATCAACTTGTGAAATTATGTTAACGTATTACTAGCGATTATTTCATAACCAACTCATAACCATAATAAAGTATTATTGGAGCTTCTCATGAAAAAAGTTAGTTTTAATCTCGGAAATAGAAAATTCTTTTATTTTTTAATCAATTTTTTACACAGCCCGTCTATAAACGCTGCGCCAAAGTTAAATTAATTGCAAATGTTCCAAGGTCGGCCGACGATCCGGTGCGAAGTTGAAAGATACGATCGCAGCGCACAACAAGATTGTAGTGAGCACGAGCATCGATCGTCGCGCGCCAACTCTCGAAATCAATCGCGAAACCTCGACAATGGATTTCCCCTTGGCAACCAATAAATCCGTAACCGCGTCGCTAAGAATCCCGATCACGTGTTTCCTGTCCTATTCCGTCCGCGCGAGTAGCATCCTGCGTTGAGAAAGGGCATAGCAACGTTTCGCAGATCGGCGGATAGATTTCCATGGAAATCGTGACGAGATAGAAACCTCGGGCCGTAACACGTGCCGACGATCCTCGACTCTCAACACGTGGACTCGCCTTGAAACTTGGGCAGCCTCTCTTGCCGACCCGGCTCCGCGTCCTTTTTACTCCTGTCTCAATTCGTTCCCGTTCCCCGTGTCTCGAGGACGAGCACGAATCGCCGTGGAATGTTTGCGAAGACCGGCCACGTGTTTCGCAGGACACGCTCGTTGCAATTCCGTGGGTTTCCGCGTTTCACGGCTCTCGAACCTTTCCAGCTTCTTCCCAGGATCTCGCCTAGGTGCGAAGTCTTAAAACATTCGACGGGACCCGTCTTTGTTGCTTCTCCGACGCGGCCTTGATGCTTTCCTTTTTTCTACGGACGCGTGATTCCGCGTGTGTTCGACGGGCCTGGAATCTCGATTTACCAGATCGACTTTTTCTCCCGCTCCATGCCCCTCTTCCCGGCGAACTTTAAGGATAACGGCGCCCGGCTATCGGATCCTACAATCCGCCTATACAGGAAGGTTGCTCGAACCTTCGTGAGAACCTCCTCCGTATCTTGAAATGTACCAGCACTTGATCAAAGTAATATACAGAATCTAGCTTCGATTAGCCCTTGCACGAAGATTTCACGATTGCAATGATTACAACTTCTTTGGTGTTTGTAACTTGCTAGGATGATTTTGACTATGGTGAAGTAGAATTTTATTTCAATATGAAGGGAATTAATATCTAAACCAATCTTAAGAAAGCGGTGACAAATAAAATCCTATTTTCATTGGTAATAACATTTGTAGGTCCAAAATGAATAAACATCGTACTAAATTCTGTCTAATTTAATACTCCAGCATGTTTTGAAAATTTTTATAAACTATAAACGAATAAAGATGTATGACTCGATATTATAGTTCAAGGGGTTAATAAATTACTCGTACATTTTATGTCCACCTGTATCTCGGATTCCTAGCTTCTTTGTTCTCGGGATTCTTGCATGAAATTACATCGAGATATCTGTATCACTGTAGATCAGATTCTAATTGTATTCATTGTGGGACTCGAGATTTTAGGATGATTGAGAAACCGTTAATGGGTTGGTTCTTCTACGGAGATTCTTGCGAAACGACTCCCGTATCAACGAGGAACGAATAGAAATTAGCATCTCGTGTACTACTATTTCTGAGAAGCACGCGGGGATATGAAACTCTTAATTTTTCAGTCACTGCAGTTTCTTATGTTCTCGTTTCGAAGCAGCGGTAGCAATTGTTACGTGATCGTTGCGTCGAGCAAGGGAATTCGAGCGCGATCGGCGATTTGTTATGCACCGGGCGGATATTTAGCGCGGATTCCGGGACGGTTGCGGGACATTTGACTAATGACCACTGAATATGTAACGCGCGCACTTCGAGTGTGGACAATACGGTCCAAATTAAGGCAATTCAGAAAATAGTCAATGCGCCGGCGGCCAGTTAAAGGACAGAGAGACGCGAACCCGTCCGTGCCGGCAAACGAAATAAACGACAGGGGAATTCTCAACGGGTTCGATCTGAAAACCGGGTTTAAATCTCCTTAGTCGGGGACGGGTCGAGCCGGGCTGTAGACCTGCGAGAGGAGACCGGGATATACGGGCCCAGTCCTTCCCTCCGGCCCCGGCTCCGACCACGGCCGATAAACGAGCCTAAAGTGGGATATCTGCTAGGCAACAACAGGGATAGCCGAAGGATGCTTCCTTCGGAGAGGTGCCCGCTGCTTTTCTTTTCTGCCTGCCTGCGTTTTTGTCTCTTCCCCCACCCCGCGTCCAGGCCTCTGGCCCCGGGCCTGACAGGCCCGCTCGGGACCCGCAACCTACTGGGTGACTTTTTAAAAATACGGCCCCGTCTTTACCGACGCATTCGTAATCGTCGACGGAAACGGGACTCGAACGGAATCCCAAAGAACTTCCAAGAACATTACCGAAGATTAGCCTTTTCAGTCTAAGATCTCCTTTCCAAGATCAGTCCCTTCCCGAATACCAGATACATTTCCGCTGAGTTCAACGTTGTACAAAATTTTGGTAATTATTCCATCTGTGCGCCATTTAAATGGCCAATAGTCTTCGCTAAATATCCTATTTTATAAATAGCATATGAGGAGTACGTTAATCATTGTGCTCGTGCTATGCACAATAAGCAGATTACAGATCTACACGCAAAATAAAAATTTAGATATTCCAGATATTCTTAAATTCTTTTAAAATTTCCATCGTGTTTGAAATTACGGCTACCCATTTCTGCAATAAACGCATAAAATCCCCAGTCTAATAATCAGTTTGTTTTCAAGGCTGACGATGTACATAGTAACAGTTAGGGGCTGAGGTGCGTTTTGTCAATTCAAAGTACATAATAAGAGTCAGGTAGACAGCTATTGTGACGATAACTGTACATCAGCTGTCTTTCAAAAAATAGACCATAATCTCAGAAAGAATATTCCTTCGGGGAACTAGAACTATTTTTAAACATCTGTTTATTACTTAGGGTTTTCTGGAGGGTTAAGACGGTTACAATGAAACGACCCATGGGACAGTTTAAACTTTGTTTAAACGTGCCGGAAGCGATTTACGACTCGACCTACCCCGATTATAAGTGGACTGCGGATTTTATGCATTTCTGGCAAAAAGAGGTACAATTCAATACAATTCAAAACGTTGGATACATTCAAAAGATTTATGAACATCAGTGGATTAGTTTCCGTTCAATAAGAAAAAATTTATGCAAACATTTTTTATGTTGCCCAAAAATCCGCAGTTTAAAAACGTGTTGAGAGGTTTGTAAAAATATACGTATATTGTTTACCCTGTCTGGTAGCCCTACAAAGATGCCGGTCAAGTGGTGCGCCCAGAATGTTTTCGGAATGGTGTCCGGGATTTAAGATAATATAAAAACGCTAGGCGGCCATGTAAAAACATATGTACAACAACCGGCGCGGCGGTTCAATCTATCAAAGATAAGGCCGCATCCTTTGATATCGACACCGAAACAGAGGCTTCCGTTCCGAGCGCAACGTTCCAGGACGTTCATTGCGTTTACAACAGCATGCTTTGCGTGTTTGTTGTGACAAAACGCGCGAATGGTAGCAGGCTCGTTACCGGTGACAGTTCGCGCGAGATAAACCCCAGGACAGAGCAGAATTTGAATGGGAAGATAACTTTGAAACCGAGGCTGGGAACCTGTTCGAGCCCGACGAACGAGATTGCAAACGATTCGCCGTTGCATCTCTCCTTTGTTTTCTGTATGTCGAATGACAAAAGATTCGAGAATCGTGCGGAATTTTAATGGGTCGATTTAATCGACGAACATAATCTTAACGAACTGGTTACACGAGTTGCCCCGTGATATAATTGACAACTTTGTCGGTTCGATGCGTACCGAACTTAGAGATTTGAGGTTAGAGCGTGACCCACATTCTCAGGTATCTTAGCTATATAATTATACATTTGATGATGGATTGCTTTGTAACTGATTTAATGGGGAGGTGTTGTAAGTTTAATACTGGAAAAGAAGGTCATTAACGTTAAATAAGAAAACTTGGTAACACGTATTTTACTATGTTGCTTTAAAAAAACAGGACTTTCTAATGTTCAATTGCATAGTTGGATTTCTCGTTAAAAACTAGACAGTTTTGCTATTTACAATTGTTTTCCTGACCTTCGACTTCTATAACTATTCCACCCTTCCCCCACCCCTTAACTGTTAAGTACTTTCCACCACAGGTACACTAAATTGACAATTGACAATTCGATGTATATTCCCTTGCGCAACAGTGCCGTTCAACCGGTAGGTTGACAAAAAATTTGAAGTAATTAAAAAGCTTCCCATGAATAATATAAACATCAGTTAAATGTCTCAATAAAAAGAAACTCATTGATATTCAACGACCTTTCGAAGGAGAAAAAAAGAAGATAAAGTATCATTCAATAAAAGGAATATCTATTTACTAGTTTTGAGGAATTTTGTATCTGAAAAAAATCACTTCGAACCCAATGCTTCGACAATTGTACCGATAACGGGAACTGTTCCCTTGGTGCTTCTTCAATTTTATCTCTACCTGAAAATTCGCGTCGGACAACGAGGGATCGGTTTGACAGAGGTCCGTTGTCATCCCGATAAGGTGTAAATGATTACTTACGCCTCGGTGGGTGGCGGCGAATAGAACGACGAGTGGTAGGCACCAATATCCAGGACTTTCGCTGGCACGAGGAGTCCATTCGACACTACATCCATTCTCACGAGGGTAGTTTTCCAGGAAAACTCGCGGTCAGGATCCGACGAATGCTGGACGGACCTCGGTCCTAAAGACTCGAACCGTCACTGTCCTCAGTACATCGACAGCAGAAATTCACGTGGTTCGAACCATTGTCGAGATTCGTTTTTGTCACGAATACCGCGTGTAGAGCCTCGACAAGTTCAAAATCCAGAGGCGACGATGAGGATCATATTCGAGCGAAACACGCGTAGGTACACGGTCGGTCCACGAGGTTTACAATGTGGTTGGGTTCCCACGAGGCTCGCGAAAACATAAGAATTCCGTGTCCCCGTCTTTGTCTGTTTCTGTCGGTAACAATGCACCCTCGTGGCAGCAGCGGATCCCGCACACACGTACACACACCATTCGCGATTGGGACCGTTTCGAAGAGGATGCTCGGTAAAACAGATGGTCGTTGTTATCAGTAGCGAGAGCGGATAAAAAAGGGGAGGGTTTGGGTACACGCGTCGCGACAAACGCGACAGCGTACTCTTCGAAAGAGAGAGAGGGAGGGAGAGAGAGAGAGGAGCAAGAGAGGGAGGGAGAAGGTCGACGCCTGAAAAAGAAAGGGACAGGAGAGGGATATTAACGTGACACTCGCGAGGACCGTTGGAGATTCTGTCGGAAGATGTTCGAGGTGCCTCCGATCTTGTCCATAACGTGATTCTTTCCGTGTGGCTGTGGTGTGTCGCGACGCGCGCCCAAAGTCGAGCAGAGTCGCGCGAGGCTGGTCCTGACGGATCGGCGTTTAGATTTGAACTGGGGGTACCCGGCTGGTTCGCCGGCAGCCTGCGCGTACAGTCCCTAACGTGCTGGGCTGTTGGCAACGCGTGGTGGGGGAAAGGTATAGTGGACCGCCAGGGGGTGGAAGGACAGGAGGGGAACCATTGGGACGACGAGATGCTACGGAGGGCGCGATGAAACTCTGTCCCCCGTCCCTACAGGCGGCTCCACTCTGCTCGACCTGTCTGTGTCTCTTTCTCTTTTTCCTTCCTTCTCACTTTGTGTCTGTGTGCCCTCGGCCCTGCTCATTCAACTCGGGGAAAAAAGCAGCCGGACGCCGATGCTGCGACGAAAGCTCTCTCCTTCACCCTTCCTCGTTTTCGAATTAACATGTTAAGCGCCGGCACGATCTCCCGGGAAAGACTAGCCACGGGTCTATTAAGGAAACTGAACCGAGCTACTTTTTGCTCGAATCGGAGCTGGGGAAAATACTGTTTCAAATAATCAATAGTAGATAGTCTATTTTAATAATCCTGCCAAGCTTGTGAACAACTCGGACCGGACGAATACAAGGACGAAGATATGAGTCAAATTGTTTGAAGAGGAGGGGAAAGAAGAATCTACTATTTATCTCACATTAGATGCAATGAAAATTAGATCTCTCTGCTTATATGTGATACTACGAATACTCTCTACATTCAATACATTAACGCAAAAATTCATTTACATACATAGACAAATAATTCCACTTCTGGGAAACAGGGCACTCAAGGAGTTAATACCGTATGGGGAATATGACTAGAGCACTACAATTTTAACCTTTTGCACTCGGTTGTCCCCTCTGAGGCACCACTAAAAATTGCTGTACCATTAATCAAAATATTGTTTACATTATTAAATATATCGGTATCTAATCAATAGACTGCGGATCTTTATGCATTTATAGCAAATTGAGAAGATAAAATTCAAAATTGTTGAAAAATTTTAAAAATTGAAGATGTCAATATATGATTCCTCCTATATGTATAAAATACAGACAATTTTTATTTTGCATAAAGATCCGCAGTCTACTAATCAATTACTAAACATTTAGGTATTGTATGAGGTATGATACCAATTCCATATGCATATAATTTCAAAAATCATAAGGAATGTAAATATTCTAGATCAGAAGCAATGTTTAATTTTCCAGTTTAAATAGCTCCGAGTGCAAAGGGTTAATTTACCCTGTGTCGAACATTAGTATTTATTTTTATTTCACACAGTTGAGGGACCACAACAATTTTTTATTGGTGAAATTGAGAAAGGGGGCGAATCAATGTATCAAATAAATTATTACTTTATTTTGCATAGAGATCCGCTGTCTATTTATTACTTGAACAAAGTGGGAGACTCAGTAATTTGAACTAATATACTAAGGCGTTTTTGAGATTAAAGTGAATTAATACGGTGTTGTTCCATGGCTCTGATGGAGCACATTATCCATTTGCTGTGTCAGCGACGGTGCAGAGGGTGCGAGGAAACTGAAGCTGTTTCTATGGGGATCGCGCAAGTGTGTTGGTGTATCTACATGGGCTCTCGGCCACCCATCGTCTCTCTCATCGTGGACACGGCTGCCGAAACGCGATATTGTGACGAAATTTTCTTCTACAACTGACAGATTGTACAAAAGAATTATTTCACACCTAATCTAATAAACTGATCAATAGAACAAGTTTTGCTCACTTTCTCAACAGGCTTCTATTTCGAAATCTATGTTAGGAAGATTGATTTCTACCTCCAATTCCCTTTCTTTCCTTCGATTCTCTTATTTCTGCGTAATTAAAATGTTTTCTACTGTAACGAAGAAGCTACCGTTTCTTCATCAATCGATATTTGCAACATGATGTGTACGAGATTCCAGCGGTGAGTATGTATGATATATTCAAAATATTCAAATACAGTTTTCAGTCTAGGTACTCTACAAACATATTTTACTTAATTGTGGAGTGTAAATTACAAACTTCTTTTATGATAAATTCAGTTTTCAGTGCGGAGAATGTAAAATTTAGTCTTATCTTGAAGATCACACGAATTCTTCGGCACACCGTGCGTTTCCCAAGTTTCTGAAGTAGGAAAACTTCCTGTTACGTAAAAGCAGCTGTCGCGCGCGCGCGCCAAAAAGGCAAGGAATCGTTTCGGAAGAATCCTCGGGTCTCATTCAGAGGAAGTAGGGACACCCCTATTTTGGGGTTTGACACTGATCGTTCCTCTTTGGAACCCGAAAGAATCACGAGGACTACCGTCCAGACGTTCCCACTTCTGTAACCAATTTCAAAGGTGCACGCGATCAAAATTTCGAAAATTCAGAATCTTAATCTACATGATCAAAAAGATACCTTTCCATAAATTCCCATTTCCAAAATTTATTCTATAAGGGTTAAGACAAAGAGCATTTTTTATTTCCTGTTGGAAAATATCTTGTGACAAAAATGAAACAGAAATGCCATTAACATTGTTTAATATACAGGTTTCCTTGTATTTAAAAATTTTTTTTCATGCAAAATATAAATTTTAAATCAATTGTAAGAAACGAAAGTTAAGTAAATAAAAATGTATCTTCTCGTACTAGTGTCACAGTGTTCTTAATTCTACTAATGTCTTTAAAATTTTGTGTTTTGTTCATTCTCCATAAACGATTAACTGCAGCCTCAACAAAGATAAATAAAATTGAACGAATCACAAAGCAGATAGGAAAAATGCTCTGTGTAAACGATATCGAAATTCGATCAATTGTGCGTACTCGTTCCACCATTGTCAGGAAACAACGTATAATTCATGCAGCGTAAACGAGCACCGCGTGAAAAACTCGAATCGCTTCGATGGTTCATGCATTATTCATTCGGTCACGCGACACAATGAATGATTGCAAGGACTAATCCAAACAGTTCCCGGATTTGTCAAATAGATCAGTGAGCTTGACGAGGTGTGCTCGTAAGAGCGATCGCTTTAGACGATCTATCCACAGGTTAGGCAAACAGTGTTCGGTAGGTAGAATATCGGAAACAATGCGAGTTCGTGCGAGCATTTCCGGTGCCACCGATCCATCCTAGTAGTACAAATACAGGTGTCGGCGAAGGAGATGGTTTTGTGCGGTGCTGGTCAACGTGTGAATACCGTCTCGACACGCAGAGGAAGTGGTGGAGAGTATGAGTAGTGAAATTACACGCTACATATGCTATCGAGATAGCAACAATTGGTATTCGGCATCGTAAGAGGATTCCTCGAGGAAACGGATGTGGCGAATCTCGGACGTATCTTGCAGCCAGAAAGAGTACAATGAGATGGCTTCCTGGACCTCGATCGAGATGAGCCTTTTTTTAAAACCCCTAACTGGTTGGGCAGCCTTCTCTCGAGCCAACAGTCACATGTACTCGGAATACAATTTTAGCAAGACTATTCATTTATTATTTCGAATGTTTTGGCCTATGCTACTCTAAAAAGAACCTTAATAACATTTTGTTCAACAATATTCCCAGAAGAAATTATTGTCACTAGACAGCGGATTTTACGCATTTATAACAAAAATGAGTAGTTGTAATTTCAAACAGTAAAAGCATTAGAAGAATTTTAAAATACTGTTATATTATTTTCAACCTATTAAACATGTTAAAAAAGAAAATAAATTTTTATTTCACTCCAGTTTATTGTAAACCAGGTAGAAAATTTTTATTTTGCATAAAGATCCGCTGTCTAATTATCACTATCAATATTTTACTCGAAATATCTTTTGAGGAGTCAACTAAAACATGAAAAAGTTCGTTGTCGATCATTGACTTTCACGAAATTATTTCACAACCAATGGCAAGATAGATGTTAACCTCCTGATCAGTTAAAAATTGAGGATTATCGTTCATTGAATTATTAAGGGTTGGAGACTACGAAGCGACCTCTTTATCGTGAACATACTGATTTTTTTGCAAAAATTAATATCCTCAGATCGTGGGAGTTTCATCGTCTGTATTGTTCCTCACGGAGCATGACCTGTATTCCTGGATACCGAAGGGGGGTTAAAGTCAGTGTTCTCCTCGGAAACCCCGCTGAAAATCGCGCGTGGATTCCGCGATGGGCTGGAGATCGTGATACCACTTTAAAACGCACGAGGTACCGAACCAGTGTTTTCAAAACAAAGGACAGACGCGTTGCCTGTGAGAACGTAGTTTAATACCGGTGAATACTACTCGCTCGGTGCACGCCTCAGGGTGCGTCTGCATCGTTGCTCGCGAATACTTTCCCACCGTGGAGTCTGTAGCTGGAGCAAGCATCGACTGTACAGGCTGTTTCTTAATATGTGGGAAGCTGAGAGGACGAGCGCCACTCGAGAAACGAGGAAGATCCGTACCAACCCTTTGTTTAACACGGTGACTGTCAGCTCGTTCATAAATGACACAATTGTGGTAGTCCACCCTTGAAATTTTCCTTGTCACTTTCTGTAACTCTCTGATTTTTCTTGTGATTTTCTTTCTTGTAATTTTCTTTCTGGTAACCCTGTAATTTTTCTTGTAATTTTCCTTCTTGTAACTCCTTAATTTTTCTTGTGATTTTCTTCCCTGTAATTTTCTTTCTTGTAACTCCCTAATTTATCTTGTGATTTTTTCTGGTACCCCTCTACTTTTTCCTGCAATTTTCTTTTTTGTAACTCCCTAATTTTTCTTGTGATATTTTTTCTGGTATCCCTCTAATTTTTCTTGTAATTTTCTTTCTTATAACACACTAATTTTTCTTGTGATTTTCTTTCCTATAACTTTCTTTCTTATAACCCTCCGATTTTTCTTGTAACTGCCTAATTTATCTTGTGATTTCTTTTCCCTAGTAACCCTCTAATTTTTCCTGCAATTTTCTTTCTTATAACTCGCTAATTTTTCTCGTGATTTTTTTACTGGTAACCCATTAATTTTTCCTGCAATTTTCTTTCTTGTAACCCCCCAATTTATCTTGTGATTTTTTTCTGGTACCCCTCTACTTTTTCCTGCAATTTTCTTTCTTGTAACTCCCTAATTTTTCTTGTGATTTTTTTTCTGGTATCCCTCTAATTTTTCCTGCAATTTTCTTTCTTGTAACTCCCTAATTTTTCTTGTGATTTTTTTTCTGGTATCCCTCTAATTTTTCCTGCAATTTTCTTTCTTGTAACTCCCTAATTTTTCTTGTGATTTTTTTTCTGGTATCCCTCTAATTTTTCTTGTAATTTTCTTTCTTATAACACACTAATTTTTCTTGTGATTTTCTTTCCTATAACTTTCTTTCTTATAACCCTCCGATTTTTCTTGTAACTGCCTAATTTATCTTGTGATTTCTTTTCCCTAGTAACCCTCTAATTTTTCCTGCAATTTTCTTTCTTATAACTCGCTAATTTTTCTCGTGATTTTTTTACTGGTAACCCATTAATTTTTCCTGCAATTTTCTTTCTTGTAACCCCCTAATTTATCTTGTGATTTTTTTCTGGTACCCCTCTACTTTTTCCTGCAATTTTCTTTCTTGTAACTCCCTAATTTTTCTTGTGATTTTTTTCTGGTACCCCTCTACTTTTTCCTGCAATTTTCTTTCTTGTAACTCCCTAATTTTTCTTGTGATTTTTTTTCTGGTATCCCTCTAATTTTTCCTGCAATTTTCTTTCTTGTAACTCCCTAATTTTTCTTGTGATTTTTTTTCTGGTATCCCTCTAATTTTTCCTGCAATTTTCTTTCTTGTAACTCCCTAATTTATCTTGTGATTTTCTTTCTTGTAACTCCCTAATTTTTCTTCTGATTTTCTTTCTTGTAACTCTCTAATTTTTCTTGTAACTCACAGTTCCCATGGAGTGCTTCGGATCAAGAGCAGTTTCATACCGAAAAACACACACTCGTGTATGTACATACGTGTTTACTTGAACTTCTCTTCTCGTTTTTGTCTCGAACGGCTTAATTGGCGCAATTATTGAGGAACGCCCTTTACAATCGCAAACAGGTCACGGAGTTCTCGATCGGCGTGCATTCGTGACCCACAGCGGCGTTTCAGCCTATTTTCTGCACGCTCGTTCGTGTGCACAGAGTATTTCCTTACACGTATTGTATTATAGACTGAACATTATTTTCTGTATCTTACAATTATTGAACATTGTGAACCTATGTTGATATTCATAGTTTGATGGTCGAACCAAATTCTTTATTAAAAAATATATATATCTATATGCATAAGAATTTCTAGCGAGTGGCGATGCCCACAGTCGAACTTCAGAAAATCCGGTGCCAACACCATGGGTGTTCGTCTCATGCAACGCAGGGTGTGGGCACCGAATATTTTTCACTTCACTGCACGGGGAACTCGATAATGTGTACCTTTACCCACGATCAGAACTCAAATCTACTCGATTTCCACTCTGGGACAAAGGAGGTAGTGTATCAGCCATGAAATAATTATGTTACATTCGTTACTCGTCGATAGACCACTAATTCGATTCTATATTTTCGACCATTGTTTACCAATTATTACTTCGTTTTTCGGAAAGCAAAATCCCTTTTAAAGTCTTCTTAATAGAGTTTTCCAACAGTTTTGCTGACAAACAGCAAGTTTGTAAAAACTTGTAAAACAGTAAGGACATTTAAAGAACTAAAAAATAGTGTTGGATTATGTTCAACTCGCTGAAATTATTAAAACAAGATAGAAAACTTTGCATAAAAATCCGCAGATGTGAAATTAATCTATATTTGAGGCATTTACGCGTTGAATCTATAAAATGCATCATTGAACACCGTAGGACATTTTAGTGATCGACATAATTTAAGGGTT
The DNA here is from genome assembly GCA_933228785.1 of Lasioglossum pauxillum. Classification (NCBI taxonomy): domain Eukaryota; kingdom Metazoa; phylum Arthropoda; class Insecta; order Hymenoptera; family Halictidae; genus Lasioglossum; species Lasioglossum pauxillum. The sequence continues at coordinate 14,468,195 of OW121702.1, read as the reverse complement.
AAATAAGGGATCATAAGAATACAGCGTAAACCTACATTTTTGTTTCATACTGAACTACACTCGAGAACAAATTATGCGTAAATAGTATATCGTAAAAATAAAATACGAAGTCGACAGTCTTTATTAGTTGTTCAACCCTCTGAAATATAAAAGGATTATTGAAGCAGCTCATTCACCCCGCCCCGAAGAGGTTCGCGCGATCGAGGCGGTAAACAACCAATTTATAAGCGGGAAGAATGATCACGGGTGAACATACCCCGAAGAAATACTTGCCATTGGGACCATAAGTTAACCCGTATAAACGGCACGAATCATCGGAGCGTGGATGGTCCCAGAAGTCGTCAGAGCAGCAAGACGACCGGACCGTCTAGCGTTCGTTAGCGCGGTGGTTCCCGGGAAGCGGTTATCTCGCGTTACTGCTAATGAGACGAAGAAGGAAACGAGCGGAGACAAGCGTGGCCGACCTGCGACGACCGGAGACGAGCGGGCAGATCAGGGACCGTCTTACACCGAAGGAATCATGGGACGCGGAATTCATGGGCGATTGTACAGGTTCTTTGAATCGGTACCGCGAGGTCGGAGTCGCTTCGGTGTGAATTGGCCTTTACGTGTGGTCGTGGAAGGTTGAGCAAGAAAAATAAGTGGAGAGGAAAAAGAGATGCTGAGGAGAAGGCGAGGACGACGCGAGAGGAGGTCGGGGGGACACGGAAGAGAAAGAAAGACGCGCGAAAGACGAAGAAACGAGAGGATAGGGTCGGCAGCAGAACTGAACTGCCTCGGCGAGAGGCAAGCCGAGGCGAGGCCTCGCGGTTTTCGACGATGCTTTCGTTCTGAGAACCGATCGCCGAGCTCGAAAACGCGAACGTCCGACAAAAGCAGGCGTCGCCGAGTCGACATTGATCCACTTCCACCACGGATTTAAATCCTAATGGGAAGACACGAGATTCGACCGCAGCTACCGAGGACTCCAACAGTTAATCGGACTATCGACGCACAGCAGACCAGAATCGCAAAAAGCAAAATTCATGTTGTCCATTCGAAATTATTAATTACAAATAGTTCAAGGGGTTCTTCGGAGATTAAGACACCTGCGTCCCCACTCTACCTTCCCCTTCCACGACGCTATTCCCCACTTCTGTCGTGCGTGTGTCGCAATGTCACGTGACTAATCCGGTGCTGGCAGAGAGGGGGTAACTTCTTCCCCTCGATTCGGGTCGATGAAAATGTCTTGCTAGTTGTGATAATTTGAAATTAAAAAATTAGCTTATGTGAAACATCTTATTATTGAAAAAATGGCAACGTTCGAAGTTCTCGCATTTCTCTGAAAAATTGACAACCATCTCTAACAAAATTAGTATTTGGATAGGTCAAGAAATACGATGCAGTCGCGACACTGTAGACTCGAACCGCGAAGCAGGGTTAACGTAAGGTTGAAAACATTTTCGCCTCGCGAAAGATAGAAGGAGAGAGAGAGATCGGCACTGTCAACGCGGTGTTCTCACGGGATAATTGTGCGGCGCTGCGCGTTTCGCGCGGCACAAAATAGTAAACGGCAAGTAATATCAACGTCTAGTTCATTTACCAGTTCGTCGGGCATTGTGGGCCATTCAGGCCGACCGGATACGAAGTAGACGTAAACACTAAATACATAGAATATGGAAATGAATGCAATGCCCGTGGAACAGGTCACGAAATTCTTTGAGCTGGTCCAGAAGAGGCCTCGGTCCGAATGAGAGGAAATAGAAGGCGAAGAACAACAACAACAAGAAAAAAGGAGAAAGAGAGGTCCGCCATTCATCCGCGTAGCGCTTGGGAAGCGCGAAAAATTATGCCAAAAACCTTTCTCTTCTGCCTTCGTTTTCTTTTTTTCTCTCCCTCTCGCCCTATTATTTTTTGTTCTTGGTCCCCCGGTGAATCGACGATATTGTCGAACAGATTACACGGCTCCTTTGCCGGTATCGTATCGAGCAGATGGTGTAATATTCCTTTGACTTCGCATCACAATGAGAATCCGAGATACGAGAGATGCAGAATCTTCCCCTGTACAGGGAATCCTGGCTCGCGTAAAGACACCTTCTCCCTTTCGTCCTCTTTCTCGAGACATGCACCAATCGCTGTTAGCGTAATTGCGAACTCTTACGGCGGAGTTATTCGACGTCCCGGCAGCCTTTTCGGCCTTATTGCGCGCTGCCGAAAAGCGGCAGGACATTCGGATGGACGTGGTAAGTATAAATAATTTACGGCGCTCTTATCCCGTAATCATACCTTGTCCCCATAATTGTATGTATAATCTTCGTCGTACTTCGGGGGGTAACTGACAGGAAGCAAACTTGGCTTTTGTTCAATCTCTCTTCGAATTACATCCCTCCCCCAACCCCCCACACTTTATCCATTGTTCCTCGTGAAATTTATTATTCTAATCGCCGTGCATCAGAGTTGGGCAAAAATTTATCAATCGTTAATTGCAATTAACAATTAAACTCCTAGTTTAGTCCTTGATTGCGGTTAACGATTACATTCTTTTCAATTGTAATCGTCAATCGGATAATTGATTAATGATTAACTGCTGAAATTTCGAAATGAACTACGGAATCAAAACTGTGTGCATACTGAAAAAAATGTAAACTGAGTTTTTGTTGAGATAAATTTCTGTCAATTCTCCATCACTATTAATTTATGGATAGACCGTGTGGCGATTAACTTCAACAATTGATTCAATCAGTCTCCGATTCTCCGATGATTTCTTTTGTTTTAATCGTACACATTAATCAATCAATCTTGGTTCAAATTATTTTAATTGATTAACGACCAACTCTGCCGTGCATTACGCGCCAGCAAAATCATTTTTCAATCTCTGAAAGTTCTGAAGATAGAGCAAAAGATGGAACATCTACTTCTGTGAATTGATCTAGAAATATTTCAACTCCCACGTGCCAATTTTTATGAATTATTTATTAACTATCCGAGTGAGGGAATATTTTTTTACGACTACAAGAAATAAATGAAATAAAATAAAGATATTATTCATTTTCCAATGAATAAAGACGGTGGACATTTATGCAAATACTCGTTCCCATAGACTGTTAGAATCGTAATGAAAACGTGACAAGTATTTGGTTTATTAACTGTGATGTTGCTCGCGATAAAAATAAAAGAAGAACGCTAATTTTCGCAGAAATATACACGCGTTTTTATATTTCGTGGGATGCAAAACGACGATCGGCAGTCCGATCATTATACAGTTTACTCGAATTTTCACGAGAGGATCGGTTCCAGCAGCCGCAGGGCTCGCCGGGAGGCAGAAGACGGCAGATCCGGCACAAAAGGGATGCCTTCTACCATATACGTTGGCAGAAGGCACAACGATACCTCTGAGAATGGATGCAGGTCGTTTCACGATGCAGACAGGTTTTTCCCTTTGATGTGCGCGGAGAGTCCGCCTTCCGGGTTCTCATTCGATCCTTCGACGGACACGATGCTCGAGGTTCGACCATTCGCAGTTATCACGAACCGGTTGAGAACCGGCGGTGACGATGGCGCTATTGGTATTCGCACAAGGAACACGCGGCACCCCGTAATTTCGCTCGTATTAACGCGCCGCGCTTCGGGAACCATGAGTTCCACGGCCGTATTGCGGTACTCGCGGACTCGTGGCTCGGTAACTGGCCAAAAACCGGCATAAATTGCGCGCTTCCTGTACCGGATTTTCGGGAGGTTCTCGAACTCTGCCACCCATCGATATACAGAGGAAAAACTTCACGATGATGCTCTGACTCCCATCATCAATCGGACTATAATCGTAATATTGGGTTGGCAAATAAGTTCGTTCGGTTTTTTACATTGGAATAAATCACAAAAACCGAACGAACTTATTTGCCAACCCAATACATAAAACCAACATAGAAATGTAATATTGTTTTACGTACAGTCGGTGTCCAAAGTATTCGTACACATTTTAAAAACGAATAACTTTTTCAAAAGTGGACCCAATAGCTTGAGTTTTTTTTCAGATGGTGCGAATACTTTGTACACCGACTGTATTAGATTGAAACGAAAGGTCGTACCGTTTTCAAAAAATCAAAGATAAAATTAAACTTCTGCAGTCGGAGCTATTTTAACTCGATAATGAATTTCTTCCGACCTAGAATAATTCCATTTTATATGAAATTTATATAATACTTCATAAAATACTGAAATGTTTAGCAGTTGGTGAGATACGAACATGTTTAATAATGTAAACAATATTTTGCACAATGGTACAGCAATTTTATCTTTAAAACCGCTACGAACTTTCGATCGAACTCAACATTAACATACACGAGGAACCTGTAGTTTTAAATATTACTCTTTACAAGTGGTTTGCTTCTTCGAAATTCTTCTCTTAATAATTTCAACGAATTACAAATGACATAATCGTGTCCTTAAAATCGTCTGATATTCTCACTGTTTCGTATGTCACTTACTAATTTTTGTCATAAGTGTATAAGACCCGCAGTATAATTTTCATTTTAACTCGTTCTGTGAGTCCCTCTGATCTCCGAACTCAATGAAGTTTCATTCGTGTTTCCCATTTAAGCAATTGCTCGATCGAACAAGCTCCACAAACGACTCTTCTTGTGGCATCGAATAAAATCTCGCTCGCCACTAACGATCCCGCATTTCATAAAGGTCTGTGATAAGAAGCCGCAATAACAGTTTTGTGGGCGTCACATTGTAGAACGAGGAGCCAGTGCGACGCGACGGTAGAGAAAATTACAGGGATCGGATACGCTAGAGCCTAGCCGCTAGGCTACGGCGAGCAGGCTCTGTATCGGCGGTTTTGCGGCGTGTCGCAACGAACGCACTAACAGCCGAGTAATTAACTATCCCGTAACTTCGCCAGGGGTCGGGTTACGCGTACCGAGCGCGCACATCCGAACGTTAATTATCAAATTAAGAAACACGTGTCCGCGTTAATAGGGCGGCTGGCACGATGCGACCGACTGCCAGCGGGGGAAATATTTACGAAAGGATTATGTACTCCATCTGAGTCATGGTGGTCGGCGTAATACGAGCCGCTCGCGTATCTCCATAAATATTGACGGAATCGAAAGTCCCCAATGGGGTGAATTGGGTCTCGAACGGGACGCGTGTGACTCTGTAATCTTGCTTTTCGGAGAACGAATATAAAAAAAAATCGAAAGCACGCGCGACCTAGGTTCCAGGAAACTTCGATCGGAGTATCAAGATTTTGTTCACTCGCGGATGGTTGCAAGTTAACGGCTAACATTCTAGGATTCGTTCGCTCGTCCCCTAGACTTTGCATCGAGTTTCGTTGAAAAGCGATCGTACCCTCTCCCTGTTTGTACAGCGAAATCTCAATACTCGCAGATGAATCCCGTCCGCCGCGTTTCGTCAAGAAACGACGTACACGGCGACTTCCCGACGGGAGTAAACAAAGTGAGTAATACGACAATAGCCAGGGGTAGCACTAGCTCAGCCGAATCTACTGTCCCGCAAAAGGGGTCAGTACGCGTCTCGATCGTTGCGCCACGATGTCTGCAACCGTGTTCAATTGTTGTCGAGAATCGCCTCTGCTGTACAGCTAGGTGCAACAATGCCTTGCAGGTCAAGCCCTGATACTTAACCCTTTCTTGACCCTGTCCTCCAAAATAACGTTTGACTCCCCGTATCGCCGAAAATGTTGTTTGCTATAAAAGCGCGAGGAGAAGCTTTTGCGTCCCCTTCTTCACGCATAAGAGCTACGATAAATACATTATAAATACGATACATTCGTTTCTTCGCAAAACACAGAATAAGAACTGCATTACTGGGGTCACTGAAATTTCTGTAATTCCTGTATCGTGAATTAAACACGTAAATATGCTCCAAATTGTGCCCTGTCTGAAAATATCACGAACAAATTAGTAAAAGTTTTATTAAAAAATTACGTTCAACGCTAGCGGCAAGAGGCGAGGCAATAGTGTATGTACACGATGTTAGTAGCATTTCGGTCCCAACGTTACTGTACATCTGTAATCTGTTTTGGATATTCGTGAGGGTAATGTTAGGGTTTCCGAGCAAAAGTTCAGGGTTTGCATGAATCGGTTTTTTGCGAGGGCTGTCGCGTGGGCGTGCGAGGAGCAAAGAGCGTTGCTATGAGAAGCGAATCGGTCGGGCCTGTACTCCAAATATAGCACGGTAACGCGAGCTAACGATGACATCTGCGAATCGGTCACTGGCAGACATTTTTATCAATCCGACGAGCAACGGCGAGATTGAAGAGCATCCTGTCGCGAGCCGACGCGGCGGACACCGGGAGAGAGCCGGCGATTCGCAACGACACTGTCTGCCAGTGTGAGAGAAGACAAATAGAAGACAGCTGCCGCGTTCATAGAAACGGAACGAGACGAAGCGAACCCCTGCCCTGCCCGCCTCTCTTTCACCCGGCGATGATGCGTGCGGTTCAGCCGCGAGTACGCTCGGCCGAGGCTACTGAGGATCCGCCGAGAGATCGAGGGAAAGAGGAGAAGAGACGCACACGAACAACGAACCATGTTGCGCGTGTGTAGGAACAGTAACCGAGGAAAAGGGACGGAACACGGTCGGAGAAGAGGAATGAAAATATCGATGGAAGAAAACATAGGAAGAGACGTCAGGGTCCAAGGTGAAGCGGGTAATGGATTTCCGAGAAACGCCTCGGGTAGGTGCACGGTGATAGAAGAGGCTTTCAACCCTCTATTAATTATTCGCGCTAAGAACTTTCCTTGTAACGGCAACATCGTTTGTTCCTCGTATTCGTGAAAGTTACCACGAGAACAGGAGATAAAATGAAATTCATTTGGAGCCCTCAACGTGTTGCTAGGTACTTCCAGTAACGAGGGAGCTAATCAGGCCGTAGATATCGTATTGTCAATTCACAATTTTAATTTTGCATAAAGATCTGCAGTCTAGCAATCAATTTTGAAATACTTGTCAGAGTCGGTACAGTGCACAGCCAACGTCCCCGAAGGTTTAATGAAATAAAAATTAAAAATTGAAGATTGAAGTTCGTTTATAAGAAAAGTGAAATAGCTCAAAATATATTTCTAAACAAATTTATAACTAATGTACACGACAATTAACCAAGTATCTAAATAACAACAGATTACGTTACATTTCTAAGTCGGTGACATACAATAAAAAAAATGTACAATTTTGGGTAATTTTCAGATGGCTCTCCTGTAAAATCCTTTTTTTTAATTATACGATCTGATATGGCAGCTGCCTTATGCTACTTTCCTAGCTCGCATCAAATTGTCCAAGCAAATGGCAGTCGTTTCAATTATATCAGTAGGTAGACTACTACAACCTCCAACCCCTATTCCTTCCACCATAATTACTCATCTCGGAAGCTTCCCCAAAAGCACGGGTAAGTAGTCGGGCGACAAGTACATTAAAAATTGCAGGTTGACAGGCTACCGGAGTGAAAATGGAGGAATTAGCCGGCGGCGGGGACGAGGAGACGCGAACAGGAGGAAGAAAGAGGGAAGAAAACAGCGAACGAGCGAACGAGCGGAAATGAGATTGAAAGAAAACGCGTTCGAAAAAAGAGGAAGAGTTTACAAAAGGTGTAAGGAGAAGAAAGGGCACGGCACGACGGGTAACGGGGGGAGGAGGGATAGCCGAGAAGGGAGGTAGGGGGAGGAGAGAGAGGGAGAGAGAAGATGAAGCAGGGTTGGCGAAAGAGAGAGAGTTTGAGCAGGGTTTGAGCAAGAAACGCGGCACGAGGGCTGCGTGTAAGAGGAAGGGAAACGAATGCTGTGCGTTGTCAAACGCGCCACGCCACGGCACGCCACGCCACGCCACGATCGTGCACGCCGCGTGCGCTATGCTCGGCGTGGCGTTTGTGTGTCCTTGCGTCCTGGCTGGCACACCGCGCCTTGCCAGTTGCCATGCGGGACACCGGGTCCGTGGGTTGACGTCACTCTATCTACCCAACAGCCGAGTTAATATTGATAAGTAGAAGCGTGACATGCTCTGGAAGCAAGGATGAACGGAGATCAACTCGCAACGGAGCCGAATCATCGAAGATCCGCGCGTCCGGCGTATTATGGGCCACCATGCGGTCCAATCTCGGGTATCGGAGCTTAACACACACGGTGTTTAGTCTGCACACACAGCGGCCGATCATAAGCATTCGGACACTCGATGCGAACTTAATAAAATGCTTGTATCTTATCACGTTACGAAATGTGTATTTAACTTTTTGCATTCGCCAAGCGCAAGAAGCTAGCTGTTAATTTCGAAGGCCCACGACACGGCAAGTCTGAGGCGGTCGAAATTTATTCATTTCGGATTTGCTCTGAATAGCAAATTAGAATAATCAGGTACGCGTCTAGCGAGCATGCAGGCGTGCTTTTCGAGTGCTCTATGCAAGTTGTCAATGGGACGCAATATGGACGATATGCATGATGGAGTGGGGGGATTAGCGAGGGTCATGTAGATTCTTGAACGCTTGGAAACTCGAAATGGAGCAGGGGTGGACTCGTACCATCTGGTCTCTCAATATCAGGGGTCGGGTTTAGATCACAATAAGGGAAAAAAATGTTAATGAACGGGTCAATCCATTATTCCGTTCCGTAGCTTTCGATTTCTGATTAGCCGCCTGCCCCTTGCGAATGCTAACCACCTTTTACGCGAACGCAATTCTACGTATTTTTAACCGTAATTTTACATTTTTTTATTAATTACGATTTTATTTGCGAAAATGTAGGGTGGCGATGCCATTGTGAACTCCGCTGAATGTTAGACATTAGGAACAGTAACGACGCGGCGTCGTTATCGTTATCGATTGCGGCTTTTAGATATTTATAAATTACGATTTGGAATGTGACGGCTGACAGCGATAAAAAGTGTGAAATAAAAAAAATTTTATAAAAAAAAATTAAACCGACTTCGAAAAAACGCACTAAAAAGTATAAAATAATTTCCATTTAATTTATGTGAATACACACGAACTTAAATACAATACAATCTTTTCGGAGGCGGCGCAAAAATTAAAAATTTTCCAAATTACAGATGTTGCTGATTATGATTTCATTGGAATGTGGTGGGCTTGGAAATCAGTAGGTGGGAAGAGAAGATACAGTGGGTGTACAAAGTATTCGTACACCTTTTAAAAACTAATAACTTTTTTATAATTGTACCAAATGATCTGATTTTTTATAATCAATTAGAAGAATTAGTTTACAAACTGATATGCACAAAAATTTTCCAAAAATTACAATTTACAAGGTTGCAGGCAAACATAAAAAAGGCATTTTTTAAAACTTTTTTATTTGGGCCCTTAATGAAAATTTAAAACATATGTTTTCTAGATCCATGTTCTTTATACACATGTTGGAAAATTCATCGAAATCGATTGACGCAGAAAAAAACAACAGGCGTCGAAAGATGTACAATTCTGTGGATTTTAAGCAGAAACTGATCAAAAGTCGTGGAAAACTACGATTTTCACCATTTTTAACCGCTTGTAGCTCGTGTGTATGTTAATCGATATCAATGAAATTTTCAACATGTGTATGACTAACATAGATCTACAAAATATACATTTTAAATTTTTATTAAGAACTCAAATAAAAAAGTTTAAAAACATGGCTTTTTTATTTTTGCATTTAACCTTGCGAATTATAATTTTTGGAAAATCTTTTTTGTATATCATTTCGTAAACCAATGCTTCTAATTGATTATAAAAAATCAGGTTGTTTGGTACATTTATAAAAATGTTATTAGTTTTTAAAAAGTGTACGAATACTTTGTACACCCACTGTATATTAATATGTGAAAGCATGTAGAAGAATTTGAGGATTTTCGTAATTTCCAGTGTCGAAATTTTTCAATTTTGCACCGCCTCCGAAAAGATTGTATTATATTTAAGTTCATGTGTATTCACATAAATTAAATGGAAATTATTTTATACTTTTTAGTGCGTTTTTTTGAAGTTGGTTTAATTTTTTTTCATGTAATGTTGGCTATATATTGTTTACAACATTCTTAACCCTTATACGATCCTCAGAGTAAAAATTCACCCATTTACTATTTTCACATACTTTAAAATTATCGATCCCTTTATATCTATGGTGTCAGATGTATTTCTTTAAAATGTGACGTTACAAATGGAACATAATTTGTTGATTTCACGTGTAGAGCAAACATAGGTGAATTATTATCCTAGTCTCTTTTATGCAACTATTCCTGAGGAGCGTATGAGAGTTAAATGTGTATCTGTAATTTTCAAACTGATTCAGTGTAGCTAGACATTCATTTATTAATTAATTGTAAATAACGCGATCGCCCAACGTATAAGAACATCTGCGTTATAAACCGAAATCTAAGGCTGTATCTATGGTGGTTCAGGCATTTAGACCTTCGGCCAAAAGTGTTAATAATTGTGAACGTTTTTGGGAAGCGTGAAGTTTTTTTTCGAGGCTGACTTTCCGGGAACAACTTGTTAACGAAGGAATTTATCGGTAGGCTTTATGGCTGTTCCGGGCTGCTTTGCTTTTACCGCAAAGCAAATATAGGGAAATGGTACGCCGGAGCTGATGTTAGGTAGGCAGAGCGGATCCAGTTTGCGAGAACGCGGCTGTGGTTAATCACGGCTTTCCAGGCCAGATACGCGGCGCCTGTTAAACATTATGGTACTGATATGGTTTTTTTCCCGGCGCGACAAACGTCGCTGTTCAAGAATCCCACAGGAATTCACGGTCTGAATTGCTTCAACTCGCAATTCACTTCGAAACGCATTTCACCAGCAACAAATCAATCAACCCTAACAATTAATATACGTATATTAGCTCAGAAATACGATACAGTGTTTCCAGTGTTTACAAAAAAAAAAACAAAATGGTAAAAGTGCCGTCTTCCGGAAAATGATGGTGGTGTACCCTCATGGACTCGAGATGCATTAGCTCAAGGCGACGTGTATTCTGTTACGGTTTTCTTGCGCGGAGGGTGGCGCCTGCACAGCATGCTCGATTGTTTCTCTCGAATATTTTCTTTCGGAAAGAGAAAGCTGACCCTTCGAGAAGAGTTCGCCAGCGGTTACCTTATACCTTTCTGGGTTACCGGATCCACGGATAAGAAAGACGATATCGACGCAAAAAACTTTGGCGACGCAGATAGCGACCAACCTCGTGGCCATGCACAATATAAAAACGACCAATCGCGTCGGTTGCGACAAACAAATATTTTCCGATGTATCTTTCTAAAAGCTTTTCTTCCATATTTATTTAGTATCGTTAAGTATTTTATCACAAAATAATTTTTCTGGCCCAACTATACACCCGGAGGTGTTTTAGTGAATACAGTAGATCCTCGATTATCTGAGCATCTGATGTTCGAATTGTTTATCGTCCGAATACTTTCCACAAAGAATTAGTTTGCGTTAAGCCAACCCATACACGATTTACTGCACACTTCAATAAGGATTAAGTTCAGCACCGAAACTATGTAATCGTTGTATTATCCGAACTATCATGTTCCATTAATTAGCACGAATAATCGAAGTTCTACTGTATCTTCTTTGTTAAACGTAAATGATTACGTCATCTTCGAAAGAAGTTTCATTTGCCACTCGAGAAATGCAACGTGGCGTCGCTGGTTTAATAAACTTTCGATAATGTTTATAGTTAATTCGGAAAGTGTAACGACACGGGTGAATAGCGCCGCACGTGAAAGATCGTGTCTATTCTTTGTGCTCCCGATGTAAATCGTGCTCTAGGGTGAGAACCTCGGATGCACTTCGCTTTCTTTCTGACCGTGTGTCGTGTATGTAATATGAACGCAGAAGGTATAACATATGCGCGAGCGAGAGGAAAGCGCGGAAGCTGAAAAGAGAATGGTATATACCGGTGACCGAAAGACGAAAAAAGACAAGGAAAGAAAAACACAGGGACCGGTGTATGTTCTCTCTACGCATGCCACGTGTTTTACCACCTGCCTTGGGCTAGGCGCTCCACAACGTGAAAAAAAGTGTACGCACGAAACATTTAAATACACGGCTACCGCGTGAACGTTTGCCGAGAACAACGAGTCCTTTGCGTTCTATGTATAAAATCTGCCCGACTTCGGCGACGTTGATAGACCAAACGCGGGGATCAAAATATCTCGGTATCAACACATTGCCTATCGATTACTTCAGAACTTCTCAACATTTGTAAACCACGGCTGAGAATTTATTAACCCCCTCATCCGTTCCTTGTGTCACAATTTGACAGTTTTCCCGAAATAAATAAAGCCCGTGACTTTTATTTCTTTATGCGAAACACAACCGAAAAACCTAAGATGTAAATGTTAACTCACCAATTTAGATTTAAAAACCTTTTTTTACCTTGTTATTTCAATTCGTGAAATAAGGAACGGATGAGGGTTAATCAATTTTTCACCTGGCCTGGAAACTTCAACCTGATCATTTCTTTCGAGGATATTATTTCAAAGAAGATTGTGACATACAATCATAATTTTATGTAAAGTTCTAAATATAAATGTTCCGCATGAATTATAACAAACAGCAGAGTTAACGCTGAACCTACCGAGATTTAAAAATAATCAGATTTGAACTTTTTATATAATTATAGTTTCAATAATTGTGAAATAAAAAAACCTGGAACCGGTCATTCGACCGGTGGTGGTAGGTTTAGTGTTAAAAAGAAATATGCGTTATCGCTTAATAATTTTTGGAAATTAAAAATAATATTTCTTTCTTAATCGTAAATAAAATTTGCAGCATCACCATTATACATAGCGCGAGAGACTGAGAGAAACAGCCATTGGAAGTCGAAGTATGTAAACGTTGAGGTCGGCTACTATGAGAACGGAGTCCGTTGTGGCTCGTCGGGAGACAACATTTAAATTCTTAGCATTTCGCGGTGGAAATATATCCCCTATATCCGTTACAACGCGATTAAGGTGTGCGAAAATAAATGATCGGAACAAAAACGCGTCTCGAAAAACCGTGTTCCCCGCGCAAACAAGTTTCTGGCGCAATCCGTTTGATTCTGCCGCCCGGCATTCGAATGGGTTCGTGAACCGAGTTTAATGCCTGTGAACGGACCGGAGCTATCCGATGATCGTGATACGATCGGCGAATAATCGGCCGCGCGTTGCACGCTTCTCATCGAAATTCTATCGACCGTTTAAACTATGTAATTGTATGCTTTATTGAGCGACATGACACAGTCGGCGTATCGACCTTAATTCATGTTTATTATGGAACGCGAAGAAGGACAGACGGACGGGCGAACGAACGAGCGAAAACGCAGCGACGACGATTTAAGTTGACGAGAAAGAGATAATGGGAAACTTACCTCTTCCCAGCAAACCGCATATCGTTCAGTACTGCATCATTCGCTGACGAGTGGCCGGACCAGAAACACGAACGTTACGATACGAATTACGAATATATATCTCCTCCGGTCGTCGAACTCAACAACATGGCCGAACTCACCCTCGACTAACAAGGATTTGCGACGTCTAAGGGAAAGGACGTACGAGAGACTGTATGTCAAAGCCCGAATGCTTCGTGACAAGTGTGTACGGTACACCAAGGTCGTGACTCGGTGCCTGTGCGTGTTTAATACGCCAGTTTTTGTTTGTACACGATATTTGACAGAAGTCACTTACATCTCCCATCGGCGAATTACGGGGTCATTCGGGATTTACGTAGCAGGGTATTTTTCGCACGCGAGTCGTCGAAAACACTCATGGGCTTGCCACCTGTCGGTAGAATGATGAACTATACTGTCTACTGTTTTACCATAACAATACAACGCTACCAATAACGGCAATAACTCGTGAATTTAGAGTCTAAACCACAAACGAGATATAGGAATAGACCTGACCACCGACGAGATACTATTAAAGACTGACAGCCCCTGTGCTATTCAGCGGGACCAGTAAGCGGGCGCGACCGGGCGCGGGGATAACGTGGAACTTACAGTGATCTGAAATACCACATCGCTAAAAGTTCTAAATAGTGCCAAAATAATGCCAAAACATCGTCTGAAATATGGCGGAGAATGTAACATTTAATAATAATCGATATGTTTTCGTGATAATTCGCATTATCATCGATGCATCGCGATTAGAGTCTCCTCAGTGGTCTTCTTCAACGACGAAATGCCGTCGGTGGCCTTCTGTTTCTCTGGATGGAGTCAGAATATATCCTAGAGGGCATAAGAAACACCGAAATATTCGGGCGACACGAACTCCTATAAGGCTGGCAATTTTTAATAGCACCTCGTCGCGTCGGTGTCAATATTAATGTCGTCAATAAAGTGGAAAATTAATATACATTTATAAAATAGAAATTCGCATTAACGACATCTTGACCATATAGGAGTCTACATTGTCGGCATCCGTCACATTGATTTTTTTGTGATGTCGGTACTTCAAATTGTAGGTCAGAAATCAGGAATCACGGACCGCAGACTTAATTTAAGTACATAATTAAGATCCGCGCAGATTATGGCGTGAGAAGAATAAGTGGTTCAAGCAATCGTCTCAGGTTGACAGTTACGTCTTAGTGTCGTGACACGACACCAGATGACTCACTCGCACTAAAGGCTGGGCGGTCTTTTCAAAAATTAACTTGATACCTCGTATGTGACCGCACAGACGAGGTAGAAAGCAAAGAGAATTAGTCCTCTTTGGTAGAAACGTAAACCTATCATTCAATGTATTTTTCTGTCCACTTACTATTTTCATTTCGCCTATTTGCATGCAAATGAAGCGGTCCAGCATGTGAAACAACGATTAAGAACAGAAATAGACTTGTGGCACGAAGATTAATGGCATAAATTCGTCTAAATCGCGTTCCTACTACTTTCCAAGAAATATACGATCGGTATCTCAGAACATGAGACACGAAGTCCCATAAGATGATAGGTCTACATTTATACCTCGTCTGTGGTAACAGGAAACCTCAAATGGTGATTGGTCAGTGATTGGTGATTGGAGATAGTATCTCGTCGGTGCTCATATACTTCAATTGCGGTAAGAACATTCAGCATTCAGTACCGACAACTGGTCACGACCTTGACTGCTTTCTGTAGGTATATACATATTTTTTACTCCATTTTTGACAATGCCGAAATATAAGTACACAAATTTAAACTTAAAATTGTACTAATACAATAAGTACTTTCATAATTGAACAAGTTTCATTGACGTAAAAATTTGCAACTTTGCAATCTCCTTCATTGTAAAGAAGGTTAGGTCCAATGCTTCGATTGTGCCCAAATTTTCTCGCGCAGGCGCGAGAAAACAGTTACGTATCTACTATTGGGTAGCAGTTATATTGGCGAATGTACTTGGCGAATATTCGGGAATGTACCGAAATAATCTTACCGGACAAAAAGACTTCAGGACGTGTCCTACGAGTTACAAAATATACACAAATACACTGTTATACATTCATTTTTCAAAATCAAATCATATAACTTTTTTAAAATTCTGCGGGGAACCCCATTTTATTGAGAAGCTTACGTTACTGAGGCTGAAATCGCCGCGCATGCGTAAGAAAATTTGGGCACAATCGAAGCACTGGTTAGGTCAAGCAACTTTATTTCAATTTATACGAGATTTGTTTAATGAGAAACGTTGTTTTAATTGAAAGATCCGCTTCGTTTTAGCGTACTTTTTTACTTTTGAAAAACACAATTTGTCATTTCAAATTTATCTTGAAAATTTTTATTGACATCTACCTAAAAGTATCTAATAAATTGTTAAGATTACAAATGTAGCTTCCATCCGAAAGGGTTATTAATACGTTAATGAAACTATGTCTACTTAGAATTTTCCAAGCATTACTTAAAATCCGCGCCTAGTTTCTCTAGAGCGATTCTCGATTTGTTGTGTTTGCAGAAAAGCAACGGCCAAGATACCGGAAATGTCTTTCGGTTCTGTTCCCGCCAAAGTGACTTGTGCCAAGCGTTAGAATGCTTATCCTTTCATTCGAGAGTGCTCGCTTCGTATCAGATTAATTCAGATTTAAGGTTTATTGCGGTAGAACTTGAGAACCGTTTTTTCCAATCGATCATCGTTAAATACGGATTGTTTAGTGAATATTTTAGTTAAACAACAACAACGATGGCCAAAGTTCAGCTAGCGAACGTAGCTGTTCTCGACAATCCTTCGCCGTTTTTAAACCCGTTCCAATTTGAAGTCACGTTTGAATGTATCGAGGAATTGAAAGAAGGTACTATCTATAATCTTTATTCTCATTTATAAGTATAAATATACGCTTACTTCTGTGATACTTGAAGTAATAGCGTTTCTTAATGCTTTGAACACTATACTAGGTTAGTTTATACGGTCCAGTAATATGTTCTCCAAGGACACATAAAAATGTATTATTTTTTTTAGTGTAAACTTTCAGAAGGGTATTAATAATGTTTAGTTAAATATGTTTTTCTTCGCAAAAGAAAATTTCCTATTAGATTTATTTGTATCATTGAAATAAATAATGTTGTATGGTTTCTGACAATTGCAGATTTAGAATGGAAAATGATTTATGTCGGCAGCGCCGAATCCGAGGAATTCGATCAGGTTTTAGACACAATATACGTTGGTCCAATCCCTGAAGGAAGACATATGTTTGTATTTCAGGTAAATTAACAACATGAAAAGCAATTAAATTAAACGTCAAATTTGTTAACTTAAAGGATATACTGTCTGTAGTTGATAGTGAAAATTAAGAATTAACAATTTACTTTCAGGCTGATCCTCCAGACGTCAGTAGAATACCAGTCAACGATGCTTTGGGGGTTACAGTTGTATTGTTAACTTGTTCATACAGAGGACATGAGTTTGTGCGCGTCGGCTACTTCATAAACAATGAATATACGGATGCGGAACTTAGAGAAAACCCACCGGCGCAACCACAGTTTGACAAAGTACAACGAAACATCTTAGGAGATAAACCACGTGTTACTAGATTCAAGATAAATTGGGACGACGGTGCAAGTTCGACAACGAACAGTGTACCTGAGGGAATGGACGCACAATCTTTAGAAGAAACATCGCAGGATGCGCCAACGTCCACACTGGGCTTTACAGAAAGTACGCACAACAGCATGGAAGTAATGTGAATGTATGTTGATTGGGAACATTGTGTGAACTAATGCAATTGTAATGCGAAGAATGAAGTAGTACCTGGAAAGAAGAATAAAATGGAAAGAAAATACATATATTTGGATACATCAAAGAAGAAACATTAAGAGATATGGGTAGCCTTTTGTACAATGTACATGAACCGATTTCCCTTCGTTGAAAAAAAAGATCTCGCAAGTTGAGAAGAAGTTACATGTGGTAATGCTAAGCATTCTTTGGTAATGCAGTTAATAATCATTACTGATATTCTATGAAGAAGTATTTGCATTAAAGAACAATCAAGAATAATTTATAATATGTTACTACAAATCCGACGGAAGGCAAAAGAGTGAAGTTTGCAAAACTATTCTAAAGCTTAAACTAATTAATCTTCTATTAGTAAAACTGTTTAACATAAAAGAAATACGAGGACTACGAAAATGATGCGCGGTACGAATTTGAAATTTTGTTATTCCGAGGTTATCATTGTAAAGTAAAAGAAAAAGTTTCAAACATTAGCTCTTACTAGACGTAATTTAAAAAACAATTTATTATAATATACTAGGAGCATCCATAATTTTGTGTTTAATACTATAAGTATTATGTTATGGCTTATTATTGGTAAATTAATAGAAATAAGGTTGTTCACATTTCATCAGTGTGTGTACATATATGCTAAATCAAGAAATACACATTATGTTTTTTACTTCATTAAATTTCGTTTCCAACTTCTTCATCCCTGAATGTGCTGATTGTAAATACCAAAACTACAATGTTTTTATTTACCCCTTCACTCATCCATTCAATATAAACTTCAATTTCAGGAAACGTATGATAATATAGATATAATAATAGCGGGCATTACAGGAATATAATGTTTCTTTCATTTATTTCACATATATTATCCATCATTGGTGACCTCCATAATGGCAGTAAAAAATTTGAGCACCGTCACCAATAACCCTATCAACGGCCGTCACGCGTGTTAAGTGATACGATAATGAGGATACAAAGGCGGCAAGAGGTAGAAAGGGTATAAGATAGCAAGCAGACCATAACTATATACAGTGACATAATATCGATATGTGGGTGGTAAGATGTACCCTTTGTTGAGTTCCGCAATTTTAATTGTGTAGAGTTGTTTTGATACGTCACACGTCACACGTGCGGTCGCCGCGTCGGCTACCATAATTATAGTATCAAACAATGTCGATAACGGCGTACGGCTTACTTATCTAGAAACGTAAACAAAATCACTGTAATGTATAGTATATATTAAACTTTTCGTATGTGGGCTTATATGGAAAATTTAGAAAACACATTTCGTATCAATTAAACATTCTGAAAATTTCATTGAAATCGGTCGACGTTGCAATGAGCTACAAACGTTTAAAGATAACTGAAATAAATGTAAGGATTCTTACATCTAACACAGCTCTACAAAACGTATTTTTTAAATTTTCTATATAGGCTTACATAAAAAAGTTGCAAAATGCAACTTTTAGTATTTTCTATACAATTCCGACAAATTGCAATTTTTGGAAAAATTTCTTTGCATATCATGCAGTAAACCAAATACTCTAACTTCTCAAAAAAGTTCAAATCGTATAGTCCAATATTTAAAAAGTTATCGGTTTTTTGAGAGCGTCCAAATATTAATGGAGTAAGTCTTAAATGTTATCAGACATTAATGTTGCAAGTGCTGTTTACGAGAAAACACTGTTTATTATATATTATTTTATTGTTATGGAAAGGACAAAGATAGGTAGGTGGAAGGACACAGACAGGTGGAAGATTCATCAATTCAATGAATGGCGCGAAGCGCGTAAGGAACCTGACCCTATGGGCAGCTCTGGATTTCCTCTGGAAGGTTCGGTCTGGTTCGGTCGGAGGCTGACGGCTGACATTATCAGAGCTACTCCACTGCCGAGACTCTCCCACTCCGCCGCCCCCTCTCCCACCACCTGTATCGGCGACGCGACAGGTTCAGCCGGTTCAGGTTCAAACATGCTTCCTCAGTATGGAATGAACTAGCGTCCAGAGAAGACCGAGTACGAAACTGAAAGGGTTGACGTACGAAGAAAGTGTGTTCGAATGAACCTGTCAGACTTATATAGACATTTATTACGCATATGCGATTACAATTGTGAAACATACTTTGAGGCCCTCTACAGTCGCATCATTTCTTCCAATGGTGAGTGTACAGCAACTCTTGAAACTTGTATTTACGTCGCATGTCGAATTTGATTCCTAACATTGTATTCGTCTCTACTTCTTTCCTCAATAAGATCAAATAATTTGATACGATAACTGTAAAGAATTTTACTGAAATAAATTAACTGGAGTATCTCGTGAATATGAACGCATATGCGTACTTATACACGTTCATGACCTCGTTAAAGAGGTGAACAAACGGGGTATTTAGAGTTTAGAGCGATATGTACCCTTTAAAAGGGCTAGCGGGATATAAAATACATTCAATTAGTACGTTATAGTTAAGTATTATAATTTTTATACAAATTCAACACCGGAGATATGCTATATTCAAGTTGATCTGCAGAGATTCTTGATCTTGTACGTTCTCCGTCCTGCTTCTCCTTTCTCTCTCTTACTCCTTTAGCGTGATTTCATCATCTTACATCAACATTTCGGAAATTGATTTTCCGTAGATTTTTGCGACAATTTTCCCGTGAAATTGATATCGATAACGTGTACGGAGAAAAGCAATTTTTTATCTCTCATACCAGTGCTGTACTGTGATTATTGGTATTGTGCGACGCAGGTTTTCTTTTTTATTTTTTATTGAAGCAACGTGACAAATGAAAGTCGAAAGTATGCGAATTTAATGCGCATTATTTGCACAAGAATCTAGCGGCCTCTTTATTACTGAAACCGGAATGATTTTCTACGGTACTAGCACAGTAAAACCGCGCCGGTATCCCGCGGTCGCACTGCCGCGCCGATGAGTCATAGGCACAGCAACCGTACCAGGAGTCTTCGTATGTATATCCTCATGGAAACAGATACGAGCGAATCAGAGCCAATTACTGTCTTCGATTTTTCTTGATTTTTATCATTTGACCGATCCGTAAATCTACTGTGTTCATATATTCAAGCAAAACACTGTTAAATACACGTTTGATGACTCATAAGAGGCCACTTTTTTTTCTCTTGTCTTATGGTATTTTTGTTTACGTCGTAGTTCAGTCACATGTGACCCGTTCATATTGTTCTTACGTGTTAATAAAAAATTCGGAAGTATTAATACCATAGTACGAAGCGTGTGGTTCTATCAAAAGGATAGAATCGGCGACAATTAAACATTCCGAGTAAAATAATTATTTTTCCCGATTTGATTATACTTATTTAATAAAAAGCGTATTCGTGTTACGTTTCTGTAAACATAACAGTTGTGATTGTAATTCTAATTGGAGTTAATAGCAAAAATGAAGATTCTTTCCAGAATTTATTAAAAAAATTTCAGCGGATTATTATTTGCTGTGCTATTACATATGTTGAAAATTAACGAATATTTTAGTGTCTATTAGAAACAATAGACTATGTTCGAGGTAAATGATGATTTATAACAGTTAAAATAACGACTATTGAATTTGATTTTTACTATTATAAGCGACGAGCATTTTATGATCGAGAGCAAAATTCATACTCGGGTGGCAGATGGCTGCCCTCCACAAAATGGCGGCCCTTCGAGACATCGAAATTCGCTTGCTCATGCTTTTGAACCTTGATCATTTCGTATAGTACAATCTGGTACAGTATAGTAAAATCGCGTTCTTTGGAAACGTAATATTTATTTCTTTAAGTGCATAACTTTTCTACAGCAGTCAATAAATATCGTTGATTAAAATCTTAAAAAAAGTTTATATTATAAAATTTGTTTTTTAATACTAATACCGTTTTCGGGAGCGATCGCGAAATATGAAACTTTTCAATTAAGTAGTTAACGATGTCAAGATTGTTATTTTTTAAATAATTTGGGTCTATGAAGTATATAAGACAACAAAGTACTTTAATAATTTTAATTGGAATTACTGATTTAAACTTTGAATATGTAAAGATAATGAACCATTTTTTGTTAAATTGTGTACCGAACCTATAATAAAATTTAAATGCCATAATCTTATTCTATTTATTTTAATTGATCACTTATATTTTTATCGTATTAAATTTGAATTGCCTTCGAAATTACATTTTGCACCAAAACTTTTAAATTTCGGCGAAATATAAATTTTAACTGACTCACAGTTTTTGAAAGATTGTTTAAAATGTTTACATAGTTACTTTCAGAGGATGTACAAACGATGATGTATTTTAAAATAATAACTATTTTTTTATAGGGTACGATCGAGGAAGGATTCTGTCTTGAAGATACGGACTGTTCGGAGAAACAGTATTGTTATCCTGTATCGCGACAGTGCGTGAATTATACTTCATGCAATAGATATAACCGAATAGAAAATGTCAAACCTGCCCGAAGTGCATCGCAATGTGGGCCGTGTCTTCCTAAGTAATTTATACTATTTTATTCGATTATATTTATATTAAAAGCTATATATTTATGCTTGAAATGCTGAAGAGGTTAGTTTCTGTGTTCTAATTATAATATGTTTACCAACAGTTATAATGCGGAAGAATTAGGAACAGGAGAATTTTCTACTCTGTGCAAGAAAATAAATCCCTCTGAGAACAATCCTGGTAAGTCACGTTAAGAAAATATTAATAAAACAATCCTTATCATTGCAACTTTTGAAAGATATTCACTGTAGATCAAATTTCATTTATTTCAGATTTTAATCCATATTATACTCTATTTAACACGTTCCATGTCAGACTGATTTTTGGAGACTTTCCATTCAGGCTGTGTTTTACGATCAAATAAACTTGCTTTTCACGTATGCCTCATAATTTTTCAATAGTACAAAACCATAATTATCAAAAAAAGAGTGTAGAGTTTAATATGCATTAGACAACAAAGCAATAAATTAAATTTTTAAGGAATTGTTTTAACAAACACATATGGTTTATTTTTCAATGAGAATTCCAATCAATTTGAAGGGAAAGTTCAGTGTGGGGTGCATATGCCCCATGCGACATGGAACGTGTTAATAAAATACATAAATTTATAATAAATTTCCTTTTTTATCTTATTTTAACAGGAAATGGCAATTCAAATACAAGCTGGATTATTGGTGCATCAATACTGTTCGCCATTGCTTTAGTAGCTTCAATAGCTTATTGCATCTATGCAAGATTTGTTAAAAGAAGTATGTAAAAATATTTATAGATCAATACATATAATGAAACTGTGTAGAATTATGAGTTCTAGTGTTGTAATAAGAATATAATATAAATGTAATATTATTTTCTAGGAGATAGAAAGTATAAGACGAATATACCTGAATTTTGCGTTGATTTCAATACAATGCAACCAACTGCGCCGCCAGTAGAAAGCAGTAAGTATTATTATGTATTTCAGTAAACATTTTCACAATTACACTACACGATATACTTTACTTACTTCACACTTACAGCACTTGCATAAAAGTACAATTGCAAGGGGTAGTTTCTTTTTTAAATCTTATTCGTATGTAGATAGATTATAGAATAGCTTGCTGTCTATTTGCAGTTGTTCATACATATATATATGCATAATTTTCCGTGTTTTCTTTCAAATTTTAAATAAAAAATAATGTCTGACAAATTGACAGCAATGCATAGATCAAATACTAAGAGCACTGTAGTTCTCTTTGACTATTGTAACTATTCACTTCTTAACATTTTCTTGTATTTGTTTACAGTACTAACTGTGAATTAAAAAACGGTTAATTTTTTTTACGAAAAATACGAATATTTTATTACAGTATATCTACCTACTTGAACGCTGAATTAACTGCAAGCTATTCAAAACACGGTAATAAGTAGCATATAATAATGTATGTTACATCGACAGTGAGTACAAAATGCCCAACATGTTTTCTTATACAAAACATACTTTACAGGTCCTTTCATTGATCGCCCAAAGAATTTATCACGCATGCCTTTCAACAACAATAAAATTTTGAAAGATAAAAATAGACTGGTATGTGCAGGCTTATTTAACAATCCAAGTTGGGTCCAAAGTGATCCAAACTATCAAAACAACTTAAATAACAATCATGATAATGCGAACACACTGGATCAATTCAGTTCCTCATTTGAAAGGTCATCGGCCAATGATAATCCCAATACATTGATTCCAGCGTAAGTAAATGACTCTATTTGTAAACAGGAGAGTTTTATAACTAATTTCTAAAATTATTATTATTAATTAATTATTTTAAAAGATCATTACCAATATGTCTTTATATTCATTCTGTTTAGGAATGTCAATAAATTTATAAAATGTTTAAACATTTATTTTTAGACAATCAATACAAGGACAGATCAACAGAAATGAAGCAGAATTCGGAATAGAACAAATTGAAAACGGTACCAATGCGGCATTAGCTCAAAGAAATTACTCTTCGTCTTCTAATGCAACTGGGGATGATAACACAAACAATAATAGTGAACATAACAATGGTTCAGTGAACATAATTGCTCAAATAAACGTAAATGTGCTCAATCATGATCATTAATCTGCAAGAGAGGGGACAAGATATTACAATGTAATATTTTATCACACAAGTGCCTGACTTTAATGAAAATGTTATCGAGTTTATATGGTAAATAATTAATTTGATAATTGCTGAAAATCGTAACAAGAAATTGTATATTCTTACATCTATTTTATTTTCTTTCTATTTAGGTCATAACACTTCAAGAGAAAAATTCGAACAAAAACGGACAAAATATTGAAAATGAACGACTACAAAGAAGTCTATAATTAACAAACATTGCAAAAACAGACTATCGAGATTTCTATTTTAATTTTACTACAATTTCAAACACATTCTCGGCAAAATTGTTCATGTTTCAAGTGTCGCATTTAAATTGTTACAGTTAATATTATGGCCTTCTGTAGCATCTTATTCAATCTTATTCTCTTATTGTTTCCATAATGTGAATGATGTTGCATTTTATAAAAAACTAGCTACAAAAAAGTGATGCGCTTACCAACGAACAGCATTTGATTCTTATTTATATAGATTGAATAGATGGACAGAAATTAACGCTCAGGTGATAAATACTTATTATAAGTAGTTAAAGGACTTGTGTATATTTTAAGTATTAAGTAAGGTCTTTGTTATTATATAACATTACTATGCCATAGTTAAGCATTTTATCTTCCAAAAAAAATATTACTCTGTAATATTACTCTTACTTATATATCATTGTCTTGACAATGGAGATATAAAAAACAATATTTTGTAACGCAATATATGATAGCCAACATTTGATAAAAATATAATGTTTAAAAGACATTTTTGTTAAGTAGTAAATATTTATATCGTCGCCAGTTATGAAATACGGCGATCTGAAAAGTCATTAGATAGCAGCGATTTAGTGATTATTATCGACATATTGTTTTGTAGAAACGCAATGTTTCTTGTAGTGTTAAGCGTATTTTACCATCTCATTACATATTCATGAATCTTTTCATCAGGTGCATACTGCACCGACATTATCTTCATCATATAATAATTTTTATGAGATTACAATTTGCAAGATTTTATACTTTTATACCATATTAAGATAAACATGCTAAGTTCACTAATTAACATATCACTATTAAAAGACATGGTACTTGTAAAAATGATCTCTGTTAAAATATTTGTAATACAAAATAATCTTAAAAATATACAAATTTGCATGCGGAATATCGTTGCATCCTTTCACATTTTAAAATACCCAAATATTGTTTCTCTTATCTTGTTTTTTTATATTTGAATATATTCTACAAAAAGTACATATACGTAAGTTTCTATTTCATACTTGTATTTTTACTCTCTTGTCTCTCTATCTTTTTCGAACCTTGTAATGTGTTAATATTGATACCAAGTATTTTAGTTTTTAATATTTTGTGTTCTGAAGAAAAGATAGTATTTTAGGATTTGAATTACATAATGAACTCCAAATTTTCTACCAGCAGAATGTACAATTGATGTAAATCAGCAGCTAGTATTTTTGTTAGTCTTTGTTGTTGGCAGTGTTCACGCGCATGCGTGGTTAAGACAGTAACGTATCTATATTACAATGATGAGGTAGCAAAGGGCAGAGTGTCCTGATGGTCCTGAGACAGTTATATTGGTAGAAATGTACCGAAACAATCTGTTCCGGACAAAAAGACTCCAGGATGTGTTCTACGAGTTACAAAATATACACAAATACATATGTAATACATTCATTTTTCATAACCAAATCATAACAATTTTTAAAAATTTTACGGGGTGATCAAGATACCCAATTTTATCGAGCGCGAGAAATCTTGCACAATGCGCTATCTCTGCACTGGTTGTTGGCACGTTGGCAGTAATGTATGGTGACAATTCAAATTTCACCTGATTACACGAATGATGGTTGCTAACAGAGAGAAAATTGTTACGTTTTTCTATCCGTTGTAAATTCTGCTAACAAGAACAGAATGGACGATATAATGGCTTTGAAGAACAAGCATTTGAAAGTTACGGACGTACAGATGAAGGAGCACTTACAGAGGTCACAAATCTTAATGGATGATATGAGAACTAAACAGGACCAACTCCGCAACGGTACTTAATTGTATTATATTTTTACCCTTTTGGAGCCTAAAAAATGCTTTTCCTTTCTTTTTCTTTATTGTAGAAGATGAGATAAGAATCCAAGAATTAATGTCAGAAATAAGCGCAATGGAGAAAGTTCTTAAATCGGAAAAAGAAGCTTTGGAGTACAAGAACCAGGAATTAACTAAGCATTTAGACCACATAGTAATTATTTTTCATATTTATTATAACCCGTATCTGTGTTTGAAATATAAGAAGTATATTTTTATATAGGCAGGGTTGGAAGCTGAAAAGAACAAGCTCATGGAAGAGAATCATATATTGGAGTTACAGAGAAACAAACTGAAGAGTCTCAAACGAAATATACAAGATCAAGAATTATTGGATCAAGGAAGGTTTGTACTTGTATTATAATCTCTTTGCAACTGATAAATCATATTTTTGTTTATTGGCTTAACTTTTTTTATAGCAAAAAATATAACTTGTACAAAGAATTAACCAGGATACGATGGGACTACGAAGACCTTAAAGAAAATATTAAAGGATGTATCCTTACAGTTACTATCTAATTTATTTGTTTCAGCAATCTTTATTTATAGGACACTTGTTATTTAAAAAAAGTTATCCTTAACTATGATATCAGATGTATCAAATAAGGTGGATTATATTCATCATTTCTGTTATAAAAGCGATGACAGTAACTTAACCAATCTTTTGTGGGAGGAAATAGGCCAGTCTACAGTACATATAGAAAGTAAAGCTTCTAATAGAATATAAAACGGAAAGTAAAATTATTTTATACTTGTAAGAGTAATTAAGAATTCTATACACATGCTTTGTGAACTTTTTCATATGAAAATAAATGAATTTTTAGTAAAATATGCCATTTAATACCTTCATAATCTTCAAGAATACGTAGTTATATATAATTTTATAATAATTTTAAATAACAAATAACTTCAACAAAATCACCATTTCTTAATTAAATTAAGGAGAAAAGTTTTTTTCATTGACCATAAGGTTCATCAAGGTAATGATAAAATAGAATAAAAACATTATTAATTATTATTAATAGACCGTGGATCTTTATGCATTTATGTAGAAATTGGTTGGGTGAAATATAAAACAGTAAAGGATTAGAAAAAATTTAAGAATATATAGTGTAATGTCGTTTTTAATGTAACAAAGTCATTAAGGGATGAAATCAATTTTTATTTCATTTCTGCTTCCCACAATCAATACAGAACATTTTTATTAGGTTGGAACGAAAGTTCGTATGTAGCGTTTTTAAATAAAAATTCAAAAATAAAATTAAGATATTTATTCATAAGTTTATTGCATGACATGAGAAGTGACCTAAAAAATGGCAAAAAGTAATAGAAGAGAATGGAAAATATGTTATTGAACAAATCTATGTATAAATATCCCAATTTTATCTTTGAGTTTTAATTTAAAAATGCTACGAACTTTCGTTCCAACGCAATATGTATTTTGCATAAAGATCCGCAGTCTAATTATTAATCTACATATTTTCTTGAATTTTTAAAATTTGTTTACACCGTAAGTACACGAAGGTCCGCAGTCCAGGGAACTAAGTGTTTAAATTAGTGCGCCCTCGATCGCTTTCTTCCTGAACGCATTCACGTTAGCGCATTCTGCATGAAGGTCTTGCCTATACGTAATTCCTAACCTGCACGATAGATAGTGCAGTTTTTACTTGAATAAAAGTTACGCAGATGCCTAATTCGGGTTTCTGAAATAATCACGATATATCGACGACTGGTTACAGTTAACGAACAACATATATTCGAGTTGACATTCTCAATATATAATTGAGAAATATTCACTTTGAAAAATGTCAGTTCTGCTCCAAATAGTTCGTTCTCAAGGAATCAAGAACGGGCTTGCCTTGTTAGCTAAGCCAAAAGATGTGAAAGCAAATAATCTAATACAACGCCTTGTGTCATCAACACCAAAAAAGAACGACACTGCGGTAGATCAAGAAGTTTCTGTTAAAAAGGATTGGCACACTTATGGATTCAATGAGGAGAATAAATTCTCAGATCGGTTTCTTATGCACGTAACATTGTTTGTATCTGTTAGCATTTGCTTGGTGGGTGGTGCATTTATAATGGCATACCTGCCAGATCCAAGACTGAAAGATTGGGCTCGCCGAGAAGCATATTTACAACTTCGTTACAGAGAGGAGAATGGGTTGCCTCTAATAGATCCGAATATTGTGGATCCATCCAGGTTCACTTTACCCACTGACGAGGAATTAGGAGACACAGAGATAATTCTTTAAATATTATCAGATCTTGTATATTAATAGTATTTCTTCTTGTACGGGGTATACATAGAATAAATGGTTTTTCTAAAAACAATATCTTCTACATTCTTCACAGCACTCGTTACACAATAGAAAGAGAAACTATTGTACAAATATCATTTATAAGCTTGAAAATTTATTGATACTAACTGTTCAAATAATTCATAAATGTCTCAGTTTATTGTCGTATAATTATATTGTATACTAATTGTACAAACCATATGTAATAATAAATTATGTGACAATGATACAGTAAATAATGAAAATCGAAACATCTATGGGTATATATTAAACTTATTTATTGTATAATCGGAAATTATAAGAGCAATGTTTATAGTACAATCATGCACAATGATAATCGTAAGCAGCTGGATGAACATTTTTATAAGCTTGAAAATTTATTGTTACTAACTGTTCAACTAATTCATAAATGTCTCAGTTTATTATGGTACAATTATATTGCATACAAATTGTACAAATCATACGTAATAACAAATTATGTGACAATGATACAGTAAGTAATGAAAATTGAAACATCTATCAGAATCTAGCAGAATAAAAATCGTAAGCAGCAGAACGAACGTAATACTTGTATCTTTTTTCTTAAATGCTTTAATTTAATCATAGTTTACGTGATTATTTTAACTATGTACAGAATTACATAATCTTTCCGTTGCGTATCCAAGAACTTGTATATATTTGTTTAGACAAGTAATAAAGTATAAACGCACAAGAGTAGAGTGACACAGTATATTTGTAACACATGAATTGCGCTTTTAATTGCATTCATTGATATTCATTTCGTTAGGAAATCAAAATTTTCTTCGAAACGAGAAACTATTGTTACTGTGTCGGCGTCACAGTAGACGTGGGGACCGTGTTCACGCCGGTTATTTGATTTTGGTCAAGAACAGGAGTATAATAAGACGTATTCTGCGGTAGACTTGCACTAACGGTAATGGGTGGCATTCCGGGTAGAGAAATCGGTACTGTTACTACTTGAGATTGAGGCACGTTAAACGGTACTGCGGTCGTTGTGGTACTTTGAATTGGATTCTGTACAGTTGGCGGACTGTATAAATCTTTGGACAACTCGGCAGTAACACCAGCTTCCCTCAAAGTTTGCGTGTAAGTGGTAAACGCTGGCAAAGGTGGAGTAGTAGGCATGCCAGGTATATTTGGCATTATGTTTGGTTGAGGTGCAGCATTATTACCTATATATAAATGTTGCAAGTTAAGAACTATGAACGAGCTGGACATTTATAATTTGCAGGGTGATATTACTAGATATTACCACCTCGATTTTCGTCATTATTATTATTCGTACCGAAGAATGTTTGTGTAAGGTTGAATGGTTTTAAGAGATATATACTTTGGTGTTGTGAGTGTTTTTGTAGGTGGACGCGTAGAATAGATATGAAGGTCATCAGTATTTTTTAAAATGGTAACTCCATTAGAAAAAGTCGAGGGGTGTTAAATCTGGTGATCTTGTCGGAAAATGAATCAGACCACCTCGTCCTATCCAATTGTTATTCTTTCATAATGTGCAGGACAACCATCCTGTTGGAGTCACATTGTTTGTCGAATATGTAATGACAATGACAAATCATGTAAAAATGACTATAAGGTATTTGAATTCGTAACATTATCAAGAGAGTTGTGATTTCGTAACAACACTAAAAATAAAATATCTTCTTAGCTAATGGTTTTTCATCGATTGGTGCATGGAAAAACACACGATCCCATTTTAAAAAATACTGATGACCTTCATATTTCTTCTACGCGTCCACCTACAAAAAGACTCACAACACCAAAGCATGCATCTCTCAAAACCATTCAACTTTATATAAACATTCTTTGCTACGAATAATAATAATGACGAAAATCGACGTGGTAATATCTGGTGAACCACCCTGTATATTTTGGGGATATCGCACACCCCTATTAATTATTAATAATTTACCACTCATAACATTCATAGTCCCTTGGCTAGACATCACATGTGGCACGGAAATAGTTGTAGATCCACAGACAGTAGCAGGATTCAATTGTGGAGCAGTGTACGTCTGCACGTTTGGTGTATACACAGTTTGTGGTAATGTAGTAGTTTCAAGTTGAGCTTTGGTAGTGACTTCTTGCGATGAAATGTAATTAGGTGGAATCGAGAAACCTGGTGGTATATTTGTCACCATATTACTTCCCCCGGTATGAGTGATAGTTGTGGTTGTCACTTGATTTAGAACAGCAGACTTTGTAGTACTCTGAAAAAGCATCTTGAATAGTGGACAAAGGTTTCACTATAATCGATACAATAATTGAAACATTTCACACATACCGTATACGAGTTATATGAATTAGGTTTGTGTTCAAGCACGTTTCTAATTGGTATTCTATGAAGATATCCATATCCTATTCCACAACCCAAGCTGTAAGGTTTAAAACGTATTCGCATAAAATCTGAATTAACATAACAAGTAAAAGAATGCATCTATATACCTTCCCTCTCCACCCCACGTATGATTAGGTATAATTGTAACTTCTCTACAAGAATCATCTTCTGTGTTATATACATATAAATTCAGAGTACGTGATTCGTGTGCCTCTATCAAAGTAAACAAATCCTCGGACTCGTGCAACACCGAATCAGCACCAATAATGTAATCGGTGAATGGTCGTAAGCCTGCTAATTCGGCAGGAGAAGATGGATGTACTTCCTACATACGATAATGATCCATAATTCACAAAAAATGTTAGTCGATGTACTCAATGCTTGTCATTCATTTTTTCTATGATTTACGCTTACTACATACTTACAAGAACATGCCAAACGTTTTCATTGGAACCCTCGAAGGAGCAAAATCTCACGCTGACTCCAAGGAGACCTTGTCCACCCCACGTGAGACTAGGTACTATAACAGTTTGTCTTACAGATTGAGTTTTACTACTGTACACTGTAAGCGTTAATTTCTTGTCTACACCATCCTTAAGCAGCTCCTTTAAGGTATCATTATCCTGATTCTATAAAAAGAATCGAATGATACATATATGTTTAATGATTGAATAACCGACTGATCAAACACTTTCAATAATGATTTATGTAAAAGGTATAGCTATGGTTCAATATGTTTAAACTAATTTTTGCTCTTATTCACAATAACTAGACTCCGGATTTTATGCATTTATGACAAAATGAGTAGCTGTGTAATCTAAAATAGTACAAAAATTAAATAAGTTTAATAATGTCCATGTACTCCTATAAATTTCAATTGATGTAGAAAAATTTTATTTTGCAAAAAGATCCGCAGTCTAATAATAACATTAATTGTTTAATTATGATTTTATCAAAAATAGTAGCAACGATGTATTGATTACTAAACAAGTAAAATTTGTACATGTCTGTTACAGAAATTGACATGTTATACCTAATACATAAGATTTCAATGTAATAAAAAAAGAATAATAGAAAAACAGACCAAGCGGGTATTTCCAATGGCTACAATAAAGTCGAAGAATGCTTCGAGGCCAGCTTCCTGTCCAGGAGAACCTTCTTGTACCTATTGTAATTGTAAAGACTAAATGAAATATTGTAATTATACCAGGCTGTAATTATGATTTAGCAATGTTTGCTTGATTAATTTGCAACTGTACTATAATTTCATTTAGTTGTTAGGTATGTTATCTAATGTAATATAGAGATATTCATTAGGCAAAATTACTACCTACGTTTGTAAAATAAATCAAAATATTCTGACAAATGTTCATTACCCTTAGTATATGGTAACCTTCTGTCCCACCTCCAGGTATTTCAATACTGTGGGAGGATCCCATGTTTCACGAGCACGCCACTTATGTCCCTTGATTAGAAGAAATAAAAATCATCAAAGCAATTGTCGTCTGAAAATTGATGAATTGAAATATAAAAGTATGTAACGGAAGGGTTTCACATAAACTCGTTGGTGACGTTGCTCATCATATGCAGAAGAGCACGATATGCATATGACTAGTTCAGTGGTACCAATATACAGAACCCTTTCCAATAAACTAACTAAACTAAAATAATTTTTGATAATTATTCAATAATTATTTCAATTTTCAACTTCGCTCGACGTCGACATCGCTTGACTCCTGAAGATGTTTGAACTTATTTTTTCAAATTATTATATTTGAAAGACAAAGAAATTTTTACTATTGTATTTTACTATATTAGTAAGGAAATTTTATATACGCTTCGATCTAAAGCTATATTACATAATTTCTTTAAATTGAACAATATTGTAAAGGATAGGTCTAATATTTATTTATTCTAATAAAAAACCAGTTTACAAAACAGGTATTCTGTGGAACATCTTGGAACATCTATATATGGATCATCTATGAATGGTCTTTCTCATATCTCGTCCGTGGTCGTGTTTTCGAAATTTTAATTGAACTATTACTTCAGTAAGAATATTGACGGCTTGTTTATGCCATAAAATGCAATAAAGTTGTTATGAACAAAGCGGAGCGACGAAGAGAATTTCAAGTATTTGAATCATGTATTTTCTGTAAGTCAAATTGGAAATGGAAAATGGTGGTGAATGCTAGTAAATAGCGATGACGGAGACTAGTATTAGAGGTCCAACTATTTATATAGCTTGCCAGCATGAAGCAACAGTACTTCATTATATAGATTGAATTATTATGAAAAAATTTTATAGAATATTTAATATTATTGAGGAATAATATTGAATCTATATAAGGTTGCGCATATTTACAACACTATATATACTCTCTGCCTATACCTTGCCACAGCCTACTCTAGTACAAGCCGTGCTGTACAACTTGACAACACTGTCGTGTTTACAGTTCGAGAGTCCGATTTTCAATAATGGGAGTCTTGTGTTTGAGATTATAATTAACGTTTTTTTCATAGAAAATTATGTTAAAATACACAGTTCATTGTTGATTATGTTTAAGCAATGTGTAATTATTATAACTATGGTAAGTAGAAGTGATATTAAAGCATACTAGTATTTATAAATGCGGTATACATTTTGTGGACTCTCGGAACAGTTTGGTGTTGTGATACATAATATTTGAAATATTTCCAGTGGTTTTAAGAAAATACAAGCATGAAGCAATGGGAAATCATCTTTGGACTAACATGCAACATTTGAAAATGAATGAAGGGATATATAAGTCAATAGAAGCCCGAAATAGACGAAATTATTGTGACGAAGTCGAAGAGGTTAAGGGACTGCATGTATGCGTCAAAGAGGTTGGGTAATCAGTTACTGAAGAGAGAAGTTGTGCAGGTAATATATTATAATATTGTCTTATAAAGGATAATTTTATAATTGTTGTAAATTTTTGGAAATGATATGTGCATTAATTTCTAATTGACTATTGTTTATAGTTATAACATAATCATTTATGTAGTAAAATATTAGAAAAAATTTATAATAATTTACACAAAATACTGGGATAATCTTTACCACAAATGCATCTATCTAAAAATGCTAAATGATGTATATCTGACTAATATGTTAATTTACATAAAATGTGTTTATGATTTTCAGATTTCAGAAAATCTGATTCCAAATTAGGAACATTTATTATGGCTTCGATTATTGCACACATGTGAGTAAATACAATTGTTACATCTTCTGTAGAAGTGGAAAGACCACCCCTTTGTAAATGATCAAAATATTAATTATTTACAATTGTACCTTTATCCTCCATAATTAATAATTTATATATATTAAAATTTAATTTTTTTGCAACAGAATGAAACCCATAACAAGTGGATAAATAATCAGTGTCAAGAATTTTTTAAAAACTGCTTACATCAACAGAAAGATTATGAAGATCAGTATTATCATCATCGGAATTCATGAAATATTAATTCATTACTTTCTTGAAAAACTTGTAATTTCGTGACATTACTAATCACAATCTGTGTTTTAAGTACCAAGAAATCAAAAGTATCGCTACATACAAGCATGCAAAAATAAATTTTTGAATTTGTTATTTTAATACCCCAATGGGGCGAAATTACAAGCTTTTCTTTATAATTATTCATTAATTTTAAGAAACCGTTAATTAAATCAGAACCAATAAACTCTATAACTAAATTTTCATGCTCTTCAATTATTCTTTCCCTGCGCTCTATCATAAGTCTTGGATATCTGAACAAAACATTCTCCAGTACATCGTTAGGAGATGGAATATTCTGTTACCTTTGGATATCAGTTTCTGCAAAATGCAGACTACAAACTGCAGAATATTTTGTTGGTGTCCAATTTTTACGGTGAATAGCCATCCATTTTTTCACAATTGCTCATCCTTGAGGAATTTAAATACAGAATTATAATTATTTTCTTTCAGCGTACTATCATAATTTCCCTTACAAGTGGGGACACAACAACGCCGTGGCATTATTAACTAATAAATATATTATAAAACTTGTGAAAAGAACTATGTAAAACAAATTTTCTAAAAACTCTGTATGTATATAATACATATGATTTTGTAAAAATTTAGATGTGATATTAAAATGTTATTAATACTAAATTGAAATGTATTGAAAAAACAATAGATTCTATTAAGTAAATGTGCTACACAAAAAGATAATGACCTAAACAGTTAATAAATAGTACTTATCTCCATTATTGCACTTTTTTATTTTCGAAAATTAGCTATACTACATAATAATTAGTACACGATATGTACTACACATTGATGAGAAAATTTGAAAACTACGCGGGAAACTGAGAGGCCGGTAGGGGAGATTGAGAGTCTGATTCAGTGGGTTGGGTTAGGTATATTGGTATATATATATCAATCGGACTCTCGCAGTGTTGCCGTTTTTACCTTCAGCACGGCTAGTACTAGAGTAGGCTGTGACCTTGCCTGTGATATAGGGACGGTGATAGAACGGATATATAGTATATGTA
This sequence comes from Lasioglossum pauxillum, assembly GCA_933228785.1. Classification (NCBI taxonomy): domain Eukaryota; kingdom Metazoa; phylum Arthropoda; class Insecta; order Hymenoptera; family Halictidae; genus Lasioglossum; species Lasioglossum pauxillum. The sequence continues at coordinate 14,433,117 of OW121702.1, read as the reverse complement.
GCGGGAAACGTGTTGACTGTTGACTATTTGCACTGATATATATATCAGTGACTATAATTTGTCCTTGCGTCCTTCTGTCAGCGAGCGTAAATAGTCACTGACATGACTACTGCGCCACCTATTCTATTCTCCCCTCTACTTATCTTGACGTCATAACTGTACCTACGCCGCCATGATTACCCTACGTCTGGCAAGCCCAACTGCTTTCCTTAGTGGAGGCGGTGTTTCTACGTCATATATTAACGTACAATCGGACGACATGGAAGGTAGGTTAATATTGTTTTGATTTTCTTTACTCTCAATATAAATAAAAATTCCACGACATACATAATATTTATGATGTCGTTACACTAAAATAACATGAAAATAAAAAGATTTACTACGGGCTAAAATAGACACTTCGTCAATCTCGTAGAAAGTATTTCTAGAGTTTTCTACATGAATATTATGTTTTACCGTTAACGAGAAGAAGTGAAACATCTATTAACGATACACACGATTTATCTACAAATTATTTTGCACCAATATGCTACAAGATATTGTTTCATAAAGTATTTTGAATAAAAAACAACATTCTAGTTATATAATAAATATATTTTACTTACCGTGTTAACAAAATGAATTAAAAACAGTACTATGATCAAATTTTATACAGGAAAACACAGATTTGATGAGTACTCCTGTTTAGATGATCCCGAAAACACCGATGATTCTAATCATGAAGCCAGTGACCCATTAGAAGGAGTTGGTGGTGGTAGCGGCGGAGGTCCACTTCGCGAGCAAGATCGGTTTCTTCCAATAGCGAATGTGGCTAAAATCATGAAAAGAGCGATACCGGAAGCTGGGAAAATAGCCAAAGACGCACGTGAATGTGTTCAAGAATGTGTATCTGAATTCATATCGTTCATCACTTCTGAAGCAAGTGACCGGTGCCACATGGAGAAACGTAAAACTATCAATGGTGAAGACATTCTATTCGCTATGACGACTCTTGGTTTTGATAATTATGTAGAACCGCTAAAACTGTATCTACAAAAATATAGAGAAGCTACGAAAGGAGATAATCCTCCAGGTACTGGTGCTACGACCAGTAATGGTAAAACAGAACCGCAAGGAACTATATATGAGGATCAGTTGTTTGCGATTGCTGCAACAGGATCCAATGCTACCACTTCTGACACACCAGTTATATACAGTTATGCATCTACTGATCAAATGCAGTTTCAGCTTTCTTGATCAGCGTGGATTAAAGTGATGCTAATATTCTGTGTAAAAACGCGATTTGACTGTCACATATCTTCTGTGTGCATAATCGCGTTCATTTTTTGGCGAACACTGTGAAATCAGTTTTGCGACTGTGAGCCGTTTTTACATATGCTAGAACTGACACGAGATTTCTAAAATCTCAGATGGTAAGGTGAGAATTAACTTTAAATGATACCTTGTAAAGAGTAAAACTGAAGATGGAAGGAAATAAACGAGGAGGCAGTTGAAGGCTCATTGATAATTACTTGTTTACTTTTTCAAACACGGTAGGGGTAGAAAAACGTAGCCGATTGTTTATTTTTCTATTATTTTTAAGCACTAATATTCGCATCGAACTAGAATTAGGCTGTGATGGTTTTTCTTTTGCGAGAACGGTTCAGGCCGAATGGAGATTAGATAAATTCTATATTGGACATGAACCGGCAGTTAATCGGCGTGTTGATTTTCGTAGAAAACGTTCGTAAACGGTGTCTTCACTCTGGTAGTTGGGCAGGAGAGAGCAACAGCTCGTGTGCTTTTGTGGACGATGATGCTAGACCACTTGAACACGCGGCCGATTGTTGATGTGGCTGTTGTAGTTGTTGTTGTTGTTGCTGCTGCTGCTGCGATGGTGACAAAAGTGAGGCGGTAGGTAATGTTCCTGCTGGACGCGCTTCTGCTTGCTTCACTTTCTCCTTCTTGTCGGAAGCGACATGGCAAAATCCCCAACGGCATTGGCCACAACGACATAAACAGAGGCAAAGCAGCACCCGAAATAGGCAACACAGTAAACCGGCGCACAGTAGCGAAGGACCCACCAGCCTCAACTCCGGACTGAGGAATCCTTTCTCTCCAGTGCCGACAAACGAGATAACCAATCCGAGCGCTGTAGTTCCCAGCCCCGCATACAGTACGGTATTCACTGCCGCACTAACTTCTCCTCTACGACGGTTTGCATTACTGCTTCCATCTTCTTCGTCATCTTCTCCACTGCTTCCATAGCAATAACTTGCATCTCTTATCTAAAAAAACGTGATAGTAGTAGTTTATTTCCAATTACGGGGGTAGACTCTCGTCTCCAGAATTGCAAGGGTGCGGGATGTGCCTTCTCATTTCTCGATAATGCAAAGATGGGGTTTTTCTAGGTTTTTCCACGATCGCCATAAAAAGTCCTCTATTTTTACATTTATGAGGCGTAATTTGCATTATTCTGCAGCATGTAGCTGTCGCAACTTTATGAAAATAGCTACATGCGCAGCTTTATGCTTCCGAATACTGCAAACTACGCCTCGTAAACATAAAAATAGGACTTTTGAGATTGATCTTTTATCTAGCGCTTTTGACTACTGAAAAACCCCATCTTTGCATTATCGCGAAATGAGAAGACGTATCCCACACACTTGGAATTCTGGAAATGAGATTACCCCCTTAAACAGAGTAAAGCAAAGTTTCGTTTCAGCGCCGAGTTTACCCTGTTCCTTTTCATCCATCGTCGATGAGCTTCGCATTGCTTTGTCTTGTAGCCATCTCCGCGACATCCATGAGGGGAAATAGGAGACAATGGGAGGGGAGAAGGTCTGCTGCATCCTTGCCATGCTGCTTTACCAGGTCCTCCACCACACTGAAATTATTTAACATTGTAGTACTGTTGTTGAGTCGACAACAACTCTAATTAGAATTATTCAATCTACTATCAAGAATTTGTATTTTCGATAATCTAATAAATATTAAGGAATTTTTAATCTCTGTTTGTTATTCTAGTATATATAGATATTGTCTGAACTATTTTATGTACAGGGTGTAAAAAAAGTAATGGTCATCCGTCCTAGGGGTGAATCTACACCTCTGGATCGGTGGACATTTGTAAGAGAAACTTGCCGCAAAATTGTTTATAACACAGAAAATTAGTGTTAAAGTTTTTTTTTGCATCAACGCATTCTACTCATCGAGAAGAGGAAAAGTTTGAAAGGAGCCATATGTCACAAACAAATAGTTATTGAGATATAAGCTGTTAAAGTTTTTGCAAAATTTGATTGTGTGGAATTATACGTATAGACAAAGGCCTACTACTACAGTCCACACGTCCGTGTCGATGAGACAGACGATGATCGTGTGCGTGCCGCGAGACAGACGAAATTTAAAGGCGCATTCGTCGTTAGGCTCCTTTACATTTCGTCTGTCTCGCGGCACGCACACGATCATCGTCTGTCTCATCGACACGGACGTGTGGACTGTAGTAGTAGGCCTTTGTCTATACGTATAATTCCACACAATCAAATTTTGCAAAAACTTTAACAGCTTATATCTCAATAACTATTTGTTTGTGACATATGGCTCCTTTCAAACTTTTCCTCTTCTCGATGAGTAGAATGCGTTGATGCAAAAAAAAACTTTAACACTAATTTTCTGTGTTATAAACAATTTTGCGGCAAGTTTCTCTTACAAATGTCCACCGATCCAGAGGTGTAGATTCACCCCTAGGACGGATGACCATTACTTTTTTTACACCCTGTACAATATATAAATAAGTAATGGAACATAAAAGACAATTACATTATGATTATGTAATTTGCATCTTTCTCTATCATTTCTGAACATTTTCTGTAGTCTCTTTCGCTATCTTGTTATCCATTAATTAATAATTTCTTTTTTTATTTCCTCGTTACTCGGCACATAAATGATAATGTAAAAAACATGCATGCACGTACTAAATAGAACACAGAAAAAATTGGTATACATGTAACCAATCCCAAACACGTATAAACGTTTATACGTACATGTACTGCAGAATTTGTTTACATAAGTACACTGTACTCATTGCAGTCTAATCAACAATAAAAACTTGATTAAACCCTCTTTGCGACAGTCGTTTACCTTTGACCACAGAGTACCGTGTAATGCACTGTGATGTAATTTAATTTTCGAATTTATTATCAACACACACTTTCGAGACGAAAAATCGCACGATCATTTCTTATGCTTTCTCCAATTTCCTTTATCATTCCCAATCTTTTGCCCGGGAGATGGATATAAATATACAATTTTAAAAAAAAGGAAAGAAAAAAGACAGAAAATGTAAAATATTTTTAAGCACATTTTATACATTCCATTGTATCCAAGTTTATTTTTTCCATGACCACAGTTTTTAGACGAAGAAATATTTTATGCATAAAGGATATGAAAAACATTAATATGTATCGTGATAAGGCAAAAGAAAAAACGGACAAACACCAAGAGTATACACTACATTATGAATTTCTTTTCTCAAAAGGAGGCACGTAAGGTTGATGCAGAGGTAATCAACTAGGAAAGAATAACAATTACCCACTGATGCCAATAGCTTATCGTCGATGATACAGGACATTGGAATGATTTGATACTTACCCCGTAAACATAAGATCGTGGGGGATATCGTGGAAGCGGCGGAATAAGTCTGGTGGCGAAGTTGGAGGGTAATTCTCTAAAGTTCACCACCTTACCCCCCCGTAACCGTTGCTTCTCCCTTCTAATTAATAAAGCAGCCTGCATTCCGCTCATTCATTTGCCTGTTTTATTGATCGTTAAGATCCCGACCGTCCTTCTCCTCCTCCTTTTTCTCCTTCTCACTTCCTTTACACACGGATACAATTTTCAACTCTCTGTTCCCCTCCTTTGCCCCGTTTGAAAAAAAAAATCATAAACCACACGTGTTCCTCCTCAAATATCACCTGATCCACCTTTATACCAGGCACTACAACTTACTCCTAACATTGCACTGTCTGCCTTTGGTAATAGTTGATGTACGTATGCGCTGATTGGAACCAGTAGAGACATATTAAATAACTAAAATTTACAATGAATGGATAACCAGCTGACGAACCTGGGGCTGTTCAAGGATGCGTTACCGCGGGGATTACATACGCCACCAGACAGCCAATCGATGGTGTGTTCCTAATATATAAGTAAAGGTGTGCCAGCAAAGAGTAGGTGCAAAGTGCAACGAGGATTATCAAAATACTTATACAAGGACTGCACGATATACATGAGAGATAGGGTCACCTAGGCAAGAGCGACTAGCACGTGATAGAGAAAGAAGTGAAAGAGAACAAGAGCTCTAAAGATAAATAGAGAGATAGAGATAGACAGAGAAAGTGTGTAAGTGCTATCCTAGAGCAAATTTTAGTTACCGGTGACATAATCCACCCACCTGTAGCTCCGAAGAAGATGGCGATACTCGGAGATCGAGGATCGATGGTGGCGGAAAAGGGAAGTTGTTGGATTTAGTGGCGCAAGTAACTGAGCTAGGTGATTCGAGGGACAACGGCGGTGGTGATATTGGGAATTGGATTGGAGAGACAGGTGTGACCTGCGGAGACTTCTCGACATGACGCCGTCGATCGATGCTCTGATGGAATGCAGATGACGGTGGTTGTGGCTGTGGTGTGGAAGATGGTGGAACAACGTGCGGACGCGCAAACTTGCTCGGGTGGTGGTGGTGGTGTTGGTGCTGGTGTTGATGCTGATGTTGATGCTGATGCTGATGCTGATGCTGGTGGTGGTGCTGCTGAGAAGCTGGAACTGTCTTCAGCCGTGCAGGGATCGCACCCTCGGCGACACGTTTGTTTAGCTGCAACCGTTTCTGCTTCCTCCTGTTCGCTATACTGGCGCCACCCGCAGCTGCGTACATCGCTCCGTACCCCGATTATACTCTTCCCGGTTTAACGCCTTCGGGCCAGGCGTTCTCTCTGTTACGAGCTTAGGTCCCTTCGCATGGTCTTCCTTCCTGTCTTTCTTTTCCTCTGTAAAGGCAAGAAACGTGACGGAAATCCGCCCGCTATCGGCGGCCGTCATTTCTATTCTACCGACTAAAGTATTCTAGCGAGAAGCACGTGAAAAGCCATTTATTTACAGCGATATGTACATATGCGTACTAGACACACAAGTAGCAGCTACGCGTACAGGGGCACTAGCCTTAATTCATACTAACTATTTAATGTATTACTTGTACGAGTAACTCAAGAGTCTATCGTTTAGTTTCCTTTGTTTCATTTCATTCGAAACGAATCATTTGACAATACCGTACCGAAGTATGCTGAACGTTTCTTCTAACTCAAGCGAAGTACTATAATATAGGTTCTGATGAGGGGACAACATTTTCAACGGATTTCAGAGATCTAAAGCGGTATCATCCCTCTGTTTGCTAGTTGTAATAAATAGACAAACTCCTACCTTTAGTATACATGTTAGTGGAGTTTGAAATAGAAAATAGCATGGTACTTAAAGCTGACGCAATCTAAAAAAGTATTTTTCAATGTTCCTCTTCCGAAATTGCAAAACGAGAATTAAGTAAAAAGCAATTTTACTGAATGCGCACGTATTCGACGATTGGAATATTTCTCACGAACAGTTTCTCTTCTGAATTCTTTACCTCGTTCGCTCAAAGTGTACGTAACGAACACATCTCTGTATTGACATTTTTCCTATTCGCTCCTTGACCCATCGATGGGTCAAGTGGCTCCGACATAAATGCAACAAATCGGAAAACCCTCTTCTCCCACTTCATTTTTTGCTGCGACACGTTCCAGTTATCCCTCCCTGCACCGCCTCTATCGTTTTCCTTCTTTTTTCTTCCCCAATTCTACGTTCCGCACTTCATCACGTTCATTTCGGGTACCTTCCGCTATCTATCTTTGTCTCTTCCGACCCACCCACCTACCCTATCGTCTTACACTTCACCCACGTCCTTAACCCTTATAAATTTTTCATCGTAAGCGATCGGTGTTTACATAACCGATGCACAACCGAGGAGAAGGGTAAACAGATCGCTTCTAAAAATTGTGTCGCGATGAACCACGGAAAGTAAGATTGATCGATGTAAATACAAAGTGAACTTCTCGGAGCTGTCTTACACGTTACCGAGAAAAGGAGTTACGTATTGTAGTCAGGGGAACTAAAGAACTCGCGCAAATAAGCAAGTGGACAGCGGTGACCGGCCGTGTATGTCCACAGGCAACAAACACAGAAGCGATGAAACAATACACAATAAACTCGTGAATTAAACACAACGTGAAACCGAGTTGCAACGATGGAAACGGGAAATGGTCGCGGGAGCTGCAATGATGTTCGGTGAAACGTCGTTGTTTAACGAACAGCAAGGTGTAGCCACCAAGAAAGCAGCACCGTGACGAGTAGGGTGAAACCGTTTGGTCTCATCCAAAAGGCTACCAAATGCAACATTCAAGTCGGGTGTATCTATATCGCTTCCAACGAATATATATATAGTATTAATACGTTCATGCAATGGTACGTGCGTGCACGAAGCTAATAGTAAAACAAAGGGGGATACACAAAGCCAAGTAACATGAAGTATCAGAAACGGAAAAATAGGAAGGTAACAAAGAAAAAATAGACAAATACCGACGGGACTTCGCGATGAACAGAGGACTAAACAGATAACCTATCCTACTGAGTATCTCCTGAAAATAAAAGGCAACATGAAGCGCTTAACAAAAATGAAAAGAATAAAAGGCTGGCTGGTGGCCGGCGGGCAACGTCACATTTATTGTTTTTCCCTCGTTTTTGCTTTTTTGTCACTATTATCTGCTCTTTTCTTTTCGCTCTTTTTTTCCGCGCGCTGGGGACACGCGCTTTTTGTACAGTAACGATGAGGACCAACGACGACGATCAGAAACAATGAAGGCTATACATTTGTTACTTTCTTTCTCTCCCTCTCTCTCTCTCTCCCTCTCTTGCAACAAAAACAAACACACACACACGCACGCACACACGCACGCACTCGCACACACGCACACAATCCCTCTTTTTCTCGCTCATTTCGCATCGCTAGCAACTGCTGCAGCAACGTCGGCGGCGGTACGACGGCGGCGGCAGAGACAGCAATAGCAAAGCAGGCGTCAATCAAGTCAGCCAGCCAACACCAAAATGCTGCTCGTACCAACGACTCGGGGTAACCAATGCACCGTGTTCGACCTGCCTCTCTCCGATCCCCTCGGTTCGACTACGTGGACGACATTTTTCCCGTTCGTTGTGCCTTTTTTCTGTTCTTTGTCCTTTAAACGCGTCGCACTTAGACCTCTCTCCTCCCTTTTCCGTCCGTTCCTTTTAAATTGTCTCGTGCTGACTCCTCCGTTACTTTCTCCGTTTCGTTCGGTCTCTCCTCGGTTTTACGCCGCCTCTCGCGATATTACAGTCGAAACAAATCAAAACGGTCACCGTGCGCAGAGGACCCAGTGTACCACTCGCACACCAAGTAACACCGGAGAAGATACACGCACGCACACACAAAAGGGCCCGGGGGGTTCGAGGGAGGGAGACAAGATGAAGGGGGCCGGGGGGAGGGGAGGGGCAGGAAGGGGGAGGGGCGCGCGCGATGGGGATACGCGGGGCCACGAATCCAGGACACGATCCCCGTGTGCAGACGGCGCGTATCACTCGCTCGTCGCGATTAACGCAGCCTCCATCGCTAGTCCGCTCCTTCGTGGACGCGCCCGTTTCTCCCGAACAACCACCGACTGAGCACCGCCACCGATCGCGCGCGCGCTGCTACCAGTGCTACCTCTCCACCCTCCAGTCAGCCGATCCGCGCCCTCTTCCTCTCCCTCCCGTCCTTCCTGTTGCCCTCGCACGCGCGCTACGCCGCTCGATTACGTTCACCGCACACCACACCGCGTATACAGTGTACAGCGGCTGGCAAAAGTGAGCGCACACCCCCGCCGACCATAAATTAGACATGTAAATAAAGTTCGAAGTTCGAACTAGTACATCGTAGGAAACGGCACGGTTGCTCATCGCATCGATCGCTCAAAAATTTTTCTTTTTTTTTTCGTTAACCCCTTGCCGTACTTTGACGAGCCAGACTCGTGATGGAGGTTTTTTAACAAAATCTAACAAATATGTCTGTTACGCGTTTCTTCTTAAATTAAATAAAATTGGATTCGATTGTAATCAATATTCAAGCATTAACATTAATGTAGCCGTACAAAAATTATAAATTTTCTTTTCTCTTCCATTTTTGTGGATGAAGACGTTTTTAATCATTGTAACTTTAAAAAAAAGGTACGGCAAGGGTTTACGCATTTTAAATCGCGAATGAAATTTCTATTCGAAACTAACCGATCTTGATGGAATTTATGAAACTTAGGCAGGTCTAGGAAAATTATTCGACACCCACGTTGGAGGAGTGAAAACAGCCCTTAAAGGTCGAGGTCGGAAGTACATTATTTGAAATTGCATGATATTCAAGTACAAATTCTACCATGTAAAAGAAGTTGTTGTACAATCTTCTGTTTAACAAATACATTGAAGAATGGAATTTTCTTGCAATCTGTTTTCATGAATAGACTGCGGATCTTTATGCAAAATAAAAATTGTCTGCATCGATTGCAAGAAATAGAAACTAGATTGAATTTGATATATTAGCATCTTTAATTTAAAAGATTTTTCAGCAACTTTGAATTTCATCTACTTAATTCTCCTATAAATGCATAAAGATCTGGAGTCTGTTAATGAATTTTGATCTGCCAGCATCCCGCGATGTAGAAAAATACCAATGTACGTGATAATTTCTGTTATATAAAACAAAATATATTAAATATTGTATATTAGACATAATCGGATTTATGTATTTTATGACTTAATCGATATCAGCGATTTTCACAGGGTGTATATCTATCTGATTATTTTACGCGAGTTCAATATTGAACGTGGTTGTCCACGTGAAACGCTATTGTCGTTGTTCATACTATGAACTCGTATAAAATATTAATTTTGTCATCTAGAAATTTGAAGAAAGAAAGATTCTAGAAATGGTAGCTCTGTTAGTAACATAATTACGTGAATGTGGGTTATGGATTAATTCTTTTTCGATTGAAGAGATACCTTTTACTGCGAACGTCTCCGTTACCGGGCTTACTGAAGTCTAAAAAGGAAAATGCAAGGGTGGTAATTCGCTTGAAAGATTTGAGCTCAAATCCCGCGGTAAAGTGTTGTGTTCATTTACGATTGCACGTGTACTTTTACAAACTATTTCATTAGTTAAAGAATAGCAATTTAATACCTATAACTTTTGTTATTTTGTACTCCTTCGTATTTTATAAAATGCTATGAGCTCAAGTTCTTTATAGATGTCTGACACAACAGCTGTTGCTACTACTTTGAAGAAGCCCCTATTTTAGGCAACCGCAGTCCGGCATAGTACTTGCCGCTACTACTGGAAGCAGGCGCCTTATAATAGGCAGCCATTGTCTGATACATCACTTACTAATTCTACTTAGAATGCGGGTCCTTTCAACGAGTAACCATTGTCTGATCTATTCCCAGGTAGTCCTACTTGGAAATAGATTTTTTACTGTGATACTACTTTATCATTGTCAATTATATTTTACTGTTACAGTGAAATAATTCAATCCAAGGAAAATTATTTCGAGTTAATGTTTATATATGCTTTGCTCACACAGATATGCAAACGCTCGATATCAACAGTAGTTAGTACTGCAATCAGTCACGCACAATCGACATTCGCTCTATTTCGTTCCATTCTTAACTAAATCGTAAGTTCGCAACGTATCGATCAACTCTACAGTGGAAAGCAGTTTCAATAGTGAAACGAGTGCTTAACACTTTCTTCGCACGGCAAAGTTTGCTTTCGTATGGTATAGTAAACTGCATGACTATAGATTCTTTTATGAGTCGTACTTATCCATGGTCGATGTCTATATCGAATCTAATTTCCTATGACCAACGTTTTTATCGTTCTTGCTCGAGAACTCGTAAAAAACAATGTGCATTGTCATGAATATTTTATTCAGATAAATACAAACAGCCATTTCGTACGTATAGCTTCAGGAAATGCAGAGGAATTGAGATTCTTCAGGTCCCCGAAGTAAAAGGAATAGGTTAAAGGTTATTTTTTAAAGTAGACCATCAGCTATATCGCGCATCGAGGCTTAACAGTTAGATGGTCAAATAGGACACGTAAGTAGGATAATGCACTTCCGATCCGAAATGTTACATGCAACGTTGCCTCCACGCCCTCTGTCCTTATTTTATGCACGACGATATAATATTCGATAATATTCATGAACCGCAGGGAATCGTTCGCGATCGATAGATATAGAGCGATATGCAGCGTCGAGTGTCGATCGGTAAATAATTCAAATCGTTCGGGATCAAATAATTCCGAGTCATCTGCCGGAAACAATTGCACTCGTCGTTTCGACAGGCGCGCAAAGTGCAAAGGCGACCGAACGCGTTCGTATTCCGTTCGGATGGCATTGAACGTGTACACGTACACGTTACGTACAAAATCACATGCGGGGTGGAACCCCTTACAGATTCTAGGGCAACCCGCTTTCGCACTTGCCCTCCCTCGTACCCGCGACCGGGTTACCTCGCCCTCTCAACTTCCACGAGTCGATATCCCGTGCTGCTTTTGACCTTTCACCTTTCTCCCGTCACCCTGATTCTCCGGCTAAAGGACAACCTACTTTATCGACTCGTAACGCTCCTGTGAATATTTATTTTCGTTCACGCTGAATTTATTTAATCATAATGGCTAGATTGCGGATCTTTATGCAAAATAAAAATTGTCTGCATAGATTGCAAGAAATAGAAACTAAGTTGAATGTTGTTTCTTCCCCCACAGTGTGGGCAGTGTCCACGTGGGGGTCAAGCCGATACCGCTTGTATTGATGTAATAAAAACATTAAAAAGAAAATTCGAAGAATGTTTTGATGCGGATATGAATACGGATTCGACAGAAAGCATAGATGACTGGTCTGATAACTAGTTTGTGTATGGTGTATATGTATTTTATACTGTTATTTTAACGAAAATATCATAAATAAAAATGTTACAATAAACAGAAAACATTAAGTACAAATATTACTTTGCACCGGGGGTCCATGAGCACTGCCGGGTTAATGATTTTAATAGAGAAATCATATATTGATATTTTCAATTTTGAAAATTTTCCAACAATTTTGTATTACATCTACTCAATTTTGCTATAAATGTATAAAGATCCGCAGTCTAATAATGGCCAACAGTACTAGATCGCCTCTTTAGAATATATTAATAGGAAAACTATCTCGATATTCTTGTGGTACCATTTATTACAACGCTGTAATTTGTAATATTAAAAATCCTAATAATGTACATTGAAGTCTTACGATAACAATGACTGGTCATTGACAAAACGTACTCAAGTTAAAAAACGAATGACGAACGTTTTTATCTTCGTTTTCTACCGCCCGCTTTCAGACGCATGTCCCGCTTTCCTTTTCCACCTTTTGGTTTCTGTACTCCCGTTTGTTTCACTCCTCTTTTGCCTTTCTTTAGCTTGGACGATGTCTTGGCAGGTTTGAGTCTGTAAAGTAAAAATGCTCGTTTACGTTGATGTTATTGCATTCGAAAGGAATTGTTGAATATTTAAGAACCTACTTTGGAGTAGAGAAGTCCTCACGGAAAATATTCGTGTTGCGTGTAAGGATACTGTCAACTAAATCTTTGTTACGTTTCTTCTCATCTTGTAAATTTCGAGGAGGTGCTTCTGCTTTTCGTTTCATGCCAGGCACTTCTTTTGCAATACCTTTGGCATCCTTTTCTTTTGGTAACCTGGATGCATGTTACGTTGTGTGTTAATTTCTAAGTGTTGCTTGCGAATTTTGTGATTATGTACTGCTTTAGTGAATACCTGCTCTGGAATTTGCCAACAGATGCTGTTGACGTACGGGCAACAGTGATGGCTTGAGACAGTTGTTGAGAATGAGGGAAATATTCTTTTGTAGGAAGACCTACTCGTGGCACTTTAATATTCTTCGATTTAGCAATGTTACGTAGTCTTTGTAGTTCATTCTTGGACCGTCTCTCTTCTTTCGCTGTCTTTGCTGCTGCAAATGGATCCTCCTTGACCTTATTATCATTGTTAACTTCAACCAACCATTCTTTCTGCTCTTCAGCTTTATTACGTTTGTAACCGAACATAGGTATCCATTTCTGTAAAGTATTAAATCATTATGCACATTCGCTAAAGAAATATATAACTATTGAAATCAAAGATACCTGTAATTCATCATCCCATTTAAGCTTAGACTTCTTCTTCTTTTTAGTTGTGATACCCTTATCTTTAGCATATTGTTGCCACTTGGTTAATGGTTTCGGTTTTGGAATCTGTCTGGCTCTGGGCAATACATACTGAGGTTTCGGTAATTTTGCTACTATCGTCTCCTCAACCCGCTCTATTGGGAGCTCCCAAATTTTGTTAATTAATATCTGCACGTTATCTCTCGTCAAACTTGTTAAATATTTTTCTTGCTCGGATCTGTAAATTAACGAGTAACAACTTAAATAAGAGAACTACAGAATAATGTGTATTGACATTATAAACAAATGTTAGGTTACTTTAGTGTATTTATATTGATGGTATTGTAATCTAATGCCAAAAGTGATCCCAGGTCCGTTTCGACTTCCACATCCTTGTTCACGTCAGTTGATTTACGTAAATCCTTCTCCTGTGGCTCATTCTCCAAAATTGACTGTACGATATCCATGCTGTTTTAAACACGTAAGTATTCACTTAAATAATTAAATAAATGATCTTTCAATTAACTATTACGTATATTACAAGCAATTCTGAATGCCGATACTGTGTTCTTTATTTCAAATAATCATACGAATGAATGAAAATATACATTGTAGAAACTTTACGTTTGTTGTTACCCTTCGTCCGTCAGAGTAATTTCGAAGCACGTGCAATTATGGTTATGTTGACACAAATGCGGTCTTTCTTAATGCACGCGGTATGGAGGTCCGTAAGATTTGAGAAAAATAAACCCATAGAAGAAAAATGTAATGTCAAATATCTAGTGATGGAAAAAGGATAATTGAATTATTCTGTTAGGTTATATCGTGAAAATGTTTGTTCTCGCTGAATTGAAAGACACAGTTAGGATACCGCCGTGGGAGTTTAAACGGAAATTGAACGATGCGGTTACTGATGAACTTAATAGAAAACTTGCCAACAAGGTAAGAGATACTACAATTCAAACAACTTCAATGAAAATAATCGAAATCAATTTTATAAATGCCCGTTTCAGGTTTATCTCAATGTGGGTCTTTGCATTGCTCTTCATGATATCACAAAAATTGAAGAATCATATATCTTTCCTGGTGATGGAGCATCCCATACTAAAGTAATATTTCGTTTTATCGTGTTTCGTCCGTTTATGGAAGAAATCTTAATAGGAAAGATACGTAGTTGTAGTGTTGACGGTGTTCATGGTATGCAGCATTACTGTTTGGTTTTTTTTTGTTACATCATGCTACTTTAAGGTTTTTATGGATAATTTAGAGTTATACCCTTTTTTTCGTAGTGACATTAGGATTTTTTGAAGATATTGTAATCCCACCTAATAAACTGCAACATCCGTCGAGGTTCGATCAAATGGAACAAGCGTGGGTGTGGGAGTATGACACAGGCGATGGTGAAAAGCATGACTTATTTATGGATGCAGGTATATTAATGAATATTGGAAATTAATTCACAATAATGATTCTAATTGTCTGCATCGATTGCAAGAAGTAGAAACCAAATTGGAATGGCAAATTTCTTCCCTTCAATTTTAAAAATTTTTCAACAATTTTGAACTTTATCTACTCAATTTTGCTATAAATGCATAAAGATCACAGTCTACTGATTAGAATGCGGATCTTTATGCAAAATAAAAATGTTTTGCATTCAATTTTTGAAATCTTTTACTGTATTATATTCCACCCAACCAATTTCTTCATAAATGCATGAAAATCCGCAGTCTAATAATGATTATACGAGGTAAAATAATAAGAGTTCAAATACCTTAGGGGAAATTATACGGTTCAGGGTAGTGAGCGAAACCTTCACTGAAGCTTTACCCACTGGACCAAATGTATCTGGAGAGTCTGTAGAGAAATCGGAAGCTAAAAATATATCTCCGTACACCTTAGGGGTATGTGTAATTAATAACTAGTGAAAATGTCAATCGAAACATGCTCTCTCTCTCGAGGTAATTTTAATTCTGCTATTTTCATTTTAATCGTAGGGTGCCATAGACGAGCCAGGACTTGGATTGCTCACGTGGTGGGAGAATACCTAAGAATTGCGATAATACAATTTGGATCAATAAATTTTTATTTCACAGCACATTCCATCATGTTATCACGTTTTAAAGTTACATCCGTGATCGGCGCCACGCGCGACCCGATTTCAGATAGAATATTCACTGTGCGGATATATTCATATTTAGTTTCCATTGGTAACAGAATTATTAATTATCATTTGTACAATATATACAAAGACGTTGTGTGCTAAATATGTGGTAACACGCAAAAAATAATTTCAGTTCGGTAAAATTCGAGGTCATGCTAAAACGTTACACAGAAGTTACTCGGTGGTAGAAGTCTCAACAAAAAGTCAGTAGTCGTTCGACTGCAACAGTGGCGTGAAATCTTTAACATCGTTACGTGCTGATGGAGCATAGTTAACGACACATTCGTATTTAGTTCCTTTTTTTCGTATTTCTTCAAGTAACCGTCGAAACCGTTTAACAGTATTAAACACATAAAATACGTTTTCCTATATTGCGGTATATCGTTACATTGAATGAAAAACATTCGAGAACTTAGCTAGGTGTAAGCCTTAAATTTAGGAAACATTAATTACATGACAGTGGAATATACGTAGATAAAATGGAACTGAAAACATTTCTAGACGATAGATACATGTGCAATGATCATTTTCGGTTGTTCTTCTTTATAATTCAACAACACTCGTCGTCGAACATCACGCAAATCGTGTCTCGTAAATAAATAAAAAAATCTCCGTTATAAGACTCATCGGAATGTTTTTGCGCTTTTTAAATATTCTTTTTTTTTGCCGGTGAAACTGTCGCCTTCTAAATAGCTCGATTAGTCTTTGTTTTTTTCTGTATATGCTCTTCATGCACCGCGATTAACGCATTGGAATCGCGGTCTTTAAACGGCCTTACAAGCGGGATGAACAACAGTCTAAACACATCCGGAGTAAAATAGTACACGTACAATAAAAATCCAAGTTCTAACTGTTTTGAGTCTGACGTGCCGTTTCATCGGACTTCCTCTACGTTCTTCAGCGAGAACCTACAAGATTAACTGTCTCCTTTCGTTTTCTCTATCATCAAGCGACGCGTGAAACTCTGAACATTGTTTATCGATTGTACACGTTCTCTTCTATTTCATTTCTCTGTGGATTTTCTCGATTCTCGAAAACATGGAAATACGACGACCAGCCGCGTTCTGAAAACGCGGAATACCTAGCGGCTCGAAACACGAAAAAGTACGACAGATTTCTCGAATGATTCAACGGTGATTCATTAAAAATTGCACTGCCCAACAGACAGATATAATAAGGCGTTCCAATAGACAACAAACGATTCTTGTAGATTTTCGTGCGCCAAATACGAAAACAGAGCCTGTTTTTTTATTACATTCAATTGTTGAGAATTTTCATCTCGATAGTATACATATGTATATAAACGCCAAACAAATTGAAATGGAAGGGGAGTTTCAAACTCGTATTCGTCGCATGCAAATCTAAAAGGATTGGAACACATAGAAAAATGAAGAATTCATCGGATGATGCGATTTGTATCTCGATGGGAAGATATGGAGACCAACAATATTTCTTCAGATCCTTAAACAGTCTCGAGCGGTCAAAGATACAATATTGCTTAAGAATAACAATTAATTAGTCCCGTTTAAGGGTGTCAAAGTTTGCAACAAAGGACCTGTAAACGCTTCTTCGGTGGAATCGAGTTTCTTCATGTTTCAGTCCACTGTGTACCGGCCACAATCGCAGAGTCTAGCGTGAACAGAAGGGGTGCGATTCATACAGGAGCTTCGGTGTATTAAAAATGCCTATATGCGCTATTTAGTATCGTCATCGTTACTTTACACGTTTAAGGACTAATGTTCCTCATTTTTTTTTACTTTCTCGTTTTCTCCTCTTATTTTCTTTTTGTCTCGTTTATAGATCATTATACAAGAGAAACAAAACACAGTGTATTTAGTTTGCGTTTGGACGTCAATTGCTTCTTCTCTATTCGCACGGTGGCGCGCGTCTTCTTCAGTCGTCGTTAGCCATTGTCTTTGTAAGTATTGCTTTACGTGAAACATTGTCTTTTCTCTCGCATATCTTTCTCTCTCTTTTTTTGTCCTTTTCATTTTTGTTCGGTTTAAAGGAACACAAACTCCCCCGTGCTGTGTTTCTCGATCGCGGCGGGCGTATCGTTGAAACCCGAAGATCTTCCAGGAGGCATTCCCTGCCTCTAATCGATCGTGAACGAGTCTACTCGATGATTAGGCAGCGCGGCAGATGTTCGCGTAAATAGTTGAATAATTCCTGAGACGTTCCTGGACAGTTGGTTAGTTCGAGCTCGTGCAAATGTCGAAGCTGTATCAGCCTGGACAATTCGCCGCTCGTGAGCAATGGGCAGCCTGGAAAACAAATGTTCTTTACTGAAGAGAAATGCAAGGGAACCAGCCAGCATAATCACAAAATAGTTTCATTCAGTAGCGCCGCATTTATGATTACTAAACTGCGGATTTTCGTGCATTTATGGCTTCTGTAAATTTCCAAAAAAGGGTGGAATATAAGATTCTACAGAAATTAGTACAATCTTTATTTTTTTGAGATCTGTAAAGGCTACTACCACTGGAAATAAGATTGTATTTTATATTCCACCTCCTTGAAATTCGTCTACAAACATTGAAAATTGCATATACACTTGCAGTCTAATTATTACGCTATAACACGAGTGAAAAATGTTTAAAAATGCGATATAAACTTCCACCATGCCGCAGTACGAGATAAGTCTGTGAGATTTACGAACCCGGTTTATCTCCAGAATATGAAGCTCCATAAAATGGAATTTATACGGAGCTTATGACGTTGAAAATATTATTTATTAAATTTCAACTTGGCGAGAAAGTAAATCATTTAAGATGTCAATTTTATAAGATAACACGTAGGGTAAACTGTACAATGATTGGCACCCTAAGCCAAAATCGTAGTAAAAATCTTTTTATCTTTTTTTGAAATGTTTAAACGAGCTTAACTTGCTTTTATTATAAGCTAAAAGAGATTTTCAGCAAAATCAAACAGTTTTACGAGTCATACATCGTTTATTATGAAATATGTTCAGTGAATAACAAATCGTAAGACAAATAGTACGGTCATTGGCACAGTAAGAAGTAAACGTTAAACAGGCCATTTGTTTTATAATTAAACATATATGCACTTATTACATCTGTACTACAGTCCGAAATGAAGTCACAATGCGATAAAGTAGATTTCCTCGTAACGAAAATTTAACAAAACACTATTTACACTGCACTGTGGTCATCCGTCGGTCTTACTGGATGTGCCAGCGTTACTAACAGTCATATGTGGAACTCTGTTATGAAAACTTACAACGTTGCTTTAAAATATAAAGAAGAAGCAATATAAAATGATTTTCTATACAGGGTGGGGCACCTAAAACAGGCCACCTGAATAACTCGCTTGCTTTTGAAGATAGAAAAAAATGCATCAGACTAAACTTACTTGATATCGAGGCGCTCGTAATCTGATGTCATTAATTTTTTTATAGATGGAGACGTCAAGGAGATATGAAGGTCAACTTTGTTTTTTTAAATGGAATGAGGTATTTTTTAATAAATTCGTTATAAAAAAAGTACTAACCTATGTATATCGAAAAGTTAATAGTTCAGGAGATATTTTAATTTAAATAACTCTAATACCGTTACTGTCGTACTAAGACGTTAGTGTTTACTTACTTGTGTAACGTCTTACAATTAGTACGACAGTATTTGAGAGTTATTTAAATTGAAATATCTACAGAACTATTAACTTTTCGACATACATAGGTTAGTACTTTTTTTTATAACGAATTTATTAAAAAATACCTCATTCCATTTAAAAAAACAGAGTTGACCTTCATATCTCCTTGACATCTCCATCTATAAAAAAATTAATGACATCAGATTACGAGCGCCTCGATATCAAGTAAGTTTAGTCTGATGCATTTTTTTCTATCTTCAAAAGCAAGCGAGTTATTCAGGTGGCCTGTTTTAGGTGCCCCACCCTGTATATACCAGGAATTCTTAATATTTGCCGTTTAAATCAAAAGTGCCAATTACTGCAGTGCCAGCAATAGTACAGTTTACCCTAGTCGGACTTCATCGATATACAAATTGATTTTTCTCGCGAAAGGAATATACTTTCGATGTATTTTTGTACAAGGATCACCTTGCGTCGGTCACAATTCCTTTTGTGCCTCCTTTTAAACTTCGATCAACATATAGGACAAGCCTTACCTGCCAAGGAGAGTACTTGTAAGGATTTCATGCCGCACAAGTGCTGAAGACTCAAGTCTTTAAGTTGCGAGCACCATCTCAAGAACAATGCGCTCAGTGATACCATTGTGGAGATGTAACCCACGCCTATGTCCGTGATGTGCACACATCTACACAGACAAAAGAACATTCTTTACAGCATATTCATTTTTCCATATAATTCTGCATACACACACATGTATATAATTTTTATTTATTTTGAATCTTTTATAATTTTTTCTAGTCAAAGATCCTGATGTTGAAACTCCGATTTAAACTCTAATCTTAAGCAACAAGTATCAACTCGCCGTTTCGAACGTTTGGTTTGCAACACTGTGAAATTGGACTGTCAAATCTCTGTTTTTATTGCAGTTCCGAGTTTGCTAATCGTTCCGCGGGCACGCTCCGTTAACGTCTCACTCCCAGA
Source organism: Lasioglossum pauxillum (assembly GCA_933228785.1). Taxonomy (NCBI): domain Eukaryota; kingdom Metazoa; phylum Arthropoda; class Insecta; order Hymenoptera; family Halictidae; genus Lasioglossum; species Lasioglossum pauxillum. The sequence continues at coordinate 14,413,040 of OW121702.1, read as the reverse complement.
CAAATTGGCACGGATATTCGACGACAATATGTCACACGGTCGACACGTTAGCCGATCAGGACTAGTTCCAACATGTTCGGAGTCCGGTATATCATCGTGTCGAGCACTCAATCGGTCGCCTAAGCAGATTATATGTAAGTCTGTCTCCTTAGGTGTCTCGCGAGGAGCCTTGCTAGGTGAATCACTTATTGCGTAATGACCGATCCTAAATAGAATGCTCGTTAGTGCGCTCAGTATTTGGACCATGAATGAAGCGATCGAGCGGATCGTACGGTTTCCACTGTGATAAAACCCTGCCTGGCTAATCCGGATTTATTAGGTTGATCGGGAACGTTGTCCGACCGTTTACAACATCATTTACGAATTTCTATAACTTTGCAGGTAGTTCAAGAACACTGGGTAACCCATAGTAAAGTTGCTTTTGCGTTTATATTTCTTTGTGTTGAAAAATACTGCTAAAACCCTGTCATAAAACCATCATTTACGGATTTCTATGACTTTGCAGCTAGTTCAAGAACGCCGGGTAACCCAAAATAAAGTTTCTTTTGTGTTCAAAAATACTGATAAAACCCTGTCATAAAATCCTACCTGGGTAAGCCTGATTTATTAGGTTGATCGGGAATGTCGTTCGACCGTTTACAACATCATTTACGGATTTCTATAACTTTACGGCTAGTTCAAGAACACTGGGTAACCCAGAATAAAGTATATATATCTTTTGCGTTCGAACAAAGGATTTTATTTTAAGGAAATTGCTTAATGAAGAAGAAACCGATAGACTCTTACCTGTCCAACGTAAGCTCTTCCAAGTGATTCAAATCACAGGCAATATATTCTAAGGCTGCGTCAGTAATCCTTGAGCACCAACTCAGATCTAAGGAACGAAGTCTTGGCAAGTTTTCCGCGATCAACTCAACACCGTCGTCCGTTACTTTGCTGCACCCTGACAGCGACAGCACTGTCAGATTCGGCAAGGAATGCACTGGAAAAGAGAAAAGATTGCTTCTATTATTACACGACTTTTACATCTTCCGAAAACGTGTCGATTCAGCTTCCAAATACCTTTCCAAGAAGAATATAAGTAACTGTGTTTATAAAAGACCGTGTTCGCAACTTGCACAAGTTTATTCAAGTAGGAAAAGATAAAATATTAATTTGCAGATATGTTTCTTGGTCAGCGCATTCTAGATTTCATAGACTTTGCCTTTATTTGCAGCAGAATTTGATAAAGCTTCTATTTTTATTGCGACACTGTCCGCTATGCCAGTCACGCGTGACTGACATATATTCTAGTCTGAAGCTAAAAATAACATCCGCATAACTTGGACATAGCAGGAACAATTGAAACAATAATTTTCATTTACGCAATTCTCGTCAGAATAGTTTGAATTTTACAGAGTTCCGTCTAGAGAAACGAAATTTAAAAATAATATTCATTTGCATAGACCACAGTCCAGTTTTACGATGCTGCGAATTGTGTTTCGGAGGTCGCATGTATTTTATGCGTATCGAGTTTCATGAAAATCTTTTCACTGTATAAATAACGGCAACCGGTCGTTGACCACCCACTCGCCCAGGAAATTAAGTCTGAAGTATTGCTGACATCTAGAAAGCTAAATAAAGCTGTGTTCCTTAATTCTAAATTTATAATGGCCGGATGCGTGTGACACCTGACTTAATTTCACGCTATCATCGTCTCAGTATTTCTACCTGGACCGTCGTGGAACACGTTGACGCAATTGTCTCGCCCGCGCGAGTCTTTGCGTAACGTCTGACGTGTCTCTCCTTTCGTTAGCGTGCCTAACCGGCGTGCAAATATTCGCAAAAATTTCGCGTATACCATTCTCATGAAACTTCCATTCGCAGTTTAGTCAACCGTTAGCAAATTACGGTAGCATGACACAATGATAATTAACCCCTTGCCCTGCAATATCGTGTCAGACTCGTGATGAACATTCTGAACAGAGTCTAATGAATATATGTATGTTATTAATTTTCGTTGAACCGACATGAAATTCTATTTTGGTTTCGTTAATGTATAGTTATTGGAGAACATGTAGGCATACAATAGACACATGTTTTCTCCTTTTTTAGGAAATTACGAACTACAAAGAAAGTTCTAATCACTGAAACCGTAAGATAAATCGTAGGACAAGGGGTGAATAGACTGCGGACCTTTATGCATTTATAGGAAAGTTGAATAGACGAAATTCAGAATTGTAGGAAAATTTTGAAAATTGATGATGTCAATATACGATTTCTCATCTATTAAAATTATTAAGAGAGAAAATAGCATTCTATTCGGATTCTAATTCTTGCAGTAGACGCAGACAATTTTTATTTCGCATAAAGATCCGCAGTCTAATAATGAAAAACCCTTAGTTGGTAGTGCAATCTCAAGATTCTTTAAAACTTATTTGAAACATTTTGAATTATATACTGGAAAATTGAAAATACTTGAATTATGAAGATTAATTGAAAATTTTCGAAAGGTCCCAGTATGGCTTCGTAATCTGAGTAACGGCTGAACCACTTAAGAGTTAAAAAAAGAGTGAAATCATCGTGATTTGTGATGTTATTAGGAAGTACAATGACTTTGTGATGCGGCTGGTTTAAACGGAGCTTACCAATGTTATGTACACCATGATTGGTAAGCTCCCAGCAGGACTGGAGCCTCAGAATGCTGAGGGCACTGCTCTGCTTGGAGTTGAAGTAACCAAGGGCGGCGTCGGTGACATGGTAAGCTTGCAACGAGAACTCGTAGAGGCTCGGCAGCAATTGAGCGACAGCCCCGACGGCTTCATCGGCCACGTTAATACAATCCGACAAGGAGAGCGATACTATTCTAGGTGTCAAGCAAGTCCACAGGCCAGCTTCCGTTATCTCGTTACAACCGGCTAATTCAAGCTCGAACAACGCCTAAAAATAAAGAACCGTTAGAAAAATTTTCGCGCATGATCTCGCGCGACCCCGGGCAAAATTTTCTAGACAGATTCACGTGAGGAAACCAGGAAAGTTCGTCAGGTTCTATGCTCGCGTAATTATTAAGCTGTATGCACACAGATTTTGTGTCCATTAAAAGGGAACTTACATGCAATCTTTTAATCAATAAGAGAAGTTGTTAGATCGTCGACAAAACGGAAACTATCTTTTTTAACAAGCTATTGTTCGATCCACTGTGTGTATCATTTATCTCTATCGATTAAAACGGCGCGAACTTTCTTGGTCTCCTAATTAATAAATGATTTGTTCTGGGAGGTCATGCCTAATCCATAAAAAGCTTGATAGCGATAGATCCAGTTTATGGAAATAGAAACAGAATATAAAAGAATACAGGTAGAATTTAGTAACAGCTCGACTGCGTTACAAAATACTTGCGAATACGAAAGTTCTTGAACACTCTATGGGCATTTAAATTGCAGGTATTGCAGTAAATTTTTACAGAATTTGGTCAAATCCAAATAAAAATACTTTCATTGTAGATGTGAGAAATTTCCCAATAAAACGTAAAATTGAAATGTAGTTTTTGCACAAGATAGCTTAGCAATCCATAAAGTTTGCCCTCGGTTTTATAGTTCCGCAGACCTCCGGATGGGATTTATTGGTTATTGGCGTGGCACCCTATTATCATTGACGCATTATTTTCTAGCCCTAACGCTCACTTGCAAATGATCTAAAAGAGCCTCGAGGCCCTTATCGGTGACTGCACAGCATTTCAGGGACAACGAGTGAACGTTCCGTTGCGCGAGAGGAAATCCATGGATCAGTTCCGGAATATCCTCGTCGGCGGCGCCTAGAAGGACCAGTGATCGGAACCCTCTTCTGACCAAGGAAGCGTAGAGGCGGGTACGTGAGCTGGGCAGCATGGTGCGTACTTCTCGGCACCTGACGACGGGTACCAAACCTGCCCAAAGTCGTGGTCGCGCGTACAGTATGTCCCTCCATCTTGTGCACACCTGTAAACACGTCAACAATCAGCAAACTACTTACAATTAGAATTGCTTGAAAGACTGTAGCCCTACACTTAATTCAAGAACAACATTTTCTGAAGCTGTTGCAAGAAACAGGAGTCGGATAGAAATTAATTTTAGTTATATTAATTAGAAATTATTATCTAATGAATTTCATATGCTCATTTGTCCTTTCACAGTATTCAGAGAATTTATCTCTTTCTTCTGTTAAATTGATTTGCTATTTCTAATTTTAACTGTGGTAAATTGCGTTTTATAAAATCTTTTAATAATGAAGGTAAGCTGCGAAACAACTGCTGGTGACAGACGTGTTGATAGATTTTAAAGTCAGTGGAAAGTGTACAAAGCATAGAATGCAGTGAAATAAAAGCTTCGTTATACAGCAAGTGCCATTGTGAGAATAAAAGGAGCACTTTTTACTCGACTCCGGTAGATTTGCCTGGGAGAGTATAAATTAGTATAAACATCCGCCGGCTGTTCATTGGAAGATTGTAGTCTTCGTGTGCAGGGGGTTCTAAAAATATGAGACATCTTCGGATAATCGATTTTGTATGTTAAGATATTAAAAGCAAGGTATTTATGTTATATTTACATAATTTTTATTGCATTAAGTAATCGATACGTGAGCGATTCGTCTTGTAATTTGTAAGTACCATTATTGTTATCCTCGCGTCTACGTTTCTAGAGATGAAGACAGATCAATAGAATATAATTGATGCAATTCGATGCAGCCACAATCCACCTCGTTATCCGTGAACGTCGAGTTGAGTTCAGCTTTTATCCGGCAAGACAAGAGTCGAACGTATATAAATCGTATTAGGACTGATTTTAGCAAGTTTTGCTAGGAACTTCCGGGAGTTCTTTAGCTCTAGCGCTACAGTATCATTAAGCAGAGTCATAAACAGAGTCATAAACAATCGCAGTCGACACGGACGCATAGCGCAGCGAATCCTCCTCCACCGCTTTGATTTATTTCTGACAAGAGGAATTACCTTCTTCTCAAGGAGAATTACGCAAGACAAAGATAGCCGGGTTCTCTGGACATAAACCATATCCGTGACAAATTCTACACTCTCGTCATTTATTCAAGATGATCCGAACTAAAGTGACTCATAAAGTGAACTACGCGCGAAACACGTCCTCAGATTATAATATGCGCAATCTCTTTGGAATAGTTGGGGCACCACACGGATGTTTATAACTTACTCATTCTCCCGCTCACTGTATTTTGACACTAATGTGTAATACTGTACGTTACTGATAAACGCAATATTGTACGTTTGCTCTGTAAATATTCTATCTCGTTACAACACAGTTTTTCTGTTTATAGATTATTAATTACCGAAACACCGGCTTTAAATATTGAAACTAACATGCAGAAATGAAGTAATTAAAATTGTACAGTAGTGCATGGTTAAATTTACAAGAGTTAGCTCCATTGTTTTCCCAACACTCGGTGCCTTGAGATCGACGAAGCTACTTCAGTAGACAAGGATAGAGATATTTAAAATTTAATTTTAACTTTTATAATTGTAGCATCAATGGATGGTTCAGATTTTTCCGATTGAAATGAGTCCAAACACGAGGTAAATCGGACTAACTTTACTTCAGGCTCGGCAACTGATCGGGTCGTTACCCCTACTACCACGCTTCGACTCCCACGAGCGCGAGAGGGGAACGCGAGCTCGCCGAATAAGTTACTGCTTTTGTTAACACTAGATTTACCAGATCAGATTTTTTCTTTTAGAAATATTGATATTATAAATATATTTTTCTGAGAAATTTGTTTAGTGCACTTCTTTACTGAAGCACATATTTAAACAAAACTCGAACGAGATCTAAATAAATGCAATTTTGTCATTAATATAAGGCAATGTATGCCAATTGCGTTTAGTGCTTGGTATATCTAGTGTTAACAAGTAAGGCGAGCTCGTGTTCCCCTCTCGCGCTCGTGGGAGTCAGAACGCGTTAGCGGGGGTAGTGATTTGAGCGTCGGCAGCTCGTGAGCGATCAGTTGCCGGGCCTGAGTACTTGAACCGATAAAAGTAGTCCGATTTACATCGTGTTTGGACTCGTTTTAACCGGAAGAATCTCGGCTATCCATTGGTACTGCAATGATGAAAGTAAAACGACAATTACGGAAAATGGATTTCAGTAAAATCAACCGTGCACTACTGCGATGGTTGTCGCATCGTAGTATGGACCTGAGCCAAAGTTCGCCTCTCGATCGCGTTGAAGTAAAGGAAAAATTTGCCGAGGAAGTGGTCATCCTGCATCAGCTGCTCCCACGAGACGGGCCGAACGTATCCGCCGGTTCCTCCACTGGCTAACGGGACGTTCTTCGAACGGTTCCTGGATATCCGTCCCCGTGTCGGCGTGCTGTTGCTCATCGACGTCGGTACACTCCGGCTCGGCTTTTCCGGGGTTGCGTTCGCATTGTTTGCGCTCTGCAGAGTCATATAGGCCACCCCGGCGTTCCCGCAGAATACGTTTGTAACACGGTCCATGACGCTGGCCTTTCCCGCACCTGAGAACAGATTCGTTCGGTTCGTTCACTTCGATCCGATTCGAGTCAAGTCGAGTCGATTCGATTGCGTAACAAAGGGGGACACCGCGTTGCGGACGTTGAGGAGGGTTTCGTTAGCTGTTACTGCCTTCGGGGGCCGCGCCGTCCGTGTTCCACGTGCCACGTGCAACGCTGTTCAACACATACTTTCTGTTCCAATAACCCGTAGCAGACTCCCATTTTCGTGCGCCGAATACCAATCTGACAACCGTACTATCTACTCTCGTCACTAGACTGCGGATCTTTTTGCATCTATCACCCGGACAATATTTCCGAGATACAGTAGGACCTCGATTAACCGGATCCCGATTATAAACAAATATGCGTTTAAATATGATTTTATTATGAAGGGAAGTAATTTTCTAAAAAATGAAAAATTTATTTTGGAATATAATGTACATTTTAATTATTTCCCTCGGGTGTTGATTATTCATCGGGCCTTAATTTATCCGGGATGTTCGTCTCCTGATCAAGTCGAGGCCCCACTGTACAAGGCAACATTGATGTACAAAGTGAATGAAGTTCGAAAGTTATTTTATTGAATAAAAATTTATTTATGTTGGAGTATTATAAAGTTCCATGTAAACAATTATTATGTAGAAAATGGAGTGCTAGTGACTGAAGGTTAACACATTATCTATCGGCGGTTGCCTTATAATTTTTTAAAGTCCATGGTTAAACAATTTTTCAGATCTTTCAACAGCAACAGTGATTTTCATCCTGAACCAACAAATCACCTCCAGTATCTAATAATTTTCTTTCAGATTGTTATGAAAACAATTATCTGTAAGTTTTCAGTGGATTTTCAGTAAAAATTTGTTATATAAATTGCAACAAAGTGGAGTGAAATAAAAATTTGATTTCTTTCTTAACATGTTCCATAGGTTGAAGATAATAGAACAGTCAACATTTTTGTCATGAATGCATAAAATCCATTTAATGATAGGAGACATGTTGCTGGTAATATTTGCAGTTAATGTGAACACGCTCGCGACGACGCCCTATGATAATAATTATTTTATGAAAATAATATTTGACTTCAACGTGAACAGTGTTATAAAGAAACACGTGACGTATTCGAGGAGCCTTTGTAAGTCGAAGGGTTAATACGTTTCGTGCCACGTGTACCACCGATGACACACGCGTTCAGGACGATTGAAAAATGTACAATGCAGTATCCTACAAAAATATATAACTTTGGAATTTTCAATATCGTTCTGTTAAGTTGCATTGGCTGTTCTTATTTATTTCATAACCAATTTCCTACGGATGTATTAGATTTACTATAATAGTTGATCATTCTATATATAATCTCGAAAGGCAGAAATAACCAGCGTATTTAAAATTCCGTAGGCGTGCAGCGATCTGACGTCATATTGCAAAGAGATATTGATTTAAAATGGCTACAAAGGCGATTCATTTATCTGTCCTCTTTCCTGTTTCATTACACTTCCCACTCTCAGTTAGCCGACGTCATTTTCTTAGGGAGGGTACGTTAAAGCTATGAACAAATCTCAGAAGTATCAAAATAATGAATAAGGAGAAATATCTTGAAATGGCTCGTAGTCGATCGTTGTCATTTGAAAATGTACGTTCCCGAAATATTTATGGAATACAGTTTTTGTTGGAGGAATGTATGAAACTCGAGATAATACCTCGTCATCCGCCCGTAACGTGCTGACACGTTGACTGCCGTCGTGGTTACCGATGACCGGCAGTCGACTTGTCACTGACGCCATGGGGGTCGTCGGTGACCGACGGCAATGGAATCATAATTGCAACAATCGATGCAAGTAAACGGGAGGGATACTTCGTGTGCTGGTTTACGGGAGATACTGAAGCGTCCTATCCCGGCTAATGCATAAAATGCCGATACATACTAATGAATACAATAGCGTTATAGTCAGACAGCGGATTTTATGCATCCCTGACGAAAAGGAGGTGTAATTTAATACTAACCGTACCGCGATCGGTCAAATGACCCCTTTCACATTAATTATTGACATTATAAAGATGCTTCCATTATAAATTATTCAATAAATTTCTTTATTCAAAAAATTCAGTCTTGTAATTTTTATAAAACAATATACACTACTGTGCAAAAGAAAGAAGCACCCAGTATAATTATAAGATGTAATGACAAACAATATCTTCATGTAGGAATTGTATTGAACAATAACTGATTTATTGCATTTAAAGTATTAGATAATATTATTTGATTTTTTACGCTTTTCTATTAAATTATTTCTATTTTCACAGCAGTGTATATCCGATACATTTTGTATCCGGCACGGTTAGTATTAAAACAACGAAGACATTGGAAGAAAATTTCAAAATACTGACAACTAAAAACTAAATTAATTCCAATTTCACAAGGTAAAACATTTTTATTTCCCATGAAAATCCGCTGTCTAATAATCAAGTTTCCAATAACTTTGTTAATTGCAATACGATTGGAACGATGCTTCGAAACGAGTCCGTTCGATTGCGACTGAATTTTTTCCGCGATTCTATATCTAATTTCTGTGTTTGTATAATATATTGAAGTGCACGCGGCGCTCTACTTCCAGCGCGATAAAAATTGTTCATGGGACAATATGGTGTCCGTGTGGGTGAACTGATTGCGAATAGTGCACGTCACCGGTTTCAGGTTCGACGAAAAAAATGGTTGCGACGCGATAAAGAGATGGACAAGAAATAGAGGCGCACTCGGAGCCAAATAGGACGTACAGGTCGAAAATAAAACGAGAATAACTGCTGCATCTTCGCCGAGTTTACCTTTGCGGAAACGCCTTTAGAGCCGCACTCGCCAATACGGCTGTGCATCGTATAGTACTCGGAAAATCGGTCTTCCGCATTTAACGGATCGTAAAGGATGCCATTCTCATAATAGCACTAATACGGCAATCGCGCACAATATAGAAGGATCGGAGCGACAGAATGTAAACGAAGAAAAACTTAGAAATTATTCGCGTTTATCTGTACTCCATATTTGTTTTCTCGCCTGCCAGAAAATTATTTCATGTCAACGCGTGTAACAACTAGACTGCGATCTTTATGCATTTATAGCATAATTGAATAGGTGAAATTCAAAATTGTTGGAAAATTACATTTATATAATTTTAAAATGTCAATATATGATTTTTTCTTTATTAAAATCATTAAGGGAGCAGACTCCTTTTTCCAGGATGCAAGGATGCGGGATTTGCGTTCTCATTTCTCGATAATACGAAAATGAGGGTTTTTAGTAGTCAAAAACGCTAGGTAAAAGATCGATCTAGGGCGCTATCGCCCTCGACACTCCTATTTTCTCATTTAGGAGGCGTAATTTGCAGTATTTGGAAGCATACAACTGCGCATGTAGCTATTTTCATAGCTATTTTCATAGCTACATGCTGCCGACTAACGGAAATTACGCCTCGTAAACGAAAAAATCGGAGTTTTGAGGGCGATAACGCCCTAGATCGATCTTTTATGTAGCCTCTTGGCTACTAAAAACCCTCGTCTTTGCATTATCGAGAAATAAGAAGGCACAAACCGCAACCTTGCAATCCTGGAAACGAGTCTACCGTCTTAAAGGAAGAAAGAACATTCGATTTGGTTTCTACTTCTTGCAATCGACGCAGACAATTTTTATTTTGCATAAAGATCCGCAGTCTAGTAATAACATAATTTACGATTAGCAGCGTCGTAATATCCGCCGTACGACGGATTGGTGTAGTACACTATACCTCGAGTCAGTTTCGCGGAATCTCACTTTTAGTGTGTCACACTTTTAATAGAATATGTTCGTCCGTACAGGTCGTCACATTTATCCAAGTAGTGGAAAACACTCGAAACTTTTGAACGACGGCGTAGATGCGGCGAGCAATTAAACACAGCATGCCCAACTAGTTCTTGTAAGAGGCGAGCTCGCACACTAGTTACTCCAAAAAGTAATGTTCTCCAGAAATATATATATAAAATTTAACGATTACAGCCGGTACCGCGAGTCACGTGTACCGTGAACCGAAAACGAGGACACTCGTCGACAGTCTTTTAATGTTCAAGTGTGCAGAACGAGAGAGCTCGTAGGCTCATCCATTAAACGCTACTATCAGTCCGCGAGGCAAAATAAACGATAGAAAAATGAAGTTCACGAGACCGATGTACAATATCGCCGACAGATCTTTCATTGTGCAGATCGCGAACGTTATCGAGGATCGAGGATGACCCAGCTTCGCTGTTTGCACGATCGTTGCACGCATCGCCGTCATGCAACCGACGAAAAGATAAAAGATTCGATCAATCGTACGTATTACCCACAATACCCACCCAAGAACCGTGCGGAGTTAGTATTACGAACAGTCGATTTCGTTAATCTCAACACTCTACTTACCGATACGTCGTTTAACCCTCCTACGCGTCTTGGTGTTAGTATAAATCTTCATCATGTTATGTTTTACACTTTAAACAATTGAACAGTAGTTCAGCACAATTCCACGAAGCACGTTTTCCAACAGAAACACGAAGGAATTCGTTGAGCACCGACCTTCTGTAGCTCCGGAGCCAGGATACTAACTCGGAAGCAAGGTGTAATGATGGATTTGTATTTCACTGGTGATGGAATGCGTTTTACTAAACAGAGACTGCCTTCCCTTCGGTTCCGATGAACGGAGGTTCAGGTTCACTTACGTTCTGACGACTTTGGAACGGTTTACGTTGCTTTTATACTGATCCTAGAACCAAATTCTCGACCAATCAACGATCGACGCATTAAGAATGGGTACCTGAATTTTGGGTTTTTCCCCGGTTGCGGCACCTAGGTAATTACTGCACCGAGCAGGTAGCTACTTAGGTACGCGTCGCTTGGGGTGGCTTGAGCTGGTACACTGTCGACTAGCTGTACATTATAGGCCTCAAGATTTCATGCCTACATCTAGAATCTAGAAGAAGCTAAAGAATTTTCTATCAAACCCTCGCCGTACCATCTTTTTTACTGTTACAGTGATTAAAACGTCTTTATCCTCAAAAATGTCGTTGAAGGGAAAAGGAAATTTATATTTTTTGTATGATTACATTTATTTTAATGCTTAAATATTAATTAATTACGAATCAAATTTGATTTCATCTAAAATGAAACGCGTAATATTCATATTTGTTAGACTTCGTTAAAATACGGCAAAGGGTTGACGCTAAACCTACCACGAGGGATCAATGACCCATTTTAGATTTTTGATTTGACAATTATTGAAATCGTAAAGGTGTTTTCATGGGAATTTATTGAATATATTTTTTGACTACCTGCTCCAGTATATACACTCACCGAAATTTGTATAAAGTCACTGTATTTTGTACCCGTGCAAAATCAAGACGGGCCTGTTTATGTACTTCTTCAAGGCCTGGTTTACGTTGCACTTTTGTTCAGAAAAATTAAAAAGCTGTTGCACACGTCTTATTGTTACTGGAAGCTCCAATTCAGCTCGGAAGTGTGCTGCATTTTTCATTTCCTTATCCGCAGACCTCATTAACAATGAATGTTGTCTCGTTGACAATTTTTTATTACCACCTTTAAATTCATATAATTATCAATCACAGTATATGGTCGATTAATTTTCTTAGCAATTGCGCGATCAGAGCAGCCCGTATCTTTACAAGCATCGATTGATGCTTTTTCTTCACTTGTTAGTACTTTTTCTCTCGGCATGCTAATACACGTAAATCAAATGATGACAAACAGAATTTATATAATATTTACAATATTCCGTAGTTCTCTGCTCAGAATACAGAGAAACACTAAGTGACTTTATAGAAACTTCGCACTTGTGTTCTGCGCCACACAGAAAGAAATTAAAACAAACGTAAATAGTAAACATAGCGGTCTAGAGTGCGCAGTCCCTCTATCCGAGTGTCAACAAGGCACACGACCAGATACGATAAATCAACAAAAATGGTGATATTTTTAAAATATCTATGAAAATGAAGATGACTTTATAGAAATTTTGGCCACTGTGTTATAGTAAACAAACAGACAAACAAACAAGAAAGTGAGCTAATAAAACCGTGGTAAAATCGTACAAAATATAAATAAAGTTAATCTTGTCGTTTTTATAGCTCTATACAAATCAGTCACTTTTGATGGTCGGTAGGTTTAGTATTAACACACTACCGACCGGTGATTATTGCATAATTTTGAAAAATCTAGGGTACATGGCTGAACTCTTTTTAATGGAACTTTCAATAGCAACAGCAATTTTCATTGTGAACTAACAAGTCACCCTCAATAACGTCATCTAATAGTTTCACTTAAGATTGTAATGTAACAGAAAATTTCTATGCTTTCTTTTGGTACAGCACAATTATTGAAAATTCTATTAATAGGCTTTCGGTAGGTAAAGTGTTAAATAGCAATCTCAACGAGAATTATTTTCGAGATGGTTGAGGTAATTGGTTGCTCTTCGAATTACTGGCATTACTTGAATTCAGTTTTGAAAGTCAATTAAATCGTTGATAAGTGCAATATCGCCGATCATAATTTTTATTTTAATGCTATAAATAAGGGAGATCCCAGGAAAGAAGAACATTATCATTATGCTTTTAATTCTTTGCGTTCGAATGGCAGCTCTGTGACGCCATTAAAGCCTAGCATACAAAATTCAGGTGTGCTGCGAGTAAATACGTCCAATTTTACACGCATAAAATAAACAAACTCGACAGAATGGGAATATTTCTGGAGTTGAAATAGCTCCGAGTGTAAAATAACAAATGGCTAAAATGACCAGTAGGATAGAAGGGAGCAAACAGAGAACGGTTGAATATTCGTCGGACGAGGGTTGGAAAGGTGCGTAACGTTGAAATTTGGGATCGGTGCCCGCGAACAAGGTGCGCAAACGTTCCGCTAAAAAGTTATTTATTCCGGAGGGGGTAATCGGTGTGTATGGACATTCGGTGGCCATTTTCGAGCGGGCAAAGCCGGCCAAAGCGGAAAGAGCTTCGATAATCAGCGCGACGACACGGAACGAATGATTAATTGTCCTCTCCGGATCCATCGAGCGATTTTATCAGCCCCTCTACAAGCTGGCTAGCTTCCAGCCGCCGGTGATCGGCCATTTCACGCATTTAAATAAATCCCCCGTCAGCATTTCGTCGAGAGCAATGCCGTGCGTTCACGTTCCCGGAGAGCCTTTTGTTTTTAAGTCGTGCCGCGCCGCGTCGGTTCGCAGTATGTACATTCGGATCGGTTTCTCTTTCTATTTCTCGGCGGCCGAGCCGAGCTGCGCCGAGACAAATGTCGATTCACCGAGTGTTTCCGCTTCGCAAATTGCTGACGCGTTTCCGTAAACCGATACGAGAGTCCATCGTGTACACTGCCGCGAGAACCGACAATGGCCGAGTCCCGCTAACAGAGGACTCTCGGGAATTACCCCTATTGTTCAGACGCTGGAACTCTCCACGCCGACGTTCGAAAATATTTGTTCGACTTTTATTGCCGATGAATATGCAAACGGAGATCAGCCAGTAAAAGCCATTCTATCCGGCAAACGATCCGTAGAAACGGATCCATAAGAATATGGAAATCGTCCAGCCTGTGCACGCATACAACCTTTTTTCACCTTCTGTGGACGAAATCCGCCGCTCAGGTGGCAAGACATTCATTATTACAAAATTAATTAATCAAATCTCAAAAACAACCACTCATGTATAAACCCGTAGTTGCCAATGATACTTGCGAGGTTAATGCAACTTGACAAATAAAGTAAAAAAAATTTATTATTCTCAAACAATGTCTAACAAATTGTATATTAATACATCAAAGTAAATACGTTTGTTCTCTCGCGAAGCAACGCCGTCTTTCTTTCAGCGATTAGGTTCGAGAACTGGAACAGAATGCACCGGCTTGTGCTTCGTTACAGGAGAAATTCTAAAGAGAAAGACGCAAAGACGTAAAAATAAAATCCTCGAGGATGGACTAGAAGATGAACCATGTCGAAGAACGTTAAATATAGCCACTGACCAACGCGCGTTCCCTCTAAGGTGTGCAATAGGAGGAACAACTTACGGGAAGAAGATTATAGTCCTGTTGATTGATGGGAGCGCGGAACGAGAAGAAAAAGTAACGCGAAAATTGGCAAGAAAATTTCCGCGTTTGTTGGCAACCTCATGATCATCGTCCCTTTGATCTCCTCGAGGGATAACGAAGACTGTAACTAACGTCGACGCAGGAATACCTGTTCTATAAGATGTCAAATAATTAATCGCTGACGAGATTCAAAAGTAATCAAAATGAAAATCTCGATGTTTCCACTGCAGATCTCTTTTACTTATGTCACTGTTGTAAACGGATATACAGTTAGGCGGAAATGGCAGTTATAGGCCGAAAATCATGAAAAATTGCAATTTTTACCACTTTTAATCGTTTATAATTCGTAAACCAATTAACCAATTTCAATGAAATTTTCAGAACGTAAAGTGGGTGTACTAAGTATTCGTACAAAGTTGTTCGTAGTTTTTAAAAACTAACAACTTTTTTATAAATGTACCGAACGACCTGATTTTTTATAAACTATTAGAAGCATTGATTTACGAAATGATATGCAAAAAAGATTTTCCTAAAATTATAATTTACAAGGTTACATGCACAAATAAAAAAGACATTTTTTAAAACTTCTTTATTTGGGCCCTTAATGAAAACAAAACATATATTTTAAATTTTACTCATTTTTTATTCAATTCTACTCATGCTGAAATTTCATCGAAATCGGTTAACGCAGTAAAAAACGACACGCATCGAGAGATATACGATTCTGTGGACTTTAAGCTGAAATTGATCAAAAGTTGTGTGAAACTAGGATTTTCACCATTTTTAACCACTTGCAGCTCGTGTGTGTCAATCAATTTCGATTAAATTTTCGGCACGTGTATAACTAACATAGATCTACAAAACAAATAATTTAAATTTTCATTGAGGGCCCAAATAAAAAAGTTTGAAAAAATGCCTTTTTTATTTTTGCATGTAACCTTGTAAATTATAATTTTTGGAAAATCTGTCTTGCATATCATTTCGTAAGCCAATGCTTCTAATTGATTATAAAATATCAGGCAGTTTGGTACAATTATAAAAAAATTATTAGTTTTTAAAAGGTGTACGAATACTTTGTACACCCACTGTATATAATTTATACAAGTGTACAAAACACATCTTTTAAATTTCCGTTATTAGCTAAAAAGTTGTAAAAATTAATTTTTTATTACCAATATTTGGACCGTTTATTTTGAAAGTGGTGTAAGTCTATTTTCTCTTGTTTTTTTTTATTTTTTTTAAATTTTATTTACATTAAATTAAGCATGAATTATGTGATATCTCATTTTTTTCAAAAATGGACTTACACCACTTTCAAAATAAACGGTCCATTTATTAGACGTCATTTACTAAACTAACTCTTCTAGCCTTACAGAGAAATTCAAGTTGTTTGGTCCATTCATAAAAAAGTTATTCTGATTTACAGTGTGTATGATCAGTTATGCTCCTAACTGTATAAGTAGAAACGGTCAGTTATAAAAATATGTATCGGACAATCCTGCTCAAAGGTCACGAGTCTTTCTCAAACTCGGGATTCTCCGGAACACAATGTTCCATACGAATAAATATCATTCCATATTTTGTCGTTCTTACACCGCGCATTGTTTATTTCAAATGAAACAACCCGTAATCCAATATTTTATTCAAAAATTTATTATTAGACAGCGGATCTTTATACATTTATGAAGAAATTGATCGGGCGAAATATGAAACAGTAAAAGACTGAAAAAATTCAAGAATGCTGTAATGTTGTTTTTAATGTAACAAAGTCGTTAAGGGATGAAATCAATTTTTATTTTATTTCTGCTTCCCACAATCAATGCGAAACATTTTTATTTTGCATGGAGATCCGCAGTCTACTTATTATGTATTCTCGTCATTGTTCCAGCCATTTCCGTTTCTCGAAATGCGCCACTAATTAAAATCCGAATTAGCTCGGCTAAATTATAGGATGTTTTAATGCCAACAATGGCGTTCTTGTAAATGTAGAATAATGCAAAGTAATAATAATGTTATTATTAATATCATCATTAAATTATTGTTTCCCTTATATTTGCAGTTAATAAATCTGCTTCTCTAACAGAAGCTGTACGTTGATATTAGTTATCCACATTTGTTGCTTTATTTTCAATACAAATCCGCCACATCGAGGATTAATCAATTATTTCTAAGATGGAGATTATTTTGCAAATAATCCAGAAATTCACGATAAAAGGGCTACGAATGAGCTTGTACATCTGATCGATTAGGAAAGAAGCTTACGTGCCACCATAATAGGTTTAGATAAAAGTAGCATTAGCAAGTGTGCAACGATGCTTGTCGAAGGAAAAAAAGGAGGGATCGTTTCAATCAAGTTTTATCGCGATCGTCCTAAATCGTGCGAATGATGATCGGAGCGGAAGTAAGGATTGTCCGGGTCAGGCTCGAAAACGGATCGCGTGATTTCGCGTACAACGAGGCGGGGAACGGGCCTCGGAGGGGAAGAGGGCGAAGGGCTCGGTGATACTTCGATTCATTCTAGTTTCCACGTTTCCACGTGCACGGGGACGAACGCTATCGATTCCATTGCAGTTCGGATTGCGACTGAAGCCAGCCGGTAGCCACTGAAACGACGTCGAAAATCTCTGAAGCGACGGGAACACGTCTCGACGACTCGCCATCGTTCAGCGACGTTCAATAATCGAGGCGCGTTTGTAACAATATACAGCTTCGCACCTTTTACCCATCTTTCATCATGTATCTTCGCTAAAAAATGTGATCCCTTCCACACGGTGTGAAGAAGAGTTAGTTATAACTAATTGTGTGTTAATACGTTCGAGTGCAACAGCTCCTGGATATTCCACCTTCTTCTACACTTGTATTCCATTGTATCATTAACTCTCGGATATTTTACTAATACAGTTTCATTCCGATATAAAACGATGGACCGGTTTTCGTCGTATTTTGGATAAAGACGGAGGTTCTTTATGCAAAATAAAAATTGTCTGCGAGAGGAGACCAATAGAAATATCTCTCCTTCTGTAATGAATAGACTGCAGACTTTTATGCAAAACATTATAACAAAATACACTATTGCTTGAATCTTTGTAATTGTAATCTTGCTATCTTGTTTTTACTTGGACACAGGAAAGGAGACAGTCTTTATAGTAACTAAGTATATGATAGAGTGTCTTATCAGGCAAAGAGAAAGATGAACAAACAGTCCGACACGTTAAGACACGGATGGAGTAACAGCGTTGTATTCTCGCGTAAACGAATTCGTCGTTCTGATTGGAAGACTGTAGATCTTCGTGCAAACATATTTGTTTAATAAACGTTGTGCCATCCGCTAACAGGTCTATCAGGTTGCGCCGAAAGTCTGTTTCGTTTTCGACTGATGCATCGTAAAAATCCAAAAAATGAGAGAAAATGGCACGGGTAAATAGGAGGAAGCTTGAGAAGAAATAATAATACGGAAATAAAAAGTTGACGGATGGAAAAATTTCCAAAAATCTTCTAGGAATGCTATCTGTGATATATTCAAATTTTTAAAAAATCTTTTAAAAATGAATATAATTTCGGAAATGCTCGTGCAGACAAATTTTTCTTTACAGTTTGCTTTAAAAATGTATAGGGTCCAATTACACCCCTGTTCACGGTTAACATTAAAATAGCAGTCCGAGAGAAATGGTTAAACGTGCGCATTGCGAGAGAAACTTTTCGGACAACCTAATGTTATCTTGAAAGAACCTGACCAGATTTGACTAAACTCTTTTAGCCTAAATCCAGCGATCGCGCAACGGTGGTTGGCCAAACTTCGGTGGCGGTTGCGAGTCCGTTTGTTTGCAGTATGGGAGAAGTGGATCGACAAACTCGGGCACATTAAAATCCTTCGAAATAATGTAGCACAGTAGAAACGGAGAGGGAAAAGTGTCGAGAATTTAAGTTGAACTGGGTTAGGTCTGGATTATGCATGAGTGCTGTTAGAGTCGGGTCAGGGCCGGATTGGATCCGCCCAAGCATAAGTTAGGCTTGAGTTTGATCAGAATTAAGATCATGCGGTGTTCGGTCAGGCGTCACTTCGGATTTCGCAAAATACAGAGCGGAATCGAGTTAGAGGGTTCTTAGGCTTGGGTTTCATCGATTGAATCGGATTTGAAGGCAGGACGACACTGCGGTCGTCGCGTCGTTTGAAATTCGGTGAGATTAGAATTAGGATCCTGTTAGGGTTTCGAGCTGTGTATGGACAAAACAGAGTCGGGGATTTGTCTTGCGCTAATTGAATCTGACACGGGGGTGGGTTAGGCTTTGCTTCGAACCGAGTCGGGTCAGAGTTAAGACCCGTACTTCGGTTTCGCTATGTCTGAAAACCGACATCTTAGGTTGATTACAAATTGCACACGTAATCACGATGATATGAACCTGGATTTCGATCGGATCTGCTTATAGTACCTCATCCTGATGTGCCATATGGAACAGTTGTACATTTCGTTGTATATATCAATTTTATTTATCGACGAAACGATTTGTTATTTGCATTGACTTGTTGCCTAGACTACAATTTTATAAAACCAGAATAAAGAACAAATGTATTTGACAGAACAATTTTTAACGTGATACCAAAGTGGAAATGTTCCTGCATTCGTGAAGATCCTCAGTCTGTTTTCATAAATGTAAATTAATTATGTCTCGACGCGATACTAGGTTGATTCGATTGGAATCAATACGAGCTAGGTTGATTAAGTCAACTGAATATGATTCGGGCAGGGGTTGGACGTAATCTAAAAGTTGATTAAGATGGGAACGACTATAGGGCTGTGTTCAATCTGGGATAGATTCAAGTGAAATCCCCACGTTACGCCATTTTTAACTCCCGAATGCAGAATCCGAATGACCCAATTGTGGCTGTTGCTACATTTATTTCTTAACATATGTATTCGTATAGTTGTAAGCCGTGTAATTATGCGTGAACGTACCATATGAGGTTAAAAGCACACACACACACATACATATATGCATAACTAAAATTATCCTGTAAATTACGTGCAGTGGAAATGATGCGTTCGACAGTAACTAATCGAAAGAATGATTGAAATCAAAGTTGCGTGCTATCAGTTACACCCAACACATACAAATTTGCGTTAACACCAGAGCCAGCAGAAGTATTAAATTGGTTCTGTAAGAATTTATAAAACATACTGATTCGTTTGTGTGCACAGTAGACAGTAGAATAAAATTTAATTAAAATTCCAATAAATGCATTTCTTATAATTCATAATAAACAGTGATTTTAAAACAGACAACGTGTACTGATCTTTCGTTACGTAAATAATGAAATTATTTGTTTACCGCTATAGAGAAATTACACGCGCCGTCCCGATGTCAATACGTCGATACTCATTAAAATCAAATTCAGTCAGTTCGATCGCTCGGGGTACTTCTAGTATCAATTTCCCAGTGCACTGTTAATAATCAGTCAGAATGTTAATTCAAAATTATCATCGACTTCGGGCGTCGTTGTGTGGGTTACGTGGCAAGAAAATCGAATGAATGAACACTAGAACTACCTAGGGTTGAAAGTAGGGTTGAAATGACCTACTTCAGATTTCTGGTTTTGCTAAAAGCGAACGTGGTCTTGTAGAAAATTGTAAAATATACTGATTCATTTTTATGCACGGTACGATAAAGATTGAAACATGGAAAGGTTCAATTTCATAATTTAAACGTTTCGACCGCTCGGTAGTTGCAGTGTTCGACGATTTGCTGTTAATTGTAAAGGATTGCGATGCGGGTTACGTGTAAAATGGATCGACAATATTACCAACCATGGTGCTTGGACGCTTTCAGCCCCAGACCGTTGATTCTCTTGGTTAGCTCGGCGCTGGCTCTTTCGACGACCCCCTGCGCTGATATCGAAGACATCTCTCAAGCGGTGGAGGCGCACTCCCTTTGTTCACCCAGGATTCGTAGTCAAGACGAGCACGGGTCCGCGTGGCCGTGGTTAAAGCGCCGCATATTCAAGCGGAAGAACGCGCCGAGCCGAGAATCGTTTTCCCGTTTCTTTCCCTCGGGCCGTGTTCACGGCACGCATCGATCCGATAATATCCGAGCGGCAGAAATCACAACAGCCCCTGGTGGTGGTGTCGACGCGCGCGACGCGACGCGACGTTCCGATAGCACACACAAACCCCGGGCCTGGTTATTCCGCGAAGAGGCGCATTCGATCGCTAATTTTCTACGGGGATATCGGGGAACCTTCTAAATTTATCGCGCGCATCGCCGGGACGCGACGAGAGGAACGACAAACGCAACCCTCCGGCGCGGTGGCTCTCTACGACGCGAATCGATGATGGAACGTTTCACTGGAGAGATCTATTTTAATCGCTGGCATGACTCTCGAACGATTAAACGGCGGGCCACGGCGGCGAGTGAATGAAGGACGTAACGCGGTGTACGCGGAGCGTGCAGCACCAAGGGTGGTCGGGTAAATGGGGGTTACGTGACCCTACCCCCCTCGCGACAATTCGCGAAATATCGAGAATAATCTGGTATCGGCCGCGGCGCCGTGCGGCACCGATCCCCGGGTTTATGTAAGAAACTTTGACCACCTCACTGCGAAACGTAAGAACGACGGAACGCCTCTACGGGAAATAGTTCGCGGGTAATCGATAAACGACCGATGATCGGCTAACGAGGGTTATGCGTTCCGATCGGCGTTTATCGTCTCCTTTCTCGCTTGGTTCTACGGTAGCTACGTTTGCACGGGACGCGACGCGACGCGCTTCCTGTGGACCACGTCGCCGCGGCTGGACCGTTTACCGCGGTGTCCCTCTGTTTATGTGTCAGTCATGACACCGAGCGGAAAACAAAGCTAAAAGGTGGAGCTGTTCTGCAACGGGCTCGGTACATGGGGGTGGTTTGCGCGAGACTGAATCGATAGTCGCGCTGAACTTGTCCGGCTGCCTCCACCCCCCTCCCCTTTTCCCGGCCACGCGATCGTGTGCCGTGCCGTGTGGTTTCTAGGCACGAGCGAACCTCTTTACGCCTGTCGACCGGTGACCCGCCGTGCACGACGCAACGCCCAACGATATGCAACCCTCTCAACCGAAAGATATTCCGGTCCCACCCTCCCGGCGCATGCCATAATCCTGGCCATTGAATTCTCCGAATTAAATTGACATTGGTTCGAGAACCAACAGGACATCTTTTCTGTGAAAGCTTCCGGGTGTAAGTCGTGTCCTAGAGGAATTATTTTCCCAACGTTTTGATTTCAGTGTCTTCGACCCCCTGATGAAGCTAGCTGCAATGCTGGCGAAACGTTAGGAAAATAATTCCTCTAGGACCCGGCTTACACGCGAAAGCCTTGACCCTGCATCTCTGATTAGTACATCTTTCTTTCACAAGACATGACTCGAGCACGGTAAAGCTTGAGAATCGGTATAACGAGCGGAAGCGAGATAGACGTAATGCGTTGAGCATCGGCGGCAGTCGAGGACTCGGCATTTCAACGAGAGATCATGCCTGAAAAAAATAAACATGTTATGAAGGAAACTTCATTTTTAATGATTATCATCTTACCTTTAGAATTGCAGTAATACCAATGGATAGCCGAGATTCTTCCGATTAAAACAAGTCCTAACACGGTGTAAATTGGATTATTTTTATCGGTTTAAGTACATGGACATAGATTGCCCCGTATTAAATCGGTAGAATTAGTCCAATTTACCTCATTTTTCGATTCCGTTTAGTCGAAAGGATTTCAGCCACCCACAGGCGCTACAATTATATAGGTAAGACGACAATTACTGGAAATCAAATTTTCTTTATTCCATGTTTAGTTTTTCCAGTCGTCTATCGTTGTCTACTGAGGTAGCTTCGTCAAGCTCCTGCCACAAAATTACTTTTAACAAAGAATATTATTATTAAAAATTATTTTACATAAACAACTTCTACCCATCGAAAAGAGATGAAGTTCGAAAGGAATTAACACTGTTTTGGATTTCAAATTTGCTTGAATAATATGAAAATGTTTCTCAATAATAATAATAAGTAAATTTGCACCATTCATTTGGTTCATTTGTCATTTTTTTTACTCTGATGATAGAATGCAGAAGTAATCAATAATTTTCTTCAGAGGAGAACACCACGGGACATAATGAGAAATTGTATATTTTTTCAGTTTTAACATTTATACATCTTTGTGTTTGATGTAATATCTTCATTCATCTTTAGGATATAAAAAAAATTGTTCTTATGCTATCTTGAGACCAGCAATGGAATTCTCGAGGAGCTAGATGGTAGAAGGAAGATAAAGAGAAATTAATTGTAAAATAATGGAAAATGGTCATTGTGGTACATTATTGAAGCTTACCTTAAGATCCCAGACTACCAACTGACCGTCTAAACCGCTTGTACTAAATTCGTTATCCGATACTTTTCGTACGCAATTAATTGTATTTTGGTGTATGCTATCCAAGGCATTATCGTTTGTATCTGTTCTCGCTTGCCGATCTAACGATTGAAATTTCCGCATAGCAGATAAGCCGGCAGCCTCTTTTTTCTGTGTGTTGTCTAACTTTGATACAAAATACAGTTGACCGTTGTCGTCAATGGAATACAACATGGGCATGCAACTATGACCCTAAGCAATAAATAAAATTATCTCTCGTAAATAAGTGGTTGTTACATAAATTAAAATCTTATTGTATTTAGCAATTGAGAACATTAATATTTATACCGCTGCAACAATGGAATTGGACCCCATCCAAACACAACTTAAAAATGGTAAATGTTCTGTATACAATCGTACAACTGCATTTCCTTTAGTAGCATCAGCAATGCATATAGATGAATTGTGTGCGACCCAACATATTTTATTACCACATGGACTAAATGCGACAGAATGTATCCAACCCCCTGTATACAAGAAGTAAACCAAGTAAGAGACAGAAATAAATAATATTTATACCAATAAAAAGAATATGATGAGATCTACCTCCGTTAGGAGTATTTTGAAATTCAGCAAGTAATGTTCCTAAAGTATTGCTTTGACCCCAAGAACTAGAACCTGGTGCATCTTCCATGTCATTGATAAATGCGCTAAAGACACGAACTTTATAATCGGTAGATCCAGCAACAAGAACTTTGTTATTTGGATGCCAGTCGACTGTAGTTACAGTGGACCTCAATGGACGCTTTATATGCTTACACTGCCACCAATTATTCTCAGAGACAAAGTAACACACAGCTATTATTCTACCTCCTGATCCAACAGCAAATTTATTTTCTACAAAACAAAATACAACCACTTAGCAAATTGATTTAAAGACAATTACATTGCATAATTGATTTAAATTAGAATAAATATAAAATATACCTAATGGAGACCATTTGACACATGTTGCAGCTCGGTTTATTCTTAAAACAACCCATGTAGGATTCCATTTCCCATCTTCTTCTTGTGTCCAAACGTACGCATTCTTATCTGCTGAACAAGTTACTATTCGATTAGCATTTGGTGCCCAATCGATGCCCATGACATGCATATGATGCTCTTGGAAGTCCTGCAGCAATTTCCAACCACTCGATGTACGCTTGTGAACTTGTATTTCATTATTATTCGGACAGATAGCCACTTCTATAAAGAACAGATTAAAGATGTTCATTAATTTGAAAGAAGCTCACCACTGAATAAACAAATGTCATACCTTTTCTGTCTTTATTCCAAGCGTGACAGCTGATAGCCTCAACACCTAAGTTATGTACTTCTGTCATCTTGTCGCTGATTTTCACAAACGGTTTAACGAAATTACATACGATATCGTTCGAATCGGTATTCGATCAACCGTGAATTATCTCTGTATATGAATCACCGCACGTTACCGTTCAAAAACGGGTGCGGTCGCACATTAAACGTAATTCACTTATTTAAAAATTACCGGAAAAGTTTACTTATGTACGTAGATTTTCGGAAATTCGTGGACTCTGGTCAGTCGACACGAATTTCCCAGATATCTGACGAACGGCACGACACGAAAATGCTCTGTCTAAATGCACCGAAATTGACAGTTCATCCGCCGACAGCGGGTTATCAAGGCACCCTATAAGGTTATGTTGTTCCAGATAGCAATATCAGAGAGGAAATTTCTTCTCTGGTAATATATTCTAAAATGCTTCTACCAATTCTACTTTTATCGTAGCGCCCTCTATTTTTAGGGGAATAATTATGTAAATACAAACATGCTATAGACAGCTAATGATGACGTATAGGAGTAGTCTGGTACTCTGGTAGACATCAACCAATCACCCAATGTATTTTTTTGTCTCACGTCAGCGGTCAGCGGGGTTCTCGCAATTGCGAAGGAAAAAGTAACGGTGACGATTTTTAATGAAAATTGAAAACGTGTATGTCGTAAACCTAAGTAAGCTATATACATATACAACAGTTTCATTGAAATCGGTTGACGCATAAAAAAGCTATGGGCATTGTAATTTGTATATAATATCAAATATAATATGTAAAAATCTTTGAATTTTGGGTTTGCGCAGATTCTTACAATTTTTGCTATTTTCAATCAATTATATTTCATAACAACCTTCATCGATTTCGAGTATATAACTTATTACTTGTAGACCTACCAACGGCACCTTCTAAATTTTCATTACAGACACAGATTAAAAATTAAAAAATCGCAACCTTTACTTTTTTCTTCGTAATTGCGATCATTAACAATTAAACAAAAATTATATATTTACACATTAGCTATAGTAAACTACTCCTTCTAACACCTAGAACATTTTTTTTAAATACATCAATTATAGCTTGTATAAAAGTATATATATATCTGCATATAACATAAATTTAAAATTACGTTAGGTTTTCTGTATAAAACGTAAATTTACTTCATTCAATGATAAAAATCGGGGATTTCTTCTCCGAGTCACACTTCTTCTCCGCAATAATTATATGCGCGTGCACTTCATCATGTCTCCAATAACGGATCGCATTATAGTGTTTCAAAAGGGACGATAGTAAGATGATAGGTAAAATAAACATATCCGTGACACTGTAGAAGTGTTTATCAACATAAACTTTAATCGAGACAAGGATCTACAGTGAGATCTGTTATAACGAGACGTGATCAAGTGCACGCGTACCCGGCGAGAATTCAAAGTCGATTTTCTCGAAAACGAAGCCTCATATGAAAAAATTTTATTCTATATTTTCGACTTATTTTTTCATATAGTATCACGTGGTATCACTCCCTTTTTGTTTGTACCACCAGTTACGAAACACCCTGTATATTATTTTCTATAGCACCAAGCAGAAATATCATTATAGTTATATTTTATAGTACTCTTAGGCAATGTATAAAATATGAATGAAGTTTGTGATTTCAGTAATGAATTATATATAATTATATCGAGTTTGAGATTATCAACTGAATCTAAAAATTAGATACCATGAAATAGATACATACATACTCATCCGTCAAATACAATTATCAGATATGTTATCACAAGTAAAAGTAAACGCTTGCTGAACCCTTCACAGAATGAGTAATAGCAATCGTGCCGTGATACTTGAAGTATAAAGTATCTCTGTCCCAAATTCAGTTAAAATCAGTATACAAATGGCTATTAATTTATATTTAACTAGTTTTTATTTCTTATTTATAATATCCAGCTGTATGGGTAATATATGTTTGACGTGTTCGTGTTCGATTACAAGTAAGTAAAATGATTTTGTTGTTACAATCATTTCAAAAGATATATATCTATATATGTGAAATCTAATTTTAATAAATTGTAATAGATTACGGATCAATAGTCAACTGTAGTGAGAAATATTTGGGGAACAAGGATGTACTTTATTCTTACCTGCTGATGTCAGATCGAGCCTTAGAATTTGACAAACTTATTCTGTCAAACAACTATATAGTTAACTTATCGGAAGATCTGTTGAAAGCATTGAAATCTCTGAAGAGTTTGGATCTATCTGAAAATTGGATAAAAAACATACATACAAGAAGTTTTAACGATTTGCACAAGCTTGAAAATTTAAATTTTTCTAAAAATAATTTAACTACATTTGATACTTCATTATTAAAAGCTCTTCCGACATTATTAACGTTAGATCTTAGTTATAATCATATTAATTTAATAGAACATACAATAGATGGAACAGTAACAAAAGTTATTTCTTTAAACCTTTCGCATAATAATATATCTCAAATACCTAAGAACTTATTTGATTCTCTATCAAAACTACAATACTTGGATCTGTCATTTAATCAAATTCATTCATTGGAAGATATTGATTTAAAATATCTACATTCTTTGAAAGTTCTCCATGTGAATAATAATTTTCTTACGTCATTAGATATTCGAATATTTCCAAAATCTGTAATAGAACTGCTCGCTGGATATAATTTAATAAAAGAGATATATTACACACCATGTCAAATTAAAGTACTAAATATAGAGTTCAACCATATTTCTCAAATACAGTCAAATATAACTGCATTAAAAGAATTACACAGTTTGAATATCAGTGGAAACGAGATATCAAATTTTCCACAGGTTTCATTTCAGAATTTAAAAACTTTAGATCTAACTTGCAATAAGTTAGCTTATATTCCTGAAACATTATCCACGATAAATTTTCCATCACTTGTTGAACTTAATGTTAGTAAGAATCCTATTCAAAACTTGAGCTTTCCCTCTATTTTAAAATTGCAATCATTTGTTGCAAATAATATAAGTATGTTATATACTATTGACGAAAGTACATTCGCGAAATTGTATTCTTCATCAACGAAATGTATCAGTCTCACTATATCCAACAACGAAAATTTGTTCTCTATTCATGAAAATGCTTTGGACCATCTACATTTATGTTCAGTAAGTTTTATGAACTATACTTGTAGATTTTTATCTAATATCTAATTAATTATGTTTTCTATATTATTATTAGTTGGATTTAAGTAATAATAATATTAGTTACATTGCATCAAAAATGGTTCTACGTAATAATAATTTAATCACACATAAAGTGTACCTGCAAGGAAACCCAATCAAGTGCGATTGTTCGATGCAATGGTTACTAGACAATGTAGTACCAAAATTATATAAAACAGATCCTAATCTTCTAGATAATTTGAGGTATATATTTCAATGAACTATTTTGTTATACAGTTATATTTTAATCCATTTCTTTTATATTTTATTATAGATGTGCTTGGCCTCCGCAATTATCAAACATAAGAATAGTACATTGGTACGGATGGGATGGCAAAGTTTTCTGTAGTGATATGTCAAATAAACTCTCAATGAATGCGGTTGCTGAGTCAACCGATAATCAAATGGTAACATTTGATTCTAGTCCCGGTCTGCTTGTTGCTTTAGGATTATGCACAGGTTTATTATCAATATTGATGATTGTGGGTATTATCTGGTCGCGAAAATTAATTCTGAGAAAGAGGAGATTCAATAGAAAATTTTGATATTTATTATTGTATATTATACAAATTTATTTATACATTTACATGGTATTTATATAATATATTATTATACATTTTTGTAATATATCCGTAACGTATATTCATAAAATATATTTTCTACAGTTATAATTTTATTATAATTCTCCTGTTTCAATAACTTTTTAAACTTGTAAAACTAATGCAAATACTTCGGAAACAAATATTAATAAATAGTGCATTATAAAGTAATACGAATATAGAATTGTTATTATTAAATATTTGCACGAAATAAGAATGTTAAATCTAGTTGATTTAAATTTCCCGCGTGCCCATACATCAAAGGTACCGCTAGGAGTGTCGCCTCGCCCACTGATATATATACTATGGATGCGGTATTGCCATAAGCCAGCTGCACAGCTTTTCGTCCCGAATTGATCGTAGAGTGCAACGCCAGCGCCGCCAGGTAGTGCCAAATGTATTAAGGGAAATAGCGCAAGTTTCGAAAATGAAGTTCATAAGATTGAAATAATAGTATGTTATAACATCACAAATCAATCATAAGTTATAACAAATTAAACAGAAGTGAAATTTGTGAAATAAATGCATAAATGTAATATAAAAGAAACTAAGAATGATTAATGAAGTGAAGAGAAAGTGCAAAATTGAATTAAAAATATTTGTAAATATTTTTGTCGTTTGCTTTATTGTTATAGGTAAGGGAAAAGTAAATAGGTGTGTATTTCTTACGTTTTAAGAGGAGCATTAAATGAAATCAAACTCATAATAATATTGAAATACATTTATTAATATAATTAATATTTACATATAATTGTACAAAATTAATACCATGTTATTGAGTTATGTAAAAATCGGATACTTGCAAATGATAATTTCAAGTAGTCATTCAAGGCTCAGCAGTACCGACTTTTATCACTGTTGATAACTGCACAGATAAAAATGTTAATATTTCTTAAATCTGTAATACTACTATAAAGTTGAAAAGATTGAAGAAAGTCATTCTGGAGAAAGCACAAGCAGAAAAATAAATATCTTATACATAATGGTATCACAATTTTATTTTAACACACAGCAAGCAGAAAAGCATACAGGATGTAAGAACAAGCCACAACTAGCAGTATAGTTATTAAATATAATTATTTATTTTAAAACTATTTACAATGTGTTAGGAAAGCAATAATTGACTTCACTGATTCGCCCAAACAATCGATCGCGTTAAAAAATGTCGCATATTAGTGCCAGTAATCGCCGAAGCATATTGTTTTGTTGCCGTATATATACGCAATTCTATGTATTTTTCAATTATCGTTTTTATAAGTCTATTAGTGTGACTTATAAATTCGTCGACACTGAACATTTCCATATCATGTTGTTGCAACTCTAAGAATAAATTATTATTTCTAGTTGCTTGTTCGAAAGCCCGAGTTGCTAAAATGCACGGGAAGTTTCTTTCTATGGGTGGTTTACCTGAATTTGAATTGCAGGCTTTACGGAAAAGCAATTCTGTAGTTAAACAAATTTGTACAACGCTATTCGATGGAATAGTCAAATATCCATTCGCAACTTCCTTTAAGGTATGTACCTTTATTTTTAGACGTTTTAGTTTCCGCTTCATCAGCTTGTTATTCTTCAGGGAAGAGTCTAGTTTTCGCCAGAGGTTACTTAACTTCTTCAGGGTACTCGCCGGGGTTCTCTCATAGTGGTGGTCATGATGCATGTTCTCATATGCCGTCATGGGCTTGAACTTTGTTACATTCTTTTTGGATGTACTTGGCTGACTCTCTTCAACAACTGCAATGAAAAATAATGTCACAAAAATTTATATATTACGAAAAAAATGTCAACTTTATCACTAAAATAATATATGTGATAAAACGAAATACTGTAATTGAAACTTATTTGAACTTACAAATCTCTCTGCTACTTGTAGGAGAGTTAATGTACTCTACACACATAGACACTTCTGGGATTTCTTCACTAGTTACAATAGATTCATTAATATCTGAAAACAAAGTACATACACTAATTTGATATATATTACATATTAAATTACAAAATTATATTAAATTTAATATTTATATATTACATATTAAATTACATTAATATATTATAAATCAATTAAGACACAGTTCCTTACTTCCATGATTACTTTCTACCAAAATATTGCTGTGTTCTTGAAACGTTTCCTGGCATGTCAAAATAGTTGATACAGATCCCGGTTTCATAGTTATCCTGTTGCTGTGATGCACATTAAAACAGTCTTTATGGAAGTGATCCGTACACAAATAACTACTGTCTTTAGGCGTCCAATTTTCCCGGCCTATAAATTTGATCCATTGTTCACGCACTGCTGCATCTCGTGGAAATCTGTGTTTTATCATATGGGAATTTAAAACAAAACAATTTAGTAATATTGAAAATTGAAAAGAAATTATATTATCTGTGCAAACCAGTGCAATGATGCCTTGTTTTTGTTCTTACTATAATTTCCGCAATATACGCATTTACCCATTGTTATCAACTGTAATAAAACGAAGTATAATCAAAATTACATAAATACTATGGTTTGTGTTCCATTATTTTTTGCTTTCTAATATTAAATCTTAAAGATGGTAACATACCAAGAAATCGCAGTAAATAGTTATATATATATACGCTCAGTAAACCACGCCAAAGTACGCTGATTACTAACTGCAATAAAACGGAGTATAATCAAAATCACATATAAATATTAGGCTACTTGTAATGCTTTGTTTGTGTTCCATTATTTTCTGCTTTCTAATATTAAATCTTAAAGATGGTAACATACCTGATAAGTTGTAAACACCACAAAATACAGAATAAACAATGAAAAAACGCTCGTCGAACACACCAAAAGACACCCGAACAAGACACGCTACGAAATAAAATGGAGTCGACGGCGTCTAACAACTCGATTCAAAGCAGCGCCACCTGAAGGGACGCAAACACATGACAAAGTATGGAAGATCACGGGGGTGAAGAGGAGTACGGGGGGATATAGTACGTTTGGCACTACCTAGCGGCGCTGGCGATCAATTCGGGACATCGCCAGGACCCGAATACCGCATCCATAGTATATATATCAGTGGCCTCGCCCTACTCCACCCTACTCTGAGATACTCTCTGCTATATACATAGTGCAATAGTGTCCAATAGCAGCCAATAGTGTCAGAGAGTATCTAGTGTTTTCTAGTATGTTTACCAGGGTTTACCAGGTATATAGTGTATATTTGCGGAAAAGCAAAAAGTACCGATATTTTACGGGGTGTCCAGGGGTGTTCAAAAATGTTATCGAGAATGTTACTGTACTGAGGCTAAAATCGCCGCGCATGCGTGAGAAATCTTGCATGATATCTCACAATCTCGCCATTGCACCAATGTATGCCACAATGCCACTATGCATCGGCCATTAATATTATGGAAACATTTGTGCATTGTTTTTGTTTCGCTGAAGATATAACGTGGGATTGTTATGAAAATATTCTGGACATAATAATTTTTTAGTTACATAATGTATATTTTTGTTGAGGTATGTATCATTTTTAAATACGAGGAAACCAGTTTTGTTAATAACGATATTCAAATGTTTCTTACGATTCCTTCTATATAAGTACATATTGTTTGTTCTTCAACAGTCGTTTGTCGCTTACTTTGACGAGAATAGAAAGTTGTTTACTAAAATTTATATCAATTTTGGCTACTACAGTTTGCACAATATTAATAGTAAAAGATTTATTTGTTGACGGTAAAGAGAGGAAATACAGTTGTGTTAGTATAATAAATTTTTGTTCCATGAGATGGTGTCTGTGTACTGATATTTATTGTGGGCTAATTTATTTTTTCCGTAGATGCAAGATGTGTGAGAATTTTGTTATCAATGCTCAAGCCATAAGAGAAAATACTTGCAATATTGGGAAAAAACTTCAATTGGCAACGGAAACGATTCTTGGAACATTTGATGCCACAGATTGTGACTTTCAACATAGCTTGGTTGTACCTACTAACAGAACAAACAAAAGCTGTAAAACATTTATGAAGGAAACAACTATGAAAGAAACCAACAGGCTATTCGTTGAGGCAGAAGATTCTAGTGATTCTGATGTAGACAATAATTACTATAATTATGTAGAGGAATGGGAATTACCTTCTGTTAAATCTCCAAAATCTGCACCTTTACTTGCTAGCATAGAATTTTGTGATACAACTATAAGTGATACTGCAACTACAAGCAATGGTGATCGTAGTATACCATGTGCAGTAGTGGACATAGATATAATAGAAGAAAATAATAATGATCCGAATAATAATTTTGATTCTATACAAAGTTATCAAGAGCAAGAGAACCGAATGACGACGGTCCCGGATCAAATACAAAGAGCAGAGGTTGTAGAACGTGAAACTGATCCATTGCCAGGATGCAGTACAGATTTCGATGCAAACGAATCTCAGTATTGTGATAAAAAATTGTGGGACGAGGTTTTAAAAATCCATAGTCTGTTACCTCAATTTGCACAGAAACAAATTTTTGCAGCTTTGCGCAAAAATCGCTGTGCAGAAAATCGTGTATTACTTACTCTTTGGGATTTATTACCAACTAAGAGACCAATGGCATTGCATCAGTTTTTACATAAGAAAACTATTAGAAAATGTAAATCAGTTTGTTCAAAATTCTCAACTAAGGACCATGCTGATACTACTTTTGAAAATAACAAAGCAGTATTAATTGAAAACAAAAAACGAAATAACGCAGCAATAGTAACGCAAGACATTACAGTTTCTCCTATGCAAGATGAAGATGAAGATATTATACTATTGAATAATGACAGCTTGAAAAGTTCATTAAATGCAGTAAATTCAGTGGATATTGGCAATTTTAAAAACACGGGTGCTATACCCAAAAAGAAATCAACACAAAGCAATACAGTTCCCCGAAATCAAAATGGAATATTACAACCTGCAAAATTAATATTCAAATTAAAAAACGCATTTGAACGAAATTCAACGAATAATGACAAATATACCAAGCTAAATAAATACATGGAATATTTAGAGTATATGAAAAACGTAAAGAACAAGAAAAACAATGTGGATTTTAGAAATATCAACTTTCCAATACGGAATAGTATAAGACAATTTTTTTTACATTCAAAGTTCAAACATTCTAACGTGAATGTTTCACAATTTATGAAAAAAAACAATAAGTCAAGAGTAGTGAATATTGCTGATACAAATAGCAATAACGATAAATCACCTAAAAACAAGAAGAAAGTATGTGCCCTATTTAAATATGACAATGAAGACTTACAATATTCAAATGATAACACGTCCATTAATGAATCAACTGAAGATTTAGATTTATTGTTTGAAAATGATGCAACTGTTGCAGCTTGCAAAAATTCAAATGATGTCTCATCTTGTAGTACATCAAATCAGTTGCCAATGGACACAGTAGATGCTCCAAGTGATCGTCATACCAATAATATAGAAACACCAATTCCGTTGATCAGAGTACTGACAGAAAATTCAGCTACATTATCGAAAGAGCAGTGTCTGAATGAGTATAAAACATCTATTTATACTGCAAATAATAATCCAAATAATTCAAATGTACCTAATAGTTCAACTCCAACACAACAAGCATCTGGAGGCGAGAAAAGAAAGGAGTCTATTCACGAAAATAAATATGTTCTACCTGCAAACGTGGAACCAATATATAATAAATTAACATTCATATTTGAAAACATTGATAAGGATTACATTAAAAACTTATGTTTCCAATATTATGAGGACCATAATAGTACAGATGAAATGACTGAAGATTTAGTAGACTATATACTTGAAAATAATGAAAAATGTCCCGTATTAATTAAAAAGGACCATAAACGCGTTTGTAAAGAGAACATAGACCAACAGGTTGCTAATTTGTTCAGCATATTTCCCGGAGCAGACGAAGAATACCTGCGGAAACGTGTGCAACTCATGAATGGCGATCAAAATGCCATAACTGACTTTATACAAACTCAATGTAACAATCCGACGTATATTACAAAGGAGGAGGCTTTGCGGAGAATGAAAATTACAAAACTTCAGAAGCAATATTTTCAGAATTTTAATGTGGAAATGTTTCTACAGCTATTTCCAGATCCATTTCAGCATTTTGAAGATGTAAATAGACAGTGCAATTACAATGATGAAGCTCTTGATTTCTTGAAATCAAGTTTCAACTGCCTCCAAGTATGTTAAAAAAATCATGTCTTGTCCATAATGTATGAATTCAGAATTTAAAATCAATTTTTATATTTGTAGGAGTCTACTTTGAAGGAACATTATAAAATTCAGAAATATAATTTAAGTTTAACTGCAAAAGCATTAGACAAACTCTCCGTACTAAATCGACCTGCTACTGTGGAACTTCATAATATACATGATATACTTTTAGTACAAGAATGTGCATTTATATTAAATAAAGTACACATTAGAAACTTAATGAATAGGATAGAGGATGAGGAAAAGAAAGAATATGAGGCACTAAAGGTAATATTTTCTAAATAAACTGATATATTGATAATAAAACATGTTTTAAATAAAAATTGTACAAGGTGTTCACATAAGGCTGTACATCTAAATATCACTTTTACTTTTAATAACATGAAAAATGTTTTGAATCAGTTTGAATAGTTTCAACAGAGGAGTTTCATAATTCCAAATTTGTTTTTAATGATCATCCTTCTGGAATCTTTTTTGTCATCAACATATTTCTGTTAGAGAGCATATTCTCTTATTGAATCTTGCAGCATGTCCGATTTATGATCTTGAAGTGACTTTGTACATTTAAAAAAAAAATTAGATTTTGAAATAATGTTGAGATGGTTATAACGTTATAACATGTCATAAAATTAATGCACTTGGCAAAAAAATATAGTAGCGATTTTTAAGACCACTGAAATTGTGTTTGAAACATTTACCACATAATAAGAAAATCTTAGGAGGATCCTATTATATTTATAAACACATTAAAATAAATTTTATTTGCATATATACTTGATAGAAAGATGAATTTTGTGAATGCGAGAATTGCTTTGAAGTTGAATGCTTGCCATCGAAATGCTTTACATGTAACGATGGACACATATTTTGTCAAACGTGTATCAAAACGGCCGTTAAAGTCGAGATGGGAAAGGGAAAGGCACACATAAAATGTTTCTTATCGGACTGTGACCAGGAATTTAGCAGTTCGACTTTACAAAAAGCGTTACCACCAACACAGTTTAGTATCCTTCTTAGTAAAAGACAAGAGACTGAGGTAATGGCTGCTAGATTGGACGGTTTGGTCTCTTGTCCATTTTGTCCATTTGCATCTATACCACCACCCGAAGACAAAGTCTTTAAATGTCTCAATTCTGATTGTATGAAAGAATCATGTAGGTAAGTTCAGCATGAAGAATATATTATTACTTCTCATTAGTATAGGATCATATATGTTTTATATAACATCTTTTATTTTTATGTCGTTCATTATCTTATATTGTCTTTTGTTTGTGAAACTGTAGGTTGTGTAAAAAGTTAAATCACGTGCCATTACAGTGCGAAGAAATCATGAAAAAAAGCAAAGCACGGTTATTATTAGAGGAAAAGATGACAGAAGCACTTGTACGTAAATGTTATAGTTGCAGAAAACCTTATTTTAAGGACACTGGTTGTAATTTAATTACTTGTTCGTGTGGAGCTAAAATGTGTTACATTTGCGAGACACCCGTAAGGGGATACGAACATTTTAAGGATCTACAGTCGAAGTACACCAACATCATAACTACCACGAATTAGAGTTACTAGTAAACAATGTTGTATATAAATTTAAAATTATTATTTTCAGGTGCCCCTTACATAGCGATACTTATGCATTTAATGCGGGTACAATAAATGCAGTCGCTAATGAAACTTTAAAACACATCGCAGAGAAAGGTATAGAAATAGACGGATCCACTCTTTTGTTGCAAAATGCACAGACTACCCATGTTCTTCCTGAAGTTTCGGTAAGATTTCATACAACTGTTTGTGTGGTAGTTCAAGGTGTTATTTTCTTGATTCATAAATGTTTTTTATTTTTTTTACAGCAACGAGTATCGAAAGTAGCAAAGTTCGTCTTGTAAAAATCTTTCCTAGTGTATTCAAAGCGTCTTTCTTTCTTGTACGATATTTTCTCTTGTTATTTAACGTTAGTTCGTATTTTGGTAACAACTTATGAATTATATTAACAAGTTTAATTATGTCCAAAGTTAATCGAGAATATTATGTTCGTTTTGTTATAATTTATTTTTGTGTTACGTCGCTATTAAATCAATATGTATTTGTAACACATATATTGAATTCGTATACAGGGTACATAGCCTGCATAGTGATTTTAATTAAGTAATATAAATTGATATTAAGTTTTATGGTATACTATGAAATACACGACTGAGTTTGCATATGCGTGTAACGAGACTGAAGGCTATAGAAATTAAAGAAATATTTTAATTATGATTTAGTATATAAAGAAATTTATACTCTATATTTGTGCGTTTAATTTTATTGGTTTGCATTTCGAATTGCTTCATTATAAAAACAAAAACTGAAGTACAAACGATTTATAATAAAAAAAGATTAAGAACAGAAGATTGGCTATTTTTTTCTCTCCTTCATTCTTAGTGGCTATCTCGTACATTTTTTTAAAATGTTCGCTTGCTATTTACTTGTTATGCCCCTAATCTAACGTCAATGAGACCTTCACCCCCATGTGGAAGGGAAGGTTCGTTTGCCGGGTTCGTTGACTGAGGAGTTGTATGTTCACCGTTGTTGAGATTTCCATCGTTAGGATTGCCGTGATGATCATTCCCATTAATATTGGGTACCTGGCGCGGATTTTGCCCGGTTTGAGATGGTGGACCATTAATGCCAACAATAACCATCTGCAAACGATAATTTAAATTCGTGAAAAATGAAAGTTTACTATGTTTACTTGTTTTCTATTTAATATGAAACCGTGAGAGAAACTTGCAGGCCAATTTTTTGAAGGTCATTGTAAAAAGTAGAGGACTTTAGCCTTTTTTTCACTGGCTTTTGTGAGGAAAGGCTCTTTGGTAAGACTAAGTTCAAGTTTTGTCCAAGGTCATTTTGTGGAGTAATGTCATACCATGTCTCCCGTTGCTGGGTTCTGGCAAACCCATTCAGCCTTGCCAACCTCGGCTGAGTTGAGATTGCCGTTTTGTTGAAATTGTGTTTGCTGATTCCAATTTGGAGAAGGCTGGCTGCCTGGTGCAAAACCAGGCGGTGGTGGTTGGACAGGTGGAAATTGTGATTGTGCCGGTGGTGAACACGACTGTACATGTCCTGGTGGACATACTTGTCCTGGTGGTTCGAATGTTTGACCTGGATGGAAATGCGAATGTCCTGGAGGCGGCCCCCATTGTCTCCAGAAATGTCTGCCTTCTGCCACCGACAGCAGCAAAAATACAGCGACGAGTGTCTTCATCTTCTGGCAAACAGGAATTGGATAAATACAAGCTTTATTCGCCTCTATGATAGTCCTCTGTATGAATTTTATTTGATCGAGCCTTGGAACCCAATCGACCACGTATAAGGACTTATCCTTATACACTATAACAAACTATCAGGTGAGCACAATAGTACCGAGACCTACCTATGATACACCAAGCAGTCTTCTGGCAGCACGTTTAATTGTCGCAGAATTTCTCAGCTGTGACTGTTATAATGAAACTGACGTGACGAATGAGGAAAAACGAAACACTTGTTTCATTGACTTTCTGGTGCGAGGTTGAACTCTGACTTATGACAACGACGCTCATAGATTATAGACGAAATTTAAAAAATTAATGAAATAACACTCTGTCGTTACTAGACGGCGGATTTGGTGCATTATTATGCACCAAATCAAAATGAGTAGGTGTAATTTAAAACAGTAAAAATACTCAGGTAGAAAATTTTTATATCTGCTGTCCAGTATTACTATTTATACGCTATTACTTCATCTATATGTATAATTTCTGTAGCTGTTGAGTTCACAATCGGCTGATTAAAGAAGTTCCATTTCGGTAAAGACGGAGTTAAAGAAGATATCAAAATTCAAAGAAAAATCCTAGCTTTGCAACACCAATTTCTATCATTGTTTTAAATAGTATAATATTATTAGACCGCGGATCTTTACGTAAATTCCCGTTCTCATGGATTGTAAAAATCAGGGTGAAATAAAAATGTTTATATATATATATATATATATATATAATTAATATACATTTATATATATATATATATATATATATATATATATAAAAAATATCATATAAATAGTAGTCAGAGTTAAACAGCGGTTGTTATATCAAAGAGAGGGTCATATGGCATACATACACAGGGTGTTTCGTCTAAAACAGGACACCTAAATATCTCTTCATGTTATCGTGATGCAAAAAATATTTGTTACGTAATGTGCATGTCATCAATGGACCAAATATCTGGCACGAATATTTTTTTCCGAAGGTCATTTTTTTCGGAGTCATCAAGGTCATCGATGTTTTTTGATACATCAATACATTTTTATTTTATTGCATCCGGTAACTGATCGAAAAATACATTCAGATATGTATAATAACATGACCTTGAAATGACCTTGATCTTCGAAAATTAAAGTTTTATCTTCAGATCAAGCTCAAGGTCATGTTATTATACATATCTGAATGCATTTTTCGATCAGTTACCCGATGCAATAATATAAAAATGTTGTTATGTATCAAACAATATCGATGACTTTGATAACTCTGAAAAAATGACCTATGGAAAAAAATATTCTTGCCAGATATTTGGTTCATTGATGATATGCACATTACGTAACAAATATTTTTTGCATCGCAATAATTTGAAGAGATATTTAGGTGTCCTGTTTTAGACGGAGCACCCTATATTTCAACGAAAGGGTCATTGGCTTTAAATATATATTTTAATAAGTTACAGATGTCATGAATTCAGAAAGATCCATAATCTGGTCACCATGATGCGAAGCATTAACGATCGATTCTTTTGCAGTTTGAATTTTTCCCAACAAAAAGATTCTCCACCGATCCACCGATTGAAATAGAATCGAGAGTGTTCGAGGGACTTTGTATTTACATATACATTTCAAGGAGCCATGATCGTGTCAAGGAGCAGTACTGTCACGTCACGTCGATGGACGCTCGATGATCAAGGCCAATGATGTAATTCACTTACCGTTGAAGAAGCGCCGAAGGGCAAGGCTCTGTCGTCAACGGTATCGATGAAGATCGAAAGCGGAACTGCTGAATCCTGACGAAACGTCGGTGTCTTTTATGGCGAAGGCTTTGTGTACTCGAGTCCTAAAAGCAATTTCGGTCAGTAAATAATACATGGACTGTCTTCGGCAGCTCCTTTAATTCTTTTCTTTCTTTGGTAAAATAAAACAAGACTTTTTTACGAAACTTTATACTTGGTCGGAGAACTGCGATCGACGGAACACCGATTCGATGTCAGTTCGACGAATGCTCATCGTGAAACGAAGCTTCACGTAACAGAGGAAATAAATTGATTATCGCGCCTCGCCAGCGCGATTTATTGTAATTTATGCCGGAAACAGTGGCTCGTCGAATGTTTGTCTTACAAAAGGTTCGCGCGGGTCAATATATAAATTTTTAAATGGTAGAAAACAGAGAAATTGCATACAAAGTAGATTTATTTAAATATATGCTAAGCATGTACTCAACACGCCTTAACATATACTTAATCAGCATGCTCAAAGATAAACAATCGATGGTTTTGTAATAAATTGTTGCAGGAACTAATTTGTTTGTAATAATACAAATGAAATAACTTCTTTTGAGATTATCATGTAGCAGAAAATTATTATGATTCCTTCAGGTACGGTACAGTCATCAACGAGCCTATTAACAGGTTTCCGGTAGTTAAAGCGTTAATATCGTTATCGGTGGATCTTTCCAAGACTAAAGGCATAATGATCGCAGTTGTAGTATGTTCGAATAGTGTTTATTTCTTCCCATAAATATGAAATACAATGGAAAGATATAAATCGTCGATAAAGTAATATTTCAAAGTTTTTCCAGTTGTATAACATAAATGTTATTAAAGTAATGTAGAGTAAAGAGTGACTATATAAAGAGTACGCAAAGAGTGTTCGTGACTAAAATTTAAGCGGGTTACATATGTTGATACATCAGAAATCATTGTTGGCTCTAACAATAGGCAACATTGTGTAATACTGTAGCTTAAATTCAAAATATTTTCTTCATATTCCTGTGATATATAGCGAATGATGCGTAAGCAAATCGCGTAAACTCATTTCTAGGATTGCAAGGGTGCGAGATGCGCCTTGTCATTTCTCGATAATGCAAAGATGGGCTTCTTCAGGAGTCAAAAGCGCTAGATGAAGGATCAATCTAGGCCGCAATCGCCCTCAAAAGTCCTATTTTTACGTTTCCGAGGCGTAATTTGCATTATTCGGCAGCATGTAGCTGTCGCAGCTTTATGAAAATAGCTACATGCGCAGCTTTATGCTTTCGAATAATGCAAATTACGCATCGTTAACGTAAAAATAGGACTTTTGAGGGCGACTGCTGCCTAGATTGATCTTTTATCCAGCCCTTTTGACTACTAAAAACCCCTATCTTTGGAAAACGATTCTTCAATCCTGGAAAAACGAGTCTACCCCCTTAACGGGATAGATTCGTTTCCAGGATTGCAAGGGTGCGGGATGTGCCTTGTCATTTCTCGATAATGCAAAAATAGGATATTTCAGTAGTGAAAAGCGCTAGATAAAAGATCAATCTAGGCCGCAATCGCCCTTAAAAGTCAAGTCGGAAGCATACAGCTGCGCATGTTGTCGAATAATGCAAATTACGCCATGTAAACGTAAAAATAGGACTTTTGAGGGCGATTGCGGTCTAGACGGATCTTTTATCTAGCGCTTTTGACTACTGAAAGACCCCATCTCTGCATTATCGAGAAATAAGAAGGCGCATTCCGCAGCCTTGTAATCAAAAATGAATACTGAGAATGGAGAATAATTTATTTTTTCGAAAATAGTCTCCTGTTAGTATGAAGCTCCTCCTCTCGTATCTTCGACGTTCAAGTAATCGTTCTGGGACCAGTCGTTCGATAAAAGTGGTAGCAAGATGTTCATCACGGAGTCGAACAACGGCGATTCTATTAGACCGGTGAGAGCATCGATCGGCAATTTAGCGAACAGGAACATAGCTTTTCTCGCGAACGTTTTAATAAATTCGAGAGCCGCAGCCTTGAGGGCCTCCGGAAGGGCTAGCGTTAAATCGATGACGCCGTTTATGATTGGACTGTCACTGACTTTGGTATCCTTAAGACTGTCGAGGGTCGGCGTAGCAATGGCGGTCGTAGCCTCGACAGCGGCTTTCTTCTTCGGTATGACGGACTCTGTCAGATCATGATCGTGGACCGCTGTGTGCACGTCATTGGGAAGTTTCTCGTCGACAGTGAGGTCGTTGGGTTGTCTCATGCTGAAGCCACGCGACGACGCCGTTGTCAGGCTGACCTAGGGAAAATCTCTGTTACATAGTTCCTCATTCTCGGTTTTATCGTTTTCACATGTGTTCTCATTGTTCAGCGAAGATTGTTCAAACTGTTAATCTATCAAAATATCTTTCATACGGTTAGAAAAAGTTATAAAAATTGGTGGCGTGCAAATTGAAACTTACGAGGACGTAGACTGTTGTTAACAACCGCATACTCGCTGGATAGTCTCTTTCGAATGACCGGGACGGAGTAATGCAGGAATATCGACCATCCCCTTATATATTTCACGCAGTTCAGATAACAACGGGATTTTCCCGAATTTTCCGATGTTTAGTCAGTTTAGAAATTCTTCTATGCACGAATACCTTGTAAACTTTCACCTTTTATCGTGGTATCTCTTGTTTCCCCTGTTCTTCTATCGCGTTCTGCTGAAAATAGCCTTTGAATGCACGATGTCAAAATTGAAATATTAGTCTGCGTACTCGATTTCCTCGAAGGCTTCTTCGATCAATGATTGAACAATTCTATTCACGAAGAAGTGTACAATATCCATCGCTAGGTGCAGTCAAAACCGTTCGTTAGAAATTGAAAGTAAACGCGAAAACATTTAGCATTACCAGACTGCAGATATTTTTGTACAAATCAATTTTCACAATGAACTTCCCAGAGACGCAACTACATGCACGAGAGTGTATAGAAATATGTTGTTTAAACTAATACAAATTTATTTTCTTATTGAAGAATGCTGCCATTCTTTCTTCTCGTATAATGTTGTAGAAAGTGCTCTGTCTAGTAATAATAAGTTAATTTTTTTCACGACAATTCACGTCGGAAAAGCTGTGACAAAACAGTTGAAAATACATATTTGCGGCAACTAATCGGAGACCGACGGTTCTTCCGGTTCGCTGGCATAATCGCACGAGTCCGAAGCCCTGCAGTTATCCCCGCTGTCGTTTCGCGTGTTGACTTGGTGTTGCACTTTCTCGGTGTTGTTTCTCCCTAGATAGGTTTCCTCGAGTAAGAACGTGGTGGTCATCAATATGGACACGCCGGCGAAGATCACCCACATCAGCAATTCCAACGTGACCTGTTCCATAAATTATACGGTGTTCCATGAATTATAAATTGAAAACGGTACGAATCTTCGTTGTCGTTGAATGCCGATTGAACTTCGACATCGCGAGGCTCACTTCCATGATGGCGCGGAAGACGATTCTGACGCGGTCGTTCGCGGAGGCGCATTGCCAGAATATGTACGGCATGATGATGATCAGAAGTAAAATGTCCAACACGTTCAGCAGACACACCGACACCGAGTTCACCAGCGACAATACTTTACTGAATCTGCGTACAAAATCTGCCAGTTATTATCGCTAAACTGCGGAATTTAATCTTAATGGGGTAGACTCGTGTTTTAGGATTGCAAGGGTGCGGGATGTGCCTTCTCATTTCTCGATAATGCAAAGATGGGGGTTCTCAGTAGTCAAAAGCGCTAGATAAAAGATCAATCTAGGCCGTATCAATCAATCAATCCAGATTATTAAGTTCGTGCCCGATCTTCATGGATGTCGCAAACTGTACTGCACGGCGGAGTTTAAAAAGAAATTATATAGTCACCATTCTTTTCTAATTGATTAATAAAGCTGTGTTCTTTAAAATTTAACCATTGAATTTTATTTTCAAATCCGGCACGAACGTATGCGATCATCCAATACGTTTACGAGGCGTAATTTGCATTATTCGGAAACATAAAGCTACACAATTGTAGCTATTTTCATAAAGCTGCGACAGCTACATGCTGTCGAATAATGCAAATTACGCCTCGTAAACGTAAAAATACGACTTTTGAGGGCGATTGTGGCCTAGATCGATCTTTTATCTAGCGTTTTTGACTACTAAAAAACCTCATCATTACATTATTACAGTGTTCCTGCGATTGATGTGACTTTCGGGTATGCGGATGATGTGACTTTCTTATCCCCACTACTAGGGGGTTCCCCCTTGGGCGGTCCATCGCGCTACAAAGAAATTGAGGTATTAGGGTGTTTAAATTGGGGTTTTATGATACTTATACAACAATTTCCCGCTTAGCACCGTTGTTTATCCAGGATCGTCGTGTACGTTTCGGCACACGTAAAAAAACGTGGTACCATTTCGTTTCCTGAGGCTCGATACCCCCGAGGTTCCCACAACGATCGCGGGAACACTGTATTAATAGAAACGAGTCTATCCCCTTAAGGAAAATAAAATTAGATAGAACCACTAGATGCTTCTAGTAAATTGATTTGAGAAAATTCTTACACCGATTAGCATCTCAGCAGATGGAAAAATAATTTTTGAACATCTGACAGTGGAGAAACTCTGGGGCTGTATTGCTTCTTTTACGTCCAACATGATTGGTTACATAATTTGTTACACATACTGGTGTGCTTTGTATTCGGCAGCTGTCGCAGCTTTATGCTTCTAAATAATGCAAATTACGCCTCGTAAACGTAAAAAGAGGACTTTTGAGGGCGACTGCGGCCTAGTTTGATCTTTTATGATCTTTTATTAACCCCGTCTTTGCATTATCGAGAAATAAGGCGCAACCCGCACCCTTGCAATCCTAGAAACGAGTCTA
Organism: Lasioglossum pauxillum; assembly: GCA_933228785.1. Classification (NCBI taxonomy): domain Eukaryota; kingdom Metazoa; phylum Arthropoda; class Insecta; order Hymenoptera; family Halictidae; genus Lasioglossum; species Lasioglossum pauxillum. Next base: position 14,368,759 of record OW121702.1, on the reverse strand, counting down.
CTCCCTTAATTAAATTCGAAGTAGTTCGTTACCTGCGTCTGTCTTCGCGATTCTTATCCGTGTTGATCATTTTTGTGAAACTAGTACTGTCTATTCGCTTTCTAATGGTTAGGTTTGAAGACATTTTGTTCACATCACACTGTTTACATTAAAGCAGCAAAAAAGAACAGGGAATTTTTAAGTTTTCTCCTGACGAGAGGTGATCAATGTCGGATGATCGAGGGTTATCGATGAATATCACAACAATAGCATTATAAATTTGACAAGTATGAGACTCGATCATGCATCGTGGGTCATTGAATCAGGACATCTCGATCCTCGCCTGTTTTTGTTTTATTACACGTTACACGGGATGTTTCACAAAGTTGCTGAAATTGATTTTCATAATTGACTGGATTTCGTTGGGAATTTATAATATTATTCGGATATGTCACTAGGTTGAAAGAGTATTTTACTTCATGCAGATTCAGTCATTTTCTTGGACTAAATATGTATTTCACGTTACAGTTTATTGTTTGTTATACTAGCTCATATACAGAGTAACAACAAAAACGTGCAATAACACACTGTCATTACTAACAGCTTGGTTTTTTCTACGTTTACTATCAAGAATTCTTTCTTCTTTATTCTAAAATACTTTTTGGTATCAATCGTCGAGATTAATATTTCATTCACCCTATCCTGTGAATCACCGTTTCGCAATCTTTGCGACATTTGCATATCGCATCGCGCTACATTATTATTTTAACCCTCTCCATGCTCCTAAACTTTAGACCACTGGTTCTTAATCGAAATATATTAGACATATTTAATAATATATTTTCTAAAATATATTTATTTCCACGCGAAATGTTTTTGTTTGATTTTTGGATTATAAATTTCGGTGTTCCGCATATTTTTCGTATAATCAAAAGTGTTCCCTGACTTCAAAAAGGTTAAGAACCACTGCTTTAGACAGATCGTTTCGATATTAATTTCGCGTGAAAATCAATTTTTCAACCGTCGGTTCAAACATTCTGTCACCCACACAGGGATGAAGCCACACCCAGAGCGCCAGAAAGAATCTTCTTTTTATGGCACAATAGAATCGGCGGTTCAATCCATTAAAAACACGAATGTTTTTGCATTCGCAATCGTTTTTAAATCTTCCGATAAATTAAACGGCGGTTCTTTAAAACCTAATTCAACATAAAAGTAGACCTTCCCTCGATTAAGTGTACCAATAAATATTTGACTAAAATGTTCTCATATTTACGCTTGAAAAAGAAAAAATGGCACAGGATGCCAGCCTTGAATTCGAGAGGAAGCACTAGATCATTAATTGGCACACTTGACTGTTTATTTTCGTATCCGCGAAGTCCGTTGCAGCTAATAGAATTTTTTGCCAATTCGATTTCCCTGGGAGACGGTCGGCATTCGCATAAACATTCGCAGTTTAATTGTCACGGTAATCGATTCGAAGCTTCGTTACGACTCGCAAAGAACTTCTCACGCCGTTAAATCGTTCCCCGTCGAGGTTTGCAGGTTTTCGACGATTTCTTGCGGACATTTAAAGACGTACACGTCATCGGGTGAAAGGATTTCAGTAAGCATGGTAGTTAGGTTGATGGTAAGAGTTAGGCCTGTACGCTTGGTAGCCGTAGCCATAAGAGGGTCTGATGAAATGGGGGCGGGACTGCCTCTTCGCCACCTGTTGCCTGTAGACGAACAATGGTCTGAACACCTTCGCGTCCTGGGCCTCCAAGTCTTCGGAATCTTTCCTCGAACCTTCCGCTACTTCCGGTTTCGCTGTCGCGTCGATGGATCTCGCTATTCTCGATTCCGAGGCTCTTCTTGTCTGATGTCCCATCGCAACGGGAGATTCTTGCACCCTCTCGATCTCTCCGTTGGTCTCGAGATGCTCCTTAGACTTTCCGTAGGCCTCGATCTACGGTGAATGATTTTTCTTTGCTTAGGCCACTTCGAAACTTCTCACACATTTCAGGATACGGGATGTTGCACGAAAGGCTGTCGGTATTGTACAGGGTGTCCCATAAATGTTGCACTTCCTTGAAAGAGCTGATTACTGAAGTCACTTGAAGTAACTGTTTCCTTTGCGAAAATGTCCTCCGCTTCCAGGATTGCGAGGATGCGGGATTCGCCTTCTCATTTCTCGATAATGCAAAGATGGGTTTTTTTCGCTAGATAAAAGATCAAGCTAGGCATCAATCGCCCTCAAAAGTACTCTTTTTACGTTTACGAGGCGTAACTTGCATTATTCGAGAGCATAAAGCTGCGCACTACGCATGTAGCTATTTTCATAAAGCTGCGACAGCTACATGCTGCCGAATAATGTAAATTGCGCCTTGTAAACGTTAAAATAGAACTTTTGAGGGCGATTGTGGCCTAGATTGGTCAAAGATCTAATCTTTGCATTAATGGGAAACGAGAAGGCGAATCCCACACCCGAAAAGGTAGAAGTTGCTTCGAGTGACGTCAGGAACCGCCCCTTTTATTTCTAGGACACCCTGTGTATCACTGAACCGTTTACGATCTTGAGGTTTTCGTAAGAAAATTTATAATTTTCGATTTAATTCGATTTTAACATTACGAGTGAACCGAGGCTGTTCAAAATAAATACTCGGTAAAGATTCAAAGTGATGCGAAGATTAAGGGGATCAAATGAGAAGTTTGATAAGAGTTACCACTTTAATGATGCATTGTCAATGTCAACTCACCGCTCTGACAACTCTTTGCACATAGTCGATCTCTCTGTCGGCATTCCCCTCTACCTGAATGCGGCCATTGTCCTCCAGATACAGATTCTTCTTCGGCATTCCGTACGCCTGAGGTCCTGCGAAGTCCTCGTCGGAGTTAATACGGATCTTCTCCACTTTCCCATCGAAGTTAGTTTGATTTGCAATGTGCACTCTCCTCGTGCGGCTGTCTTCGCGGAATTTTTTCGGAAGTCGCGCCGAAGCATGCTCAATGTCCTCCAAAGTCGAATCCGAGGGATTCGACTGTCGGCTTCTCGCAGTTCCAACATCGAACGACGAGGCCAAGAACAATAGCTGAAAATTAATTAAGAAATCTTTTTAAGGCCAATAGCAATTGCGACGCTCGTTTTAATGCCCGGAGGTGCGTATTGCCGTGTCAAGATAACAGTAATCGCTGTCGAAGAATGATTATAGACTTCCTGTTCCATTAGTTTAGCTGGGAGAAAAATAATTGTACTTTCGAAAGTTGAGTTACACTATTTACAGCGCTACTATTTCAGAAACTTTGATGATGTGGATGTACACTACCGCTCAAAAGTATGTGGACACTTACCATGTTCATGAAATTTGTGATATATAATGTATATTTTTATTATCAAACAATATTTGTTGCTAAAGTCTATTATGAATATGTATGTAATGTATTTTAATAGTACCAAAATAAACAATTTAGTTATTGAATTTTCTTAAATAAATAAAAGAAAAACTATGGGATCACATAGATAGATAAGTCCGAAAACGATGTCCCAAGTCTGAAAAACATTTGTGGGAAATATTAGAATCTGAGTGGAACCTTATTGAAAGTGAAGTAATGAAAAAGTTAATAGCCAGAATGCCACGACTAGTAAACGCGGTCGTAAAAGCACGCGGTGGATATGTAGACGAAAAGAAAATATAATTATTTTTTTCATTATCGGTGAGATATTTAATAAATTATTATTAAAATATGTTCTCCAATACTGTACGAACTGAAATACATACAAGATAATCAAATTTACCAAAGATATCATAACTTTTTTCAGGTAGTTATAAGAATTAAGGAAGTGTCCACATACTTTTGAACGGCAGTGTATGTTACGCTGAAAGACTTTTCATAATACATGGTTCGGAAAACTGTATGGACTAAATATCTGTGTTATAAATGTACACTATTCCTCACCGCTTATCACTGTTATTGTATTGCGTTTTATTGTTTCTACAAAGAATCGTTTATTTAAATTAAATGCAGTCTAGGCATCACGTTTCAGTCTTCCATTGTAAGAACACTATATCGCAAATAAATATTACTGACAATTTTAAACGTCTTTCTCCTGTTTTCTCGTGCAAAAAAGAATACACTCTTTCTTTCTACGCGGTGTAACAAGCCAAATGAAGTAAAAACAAGTACACCATGTTAAGGAAAGACCCTTCAGAAGTAAATGCAGAAGTCGTGTAAAGATTAACGAAACCTGTTTAAAAAAATCTTGTAGAAGTATATGAAACGTGTAAAAATAAATGAAACGTGTTAAAAAGAACTTTGACGAAACGTGGAAGTGTTCCGGGTGAATTTCGTGCCGGCGAGGGATGAAAGGAAGTAGTTCTCACCAAGAGCGCGGTCCACATGGTGGTCGATCGTTCTGTCAGTGTTCACAGTGATTTCCGTTCTGGTCGAGACTTAGTTCGCGATTGGGAGAGCAGATTGACCGAGCATCGGTTATATACGTGGCGCGTTTACGATCCCGAGGAACACGATTAAGCTGCGGCTGGTATGCAGATTGCCGTGTAGAGAGGGAATCCTGCGCGCGATACATCCAGCTGAACCGAAATGAGTCAGCCTCGCGAATACATCACGAAGAAAGGAAAGAAAGGACGCGCGGGACTGTTTGCGTTCTTCTTTGGTACCGGCGAAAGCTTCTCTCGCTATCCTTCCCAGCGATTTTCGATCCCAGCAGCGTCATCGTCCCTCCCACTTTTGATACCGCTTCATCCGATAGCGGTATCGTTTGTAGCTCTCGCGATTTGTTTTCTTTTTTTCTGAGCAAGAATGCGTGGCGTCAGGCTTCAACGTACCGATCCGAGCAAATTCTTTGGGGAATATATTTTTCTCGAACGCTCGGCGACTCTTCGGGTACACTCGCGTTCACATTCTTCTGCAACAGATTTTTCATTTATTCGTTCAGGGACGACGATGGATTCTGTAGATGATGCTGCAGATGTAACAATGATCTCTTGATGATTCAGACTATCTGATATTTTATAACGTATGAAAACACGTCGCACGTAATAATCCGACTTTCTGTAATCAATTTTGATCTGTATCTTTCGCAGACCGAAATGCTTCAATCCTTTTTATTGGGTACAAAATAAAATGTAATTTTCTTTGTACATAGATAACAGCAAAATTTATGTATTACACTGTCCAACAGCCAAAAAGTATTTCGATTCCTACTATACGATTATTATGGAGTTTTTCGCACTGATTCCAAATCTGCCCTTAATTTTTCTCCTATACGTACAGGTTTTGAGAAAATTGAGTTTTTAAAAAAGACATATTTTTCAACTTTGAACAAAATATTGTGATGTTATTATAAAAGATATTGAATTGTTCTTTACAGCAAAAGATTCTGTAGACTTTCCCGAATACAGTGATTTCCAATATTAATACATTATAATTGTTTAAACATGTGGGAATCGAAATCGAAAAAGACAGTTGAAATTTGTTAGACAGTGTTATTACTAGACTGCGAATCTTTATGCAAAATAAAAAATGTTTGCATTGATTGCAAGACACAGGAGCCAAATAAAAATTGTATTTTTCTTTTTATTATCCTATTAAGCTGAAACTAACACATTGATGTCCTTAAACATTTTTGACATGTCCACTGCCTTAAATTGTACGTACCTATTTTTGTCATAAATGCATAAAATCCGCAGTCTAATTATTACAGTTCCCCAGTGAACATAAATAAAAGTCATTGTAACTCTCGCAGGCCATCAAGCTTGCGTCAGCCTGGTCCTTTCACATTTTAAATCGAAATTTAAAGGAATCGGACGAATTTCGTTCGTCTGATAAATAACTAGCCAAATGAAAATAATAAATTCATACTTCTGCAACTGTGCAATATTTTCCAACCAGTCGTTTCACGATAAACGTGACCGGAGGAATACTCGGAATTACTGGTGTTTCCGATAACGGACCGCTATCTGTACACAGCACACCATGCTCATCAGTGGCGAGTTCAAAGAATCTCGTTCGCATTTTTGTGGAACAGATCACCGGACACGTCACAGGTGTTAAACGCCCATTCAGTGGCTATTTAACGTCTTGAGTATCGTGCATGTGCAACCGGATCATTCGCCGCGCATCTGCACAAGATTAGACGGTTGATGAACAATGAATGGATAGATGAACGAGTGAATGACTAACCGATTCCGCCTCGAGGCGTTAACGACGCCGCGTTAATTGACGTCTACGATGCCCGTCGGAATAGGTATACGCGGAATAACTGGTTTCGTGATCGTTCGTCGAACGCTTTCAACCAACGCAAACATCGTTAATCTTCCTGGATGTCCGATCGATCGGACAACGATTATGTGGGTCTAGGTCGAGCCCGTTGTAATTTCGAAAAGAGCAGTCTCTCCTCATTACAGCGTATACTTACGCGGTACCGGTCGAGAATTCTTTCTTGATCGTTGCATTCTGAAAATTCCTTCGCGGCGACATCAATCTTGCCGGCAAAAACAGGAATACGACGATCCACGCGTGGATCTACAGGAAACTCTTGAACCGCATTTCTTTTCCGATTAAGGCCGAATACATTAGCTATGATTTATTCGAAAAATAACAACACCGGCATGGGTAGTTTATAATCGGATACTGGCACGTTCTAGGAAATGTACAATGTTTTGAGGACACCGTGCAGGAATGTCGGAAACGTTACATGTACCACTATCTTCCTTTTAATGGTACAGTAGCACGTCAATTATCCGAACCTACGATGTCAACACGCTTGTACAGATTAATACGAATGATTTTAACAATCGAACAGTCGTGTTCAGTCAAAAAGAATTCGTATACTTTTGCTATCTACCGCTAGAATTTTAATATAACATCTATTTTCGATTTTTGAGAAGTGAAAGCTGTGTGTGAAATTAGTGAACTTTGAGCGCGGATGTCTCGGAAACTATGCGAGATAACGAACAACTGAATGGAATCAATCTTATGGCACATTTTGTCAGCTTTAATTTTGTATAGAATGATCTTATCGCTAGGACACATAGTTTCCGAGATATAAGCGGAAAACAGAAAAAGGGGACCTACGTGCTCCCCTGCACCCCGCTCACCTCCTAGGAGTAGGGACTTTTAGTATGTTTACCTCCTAACTAGTCCAAACAAAGGCCCCAAGTTAAAAATTGTGTTTCTTCCATTTCCCTCTACAACCTTTCCTTGCCTGGACTATATAGGATTTACGTATTTATCAGAAAAAATGTCACGAAAATAAATTCGAAAGGCACAAAAAGATAATGAAAGAAGAAATTATGTGACATGTGGCGTTCTTCCTAACGACCACAGAAATAATGTACACATACATCGGCGATCGTGAACGAAGAATAAATAACAGGATATAATTAAGAAATGTTAGCAAAGTTTAATGAACATATTCCAAATACAGTGACAAAAGTGGTATCGTTGTAACAAGGTCCAAAACGTTCGAACCCTGGTTCACAAGAACAAAAATCATTTTTCCTTCGCAGTAGCAATGCGCCTGCATTTTAATAAATACTAACGTAAGCGACAAAACTTTTTCTTTTTCTTGTAACGAATCAGGGTTGGACCAACCGTGTCGGACTCTATTACGCGCATACATCTACATTAGAAAACTTCTGAAAAAAAGCGAAACTTCTACTATCCTTCTAGAATGTTAGTAATCATCGTACTGAGATCTATAATAGCTACGCCTTGGGTACGAATATCTTCGATTGCTGTACCTAGATCTTCCCTGCAACTCCTGTCGATATCGAAACAACGGTCTGAAGATGATATCCTCGGCGACGTCCATGTCTCCGGTGCCTTTCGGATATTCTTCGTGATCCTGGAACAATGGCGCGACGATCCCCCATCTTGGTACCGCGACTGGAGCCAGATACAGCTCGTTGCTCGCCAAGTTCGTAGATCCTTCTGGTAACAGTGACACTGGCACTGTCTCCTGCGACGACGGGACCATCGCGATCTGAAATTGGTATAACTCATTAAAGAATCTACTCGCCTCCCTCGTGCTTCGCTCGAATTCTTCGTCGGATGGAGGTTCGCGAAGAAAAATAAGTGGCTGCTTTACTACTTGCACTTTATTAGAACCACCTTGTATATACAGCTTCTTGGTTTCTTGCTAACGAAAGTAATTTCTATTTATATATAAATAAAAATATTCGAAATCAATCGTAAAATGCAGAAATTGTATAATTTAAATTATGTAATGATATATTGCTTTAATCCGCATTTTTCTATTTTACGTATTTCTTTCATAATTGTATAAAATTCGCAGTCTATTTCTAAATTTCTTTCGACCTCTTCTAATTTCTATTCAATTTTGATCAGTAGACTTCGGATCTTTATGCGAAATAAAAATACTCCAAGACAATTGTAACATGCAAAAATTGTATAATTTAAATTGCGTAATGATGTATTGCTTTAATCCGCATTTTTCTATTTTACGTATTTCTTTCATAATTGTATAAAATTCGCAGTCTATTTCTAAATTTCTTTCGACCTCTTCTAATTTCTATTCAATTTTGATCAGTAGACTTCGGATCTTTATGCGAAATAAAAATACTCCAAGACAATTGTAACATGCAAAAATTGTATAATTTAAATTGCGTAATGATGTATTGCTTTAATCCGCATTTTTCTATTTTACGTATTTCTTTCATAATTGTATAAAATTCGCAGTCTGTTCCTAAATTCCTTTCGACCTCTTCTAATTTCTATTCAATTTTGATCAGTAGACTTCGGATCTTTATGCGAAATAAAAATACTCCAAGACAATTGTAACATGCAAAAATTGTATAATTTAAATTGCGTAATGATGTATTGCTTTAATCCGCATTTTTCTATTTTAGGTATTTCTGTCATAATTGTATAAAATCCACAGTCAAACGCACAGAATACACACCTGTGTCCCCGCGCACGAAGTGAAACTGGGTAAATGTCAAGAAAATATATATATGTTAAACATCCTATGATAACGACACATCTATATTCAATGTGATAGTCGAATCGAAGAAGAGTTATCTAAATGCGTACACAGCCTTCGCTAGAACTGATCCTATATTAATACATAAACTGCGATAATGCCTTCGGTGCGGAATCATTTGCGTATACAGTGAGCGTAAAAAGTATTCGTACGCCCTTCAACAAAAGAATAACTTTTTTATAATTGTACCAAACGACTTGATTTTTTATAATCAATTAGAAGCATTGGTTTACAAAATGATACGCAAAAAAGATTTTCCAAAAATTATAATTTACAAGGTTACATGCAAAAATACAAAAAGGCATTTTAAAAATTTTTTTATTTGGACCCTTAATGAAAATTTAAAATATATGTTTTGTAGATCTATGTTAATTATACACCTACTGAAAATTTCATCGAAATCGGTTGACGCAGGAAAAAACGACACGCATAGAAAGATGGACGACTCTGTAGATTTTAAGCAGAAACTGATGGAAAGTCGTGTAAAACTACGATTTTCAACCGCTTGTAACTCGTGTGTATGTTCATCGATTTCGGTGAAATTTTCAGCATATGTGTAACTAACATAGATCTACAAAACATATATTTTAAATTTTCTTTCGGGGCCCAAATAAACAAGTTTTAAAAAATGCCTTTTTCATTTTTGCATGTAACCTTGTAAATTATAATTAGACTGCGGATCTTTATGCATTTATGAACAAATTGGTCGAGTAAAATATAAAACAGTAAAGGATTAGAAAAATTTAAGAATAATATCGTAATGCTGTTAACAAAGTCATTAAGGGATAAAATCAATTTCTATTTTATCCCTGCTGCCTAAAATCAATGCAGAACATTTTTATTTTGCATAAAAATCCGCCGTCTAATTCTAATTTTTGGAAAATCTTTTTCGTATATAATTTCGTAAACCAATGCTTCTAATAGATTATAAAGAATCCGGTCGTTCGGTACAATTATAAAAAAGTTATTCTATTTTAAAGGGCGTACGAATACTTTTTACACTCACTGTACGTACAATAGGCAAATGAATATTTGTCGAGTATACGTGATTTAAACATGAATATCGAACGCATTATCAGCGAGTTACTCAATGATATAGGTCAGGAATTTGCCATATGCCATTTGCTCCGTGAATTTTAATGTATACTATCGCTTGAAAAGGTTTCATCACTTCTTCGGCGAAGAAGCATCGTAATTCTCTTCTAAAAATGATGATGAAATGCGATTAAATATTTGTGAACGATTGTTCGAACAAAGTGTTAATTATATATTACAGTGGTACTAGAAGATACAAGATGGTGGGATTTTACAATACTGCGGTTTTTGTTATAGGACCTTCCTGTAAACATTATTTTATGGGTTTACCTCCGACGCAAGCGTTGAAGTCTTCCAGAAATCGGGATTGATGGTCATGGACGATTGATCGATGTAGTTCTGCGTTTTCTGCTGGATCTTGTCGCTGTTGTCTTTCAGAAATTGGACCTGTTTGCTCACGGTGTTGCTGGTCAACTGGTTCGGTAAAATGGCCACTATGGGAGTGTCCACCTTGGCCTTATCGGCTTTCGAAGGATCGATGACCGCCACTATGGGAACGGCTATCTTCTTCGTCTCGACTTCCGGCAACGGTGTATGCTGACTCAGTTTCTCTTCCAAGAACTCGAATTCGATTTTATGATTCTCGTCCACCGGTATCTCTTCCATGATCGCTTCTGTGAACGATAACGAGCCCTGTTCTGGCAAATTTCCGTTTCCTTGGTAGTCGAGGGTCGTGTCACTCTAGAAATCAAAGGTAGGAATCAAATCAATCTTTTTCGGATAAAACATAAACGGTTCACGAAACAGTGGAAAAGAAAATATTAAAATTCAAAGGAAGTCGTATAATAACACTGGCCAACAGCCAAAAAAGTATTTCGATTCCCACTATACGATTCTTATAGTGTTTTTCGCGCTGATTCTGAATCTGTCCTTAATTTTTCTCCTAGACGTACAGTTTCTGAGAAAATTGAGTTAAAAAAAGACATATTTTTCAACTTTGAACAAATATTGTGATGTTATTATAAAAGATATTGAATTGTTCTTCACAGCAAGAGATTCTGTAGACTTTTCCGAATACAGTGATATCCAATATTAATACATTATGATTGTTTAAACATGTTTAAACAATTTTAAACATGTTTAAACAATCATTAAAGACGGAGAGATACCACTTTTACACCAATTTTTGCGGATATTTTTGAATTTATCTGAAAAAATAAAGGTCCAGCGGAAAATCGAACTATACCACGCCATAGAGCAGACTTTTACCTTGAGAAACCACCCATTCAAGTTTGAGTGGTCGACGTTTTTTTCAAACCAGAAAGCAAAATATCTTCGCCTGACATGAGTTACAGCCAGTGGCGCTCACCACTAGAACGGGCGTTCCATGTGATATGGCGCGGCGAACATCTTTAAACAATCGTAATGTATTAATATTGGATATCACTGTATTCGGGAAAGTCTACAGAATCTCTTGCTGTGAAGAACAATTCAATATCTTTTATAATAACATCACAATATTTGTTCAAAGTTGAAAAATATGTCTTTTTTTAAAACTCAATTTTGTCAGAAAATGTACGTCTAGGAAGAAAATTAAGGACAGATTCGGAATCAGCGTGAAAAACACTATAAGAATCGCATAGTGGGAATCGAAATACAAAAAAAAAGTTGAAATTTGTTGGACAGTGTAATAAAAGTACAGTGGAACACACATTGAGAGGACATCTTAGCCATAATTTGTATGTACGTCATTGCGTAATCCTCTCGTCACATTCTACCGTAGATAACGATCAGAATTGATCGGATCTGTTGAATTATTGTTTGTACCTGTGGCACGTAGTCATCCGCATTGCCTCCGACTAATAATTGATTATCTATCGAGGAAGACTCGAGCGATTCAGCTTCTACCTGTTTCGTTTCCGTGATGTTTTTTCGAACATCTTCCAAATTCTCGGTTGGGACCACCAGGATATGCTCACTTTTCGAAAGTATCTTCAAGAAAATATATGTTTTGATTAATATTATATGAATTCCTATTTAAAATCCTAATTAAAAATGTTATGCATTGGAATTCGATATACATATATTAGGTTGGCAAGAAAGTAATTTCGGTATTATAAGGGTGAAATAAAACCCAATTTTTTTTGTTCGATATTCTTTAATTCCTTTACAATTCCGCGCTCATAAACGTTCTGTTCCTTATCCACAAGAAACTGATCCAAGTGCAATTTACGGTCATCATCATTAGTGAAAGTTCATTGCTTGAATAAAAAAATTGGATGAAGAAATTTCTTTCTTGCCAACCCACTAACACAATCTCTAATTTAGAAAATAAATGTAATAAAACAATTACAGACGACCAATCTAATAAATTGCTGTTGAACAAAGCCCTACAGAATAAGATTTATAAAAACAACGTGAATAATTTTGCTAGTTTCTCTGACTGACAAGAGTATCCTCGCAATAAATTCTCATTGAATTGCATTTCTAGATCATTAGTCATTGCGAACATGGATTTGCAGGAATACATCCGCAGTCTACGCTTGATGTGCATCATCGTATGCGAGCGCGTGTATACCAACCTTGTTTGGATCGTTAGCTGGTAAAATGTAAACCTTCCTCTTAACGACGAGTCCGTTCAGCGAGCCATTGCTGGCGGTTTGGTGTACAGCATCCTGGACAACTGGATCCTGAACGACTGCGGCAATCGTTTCGTTCGTGTCTCGAGGTGACGGTGGAAGCAGGCTCTCCACGTCTTCAGGCTCCAGTGGTTTCGCTGCCGAAATGTTTCCGTGGAATATTAAAATCGCGCAGAAGGCGAGTTGGAACGTCCCCATCTGAAATACGCGACGCACTCGAAATCACTAAATTCTCAATAAACCGAATGAATTATTACTGCGGATTGTATGCATTTGTGATAAAAATCATTAGAAGGAGTATGAAACAGTAAAAACATTAGAAGAACATAGAACTATTATATTTTCAACGTATTGCACCTCCTAAGGAAGGAAATCAATTTTTACTTGGCTCCAATCCGTTGCTATCGAGGTAGACAACTTTTTATTTATTAACTTCCCGATTTTATAGGGAAGTTATTTTATTTTTAAATTATTCGAGAATGAAACAATTATTCGACCTGCAGACAATAACTCTGAACACTTTCTAAATATAATTAATAGAAAAGTCATGATTAGACGACGGATTTTGTGTATCTATTGTATATAACACTTGTTATTTTCTGGAACGTGCAATGTTCTTGTCAGTAGTTACAATTCAAAATGATCTATTCTAGAATTCATTAGCAAGTTTAAAATAATATGTTGCAAGTATTTGAACGTTGTTATGCAATGATGAGTCAGGAAGTAAAATGAGCGAGCAATTTTAGAAATGTTTACTAAATAAAATTGTATTCGAGCATTGTGTTAGCTTCCTTTTCGAGGGAGGCAACATTTCCGAAGAAATTCTGGAAATTTCCACGCTATTTTCATTTCGTTGTTGTCTATTACGAACGAACGAGATATTTCTGTTTCTATTGGTATGTTATAATAATAGCGACCGGATTTCTGACAATTATTGCGCAACAACGCCCCGTATACCGTTTTCTGGTACCATTTTGTGCTTCATCCCTTCGGTGATCTCACAATCAGCTGGAGTCTTCGTCGAATCTTCGTTTGAACTGAAACTCCTGGAACGTCTTTTCGAGTCTGGCTGGTGATAACGGTCCGTTCGTATTTTATACCAGCTGCCGAAAGAATTATCGATGCCCTGCTAACAGACGTGAGTATCAGCCTTGCGGTACATAACTTTGGCCGGCTATGCCTTGAACCTGCAACTTGCGTTCTCTTCCGATTACAACCTCGAAATTGTCCTCATTAATAAATGCTCACCTAGGATCACGGGATCTATTAACACGTTCACATAATGAGCGATCAAGAGACAAAGGTAATGGAAAATTCGCAGAAAATACATTAAGTTCTGCATTCAAACTAATTCGAAGTGCAAACTTCCGTGTCAGTTACCCTGAAGTGGTCGATGATTCAAGAGTTAATAAAATATAACAAAATGAAAAATGTCTCTCTCTGCTTGTCTCCTTCCATTGGTCTGCGTCTTTCACAAAGTTGGAACAACTTTATACAAGTGTTCAATTAAGTACTTCAATGATCTATCATCGAATGGACCTTTGCTTGAGACAATTCGAGGGTTACGAGACATGACGAAACATGACGAAACATAGTAATTTCGTGAAAAGTGCGCACGAGTTGTTCTAGGTCATCGTGGATCATCCGAAACGGATGGCTAGCGTTAGTGCGTCGTTAACAATATCGCAATGTTTAGCGATCGATTTAGCGGCTGGTTCGATACGGCCTATAAAAGTGGGAGCGTCGCTTCCTTGTTTCTTAGTTCCACCTAGATACCCGAATACCACGTGTCGTGACTGGCAGTTCAACCGAGCAGAATGGACTTTGTTCTTTCCCTTAGCTTGATCCTGCTGTTGAACTCCGCAGGACGCTTCGAATGCAGTGGCGTCGACGATGGAACCATCCCGACGCCTTTGTTGAGTTCGTCCACAATGGAAGGCACAGAGACCCCACCGAGCACGAAAGAAACGATCGAGAAGCGTGAGGTGTCTTCAGGGTTCTCGAGCCCCGATATCGAAGCCACAAAACTTCGAGTTCCTCCTGCGGTCGATGCATCAACCGTGGATGCTGAAGAGGAAGGGACTAGTCGCAAACCGTTGATCATAGACCTAGGAAATCTTCCGAGCATTCGTGTCAGACGTTCTGATTCGAACGAGTTTACAGCTAGCATGACGGCCGACCAGGGTGAACCAGGTGAAGAGGACGAATACGAGGGTTCCAGACCGAAGATGAACGATGATCCAACGATTCAGGAATCCGCGGAGGATCCGGCGAACACTCGGGAAGAGAGGAAGCTGGAGTCCGACGAGATGCTTGAAGGAGTGGAGCAGGACCAGGGAAGGATGTTCGGCGGCTGGTACCGTCGTCGATCATTCGCAGAACGAAGGTACTTGTCGAGGGAAGAAAACCATCAACAACCCCGGCGACATTTTATCACAATCCCCGTGTTCCCCGGGAAGTAGCGCTTGAACAAAATTAAACGGATTGGCAATCGATGATTCATTGTTTCTGAATAAAGGAATTGGCACAAAACGATTGAAAACAATGGGTATTTATTACAAGAGATTTTTATTTTGCTAGTCGGTCGCTAAAAAATCGTATCACAAACTCGGTTTGTCTATGTTCGGGGAATCAACGGTAGCTACATTAAATACGAATCACTACATTAAATAGTTCAATTGCTTTGGTTAATAGCTCGTCGATCTTAAGATTAGGAACTTAATCGGTAGCTTAATGACTATGCGTAATTACGGTAACTCAGGCACGCTTCACTCATTCATACATGCTTGGTATAATATCAGAGTCGCGATGTTCCTACGCGTTGCAATCATTTGTTGTCTGGGAGAGACGCTGTTCTCGTCTACTCGAGGTACCGTCGAATTAGCAGCTTGGCTATTTGTGCTCGACCACTAACTAAGTACTAAGTGGGCACAGCCTCCTTCTGCAACAATGTGCCTTGTTGAATGACGACTCTCTACGTGTTTGATATTCTCAACTTTTTTGGGATTTCGAGTGCTCCTTTCCTCGCGTTTAATTAGAGCGATAGAATGCGGCGAGTCCCAGCTTCTTCGGGAATTCGGAAATTTCTTTAGCTGGTCGGTTCCAATTCTAACAAAGTCTTGTCTTTAGAGGAGCGGCTCCTTACGCCTATGATGATCCTAATGGAAGGTAATCGTCGCCGAGGAAATGCAAATATGCCGGTCCCAGGGCCACGCGTGTTTCTTTGGTTTCCAAATCACTGTCCTTTCTCGCGAGGTTGTCAACGCCACTTGACAGCCGGTTGTCATCGGTGAATCAGAATCGGTTCCCGCGGCGATATGCCTCTCTGACGCGCTCCCTGTACGCTAGCTGTTGTCTGTAGACAAACAGAGGTCGAAGGGCGTAAGTTCCAGCCGCGGTCTCAAGGTCGTCTTGACCATCGTCCACCGTGGCGCTGCGTTTCTCGATCGGGCTGACGTTGGCAGTGTCCTCGGGCTCGCTCAATCTGCTCAACAGAAGTCCGTAGACCATCGGAGATGATTCCTCTCCCGGCCTAGACCCAGCCGGATCTTGGATCAGAACCGGAACTCCGACCAGGGCTTCCTGGCCGCTCGGCGTACCCACTGGAAGCGCAACGCTGCAGCCGGCGAGTGCCAAGAAAACTGCGATGGCGATCTAAACAAAATTAATTCGTTTTGTTATTTCGAACTGTCAAGAGTCGTTTTTAAATAATGCTACATGGATCTTTGGTTTGGCTACCTTTCAGCTCGTTTTATATCAATATAGAATGTTTTGATGTTTGTTCAAGTTGACGCAACTGTTTAAAGATTTAGATAAACTACACTTTAGAATGCAGAGAAAGATTAATTTCAATTTGCGAATTCAATTCGAGTTTCAGCATTTTTTAATTTCATTTCGAGAGTCCCCTCGAGGGTTAAAGAAGACCGTAAATGTCCGGTAGCCAAAATCTCTCAGAAATCAAGATGTGCGAGCCATTATCCAGGTGATCTTACCATTTTGCTGTGTAGTTCGAAGCTTTCTTCTCCCTGAGTCCAAAGAATGGTGCTGCCTCAGCCTCCAAGTCTTCAGGTACCGTGTTTAGTGACAATGGTTGTGATACCAGATGGTAGAGTCGAAGTGTCTCGAGTCTCGACGTGTCTTAAAGTGCCAGACGATAGATCCAGTGGTAGATCCGTTGGGATCGATCTGTGGCGAGTTTATGCCCCTGGTAAGCATCCTTCGAGCATTTATACGAAACAATGACGTCAAACGGGAGCACGCTAATCGTACAGTGACGTATCAGGCCAGGTGATAACTGACCTGGTAAACTAGACAGACCGATGCGGTACCCGGCAACGTGCATCCTTCCTGCGTTGCACCGGCCGCTTGTTTTCACCGCGGTGAAGATGAATCCTGGCTCCAACGTTAGGGGCTGACGCAGTTCGTAAATGAAGCGTCAGCTCTGCTAATCGAACACGCGGATCATGGCGGCGGTTTGGTTTCGTGAAAACATGAAAATGCGCACTTCGTGTGCTGTATAGAGTCCATAAATAGTTGACACGATCTTCGTCAGAATTCCCTTCGTCCAGGGTCTGGACAACTGAACGTCTCTGTTCAATACAGGACGATATATTGATCCCAGATTAGGTTTAATATGTAGTTCCCCTGTACCTACAGGCCCGAAAAAATACCTGAGACCGTCATCCCAACAAAACCCCTTAAGTTAAAATGGCCACAGTGCATTTTTAGGGACCTCCGTCAGGATCTGGACAACTGAACGTCTTTGTTCAATACAGTAAGATATATTGAGTCTCAATTAGGTTTAATATGCAGTTCCTGTACCTACAGGCCCGAAAAAAATACCTGAGACCGTCATCCCAACAAAATCCCTTCGGTTAAAATGGCCACAGTGCATTTTTAAGGACCTCCAACAGGATCTGGACAACTGAACGTCTCTGTTCGATACAGGACGATATATTGATCCCAGATTAGGTTTTAACACTAAGTTTTTCACAGCACCCCGTGCGATTATTTTACATTACTTTCTCAAAATAACAAGAATGCACGTATCCAAATTGTCAGCCATTTTTTTTAATAATGTACACCCAGAGAAATAAATAAGTTGAATAACTTCTCACGAATGAAAATGTTCAATCGCAATTTTAATAAATATATAATTCGGACCAATAACTTGCTTCGCCACGGGTTTCTAACAAATTAATTTATTTGACTGTGCATATATATCATTCGAATATTCACTATCGTAACAACATTGCAGTTTCGAGTATAAACTTGTGGATGAAAAGTAACATAATTCAATGCAACCAGATTCCAGGAAATTCATTCCAGTTTCTTGAAAGACGATTGCTAGAAAAATACAAATTCGTCATACGAGTAGATTAAGACGTACATCTTAAACGATGATTGTCTAGTATTCTGTTTTGACCACCGGCACGACTTCCGGTGTATCGGTAGCGGATGATTCATTTCGTCGAAGTACGCAGAATCGGGGGCAGTTATGCAACGTTTTGAAATGCGCATCCGAACGACTTTTCCCTTGAAGCGTGTTTGTTTGTTTATATGCTCCGGCGAGTCACGCGTACACGACCGTCTCGGAAAACACGTAGCTTTTAAAAGTCATTTCCCGATTACTGTTGCGGTTAGTGCAGCCTCCGATCGCAGAGCTGAAAGCTCTTTTTTTCACGCGTAGTTGCATCTCTGCAATTGGTACACTGCGCCGCTCGTTTCGCGCTGAAAATCATACTTTTATATCAAATATTGAAGAAAGACCTTCCAATGATTTTCAAACAAAATTATTCCAATTCTTCTACTTTCCTATTCGAACCTTTGAATTTGCATAGCGACTCTGAAGCTACTAAAAATTGCCATAAAACATTGGAGAGATTACTTTTTCATGTTCGTAAGATGATTCAAAGGGTTAATTTCATAAAAACCGAAGTGAGAGAAAAAAATTGATTGAATGAAACATCCTTCGTGATAAGAATAAAAATACTGATAATTTTTATTAAACGCGTGAATATACGTTGCATTATATCTTAGAAATTTGCATATATTATATATCACAAATGCATGAAGATTCTATTAAGCAATGAAAAATGAGAGAAGTTGTTCCGTACAATTGCAGGCCTACAAAAATGTGGATTTTAAATAATATATTATATGTTGCACGGTAAAACATATATTTATAAATTTGGGAGATTAATCGCGAGCTCAAGATTTCTGTCGATTTCCTAACACGACGTTTTAGCTTTTACGGAAACCGGGAAGCTAATTTACAGTTTCTTTTAAAAATCGTGAGAAAGCACTTCGTAGTCTCACTCAGGAATTGAATGACGATCTTTGAACCTCGGAAACGAGAAAATGCCAGAATATACATAATTAGATTTTCACCGCACGGAACATTAGCACGACTTTCATAATCGGTAAAAGAAATTTTGAAATGCGTTACGTCATTATGTAGGACGTCTACACTGCAAATCGTAATCCCCAGTAATTGAATTAACGAAATTTCAATTGCAGGTTGCAGAATTAGTTCGAGGATTCCGACGTGATTTTCTTGTCGACGTACAGGGTGAGTGAATAACAATTGTCTTGTTGAAACAACATGTTATTTATTGACTTCAAGAACGCTTTCTGTAGAGTACATTATGCTCTATAGTACTCTTTGGGTGTTTTCTAGTTTGAGGTAAAGTCACTATGAATTCTCGAAACCGCAAAACAAATATGTGAAAATATTTTGCTCAAAATTTTTCCAGTAAATTACAAATATATGCGGCTGGACTACCAGCTCATCTTTTCAGCTGGCTTTCACTATGAGAAATCTTATGCTTATTTTAGCTGGACAAACACTCGAAATCAATGTTGAAAGTGAACTTGAAATCACGAATATTCTACACTGCGCGAAGGCGAATCGTTAATGAAATAAAAACTTTTCTTGATTGCAGATTGCGTAAAATGCTTCGCGGGGATTGTGAGCATGGTTTTAAAAAATCACAGAATCGAGCCGGTTGGCTTCTAACGATAGATTTCACACTTTATAAACCGATTTCCGGTTGAAGTCACTAAATAACAAGCCGCTTCAGCAAACAATTGTTACTCACCCTGCGCGGCCACGGAAGACAAAAGGAATGAAGATCGAAGAGATCGGGGAAAAGGATCGCCTCGCGAATGAACGTCTCGTTCCTCGTGGTCGCCGCAGGATCATCGAGAAACGTCGAATATCAAACCTCGTTATACCAAACAAATCGATTTATTTCCTCCAGTTATGCATTTGTTCATTGGTGTCTTGAATAAATAGCTTCGTTAGCTCGTGTAAAAACCTCGAAAATAATGAACGGCCTCTGCCTGTGTCAATTGTATCTGTTCAAGATTGAAGTGTGTATATATATATATATATGTGACAAAATGTCCACGTATTTGTCTGTCTTTGTGTTCTTTTTTTTCTAGGGCACTTAAATCGCGATCTCGGTTCGTTCTTAGGATATTTAGATCGCAGGCTCGGCCTCCTCGTTCACGGTATCGCTGGTTTCGGTAGTATCGCTTTTAGATCTGAAAGAAATCACCAGATTGAGGGCATTTCGAGGCTGCAGGGAAGACAAGTACGAGTAATTAACAAAAGCGCAAGACAGACGTTAGTTTGGTAGGTGAGAAAACCGTTAAGAGACCCGACAGTGTACACTCGAATGTTAGTAGTGCGTGGTAGCTTTGGCAACCAGGAATTTCAGATCTCGATTTTCCTTTGATTCTCGAGGGTAGAAGCAACCCCTAGGGCTTCTCGGTGCTTTTATTACCGGCAGAAGTGTTTTATACCGTTTCTAACACGAATAAGATTTATTAAATATCCATTTAATCTCGTATTAACAATTCTTTTATACCGAAAAAGTAGGAAAGAATAATTCAAGAAATTGTCGGGTTGCCAAAGCTCCCTTTTCTCGGGAGCGGATCGTTGGTCGAACTCATACCAATCTTCCCGGAGGGATTGTTAGGTGAACATAGGGGTTCTGACCGACGAGCTTCGGACTTGCAATCGATACAGAAGAAACAAGCAAACATCACACAGGTCGAATGAGATAACATATCCATAATTATTCGCCGAGTCTGAATAAACTGTACATTAAAAATCAACTGATTCTCGAATGCTGCGCGCGCGCGATCGGATGAAGTCAACACACCGAGAACGAGAATTGCAACGAGTGAAAACTAGTTCGACAGTAGACATACATTAACAATCAGCGAGAAATCCGTCGTTCTCAATCTTTTGCATTCCGAAACCCGTCGCTCGGTCGCGGTTAACAAGAAGGCGGGGTTGGTGGTGGAATAAAAAAAGTTGGAAAGTACGAAAAAATCCTTTCCTGTATTGATCGATCTAATATGCAATTGGGGGACACCTCGTCTACGAGTCTCTCTCTCTACACATGGGAGTAAAAAAAGAATACGCGTCGTGAGAGCGCCATGACGTTTTTCGCCGCACGTTTCTTATTATTTGTTCTTGTTTCTCGTATTTTTTTTTCATCGTCGATGCGAACAACAGTTTATTGCATGCAATACCTCTCTCCGTCATGCGGTCCAAGTAACTCGTTTGCTTGACTCTAATCCGTAATGGCGGGGGCGCGTGTAAAGAAGCGAAGTGACGTGAATCAATTTTCTGCTGAAATTTTGTTACTTTTCCAAGGGAGTTTCCTATTATCGTTTTCTTTTTTTTTAGTTCGTTTCCTGGTAGATCTATTGTCTATCGTGCTCTGTCGTCGAGCAATGCGTCTTAGAGTCTCGGATTTTGTCAGAAGTTTCTTCTTCGTTCCCGGTGAGCAATTTCGCTTCTCATTTCACTTCTTTCGCCCCTCCTCTAGTTCTATCGTTATACTCCAATCTCTCGCTCTCTTTCTCTCCCTCTCTCTCGCTCGTTCGTGTCACTTTTACATTAAAATACCACTCAATATAGTTCTACAACGATACATATCGTAAATATAGTTAACGTCGAGTCGCAGGATGCAACAGGCATCAGGGAGAAGTAACTTCCTACCGTCGTCCATTTTGTTAGTCTCGAGGACCAGTCGATCGAGCACCCTCGATCCTCTAATTAAATAGTCTCGCCGTACTTTCCCTTTCCCTTTCTCTCATTTCCACGAGCGCAACTCGATCCTTAAATTTAATCTGACCGCCAAGCTCTCGATCGAATCACGAGGATCTATTCTATCCAGAATCGCTTCTCGATCTTGTTCAACGTTCGTCCGCGTGCGGAAATCGTACGCCGCAGACTTCACAATAGCGAAATATACAGGAGACTTCACAACTGCAGGTAGAAACTTAACACTTTATCTTCCGGAAGCCTATTAATAGGCTGTTCAATAATCCTGCTGTACCAAAAGGAAGATTAAAAATCTTTTTTTTACGCAATAATAATAATTTTAACTACGTTAGATAAAGTATAAACAAAATCCGCAGTCTAATAACAATCAGTTAAATTTCTACCTCAGTTCGCGAGTTACCCTGTACACCTTAATTCGCTACGAGAGATCCCGTAAAATCTCCGCAAAGAATTTCCCTTGTACGCATAGTAGAACTTAATTTTTAAGAAACTCCCTAATATATTCGTCGTATCAAAATTAATTATTATTTAAATTCCATCAACGAAACGTGTCGTCAAGCATGCTCGTAAATTCTCCGTGGCCTCGCCATCAGTCTTATCGTTCTACTAAACTACAATGTCCGTTTAGCGTCTTAAAAAGAGTAGTCTCACTTCCGCGATAATAGTGCGACCGGCCTCTGTCGGCCTCGTTAATGGGCGGAGCAAACGACCGCCATCATCACCGGAAATCCCGTGCGAATATCCCCGTTGCACACCTCGTGGTCCGATCTGGTCTTGGCAATCAGGCGATAATAGATTTACTGGAACGATTATCTATTTATATATTGTCGGATAATAAAGGATTCACTTGCTCGATGTGTCTACGCTCTTCCACAAGGTCAAGGGGTTGCGTATAGTTATATGTATAGTTACAGTATAGTAATCGTTTAATGCTACTAACGGTCGTATTTTTTCACTGCGCGGTTCCCTTTTCTTCCCTTTCTCTCTCTCCCTCTCTATCTTTTTTTTCGTTTTGCTTTCGTACGTGTAGGCACTTAACTATGTTTCTGCGGTTCCATGTGATTAGAACGTTAATGTCTATTGTACACGACGGTCAGATTATCGGGTGCGGAATAAAGAGAAAACATAAATTGTGTGTGTACAAAAGCCTCCTCGTGAAAGCTTCGTCCTGTGTTTTTTTGGTCTTCGAGCTCGATCGTCCGATTTCGAGATCGAACGAGTGTCAACGGCCTGTCCCGTTCGAGGATATCCGTTGAACATTTCGATTTCTCGAAATCTTACAATCGACGCTGTTAGCGTATCTTCTTTTTCTTCTTCGTTCATTCTCGCATCCCTCTCGCGTTCATTCTCTACTTTCACGCACGCTCCCTTTCTCTCCCTGTTTTCAAGCCTCTCTGCGCGTGCACGTGCTTGTCAGAATATTTTCGCGGATCGACGACATCGTTCCCACAAAAGCAACAATTCGATATGCCGGTACCAAGCGCGAACGTCAGCGGTTCATGTTTGAGCCAGCAATTAGGAAGATATGGCCACCAGAGAGATCAAAACGATCCTCGCCGAGGACATCGGAAATAGCAACAGCTATACTTTGTCCAACGAGTCGAGTCAGTGAAGGTAAACAACTGAACGAAGGTTCAACGTGGTTGAAGTTACATTTCTCAGATACAGTGGGTGTAAAAAGTATTCGTACGCTCTTTAAAACAGAATAACTTTTTTATAATTAATTAGAAGCATTGGTTTACGAAATGATATGTAAAAAAGATTTACCAAAAATTATAATTAGACTGCGGATCTTTATGCAAAATAAAAATGTTCTGCATTGATTGCAGGCAGCAGGGATAGAATAGACATTGATTTCATCCCTTAATGACTTTGTTACATTGAAAGCAGCATTACGATATTCTTAAATTTTTCTAATCCTTTACTGGTTTATGTTTCACTCAACCAATTTCTTCATAAATGCATAAAGATCCGCAGTCTAATTATAATTTACAAGGTTACATGCAAAAATAAAAAAGGCATTTTTAAAACTTGTTTATTTGGGCCCTTAAAGAAAATTTAAAATATATGTTTTGTAGATCTCTAGTAGTTATACACATTCTGAAAATTTCACCGAAATCGATGAACATACACACGAGCTACAAGCGGTTAAAAATGGTAAAAATCGTAGTTTTACACGACTGTTGACCAGTTTCTGCTTAAAATCCACAAGATCGTACATCTTTCGATGGGTGCCGTTTTTTCCTACGTCAACCGATTTCGATGATATTCTCAGTATGTGTATAACTAACATAGATCTACAAAACATATATTCTAAATTTTCATTAAGGGTCCAAATAAAAAAGTTTTAAGAAATGCCTTTTTTATTTTTGCATGTAACCTTGTAAATTATAATTTTCGGAAAATCTTTTTTGGGCGTGCGAATACTATTTGCACCCACTGTATTGGGGTGACAAGAAAGTAATTTCGGTATTTTAAGGTGAAATAAAACCGGATTTCTTTATTCAAACGATGTACTTTAATCAATAAAATATTTTCTTATTTATTCTTTTCTGCAAAAGACCATCGAACAAAAGGGAAAATATCTTTTTCATTGAAGTCCATTGCTTGAATAAAAAAATTGGTTTCACCAAAATTATGTTCTACAAAAAATTGATGTCACTTTAAAATACCGAAATTATTTTCTTGCCAACCCAATAGTTTGCAAAAGACGCACGCTGGCGTTGCACTGACTGGTCTCGCTGGATAGAAGCGAATGTACTACGAAGAAAAGAAGGGTGAGCAGAGAACGAGACGTTATGCGAAATCCTAGATCCCAGTGGCAATCACCTCGCTATACCCAAGGGGAGGGATTGGAGTTGCCTCCGGCTACCTGTATTTTCCATTGACGTCATACAAAGATCTAGCAGTGGCCAGCATATACTATACGCTTTGGAAACGTCAAGTGGTTATTTGCGATTTCCCGTTGCCAATTCCGCGCACCGGAACTGCAGTGTCAACATTCACGTGATCGAGCAGTGCTATGCGTATCATCCGATCAAGCAGATTATCAATGTTATCGGTATTGCATAATCGCGATCAAGTGTCCTACTTACCAGCGCTCATGCGCGTCGATAAGTATCATGGACTCTAGATGCTTAGATTGAGCTACAGGTTTCCCTAGATCGTCGAGAATTGTTCAATAATAGCATTCCGGGTTGTGACAAATATGATTTGCTCGCTAATGAGATCGCACCTCAACAACTACGACTATGGTGGTTTGTTTGCAATTTATTGCAAAAATGCGTTCGAAAATACAACAATGGGACTGTTGATCTGACATCTACTGGTCGTTCACCGATCTTTAATGAGACAGGTTCATGATTACAAATCCTAATTAAATACGTTTATAGTTCAGATTGGAGAAGAGTCGCACAAGTCCTACACGTTCTCCGATTGTCCCTTTGAAATATTGAAATGTCTGGCTCTCCAGCACGTGCACGCGCTCCCGAGAGCATATCAGATTCTTTTTCTGGAACTTTCAATTAGCACCGTGTCTTTCATGGATTCTTTCATTCCTCGCACTCTGTCATCCTGTCTCTCCCTCTCATTCGCACTGTTCCGGAAGCTTCCCGCGATCAACGACTACAGGAGGATCAGGGTGAACGTTCAAAGAGACGTTCAACCCGTTTTGTTCTGAACAGTCGCACGAACAACACCGGAAACCCGAGTGTCGCCGGGCGAACGCATACCGCGCCTTCGAACTCGGTCCGCTAATTAACTCGACGCACAGTAGTCCGGAAAATTCGTAAAATTATAACGAGAAGTATTCGATTAAATCCCGATTTTTCCGACGTAGACCCACGAAATAAAGCTCGAGTGACGTCACGATCAATTTCCGATGACTGAACGAGTATTGATTACTCCTATTCGCGTCTATAAAAGTTATAACACCAGAACCAATAGGTAACAATAAATAATGTATACATAACAACGGTACGAATTGAATTCACGGTCTGGTTTCGAACCACTGTGCGACGATCGTTGTTCCGGTTACCGGCATCAGAAGCTTCTGGATGCGAGCCATCTTTGGAAAACGAACCGTTCTTTGATCGGTATCGGAAAACAATGAATTCGTGTCGCAACAATACCCGTGCGATTTTCATAAAAATGGTGGCAGATCGAATTAGCAAGATTCTGAATATCCAGTGTTATCAAGCATGTGAATATAATACTGTGTAAAGTGTTTTCAACAGAGAAGTCTATGGAAAACTTGGTGGCGAGTATTCGCAGAGTCACCGAAAAGCAATCAGCCTTATCGGAACATCTGAAGTGCAATACTTTCTGTACAGCGTCACGTTTCAATCGTGTGATTATAACGAGTCGCCAGCCAATCGGAACGAAGACAAATAATATGGCTGATCTGGTCGTCGCAACTAGGTGCGCGATATTTGACACCTACAACACAGAAGATCCTACTCAGGTTTGGATTTGGTTTGGTTTCTCAGGAAAGGGTCCGAAGAATGAAACACAGAATCGGGTTTCTGCATCGAAGGCACACAGGCCGTCCGGCCAATACTGCGTAGTTTGGTAGTTTGGCAGTGTCGCCAGATGAAGGGAATTACGGTGAGATGATGTACCCCCTCTCTGATGACCAGACCAGTCCACGGCACCGTAGTCTACGGTCTTAGTGGGGGACTTTGGAGGGGGTACTTGTATTCCCCTCTGGTGCCCGTTTCGGCACTATCTGGCGACACTGTAGTTTGGGGAGGACGTCCCGCAGCTCAGTGCCGCCAGATCGGGGAAATAGAGGGGAGTAAATTTTACCCTCTCTCTGATGACCATACTAATATGTGACCAGTCTACGGTGTTAGGTGAATGGGATAGTGGAAGGGGAAAAGGAGGAGAGGAAAAATCGACCAGTTTTGGTCTTGAGTGGGTCGTGATGGGGGGTAGACCTCACGCAGTGCGCCGAACGGAGGGCATTCACAAGACCCATCCGTATGGGACTCGATAGAACGATCTGAATTGGGTCGTCGACTCTTCAGAAGAAGACCGGGTTGCGACTTGGGTTGGCAGGACAAGAACCTAGGCATAACATAATTTGACAAGTGTTCGCCATCACGCTCAATAATTACAGGACAGACACACTGAAGACGTTGTCCCTCCCATGCGGAACGGCCGTCAGTTCTCGGATGGATCCAAATCCACTCCGAGATCCTGTAGGCTCAAAAGGGAGCCAAGGTTCAAACAACCTTGGCTACAGGTTGTCCGGAGGTCCTGGAAGAACATGACCAGGCCACACGCGTTGCCAGGAACCAGGATGGATAGATTGAGGCATACCTGACCCTAATTTGTCCGCCCCAAAGATGAGGGTTGCACGACAGGAGTTGAAACTGGGCAAGGACCTACGCTACAGGTGTTCAATACCCGCTTGGAGGATGGAGTACGACAATTTTTTACTGGTTTAACACTAGAACTACCGAGCCCTGCACGAAACTGATGTATACTCCTTTATAATAATAACAGTATCGAATTTATTCAGATTCCATAGGATTTTTATTGTGTACAAGGTGCCTCGATTGCGCACCAGTGGAAGGAGACTTCGAAGACCGTATGCACACGATATACGAGCGACTAGAAAGACTTAAGACTACATACCCTCGAGCATGTCGACATGGACTTCTCAAGCTTCTCAAGAAAGATAAGGACTACTACAAGAGGAATACTGTAATAGCTGCGAAGACATGCTAATCCTCCTTAGAAGTTTCAAAATGCACCAACATTGAACTCGATTCGCCGAAAATCTGTGAACACGATAATACTGACGTAATTTGCTGAGAAGTCCCAAAATGTACGATGTCTTTGAATGTCCTCAAAGTATTCTGGGTTACATGAACCAACCTTCTTTAGTTATATTTAATGTTGATCTTGGCATTTAAATAACAGTTTCTCTTCGAAATGTAAACCGACATTTCCTACAAATACTGGCTGCACAGTGATAGACCAATTTAGACACAGAAGAATGGATATGAAATTTCCCGGAAAGACACAGCTCGCGTACAAAAGCTTCCAATTTTAGTGCGCGTCCTCTGAAACGAAGGCTTGTACGCGTTGTTCCCCGCTCTGATGTCTGATATACTGTGTTAGCTCAAGTTGCAAAATGCGGCTGCTCCTAATTGTCTAAACATGCTCTAGGCAGAAAATCAGGTAACGAGATAATGGTGCACACACAGGTAAATGGTACCAACAACAGAATACTGTATTAACGTCGAACATACGTAACATCGCTTTCAGTGGGACATCATCGTGTCCCTGAAGCAGGCACAGACAGAGATTACCCCGTGAAACGACGCCTTGGCTCCGTCGAGAAGCGGGAGCAACGAGGCCACGCCCACACAGAGTGAACAAGACAGATACCATGCGTAGATAAGATTATTGGCCACGTGTATTCTAGTTATTGGCTGAAACGTCGATGCCGACGAATCAGATTATAAAAATGTGTCTTCCTCGTCGCCGTGGTTTGCCCCGTTGCTCCCGGGGGCAATCCGGAGCGCTTGCTGCCCTATGCCTGCTTCAAAGTATGATCGGTGAATCGCGTCGTGAATGATCGACGCGACCATGAAATGCAGCTTACCCGAGAATCTCGTTTTTGTTTTTCACTTTTCTGTTTTTCTTTTTTTTCTGTGTTTGTTTTTAGCAAAGATCGTATTCCAACCTAGAGCTAGCAACGTACAAAAGTACAAAATACACTTGTGGTTCGCGCCGCGGCATCTCCACGCGAACCGCATCCCCCTTTACCCTTTTCCTTGACGTTTTGTGCTGTTTGTAACACAACCCGACAAGAATCTACTACGCGAGCTTAGTAATCGCGACTCACAGAACAGCTCAGCTTAATAATACAGGCTTAACACGATACTTGTTTTTCTTTTCTCTTTCTTAACCTGATCTCTTCTAAAAGCAATTAGACGTATTCAGTCTTTCTGCGATGCCCAATGACTTTGTATTCCCATTGAGCAAATCGGTCGGAAATAGTACTTTAGAAGAATGTTTCTTTTAATCATCATCATCCCCCCTCCCCCTATTTATCTCTACCTAGCGCGAAGGTGAGGTTTTCCAAGTTGTTTGTGTAGAAAAATGCTTTAAAAAGGTGTTAAAAGTGTATAAAATTAAGCTCACTAACGGCGATCATGAAATAGATACTGTCAACTTGTCTTCCTGATTCAATTAGCTCCTAGTATAACTGTTTGCACCCAGCTACAGAGTATCCAGTCGGCACCAGGCTCTATCGAACAATTATCGAAGTGCTTTATAATTTTCATGCTTGCGAGGAAGTTCCTACGAATCATCACAATAATCAGTTTTTGTAATTTAGTTGATTGTACGTTTGATGTAGTACTTCGATTCGACCGGATGTCGTTCTGATATCTATTATCGTATCGGTACAAATCAGTCCCAGAAACTGATGCATGTCTACATGAGCATGCTTACTCATGCGTTGTACAAAATTTGTTTGTTAGCTTTCTAGCTCGTTTGGCACCCACTGCGTTACAACATTAAAACGTAAGCAATATACGCAAATCGCGCATAAATTGCGTGACGAGCACCTTGCGAGCCCATTAGTTGGAACATTTTCGTTTCCCCGGTTGATGCTAATTACTGTAATGAAATTCGTTACTAATGCTCCTCTGTATATACCAGAAATGCGTTCTAGAGTTCTCTTTCCATATTCATGATCTCATGAGCTTCTTTGTGAAATTCTGCGAAACGTTACCAAGTACACAATCGAAGGCACAAGTTGCCAGTTAACAGAATAGCTCGGTGGCCGGCGGTCCTTCAAGGAAGAGAGAAAGTCAAAAGTGTACCTCTTTACTCATAGCCCCAGGAACAAGTGTTAAATGAAAATCGCGATAATTTGAAACAAAACAGCGTATTCCACGTAAAGAATGGGCCATGGTATGTCATAGGTACGGCTTATGCTAATTCTAGTATAATATCTGTTCTTTGCGAATATACTAATAGAAGAATGGATTCTACTTTGTCGGGCAAGTTACTTAAAACATTCATTGTGTGTACTATAGTTAGAATCGTTAACATTTCTCTACGTCTATCACGAATATATTCATTAGAATCTAGCGAAGTAATTGGGTGCTTGTAAACTCTAAGCGAGTGATTTTGGTACCCTGGACAATTACCATCGAAATCAAAGAGACCTCGCTCGTTTGCCTTTAAACTGATCGTTAAGACTTCGAATATTTGTTAGCGAAGCGACCAATTAAATAAAAGGAACTAAATCTATGCGTGGGTAAAGTAATACTTGTTTACGTCTCTGTATTAGAAAGTAAATAATTATGTTTGCCGATTGAAACGTCGTGCACCCACTTCGTATAATATGTATATCATATATATGAAAGCCTACGGTTATTACGACGTACGAGTAAGAAGGCATTGACTCATCGCTTCTTTTAGACCCTTAGTAGTTTTTTCCCTCTTAAAGCACCAGGTGCAAATGATAGACTTATTCCCAATTTACAATACCAAACGAAATGTTTGACTCAATGCACCTCCTATTCCTTCATCATAATTGGAAACACGAGCACGAAATAATCTACTCACTTCAAGAACTTCGACTTTCAAGGGAACCTAATGAAAAGAATCTTTAAAAGAATGTATACCGTCTAATATTCTACGTACTCGTCGAGTAAATCACAATATAAAAATACAAATTGAAGATCTCCCCCTTCTCCTTTTGTCATCAACCTTTCAATATCTTTTTCTCGTTAGCATCTTTGACGTGCAACAACATCCATTACAAACGCACTTCCTTAGAATAAGTTACTTCTTTTCCAACTTTTTCAAACTTTGACTCCGATATGCTGTTCTCTCTGCGGATCTGTTACTCGGATGAGTTTACTGTCTGTTACTGACTGTAGCACGTTCTCGGGCTATTCTTTTGGTGCTTTCAATTATGTAATACCGAATGCTTCTCCCTGATTGATTCCTTTCTCACGACGACAAGCAATGACATGTGCAATTTATAATGCTGTTTAAATATCTCGTGGTGAAAGTAACTATTCTTGAATGTGCGAATCTCCTAGTATCACTTACAGCTCAAAGATCTATGTGCACGCGCGACACGGAAACAATTCGATCCTAACCACGCATGTACAAGTAGCCACAGATTGCTAGAATACCCCCACCAACAATTGCGGCACCTATGCCTATTGAAAGGGGCTTAAATAATGACCTCTTGAGCTTTTGCCATTCTTCTGTCTCCTTTTGTCGACGCTTGATCTCCCGTACGTATGCTGCCAAACGTTCCTTCTTTTCTTTGTGACGCAGACGACGCTGACGTACTTCGCTTTTCCTATTGAAACAAAATAAACGAATCATTAACGAATCGCCACGTCGACGCAATTGTTATCCCTCCATCTGCATACTGCGTCGTTTTCACTCCAAGCTGTTTTTGTTTTGAAAAAATTTTTTTCGATACTACGGTTCTAAGCTGGATAGAAAACAACGTTAGTAATAAAATTGCAGATGAAGGACTAAAAATTATTCATGGCAACTTACGTATCCGGACTGGACGGAGGACTACTTGTCTGCAGAGAGTTTTCACCGTCGCTGGTTGTTTCATTAGGCACTGCAACACCATCGGAATTGTTCTCGTGTACGTTATTCGTGATTACCGTCGAATTTGCAGGCGACACAGTTGTAGATGTTTCCGTTTGAACTGGTGGCTCGCTCGGCAATGGTTTATCAGGAGGTCCACCTAATTCATCTACCGTTACATGTGGAAGAAGTTACTTCTTGTTATACGCTTTGCGTTTATTATTAAGGAGCTATTCCCATTTGGAAGAGTCAACAAACACCTTATACCACGAAAATTGAAATTTTTACTTCATTACAATCTGCACAATAACTGGCACTTGAATACATGTTTCTCAACTCATGGGTCATGCATTCTTGAAAATGTTCATGTTCTTAGATCTATTAATTCTGAATTTAATGTAATCTAAAAAGTTACCGAGAACTGACTTTTCCAAATGGGAACGCTCCCTTAATTTACCGTTCTTACCGTTTCTTGTCGTTGCGTTTGTAATTATGTCTGGCATCATACTACGTGTTAATGATTCACCTCTTGGAGGTGGCAAAGGAGGCGGTTCATCTTCTTCTTCGATCGAAGAATGACTAATATTATTAACTACGTCGTAATGATTCGTGACTATCTCGTTATCAACATTCTGTAAATATTGTACATGTTAGTGTAAGTCAAAAAGTGTATCACGTCACAGTAGTACAGTTTTATCAGATTTTATATAAAAGCAACAATTAATTCGTTGAATATGTAACAACATCTTTTCCACAACATGTGTGTGATTCGAAATCAATGGAAAAGATCTTGTAAGTATTCCAATTGAAACACTGGAGAAAACCAATAACACTGCACCACTGTGAATTGGTATTAGTTACCACGTTATTCGATGGCAATTGTTTTGCTCCTTCGATGATAGCAGCATATGAAAATCTTAATTGGTCTGGCATCTGAATTAAGCCCATTCTGGATCTTCGCATTTCGATCAACACATCTCTAACATTTACAGAATTCAATCCATTTTCTTCGATCTGCAATTCAATGAAAAATGACACCTATTTTCCTAGATTTTAATGTAAATTTTTTCTACTATATTCATATACTTTTTAATAATACTTACCAAGACAAGGCATGTGTCAACTAAACAAAATGTTCCCGACCTTCCAATACCAGCAGAACAATGCACAACAGGGGGCCCAACATTTTGATCTAATGCTCCCGATTGCCTGACATTGGTCAGAAAACGAAGAAAGGCTGTTGGACTCTGTGGCACACCAAAATCTGGCCAAGTGGTATAGTGAAAGTGTAGTATTTCCCTAGTTTCTTTTGATTCCAAATCTGTTAATCTGTACGAAAGACAGGTATTAAATTCCTTTATACTGCAAATCAAAGATATCGTAATTGAATCAATTCAATGTCTCCTACTTTAATATTCTAGTTGTGTAATCCGATGATTCTGTTTTGCTGACATATTCTACTTTTATACCAACATCGATAAATGTCATAGCATCGTCTGCTGTATCGCCAAGGGGCCAATACTGATAACACTTAACTTGATTCTTCTCAATTATTTTATTTAACATTAACACCGCCTTAGAGGCTTGCTCCCATACCATTAGCCAGAAATGACCAGCTGTGTTCTCCAATGGTCCTTGAGTAAGAATATATTGTCTGTGTGCACGATCTACCTATAATAATAACAACAACTCTAGCTTGTTTATTCTATTCTTCGAAATTAGAACTATATTCTCCATCACATAATATTTACCTGGATAAGGTTGGCATTGATGTAATCGCATTGTCCCTTCTTGAGGATAATTCTACTATGATCGTACGGAGCAACGTCTCTATAACGGTTCAAATTTTTGTTCTGTGGTTTCTTTGATTCATTGCATGTGTACGTAAAATTACCGCATTCGTTACGTATGTGCTGTAAAAAATAGAAATTTTCGTTTCATTTTATTTGAAAATTCGAATAACTTCTGCTAAGCGTACAGTCAACAAACTGAACGTATACCTGGAATTTATATGACTAACCACAACATTTATCCTTGACAATAAGCAACACAATACACAGTCTATGCAGCACTTAACGTTTTCCTGCGAAAGCCACGTTCCGCGTAAGTACACGAAACGATACCGACGATTTAAAACAATCCAGGCATTGTAATAAATATATCCGAGAAAGAGATCGCGTGCCAGTGCGATAAAGAAATAAACACGGCCGTTGAATTCCGGGCTCGTTATCTATTGAATCGAATTGCATTGTCGTGCGGTAAATCAAATCCGTTTGTAGAACCTAAATTAATTGAATAAGCTGCCGGTCGGGGATTACGGAGGAAATCGAACGTAACTGGGAACACACACACACAGCGGTCGCATCGAATATAAATCGAATCGGCGACAAGCAAACATTTCGTACGTTACACCCTTTTTCCGAGCGGTGGGAATTATCTGAAAATCTGTCGGGTATCAATCGACGTGAGACAAGGCGAAAAATTCGATTCGGCGATAGGAGTCGGACGAGGAAACATGGAGAAATATATTTTTTTTCATTGTGTATGTACGGTAGATCGTGTCAGCGAAAAACAATTCGACGTAGTCGCGTGTTCGCGTGAAACAGGCTGACACATCGGCGGCAGAGAACGATTTGGTTTCTTTCTCGCGGTAACCGGAAGGAAAGACACAAAAAGCGGAAGGGGAGAGGAAGGGAGGACGGATGATCTCTTTACCTGATAGAGAATTGGCCAGGCTGCTTTCGAGTTGATCTCGAGGTACTCGGTCTCGACGTTGCTGATCCCTTGATCGCGCGTCCCTTGGCTGGTCATTCTGTCGGCTCGTTCGCGACACGGTCTCTTCGGTGCTCGAAAACTACAAAATGAGACGAGACACGCGAAGAGGCTGGGCCCCGGTCGCGCACGATCTCGCTCTCTCTGTCTCCGGGAAAAAGGCGTCTCAGGCACTGAGCGGTGCCATGCGTGACGCGGATTCTCGCGAAGGGCAGCCTCCGCGGAACAAGAGACGTAAACGCGCAACCACTGCAGCTCTCCCGTACGTAAGTACGTGTACGTGCTACACCTCCCGTTCTCTACCGTATACACTGCACCCACTCGCGGATTCTACCGAACCACCACCGATCCCGTTCACCGCCGCTGCCACCGCGAAACACGAGTCAACGTGCTGACATCTTCGGGTAACCAGAGTTTCTTTCCCTCCCTTCTTTCTCTTTCTTCGTCTCGTTTACCGCCGAGTGAGATCCGGCCGACAATCATCGCCATACTGTATAGGTGTTTGTACGCAATGCGCATGTGCGTCCTGAAGCGCCAAACGGAACACTGTTCTATGTATTTTGAAATGATTTATTCCAATAATAGATCAACTTTTGTCGGAAATTTAGTTTTATTAAACTAATCAAATCAGTTAATCAATTAATTAATTTTTAATATTATTGATTTAACAGTCTTTTCAAAATCGAAAATCTACAGGCGTCTCGATGTATTTCAAATTCTTGATGTGTTCAAAAGTAACTCAGTCATTAAAAAACCAATTAATAAACTCCCGATCGATATTTATGCAAAATAAAAATTGTCCAAGTCAACTGTAAGGAACAGAAGTTACACGAGAATATATTTCCTTTTAATAAGTCAGAAACAATATGACGATATCCTATGTTTGTCATAAATGCATGAAAATTGCAATCTATTTGTTATTTTTGGTGGAATGAGTCCTCAATTTGAATATTACTAAGCTATTTTCATTTATAGAGTTTCCAAAGCAATAACTCTGTATATGAGTTATACGATTAATATATACCTTCGAAAGAACAAAGAACGTGAATCATAAGATGTATGGGAGATCACAAACGCGTCGTACTCGTTTATTATAATACTGATGAATCCATTAAATAGCTACTGCTACAGAGCGTACAAATATACAAAAATATCTAAAATATACAATAA
This sequence comes from Lasioglossum pauxillum, assembly GCA_933228785.1. Taxonomy (NCBI): domain Eukaryota; kingdom Metazoa; phylum Arthropoda; class Insecta; order Hymenoptera; family Halictidae; genus Lasioglossum; species Lasioglossum pauxillum. Next base: position 14,333,481 of record OW121702.1, on the reverse strand, counting down.
TTTAAATATGGAATTATTAAAACATCGACATAGTAAGTATTGAATTATTTTTTCATAATTTTCGAAGGCCTTCCATCATTTTTTTTATCTCCACCGCTATGGTCAACATCGGTATTTGTGTTTTTTCTCTTGGCTGACTCCGCAGTCCCCTTCCTCAGCCAGGAAGCCATAAACGTGTTAGGGTTACTTTTTTTCTCTTCTCTGTGCGTAATAGAATTAGTAAATCAATAGTCTGGTATGTCACTTCACAGGATTAACAGTTCATAATTCTATCAGCGAAACATTAATTGCACAGTATTATACAAATATATACATACCCAACTTTTATCTCTTTTCTACAATCTTTACTTTTATTCGTCACATTGTTTACAAGAGTTGATACTGTATGCCAACTTAAATCACCTTCTGATACTGTTAATTTACCTAATTTATTAACAGCTTCAGCTAATGATAGCTCCTCGTTTAGCCAAACCTGAAAATATCAAATAGATTGAAGAAATGTTTTATGCAATTAATCTCAAAAAAAGTCTCTTATAATACAGACATAATCCTATTCATGATAAAACTGACTCAATTGCTTACACGCGTATCTTCTTCTGTATTTAAAAACACAGGTATACGATGGTGTAACCATGAAAAGACATCATTAGACTCTGTCGTAACAATTGTACAACTGTGTATTATTTTACCCTAAAACAGAATATTGTCAATTTCTATATCGGGCCATGCAGAACCGAATAATTTAAAGAAGCAGCATCTACCTCTCCAGTTTTGAATTTATTAAATATTCCTGCCATTTTCAAAACATTGACTCCCTCCCAACCATCTACTTCCGACCACTGGTTCTTCCATGTTGCAGGATCATCTACTTTGATTCCCTTTTTCTGAGCAGCATAAATGTAGTATGGTTGCTTAGGCTTGTTCTTTGTCTTTTCTCCTTTCCATTCGTAATAACCTTCACAAACAACAATGCATCTTTGTCCTCGACTGAGCGACGGTGCATACAATTTAGAACCATGAAGGTTCTCTAGGCGTGCATTGTGTGTTGATAAGGAATGCTTCCTGTAATCACCCTGACAAATTTACGTTATCATTAAAATATCTTTCTTGTTTACAAATTAACATGAATTATAAAAAGACAGGCTATAACGCATTGTTATCGCGTGTTGGGGTATGATCCGTGTGTTTACATCTCCCGAATGCTTTTTGCATCAATGCGTTTGTTGACGGTTTTAAACGAGACCACGTGAACGCGCCCCCACCAAGCATGCGTTTAGTCTAACCTTGTTTGTATACACTGACCTCGTGCCAGGGCGGAATCATGCTCCACATCATAGCGCAAAGTACTATCTCGTCTTTTTCTCCGAAATGCGAGCCTGCGACGAGACACGGCAAAACGTCTTTCGGTCCGATATTATATGATGGTACGTATTCGACGTCACTTTTCGTCCAAGTAGTAACACGTCGTTTGCCGGTGCCATCTTTGTAGTCGCAAGCTCGACCCACATTGTCCGGATCCAGAGAACTATAAAATGATCATTAAACTTTCATTGCCGCTTGTAAAGTTCGCGTGTCATTACTTAATTACCGAAATTACGCGACATGATTACTCACCAAGCTGCACGACCACACATGTTTCTCGCGCCATTAAAACGCTCCAATAAAACAACGCCATCTACGTTGTATCTGACATGGCGGGAATTTATGAAGAGAAGGAATGATTTCATTTCTTAGTCAAATCATATATGAGACTATCTAGAAAATCACAATCTAGAAAAAAATTATTTTCCTGTGCATATAAACTTATGCACAATTATTTCCCAATAATATGTTGTCAATGAAAGTGATACATAAATAAATAGAAGACTTTTATAGAGGCGCGAACTCTTTATCCCCACCTCTTGTAATTCACCAATCAAAACCATTGTAAAATGTAGAGCACATATTTTATAGAAAACTGTATTGGAGAAATATAAATCATATTATAAAAGTTTTGATTAGATTTTACTTTAACAATGACTATTATCGCATCACGTAATTAAAGATCCTTGAACATTAATTTTGGTTACGTCCGTCTGCTGCCATAGAACATATATATATATATATATAACTCGGGTCCACCTCGGGTCGCGCATGAACACCAGAAAATTGCGTCTGAAAATACGTCGGAGTTTCGCTTCTGGTCAAGTGATCTATATAATGTTCGTATAATGATAACTTTTAGCAAAAGTAAAGTACATACATATATATATAAGTAAATACAAGTCGTTACCTCGATCTGTCAGGTTGACAGCGAAAGTATGTACTCGTGTTCTTTAAAATATTAAGGATCGATATATCTTTTAACTTATTCGAAAGTGGCAAAATGTGCGTTAAAGAAATATGATGCTTGCATATCGCTTATTACATCGCAAATCTTATTTAGAAGTTGTTCAAGTTTCTTGTAGCTGTAATCGTTAACCATAAATTTACATTTTAACCCAGTGTCTTCCATCATGACTTCGTAGTAAGTGTTTTCGTAAGATTATTATTATTTCAAAATATATATGTTTAACCTCGGCATCGTGCGTGTAATTTATGCAACACATAATCGCTTATCGCGCGTATCGTAGATGACTGGCGCCTGCCTACGCATTTAAACGACTATGTAACTGCATTATGTATTTGTTCACTTCCATATTGTTCAGAAGTAAAAATATCTATTCGAAATTAATCAAATGTACATGTAATTATCAGTAACAGGAACGTACCAGGTGTATCAGGAAACGGTTTCAATTGCTGGACGCAGAGGACCAATATGCACGACGATTCTGCCATCACAAAAATGCAACACCAGTTCTGGGTCACGAAGCAGACGCTATCACGAAAGTTAGGAAAGAAGGAAGATGATTGTATAGTGGCATCCGATGCAGAGCTAGATGCAAAGTTGGAATTGTTTCGTAGTATACAAGAATCTTGCTCTTATTTGCAGAGAGTCATTGACAAATATCAAGAAAGATTATGCAGTTAGTTTAAATGAAAATAAACACGATCAGTATAAGATGTGTATACTAGATATGAATAATACATTAATTTGTACAATTTTCTATAGATCTTGCACAAGAAGAGAACGCGATGGGAAGGTTCCTCAAAGATGCTGGTAAACAAGATAAGACTAGAGCTGGAAAAATGATGTCAGCAGTTGGAAAATCATTGTCTTATTCCAGTCAACAAAGACTTGCTCTAAGAGCTCCGTTAGGTCGGTTGTATCAAGAAGTAGAAACTTTTAGACAGAGAGCTATCGAAGATACATTGCAGAATGTTCAAGCAATGGAAAAAGCTCGTACAGAGTACAGAGCGGCACTGTTATGGATGAAAAATGTTTCTCAGGAATTAGATCCAGATACAACGAAACAATTGGAAAAGTTTCGCAAAGTACAAACACGTGTCAGACTGTATGTACTATTTATATTGATTTTACTATATGTTCAAGTACAATTATATTTACTATACCTGTCCGAATACAGGGGCAAGGTGGCATTTGATAACTTAGCCTTAGATTGTCTTCAAAAAGTAGATCTTCTAGCAGCTGCAAGATGCAATATGTTCAGTCATGCTTTAGTTTTATACCAAAGCACACTTTTAAATTTTACCAAAAAATCGGCACAAGCATACTCAACGATTGCAACCAGTTTCAAAGGATATCAGCGATATGATTTTATGGTTGTGAGAGAACTTGCCGAAACATCTACCAAATTGGCCCAGGAAACTGGTGGAGATGATGATCCCGATGACAAAGACAAGTAAGTCTACTCTAGTTGTGAGTTTAGAAAGATGGAGAACACTAATAACTGGCTGGTAATATTTGTTTTACCATAGATTACCCTTCTTTGACATGGATTATCACGATAGCATAGAGGAAGCTGAAGAAGTGAAACCAGCCACGGACAATACAAATGACAACAATAAAGAAGATGAAAAGCTATTGGACATCGAGTGTGATACAAAAGACATACTCAAATTGGATGGATTAGATATGAGTCCCAGTTCCTCGAAAAATGGAATTGTTCAGTCAGATTCTAATACAGAGCATAAAGAGAATCTCCATGAACTTTTCGACAATTTGATCTTAGACAACAACGCGTCATGTAAAAATGAACAATCAGCTAATAATATGCGAGAAGAAAATCACTCGAAACTACAAAAAAGTTTGGAGGAACAAAGTCTGGGATTGGATATATTTGATAAATCTGATACGAATTTCCATCTAAGTACTTTGTCCTCTTTAGAATCACATAATCAAGGAGAACAATCGTTGCAGTCTCTTACATCCGAAAATTTGGCTCTCTTGAAGGACATACTCGGTGACAAACCAAACATTGGTAACGAATGGGATGCAATAGCTACCGACACGTTTTTACCGCCCAATATTTTAAAACAAAGTTTAGGTGATGCAGCGATGGGCATAGGACAAAAAACCATGCCTACTAACAATTCGGATGACAAAGTAAGTAAAGATTAATGATATGAATTATTAAATAATGATTTTTTTTCGTTTTATTATGATCTTAACATTTAGAAGAACAATATTTTATTTTACAAAACAATTGGTTTTGTGGAAAGACAATTTGTATTATTTCCTTTTGTTGCAGAAGAAAAATAAGACTGGAAAACAAAAAGGAAATTCCTGGTTGGATTTGTTCGCTGAATTGGATCCATTGGCTAATAACCCAATGGAAAAGCTTTCGAGTGATAGTAACGCATCTGCTTAATTTTTAAAAAAGCGCTTACATTCTATTACCATGATACATGAATAGTTGCAGTCTGCAGCAACAACCGGAAGAGACGATGATTTTATTTTTTATCAAACAAGATGATAATACTAGGAGCATTATATCACTCCGTACATTTACATTAATATTTCGTACTTATTATTTGAAACTTAACATTCCTGGTGTGTTAGATTTAATGAGAATAGTAAGAAAGAAAAAGTACGTTGTTAAGAATCAAAAGTATTTCAATTTCATAAGTATGTTTTCAAGCTGTGTACCAAAGATGTAAAATCTGATAGTCTGTAAAAGTGTGCTAGTCAAATACTTCTTTTTAAATACATTACAAATATTATTTCACGATAAGAAATAGAGTTATCAACTTTCCTACTTATATTTATAATAAAATATAGTCGTTGAAGTTAAAAGTATATATCATACAAATATTTGTAATTTGTTATTACTTCACGATTCGAATCTTCTGTCGTATAATCACTTTTAATATCATCGTCATTATCGGACGACTCGTGTTTTGAAACTTTGTGAAGCAATTAATTATATGTGCTACATACATTTTTGTTCCTTTTAAATATGTGTACAGAAACGTTCAATACCACTTTTTTTTGTTTAAATTAAAAAGAAAGAAATACATACAATATAAACAGATTACATCGTCGAGGGATTATCGTTTTTGTATTTTTTTTTCTATATAAATATAAAATGCTTATGCATTAACAAAGTACAGGATCACAGAGTTAACACCAAAATATAATTGTATTCAAGTATAAAAGAACTCTAAATCAAAACCTAATTTGCGTCGGTAACGTGTTTTTTCGTAGTTTAGGCATCATAGAATTGTGCCATGCAAGTTCTGACCCTGAAACGAAAACAATCAGAAATCGTTAAGATGTAACGAGACCTAGCGAAACAATCAATCTGCAATCATATTTAAACACCTTTTAATAAATGAAAGAAAAAAAAACAAATTTAAAACTGAATGATTGTCTTTTAGCCTTACTTATCAAATAATTGAAGTTCCTTGGTATGCCGCAATTGTTGTAAAATACGATAAAAGCCTAATTCCCTTAAACGTGCTTGCCTCTGCGCAGCTCCAGGTTCCTCTTTCCAGACTAGGTTGCACACACACAGCACAGCTGCCACTTGCAGCTTTATATTGTTATGCATCTAAACATTAATATCAAAATAACTAAATAGCATTCAACTATAATTTTGTAAGAAAGTATTTTAGTCTAGAACAGGGATCTCAAACTCAAAAACGCAGCAAAGTGTCAATCAATTAGATATGTAAAAGGTTTTCTAGACTAAAATACTGAACGAAAATCCGGAAACAATGTTCATGTTTGAAAATAAAAGCTTAAAAATGGTAAAAGAAGGTTTTCAGCGCACCATATAATCCATAAGTTTCTTAAGCACATCTTCATTGGCCATAATGTGATCCTTTGCACGATTACCGTCAGCCACATTCGCCAAAATACAGAGCGCTTGTTCTTTCACATCTGCTGGATGTCTTGGGTCTTCCAGGACTAATATAACAGCTTGCATTACGTGCGCAGCATGTTCACCCATGATACGGTCAATGTGAGCGCTTGTGGAAAGTAAATTTCGTAACAGACCCAGTGTCTTCATTAAAATTGGTATGTCTTGGTCAGCCAGCAGGCAAAAAATTTGATCGGTACCCAAGCATGACAGAATTTGTAACTTTACTTGTTGTTCAGCTTGGAAAGCCACATTCATCAATGCCCAAATTCCATTCAGTCGTAAAGCTGGCGTACACCGTTTCGTTAGTGAGCATAATAATTCTATCCCGCCGGACTCGAGAATTGGTTCTTTGCTTGGACTAAATTCCAATAATAAGTTACATAAAGTACTCGAGGCAACGGTTAATAAATCAATTTCACTTTCGCCTCTGCCTATATAATACAATTACATTCATTATTAATTGTACAGTATGCAGTTGTGTTAATGAGTCATGAAAACATGAAAATTATTTATTCGTAATAATAACACTAAACCTACCACCACCGGTCAAAACGAATCAGATTTTTGATTTTACAATTATTGAAATAAAAGAAGTGAATTCATAAGAAATGATTGTATAGATATCTTTAGTAGAGCATGTATATTACAATAGGAGCCGCACAAAGTCTAAATAAAATCAATCTCGTCATTTTTATAAGGGAACATGTACCAGTTACTTTTAAGGCTCGGTAGGTTTAGTGTTAAAACTACAAAAGCTAGAGCTGTGCGAGAACCTGAAAATCACCTAACCATCGGATACTTGACATTTTCGGGTCCTCGCACACCCTTAACAAAATCACATGTGATATAGTTTTTGTTTTGGGATAATTGATGAAGACAGTGTCATATTTTACCCTCCAATCCCTTGTCTGCTCCATGTAACAACTGCATAAGCGGTCTCCAGACTGCATGGTCTTGGAAACTTGTTCGTAGCTGTTGAACACTTCTAGACAGTGAATGTAGGCATCTAACCGCTGCTAAACGTACGTGACCTCCAGGATCTTGAAGACCCGACACTACCTGTTCCATAAGATTTTCCTTCTCTATAATACGCTTTCGAATATCTTCGTCATTTGCACTAAGGGACGCGAATGCCCTGAATGCAGCTTGTCGCATATCTTGTGTCAAGGTTGCATCCTGTACCTAAAAGTGTAAAGAACGTCAGAGGCATAATAGCGATACATTCGTAACGTATTGGACTTACATGAGGATGAGGTCGTAACAGCTCTGCAAGCGTGGGAATTAAATGGTTACTAATAGAAGCTAAACGTTGTAATTCGGTATTGACTTCAGTCAGGAAAGCTAATGTCTCTGCAGCAGCTACCCTTTCGCGCGGTGGACGATCTCGGTAGCAAAGTCTCACCAAACAGGGTAAAGCACGGTAAATAATTCTGGGATCTTTGTATAGTAGAACCCCTGTTCTATGCATGTACGTGACGCATCTTGCAGCTTCGAGTTGAATCAACGAACTTTTCTCGCGGCCCATTAATTGTCCTAGCGCTACCGGTACATGTCTACCTTGTATTGTGTTACTGGTAGACGCGGAGGCAACCATAACGCACACCCTGTAATTTTTGTAACACATGTTCGCTAAGCATGCTAAAGCTGATAATTGCACATCAGGTAATGGGGAATCCAATTGCATTGCTAATATTCCTACTGCTCCTCCTTCTGATAACGCGTTTTGTTCTTCCGTTGTCTGAGTAAAAAGAATATGAATTATTAACGAAATTGTTAAACAATTTTGGATTGTTTACCTTGTTGCTACCTGTTTACCTTGCATGCTGTTGTTAAAATTGTTGCTACACAAATTTGAGAAGTTACAGATCTATTTGCCAACGAGACTAATCTGGGCACCAATGCAGGATCTTGATATATCGAATGAACCGGTGCTGCTGGATGTTGAAATACTGTACGTAAACATCGTAAACACGCTTCGAGTAACAGGTCCGTTACTTTTGGCTTTCCTTCTGGAGATGTGTCTGAGGCAGGTGTAGATAATAACACCTGAAAAAGCAATGGCACTACACCAAGATCTATAAGTGCCAATACATGCTGATCCGTTCCTTTGGCCAAAGAACCCAATGTCACTGCAGATTCAAGTCTTATACGATCTTCGATGGTGCCTGATGAATCTCCAAGTAGTTGCAATAATCTAGGTACTACTCCTTGAGCAATCACTGAACCCTTTTGTCTATTACTACCGATGACAGAGTTTTTGAGACATCTGTAAAATGCACATAACACAAATAAAAATAAACATACTCAGGCAAGATAGACATCAAATGTTATAATTAAAAATGCTAGTTATAACTGAAAGTAATGATGTTAACACTGGATGTGGATAAAAGTAATGTCTATTGTTTAAAAGCAAAACATATATATATATATACGTATATGTTTTAAAAAATGAATAAAACAAAAAACTTTGATGACAAAGAATGAACTATGCAATACTACATTTTCGTTTCACTTATTATTAGACTCCGGATGTTTATTGCAATTTCCAATTTTTAGAGACAAATTTTAATTAAGTGTAATGAAATAAAATGCTAGTTTTAATGAGAACAGTCTTTGCAGATCGAAAACAAATAAAAATAGTACTGGATTCTATCGAATTTTATATTTTAGCATTTTTTGAAAATTTCCATAAGTCATAAATGCATAAAGATCCGCAGTCTACTTATTATAAATAAGTGTATAAATGTATAAGTGAACGAAGTTCTCGGAGACAGAAACAATTTAAAACGGTGTCAATAGTTTCACAGCTTTGAAAGGCTACATACAGTCAAGATGAACTTGCCTAAAAAAAGTCCAAAAATATTGTACAAAATAAGAGAAAGTTCATCAGTCAATGTTGTGAAGATTAAATATATTTCGAATATACATTCTAATAAAAGAATAACCATTACTTTTATACATATCAAAGAAATAAAAGCTTCGAACAGACAAGCGTAGAGGTTAAGTAGAATTTTAACTCACATAATAGCTTCCAAACATTTCTGAGGATCTGGCGAATACAGCTCATCGATGTAACTTCTGGAGCTCTCCACATCCTGTCACACAATCAGACAGTCACTTATCTTTTAGAATTTCATAACAGAAACGAGAAAACCAGTTTAGAGTGTCAAAAGCAGAAGGAAACCGGTAACACCTACGCTTTCTCGATGTTGTACGCTTACCATGAACGGCTGCATCACCGAGACCATACTTTCTTCCTTTCGCTTTTACATAAAGGAATCACAACGTTCACTCACAAAAAACCTGAATCAATTCGCCGAGATCACCACGAGGAATCGTCAAAACGAGTTCGTTTGTTACGTGAACGCTCACTGTTTCATCTGGCACAATTTACGTTCCGAAAAAAGTTTTCACCAACCTTAGGGTTGCCACCATCATGCAATTATCAAACTACCTATATAAAGCTGCATGCACGATGTATATATAGTAAACTACATATAAACATGCTATAAACTTCCGAATGTTCCTACGCAGATGCCAATTAATATCTTGAAAGTGACACTTTTGTCATTCGTAATTCTTAAAATTAAATTTTTCAGTGTTTTTAAAATAAATTTCAATTGTCTCAAAAGTGATTTTAAAATACGAACATATACGACTATGCACAATATATTTACTATTTATTTGAAAAAGTTGTGCGTTTGCATTTTAATTTTTGCAACTATATACACATTTTTTTAATTTGCGCGTCGTAGGAACCTTTGCGCAACTATTGGCAATATTGAAGACTGTAAATGGCGCGCAGTTGTTGAAGAGAAAGGTTTGGAGTTTGGACGGTTTGAACGACCGGTGAACTGCGGTCAACCTATAATTAATCTTTAGAGATAATTAAAATAAAATCAAATATGATCATGGAATCGCTGGAGGAGTATTTAGAAACTGTATCTGGATATATATTCGATAATGACAAGCTGGTAAACATTTTGATCATCATTCTTTTTTTCATTTCTTATTTGTTTTATCTATATTAAATGTGTCGATTAAGTGCATATTTTATTCATGAATTGCTATAATTATTTTCTATTAACTTGTACTTCAGTTCTGATAAGAAATCAGGATTCCATTTTAATTTTCAAATTTCAGGTAACGTACAAATGGTTAAGTAAAGAGCTAGAAGTTCACGTGAACATCGCCAAGCAGATTTTATGGGAATTCAGGCAACGAAAGAAGAATGAAAAGACTTTCGACTGTACTTACTTGTTGATGGGTATTTTAAAGGAGGATGGTATACGCGTTGAAGTCGTAAAGGAGAAAGATTTAGCATTGGCGAAAGACAAGTTTACTTCGATTATATCTGAACATATTTATAGTCTTCAGAGAGTACTTCCCGATATACAGACACTGGGACTTGCTGAGAATGGAGATATCAAATACAGTGGAATTAGGTGTCTTGAAAACAATGAGCGTAGCAATGAAGAAATGCATGCTATACGTTGGGGTGCTGCTGCAACAGAAATACCATCAGTATCTCACGAACAAACAGCTAAGTCCATTAAAGAGAAAGAAGAAAAAAGTCCAGAGAAGAAATCAGATGACGTAAAGAAAAATGATCAACAGAAAGGTTTCAGTAATCTGTTTGGAAAAGCTATTAATAAGCAGAAGAGCCCACCTTCAACGTCATCTTCTAGCTCGGAGAAAGCTAATTCTTCTAAACAGACAAAACAATCACCTAAAAAAGAAACATCCAAGTCATCGAAAAAGAGTACACAGAAAGGTGGACTTAGTAGTTTTCTACAGCAAGGCAAAAACCAAGTAAAACCTACAAATTCAGTATCCCCAGAAACTGAGAAAACTGTAAATTTTACAGTAAAAGAAACTGAAAAAGCTACAAATTCTGCAGCGAAAGAAATTGAGAAAGCTACAAATTCTGCAGTAAAGGAAACTGTGAAGGAGAAAGTTACCTCTGAAGATAAAAGTAATCAAAAGAAAAATACACGTGGGAAGAAGCGCAATAGGAGTAAAGAAATCAGTACATCCGTTAAAAGACGGAAACGTATTGCTATACAGAGTGATTCCAGTGAATCTGAATCATCTGACGAGGCGGAAGAAATTCCACCTTCTCCTTCCCCAGAAAAAGTTTCACCTGTAAGGACACGTTCTCCATCCCCACCTAAAGTTAAACACGAGGGTGGAAAACGTAAGGTTTTAAAAGTGGTAGATAAAACGTTTGAGGAGGATGGATTCCTTGTTACGAAGAAGGTGCATGTTTATGAAAGTTGTTCAGAGGAGGAACCAGAAGTAATAGAAACGAAGAAATCAGTGACACCTAAATCTCATCCTGAACCGAAAGGGAAGAAGAGCACGAAACAAATGACTCTAATGAATTTTTTTAAGAAATCATGAGAAATATATTATTTTCTATAGCTACAAGCAGAGATGTTATTATAGTTATATTTTACAGTACTCTTAAATAACGTGTAAAATGTGAATAAAATTTGCGATTTTAATAATGAACTATATATAATTATCTCGAGTTTGAGATTATCAACTGAATCTAACATATGTTATCATAAGTCATAAGTAAAAGTAAACGCATGCTACATCCTCTAATATACAGAGAGTAACTTTTTCCTTTGGGAGAATGTTAACGAAAACCACGGACCAATCAAAGCGCGGCTACAGCTGACGGACTCCGGCTTGGCCAATGCCAACGCCACGCTCAGCGAGACCTGCCGCCGATTCAACCAATAATCAAGAGGTAACATTTGACTTTTGTCCCGGTCTGCTTGTTTCTTTAGGATTATGCACAGGTTCGTTATAAATATTGATGATTGTGGATATGTTGTGAAAATGAATTCTGAAAAGGAGAAGATGCAATAGAAAATTTTGATATTTATTATTGTATATTATACAAATTTATTTGTGTTTTATGTTCCCTATATGTTTTTCGTAATTGAAAGAATTCGACATACTGTAAGAACGTATCTTTCTTCTTTTCAAGAATTGATTATCATACAATAATTAAATATTTTATATATATTATACATAATTATTTATAATGCTTTTTGAGTTTCTTTTAGTATAATTGAACAAGCTATTATAAACTTGTAGCAAATAATATTATAATTTATACATAAAAATCATTCATATTATATGGTCATAATAAAATATATTTTAGTAATGGCACAGCTATACGTTTTAGCTTTACATAATTCATTTGCTATTTTCTTACTATTTAATGTAAAATTACAAAATCTATATTTTTTTTAATTAATTGCACTGTGCAACAAGTGTAAACATTACATGATTATTTGAAGAGTTATTAAAGTTATTGTTTTAGAAAAATTTACAAATATCAAATGCTCTTTACAAAGAAGAGATCAAAGAAATTTCAATTGTGACAGGTAATTTTATGTCGGAATACTGATTACATTTGATTGTTATTAGAATAGTAAGAAAAATTAAGAAAAGTGTTTACTTTTAATATTCAATGTACTATAAATATGTACATATATACAGATATTTTAACTTTATATAAAAAAAAAACAGAAATAAATACATGCACATACATGCATATATAATTCTAAATCGTCACATGTAAATACATTAGCACTCATGTTAAATATGTATGCATTCAAATATAAAAACAGCCGATATTCGATGTATGAAATAGTAAAATTTAAATTATTCACCTACTTCATCAAATTCATATAGATAAAGATCTATTTATTGGAAGGACTCGAGTCTCTCTCTCATTGGACCATTTGCGATCTTTAGTCGAGATGAATGTTTTTACTATATTTAACTTAGTTAGAATAATTCGATGATTTCTGGAATTATACTCTTCATGATATTATAAACTAGTGTTCATTATCCAAACTTGTGAAAAGAAGATTGATCCCAGTCAATTATGAGATGAATTGTAATTGCAATAGAATTAATGATCACAATAGAAATTGTTGAATGTATTCAATAGTACTAAACTCTATTCCTTAAAATACATATTAACGTAGTATTGAACAACATATAAAATATAGTTATCGCTTTGGACGAAAAATGAGTATGGTAGTTCTTTTTTTTTTATTATATATCGTCGATTTGCCAATGAGTAGATGTTACTTGAGCAGGAGGGTTCTCCCTCAGCTCGTTCAAGAAAGTGCATATGTTTTGGTAGTATCCTGGTTGACACCAAGTTTCATTATGTGTGCCACCTGTGACCTGAAGAATTTTCTTACACGAGCTTCTGCAATTTTTGTATAGATCTTGCATCATACGTGGTGGTACTAATGTATCTGCCAATCCAGAAATAAATAACGTAGGTACTGTGACTGACCGCACTTTAAGAATGGACAGATACTGTAAACATAATTTCATTAATCAATAAACACGTACATATACCTTAATTTAGGAATTAAACATTTGTTAAAAGTCATTGAAGTTAGAAAAAACAATTCACCTTATTTTTATATAGAAAAAGTGGAAGATATTGTACAAATTTTAATCCAAACAATAACGCAGCCATATCAGGAATACTGGTAAAGGTGTTTTCTAGAATAAGGCACCAAATTTTTTGTGAATTCTCTGGTTTTGTGGCTAAATTGATAGCAACTGCTCCACCTATGAAAGTAAAGATCATTTATTTAATATATTAGAGGCATAAATTACAATCTATAATGCAAGTCGTTTGCTTTAAATATGTATTACCTAATGATCTGCCAAATACAATGATCTCATTAGTATTTATGTCTGTTCGATTACATAAATATTCAATTCCAGCACAAGCATCCATATATAATCCTTCTTCGGAAGGTGAGCCTTGTGATAATCCATATCCCCTATACTCCAACATTAAAATATTACACTGAACAGTGTAATATAATTCAACTGCATTTTGGAGCCTATAATTATCATTTTTATTACTTTCAAAATAAAATGTATGTAAATATCCTCGGTCAGAAGAACAATTTTGGTTTTGATTAAAATAGCTAATAAAAATAAGAAATTTAAAGATATTTACCTATGTCCCATATTACCAGCATTGCCATGAAGAAACAATAAGGTTGGTACCTTTTTCGCTTTATCTTCTGGTTTAGAAATAAAGAACATGTGTAGTACCGTACCATCTCCCGATCTAGTGTATATACTTTGGTAAGGTAAATTGAATATCGACGGTGCTGGAACATATATTCGAGAATTGGCTGGCCATTCTGGACGATATACAAGCTGATCTTCTCTGTGATATAATATACCTATAGAAATCAAAGTTTGTATCGAGTATCTTTAAAGATATTCAGCTTAATTAAATGTAAGATAATTGAGTGTACCTGTAGTAGCAAAACAAAGAAGGAAAAAAGCTGATATTCCACCATACATCCAGTATAAAAGAAAACAGGCGAATATGTAAGATCCACAAAAAGCCCAACATTTCATAGTTATACTTCCTAAGACACGGATGGGTTTACTGCGAGCAAGGCGAACACAGAATGACATGATTTCTCTGCAATGCTTCTAATTAATTGACTGCTACATTTAATATATAGTTGCCTTCGCATGTATATTGCCATGCATTATTAACACGATCTCGATATTCCGTGCAACCAAGTGTTTCAGCAATCATTAGAAATTTTATAACCTGTAATTTTGTTAAAAACTAATATACAGGGTTCTTGTGCGTGCAAGAACAAGCGTAAGTTGGCGTAAGTGGCAACAGCGCGAAAAGCGGCACGTATAGACATCAACCATAGACAGTATCTAGCTGTGCCTACCAGCACCGTAAGTTCATATCAGGGTAGTGTCACTCTAATAGGAGAACTGTTAGCAAAAGTTTAGTACCGTAACACAAAATAAAGATGTCACTACTTGCAAGAGTAATTCTCAAAGTGTCCGCCAGATGGAATTGATGACAACATTTTGGTGCATGTTGTAAACAAAAATATACGATTTCAATGAAATAGGTTGGAAAGTTTTGTTATTCCGGTTGAATTTAATTCTGGAGTCCTGGAGGCAACAAACTCGTTGAATGCCGTTTCAGCATCTCTCTGGGATTTAAAGCATTTCACACGCAAGAAGTTGTCGAGGTGCTTAAAAAAGTGATAATCGGTGGGCGAGAGATCTGGTGAGTATGGTGGATGAGGTATTTAGAGTTTTCTAGCCTAATTTGTTCAACTTTTGAAGGGTCGGTCGGGCGACGTGTGGCTGGGCGTTGTCGTGAAGAAGGATAGGACCATTTCTGCTGACCAGTGCTGGGCACACACCTAGAAGTTTTTCATGCATCTCATCGATTTGGTGGCGGTACTTTTCAGCTTTAATGGATGCACCAGGATTCAGGAAGCTATGGTAAATCAAACTGACCACAGACCACCAAATTATCACCATGACCTCCTTTTGATGCAACTTTGGCTTTGGTAAGTGTTTTGAGCCGATCGTTGATTGCGCAAAGGAAGGGCAGATGACCCTCACGTTCTACGATATGTGATGTGTTATGCGATATGCGATGTGTGTTGTATGATCTCGATGTATGTTCTGCAATATGCGATGTATGTTATGCGATATGCAATGAATATTATACGATGTTGATGTGTGTTATGAGCAGAGTAGGGCAATAATCAACTAATATTTAAAAATAACTAATGGTCATCAAAACTTTCTGATTAATTAGTGATAAAAAATTAATAATATTAATGTATGTTAATCGCATAATAGTGACTGATGACTAAAGATGACTGATCATCAACTGCTAATTCACTAATAAGCTATAGCTAACGATTACTTAGAGCTGTGACTAACTGTCACTAACTAATCAAAAAGTTTTGACTAATGACTATTTTGCTATAACTGACATTCAAAAAAACTATTAGTAATTTTTAAATATTAGATGATTATTGCCCTACTCTGGTTATGAGATATATGATGTGCGTTATACGATGTAGATGTATGTTCTGCGATATTTGATGTGTGTTATGAGATATACGAGGTGTGTTGTACGATCCCGATGTGTGTTACGAGATATACGATGTGTGTGATGAGATATACGATGTCTCTTATACGATCTCGATGTGTCTAATGAGATATACGATGTGTGTTATGCGATATGCGATGTGTATTGTACGATCTCGATGTGTGTTATGAGATATACGATGTGTGTGGATGTGTATTATACGATCTCGATGTGTGTTACAATATATACGGTGTATGTAGATGTGTGTTATACGATCTCGATGTGTGTTACGAGATATACAATGTGTGTTACGAAATGTGCGATGTGTGTTATACGATCTCGATGTGTGTTACGAGGTCTACGGTGTGTGTTACACACATCGAGATCATACAACACACATCGTATATCTAGTAACACACATCCTACATTTCGTAACACACACCGTAGATCTCGTAACACACACCGTAGATCTCGTAACACACACCGTATATCTCGTAACACACATCGTACATTTTGTAACACACACCGTAGATCTCGTAACACACATCGAGATCGTATAACACACATCGCACATTTCGAATTTATTATTAAAGAAATGTACGATGTGTGTTATACGATCTCAATGTGTGTTACGAGATCTACGGTGTGTGTTACCAAATGTACGATGTGTGTTATACGATCTCGATATGTGTTACGAGATCTACGGTGTGTGTTACCAAATGTACGATGTGTGTTACGAGATCTACGGTGTGTGTTAGGAAATGTACGATGTGTGTGGATGTGTGTTACGAGATCTACGGTGTGTGTTTCGAAATGTACGATTTTTGTGGATGTGTGTTATAAGATCTCGATGTGTGTTACAAGATCTACGGTGTGTGTTACGAGATGTACGATGTGTGTGGATGTGTATTATACGATCTCGATGTGTGTTATACATTGTTTTGCGCTTTTCTTTGAGCCTGGTCATTGTTAATTGCTGTGATATGCATTTGATGTAGTCTTATTATGAAAAAATTTGTAAATAATGTGTAACTTGCGATATTTGTAATGAAACAGTGTTATCGCGCTTGATAATATGGTTTCAATTTATTAATAAGTAGAAAGTTGTACATATACTGTTTGTAATTGTTTTAATGTTCAATAAACTATGTTTAAAATGTATTAAAATGTTTTAATTTGTTTTTTTTTTAAATAAAAATTATAAATTAGCAAGGAATGGGTAGTATGGATTTTGAATCCCCGCGTTTTACCCGTTAGTTGTGTAACACAAAATTCAGATGGCGCTGGATTTCCGTGCTAACAGAAAAGTACATTGAGTGACACTACCCTGGTTCATATTGATGTTCATAAAAGCACAGCTGGGGTATAGAACAGGTATAGAAGTAGTGAAGTAGACCAATCACCATACAGATATGGATCAGATATAGGAATAGACATCACACTTTATGGGTTTTCGTACAGTTTTCGTATCATGAGTCAGAGTGTCTTTTCGACTCAATATTTCTCACAGACTCAAGGCGATTCCTATAAATATTGCATCTTATGGACTTTTTTTGTTCAGGACTCGGATGTTCCGAACACCTCATGAATATAGGAATATATTCATGGAACACCCCCGTTACCATTTCAATGTTGCACTCAACGTTACCGACAATTAGAATCTATATATATATATACAGGGTGGCCCACATAACTCTGAACAGCTCAATATCTCCGTTACTTTTCGTTGTACAAAAAAACTTTGTCCTACTGCGCACGCGCTACACATGAACGTATCTCTACTCCGCCGACATACTCTGATAGAGGTACGTTCGTGTGTAGCGCGTGCGCAGTAGAAGCAACGTGGCGACGACGGTGCGTCAGAGTGGGGGGTCGAGTCGGCTGAGCGAGCGGAGGGGAAAAAACCCACGACCCATGATTCTGGCATCACTGCTCGGGGGGAATACAAGGTACCCCCTCTCTGATGACCAGAGTAGAGTAATATGTGACATGTTGCGCGTGCGCGGCGCAACGTACCACTATTACTCTACTCTGGTCATCAGAGAGGGGGTACATCATCTCGCTGGTCCAGGAGGACCAGGAGGACCAAAAGGACCAAGGTCTTACCAGAGCTGGACCAGAGGTGGACCACAGGTGGACAAGGGGTCATTCACAGCTACACTGGCCTACCTTCAACTGTTCATTCAACGAACAACGGTGAGTTTTATTACTAATATTATTTAATGCTTCCTTTGTCTACCCTTAGCCCAATTTCAACAAACCTGTCCTTCAACTGTCACTCAACGAAAACCGTCAATTATTATCTCTAATACACTAATCGAAATTTTCATCGAAACTTTCAGTAATGAATCTTCTTCAAATTTATATTTCTTTATTAAAATTGTATTCCTCCGATCGGAGGTCCCTCAGGGGCTCACACATGGATGGGGCCGTGAGTGAGTACGGGGTGTAGCGTCCCCGGAGCTACCCTAGTCGCCTATAGACCGCACTCGTGTGCGGGGTTATAATTACTCTCACAAGCTGGATCGTTGGTTGTATTCGCACTTCTGTGCGGGGTTACAATAGCTCTCATGAGCTAGGTTTCTCTGGTTGTATTGGCACTCATGTGCAGGATAATAATTGCTCTTGCGAGTTGCTTCGCTGGTTGTATTCGCACTCAT
Organism: Lasioglossum pauxillum; assembly: GCA_933228785.1. NCBI lineage: Eukaryota > Metazoa > Arthropoda > Insecta > Hymenoptera > Halictidae > Lasioglossum > Lasioglossum pauxillum. Next base: position 14,314,636 of record OW121702.1, on the reverse strand, counting down.
GTGCATGGTTAGGATTGCACTTACGTGCGGGCTTATATTTGCTCTATTCGCACTCGTATTATTTCTGAATTTCCAATTGTTGGCTTCGGAACTTTGACAAGACCCTCTTCTAACAGTTATCACATCTTGGTTGAAATTGGTATATTCCTCCGATTGAAGGTCCGCCAAGGGCTCACTCACGGATGGGGCCGTGAGTGAGTACAGGGTGTAGCGTCCCCGGGGCTATCCGAATCGCCTATAGGCCGCACCCATGTGCGGGGTTAGCTTTGGCTCTCGTGAGCTGTTGTTAGGTTGGCTCTCGTGAGCTGGTTAGAGTCGCACTCGTGTGCGGGGTTACTTTGGTTCTCGAGAACTGGTTTTAGGTTTGCTCTTGTTAGCGGGTCTTAGGCTTGCACTCGTGTGCGGGGTAATGTATTGTTATGTCTAATTATTATTCGTCTGTTTTAGTTAGAATACACCAAGAAGAGGACACACCAAGAAGAGGACATACTATGAAGAGCATTCTGCTTTGATTCTTCCCCTTTGTGATTTAGTCTTTTGGTCCACAATAATTGCTCGGCTTGCGTGCGTTAGTTATTAAGATTGTATGTGGTCGTGGTAAATATGTCGAGTAATTATTGCCGTAACTTCACTTTGCTCGTTTTCTCGTTTCCGACACAGCCTTCTGCTCTGTTGGACCTTGCTTGCATGTACTTGACCGGTTGGAGCCGGCATTCGGCGTCGAATCATTGAGAGGGGTGGTTCATTGAGACCTGTTTTCTCGTGTAGCCATGCTACAGTGTCCTCTCTATTTGTCATCCTACCCGCGTTCACCACAACTTGTGTTGCTTGGTGACAGCTAGTTGGTAGAGAAATGGGATATCGATTGAACACTTTTCATGGCCATTTCTCTTGGTGAGGACATGTCGGGTATCGGCTCTGACCGGAGCTGGGCTGCAAGGATTGTACGCGCCGCGTCACCTTCGAACCATAGCCTTCTGCTCTGGTTCGCTTTAATTTTTCTCTTTGAAAGAATCAGAGCCTTCTGTCTGATTCGCCTTTGGTCCCCCGTGGATCGGAGACTTCTTCTTCGATTCACAACTTTTGTTCCGCGATAATTACTCGACATATCTGCGTAATTTAGTATAAGTCCGTCGTTGTTAGAAAGGGAGCCAGAAGGAATATTGCATTCGTTCCGACTCCCTTTCGGGTCTCTTGTGCAGCAACCTCCTCGTGGTGAGACCTGGGCAATCGGTATTATCCTCTATTTGTAAGAACTTATAGTGTCTTATGAATAAAGGATAATATCGAGCTAATAGCTGCACATTGCACATTTATAATTTTCGATAAGATTGTGTAGTAGAATTTAAGACTTGCGAGATATAAAAACATTATTTCATTAAATTGTATATGAATTTACTTTCAGGTAGCTTGCTGTCGGCCAAGGGTACATCAATGCTTTCTCCGTTTACCCTTGGCCCATCTTCAGTTCGTTATTTCGAATTACTTATTCAGTCAGTGATCACGACAATTTTTATTTCTGAATTTCGAATTGTTCGCTGCGGAACTTTTACAAGTGCCTATTCTAAAGATTTTAACATGTTGTCTGAAATTGGTATTCCTTCGATCGGAGGTCCCCCAGGGGCTCACTCACGGATAGAGCTGTGAGTGAGTACGGGGTGTTGCGTCCCCGGGGCTACCCGAACGCCTATAGGCCGCACCCGTGTGCGGGGTTAGTTTGGCTCTCGTGAGCTGGTTAGTGTCGCACTCGTGTGCGGGGTTTGTTTGGTTCTCGAGAACTGGTTTTAGGTTTGCTCTTGTGAGTGGGTCTTAGGCTTGCACTCGTGTGCGGGTTAATATATTGTTATGTCTAATTATTATTAGTCTGTTTTAGTTAGAATACACCAAGAAGAGGACACACCAAGAAGAGGACATACTATGAAGAGGACATACCAAGAAGTGGACACACCAAGAAGAGGGCACACCAAGAAGAGGACAAATCAAGAAGACTGCGGCATATTCTTAAGTTAGTTTTATTTGCCGAGCAATTATTGTCTTAGCGTCACCCCCGAACCAGAGCCATCTGCTCTGGTTCATGTTTCTTCTTTGCGAATCAAAACCTTCTGCTTTGATTATTCCCCTTTGTGATTTAGTCTTTTGGTCCACAATAATTGCTCGGCTTGCGTGCGTTAGTTATTAAGATTGTATGTCGTCGTGGTAAATATGTCGAGTAATTATTGCCGTAACTTCACTTTGCTCGTTTTCTCGTTTCCGACACAGCCTTCTGCTCTGTTGGACCTTGCTTGCATGTACCTGACCGGTTGGAGCCGGTATTCTGCGTCGAATCATTGAGAGAAGTGGTTCATTGAGATCTGTCCACTCGTGTTGCCATTCTCGCTGTCATTCTACCCGTTCACCTCAACGCTTTGCGTTGCCTGGTGGCAGGTAGTTGGCAGAGTTCGCTCTGTTCGTCATCCTACCCGGGTTCACCTCAACGCTTTGCGTTGCCTGGTGGCAGGTAGTTGGCAAAGAAATGGTAATACGTTTGAACACTTCTCATGATCCATCTCTCTTGGTGAGGACACGTCGGGTATCGGCTCTGACCGTTGCTGGGCTGCAAGCATTGTACGCGCCGCGTCACCTTCGAACCAGAGCCTTCTGCTCTGGTTCGCTCTTGTTTCTCACTTTGAAAGAATCAGAGCCTTCTGCCTGATTCGCCTTTGATCCACCATGGATCGGAGACTTCTTCTCCGATTCACACCTTTTGCTCCGCAATAATTTCTCGACATATCTGCGTAATTTAGTATAAGTCCGTCGTTGTTAGAAAGGGAGCCAGAAGGAATATTGCATTCGTTCCGACTCCCTTTCGGGTCTCTTGTGCAGCAACCTCCTCGTGGTGAGACCTGGGCAATCGGTATTATCCTCTATTTGTAAGAACTTATAGTGTCTTATGAATAAAGGATAATATCTAGCTAATAGCTGCACATTTAATAAATATGTTGGTTTTCAATAAATTCTATCCTATACCTATTGTCTTCCATAACATCTTGCTATTTCACCTTCCTTCAGAACAAAATGTATGTATTATTCAAGCTGGTTCGCCCCGGGCGTGAACAATGTCATATATCGTCTGGTTGTATTTAGATAAAGAGACGAGATAGGATCTCGTCGGTGATAGTGTTATAAGACAATTACAGATTGGGTAATGTGAGCATTCTATGGTACATCATTCTTCTTCTACTTGACGAGTATCTCGTCGGTGATAGAACCGGTTAACCGGGACGGGTAACCGGGCGCGGGGATAACGTGGAACTTACAGTGATCTGAAATACCATATCGCTAAAAATCTAAATAGTGTATAGTAATGATCGATATGGTTTCGTGATAACTCGCATTCTCACCGATGCATCGCGACGTCTATGATCGCGACGAGAATCTCCTCAGTGGTCTTCTTCACCGACAAAATGCCGACGATGGCCTTCTGTTTTTCTGGATCGAGCTAGAATATATCCTAGAGGGCGTAAGAAACACCGAAAAATTCGAGAGACACCAACTCCCATAAGGCTGGCAGTCTAGTATCTCGTCGGTGCCCGTGCCCACCTGTGCCCACTTGCCTATGTCGCTGAATAGCACAAGCGTTGGCCTCGCCGGTGTCTAGACGTGTTAGCAAAATTCGAATATCCTATATACTTCACATCTACCAGTTGGATTCCAAATTTTGGATGCAACTAATGCGCAAGGCGCGTACATTTAAAATATTTCTTTCTATTAAAATAAGTATTTGCAAGTTCAATAAAATAGACTCGATTGTGCTTGGATTCTTTTTGAGTCTTTAGACGAATAGCTTTATGTAAAACACAATTTTTCTACCTGAATTGCCACGAACTGCAGTGAAATAAAAATTCAGTTTCTTTATTAACATGTTTAATAGGTTGAAAATAATAACAAGATTTTTAAATTCCTCTAATGTTTTGACTGCTTTGAATGACACCTATTCATTCTGATCAGAAATGCATAAAATCCGCTGTATAATTATGACTGCATGGAATTCCATAGAATGCTGATTCGCGACTTGCAAATACCTCAGTATTTGCTGACTGGCTGTTCGCAATGCTTCCGCTAATTTGTTTGTGTAAGTCGATGATCAGTATATCCATTCAATTCGTTTAAACACCCACGATGGTTATCTACAGCTATAAAGGTTTTCTAATTTACAGTGAAGTAGTGGTTCTCGTCGCGTTAATTCCCGTTTCAGGGAGATTTACCTGTTGGGACTTCGAGGCGGTGGACCTTCCAGAAGATGTTTTCGTTTCAAGGTTTTCCATTTGGCGAAATCGTGCTTTTCTAGCTGCTCCGAGGTATTGGATTTCGCGTTTTGCTGTGATGCAATTTCTCGAAGCACAAATAGTTGATGAAAGAGATGCGAAATAATAATACGTTCTGATACAAAGATGGGGAAGGAATGGAACTTCGGTAGAGACGGGGACATTATTCGAAGCAGTTTGGCCAGAGGCGAGTTTCCCTTCTGTCAAAACCAGAAAAGTATTCTCGTTTGGTCTACACGATAAGCCAATGAACTGCCTTCGATCGACCGTTGATGTGAACGTCGATGTTCCGGGACGTTTATGGGTCCTGGAAGTGCCGGATAAGAATGATTGTTCTGCTAGGATCGTCCTGTACAATTTGAAGCGTAATAACCAATTGGTAAACAAAACGCTGACATTGTAAAACAATTAAGTCAAAAAACAGTAGTCAAAGCGCTTGCTAAAAGATCAATCTAGAACGCAGTCTCCCTTGAAAGTCCTATTTTTACGTTTACGAGGTTCGATTTCCATTATCCGGAAGCATAAAAAGCTGCGCATTTTAGTAGCTATTTTCGCAAAATTTATTAATATTTTCGTAAATTGCAAGAAACGTAAAAATAAGGCTTTTGAGGGCGACTGCGGTCTGGATTGATCTTTCATCTAGAGCTTTTGACCACTGAAAAACCCCATGTTTGCATGATCGAGAAATGAGAAGCAATCTTGGAAACGAATCTACCCCCTTAAGTCAATGTTCAAAATTGCAATACTTTCATATTACACATATTTCATATTATACAATCCACATTTTAATTCAATTTACTAACTGGAAAGATATCATCTACCGAATTGACGAATGTTCGAACAAATAACTTGAGAGCGTTCGTTATCGATGAATCTGGATCCAAAGCATACATCGGGGACGCTGGCGATGGATCGATCATAGTATTCTTGCCGGGTAATCAAACAAAAATTCTGAATAAAATAATTATAGTACAGGCATACTCGGAGAAACAACATATAAATATTTTAGAGAAAGAAAAATGGTGGACGATAAAGATGATCCACGCGCCGCAAGTGCCTCGAGTGTTCAGCACCGATCTCGCCATTTCCAGGAAGAATTCGGTGTTATATTTAACTGGTTCCTCCAGTCTCGATTTATTTAGTATAAATTTGGAAGAATTATGGAACGAAGAGGACAGCTTATTTAATAGCGTGAGCATAAACACTGAATATCCTAGTTGCTTTTATGATTCAGAAAAATTCTTTCAAGGAAATGTGGAACATAATTATTAATTTATTAGAAATCGCTTAATGTTACGGTGACATGGCACGGTACCAAAATGGCCGTCTCGTCGGGACTGTTCTGCGACGTCAAGGATGGTCTACACTATTTCATGTCCACGGAAAGAGCCAGCGTTCGCTGGGACACGAGACTTCCTCTCGAAGTAATTACCTTTCGTCTTGACTCACGAATACCGCAAATATTTCGACAAAATTGCTTTTCTCTATTTCCAGGCGGAAAGTCACTCGGTTCTTGTGCAAAATGAGGATTGTCCGTGCATAACCGATTACGCCACGGATAGCCAGAAGAACTTGTGGGGCTTGATAAACCCGGAATGCCCATTCCAGAGTGACGATTCTCCAAAATTGCCTCTGAAATCCAGGACTATCAAAATCGGGAAATATCCGACATCTTGAAACCAGAGTTTATCCCTATCAACATTAGAACCACCGCAAAATGATCGTCCTGTAACTATTTAAATTTTAGTACCACTTAAAGGAATAAATGTATTTATTTATTAGCTTCTAAACAATGTACTAGTACGCCATTTTGTCGGGTTTTATGGTTTCATAGTTGGATTATAAAATATCTCTAATCTAAAAGTGGATTGAGCGGAAACGACAGTTCTACGTCATTTATCAGAAGGCGCATAATTTTCTAAAATGTGACATCATGGCGTTTCTAGCGCCGTTAATTGAATTTTTACGCGTACGACAATCTCCCGTGACTTTTATTGGCGTTAAAAGCACTTAGTCACCGCGTTAAGTAATTTACTAGCTAACATGCTTCGCTGAAATGGCCACCAAGGTGTAATAACTGAAACGAAAGGTGCGTACGATCAATCAGCGTTACATCGAATATATTATATAACATATGTATATCATAGTGAACGGTGGGTGCCACTATCGATCCGACATCTAAAATCGCGTGAATCTAACATAACCGCGTATACCGTAACATAATTATAATTAATTTTCGCTTCATAATATGAAAATCACTTTATATAAAAATCGGATAAAACTCATTCATATTATTCAAGCGAGAAGCTTTCCCTAATTAACATTAGGTTTACTTTTGTAGACGATTGTATAACTTGTTTATTTAAATATTGACTTCAGTTGAAAAATATCTCCGATTGAAACGAATAGAAAATCAACGTTCATCAACGAAGTCTCCAAGTTCTTTTTTCAATGCTGTCAGTAAACGGTTCGGTCACATAACTGAATGTCTAATTAAACTGTTAGTTATCTATCATTAAGCGTGCAAAAAAACTACCCCAGCGTTTATCGTCAACTTTCACTTATATCGACACGTTTTTCGTGATCAATGCTCTCTGTCCGCACACAAGATAATTACATAAGCGTGCAAAAATCGTTAACGATCGTATCCATGTTAATGATCGTTTTGCGTTTTATGAAATATTAATTGTTTGCTGACGCGCGTTCCGATAAGCTGCGAGTAGTTGTTCTCTAGGTAGTAGAAGGACAGTGAAGAGGAGATTCGATTATTATTAACAATTTCATGTATTTACGGTTTCCAGACTCCGTCTGTACATCGACAGCTGAAACATCGTCGAAGTTTTTCAACTAACACTGGTTGACATTTGTCCAGATGGAAAAGATGGCGGTCAATTCGAGCGATCAACCTTCCGAGCACTGCGTTCTCTTCGTAAGAACGTTATTTTTAAATCACTTTTCAAATCCATTTTCGTGTAAATTTTTCGAATTAATTATGCCACATAAATGCACAAAAGTTTGAATTCACTTGGATGTGTTAGGTATCAAAATTGTAATGTCCGATATTGTTCTATGCAGCACTCGAAATTGATCGATTTCATTGGGACTTCAGTACTAATCGTCGCAACAGTTTAGTAAGGGATGAAGGGCAACCGATGCACCGGGACAACTGACAGTGTTTTCGATGTAATCCTGGAAGTTGCTCTCGATCACCCACATAAGCCTCTTGTAGCCAGGAACAACTTGAGTCGGTAGTCTGTGGTCGTTGGCTTTTTGCACTAACAGGAAGTTGTCTTGAATGAATGGAGTCTCCGTGTTCCACATGTATACGTTCGAGTCGCCTGAAATTTATTAAACAATCAGTTTTAAAATTAACACATTACCTACCGATAGTTATTTAATAGTTTTTAATTTTAACACTAAACTACCTAGCACTAAAAGCGATTCAAATGCTTCAGCTTACAAAAATGACAAGGCTCTATTCATTTAGATTCTGTGCAATTTTTATAACAAAATATGTGCATGGATAAAGAAATTATAATTTCAATCTTTTAAATTTCTTAAAAATTAAAAAGAATTAATTCAGAATTTTAGAAAACTTTAAGTTTCCTTAGATAACATAGTCATTAGAATATTAATTTCCTTTTAGTCACCGACTTCTATGAAAAATATTTTTCCCATGATAATAATCAATAATCTTTACATAATTCTTTAGAATGCTAGCTAAAACTGTTCACAGAAGTAAAAACAGGGAATCCAATAAAATAGTCATCGATGATCAAGATTGAAGAAAATATTTCGAGTTTTTCTTCACCTTTCAATCTGAAGAAAATGGCGGATCCATTGTCAGTACCAAGGATGACTATCTTGTTCTTCTTCAGTCCAACTTCCGCCACGGATCCGTTAGCGTTTCCGGCTCTCAGGTTGGTGGCTCTGATGGCGAAGACTCTGTTCGAGCCCAAGTAGGTGAAATAGAGGATCTGGGTGCCACAACTTTTCCTGATCAGCGCCAAGTAGAGCGCGTCCTTCTTCTCTGCGCCGGAAGTCACTGCTCTGGGAAGAACCACGCGGTAACCACCGTCAGCGGTTACGTTGTAGACAATGATCGCCCTGGTTCCAGCGTCGGACACGTAGACGTACACCTGGCCGTCTGATGCGTAGTCGACAGCCATGTATTGCAAACGCGACGAGATGTCAACGAGGGGACTCAGGTCGATCACTTTCACCACCTGGAAGTTTCATTTTGGGTTATCTTTTGTTTGAAGAGTTTCTAATTTATGGGGGACTTTGCAATATTTCAATTTTTTTCCAATTTACCCAATTTCTTTGACAATCCTTATTAGAATTTGAGGGTGAAGAAAATCTTCAACACTGAGAAAAATGCAAAGTATTTGTCACGTACGTAATTAAATTGTTTGTTTGTCGATATGTCGAGATCTAATTCAACAATTGGAGACAATAATCGAAAACTCTCCGAAAGTAAGAAGCGGAATACATTCTTTTGATAATATTTCGCAACTTTGATAAGATGGGGGAAAATTATAACGCATAGCTGACGCGTGGAATGCCGTGGTTCTTAGCGTGCTTCGCACAAGTATCGTTTATTGCATTCGTAACACCGATTAGTCTGACCAGCAATAATTATTAATTGCACAATTAATGCAGCTTTCACTGGGCTCTGTAATTAAGATAATTATAATCCTGCAGAAAATATATTCGACAGATTAAATCTGATAGCAACCGCTTTTCAGCAATTCGATTTCGATAGTGCCGGTCACTGGTGACCGTTACGACATTCAACACACACAGGGTGTGACCGGTAAAACCATGATGTAAAAATAAGTAAAAGAAAGAATAATTCATTTGACTCCTCGTTTCCGAGAAAATCGATTATGATTTACCTTTCCGCTCTTGACGTCGATTCCGACCACCTTGGGAGGACACCTGCGCACAGGTTGCTCCAAGGTGTTGACGATGCCGACGTCGAGGACCCACAGGATGTCTTGCATGTCGAGGACAATGTCAACGACGCTCTGCAGAGCCTGGCAGTTCCCTTCTTCCTGGATCGCCCAGCAAGGGAACGGAGCGACTTTCGGCGTGCACTCTTTCGAGTTCAACGAGACGACACCCAAAGTGAACGGTACACCTGATTTGTAGCGTGGCATCGCCAGGATCGCTTGGTCCTTGTACACCTGCGTCCTGGTCGCGATCACGTTCCTAGCGATGTAACGACCGCTGGTCTCGTAGATGTTCTTCGTGCTCTGACAGGGCCACTCCAAGGTCTGGCCTGATAGCGTCACTAACAGGTCCTTCAGCAACAGTTCTGCATTGGCTAGCGACAGGACTGCCAGGACGCTGACGATTACGAACCTCATTGTGCTAGTCTGTTTTAAACAAAGTTTGAACGTGTCTTATTTCCAAGTTCCAAGCTTTTCAATCCTTAACTGGTACACTGGTGGTCCCAACAAATTTTCTGCACATTAATTTTAATTACTATACGATAATTGCAAATATCAAGGTTAGAAGAACTTGAGAAGTCTTGTAAATTTTTTCGTGTTTCCACTTGCTTCGAAAGGTAAAAATTCTAATAGTGTAATTCTTGCAAAAAAAAGAAGCGAGCAGAACTGAAAATGATAGCGACTTACACGATTTTCAGTTGATGTGGACGATGATGAATATGCGCTGATTATAATCGACATTATCCTTATATACATACGTATGACAGGTAGGTCCATCATTCCTTGATCATGCATGTATTGCTTCCGGTGTTGCAACGCTTCCGTTGTTGACAAGGCTGCACGAGGTCCAGCAGGCAACAAGGAAATGTATTTTCGACGGTTGTTTGACAAACAACGGAAGTCGTCGCGTTTCGTCAATTTAACAGTTTCGTAAATATGTCTATTCGATATTGGACTAATATGTAAGGGAATTGACAATTAATTGATACAATTGCTCTGGACTTCCGTCGACAATGAAGAGCAGAGGACACCTGCGCAACTCCTCAGAAATAATTTTCAATCGCGAATACCGAATTAATCGAAATGTAGATTCGATATTTGTTAGTTTCGAAGCCTCTGAGTATGTTCGACACTCGTGAAAAAAATATAAGTCGACCTTATCGCCACTAAATAATGCAACATATTCACATTTCTAAAAGTGCCTTTAAAAATAGCGTTCAAAGGAAAATTCTCCTCTTAATAATAATAATTATACATATGTACAACTTCCTCCAGTCGTTAAGCAATTATTGACAAGTGTGAAGTGACGATGCTACTGAAAATAGTTAAGTAGCATTACTATTATTAAGTCTGACAATAATTGAGAGTGTAAATTAAACGTCAGCACCAACATTTTCAGATATACAGAGTGTCCCGAATTTAAATGGCAAAACTTCAGGAGCGTGTAGGGGACCGAAAAACTAAGACAAAAAGTCTTATAGAGATTTGCTCGTTTTTGCTTCGTTTTGGAGAAAGTCGCAAAAAAAGAATCAAAACAAGTTTTCATTTTTGTATTTATTTATTTACATTTTTTTTCAAGGGAGCAACTGATAACGAGATATTGAATTTTTGCGATTTTCTCCAAAACGAAGCAAAAACGAAGTAAAAGACTTTTTGTCTTAGTTTTTCGGTCTCCTACACGCTCCTGAAGTTTTGCCATTTAAATTCGGGACACCCTGTAGAAGCGGATCTTATTCTTAATTTAGGACGAGGGACAAGGGCTAACAAATTTGTAAACATTTAAGTATTTTATTTCTTCAAAATGGCATTCCATGTGCGTTACCTCACTCGCCCAAAGCATGTACTTCGTGGTAAACGAATTTCGGCTCTCGAACGTGACAAACAGGGTTGTTTATCGTTTACCTGTGCATTATTTATCCGCAGTCCGAGTTTACAACGTCAACGGCCAGGGCAACGCGGACGTTTCGACAGAACAATAAACATTTTGGTAAACCCGCGAGTTTCGTAATGACAGCGACACAGTGGCTCGTATAAAACTGGTGCAATGCTAACGACTTTTCAGTTCAGTCGAGCTCGATCAACAGTAGCTCCTCGTGTAAATTATTTGCGATGTTTTTCAAGGGCGGGTGTCTCACGTTAATGGCGGCGATGTCCGTCGTCGTCGTTTCCGCGTTCGCAGAAGAAGAGACCATTGTAGTCGAGGAGGATTTACCGGTGCGATCAGCGAACATCAAATGGACTGGAGGACCGTTTGAATGGCCTTGTCCGACCACGAAGAGCATGTTCAAGAACAGCGGTCGGTACACTACGAAGAACGTGATCGCGACTAGGGCCGCCATCTACAACGACGACGCCATTGTTGCTCTCCCCAGGTATTTAATTTTGATGGATTTAATCTAATGTTCCTTTTACAAACAACTGCATATACTTTTATTAAAAAATGAAGGATATGAAGCAAGAATTATTGCGATTTGCAGGTTCAAGTCTGGAGTGCCAGCAACCCTGGCCAAGGTCTCCTTGAAGGATCCCAATTGCGAAGCCAGCTTAGTCCCTTATCCTTGCTGGTCTGTGCAAGAAGAAGGCACTTGCAGCGCTCTGCAGAACGCCGTAGACATTTACCTGGATCCTCAGAACATCCTCTGGGTCCTGGATACAGGTGTCGTGAACACTTTGGAGGAGCCAATCAGAAAATGTCCGCCGAAGGTCCTCGCTTTTAACGTCGCGACTGGAAAGGTGAGTGCAATGCTCCTCTATGCTAGTCTGGTTATTATAAACACACGGGAAACGTACATTTCTACAGAAATACGCCAATCCTTTAAAGGTGATGTTGTTAGATAAAAATTCGTTGTATAATTTTCTATTTACTATTACGAATCCGTAAACTAGCCGAATACGGTCATAAAAAAATGTGATAGAACAACTTTCGCAGACGAAAGCGTTCATACATAATTCAGAATTCTCGTGCAACTGACGCGCAAGATACCGCCATTTTGGTAACAGCCCAGATAGCCAAGCGATCCTCGCGCACAGATCGAGCCCGGCGTGTCGGGGTCAGGTAGACGGGCCGAACGTCGCTTGAATGGGCAAAAGGCACACGATGGCTATAATCTGAGGAGGGCATTTATGACCGTGAGGGCTCGTAACGTTCCCTCGGCGCAAACCCGGCACAAGCTTCCCCTCGGCCCGTCGGTCCTGATTTCTGCCAAATTTTAAGTAGGTCCGAGTGGCGAATGTCGTAAAATTTGGCAGAAATCAGGACCGACGGGCCGAGAGCAGCTTGTGCCGAGGGAACGTTACGAGCCCACACGGTCATAACTGCCCTAGCCAGAATCGAGCATTTTGGCTATCTGGGAGAATGGCGGAGTTGGATGGCAGAAATGATCTTGCCGACCGTGTCGCGAGATAACAGTTGTTGACGCGTGTCACTTACTGGCAGATATATCGCCGTGATTATTTCGTATGCGTTGCACAAGGCGAATTTCAAATGAACCGAGGCCGACACGTCGCCGACCGGGCGCAATTGTACAGCGTGAACGTAAACCGTGAAACGTGAGTTACCGCGCCTGCCACGAACGATCGATTATCCACCAAACAGCAGCTTTTTTTATCCTTTCACCCAGCGAACAATTTTTCCGGCTTTGGAAATCTTCCGCCAGCGAACAGCGAATTAACTGGGCGTTATCGTTACCGTATGCGGCTGCTGTGAGACCATTTGCATAATCGATAGACATTCCCATGACCATTATTAAAAGACTCGAATCTCGACCTGTATAATCATGTAAAGCTTTCTTTTTACCATTGCTTGCTAGTTGTTCCGGTCAATCTTTAGTAGAATGAAAATTCACTCTGTTTTCTGGATATTTCTGTGGTCGTCAGGAAGAACGCCGCATATCACACACTTTCACTTTCGAGATATACAGGGTGTCCCAAAATTCCTTCAACAGCCGGAAATGGGAGGTTCCTGACATCATTTGGAACAACATTTTCCTTTGCAAAAATGTTATCCGCGCCTTTGTTTAGGAGTTATTAACGAAAAACACGGACCAATCAGAGCGCGACCTAGATGCGAATTGGCACAGTCGGCCCAACGCGCCAACTGTCTATTGGCCGACTGTGCCAACTCGCGTCTAGGTCGCGTTCTGATTGGTCCGTGTTTTTCATTAATAACTCTTAAACAAAGGCGCGGATAACATTTTTGCAAAGGAAAATGTTGTTCCAAATGATGTCAGGAACCTCCCATTTCCGGCTGTGAAGGAATTTTGGGACACCCGGTATAGGAAATCGGTTAAATTGCATTATTTTTTGGAGTCTTTCGAATTTGTTTTCATGACTTTTTTCTGGTAAATACGTCAATCCTATACTACGAAACTCGATGAATGCATAAACTCAATTTTTTTTGAAATTGTGACATGCGGCGTTTTTCCTTGCAACCACAGATTTATGTAGACATTTTTAATTGATTTATTTTACAATTCCGTTCCCTTGAGGAATTTTTCTTACCTTGTTGATAGCCAGTAATTGGGCACCTTGACACACTCAGTTCCACGTGAGATAATTTGAAGTTACTTCGCACACCTGAACGTGTGTTTTATTACTCTGGTTATAGAATATAACACACTTCAACGTGTGTTTTATGACTCTCGTATACCGCGTCTACCACTGCGGTTAGTCAGAATAGCAATTTTGTTATTGAATAATTGTGGCTACTCGTTGCAACCGGTATATAGTTAGATTGCAACATTGGTCAATCGCGAAATAATATTGGTGCAACCAGAAGTAGTGGCTAAAGATGCATCACATGCATCCCCGAAATAGGTAGAAGTATCAAAGTGTCAGCTCTTTGCTGATATCAACGCTCTCAGCCCCCGGACGACTACTAATTCAGTGTTCCCTTGGCAATCGCAGACGTTACTCACGTCTCCCCTGATTTCTGCCGCAGCTGGTGAAGACGGTGGAGCTGACCGGTCTAACAAGTCCGTCGTCGAGACTGCAGTACGTGGTGTCGGACTACAGTCCGGACGGCCGGGTGTTCATCTACGTGTCCGACGCTGCAACAAGAGCAATCCTCGTCTACGATGTGACATCGGGTCGCGGCTATCGCGTCGTCCTCCCGCAGGCGGTTACCTTGGGCTGTACCCGTCGAGACGTTTTGTACCTGGCACTTCTCCGTCGTTCCGATGGAAGCACCTGCTTGGTCTTTACCTACTTAAGCAGCAGCCGTCTCTTCTCCGTCAGAACCGAGCATTTGCGAAATGGCTCCGCAAATGGGCGTATACACGATCTTGGCCCAAAACCACAAAAAATGGTTTTGTTAGGCACGGACAATGGCAGCGCCCTCTTCTTCCGCTACGAGGGCGAGTCCGACGTCTACAGATGGGACGCCAGCAACCCCTTCGACTCCAGGATGTTCCAGTTGGTCTATACCAGCCCAGAATGCAGCCTAGCTACTCATGTGGCCGCGGATTATGCCAGAAGCAGTATGCGAGTCCTCGAGTCCAATTTCCCAGACTATATGCAGGGTACCATTGGCTGCGGCGCTAACCAAGCGCTCAGTATCATGTAATGCAGATGAATGTTTGATAAATCTACCTTCGATTTACCACTTGCGTCTTTTTGTGTCCCTTCCTATTTGGCAAGAGATCGATCTCTCAATTGTCAGCGGAATGTTCGATTGCTGTCACTTTAGGACAGATACGTAGCTTCAATGGCAAGATCAGGTCGTGGCCATAGCCGAAGTAGTCGACTCGGAAGTAATGCGGACAGCGGGTCATCGGGTTGACACAACCTCCGGTCCATCAACTGAGAGAAAAAAGGGTTTTAGGCGCCTTGAGCGGAGGGGTTTTCAGTGGGTACAGCAAATCCTCTATAGACGCAACAGCCTCGGGAGCATTTGGTCGCATCTATCGTATAGGGTAGCTATTTTTTATCTCCAAAGGCCGTAGAGAAGGACATGCGCGTGTAAATAGTAGGGGTGTGCGAGAACCTGAAATATCGGAAACCCGATGGTCGGGACGAGTCGAGAAGAGGTCGAGTCGGGTCGGGTCGGGTTCCCGAAAATTTCGAGATTCCCGAAAATTTCGAGTTTCCCGAAAATTTCGAGATTCCCGAAGAAATCGGGTTCCCGAAAATTTCGAGAATATAACATAAGACACTCTTGAAAAGAATTCGTGATGGACAACATTCTTTCAATCTCGAAAACATCTAGAATCAAAAATCTGGAACTATTAATGTATTCATTAAAACGAATATAAATGATTACTGGATTCTCGAAATTTTCGGGAATCCCGATAAATTCGAGAAATTTCCGGGTACCCATCCCGATCCCGAAAAAGTTTCGTGTTCCCGACCCGACCCAATCTTTCGGGTTCTCGCACACCCTTAGTAAATAGATAAATACCACGCGCTGTTTCCCTCTTGTGCGGTCGATCGCGCTAGAAAGAAATTAAGGTATGTATTAGGGTGTTTAAATTGGGGTTTTCTGATACTTGATGTATCATTCTCAGGTATGGAATAACATTAGTGCAATACAACAATTTCTCGCTAGCACCGTTGTTTACCCTTTACTAAGTTGGGGGGGGGGATATTCTTGGTCGCATCTATCGTATAGAAATTATTGCGCCTATAGACAGAGTTGGGCAAAAATTTAATCAACAATTGACGACTAAATTTCTACTTCAATCGTTAATCGCAATTAACAATTAATCTCCTCGTTTAGTCGTTAATTGTGGTTAACGATTGAATACTTATTAATCGTCAATCGGATAATCGATTAATGATTAACTGCTGAAATTTCGAAATGAAATACGTAATCAGAACTGTATGAATACTGAAAAAAATGTAAACTGAGTTTAGGTGTATTGTCATTTGGTCTATATAATACAAACTCTGTTTACGTGCTTTTATGTTTGAAGTTATTATTATTCCTGGAAAACTACGACCATGTTTTTGTTGAAATATATTATCTCCTTATTACAATTTATTACAATTTATGGATAGACCGTGAGGCGATTAACTTCAGCAATTGATTAAATCATCCGATTTTTCGATATTTCCTCTTTTACTACGTTTTTATTAGATTGCTTTCTTGTCTGTCTGTCTGTTTGTTCGGTACAAATTTTGCAATTGATTTTAAACTAACTTCCCGATGAGCTAAAGACTTGAAATTTTAAACATAGCTCAGAACTGGATGACCATGCAATATTTAAAAAAAAATGTTTAAAAACCCTATGCGTTTAGGAGATATAAACTATTAAAAATTTAACCGTTACACCTCCCCGCGCGACGCTTGGTAGTACCCACTCGGTTCCCACTCTGACTCTCCCCTCTCCACTGACGCGCTTCGCACCGTAGGAGCTCAGTGTGCGTTCGAGCTCCGCGCGGTGTTTACAAAGTTACTACGTATTATTATACTATAATGTTTGTTTACCAAGCGAAAGAACAGTTACATCGAAATTCTCCGTCAACCTTTATCTTTGACATTTTACCACGGCGTTTGTTTTCCAAAGGACGCGGTCGCAATACCGCCTGAAATTTAGTACGTGTCTGTGTTATAATCTCATCAAAATGTTTAAAATCAATTGAAAAATTTCGCACACATAAGACTAAAAAGCAGAAAATAATTATTTAAATAAAAATAAATTTTTTAAAAATACCACGTTTTTAAAACGGACTAAAAGTATAAAATAATTTTTCTTAGCCCTATACAGAATCCTAACCCCGTACAGGAAGTCCTAAAAATTTGTGATTGTGAATTTTGAATAGCTATGAAAATACTTGTAAGATTTAAAACGAAAAACGTGGGTTTTTCGACGATTTCTTCATTTAATCAACAATTGACGATTAACTTCATGAATCTTTTTTTAATCGTACACATTAATCAATCAATCATGATTAAAATTTTAATCGATTAATGCCCAACTCTGCCTATAGAGGATTTACTGTATTGGGAGAGCCAGTGCGTAAATACATTTTCGCCAGCACTCTAAAACAAAAACAGATAGCTAGTTAGCTACCGTGGAGCGGAATCGCCAGATGAGGGGAGGGAGCATGAATTGAGGGGAAAACGTTACCCTCTCTCTGCCAGCACTGGATCAGTCACGTGATAAAGTCGTAGAAGGGGAAGGTAGAGTGAGGACCAGGGGGTATAAGCTGAAATGCAAATAATTCAACCACTATGTTTCGGCCCCGGGACACAGACGGCTTTGGTGTTCCCCATCACGTGATGGGGGCGCATGCGCAAAACGCTTGCTTTGCTCTGTATCCATATGGTACAATATGGTATCCATGCAACATGCAACGCTGACTGACGCTGACCAGCTGACCCACGCCATCACAATCAGGAATTGTTCAAAGCGAGTCGAAGTTGGTCGAAGTGAAAAGTAAATAGCTATGGTTGCGAAACTGTGCTGTGTTATAGCAAATTATAGAAATTTCCTAAGGACAGGAAATATGAGGAAAGGATTTCTAAGTGGCTCTCTGCGACTGAGAACGAAGAATTATTGTATTTATAATTAATTATTAGATTTATAATAAATATTTATTTTTATTTCAGCTGTTTAAATTTCTACCCTTTCCACTTAAAAGATTAATTGTACGCGTGTACATTAAAGTACATATAGCTACGGTATATAGAGTTGTGTGAGTCAGGCGAGTATCTGTGTGTAAGTGAGTAGCGTTTATATCTATATATACTGTCATTAGTTCGGCCCCGGGTCACAGGGAGCGCTAAAATACTGGACACATTTTTAACACGGCAGCTTATACCCCCTGGTGAGGACACAAGTGTCGACTCTGCTGTGGAGCACAGTTGCCAGGGAAATGTTCGCAAAAGAAATAAAAGATTAGACAGGGTGCCTCATGTATTAGTATTTCTGGATCGTCATGCAAATTCCAATTTTCGCGTATTATTTGTAGATTGCAAAAATTGGTTGAACTATTGATTTTTATTTCGCACGAAGATCCTAGCAATCTGGCTCGGCTAGATCGATGAAAAGGGAAACGTGTTGACGCATTCTTTTGTTCACGTCTACGCTACTGGTCGTGAGCCCGACCGGGCCATAAATCAAGATGCAAATCGTTCCGTGATGTCGACCGTGTGGCTGGTGCACAGGGGAACTCGGTCGATAGAGAGAACAAAAAAAAATAAACGGAACCTTTCTCTCTTACAATCACTCCTTCGGCGGCGTTCGATCGCGATTAGTCGTTCGCTACGTGAAACAATCCCGTTTCAATACGGCCGTGTATAATTCACTCGAACGCCCAACAAAGGATAAAAACTCCGCGGAATATGTAATTTTCCAGCTTTCAGAACACAATGCTTGAGACTCGCTGCGTATCACCGTACCGGAAATAGTTACAATACCATTTCACGTAACGCAGAAAATGGTCCATTTCATTTTTGATCGTGTCCGACGTAGAACGTACTTGAAATGGTATTTTGCTCGAAAGATATGCAAAGTAGTTGGTTTTGAACTTTGGTATATTGTGCTGAATATTTTTCGAACGAAGGTGAAATAATAAAATCCACTTCATGAAAATGCATTTCGAACATATGTTTGTAGCCACGTCTACATGTAGATAATGCGTTGTGAACATTAGCATATTTTGACTTACTATTTTTCTCATTTACAACAATAATTACGTTGTAAACGTCTCGCGTTATGTGAAAAACAAAATGTATACATATTCTAATTCTAATTTGTCTGTGAAACTCGACGCCGTCCTTCGGTAATTTTAACCGACCTCGGAGCAAGTTTTGCTTTCACGTCCCGTTTGAAAAGGATCAGCGAATTCTTCCCTGTGAACGAGAAGAAAATTTGTATCGTGTTCCTCCGAAAGGATCCAGGGGATCGCGACTTTCGATGGAAATCGATATTCGGTATTGAATTTGGTTCCTGGATCGCCGCCATTCGGAACGGTGAAAGTTTAACCGTGTAACGTTACATCTCCGTTACACATTCCTCCGTACCATTAATTACCTTATGTATTAATTACCGTTTGAATTAGCCGGAACTCGATGGACAAGTGCGAGGAATCCGCGTTTCCTCGAACACAGAACCGCGACACGATAAAATCGGCACTCCGAGCGTAACACGTTCGGCAGCACGACTTATCGATTTGATATGTGTGTATCAGTTGCTTACGCACAACTCGACTTCCTCGTTAGTTTTAAGTTTAGATAGGTACCTAATTCATACTTTCATAAGATAATATATTCCCAATTTCCCCTAAAATTCCACGCGTTATGCGTTTGATTAAATAATTCGTTATTATTTCACAATAAGCCGGTTACATGGCTCTAATTGGAAATGTTTAAGTCGTTCACTGTTCGGATCGGTGTGTTGCAAAATGCTCGGTTACAATCTCTACATTTTGTAGTATGTATTTTGTTGTATATTTTATCTGCGTAGTTTTTACATTTCGAGTTTCTACATTCCACATTCCTGCACCCATTCCGAGCTGATAATAGAATGTTGATTGAACGAATAAACGTTAGCGAACCATTATCTTCTGAATAATTTTAGTTTCAATTTTTCTCAAAAAGCAGAAGCATAATCAAGTCGTTCATTGCAACTTCTAAACACTTTTAGAGAATAGTAGAACTGAAGTTTACAATTGAAGACAGAACACGATAATTCTTCGCTGTTTGAACGATTTGTAAGACACGTTTTTGTTAAGAGGTTTATAAAAACGATTGATTCTTCTATTTATTCAGTACTGTCGGTATAGTTACAATTTAATAACTTCGGCGACCTGTGAGAAATTCTCCACGGGTAATTTAGCAATTTTCCATATGTATCTAGCTCGGTTGCGGATTTCGATCACGATTTCGATTAATTAGTCTCTCGCAACGTCGGTGTCGGTGGGCGTTCACCATCGCTGTCGAAACGTGTATTATGGAACAGACTGAGAAAAGAAATTAATACTAAGTATCAAAAGTGCATAAATCGCATGAAGCCGCTATTTACGATGATCAATTAAGTGATCACGCCGACGTCGAATATTAGCCTAACTGATCGTCGGGATAATTACTATGTTAAATGAAGCGGTGTGTGATCGGTCACGCTTGGAAATCGTGTAATGTTAACACCGTATTCATATAAATCACTGTAACTACTCAATGAGGGATACTTCCGTTTTTCGTTACAGTTCGAGAAACTGAGAAAACTAATGCAGCGGAGAACTGCAGTTTGGCGATACAGTAAACGTTGGTTTCTTGATCAAGATTTATGGAGGTGTGATTTATTGGTCATTCATCTTGATCTCTTCATTATTCGAAATAATTTTGCAGTTTTTGAAGAAAAGAAAAGAAAAATTTATTCTACAGATAGAACGGAGTATTTTTATTTTGATGACCTTGTTAACCTTAAATCGACATGCTTATTAACATGTTTCAATTTATAAATCACCTGACTATTCTGTTAATTTTGTCTTTCTCTTTAAAGAGCGAGATCTTATAGTAGCTTATTATAAATTATAATATTAAAGATTGAATCCTACTTAGTTAATTATTACTAATCGAAACTTTCCACATGTAATCGTTAGTGGAGAGGTCGTCCGAGGCTCGAGGCCCAGCATGCGAAAGACGGAACTGTACTCACTGTGCCAACATGGCGATACAATGCAGACCCGTTTTGTTAAGAGAGTAATGTTTATTCATCACCAAATGTGGTTCACTCGGTTAATCTCGATGTAGTAATTGGATAGAGAGAAAATAGAACCAAGTGTACCATTCTCCACTTTCCCCTGCTTCTTTGAACTGCCTCGAAGGTGATTTAAGTCTTCGACCGCCATTGTTGATTACCCGGCATTTCCAATGTATCCTACAATTCTGGACACGGTCCCGGAAGAACTACCGATATCTCTTTGAATTTCACTATTTCCTACAATACTCGTAACGGCTCCTACTTCGAGTTACTGTCAATGATAATTCACGATGTAACATTTTCCTACGAAATGCAGGCGTGAAAAAAATTCGATTACACTGCCTCTCTTGATGATTAACAAATAAGTAACATAGTTAAGGGGGATCTATACCCTCAGATTTTGGGGTATTTATCAATGTTATCAACCTCTGTGCAGAAAAAAAGTTTGGTAACATTGATAAACACGCAACTGCATAATGAACACGAGATGGAGTTGCTTGCTATTTCCATATTCTATTCAGCTCGTCGCGAATGCCGTTATACAGGACAGGTCGCACTAATATTAGTGCCACCGATGAGAATATGTACCTCGTCTATGTCAGTTTTGCTATGATTCCACATTGACAGTAGTGCAGCAGTGAAATGTTGCACAATATCGCAGCACTGATTGACAGTCCTTCTGACTAGGCACCATCTCGTCTAAACTAACTGAAATAAAATTGGCTCTAGATTGGCTCTACATCAGAGATAACTTCTGTCTTTATGAACGTAATATGGGGAAATCTATGCTAATGTGAATGAAATCACGCGCGGCGATTTTTTGTCCTTATACGAGCATATTTTGAGCTGCACAAAGGCTCATTTGATAGAGGAAGGTTCATCACGGCGCGCTCTGCTCATCATATCAGTCAAAAAAATCTCTTTGAGACAGGAAAATACATTGAAATCTGCGGTTATTTTTCTAGATTTTTTCTCTACTTTGCGCACTCATATTATTAGATATAAACATAATCTCGTTAAATCAATAGCAGAGCGCGCCGGATTTAACCTTCCTCTATAGAATGAGTCCTCACCCAGTCCAAAATCCGCTCAAATAAGAACAAAAAATCGCCGCGCGTAAACCCATGTTTCGACCCAAAATCTAGTAAGATTCTAGTTACTTCAGTAGGGTATAGATCCCCCTTAAGAAATTTAGAAACTCGTGAAACACTGCTCGTGTAACATAAATAATATTGCAATTTATTAAACTTGAAGGGTTAGGGGATGAGTGATCGTGCGGTCGGGTCTTTGCGCTTTTCAATTTGTTATTTAATGATCAGACTGCGGATTTTATATTGGGTTGTGTAATAAATTCCCGCGTTTTTCGTATTTTATTTTTTATACAAACCTAGGGTAAAGTGCCCAAATATGTACCATTTTTTGTTGATGTCATTGTTTGATTATTTTACAATGCTCTTTTTCGTCCAAAAAATTACCAGTTTTAGATGTATTTCCTCCCTATAAGATTCTGGGTTCAAGTTTGTTCAAAAATTAATACAGCTTGGGAAAAATATTTTTAACTTGCCCATTTTATAGGGAAGTTATTATAATGACCCCGAAAATCGAAAATTGATTTTTTAGCAGATCTTCACGTTTCATGATCATTGCAGTCATTTTAGACTATTTTCAGCTAAATGTTCGTATGTGTGTGTGTGTGTGTGCGTGCGTATGTATGTTTGTATGTTATCAAATTTTTCGTTAACGTTTTCTGAAAAAGTAACAACGCGATCAGAATGATGAATGATGCAATTGAGGTGCCCCGCTGTAACTTAGAGCTGATTAGATTTTGGTACATTTTGGTCAAGTAGTTTTTTAGTTTCTTTCGGAAGGAGTTGTTTCAACAATGCAATTTATACGAGAGGACGGAAATTTCCCACCGAAGAAACAAACGTAATTACATGAAAATTTTTTTTTATTTTTTTTCATTTTTAAACAATTTTTTTTTATTTATGCAACTAATGCTAATGTTACCGCTTACTATAATCGAAAATTATTCCAATGCAAGAGTGAGTTTATCATCTCTACTCTCGAGAATACAATTTTGGGAGAATATCGATGAAAGTACAAAAAAAACGTGACTCTTGGAGAGTCACACACCAAATAAAAAACATTAATAGCAGTAGGCCCTACTAGCCATGCCTACCACTAACTAGGGCTGTAACTTTCCTTCCAAGGTCGAAGATTTCGAAGCTTCGAAGCTTCGAATTTCGAAGCTTCGATTTCAGAAACTTCGAAGTTCCGAAGTTTCGAAGGCGATGAGAATCAAAGAATCGAATTTCAAACCTCCGTAGTAAATTATTAGAAGATTGAAAGGTCGTCGGTGAAGAGTTTACCTATCTGAATTCGGATTCGCGTTTGTTCCTCCGCACGGAGGGGTTTACCGCACGACGCGGCGGAAGTTCCGAAGTTTCGAAGTTCCCTTCGTTCCTTCGAATCCTTCGAAGCTTCGAAGACTTCGAAGCTTCGGAAAAGTTACAGCCCTACCACTAACCCTCTCGCAGGAGCAGTTCTACCCGCGAGTTCGCGAAGCGAACGAACAAAAACAACTCTGCGAGCGAGCGAGCGAAGCGAGCGAGCAATAATAACCCTCTAGTTTTTTTTGTGGTGTGTCATTTGCAGGTTCCAGCGAAAGGGGTTCTCAATATGGTACACCTTGAGTCCCTAATATGACACCTAGTGCCATATTCGGCTCCCACACCAAGAATGTCAATAGCTATACACATATTAGGGAACCCTTGGTAGTGCCATATTGGGAACTCCACGTGGACTGATAATACTATCTACTGACAAAGAGAAAATGAATTTTAGCCCAAACCAACAGTTGGCAAACATTAATATAAATAAACTGAAACTACAGATATGTTCAAACATTTCAAAATCACTTAACTTCCTCGAAAAATACAATCGAAGATCTAACCACAAAAATATTTAACACGTGGAGACATAACTGGCGGAGGATCGATACTAAAATCTATAGAATGGTGCGACTGCACTGCACACTGTTGAGTAAACATGGTAAACTATTGTTTGAGGATTTTCTCACTAGAGTGTGACTTCTCCTTTATAAGATATAAAGTAGTGCCATAACAGGCGACTATATCATATTTGGGCACTTCACCCTATCTGCTTCGATTTTTCGAATTAATTACTTTTAATCAGGCTTTTTCAATGGAAGTTCCAGGAGGCAGAAAAATTCATTTTCGACATTTGCTCGACATCTCACTCAAGTTGTGCGGCACCCAAGCTTTAAGTTTTTGAATAAAGCCCATGGAGTGAAGATGGTTAGCGATGGTAAGTGATAGACCATCTAACTAAAAACACAAAATTGCGGGAAAAAAATAAAATACAAAAAACGCGGGAGTTTATTACACAACCCAATATATTACAAAAATGAGTAGAAACAGTAGAAGCGTTTGAAGAATTTGAAGATACCGTCGTATTCTTTCCAGCTTATTAAAATCATTGAGAAAACAAATGAATGTTGCTCCTATAGCATGAAATGAATGTAGACAATTTTTATTTTGCATAAAATCGGCAGTCTACTAATGATCTAAATAATATGTAGGGTCAAATTAGTAGAGTTAGTAATATTATAAATGCGAACACGACTCGAACACGAGAAACGGCTCTGCAAACACAGTTTGTCGTCGGTCGTGTCCAGATTTTTACGATCTTTTGCGACACACGCGATGCACTAGCATCTGATACGACGCTAAAAACCTTCGTGCATATGCTGGCTGCGTTCTGCTTCGATTTTTGACCGTGAAATTACCGAAGCGTTCAATGTATCCACTTTGTACCATCGATCGGATCATTAAGATCCGACAACGCTTTGTTGAAACGACTTGTGATTTTTTTCGTCTCCTCGAAATCTCGATCTGCGGCGAGAGTGCAACAACGGTGCAGTCATCGCAGTTTGTTCAGCGAACCATGTATGCTTTATAAATTGGATTAGTTCCCCGTGTTACGCGATACGTTTTTTCCTGCGAACGCACCCGAAAACCACGAGCCAGACCGATGTTGACTTTATCGAATCCCAAATCGAATTAATTCCGATACGTTCCGCTGATTAACGCCTTATCGATCGCACTTCGTTAAGTTTTCATTCACTCAAAACATTTCCCTGCTCTTGTAACACGCTATCGCGTTTGTATTTATAATTTTACATTACTTATTTGACAACCCTGCTGCTAATTAACCACGAATGAACGCGTTTCAAATATTCAAAATTGCATACTACCTAAATTATATTTTAGTTTCTACATAAATTATATTTACTTATGCGGAAATCGATACCGCTTATTTCAATATAATTTAATTTATTCGTTACATTACTCTAATCTTGTATTTTTATCTTTTGACAGTGCATATTCTTCCGAAATATGTTTCGAAATCTTTAATGCTTGGATAGAGCCAGTATAGTGTTTCAACAGATCTAAGTTGACTTCGTGAAAGCTTAGCCCGTGTAAAAATCACTTGGCAGATGAAGTTACCTTCCCGTATTTCATTCTGTTCACTTCCATCGCTGTTTTCCGTCGTATCAAATTAAAATTAATTGGAACAGATTCAGAAAAAAATCATGTATCATGTTAGGCGGGGGTAGCTTTCTCATTCGGTGGATGAAACTTGGTTTAAATTTTAGAATCGAAAGGTTCTAATGTCCAAATATCTGTCGGACAATTTCTCATAATTTTATCCAGCACATTTCACTAAAATTGTTACTCAAAAGAAGACTTGTGTGTTCAACGAGCCTCTAAGATTTTATCGGGGGTAGTTTTCTCATTCGCTGGGTGAAAATTTATTTAAATTTCAGAATCTAAAGGTTCTAAATCGAAATATTTGTCGGACAATTTCTCATAATTTTACCCAGCACATTTCACTTAAATTGTTACTCAAAAGAAGACTTGTGTGTTCAACGAACCCATAAGATTTTATCGGAGGTAGTTTTCTCATTCGGTGGATGAAAATTTAGTTAAATTTCAGAATCGAAAGGTTCTAAATCCAAATATCTGTCGGACAATTTCTCATTATTTTATCCAGCACATTTCACTAAAATTGTTACCCAAAAGAAGACTTGTGTGTTTGTTGAGTATACTCGTGGTTGATCAGTAGATCGTTCGAGTTTCTCGTAAACTTGCACGTAGTGTGCCGACTAACTTTAACTAAATGCTCGAAGGACCACTTCCATCAGTGGGAAGAACAAAATTGCAAAGTTTCAAACAATACTTTATTGTGACTATAATATGTGAGATCCTCAACTGCCGCTACAAATTGTCTGAAGACCGAAGCTACTAGGTCGACAGTCGGAAAGAATCTGAATCAGCGCACGCAATACAAAAATGAGGAAAGGCGTCTTTCCCTCTCCTTTACAATTTTCCTAGAGTGGGGGTATCCAAGGGAAAAAAGGGCGAGTCGCGATAGACGTCATCGAGAAACTGGCCCATGAGTGGACCCCGTAAATCTATAAGTTTCGAATTTCGGCGTCGTGGCGACGACAAGACGGCGCTCGAAGAAGTTACATAAACAGTCGCAGCTATGAACCACTTGAGTGGTGACCCAGGCAATAACTAAGGGTAGAATTTCGACGCCTGGCCGATGACGAGACTACTATCAACAAAAAATGCAGACCAGGCGGGCAACTAAACAATGGGCACTCTATTCCCAGGAAAAAGCTTATATATATCTAAACAGTGTTCAACGAACCCATAAGATTTTATCGGAGGTAGTTTTCTCATTCGCTGGGTGAAAATTTATTTAAATTTCAGAATCTAAAGGTTCTAAATCGAAATATTTGTCGGACAATTTCTCATAATTTTACCCAGCACATTTCACTTAAATTGTTACTCAAAAGAAGACTTGTGTGTTCAACGAACCCCTAAGATTTTATCGGGGGTAGTTTTCTCATTCGCTGGGTGAAAATTTATTTAAATTTCAGAATCTAAAGGTTCTAAATCGAAATATTTGTCGGACAATTTCTCATAATTTTACCCAGCACATTTCACTTAAATTGTTACTCAAAAGAAGACTTGTGTGTTCAACGAACCTCTAAGATTTTATCGGGGGTAGTTTTCTCATTCGGTGGATGAAATTTGATTTAAATTTCAGAACCGAAAGGTTCTATGCTGAAAAGTTGTAGTACAGCAGACCAGGAACGCGGATGGGGACAGCGATCTTGTTCCTCTAGGAACGTTGCTTATCAAGTGCCGTAGCAACAACGCTAATCGTCGGTTCGCGTTGCGCACGACAATATAGTGCACGGTCGAGTGGTTGCGCTCGAACTTTCCACCGCACCGCTTGCATATACATAGTG
This sequence comes from Lasioglossum pauxillum, assembly GCA_933228785.1. Classification (NCBI taxonomy): domain Eukaryota; kingdom Metazoa; phylum Arthropoda; class Insecta; order Hymenoptera; family Halictidae; genus Lasioglossum; species Lasioglossum pauxillum. The sequence goes on along the minus strand of OW121702.1, from coordinate 14,287,383 downwards.
CGGACATAGTGAGCTGTGGCGAACGAAGAAAAATGAATTTGGCATGAAAACACATCGTCCAGACCGTTCAGCTGGCGTTTGCGTAATCCGTGCAACGATCTTACGGTTCTCGTTAAATACGCGCGGCGAGCAAAGCGCACGCTGCTTTTTGCGTTCACGTTCTTCGATCCGCACTCGCTTGCTATCGTAACTCATTCTCGGGATTTTTTTCAACGAGTAGCTAAAGATACGATATCTTTTTAGAATGGGCAATGTAACAGCCATTGATTCTGGATATCTTATTGCGAAGCGGCGGAAAGGTGGCTTGAATGGGATAAATGTCCGAGAGCCGTACCGGTGGTCGTCCGTACTGATTTTCTGCTGGGGTTGGACAAATTAATGGAAACGTGAGATTGTCTACAATGAGAACCACTGTATTTGATTGTTATACATGCAATTTTTAATAGTAGGGTTAAACGGAACCTTTGCAATAAAAGCTCCCCGATTGTGTTACGGTAAAAATTGAAGGGTTAACACAAACAGCGAACAATGCAGATGTGCATTGAATTGTTTATGAAGAATTTAAAAAAATCTGTTATATTAGTTGCAACCTATTAAACGTATTAAGAAAGAAATGATTTCTAGTCCACTCTAGTTTGTTTATAAATGAAGCATAATTTTTTAATTTTGAGTGTAGAGCAAAAGTGGATGAGATATTTGATCATAGGGCTTTTTGTGCAACTATTTCCGAGGAGCTTGTACGAGGGATAAACGTACATCGACGAACTTGCATTTGTTCGAAGAGGCTTATCAACAAGACAATGAACCGGATCACATCTCGGACAATCGTCAAAACGTAGACAGTGAGATTTCGTCGCATCCGTGGGACTGTCCGCGTTCTATGGCGATTCCCATGATATTTCAACTCGGTTCACTTGCGCAAGCCCAAAATGTTTTATTCCCCTGTGTAGCACTGTTGCATTATCACCGGGGGAATAGTCTTGAGCAACGATTGCCCGGTACCCCGTAATTTTCTTTGATCTCGATACGATATGAATCGAGTCTAGTGGCCCCTTCTGCATTTGTTTCACTCGTTTTACTCCTTTGACCTCGACCTGCATCATCGAACATGTAACATTCCGCAAGGACACGTTCTTTTTTCAAATATAGATCCCTTCAATGATACCTCGACCATCCGAACGCATAGATCAGAACGCGGACCTCTGTACATGTACAACAGTAATTCTGAGAAAAGATCAGATTCAAGGAAATTTTTTGCTTTGCTGCTAGATTTGAGTCCTTTCAAAGAAAAAAGGGTGGGAACTCTCAGATTTCCAAATTCAATTCAGTAAAATTTTCTTTTTATAACAGTATTAAAGTAGAGACTTGAATAAGTATCCTAGACATTTTCAGTAATTCATTTTCTAGAAAATATTCCTTTTGTTCTCGTTCCCCAAAATTATTGTTAACCCCTTGCCGTACCATTTTCTTTACAGTTACAGTGATTAAAACGTCTTTATTCTCAAAAATGTCGTAGAAGGGAAAAGAAAATTTATATTTTTTGTATGGCTACATTTATTTTAATGCTTAAATATTACAATAATTACAAACGAATCAAATTTTATTTCGTCTAAAAATAACGCGTAACATTCATATTTGTTAGACTTTGTTAAAATCTTCGTGACGAGTCTGACTCGTTAAAATACAGCAACGGGTTAATGAGGATCAAATTCTAGTTCAACCTACCGTCTTGAATTGTCCACCAAATTAGGTATTGGGAAAGGTATTTACACCTATCGTGTAATACCTACCTAACATTCAGAAAGCTTGACGAACTGCATCCCTATACTATGTGAAATCTGATAAAACCTATAATAGTGTGAAAAAACGTGTCTACGCTTCCTGTTTGCATAAAAATTCACAGTTTAAAACTAGCCAGGTGTACCAATAAATTTAAATCGTTCCGTGTTTACCTTTAATGGACTACAATATTCATCATGGTTGCCAATTAGAATAAATGTTGTGCGTAACGCTGCACAGGGGTTGCCCATTTGTATTCCATAATAATATTAGTGTTCGTGCGTTGATTAACACGTTCGTGGTCAATGATGCGAATCTGCATCCTTTCACAAGATATGGTTAATCGATGTTTACGAAAAATTACGTTGTTTTTTCTTGAAATTAGATGTAATTTCAAGCAGTAACGAGTAGGGTTGTTTTTGCTCGCTCGCTTCGCGAGCTCGCGGGTAGGACTGCTCTTACGAGAGGGTTAGTGGTAGGCATGGCTAGTAAGACCTACAACTATTAATGTTTTTTATTTGGTGTGTGACTCTCCGCGAGCCACACAAAGAACTTCCCGATTCGTTAGTTGCAGTACATTATTATCATTATTACAATACATACATTTATATACAGGGTGTGCCAGAATAAGTGTTACTTCCGGAAATGGGAGGTTCCTTGGGTCATTTGAAGCGACATTTTCCTTTACAAAAATGTTATCCGCGGTTTTGTTTAGGAGTTATTAACGAAAAACACTGACCAATCAGAGCGCGACCTGGTTATTGGTGTTAAATTTTGATCAATATTTGCATTTTTCATATAATCACGATAACGAGTTCTTACTTTCACTCCTACTCTGGCCAATTGAAAATCTAACCACAATATAGACGGAATTTTAGTATTTTCTTGAAAAGTAATAAATTTTAATATTCCGCATGTGTGCTCCATTAACCAATCCGTTTTCAACATCACTGTTATTAATAATTATCATATAGTTTATATTAATTTTCAATTTAATCTCAGTTAATAATTCGTTTTGAACTGATTGTTTTTTTAAAGATTGTAATATAAATTTTTTTTGTACTTTCATCGATATTCTTTGAAAATGTATTCTCGGGAGTAGAGATGATTAACTCACTCTTGCATTGGGATAATTTTCGATTATTGTAAGCGGAAACATCATCGTAAGGTACAAAAAAAGATTTAAAAAAAAAATTTTTTTTTCTAATTTTAAAAAAATCGAAAAAAAAATTTTTTGTGTAATTAAGTTTGTTTCTTCGGTGGAAACTTTCCGTTCTCTCGTATAAATTGCATTGTTCAATGAACTTCTTTCGAAAAAAACTAAAAAAACTAAAAAACTACTTGACCAAAATGGACCAAAATCTAATCAGCTCTAAGTTACGACGGGGCACATCGATTGCATTATTCATCATCCTGATCGCGTTGTTACTTTTTCTGAAAACGTTAACGAAAAATCTGATTACATAGAAACGGCCATACGCACACACACACACACACACGAACATTTTGATAAAAATAGTCTAAAATGACTCCAATGACCATGAAACGTGAAGATCTGCTAAAAAATCAATTTTCGATTTTCGGGGTAATTACAATAACTTCCCTATAAAATCGGGAAGTTAAAAATATTAAAAGAATTTAAAAATGCCGTTGTATAATTTTGAACTTATTAACATTTTAGGAATGCAAATCAATTTCGATCCAATTTGTTGGAAAACATTTTTATTTTCAATAAAAATCTAGTGTCTATTATAATAGAACCATCAGACTGGGTGCTGCGGTACATTGCATGTAATAAATAATAATAAATATACAATGTATTATAAATATATAGATTTTAAGTAAACAATGAATTCATTTACCATTAATCTTTTTATTAGGTTGTAAAGGAAGAAATGCAGGATTTCTGTTCCTTTGTTTTAATTGCAATTTTATACCAATAAATATTTATCTTAATTTAATGAGATATATGTAATTTTAAAGCTTGTTTTAAGCTCTATTTAATTATGCTTTTGATATTTAATTTTATTCAAATTTTTATTACATTATTTGACTTTTATTTCAGGATGTCAAAACGCGATTTTCGCATTATTTATTTCTATGAGCACTGTGCATTCGTTGACATTTCCTTCGCTCCATACTTCGTTGATATTCCGTGCCGCTTGAGCGGCACTTCGGCCTAGTTTGAACTCATAGAAAAAAATAATGCAAAAATCGCGTTTTGAAATCCTTAAATAAAAGCCTCATTATTTCATAAAAATTTGAATAAAATCAAATATGAAAAGCATAATTAAATAAAGCGTAAAACGTGTTTTAAAATGACATATAACTCATTAAATTAAGGTAAATGTTTATTCGTATAAAATTGCATTTAAAACAAAGCAACAAAAATCCTGCATTTCTTTCTTTACAACCTAATATATTTATTTTATGAATGAGTAGTGCTCATTTAGTGAAATATCCTCCCCGATTCTTCGTATTCGAAATTGAAAAATCACCTGGCGAACAGGTAAATGCTCTTTAAGAGCAAATGAAGTGATGAATACATCGATTAAAGTCGGTCGTGGTAGCACCGGTGTACGATTACGACCGGTGCGGGAAATGGCAATTGTGCGAGCCAGGATAGTGGTAAATGTTATGCGGATGTCCTTGGTAGGTAACTCCGGTCGAAAGTCCCCGGAACTATGTATAGACCGCACCCAGTGTTACCATTAACCTCCGACGGTTTTGGCCATTGCCCGAGGATACCCGTAAATTTCTTCGTATATGATCTATCGAAAGTAACAATTAGGTAAGTTCCATTTTCCATAAGTGGACGCGGTGCATGTTTATTTTTTGTTTAGCCTTCTAACGCCACTCCGCCAACTGGTTGGAGCAGAACGGCTTGTCTTCTAGACTTGAATATCTCCCAATTAATCCCCGCATTATGCATCGCGCCATACCTGTTCAGAATTATTTAAAAACCTGCTCAGCCCACTTCTTCTAATTTTTAAAAATCTCTTCGTTTATATGGTGACACTTCGCTATACTAATTTGCGAGCGTTGGGATGTTTATATTGAATATTGAAATTTCATTTCAATCGGAGATTTCTTATTAAAATTTCTAAAACAACTCTGAAGGGTTAGACGATAGTTTTGTTGGTGCCATTTCGAAATTTCCGGAGCGTCACAGATAATGTCGCAATTATTTTTTAACCGTAAAACTACTGACACTTTGATGTGTTTCAAATTTCTAAATTCACGATTATAAAAATTGTGAAAGTACATTTACGGAAAATTATTAAATTTATTTCATTGGACATACAAGTGTGACAGTGAGCCCTGTCAACTCGCAGAATCTGCGAGACACAGATTGAAGACCACTAAGGCAAATCCGCGTTCGGGGACTCCGTTTTTGCAGCTGAAACTTGACTTGAAATTCCTGTAACACTCACCCGGATTGCGTTCGATTGTTGCGTTCCAGGTGGGCGTCATACTTATTCGCAAGCCGCAAAAACCCGTACGTCGGCCTTCCTGTCCAGTAACGGCCACGAATTACTTTCTCCGGGCGAAGTACGATCCTTATCTGGCTAGTTACCGCATCGAAATAATCTTGAACTTCAAAGTATTACCTTCATCCTTGTAAACACTTCTCCCCGAACGGATTAAACTGTCATTATTCATAAGCTACTGTAACGTCTTAACTATATCAGCGCAGTCGCACTCTTTCGATAGGAATGCCTATGGCTTTTCCTCTTCACTTTCAAAACAGACTACATAAGAGTCTGCATAATTATGCTATCGATCATCTGGCTACCCAAAGTGCTTACATGGAACACAAAATCGACGCCATTTTGACTTCTTTTCAAACCGAGAGAGAGGTAAGGAAATCGTTATTTGTAACTGCGAATTTTTAACAGGAGTGAAGTAGAAGCTTCTTTCTTTCTTCAATAATAATTTTTAGCGAGTTACTAGCGAGCTACCCCCACTAGGTAGGACAGACTGACTCGCGCTGGCCGGCCGGGTGGGGGAAGGCGAACTGACTAAGATCGTACAGCTCCGTCCGGCTTAAATCAAGACTTTCCTGTAACCTTTGAAGCTTGTTGGGGTGATAAAGACTTCGGACGTCATCGGTTCGAATAATTCGGATAATGAAAATAACGAAATGATATTCCTCCGGTTTTTTATTTTGTGGAGATCATTCTGCAGTCAAACCTTGACGACATTGCCCCACTATTTCGATTGCCTCTCGAAAACAGAACACAAAAATTGTTTCTTACACGGGACACTCGCGAGTAATTAAAACAGCGAGGCAGCTTTTTGCCGCGACCGATAGATGCTAATGTCCTTGCACGATCACAGAACACCTCGACAGTGCCGAGCACGTTTCGGCGTAACAATCGCTTCGATTGTTAACCTTTAGAGAAACGGCGAACCGCGCCGCGGCGAGATCTCACGGACTGGCATCTGAATGTCACAAAAGATCGTGCATCGGTTGTGGTGGGTGTGTGCACCGCCGCCGCGTTGAGTGCGTGGTTACACAATGTGTCCATTTTCCTGTAACGTTGCCTCCTGTCTCCCAGACAGTTAAGATCCCAGTCGATGCTCAGAAATTAGATCAGTCGGTGTTCAACCACCGGGACTTGGTACACGCTCGCCGAACGAGCTCGCAGCTAGACCGTGTACTTACGCCGACAGACGCGCCTCGACTGCGACGGATATCCTGATTCGATTTCTTCTCTCTCATCTTCTTCCACTATTCCTGCGATCTTCTCGAGAAATGAGGTTGGTCCAACTGCAGTGATCTGTGACAGTGTTCTGTAGTTAGAATAGATCATGCTGGGTTTATTAATTTCTTCCTTGTTTGGTACCTTTTCTTAGTTTATGAAATGCAGTGTTATTTATGACCGCGGATTTTATGCGTTCATGACAAAAATGAGTAGAGCAAATGCAAAACAGTGGAAACATCGAGAGAAATATTGTGTTGTATTATTTTCGAGTCGTTACAATTGTAATGGATAGGCATAAATATTTCTATATCTTGCAATGAATGCAACAATTTTTATTTTGCATAACAATCCGCAGTTTATTCATAGCCGACGTGGACAGTGACCTGTGATTTCGTTTTAGCAATTTTTTAGTGCATGTTAATTGTATTCTTTCTTATCGTGAAATAGGATGTTTGTGGGGCTGTGATATTGGCGGGAAAGTACATACAGTTAGGAGCAAAACTGATCACACACACTTTAAATCGGAATAACGTTTTTATGAATGGACCAAACGACTTTTAATGCATTTTATCAACGTATTTTTTAGATGTCATTTACTAAACTAATTCATCTAGCCTTACAGAGAAATTGAAGTCCAGTCATGGGCCATTAAGGTCCATTCATAAAAAAGTTATTCTGATTTAAAGTGTGTGTGATCAGTTTTGCTGGTACATAACTGTATATGAGTTACAGAATCTACACAAATATACATGTTATACATTCGTTTTTCCCCATCTAATCATAACGATTCTTTAAAATTTTGTAGGGTGACCAAGGTGCCCTATAATAAACACTCATTCAATCAATAACAGCCACATTTTGCAACACCTCTTCATGCACACTCCTTTCTTCATTCCACACAACCAAATTCACTTCATACATTTTTTGTTTCGCTCATTATGTTTTTTTTGTTTCTCATCCCCACCACACATATCCATATGCGGCCCCTACACGGTCAATCAGGAATAACAGTCTGATTGAACAGTCAGACTGTCAATCCTGACTGATCCTGACCTCAATCTGCTTCAATCACGAAGGACCCTACATACACCTATCAGTCAGACTGATATTTATTTAATATTAAAGGACATAAATAAAATAATAAATTTATTAAAAATTAATATTATATGAGTAAGGGGCACACAGTGGCTCAGTGGGTGAAGCGCGCGCCTACGGACTCCGTGATCGCAGGTTTAATCCCCGATGCCGGCACCTCTGGAAATATTCCCATATGTTTTTTTAAAAAACTGTGGTGACCCAAGGTGGTTCGGAACCCACCTTTATAAACTGTAGGTCCCGCTGAAAAGGCGATAGTGGTGAAAGTGGAAAGGATAAGGGAGTTGGTAAAATGGATTTGAAACCCTGAGAGGACCAAATAATTTTTAAAAAAAAAGATTATATGAGTATATAATTTATTTATTTATTTATCCGAGCTTTCCGTGATTGAAGCTCGGATTTCCAAATATCTGGAAATCCGTCAGTCCATTTCATCAGTCCGTCAGTATTAATCTTTCACGATCAATCCGATTGTCAATCTTTGACGTGACTGTCATTCCGATTGACCGTGTAGGGTCTGCTATACAATTTTGGCGCGTTCCGTGGTTCTTCTTATGTTAAATAGATCGATGGAGAATACTGAATAACCAATTATGATAGATAACAACGGAGACTGTGATACAATCTTTTTATCTATAAACTGTAACAAGGAAAGGGGAAGGAATGCTCGGTCCGCGAATGGTGTAATCATTTAAAAAAATGACCGCAGGGATTAATGACATTTGAGTCGAGCAGCGCTTGGCCACGATAAAAAGTTGTCAGCGGGGAACTGGGGCCGTGACTTTGTGAAATACCATAATCGATCACTTTCGATCGCATTTATGCTTCAATAGATCGAAAAATTATCACATCTCGATTCTATTTTCGTCAGAACAAGATATGTAACAAATCTGCATAGTCGACTCGGTCCAGTCTCTTCCTGCATCGGACAAACGAAAATTCAAAGCAACAAGAATCAAAGCTATAATTCTATCTTCAGTATAACACTATCTATCTTCGGAGGTGTTGTATTCACAAAGCAATAGACAATGGCAGTAAGAAAATCTTAGTGGTTGTTTAAATGCCAAGCGCGACGTTCTGCGACTGTGAATAACGGTACAGATAAAATTTAGTGCTTTTCTGACATTGGTAACGAACATGTTAGCACCTTAACAACTTTCCAGTACAGTAAAATCTACCCCCTTCACTGGGGGAGGGATATCCACTGCTAAACCAATTACAAAACTTCTTTATTTACCATTATTTTTTGACGCGACTTTCACCAACTTAGTTGTGGCATTTTTCTGATTAAAATGTCACTAAACATGATATCTGTGATTGTCAGGAGGAACGCCGCATGTCACATAATTTCCTTTACGAGATATTGGCGTTTAAAGTTTTGGTCACTAATGCTTTGCCATAGGATATCGGTTCAATTGCATTATGTTTTTAAGTCTTTCGAATTTATTTTCATTTCCTTCTTTTTCTGATGAAGACGTAAATCCTGTACTATAAATCCCAATTAATGCATAAAATGAAATTTGTTGAAATTGTAACATGTGGCGTTTTTCCTGGGAACCACAGATATAATTTCTGGCTTGGGCGATTAGTGCTCCGAGAGTCGATGACGTAGTATCCGCTATCCCCACCTGACCGGCTAGCGCAAGTCGGAGCACGATAGTAGGGGCAGCTGATTCTACGTCATCGATTCTCGGAGCAGTAGTTGTCCAGGCGTTCTTTCTTTTCTTTTTGTTTAACGGAGGTGGGGAAATGCTGTTATGCACACCCCCCTACGATGGCGATCGGGGGTAGTGAGGGGCTCAGCAACGTGCTATACCAACTAAAATCCCTCCGCCCAGAACTCTTTTGGACCCTTTTTTTATTATTAACTTCCCGATTTTATAGGGAAGTTATTGTAATGACCCCGAAAATCGAAAATCGATTTTTTAGCAGATCTTCACGTTTCATGATCATTGTAGATTATTTTCAGCAAAATGTTCGTATGGCTGCGTGTGTGTGTGTGTGCGTATGTATGTTTGTATGTTACCAAATTTTTCGTTAACGTTTTCTGAAAAAGTAACAACGCGATCAGAATGATGAATGATGCAATCGATGTGCCCCACTGTAACTTAGAGCTGATTAGATTTTGGTCCATTTTGGTCCAGTAGTTTTTTAGTTTTTTTTCGAAAGAAGTTGATTCAACAATGCAATTTATGCGAGAGGACGGAAATTTTCCACCGAAGAAACAAACGTAATCATATATATTTTATTTTTTTATTTCTTATTTTTTTTTATTTTTTTTAAATTAAAAAAAATTTTTTTTTAATTATGAAACTAATGCTAATGTTACCGCTTACAATAATCGAAAATTATCCCAATGCAACAGTGAGTTAATCATCTCTACTCCCGAGAATACATTTTCAAAGAATATCGATGAAAGTACAAAAAAATTTATATTACAATCTTTGAAAAAACAATCATTCAAAACGAATTATTAATTGATATTAAATTGAAAATTAATATAAAATATATGACAATTATTAATAACATTGATGTTGAAGACAGATTGGTTAATGGATCATGCGGAATATTAAAAATTATTATTACTTTTCAAGAAAATACTAAAGTTCCGTCTATATTGTGGTTAGATTTTCAATTGGCCAAAGTAGGAGTGAAAGTAAGATCTCGCCATATAACAAACATTTTGATAAGTAGAAAACTATTGAATTTCCCTAAAAACGTATAATCTTCTTAAAACGTACACTTAATAATGATATTAATATACTGCAACTAACGAATCGGGAAGTTTTTTGTATGACTCTTGGAGAGTCATACACCAAATAAAAAACATTAATAGTTGTAGGTCTTACTAGCCATGCCTACCACTAACCCTCTCGTAAGAGTAGTCCTACCCGCGAGCTCGCGAAGCGAGCGAGCAAAACAACCCTACTCGCGAGCGAGCGAAGCGAGCGAGCAACAATAACCCTCTAGTTTTTTTTTAAAGTTGAAGAACTGTTAGGAAAAAATGCATTTACGCACTAACATTCCCCCTAAAGATGACGGTCGGGAGGAAGTGTGGGGTTCGACACGGTACTCTCGAACGTACCGGGCCCATACCCACTAAAAAAACCTAACAGTCCAAGACTCAAAATTGAGACCTAATCCACCTCCTACTGGACCAAAAAATGACGAGTAGTGCGACCCGCTATTCGCATTACTGCAGTGCTCACATAGCTTTGGATCTCTCCCACGCCTGTACTTGTCTTATAGGACCCTTTTGGACACTTTACTCTCGCTCCTCGGGTCACTCGTGTTAACCCTTCGCCGTATTATAACGAGTCAGACTCGTCATGAAGATTTTAACAAAGTCTAACAAATATGAATGTCACGCGTTTCTTTTTAGATGAAATAAAATTTGACTTGATTGTAATCAATATTTAAGCATTAAAATAAATGTAGCCATACAAAAAATATAAATTTTCTTTTCCCTTCTACGACATTTTTCGAGATAATGACGTTTTAATCATTGTAACTGTAAAGAAAATGATAAGGCAAAGGGTTAATTGTGGATCGATGCGCTGCTTCTCGCATTTCTCCCGAATCTACACCGTCACGAGTCCTCTCCACAGCTGTTCTTGGCTTGTACTAGTTGTCCAGGCCTGGATTAATTGACGGTATGCAATAAGTTTCCGGCCAAGTCGGTGAGGTCACAAAAAAATAGTAATCCTACACGATCTATGTCGGGGGTCCCCTGGAAATCACTGACACAAACTTCCCCGACACGGTTTTCACCGACAACATTTCACCGACTCCAGATTTGAACGACAATAACTTTGGCCGACAACGCCTTCAAACGAAAATGATTTTGACTGTCAACGAATTTGATCCACAACGACTTTGAGACGACCACAGTATGATAATAGATACATATAATACACACTGTTCAAATTAGAACCAAAATGAACTGGATTATCAAATAAAAATACTATTACGAATACGAATATGGATAAATCTTTATTGAGGAGCAAAATGTTCCGTTGCCGAGTTCGACCAACGATAGACTGGCGTCTAGGACGCCTCGACCGAACTCCTGCGGCCACACACTCGCACACACACACTCACGCGCCGGATTTGTACGCGTGAAAAAAAACATCAACAAACCGTCCTCGCATTCGCTCGCCACTCGCTATCCTCGGTCCGTTGTCTGTTTACATTTTTTCTTGTCTCGAACGTTCGACAACTGGCAAGACGCTCAATTTCACACACACTGTAGTCATCTTAAGTCGTTGTGGATCAAATTCGTTGTCTGTCAAAATCGTTCTCGGTTAAAGGCGTTGTCGGCCAAAGTTATTGTCGGTCAAACCTGGAGTCGGCGAAATATTGTCGGTGACAACCGTGTCAGGGAAATTTGTGTCGGTGATTTCCATGGGATGACCCCTATGTCGGAGCACTGACCCGAACACCCGGCATTGATCAAGACTTCACTGTATAATTTCATTACATGTGATGTTGAAGTGAAATCTCCTAAATCTCTTCAATTGTGCTGTACTTGAGGCACCGCTCGAGTTTCAATAGGGATCAATTGCCAAGGGGTTAACAAGTGTTAGTTGAAACACAGTCGAGTCGGAAAGGAAGTGAACTATTGGCAGGTAAATGAATATGACATATTTTCAATTTTTAATAATGATAATGTATGTTCTACCAACGTTTATTTACTAAATAAAAACAATACAATAATTTGATTTTATTCCTCATATTTATTTGCCTACAATCGTTAAATTGTAATACTTTCCGATACGTTGTAGTTAGTTATCAGCTACTTTAAATTCGCATGTTTGCATACTCAAAAACGGAATGCCACCGTGTATGGCGCGCCTCGGCGACTACAACAACACCTGATTCTAGATAAAGAACCGAAACTATACATATTACAGTACATGCGGTTACGACATAGTTCTTGGTACACTGGTCGCATAAATAATAACTAGTTACAGTTATACTTTTAAACGTCGTAGAACGCGCGAAAGAAGTCAAGGATCAGAGCGTACGAATCGTCGGAACGCGTGTTGAACATTTCGAGCAATGAAAATTCGGTCTTCGATCCGTAATGCACAGGAAGCGATGTAAATATTGATCGTATCTTACATAATTTATGCTCATAAATGTGCTAATAAGCTTGTACACGAATAGTTTATGCATCAGTCTTTTACGCAATGAAAAATAACAGTTCACGCAACTTTCCAGCGTTTCCAAAATCGTTCCGATCGATAACGCGTAGGCGTTCGCGGTAATTACAACGCTCGAGAACGCGTGGCGGATCGTCCCTCGAACAGGGACAAGGAAAGCAAGATCCGCGAGTATGAGACGCGATTTGCATGAACCTCTCGATCACAATTTATGCGGCGAGAGGCGGAAACATCCGATGAGTTCAAGATCAAGTTCACGGGTACCGCTATTAATAACTTCGCTTCGAGACACAATTATTCACGGAAACGTTATTATCAGGCAAGGTGAATATTCTATTATGCACAGTAAATTATGCAAGTCGAATGAAATGCAAAGTCTGTACTAATCGCAACGGACAGAAGTTAAATAAAAACGTCCTTGCTGCTTAAAACCATCGCACTCGACGCCATTTGAACCCCAACATTTCTTCCGCCGTTAGAATATTTCCATTCTCTCTGACTAGACTGCGGATCTTTATGCAAAATAAAAATGTTCTGCATTGATCGTGGGAACAGAAATAAAATAGACATTGATTTCATCCCTTAATGACTTCGTTACATTAAAAACAACATTATGATATGCTTAAATTTTTCTAATCCTTTACTGTTTTATATTTCACTCAACCAATTTCTTCATACATGCATAAAGATCCCCAGTCTATGATTAAATTTCTACTTCAATCGTTAATCGCAATTAACAATTAATCTCCTGGTTTAATCGTTTATTGCGGGTAATGATTAAATACTTATTAATCGATGTGAACAAATATCACATTGTCACGGAGGAAGTTTACTTATTAATCGTTAATTGCGGTGAACGATTAAATTTCTACTTTAGTTGTTAACTGCGGTGAACGATTAAATTTCTACTTTAGTTGTTAATTGCGGTGAACGATTAAATTTCTACTTTAGTCGTTAATTAACGATTATTAGTCGTCAATCGGATAATTGATTAATGATTAACTGCTGAAATTTCGAAATGAAATCTGGAATCAAACCTGTATGAATACTGAGAAAAATGTAAACTGAATTTAGGCGTGTATTGCCATTTGGTCTATACAGAGTGAGTCACCTAACGTTGCCACATCAAATATCTTTGTTGTTTTTAAAGATACGTAAAATGTCAGAAGGACAAAGTTGAACTGGTTCAGCGAGGCTCACATGATATCAAAAATATTTTTGTTTTCATGTGATTTTTTTTTTAGAGATATCAAGGTCATCTTCATTTTTTTAATGGAAGCACCCTTTTTTAAACACCTACAATGATAGTCCCTTTCATTAGGAATTCAGTGACTATAATTACCCATGCACGTATAAACTTTCTAAGTAGCACTCAGTCCATATAACAGACAGAACATTATTATTGTGCATTAACCATTAAAAATTCGCAGTCTACACGTTAATCACTCACTAATTTTCGAAGCCCCTTATTTGTAGACTTCATACTTAGGCTTTAAAAACAACAAAGATATTTGAGGTGGCAACGTTAGGTGACTCATCCTGTATATGTATAATACAAACTCTGTTTACGTGCTTCTGTTTTTTTTTCGATGATTTCTTTTTTTAACGATTGACGATTAACTTCATCAATCGGTTCATCCAATCGTCGATTTTTCGATGATTTCTTCTTTTAATCAACGATTGACGATTAACTTCATCAATCGATTTAATCAATCGTCAACCATGATTAAAATTTTAATCGATTAATGCCCAACTCTGAGGCATAGGAAATTGATCCTCGTAAATCGAGCAATGTAAACACATTCTGTATAAAACAATTTTCGCTGGCGCTTCTTCGTATTCTACTAGATTGTGTACTATAGATTTTAGATAAAATGTGAACGAACTGATTCGGAATAATTAGTGGAATTACTGGAATGAGAATGTTTTCAGCACGCGAAGAACAAAAGAATCACACGTTGAAGTAATCGCGCTTTTGTTAATGGACGTTTAGTCAACATTATTGTTCGCCGGCACCGTAGACGGCCATTGTTATGAGACGTTATGCATCCCACGATTCAAGAATGAAAGGCGAATATTTTCGCACACAGTTAAAGATGAGTGACGTTCAGAGAACATAGCGCAACTTGCTTTACATACCAATCGCATAACGATGGTTGTATTTCATTGAATATATACAAAAATGTTATGTACGCATTTTCCTGATCTTTATGTATGGATTCCCACAGGATCATCGTCCTCATTCTCCTGGCAGGATCCTGCTGCGCCAGAACGAAAGCACTGCCAAGAATAGAAACGATCTATCAATGGCCCCTTCTGAACTTTGCGCTTCCTTACGACCAAGAATTCCGCAAGGAATACCGTCCGGAGAACGTGGTGCCAACTGGGATCGCGATCGCCAATGACAGGGTCTTCGTCAGCATTCCAAGGTTACGTGCTGGTGTACCGTCGACCTTGAACTACATCCCGAGGAGCATCTTCTCGGGGAGCAGCCCGCAGCTTCAAGCATATCCGTCCTGGGAGTGGCACAGCGCCGGAAAAGGATATCTGAACTGTTCGCAACTGATCTCCGTGTACAGATCCCAGATCGACAGGTGTAACAGACTCTGGGTCGTCGACAGCGGCGTAATGACGTCGATCGACGACTTCAGACCGGTTTGCCCGCCGAAAATCATGATCTTCGACCTGCAGACCGATCAGCTGGTGCGAATGTACACCTTCCCCAGGGAGGTTAGTGCTCGATTTGCTCTTTTAAAACTGATTTGAGGATTTCGAATGTTGAATGTTGGTTTTGGGTCCCAAATATTTTGGGTCCCTCGTATTTAGCTGTAATCATTGTGCCAAATTATAGTTTTACTTTTACGGAACACTGATTACTAGACAGCGGATTTTATGCACTTATAATAAAAATGAGTAGGTGTAATTTAAAACAGTAAAAACATAAGAAGGATTTAAAAATGCTGTTATATTATTTTCAACCTATTAAACATATTAAGAAAGACAAGTTTCTATTTCAGTTCAGTTTGTCGCAATTCAGGCAGAAAGTTTTTATTTTGCATCCGCGATCTACTGATTATACAGGGT
Source organism: Lasioglossum pauxillum (assembly GCA_933228785.1). NCBI lineage: Eukaryota > Metazoa > Arthropoda > Insecta > Hymenoptera > Halictidae > Lasioglossum > Lasioglossum pauxillum. The sequence goes on along the minus strand of OW121702.1, from coordinate 14,271,551 downwards.
GTCCCAAAATTCCTTCAACAGCCGGAAATGGATCATTTGAAGCAACATTTTCCTTTGCAGAAATGTTATCCGCGGCTAGGTTTAGGAGTTACTAACGAAAAGCACGGACCAATCAGAACGCGACCTAGACGCGAGTTGGCACGGTCTGCCCGCCGCGCCAACTATCTATTGGTCCGCGTCTTTCGTTAATAACTCCTAAACAAAGCCGCAGATAACATTTTTGCAAACGAAAATGTTGCTTCAAATGATCTCGGGAATCTTCTATTTCCGGCTGTTGAAGGAATTTTGGCAACTCAACTTGGAAATTCACCTATCAATATCGCTATCATTTGGCATGAAAAAAGTTCTAAAATCAAGAGATCCGAAAGAGGCGAATTTTTCCAAACCGGGTCTGATTTTATCAGATTATTGCCCACCAACTTTTTATGCAGAATTGCGTTATCAATTTTTATCATTCCTCAGGTTCTGCGACCCAACACGTTGCTAACGAACCTGATCATCGACGACGCCTCGGCGACCACCTGCGACAACGTGTTCTTGTACATTTCCGACACCGCGGGGCCTGGTTGGTAGCTAAATAATCATCGAACAATTGATCTGAACGCCTGCTGTCATTAAACCATTGTTCTCTTCAGGTATGCTGGTCTTCGATGTTGCTACCGAGAGAAGCTGGCGGGTCGTTCACGCATCTATGTACCCTGATCCCGATTTTTCCATTTACAGAGTAAGATTCAAAAATTAAGAACTATTGGATTGACAAGAAAGTAATTTCGGTATTTTAAGGTGAAATAAAACCGAATTCCTTTATTCAAACGATGAACTTTCATCAATAAAATATTTTCTTATTTATTAGTTTTGGTAGAAGATCATCGAAGAAAAGGGATAATTCCTTTATTCAAACGATGAACTTTAATCAATAAAATATTTTCTTATTTATTATTTTTGACAGAAAGTATTTATTAAAGTTCATTGCTTGAATAAAAAAGTCGGGCTCTATTTCACCTTAAAATACCGAAATTACTTTCTTGCCAACCGAATAGTATGTCGATTGAATCAAAGCAATTACAAAGAATACGTTCTTTTACAGATTGGCAACGACATGTTCGAGCTGATGGACGGTGTCGTTGGATTAGCGTTTTCCGCAAAACTAGGCTTAGTGTATTTCCAACCCCTGGCGACCAATCGTTTGTTCAGTGTGCCAACAACGGCACTTCAGGCAGGTCCTCTGCCATTCGGTGAACAATTACCGGTCACGCAGCTGGGGACTAAGTCTAGTCAAGGTCTTGCGTTAGCCGTTGATCCTCGAGATGATGTGATCCTCTTCTCGCCGCTCACGGAAACCATCATTGCCGGCCTTGATCCTCATACCAAGGCACACAGGTACCGTTTATACATAAAAAGCGGTCTCGAAAAATTACTTGTATGTACAGACATCATTCTTCGACCTCACGTCGGAAACATCGAACAAAACATTATTAACACAGCCGTCGGATCTCGGCTCGGCCAATGCCAACGTTATGCTCAGCGACACTCTGATGGGTCCGTGTTTTTCGTTAATAACTCCTTAACAAAGTTGCAGATCAGAGTTGGGCAATAATCAACTAATATTTAACAATGACTAATAGTCTGTTTGAATGTTAGTCATGGCAAAAACTTTTTGATTAGTCTGTGATAACTAATTAATAATATTAATGTATGTTAATCGCACAATAGTGACTGATTACTAAAGATTGATGACTAATCATCAACTAACAATTAACTAATAAGCAATAGCTAACGATTACTTAGAGCTATGACTAACTATTTGTCATTTAGTTATCACTAGACTGCAGATCTTTATGCAAAATAAAAAATGTTTGCATTGATTGCAGGTCACAGGAGCCAAATAACAATTGTATTTTTCTTTTAATTATCCCATTAAGCTGAAACTAACACATTGGTGTCCTTAAATATTTTTTACATGACCACTACTTTAAATTGTACGTACCCATTTTTGTCATAAATGCATAAAATCCGCAGTCTAGTTATCACTAATTAATCAAAAAGTTTTGACTAATGACTATTTTGCTATGACTAGGGGAGTGCGAGAACCCGAAATATCGGGAACCCGATGGTCGGGATGAGTCAAGAAGAGGTCGAGTCGGGTCGGGTCGGGTTCCCGAAAATTTCGAGATTCTCGAAGGAATCGGGTTCCCGAAAATTTCGAGAATATGACTTAAACACTCTTGAAAAGAATTCGTGATGGACAACATTCTTTCAATTTCGAAAACATCTAGAATAAAAAATCCGAAACTATGAATGTATTCATTAAAATGAATATAAATGATTACTGGGTTCTCGAAATGTTCGGGAATCCCGATAAATTCGAGAATCCCGATAAATTTGAGAATCTCGAAATTTTCGGGTACCCGTCCCGATCCCGAAAAAATTTCGTGTTCCCGACCTGACCCGATATTTCGGGTTCTCGCATACCCCTAGCTATGACTAACATTCAAAAAGACTATTAGTCATTTTTAAATATTAGTTGATTACTGCCAACTCTGTTGCAGACGACGTTTTTCATTACTTCAAATTAAGTTAGAAATCGCCCCCTCCAAGGAGGTACAACATTTTTGGGACACCTGGTAGTGTTAGACTGCATCTTTACTGATGTGTACAATAAATCGTGTTATGTTATATATGGTTCCCTTTCGATCGAACTGTTCACATATTCGGATAATGGTGAATTCAGACATTAGTTCGGATAATCGAGGCTCTGCTGTAACGTCAATTAAACAAGGAAATATGAACCGAATTGTACCGTGTTTGGACTCATTTTAATCGTTAAAATGTCACGAATATGTTTGCAATATATTAGACATTCTTGTTTAACATTATGCTGAAACGATTGATTATTTTGTTTTCTTCAGAGTGCTGGCGTTGAGCCCTCAGGATCTGCAGTTCGTCGCCGAGATTCGGTGGGCAGAGCAAGAAGGCAGCTTCTGGGTATTGAGCACCAGATTCCAGAAATTCTTCAGGCGAGAGGTCAACCCCGGCAGTATCAACATCCGAATAATGAGACTGACCCGCTGACTGTAGAGCATCGTAGTTCATTCGTATTGCATTCAAATCCTTTGTATATTTTTTTGAGGCTTTTATATATTATGAATAAATCATTAACACTAACCTAAACCTGATATAATTGTAGTGATAATAAAAGTGTAATAATGAATGCAATACAAAATTCGAAGCTCGAATCATACGATTCATCAGACTCTGCGTGTCTTTGAAGAATTCTATATGATATTCGCAATGCTGAGAGATTTCAAAAAAATATGGCGTCAATTCTAAAACACTATTTACATTCGTAATCACAGTCTCGAGTAACGAATGTGTCGAGCGATTGTTGCGTGGAAATGAGTAATGATGATAGTTGTTAACTGCAATGAGTATTATTACTTTGATAGTGTAATATGAGATACGTTTGATATGTTTGTCGTGAATCATCTATAGAGAGGTTAGAACATGTAGATATAGAAAAACGAACAATGTCATGAACGAATATACATATACGTATTTTACTTTTTAGCAAGGGAAGCGAACGTTGTTCATTAATTTATTTATATCTGATAATAATTATAGATCATCGGAAGAATTGTTCAAGAATTTACTCATCCATTTCACTTTTCAAATGTCCAATTATATTTTGTCTAAATAGAGCGAATCGCATCAGCGGAAATTAGTTTACGAATACTGCACGAATAAAATGTTTCAGAACCTTCTGAACGGATTTTTTAATTTACCTTCTCGCAACTGCGAACTGTTGAATTTTTCATTTCAAAAGGATGAGTATTTGGATTTTTAAAACCATGACAAATTACGTGCATACGCGGTTTTTACTAAATCCTATACAAGCAAGGTTACACAACCACTAGCCATTTATGCAATCGTTTAAATCACTCGGGTGTTAGCCGAGCTATGCATAAATCAGCTATCTACGGTCATTAATTCATACTCGATTCAGTTTAACGATTACAATCCAATAAAATCTGTATTTATATCAGTTTCATTTGCGGAAGACGAAGATGAATATCGCTGACTACATAAATTAATTCTTTTACATGTAAACAGCGTACTTTAACTTTCTAAATAGGGACTTACAAGATACGAATAAATCGACCTTTAATAATGGTTCTACTCATTTTCAAAGTGAAGCTCCATAGATGAAAAGTGGTTTTTATTTTACGGTGCTCCACTCTTTTGATTTTACAGCAGGTCCCCCTTGTTTCGACGATTTTCTTCGAACACGTAGTTCCTTACAAAGTAGTTTTGAAAGAATTCCTCTCGAGAAGAGTAACAAGGGCGTGGTCCTGTTAACAATTCCATAAAAAGGATCGATACAGTGTCATTGGACTGCGAAATTATGCAGTTCCACAAATAATTTCGAAACAACTGATATACACTCTATTATGCATGCATATGAAAGGGCATATTTTTAAATTTTTATTATATTCATATTGTACTTATATTAGGACCAATGATAATTTTTAAGCAGGAACCAAGAATAACAGTAAGTTTAAAATTTTCTACGATAAAAATCATTAATAAAAAGTTGATTATTATTGAAATTTTAGATAATGTTCACAAAATAAAAAAAAAAGAATTCGAAGAACGAAAATGAAAATATGAAATGAATATGAAAATGTTTTTACACGTACAAACTACAGAGTATAAAATAACATACTTTAATTTTAATATTTTAATAGGCGAAAGTCTCTGTCCTCGAAGTTCGGTGACCTTTCTTCTTTGTTACAATACGAAGCTGCGTAAAAGCAGGACATCGACCGTGTTCTACGGGTCTGCCATCATTTCATATGGTTTCGCGAACTGGGAAACCTGGTCTGCGATCATGACCAGCGACCATGACATTCGATGGGACTGGTTTAAACCACACAGAAGGGCGAGAAGAGGATACGGCTGATTGACGATCGGAGATTCGTTACTCCGCTGCTATCGGCATCTCCTCAGTCGATCCTCGGACGCGATGGGGCGCGCAGTGATCCACAGGATCCTCCTCTTCCTCAAAACTCGCTGGACCGCGGATTTCCCGCGTTTATCGTGCGCATATAAATTCATCGGAAACTCTCGTGACCGAATTAACAGTTTTGTCGAGTTCAGTGATGATCCTGTGACCTGGTGAAAAGTTCGGATCCTGCAGAGATCGTCGATCAAAAGGATCAACGATTCTTCGTTAATTTATCTAAATGCCTGTAAATTCAACACAATTTTGTGCAGTTTAAACAGACTACTAAGTAGGTGATAAAATTTTGCAAATTGGACACGCACTTTCCTTGCAATGACATAATGGAGTGTTAAGAAACGGAGCGAATCTGCATTAACTAGTTTTTTTATCAGCCGAGTACTATCTCGACACGAGGTTTGTAGGCAGTCTTTATCTCTCACTAAACACTATAAGGAAAATACTCTTCACAAAAATAGTATAAAAGGTCTTGCTATAGACACACGAGTTTGCTAAGAGCAAGGATCGAAGCAGGTGACTTTTCGAAAAACGTTATTTTGTTGTAAGTGTCGATGGGAACGGACGAAGAAGAATTCTGGAGAGTAGTAGATTGCATTTTTCTAAACAAATACTGGCTGACATTCAACGGACAGTACTGTAGGATTAATTTGTTGAAATCACACGTGTTGCCGTGGAAAAGGGTAAAAACACAACTCTCGTGTTAGGTAACAGTAACAAGAAGTAAAAACAGTTTATTAAATGTCACAAAGGCTCTATCGGTACTCGCTGAACGCTCGATGTTGACTCTCGCAGGGTTAGTTCAAGACCAAAACATCTCTAAATACAAAGCTACTGAATAAAATAGAACGACACTGGTGATTTTCTATGTCTGACGACGAGGGAGACTAAGCTCTCCTACATCTCAGACATGGAACACAGAACGGTGCAATGAGAGAGAAAAAAAAGGAAGAAGAAGGCAGATACCGTCGAATCAATAGAGAAAGGAAAGGAAAGAGAGTCAATGAGACCAGCACCAAATCCACCAAGGATATACACATCAGTCTCCGAACGGCTGCGAACCTATCTCATGCTTGAGAAAGTCAGCTTGGTCGACGACCGTGCACATGACCGAAACAGCATGACCGTAGGCTGACCACCTGGATTAGGTGACAGGAATTGCAGGAAGAGCCTTCCACAAAAGGCAACCGAAAAGATTAGGGAAAGAGAGACAGTAATTGATTAGAAGAACTAAATATAATCAAACATCTCTACTAACAACTGAAAAACACAAAAAACCAAGTATATAATACTGTGGACTCCCACATACTACAGGAAAACATACAAAAAGTGAAAATGTCTTCTCACCTCCTGTATGAGAAAAAGCGGTATTAAAACCTTGAGGAATCAATCACCAACAACGAGATGACTGAACCAGCAGAAACCCAGTTACGGAAAATGGAACGGCAACAACCAGGAAAGAAGAACTCAGAAAAGTCAAACCCTTAATTACAGTAATTAAACATACATCAGGCTCCGAAAGGCTGAGAATCTAGTTCGGGCAATCAGAAGGCCGTCCCGGTAAACAGCCGGAATAATGGCTGGAACTTGCACGACCGTAGACTGACCACCCTGAAGAGGAGGCTGAAGCCATAGAAAAGCCTTCTCCAAGAGGCAATCGAAGAGATATAGGAAAAAGAGACAGTCTGGGATAAACACAAACAACCTAACATCTCTACGAAAGAAAAAGGCCTGCATAAAAGTATGCAACAAAATAAGCAAATGGTAAACAAACCTTTAAGGGGAATGCCGAGTGGACGGAGCTAATTGCTGAACACCGACAACAACCGAGGATGATGGTCACATCCGAACAATCAGCCATATTTCCTAGGATGTGTCAAGCCCACCCAAGAGAGGAGATCCCGATGAACCTGATATCAAATCTCTCAGTAGACAGATTTCGGTAAAGTTGATGAACCCTTCCCTATCAACCCCATCGCGAAGTAGGTCGGCAGATGAAGACCGAATGGAATTGATATCTCGGCCTAGTCGAGATTTCGATGAAGTCGGATTGGATCCGAAGTAATAATAACTTCTTCCCAATGGTCAAAACAAATTCGCGGTCCTTTGCATTTATACTCCCAATAGACTCATAGCACAGGCAGAGGGAATAGCCCTAGGGGAGGGTGTGGGTAAGTTTCTGGACTATCCGGAAACAGTGTAGGGACGGGCTCAAAACTTGACACATTCGACATGAAAATATGGTGAAGGGGGGGGGGGGAGTCTAAAAGGGCAGGCGAGACACCCTGCAGGTCTGAAGGTGAGGGGGCCCGACGTTCATACCGAGCCGTAAAACAGCTCAAATCTCAAAAAATTAGGTAGCATTTAAAAACCGGTGTGCCGCCCCTCCCCGGCAATAACCACTACTACTACTACTACTACTACTACTACTACTACTACTACTACTACTACTACTACTACTACTACTACTACTACTACTACACTACTACTACTAGTTCAAGACTGTTCAAGACTGCCTTTTTCCCTCATCTTCACCCTCTGTGACGTTTTCCTCTTTTCTTTCTCTCTTATTCTTTCTCACTCGGTCACAAATTCATTCGTTACCTTCAACCACGCAGAGTTCCCCGAAACCTAAGCAATAAGCTCAGGTCACTTGAAACCGTCCACTCTGTCCCAAACACTCTTCATTTGCATCAAAATTAAGACCGTCCAAACCTTGTAAAGTTTGCCAGAAAAATAAAAAACGTAGAGAAACAACGTGGGAGTGTAAGAAATGCAAGGTTCCCTTACATCTACCAGAATGTTTTGAATTATATCATACCATTGCCGATTATTAATTTTGTATTACTGATTTTTGTATAAATAAACTTTTTGTAGTACTTGCATCTACCACACTTATTACATCCCTTATCATCATACAACCCTAAACATCATCATCACACTACCCACATCATCTACTACGGGCTATGCCCGTAATATTCACGTTTGGCCCGATCATCTACTGCGGGCAAAGCTCGTAGTTATAGGTTAAGGGGTTAAACCGTATCGCAGGCATCCGTCTTCATCCATGCCGTGATTTATAACATCTGCTCTGACCCATTCCGACTTTCACTCGTCTGGGAAAAACCCTACAGTACTGTAACAAAATTAAATAATCATCACAGTTGACTGACACTCTGAATGTGTGAATTGTTTGTCGTATTTACGAAGATACATATCTCGATAAAATAATTCTTTCTGTTTCATAAGAACACTTTTGTTCCTTATCGTTTCCTTCGCATACGAGTTTTAAAAAAACAAATTACAGGAATCCGACAGATAAATGTTTATTTTGGTCTTCAGTTAAGACGATAAGATCATAGGAAGATTATTTGTTTACTGACATGGGGATAAAGCTAATTCACTCATTGCGAATATAAAGCTCCGGCGAGGTTTATCCTCTCCATTGCAGATTATTCCTGTCATTCACGGAGCTTTGTATTTTATTTTCAACAGTATAGCCTGGTTCCGAAAAGTTGCTAAAAATAAAATCGATCGAACGCGATTCACGATCTCAGCACCGTTCTCATCGTGATATCCGTGACGGTGAAAGTTACGCCCGAAAGAAAACGCCGGTGACACCGAAAAAATTTCGGTTGCGAGAGAGAAGGACGTCGGTCTTTAACAACTATTCGCAACGATCCCGATCACCGGAAACACTGTTACTTCATTCGAATCGGAGATTCTGTGCTGTGGACCGGAAGTGACTCGGAGGATCAGCGAATTTCTTCATTGGAGGTGAGCAATTTATACGTGAATATAAATTTGCACTATAAATAGACTGCGGATATCTTGAGACTCTCAAAAATCACATAAAATGAAAGCACTCCGGTCATTCTTATCGAAACTGCAGAGGAGCTGTGGATTTGTATGCACATTAAAAATAGTGTGTATTAATTACGAGATACAGAATAGACATTATTTTTTTCTTAATTTTAATCGGTTGAAAATAATGTATTTTTAAAGTCTTTAAATACTTTTACTGTTTTGTATTTCATCTACACATTTTTGCCACAAATGCATAAAATCTACGGTCTTCTCATCACAGTGACTGCTTTTAAATCCGAAAACCTTCCGTTTAAGTATTCGGCTGGCAAGAAAGTAATTTCGGTATTTTCAGATGAAATAGAGCATAACTTTTTTTTCAAGCCAATGATCTTAAAATGAATATTTTCTTATTTATTCTTTTTGGCAAAATATCTTCGAACAAAAGGGAAAATATCTTATTCATTAAAGCTCATCGCTTGAATAAAGAAATTCCGTTTTATTTTACATTAAAAAATCGAAATTATTTTCTTGCCAACCCAGTACTTAATTATATTGTGAGAACAATTAATTTTCGAATTTGAAAAACATTAGAAGAATTTATAAGTATATTTAGATTATTCTCGACTCGTTAACATTATCGGAAGACACATTTTCATTCAACTTTTGTTTTGCACAAAGATTCGCAGTCTATAAATCTCTGGTATTTAGTCTCTCTTCGTCGGTCGGGGTGACAATAGCCTAGAAAGTTCGAAATTCCGAATCGAATTGGTTGGAACCATGTGTGGGTAAATCGATTTTAGTATAATAGAAAGTCTCGTTTTACAATCGGCCTGCTCGGAGAAGAAATTTGTCTTCCTGCTATAAAATAATGCTCGGTCATAGTGGAATTTGTTACGGTTAAAAGATCGGAAGAAAAAATTGGCTTTTCTACTGAAACATAAAGCCGCAATAAAGTTCCGGATTCATGTAGAATGTAGACAAACAATTTGTCTCTCTTTTTTAAATAACGATTAAATGACAGCGTCTTACTGAAATTTATCGTGGTAAATATGAGCCTTGTCTCCAGGTTCTACAATAAGTGATCAATTGTTATAATCGTATAATTGCTTAATAGGCTTGAAATTCTCGACTAAAGAATTTCAAAAAATACTTCTTCCACAGCGAAACAAAATGTTCTTTCAGAGTTCAAGATATTGTTTAGACTTCTCCATAGAATTGTGAAACAGAGTTTTACAGCGTTCGCTGTGAAGCGCCTTGTAACGTTTCCGGCGTTAAACAAAATTGCAGAGAAACCTGTCATAGCGTCATTGAGCGATTGATCGTTTCGAGAAGTAATTGTAAATGATGCGGCGATAATCACGTTGTTTGCGCTGTTAGAGATGAGGCTCCTTTGGTGGTCGGTTCTGGTGGTCGCTGCCACTTCCGGTTCGCCGACGATCCAGCCGCTGAAGGGCATCTATTCGTGGAAAAGTTTGGAATTCGATTTCCCGAACGAATCTGCAAGATTGGCAGCCATTCAGAGCGGAAATTACATACCTGGAGCGCCTGTTCCCATCGACGTCGATGTCTATAATGAAGGTAATTAATGATGCATTAAAAAAAACCCATTAGACCGGTAGTCAATGACCCACGATTACGAAACTCGAAGTATTCAAGAAATTATTCAATTCATTCAATCGAGGAAGTGGTGTGCCAGTAAAATTTCCATTTCCGTTACAATTTAGCAAAATTAAATATTACAAACAATGTAGACATGTTAGATTAGCAGAGGCATTTTAATAAAAGATTGTAATTTAACAGAATTCAATATTACAAAAAATATACTCATTTATAATTTCACAAAAAGAACTATTAAAGGAAATGCACACTATATTAGCAGACGCACTTTCAACACATCATTGATGTTAATAAATTTTTAAATGTTTTCAGCGCAACGGTTCGATCGTTTATTACGAATTATAAAGCAATTTTACTAATTGTCGAAAAAAATCAACGTTTCGATCCTAGTTTGGATCGGTTTCAAATACGTTCGTATATCAGTATCTTGACAACAAGCATGTACGACGCACGCAACATACGTCTCGCACATTTATCGTAAATTTATTTTCCCCAAAGCAAGTGAGTGTGTCTTTATGAACTATATTTCTTAGATTCAATATTTCTGTTCTTTCAAAATTATTATAACACATTTAATTTACAGACGCGATTCAAAAAATCTTGAAAAAGATCCAAACTAGGATCGAAACGTTGATTTTGTTTGACAATTAGCAAAATTGCTTTATAATTCGTAATAAACGATCGAACCGTTGCGCCGAAAACATTTAAAAATTTATTATCAGCAAATACGATCGATAGAAGAAACATATTCATCATTGATGTATTTTAAAAAATGTATAATCTTTAATTGCATAAAGAATTTTTGATAACAAGGTCCATGAGTTTAAGACGAAAGTATTTAATGAGATACAGTTCGATTTGCTTTTTAGGACAAGAATCGAAGGTGTTCGTTACCATACCAAGGTTTCAGCATGGCGTGCCAGTGACCTTGGGTTACGTCACCAATAAAGTGTCGTCAGATGGGAATCCCATAATTGCACCATATCCAAACTGGAGGTCCAACGGCATGGCGAACTGTGAGTCCATCATCAACGTCTACAGGGTGCAGGTAAGGTTCATCAATTTTTTGCTAGATTTAATTTTTAGAAAATCCCAATAGCCCCCAGATGTTCTTAACACTACGTTTACGGGACCCGCCAAAATGACAGGTTCTAATATTCTTAATTTGCAATTATTAAGATTGTAGAAATGCTTCCCTGAGGAATTAGTTACCAAATTTATTTCTTTGAGCATATGAGGCGTTTATTTTGAAAGTGACTCTAGGAAGTGAATCACACTCCTTAAGTGTATCTAAGAAATTTACAATTCCTATTAAAATAATAGCAATTATTAAGTGAATAATATGTCTTCTTACCAAGAATGGACTTCAGCAACTTTCAAAATTAACAACTAGATTTTTCATAAAATTTGAAAAAGCCCAAGTCCATTCGATATAATTTAAAATGCTTCAAATTGAAAAAAACAATATTCAGTTTATTTTATATTCCATTACATAACTTGAAAAACACCATTTATGCAATTCAGGAAATCTTTTAACTATTTAAATTACATAACAATTTACTCCTTATTTACATGGTGCTCCCGTGGTACATATCGTAGTAAGTCCATCATATCTTTGTATTTCGCTGTTGTAATTTGTCTCATATTTTTATGAAGTGGTGTCAATACAATATTTTCGAATTTTCTTGGTCTACCTCGACGCGGTAATAAATTCAGTATTTTAAACTCATCCACTGATACCTTATAGAAAATTTTATATGGTTCATTTCTCAAAAAACGCATCCAGCATATTTTTAACCAATTGATTGTTTCTCCGTTAGAATTCTTTACCCTTTTAAAAATTGCATCCTCCAAAAATCTTGTTGATATGAAATCCTCAAACAACATCAAATAACTGACAAATGGACTTGGGCCACTTTCAAAATAAGAATTTGTATCGTTCTACAAACCAGCTAATTTTCTTTTTACAGAATCTTTGTGATTTTAAATATATTCGTTACAATTTGCTTCAGAATGAAAACATAACGTAGAAATGTAAATATTACAATTGCTAGCTTGATTTTTCTCGAAAATTGACTTAGGCCACATTGAAAATAAACGGCTCATATATTATTGTTATACTTATTGTTACACTTATTATGTTTATAAAATAATGTGAAATACTTATTTCTACAGCTTCGTAAACCTAGCGTTAAAAACCATAGAAAAAGTATAGAAATTTCTATAGGCGCTAGACAATCTTAGAAACGTCAGACCACAGAAAAAATATAAATCTAGAAAACTTTGCCTCTTTGATTTCCCTAACACCGAACGAGTGAACCTTCTGGCTCATTATAGATCTCTCCAGCTGTTGAATTATTTAAGCGTTCCTATTTGCAGGAACTGTTAGTCCGTCACGTTGACCATTCATAACAGTTCAGGACTGACCACACTGGACTTTGAATTTTTACGCTGTAACCAGTTATATCCATACGAATCTTTAGATTTATTCTAGCAAATATGGTCATTACATGTGAGAATAGCCGTGACGTTGCTTTTCGTGAACGCTGATTAAATCTTTGAAGAAACGGTTAAACAACATTCCAGCGATAGCAGCATTCAATAGAGAAAGAATCGATTCTCAGTATTACACAGGCGCGTGCTCAAACGGAAACCGGCAAATCTCAATTGGAAATCATCTGCTAGCAGTCATTGGGAAAATCCCAGCAGCGAAAGTGGGAGAAATGATATACATATCTTATCTGGGTAGCGTTGTGTCACTGACGGGTCAAGAGACACTGTCCTGCATATGAAATTAATTAAATGTAATTTGTAGTACAGTTAGTTCTTGAGGAACCGGTTTAATTGGAACATGAACTGGATAAATCGAGTGTTAACGGGAGGAAAGCTAAATGTACTACTTATGTAAAACGATCTACATGCTTATTACTTAATTCTAAAACATTATTTGGAAACGTATAGGGAAAATTCGTTCTCTGGAAAAATACATAATGCACATTCTTTATATTTGGAGCACCGTGACTTCACGTCTAAACAGGTTTCGCTGATAACAAGTGGTTAGCGTGACAAAGCGCGTTAGAGGAAAAGTTAACGAAATATAAGGAAAAGCAAGGAGGTATGTAAATGTACCTACTCGCAACAAAAAGAGATCATGCCATTTAGAGAGCGAAGTTGACCTTCGTATTATCCACTTATTTACACATAGATGTCATATGACAAACAAAAAATTTACAATATTGCAAAGATTTTAGTATCTCGGTTCTCGTTTTATTAGATCAAAACTTTGATTTCATCTAATTTTTTAAGTGAAACTTCTTTGCTGAGGAGCTACAATTTTCGAGCGTTACGAAATTCGAGCGTTACGACAATTCTGATCGCATGTTATTTTTATTTATTTATTAGTTATTATTTAATAGTTATTATTTATTACTTATTATTTATAACTGATTATTTATTTATTAGTTATTATTTTTTCTACTCTCAGGGACTCCCTGGCCCGCCCCGGGGTGGCCAGGATTCTGAATTTCGCAAAGAATAAGAATATCGGGTCGCCGCCCGCGTATTTTAGCCTTGAGAAATTACCCTAATCGACCTAAGGTATAGGATAGAGGGGTTTTTATCTGTGATCTTGGGAGCGCCTTTAGGCGTCCAAGGTCCAGAGATCATAGAAATCTTTGTTAAGGCTTCAAGGTCAAAGACAAGGTCAAGATCAAAGACAACGTCAAAGTTAAGGTTGAGCGCTTTAGGTGCCCTTGCTATTTTCTTGCAATTTTAGGCTAAAAATACCCCCGGAACACCTCAGGAGAGGAAATTGAAGGTTTTTAGGTGTGAGCGCTATCGGCGCCCACTAGTAAAAAGGTGCTAATATAGCATTTGAGAGAGTGCGAGCGTGCTAGGATTAAGTTTATGCGTCTCAGTGCTGAATTCATGCGTTCTTTAAAATGACATTGACAACATATTCCAATAAGGTATTGAAATCGGAGAGGAGGTGTACATCGACAAGGTTTACCAATGTTTAGAGGAAATTGAAACTAAGTTTTCAATATTTTTATTACATTTCATTGAAAAAGTAATTCTATAAAATTTCACTGGAATTTTTCGGTAAAAGGAGAATGTTGCTTCAGTGTGGACGGGGCTTAATATCGAACACCTTCTTCTCCAGGTGGACGAATTGGGCCGATTATGGGTGATCGACACGGGGAAGTTAGGCAACGAATGGATCTGTCCGCCGCAGTTGCACGTGTTCGACCTTCGCACTGACAAGCTGATCACCAGATACAAATTCCCCAGAGATCAATACAAGGACGACTCCCTGTTCGTCACGGTGGTCGTGGACATCCGGAAGAACGAGTACAATGGCAACAGCACCTTCGCCTACATCGCGGACGTGACAGGGTTTGCGTTGATCATCTACGATCATGAACACTCCAGGTCCTGGAAGATCACGAACAACCTCTTCTACCCTTATCCGCCATACGGCACCTTCAACATCAAAGGAGACTCGTTCGATCTGATGGATGGCATCTTAGGACTCGCGTTGGGTCCCATAGAGAACGAAGACAGGACCCTCTACTTCCATTCGCTGTCCAGCAGAGTTGAGTCTAGGGTGCCTACGTCTGTGATCAGGTTAGATCAGTTCGAAATACAGTGTGATACTTTAGCAATATGTTTCTGACATTCTTCTGGTTAAAACGAGACCAAACGCTATGCGATTCGGTTAATATTTACCTGCTTAGTTTACAATATAGTGGAACCTCGAGTATCCGAATTGTCCACTATCCAAATACGTGAACAGGGCAATTTAAGGTGATTAATATAAAACACAATTCTTGGAGGCAATTTCTCTTGTCCCGGGGATTACCTGGCAATCAGTGTCGCAACCGTTCGCGTATGGCGTTTATATGATTGCTCGGCACACGATTCCTCCTCCGAGGTCCATTCCGTTTCTCTTGGTCATATCCGGCCAATACAATCGGCGTTTCGGCGTCAACAATAATTCTCTCCGCGTGCTTCGAAAGACAGAGGAGCAACCTGACAGCTCTCCGGAGATTATCGTATAAAGAGAGTATATACGAATTGGAAATTTTCCTCTATTCCATTCGGAGATGTAAATAAGAGATAGTTGATTTTTACCGCAAAAATAAATCAGCAGAATAGGTAGATATTATTTCCACGTGATCTTCCTCTCAAGAAGATTAAATTGCAGATCAGGAGCCTCACTTACTAAATTTAAAAAATCCTTTACGTTGTTTTAGTCGATAGCAAAAATGATTTATTTTTATTATTATTTATTTTATATTTCCACCGAGTTCGAATATTGGTGATTCTATTGCATCGTAGATTTGGTCTGATTTTAATCAGGAAAATGTTGGTGATAGTTCTATGAAAAGAGTCGGCAGAAAAAATGATTTTCATCATTGGATTTGTATGTTATCTTTTGTCTGTATCTATCTATATTTTATCTTCTTCTTCTTCTATCTATATATATAAAATAGACAAGTATGTGTGTATGTATATGTATGATCCCACCGATTTGATTCGGTGGGTCTGTCGCACGTGTTGTCCATCTGTCCGGACGGATTGCCCTGGCGGGCGACGCACAGTGGCCAATTTCGATAAAATCTCGCTTATACGCAATTGTCCGAGTTATTTTCTCTATGTTAGCGATTTTTGTTTTCTTTTTTTAGTCAATATCCTTGTGTCCGTGCCACCATCTAGCGGCTCTACGCGGTAATCGGTCGGAACATTCAGACATACTTTTCTACTTTATACAGGGTATTTCACCTAACTTGACCACCTCGAATATCTTTGTTGTTTTTAAAGATACGTCAAATGTCTGAAAGACGAAGTTGAAAATAGTCCTGAAAATTTGTGATTGTGAATTTTTAATGGCTATGAAAATAATTGAAGGGGTGGATGGATGAAGGTGTCTAGTAACTAATTGTTTGTTTTCTGTGAAAGAGTTTTTAGCGTGGTATGTTATCCTTTTTTGATGAATGAAGATAATAACACAAATCAATTACAAATATATACGTTACACTAGTAAGTAAACGCTAACGTCCTTAGTACGATGGTAATGGTGTTTTAGAGTTATTTAAATTGAAATATCTCGTGAACTACTAATTTTTCGACATATGTAGGTTATTACTTTTTTACAACGAATGTCCAGCTGCATCGATTGATGTATTAAAAAATACCTCAATCCATTTAACGAAGTTAAGGTGACCTTGACATCTCTAAAAAATTACATAAAAACAAAATTTTTTTTGTACCATTTAACTTTTCCTTACCATATTTTACGTATCTTTAGAAACAACAAAGATATTTGGGGTGCAAACGTTAGATGACTCATCCTATGTATGAGAATACAATATATGTACCTCTAAACTACTGGGTTATCAAATCATTTCAACGAAAAAATGATTTCATTAGGTTTGTTCACAAAAATCGATTTTTTGCAAAATCCTGAGGTCGTAGATAAATTTTGAGACCAGATTTGAAATGAGCGTGAAAAAATCTACGGGAAGTGATATATAGCATGTAAAAAAAATTTTCGCGTGTGGTATTAGATGAACCACAATTTTCTTAAAATATTACAAGTTTAACGAATTTTTTCAAGGTTAAAATACGTTCCTACTATATTCTCTCTATTTCTCTCATATTTTGCAATGTTTCAGCTTTAATTTAAAAAGAAATCATCGCTCTATCATCTCATTTCTATCGAAAGTTCTTTGATTTTGACACAGAATTCATCGGTTTATCCCACTGTGCGCCGCGAGCAGATAGTACGATAGAAGTTAGAATTATTTAATATGCTATTCTCAGTCTTGTTTAGACAAAGTGTTTGATCACGTTTAGGAATTACTCTCTATTCAAAAACGATACTGAAGCTGCGGCTAGGTCGTTCGTTGCATTCCCGTTGGAGAGGTCCTCACAATCACTAGCAGAAGCCATGGATAAAAATGGAGTCCTGTTCTTCGGATTGATATCCGATTTAGCCATTGGATGCTGGAATAGCATGAAATATCCTGAATACGGTGGCCGTAGCAGTGATATCGTGATCACCAGTCCGGAGACTTTGCAGTTTCCTTCTGGAATTAAGGTGAATACTTAAAAATATGACTCTCTGTAAAGCCTAAATAATCTTACGGTAGTTAAGAGGGTAGACTCGTTTCTCCAGGATTGCAAGGGTGCGGGTTGCGCTTTTTCATTTTTCGATAATACAAAGATGGGATTTTTCAGTAGTCTATAACGTTAGATAAAAGGCGTACTTTGCATTATTCGACAGCGCAATTTGCATTACTCGGAAGCATACAGCTATTTTCATAAAGCTGCGACAGCTACATGCTGCCCAATTTACGCCTCGTATACGTAAAATTAGGACTTTTGAGGGCGGTTGCGGCCAAATTGATCTTTTATCTAGCGCTTTTAAGGCGCATCCCGCATCCTTACAATCCTTTTCTTTCTTTTTTTATTTTTTATAGACGTGTGGGAAAAATACTGTTACGTACAGCTTGTCAAATCGAGCTGTGCGGCTGAATGTCCCCCGCAAGGGGAAATGTCCCCGCTGCGCAATGGTAAATAGGCGGAACCTCGAAATGATGGTGAACTGATCCTCACCCGTCAAACGATGCACGTGGCGACAGTTCAGTTAAAAAATAAAGTGACACAAGTGTGTTCACACAAACATATAAACAGTTGTTTTGTATGCTGTAAGAAATAATGGACAGTACGCACTTTTGACGAGGTGTGTACCTTACCGTTCATATGTTGCATCCTTCTCTCGTCAAGTGCGGTCTTTGTTATTGTCTGCACATTCCTAAGTTTTGGTCAACCGCACAGCTAGATTTGACAAGCTGTACACCCCAGAAGGGGGTAGTGTGGGACTCGGGTGCCAGATGTTCGGGCTACCCCATACCCACTAAAAAAGACCACACGTCTAAGGATCAGAGCCCTCTTTTCTCTCTGTCTTTCTGCCTGTTAGCAGAAGGGGTCCCACTTTTCGTATTTCTTCCTTCCGTTAACTTCTCGGACGCTAACTACGCCTGTTCTTGGATCATAGCATCCTTGCAATCCTGGAAACTTTAAGATGTTAATAAAATTAGAACTTCACTTAAAAATGAGTCTCGATTGCAGATCATCACCTCGAAAAAGGGCAGACGCGAGCTGTGGGTGTTGACCGCGTCGTTCCAGAAATACATGAGCGGCTCCTTGAATTCCACCGAGACCAACTTCAGGATTCAAGGTGGCTTCATAAGCGAGTTAGTTCGAGGCAGCAAGTGCGACATGTCCACCCCTTCAAGACGTCTCCCCTCAATATGAAAATGGTGGCACCGCGAGCAGTTCTCCAGCTACTATCACGGCAGAACGTCGCCATTTTGGCGATACTCCTTTTTTACAAGCAAGCCATTCTTCATGAGCAAACGCTATACGTGGTCCTATCCACGAAAGTATTTTCACAGTCGCCATTATTCCTATCTACGATCTCCGGATCACGGTTATGCTGTCTTCGTCGATCACGATTGACCGTGGAACAGTATGCGAGGAACAGTACAGTAATTCTTCAATTGGAGTCCTGGGTCGCCTATCTAATCGAAGTCCAGTGCCTACTCACTCCACTGCCGGCCAACGCTGTGCCGCACAGTGGTGCGAAATGGCCAAAAAGCGGAAAAAAATCTTTAAAAACCAAACTACCCAACAAATCTGCTTGAAAATTTGTAGAAAGCATGTCACAGGTACAACGGTTATGTGGCAACAATTAAAAATAAAAAATTGTATTAATTATTAATTAAAATGGGCTAATTGGAAATCTTTGCATTACGCACATTCATTATTGGATAAACTTCCGAAAAGCCCATACCTCCGATTATTTATATACTCTGCATTCTTACGTATTTTGACGTGCTGATTACGAATATGATAGTGAAATTTGGCGCAATTGGCGTTTTTTTATTTACTTCTGTAAATAACCCAGACCTAACCTGGACCTATCATTTTTCTCAGGAAGTATTATCTTTATGACAAAAATCAATAGGACATAAAATGTGTATTTTGACGAGGTCTACAACTTTTATCTGAAGTATTTTTCAAAATTCCCATTATTTACGGAAGTAAATAAAAAAACTATAATTTTTATTTGCGCCAATTTTCACTATCATATTCGTAATCAGCACGTCCAAATATGTAAGAATCCACAGTATAAAAAAAATCGGAGGTGTGAGTTTTTTGGAAGTACACCCCCTTATTTCTTGAAGCATACAACAAATTCTTAATTACTAATTCTTTCACCACTTCTAACCGCTTATACCTCGTGTGTATGTTAATCGATTTCGATGAAATTTTCAGTATAATGTAACTAACATTGATCTACTAAACATTGTCACGTTAACCTTTTTCCGACGGGCGGTTTGCCCCGCGGAAGCCGGTTAACTTCGGGCCTTGCAGTTACTGAAACCAGGCCGCGTGCAGGCCGAGTACACGCGGTCCGCCCGAGACAAAACGAGATTCAAAGATTCGACGATTGTTCTCTCGAAAAGCGAAAAGTTCGGGCGCCAGGCACCTCGAGGATGCCACACGAAACGCGGTATAGCTCTCGAGCTCGGAGAAGCCGAGATCGAGAATCGAATCTTCGAAACGCGGATCGAAAGTGACGTCGCGACGATGCCAGAAGCTTCGGACACGGGGAAACTAGGACAGTCCTCTCGGCAGGATGGATCTCACAGGGAACGTAATAATTCGACTACGATATGGTCTCGAGCTGTTTAATGTAGTCGTCGTAAGGAATACAAAAATCTGCGGCCACGTGGCCGCGACCCGAGAGCCCGCGCTCTTCATACAAGATAGCGAGAAGATGGTCGCTCGCAGCGCGGTTGTCCTATCGTTTCCTCTCGCGACGATACCGTTGGAAATTCGATCGTCGTTTCGTTCGACAAGAACTTTCGAAACGCGAGGCGCAGATGATCGGCGAACTACGAGACTGCCGCGATGACTTCCGCACGCGAGTCGCTACAACGCGTATGCTAACGATTACGCGATCGCACGCCGACGGAAACGATACGATGCGCGGCGAGAAACACAGGATTCGAGAATACACGAAACTATCGCAACGATTGCTTTCACGAAACGCGACTCCTCTGAGGACACTCCTACGCACGCAATTTGAGAAGGAAAACTCTCCCGAAATGACGCGAAAAACTCAAAGTACTCCCGAAACAAGTACGAGCGAATTATCGAGGACGGAACGGGGAGCGTTCGTCCTCTCGCGACGAAGGTCGAGCCGTCGCGCAACGAAATATCGAATGGATCACAGGTCGACTTACCGTTTCTCGATTTCTAGCGTTCTCTTGTATCTTACGGCTCTCGATAGAGCTTCGGAATAGGCCGGACTCGGGTGTTCGACGTCTCAACGCACGAAATCCTCAACGGGGCACGACACGTCTCGTTTCGCTCTACTTTTCGCAACGCGAGTACAGATGTTTGGCGCGTTCCCTGATCGATAGTCAACGCGACAGTGATCCATCGATTTTCGGTTACTTAGCGGATCGGACTCGGTTCCCCCCACTCGACCATTTCTCCGAATTTCCAATTGCGCGTCTTCCGCGCGAACTCTAGGCTCAGGAGCG
Source organism: Lasioglossum pauxillum (assembly GCA_933228785.1). Taxonomy (NCBI): domain Eukaryota; kingdom Metazoa; phylum Arthropoda; class Insecta; order Hymenoptera; family Halictidae; genus Lasioglossum; species Lasioglossum pauxillum. The sequence continues at coordinate 14,250,488 of OW121702.1, read as the reverse complement.
TCCTATAGCGTCCTAGGGCCCCGGACTACCCGAAACTGTCAAGGAGCCTTCCGCTCTCTTGACTGGTGGAGGCGCTTCCTCCCTTGGTTACGATGCACCGACCCCGTGTAGCTCTCTTTGACAGGGTGAGGCGACGTCAGGATTTTCCTACGTCTTATTCGACGAGATGTCCGTTGGAGCTTCTGTCCTCGCGAAACGTTGGCCATTTGCTTTGAAACCGGTCGCTGTATCCTGAGCTGCGGGACGTTGTCTGGTTCCCGTGAAAATTCGGAAGATCGGTGGTTCTTTCTGCGCGTCCCATCTACGGCCCTGAAACTTGCCGTTCTCGGCACGCGCGACAGATGTCATTAAAGATCCTCGATAATGTCGGGATCTCTCAGAGGAGCGCTCTCGAATCCTGTATTTTTGGTGTCGTGTCCCGTTAGAGGGCGGTCCGGTCCTTTATCGCTTTCGAAACGTGCACGAAAGTGACGGAGAAGTGACGTCGCAAGATTTGCAACGTCACAACATATATTTTAAATTTTCTTTACGGCGACAAATAAAAAAAATGTTAAAAATTCCTTTTTTTATGTTATTGCTATTTTTTTCAAAAAATTTTTGCACGTTATTTGGTAAACAAAAGCTTCTAATTGATCACAAAAAATCAGGTCGTTTGGTGAAAGTTTAAAAAGGTTATTTTGTTTCAAAGGTAGTCATGTGACTGACTATAGTTATATAAAAATAGTTTCAGTGCCAAGTTCGCAGGAGTTCGCAGCTGAAACTTGGTTGATATGTACTTTAAAGTGTGTTGTATAATTTGCAACAAGTTTTATCTTGGCGCTTTTTGGCGCTAACAAGTTATGTCAAATTAAACTTTAATTCTACTATTCAAAATACTTCTTTTTCAATTTGTATTTTAGATAAATAAATGACGCTAACATTAATTGAACCTACGTTAAATAAATCATCTATTATAAACATAATCAAATTATAATATTGTTCAAGTGTTTTAATGTTTTATATTCTTGTGGCTGCGTTTATATGTAGACGCATTTATAAGCAAAAATCGCAGGTTTCCTGTTACCAAACTTTCATGTTATATCATTCCTAGAAATAAGTGATATTTATAAAAAATTTTTATTGGTTTAAATACTCGAACTATCTAGTAAACGAAATTGCAATGAAAAATCTATGTACCTAACATTCGAAAAATTGATTTTTTCCCCGTTGGAACCACTGTGCGTCGCGCCGTAGGGCGGCGATAATTGATCTCGGCTCGGGTATATCGGTGTGAACAGCACACATCGACTCGACTGAATCGAAGTCTCAAACTTCTTAATTTTAATGATCGGTTTATGGGACTTTAACCAGCTTATTCCTGGCGTTTCTCCGATTAAAATGGTACCAAAAACGATATAATTGGGCCAATATTTAGTGGTTTAATCGACGATGAAAGTTTCGAACGCAACGAAGCAGAGCGTATTGAAGAGAAAGAGACGCGAACAGTAGCCGCCGCCGGCACAGTTCAAAGGCCGACGTTGCCGCTGTTCTTCGTTGCGTTCGAAACTTTCATCGTCGATTAAAGTACTAACTATTGGCCCAATTGTATCGTATTTGGTATCATTTTGCATTAGAAAAATGCCACGAATATGTTGGTGAAAGTTTCATAATGATATCATAGAAAATAAAGAAGCTAAGATTTTGGTGTTTCATTGTGATGACGCGTGGGCCTTTAAACTGTGCCGGCGACAGCGACACGCTTCGGCCACGCGATCTTATTTCATTCTGTCCTTCTCTATGTTCGACTCGTCGTTTGAAGTCTCGGCGCGGTAGACGCAGTCATAAAAATATAGCCACCCTACACTGCCCAAATCCGTTCAAAACACAGGTGTTGGGACTCCGATCGAAGAATTACTGTATTGGGTAGCAGAGCGGCCAGAGCCCTGAGGCAGTTATATTGGCGGGAATGTACCGAAATAATCTTAACGCACAAAAAGACACCAGGACGTGTCCTACGAATTACAAGATATACAAAAATACACCTGGTATACATTCATTTTTTAGAATCGAATCATATAAATTTTTTAAAGTGACGGGACTAGGCCCCCTGGCCCTACGTAGTTACGTCAACGATTGATTCTCTTATTAGTTGAAAATGTGGTGAACAAATTAAGGACGGTAATTAGAGTAAATGTAGGGCGCACAGTGGCTCAGTGGGTGAAGCGCGCGCCTGCAGACTCCATGGTCATAGGTTCAATCCCCGATGCCGGCACCTCTGGAAATATTCCATGTGTCTTTTTAAAAAACTCTGGTGACCCAAGGTGGTTCGGAACCCACCTTTATAAACTGTAGGTCCCGCTGAAAAGGCGATAGTGGTGAAAGTGTCAAGATAGGGAATTGGTAAAATGGATTTGAACGATTTTGTATCTCGTAGGACACGTCCTAAAGTCTTTTTGCCCGGAACAGATTGTTTCGGTACATACCTGCCAATATAACTGCCACAGGCCGTCAGGGCTCTGGCCGCTCTGCTTCGTCATTGTAAATACACTACTGTTTTGGTCGCGCATGCGCGAGAAAGTGTACCATCAATCGGAACACTGCTACTGAGGAGAAACTGTGCATGGACCCTACCAAAAAACGGAATCAAGAACGCAAACGGCACATCAATTAGAAACCTTTAAGGGAAAGGCCGGGTGGACGGAGCTAATAACTGAACACCGACCAGAACCGAGGATGGTGGTCACATCCGAACAATCAGCCATATTTTCTAGGATGTGTCAAGCCCACCCAAGAAGGAAGATTCCGATGAACCTGATATCAAATCTCTCAGGAGACAGATTTCGGTGAAGTTGATGAACCCTTTCTTCTCAACCCATTCGCGAAGTAGGTCGGCAAGTGAAGACCGAATGGAATTGATATCTCGGCCCAGCCGAGATTTCGATGAAGTCGGATTGGATCCGAAGTAGCAGTAACTTCTTCCCAATGGTCAAAAACAATACGCGGTCCCTTGCATTTGTACTCCCAATAGACTCACAGCATAGGCGGAGGGATTAGCCCTAGGGGAGGGTGTGGGCAGGTTTCTGGACTATCTGGAAACAGAATAGGGACGGGCTTCAAACACTTGACACATTCGACATGAAAATATGGTGAAGTGGGGCGAGTCTGAAAGGGCAGGCGAGACACCCTGCAGGTCTGAAGGTGCGGGGGCCCGACGTTCACACCGAGCCGTAAAACAGCTCAAAAACTCACAAAAATTAGATAGCATGGACCGCTAATCAATGATGACCGACCCGTCTAGTAAGTCGACGACTCTGAAAATGGCCCGGGCCGAATAAAACAGAGGGGACGGCTGAAAAACGAGGACAATTGCAACCCGCAAAAGGGCCGAGTGCCGGCAGCGCCAATTGTGATACTGGTGATGAAAGAACCGGTGTGCCCTAAGGAAGCGAGGGGCGGCCGAACCGCACCTCCCCGGCAATAAACACTACTACTACTACTACTACTACTACTACTACTACTACTACTACTACTACTACTACTAGACGCGAGTTGGCACAGTCGGCCAATAGACAGTTGGTGCGCCGGGGCACTGTGCCAACTCGCGTCTAGGTCGCGCTCTGATTGGTGCGTGTTTTTCGTTAATAACTCCTAATCAAAGCCGCGGATAACATTTTTGCAAACGAAAATGTTGCTTCAAATGATCTCGGGAATCTTCTATTTCCGGCTGTTGAAGGAATTTTGGCAACTCAACTTGGAAATTCACCTATCAATATCGCTATCATTTGGCATGAAAAAAGTTCTAAAATCAAGAGATCCGAAAGAGGCGAATTTTTCCAAACCGGCTCTGATTTTATCAGATTATTGCCGACCAACTTTTTATGCAGGATTGCGTTATCAATTTTTATCATTCCTCAGGTTCTGCGACCCAACACGTTGCTAACGAACCTGATCATAGACGACGCCTCGGCGACCACCTGCGACAACGTGTTCTTGTACATTTCCGACACCGCGGGGCCTGGTTGGTAGCTAAATAATCATCGAACAATTGATCTGAACGCCTGCTGTCATTAAACCATTGTTCTCTTCAGGTATGGTGGTCTTCGATGTTGCTACCGAGAGAAGCTGGCGGGTCGTTCACGCATCTATGTACCCTGATCCCGATTTTTCTATCTACAGAGTAAGATTCAAAAATTAAGAACTATTGGATTGACAAGAAAGTAATTTCGGTATTTTAAGGTGAAATAAAACCGAATTCCTTTATTCAAACGATGAACTTTCATCAATAAAATATTTTCTTATTTATTAGTTTTGGTAGAAGATCATCGGAGAAAAGAGAAAATTCCTTTATACAAACGATGAACTTTAATCAATAAAATATTTTCTTATTTATTATTTTTGACAGAAGATCATCGAAGAAAAGGGAAAATATCGTATTTATTAAAGTTCATTGCTTGAATAAAAAAGTCGGGCTCTATTTCACCTTAAAATACCGAAATTACTTTCTTGCCAACCGAATAGTATGTCGATTGAATCAAAGCAATTACAAAGAATACATTCTTTTACAGATTGGCAACGACATGTTCGAGCTGATGGACGGTGTCGTTGGATTAGCGTTTTCTGCAAAACTAGGCTTAGTGTATTTCCAACCCCTGGCGACCAATCGTTTGTTCAGTGTGCCAACAACGGCACTTCAGGCAGGTCCTCTGCCATTCGGCGAACAATTACCGGTCACGCAGCTGGGGACTAAGTCTAGTCAAGGTCTTGCGTTAGCCGTTGATCCTCGAGATGATGCGATCCTCATCTCGCCGCTCACGGAAACCATCATTGCCGGCCTTGATCTTCATACCAAGGCACACAGGTACCATTTATACATAAAAAGCGGTCCCGAAAAATTACTTGTATCTACAGACATCATTCTTCGACCTCATGTCGCAAGCATCGAACAAAACATTATTAACACAGCCGTCGGATCTCGGCTCGGCCAATGCCAACGTTATGCTCAGCGACATTCTGATGGGTCCGCGTTTTTCGTTAATAACTCCTTAACAAAGTTGCAGATCAGAGTTGGGCAATAATCAACTAATATTTAACAATGACTAATAGTCTGTTTGAATGTTTGTCATGGCAAAATAGTCATTAGCCAAAACTTTTTGATTAGTCTGTGATAACTAATTAATAATATTAATGTATGTTAATCGCACAATAGTGACTGATGACTAAAGATTGATGACTGATCATCAACTAACAATTAACTAATAAGCAATAGCTAACGATTACTTAGTGCTGTGACTAACTATTTGCCATTTAGTTATCAGTAGACTGCAGATCTTTATGCAAAATAAAAAATGTTTGCATTGATTGCAGGACACATGAGCAAAATAACAATTGTATTTTTCTTTTAATTATCCCATTAAGCTGAAACTAACACATTGGTGTCCTTAAATATTTTTTACATGACCACTGCTTTAAATTGTACGTACCCATTTTTGTCATAAATGCATAAAATCCGCAGTCTGGTTATCACTAATTAATCAAAAAGTTTTGACTAATGACTATTTTGCTATGACTAGGGGAGTGCGAGAACCCGAAATATCGGGAACCCGATGGTCGGGACGAGTCAAGAAGAGGTCGAGTCGGGTCGGGTCAGGTTCCCGAAAATTTCGAGATTCCTGAAAATTTCGAGACTCTTCTTTCAATTTCGAAAACATCTATAATAGAATCAAAAATCCGAAACTATGAATGTATTCATTAAAATGAATATAAATGATTACTGGGTTCTCGAAATTTTCGGGAATCCCGATAAATTCGAAAATCCCGATAAATTTGAGAATCTCGAAATTTTCGGGTACCCGTCCCGATCCCGAAAAAATTTCGTGTTCCCGACCCGACCCGATATTTCGGGTTCTCGCACACCTCTAGCTATGACTAACATTCAAAAAGATTATTAGTCATTTTTAAATATTAGTTGATTACTGCCAACTCTGTTGCAGACGACGTTTTTCATTACTTCAAATTAAGTTAGAAATCGCCCCCTCCAAGGAGGTACAAAATTTTTGGGAGACCTGGTAGTGTTAGACTGCATCTTTACTGATTTGTACAATAAATCGTGTTATGTTATATATGGTTCCCTTTCGATCGAACTGTTCACATATTCGGATAATGGTGAATTCAGACATTACTTCGGATAATCGAGGCTATGCTGTAACGTCAATTAAACAAGGAAATATGAACCGAATTGTACCGTGTTTGGACTCATTTTAATCGTTAAAATGTCACGAATATGTTTGCAATATATTAGACATTCTTGTTTAACATTATGCTGAAACGATTGATTATTTTGTTTTCTTCAGAGTGCTGGTGTTGAGCCCTCAGGATCTGCAGTTCGTCGCCGAGATTTGGTGGGCAGAGCAAGAAGGCAGCTTCTGGGTATTGAGCACCAGATTCCAGAAATTCTTCAGGCGAGAGGTCAACCCCGGCAGTATCAACATCCGAATAATGAGACTGACCCGCTGACTGTAGAGCATCGTAGTTCATTCGTATTGCATTCAAATCCTTTGTATATTTTTTTTGAGGCTTTTATATATTATGAATAAATCATTAACACTAACCTAAACCTGATATAATTGAAGTGATAATAAAAGTGTAATAATGAATGCAATACAAAATTCGAAGCTCGAATCATACGATTCATCAGACTCTGCGTGTCTTTGAAGAATTCTATATGATATTCGCAATGCTGAGAGATTTCAAAAAAATATGGCGTCAATTCTAAAACACTATTTACATTCGTAATCACAGTCTCGAGTAACGAATGTGTCGAGCGATTGTTGCGTGGAAATGAGTAATGATGATAGTTGTTAACTGCAATGAGTATTATTACTTTGATAGTGTAATATGAGATACGTTTGATATGTTTGTCGTGAATCATCTATAGAGAGGTTAGAACATGTAGATATAGAAAATCGAACAATGTCATGAACGAATATACATATACGTATTTTACTTTTTAGCAAGGGAAGCGAACGTTGTTCATTAATTTATTTATATCTGATAATAATTATAGATCATCGGAAGAATTTTTCAAGAATTTACTCATCCATTTCACTTTTCAAATGTCCAATTATATTTTGTCTAAATAGAGCGAATCGCATCAGCGGAAATTTGTTTACGAATACTGCACGAATAAAATGTTTCAGAACCTTCTGAACGGATTTTTTAATTTACCTGCTCGCAACTGCGAACTGTTGAATTTTTCATTTCAAAAGGATGAGTATTTGGATTTTTAAAACCATGACAAATTACGTGCATACGCGGTTTTTACTAAATCCTATACAAGCAAGGTTACACAACCACTAGCCATTTATGCAATCGTTTAAATCACTCGGGTGTTAGCCGAGCTATGCATAAATCAGCTATCTACAGTTATTAATTCATACTCGATTCAGTTTAACGATTACAATCCAATAAAATCTGTATTTATATCAGTTTCATTTGCGGAAGACGAAGATGAATATCGCTGACTACATAAATTAATTCTTTTACATGTAAACAGCGTACTTTAACTTTCTAAATAGGGACTTACAAGATACGAATAAATCGACCTTTAATAATGGTTCTACTCATTTTCAAAGTGAAGCTCCATAGATGAAAAGTGGTTTTTATTTTACGGTGCTCCACTCTTTTGATTTTACAGCAGGTCCCCCTTCTTTCGACGATTTTCTTCGAACACGTAGTTCCTTACAAAGTAGTTTTGAAAGAATTCCTCTCGAGAAGAGTAACAAGGGCGTGGTCCTGTTAACAATTCCATAAAAAGGATCGATACAGTGTCATTGGACTGCGAAATTATGCAGTTCCACAAATAATTTCGAAACAACTGATATACACTCTATTATGCATGCATATGAAAGGGCATATTTTTAAATTTTTATTATATTCATATTGTACTTATATTAGGACCAATGATAATTTTTAAGCAGGAACCAAAAATAACAGTAATTTTAAAATTTTCTACAATAAAAATCATTAATAAAAAGTTGATCATTATTGAAATTTTAGATAATGTTCACAAAATAAAAAAAAAAGAATTCGAAGAACAAGATGACTAAAAAATATCCATTTTTATACTTTTTGGTTACAAATAACAGTTATTAGTGTCCAAAAAATTGGATCCTCCTCGATATCTGTTATTGATGAAGAAAAACTGTTTCGATTGCCCAAAGCAGTTATCAATGAGAGAAGTTCATTTCGATCGCTCATAACAGTTATCGATGAGAGAAGTTCATTTCGATCGCTCATAACAGTTATCGATGAGAGAAGTTCATTTCGATCAATCATAACAGTTATCAATCGAAACAGTTTTTCTTCGTCGATAACTGTTATAAGTGATCGAAATGAATTTCTCTCAACGATACATCTACCAACATGAGAAAGAATTTTCGGATACTTATAATCCTTATTTAAGTTATTTGTAACCAATACGATTTTAGTCGATGAAATACTTGTTATTTTATGACTTTTTCTTTTTAGTTACAACAGTTATGGTCCCTGTTTTTAATTTTTGTGCACTTTTGAAAATTGAAATATGTCTAATATGTTGTTACGGTCATAATTCTAAACAACTTTTTCCCTTTTAGTTTTTCAGTTTAAAAAATTTTTTTTACAATTTTGTAATAACCTAACCATTTTTTTGCTCACAAATTCTCTAAAATTAATGGCTCTAAATGGGAACACCCCCTTAAGGGTCATTAACCTCGCTCCGAAATATGAAAATGTTTTTACACGTACGAACTACAGAGTATAAAATAAGCTACTTTAATTTTAATATTTTAATAGGCGAAAGTCCCTGTCCCCGAAGTTCGGCCTTTTTTTCTTTGTTACGAAGCTGCGTAAAAGCAGGACATTGACCGTGTTCTACGGGTCTGCCATTATTTCGTATGGTTTCGCGAACTGGGAAACCTGCTCTGCGATCATGACCAACGACCATGACATTCGATGGGACTGGTTTAAACCACACACAAGGACGAGAAGAGGATACGGCTGATTGACGATCGGAGATTCGTTGCTCCGCTGCTATCGGCATCTCCTCAGTCGATCCTCGGACGCGACGGGGCGCGCAGTGATCCACAGGATCCTCCTCTTCCTCAAAACTCGCTGGACCGCGGATTTCCCGCGTTTATCGTGCGCATATAAATTCATCGGAAACTCTCGTGACCGAATTAACAGTTTTGTCGAGTTCAGTGATGATCCTGTGACCTGGTGAGAAGTTCCGATCCTGCAGAGGTCGTCGATCAAAAGGATCGACGATTCTTCGTTAATTTATCTAAATGCCTGTAAATTCAACACCATTTTGTGCAGTTTAAACAGACAACTAAGTAGGTGATAAAATTTTGCAAATTGGACACGCACTTTCCTTGCAATGACATAATGGAGCGTTAAGAAACGGAGCGAATCTGCATTAACTAGTTTTTTATCAGCCGAGTACTATCTCGACTCGAGGTTTGTAGGCAGTCTTTATCTCTCACTAAATACTATAAGGAAAATACACTTCACAAAAATAGTATAAAAGGACTTGCTATAGACACACGAGTTTGCTAAGAGCAAGGATCGAAACAGGTGAGGAACCTCTTCGAAAAACGTTCTTTTGTAGTAAGTGTCGATGGGAACGGACGAAGAAGAATTCTGGAGAGTAGTAGATTTCATTGTTCTAAACAAATACTGGCTCACATTCAACGGACAGTACTGTAACAAAATTAAATAATCATCACAGTTGACTGACACTCTGAATGTGTGAATTGTTTGTCGTATTTACGAAGATACATATCTCGATAAAATAATTCTTTCTGTCTCATAAGGACACTTTTGTTCCTTATCGTTTCCTTTGCATAAGAGTTTTAAAAAAACAAATTACAGGAATCCGAAAGATAAATGTTTATTTTGGTCTTCAGATAAGACGATGAGATCATAGGAAGATTATTTGTTTATTGACATTGGGATAAACCTGATTCACTCATTGCGAATATAAAGCTCCGGCGAGGTGTATCCTCTCACTTCCAGATTATTCCTGTCATTCACGGAGCTTTGTATTTTATTTTCAACAGTATAGCCTGGTTCCGAAAAGTTGCTAAAAATAAAATCGATCGAACGCGATTCACGATCTCAGCACCGTTCTCATCGTGATATCCGTGACGGTGAAAGTTACGCCCGAAAGAAAACGCCGGTGACACCGAAAAAATCTCGGTTGCGAGAGAGAAGGACGTCGGTCTTTAACAACTATTCGCAACGATCCCGATCACCGGAAACACTGTTACTTCATTCGAATCGGAGATTCTGTGCTGTGGACCGGAAGTGACTCGGAGGATCAGCGAATTTCTTCATTGGAGGTGAGTAATTTATACGTGAATATAAATTTGCACTATAAATAGACTGCGGATATCTTGAGACCCTCAAAAATCACATAAAATGAAAGCACTCCGGTCATTCTTATCGAAACTGCAGAGGAGCTGTGGATTTGTATGCACATTAAAAATAGTGTGTATTAATTACGAGATACAGAATAGACATTATTTTTTTCTTAATTTTAATCGGTTGAAAATAATGTATTTTTAAAGTCTTTAAATACTTTTACTGTTTTGTATTTCATCTACACATTTTTGCCACAAATGCATAAAATCCACGGTCTTCTCATCACAGTGACTGCTTTTAAATCCGAAAACCTTCCGTTTAAGTATTCGGCTGGCAAGAAAGTAATTTCGGTATTTTCAGATGAAATAGAGCATAACTTTTTTTTCAAGCCAATGATCTTAAAATGAATATTTTCTTATTTATTCTTTTTGGCAAAATATCTTCGAACAAAAGGGAAAATATCTTATTCATTAAAGCTCATCGCTTGAATAAAGAAATTCCGTTTTATTTTACATTAAAAAATCGAAATTATTTTCTTGCCAACCCAGTACTTAATTATATTGTGAGAACAATTAATTTTCGAATTTGAAAAACATTAGAAGAATTTATAAGTATATTTAGATTATTCTCGACTCGTTAACATTATCGGAAGACACATTTTCATTCAACTTTTGTTTTGCACAAAGATTCGCAGTCTATAAATCTCTGGTATTTAGTCTCTCTTCGTCGGTCGGGGTGACAATAGCCTAGAAAGTTCGAAATTCCGAATCGAATTGGTTGGAACCATGTGTGGGTAAATCGATTTTAGTATAATAGAAAGTCTCGTTTTACAATCGGCCTGCTCGGAGAAGAAATTTGTCTTCCTGCTATAAAATAATGCTCGGTCATAGTGGAATTTGTTACGGTTAAAAGATCGGAAGAAAAAATTGGCTTTTCTACTGAAACATAAAGCCGCAATAAAGTTCCGGATTCATGTAGAATGTAGAATGTAGACAAACAATTTGTCTCCCTTTTTTAAATAACGATTAAATGACAGCGTCTTACTGAAATTTATCGTGGTAAATATGAGCCTTGTCTCCAGGTTCTACAATAAGTGATCAATTGTTATAATCGTATAATTGCTTAATGGGCTTGAAATTCTCGACTAAAGAATTTTAAAAAATACTTCTTCCGCAGCGAAACAAGATGTTCTTTCAGAATTCAAGATATTGTTTAGAGTTCCTTGACGGTAGAAAATTTTTACTTGTTAAATAAAAGTTGACCTTTCATTGAGTTCACGTGCTGCACGTGCTCCACATGCGTAACTGTTTTCAGATAACGTTGTCATAAACGCAATCAGTATTATGACATCGTCGACAGTCTAAATACTAGAGAGAGGATATCATCTCTGGTAATACTCGGCAAACATTTAAAATTATCGTTTATCTTATGCTCAAATATTTTCATTGTGCTTCTTGTACCGATTAGCGATGTCAGAACCTTGAAAAATAACAGAAAGGTACACAAACTCATCAAAAATTTATGGTTGCGCAACAAGTAATATTAATGCAGTTGCCACGGCAATTTTTTCAAAATTGTAGAATGTAAAACAGTAGGCATTTCTGTGTTGCTCAAATCTCGCCTCGCATGCAATCTTCGAAGCCCATAAATATCTCGGAAAAGGTCGTTGTAGAGTTGTTTTATTGACGTACGGTTCGATGGGAGAAATATTACAGGCATAACTTCAGTATTAAAATTCAAGGCGAGGCTCACTTCTCCATAGAATTGTGAAACAGAGTTTTACAGCGTTCGCTGTGAAGCGCCTTGTAACGTTTCCGGCGTTAAACAAAATTGCAGAGAAACCTGTCATAGCGTCATTGAGCGATTGATCGTTTCGAGAAGTAATTGTAAATGATGCGGCGATAATCACGTTGTTTGCGCTGTTAGAGATGAAGCTCCTTTGGTGGTCGGTTCTGGTGGTCGCTGCCACTTCCGGTTCGCCAACGATCCAGCCGCTGAAGGGCATCTATTCATGGAAAAGTTTGGAATTCGATTTCCCGAACGAATCTGCAAGATTGGCAGCCATTCAGAGCGGAAATTACATACCTGGAGCGCCTCTTCCCATCGACGTCGATGTCTACAATGAAGGTAATTAATGATGCATTAAAAAAAAACCATTAGACCGGTAGTCAATGACCCACGATTACGAAACTCGAAGTATTCAAGAAATTATTCAATTCATTCAATCGAGGAAGTAGTGTGCCAGTAAAATTTCCATTTCCGTTACAATTTAGCAAAACTAAAAATTACAAACAATGTAGACATGTTAGATTAGCAGAGGCATTTTAATAAAAGATTGTAATTTAACAGAATTCAATATTATAAAAAATATACTCATTTATAATTTCACAAAAAGAACTATTAAAGGAAATGCACACTATATTAGCAGACCCAATTTCAACACATCATTGATGTTAACAAATTTTTAAATGTTTTCGGCGCAACGGTTCGATCGTTTATTACGAATTATAAAACAATTTTGCTAATTGTCGAAAAAAATCAACGTTTCGATCCTGGTTTGGGTCGGTTTCAAATACGTTCGTATATCAGTATCTTGACAACAAGCATGTACGACGCACGCAACACACGTCTCGCACATTTATCGTAAATTTATTTTCCCCAAAGCAAGTGAGTTTGTCTTTATGAACAATATTTCTTAGATTCAATATTTCTGTTTTTTCAAAATTATTATAACATATTTAATTTACAGACGCGATTCAAAAAATCTTGAAAAAGATCCAAACTTGGATCGAAACGTTGATTTTGTTTGACAATTAGCAAAATTGCTTTATAATTCGTAATAAACGATCGAACCGTTGCGCCGAAAACATTTAAAAATTTATTATCAGCAAATACGATCGATAGAAGAAACATATTCATCATTGATGTATTATATTTTAAAAAATGTATAATCTTTAATTGCATAAAGAATTTTTGATAACAAGGCCCATGAGCTTAAGATGAAAGTATTAATGAGATACAATTCGATTCGCTTATTAGAACAAGAATCGAAGGTGTTCGTTACCATACCAAGGTTTCAGCATGGCGTGCCAGTGACCTTGGGTTACGTCACCAATAAAGTGTCGTCAGATGGGAATCCCATAATTGCACCCTATCCAAACTGGAGGTCCAACGGCATGGCGAACTGTGAGTCCATCATCAGCGTCTACAGGGTGCAGGTAAGGTTCATCAATTTTTTGCTAGTTTTAATTTTTAGAAAATCCCAATAGCCCCCAGATGTTCTTAACACTACGATTACGGGACCCGCCAAAATGACAGGTTCTAATATTCTTAATTTGTGATTAAGATTGTAGAAATGCTTCCCTGAGGAATTAGTTACCAAATTTATTTCTTTGAGCATATGAGGCGTTTATTTTGAAAGTAACTCTAGGAAGTGAATCACACTCCTTAAGTGTATCTAAGAAATTTACAATTCCGATTAAAATAATAGCAATTATTAAGTGAATAATATGTCTTCTTACCAAGAATGGACTCCAGCAACTTTCAAAATTAACAACTAGATTTTTCATAAAATTTGAAAAAGCCCAAGTCCATTCGATATAATTTAAAATGCTTCAAATTGAAAAAAACAATATTCAGTTTATTTTATATTCCATTACATAACTTGAAAATCACCATTTATGCAATTCAGGAAATCTTTTAACTATTTAAATTACATAACAATTTACTCTTTATTTACATGGTGCTCCCGTGGTACATATCGTAGTAAGTCCATCATATCTTTGTATTTCCTTCTTGTAATTTGTCTTATATTTTTATGAAGTGGTGTCAATACAATATTTTCGAATCTTCTTGGTCTACCTCGACGTGGTAATAAATTCAGTATTTTAAACTCATCCACTGATACCTTATAGAAAATTTTATATGGTTCATTTCTCAAAAAACGCATCCAGCATATTTTTAACCAATTGATTGTTTCTCCGTTAGAATTCTTTACCCTTTTAAAAATTGCATCCTCCAAAAATCTTGTTGATATGAAATCCTCAAACAACATCAAATAACTGACAAATGGACTTGGGCCACTTTCAAAATAAGAATTTGTATCGTTCTATAAACCAGCTAATTTTCTTTTTACAGAATCTTTGTGATTTTAAATATATTAGTTACAATTTGCTTCAGAATGAAAACATAACGTAGAAATGTAAATATTACAATTGCCAGCTTGATTTTTCTCGAAAATTGACTTAGGCCACATTGAAAATAAACGGCTCATATATTATTCTTATACTTATTGTTACACTTATTATGTTTATAAAATAATGTGAAATACTTATTTCTACAGCTTCGTAAACCTAGCGTTCAAAACCATAGAAAAAGTATAGAAATGTCTATAGGCGCTAGACAATCTTAGAAACGTCAGACCACAGAAAAAATATAAATCTAGAAAACTTTGCCTCTTTGATTTCCCTAACACCGAACGAGTGAACCTTCTGGCTCATTATAGATCTCTCCAGCTGTTGAATTATTTAAGCGTTCCTATTTGCAGGAACTGTTAGTCCGTCACGTTGACCATTCATAACAGTTCAGGACTGACCACACTGGACTTTGAATTTTTACGCTGTAACCAGTTATATCCATATGAATCTTTAGATTTATTCTAGCAAATATGGTCATTACATGTGAGAATAGCCGTGACGTTGCTTTTCGTGAACGCTGATTAAATCTTTGAAGAAACGGTTAAATAACATTCCAGCGATAGCAGCATTCAATAGAGAAAGAATCGATTCTCAGTATTACACAGGCGCGTGCACAAACGGAAACCGGGCAAATCTCAATTGGAAATCATCGGCTAGCAGTCATTGGGAAAATCCTAGCAGCGAAAGTAGGAGAAATGATATACATATCTTATCTGGGTAGCGTTGTGTCACTGACACAACGGTACCCGAATATAATTTCTAGTACTTGAGGAACCGGTTTAATTGGAAAATGAACTGGACACATCGAGTGTTAACGGGTGGAAAGCTAAATGTACTACTTATGTAAAACGATCTACATGCTTATTACTTAATTCTAAAATATTATTTGAAAACGTATAGGGAAAATTTGTTCTCTGGAAAAATACATAATGCACATTCTTTATATTTGGAGCACCGTGACTTCACGTCTAAACAGGTTTCGCTGATAACAAGTGGTTAGCGTGACAAAGCGCGTTAGAGGAAAAGTTAACGAAATATAAGGAAAAGCAAGGAGGTATGTAAATGTACCTACTCGAAACAAAAAGAGATCATGCCATTTAGAGAGCGAAGTTGACCTTCGTATTTTCTACTTATTTACACATAGATGTCATATGACAAACAAAAAATTTACAATATTGCAAAGATTTTAGTATCTCGGTTCTCGTTTTATTAGATCAAAACTTTGATTTCATCTAATTTTTTAAGTGAAACTTCTTTGCTGATGAGCAACAATTTTCGAGCGTTACGACAATTCCGATCGCATGTTAGTTTTATTTATGTATTATTTATTAGTTATTATTTAATACTTATTATTTATTACTTATTATTTATAACTGATTATTTATTTATTAGTTATTACTTTCTCTACTCTCAGGGACTCCTTGGCCCCGCCCCGAGGTGGCCAGGATTCGGAATTTTGCAAGGAATAAGAATATCGGGTCGTCGCCCGCATATTTTAACCTTGAGAAATTACCCTAGTCGACCTAAGGTATAGGATAGAGGGGTTTTTATCTGTGATCTTGGCAGCGCCCTTAGGCGCCCAAGGTCCAGAGATCATAGAAATCTTTGTTAAGGCTTCAAGGTCAAAGACAAGGTCAAGATCAAAGGCAACGTCAAAGTTAGGGTGAGCGCCTTAGGTGCCCTTGCTATTTTCTTGAAATTTTAGGCTGGAAATACCCCCGGAACACCTCAGGATAGGAAATTGGAGGTTTTTAGGTGTGAGCACCTGTAGGCACCCACTAGTAAAAAGGTGCTAATATAGCATTTGAGAGAGTGCGAGCGTGTTAGGATTAAGTATATGCGTCTCAGTGCTGAATTCATGCGTTTTTTTAAAATGACCTTGACAACATATTCCAATAACGTTATTGAAATCGGAGGAGGAGGTAGCACATCGGCAACGTTTACCAATGTTTAGAGGAAATTAAAATTATGTTTTGGATATTTTAATTACATTTCATCGAAAAAGTAAATCTATAAAATTTCACTGGAATTTTTCGGTAAAAGGAGAATGTTGTTTCAGTGTGGAAGTGGCTTAATATCGAACACCTTTTTCTCCAGGTGGACGAATTGGGCCGATTATGGGTGATCGACACGGGGAAGTTAGGCGACGAATGGATCTGTCCGCCACAGTTGCACGTGTTCGACCTTCGCACTGACAAGCTGATCACCAGATACAAATTTCCCAGAGATCAATACAAGGACGACTCCCTGTTCGTCACGGTGATCGTAGATATCCGGAAGAACGAGTACAATGGCAACAGCACCTTCGCCTACATCGCGGACGTGACAGGGTTTGCGTTGATCGTCTACGATCATGAACACTCCAGGTCCTGGAAGATCACAAACAACCTCTTCTACCCTTATCCGCCATACGGCACCTTCAACATCAAAGGAGACTCGTTCGATCTGATGGATGGCATCTTAGGACTCGCGTTGGGTCCCATAGAGAACGGAGACAGGACCCTCTACTTCCATTCGCTGGCCAGCAGAGTTGAGTCTAGGGTGCCTACGTCTGTGATCAGGTTAGATCAGTTCGAAATACAGTGTGATACTTTAGCAATATGTTTCTGACATTCTTCTGGTTAAAACGAGACCAAACGCTATGCGATTCGGTTAATATTTACCTGTTTAGTTTACAATATAGTAGAACCTCGAGTATCCGAATACGTGAACAGGGCAATTTAAGGTGATTAATATAAAACACAATTCTTGGAGGCAATTTCTCTTGTCCCGGGGATTACCTGGCAATCAGTGTCGCAACCGTTCGCGTATGGCGTTTATATGATGGCTCGGCACACGATTCCTCCTCCGAGGTCCATTCCGTTTCTCTTGGTCATATCCGGCCAATACAATCGGCGTTTCGGCGTCAACAATAATTCTCTCCGCGTGCTTCGAAAGACAGAGGAGCAACCTGACAGCTCTCCGGAGATTATCGTATAAAGAGAGTATATACGAATTGGAAATTTTCCTCTATTCCATTCGGAGATGTAAATAAGAGATAGTTGATTTTTCCCGCAAAAATAAATCAGCAGAATAGGTAGATATTATTTCCACGTGACCTTCCTCTCAAGAAGATTAAATTGCAGATCAGGAGCCTCACTTACTAAATTTAAAAAATCCTTCACGTTGTTTTAGTCGATAGCAAAAATGATTTATTTTTATTATTATTAACTTCCCGATTTTATAGGGAAGTTATTGTAATTACCCCGAAAATCGAAAATCGATTTTTTAACAGTTCTTCACGTTTCATGGTCATTGCAGTCATTTTAGACTATTTTTATCAAAATGTTCGTATGTGTGTGTGTGTGTGTGTGTGTGCGTATGGCCGTTTCTATGTAATCAAATTTTTCGTTAACGTTTTCAGAAAAAGTAACAACGCGATCAGGATGATGAATGATGCAATCGATGTGCCCCGTCGTAACTTAGAGCTGATTAGATTTTGGTCCATATTGGTCAAGTAGTTTTTTAGATTTTTACTTTTTTTTCGAAAAGAGTTGATTCTACAATACAATTTATAAGGGAGGACGAAAATTTTCCAACAAAGAACCAAACGCAATTACATAAAAAATTTTTTCTTAATTTTTTTTTATTTAAAAAAAATTTTTTTTTTTAACTGATGCTAATGTTACCGCTTGGAATAATCGAAAGTTATTCCAATGCAAGAGTGAATTTATCATCTCTATTCCCAAGAATACATTTTGGGAGAATATCGATGAAAGTACAAAAAAAGAAACGATGTTAGCGATGTTGGCGAAGGAGTAACGAATCGGGAAGTTCTTTGTGTGACTCTTGGAGAGTCACACACCAAATAAAAAACATTAATAGCAGTAGGCCCTACTAGCCATGCGTATCACTAACCCTCTCGCAAGAGCAGTCCTACCCGCGAGCTCGCGAAGCGAGCGAGCAAAAACAACCCTACTCGCGAGCGAGCGAAGCGAGCGAGCAACAATAGCCCTCTAGTTTATTTTATATTTCCACCGAGTTCGAATATTGGTGATTCTATTGCATCGTAGATTTGGTCTGATTTTAATCAGGAAAATGTTGGTGATAGTTCTATGAAAAGAGTCGACAGAAAAAATGATTTACATCATTGGATTTGTATGTTATCTTTTGTCTGTATCTATCTATATTCTATCTTCTTCTTCTTCTTCTATCTACATATATAAAATAGACAAGTATGTGTGTATGTATATGTATGATCCCACCAATCTGGTTCGATGGGTCTGTCGCACGCGGTGGGCGGGCGACGCACAGTGGCCAATTTCGATAAAATCTCGCTTATACGCAATTGTCAGAGTTATTTTCTCTATGTTAGCGATTTTTGTTTTCTTTTTTTAGTCAATATCCTTGTGTCCGTGCCACCATCTAGCGGCTCTGCGCGGTAATCGGTCGGAACATTCAGACATACTTTTCTACATTATACATGGTATTTCACCTAACTTGACCACCTTGAATATCTTTGTTGTTTTTAAAGATACGTCAAATGTCTGAAGGACGAAGTTGAAAATAGCCTTGAAAATTTGTGATTGTGAATGTTTAATGGCTATGAAAATAATTGACGGGGTGGATGGATAAAGGTGTCAAGTAACTAATTGTTTGATTTCTGTGAAAGAGTTTTTAGCGAAGTATGTTGTCCTTTTTTGATGAATGAAGATAACACAAATCAATTACAAACATATACGTTACACTAGTAAGTAAACGCTGACGTCTTAGTAGAACGGTAATGGTGTTTTAGAGTTATTTAAATTGAAATATCTCGTGAACTACTAACTTTTCGACATATATAGGTTAGTACTTTTTTACAACGAATGTCCAGCTGCATCGATTGGTGTATTAAAAAATACCTCATTCCATTTAAAGAACTCAAGGTGACCTTGATATCTCTAAAAAATTATATAAAAACAAAATTTTTTTTAGCATCGAGTCAGTCCCATTGTACCATTCAACTTTTCCTTACCATTTTTTACGTATCTTTAGAAACAACAAAGATATTTGAGGTGCAAACGTTAGATGACTCACCCTGTATATGAGAATACAATATATGTACCTCCAAACTACTGGGTTATTAAAACATTTCAACGAAAAAATGATTTTCATTAGTTTTGTTCACAAAAATCGATTTTTTGCAAAATCCTGAGGTCGTAGATAAATTTTGAGACCAGATTTGAAATGAGCGTGAAAAAATCTACGGGAAGTGATGTATAGCATGTAAAAAAAATTTCCGCGCGTGTTATTGGATAAACTACAATTTGCTTAGAATATTACAAGTTTAACGAATTTTTTCAAGGTTAAAATACGTTCCTACTATAATCTCTCTGTTTCTCCCATATTTTGCAATGTTTCAGCTTTAATTTAAAAAGAAATCATCGCTCTATCATCTCATTTCTATCGAAAGTTCTTTGATTTTGACACAGAATTCATCGGTTTGTGCCACTGTGCGCCGTGAACAGCTAGTACAATATATGTTAGGATTATTTAATATGCTATTCTCAGTCTTGCTGAAACAAAGTGTTTGATCACGTTTAGGAATTACTCTCTATTCAAAAACGATACTGAAGCTGCGGCTAGGTCGTTCGTTGCATTCCCGTTGGAGAGGTCCTCACAATCAGCAGCAGAAGCCATGGATAAAAATGGGGTCCTGTTCTTCGGATTGATGTCCGATTTAGCCATTGGATGCTGGAACAGCATGAAATATCCTGAATACGGTGGTCGTAGCAGTGATATCGTGATCACCAGTCCGGAGACTTTGCAGTTTCCTTCTGGAATTAAGGTGAATACTTAAAAATATGACTCTCTGTAAAGCCTAAATAATCTTACGGTAGTTAAGAAGGTAGACTCGTTTCTCCAGGATTGCAAGGGTGCGGGTTGCGCTTTTTCATTTTTCGATAATACAAAGATGGGATTTTTCAGTAGTCTAAAACGTTAGATAAAAGGCGTACTGTGTATTATTCGACAGCGCAATTTGCATTACTCGGATGCGCAATTTGCATTATTCGGCAGCGCAATTTGCATTATTCAGCAGCGCAGTTTGCATTACTCGTAAGCATACAGCTATTTTCATAAAGCTGCGACAGCTACATGCTGCCCAATTTACGCCTCGTATACGTAAAACTAGGACTTTTGAGGGCGGTTGCGGCCAAATTGATCTTTTATCTAGCTCTTTTAAGGCGCATCCCGCATCCTTGCAATCCTTTTCTTTCATTTTTTATTTTTTATAGACGTGTGGAAAAAATACTGTTACGTACAGCTTGTCAAATCTAGCTGTGCGGCTGAATGTCTCCCGCAAGGGGAAATGTCCCCGCTGCGCAATGGTAAATAGGCGGAACCTCGCAATGATGGTGAACTGATCCTCACCCGTCAAACGATGCACGTGGCGACAGTTCAGTTAAAAAATAAAGTGACACAAGTGTGTTCACACAAACATATAAACAGTTGTTTTGCATGCTGTAAGAAATAATGGACAGTACGCACTTTTCACGAGGTGTGTACCTTTCCGTTCATATGTTGCATCCTTCTCTCGTCAAGTGCGGTCTTTGTTATTGTCTGCACATTTCTAAGTTTTGGTCAACCGCACAGCTAGATTTGACAAGCTGTACACCCCAGAAGGGGGTAGTGTGGGACTCGGGTGCCAGATGTTCGGGCTACCCCATACCCACTAAAAAAGACCACACGTCTAAGGATCAGAGCCCTCTTTTCTCTCTGTCTTTCTGTCTGTTAGCAGAAGGGGTCCCACTTTTCGTATTTCTCCCTTCCGTTAACTTCTCGGACGCTAACTACGCTTGTTCTTGGATCATAGCATCCTTGCAATCCTGGAAACTTTAAGATGTTAATAAAATTAGAACTTCACTTAAAAATGAGTCTCGATTGCAGATCATCACCTCGAAAAAGGGCAGACGCGAGCTGTGGGTGTTGACCGCGTCGTTCCAGAAATACATGAGCGGCTCCTTGAATTCCACCGAGACCAACTTCAGGATTCAAGGTGGCTTCTTAAGCGAGTTAGTTCGTGGCAGCAAGTGCGACATGTCCACCCCTTCAAGACGTCTCCCCTCAATATGAAAATGGTGGCACCGCGAGCAGTTCTCCAGCTACTATCACGGCAGATCGTCGCCATTTTGGCGATACTCCTTTTTTACAAGCAGGCCATTCTTCATGAGCGAACGCTATACGTGGTCCTATCCACGAAAGTATTTTCACAGTCGCCGTTATCCCTATCTACGATCTCCGGATCACGGTTATGGTGTCTTCGTCGATCACGATTGACCGTGGAACAGTATGCGAGGAACAGTATTGACTTTGCCTGGTGAAAACACTGGTGGATACAGCAACAATATTAAAATATATTTTAAATTTCGTTTATTAACTAGAGTTTGGTTTCTGCGAAGAAATTTTCGATTTGGAATAGCAATTTAGTGTTTTTAATGAATTTATTCAAAATTTGACTTTTCTTCGTAACATTTTAATGTTATTGCATTTACTCAGCTGCAAACGCATTAAATTCGCATTTCGGTATCCAGTGCTCCAGAATACAGTTTTCCCCTACTAAACAATCAATAATTATATTTATTATATACAGGTTGAGTCACCTAACGTTGCCACCTCAAATATCTTTGTTGTTTGTTTTCAAGTTACGTCAAATGTCTGAAGGACAACAAAGTTGAATAGTAAAATGGGGCTCATACGATACCAAAAATTATTGAGACATACATTTTCTGCGTGGGTGGTGGCATGGAGGACATTTCAAGGTCACCTTGATTTTTTTAACGGAAATACTTTCTGCATCATAAATCGATAGAGTATCGAATTCTGAGTAAAAATGTATTGGGCCCCTATGTCCTAAATCTAATAGTTAACGAGATATTATCGAAACAATTTTCTTTCTTCTTTGGATAATATCTTGTTAACTATTAGGTTTAGGACATATGAAGGGCAACACTTTTATACTCAGAATTTGATACTTTATCGATCTATAGTATAAAAAATAGGACATTCCATAAAAAATAAAGGTGACCTTGATATCCTTAAAAAAAATTACATAAAAAAAAATTTTTTGGTATCGTATGAGCCCACTGAACTATTTCAACTTTGTCCTTCAGGAATTTGACGTATCTTTAAAAACAACAAAGATATTTGAGGTGGCAACGTTAGGTGACTCACCCTGTATATATATATGTATATATAATAGTACAATATATATAATATATATGTATGGGGGTTCCAACCAACGACATAATGATTTCTCGCTAGCTATACCGAAAAATTGTGGATAAATAGAGTCGCGAAGTATAATTTGAGACTTTTGTGCCTCTGCTCGCGGTGCTATGAGGGACTTTTTTGAAATTGTGAAAATTTCAGTGCTGTGAGAGGACTATTGAAAATTTAAACACCGAGATGGTTTTGTTATAGTATTTCAATTGATGTAGTTATTGGTATTTATTGTTGCGTTCGTTGTACAGCGAGTCAAGAGTTTCTGTTGTAGTATTTTAGGTGAATCTCGCGCGCGAGAATAGCATGACTGACTTTTGTTTCGTTTACCGATATTCTATTGTTGAGTTTAGGTCTATTATCTAATAGTTTTATAATTCATCGAAAGGATGCATAGAATTTGTGTCTCGCTGATATGCGTTTTTAGTTATGAACAATGTACAAATGAGGTGAATAAAAACAACAGCTCGTAGATGAGTTACGTATGCACTAAGGATCGAGAATTATTGTATTTAATAAAATGTGTCCTTGTAAATTCGATGCATGTATACGAGACAAATTGACATTTATAAAAGACACCTAAAATATTTTTGACCTATGTCTTTTACCTGATCTTCAATTTTACGATACGACGATGCCACAGTACTTAACTTCACAAGTATTTTGTCATGATTGATTCTTGTATTAGTTGCAAATGTGTTAAACTAGTTAAGATTAAGTTAGGTTAGTTAAGTTAAGTTAGGTTAACGGAACGGTAAGTACAGCAAATGTAGAGAATTATTGAATAATTAAGAAGAATGTTATTTGTTTTCTAAGTATCAATTGGCTGCCTACTTCATTCTTGAGATCCGTGTCCCGTTCAGTGTCGTCAGATCGAGGAAATCGAGGGGAAGACAGTTTACCCCCTCCCTGATAACCAGACCAATCTACGGCAAAGGCACCGTGGTCTATGGTCTTAGTGGGGGACGTTGGAGTGTGCGCATGGTGCTGGAATGGGATAGTGGAAGGGGAAAAGGAGGAGAGGAAAGAGACATCCAATTGGATATTTAAGGAAGAATTGCAGGTTGTCGAAACTTTCCGCGAATTAATTATATATAATTGACTTTATGTAACATTTCAGCACTAAACACGTCACTATATATATAACTTCGACAAACGCTAGTGAGACCTATCTAATGCGATAATCAGTAATTACTGTAATTATATTTTACTGTATTCATAAATTTTTTAGAACGCAAATGACATGTGGACTGAAACATAAGCGCTGAAGGAAACGTTATCATAAATGACACGCAGTCTACTCTTGCAATATACATGACAATTTTGATTTATTCGTTTTGCATTATAAGTGTGAAATCTTTGTTCCAACACTGTAAACAAGATTTGACGCATACAACGACAACGACAACATCGACACGGCAAGCTAATATCTGTGGTTGTTAGGAAGAACGCCGCATGTCACACACTTCCACTTTCGAGATATAGCTGTTTAAAGTTTTGGTCACTAATGCTTCGACATAGGATATCGGTAAAATTGTATTATTTTTTCGAGCCTTTCGAATTTGTTTTCATGACTTTTTTCCTGTTAAATACGTCAATCCTATACTACGAAGCTCAATGAATGCATAAACTCAAATTTTTTGAAATTGTGATATGCAGCGTTTTTCCTTGCAACCACAGATATAAGTGTCGTAATAAATGTTGAATATGCGATTATTCAGTTCTGTGTTCCCGAGCATAATGTAAGTATATACTTATTCCTCTATCTTATCATTTTTCGAACTAGAAGGACGCTGTTGTATTGTTATGGCGACAACATTTGTTTATATGTATACACTCGTTGTCGTTCCTTTGCAACACTCTTCGTTGCTCGACTCGCTTCTCTAGTGTTGTGAAACGCAATCGTATCGTAAGTACACTGCAAAATCGCGCAATATTTATTATTTCATGTAAAAGCGAAAAAATCATCATTTTTCGAGTCGATCACAAACGTCATACACTTAATTTACAATTTCTAAAACAATAGAGGCAACCCTTGAACTAAACGATGCATCACGATGCTTAAATTATAAGAAAATTCAAACAAAATGATGCATCAATTTTCAGGTTTTGAAACTTGTTCTTTTTATAACAATTCTAAGAACAATGTTCACAGTTAAACCGAATAAATTTAATTTACACGAAACTGTTTTCTTACTTGACAAATTGGAGCTTGGGAAGCGTTCGTATTGCTCGCATAGTCAGTGAAGTAATTTTTAAACAATTCATGTATCGTTAATACAAACTGATCTTGAAAATAATTTTTCCGAAACATGGTCGTGTCATGGTTGTTGACTGTTTGCGTCGATGCAGTTTGCTTGCAAAGCCAAATGGTTGCGTCTTTGAAGTTAAAGAACCACCAATTAGAAGAAAACGAGTGGAGTTATGTGGACTACTTATATGACAGCAAGAAACAGAAAGCAAGGAGAAGAATATTCCTATCGATGTCGCCGTGACAAAAAATGGTAAGGTAATTCTACTTCAGTATCGTTTTTGAATAGAGAGTAGTTCCTAAACATGATCAAACATTTTGTCTTTTATAGCATATTAAATAATTCTAACTTATATCGTACTAGCTGTTCGCGGCGCACAGTGGCACAAACCGATGAATTCTGTGTCAAAATCAAAGAACTTTCGATAGAAATGAGATGATAGAGCGATGATTTCTTTTTAAATTAAAGCTGAAACATTGCAAAATATGGGAGAAACAGAGAGATTATAGTAGGAACGTATTTTAACCTTGAAAAAATTCGTTAAACTTGTAATATTTTAAGAAAATTGTGGTTCATCTAATACCACACGCGAAAATTTTTTTTACATGCTATATATCACTTCCCGTAGATTTTTTCACGCTCATTTCAAATCTGGTCTCAAAATTTATCTACGACCTCAGGATTTTGCAAAAAATCGATTTTTGTGAACAAACCTAATGAAATCATTTTTTCGTTGAAATGATTTGATAACCCAGTAGTTTAGAGGTACATATATTGTATTCTCATACATAGGATGAGTCATCTAACGTTTGCACCCCAAATATCTTTGTTGTTTCTAAAGATACGTAAAATATGGTAAGGAAAAGTTAAATGGTACAAAAAAAATTTTGTTTTTATGTAATTTTTTAGAGATGTCAAGGTCACCTTAACTTCGTTAAATGGATTGAGGTATTTTTTAATACATCAATCGATGCAGCTGGACATTCGTTGTAAAAAAGTAATAACCTACATATGTCGAAAAATTAGTAGTTCACGAGATATTTCAATTTAAATAACTCTAAAACACCATTACCATCGTACTAAGGACGTTAGCGTTTACTTACTAGTGTAACGTATATATTTGTAATTGATTTGTGTTATTATCTTCATTCATCAAAAAAGGATAACATACCACGCTAAAAACTCTTTCACAGAAATCAAACAATTAGTTACTTGACACCTTTATCCATCCACCCCGTCAATTATTTTCATAGCCATTAAACATTCACAATCACAAATTTTCAAGGCTATTTTCAACTTCGTCCTTCAGACATTTGACGTATCTTTAAAAACAACAAAGATATTCAAGGTGGTCAAGTTAGGTGAAATACCCTGTATAATGTAGAAAAGTATGTCTGAATGTTCCGACCGATTACCGCGCAGAGCCGCTAGATGGTGGCACGGACACAAGGATATTGACTAAAAAAAGAAAACAAAAATCGCTAACATAGAGAAAATAACTCGGACAATTGCGTATAAGCGACATTTTAACGTAATTGGCCACTGTGCGTCGCCCGCCAGGGCAATCCGTCCGGACAGATGGACAACACGTGCGACAGACCCACCGTTCAGATCGGTGAGATCATACATATACATACACACATACTTTTCTATTCTATATATATATATATATATATATATATATATATATATATATATATATATATATATATATAGAAGAAGAAGAAGATAGAATATAGATAGATACAGACAAAAGATAACATACAAATCCAATGATGAAAATGTTAAAATACATTTTTTATTTCATAATGTTATATGTAGCTGGCGCCAAGACGAATCCAACGACCTACTTTTTTATGACTCTGAGCCCATAAATAACGCTACAATATTTTATTGCCGTTCTTCAGCCAAATACCCCACTGTGGCGCATGCATGCAGTTGTAGTGGGAAGAGGTTTGACTAATGGTGGGGATCTTGCGGTTCTCGGAGGAGAACAAGTTGGAACTCCCTGGCCTAATACTATCTTGACCAATCATCGCCACGGTAATCCTTCACTACGGATTTACTCAATTCCGATACTGAGGACCTTATTAATTTTCAATAAGAAGGGAGTATCTAGCAACACAGAACCAACTGGAAAGTCACATAACGCCACGGTTGCGTCAACGGTCGTTACAGAGCCACCAGTATGGTGGCAAAATGATAGCCGAGATCTCTCGCATCCCTACGCAGTGTCGCCAGTTGAGCTCCGAACGGAGCTCACACATTCCCCTCTTTTTCCCCTGCCACTATCCCATTCCAGCACCACGCGCATGCTCCAACGTCCCCCATTAAGACCGTAGACCACGGTGCCCTTGCCGTAGACTAGACTGGACATCAGAGAGGGGGTACCTAGTTCCCCTCGATTTTCACGACCTGGCGACACTGTCTCTACGCCAGGCATGCACAGATGGACGATTTGGGAGCCGGAGCCTTGACCCGGGTCGGAGCCGTGACCTAGCTCGGACGTATGGAAGGGGAACCCACTAATTTTAAGTGTGACTTGTAAACAGAGCACGAGAGAAGACGAGTGGGAGGGGCGTGGTGAAGTGGAGAGCGCGCCTGAGTGGTCAGACTACAATAACGTAGACGCCCCCACTCTTGTACGCTTTCGTGGGCCCAAAGCGCTATTTGATTATTTTGAGGGAAGTACATATATAGTATGTTTGTAGCAATACCTGTTCCTACTCCTATAAACGGCGGGAGCCACGCGTGAGTCGAAAAGTGTGCGAGTGTCATCCGCGAGACTAGGGAGCGTAGACTCGTATTCGGTGTAAAGGAGCCCTCGGAAAGGGGCAACTGAATTAAATATATTTGTTCACTATTATGAATCAAATATATTTGTTAAATATATTTGTGGGTTCCCCTTCCATACTTCCGAGCTAGTTCACGGCTCTGAGAGCGCACGGGAGCCGTTTGGGAGCACAAGAGCCGCTCTGAGAGCTAAGAGCTGTGCATCCTGCTCTACGCAGTCTTATTATTGACGCGGACGGTACAAATTGTATTTTCCATTACACGTAAATGAAAAAATTTGAGCAACGCAATAAAAATGTACACATAATTACTTCATATATGATTAATGGTTATAGTAAAGCCAGTATTATGTACATAGCACTGCTTGTTTTATACTGCTTTTTGAAGGGACCAGGCCCCCTGGCCCCTACGTAGTTACGTCAACGATTGATTCTCTTATTAGTTGAAAATGTGGTGAACAAGTTAAAGGGCGTAATTAGAGTAAATGTAGAGAGTTTTGATGAATACTTAAGAATTCTATACGTTCTTTAATTATTCTATTTTAAATATTCGTTCTTGACGAATAATGTGTCCTCATGATTATATGTTCGAGACACATGCAACTATGCTTTGAGAAATAATTAAAGTTCGTCGAAACCTTCACTGCATTTAATGAAATTCATAGTTTCTGAACTGGGTTATACAATAAATATACATTGAGCATAGTGTAACAACTTCATTTGGTCAGATAAATATCAATTTTATGTAATGTTTCAAGAATAAACACGTCGCTAAATGAAAGTCTTCGACAATCGCGAGTGAGATGTTCATATTAGGCGATAACCAATACGTATTGTAATAATCATAAATTAAAAAATTTATTTTATGGCCTGTTACTTTTGTTTTGAACGAATTGCGAAGACATTGAAAGAATTTGAAAACATTAGACTCTCTTCAACTTAATAAAATGATTGGAGGAGGAAATAGATTTTTATTTCACTTCTGTTTCTTGCAAAACGACACAGAACAATTTTATTTTGCGTAAAGATCCGCTGTTCAGTGATGACCCGCCAAAGCTTACACCACTCTTGGCAAGCGTAGGAGGGTAACGACTGATTCATCTTTTCAAGAGGAACGTCATAAATTATATCGAACATTGTTCACCGTACGTTGTGCACGACACAGGAAACAAATATTGAATATGCAAATATTTAATTTTGTTTTTCTGAGAAACAATGTATGTATACGTACTTATTCCTTTATCTTATCATTTTTCGAACTAAATGGTCGGCATTGTATTGTTACGTCGACGATATTTGTATATGTATATATACACCTGCTGTCGTTCCTCTGCAACAGTCTTCATTGCTCGACTCGCTTCGCTAGTATTGTGAAACGTAATCGCATCGTAAGTACAGTGCAAAATCGAGCGATTATTATTATTTCATGTAAAATTTGCGAAAAAATCAGCAATTTTCGAGACGATTACAAACGTCATAAACTTAATTTACAATTTTTAAAATAATACAGGCACCCCCTGAATTACACAATGCATCACGATGCTTGGATTATAAGAAAATTCAAACAAAATAATGCATCAATTGTGCAGGTTTTGAAACTTGTTCTTTTTTTAACAATTCTAAGAACAATTTGTACAGTTATCTCGAATAAATTTATTTAACACGAAAGTCTTCGTATTGCTCTCAGTGAAGTAATTTTTGTGCTAACACTTCATTTACCGTTGATACAAATTGATCTTGAACGTCAATTTTCAGAAACATGTTCGCGTCATGGTTATTGGCTGTTTGCATCGGTGCAGTTTGTCTGCAAAGCCAAATGTCTGCATCTTTGACGGTTCATAACCACCGATTAGAAATAGCTTACGAGTGGAAGTACATCGATTTCTCATATGGCAGCAAGGAACAGGAAGCAGCTGTGAAGAACGAAACCGGCTATATCAAGGCGAAGAATGTTCCTCTCGATGTCGACAGGACAGACGATGGTAAAATAATTTTACTTTCGTGCAAAACGGATTATTTATATTGTACACACAATCAGAGAAAGTTGTCAATACTGTAGCACCTAGGAAGTTCGGGTCCCCAAGAAAATGTAGTGCTGCTCTGACAAAGTGTGTAGGTCAAGTGAGAGAGAGTGATATTAAATAAGAAATGCATAAGTAGCATAAAATATTCGAAATTGAATTAACCCTTAGCACTCGAATGGTAACTCTGAGAGATTCACCTTTGAAAATTGCTGTACCATTACATATAAAAAGTATTGTTTCCATTATTAAATGTGCTGATATCTAATCAATTACTACACATTTAATTATTGTACGAGGTATCACATAAATGTCATATCCATAAAGTGAAAAAAAATTATATAGAATGGAATTATTGTAGGTCGGAGGAAATGTTTAATTTTCGAGTTAGAATGGCTCTGAGTGCAAAGGGTTAATATGCAAGAGACTATACTTGAAATACATTTACATTTGGAAACTTTGCCCCATGACTGCTCCGAAAACATTGTCACATTTCAGATAGTTCAGTTCTTGATGTTGATCGCAATTCTCAATCTATAGTCGGGAAAAGGTGGTACACGATAAATACAAAAAAATATCCCCTTCACTGTAGTAATCTGATCTCGGCTCAGGTATATCGGTGTGACGCGAAGAGTCGCAGTCGCCGGCACAGTTCAAAGGCCGCGCGTCCTCGCAATGTAATCCCAGTATAAAATCTTTTTTATTATTACTTATTACTTCATGAAACTTTCACCAATATATTTGTGGCAATTTTCTGATTAAAATAATACCAAACATGATATAATTTCAACTGTATTTAGTGGTTTAATTGATGATGAAAGTTTCGGGCGCAAGGAAGGACAGCGTATGGGAGACGCGGAGAGTCGGTCTCTCTTTACACGCGCTGTCCTTCTCTATGTTCGGCTCGGTCTATGAAGCTCAAAAAAATAGTGTCCGTCTACGAACTTTGCAAACGAACCTCCCCGAGACTTTTGCGAGTATAGAGGATTTACTTAATTATATAATCTTATGTTACATAGGTAGGATATTCGTTACCATACCAAGAGATAAAGGCGTGCCCTCAACTTTGAATACCGTATCCGATCAACACGGTGATGGCGGCCCACTTTTGAAACCATATCCGAATTGGGACGCGGCTAAAACGGATTGTTCTGGCATTTACTCCGTCTATAGAGTCGCGGTGAGTCTAACTTTAAAGTTAAAATTTATGAAATTTGAGTTCCCTGGTGAGTCTGTAATAAGTAAGAAGTCAGTATCTAGTAACGGAGATCCAATTGGAAAGTCCCGTAATGCCAAGGTGGCGCCAACGGTCATTACAGTATCATCAGTTTGTTGGCAAAATAATAGCCGAGATCTCTCGCATTCTGCTTCCCAAATAATGTGTGTAACAGCTACTACTGATTAATTATCAAGAGTTGGAAACGTTGAAATAAGCTTTAACCCTCATCCGTCCCTCATTTCGCGAACTGAATCTGTCCCTCGGTGTCAAATTGACACAGTGGTGAAATATCGATGAAATAACAAGATAAAAAGTTATTTTCCGATGTTTTTGTATTCAAATTGATGCGTTAACATCTGCATCTTAGTTTCTGCACAATTTTCGCAAAAATAAAGCGATGTGTGAGACATACTGCTTGTTTACACAAATCACATCGGGCACTATGTATATTAGCATTCGGGTTTTTCTCACACATGTGACACCGGGTTCCTTTTTTTGTTGGAGTAAAATGCATTATATGATTACTACAAGACTATACAATCACTGGTGGTATACGCTGTATTTGTGCAACAAGTGCAGTCGCATTAGATCCTCGCGGTACATGTGTGCGTAATGTAATATAGGAATGCACCAAAGAATGTCCAATTTCAATAAAAAAAAGACGTCAACGATATCTTTTATTTTTATTCCACGTTGCATTGAGTGAAGTAAATATTATAGAAGCATTGCATGCTGATACATCTAACATATTAGCAAAAATTGCCATTGACCATCTATTTGTTTTGCGCTTACATCTGTATGTGCCCACCATCTCCATATCATCGAGGAACCGACGCGACGCCTCCTTTTGTAGCGTTATAATATTTTATTAGCTCAGGTTTTTTATCTACTTCACTACTTATTTGCTTTGACGTATGGTATGTACTGAGTAGAATAATAAATCGTCTTCTTTTCGTCACATAAGACGCCATTGTACCTTTTAGTATATGATCAAAAACAAACTCCGAATAATGAAGTGGCTTCTTCTCCATATCGAGTAAAATTTGTGGAATTTATTTTCTATTTTTTCGTATGGTTCCTACAAGCGTCATCTTTTGTCTTTGTGATATAGTTGCTAATTCGTGTGAAGTAAAAAAATTGTCACACGTAACATTGCGTCCACCCAAACCTTCAACTAATTGTAGCACTACGCGTTGACCCTGCTTTACGTCTGTGTGGCAGTTTCGATCGCGTCCTGTGTAAATTTCCATACTATACGAGTAATACGTTTTCTTCTAATTTAGAAAAAATCAATTTTCCTTCAATTTTCGAATGCCGTATAAATTTGTCATTGAAATAATGGTCATTGAAAAACTCCGCGACAGTACGTAAGAGTACATGTGTCATATTGACACACAGGGACTCTTTCGTAACAAATTCGACTTGCAGTTTTGACATCATTATTTTCCATGAACAATGCTAAGCATATGTGTTTCGCATTAAAAAAATAAAAGTCACAAAGTTTCGAGCAAATTTACCGATAAATAACAGAACAGGACATCTTAATTCGCGAAAACTGTGTCAAATTGACACGAGGGACGGATGAGGGTTAAGAGACTGGACTCTATTTTTTAAATTTTCAACTTAGTCCCACATAAAAAAGTTGTAAAATGTAACTTTTAGTATTTTTTCTACAATTACGATCAATTGCAATTTTTGAAAAAATTTCTTTTTTCATCCTGTAGTAAACTAATTGCTCTAGCGTCCCAAAAAAGTTAAAAACGTATAGTACAATATTAAAAAAGTTATCGTCTTTTTTAAAGCGTCCGAATATTAATTCGAGTTACTGTACATGCGCAGTTGTGTGCTTCCGAATAATGCAAATTACGCTGTCGAATAATGCATATTACGCCTCGTAAATGAAAAAATAGGACTTTTCGGGGTGATAGTGCCCTAGATCGATCTTTTATCTAGTTTTTTCGACTACTGAAAAACCCCATTTTTGTATTATCGATTAAGGGGGTAGTTACACCTCGGTTGCAACTAGAATCTTACTAGAATCTTACTAGAAAATATGGGTTTGCGGGAAAACAAATGCTGTCCTTATTTCAGCAAATTGTGGGCTTGGTGAGGGCTCATTGTAAAGAGGAAGGTTTGACGCAGTTCGCTCTGGTCATTAGGGCAGTCAAAAAGTCTTTCAGAGACAGAAAAATGCATTGAAACCTGCGGGTTTTTTCCCTAGATTTTTTCTCTACTTTGGGCCTTCATATTATTAGATATAAACATAATCTCGGTAGCCTCATGACCAGAGCGGCCTGCGTCAAAGCTTCCTCTTTACAATGAGCCCTCACCCAGCCCACAATTTGCTGAAATAAGGACAGCATTTGTTTTCCCGCAAACCCATATTTTCTAGTAAGATTCTAGTAAGATTCTAGTTGCAACCGAGGTGTAACTACCCCCTTAATGAGAACGCGAATCCCGCTCCCTTGCAATTCTGGAGAAACGAGTCTACCGCTTTGCACTAAAAATGGCTACTTTGAACTACCTACCAAACTTTACAATGCCACATTTATTTATCGAGACATCGCACGATCTTTTCTACGAAACACGTCTGAATAAATAAATTTATCCAGTGTCCACAATAGCATCTTTACAACTTCAATTGAAAACTAAAATACTTGAAAGCTTCTAGAACACAAAGCAAAAGACTACGGTCATTATTTTTGTACCTACTTAACTCCTTTCCCTACGATTTATCTTACAGTTTCAGTGATTATAAAGGAGGAGAAAATTTATATCTATTGCATGTTACATGTTTTCCAATAATAAATAAACATTAACGAAACCAAAAGAGAAATTCATCTCGGTTTAAAGAAAATTAATAACATTACATTATTTATCAGACAGCGTTCAGAATCTTCTTCACGAGTCTGACATAATATTGTAGGGCAAAGGGTTTATAATTTCTACCCGAGAATCAAATACTACCGGAAACTGTACGGATTAGTATGTGTTTTTATTCTTCACAGATCTGCATGAACGTACTATATGTGGTGGACAATGGGCAATCCTACGACGGGGTCCAGGTTTGTCCACCCCGACTTTACATGTTCGATCTGAAGACTGACAAGATATTGAAAAATCTGACAATACCAATGGATGTCGCTACGAACACCACAACACATACGGACGGGCTACTAATCACGCCTATTGTGCCTTGCTGCAACAGCAACGACCGCAACGTAAGTGCATAAGTTTAACTTCCGTACCGGATGTTCAGTACAGAGTTGTGCTAATTCAATTACACAATTGAATTACATTGTATTTCAATTATACAAAATTCCTTCAACAGCCGGAAATGGGAGGTTCCTGAGATCATTTGAAGCAACATTTTCCTTTGCAAAATGTTATCCGCGGCTTTGTTTAGGAGTTATTACCGAAAAACACGGACCAATCAGAGCGCGACATAGACGCGAGTTAGCACAGTCGGTCTGGCGCGTCAACTGTCTATTGGCCGATTGTACCAACTCACGTCTAGGTCGCGCTCTAATTGGTTCGTGTTTGTCAGTAATAACTCCTAAACAAAGCTGCGGATAACATTTTTGCAAAGGAAAATGTTGTTTCAAATGATCTCGGGAACCTCCCATTTTCGGCTATTGAAGGAATTTTGGGACACCCTGTATAGTAATTCAACTACGTCGTAACTGAATTACATAATTCAAACGTTACAATTAATTCAATTACTAAGTACTTTTAATCAGATGTGTAATTGAAATACAATATAATTATAGTACAACTCTCCAAATTATAGCCCATAACTTTAGAGAAGTGCGATATAATTTTTTTATTTTTCTTTCATATATTTGTTTGCTATCTATGCGGCGTAGTTTCTATTCCTCGTCCTCGTTCATAATACGTAACGCTATTTTATAATTGTACTCCAGTTGTATTTACGAATTACATTGTAAGTTAATTACGAAGTATTTTATAATTGTACTCCAATTGCAATTACGAATGACATTGTAATTAGATTGAATGAAGATTTGAATTATAAATTGTAACATGACTGAATTACAATGTAATTCAATCACTGCGTAATTATAATTCCTGGAGTAATTCAATTGTAATTCTGCACAACTCTGGTTCTGTAACACATAGTGGATTTATAATTATAATGTCTCACGGTTACTGATAAAGATTTAATTTAAGACTTGTGTCCCCACTCTGCCTTCTCTTTCTACCTTTCTGCCTTCGCTATGTTCCACGCTTCCGTCACGGTCCGGTCACGTGATGCGTTTCGTCTCGTCGTGCATGCGTCGTGCTTTTTCCCCTAAATACGAGTCAATTCCCCTGATCTGGCGAAATAGTCTAGAAGAGTTTTGTTTAATTTTGTTTTAAAAATAATGTTAGATTAAAAATTAGACTTTTCAGTTGTACATATGTGCCGGTTAATTTCGTTGAAACGTTGGTTTAGTATAATTAATGAAATCGTTTGTCATGGTACGATAGGTTTATATAGCGGACGTCGCAGGTTACGCGATAGTCGTTTATCATCAGGATACCGGCAAATTCTGTCGGGTGACAGGGAGCCCACTCAACTACGATCCAAAGGCAACCACGTATACGATCGAGAATGAATCTTTCGAACTCAAAGATGGTCCCGTTGGCATGGCCTTCTCTTGCCCACGCCAGACGCTTGCCCTGAGCCCTATGAGTTCCTACAACCTAGCCTTCATCCATCAACGTGACCTCGATAATTCGTGTGGTGATGTGCCAATTAGAAAGTAATTATGACCTTGATTATCTACAAGAATCTTTGACACCTGAAGGAGCTCTAGACAGAAGTTCTTCTTTCTATAAATTTTTAATACAGCAAACATTTAAGTCTTGATACATTTGTGTATATTTCAGTTTCCAAGGCATTCTTCCTACTCAGTCGAGTGCCAAAGCGATCTCACGTCATGGCATCTTATTCTTCGGTCTTGTAGATAGTACATCGATCGCATGCTGGAACGAGTGTCGGCCTTTAGTGCGAGATAATATGGTTAGTAAAACTAGAATAATTACTAAAATCAAAAACCAGAAAATGTTTTCTCGAATACTTTCTTACAAGGAGTGTATCGTAGAATAATTTACAGAGTATTTTGATAACACGGTTTTCAAATTGCAGATCATAATCGCTCAAGATCGCGTAGAGTTGCAGTTCACCTCCGGCATGAAAATCGTAAAGCATGCATCCTGGTTTGGGACACAAGAATATCTGTATGCTCTTTCGGACAGGTATCAAAAAGCAGCGGGCGGCACCCTGAACGTGAACGAAACAAATTTTCGAATTTTGCGGGGAGCTGTGTCAGAGTTGGTACATGGCACGAGATGCGCTGGGTATTTTGAGTAACATATGCTCCATTTATTGCTAGTGAGATATTTATGCACCTGTATATTGGAAATAAATATAATTTGTGCAGATTACCTTCCCCTTCTACGAATATTTGCGACGAACATACAGTCGTGTCCAAAATTGCATATTCTAGATGCACTTTTGGAATAATTGAATTAGAGATGTTTCTTCAGGATCAAAATTTTCTGAAACTATTTATTTCTTCACCTAATCACTTTAATAAGTTGATTCGATTACATACCCCTGAACTTTTTACCGTTTCATAGTTTACACACCCATTGAATATACTTAGCTTGTTGAGAAACAAAATCACATTTTCATATTTAACTACCACGTTACACACATATCGTATCTTTAAGTGAGTAGAACTGACAAAAATTTGAGCAACAATAAAAATATACATACACTTTCATTTCGTTAGTTACATCTGCTTTTTTATGAAAAGAAAGCTAAAACATCGAAGTTTTTATTTTACTCATACGATTTTACATCATATACGAAAATATGGCTGCCGCGGTCTTATTACTGACGCGTGCGGTATAAATTGTATTTTCCATAACATGGAACTGAAAAAATTTGAACAATGCAATCGAAATGTACACATTATTACTTCATATATGATCAATGGTTATAGTCAGTGTTGGGCAATAAATGAATATATTTGAACACAAATTTAAATAACAAGTTATTTGTTATTTGGATATTCAAATAAAAAGCAAAAATAATAATTTATTATTTGAGCAAGTCTAAATAGAGTTATTTAAAATAATAATGTTAATTGTTATTTACAAATACCATTTCAATTATTATTTCTATTGACAAATAATAAATTAAATTGTAGTTTTTTATAGGCAGTTAGGCAGCTAGGCCCTACGGACGGGCCCGACCACTGGCGCTACACCTGAAAAGGTTGCTATAGCAGACAAAAAACGCGCACGTATTCATTGCATATACAAAATCCAAGAAAATAAGCGAAGACCAAAACTATTTATTTGATTTCCACCTCAATCCAAATAATAAACTAGATGGCTATTGTTGCTCGCTCGCGAGTAGGGTGGTTTTTGCTCGCTCGCTTCGCGAGCTCGCGGGTAGGACTGCTCTAGCGAGAGGGTTAGTGATACGCATGGCTAGTAGGGCCTACTGCTATTAATGTTTTTTATTTGGTGCGTGACTCTCCAAGAGTCACACAAAGAACTTCCCGATTCGTTACTCCTTCACCAACATCGCTAACATCGTTTTTTTTTTGTACTTTCATCGATATTCTCCCAAAATGTATTCTTGGGAGTAGAGATAATTAACCCACTCTTGCATTGGAATAACTTTCGATTACTCCAAGCGGTAACATTAGCATCAGTTAAAAAAAAAAAATTTTTTTAAATAAAAAAAATTAAGAAAAAATTTTTTATGTAATTGCGTTTGGTTCTTTGTTGGAAAATTTTCATCCTCCCTTATAAATTGCATTGTAGAATCAACTCTTTTCGAAAAAAAACTAAAAATCTAAAAAACTACTTGACCAAAATGGACCAAAATCTAATCAGCTCTAAGTTACAGCGGGGCACATCGATTGCATCATTCATCATTCCGATCGCGTTGTTACTTTTTCTGAAAACGTTAACGAAAAATTTGATACCATACAAACGGACATACACACACACGCACACACACACACACACACACACAAACATTTTGATAAAAATAACCTAAAATGACTCCAATGACCATGAAACGTGAAGATCTGCTAAAAAATCGATTTTCGATTTTCGGGGTAATTACAGTAACTTCCCTATGAATCGAGAAGTTAAAAAAAAAATTACAATAACTTCCCTATAAATCGGGAAGTTAAAAAAAAACATATTGAATAAAAATGAAAACAATAACTTCCCTATAAATCGGGAAGTTAAAAAGAAAAAATTACAATAACTTCCCTATAAATCGGGAAGTTAAAAAGAAAATATCTACGTTTTTTTCATTATTTTTCTACGGAACATTCACCAACATATTCGTGGTATTTTTATTATAACGCAAGATGATACCAAATATGATATAAATCCGATGATATATTTTTTTTTACTTGTGTAATGGACAATTAAAGTTTCGAGCGCAGGGAAGGATAGCGCATGGGAAAGAAAGAGATGCTGAGAGTCACAGTCGACGGCAAGGTTCGCACGTCCACACAGTGCAATACCAGGGAATAACTTTTTTATTATTTATTACTTGATAATATGATACCAAACACGATATAATACGGATCATATACAAGTGAATACGGTCGAAACTTTAAATGTCCATATTACACAAGTAAATATCATGGAAATTATATCATATTTGGTATCATTTTGCATTAGAAAAAGTATGCCACGAATACGTTTGTCAAAGTCCCATAACAAAATTATGAATTACAGTGACTTCCCTATGAATCGGGAAATTAAAAATAAAGAATTTAGAAATTCAGATTAGTATACCCATGGAGACTTACCTACGAACCGTCCTGCTCGCGAAGCACAAACAAACTGATACCATACGCACACATCTTCTGTGAATTCCCCACTGAGGACAATAATACATACCTCGTTTCATTTATTTTGTTCGATACGACAACCGTGTGTACAACAGCGTTAGCCGCATTCCATCGGCAGATGCGAAATATAACAATATATATAATCTTCTTAAAACGTACACTAAATTACAATAACTTCCCTATAAATCGGGAAGTTAATATTGATAATAATATACTGCAACTAACGAATCGGGAAGTTCTTTGTGTGACTCTTCGAGAGTCAGATACCAAATAACATCCGTACCACTAACCCTCTCGCGAACTCGCAAAGCGAGCTACAACACCCCCACCCGCGAAGCGAGCGAGCAACAATAACCAGCTAGTTAATTTTAATATTCCGCATGCTCCATTAACCAATCCGTCTTCAAAATCAATGTTATTGATTATCAAAAAATATTATTTTTTTATATTAACTTTCAATTTCATCTCAGTTAATAATTCGTATTGAACTGCTTGTTTTTTTAAAGATTGTAATATAAATGTTTTTGTACTTTCATCGATATTCTTTGAAAATGTATTCTCGGCAATAGCGATGATTAACTCAATCTTGTATTGAGATATTTTTCGATTATTGTAAGCGGTAACATTAGCATTAGTTGGATAATTAAAAATTTTAAAAGTTAAAAAAAATTTTTTTTAAATAAAAAAAATAAAAATGAAATATATATAATTGCGTTTGCTTATTCGGTGGAACATTTCCATCCTCTCGTATAAATTGCATTGTTGAATGAACTTCTTTCGAAAAAAACTAAAAAAACTAAAAAACTACTTGACCAAAATGGACCAAAATCTAATCAGCTCTAAGTTACAGCGGGGCACATCGATTGCATCATTCATCATCCTGATCGCGTTGTTACTTTTTCTGAAAACGTTAACGAAAAATTTGATTACATAGAAACGGCCATACGCACACACACACACACATACGAACATTTTGATAAAAATAGTCTAAAATGACTCCAATGACCATGAAACGTGAAGATCTGCTAAAAAATCGATTTTCGATTTTCGGGGTAATTACAATAACTTCCCTATGAATCGGGAAGTTAATAATCTTTTATTTGCAAATAAGTATTAATAAATAGATCACTTTTGGAATTATTTAAATTACTTTTATTTAAATGAAAAGTTTAGTTATTATTTGCAATTAAAATCACACGTTTATATATTATTTAAAATAAAATTTTCCCAACACTGGTTATAGTAAAGCCAATGGTTATACATAGTAAAAGCAATGGTCATAGTAAATTGTATGAGAAAATCGCTAATTGTATGAGAAAATTATCTGAAACAAAACAAAGATAGTGGAGGTAATCGTTGAATATGTATTGCCTCAATTGTGATGAATGATTCCATTGGCGTAATTAGAATCTTTGTTTTGAGGGTTAGGGTGGGGAAAGGCGGGTCAGTGGCTCAGGTGGTAGAGTGTCTGATTCGTAGCAGGAAGGCCAGGGTTCGATTCCCGGGGTGGCATAAATTTCCAAGGTGTGGTTTTTTCTCCTGCTACGGACTCAGTGCCTACTGTCGGGGTCATGGGGCAACCAATGGCAACGAATTTCCCCTTTATCCAGGGAATCGGTAAACTATTGGGAGCCCAAGTTGGCCATCCCGCCTCATAAAGGTACCCGCCGGCTCTATCTCCTCTGTTTGGGGGACAAGAGTAAGGAAGGGGGTGGTCAGCGAACAAATGGTACTACTGAGGAAACTGGAAACGGAAACTGGGCATGGACCCTACCAAAAAAAAAACGGAATAAAAAAAAAACGCAAACGGAACATCACTTAAAAACCTTTAAGGGAAAGGCCGGGTGGACGGAGCTAATTGCTGAACACCGACCAGAACCGAGGATGGTGGTCCCATCCGAACAATCAGCCATATTTTCTAGGATGTGTCAAGCCCACCCAAGAAGGAAGATCCCGATGAACCTGATATCAAATCTCTGAGGAGACAGATTTCGGTGAAGTTGGTGAACCCTTCCTTCT
The DNA here is from genome assembly GCA_933228785.1 of Lasioglossum pauxillum. Lineage (NCBI taxonomy): Eukaryota > Metazoa > Arthropoda > Insecta > Hymenoptera > Halictidae > Lasioglossum > Lasioglossum pauxillum. The sequence continues at coordinate 14,209,473 of OW121702.1, read as the reverse complement.
CAACCCCATCGCGAAGTAGGTCGGCAGGTGAAGACCGAATGGAATTGATATCTCGGCCCAGCCGAGATTTCGATGAAGTCGGATTGGATCCGAAGTAGCAGTAACTTCTTCCCAATGGTCAAAAACAATACGCGGTCCCTTGCATTTGTACTCCCAATAGACTCACAGCATAGGCGGGGAGGGATTAGCCCTAGGGGAGGGTGTGGAATTGCCCTAGGGGAGGGTGTGGGTAAGTTTCTGGACTATCCGGAAACAGTGTAGGGACGGGCTCAAAACTTGACACATTCGACATGAAAATATGGTGAAGGGGGGGGAGTCTAAAAGGGCAGGCGAGACACCCTGCAGGTCTGAAGGTGAGGGGGCCCGACGTTCACACCGAGCCGTAAAACAGCTCAAAAACTCAAAAAAATAGGTAGCATGGCCCGCTCATCAATGACGACCGACCCGTCTAGTAAGTCGACGACTCTGAAAATGGCCCGGGCCGAATAAAATAGAGGGGACGGCTGAAAAACGAGGACAATTGCAACCCGCTAAAAAGGGCCGAGTGCCGGCAGCGCCAATTGTGAAACTGGTGTTTAAAAACCGGTGTGCCCTAAGGAAGCGAGGGGCGGCCGAACCGCCCCTCCCCGGCAATAAACACGACTTCTACTACTACTACTACTAGGGTGGGGAAGGAGGCAGGTTCCCTGGCTTCATACATGGGTTACCCTGGGTTGGTCGACAACTCATTTGACCGACACTCTTTTCATTGACGATTTGACCGTGCCAGTGTCGGCCAAACCGTGTCGATGAAGACATTTGTCGACGATTTGACCGTGTAGATGAAAACATAGTGTCAACGAAAGATACTGTCGGTCCAATTATTGATGAAAACAGTGTAGGTCAAATGAGTTGTCGACCAACCCAGGGTAACCCTCATACATATACAAGGTGAGCCAAGGAGGTGTAACGTTTTTCAAGAAGCTTTTACAATTATTTTCTAAAAAAATTTCATTCTTATCTTTTACACGAACTTAGTATATAACTGAACCGTGTAGTAGTAACTGAACGATGTTGAACCGTCCAAGGCTACATGGCAACTGAAAGAGGAAGAACGGTGAAGAATGTCATGTAATAGGGAGCGGATACCAATCAATCCAAAAACATTAGCTCACCGTGTACTTTATACAGTGAAGTCGAGATAGTTGTCAACCAGCTTATGTTCTGCACGGACAACTATCGCATACCAACATCATTTCTACATATATGAATGCGTCTACCGTGCCGACCGGCCGAGAGTGTTCAATCGAAAGCAGAACGTAGAGGACAGAATGAAATACGGATCGCGCGGCCGAAGCCACCGACGAGATACAGCCCCTGTGCTATTCAGCAGGACAAGTAAGCGGGCGCGACTAGGCGCGGGGATAACGTGGAACATACAGTGATCTGAAATACCACATCGCTAAAAGTTTTACCACCGACGCGACGAGATACTCGTCAAGTAGAAGAAGAATGATCACATTACCCATTCTGTAATTGCCTTATAATACTATCTCGTCTCTTTACCTAAATAGAATCAGACGATATATGACGTTGTTCACGCCCGGGGCGATCCAGCTTGGATAATACATATATTTTGTTCTGATGGAAGGTGAAATTGCAAAATGTTATGGAAGACAATAGGTATAGGAATAGAATTTATTGAAAATCAACATATTTATTAAGTGTACAGCTATTAGCTCGATATGTATTATCCTTTATTCATAAGATACTAGAAGTTCTTACAAATAGAGGATAATACCGATTGCCCAGGTCTCACCACGAGGAGGTTGCTGCACAAGAGACCCGAAAGGGAGTCAGAACGAATGCAATATTCCTTCTGGCTCCGTTTCTATTAACGACCGACTTATACTATATTACGCAGGTATGTCGAGTAATTATCGCGGAGCAAAAGGTATGAATCGGAGAAGAAGTATCCGATCCACGGGGGATCAAAGGCGAATCAGACAGAAGGCTCTGATTCTTTCAAAGAGAAAAACTAAAGCGAACCAGAGCAGAAGGCTCTGAAGGTGGGATGACGAATAGAGAGGACACTGTAGCATGGCTACACGAGAGAACAGATCTCAATGAACCATCCCTTTCAATGTATCGACGCCGAATACCGGCTCCAACCGGTCTGCTGTGTCGGAATCAAGAAAACGAACAAGGTAAAGTTACGGCAATAATCACTCGACATATTTACAACGATGGTATACAATCTTAATATGTAGACCAAATATAACTAACTTAAGAATATACTGTAGTCTTCTTCCTCTTCGTTATTGTGTCCTCTTCATTCGGTATGTCGTCTTCGTTAGCAGCCGGCTGTTGTAATCTAGCTGAAACAGACTAATCGTATTTAGAAACTAGAGGGCTATTGTTGCTCGCTCGCTTCGCTCGCTCGCAAGTAGGGTTGTTGTTGCTCGCTCGCTTCGCGAGCTCGCAGGCAGGACTGCTCTTGCGAGAATGTTAGTGGTACGCATGGCTAGTAGGGCCCACAGCTATTAATGTCTTTCATTTTGTGTGTGACTCTCCACGAGCCACACAAAGAACTTCCCGATTCGTTAGTTGCTGTATATTATTATTATTATTTATTAAGTGTACGTTTTAAGAAGATTATACGTTTTCAGGGAAATTCAATAGTTTTCTACTTATCAAAATGTTTGCTATATGGCGTCGCATTAAACGAACATCGCAGGCTCGTTGCTCGCTTGGTTCCTTGTTATAGTATACTAATGTTGCAAAATAAATTGTCTTAATTAGTTTTTCGCAAACGATACAACTCCTCATTATCCGGGGTTGCAGTATTGATCTTGGTTTTCTTCGATACTGTTAATTTAAATTGTCCCGAAATATATAAACCGCGCTCAATTTTGAAACTCTGCTCAGTGCTACATACAACATTTGTAAGTTCGTATTTCTGATGTTTTAAAATCCATACATACTTTCTCGTATGTTTGTCCCTGACTTTTATGAATCGCAATCTCTTCAGCAGAGACCACTGGAAATTGACTACGTGTGATTTGTTATTTTTCTTCACTCGAAATATTTACTTGATTCGATATTTTTTTATTATTGGTGTTAAATTTTGATTTATATTTGCATTTTTCATATAATCACCATAACGAGTTCTTACGTTCACTCCTACTATGGCCAATTGAAAATCTAACCAGAATATAGACGGAATTTTAGTATTTTCTTGAAAAGTAATAAATTTTAATATTCCGCATGCTCCATTAACCAATCCGTCTTCAACATCAATGTTATTAATTATCATTATTTTATATTAATTTTCAATTTAATCTCAGTTAACAATTCGTTTTGAACTGATTGTTTATTTAAAGATTGTAATATAAATGTTTTTGTACTTTCATCGATATTCTTTGAAAATGTATTCTCGGCGATGATTAACTCACTCTTGCAGTGGAATAATTTTCGATTATTGTAAGCGGTTACATTAGCATTAGTTGCATAATTGGAAAAAAAGTATTTTTAATTAAAAAAAACAAGAAAAAATTTTTTTTTTAATTTTATAAAAATTTTTTTTTAATTATATAAAAAAAATTATAAATTATATAAAAAAAATTTTTTTTTTAAATATGTCTAAATATATATATATATAGTTACGTTTACTTCTTCGGTGGATACGCCTTTCGTATAAATTGCAATGTTTAATCAACTCCTTCCGAAAAAAACTAAAAAACTACTTGACCAAAATGGACCAAAATCTAATCAGCTCTAAGTTACGACGGGGCACATCGATTGCATCATTCATCATCCTGATCGCGTTGTTACTTTTTCTGAAAACGTTAACGAAAAATTTGATTACATAGAAACGGCCATACGCACACACACACACACACACACACACACACACACACACACACACACACACGAACATTTTGATAAAAATAGTCTAAAATGACTCCAATGACCATGAAACGTGAAGATCTGCTAAAAAATCGATTTTCGATTTTCGGGGTAATTACAATAACTTCCCTATAAAATCGGGAAGTTAATCACGCATACGAGTGCGAATATAACCAACTCACGAGAGCAAATATAAAGCCGCACGTAAGCGCAAACCTAACCATGCACATAAGTGCGAATACAACCAACGAACCAGTTCACAAGAACAATTATAATCTTGCACATGAGTGCGAATACACGCATTAATTTATTCAACATAATACTATGAGACATTTATTAATTCTAGCTGTTTAATGTTTATAATAATTCCATTTGCCAACGATGTGGACAAGCACTCCCTTGACCACCTTGCCATCTAATCTTTTACAGTAAAGTCTTTTCAACATATTTCTGTCCTCACAGATAAATTCTTGGAACATTTATGTATAAAAAAGTGTAAGGTAATAATTCTCGTTTATGAAATATTTTGAAATTACAAATTGAGGTGTCTCATATAAAATTTTAAATAGGAATTGTTGATTTTCCTAAAATTATGCTTCAATATTTCTAAGAATTTTTTGTCCTTGAGTTTTGCTTTTAATATTGAAACCAACATCGTCTGAAATATCTGCTGAGTACAGAATGTGACAATTCATGATTATCAATATGGTTCCGTGCCTTCTCACCGACGAGAATTTCCTCAGTAGCCTTCTGCTCCGACGAGATCATGTCGATGGCCTTCTGTTTTTTACTCCAGCCAGAATACATCGTAGAGGGCGTAAGAAAACACCGTAGTATTCGAGTGACAAGATCTTTCATAATTCTAGCAGTCTTTAATAGTATCTGGTCGGTGCCGAAGCCTCTCGCCGTCGCCGCCACAGTTTAAAGGCCCGCGTGTTCTCACAATGTAATGTTAAAAATACTTTATTTTTCATTACATATTTTTTTATGGGACTTTCACTAACTTATTTCTGGCATTTTTATCATTAAAATGACACCAAAGACGATCTAATTTCAACTGTATTTACTGGTTTAATCGATGGTGAAAGTTTCGGGCGCAAGGAATGACGATATGTAAGAATGTAAATACGGATCAAAGAGAACACGCGAATCTTTGAACTGTGCCAGCGAGGGTGACTGTCCGCGTCTCTTCCTTTCCCATGCGCTGTCCTTCCATGGCTAGCAGTGGAGTGGGTAGGTACCTGACAACTATCGCATACCCGGTCGTTGACAACAATCGCGACTATACTGTACTGTTTTTTTGAGGGGGTAGGTCCCCCTAGTCCTTACGTAGTTACGTCAACGATTGATTCTCTTATTAGTTGAAAATATGGAAAACGAGTTAAAGGACGGTGAGTACAGTAAATGTAGAGAGTTTTGACGAATACTTAAGAATTCTACACGTTCTATAAATATTCTGTTTTAAATATTTGTTCTAGACACAAAAAGTACCGTCATGATTATACAGTTCTACATAATAATATTCCGTGGCAAGTGCAACTATGTTTTAAGGAATAATTAAAGTTCGTCGAAACCTTCACTGCATTTAATGAAATTCATACTTTCTGAACTGGGTTATATACAGGGTGAGGCGCCAGAAACAGGTCACCTGAATAACTCCGCTGCTATTGGTGTTAGGAAAAAATGCATGAGATGGAACTTGCTTGGTTTCGAGGGGGCATTAATCAGATGTTAGTAGCTTGTTTGTATGTGGACGCGTAAAGGACATATGAAGGTCAACTTCATTTTTTTTAATGGAATGAGGTATTTTTTAATACATCAATCGATGCAGCTGGACATTCGTTATAAATAAGTACTAACCTATGTATGTCGAAAAGTTAATAGTTAAGGTGATATTTCAATTTAAATAACTCTAAAATACCATTACTGCCGTATTAACTTTTCGACATACATAGGTTAGTCCTTTTTTATAACGAATGTCCAGCTGCATCGATTGATGTATTAAAAAATACCACATTCCATTTTAAAAAATGAAGTTGACCTTCAAATGTCCTTTACGCGTCCACCTACAAAAAAGTTACTAACATCTCATTAATACCCCCTCGAAACCAAGCAAGTTCCATGTCATGCATTTCTTCCAAACAACAATAGCAGCCCAGTTATTTAGGTGAACCTGTTTCTGGCGCCTCACCCTGTATGTATAAGTATACATTGAGCATAGTGTAACAACTTCATTTTGTCAGATAAATATTAATTTTATGTAATGTCCCAAAAATAAACACATCACTAAATGAAAGTCTTCGACAATCGCGAGCGAGATGTTTATGTTAGGCGATAACCAATACGTACTGTAATTATCATAAATTTAAAAATTTATTTTATGGCCTGCTACTTTTGTTTGGAACGAATTGCGAAGATATTTCAGGAATTTGGAAACATTATTAGACTCTCCTCAACTTAATAAAATGATCGGAGGGAGAAATAGATTATAATTCCACTTCTATCTCTCGCAAACGATGCAAAATAAAAAATGCATTGATTGAAAGACGCAGAAGCCAAATAGAAACTTCTTTCTTCTTTTAATTGTCCTATTAAGCTGAAGTTAATACACTGATGTCTTTAAATCGTCGTAATTCGTCCACTGCTTTAAATTGCACGTGCCCGTTTTTGCGATGAATGCATAAAATCCGCTGTTTATATAGTAATGACTTGCCAAAGCTTATACCACTCTTGGCAAGCCTAGGAGGGTAACGACTCATTCGTCTTTTCAAGAGAAACCTCATAAATTATATCGAACATAATTCATTATACGTTGCATCATGTATTACATGTTGAATATGCGAATATTTAATTCGGTTCTTCCTGCTGCAATATTATATCCCCCTACCTTATTATATTATCTTATCATTTTTCGAACTAGAGAAGGTCGGCATTGTGTCGTCATGAGGAATATATACATACATATACTCCTGTTGCCGTTCCTTTGCCGCATTGTTCGTTGCTCGACCAGTTCTCTAGTATTGTGAAAAGAAGGCGCATTGTAAGTAGATTTACTTTTACACTGAAAAATCGACGCAATTATTTCGTACAAAATCTGCGAATAAATCAGCACCTTTGGAGTAATAAACCCAATTTACAAGTTTTAGAACAATACAGGCTGCCCTTGAATTAAACGATGCATCACGATGCTTGGATTATAAGAAAATTCGTACAAAATGATGCTTCAACACGAAGATTCACTTTAACACTTCATTTTAACACTTCGTTTACCGTTAATACAAATTGACCTTGAAAGTAAATTTTCAGAAACATGTTCGCGTCATGGTTGGTGGCTGTTTGCGTCGGTGCAGTTTGCCTGCAGAGCGGATTGGCTCAAGATTTGAAGATTGATAACCACCCATTGCACGAAGTTTTCGAGTGGAATTATTTGGATTTCCTATATAAAAACAAGGAACAGAAACAAACTATCATGGGGCATCACCGGCTACGTCACGGCGAAGAATATGCCTATCGATGTCGACGTGGCACCAGATGGTAAAGTAATTTTTCCCTTCACACAAAACGGATTGTTTATATTGTATATAAAATAAGAGAAAGTTGAGATAATTCAGCAATTCTATTATGTAATCTCTTACACAGGTAGGGTTTTTGTGACCATATTAAAAGATGTTGGCGTACCGTCATCTTTGAATACCGTGTCCGATCGTCGTGGCGATGGCGGTCTACTCTTGAAACCATATCCCAGTTGGGACGTAATTAGACCAGATTGTTCTGGCATTCACTCCGTCGTTAGAGTCGCGGTGAGTCTAATTTCAAAGTTAAAAAATTTACATGATTTCTCTGATGAATCTGTAGAAAGTAAGAAGGCAGTGTCAAGAGACAAATAGTACCGGAAACTGTATGAATTAGTGTTTTATTCTGTGTTTTATTCTGCACAGATCTGCAAGGACGTACTATATGCGGTGGACAACGGACAAATCGGCGATGTCCAGATTTGTCCACCCCGACTTTATCTGTTCGATCTGAAGACTGACAAGATATTGAAAAATCTGACAATACCAACTGATGTCGCCGTAAACACCACAATAGCCCAGGGGCAGTTGGTCACGCCTATTGTCGATTGTTGCGCATCCAATGGAACCAACGCAAACGTAAGTGCACATGTTTAAGGCGGTAGACTCGTTTCCAGGATTGCAAGGGTGCGTGACTCGCGTTCTCATTTCTCGATAATACAAAAATGGGGTTTTTCAGTAGTGAAAACCCCTAGATGAAAGATTGATCTAGGGCGCTATTGCCCTCAAAAATCCTATTTTTCGTTTACGAGGCGTAATTTACATTATTCGGCAGCATGTACAGTTACTCGAATTAATATTCGGACGCTCCATAAAATACGATAACTTTTTTAATATTGTACTATACGATTTGAACTTTTTTTGGAAGCTAGAGCAATTAGTCTACTACAGGATGTGAAAAGAATTTGTTTCATTTACGAACAAAAAGTTGCATTTTACAACTTTTTTATATGGGCCTATATTGAAAATTTAAAAAGTACGTTTTGTAGGTCTTTGTCAATTATTATTATTATTATTGTT